>CAKJTW010000007.1:17975000-22975000 GCA_917880005.1 Nanger dama | reverse complement strand
ATGGGGAAGATAAGATAAATAAAAGAAAAACATAAAAGTGATAAAGCAAATTAGGCTACTAGGAGAAAGATATTAATGACAGAAAATTAAAGATGAAAACACAACAATGTAGTCAAAAATATAAATTGAGATATAGCAGGAAAAACTTAAAGATTTAAAGTATGTTGTAGATTTAAAGAGAAAATATGGTTTACTTTTCTTATTTAAAGTATTTAAATATATGGACATATTAATTGTCATATTTTTATTCTTATATTTTTATATTCTGAAGCCAGAGTATGCTAGGTCCTGTCCTAGGAGCTGAGAAATAAGACCTAATGGTAAATTCTTCATTGGATAAATTCTTCAAGGATAAAATTCTTCATCCCTGAAAAAGCAAAGAGAATATACCATAACAGCAGTTTTATAAGACAAGCGTTAGAATTATTCTCAAGATATTTCTGATCAAAAGAGATCACAATTCACTATGTGGGGTAAGGCGAGCATCAGGGATAGTTTCAAAGAAGATCATGTTTATGCTGAGACTCCCAGATGCATGGGCTGAGGGTATCAAGCCAGAAAGAAGAGTGTAGAGCCAAAACTGTGGAGAGAGAATATGATATGTTTGAAGTATGGCAAGTATTTGTGTGGGTCTAAAGTGGAGTGTGAAGTGAAGGAGGGTGCTAAGAGATAAGGTTGGATAAGATGTAGCGTAAATGACTGAAGGATTTCTTGGGCCAAATATTTGGGGATTTATTCTTTACATGGTAGAAGCATGTTCATGCATTGTGGTAGGAGAGTAACATGATAATATTATTGCTTTGAAAATATCACTGAGGTACTGTATGACGGGTTGGTGGTTTGAGCTGCATATGAGTGATTAACTGGATGTAGGAGACAAGTAAGGAAGAATGGTGGTGGGGGTACAAGTAAATCAATATTTAGGAAACAGAATTATCATTTTAGATGGACAAAATATTAATGTTTAGCCACTAAATCATGTCTGACTCTATGACCCCATGGATTGTAGCCCACCAGGCTCCTCTGTCCATGGAATTTCCCAAACAAGAATATTGAAGTGGCTTGCCATTTCCTTCTCCCAAATAGTATTGGTACTTAAAAAATGATATTTTCCATTTTTCTATAATTGCATGTCAATCAGCTCTTACATAAATTTTTACTGTAATCTGAATTTTTACTTTAGAAATTAACATTTGTTTTCAGTCTATATTATTTCAGCCCCAGGTAGTTGCTTATACTGAGAAGCCAATTGATTTGATAGCTTTATATTCTTTTCACATTATGAAATGTTGTAGTAATCTCTCAAAATAGTATAAAGTTGGAAAAGGATTTTATTATGTGCTTTCAGGTCATAGAATGAAAAATGTCTTTGAAAAGAAAGCTATTACCTCTTTTCTGTTACACTTAAACCGTTTATCTAAAGTTTATAGAATTTATAATTAAATAGAAATTGGAATTAAATAATTAAATAGAAATTGGAAATTTTTGTCACAGATGGGATAAATAACCTGCCCACAGATTACAGAGAAAGCATGTCGATTTTGAGTTTTTGTCCTTCTCTAGTGTTAATTTCACAGTACTAAAATGACTTGTTCAAATTATTATTTTCTATCTTTATATTAAACGCTGTACTATTGAGTTTATTTGCTGCTAGTGAAATTATTTAATGGTACTCCACTCTAGTACTCTTGCCTGGAAAACCCCATGGACAGAGGAGCCTGGAAGGCTGCAGTCCATGCGGTCGCTGAGGGGTCGGACAGGACTGAGCGGCTTCACTTTCACTTTTCACTTTCATGCACTGGAGAAGGAAATGGCAACCCACTCCAGTGGTCTTGCCTGGAGAATCCCTGGGACAGGGGAGCCTGGAGGGCTGCCGTCTATGGGGTCGCACAGAGTCAGACATGACTGAAGTGACTTAGCAGTGAAATTATTTATCTCTGAAAATGTTCAAATATTACATAATATTCTAAGTCTGTGGTTGATCCATTAGTTGCTAGTCCAGGAGCTCAGAATGGAGGCAAGAAGGAACCAGTAGACATTATATTTAGAAATTTTAAAATATCTTTTACAGTACCCACTGAAAATGCTATTTTAAGATAAGTTAAAATGATTGTATAAAGGTGATTTTTTTTCTGTATGGGATATTTCTAGATATAGAAATTGTTATAGATATGAATTTTTATCTTAGCCTTTGTATAAATATCTCAGGAAATTGTAGTCTGGACTCCCCCAAATCAGTTTTTGAAATATAAAACTCTTAAGAATTTAAAATGCTACCTAATGCTTTTACTTAATGTTGGAAACTGTTTTATATAACAGATGAGTAGCCATCTTGGTTCTGATTGAATAGGTCCAAGTGACAAGTTATTTTTTAAGGTCACGTTCTACATTTATATTAATCATTGCATATATATATTCTTTTAGAGGGCCATTTTTCTTACCTCCTTTTAAAGAATTAGATCCTTTTTAATTTCACTCATCCCCCTCTCTTTCTTAATATATAAAATGATAGTATCCTGTAGTAAAAGTTTGAAATTTATATAATGTAAGAAACACTACTAAAATTAGGCAGATTTTAACATTTTGCTATACCTTCGAATATGAAGCACACATAGAATAAAATGTTACATAACTATTGAAGTAAATCCTGTTTATGTTTGTATGCATGTGTGTTAAAAATTATTTACATATGGACTCATGAGTTTTATTAATGTTGGATTTTATTGTATTGTGGCCAAAGACATCATTTGCATGATGTCGGTTGCTTGCTGTTTACTGATATTTGCCTTATATCTTGACATCTAGTCACTTTTAAAATATATTAATTTTCTTATTTTTGAGTATGGATCATACATCTCATAATCAGATCACACTTGTTCAGTTTTGCTAATTTTTTGGTCAGCTTGAGCTATCAGCAAGTAGGAAGACAGTTAAAATTTCTACCCCATGATTGTGAATTTTCCTATCTTTTCTCTTTTTTTTACTGTAAGCCAGTATACCATTGGCTTACAACATTATATTAGTTCAGGCATATATAGCGTGATTTCAATATTTTTATATATTCTCCATTGAAAGTTATTCCTAGAATGTTGACGTTCAGTCTTGCCATCTCCTGTTTGACCACTTCCAATTTGCCTTGATTCATAGACCTGACATTCCAGGTTCCTATGCAGTATTGCTCTTTATAGTATCAGACCTAGCTTCTATCACCAGTCACATCCACAACTAGGTATTGTTTGTGCTTTGCTTCCATCCCTTCATTCTCTCTGGAGTTATTTCTCCACTGATCTCCAGTAGCATACTGGGCATCTTACCAACCCGGGAGTTCCCCTTTCAGTATCCTATCATTTTGCTTTTTCATACTGTTCATAGGGTTCTCAAGGCAAGAATACTGAAGTGGTTTGCCATTCCCTTCTCCAGTGGATCACATTCTGTCAGACCTCTCCCCTGTGACCCGCTGGCTTGGGTAACCCCACATGGTATGGCTTAGTTTCATTGAGCCTGTGGTCCGGTTTCAAGACAATGGTCCGTGTGATCAGATAGGCTAGTTTTCTGTGATTATGATTTCAGTGTGTCTTCCCTCTGATGCCCTCTCACAACACCTACCATCTTACTTGGGTTTCTCTTACCATGGACGTGGAGTATCTCTTCACAGCTGCTCCAGCAAAGCACAGCCACTGCTCCTTACCTTGGACCTGGAATGGGTGAATTTAACTCAGATGACCATTATATCTACTACTGTGGGCAGGAATCCCTTAGAAGAAATGGAGTAGCCATCATGGTCAACAAAAGAGTCCAAAATGCAGTACTTGGATGCAATCTCAAAAACAACAGAATGATCTCTGTTCGTTTCCAAGACAAACCATTCAATATCACAGTAATCCAAGTCTATGCCCTGACCAGTAATGCTGAAGAAGCTGAAGGTGAACAGTTCTATGAAGACCTACAAGACCTTTTAGAACTAACACCTCAAAAGATGTCCTTTTCATTATAGGGGACTGGAATGCAAAAGTAAGAAGTCAAGAAAAATCGGGAATATCAGGGAAATTTGACCTTGGAGTACGAAAAGAAGCAGGGCAAAGGCTAATAGAGTTTTCCCAAGAGAATGCACTGGTCATAGCGAACACTCTCTTCCAACAACACAAGAGAAGACTCTACACATGGACATCACCAGATGGTCAACACCGAAATCATTGATTATATTCTTTGCAGCCAAAGATGGAGAAGCTCTATACAGTCAGCAAAAACAAAGACTGGGAGCTGACTGTGTGGCTCAGATCATGAACTTCTTATTGCAAAATTCAGACTTAAATTGAAGAAAGTGGGAAAACCACTAGACCATTCAGATACGACCTAAATCAAATCCCTTATGATTACACAGTGAGAGTGAGAAATAGATTTAAGGGGCTAGATCTGCTAGAGTGCCTGATGAACTATGGAATGAAGTTTGTGACATTGTACAGGAGACAGGGATCAAGATCATCCCCCCATGGAAAAGAAATGCAAAAAAGCAAAATGGCTGTCTAAGGAGGCCTTACAAATAGCTGTGAAAAGATGAGAAGTGAAAAGCAAAGGGGAAAAGTAAAGATATAAGCATCTAAATGCAGAGTTCCAAAGAATAGCAAGGAGAGATAAGAAAGCCTTCCTCAGCGATCAATGCAAAGAAATAGAAGAAAACAACAGAAATGGGAAAAACTAGAGATCTCTTCAAGAAAATTAGAGATACGAAGGGAACATTTTGTGAAAAGAGGGGCTCGATAAAGGACAGAAATGATATGGACCTAACAGAAGGAGAAGATATTAAGATGAGGTGGCAAGAATACACAGATGAACTGTACAAAAAGATCTTCATGACCCACATAATCATGATGGTGTTATCACTCACCTAGAGCCAGACACCCTGGAATGTGAAGTCAAGTAGGCCTTAGAAAGCATCACTATGAACAAAGCTAGTAGGGGTGATGGAATTCCAGTTGAGCTGTTTCAAATCCTGAAAGATGATGCTGTGAAAGTGCTGTACTCAATATGCCAGCCAATTTGGAAAACTCAGCAGTGGCCACAGGACTGGAAAAGGTCAGTTTTCATTCTAATCCCAAAGAAAGGCAATGCCAAAGAATGCTCAAACTACCGTACAGTTGCACTCATCTCACATGCTAGTAAAATAATGCTCAAAATTCTCCAAGCCAGGCTTCAGCAATACATGAACAGTAAACTTCCAGATGTTCAAGCTGGTTTTAGAAAAGGCAGAGGCACCAGAGATCAAATTGCCAACATCCGCTGGATCATGGAAAAAGCAAGAGAGTTCCAAAAAAACATCTATTTCTGCTTTCTTGACTATACCAAAGCCTTTGACTGTGTGGATCACAATAAACTGTGGAAAATTCTGAAAGAGATGGGAATACCAGACTACCTGACCTGTCTCTTGAGAAACCTATATACAGGTCAGGAAGCAACAGTTAGAACTGAACATGGAACAACAGACTGGTTCCAAATAGGAAAAGGAGTACGTCAAGGCTGCATATTGTCACCCTGCTTATTTAAATTATATGCAGAGTACATCATGAGAAACACTGGGCTGGAAGAAGCACAAGCTGGAATCAAGATTGCTGGGAGAAATATCAATAACCTCAGATATGCAGATGACACCACCCTTATGGCAGAAAGTGAAGAGGAGCTAAAAGCCTCTTGATGAAAATGAAAGAGGAGAGTGAAAAAATTGGCTTAAAGCTCAACATTCAGAAAACAAAGAACATGGCATCCAGTCCCATCACTTCATGGGAAATAGATGGGGAAACAGTGGAAACAGTGTCAGACTTTGTTTTTTGGGGCTCCAAAATCACTGCAGATGGTGACTGCAGCCATGAAATTAGAAGACGCTTACTCCTTGGAAGAAAAATTGTGACCAGCGTAGATAGTATATTCAAAAGCAGAGACATTATTTTGCCAACTAAGGTCCATCTAGTCAAGGCTATGGTTTTTCCTGTGGTCATGTATGGACGTGAGAGTTGGACTGTGAAGAAGGCTGAGCGCTGAAGAATTGATGCTTTTGAACTGTGGTGTTGGAGAAGACTCTTGAGGAGTCCCTTGGACTGCAAGGAGATCCAACCAGTCCATTCTGAAGGAGATCAACCCTGGGATTTCTTTGGAAGGAATGATGCTAAAGCTGAAACTCCAGTACTTTGGCCACCTCATGAGAAGAGTTGACTCATTGGAAAAGACTCTGATGCTGGGAGGGGATGGGGGCAGGAGGAGAAGAGGACAACCAAGGATGAGATGGCTGGATGGCATCACGGACTCGATGGACGTGAGTCTGAGTGAACTCTGAAAGATGGTAATGAACAGGGAGGCCTGGCGTGCTGCGATTCATGGGGTCGCAAAGAGTCGGACACGACTGAGTGACTGAACTGAACTACTCCTTGGAAGGAAAGTTATGACCAACCTAAATAGCATATTGAACAGCAGAGACATTACTTTACCAACTAAGGTCCATCTAGTTAAGGCTATGGTTTTTCCTGGGGTCATGTATGGATATGAGTTGGACTGTGAAGAAATCTGAGTGCTGAAGAATTGATGCTTTTGAACTGTGGTGTTGGAAAAGACTCTTGAGAGTACTTTGGACTGCAAGGAGATCCAACCAGTCCATCCTAAAGGAGATCAGTCCTGGGTTTTCATTGGAAGGAATGATGCTAAAGCTGAAAGTTCAGTACTTTGGCCACCTCATGCAAACAGTTGACTCATTGGAAAAGACTCTGATGCTGGGAGGGATTGGGGGCATGAGTAGAATGGGACGACAGGTAATGAGATGGCTGGATGGCATCACCAACTCAATGGACGTGAGTCTGAGTTAACTCCAGGAGTTGGTGATGGACAGGGAGGCATGAAGTGCTGTGATTCATGGGGTCGCAAAGAGTCAGACATGACTGAGTGACTGAATTGAACTGAACTGATTGAAAGTTATTACAAAATAATAGCTATTAAGATGATAATTGTGCTGTACAATATAACCTTGTTGCTTATCTATTTTTATACATGGTGATTTGTGTCTCTTAATCCCATTATCCTATCTTGCTCTTCCCTCCTTTTCTCAACCTGTAACCACTAGTTTGTTTGCTGTATCTGTCAGTATACTTCTGCTTTGCTATATACATGTTTTATTTTTGATTCCACATAAAATTAATATCATACAGTATTTGTCTCTCTTATTTAATTGAGCGTAATATTGTCTGGGTCCGTAGATGTTGCTGCAAATGGTAGTTTCCATTTTTTATGGCTGAGTAATATTCCATTGTACATATACACCACATTTTTGTCCATTTTTCTGTTGATGGATACTTGGCTTGCTTCTGTACCTTGGCCATTGTAAACGGAGCTGCTATGAACATTGTGGTGCATATAATTTTTGAAGTTTTTTTTTTTTAATTTTTATTCAGATATATACCCAGGAATGGAATTGCTGAATTGCACAGTGATTATATTTTTAGTTTTTTGAAGAACGACCATACTGTTTCCATAGTGATTGCACCAATGTACGTTCCCACCAACAGCATTTAAGGATTCTCTTTTCCCCATATCCTCACCAGAAGTTGTAAACTTTTTGATGATGGGTATTCTGACAGATGTGAGATGGTATCTCATTGGTAAATGATTGGTAAATCATTGTTTTTATTTTCATTTCCTGGTAATTAACCATCTTGTGCATCTTTTCATATGCCTTAATATTTTAAGGTTTTGCTGTGTGTATTTTGAGTCTCTGTTATTTGTTGCATGTAAGTTCAAAATTGTTATTTGTTCATGAAAAGTTTTTCTTGGCACCAGTATACAATGAGATTATTGTTAAGGTCTCTATTGTTATATCTTCACAGGCATGTTCACTTGATGCTCGATACAGATTTTTTCCACCCCATTCTTTCCATGCATTTTATTTTGAGTGTGCATCTTATTGAAAGATAAACAGTCTTCTTTTTAATTGTTTTAAATCAGACACACCTATCTGCATTTAGTTATATAACAGAGTATGAATTAGTCATGATGAATTTTATATGTATGCTAGTGATTATTTTTTCATTATAATATGCATAGATATACCTTCCAATAATTGGTATTCTTTACCATGGCAGGAATATCTGCTGCTGCTGCTGCTGCTAACTCACTTCAGTTGTGTCTGACTGTGTGCAACCCCATAGGCAGCAGCCCACCAGGTTCCCCTGTTCCTGGGATTCTACAGGCAAGAACACTGGAGTGGGTTGCCATTTCCTTCTCCAGTGCATGAAAGTAAAGTGAAAGTGAAGTCGCTCAGTCGTGTCCAACTCTCAGCGACTCCATGGACTACAGCCCACCAGGCTCCTCCATGGGATTGTCCATGGGATTGTCCAGGCAAGAGTACTGGAGTGGGGTGCCATTGCTTTCTGATTATTTCACTTTGTGCAATCACACATCTCAGAATCTCTTACCTAAAACTCTACTAATGTACAGTAGGACCATGGTTTCCACGCTTTTAAAGAGGGAGAGGGAAAGGGTGGGATGGTTTGGGAGAATGGCAGTGAAGCATGTGTATTTTCCTGTAAGAAACGAAGCGCTAATCTATGTTTGGTGTAGGATGCAGGATGCATGGGGCTGATGCACAGGATGATTCAGGTAGAGGATGTGGGGTGGGAGGTGGGAGGGGGCTTCGGCATTGGGAGATTGTGTTCACCTATGGCTGATTCGTGTCAATGTTTGGCAAAACAAATACAGTATTGTAATTAAAAAATAAATAAATTTAATTTAAAAAAAAAAAAAAAGATTAAAGAGAAGATAGTGTCTCTGAAGTAAATCTGTCAGTTTTTTTTAATTTTGTCACCTATAGTCATATAAAAAAGGAAAAGGAAAAACCTTACTAAATGATGCTATCATTATTTTAAAAGGTATGAATATTGCTAAAATCAATAATGTAGGAAGAACATAATCTCAAAATAGTATCCTCTAGTTGGAAAGTTTGGCTTTATGAAAAATTAACAACTTTAAAATTTTGTTTTCACTATGCCAGAAACAGGTTAAAAATGGGTAATGAGTTGACAGTAAGCCATGGACCAGTGAATTGGTAGCTCTTTAACACTGTTTTGTTGGTTTGATCTTTCTGTTTCCTTTGTTTTTCCTTATTTTTCTCCCGCTTATTAAAAGCATCATTACTTGGCTGGTTTTGTCTTATAACTAATAGAAAGTCCAGACAAGTTATGTGTTTGCCCAACTGCTTCAGAGGTAAAACCTTCCTGTTATTCTGTTAACTGTCATCATCATCGTTATCAAGTCAGAATTGCTATTGTTAAGTAAAACAAGTAGTATTTATTGTTATAGCTCTATATTAAGATCTTGATGATCACTATACTTACTCCTACAACAGTTCTGTAAATTAGGTATTATGTTCCATTTTACAGATGAAGAAACTGAGGTTTAGGGAAGTTAACAAGTTGCTTACGCTCACTTAGAATATGGTAGAGCCTGGAATTTGAAATCAAGAGGTATCTGAATCCAGTAACTATGTCCTTACCAAATTTGCTCTACTGTCTCTTCTACTGAATGAAAATACATTCCGCTGAATATATGTATGTGTCTGTGAATCACTCATCTGAGAAATTAACCTATTTAATCCTGCCTCATTATATTGGTGAATGGCTTGAAACATATACTTTCGGAAAGATAGTAAAATGATATATTATAGTGTGGGACACTAGAAGTTCCATGGGCTTTACAATGATATTAACCATATGTGATGGTTAATTTTATATGTTAGCTTGACTAAGCCACAGTAGCAAGATATTTCATCTTTCACCATCCTGGATCTTAACATGAAAATGTTTTTAGATGAGATTAACATTAACAGCACAATTCCCTGGTGCCTCAGCAGTAAAGAATATACCTGCTAGGGCAGGAGACAGAGGTTCGACCCTTGGGTCAGGAAAGATCCCCTGGAAAGGAAATGGCAACCCAGTATCCTTGCTTGGGAAATCCCATGGACAGAGGAGCTTGGCAGATTACAAGCCCATGAGTCTCAAAGAGTCACACAAGACTTAGCAGATGAACAGCAACAATGGCATTAAGAGCAGTAGACTCTGAGGAAACCAGCTTAGTCTGTATAGTCAGAGAAGACTAACGTCTCCTAAGGAAGAGCATATTCTGCCTTTAGGCTACTTCGGAAGTCAAGCAACATCACCTCTTCCCTGGGACTCCAGTCTGCTGGCTTGCCTGGCAGATTGCAGGCCTGCCATCTCCTTTAATAACCAATTCTTTAAGGTAAATCAATCTCTCTCTCTCCTCCCTCCTTCTCCCTTGCCGTCTCCTTCCTCTCCTCATTCTTCCTTTCCCTTCTCTCCCTCTTGCTCTCTAATGTCTAATACACACATACTCTCTCTCTCTCTCTCTCTCTCTCTCTCTCTCTCTCTCTCACCACACACACACACACAGAATCATATTCTGTTGGTTCTCCTTGGTTGTTTTCTTGAAGACCTCTGCGTGACTGAGAGTATGGTCTTTTGAACCAATCACTCAAATTCTTTGAACCTTAATTTCCTCATATGCAAAAAGGAATCATTTATGATTATTGAATAACTTAATACATGTGAATTATTTACACTAAATGTGGTCACAGTATTTCATACATATGAGCTAATTTTGTTGTTGTTGCTTTCTTCTAGTACTTTAACAAAGCCATTTTCTCTGCCTTGACTTCTAGAAATCTCAGGCAAATGAACTTGAGTTTATTGTTTTCCTTTCCTCTCCCCTCGCCTTTCACTGTTTCTTTTCTTTTTTTTGGTCCTATGTTGACTATACAGTTTTTTTTTCATGTTGTGCTTTGCTGTTATTCTGAATCATATTAAGTTCTGAAAGATTCTCGGTGGTCCTATACTCCTACACAAAGAATCCGTCAACTCTGGGTCTTGCCCTCAACTCCCACAGCTTCTCTGAGGAAGGATATCTTCATGACTACCTATTTAGGCATTTTCCTAGAAAGCATAAGTTAGGGCCCTTCTCTCCCCATCTCCTGTCACTATTCTTCATAAACTTCTTTTAAACTTTCTTATCAGCTGAAGCTAAGAAATCTTTTCATAGTCACAAAGAAATTCTTTATTCTTAAGTTTTAATGTTTTCCTATCTGATGTACTCCCTATACAGTGCTGCACACACCAAACATATTCTCCTTTATAGGCTGAAGTTTAGGAAATGCCAATTCAGAGACTACTAGGAAACTAATTTTCTTAAACATGTCCTACCTCTTCCCCATGGTACTCAGTACATGATTAAACCATCTGATGGAAATAAAAGGGGAAATTCCATGAGAAAAAGGTATTTAAAAAAATAACAGCATTTTATCTACAGAGAATATATATCTAATCATTTTTATAAATGTTTTACCTTGTTGGCATTAATGGATTTAATTAAGAAACTAAATATATTCAAATTTTATTTGTTTAAGATTATATATAAAATGTATAGATCACAGTTAAAAACATTAGTTTTTTCTTCTTTTATCAAGATTGCTGTATTGTGATTTGAATAAATGATATCCTCATAAGGACCTAGGAGTATATGCAAATAATTTTAAGTTCTCTAACATATTTTGAAATAAATTTGATTTCAGTATATTGTCTGCCATTAAAGAAAATGGTAGAAGCTTTGAACAGAGGTAATTGATCAGGAAATCCAAGCATTTTCTTTTGAGTTTCTGTACCTCATTGGTTTGGTTTTTGCCCTAAAATTTTTTTCTTCTACAAAGAAGAAAAACCTACTCCTTCACCAGATAGCATCTAACAGTAATCCTGTTTTCATTTTTTCATTTAGTAGGATCTATATGTAATTTAGAATTTCAGCCCCTTGAGAAGTACATGCTCCAATAAGAAAACCCTAACTAATTCCACTCAGTATTACACATGGATTTGTCATGACCCTAAAAACACAATTTAAGAGCTTCCTTAGTGAAACCTGGAAATATTTTCAGTATATAATAATTGAAAATGGTTAAATGATGTTTATTTTTATAGTAAAATACTATATTGCTATATTTAATGATATAAGCAAAGATTATTAATAAATAGATTTGTGTGTGCTTATATTATGAGGTTAAATGAAAGTAGGAAAAACTATATGCAGCAAATGAGTATTTAACTCCTTCTACATAGTTGATTGATAGATTCAGATAAAGTAAATGAGTAATGTATGAGGTAAACTGTATTAAAGCAGAAAAGATAGGAGTAAAACAGAAAAAATGACTGAAATAAAAATAGAAAAATATTGGAATGAAATATAACAAATTACAAGTTCATTTGATTTTTTTAATCTTCCTTCTTCTACATTTTCAATAAGCCTTGTTACTGTCTTTAAAATATTAACAGATATTTGTGCTATTTCTTTAGTCTTCTGTCAGAATTGTTAATAATTAAGATAAACCATCAAACTTCTCAGAAACAAAGGTATAGTAAAATAAGAGACCAGGATAACCTGTTGTGTAAATTCTTTAGTAAAAAGAGAAAACTGTATAAATAGTGTGTGTGTGTGTGACCATTCATTTTGTGTAGATATATTATCTACTAAACTTAATTGTTAAGTGATTGAATATGTACTATCTCCAAGTTTTTTTTTAAACTGTTAGATGTCATCTACCATTAGCACATAACATGTGAATGAGTTTACTCTCATTTTATTTTTCTCCTTTTAACACCCACCTTTCATATCTAAGAAGAATAACTGTCTGTGAGTGGGAAGAAAAGCCATGATAAGGAATAGACAGGTTAATATTCTCTTTTAAATTTTCATTTTTAAACATTAAAAACATATAAATGTATAAAACAGTTCTGATTATTGGTTGAAACTAATAGATTTCAATATACTGGATGTAAAACACATATCTGCAACCTTTGTATTAGGATTTTTCCCTATGAAATTCTAGCATATTCTAGTTTACATCAGCGTTATTTTAAATTGTACTTCATTTGCTACTACCTGATAAAGTATTACCTGACTAGGCAGAGTTCTGTTCAAAACTTGACATTTAATAATAGACTTAATAACATAAGGCCAATATTTCAACCCTAAGTTTTTGCTCTTTTTTCTACATACACCAGTATGTCTGGCATGTTATTGCCAGTTGTTTTGGAAAAGACTATGGGATAGGTACTGTTGTTGCTACTTCAAAAATGAAGAAACTGAGGCAGTTGACTATTTCTCCAAAAATCAAGTCAGTAGTATCGTAAAAAAAAAAAATTTTACTTTGTTTATATCTCTCCTAGATTATTGGCTACTTTATAATTCTGTCTGTAAATCCCAGTCAAATTTCCTCAAAGTTTTCATCTACTAAAGTTGATTGATATTTTAAACTGGGCCACAAATTACTATGTATTATGAATCATCAGTTATAGGCTATGTTTAAATGAAATGGAATACACTTTTCTGGGGTTTTTTGTATGTGTACCTCTTTTGGTATAATATATATACATATAGATAGCTCATATATATTATATAAAAGTAAGAATATTTTTACTGGTAACCTCTTGCTCTGCCCTTGCAAATTTCCTTTTGCCTCTATGAAACATCACAGGCTTATTTAAGGTAATACATTTCTGGAGCTAATGAAATTCACAAGTGATCAAAAATGATATTGGAATAATTTGATGGAATATGCCCCATATTAGTTTCTTTAAATCATGCATTATTGTTCAGTTACCTAGTCGTGTCTGACTCTTTGTGACCCCCATGGACTACAGCATGCCAGTCCTCCCTGCCTCTCACCATCTCCTGGAGTCTGCCCAAGTTCATGTTCATTTATACTCATGAACTGTATGAAAGGCCAAAATCATATATTCAGTTCAGTTCAGTTTAGTCGCTCAGTCATGTCTGACTCTTTGAGACCCCATGAATCGCAGCACGCCAGGCCTCCCTGTCCATCACCATCTCCTGGAGTTTATTCAAATTCACATCTGTCCATTGTGTCGGTGATGCCATCCAGCCATCTCATCCTCTGTCATCCCTTCTCCTCCTGCCCCCAATCCCTCCCAGCATCAGAGTCTTTTGCAATCAATAAGTCAACTCTTGGCATGAGGTGGCCAAAGGACTGGAGTTTCAGCTTTAGCATCATTCCTTCCAAAGAACACCCAGGGCTGATCACCTTTAGAATGGACTGGTTGGATCTCCTTGCAGTCCAAGGGACTCTCAAGAGTCTTCTCCAACACCACAGTTCAAAAGTATCAGTTCTTTGGCACTCAACTTTCTTCACAGTACAACTCTCTCATCCTTACATGACCACTGGAAAAACCATAGCCTTGACTAGATGGACCTTTGCAAAGTAATGTCTCTGCTTTTCAATATGCTGTCTAGGTTAGTCGTAACTTTTCTTCCAAGGAGTAAGTGTCTTTTAGAGGTTTACTCAAATTTTAATTTGAAAAGTAACATAGTTTTTCACCAACCCAGTCCCATTTTTACATGTAAGAAAATTGAACTTTAAGTTAAATGTACTTTAAATTTTGGTTCTAAAATAATTTCACTCATTTGAATGGATATTTTTCAACATTTTGTGTTATACATTTGTTTAAAGAACAAAACCTGGTTTAGATCTACATTTTAATACTAATAAGTGAAAGTGATGTCACTCAGTCGTGTCCAACTCTTTGTAACCCCAGGGACTATAGCCTACCAGGCTCCTCTGTCCATGAGATTTTCCAGACAATGGTACTGGAGTGGGTTGTCATTAATACTAATAGTAAAGTGGAAAATCAGATAAATTAGAATAGGAATTATATTAGTAATTGAAATACAGTAGAGTTAAAAGAATCATTCCTCTGTGTGCCACTGAAGCTCTGTTCACTCAAATATTGTGAAATATATAAGGGAAAATAGGTTGCTTGTTATTTTAGAGCAATTATATTTGGCCTTATAAATTAGTGGCATATCTTGTTAATTATGACAGAGTGTATTCCTAATTATTTTCATGTATATTTAAATACATATTTGAGAGGAAAACTATTATAAATCACATATGAATGAATCCATTTGCAGAGAATGCATACAAAAATCTTTGTAAGTTATTATGGAATTTGATGACAGATTCAAAAGCAAAAACAACCTATAATCTATTTTTCTGATTCTAGTCATCCTCTCACTTGTAGAGTTCTTATATTTTTTTCTCCTTCATCCTTCTCAAATATAGTCATAACATAATGTGTGACTTTATTAAGTAACTATAAGAAAAATGTAGTCTCATCAAAATGACTTGCCCTGAATTTATGGTGTATTGGTAGTCAGAATATGAAAAAGTAAGTGAGAAATATGAAGACATTGGTTAAGTATTTGATACTGTTTCTTTCAAAGATAACACAAAATGAATACTCTTTTCTAACCTTAATAGACTTTATTCAGACATACAAAAATATAAGAAGTACACTTGAAAACAGATAGACAGCAGTATTATTATCTCTAGTTTTTAAGCACCTGGTTAAAATGCAGAATGACTGTTTAAATAACTGTACGGGGCATATTCTATATTTAATAAGTAAATACATCAACTTTCTTCTATTATCCATTCTTAAAATAAAGGATAGTTTTATTTCTCCTGTATTTTGTTTATAATATTTTATTATAGTTCTTGATAATATGTGCACTTTGGGGTTCCTGTTGGTTCATTTCCACATACATTGACAATTTTAATCAAATATTTGCTTAAGATGTTTTATGAATCTGTGATAGTGAACACTACAGAAAGCAAGCCCAAAGAGACAGCCCTGTCTGCTGAACATATGCCCTTATTCAGCTAACTAGCAGTCACAAGATAATATTGGTACATCACACAGAACCCCAGTTTGGCCAAATACTAAAACAAACTTCTCCCTAACAGCTGAGCATATTAAATAACTACACTGCAGGGGCTTAACACAGCATAATCCTGTGTTAGCCTCAGGTCAGATTTTTCTAAAACTTTTTCAAAATAAATAGCATTGAAGTTGCTTAAAGAAATGTCAATCTAATGACTCTTCCTGCTCCTCTTAAATAGACTCTAGAACTGATACTGAACATCAGAAAACCATCTGCCTGGACACTATAATCTTGCCTTTTCTACCTCCAGGCAGTTGTTATCATTAACAATTATAATTGTTTTTCCTAAACTGAACTTTTGTCACTATACCAGCAGCACTTATTGAGGACGTGTTTGGACATATGGTTATGTAATGGGTCAGTGCATGCTCATTGTAAGGAGCCATTTCTGGTCTCCTGCAACATTAGCTGGACTTAAATAGTTGCAGTCAGTTATCATAGGGAGAAGCTCCGGGTTTAGGAAAGGAGAGGCAATAACAGTAAATCATTGTAATATTCTTACAACTTTATCAGTAAAAAGTATTTTCAGCTTCATACTTGATTTTATACAACATGCTAAGATTATGTCAATTTAATACATGTTGTGTGCTCAAGCATAGTTTTCAAATTAAAATATACTTAAATTTATCATTTAAAATAACACCTGTTATGATCATTAGAATTCCAGAACAGCTTCAAAGGTAGCAAGAGGCATGCACAGACTTCACAGTTTTTCCAGGCATGAAGGGTCCAAAAATACGTTCTACTCACAAAGAGAAAAAATATATAGGTCCAAATGTAGCTAAGTGAGCTAGAACTTTGGTAGCAGGTTGGGAAAACACAATAAACAATCATGTTTAAGTTCATAGGAGAGGCTTTACTATTCAGTTAGGGTCTTCCCTGGTAGTTCAGATGGTAAAGAATCTGCCTGCAATCCAGGAAACCTGAGTTCAAGCCCAGGGCAGGAAGATCCTCTGCAGAAGGGAATGGCTACCCACCACAATATTCTTACCTGGAGTATTCCATGGACAGGTGAGCCTGGCAGTCTACAGTCCATGGGGGTCACAAAGTGTCAGACACAACTGAACAATTAACACCTTTTCATTCAGTCTAGGAGGATAAAATCATTAGTTGTTTTTATAACTGGTGTGGTAAAATTACCTTGACTTTTATGCAAAAACAAACAGAACTTATCACCCAAGTGCATTTGAAAAAATGATTCTTCTGAAATAAGAACTGATTGCATCTTTAGCAGTACTGTTTCCTTCATTTCACTCTTTTGCCCAAGATCTCATTCATACCTGCAATGTGATGATACACTTTATTAACTGTAATTGTTTTAAATAATTATATAATATATATGTATACTAATATAAACATATATATTTAAAAGTTTGGCACTGTGTACTGAAATTTAGCTTTCAGTTAGGTCTGTAGTATTTATGCCATGCTATAATGATATATTATTTAGGAAAATATTAATATATAGTATTTATTTTTCCTAATATCAAAGAAATCAAATAGGGAATCAATAGAATGTGAAGTAAGCATTTTAAAAGCTAAATATGAAGTAGAATATTACTGATGTGAAGTATATTTAACCCAGTAAAACCAGAGAGAATATATAGAGATACCTTTTTTAAATCCTATACTTTTATTGATTGTTACACAAAGATATTTTTAAAACCTAGATCAACTCCTAATAGTATATATATGTGTGTATGTGTATATTTAGATGTGTATGTGTGTCTGTGTGTGTGTTAAGCCAAAAAAATCAAAGAGTAGTTTTAGGATTTCCTTCAAACTTCACAGTATAAAATGAGTATAACATTACATTATGATTAATGAATATTATAATATTTTCTTATTAAAGTCAGATTCTCTGAGATTGATGTGAATAAAGAATATATATATATATAATTCCATTAAGAACATATTTTTAAATAACCATAAAGTAATTTTAGGACAATAAAAGTTTATAGACAACTCACAGATTACCAAGTAACTTTTACCTCACTATTTTCAAGAGTAAATCAGGAAATTATTGGTAAATGGCATAGGTATGGGTATGATTGTTTTGCAGAAAGAAAATGAAAATATAGAAAGATTAGCTTGTAAAAATCTCATATGTTATAAAAGTACATTTTAAATTTTATTTTGTTAAAATTTTTATTTAGATCTCCTATGTATCACTATAAATGGCTGTGTGGAGACTAGAGGTCAGTTGTGGATCCTGAACTTGTAACAGTTCAGTCAATTAAATATTTTGAAATTCTGTTTTAAGTGCATGGATTGTATCAGAAATTAGTAGTGGTAAAATACAACCAAAATGTTACATGCCTTAATTTGTGAGAAGCTATATATTGGTTAATATTAATTCTATAATATGTATCTCAATGCTAAATAGCCAGTCTACTTTTATAATATATAATATATACTTTAAGTTAAATATCAAATTTATGTTTTGTTTTTCATTTTAAAATCAATGATGCTTTAATATCTGATGTTTGAAATACTTTTTAGCTTGATCTTCAGAGTAAACGGTCTATTTTAGGACACATATAATATGGGTATAAGATAACTTATGGAAATGCAGGAGAGCAAAATTTCCATTTATTGATGTAGTATATATCATAACTTTTATTTTCAGTAGAAGTATATATTTAATCACTGGTAAAGCGGTTGTTCACAGTCAGTTACACAGACCACTTTAGAAAAATCAAAACAATTATTGCAAAAATGAGAGGAACAAAGCAAACAAGAAGGATATAGAGAGAGTACTTGGTTCAATTATAAAAAAAGAAAAAGATAAAAAACATGTCTGTCAATCTTTTTGCAATCTATTGTTTAACCTCAGTGCAATATTTGCCAGTGTTACCTATCACTTCCTTGAAGTTCTTACCTTTCTTCCCTTGAGTTTAATAAAACTGAAATTTTCATAAATAATGCTGTTTACTATGCTTTGCTGGTTTTTCTTCCAGTCTCAATGGAGCTCTTCTCTAAGAATCTGCCCTCCGTTTCCTTCTTTTCCATATCATCCCTAGGAAATAGCGCCTCTAACCCTGGTTTGGTGGTGGTTTAGTCTCTAAGTTGTATCCGACTCTTGTGACCCCTTGGATGGCAGCCACCAGGCTCTTGTGTCAATGGGCTTTCCCAGGCAAGAATACTTAGTGCCATTTGGCAGTGACACAAATAGCAATCAGTTCAGTTCAGTTCAGTTGCTCAGTCGTGTCCGACTCTTTGTGAACCCATGAATCACAGCACACCAGGCCTCCCTGTTCATTACCATCTCTCGGAGTTCACTCAGACTCACATCCATTGAGTCCGTGATGCCATCCAGCCTTCTCATCCTCTGTCGTCCCCTTCTTCTCCTGCCCCAAATCCCTCCCAGCATCAGAGTCTTTTCCAATGAGTCAACTCTTCACATGAGATGGCCAAAGTACTGGAGTTTCAGCTTTAGCATCATTCCTTCCAAAGAAATCCCAGGGTTGATCTCCCGCAGAATGGACTGTTTGGATCTCCTTGCAGTCCAAGAGACTCTCAAGAGTCTTCTCCAACACTGCAGTTCAAAAGCAGCAATTCTTCGGCGCTCAGCCTTCTTCACAGTCCAACTCTCACATCCATACATGACCACAGGAAAAACTGTAGCCTTGACTAGATGGACCTTAGTCGGCAAAGAAACATCTCTGCTTTTGAATATGCTATCTAGGTTGGTCATAACTTTTCTTCCAAGAAGTAAGCGCCTTTTAATTTCATGGCTGCAGTCACCATCTGCAGTGATTTTGGAGCCCCCCAAAATAAAGTCTGACACTGTTTCCACTGTTTCCCCATCTATTTGCTTGCTATTTCCTTCTCCAAGAGATCTTCCCTACCCAGGGATTGAATCCAGGTCTCCCACATTGAAGGGAGATTTTCTACCATCTGAGCCACCAGGAAAGTCCTGTAACTATTGTTTAAGTATTCTTTATATTCTTTAAGATCTAAATCAACAGCTGAGATTTAGATCTGGTATCTGTCACTTGTAACTTTAGATATTGAACACCGTGTTACTTCTTAGTTTCTATGTTTTATTTTTTTCATCTGTATAATGAACATAATTATAGATAACTCAGATGGTACAGAATTTGCCTACAATGCAGGAGACCGGTGTAGGGAAAATCCCCTGGAGAAGGAAGTGGTAACCCACCCCAATATTCTTGCCTTGAGAATTCCACGGACGGACAATGGGGTTGCAAAGAGTCAGACATGACTGATTAACTAATAGTTTACAAGAGTTACAAGGGTTAAATGAAATATATGTATTCACTTTCTCCCAGAACCTGTTTCCCTCCTTTTTTAAAACATTAGTATACTTGTAGATTAGTTTTTCTTAACTACATCAGTTCTCTCATTCAGTTTCTTCTGTTGCCACCCTGTCATCTGTGCAGGCTTATAACCTCTGCATTGCACTGTAATTCCTTCAGGGCAACTTGTCCTCTTCAAATAAATACTACAAGTCGCCTAGGGAGGAAGTTACATGCTAAATGGAAATCAGTTATCTGTTAAAAATAGGAATTCTGTATTATAGTTCTGTTTTTTTAGCCAAAGTGCACTGTGCACACTTAAAAACACAGAAAGCAGTATTTTTTTTTCAGGGTAGATTTATTGGATTCTTTGCAAGATGACATATTCAATCATGCCACTTTTGATTCAGAAATATTCGTTTGATTCAGCTGAGCGTTTTAGGCAGTGAGGCTTTCGGCTAACTTTCCCATATAGCAGTTCTGCCTCTTCTGTGTTCAAAAGGCCTTAGAATAACTTGTGATCCTGCATCATCACTGCAACATTGATCCTGGCAGCAGTATGAGCAGGTGTGAAAACTAAACATCACATGTGTATCTGGCCAGACGTTTTCCCTTTTTCTTTCTCTGTTCCTCCCTTCACCTCGGCTCACCTCTGGTGTCACATTCTTACTGTCTGAGAAACACTGAACAGACTTGATGAAATGAAATGAAATTCTAGGCCGCAGAGATTGACTGAGGTGTCATGGGCTTTTCAAGATGGCTAAGGTATACAGACTGGGATAGGTCCCCAGGTAGGTCAGTGGTCTTTCTAGTCAATGCTGGTTGTGAGGCTGCAACCTGGAAACTTGTAGGGTCCATTAGTAAATTCTTCTGTTCTTTAACAGTATTTAAAAAAAAAAGAACCATTGTATTTATAATATTTATTTAAAAGCTGATATTCATTTTCTGTTATTATGTATCCATTAAATTCAGTGTAGTTCTACAATTACTGGTGTTTGCATTGCATGAATGAACAGGGTAATGGTAATGTTTTTGATGCCTAATATTTAGTAATATTGATATCTTTGCCAGTGTGACTTTCCATACTATCCAGTATCCCAATCTTAATCCTTCATCACAACATATCATCCTTACTAGCTGTAGCACCAGAGACAAGCACATGCGAAAGTTAAACATAACACACCTGAAACATCTTTTCTTCCCTAGGTCCCATGAGTAAATATAATGAGTCTTCAGATATAGATGGGCTACATCTGCCTGTTTGCTGGCAGCAAGATAACGCTGAGCAAAAGACTGAACTATCAATGTCTTCAAGGTATAATACACATTATTGGCAGATTGTTGAGTACCAGATAGTGAAGCAGATGAGTAATATTTTACATAAGGAATTAGAGAAACTAAACCACTCTCTGCTTCCTTCCTTTGACATTCTGATTTATATTTGCATTGCTATATTTAAAATATTTTTCTAGTAGAGCGATCATTAAATAAAATACATCCTTAAAATATTTAATAAAATCAGGAGGAGAACAAGATGGCAGAGTAGGTGGACGTGGAGTACATTTCTCTCCATGGATACATCAGGAATACACCTTCAGACACAACAGTGCATGCAGAACACCAACTGAGAGCGAACAGAAGTACCTGACCACTGGAAAAGAATATATAGAACCACAGAAAACTTGGTAGGACCAAGGAACCAGGGAGGAAAACAAGAGTGTTAGTAGGACTGGGCCTACCCTGCCAAAGGGGCAACTGAAGCAGGGGTGCAGTCCCCACATCGGGGCAGTTGTCTGAGTCGGAGGAGAAATACTTAAGGCTGAGAGTGAAACAGCTAATCTGTGGCAGCCTAAATGGAATGAGAATCAGACAGTCCTTGCTGCAGCCATAGGTACCCCAGACAGGGATCCAAGTCTCCTGGAAGGTGCAGCAGCTGGGAGCTGGAGTTTAGAGATTGTGGAGCAATCCCAGGGCGAGGACTGCTGCTGACTGCAAAGAGATGGATGAGGGCATGTTAAGGTGGAGACTGTGGTGGTAAATGCCTGTGGAGGAAAGCCGGGTGGCCATGGAAGCAAGGTAATACTGCTGAGTCATGCCTAGGGGGTGGAGCCATCACCATAGCCTCTCTTCCCCCACGTGCCAGCATCAGCAGCTGAGCAATAGAGACACTGGCCCATCAAACATCTGACACACTGAACTACAGAGTAGGACCCCTGCCAGGGGGTCCCCTCTATGTGCCTGATGCACTGAACAACAGAGAAGAGCCCCAGGCAAGGGAACAGTTTAAGTGCCTGAACGGGCAGAACTATGGAGAAAGATAGACCAAAGAGGCCTTCTGATCCCCAGCTGCAAAAGGCTCAAGAAAAGATTCTGATAGGTCCAAAACTCCTGTGGCGGAGGCTAACACTTGGTGCTAACAGGGTACCAGCAAGCCAAGCAGCTGTGCCACCTTCCCTCTTAACTCACTGAGGCAAAAAAAAAAAAAAAAAAATACACAGGCAAAAAGAAAATCTTGTGGCTGTGCACACAGGGTCGCTTTGGTAGTGTCTGACTCTTTGTGACCCTGTAGACTGTGGCCTGCCAAGCTTCTCTGTCAGGGGTGGGGATTTTCCAGGCAAGAATACTGGAGCATATGGGCCAATACTGTCATACATCAATGACAGTGTTGCCAATATGACAGTATGGGCCAATATGTCAATATTGTCATACCTTTCTACACCACCTGACCTGCCGCCTGAGAAATCTGCATGCGGGTCAGGAAGCAGTAGTTAGAATGGGACATGGAGCAACAGACTGGTTCCAAATCAGGAAAGGAGTACTTCAAGTCTGTATATTATCACCGTGCTTATTTAACTTATATGCAGAGTCACCATGAGGAATGCTGGACTGGATGAAGCACAAACTGGAGTCAAGATTGCCGGGAGAAATATCAATAACCTCAGATATACAGATAACATCACATTTATGGCAGAAAGCAAAAAGAACTAAAGAGTGTCTTAATGAACGTGAAGGAGGAGAGTGGAAAAGTTGGCTTAACACTCAACATTCAGCAAACTAAGATCATGGCATCTGGTCCCATCATTTCATGGCAAATAGATGGGGAAACAATGGAAACAGTGATAGATTTTATTTTGGGGGCTCCAAAATCACTGCAGATGGTGACTGTAGCCATGAAATTAAAAGACGCTTGCTCCTCAGAAGAACAGTTATGACCAACCTAGACAGCATATTAAAAAGCAGAGACATTACTTTGCCAACAAAAGTCTGTCTGGTCAAAGCTATGGTTTTTCCAGTAGCCATGTATGGATGTGAGATTTGTACTATAAAGAAGGCTGAGCACCAAAGAAATGATGCTTTTGAACTGTGGTGTTGGAGAAGATTTTTGAGAGTCCCTTGGACTGCAAGGAGATCCAACCAGTCCATCCTAAAGGAGATCAGTCCTGCATATTCATTGGAAGGACTGATGCTGAAGCCGAAACTCTAAAACTTTGACCACCTGATGCGAAGAACTGACTCATTTGAAAAGACGCTGATGCTGGGAAAGATTGAAGGCAGAAGGAAAAGGGAGTGACAGAAGATGAGATGGTTGGATGGCATCACCAACTCAATGGGCATAAGTCTGAGTAAAATTCGGGAGTTGGTGATGGACAAGGAATCCTGGCATACTGCAGTCCATGGAGTTGCAAAGAGTCGGACACAACTGAACGACTGAAGTGAACTGAACTGAATTCCTTTCAAGAGCACTGTATTTCCTGCTGCTCTAGCTGCCAACTCCCCTGAATACCTGATGCTGCCAGAAGCCCTGCAACCCAAACAACTGTACCACCTCCATACCTGACCCTCACAGGGCAAACCCAAGTCCTCTGGGACAGCCTCAGGAGCAAACCCCCGTGGGACACCCACATGTAGAGGTGGAAATAAATTCACAATTGAAACCCAGGGGCAGTGTGTCTAAGAAGGAAGACTGAAAACCTTCCCACCAGCTGTAAAAGCTACAGATCAAATCCACATGATCGACTAGGCAGACACTGTTCTATGGAATATATAAAAGGTCATTTGAGAGCTCCCACAAAAGAAAATGCACTAGCTCTGATTGTTGTGGACACTGGAGGCAAGAACAGACAGGAGTAGGACCAGATTATAATCTGAGTTGCTCCCACAGCAGGTCCAGAGATCAGGACAGTATTGAAGGGCATCCTAGGGAGGTGAGGTGGACTGTGACTCCCAGCGATGGAAAGGACTGTGACAGCAATAACCCAAGAAAAACATTTGTTACTGTGTTTTGACTTGTTCTGTAGGTTCTTTAGTACTTCTCTCTTTTTCTCCCCTCCACTCACCACCCCCACCCCCGCCACCCCGGTCTGTTGTAGTTGTCAATTTTACTGACACTATGAAATCTAATTTAAATTTTGAGCTTTTTTTTTTTTTTTCCAGTCACTTTTTTATAGTTATAAGCCTCTGCCTCTGCATTGGGTTTTTGCAGTTCTGTGGAGTGTTTCTCTTTTAAATTTAATTTTTAATTTTTAAACTTACTGTTTCTTCTACACATATTCCTTTGTTTGCTTTTCCTACTTTTCTTTTCCCATCTTTCAGTTCAGTTCAGTCGCTCAGTCGTGTCCGACTCTTTGCGACCCCATGAATCGTAGCACGCCAGGCCTCCCTGTTCATCTCCATCTCTCGGAGTTCACTCAGACTCACGTCCATCGAGTCCGTGATGCCATCCAGCCATCTCATCCTCGGTTGTCCCCTTCTCCTCCTGCCCCCAATCCCTCCCAGCATCAGAGTCTTTTCCAATGAGTCAACTCTTCTCATGAGGTGGCCAAAGTACTGGAGTTTCAGCTTTAGCATCATTCCTTCCAAAGAAATCCCAGGGTTGATCTCCCTCAGAATGGACTGGCTAGATCTCCTTGCAGTCCAAGAGACTCTCAAGAGTCTTCTCCAACACCACAGCTCAAAAGCATCAATTCTTCAGTGCTCAGCCTTCTTCACAGTCCAACTCTCACATCCATACATGACCACAGGAAAAACCATAGCCTTGACTAGACGGACCTTAGTTGGCAAAGTAATGTCTCTGCTTTTCATCTTTAATATATATAAATCTTCTTTATCTCTATAAACTTTGCATATCTATTCTTTCTTTTCTTTTTTTCCTTTCTTCTTAACACATTTCTTAGTTTTGTTTTCATTACTTTATTCCCCAATCGGCACCTTGCTTTAATTTTCTTTTCCTATTTGTGCTTTAGTTAGTTTTGTTCTGGTAAATATAATTCTTGGTTTCCTTTGTTCACAGGGTCAATCTGTTGTACTTTATTTTTGTTGGACTGTTTTGAGTTTGCTTATGGGTGTATATGTATATGTGTATATTCAGTCACACTTTTATTCTTATAAACCTCTGCCTCTACGTGGGGCTTTTGCAGTTTGTGGCATTTTCCTTTTTTTTCTTCTTCCTTTTCTTCTTCTTTTTTTAATCATTTTAATTGTTAAAAACTATTATATATTTTCTACATTTATTCCTTTGTTTGCATTTCCTACTGTTCTTTTCCCCTTGGAGTTAATCTTTAATGTATATAAATCTTCTTTATCTCTATTTTAACTTTGCATATCTATTCTTTCTTTCTTTCCTTTCAACATATTTGTTAGTTTTAATTGCTTTATTCCCCACTTGGCACCTTGCTGTTGTTTTGTTTTCCAGTTTGTGCTTTAGTTAGTTTTGTTCTTAACTGGTAGATACAATTTTTTATTTCTTTTGTTTGCCAGGTCAATGTACTGTACTTTATTTTTGTTGGACTGTTTTGACTTTGCTCATGGGTATATATGTATATCTGCATATTCCATTATTGTAATTATTATTTGCCTGATTTTGTAACTGCCATTTGTCTGGGGTTCATCTTTGGTTTCTTGTTTTTAGACATTTGTTTTAATCTCACTTAATGCCATAACAAACCGCTTGTGGAATTTTCATTCCTGACCACAGATCAAGCCTCGAGCCTTTGGAATGGGAGCACTGACTTCAAAACCCTAGACTACCAGAGAACTAACCCTAGGGAATATTAAAAGTAAGAACTCACACGAAGGAAATCACTTAAATATAAGACCCAGCATCACCCAACCACCGGTAGCACCTTGTGCAGGACACCTCATCTAAACAACAAACAAAACAAAAATACATACCAAATCATAAGCAGACAGGATTACCACCACACTCAGCCTTGCCCATCAGAGGAAAAACAAACACACACACACACCAAAAACAAACAAATCTAAACTCAGCAAAAATCTCACCCTACACAAACCACTGGACCAACCTTAAGAGGGCAAAAAAACAAAAGGAAGAAAGAAGTCAACCTTGAAGCCTGGAAAAACGAGATCTCAAACACACTAAGTTAAAAAAATAATGAAAGGCAGAGAAATACTAAAACAAGTGAAGGGACACACTGAAAACACAGAAGTCCAAGTAAATGAAGAGGAAATAAGCAAACTACCTGAAAAATAATTCAAAATAATGATAGTAAAGATGATCAAAAACCTTGAAAACAAAATGGAAGAAATGCAATAATGAATTAACAAAGACCTAGAAGAATTAAAGAATAAACATAAAAAAACACAATTTCTGAAATTAAAAATACTCTAGAAGGAATCAATAGCGAATGTCTGAAGCAGAAAATGAATCAGTGAGCTGGAAGATAAAATGGTGGAAATAACTTTTGAAGAGTAGAATAAAGTAAAAGAATGAAAAGAACTGAGAATAGTCTCAGAGACCTCTGGATAAGATCATATGCACCATTTGAATTATAGGGGTCCTGGAAGGAAAAAAAGAAAGGGTATGAGGAAATTCTTGAAGAGATTCTAATTGAAAATTTCCCCAACATGGAAAAGGAAATAGTCAATCAAGTCCAAAAGGAACAAAGAGTCCCATACAGGTTAAACTCAAGGAGAAACATGCTAAGACACATGCTAATCAAACTAGCAAAGGCTGAGCACAAAGAAAAAATATTAAAAGCAGCAAGGGAGGAGCAACAAGTAACATACAACAAAAACCCCATACACTTACAGCTGATCTTTCAGCAGAATCTCTGCAGGCCAGAAAGGAATGGCGGGATATATTTAAAGTACTGAAAAGGAAAAATCTACAGCCAAGATTTCTGTACTTGGCAAGATCTCTTTAAAACTGATGGAGAAATCAAAAGCTTTTCAGACAAGCAAAAGTTAAGAGAATCAGTACCACTAAACTAGCTTTACAACAAATGTTAAAGGGACTTATATAGTCAAGAAATACAAGAAAAGGAAAAATATCTACAAAATCAATCCCAAACAACTAAGAAAATGGCAATAGGAACATATATATTAATAATTACTTTAAATGTAAATGGGCTAAATGCTCCAACCCAAAGACACAGAGTGGGAGAATGCATACAAAAACAAGACCCATATATATGCTATCTACAAGAAACCCACTTCAGGCCTAAAAACACATATATACTGAAAATGAGAGGATGAAAAAAATATATTACATGCAAATGGAAAGCAAAAGAAAGCTGGAGTAGCAATCCTCATATCAGACAAAGTGAAAGTGAAGTTGCTCAGTCTTGTCTGACTCTTTGCGACCCCATGGACTGTAGCCTATCAGGCTCCTCCATCTATGGGGTTTTCCAGGCAAGAGTACTGGAGTGGGGTGCCATTTCCTTCTCCATATCAAACAAAACAGACCTCAAAATGAAGGAAGGACATTACATAATGATCAAAAGATCAAAATCCAAGAGGAAGACATAACAATTATAAATGTCTATGCACCCAACATAGGAGCACCTCAATACATAAGACAAACACTAACAGACATAAAAGGAGAAATTGACAGTAACACAATAATAGTAGGAGACTTTAACACCCAACTGATACCAATGGACAGATCATCAAAGTAGAAAATTAATAAGGAAACACAAGTCTTAAATGATACATTAGATGAGATGGATCTCATTAATATCTTCAGGACGTTCCATCCAAATGCGGAAGAATACACCTTCTCAAGAGCACATGGAACATTCTCCAGGTTAACCACATTTTGGGTCACAAATCAAACCTCAGTAAATTTAAGAAAATTGAAATTATATCAAACATCTTCTCCAACCACAACACTATGAGATTAGATATCAATCACAAGAAAAAAACTGTAAGAAAAACACACACATGGAGATTAAACAACACATTTCTAAATAACCAACAGGTTACTAAAGAACTCAAAAAGGAGATCAAAAATTTTCTAGAAACAAATGACAATGAAAACATGACAACTCAAAACCTATGCAGAAAAGCAGTTCTAAGAGGGAAGTTTATAGCAATACAGTCCTACCTCAAGAAATAAGAAAAATGTCAAATAGATAACCTAACTTTACAGCTAAAACAACTCCAAAAAGAAGAAGAACAACAAAAAAACCTCCAAAATTAGTAGAAGGAAAGAAATCATAAAGATCCAAGCAGAAATAAATGAAAAAGAAATGAAAGAAACAATAGTAAAGATTGCTAAAACTAAAAGCTGGTTCTTTAAGACAATAAAATTGACAAACCTTTAGCCAGATTCAAGAAGAATCAAATCAACAAAATTAGAAATGATAAAAGAGAGGTTACAACAGATATTGCAGAAATACAAAGGATTATAAGAGACTATGATGAACAACTATATGGCAATAAAATGGATGATTTGGCAGAAATGGACAGATTCTTAGAAAAGTTCAATCTACCAAGACTGAACAGAGAAGAAATAGAAATTATGAACAACCCAATTACAAGCACTGAAATTGAAGCTGTGATCAAAAATTTCCCAAAAAACAAAAGCCCAGGACCAGATGGCTTCACAGGAGAATTCTATCAAACATTTAGAGAAAAGCTAATGCCTATCCTTCTAAAATTCTTTCCAAAAATTGCAGAGAAAGGAGCACTTCCAAACTCATTCCATGAGACCACCATCACCCTGATACCAAAACCAGACAAAGACAACACAGAAAAAGAAAACTGCAGGCCAGTATCACTGATGAACATAGATGCAAAAATCCTCAACAAAATTTTAGCCAACAGAATTCAGCAACACATCAAAAAGCTCATATACCATGATCAAGTTGGGTTTATTCCAGGGATGCAAGTATTCTTCAATATACACAGATCAATTAATGGGATAAATCATGTTAAAAAGTTGAAAGATAAAAATCATATGATAATCTCAATAATGCGTAAAAGCATTTGACAAAATTCAGCACCCATTTATGATTAAAACTCTTAAAAATGAGTATAGAGGAACCTTCCTCAAAGGCCATATATGATAAACCTACAGCAAACATTATTCTCAATGGTGAAAAACTGAAAGCATTCTTGCTAAGAGCAGGAACAAGGCAAAGGTGTCCAGTTTCACCACTGTTATTCAACATAGTTTTGGAAGTCCTAGCTACAGCAGTCAGAGAAGAAAAAGAAGTAAAAGGAATCCAGATCGGAAAAGAAGTAAAGCTCTCACTATTTGCAGATGACATGATAGGGTACATAGAAAGTGCTAAAGATAGTATCAGAAAATCACTAGAGCTAATCAGTGAATTTAGCAAAGTTGCAGGATAAAAAATGAATACACCAAAATTACTTGCATTTCTATATACTAACAATGAAAATCAGAAAGAGCAATTAAGGAATTAATCCTATTCACCATTGCAACAGAAAGAATTAAATATCCAGGAATAAACTTACCTAAGGAGATGAAAGAGCTGTACAAAGAAAATTATAAGACACTAATGAAAGAAATCAAAGATGACATAAACAGATGGAAGGATATTCCATGTTCCTGATGGGAAGAATCAATATTGTGAAAATGACTATACTACCAAATGCAATCTACAGATTCAATGCAGCCCCTATCAAATTACCAATGGCGTATTTCACAGAACTGGGACAAATTTTTCACAATTCATATGGAAACACAGAAGACCTCAAATAGCCAAAGCATTCTTGAGAAAGAAGAATGGACCTGAGCAATCAACCTTCCTGACTTCAGATTATACTACAAAGATACAGTCATCAAGACAGTATGGTACTGGCACAAAAACAGAAATACAGACCAATGGAACAAGATCCAAAACCCAGAAATAAACCCATGAACCTATGGATACCTTATTTTTGACAAAGGAGGCAAGAATATGCAATGGGGCAAAGCCAGCCTCTTCAATAAATGGTACTGGAAAAACTGGACAGCTACATGTGAAAAAAATGAAATGAGAATACTTCCTAGCACCATACACAATGATAAACTCAAAACAGATTAAAGGCCTAAATGTAAGACCAGAAGCTATAAAACTGTTAGAGGAAAACACAGATAGAACACTTGATAACATAAATCCAAGCAAGATCCTCTGTGATCAACCTCCTAGAGTAATGGAAATAAAAACAAAAGTAAACAAGTTGGACCTGATTAAGCTTAAAAGCTTTTGCACAACAAAGGAAACTGTAAGCAAGTAAAAAGACAACTCTCAGAGTGGGAGAAAATAATAGCAAATGAAACAACTGACAAAGGATTAATTTCCAAAATATACAGCAGCTCATACAATTCAGTGCCAGAAAAAAAAAAATAATAATAACAAGGGAAAATTGGGAAAAAGACCTAAACAGATATTTCTCCAAAGAAGGCATACAGATGGCCAACAAACACATGAAAAGATACTCAACATTGCTCATTGTTCAGTTCCGTTCAGTCCCTCAGTTGTGTCCAACTCTTTGCGACCCCATGAATCGCAGCATGCCAGGCTTCCCTGTCCATCACCAACTCCCAGAGTTCACTCAGACTCACATCCATTGAGTCAGTGATGCCATCCAGCCATCTCATCCTCGGTTGTCCCCTTCTCCTTCTGCCCCCAATCCCTCCCAGCATCAGAGTCTTCCAATGAGTCAACTCTTCACATGAGGTGGCCAAAGTACTGGACTTTCAGCTTTAGCATCATTCCTTCCAAAGAAATCCCAGGGTTGATCTCCCTCAGAATGGACTGGTTGGATCTCCTTGCAGTCCAAGGGACTCTCAAGAGTCTTCTCCAACATCACAGTTCAAAAGCATCAATTCTTCAGCACTCAGCCTTCTTCACAGTCAACTCTCAAATCCATACATGATTACTGGAAAAACCACAGCCTTGACTAGATGGACCTTAGTTGGCAAAGTAATGTCTCTGCTTTTGAATATGCTATCTAGGTTGGTCCTAACTTTTCTTCCAAGGAGTAAGCGTCTTTTAATTTCATGGCTGCAGTCACCATCTGCAGTGATTTCGGAGCCCAAAAAAATAAAGTCTGACACTGTTTCCACTGTTTCCCCATCTATTTCCCATGAAGTGATGGGACAAGATGCCATGATCTTCGTTTTCTGAATGTGGAGCTTTAAGCCAACTTTTTCACTCTCCTCTTTCACTTGCGTCAAGAGGCTTTTTAGTTCCTCTTCACTTTCTGCCATAAGGGTGGTGTCATCTGCATATCTGAGGTTATTGATAGTTCTCCCGGCAATCTTGATTCCAGCTTGTGTTTCTTCCAGTCCAGTGTTTCTCAAGATGTACTCTGAATATAAGTTAAACAAGCAGGATGACAATATATAGCCTTGACGTACTCCTTTTCCTATTTGGAACCAGTCTGTTGTTCCGTGTCCAGTTCTAACTGTTCCTTCCTGACCTCCATACAGATTTCTCAAGAGGCAGGTCAAGCTCATTATTAGAGAGTTGCAAATTGAAACTACAATGAGATAGCACCTCACACCCGTCAGAATGGCTATCATCAAAAAGTCTACAAACAATAAATGCTGGAGAGGGTGTGGAGAAAGGGGAATGCTTTTGCACTGTTGGTGGGAATGTAAATTGATATAGCCACTGTGGAAGATGGTATGGAGATTCCTTAAAAACTAGGAATAAAACCTCCATGAATGAATGAAAGAAGTTGCTCAGTCGTATCCCACTCTTTGCAACCCCATGGACTGTAACCTACCAGACTCCTCCTTCCATGGGATTTTCCAGGCTAGAGTACTGGAATGGGCTGCCACTTCCTTCTCCAGGGGATCTTCCTGACCCAGGAATTGAACCTGGATCTCCTGCATTTCAGGCAGGCGCTTTACCCTCTGAGCCACCAGGGCTCCACCATATGACCCAGCAATTCCACTCCTAGGCATATACCCTGAGGAAACCGAAATTGAAAGGGACACATGTATCCCATTGTTCACTGCAACACTATTTACAGTAGCTAGAACATGGAAACAACCTAGATAGCCATCGACCGATGAATGGATAAAGAAGTTGTGGTACATATACACAATGGAATATTAATTGGCCATAAAAAGGAATGCATTTGAGTGAGTTCTGATGAAGCGGATGAACCAAGAACCTATTATACAGAGTGAAGTGAGTCACAAAGAGAAAGATAAATACTGTATTCTAACACGTATATACAAAATCGAGAAGAAAGGTACTGAAGAACTTATTTACAGGTCAGCAATGGAGAAATAGCCATAGGGAATAAACTTATGGACATAGGGAGAGGGGAGGAGAGGGTGAGATATATGGAAAGAGTAATATGGAAACTTACATTACCATATGTAAAATAGATAGCCAACAGGAATTTGCTCTATGGCTCAGGAAACTCACACATGGGCTCTGTATCAACCTAGAGAGATGGGATGGGGAGGGAGGTTCAAAAGGGAGGATATATATGTATACCTATGGCTGATTCATGTTGAGGTTAGACAGAAAACAAAAAAAAAAAAATTTCTATAATTATCCTTCAATAAAAAATAAAATATTTAATAAAATAAGAATATTCAATAATCAATTATTATTTCAAACCATTCAAAAATTCCCCATGGACAGGAAGGCATTCCTGTAAAAATGAAAGAGATGTACATGTATATATTTATGTGTGTTTATTTCTTTAATATAAATGGATTTCAGGTTCAACATATTAGACTTCAGTCTTCAAGTCTATGAGTGGCTATGGGACAAAGAACAACTTAAATGACTTGCTTTAAAACAGATGCTTCTGGTCACTGCCATATTGAGGAACTAAGTCCTTCTTAAAAGTTTGCTTGATTTTGATGTTTTTTTATTTATGCCTACTAATTTCAGCCTACACTGTAACAGATATTTATCATCCAGGTGTGAATTGTGTTTCTACTGTCCTTAAAGATTTGGTTCATTTTCCTGTTTTCTATAACTATCTGGCCTGTCATAGGCCACCGTAAATTTTGCTCCATTTAAGTTGCTACCTTCCTAATCCTCATTTTATCATCTTACATTAATTACACCACTTGACTGAATATTTGACTTTATATTATAATGTACTTAAGGGAAGAGAATCCTGGGAAACACAGTTTAGCTTAGAAAAGTTTGCTGCTACTGCTGCTAAGTCGCTTCAGTCGTGTCCAACTCTGTGCGACCCCACAAACAGCAGCCCACCAGGCTCCCCTGTCCCTGGGATTCTCCAGGCAAGAACACTGAAGTGGGTTGCCATTTCCTTCTCCAATGCATGCAAGTGAAAAGTGAAAGGGAAGTCGCTCAGTCGTGTCAGACTCTTCGAAACCCCATGGACTGCAGCCTACCAAGCTCCTCCATCCATGGGATTTTCCAGGCAAGAGTGCTGGAGTGGGGTGCCAGTTGTTACATCTTACAGAATCAACACATTGATTCTTCCCTGCACAAAGAACTTCCAGTTCTGCACCATGTTCTACTGCATTGTACTGATATGAGGGTTTAATACCCATCACCTGTGTTCATTCTCTGTTATCCAGTGGTACAAGTCCTGTTCCTGTACCTATCAGGCTCCCTAGCCTGTGAGATTATTGTCTTTGAATATTATATTCACAGTGATGCTTATGTTTAAAATTGGGATTGATTTTTTTATTTATCCTGTAAAATGTTTGATAAAGTTTTCTTCAGCTATGCTAAGTCACTGTCATGTCCGGCTCCCTGCGACCCGCATAGACTGCAGCCCACCAGGCTCCTCCCTTTATTCAGCTGTCGTATGCTTTAAATAACCTGTCTTCCAAATGTGTGTAACTTTGTAATTTTGACATACATAAAATGACTGTATTGAGGTGCATTAAAAATCTTCAAAATAAATCTTATTCTGAAATTCAGTCACACATTTCCTGAAGGGCTGACTAGTGACTAAGTTAGACTAAAAGGATTTTTTTCTTTGATGTAATTATCCACACATACAAAGTAAATAAACACCTCTTGTAATAAATAATAAAATAAACTCTATAAAAGCAAAGGGATAAGAACTGATTAAAAACCTAAATTTTGTATTCATATAAATTATAAATATTTAAACTATTGCTTATTTTCTATGTTAAATGTATAAATATCAACCTAAAGTGTAGTAAGTACACCAGAACGATTAATCACAAATAGAAATGCCGTGAATCTGCCCGTAAGTCTTACCTTTGAGACTTCCACTTTTTCTAGAGCTGAATTAGCTAAAGTCAACATAAATATGTATGATTACTCTTAACTTCAGTTTATTATTAGTTACCAGTAAGAAATCAGCTGTGTCCTTAGAGTTGTCTTTTATACACTTTTAACAGGATACTTGATCACACTGGAAGGTGATCAGGTATACTAATGTTTCTGATTGAACCCAAATCAGGTAACTTACTTAGTCAAAAACAGTTTCAGTGAGGTCATCCTCTCTCTCTCTCTCCAGTTAGAAAAAAAGAGGTACAAAAATAAAAGAGAGGGAGGTAGAAAAGGATAGAAAAGAAAAAGAAAGGAAGGAAGATATTGTAAGGAAATTAACCCTGTTTAGTTCTTTGATATTTAGTAGAAAATACATATTTATTTTCATATATTTCTGAAAGGAAACTAAGCCCCTGATTTCCCTCAACAAGTTCTGTCAAAATTGTTACTGTAATTATTCAGATTTTAATTAGTGCATGTGTGTTTATATATTATTTATGTAATGATATTTAAAACATTGAACACTCAGAGATTACTTTCCTAGTTTAGGGAAATACTTGTTAATTGTAGTGAAAAGGTGACTAGAAAAATGATCATGCTTTATTAAAGAAAAATGGACACAGAAAAATGTCAATCAAAGTGTGCAATTATAATCCCAATAATTTTATTTTATAATTTTAAACCCTAGTATAGTATACATGATTTTAGTTGGCATCTTGCTGTTTATGGAAATGTTTGTTAATATAGTTTTACATTATACAAAAATGTACATTATATATAAATTTACAGCCAAAGAGTAAAATAGACTTGATGCATTTAGATATGAGGTTGGGGGGCAGGTCTTACAGATGTAAACATAAAGGAAGAGATGGATAAGGACATGACCACTGATCAATTTAGACCTAAGAATGATAACACCTATATAGGTTTCTAATAGTACAGATTTTCTACTAGGTTTCATTATTGATTGTCTACCTTACATATCAGTAATTCCATTGAAAATTGATATTTAAATCATCTACTTGTTTTTTTTCTTAGTTTTCATGTCAATATTAATACTCTAATACATTCTGAGATAGTTCTTATATCTATATATGAAGTAAATGAGGAAGAGCCTCAGCCAGTCAGTTATATATATTGGCTATGAGTTACTCTTATTTCAGTGATTATGAAAGGAACAAAAGTGATCCCATTCATTTTTTTGAGGGACAAAGTAATAGAAATATCACAAACACATTATTGCACACACTTGCAAAGGTAGTCTTATAATCATTACAAGTTTTTAATATCCTGACTTTGTAGTCTGAACAATTTATTGTGTAAGCTGAAGGAAAAAAAGTGAATCCACCGTGAATCATCCATCAATCATTTTTCCTTTTAAAAGCAACAAAAGTAACTAAATTAGAGATTTAATAAGCAAAAAATCTGATTTTTAGAATGTCAAGTTGAAGAGTGTGTGGGCCTTGGATAAGTAAAACACCCTAATGCCAAGACTGTAGGGGACATAGAAAAAAGTGACAAGTTGCAGGTGATATTGTTCGACAATTTGTGGATTTATCAGTAAGTAAAATAGTGACTTCTAAACAAATTATCAGTGTAATTATTACTCAGCTTAAAAAAAAAAAAATTCTGGATGACAAACAGATAAGCAGACCAGCAAAAATATGTGTAAATTTTTTGTTGTGGACTCAGAAGCTTCATGATAGCCAGGAATCTCAATGGCATTATAGTATTACTATAAAACCAAGTATTACTTGGTGTTCCTTTACAGAATTTTAAGTGGGGTCATTCAGGATCTACTTAAACACTTAATACTGACAAAAAGTTTATGAGTTTCTAAATCAAACTAGTTGATTCTTTAATGAAAAATTCATATTAAGATAATATTTCTCTGACACAAATATGATTGCTTATGTAGATTTTGGGACCATCACTTCTCTACCATTTAAAGTCTATCATCAGATGTTCAACCTGCTGCAGGTCTTATTATCATGCTTCAGAAAAAATACTTAGAAAAATAAATAGGCAAGCCTGAAGTTCTGAGATTTTCCTTAATGGTATTGTTGCTATAGTTACAGCTGAAATGTTATATAAAGCAAATTGCTTATTGATAGAAAAGTGCTGAGTAGCACAGCAGAATCCCTTTTTTGGGTAAAACTGCCTTCATTTCCTACTCTCCTCTTAAGATTAAATGGTTTTTTAGAGTGTTGTTTTGAAGCCCTGATGATTTTATGTTAAAATAAATGTATTTTATTATGTGTACTGGTTGGCAAATGTATATATTTTAATACATTGTGATAAAAATGGAGTTATTTTTCATATACTTTATCAGAATTGTTCCTATTTGGATGTGAATTTTGATATCCTGGATATTAACATTAAGGCACTAAAAAAATTTGATTGGCTTTATAGTATAAATATATATAAATGACATATATAAATACATCCTTCTGAATTTAATACACTTAGTAATAATATAGATGAAATATAAACTTTCATTATATTTACACCATTAGAAGATACTTACAGTATACTGAAAATAAAACATATTTTTAAAACACAGGAATCCAAATGGAAATGGTCTGAGAACATACATAATAATGACTAGTATGTTTTTAAAAAGCCTCCATAGGATCTATTTTTTTCTATTTTTCTATGTAATAAACTCAGTAATATAATAGAAATGCCTTCAATTTATACACATATATAATATACATCATATTATTTATAATATACATTTTCTGATTGTCTCACTGTCTTTCTAAAGAAATAGCTTATGTATACTATCTTGTAAGAATGAAGCGCCAGTCTATGTTCAATACAGGATGCAGGACGCATGGGGCGGGTGCACGGGATGATTCAGGGAGAGGATGTGGGGTGGGAGGTGGGAGGGGGCTTTGGCAATGGGAGATCGTGGACACCTGTGGCTGATTCAGGTCAATGTATGGCAAAACAAATACAGTATTGTAATTAAAAAAATAAATAAATTTAATTTTTAAAAAAGAAAAATAAATAAATAAATAAATAAATAAAAAAGAAATAGCTCAGAGATAAAACCATAACATTTGATATTTAACCTTTAAGCAAAATATGATTAGTCATGTATGTCACAACTGCTGTTGGTGTTGCTGCTAAGTCACTTCAGTCGTGTCCGACTCTGTGTGACCCCATAGATAGCAGCCCGCCAGGCTCCCCCGTCCCTGGATTCTCCAGGCAAGAACACTGGAGTGGGTTGCCATTGCCTTTTCCAATGAATGAAAGTGAAAGTGAAGTTGCTCAGTCGTGTCTGACGCTCAGTGACCCCGTGGACTGCAGCCTACCAGGCTCCTCTGTCCATGGGATTTTCAGGCAAGAGTACTGGAGTGGGGTGCCATTGCCTTCTCCAGTAACTATTATAGAAAGAGTTAATTCTATGTCTGACAAAATCTTTTCATCTATTAAAAGTCATATGTGACAGTGATACATTATGAATTTTAATATAATTTTAGAAATCTTGATTAATTCTTCAGATTGCTACTGAACTAGAAACATTATGAATATTAAATAATGTTGTGTCTAATAATGTATGGCTATTGAGAAACTAAGATTGTAGGTATGCATTTTTGAACCCAGAAAATTAATACTTCTTAATTAGGTTCCTGAATACAGTGATTTAAAAAAGTCTTTGGGATTATTTGTGATAAAAAAGCAAAAAGAAATAATTGTTGAAAACAGATTTTTACATTTTCTTATGTGGTTGTAGAGTATTTTTCTAAATTTTTTTTTGTAAAGAAAATTTTTCTAGTAATTGAGTTTATATTTAATGATGATTGAATAATGATGCATTTTCTTGTGAAAATTAGTTTTTACTCATTTTCTTATTTGTCAGAATTTGATCGCTTTTGCTTCTCTCATTTCTAGTTTGGATTTTACCCTAATCTCTGCCTTTTCCTATCTTTTCTTTTAATAAACAAAATTTAAATTTATACGTTTAAAGAAATATATAATTTTTGATGCAACTAATAGTGTTTTTTGTTTCTTTTCAATCCTTTATTGAATTTATAACTTCCTCTGCTTGCTGAATTTGTTGGTATTCTAATTTGGTTCTAAGGGCTTCCCTGGTGGCTCAGAGGTAAAGAATCTGCCTGCCACTGCAAGAGAGACCGGTTCAATCCCCAGGTTGGGAAGATCCCCTGGAAAAGGAAATCGCAACTCACACCAGTATTCATGCCTGGGAAATCTCATGGATAGGGAAGCCTGGTGGACTATAGTCCATGGGGTCACAAAGAGTGACACAACTTAGCAACGAAACAACAATATGAGTTCTAGGGCTGCAGGAAGAAGAGATACACATGTGAGACCACCCGTTCAACATTTCTAATTGGTGAAAAATTACTCTGTGTGATTTATAATTTATCAAATTCCTTATGTTGTAAATGAATTCATCAGATAATCCTTTTAAACCATAGTATCTTTTCCATCTTCCTTAGTTTTTTCCCCTGCATATTATACTTACATTTAACCCATAGCCTCTTTCTTCTACTTGAGTGTGAGTTCATGATTGAATAAGCCTTGCACATATACTTTCCCCAGGGTATATGTACTCCATAGATAAAAATAGACTGAATATCTACAGAATAGATATGTAAGTGAATGCTCTTGTCATAATTATTCGACATAATACTAACATCAGTTTTGAGTTAATTTTGGTGACAAAGTGTAAGTTAAAATGAACTTGGCCTTATTCTTCAAAATGCAAATCAATCATGTAACCAAGAGACCAAATGTGGCAACATCATGTTAAAATTAATTACAGACAGTAACAGTTAAAGATACTGGCTTTAGGGAATTCCCTTACAGTCCAGTGGTTAGCACTCCATGCTTTCACTGCAGAAGGCCCAGTTCAAGCCTTGGTCAGGGAACAAGACCTCACAAGCTGCATGAACAGGCCAAACACAAAAAAGATACTAAGTTTAACTGAATCGGGATGGAAATTTGAGCAAAACAGAGATTTGAACCAGCCAATGAGGCTCTCAACATAGGTCATTCTTTTCTTAGACTAGTGCTATTGCCTTCTCTTTGCCTGTGATTTTTTAAGGGGTGGGTTATCACTGCTTATAGGTTTATCAAACATTTTAAATCAGGAAAATGAAGTGTTTTATGTGACATAGTAGATTGAATTAATGAAACCCTTTATCCTCTTACCTAAATTTTCAAATGTGTGAAAATAATGAGTATACTACCTTGAAATAATCACTCTATTTTCTCAACAGATTTTCCTTTTAATGAGAGCTGTGTCCCATTTTGGTATCACATGTTGTTAATATAACTAGCAAGAGATGACAACTTTGTAAGAATAATTTGTCCCTAAAACTCAGATAAAATTATCATGCTTTTATAATTGATAAGAATTTCCGAACATTTATTTCTGGAATGTTAAAAACTTCCTAACTTATCTACATTTGGACCTGCCCTGACAGGAATGCACAGCACACACCTGCATTTGGCATTTAGAATCCATATGACAATGTTTTGTCATGGTACACAATGGTACAGATATTTGTGTCTATTTTTTTTTTTAATGTCAGTTTCTGAATGAAGATATTGTAAGATATGACCCCACCAAGGAGCGGTTTTTAAAACCACAACCCTGATTAAGATTGATTTTCTGTAGACATTATGGAAGTACCTCCTCTAGGGACTCTTCAACACAACAGCTGGAACTTTTAGAATTAGACATAAGGATCAAATTGGTTTCTTTCATAAGACTTTGTATAAAGTTACTATATAGAGAAGCCACAAGTCACTTTATTGCTGCTTATAGTTGAAATTAAGAAAGAAATTGGTACTAGATGATCATACCACACAAAGTAAAGTGACCCATAATACATGAAAGTGAAGTTGCTCAGTCGTGTCTGACTCTGCGACCCCATGGGCTGTAGCCTACCAGGCTCTTCTGTCCATGGGATTTTCCAGGCAATAGTCCTGGAGTGGATTGCCATTTCCTTCTCCAGGGGATCTTCCCAACCCAGGGATTGAACTTGGATCTCCCACATTGTAGACAGATGCTTTACCATCTGAGACACCAGGAAGTCCCCATAATACATACTAATGTTTTATAGACAGCATTTTATCTGAAATTAAATAACTGACTCAGGTCCTTACTGTTTTAGATAATCAAGTAAGAATTATAACAGCTTGCAAGCTGCAAAACAGTCATTATTATTAAACAACATTTTTGTTTCTTTAAAGAAATTGAAAACTGAAGAAATGAATCTTAGTTGTCTAATAATATTCTAGGACAATAAGTGATTTTTGTCTCTAAATAATTGAAGTTATGCTACTGGAAAGAATGATCCAATATGAAGAGCAGTTTGAAATTACCTCTCAGAAAACAGTACAACATACAATCACAATATTGTTTGCATGACTCTCTACCTGTGTACTTTAAAGGATAGGCATTCATTAAATGGTAACAGAAGCTACATGTACAACCTTAATTTCTTACATTTTAATAGGCATAATATAAGAAAAAGCACACCATACATCAATAAGCAGGAAATTCTGCAACATTATCGGTCTAGCAATCTCTCTCCCATGTGATCATTTATGTGTGTTATAAGAGGCTACTTCTCAGTCTTTAGTTTATAAAAGAATTCACCAACAGGTTATTAAAAAGGCAGATTTTCCTTCTCCTATCCCAGGCTTCTGCTAAAATTATATCAGTATAGTTACTAAAATTTGTATGAGTAAGGACTACTTCAGGAGATTTGGCTCAGGTGGCCCATGGATTCCACTTAGGAACAGAGGTAGTATAAAGAACTATGTTAGTCAGAATTGAGAAAACTAGGGGAAAAGATATCAAACAGTTTTAGTTTGTGAATGCTTCTTGACACAGTTGCATAAAAATGTGATTATTATTAAAAATGACATGTTTTAATCTTAAATCAGATGGAGAATTATATACAAGTGATTTTTGAAATTTCTACATGTGCCTTGCCATCTTCTGCTCTGGTAGACAGAATTACATTTGATCCAAAACCAAAGATAGGAGATTATAGCCTAAGTCTTTTAAAACTTACTATTAATTGGCTGTGAAAAGAAAACTACTGTAATTTAATAGTCTTTGAAAAAATTTATGATAGGAACACTAATTTTGAAGGCATGAGGCTTAAAAATATTTGTATTTGGAACAAATGCAGATTTTTTTAACCAAAAAAATGATATTTCCCTAGTCTGTCTTTGATGTGGGCTTCCCTAGTGCCTCAGTGGTAAAGAATTTGCCTGCAATGCAAGAGACCTGGGTTCGATCCCTGGGGTATTTGATCCCTGGGTCAGGAAGATCCCCTGGAGAAGGAAATGGCACTCCACTCCAGTATTCTTGCCTGGGAAATCCCATGGAGCCTAGAAGGCTATGGTCCATGGGCTTGCAAAAGAGTCAGTTAGGACTTAGCAACTAAACATCTTTGATACATTTTTTATTTTCTTTTTATGTTGAGGCCAATTAGATGCTAATCCCTAAGGATTCCTCCTATTCTTTAGATTTCAGGCAGTCTTTTTGCAATGTTCTTTTAAAAGTCAGTTCTGTTGATCCAGAAAACAATGACCTACCTTCTCCATATATAAAAAAGCAGTGAGAAATCGTCAAGTGCTCATCTTGGTAAATGTACCAAAACAGATGTATTATAATATAGTTAATCTTTTAATTTTATTTTATTTACAGATTCAAGAATGGCTTTGTTTAAATTGCCAAACCCAGAGAGCAATATCAGGACAGCTGGGAGACATGGGCAAAATGCCACCTACACAGGCAGGACCAAAAGCCTCTCCTATGCCTGTCCCTACAGAACAACCATTTCAGGAAACACCAATGCCTGACCCAGTGAAAGTGAAAAAGAAGGAACAAGAAGAAAAACCTGAAGCTGAAAAAACCATTTCAGAAAAGGTAACAGAAACACCTTCAGGTGAAAAAATTCCCCCTAAGGAAACCATAGATCAAATCCGAGAGGAGAGTAAAGGAGAGAAAGACAAAACTTCGGCCCCTCAAGAAAAAAAGTCACCCCCTGAAGACAAAAAGCCACCTTCTGAAGACAAAAAGCCACTCCCTGAAGAAAAAAAGCCAGCTCTTGAAGAAAAAAAACCAAACCTTAAAGACAAAAAGCCGGCTCTTGAAGACAAAAAGTTAGCCCCAGGAACAAAAGCATCGGTTCTAGAAGAAGAACAGAAACGTGACTTACTTAAAACTCAAGTGCGAATTGCTGAAGTGAAATCTGAAGGCAGAGTGCCTCCAGAAGCAGTGGAAGAGAAGAAGCAACCACGGATGGAGACGGAAGATTCAGCAGCCAGCGCTCCTCGGCGTTTGCCTAAAGAAGATGATGGGATGGCTCAAAAAGTAAAAGTACAGCCACAGGCACCATGCATGGCAAAGCCTGATCAGACGGAATCTGGAAAGGAAAAGACAGTAAGTTATGTTTCTTACCTCATTTTGCAGTTTTACACCTGCAATTTACTAATGTCTACCTAAATGTACACCAAATGCTTAATGGTAATTTTGTAAGTAAAAGCTTTCGATTAGTAGCATTTTCAAAAAGAGTCCGTAGCATTCAGAAAAAAAATACTAACATGAAATCAAAAAACAAAATAAAATAAAATAAAAATAAAGTATCAAAAAAAAAAAAGAAAGAAATCAGTATTCCTCTTTCACATGAAATAATGTTTGTCTTGAAATTTTTATTTAGTCACTTGGTTAAGCAAGACTCAACGAATTTCTTCTCACTTGAAAATCTTTTAAGATGTGTTCAACCACAAAATTATTAAGTAATTGTGATTTTTTTTTAAGTACAGCCAAAATTCAGAAGAAATATTTTTACAGTTATTTTAGTATTGTGTATATGCAATATAATGTATTTTGTTCAGAGTTTAATTCAGTGTGTTTAATATTGAAGGTTTATTTATAATCCAAGCATAATCTGGAATATATATTATTCTTTATATATTCTTCTTTTTCATTTTCTTTAATGGAAACTTTTAAGGGTTAATAGTCCATCCTAACCCAGTTTAGTTGTTGTTTTGTTTATAGTTTTAACACATGGTTACTAATTCATCTCTGGCATATGGTACATCACTCATAAAATAAATCCTGGTCTTCCTTTGTTATTAATTCATAAGTTTATCAGAGCTAGAGAAAACAGATGCCTGTGTATTCTCATTCTAATGGCTAGATCTAATTCTCCCCACCCCCAACCCACTATTTCTCCTAGCTAACTACTTTGCAGAAATAGATTCTTTTACTATTTCTTTTTTGTGAAGCTGTCCTTGGCTTTCATGACTCTCCCCTTTTTGTTCTCTTTTTTGTCTTTCTGATCGTGCTTTATGAGTTCTACTTTGACTCTCTCTCTGACTTTCTCTTCTCCCATCTCTGTGTGATGAGGTTTTTCTTTGAATTCTGTCTTCTTTCCTCTCAGGGGAGCCACATGAACATTTCCTATTTCCTAAATCTTGTTGTGTACCATATGTCTCTCTTGAGTGTTGGACCTGCATTTTCAAGTACTGAGTAGATCATTTCACTTCAGAAACTCATTATAAAGTGGGACTCAGTGTGTTCAAATCATATCCAACTCTCTGTAGAAGCAGTTTCTGATAATAGCTTCATCATTCATCATGTCTTTAGTCTCCCAGTCGCTCATCTTTAGGGTAGTCTGAGGGTTCTTCTTAGACACTGGGCTCTCCACATCACGCTTCTGTCTCTTAGCTCCTATTCCTAAGGACAATATCCTACTTATGGCCTTCGTAATCTTATATCAATGACTTGAGGAATATAAGTACTAGTCAATAGGCTTCTATTTTTCCTTTCTCTAGTATATAATTGTTTTCCAGAGTTCACACAGTATAACTCTGTCACTCAGATATTTCTAATGATTCTCTATTTGGTTTTAATTTAAATAAGAATTTTCCAAATATTTTGTTGATGCTACTTTTTAGAAATTCATCACTTTTAATCATCTCTACTTTTCTTTAACAACCTCAGTATGTGTATACTTATTTCTAAATTAAACCTGTGCACTATATTTTCAATATGGATATTCACAAAAATATAAAAATTAAGCTAAATCACCATTTTTGTTTATTTAAATATAGAACACTTGATCATAGTGAAGTATAATTAATAATAATATTTTAGAGAGTATTGACTGTGCTTTGATGTTTGAAAATCTTGTAAGATGTTTTAATAAGAGTTCTTTGAAATTCAGCTTCTAAGTTGTTTATTTTGATATTTTGACATTTAGTGTTGATGACTCTTTAAACTAAAATAGTCCACAGAATATATCAGAAATGGAAGAAATGTATTAAAGACAGTACTTTCCAAATCTTGCTACCTGTTTTCTAGGTTTGGAATTGAAAACTATTTTTTTAAGTTGTGGAATTTCCATAAATAAATGTTACTCTAACTTGATATCAGTTATTTATTCCTGTTATCACAAAATGTGGTGTTCTAAAATGTTTTTTTTTAGCAAATGGGTTGAAAACCCACTGGAACTCTTTATCTACAAAGTTTATAAACAGATTAAAATATTCTGTCTAAAGTTTGTTTGAAAAGGCAAACATGACAAGTTTTCAAATTATATGTCATTTTATCTAGCATAATCACATGATACTTTCCAGTTATCTATCTTCAAAGGATTGTGTGCACATCATGATTCTCTTGAAGAGACAGCTTGTATTTATTTTTTCCCCATATACTTTCTAGTCATATCAGAGTTTACTTTCTTCCTAAATATATAATATGTAGCATATTACTAATCACCATTTGTCAGCACCAAAACATTCAACCACTTTGGGGTTCTACTTTTGTCAAAAAAAGCAAATCTTCATAATCTACAACTTTTTAAATTAATTTCTCATGAGATAATCAGCAAACCTCTATGGATAAAATAAATTCTTAGTTATTCTTTATCTCAGTACAAAATATTAAAGACATTATTCAAAATATAAAGGTCTCATTACAGTATGTACCACATCTGTAAAATCCTGAGGTACTCTCCAATACTGGCTTACTTGTAAAAGATACAGTAAATGAATTTTGCATACACTATCTCTGTACCCTTATCCTTTTTTTGTAAATTAATTTATTTATTTTAATTGGAGGCTAATTACTTTACAGTATTGTAGTGGTTTTTGCCATACATTCACATGAATCAGCCATGGGTGTACATGTGTCCCCTATTCTGAACTTTAAAAATAATTCCAGAGTAGCACTGAAACATATACATTACTATATGTAAAACAGATAACCAGTGGAAATTTGCTGTGTGACACAAGGAGCTTAACCTAGTTCTCTGTGACAACCTAGAGGGCTGGGATGGAGTGGAAGGTGAGAGAGCAGTTCAGGATGGAGAGGACATATGTTTAGCTACGGCTGACTCATGTTGATGTATGGCAGAAACCAACACAACGTTGTAATTATCCTCCAATTGAAGTAAATAAATTAAAAATAATAATTCCAATCAAAAGAACCACTCCTCAGAATTAATAGAGATACACCTTTTAAAACAAATCACTCAGTATTGAACCACTTTGTAGCTCACAGTAGTAATATTTTACTATTGAAACAGAAATAATGAATATTATAAACTGAGCATATTAGAAACATCCACACTTTGATTTTATTGCCAAACCTTTGCTATTTACTTTATCCTAATAATTTTCCCCAAACCTTCCACAGTTATTTTGTTTTTTCTTCTTTGCAGTGATACTGGCTAACAAAGAAATGTAGTTTGATTTGTCACCATATTATTTTCTATGTATTACTTCAGCCATATTTCCATGGCAGAAAAATCAAAGTTTCCCTAAGTGTCACATGATTTTTTTGTCTTTTCCTATTCAATAAGACAGCAGCTCAAAAGAAGATTTTACATGTTTATTTCAACTTGTTGAATATTTGTTAATTACTGGAATGTTTATTTGCCAAAATTATTAGTAGTCTGTGACAGTGTTACAGGATCATTTGCTGAAATTAGCCAGCACATGATGCGTTGAAGCAAGATTTGTTAATAGCCATATAGATATCAAATAGTTTTCCTAGTTATGGCACATTTTTGACTAACTGTGTGTCAGATCTGATTTAACTTGACCATCACAGCTTTTACCTTGACATGTTGCTGATGAAAAACTGATAACAATATGAAGAGTGTCAGCTTCTTTATAAATATGCTTGTGTGTTTCTAACATTATTAACATTATCTTTAACACATGATTTTTGTGAGAATATCTTGTCTACCACTTACCTATTACAGGAACGTTGGTTTGCTTGAAATTAGGTAATAAAAACTACAACTGAACAATAAGCTTCAATTTAAAGGTGAGCAAATAAAGTAACTGCCTTGCTATGAATTTTTACAGTATAACTCCCAGTTTTCTCCCAGGATTCTTCAGAGAGCATATGACCAACTGACATAAGAAATCAAAGAATGCTGGTGTCAATCTATTTATTAAACATTTATAAAATATGATTTCTATTTGGGGTTTAAAAGACACTAAAAATACTACGTATTTACTTCCTGAAAGTATTTACATTTTGCATCCCTGGCCTCGACTGAGAAATTCTGCCTAAATACTTAAGTTGGCTTTCCCAGCCCTTTGGACTATGGCTCCACTCTAACTTGAAAGCAACCTAGTATTCCCCCATCAATGAGAGGTTGAAAACAGCCAAGAATGCCTTTGTGTGAATCCCAGAGGTGGCTTGTGCCGTCTTCCTTCTGAACCTGAATTCAGTTCTTCTCTGTGTACTGGTGCTGTTTTCCTGTCGGAAAAATCCCACCCGGACCTCGCCCTTGTGGCAGTCACTTCTACTGTTCAGACACTCTATAATGATTACTTTTAAATTGCTTTTTATTTTAAATCATAATAATAGTCAATTTATCTCTCACTATGTTCTGAGCACTGTCTTAGGTGCCTTATCACTTAGTCCACATAACTATTGATGAGTTAAATATTTTATCTGTTTTAAAGAGGAGGAAACTAAATTTGTTATGCTCTAGATCACAAGGCTGAGAAGCAGCAAAGATAAGATTCTAGTCCAGTTCTGCTTATAAAGGCTGGGCTCCTAAATACTCTACATAATGCTGCCTCCCCATGACACTTCTAGCACACTGCCTTTTCATTATTATAATTACTCAACTCCCTTAGCCCTTCCCACTCTAATCCCAGACACTTTGTATATACTTTTTTTACTTTGTTTGTATGTTGACATTATTTTATTTATTCGTCATGTGCGTCATTCATATTGTTACAGTTTGTTGTTTGCATTTCTTTATTGCCACATCACTTTGTCGCTCCACTCATTCCTGTCTTTCAAAATGTGTTAGTCGAATGGAATTAAAATGTATCCTGAAATATAATAAATGCTTTGAAAGGTATATTCTTCTTTGTTTTTTTTTAGTTTAACATTTAAAAATTATGTGTTACACTGAAACAGAATACTGCTTGTCTGCATTTGATATATTACATTAAAAAGTTACAGCTCTCTTGATTTTAAAAAGACAAAATTCAAACAGCCTTTAGCATAAACTTTTATTTCTAGTTAAAAATGACCCAGAAGTTAGTATTTAAGTTATATATAGCCATGGTATGTAAAGACAGCATAATTGTATAGGATGGAAAATGATGAGGTTTTCTGCAGCGAAAAGGATTCCCATGTATGTGGGACTATCTAATTTTCTCTCCAAGTCCAGTAAATTTGTGGATTTAATTTTGTTTACACTGTTCAGAATATTCAGACTAGCAATCCATTTTGGCAAAACATTGTATAACTGATTAAAGATTATTCATCTATTGTTTTCTTCTGGCCTGTTAAACTTAAATAACTTGGAGGACATTAAGCAAAAACATAATATTGCTTCCTTTCTTTGTACAGTCTTATATTTAACCAAGAATTCAGTTCATAATTCCAATAAAAGTTTGTTTGTTTTTTTTTTAAACCTTCCATTTGCCTTTGACATGGAAGCCTAAGAGTTTAACATCTTTGAAAAGGGCAGAACTAAGTTTGGCAGGACAAAAATGTCTTGATACTAGAGAAGGCCTCAAGATAGGATGCCGTGGGAAGGTTTCGAGTGATTTTGAATCCTTCACTGCCTCTCTCTGACCAGTCTTCAAGTCAATAAAGGGCAGTGGAATATTGAAAGGAAAAGTAGTCTGCACTTTCTGCATTGGGTTAGTAAGAAAATATGAATCTTCATTTCTTAAAATTTTGAATAGTTGTTTCATATACAAAGACTCAAGTACAGAATTCTGTACATGGAGAAAAAGTGCAACATATACAAAAAATAAAACTCAGTGAAATAGAGTCTGATGCTAAATGTACTTAGAAAAATACAGTGAAAATATGTTCCTCATGGAACTGAAAAATAACATTGCAATTTTCTTTTAAAAAGTGTGCTTAAATTATGAACACTTAACTTCCCACTGATTTCAAATCTAAGATTGAGGACTATAAGGGGACTATATCTGGAATTTTATTCTTATGTAATAATTTTAGAGGTCATTCTGGATTGTATTTGTGTTGCATGTAATAAATGCATAATTCCAACTCCTGTCAATTCAAATGATGAAAATAATGAGTAAGAAAACTCAGTGATATTTAACCACATATGTATATATGTATTACATATGTAATCTATGCATATACTTTAGAATCATTTGAATTTATTAATTTTATTAAATCTTAATATGTTACTAAATAGCTTAATGTTCTTCTCAGTAAAAAGCATATAGCCACACATTTTTGAAGCAACTAAAGGAAAACTCCCAATTTTTTAGTCCTAGGGAGTTAGAAATTTGAAAGAAAATAAGCCTCCCTCACACAACTCCTTTCATCACAGTTTTCTGAGTTATAGTACTTCAAATCTTAATTTGAAGTTTGAATAATGAGAGAAAATCAGACCAAACTTATACACTATGCTGTATATTCTTCTCTTAGTACTAGATACTCTTTCTTTTTTTGATCAAATTATTCCCTCCTTAAGAAATGTACTCATAAAGCAAGAGTTTATGGTGTTAAATCTATAACTGACCAGTTAACCTGCTGCTGCTAAGTCGCTTCAGTCGTGTCTGACTCTGTGTGACCCCATAGACAGCAGCCCACCAGGCTCCCCCGATCCCTGGGATTCCCCAGGCAAGAACACTGGAGTGGGTTGCCATTTCCTTCTCCATTGCATGAAAGTGAAAAGTGAAAGTGAAGTCGCTTAGTCGTGTCCAACTCTTAGCGACTCCATGGACTGCAGCCTACCAGGCTCCTCCATCCATGGGATTTTCCAGGCAAAAGTACTGGAATGAGATGCCATTGCCAGCTAACCTACATGCCAATTGCACTAGAACTTTAACCCAGATATCTCACAAGCAAGAGTGAATAGCCACAGAAAGGATAGGTGGATGGAGAGATAAGCACCTCATTATGCTGATCTCTATATGTGAAGAACAACTTTTTATTGTTTTAGCAGCAGCAGATGAAATGTACAGGTTTCTTAAAGAGGCAAAGGGGTTAGTTGGTGTGTAATCTGATAGTACGCTAATAGTAATGGAGCAGATGGTCACTCACCTCTGCCAGAAAGTTTACATTTATGCTAGTCAGTATGACAGAAATTGACACTGAGTTTTTTCAGTGATCGTGGTATAAGGACACAACCAATTGTTCCTACTAAACAATTCAGCCAAATGCCCTTTGATCACCTAACTTGATTTCCTTGTTAAACACTCCAGACACTTTATCCTAGACCCACAGACCTGTAGAACAACATCTTTGCAGACCTATTCCACCTTATAATATGGAGAGGAAGTCATTTAGGTGAAAAATCATCATAACATCATCATAGGTAAATGATGATTGAATCTCATGAGGCATATAGAGGAAAGAAACCAGGAGGGAGAAGTCGGTAGAACATAACACTGAGAAAAGAAGGAAAGCGTGAACACATCCAGAAGGGCATATAAGGGGCATTGTAAGGTAGGGATTTTGATATTTATGCATTTGAGTCTTCTGTCTAGTGTTTCTTAATTTCCTTTGTTATGTTGTGTATGTCTGACCAAATCTTATTTTTGTAAAATGCCAATAGAGCCTTCAAAATTCATTGTATAAAATTAAATTTTATTCTTTATTATACTCAATAAATTATTATATATAACCATAATTGCATTTCCTCCTTATATGTATACTTTTATTACGTTGTTATGTATTATAATATGTGCAGACTCACAATAAAGAACACAAATTACACCATCAAAATTTTATTATGAAGAATCATTTTCTTGACTTTTTTTTCACAAGGAGCTTATGTCACCCCTGTGGTTATGGTAGTTAGATACAGCAAAGAAAGATGTAGAAAGCATACTGGGCATAAAATGTTGTGCTCTGGTATTGTGTGAGATGTGAGCAGTCACAGTGGAGATCTCTAGAAAAACCATCTAGAAAATTTATGAGAACACTGCTTCACCTGTGATTACCTGTTCAATTTGTAGCTCTTAAGAGAAATGAACCAGTTAATTGGGTGCTTGTCATCCCAACTACTATGATCTCACAAGGGCAGATAAGTATTCCTTTTCTAGAAAGACATCAAAAATGGTCCAGAGAAGTTAATTTGTAGTAATACAAAGGGCAGGCATGGTTTTTTGCTTAAAAGTTGTGAAGAATGTATCAGATTGTCTTTTTTAATTGTCATGTTTTAAATTCTGCAAAAGCATTTTATCCTATAATGTGCTCAAGATACATCTTTATCCATAAAGACAGATATTGAATTGGAGTGAATGCAAATGAGTAGGGTAAGGTGAAGGTAAAATTTAAAGTATATTCAAGTCTGTAGACATTTATAAATGATATTAAATTTCTTTAAGATGGGATGCTGAAGCTATGATCTAATAACTCTAGAAAAATAACAGCTAGATATTTCTCTTTAGCTAAAGCTTTCAGTCAGACCAATGATCACATAGATTTTTTTAATTTTACAATTTCGAAACATTCATTTCAAGTGATACAGAGCTTAACAATTGTGATATAGAGATTAGCAATAGTGATATAGAGATTAACAATCATACCAAGTGAAATATAGCATTTTACATCTTTGAGTGTCTTTAAAAGGCAATGCCTTGTTTGACCTTTCTATCTCCAAAAAAAAAAAATCTTTGTAGTAGGTGAGATGAATATTATTATGGTCACGTTGCCTGCTTATTTCTGTTAAGTAAATATATCCCATACAGTCTATAGCCAAGTACAAAGCCCATTCTCTGATTCTTTGTTTGCCTATCCTAATGATCCAAAAGTTTTAATTATGTTAAACTTATTAAAGATTTTAAACTTATTAAACTTATTAAACTTATTAAAGATTTTCTTTGGCCATTTGACTTCTTACGCAAAGTAAATGTACTGAGAAAGATAATCATGTTTTTGAAGGAGAATGGTTTTGAGATATAAGATGATACATTAATGAAATAAAATCAGTTGTGCTTGAGAACTGACATTTGATTAAACTTTAGTTAAATGAAAACCTTAATATGTATCAACTACTTTTCTTTTTTGTGCTCATTGATTTTTAAAATACTGTTACATAGTTGAAAAATTCCTATAATTTCTCCTCAGTAATAGTTATTTGAGAGTAATGGGGAGGCTGTGTTATTAGTTAACCCATGTTAAGTTTTCCTGTATCTTTCCTCCCTGCTAGGAAAAGGAAGATGACAAATCAGACACTTCAAGTTCTCAGCAGCCGAAAAGCCCACAAGGTCTTAGTGACACAGGATATTCTTCTGATGGAATATCAAGTTCACTTGGTGAAATTCCAAGTCTTATTCCCAGTGATGAAAAGGATTTGCTCAAGGGACTCAAAAAGGACTCCTTTTCACAAGAAAGCAGCCCTTCCAGCCCCTCAGATTTGGCTAAGTTAGAAAGTACAGTCCTATCTATTTTAGAAGCTCAGGCAAGTACACTTGTTGAAGAAAAATCAGAAAAGAAAACACAGCCCCATGAGGTTTCTCCTGAGCAGCCTAAGGACCAGCAGAAAACTCAGAGTTTAGTGGAAAAACTGGAATCTACAGTTTCAGAGGAGGCGCTCAAAGAGAGTCAAGAAGGAGACACTTTTAAAAAAGAGAGCCAACAAGACATTCCTTCCAGAAAGGACCAAGAAAAGCCTGAGTTTGTTGATGAGTTGGCTACAAGGAGACAGCCTTATGATTCAGTTGAAGACAGTAGTGAAAGCGAAAACTCCCTGTTCCACAAAGAAAAGGGAGGACTAGTGTTGGATCATCAAGCAGTGATGAGTATAAACAGGAAGACAGCCAAGGATCAGGTGAAGAGGAGGACTTCATTCGAAAGCAAATCATAGAAATGAGTGCTGATGAAGATGCCTCAGATTCTGAAGACGATGAGTTCATTAGGAACCAGCTCAAAGAGATCAGCGGTAGTATAGAAAGCCAGAAGAAGGAAGAAACCCGGGGAAGGGGAAAGGAACAGGAGGGAAACACAGGCGACTGATGCGAAAAAGTAGTGCAAGCTTTGATGACGACGCCGGAAGACGCCATTCCTGGCATGATGAAGATGACGAGACCTTTGATGAAAGTCCTGAGCTTAAATACAGAGAAAGTAAAAGTCAGGAGAGTGAGGAACTTGTAGTTGCCGGAGGAGGAGGACTCCGTCGATTTAAAACAATTGAACTCAACAGCACGATAGCCGATAAATATTCTGCAGAGTCCTCCCAGAAAAAAACAGCTTTGTATTTTGATGATGAGCCAGAACTAGAGATGGAAAGCCTGACAGACTCTCCAGAAGATCGATCAAGGGGGAAGGATCTTCTAGTCTTCATGCTTCCAGCTTCACTCCTGGCACATCCCCTACATCCGTTTCTTCTCTTGATGAAGACAGTGATAGCAGTCCAAGTCACAAAAAGGGAGAGAGCAAACAACAACGCAAAGCTCGACATAGATCACATGGCCCTCTTTACCTACCATTGAAGATTCTTCAGAGGAAGAAGAATTGAGAGAAGAGGAAGAATTATTGAAGGAGCAAGAAAAGCAACGGGAATTAGAACAGCAGCAAAGAAAGAGTTCTAGTAAGAAATCAAAGAAAGACAAAGATGAACTTCGAGCTCAAAGAAGGAGGGAAAGACCAAAGACACCACCCAGTAATCTTTCTCCTATCGAAGACGCATCTCCAACAGAAGAATTACGTCAGGCTGCAGAAATGGAGGAGCTCCATCGATCTTCGTGTTCTGAATATTCACCTAGCATAGAGTCAGACCCAGAAGGCTTTGAAATAAGCCCAGAAAAAATAATCGAAGTACAAAAAGTTTATAAATTGCCCACAGCTGTGTCTTTATACTCACCGACAGATGAGCAATCTATTATGCAGAAAGAAGGTGGCCAAAAGGCGTTAAAAGTGCTGAGGAGATGTATGAAGAAATGATGCATAAAAGCCCGAAATATAAAGCTTTTCCAGCTGCAAATGAACGAGACGAAATGTTTGAAAAAGAGCCTTTGTATGGTGGGATGCTAATAGAAGATTATATTTATGAATCTTTAGTAGAAGACACATACAGTGGTTCGCTCGACAGCAGTCTGCTCACAAGGCAAGAAGAAGAAAATGGATTTTTGCAGCAGAGAGGGAGAGAGCAAAAGTGAGACTTTCAGAACAGATTTATGAAGATCCCATGCAGAAAATTACAGACCTCCAGAAAGAGTTTTATGAGTTAGAAAATTTACATGCTGTTTTGCCTCAAGAAGACATAGTTTCAAGTTCTTTTATCATCCCAGAAAGTCATGAGATCGTCGATCTGGGTAGTATGGTAACTTCTACCAGTGAAGAAAAAAAATTATTAGATGCTGATGCTGCCTATGAAGAACTCATGAAAAGACAACAGATGCAGTTAACACCTGGATCTAGTCCAACCCAGCCCCTCATCAGAGACGATATTACAGAGTCCACTGGGGACTTTGATAGGGTACCTGATGCATCTTTGACATCAAGTGTTCTCTCAGGAGCATCTCTTACAGATTCAACCAGCAGCACAACACTCTCCATCCCAGATGTTAAAATAACCCAACATTTTTCAGCAGAAGAAATTGAGGATGAATATGTGACTGATTATACAAGAGAAATTCAAGAGATAATTGCTCATGAATCACTGATTTTGACCTATTCTGAACCTTCAGAAAGTGCTACATCAGTCCCACCCTCTGATACACCCTCTCTCACATCATCTGTTTCTTCAGTTTGTACCACAGATAGCTCCTCACCCATTACTACCCTGGATAGCATGACCACAGTTTATACTGAGCCAGTGGACATTGTAGCTAAATTTGAAGATGCTGAGCTAATTTCTTCATCAACATATTTCCCAGGCAGCATTATAGACTATCCAGAAGACATAAATATACCTTTAGATCAGACAACCATACAGGATGGTAGAACTAGTACAGATCACATTGTGATTTCCTTATCTGACATAGAACCTTCTCTCATAGAATCTGTAGGAACTAAACTCGAGGGGCTAATTGCTGACACTGTTTCTACTGACTTATCTGTATCTGAAAAGATGCAGCGAAGAAGGCCAGAAAGGAAACAGGGGATGGACTTATTCTGGAAGTTTTGGAAGCTTATAGAGATACTAGGAAAGAGTCCGAGGCTGAACTGACAGAAATTAGCTTACCTGACACTGTGTTTGATCAGACACCTTCTTCTGTAAAAACTCTTCCAATGAAGGAGCAGGTTTCAACGACATGCTTTTTACCTGAAGAGGTTTTGGGTCAAGCAAAACCTGCATCTCAGCTACCATCTGGCACTCCTCCCATTTTCTCTCTTCCAACTAAAACTCGTCCATTCCTTCGAAGTTCTTCTTTGGACATATCAGCCCAACCCCCCTCCCCCCTCCTCCTCCCCCTCCTCCACCTCCTCCGCCTCCCCCCTCCTCCTCCTCCTCCACCTCTTCCTCCACCAACCTCACCTAAACCAACTATTCATCCTAAAAAAAAGTTAGTGGTTACAGCTCCAGTGACTGCAACTACTGCAGCTACATCTCTAGTAGATTCTGTTACTACAGTGGAGACCACATCTGCTCCCAGAAGTAATGGGTTACCTATGACAAAAGTATATACCACTGCACCTCCTCCTGTTCCTCCTAAGCCATCTTTAATTCCATCTGGACTTGTATTTACACATAGACCCGAGCCAAGCAAACCTCCACTTGCTCCTAAACCAGCAGTTCCTCAACCTCCAGTCACTACCCCAAAACTAACAGATATGTACCCCAAACCAACAGGTCTACCTTTAACTACAAGTATGACATTAAATTTAGTGACATCAGCAGACTATAAATTGCCTTCCCCTACCTCTCCACTTTCCCCTCACTCTAACAAGTCCTCGCCAAGATTTTCCAAGTCTCTTATGGAAACTTATGTGGTTATCACATTGCCATCTGAACCTGGCACTCCAACAGATTCTTCACCTAGTCAAGCTATTACCAGTTGGCCGTTGGGATCACCCCCCAAAGATCTGATTTCCACTGAACCAGTATTTTCTGTAGTTCCTCCTATGACAGCTGCAGAAATATCAACTTCTTCACAACAGAGCCTGTACATCTCCAGAGCTTTGGAGACATTTGCTGCTATCCCAGTCACAACGCTGTCTTCATTTCAAGCAACTTCAGCTTCAGTTACACAGTTTCACCCAACTGAAGTTTCCAAGGCTGAGGTTCCAACAGCAAGAAGTACAGTCCCTAGTGTTGGTCTCAGCAGTGTCTCTATATCATTTCCTCCAGAGCCTCTTGCTCTAGATCACCTCCGTTTAGAGAAGCAGCAGCATAAAGAAGGTGTCCAGTTGCAGCTTGTTGGTGATGCCATTGATCTGCGTACAGTACCCAAAGTAGATGTTAAAGTAACTGAAAAATGCATGGATCTTTCTGCCTCTGCAGTGGATGTGAAGAGGCAGACCACAACAAGTGAAATGTATGGGAGACAAATTAGTGCTGTCCAACCCTCAATTATAAATCTCAGTGCAACTTCATCAGGAGTGACTCCTACATCCCTGGTTACCGAGACAGTGACTGTTGTTACATGCACAGCTACTGCAAGTTACACCACAGGCACAGAAAGCCTGGTGGGTCTAGAACTTGCAACAGCAGCACCACTCCAGCTTACTACATCAAAGCATGTGGAGCCACTATACAGAGTACCAAGTGGCCAGACCTTTACTACAGTTAGGGAGGAAGCACCAATAAACTTATCTTTAAGTACTTCTGCACACCCAGTGACATCAGCTCCTACGAAACCTGTTACCGCACCTCCTGTTGGTGTCACAAATGGATGGACTGATAGCTCCACATCCCAGAGCATCACTGATGGGGGAAGTAGTGGATCTCAGTACCTCCAAAACTCATAGAACTGTTGTAACAATGGATGAAGCTTCTTCAAATGTGGTGACTAAAATAATAGAAGATGATGAAAAACCTGTTGATCTGACTGCAGGAAGAAGAGCCGTGTGCTGTGATGTGGTTTATAAGTTACCCTTTGGAAGAAGCTGCACAGCACAGCAGCCCGCAACCACTCTTCCTGAAGATCGTTTTGGTTATAGGGATGATCACTATCAATATGCTCGATCAGGGCCATATGGTTATAGAGGGATTGGGGGAATGAAACCTTCCATGTCTGACACTAATTTAGCAGAGGCTGGACATTTTTTCTATAAAAGTAAGAATGCTTTTGATTATTCTGGAGGAACTGATGCAGCAGTAGATCTTACTTCAGGGAGAATTACTACAGGTCAGTATGATGTAGCAACAGACCTTTCTTTGAAATATCATGGTGTTCCTCATCTCATTTCAGGATGACAATGTGGTCTTATTTCCAATTTTGTTATTTTTTATCTTTCTTTGGATGTTTTGGCAATATATTTTGGAGTACATGTGCATTTTTGTTTCTCCATTTTTTTAAAAATTTGTTCCACCCAAAGTGGCCTGCATGTGCCTGCATGTTCAACGTTGCTTTTATTCTGCACCTGAGTAGGTTAATAACCTGTGGATTTGCATGCAGTCCTGTTCATTATGTTCTTCAAGACTGAGAGGGCTTTCCAACCCCCAAAACATCATTCATTCTAGGAACTGGACTATAACTCTCCCCTGTATTTCAGGTGAGGTAATGGATTATTCAAGCAAGACTACAGGTCCATATCCAGAAACTCGACAAGTCATTTCAGGAGTTGGGATTAGTACCCCGCAGTATTCCACAGCAAGAATGACTCCACCTCCAGGACCGCAGTATGGTGTGGGGGAGTGTTTTGAGGTCGTCTAATGGGGTTGTCTATTCTTCAGTAGCAACTCCAGTTCCTTCCACATTTGCTATCACCACACAGCCTGGCTCCATCTTCAGCACCACCATGAGGGATTTGTCTGGTGTGCACACAAATGACGCCGTGACTTCCTTGTCCGCCCTGCACCAAAGCCAGCCCATGCCTAGATCCTATTTCCTAACAACTGGTGCATCTGAAACAGACATTGAAGTCACTGGTATTGATATCAGTGCCAGTTTGCAGACTATCACTATGGAGACTCTCACAGCTGAGACAATAGACTCGGTTCCCGCCCTGACCACAGCATCTGAAGTATTTTCTGAAGTGGTGGGGGAGGAAAGTGCGCTTTAATCATCCCCGAGGAAGATAAGCAACAACAGCAGCTAGACTTGGAGCGTGAGCTCTTGGAACTGGAAAAGATCAAGCAACAGCGTTTTGCTGAGGAGTTGGAGTGGGAACGGCAGGAGATTCAAAGGTTCCGAGAACAGGAAAAGATCATGGTTCAGAAGAAGCTGGAGGAGCTGCAGTCAATGAAGCAGCACCTCCTCTATCAGCAAGAAGAGGAGCGGCAAGCCCAGTTCATGATGAGGCAGGAGACATTAGCACAGCAACAGTTGCAGCTGGAACAGATCCAGCAGCTGCAGCAACAGCTTCACCAGCAGCTGGAGGAGCAGAAGATTCGCCAGGTCTACCAGTATAACTATGACCCTTCTGGAACTGCCTCTCCACAGACCACGGCAGAGCAGGCCATCCTGGAAGGTCAGTATGTTGCCCCAGAAGGTGGTCAGTTCTGGGCAACCGAAGATGCAACCACCACAGCCTCAGCTGTGGTGGCGATTGAAATACCGCAGAGCCAGGGATGGTACACGGTTCAGTCTGATGGGGTGACTCAGTACATTGCCCCACCTGGCATTCTGAGTACTGTTTCAGAAATACCTCTGACAGATGTAATTGTCAAAGAGGAGAAACAACCCAAGAAGAGAAGTTCTGGAGCTAAAGTCCGTGGCCAGTACGACGAGATGGGGGAAAATCTGGCAGATGACTCCCGCTGCTTTAAAAAGATAGTGGACAGTGGGGTACAGACTGACGATGAAGATTCGGCAGATCGGAGTTATGTGAGTAGGAGAAGGAGAACTAAAAAGAGTGTCGATACAAGTGTCCAAACGGATGACGAGGATCAGGATGACTGGGACATGCCTACTAGATCTAGGAGGAAGGCTCGTGTAGGGAAATATGGTGACAGCCCTGCAGAGGCGGACAAGGCCAAGCCCCCTTCCAAAGTCTCCAGCATAGCCGTTCAAACAGTAGCAGAGATATCTGTGCAAACTGAACCAGTTGGAACCATAAGAACACCTTCGATACGGGCACGCGTGGATGCCAAGGTAGAAATAATTAAACACATTTCAGCACCTGAAAAGACTTACAAAGGGGGCAGTTTAGGATGTCAAACAGAAGCAGATTCAGACACACAAAGTCCTCAATATCTGAGTGCCACCTCTCCACCCAAAGACAAGAAACGCCCAACACCTTTAGAAATTGGTTATTCATCTCACCTCCGGGCAGATTCCACACTACAGCTGGCTCCTTCCCCACCCAAATCTCCAAAAGTCCTTTATTCTCCCATCTCACCACTTTCACCAGGCAAAGCCTTAGAATCAGCCTTTGTACCTTATGAGAAACCCCTCCCTGATGATATAAGTCCACAGAAAGTACTGCATCCAGATATGGCTAAAGTTCCCCCAGCAAGTCCTAAGACAGCCAAGATGATGCAGCGCTCCTTGTCAGACCCCAAGCCTCTGAGTCCAACAGCAGACGAAAGTTCCAGGGCTCCTTTTCAGTATACCGAGGGCTACACGGTAAGAGTGCTTCTTTTCAGTTAGAAGATAATGGCTGAGTTGATGTTAACTGTGTGTTTGCAGACTTCAGGAGGCTGTGACACTCCTGGTGCCTAATTCTAAATTTCAATGAGGACTATTTCATTAGAAAATGTGGGGGGGTGGCGGGCAGAAAATTATGCATCCATGTAGAAATACAAAGGAAAAAAAAAGGAAAAATGAGACAAATGTGTATTATTTTGTGATTAATGAGAATGAACGTTTTGTTCTAATCTTGAAATCTCCTGTGTCAGTTGTAGGCTGATTTCAGTGAATATAACTAATATTCATATATGGTAGAATAAGTATTGAATAAATAGATAAGGCAAAGGATGACCAAAAAATTTAAACCCATGGATACTGGAATTCTTAGTGGGAGGATCCTTTTCCTTCTGCCAGAATGTTAATCTTTGCTGCTCAAAATAAAGCATTTCTAGGGCATAAAGTGTGATTTAATCTTCATAGCTCATCCATGCTTGTTTTGTTTCTGGCAATTTTCCAAATCTAATGTCAGGTAAGCCTTAATCTTAGTGCTAACAGAAGAAAAAATTAATTTTTATGTTTATTCAAATAGATTTAATTATTACTTATTTAAGTTTTATAATTTGAGTTTATTTAAAATAAGCTTCAAAGTGAAAGGAACATATATAGGAATGTTGGACATATTTATGAAGATCTCTATAACAGGGAGTAAGGAATGTTAAAAATCAGGTGAAAAAAGCAAGTTATCTACTTCAAGAAAACCTAATATATATCATTGGAAGGTTATTAATAAAGTAATAGTTCTATTTAAAACAAGATTTATGTTTATATCCCCTAATTATACTGATTTCTAAACTCTAGATCTTAAAACCCTGAAGCTTTTAAATAGGTTTTTCTGAGAAATTACTCTATTGCGACTGACCCAAATGTGTTAAACACTGGCTATGGGCTGAAAAGTGTGCCATTATATGTAACTGTTAGCCAATTTTCAGGTGTATAGTAATATTAATAGTCATACTAATAAATCAAAATTCTTATCTAAGTGTTCCAGTTTTGTAGAGGCATTTTGTTATTACGTACTTGGGGGTGGATAGAGGTCATAATTTGTTTTTTTTTTTTTTTTAATTTACTTGTCATAACTCATCAGGAACCACTGCTACATTGAGGTTTCATTCAGTTTCCGTGTATGGCTTTGTTTCTAGAACTAAATATATTGAGAGAAATATTTTTAACTTAGTCGTAATGTATAGGTATTTATTTTTACAGCAGTGACCTATGAATTCACCTAAAGAGTTATCTAGAAATCTTTGAAAATATATTTTTAGCAGTATTTTAAAGTTATACTCAAGACTTCTGTCACAGAACAGCCTTCTCCACGTGGTGTATTGACCATTAATTTAACATTTCACCCTATACTCTTAATTCAAATGAACTCAGGTATAGAAGAGATTCAAGGTGTCAATATTTTTCCTCACAGTATTCTCTTGGGTTTTAGAAGTGTGAAATGAAAGATACAATGGGTTGTATGTATTATATTATTGATTGTAATGGTGATATTGTTTTCCCTGGTGGCTCAGAGGATAAAGTGTCTGCCTGCAATGCAGGAGACTCGGGTTCGATTCCTGAGTTGGGAAGATCCCCTGGAGAAGGAAATGGCAACCCACTCCAGTATTCTTGCCTGGAGAATCCCATGGACAGAGGAGCCTGGTGGGCTACAGTCCACGGAGTTGCAAAGAGTCAGACACGACTGAGCAACTTGGATTGGATTGGATTGGATCTAATCCTAGAAGTTGGATAGAATTACCAAATAATACTCTGAGCCTGAAAAATCCTAAGTGTATTGAGCTTTAGAAGACAATCCAGGAGTTCCTTTTTCTAAGTGGTCACACTCAGTGCAGGCTTCAATATGGAATGCTGCTGCTACTGCTAAGTCACTTCAGTCGTGTCCAACTCTGTGTGACCCCACAGACGGCAGCCCACCAGGCTCTCCTGTCCCTGGGATTCTCCAGGCAAAAACACTGGAGTGGGTTGCCATTTCCTTCTCCAATGCATGAAAGTGAAAAGTGAAAGGGAAGTCGCTCAATCATGTCCAACTCTTCGTGACCCCATGGATTGCAGCCCACCAGCTCCTCCATCCATGGGATTTTCCAGGCAAGAGTACTGGAGTGGGGTGCCATTGCCTTCTCCAATATGGAATAATTGTATACAAACTCAAAAATACTGTTTTGTTGCATGCATAAGGCAGAGCATTTTATATACAGGCAGTGTTCTTAGTACTTTAGATACTCTGATTTAAGATGGGAATTTTATAATTTATTTCTTGGAAAATTTCTAAACATTCCTTGTGTTCATTTTAAACTAAAACCAGTCTCTCAATTATAAACACAAATTACTAAATATTAGTTGTACTGAAAAGAATAATCTAAGTGATATTCATGGTGATACAAGTTTGTTTAGCTCAGTAATTTTCATACTGTTAATTTTCTCAAACCAATAAAATTGAAAAAAATTAAAACATCCAATCAACACTGAGACAACATAGTAACACATATAATTCAGCGTGAAAGATCAGTTTTATATGGCATGACATTCTGTAGTCAGTTCTCTTCTTGCAAGTACCAGGAAATGTTCCCAGGCAGGAAGTTCTCAAACAGGAAGGTGAGATCTCTGTTGGACCATGAAGAGCAAAATGGAAGTCATTCTGGAGGAAACAGATATACAAGGGTTCAGACTGATGAACAGACAGAAAACAAAGAGGAGGAGAAAAGGATTTACTATAAATAAAAGATAAGGAAGGGATAGGTGCCAGGGGATCTCATTTGCTGAGTTCAGGTTTTGTTTTACTTCCCTTGCCTGTGGGGAGGCTAACCCAAGCCACTATCATTTTTTATTTACACTATGCCCTAGGCCCTGGACTCCTCCACTCTTACCTTCCTTACTGCTACTGCTGCTAAGTCGCTTCAATCATGTCCGACTCTGTGCGACCCCATAGACAGCAACCAGGCTCCCCCGTCCCTGGGATTCTCCGGGCAAGAACACTGGAGTGGGTTGTCATTTCCAGTGCTCTAACTACTGACCTTCCTGGTCTTTGGGTATGCCTCATCCCCACCCAGGGAGCCTGTTGGGAGCTCTGTCTCCCCAGATGGTTGTCTGATTCACTCCTGTGTACAGATTTCTAGTTAAGTTTCACTTCCACAGAAAAGCTCTCCTTACTTCAGTCTCTAAATAAACCTTTCACCTGAATTCCTGCACCCTCCAAACATGTATATTAATGTGTGAGCACATATTTAATCAAATATCATCTACTTTATCCTGTAGAACATAACCTCTACAAAAGCAGGAACTGTGTTTTGTTTGCCGCTGTAATCCAAGAGCCTAGAACAGCACCCAAGACAAAGCAGGTCTTCAATATTTATTGAATAAATGTATTAAAGGAAGGATTGCATGGAAGCAGTGGGTTAAGACATGCATTAAAAGACTCCAGCTGGTTACTTTTTCATTGCCACAGTCTAGACCCATCCTAGCAAGTCCTTTTGATAATCTGTACTGATACTTCCTATACCAAAAGTGTCAGTTCCACTTTGGTTTTATATAGATATTTGCACCACTGGTTCCAAGTTAAGCAGTATTTAGCTATTAGACAGTCCAGATGCCTTACAGATGAGGAACAAAGCCCAGAGTAGGCTAGTGCCTTTACCATGATTCATTAATGAACCTGTAACCTGGCCAGTTAGAATGCTAAACTCAGCACTTTACAGTTATTCTCTATTGTCTCTTGAGGCTTATGGAAAATTTTCTGATTTTGTTGTTTGTTTTTTCCTAATTCAGTACCATGCTTTGTGTCTGTCTTTTTATCTTGTCATTTCCTGTGTTCTCCCCCAAATTCTAATTTAAACCCCTGTCAATGAGGTATATTCATTTTTTAACTTGCTTGCATTCTCTCATTATCACATTCATCCATTCACTGGTCTTTATGTAACAATGCAGTAAACTCTATAAAACATACAGGATACGGCAGAGTTCATGCTTGACCTACCACCACTGTGATCATTTTGTTCTTCTTGCCCCACTGTTGTATTCAGTTGCTAGGGCTCTTGTAATAAGGTACCACAAACTTGGTAAGTTAAGCCACAAAAATGTGCTGTCACACTTCTAGACATAAAAGTCCAAAAGCATGGTGTGAGCAGGGTTCGTTCTTTCTGTTGCAGGCCTCTCTCCTAGCTTCTGCTACCCTCCAGCATTCCTTATCTTTCAGAAGGTGGTCTCCCTATATCTCTTTTTTTTTTTTTTTTTTTGGTTTCTTTACTTTTTTTTATTTTTTTAATTAAATTTATTTATTTTTTAAATTACAATACTGTATTTGTTTTGCCATACATTGACACGAATCAGCCATAGGTGAACACAATCTCCCAATGCCGAATCCCCTCCCACCTCCCACCCCCATCCTCTACTTGAATCATCCTGTGCATCAGCCCCATGCCTCCTGCATCCTACATTGGACATAGATTAGCGTTTCGTTTCTTACAGGAAAATATACATGTTTCATTGCCATTCTCCCATACCATCCCACCCTTTCCCTCTCCCTCAGAGTCCAAAAGTCCACTCTATACCTCTGTGTCTCTTGTTGTCTCACATATAGGGTCATCATTACTGTCTTCTAAATTCCATATATATGTGTCAGTATACTGTATTGGTGTTTTTCTTTCTGGCTTACTTCACTGTGTATAATCGGTTCCAATTTCATCCATCTCATTAGAACTGAGTCAAATTTATTCTTTTTAAGGGCTGAGTAATACTCCATTGTGTATATGTACCACAGCTTTCTTATCCATTCATCTGCTGATGGACATCTAGGTTGTTTCCATGTCCTGGCTATTATAAACAGCGCTGCAATGAACATTGGGGTACATGTGTCTCTTTCACTTCTGGTTTCCTCAGTGTATATGCCCAGCAGTGGGATTGCTGGGTCATGAGGCAGTTCTGTTTGCAATTTTTAAGGAATCTCCACACTGTTTTCCATAATGGCTGTACTAGTTTGCATTCCCACCAGCAGTGTAAGAGGGTTCCCTTTTCTCCACACCCTCTCCAGCATTTATTGCTTGTAGACTTTTGGATCGCAGCCATTCTGACTGGTGTGAAATGGTACCTCATTGTGGTCTTGATTTGCATTTCTCTGATAATGAGTGATGTTGAACATCTTTTCAAGTGTTTGTTAGCCATCCATATGTCTTCTTTGGAGAAACGCCTATTTAGTTCTTTGGCCCATTTTTTTATTGGATCATTTATTTTTCTGGAGTTGAGCTGCATAAGTTGCTTATATATCTTTGAGATTAGTTGTTTGTCAGTTGTTTCATTTGCTATTGTTTTCTCCCATTCAGAAGGCTGTCTTTTCACCTTGCTTATAGTTTCCTTTGTTGTGCAGAAGCTTTTAATTTTAATTAGATCCCATTTGTTTATCTTTGCTTTTATTTCCAGTATACTGGGAGTTGGATCATAGAGGATCCTGCTGTGATTTATGTCGGAGAGTGTTTTGCCTATGTTCTCCTCTAGGAGTTTTATAGTTTCTGGTCTTACATTTAGATCTTTAATCCATTTTGAGTTTATTTTTGTGTATGGTGTTAGAGAGGGGGTCTAGTTTCATTCTTTTACAAGTGGTTGACCAGTTTTCCCAGCACCACCTGTTAAAGAGACTATCTTTACTCCATTGTATATTCTTGCCTCCTTTGTCGAAGATAAGGTGTCCATAGGTATGTGGGTTAATCTCAGGGCTTTCGATTTTGTTCCATTGATCTATATTTCTGTCTTTGTGCCAGTACCATACCGTCTTAATGACTGTAGCTTTGTAGTAGAGCCTGAAGTCAGGCAAGTTGATTCCTCCAGTTCCATTTTTCTTTCTCAAGATTGCTTTGGCTATTCGAGGTTTTTTGTATTTCCATACAAATCTTGAGATTATTTGATCTAGTTCTGAGAAAAATACTGCTGGTAGCTTGATGGGAATTGCATTGAATCTGTAGATTGCTTTGGGTAATATACTCATTTTCACTATATTGATTCTTCCAAGCCATGAGCATGGTATATTCCTCCATCTATTAGTGTCCTCTTTGATTTCTTTCATCAGTGTTTTATAGTTTTCGATATATAGGTCTTTAGTTTCTTTAGGTAGGAATATTCCTAAGTATTTTATTCTTTTGTTGCAATGGTGAATGGAATTGTTTCCTTGACTTCTTTTTCTACTTTCTCGTTGTTAGTGTATAGGAATGCAAGGGATTTCTGAGTGTTGATTTTATATCCTGCAACTTTACTATATTCACTGATTAGCTCTAGTAGTTTTCTGGTCGAGTCTTTAGGATTTTCTATGTAGAGGATCATGTCATCTGCAAACAGTGAGAGTTTTACTTCTTCTTTTCCAATTTGGATTCCTTGTATTTCTTTTTCTGCTCTGATTGCTGTGGCCAAAACTTCCAGTACGATGTTGAAGAGTAGTGGTGAAAGTGGACACCCTTGTCTTGTTCCTGACTTTAGGGGAAATGGTTTCAATTTTTCGCCATTGAGGATAATGTGAGCTGTGGGTTTGTCATATATAGCTTTTATTATGTTGAGGTATGTTCCTTCCAGTCCTGCTTTCTGGAGAGTTTTTATCATAAATGGATGTTGAATTTTGTCAAAGGCTTTTTCTGCATCTATTGAGATAATCATATGATTTTTATTTCTCAGTTTGTTAATGTGATGAATTACATTGATTGACTTGCGGATATTGAAGAATCCTTGCATCCCTGGGATAAAGCCCACTTGGTCATGGTGTATGATCTCTTTAATGTGTTGCTGGATTCTGATTGCTAGGATTTTGTTGAGGATTTTTGCATCTATGTTCATCAGTGATATTGGCCTGTAGTTTTCTTTTTTTTGTGGTGTCTTTGTCAGGTTTTGGTATTAGGGTGATGGAGGCCTCATAGAATGAGTTTGGAAGTTTACCTTCCTCTGCAATTTTCTGGAATAGCTTCAGTAAGATAGGTGTTAGCTCTTCTCTGAATTTTTGGTAGAATTCAGCTGTGAAGCCGTCTGGACCTGGGCTTTTGTTTGCTGGAAGATTTCTGATTACAGTTTCAATTTCCGTGCTTGTGATGGGTCTGTTAAGATTTTCTATTTCTTCCTGGTTCAGTTTTGGAAAATTGTACTTTTCTAAGAATTTGTCCATTTCTTCCAAGTTGTCCATTTTATTGGCATATAATTGCTGATAGTAGTCTCTTATGATTCTTTGTATTTCTGAGTTGTCTGTCGTGATTTCTCCATTTTCATTTCTAATTTTGTTGATTTGATTTTTTTCTCTTTGTTTCTTGATGAGTCTGGCTAGTGGTTTGTCAATTTTATTTATCCTTTCAAAGAACCAGCTTTTTGCTTTGTTGATTTTTGCTATGGTCTCTTTTGTTTCTTTTGCATTTATTTCTACCCTAATTTTTAGGATTTCTTTCCTTCTAGTAACTCTGGGGTTCTCTATTTCTTCCTTTTCTAGTTGCTTTAGGTGTAGAGTTAGGTTATTTGTTTGACTTTTTCTTGTTTCTTGAGGTATGCCTGTATTGCTATGAACTTTCCTCTTAGGACTGCTTTTATAGTGTCCCAAAGGTTCTGTGTAGTTGTGTTTTCATTTTCATTCGTTTCGATGCATATTTTGATTTCTTTTTGATTTCTTCTGTGATTTGTTGATTATTCAGTAGGGTGCTGTTCAGCCTCCAAATGTTGGAATTTTTAATAGTTTTTCTCCTGTAATTGAGATCTAACCTTAGTGCATTATGGTCAGAGAAGATGCTTGGAATAATTTCAATTTTTTTGAATTTATCAAGGTTAGATTTATGACCCAGAATGTGATCTATTCTGGAGAAGGTTCCGTGTGCACTTGAGTAAAAGGTGAAATTCATTGTTTTGGGGTGAAATGTCCTATAGATATCAATTAGGTCTAACTGGTCTATTGTATCATTTAACGTTTGCGTTTCTTTGTTAATTTTCTGTTTAGTTGATCTGTCCATAGGTGTGAGTGGGGTATTAAAGTCTCACACTATTATTGTGTTATTATTAATTTCCCCTTTCATGCTTGTTAGCAATTGTCTTACATATTGCGGTGCTCCTATGTTGGGTGCATATATATTTATAATTGTTATATCTTCTTCTTGGAGCGATCCTTTAATCATTATGTAGTGGCCTTCTTTGTCCCTTTTCACAGCCTTTGTTTTAAAGTCTATTTTATCGGATATGAGTATTGCTACTCCTGCTTTCTTTTGGTCTTTATTTGCATGGAATATCTTTTCCAGCCCTTCACTTTTAGTCTGTATGTGTCCGTTGTTTTGAGGTGGGTCTCTTGTAAGCAGCATATATAGGGATCTTGTTTTTGTATCCATTCAGCCAGTCTTTGCCTTTTGGTTGGGGCATTCAACCCATTTACATTTAAGGTAATTATTGATAAGTATGCTCCTGTTGCCATTTACTTTATTGCTTTGGGTTCAGGTTTATACGTCCTTTTGTGTTTCCTTTCTAAAGTCTATCCTTTAGTATTTGTTGGAGAGCTGGTTTGGTGGTGCTGAATTCTCTCAGCTTTTGCTTGTCTGGAAAGCTTTTGATTTCTCCTTCATATTTGAATGAGATCCTTGCTGGGTACAGTAGTCTTTGGCTGAAGGTTATTATCTTTCATCATTTTAAGTATGTCTTGCCATTCCCTCCTGGCCTGAAGAGTTTCTATTGAAAGATCTGCAGTTATTCTTATGGGGATCCCCTTGTGTGTTATTTGTTGTTTTTCCCTTGCTGCTTTTAATATTTGTTCTTTGTGTTTGGTCTTTGTTAGTTTGATCAAAATATGTCTTGGGGTGTTTCTGCCTTGGGTTTATCCTGTTTGGCACTCTCTGGGTTTCTTGGACTTGGGTGATTATTTCCTTCCCCATTTTAGGGAAGTTTTCAACTATTATCTCCTCAAGTATTTTCTCATGGTCTTTCTTTTTGTCTTCTTCTTCTGGGACTCCTATAATTCGAATGTTGGAGCGTTTCATATTGTCTTGGAGGTCTCTGAGGTTGTCCTCATTTCTTTTAATTTGCCTTTCTTTTTCCCTCGCTGATTCATTTATTTCTACCATTCTATCTTCTATTTCACTAATCCTATCTTCTGCCTCCGATATTCTACTATTTGTAGCCTTCAGAGTGTTTCTGATCTCATTTATTGCATTATTCATTATATGTTGACTCTTTTTTATTTCTTCTAGGTCCTTGTTAAACCTTTCTTGCATCTTCTCAATCCTTGACCGCAGGCTATTTATCTGTGATTCCACTTTGATTTCAAGATTTTGGATCATTTTCACTATCAGTATTCGGAATTCTTTCTCAGGTAGATTCCCTATCTCTTCCTCTTTTGTTTGGTTTGGTGGACATGTCTCCTGTTCCTTTACCTGCTGGGTATTCCTCTGTCTCTTCATCCTGGTTATATTGCTGCGTTTGGGGTGGCTTTTCTATATTCTGGGAATTTGTGGAGTTCTCTTTATTATAGAGTTTCCTCTCTGTGTTTGGGGTTATATCAGTGGCTTGTCAAAGTTTCTTGATCAGGGAGGCTTATGTTGGAGCTCTGGTGGGTGGATCTGGATTTCCTCTCTCTGGAGTGCTGTGACGTGTGAAGTAATGGGTTATGCGACGTCAATGGTTTTGGAGTATTTTGAGTTGCCTGTGTATTGAAGCTCAGGGGCTTGTTCTTGTGTTGCTGGAGAATTTGCGTGGTATGTCTTGCTCTGGAGCTTGTTGGCCCTTGGGCAGTGCTCAATTTTAGTATAGGTATGAAGGCGTTTGATGAGCTCTAATTGGATAATGTACCCTGTATTCAGGAATTCTTTGATGATCTCAGAATTTGGAATTACGCCTCCTGATTCTGGTTTTCAGATTTATTTTTAGAATAGGCTCATGATTTCTCCATCTATTCAGCACTAATGTTAAAACATCTAGGTTAATGATGATAGGTTTCTCCACCTTGAGGGTCGTCCCTAGAGGATCAGTGAGTTACTTGGAGGAGAGAAGAGGGAGGGAGTAGTTAGAGGTGAGTGGAATGGGATGAGGTGGAATCATAAGAGGGAAAAGCAAGTTAGCCCGTAACCACTTTCTTGTGTGTGCTCCAAGTCTGGACCGCTCAGAGGTGGTCACAGAGTTATACATGGAAGAGGAGAGGAAGGAAGTAGATAGAGATGGACAGGAGGCTAAAAGAGGGAGATGGGAAGGAGGGATACAGATCCGGTCAGTGACCAGTTCCCTTAGAGTTCTCCTCCTTCTGGAACGCACAGAGGTTCATAGGGTTGGGTAGAGAGGGGGAGGGGGAGGGAGGAGACAAAAGCCACCTGGTGGCGAAAAGGGAGATTCCAGAGGTGGAGAGAGTGGTCAAGCCAGTAGTCTTGCACTCATGTAAAACTGGGTACTGAGGATTAGGTTTTTAAAAGTACAAAATTGGCAACAAATACCAAAATGCCAAGATTAAAAATCTGGAGTATAAATTGGATTTTCAAAGATAGATTATTGAAGAGAAGATGAAGAAGTAGAGAGAAATTTTAAAAAAAGAGAGAAAAAAGAAAAAAAAAAAAAGTAAAATATAATAAAAGACTCCAGAATTATTAAAAGACAATTTCCTTCACCAATAAGACTATATACGGCGTTTGCTTAAACAATAGGGTTTTTTTTTTAAGTAATATTAGGTTCTAAAAATAATAACTGGAAATATAGAATACTTAAAAATTTAAGGAAGTTTAGGGAAAAAAGGATGAAAAAGAAAAGTATAACCAAATTTAAAAAGAAAAAAATAATTTTTAAAGAAAGAAAACAAAATTCTTAAAAAGAGAAAAAAAACAAACGCTTCCACATCATCCCCCAAAAAAAAAAATTTTTTTTTGATCAAAAAGTAGGAACGGCGTATCTGGCGCTTTCTCTGTCGTTGAGGGCTGTGTGGCGTCACTACCAAGGCAGTTCCCTCTGTTTGACTTCCTCTGTTTGCTGGTCTCTTCCGTGTCTGATTTCTGTCTTGCCACAAGGAGGGTGGTGATGAGCTCTGCACTGGGCTTGCCCCTTCCCAATCCGCAGGATAACCGTGTGGGGCCTGCCCTATGTTTCATGCAATTCCCCGGTTTAAGCCGCTCAGGATTGGCGCTCAGGAAGTCCCCCTCCGGGTGCCGGGTTTGGTTCCAAGTCCAAGTGGTAGGGAGTTTGGCGCGGACTATTGTTGCAGAAGTCTCAATAAAGAAGCTTGCTTGCAATTTGGTAGGTAATGTCTCTCTTGAGCTGCGTCTGCCCTCTTCCAGCGCTTCAGGCTCTGGCTGCCCGTTGCCGGTGGGGGATGGTCTGCAGCCGGCTATTTCCGATCCGTTCTTTGTTCTGTGCGCGGGCCTGTCAGTGTCTTACGTTCGAGCGTTTCGCGTGTTAGTTACCCCCCAGTCTGGTTTGTTGGTCCTGGATAAATCGTTCTATCCACGCGCGGACCCGATTCTGGCCCTTTACGCCCGATTCTCGAGAAAAGCCCTGCAGCCTACGTCTCCCGCGGCCCAATTCTTAGAAAGCGCTGTCGCGGGCGCGCTCCTCCCCTGCCTAACCCCCACTGCTGTCGGACGCAGGCGTTTGCGCTGCTTATCCGCTGGGGGTTATACTGTTGAATTAGTAATCTGTTGGTTTTAATTATTTATTTATTCTTCCTTCCTGTTATGTTGCCCTCTGTGCTTCCAGGGCTCGCCCCGTGCACAGCTGTGAGAAAGTTCCCCAATTTTAGGGAACCTCTCTCTTTAAGAGTCTCTTCCTGGGACGGGATTCCCTTCCCGTGCCGGGGTTCCCTCCCTACCTCCTTTGTCTATAACTTCGTTCTTTAAAATAAAATAAAGTATTTCCTACCTGGCTTTGAAGCCAATGATCTGCTTTGCTGGATGCCTGATGTCCTCTGCCAGCAGTCAGAAGTTATTTTGTGGAATTTGCTCAGCGTTGAAATGTTCTTTTGATGAGGTAGAGAGGGAGAAAGTGTTCTCCCCATCCTATTCCTCCGCCATCTTTTTCCAATCTGCTTATATCTCTTTAAATTGTCTTCCCTCTCTGTATGGCTGTCTCTACATCCAAATTTCCCCTCTTTATCAGACACTGGTCTTACTGATTAGGTCAGCACTAAAGATCTGTCTTAACTTGATTACCTTGTGTAAATATCTTGTGTCTGAGTGGTTTCACATTCCGAGGTACTAAGAATCAGCACTCCAACAAAGCTTGGTTTTTTTTTTTTTTTTTTAACCAATAAGACACATCAAAGCACTATATTGCCTTTTTGTTTGTTCATAGGCAAATATGGACTGTTTTGTGGTGTGATTGCTTTTGGTCCTCTTTCCGTATGTAGTTATTTTTTCTTAGCAGCTATCTCACAGGCTTATGGGAGAGCTTTCATTATTACAAAATTCTTCCATATGAATAAAATCTTTTCCTTGAGTTTCCAAACATTTGTCTTAATTCTGAAATTTGGAACATCAGAGATTTAAATTTATTCCTTTCTCACTCTGTAGGAATCCAAACATCTGAGATCCTTTAACTGATAGAGTTTTTCCATCATGGATTTGTAGTTACACTTTTGACACAGAAATTCTAAGCCAGGAGCCTGTATCATCTGGTTAGTGTTTCACTGGCACTTTGAGTTCATGCTTAACCCTAAGATATCTTATACATTTAATTGTTTAAATTAGCAATAATTAACATAAAATCATAAAACAGTACACAGTGGGCATAACTGGTGCAGGGAGTTATCTGACATCTTTTTATTGAGTTATGTAATATTCCCCTATGTCTCCATGAGGTGAACTGTATCTCTTTTCCAGACTTTGTCATTTTGATATCAAAGTCACAGCCCCCAAGCTAAATTCTATTTTTGGCAACTTTATATAACCAAACACTTTTTTCATGTAGTCTTCTTCCTTTTACAAATATAAAATTTTAACTCTGTGTAAAGATGAAAAAAAATTGCCACCTTTTTCCTTGAGTTTTTCTGTTCGCTCCCCAGAAAAATTTCCAAAAGATACAACTAAAATATTCAGAAATGTACTCCTTCTCATGGGGTTGAGCTCGCTATTTACATACCACTTGAAAATAATGTATTTTCATTCTGATTTAGGAAAAGGACAAAGAAAATAAGATTTTTGATGAAAAACAGTATGTACACAAAGTTTTATTTCTAATTTTTATCAGGGGAATTCTTCAATTAAAATGTTTTATGGGAGCCAAATAGGTAGAAATGAATGAACACTAGTATAGAGTTATCAAATCATCTGTAATGATTGAAAGTAATACAACCTTCCCATCCCAAGTCTGGCAATTGCAGATATCCAGTAACCTTGATTCCCTTTCCTCATGGAGGTACATTCAGTGATTTCTCTATTTCCTCACAAAACCTTACTATCATTAAAGACCTTTACTTTATGGGATAGTAGAAAAAAATTCTCAAATCTCATAGTAACTGTCTTTCCTAGTCTATGGAGTATATAATAGTGCTACTCTAGGGATTTTAGATTCCTGTTCTTTATAACCATTTTAAATTTTTTTCCTTTTGGGTACTAAGTCTATTCTTGACAGACTAGTTGAAAACTACCTACCTTTCTAACACTCTGATCCTCATGCCCTTTGTGATTTTTCTCCATATCACATATTGTCAAAAGTACAGTGTCTTTTCCTTTGTTATGTCATTTATTGTCTTTGCTTCCGTAACCAGAATTTATGGGTGGGGATTTTTGTTTTACATGATCACATTTTTATGTTTATTATGTACCCAGAAAAATGCGTGGCTCACAGTAGGTTCTCTATAACAGTAAATTAATATGATGTATCAGTGATGAACAGGCCATTTTTTTTTTCCATCAAACTGCTTTTAATTTAGGTGAATTCACCAATTCCTCACTCCCACTTAAAACAACACAAAAAAAAAAAAAAAAAGAAAGCAAAACAAATAAATGAGATTTGATTCATCATTTCACTATACCTTTTGTGGAGTTGAGTTTTTCCTTCTGCTTTCTCCTTCTACGTTTTTCTTTTTTGATAAAAAGATGACAGTATACTTTCTAAAATATATTTCAATCCAGTATTTGTGTGTGTGTGTAGGGGGATTATCTCTATTTTCACATCTATGAAATTTTCATAAACCAGAGCACCAAAATCTGTTCCTCATGCCATTTTTCTTTCACACAGCTCAGTTCAGTTGCTCAGTTGTGTCTGACATTTTATGACCTCATGGACTGCAGCACGCCAGTCTTCCCTGTTCATCACTAACTCCTGAAGTTTGCTCAGACACATATCCTTCGAGTCAGTGATGCCATCCAACCATCTCATCCTCTGTCATCCCCTTCTCCTCCTGCCTTCAATCTTTCCCAGCATCAGGGTCTTTTCAAATGAGTCAGTTCTTCCCATCAGGTGGTCAAAGTATTGGAGTTTCAGCTTCAGCATCAGTCCTTCCAATGAATATTCAGGACTGATTTCCTTTACGATGGACTGGTTGGATCTCCTTGCAGGCCAAGGGAATCTCAAGAGTCTTTTCTAACACCACAGTTCAAAGGCATCAACTCTTTGGGGCTCAGCTTTCTTTATAATGAACTCTCACATCCATACATGACTACTGGGAAAACCATAGCTTTGACTAGATGGACCTTTGTTGGCAAAGTAATGTCTCTGCTTTTGAATGTGCTGTCTAGGTTGGTCATAGCTTTTCTTCCAAAGAGCAAGCATCTTTTAATTTCATGGCTGCAGTCACCATCTGCAGTGATTTTGGAGCCCAAGAAAATAGTCTGTCACTGTTTCCATTGTTTCCCCATCAATTTGCCATGAAGTGATGGGACCAGATGCCATGATCTTAGTTTTCTGAATGTTCAGTTTCAAGACAGCTTTTCCACTCTCTCACTTTCATCAGGAGGCTATTTAGTTCTTCTTCTGCCATAAGAGTGGTGTCATTGAGAATGAGGTTATTGATATTTCTCCCAGCACTAGCTTGATTCTAGCTTGTGCTTCATCCACCTGAGGATTTTGCATAATGTACTGTGCTTCCCTTGTGGCTCAACTGGTAAGGAATCCGCCTGCAACGCAGGAGACCTGGGTTCAGTCCCTGGGTTGGGAAGATTCTCTGGAGAAGAGAAAGGCTACCCACTCCAGTATTCTGGCTTGAGAATTCCATGGACTGTATAGTCCATGGGATCATGAAGAATTGGACATGACTGAGCAACTTTCCCTTTCACTTTCAAGCAGGTGACAGTATACAACCTTGACTACTCCTTTCCCTATTTGGAACCAGTCTGTTTTTCCTTGTTCAGTTCTAACTGTTGCTTCTTGACCTGCATACACATTTCTAAGGAGGCAGGTAAGATAGTCTGGTATTCCCATCTCTTTAAGAATTTTCTAGTTTGTTGTGATCTACACAGTCAATGGTTTTGGCTTAGTTCTTTTACACAGTGAGACTTTTTACATCATGACCCCAAATGATCAAGAACATCAGAAAAGAAAATGTAGAATGCTCTCTACAAAATCAGGAGAGAAAGTAACAGCCATTGAAAGAACTATCAGTGTACACTGAATTTTTTCAGAGCTAGACATATCCTTTATGATTTATCTGTCTTAAAAAAGATTTTTCTATCAAAAAGAAATACATTTCAGAAATAGCACGTTTTATCAATAGTGATACATGCAACTTTTTTGCACTAAAATAAGCTACATTTAAAATGTTTCACCTCTATTGGGTCTTAAAAATACATAAACTGCCAAGTGTTATAGCTGATTTTTCCTACCCTTAGACTTGTTGAACAATTTTGGAACTTTTTGGTAATAGACAAATTCCTTATTAAAATATTTTTGTTCCAGAGTTTAAGCCAGGATCCTATTGCAAAGCAGATGGTATCCATGAGCTGATTTTTACAAGAATATGTTTTGCTTCACTGATTGCTGTTTTGATAGCTATTTTTAAGATTTTTGGAACCCTTTAATGTCTATTTCAGAGAGTAATTTCCATAACCTAAATTGAGAAATTTTATTTCTGTCAATTTTATTTCTGTCAGAATGTACATATTTAAGAAATAATGACTGTGATGGCCAAATGTTATTTGAAGAATAATATTTTTTAGGGGTTGTTTTTCGTTATTCTCTTTGGAAAGCAACATAAATCAGTCTATTAAAACTGAGTTTGATGAAATTTTATAAAGGTATTATTTACATACATGAGAGAAAAAGTACTCATTTATTAAAGACAGGTTTTCTAAATAGTAGTTCAGTTGAGTTCAGTCACTCAGTTGTGTCTGACTCTTTGTGACCCCATGGCTTCCTCCCAGGTTTCCTGTCCATCACCAACTCCCAGACAGAGCTTACACAAACTCATGTCCATTGAGTCTGTGATGCCATCCAACCATCTCATCCTCTCTCTTCCCCTTCTCCTCCCACCTTCAATCTTTTCCAGCATCAGGGTATTTTCAAGTGAGTCAGTTCTTCACATCAGGAAGCCAAACTTTGGAGCTTCAGCATCAGTCCTTCCAATGAATATTCAGGACTGATTTCCTTTAGGATAGACTGGTTGGATCTCCTTGCAGGCCAAGGGAATCACGAGTCTTCTCCAACACTATAGGTCAAAAGCATCAACCTTTCAATGCTCAGCTTTCTTTATAGTCCAACACTCACATCCATACATGACTACTGGAAAAACCACAGCTTTGACTGGATGGACCTTTGTTGGCAAAGTGATGTCTCTGGTTTTTAATATACTGTCTAAGTTGGTCATAGCTCTTCTTCCAAGGAGCAAGCGTCTTTTAGTTTGATTACTGCAGTCACCATCTGCAGTGATTTTGGAGCCCACGAAAATAAAATCGGTCACTGTTTCCATTGTTTCCCCATCAATTTGCCATGAAGTGATGGGACCAGATGCCATGATCTAAGTTTTCTGAATGTTCAGTTTCAAGCCAGCTTTTCCACTCTCCACTTTCACTTTCATCAAGAGGCTGTTTAATTCTTCTTTACTTTCAGCCATAAGGGTAATGTCATCTGCATATCTGAGGTGATTGATATTTCTTCCAGCAATCGATTCCAGTTTGTGCTTCATCCAGTCCAGCATTTCTCATGATGTAATCTGCATATAAATTAAATAAGAAGGGTGACAATATATAGCCTTGATGTACTCCTTTTCCTATTTGGAACCAGACTGTTGTTCCATGTCCAGTTCTAACTGTTGCTTTTTGACCTGCATACAGATTTCTCAGGAGGCAGGTAAGGTGGTCTGGTATTTCTATCTCTCTAAGAATTTATCCACAGTTTGTTGTGATCTACACAATCAAAGGCTTTGGCATAATCAATAAAGCAGAAGTAGATGTTTTTCTGGAACTGTCTCACTTTTTCAGTGATCCAACAAATGTTGGTAATTTGATCTCTGATTCCTCTGGCTTTCTAAAACCAGCTTGAATATCTGGAAGCTCATGGTTTACGTACTGATGAAGCCTGTCTTGGAGAATTTTGAGCATTACTTTGCCAGCATGTGAGATGACTGCGGTGTGTGGTAGTTTGAACATTCTTTGGCATTGCCTATCTTTCGTATTGGAATGAACACTGACCTTTTCCAGTCCTGTGGCCACTGCTGAGTTTTCCAAATTTGTTGGCATATTGAGTGCAGCACTTTCACGGCATCATCTTTTAGGATTTGAACTAGCTCAACTGGAAATCCATCACCTCCACTAGCTTTGTAGTGATGCTTCCTAAGGCTCACTTGACTTCACATTCCAGAATGTCTGGCTCTAGGTGAGTGATCACACCATCGTGATTATATGGCTCATGAAGGTCTTTTTGTATAGTTTCTCTGTATTTTTCCCACTTCCTCTTAATATCTTCTGCTTTTGTTAGGACCATACCATTTCTGCTTATCTTTCCATGAAATGTTCCCTCGGTATCTGTCATTTTCTTGAAGAAATCTTTAATCGTTCCCATTCTATTGTTTCCCTCTATTTCTTTACATTAATCACTGAGGAAGGATTGCTTATCTCTCTCTGCTATTCTTTGGAACTCTGCATTCAGATGGATATTTCTTTCCTTTTCTCCTTTGCCTTCCATTTCTCTTCTTTTCACAGCTATTTGTAAGGCCTCTTCAGACAACCATTTTGCCTTTTTGCATTGCTTTTCTTGGGGAAGGTCTTGATCACTGCCTCCTGTCAATGTCATGAACCTCCATCCATAGTTCTTCAGGCACTCTATCAGATCTAGTCCCTTAAATCTATTTCTCACTTCCACTGTGTAATCGTTAAGGGATTTGATTTAGGTCATACCTGAATGGTCCGGTGGTTTTCCTTACTTTCTTCAATGTAAGTCTGAATTTGGCAATAAGGAGTTCATGATCTGAGCCACAGTCAGCGCCCGATCTTGTTTTTGCTGACTGTATAGAGCTTCTCCATCTTTGGCTGCAGAGAATATAATCAATCTGATTTTGATATTGACCATCTGGTGTTTTCCATGTATAGAGTCTTTTCTTGTGTTGTTAGGAAAGGGTGTTTGCTATGACAAGTGTGTTCTCTTGGCAAAACTGAATAGCCTTTGCCCTGCTTCATTCTGTACTCCGAGGTGAAATTTCCCTGTTATTCCAGGTATTTCTTGACTTCCTACTTTTGCATTCCAGTCCCCTATAATGAAAAGGACATCTTTTTTGGATGTTAGTTCTAGAAGGTCTTGTAGGTCTTCATAGAACCATTCAATGTCAGCTTCTTCAGCATTACTGGTCAGGGCATAGACTTGGATTACTGTGATATTGAATGGCTTGCCTTGGAAACAAACAGAGATCATTCTGTCATTTTTGAGACTGCATCCAAGTACAGCATTTCAGACTCTTTTGTTAACTGTGATGGCTACTGCATTTGCTAAGGGATTCTTGCCCACAGAAGTAGATATAATGGTCATCTGAGTTAAATTCTAAATAGTAGAAATGTCATTTTTTTCTATAGCTCTTACTGCTTCATTTCTCGTATACTTTTCTTGTCATAGTTCTTCTCTATGATTAAAATCTTAAATTATTATTATATGTTATTATATTATTATAAAATAGGAAATAATATTAAAGTATTTTTCAAAAAATAACCGTAAGATAATACTTTACAGTAATTAATAATTCAGTTCAGTTCAGTTCAGTCACTCAGTCGTGTCCTACTCTTTGCGACCCCATGAATCGCAGCACGCCAGGCCTCCCTGTCCGTCACCATCTCCCAGAGTTCACTCAGACTCATGTTCATCGAGTCCGTGATGCTATCCAGCCATCTCATCCTCTGTCGTCCCCTTCTCCTCCTGCCCCCAATCCCTCCCAGCATCAGAGTCTTTTCCAGTGAGTCAACTCTTCGTATGAGGTAGCCAAAGTACCGGAGTTTCAACTTTAGCATCATTCCTTCCAAAGAAATCCCAGGGTTGGTCTCCTTCAGAATGGACTGGTTGGATCTCCTTGCAGTCCAAGGGACTCTCAAGAGTCTTCTCCAACACCACAGTTCAAAAATCATCAATTCTTTCGCGCTCAGCCTTCTTCACAGTCCAACTCTCACATCCATACATGACCACAGGAAAAACCATAGCCTTGACTAGACGAACCTTAGTCGGCAAAGTAATATCTCTGCTTTTGAATATACTGTCTAGGTTGGTCATAACTTTTCTTCCAAGGAGTAAGCGTCTTTTAATTTCATGGCTGCAGTCACCATCTGCAGTGATTTTGGAGCCCAAAAAATAGAGTCTGACACTGTTTCTACTGTTTCCCCATCTATTTCCCATGAAGTGATGGGACTGGATGCCATGATCTTTGTTTTCTGAATGTTGAGCTTTAAGCCGACTTTTTCACTCTCCTCTTCCACTTTCATCAAGAAGCTTTTAGTTCCTCTTCACTTTCTGCCATAAGGGTGGTGTCATCTGCATATCTGAGGTTATTGATATTTCTCCCTGCAATCTTGATTCCAGCTTGTGCTTCTTCCAGTCCAGCGTTTCTCATGATGTACTCTGAATATAAGGGTTTGGTAAAAATCAAAATGACTCCATACATGTAGATAAATATCTGTGAAAAACAGAAATTTTTTTAAATTGATCTCATCAATTTAGTGTTTAGTAGTTAACCTTCACTTTTTCACTCTGATTAATATGTTAGGATTAACTTCAAAACATATCTTTTCAGACTGAAGTGTGAAAAAATCATATTATTTGTGTAGTTTGTTAACATTTACATTTCAAAATATGTAAGTAAACATAATTATAAAATACATATATATGTTCTTAATGTTCAGTAGAAGACCTTGGCTGAAAATTAGCCCTAAATATTAGGGTATATTGGTTTAATACAGGGAAGTTCTGAATTAAGAGAGCATTGATTATTACTGACCCAGTTTAAGAACACAGAGCATCATTTAATTAGCTTCCTAAGTATTTTATCATAATATTTTTGATTCAGTAGACTACTTATTTTGAATAATTGTGCAGTTTATAACTGACTACATAAAGCTACATGCAAATTCTCAAACATATATCTCCTCCCAGTGAACAGGTATGCACTTTTGTATATTTGTTATGCTTTTTTTAAATTACTACTTATTTAGGATGCTTTAATATGCCACATGTGCTGTTACTGAAATAAACAAGCAACTAAAGTGTAATATAAAAATTTGGAAAAGTTTTGAGATATAATGTAATAGTGACATCAAAATGTATTGTAATAGTGGCTTGACCTTTTCTTAGTATTATATTCAGCATAAAATACATGTTTGTAGTAGAAATATATGCCTACATACATATACATGTATGCATAAACTAGTTAATACCTTTATACCCTTGTATAACTAATAAAATATTTTCACATGCAGTTGCCTGGCACAAATCCACACCATTTATTTCTGTAGATTTTATGTTTGTTTTATTTTGCATTTTAAAAATGATAAATCTGAAGTTCAGTTGGTATTCTTTGAACCTGCCCGTATCCCCTCAACATTAATTTTATTTGTAGCAAATGCATTTTCTTCTATTTAACAGGGTTTTCTTTTTGATCCTCAGTCTTGAGTGGTGCATAGAGTTTGAATTAATAAACCACCAGAACAAGCAGAGTGAGGTAAAATGAGACTTAAATGAACTGTTTAGTTAGCTGAGGTAGCTTAGTCTAAAGCTGTAAACAATAAAAGGAGTTTTTATGTATTTTATTTTCTCCTTAAGAACAGTTTGCTGGAGATTCAAATTAAAACAGTCAAGAAAAGTGATACTTGAACACAATGTAAGAAACTCTAGAGCTAACTTATAGAACTGTTGTCTCTATTTTTTGGTTTGAAGAAATGTTATGAGATGGCAAATAAAAGCTTAACTTCGTAAAGAACAGTAAGTAACCCTTACGAGGGAGTAAGCAGTCAGTCACAGGAGAAGAGTTGAAGCTAAAAGAGATCATACTCATCATTCTCCTCTTTCCTCAAGTGAAAGAAAAATATATAGACTAAGTCACTCTTAATAAGTTGCACTGAATTTTAATATCTAATCTTGTAAGTGGCATATTTTGACATGACAGGGACAAGGCAAGTCCCTACTGTTGTTGTTTGTTTGTTTGTTTGTAAAACTCAGCGCTAATCACATAGCTCAGTCTCCAGGCATAGAGGCTACTTTTAAATTTGCTAAGTCATTTCAGTCGTGTCCGACTCTGTGCGACCCAATAGACAGCAGCCCACCAGGCTCCCCCGTCCCTGGGATTCTCCAGGCAAGAACCGTGGAGTGGGTTGCCATTTCCTTCTCCAATGCATGAAAGTGAAAGGTGAAAGTGAAGTCTCTCAGTCATGTCCGACTCTTAGTGACCCCATGGACTGCAGCCTACCAGGTTCCTCCATCCATGGGATTTTCCAGGCAAGAGTACTGGAGTGAGATGCCATTGCCTTTTCCTTACTTTTAAATGGTTAGTCATTAATTTACTTTTTAGGTCGAGCTAAAATCAAGATTTAAAGTACTTACTAGTACTAATTGTAGAGTTTCATGATAATTCATAAAAGACCCACATCACAACATTAACTTTCCTTTTGACATAAATAAATATGCATTAATTCATTCAATGTGAAACAGAAATTAAAATGATAGAAATGTTTCTAATAAAATAATATTGAATTTATTTGCTTTCAACCAGTTCTGCCATTTATGGCATGAGCTGATACCTGTAAATGCTCACTCAAATGCACATCAGCAACCTCAGGTTTTCTTAATAATCCATTTGGAAAATCATCTTATCGCCATCAAAGTGTGCCTCTATTCTCATATAACTTAATTTATAGAATTGAAAAGTTAACCTCTTAAAATTATAACATTTAGTAACAATATTGTATTTATGAAAGTCCATCCATGAGATTTATCATCTTAGATGGCTGTATGTTTCTTGACACTTACTTAATTCAGTTTCCACCCTTTATCAGTTAGTTCTTAATAGCATTTTCTAAAGAACCAAACACTTCTCCAGTTTGTACAGAAGGACCATGGTCCTACTTTCTAAGGAAATTTTGTTAATTTATTTTAATTTGAAGGAAGCTATTTATGTGACACAACTTTATGAAGAAGATCTGTTTTTATTTACTGTGAGTATGTTTAAATAAAAGCAACTCTGAACGGTTTTAATATCATGTTCCAAGGTTTTCTAGGCCAATCAATGACAGAGGAATAAAAACAGTAATAGTGATTTCTGTGATTTTGTGATTAGGTATTTCAAGAGTCTAAACATAAAATATCTTTATTATCTCAATATAATTTAGTAAAGACTGTGCCCCTATTAAAAGGATCATTATATTCCTCATGGCTTTAGATAAGTAATTATTGAATCATTCCTCAAATTGCTAGTGATCTGAAGCTCTGGAAAACATATAATAGTAATCAATCTTCATTTTAGTACTCCATGTACAGAATGTAGTATAATTAGAGATTTACATTTTAAAGCATTTGAAGTACAGTTAATTTTGTTATGAGAGGTTGCCAATGAGATATTCAAATGAGGGAGGTATTTTATAGAAGTGTTGGAATCACTCCAGTCCCTCTTTGTGGATCAGCAATTTGTTCTCAAATGAAATAAGTCTTGGGCAGACAATAGTATAATATTTAGCATGCAGAATGAAAGGAAGAAGAGATGAGTCTTACTTATTAATATATATTTATTAATATGTTTTAGGATAAGTTTTCATGTTAATTCTTGGAAATTTGTATTAACTTGATTATTCTACTTCAGATTGCTCCCATAAACTATTAACACATTTTCTGGTAAAGGGATGTAGTCATTATCTCTTGATAGCATATTAAAACTGTAAATGATTTTGCCCTTGAAGAAGGAATCAGTGTTAGATAGTTTTTCTTAGCATTCCATATCCTAGTCCAGCAGCACATTCAGAAGTTAAATTGTATAGAAATGAGAAAATAGGAGGTATCTGTGTTTATTTTCCAGTGATTTGATCAGATTTTAATTCTTATGCTCTCATATTTTCATAACCTTTGGGTTAAACAAATACTGTTAAATTACTTCTTTGTTTCTTTTTATGCTCACTGGTTACCACACCTTCTTTCTGCTTAGCTAAGAACATATAGGCAAAATGTGTTTTGCTGCCCCAATAAATTTTTGAAGTAGTACCTACAAGAAGAGAGATTTTAAGCCTAGTAATGACTGGATGTTGAGAGATTAAAAGGAAAGAAAAAGGAGGTCATTAGTACCTTTAAGCATTTTCTTTTCTCCTAGGGAAGTGATCAAGATAATACAATTTTGAGTGAAGCAAAAACTAGCTTAGAAATTTATCTGTAGCACACAGCATGTTTTTTTTTCCAATGAAAATGTAAAATCTAGAAATGACAAAGATAGATAAATGGGAGGGATAGAGGGTAGAAGTGGGGAGGGAGACATACTTGCACATACATATGTCTAAAAACTGATCACCTTAAAAATTGCGAAGAGGGCTTTCTAGAATACCTTATACAGATTTTAGGAGAAAAGAAATTAATCTGTTTGGGACATTCCAGAAAATAGAAACAATACGTGTTGCCCAGACTGACATCTCTAATGCTTCTGTCCAGTGAGGTAGAAACTAGTTTTCTGCTTGGCTGCCCAGCCCAAGAGCAATGACTTTCAGCAAGAAAACAAGACAAACTGGGACAAGAGGTGCATTAAGGCAAAGCAGAAGATGTCTCATGATATATTGAGTGCCACTTTCACAGTATTAATTGGAGAACATTTTTGTCTCTACTACTAGACTTTAGGAAATAACTTGTGTGTGACTTTTAAATATATTTATTTACTTTGTTTTTATTTTCTGACTGTTAAGTTCTTGTGATTTAGTTTCTTGCTTTTTTGATGCTACTGGGATATTACAACAATTAAGGAAGAAGTACTTTTTTTTTAGGATTTATTTTTTATTTTTTTAATACTTTATTCTACGTTACAATACTGTATTTGTTTTGCCATACATTGACATGAATCAGCCACAGATGTACACGATCTCCCAATGTCGAAGCCCCTCCCACCTCCCACCCCATATCATCTCCCCTGGATCATCCCGTGCACCAGCCCCAAGCATCCCGTATCCTGTATTGAACATAGACTGGCACTTCATTTCTTACATGATAGTATACCTATTTCAATGCCATTCTCCCAAATCATCCCACCCTCTCCCTCTCCCTCAGAGTCCAAAAGTCCATTCTATACCTCTGTGTCTCTTTGTTGTCTCACATACAGGGTCATCATTACCATCTTTCTAAATTCCATATATATGTGTCAGTATACTGTATTGGTGTTTTTCTTTCTGGCTTACTTCACTCTGTATAATCGGCTCCAGTTTCATCCATCTCATTAGAACTGAGTCAAATTTATTCTTTTAAGGGCTGAGTAATACTCCATTGTGTATATGTACCACAGCTTTCTTATCCATTCATCTACTGATGGGCATCTAGGTTGTTTCCATGTCCTGGCAATTATAAACAGTGCTGCAATGAACATTGGGGTACATGTGTCTCTTTCAATTCTGGTTTCCTCGGTGTGAATGCCCAGCATTTTTAAAAAACAATTTCAAGTATATTCGCAAATGGTAAATTCTCTCCCATGACCATAGTAGAGTCAAGACTGTTTATTGTTAAAGGTGTCTATATTTTTTGCAGTCATTCAGTGATATTTTCATAGCAATGATGATACTGCTCATTTAGTGTTTGATTCATAGAAATAGTTAGTAAATTGTTCCACACAACTTAAGTTGAAGAAATTTGATGGCTTTGTATGTATGTGCCAGGCATTGTGCCATATTGCAATGACTAGTGGATTTTAGATGTTTTATCAGTGTTTAAAGTATTTTTCCAGAATGGTATCATTTAGAATTTCATTTTTCACAGGTCACTCCGTGTTATTTTTAATTTTTCTTGTATATCTTAAAGCAGTAGAAATAACTGAGCCCTTGCACTCAACATTTAGAATCTATTTTAGCTCTATGTAAGGGTGTGGAGAAGGCAATGGCACCCCACTCCAGTACTCTTGCCTGGAAAATCTCATGGACGGAGGAGCCTGGCAGGCTGCAGTCCATGGGGTCGCTAAGAGTTGGACATGACTGAGCAACTTCACTTTCACTTTTCCCTTTCATGCATTGAAAAAGGAAATGGCAACCCACTCCAGTGTTCTTGCCTGGAGAATCCCAGGGACAGGGGAGCCTGGTGGACTGCCGTCTATGCGGTCGCACAGAGTGGGACACAACTGAAGAGACTTAGTAGCAGAAGCAGCAGCAGGGGTGGGGAGCAAGGGTGGGGGGTAGAATGTTAAAAATGAGTCTATTGGGGGAATACATTGTTAATGAGACAATGCATTGGATAGAATGCTGAATATTTTATATTCAACTGCTCTTTGTCTCCAAACTGGAAACTATAGATAGTGGGGTAGAGCAACCCCTTAACGGTAAATTAATGCTCTCATTGACATTTCAGAGAGTGAAATTCTCCTTATAAGAGCTATCTTGTTTGAAGGGACAAATATCCTAGACATTTCATCTACCTTCCTAATACTTAAAAGGCATAGACATTTATAGAAAGATATTTATACACTAATGAGAAGGAATGGCCAGGTACAGAGCAGAAGTGAAAATATCAGAGAACTTATAATATGTATAAGTAGTATTCTTCTTCCAAAGACAAAGACTTCTCTCGTAATCAAGTAAATACAGGCCCCGAGTGAGAATTCCAATAAGGCAAGACAAATGCCTCTGAGAGCAATTTCTGTCAGTTTCTGTGAATGTCTATCAAATTTCTGTGCAGTGTATTATACTGCACAGCTGAAGGACAGTCTCACTCCTAATCTCAACCAGTACAGTAAACAATAAACATGCACTTAGTTTTTTGCACTCAGCTGTCAGATATGTGTTTCTGGTTTTTGTTGTTACTGTTTTGATTCTTGTTTTCTTAAATTATTTTTAAGATGGAAAGGATTTCTCAATTTTAAATGTGAAGTTAGTTATCCAGTTGATTTCCTTTAGTGATTCAGGTAATTAATTTCTCAAACTAGATAACTGTTGTTTCCTCTAAAGTTTGTAATCCCTTTTTAATTACACCATTGATCTTCTTTTGAACTCAGAATAGCAAGCAACCTTTAATAAAAATCTAGCATTTACATAATTTTTCATTCAGACTAGGAATTCCGTTCCTCTGATTTTTCTTAGTTATTGCACCTGTGGAAAATTTCCCAAGATTTTTATGGGGTTAAGCTAGAAAAATTAATTTTATGCACTGAAAGAGATATTCTCATTAAGAGTTGTAAGCATCTATTTTTTCTCCATGTTCTCTAATAAAACTGTGTTTTTCAAATCTTGGTTGAATATCTTTGGAGTATTTATTCATGTTAATACAAAAGGTGCAAATCATCCTATCTAATAAAGGGATTGATTTTAGGATCATAATTGATAACAAGGCAAAATCTAATATGTTCCTCTCCTTATTAATTTCCTTAGATTGTTATCATAGCCTAGAATATCTCTTTTTCTTTCACCATTTATCCAAGGAGCGCTCTTTTTCAAGTTGTCATCCAAGTTTCTCCTTTTTGCATTCAGACAAAGACACTAAAACATACAAATACCAGCATTCTCTATAAGCTAAATAACAATAGATTAGGGATCTCGTTCTGAAGATACTGTCTTGTATGTCCTGTGACATCTATGATTTTTCAGCCAGTGACTGTTTTGCCTCTGTCTCCCCCTAGAGATATTTGACATTGTATAGTGGCATTTTTGATTGACAGGACTGGAATAGGATGCGCTGAGTGGGTAGAGCCCAGAATTTCCACTAAACATTCTACAGTTCACAAAACAGTCCTCCCACTCCCAACACAGAATCATCTGGAAAGAAATGTCAGTAGTGCCAAGGTTAAGAAAGATTAATTACTTACATTGATGCTGGACCATGAACAGTCATAGTCTGCATGCAGATCCCTAACAAATTGCATGACCATTTTTATTGTTACATCCAAAAGTTGGCAACTATGTCAAAGGATAATGTAAAATGCTTTGCTGAAGTCCTGTGAGACTGTATCTCCTGTTTCTATGTTATCTATGTGGACTGCCACATTATGATTGGAGGAAATTAAATTGGGCTGTTATAATTTTCTTTAGCAGAGCTATGATGCTTGCCACCCAGTACACTGCATTGCAGGTCATCAACAGTGACTGCACATTTAGCGTCTGATGGTTTGTCCTGGTAGTTAACATATTAGAGTTAATTTGAACAGTATGTAATAACAAGGGTTGCATTTTCCACCTGTAACAAAAAAGTAAATGGATGAGTGGAGACCTTAATATAGATAAATTTGTAAGGGTTTTATATATTTTATATATACACACATATAAAATACATATTATATATAGCATTTATATTATATATTACCTATGAATTATATTCTCTCTATACACACTGGTGTGTGGGCTTCCCTGGTAGCTCAGATGGTAATGAATTTGCCTGCAATGCAGAAGACATGGGATTGATCCCTGGGTTGGGAAGATTCCCAGGAGATTGGAATGGCTACATTCCAGTATTCTTGCCTAGAGAATTCCATGGACAGTAGAGCCTGGCAGGCTACAGTCCATGGGGTCATAAAGAGTCAGACACAGTTGAGTGACTTTCAATTAAAATTTGTGTGTATATATAAATATATGTTTTTTGCTTTTCCATTTTTTCTCCTTCTGTTTGCATTCAGCCACTCTCTGTATGTATTTCCATCTCACAGAAACTAATGCATCACCAGGCTGAAGTGCATTTCATCTGAAGTGCATGCATGTTATCAATGGGTTCCTCTAAGAAGTGTTGTTGAAAATATCTTCAGATAGCAAACTTATGCTGGAGTTTGCTTGTTTCCTATCACTATTGCAATTGAAACTAACTTTTCTTCAAGTCTTTTAACCCCCATTCTATTCTTACGACTTCCTTTCCTTTCCCTTGGCCTATTATTTGTGCAAGCATTTTTAAATATCTGTTTTTAGTACAATTATTTTTCAGATTAAGGACACCAGATCTGTTTGAAAACTTTGACCAGGCTAGTCATCAAGGAAAGAAAATCTTATTAAACAACAAGATTTTTCTATATTGTTATTATTGTCTCTAATCATGACCTCCAACTGCATTATCATTAATCATGATAAGCTTCCTTTGATACATCTCTTGATCTTTTCTAAGCAATACATTGTTTCATTTCTCTAAAGTTTTCTACTCTTATTTGGGGCTTCCCAGGTGGCGCTTGTGGTAAAGAATCCCCCACCAGTGCAGGAGAAGCAAGAGACATAGGTTTGATCCCTGGGTTAGGAAGATCCCCTAGAATAGGAAATGGCAACCTGCTCCCGTATTCCTGCCTGAAAAATTCCATGAACAGAGAAGGATGGCAGGTCACAAAGAGTTGGACACACTGAGCATGCACTCTTATTTTACATTATATTGATTAGAATTAGTCATTTTAGAAGTTATTATCTAGAAAGGCTGTTCTTTTTAAATTATAAATTGGCACATCACTTTAAATTCTCTGTTTTATTTCTCTCTGTTCTCTGGAATAATAACTAATTTAGGCTCTTTACTTGTTTTAAGTGATTAGTCACTCTGTCATGTCCGACTCTTTGTGACCCCAGGAGCTGTAGCCTGCCAGGCTCCTCTGTCCACGGAATTCTCCAAGCCAGAATACTGGAGTGGGCAGCTGTTCTCTTCTCCTGAGGATCTTCCCAACCCAGTGATCAAACCCAGGTCTCCCACATTGCAGATGGATTCTTTATCAGCTGAGCTACCAGGGAAGCCCGATTTACTCCTTAGACAAACTGATAATGTATCAGTTATCTGTGTATTATAATCTGAACAATAATCTCCTCAACATATAGGAAAACTGAGTCCCAGGGAGTTTAAGCAACTTGCTAAAATTCTCACAGCTGGTAACTCCAGGGCCAGGATTGAAACAGTCTAGCCTGAGAGACTAAGCTTACAATCACATTACATTTCCTGTCATTTGGGAGGAATATAGCTAAAATCTTGACATATCTCCAACTTTGTTATCAAGTAGTAGAGAACAACAAAGTTATTTTGTCTTGTGGGGACTGAGTGCTTAGCTGAGCTAGCTCATTAAGTATTGGATTGGCCAAAAAGCTTGTTTGGGTTTTTCCATAAGATGGTGTGAAAAATTCAAATGAACTTTTGGCCAACCCAATGTCTAGCTACTACCAACCAACTTTGTCACTTGTTTCTATGACTCATGTCCCTAGGCCACAAAATATTGATAAACAGAAGTCATGTATCATTAAATATTTGCAACCCTGAAGGAAAATTAGAAATCCCTAATACCTAGAATGTTTCTTTAACCTTGGATTTTATTTTGAAAATAACCAAAGACTGAGCTTGACTAGGCTCACTCTGTCAAGTGAGAACTGTAGACTATTAAACATAAATTAAGATAAATTATATACATGTATGAGCAATCAACAGTAAGAATTAATATCAGTTTCTAGTTTAGTTCATTATAACCGTTACTCTTAATGTAGTTGTCTTTTTTGCAGTTCCTCATACTTTCATCTTTCTGGTGATTTCATATATACTCTCATCCCACACAGTGAATTCTGGGAAATTCGTTTCTTGATTCAGAGTTTTAAAAGTAATTGAACAGGTTCTTGTTTTATCTTTTCATTTATTTATTCTTTCATTTAATGTTTGTGTGTGTATATATATATATGCGCCCATTTAATGAGTGCCTTCAGCATTTTTAAAAATTAATTTTCCAAGTGTGTGTGTTCACCTCAGAAATTTCTTTCATTCTCTCTGTTTGTTAATTGCATTGTTACCTTCTCTGTTCTGTGTGCTTTCTCTCTGCCAGGATCTGCTTTTTGTGTTACATTAGTTAGTGGGTATTTTTAACCTCCTTTGGTGGGAAATCCTTACTTTGAAATGTCTTCATCTTATGCTATACTATTACAGTTTCAGAGTAACACAGTGAAACTTTCTTTTTCAAACCATTTCACAACCACAATCATGTAGTATAGATGAATATTTTAAACTTGAAAATTCTTATCGAGATACCAAATCTACTAAATGCAACTCAAGGAAAAGAAATGGTCATTAATTTCAGTCTCCTATTGAACTCCATGATATTCAAAGAACCAGAAAGGTTATTGTGAAAAAACTTTAAAAATAGAAAACATATGTATGTTAGTATTGGGGGAAAATGATTAAATAATTATTCATTTATTTGCTATTATGGTCAGCACACTCATTTTTTTTTAGCAAAGAAACAGTTTTTAAATATTTAAAATGTGAATTTATCAAACATCCATAGTTTTCTGTAGAAATGAGAGGATTTTGCAAGGAAATGATATGTAATGGATGCTATAGTATGTCCAGAATTGCACATGGCTCAGTGGTAAGGAATCTGCCTGCCAATGCACTCGATCACTAGGTCGGGATGATCCCCTGGAGAAGGAAATGGCAATCTACTCCAGTTTTTTGCAGAAAAAATTCCATGGACAGGGAGCCTGGTGGGCTACAGTCCATGGGAGGTCACAAAAGAGTTGGCCATGACTTAGCAACTAAAGAACAGCTACAGTATGTACCAAACATTTTGCACAGAGATCTCATTTACTGTTCATAACAGCTCTATGACTGGTTGTAGTAAGTAAAATTAAAAGAAACAAGGATGAAAGAGAATAAATAACATACCAAACAGCTGCTTTTGAGGTTCCATTGCCCCATATCTCTGTGAGAAATATGCTAGTTTCAAAAACCATACTTGAAAGTCTTATGATGTTTAATAGTTATGAATTTCATTCAAATATTTTAAATTTCAGAAATACATTTAAATCTTAATTGATCTTTATGATATTGCTTCTGAATATTACTTCTGTTAAACAATGAGGGTAGATAAGTGGAGAAGAAAAAAGATTACAACAGAGAACAGATTTTAAAACACTTAAGGAAATAAATTTGGAAATAGTAAAAAGACAATGGAAGTACAAGTCTTAAATGAATTTTTTTTTTTTTTTTGGTTTTTAATACTTGGTGATTGGGTGAAAGGGAAGAATTAAGTTCTTTGGATTATTAGTACGAAAAAGGAAAAAAAGAAGAATTTTGTAGAAGAATATGCAACTAGAAGGCAGAAAACCTGAGATCTAGTTGAGGGAATATGCTACTAAATGCTTGGGTAGCTTTGAGTGTATCAGTTTATTTTAATTATAGTCAAAATGACCTCATGTCTTCCAATATTCTGAAATTAAATGATTCTCAAGACCAGTGATTCTTAGAATGCAAATTATGACAGATTAACCAAATAAAATGGGAAATATCTGACAGTTTACCTGTATGCTTTCTCTGATATTTTTTAAAGATTTCAGCATGTTTTTTAAATACTTTTATTTGTTTATTTATTTATTTATTGGCTATCTGGGTCTTTTTGTTGCTCCGGCTTTCCTCTGGTTGTAGTGTGCACTCTTCTTGTGTAGGCAGTTTCTCTTACTGTAGAGCACAGGCCTCAGTAGTTGCGGGCCTGGGTTCAGAACACAGGCTCAGTAGCTGTAGCGCGTGGGCTTAGATGCTCTTCCCAGACCAGGGATTGAACCCGTGTCTCATTCATTGGCAGGCACATTCTTTACCACTGAGCCACCCAGAAAACCCGCAATGAATTTTTGTACTGTTTGTGGTCATCTCCTTTTGCTTCATGTGATAGTTACTAAAGCATATTAATAAGAAGCTAAAATCACCAAAGAATAGCAACATTGAAAAATAATAGATTCACATTATTACCTAAATATTGAAAGAATATAAATAGGAAATTAGTTCAGGTAACTCTTTTGGGGGGAAAGATAGTAGAGAATGAGAGAATTTCATTTCAAAATATTTCATGATTGGTTTAGGACTGACAGACACTTCAGGACGTGAAAGAGGAATGGTGAGACAGAAGCAAACAATTCTCTTGACAATGAGTATCTTCAACTAATATAACTTAAATTTTAGATAGTTAACACAAATACTCTGGGCACACCTTCAGCAAGTAATAATATGTATATTAAATATGATGAAAAATTAGTTTTTAGAGTTCTTCCAAGTCTAACTAAAATATAAGCCTGCCTAGCAATGCACTTTGTGCTTGATTTCAAAACTCATTTCTAATGTTATGTAAATTGTAATATGTATCGATTTACTAAGGGGAAAATTATTTCTCTGTTAACTGTTTGTGACTGATACTTGAAATTATAGGTACAATTTTATTATGTGCTCAAAGCTAAAACATATATGAAATCATCTTTATTTAAATCTAAATTATGGGGTTTTTGACCTTTAACTTTTTTCCTTGATAGTAAACTATTGTATTTTATTTACTTAATTTTAGGCAAAAGGTTCTCAAACCACAACCACCTCTGGGACTCAGAAAAAGTGAAGAGAACTCTGCCAAACCCACCACCTGAAGAGACCTCCACAGGAACTCAGTCAGCCTTTAGCACAATGGGCACAGTCTCCAGGAGAAGGATCTGCAGGACCAATACGATGGCCCGAGCCAAGATTCTCCAGGATATAGACAGAGAGCTTGATCTTGTGGAGAGGGAATCTGCCAAGCTCAGGAAGAAACAGGCAGAGCTTGATGAGGAAGAAAAGGAGATTGATGCTAAGTTACGGTACCTAGAAATGGGGATTAACAGGAGGAAAGAGGCCTTATTAAAGGAAAGAGAAAAGAGAGAGAGAGCCTATCTCCAGGGAGTAGCTGAGGATCGCGATTATATGTCCGACAGCGAGGTCAGCAGCACCAGACCAACCCGCATTGAAAGTCAGCATGGCATCGAGCGACCCAGAACTGCTCCCCAAACCGAATTCAACCAGTTTATTCCACCACAAACCCAAACGGAATCTCAGCTAGTCCCTCCTACGAGTCCCTATACCCAGTACCAGTACTCTTCCCCTGCTCTTCCTACTCAAGCACCCACCCCATACACCCAACAGTCCCACTTTCAGCAACAGACTCTGTTCCACCAGGAAGTTTCACCTTATCAGACTCAGCCAACCTTCCAAGCTGTGGCAACAATGTCTTTCACACCTCAAGCTCAACCTACACCAACCCCACAGCCTTCTTATCAGTTACCATCACAGATGATGGTGATACAACAAAAGCCACGGCAAACTGCATTATATTTGGAGCCCAAGATAACTTCGAACTACGAGGTGATTCGCAACCAACCCCTGATGATAGCACCTGTTTCTACTGATAATGCATATGCTGTTTCCCATCTCGGGAGTAAGTACAACAGCTTAGATTTGAGAATAGGATTGGAGGAAAGAAGCAGCATGGCAAGCAGTCCAATATCAAGCATATCTGCAGATTCCTTCTATGCAGATATTGACCATCATACTTCACGAAATTATGTCTTAATTGATGACATTGGTGAGATTGCCAAAGGAACGGCGGCTCTAAGCACTGCGTTTAGCCTTCATGAAAAAGATCTGTCAAAAACAGACCGTCTCCTCCGAACCACTGAGACACGTAGGTCTCAAGAAGTGACAGATTTCCTAGCACCTCTGCAGACTTCCTCCAGACTGCATAGTTACGTGAAAGCAGAGGAAGACCCAATGGAGGATCCTTATGAGTTAAAGCTTCTGAAACAACAGATTAAACAAGAATTCCGTAGAGGAGCAGAGAGCTTAGATCACCTTGCTGGTCTTTCCCATTATTACCACGCCGATACTAGTTACAGACATTTTCCAAAATCTGAGAAGTACAGCATTAGTAGACTCACACTTGAAAAGCAAGCAGCAAAACAACTACCAGCTGCCATACTTTATCAAAAGCAGTCAAAGCATAAGAAATCACTGATTGACCCTAAAATGTCAAAATTCTCACCTATTCAAGAAAGTAGAGACCTTGAACCTGATTATTCGAGCTATATGACTTCAAGCACTTCATCTATTGGTGGCATTTCTTCCAGGGCAAGGCTTCTTCAAGATGATATTACTTTTGGCCTCAGAAAAAATATTACAGACCAACAAAAATTTATGGGATCATCTCTTGGCACAGGACTGGGCACCTTAGGAAATACCATACGGTCAGCTCTGCAGGATGAAGCAGATAAGCCATACAGCAGTGGCAGCAGGTCCAGACCTTCTTCCAGACCTTCCTCTGTCTATGGGCTAGATTTATCAATTAAAAGAGATTCTTCTAGCTCTTCTCTAAGACTGAAAGCTCAAGAGGCTGAAGCTCTAGATGTTTCCTTTAGTCATGCCTCACCCTCTGGGAGAACTAAGCCTACTAGTTTGCCTATTAGCCAGAGTAGAGGAAGAATACCAATTGTGGCCCAGAATTCTGAAGAGGAAAGTCCACTCAGTCCTGTTGGACAGCCAATGGGAATGGCCAGGGCTGCTGCTGGACCCCTGCCACCAATATCTGCAGACACCAGGGACCAGTTTGGATCCAGTCACTCTTTGCCTGAAGTTCAGCAACACATGAGAGAAGAATCACGGACTCGAGGCTACGACCGTGACATAGCATTCATCATGGATGACTTCCAACATGCCATGTCAGACAGTGAAGGTAAATTGGGCCTCAAACTACCTTGCTACTCTCAAAACTCAAACTCTTATTTTTCTGCATGTTTAATTTTCCTTCTCCAAGAATGTATTCTATTTTTCTTGGTGTGTCTTTTGCATGTTTACTTCAGTTTTATTTCTTGTAAATGGAAATTCTGTCTTGTGTATAGATTTCATAGCATGCTCTTTATTTCTTTTTAGTTTACCCTTTTATTGTTGTTTCTTGATTGTTTGATTTGTGTGGTGTCTACTTTTCCAAAACCATTATCAAATAATTGTGTCAATAAAATATGGTCATCCTTTAAATCTATAGTTGGAAAGTTTTTTTGTTGTATGTTTCTTTTGTTTTCAAAAGTTATTTTTAAAGTTATTAGTTTCTTTCAGTTTGTGCAATGATTAAGGTTTTGAGCCATTGACTATTCCACTAGACTTTGTAGTAGAAAATTATTTATCATTTGTGAGATCAGTGTTTGTTAATTCAGAGAATGTTCTCTTCTTGAGAACGTTCAGGTGAGTCCCTAATGTTAGCATAATGTACAGTTTTATAATCTCCTTAAATAAAAGGCTTGTATTTTAATTTCTCTCTCATTGTGAATGCCATAGCTGACAAGCATTGTACATTGTACATTTTGTATTACATACTAAAACCTTAGTACCTAATATGATATTGACAGTAAACAACAGTATTTTCCATATGCTGGTCAATATGTATGAAGCACTGTTTAGATCTTAAAACTTGAACTTTGTACACTGCTTTTGTGAATTTAAGTATTTGAGCTGAAGCTTTCCTTGTGTCTTCAGTTAGCCTTTTCCATGGATTTCCTTTTTGCATTATTTCATTTTTTTTTTGCACTAAATAGTTTTACTAGTTTTTCATATAGAACAAGTCATATATGGCAAGTACATACTTAACTAAAAACTTTATGGTGATTTTTTATTAAATCATATAGAACAAAAAGGATTTTAGGAAATGACCTGACCAAGTCTATATTAGAGGACAAGATTGAAGAAGTACAGAAATGTGACATTTTTCCCATGCCAAGAGGACTTATTACTCTTGGTTCTTTTTTTTTCCTCTCCATCCACGGTTTACATTTGAACATAAGTGTGGCTTGACTTCTAAAAATAAAATATTTCTCATCCAATAAAAATGTATCACTTCATGACTTTGGAGATGGAAAAGCTCTAAGCTAACATCTCTTCTTTTAAATCTAACATTTTCCCTGGGGCTTGCAGGAAAATATATTTTCACGAAAAGAATTTTCTTTCTTCTGTATCTCGACACCAAGATGATATTAGAAGTTTAAATGTAGGTTGGATCAGGACAAAAATAATCACTGGATCTGAAGGAGAAGAGACTGCTTTTCCTAGTGAAATTCCAATAGACCAGTTGCTTTCTTATTTGTTTTATTCTCTATGAGCTGTTGGATTGACCATTTTTTATTGATAATTAGCCAATTAAATAAAACACTATTTTTTTATACTTTAGCCAGTTGTTTGAATCAACCATCATAGTTAAGAGTTATATGGAAACTCTTCTTTTTCCACATTCCACATTTAACACATGTTCCATATGTATATAAATATATAGATATATAATGACTTCTACAGAAGAATAGAAAGGCTTATCAATAATACTATCTGTAAAATAGCAGAATAAAAATTAACAGGTCAATCCTATAACTAAACACCAAAGGCTTTGTGTGTATAATGTACATTTATCTGGAGAGAATTTGACAAATTCATTTATTCATCATAGATTTTGCCACCATGGTGCCAGGCATACAGATGTTTCTAGATATTTTGAAATATGAGAGCTATTTACATACAACCATGTAAAAATAACCAAATTTTTCTCATTTATATGTTTGGATGATATGTACTTATAGTCATCAAAGACTATGAGAAAATTGTTTTGATAAAATATCAAAACACATCAAAAAATAGTTATCAAAAATATTTGTTAAATATTGGAAAGATCAGATTAAAAAAACATGTTTATCTCCAGCAAATCATTTAAACTAATTTGGATGAGACATCATGCAGCACCCAAAATTAAGAAATTTGTGAAGATAACACCAGAGAAGGAAACAAAATGAAATTTACATGAAGTTAAATTGAGTTAAAATTTTATTTTTAAATTAAGCAGATAAGAAATGTAAATCATGTTGGTACATAATTATACAAATAAAACTATAACAAATTGAATTTTATATGTAATATTATCTGTGTGAATTGTAGTGATGTGTTTTTAAATGTTCTGTATTTTGTGTTTTCATCTCATAAACGTATTACTTTTTCTTCTGGTGAACAGTGTTCTGCCTTTTTTTTTTTTTTTTTTAATCTTGGGATCCATGAGTAATTAAGAAAAAATGTAAAAAATATTTTTCCCAATCACATAACTTATGACATTATAAACTCATGAAGTATTAGAGATTTTTAAATAAAAGTTTGCCACATATATACTATATCTATGTTTGAGTGATACTAAAACAACCTTGAAATATATAACATTCCAATGGGCTACTTAGTATCATGTAAACAAAGCAAATTTCACTGACTTCAGATTTATTGTGTGGTTTCTCTGAATTCAATTAAACTCTTGGTTATAGACAACAATATATATTTCAGATGTATTCTATATGACTCCAGGTAATTTTGAAATACCTCATTTGAGGTAAAATCTAGGTAGATATAATTTTTTTCTTTTTAATTCATCTATATTTGTTACAGCTTTTAAAGCAGAATGTGACTTGAGGTAGGCACAATTTATGTTGCTTAATAGTTATGACCATCAGCCTAAACTCTACAACTTAATATTCATTCCTGGTTAAGAACAGAACAGGAAGACTAGAGTAGATTGGAGAAAAACTAAACTAGAAACAATCATTATATTTCTGCAACCACAAATAATCATTGAAAACATTCTTTTAAAATATACTCATGTTTTAAAAAATGCATCAATACATACAGTCTTACAAAAATTCCCAAGGAATATTTTATACAGAATAGAATTGGACCCCCAAAACAGCTTACTTGCATTTTACATTTAAGAGAAGAAAATATCAATAGCCTAAAACAAGGGAATACTAATCTTCAATGAATTATTTAATTTGGAAAATGTAGTTATTATTGTAAAATTCAGTTTTTAAAGTTTGGATGTACCATGACAGATTAGACAGTTGCAGTTACAAACAGTTAGCACTTATGTCCAACTTGCTATGGGGCTTCCCAGGTGACCCTAGTGGTTAAGAACTCATCTGTCAGTTCAGGAGATGTAAGAGACTTGGGTTCAGTCCCTGGGATGGGAAAATCCCTTGGAGAGGGGCATGGAACCCCACTCCAGTATTCTTGCCTGGAGAATCCCATGGACAGAGTAGCCTGGCAGGCTACAATCCATAGGGTTGCAAAGATTCGGACACGACTGAAGCAACCTAGCACACACCAACTTGCTATAAACGGTGAATATAGAATTTGATTTAAGAGCAGACTTACTTAATCTAGTTTCTCTTGACTGATAAATTCCTATGCAAAGCATGGTAGCTATCCTAACTTAGTTACATATAGAATTATAAACATAACAGACAAAGTATGTCATCAGTATTGGAAATAAATTGACAAAATGTATATCAAGTTGAAATTCTGCCTTATTTGTACAGACACAGCCAAGGAAACATTTTAGAAGATTCATATTTTAAGTGCAATTAGCAAAGTATATATCCAAGTGATATCAGGTACAATACCCAAGGAAGTCATTTATTAAAATCAGTATAGACTATTTTTATGAGAAATATGTTATTAAAATATATAAAAATATTAGTGTGTTTGGTGATCATCTAATAAGTTTTAGAGACTAATGATTAAATAATGGGTTTGTTTTGTTTACTTATCAAAATTATATTGAATATATCTTTCATAAATTTAGTACTTGGTGTCAAGGGAAAACTATGAAAAACCATAGTAAATACCAAATAGATTGTGAGAAAAGACTGTGTAACTGTTAATGAGGTTCATTTGACAAGCATTTATTTTTAAATGTGCTTATCATAATTAGGGTATTTAACTTTCTTTAGTTGATGACTAATTTTCCTATGTGTCACTCATTTTCCAAATACTTTATGAATATTGTGGCATTTGCAAGGCAATGTTTTTAGTATTGAAGGAGAACAAAAAAAAACAGAAGACATGAGGCTTACTTTCAAGCAGCTTAAGTCTTAATAGGGAGATCAGACAAGTACATAGGCAACCACAAACCAGGTATGTACCATTGTATTGCCTCAAATCTAAGACTGACTAAATTATGACACATTGTCTATCATTCGGTGTTTATTGAGAGAAAGTTCTGTCGTTAATCAGTGGCGTTGACCAAGATCACAGGAGGTGTAGAGGTGAGTAATGCTGTATATGCTGTGGTTTTGCCAGTCCTGCCAATAAAGAACTAATGGAAATTGCTTGGGAAAAAGTCTTCAGAGAAAGTAGTGGAAGAGTAGTCAGTGATGCAGGCAGAAAGAGAACTGTAATGAGATAGAGAGGATCACTCAATAGTATGGCATTATCAAAAGCAGAATTTCAAGAAGAAGTAGATTGATAGCATCATCAACAGATCTTTCAGGATAATAATTGAGAAGAGGTGCTCCATCTGCCATTTAGGAAGTAACAGTGTACTTCCAGAGACTATTAATTAGGGATCCTTTTACAAGGCATAAAACTTTCTATAAAATCAAATTCTATATAATAGGTAAATAATGATTTGGGATCACTAGATAAGAACTTTAAAATGTCTTTGAAAGTACTAAGAATTTAATGCGATGAAAAATTTTAAATAGTAGTTATATACTCAAATTTAGTTATATTTTCAAAAAAGTATTTTAAGATGTTAAGCTTTGTCAGATTGTAAGTACAGAAAGCAGCCTACCAACTCTTTAATTCCTAGATCTATGATCCCACAGAAATTAATCCCATAGTTTAATTTTTAATGAAAAATTCTAGTAGATATATTTTTAAAATTAGGCTACCAGATAATTATGGCACACATGTTCCTAGCACTGATACCTAGGATCATCCTAAAAATAAATATTTTCATCTAGTTATGAGTGTCATAGATGTGTTACATTTTCAAAAGGTGCTCAATTGATGTCCAAATCTAGCAGCCACATATTGGTCCTGGGTTGATATGATAGTAGAAAATAATTGAATCTTCTGTATCCAAGAAATGTGTTTTCCTTAGATTTTGGTGATATATAGTAGGGAGAAGTGAGGAGGTGGACTGATGGACTGAGGTTGAATAGAACAACTTTTGAGAAATATTCATTTGTTCATTTATTTATCCAATCACTATCTAAATTTATTTTTTCACCTGATTTATATGTTAATTTTGTCTTACTTTGCTCTGAAAAGTTGACAGGTAGCACATGGTTTTTTCCTAGGTTATTCCCTCATACAGAATTTTTAACATAATGCAGGAAATGATATTTCTGATCCCCCTGGGAATTGTGTTGAAATGCATGAATGGTGAATAAGCCCAAAGCATGTTGGTACTGCCGATCATCTACTGCCCTCTGTCCTCTGTATTAGCTGGAGTTGCAATGTTTGATATTTCCTTGGTCTCCAAAGCCTATCACCTCCGTCGTGAAGAAACAGATTGGTTTGACAAACCCAGGAGTCTCGTTTGGAAAATGGACATGGTCTAGATCGAAAACTGCCAGAAAGATTGGTCCACTCTAGACCACTCAGTCAACACCAAGAGCAAGTAAGTGCTATATCGAACAATGTCTTTTAGATTTCTCAAAAAAAGAGAGACTCATTTCACCCTAGAATGGTCTCAGTTATCCCAAAATACACAGGACTTTGATTAATCAAGCTCACAAGTGATTTTTTTCAGTATATTAAGGTGATAATTGCCTTACTTTATCAGCCATGACTGATTGACATTGAAGCATAGCTGTGATGCTTCTTACCAAGCAATTTAAGTGATTTTTGCTTCTAACAGATAATTAAGCCATACAACATACCCAACACCACCATGCAAAGAAAATACATGAAACTCCTGAAGAGCTTACAGAATATAGGGTAAAAAGACTTGGGTAATTTCAAGGCTTTCCATTAGAATATGCCCAGCTGTCAAGAAATAGCAAATACAGAATATAGGGTAAAATAGTCTTGGGTAATTACAGGGCTTTCCATTAGAATATGGAATATGCCCAGCTGTCAGGAAATAGCAAACCAAGCATCTGGGAACAGAGAAGGCTTCACCTGGGAATAAGGGAACTGATGTTATATGGGAGTGTTATATGGAGGTCTTTTATGTTCATTATTGGATTTTATATTCAGAATAACTTTCATAAAGTAGATTTTATTAGTTAATATCTATAGATTAAAAAAACTAAGGGATACTATTAACTATTACATAAATATAATACCATAACTCATGATCTTATTCACTTTAGAACAAAAGAGATGATGTTTAAATTGAACCTTGATAGATACTAGGGAAATTAACGTTGGATAACCTGAGGGAGATTCTTCTGGTAGGTCACAAGGCCTTAAATCAGTTGCCTTAATGGATCAGATATTTGCAGGTATTTGTATTCATTATGATCATTAAGATACTCACAGAAGAGACAGTTACTTATATCATATACATTAATTATTTTATCATCCTGTCTGATTAATGATTAATTGATAAGCTGACAACTATATTTCAAACAACAAAAAGAACCATATGAATTTATTATAATATAAGTATTTGTCATGTTAAAGGATAAAAGAAAACAAGACTTTTGCATGTAAAAGTGCTATCTAAAAGATAGGATCTATGGTTATAGATCTGATTTTTCCTAAGCAACTTCAGGTTTTTTTTAGACAAATTTCTAACTGATAAAATATTTTCTCAATTTTATTGTGCTCTTCTAGACATTCTCATACTTTATAGAAATCTGTTATCTGTTTATTGTAAATATTCTAGATCTGAAATAGATCTAGCTAGGAAATGTGAAAATTTAAAAATTAGAATCATTCTGAATGTGTTTAAAACTTTTAGTTTATCTCTTATTTACAATCACAAAATCGTCAATTTATCAACTGAAAATAACTTCCTTGAATTATTTTTTATTGTAGGAATCTCTCTGTAATGACTTATTTGTTGTGCCTTACTCATCTTGTTTGTTTCTCTGAAAGTTTAGTATTTTGCACAAGCCAAGATCAAGATAATGAAAATACAGATCCTTTCAAGGAATCCTGATAAGATGAAATATAAAAACTGAGGAGCTAAAAACAATAACTTTCATAGAGTTATTTCCCAACACTTCTGGGTATCAAATCAGAGTGGTCTTGTCCACCTAATTTATCCAACTAATATTCTGCAGGATATATTTTAAAATAATCAGTGTCCATCCCCCAAAATTATATTCTAGAATTCTATCTTATTATATGTAAATGAAACATAAATATTCATAATGAGTTTTTGTTCATAATTATCTGTTACTAACATTACAGAATTTATGATTTGATTCACTGAAGACGTAACACATTATATTTGAATTTATAAGTATAGAGCAATATAATACCAGAATTAAGCAGAGAGGCTATATTTGAGAATGATTTAATGAATTTTTCTTTGTTTAATAACATAGACAATGTAAGGCTCCTTGTAAATTTAATGTGTATCTCATTGCTAAAAGTTATTTTCACATTTATATTTTGTTATCTAAGCTGTAAAGTGAAGGTTGCTCAGTCATGTCCAACTCTTTGCGACCCAGTGGACTATACATTTCATGGAATTCTCCAGGCCAGAATACTGGAGTGCATAACCTTTCCCTTCTCCAAGGGATCTTTTCAACCCAGGAATCAAACCCAGGTCTCCCGTATTGCAGGCAGATTCTTTACCAGAAAGCCACAAAGGAAACCCAAGAATACTGGAATGCATAGCCTATCCCTTCTACAGGGGATCTTCCCAACCCAGGAATTGAACCAGGGTCTCCTGCATTGCAGGTACATTCTTTACCAACTGAGCTATCAGGGAAACCCTTTTAACATATAAACAAAAAACTATGCAATACTCAAAGCTTAAAAACAGGTAGAATTATAAATTAATCATAAAACAAACAGCCATATAACCACCACACAAGGAAAGGAGTGTTTTCTTCCCCTTGAAATCTACAAAGGGGATTATAATTTTTCAGATTGTAGTTTTCCCCTTTCCAGATTGTAATTTTCAACCTCTCTCAAACAAGTAGTGAATATACTGACTTTTGTGTCAGTAATTTATTTTTCTTTATAAATTTCTCTATGTGAAAGCTACATAAGAGATGACATGTTTTGATTACATTAAATGAAGTTCATGCTTTTTTGTCTTAATATTTATCTTCAAATACTCTATTCCTATCAAAATTATATTTTGATATAGAAAGAATAACAAAGTATCTCTCTTGTTTTAGTCATTTATTTAGGGTAAGTGTTGCTTCTGCCAGATAAAAATACGGACAAGGCCAGAGGATAGGACTGATGTTAATTAATTGCCCTGTTCCTCTCCCCAAGAGCAAGGTTTCTGACATTATAGTCTTGGATAATTCTCCATTGACAGAACTATCACTTGTATGCTGCCCAGAAAAAGGGGTCTTCTCTGTTTATAAATATTTCAAAAGAAATTATGAATGCTCCCTTTCTTTCTTTGTGTGGTGGTTATATGGATGTTTGTTTTATTAGTTTATAATTCTACATATTTTTAAGTTTTGAGTATTGCATAGTTTTTTTTTGCTTATATGTTAGACAAAACATATAAACACTAATGTATCTGCTTTAAAAATTATTTAATGTAAAACAGAGAGAGATAGCAGAATATGTCTGACTTTAGACTCAAAATCATTTGAATTATAAAGCCGAATCTGCAAATCTCTATGTGTTTCCTTTTGTATGTTTAGCCTCCACAACTATTCAGTAGGAATTCAACTCTGCTTTGTGAATTGAAGAGATCACCTGACCTTTTTCTTTTTCTCCTCAATCACTCCATCAATAAATAGAACTAATACCATTCACAGCATCATGGCAAAGGTCAAAATTTCTCTACTAGGACAAAATGCGTTCATTCTGCACTAATGCCCAAGCCTTGTGCACTTCCCACTGCTATACTGAGGTACTTTGGTCTCCTTTGAAAGAGTCACTCTTTCTTTATTCTGGGCTTCTGAATGTCTTGTTTCCTCTTCCCGAACATTCTTCCTCCTCTTTTCTCTTGACTTAACGCTGTTCATCACTCAGGGCTCCATGCGCATGCCTCATCTTGCAAAAATCCTTCTCTAACATTGCCACCACCATCTCCCCGCAGATATTCCTACTTTGTGCTACAGTAGCTCTCCATGCATTGTGTCTTGGGCTGTGAACTTTTAGAGAGTAAGCGCTCCCTATACCATCCACCATGGTGTCTATTCTGTGCCTTACACAGGCTTGATACTCTGTCTGCTACATCTGGCATAAAGGTATTTAAATAAGGAAAGAATGAATGTCTGTATAAATAAAAGATATGTTAACACAAGAGTTGCTGTTTCATAAATATAAAGGGCCACGAACATAATTTCTTTTGAAACACTTGTAAGTTTGGTACATCTTTCCCTTTGTCCTTTGCCTTTCACTTCTCATTTCTCAGCTATAAGTCCTCTTCAGACAACCTCTTTGCCTTCTTGCATTTCTTTTTCTTGGGGATGGATTTGGTCACCACCTCCTGTACTGTGTTATGAACCCCCATCCATAGTTCTTCAGGCACCCTGTCTACCAGATCTAATCCTTTGAATCTCTTTGTCACCTCCAATGTATGATCATAAGGGATTTGATTTAGGTCATACCTAAATGGTCTAATGGCTTTCCCTAGTTTCTTCAATTTCAGTCTGAATTTTTCAGTAAGCAGCTCATGATCTGAGCCACAGTCAGCTCCAGGTCTTATTTTTGCTGACTGTATAGAACTTCTCCATCTTTGGCTGCAAAGACTATAATCAGTCTGATTTCAGTATTGACCATCTGGTGATGTCCATGTGTAGTATTGTCTCTTGTGTTGTTGGAAGAAGGTGTTTGCTATGACCAGTGTATTCTCTTGGCAAAACTCTGTTAGCCTTTGTCCAGCTTCATTCTGTACTCCAAAGCCAAACTTGCCTGTTACTCCAGGTATCTCTCAACTTCCTGCTTTTGCATTCCAATCCCCTATGATGAAAAGGACATCTTTTCTGGGTGTTAGTTCTAGAAGTTCTTATAGGTCTTCATAGAGCCATTTGATTTCAGCTTCTTTGGCATTAGTGGTTGGGGCATGGACTTGGATTACCGAGATGCAGAATGGTTTGCCTTGGAAATGAACCAAGATCATTCTATTGATTTTGAGACTGCACCATAATATGCATAATGTTAATGAATTATCTATAGTAACAAAGCAAATTTGAGTTAAATCTGATAGTTTTAAGATTTTCAGTTTACATAGTTTAAAATGAAGATTTTTAATGCAGATAAAAGAGGAAGAAAGGAGAGGATGAAGGAAAGTAGGAGAAAAGATGAAGGAAGGGAAAGTAAGGAGTCCAGGAGAGAAAGTAAAAGAGACTGAGACAGAAGAGGGTAGAGTAAGGAAAAAAAAGGAAAATGCACTCTTTTGTCATGAACATATACAAGATTCACAATAGTTTACAAAGCAGTTGTTATTAATAGTATGAATTATCTAGATTGATTATATGGACCATGATATTTTTATAATCATGCAAATGATATTTTAGTTTTACTTTGCAGAATTCATATAAGATTTTTGGACTTGACAGGGTTCTGCTGTTGTCTCAGGACAATTTTTGCTCATCAGAGAGGCCTGATTAAGCTTATTCTTTCCTAAAGAGAATAAAACCTAAAGGCTGGCATTGTAAGCATTTTTCAGTGCATTTTCTTTTAAAATACACAATTCTAGCAATTTTAAAGATGAATTTTCAGAGGCACATTAAAACAACATGAATATTCCAGAGAATTTTTTTTTTTTCACAAAAGAACACCCATTTAATTCTAGCTAATGTATTATCTTAGTAAACCCAAACACTACCTAAACATATTCTGAAATGGGCAGTATTAAATGTCTCTTTACTAAACCTTGTTTTATCTAATTCTAGTTAAAAATTCTCCGGAAGTGATGGATACAAAAGTTCATACTATTAAAATCCTATTAATATATATAGTTTTATAAAGATTTTACTATTTCTGTCTTTCAGTATTTCGCAAATCTCTTTTGAAAGCCAAATTCCATAAAATATACAGCAGAAGTTTGCATTTGCTAATTTCCTTTATTTCAGAAATTTCATTTTGTCAGGTGGAAACACCAGTAACACAGTCTATAGTACTCTCATGTTCAAGTCTCAGTAAGAGAATTGAAATCCTAGACTTGTAACAAAGGCATTGAATGTTGTTTCTTCTAATTGAAAGAGTGTCAGAATTAAATGAGAAATAATGCCTTTGCATACAAAGAAGTCTTCAGAAAATATTAAAATGAGCAAAGATTTTATTTATGCAGAATCAGCATCAGGTGTATCCTAAAACTTCTGACAAATGTGCTCAGCAGAAGCAGAATTCCACAATGATATCAACATAACATAAATATGCATTCCTGGTAAAGTGATAGAGATGCAGAGTAGGAGGATCTTTGTCTTTCCCCCTTTAAGCTTGATGGCTGAAAATTAAAAATGCCTCTATTTCTAGCCTGTCCAAAAAAAGAGGTCAATTCCATATACGTTCTCTATGTATTACCATAGTAATAGATATCCTTATATGTTAACATATGCTTATTTTCCAAACCCAGCAAATCAGTTTGCAAAAGAAACTGGTTGTAAATGTGAAGACTATAATAAACTCAGAAAACAATATATCATTATGTAGTATTAAATGCTTAAAATTGTCACCATTTGAGAATCTTCTGTTTTAATTGGATGAATCACTGTAGTTTGAAAAAGATAGTTATGTATATTGCCCTTTAAATGTCTTTTAACATTGCTTTTTCACCATATCTTATGTATATCTTAGATTATACAGATGGATGGGAAAACTATACACTACATCTTTCCACATGCAAGGATAAAAATAACAAGAGACTCTAAGGATCACACGGTTTCAGGTAAAAGAAATCAAATAATCTGGCTCTTTTTACTTTAATGTCTGGTTGAGATATGTATTTAATTTTGTTTAGGTGACATTAAATGTAAGAAAATGCATTTTTCTGTCAAAAACTGTCTATTGGAAATTTTCAAAAAATAATCAGGCTATATATTTAATATAGAAAAAATAATGCCATAATTACGAATATGATACATTACTAAATGATTTATATTTAGATCATTCTATATCTTCATTTTTGATGTACATAATAGTAAATGCTCCATAATTATTGCACTGTTGAGTAATATGGTCATAGGACCATAAAACATTCTTACACAGAAACCAACTTAAATTTTACTAAGGAATAAATTCCCTATACCTTGTAAATTTGAACATTATCAGTTTTGCTCAGTTTTTGTTAATTTGTTTGCATTCTTCTTTAAATTAACCATATGACAGAAATTTTAAACTTGTTATTTTGAAAAAATTTTGGACTCTCAGAAAATAGAATGATTAGTTCTTTTGCCCACTCTTAACCGAGTTTCACTAATGTTAACATCTAACCACAAAAAGTGATCAAAACTAGAAATCAACATTAATATGATGGTATTAAAATATCTACAAGCCTTATCCAAATTTTGAGTTTCCGCACTGACCCACTAATTTTTCTTTCTGGTCCAGGATCTAATCCAAACTCAGATTGCATTTAGATTATTAAAAGTTCTCTTGTTTATATATGTGAGGTAGAAGTATAAATTTTATGAAAGTTAATAAATTTTCGAAGTATGCATGTTACCTATATTCTCACTCAAGTACATTTTCAGTGTTAAATAGACACTGTATATGAACAGAAAATATTCATCAGTACATATGAATATATGTCAGTGGTATATCTAACATAGCATATATGTTAGACTTTTTTTTTTTTTAAGGACTGATATAACAGAGGACAAAAAGTGGTATTTCTTGAATGTACTTGCTGTTGTTCTTTGCAGATTTTAGACCTTATGGTTTTGCAACAGGTTTTGATTTGAGCAATTTTTTCCCCTTTATTTTCAGAGAATGAATTGATTAAGAGTGTAATATTTTCCTTTTAAGATAGGATAATTTTTCTTCTGCCAGAGACAGATATTTCAAACTTTTATAGTTTTATTGCATGCAAACTCTATTATAAGTACTGATGAACATTCCAGGAGTGAGTCTTAAAATCCAGGGATTCTTTCTATAGAAATAGTTACTTGCTGCAAACTATTTCAGTTCCCTCCAGCTCATAAAGCAAAACAACATAATACTTCTAGCAATGCTAATTTTTTTTTCAGCAAAAATCTTCAAACAATTTTTACTAAGTCTCCAGGACTCTATATCAATATGTTTTCTATTTGTATTAATATTCTGTATCAAAGTAATTATCCCTTCAACCTTATCACTTTCTTTTGCAACGTATTTTGTTTTCTTTTGCTACAATTAGGGGAAAATTTGTTTTCTTTTACTACAATTAGGAAGAAATTATAATTTTTCTTTTGAAATATAAGAATAATAGAAATCAGAGCTATTGACTTGTTATAATTATTCTAGTCTGAAAATATTTCCTCTATATATAAACTTTGCAAAATGAGAAAAGAGAATTATAGTTTTGAATTATATACTAGTAATATATTATCTCTATGCATGCTCCTTTTTATTTTAGTATTTGTCTAAAATAATAAAAATGCTTGTTATATTTATCCTGCGTTACTATTGAATGTATTTTCTTTGTATCCCAAAGTAGCCTGATTTCTGCTGCTGCTAAGTCGCTTCAGTCCTGTCAGCCTGATCTCATTCTAAACTAAATGTTTTAGAACAATTTTTATTGTCTTCAAATAAGTCTTAAGTGCTTCAGAGGGATTTAAATACATGTATATGGGACTTCCTGGTGGCTCACATGGTAAAGAATCTGCTTAAAATGTGGGAGACCCAGGTTCAGTCCCTAGGTCAGGAAAATCCCCTGAAGAAGGGAGGAAGTTGCTGCCCACTCCAGTATTCTTGCCTGCAGAATCCAATGGACAGAGGTTCCTGGTGAGCTATAGTTCTTGGGGTCGCAGAGTCTGACATGACTGAGGCACTAACAATTTCACACATGAAAAAATGTATATGCAAGATTAGAGCAAGAAATGGCAATTTTTGCCAAACAGCATCTAGCAGTTGGAATTTTTAGTGGCAGAGAAACCCTGGCATAGAGCATTTACACTCCTGGCTAATGTCTGGTATTTGCTGGAGTGACTAAATATTTGATGATCCTAAGATTTTACTGTTTTTCCAGCTATCATGTCATTTTTATGTTAATATTTTCATGAAAAAATGGAGTATGTGTTTTAGAGAAGCATCCTAAAATATTTACAGATGAAACAATGCCTTGTGTGGAGTTTGCTTCATAATTAACTGTGTAGGAAGTGGTGAGGAAATAGATGGAACAGAATTGACATAATTTGATTAATTTGGAGCTGCTGCACTGGGTTTTATTACAGCCTTGTCACTACTTTTATATGTATGAAACTTTGCATAATAGAAAATAGTTATGTTAGGTAGTTAGAACAGGAAAAGGAGTCCAGAATGGTGGTGGCTAAAAGACAAGGAAAGGAAAAGCCCGTGGAAATAGAACAAAGGTGCGTTTGAGGACCAGAGTGAGGACCTTCCTTTGCTCTGTTTTTGCAAGCTTTTCCCTTCCTTGTCTTTTAGCCACTACCAATCTGGACTCCTTTTTCCTGTTCTAACTACCAAACAGTTAAATTCCTGTTTGTCTCATGTTTAAAGAAAAACAGCAGTGCCCAGTGGCTTCATCAATAGGGAAAAAGCTCTCTAAGCTAATAATTTAACTGCCTTTGTAAAACAAGATGAGGATATAATCAAGGAAGGAGAAAAGAGTAAAATGTAGTATTTCTGCATGAGGGGAAATGTTGTTAGTGAATTTTTATTTTCGTTATAGAAGCTCATTGAAAGGAGAAATAAAATATATCTTTTATAGTGTTTTATAGACCATTCTGTGTCTAGCCTTAAATCATTTTATAAGAATTATATGAAACATGGACATTTCACAGAAAAAAATATTTCTATTGATAATTATTGAAAGCAAAATAATTTCAAAATATTAACAACATACAGAAATAGAAAGTTTTTTTTTTTTTTTAATTCTTTCTACTGTATGGCTGTCAGAGTGTTAAGCTGAGAACCCTCAGGGTTCTCAAGATTGTTTCAGGGCGTTTTCAAGGTCAAAATTATTTTCATAGTAATGCTAAAGGTAACATTTACCTTTTGCACTCTCATTTTTCTGTGAATATATGGTAGAGTTTTTCAGAGATTACATGATGTGTAACATCCCAACAGATTGTATATGGAGCAGATAAGAGAATTCAGCTGTCTTCTATTTAATTCAATATCAAACACTTTTGCAGTAATGTACAACAATGCCACCTTTCTCTTAAATGTTTTGTTTTTAAAATGCATTTTTAATGATTTGCTTTAACATGGAATGAGTCTATTAATACTTCAAATTCATTAATAAATAAATTCAGTTTTAGTCTATAATATAGAAAATATGTAAAATTATAACTGATATAAATGAAAGCTCTTTGAGGTCCTCAATAATGTTAAAAATATAAATGACTCCTTGAAGCCAAAATGTTTGTGAAATACTTCTCTAAGAATCTTTATAGGATAAGTGAAAAAAATTCTAAGGTTTTTTTACTTCCTATCCAAAAACTTATTCAAATAAACTGTATTTTATAACTGCTTTTAAACTCATATTGAGTACATTTTAAATTTTTATTCATTAATATTTATTCACAGAATACCCGTAGTGTGATTTATATTGTATTAGTTGCTGGGTTACTAGAATGAATCCAGCAAAGACCTTGATCTACAGGATATTCACTCTTTAATAGGAGAATCTAAAATGTGAATAAAACTCCAATACTTTGGCCACCTGATGCAAAGAGCTGACTCATTGGAAAAGACCCTGATGCTGGGAAAGACTGAAGGCAGGAGGAGAAGCAGACAACAGAGGATGAGTTGGTTGAATGGCATCACCAACTCAATGGACATGGGTTTGGGTGGACTCCAGGAGCTGGTGATGGACAGGGAGGCCTGGCGTGCTGCAGTACATGGGGTCTCAAAAAGCTGGACACAACTGAGTGACTGAACTGAACTGTAGTAAAACTTAAGGAACAACTGAGACAAAGTCAAGGAATTTACAAAACTTTATTGTTCATAGACATCTGTATATATGTATAGGTGTGTACACACATACACATGTGTACCTTTTTTTATACTATTTTATGATGTATGCAGAGGAAAATACATGCGTGCAGTCTTCTGTTCAGTGGTCAATAACGTTAAGCAAATAGATCATTTAATTTTGACTGTAAACTTCAAAGATATATGTGCTGATCAACAACTATACAACGGTTCTGAAAACCTTCAGTCACCCAAGCACAAAGCAGTGAAATGGAGAAAATAGAACATGAGTTTTAGAATCAGAAAGTCCTGAATTGGAGTTCAGCTCTATCACTTATTTAAATTTTGAGAATGAGTACACTCATCCTTAAAATAAGATCAGCTCTCTATATCTCATGTAATTGCAAGTGAACCTGACACAAAATCTTATCCTTAGTGTACAATCAAAAGAATGTTATTTTCTCTTAGAAATTATCAGAAAAAAGATAAAATGTAATACTCAAGAAGTGAGTCTCTTTCTTTTTAGAACTCCACCTTAACATCTTCAGAAACACAGCTGTTCAAAACAAGTCAGAAATTCTTCTGAATTTAAAAAAGATATTTGCTTATATTAAAGTTCCATAATGGACTGACTCCATCTGCAAGGTTAGAAAGATGGATTAGAATGTGTAATAGTGAAGAACATTAATGGTTAGTTTCAAAAGATAGCTGTGTCTTCTCTGGATATAGTGGCTCATCGTCTGCACCTCTTTAGGCCACCATCTTCGTAAGCTTTTAGAAACAAGAAACAGATGTAACAGATCTCACTGGATCTGAGTTGGTAGGAATATCAAATACAGATAGCCCTTTAAAAATTATTATTTTAACAACTTTATTGTGGTATGGGGCTTCCCTGATGGCTCAGATGGTAAAGCATCTGCCTGCAATGCTGGAGACCTGGGTTCAATCCCTGGGTCAGGAAGATCCCCTGGAGAGGGAAATGGCAACCCACTCCAGTACTCTTGCCTGGAAAGTTCCATGGACGGAAGTTTGTGGTATAACTTATATCATGAATGTGCAGGTTATAAATGACTTTTATAAATTTGTGGAGTTGTGTGACTGGCACAACACTCTTGTTTTGGAACTTTTCACACACTGCAAAAAGTTCCCTTGAGTCTGATAGCCATAGTCACTTGCAGCATTCCTCTCCCGGTCACAGGCAGGAGGTTTACTTTCTGTCTCTGAGACTACCCTTTCTGGGCTCTTCATATAAATTAAATTGTACGATTTCAGTTTTGATGTCTGACTCCTTTCAATTGCCAGTACTTTTAGGTCTATCTATTGTTGTAGCATGTATCAGATGTTTGTTCCTTTTATTGTTAAGAAGTACTCCATTGTTTGAATTTTCCATATTTATTTATCCATTGGATTTTTTTGTGGTTTCACTTAAAATTTGCACACAAGTTTTACTTTGGACATATGATATTTTTGTATGATGTCCTAGAAATGGAATTGTTCAGTTGCATGGTGAGTTTCTTTTTAACTGTTTAAGGAGTTGCCAGATAGTTTTCCAAGGTGAAGGTACCATATTCTATTCTTACCAACAATGTCTAAGGATTCTACTTTCTCTATGCCTTTGCCAGCACTTGGTAATGTCTGTCTTTTAGGGTGAGTGTGGATGATAGTGTGTTAACTTGAATTTTCCTAATGACCTGTGATGAGAGTGAGAGTGAAAGTTGCTCAGTCCAGCTCTTTGCGACCCAATGGACTATACAGTCCATGGAATTCTCCAGACGAGAGTACTGGAGTGGGCAACCTTTCCCTTCTCCAGGGGATCTTCCTAACTCGGGAATCAAACCCAGGTCTCCTGCATTGCAGGCAGATTCTTTACCAGCTGAGCCACCAGAAAAGCTCAAGAATAGTGCAGTGGTAGCCTATCCCTTCTCCAGGAGATCTTCCTGACCCAGGAATCAAACCAGGTTCTCTTGCGTTACAGGCGGATTCTTTAGCAACTGAGCTATGAGCATATTTTTAGTTGTCAAAGCATACATATTCTTTGGTAAAATATTTATTGGGACTTTTTTTCCATTATTCATTTGGATTCTTTGTCTTCATACAGAGTTGTAAGAGTTCTTTATATATTTTGACTGTCTCTTATAAGTTACATGGAGTGCATCTATCTCCTTCTAGTATTTGTCTTGTCTTTTTATTTTCTTAAAGGTGTATTTTAAAGAAAAAATTTACATTTTAATAGAATTCAATTTATTGTTAGTTTTAGTTTGTGAACCATGCTGCTGATAGTGTATTAAGAACTATTCCGAGGTCAAAAGATTTTCTCTGAGAGGTTTTATACCAGAGAATTTCTCTTATGTTTACATACTTTAAACATTCAGGTCAGTTACCTCTTTTGTACCTATTTATGTATATGGTATGATGCTGACATCCAAGTTCATTTTTTTGAACCACTAATGAATATTTAATTGTATAAGCACCTTTCGTTAAAGAAACAAATCCCCCATTGAATTGCCTTGGTATCTTTATTAAAAATCAATCTACAATTATAATACAAGAATTTATTTCTGGAATCTCAATTCTGTTCTGTTTGATTATATGCCTGTTACACTCTTTTGCTTACTCTGTAGCTTCATATTAAGTTTTGAAATCTAATAAAATAATTACTCCAACTTTTTAAAAATGTTTTGGCTACTCTAGGTTCTCTTAATTTCCACATTTTTTAGTATGAACTTACTGGGATTATGATAGGGGTCACATTGAAACTATAGATCAATTTGAAAAGAACTGCTATCTTGACAACATTGAATCTTCTAATTCATGTATGTGTAATATCTCTACCTTTACTGAGGTATCCTTTAATTTTTCAGTACAGTTTTATAGTTCCCAGTGCAAAACTAGAATTTCTTTGTTTAATATCTTCCAAATTATTCCATTCTTCTTGGTGCTATTGAGAATGGAATTGGTTTTTTTAACAGCTTTATTGAGATATAATTTCCATCTTGTAAGTTTTACTCAGGGTGAGTATAAGATTCAATGATTTTTTTGCCTTTTTTAAGCTTTTTATTTTATATTGTAGTATAGCCAATTAACAATGTAGTGATAGTTTCAGGTGGACAGCAAAAGACTCGGCCATACACACACATGTATCCAAGAATGGAAGTACTTTCTTAATTTCAGTTTGGTATTATTCACTGCCATTTTATAAAAATGCATTTGATTTTTGTGCATTGACCTTTTAGTTGATAATCTCACTAGTGTTTTTAGTTCTGATAGGTTTTTTTTGTGGAATCCTTAGGGTTTTCTACAAGCAAGATTATGTTGTCTACAAATAAAGACAGCTTTCCCTTTTCCATTGCAATGGGGATAAATTTGTATAAATTTCTTGTCCTTATTGCACTTTCTAAAATTTGTGGTATAATACTGAGTAGAGTAGTGAGAGGAGACACCCCTGCTTTGTTCCTGAAGAGTATCAGTGACTAGTTGTGACGGTAATGCAGGGATTCTACCCTAAGCCTGTTATAGAATCCCTTCCTCTCTTCCCCTCTAAAACTCATTGGCAGGATTTTTATTGGCCTAAAATTTTAGAAAGGTGAGCAGAAGTATTTAAGAACAGCTTTTAAAGCAAACACTAGCTGATTAGACTGCACTTTCTTCTCTTCATCAATGGAACTCTCAAATCCTGGCGATATGAAGAGGTATTGAATGAATTATATTTTCATATTTGAAAGAGGATAAAGAGTTTACATACATGCATACATACATACATACCCTCATATTCACTCTGGTTTATATTTCAACAATTTTTTTAAATGGAAATGGTTACATTTGTGACAGTTACCTTATTTACATAGATTAGGGTTAGGGTCATTATATTGTCCCAATATGCAACCAAAGAAATTATGCATGCAAAATCCTAAGAAAGGAAATGAAAATCTCAATTAAGTTAGAAAGATATGAACATAGTTATATTGTTCACTGTACACTCACGTATTTTTTCCTTTGCTTCTGAAGTAATTTGAAAGTATAACCAATTCCACCAAATACTGATACCATTTTTCTTTTTCTTTCTTATTAACGAGTGTTTACAATGAAAACCCACAAATTTAAAATAGAGGTTATTTAGATAGATAGTTGCATTCAGACTCTAGATGGAACCTTCAGATGTTTATAATAGTTCTATATATCTTGTTTAGTCTTTCTTGAAGATATTGTATTATAATCAGCAGTTTAGTTTAGAAAAATACCCCATGTTCCATGGAATATATTCCATAGTCAATAAAAATACTGGAACAAAAATCAAGCAACCTTTTATAACTGTTACTTGAAAAATTTTCCAGATAATATAGGATTACAGAAAGTAGAATTAAAATAAACAAATCTTTCACTTTCCTGCTGTAAAAGTAAATAGCTCATGTTGAATGTAAATACAACCTCAACCTAGATATGAGGCAGACATGCAAAAGTCTATGGTAACAATTCTACTTTCAAAAATTTGCGAGATATTTGAAGAAGTGGAGCTAATCCATAGTAAACATTGAATACAGGAGATTGTCTCTTGAAAATTAAAATAAGTCACAAACCATGGGTACATGTATGTACACATACAATTTTTATACCACGTATCTTCGTTTGTTCAAAGTATATATTAATGAGAGATAGAGAATATATCTTTCCCCATTTTCTCAAGAAGATTTTCATTTCTCTTTCCTCTTAGAAATCTAAAAGGCAAATCTCCCATCTGGTCTTCTAAATACATGTATCATTTTCAACTCTCTTCTTTGTATGTGTATGTGAAATGAGTATGTGTGTGTCATGTATATATAGATAGCTGGATGGATGGATGAATAGAAAGAGAGATCCTCAGTAAATTATAGTAGTAGTGAAAACTATAAAGATAAAAATGAAAACTGTCATAATCTGACAATTGACACTCTCTTTCTTTCCTTTCTTCTTTATACCCAGGTACACACAGTAAATGTTAGGAGCATATTGTAAAGTAGCTTACATACGTATTTTGTATATAGGTATAAATTACCTAACAAAGACACTTTCCTGTTACATCAAAAGATCTTCATAAGATAAGTTTAATTATTTTTATTATATTTATAGATATTTAATCATCTATATCCACCATTCTTCAGTTGCTAAACACATGTGCTGACTTCCCCTTTGCAATATTATAAACAATACTACAATACCACAGTGAAAAAACGCTGCCATGATGCTCTTTATTTCCCTAAAATATAGAGGCCATATCAAGGTTGTACTCAGGAATAGAATAAACAGTTCTGCAAGGCCAGCATTTTAGTATCAAAAAGTTGGAGTGCCCCCTGGTTCTTTAAGGAAGATGTGACTGGCTTTGTTGAATAATTATACAGACTTGGAGGAAACTGTGTCCCACCTGCTCAGTGATAAGCAGAAATTGGACTGAGTCCCCTTGATGAAAAGTGGAAGTGTGAATCACTCAGTCATATCCGACTGTTTGCAACCCCATGAAATTTAGCCCACCCAGGCTGCTCTGTCCATGGGGATTCCCCAGGCAAGAATATTATAGGGGTTACCGTTACCTCTCCAGAGGATCTTCTCAACCTAGGGATTGAACCGGGGTCTCGGGCAGATTCTTTACCATCTAAGCCACCAGGGAAGCCCAGATCACTTGATAAGGAGTGCTATTTGGTGAAGGATCTTTATATCCATCAGAGAGGGAAGGGGATTTTATGATTAGACCATTTAAGAACCTACTAATTAAACTAGATAGTGAGGCTGCATATAATATTGAGTGTTGATTTTAGCCCTTAGACCTGATCAGTATTTTTTATTTCCTTTCAATGATTTTATCATTTCAGGAAGTGGGTTACTTTGGGAGGTTTCTTGTTCTTTTTTTTTTTGGCTTATGTTATTTTTTTAAATTTTGTTTTGCTAAAACAGAGTACAAAAAGGGATCAAAGTTAGGACCAGGTCATAAAAGGAATAAGAGTTAAAGCCAGATCATATTAAAAAAATCCTGAATTTAATTTGACGGGTAATATGAGAACCAATGAAATCACTGAAGCTTCCTTTTTGAGATTTTTTTAAATGGTTTTGTCTGGTTCAAAGCTTCAAAAAATTTAAAGATGATGCAATAAGAGGCTCAATAAATGACAGAAATGGTATGGACCTAACAGAAGCAGAAGATATTAAGAAGAGGTGACTAGAATAAACAGAAGAACTATACAAAAAAGATCTTCACGACCCAGATGATCACGATGGTGTGATCACTCACCTAGAGCCAGATATCCTGGAATGTGAAGTCAAGAGGGCAAGAGGGCCTTAGGAAGCATCACTATGAACAAAGCTAGTGGAGGTGATAGACTTCCAGTTGAGCTAGTTCAAATCCTAAAAGATGATGCTGGGAAAGTGCTGCACTCAATATGCCAGCAAATTTGGAAAACTCAGCAGTGGTCACAGGACTGGAAAAGGTCAGTGTTCATTCCAATCCCAAAGAAAGGCAATGGCAAAGAATGTTCAGACTGTCACACAATTGCATTCATCTCGCATGCTAGCAAATTAATGCTCAAAATTCTCCAAGCCAGGCTTCAGCAATACAAGAACTGTGAACTTCCAGATGTTCAAGCTGATTTTAGAAAAGGCAGAGGAACCAGAGAATGGATTGCTTAACATCCGCTGGATCATCAAAAAAGCAAGAGTTCCAGAAAAAAAAAATCTATATTTGCTTTATTAACTATGCCAAAGCCTTTGACTGTCTGGATCACAATAAACTGTGGAAAATTATGAGAGAGATGGGAATACCAAAACATCTGACGTGCTTCTTGAGAAATCTGTATGCAAGTGAGGAAGCAACAGTTAGAACTGGACATGAAACAACAGACTGGTTCCAAATAGGAAAAGGAGTATGTCAAGGCTGTATATTGTCACCCTGCTTATAGGCAGAGTACATCATGAGAAACACTAGGTTGGAGGAAGCACAAGATGGAATCAAGATTGCCGGGAGAAATACAAATAATCTCAGATATGCAGAAGACAACATCTTTATGGCAGAAAGTAAGAAGAACTAAAGAGCTTCTTGATGAAAGTGAAAGAGGATAGTGAAAAAGTCGGCTTAAAGCTCAACATTTAGAAAACTAAGATCTTGGCATCTGGTCCCATCACTTCATGGCAAATAGATGGGAAAACAGTGGAAACTGACTTTATTTCAATGGCTGACTTTATTTTTGGGGGTTCCAAAATCACTGCAGATGGTGACTGCAGCTATGAAACTAAAAGATGCATACTACTTGGAAGGAAAGTTATGACCAACCTAGATAGCATATTGAAAAGCAGAGACATTACCTTGCTAACAAAGGTCCATCTAGTCAAGGCTATGGTTTTTCCAGTGGTCATGTATGGATGTGAGAGTTGGACTATAAAGAAAGCTAAGTGCTGAAGCATTAAGGCTTTTGAACTGTGGTGTTGGAGAAGACTCTTGAGAGTCCCTTGGACTGCAAGGAAATCCAGCCAGTCCATCCTAAAGGAGATCAGTCTAGAGTGTTCATTGGAAGGACTGATGTTGAAGCTGAAACTCCAGTATGTTGGCCACCTGATGCAAAGAGCTGACTCATTTGAAAAGACCCTGATGTTGGGAAAGATTGAAGACAAGAGGAGAAGGGGACAACAGAGGATGAGATGGTTGGATGGCATCACCGACTCAATGGACATGAGTTTGGGTAAACTACGGGAGTGATGGACAGGGAGGCCTGGCATGCTATGGTCCATGGGGTCTCAAAGAGTTAGACACAACTGAGTGACTGAAGTGAACTGAGGCAAAAATGTGGTGAACTCTACTTCATGCAGTGAGATAAACTGTAGGTAACACACCCTTAACATGTCTCCTACATTGTTTAGGAACACTTAATGAGAAAACACTTTTTTAAGGTCAGGTGTTTGAAAGTAAAGATACTTATGTCATTCGTTCTGTGTCTTGTGGAACACCAAGAGAAAGTGTCCATTGTCACTTTGAGAACATGTGTTTTCCATCCTAAATGCTGCGAGTTCTGGGAAACTGAACAGATTCTAGCAAGCGGGTCTTGACCCCAAATTTCTCCCTTCCCATTCAGAATAGCTTTTTCTCTTTTACTCTTATTAACTGTCCAGATATGTTGTAAATATACGATACATTTCTCACTGTAAGCCCCTCAAAGTGTCTCAGAAATAGAGTATGCAACTATAGAAAAAATCATATTTGAATAGAGTCTCTTCTAAAATCATTTCTTCCTCATATATTTCAGTGAAAACTTGCATTCATTTCCTCAGTGACAAAGGAAGTATTTACTGTTGGACTAGTTTCTCATTCACATCTTCACTTTTCCTGACATCTGTCAAGAAAAATATTGCTTGTAGAAATGGATTCCTGCCATTAAGTGACATTAATGGCTGTGCTTTTAACTGGGGATCGATGAACACATTTTTCTGTTTTTCTTAATAAATAAAAGTAAAGGAATTAATAATTGATTCTGTAAGGAGAGGGTAAAGACATTCAAAGTGTTTAACCTACAGGTTAACGAGGGTAATTTGGTGATGTTAATACTAAATATAAGGATATATATATATATATATATATCATATGATTTCATCTTGGAAAATGGATAATAAGAAATGAGATTCAATTATAAGAGAAAAGACTTCTAGAATATTTTCTAAAATTATCTTCTAGAATTTTTTTGACAATTAGAGTGATGAGCAAAGGAACAAGAATGTGGGACTCAGGAAGAAAAATGGGCTCTAACCTTGGTTGTTTTACTTACTAGCCAACCTAGCCAAGTTTCTAACCTCCTGTAGTCTCAGCTGCTTTGTCCAAAAATGGTATGGACAATACCTAACGTGGAAAGTTATAGAGATGATTTTTAAATGCAAAGTAGGAGAAACTCTAGAAATGTTAGTTACTTTTTTCCCTTCTATCCCTGAAGCTGTTACCAAAAGATTGGAAACAAGTAATATAATACATACAATACTGGTACGAAGTAGAAACACCAAGTAGTGTTCATTAGTTCAAAGTTATATATTTTGAAACATACCACTAAAAGTTCCATGAGTCTTAAGCAGTAGAAAACTAGATGAAATAAAAGCAGCTCACTTTTTGTTTAAAGCACAATTTCAGAGGAATGTTTATCCTTAGCCTGGCCACCTAATAACATAATATTTATTCTTAATTTCAGGTAGTATTATAATAACAGTTTTTGAAAATAGAGTAATAAATATAACCAAAGTAATTATATTAAATAACTCTTTAGTAAAAATATTCCCTAACATATACTGGATGGTCGAATCTGTTGAACTGTGTTGAATACCTCTTTTATTAAAGCAAATTGATTTTGATTAGACAAGGTTTAGCCTGTAGCACAAAAATACTCTGGACACCTGGATTTTATTTATAGTATCCCTAAAGTGACTCAGCAAATTCAGAACTGTTCTCTCCAAATCAGTTTTTCAGCTACTCCCCCAAATAATGGTGATTGTAATATAATTATGTTATCAGACCTGTGTATACGTCATTCTTTATAGATTTGCATAGTAAGATATATAAGTATTAATATTACATATTCATTTAATAGATATATAGACATAGTAACACAAATGCTAAAATACAAAATGGTAAAGTCTTTAATACTGAAAAGGTAACAATTTCAGTAATTGTTTGTAATGGCTGATAGGTATAAATAAGTCATAGACATTTATGCATCAATAGAAAAATGGAAACTATAGTGACTAAACAAGCAGAACCTTTCCCAAGTGATCACTTACAGCTTCAGATTAAATGCTATTTAAAACATACGCATTACCACACGTAGATGATCTAGTGAGAAGTTGCTGTATAACACCGGGAGCTCAACTGCATATTCTGTGACAACCTGTAGGGGTGGGATGGAGGGTGGTGGGAAGGTTCAGGAGGGAAGGGATATGTATACTTACAGCTAATTCACCCATCACTTCATGGGAAATAGATGGGGAAACAGTGGAAACAGTGTCAGACTTTATTTTGGGGGCTCCAAAATCACTGCAGATGGTGATTGCATCCATGAAATTAAAAGACGCTTACACCTTGGAAGAAAAGTTATGACCAACCTAGATAGCATATTGAAAAGCAGAGACATTACTTTGCCAACAAAGGTCTGTCTAGTCAAGGCTATGGTTTTTCCAGTGGTCATGTATGGATGTGAGAGTTGGACTGTGAAGAAAGCTGAGTGCTGAAGAATTAATGCTTCTGAACTGTGGTGCTGGAGAAGACTCTTGAGAGTCCCTTGGACTGCAAGGAGATTCAACTGGTCCATTCTAAAGGAGATCAACCCTGGGTATTCTTTTGAAGGAATGATGCTAAAGCTGAAACTCCAGCACTTTGGCCACCTCATGCAAAGAGTTAACTCATTGGAAAAGACTCTGATGCTGGGAGGGATTGGAGGCAGGAGGAGAAGGGGACGACCGAAGATGAGATGGCTGGATGGCCTCACCGACTCGATGGACATGAGTTTGGGTCAACTCCAGGAGTTGGTGACAGACAGGGAGGCCTAGCGTGCTGCAGTTCACGGGGTCGCAAAGAGTCATACACTACTGAGCGACTGAACTGAACTGAACAGTTAATTCACAGTGTTGTATGGCATAAACCAACACAACATTGTAAAGCAACTATCCTCCAATTAAAAATAAATTTAAAAACATTAAATGCTGCCATTTAATCCACAAGCTGCCTAAACCCAAAATGTTTCCTCTCCTCAGTATTGACTGACAGTTACTGACTCCCCAACATTTTTTCATCCTGGTAGTTTCTCCTTTTAATGGCCTAATTGTAAGGTCTCTATTCACTCTCCCCTCTGCAACTGAATGAGAAAGGGAAGGGCTATGTATGCAGCTCCCCAACTCATCCTTTCTCATCCCACACCAGGTTCCCTGGCCCCTAGCCTAACGGGAGACTCATCTCTAACCCATTCATTTGGAATGTGGGCTCCACTCTAGCATTACCATATATTAGGTGTTGTCTTGAGCAGTTAACCTCACAAAATCTTATTTTATTCATGTAGAATAGAGGGTTTCCTTTTTGTTATTTTTAATTTTAAGATTCATTGTGTTAATATAATTTTACAGACATTTTCCAAGAACAGAATACAATACAAATCTATTATTTTTAAGATCACTGTAACTGATGCATTAGCCCTCAATCAATCATGTCCTACTTTTGTGACACCATGGACTGCAGCACGCAAGGCATTAAGTCCTATGTAGAGAAAATTAGACACTTCAAAGTTTCAAAACTGAAAATTAGACACTTCAGTTTTCATCCATTCATGATTCATTCATTTACAAATTTGGTGTAGCCTAGATACCATGTACTTGCTACCATGTACTTGCTAGAACCCCAGCGATGCAGAACTGATACACAGAGCTCTTCCTCTTCATTTATGAAGAGCAACAGTTTTTCTGTTCATAGCTATTTTCCCTTTATCTCCTACCCTCTATCACTGCTCAATCACGGTGGTTAAGTACTATAAACACAACTACTCCACTGGCTTTGCTACCAAGATAATATCCCTATATATTGTGTGCACAGAAAACTCAGAATGCAGCTTTCATCTTGGTGTTAATTTCTGTTGATGAATAACAGGTTACCACAAATTTAATGCCTTAAAACAACACACATTTAGTATTCAATGTGTTTGTAGTTCAAGAATCTCAAGCATGACTTAACTAGGTCCCCTGATCAGGAACTCACATAGCTGCAATCTGTGTGTTATCTGGGAAGGCAGTCCTCATGATAATTCTGTCTAACCAAACAGTTAGAAAATTTTTTTTCTTGTGATAAAAACTTTCAGGATCTACTCTCAGCAACTATCAAACATGTAAGCTAAACTAAAGAAAAAAAAAAAAACTCTGTGTGAACAAAATGTCCATTTATGATGTGGAAGTCCTGAAAATTTTCTTGGTGAGGATTATTTCTGAAGCATTTCAGAAAGAGGAAATCCTATGCCCTCTTAGTAAAAATACTTTATCAGTTCATACATCATCTGACATTTGAAAGATGTTGCTTAACAAACTCAGAATACCAGTGTCTTTTGATGTATTGTTGTTGTTTAATTGCTCAGTCATGTCCAACTCTTTGCAACCTCTGTCCATGGGATTTCCCAGGCGAGAATACTGGAGTGGGTTGCCATTTCCTTCTGCCGGAGATCTTCCCAATCCAGGTATCAAACCCAGGTCTCTAAAGTGCATTCGTTACCACTGTGCTGCTTTTGACTTATATCCATGACTTAGCTTCCTTATTTCCTTCCTATGCCAATGGCCATTTCAGTCCTCTGGCAGGCCAACTTGGACCTATCTCATCCAGGATGGTCTAAGTGTGAATAGCATTTTATACGGAGAAGGCAATGGCACCCCCACTCCAGTACTCTTGCCTGGAAAATCCCATGGACAGAGAGGCCTGGTGGGCTGCAGTCCATGGGGTCACTAAGAGTCGGACATGACTGAGTGACTTCCCTTTCACTTTTCACTTTCATGCATTGGAGAAGGAAATGGCAACCCACTCCAGTGTTCTTACCTGGAGAATCCCAGGGACAGGGGAGCCTGATGGGTTGCCGTCTATAGGGTCGCACAGAGTCGGACACGACTGAAGCGACTTAGCAGCAGCAGCAGCAGCATTTTATACATGCTTTGAAGCCCATGCAACATTTTTACCTTAATATTGTTCAAATTAGAAAAAGACAAGTGGCGAACTTTTGTTCGTAGAAATGTGAAATACAATGTTCACTTCAAATTCTTTATGAATCTTTACATATTTAAAAGTAGGAAAGAAGATTTTATACTGTAATTGGCTGAATTTTAAAAAAGTTAATGGTTGAAGAGCTGAGTTTGTAATTTGCATGTCCAGACTTACAGTTGAATTATATTTGGCATGAATGAATATGCTGTTTCCATTTTGAAATTTCTGGAAACAGTCAAGTATGGATTGCTAATAATGCAATTCATGAGCTTTGTTGTGTTTGTAGAAATGTTTTCTTATAATGAACAAAATTAAGTAAAGTTAAAGAAAAAATAGTGAAATATTCTTTAGGTCTTTGTTTTCAAATGTTAATGAATTAATATAGCATTTGATAAGATGCAAAGGAAATCATTAAGGTTTTTTAGTATAATTTTATTTTTCTAAATATTTTCTTGGATAATTTATAACAGTAGGTACAACAGCCTTATGCAAGAGTATAATTAAGATGAACTATAAAAATAGATTCATTGAACTATACTTTGTGTATTTTTCATTATCCTTAGTACATCATTAGCCTTGATTATTTATTGTTTTTGTTGTTCAGTCACTAAGTCATGTCCAACTATTTGTAACCCTGTGAACTGCAGCACACCAGGCTTCTCTGTCCATTATTATCTCCCTGAGTTTCAAACTCATGTCCATCAAGTCAGTGATGCCATCCAACCATCTCATCCTCTGTCACCCCCTTCTTCTTTTGCCCTCAATTTTTCCTGGCATCAGGGTATTTTCCAATGAGTCAGATCTTCACATCAGGTGCCCAGAGTATAGGAGCTTCAGCTTCAGCATCTGTCCTTCCAATGAATATAGTCATATTAATATATACAATATATTTATATAGACAATCTTTCTTCCTCAGTCCAACTAATTATGACTAAACTAAGCAGTATGTCTTTGTTCTGTAATAACTTTATTATAAATAATAAATTATTGATTTAAAGACTACTATTCATAAAATAGATGTTCATTGATGAAAATTTTCTTTTTCCTTGATGCTTAAATGTAGCACATGATAGTGATGAAATGAAACAAGTATTGTAGTTTTGTCCACATTCAGTTCTCTAATTATAACATCATGATATTTTCATGTTATTTAATAATGGAAATGAAAATATTTTTATAATACCTTAAATATCAGAGCATTTAATGTAACATATTGATAAACATATAAAAGTAAAGTAGATTTAAACTGCAAATTTAAATTCAAATGTGAGGATGTTTCCTTAGGATGCTCATGTTTATTTTATGTATAGCTGACTTTTTTATTTTTTCCTTTCAATTTACTGAGGTATAATGAGCTTACAACATTATAAGATATTTAAGGTGTACATCATGATGATTTATGAATACACTGTGTTGTGGTTGCTTATAGATTTCCCTTTAAGACTTCCTTAACCACATTTATGCTTATATGTTATAAAATTACTGTAACTTTTGATGATCTCTTTTACTAAAGCTCCTATGTTCTTTACAGTAATTGGCCTCTCTTCTCTGCCATACTGTGAGCTAAAGAGCAAAACCAGTGTACTTTCATGCTTCTGAGGAAAAATTTTAGCAATGTTTCTAGATGGAATAGAAACAGAGGGAAATAAGTTTATGTTGTTAAAAATGTGTAAAAGTTAAAACCAATAGTATCACTTATCAAGGACCACTTAGATTTAAGCATTTCAGTTAAAAACTAATTTTGCCTCTTAGGCTTATCAAACTTTTTATTGACATTCTGCTTTTTAGATTTGAGCTGATGTGTTTTATTTTTATGGAAGTGTTTTTGTTTGTTCTGTCTATATTCACAAAATATCAAAGTATAACCATAGGCGTGGTAAATAAAAATATCTAGATTTACATTCTTAGAAATTATATAAATTAAATTCATACTCATGGCATCCAAATTAGGATACAAGCAACTACCGTAAAATAAACCAATGTTTTCCTTTAGGTCTTTTTATTTTCTAACTTGCTTTTCTTTCACAAACTTCTAATATTTCTATGTTACTTCATTGTATACATGAAAATCAGTAGCAGTCAACACAGCAGGATCAACAAGAAAAAAAGTAACTTTTGAAAATTTGCTATGAATTAGAAGTGGTTTCTATATACACTGAACCTTGAACAATATGCATTGAACTTCATGGGTTCATTTAAAAGAAGATTTTTTTCAGTAGTAAATATATAATGCTACACAATCCACAGTTGTTTGAATCCAGGGATATGGAACTGAGTACACAGAGAAACCTTGTATACAAAGGGCTGAGTATAAGTTTATGAGGATTTTCAACTGCACCGAGGGTCAGCACCTCAGCCCCAGGTTGGGGAAGGGTCAACCGTCTATCAAATCTCATTTGTCACAGTATTTCCATGGCTATGTATTGCTCCCATTTTACCAAAGACACTGATTTGTAAAGTATATTTAGAAAGTGTCAAATTCATTAGCATGAAACCGTATTTTACAAAATTAAAGAATTATTGTGGATATAGTTGCAAATTCCTATTACAGATCCTTTACTATAAAATTTTAGAATGTACTCAGTCACTAAAAATCAAATGGCACTAAGAACCCAACTACTTATCTTCAAGACAATGTAGTTTTCAGAATGAAAGCATAATCAGTTTTTAAGTAGCCGCATGTTAATGAATAGATTCTGAAGTTCTGCTTTTTAGCTGTACTTTTACAGTCGTAACAATTCTGTTTGTAGTTTCTAATCATCTGGCTACACCATATTCTATATAATACAGACTTATTTTTATGAACTGTATTTATGTCGTAATTTTTTCCATTTTTAATTTAAATATATTTTTAAAATTTCACAGTATTGTGTTGGTTTCTGCCATACAACAGTTTTAAGCTTAAAAAGAAATAAGAGCAGTGCCGTGAGCACTTAACTATACCCTACTATGCTCTGCTATCATCTAGCATAAATATTGATATAAAACTTGGTCTTGAAAATATGCCTTTACACTAAAGAAACCTCATCAATCATCTTTTAGGATCCCAGATTGACCATGTCTTAAAACTGATATGGATATATTGACCACATTAGAAATATTCAGTATATGTATCTGTTTTATGAAATATTTAACAGTTGATGAATTGCAACTTGTGAGTGATTCAACCATGAAAAATAAAGCCAAATCTTAGATTAAGAATCTTTTTTTGACAAATTCCATAGGAAAATCCTTTAAATATGACCAGCTATTTTTAAATTCTCATTTTGTAATTTCTAAAATGGCTTAACCCTATATATATACACACATATATATAAAGTAATTGAATAAATAGTGGCTAATAACTTCTCTTTATCTTCTGTTCTTTTTGTCTAATCTAATGTCTTCTTGTAGAATCAGTGCTGGTGAATCTTTAAACGCTAATGTCTGAGAAATCAACTTTTGTTGAGACTGAAAGTCATGCGCAATACCTGCTCTGTGTCATATAGTAAATGCTACTTTTCACTGATCCAGTTATGTTCAGTTTGGATCATCAATTAATCTCTAAGAACAGGAACACTGAGCTAAGAAACTTGTGGCAGAAAAGCTCCACAAGCGGGGCCACAGAGAGCTAGCATCTTATTTAACTCTCACCCTTGGCCACCCTTTGTAGAAACATGCAGTTAATTTGCTTTGTTTTTGTTTTGAGGCTAAATCTTCAGAACCCTTGCTCTGGTGTAATAGCAGGTCTTGGGATGAGAGTGGGGAGTGGGGCACTAGCGGAAACAAGGGAGAGTAGGAGGGGGAAAGGGGAGGCAGGATGAAAGGGAGGGAGGAGGAAGGAAGCATAGGAAAGAGTAAATTCATTTGGAAGTATCATCTCACCTGGAAATAAACAATTTTTACCAAAATGCATCCCTACTAGATAAATGAAGAAGCAGTCCATAATTCAGCTACTGCTTGTTGAATGTTTGAATTGTGTTGATGCTAACTAGAGGGCTTCTTTTGAGGAGTTAAGTAGGAAAGTAACAGGGTTTGGAAGAGACTTGGCTTTTAATTTTTATTTATTTATTTATTTAATTAATTACAATACTGTATTTGTTTTGCCATACATTGACATGAATCAGCCATAGGTGAACACAATCTCCCAATGCCGAAGCCCCCTCCCACCTCCCACCCCACATCCTCTACCTGAATCATCCTGTGCATCAGACCCATGCATCCTGCATCCTACATTGAACCCTACATTGAACATAGATTGGTGCTTCGTTTCTTACAAGAAAGTATACATGTTTCAATTTGGCTTTTAATTTTAGAGATTTTGAAAGAGTTGGAAATGGTACTTCAGTCACTGAATGAAATGTTTAATTAATCGTGTCTTCTGTAAAGGAGAATTCTTCTTTCTTTTAGTGCTTTCATTTTAAAATCTTCTTGACATTTGTAACAAAAATATATGTGGAGCTGTATACGCTAGCTGTTTTTAGCTTACTCTTTTAAAATAAACTTAAAATGTCAACAGTTTATTTAATTCAATTAGATCTCTCAAAATAATCATCACTTCTCAGCCTTTTGGCTAAGATCAAGTATAGTGTGTAGATTTCTCATAATAATCATTTTCCATCTTTCATCTACATTGCTAATTATAGAAAAACCTGTTCTGTGGAATAAGGAACAGTTTACCAAGTTGCTCATCAGTAAAGAATGCTTTTATTATCCCTGTATGAAGTGCCATATTAATGTACAAACAATATCAGTTAGTTTCTGAATTAAGGCTGAAATGTGAATAATAATTCATAAGTTATGATCATGTTTTCACTTTACAGTTGCAGTCATTTATGTCTTCTCAATTTATGATAGCCATTACTTCCATTTTGTAAGTTAAATGCTCATCAATTTCATAAATGAATTTTTCACTCTGAAATTATTTATACTGGGAACATCGTCATATAAAATTCTTGCAACATATATGATCAAAATGGACAAAACTTTATTATATTATTGAATGTGGCTGAAATAAAAAACAATTATTATTTGTTAATGTCAGATTAATCATTATAGATCCTAACAAGATCTCAGATAATTCCCTTTCCTATCAACTACTATGAAATCATAACACTGTTCTTTTGTTATCAGTGTCCAGTTCCAATATTCATTTGGGATTAACTTCTCCATATCAGAACCCATTTTTTTTCTGCACCTTGTCACTTGTGAGAACTGTTGTCCTTTCTTAACTTATTGCTAATAATTTGCTAACTTTTCAATACAGGTAACGGATTAGGAATTAGAATTGTGGGTGGTAAAGAAATCCCTGGACATAGCGGAGAAATTGGAGCCTATATTGCCAAGATTCTTCCTGGGGGAAGTGCCGAACAGACAGGGAAACTTGTGGAAGGTAAGAATAAGGATTTCGGAATTAAACATCTTAATCTGATCTGACAGTTTTCTCTTCTTTTACTGTCTAGGAAGACCTCTCCTTGTGGTTAAAGGTGACACTGTGGTAGAGTAAAGGAAGATATGTCCACCACTCTATTCATTTTATTTTCAATTGCATTGTCCTTTTGCCTTTTGCATTGTGGAGCATCTTGTTTAAAAAACAGTGATTAGTCAAGATTTTTTTACTGACTAGGACAATATACTTTTAAAAAATATAGTGATTAAAGAGACTAGTGATTCTTAAACACCAAGAAAAATCATATTGAAATCAGTGCCATAAAAACATCAGATGATTTGGTACCTGCTAAAGTCAGGTCAACAAACTGGATGACCCACAGGCCAAATCCATCTGCTGCTTGTTTCTGTAAGCATCATTTTATTGGAACATGGCAAGGGTTGTTAATTTACATCTTGAACATGAGTATTTCCCACTGCACAAACAGTACTGCATTCACAACAAACTATATGATTTGAAAAGCCTAAATATATTCTCTCTGACCCTTTAGAGAAAAAAAAAATTGTCAAATCCTATGTTAGGTACTATTCTATTCAACTTATTATATCATAAGTATTAAAATAGTGAACTTTACAAGTGTATATAGTGAGCCATAAAATGATCTGACTTTCAATTTCAGTAAAATGTTACCTTGAGTCTCAAGATGATGTGGTCATTTACATTTTCAAAAATCCAACATAGGGATAGCTTACAAGATTTCAGTGATACTGTTTGTCTTGAATATTTTTATCATAAAGCAATAGTTTTATAGTAAATCATTTTTTTGTTTTTATCCTAAATTAGATGCTTATTTAGAAAGTGTTTAGCTGTCACTTCATAGTTTAATGTTGCCTGTTATTGTTTAAAATTTAATCATGTTAAAAGTATTCACTGCTATGATCTTACATATACTGGAACCTACTAAAAGTCCCTGGATATTCTGACAGACTATTAGAATAAACACAGACTTGAGGCAGTATTTATTTATCACAGTGTTCTGCTGAAACCAGCTTGACCAACCCACTGCGAGAAGCTTTGCACATCTCTTCCCAGCTCCGTTTTGAGTGTCATCATGTTATTAGCTTGAATTGGCCATGGTGAGGGTATTTAAACATGAAAATAGACAAATGCTATAAATCAGACCTTTTGTTCATTTCGTTGCTTGTTGATTTTCAGAAAGCTAGTTTACCAGGATATTGCCAAATATACAACGGAAAGCAAATTATTAAAATACCCTAATTGTATTCATACGACAGGAAAAATTGAAAGGGCTAGCTAAATGAAAGAGAAGACTATATGAATCAAAACATAACCATTCTGAACAAACACTGGATCTGCACGAATTTTCAATGACTATAATCCTATCATGCCTAATACTACTCTCTTGGTATTACAGTCTATGTAAGATACAAAGATTGAGGCCCATTTGTAAGTATGGGCATGATATGTTTACTTTCAGATAGCATACTTCAGAAAGAAAAGAATATGCTGTTTTTCTTTTAGAATAAAATTTGTAGCTTAGTAACTATGCCTAATATAGTTTGACAAAGATACTTGGATAATTTAAAGATAAAATTTCATAACCTTCTTTGTCTTTACAACATGAAAATCACCAAATGCTACAAATCAGGATGATTTTAAAGTACAGTTTCAATGAAGTACTCTATGATGAAGTGACTCTCTTTGTATTTGGTAGCTTATGTGGCTATTTTTAAATTCATGCACCTAAATTAAAAATAGATGTAATGCAAACTCATTCAAGAAAGAAAACTGAAATGAACCTAAAATTACATTTGTGATTTTATAAACTCAGAGACTGCCAGTAAAGTCCTCATCTTTTTTTGGAACTGAGAGTTTTGCAGTTTGTTTCATTTGTTTAAGTGGGAACTCATTAAAAGCTATGTGCATATGACTTGGGATTTCCTAGTAACTCAGAAAAGAATCTACCTGCAAGGCAAGAGACCCAGGTTTGATCCCTGGGTCAGGAAGATCCCCTGTGACTTAACATTTTACTTATATTAATTGTATTATGTATTAATTCTCCCAAAGTTTTGCCAAGGTGCCAAGCCAGGCCTTTCTGAGTATGAATTCTCTGATTAGAGTTCAGTTTTTGCATAACTCATAGCCATAATTTGCTACTTATGATTTCCAGATTTACTTTATTTTCTCATAAAACATAAATCTTTAAAACAGTTCTCGGTAGTATTTCTATATTAGATTCATGATGATATTGGATTGGCCAAAAGTTTGTGTTTTTCCATTGGATGTTATGGGAAAACAAATGAACTTTCTGGCCAACCTAATATCTTAACTGTCAAAATAGATACTGTATTTGAAACACTGAATATTTTGAGGAGTGATTTTGACATATGAAGGGCTTCCCTGGTGGCTCAGATGGTAAAGATTCTGCCTGCAATGCAGGAGAGCTGGCTTCAGTCAGGGTTGGGAAGATTCCCTGGAGAAGGGAATGGCTACCCACTCCAGTATTCTTATCTCGAGAATTCCGTGGACATAGGAGCTCTAGCAGGTTATGGGTCGCAAAGAGTTTGACATGACCGAGTGACTGCACTTTCACTTCTGACATAGGATAAGTCATTTACTTTCTCCTATCCAAAGCTATACCTGTGTTCTGTGCCACCAGGCTAAAATGATAAAGATTCAATGTTTTGTTTTGTTTTTTTCAGTCTACAAATGAACTGATTAGAAGGCTATCAGTCCAAGTCAGTATCTACAGACTTGCTTTGTTGAGACCAGTGTATTTTCTGACTTTATGATGTGTGCAGGTGCTCAGTACCATCTGATTCTCTATGACCCCATGGACTGCAGCCCACCAGCCTCCTCTGTTCATGAGACTTTCCAGGCAGGAATACTAGAGTGGGTTGCAATGCTCCTCTGCAGGGAATCGTTCCAATCCAGGGACTGAACCTTGCACCATCTTGAACCAAGATCTCTTGCATCTTCTGCATTGGCAGGCAAATTCTTTACTACCAGCACCACCTGGGATGCCCCTATAATTTGTTTTGTCTGCAATTATGTGTTTCATTCATATGTGATATCCTTAGGGAACTGAGCCTCAAGCTGGAATAGATGATCAAAAATTTCAGAGCAGTAGATTCATTGAAACAGTACTCTGATTTTCATGTCTGATGTGAAATATTATAATAATACCAATTCTCTTTTTCACTGGAGTTTTGGATTTTTTTTATTTTAAAAATTGTGTTCATGAATGTTAATTTTTAAAAATTTATTTATTGAAAATACTGAATGTGGTTAATTTGCCACAGTTTGAAGTTAATTCTAAGGACTATTATATGTGTATATATGTGTGTGACTATGTGTGCATAAATAGATGGGTGAAATATTTTGTGTGTTTATGTAATTTAGTTTCTCCATTTTTATGATGAATTCCTGGTGGACATAGGAATTGATTTGATCTCTTCCTGATATGTCTTTCTTTTACATTCTGTATACAGAAGTATATAGACAGTCTTTATGACTCAAAATTGTCTTCCAGTTGATTTAAAATGTGAATGACAATTGATTGACTATAGAATTTTTAGACTGTACTTTTACCACCTCAAAATACAAAGCTACTGTTCACAGCTTAACTGTCTACTGTTTTCTCTAAATTTGGTCATTTTTCCTATCATAAGTTTTTCAGACTTTTCATGGTTTGACATGTTAATGACACTCAGTGACATAGACTCTGTGTTGATTTTTCAGATCTCCTCTACTTTATTCTCTGAACTTATGCATTTAAAACATACTGATCAATGATGTAGATTTCTTAATGTTCATATTCTGAAAGTACCCACTTATGTAACTAAATTATTAAATGGAAGAGAAAAAAGTAACCCTAGTATATTTTCTGAATCACTACCTGTTTATTTCTTTGAAAAAGGTTTTGATTCAACCTCTTTTAAAAATCTTTCTGAACAAGGTTGTCTATCATGTTAAATAATGTAAGAGAATTTTATGGTTCAGAATCCTGAAAATTAGTTTTATTGCAAAATACTTAGGCTATATTCAAGAAATTAGTTTTAAAACACTCCTAATATTACCTCATGTGCCTTAAAATTTTTTTAAAAAGTGCAATAGAAAATATTCCTTTAATTTAAATTTCCTGAACCAATATTTTAGTCTACAGTAGTTTTCTGAAAGAACTCAGTAATTAGCCTCTAATAAAATAAGTAAATTTAAATTAAAAAAATAAAATAATTTTTATAATTATTAAATTATAATAATTAAAATAAATTAGGTCCTTAGAGTCAAAAAAAAAAAAAAAAAAAGAACTCAGGCAGTCAGGTACTTGAAGGATCCTAATCATTCAAAATCTTAAAATTTATCTCCCAGAAACATTTAGTAAACATTCTTAACAACTACTAGACAAAGAATGATCTTTTTCTGCCTATTATCCTGTTTTTTTGCAGATAAGTTCAGTCTTTGTTCTGTTGAGAAAATGAAGACAAAAGATCTGGCAGATTAAGTTACAAATCTAATTAAGTTTCTAGAGTGCCAGATTTGCTATTTGCTTTAAGATTAAAATGTTAATGCTAACAGTTTTAGATCAGCAATGTTGGAGCCGTGAAATGCTCACCAGTATTGGGGTTTTAGATGGTGTGTAGTTTTCTAATTTTGGTCTTTTTTTTGTATTGGAGGATAAATACAATATGCTGGTTTCTGCAGTAAAACTATGAGAATGAATCATAATTCAGGCACACACAAGCATGCACACACACACATATTTATCCCCTCCCTATTGAGCTGCCCTCCCTGGTCCTTCCTACCCCTCTCCCCCTCCTTCCCCACACCTCCAGGCTATCACAAGACACTAGGCTGGGCTCCACATGTTATATAGCAGCTTCCCACTAGTTATCTGTTTTATATACAATAGAGTGTATATGTCAATGCCACTTTTTCTGAGTTTCCCCTCCCCTCTCCTTTCCCTGGGCTTCACTTGTGGCTCAGCTGGTAAAGAATCCACCGGCAATGCTGCAGACCTGGGTTCAATCCCTGGGTTGGGAAGATCCCCTGGAGAAGGGAATGGCTACCTGCTGTGTCCACAAGTTCGTTCTGTTCATCTGCATCTCCATTCCTTCCCTGCATATAGGTTCATGATATTGTTTCTTTTTAATTAATTTGAGCACTTAAAAGTATACTAAATATATGGACTTTGAAAGTGTATTTATAACTTGCCACTTCCATTTTATATCTCTATCCTTAGGCAAGTGATTAGAAACCTTTTGTATATTAAATAACAACACAAAGTTCCATATAATCAACACTATGATTAATAGCCTCAAAGAATTAGAGGCTTCTTCAGTAGTAAACTTACTTTTCTGTAGGCTATTTTACCTATTGAAACCTACATATCATTGCAGTTTTAGGAAGTTTTGAACTCATGGCATTTTTTAAAATAACATTTTCTTTAAAAATAACTCTTAGAGAATAGCAAGGAAAAATAAGAAAGCCTTCTTAAGTGAACAATGCAAAAAGTAGAGGGAAATGATAGAATGGGAATGACTAGAGATCTCTTCAAGAAAATTGGAGATACCAAGGGAATATTTCATGCAAAGATGAGCACAATAAAGGACAGACATGGCAAGGACCTAACAGAAACAGAAGAGATTAAGACAGGTAGCAATAATACACAGAACTATATCAAAAAGTTCTTAATGACCCACACTGTGATGGTGTGGTCACTCACCTAGAGCCAGACATCTGGAGTGTAAAGTCAAGTGGGCCTTAGGGAGCATCACTATGAATAAAGCTAGCAGAGGTGATGGAATTCCAGTTGAGCTACTTCATATCCTGAAAGATGATGCTGTTATGTGCTACACTCAATATGCCAGTAAATTTGGAAAACTCAGCAATAGCCACAGGACTTTAACAGTTCAGTTTTCATTCCAGTCCCAAGGAAAGGCAATGCCAAAGAATGTTCAAACTACCATGCAATTGGACTTATTCCATATGCTAGCAAAGTAATGCTCAAACTGTTTCAAGCTAGGCTTTGCTTCAATAGTACATGAACTAAGAACTTCCAGATGTACAAGCTGGATTTAGAAAAGGCAGAGAAACCAGAGATCAACTTGCATTATCTGCTGAATCATAGAAAAAACAAGAAAATCCCAAAAAATATCTACTTCTGCTATATTAACTATGCTAAAGCCTTTGTGTAGATAACAAACTGTGGAAAATTCTAAAAGAGATGGGAATACCAGACCACCTTACCTGCCTTATAAGAAACCTGTATGCAGGTCAAGCAACAGTTAAAACCAGACATGTAACAATGGACTGGTTCCAGACTGGGAAAGGAGTACATCAAAGCTGTACATTGTCACATTCTATGCAGAATGCAAGACTCACAAGCTGGAATCAAGCTTGGGAGAAATACCATCAACCTCAGATAATCAGATGATACTACTCTAATGACAGAAAGCAAAGAGAAACTAAAGAGCCTCTTGATGAGGGTGAAAGAGGAGACTGAAAAAGCTGCCTTAAAACTCAGTGTTCAAAAAACTAAAATCATGATTCCTATAACATCATGGCAAATAGATGGGAAAACAGTGGAAACAGTGACAGATTTAATTTTCTTGGGCTCCAGAATTACTGCAGATTGTGACTACAGCCACTAAATTAAAAGATGCTTGCTCCTTGGACAAAAAGCTATGACAAACATAGAATATTAAAAAGCAGAGACATCACTTTGCTGACAAAGGCCTATATAGTCAAAGCTATGATTTTTCCAGTAGTCATGTACAGATGTGAGAGTTGGACGTAAAGAAGGTGAAGCACCAAAGAATTAATGCTTTTGAACTCTGAGAGTTGGTGATGGACAGGGAGGCCTGGTGTGCTGCGAATTATGGTGTCGCAGAGTCAGACATGACTGAGCGACTGAACTGAACTGAACTGAACTGTGGTGCTGGAGAACACTATTGATAGTCCCTTGGACAGCAAGGAAATCAGACCAGTCAATCGTAAAGGAAATCAACTGTGAATATTCATTGGGTGGAATGAAACTGAAGCTGAAGCCCTAATACTTTGGCCTTCTGGTGCGAAATGCCAACTAACTGGAAAGAACCTGATGCTGGGAAAGACTGAGGGCAAAAGGAGAAGGAGCGACAGAGGATGAGATAGTTGGATGACATCACCAACTCAATGGATGTGAGTTGGAGCAAACTCCAGGAGATGGTGAAGGACAGGGAAACCTGATGTGCTGCTGGTCATAGGGTCACAAAGAGTTGGACATGAATTAGAAACTGAACAATAAAAACAACTTTATGTCTTCTTCACAGATCAAAGTTCCAACCATCTCCAAATTTGGGGGTCTATAACACAATTGTCAGTATTTTATGAACAGACACAGACTATGTTCTTTTTTTTTTCTGATAAAGACCAAGTTGAGTTCTTTGAGTTCAGTACCATTTGTGCCTCTTATCTCTTTTGTCCTTTGACATGGAGTTCTTTTTTCTTCATACCCAGTGCTCAACACAGGTGCCTCATAAAATATTTCAAGCAATATATGTAGAAATGAGTAATGAAGAATTCCTTTTTAATTAAAAAATTTATGTGAAGCAAAAAAAAAAAAAAAAGATATTCAGTTGGCCAAAATGTTCATCCAGGTTTTTCCATAAGATGTTACAGAAAATGAACGTTTTGACCAACCCAGCAAGTGTACTTACACTCTTACTACTGACAAAGAATCATGTACATTTAGAACAGCATCTATATTTGTTAACACAACTTTTGATTATCTTTTATTTAAGAAAGAAAGTTCATAATAGATAGTTTCCTCTGGGCACATGTTCTTATAACCGTGGACTTAGGTGCTCATAAATTTATTTATGTTTGCTCTCTTTTTTTTCTCTTAGTTTTTCTTTGCTCTGAATTTAAATTCAGGTCTCTGGAGTGGGAGTGGGTAATTGGATGGTTCCTGATAGAGAAAAACCTCTCCCAATCTGGAAAATACAGCACCCTTTCCCCCTGGTGGGTTCTTCTCCAGTCCAGAATCTCCCAGTTATCATGTTGGCCCTCTGATGGAGAGAGGGTGAAGGGCACAAAACAGATGAGTTTTAAATTCGAAGTTAAAATCTTAACTCAAAATAACAAGTCCTATATAGAAGTGTTTGCTGCCTGACACATCTCTTTCTGATTTATTTGACCTTTAAATGGTGAGCTTTTAATCCTGGAAAATTTTACTGAAGCAACTCACTGGTTGCATTTTTCTCTTACTTGGTGAAAACAGAAAGTCAGAGTTTGATGTTTACCAATTCATTGAAAATGGATGTGATTTTCCTTAGTCTGAGCCTCCTCCACAATCAGGAAAATTGCTTTAATAGATTTGCCTTTTAAGATTCCTCATGTAGTGGGGTACACAGCTCAACATTCCATAGCTTCTGTATGCCTTCCCTCATGAGAATGAGGTGGGGGAGCTTCTTCACATTCTGGTTTGATGTATACAATATTACACTTAATTGGGTACCAGCCTGCAATTTTTGTTGCAAATGTTTGCGCATATAAAAAAAGCTATAGAGAGTAGTATGGTAAACACCCATGTATTCATCAGACTGTTTTAAGTCTCAATGTTTTGCCTATTTGCTTCATATTTTTAAGAGAAATAAGTATCTATAAATCAATTAAAGCCTCCTGTAGTCACCTCTCCTCTTCCAAACCTCTTCAGTTCAGTTCAGATGCTCAGTCATGTCCGACTCTTTGCGGCCCCATGAATAGCAGCACGCCAGGCCTCCCTGTTCATCACCACCTCTCGGAGTTCTTACTAACCCAAAATATATCACCAGACAGTATGAGAATACCCTTCACTTGCTTTATTTTTATGTATGCATTCATAAAGTATATAAAGATTCCTTTTGCTTGTTTATGAAATTTTTATAGAAATGATATCTTACTGTCCATGAATTTTTGCCATGTTTTTTAGTCCCAACATTTATGAGATTTACATAAAGTAGTATGTGTAGCTGTAGTTGTTTAACTGCAGGGAAGAATTTTTAAGGAAAGAAAAATTCATTTTTATTATTTTTAAAAAAAATTTATTGGGTGTAGTTAATTTACAATGTTGTGTTCATTTCATGTGTACAACAAAGTGAATCTCTTATACATTATCTACTCTTTTTTAGATTATTTTCATATAAAAGCGATTACAGAGTACTGAGTAGAGTTCCCTGTGCTACACAGTAGGTCCTTATTAGTTACATATTTTATATATATAGTAGTATGTATGACACAGTCCCAATCTTCCAGTTTATTCACCCCCAACCCCTGATAGCCATAAGTTTATTATCTACATTAGTAACTATTTCTGTTTTGTAGATAACTTCAGTTGTAGTACAGGGCAGGATTCTTTATTACTATATGGCTCAACATGTTTAAATATTCTCTGGTTACATATGAGGTTTTGACTTTTTGTATATATTTCAAACAATGCTGCAATTGATTTTCTGAAATGCTTTCCTTTTCCTTTTGCACATATGCAGAAGTTTCTTCTACAGGTTCATTTTCTGGGTGATAATAACTCATATTGATAAATAATATAAGAGAATAGTACGTGTTTTCTTCAACTGTAGTTGATTTTTCCAAATTGTTCTCCAAAGTGTCATACCATTTTTGCATTCATCTTTAGTAAATTAGGGTTCTTATTCCTTTATATTCTTGTTCTCTTACTCTGAATTTTCTTTTTCAAATATAATATAAAATGATAGCCCATTGTGTTCTTCATTTGATTGCCTTCAGTAATATTGAATGTGATAGTATTTTATTAATCTTATTAGCTTTTGGGTTTTCCTCATCTCTGATTTGCTTGTTTCTTTGGCTTATTCTTTAATAAATTGCTTGTGTATTTTTAATAGAATTTCAGAGTATCATTATATATTCTGGTTATAAGCATTTGTCAAATAGGTAGCTGAGTATGTGGCTTGTTTCGTTTCTTTAGTGTCTGTCTTTTCTTTCTAAGTTGAAATTGAAACATAGTTGGCTAATCATTTCATTTCTCTTTAGTAGTATAAACATTAATTTGGGAAATTCTCCTTGCTCCAAAGTCCTCAAATATTAGCCTGTATTTTTTTCTAAAACTTTTTAAATCTCACTTTTATATAATGCCCTTATAGATGTAGAGTTCAGTTGTTTTTAATCTGTCTGTGGTCTGCGAAATTTTAGTTTTCTCCCCCATCAGTATGGATAATCAGTTGCCTGTGCACAATTTATTAAATAGTGTAGCATTGTTCCACTTATCTACAATACCCTATCTGTCATATATTTATTTTTTATACATGTGTGGGTCTTTTGTAAGATCTCTGTTCTATGAGATATTAGTCTCTTTGTCTATCCCTACATCAGTGTCATGCTGTTTTAATTATGATGCCTTTATTTTAAGTCCTGACATATGGTAGGTAGTCTACCATATTTCTATTCAAAATCGACTTGGGACAGTTCTTGAACTTTGATCTTACATATACATTCTAGAACTGGCTTGTTAGTTTCCAGAAAGATCTCTGTTGAAATTTGACAGTAATTATATTGAAGATATAAATTAATGCAGAAAAAAATTTTATACTGAGTCTTATGTATTTGAGTTTTCCATGGATTCTCAATGTGGAACCTTTGCTCTTCTTAGAGATTTAATCATTGTGTTTTGAATCAATACAATAAATTAAGTTAGGACATTTAAAGAAATTAATATATAGCAATTGTTAAGCTTTTTGAAAAGTTGTAACATTTTGTATTAACCTATTACAATATCATGTCTCCAGAAAAAGAGTAAAAATACAATAAAAATTTGTTTAGGAAATATAATGGGACAGACCTAATCCTTTATATGCATGTTATTGGTTCTGAGTTTTATTTAATCATTGGACTTCTGATCTTATTCTCCAGATGATTTTCCCCATAATATTGTGTATTATAACATCATAACTGTGAAATACATTACCTGTGTAATACTTTTCATATTTCAACAGTTTTCATAAGAGAACAGTTAATCTATCAGAACTGAACATCTTTTAGCCATTGAACCAAAAGCAGTTATATGTTTATATTGATAGAATATCCAACTAAAAATTAATTGAAGTATTTTGAAGCTAAATAGTATCTTTATTATTGATAATAAAATCATATTTGTTTGGAGAATGCTGTTTGAAGTTAAGATAGGAATATATGTTAAGTAGGAAGATAGTGTTAAGTTCTAAACGTAGCTTCAAGAAATTTCTTAATGAATCAGTAGAGATATAGACTAGGAGAGCAAAAATTTTAAACCACTGATATTCAATGTTTGCTTATGGATTTAACCAGAGATATATGGAAAATTAGCTTCTGCAGGCCACTAGGCCTGTAAAGAAATGAGTTTATCTCAGTTTGTTCATATGCTATTCTTTGAGGAAATGTACCTGTGGCATAAATTCTAATTCATGGATATTTCCAAATTCCCAGTTTCTAGTTGTCTCAGTGAAGGGGATTTAATTCATCTGGCTAGCTCCTTTAAAGGTGAATCGGTGTGGTTTCTGGCAAAAAAAAAAAAATGTTGTTGGGTGTATGTTTGAGAATTAGTAATTGGAATGGAGATGATGTTAGCTGTTTTTGGAATGTGGTTTTGATTTTAGAAGTTGGCCTCTGGAATTCCCTGTACTGAAGAAGTCTATGGTAGGAGAACTAATTTCAGTAGAGGACGCACTCCTGTGTGACTAAAAGGAGAATGTTCCGAGGCAAGAAAGTCTCTATTTCTGCTTATGCTTTTTTGGCATATGTTACAGATGGCATGGCAGTGATCAAGGTTGGAGAACAAGAAACACACCACACAGATGAGTGAGCTTCCTTGTACTTGTTCCAGGGGGATTACCAGGTACGGATTGGTCGATAGCATGAGACTTCTCAGAATTCCTACAAGATAGTGTGTCAGGTACACACGGCACAAGATCACATTTCTTGTTGATTCAAAGGTTTTTCTAAAAAAATTTTTAAATTAGGAAACTATCTTCTGGGAAGAAAAAACATAAAGTGTGGATACCTGGATGGGTAGGTTATAATATACTATTTTTAAGATGCAGTGATATCATACTTACATAATAATGATGAGCTGTATTGACTAGATAAAGAAAGGCATTTCTCTTCTTTATCCATTTATTTGGAAATTAATCAGAAGGAATTGTCTTTGAGTCAATATTTCTGATACGGACACCAAGAATATGAAATAATTGCCCCTTTCACATTTTTTGGTATGTAACAATACTCCATATCCTAATTTGGATGATTCATCAATAAGAGTGGTATGCCTTGAAATACATATGTATGTTCAAGTGACACTGTTTAACCATGAACAGTTGTCTCTGTTCTTAAATTTCTGGATTTGTCTAATCAGTATATCATAATTGGTTACATTTTCTGTGTGTTTGAACGTGGAGTGGTTATTTTGGAAGTAAGGGCGCTGAACTCTGCTTAATACCTATATCACACCTTCAGACAGCCAATGCTTTAGCATCTTCATTACATAAAGAGAATGTTTTTAGAGTCAAAGACATCAGGATTTAGATTGAGCCCTAGCACTTACTGCCTGGAAAATTTGTTTAACTTTTAGTACCTTGATATTCTCAGTTGGGAAACTGGCATAATAATAGTGTCTGCCATATTGTTATCAGCAAAAATAATATATCAGAAACATTTAATATAGTGTTTATCACAGTGTTTCGTAGAAGCAGTGGTACTTATTTTGAAAATCTTTGATGGTAAGAGAAGCCTGTGCTATTAAACTTGAACTCGATCCCCTCTATTTCCATGTGCATAGATAATTGACCATATTCAGGTCTGAGTTCTGAACTGCAGGGATTTAGAATATTCCTAATAGACAAAGCACAGACTTGAAGTCAGAAGACTGAATTAATACCATCCTCATGTTGCTGGGCAAGTTGCTTATGTTCTTTAAATCTCCTTTTATCTCATCTGTATGGGTTGATATTTCAACTAGGAGGCTTCACGACCTATCTCACCAGGTTAACTGAAAGTATAAAAGGAGCTGATGTTTTTGTGCTTAAGTGAGTGCTTTGTTAACTCTAAATAACTAGACTAGCTGAAGATGCTATTTTCTTGAAGGTAGACAAAAATCTTTCCATAGATGACAGTTAATCATACAAAGTTCAGGCTTCCTGTAAGAGGGAGCATTGACCTGCTAGAGGGATCTGCTATAATGGAAAAATCATTTTAGGTATCCAGTCTGAATAATTTTCTAAAAATTTAATGCCTGAAGTGATTAAGTCATGTCTCATGTAAATATCAGCGAAAGCAGTGACAACCCACTAAAGTACTCTTGCCTGGAAAATCCCATGGACAGAGGAGCCTGGTAGGCTGGTCACAAAGAGTCGGACATGACTGAAGGACTTCACTTTCACTTTTCACTTTCATGCATTGGAGAAGGAAATGGCAACCCACTCCAGTGTTCTTGCCTGGAGAATCCCAGGGACAGCAGAGCCTGGTGGGCTGCCGTCTATGGGGTTGCACAGAGTCTGACATGACTGAAGCAACTTAGCAGCAGCAGCAGCATGTAAATATATTAATATTACCTCCTAACTATAAAACAATAGTTTTGGCTAATCTTTTAAAAAAGCTTCTAAGTTTTTTTTCTTATCAACAATGCATCAATCTCATGTCTGATTAAAGTAAATGGACATATATCCAGTGAATATCTGTTTATGTGTTGCTCATGTTCTGTTAATCATGAAAAACATGTCTTTTGTTAGTGAATAGAATCATGGTGTGTTAGATGTCAGGTGTCTGGCTCCCAGTGTGTGGACTGATCTTTCTCATCAGCCCCTTTTGTGTATGACTATTGATAAGTCAGAGAAACTCACTGGGTTTATAGCATTAAGTGTAAAGAGATCCTCCACAAGACCCTTCTCTAGTGCATACTTTTGAGACACTTTTCTTTTGAAGAAATATGGGGAAGATATTGAAGCTTGAGAAGATACATATAGTCTAAGCTACAGAAAGAGGAAGCAAAGCAGTAGTATGTGTGCCATGGTGAGTTGTGTATGTTACATAAAATGGAAATATGAGCACTAGGATTAAGAATGTAAGACTAATTACATAGGATAAAAGAAGTGAGATCAAAATTGATAAATCATGACACAAGTCTCAGGGCTCCTTCCTCACTTGTACAGGCCCTTTACAAGTCTCCAGGAAGTTAAAAACATGTGTGATGTTTGTGGCATTTTTCAGCTTTTTAACACTTGTAACTTGATGTGATTTCTTTTGTTCTTTTAACAAATGTTCACTTATTTCAATTTTGTATTCATAATTTTCTTTTTTTTTCTTTAAATTGCATAAGCTTCAGGCCTGATAATAATGTGAGTTCATCCCTGAATGAGATGTTATTTCTTATTGGTGAAGAATACTGAGGTGCTTCCTGCAGAATTATAAGAACCTACTTGTATGCAGTAATATATACTGACAAGGTAGACGGAGGTGATAAAAAGTTGTTGAGAAAGAAAATTGTTATGAAGGAGTAGAGGTGACAAGGTAGACGGAGGTGATAAAAAGTTGTTGAGAAAGAAAATTGTTATGAAGGAGTAGAGGTGAGAATATTAGGAATATAGGAAATACTTAACAAAGTTGATCAAACACTTATTCTGTACTCTACAGGTATATCCTAGAATGATAGAATTCCACCTTGCTTTCAAGATGCTTATAACCTAGAAATGCAGTGAATAGAGTATATTCATTGTGGAAGAAAAGTTTGGTCAGGATCTGAATGAGCAACAAATATAAAATAACTGAATAAAGAGAAAGATACCTTTATGGAAAGAAAACCCATTATTTACTGACTTTTTGACAATTTGTATTTTCTTTTCTTCTAGTTTCAATGAGAGAAATACAGAAATGCAGAATACATTGGTTGATTCTGCACACTTCTATCAAAACAAGTACCATAATTAAGTGTAACTTACAGATATGCCTCCTCCCATCCCAAAGAATTCCAAGTGACTTTCAGGGAATGTCTAAGAACAGACTGTAAGCTCTTGAGGGCAATGAACTGTCCAGGAACTGAAATCAATCTTTTTAAGCTTTTATCTCTTTCACTGTTTAATTTTTTAAGTAGTTCATATTTTATCTATTTGCTGTGATGGAGTACTGCTATGTTCCACATGTAGTGATGAGCTGGAGCAGAAAGAATATTCTGTGGGAATGCAGGTTTTCACATCAGACTAAAGGTTTTATATATATATATATATATATATATATATATATATATATATATATATATGTATGTGTGTGTATACTGAGTTACACTGAGTTACACTGAGAGTAGTGGAAAAAAATTGAATTGCTTTTATTTTCTCTTAAGCTACTTTTGTTTGCTTTTACTCCCTGAAGGCTTCCCTGGTGGCTCAGACAGTAAAGCGTCTGCCTGCAGTGTGGGAGACCCGAGTTCGATCCCTGGGTTGGGAAGATCCCCTGGAGAAGGAAATAGCAACCCACTCCAGTACACTTGCCTGGAAAATTCCATGGACTGAGATGTTCCTCAGAGCCTGGTAGGCTACAGTCCATGAGGTTGCAAAGAGTCAGACACGACTGAGCGACTTGCTTTTACTCCCTAGTTTTTACTAGATCCCATCACTGTCAGATATGGTGCTTGAGTTTTCTAAGTTCTAGCATATACGTATATGTGTGTATAAATTTAATATATAATTATGTGTGTGTGTTTAAATATATGCTCTGTAGAGCAACCTCTGTTGGTCCTATGAGATGTAAATGAAGAAAATATAGACCATACATTTTAGTAGGTGAGACTAAAAGCAACAACCCTGTTCATAAGTATCACATAATAAGTGGTAATAAGTGCTGAGGAGAAAAAGATAACCAGGAGGGTGCATACATCATAGGGTGGGGTTGCAATTTCAGATGGAATGGTCAGGGAAGGGTTCACCAAGAAGGCAAACACTGAGGAAAGCCCCCAAGGAGAGGAAGGAGTCAGCTTACAGTTATTGGTCTTACAGGCAGAGGAAAGAAAAGGGCAAAGGCTCAGAGCAAGAGCTTACCTGGTATGTGCCAGGGACAGTAAGACCACATTGAGGTCAGGGTGGCTGGCACTGGGTGAGGATGTGAGAGAAGAGAGCAGGAGTCGTGGGCAGGAAAGTAAGGGTAGTAGCAGAGCACAGAAGCAGCAGAGGTAGAATCTTGCAGGTCAGGGTAAGGACTTCAGCTTCTGTTAATGTCAAATGAGAAGGCACTGGGCCGACACAAGCTGAATGGCGTTGAAATAAAATCATTCTGACTGCTATAAGGATAATAGTTTGAAGGAGTAAAGACTAGGAAAGAGAGCAGTTAGGAAGCTACAGAAATAATCCAGGCATGAAATGTGGCTGTTCAGACCAAAGATGGGAACAGAGGACTTGGGGATAAATGATGCTATATCTTGTATCTATAAATACAACATGTATATTAAATTTCAACTCAGTGAAAATGACCTCAATATGTTTATTCATTTGTTTCCATACATAATATTCAAATTTCACAAGCCTAGAGGTAATATAAGCCAAAGTTGTTTTTTTTAAGTTTTTAAAAAAATTTAAATCCCTACGTAATGTAAGAAACCTATAGAGCATTTAACATTCAAGTGTTAATCTTATTTTAATTAATACAATAAGTATACATTCTTCAATAGACATCATACAACTTAAAATGTATATTTGTGTAGTTCTACAGGTGGCATTTCAAATGTTTTTTATTCCTATCACTTTCGAATTATATCTCACTAAGCACAGTTTTTAATGTTTATGATTAAAACTCATTCTGTAATGCATTTTTATATATGAAAATTATGTATCTGTCAATATCTACTTAGGTGTTGGAGAGGAACAAAAATGAATAAAATCTGTCTTTTATTGAACTTAAATAGTTTATATTAATGAACTGTGAAAAATAGATTTAAATACTATACTTGAATAACTGACTCTCAACAATTCCCTGTTTTTCTCATGAAAGTATTTTCTGATGATTATGTTAAATGTAAAAATGTATAATCCTATCTTCTGCTGCAATTTTGAATTCGTATCTTCTTCAGTAGTCTCCCCATTTCCAGTCTGTCTCTGCTTTCTTTCATTCATTCAGTAAACATATGTACAGATGTAGAAATTCACAGGACAGCAGTGGAGACAATTACACAGATTCATAATGTAAAATAAAGTGTTTTGAGTGTAGCAGTAGAAATATGTACAAGAGAAAACATGAAAGAGACTGACATTAACATCCAAACTGCAGACAGTTATTGAAATGAGAATTTTATTAAGGCAAATTTTTCTTATGTCTTCTATTACCCTGAGTTTAATGTAATTTACCAGGCCTTTCATAACTTATGCCAATCCATTATAATTTATTTTTATACATCACCTCTCTCATTTCTCAGCTTAAGACTGGAGCTATAATCTCGTTTACTTTTACGAGCATGTATGCATGATGCCATGACTTCTAAGTAGGAGGAATCATGTTAGAAATCATGATTAATGATATAACCCAGCATCTCTCTAGTCCTGTCTTTGACACATACAGTGCTTTTATCATAAATAAGTACATTTATTCATATTGATTATGCACATAAATCTATGGTTATTAGCTATAAAAATAACCAAAATATTGTAAGTAGATATTCTGTATGTTTTAAACAAAAATGGTACTAATATTCTTGGGCTTAGATGAAGAATCAGGAGTCTTGCCTTTGGAACTACTACTCAATGTAATTTCTAAAGATCTGTAAAAATAGGGATAGTTACATTTATCCTACATATTTTACTGAATAGCTGTAAAGTTTAAATGAGGATAAGTGGTCAAAATAACTTAAAAGAAAATCCTGTGTTGGTGTGATTAATGAAATAGGTCTAATTTTATTCCTTTTAATCAAAAAGACTTCTTTATTCCTTTTAAACAAAAAAGTTTTGTTTAATATATCTAAAATATATTACCACTATCATGTTTGCTTCTGACTTAGGGGAAGTAATTTCTCTATGTGAATGTTAAAGAGCTGGAGGGAAATAATTGAGTTTTGTTCTCTATCATTTGGCAGATATTGCTGTTAAAGTGTTGTCTTCTTAGACAACTTTGGTTCATTAGTGGAAAATTCAATTATTGAAATATGTTTTATATACTAATTATATATGTTAAAGTTACATTCTGTTTACTAAAAGTGATTGAGAACTTTTTGAATAGAATTCTACCTTTGAATGTTATGTATTTAACATCCATCAAGCCAAAGTGAATTATTTGCTAATTATTCTTCATGATATAAATAATAAAATATTGGTATTTCTTATGAAGTAACACATAATTCATTTTCTTTTTTAAAGTTTCTCTCAAGGTAATGAAATGGTTATTATTGTTTGAAATGACTCCTCTGTTTTATTTCTATCTTTTAACTCTTTAAATGATGAAAGAACTTATGTAATTTAAAGTTCACTTTTAGGTTTTGATTATCCCATTCATAATAATTATGTAGTATCTTTGGCTCAAAATAAGCAAAATGTGAAATCAACATTTGTATGCACAAAAATTGATCATGTGATAGTATTTCTAGTGATGAATACTTAGGTTATGATTTTTTTTAATTCCTTCTGTTTAAAAAAATGTTTTTTTTAATACTCTATAATAAGTATATTGGACTCTCTTTTGCTCTTAAATTTTGGTTAGGGGATTTCATTTTCTAAGTTTAATTTTTAAAATATAATTTCTTTCTGTCTGAATTTGCACGATTTAAAGTTACAACTTAGAAATCAAAGTTCTGCATATTTTATCTATCAATGTTATGAAATAGAATTTGTATCTAATATATATATGTATTCTTGCTGGAGATGATTTTTTTGCCACTGGTTTAAATATTTCTTGTGTTTATTAGGAAATACTTTTCCAAATATAAATTGATGGTATCTTGTGTTAAACTCCATTCTCTGAGTAGTGGGATATATTTAAATAACTTTATAAATGGAATAATGCAGAATACATGAATACCAAAAAAGATTAAGAGCTAAAGTTAAAATCCTTGATGTTTCACTAGGGATACTTAAACAGAGGAGGCACCAGTTAAGACAAGCGTCTCTCATGTGCAATTGTGTGACTTAACCTAGCTTCTATATCCATTTAACCCAACTCTGTGTCTCTATATAATCATGCTTGCAATTTGGATTAATGTTACTGTTAGCTGGTCATGGTATTTGATGATACTAATCTGTTCATGCCATTTAATTATAAAGTAAATAGAAAATACTCTGGAGTATTTTGACAAAATAAATTAGGAAATTAAATGGAGAAAAGTTTTTAAATTTATGAACTGCAACCTGATTTAAATGAGATGTTAGCATCATGTACCTATCATTGGATATCTCCACATATTATATTATTTTAGAGGGGATATATCAAATTTCAGTACCCATAAACTCTTTCCTGCCTTATTCCACCACATTCTATTTAAGTCTATTTGAAGTAACAGATCTAGTTCTAAACACCTTAAACTGTAGCCACAGAGTAACTTTGGCATCAATACCAAACCTTCCAGGAAATAGTGAGCTGGAATAATAGATTATGTTAGTAGTCATAGTGATTAGAAACAGCATCCTATAATGATAAGCTTCTTCAAGTTGAACCCACAAATCATGGCTAAATACATTTCCCTTTTTACCTTAATTCTGTCTAACAAGCATGAGTTTGCAACACCATCCTGGTGTATAATAAGCACGTTACATTTTATGTAAATCAAATGTAATCAATTCCAATCTTTCTTTCATCTACTGTTGAAAAATTGAATCACATTTATTATTATTTGATGTTTCTCTCCCCATGAGCACTGGAGAAATTCCCAGTGAAGGTCTACACATTCTAGAACAATGAAGGATGGATCCCTGTGAATTGACCTGCACCACAGAGAAAGTGGTGATCTAGCCAGCCCACTTCCTTGAGTGGGTGGTGCCCTTATACTATAACCAAATTTTCATGAGAGTAATTCTGTCTAATCTGAGCCACCAAATCTAAGGTCAGCATTTCTAAAGGCACCACATAGAAATTTCTCTTTGAAGTAATGCCATCTTTCCTGGATAATATAAGCAAATAGAATGCTGCTCCCTACTGCATTTGCAACCTCCAACCACCATTGTTCAGTTCAGTTCAGTCGCTCAGTCGTGTCCGACTCTTTGCGGCCCCATGAATTGCAGCACGCCAGGCCTCCCTGTCCATCACCAACTCCAGGAGTTCACTCAGACTGACATCCATTGAGTCCGTGATGCCATCCAGCCATCTCATCCTCTGTCGTCCCCTTCTCCTCCTGCCCCCAATCCCTCCCAGCATCAGAGTCTTTTCCAATGAGTCAGCTCTTCACATGAGGTGGCCAAAGTACCGGAGTTTCAGCTTTAGCATCATTCCTTCCAAAGAAATCCCAGGGCTGATCTCCTTCAGAACGGACTGGTTGGATCTCCTTGCAGTCCAAGGGACTCTCAAGAGTCTTCTCCAACACCACAGTTCAAAAGCTTCAATTCTTCAGCACTCAGCCTTCTTTACAGTCCAACTCTCACATCCATACATGACCACAGGAAAAACCATAGCCTTGACTAGAGGGACCTTAGTCGGCAAAGTAATGTCTCTGCTTTTGAATATGCTATCTAGGTTGGTCATAACTTTTCTTCCAAGCAGTAAGTGTCTTCTAATTTCATGGCTGCAGTCACCGTCTGCAGTGATTTTGCAGCCCCTCAAAATAGAGTCTGACACTGTTTCCACTGTTTCCCCATATCTTTGCCATGAAGTGATGGGACCAGATGCCATGAACTTCGTTTTCTGAATGTTGAGCATTAAGCCAAATTTTTCACCCTTCACTTTCACTTTTATCAAGAGGCTTTTAGTTCCTCTTCACTTTCTGCCATAAGGGTTGTGTCATCTGCATATCTGAGGTTATTGATATTTTTCCCGGCAATCTTTATTCGAGCTTGTGTTTCTTCCAGTCCAGTGTTTCTCACGATGTACTCTGCATATAAGTTAAATAAGCAGGGTGACAATAGACAGCCTTGACATACTCCTTTTCCTATTTGGAACCAGTCTGTTGTTCCATGTCCATTTCTAACTGTTGCTTCCTGACCTGCATACAGATTTCCCAAGAGGCAGATCAGGTGGTCTGATAGTCCCATCTCTTTCAGAATTTTTCACAGTTTATTGTGATCCATACAGTCAAAGCCTTTGGCATAGTCAATAAAGCAGAAATAGGTGTTTTTCTGGAACTCTCTTGCTTTTTCCATGATCCAGCGGATGTTGGCCATTTGATCTCTGGTCCCTCTGCCTTTTCTAAAACCAGCTTGAACATCAGGGAATTCACTGTTCACGTATTGCCGAAGCCTGGCTTGGAGAATTTTGAGCATTACTTTACTAGTATGTGAGATGACTGCAATTGTGCGGTAGTTTGAGCATTCTTTGGCATTGCCTTTCTTTGTGACTGGAATGAACACTGACCTTTTCCAGTCCTGTGGCCACTGCTGAGTGTTCCAAATTTGCTGGCATATTGAGTGCAGCACTTTCACAGCATCATCTTTCAGGATTTGAAATAGCTCAACTGAAATTCCATCACCTCCACTAGCTTTTTTCCTAGTGATGCTTTCTAAGGCCCACTTGACTTCATATTCCAGAATGTCTGGCTCTGGTTGAGTGATCACACCATCGTGATTATTTCGGTCATGAAGATCTTTTTGTACAGTTCTTCTGTGTATTCTTGCCACCTCTTCTTACTATCTTCTGCTTCTGTTAGGTCCAGACCATTTCTGTCCTTTATTGAGCCCATCTTGCATGAAATCTTCCCTTGGTATCTCTAATTTTCTTGAAGAGATCTCTAGTCTTTCCCATTCTGTTCTTTTCCTCTATTTCTTTGTATTGATTGCTGAAGAAGGCTTTCTTATCTCTTGCTATTCTCTGGAACTCTGCATTCAGATGCTTATATCTTTCCTTTTCTCCTTTGCTTTTCGCCTCTCTTCTTTTCACAACTATTTGTAAGGCCTCCCCAGACAGCCATTTTGCTTTTTTGCATTTCTTTTCCATGGGGATGGTCTTGATCCCTGTCTCCTGTACAATGTCACAAACCTCATTCCATAGTTCATCAGGCACTCTATCTATCAGATCTAGGCCCTTAAATCTATTTCTCACTTCCACTGTATAATCTTAAGGGATTTGATTTAAGTCATACCTGAATGGTCTAGTAGGTTTTCCACCATTGTTAGGGGAGATCTTCTCCCTATAACTCTTTACCTCCCATTCTTTTATTCATCCTACATTCTTTTTTCCCCTTTTTAAAATTGCACTTACTACTTTTAGCATGAGTTCTAACTTCTTCAAGGTTTTTAACATAACATTTAGATAACAATATAGTATTGATATCTAAAGGCACAATGTTATTTCTCAGATATCTAAAGCTTATTTGTCTTGCAAAGCTGAGCTTTCCAACAAGTTAATTAGAAACTTCCCCATTTCCATTCTATTATTTGCTCCTATGAGTCTGACTGTTTTAGATACATCATCCAGATGGAATCATGCAGTATTTGTCCTCCTGTGACTGGCTTTAATTCATTTAGCATGATATTGTCAAGATTTATCCATGCCTCATATTACAAATTTCCTGAATTCAGGAGCAATAAAGGCTGAATAATATTCTTTAGCATTTATAAACCGCGTTTTTCTTTATTGATTTATCTGTTAATGGATAGTTAGGTTATTTCCACATTTGAACTATTGTGTAGAGCACTGCAGAGAATGTGGGAATGCTGATATCTCTTTAAGATAATCATTTCAATTCTTTTGAATAAATCCCCAGCAGTAGGATTGCTAAATCATGTGCTAATGCTGTTTTCAACTTTTAGGAAGCTTCATACTGTTTTCCATAGTGGCTACCCCATTTTGCAATGTAACCATCAGAATATGCTAGTTGCAATTCCTTCACTTCCTTACCAACACTTAGCATCTTTTGTGGGGTTTCTTGTTTTGTTTTGTTTTATAATAGCCATCCTAGCAATGTAAGATGATATCTCATTGTGGTTTTGATTTGCATTTCCCTGATAATCAGTGATATTGACCAAACCTTCCTACATTATTTTCCCTTTCAGCAGGACTTAGCATAGTTTCCTGTGATTGTGCCTGTAGAAATGTAATATTCGTTCCTTTTCTGGGAGTGGAGTGGAGAAAAGGATGATAAAGCCAGTCAGCTTTTTTTCCCTCCTAATGGTCATTGTTTACCCACCATAAAATGATGTATCCCATAATTTGTTTGTTCAATAGGATCTTCAATTTTTGCATGTCCATACCTTCAAATAATGCTGTCATATAAACAATTCCTGTTGATACATTATCTGTCTTTATTGTAATTAAAAATAACATTATATATAATATGTGTTCTTTGTGCCCAGTTTTACATATTTGAAAATTGTTTATATTCAGGTGGGCTATGACATAGTTTTAGTTAGCATAATTTGAATGAGTTTTCTTATTTACTGATACTAGCATTGGCCTGAGAGACAGTTAAACAGAGTTCCTATTTGCATTGCTGCTGCTGCTAAGACACTTCAGTCATGTCCGACTTGGTGCAACCCCATAGACGGCAGCCCACCAGGCTCCCTCGTCCCTGGGATTCTCCAGGCAAGAACACTGGAGTGGGTTGCCATTTCCTTCTCCAGTGCATGAAAGTGAAAAGTGAAAGTGAAGTCACTCAATCGTGTCTGACTCATAGCGACCCCATGGACTACAGCCCACCAGGCTCCTCCATCCATGGGATTTTCCAGGCAAGAGTCCTGGAGTGGGGTGCCATTGCCTTCTCCATTACCATTAAGTAAATATGTGGTGTTAGAAACGTCATGTCACTTCATGTTTTACTTCTCAATTTGAAAAAAAAAAAACTAAAACTACTATATTCAACAGGATCTTGCTTGCTTTATAATGAGTCTATGAAATAGTTGTGACATGTTTTTACAAGATATTTTATTCATGCAATCCTCTTTCAGGGACCCTGGTCAATAATAAATTGACCAATAATACTGCAAAGGAGGTGGTAATCTGTTTTCTTTAAAAATTTTGTATGAATGGAGCTAAATCTGTTTTACACCTACAAGTGTAGAATTCACAATACTTTCAATAGACTCAGAAATAGGAAAAAAAAATGTGGGTAAGCTCAGTTTAACAGTTCAGTTCAGTTCAGTTGCTCAGTCACGTCCGACTCTTTGTGACCCCATGAACCACAGCACGCCAGGCCTCCCTGTCCATCACCAACTCCCGGAGTCCACCCAAACCCATGTCTATCAAGTCGGTGATGCCATCCAACCATCTCATCCTCTGTCATCCCCTTCTCCTCCTACCCTCAATCTTTCCCAGCATCAGGGTCTTTTGAAATGGTAGTCTTTGATATTTCTTAGATAACTTTCACATTCAGTGAAATTCAGTGACAATTTTGTAATGTAGAAGTTAATTTCATTAGAAAACCTTTGTATGAAAGTCATACTTTGCTGATTTTTAAGTGTTCGGGTGCACAGTATTGAACATCTTGTCATAGATTAGAGCATCTCCTTTGACCTGTATATTCAGGAAACTATATTCAATTTTTTTAACCTTTACCTGCCTTCATTCTTTCTTCCCTTTCCTCTTTTTTCCTTTTGTCCACCTTTTTTTCATTCTTTATGTTAACATATGTTTTGCCGTGAGTCATGCCCAACTCATTTGCAGCCCAATGGACTTTAGCCAGTGTTAATATATACATAGGCTATAAACGTTAAATGTAGTTTTGAAAGTAATAAAATACATCTGTCTATGCATTTCACTTATATTAACATGGCCTAACTTGAAAATGCATAAGTAACTAGTGTAACTGATGGGGATAACTTACTGGACTCCTTCTGTGCTATTTAGAAAGCCAAGACAAATAAGCAGTTCAGCTGAGTTTCTCCTGCTGCTGCTAGTTTATCGAGAATTCATGAGCACAGATGTCCAAATTTAGGAAACTAATCTAGAGTCATAGTTAATATATCAGTGGAAAAGGGGAATAACATATACAAATTTTGAATTAATTAAGTTTGGGGTTTTTTTTGTTTTTTGTTTGTTTGTTTTACTCAACTATATCATATTCTTATCTCATAGCACATCAACGCCAACCCCACTGGTTCTCATTAGGTCCCCACCTACCTTGTGTGTGTGTAGGGGGGTGTTTGTTTGTTTATTCATTTATTAATTCATTTGTTTAATATCATTTTCTTTATCTATCTGTTCTTACCTCCATGAGCAACCATTATAATTTATGTAATGTCTGTTTTTTGTTTGTATAATGTATAATGTTAGTTTGTGTGGGATATCATCTTAATGAATGTAAATGTCATTGCCCTTAGATCAGATCCTGTTTCTCATATGTTTTTACCTGTCAGATGCTTTTCAGATGGATCCAGCTTTTGGTATTAGCAACTGGTGTGATTTCTTTCTTAAGACTGTTAAGTGTTTCCATTGTAAATATTTAGTGCATTCTCATTGTCCATTTTTCCTGATGCTACCACCTCCCCATAAATAGAAACTCAAGAAGTTTTTGGGTCCTGGAGTGTACATGTGCTTTATTCAACAACATTCTGCCACTGCCACATTGTACTCTAGAGTGGTTGCATTTATCTGCATTCCCAATAAAATAATTACGTTTGTAAGTTGTAAACAAGCAATTGTATTTTTCATCCAGAAATAGTCATAGTATTCTCACATCATACAGTGGTGATAAAGCTAAACAACCATGTACTATGTATGTCATGATCCTCTAATCCCATATTCTGGTCAGCACACTGTATTCTCTGGCTTTCAAACATCTTTCTGTATAGTGAGAGTTAATAATACATCACTCTTGCTTTCCTTTATACTTTCTAATCTCTCATGAGTCTAGATTTTTCTTTATATACTTAAAATACTTTTGAATTTCCTTCTCTGTGATTCATCTTCATCTTGCTAATTGCCAAGATATTTCTGTTTTTTTCTACTAGATTATCATTTTTATTAATTTTTATAACAGCATAAAACAAACAGTAGATACAAAGGTGATAAACTGTGTAGTGCCTGCCACTTAAATATTTGTGGAATAGATAAATAAAAATCATGAACTTTTGTGTGATATATACTTTGGTATACCTTAATCTATAAAATTTTGATAGGTAATGTAATAATTTTAATTCAGAATACATTTTTGAAGTAGTGATAAATATTGATATAAATAGTGATAAATATCACTAAAACTTGAACATAGAGTGTTTTATGGTGACTGATTTTTTTAATTCAAAAATTTCTTATTATTATATTTTGGGGGTTTTAATTACCAAAGTGTAAGATTTAAAAAATTAATTTTCTCATTACTCATACAAACCAAAAATCAGATTATCCTAGCATTCCTATTAGAAGTTATTAGAATAGGCGCTTTCTATGGATACAATTCAGAGAAGGCAATGGCAACCCAGTCCATTACTCTTGCCTGGAAAAATCCCATGGACAGAGGAGCCTGGTAGGCTACAGCCCATGGGGGTCACTAGGAGTCGGACACGATTGAGTGACCTCACTTTCACTTTTCATTTTCATGCATTGGAGAAGGAAATGGCAACCCATTCCAGTGTTCTTGCCTGGAGCATCCCAGGGACGGGGGAGCCTGGTGGGCTGCCGACTATAGGGTTGCACAGAGTCGGACATGACTGAAGGGGCTTAGCAGCAGCAGCAGCAGCAGCAGCAGCATGGATATAATTGGAGCACCATCTGTACAATCTCAAACTTGAATAACTGGTTTGCATCCATGTTGATATAATTTAAAGAAAATTTGTTTGCTCACAATGCTGAACAGCAGATAAAAGCATTCATGTGTTCACTGTCTTCTATGAATTATTTCTAAACCAAAGTCAGATTAAAAATTTTCCTTAACATTGAATATGCCTACATTCAAATTAATTAAGTGATAAAATACTATTTTAGTGAACTTCTGTGTAGTATGATCAAATAATTTTTACATGCATTTTAAAATAGTTTCTAGGACCTTACAGCTACCATTGGTTAAGATTTCACACTTCCATTGTAGGGGATTCAGGTTCATTCCCTGGTCAGAGAACTGGGATCCCACATGCCAGGTTGCACAGCCAAAGAAAATAATTTTCAAAACTATTATATATTTGAAGACACATGCTTAGTTATGCTTAATTCTTACAACTACTAAAATCATCTTATGAATCTAAAAGGAGTGATTTGTATACTCATTTATTTTCCTGTGATTCTTGTAGAATTTGTAGGAAGTTGGAGAGACAGAGGAAAGGGAAGTTGGTATTAAGTAACTATGTTCAAGTAGTCACATTCCCTACAGATTTCATACTCACCATGAAACCAAAAATGAAAGAATTGGCAAAATCTTTTAAACTGCAGTACTGCACCAGTGCTAGTGGGAAACTATTGGGGGAAAGAAAGTTCAACTGGTATATCTTGAAACAGAAAATCATGTAGTTCCTGATCTTGGGTATATATCTAAGTAGCATGCTAGTTATCTCTGTATTTTTTCATCAGTTTTATTAATGAGTCTAAACAGATTTTCTTTTTACAACTAGAAGCATTTTTCATTTCAGTGAATAATTACATTGTATAAATTTGCCCCTTTAAAATGTGAAAAACTAACAGGTAAATTCAAAACAGGAAGCAAGAAGGTTATGCAGGTATTTCTTTTAATAGAATTTGTTCCTGCAGAAAAGTGGCAATGCAATTTCTGGATTATGACGCTATTAATTTGTTTCATTTCAGAATCATCTGGTTATAAATGTACTCTTTCTTGTGACTAAAAGAAGTGTTTTCCAGTGTGCTTTACCGCTTTCAGTGCTAAATTTTTCTTTAGAGGTATTATCATACTCTTTTATGTAATTTTTTCTCATTTTATGTGTACAACAGCCTGGGATTGTTGAAATAAACCTAAGGCCCATCTGAAGATAAACTTTCCTTGGAGTAAGTTATAGAAAAGTCATCATTCTTGTTTGTGTTATTGTAGGCATTTTTATGGACTTCTTTTGCCATTCCTCAATGGTAAAAGAACTTCCTTACTTGTTACCAATGTATATCAAAATCATTAAAACTTTTAAGACTCAATCATGCCATGTTTAGAATTTCCCGTGGAAACCGATAGTGAACAATAGGGAATTTCACATTGGCATCTATGAAGCTCTTTGAAAACCTAATTGTTCAACAAGTATTTCTTTTTAAATGATGTTCTAGCCATGGCAGGTATTTTTCCTCAGGTAAAGCTGGTAGCATTCACAAATATCTGGCACTATAACTTGGGTAGTTTCACTGAATTTATATCTAGCTCACATAGCTACATAATATGACCCTGTAATTTGTGCCAAATATGCACCCTAAATTATTTGACAGCTCATATAAAAGGGACCAAAAAACCTAAATGTAAAATATTGAAATACTAGTAATGTTGTTACTTTTTTCTGTGAAAATTATCTTTCTAGAAAAAGAGGAAACACAAAATGCTCTGTAACCAGTCCAGGATCATAATTTACAGGACCCAGAGCAAAATGAAAATGTAGGGCTCTTTGTTCACACAGTGTTAAGAATTTCAAGATGGCAGCAGCAGGGATTAAACCGAGTATGGGGCCCTTCTGAGCACAGAGCATACACACACCCATGATGCTGCCCTCTATATTACATCTGTTTCTTCTACTTAGGACTGTCTTACATGTAGTGAAGTAACAGACACTTAATGGAACTCTTTTTATCTGAGCAGAGTTGAGGCTATAACAATTTCTTAAAAGAAGCTTCACAACAAAATCCTAACAATTTTTTCTACTACTCCTATTCCATAATATAATGGGAGTTTACACTTTTCTAAGTTGCTTGCTGCACATAAAAATAATATATTGGTGTTTATAATTATTTCTTCCCCATAAAAAAATTGGTTTAATTTTAGTCAAGTATGTTTTCTTCGTAACAGTGTGAACAAAATGCATGGGTTTGATAATATTTAATAGTTTTTCAAGAGCAACATTTTGCATGTTGTATTAGATACATTTTATATGTTCAGGTAAGTTGATAAAATCAAACTACATAAGGTTTTGATATTTATGTTCCAGAGAACTCTGAACTGATGTTCTCTGAAATGGTGTGCTCAGTTGAATGGCTGCTGAAGTGGTTTTTAAATGCAAAGCAATGTCTTCTGTGCCCTGTGGACCCAGATGAGACATAGCACGCCTTTTTTTTTTTTTTTTTTATACTTGAATTTTTCTTTTTAGGCATGCAAGTATTGGAGTGGAATGGAATTCCTTTAACTTCTAAAACATATGAAGAAGTGCAGAGTATCATTAGTCAGCAAAATGGGGAAGCAGAAATATGTGTAAGACTGTGAGTTTTTCCCCATCTTTTTGTTTCCATTTTTTTGGCTATTCATGGCTCTTTTAATTTAAAATTGTTAAGGTGGAACCTTTGCCAGTCAGCAAGATTTCTTGTAATTAGAAAATAAAGTGAATGCAAGTTTATAGATGTCTTGTGTTCAGAATCAAAGTCTAAAGCACAGAAAGAATTCAGCTAATTTTGTTTCTGATTATGTCCCCTTTCATGATTTTCTTGAAACATGCATCATTTAAATGAAAACCTAAACTCATTTAGATTTCATGGATTTGTACAGTATTTCAAAATGAACTTATATTTAATCCATAAAGATTTCACCTTAAATAATCATTTTTTATCAGCTGACTTTTAACAGCATTGCAAATATATATTTGGTTAGAAGGGTGAGCATGCTTTGAAATTGCTTTATATCATTAACCACTTCTCATTTACCTACTGAAAAAAGTACTCAGCGTAGTTGGGAAAGGGGCCTTTTGTCTCTGACGTCCTCAATTGCTTTCTTAATTTTTTTTTTTTTGTTTTAATTCTTAGGGACCTCAATATGCTGTCGGATTCTGAAAATCCCCAGCACCTAGAACTCCATGAACCACCAAAGCTGGTAGGTGAAAGCAGTCTGCTTCCAAGTGTGGTGAAGATGGAGATGGAGAAGCAGTTGTAGAGGCAGATGTAGCTGTAGATAAAGATATAGACACAATCACAGATATAAGCAAAAATAAATGTATAGACATATGATGTAGTAGTAAGAAAATCAGAAGCATTGTAGTTACATTTTAGTATTCTAGGGAAATGCATATATACATGTTAGAGCCATTAAAGAAATTCACATGAAATTCTTACTGTGTGAATTCACATTTTGAATTCTTTAAAATTAAATTCATCATATGAAAGTAATTCATGGAGTCATTTATTTTGGGTCCTATATAATTTTTGGATAACACTAAATTCTTTTTAGCATAGCTGAGTTTTAGAACCCTACTGAAACATTTGATTGCCTTTTATAATAAATAAAAATCAATATAATATATAAGTACACAGTACACAGTAAAGTAAATTTAACTCTTTCTTAGATAGCAGATATAGTCTATAAATTTAGCTCATTTATAAGATTAAATATATTGTTGTTCCATGTTCAATAAATACTTACCAAGCACTTCCTATGCTATAGCCAGTATCTCTAAGAGTCTGGGTTATGGTACTAAACAGAGCAGACCAAAGCCTGTAGAAATTTTCATATGTCTGTAAATGTAAATATATTCTTTGCAATTTCTCCTTAGAAAAATAGATATATAAGATTTCAAGAAATAAAAACAACCAATCATAGAAATTAAATTTCAGTGAATAAAAGAGAGCATTTTGTCATACATTCAGTTCTCTGTATAAAACATTTACAAGCATTTTTCTAATGATATAATAGGAACCTCATATTTCCTCTGTAATTCAGTACTGTTTTTCTCTGAACCTTCTAGACTTCTTTAGAAATAGATTTATAAAAGTACACTTGCATGTATTTTCTTTTTAATTTAAACTGTTTTACATAACATTTTGACTTTGTCATCTAGAACTCAGATAAGTCCCATGGCATTAAGTACCTATGAAACTGAGAATATGTGAAGGCATTTGGTTTTGTTGCAGTGGATAAAGCGAAATCCCCAGGGGTTGATCCCAAGCAGCTGGCAGCAGAGCTGCAGAAGGTCTCACTCCAGCAGTCACCACTGGTTCTGTCATCTGTTGTTGAAAAGGGATCTCACGTTCATTCAGGTCCTACATCAGCAGGATCCAGTTCTGTCCCCAGTCCTGGGCAGCCAGGGTCACCCTCAGTGAGCAAAAAGAAACACAGCAGCAGCAAGGTGAGAAATGCCCCCATGCACCCTCTGAACTGCTTATTTTCTTAGCTCCTTATTCAAATTAGGAGATAGAAAATATAGTATCATGTCCTAAAGGTGTTTCTCATGTAATTTCTCCTTTCCTATCAATCTGCTGAAACAAACAAAAAAGGTTTCCATATCTCAGTATAAAATTGATCAAGATGTATCAAAATGATATGTTTCTCTCTTAAAATATTGTACAGTTATTATGAGGGACTTGAAAAATAGTGTATCTGATGCTTCCTGTTCTTTTTCTTTGGGGTTGTTACATAAAAACTGAACCTCTTTGTGTATCAAATATAGTCATTGTATCTTTTGAAAAACAAGATACACATTACTTTATGTTTTGTGATTTAAATAAATAGTAAAAAGACTATGAAATGAGGATAGTTTAGGCCAAGAAGAAAAAAAGAAAGCCAGTAATACAGTATTGCTATTTTGAAATGTATCCCTAATTCCATACTAATAAATTTTCTCTTCATGCAGTTCTTCAGTTAGAATAAATGTTTCTAACAGTATTATTTTAGAGTTACTGGGGAATTAAAAGAAAACATAAATTAATTTTAACTTAATAGGATCAGGTGATAATATAGACAATTTGTAAATTTTCCCCCATAGATTGTATTATTAATAGAGAAACTCTCTTCATGATTGATAAATACATTTAAAAGAGTTTTTTTGTTTGTTTAAACATAAAGGTTTTTCTTTATGTGGCAAAATATATATAGGAAGGACAGGCTATGGTTGGATAAGTTGACTGGACTTCAGAAAAGTTTTTTATGGTTTCATGAGGAATAAGTTCAGAGATAGACTCAATTGCAAAATAAATTTTAACACAACTATATTTTACCACATGCAACTATGTATTAATTTTGAAGAATTACCTCATGGAGGTGCCCTGTCTCCAAAGTTACAGGCTGATACCATTTCAGATTTCTCAGTATCTCCACACAGATGACCTAAAGACATGACAAACTCTGCTAACAAAGTTTTCACACCAAACACAATAAATTCTATAAGTCTCTCATCCAGATATTTTTTTATTTCAGCATTTGACATCACCATCCTCCCAGAAAATTGTCGAAATATAAAAGCACCGTCTCATCTTTTCTTTTGACTCAGTGAATCCTAGTGTTGTGAAATCTAGTTTTTTGATAAGTCTCTAATAATTTTCCATCTTTTCTGAACTTGCCAATTTCATTTAGTAAAGCATTATTATTTTTTACCTGTAGTATTGCACTTACTACTAGTCACCCCACTCACCAGTCTCTCTTCCTTCCTCTTAATCTACCTTCCAAATGTGGATCTGTGACACAGTGATAAGACAGGTCCCTATCCTGTTTAAAATTCATCCCTGCTACCTGGAACGTCAGCTTCCTGCCTCTACCTGGGGAAGGGGGATGTTCCTTGGAAGATTATCACAGTAAACTTAATGTTGTCAGATCTTTACAATAGCCTCGCTACTAAGTACTCTATTTATTAGGGTTATCAACTCATTCTGCTTTCCAAAGACATTTTTAGATGCCACCTTCAGTACCATGAGTCATAATTTGTATGCAAGATACAAAGATGGATAAAATCCATCCCTGAATACTGTGTAGACCACTGGTTCTTAAAGCCTGTTCAGCCCAGTAGCAGCAGCATCAGGCAGGAACTTACTAAAAATGCTAATTCTTGATCCTACTCTTATGCCTTCTGAATCAGAAGCTCCAGGGATAAGACCAAGCAACGTGAGTTTTAATAAGTTCTCCAAGTGAGTGTGATACCCCCTTGAAGTTTAATAAGTGCTAATGAGGCCTGGTGTGCTGCAATTCATGGGGTCACAAAGAGTCGGACACGACTGAGCGACTGAACTGAGCTGAACTGAACTGATTCTAAGTATAAATGAAGGATGATATATAAACAAATTCAGTAAAGCTGTAATGTTGGTGGTCATTAAAAACTGCAGAGGGCACTGGGACAGTAGGGTTAGGAAAACTGGCATTTAGCTAATGAAGCAGGTTGGTAAAGGAGAAAAAGGAACCAACATTGAAGAGAATGCACCACCAGGAAAAAAAAAAAAAAGAGAAACAGAAATTTGTATGCTTAAATCATAATATACAAAAGATATAGGGATAATAAATAGAGCAGAAGCCTAGATAATTGTAAACTGAAAGACATTCTATGCCATTGCCTTGCTTTTACTCTATAATCTGCAGAAAATGAAGAGTCAAAGATAGACAAAAATAACAGATACCCTTCCTCTACTAAGCCTTTCCATATTCTAATCCTTCCTTAGACTTATCCTTCTCTCCTCCTTCCCTCCCTCCAAAGTGCCAGATGCTTTGTGTATCTATTAAAACAATTTGTATCTTGATTATGGTTCCTTGTTTGCTTATTTTATCCTCCTAAATGGGCTGCAACTCATTAAAAACCAAAACCCATTTCTTATTTTCTTTATAGCTCCCTAAGCACGTAGTAGAGTAGCTTGCATAGACCATAACAAAATAAATTAAAATTGAATTAAAACATCAGTGGTACCTGTGAGTCTTTATAATATTATGAAAGTAAAAAATATAGTTTTTTGTTACATCAACTTTTTTGTAATGATTGCAAGATGAACACAGGTTTTATAGGACAAAGACCAAGGAAATGGTACTGACACATTTCATGATATGCGGGAATTCTTTTCTAAGCCAAGAATGTGGCCTGCACTGTTTTACAGAGGTTTGGCTGAAACGACTATACAGCTACAGTGTCCATGACAGTGGCTGCTGGCCACCTGTGGCAACTGAACACTTCCAATGTGCTAGTCCTAACTGAGATATGCCGATACGTGAATTATACACAGATTTTAAAGACTTAGTATTAAAAAAAACTGGTAAAGTAGCTCATTACACTTTTTATATTGATTTCATGATGAAATGATAGTATTTTTAATAAATTGCATCAAATAAAATGTCAGTTCAGTTCAGTTCAGTTGCTCAGTCATGTCCGACTCTTTGCGACCCCATGAATCGCAGCATGCCAGACCTCCCTGTCCATCACCAACTCCCGGAGTTCACTCAGACTCACGTTCATCGACTCCGTGATGCCATCCAGCCATCTCATCTTCTGTTGTCCCCTTCTCCTCCTGCCCCCAATCCCTCCCAGCATCACAGTCTTTTCCAATGAGTCAACTCTACCCATGAGGTGGCCAAAGTACCGGAGTTTCAGCTTTAGCATCATTCCTTCCAAAGAAATCCCAGGGCTGATCTCCTTCAGAATGGACTGGTTGGATCTCCTTGCAGTCCAAGGGACTCTCAAGAGTCTTCTCCAACACCACAGTTCAAAAGCTTCAATTCTTCGGCGCTCAGCCTTCTTTACAGTCCAACTCTCACATCCTTACATGACCACAGGAAAAACCATAGCCTTGACTAGAGGGACCTTAGTCGGCAAAGTAATGTCTCTGCTTTTGAATATGCTATCTAGGTTGGTCATAACTTTTCTTCCAAGGAGTAAGCATCTTATAATTTCATGGCTGCAGTCACCATCTGCAGTGATTTTGGAGCCCCAAAAAATAAAGTCTGACACTATTTCCACTGTTTCCTCATCTATTTCCCATGAAGTGATGGGACCAGATGCCATGATCTTAGTTTTCTGAATGTTGAGCTCTAAGCCAACTTTTTCACTCTCCACTTTCACTTTCATCAAGAGGCTTTTTAGCTCCTCTTCACTTTCTGCCATAAGGGTGGTATCATCTGCATATCTGAGGTTATTGATATTTCTTTCGGCAATCTTGATTCCAGCTTGTGTTTCTTCCAGTCCAGTGTTTCTCATGATGTACTCTGATTATAAGTTAAATAAGCAGGGTGACAATATACAGCCTTGACATACACCTTTTCCTTTTTGGAACCAGTCTGTTGTTCCATGTCCATTTCTAACTGTTGCTTCCTGACCTGCATACAGATTTCTCAAGAGACAGGTCAGGTGGTCTGGTATTCCCATCTCTTTCAGAATTTTCCACAGTTTATTGTGATCTACACAGTCAAAAGTTTTGGCATAGTCAATAAAGCAGAAATAGGTGTTTTTCTGGAACTCTCTTGCTTTTTCCATGATCCAGCAGATGTTGGCAATTTGATCTCTGGTGCCTCTGCCTTTTTAAAACCAGCTTGAACATCAGGGAGTTCACTGTTCATATATTGCTGAAGCCTGGCTTGGAGAATTTTGATCATGACTTTACTAGCATGTGAGATGAGTTATGCAGTAGTTTAAGCATTCTTTGGCATTGCCTTTCTTTGTGATTGGAATGAACACTGACCTTTTCCAGTCCTGTAGCCACTGCTGAGTTTTCCAAATTTGCTGGCATATTGAGTGCAGCACTTTCACAGCATCATCTTTCAGGATTTAAAACAGCTCCACTGAAATTCCATCACCTCCACTAGCTTTGTTTGTAGTGATGCTTTCTAAGGCCCACTTGACTTCACATTCCAGGATGTCTGGCTCTAGATTGTCCAGTGGCTAAAACTTCATGCTCCCAGTGCAGGGGGCCCAGGTTTGACCCCTGGTCAGGGAACTAGATTCCACATGCCACAACCAAAGATCCACCATACCGAGCTAAAGCATCTGCATGCTAACGATGCAGTGCAGCTAAGACCTGGTACAGCCAAATAAAATATATTTTTAAATTAATTTTACCATTTATTTTTACATTTTTAAAGTGACTCCTAGAGTATTTGAAATAACCTTTGTGGCTCACATTATAGTCTACCTGACAGTGATGGTATATAGATTACTTTTTAATTCTTATTAATAGTAATAACAATAATCAAATCTGGTTATTAGCGAGATTCTATATATCCTTACAGAAATAAATAGTGACTAGATGTTAACACTCTTGAAGAAAGGGACTATTACCTATTCTTCTTTTGGAGGGTTTATCATCAACATTTAGCTGGTACTGAGTTTCTTAAAATAAATAAACTTAATGATATTTATAGTAAACATAAAAGGCAATACTTATTTTTATTTGTTCTACAAATCCTACAATGTTAAAATATTGACATTGAGAGATTAGAGAAATACTGAGCAATGATCTGAAGCTTACATGTTTCTGAGTCAGGTAATATGTTCAAATATAGCATATGTTCTTCAGTTAATTTAGAAAATTATAATTTTAACATCCTTTTGTGTTTAATTAGTTATGAGGCTAACTATATATTAAATTATAAAACAATATTATGGAGTAAATTAAAACAAAAATATTTAAACTATATCATAATTATACATTAATTATGTATATTTATAACACCATCTACTAAATGTTCTGAGTGATTATTCATAAGTAATTATTAATCTATTAATAATGTTCCAGTTCAAGTGATTGCTTCTGAGTAAATATAAGTAAAATGTGAATCTAAATTATTTAGACATAGGTTTAAATTATTTTATATATATACATATGACCATTTTACGGAGAAGGCAATGGCAACCCACTCCAGTACTCTTGCCTGGAAAATCCCATGGACAGAGAGGCCTGGTGGGCTGCAGTCCATGGGGTCGCTAAGAGTCAAACACGACTGAGCGACTTCACTTTCACTTTTCACTCTCACGAATTGGAGAAGGAAATGGCAACCCACTCCAGTGTTCTTGCCTGGAGAATCCCAGGGACGGGGGAGCCTGGTGGGCTGCCGTCTGTGGGGTCACACAGAGTTGGGCATAACTGAAGCGACTTAGCAGCATGACCATTTTAAATTATTTTATTTACTAATTCAATATGAATTTTTGCCTCCAAAATTTTTATTTTACTGCCTCAAGCCATTTTATTTCTGAAAACAAATCAGATTTTCTTCATATTATCTTTAAAATCTGAGTAATTTCTCCCAAGTCATAGTATAGATAAATGTCAACTAAAATGCTTACTAATTTTAAGTGTTCTAATGAAATAGGTCCTTGCTCTCCCAGACTTTTCTATCACAGCACACAACAGCTCAGTAATTTTTTTCATACTGCCCTTATACCAAAAGAAATACCTAAAACAATTAACATTTACTATGTAGTTAAGTCCCAACAATTTAACTAGTATTTGTATCCTAACATCTTAGTAACCATTGGAAAAATAATACATAAAATGAAATAAAATAATGTATCTATTTCATAGTTATATACTAAAATTATTTATCAGTGGGATATGTGTGCCTGAAGGGACTGCACAGCTATTTCAGATGGTGGAATTGGTTTGGACACTGACGCTCTCATTTCCTCGTCCACAGTGATCACACTAATTTTCTTGCAGTACATTTTTTTAAATCACCACAGTCATCAAAAACCAGCTTCACAAAGGTATGACATCACTGAAAAGAGATAACTTGTCTCTAATCTTAAACCATAGCTACCTGGAGCTGATATGCCCACTGTACACAGATATTATTGTATCCTTGGGTGCCTTTATGAGTTCATTGCCACACCCCCAGAACATTTAAAATTTGTTCATAAATATAATCTCTGCACTGAATCTAGTTATGTTTGCATGATCATATTTCAAATGAGTTACAACCATCAAAATGAAATCAAAACAAAGTATATTATCAATCATTGCTGGGTTTTTTTTATTTTTGACTTTCTATCTCTAGTTATCCCTCAGCCTTGCTCATTGAGATTCATGGATATCTAGTTTTACGAAACGTCCCATCTTTAATTGAGATAGAGTTTCAGGAACTTGTGTAGTCCTTCTTTTTCTCGACTCCTTAGCTTTCCTTAAAAGTTAAACAGTAAAATAATTAAGTAGACATAATTGTTCAATAACTAGAAGTTTATCCTTTGTAGCCAGAGCATAGTTTCAGTGTTACTAAATGGCCATTCATGTAAATGAGCTTTACTAATAAAGGATATATGGCTTAGAAAATTTAAACCCTTCTCCAAACCTTTACCAATGATTACACATTATTTTTAATATTGCACAAAACAAGACCTGGAAGATAGCTGTCTTCTTTGATTACTCTCATTTCTAGCATAAATTAATTTTTTAAAGTAGCATAAATACACCTAAATATTATGAATTTTCCTTTTCCAGTTAATTATTATTATAAGGCCAATATGATGTGTATATAGGGATACAGGGCCTTTTCTGTCGGGTAGTAAGCTTGCCTCCATTTTAGTAAATGTCTCCCTACAGTGATCCACATTGCCTGAAATTCTGTTATAGATCTAGAGTCAGGGACATCATTCCTTTTTTTGTACAAATTTGTGCATTCTACTGAAATGTAACAACTCAGTAATCAGTCATTTAATCAGCAGAATGAATCACTTTATCAGATCACATTCTGAATGGTTTTTAAGGCTTTACTGACATAAGAAAATTATTAAGGAAATGTGAACTTAGATCAAATGTTATGGACTTTTAATTAAAGGGGTATGAAATGCTAGAAAGTGTTTACCTGGGTGTCCCATTCTAGAAGAGAGTAGGACTGGACTGAGAACCCAGCAAAGGAATATAAGGTGGACTTTTATAACTTTTGGCCTCCTAGGCAGTCAAGTAAAAACAATATCTTTTTCATTTTCTTATAGACATTTAAAATCCATTAATACTTAAATTGAATACTTTCAACCAAAATTGTTCCATTTCTTAAGTAATTGAACATACATTACTTCAGGTATAAAATTATAGCTTCAAAACAGGTTTCACACAATGAAAAAGAGATTTATGTATCTATAAAATTAAACATGTATTCAGAAGTGTAAGTAGACACCATAATCTGAAGCAACCAAATGGACAAAATGTGCTTTCCAGGCAGTGTGCTCTGACCAAACAGAACTTAACTCAGAAGGAAGTTTAAATGGTAAATCTTGTGAAGGGTTTGTCCATTAATCTAATATATGTCTTAACATTGCAGCCTACTGATGCAGCAAAGGTTGTCTCTCATCCAATTACTGGGGAAATTCAGGTATGAATGCTCTTAAAAGATTATTATTATACCATCTTTGTGGCTCTTTTTCCCATTGGTCTATTGAGATTGTAAGCACTATTAGAACCTTAACTTTTTCTGTTTTATGACATACATAGGTATAAGTATTTTAATACAATATCAGTTCAGTTCAGTCTCTCAGTCGTGTCCGACTCTTTGCGACCCCATGAATCGCAGCACGCCAGGCCTCCCTGTCCATCACCATCTGCGGGAGTTCACTCAGACTCACGTCCATCGAGTCAGTGATGCCATCCAGCCATCTCATCCTCTGTTGTCCCCTTCTCCTCCTGCCCCCAATCCCTCCCAGCATTAGAGTTTTTCCAATGAGTCACCTCTTCGCATGAGGTGGCCAAAATACTGGAGTTTCAGCTTTAGCATCATTCCTTCCAAAGAAATCTCAGGGTTGATTAAATCTAATTATACCTCTGGAAATCTGTACTTTGAAATCTACCTAATACCTTAACAGTATCAATGTATTAAGTCTCATTTACTTTATAGTTGTTGAATGTGTTTCAAACATGACAGATTCTTCTGGAAATTTGTAGGTTTCTCATTGAGATTCCTCTCGCCTGTAAAATCCCATGGACAGAGGAGCCTGGTAGGCTGCAGTCCATGGGGTCAAGCAGGACACAACTGAGCGACTTCCCTTTCAGTTTTCACTTTCATGCATTGGAGAAGGAAATGGCAACCCACTCCACTGTTCTTGCCTGGAGAATCCCAGGGATGGGGAAGCCTGGTGGGCTGCCATCTATGGGGTCACAGAGTCGGACATGACTGAAGTGATGCAGCAGCAGCATTGAGAGTTTCATGAGTCTAATGCTGTCCTCTTTTCTTCCTCTAGTCAATAATTGCTAAATAATTGCTGAACAGTTCTTCTAGAGCAGTGTTTTTCATACTGGAGGTCATAACCAATCTGTAATTTATCAAATTAATTGAGAGGATTTTGCCCAGGAAGATAGAAGAAAATAGTTTAAATCATTATGGTTTTTTTTTTTAGTTCTGTGTGCATGTTTCTGTTTATATATTGCATCATAAATGGGCAGATTCAGAAAAGTTAGAAAAATGATACTTTAGATGATACCAAAAGTAATTTAGGGTGGGTAAGAAATGTCATGTGAAAAGAATTAACAAAATAGAAAATAATAGCTATTTGAAGATAGTACATTTTCAATAAGGGAAAAGAACAGTGAGTCTTAGTTGCATCTACAGTACATTTTCACAAAGGGTAACAGAATTGAAGTAATTTGAGGATAAGCATAGAAAAAGGAGAAGTGTTTTCCTGGAAGAAGAAATGGTACAAGGAACGATTCTGCTGCCAGAGGGTAATGGAAGGAGCAGATCTGCTCTGCTGCAGGAAAATGTTCCTGTAGAGATAAGTTAAGACTAAATTAAAAGAACCTTGAACAGAAGCCGAAGGATGTTAGCCACAACATAATAGAGTGATCAGGAAATATTTTAGTGTGAAGGAGAGGCTAAATGAAACAAATATGCCATAGAAATTCATAGAGCCACAGCCTCTAGGAAGTATTATAAAGAGGACACAAAGACAAAGAAATCAGTTGTCATCTGAGCATACCCTGATTGAAGCAGAGTGGAGAGTGAGAGTGGAAATGAAGAAGAAAGCACAGAACATGGGTACCTTAAGAAGGACCCAGCAGGATGGAGCTGAAATCACCAATGTGTTCTCAATCATGCTGGCTCACTGCTATTTCTCATTTCTAGTAAGCCAAAGGTGATCTCTTCATTTCACATGCAGCAAAGAAAATGCTAGACATTCTGATCCATAATATCTCTTTCTTTGTCTCATTTTTTTTAACTTTTTGCTCAAGGGCCAACATGTGCTGTTTTCTTTTGGCTTGTTATAATTTGTTTTTTACTGAAAGGTTTATTTTCTGAAACCTTTTTATTTTGAATTGGGGTATAGCTGATTAACAAACGATTTTGTGATAGTTTCAGGTGAAGAGCACAGGCACTCAAGCCATATATATCCATTCTCCCGCTAACTCCCCTCCCATCCAGGCTGCCACTTGACACTGAGCAGAGTTCCATGTGCTGCACAGTGCATCCTTGTTGGTTATCCGTTTTAAATATAGCGGTGTGTACATGTCCATCACAAATTCCCTAACTATCCCTTCTTTATCCTTCCCCGCCCATCTGCCACCAACAACTCTAAGTTCATTGTCTATCTGTGAGTCTATTTCTGTTTTGTAAGTAAATTCATTTGTTTTGTTCTTATTTTCTTTATACTTCAGTGGTAATTTTTAATTTTATAGTAGAAATTTGCTCTAATATTTTCAACTCCCAGTATATTTGCTTTGCTTTGCTTTCCTTTCCTTTTTCTTTTTTTTTTTTTTGGGGGGGGGGGGTTGGGGTGGGGGGTGGCAAGGGGAGATACTTTCTTATGACAGTGATTTCATTTTTTAATATTTTATCTTCTGTCTTTTTAGCAAAGCCTTATTCCAGATGAAACTTTGTGTAAACACCCAAACAGTGAATTGCCAGAATGGAATAGGTCTGGTTAAGGGTTACTGGGGGCATCTCATTTTCTCTCACATGTAATGTCTGAGCAATTCTAAGTCTAAGGCACCAAATTTACAGAGTACACTTTGGAAAGCACTCTCTTAGGGTATCCTGCAAATTTCTATTTCAATAAGAAACGATTTTGCTGCCTCACCAGTTAAAAGTGGACTTTTAGGCTAGCAGAGAAAGGGAAAAAAAGGGGAATTTTCTCCTTAAAAATTTGGAAGCTGTTCTAAACCTCAGTGAAATTAATTGCAGAATAATTCCTGTATTTTAGTACTCCATTAAAACACAGTTACTGCAGTCCTAAACGTCTTATTTCTCTTCTTCCTTCACGGCCCTTTGTTTCATGTTCCATATTGCTTTCATGGCGGTAGGTGAGCCTCTGGAGCTTTCTGTACTGAGAAAAGTAAACAAAGATTCCTTTTCTGCCATAAAACCCAATCAGATCAAAATTATGCTAAAATCAGTAAATTGTTTTAATATTAAATTTTAAATGAAGGCTGACTCATCTAAGTTATTCTATTTTCAACATAAATATAGCTTATCCGTTTTGCATGATTATAAAAAGTATGTTCATTTTTTATTTATGGTTTTTCCTTTTCAAAGTATAGATTTCTTCCTTTCTGTTGGGGCTCCCTTGGTGGCTTAGGCAGTAAAGAATCGACCTGCAATGCAGGAGGCCTGGGTTTGAGCCCTGGATCAGCTAGATCCCTTGGAGAAGGGAATGGCTACCCTCTCCAGTATTCTTTTGGGAAATCCCATGGACAGAAGAGCCTGGCCGACTACAGTCCATAGCGTCTGCACAATCCATGACCTCACAAAGAGTCAGAAACGACTGACCAACTAACACTTTCACTTCCCTTTCTGTTATTAAATAATTTGAAACAGCATCAAACAGAATTGTCCAAAGGAATTTTTCATTTTTGAAGGAGAAAAATTGGTTAATTCAGTTATTTTGAATCATGCTGGCTTCTTAAAATTTAGTTTGAATGCTAAGTCTTTTACTATTCAGTGACAACTTTGCAACAGCCATTAGACATATATGAGACAATGCCTCCTCTTTTCTCTTCAGCTTCTGAGATTAAAGAACAGTTGTATTTTATTATCTTAACCTCACTCTGTTAAGAAAGCAGGCACAAAAGGAAAGCTACAGGTTTTTCAGCTAGTGTACTATAGAAAGAGGTCAAATTGCACATTTTTAAATATCCTGACAATTCAGTACTAATGTATTTGTGTTTAAATAATGATTTTACCCACTGTTAACTATTTGATGAAATGCAAAAGAGATTTTCTAATAAATTTCTCAATTAATTTATTTCCAAAATTCTGGCAATTGTATTCAAGAACATTAACATTTCTGATTTTGCTAACAGTGGAAATTTTGTTTAAAAATGTAACTAGCATTCACTGTGTTATTTTCCTTCTAAATGAATTTTAGACAGGCCAGAACTTTCACAGTGGAAAGAATGAACAGCACATTTACTAGTAATTAATGTGTGCCTGGGAGCTCCCAATTAAATTAGACATTAACTGGTCTGTTCGGTTTCAAATAAAATGAAAATGACAGTTAATGCTTCTTATGAGAATTTTTTTAAAATACTGGCAAAATATTGAACAATAATGTATTATATGCTTTTTAAAAACAAAATAATGTTCATGGAATATTTGCTGTTCCTTTAAGCTTCAAATCAACTATGATCTTGGAAATCTCATAATACATATTCTCCAAGCAAGAAATCTAGTCCCTCGAGACAACAATGGTTATTCAGACCCCTTTGTTAAAGTGTACCTTCTTCCAGGGCGAGGGTAAGTAAAGAAGTGATTTCTTCGAAGTATCATAAGTGATTTAAAAAAAAATAGTGATAATGTCTTCTGATCTCTAAAGAGCTTAATATCTTTTTCTTAGTTTTATCTGTAATTCCATGTCATACTTATTTATTTCCAATTAGTAAGCAAAGTAGAATTAAACATTTATAATTAAGCCTTAATGGGTTTTGGAGATTCATGATCATAGCAAAACCTGCTTGGATAAGAACATATTAGTGTTTCAGTTCTAGAAACTTCTTGTGCTATGACCAATCAGGTAAACTATGAAATCATTTCAGGAATTGTTTGTGGCAGATTTAAAGAATTAGTTTACCTTTCAAAATGTATTTGTGAAACCAATGTTCAAGGACTCATCAGTTACTCTTTTATTTTATAGGACGTGTATTATTCAATACATTAAATGCTCATTAAATGACTTGATGCATCATTATTTACATGCATATTTTCAAATCACTGTTCTAAAATTACAAAATAAAAAAATAATATTTGAAATGTCAGCTTATGTAGATAAATGAAAAAGATCTCTTTAAATCTCTTGTGTAAAATATAAATGTTTATATAAAGCAAGTACTCTTTAGAGATGTTTAATTTTCACATAATAAATGCAAATTGCTGTAGTCTTATATATAAATCATAATTCAGGGATGGCTTCAAACCAGTAATTTGGACCCAACAGATCATTGCCTTTTATGAAGAATTTATACTAGCCAAATTAGTATGATGGAACCACAAGTAATCAACAATTGGAGATATAGTTAAAAAAATTAGGGGATGTTTTTTGAAGATTCTGGCTTCATTTTTGTTGTGTTTTCATTTAATTTGAAGAGCAACATTTTAATATAACTTTTACTGGGAAATTTTCAGTCATTGGAAGTATAAGTAGAAAGAATAGTATAATGACCTATCATGCACCCATTACTCAGCTTCAACAATTACCACTTTCTAGCCAATCATGTTTCATTTTTACCCTTGTACACTCCCTCCATGCAGATTATTTAAAAGTAGATCTCAACTATTGTTAACTTTTTAATGCAAATAGTATATACTTCTAAAAACAAAACTTTAAAAGTAATTATAATGCCACACATAGCCATAATAATATTTAATTTTAAAATCTCTTATTTCCCCTAATTGCTGCCTAATATTTTCCTAGTCAGTTTGATGACCCAGTTGATATATATAAAATATTCTGCCCATCAACAGCAGAATATGTATGTGTGTGTGTGTATATATATATATACTTTTCAGGTGCACATGGAACATTAACCAACATAAACTATGTTGTGGGCCATAAAACAAAGCTCAACAAATTTATAAACACTAAAATCATACAAAGTATGTTCTATAACTATAGTTGGTTTGTTTAAACAGGATATAAATTAGAGTTATACACTGCATTTGAATGCTGCTTACCAGTTGTCACAACTGTCAAATCATCAGTTGTTAGAGATTCACTTTCCTTGTTGCTATTGAAAGAGCCATGATAGAGAGAGCCATAATTTTCAGTTGCTCAGGAAAATCAAATTAGATAATATTCAGAAAATAATTTGAAAATTGCCAAGTGATATATCTAATTCAGTATACAGCCTTTAATTTCATCCTACCCAATGATTTTATTTAGAAACTTAGAATTGCTGGTATTGTTACTCAAGGTTTAATTCATAGACATCCAGCTAGCCCTATAGAACAAGAAAGGGTTAGTTTATATCTTTATGTAGTAGTATAACTGCAGTGTTTCTATTCTTTTGAAATATAGTTGATTTACAATGTTGCATTCATTTATAGTATGCAGCAAACTGATTCAGTTCAAGATACTGAATATAGTTTTTGTGCTATACAGTAGAATTTGCTGTTTATCTGTTTTATATGTAGTAGTCTGTACTGCTAATCTCAAACTCCTAATTTATTCTTTCTCCTCAAGTATTTTATTTTTTTAGCATAAATATAACAACAAACTGATAACTGCATTCTGCCTTTTATTTGGGTCATTTGACCATTAGTGTTATTTAATGACAGTATAAGAGGAAATCACTGCCAAGGATATATCTCTAATCAGCATTTGCTAATGAGTGAAAATAAACACTCTCTTTTAATTTTCTATCTTCTTTAATACTCTAGACTGTCACTTATACTACATGAGAGTGGTTATCTTTTATTTGTTACAGGATATGTTTTAATCCTATTGTAATCCTGTTGCAAACTCGAATAAATGGAAAGATCGGACAGATGGCATGAATATGGCAGTCCATTCCGGAGTGGGTAACAGAAAGAAGGGTGGGAACTATAATGAAATGAAGAGTGATGTTCCCACCTAAAGCTATCCTCATGCAATTTGTCAAACAAAATATGCCTTCTAGATGGGATTTGAACCAAAAATCATGCTAGCATGCCATTCCTATTCAATTCAGTAGCCCGTTCTTTAAATTACTCCTAATTACTATAGTCACCAAGACCTTGGAATGTATGACACTTGGGAAGCATTATTTTCACCTTAGTTCAAAGATTATTTTCTACCTCATGTTGTTTGTATATTATGGTGCAGCTCCTTTAGTGTTTATTCTCACATTTTCTTCCTTACTTCTGTTCCTAACATTTTTCTTCCTGTCTTTCCTACTTTCCTGCTGTGTCCTTCATTCTCGATCTGGAATCAATGCAGTCAAGTCATGGTTGTCCAGAATGCAAGGTAGAGTTGGTTCTCTTTCAGTGTCAGACTTTGCTGAAATGCCTACAGTTCTTTTTTTTTTTTTTTTGGCCTTTCGTGTACATTTACCTGCATTTCAACATGGGCTATAATTTTTATTTTTCTGCATGTTGACATCAATTAAATTAGGCTAATAGCAGACTGTTCTGATCACAACATTACTAAAATATGTTTAGCAGATACATGCAGAAGAGGATAGAAAAGTCGAAAATAGTAAAAACATAAAAAGTATGATAAAGAAATATCACTCTATAATTAGATATAACTAAAGTTTTGTTTATAATTTATCTGCTACAATTCATTTAGCTTCTCATGCAGTAATCATGGCTTAGGTCCTTCTGAGTCTTCTATGACAAATTAAAAAATATAGAGTCATTTTTCAGAAGAAATTAATTGGCCTTCTGGATGATAAGTACTACATATATATCCCATCTTAAACATGAGAGTTGTCTCATCTTTTACCCTCACTTAGACCTAATGTTGAAACACTTCCATGTCTTTAGACCGTCTGTACCCCAAAATTATTGCTCTGCAGTTTAGGATGCCATAATCTACCTGTTCCAGCACAAGAACAACCTCCCTTGTCTATTTTCTGCTAGAGGTGTTAAATCAGTATATTGTCAGTTAAGGGTTTTTCTTAATATATAACCAAAAGCACTTTTTGCACACCTCATTGCATATAAATCGAATGTGTTATTTAGTTGGGAGGTGACTCTTGTACCATCTGTAGCAACACAGTGTTGGGAATTTTAATCCCACCCAGAATATTAATGGTAAAAGATTTTTATCTTTGATAATAAAATTCAACATCTTTACTAAACCTGACAAACTGTTGAGCAAAACAGGCATTTTCTGATTTGTAAGAGCTTAAATATTTAAATATTTCAAAGAATAGTATTAGCCAATATAACCTTTCTGGTGCCCAGAAGTTGGTGCCTTGCAGCCACCTGATTATGGCTACCAGAAAATTTGAAACAGAAATGTCACTTGTTATGACTGGCTTTCTCTTCTCGGGCATCATCCAGACCTCTCAGACTGATTGGCAAAGTGAGTTTTGTTTCAAAGGGATCATGTCACTTCAGAACAGACATTATCAGTACCTTTATTCAGAAGCTTTCTCTCTTTTATTTGGGGAAATTATCAGAATGACAGTGCTTGTCTATATTTAATTAAGAAGAGAACATGTTTTTTGTAAATGTAAATAATAGTCAAAATAATCTGAGATGTGCTAGATTACAGTATAGGAGATCTAGAAGTCACTTAGTCATATCTTTCATACTGAAGTTATTTTCATCATGTCTTCTAGAACTGTCAGTGTGAAAAGGAATTATACCAATAAAGTATTGACATTGTAAGTTAGACTGAAGAGGCGAATGAGTAAAGTCCTCAAGAGCTTGAGTTTGAATTTCAGCCCTATCACTTAGAAGTTGTGAGGTTTCTCTAAAACTATGTCCTCTTCTACCTAGGAATCTTAATAGCCCCCTCCCAGGATTTTTGTGAAACACATGAAGAATGTACCAGAAATGATAAGCATAATGTCAGGCATATTATAAGCTCTCAATAAATGGCAGTTGCTATTATTTATAGAGATGTATAATAAACTCCATGTTGCCAGTGGCCACTTAACTCCGTAACAGAAAAGAGATATAGAATGCTTAGGCTACTGAATTACACAAAATTATTTAACAACACTATATAGAAAATCAAGCAACTTTTCTTCAGTAATAAGTATAATACATCCTTAATGATTTAAAAAAAAAAATTTAATGTCCTGTTAACTAAAAGAATTTCACTGGTCTGGTTTTCTTGTCTCCTTTCATTTCCTCTTCCCATCCTTTGATCAAGATGTTCATAAGCTCTGATAGCCCAAATATCAGCCAAGATAAGGTGAAAGAAAGACAGTAGCCTAAAGAGTCCATTAACTCAATACTTGTCCCTAGATAAATAAGAAATGAAAATGAGCATATCTGAAGGATTTCATTCTGCTTTTCTTGCATTACACTGCTAGACAAAGTGCAGTATTTTTTTCCCACTAATGAGATTTTGCTATCATTGAAGCTTATTTTCACTGTTCTGGTACCTGGAAGTCCAGTTCTTGGCTGGACTTTCTCTAAACACCCTTGTTAGCATCTCAAACTATTTTCTCTGGAACGAATGTGAAACAGGTATAATTGTTGTATATATTTACAATTTGAAGGCCAAAACTTATTTTATTTCAGTAGATTTTTAAGAAAAAAGAAATACAAACATGTCTTAAGGATCCATTTAATAAACATTTATTTAGCAGAAACTACTCCATACTCTTTTCTGGGGTTGGAATTGAGAACACAGCCATAGTCTCAGACCTCAGGGAGCACAGTCAAGTGACAAGACATATATGCATTCTTTCACACAGAGAAACAGAGCTTATAAAATGATATATGCTCTGTGCTTCTTTCTAAATTAAAGGCAATATCCTCAGAGGAATAATTTTGAAGAAAACTTGGCTGGTAAAGAATCTGCCTGCAATGCAGGAGACCCTGGTTTAATTCCTAGGTCAGAAAGATCTTCTGGAGAAGGGATAGGTTATCTACTCCAAGATTCTTGGTCTTCCCTCTGGCTCAGCTGGTAAAGAATCCACCTGCAATGCTGGATACCTGGGTTCAATCCCTGGGTTGAGAAGATCCCCTGGAAAAGGGAAAGGGTACCCACTCCAGTATTCTGGCCTGGAGAATTTTATGGACTGTTTAGTCCATGGGGTAAAGAGTCGGACATGACTGAACGACTTTCACTTCACTATATGTGTGCGTATGTGTGTATTTATGTATGTATATGTATATATTTATGTATGTATATATATATGACTCATTATATATTTTTCAATAAAGAAATATGTATGTATTTTTCCAATCAAGAGAAAGCAAATAAATGAAGACCTTCAATATTTTATATAATTCTATGAGGGTTAAATATAAATAAGCCATTATATTCCATTCTTCTTTCTCAATATTTTTTAATTAAAGAGAAACTCAGAGAAATGATTTATTCTGCTGGTTTAGGAGAAAATAATTGAATTTTAAATATCTTTCCTGTCAGCCTTAAAATCATACCTACTTATGAAAAAGTGACCATAACAATAAAAATCAAAGAAAAATGAAATTAGTCAAAACTTCAAGGAAACAAAGGTTTAGCTTTTTTGATAAGCACCATGTCCCATCTTGATTAATTGGCTTTTATTTTCACTTATTTTAAAAAGTCTCTGATTATTAGATATGACTTACTTATCCTAAAAATTATTATTTCAGCCTTCCCATTAGAGACTGTAGTGTGTTTATTAGACAAGGTGGGGAAGAAAAATGAGCTCCACTTTTTTCTCCACCTGGATTTCTGCTCACATTCAAGAATTCTGCTTACCTGACCATCTTCAACTTATAAATCCACAGGGGTGGATTTATAAAACAAGGGTAAATTTAGGCAAAGCTTTGTGTGGCCCTTGTGGCCTTCTCTGCACGTTAGGAAACTCAAGTGTGAAAAGAGTGAAAACAATTTCATTTGCATTTACACAAGTCAACCTGGGCTGGTAGAGGCAAGATCAGGAGTAAGATGTGTTTACCTTCATTAACCCTAAAGTCAAAGGATACAAACTGGAGAGTCGAACTTATATTATCTACTAAATTAAACATCTAAATTTTTCCCAACTAATTCTTCTTATGTCACCCTTAATTTAAAAAGCAAAATCATAAAATATAAAAGGATGTAATTTGCTAAAATTATTTTTTATTTTTGTTATAAAATATTTTAAACTTAATTAATATTATAGAAAATACTGTCACAAGTGCTTATGTTCTTGATATCCAGTTTTATCAAATCTTGATATTTTGCTATATTGGCTACAGTTTTTAATAAAAGCTGTATTATAGCTACCCCTGAAGCCCTCTGAAACCATTCGCCTGTTTATCTGCGATAACCACTAAATAGAGTGTAACATCTATAAATTCCATGCTGTCGTATGATATTAACATGTTTGTCATAAATATTTACAAGTAGGTGTAAATAATTTACAGTATTATTTCATGTGATTTCAGTTTATATCTTGATAACCTACTCTAGATTTTCTTCTGAAACTTATTTGCTAAATATTTTTTAATATTTATCCATCTTGATATATAAGATGTTTTCATTCAATTTAACTACTTCTTAAATTTCATTGAATGAATGTATTATAATGCCTGTATTTTCTATCTTATTCACATACTATTAAAAACAATATTGCAATGAATGGTCTTGAACAATTCTTTAGGTACATGTGGGAGAATTCTCTAGAGTAAAATTGGAATAAGTTAAAGTGGAACTTTCTGAGTACTTGGATATATAAACTTCACTAGACAGATTTATCTAAAACATATACTTAAAAATATATACTTTCTGTCCACAGTCTATGAAAGTTTGTGTGTCTTTGAATCATTGCCTATTCATTTCCCCAGAATTCTTTGCACTTTATGCTGAATGACAAAATTGTCACATCGTGTTCATATTTTTGTACATTCAAATAGGGTGGTTAAAAATGAGAACAGTGCTGCTTCATATCTTGAATTGAATTCAGTTCACAGTGGCTGAAATCTGATGTCTTTGGAGACATAAGCTAGTCGGTGCTCAATCTTGACAACACATTAGATTTACTCATGTCATTTTAAAAATTCTGATGCTCAAGCCTCAGTCCAGGACTATTAAATAAGACTCTCATAAGGGATGAAGGGGAGATGTGGATGCAGACTGCTTGCACCACCCCCCACAGTTGGAACCCAGATCCCAGAGTGATTCTAACAGGCAATCAGTGTTGGAGATTATTGCCCTTGTATATGCAATAAGTAAGAGAATAAAGCCAGAGGGAGAAAAAAGATTTTTGGCTGTAGTTCAGTTTAGTTGCTCAGTCATGTCCGACTCTTGCTTCCCCATGAACCGCAGCACGCCAGGCCTCCCTGTCCATCACCAACTCCCAGAGTTCACTCAGACTCATGTCCATCGAGTCGGCAATGCCATCCAACTATCTCATCCTCTGTCATCCCCTTCTCCTCCTGCCCTCAATCTTTCCAAGCATCATGGTCTTTTCAAATGAGTCAGCTCTTTGCATCAGGTGGCCAAAGTATTGGAATTTCAGCTTCAACTTCAGTCCTTCCAGTGAACACCCAGGACTGATCTCCTTTAGGATGGACTGGTTGGATCTCCTTGCAGTCCAAGGGCCTCTCAAGAGTCTTCTCCAACACCACAGTTCAAAAGCATCAATTCTTCGGCGCTCAGCTTTCTTCACAGTCCAACTCTCACATCCATACATGACCACTGGAAAAACCATAGCCTCGACTAGACAGACCTTTGTTGGCAAAGTAATATCTTTGCTTTTTAATATGCTGTCTAGGTTTGTCATAACTTTCCTTCCAAGGAGTAAGTGTGTTTTAATTTCATTGCTGCAATCACCATCTACAATGATTTTGGAGCCCAGAAAAGTAAAGTCACCCACTGTTTCCACTGTTTCCCCATCTATTTGCCATGAAGTGATAGGACCGGATACCATGATCTTAGTTTTCTGAATGTTGAGCTTTGGCTGTAGACGTATCTCTAAAAGTGAGTGGTGAAACGGAGCTTGATTGTCAATATTTTTATCTAGAATGAATAAACTAGCGTCTGGGGGACAATAGTAGATATTCCAGAATTTAGCAAGGCTTGAGGCCATTAATATAACAAGAGTTAGTATATTGTCCATTGTTGGGAATAGAACTGCAGATCTGGGGTGAAGATCCACTACTTTCAGGGAAAGGCAATTTATGAATTCCAGGCACAGGAAAGGACCCCAGACAAATATTAGGTTGGTCCAAAAGTAACTGCAATTTTTGCATTGTTGAAATTTGCCATCTGATATTGGAATACATTCTAAATAAATGTGGTTGTATAACATCATTTTAATGCACATTTCTTGCTTAATGTTTTTTGCTAATGACTTATTACTTGCTGTCTATATTTATTTTAGACCATGGAAATGATGTTAAACAAAAGCAAATTCAAGAATTTTCTTATTTGATTTCAAAATGGGTCATAAAGTAGCAAAGAAAACTCACGAAATCAACATATTCCATATACAAGGGCAATAAACTCCAACACTGATTGCCTGTTAGAATCACTCTGGGATCTGTGTTCCGACTGGGGCAGGGGGGGTGCAAACAGTATGCATTTGGCCCAGGAACTGCTAGTGAACATACGGTACAGTGGTGGTTCAAGAAGTTTTTCAAGGAGACGAGAGCCCTGAAGATGAGTGTGGTGGCCAGCCATCAGAAGTTGACATCGACCAATTAAGAGCATCATCAAAACTGATCTTACTACTACACAGGAAGTTGCCAAAGAACTCAGGGTCAACCATTCTGTGGTCATTCAGTATTTGAAGCGAATTGAAAAGATGAAAAAGCTTAATAAGTGGGTCCATCATGAGCTGGCCAGAAATAAAAAATCACCATTTTGAAGTGTCATCTTCTCTTGTACTCATTTCAGGAGCACATATATTATAATAGAAATGTCGTCTTCTCTTATTCCACACAATGAATCATTCCTTAATTGGATTGTGATGTGCAACAAAAAGTGGATTGTCAATACCAGCTTAGTGCCTGGACTAAAAGAAGCTCCAAAACACTTCCTAAGATGGAACAACAGACTGGTTCCAAATAGGAAAAGGAGAACATTAAAGCTGTCTATTGTCACCTTGCTTATTTAACTTATATGCAGAGTACATCATGAGAAACGCTGGGCTGGAAGAAGCACAAGCTGGAATCAAGATTGCCGGGAGAAATATCAATACCCTCAGATATGCAGATGACACCACCCTTATGGGAGAAGGTGAAGAGGAGCTAAAAAGCCTCTTGATGAAAGTGAAAGTGGAGAGTGAAAAAGTTGGCTTAAAGCTCAACATTCAGAAAACGAAGATCATGGCATCTGGTCCCATCACTTCATGGGAAATAGATGAGGAAACAGTGGAAACAGTGTCAGACTTTATTTTTGGGGGCTCCAAAATCACTACAGATGGTGATTGCAGCCATGAAATTAAAAGACACTAAGAGTTATGACCAACCCAGATAGCATATTGAAAAGCAGAGACATTACTTTGCCAACAAAGGTCCTAGTCAAGGCTATGGTTTTTCCTGTGGTCATGTATGGATATGAGAGTTGGACTGTGAAGGAAACTGAGTGCCAAAGAATTGATGCTTTTGAACTGTGGTGTTGGAGAAGACTCTTGAGAGTCCTTGGACTGCAAGGAGATCCAACCAGTCCATTCTGAAGATCAGCCCTGGGATTTCTTTGGAAGGAATGATGCTAAAGCTGAAACTCCGGTACTTTGGCCACCTCATGCAAAGAGTTGACTCACTGGAAAAGACTCTGATGCTGGGAGGGATTGGGGGCAGGAGGAGAAGGGGACGACAGAGGATGAGATGGCTGGATGGCATCACTGACTCGATGGACGTGAGTCTGAGTGAACTCCAGGAGTTGGTGATGGACAGGGAGGCCTGGCGTGCTGCGATTCTTGGGGTTGCAAAGAGTCAGACACCACTGAGCGACTGGACTGAACGGAACTGAACTAAAAGCCAAATTTGCACCAAACAAAGGTCATGGTCACTGTTTGGTGTTCTGCTGCTGATCGACTGCCCCTTTCTGAACCCCCAATGAAACTATTACATCTGAGAAATATGCTCAGCAAATCGATGAGATGCACCAAAAGCTGAAATGCCTGCAGCCAACACTGGTCAACAGAAAGGGCCCAGTTCTCTGCAACAATGCCCAACAGCATGTTGCATAACCAACGTTTCAAAAATTGAACAAATTGGGCTACAAAGTTTTGCCTCTTACTCCACATTCACCTGGCTGCTTACCAAATGACTACCACTTCTCAAGCATCTTGACAAGTTTTTGCAGGGGAAATGCTTCCACAACCAGCAGGAGGCAGAAAATGTTTCCCAAGAGTTTGTCAAATCTCGAAGCATGGATTTTTATGCTACAGGAATAAACAAACTCTCGGTGGCAAAAGTGTATTGATTGTAATGGTTCCTATTATGATTATTAAAGATGTATTTGAGCATACTGATAATTATTTAGAATCCATAGTCCAAAGCCATAATTACGTTTGTACCAACATAATAGGTTTGTTTTCCAGGCAGAAAAATTAGGGAAAAGCCAGTGAATGTTAGAGAAAGGTTTGGTCTGTGTGGATGCCATTGGCTCATAGCAAATAGCAATGATTCCAACTCCACTGATTGATGCTCAGTATAGATGTTTTGTCAAACTTAATTAAAATAAGTTTTAAAAATACTCATGCTTAAATATGTAAAATATAAGCTTCTAACTGTTGATGCGTGGGCATGGAAGAGTCAAGGACAAACTCAAATGGCCCAAGTTATAATGAATAAAGAAAAGTTTTGATTTGGTTTATCATTTATAACAATGTATTGACAGAAACCAAGAATTTATATTTAAGATTGTTTCATAACTATATTACTTTTTTACTAAAAGTGTCAGAATATACTATAAATATGATAACAAATGTTCATGAGATCTCAGCTATAGCAACTGCCATTTTTCATCCTTTCCTCAGTAAATACAGTTATTATAGTTTTTATGGGAAAAAAATTGAAAAACCATTTGGCTTTGCTGACGTGATCACTTGCAAAACTATTGGAAAGTTAAATACCAAATTTTTATTTATGAGATAAGAATATATTGACATTATAGTTCATGTAATTATCTCACACATTCAGGAGAGATTAAGAATTCTAAAACTGTGTTACAGTTAGAACACCAGAAAGCTTTTCTTTAAAATAAAAAAAAAAAAAACCTTAGGGAAAATAAAACTAAAGTATTCCAAGATATTTTTAAATTGTTATTGTGCATTCAACTTAAGATATGGTTTAAGACATCAGTATGATGAGATGATTACATAGTGATTCAAAACAAAGTACTTTTAAAAGTCTGCATGCCCTTCAGGTTGACTATGAAGTCATCAGTCAAGGTGAATAATCAAGATAACTTTTTCTTTTCTTCTAATTCAGTGCTGAGTACAAGAGAAGGACTAAATACGTTCAGAAAAGTCTTAATCCTGAGTGGAATCAAACAGTGATTTATAAAAGTATCTCCATGGAACAGGTATGTAGCTGTTATTTTCTATATGACAGATTTAGCCTAATATAAAAACAGTGATGATAAAATTATTGAAATATTGTGATTTATGTCAATATTGCTATATAAACAAAAGAAATAGGTGAAGGACATATAAGAACTGTAGCTATAAAAGGAACTGGGTGCAGTTCAAAGATACGGTGAAAGAAATGTGCACATTTTGGCGAAACAGCTAAACACAATAAATAAGATTGGTAGATCATTTTCCATTGATTATTTCAAAATGAAATATTTAAGTAGAATGGGCTCTATTATATTTTGAGGGAAAATATTTCCAGCTAGGTGCATCATGACATTTATAAACAGTATAGAGATATAAAAGAATTGGATGCACTGAAATGAATTATCCCATCAGGCAACATTTGGAAGATCGTCTTTTCTCTAAATTGAGACTTAATAAAGATCTGGCATTGTGGAACTGAATTGTACAAAAGAAAGCATGAAGAAAACTAATGTAAAGGGTTATCACCAGAAACAGAATGACTCTAGGCAAAACTGCATCAATATGTTTGTGAAAATCTTCATAACTATGCATGATTTACAGAAAATAATTGATGGCTTATAAGGATGAATCAACAGAGAAGAGAATACAAATAAAATAGAAAGAAGACATCCAAGAAACAATTTACACTTTGAAAGACAAGTCTATCTTTCAAAGTGAGATTTCTAATTTATCCTCTGGAAGATTTCTAATTTCACTGTGAAATTGAAGCCGGATAAATTATAATCTGGGTTCTTGAGTTGAAAATAAGTTAAATTCACCTGCAAAAATAAGATAATGCTACTAATATGTTTTGGCAATTTACTGAGACAAAAACTAAAATCCAAATACTTTATCTAAATAACCTAGACATTTTTATGACCTATGAATTTCATGTGTTAAAGAGTATATATAGATTCTGCTTTGTACTTTTAATAATGGGACGGGGTAGATAACAGGAAATAAGTAAAAATCACCCTTTTGTTTGCAAAACAGTGAGGTACCTTATGATCAAACACTCAGTTGGACCGCAAAATGATTGACAGTTTACATAATATTTAATGTAAGTATACAGTTTTAGATAAAATTAAAACTATTTTTATTTAAATAGAGTACAAGGAATAAAAATAAAAGGCTCTGTTATATGAGTATATTGAAAAGTTATGATGAGAATGAAGTTAATAACCTTTTGATTTGAACTGTAGCTCAAGAAGAAAACACTGGAGGTGACAGTCTGGGATTATGATAGATTTTCTTCCAATGACTTTCTTGGTGAGGTGAGCCTATGGTTTCTTTTATTTTTCATTTGCTTCATTATAAGCCTTTATTTAAATCTTGATGGAAAGGAAATTTCTTAAATGTATAACCATTTCTGGATAAAATTCTTTGGTGAATATAATTTATTTTCAAACTGACTCTTTGAATAGATAAATATTTGGAGAATTAATTTTTACTTTACCACTTAATGTACTTTAAAATTAGTTTTCAAGGTAAAATATTAATTGTTGATAGAAAGTTATATAATCATATTGTGAATCCAAATGACTATGTTAAAGATATGGGATAAATTTATTATAAAACGAGCTGAATTTTTTCAAATGCATTTTGAGGTTATTTAATTGCTGTTCCTCACTGCATGTATGAATGACTTGATGTGACATTTTATATTCTTATTTAAGTGTCTCACAGAAAAATCTCCAAATATTTTAAGAAGCAAAGCTAGAAGTCAAAGAAAACAATAAAAACAAATTTTTTGTAAATCACAAGGAATGTAACCTAAATATGAAATCTGGCAGGATGGTCAGATCTTGTGACTTTTTTTTCAAATAATGTTTTAATAATAAAAATACATATTTTGGTTAAGTGATCTTTGTTTAAAGCAGAGGTTATGAATTACTGTTAAACATAAATCCTCTCCAAAAATATATAATACCTAGAAAATATGATACCCTTTTGGTAGAAACAGTAGAAAACAGTTGCATAGTCTTAAGTGACTCGAGGTCTTGTTTGGTTCCTACATCTGTACTTCTTTCCCATTTGAACTTCACCTACAGGCTCCACATGGAATAGCCAGTTGGACTAATCTTGGTTTTAGATAGGACTACTCTAGAATGTACTGTTATATCTGATTTATGAGCCTATTTCAAAAGCTGATTTACTGAAGTCCTGATAATTTATTGTTCACTTAAACCTAAGGCATATATCCATTGTGCTGGTTTTCATTTTTATAGTGATCAAATTTAAGATGCCAACTACTGTAAAATGCACTATTGTTATGTACCACTAAGAAAAAGAAAACGTTGCCAGTTATGCCATGACACAGTGCTTTCTTTTCATAAATTGTTGGTCATATCCCTGTCCCAAATGTGAACTGATGTATTTTTAAATAGATGGAATAAATTACTAATTGAAAATTAGCCATTCTTTTCATTTTGTCTCTCTGGTAACTAAAATTAAACAATCCCCAGAAAATTGCTAGCCAAGTTTAGGACTAGAATGTGTCCATTTAACAAAAGAAAACTTTATTTCATAAAGAAATTGACTTGTAATCTCTCTTTTTGCATCATCTCCAAACAATTTAATTAGTAGTCAGAGATGTAATACAGTTCAATTTAACCAAACATTTGTAAAGCATTTACTATGCACAAGACATTGTTCCCAATACCATGGATGAAGAAAAATGAGGAAGATAGCCTCATCATCCTAAAATATATACTATATCCTTGACGTATGTCCTTGACTAAATTTCAGCTCACAGAAAAAAATTAACAAATGAATTGTAGATTAATCCATAAATTTCATTCACTTACTGCATTTTTTTTCAGGTACTGATTGATTTATCTAGCACATCTCACCTTGATAACACGCCTAGGTGGTATCCACTCAAAGAACAGACTGAAAGCATTGATCATGGCAAGTCCCATTCCAGTCAGAGCAGCCAGCAGTCCCCAAAGCCATCTGTCATCAAAAGCAGAAGCCATGGTATCTTCCCTGACCCATCCAAGGGTAGGAAATATTTCAAGTAGCAAAAGTCTTGTCTATTTGTTCACTCAGTATCTTTCTGAATATAAGTGCCTGTATATTTAATATTTTTGAAAGGTTGGGTTCTACTGGGAAATATTTAATACAATATCATGCAAAGAGTGATGGATATGGAACCTGGAGAAATGGACTTTAGTCTCAAATCAGCCCATAATTAAGTTGATGTCTTTGTGATCTTCACCACTCTGGTTCTCTGTTTTTCAATCTGTAAAATGGAGAAGGTTGCATTATATGAGCTATTGGGTCTTTTCCAGCTCTCAAGATCCAGGATAATATGATTTTATAAAATATATTGGGATATCTCATAAACAAAACATAAAAATCCTCAGCAATACATTGACTAAATGTAATCCTCATGATCATTTTTGCATATTTCTTCTAATTGCTTATATGCCTATTTTTCATATATACATTCTTATTCATTATAAATGTAATGAGTACATTACAATACATACAACTTTCCATTTTGCTTTTTAATTATATCAAAAATGTTTTCCTTAGGTCATCAAAACAATTGGTATGCTGAAAATTACTCAAATCTTTCCTAAATAGTGGATTCAAATGCATTCTATAATTTTTTCTATTAGTTTTTAAATTGCAGCATCATACACTTGGTTTGGCAGTATGCACAGTTTTCTCATTTGAATAAACTTTTCCATTGGGAGTTCAGTAACCAGTTATCCTAAAACACAGCATTAATCTTCATCATAAACTGATTTACTGCCTGTATGAAATAACCATGGAATATCTTTCCAGGATATGCTGAGTTATTTATAAATATTAAATAAAATTTTTTATATTGGATCTGAGTATTCCTTCCTTTTTGCCTCTTCTCAGGAAGTACAGCATAATTGAAAAGTGGTATTTTGTAATTTGGGTCAGAAATACAAATGTTCTACGAGATGGAAAACTGAGATTATGTCCAAAGGCCACTGAGTTAATATGATAAACCACTGATTACAATATGTGCTATAGATTACTTATGAATTTTATATATCATTTCTGGATTCCATGTAGCCAGATTAACTCTGCCCTGATTGCCATTCTGAAAGATGATCAGTATAAAGACCTCTTTCTCTGTATAGCTGCCATAGTAAATGCGTGATCTTATATATACAGTGGTTAAAATCACCTGAGATGATGATAATACCATCTCCACTTCCAAGTATCCCAGTGACTCACACCCCTTCCTCGAGGAATTAACTGTCTTTTTACTTAAAACTCCTTCTGCGGCAGTGTCAGCCTACTGCTTCTTCCCTGGTCTCCACTAGAATTAGCAGAGTTCCTTGGTAAAATTATAAGTCAATATATTCATTTACATGAGACTACTTCGAATGCATTCCTTTCCGCAAACCTCTCTTCCCAAGATTATCGTCCTCTCGTCTTTCTTCCCAAAAACTGTCTCCTAAACGTTGACTCACATTGCTGTATGGTGAGCAGTTGCACAGATGAGCCAAAAAACAAACAGAATTAACATCAGTCTTAGACGGTTTCAAATTGTGTGAACCAAGCTTGGCAAGAGGAACGCTGGAGCAACTTTAACTCGTGTTTTACCTTTTTGTAACCAGACATGCAGGTTCCCACCATTGAGAAATCCCATAGTAGTCCCGGTAGCTCGAAATCCTCATCCGAAGGCCATCTCCGCTCTCATGGACCATCTCGCAGTCAAAGCAAAACCAGCGTCACTCAGACCCACCTGGAAGACGCAGGGGCTGCTATAGCCGCTGCCGAAGCCGCTGTGCAACAACTCCGCCTTCAACCAAGTAAAAGACGCAAATAAATTCCTCAGCATGGCAGCTTAATGTTCATCTGTTGCCTTTCTTTCCCCTGTCTTCCCCCGTTTGCTTTGTTTTGGGCTTTCCTTACTCCCTCTGTTCTCTGTCCCTTTGTCTGTGTAGGACAGTATCAATACATAAATATGCTCTTCTTAATTTAGTGGTTTTTTTTTTTTTTTAGTTTACGTAGACCAAAAATAAAACTGGCTGTTTCTCCTTTGTCTCTACCATCCGTCCAACCTGGCTCATTGTATTTGGGAGCTGTGTCTATGATGTTTGCAGGCAAAGCCATGTTGTGTGTCCTTTTGTGTGCCTGTAAATAGCCTTTAGAATACAGAAATTATAAGCACAAGTGACTGCCAATTTTCCAGGCATTACATCAAAAAAAAAAAAAAAGCACACACACACAACTGTTTGAAGCAGACTAGCAATGAGATTCTCGCCTCTGAAAAACACTAAACAATTTTAGACAGAAGAGTAATGTGACCAACAGTCAACTTCTAGAACCTAGGAGAAATGGAAAAGACATATCAATCTTAAAAAGTTTAATAAATTGTGCATGTGAAATGATGAAGATTTCTGTGTGAGAAACTTTCTAGACTTTTGAAAAAAAAATCTATGAAGAAATTCATGTTTCTTATATTCTCAAAAGTACATAGTGTTAATATATGTGCAAGCATATGTGATGAGACTATGTCGTCGCCTCATTAAGGAGCACAGTTGGGCCCATTCAGTTGCATCACACTTTGTTTATGATTCCAGAAATTTTATAGGATTATTCTTTTTTAAACCATTGGAAATCCTTTGGAGTCAAGATATCAACTGAAACATAACAAATCACCCATCTTAATGGCTGTAATTTCAGTTGATAACAATGATATAAGAACTTAGTAAGTACAGAGACTTTGAAAATGCCGGGGCACAGTTACTTCCAAGAGGCATCAGCCAAACAATGGAGATAAATAAATGCTCTTCCCATCTCCCAAAATCATCATTTTCAAAGAAACAGCCAGTTTTAACCCCCTTTAGTGCTGTGCATGTGATGTCATTTTGGCATTTGAAAACACAACTTAATTTCAGTAGAGCAAAACATCACTTACGTTTGCATGAATGACATTCAAGCTGGTTCCATCTGAGGATACATACTCTGGGTTTCCATTTCACCCACACTGCCACAGCAGCACATAAAAGCGGTCCAGTCTAATCATGCCAGGAAGCAGCACAGACACAGCATAGCAGGAGTCTTCCCCATTCAAAGAACTCAGTCTGATAATCTGCCTCCACCAGCCAATGGCAGCCAAGACCAAAGCCAGCTAGCCCTCAGGAAGGTGATGTCTGATGGACCAGTCAAGCCAGAAGGAGGTGAGCAGAAAGGCGCTATTCAAAGTGCACAGCGAGAACATCCCCCAAATTTAAGGCCCTCATCTTTTAATTTTTAGAAATTGTCTGATAAAGTATGTTTATCCACTTTTTAATGTGCTTTTGTGGGCATGGCATTTCAGGACTTCATCATCACTGTGTAAGTCCCAAGATCAGTTTCATAATATATTGATTATAGTGATTTGTATTTTTCTATGCACTGAGCATCTTTTGACTTTTGTTGGGAAATAGATTAACAGTATTCATATTGCAGAATGGAATGCATGCTACTAACCTAATCTGTTCAAGCATGACTATAAATATGTTGCACTGTGATAAAAATTTAAACCACTCACAATTTGAATTAGCATACCAGTTGGAATGTAGATAAGCTTTTGTTGAATATTATTTTAAGTGTAACTTTTTAAAAAAATTCAGTGAATTTTGGAAATACCTAGAGGAAAGTAAAGGAAAAATGTTAATGCATTCATTCACCTTTACGTGGTAAAAGTTCTCTCTTGATCCTACAAACACATTTTCCATTCATGTTTCCGTAGTTGTCAAGTGTATCAGTTGTGTTGGGCATGTGAATATACAAGTGCCTGTGTAATAAATAAAGTATATTTATTTCATTCATAACCTGCTGGGTTCTGAGCGATTGTTATATGATACAGTTTCAAATGAGTGTGTCAGTTTTTGCTTTCTCATTTGATTTCTTGCCATAGAGAATTCAGAGTTTCTGCTTCCTTGCTAGTGAGAGCTATAATGATAGTATATTGGGTTGCGAGAAAAAGTTTCATGTCAGAAACATTATGATAGATGGGGAATTGTTACCAAATAAACATACCAGAGCTTACATAAACATGTAAATAATTGATGGGGTTGGGCTATTCTATGATGGGGTTGGGCTATTCTAGTCAGTGCTTCCACTCTTTCTTTCTCCCACATCTGATTAACTTCACAATCTGCTCAGCTTTCTGGATAGAGGAAGACAAATCTGATCAGCCTTGCTCTGGGCAGGCACCTGGACTTGATTCCATGGCTCTGTTAGGACGGAAAGCAAGTTAATATCAGTTCCTAACTTGACCTCAACATTTGTAAGATTTTCCCCAAGAAAGAATGCCATTCACTGACAGTGACAGGGATCAAACCAGGGTGATTATTAAATGATCTTCATTGTAATTCAAATGTAAATTTAATTGTAATTCAAAAACATATATCAAAGAAAAGTTTTTAAAAAATGTTAGCTGTCCTTAAGTCCCTTCCAGCCCTAAAACACTTGATTTTATTATTCTGTACTTTCCACAAAACTAAAATTAGGCCTCATACTTTTCTTTTGCATTTCTTTTTATTATCAGAAAACTTAAAAATTGTATATGCTTTTGTCCCAACTAATCAGATATTTAGGAGCAGTGGAAGATTTGTGTGGCAGTACAAAGGACATGAACTGTGATATTTCTTGAATTAGCAGGAAATTAAGGAAACAGCTTAAATATTAAAAGACAATTCTGAATATACATTTATTCAGCCCAGTTTATAGATTATCACCAAAAGACAATTTCCCTTTTCTAGTTAGCCGTACTAGTACCTTTCAAGAGTACTTATAATTCCACCTCTCACCTTTTCTTCATCAAATAATTAAGTCAATTGATTTCTTACTTCATTTTCTTACTGCAAATATTTCATAATTACAAATGTCACAGTAGTCAAATGCTTCCCTTACTTCACTCTGTTTTTAATTATTTTGTTGTATTTCTATATGATATTTTGTCTGAGTTTTTTTTTAGATACGGGTTTTAAAATTTTTAGCAAAACATGTTTCTCTTTCTTTGAATAATGCTCAAATGAATATTCTCATATATTTGCAGTAGTTCTTCACATAAAAGTGCTTCATCACCCATTTTCTCATTTTATCACGCCTAGTAGATGAGGGATTCGTTGCAGATATTCTCATTTCTGTTTTCTGAGTGAGCCATTGGAGAGCCAGGGGGTGATATAACTGATAAAGAACACTTGGCTGGAAATTGTCAGAATCAGCAATCTAACCCTGGTCTTATAAGTGTGCCTAAGCTTTTGCTTTTTAAATACATTGGCTCCTTTGAAGTCCAACTCTCTTGATTTCACTAAAATCCATGGTCATTTGCTTATTTGCTATTTACACTCAAGTCCTTACCAATGATTAGAGGTTGCTAGATGATGGTGGAATACAATTTAGACTTGCTTACCTACTTGATCCTCTTTTCTGAAGGCTGATAATTAAGCTGCCACCAACCAGGAAAATAAAACCTTCTCACTGCACAAGCTGAATGCAGCAGTAAGCAGTCTCTGCAGAGGAGGCTGTGTGCACATCTGTAGTCATTTCTATCAAGGGTGGCGAAATTGTCCCTAAAGAGCTTTTCATATATTTTTTTGTGAGCTTCTCAGCAGATTTCCGCTTGAAGTAGCATAAAATATGGGTCAACTATGAACTACAGAGTGAGCCAGAGGAACTTTCTCTCCCTCCGGGGGTTTAGTTGCATGCTAGGAAACCTGAAAGGAAGGACTGGACAGATTGTGCCAGCTCATCCTGATACGTAAACAACTCTCTGTTTGTATTTAGAAATCCCTGGAGATTTTTTTTTTTTTTTCCCAAGCCAGTTGGTTTGGTTGAATATAGGCCTGGCCATTTTAGAAGGTAACACCAACCTGGGAAGAGAGTTTTAAAAATAGGTTGTTTTTTAAAACCATACCCAAACTAAAACAAAAATTCTTAAAACCTTGAAAATTAACTTTAGTTGCTATTGAATATATTACATTTTAGGGACATTTTTTAATTCCTGAGCTATTTCTGTTTGATGCTGAGATTTTTAAGTGAGATTGAAGTTTAGAAACACTGATAAAAGATGGGTAGAAATATCCCTCCACCCTGGGCAGTAGAACTGTTGGGACAGCTTGGAGACGCTAGCTGAGAAGAGAAATCATTGACTGAGTTATGTGAGGCAACTATGATTGCGGGTCCCTTGCTGTGGCTGAATTCAGGAGAAAAGCCTGAAGCTACTTCCACAGACCGCTGCTGGAAACTCCACTTTCCATAAGGCTCCTTTGCAGTACCTGTCAAAGAAGAGTTTCCTTTCCTTGTTGCCATGGTGAACTCTGACTAAGCCATCTCTTTCTGAGACCTGCTGTCTTGGGCAAGTGGTAGTGGGTGGCTGGGTTGGGAACCAGGGTGGGCACTGGGAGTGGAGGGAAGTGTTGGTTACAAGGGCAGCAGCCGATCAGTGGTCCATTCTGTTCTGGCCAGAAGTAGATGGTCACTTTTGGTCAGAAGGAATCTGGCATTCTCTGTTTCTGGAAAGGAAAGGGTCCAAAAGGAAAGTGAAGATCAGAAAAGAAATCAGAATGAGATTTGGAGGTGAAATTATCTAGAATGTAAGCAAGGGGTTAATAAAAACAGACTTTATGTTCTTCAGTTTACTGTGTTTGTGCAAAAATAAGAAAGAAAGGCAGAAGAGCTTTAAAAATAAAACTTGGGATAGTTTAAAACGAAAACAAACTGTACTGATATGAACACAGCAAGTAAGTAGCCAATAGAAGTCTAAGAGAATCAAATTGGATTAGCTTTCAAATTTTTCGGCCTGTTTCTCTTGGGGCAAGGGTTTTCTTTTGTTGTTGTTTGTGAAAATCAAAATGTTCTTCTAAAGCTTTGTGTTTTTTAAGAGTTTTCCGTATTTTCTTAGAATGATTGATTATGCATTTTGAAAACTCTGTAATCATTTAACATTTATTGCCAGAAGTAACTCTGCTGTACATGCAGAGTAACAGACAGTAAATATATAGCTCTGATCATATGATGCTGCCTCTTGTGAATGGATCTTCCTTACCAAAGGTGAATTCACTGACCTGTCATCATTGGATACTTTTGCTTTTTCTGGTAGCAGCCATGAGTTCATCAAGCCATCCATGTAAAGAATTACTGGTTCATACCGAGGATTTACATGTTCATTTCATCTGACATGAATAGTAAGACCAACTGGCCGAAGTATCAAACTTGGCTTCAGCATTGTGGTGCCTTTGTCACATGATCTAACCATGGGCCTGTTTGATTGAGCAGGACTATTAACATGATCCAAGAAGAGAAAGGCCTAATTTTTAACATGCCAAAGTCCCTTAAATGCTATTTATGACATGTCTTATAACAAACTTAACCTAAGTTTTTAAAATGCAAATTATTTTACTTTAGGTTTGAGCAAATTTATTTTCAAAAAGGTAATTTATCAAATTACCAGCAGAGAACAGGACCCTGAGGAAATGAGACAGGCAAGTAAATGCTGATGGAGGAAAGAAATGAGAAGCATGGAGCATGAGAAGGCTGATGGGAACACAGTACAAGGTCCTGAACAGAGGGTACAATCTGAGCTTGGCGCTGGGAGCGTTATTACCCGGGTAGGCAGGAGGGGTCGTGGAACCAGGCGAGAGGCAGAGGAATGCCAAAGGCACTAGGTAGCTACTTACCAATGTTGCCTAATTCCAGATATCTATCCATGAATTACTTGATTTTTTCTTCCACTTTTCATCTGAGTATGTTATATAAAATGCATTATTCCACCCATTCTTGTTGTGCAAGATAATCTTTGGGGAGGAAAGGGATATGAGGATGGGATAGGGTGAAGGAATCTTTACATATAATGAGTCAGACTGTGAAAAGTAGCCTTTTTATTTTATTACTTTGTTGAATGTATAAATATATATTTCAGTTATTGAGGTACCAAATAAACACTTTTGGATATTAAATGAAAACATATCAGCAATATTTGATTGGGGTATTGAGGTTTTTACAGGCATAATTAGGAATAAAGTAGGTATAACCATAGCTTCATACCTGAATGTGTTTTAAAATACTGAAAAATAAGTTAATTGATAATTTGAACAGAAACAAATCAAAATAATATTACAAATCCATCAAGAACAGATAAACTTTTAAGAAGAAAATGCTTGATGAAAGTTGGGAGATAGGTGTCTATTTTTAAACATGAGAAAGACAATAGAATAAATTTTGCTTTATTCTCAACACAGAAACAAAATCAACTTTTTCTCATTGAGACATTTCAAACTAAAAACTGCATTTTTTAAAAGTTCTTGGAGGTAATTTTTTTTTCAGAGTTCTTATAGCTTTTATTTTTATTTGAAAAATTTTGAAGTATAATTAATTTACAATGTTCTGTTAGTTTCTGGTGTACAGCAAAGTTATTCAGTTACATACACAGGTCATATCTGACTATGTGAAATAAACTTGGAATCTAAAGACAGAGAGAAAGTCAAATTTAATACTGAACAAGTCAAATTTCTTTCTGTATAGCAATATATATATTCTTTCTATACTTTTAATTTGTTGTGAAGCATTGTCATTGCTAATGATATTTCTTAAATAGCTACTTTGGCTTCATCCAACTATTGATGTACAAGAAAACTGAAGAGAGTTTATGTAGAGAAAATCCATCTGGGGAAGAATTTGCATTATTTTATGCCTGCCAAATTTCATTATTTACTCTGGGTTTCTGTGTAACATAAAGTAGATATTTAAAAAAAAAAAAAAAACTAGAAGAGACAAGCAAATTTTTATGACACACATAATATTTAACTCAGACCTTATTCCTCTAAAGCTGTGAAGTTCTGGGTGCACAAATTCTACAAAAGTTTAGAGAAATTAAAAGGATGATATCAGTAATAATAAATCTTTTCAAATAAGGTGATACAACTTGATGCTTTTTAGTATAGAAAGTAAAATGAAAAGTCTCCATAGAATGATTGTCCTGAGTACCCTGGTTTAAGATGATTGCTGAAGAAGGCTTGTGCCAGCTGCTTTGTTTCTCTCATTTTCACAGTTCATACTTCATTTGCATCATTCTCAAAGTGTGTCCATTGATCACTAGGTATTCCAGAGGTCTTTTCAGGACTCTACAAGATCAAGAAATTCTTAAGACTATTAAGATGTTATTTGCCTTTTTCACTCTCATCCTTTTTGTAATATGCATGAACTTTTCCTACATTTCCATGACAAGGCACAATATCATTGTGTTGGTGACTAATGGAAAATGTATTTCTCAACTGTTTATGTTAAACTATTCTTAATTTTGAATTTGATAAATATTGATAGATATAACTCACATGAAGCAGATTTCTTTGAGGAATTCAGTAATGTTTAAGAATGTAAAAGTGACCTTGAGACCAAAATGTTTAAGAACCACTGCTCTATACACAGGCATAATCATAATTTTTCCAGTGGTCAAGAATAGGATAATTAGAAGTTTCTCACAAGATATAATTATCATATTTGTCTCTAAGTTTTCTATACCTTATATCTCTTATAGTGCATTTCAGAACCCTTACTTTCCTTGCTCATTAATGTTAATTTATAATTTAAGATTGACTACTTTTTATTTTATCTTAATTAATTTACTGGGCATGATTTAGATTAAATTATGATTATATGCCCATAAAATTTTGAAGTTTGACTGATAAATTATTTATCAACTTTCATCAAGTTGTTTCTAGCCTAAGGTAGAGTCAGAGTATTGTAAAGGCAAATACATTTTATTTTGTGTCCTTATTTTGATAAACTTATTGGGAAAAAAAATCGTTTATAAGTTGTTTCTCTTATCTTCTATTGTATCACCTATATTAGTAGTTCTACTCATTGAACATTAATTTTGGGCATTAAGTAACAATAGAAACATTGAAGATCATCACTTTGATTCATATTTAAGTAAAATTTGAGTTTCTTAACCCTTGCCTAATCCTTAACCATTAAGGATATAATTCAGTATTTTTAAAATAATTAAATCTAAAAAGGGAATTCTGAAAATATATATTTATCATTTATAGAAAATATTATCTGGGTTACTCAGATTAGTTGCTCATCATTTATTCTCATTCGTACACACTTTTTTTTTTAATGAATAGCATGTTTCAGAAACTCTTCCAAGTGCTAGTCATTTTTAGTGAACGCAATAGACAAAAATCACTGTCCCATGAATCTCACCTTGGAGTAGTATTTATTGAATAAACAATTAAAGATATGTGGGAGAATTTTAAGAATGACAAAAGTGTGAGTTTTCTCTATCTTAAACTGAAATCGAAGAACAATGCTTTTAGTTGATTTAAGTTTATATGTAACCAGACAATAGTATTTGTAGAAATAAATATCTGAAAATGGAATATTGTTTTGCTCTGGTCTGGTTCTTTAGTTTACTGGCTTCCCAGGTGGCACTAGTGGTAAGAACCCACCTGCCAGTGCAGGAAAAGTAAGAGACACAGGTTCGATCCCTGGGTCAGGAAGAGCCCCTGGAGGAGGAAATGGCAACCCACTCCAATATTTTTGCCTGGAGAATCCCATGGACAGAGGAGCCTGGCAGGCTATAGTCCATAGGGTCACAAAAGTCAGGCATAACTGAAGCAACTTAACACACAACCAGCTATAGGAGGAGATTGGAGAAGGTAGGAATATTAATGAAATTAATTAAAGACTTTAGATTCCACGGGACTGGACATGTATTTATCAAGTAGTTGTCCAGATTCCTCTTTATGGCCACTGACTGTATTTGAATGATCATGAAAAATAATGCTGAGGATTTGTTGTAGCATTAGCCATATAAATCAGTATGCTATTATTAATTTCTATTTGTTTGTACTGGAAATGTCTCCTTTGGGCAGGATTTTTATATAAATCAAAATATTTGGATTCTATTTAAGAATAACATCCTTGTTATCCAAGTATTCATGATCTTAGTGATCAGTTTCAGGATTATGAAGAACATTTTTCAAAAGTGACCATATAATTACTTTTGCAAGAGAGAGGATATTTAAGTTTCAAAAGAGAATATTGTAAAATAGAGTTGCCCTTGAAAAATTGATGCCCTTGAATATTTTTTTCTTTCAGATATGATTGTCCTTACTATGAATCTTTTAAAGATTTTTATTGTGTTATTTAAGGGTAAAGATCTTAATTGTGTTAACATTTCTTAGCACAAAAACTTGGTCCTTGATAAATTCTTTGTTAATTTTGTTTGGACATAGCTGGAATTATAAACTAAATTTATTTAAGATAAGATGAATTAACTTTGATGATGTTTTAATCAAACATTTATCCATTACTTAATCTGAAATTTTGATCCACATTTAAACTTATTTTAAGTAGTTTCTTCCAAAACATGTTCTTAACCAAAAATACCTTTAGAAAGTAAGACACACTAAAAGGCAACATTAGAGAATAAATACAGGAACAATAGTACACTGGACCATATGGAGAGGGAAGAACGCAAGCAGGATTAAAAGCTTTAGTATCTTTCTGAAGAAAGAACATAGAGGAATCACATCATCTCCCTGTCTGAAAGAAGCTACTATGTGAACAATACAGAATATTTTAAGGGACGTTCTTTGATTTTTATAAGCTTGTTATAACTTTCTGATATATGCATACATATATATTTCTGGAGGACCAAACCCAGTGTTGGTGTTAATTTTATCTTCAGCAACCCTGAGAAAGAAGTAATAAAACCACCAGTAATTTTTCATTTAGAAAATATTGCAGTGACATCCTTCCACTGCCCTTATCCAAGAGTTTACAAATGACCAATATAGAAATTAGAGGTGTCTATTTTAAATACTTTTAGTTGTGAAAACTTATAATTTGGAGGTAACAAATGTAAATAATTACAGTTTGGAGGTTACAAATACAGATAATTGTATTGAAACCACCTATGCCATTTTTCTAGTGTCTTTTAAATTTTCCCTAATTGGATAATGAATATATTGAAGTAAATCAGAAAAACATTATATTAAATTTCTAAGTTCTTATAAGATGCAGTATCTCTTTTTAAATTAATACTCCTGGATGGTAGTAGAAACCTAAAAATGTTACCGGACATAATTCAAGGGAAAACCTACCAATAATGCTGGTAACAGTGGAAACTAAAATTTGACATTTGGCCTCCATCCAAATCCAATCAGCAAATGTGATAAAGCTGTACGATCTCTTTGGTAAAACTAACACAAAAGCAACAATAATAATAGATAGATAAATAGAGTGAAAGGTAAAGGAGATAAAATAGAAAAGGTCACTAATGTAAATATAATACTAGCTAAAGAACAACAAAGAAAATGCATGCTATAAGTATATAATTTCAGCAATAGGCAGTTATTTAAGTTCATCATTATACTATTGAAATAAAAGAATTATTGATTGATTTATCTTAATCCCAAACAATTGATCCTAAAGCCCTATACACTGTATCTATGAAGATAATGTACTGCATATAGGAATATAATAATAATATATATAATAGGAAATTATAGGCTTACCTACATAATAAATTACTCCTGAAGTATTTAGAAACCCCTTTGAGCTAGACCAGGGATATAAAATCAGTGAAAGAATAGCACAGGTTTCCTACATTCCAAGCACTGAATTCTATAATAGACAACCCTTAATGTGAGAAATTCAATATTATAGAAAACTGGATGAGCACTTTCATTAATTTTGATTAGTCTTGATTCTCTTTCATTAATGAATGTGTGACCTGGAAAAAGTCACTTAAACTTAGAAAAAAAAAAAGGACGGGGGGAGGGTCTTAGTTTTTCTATAAACAAGATGATGGGTCTGGAACTAGTTAACTTTAGAGTCCATGATTGTGCAATTATAAAGTCATCCACAATTTTGATCTGACACTTTGAACACGGGTGCTGCCATCATGTGGTAGGTACTGTGATAATTCTGTATTTTTTAAAAGATGTATATATAGTAGAGGGGAAAATCAACAGAGCAAGCTAATTAAAGACAGATGGGCAAAGAGACACTACCCTATTTAATAAAGGTTAGCCACAGAGGAGCAATCTAACAAAATGATGTCTAACCACCTAGCAACCACAGAAAATGAAGAGGTCAGAGAATAATTCAAAACAGATTGAATTGCCTCACAGAAGATAAAATTAATTTACCTGAAATGCCCCCTAAATAAATGAGTCCCAAAATGATTCAACATGCTAGTACTTATTCTTCTAGACTTAGCAGCAGCAGCAGCAGTGTATATAGAAACCCTCTCTCTAGAAGTAGACTTATACCATCTCATATTTATTTGATACACTCTTTTTTCTAGTTGGTTTTTGAAAATACAAGTAAAAATTCAAAAAGATAATAGGCCTCCCAAAATGTAATTCATTAAGAAAATGACTCCAAAAATGTTTTTCATTATTTAAAAAGTCTCAAATTGAATGTAAAATAAATATTTTCCTATGTAATATACAGATGCATAATACATGATTTCTGAAATTCTGTTAAAGAGTTGGAAGAATGAAGAAGACGTTTTTAAGTTGTTAATTTTGAAATCATAAAACCATGAAAAGTCATTTAGTTTTACTGTTTTCAAGTATTATTTTCTACAAGAAATGTAGAGAGACATTATACTGAAATATAAACCAGGGCTTACCTCCTGTCTCTACACCAAGAGTTGCAGTCAGCTTAACTGCACCCTCTAGTTACCATATGTATTATTCTGTCACTCCAGTTTAGAAATATATATATGTATGTATATATATGTGTATGTATATATATAATATTCATGGTCTGTTATGAATTCACAAGGCTATGCTCTCCCATGTTTCATGTGTTATCATTAAATATTTCTTTTAGTCAAACCAGTTTGGGGGTATTTGGGATTACAAAACATCTGATCAAGTGATCACATTTTTCTATGCAGTATGACAGATTAAAGTTGAATCTCTGATTTTAAAAGTTAACCAGAAAAAAATAAAAGATTACCCAAAGCTTCATTGACAAAGAATATGGGGTAAATATATGTATATGTATATGTGTATATATATATATATATTATATATATAATATATATACTGTGGTGTTTCTGATATTTTTGATTTGTACCAACACAGAACTGGATTTTTTTAAAAGTGAGAAATCTTCTATATCACTCAGATATTTTAAGTTGTTTGGTTAAAGGAAAGAATTAATATAATTATCATTATTATAATTTTTACTATCAATTTATTAAATATTACTTCAGCATAGTTCCAGGATTAAGCTTTTAAGAAGGCTACCATGGAACAAACATAGGTTTTGCTTCCAATAACCACATGAATCTAACAACTACAATTAAATATAGAAAGTGATTATTGCTGTAAAAGGTATATAAATTATGTGCTGTGAGAGTCTAGATATAGGAGAGTTCACTTCTGATTATAAAGATGAAGGAAATGTGTGAAACAGGTTCTATCTGAACTGAGCCTTTCCAGATGAATATCATTTAGATAGAGAAAATGACAGGGTCAGAGGAAGGTATAACAAAATTGGAAAGAGACTTGGCTAGAGCTCAGGAGAAGAAAAACCAGATCATAGAGATTCAGAGTGGTCTGAATGGGCTTCAGTGAAGAGTATGCAAAGGAAAGTCATGTGAGGTATGTGTGGAGAACAACAGACGATAAAGTAAATGAAACAGATTTGATAAAGCAAACTAAAGAATTTGACTGAAATCATAAGATGTCTTGAAATTGTAATCTGGCCTCTAATAGAAAGGCCTTAAGCACTTTACTCATTGCTTTTAGGATTTACTGTTGGAGGTTTGCAGAAATACAGATTTAGTTCAGTTTAATATAATTGATGGTTTCTTATGTGGGAGCTGATTCAATTAAAGAAAATGAGTAAATAGATGTGTTGTTTCAAGTAACTGAAAAGGAACTATTAAAATATTTGGACTCTTAGCACCAGATCATCAAAACTGCATTTCTATATTTTTAACCTCATTTTATGCAATATAGATATAGCCCTGTACAGGGAAGATATATTCTGCATTATAATTGAATTCATTTTCAGAAACTAACTATGTCAAGCTATCTCTACATATCAGGTTAAAAGAAAAAATACAGTCATACACAGACATTTTATTAAAATAATGTCAAACATATAGATTCATTTGAGTTATTCACCTAAATACCCAAAATTTCTTTAGATTTAACTTTACATGTAATTTCATTTTCCAAAGGTGGACTTAGACTTATTCTGAAATTTGTGCATGTTCCCTATATTTAATTTTCTTTATTTAAATATTACTGGTTTGCATTTAAAATATTGGCAATACTTTAATAGGTTTTCCACATGAAATTTCCATTTGCCTAGGCAATATGAAAAAACTGTTTCCTTAAATTCATTTCTAGCCTTTTTCCTTTCCTAAGATTATATTGTTTTACATTCTATTCACATTTCTCAAATATCCCAGAAGAGGACTAGAGCTAGAAACTGCATCAGGTAAAAATCAAAGTTTGCCAGAGAAAAGATTAGATATTTTGAAATGTAAATAATAAGACATCTTTGGATATTTTGCTGTATTGTGAGATTTGTGACATTTCTCAGGGATTAAAAAAAAGTTTTAAATTAGTAAATTGATTTTAAAAATAATGTCTATTAATTAAAGTTTGTCTTTGAAAATAATATATTGAGATTTTCCAGTAGATGAAATCACTTTCTTAAATTCAGTATCATACTAAAAATATTAACAGTCTAGTTAGTTGAATCATCTATTGACAATCAAAAAGTGTGATAGCTTTTCCTCGTTTATAATCCGTTGACTTGCCTGACTCACTGTGCAGTTTATTATAGTTTAATCTACTTTATTGTGTTCATAATTTTATATGTCATATTACCCTTGCATTTTATAACTTTATCTTTTTAAAAGGTCTTTAACACATTAGCCAGATTTCTTCTACATAAATCAAAGAGAATATTAAACAAGCATTATGATTATTTTATTCTTTTCCTGGAAATCTAGTCCTATGTGTTACTCTTAATTCACTGGTGACTGGTTACTTAACAGGATTCAGGTACTTTTCTAACTAGCTATTCCCAATTTAATACACACCTGACATACAACTGACTAATTATCAAATATTTCTTCCTTCTCTATTCTGGAAAAAGAATCCTACTATCACTAACATAGATGGTATGAACATTTCTGGTGGCTTTAGAGAAACTGATTGTTCAGAAATGGAAAGGAAGAAGTGAGAAAAACAAAAAAAAACCTTTGAAAGACTTGATCCTAGCTAAGCTGACAGTTTCCTGCCCTCAAACGGTTCCCTTCACAGTATCTACGTTTTCTATTTTTTGGCAGGGGTATACTGCTTAAAGCACTGCCAGATTGCCATTGTGCTTTTGTACATTTCTTTAAGAACAATGTTGATAATATAAGATCATTAAAAGACTATCAACTTTTTATCAAGTGGTGTGGATCCATCCAACCGCTTAAGAAACTCCTGACTAAACAGTAGAAGAGTAATTATGGAGGAGAGAGATCTAAATAGTTTTGCAGCTTAAAATATGTCTAAATTAGAAGAGAATCAAAGTGAATTCATTGTCAGGGACCAGATACTCTCAAAGACTGGGAAACAGCCACTGATGATAAAGCCCTGAAGAAGAGGTCTGACGGGTATAGCAAAGAAAATCACAGTACAAAGAAGTGTGGGTTACTGTATTTCAGCTTTATCTCCCTACTGATTATCATCATTTTATGAGGGAGGCTTTATTTACTTCATTATTTTCAAATGAGGAAACAGACTTCCTAGAGTTACTTCAGCAGGATTGGGAATTCAAAATCATGTTCTGTGAGATCAAAGCTCACGCTCTTAAAACTCTGACCACACGGCAGAAGAAAAACGATAGTTTCAAAAATCTGCCTAGAGCATCTCCCCAAACCCCACAAAAAAGAGGAAACTCTTTCTCTTCATTTCTTTGGCATCAAAATTTCCTCCCAAATCTCCAATCTAGAACTCTGCTAACATTACCATTCACTTATTGCATAATTTATAATACAGATTCATAATTCTTCTATGGGAATATGCATTCTTATGTTCAAAAATCAAACTCATGGGTTATTTAAAACAACTCCCACTCATAAACTAGGACATGACTAAGGGAAATAAATATCTTCAAATTTTAAAACCTGCTGGAGGCAGTTGGTAGAGCTACATACAAACAAGTCCAGAATTTTTAATCGTTTCCTGAAATGATCTATTCTATTTTGCACCTTGACTTCTTAAATTATTGGTTATTAATATGGAAAATATTGAAGCAATTTTCATGTATTCCGTCACTTTTATCTACCCAAGTCTTCCTAAAATCTTTTCTCTATGAAATAGCCACAATTCTTATTTGCTCACCATATTATTGTTGCAATACAGTACAAATAAATCACAACAAATAATAATAATATTTAACTCAGTCTGAAAATCTGATAATTTATCCCTAGAACTGATTTTGTTTTCCTTTTTTGTCCAACGAAAACAATCCAGGGCTTTCTTGTTGCCACTGAAAGTTATCGGTTAAGGAAAAGAGAAGGAAAGCAAGGTTAAGAAATGCAGAGTTTTTGCCAGAGCTGTTTCTTTATAATGTTAATGAAGAAAGACGTGTAAGTTGCATTTGGAGATCAGTTGGAGTTTCATTGATTGACTGTGGCGTTGACTCTTCCCACACCATGCAGCCAAGCCCACCAATCACCGGCCTGCAGAAAGCTCCGCGTCCACTGGCTCCTCCGGCAGCAGCTTTGGCAGTGGGTATAGCGTGGACAGCGAAGGCGGCAGCAGCAGTGCAGGGGAGACTAATCTCTTTCCTATTCCGAGGATGTAAGTGGCTCTCTTTTTTTCCACTACAAAGTTAACAGCATCATGAGTAAGCGTCTCTTACCAATGAAAAGGAAATACCTAGATAATTATCCAAGTTTGAGTCAGTGTCTCTGAAGCACTTCCACTCTTTGCACCAACAGAAAAATAGACGATTCAAGAAAGATTGGATTAATTTAGTGAATTCTAAGGATGAATGCTGGTCACTACCAGGACTCCTTAATCAGTACATTCAATATTTAATAGACAACACTGCTCAAATGATAACTTAGATGTCCATGGGGTCGCAAAGAGTCAGACATGACTGATCTACTGAACTGGACTGAACTGATGCTGAAGGAAGTTCAGCAGCAGTAGTATGTGGATGCTTTAATCATATAATGTATAGATTAATTTATTTTGAATCAGGAGACATTTAAATATATATAAAGAACTCATATATTATATTTGAAATAGAAACACATTGAACTACTAATAACTTTTCAACTATAAATTCTTCTACCATTAAAATGGAATATTTTGAAGTGGAACCATATTTTCTAAAACAAGTAATAAGCTGTATATAGGTCCCCAAATAGATACTCTTAGAATAAAGTTCATTTATAAAATGTTAAGCCTCGGGAAAATCATATTGCAAGGAAAATGCAAAACTAAAGCAGATTGTGTTTAGAATGTGTTAGAATGGTTTTAGTCATATTGGTGGCAAAATTTAGTAGCATCCAAGATAAATCCAAGATAAATATGTTATCTCTATTCCAATATCAAAATCTAAACTCCCTGACTTTCTCCAATAACTAGTTGTTAAGTTTTCAAAAATGCCATCGGGCCACAGCTCCAGGATCTAGGTCAGGGTGAATCTAGCCCACTGCCTGGTTTTGTAAGGTCTGGAAAGAACTAAAAATGACTTTTGCATTTTTAAATGTTTCCCTAAAGCCCAGAAGAATAGCATTTTGTGATACACAATAATTGTGTGAATTTGAAATTTGTGTCCATATGTTAAGTTTTATTGGAATACGGCCCCACCAGCTTGCTTATGTGTTACCTGATATGGTCTGTGCTCTAGGGGCAGAATTGTGTTATTGCAGCAGAGACCATTCAAATCCTTCATTATGTGGCCCTTTACAGAGTGAGTTTGTGAACCACTGGCCTGGGCCCTTGTTAAATTTTCTCTGTTGAGTGAAATCTTCTCTGGGAGTGGAACTTTTACTTCTCTTTGTTTTAATGTCAAGGTTTTTCAAATCTTTCCTTTTGATCCCCAGAAGAGCTCTAATATTTAGATAATGGCTCAAGTTTACAAAAGCAAAATAATAGGGTAAAATAGACTTGTACAGTGGAAAAATATGTTTATTTTGTGATTTTCAGGATATGTTTTTCCTACTTGACTCAGTATTGGATTAATCTGTCCATCTACTCTTTTAAGATGTAGGTTGTGGATTCAATGGACTTATTTGTATTTAATCAGTTCGTTTTTATTGGCAATGATTTCTAAAAGGGGTACAATCTCGTAGGTCCACACATTGATGATCCAGTTTAACAGAAGGGAATTTCTGCAAAGTCATTGCATTCCTGTCTCCAAGCTGTGAATATCATCTGTCAGTAAAGGTTTTGTACCACACATGACTTTCCATTTATCTGTACCTTTCAAGATGTATAATTTAACACTGATGACAAAATTTATAACTTCCAGAGCATAAAGTACATTATTTCCTCAATATCTGAATGTCTAAAGTGGATTTTTTTTTTTACATAAAGACCACATTTCAATTTTGTTTTTTCCCATTTTCCTGTTTCTTTTGTAAATCAAAAGCTTTTAAAAGTGCCTAGGAAGCTATTGTTTTGCCATATGAGCACAAAGAAAGTTCTCTTTTCTAAAGCATTACAGGAGATATGTAAGAATCAGTATTTGGTGGTTCTTTCATCTTCCTTTGTATCTAACACAGTCATTGCTTGGGCTAGCATAAATGTTCAGTAACTACTTGGTGATTGTTTAACAAATAAACATTATCATTTGTGCAGTCAGACTGTTCTGAGCTGAAGGTTATTTATTTGGAATTCAAAAAAATTGCGTCCTTTATATGACCAACAGTTATATTTCCTTTGTACTTCATTTAGCTTTTGCACTGCTGCAAGTTTTCTGTATAATCTTAGAAATGCACCTAATATATATTTTGGCTAAATACCAAATGTTAAAATCAGTTTTCAATAGAAGCAAGTACTTCAGCTGAATAGCATCATTAAAATATTAAATCTAAACCTCAAGACCAAATAAAAAATTACCCAAAAAATTCTTGTTACAATTACTGAAAATTATAACTTATTTTGTTAAAGTCTGGCATAGAATAGAATAGTAATTTTTTAGCACTCTGATCTACTAGATTAGCACTGCTAAAATGTTTCTCACTTTCAACTGAGTATGGCTCAATAACAGGTTGTGTTTTGGCTAGCTCTACTAATATAGGGTACTGCTAAAGGTAAGATTGCTACTATTAGGCTTTCTCCCTGTGTAATAGTAGCAGATATAGCAAAGTTAATTTTTTTAACTTATCAACTCTTTGTCGTGATCTCACTGAAGTAATTATACAAGCTGAAGTTTTGTACATTGCTTAATCAAGACTTTTGTACATATTCAGATGCAGATAGATATATATATATATAATTTCTAACATTTCTAACTTTATCCTTCACAATATCAATTAATAAAAATGTGTGCTTAAAACTTTGACCTAGGATTGTTATACTGGAACAATATAATGGCTTTCAAGGTAAAATAATTGTTGAATTTACATCAGTTCCTCTTTCATTATGTACAGAACCATTTCAGTAAAATGAAAAGAGGGTCTTTAGAGCACTTTTCAAGTAAGATAAAATTGGATTCTTAAGAAATAAATATGGTTACATTTTCACTGGTTGGGCAAATTAAATATTTTTGTGAGAATAAAAATGAATTGTTAGTAAATACTGCTGTGTTAGAATTATTGTCTGGAAAGGATAATATCAAGACATTTCTTTGATCAAGCACCTTTTTAAAAACACTTAAACCTTTTAGTCTGTCTTTTTAGAACATCTTATATAACTACATATAAGGGCAATTTCAGAATCTTTTGTATGCCATGTAACTTTTTCTCTGAAGAAATAAGAAGTGCCTATAGTCTTTTGGCAGTTACATTATCAATATTCTGAACTCACAGGACTCAAAGTCTCCTGAGTTCTTCATCTGTTTGGCCTTCCAAGAAGTTGAAGGCCAAAACTAAAAATGGTTTGCAGCCATTGGCTGATTTCTAAAGCCATTATGTATGCAACTACCTATCAGCACTTTATATATATTAAATATTATGTTGTTTCAGTCACTGTGCTAAGTAGTTATATACATTTTCCATGTGATTTTCTCACAACCAAAGAGTAACTTGTGTTACTATCCTTAAATTACAAAAGAAGAAATAGTCTTCACCAGATAAAGTAGATTTACCTTAAATGATAGCATAAAGTAGTAGAGCCAAAAAGTAGAGACCAAGCAGGATGACTTCAAAAGCCAATAAGCTACACTCAGGAAGGATCTGAAAGAAATAAACATCTATATTATTTCAATATTATTTTAAGTTATTCAGTTCAAAGTTTCCCTTCTCACCAAAAGATCTATACAACTCATCATAACAAAGTGTAGATCTAAAAAACCCTCCTTCTTGAGTTAAAAATGGTAAGAAAAAAAAAAAAATTCCCATTCCAAAACAAAATTAGAAGATTTCATGATGGTCTGATATTTGATAAATGAATCCATGAATAGAACACTGAATTTTGAGGTACAATGTTTAGCCTAAATAGGAATAATGAACAAATATCCACTTTAACATGATAAGAATCAATTTATTATGTTTATATTTGCCATTCAAGTAATTTGTTGCAGGTCTGAATATATAATGTCACATTCTATTTTTTCAAATTTAGACTTCACGTTTGCATTTAAGATCATAATTGAAGTATATAAACTTTTATTTCCTTTCTAAACAGAGGAAAGATGGGACAGAATGGGCAAGAGCCTATAAAACAGACAGGAGTAGGCATAGGACTAGCAGACACTGAAGGTAAGTTAAAATTTACTATCCTGGATTTTGGTTGAATCTGTATGCTATACAGATTTGTTTGTATGTTTTGGTTCTAATATTAATGTTGGTTTCTAAGTACTACTTATTGAACAAGTCAACTTATTATCAGTTCTGATTTTTTTAATTCTGCTTTCCTCTTAGTCATTTTTTCTAATAATGTTTCATCTTCTATACAGCACTGACTCATAAATTTTAATCCTAGTGTGAGATTAATTCAGTGTGTCAGAATATAAGATCAATCAAAGGTTCTGAAATTCTAAGTTGTAGTGGAAAATAGTAATTTTTGTGAACTATTTCTGCTAATGAATAATTGAATGCCCATAGTTTAAGTAAGTGCACAATGTAAAAGCAAATAAGCACCACGCATGGCACATGATTAATATTCTTTAAACTGTAGCTATTATTAAATTAGAAGTGGATACAAGACAAAGCCATTTAGATCTGATCCAAAAGAGTGATATTCCTCCAAATAAAATATGCACTTCTTGGGAGAGCTTATGCAAGACCACTTTAAAGATTTAGATCAAATCAATTAGACTTTCCAATTGTACTGTTTCCCAGTTTACCTTGAAAACTTATAACACACTCAAAATAGACAATTTGGCCCTTTGCCACATTTCTTAAATTTCTAATTGTGTTATTCTTTGCTGGTGGGTATCCATGTACATTGCATATAATGACTGACATGACCCATTTATTCTCCTAAACCAGATGTTCACAAGCTTTAGCAGGAGGCGTTAGGATCTCAACTCTGTATGAGGCTACATTTGCCTGGCTGCGTGCATTTAAAGAACAAATAACCCTAATAAATTACTTATTCTCTTAAGTATCTTTGGAAGCCTGAATTTGATCACTCAATTTTCATTTTCAATGGGCCAGCACAAATAAACCTCTACTATTTTAGTAATATGCTAAATTCTACTCGCAAGTATTTTCAAATAATTGAGTATGTGAAAGCACATCACCTAAGGATGTCAACCTAAGGATGTGATGGTGGGGGGAAGGGAGGGGTTTAGGAAAGAGATCAAGACTTAATTTAATATTGGAAGTTTTATTAAGCATAAGGGTTTATATAGAAATAATGCAAATCTCATTTTAACTGGTATCTCGTCTATTTTATATAGGCATCTCTTTTACATGTAACTGTAACAGTGATTAAGATGAGTCCTTCTTAGGTGTATGAACACATTTTGCAAAGTCCATGAAGGAGGTGTAGAACAGAAATGACTTCCTGACCAAGAAAAAATACAGGTCTCAGAACTGGAGTCCTCCGTCTTATCTTGTTTTCATAAACACACACAAAAAAAGTCTTGTGTTTTGTTTTGTTTAATTATTTTCTCCAAATATTTTTTCTAAGAGGAAAAAGAAAATGGAGTAAATGATAGTTATCCCTCTAGGGGTTGGTAGATTAGAATATACAAGTTCTCTATGTAAATTTTTCATTTAATTTCATTTCCTTGTTCAACTGGGTTGTTTAAAAATTAGCTTGCAGAGACAAAAATACAAAATCATTCTGAAAGACTCCCAACTAGAACAGAGTAACAAATGTTACTAGGACATCCAAGGAGTCCCTCAGCAAATACTGTTGTTAATGGCACTAGGGTAAGCACTGGGGATGAAGCTTAGATTGTAGCACAGTCCCTGGTTGTTCAATCCATGGGTATGAGTAACATAAATGTGAACAAAAGATGTGTCCAAGCCTTTTAAAATGGCAATTTAAATCCCTAACTTTTATTCCTAAACTTATATTCCAAAATATGTGAGATTAAATTTATAATTTTATTTATTTCTTCTTTAATCATTTGCTTGAATATTCTTTTTCCATATGGAGGATACTAGGTACATAATTATTTCTGTTTTCTTCTAGCTCTTTTGTGGTGTGAAAGGTAATATTAAATTAAATAAAATTTTTTATCCATGTGATAAGGTGATAAGGCAATAAGCTTTCCTTTCCTAACTAGTATGAAATACCATATCAATCATATTCAGAGTTTTGAAGAATATTTATGTCTGGTAATGGACTTAATGGAACCTTTTGTTGACCTTTCATTCTATTTGTATCTGTCAGTGCCTGTCTCGTTGTTATTCTTGTTTTATTTTTGGTTTTTCTAAATTAGACTGCTTTTAGCCATTTTCCATTCTTTAAAAAAAAAACTCTTTGTTGAGAAGCAAAGGAAGTTCCACATGAATATTTGTTGAAATTATACTGTAATTCAAATACTGTTTTGAGGAAATTGATGGAAATAGTTAAGGTACTTGGTACTGTGACTGGCCTATACTCAGTATATGCTAGCTGTCATCGTCCCTGGGGCTTCTCTGGTAGCTCAGCTGGTAGAGTCTGCCTGCAGTGCTCCCTATCATCGCCTGTATCATGTAAGTGATCACTCCTGGCCTGCTTTTTCCCAAGACTTTTAAACTCATGTTTTCTAAAATGCCTTCTCTTTTTTTCCCTTTGGCATTTCAACAGAAAAGATGTTTTCAGGGTCCTACATTTTCTAGTTTGTTTTAAAAAGTATATTTATTACATATATATAATTTATTACAGTGTTTCAAACCATTTTTCTTCCCAGAATAATTCTCATGTGATTCCCTTTGTATAGTAATACCTCCTCTCCATGAAGGATGGCTTTCCCAGACCTTATTATGCTTTCCTAAATCATTTGAGTTTAAAATTCAGTGGTAATGATTTCTAGTCCTTGATTACTCACTGGGAATTTAACATATAAAGCATATTCTAAAAACAGTCTATTATTGAAATAAAAAATAATTCAGGGTCTTTACCTGAGACAGATTCATCACCGGAGGTTATTAACTGACCACTAGAAATGAATTAAATTTCTTTAATATTTCTTGACCATTTCTTAGCCATAAGCACAAATCAAAGAATTGGCAATTGCTAAATGTAAGCCCAGAACATTTTAGATTTTCTGAAATTAATATCTATAATGGCAGTTTTTAATATTTTCTGGAAATGTCTTCATTGCCTAGAAGTCCCTGAAATACTTGCATTGGGAGTTAGTGCTCTGACTTATTTATGAGAGAGAGGCATTTGAATCAAAACAAGGACTTTAAAACATAGTAAAGGGTAGTGAAGAAGAAGGCTGAGCGTCGAAGAATTGATGCTTTTGAACTGTGGTGTTGGAGAAGACTCTTGAGAGTCCCTTGGACTGCAAGGAGATACAACCAGTCCATCCTAAAGGAGATCAGCCCTGGGATTTCTTTGGAAGGAATGATGCTAAAGCTGAAACTCCAGTACTTTGGCCACCTCATGCGAAGAGCTGACTCATTGGAAAAGACTCTGATGCTGGGAGGGATTGGGGGCAGGAGGAGAAGGGGACGACAGAGGATGAGATGGCTGGATGGCATCACCAAGTCTATGGACGTGAGTCTGAGTGAACTCCTAGAGATGGTGATGAACAGGGAGGCCTGGCGTGCTGCAATTCATGGAGTCGCGAAGAGTCAGACACAACTGAGCAACTGAACTGAACTGAACTGAAAGGGTAGTGAATGAATATAAACCAAGAATATTCTCTTAGCATAGATGTGGAAAATTAACAAAAAAGACATATAAATACTACAGATACATAGTTTTACTTTGTTCTAAATGCTTTTAAAATATGAATGTATTTTCTGATTTATTTTCATGAAACAGTAGGGGATATAAATATAGAATAATGATTTCCACTTTAAAGTTATAGAAACAGAGACCCAGAACAATGAAAGTATTCACCAAGAGTCAACTAATTAAATGGCGAAGGTTAAAATATAATATATATATTATATATATTAAATATATATATTAAAATATAATATATATTATATTATATTATATATAAAATATATATATTAAATATATATATTAAAATATAATATATATTATATAATATATATTATATATATTATATATATATATATGATATATAATCTAGTATCACCTGACTTTTGCCCATTGCACTTTCCATCCTTTTTTAATATTAATGGTTAGAGCACTTTTGCATGAAAAATATTTTAAATTTATAAACCTGTCTGCAATTATTGGAAAGGAAAATAATCAACATTGTTGCTGATTATGGCCTGTTAACTAAAATTAATATCAATTACATTATAGGCATTATGCAGCTTATAAAACAACTCTAAATCTTGTTCTGATTTTTAAAATTTCCACAAAGTTACTGTACTCAAAGCAGCAAGAGATATAAAGCAGATTCCAAATGTTTCTATAAACAACTAGCTTATAGTTGTTTAAAATACATTATATAATATATTAAAATACATAACTATATTTTACATAGTTAAAATATATCACATACAAAGGAGGAAGGATAAGCATTCATACAGTGTCTCAACAGCAATAATAGACACTTGAAAGAGAGTCATGGGTAATGCCCTTGAAATTCCAAGTAGAAGAGAATATAAACTAGAATTCTATCCACAAACTACTCATTAAGTGTAAGGGTTGAATAAAATCAGTTTGGGATGTCTAGTTCTCAAAAAAATTTTAGGTCTCCATGCTACCTATCTGGAAGTTACTTGAAGATATGTTCCACCAACATAGAGAATAAACAACACTCACGCGTACGCTGACCACCCCACACGCACACACACACAACTTGGGAACCAAGAGACAAGAAGGGCAGAGAAAAGAACGGTGGGGATGTCAGTGATGAAATGAGGAGACTCTAAAGACAGTAGTTATGCAGTAGGCAGAGAGAATATGTGGGAAAAGCTGGTCCAATATTGAGAGTTCTAACTATAGGTGGATGATGAGTGAAGTGTTTGTGTGGAAGAGGAAGAAAGGAACTGAGAGGAGTTAGTGGCTAGCTAAGTGAAAAATGCCCGTCAGAGGGGTTAATACACGTGGAAATTTGGGGAACACTTAGGAATAGGTACATAGAAAGCTAAGCAAATTGTAAAACAAAGTAATTAAGAATTTTAGGGGGAAACTTCTTTAAGAACTCCATGAAATACTCACTGGTCTCAGAAGTGAGCAATATAAGTCACATTGATGTGCATGCCAAATATTAGTTCCATCATGGTTGTGACATAACTATATTGGAAGGATGCGGGAAGACTAGATCTTGACATACCAAAATTTAAATAGAAATAAATCATAAAGGTAACACAAAATCACTTTGAGAAATAAGAATTTAAAAGAACCAAAGAAACAGATATAAAGGGTTGACAGTAGATTCTTCTCTGTAACTTTATTAAGGGTTGTGTTAGTTGCTCAGTCATGTCTGACTCTGCCATCCCATGGACTGTAGCCTGCCAGGCTTTCTCTGTCCATGATATTCTCCCAGGCAAGAATACTGGAGTGGGTTGTCATTTCCTTCTCCAGGGTTATTAAGGGTTAGGGGAAATGAAAAGTTCGGTCAAAGTAAAAAAAGTTGGGCCATGGGAGAATTGATTTTTATGAAGAAGCCATAAAATTATGTAAAACAATTCAATCTATCGATATATGAGGAAATAAAAATTAGAGATAGTGATCAAACCATATTTATAAGTATGAGGGAAAAAAATGGCATTGTTTACAATAAATAACTTCCTGAAGTGGTTTGAAGTGTTAGTTGCTCAGTCATGTCTGACTCTTTGTGACCCCAGAGATCCAACCCAAGTCTCCTGCATTGCAGACAGATTTTTTACCGTTTGTACCACCAGGTGAGGTGAGGTGAGGTGAAGTCATTCAGTCGTGTCCGACTCTTTGCAACCCCGTGGACTGTAACCTACTAGGCTTCTCCATCCATGGGATTCTCCAGGCAAGAATACTGGAGTGGGTTGCCATTTCCTTCACCAGGGAATCTTCCTGACTCAAGGATCGAACCTGGGTCTCCCGCATTGAAAGCAGACGCTTTAACCTCTGAGCCACCAGGGTACCACCAGGGAATCCCCAAATAACTTCCTTCTATTAGGGCTTCCCAGGCTCTAGTGGTAAAGAACCCAAATGCCAATGCAGGAGATATAAGAGATAAGGATTCAATCACTGGGTTGGGAAAATCACCTGGAGAAAGAAATGGCAGCCCACTCAAGTATTCTTGACTGCAAAATCCCATCAACAGATGAGCCTGGTGGGCTACAGTCCATGGGGTGGGCTAGAGTCCATGGGGTGGGCTACAGTCTATGGGAATGCAAAGAATCAGACATGACTAAAGCAATCTACCACAAACTACCCTGAATAGTAATGGATATCCATTCTGCTAAAAGTTATGAGTAATAGTAACTTCCTACTATTAGCCTAAATAGTAATGAATATTCATTCTCTTGAAAGCTTTTAGTAATAGTTACTACAACTAAGTACTCTATTTTATATACTCACTAAATATATTCTCATAGCACCAATGCTATAGAGCAAGCTTTTTCACATTTAAGACACCTAACTTTAACTGATACCAATAAAATACAAAATCTCTGTAGACAAAAATGCTGCAGAATTCAAAGTAACAAGTAGTTTTAGCATTTTATTCATTTAGCCAGCAAAAGAAAATTTCAGAGTTTTGGATAATGCAAAATTCACTGATGATAATTCATTCTTCTACCATTTAGATTATTAGCTACTTTTTCTAATTGAAACATTCTGATTTATTTGATCCAGAGAGTCATTTGGAAATTTATATAACTTTCTATAGAAAAAAAAAACAACAACAACCTATATTTGAGTAAAAAACAAATAGAACTTCCCCCAAAAGACCAACACATCACATAAGTAGCCCTTGCTCAACCAAGTGGCACTTTCCCTAAATAAACCAATTTTAAAGATAAAAACATAACACAGACATGAGTTAATATATTCTGAGGAAAGTGCACACTGCTTCTTTACTGTTTGACTGTTAGTTTCTAAAAACATCAATATATTCTATTATTTGCTTTGCAACAGTACAATTGTAGGAAAGAAACATTTGCCTGTTTAAATCTTTTATTTAAAAAAAAAATGCTTTCCTATCTACCCAAGTCATCTTCTGCATTTGAGTATTTTCTTACATCAGGCAAATGAAATTTTCAAATGTTATCATCAAAAGCAGATACTTTCTTATCCACTAAATAATATACCATTGTGATTTCTGTAATTTGCATTGCTCTCTAAAGCCCAGACAACTGTCATTAGTGTATGACATACTAAATGACAGTAACAAAGTAACATGGTTTTACCTTACACATTTTATTATAACATTCTTGCTATTGAATTATATATATGTATTTATACACACACACACACACACACACACATATATATATCCATTCTACTTGATGACTTATCCTCAAAAACCCCAGCACATTCTCCTTAACAGCTATAACCACAGCAACATTACAACTGACATTTATTTGCTAAAGGTTTTGCTGAGATCTGTAAAAATCTGGTGGCCTATTTTCATAATAACCCTCTAAAATAAATATTATGATATTTATGATATTACCAATGTCTATCACAGAGACTTATACAAAATACCTACAAAATAAACATTTTTGAGTCAAGACATTAAAACTCTGAGAGATTGAAGGATAAATCAAACCTAGTAATACACTTGTGAAATTGAAGTTGATATTTATACAAAATATATTAAAATTTAAGAGAGTCTTAAAACTTAAGATTCTTTTAATATACCCACTATACCCAAATGTCTTAAAAAGTAATGTTAGCCCTGTATGTTGGTGGACAAGCTTTTAAGGGCTTTACTACCCTGGAACCACAGAAATGATATTGCTTCAATTAAAAACTAGGTTATCTACTTGAAAGTATAGTAACTCCTCATTTTTATTGCTTGTGCTTTTTCACAAAGCCCCATTGACTCAACAGAAGATGGTTAGTACTGAGTCTCCCCTAGAAAGAACCAGTGCCCTGCAGCAGACAGATATATTCATGTACAACTGGGCTGAGTTATGACAGAGGTAGATAGATGTCTGTATTGTCACTCTGCTTTAGGTTGGATAAGGAAAGCCTCCCTGGCAGGGAATACTTTTTTTTTTAGATTCTTCTTGAAATAAAAGTAATGAGTAACCTAACGGGAAGAGCGCTAGTGAGGTTTTTCATAAGAGGGGACTTGCTGTTCAAATCTCTGTAACGTGAGAGAATGTGAATTCTTGGTGAACCTGTGGGCACTTCTGTGTGACTATAGCAGAGCTCTGTGTTGAAGAGACAAGGCTTGAAAGGTAATCACAGCTCACATAATATGACAAGTATCAGACGCTGTGAGGAGGGATTTAGACTCTATGCTGTAGACAGGCAGCTGGAAGCAAAGGAAAATTCCATGATCAGATTTGCTGTTCTGAAGGATGGATTACAAGGGATCATGTCTGCAGTCAGGGGACCAGTTAGGAGGCAATTCAGTGGTCCAAGTAAGAAAAGATAAGGACTAGAATATAGACAAAGTCAGCAGTAGGGAAAAAAGGGGGATAGACCACTCTGAGACCTCTCTAAAAAGACAAATAGCAATGGATGGTTTTGTTCAAAAAATGATTCAAAATCAAAGTGCGAATAAAACATCTTGGACACTAGCATCTTACAGCTCCATCACTGTAGCTTTAATGTGATCACTGTAAGTGATCAGTAGTTAAACATAATTATGATTTAAAATGAAGAAGCTGAAAAAGTGTTAACAGAGGTCAGTGTAAAAAGTGATGAAGGGAAATAGTAAAATGCAAACCTACATTCCACAGAATTTTAAAGAAAGGAATTGGCTGTCCTTTAAAGGGCCATCTGGTAAGCACTTCAGAGTACATTTTAAAGATGAATTAAAGAGTACCATGGAGTTTGAATGAGGGAGAACACAAATTTTACTCACTTAACTTTGTCTATATATAGTGACGTTGGTCTCTTGTTCCAAATGTGGAAAGCTTGATGAATCAGATCCTCCTGCATCCTGATGAGTATGTGAGTGTGTGTACAGGGCATACATGAAAGAGGAAAGTGATTATCAGTTCAGTTCAGTCACTCAGTCATGTCTGACTCTTTCCGACCCCATGGACTGCAGCACGCCAGGCCTCCCTGTCCATCACCAACTCCCCAAGTTTACTTAACTCATGTCCATTGAGTCGGTGATGCCATAGAACCATCTCATCCTCTACCTATCCTCTATCTCATCCTCTCGTCCCCTTCTCCCGCCTTCAGTCTTTCCCAGGATCAGGGTCTTTTCAAATGAGTCAGTTCTTCACATGAATTGGCCAAAGTACTGGAGTTTCAGCTTCAGCATCAGTCCTTCCAATGAATATTCATGACTGATTTCCTTTAGGATGGACTGATTGGATCTCCTTGCAGTCCAAGGGAATCTCACAAGTGTTCCCCAACACCACAGTTCAAACCATCAATTCTTCAGCACTCAGGTTTCTTTAGTCCAACTCTAACATCTATACGTGACTGCTGGAAAAACTATAGCTTTTACTAGATGGACATTAGTCAGCAAAGTAGTGTCTCTGCTTTTTAATATGCTGTCTAGGTTGGTCATATTTTCTCTTCCAAGGAGCAATGGCATCAGTCACCATCTGCAGTGATTTTTAGTTCAGTTCAGTTCAGTCGCTCAGTCATGTCTGACACTTTGCAACCCCACGAATTGCAGCATGCCAGGCCTCCCTATCCATCACCGACTCCGAAGTTTACTCAAACTCATGTCCATCAAATTGGTAATGCCATCCAGCCATCTCATCCTCTGTCGTCCCCGTCTCCTCCTGCCCTCAATCCCTCCCAGCATCAGAGTCTTTTCCAGTGAGTCAACTCTTCGCATGAGGTGGCCAAAGTATTGCAGTTTCACCTTTAGTATCAGTCCTTCCAATGAACCCCCAGGACTGACCTCCTTTAGGATGGACTGGTTTGATCTCCTTGCACTCGAAGGGACTCCCAAGAGTCTTCTCCAACACCACAGTTCAAAAGCATCAATTCTTCAACACTCAGCTTTCTTCACAGTCCAACTCTCACATCCATACATGACCACTGGAAAAACCATAGCCTTGACTAGACGGGCCTTTGTTGACAAAGTAATGTCTCTGCTTTTGAATATGCTGTCTAGGTTGATCATAACTTTCCTTCCAAGGAGTAAGCATCTTTTAATTTCATGGCTGAGTCACCATCTGCAGTGATTTTGGAGCCCCCAAAATAAAGTCTGACACTATTTCCACTGTTTCCCCATCTATTTCCCATAAAGTGATGGGACCAGATGCGATGATCTTAGTTTTCTGAATGTTGAGTTTTAAGTCACTCTTTCACTCTTCTCTTTCAGTTTTATCAAGCGGCTCTTTAGTTCTTCTTCGCTTTCTGCCATAAGGGTGGTATCATCTGCATATCTGAAGTTAGTGATATTTCTCCTGGCAGTCTTGATTCCTGATAATGCTTCATCCAGCCTGGCATTTTGTATGATGTACTCTGCATAGAAGTTAAGTAAGTGATGTGACAATAAACAGCCTTGACGTACTCCTTTCCCTACTGGAAACAGTCTAAGGTTCCATGTCCAGTTCTAACTGTTGCTTCTTTACCTGCATACAGATTTCTCAGGAGGTAGGTAAGGTGGTCTGGTATTCCCATCTCTTTAAGAATTCTCCACAGTTTGTTGTGATCCACACAGTCAAAGGCTTTGGCATAGTCAATAAAGCAGAAATAGATGTTTTTCTGGAACTGTCTCACTTCTTCAGTGATCCAACAGATGTTGGCAGTTTGATCTCTGGTTTCTCTGGCTTTTCTAAAACCAGCTTAAACTTCTGGAATTTCACAGTTCACATACTATTGAAGCTTGACTTGGAGAATTTTGAGCATTACTTTGCTATTGTGTGAGATGCGTGCAACTGTGCAATAGTTTGAACATTTTTTGGCTTTGCCTTTCTTTGGGATTGGAATGAAAACTGACATTATCCAGTCCTCTGGCCACTGTTGACTTTTCCAAACTTGCTGGCATGTTGAGTGCAACACTTTCACAGCATCATCTTTTAGGATTTGAATAGTTAGTTGGAATTCCATCACCTCTACTAGCTTTGTTGGTAGTGATGGTTCGTAAGGCCCACTTGACTTCACACTCCAGGATGTCTGGCTCTAGATGAGCGATTACACCATCATATTTATCTGGGTCATGAAGATATTTTTTGTAAAGTTCTTCTGTGTATTGTTGCCACTTCTTATTAATATCTTCTGCTTCTGTTAGGTCCATACCATTTCTGTCCTTTTTGTGCTTCCTATATTTTATATTTTAAATTTGGTCACTTTATTCTTCCAGTTGCTGTCTCATTTCCTTATTTGGGCAATTGCCAAATTCTTGAAGATTTTACCTCTTAAGTGTTTTTAAAATGTCTTCCTTCTTTTCCATTCCAGTGACTGCCCAATTTTAGGTTTTCATCACATCTCACCCAGAGAACTTTCTAGTCTCCTAACTGTTCTCTTCACCTACAGTATCATCATCTTCAAGATCACCTTTGATAGCACTAATATGGCTTTTCCACTCTCCAGTGTAAAAGGTTTCTGTGGACTTCTCTTGGCTGTCTGACTCTCATAGCTCATGTGTGCTCAGTTGTGTCCAACTTTTTCAGCTCTGTGAACTGTACCCCACCAGGGGGTCTTCCCAAACCAAGGAAGGATCAAACCGGTGTTTCCTGCATTGACCAGTGGATTCTTTATCACAGAGCCACCTGACTCTAGAAAAAGTCTATTAATAATACAACAAAATAATAATACAACGAGCCCCTCGTTCGACTTCTGCAGTTTATCTCCTGATATGTCCTAGTGTTTGACTGGATATATTACATCCTTTATATTTACATCCTGTTATATGAAGAATTTATGCTTTTGAACTGTGGTGTTGGAGAAAACTCTTGAGAGTCCCTTGGACTGCAAGGAGATCCAACCAGTCCATCCTAAAGGAGATCAGTCCTGGTGTTCATTGGAAGGACTGTTGCTAAAGCTGAAACTCCAGTACTTTGGCCACCTCATGAGGAGAGTTGACTCATTGGAAAAGACCCTCATGCTGGGAGGGATTCCAGGCAGGAGGAGAAGGGAACGACAGAGGATGTGACGGCTGGATGCCATCACCGACTCGATGGACATGAGTCTGAGTGAACTCCAGGAGTTGATGATGGACAGGGAGGCCTAGCATGCTGCGATTCATGGGGTCACAAAGAGTCGGACACTACTGAGTGACTGAACTGAATGGAAGTGAACTGATACTGTATTTGGGCTTCCCATGTAGCACGAGTGGTAAAGAACCTTCCTGCTAATTCAGGAAACATAAGAGAGGCAGGTTCAATCCCTTGGTCAGGAAAATCCCTTGGAGTAGTACACAGCAATCCATTCCAATATCCTTGCCTGGAGAATCCCATGGGCAGAGGACATTGGTGGGCTACAATCTGTGGCGTTGCAAAGAGTCAGACATGACTAAAGTGACTTAGCATTATACATACCATATTCATATCTTGTAATACCAAAATTGCTTACATTTGCTCATGCTGTTTACTTACTGTGATCACTCCTTCTCAAATGGCTTTATCTTGGAAAACATATGTTTATCCTTTGAGGCTCAGTCTTCACCTTGACTTTTCTAAGAACCTATGCATGGAGCAAACTCCACTTGACTCTGTTAGGGAAGTCTTCTTTTTGTACCATCAGCACCCCTAAAAGCTTTTTCCTCTGACTCTGTGAACTATCCCCACCCTCTTATGACAAGGGCTTTTCTCTCCCTCTTTCTCTTTTGCTTAAATGAGGACCTAGAAATTATTATGGGCTTCCCTGATGTCTCAGACGGTAAAGCATCTGCATGCAATGCAGGAGACCTGGGTTTGATCCCTGGGTTGGGAAGATCCCCTGGAGAAGGATATGGCATTCAGACAAGGACAACTGTCATATGATATCACTTAAATGTGTAATCTAAAAAATAATACAAATGAACTTATATACAGAACAGAAATAAAATCAGACATAGAAAATAATTTATGGTTACCAAAGGGGAAAGTCAAGTGGGAGATAAAAAAACATTAAGAAGTTGGGATTAACATATACACACTATTATATAAAATAGATAAACAAAAAGGATTTACTATACAACATAGGGAACTATATCCAATATCATGTAATAACCTATAATGGAAAATAATCTGAAAAATGTATATATGTATAACTGAATCACAATATTGATTGTGAATTTTGCACAATATTGTGAATTAGGTGAAGTTCAAGCAAATGTTCTTGGGGCAAAGCAAGGTAAGATTGATGAAAAGGGGAATTGTAGCAGCAAATATATACACATACAGTACAAGTAGGCTGAGAATACAAAGTTGAGGAAGAATTATTGTATATTCTTTTGCTTAGCATCCCAGTTAAGGACAAGGGAGAAAAAGTGCTTATGGCAAAAACTGAATGAGAAATGGCTTTATAGAATGGAACATTAGTTAAATAAAATGGAGAATCAGTTGAAACTGACAGGAGGATAAAAATTACTGTGTGTTAATAGTGGCAGAATTAATCTAAGCACAAACAAAGCTGCTGCTGCCAAGTCACTTCAGTCGTGTCCGACTCTGTGCGACCCCATAGACGGCAACCCACCAGGCTCCCCCGTCCCTGGGATTCTCCAGGCAAGAACACTGGAGTGGGTTGCCATTTTCTTCTCCAATGCGTGAAAGTGAAAAGTGAAAGTGAAGTCGCTCAGTCGTATCCGACTCTCAGCGACCCCATGGACTGCAGCCCACCAGGCTCCTCCATCCATGGGATTTTCCAGGCAAGAGTACTGGAGTGGGGTGCCATTGCCTTCTCCAACAAACAAAGCAAAATGATATAAATAACCTAGTGGGCCAACGTAAGCATATGACTCTCATAATCAACTGTCATTTAGGTGGTTTTCTCAGGTTTTTGCAGAGTTACCTGACTGCCTGATCACCATCCACTCCTGTGAGAAACTGGAGATTATTCTACAATGGGATGGCAGTTTCACTCTTACCAACAAAACTGTTTTTCTCATAGGAGCTTCTAGTGTCCCTAACATTATGCTATTATCTGATTTTATATTTGAAATCATTACATGATGATGTTAAGATTTTTCTGTAGATAGAAAATATACCCACTTCTCCTAAGTGGATAATCTTCCTGGTTTTAGATCAAAGGTCAAGAGACGTTTAGATGGGAGGTCTAAACAATGCCTGTCTTCTTAAACTTCATGCATCTCTAGAAAAGAACATTTACTTCAGTTCAGTTCAGTTCCTCAGTCATGTCCAACTCTTTGTGACCCCATGGACTGCAGGCTTCCCTATCCATCACCAACTCCTGGAGCTTGCTCAAACTCATGTCTACCCAGTCAATGATGCCATCCAACCATCTTATCCTCTGTCATCCCCTTCTCCTCCTGCCTTGAATCTTTCCCAGCATCAGGGTCTTTTCCAGTGAGTAAAGAACACTGGAGAAGGAAATGGCAATCCACTCCAGTATTTTTGCCTGAAGAATCCCATGGACAGAGGAACCTGGTGGCTTATGGTTCATAGGGTTGCAAAAGTTGGACATGACTGAGCAACTAACACTATTCATACCAGCTCTCCTATTTCATTCCTTTTAGGATTTGTTTTCCTGATGCATTTGAGAGGTGTTTTCTAACTGCAAATATTTAAAATGTAATGTCCTTTTAGATTTTCAATTTCTATTCTCTAACAGCTAATTTTTTGTTGTTGTTTTAGTTTGATTTGTTTGTTTTTTGGTCTTATACAAGATAATGGATGGGAGGTTTTAATCAAAAGTTGTTTTGTTTTGTTTTAAGAACTCTGGTTATTTTCAGTCACAGTAAAATGGATGCTAAGGAGCATGTACCATAGGGACCAAAAAATGCCAAAACACTGGAGATCAATCAGAAGAATCTATGTTTTTCTTTCCAAAATGATGTTCTTTCTGGCTTTGTCTCCGAAAGAAAGGCTTTCTTTATGTAAGAAGACGGAAAGAATGTGCAGTCCTGTCCTACTTTCACAAAACTCTTAAATCACATTAGGCCCAAATGCCTGCCTTGTTTTATAAAATATCTCCTTGAATCTGGGTTATTTCAAATAAAGCCCTCAATGAAAGCTTACAGAATGCTTCTGCTCTGAAAAAAGCATTTAATGAAAACATAACAAAATGTGCCTTTCAGCTGCACTCAGCCTTGAGACATGACCATGTACTAGGATGTCTCTCCATAACTGAGTAACAGGGGCTTGTATACACATAGAAACAGAGAGTGCAATCAATACATTCACAAAAGCATTTATTTTGGGGAGAAACCATAAGTTTGAAAAATATCCGAGAAGAATCTCCAAATCTATGGCCTCAGCTTAATCTAATGGGAAGAGCATAGGTTTTACCTCAAGCCTGTTAAGTCACTTTCCAAAGAGCTAAATGAAAATGATACATGTTTTATAGGTTTGCTGTAAAGATTAGAAAAAATTTTACAGATTCATCCATTAAACATCCAATATATTCTAGGTATCTTTTCTAGGCTAAAAAGACAAGGGTAAATAAGGCACAGTCTACACACTTTAAAGGCGGCAGTAGTCTATAGATTTAATATGCCTGAAATAGGAGAGTAATTTAATAAATTAAATACATTGTTGATATACCATTCAAGTAAATTGTAACTCCCTACATGTAACAAATTGAGAAGTATATGAGTCACAAATTAATACTTTGGAAAGGAAAATGAATTTGCTCAGTCTTGCCCGACTCTTTGCAACCCCATGGACAGTAGCCTGCACCAAGCTCCTCTGTCCATGGGATTTTCAAGGCAAGAGTACTGGAGTGGGTTGCCATTTCCTTCTCCAGGGAATCTTCCCAACCCAGGGATCGAACTCAGGTCTCTCTCATTATAGACAGATGCTTTAACTTCTGAGCCACCAGGGAAGTGGAAGTGGGTGAGCAAATACTCACCCTGTCTGTACCTGGTCTTTCCAGTACAACTTCCCCACAAATCTTGAGCCACCCTCCACCAAAAAAAATCCAAACTTTCTTCCCCTCAACATATACATAGTCACAAGTATACACGCGAATTTGGCACATCATCACTCACATAATAGATAATCAGGATTTTGGCAATAATCTTGGGATGTCTTGTTGGAAACATCTTTTTTAGTTATGTGATTTTTGCAAATTAGTCAACCTAAACTTTGCAGTCTCCTTTCTTTAAAGTGAAGTTAGTGATGCCTCTAACTAACATTTAGCATGTGACTAAATTTTACATGCTGCTGCTGCTGCTGCTGCTAAGTCGCTTCAGTCGTGTCCGACTCTGTGCGGCATACATTACTTTAAAATTATTCACTGTGTATTGTCATCTAAAATATCATAGAGTATTTATTCACTTGGTTATAAATGAGTGTATACTTAAACTGTGACAGAGTAGAAAATTATATTTCTTAAAATATATTTAGGATGAGGATTCATTTTGTTTGGAAAACCAAATATATTGAATTTCTTTATAAAGAAATTATTTCTATCTTTTCATGAAGCATTTACAAATCCTGTCTTGGATATTCTCTAACACTTTATTAATAGTATGTTTTTGTAAAAAGTACTGGATCCAAGAATTTAGGATTATCTGTTATATACAGAGGTAGAAAAGGAGTCAGATAATGGAGCTGCTATGTGGTATCATTTTCATTGTATGAGCAAGCTGATTTATGGACAGTCAGCTTCATAAGGGTATTCGAAATAGAATTTAATGTACTACTGCTGCTGCTAAGTCGCTTCAGTCGTATCCGACTCTCTGCAACCCCATAGACGGCAGCCCACCAGGCTCCCCCATCCCTGGGACTCTCCAGGCAAGAACACTGGAGTGGGTTGCCATTTCCTTCTCCAATGCATGAAAGTGAAAAGTGAAAGTGAAGTCGCTCAGTCGTATCTGACTCTTAGCAACCCCATGGACTGCAGCCCACCAGGCTCCTCCGCCATGGGATTTTCCAGGCAAGAGTACTGGAGTGGGGTGCCATTGCCTTCTCTGTAATGTACTACAGAAGGAAGAAATTAGTTCCATTTTGCTTCTTCCCCCTTTCAAACATTAAATTACTAGGATAAGCCTTTAAAACTATAATTCTTCACTCCTCAGTCCTACATATAAAATGTTCTATGCCTTTGTCCAGAAAACATGTTTCTGAGAACTAAGTTTAAAACATATGAATGGCTTGAATACAGCATCTAGAAAATAGTGATTTACTAGGAGATAAAATTCATTACATATAAGATTACCAGACTTGTTAAAAGATCTGTAGCTTTTCCCTGCTACTCAGGACAAGGTGTAAAGAAAAAGGAAGTGCCAATTTTAGATAATTATTGGGTACCAATGTTAAATTAGTGAGTACCATTTGAACTTTTGGAAGAGAGAGGTATAATTTCAGCATAGAAGGTAAATATCATAGACTCTAGGGTAGGGTTGATATACATGGTTGGAAATTATAGAAGACTATTGAATAGAACAAATTATAGTTAGCTTACTTCCTCTAACAGGCTCAGTGAAGTAGAAGAAATTTTTTTAAAGAAATTTCCTTTTACAAAGTATTGATTTATATGACTATGTCAAGACACATACTTTTGTTTTGTTTTGTTTGCTTGCTTTGAATAGATTGAGCAGTTCGCCTAATGGTATAGATAACACATGCTAGGTCTAAACTGTCCATTACTTCTAGAACTGGTCTTCCTTTGCATTAAATGTTGAGAAATAAGAATTAATGCTTATTGAATAATTACCATTTTAGGCATTATGTTAATTTACCTTTGTTGTGGTAACATTTTTTTAGCTCATCATTTAGACTTTAAACTGATAGGGTAAAAATAAGTGAAATGAAAAACAATATAATTATACATGAGGTAATATGCACCACTGCTTTGGTTATTGACAGGTATTAACACATTATCAAGATTTTCTGTAATGAGTAGGTTTAGAGTCTCCAAGTAAACAGACAAACTTATCTAGGATGGAAGATGTTTAGAAGAGGGCTAGGACTAAATAATCTTTAGATGACATCAGAAAATGTCTAAAAATATATTATTCTATAAACTGCAAAGTGATATCATAAATAGTCTGTAAATATGCTTATTATATACTTCTACCTTACGATATGAAGAAATACAAAGTAGAGATATTTGATGACTGGCCTGCCATCTCATGGGATTAGAAGCCAGAATTCCTAGTATTTAAAAACCATCTTAATTCCATATTAAACTTTTCTTAGGTTTGGAATGAGTGATAGGAGCTAAGAAACAAATTATGAGGTGTTAGACAGTCAGAGCTAAATGTGAATCTTGCCTAACACCAATTCATATTGCAGTAGCTGACACCAGTAACTTGAAGCATTGTTATGTGGTATTTACTAATGAAAATTTGCAAATGCAAACACTGCCTCTAAAGAGATTATTGCCTAAAAGGGTCTCCTGTTGGCAAAAGGTGCTCAGATTGCAATATAATGCTTACAATTCTTGGAGAGAGTAAACCTTAGAGTGCACTCTATCCAGTTAAGTGTTAAAAATATGAATAACATGCTAAAAATATTTTCTTAATGAATTTACTTATTTTAAATTACTTTGTATATTTAAGCCAGTTACATATAGAATCTCATAATTAATGAATATTGCTGGAAGTATTGGACTTCCCTGGGCTGGAAGTATTTACTGCTGCTTTGTCCTTTCATATAAATAATCTGCATAACTGATCTAGTGTGTAAAGGAAGACTATAGCTTCCAGCTATTGTTTAACCAACTAGAGTAATTGTTTGCTATGCCTCTTTTCCTTCTAAAGTCCTATGTCCAGGTAAGATAAAATAGCAAAAGAACTACTGAAAATTCTTTCATTCTGATAATATTTTTAATATTTTATATGAATATTTCCATAAATGAGCCAATGTTTTTAAAAGTATTATTTGTAAGAAAACATAAGGTGTTCATGAGAGAATAGAGACCCGTGCTTAAACCAGAAGTTTAAAGTTCTGCCTAGTACTTTAAATTTGGCAAGTTACTTAAAACACTCAAGCCACTGTCTTCTCATCTGTAAAATGGGGAGTACATCAACCTTATTTCTTGTTGTGAAATGATGATTGTATTTGTTAATTGCAATGTTTTCTTAAAATATACTTTACTAAAAATACATATCAGTTGGAGATCTAGATATAAGTATGTACATAAATGTTCCATACAGATGCAAAAAACACAGCTTTTCAAAGATAAAATATATGTAAACTCTTCTTTAAGAAAACAGAAAAGTTGAAAGAACACTGCATATCTTAAAGGAGAATAAAGCACAAGAGAGTGTGAAAAAAAGAAAGCTGTGGAAGATAAAAATAAACCAATTTTACAGTTACACTTTCTTCAGTTAACTAAAGAGATAAAGGGACACACACAATTTTGTTAAAATTGAATTAAATTATTCCTGTTCTTTGTCAAAAATGATTATATTGTTTTTTAATCTAATAAAAGTAATATAGTAAAAATAAGACTAGCTTAATTTCAATAAGTATTTTAGTCATGTAAAATATTTCAATAAATTTTAGCCATAGTCTATAAGAAATCTCCCTAAGTTTAATTTAAAAGTTGAAAATATTAAGAGTAAGTAATTATGTATTTTAATACTACATTTCAAATTTTAATTGTATTAACTCTCTGCACAAAGGAAATCAATACTCATACTTTTTTTCTACTTTCCTCTTCCATTATGTATTGGTCTCCTGGATTTCATCTTCAAATTTTCCATTCATTCCCTTTCTTCCTCTCTCTTTCATCTCTTTTTTTTCACTCATTATTACAGGTTCTATATCCTTTACAGTCTTTGAAATACTCTAGGAAAGCAGTCTGTTTTTATGATCTCCAGGAAAACACAATAGGCTTTTGACCCAGATGTTCACTCTTCTGTTGTTTCAAGTAAATACATTTATATTTTAAATAGATCTTATTTTCTGTTCTCTTGAACTTAATTTTTACTTTTTCTAGAGCAATTAATTATAACATCTTTTTTGGGTCTAACATATCTATCATTATTCTGAAATTTCTTTACTCTTTATTTTTCTCTGTATCATCCTAAGCCTTTCTTCATTCTGTGCCAATAGTATTGATTTCTATCTTATTTCATTTTGTTCCCAGGATGTGTCTAATGTATTAATAGCTTTTAAATGGGATTATTTGCATTTACCTCTGTTATCCCCATTTTCACCCCACCTATCATTTTGTCATCTCATTTTTTAACTATGCCCTCTATATTACTCTTCTTTCTATTCCTTTTTTTTTAGTTGAAATATAGTTGATTTGCATGTTGTGTTAGTTTCTGCTGCTGCTGCTAAGCCGCTTCAGTCGTGTCCAACTCTGTGCGACTCTGTGCGACCCCATAGACGGCAGCCCATTAGGTTCCTCTGTCCCTAGGATTCTCCAGGCAAGAATACTGGAGTGGGTTGCCATTTCCCTCTCCAATGCATGAAAGTGAAAAGTGAAAGTCAAGTCGCTCAGTCATGTCCGACTCTTAGTGACCCCATAGACTGCAGCCTACCAGGCTTCTCTGTCTAGGGATTTCCCAGGCAAGAATTCCAGAGTGGTTTGCCATTTTTTTCTCCGGGGTTTCTTCTCAACCCAGGGATCGAACCCGCATCTCCTGCTTGGCAGGCAGATTCTTTACACTGAGTCACCTGGGAAGCCCTTATGTTTTATTACAGGTACAGTTCCTTAAGCTATATGGTAGGACCTTGTTTATTCTTTCATATATAATAGCGTGCATCTGCTAATCCCAATCTATCCCCCTCCCATTCCCTTTCCCTTTGGCAACTACAAGTCATTTCTCTATGTCTATGAGTCTGTTTATGTTTCATAAATAAGCTCATTTGTGTCATATTTTAAATTCTGCCAATAAGTGATATCATATGGTCATTGCCTTTCTTATTCTGACTTTATTTCATATAATAATCTCTAGGCCCTTTGTGTTGCTGCAAAGGGCATTATTTCATTCTTTTCATGACTGAGTAATAGTCCATTATATATATATATTGATCACATCTTCTTTGTCTATTCTTTTGTCCATGGACATTTAAGTTGTTTCCATGTCTTTTGACTATTGTAAATAGCGCTGATATGAACACTGGGGTGTATGTATCTTTTGAATCGTAGTTTTGTCCACAAATATGCCCAGGAATGGGATTACCATATCATACAGTAACTCTATTTTTAACTTTTTGAGGAACCTCTGTACTGCTTTCATAGTGGCTGTACCAGTTTACATTACTACCAACAAAGTAGAAGGGTGTTCTTTTCTTTGCACTTTCTCCAGTATTTGTTATTTGTTGACATTTTAATAGTGGCCATTCTGTTCAGTATACTTTTGATTTGCATGTCTTAAATACTTAGCAAGCAGTGTTGAGCATCTTTTCCTGTGTCTATTCAGTTAAGTTCAGTTGCTCAGTCATGTCCTACTGCGACCCCATGGACTGCAGCATGCCAGGCTTCCCTGTCCATCACCAACTCCCAGAGCTTACTCAAACTAATGTCCATCGAGTCAGTGATGCCATCCACCCATCTCATCCTCTGTCATCCCCTTCTCCTCCTGCCTTCAGTCTTTCCCAGCATCAGGGTTTTCCAGTGAGTCAGTTCTTCGTATCAGGTGGCCAAAGTATTGGAGTTTTAGCTTCAGCCTCAGTCCTTCCAATGAGTATTCAGGACTGATTTCCTTTAGGATTGACCGGTTTGATATCCTTGCACTCCAAGGGACTCTCAGGAGTCTTCTCCAAAACCACAGTTCAAAAGCATGAATTCTTCAGCACTCAGCTTTCTTTATCGTCCAACTCTTACATCCATACATGACTACTGGAAAAACCATAGCTTTGCTAGATGGACCTTTGTTGGCAGAGTAATCTCTCTGCTTTATAATATGCTGTCTAGGTTGACCATAGCTTTTCTTCCAAGGTGCAAACATCTTTTAATTTCATGGCTTCAGTCACCATCTGCAGTGATTTTGGAGCCCCCCAAAATAAAGTCTGTCACTGTTTCTATTGTTTCCTCGTCTGTCTGCCATGAAGTGATGGGACCAGATGCCATGATCTTAGTTTTCTGAATGTTGAGTTTTAAGACAATTTTTCACTCTCCTCTTTCACTTTTATCAAGTGGTTCTTTAGTTCTTCACTTTCTGCCATGAGGGTGGTGTCATCTGCATATCTGAGGGTATTGATATTTCTCCCAGAAATCTTGATTCCCTGGTGGCTCAGAGGTTAAAGTGTCTGCCTCCAATGCGGGAGACCCGGGTTCGATCCCTGGGTCGGGAAGATCCCCTGGAGAAGGAAATGGCAATCCACTCCAGTATTCTTGCCTGGAGAATCCCATGGACGGAGAAGCCTAGTAGGTTATAGTCCACGGGGTCGCAAAGAGTCGGACACGACTGAGCGACTTCACCTTCACCTTCAGTCTTGATTCCAGCTTGTACTTCATCTAGCCTGGCATTTTGCATGATGTACCTTGCATAGAAGTTAAATAAGCAAGGTGACAATAAACAGCCTTGATGTACTCCTTTCCCGATTTGGAAACAGTCTATTGTTCTATGTGTAGTTCTAACTGTTGCTTCTTGACCAGCATACAGGTTTCTCAGGAGGTAGGTAAAGTAATCTGGTATTCCCATCTCTTTAAGAATTCGCCACAGTTTGTTATGATCCACACAGTCAAAGGTTTTGGCATAGGCAATAAAGGAGAAATAGATGTTTTCCTCTTGCTTTTTAATGATCCAATGGATGTTGGCAATTTGATCTCTGGTTCCTCTGGCTTTCTAAATCCAGCCTGAACTTCTGGAAGCTCATGGTTCATGTATTGCTGAAGCCTGCCTTGGAGAATTTTGAGCATTACTTTGCAAGCATGTGAGATGAGTGCAACTATGCAGTAGTTTGGACATTTTTTGGCATTGCCTTTCTTTGGGATTGGAATGAAAACTGACCTTTTCCAGTCGTGTGGCCACTGTTGACTTTTCCAAATTTGCTGGCATATTGAATGCAGCACTTTCATAGTATCATCTTTTAGGATTTGAAACGGCTCAACTGGAATTGCATCACCACCACTAGCTTTGTTTGTAGGGATGCTTTCTAAGGCCCACTTGACTTCACATTCCAGGGTGTCTGGCTCTAGGTGAGTCATACAGCATCATGGTTATCTGGGTCATGGAGATCTTTTTGTATAGTTCTTTTATGTATTCTTGCCACTTCTTCTTAGTATCTTCTGCTTCTGTTAGGTCCGTACCATTTCTGTCCTTTATCGAGAACATCTTTGCATGAAATGTTCCCTTGGTATCTCTAATTTTCTTGAAGCAATCTCTAGTCTTTCCCATTCTATTGTTTTCCTCTATTTCTTTGTGTTGATCACTGAGGAAGGCTTTCTTATTTCTCCTTGCTATTCTTTGGAACTCTGCATTCAAATGGATATATCTTTCCTTTCCTTTTCTCCTTTGCCTTTCACTTCTCTTTTCTCAGCTATTTGTAATGCCTCCTCAGACAACCATTTTGCCTTTTTGCCTTTCTTTTTCCTGGGTATGGTCTTGATCACTGCCTCCTGTACAATGTCACAAAATTCCATCCACAGTTCTTCAGGCACTCTATCTATCAGATCTAACTCCTTAAATTTGTCACTTACACTATATAATCATAAGGGATTTGATTTAGGTCATACCTCAATGGTCTAGTAGTTTCCCCTATTTTCTTCAATTTAAGTCTGAATTTGCAATAAGGAGTTCATGATCTGAGCCACAGTCAGCTCCTGATCTTGTTTTTGCTGACTGCATAGAGCTTCTTCATCTTTGACTACAAAGAATATAATCAGGTTGATTTTGGTATTGACCTTCTGGTGATGTCCATGTGTAGAGTCGTCTCTTGTGTTGTTGAAAGAGGGTGTTTGCTATGATCAGTGTATTCTCTTGGCAAAACTCTGTTAGCCGTTGCCCTGCTTCATTTTGTACTCCAAGGCCAAATTCGCCTGTTACTCCAGGTATCTCTTTGTTTTGTTTTGTTTTCTTTTATTTTTTCCAGGTATCTCTTGACTTCCTACTTTTGCATTCCAGTCCCCTATAATGAAAAGGACATCTTTTTTTGGGTGTTAGTTCTAAAAGGTCTTGTAGGTCCTCATAGAACTCTTCACCTTCAGCTTCTTCAGCATTACTGGTCGGGGCATAGACTTGGATTACTGTGATATTGAATGGTTTGCCTTGAAAATGAGCAGAGATCATTCTGTTGTTTTTGAGACTGCACCCAATTACTGCATTTCAGTTTATTTTGTTGACTATGAGGGCTACTCCATTTCTCCTAAGGGATTCTTACCCATAGTAGTAGATATAATGGTCTAAATTAAATTCACCCATTCCAGCCCATTTTAGTTCACTGATTCCTAAAATGTCTATGTTCACTCTTGCCATCTCCTGTTTGACCACTTCCAGTTTGCCTTGATTCATGGACCTAACACTTCAGGTTCCTATGCAATATCGCTCTTTATAGTATTAGACTTACTTCCATCACCAGTCACATCCACAGCTGGGTGTTGTTTACTTTGGCAAATGTGTCTGTTGGCCATCTGTATGTCTTCTTTGGTGAACTGTCTACTCATGTCTTCCACTCCCTATTTTATTGGTCTGTTTTGGGCTTTTGTTGTTGTTGTTGTTGTTATTGAGTTGTATGAGCTATTTGTATATTTAGGAAATTAAACCTTTGTCAGGTGTATCATTTGCAAATATTTTCTCCCAGTCCATAGATTGTCTTTTAATTTTGTTTATGGTTTCATTTGATGTGCAAAAGCTTGTAAGTGTGATTAGGTCTCATTTGCTTATTTTTACTTTTATTTCTGTTGCCTTGGACACTGTCCTAAGTAAACATTAGTGTTATTTATGTCAGAAAATATTTTGCCTGTGTTCTTTTGTAGGAGTTGTATGGTGTATTTTGAGTTTATTTTTGTGTATGGTATGCGGGTATGTTCCAACCTCGTCGATTTACATGTGGCTGTCCAGCTTTCCCAGCAGCACTCCACACAAAAACTACTAGAACTGATAAATGAATTCAGCAAGATAGCAAGATACAAGATTAACATATAGAAATCTGTTGCATGTGTTTATACTAGCAATGAATATCAGAAAGAGAAAGTTAAAAAAATCCCTTTTAAAGTAGAATAAACCTGGTCAAGGAGATTAAAGGCTTATACAGTAAGAACTATAAAACAGTAATAAAGGAAATTGAAGATAATTCAAAGAAATAGAAAAATATTTCATGCTCTTGGATTAGATGAATTAATATTGTTAAAATGATAATGCTGCCCAAAGCAATCTACTGATTTAATGTGATCTCTATCAAATTACCCATGACATTTTTCACAGAGCTAGAGCAAATAATCCCAAATTTATATGGAACCATAAAACACTCAGAATTGCCAAAGCAATCCTGAGGAAAAAGAACAAAGCTAGAGGCGTAACCCTCCTAGACTCCAGACAATATCACAAAGCTACAGTAATCAAAACAGCATAGTATTAGTACCAAAACAGATATTCAGATAAATGGAACAAATAGAGAGCCCCAAAATAAACCCACACACCTACAGTCAGTTAATCTACAACAATCGAGCCAAGAGTATACAGTGGAGAAAAGACAATGTTCTTTCTACACTTAATTAGAGCTCTGTGCCATGTTGCAGGATAAATATCTTCTCTGGAGTAGGATTAATTTCTATTCTATTAATACAGCTAAAATGGAAGTTTTGGGAAACTAAGAGACCTGGAGGCTGGTCAAAGCAATTTTTACTGCTACTTTGCTCTCTGTTCCAAACAAAATTACAAAACACCCTCACGTGTCCTCTGTGTGTGTGTTGTCTTCTTTGGTTCAAAGGCTCAAGATGATCTGGCATTACTGTCTCTCCCATCCACCAAACTACCCCAACCTGTGGAGAGAGTGGACACAGAGGTTTTTGTCGCCATCCATGCATTTGATTTCAATGACAAAGGCATTTTGTAGCTATAAAAGGATAAGCATGATTGACAGTGATAACTCATAATTAACGCATGCATCCTTTGAGACTACCTCAGTAGACATGTCTCTTTTTACTTTTAGTAGAAACAGTAAAGAACAAGCTGGCACAGTCTTTGAGGAGGAAAATCTTAACAAGAGCTTCACAAGTATCACACTATGAAGCATGTGAATTTAACCTTCCAAGAAAAAAATAGGCAATGTGATGCTCTGTGAACTTTAGTTAACAAGTTTTTAATTCCACCTTTCTTCAGAAGTGAAAAAGTGAAAACAACATCAGATTTTATATGCCTGGCAAGTTGGAGTTTCTGAACCTACAAAAGAGGAATACCACCTATAACTGTGATTTTTTTCCAGAAAAAAAATAGTTTTGTTTTGTTGTTTTTCCTTTCATCATGCTAATTGATGTGATCAATTCTGACTTCAACTCCTCTCTAGAGAGCGAAGTCGCTCAGTAGTATCCGACTCTTTGTGACCCCATGGACTGTAGTGCACCAGGCTCCTCCGTCCATGGGATTCTCCAGGCAAGAATGCTGGAGTGGGTCGCCATTTCCTTCTCTGGGAGATCTTCCCAACCCGCGGATTGAACCCAGGTCTTCTGCATTGCAGGCAGACGCTTTAACTGTGGAGCCACCAGGGACTTCAACTCCTATTAGCTTCAAATAGTTGGGGTGTTTTCCCTGACTCCCTCCCTATCACTTAGAATACTCTTTTTCCCCTCCATCTCAGTTACAGTTTGAGGAATGGAGCAGTATTAGTTCTGTCTGATTTCTTTTGGGTTTGGAGGAAAGAAATATAACTGTTTTACAGATAAAGTTGCTGCCCTGATTGATAAGATTTTGCTCTCTGTCTTGAGATTTGAATGAAAAAAAATTTTTTTTAGCAGCGTTCACTTAAAAAGTCCATGGTACAGTCAGCAGCCATTTTCTAAAAATTAATAAAGTGAGTTTGTCACTTTAAGAAGACAGCAATGATAGTAGTTGCTGTCAATGACAAAAATCAACTTTTAAGTAAAACGAAATTTTCAGAAACTTTTATCTGCTTCCCTGAACTTGACAGCTTTTCATAATTCAGACTTTTTTCATTATATAGGTGGTGATATTAACAAAAGTGTTTTTAATATTGTATGAATTGTGTCAAAGTTTTGAAGACCTACATGACTCAGTAGACCATTATTTTATAAAATAAATAGTATATGATGTTACCAATTCAGGTAAAGTTAAATGATCTATTCAAGGTGCAAGATAGACTACAGTATTTTAAAGTAAAGGTACAAAAAGGTTCGTTGATATGGTTTCAGATTCTACATTTCCATTCATCTTTAAAAAAAAGAAACACTGCTTTTCATGTTTTGGTAGTGTCAAAGATTGTCCACAGTTATCTGAAAAGGATACTAAAATACTCACTCCTTCCTTTTCCAACTATGTGTATATGTAAGACCATCATATATTTCAACCAACATGACATATTGAACTGGATTTAATGTAGAAACAAGTATGAGAATTCAGCCATCCACTATTAAGACAAGTACTGATGAAATTTGAAAAAATAAAATAAAATGGCATGCCTCACTGTTTTTTTTTTTTAATTATGGTTATGTTTCATTAAAATCCTTACTTACAGGTATATTCTTGTCATTTTAATGGAACCAATGAATAAATATTTGTAAATATATACTTTTACTTTTTAATTAGAAACTTTAATGTTCTTTGAGGACAACTATTCTCTTTTGTAATATAAAGAAAGCCTGAGATTTAAACATATGAGAACAAATGATCTACATCCATGTTAAAGACCTTCACTGGATTTTAATTGTTCTAAAGATAAAATGCAAATTCTAAACATACCACTTAACAATATGTTATAATCCCATGAATATTTATTTAGTTCCTTGGTCCAGTAATGTTGCCTTTTGTGGACACACTGTTCCTGTTCCTTCTGTTTAGGATGTTCTTCTCCATCCATATCACCTAGTTAATTCTTTCTTATTCTTATGGTTTCAGCTCATGAAGTCCTTTCCTAGACTTTCTTGTAACCATGCTTTTATACATCAGAACATCTCTCTTTCTAATTGTATGTTTATTGATGAAATTATTTCACTGAAGTATTTCTTCCCAATATACTGAAAAACCATAAAACCAGTAGGCATGTGTATGTTGGCTTACCACTGTATCCATTCTTCCTAACAGAGTGCTTATCACAAAGTAGAATGGGAAATAAAATATTTGTTGGTGAATGAGTAAGTGAATAAACGTGTGAATCAATAGAGGAGAAAAAATCCATTGAAATCAACATAGAATTTGACCTAGCATGAATTGCTTCTTCAGTAATGTAAAGATCCAAAATAAATACTAGAGAAAGAATATCTTGAATTCATTTAAATCACTTGTATTTTTCCCTAGTGTAATTTTATTACTATATATTCTTGTTGGTCACTTCTCTTACAAAGAAAATAGAATGGAAGTAGATATAATACACAACAACATTTAGTTGTGTTAGCAAGTGTTCCTTTGTAAGCCTGGTAGGTAGTGAGCAACGTTGGCAGACAGCTTCTTGTATTTCACTTGATTTAATATTTGCTATAAATTGGAATTCTATTATTTGTATATATGACTATCTTTCTATAGTCTCCTATTGTCTCATCTATTACCTCTTTTGGCCTAAAATCTACAGTTGAGTGACACCTACTTACATTTCCTCCATACCGCTCATGTTACTAGCTTTTTATACTTAACATACCTCATTTTAAGTTTATAATTTATTAGTTTTCCCATGAGACTTTCTACTCCTTAAAGGCTTGGACTGTATTCTGTTCATCTGTGTATCCATAGGATGTGATAGGGTGATTAGCTCTTGATAAACACTCAATGAATGTACAGAAAAATTATTGAATGAACCAGTTAATAAATGACATGTATTCCTTAACTTTTTAATTAAATCATTCCAGTTAAAACTCAGGTAATGGGAGAAATCAAGATTGCATTGAAGAAAGAAATGAAGACAGATGGGGAACAACTAATAGTTGAAATCCTACAGTGTAGAAATATCACCTACAAATTTAAATCTCCTGATCACTTACCAGGTATCTAATTTTGTGATAATAATCAATATAATGTAGCTAAGAACTCCTTAGGAGAATGAACGAAATGCCCTAGAAAATGCTAACTAAAATTTGGACTGTATCAAATATATCTGAAAAAAAAATGAAATAAGAATTAATTTATCTTATATAGAGCAAACTGATATTTTACTGGTTAAAAATTAGATTTTTTCCAACACAAACTTAGAGTGGTATATTTATTATACAAGTAAACATTTAAACTGCTAAGAAAATTGGTGTGTTTTAATTAGGTATATTTTAATTGCTCTATGTTGTCTGAAACAAATTGTTCACAGTCTACTGGCTTTACGTAAAATGTAGGGAAGCTCTCAGTATACAATTATAATGCTAATTGTATAAATGTTGTTGTTAATGGACACTTAACAAGCTGAATTCTTATTTTCAGATTTATATGTGAAACTGTATGTGATGAACATATCTACCCAAAAAAAGGTGATCAAGAAAAAAACAAGAGTATGTAGACATGATCGAGAGCCTTCATTCAACGAAACTTTTAGATTCAGCCTAAGTCCTGCCGGACATTCTCTTCAGGTAACTCATGCCATTCCTGTTTTTAAATTTTCACCTATACTGTACTTATTTCCTATTTAATTATTCAATATGTATATGCCAATCATATACTATGTGACATTTTACAAGTTAATTTTTAGAGGTAACTTTCCGGAGTCCCTTGAAAATTCCACAACCCATTCACCCCATCCAATTAGCCTCTATCCTACCTCCTCGGTTTCATTTATACAGATTTTTTTTCACACTCACAGCCACTAATCCTCTTTGGGTCTTCATCTTTATTATGCAAATCATTTCAGCAGTATACCTGGCCTACTTGCCATCACTATCGTATGCTTTTAATTCATTTTATCACACTACCGGCAGAAATATCTTTTAAAAACACTGACTAGATTACCCTCCATTGATTCATTGTTATCCTGACCCATTCAGAATCCTCTAAAGTGAGGTATAGTTATTTAATTGTATTCCGTTTAATTTCATCTCCTTGTATACTTTTCCACTCACTCTTTACTTCAGTCTCACCAGAATCTTCAAATTCTTGGATTGTTTGCTTGTATTTTTCCTCCCCTTTAGTACGCCCTTCTTCATTTCTCTCCATCTCTTACAATATTCCACATCTTTCAATGTAAAACCATCTCCTTACTGATGATGTGGGTTACTTCATCTCATCTTATTCACGTTTTGCTTATCTTATTAGGCCATTACTCCCAGTTTTATGCAACCATTTATGATAACCTGCCACTGTTTCTGTGCTATCAACTTCTGTGGTGCAAAGCTTGATTTTCATTGCGCTCTGCTCTGCAGCCTAGCACAGTGCTTATCCACACTATACCTCTGGCAGCTGTAGAGACAAGCAATGAGAAAAGAGAAAGAGGAGGGAGGGTAATGATGAAAATGTGGGAAGAGAAGACCATGGTTCTGGTACTTTAATAAAGGTCTGTGCTGGAGACTAATGTAAGACATATTACAAAGCAAAAACTGCATTGAGAGGATCAACTGACATTAGAGTTAAAGGGAATAATAAGATTAAAAGACACTCTGAAGTCTGTGGGAACAGATGTGTCAGGCACAGAGGCTGAGTAGTTAAAGAAGGGTTAGAGGGAGAAAAAATCATGAGTTTGTCTGAAATGTGATAAATTTGATGAGGGCAGGTCCAAATGAAATATATAATTAGGCAATTTGAAATCACAAAATCAAAGGCTTGAAAAGATAGAAGAGTAGATTTTGAAGTCAGAAACATAAAATAAATTTCAGCGAGGAATAAAGATGAGTTATCTGACAGGAGAGAGAGAGAGAGAGAGAGAGAGGAAGTCGCTCAGTCGTGTCCGACTCTTTGTGACCCCGTGGACTGTAACTCTAGGCAAGAATACTGGAGTGAGTTACCATTTCCTTCTCCAGGGGATCTTCCCGACCCAGGGATCGAACCTGGGTCTCCCGCATCAGAGGCAGATGCTTTAACCTCTGAGCCACCAGGGAGGAGACTCCAAAAGAGAGAGAGAGCCTAAGAGAATTGTCAAGGATTAATGGCTGTTTCCACCTTGTCTCTACCTTTCTTTCAACTGATCCCTAAAAAAAAAAAAAAATTCTTGAGTTTGAGATCTCATGGAATTTCAACTAATGTAAATTCTACATATGACAAGAAACCACTTTAGAAGAGCTTACTATAGTAAAATCCCCAGTAAATTAAATGGTATTTAAAATTAATGTTATGTTCTACCTGCCTTGTAAACTCTTACTTATTTACTTACCCCTCAAATAATTTTGTATTTGAGTTGGATTTTCATAAACTAGTAAAGTTCTTTTCTGAAACTTTCTATCAATTTAAGCATAAACTGAGTTAGAATTAGCTGATAACACATATCTTATCTAGAATTCTGTCCTTCAGGATAGGTCTCTGCCTTTGGGAAATGTTGATGTGAATTAATTAATATTATGCAGATTTTTGAGGTCACCTTAGTTATTAGTCTCCTACAAGGATGTCTGCTAATTCCTCTCACCCTCACCCTTTCTTGTCTGTGTTACTTCTTTGATGTGCAAATGTCCATAAAAGAAGTTGAAAATGTACACACAAATAGATATATAATTTTGACTATTTTTTCTAGATTTTACTTTTTCCAATGGAGGGAAGTTTATGAAAAAGACCTTGATTGGCGAAGCCTGTATCTGGCTTGACAAAGTGGATCTCAGAAAAAGAATAGTCAACTGGCACAAACTTTTGGTCAGTCCTACTCAAACCCACTGAAGAAATGTGTCTGCTCAGGGTATAGAAAGTGCTTTAAATAATCTTAATCGTGACTATAGTTGAATACTATTGGTTCTAAGATGTTTTCATGGGTAATCGTGAGAAGAGGAACAAAAAGCAAAAGCATACTGAAACCTTTGCACATGTATGGTTGTGGAACATAGAAAAAAACTCAAAAGAAAAATCCATATATGGAAGACAAGAAAAAAAAAGGAGTTCTGAAACCTTGGATTTCTTGTGGCTGTCATGAAAAACAGTGAGAGAAATTTTGATTACTTAATGCAAAACATTTTTTAGTAGAGTTGAGCTATAGCTAACTGAAGGCTGAGACTTAAAGATTAATATGGTTTCTAATGCAGGCAAAAATAATCCTTTATGCAGAAGAGCTTGGTTGAAAGGAAGGAACTGATGTAACAAATCTCAGTTTTCAAAAGTCTTTCTTCTTTATCTTCTCAGATAACTGTTTTGAGATTCTGACATAGGATACACCTACAGTGTATGCCCAGACTAGAAAGAAATAAGGAGGACCAGAGATTTAGAAATTATAGCTTTTAGATCATGTTGTATAAGTTTTCTCTGTGTCTAAATGTTATAAGGGTGAACAACACCAATTTTGGAATTCATGTTGTAAAAGCACATTTGTATAACTTGAAATAATATATACTGAAAATAATACTAAGTAGAAATGGAATTACATGTATCTAAAAGTAAAGGCATGACTGGCTAATGGAAAAGAATATTGTCCCATAAACTGTTGGAACCTTGGTTGAAAACATCAAAATCTCTTAAATAACCTTTAATCCAAGACATTTTCAATCTGCATACCAAAGGACCTAGATTAAAGTGACATATTCTAGGAAGCATGATAACTAGTGCTTTGTGAAGTTGCAAATCAGTGTACTATCCCACATATTTTCTTTCTCTGGAGTAATAAATGCACAGTGAGAAAGTTCTTCCTCTGGCAAACAAATCATACTAATCTGTGACATTGATTAATTGGTGTAATTTCCTGCTCTTCCAGTTTATTTTTCCCTATGTTAACTGATTGTAAAATGAAAACCCTGACACCAAATTCAAGTTCTCCCTAGTGCTCTATTTTCCTACTTTAGTGACAGTATCATAGTAATCAAGTTCATCAGTGTTGGGAAAATATGTGAAAAATCAATGTTATATTAAGGTGAAACTGTTATTTGAGCTACTTTAATAATATAGAATAAAAGGACCAACATCTAAGTCATTAAAATGAAACATCCTCTTCCCCATCAACCAACAACATGAACAAGGAAGTTACATGGACTTAGAGGAGATGAACTCAGCTGGCATTCAAAGCCTGGCTTCTGGCCTTGGTTCTGCCACTAACTGTCACTGTGCACATGTCACTTAAACTCAATTTTCCTCAGTTTTCTTATTTGTGGGAAAATATAATTACATATTCCTAACCTTCCTAATGGGATGTTGGGATGATCAAACTAAGTGATCTATGAGAAAAGATGAAAGCACATTTCCAAATATAGTTTTATACACATAAGTGAGGAACAGGCATTATGCAGTTTTTCCCCAATTTTGTATGTAAAAAGCATCTTCAAAACCAATGGCAAGCAAAGACATGGATAAAAGCAGTATAACTCCAAATATGAAGTTATAATATGAACTTATATAAGCTTTTTCTTAAAATATGAACTTATATAAGCTTTCATTTAACCAAAAAAGTTTAATTTTTTTAAGTTTAAAAACTTATGAAAATCACTTACAAATTGGGTTATCATAAATTAAATAAGTTATACTGATCTTATCCTATTCCCAAACCCACAAAAATAAAGTAAATTGCTTCTCTGTGAATTCTGAGTTTAAAAGCTGCTTCTTTATTCAAAGGTGAGGTTCTAGTGGAATTAAAGAAATTTTCTACAGACATATTGGTCAGATATTGAGTTTTCTCATTTTTACAGAAAAACATACTTGAAATCTGAGAGAAATTGATTAAATTAAAGACATTAGAAATTAAATGATTTATAATAAACCCCATGTTACATATCTTTATTATATTTATAGGATATATAAATTCACTCCTTTCCAGTCTAGAAAAGGTAACAGTCACTTTTCTTCCCTCTACTTTGTAATCTCCCTCCCCTAACAATGCAATTTTATCATTGATTATTGCTGTAAAATGAGCATGCGGTGAGAGAACCACTAAGAATGTGATATTGCTAGAAATTTATTTTTAGAGACAGCTAGATCTGCTGATGGTTGCCATGGATATTTCCAGCAGAATTTAGCACTTTAGGGAGCTTATAATCATCACATAATTGGAGAAGGAAAGGGTTCAGGAAGATCTCCTTCTGACATAAAAGCCTCTATTGTTTGTCCTTAAAAGGAGACTCTCACTCCCATGGGTCCTCTTCTGCAACCACTGACACCCAGAAGTGTGCATGAGAGGTTCATGACCAGTTAGCTTACTTCATTACAGTTGCCATTTCTTTTAAAATACACAAAAGGAGGTGCCACCAAAACAAAGATCATGCCTTGGTAGCTATTTGACATGAGAGAGTAGGAGTCTTCCCATGACAGGTGCCCCTCTGTTCCAAGAACTGTGATGTGGCCAGGCCAATCAAGAGAGTTCATGACAGGGCTTCTTTTTGTGCACCAGCATCCCTCTTCAGAGAGTGTAAGATCCTGCCAAGTGTGCCAAGTTTGCAGCTGACCAAACACCTACGTTGTACTGGAATTATTCTATGCAACACTGAACCTTATACAAATGCATTTCTTCTGATATTGATTACCCTTCTTACAACAAAACTGTTTCTTTTTAATTGCAAATAGGGCTCGGTGTTTTTACTTTTTGTATATATCACAGCACATGATTTTCCACTTTTTATTTCATTTATTTTATTGGGATTAGCTTTTTTATCCTAATAGAGACAAAGTTTGTAATCTCTAAATAACATGTGATCAGTCCAGTTACAGCACTTATACCTTGAAGAGCTTCTTAATTTTTCCCACAATTTCATTGAGTCATCAGACACAAGTTGCTTCTTGGTTTAAAATTTGGTCCCCAAGAAACCTTTAGCTGTGAAGCAAAAGCACAGAGTGAATTTTACACAAGACAGGGATGTCTAGAATGGTCATTACAGACATAGATAATACTAAGAAGTTTGTGTTTCCCTGTTTTACTTAAGGTTAAGGAGACTCTGATGACTTTGAACTCTTTATTTATCATTCAGTTTAAAAGAAGAGTATCCAAGACTAAGGGGAAGTGATTGACTTTGCTCCTTAATGTTGCCTATATTGTAATTAATCACATTAATAAATGCATATTTTCAGCATATCAGTGGATTTAATTTTGTGGATCACACACATTAAAATAGTCATACTGTGGGAATATTATAGCTGGTAACCAGCTGATACTGATTCTTATTATAGGAACGGTTGTGATGATCATGGTGACAGAGGTAGTGAACTAGGTTGGTGGTGATGTGAAGTAAAATGAAATTATAGACTATATTGTGCCCAAGTTATTAGAAATGATTTGATCAGTGTTTCATTTCATTAAGATATCATAAAGATGTTTATAGTATTTTTTTACTTTATTTAAATCATAACTAACAATATTTTTAAAAACTTATTTTCATTGCTACAATGTCTAATATTCCAAAAGCAGCCAACTACAGCTATGTATGTGTTTATAACTCTATGTGTGACAGAGTGATTTTCTCTCTTTTTGAGCTTGAGCTGGAAGTAAAGAAAGCTCAATGAATAATTATGAGCTGTCTCTTTAATGATAACTTGCCTTTGATGTGACACAAGAATGAATGAGTGAAACAGATATTCTCATTGAATATGACACATTGATGTTTTCTGTATGTTCCATGTTGTTGTTATTATTAAAGACTCCCTTTAAATAAAAATCATTTAATCAAATGATTCCTTCTCTGATAGGCAGAATGAGAGCATTTTCTTAATTCGTTACCCTGTACATAACTATCCATTTGGTATACTAGACAAAGTTGAAATATTAATTCCCTGTGGCATTCAGCATGCGAATATGATTCCTGTTTGATTGTGTATGTATATTTGTTGGTGATGTGCTCAGGTGCTCCCACTACCAATTAATGTGTGTGCTGATATCCTAACAAAAACACATCTGATGTTAAAGGAAATAAGTTTCTTGTCTGAAAAGATAAAAAGCTAATAAAATTGGTTTAAAAATAAAAAATAGAGTACTTGGAGATATGTCTTGTTTCTAACTACATGTTGCATGCCGTGTTGGTGATTTGCTAATGTGTTCTTTTTTCTGTTCTACCCAAATCTCTCAAAAATCTAATGAACCAACAAAAATTCTTGGGCTAAAGGCTATATAAATTGAACTGAAATACACGAGAATTGTATAGAAATGCTTGTAAATCTGTCTTGAGTTTTACTCTATGTAAAAATATGTCTTGGTTTTGTGATTGTATACAAGATGTATCTTGATAACTTATGCAAATTGTGCTGTATAAAGGCTGTGGCCTCAGCCTTACAAATAAATATTGAAAATATCAACTTTGGCTGCCTGTTTTTATCAACTTGATAAATTGATACTTAACATAGAAATAGAACTTTCTGGAATACTTTTTCTGAAAACTATATGATGAGTTCATTCACTCAGTTTAAAAGTACGTTTTAAACAGCACAAATACAGAAAACAGAATTAAATGTATAACTTAATAAATGACTATGTCAGACACTCTTAAAACAACCACCCAGATCAAGAAATTGAACTTTTAACATATTTGATACATTTTAATTCATTGAACTTGGTACTCTTATTAAGCCTTAAATTTACCCTTTTGAGCCAGTGGGTCCCTCTTTGAGTGGACTTACATATTTGATAACTTACTTTCTATGGCAAGGACATTTTATATCATTTCTTTAACCTTAAAACTTTATAGGAAATTTATTGAACTTGAATTTTTACTTTTATTTTTCTTCCTATTTATCTCTATAAAAATAATTAAATTTAGGAATACATCGAGTTGATTGATCAACTTTAATGTGCTATCCTCAACATTTCACTAACATCAACAGTTGTATAGTATGTTTATGGTAAACGAGAGTATTCTTGGATGAAATATATCTTAGAACATTTTTTAATAATTTCAAATCTAAAAGATTATAATTAGATAAATGATTAATGAGTTTGACTTTTTGACTATTAATTATCTAGGCTTTTAAGAGCTGAAAATCTATAGTCTACAAATTTTGCAGAAAATTCAGCCAAAATAGTTCTCTATTAAAGGTAACAGTAGAACTATAATTGGAAAATGTTGAAATTTTTATTTCTGTTCAACTAACTCCAAATAAACTTTTATTTTAATTGTATTTAATATACCTTATTTGTAAAAATTAAGGAATATTTCCATTAATTATGCAGTAAAAAATTACTTTCCAACAATTTGGTGCTTTGAAAAGATCAATAAAATTAACAAGAATATGGTCATAAAAGAGAAGTAAGGCCAAATTGCCATTTTCAGGTACAAAAAATTAACATAAATGCCAATCAGTTCAGTTCAGTTGCCCAGTCATGTCCTGCTCTTTGAGACCCCATGAACTGCAGCACACCAGGCCTCCCTGTCTATCACCAACTCCTGAAACTTACTCAAACTCATCCATCGAGTTAGTGATACCATCCAATCATCTCATCCTCTGTCGTCCCCTTCTTCTCCCACCTTCAATCTTTCCCAGCATCAGGGTCTTTTCTAGTGAGTCAGCCGTTCACATCACAGATGGCCAGAGTATTGGAGTTTCAGCTTCAAAATCAGTACTACCAATGAACACCCAGGACTGATCTCCTTTAGGATGGACTGGTTGGATCTCCTTGCAGACCGAGGGACTCTCAAGAGTCTTCTCCAACACCACAGTTCAAAAGCATCAGTTCTTCAGCACTCAGCTTTCTTTGTAGTCCAACTCTCACATCCATACATAACTACTGGAAAAACCATAGCTTTGACTAGATGGACCTTTGTTGGCAAATAATGTCTCTGCTTTTTAATGTGCTGTCTAGGATGATTATAACTTTTCTTCCAAGGAGCAAGTGTCTTTTAATTTCATGGCTTCAATCACCATCTGCAGTGATTTTGGAGCCCAAAATAAAGTCTGTCACTATTTACATTGTTTTCCCATCTATCTGCCATGAAATGATGGGACTGGATGCCATGATCTTCATTTTCTGAATGTTGAGTTTTAAGCCAACTTTTTCACTCTCATCTCACTTTCATTAAGAGGCTCTTTCAATATCAAAAGTCAAAACTTAACAAACCCAGTCTAGCAATGTATAATAGATTTATGACCTTGTTCAATTATCCCAGTTATGCAAGATTGTTTCATTGGAAAATGAGTTAAATTAGTGTAAAAATCGTAAGATGGTAGAAAACATCTGATAAAATCCAACATGTGTATTTATAAATTGAACTGAACATAATAATGAGACAAGTCAACTCATGCAGGAATCGACACTTCATATCTAACAGAGTAGGTAAAGCAGAGCTGTAAAAACAAAGCCTGAACTTCCCAAGCATGTGTCAGTTGAATAGCCACTTGGAAAATGTTTTTGCAAAACAAGGTTAATTACAGCATGTGTAGGCTGTTTGAGTGGAATGATGGGGCAGAACCAGTTTGCTTGCTTGCTTGCTTGTTTATTTATGGCTTTCTCTAGCTGACGCGAGCAGGAGCTACTTTTTGTTGTGGTTTGCAGGCTTCTCATTGCAGTAGCTTCTCCCATTGCAGAATGCGGGCTCTAGGAGCGCGGGCTTCAGTAGCTGCAGCTCTCACGGACAGACTCTAGAGCACATGCTTACTAGTTGCGGCACAGGTTGTGGCAACTGTGCTTAGTTGCTCTGTAACTCATGGAATCTTCCCAAATCAGGGATTGAACCTGTGTCTCCTGCACTGGCCAGTGAATTCTTAACCCCTGGACCACCAGAGAAGTCCTGAACCAGGTGTGGTTATTGTGTGTGTATGTGTGTGTTTTTAAATATTTAATTCTTTTTAGACCTCTAGATTGTATCAAACGTGGGCTGGAAACTCTTGGATGAAAATGGACACTGCAGGGCCACAGGTAGAATTTCTCCATTTTGGAGCCTAAGCTTTTGAAGTTTTTCAGACTTTCAGCTGATGAAATCAGCCATGCTTACTCAGGTAATTGAGGATAGTCATGTTAAATAGAGTCAGCTGTGTAGAGATGTTAACTATCTCTACAGAATGCTGTCACAGAAATGTGCCCAGTCATGTTTGGATGCATAACTGGCTGCCACAGCCTAGCTAAGCTGATACAGAAAACTCCTCACCACAGGTATGAAGGAGAAATGTTCTTGTTTTTCTGTTGCTTGGTTGCTTAGCTGGTCGATCTGGTTTCATTTGGTTTCATTTTTAAGAGGAAAGGGAGTGATTCTCTATACTCCCTCTCTATATAGAAAAGAAGGAATGAATGAATTGGAGTATATGATTTGAGAAGACAGAATCTAAAATTTTCAGATTGATTCCCAACCCTAACTACATTAGAATCATCTGAAGAGATTTCAAAAACATAGTCAAGCTCCAACCCAAACTATCTCTGGTGTTTGAGCCTAGGCAGAAGTATTTTTCGAAAACTCCCCAGATGCTATTATCAATGTGGAGCCAAAGTTTAAAACTGCTACCCTAATGAAATTAAAGAAAAAGAGATCATTAGTATAGAAATAGACAGATTGTAAGTTTGATAGGAAGTGGTGATGTTTCCTCCTGATGGCTGTGTTTTTCTCAATGAGATATGAGGTTATCTGCTTAAGAGTGAAGAGGAAATGAATAGAGGTTAAATATTTGAAGATTAAATGAGGTTTAATATAGTCCTGGAAATGAGTGATAGAGGAAGTAGGCAGGGAGAGAAGGAGACAGGGCCCTTTTGAGCTTAGTGACAACACATAGTGACACCAAACTTCCTTGCTATACAGCTTTCCTCAGTCTTGACTTGGCTTATTCGTAAGAGAATAGACACTGTATATTTTAATTAGATTAATTAGACAAAAAGACAGACATGCAAGGAAGTGCAGGTCTCAGGCAAGTTGACTTGAAATGCCAGAACTTAGAAGGTATAATTGTTAAGGAGGGAAGTAAAAATGAACGTTTGCATTAGGGGAAAGAAACAAGTAAAAAATTAAGAATAATTCTTCCTAGGAAAATAAGAGAAATTTTAGGGGTCCATGAGTAAAGTCTTAGAAGGGGAAAAGAATTTGCTAGTTGAACTGAGAGCCTAAATGTTAAGGCTAAGGGAATATTGTAAACAGGTATTGTGAAAACACATTGCTTATTTCAAAAATACTGAGAAACTGTATTTCCCAAGCTTAGCATACACCTGTAAAGAAGAGCTGGAAAGAGATTGATATGGTATCAGAATCAGACTGCATGAGCTGCCATAAATTCTGATTTGGTAATAATGATGCTTCTAAAATAAGTATTACGATTCCAGCAGGGCAATACCTGATTCTGCCTTTTATTTACCAATTGAAAATTTTGCAAATAATATATTTCTAAACACATTTTAGTCTCTATACTTCAAAGAATGTTTCAAAAATAAGAGATTACCATTTTATTCAAAAAGTACAGAATTGCACATAAAGTTTTTTTTTTTTAATCTGGCTGAACCAGAGATAATAACTGATTATTTTCAAAATTGACCAATTTTCCTTCATTCCCTGTGTGATACTTTATCAAGCTCAAACTGACCTCCTGAGGTTCAGATGACATTTCTGCTTTCAATAAAGAAAAATTTCCTATGTGAGGGCCAGCTTTATTCTCTTGAACTGGAGAATTTAATTTTATGTTCTACCTCTGAAATTCAAGAGAATATTATTGTCAACTGATTAGAGCTTTTGAGTGGTTCCAATATTCCCTTAAAGGGACTACTCACATCTGCTATGGATATTTAAAGAAAGTCATACACTACTGAGTTATTTCTTTTAATAGTTGACTTGCAGACTAAATTATTGCTGCCTAGAATATTTAATTCAGTTATGCCTCATTACACCCTATCACCTCTTATTTGGAGTCCCATCGTGGGGGACTCCCCTCTCTATGATTTTCCACCTCCTCTCCTTCAAATGGATCCCTGCACAATCACCTGGGACCTATCCAAAATCTGTATCTGACTGTACCATGTCCTTTCTGAAACTTTGCAGTGGTTCCTATTGCTAAATCATACCAAGAAAATGGACAACATCCTTGACAGCATCTTTTCTTATTATCTTTCCCTCCAAATCAGGTCGTTGAAAAAAACTCGTCCTGTTGTTTTTCAGATTCTCTCTCACACTTGACCTATGGCAAATACTTTTTATCTGGTTCCCCCACTTGCACAGGGAATTGTTTTTCTATTGGTATAAAGTTTAAGTTGTGCAAGATAAGTAAATTCTAGAAATCTGCTGCACAGTGTAGTACCTACGGTTAACGATACTGAATTGTGCACTTGAAAATATGAGTGGGTAAAGCTCATGTTAGGTGTTCTTATCTCCTAAAAGGGAGACATGAGGAAATTTTGGAGGCAATGAATTATGTTTATTACCTTGTTTATGGTGATGGTTTCCATATTTGTATATGTCCAAACTCACTGAATTTTTTCCATTAAATATGTATTTTGTATATCAAAATTATATTAAGAAATTAAAATTAAAGTAAGCTCTAAGGAAAGGGAAGTCAGGGGCCTAGAGACAGAAAAGTGAAAGTGAAGTCACTCAGTCTTATCCAGCTCTTGGCGACCCCATGGACTGTAGCCTACCAGGCTCCTCCGTCCATGGAATTTTCCAGGCAAGAGTGCTGGAGTGGGGTGCCATTGCCTTCTCTGGGGGATCTTCCTGACCCAGGGGTCAAGTCCAGGTCTCCCGCATTGCAGGCAGACGCCTTACCTTCTGAGCCACCAGGGAAGTTAGAGACAGAAGCAGCCTGCTAGAGCTTGGTGGAGATGGATGAAATGTTAAAGCCATTTAGGTTACCTACTTACTTCTCACTCCGCCCCCAATTCCTACACACAGAGATACATGCATGCACATATATATACACAGACACACAAAGATACACACAGTCACACACTTGCATACAGATATACATACAAATGCACATACAGAGAGACGCAGATACCCACAGAGACACACATGCAAACAGACAGGCACACAGAGACATATAGACACACACAGAGCTACATGCACACAGGCACACATACATACACAGAAACACACAGAAACACGCACAGACACGCTTTCCTTTTCTCTGGAGAGAGAACAGATAAATACCAGGTGGACTAAAAGGAGAAACAGTGATAGAGAACTACGTCCCTCTTGGACTTTAAAATGAGGACGGTTAGGAGGGAGGGGATGGCTTGTCAGAAATTGTGGTGCAGAAAGCAAGAAGAGGAGAAAGGACTTTGAGGCCAGGTTGGTGTTGCTATAACAGTAAAAGACTTTCATGACTGTCAGTATTTTTAAAGAGTAGGAGAGGGAGGAAATCATTTAAATCTTCTTGGCTTTATGTTAGACTTACTTTCTGGTTCTAGCATTCAGTCAAATCTTAGACAAGTAGACCTATTTTCTTTGCTCACTCTTACATGAAATATGTTTTGCATAATAAAAAAATCTTTTAAAAAACTATTGAATTTTTAATAGAAAAGGAGAAAATTATTCTCAGATAAACTTTTGTCACCTTACGATCTCCAAATTATCACCTCAGTGATGAAAATACTTGCATTGCTGAGGAATCTGAGAAAGAAAAAAAAGTTAAAAAAAAAAAATCAATGTGAAATGCTGATTGGCTAGTGCTCCAGAAATAATTTGAAGTTGAGAATCTGAAATGGAAATAATCCTGAAAGTGAGCTATTGAGTCATTAAACTGACCAAAAGCAAATTAAAATTTTAAATGAAATATTAAGTTTAGGGTAGAAAAAATCTACAATTTCAAGACAATGCATGACCATCAAAAAAAGAATGTTCTGGGGTAGAATAGGTTACTTACATTTTGCAAAATATATTTAGCATTAAATATGTAAGAAAATAGCTGGGATAAGTTCATAATTTGTAGAATTTTCAACCTGTCATCACTTTTTGTACAAAGTATTATCACCATTTTCTCAAGCTGCATTTTTAATTCTTCTTTTGAATGAAACAAATGCAGGACTTATTCAGGGCCTTCATTAAGACAGACTAAGAGAGCAGTTTTTCAAGGAATATGAATTTCATGTACATAACTACAATATTTTCAAAATAACACTATTCTAAATACAGGACACTATATGACTTAGTGGAAAAACACTGGACTCTCAGAATAGCTGGATTCTAACCATATTTTTATTACTAATTGGTGCCATGATACTGTATTCTTTCTCAAAGCCTTATTTTCTCTGAGTAAAGGGTTGAATGATACATAATCCACAAGGTTCCCCTCAGATGTAACAAAATTGAGAATACAGTTGCATATTAAACAAAACCTTTCTGCTGATTCACTTGCTCCCATTTTATGTAAACCCCTCCACCCAAAATCACTATTATTAGCCACATTTTAAAAGATTTTTATGCAAAGTCTGAGTCAATATCTGAATCTAAATAGGTATAATTAATAAAGTAAGAACTCCATCTCTGTGGAATTTACTGTGTTTCTGGTCAAATCTTATCTTGCTACATAATTTTGGTATTGGTAATTTTCTTGTAAACCTCATGACTTGTTTGTATAATTATTATAATTCTTGATTTTAGGCACAATAGAAAGACAAAAGACATTAAAATGGAACAATTAAAAGACAAAGCAGTGAGCATAAACATTATTTAATCCCTGCTCACAATCAAGAAGGCAATGGCACCCCACTCCAGTACTCCTGCCTGGGAAATCTCATGGATGGAGGAGCCTGGTGGGCTGCAGTCCATGGGGTCACTAAGAGTTGGACACGACTGAACAACTTCACTTTAACCCACTCCAGTGTTCTTGCCTGGAGAATCCCAGGGACGGCGGAGCCTGGTGGGCTGCATAGTCCAGTCTATGGGGTCGCATAGAGTCAGACATGACTGAAGCGACTTAGCAGCAGCAGCATGATGAAGAGATACCAGTGTGGGGACTGTGGCTCTTCCATTCACGTGCCCTGAAAGCCAGCTCTGGGATGGTCACTGACAAAGGGACCAATGTTGCTTGGCCAAATCACTTAGTCTACTTCATTGATCAGCGCCTCTTTGGCGGATGCGTTCTGTTAGGCATTAACATATTCAAACATTACACTTGCAGCAGCCAACTCCCACATATCCATCCATAGCAATCCCAGACCTTCTCGTCTCTGATCTTCTGGTCTTTTGCTTTCATACCCCTGACCGTTCTACTAGGCCATTAGCAAATGCACAGAAATAAACATGTATTCTCCCTTAAGGTCAGTTCTACAAAGAGCAGGTGATCATATTCTCCATTTGCTCCTCCACCCACTGGAAAGATTTTTCTGTCTCCACTATTATCAAGAAACACTGCCGTCCCCACGTTTATCCAGATTCAGTTTGCACACCTGTACTGAGCCTACCCATTCAGAAATCAAACTTAAGCCTTTTCCTCCTCCTTTTCAATTGCTCGTAGAAAATTCATCTACAAAGGGGCACTAGTGAATGACATAGAGTCTGGGCCACCTGCTCCTGCAACTTGCCCATACTCTTAATTTCAATCTCAAATGCATCTTTTCTGACTTAAGATGGACACTGCTGAGCCTTCTGCTTTATGATGTTGTGGGTCTAAAATAACTCGTTATGGGCAGTTCCCACTTGGTGCCCCCTTGGCCAAGTATCCTGCTAGAAAATGTCTCTCTAATGAAGTGGAGTTCTTCACTGTAGATGACATGGTCTTGTTCCATAAGCCCAGTAGTAGGCATTAGGATTCTCTCACTAGGGTTTGCTGTAAACTTGGATTCCATCTTTTCTCACCACTGACACTTCTAACAATATAGAGCCTGTTAGATGATATGCCCAAGCAGTAGGACCACTAGCACCAGAGCCCACAGCGGCTTCAGAACCCTTTTCTACTCTGGGACTTTATTCAAAACCGGAGCCTTCCATATCACTGGACTTAAGGGCTGTAACAGTATTTCTATGTGCACAATGTTTTCTAGCCAAACCCCCAGAGTCCTGCCATGTGTTGTGGTTTCTTCTCTACTACAGGAATTAGTAATTTTGTCTTTTACCTTTCAGGGGATATTACAAATACCCCTGACCACTAGACCACTAAATGCTTGACAGAAACAGCTGTTCTTTAAAATGTGTCTTAACAAGGCCTCCAATATACTAGCTACCAGTTTTTCATCAATGTAATGGCATCAATCCAATAATACGATAATCCGTGACATGTCCAAATGATTTAGATTCCTTTTGAATATGTCATGACAGAGAAGTGGGAGGGGTAATATAATCCTGGGGGAAAACTATAAATAGTTTTGTCTATTCCACACAAATGCAGCTTTTCCCTGATCGTTTCTGATCAAAACGAAAAAAATGTTTTTAAAAGTACATTTGCAAAACCCACGTCTGTGTATCATGCACCTGAATCCTTATTGGTCAGCATTTATCAACAATACCACACGTAGCATAGCAATGATGACCGGAGCTGTTGCTTGCCTCAGCTTACATAGGCTACAATCCTTCCCCACACTCCATTCATTCTCTCTGAGGGCCAGAATAAAGACACTAGGACCAGGCGTCCTTTAGCTCTCTGATGTGATGCTGTTTTCCACTCTCTCCTCCTTTCCTCCAGGGATGCTTTGATTTACTATCTTGGCTGGGAGGAGGGAGAAGGAAATAATTTTGGAGTCTTCCACTTGGTTTTTCCAATAAATTCAAGGATTCAGAATGAAGAACACTCCAGCCTCCAAGTGGCAACTCAATTATATATTTGGAGCCAGAGAATGACAGCCGGTTATGTCTGTTGTTGCAGTGGATCCACTCTGAGCCAGGCTTTGGCAGGCTTCCATTCATCCCATGACTCCTGCTGTTCCCACTGTTACTGGAGGCCCATGATGATACGCTGAGTCTCCTAGTATCAGTGTCAACTGAGACTCTGTCTTATAGGCCTCTGGGTATTTCCCTCTCCCCAGCACACTAAATCACATGAGTAAATGCCTATAAGTCTCTTTGGGGAAGGATTAGGGGACTCAGAACAGTGTATACCTGCTGAGGTGGTCCTCTCTTCAGTCAGAAAGTTCTGGATCTCAGGATTGTTTTAGGTTTGAGAACTGAGCACAGAATTGTGAGTTTTTATTGAGACAGTAGCCCTCAGCTTCCTGTTCCCTTCTAGCCTGCTTCTGATCATAGATGTCAAACAGCACACTTCTTGGCTATCTATTTTGCATGTGTTGGTCATGTTTTACTAGCAATCTCCATAATTCCCTGAAGGTCCAGCCCCTTTTGTCTATGACTCCAGTCCTATGGACCCCTTGTTTCTGGCAGTTAAGCATCGCCACCTAGACTCAATTACTTCCAGGGCTTGTCATCCTCACGGATACTGATCAGACCAGCTTTGTGAGCACTCCTCCTAGTTTCTGCCCTGTTGCTCTGGGATGAGCTGTCACTGAACTTCTCATGGATGCTTGTACCCCTCCAATGCATTCCTGACTGCCCTGCTGAATGCTGCATTCCCCTAAATGCTGGGATTCTCTATTGGGCCTTCAGACCTCATAAAAATTCCATCAGGCCCACATTCCTGAGTCATCACCTTATTCCTCTACAACCTGTCAGGCAACAGAGGTATTTGCACTTTGTTCAGCATGAATCATCTTATTCTTAGCTTCTAAGAGTTACTCTTAGCAGTGAGTGTTCCTTTTCTGGGGCCCTTACCCAGGTGCAAAGTCAAACGTTCCAGGGAAATGCTGCCAAGTCAATATGTTGCTTTTGTTCAGTTCTTAATTCTGGCCCCCTTGATCAAACACCCTCAAAACCTTGCCCTACGAGTATTCCCTTGGCTACCACTGAAAGCTTCTTCAGTGCATAATCTCATTCCTTCCTTATCAAGTTCACCATGTCTCTCATTAGATGGTGCTAGAATTTAATCATAATCAGCACCCTTGCAGCCAGGATTGGGAGAGGGCAACTCTGGATAAGGGCGGCTGCTGTCTTGCAGCCTTCTCCTACAGGACAAGGGTTAGCTCCTTAATGAGGGGGCAGCCTCCTCCCCTCGGCCATTCCCCAGGGTCAGAGGGACCTGAAGAGCTACTCTTCTCAGGGATGTTGTTAAAACAAAAAGTTGCACAAGAAGACTTTGTTCAGGGCTACTGAAATAGAGAAGAGGGATCAGAACTCAGTCTAACATCAACTCTGTGGAAACAAATGGTAGGAGGGTTTTCAGGCTCGAGGGTGAGCTATGGATGCATGCTGGAGGATGTCAGGGGCACCAGTTGACCAGTAGGATGTGTCTAGCACATTGAGTTATTCCTGAGTTCACATCTGTTTTTCTCTGTTATTAGGCCATCTGTATAATTGGTGCCTATAGAGCTTAGGTTCCTACCATCCCACAGAGCCTGGGGAATGATGTACTAGCTTTCCTGATGATTAGATTTGAAAAGGATGGCCCCTAGGTCATCCCAGAAAGAACTTCCTGAATTGAAAAGCAGTCAAGAGGTTTTTAAAAGGATTTACATCTGAAAAGGGCAAAAATGTATAATTACACATTTTCTAAAGTGAATGTTCCAAAGAAAGAGAGTTAAGGAGCTTTGAGACAGGAAGAAGTCTATCTAAAGTTTAATTAAGGTGAGAGGAGCACTAAGGCCATCTCGGTCAGCATTTCCAGGGTTCAGCTTTTCCCAACCACTGCTCTGACCTTAGGGTATCAGTACTGTCTCTGCTGCACTTTTAAACATCTCTGGGGCTCTGCAGTTCTAAATACAAAATCTGGGTCAACTCTCCTACTGTATCTGCCCTTCCAACGCGAGAAACACAGGCCCCTACATAGACTACCCTAGCAGTCCTCCAGCTGTCACACTTTAATCATTTGTTAACTGCCCTCAATTTACCATTGTCCTTCTATCAGGCCGCAGTTTAATTTAGTACTAAACAGTTGTTTCAAATGCCTTAATCATCATACCAGCAAGGACAGTCCTCTCCATGGGGACATTTTCCTGGGTTGCCACTCATGAAATCATCAGCAGTTGGGCTGACACTTGACTGCAAGGGCGGTGGTGGCTCACATGGTAGAAAATCTGCCTGCAGTGCAGGAGATCCAAGTTCGATCCCTGGGTGGGGAAGATCCCCTGGAGAAAGAAATGGCCACCCACTCCAGTATTCTTGCCTAGAAAATCCCATGGACAGAGGGAGTCGGGTGGGTGCTACAGTTCATGGGGTCCCAAAGACTTGGACACAACTGAGCGACTAACACTTTCACTTTCATATCTTCTTTGCCTTGCACTTCACTCAGGATGAGGTCTCACTTGCCAACTGCAAACCACATCTCCCCACCTATACCCTCACAGCACACTGTGTACAATTTGGGTCACTTTGGGTCTTCCAAGAAGATATCTGGTGTAGACCCTCGGGCAAGACCAGATGTGCCAGGGATTTGGGGTGTTTACTGTGAAGGATAAGGCAATAGGGGAGGAGAAGCAGGCAGGGAAAGCCTTCAGGTTGAGATAGAAGGGTGACACTATGAAGACAGAGAAGAAAAGGAAGACTGGGGAAGGAAGAGAGCCTTAGACCAGAGAACAGCTTTGAGAAAAGCTTGGACCAGCTGAGGATAGGCTAAGTGAACAAGCAGAGACCATGGCCCCTGCATTGTCGGGCAGATTCTTTTCCACTGTGCCACCAGGGAACTCCTTGATGTTCTTTAAAGGAATGAAAAAAGATGTTTGAGCCTGGTGCAGACACGCTGTTGGTCCCTGAATTTTAATGCTGGTTTTTAATGATGGTGCAGCAGCCTTTTAGCAGAGCTTAAAATTTCTCCTTAGTACACTCTTCAAGGCCGAGCCACTGCCTCTGCAATTGTTTGGTACTCTCATAAAATGGAAAGTGAAGGCGTATATGCTCCCAAGGTAAAAGTAAAATCCCAGGACCTAGATTCATTCAGATACATAGCTGTGCTAAGGTCACACGAGACAGTTGTTCTCTTGCTCTCTGTATCCCCAGTTTGACCAGTGCCTGCTTCCCCTACATCTTACTCATGAGACTGACATCTCCCACATGCTGCCTCAGGCTCCAGCTAGCAACTGTCCTTATCAAACAGCTGGTTCAGTTCAGTTCAGTTCAGTCACTCAGAAGTGTCTGACTCTGCGACCCCAAGAATCACAACACTCCAGGCCACCCTGTCCATCACCAACTCCCAGAGTTCACTCAAACTCACGTCCATCAAGTCGGTGATGCCATCCAGCCATCTCATCCTCTGTTGTCCCCTTCTCCTCCTGCCCCCAATCTCTCCCAGCATCAGGGTCTTTTCCAGTGAGTCAACTCTTCGCATGAGATGGCCAAAGTACTGGAGTTTCAGCTTCACCATCATTCCTTCCAATGAACACCCAGGACTGATCTCCTTTAGGATGGACTGGTTGGATCTCCTTGCAGTCCAAGGATTATATAATGCTCTATATGGATTATCAAATGAGCAGTTTCTTATCAAACTGCTGCTTTCCCTGATGGGCGCTCCTGATCTAAGCTCCCCTATAATGGACATTCTCCTCTTCCCCCTGCCCCTGCAGGAAAGAACACTGCCACCACGACCTGTGTTGCACATGGTGGGATATAGCTCTAGGAACCTGTTTCAGACTTATGTGCTCCCCCATCCCTTAAACCAGAGGTCCCCAACCTCTAGGATCTAATGCCTGATGATCTGAGGTGATGTAATAATAAGAGAAACAAAGTATACACTAAATATAGTGTGCTTGAATCATCTTGAAACCATCCCCTCACCCGCTTCCATGGAAAAATTGTCTTCTCCAAAACCAATCCCTGGTGCCAAAAAGGTTGGGGACTGCTGCCCTAAAGGAAGATGTAACAGGCATCTCTGTTACAAACCCTGAGCTCTTTCTTCAGTCTTAAAGCTGGGCAAGTGCAAGGGTTACAGGCCTGAGAGGTGCAACCCAAAATTAGTTGAGGTGGATTTTTTTTTTTTAATTAAGATCTAGGACCTCAGTTGAAACATATCTAGCCTATCGACCTTTCTACTCATATGTTTTTCCTATGTTTTTGTTCCTTTTTCTATTTGCACAGTGTTGTTTTTCATCGTTATCATTAATGTCATTATCAAAAGTCACTCTTTAAAGTTTTATTTGCCTTCAGTATGTTATATGTTATCTAGCCTCAGCTAGCATCTGTAGCCTCCTATGTATTAATACAACAGGACTGGTTCAGGGCTAAGGGGCAAAGACAAAGCAAAGCCAAAAACTCAAACCCATCTTTGTCAGAAACATAAAAACCAAAAGGTGGGATCTTGAGTCAGAAAGTGAGAGAGAGCTAACAGGGACATTTTTCTTCCAGTCGTCGTGAAATTTAGCCTTACTTGACCCTGGATGTTGGGTGGGGGAGGAGGACGGGCTGACCTCACCCACAGAGGGACATTTGTATGGAAACTGCTCTGAGATCAGGAGATTTATAAAGAAATCCTGCTCATGGACATTGGTCCTGCCATTCCTTTTCCAGTTTCCTCACATTCCTTGAATATTTTGACATCAAGAATATTTTAAAAATTCAACATATTTATTTTAAGACACTTGCCTGAGAAGCAAAGCTTATTATTATTCAGTGATTGGGTTTGTGTCTGTGTTTGTGTGTGTGTGGTGTTTAGAATTCATTATTAAGAACTCTTACCAAACTCTGGGTGCTTTCTCACTGCAGCCACTTTTCCTTCTTAAGAAAGGTTTCTAACTTGGCATTAAAAAATATAATTTTCCTCCCTACACATTCTGGACTCAATAAGGCAGCTCCATATCCATAAAGGAAGAAACATATCCAAGAATTTTAAAGAAAAACAATTTAACAAAATAATCATTTTTCAGTAAATATTTTAAAACACTTTATTCAATAATTAATCTCTCTGTGGAAAGCCAGCTTCCTGTTTCTCACTGCCATCTTCTAGGGTAAAAGCGTGAAATATATATTTGCTTGCACTACCAACTGCCAGACTGAGCTCACTGCAAAAGGCAGGGGAGCTGAGGTTGAAACAAACTAGAAATTTCAGATCCATCTCTAGATAGATAGATAGATAAGTATATAGAAAGGTACATAGATAGACAGATAGACAAATGAATAAATAGATATAACAGAGAAAACTTCCCCTGCTGCAGGCTTTGTGAATTATGCCCTCTGCTGGAGCCCTACAGCTTCGGTTTAAGGATGTATGATCAATACTACATGGTTATACTGAGTGCCAAATTCAGACCGAAATTGAAGAAAGTAGGGAAAACCGCTAGACCATTCAGGTATGACCTAAATCCAATCCCTTATGATTATACAGTGGAAGTGAGAAATAGATTTAAGGGCCTAGATCTCATAGATAGAGTGCCTGATGAACTATGGAATGAGGTTCATGACATTATACAGGAGACAGGGATCAAGACCATCCCCATGGAAAAGAAATGCAAAAAGCAAAATGGCTGTCTGAGGAGGCCTTACCAATAGTTATGAAAAGAAGAGAGGCGAAAAGCAAAGGAGAAAAGGAAAGATATAATCATCTGAATGCAGAGTTCCAAAGAATAGCAAGAAAAGATAAGAAAGCCTTCTTCGGCGATCAATGCAAAGAAATAGAGGAGAAGAACAGAAGGGGAAAGACTGGAGATCTCTTCAAGAAAATTAGAGATACTAAGGGAACATTTCATGCAAAGATGCACTCAATAAAGGACAGAAACGGTCTGGACCCAACAGAAGCAGAAGATGTTAAGAAGAGGTGGCAAGAATACACGGAAGAACTGTACAAAAAGATCTTCACGACCCAGATAATCATGATGATGTGATCACTCATCTAGAGCCAGATATCTTGGAATGTGAAGTCAAGTGGGCTTTAGAAAGCATCACTACGAACAAAGCTAGTGGAGGTGATGGAATTCCAGTAGAGCTGTTTCAAATCCTGAAAGATGATGCTGTGAAAGTGTTGCACTCAATATGCCAGCAAATTTGGAAAACTCAGCAATGGCCACAGGACTGGAAAAGGTCAGTGTTCATTCCAATCTCAAAGAAAGGCAATGCCAAAGAATGCTCAAACTACCTCACAATTGCACTCATTTCACATGCTAGTAAAGTAATGCTCAAAATTCTCCAAGCCAGGCTTCAGCAATACGTGAACAGTGAAATTCCTGATGTTCAAGTTGGTTTTAGAAAAGGCAGAGGAACCAGACATCAAATTGCCAACATCTGCTGGATCATGGAAAAAGCAAGAGAGTTCCAGAAAACATCTATTTCTGTTTTATTGACTATGCCAAAGCCTTTGACTGTGTGGATCACAATAAACTGTGGAGAATTCTGAAAGAGATGGGAATACCAGACCACCTGACCTGCCTCTTGAGAAATCTGTATGCAGGTCAGGAAGCAACAGTTAGAACTGGACATGGAACAACAGACTGGTTCCAAATAGGAAAAGGAGTACATCAAGGCTGTATATTGTCACCCTGCTTATTTAACTTCTATGCAGAGTATATCATGAGAAATGCTGGGCAGGAAGAAAAACAAGCTGGAATCAAGATTGCCGGGAGAAATATCAATAACCTCAGGTATGCAGATGACACCACCCTTATGGCAGAAAGTGAAGAGGAGCTAAAGGGCCTCTTGATGAAGGTGAAAGAGGAGAGTGAAAAAAGTTGGCTTAAAGCTCAACATTCAGAAAACGAAGATCATGGCATTCGGTACCATCACTTCATGGGAAATAGATGGGGAAACAGTGGAAACAGTGTCAGACTTTATTATTTTTTTGGCTCCAAAATCACTGCAGATAGTGACTGCAGCTATGAAATTAAAAGACGCTTACTCCTTGAAAGAAAAGTTATGACCAACCTAGATAGTATATTCAAAAGCAGAGACATTACTTTGCCAACTAAGGTCCATCTAGTCAAAGCTACGGGTTTTCCTGTGGTCATGTATGGATGTGAGAGTTGGACTGTGAAGAAGGCTGAGCACCAAAGAATTGATGCTTTTGAACTGTGGTGTTGGAGAAGACTCTTGAGACTCCCTTGGACCGCAAGGAGATCTAACCAGTCCATTCTGAAGGAGATCAGCCTTGGGATTTTGTTGGAAGGAATGATGCTAAAGCTGAAACTCCAGTACTTTGGCCACCTCATGCAAAGAGTTGACTCATTGAAAAGACTCTAATGCTGGGAGGGATTGTGGGCAGGAGGAGAAGGGTATGATCGAGGATGAGATGGCTGGATGGCATCACGGACTCGATGGACGTGAGTCTGAGTGAACTCCGAGAGATGGTGATGGACAGGGAGGCCTGGCGTGCTGCGATTCATGGGGTTGCAAAGAGTCGGACACGACTGAGCCGACGGAACTGACTGACTGATATTGAGTGTACCAAGAGCTTGTTCATCAGTGATGCTCTCGGTAATGGAGAAGGTGCTCAAAGTGTATGCTCAGCAGTCCCTCAGAGATGAGAACCTTTTTATTGTGATCTATTTGTGATTTATTTCTTAAATGACTAATGAGACTTAGATTTTTCTGACAGCTTAGAGTCTTCAGCTTTCTGCTTGCATCATTTATCCTTAATGGCAAAATCTAGATTCAAGGAGCTTTAGTTTTCTCTTCATTTACATGTAATTACACAGGTAAAAGATATAATCATCCCATACAAATGGACCCTTCCCCATTTCTACCTCTCTCAATATTTTGTGGAGATTTTTGTCTTTATGCAAGGAGTGTACCTAGAGGGCATGGGAGACGGAGGTCCCTGTTTAAAAATAATTGCATTTAATGTAATTCAAAATCAATACTTTATACCCTTTAACACCACCAATATGCCACTCAGGCTGTCCTAAAACATCCCCAAAGGAGTTCCGTGGAAAATGGGAAATAGGCTGTTTGCAGTTCAATAACTGGACCGGAGTCGCTCAGTTGTGTCCGACTCTTTTGCAACCCCATGGACTGTAGCCTACCAGGCTCCTCTGTCCATGGGATTTTCCAGGCAAGAGTACTGGAGTGGGTTGCTATTTTCTTCTCCAAGGACACCAGAAATACTATTCCACTGTATTTTAAGTAAAAAAAAAAAAGAAGAACACAACCTCTATAAATTTGCAATATCTTTTAGAAAATTTGGATATAACAAGATGTATTTGTTTTCCTTTCCCAGCCAACCCAAAGCAATAGCAATGGTAATCATTTATTGAGTACTTAGTATGCTATACAAATTATTATCTTTGCAAACTCCTACAGTGTAGGCATTATAATTGCCATTTTAGAATGAGGAAACTGAAACTCAGAAAGACAACATAATCTGAGCAGTGTTGCTGAGGGCAGAGCTAATATTTAAATCTGTCTGGTCATGTTCCAAAGCCTGTCTACGATAAAATAGGAAGACTGTAATTTTCTGACACTCCCAAAAGAGTGAAATGTCGAGAATGTGAAAATTCCCCCCACATGAGAAAACTGGTCTAATTTGATTTTATTTTTTTATTTTTATTTTTTTAATACTTTATTCTACATTACAACACTGTATTTGTTTTGCCATACATTGACATGAATCAGCCACAGGTGTCCACGATCTCCCAATGCCAAAGCCCCCTCCCACCTCCCACCCCACATCCTCTCCCCTGAATCATCTTGTGCACCAGCCCCATGCGTCCTGCATCCTGTATTGAACATAGACTGGCGCTTCATTCTTACAAGATAGTATACATGTTTCAATGCCGTTCTCCCAAATCATCCCACCCTCTCCCTCTCCCCTCAGAGTCCAAAAGTCCGTTCTATACCTCTGAGTCTCTTTTGTTGTCTCACATAGAGGGTCTTCATTACTATCCTTCTAAATTCCATATATATGTGTCAGTATACTGTATTGGTGTTTTTCTTTCTGGCTTACTTCACTCTGTATAATCGGCTCCAGTTTCATCCATCTCATTAGAACTGAGTCGAATTTATTCTTTTTAAGGGCTGAGTAGTACTCCATTGTGTATATGTACCACAGCTTTCTTATCCATTCATCTGCTGATGGACATCTAGGTTGTTTCCATGTCCTGGCTATTATAAACAGTGCTGCAATGAACATTGGGGTACATGTGTCTCTTTCAATTCTGGTTTCCTTGGTGTGTATGCCCAGCAGTGGGATTGCTGGATCATAAGGCAGTTCTATTTGCAATTTTTAAGGAATCTCCACACTGTTTTCCATAGTGGCTGTACTAGTTTGCATTCCCAGCAGCAGTGTAAAAGAAGCATCAAAACAGAATCAGGCAATTAAGTAAAAGTACTTATTCAGGTACACAAATCACTGTGGTCATTGAAAAACATGTCACTGTCATATGAAAGGTAAAGGGAAGAGAGTAGCATTTACAGTAATAGGAGAAATTTTCTGTATCTTTAACATATTTTAAAAGGAAAAGAAGTATGGTCCTATAATGATAAAGCTAAAGCAACAGTAAGGTTTGTTTCCCTCCTAAGACTTGTCCAAAAGCTGTAGCTAGTATCTTCACTATAGCTAGGTGAGGATACTTAACAGCACCATAACCTAGATGAAGCTTCACCTAGGCTGGCTAGGCCAGTGGGGCTTACATTATTTCTTTATGTATATATTTAATTTTTAAAGCCTTCCATTTATAAATATGATATAACTTTGTTGCTACATATTCAAGCCATAGAAAAGGCACAGCATTTTGTTTTGTTACAGTCTCCCAAATTCTATTTTTACTTCCTTTTCCTTTCCTACCTTTATTTGAGATTGCTTTTACAAAAACTTCTTTTAGGTCAGGAAGATCCCCTGGAGAAGGAAATGGCAATCCACTCCAGTATTCTTGCCTGGAGAAGCCTAGTAGGTTACAGTCCACGGGGTCGCAAAGAGTCGGACACGACTGAGCGACTTCAGCTTACCTCACCTCTTTAGGGGATCTTTCCAATCCAGGGATCAAACCGAGGTCTCCTGCATTGTGGATGGACTCTTTTGATCACTTTTGCTTTTGTACAACATTTTAACTTTGAGCTACTATTTTATCTCTTTTGAGTTCCATTTATTCGTTTATATACTCTTCACTAATTTAACCCCAATTGCTCCTTCTGTTACATAATAAATTTCTTTTCTCTTCTTACTAAAAATAACTTTCCTGGGATCTTACAACTTGCTACACTCTGAACTGATTCCTCTCCATGCCCACCTCTGGTCCTGGACACTCTTCACTGTCATATTCATTCCCTTTACCTCTCTTTTGTAGGATCTCCTCTCTTCTGGATCCCATCTTCTGTTTGAGGTGAAGGAAGTATTTATTTCTTTGCCTCCTGCTTGGGTGGGAGTATATCTTTGTCATATTTCTAATAAAGCTTTGTGTGTGGAACTTTTTTGAGAATTTGCATTGTGGATATTCTCTTATTCTATCATATTTGCACTTAATAGTTTGGCAACGTATAAAATACTAGATTGGAAATCAGTGCCTTTCAAAACTGTTGAGGTATTTCTCCACTGTCTTCTAGGCTCAGAAATGACTAAAATCATTCAAATTCTTGATCTGTCTTTGAAACCTAGCTTCCCCCTTGTCAATACTCCTCTCATTTCACAGGAATGTACTTTGATTGACTGTTTCCATCCATTATGTTAGGCACTGTAAGTGTGAATCCCTTTTGAGTGGATTTGCTAATCTTTTGAAAATTGTTTTATTCATGATTTTATCCTCTCTATGCACTTTTCTTTTTGGAAAATTTTTTCAGCTCTCTTTAACTGCTCCCCCCACCCACTTCCAATTTATTGGCTTTTGAGCCCCAATTTATGAAAAAATTGCTGGGCTTCCCTGATAGCTCAACTGCTAAAGAATCTGCCTGCAATGCTGGAGACCCCAGTTCAGTTCCTGGGTGGGGAACATCAAGGGGTCGCAAAGAGTCAGACATGACTGAGTGACTAAGCACACACACACAAGGGAGAATTGCTAACTATATGCCAAGTCTTGTTCTCAAATTTTCATTTCTGCTCTCATATTTTCAATTGTAAAAATATCTCTTTTAGTCTTTTAATGTTACTATTTCAAAGCATTCATTTTAGTTTATGAATGCAAAAACTTCTTTGCTCCAGTGGAATTTATGCTATTTTAATGATTTTCTTCTCCTCTCTGCTTAACTCACATTTTCTTTCCTTTTTTTCTACCCCTTTTTTTTTTTTTTGCTTATGTTTTTGCCCATATTTAAGAGTGGGCACATTAAGAACCCAAATGGAAGCTCTGAGAGCTGATGGGGCTCTTCCACTCTGGCCTGTACATTTGGCTGGAACATTTCCTAGTGGAAATTCCGGTGTTGGTATGTTTAGAGCTTTCCTCTGGGGCTGCTCAAATTCCCCAGCAAAGATTCCTCTGTCCTGTTTGGAGGGAACGCTTCTGGCTGCTACTTGGGGAAATTGGTTTTGTTTTTTTTTCTCCAGGTTGCTAACATACATCCAATTCTGTGATTTATTATTAAAATTACATTCTTTCACTTGAACATGATTTATGTAAAAGACACTAAGATTACCAGGAGACAGAGATGGCAGACAGTTAAAATTTATCTCAATGGAGTTTGTCTTTCTAATGATGTCCTTAATATTTTATTGTTTATGTGTTTATGAAGGCTGATTAGAAGGCTGGAATTTTCACTTTCCTCCCTCCACCCCTCAGCTTCCAATGTCAGGGGAGAGGATAGGACTGGAGATTGAGTTCAGCCATCAGTGGCTAATGTTTTAATCTGTCATGTCACAAAGCCTCCATAAAAACACGAAAGGACAAGTTCCAAGAGCTTTCAGGTTGGTGAACATGTGGAGATCTGGGGACAGTGTCTCACCCAAAGAGGGCAGGGACGCTCCATGCCCTTTTCCATACCTTGTCCTGGGAATCTCTTTTATCTGACTATTTCTGAATTATATCCTTTTATAGTCAACTCACAACTGGATAAGTAAAAGTTTCTCTGAGCTCTGTGAACCACTAAAACAAATTAACCTCAAACCAAGGAGATTGCTTGTTGATCTACACAGATGACAACCTGGGCTTGTGATTCATGTCTGAAGTGTGTGTGTGTGTGTGTGTGTGTGTGTGTGTGTGTGTGTGTGTGTGTGAGAGAGAGAGAGAGAGAGAGAGAGAGAGAGGAGGGGGTGGGGGCCTGTTGGTGGCCGTGAAGTGTGGTAGAACTGACCCATAGCCTGTGGAATCTGGTGCTACTTCCAGGTATGTAGGATCAGAATTGAGGGAAGTGTAGGACACCCAGATGGCATTCAGAAAACTCCTTGGTGGTGGGAAACATCCTCTCTCCACTCATTAGAACTGGCGTGTTCAGAATACCAAATAGTGAGTTTCCAAAAATACAGATCTGACACATCCAGATCTTTCACTATGTCCCTGAAATTCACATTTATTTAATAGATCAGGAAGTTTGTCAGTGTATGAGGGGAAGGAAAAAAGAGTACAAACATCACTGAGTAGAAGTATTTACTCATATTGAATATTTTTACTGTTTTAGAATAGACAAAAATCTGTGGCTTCGGATATTGAACAAAAGGTAGCATGTCTGCTGGTAAATTTAAGAGGCCACCCTATAGATGACTTAAAAATTATAAGGTAAAACCTAATTTTATTTCCAAGTCAAAATCTATAATAATTTTATGAATCTCATAACTAATCAATGGTTTCTCAGGATAGATCCTCAGCCACCATGATAGCTTCTCATATTCCATTCCAATAGTTGGAATATTATTTTTAATTTGTTTAAATTCTTAGGAAAGTGAATCAGTTTGGCCTAGCTAATCCTAATAAGCCTGTTCACCCAGCTCATTGGTCTCCTTCCCTCTGAGCAATGAATTTTGGAGAAAAAACAGCTGGGGATGGGCTGCAGTTGAAGGAACAACCTGAAGAAAAACCTTTACCTGGAAGGGAACTCTCATCAATTCCTCCCTAAAGTTAAGATCCAATTATCTTCCATTGTTTGTTTTTTCACTTTTTATTGGAGTATAGTTGATTTACAATGTTGTATTCCTTTCTGCTGTAAAGTGAATCAATTATGCTTATACCTATATCCACTCTTTTTTAGATTCTTTTCCCATTTAGGTCACTACATATAGTGAGTAGAGTTCCCTGTGCTACACAGTAGGTCCTTATTAGTTTTCTATTTTACACATAGTAGTGTTTATATGTAAATCCCAATCTCCCAATGTATTTCTCCCTCTCTTTGCTATCTGGTAACCATAAGATTGTTTTCTACATCTGTGATTCTCTCTTTTGTAAATAAGCTCATATGTACCTTTTTTTTTTTAGATTCAACATATGTGATATCACATGACATTTGTTTTTATCTGAGTTATGTCACTTGGTATAATAATCTCTAGGTCCATTCATAGTGCTACAAATAGCATCATTTTGTTCTTTTTCTGGCTGAGTAATTGAATATATGTGCCATATCTTCTCTGTCAGTAGACATTTAGGTCGCTTCCCTGTTGTGGCTACTGCAAATAGTGCTGCACTAAAGGTTGGCATAACTGTGTCTTCTTGAATTACAGTTTTCTCTGTGTACATGTCCAGGAGTGGGATTGCTGGATCATATGGTAGCTCTCAGTTCAGTTCAGTTGCTCAGCCATGTCCTAACTTTGTGATCCCATGGACTGCAGCATGCCAGGCTTCCCTGTACATCACCAACTCCCAGAGCTTGGTCAAACTCATGTCCATTGAGTTGGTGATGCCATGCAACCATCTCATCCTCTGTCATCCCCTTCTCCTCCTGCCCTCAATCTTTCCCAGCATCAGGGTCTTTTCCAGTTCTTCACATCAGGTGGCTGAAGTATTTAAATTTCAGTTTCCGCATCAGTCCTTTGGATGAATATCCAGGGTTGATTTCCCTTAGGATGTACTGGTTGGATCTCCTTGCAGTCCAAGGGACTCTCAAGAGTCTTCTCCAGCACCACAGTTCAAGAGCATCAATTCTTTGGCACTCAGCTTTCTTTATAGTCCAACTCTCACATCCATGCATGACTACTGGAAAAACCATAGCTTTGACTAGATGGACCTTTGTTGGCAAAGTAATATCTCTGCTTTGTAATATGCTGCCTAGGTTTGTCATAGTTCTACAAGGGAACCCTACTAGAGGGTTGATAGGAATGTAAATCTGTATAGGCACTGTGGAGAACAGTACGGAGGTTCCCCAAAACAAACAAAAAACTTTGCCTACTAATTTAAGTAAGTAAGTGTTAGTTGCCCGGTCATGTCCAACTCTTTGTGACCCCATGGACTGCAGCCTACCAGTCTCTTCTGTCCATGAGATTTTCCAGGGAAGAATACTGGAGTGGGTTGCCATTTCCTTCTCCAGATGATCTTCCTGACCCAGGATCAAACCCAGGTTTCCTGTACTGCAGGCAGATTCTTTACCAACTAAGCTACAAGGGAAGCAGGGGTGCAATTTCAATCCCTGGTTAGGGAGCTAAGATCCCATATACCTTGTAGCAAAAAAAAAAAAAAAAAAAACCCACACACAAAACAGAAGCAATATTGTAACAAAATTCAATAAAGACTTAAAAAGTAGTCCACATTAAAAAATAATCTTAGAATTGACAGTAACACAATAATAGTAGGAGACTTTAACACCCTACTCACACCAATGGACAATCATCAAAATAAGAAATTAATAAGGAAACACAAGTCTTAAATGATACATTAAGTGAGATGGATCTCATTGATATCTTCAGGACATTCCATCCAAATGCAGAAGAATACACCTATTTTTCATGTGCACATGGAACATTCTCCAGGATAGACCACATCTTGGGTCACAAATCAAACCTCAGTAAATATAAGAAAATTGAAATCATATTAAGCATCTTCTCTGACCACAATGCTATGAGGCTAGATATCAATTATAAGAAAAATAAACTGTAAGAAACTCAAGCACATGGAGATTAAATAACACATTTCTAAATAACCAACAGGTTACTGAAGAAATCAAAATGGGAATCAAAAAATTTCTAGAAACAAGTGACAATGAAAATATGACAACTCAAGCCTATGGGATGCAGCAAAAGCAGTTCTAAGAGGGAAGTTTATTGCAATACAATCCTACCTCAAGAAACAAGAAAAACATTGAATATACAACCTAACTTTACACCTAAACCAACTGGAAAAAGAAGAAAAAAAAAGTAATAGAAGGAAAGAAATCATAAAGATCCAAAAGAAATAAATGAAAAAGAAATGAAAGAAACAATAGTAAAGATTACTAAAACTAAAAGCTGGCTCTTTGAGAAGATAAACAAAATTGGCAAGCCTTTAGCCAGACTTATCAAGAAAAAAAGAAGAATCAAATAAACAAAATTAGAAATGAAAAAGGAGAGGTTACAGCAGACAATGCAGAAATACAAAGGATTATAAAAGACTATTATGAACGACTATATGGCAATAAAATAGATAACCTGGAAGAAATAGACAGATTCTTAGAAAAGTTCAATCTTCCAAGACTGAACCAAGAATAAATAGAAATTATGAACAACTCAATTACAAGCACTGGAATTGAAGCTGTGATCAAAAATCCCCCCAAAAACAAAAGCCCAGGACCAGATGGCTTCACAGGAGAATTCTATCAAACATTTAGAGAAGAGGTAATGCCTATCCTTCTAAAACTCTTTCCAAAAATTGCAGAGGAAGGAATACTTCCAAATTCATTCTACGAGCCCACCATCATCCTGATACCCAAACCAGACAAAGACAACACAAAAAAGAAAACTAGAAGCCAATATCACTGAAGAACATAGATGCAAAAATCCTCAACAAATTTTTAGCAAACAGAATTCAGCAACACATCAAAAAGCTCATATACCATGATCAAGTTGGGTTTATTCCAAGGATGCAGGGATTCTTCAATATATGGAAATCAATCAGTGTGATACACCATATTAACAAACTGAAAGATAGAAACCATATGATCATCTCAATAGATGCCAAAAAGCATTTGACAAAATCCAACACCTATTTATGATTAAGACTCTTCAAAAATGGGCATAGAAGGAACCTACCTCAACATAGTAAAGGCGATATATGATAAGCCTACAGCAAACATTATTCTCAATGGTGAAAAATTGAAAGCATTCCCCTAAGATCAGGAAAAGACAAAGGTATCCACTTTCACCATTATTATTCAACACAGTTTTGAAAGTCCTAGCTACAGCAGTCAGAGAAGAAAAAGAAATACAAGGAATCCAGATTGGAAAAGAAGTAAAGCTCTCACTGTTTGCAGATGACATGACATGATACTATCCTTAAGATAGTATCAGAAAATTACTAAAGCTAATCAGTGAATTTAGCAAAGTTGCAGTATACAAAATCAATACACAGAAATCACTTGCATTTCTATATACTAACAATGAAAAATCAGAAAGAGCAATTAAGGAATCAATCTTACTCACCATTGCAACAAAAAGCATTAAATACCTAGGAATAAACTTACCTAAGGAGACAAATGATCTGTACACAGAAAATGATGACACTAATGAAAGAAATCAAAGATGACATAAACAGATGGAGGGATATTCCATGTTCCTGGGTAGGAAGAGTCAATATTGTGAAAAGGACAATACTACCAAATGCAATCTACAGATTCAATGCAATCTCTATCAAATGATCAGTGGCATTTTTCACAGAACTAGAACAAAATATCTCACAATTTATATGGAAACACAAAATACCCCAAATAGCCAAGGCAGTCTTGAGAAAAAGAATGGAGCTGGAGGAATCAACCTTCTTGACTTCAGAATATCCTACAAAGATACAATCATCACTACAGTATGGTACTGGAACAGAAGCAGAACTATAGACCAATGGAAGAAGATCCAAAGCCGAAAAATAAACCCATACACCTATGGGTACCTTATTTTTGACAAAGGAGACAAGAAAATGCAATGGGGCAAAGACAGCCTCTTCAATAAATGGTGATAGGAAAACTGGACAGCTACATGTAAAAGAATTAGAACACTTTCTAACACCATACGCAAAAGTGAAAGTGAAGTTGCTCAGTCATGTCCAGTTCTTTGGGACACCATGGGCTGTAGCCTACCAGGCTCCTCTGTTCATGGAATTTTCTAGTCAAGAATACTGGAGTGGGTTTCCATTTCCTTCTCCAGGAGATTGTCCCAACCCAGGAATCGAACCTGGGTCTCCCACATTGAAGGCAGATACTTTACTGTCTGAGCCACCAGGGAAATACACCATACACAAAGATAAACTCAAAATAGACTAAAGACTTAAATGTAAGACCAAAAACTATAAAACTCTTCGAGGAAAACAGGCAGAACACTCGATGACACAAATCAAAGCAAGATCCTCTATGACCTACCTCCTAGAGTGATGGAAATAAAAACAAAAGTAAACAATTGGGACCTGATTAAACTTAAAAGCTTTTGCCCAGCGAAGGAAACTATAAGCAAGGTGAAAAGACAACCCTCAGAATGGGAGAAAATAATAGCAAATGAAACAACTGACAAAGGATTAATTTCCAAAATATACAAGCAGCACATACAACTCAATGCCAGGAAAACAGCCCAATCAAAAAGTGGGGACAAGAGCAAAAGAGACATTTCTCCAAAGAAGACATACAGATGGCCAACAAACACATGAAAAGATTTTCAACATCGCGCATTATTAGAGAAATGCAAATCAAAACTACAATAAGATATCACCTCACACTGGTCAGAATGGCCCTCATCGAAAAGTCTACAAACAATAAATGCTGGAGAGGTTGTGGGGAAAAGGGAACACTCTTGCACTGTTGGTGGGAATATAATTTGATAAGCCACTATGGAAGGTGGTATGGAGATTCCTTAAAAAACAAGGAATAAAACCACCATATGACCCAGCATTCCACTCCTAGGCATATACCCTGAGGAAACCAAAATTGAAAGAGACATATGTATCCCATTGTTCATTGCAGCACTATTTACAATAGCTAGGACATGGAATCAACCTAGATGTCTATCAATAGGTGAATGGATAAAGAAGTTGTGGTGTACATACACAGTGGACTATTACTCAGCTATTAAAAGGAACACATTTGACTCAGTTCTAATGAGTTGGATGAACTTAGAACTTATTATTCAGAGTAAAGTGAGACAGAAAGAAAAAGATAAATACTATATTCTATCACTTCATGGGAAATAGATGTGAAACAGTGGAAACCGTGTCAGACTTTATTTTGGGGGCTTCAAAATCACTGCAGATTGTGACTGCAGCCATGAAATTAAAAGACATTTACTTCTTGGAAGAAAAGTTATGACCAACCTAGATAGCATATTCAAAAACCTATGGCTGATTCGTGTCAATGTATGGCAAAACAAATACAGTATTGTAATTAAAAAAATAAATAAATTTAATTAAAAAAAAAAAGCAGAGACATTACTTTGCCAACAAAGGTCCATCTAGTCAAGGCTATGGTTTTTCCAGGGTCATGTATGGATATGAGAGTTGGACTGTGAAGAAGGCTGAGCACCGAAGAATTGATGCTTTTGAACTGTGGTGTTGGAGAAGATTCTTGAGAGTCCCTTGGACTGCAAGGAGATCCAACCAGTCCATTCTGAAGGAGATCAGCCCTGGGATTTCTTTGGAAGGAATGATGCTAAAGCTGAAACTCCAGTACTTTGGCCACCTCATGGGAAGAGTTGACTCACTGGAAAAGACTCTGATGCTGGGAGGGACTGGGGCCAGGAGGAGAAGGGGACGACAGAGGATGAGATGGCTGGCTGGCATCACAGACTCGATGGACATGAGTCTGAGTTAACTCTGGGAGTTGGTGATGGACAGGGAGGCCTGGCAGTCTGCGTTTCATGGGTTCGAAAAGAGTCGGACACGAATGAGCGACTAAACTGAACAGAACATGTATATACAGAATCTAGAAAAATGGTACTGAAGAATTTATTTACAGGGCAACAATGGAGAAACAGACATAGAGAATAGTCTTTATGGACATGGGGAAGGGGGGAGGAGAGGGTGAGATGTATGTAAAGAATAACATGGAAACTTACATTACCATATGTAAAATAGATAGCCAATGGGAATTTGCTGTATGGCTCAGGAAACTCAAACAGGGGCTGTGTATCAACTTAGAGGGAGTTGGGAGGGAGTTTCAAAAGGGAGGAGATATACGTATACCTATGGCTGATTCATGTTGTGGTTTGACAGGAAACAGCAAAATTCTGTAAAGCAATTATCCTTCAGTAAAAATTAATTAATTAAAAATAATCTTAGGAAAAAATAATACAAATAGAGCTTCCATTGCTTTTAGGAAGGACCCTACAAAGGCTGATGCAGCTGGGTCCTTGCCTCACCTCTTCTCTCATCACTATCCCTTCTTTTTCTCTGTTGCAGCCGCTCTGACTGCAGTGTCTCAAATCACCCTTGTTTCCATGTTACCCCCACAGCATTTGCCAAGGCTTTTCCCTTTGCCCACCTAATAATCACCCTGTAGATTTCCTCAGTGTCCTTGAAGAAGTGTACAGAACAATTTACTTTGGGAATTAAAGCTGCCAATTAAATGCCATTTTGTTATGAAACTGTGTGGAAACTACTGATGGGATTCAGGAAAAGCTAACCCTAAATATGACACCAGAGCATACTGAATATTTTAAGCAGAAAAAAATTAGAGAAATAGCATGTGTAGAAGGGACTCTCTGACCTTCCCCTGAAGGAGATGATAAGCCCCTTATGTGAGGGGGTGCCTTTTCTATGCCTAGAGGAAAGGTCCATTCTAGTCTCCAGGATGTCAAGAGAAATTAAACTGAATAGGCTTTGCTTTTCCCCCTAATTTACCATGTTCAGCTCATACTCCTTTTTGTCCTATCATATTTTTACAAGATTTTCCTCTCTACTTCTAACCAAACACTTTCAGATTTTAACCTAAACACTTTCAGGTTTAACTACTTCTTCAGGTTTTCATTTCCTTGTGACGTTTCCAGTGTCACACGAAACTTACAATAGACAAATTTACTTGCTTTTTTTTTTTTTTAAAGGTTCGCTTTAAAAAAATTACTTGGCTGCATCAGGTCTCAGTTGCAGCATGCAAGACCTTCCTTGCACTGTGTGGTCTTCCTTCTGGTTGGGGTGTGCTGGCTTAGCTCCCCTACTGCAGGGAGGATCACGGCTCCTCAACCAGGAATTGAGCCCACATCCCTGCGCTGGGAGGGGGATTCTTAACCACCACACCACTAGAGAAGTCCTGATTTGTATGCTTTTCTCTTGTCAACCTGTCTCTGGTCAGAGGGGTCTCAGTCAAGAACTTAGAAGGGTAGAGGAAACAAGTTTTTCATCCCTATTTCAGTAACCAGAGGCTTCCTTTGTGATTCAAATGGTAAAGAATCTACCTACAATGCAGGAGATCTGAGTTTGATCTATGGGTCAGGAAGATTCCCTGGAGAAGGGAATGGTTACACACTCCAGTATTCTTGCCTGGAGCACACCATGGACACAGGAGCTTGGTGGGCTGCAGTCTATGGGGTTGCAAAGAATCGGACACGACTGACTGACAAAAGTAACCAGGTAGGAGGTTGTCAATATAGGCAAGAATGAGGAAATTTCTAAACAATGAGAAGGGTCATGCAGTGTTGAGTAGTGACTGTCAAGAAGAGATGAGTTAGTAGCAGAGGGTGATACTACTCTCAAAGGTGATACTACCTCTCCTATCTCCTCAGAGCTGCTACTTATGCACTGAATTGATCCCATATTTTTTTTCATCTTCTTATCCGAAAAGCTCATTAAAGACCACATTTCTAAGGTACAACTTGAGCAATATATTTAGATGGCTTAGTGCATTATTATCGAGTAATAAGCTTTGTTGAAGACTTGCCGTCGTCATTTAGTTGCTAAGTCCTGTCCGACTCTTTTGCGACCCCATGAACTGTAGCCCACCAGGTTCTATCCATGGGATTTCCCAGGCAAGGATACTGCAGTGGGTTGCCATTTCTTCTTCCAGGGGATCTTCCCAACCCAGGAATTGAACCCATGTCTCCTGCATTGGCAAGTGAATTATGTACCACTGAGCCACCAGTGATACATAACCAAATATAAGAGCTAGGAGTCTTTCATGTTATTTTTGTCTGTAATATACTTTTATTTTTTATAGACATATAGTTAACTTACAGTGTTGTATAGCAGAATGGTTTGGTTTTACATATACACATATTAATATTGTTTTATATATATTTATAAAAGAACATAATACATATGTTCTTTTTCAGATTCTTTTCCATTATAGGTTATTATAAGATATTGAATATAGTACCCTATGCTATACAGTATTTCCTTTTTCATGTTCTTACTAGGTTTAATCTTCCTGTATTTTACTTTTTAAGATGCATTTTTTAATGAAACATTTTTTCTAGTTATTTTATTCTATGAACTATCATGGTTCTCTAAATTCAGAAATTTATATGAGTAAATGTTCCCTTCCTCATCCCTACATTCATGAGTAATGTTCAGTTAATTATTAGCATACTAAAGTAAATTAAGGAAGCCATTATTGGGTGTATATTTTAACAGAGTGATAATTGGATTACAGTGGGTGAAAATTAAGTAGGAAATGTCAAGGTGAGTTCAGAGAATTTTCACTAAAGAAAAAAATAGGAAAATGCTGATCTTACAAGCAATTGCTTATTTTACACAAAATGGCTTTTTAAAATTAATTTCTTAGAGTCAGAAAAAAGTCCCTAAGCAGTAGAAGCTACACTTGAGCTGGTAAAACTGTCAGAGGAGACATAAATTGTGATATGTTTCACATTTGTGGCAGATTAGATAAATGTTTGATTTTTCTGACATTCATTTCAAACAGCAAAAGTAAAATAATCTAAATAAATAAAATCTTAGGAAAGTTATGCTGACATTCTAAATCAATTATCCCATCATTTTGAAAATGGTCAAGTTGGGAAGGGGAGGTAGAAAGATAGCTGTGCATGCTTGCTAAGTCACTTCAGTCATGTCCAACGCTATGTGACCCTATAGAGTGTAGCCTGCCAGGCTCCTCTGTCCATGGGATTCTCCAGGCAAGAATATTGGAGTGGGTTGCCATGCCCTTCTCCAGGGGATCTTCTTGACTCAGGGATCAAACCCACGTCACCTGTATTTGCAGGTGGGTTCTTTACCACTGGACTTCCCTGGTGGTTCAGACAGTAAAGCGTCAGTCTACAATGCGGGAGACCCGGATTCAGTCCTTGGGTTGGGAAGATCCGCTGGAGAAGGAAATGGCAATCCAATCCAGTACTATTGCTTGGAAAATCCCATGGACAGAGGAGCCTGATAGGTTACAGTTCATGTGGTCACAGAGTCGGACACGACTGAGTGACTTCCCTTTCCTTTCTTTACCACTAGTGCCAGCTGGGGAGCCCCAGAAAGATGGGATTCCATGTCAAATTACTCTGAAATATTTTTGTGAGAGGGTTTTAAAAACATCCTTAGGGTTTCAGGCATGTCCCTTCTGTGTATAACATGCCTATCTGCGGATGGACTATGGTGAGCATCAGTTGGCTGGCACACTTGCCCACTGTTCTACCTACAGTGAGTTATCTGAGATGTGGTGGGAGCTGCCTCCAGCCTGGACCAGACGCCCAGTGCCACGACACTGTTGGCTCTTCACAGCTCGATTTTTGGCTCTTCACTTCTCTCCGTGGGTCCAGCACAACTTGAACATCTGACAAGACAGTAAGTCGGCAGCTTCCTATCTCTAAAAGATGTGCAAAAATTGTGTTTCTCAATTTTACTTTTATGTTTAAGGATGTTAAACATATGGATGTTTGCTTGTTTGTTCATTTATCCATTCACATATTTACATTTATTGATGAATATTTGTAGAATTACACTTGTTTCCTCACTTTTATAAATAATTTTCCACTCCATGATGACTAAGGTGCAAGCTGGTAAATGGTTATTTGCTCTACAGTTGTTTTGCCACAAGGTGGTAGTCTAACTCTTTGGAGTAAAAAAAAAAAAAAAATCAAAAAGTGTTCAAGATTTATAAAAAGTATGAGTGTAGCTTATTTTTGTTTCACAGTTTAGTTTCTGTACAGCTTTAATAACTGTAGAAATTATATATCTATTGTGAATGAATTTCTCTTTTTTACTATTATTTGAATTTTCTTAAATGATACATAAATTATAAGAATAGAAATCACTCTGTGATAATGACGATAAAATGCAGTTATAACAGCTAAAATTAAAGCCTTATTTTGTGCTCAACACCATGTGAGTTGTTTTACATATAGTGACTGAATGCTCACTCTCCTGTCATTCGGGTCAGTTCGGTCACTCAGTCGTGTCCAACTCTTTGAGACCCCATGGACTGCAGCTTGCCTGGCTTCCTTGTCCATCACCAACTCCTGGCACTTACTCAAACTCAGGTCTATTGAGCGAGTGATGACATCCAATCATCTCATCCTCTGTCATCCCCTTCTCCTCCCACCTTCAATCTTTCCCAGTCTTTTCAAATGAGTCAGTTCTTCACATCAGGTGGCCAAAGTATTGGAGTATCAGCTTCAGCATCAGTTCTTCCAACGAATATTCAGAACTGATTTCCCTTAGGATGGACGGGTTGGATCTCCTTGCTGTCCAAGGGGCTCTCACAAGTCTTCTCCAACACCACACTTCAAAAGCATCAATTCTTCAATGCTCAGCTTTCTTTCTAGTCCAACTCTCACATCCATACATGACCACTGGAAAAACCATCGCTTTGACTAGATGAACTTTTGTTGGCAAAGTAATGTCTCTGCTTTTTAATATGCTGTCTAGGATGGTCATAACTTTTCTTCCAAGGAGCAAGCGTCTTTTAATTTCATGGCTTCAGTCACCATGTGCAGTGATTTTGGAGCCCAAAAATAAAGCCTATCACTGTTTCCATTGTTTCCCCATCTATTTTCCATGAAGTGATAGGACCAGAAAATGAAGATCATGGCATCCGGTCCCATCACTTCACGGGAAATAGATGGGGAAACAGTGGAAACAGTGTCAGACTTTATTTTGGGGGCTCCAAAATCACGACAGATGGTGATTGCAGCCATGAAATTAAAAGACGCTTACTCCTTGGAAGAAAAGTTATGACCAACATAGATAGCATATTCAAAAGCAGAGACATTACTTTGCCAACAAAAGTTCATCTAGTCAAGCGATGGTTTTTCCAGTGGTCATGTATGGATATGAGAGTTGGACTGTGAAGAAAGCTGAGCACTGAAGAATTGATGCTTTTGAACTGTGGTGTTGGAGAAGACTCTTGAGAGTCCCTTGGGCTGCAAGGAGATCCAACCAGTCCATTCTGAAGGAGATCAGCCCTGGGATTTCTTTGGAAGGAATGATGCTAAAGCTGAAACTCCAGTACTTTGGCCAGCTCATGTGAAGAGTTGACTCATTGGAAAAGACTCTGATGCTGGGAGGGGTTGGGGGCAGGAGGAGAAGGGGAAGACAGAGGATGAGATGGCTAGAGGGCATCACTGACTCGATGGACGTGAGTTTGAGTGAACTCCGGGTGTTGGTGATGGACAGGGAGGCCTGGCGTGCTGAGATTCATGGGTTGCAAAGAGTCAGACATGACTGATTGACTGAACTGAACTGATAGGACCAGATGCCATGATCTTAGTTTTCTGAATGCTGGGATTTAAGCCAACTTTTCCACTCTCCTCTTTCACTTTCATCAAGAGGCTCTTTAGTTCTTCTTCGCTTTCTGCCATTAAGTGTGATGTCATCTGCATATCTGAAGTTATTGATATTTCCCCCAGCAATCTTGACTCCACCTTGTGCTTCATCCAGTCCAGCATTTCTCGAGATGTACTCTGCACATAACTTAAATAAGCAGGATGATAATATACAGCCTTGACGTACTCCTTTTCCTATTTGGAACCAGTCTGTTGTTCCATATCCAGTTCTAACTGTTGCTTCTTGACTTGCACACAGATTTCTCAGGAGGCAGGTCAGGTGGTCTGGTATTCCCATCTCTCTAAGAATTCTCCACAGTTTTTTGTGATCCACACAGTCAAAGGCTTTGGCATAGTCATTACTTAAATACAATTACAGCTACCCCCTGCAGATACAAGAACCAACACTTTAGATCATCAGGGATTTTTACTTATCTGATCTTTTAATTCTGTCTTTTATTAATTATGTTTTATACTTGAATTACAGCTATGTTTCATGGGGTAGCAGGATAGTGATCTCTAGGGGGTACATTTTCATAAAAAATAATTTTTCAGAGTTCTAAGCTGAAAATTCTAGTTCCGTGGTCTAAATGGGGACTGAGTAAACTGTCCCTTTTGGTTTTTTACTGTTAAACAAGTTTTAAAGCTACTGATTGATAGTTTAACTGCTCTGCTTATAAAGATGCTTAAAATCACCTGTTTTCAGCACTGCCTTTTTACCTCAGGATTTTAAAGTCAAGATTCTAAAATTAAAATGTTCTTTCAGGTTCTTCAGTACTACTTCCACCATGATTTTGAGGATTTGGGCAGATGATACAGAGGTGAATGCTTTTTCATTTTATTGTAAAAAAAAAATATATATATATATATATATATATGTGTGTATGTGTGTGTGTGTGTGTGTGGAGAATTTATTTTATGCTGTTACAGAAATATCTAAGTGAAATTTAGGCTACACAGTATAGTAAAATGGATATAAAATGCTTTATCAAATTTAAAGTATTAAAAATTCTAATATATATGTTAGTGATCCATAAAAACTATTAAGAATTCAAATATTATATGGCAATAGTAAAATCGCTTACAAAATAATTGATCTCAGCTCTTTAAAAGGCATGTAATGTTTCACCTCACCAACTTTACCCCCTGAAACTTAAATATGAACAAAGTACTAAAGTCTAGGGACAACAGCTACCAGAATGTTTTCCTTTATGGCTAAAATGTTTATAGGGCTCTGTGTATTCAGATCTCTCTCATCCTAGATATCAGATATCAGGATTTTCATTTTTGCATTTTTTTAAAACACATTTTTTTTTTGTTGTTTGCTCTAGTTGTTTGGCCTCAAGGTGGTGATGTAACCTTCTATCTTAGATTCCTTGACACTCCCCAAAACTAACTGGATTAAAATTGCTTAGAGGAAAAATATCCTATTACCTTTGGAATATTTTAACAAGCTTTAAGCTTTTTAATTAATTATTATGTGTTGCCAGTGCACCTATAATTTCTGTTCCTTTTGTACCAGTTTGACAAATGATATTTTCTTTTTTTAATTAATTTATTTTTTTAATTACAATACTGTCTTTATTTTGCCATACATTGACATGAATCAGCCATATGTGAACACAATCTCCCAATGCCGAAGCCTCCTCCCACCTCCCACCCCACATCCTCTACCTGAATCATCCTGTGCATCAGCCCCATGCATCCTGCATCCTACATTGAACATAGATTGGCGCTTCGTTTCTTACAAGAAAGTATACATGTTTCAATGCCATTCTCCCAAATCATCCCACCCTCTCCCTCTCCCTCAGAGTCCAAAAGTCCGTTCTATACCTCTGTGTCTCTTTTGTTGTCTCACATAGAGGGTCATCATTACTATCTTCTAAATTCCATATATATGTGTCAGTATACTGTATTGGTGTTTTTCTTTCTGGCTTACTTCACTCTGTATAATCGGTTCCAATTTCATCCATCTCATTAGAACTGAGTCAAATTTTTTTTTAAGGGCTGAGTAGTACTCCATTGTGTATATGTACCACAGCTTTCTCATCCATTCATCTGCTGATGGACATCTAGGTTGCTTCCATGTCCTGGCTATTATAAACAGCGCTGCAATGAACATTGGGGTACATGTGTCTCTTTCAATTCTGGTTTCCTTGGTGTGTATGCCCAGCAGTGGGATTGCTGGGTCATAAGGCAGTTCTATTTGCAATTTTTTAAGGAATCTCCACACTGTTTTCCATAATGGCTGTACTAGTTTGCATTCCCACCAGCAGTGTAAGAGGGTTCCCTTTTCTCCACATCCTCTCCAGCATTTATTGCTTGTAGACTTTTGGATCACAGCCATTCTGACTGGTGTGAAATGGTACCTCACTGTGGTCTTGATTTGCATTTCTCTGATAATGAGTGATGTTGAACATCTTTTCATGTGTTTGTTAGCCATCCGTATGTCTTCTTTGGAGAAATGCCTATTTAGTTCTTTGGCCCATTTTTTTATTGGATCGTTTATTTTTCTGGAGTTGAGCTGCATAAGGTGCTTATATATCTTTGAGATTAGTTGTTTGTCAGTTGTTTCATTTGCTATTGTTTTCTCCCATTCAGAAGGCTGTCTTTTCACCTTGCTTATAGTTTCCTTTGTTGTGCAGAAGCTTTTAATTTTAATTAGATCCCATTTGTTTATCTTTGCTTTTATTTCCAGTATACTGGGAGTTGGATCATAGAGGATCCTGCTGTGATTTATGTCAGAGAGTGTTTTGCCTATGTTCTCCTCTAGGAGTTTTATATTTTCTGGTCTTACATTTAGATCTTTAATCCATTTTGAGTTTATTTTTGTGTATGGTGTTAGAAAGAGGTCTAGTTTCATTCTTTTACAAGTGGTTTTCTTAAGATGATAGATCTAGTTTTAAAACTTTCATGTGCTATACCACAAAATGCCAGTAGATGGCAATACTCACCAGAAAAACTTAACCTAAATCTGGAACTAGCCAACGTTAACGGAGATTTTATAATGGGAGCAGTCCACTCCAGTACTTTGCCTGGAAAATCCCGTGGATAGAGAAGGCTGGTAGGCTACAGTCCATGGGGTCGCAAAGAGTCGGACACGACTGAGCGACTTCACTTTCACTTTCAGGAATGGGGCTTGTTTTTCATTTGCCTTGAACTTTACTTTTAGAACTTGGTAATTTATCCATTTAACGTTTACTCTGAAACTGGATTTTTCAAAGTTAATTTCTTTTTCTTTTAATACTGGTAGCAGCTTTAATCATAAGTGCCTAGGGACTTCTCTGGTGGTCCAGTGGCTAAGAATTTGTACTCCCAATGCAAGGGGCCGGGGTACCTTCCCTGGTCAGGGAACTGGATCCCACATGCAGCAACTAAGAGAGTGCCACAACTAAAGATCCCGCATGCGACAGTGAAGATCAGAGATCCCATGTGCTGCAGTGAAGACCCCACACAAACAAATAATGAATGAATGAGTAAACAAAGAAATAAAATATTTTAAGTAAATAAATAAGGGCCCCATGTAAACCATTTTTATATATCCATATTCATCAGGGGTATTGGCCTGTAAACTTCTTTCCTTTTCGAGTCCTTATCTGGCTTTAGTATCAGGGTAATCCTGGCATCATAGAATGAGTTTGAAAGTGTTGTCTCCTATCCTCTTTTTGGTAAGAGAAAAGTTGGTATTAATTTTTCATAAATATTTGGTAGAATTCACCAGTGAAACCATCTGGATGTAGACTTCTGTTTCGGGAGTGTTGTCTAACTATTGATTCACTCTCCTTACTAATAATTGGTCTGCTCAGATTTTCTATTAATTCAGCAGTTAATCTTAGTAGGTTGTATGTTTCTAGGAATTTATCCATTTCTTCTAGACAGTCCAATTTGTTGGCATATGATTTTTGTAGTAGTCTCCTATAAGACTTTGTATCTCTTTAGTATCAATTGTAACATCTCTTTCATTTCTGATTTTATTTATTCGAATCCTCTTTCTTCCTTATGAGTCTGGCTAAAGGTCTATTTTGTTTATCTTTTCAAAGAATCAGCTCAGTTTCATTGATCTTTTCTGTTGTCTCTTTAGTCTGTTTCATTTATTTCTATCTGATCTTTGTTATTTTCTTCCTTATACTAACTTTGTCTTCAGTTCAGTTCAGTCGCTCAGTCGTGTCCGACTCTTTGCGACCCCATGAATTGCAGCACACCAGGCCTCCCTATTCATCACCATCTCTTGGAGTTCACTCAGACTCACATCCATCGAGTCCGTGATGCCATCCAGCCATCTCATTCTCAGTCGTCCCCTTCTCCTCCTGCCTGCAATCCCTCCCAGCATCAGAGTCTTTTCAATGAGTCAACTCTTCGCATGAGGTGGCCAAAGTACTGGAGTTTCAGCTTTAGCATCATTCCTTCCAACAAAAATCCCAGGGCTGATCTCCTTCAGAATGGACTGGTTGGATGGTCCAAGGGACTCTCAAGAGTCTTCTCCAACACCACAGTTCAAAAGTCATCAATTCTTCGGCGCTCAGCCTTCTTCACAGTCCAACTCTCACATCCATACATGACCACAGGAAAAACCATAGCCTTAACTAGATGGACCTTAGTTGGCAAAGTAATGTCTCTGCTTTTGAATATACTCTCTAGGTTGGTCATAACTTTTCTTCCAAGGAGTAAGCGTCTTCTAATTTCATGGCTGCAATCACCATCTGCAGTGATTTTGGAGCCCAAAAAATAAAGTCTGACACTGTTTCCATTGTTTCTCCATTATAATCATACAATATATTAAATTTTGTATTTTGTTCTTTTTTAATATAAATTTATTTATTTTAATTGGAGTTTAATTACTTTACAATACTGTATTGGTTTTGCCGTACATCAACATGAATCCACCACGGGTATACTCATGTTCCCCATTCTGAACCCCCCTCTCTCCTCCCTCCCTGTACCATCCCGCTGAGTCATCTCAGTGCACCAGCCCCAAGCATCCAGTACCATGCATCGAACCTGGGCTGGTGATTCATTTCTTATATGATATTATACATGTTTCAACGCCATTCTCCCAAATCATCCCACCCTCTCCCTCTCCCACAGAGTCCAAAAGACTGTTTTATACATCTGTGTCTCTTTTGCTGTCTCGCATACAGGGTTATTTATGCCATCTTTCTAAACTCTTTCTGGCTTACTTCACTCTGTAAATTGGCTCCAGTTTCATCCACCTCATTAGAACTGATTCAAATGTATTCTTTTTAATGGCTGAGTAATACTCTATTGTGTATATTGTACCACAGCTTTCTTATCCATTCATCTGCTGATGGATATATAGGTTGCTTCCATGACCTGGCTATTATAAATAGTGCTGTGATGAACATTGGAGTACACGTGTCTCTTTCAATTCTGGTTTCCTCGGTGTGTATGCCCAGCAGTGGGATTGCTGGGTCATAAGGCAGTTCTATTTCCAGATTTTTAAGGAATCTCCACACTGTTCTCCATAGTGGCTGTACTAGTTTGCATTCCCACCAACAGTGTAAGAGGGTTCCCTTTTCTCCACACCCTCTCCAGCATTTATTGCTTGTAGACTTTTGGATCGCAGCCATTCAGACTGGCACGAGATGGCACCTCATTGTGGTTTTGTCTCTTGTTAGGCTCTGTCTTAAAGTCTATCTTGTCTTTTAGAAGTATACTCTCTCAGCTTGTGTTTGGTTTCCATTTGGGTGGAGTATCTTTTTTCATCCCTTCACTTTCAGTCTGTGTGTGCCTTAAAAGTGAAGTGAGTTTCTCATAGGCAGCATATAATTGGATCTTGTCCATTTATTTTTATAATTCCTAATAAGATCCATTTATCATGGAATAACATGTTTAATAATATAAATGCCATTTATCATTAGCATTACTATGAAAAATAAGAAATATAAAAATAATTCCTATATTCATGTGGCTATTGTTATTCATGGAAGTGAATTTTTAAATAGAAAAAATTTGATCAGAGAAATTATTAACTCTAGAAGCAAACAAGTGAAGAAATCACTTCTATTACTGCTTCCACTCCTCTCTCCTTTGCTCACTCTGCTCAAGCCACACTGGCTTTCTTGCAAGTTTTCTAACATGCTGAGAATTATCCTTAAACATTTTTCTGGCTGTTTCTTCTGACAAAAAACTCTCTTATGAGATATGACTTTGTCACCAAACACAAGTTCATGTGTCCAACTCACAGTGAAATCAAACAAACTGAAAGGTTGGAGTTGGGAGCAGAGAGAAATTCATTGCAGAACCATACAAGGAGATGGGTGGCTCCTGCCCCCAAACCCCAAACTCCTTGAAGGGTTTCAGTAAAGCATTTTAAGAAGCCAGGTGAAGGAACGATGTCATAGGAAATGTGATCAGCTCGTGCACAAGTCTCTGACTGATGGATGGTGAGGTAACAAGGCAGTGTCTCAGGGGTTAACACTATGAATTCTTGGGTACCAGAAGGCCTAGGGGCTATGTGCTGATGGTCATCACATAGTTCACATCTTCAGCTGGTGGGAGGAGCGGAGCAGGGTTTCACACCTATAAAATAACTCAGGGAATGTGCAGCAGGTACTGTTATCTAGGTGTTTCAGAGAGGAGCTAAAGCAGAAGATACAGTTTGGCAAATTCTATCTTCTTACAGATGGCTGACCATTTTAATACAGTAACATCTTCCCTTCTGTTCCCTCCCAACACCTCATTCCTCTTACCTCTCTCTGCTGTCTGCATTTTACATACTGACAAAGACTCCTTCCTTGATGAAACTTGAAACAGGCTCGTCCAGGGAATTCCCTGGCAGTCCACTGGTTGAGACTTCATACTTCCACTGCAGTGAGCACAGGTTCAATCCCTAGTCAGGGATCTAAGATCCTATAAGCCGTGTGGTGCAGCCAAAAACGAAAAGAAAAAAAAAAGCAGACTCCTGTAAACCCTTTTTTGACTAGGTCCTACTTCCCTAAGTGCCCAATTTTATCAAGAATCCTGCTAAGACAGTTTAGCAAGAATACTTCACCATCAGTAACTGATTATCCTCAATATCTGGCCAAATTCCTCATCTTCTACCATCCCCCAGATTATATCTGATATCCATGGCCTGCCTTCAACAAGAATCCTGTCAAGTTGGTTTAGCCAGAAATCCCCCTTTATCCCTGATATTCCCTCTTTGTAATTTGCCATCCGCTGGCCCTTCTGCCCCACCCATTTCAGTTCAGTTGCTCAGTCGTGTCCAACTCTTTGCGACCCCATGAATCGCAGCACACCAGGCTTCTCTGTCCATCACCAACTTCCAGAGTTCACTCAGACTCACGTCCATCAAGTCAGTGATGCCATCCAGCCATCTCATCCTCGATCATACCCTTCTCCTCCTGCCCCCAATCCTTCCCAGCATCAGGATCTTTTCCAATGAGTCAACTCTTTGCATGAGGTGGCCAAAGTACTGGAGTTTCAGCTTTAGCATCATTCCTTCCAAAGAAATCCCAGGGCTGATCTCCTTCAGAATGGACTGGTTGGATCTCCTTGCAGTCCAAGGGACTCTCAAGAGTCTTCTCCAACACCACAGTTCAAAAGCATCAATTTTTTGGTGCTCAGCCTTCTTCACAGTCCAACTCTCACATCCATACATGACACAGGAAAAGCCATAGCCTTGACTAGATGGACCTTAGTTGGCAAAGTAATGTCTCTGCTTTTGAATACAGTATCTAGGTTGGTCATAACTTTTCTTCCAACGAGTAAGCGTCTTTTAATTTCATGGCTGCAGTCACCATCTGCAGTGATTTTGGAGCCCCCAAAATAAAGTCTGACACTGTTTCCACTGTTTCCCCATCTATTTCCCAAGAAGTGATGGGACCGGATGCCATGATCTTCATTTTCTGAATGTTGAGCTTTAAGCCAACATTTTCGCTTTCCTCTTTCACTTTCATCAAGAGGCTTATTAGTTCCTCTTCACTTTCTGCCATAAGGGTGGTGTCATCTGCATACCTGAGTTTATTGATATTTCTCCCAGCAATCTTGATTCCAGCTTGTGTTTCTTCCAGTCCAGTGTTTCTCATGATGTACTCTGCATATAAGTTAAATAAGCAGGGTGACAATATACAGCCTTGATGTACTCCTTTTCCTATTTGGAACCAGTCTGTTGTTCCATGTCCAGTTCTAACTGTTGCTTCCTCACCTGCATACAGATTTCTCAAGAGGCAGGTTAGGTGGTCTGGTATTCCCATCTCTTTCAGAATTTTCCACAGTTTCTTGTGATCCACACAGTCAAAGGCTTTGGCATAGTCAATAAAGCAGAAATAGATGTTTTCTGGAACTCTCTTGCTTTTTCAATGATCCAGCGGATGCTGGCAATTTGATCTCTGGTTCCTCTGCCTTTTCTAAAACCAGCTTGAACATCAGGGAGTTCACGGTTCACGTATTGCTGAAGCCTGGCTTGGGAATTTTGAGCATAACTTTACTAGCATGTGAGATGACTGCAATTGTGCGGTATTTTGAGCATTCTTTGGCATTGCCTTTCTTTGGGATTGGAATGAACAGACCTTTTCCAGTCCTGTGGCCACTGCTGAGTTTTCCAAATTTGCTGGCATATTGAGTGCAACACTTTCACAGCATCATCTTTCAGGATTTGAAACAGCTCTACTGGAATTCCATCACCTCCACTAGCTTTGTTCGTAGTGATGCTTTCTAAGGCCCACTTGACTTCACATTCCAAGATGTCTGGTTCTAGATTAGTGATCACATCATCATGATTATCTGGGTCATGAAGATCATTTTGTACAGTTCTTCCATGTATTCTTGCCACCTCTTCTTAATATCTTCTGCTTCTATTAGGTCCATACCATTTCTGTCCTTTATCGAGCGCATCTTTGCATGAAATGTTCCCTTGATTTCTCTAATTTTCTTGAAGAGATCTCTAGTCTTTCCCATTCTGTTCTTTTCCTCTATTTCTTTGCATTGATCGCTGAAGAAGGCTTTCTTATCTCTTTTTGCTATTCTTTGGAACTCTGCATTCAGATGCTTATATCTTTCCTTTTCTCCTTTGCTTTTCACCTCTCTTCTTTTCACAGCTATTTGTAAGGCCTCCCCAGATAGCCATTTGCTTTTTTGCATTTCTTTTCCATGGGGATGATCTTGATCCCTGTCTCCTGTACAATGTCACAAACCTCATTCCATAGTTCATCAGGCACTCTATCTATCAGATCTAGGCCCTTAAATCTATTTCTCACTTTCACTGTATAATTATAAGGGATTGGATTTAGGTCATACCTGAATGGTCTAACAGTTTTCCCTACTTTCTTCAATTTGAGTCTGAATTTGGTAATAAGTAATAAGGAGTTCATGATCTGAGCCCCAGCCAGCTCCTGGTCTTGTTTTTGTTGACTGTATAGAGCTTCTCCATCTTTGGCTGCAAAGAATATAATCAATCTGATTTTGGTATTGACCATCTGGTGATATTCATGTGTAGAGTCTTCTCTTGTGTTGTTGGAAGAGGGTGTTTGCTATGACCAGTGCATTTTCTTGGCAAAACTCTATTAGTCTTTGCCCTGCTTCATTCCGCATTCCAAGGCCAAATTTGCCTGTTACTCCAGGTGTTTCTTAGTTGCTTGCAGTGCAGGCTTCTCCATATGGTGACTTACTTCATCAAAGTCAGCAGGGATGGGTAGTAAATAGTCTTCTGGCAAGATAGGGATTTCTACCATCTTATAAAATGTAATCATGGAAATAAAATCTCATTATCTTTATCATATTACACTGGTTAAACAAAAGTTAGGGATTCTGCCTACATTCAAGAGAAGAAATACGTAAGGGTGAGAACTAGAAGGTAGGATAACTGGTCCATTTTGGAGTGGGTCTGCTATAGGTATTTTAATGACTCTTATCTGGAATGACAGAAGAGTAGCATGTGGCTAAAATTCTGATTATTATAGAAGCAGTACTTATGTTACTCAGAAAAGGAGGATATTTGCTCATTTTTGTCCTTTTGATTATGTTCATGTTTTTAATCTCTGTTTAGACATATATATGAAATGGTCTTATTTTGTCTTCATCCATTATAGTAACATATGTTAGTGACATCTTTGTCACTGTCTGATTGGTGTCCTATAAAATTGTTTATAATCAGCAGGAGAATACCAAGACATGAGATCAGCAGCTAACAAGACCCGGGCCTAACTGATGGCTCAAGAGCAGCTTCTAGCTGTCAGAGGCCACATTGCTCTTTCTCGTAAGAAATAAGTTAGGACACATAATAGAGAGATAGGAAAGCTTGGAAAACAAATGAGAGGAAAAAATATACACAAATAAGATCATAGATGATTTTCTAAATAAGCAAGTTGATTTAAACTGTTGTGTTAATTTCTACTGAACAGCAAAATGATTCAGTTATACACGCATATACTCTTTTTACAAATTGCTTTCCATTATGATGAATCACAGTATACTGAGCATAGTTCCTTGTGCTATATAATAGGACTTTGTTGTTTATCTATCCTATATATATTAGTTTGCATCATATAATCCCAAATTCCCGCTCCTTCCCTCCCCTACCTCCTCCACCTCTTGGCAACCACAAATTTGTTCTTTATATCTGTGTGTCTGTTTCTGTTTTGTAGATATGTTCATTTATGGCAAGACCAAATATTACAGTCACATCTTTAATCAAAATAGGTTTGAAAATGACCTCTAAGGACTCATATAAAATGTATAGATGATTATGCATAATTTTACATAAGCTACCATTATAAATGAATATAGTTTTATCCAATAATGTGACTATATACCTTTTAACATTTTTTTTTTGGCTTGGTTTTCTGAAGTCCCCAGGCTAAAAGATAATGAGAGATATTTGAAACAAAAGAACTTTAACATTATTAATTATAAGGTTTCTTTTGCCAAAAATTGGCATAGCAAGAATTTTAACAAAGTTTTTTTCTTATGTTAGAAAAAAGACTTAAAAATATGAATTTGAAAATAACAGAAATTATAATGATTTAAATATAATCAAATAAAAATTTAATGATGTCAATAATTATTCCAGGATTTATGGTTGAAGAGGAAAGTGTAAATGGGGTAAGCATTCTCCTCTCTTACACCAGAGTCAGATGATGAATTTTTGTTGGTCTGTTACCAAGCACACTTGTATATATGATAAAATGCCCCTGTAGAATCTACAATCAAGCCATCAAACTGTAATAGCTGTTCCCATGGGGAAACCATGACAAGAGAAGTTAATCATAAGTAGTACTAGCACTATTACCTTATGAAAATGTCCAGGTAATATGTGGTCCTGAGGTCCAAAATTGTTCCCCAGTTGATTGCTTTTCCCAAGATACTAGGAGCATTCCTCCTAATATGAAGGCTTTGTTTTCTAATTGCTCCAGACTTTCTGAATTGGATTAATCTTTCTATTTAAAAAAAAAAAAAAAGTCTGCTTCCCATCCCTGCATATGCTCATTACTCAGAATAGCTTCTTTTTCTCCTGGTTTTTTTTTTTTTTTTTTTTGGTCTCATAGGCAACACGCATCAGCCGTTCAAGAATCAAAGGCAGAATATCAATGAATCTGTTTCTATTCCTGAAGGATCCTTTACTGCCTTGTTACCTGTTTTTCAGATCTCAAGAAAATTGTTCTTAGCATTTCAGCATCTTTCTTGAAAATACCTTTCCTCCTGTCCTACCATCCCTTGTTGGTACTGTTTTACTGTGATTTGATAGTAACTTACTCCTGCTTGCACTAAGTATGGGTCATATTTTAATCTGAGTTACTGATCTCTCTTTCCTCTCACTAAGAAAACTATCCAAAACTTATAAATAAAGTAAAGAAATTGCTGTGTTTTCGTTCGATGTTTTTGCTGAGCATTATCAGGCCAAGCCAAGGATTATCTGATTTCTTAGAGTATGTGCCTTTGTTGAACTTGCTATTTTACTATTGATTTAGATAATTTGCAACTCTCTAAGGATAGTCATAACTGGTAGGCTTATATGATGCTTGTCCTATACCAATGCAGTTTTATTGTCCTATAGGACATTAACCAGGTTTCTACCCAAATAAGTAATCTTATTTAAGCATTAATTTTCTTTAGCTACTCTGAATACTTCCTTCTTTCTAATTCTTTTTGAACCATCCTTACCATCATGCAAGTTCTATCATTCATTAGTGAATTAAATATTTGACATGTACTCACTTTATGTTCATATGAAAGTTATATATTTAACTTCTTGTAAATTCTACTTTGACACCACTATTCTGTTAGAGTCTGTACTTTAAACCCTTTGTTCACAGCGTTTTGAATATAGCAGATGTTCAGGAAATAGTTATTGAGTATTTGAGGGGAGTATTACAGAAAAAGCAACTGGATTTAGAATAAAGACTTGCTTACGTTCAAAATGGCTTCTGATATAATAGTGAAACTGGATTGAAAAAACCTCAATTTCTAGTTCAAGGACATTTTTATTGGCACAGGACAGCCTAAATACCATATATAGGACTAGATATTCAAATGCTATGGTTATCACATGCCTGGGATAAAATATTCTGTTACCTGAAATAAAACTGAAAAATGGTATAACTCCTTTAAACATTATTATGATATTCAATCATCTTTATGGATGTCAAAATTATGTATAACTGTAATATAAAGTAGGCAGTTAACATAACAACATCACCCATTGCATATGTAGTGAACAGTTTTACTACTGTAATACCCAGATATTAAAATTTCAATAAGAAAAGGTAATAAATATGAGTTATTTTTAGAAAAAGGAGAACAGGTCAAAAGAGTGCCATATTTTTTCAGTTTTTATGAATCATAATATTTATACTACAGGTTCAAAAATGTGCATTTGTAGAACAAGAGAGAAAATCACACAATCTGGCATAAACTTACACTTATCTTTCAGAGGATAAATTCTAAAAATCTGGCCAAAATAATACCTTTGTTTTGACTTTATAAAAAGAGAGAAGGAGAGGACTTCCCTGGTGGTCCAGTGGCTGAGGATACACATTTCCCATACAAGGAGCCTGGGTTCGATCCTGGGTCGGGGAACTAGATTCCTCATGCTGCAACTATAGATCCCACATGCTGCAATGAAGACCCAATGCAGCCAAATCAATCAATAAATATTAAAAATATTTTTCTAAAAAAAAGAGAGAAGGAGAAAGAAAGGAAACCTAAGTGGTCATGAAAGAGTTTTGGAAAAGTGACTTTTGAAGAATGATCTAGAGTTTCTTAAAATAAACAGACATGCCATCACAATCACAAAAATATATGTTGTTGACATGTTAAGTGATGACAAAATAAGATACTAAGGAGATTCCTGTGGACGGAGGAGCCTGGTGGGCTGCCATCTATGGGGTTGCACAGAGTTGGACATAACTGAAGCAACTTAGCATGCATGCATGCAAGGAACAATATTTTCTCTAAATACGTAAGTTTTGAATACATTATATAAGTGTTATACCAGAAATCTTTATGAAAATCTTCTCATACAGAAATTTTAAATGGTGCTGTTTATTTTATGGCTTTTTTCCCCTCTAGATGTCCTCATTTGAGAAAAATTATTCATAATAAAATTAATATGTTTGAATTACTGATTTTCATAGGCAGGATTTAATTTGATAGGTCATATCCTCCTGATTCAATTCAAATACTTGGCAATTTCCTGTATGTAGATTTTCTACCCTGCCCTGAGAAGAGAGCTGTGACATTAAAGATAGCATTGCCTCTGCCCTCAAGAAGCTTTTATTTTCATAAGGAAAAAATACATAAATAAATAGCAGTTATCATGAAAAGAAAAATGATACAGAAGTCCCCAAACGGAAGACAGTATTTTGCCATGGAGGCAATTATTGTGAAAAGATGATATTTGAACAGATTTTGAAACAATGGTTATCAATTCTACATTCATTCAACAAACTTTTAGTGATCTTCTGCTCCCTTTGTGTAAAATATGTGTGACCAGAAGGTATACCATCTAATGGCAGAGATCAGAAATAGCAAACTGAAGTGTCCTGAGTGTTCAGACCAAACACCCCTCTGTGTGCAGGAGACCAGGGAACTCAAGGAGGCAGTCAGTTTAACCTGGGTTAGGAGGATGACCAGGAAAGAAACAGATTCAAAAACACAGAAATGGAGAGAAAGTTCAGGAATTGAAAATGACTAAAAAATGTTGACACGGGAAAATGGTCATGATATTATAAATGAAAAAAAAAGAGATAGATGGGATGCAGAACATGAGCTTTATGTCAACAATGTTAGATCCACAGATGCTTACAAGAGAAAAAGAGAAAGCCCCACCATGGAAACCAAGCCAAAATGTGAGCATTGGTTCTCTACAGGTAATAGGGTTATGGGTGGATCTTACATTTCTTTGCTTATTCTTTTAATCTTCAAATCTGTTACAATGCATCTTTACAGAAGAAAAAGATAATAGATGTTATGTTTAAAACTAATCATAACCTCACATCAATCAGAATGACTATCATCCAAAAAAATCTATCAATTAAATGAAAGGAAAAATATGTAAATAAATGCTAAAGAGAATCTGGAGAAAAGGAAACCCTCTTGCACTGTTGGTGGAAATGTAAATTGATACAACTACTATGCAGAACAGTATGAAATTTCCTTAAGAAACTGGGAATAAAACTACCATTTGACCCAGCCATCCCACTATTGGACACATACCCTGAGAAAAACCATAATTCAAAAAGACACATATACCCCAATGTTCATTGCAATACTATCTATAATAGGTATGATGTGGAAGCAACCTAGATGTCCATTGAAAGATGAATGGATAAAGAAGTTGTGGTACATATATATAATGGAATATTACTCAGCCATAGAATGAAATGAAATTGGGTCCTTTGTAGCAATGTGGATGAACCTAGAGTCTGTCATACAGAGTGAAGTGAGTCAGAAAGAGAAAAACAAATATTGTATATTAATGCATATGTATGCTTCCTCGGTGACTCAGCAGTAAAAATCTGCCTGCAATGCAAGAGATGCAGATTTGAAATCTGGGTTGGAAAGATCCCCTGGAGGAGGGCATGGCAACCAACTTCAGTATTTTTACCTGGAGAGGAGGAGCCTGGTGGGTTACAGTCGTGTCTCACGGAGTCAGACATGACTGAAAAGACTTAGCAGGCATGCATGCTTGTATATGTATGGATTCTAGAAAAAACAGTACTGGTGAACCTATTTGCAGGGCATGAATAGACATGCAGGTGAGGAAAATGATCTTGTGGGCACAGAGCGGGAAGGAGAGGGTGGGATGAACTGAGAGTAGCAACATATAAACACTGCTATGTGTAAAATAGATAACTAGTGAGAAGCTGCTCTATAGCAGGGATCTCAGCTCTGTGCTCTGTGCTAACCTAGAGAGGTGGGGTGAGGGGGTGGGAGGAAGGCTCAAGAGAGAGAGAATGTATGAACTTATGGTTGATTCATGTTCATGTTTTTGTACGGCAGAAACACACAGCATTGTAAAGTAATTATACTCCACTTAAAAAATTGTTTTAAGAATTTTTTAAAATTAAAAATAAAATTTAAAAAAGTCATCTTAGGTCTTCTATTGCCTGTGATAGTAGAGGCTAGTTTAAAAGACTTGTGAAAGGGTGTGGTATTGCTTAGATTAGTCTTCAGCAGACTTAACTTCCTGGCTAAGGGAAGTGAAGTGAAGTCGCCCAGTCGTGTCAGACTCTTAGTGACCCCATGGACTGCAGCCTACCAGGCTCCTCTGCCCATGGGATTTTCCAGGCAAGAGTACTGGAGTGGGGTGCCATTGCCTTCTCCTGGATAAGTAATTCCACGTTAATTGCTGAGCTTCCAGGTGCTCTCTGTCAGCATTCAGTATGGCTGCTAGCCATTCTCCATGAATTAAACAGCTTCTTGTAAGTAAATATTGATGAGTTTTGATACTACACTTGATCTTAGCCAAAAGTCCAAGAAGTGATGAGTCTTAGTGTTTAAAACAATAAGGGAATATGACATCTGGAAAGAAATATTCAGGTAAAGAGACAAATTCAGCCTTCTGTAAACCACTATCAAATCCAGGAATATATGGAAAAAAACTCTAAACATCCAAGGAAATGGTATAAAGGCCTTATAAAATCTCTGAAACTTACCTCATTCATTTTCATACACTTAGAAGTTTATGAGCCTAAAACCACGGGAAACCTCAAGTCCCAGTTTTGCTAAATATTAAAAAGAGAACAGGAAACTAAAATAATCTAAATTTTGAGAAATGTCTAGAAATATTTTATTCTTGAAGCATTCATTTTTAATTTTTGGAAAACTCACTGAAGGGGAATGAGTCATTGTCTGACAATGTTAGAAAGATTGAATTATTGTATATCCAGCAATAATTTAACGCAACAGCATTCATTTTATTAATTCTAGTGGGTTTTTTGGTCACATTTTTTACTTGTTTTCATTTGGGACTGGAACGTGGTTTTTAAAAAGCACTAGATGGGTAAGAAATTTTAAAGTAGAAGTAGTTTGAGATACTCTACCCTGGACTATTTTAAGTACCAGCTATGCCTTCTTTTACAATTATCCTCATAGGTGTATGGGAGCTGATTGTGGTCTCTGTGCAGCTCTGCTGGGCAAAAAGCATGGGCAGCTTCTTTCAGGGATGTTTGGAAAACTGCTCCAAAGCAGGCATCAGGCTGGCTTACATCTCTGGGTAACAAAGCTAAAAGTCTCCCTCCCTAGAGAGCACCCAAGGTATTGAAGATAATGTCCCCCTTTAGAAGGTAGGAGACAGATGCAGGTCTGCCGGTAGCCCCTACACAAGATCAGGATCTCCTTAGTCTCCAGGATATTTCCTGTCACACATTCTACGTGAGTATAGCATCTACCTCTGCCTACCTCCGCATTGCCTGGAAAGGATGATGAGAAGGGAACCAAGGGGAGCAGAAATTTATGCTGCCTGTTGTGTCCTTCAAAATGGACATGTGAAGCCATGTGGGCTTGCCTTATCCTTAGAAAACAAATATATGGAAGTGTGGTAAGCTGACCAGCCCACTGCTCCTAAAGAACAACTTGAGTGTTTACCAGATTAAAACTTGAGGTTGTGAAAAAATACAGATTTGGGGACATCATTCATGTCACATGCATTAAATTAATGTTTTAACAAACTCTATAAGTTTTCTATTTAAATACATATTGACTCAGATGGTAAAGAATTCACCTGCAATTCAGGAGACCCAGGTTGCATCCCTGGGTCAGGAAGATCCCCTGGAGAAAAGAATGGCAACCCACTCCAGCATTCTTGCCTGAAAAATTCTGTGGACAGAGAAACCTGGTGAGCTACATACCATGGGGTCACAAAGAGTAGGACACAACTAAGCAACTAACACTTTAACTTTTTTCCTCCTTAATTTGCCAAACATTTAATATTATAATTCCTAAAAATATTGTTGGAGTATCTCTTTTGAATTATCTTCAGCATCTCTTTTAAAGTGTCCCTGTTATAGTCACATTTTATTTCCCTTATAAACAGTATTATTCACTTTGATTTCATATTTTATTAACCAGATTTATTTTTGAATGGCTTTCCACTTCTGATATTTTCATGTGAGTTTTTTCTAATTAAAAATAATGCATTTCAGTCTCTAAAGTAATTTCTAAACAAAGTATTATAAGAGTACTTTATAATTTTTGACCCATTGTGTTAATTGAATTAGTAAATGAAAGTTCACAAATATTTTTTTAGAAAACAACTAAAAAGTAAGATTTTAGAGTAAACACAAATGTTATGAAAAGAAACAAACAAAAAACCAAACCCACATGAAATGTTAAATAGTAATTTTCTTTTATCTTAACCTCCTTGCTTAAATTCAATATAGTAGAAGTAAAGTTTCTCAAGGCCCTTGTTGTTGCTATTGATGTTCAGTTGCTCAGTCATGTGTGACTATTTGCTACCCCATGGACAGCAGCATGCCAGGCTTCCCTGTCCTTCACCATCTCCTGGAGTTTGCTCAAACTCATGTCCATTGAGTCAGAGATGCCATCCAACTATCTCATCCTCTGCCGTCCCTTTCTCCTCCCACCTCTAATATTTCCCTGCATCAGGGTTTTTCTAATGTGGTGGCTCTTAGCATTAGGTGGCCAAAGTATTGGAGTTTCAGCTTCAGCATCAGTCTTTCCAATGAATATTCACGGTTGATTCCCTTCAGGATTGACTGATTTGATCTCCTTCAGTCCAAGGCACTCTCAAGAGTCCAACACCACAGTTCACAGTCAATTCTTTGGCACTCAGCTTTCTTTATGGTCCAATTCTCACACCCATACGTGACTACTGGAAAAACCATAATGCGGGGGGGCACTCCACAGAAAGAGTAGAGGCAGTGGAACTTCCCTCAGCAAGGCCGAGGGGTCCCGAGGAGAGGTGAGCCTGCTGTCCACCAACCCAGCCCCCCGGCAAGCGAGAGACAATGAGACACGGCAGGGGTTCCATGGAAGCAGTTCCACTTTATTGCTGCAAACTCCCAGCTTATATAGGCATGCAGGAGGGTTTTACGAGGTACTTTCCATAGTTGCACCAATCACGTTAAAGGTCAAATCGTCATGTGCCTTCATTATAACAGGAGTCTATGGAGATCACACACTGTCTACATGCATGGAAATCAAGAGAGCCAATCAAAAACTTTGACAGACAACATAGACCTGCCCCCTTCTCTTCCACCAGGCGCCATCTTAGGTTTTTGACCGCAAAGCTAGCCCTTGTTTTTAAGGTTTCCCATTTAGGGCCCCACACCATAACTTTGACTATACAGACCTTTGTTAGCAAAATAACATCTCTGCTTTTTAATACAGTGTCTAGGTTTGTCAGAGCTTTCCTTCCAAGAAGCAAGCATCTTTTACTTTCATGACTGCAGTCACCATCTGCAGTGATTTTGGAGCCCAAGAAAATCAACTCTGTCACTGTTTCCATTGTTTCCCCATCTAGGGACAAAACCAAAATGGATCACTGTCCTTCTAAGAGGATCTCAAGACTAATCCTATCAAAATGGAAGAGTATTAAATACCCTCCTGACAAGAAAGAACTAGCCAGATATTCCAACCCATGCTTCTGTTCATAATCTGTCCCTATCATCTACATTCCCAAATTTTCCTTAACCTCCTTAATTTTACCATTTTTCAATCCTCCAGTCATTCTACCTCATTAATAAAAGACCTTTACTGTGCTCTTTCACTTTAATCCTGCTTCTGTCATAATTTCCCATGACCTCAGTCACATGAATGACAAAGCCAGCACTCTCTGCTCCTCCTTCCTGGACATGTTTGCCTTCTCCCCCAAAACACGTCCCTCTGTCTCACCTGTGTCATCCATTCCCATGGTCATACTTTGTTTCCTGAAGATGCTGGTGGGAAGGAAAGAGTTGAGCCACTAGCCTATGGTCAGTTTCTCTTGCTTTACTGGGGGTATGTGGGAGATGCTATCCTCAGAAAAGAAAGATCTCAGATGGTTTTGTCTAAAGTCAATTAAATATGCCAACACTTGACTAATGATCAAATCACTGTTGTATTCTAGACGTAAAATCTTTATCTAATGAAGACTTTTGGCAGAATAAGCTTCAGTCTATGACTTTATAAGGCACACCTTCCTAGAGAATGTCATATAAACTATGTAACATGCAGTCACACAAATGGGTATATTTCATAGCCTCAAATGCTTCCTGTTGTGTGAGGTCACCAGCACACCTTGCTCAGACTGTTCACCTGTTACTCTGGGCTGAAAGGCAGATCTGACATGAAGGAAGAAGCTGAGGACCCATACTCTGGACACCAGAACAACTTCTGTTTTCCCCCGTTCTTCTTCATTATTTATATGAAGCTTAATAGTAAGATAATTTTAGTGAATCTTATTTGGCAAACTAATTCCTTTCTGTTAGTTCAACCAGCAACTACTTCCTCACATAATTTCATGTTTTGTTTTCTGTCCAGTACCTCCTATCCTCCCAGTTAAGCTCTGGAAGTACTTGAGTTTGTATTACTACAGTATTATGTGAAATCACAATACACTGTATTATATCACTAACAAAAAGTTTTTAGTCTCTCTCTAGGTAAATGTATCTAGTCCTGCTGCTTTAAATAGCATCTACATGGTAATGAATTGCACATTTAAATTTTTAACCCAGACTCTTGCCCTCTACTCTGTATGTCTTACTTGACATGTCTATTTGAATCCTTGTGGACATCTTGGACTTAGTTGATGCTAAAAAGCTCTTAAATTTTCCCATCGCTTCTCTTCCAGTGACCCTCTGTCTTAAGGAATGGAGCCATCAATCATCCAATGGTGCAGCCACAAATATGTAAGCCATTCTTGTTGTCTCTCTTTTTCTCACCCTCCCTCCCCCAACAGCTAATTTATCAGCAGTTCATGTTGCTCTGCAGCCAAAATGTTCCTGAAAGGACTTCCCTGGTGGTCCAGTGGCTAAAACCCCATGCTTGTATTCAAGAGGCTGCAGTTCAGTCTCTGGTGGGGGAACTAGATCTCACATGTGCAGCTAAGACTTGACACAGCCAAATACATTAATTAATTAAAAATCAATAAATAAAGCATCGAAAAAACAACAGACAAAAACAAAACAAAATGTACCTAGAATCATTTTGTTATTCTGTCTTTACGGACAGTGTTCTAATTCAAACAACCATCATATTTAACCAGGACAATTTAATTCCAGGCTGACCTCCTGCTTCCTCTCTTACCTCCTTACTTTTCATTCTTTACACAACACTCAGAGTAAACTCAAATTCTGATCACAGTACCTCTCCTACTTAGAAACCCTCAGTGGCTCTCAAACAGTCTAGAATATTAATACAACCCAACTTCCTTATTATAACTTTACCACACTATGTGTGACTGGGCTCCTGCCGTTCCCTCAGATCCCATCTTGTTGTAAAACAATCCCTCATTCACAACACTTGATTTAAACTGGCTTTGGGGGACTCCCCTGGTTGCTCAGCAGTAAAGAATTTGCCTGCAATGTAGGGGATGCAGGTTCAACCACTGGGTCAGGAAGATCCACTGCAGGAGAAAATGACAACCCAGTCCAGTATTCTTGCCTGGGAAATCCCATGGACAAAGGAGCCTTGAGGGCTACAGTCCACCAAGAGCCAGACGTGACTGAGCAACTAAACCAACGGGCTTTTGGTTACTCAAGTGCCGGGGTCCAGCCTCAGGGGATCCAGGGAAATTTGAAGCGTGGACAGTGTAGGCAAAGAGAAACTTATTTACTATTAATATAAAACTAGGTTAAGAAGAAATAGTGTAGTAGGAAAATTTAGTGAAGAAAAGATGCTGAATAACTTGGTTTATGTGGAAAACCAATAAAACTTCGAGACAAGAAGTTTGCACCATCTATGTTAGGCCACCTGCATCCTCTTGAATATCGGGGGGTGCCCCGCCTTGGGCTCCCCTTTAAAGCCGGGGCAAGTAAGTAAACGTGGCGAGCCTCCATGCCCCAGATGGAAATTCAGCCAGACATTAGAGTAAAGAGAAGACACGGGGGAAACCAGTTCAGCAACTGGCCCAGCCTCTATTGTCTAGAAAGGCCTTTTATACCTTTTTGATTGTACATAGAGATCAATGGGTAATACAAAGTTATGCAGCGTTAGCAGCCCAGACTCTTATCAAAACCAGGCTTTTCTCTCTGCATACCTATTTGTATACACAAGTCTTAGGTGATTTACATAATCTTCCAGCCAAAAGGGCCAATTAACATTTTACAGCTTTTTTTCTGATAAGGGTTTGTTAATCAGAAGACTTATTTGTATTGATCTTCCCAAAGTCTGGTGCCACTCTCAGAAAGCACTAAATAAATTCTTATATTCTTATATAGCAAAGATACAGCAATTTATAACAAGTAAAAGGAGTACAGTGATTTATAACACAAAAAAGTAATTAACACAAAGGTCTAGTGTTGGTAACATTAACATCAAAACTACTATATATCTTTTTCAATATCCCATTTACATTGATTAACATCCCCCAGGTGCCTAAAAGATAAAGAATATGGAGGCCTGGCAGCAATCATTGAGTCAACAGTGAAAACCCGTCACCAATATGATTTTTAACTCTCTAGAAAAGGCTCTGTATCTTTAAGATGCTTTTAAGCTTTCTGCCTCTTGTGGTTGGTGGGCTGTAAGCAAATTCACAAGCTGTAAGAGGTCGGGGGAACCTGTTAGGCAAGCTAGAGAGCTATCAGAGGGGATTTAACTGAAACATCCCTTTCAGATGCAGAAGACTAAAGCCCTGAGTTGACTTTTTCCAGAGACTATCAGAAGAGTGGAAAAGCAGGCAGATTCTTATTTTGGGGGTACATGCTCAGGAAATACCAGGGGGAAAGCCTTGCCATCAGAGCTCTGCCGCACGACCTTGTCATGGGTGGAATTCCTCACGCTGGTTCCTGGCACTCAAGCTAGCTACATGCATTTTGGTCTTCATGCAAGCTCTTTATGTAGTCTACTTTTAAATTTTTCAGCTTCTAGACAAATGGCATCTCCTTAGAAAAGCTTTCAGTTCTTGCCCGTCTCCAGCATTTCTTCTATCATTTCCATATGTTATAGATGAATCACTCAGATCATCTATTTAAATCCTCTTTATTGTTTTGCCTGGTTATGATCTCTCTACTCCCTACTAGATATAAACTCCTAGAGGTGAACTATTTTGACTGTTCAGTTCATCACCCTGTCTCTAGGGCCAGGCACATTTTAAACATCTAGTAAAGATTAGCTATTATATTTGCTATTTTAAACAAGCATTTATTAACTGCCTAGAATATTCTGGGTGCTTCAGATATATTATCTCAGATGTCTTTATAACAAATCTATGAGATATAAGCTTTTTGAGATATACATATTCATATATCCATATCTCTTTATATCTAAATATGTATCTATATATAGATACAGACATAATTTTTTTTAGTGGGGAACTGAATTATTCCCAAGATTTTATTCACTAATAAATAATGATATAGTGGAACTGGTGTTCAGTCCTCAAGAGTCCTTGGCCAAATCTACTTTCAGTTGTTGCCTGTAAAATTCTTTATTCTATAATAGTTATTCTTATGTCAATTTATGAAAAGAAATTAAAATAAAACAATACTGGGCTAGATAGACTTTGGTAAGCAACAAATTATTAACAATAGATAATTATATTCTGAGATATAAACTACTATTAAAAATTCTAACCCTTCTAATTATTCATAGCATTTACTCTAGAAGTATAAGTTGGAATCAAGGGAAATAAAAATATTCAGAAACTCTGTGATGCATGAATATTCTTTTATTACATTTCAACTCAAGTGTTTTTACAGAGACTTGAAACTTTTACTCAAATTGGAAACATATTCAGGATTTATTTTTTTGAGAGCGAAGATTTGCCTCATGAAAGATTTTTAAAATTATCATATAAATTAATGTCCTATTTGGGGAATTATTGTATTTAGAACATTAGGGATTGATTACTTTTCTGAGGGAGAATTTGGGACAATTTAGATGTGAATTATAACAATGATACTTAGCTTTGAAATGCTCTTGAGTAGTCTCATAGTATTTTCATCTTCTTGTCAATGTCTTGAATAATATTCTATGATAGCATTCACTCACAAATTGTGAGAAAAACAAATAAGAGTATGATCTAGTTGATGAATATGAATTGAACCCAAACTCATTTTCCAAAGTTCATGCTGGATATTTATTTCATAAACAAAAGGTCAAAAGAAAATTATGTTTAGAATATGAGAAAGAAAAATCACAAAAGGAGGTGGCAAAATTTGAATGCCCGTTAATTCAGCTACAGCATCAAAGAATATTTAGTTCAGTTGAAATAGATAAAGGACATTTTAAGGGTCAAAGAACATATATATATATATATATGAACATATGAACATATATATATATATATGACATGACTTTTAAGAATCATTATCCCTAAGCTTACTTTGATAGTTTGAAGTTCATTTTGTGTAGCTTCAAAAATAGCAATCTTTAGAAAAGTGATTCATTCAGTTTTTATCTCCATTATATTCCTATTGCAATTTTGCTTTATACCATTATCACTTACTGTCTGAGCCACTAATATAGGGCAATTCCCTAAACTCCTACTTTATTATAAATGCCTTCTAATTCTATGTGACACACACTGTCTTTCAACATTACTGTCCATGGTATTCATCTTAACATGCAGAAAATGATCAACAACAGCCCTGGGACATCTTTACATTTTCTTTTTACTCAGTTCAGTTCAGTCGCTCAGTCGTGTCCGACTCTTTGCGATCTCATGAATCACAGCACGCCAGGCTTCCCTGTCCATCACCATCTCCCGGAGTTCACTCAAACTCACGTCCATCAAGTCAGTGATGCCATCCAGCCATCTCATCCTCTATCGTCCACTTCTCCTCTTGCCCCCAATCCGTCTCAGCATCAGAGTCTTTTCCAATGAGTCAACTCTTCGCATGAGATGGCCAAAGTACTGGAGTTTCAGCTTTAGCATCATTCCTTGCAAAGAAATCCTAGAGCTGATCTCCTTTAGAATGGACTGGTTGGATCTCCCTTGCAGTCCATGGGACTCTTAAGAGTCTTCTCCAACTCCACAGTTCAAAAGCATCAATTCTTCGGTGCTCAGCCTTCTTCACAGTCCAACCCTTGCATCCATACATGACCACTGGAAAAACTGTAGCCTTGACTAGACGGACCTTTGTTGGTAAAGTAATGTCTCTGTTTTTCAATATGCTGTCTAGGTTGGTCATAACTTTCCTTCCAAGGAGTAAGTGTCTTTTAATTTCATGGCTGCAGTCACCATCCGCAGTGATTTTGGAACCCCCAAAAATAAAAAGTCTGACACTGTTTCCACTGTTTCCCCATCTATTTCTCATGAAGTGATGGGACCAGATGCCATGATCTTCGTTTTCTGAATGTTGAGCTTTGAGCGAACTTTTTCACTCTCCTCTTTCACTTTCATCCAGAGGCTCTTTAATCATCTTCACTTTCTGCCATAAGGGTGGTGTCATCTGCATACCTGAGGTTATTGATATTTCTCCCGGCAATCTTGATTCCAGCTTGTGCTTCTTCCAGCCCAGCATTTCTCATGATGTACTCTGCATGGAAGTTAAATAAGCAGGGCGACAATATACAGCCTTGACATACTCCTTTTCCTATTTGGAACCAGTCTGTTGTTCCATGTCCAGTTCTAACTGTTGCTTCCTGACCTGCATACAGATTTCTCAAGAGGCAGGTCAGGTGGTCTGGTATCCCCATCTCTTTCAGAATTTTCCACAGTTTATTGTGATCCAGACAATCAAAGGCTTTGGCATAGTCAATGAAGCAGAAATAGATGTTTTTCTGGAACTCTCTTGCTTTTTCCACGATCCAGCAGATGTTGGCAATTTGATCTCTGGTTCCTCTGCCTTTTCTACATCCAGCTTGAACATCAAGGAGTTCACAGTTCATGTATTGCTGAAGCCTGGCTTGGAGAATTTTGAGCATTACTTTACTAGCATGTGAGATGACTGCAATTGTGCAGTAGTTTGAGCATTCTTTGGCATTGCCTTTCTTTGGAATTGGAATGAAAACTGACCTTTTCCAGTCCTGTGGCCACTGCTGAGTTTTCCAAATTTGCTGGCATATTGAGTGCAACACTTTCACAGCATCATCTTTCAGGATTTGAAACAGCTCCACTGGAATTCCATCACATCCACTAGCTTTGTTCGTAGTGATGCTTTCTAAGGCCCACTTGACTTCATTTTCCAGGATATCTGGCTCTAGGCGAGTGATCATACCATTGTGATTGTCTTGGTCGGGAAGATCTTTTTGTACAGTTCTTCTGTGTATTCTTCCGATCTCTTCTTAATATCTTCTGCTTCTGTTAGGTCCATTCCATTTCTGTCCTTTTCGAGCCCATCTTTGCATCAAATGTTCCCTTGGTATGTCTAATTTTCTTGAAGAGAGCTCTAGTCTTTCCCATTCTGTTCTTTTCCTCTATTTCTTTGCACTGATCGCGGAAGAAGGCTTTCTTATCTCTTTTTGCTATTCTTTGGAACTCTGCATTCAGATGCTTATATCTTTCCTTTTCTCCTTTGCTCTTTGTTTCTCTTCTTCTCACAGCTATATGTAAGGCCTCCTCAGACAGCCATTTTGCTTTTTTGCATTTCTTTTCCATGGAGATGGTCTTGATCCCTGTCTCCTGTACAGTGTCACAAACCTCCATCCATAGTTCATCAGGCACTCTGTTTATCAGATCTAGTCCCTTAAATCTATTTCTCACTTCCACTGTATAATCATAAGGGATTTGATTTAGGTAATACCTAAATGGTCTAGTGGTTTTCCCTACTTTCTTCAATTTATGTCTGAGTTTGGTAATAAGGAGCTCATGATCTGAGCCACAGTTAACTACAACCTAATCTCTCAGCCTCAGTGACACAAGTATAAAACTGGGTTAATCCCAGTCAAGAAGATTTGAACTAATAGCTAATTCAAGGTAACGTTTGTATACATGCTTTGTAAAATATAACATGTTTTGAATATAAGGTATTATTTCTGACCTTATTTCACTGAACTCACTATCAGTTCAGTTCAGTTCAGTTGCTCCATTGTGTCCGACTCTTTGTGACCCCATGCAGCACACCAGGCTTCCCCGTTCATCACCAACTTCTGGAGCTTGGTTGAAATCATGTCCATCAAGTCGGTGATGTCATTCAACCGTCTCATCCTCTGTCGTCCCCTTCTCCTCCTGTCTTCAGCCTTTTCCAGCATCGTGGTCTTTTCCAGTGAGTCAGTTCTTTCCATCAGGTGGCCAATGTATTGGAGCTTCAGCTTCAGTATCATTTGCTGCCAGGAGCCAGCACGGGAGATCCCACCCATGACAAGGTCATGCAGAGAGACCTGATGGGCAAGGCAAGTTAGGTCTCAAGGGGTCCTCTGTCTGAGCATCTACCCTGAAACCAAAATCTGTCTGTTTACTGTCTGCTATACTATACTCTTCTGACATAACAGGGGGCTATCCTCGAAAGAGTTAATTCAGAGCTCCAGTTAACAGTCTCCTGCTAAAAAGAATGTCTCAGTTTAAAACCCTTTGATGGCTTTCTAACTTACTTGACCAGTCTGCCTGGACTTTTACAACTTGTGAATTGTTTACAGCCCCCCAACCACGAGAGGCATGAAGCTTAAAACATCTTAAAGATATAGAGCCTTTTAGAGTTAAGAATTAGTTTGGTGAAGAGTTTGTTGAGTTAATGTTTGCCGCCAGGCTTCCATATCCTTTATCTTTTAGGCACCTGGGAGGATATTAATCAATGTAATCAGGATGCAGAAACAGGAATATAGTAGTTTTGATGTTAGCAACACTAGACTTTTGAGTTAATGAATTTTCTTTTGTTATAAATCACTGTACTCCTTTTTCTTTGTTATAAATTGTTGTGTCCTTGCTATGTAAGAATGTAACTTTATTTAGTGCTTTCTGTTGAGTGGCACCAGACTTTAGGAAGAACGACACTATTACCCTTATCAGAAAAAGGCTGTAAAATGTTAATCGGCCTTCTGGCCATAAGATGATGTACATCACCTAAGACTTGTGTATACAACTAGGTATGCAGAGAGAAAGCCTGGTCTCGATAAGAGTCAGAACTGTTGACACTGCATAATTTTATACTATCCATTGATCTCTATGTACAAAAAGGGTATAAAAAGCCTTTACAAACAATAAAGGATGGACCAGTTTCTCTGACCAGCTTATCGAACTGGTTTCTTGGAAATCTGGCTCCCCCTGTGTCAAATCAATCTCTCTCTCTCTCTCTCTCTCTCTCTCCTTCTCCCTCTCCCTTCTTCTCCTTTTCAGGCTGAATTCCCATCTGGGGCGTGGAGGCTCTCTGAGTCGACTTACTTGCCCTGGCTTTTAAGACCCACGCGAGAGGGAGCCTAAGGCGGGGCACCCTCTGCTATTCAATTGGGCACAGGTGGCCTAATGTAGACAGTGCAAGTTTCTTGTCTTGGAACTTTATTAGTTTTCCATGTAAACCAAGTTATTGAGCATCTTTTCTCCATTTAATTTCCCAATACATTATTCTTTCCTAATCTCTCTTTTATATTCTAATAAGTAAGTTTTTCCTCGCCTACTCCGTCTTCCCTTAGAATTACCCTGGATCCACCGGGGCAGGACCCTGGCAAGTGGCGCCCGGAACAGGCTGTTTGAAGGTAGGTTCCCCAAGCAATTAGGGTCATCAGCCTATTGCCACCCCTTGGAGCAATTAGGGTCATCAGCCCTGTTGTTCCCCCAGTGTTGAGCTTTTGGGACAGATAGGACCCCACTCAGGGTGCTGAAGACCCCCTGTAGGATAGACAGGGTGAGTAGGAGTGGGAAGTGTTAAAGGGTTTAAGAGAAACCCGGTTTTCTAAAGGTTGAAAGAAATCTGCTTTCTTTGGGTTGAAAAGATAACCCCCCTTGCCAAAGGTAAAACCTTGATAAGGCAGACTTTTACGGGTTGAAAAGAAAACTCCCCCTGGCTAAGGTAAAACCTTTACAAGGCAGACTTCTCTATAAGACTTAATTTTCTGACATGGGTAACAGTGAATCAAAAGAAAGACAACATTTTATAGGAGTAATCTTGCAATTGCTAACTAAACGAAGAATTAAAGTTAAGAAATCCAATATTCATTCTTTTTTTTTTTTTCATTTGTACAATAACAGTGTCCTTGGTTTCCAGAAGAGGGCACTGTTAACTTAGATAGCTGGGAAAAAGTAGGAAAACAATTAAAAACTTACCATGCTGAACATGGCTCAGAAAAGATGCCTACTGATGCCTTTTCCTTATGGAATATAATTAGGGACAGTCTAGACACTGCCCCTGAATCTGAAAAAATAAATCTTAAAGAGGAAAGTGAAGTGAAAAAGGTACTATCAAAGAGGAGGGTGAGGAGAAGGAGGCTATACCTAGTTATCGGCAGTTGAATGAAATGCTAGCTGCAATGACTGCTCAGGGCAAGGCAAAAGACAGAGATGAGAAAAAGATCAGTTTTCAGATGAGGAAGATTTCGAAGAAAAAGTAACTCCATATTCTAATGAGGGTTGGCCTTTATTAAATAAAGATGCTCCGAGGAGTTTAGGGAAACACTCCCGTCAGACCTTGCTCACCAGCAGCCAGTTGGCTGAGGAGAAAAAGGAGGAGAAGACCTGGAAGGGGAGCATAGTGCTGCTGCTGGGGAAAGAGCATCATGACCATGCATCCACCCCCATGCAGCCCACCCCCTCTGCCGCCAGGCTGTCGCCCCCAGCTCCCAGCAATTTGCTGATCAACATGAATTAGAAACAAGAGATTAGATAATTATTCTAGACTTATTTTTGCTTCTGTTGCTCAGACAATTATGTAACATTTTCCCTTTAAAAGGAAATGATGGCTCAAGATACTTTGGTTGGATACAATTATCTATTAACATAGCAAAAGTGATACCCTAATTATATCCAATACTCACCAAGCAGAAATCAATATGAAAATACCTTTATTTCCCACTCAAAAATTGTGAAGCTTCCCTTAACAGTTATATTTCTTGTAAATGATACATCAAATACCGTGCACACACAGACACATACATACAGACACACATGTCTGTGAGAATTTGGCTACAATGCGTCAACCTCCAAATTTTATTACTTGCCAAAACTTAATTTTAAAAGTCTTTAAAAACTGAGGCCAACTCTTTGACATAGTGACAAATAAGGCTTCCTAAGAGCCACACAAAATGGCAACCCAGTACAGTGTTCTTGCCTGGAGAATCCCAGGGATGAGTGAGCCTGGTGGGCTGCCGTCTCTGGGGTCACACAGAGTCAGACACAACTGAAGTGTCTTAGCAGCAGCAGCAAGAGCCACACTAAATTGTATAATATAGGGATTATGTAGAAAGAATGATATTCAGTTCAGTTCAGTTCAGTCGCTCAGTCATGTCCGACTCTTTGCGACCCCATGAAACGCAGCACGCCAGGCCTCCCTGTCCATCACCAACTCCCAGAGTTCACTCAGACTCAGGTCCATTGAGTTGGTGAAGCCATCCAGCCATCTCATCCTCTGTCACCCCCTTCTCCTCCTGTCCCCAGTCCCTCCCAGCATCAGAGTTTTTCCAATGAGTCAACTCTTCGCATGAGGTGGCCAAAGTATTGGACTTTCAGCTTTAGCATCATTCCTTCCAAAGAAATCCCAGGGCTGATCTCCTTCAGAATGGACTGGTTGGATCTCCTTGCAGTCCAAGGGACTCTCAAGAGTCTTCTCCAACACCACAGCTCAAAAGCATCAATTCTTCGGCGCTCAGCTTTCTTCACAGTCCAACTCTCACATCCATACATGACCACTGGAAAACCATATACTATTACATAGATACAAATAATAATATAGAGCACAGCAGTTATTTTTACTCCAATTTTAGGTAAAGATCTTTTAAATCTTTATGCTCCAAACTTTGTCTCTAAGGGTCTTTATAAGACTAAACTACATATAATAATTTAATTCAAGTAATATTTATTACATATCTAAATGGTCTGGCACTGATCTAAATGCTAGAAATGCAACAATGAATCAAACACTGAAATAATAACTCCATGCAGCCCTGAAACTGGTATTAACAATTGATGAGCTACTCTGTGCAACATAACAAACATATTGTTTTACAACCCATAGGAAGACACCAGGGAGTTATGAACAACTCTAAATGTGTGTATGAGCTGAATGTTCAGCAAAAATTTAAATATCATAATAATAAAAAAATAACTTGGAGAAAATTTGGTTACTGATCTTTTAAATGATATTTTACCTTGAAAGTGTTAGTTACATCCACTGCAACCACATGGACTAGAGCCTGCCAGGCTCCTCAGTCCATGGGATCCTCCAGGCAAGAATACTGGAATGGGTTGCCATTCCCTTCTCTAGGGGATCTTCCTGACCCAGGGATTGAACCCAGGTCTCCTGCATTGCCTGGAGAATCCCCTGAATGGAGGAGCCTGGTAAGCTACAGTCCATGGAGTCGCAAAGAGTCGGACACGACTGAGTGACTTCACCTTCTTTACTGTCACCAGGGAAGCCCCATTTTACCTTGAGGGTTGTTGGATTTGTAACAATTCAGTCTAGTCCCCAACTGGAACTACATCGTATATAAAAAAGTTCTCTTCCTTGGCAACTTAAGGCTAATTACAGTAACATTGCATTTGCTTTACATTCTCCATTGGGATGTAAAAACTGCCACCATTGCTTTCATTGGACATATTTATATACCATTTTTTCAGTGATTAATTACCCTTTATCTCTTTTTTTTATTCTGCTAAGAACTGTTTGCCTAGCTGTTCAAATACAAGCTGTAACTAGAATATAAGCTCATAAAAAAATTTACTTTTTCAAACTAGTGATAATATCAATAGATTAATTGATATATTCTAATGTGTTTGACTATTGCCTTTTCACAAAAGAAAGTAAGTAAAATGATGCCCAGGAAATGGCCTTTGAATCTTTCTTATAGCCTCTAAGGGCTTCCCAAGTGGCACCAGTGGTAACGTAGTTGCCTGCTGAGACAGGAGTCGTAAGAGACGCGAGGTTGATCCCTGGGTGGGAAAGAGCCCCTGGAGGAAGGCATGGCAGCTCACTCCTGGATTCTTGCTTGGAGAATCCCATGAATAGAGTAGCCTGACGGGCTACAGTCCACAGGGTTGCAAAGAGTTGGACATGACTGAAGCAACAGCATGCAGACACATAGCCTTTGAGCTTCTCCACAACTTTACATTAAAGATGAATCTGAAAAGAAATGTGATAAAACTTTCTGACTTTCTTCAGGCATGGGAAAGACAGCATTATAGAGCAGATCTCTGTCCATATAGACAGGAGTCTGAAATTAATGAGGGAGAGTAGCAGAGAACATAGCCTGCATTCCTGTGTATATATTTACTTACACATGTAAACTAGAGATCTTGTATTCAACCAGTCTGTGAAATCACAAATGAATTAAATGTTTTTCTGGAAACAGAGATCCAGAAATGCTGATTGCAAGTAGCATGATATTTTACCTGGTTCCCCTTCCTAAGGATTTGTGGAAGTTGCTGAAAAAAGTGATCGTATTCCAAAATGCATCAAGATTGGCATTTACCAGTTCAACCAGCTTCCTGCCTCCTGTCATTTGCTCCACTCCACTGCAAGAATATCTCAAATCTTCTGTAATCCAGGAATCTGCTTTACTCAAGTGACTGTTGTAATCTAATACATCACTTTCCCACAATTTCCCATTACTGCCTACAATCCTATTATGTATTTTCTAGTCTTCTACTTTCTGACTTATACTTCATTGATGGGGATTTTCTCACCACTCCCAGGGATCTATAAGCATGCCTTCAACTACGACCATGTTATTCTTCCTTGTGACAGTAGAGTACATGTTCTTTCATTCAAAGACTGGTTGCTCTGTATACGTTGAAGATCTCATTTCTTTCCCCATAAATAACTTTGCTTTCTCTTAAACTAACAGATGCTCCTTTGAAAGTCATCTGTCATTTCTAGTCTAGCAGCTTTAAGGATTTTCTATTTTTTTCCAATTTTTTCAAGATGTATCTAGCTATAGAATTCCTTTCATTACCTGGATTTGGATTTTTTTTTTTTTTTTTTTTTTTTGCTACTTGATATTGTGAGTTCATATATCATCAGTACTGGAAAACTCACAGCTGTTATAATTTAAATATTGACTAATTCTATTCTTTCTTTTTTCCTTCTGAGATTCTAATTAAACTCATATTTTCTCCTTATATCCTCTATATCACTTCCCTGCTTTTTGTATTTTCATTCTTGTATCTGTAAAATGAAAGTCAGTCAGTCGTGTCCGACTCTTTGTGACCCAAGGGACTAAACAGTCCATGAAATTCTCCAGGCCAGAATATTGGAGTGGGTAGCCTTTCCCTTCTCCAGGGGATCTTTCCAACCCAGGAGTCAAACCCAGGTCTCCCTCATTGCAGGTGGATTCTTTACCAGCTGAGCCACAAGGGTCTGTACTAAACTCTGAATATTTAACCCTGATATAAATTTTATTTCACTGATTTTCTCTTTAGCTATCTCTGATCTGTTATTAAACAAAAGTATTATTATGCTTATTTATGTGTTTATTTAACTGAAGTATAGATGGTTTACAATATTGTATTATTTCCAGGTACATAACATAGAGACTCAATATTTTAGGGTCCAGTTCAGTTCAGTTGCTCAGTCATGTCCAACTGTTTGCAACCCCCATGGACCTCAGCACACCAGTCCTCCCTGTCCATCACCACCTCCTGGAGCTTACTCAAATCCATGTCCATCAAGTCAGTGATGCCATCCAACCATCTCATCCTCTGTCATCCCCTTCTCCTTTTGCCTTCAATCTTTCCCAGCATCAGGGTCTTTTCAAATGAGTCAGTTCTTTGCATCAAGTGGCCAAAGTATTGGAGTTTCAGCTTCAGCGTCAATTCTTGCAATGAATAGTCAGGACTGATTTCCCTTAGGATGGGCTGCTTGGATCTCCTTGCAGTCCAAGGGACTCTCAAGAGTCTTCTCTAACACCATAGTTCAAAAGCATCAGTTCTTCGGTGCTCAGCTTTCATTATAGTCCAAATCTCACATCCATACATGATCACTGGAAAAACCATAGCTTTGACCAGATAGACCTTTGTTGGTAATGTAATCTCTCTGCTTTTTAATATGCTGTCTAGGTTGATCATAGCTTTTCTTCCAAGGAGCAATCATCTTCTAATTTCATGGCTTCAGTCACTATCTGCAGTGATTTTGGACGCCCCCCCTCCCTGCCCAAAATAAACTGTCACTGTTTCCATTGTTTCCCCAGGTATTTGCCATGAAGTGACGGGACCAGATGCCATGATCTTCGTTTTCTGAATATTGAAGTTTAAGCCAACTTTTTCACTCTCCTCTTTCACTTTCATCAAGAGGCTCTTTAGTTCTTCTTCACTTTCAGCCATAAGGATGGTTTCATCTGTGTATTCTCACTGGTAACCACTAGTTTCTTTTTATAGCTGTGAGTCTATTTGTTTTGTTAAGTACATTCATTTCTTTTATTTTTAGATTCCATGTGTCAATGATAAGATAGAGTGTCCTCTCTGCCTGACTTCTTTTACTCAGCATAACATCCTTGAGAATCACCCACTTTGCTGAAGGTAGCACAATTTCATGTTTTATACCCAAGTAATATTCCATTGTATATACATGCCACATCATCTATATCCACTCATCTGTTGGCAGATATTGTTGTTTCCATCACTTGGATTTTGTCGGTAGTGCTGGAATCAACGTTGGGGTTCATGTGTGTTTTCCAGTTACAGTTTTCTCCATGTATATGCCCAGGACTAGGACTGCCAGGTCATATGGAGCCTCTTCTTTTAGGTTTTTACAGAACCTCTGTGCTGTTCTCCACAGTGACTGTGACCGATTTACAATCCCACCAGTCGTGTAGGAGGCTTCCTTTTCTCCACACTCTTTCCATCATTTATTGTGTGTGGACTTTTGATGGTCCTTCGGATGAAGAAGAGGTGGTACCTTATTGTAGTGTTGATTTTCATTTCTCTAATAGTGAGTAAACATGTATGGATGTGAGAGTTGGATCATAAAGAAGGCTGAGCACCAAGGAATCGGTGCTTTCGAATTATGGTGCTGGAAAAGACTTTTGAGAGTCCCTTGGACTGCAAGGAGATCAAAGCAGTCAACCCCAAAAGAAATCAACCCTGAATATTCATTGGAAGGATTCATGCTGACGCTCCAATAGTTTGGCCACCTCATGCGAAGAGCTGACGCACTGGAAAAGAATCTGAAGCTGGGAGGGATCGGGGCAGGAGGAGAAGGGGACGACAGAGGATGAAAGGGCTGGATGGCATCACTGACTCGACGGACGTGAGTCTGAGTGAACTCCAGGAGATGGTGATGGACAGGGAGGCTTGGTGTGCTGCGATTCATGGGGTCACAAAGAGTCGGACGCGACTGAGCGACTGAGCTAAACTGAAGCAACTGAACACACTTATATGCTCCGGTTTTAAAGTTATAGTTATAGGAAACAGCCAAAAGGAGGCAGCATTTCTTCAGCCCTACTCTGGTTACTGTGATAGAGAGCCTCAGGGTAAGGCGTGTTCCTGAGCTGTGAATGAGACTGCAGCGAGCCACAACAAATACTCAAGGGCTGCTGTCTCATTGGTGAGGGAGGGGAGGTGAAGTCGCTCAGTCGTGTCCGACTCTTTGCAACCACGTGGACCGTAACCTACTAGGCTTCTCTGTCCATGGGATTCTCCAGGCAAGAATACTGGAGTGGATTGCCATTTCCTTCTCCAGGGGATCTTCCCGACCCAGGGATCGAACCGGGTCTCCTGCATCGAAGGCAGGCGCTTTAACCTCTAAGCCACCAGGGAAGCTTCTCCATTACACCTACCCCCTAATCCTGAACAAATCACAGTTCCTGCAGGTCTTCTCTGCTGTTGTCTCTGTTCTCTGCTGTTCTCTGAAGGTGATGTTGTCCCTGTATTCAGTTCAGTTCAGTTGCTCAGTCGTGTCTGATTCTTTGTGACCCCATGAATCGCACGCAGCACACCAGGCCTCCCTGTCCATCAACATCTCCCGGAGTTCACTCAGACTCACGTCCATCGAGTCAGTGATGCCATCCAGCCATCTCATCCTCTGTTGTCCCCTTCTCCTCCTGCCCCCAGTCTCTCCCAGCATCAGGGTCTTTTCCAATGAGTCAACTCTTCACAGGAGGTGGCCAAAGTATTGGGCTTTCAGCTTCAGCATCATTCCTTCCAAAGAACACCCAGGACCAATCTCCTTCAGAATACACTGGTTGGATCTCCTCGCAGTCCAAGGGACTCTCAAGAGTCTTCTCCAACGCCACAGTTCAAAAGCATCAATTCTTCGGTGCTCAGCTTTCTTCACAGTCCAACTCTCACATCCATACATGACCACAGGAAAAACCATAGCCTTGACTAGACGGACCTTTGTTGGCAAAGTAATGTCTCTGCTTTTGAATATGCTATCTAGGTTGGTCATAAGTTTCCTTCCAAGGAGTAAGCGTCTTTTACTTTCATGGCTGCAGTCACCATCTGCAGTGATTTTGGAGCCCCCAAAATAAAGTCCCTGTGTAGGGCAACTCAAAGTAGGGGGCTAGAGAAAGCAGCAAGTGAACCCAAGCACCAAGAGATATGGAGACCAGGTTATTTTTCATAGCCCTTCAGGACCAGAAAGTCCACTATCCTTTGGGTACATAGGCTTGGATTAGCTATTGGAGGTTCACCTGGATATGGAGATGCAAGCTTGATGGGCTACAGTCCTCAGGGTCACAAAGAGTCAGACATGACTAAAGCAACTTGGCACCCACCTTTCGGAGGGGAGCAGGCTCTAATAGCTCATTTACTGGCACTTCCTTCCGAGCTCCCTCAGCCCCATGACAGTCCTGCTTTGGGAAATGAGTACACTCAGGCTCCAGGCAGAAAATAGATGGGCAATTTAAAAATCTAATCTTTAGTGTATATTACAATATACTTCATTTACGGTACAACATTGTGTACGTTTTACACAAACAGTACACTGATTCAGTTTTATGTAGATATATATCTACTACTTTTCAGATTATTTTCCAGTATACATTATTACTCTGTGGAGTAGGGTTTCCTGTACTTTATAGAAAGTCCTTGTTGATTATCTGTTTTATACACCTGAGTGTGTATATGTTAATCCAAACCTCCTAAATTATTCCAGCACCTACCAACATTTCCTCTATAGTCATGATAAGTTTATTTTCTAAATCTATGAGTCTGTTTCTGTTTGAAAAATATAGTTCCTTTGTAGTAATTTTTAGTTTCCTTCTATTAGTGATTTGTTATGACACTTTCTCTGCCTGATCTACTTTACAAGGTATGTTCATCTGCAAGTGGACTTATGTGGTTGCAAATGGCATTATTTCATTTTTTTATTGCAGAGTAATATTCCCTTCCATATATATATCATTCTGTATCTGACCATGGGCAGTTTGGTGTTTCCCTGTTTTGGCTATTGTAAAGAGCGCTAAAGTGAAACTTGGGGTTCTTTGTCTTAACCAACTATAGTTTTCTCTGGATGCACCCAAGAGTGGGATGGCCTGAGAGATGGTAGCTCTATTTTTACTTTCTTAAGAAACCTCCGTAGTGTTCTCGTAGTCCCTGTTACCAATACAAAACTCAAGTGAAGTTTCTTTTTGTCCACATACTCTCCTGCAGTTTTTCTCTGTAGGCTTTCTTATGGTGACCTTTCAGCCAATGACAAGTAACACATCATTGCTGTTTCAATTTGCATTTCTCTACTGCTAAGTGACCTCAAGCATCTTTCAGTGTCCTTTATTTTTTAACCAGCGTGTGTGAATTTTACCTTTTGCAGGTTGCTTCTTGAAAGTGTGCCCTTTAATGAATTCTATTTCAATTACCTACTCCCACGGTATTTAAGGTGTCTTTTACATCCCTACAGGCCTTGTGAATGGAAAATAGCCCAAGGAACTGGTTTTCAAGTTGTAGTTCCAGAAAAATGTCCACAAATTGGAAGAATTTTTTTCAACCCCACTTCCCATCTCTGGGGTAAATGGAGCCTTTGTGAAAGTCCTCTTCCTGGGTTGTAAAGGAGAATGGACTGTGGTAGAATACATACCCCAGATCTTGTGTCTCTTTACTTCTTCCCCATGAAAGGACACCCTCTCAACAAGTCCATGGACTGCCAATGTCCCGAGGGTGCTTTTGGCCATATGCGCAATGAGTCTAAAGGAGGTGGAGGTGGGACCCCAACATCAGGAGTCATAGGCACTAGGTGCCTATTCAGAGTTCTTCGGGCCTAGAGGGTCCACCCTCCTTTGGGTGTACTGTGCTTGGTTTTGCTGCCAGAGATCCCGAATGATCCTGAAGACTGTCACCCATCCAGAGGGGAATGGGCACTACAGGTCCAATGGGAGCTCATTTGCTAGCATATCCTGCCCTGCTCCCTCAGCACCATCCATCCTGCCTTGGAAAACAAAGCTGCTCAGGCTCCAAGGATGTGAACAAGCATGAGTTTCCATGGCCCAAGAAGAATAGAGTAGGCATTCCTCTTTTTTTCATGTAATTTAACTTCATTTTAAAATTATATTTGACTAAGTTGTTTTACGGTGTTGTGTTTGTTCTAGGATTACAGAAGACTGATTCAGGTATATGGAAACATATTTATACTATTTTTTCATATTCTTTCCCCCTACAGGTTATTACAGTGTTGAGTCGTGTTTTCTATAGTTTGCCATAGGGCATTCTTGATTATGTATTGTACATAGTAGCCTATGTATGTTGATCCAAAATGCCCAGTTTCTCCAGACACCCACCTACCTTTCTTTTCTGATCACCATAAATTCATTTTTTGAAATCTGTTTGAAAAATAGAGTTCATTTGTACTAAATTTCAGTTTCCACCTATCATTGATATCTTATATCTTTCTATACTTGATCTACTTCAATTAGTATGATCATCAGCAAGTGAATTCAGAGGGCTGCAAATGTCATTATTTCATTATTTTTCTGGCTGAGTAATATGCCCTTTATATACATAATATGTCTCCAAAATGAATCCAGCCATGGATATTGTGCTGCTTGCCTGTTATGGCTATTATAAATAGGACCACAGTGAAGGTTGGTGCCCATGTGACTTTTCCAACTATGGTTTTATTTGGATATATGCCCCAAAGCAGGATATCTGGTTCATACGTAGCGCTACTTTCAGTTTTTAAGGAAACTCCATAGTGTTCTCATAGTGCATGTTACCTATTTCCAGTGCCCCAAATAGCTTGCCAGGATTCCTTTTTTGTCCACATTCCCTCCTGTAATTTTCTTTCTAGACATTTTTCTCATGGCCTCTCTGATCAGTGCCAAGGAATACATGGCTTTTGTTTAGGTTTGCATTTCCTGGTAGTTCAGACAGTAAACAATCCACATGAAATACAGAAGACCTGAGTTCAAACCCTGGGTTGGGAAGATCCTTTGGAGAAGGGAAAGGCTACCCACTCCAGTATTGTTATCTGAAGAATTCCATGGATAGAGGATCCTGGCAGGCTACAGTCCATGAGGCAGCAAAGAGACAGACATGACTGAGCAACAAACATTTTCCCTTTTGCTGCTAAGCAATCTTAAGCACATTTCTGTGTCCATTTTTAAAAAAACAAGGGTATGTAAATCTTGTTATTTGTATGTGGCTTCTCAAAACTGTGCACCCTTAGTGACTATTGTTTTGATTATCTACCACAGGACAGTTTTCACTACAGTCCCAAAGAAAGGCATTGCCAAAGAATGCTCAAACTACTGCTCAGTTGCATTCATCTCACATGCTAGTAAAGTAATGCTCAAAATTCTCCAAGCCAGGCTTCAGCAACACGTAAACCATGAACTTCCAGATGTTCAAGCTGGTTTTAGAAGAGGCAGAGGAACCAGAGATCAAATTGCCAACATCTGCTGGATCATCGAAAAAGCAAGAGAGTTCCAGGAAAACATCTATTTCTGCTTTATTGACTATGCCAAAGCCTTTGACTGTGTGGATCACAATAAACTGAGGACAAATCTGAAAGAGATGGGAATACCAGAGCACCTGACCTGCCTCTTGAGAAATCTGTATGCAGGTCATGAAGCAACAGTGAGAACTGGACATGTAACAACAGACAGGTTCCAAATAGAAAAGGAGGATGTCAAGGCTGTGTATTGTCACCCTGCTTATTAAACCTATATGCAGTGTACATTATGGGAAACGCTGGGCTGGAAGAAGCACAAGCTGGAATCAAGATTGCCGAGACAAATATCAATAACCTCAGATATGCAGATGACACCACTCTTATGGCAGAAAGTGAAGAGGAACTAAAAAGCCTCTTGATGAAAATGAAAAAGGAGACTGAAAAAGTTGGCTTAAAGCTCAACATTCAGAAAACAAAGATCATGGCATCTGGTCCCATCACGTCATGGGAAATAGATGGGGAAACAGTGAAAACAGTGACTGACTTTATTTTGGGAGACTCCAAAATCACTGCAGATGGTGATTGCAGCCATTAAATTAAAAGACGCTTGCTCCTTGGAAGGAAAGTTATGACCAACCTAGAGAGCATATTGAAAAGCAGAGACATTACTTTGCCAACAAAGGTTTGTCTAGTCAAGGCTATGGTTTTGCCAGTGGTCATGTATGGATGCAAGAGTTGGACTGTGAAGAAAGCTGAGCACCGAAGAATTGATGCTTTTGAACTGTGGTGTTGGAGAAGACTCTTGAGAGTCCCTTGGACTGCAAGGAGACCCAACCAGTCCATTCTGAAGGAGATCAGCCCTGGGATTTCTTTGGAGGGAATGATGCTAAAGCTGAAACTCCAGTACTTTGGCCACCTCGTGTGAAGAGTTGACTTATTGGAAAAGACTCTGATGCTGGGAGGGATTGGGGGCAGGAGAAGGGGATAACAGAGGATGAGATGCCTGGATGGCATCACCGACTTGATGGACGTGAATCTGAACTCCAGGAGTTGGTGATGGACAGGGAGGCCTGGCGTCCTGCGATTCATGTGGTCACAAAGAGTCAGACACGACTAAGCAACTGAACTGAACCACAGGACATTCTTAAAGCTCAGGTATAAACCACATTTTCTCAGCCTTTCTGATTGGGAAATGCACCTAGACACCGGTTTCCAAGTTGTAGTTCCCACGTATTTCCACAACGGAGCAGCGTTTCTAAAAACCTCCTCTCATATAGCAGGGAGACACAAGGCCCTGCAGACAATCCCCTTTCTGTGTTGTAAACAAGAGTGGACCATGGGAGAACAGCCCCTCGAACTCTTTTGGCCCTTTACGTGTTTTCCCTTTAAAAATATACTACTGGTAAGGCCAAGGCGTGCAAAAGATATCCAGTGGTTTCTTTGTGTCATAGGTTCAGTGAGTCAAATGAGGAGGCCTGAGGTTGGTCACTTAGCACCAGAAGCCCTAAAGACTAGAAGACTTTTCAAAGATCTCAGAGCATCGAGGAACCAGAATCCTCGGATGCACTAGGCTTTATTAGCTCCCAGACTTTCCCACTGATCCCTCGGAGATCGTCACCTGTCCAGAGGGTTCTAGGCCCAACGGATCCCATGGGATCTCTTTAGTAGAATATCTTGCCAAGGTCCCTCAACCCCATGAGAGTCCTGACTGAGGAAACAAGGTGACTCAGTTGCCAGAGATGGCAACGTTTTTTAATATACTGGACTATAGTTATTTCACCAATTTGGATTTTTTTAAATATATATAGCAGCTTCATTCACTTATATGGAGACAAAGGGGAGCATTTTTTAGATTTTTTTTTCCCCAACTGGTACTGTGTTAGAGTTGAGTTTCCCGTGGTTTACAGGATGTCCTTCTTGTTAAGTATTCCAGATATATGGAGTGTGCGTGTCAACAGCAACCTCCCAATTTGTGTGGAACCCAACCAGATTTATTTTGTGCTCACCATGACTTTAATTTCTAATTCAGTGAGTCTCTTGTCTGAAAGATGTTCTTCACTGGGACCATATTTAGTGTCTGCTTGTCGGTGATCATCTTGGGTGTTTGTTTTCCTCTACCTGATGCAAGTCCCTTTGTATGACCTTCTGCATGTGCAGTCATGCAAGTGTCACTATTTCATCCCTTCCATGACCCAGAAGATTCTTTATCTTTACAACGTTTCCTCAAGACTTCCCACCATGGACATTCTGGTGTGTCTTAAGGCTGCTGCAAAGGTTGGAGTTCGTGCCTTTTCCAACAGTAGTTTTCTCTAAATATATCCTCAAACTTGGGATGCGCAGCCAATATATAGCTGTCTGTCTCATGTCCTGTGGGATACCCATAGTGGTCTCATACACACTGTGACCAACTCCCAGTGCCTTGAACACAGAGTCAGAATTCACGTTTTCCCACACTCCCTCTTGGAATTCTTCATCATAGGCAGATTTCCTGTGGCTTCTCTGATCGGTGACAATCAATACCTGGATTTTGTTTAGATTTGCATGTCCCTACTTGGTTACATGTCTCTACCTGCACTGATCCTGGGGATGTTGTCCCCATGCACTGTCCATCCCACGAGAATATACTTGCAGGCATAATCATGCCCAGCTTCCCCAAGCCCAAGCCATTCTTATCTAAGACAAATAGGCTTCTAAGTCTACAGGACTCACTCAGGCTTCCAGGTCTCCATCAGAAAAGCATGGATTTCCTTAGCTGAGGTTTATTATAGTAGAATTGCTTTATTTCTTTTTTTCTCCTCTTTCATCTAAGTTTTCAATGATATTGTCCATGATGACTTCAACGTGTTGTATTTCTCTTAGGCATAAAAATAGCTGTATTTAGTTATAAGTAATAAATCTGGAGTCTTTTTCAGATTCTTAACCCATATACATGGGTTAACCCATATACAAGTACTATAGTGACTAGTTTCCTGTGGTGTACAGTAGGTCCTTCTAGATCGTCTATTGTAGCTATTTGAGTGTGTATGGAAATCCATTCTCCTATCTGCCTTGGCACTCAAGTAGATGACTTTTCTACTCAGCATGAATTTTATTTGTAAATCTGTCAGTCTGTTTTCGTTTGAAAGAGATACATAATTCTGTCTTAAATTTTTTTCTTTTTGAAAAGGACTGTATGTAAAGTTTACCATTTTAGGGTGCCTTCCTCAAGCAGATTGGATTACTGAATGTTGTTTAGACTACCTATCAGCAGCTCAAAACTTCAGGACACAAAAATAACTATTTAAATCTTCACAGACTTTTTGACTAGGGAATGGCCCCAACACGGCTTTCCAAGTTGTAGTTCCCGACAGTGTCCACAAGGAGGCAGCAGTTCTTCAACCACACTGCCAGTCCTGGAAGATGCACTGCAAATAAGAGCAGATGATGGGATAACAGCCCCCTGAAGTGCTCGGCGCCGCTATGTGTTTTGGGTCAAAAAGCACACTATCGATCAATCCTGGCCGTGGCAAAAGTGCCCAGGGGTTTCTTTCGGTCTTAAGTTCACTGAGGCTCAAGTAGGCGGCTCAAGGTGGGATCTCCTAAGAGAAAAAGTCCTCAAGACCAGGTGACTTGTCCAGGTCTTAGGGCGTAAGCATCTGCGATCCCTGGGTGCCAAAAGCGTTAGTGGCTGCCTGAGTTCCGCCCCAGGCTGGGGAGAGGTCGCCTGTCCAGCTGGCCCTCCACATCTCCTGGAACCTTCCTAAGTGGCACCTTCTCTGACCCAGACCAGTTTTGTCTAGGGAAACAAGGCTGCTGCTTTCCCATGCATGGGTATAATCTCAGATATCCTTGGGCCAAGTTTATCCAGGCAGTCTCCATTCTTTTTCCTTTCTCTTTTTGTCCTTTAGACCACTATTGGGATTATATTGATCACCAGTTATTTCACAGTTTTTGGCTTGTTTAGGTGTACAGCAGCCTGATTCGGTAATATGGGCAAATCTTTGGTGTTTTCTCAGATTCTTTCTCCAGGCGGATATTTACTGTGCTGAGTAGAGGTTCCCATGGTTGACAGAGGTTTGTGGATTCGGTCCTTCGGGTGTAGGAGTGTGCCTGTCCATCCAGCCTCCTCGTTTATCTTCATTCCCAACTAGATGTCCTCCATGGTCACCGCGAACTTGATTTCTCTCTCAGTGAGTCTGTTTCTGTTTGAAGGGTGTATTTTATGCGTACCAAATGTTAGGTTCTGCCTCTCAGTGATGACTTTATGTATTGCTTTCTTTCTCTGTCTGATCAACGTCCTTTCGTATGACCTGGTGCAAGTGAAATCAAGTGGCTGCTGGGATCAATATTCCTTTCCTTTCCATAGATTAGAAGATTCTTTATGTATAGCACGATTTTCCCCAAATTTCATCCCCCCTCTGGATATGCCGGTGGTTTCCGGTTTCGACAATTGAAATAACTTCCACACAGAAGGCTGGAGTCTGTGTGTCTCTTCCGACTAGGGTTTATTCCAAATTTTCAAACTCAGTATGCAGTGATCCTATGTACCAGTCATTTTTGATTCCTACAGAATAACCGTAGTGGTCTCATACAAGCTGGGACCAAGTCCAGTTCCCTGAACTCCAGTCAAGTGTCCCACTCTGAGAATTCTTCAGTGTAGACGTATTTCACCTGTCCTCTCTAATCAGTGCCAGTTAAACCCTGGTTTTTGTTTAGATTTGCATGTCTCTAATTGTTAGTGACCCACCGATGCTGGGCATTTGTCCCCCATGCAGAGGGGACCAGGCATTGTCGATGCCGAGGGGCTTTAAGCGGGCATATCCTGACCAGCATCCTCATCCCCATGCCAGTCCTGTCTAGGAAAAATAGGCTTCTAAGCCTACAGGGATCCTAAAGGCTTGGATTTCCTCACCTGATTTTTAGGCTGCTGCTGCTGCTGCTAAGTCGTTTCAGTCTTGTCCGACTCTGTGCGACCCCATAGATGGCAGCCCACCAGGGTCCCCCGTCCCTGGGATTCTCCAGGCAAGAACACTGGAGTGGGTTGCCATTTCCTTCTCCAGTGCATGAAAGTGAAAAGTGAAAGTGAAGATGCTCAGTCGTGTCTGACTCTTAGCAACCCCATGGACAGCAGCCTACCAGGCTCCTCCGTCCATAGGATTTTCCAAGCAAGAGTACTGGAGTGTGGTGCCATTGCCTTAGAAAGGCTCGCTTATTTATTTATCTATTTACTGGAGCTTTCAGCTCGTTTTTCAGTTATATGGTCCTCCAGTGATTAAATTGTTTTATTTCTTGTAGGTGTAACATAGCTGCCTTCAGTTACATGTGGTCAGCCTGGAGCATCTTTTAGATTTGATTCCACATAGAATAGTACTGTAGAGACTCACCTTTCCTGTGGTTTACAGGTGGTCCTTCCTGATAGTCTGTGGTAGCTGTTTGAGCATGTATGGGAATATCACCACCTAAGCGGTCTTGACACTCGAACAGATTTCTTTTCTGGTCGCCTTGAAATTACTGTATACATCAGGAAGTCGGATTTTGTTTAAAAGAGATGGACCTTTCAGTGTGTCCTTTTTCTTTTTTTCATTTTAGGCAAGTGTGTGAAGTTTCCCTTTCGGGGTGCCTTACTGAACGGGTGCCATTTTCTCAGTGCTATTTGGATTACCTCCCAGTAGGACATTCCCGCAGGGCACATATTATTAAAGTGTTCACAGGCTTTGTGAATGGGGAATGCCACTACGCACTGGAGCATTTCCAAGTTGTAGTTCCCAAGAGTGGCCACAAGATGGCAGCATTTCTTCCACCTCACTCATACCTGGGAGATGCAGAGGAGACCATCTTCTTCCTGCGTTGGAAATCAGAGCGGATGATGGGAGAACAGCCCCCTGAAGTGCTCTGCACTTTTATGTGTTTTGGGTCAAAAGCATACTACCGATTAACCTGGAAGTGCCAAAGGTGTCCAGGGGTTTCTCTGGGTCTTAAGTTCACTGAAGCTCAAGTAGGCTGCTCCATGTGGTACCCTTAAGAGAAGAAATCCTCGAGACCAGTTGACTTTTCCAAGGTCTTAGGGCATAGAGTCAGAGAAAGCAATGGTACCCCACTCCAGTACTCTTGCCTGGAGAATCCCATGGATGGAGGAGCATGGTAGGCTGCAGTCCATGGGGTCACTGAGAGTCGGACACGACTAAGCAACTTCACTTTCACTTTCTGTAAGGTCGGACCCCGGGGCCATGATGGGCCGCCGCTCCCCTCCCTCCCGCTGGCGAGAAGGTCCCTAAGGAAACTCCCGGATCCCGGGGACCAATGACAGCACACTTTGCCAGTTGCCATGACGAGCCACCCTTCCTCTCCTCCACCGGTGGGGGAAGTCCCTAACGGAGGGAGGCTCCCCAGATCCTGGGGACCAATGACAGCACACTTCACCGCTAAAGCTGCCCCGCCCCAGCCGCATAGAAAGACCTATCAGCCCGCGACACCTCCGGCGGGCAACCTATCCAAACCCCCCATCCATTAACCTGCCCCTTGCAGTGTGCATACATAAATAAACTTCTAACAGGTCCAGTGTGCAGACTTCCTGGACCTTTCGGGTCTGGGAACCCCTCCCAGGAGTGCTTCGTCATTAAAGCCTGTTAGATACTCTTTTGGGGTCCACTTTCCACTTTCATGCACTGGAGAAGGAAATGGCAACTCACTCCAGTGTTGTTGCCTGGAGAATCCCAGGGACAGAGGAGCCTGTTGGGTGCCGTCTATGGGGTCACACAGAGTTGGACACAACCGATGTGACTTAGCAGCAGCAGGGCATAGAGTATCCACGATCCCTTTCTTTAGTAGTTGCCGGAAAGTGCAAGTGAAGTCGCTCAGTCGTGTCTGACTCTTTGCTACTACATGAACTGTAGCCCACCATGCTCCTCCTTCCGTGGGATTCTCCAGGCAGGAATACTGGAGTGGGTTGCCATTTCCTTCTCCAGGGGATCTTCTCAACCCAGGGATCGAACCCAGGTCTCCCGCATTGCAGGCAAACGCTTTAACCTCTGGAGCCAAGTTGCCGGAGCTCCTCCCAAATGGTGGGAGATGTCCAGTCCAGCCGGCCCTCCATATCTCCTGGGACCTTCTTAGGTGGCACATCCTCAAGCCCAGACCAGTTCTGTCTAGAGAAATCAGGCTGCTCATTTGACAGGGATGGCAATCGTCTCAGATGTCCTTAGCCCAAGTTTATCCAGGTGGCCTCCATTTTTCTTGTTTGTTTTGTTTTCATCCTTTAATCCACTATTGGGATAATATCGATCATCAGTTCTTTCACCTTTTCTGGTTTGTTTAGCTGTACAGCAGTCTGTTTCAATAAAATGGATGAATTTTTGGTGTTTTTCAGATTCTTCCCCCAGGCAGACATTTACTGTGCTGAGTAGAGGTTCCCATGGTTGACAGAGGTTTGTGGATTCAGTCCTTCAGGTACAGGAGTGTGCATGTCCACCCAGCCTCCTCATTTATCCTCATTCTCAACCAGATGTCCTCCACAGTCACTGCGAATTTGATTCTCCATCAGTGAGTCTGTTACTGTTTGAAAGGTGTATTTTATGCGTACCAAATGTTAGGTTCCGCTGCTCAGTGATGACTTTATGTATTGCTTTCTTTCTCTGCCTGATCAACGTCCTTTCGTATGACCTGGTGCAAGTAAAATCAAGTGGCTGCTGGTGCCGATATTCCATTCCTTTTCATGGATCAAAAGATGCTTTGCTCTATGGACTGCATGTTTTTTCCTCAGTTCATGCCACTATGGACATTCTGATGGTTGTGTGTTTTCGACAGTTGCGATTACTTCTTCACAGAAGGCTGGAGTCTGTCTTTTTTGACTATGGTTTTCTCCAAATATTTCCTCAAACTCGGTATGAACCACCCCCTGTTGATGCCTGAGTGTTAAGAAGACCACCCGCAGTGGTCTCATACAACCCGGACCAAGTCCAGTGTTCTGAACTCCAGTCAGGGCTCCCATTTTCCCACTCCCCCTCTGCGAATTCTTCATCTTACCCATATTTCACTCGGCCTTTCTGATCGGTGCCAGTTAAAACCTGGTTTCTGTTTATGTCTGTGTGTCTCGAGTTGTTAGTGACCCACTGCTCCGGAGCACATTGTCCCACATGCAGAGGGGACCAGGCACTGTCGACGCCATGGGGCCTCATGTGGGCATATCTTGGCCAGGCTCCTCAGCCTCATGCCAGTTTGTGCAGGAAAAATAGACCTCTAGTTCTGCAGGAATCAGAAAGAGTCTTTTTCTTGGCCGACTTTTCGGGTGGAATCTCTCTTTTTTTTCATCTGTTTTCACCTAATGTTTACATTATATTGTTCTCCAGTGGTTAAAAGTGTTGCATTACTTTTAGGTATAAAATAGCTGAATTCAGGTATATTTATTCAACCTAAATGTCTTTCAGATTTTACTCCATATTAAATTAAATAGTAGCATAGTGACTAGAGTTTCCTGCGGTTTACAGGAGGCTCTTTCTGTTGTCAGCTGTAGCAATTTGAGTTTGTTGGAACTCTCACTTTGCAATTTGTCTTGTCAGTCAACAGGATTTCTTTTCTGGTCACCAAAATTTGCTTTGGAAATCAATTAGTCTGTTTGTTTGTTTGTTTGCAAGACATACTACTTTCTTTGTATCCTTTTTATTTTTTATATTTTTTTTTGGTCAAGCTTACCTTTCCCGGTGGCTTCCCTAATATGTGCCATTTACTCAGTGTTCTTTGGATTATCTACCCACGGAACACTCCTTCAGGCATGTTTTATCTGCATCCCCTCTGCTGAGCATGGACGAACTGATGCTTTTGAACTGTGCTGTTGGAGAAGACTCTTGAGAGTCCCTTGGACTGCAAGGAGATCCAAGCAGTCAATCGTAAAAGAAATCAGTCCTGAATACCCGTTGGAAGGATTGATGCTGAAGCTAAAGCTCCAATACTTTGGCCACCTGATGCAAAGAACTGACTCATTTGAAAAGACCCTGATGCTGGGAAAGATGGAAGGAGGGTGAAGGGGACAACAGAGGATGAGATGGGTGGATGTCATCACTGACTCAATGGATATGAGTCTGAGGGAAACTCGGGGAGTTGGTGGTGGACAGGGAGGCCTGATGTGCTGCAGTTCATGGGTAGCAAAGAGTCGAACAGTACTGAGAGACTGAACTGAGCTTGGGAAGAGTAAATGCCCCTAGGCGTTGATTTATAACTTGTAGTTCTCAACTCTTTCCACTAAGTGGCAGAATTTCTTCACCCACTCAGGGTGTTGGGTGATCTGAACCTTGGTGACAGTTCTTGTCCAGGGTTTTAAATGAGAGTGGAGGGTGAGAGAACAGACACTCAAGATCTTTCAGCTCATTCCTTCTCCCCCCTTAAAGTACACCCTTCTATCAAGTCTGAGAGCTACCAATGATGTGCTGAGGTTTCTTTTCACCACAGGTTCAGTGAGTTTTAGGAAAAAGCCTGGAGGTGGGACCCCCCCAGCATCAGGAGTCCTTGGGACCAGGTGACTTTTCAGTGCTCTTTGGGCCCCGAGCATCCACCGTTCTTTGGGTACATTATGCTTGGTTTAACTGCTATAGGTCCTGAATCATCCTGGAGTGATTGTTGCCCTTTCAGTGGGGACCAGGCACTGCAGGTCCAAGGGGAGCCTATAAACTGGTACATGCTGCCCAGGCCCTCAGCTCCATGGCAGTCCTGCCTTAGGAAGCAAGTCTGATTAGTCTCCAGAATATGAACAAACCTGGGTTTCCTATGCAGGAAGAATTATTGTAGGCATTCTTTTCATTGTTGTTTGCTTTAATTTTGTTGTTTGTTTTAATTTTGTTGTTAACTTCAATTTTATATTATATTAGAGTATACTTTTTTTGGATTATACTTGTTTTAGGCTTTTGTGGGTTTTTTTTTTTTTTTTAGGTGTATAGCAGCTTGATTTATTTATACGGAGACACACATCTGCTATTTTTCATTTTCTTTTTCCATGTAGCTTATTCCTATATTGAATAGATTTTTCCAGTGGTTTACAGTAGGTCCTTGTTTATTACCTAGGTTAGCTATATTCATGTGTATTTGTTAGTTGCAACTTCCTTACTTAATATCCTGTCCCCCTTTCTCTGTTGGTCACCCTAAGCCTGTTTTCTAAATCTGTGGGTCTTTTTTGTTTTGCAAATGTAGTTCATTTGTATCATTTTTATTTTTCACATGTCAGTTATATCATATGGTATTTGTCTTTCTGTAGTTGACTTACTTCACTCACTGTGTTTATCTCTAGGTCATTTATGTTTCTTTTAGTGGGAAAATTTCATTGATTTTTATCACTTTGTAATATACCTCTGTGTGTGTGTATGTGTGTGTATCTAACGTTTTCTTTATCCATTCATTCATCTTTTGATGGACTTTTAATTTGTTTCCATATATTGGCCGTTGTATATAATACTGCTATGATCTTTGTTGGCCATGTATTTTTTTCAAATTCTTGTTTTTATTTTCTTCGGTATATAATAAAAAATGGAATTGCTTAACCATGTCATAGTTTTGGGGGGTTGGTCTTAGTATTCAGAGGAAACTCTATACTGCTTTTCATAGTGGCTGCACCAATTTACATTCTCAACAAGAGTGTACTAGAGTTCCGTTTCTCCACATTTTGGGAACATTTGTTTTCCGTAGACTTTTGATGATAGCCATCTTGACAGGTGTGAGATGACATTTTCTTCTGGTTTTCTTTTGCATTTCTTAGATGGTTAATGATGTTGAACATTCTTTCATGTGCCTGCAGGCAATCTCTGTATCTCCTTTGGAAAAACATCTATTCATGTCTTCAGCTAATTTATAATTAGTTTTGTTTTTTTTTTTAAACAGAGATGTATGAGGTTATCATATATTTTGGACATTAACCCCTAATTGGTCATATCATTTGCAAATATTTTCTCATATTCAATAGGTTGTCTTTTTTTTTTTAATTGATGGTTTCATTGCTGTGTAAAAACTTTTCAGTTTAATTATTTATTTTTGCTTCTGTTTCTTTTTTCAATTAAAAGAATTTTTTTTTTTTTAATCTGTGCTGTCTGTTGCTATGGCTGTGCTTTCTCTAGTTGCGGCCCAGTGGAGGCTTCTCACTGAGGTGGTTTCTTCTGTTGCAGAACATGGACTCTAGAGCTCCGAGGCTTCAGTAGTTCCCGTGCACATTCTCAGTAATTGTGGCACACGCAATTAGTTGCTCAGAAGCAAGCAGGATCTTCCTGGACCAGGAATTGAACCTGTGTTTCCTGCATTGGCTGGTGGAATCTTAACCACTGAATCACTAGAGAAGCCCTGCTTTGTTTTCTAGTTGTTTTATATTTTTATTTTACCTTAAGAGACGGATCCATAGGAGAGCCGTGAGCTCTCCCCCGGCCCCCAGTGTGGACCGCTGTTGTGAAGGAAGCAGGGCTAAGGCAGGCACGCGGCTCAGTTTGCGGCATGCGCTGGGGAAGCTGGCCAGGGACCCAGGACCCAGCTTCATCTCTTCCCTCCCCTTCCTACTTGATTCTCTGGGGGTCTTTCTTACAGCCTTGTTTGTTCAAGAGTCCTTCTGCTAGTTGCCAGTTAGTTTTCAGTGAGAATTATTCTGTATGTAGATGCATTTTTAATGTACTTGTGGTGGGAGAAGAGTTCCCTGTCCTCCTACTCTACCATCTTCATCTCCCTAAAATAAAAAAAAAAGTTTAAAAAATTTTATAAAATATTTGTTTATTTTTATTCCCACAAGTTTTTGGTTCATTTTAAATAATTCTGTGTCACTTTGGTTACTTTCCTGTTTCTAGCAGATATCGTCAAGCCTGTCTATTGCTTCTTTAAATATACTTGACATGATTTTTAATTTGAATATGATAATCCCAGTATTTTGAGCATTTGAAGGGCTGTTTGTGGTACTGCTGCTATTTTTATTTTTTTGATGTTTTTCACTCCTGAGATCTACTTATTTTTTCTGCCTAATTATCTTTGAATTTTTCTTTTCCTGTTTTGGTATTGTACCTAAAGTGAAAAATCAAAGTGAAATCTGCTCAGTCGTATCCGACTCTTTGTGACCCCATGGACTACGTAATCCATGGAATTCTCTATGCCAGAATCCTGGAGTGGTTAGCCATTCTCTACTCCAGTGGTTCTTCCTGACCCAGGAATTGAACTGGGTTCTCCTGCATTGCAGGTAGATTCTTTACTAGCTGAGCTACAAGGAAAGCCCCATTGTACCTAAGCATTGTATTTATAGAAATCATTTGAAGCCTGCTGCTGCTGCTGCTAAATCGCTTCAGTCGTCTCCGACTCTGTGCAACCCCATAGACAGAAGCCCACCAGGCTCCCTGTCCCTGGGATTCTCCAGGCAAGAACATCGGAGTAGGTTGCCATTTCCTTCTCCAATGCGTGAAAGTGAAAAGTGCAAGGGAAGTCGCTCAGTCCTGTCCGACTCTTAGTGACCCCATGGACTGCAGCCTATCAGGCTCCGCCGTCCATGGGATTTTCCAGGCAAGAGTACTGGAGTGGGATGCCATTGCCTTCTCATTTGAAGCCTGTATTATAGAAAATAAAATAACTTCCCTCATTTGCTTCTGCCATGTGTAGAAGGTCATCAGTTTAGGACTACTTTAAGATAAAGGTCACAAAATTTCAAGACATCCTAGGAAATTTCAGGAAACTAATTTAGTCTTATCTGTTCCATACTTAGTTCAGTCTAACCTTTAGAATACCCTATTTCTGGATGTTCTCTTTTAGACCTTCAGTATCCAATGTGGTTATTGTGACGTTCTTGTGGTTTACTTAGAAATGGATTTCTGTGACCTACTTAACACTGCAGTGTTTACTTTATATTACTCAACCACACAAAGCAGTTAATCATTTTTTAACTAAAAATGAAATTATTTAATCTAATTCAAATACTATTTAGTTCCATTAAAAAGAATTTTAATGTAATGGTTCAGAAATTAAACAGTGAATAAACTATTATTCTAAATCCTATTGATAATTAACATCCTGATAAATGTACTTTATGTTTTTAATCCATTTATTAAACATAAATAGCCACCTGTCTGCATTTTTTTTTTTAGAAAAGAATAGAACAAGATGAGCATATATAAAAGCTTTGGAAATGTAAATACTGTCTTCTGTTCTGAGGCAAGTACCTCCTGGGAGTATGTTATGATCCCAGTTTCAATTATAAGTTTAAAAATCAGAAAAGTAAGTGCTAATACTAAAATATATTATTCTTTGAAACAGTTTATATTGTTGACACAATTTAACTACTAATGAACAATAAGAAGTTTGTTTTTTTTTCTTTCTAGTTTTCAGCTGTGATGTTTCTAAAATAGGCTACTGAAGAGCAGAGATATGGGGGAAAGTAAGAATGCTGTCTTTAGAAATATCCCAAGCTGACTAGTGAGGATATCTAATCCAGGAGGACACACCAAGAATCATTGTTACTGTCTATTCCCTGTTTGGGTCCTAATTCCAGTGTATTTTCACAACAACAGTGAAGATTTCCAAGACAAGATTAGACCAGGACTAAAACAAGTGGCGTGACTAAATTCATCCTCTTAAAGGTCTGGTCTGTAATACAAATGCAGATGAGCATCCTAACACCTTATCATTCAAAGCATGATCCATGGCCGGCAACCCACTCCAGCGCTCTTGCCTGGAAAACCCCATGGGCAGAGGAGCCTGGTGCGCTGCAGTCCATGGGGTCACGCAGAGTCGGACACGACTGAGCGACTTCACTTTCACTTTTCACTTTCATGCACTGGAGAAGGCAATGGCACCCCACTCCAGTACTCTCGCCTGGAAAATCCCATGGGCGGAGGAGCCTGGTGAGCTGCAGTCCATGGGGTAGCTAAGAGTCGGACAGGACTGAGCGACTTCACTTTCACTTTTCACTTTCATGCACTGGAAAAGGAAATGGCAACCCACTCCAGTGTTCTTGCCTGGAGAATCCCAGAGACAGGGGAGCCTGGTGGGCTGCCATCTATGGGGTCACACAGTCGGACACGACTGAAGTGACTTAGCAGCAGTAGCAGCAACTCTTGGCTCACTCCAGATCTGCTGATTCAGAATCTGCAATTGAACAACACTTCTCAATTGAACAATAACCAAAATGAAGTTTTAGAAATATTGTCTTAAGGACATTTACAATTACTGAGTGAAGCTTTTAATATAGATAGTATATTAATAAATATTATTTTAGTCTAAAGAGTGTAATACATTTTAATTAGCTTAATCCTAGTGGTCATATTATAAATGTTACAAAAGTAAAAATAGATAAGATGTATGAATGCATATGAAGTGTACAACAAAGAAATTGTAATTGATGTGTCTTTTAACTTCATAAAATTAAAAGATATGAGAGATATTTACAAGACAAGCACTCAGGCAAAAACTAAAATAGGAAAGATATAATAATAAATAACTATTGACACAGTCCTGACTTGCACAGTATGTTGTACTTTTAAATGGTTACAGAAGAATCCCTTGATCTGCTGATTCAGCTTCCTGGGAATTTTCATAGCAGAAATATCCAGAGTAAGAAATATGTTATATACACAAAAATAATACCTCAGAATTTTTTTTCCAGTATCAAGCAATTGGAGACAATCTGAGAAGTAAATGAGTGTTGAAATTATAAGATGTCTGTAATATAAGATGATGCAAGTTTAGAACACAGAATATTCATGACTGCTACTTTTTTCTAAAGACCAAAGTTTGACATTATTACACTTAAGTAAATGTGTTCATATGAGTGAGGACTAGAAGATCATTCAAAAAATGTAAATTGATTCGTTAATGTCATAAGATGGTAGTATTTTTCAACTTGTAATAATGATATTTGCAAGAGAGAGGGCTATCTTCTGGAATGGCAAATTAAGAGCTCCAGAAAATCTACTCTTCCGTCGGAGCAGTGAGAACACTGGCCAAAACTGTCAAAAATAAACATTTTTAGAATTCTGGAAGTTAATTAAATTTATGCAACAAGCTGAGAACTGTTTATTCAAGAAAAGAGCTGAAACTTAGTAGGAACAGTGAGTTTCACAGCTTTCAGTGTGGCCCAGTCCCATCATTTCTCCCTTCCTCTGTGGTAAGCTTGAATATGAAAAGCTACAATAATTGTGAAAATCAGTGGCCTCACAAGCCTTAGAAGAAGCAAGCCCATAAGGTTTGAAATGTCTCAAAGTCCCAATCCCCTCAAAATTGTCACTGTTGACACCTCTGGTGGCTTGCTAAACAGCTCCATGTTTTGGACTTGTTTTCGTCTGACCCAATTCTGAGATCCCTCTGCTGAATAGCACTAACCCCAGGACGCTGGCAGAAAACAGCCAGTGGCAATTGTTAAACATGGGAACTACCTGAAGTAGCATTGCAGGTTGGGGCTAATGAGACACTGACCAAAAGACCTTGAAAGTAAGAACAGAACTTGGAAGTCCTTAGGGGCTGTGAAAGACTGATTTGTTCCTGGAAATTTCTATGTCCACATCCATAGCTGGGGCTGTGTGTATGATCAAAGAAGACCCAAGAAAGGTCTAATCTCTCCCCTCTGGCTGACCTTGAAGGCTCCGCATGAGTGGAAGTGAAGACGAAGGAGTGGTTGTAAACTGTTTGCTGGAGCTTTAGAAACATACTTACATACAGACACACACACACACACACACCCCCTTAGCAAATGTTGGAGGGATTTACTCATTCAAATCATTAAAGGGACTCTCGTTCAGTCATTCCTTGACACTAAGCTAATAGAAATTTCAGTGGCCATACATGACAAAGGATATAGACTCTAAAGAATTAATACTGGAAATTTTCTAAGGAAAAGTAACAACAATGACAAGAAGAAATAGCAAAATGACAAACCTGAGTGGGGACAGGGGGATCTAATTTCCAGATGTGGTACATTATTTTATTTCAGTATCTACTTTTAACAAGAACTTCAGATATGTAAAGAATCAGAAAAGTGTGGTCTGTATATCAGAAGAAAAAAAGACACACAAAAAAATAGCAGCCAAGAGAATCTCAGATGTTGGACTTCCCAGAGAAAGACTTTAACTCAGCTGTTATAAATATGTTGACAGAACACAGGAAAAGTCATACAAAATGCATTTTAATATACTTTTTATCTGCAAAGAGTACAACATTAACAACCAAAGCACTGACATTTCAGGATATTTTTCCTTTTTCAGAAAAATGAATTGGCTTTTCTCAGATTTAAGAAATGGGCAGCAGCTCACCTAAGAACTAGAAGAGTATTCCCATTTCAGGGAATTTTTAATTTAAAAATATTTAACATACTAGGCATAGTAAATGGAAAAGGATATTAGGAAATAATACTCATCTCAGAAAACTAAATTATGTCCTTATTTAATGGGCATTGTTATTATATGATAGTAACTATTTTTTAAATTGTTAAGTTTTTAGAATTTTGCCAACAAAGATCTATATAGTCAAACCTATGGTTTTTTCCAGTAGTCATATACAGACGTGAGAGTTGGACCATAAAGAAAGATGAATGCCAAAGAACTAATACTTTTGAACTGTGCTGGACTCTTGAGGGTTCATTGAATATCAAAGAGATCAAACCAGTCAATCCTAAAGGAAATCAACCATGGGTATTCATTGGAAGGAATGATGCTGAAGCTGAAGTGCCAATAATTTGGCCACCTGATGCAAAGAGCCGACTTATTAGGAAAGACCCTGATGCTGGGAAAGATTGAGGGCAGAAAGAGAAGGGAGTGACAGAGGATGAGATGGTTGGATGGCATCATTGACTGGATGGACATGAGTTTGAGCAAACTCAGGAGATAATGATGGAGAGGGAAGCCTGGCGTGCTGCAGTCCTTGAGGTTACAAAGGGTCGGACATGACTGAGCAACTGAAGAACAACAAATTTTTAAAATCACTGCTTTACATATAGAGCCTTAAGTCCATCAACCTTAGATCACAAAAACTTAAAATCACACTGGAGATGTTCAACAGCTAAACATGAACATCAAAACATGGAATGGGTTGCCATGTAAAGTAGGTCATTTTGTTTTGGTGGTGGTGAAGTGAAATATACATGTCTGCTTATCAGTGTTGCTTTGGAAAGGATTCTGGTTGAAAGCAAGAATCCTGATTTCCTTTCCAAAGTGATAAATTGAAGATTCTGTTGTGTCTATACAGAAGTGTTGTTTTCCCTAATTTACAAAGTCTCATTTTTAAACAAATAAGGTACATTTTGCCTGTATATTAATACATGGTGGTATTATTTCCAAGCCTACCTAAGGAAGATTTTAGAAATAGAAGTATAAGAGGCACACATAAGTAATGAAAAAATTAAATAGGAAATAAAAAGTAAATTTGTATAATTTTTGTTTAAATTAAATATGGGTGGACCTACCTGAGAGGCGAAAATTTTTAAAAGTGACTTAACAAATGCTGACAGGTGTGGAACAACACAAGCTCATACATTGTTGGTGGGAGTATTAAAATGACATTATTGTTGCTATCATTCAGGTTCCAAGTTGTGTCCAACTCTTCGAGACTCCATCAACTTTAGCATTCTAGGCTTCCCTGTCTTTCACCGTCTCTCAGAGTTTTCCCAAGTTCGTGTCCAATGAATTGGTGATGCCATCCAACCGTCTCATCCTCTGTCGCCCTCTTCTCCTTCTGCTTTCAATCTTTCCCAGCATCAGGATCTTTTCCAATGAGTCAGTTCTTCACATCAGGTGACCAAATTATTGGCGCTTCAGCTTCAGCATCAGTCCTTCCAATGAATCTTCATGGTTGATTTCCTTTAAGATTGACTGGTTCGATTTCCTTGCTGTCCAAGGGACTCACAAGAGTCATCTCCACTACCACAGTTTGAAAGCATTAATTCTTCAGTGCTTTGCTTTCTTTGTGGTCCAGCTCTCACATCTGTACACAGCCACCAGGAAGAGCACAGCCTTGACTATATGGACCTTTGTTGGCAAAGTGATGTCTTTGCTCTTTGACACACTAAGTTTGTCATAGCATTCCTGCCAAGAAGCAACCATCCAATGGTTTAATACTGCCCTTCTTGGGAACTGGGATGAGGATTGACCTTTTCCAGTCCTGTGGCAACTGCTGGGTTTCCCAAATTTGCTGACATACTGAGCACAGCACTTTCACAGCATAATTTTTTAGGAGTTTTTACTAGCTCTGCTGGAATTCTATCACCTCCACTAACTTCACTGGCAGCAGTGCTTCCTGAAGCCCACTTAACTTCACACACCAGAGTGTCTGGCTCTGGGTGAGTGGCCACACTATCGTGATAATCCATGTCATAGCTACTTTAAAAATGATCTGGCTAATTCTTACATAGTAACAGCAATTAACCTAGATTTAACCTATAACCCACAAGCAAAAACATATTCACAAACAGGCTTATGTGAAAATGTTCAGGGAATTCTCTGGCAATCCTGTGGTTAAGACTCTGTGCTTTTATTGCAGTGATCCAGGTTTAATTCAGTCTCTGGCCAGGAACTAAGACTGAGCAAGCTGTGCAGCATGGCCAAGAAAAAAGTGTTCATAGCATCTTTATTCATAACAAAAAACTGCATACATTTCAGTTGGATTGTGCCAAATTCATACAATGGCGTTTACTCAACAATGTATGGCTAATATACAACATGTTGTTGTTCAGGCACAAAGCCATGTCTGACTCTTTGTAACCCCATGGACTGCAGCACACCAGGCTTTCCTTTCCTTCACTGTCTCCTGGAGTTTGCTCAAACTCATGTCCATTGAGTCGGTGATGCTATCCAACAATCTCATCCTCTGTCGTCCTGTTCTCCTCCTGCCCTCAATCATTCCCAGCATCAGGGTCTTTTCCAGTGAGTCAGTTCTTCACATCAGGTGGCCAAAGTATTGGAGCTTCAGCTTCAGCATCAGTCCTTGCAATAAATATTCAAGGTAGATTTCCTTTAGGATTGACTGGTTGGATCTCCTTGCAGTCCAAGGGATTCTCAAGAGTCTTCTCCAGCACCATCATTTGAAAAGTATCTATTCTTCGACACTCAGCCTTCTTTATGGTCTAACTCTCACATCCATGCATGACTACTGGAAAAAGCTGTACTACTGGAAATAGATTTGACTATGTTGCCCTTTGTCAGCAAAGTGATATTTTTGCTTTTTAATATACTGTCTAGGTTTGTCCTTCCTTTTCTTCCAAAGAGGAAGCATCTTTAATTTCATGGCTGCAGTCACTGTTTGTAGTGATTCTGAAACCCTAGAAAATAAAATCTGTCACTGTTTCTACTTTTTCTCCATTTATTTGCCATGAAGTGATGGGACCGGATGCCATGATCTTAGTTTTTTAATATTGAGTTTTAAGCTGGCTTTTTTGCTCTTCTCTTTCACCCTCATCAAGAGGCTCTTTGGTTCTTCAGTTTCTGCCATAAGGGTGGTGTCATCTGCATGTCTGAGGTTTTTAATGTTTCTCCTGGAAATCTTGATTCCAGTTTGTGCTTCATCCAGCCCAGCTTGTCATATTATGCACTCTACATAGAAGTTAAATAAACAGGGTAACAGTATACAGCCTTTTTGTATTCCTTTTCTAATTTTGAACCAGTCTGTTGTTCCATGGCCAACTCTAACTGTTGTTTCTTGACCTGCATACAGGTTTCACAGCAGGCAGGTAGCATAATCTGGTATTCCCATGTTTTTAAGAATTTTCTACAGGTGTTTGTTGTGATCCACACAGTCACTGGTGGCTCAGAGGGTGAAGAATTCACCTGCAATGCAGGAGACCCAGTTTCTATCCCTGGGTCAAGAAGATCCCCTGGAGAAGAGAATGGCAATCCACTCCAGTATCCTTGCCTGGAGAATCCCCATGGACAGAGGAGCCTGGTGGGCTACAGTCCATGGGGTCACAAAGAGTCAGACCTGACTGAATGACTAGCACTCTCACTTTCACGCAGTCAAAGGCTTTAGCATAGTCAGTGAAGCAGAGTAGATTGAACGAGTATTTTGAAATTCCTTTTTTTTTTTCTGTGATCCAGTGGATGTTGGTAATCTGATCTTTGATTCCTCTGCCTTTTCTAAATCCAGTTTCTACCTCTGCAAGTTCTCAGTTCACATACTGTTGAAGCCTAGCTTCTCTAGGGTTAGGCAAAAAGGGTCTTTGTTTTACGGTGAGAGGAAACAGGACTTCGCAGGTGGCACTCGTGGTGAAGAGATGCGGATGTGATCCCCGGGTTGGGAAGATCCCTTGGAGGAGGGCATGGCAACCCATTTCAGTATTCTTGCCTGGAGAGCCCCCAGGGACAGAAGAGCCTGGCAGGCAGCTTAGCACACTTGCAAGAGACAAGGCTGGAAAGAAGTGGTGTGGGGAAGCACAGTGGAAAGGTGACTTGGTTGGCTAGCACATCAAAGAATGTTTGCCTTGAGGCCAGTGGATACTTAAGACATGTTGTATGCTGCCTGAGGCTGACGATGGGTCAAAGTTCAGGTGCATGAAGGAAGAAGAGAAGCTGAAACAGGTTTAACAATCATTTTGTTCCCATTCATCAGTGGGGACAAGCAGTTCAGCGAATCATTTCTGAGGCAAAGAATAGGAATTTGGAGCATCTATATTTGGCTTTGATGTGGGTAAACACTGGAGTACATCCATGAATCTTATCAGAATCATCTGAGAAGTATGGTTCTCTGCAGTAAGCAGTTTCCTAGATGAAGGAGTCAGGGATTTCTTTAACCAACGCTGTTTTCCAGTATCACAGGGATCCAGTAAAGCGCAGCATTGTCGCAGTTTGTAATTATACGTCCAGTTGTATGACTGTCTGACTTGTGTGTGTCTCTCCCATGAAATGATGTTACAGGAAAACACAGGCTGAGTCTGTTTTTGATGCACACCATGGAAAACTCAGAGCTGGGCATGGTGAATACTAACTTGTAGTCATTAGTATACAAAGGAAAGGATAAACAAATGGATTCACAATAGTCAATAGAAAGTTTATTTCTCTTTTTCACATCCATTAAATGAAGGATTTATATAACTATCTTCCTATTCTGAAATATTTCACTTATGTGAAAACAAGTTGTTTTCACAGACACATAGTACAGGGATAAGTGAAGTCGCTCAGTCGTGTCTGACTCTTTGCGACCCGTGGGCTGTAGCCCACCAGGCTCCTCTGTCCATGGAATTTTCCGGGCAATAGTCCTGGAGTGGATTGCCATTTCCTTCTCCAGGGGATCTTCCCAACCCATGGATCAAACCCGGGTCTCCCGCATTGTAAACAGACACTTTACCATCTGAGCCACCAGGGATAGAACTGATTTAACAAAGCTTTTAGTTGTTGAAGGCAAGGTGCCTTTTCATTTGGTATTTTGTCTTGTGCTTTTGAAGTTCTGCTGAAGTATAATTCATACAAAAATAATTGCAGAAGAGAAATTTTAATTTGTGAAAAGTGTAACATTTTAGTTTAATTGCCTTTCTTCTCCATCTTCCTGAGAAAAGAATTACCTCTCTCATCGATTTTGAGATTACACCTGCACAGTGTGTCTAATGACTCTTGTGACAGATTTTCTTCCCTTAGAATTTCACCTCCATCCATTCTCCTGTTAAGAAATTAGCCAATCCAGAGGCACACTCTGCTTCTGATATCCTGCCCTAAGAACTTCAATGTTCAATGCAGTAAGCAATACAAACTTGCTCTCATTCTCCTGATGAGCTGCCATTTTGAATTGTCAGTATAAGGTGTTCTCTTAGGCAGTAAGTCATTAAAACTCAATTTGTTTTCATAATTACAGGTTACTGTATTCAAGAGGGATTTTCTACAGTTTAATATGATGAAACTGGAAGAAACGTGCCAGAAAAGGAAGCATTTGAAGAAATTCATCATGTAAGTAACCACTCCTTCAGAAGACCCCCTTTGGAGGGGGATTGCCATGCCCTCCTCCAAGGGATATTCCTGACCCAAGATTCAAACCCATGTCTCTTACATCTTTGGAGTTAGGGTCAGGTGGAAATAATCTTTTAGTAAAATAAGGTCTAAGTTATGTGCAAGATGGGAATATCATGTCTAATATAGCAGAGACATTACTTTGCCAACAAAGATCCATCTAGTCAAGGCTATGGTTTCTCCAGTGGTTATGTATGGATGTGAGAGTTGGACTGTGAAGAAGGCTGAGCACTGAAGAATTGATGCTTTTGAACTGTGGTGTTGGAGAAGACTCTTGAGAGTCCCTTGGACTGCAAGGAGATCCAACCAATCCATTCTGAAGAAGATCAACCCTGGGATTTCTTTGGAAGGAATGATGCTAAAGCTGAAACTCCAATACTTTGGCCACCTCATGTGAAGAGCTGACTCATTGGAAAAAAAACTGATGCTGGGAGGGATTGGGGACAGGAGGAGAAGGGGATGACAGAGGATGAGATGGCTGGATGGCATCACTGACTCGATGGACATGAGTTTGAGTGAACTCTGGGAGGTGGTGATGGACAAGGAGGCCTGGCGTGCTGTGATTCATGGGGTCGCAAAGAGTCGGACACGACTGAGCCACTGAACTGAACTGATAGACAAACTGGGAGTTTCAGAAGGAAAATAATTCTCAAAGTCCAAGATATGATTACTATTATAGAAACTTGAGAAAAAAACATTAATTGGAACTTGAGAGTCCAAGGAACCCAAGGTCATTTTGCCCTCTTTCAAGGCGAATATCATCCTACCTACTTGATATCATCCTTCCTACTCCCCAGGAGAAGAAACTTAAACACAGCAACTTAGAAGGAAAATTTTAAGACACAGAAGGGGGCTTCCTGGTGGTCCATTGGTTAAGAATCTGCCTTCCAATCCACTTCCTGGGCTAGGATGTTCCCACATGCCGTGAGGCAACTAAGCCCATGCAACACAGCTACTTAATCCACTCTCTAGAGCTTGTGCTCCAAATTGAGAAGCCACCTCAGTGAAAAGCACACACACCACAGTGAGGAGTAGCCCACGCTTGCCACAAAGAGAAAACGATTGAGTAGCAATAGCAACAACTAAAGATTAATTTTAAAAAAGCACACACACAGAAGGGAAACTGGAACTCAGTAATTTTAGTAGAGGAATGAAGTAATGATTTCAGAAATATTTGATTTCAAGGAGAAAGGGCAATGAGAAGGAGGTGGCTGGTGAGCCCCTCAAGAGCTGAAAACAGTGCTTCTCAGTGCAAATAAATCACCTAGAGATCTTGTTAAATATGCAGATTCTTGTCCATTAGGCCTTGAGTGGGGCCTTAGATTTTGCATTTCTAACAAGTTTTCATGTGATTCTCAAAACTATTGGTCTTTGGTCCACACTTTAAATAAACAAGTCTCAGTGGAATGTCTGAAAGGCACACCAAAGACAGAGCAACTCAGCAGTAACAAGGAAATCATACCAGGAAGTATAGCCCCTGATCATCAGCTGAATGGCTAGGCTCTGTCTGGATTTCTAAAAGGAAGCCTTTGTAAGGATCTTTGCAAATTTTCTTCATTGAAACCAAGATGTCTATAGTTCCAACATGCATCAAGCAGGTGTGTTTAAGGGCTTCTTCTGAATGACTATTAAAATTTACATTTCTTTTTATTCTTTAACCTTCAAGGTGGTTTTTATATTGTCAATGAAAAAGTTTAATCAATAGTTTGAAGAAACTAGTTTCCTTTGTTGTGCAGAAGCTTTTAAGGTTAATTAGGTCCCATTTATATATTTTTGCTTCTGTTTCCATTGCTATAGGAGACAGATAAAAAAGATGTTGAGATTTATGTCAAAGAGTGTTCTGACTGTTTTCCTCTAAGACTTCTATAGTATCCCATCTTATGTTTAGGTCTTCTTACATTTGGAGCTTCTCTGGGGGCTCAGATGGTAAAGAATCTGCCTGCAGTGCAGGAGACTTGTGTTCGATCTCTGCATTGGGACGTAACCCCTGGAGAAGGAAATGGTATCCCACTCCAGTATTCTTGCCTAGAGAATCCCATGGACAGAGGAGCCTGATGAGCTACAGTCTGTGGGGTTGCAAAGAGCTGGAAATGACTGAAGCTACTTGGCATGGCACATTTATGTCTTTGATATGTTTTTAGTTTATATTTGTATATGCTTTTAGAGAATGTTCTAATTTCATTTTTTTACTTGTAGCTGTCCAGTTTTCCCAGCACTACTTATTGGAGAATAAGTTTTCTCCATTGCATATTCTTGCCTCCTTAGTCATAGATTAATTGACCATAAGTGTGTAGTTTTATTTCTGGGCTTTCTATTCTGTTCCATTGATCTATGTGTTTGCTTTTGTGCCAGGTTCATACTGTTTTCATGACTGTAACCTTGTAGTATAATCTGGAGTCAGGGACTCCAATTCCTCCAGCTCTATTTTTCTGTCTCAAGATCATTCAGGGTCTTTCATGTTTCCATAAAAATTTTAAGTTATTTGTTCTAATTCTGTGAAAAATGGTGTTGGTAATTTGATAGGAATTGCATTGAATCTATAGACTGCCTTGGATCATATGGTCATTTTAACAGTATTGATTCTTCCTATTCAAGAACATGGTTTATCTTTCCATCTGTGTGTGGGCTTCAATTTCTATCATCAGCATCTTCTAGTTTTTGGAGTACAGGTCTTTTGCCTCCTTAGGTAGGTTTATTTCTATATATACTATTCTTTTGCATGCAATAGTAAATGGGATTGTTTTCTTAAGTTTTATTTCTGATATTTCATTTTTAGTGTATAGAAATAAACTGAAAAGCTTTGCACAGCAAAAGAAACAATGAACAAAACAAAAATACAACTTACAGAATGAGAGAAAATACTTGCAAATGATACAACCAACAGGGGTTTAATTTCCAAAATATATGAACAACTTATACAGTTCAATATCAAAAAAACACAATCCAATCAAAAAGTGAGTAGAAGACCTAAGTAGACATTTTCCCAAAGGAGGCATACAGATGGCCTATAGGCAAATGCAAGATCCTCAACATACTAATTACTAGAGAAATGCAAGTGAAAGCTACAATGAGATACCTCTTCAAGCATTTAGAATGGCTATCAGCAAAAAGTCTACAAGTAATAAATGCTGGAGAGGGTGTGGAAATAAGGGCACCTTTCCACGCTGTTGGTGAGAATGCAAATTGTTACAGCCACTATGGTGAACAGTATAGAGGTTCCCTGAAGTCCCTGGTGGCTCAGACGGTAAAGAATCCACTTGCAGTGCAGGAGACCTGGGTTAGATCTCTGGATCAGGAAGATCCCATGGAGAAGAGAATGGCTATCCACTCCAGTATTCTTGCCTGAAGAATTCCATGGACAGAGGAGCCTAGTAGATTACAGTCCATGAGAACACAAAGAGTCAGACATGACTAAGGGACTGACACTTTCACTTTTCTTCATAGCTGCTGCTGCTGCTAAGTCACTTCAGTCATGTCCGACTCTGTGCGGAGAAGGCAATGGCACCCCACTCCAGTACTCTTGCCTAGAAAATCCCATGGACAGAGGAGCCTGGTAGGCTGCATTCCATGGGGTCACGAAGCGACCACATGACTGGAGCGACTTCACTTTCACTTTTCACTTTCATGCACTGGAGAAGGAAATGGCAACCCACTCCAGTGTTCTTGCCTGGAGAATCCCAGGCACAGAGAAGCCTGGTGGGCTACCATCCATGGGGTCGTACAGAGTTTTTTCATAGAGTTTCCTTAAAAAAAAAAAAAAAACTGAAATTACCATATGATCCAGAGACCCCATTTCTGGGTATATATCTGGAGAAAACTATAATTTGAAGAGACACATGCACCTCAATGTATACAGAAGCACAGTTTGCAAATACTATGCCAAAACATGGAAGCAACCTAATTGTCCATTGACAGAGGAATGAATAAAGATGTGGTACTTACATGAAGTGGACTATTACTCAGCCGTAGAGAAGGATGAAATAATGCCATTTGCAGCAATATGGATAGACCGAGAGATTATCATACTGACTGAGGTAAGTCAGACAGAGAAAGACAAATATATGGTATCACTTATATGTGGAATCTAAAAAAAAAAAGAGAGAGAGAGATACAAATGAACTTATTTATAAAGCAGAAATAGACTCACAGACATAGAAACACCTAAAGTTACTAAAGGGGAAAAGGTAGGAGGAATAAATTCAGAATTTGGGATTAACAGATATACACTATTATATATAAAATAAATAGATAAGGACCTACTGTATGGCCCAAGGGACTATATTCAGTATATTGTAATAATCTAATGGAAAAGAATCTAATATACTACAAAAACCTAAAATATGTAACATATGTGTATGTATGACTGAATTGCTTTGCTATATCTTTGCTATACCTAAATCTATACCTTAATACAGTTTTTTTTTTTAAAGAAAGCTCTGAGGTCAAAGCACAGTTATATATATAATTTCTGAGACATACGGTTGCTGTCAAATGACTTACTGATAGTTTACACAAACCAGATCTGCATATACAAGGGTAGTAGTGGGTCATCTTTACAAGACTGAGAAGGAATGTTATCTCCTAAAAAGGTCTGATTAATGCAAATACACAACACACGCTTAAGAGGAGGGACGAGACCCAAAGCATCAGTGAAAAGATTGTTTAAATTTTTCTTGTCTTGCCATAATATATAAATTTTATTTCACTGATATAAAAATATGATGCTGGTTACAAATTTAAATTCAGTGCTAAAAAGTTTCTAAAGCAGGACTTTGTCCATTTTCAGTTTTGCCTTGTCAGTCTTTTCCGGTGCTTGCTCCTTAATCCCAATAGAGGCCTGAGGCTAAAATTGAGCTCGATAAAGGACAGAAATGCTATGGACCTAACAGAAGCAGAAGATATTAAGAAGAGGTGGCAAGACTACACAGAAGAACTGTACAAAAAGATCTTCATGACCAAGATAATCACGACGGTGTGATCAATCACCTAGAGCCAGACATCCTGCAATGTGAAGTCAAGTGGGCCTTAGAAAACATCACTACTAACAAAGCTAGTGGAGGTGATGGAATTCCAGTTGAGCTATTTCAAATCCTGAAAGATGATGCTGTGAAAGTGCTGTACTCAATATGCCAGCAAATTTGGAAAACTCAGCAGTGGCCACAGGACTGGAAAAGATCAGTGTTCATTCCAATCCCAAAGAAAGGCAATGCCAAAGAATGCTCAAACTACCGCACAATTGCACTCATCTCACATGCTAGTAAAATAATGCTAAAAATTCTCCGAGCCAGGCTTCAGCAATATGTGACCCGTGAACTTCCAGATGTTCAAGCTGATTTTAGAAAAGGCAGAGAAACCAGAGAACAAATTGCCAACATCCACTGGATCATGGAAAAAGCAAGAGGGTTCCAGAAAAACATTTATTTCTGCTTTATTGACTATGCCAAAGCCTTTGACTGTGTGGATCAAAATAAACTGTGGAAAATTCTAAAAGAGTTGGGCATACCAGACCACCTGATTTGCCTCTTAAGAAACCTATATGCAGGTCAGGAAGCAACAGTTAGAACTGGACATGGAACAACAGACTGGTTCCAAATAGGAAAAGGAGTCCATCAAGGCTGTATATTGTCGCCCTGTTTATTTAACTTCTGTGCAGAGTACATCATGAGAAATGCTGGGCTGGAAGAAGCACAAGCTGGAATCAAGATTGCCAGGAGAAATATCAATAACCTCAGATATGCAGATGACACCACTCTTATGGCAGAAAGTGAAGAGGAACTAAAAGTCTCTAGATGAAAGTGAAAGAGGAGAGTGAAAAAGTTGGCTTAAAACAACATTCAGAGAACGAAGATCATGGCATCTGGTCCCATCACGTCATGGGAAATAGATGAGGAAACAGTGTCAGACTTTATTTTTGGGGCTCCAAAGTCACTGCAGATGGTGATTGCAGCCATGAAATTAAAAGACGCTTACTCCTTGGAAGGAAAGTTATGACCAACCTAGAGAGCATATTGAAAAGTAGAGACATTGCTTTGCCAACAAAGGATCGTCTAGTCAAGACTATGGTTTTTCCTGTGGTCATGTATGGATGTGAGAGTTGGACTGTGAAGAAAGCTGAGCGCTGAAGAATTGATGCTTTTGAGCTGTGGTGTTGGAGAAGACTCTTGAGAGTCCCCTGGACTACAAGGAGATCCAACCAGTCCATTCTGAAGGAGATCAGCTCTGGGATTTCTTTGGAAGGAATGATGCTAACGCTGAAACTCCAGTACTTTGGCCACCTCATGAGAAGAGCTGACTCATTGGAAAAGACTCTGATGCTGGGAGGGGTTGTGGGCAGGCGGAGAAGGGGACAACAGAGGATGAGATGGCTATAGGGCATCACTGACTCGATGGACATGAGTCTGAGTGAACTCTGGGAGATGGTGATGGACAGGGAGGCCTGGCGTGCTGCGATTCATGGGGTTGCAAAGAGTCAGACACGACTGAGCGACTGAACTGAACTGAACTGAACACTGAATGATGGAGAAGTGAAAGACATCTTGTTTCCTGAAGCAGAATGTAAATTAATTCTCAATGGAAATCATGGCTTTGAATCTCCAGTACATTAGAGAATTAGTCATCTCTGTTGTTGTTTATAGTCGCTAAATTGTGTCCGACTCTTTTGTAACCCCATGGACTGTAGCCTGGCAAGCTCCTCTGTCCCTGTGATTTCCCAGTCAAGGATACTGGAATGGGTTGCTATTTCCTTCTCCAGGGGATCTTCCTGACCCAGGAATCAAACCTGAATCTCCTCTATTGCAGGCAGAGTCTTTACCACTGAACAACCAGGGAAGCCCCCAGACTGTCTCTAACATGTGAATATTTGAACAATTTTGGAAGTATTTCTCACAATAACTAGCCTATTTATCAGAAATATATTTAATTTTTAATGGGATTTTTAATGTTTACAAGCATTAAAATGTAATTTAAAGTAATTAAAATTTAATTTTTATAATACATTTTAAAGTATTTTATAAAAAGCTATTTATAAATAGTGCATGCACTTAACTGTGCAGTAGTTTTCTAGTGGAGGTTGTTTAGAGCATGTAGTTGAAATCAAGCCCTGAGCGTAATCAACATGTTCCAGTTAAGCTCTCCCTAAACTCAAAGCTGAAGCATACATTTATCCTCATCAAAATAAGAGTGATCTTTTAAATTAAACCTCCATCTCCCATTGCTGGAGCAAAAGGATCACTTTATATTCAGTAGAGTCACAGTTGATAACCATTTCCCCAAAATTTATATTTCATAATCAATATTCCTATGAAACTCTTACACTATTTAGTATATAGTTAGTTGATAGAAAAATTTACTAGAGACCATGTAGAAAATGACTTTCTTATTTTAAACAATTTAAAAAGTATTATTTGCTTCCCAGTTAATGGTCCTGGAGGAGAATGTATAGTGAAACAATTGTTGCTCAATATTTGACTTTATAATTTTCAATCATTCTCTTTATGGAATTGTTGCAGGAAGGCGGACCCCTTCCAGAGTCCGAAACTGGGCTCTAGTCTAACACTCGGAAATGAATTGTCCAAGGAGACACATGTGCTGACAAAGCAAGAGATTTTATTGGGAAAGAGCACCGGGGTGTAGAGCAGTAGGGTAAGGAAACCCAGGAGAAATGCTCTGCCCTGTGGCTTGCAGTCTCAGGTTTTGTGGTGATGGGATTAGTTTCCGGGTGGTCTTTGGCTAATCATTCTAATTCAGTCTTTCCTGGTGGTACATGCATCGCTCAGCCAAGATAGATGCTAGCGAGAGGGATTCTGGGAAGTGGACAGACACGTGGTGCCTCCTTTAGACCTTTCCCAAACTCTTCTGGTTGGTGGTGGCTTATTAGTTCCATATTCCTTATCAGGATCTCCCGTCATAAAACAACTCATGCAAATGGTTACTATGGTGCCTGGCCAGGGTGGGCAGTTTCAATCAGTGTGCTTCCCCTAACAGATCTGGGTATCTTTTGCTAAGATAGCCATTACCTTAAAAACATTCTTTCAGTCTTCCCCAGTAGCTCAGTGGTTAAAAACCCATCTGCCAATGCAGGAAACACGGGTTTGATCCCTGATCTGAGGGGATCGAACATGCCACAGAGCAGCTAAGCCCGAGCTCCACAGCTACTGACCCTGTGCTCTAGAGCCCAGAAGCCACCACTATTGATCCCATATGCTTCAGCTGCTGAAGCCCACACACCCTAGAGCCCACGCTCCACAACAAGAGAAGCCACCATGATGAGAAGTCCAGGCACCGCAGCTAGAGAGTAGCCCTCGCTCTCTGCAACTAGAGAAAAGCATGCGCAGCAACAAGGACCCAGGGCGGCCGAAACAAATTAACAAGTAAATATAAAGTATGTTTTTAATTCTTTCAATTAAGGATTTTATAAAGCACTGAATTTTCATATTTTTAGCATTTTTAAATGAGTTATTTAGTGTGTCTTTTAGCAATGTAGAGACTTCTTTATTCTATCCATGTACATATTTTAGAAGGGAGAAAAGCTAACTTGATTACTGTGCCCTTTTTCTGTTTCAAGGACAAACTACATCTGATGTATTTCAAAAGATATATAGAACTTTCCATTTTTATTCTAATTACCCTTTTACAATGTTTAATGTTGTCACATACAGGGAGGCCATAAAGCACTCTACACTGAGGATGCAGACGTTAATGACTGCTTCAAAAGACTATAGTTTAGGGAATGTGTAGCTTTGCAGACAGAAATGTGTTTTTTTTCCTATCTCTGGAGGGACTTTCAATGCAGCAGTACTCAGAGGAACTGCATCTATGATTCTGCTGAGTTTACCTCAAAGACATTTTCTGTTTTATCTTTCTTTATTTGCCAGGTAGCCTTCAAGCTACAAATTTACATGAGAAAACCACAGTATACTGACTTTTAATTAAAACTTCACCCCCAAAATGCATTGGGATTGAATTTAAATATTTAATTAAAACACAGCTTTAAAAAGAAAATAAGGAGGAATGTGAGACTAAGTTATCATTTGAGTAAGAGACATCCTAATTTAACCATGACAAGTACACTGATGGGTCCCTGTCTAAGGGACTCACCTGACCTGTGGACCATTAAATTTGTCTTGCTAATGAGTAGCCCCTAGTGTGTATTTTGTGGGCACTAAAACTCAGGTCTCCCAAGATTAAAATCATCATCCTATCATTCTCCTGTACTTTTTATTGTGATGAATGATACTCATATCCCTCTAGTTACCAAAGCTTGAAGCCCTAATTTCTCCCACTCCCTCCCTCTGCTTAATAATCAGTGTCTTTTATGAAGATAACTTGGCGCACAGCTCTGCTTATATAGGGACAATGTTAATTGACTGGCTTCAACGGAGTTTCTTTTTCTACATGTTGTGCAAGTGGGATCAAATTGGTTCTAGAATACAGTTTTAGAAATCAATGAACTTTTTCTCTAGAGGTGGCAAGATCATGTGAAAGTCACAGTTGTATTGAATTCAGAACGGTGTAGCTTCTGATGAGGTGTGGCTGTAGCACTTCTTGTCTCTTCCCTGAAAATTGGGTATGTAGTTTTTTCTACAGAGAAGAAGTTCTCTTGCCTGGAAAATCCCATGGACGGAGGAGCCTGGTGGGCTGCAGTCCATGGGGTCGCGAAGAGTCGGACATGACTGAGCAACTTCCCTTTCACTTTTCACTTTCATGCATTGGAGAAGGAAATGGCAACCCACTCCAGTGTTCTTGCCTGGGGAATCCCAGGGATGGGGGAGCCTGGTGGGCTGACGTCTATGGGGTCACACAGACTCGGACACGACTGAAGTGACTTAGCAGCAGCAGCAGCTTTTTCTAGGTCCCAATGAGATTTACCTAGAAAATACTATTCCTATTTTTAATATTCCCGGATTACTTGAGGAAATGTGAACAAGTCTTTTCTGCTAACAACTGATGCATAGATGATCCTAAATCATTAATGTTAAAGGGATATTGTTCAGTTGTTCGTTGTTCAGTGGCTAAGTTGTTTTGACCGTTTGCAACCCCATGGACTGCAGCATGCCAGGTTCCTCTGTCCTCCACTGTCTCCTAGAGTTTGCTCAAATTTGTGTCCTTTAAGTCAGTGATATTATCCTCTGCTGCCCCCTTCTCCTTTGGCCTTCAATCTTCCCCAGTATCAGGTTCTTTTCTAATGAGTAAGTTTTCACAACAGGTGGCTGGAGTATCAGAGCTTCAGCTTCAGCATCAGTCCTTCCAATGAATATTCGGGGTTGATTTCCTTTAGGATTGACTGGTTTGATATCCTTGCTGTCCAAGGTACTCTCAAGAGTCTTCTCCAGCACCACAATTCAAAAGCATCATTTGTTCAGATGCTGTGTCAAATGGAAAAAGCAAGGACTTTGGACTGAGTCCCGGCTCTGCCACTGACCAACTGTGTGACCTTAGGCAGATCATTTAACCTCTCTGTATTTCAGTTTCTATGTGTAAAGTAAGAAGAGTTTGCCTTATGAAAACTTTCTGATTATATGATTGGAATTTTTTCTCTCCAATGGGAATCTTGTGTTTTCCTTTTGATTTATAGGAATTTTAAAAATGTATTATAAATAGTAATTTTAGATGCGTTGAGTGCATTTTGAGAGATAGAGTTGAATACTAACTTCCTTTTACTTCTGGCATTGTCTATAGATAAGAATTATTCTGATCACTTGACACAATATATGATGTTAATCTGAGAAATTATGTACTACTGCAATCACCTTAAAGACTGTTTCCATTCACTTCCTAAATCCCATGATTTATTTTTTCTAAATGTAGATCTCAAATTATGTAGGTACCTGCAGAAAGACCACACCCAAAACAATCTGCCATATGAAAAAAGGAGATACTTTGCACCATTTTCCCAAAGATTATTTATATTTTTTTCTTCTATGTTTAAAACAGTAATAAAGCAACATCTCTTTGGTACAGTGAGGGCTAAAGCTCATTTTCTACTTTCACTTTAAAGGGGAAATGTCATTCTTTTTTTATTAGGTCATTGATGAGCTTAAAACTCATTGCTAAAAATAAATTTCAATGTTTAACTCACTTATATTCTGAAATCAGCCTGTAATGGCTGTCACAAGCATTGGTGTTTTAGGCATTTATAAACCATTTGACATGATGTTGGTGACTTGAAATGCAAATATTAGGAGTATTTACATCAAGAATATCAGCAAATGCTACAAATTAGGGTTGGGTTTTGTGCTTCTGCTTTCTTTTTTCAGAGTTGGCTTTTAAGCATCTGCTAGCACACCACTGATAACATTCTTTCCGCATCCCATGCTTTCCCTACATTGAAACAGTATGACTCCTTCACATCTACTCAGACATTCAGCAGCAAATGTAAATAGATTTATGATAGATGCCTAGCATCTTCTGTCCTTGGTAGAAAATAGGAACATAAATCCATTCTGCTCAGAATATGTGCAGAGTAAAGACTGTTGCCCTGTCTTCCTTATCCCATCTGTCATCATAGGTAAAATTTCAACTAAATCTTTTGAGGAATCAGGATAGAATATTTATAAAGTCTTATATTACAGGTGGTACTCAGCAATTTCAGTTACAGAAAAACTAGATTTTCATCCAAGAATGTTCTCTAAAGGAAAATGCATAAAAATCACAGGAAAGTTTTGAAATTATCTTTGCAAATATGCAATTTATAAAAACATTGACTTCTAATCTCATTTAAACTGCCTTTGAGAGAATTATTTAGTCATCTTATTCTGGTGGTAATATTTGGGTTTCACTGAAAAACCTAGACTTGTTTCTCTTTATGTTTGATAATGAGAATTCTCATTAATAAAAAAATAAACATATTGGATAGAGATCAATGAAAATCATACAACTTTCCAGGGTTCCCTACTTAACTATGAAATTACCCTTCCCAGATGCAGACCAAGAGGTAGATTTGTTATTCCTTTTAGAATTCCTTTTAAAGTGTGTGAGTGTATTTAGAACATTATCAACAAAAAGCAAAAATTCTGGTTAACAAATAGCTTGATAAACAGTTTTATCAATATAACATAAGGTAGGATATCTATCTGTACTAGTTGAAAGGAAAAAAAGTTTATCTTAGTCTAATTTGTGGGTATTTATTTAATAATCACAATGTTTAATGTGACTTTGCTAAGTGTTGCTGGAAGTACTAAGACATAACCACAGACATCTACAAGCGAATCTTTAAGTATTTTCATGCTGGAATGATGCAAAGCTAGCAAGCACATCTTAAGAAATTAATCCAAAGACATAACTTAATTGTGCTCACATTTTTCTTTTCCTATTTTTTTCCTTTACTGAGAAAGAAGTCACATGCAATAAAATCTAGCTAAGTTGACAGATTGGTGAGTTTTGGACAAATACGTATTATCCTGTAATCACTATCACAATCAAGATATAGGACATATCCATTGCCATAGAAAGTTACTTTTATCTTTAGAAGTTAATTCATTGTTTTCTAGAGCAAATGGTCACTTGTTTTCTGAGGTAATTTGCCTTTTCTAAACTTTCAAATAAGTGAAATGATTCAGCATGTATACCTTTGTATATGGCTTCTTTCGCCTAGCATGACAATATTACTTTTTTCTATACATATACCAGGAGTTCATTGTGTTCACCCGCTGATGGGCATTTAGTTGTCTGCAGTTTGGGGTTATTATGAGTACAAGTGTGTAGCCTTCAGTTGTGCATGTGCTTTCATTTCTCCTGGATAAGTAGTTAGGAATTAAATTGCTCAATTACATACTAAAGGTATGTTTAACTTCACAAGAAACTGCAGAACCATCTTCTAGAGTGGCTGTGCAATTTTCTACTCCCACAAGCAATATACGAAATTTCCGATTACTTCATATTCTTACCAATTTAGTATTTTCCAATTTTTAAATTTTTGATATTCTAGTGGGTGTATAGTAACATTTTGTTTTAATTTGCATTTCCCTAATGACTGATGATACTGAGCAGCTTCTCTTATACTTATTGTTTGTCTTTTCTTTTGCCCCTAATTTTTCTTCGGTGTCTATGTCACAGGCTGGTAGTTAGGCCTCTTTCAAATGTAAGTAAATGAAACTCACTGAGTGGTTTTTACTAAAATTGTGCTCACAAAGTACCAGAGAAATTAAGAAAAGTTGTATAATCAAGCCTTGGGTGAAAAAGAACAGGAGTAGTCATCCTTTAGTATAAATATATAACTAGATCCTTTTCTTACAGAGATGACATTTAAATGACTCTGTTCCAATGCCCACATACATCACAATTCCAAATTTTAGATTTCTGTAAGAATTGCATTGCTTTTATTTGAATTAGGATCTTCTTTAGAAAATTGTGCTTCTTAAATGCTTTCCCTTTAAATTATGGGGCGGGAGATGTCACATGTGACATAATTTCCTCTCTTATACTTTCTTCTGATTTCTCTGATCTTTCCTTACAGAATAGCTTATCCTCAAATTCACCTTTATATGGTGATAATAAAGATTCTAAATGCACAGGGCACAAAAGAGGAAAGAAATCTGATTCACAGACACCTCTTTGATGATGAAGAGAAGCAGACCATCATGGGGATTGTGCCCAGGTATTACAAGTGGACACAGAAGGCAGAGTGAATGGTGAACCACAGAACCTGGAGAACTGGGCAGGAAACTTGCTTATGCCAGAGAAGATGGATCGTGGACCCCTGGCCCAGAGACCAGTGCTGCACCCACAGAGGCAAGGATGGCTGTGGATGAATGAGAATCTGTAGGTAAGTGATTGGAAGTTGCGAAGCTTCTTGCTTCATATTTTCTTGGTCAGGAATTCTGATGGTGAGAGGAGAGATGGTGGGACTTAAGAAATAAGGGAAGAAAATAACGTCAGTGAGGAACAGCTTTAAAAAGATGGAAAATCTAAACTCACCAGGCAGTGTTACATAGAGGCTCCAGGAGAGGCTGTAGCCCACATCATTTGTAGTGATCCCTACCTGAATACTTCTTTCTTTTTTCTTTATAAATTTTTTTTTATTGATTGATTTGATTTTGGGCTCTGCTGGGTCTTGTTCCTCCTTGGGCTTTTCCGTAGTTGCATAAGCAGGGGCTGCTCTCTCGTTGGCATGAGTGGGCTTTTGTTGGAGTGCCTTCTCATGTTGCAGAGGACAGGCTTTAGGACGACTTCAGGAGCTCCGCTCAGTAGCTGCGGTTCCCAGGCTCCAGAGCACAGGATCAATAGTTGTGGTGCTCAGGCTGAGTTGCTCTGGAGCAGGTGGGATCTTCCCAGATGAGGGATCAAACCTGTGTCTCCTGCATTGGTGGGCAGATTCTTTACCACTCAGCCACCAGGGAAGTCCTACCTGCATGCTTTTCTAATATCCTCTGTTAAAGCCCAGCAATCTGGAATAGGGGGAAACAGCAGGGAAATTAAATTATTACCAAGACTGAAAAATTTTTAGGAAGTTGTTATAGAAGAGAAAGACTAAGGTGGTCAGTCTACCTTAGTGTTTATGTTGGAAAGAGAAAAAAGTGGAGCCTAGCATGTGAAGCTTAATTAACTTCATTGTTTTGGTATTTGCTTTTGCTTGTGTGAAGTCCTTATTAAGAAAGGGAAAGGATAGATAGCCATATCACTTGCTATTATTTTATTAAATTTCACAGTGGTGTTGGTATTTTGCTGACTATAAATCCAATTTTATTAAATATTTTGTGATGAGATATATTATTGGTAGTCTTAATAATAAGTTCATCAATATAATTAATTTTGGGTACAATTTCTGAAATCTCATATCTTCTTTTGTGAAATATCAAGATAGTCATGAGAATAGCATAAAAAGTAAGCAAGTCAATCATATAACTCATTATGCAGAATTATAAATAATTCTAGAAAATAACTAGTTTTTCTGAAAGTCATAAAATTGTTTTTTAAAATGACCTAACCATTACTTTCTTTCCTATATTCTTATGTGTAAAAATGAATATCTTCAAAGATATAAAGTTTTTTTTTAATATCCCACCAAGCTTATGTTGAGAAAGTATGACTATATGAGCATTATTACTGTAGGAATGAGCATCGAGTCAGGTAACCCAGCTCGGGACCCAGCTCTACTGTTTACTACAATATTTGTGTGTTGTCAGAACAGCAATCGAACATAATTATGTTTGTTGTTCTTATTGTAAGAATGGAATGTCAACAACAGTACTAACCTCATAAGGTTGTGGGGATTGAAAGCAAAATACTTAGAGATTGGTGCATAAGAAACTCCATATAAAAGTTTGGAATTTTGTGTGCAAATTAATTTGATCCACAAGAGTACCATGATGACTCTCAAGATGACCCGGGCATCTCAACTGCCCACTGCGTCAAAGCTACTTTCCATTTCCCACTAGTGTCAACACGTCTTTGAAAACAATGTCCACATGCTGCTTCTTCCTTCACTCTGGAATCCTTTCTTTTCTCCAGTGGAAACTTCTGCTTTCCCTGTAAGACTCACTCAGCTTAAAATATCACCTCTGTATTAAGTTTTCTTTAACTATTGCAGGCTCTTGTATATTCCTTAATATTTTGTAAAAGTTCTCTATTAACGTAAGTCACATTGTTTAGAAAGTGTTGGCACACTTATGTTTCTACTTCCTCTACTAACAAATGAGCACTTCCAGCATAGAACTGATATCTTTCTCATTCTTGCTTTAAAACCCAATACTTAATCTACTTCACTGAATCACCTAACCTACTTCAGCTAATAACTTCTGTAGATAAAAAATTTGGAGAATTAAGAAATGAAGCAGCCCATCAACCAATCATGATAAACTTTTGAGAAATGCTTTACTAATATTTATTGAGCGCTTACAATGTGACATTCACAGCTGCAAGTACTTATGATATCTTCCCAGTAACAACCTTCTGATATGGGGAAACTGAGGGATAGCTGAAGTAACAAGCTCAAGTCCACAAGCCACAAATAGTAAAGCTGGCCTGTAACGCCAGGAAGTATGGCTATAGCCTAAGTGATTAACCTGATGTCACTTTTTATTATATTGGTGATGAACATGAGAGTCATTCATCGATATATAAAACATATCCATATAAAATCATAAGTGTATATTTATATCCAGGACATTGTGAAAGAATTCCTCTTTTGTATTTCTTCTTTGTATTTTCTATTTATCACTAGCATTGCATTCCTTAAAAATGAACTTGCTTTGATACACTAATGAAAACCTGCCTCACCTAACAGTTCCGTTCAGTTCAGTCGCTCAGTCGTGTCCGACTCTGTGACCCCATGAATCACAGCACACCAGGCCTCCCTGTCCATCTCCATCTCCCGGAGTTCACTCAGACTCACGTCCATCGAGTCCGTGATGCCATCCAGCCATCTCTCCTCTGTCGTCCCCTTCTCTTCCTGCCCCCAATCCTTCCCAGCATCAGAGTCTTTTCCAATGACTCAACTCTTCACATGAGGTGGCCAAAGTACTGGAGTTTCAGCTTTAGCATCATTCCTTCCAAAGAAATCCCAGGGCTGATCTCCTTCGGAATGGACTGGTTGGATCTCCTTGCAGTCCAAGGGACTCTCAAGAGTCTTCTCCAACACCATAGTTCAAAAGCATCAATTCTTTGGTGCTCAACCTTCTTCACAGTCCAATTCTCACATCCATACATGACCACAGGAAAAACCATAGCCTTGACTAGAGGGACCTTAGTCGGCAAAGTAATGTCTCTGCTTTTGAATATACTATCTAGGTTGGTCATAACTTTTCTTCCAAGGAGTAAGCATCTTTTAATTTCATGGCTACAGTCACCATCTGTAGTGATTTTGAGGCCTCCAAAATAAAGTCTGACACTGTTTCCACTGTTTCCCCATCTATTTCCCATGAAGTGATGGGACCGGATGCCATGATCTTCATTTTCTGAATGTTGAGCTTTAAGCAAACTTTTTTCACTTTCCTCTTTCACTTTCATCAAGAGGCTTTTTAGTTCCTCTTCACTTTCTTCCATAAGGGTGGTGTCATCTGCATATCTGAGGTGATTGATATTTCTGCCAGCAATCTTGATTCCAGCTTGTGTTTCTTCCAGTCTAGTGTTTCTCATGATGTACTCTGCATATAAGTTAAATAAGCAGGGTGACAATATACAGCCTTGACATACTCCTTTTCCTATTTGGAACCAGTCTGTAGTTCCATGTCCAGTTCTAACTGTTGCTTCCTGACCTGCATACAGATTTCTCAAGAGGCAGGTTAGGTGGTCTGGTATTCCCATTGCTTTCAGAATTTTCCACAGTTTATTGTGATCCACACAGTCAAAGGCTTTGGCATAGTTAATAAAGCAGAAATAGATGTTTTTCTGGAACTCTCTTGCTTTTCCATGATCCAGCGGATGTTGGCAATTTGATCTCTGGTTCCTCTGCCTTTTCTAAATCCAGCTTGAACATCAAGGAGTTCACAGTTCACATATTGCTGAAGCCTGGCTTGGAGAATTTTGAGCATTACTTTACTAGCATGTGAGATAAGTGCAATTGTGCGGTAGTTTGAACATTCTTTGGCATTGCCTTTCTTTGGGATTGGAATGAACACTGACCTTTTCCAGTCCTGCGGCCACTGCTGAGTTTTCCACAGTTGCTGGCATATTGAGTACAGCACTTTCACAGCATCATCTTTCAGGATTTGAAAGAGCTCCACTGGAATTCCATCACCTCTGCTAGCTTTGTTCGTAGTGATGCTTTCTAAGGCCCACTTGACTTCACATTCCAAGATGTCTGGCTCTAGATTAGTGATCACATCATCATGATTATCTGAGATGTGAAGATCTTTTTGTACAGTTCTTCCGTGTTTTCTTGCCACCTCTTCTTAATATCTTCTAACAGTGAATATCACCTAGCAGTTAACCACATTTTATTAATTTGGAGTGATGGATTGCTTAGTATATTAAATTAACTTGTGTTTGAATGTTCACTTTTTCCAGTGCTTTTGTAATATCCCTGATATCAATATCCCTGATTTTAAAAATATTAAGGCCTTCCTCCACCTGCACTTTCTTACCCTACATACTATGCATTCTCTCAATCAGTTTTTAACTTATTGAATAAGACTGACTGAAATATTAATTAGGTTTCTAACTAGTAATCTAAATGTAAAGAAAACAGTAATCATTAGTCGAAGTCCATTTGTTTTCACAAAAATATGCAGTTAACTACATATGTGGCTGAAAATAAATGATTTTTGATAAACTTGATGTAAATATATTGTATGGAAGCCACATTGTGGGGATGAACTCTTCTCTTCTTAGTAGATTTTAACCAGTTGGCACCCAGTAACCAGTGGGTGAGCTGACACTGACTCATACATTATTGTTTAGTTTTGGTTTGAGATGAAAGTAAAAGTGATAGTCACTCAGTCCTGTCTGACTCTTTGTGATCCCATGGACTGTAGCCCATCAGGCTCCTCTGTTCATGGGATTCTCCAGAAAAGAATACTGGAGTGGGTTGCCATTTCCTTCTCTAGAAGATCTTCCCAACCCAGGGATTGAATCCAGGTCTCCCGCATTGCAAGCAGATTCTTTACCACCAGCAGGGAAGCCCCCAAAGTACTCTACATGGTCAGAGAAACTTCCCTGGGGATGAGCTGTAGAAATAGTCCTTGAAAGGATCGTCTTTAGGTAAATTTGTTTTTAAGTAAATTTGATATATTTGGCAACATTTAAATTTCAGGAGAATTCAAACAAACTCTGTTTTCTGCTTTCTCTTTTAAAAATCAGATCTGGCCACGCTGAGCCCACCATTTGTCAAAGCAATAGTTCACTCCTCCTGAGCAGTGACAACCCCTTTAGACCATGACTATGATCTTATTTCCCTCAGTCCTCCCAGTTACTAAGTTCAACCTGGTTCAGGCTCACTTGGCTACGTAACCTGCCAAGTTAACTTTGACATTTAATTCTGTGCCCTGTATTCCAAGCTGACTTTCATATAAACACTACTAAACACCAAGGACAATTTATTATTGTTTACAGTTGTTAACTATAATTGTGCTATTATTCAATATCTCCCTGGTCTCTACTTCTTTCTTGCTTCAATTTAAGTCTGAATTTGGCAATAAGGACTTCATGATCTGAGCCACAGTCAGCTCACAGTCTTGTTTTTGTTGACTGTATAGAGTTTCTCCATCTTTGGCTGCAAAGAATATAATCAATCTGGTTTCAGTATTGACCATCTGGTGATGTCCATGTGTAGAGTCTTCTCTTGTGTTCTTGGAAGAGGGTGTTTGCTATGACCAGTGCATTTTCTTGGCAAAGCTCCATTAGCCTTTGCCCTGCTTCATTTTGTACTCCAAGGCTAAATTTGCCCATTACTGCATGTATTTCTTGGCTTCCTACTTTTGCTTTCCAGTTCCCTATAATGAAAAGGACATCTCTTTTGGGTGTTAGTTCTAAGAACATCTTGTAGGTCTTCCTAGAACCATTCAACTTCAAGTTCTTCAGCATTCTTGATCAGGGCATAGACTTGGATTACTGTGACACTTAATGGTTTGTCTTGGAAACAAACAGAGATCATTCTGTCATTTTTGAGACTGCATCCCAGTACTGCATTTTGGACTCTTTTGTTGACTATAATGGCTACTCCACTTCATCTAAGGGATTCTTGACCACAGTAGTAGATATAATGGTCATCTGAGTTAAATTCACCCACTAGCCCATTCTGGTATGACCTAAATCAAATCCCATATGAATATACAGTGGAAGAGAGAAATAGATTCAAGGGATTAAATCTGATAGACAGAGTGCCTGAAGAACTATGGATGGAGGTTCATGACATTGTACAGGAGGCAGTGATCAAGATCATCCCCAAGAAAAATAAATGCAAAAAGCAAAATGGTTGTCTGAGGAGGGCTTACAAATAGCTGAGAAAAGAAGAAAGCTAAAGGCAAGGAGAAAAGGAAAGACGTACCCATTTGAATGCAGAGTTCCAAAGAATAGCAAGGAAAGATAAGACAGCCTTCCTCAGTGATCAATGCAAAGAAAGAGGAAAACAATAGAATGGGAAAAATTATATCTCTTCAAGAAAATTAGAGATATCAAGGGAACATTTCATGCAAAGATGAGCACAATAAAGGACAGAAATGGTATGGAACTAAAAGAAGAAGAAGATACTAAGAAGAGATGGCAACAATACACAAAACTATACAAAAAAGATCTCCATGACCCAGATAACCATGATGGTGTGATCACTCACCTAGAGCCACACATCCTGGAATGGGAAGTCAAGTGGGCCCTAGGAAGCATCACTACGAACAAAGGTAGTGGAGGTGATGGAATTCCAGCTGAGCTATTTCAAATCCTCAAAGGTGATGCTGTGAAAGTGCTGCACTCAATATGCCAGCAAATGTGGAAAACTCAGCAGTGGCCACAGGACTGGAAAAGGTCAGTGTTCATTCCAATCCCAAAGAAAGACGATGCCAAAAAATGTTCAGACTGGTGCACAATTGCACTCATCTCACATGCTAGTAAAGTAATGCTGAAAATTCTCCAAGCCAGGCTTCAACAATACGTGAACCATGAACTTCCAGATGTTCAAGCTGGTTTTAGAAAAGGCAGAGGAACCAGAGATCAAGTTGCTGACATCTGATGGATCATTGAAAAAGCAAGAGAGTTCCAGAAACACATCTACTTCTGCCTTATTGACTATGGCAAAGCCTTTGACAGTATGGATCACAACAAACTGTGGAAAATTCTTGCAGAGATGGGAATACCAGACCACCTGACCTGCCTCCTGAGAAATCTGTATGCAGGTCAGGAAGCAACAGTTAGAACTGGACATGGAACAACAGACTGGTTCCCAATTGGGAAAGGAATACGTCAAGGCTGTGTATTGTCACCCTGCTTATTTAACTTCTATGCAGAGTACATCATGAGAAACGCTGGGCTGGAAGAAGCACAAGCTGGAATCAAGATTGCCGAGAGAAATATCAATCACCTCAGATATGCAGATGACACCACCTTTATGCTAGAAAGTGAAGAGGAACTAAAAAGCCTCTTGATGAAAGTGAAAGTGGAGAGTGAAAAAGTTGGCTTAAAGCTCAGCATCAGAAAACTAATATGGCATCCTGTCCCATCATTTCATGGCAAATAGATAGGGAAACCATGGAAACAGTGACAGACTTTATTTTGGGGGCCTCTAAAATCACTGCAGATGGTGACTGCCACCGTGAAACTAAAAGATGCTTGCTCCTTGGAAGAAAAGTTATGACAAACTGAGACAGCATATTAAAAAGCAGAGACATTACTTTGCCTGCAAAGGTCCATCTAGTAAAGCTGTGGGTTTTCCAGTAGTCATGTATGGATTTGAGAGTTGGACAATAAAGAAAGCTGAGCGCCAAAGAATTGATGCTTTTGAAATATGTTGGAGGAGACACTTGAGAGTCCCTTGGACTGCAAGGAGATCCAGCCAGTCCATCCTAAAGGAAATCAGTCCTGAATATTTCAAAGGACTGATATTGAAGCTGAAACTCCAATATTTGGCCACCTGATGCAAAGACTGACTCATTGGAAAAGACACTGATGCTTGGAAACATTGAAGGCAGGAAACGGGGATGATAGAGAATGAGATGGTGGATGGCATCACCTGCTCGATGGACATAGTTTGAGTAAGCTCCAGGAGTTGGTGATGGATCGGGAGGTCTGGCATGCTGCTGTCCATGGTGTGGCAAAGAGTCGTACATGACTGAGCAACTGAACTGAAGTGAACTTCTACTTCTTAAACTTTAAAATAAATGGCACAGAAGATGCTAAATGAATTAAGCTATTTTGACAAGCCCTGCAATATCTGGATTTTCATGCCCGAGTCATAGTGCTTAATGAAAGTGACTAGTCATCCTTGACATGCTAAGAACCATGGAAGAATGCAAAGAATAAATTACATGGCCTTCAGTTTGACAGCATCAATGTATCTTAAGGTTATAGCTTTATAACTTTCAATTTTCAAGTGCAACAAAGAAAATGAAATCATGAATGAAACTTTTATAACAGTGAAAGGCGTTTTCTTGATCAAAGGAAATTTGGAAGCGAGATACAACTGTTAGAGAAAAAAGTTGAAGTCTTGGAAAGTAATTTCTATTGCAAAAAGATTTTTTTAGCATACTGAGTCAAAGTTACATTTTTAATTAATAATTTAAACTTCACATAGACTTCATTTATCCTCTCCCCATTCTACCCCATTCTAAGTTCCCTTAATAGAAGACTGTCCATTTTCTGAGAAAAAAATGTAACCGATGTTAATATAAAGATTTTAAGAAATATAATGGCCTTTAGGAAAGCTGATGTGGGAAGTGGGGGAAAAAGTGACAAGACAGGTGTAATAGTTTGGACCAGCACCAAGGAAAATTATAAGTAGGGCTGAATCTGCCCTATAATTTTCACCAGCATCTTGCAATATTACAACAAGCTATACAACTGGCCTTTAAAAATATTTTAAAAGCAGTGTTGATTACATGTATGAAATGTAGTTAGATTTGCAATATGCAATTTTGGGAGTCTGTCTGTAGTCACAGTACCAACCTGATGGTTTAAACTACCCAAGCCATTTATTGGTTAAAATATACTGCACATTTCAGTGAAGGTTATTTCTACCCTTCCCATTATGATGTTGACCATGTATACACTTGAATCTTGCCTTAAATGCTTCTGGAAGAAAACATGGAATAAATATAAATTAGCAGATGTAAAGAATAAAAGACCACGTTTTCTCAATGGAGTCCTACAAAATTGAACAAAAATGAAAAAATACAGAGAGAATGTAGAACTAGTAATTCCTCAACAAAATACATTAGGGAGCTCATAAATATTTTAAGAAATTGTTTTTGCGAGGACAAAAATTGACCCAAAAATTAAAACATCAAGTGAGCTGTTAAATGATCATTTTCTTGGAGCTTGGCATCCTGTTCTCTCTTTATCTAACTTGTATTTAACACACTCTGATACCAACCACATACTCTCCTTGGAAACAATTTTCCTGAGACTAGCTTAACCTTTAAAAGCATGTGTGTGTCTTTTTTCAAACTACAGAAGAATATTTAAAGGAGCCCAAATTCTTACCATTTTATTTTTTATTACTGGGTAATCATTGGGTATAAATGACAAATAAAATTGTACACATTTTAAGTATACAATGTGATAAGTTAATACACATATATATTATGCAGTGATTACCAAGGTTAATATAATGAGCACATTCATTCTACACCTCATAAAGTTAACTTCTTTTTTTTTTTTGATGGTGAGAATGCTTACGTTCTACTCTCAGTAACTTTCAAGTACCATATTCTTACCCTCTTGACTCCTATGACAAGTAACGTAAAGTATTACATAAAGTTAGAAAATTATGTTTTCCAGGAAACTGCAAAACGCTTACCATAGGCTCTTCCCCTCAAAACACCCACTATTAACAGTTTCGTATGATTCCTTTGGGCTTCCCTGGTGGCTCAGCAGTAAAGAATCACCTGCAATGCAGGAGATGAGAGTTCAATCCCTGGGTAGGGAAGATCCCTGGAGAAGGAAATGGCAACCCACGCCAGGATCCTTGCCTGAGAAATCCCATGGATGGAGGAGCCTGGTGGCCTACAGTCCGTGGGGTCACAAAAACAGTCATTCACGACTTAGTGACGAAACAAAAACATGATTCCTTTCCCTCACCAAAATATGTATTTCTTTACATACACATAATTAGTTTTGAATTTACTTTCACAAAAGGATCTTAATATAATTCTGTATCTTTCTTTTTCCACTAACATGCATCTTAGAGATCTGTTCACACTAGAACATATATCACTATTTTATCATTTATCATATGGTAGAGTGTACCATTATATACATACATTGTAATATATTAATCTGTCCTCTTCTGATAAATAGCATGTTGTTTGTTTTTAGCATTTGCTCTTATGAAAATTTCTGTACTGAATATATTTGTACATAAATTTTAACAGGCTTTTGTAAGGATATTAATAGATTAAATTTCAACCAGTGGGCCAAAAGTATTTGTATTTTAAACTTTGATAGGTGTTGTGAAATTGTCCTCCAGAAAGAATGGAGCAATTTATATCCCTACAACAAAGTATGTGATATACCATTTATTCACACCCTGACCACCACTGGAAAAATCAAAGTATTTTAAATTTTGACAGTGTAATAGCAGAATAATATACTTTTCCACAGGGGCTTCCCTTGTGGCTCAGCTGGTAAAGATTCTGCCACAATGTGGGAGACCTGGCTTCAATCCCTGCATTCGGAAATGCTGGAGAAGGGAAAGACTACACACTCCAGTATTCTGGCCTGGAGAATTCCATGGACTGTATAGTCAATGGGGTCAAAAAGAATTCACCAACAAACGAATATGTTTTCATAATTTGCGTTTTTCCACTGATACTGAAATTGAGCATTTTTACATGCAACTTATTGTTTGTATTTTTGAAAAAATTCCTTGCTCTTTTAAGAACTTAGTTTGTTCATCTTATTGATTTGCATAAGTTCTTTATAAATTAAGAAAATTCTATTTGGTTATATACATAAAATGATTTTTACATTGTTATTAATTTTTCAGTTTTGGTTGTGAAATCTATTATCTTCTGGAAGTTTTGTTGTTAGTTTTATAAGATCAAATTTTTCAATCCTTTAGTTAAAGCTATTCGGAAAACCTTTCTATGTGCCAGTATTGTGACTAGATTCACTCACACTTTTTCATTTGTTTTAATAGCCTCATTTCCCCTGTAATTTCCAATTTTATTTCTATTTTTACTATGGATAATAAGCAGAAATACATATTCATAATAATTTTGAGTAAAGCAGCTTTTGAAAGCACAGCCTTATGTATCTAGTAATCTAGCTTTCATTTGTCAATTTTTAAAAATCTTTTAAACATTTTATTTTGTATTGGGATATAGTTGATTAAGAATGTTATAACAGTTTCAGGTGAACAGTGAAGGGACTCAACAATATATGTATGTTCACTCCCAAACTCCCATCCAGGTTGCCATGTAACATTAAGCTGAGTTCCACAGTAAGTCCTTTTGACAATCCATTTTAAATATAGCTACATGTACATGTCCATTCCAAACTCCTTCAGTTCAGTTCAGCCGCTCAGTAGTGTCTGACTCTCCGCGACCCCATGAATCACAGCACACCAGGCCTCCCTGTCCATCTCCATCTCCCGGAATTCACTCAGACTCATGTCCATCGAGTCCGTGATGCCATCCAGCCATCTCATCCTCTGTCGTCCCCTTCTCCTGCCCACAATCCCTCCCAGCATCCGAGTCTTTTCCAATGAGTCAACTCTTCGCAGGAGGTGGCCAAAGTACTGGAGTTGCAGCTTTAGCATCATTCCTTCCAAAGAAATCCCAGGGTTGATCTCCTTCAGAATGGACTGGTTGGATCTCCTTGCAGTCCAAGGGACTCTCAAGAGTCTTCTCCAACACCACAGTTCAAAAGCATCAATTCTTCAGCACTCAGGCTTCTTCACAGTCCAACTCTCACATCCACACATGACCACAGGAAAAACCATAGCCTTGACTAGACAGACCTTAGTCGGCAAAGTAATGTCTCTGCTTTTGAATATACTATCTGGGTTGGTCATAACTTTTCTTCCAAGGAGTAAGCGTCTTTTAATTTCATGGCTGCAATCACCATCTGCAGTGATTTTGGAGCCCCCAAAATAAAGTCTGACACTGTTTCCACTGTATCCCCATCTATTTCCCATGAAGTGATGGGACCGGATGCCATGAGCTTCGTTTTCTCAGTGTTGAGCTTTAAGCCAACTTTTCACTCTCCTCTTTCACCTTCATCAAGAGGCCCTTTAGCTCCTCTTCACTTTCTGCCATAAGGGTGTCATCTGCATATCTGAGGTGATTGATATTTCTCCCGGCAATCTTGATTCCAGCTTATGTTTCTTCCAGTCCAGTGTTTCTCATGATGTACTCTGCATAGAAGTTAAATAAGCAGGGTGACAATATACAGCCTTGACAAACTCCTATTCCTATTTGGAACCAGTCTGTTGTTCCATGTCCAGTTCTAACTGTTGTTTCCTGACCTGCATACAGATATCTCAAGAGGCAGGTTAGGTGGTCTGGTATTGCCATCTCTTTCAGAATTTTCCACAGTTTATTGTGATCCACACAGTCATGGTAGGAGGATTCTTAACACTGAGTCCCAGGGAAGCCTTGTACTTAAAATTCTGATATGCCACAATTACCATTCATCTAATTATCTAATCCCCCTAGGTGTTTAGGTCTCTCTCTCTCTCTCTCTCTCTCTCTCTATCTATCTATCTATCTATATATATATTTTCTGTTTCATTGCCCTGGACTTTTATTTTCTCTACCTTACTACCTTAAGTATGTTCAATAAGAATAGGTACATTTTATTGAGTGACTCTCCTATAAACATAAGTAAATGTTTATTAAGAAACATTTTATTTATTTAATTTCTTAATTATGACACCCTAGAAGTGGGAGGAAGTGGGGTACACCTGACTTTCCCTAAATACCTGTATTCACTACCTCATTGAATTGTTGAATTTGCCACATGGAATTATTTAATTTATTCCAAACCACCATACTTCAATGCAGGCGTTAATTTTTCAGTGTCAGAAATGGAAAAACATAAACTTCAAAAGGAAAAGTATTTTGCACAAAGTCATAAAACTTATAAGTGGCAAAGCTGAGATTCAAACCTATATATGTCCAACCCCAAATTCCATTCTTTTTCCATGACTCTCCAGTGTTAGATGCATAAAACTACTTGACAGAGTTAATGACAAACAATGAAAGGATCATCCTCCAGGATTAAGCATCACGTAGACAGCAAGCTTTTACAGTGGAATAATGATCACTACTAAGGGAGGTAGGAAAAACAGGTATGGAATTATTGAATTTCATAGGGATCAGAGAATGGTTTATTGAGGTTGCTAATGAGGTATGCTTCCCAGGTGGTACTAGTGGTAAAGAATCGGCCTGCCAATGCAGCAGACATAAGAAACAAGGGTTCCATCCCGTGGCTGGGAAGAGCCCCTGGAGAAGGAAATGGCAACCCACTGCAATATTCTTGTCTGGAAAACCCCATGGACAGAGGAGCCTAGTGTGCTACAACATACAGTCTGTTTGGTCTCAACAGTCAGACACAATTGAAGCGACTTAGCACGTGAGGTATGCAAAGAGACGTAGGAGAAAGAAAAAATTGAAAATAGAGTTTGGGTCAGACAGTAGAGAGCTTTGACTATCTGCCTAGAGAGCCTGTGTTATATGTATGATTTTATCAGAGGAACGTTTCTCAGTATTTCTCACAGAGCAATTTCTACCAACCAGTGTTTTTTTGATTCTTGTTTTAAGAAAAAGAAATGAAAAAGGCAAAATCTTTGTCAGAGGAGGCTTTGCAAACAGCTGTGAAAAGAAGAGAAGCTAAAGGCAAGGAGAAAAGGAAAAATATACCCATTTGAATGCAGAATTCCAAAGAATAGCAGGGAGAGATAAGAAAGCCTTCCTCAGTGATCAATGCAAAGAAATAGAGGATAACAATAGAATTGGAAAGGTTAGAGATCTCTTCAAGAAAATTAGAGATATGAAGGGAACATTTCATGCAAAGATGAGCACAATAAAGGACAGAAATGGTATGGAACTAAAAGAAGAAGAAGATATTAAGAAGAGGTGGCAATCATACACAGAACTATACAAAAAGATCTCTATGACCCAGATAACCACGATGGTGTGATCACTCACCTAGAGCCACACATCCTGGAATGGGAAGTCAAATGGGCCCTAGGAAGCATCACTACGAACAAAGGTAGTGGAGGTGATGGAATTCCAGCTGAGCTATTTCAAATCCTCAAAGGTGATGCTATGAAAGTGCTGCACTCAATATGCCAGCAAATGTGGAAAACTCAGCAGTGGCCACAGGACTGGAAAAGGTCAGTGTTCATTCCAATCCCAAAGAAAGGTGATGCCAAAAAATGTTCAAACTACTGCACAACTGTACTCATCTCACACACTAGTAAAGTAATGCTCAAAATTCTCCAAGCCAGGGTTCAACAGTATGTGAACCATGAACTTCCAGATGTTCAAGCTGGATTTAGAAAAGGCAGAGGAACCAGAGATCAAGTTGCTGACATCTGTTGGACCATTGAAAAACAAGAGAGTTCCAGAAAAACATCTATTTCTGCCTTATTGACTATGGCAAAACCTTTGACAGTATGGATCACAACAAACTGTGGAAAATTTTTGCAGAGATGGGAATACCAGACCACCTGACCTGCCTCCTGAGAAATCTGTATGCAGGTCAGGAAGCAACAGTTAGAGCTGGACATGGAACAACAGACTGGTCCCCAATTGGGAAAGGAGTACGTCAAGGCTGTGTATTGTCACCCTGCTTATTTAACTTCTATGCAGAGTACATCATGTGAAATGCTGGGCTGGAAGAAGCACAAGCTGGAATCAAGATTGCCGAGAGAAATATCAATCACCTCAGATATGCAGATGATACCACCCTTATGGCAGAAAGTGAAGAAGAACTTAGGAGCCTCTTGAAATTAAAGAGGAGAGTGAAAAAGTTGGCTTAAAACTCAGCATCATGAAAACTAAGATCATGGCATCCAGCTCCATCGTTTCATGGCAAACAGATGGAGAAACAGTGGAAAACAGTGACAGATTTATTTTGAGGGGCTCTAAAATCACTGCTGATGGTGACTGCCACCATGAAACTAAAAGACATGTACTCCTTACAAGAAAAGTTATGACCAACCGAGACACCATATTAAAAAGCAGAGAGTGACATTACTTTGCCAACAAAGGTCCGTCTAATCTAAGCTATGGCTTTTTCAGTAGTCATGTATGGATGTGAGTGTTGTACTATAAAGAAAGCCGAGCACGGAAGAATTAATGCTTTTGAACTGTGGTGTTGGAGAAGACTCTTGAGAGTCCCTTGGACTACAAGGAGATCCAACCAGTCCATCCTAAAGGAAATCAGTCCTAAATATTCATTGGAAGGACTGATATTGAAGCTGAAACTCCAATACTTTGGCCACCTGATGCAAAGAACTGACCTCTTGGAAAAGACCCTGATGCTGGGAAAGAATGAAGGCTGGAGGAGAAGGGAACATCAGAGGATGAGATGGTTGGAGGGCATCACCAATTTGATGGACATGAGTTTGAGTAAACTCTGAGAGTTGATGATGATAAAGAAGCCTGGTATGCTGCAGTCCATGGGGTTGCAAAGAGTCAGACAGGACTGAGCAACTCAGCTGAACTGATGGGAACACAGCCAGCTTCATTTGTTTGCAGTTTCTGTGACTACTTCTGTGCTACAATGGCTGAGTTAAGTATGTGCATAAAACCCAAAAGTCTGAAAAAAATTCTGTCCTCTATAGAAGAAACTTGACAACCCTTTTACTAGTGGATTTTCTCAAAACCTCACTATAGCTGCCCTGCATAAACAGATCAATTTTGTTTGTATGAACAACATGCCAGGTAAGGATTTTGGACATTGATTCAATATTGACTACTTGATTCAACTCCTGTCACCATGTAAAAACACTTGCAGCACTATTAAAACTTGTACTTAATTTTGTCATTATCTGATGATACCCCCTTGACTCATTTGATGTGTAAATTAAATAAATAAGAGAAAGATCAGAATATAAATTGCAAAATTGGTGAAGATATTTAATAAGGCCTAGATGTGTCATCAAATACTTTAGAACATGCTCTTTTAAACTTTGCGGTAATGTGAACATTTTTAGAAATATCCAAGGGGTATATCATAAGTAAGAAAAAGTCTAATATAATAAGGAAATAATACTGTCAATACTATGCAAATTTAAGTTACTCTTGTTCAAAAGAGGAGGACAAATGGACATGATGGAACTGATTATTTATTTGAATTTTTGTTACTAAAACACTTGAGCTGTTAGCCAATTAACATAAAGTGCCAATTGGTGAGGCCAGGAGAGGGAAAATGTCACTAGACTATATCCAAAGTGATTAAATTCCAAGAGCCAACTGACCTCTCAGCAGCTCTGCCTCTTCTGCCCCTTGGCTGGCCACCCCATTGTGTGGTGCTCTAAGCCTTTCCTCCAAATGTCACATTCCTGCTGAATGATCTCTTCCATTTGAACTTGAATTGCTTGTACTAAGCTTGAATTGCTTCTAAATCAATTGTGGATGATTTATAGAAAAATGTAAACACAAAATTTTAGGGGTTGTTTACATTGATATGAAGGACAAATTAATAAGTTTCTAATCAAGGCAGAAAATGACTTTCTATAATTATTTACTTGAAGAATAAAGTTTTTCATATCCCAGGGTGACCTATATTTTTATCTGTACCCTAGACCAAGGTTTCTCAGCCTTGGCACTCTTGACATTTAGGGCCAAATGGTGTTTTGGTTGTGTGGCTCACCTGTGTATTGCAGAATGTTTTCCAGATCCCCCAGCCTCTACCCACTGGATGGCAGAGCAACAGCCTGCCCCTTGCCAGTAGTGACAAAATTAGCCCTGGCTGAGATCCACTGCCCTAGATAAAAATGTGTGAAAAACTGCATCAGAACCTGTACTTTATCATCTAAGTAAGTGTTAGTCACTTAGTTGTGTCCAACTCTTTGTGACCCCATGGACTGTAGCAAACCATTTTCCTCTATCCATGGAATTCTCCAGGCAAGAATATTGGAGTAGGTTGCCATTTCCTTCTCTAGGGGATCTTTCCAACCCAGGGATCAAACTGGGGTCACCTGCACTGCAGGCAGATTCTTTACCCTCTGAGCCACCAGGGAAGTCTTAATTTATCAGCTAGTTAGCCATAAAAACCATGATCTAACTAGGCAGACTGCTGCTCTTAGTTCTGCTCTTTCTTGAGAATTATATTTATTTATTAATTTTTATGGGGAAGCATTGCATGCATTCTCAGACATGTCCCACTCTTTGCGACTCCATGGACTGTAGCCTGCCAGGCTCCTCTGTCTACGGGATTCTCCAGGCAAGAATACTGGAGTGGTTTGCCATTTCCTCTTCCAGGGGATCTTCATGACCCAGGGATCGAATCCATGTCTCCTGTGGCTCCTGCATTGACAAGTGGATTCTTTGCCATTGAGCCCACGTGAGAAGCAATACAAAGCCTCAAATGTTTAGTCTTCAGATTAACCTATCTTTGCCACTAGGCTCTGCCATTTATAGCTGTGTGACCAACAAATTACTTGGCTTCTTTTTGTTGTTGCTGTTGTTTAGTTGCTAAGTCGTGTTTGACTTCTAGGGGGCATTCAAGTTTCTTCTGAGGAATAATACAATAATAAAGTACAATATTTAGCACTATGCTTGATATATGTTAAGTGATTAACAATTTGGGGTCATTATGGGTAATTGTATTAAACAATGTTATCATTAAAATGTTTTTTCCTTTCCTATAAAAAGATTTTATATTTTCATCCTATGGATTTCCTGTATGATTTGCTTTGGCTAATGAACTATGAATGAAAGAACCACTTTCTAGTAAAAGCTTTTTGAGGGTCTAGTGTCTCTACTCTGGCTCTCTCCTGAAATCAGCAATGTCTCAGATAAGCTGTTTCTTAAGTCTAGGACCTGTTCCCCCAGAATGAAGATGACATGGAACAGAACATGACCTGTGATAAACATATAACTTGACCTAGGAATAAAGCTTTGGTTGTCTAGAAGGAATGCATCCTCTAAGTTTTTTTTTTTTTTTTAATTTCAGTTTTTACCTGGAGCCTATTCTGGTATAAGGTAATTGATAAAGTAATTTATTGAACATTTCTTGAACATATATCACATGCCAAACATTATGTTATAGAAGAGAATAGCAAAACTTTCCATGCTGTCTTAGAACAAAGATTTCAGTGGTAGAGAAGGGGAAAATGGTATTACACATAAGACACTAAGATAGAAGCAGTAATAGACAGGGGAAAATCAGGAGCCTCTTGGAGGTAAAACCCTGACCAGAAGGGCAGATAAAGAATCAAGCTAAACGAAGGAAGTGGAAGGCAGGGAAACATGGGAGCACGGGACATTTTCTTTTAATGGTTAAGAGACAGGAAAAGGAGATACTATGGACAATTTAAGGACAGATTGATGCACACGTTTTGAAATTCAGGATTTATCTTTTTAGTCAAAGGGAAACCATCAAACATTTCTAATCAGGAAAATGACAATGTCCTAAATTATCCATTTGGTCATTGACTATCCATACCTATTGCCTCTTTAGAAGCCTAATGCCCTTGAAACGTTATTTGGAGACGTTCCGCTGTGTCTGAATGTCTTATTTCTCAGAAAAAATTCAAAGAATATTATGTTCTTCTAATAAGCAAACATTCAACTTTTCTCATTGAATGTATTACTTTGACGGATTAGTTATAATCCTAAAAGTAGAGTAATCTAGAGAATTCACTTATTGAATATCATTAGCTAGTTATTTCCTTCCTGTTACAATATACCTGGCAATGGTGCACTAAAGTTGTATTTCAGGGAGAAAGATAATAGCAACAAGAGAAATAATAACCGGCAACAACAATAAACCTAACATCAGCAGGTCCAAAATAGAAACGGAAAGTTGTCATTGAAAAGGATTCTGGAAATGGAAGATTCATCTCATTATTTGAATTCTTCCTAGTTTAGATTCAGAAGGAGTCATTGTCATTTTTCAATGGCAGATCTATTCCACTGATAATAAGGCCCTGCTTTGTAGATTTCCTGAAAACTGTTTCTTGCTGTAGAATAAATTCCTAACTGATAAATTAGGATACTCAGCCCTTCCAACAATTGTGTAACACCATTATCATCATCATCATCATCATCATCATCATATCATTATCATCACTGTTATTATATATCAAGTGGTTCTGCTCTCATGACTACACTCTGAGATACAGTCTCATTAATCGTAACTATGACACATGGCCACACTCAACTGTAAAGGGATACAGAGGAAATGAATTATTCGTTTTTTAACTTCTGTAGCCAGCCTGTCTAATTTTATAGCCCTAAGCCACATGCAATCATTTAAATGTAAATTAATTATTTTTATTGGACTATAGTTGATTTACAATGTTGTGTTTTTAAGTATAAAGTAAAATGATTCAGTTATATATAATTGAATCATATATATATATATATTCTTTTTCAAATCCTTTTCCCATTTGTGTTATTATAGAATACTAAGTAGAGTTTCCTGTGCTTTACAGTAAGTCCTTTTTGGTTATCTATTTTATATATAGTAGTGTGTATATGTTAATCCCAAACTCTTCAGATCTATCTCTCCCCCATCTTTCTCCTTAGGTAACCACAAGTAAGTTTGCTAAGTCTGTGAGTCCATTTCTCTATTGTAAGTTTATTTGAACCATTTTCTTAAGATTCTGCACATAAGTGGGTAAGAGATGCTATTTGTCTTTATCTTTCTGACTTACTTCACTTAGTATGATAATCTCTAGGACTAGTCTTATTGCTGCAAATAGTTAAAAAATACAATTCACAATTTAGTTCCAAAGTCACAGAAGGCAGATTTCAAGTGCTCAAAGCTATATGTGCATAGTGGCTCCCATAATCCTCTGTGCAGCAGACACAGGACATTTCATCATCACAGAACTTTCTGTTGGAAAGTGCTGCTCTATAGTATAGACATGCAGTGGGGAAGAAGTTTTGCTAAATTTCCACAGTGGCAACAGTGTTTAACATAGGATCCGTGTGCAAAGGTTCTTTTAAAGATTAATAGTCACTTATTTTTTTTGAAGCTCAAATATTGTTATCTCCTCACTAATTAACATACTTTATATTTAGAAGGAGAAAGGTAACAATAAATAAATTAAAAAGTGACTGTTGTCTGAATTCGTCTAAAATTCAGTGGAATCACCTACAAACTTTGATCCCGTACTGTGGCTTCAAAATTCAAGTAAAGGCATAGACTAAACAAGACAGCAGCATCTAAGAGATTTAATGCCACTTTCTGTGCCAGCCATTCTATAAAATATTAATGAGGACATTTGTGGTAATAAATGTTAATACATTCTTTTGAACAAGTGAACAATGGCAGATAATTCTTTATAGTGGCATCAGCAGTAGGAAGAGTTTATTAAAACAATATATTAATTTTTAGGAAGCTAAAAATAATGCTTAAATTCATATCCAAAGTTTTTAATAGTTTTCTCTTGTTTTTTAATTGAAAGAAGGTAATATTTTATAGCAGAAATTATTTAAAACCAGGAACCAAAATACTAGGTTCATAAAGTGCCTGACTTTTGCTGTCACTTCTTCATCACAGCATTGCTAGGCTCAGGAAAGAGTATCAGACATCTTATAAGTCTCCCGTATATGACTGAGAGACACACTAAGCCATCCCTAGTTACTTAATGGGCAAGATTTAAAATATAGCATCACTCAATCATGGTGTTTAGAAACAATTCAAGAAACCTCTGATACGCTAAAAGCCAACTCTAGTTTTATATATACTCAAAAATTCTCATTTGAGAAATAATGGTGTGGATACTTTTCCTCTCTCTTGATATAACAGTTGTGGTCTGTGTGATGTTTATGTGATATGTCTTGGACCACTCAAGAATGACAGTATGATTTTGAAATTTGTTTTTCACTGATCTGTGAATCATGTAACTGTTGACATGTGTGTAACTGTCATGATTTCTCCAAACGCTAAATTTGCCTTTTACAAGGCTGACAATTTTGTTTGATGTTTCTGTTTATGGTCATAGTAATGTAAAATTATCTTTTTGGAAATTAGGTAGTGAAAGTACAGAAGCCCAGGGTAAGAGTCCAAATTCTATGCTAGTGATTTTCATTAAGTAGTAAAGCCATGCCAAGAATATTATAAGTCCTCTGCTTTTATATGGCACAATTCATTTATTTTGCAAATATGTGTGAAGTACCTTTCTCAGGTGAATCTTTGTACTGCCTGTTTTGAGGGGCCAAAGAAGAGTTAAAAACACGTAACAATTGGCTTGCCATCCCTACAAAAATCATTTTATTCTAGCAGCATACTGGAATCACCTGGGAAGCTGTGATGACCTGAATGTTGTTTTCCTTCCAAATTCATATGTTGAAGCTCTACCTCCCAAATGTGATATATTCAGAGCTGAGTCTCTGCAAGGTAATTAGGGTTAGAAGAAGTCCCAGGGCAGGTCCCTCATAACTGGATAGCTGTGCTCATGAAAGGGCTTCCCTGGAGGCTCAGTGGTAAGGAGTCCACCTGCCAGTGCAGGAGACTCCATTATTCTCCAGTATTCTTGCCGGAAAAATTCCATGGACAGAGGAGCCTGGTGGGCTACAGTCCATCAGATCGCAAGAGTCAGACATGACTCAGCAACTGAGCACACTCGCAGGCACACCCTCATGAAAAGAGATACCTGAACGCTTTCTCCCTACCTGCCATGTGCAAGAGAGGTCACATATGCACAAAGCAAGATGGCAATGACTCACGAGCTGAGAAGTGAGGCCTCTAAAGGAAACTTGCTTTGCTAGCAGGTTTATCTGGTACTTCTCAACCTCCTGAATGGTAAGAAAGCTTTGTTATTTAAGCTACTTTGACTATGGTGTTGTTATAGCATCCTGAGATAATGAATGCAGATGCTAAGAGAAATTTTAAAAGCCAAACAACAAAAGCTCAGGCCCACTCCCACTTCCAGATACTCTAATTTAATTGGTCTTGTTCTCAGGGCATTAGTATTTTTAAAAGCTCTTCAGGTAAATTTACTCTATAGACACGTACGAGAAATACTGTCCTGCAAGGAGTCTAGTGTTGGTTTTTTTCCACTCATGCACTCCTGAGGAATGTAACACTGCCCACAAGAGCTTCTCTGTTACTCAGAGTAAGGAGATAGGTGGTACAGCTTGCAGTTTCCTAGAGTAATGTGTCTCATTTCTTCTCTGTTCCCATTGGGAATCACCCTGTAAGATAAAGTATTAGGGCATATATTAACATGAATCAGTTATAGGTACAGGTACACCTCCCACCCTATCCATGGCAGAAACCAACACAATACTGTAAAGCAATTATCCTCCAATTAAAAATAAATAAATTTAAACAAAAAGAAGTATTAGAGCAGAATATATGGTTGTTGTTTTCATGAGGCTTTCTGAGAACAGCGTTGTTGCTTTGGTGCTCAGGTGAGAACAGTTGGCTTGGTGTTTAATGAGAGGCGAACCTACCTTCTTCTGCATGAGCTCCCTTTACTTCCCTTATGTTCCAAGAACAGGAGAACTGAATATTTGAGAGATGTATGGGACAGTAATGTTGGAAAAGGTGAGAGTTCTCAGAAGGTGCTCTTTCTCGGCGTGTACATGATTTTCACTTTGGGGAAGTCTCGTGAATCATTGCAAAACTGTACACTTCATAGAACGGGAGGTCCTACTGTGCAGCTTGGTGTCAAAAGAGGAACTGGGGGCTATTTATGTGGCTAGATTTTTTTCTGTTTATAGTGCTGTAAAGTCTGGGCATACAGGTGTAGTCATTTGTATCTTTGCATGAAGTTAAGCTGTTGTGCCGTTAGTGACACCCATTATTTGGGAATTCAAGTCAAAGTCCCCATTAAAGAAGTTTTAGTGCCGTACCAAAAAGCTGCATAAGAGAATGAGAATTTGCCATTATTTCACTTCCTTCATCCTTTTTCATTCTCTTAATTTGCCTGCTTCTATCTCAGAACAGGAGAAAAGAAAATAGAAATTGTTTAAGTAATGAGAGCAGGCTTTCCTGGTGACTCAGATGGTTAAGAATCTGCCTGCAATGAGCGAGACCTGGGTTCGATCCGTGGGCCAGGAAGATCCCCAGATAAGGAAATGGCAACACACTCCAGTATTCTTGCCTGGAGAATTCCATGGACAGAGGGGTCTGGCTGAGGGCTACTGTCCTTGAGGTACCAAAGAGCTGGACATGACTGAGAAACTAACACACACAAGTAATGAGAGTGGACAGTTTGATTTTGTCGTGGTGAAGACAGTCTGATAGTGAGAAATTGGTTAACAAATTCTTTGGTTAAAATGCAAAGTTTTCTCTTTTAGTCTTTGCTCAGGTCCATACATAACATTTGTGTGACTTTCTGTTTGGTTTTGGTCAATCTAAGGAAAACAGACTGAGTATCACATTTGGGTTAAAGCCAAAATGAAACGAGGATATAAAGTGGAATTGAGGGATTCAGAAAGCACAGACATGAAATAAAATACAGATGTTAAGTTCTGATAAATTTATTGAAATTTGGAATGAGAATTTCCTAGGGTATGGAATGTGTTTTTAAGACATCCTTATCTAGATTATATGAGTCATGTGAGTTATACTGTTTCCAGAGGAATATCCTAGCAGGAAAAAAATAAGTCTTTTATTTTTTTTTAAACAACTGGAGTCCTGTTCTGCAAACAAAAGTGCCCCTAAAACCCTTAATTGCTATTGAATAATATTGCTTCTTTTATTGCATGAGCTCTGACCTCACGTTTGGTATTTTATACACACATGCTTGCTGCAGCTTCCTGTGAAATTTTTGGAATTCAGTTATTTAGGAGACTTTAGGAACCTGCTTAAATCCTTCAAGTCATAGAAGTACTAAAATGTGTTCCCCTTAGTTATGAGATGAACTGTCTCCCCAAATCCCTCCTCTTCCTTGAAACAATAAACACGAAAGTCTGCAAGGCAACTTTTCAGCAGGGGTTCTCGGGGGATATAGGTGGTGGTGGGTGGATCAGCTGCTGCAGCAACACATAACATTGATTAAAACTGCTAATTACTTGGAATCAGAAGCTGTCTGGGTAGGTCCTGCAGTCAGAGCTTCAACAAACCTTGCAGGTGATTCGGATGCCAAGCTCCAACTAAGAAGCACTGCTTTCAAGTAGCATCAGCTGTGGGAAGGTGCAACAGTGGCTGCAGAAATGAAGTATTCACTGGACACCTGCAAAACAGAGCAATGATAATAAGCCTGTGAAAACCTTACTTTGTGAAAAGCACTGGGCTTATAAATGTTGCCCAGGGACAATGTAGCACAGTGATTAACAGCATAGACTCTGGAACCAGACTTTAAGGCTTGAATCCCCACCCTTAGCATTTAAGAGCTATAGGGCTGTAAATAGTTCTTTAAATTCTCTGCCTTAATTTCTTCATCTGCAAAATACCTAACTCAAAGAATTGTCAAGTGGATTAATGTGTTAATATGTGTAAAGCATTTCAGACACATCTGGAAAACAGAGCTCTGAAAGTATTGACTATTATGTTTATGAATATATAGTATATAATTGTATGTTGTATTATAAAGATTTCTTACTCCAACTGTAAATTTTGTATTACCCCTCTTTTATACATGTGGACACTGTATCTTCAAGGGTTTAAAAACTTGATGAATTAGGATCCTTCCAAATATAAATGTCAGATCTAGTGCTTTTTTAAAAAATGGATTTTACTGAATTGCATAGCTGAAAGTTCTAGAGATCGATCCAGGCAAGGTCTGTATTTATGGAGTTCAAATAATGGTGTCAAGACCTGTGTTATTTCTATATCATTACCTTGGGAGGAACGCTGTATACCCTGTCTCTGCCTCTCCCTTTCTGCTAACTCCTAGCTGAAAAGAATGATCAAGTTGGTTCTTGTGACTCAGAAGATGGAGAGTGCCCTAGGGGCTTGGTCCATATCACAACTCTAAACCAGTATCAGCCTGTACTAATGGGAAACAATGGTCAAGGAATCGTAACATACTCCAAACACAGTCTTCCAATTTAGCTTAGCTTCCCTTGCTACAGAAAACAGGACCTGGTAGCCTTAGAAGACGATCCCCAAACTCCTGGCCAAGTCATGCCCTGCCTGTTTCAATGTTTCCTCTTTTAACTCTCTGTAACATTCACTCTTGCCCCAAATCCCTTGGGAACAGAATTCTCTGACTTGTGAGGCATTGTACTTCAACCTATGGATCATTTTCCCTGGATTAAAGGACAGCAGTCTTGTTACTGAATTGTTTTAGTTTTGTCTTTTGACAAGAGGCTCTCTCTTCCACCATAGCTTTAAGAAGCCCCAGGCTTACCTGGAAAAGTCTGGATGATACATCTGTTTTGGAGACAAGCCAGGCTTCAGCAATACGTGAACCGTGAACTTCCAGATGTTCAAGCTGGTTTTAGAAAAGGCAGAGGAACCAGAGATCAAATTGCCAATATCTTCTGGATCATGGAAAAAGCAAGTGAGTTCCAGAAAAACATCTATTTCTGCTTTATTGACTATGCCAAAGCCTTTGACTGTGTGGATCACAATAAACTGTGGAAAATTCTGAAAGAGATGCAAACACCAGACCACCTGACCTGCCTCTTGAGAAATCTGTATGCAGGCCAGGAAGCAACAGTTAGAACTGGACATGGAACAACAGACTGGTTCCAAATAGGAAAAGGAGTACGTCAAGGCTGTATATTGTCACCCTGCTTATTAAATTTATATGCAGAGTACATCATGAGAAATGCTGGACTGAAGAAACACAAGCTGGAATAAAGATTGCCGGGAGAAATATCAATAACCTCAGATATGCAGATGACACCACCCTTATGGCAGAAAGTGAAGAGGAACTAAAAAACCTCTTGATGAAAGTGAAAGAGGAGAGTGAAAAAGTTGGCTTAAAGCTCAACATTCAGAAAACGAAGATCATGGCATCCAGTCCCATCGCTTCATGGGAAATAGATGGAGAAACAGTGGAAACAGTGTCAGACTTTATTTTGGGGGGCTCCAAAATCACTGCAGATGGTGACTGCAGCCATGAAATTAAAAGACACTGACTCCTTGGAAGAAAAGTTATGACCAACCTAGATAGCATATTCCAAAGAAGACACGTTACTTTGCCGACTAAGGTCTGTCTAGTCAAGGCTATGGTTTTTCCAGTAGTCATGTATGGATGTGACAGTTGGACTGTGAAGAGGGCTGAGCACTGAAGAATTGATGTGTTTGAACTGTGGTGTTGGAGAAGACTCTTGAGAGTCCCTTGGACTGCAAGGAGATCCAACCAGTCCATTCTGAAGGAGATCAACCCTGGGATTTCTTTGGAAGGAATGATGCTAAAGCTGCAACTCCAGAACTTTGGCCACCTCATGCGAAGAGCTGACTCATTGGAAAAGACTCTGATGCTGGGAGGGATTAGGGGCAGGAAAAGAAGGGGATGACAAAAGATGAGATGGCTGGATGGCATCACTGACTTGATGGATGAGAGTTGGTGATGGACAGGGAGGCCTGGCATACTGTGGTTCATGGGGTCGCAAAGAGTCGGACATGACTGAGCGACTGAACTGAACTGAACAGTTTAGTTAGCTTGGGTCATGTGATCATCTTTCCAACTAAGGGTAGTGTCAGACCATTTGACGAATATCCTCTTTCTCCCATAGCAGGGAAAGACTTAGGGTTCCACAACAGAAAGAAGAGGAATCACAGTAGAAATGAAAACAAAGATGTTGCCTATATTTGCCTAGGATCACACAGCTATCCATTGGTGGTTGTTCCTCAAATCTAGGTCTGTTTAACTTGGAAGAAAGTATTGTTGAACAGTTTTAAATATTGGTTCTTAAAATTAAATATGTTTGGTCTTCACTATGTACCAATAAATACCCTAGGCCCTAACTACGAATATAAAATTGTATAAGACATATTCGTGTCCTGAAGAGCTTTATTTAATGGTGGAGACAAGTGTAAAGTTGACAGCACCGTGATTAAGGCACTCTGAAAGAGGCATGGAGGCCTCATTAGCAGTGGTTAGAAGTACTTCCTGGATGATCGTTAATCACTAACCCACACTTCTAAACTCCAGAATCTCCACCAGGGGAGAGACTGTGTGAACACAACATTTATCTCCTGAAAGGAGAAACTGTGCTCAGTTATTCTAATTTGACTAAAAAAAAAAAAAGCCAATGTTTTATGGTCAATTTCAGGGTTATTGCACTAGATAAACAAAAATAGGAAAAAAAACACCTAAAATGTAAGAAATTCTCTACAATGACACATTAGAATATTCTCTGAAAGTGAGTATTTTGGTCCTAAACCCTCTAAATTTTTCTACACACTTTTTAATGCATCATGGAGAGCATAAATTCATTCACAAAGGAATAAAAGCAAATTCATTTTCCTTTAGCACTTAATGGTGAAATGGTCATTTAATATAAAAATGACACATTGGGTGAAACCAGCTCTGTCTGGATAAACTAGAAGCTGATGTTGAAGCTACACTGAGCTCCAATCAGAGTTCTGCATTTGGCATTAAATGCTGTGCTTGGCTTGCAAGACAGAATGACTAGACTATAGTAGACAACACATTTTTCATTCAAGTAAGTTTTGTGAATTTATAGTGAGAGATACAAGATGAATAACCCACAGCACTCCATAGTTAAATCTGTGAGTTGAGGATAATGTAGCAGTGATGCTGTGTGTCTGATTTGAAATTCAGTGATTCTGGTACAAAGAGAGAAATGAAAGCTATTCTTGCATTTTATAAAACTCTAGTTATTTGTAAGACTATATGCTGTAAGTTTTAGGGCTGTTAGCATTGCTCAGCACTTTAGATGTTTAAACTGTTCATAATGGACTCATTCAGTGGCCGCCTGGTCTGGAAAATTCTTTAGGAAGAGCAGCACTCCTCTGCTCAATAGCATCCACTTATCAGTGGTCTCATTTTACACGATCTGTTGTGGACATCTGCTAAGGAAATTTTTTGACTAAAATAACAAAAGCTTTTAGAATTCAACTGTGCAAAAAGAATGCAAGAAATTTGAAAATCAACTCTATATGCTTTGATCATAAACAATAAAAAGTAAACTTTCTATTTAGTAAACCTGACAGTCAGGTTTAGTATTTGACAGAATTGGCTGATGTATCCAATTAAGTGGCTGCTTATTTTTGTAGAATAATTGTCTTCACTATTTCAATAGGTTAGATATAGAAAGACATATGGACTGGATTGTGTATCCCCCAAATTCAAATGTTGAAGCCCCCACCTGCAGTCTGGCTGTATTTAGAGTGAGGAAATGAAGATAAATGAGGTCATAATGGTAGGGCCTGATCTGATAGAGTGGATGTCCTTTGAAAAACGCATCAGAGCTCACATTCTCTGTGCATACTCATAGGAAAGGCTGTAGACTGAGTCTACTGGACGAGACCATAGCGCTCTTCAGCTTTAAACATGCTTTATCCTTCAAGAAAAAGATTGATACAAAGGGGACTGAGAGATCTTAGGGCTACTGCCCCCCCACTTCCTCCAGGGCTTGGGGACAAGGCTGGGTCCTTCATTTCAAGTAGTGGGGCTATACTGAGTGCCTCAGTGCAAGGACTTGGCCCAGTGTGACCTGGGCAGAGCTGCTCCACAGCCAAAGGGGTGATGTGGCCCCTGCAGTAGGTCTGGAGAGCAGAACATCAAGCCAGAGGAATATTCTGGTGCCTTAAGAGCTAATGGAATTCACCTTAGCTAGGTTTTCACCTTGATTGGGATCTATCACCCCATTTTTTCCCTAGGTTTTCCTTTGTGGAATGAGAATGTCCACCATGTGCCTGTCTGTCCTGTCATTGTATCTTGGAAGCATACATCTTGCCTGGTCTTTACAGCTTCATAGCTGAAAGGCAATTCACCTCAAATTAAATCACATTGAGACTCTTATCCGAATGGATATAGATGATATTTAGATGACACTTTCCCGTGGCTCAGATGGTAAAGCGTCTGCCTCCAATGTGGGAGATCTGGGTTCGATTCCTTGGTCAGGAAGATCCCCTGGAGAAGGAAATAGCAACCCACTGCAACATTCTTGCCTGCAAAATTCCATGGACAGAGGAGCCTGATAGGCTACAGTCCACGGACTCACAAAGAGTCGGACACAACTGAATGACTTCACTTCACTTTGGACCTTAGACTTTAGAGTTGATGCAGGAATAAGACTTTTAAGGCTGTTGGGATGAAATGAATGTTTTTTGCTTGACAGAAAAACATGAATTTGGGGGTTGGAGTGAAATGTCATGGACTGAATGTTTGTGTTCCTCCTAAATTTAAATGTTGAAGCCCTAACCTCTAATGTGACTTCAAGTAAATAATTAAGGTTGAATAGGATAATAAAACTGGGACTCTGATCCCAGTGGATTAGTATCCTTATAAGAAGAGACACTAGAGATTTGGCTGTTGCTGCCTTTGTTCATGCTCAGAGGGAAAGCCACCTAAAGTTTGTCTATTTACAAGGCAGGAAGAGGACTCTCACCAGGAGCCAAATCCTGTCAAAACCTTTTTCTTGGACTTTCAAGTCTCCAGAACTTTGAGAAAATAAATTTCCGTTTTTAAACCACCCAGGCTATAAGCTGAAAAAATACAGTAGATAAGATCATGTTCCTATATACTACTATTATATACACCTCTCTATATATTAATGGCTATTACAGATCTTATTAAAAATCTATTATTGAATTCATTCAATTGATCATATAAATCGCTTTTCCTGATGTACTATTCTAGTAGCCCTTATAAAGTAATATTTACCTAATATAAAATTTCCTCATGCTTTCTACCTTAAGATTCTCTCATCTCTCACTTTATCATCCTATCTAGCAATGAACTATTTCCAATTCCTACTATACATAGTATTTATACATTTATATGATTGGTCATAATGTTCTGTTTATAGAAGACCCTTTTGCTTTTTGTGAAACTAACAGACTTGTAATCGTTCAGTGTTTGAGTTATTTATTACATTGACATTCTTTGTGAAGCCTAACCTTGATAAGCAAAAAAAAAAAAAAAAAAAAAACTCTTTGCTCTGAGATACCAAGTATCATGTACATAATTTAATTAATGTATTTATACAAATGTGTAAGACATATACAAGGAAAGAAGTGGAAGAGCTTGTCAGTTATCTCTGTACAGTACTTCTTAGACGTAATTAAGAGGATATAATGAAGAGTTTTTCTAAACTACAAAAGTACAGGATGATGCCATGATCCAGATATCATCCAGAGATGTAATAGCTGATATTAGATTTAGTTGTTGATCACTTCATGGGAAATAGATGGGAAAACAGTGGAAAGAGTGCCAGACTTTATTTTGGGGGGCTCCAAAATCACTGCAGATGGTGACTGCAGCCATGAAATTAAAAGACGCTTACTCCTTGGAAGGAAAGTTATGACCAACCTAGATAGCATATTCAAAACCAGAGACATTACTTTGCCGACTAGGGTCCGTCTAGTCAAGGCCATCGTTTTTCCAGTGGTCATGTATGGATGTGAGGGTTGGACTGTGAAGAATGCTGAGCGCCAAAGAATTGATGCTTTTGAACTGTGGTGTTGAAGACTCTTGAGAGTCCCTTGGACTGCAAGGAGATCCAACCAGTCCATTCTAAAGGAGATCAGCCCTGGGGTTTCTTTGGAAGGAATGATGCTAAAGCTGAAACTCCAGTACTTTGGCCACCTCCCTATGAAGAGTTGACTCATTGGAAAAGACCCTGATGCTGGGAGGGATTAGGGGGCAAGAGGAGAAGGGGATGACAGAGGATGAGATGGCTGGATGGCATCACTGACTCGATGGACGTGAGTTTGAGTAAACTCTGGGAGTTGGTGATGGACAGGGAGGCCTGGCGTGCTGTGATTCATGGGGTCGCAAAGAGTCAGACACGACGAAGTGACTGAACTGAACTGAACTGAACTGAGTCTAATCCATGCAGATTTAAGTGCAGGCTAGAACTCAGAGTTCAGTAACCCATAGGAGTGACTTGGAAGTCATTAGCATTACTAGATTATAGAACAAAAGAGTCATAGTTGGATTACTAGTATGAACTTTAAAAGAGGATGAGGCTAAAGAAGATGGGAGAGTAACAGTCTAGAATTAGGAGTGAAAATAGTGCAAATCAGCAGGGGTAACGAGGTGTGTGGAAGTACATCACTAATACCATCACTTACATCTCCTCAGGTACCCAAACTAGAAGTCTTAGAGTCATATTTGCCTATTATTTGTCTCCATTTGGTACCATTAGGTCACATCCTAGTTACTATGCTTTTTATATATTTTTCAAATGCTACTACCTTCTTTATTCCCAACACTTTTGCTTATGTTATTAAATTAATATCACTATTGGATATTGTTTGTCTATCCTCCAAAGATCGACTTCCTTGCCTTCTTTACTGGCTTGTCCCCAGGGAGGCTGTGCCTCCTAGTTTCAGTTGGGTTTGGCTACAGGAAGCCTTAGTAGGAGATTAGAGTTGGGGAAGAATGAGATTGGGGGTATTGAATCTCCTGGTTCCTTCCATGTCTTTAAGGATAACTGTGTTGTGACAACAGGTCACTGCTCCTTTTCAAACCAGCCACTTTGCATAACTCTTTGCCCAGGTTCCTATAACCTTTCATTCTCCTCATCCTTCTGTTCAAAGTGCTTATTTCAAGCATCATCCTTCCTTATGCCCCTATGCTCTGCCCATGCCTTTGAAATTATTCCATGTGCCCATCCTTCCTGGTTTATCCTAGGTTGAATGTGCAATTTGTTGGAATCTTGACACGTTTAATGCTTAGTTTGTTTCCTATCAGTCCCACTCTCATACTCTTTCTCCAATCTTCTGAACACATTTCAAAAAGGGGTCTGTTCATTCATTCTCCAAACCTGTAGATTCCTCTGCAAGATGAACTTAATTTCTTTGATATGATGTGTAAGACTGTAGAAGTATTAACCTTTCATGAAAGAACCTCACCTCTCACCATACCCACAGAGGGACTCTGCACTCAGGCCACTGTGAACATTCAGACCACATGTGGCTTTTCTTGTCTCTTTGCTTTTGCATAAATTGTGTCCTCTGTGAAATACCTATCACCTCCTTAGGTCATGTGGAAGCATCTCTATTTATTATGCAAAAATAAATATCATAGATATGGGGGATGGTAAGTTCCTAACTCTGAAGCAATGAATGACTGTTCACTCTGATCCTCTGGGAAACTGTACCTAATTCTATCACATTCCCAATGATACTGTATTTTCATGATGGTTTGGCAGATTTTCTTAGGCCCACCCACTAGACTTTCTTGGCTTCACTGGGAAAGGAATGTGGTCTTTCAAAATCTTGATATCTTAATCAGTATCTACTATAGAGCAGATGCTCAATAAAATACTTGGAATAAATATACTAGCCTGTACATTATTACTCTAACGATCTCATGGCTAGTTAAAAGGTGAGATGATCCAGTTGTGAAATTTTATTTTATTTATTTATGGCCAGAATGAGCTTATCTGATGCATCTGGCCAGGCAGATGCCCTTCTCCCCTAATTACTCATTCCATACACATCATTGCTAAAATGTCAAACACAAAAATGTTGATATAGGCAGAATATTATGAAGTTTACACTAAAAATTAAAATTCATAATCATTAGGCATAAACATCATACCATTTTCCATCAAAAAACAAATATTTATTGTATAGTTTACCTACACATTTAATAATTTTCAAAAGAGCAGTGAAAAAATGTTTATACAAGCCTTTTGACTATAATTCAATGGCTGATATATACATATATATATATATAGTGGAGGTACAGTTAAATAAGAAAAATTGAATTTATCCTACTAGAATATAGGTAATAAAATATTACTACATTGGTAATTCAGACCTAATAAGTTAAATGGTATCCATCTTCCCTAAATCTGTGGGTCCATGCTCCTTTTGGAGAAGGAAATGCAACCACTCCGGTATTGTTGCCTGGGGAACCCCATGAAGGAGGAACCTGGTGGGCTACAGTCCGGGGGTTGCAGAAGTCCAACATGACTTAGCAACTGAACAGCATGTCCATTTAATGAGCAACCTATAAATAATTGGTCAATAGAATACAATGCAAGCTTCTAGGAGGATTTTTAACTCAGCCCTTTGCCACTCTGCTTAGTTTAATAAACAAACTTAATAAACTAGGGGTTGTGTCTTCTTTCTTTGTTTTCCTGCACAGATGAAGCTTTAAAATAAAGCTTCCCACCTTCTGTTAAGCTTTCAGGGTGGCATCTGTGCCTCTGTAACTAAGCAGCTAAGAGGCTGAGGCACATATTTTTCAACCGAAAAGTCGGATCTAGATTCCTCTGCTGCCTCACTCGTGGGAGACTCTGCGGCAGCCCTGGCAGGCCTGCTCTGGTGAGGATGAAGGGGAAAGAGTAGCTGTCAGGTGTGTTGAGGCTGATCTAACGCCAGACCATGGTGGATCACAGATTTCCTCTCATACGGGGTTTTATGAGACACTGGCCCATGAGGAACAGGAAGAATTTTTTCTTCTGAGGAGCAAATTATACTTGAGAGGCCAGAGAATAAAGACTAAAATGTAAATCACAGATTCAGCCCCGAGGATACCTGTTGAAGGAGTAGTGCAGAATTCTTGTCATTATTTGTTTCCTAAGAGCAAACACACTATTAAGAAGAAATTATTAACAAACTTGTTGAGCTTGAACAGAAAAATGGTCAGTCGCATGATGTGGAGTAATTCAAACTACTTCCTGGCAGAGGTATATTGTAACATATGGAGTAAAAGTTCAGTTTAAAATTTGTTTAAAGCAAATTTTCCCAGTGAATTAATGATAAGCACATTAGCTATTTGCCTTTTAAGGAAGACCTGAGGATTCCTTGTGAAAAAGCATTTATTTGGTAAAACATATATTTGGATCCAAATTATCTGAATACAGATTTCGGTTTTTGTGTTCATTAACAGTGTTACTTCAGGTGATGTGTATAGACTGTTTTTGCTACCTGGTGCACTTAAACTGGTATGAAGGTGAAGATGGAATTACGTCATCCGCGGTCTGTGAAGCTATCTAGTCTTACAGTCTACTTACAGCTGTAAGAAAAGTGAAGTATATTTCATCCCTAAGGTAGACCTTCAACAGTAGTACCTCTCCAAAGCAGTAAAATGGAGACAAAATAGGTTGACTGTATCTTTCTGTCTAATCTGTATCCAATTTAAAAGATATTTTTCTTCATAATAAGTATTGCTTAATACACCAACTCTTATATATTGAGGTGCCATATATATTGAAGATATGCTCTGTGAGTAAAGTGTCTGCCTACAATGCAGGAGACCTGGGTTCAGTTCCTGGCTCAGGAAGATCTCCTGGAGAAGGAAATGGCACCCCACTCGAGTATTCTTGACTGGAAAGCCCCATGGACGGAGGAGCCTGGTAGGGCTACAGTGCCTGGGGTCGCAAAGAGTCGGACACGACTGAGTGACTTCACTTTCTTTTCTTTGTGAGAGTAAAGCTAAGTACACATTTTGATCCTGGAGATGCCTCAATGTTTTAATGAGTTGTGGTCAATACCATTATGTATGATTTTGTTTTTTAATATTTCAAAATAAATGTTTCCATGTTAAGAGGCTTATACAATGTTACATTATATTGAGATTCTACGATTATGGACTCATCTCCTTAGATTATTTCCATCTTTTAAAAAAATAGCATAAGTAATGCTACTGTGAGTACCTTTATTCATAAACTTGCTTTTATTTTTACTCAGTACATAAATGCTCAATAATATTATTGTCAGGCATCAAATAAGTTTACTTTGCACAGCTACGTTCTTCACATCGCTAGGGCTGGAGTCATCACAGGGCCGCAGTAGTGGCTGGTATGTACAGCTCGCTGCTGTAGCTACGGCAGCACTGGGTCATTCCAAATTTGTTCTTGCTATGGCTGATTCGTGTCAATGTATGGCAAAACAAATACAGTATTGTAATTTAAAAAATAAATTAATTAAAAAAATTTTAAAAAAATTAAAAAAAAAAACAAATTTGTTCTTGCTAAATTGCTATGTATAAAAGAGTGCCTTCAGATAGCAAGTCTTTGACTTATATGTTTGGCAATCTTTCTGCACTGGTATTTTCATCAAACATCTAAACTTGTAGACAATTGTTTCCAGAGAGATACTCTGTTGCTTCCATCAGATGATTCTCAAACTATGTAAAGAAAAGCTTGTGCTCTCCTCACAAGCACTCACTCTATAGGCAGCTGAACAAAGCACTGAGCAAAACAAAACAAGAAGTGAAACAGCGCCTGATACGGGAGGGACAAAAATTAAGTGTTACAGATGAATTCAAAATGTTCGTGAATCCCCCAAATTTGAGTAGACAATGCTATGTGTAGTGTAAGGACACGGAAAAGTTCTTAGCCAAGGCCTTATATGGAGTCAGGGGAAATGGTCAGGTAGTTCTATCCTTTCACATACTGTTTGTTTAGAGAGTAAAACTAAAGAAATGCCTCTTCTTGATTTTTAAAAATCAAATTGCCCAGTTGTAGCTTCTTAGATTTCTTCTGTATCACTGGCAATAGCTTATACAAAAATACACACACATTTCATGTAGTTTTATCCCACTATTAAGTTACTAGGTAAGCTAAATAAATTAGGAATCAATGCATCAAAATAAAAGTTATAAATCCTGTGCGGATAGCTAGGCTCGGTATAAATAAGTTAATTGTTTCAAACTGAAATTTCAGATTACAAATTGCACGTGTAGTGGGCTTTCCAAATAACTCATTTTTAAACCCGTAATTACTCAGTTGTCAAAAAACAAAATTCTATTGTACTTAGAAAATAAATTATAAGAATGACTCTTAGCCATTGTGCTGGTTAATGTTGAATAATTTTGTTAATCTGAAATTTACTAATTTACAAAGAGTTTTTAAAGATATTTTTAAAAATTTAAGGTATATAGTGAAATATATACAGATATGTGTGTAAATTTTAGGAATATAGTACCTATTTATGTACTTTATTTCCCATTGTTAACTAGTAGTTTTATTGATGTTTGAACTTTTTAATATATTATAAAATTCTATCATTCTTTTGTGAAATACATGCTTTTTACAAAACACATACAGGCATGTTTTATGTTTATAATATTCATTTTATACATACATTAAGAATTTTAGGTGATCAAATTAATTCTTTAATAGTCTAATGTTTGGAGTCATATTTAGAAAGACCTTCATGCTCATGATTAATTTTTAATCTTTAAAAAAAATTTAGAATATATTTTTTCCTAGTTAAATCTTTGACTCTTTTGAAATTCTCACAGGCAAAAGGAACATGGAAAAATCCAGCTTGATTTATAGCCATTCCCCTTAACCTTCAAGAGTTATACACTTCTTTGAGACCATTTATTGATCAATATTTACTCCACTGATTGGAAATGCCTTATTTGCCACGTACTAATTATTTATGTCTATTTTTAAAAATCTCCATTTCTGACTGTATGTTTATGCCTCAATATGAAATTGTTTTTTAGTTCATATGGCTTTATGCAATAATAGAACTAGTGTTACTTTTTTCCCATGTGTTCCATATCTTTTATGAAATTTAGTAATCTCTTATCAACTAAAAATTATTTTGGTATTTCATTAGAATTCATTTAGAGAAAATGGGCATTACTTTATAATGAGATTTTCTATTCAAGATTGTTCTGTAGAATAATAAGGTGTATATTTAGAATAAATCAATATTTATTTCCTCACTTTCAGAAGTTAGGTTTTGCGAAATCTTACAAGTATTATTTCTAGATACTTTAGTTATTTATTTTACTACTGGAAAAAAATTTTTCTTCCAAATATATGATTATTAATTTTTAATTGTGTAACATGTTACTGGGTTATGTTGTTAAAATACACTTTCATCAAATGTTAAGTATAAAACCATATTATTTACAAATGATAGTTTATATCTTCCTTTACAAAATTTTTGGGACTCAAACTTTTTGGATCTGTGGATTTATAGTTTTCTTCAAATTTTAGAAAATCTGGGCTATTATTTTTAGTTTAGTTTTTTTTTTTCCTGCATACCACCCTCTACTCTTTTTTCTGGGTTGCCAATTATATGATGTTAAACTGTATGATATTTTTTCATAAGTCATAGATATTTTTCATTATTTTTCAGTCTTCTTTATTTCTGCGCTGTTAGGAACTCTGCTAAGCTGAAAGAGAGCTGATCTTAGCTGCAAGTGTTGAGTAGCTCACGAAAGCAGCTAACCCAAAATAAGAGTTAAGCTTCAACACTTAACTGTGATGGTGTAAGCAAGAGGATAAAACCAAAGAAAGTTTCCACTTCTGTTCATTATCTCCCATAGAATACACCTCTTGGAGGTTAAAGTGGATTGGATCAATGCAGACTTGTTTTCTCACTGTTGACCTACACCCCCGCCTCCCAGCGCAACCCCAACAACAAAAAGCCTAGGCAATTTTGTGTTTACTGGGGTAGAAAAGAAGGCAAGAAGGAAGGGCTAGAGGTGGAGAAGGACTGGGTACTGGAGTAGAGGGTGAAATGTCTTCAGTGTTTTCTTCTGTCCTTAAGGCCCAATCTCTCCCCTGACCTGAAAGGAGGACTGAGCAGAAATACTTGAAGACCTCTGCTCAAGGCCCCAGATAAAGATATCTAAGAATGAAAGCACCTGGACTAGGAATGGAAAGATGTAAACAGCATGGCCAGCCAATTGAGTCCTTGACCTCAACTCTGTTCAGAAATGAATATGCCCAAGTCTGATGTGGGAAGGACAGTTTTCCCAATGTGGCTTGTCTCCATAATGGCCTGTGGTCAGACCTGAAAAATTACATGGATTTTTTACTAGGAAACAAGTTCCTCATGTGCTTAGTGTTAAACAGTTGCTGTTTCTTCAATTTCACTGATATGTTTTCCTGCACTGCCTAATTCAGTATATTCTTCATTTCGGTGATTGTATTTTTACTTATAGAGATTGCATTGTATCTTAAAATATCTTTCATTTCACTCATTGTGCTCATGTTTTCCTCTGCTTCCTTGAACGAACACAGCATTTGTACAAAGCTGTTTCAGTGCCTGCCTGTCTGTGTGCCAGATCTACCATCTCTGTTATTTCATAGTTGGTTTCTATTACTGAATTTTTCTCCTAATTATGGAGTATATTTTACGTTTTCTTCTTTTACCTACCTGGTAATTTTCTTTTACTGGATACTAGATATTGTGTTGTTGATGTTGTGGGTTTTGTTGTTTTTGTTGATCGCTGACTTTTGCTGTGTTCCTTAAAATCATTTGCATTTTGTTTTGGGAAGCAGTTACATTAATAAAAACCAGCAAAAACCTTTTGAGGCTCTCTTTAAGGCTTTATCAGAAGTAAACAAAGAGCCTAGGACTTTTCCTTGGCTGAGTCTTTACCAAGGAAAGAAGAGCAGTCTTCCTCCCGATGGGCTCTGCTGTTGTCACAGGGTGTGAGAGCTCCCCTTTCTGGTCTTCCAACTCTATTTAATGGAAGTTTCTGTTTATTCTCTCACATGTATATTAAATGGCCACAAACTAAGTGGCTTAAAACAACATGTATACACTTATCTTACAGTTTCCATAGGTCAGAAGTCCAAACATAGCATAATTGGGTCCTCTCGTCAGGGTCTCATAAGCCTGAAATCAGGGTGTTGGTGGAACTAAATTCTTTCCTGGACCTTGGAGTCCTCTTCTAAGCTCTTGTGTCTGTTAACAGAACTCAAGCTCCTTGTGGCTCTAGGTCTGAGGTCTCCGTTTTCTTGTCAACTTTACCCAGGGGCTTGTCACAGTTATCAGAAGCCACCTGTATTTACTTGTGCCCCTTAGAACATGGCAACTATGTCTAGGGCAGATTTTTAGAGTCAGGCCCATTCAGGACAGGATCCTTTTTGATTAGCTTTGAATCAGCTGATTTGGAACTTTTGTTCTGTCTACAGAATCTCTTCCCTTTGTCATATTCTCTTGACTAGAAGCAGATTACATCTCAAGCCTGCACTTGAGTGAAGGAAAGTATACAAGGATATGACTCATTGGGGATAATCCTAGAGTATGTTTTCCACAAGACAGCAAGGGTCAATTTTCTTTATATTTCTTGGTTGGAAGCAGAAATGTAATTTCATTTCATCTTTTCTAGTAAAGTCTGCCAGTATAACCCGCACAATTTTAAAAGAGGTTATGATAGACTTTCTTCTTCAGTAGCTCATATTAAAGAAACTTTTTCAGTATTGATCATTGAATATTTGTTATGGTATATTAAGAAATTACCTGTTTATTTGTTATTAAAGATGCACATTTAATGTTCAGATGCCTTTGCATGTCAATGGAGAAGATTCTATGATTTTTCTCTTGTGGTGAAGCAAATTCACTTTTGTAACATTAGCTTCAGTTGGTTGTATTATTTTTCCTAGTATTTTATTTAGGTTTTCATTTTTTTGTTAATAGATAAAATTAAAATTATTCTCCAGCTTTATTCTTTTTTGTAATGTTTTATATATTAAAGCTATCTCTGTTCCTTTATAAGAGTTGGGAAGTTTTCCCTTTTTATGCTTTGAAATGGTTTAAATAGCCCATCAAGTTTTTTCCTTAAGTACTTTATAGAATTCAATGTTTAACATTTTGAGAGAATTGGAATTATTTGATTATGTTCTCAATTTCTTTTATAAAAATTGGTCTGAATTTCCATCTCTCCTGTAGTCAGTTTTATTAGTATTTTTATAGAAAATTATCCTTTCATTTATATTTTCTGATATGTTTTTAGAGAGCTTGGAAAAGTAATAACTCAAAGTTAATTCCCACTGTATGTTTATATGCATTTTCTTCCTTATTTTGTATATTTGCTTCCTTTTATTTTTAACTAGGTTTGTAAATAATTTTACTGTTCATGAAGAAAGATATTTCCCATATTATTTCCTATAGATTATCTGATTTCTTATCTTTACTGATTATACTCTTTGCTTATTTTAGCTTTTGTTTTTATTAATTTTTTTAGATATAATGTTTTAATTCATTTATTTAACATTTTCTTCATTATTTCAGTGACTGTTAGTCTATCTCTTTTCCAACAAGCTCTGCTATAGTTTCCTATATTCAGAGATTCATATCATTTTTATAGGAAATTTGTAATTTCTTGGTATTTTTCCCTTTTTGCATAAAAATTATTAGGGAAATATTGTTATAATAATAATGTTAAGATCATGGCATCTGGTCCCATCATTTCATTGCAAATAGATAGGGAAATAATGGAAACAGTGAGAGACTTTATTTTTAGGGGCTCCAAAATCACTGCAGATGGTGACTGTAGCCATTAAATTAAAAGACACTTGCTCCTTGGAAGAAAAGTTATGACCAACCGAAACATCATATTAAAAATCAGAGACATTACTTTGCCAACAAAGGTCCTTCTAGTCAAAGCTATGGTTTTTCCACTAGTCATGTATGGATGTGAGAGTTGACTATAAAGAAAACTGAGCACCAAAGAATTGATGCTTTCGAATTGTAATATTAGAGAAGACTCTTGAGAGTCCCTTGGACTGGAATGAGATCCAATCAGTCCATCCTAAAGGAAATCAGTCCTGAATATTCATTGGAAGGACTGATGCTGAAGATGAAACTCCAATATTTTGGTCACCTGATGCAAAGAAAAGACCCTGATACTGGGAAAGATTGAAGGTGGGAGGAGAAGAGTACAGAGGATGAGATGGTTGGATGGCATCACCAGCTCGATGGACATGAGTTTGAATAAGCTCTGGGAGCTGGTGATAGAAAGGGAAGCCTGGCATGCTACAGTCCACTGGGTTGTAAAGAGTCGGACACGACTGAGTGACTGAACTAAACTGAACTGATTAAGAGGATAGGAATTTTTTTTTTTTAGGGTTTCTTTTTGTAGTTTCTAGTTTAATGTCAAACATGATCAATAAACATTCTCTACAGCTTGTAAGCCTTGTAATACATTGATATTCATCTCATGGCCAATGTAGGATCAATATATGTGAATGTTCTATGAGCATTGGCAAACAGAAACTTTTTATGCATGCAAGCTTATTCACTCAAGTTTAAGTTTAGAAACTATGACAGTTCAATATGGTACCTAGATAGAGATTTTAAAATATTAAGCTTGATGTATTTAAACGTAGGAATTATGTTCTACTGTTTTTTGTTTCGACTTTCACATAAACAGTCTATAATATAAGCTTAAACAGTTCAATTTTATAGTCTCTTATCTATAGTCATAAAGTTTAAGAGAGTCCTTCAAGTCGATATTTTTTCCACAGATCATGCAGCTGTAAACTTTGTCAGAAAAAAAAAGAAAAGAAAGTCTGTTTAGTTTTTATTTATATTATTTATTTTTAATATATGATTCATTGCACAAATATTAATGCACTTGATTATGGAGTGCTGCTTCAGGCCCCACTGAGTACTTAAGTGTTATTGAATAGTATCAATATTTTACCTTTCAGAAATCCAAGCTATACTAAGTTCCAAAATACATAAGATTCTTGGAATTTCTGAAAAGGTATTGTGGGCCTGTCTTTTTGTTAGAATTTTTCTCCATAGAACAGATATATGAGATAGATTTACTTTGTTACCTTTAATAGTAATAAGCTATAGTCTAAGGCAAGATAAATTTTCCAGAGTTTTATAAAATATTCCTCCACTTTTTAAATGTTCTATTGTACAAAAGTAAGGGTAGTGTAAAACAACTATTTCTTCATCAAAAATTAACAGTAGTGATAAAAACTAAATTTCCTTTTATAGGGGAATAAAGGACTTCCCTGGTAGCTCAGGTGGTAAAGCGTCTACCTACAATGCGGGAGACCCAGGTTCAATCCCTGGGTCGGGAAGATCTCCTGGAGAAGGAAATGGCAACCCACTCCAGTATTCTTGCCTGGAAAATCCCATGGACAGAGGAACCTGGTAGGCTACAGTCCATAGGTTGCAAAGAGTTGGACATGACTGAACAACTTCACTTTCACTTTCAGGGGAATAAAATATTTTACGTTTATTATAGTCATACAAAATGTTTCATATTATGAGGTATGTTTAAATGCCCTGTAGAACAAGTTAACACAATGGAATTTCAGATAAAATGAAAGGGACTTAATGATAATTAAGTTCTTAGGGCTTTTCAGACAAACTCCTAAAGATGGAATCCTAACTAGGTTTATTGGTGAGCCTACTCCATTTTCTTTTCCTGTCTTCCCCAGAATCTATACACTTAGGGCTTCTCTGGTGGCTCAGTCAGTAAAGAATCTGCCTGCAGTGCGGGAGACCTGGGTTTGATCCCTTGGTTGGGAAGATCCCCTGGAGGAGGGCATGGCCACCCATTCCAGTATTCTTGCCTGAAGAATCCCATAGACAGAGGAGCCTGGAGGGCTACAGTCCATGGGGTCGCAAAGAGGCAGACACGACTGAGTGACTAACCACACACAGTACTACAGACAGGTTCACATGAACTGTCTCTACCCTAACCTGCAGTGCTCCAAACTTGCATAATCAATTCAATTATTCATACTTGCTGCTGACAGTCACTTAAGCACCCAGCACACGTCGGGAGTGAGTGGTCCTAGGTGCTGAATTCTTGGCGAGGCGGGGTTGAAGGGAGAGTGGGGATGGAGGGAGGGAGAGGAAGAAACAAAAAATATTTAACAGTATTACCATTAGTGATGGTGTAAGGGAAGTTACAAAATGCTGTGGGAACAAACAGAAATGAGTTTGCCCAGAGCATGAAGGAAGGTAGAGATGAGGAAAAATATGGGGGAGACATTAGGGACATTAGATATTGGTAGAAATTTTCTAATTAGTCAGTTGTAGTAAAGATATTAATTGAAGAGGAAAGAGTAATCACGAGGCCCAAAGATATTTAGAGAGAAAAGACCAAGGATAGGTGGAAAGAAAGTTAATAATAACTGTTGTTTGAGTGTTATATATCCTGCTAGAGACTTCCAGCTCTTTCCATAACAATATTGCTGGAAGAAGACTGTGACGTACCATCTTCTCCCAAGTCTTGCTGCAGATTCCAATATGTTATTATCCTGAGTGTATTTTGTAAATTACAGACAATGACACAAATGTTAAGTATTAGGTCCAATGGGTTCCAAGATTGATCCATGCACTTAAATGACAATGTCCCAACAGTGATCATTGAATAAAATGAATAGAATGCTGATGGTTGTTATTTTAAACAGATGTGATAATAGTCAAGAATTTTGGAAAGAAAGAATATTGTACAGAAAAAATAGTTTATTTTAATCAAATGCCACAAAAGAAGACTTGGAAATTTTATAAAGGAGAAGAGATTATCTGCATTTTTAAATCATATATAGGCAATGTTGTTTTACTAAGAGGCTCATTTGACATTATCAAATTCTTGTGCTTTTATCTCAGCAGCTTTGTGTTCATTTTATAATTGCAGTTCATATTGACAATGTGTGCTTTATCTACTTTTTATCTATACTTCAAGAAGAAAGTTCTTGGATTATATTTTGTCAGATAATGGAAACTACTTAATAACAAATTACAAAAGGAAGAAGATGAACACCAGCAATTAATTTTTGCCTCCCTTTGGCTTTTATGTATGCTGTGGCTGCTGCTGCTAAGTCGCTTCAGTCATGTCCGACTCTGTGTGACCCCGTAGAGGGCAGACCACCAGGCTCCCCCGTCCCTGGGATTCTCCAGGCAAGAACACTGGAGTGGGTTGCCATTTCCTTCTCCAATGCATGAAAGTGAAAAGTGAAAGCGAAGTCGCTCAGTCGTGTCCAACTCTTCGCAGCCCCATGGACTGCATGCAGCCTTCCAGGCTAAACTGCAAACAGTATGAAAGTAAGGACTTCCTTTCAACTTTAAATTCTTAGTGTTAACTAGTGTTTGATAGAGAATAAGCATTCAGTAAATATTAATGAATATGTTAATGAAAGACATTGTATTATAAAAGAAAATATTGATCATTGATTAGTCAACAGAAATGTTCAAACTCAAAAGAATAAAAGACAGGTCAATTAACTGAATAAGCTGACATTTTTTCAACACATTAACATAATAAAGATGATAATAGCTGTGAACAGAGAAATTGGTATATTCAAGTACTACTTATGAAAATTAAATTGAACTAGATTTTTAAAAAAATTTTTCTCCTTAAAAATTATTTATATCCTTCTACTCTAAATTATTTTCTTAGGAATCTATCCTAAAGAAATAATCCAAGCTTTTTAAACAGATATATTTGTAAACAGATAGTCATTTTTAAAATTACAAAATAACTGAAGCAGCCTCAGTTCAGTTCAGTCACTCAGTCGTGTCTGACTCTTTGCGACCCCATGAATCGCAGCACGCCAGGCCTCCCTGTCCATCACCAACTCCCGGAGTTCACTCAGACTCACATCCATCCAGTCAGTGATGCCATCCAGCCATCTCATCCTCTGTTGTCCCCTTCTCCTCCTGCCCCCAACCCCTCCCAACATCAGAGTCTTTTCCAGTGAGTCAACTCTTCGCATAAGGTGGCCAAAGGACTGGAGTTTCAGCTTTAGCATCATTCCTTCCAAAGAAATCCCAGGGCTGATCTCCTTCAGAATGGACTGGTTGGATCTCCTTGCAGTCCAAGAGACTCTCAAGAGTCTTCTCCAACACCACAGTTCAAAAGCATCAATTCTTCGGCACTCAGCCTTCTTCACAGTCCAACTCTCACATCCATACATGACTACTGGAAAAACCATAGCCTTGACTAGATGAACTTTAGTTGGCAAAGTAATGTCTGCTTTTGAACATGCTATCTAGGTTGGTCATAACTTTTCTTCCAAGGAGTGAGCGTCTTTTAATTTCATGGTGCAGTCACTATCTGCAGTGATTTTGAAGCAGCCTAAATGGCATCTAATGGAGAAATGTTGAGGTAAATACTTGTACCCTTTTAGTGTACTATTGTTGCTGTTAAGTCGCTTCAGTCATGTCTGACTCTGTGCAACCCCATAGACGGCAGTCTACCAGGCTCCTCCATCCCTGGGATTCTCCAGGCAAGAACACTGGAGTGGGTTGCCATTTCCTTCTCCAATGCATGAAAGTGAAAAGTGAAAGGGAAGTCGCTCAGTCCTGTCCGACTCTGTGCGACCCCATGCACTGCAGCCCACCAGGCTCCTCCGTCCATGGGATTTTCCAGACAAGAGTACTGGAGTGGGGTGCCATCACCTTCAGGCAAACAAAAAAAAGTATGTTTAGGGATATAGTCATAGAAACAACTTCTCAAAATGTCAGAACTATTGTGATAAAAATCTATAATTTATTGACTCATGTGCATGCAATATGCACAGGAGAAAAAAAGAAAGAAAATGGTCCATTCAAATTTTGCTTATGATATTACTATGGATTCTGTTATAATATCTTGTAATTTTTATGGCAGTTACTTATTGACTCTTGCCAATGCAATTTCTGTGACGTATTATATATTCATTCATTAATAGTAAACATTCACTATTATTTCACTATATGCTTGTCAGTCTGCTAGGCACTGAGAACATAAAATTGAATATAATATATTTATGATGCTCATGATCAATAAAATGCCATCTACAGGGGCTGTTTTCCTGAATTTCAGCCTATTATCAGCAATCCTGCTAGCCTGTCCAGGTAGTGCATTTGGTCACTAATAAAGCTTCTGTGAGGGAGATGTTGCAGTAAGAGAGCTCAAAAGTTACTGTGGAGGTGAAGGAAAAGTCAAAAGAGGATTTCAACAGATAGCTTTTCCAAAAAACTGGTGATGGGGAAGGGGTGAGAAAAATTTTTAAAATAATAATCTAGGTGTTTCTGTAAAATTATGAAAATGTATAAATTCCAAGTACTTCAGCTTTCTAATAGTAGCCTGGCTCAAAGTCTAGACTTGTAATATTAATACAGTAGTATTCTGAACTTTTTCTTTGCACCTGACTTTTCTCTGCTTAATAGTCACAAATGTCACAGATTCTCTCACATGACTCCTTGAATTTAAAAGTGGCAGAATGTTACTGAAATGACGGTCTGGCAGAAGTGAGAGCAGTGCCTGAATGTCATTTAATAAATTGAAAGGCAGATAAGCTAACTTTGGGAATTGACTGTATTGTCAGCTTAGCGTAATAGGGAAAGACACTGTAGTTGGAATCAGAAGCCTAGTGGCTGAGTTCCTGCTCTCCTGATGCTCAACATAAAATCTTGGACAAGTCTCTTAAATTGATTTTCCATATTGATGATGAGAAATAGTTTTATTTACCTATCTACCTATTAAGATCAGTTTAAAGATCAAATGAGAAATGTAAATGAAAACTTTTTTTTCTCCACTAATGTGGTATAGGTATATTAATCATTACAAGTGGTAGGTAATAATCCTGATAACATCAAGATACTATATCTGGTTTATGACCCTTACACCTTTATCTGAAAGAAAAGGACCCAAGGATATTTTAGCATTCTTTCTATTCAATTCTTTTTTACCACCTCTAACTTGTTTAAGTCATGTCCTACTCTTTGGGACCCTATGGACTATATAGCCCACCAGGCTCCTCTGTTGATGGGATTTTCCAGGCACGAATACTGGAGTGGGTTGCCATTTCCTTCTCCAGGGGATCTCTTCCTGACCCCGGGATTGAACTCGCGTCTACCTGTGTCTCCTGCATTGCAGGCAGATTCTTTACCCACTGAGCCACCTGGGAAGCTCCTAAAATTTTTAGCAAACACTATAGTTAAGCCACTATAAGAAGAATTTCGGTAGTTAAGAAGATTGATCATAAATTGGCTGTGCTACAAGTATGTTCGACTTGCACAGGGATGACATCTCTTTAGTCCATTTGTACTGTTGTAGTCATTATGTAATAGGTGTTATAATGGACTATTCAAATTAATGGACTATTTTTCAAAGGTAGAATAACTGTTACTGATGAGGAAATCATCCAAAAGTTGTTCTTAAATGTTCAACTGTGTCCAGATTTCACTGACCTTCTGAGTCTGAGGGCATTGTCTTTATAATTTATTCATTTTTTAAATTTAAAACTTTATAAACAATTTCATATGGAATTTCAATTAGTCAATTTTCATTTTTATTTTAATTCTTTTTACCATTTTTAAAAATTATTTTTTAATTCAATTTTCATTTCTTTTATATGAAAAACAATTAAACTAAGAGGAACGAATTGAACTTTCTTCTCTTTATGACATCTAATAAAGGGGCATAGATCCGTAGACAAACGGATAAACCAAATAATAGAGGAATGGTTAATGACATTTATCACTGCATAAACTCTACATTTAAAATGTCTAAGGGTTTGAATTTGTCAGTAAATCTCTATGGGAAAAAAGCAATTTCAGTATGGCACATCTAATATTTGTATCATATGAGGTGGCACAGAAGTTCTATTGAGATCATTTTTAAAAATCTATCAATTTGTGCATTCCTGGTACAAATCATTTGCCCCAGAAAACACATTCTTCTTTTCTTTTATAAGTTTGACTAAATGGACAGAAAGTACAGTCTGAGGTATGTGTGTGTGTGGTATTCATCCAACTTAAATTTTAAAACATGAATTTATTTCTATTTTATGACAGGAAAGAGTAACTTAGGAGAAATGGAAATATATTCAGACCCCATCATTCTGTCCTGCTTTACCACTGTCCTTTCCCCAAGACATGTACACACCTTAATTGAATTGAATTAGACTCGTTATTGTATGATTCATGGTCCTTACCTAGTCATCTATATATATATAATTTGTACTAAATATTCATTAGTTGCTTTTTACTTTTTTAGTACTTAAGAGTCTTGAAAAAATAAACCCATACAAGAACTTGGAAAAAATTTAGAACTGTCAGGGTTTATAAAATTGCCTCTAGCTAACTTAAAGAAAGTCATATGTTTGTTTAAAACACTTATTCAAAATGCTGTTTGTAGTTCATTACATGCAGGTTTTATTTTGACATTTTATTAACATAACATTTTTAGTAAGATTATATTATATAAATATTAACAATAGTAAAAGATCATCTGAATCGGTACAAAATACTTATTGGTACTCACTAATGTTCACAAATGCTTCTTGCTACCTTTAGAAAAGAAGACAAGTTAATTTGCAAAATGATAAACACTTTCAATATTCAACACACTTAGAATGCCGACCAAGTTTGGGATATTTGATTTACAAGTTTCATATACAGTTACCCATATTTATAAAACACTGCCTACTGAGCAATATAAGAAGTTATTTTATCTGTATACCTACAATAAGAGGTAGTACTGCCAAACAGCTAGTTGTGTCATTTTAGATTCCAGATTAATAGCCAATCTACTGGGAACAGATGTTAAATCCCCATTTATGCTGCTGTACATGTACATCTATTTCCGGTGGAATGGGTTTCACTCTGATCAATAACTGTATCAGCCTAGTTTTTCATCTTATTAGAGAGGTCAAAGCAGTAACAGAGGTACATCTGTTTTCATGTCAAATAATGTTGGAGGTAATGAATCCTCTCCAGGTAGATAAACAACACTTCTGCAATTGTCCTTCGGTCTTCTACTACAAAGCTGATTGTGATTAAGCACGGGCACTTGGGGAATTGGAAGTGCTGGCACATCCTAATGCATTTTTTACTCTGAAGTTTATTTTCATCTCTGTGGTATTTTCAGTTCTTGAGTAGTGACCTGGTTGCATAATATACATCTAAGATGACGCCTGTTATATAATGTCTTTGCATAAGTGGGAAAATGTAGCAGAGAGATGGTTCCAAAATAGAGCCTGTTAAAACTGTTTGCAGTTGCCTACATAACACTGAAACACCTCTGTAAGCTTAGATAGTACACTTATCATGATAATAGTTAATAAACCATGCCTAATGAGCACAATGCAAATGTGTGTGTAAATACATGTTAACCTCCATAGCTTGTTAGCACTTGGTGGATGAAAATCTAACATGGTACTCTCTTAAACGCCTAAATGAGATCAACACAAGTCTACAAGGAGGCAAAGCACAAAGAGATGTTCAGACAAATCTAGAGAGTTTCTATATGGAAGTTGAGTTGTTTCCAAAGGAAAAATATGAAAGTGATGTCTTGCTTGATGGATACAGCACATTGGTTTTGGTGGATTAAGTTACTGCTTTTCATCAAGCCTATTTCCTATAACAGAATTGGATGTGATGAATAGATTCAGTCACTCTGATTTGTAGTCACTTGCTGAACTGCTAGTATTCATTTTAGCCACCGTTTTGACATTGATCAAGCAGGTAGCCCTGTCACTGGAGCCCTGTAGTCATCAGTATCTAGATTGATAAAATATAGAAAATAACACCTCACCAAACAGCCATCCTTGGGGACAGAGAATTCTTCAGGCTATAGAACAAGGTGAAATCTTGCCAATTAGCAGAATAATTGGCAACCCGGGGTAGTGGACAGGCTGTGAGCATCTGGGGAGACTAGAGATAAGTAATTGCTATTTGTTGTTCAGACTGTCCTCTGTTCCGACGTTTGGGATTTTTATGAAGTTGTAAAATTTCAAAACTTTAGGCAAACATACTATCAGCTTGCTTTTTCAACTGGAGACTTAAATATTAAACACTAAATGCCAGTATTAATCCACAAATTAAAGGATATTTTAACATCAAGATTAGGAAGGATGAAACTAAAAATAAAATATATTAAACAATAACTTTCCAATATAGTTTTCTTAATTTTTCAGTACAGAAACTCATTTACTGGCCCCAGATGATGAGCAGACATTCAGGAAACATGATTTCTAAGCACTAGCAAGGCCCTGAAATAAAGATTCTGTTGTTGACCAGACTCTGGAGACCCAAAACCAGAATGCAGTGTCCAAAGGTCCAAGATAGACAGCAGTGACTTGGTGTCAAAGCTGAGGTTCACAGGCCAACTGCAATCTTGACTGAAGCACTAGAGGAAACAGAAGCTGGCTGGGTTACTTGAGGTAACACTCAAATTCAAAGGACAACATATTGAGACCAAACCTCTGGGGCAAAGGTAAAAGTCCAACATAACCATGTAGCTGAGTTCGTCTTTCTGGCATTAAAGCAGAAACAAAAGAGAAGTTTAACACTGAATCTCCTCAGTTTATGAATTAGGAATAGTCCTTAAATTTCTGAGGATGAAAGACACAGTTTCTAATGCTAAGGCTGGAGTTGAATCTTTATGTAGTGGTCATTTCCCCATGTTTCCAGGTGAGAAGGCTATAGGATTCAGGACTTTTCATGGAGTCACAGCTGGACTGCTCCATGGCTTCATGGGAAGCCTCTCTGTAGTCACTTATGTCTCTGGAAAACTTTTTAAAATGTTCATATATAATTTTTCCACCCATGGTACAGTACAACAAAATACCTATCCTTGTAAGACTTGAAAAGAAATCAGTAGCATGATTCCCATTCTAGGGTGAAAATTAAATAATAATATTAACGGTATGCAAATTCATCTACATACAAGTCTTGCATTTGCCAACAATGACTCGTTGACTTGTAGTTGGGATAATTAAGCATCAAGTTTATGAAAGGTTACAATCAGTTCAGTTCAGTTCAGTAGCTCAGTCATGTCCAACTCTTTGCGACCCCATGAATCGCAGCATGCCAGGCCTCCCTGTCCATCACCAACTCCCGGAGTTCACTCAAACTCATGTCCATCCAGTCAGTGATGCCATCCAGCCATCTCATCTTTGGTCATCCCCTTCTCCTCCTGCCCCCAATCCTTCCCAGCATCAGACTCTTTTCCAATGAGTCAACTCTTTGCATGAGGTGGCCAAAGTACTGGAATTTCAGCTTTAGCATCATTCCTTCCAAGAACATCCAGGACTGATCTCTTTTAGAATGGACTAGTTGGATCTCCTTGCAGTCCAAGGGACTCTCAAGAGTCTTCTCCAACACCACAGTTCAAAAGCATCAATTCTTCGGTGCTCAGCTCTCTTTCACAGTCCAACTCTCACAGCCATACATGACTACTGGAAAACTCATAGCCTTGACTAGATGGACCTTTGTTGGCAAAGTAATATCTCTGCTTTTCAATATGCTATCTAGGTTGGTCATAACTTTTCTTCCAAGGAGTAAGCGTCTTTTAATTTTTTGGCTGCAGTCACCATTTGCAGTGATTTTGGAGCCCCAAAAATAAAGTCTGACACTGTTTCCACTGTTTCCCCATCTATTTCTCATGAAGTGATGGGACCAGATGCCAGGATCTTCATTTTCTGAGTGTTGAACTTTAAGCCAACTTTTTCACTCTCCTCTTTCACTTTCATCAAGAGGCCCTTTAGCTCCTCTTCACTTTCTGCCCTAAGGGTGATGTCATCTGCATATCTGAGGTTACTGATATTTCTTATGTCAATCTTGATTCCAGCTTGTCCTTCTTCCATCCCAGCGTTTCTCATGATGTACTCTGCATATAAGCTAAATAAGCAGGGTGACAATATACAGCCTTGACGTACTCTTTTTCCTATTTGGAACCAGTCTGTTGCTCCATGTCCAGTTCTAACTGTTGCTTCCTGACCTGCATACAGATTTCTCAAGAGGCAGGTCAGGTGATCTGGTATTCCCATCTCTTTCAGAATTTTCCACAGTTTATTGTGATCCACACAGTCAAAGGCTTTGGCATAGTCACTAAAGCAGAAATAGATGTTTTTCTGGAACTCGCTTGCTTTTTCCATGATCCAGTGGATGTTGGCAATATGATCTCTGGTTCCTCTGCCTTTTCTAAAACCAGCTTGAACTGAATTTTCCATACACATCTATAGTTAATAATATTGAGTTTCATTTTTGTTATTCATTAAATCATATAGCTACCGTGAAAATTGTTGTAACATTTTCTTAACTATTTTAATAATGTTCAAATTTTGCTGAAGCATCCTTTAACTCAGAGGCTGGTTGGCAAACTAGAGCCCACAGACTAGGGCCCACAGCTATTTTAATAGCTGATTAAAATAAATAAAACCTGAGATTGAAAAACCTTAATTTAAAAAATATTTTATCAAAATTCTGAAAATAATACTAAATATATCTATAGGTATTTAATATCAAATTACTTTTTTCAAATTACTTTTTAAAAAGGGACATTAATGGAAAAATAATAAAGAGAATGAGATCATATGTTTTATGTCAATATAATGGAAGTAAATTATAATTTTTAAAAATGAAAGTAAAGCATGTGATTTTAAAATCATATTTTTAAAAGCTTAAATATTGAAACTTCCCTGGCAGTCCAGAGGGTAAGACTTTGCCTTTCATTGCAGGGGTTGTGGGTTCTGTCCCTAGCTGGGGAGCAAAGATCCTACATGCCTTGCAGCAACAAACCAATGCATGAAATAGAAGCAGTGTTGTAACAAATTCAATAAAGACTTTTAAAATGTTCCACATCAAAAAAAGCTCCCCCAAAAAAACAAAAAACAAGCTTTAAGGGAACTTCCCATTTGACTAGTGGTTGGAATTCTGCACTTTCGATGCAGAGGGAACAGATTGGAGCTCTGGCCAGGGAACTAGGATCCCACATGCTGTGGAATGGGGCCCCAAAAAAATTAGAGAGAAAAACTTTAAATGTTTGCAAAAGTAAAAGAAAAAAACAACAGCAGTAAGTTGTATAGAAAGACAAATTTTTTGTAGACACATAATTCTTAAGTTTATAATTACCCATTAATAGGCACATTTACAGAAATATTAAATCAATGATGCATCTAGGTTGCTTCCATGCCCTGGCTATTATAAACAGTGCTGCGATGAACATTGGGGTACACGTGTCTCTTTCAGTTCTGGTTTCCTTGGTGTGTATGCCTAGTAGTGGGATTGCTGGGTCATAAGGCAGTTCTATTTCCAGTTTTTAAGGAATCTCCACACTGTTCTCCATAGTGGCTGTACTAGTTTGCATTCCCACCAACAGTGTAAGAGGGTTCCCTTTTCTCCACACCCTCTCCAGCATTGATTGCTTGTAGAGTTTTGGATCGCAGCCATTCTGACTGGCATGAAATGGTGCCTCATTGTGGTCTTGATTTGCATTTCTCTGATAGTGAGTGATCTTGAGCATCTTTTCATGTGTTTGTTAGCCATCTGTGTGTATTCTTTGTAGAAATATCTGTTTAGTTCTTTGGCTCATTTTTTGATTGTTTTGTTTATTTTTCTGGAATTGAGCTGCAGGAGTTGCTTGTATATTTTTAGATTAGTTGTTTGTCACTTGCTTCCTTTGCTATTATTTTCTCCCATTCCAAAGGCTGTCTATGGATAAGAAAGCTGTGGTACTTATACACAATGGAGTATTACTCAGCCATTAAAAAGAATACATTTGAATCAGTTCTAATGAGGTGGATGAAAATGGAACCTATTATACAGAGTGAAGTACGCCAGAAAGAAAAACACCAATACAGTATACTAATGCATATATATGGAATTTAGAAAGATGGTAACGATAACCTTGTATGTGAGACAGCAAAAGAGACACAGATGTATAGAACAGTCTTTTGGACTCTGTGGGAGAGGGAGAGGGTGGGAAGATTTGGGAGAATGGCATTGAAACATGTATAATATCATATATGAGATGAATCACCAGTCAAGGTTCAATGCATGATACAGGATGCTTGGGGCTGGTGCACTGGGATGACCCAGAAGGATGGTATGGGGAGGGAGATGGGAAGGGGGGTTCAGGATGGGGAACATGTGTACACTCGTGGTGGATTCATGTTGATGTATGGCAAAACCAATACAGTATTGTAAAGTAATTAGCCTCCAATTAAAATAAATAAATTTGTATTTAAAAAAATAAAACACACACAAATCAATGATGCAATAAAATCATAGAATGATACAGTGTGGCTGATAGGCCAAAATGATAAAGGAGGTATCTTGCCAGTGATTAAAGATGAAAAAATTACTGCTTACTGCCTTCTGTTTTTAAATAATGTGCATGCATATTTAATATTATATATTTCATTTCTAAAAGGTGACATGAAGAAAGATATATTTTGTGCCATGAAGATAATTACATTTTGGGAACCGATCAACTAAAGTAACTTTAGTAATAGAATATATGCAAACATTACCTATTTTTTCTCCAAAAATCAAGACTGAATCATGACAACAAACCTGTCTTTAAGCTTGAATTTTAAAATCAGAGATCAAGTGATAGGACTATTCCCTCTTGTTTCTCTTTTTTTAAAAAGGATGTGTCCCCATTTCACAGAAGTAAATATTTAAAATGGAAATGGATAGATAAGATTTGATGTCCTTATTAACATTTTAAACAAACATGTCTAGATACCTAAGTGTCACCCATCTTTTATTATTTTGCTTAGCTATTAGTGACTGCAGCCATGAAATTAAAAGATGCCTACCCTCTGGAAGAAAAGTTATGACCAACCTAGATAGCATGTTGGAAAGCAGAGACATTACTTTGCGAACGAAGGTCTGTCTAGTCAAGGCTACGGTTTTCCAGTGGTCATGTATGGATGTGAGAGGTGGACTGTGAAGAAAGCTGAGCACTGAAGAATTGATGCTTTTGAACTGTGGTGTTGGAGAAGACTCTTGAGAGTCCCTTGGACTGCAAGGAGATCCAACCAGTCCATTCTGAAGGAGATCAGCCCTGGGATTTCTTTGGAAGGAATGATGCTGAAGCTGAAACTCCAGTACTTTAGCTACCTCCTGTGAAGAGTTGACTCATGGGAAAAGACTCTGATTCTGGGAGGGATTGAGGGCAGGAGGAGAAGGGGATGACAGAGGATGAGATGGCTGGATGGCATCACTGACTCGATGGATGTGAATCTGAGTGAACTCCGGGAGTTGGTGATGGACAGGGAGGCCTGGCGTGCTGCGATTCGTGGGGTCACAAAGAGTCGGACACAACTGAGCGACTGAACCGAACTGAACTGAACTGATTAGTATTTTGATGATACCTCAAGTCTCTTTATCTGGTCCTCAGAACCACCAATATCATAAAATGGTTAAATGTAGTAAGATGGTTAAAGCTAGTGATGCAGGATCATTCCAATAAGTGGCCCAGCCTGGATGCTAATCCAACCCTGCCTGAGTGTGTAGAACAAGAAAGAACTATTCATCACTGTCACATTCTCCTAATATCCTCATTTTCAAGTTGAAGAACCTAAGACATAAGAAGCAATAAATTGTCTCAGATTGCCTGTATTATACTTCAGCTGTGTTTTCATCAATAAAATCCTGAGATTTAGAAAGTTCTGTACAACTTATACCCAGGAATTTTTATGTAAAACTTTTATTCTATTGTATGTCCTGACATGAATACTATTAATTCCATTTCAGTAAAGAATAACAATTTTAAAGTCATGAAATATTTCAATATTGTTCCTTGACCTGATGACAATTGTGAGGAAACAGAATTCTTCCTATAAGCTTTAACATTCAACAGCTTTCATATATATATATATATAAAATAGTCATGTCTGACTCCCTGCTGCCTCATATATGTGTGTGTGTGTGTGTGTGTGATATACGTATATACATGTCTGACTCTTCTCCTGCCAGTCTCTTCTGTCCATAGAATTTTCCAGGCAAGAATATTGGAGTGGGTTGCCATTTCCTATTCCAGGGGATCTTCCTGACCTGAGTCTCCTGTCTCCTGCATTTTCCCACTAGCACTCTTTCCCACTAGTGCCACCTGGAAAGCCCATAGTTGTATTTATTCTTAATTATATATACTTTTTTAATTGGAGAAAAATTGCTTTGCAGTGTTGTATAGGTTTCAGCCACACAACAATATGAATCAGCCATAACCATACTTATATCCTCTCCCTCTGGAGCCTCCCTCCCCTGCCTGCATTCCACCCCTCTAGGTCATCAAAAAGCACCAGGCTTAGAAGCCTTTTTAAGCTCTTTAACCATCACCCAAAATTTTGAATATCAACTTTATAAAATAATTTTAATATTTATCCCTCTCTCATGCCTGTTACGGAGACTGCAATGGCACCCCACTCCAGTATTCTTGCCTGGAACATCCCATGGACGGAAGAGCCTGGTGGGCTGCAGTCCCTGGGGTCGCGAAGAGTCAGACACGGCTGAGTGACTTCACTTTCATCTTTCGCTTTCATGCACTAGAGAAGGAAATGGCAACCCACTCCAGTGTTCTTGCCTGGAGAATCTTGCCAGAGATGGGGGAGCCTGGTGGGCTGCCGTCTATGGGGCCACACAGAGTCGGACACGACTGAAGCGATAGCAGCAGCAGCAGCATGCCTGTAATTCTCTACAGAGGCTAGACTTACTATACTCACATAACTTAGTAAAAATTTCCTTTTAAATGATCTAAAGGTAAAACTCAACATATCTTGAAAGTAAGTTTGTTCACCAGTAATAGCCATACCTCAAACCCACTTTGGATGTTGACTTTCCCCTCACATTTCATTAGTATTTTATTACTGCAATCCTAAAATATTCACCCAAATCACCTCCAAGCCTTCTTCCCCATGAAAATTACTTTATTTCACAGATTCAATATTTCAAAAATCCATTACAATAATCGATCCTTTTCATACTGGAGTTAATTCTCCACACTGCTTTCAGATTTCACATTAATTCTCCACACTACATACACATAGAAACACATAATCTGATTTGAACACGTGTGTGAAACTCTTTGGGATAGTCCACTGTCTGCAGAAGAAAGTTTCAGTTTCTTAGCATTATAGGCTCCTCGTGATCTGCTCCCTTTTCTTCACTAATCATCAGGTTTTCCTTTCATGCTCCCTAATCTTGGGCGCCAGCCAGCTTCTCAGACCCAGATTCAGTTACGCCACTTGTGCTACTCTGCTTTTCCCACTTTAGATTTCTTTTTATTTCACCTTTCCCCCTTATTTATCTTTCACATTTTAGGCCTTTCTCTTATGTAGCATTCATTTCTGGACCTGTCTTTGTTCTATTCAAAGTTATTACCTACATAGTTGATTTACAGTGTTGTGTTAATCACTGCTGTGCAGCAGATTGACTCCGTTATGCATATGTATGCATTATTTTCCATGTTATTTTCCATTATGGTTTATTGAATTTATGATTTTATAACATGCTATAGCATGTGTATTTTATTGCCATTTTTTTCTTATCCCTACTAGGCTGTGCATGGCTCAATAATAGAGACTGAGTAAGCCTTATCTTTTTATTCTCAATATCTAACACAGAGCTAATTACTTAGCAGTAGTTCAAATATATTAGAGAACTCATAGATTTCAATGAATAAAAGCATGAATAAAAATGATTCCTTTTATTGACAGCAAATCGTGTCATAACTCCTGATCATACTATTAAGCACTTGAATAGCACAACCCTTACCTGCTCTAGAGTTATTCTACTCTGTGTTCACTATTCTTATATAATATGCAAACCATGTCAACAATAAATCTCTATTGAATACAGTATTTCTCTAACCAGCTTATTCTTCTATTTGAAAACTTTAATAATAAGTATATAATTACACATAATTTAATGTGTAACCATAATGTATACAATATTAATTTAACACATCAAATTATATATAATAAATATATTAATTTATTGACAAAATATTATAAATTGTAAATTGATTAGACATATAATTATAGTACTTCTTACTAAAATGTTCTCAAAATAGTAAACTATGTATTATCCAAGAAATAATATTTTACATTTGCAAAGTACCTTTCATAGTTGTGATATCCTTCCATATAAATTTGATATATTTTTTAAAATGTGGTATTTGCTAAGATGTCTTATCCTCATTTTGTAGAAACTGAAATGGAGCTTTGAATCGCTGAAATAATTTGTTTTATGGCCACTAAGTGAGGAATGAACCCAGGTAGAACAGACAGTTTCTGTTTTCCAGTACAGTTGCTTTCTACCACATCACATTCACAGAAAAACAAAACGGGGTAAATACACACCAGTATAATTGTATTTTGCCACTTCCTACTTATAAATGCATATGAGGAAATTAGATTCATTCCAGTTACGTGCTCAGCTGCTAGAAAGTTCCAGTTCTGAAAAGTTGAAGGAGATGACAAAGGTAATCATGTTGCTTATACAACAATTGTTTTTTTCAAAATTCTTCCTAAAGTTAGCTCTACCAGAATTTTTCCAGTCAACAACCTCTTGTGACTGTTTACCCGCTGAGCTGTCAAAATTATATCATAATGTAAGGGAGAATTTTTTTATCTTAAAATAAATTTCCTCTAAAAATAAATGCAGCCACTCAAGTTCACCCTGTCCCTAGCCATCTTAGATGAATATGCATCCCCCTGACATCCTAGAAGAGCAAGGGTTGAGGTTTTTCCTAGCACCGACAGTTGTTCCTCTAAGTGAAGAAAGGGGGAAAAGGCATAGTTAAATCTCTCATGGTTGTCTTCTAAGCAGACAGTGTGCTTCCACTAAGTTTAACCTCCTTAGCAGAAAGACGTTTCTTTCATAATATCTATGTGTTAGAAGAAAACACCTTCACTGACAGGCAGCTTCCAACTTCACATAAAAACCATATTTGAATTTGCAGCTGATAGAACATTTGGAGTTCTAGTTAAAATAGTTTAAAAATTTTCTGGGCAATATAGAACTTAGGTGGAAAAGACATGCAGTTTTCTTCCTGTACCTCAATAACCTAGAAATGACTGCTCCCCAGTGATCAAAGAAAAAGACCTGTTCTCTTAGAATTTATCAATTCCAATTTATTTGATCCATTTATTTATTCATTCTTTCTTTGAAATTTTTAATTTAAGGATAGTTGATTTGCCATGATGTGTTAACTACTGCTGTACAGCAAAATGACTCAGTTATACATACGCATACTTTCCTTTTCATATTATTTTCCATTATGATTTATCATGGGCTTTCCAGGTGGTGCTAGTGGTACAGAACCCAGCAGCCAATGCAGGTTAGATGTAGGAGATGTGGATTTGATCCCTGCGTTGGGAAGATCCCCTGGAAGAGGGCACGGCAACCCACTCTAATATTCTTGCCTAGACAGAGGAGCCTGGAAGGAGGCAGTCCATGGAGTTGCACAGTTGGACACAATTGAAGTGACTTAGCCTACTGTATCACAGGATATTGAATACAGTTCCTTGTGCTATACAGTAGTACCTTGCTGTTTATCTGTTCTATATATACCAGTTTGCATCTATTAATCCCAAATTTCCACTCCATGCCTCTCCAACACCTCTCCCCCTTGGCAACCACCAGTCTACTCTCTATGTCTGTGATTCTATTTCTGTTTCATAGATAGGTTTATTTGTGTTATATTTTAGGTTCCACATACTGTATAAGTGATACAATTTGGTATTTGTCTTTCTCTTTATGACTTCATTTTGTTGATGATCTCTAGTTGCATCCATGTTGCTGCAAAGGGCATTATTTCATTTTTTTATATAGCCAACTAGCATTCCATTGTATATATGTACCACATCATAATGCAGTCATTGTCGATGGACATACAGGTCATTTCCATTTTTTTGGCTGTTGTGAATAGTGCTGCTGTGAATGTAAGGATTCGTGTGTCCTTTTGAATTACAGTTTTGTCTGGATATATGCCTAGGATAGGATTGCTGGATCATATGGTATATTTATTCATTCTTAAAACAAAGTTAAGTATCTCCTTTGTGTCAGTATTTAGAATGGGCACAAATAAAATACCTAGGTAAAAACAAGTAATGGGATGAATATATCAGGAAGAGCTTTCTGGAAGAGCCAGTGCTTTTGCTGATCCCTAAAAGAGAAAGACAGAAAATTCACCCAAGCAGAAAGATCAGTATGTGATTAGAACTAAAGACAAGAGAGTACTCGACACATTCATATCTAACTGTGAGTTTAATAATACCAGGGCTAAGTAAGATTCAACAGAGATGGAGGAAAAAAAACAGATTTCCAATACTATAAAGAGGTAGGATTGATAAAAATTCAGTGGTTATATGTTGGGAGTAAATCAGAGAATCATGATGTTTGGTTTCCTGAGTTGGGTGATTAGCTGAATAACTGTGCTACTTCTGCTTGGAAATAATGTAAGAAGAGGGGAGGGTTGGAGGACTGTGTGTTGAGCAAGCAGCAGCAGGCTGAGGAATAAGAAGGCAGTTATGAACCAGGCAATACGGATGTCAAAAGGCAGTAAGACAGGTCCAGAGACATACTTGAATTAGAATTTAGTTTGGCATTATTGGCATAGAGTTCTTAAATGGAAATTGTTTTGAATCTTATTTAATTATGTATAAAGTGTGATACATCTATAGTATAACAGGGACTTCCCCAGGTGGCTCAGTGGTAAAGAGTTTGCCTGCAATGCAGGAGACTTGGGTTCAACACCTGGGTCGAGAAGATCCCCTGGAGAAGGAAGTGGCAACCCACTCTAGTATTCTTGCCTAGAAAATCCTATGAACAGAGGAGCCTGACAGGCTACAGTCCATGGGGTCGCAAAAGAGTTAGGCACTACTTAGCAACTAAAACAACAACCTCAATAGTTTAATAAATCAAATTTTCTATTAATGCAAAGGTAGTGTCCTGCCTTGCCTTTCACTTGAAGTGAGGTGAAGGTCACTTAGTCATGTTCTGCTCATTGTGACCCCGTGGATCAGCTAAATCCGAGTTTACTGTTTCTACTGTGAAAATCACTATGGGAATCTTGTATCTTCCTGTTTCAAGATGAACTGGATACTCTCTGGCCTGCTGAAGCTGTCATACTGGGAAGTTCATTAAAGTATCATCACTGAGAAGAATGTTGTGTTTTTTTCCCACTATTCTTGTTTCATAGACCCCTGCTGTAGTTTAAATTGTGTTCCTCCAAAACTCCTATCTTGAAGCCCTGACCTCTGGTTTCTCAAAATATAGCTGTTATTTAGAGATAGGGCCTGCAGAGAAGTAGTCAAGTGAAAATAAGTTTGTTAAGTTAACCCTCATTAATCCGACTGGTGTCCTCATCAGAAGAGCAAACAAAGATACGGAGACAAACCAGGGACACCTGTGCACATAGGGAGAGCTATGTGAAGGGGTAGCAACAGGAGAGAGACCTCAGAGGAAGTCAACTCTCTCTTTCTATCTTGACTTCCAGCTTCCAGGAACTGTGAGAAAATGCATTTTTGCTGTTGTTTATGCTAACCCATCTTTTTAGGGCAGTCCCAGTAAACTTATTGTTTGCTGTTGTTTCTGTTGCTAAGTGATGTTGGACTCTTTATGATCCCATGGACCGTAGCTGCCAGGATGCTCTGTCCATGGTATTTCCCAGGCAAGAGTACTGGCGTGGGTTGCCATTTCCTTCTCCAGGAGATCTTCCTGACCCAGGATCCAACCTGTGTCTCCTGCATTGGCAGGAGGATTTTTACCGTTGAGCTACCAGGGAAGCCCAGTAAACTAATACAACTCCTTACAGTGTTCTTGCTTTCTTGTTTCCCTACCCCACTATTTTTTAGGCAGAGTACATTTTCTAGATTTTTTCTGAAATTTAAAAAAAAAAAAAAAGGGGGAAAATTAGGAGCGGATATTTTGACTCATCTGAAAATACCTGTGTATGAAATTTACATATATGATACATTTTCTGGTTATAGAACTCTAAGTTGATTATTTCCTGTCATATTTTTCATCTCCTCCTCCTATTATGATTATATTCTGTGTATCTATTATTTCAGTATTTACCTACATATGAAACTTAGCATTTGAAAATATACTTATTCCCTCTTCCCATAGAGTACTTGACTCCTTCTAAACTTATAATTTATTGTCATCATATCATTTCATTCTGTCTTTTAATACATTACAGCATTATTTTTATCGTATGCAGTCAAGGTTTGCTTAAATCACCTGTGTATTTTCTGTATCTTTTTTTAAATTTATTCTTGTTTCCAGAAGCTTCCAAATAGGACCATTTACTTCCTGCCTACAAATTTTGCTTGAAGCTTGAGTTTTGTTGGCTCTATAAATTTATATCTTTCACAAGAGGTAGGGTTATTATTTTTATGCACTTTTTTTCCTCACTTGCAGATTCTATTTTAAAGCATACTTTACAAAAGCTATCAGTAATTCATAGTAATTTTACCAAAAGAGTCAGTTTAAAACGTAAGTGCATCTAAAAGAGAAGTATGTCTGTTACGATAGGCTACATGATGCTGCAGTCTGGAACAACCTCCAAATCTTTATGGTTTAAAGTTAACAAAGGTTTAAATTCTCATTCGTGCTCCATTTCCAAACAGGTCATCTGAGGTCTCTACCCGGCATCATTTTCCTCCTGGAACACTAGGCAGCCTCCATCTGGAGTACTTTCTCAATGGTTGTGAAGGGAGAAAGAAAAAGAGGGAGGGGAATTAAGTAATTTATTCCTGAATTTTACTTCCCAAAGTAAAATGTGTAATAGTACCCACACATTGGTGGCCAAGGCAAGATATATGACCACTGCCTAAATTCACTGGATCAGAGAACTGCAATTCTGCGTGTTCAGAGCACTGGAAACACTTGATGAGCATTAATAAGAACTGTAAGGAACAATGTAAATCAACTGAAAAAATCAGAGCAATAAGAACTTACTGTTGATCTGAGGTAAATTAAAAACTGATAACATTTTCCTTGGCTAAATTTCCAACAAGCTATTGGAATTGAAAAATATTTAGAGTTGCCAAGATTTTAATATTTTCTTCTTAATCCAGTTTACTTGTTACTGATCATAGAGAATCACAATCTGATTTTTTAATTAGAAAAGCACAGTAGAACATTTTCAACCTAAATTCAGTTCAGTTCAGTTCAGTTGCTCAGTCGTGTCCGACTCTGCCGCCCCATGAATCACAGCACGCCAGGCCTCCCTGTCCATCACCAGCTCCCGGAGTTCCCTCAGACTCACGTCCATCCAGTCAATGATGCCATCCAGCCATCTCATCCTCTGTCATCCCCTTCTCCTCCTGCCCCCAATCCCTCCCAGCATCAGAGTCTTTTCCAATGAGTCAACTCTTCGCATGAGGTGGCCAAAGTACTGGAGTTTCAGCTTCAGCATCATTCCTTCAAAAGAAATCCCAGGGCTGATCTCCTTCAGAATGGACTGGTTGGATCTCCTTGCAGTCCAAGGGATTCTCAAGAGTCTTCTCCAACACCACAGTTCAAAAGCATCAATTCTTTAGCACTCAGCTTCCTTCACAGTCTAACTCTCACATCCATACATGACCACTGGAAAAACCATAGCCTCATCCTCTGTAAACCTAAATTAGGACCACATATTTCAAATAAGGGGGAAAAAACCTTAAAATTATGGCTTTGTATAGCATGAACAGTCTAGACCACATTCACACAGTGAGAAAATCTATTTTATCCTGGTTTACTCACATGGCACAGTAATAATGCTAATATATGGCATCAAGGTTGTTCCAGACTACAGCATTTATCAGGTTCTAAATTTATCAGGTTCATTGAATAGGAGAAGTCTGTCAATACAGAAGCAGTAAAGATTGTTAAATATATCACAAAGTGAGTGGTGATGCAGGTATTCTTAACATGTATATATTGTGATTTATATATTAGCATTTTTTCTCAAAGATCTGAAAGATTTATTACACTTATAGTTATGGACGAGCCAGATGGCACCCCACTCCAGTACTCTTGCCTGGAAAAGCCCACGGATGGAGGAGCCTGGTAGGCTGCAGTCCATGGGGTCACGAAGAGTCGGACACGACTGGGGACTTCCCTTTCACTTTTCACTTTCATGCATTGGAGAAGGTAATGGCAACCCACTCCAGTGTTCTTGCCTGGAGAATCCCAGGGATGGGGGAGCCTGGTGGGCTGCCGTCTGCGGGGTCGCACAGAGTCGGACACGACTGAAGCAACTTAGCAGCAGCAGAGTATCAGTGTAACTGTGATAATACATTTGTACACTAAGGGGCGCCAGGGCCATGTGTTTAACATTTCTATATTAGAATTAAGAATTTAATGATCAAACCTGCGGTATTATTTCCCCATATAAGCCCCTTTCATTGTGATACTAATGGGGACCATCATTGTTTAATAAACATTTCCCCCAAACAAAGGTTCATGGTGGTCCTTAAAATTTGAACTTAACTACACTGAAGAAAGTGATGTCATTTAATTTCCCTTAATAATAACATCATTGAAGAGATTTTCCATAAATTCAAGTAGCAACATCTTACTAAATCTCAGTAAACAAGAAATTCTTTGTCTAAGTTTTGAAAAGTCCTAATGAGAATAATGAACTATCTACTCAAGTTTGAAGATGGAATAGTCCCATCTTTCCACTCCGCTCAATAGGAAAAGTCAGGTTCAAAATAATATCAGGGAATATTTTTTTAAGAGAGAACCTGCTATAGCTAACCATATAGTGAGATATAGGTGGAGCTCTCAGAATCCTCCTTCTGTCCCACTGCCACCTGCTGTTTTTTTTTTTCTTTTTAATCATAGGATAGTTGGTTTACAATACTATTTTCTGCTCTTTCCAGGAGAATTAGTTGCTTCCAAAAATGCCAGTTCTTGAGGAACATCACAGTTCAGTAGACATCAAGAAAAGATCTACATGTAATAATACTGTTACTCCAAGGAAGACGGGCCTTTTAGAATCATACAATAAATCTATAAAGAAAACTCATTTAGTAATGACTTCTTTAGTTAGTCATGTTCACTGTTGCTTTAAATGTTACCTCATGTAATTCTCACAGTAAATCTAAGAGGCAAACATTATTGCTGTTTCAAATGTAGGAAAACAGAGCTTGTAGCGGTTAGGTAAACTTGCCCTGAGTTTTACCGGATGTGGATGCTACAGCCAGGATTTTAATTAAAATCTGATTTCAAGGCTCTTATTTCTGATATGTAATTAGCACTTTAATTGCTGCCAAACTGTTACACTGAAAAAAATTTTTTCCTGTATTTATTATAGTAATAACCTTACCAAATTTTCCTTCAGAGATGTTGCAAAAGTTCATTTCCCTAAAGGAAATGTAACAAGATACTATAGTTTTCATACCTAATCTTGTAAATAGGTTTACTCTGAATTCATGCGATTTATTTAAAATGAAAATGATTGGGGGTTCCCTGGTGGCTCAGTGGTAAAGAATCCACATGCCAAAGCAGGAGAACAGTTCACACCCTGATCCGGGAAAATCCTACATGCTGCAGAGAAACTAAGCCTGCGCCCCGCAACAACTGAGCCTTAGTAGGATTAGTCGCTCAGTTGTGTTCGACTTTTGCAACCCCATGGACTACAGCTCACCAGGCTCCTCTGTCCATGGAATTCTATAGGCAGAAATACTGCAGGGGTTTGCTATTTCCTCCTCCAGGGGATCTACCCAACCGTACATAAAGGAGACTTAATTAATGTGCATTAGAGGATTCCCCAGTTTAACCTGTCATAGAAAACTGTCTCTGAGCCTTTAAATTCTGTACAACTACTGAGCCTGTACTCAACAGCCTGCGAGCCACAACTACCGAAGCCCGTGTGCACAGGGCCCGTGCTCTGCAAAAAGAGAAGCCACTGAGATGAGAAAGTCTGCACACACAACTGGAGAGTAAACTCTGCTCACCACAACCAGAGAAAAGCCTGCATGGCAGTGAAAACCCAGCACAGCCAAAGATAAATAAATAAACTAAATTTTAAAAAGAAAATTGTTAGATACAGGTTTGAGGGCAGGATTCTTCATAGGAACTGACTTACAGAGTCACTTTACAATTTACGTTCAAAATCTGTGAATTTATATGCTAGTTTGTCTCCAGGGCCTTAAAATGTTGAAAATTTTACTAAGAATTAGAGTTTCGGAGAAACTGGGACCCTCTTTTCCAAGGGTTTGTCACATCTCTGGATTGTTTCATGTATCAGTGAGACTGAATGTATTAGTGTATGTACACTTTAGTATAGAATAGTTTATCTATTCAACAATACCTTAGTTCTTTAATAAGGCAAAAATAGGTATATAAATTTAGGACATGGAAGATTTTGAGCTTGTGATAAAAGGAAAGCAAGAGAAGCAAAAAATGTTTAATGTAACATACAGTTTGACCATTTTATATGTTAATATTAAATAAGATGAAAAGGTTTTTACATTAATTAATTAAAAGAAGATTCTCTGCACTTTGTTTCTTTAATTTAAAACTGAAACTATGTCAAAGAAAAATTTTTATCACTAGTAGACTGATGGCCAAAAATGCAACTTATGCCTTTAGGGCAATAAATATTCTAAGGGCATGGATTTTAAAAATATAATGAAAATTGTTACTTTGTTAACAGAGCAGAAGAAAATTTTGGTAGTAGATACTAGAAGTATCTACTAGAAGACACTTACATACTAAAAGTATGGGATGGCAGTGTAACATATGGGAAAAAATGGAATGAGCAGTATAAACTCATAACCGTAGACAGATGTTTTGGCCTTATGGAAATTGTATTCCAGTTGTACAATAACTAGTAGGCCAAGAGCTGCATCTTTCTTTCTGTGCATCTTTCTTCTGACTCTAATTCCTCCAGTGCATTTCTAGTGTCCACTTTTTGGTTCTATCCTATTTTCATTCCTCTAAGGATTCAGTGCTTTTGGAGGATGACTGGTTACCTGTGCCAGCGCAGAAACTCTCAGGATAGTGCCCATCATTCTCTGAAAGACCCTTCAAAGCTTTCAGGAGCAGTGCTAAAAAGAATCAATGCCTAACTTAAACCAGCCCTTAATGTTCACTTTTGATAATTTGAACAATAAAATAATAGTAAAAATGAAAATGTTGATTACAGTGGTGATGAAAATGACAGGTGGAACATAGTGAATCTATAAAAAGGCCTGAACCTGCAATAGTCAAGAGAAAAGTCATTTCCAAGTGTGTGGGAAGAGAATGATCAAGGAAAATTGGGGTGAATAGAATAGGAAATTAGGAGTTCTTTCATTCACTTTAATATGTAGTTAAACAGAGTATTCATTTTTATAGATAATATTATTTTTACATTCTATGTCTGTTTTAGAAGTATAAAAATGTTTGTATCTGTTTAATGGAAGAATAAACACAAAGAACAATGAATAAATCAAATAGTGCAGGGAAAGTAGATACTATAAGAAAAATAGGAAGGTGTAATTAATATTAGTTGTCACAAATAATCAAATATAAAGAGAATGAAGAAAGTGATTGACAGATAGGCATTGTGTATTAACAAATAATATTTCATAGTAACAATAGCCCTTAAAATATTTCAGTACTTAAAGTATCCTAACTCATTCAATCCCTCTAATACCCCTGTGCATGCGTGTGTGAGCTCAGTCACTTAGCTGTGTCCAACTCTTTGGAACCCCATGGACTGTAGCCAACCAGGCTCCTCTGTCCATAGAATTTTCTGGAGTGAGGTTGCTGTTTCCTACTCCAAGGGATCTTCCCAATCCAGGGATCGAACTCAAGTATCCTGCATTGGCAGGAGGGTTCTTTACTACTAGCACCACCTGGGAATCCCAGTAGTCCTGTGAGTTAGGTGTTATTAACATTCCTATCTTACAAGTGGAAACTGAAACACAGGTCCTGTATTGTGCTCAAGATCACACAGTTCATAGCACGCATGGGGCTCTTCAAGTATTACTGAACTCTTCAGAAAGAATCAAAATGACATCACTGAATCTCTAAAAAGTTGTCAAAATATGAATGACAATGATATAGTTCAGTTCAATTCAGTTGCTCAGTCGTGTCCATCTCCCTGCAACCCCATGGACTGCAGCACATCAGGCCTCCCTGTGTATCACCAACTCCCAGAGATTACTCAAACTCATATCCATCGAGTCAGTGATGCCATCCAACCGTCTCATCCTCTGTCATCCCCTTCTCCTCCCGCCCTCAATCTTTCCCAGCATCAGGGTTTTATCAAATGAGTCAGCTCTTCGCATCAGGCGGCCAAAGTGTTGGAGTTTCAGCTTCAGCATCACTCCTTCCAATGAATATTCAGGACTGATTTCCTTTAGGATGGACTGGTTGGATCTCCTTGCAGTCCAAGGGACTCTCAAGAGTCTTCTCCAATAGCATAGTTCAAAAACATCAATTCTTTGGCACTCAGCTTTCTTCATAGTCCAACTCTCACATCCATACATGACCAGTGGAAAAACAATAGCCTTGACTAGATGGATCTTTGTTGGCAAAGTAATGTCTCTGCTTTTGAATGTGCTATCTAGGTTGGTCATAACTTTCCTTCCAAGGAGTAAGCGTCTTTTAATTTTATGGTTGCAATCACCATCTGCAGTGATTTTGGAGCCCCCAAAATAAAACCTGACACTGTTTCCACTGTTTCCCCATCTATTTCCCATGAAGTGATGGGACCAGATGCCATGATCTTCATTTTCTGAATGTTGAGCTTTAAGCCAACTTTTTCACTCTCCTCTTTCACTTTCATCAAGAAGCTCTAGTTCCTCTTCACTTTCTGCCATAAGGGTGGTGTCATCTGCATATCTGAGGTTATTGATATTTCTCCCGGCAATCTTGATTCCAGCTTATGCTTCCTCCAGCCCAGCATTTCTCATGATGTATTCTGCATAGAAGTTAAATAAGCAGGGTGACAATACACAGCCTTCATATACTCCTTTCCTGATTTGAAACCAGTCTGTTGTTCCATGTCCAGTTCTAACTGAATATAAGGAATATGCAAAGACAGGAAAATAGAACAAAGATATTTAGTCTATGGTCCTGACTGTTGATAAAGGTGCATATACATAATCTTAATGAGTTTTGAGGTTTTCTTTGCATGTCTTCCACTTAAGGGGTTTGAAGAGTTAAGCATAACCACATATTCATTTAAAAACTAACATCAAATTGACAAATAGTTTAATGCTCAAGAAAAAATATTTTTTCAATTTTAATTTCAGAGTGCATCTCTCCATGAATCCCTTCCTATACTTCAAAGTTCCTATGAACATGTAAAATGTTATAATTCCACATGGTATTCATTGTTATTATTTAGAAAAGCATCATTTTTAAAGTCTGGGCTTTGGAATGTCTGGCAGTGGTAAATAATCCACCTGCCAATGCAGGAGTAAAAGAGACATGGGTGGGGCTGAGAAGGTCCCCTAGAGGAGGAAATATCAAACCACTCCAGTATTCTTACCTGGAAAATCTCATGGAAAGAGGAGCCTGGCAAGCCACAGTCCATGGGGTCCCAAAAGTTGGACATGTTTTAGTGACTAAGCATGCATGTGTCTAACTGTCTGTTTTTAGAGTTTTCCTAATTCAGACCCCTATCTGTGCAGTTAGGTACAATAATTTACTTTTTAATGTTGGTTATTCAAGAGAATTTACTGAAAGTGACTAAAGGGCTCTACGAGATGAAAATCATTTAATCATATGTGTGTGTGTATGCTGATGTGTGTATTTATTCATATGGTGGTGATGGTTTAGTCGCCAAGTTGTGTCCATATACATACATATATCCATATGCATACATATGCATACATATATCTCAAACCAGAAGTACTTATACATGTGGTTTCAACTTCTGCAAGCTTCTCACAAGGATCTAGTGAAAACACAGAGCTGTCCAAGCTATCCCTACTCAGATTTCTGTCTTCTTTCTCTTTCAGCTCTGCACCGCCTCCTGGCCTTTGCAAAGTCCCACGAGGCTCATATCCTGCTCTGTCTGCGTTATTGTCATAGCTGCTTGATGCCGTGGTATTTACTAACAATTGCACAGAGAACTGTTTACAGTTTAGACTTTCAGTACAGAATTTCTATTTTTATCTCTAGCTATGGGAAAATCTGTGCACTCCTAGAATTTAAGAGAGTGTTAACATGGACCCCTGAGACTTTCTTTCTCTAGTTTATTATCAAAGAAATTGTATATATTCTGCATATTTTTAACTTTGTCTTCTGTTTTTAGCTCTGTTCTGTTTAATTCTGTCTTATCCACTATAGAAATAGAAAATGTTTTATATAATACTGAGTTTTTAATAGAAAAGTAGCTTCTAGGCATATGTTGATTTTTTTTTATTTATTCAATATGTAATATGTTCCAGGCTCTTCTAAGTGCTTTTATAAACATTAAACATTCATTTTATCTTTCAAACAACCCAATAAGACAGTCATTATCATTATCTCCAATTTACAAGAGAGGGAACTAGGGAACAGAGAAATATAAAAATAGAAGTTTGCACTAAATCTAGATCTTCCCAGAACCTATTAGAATATGATTGGTGAAATCATTTCCTAAATGGAAATGGCATGATTGGAACAATCTTAAGGAGCTGCAGTTACAAGTCTATTATTCATTAAGAGAGTCTCTCTAGTGCTGTACCACAGCAAATATTTTGTGATAGCTAGAAAATGACAGAGATGGCATCTGAACCCAGGCAGTCTATTTCAGTCCATGTTCTTAAAGTAACATGGAAAGAGTACCTCTCTTCACAGAAATCACTAGATTCCATGATACATTTGCCCCAGAATTATTACTTCCCAAGTCTCACTGCCCAGTTTCCCGAATGTCACTTTAATTGTAGTCTATTTCATGTCAGAGTCTATGGATGTCTTATTACCCCCATAACAAGTTTAAACAATAAATTCTGATGTAGATAGGGATTAATATTACATTAGAGTAGTGTGTGTGTGCTCAGTCATGTGACTCTTTGCAGTTCCATGGACTGTAGCCCACCAGGCTCCACTGTCCTTAGGAAAGACATGATTAGTAGAGAAGATGTGGTGAGTTTACCCTTAACACCAACATTCTGCCAGTGACCAGTCATCATAGTCCTAGGGGTTGTAGAAGACAAATCAATTAGCATAAGGCGCCTAATTCCTTTGTACCAAGTTATACTCAGTAGGGTTTTATGAAATCTTTTGAATCAGATGGGGGAAAAGTTTGTATAAGCATTTCTTTTTAGAATACTTAACACTTGATGCTTTATTTTAAACTACTACTTTCTGACTGACCTTTGGTGATTTTAAAAAAATCTGCACTGGGTACTAAATTCTCACACAGGGTATTAGCATTTAATTGGTGAAATAGTCCCCTGAACCCAAATGGCAAAATCAGAACAAGCCTAAGAAACCTCAGTCGGTAAAGAATCATCCTGCAATGCAGAAGACTAGGGTTCAATCCCTGGGTTGGGAAGATCCCCTGAAGAAGGGAATGGCAACCCACTCCAGTATTCTTGCCTGGAGAATCCCATGGGCAGAGGAGCCTGGAGGGCTACAGTCCACAGGGTTACAAAGAGTCAGACACGACTGAGTGACTCACACACACACACACACACATACACACACACGCACACACACACACACACACACAGCCATACTTATGAGGGCATTGTTTAGTAAGAGAGCTTTCTTACTTTAGCTTTGCAAAGATTAATCTGATGTTTTAATTTCCCTCATTAGATAAGGATCCATCTGTAAAGCCGTTCTTGAGGATTATCACTCAAGATAACAAGAGGGTGGAGTATGGCAGTAAAAATGTGTTGCCTTTTACAGGATAATATTTTCAAGACTTGATTTTATGGTGAGGTATTTTGCTAAATTAGACATACCAAGGGAACATTTCGTGCAAAGATGGCTCAATAAAAAAGGAGAAATTGAATGGCCCTAACAGAAGCAGAAGATAGTAAGAAGAGGTGGCAAGAATGCACAGAACTGTAGAAAAAGATCTTCATGACCCAGATAATCATGATGGTGTGATCACTCACCTAGAGCCAGACATCCTGGAATGTGAAGTTAAGTGGGCCTTAGAAAGCATCACTACGAACAAAGCTAGTGGAGGTGATGGAATTCCAGTTGAGCTATTTCAAATCCTGAAAGATGATGCTGTAAAAGTGCTGCACTCAATATGCCAACAAATTTGGAAAACTCAGCAGTGGCCACAGGCCTGGGAAAGGTCAGTTTTCATTCCATTTCCAAAGAAAGGCAATGCCAAAGAATGCTAAAACTACCACACAATTGCACTCATCTCATGCTAGTAAATTAATGCTTAAAATTCTCCAAGCCAGGCTTCAGCAATTTGTGAACCGTGACATTCCAGATGTTCAAGCTGGTTTTAGAAAAAGCAGAGGAACCAGAGATCAAATTGCCAACACGTGCTGGATCATCGAAAAAGCAAGACATTTCCAGAAAAACATCTATTTCTGCTTTATTGACTATGCCAAAGCCTTTGAATGTGTGGATCACAATAAACTGTGGAAAATTCTGAAAGACATGGGAATACCAGACCACCTGACCTGTGTGGAGGAGCTGGAAGGTTTTGAGCAAATACTGAAAATGTATTTGTATGAAAACTTTGTCAGTCCGCTAGAGGCTGTCCCTGAATGTCCTTTTCAGAGTGCAGTTCTCCGAGCCTTACAGACCTGCCTCTTGAGAAACCTATATGCAGGTCAGGAAGTAACAGTTAGAACTGGACGTGGAACAACAGACTGGTTCCAAATGGGAAAAGGAGTACATCAAGGCTGTATATTGTCACACTGCTTATTTAACTTCCATGCAGAGTACATCATGAGAAATGCTGGACTAGAAGAACCAAAAGCTGGAATCAAGATTGCCAGGAAAAATATCAGTAACCTCAGATATGCAGATGACACCACCCTTATGGCAGAAAGTGAGGAGGAACTAAAGAGCCTCTTGATGAAAGTGAAAGAGGAGAGTGAAAAAGTTGGCTTAAAGCTCAACATTCAGAAAATGAAGATCATGGCATCCGGTCCCATCACGTCATGGCAAATAGATGGGGAAACAGTGGAAACAGTGTCAGACTTTATTTTGGGGGCTCCAAAATCACTGCAGATGGTGACTGCAGCCATAAAGTTAAAAGACATTTACTCCTTGGAAGAAAAATTATGACCAACCTAGATAGCACATTCAAAAGCAGAGACATTACTTTGCCAACAAAGATCCATCTAGTCAAGGCTATTGTTTTTCCAGTGGTCATATATGGATGTAAGAGTTGGACTATGAAGAAAGCTGAGTGCCAAAGAATTTATGCTTTTGAACTGTAGTGTTGGAGAAGACTCTTGAGAGTCCCTTGGACTGCAAGGAGATCCAACCAGTCCATCCTAAAGAAGATTGGCCCTGGATGTTCTTTGGAAGGACTGATGCTAAAGCTGAAACTCCAGTACTTTGGCCACCTCATTTATGTGAAGAGTTGACTCATTGGAAAAGACTCTGATGCTGGGAGGGATTGTGGGCAGGAGGAGAAGGAGACGACAGAGGATGAGATGGCTGGATGGCATCACGGACTCAATGGATGTGAGTTTGAGTAAACTCCAGGAGTTGGTGATGGACAGGGAGGCCTAGCGTGCTGCGATTCATGGATGCGGTCACAAAGAGCTGGACATGACTGAGCAACTGAACTGAACTGACTGATTTTGCTAAATAAGAAGACCTGGTTTCTTCTACAGACCACGCCCAACTCTTTGGACATAATGCCTGTGCTAGAGATGAAAGTGAAATTCGGCTCAGTTGTGTCTGACTCTTCGTGACCCCATGGATTATACAGTCCATGGAATTCTCTACGCCACAATGCTGGAGTGGTAAGCCTTTTCCTTCTTCAGCAGACCTTCCCAACCCAGGGATCAAACCCAGGTCTCCCGCACTGCATGCAGATTCTTTACCAGCTGAGCCACAAATGAAGCCCAAGAATACTGAAGTGGGTAGCCTATCCCTTCTCCAGTGAATCTTCACAACTCAGGAGTAGAACTGGTGTCTCCTGCATTGCAGGTGGATTCTTGACCAACTGAGCTATCAGGGAAGTCCCATAGAGAAGTGATAGAGATTACTTGCCGGGAAGTGACAGAGATACTCTCAAGGAAAAGGAAAGTTTGTCTTTTCTGTTCCTGAAAAACTGTGGAAGGAGGAAAGGATAAAAGACTTCCAGAGTAGGTGATATCATATGATATTTGTCTCTTCACATAGTACGGTCATCTCTAGGTCTATCCACATCTTTGCAAATGGCCCTATATTGTTTCTTTTTATGCCTGATTAATATTCTGCTGTATATATGTGCCACATCTTTATCCATTTCTCTATTGACGGGCATTTAGGTTGCTTCCATGCCTTGGCTACTGTAATTAGTGCTGAAATGGCATGCATCTTTTTAAATTAGTTTTCTTTGAAAATATGCTCAGGAGTGGGTTGCAGGATTATATGGTAACTCTAGTTTTTAAGAGACTTCCATACTGTTCTCCATAGTGGCTGTAGCAATTTACATGTAGAATCTAAAAAAAATTAAAAGATACAAGTGAACTAACATTTTTATAAAACAAATAGACCTACAGACATAGAAAACAAACTTATGGTTACTAAAGGAGACAGGTGGTGGAGTGATATTGGGATTAACAAATACACACTACTATATATAAAATAGATAACCAACAAGGATCTAATGTACAATACAGGGAACTAGGCTCAATATTTTGTAATAACCTATAAGGGAAAAGAACCTTAAAAAGTATGTGTATTTGTATATGTTATATATAGAGGTGAATCACAGGTGTATACCTACCTGAAATGAACACAACATTGTAAATCAAATATACTTCAACAAAATAAATATATATTCTTTGTTAAAAAAATAGAGTACAATAAAATAAAATTTCACCTGCTCTTAAAAAACAAAAAAGCAGTTAACCGAGTAGAAGAGGAAATCGTAGATAGGTTTTACTCTTCCAACTGGGACTGGGTCACTAGATAAAGTAAGACAATCACAGTGGACAAGGGGTTTTCCTACCTTCTTGAGTGTCTAGAAGTTAGTTTTAGATACTAATTTTACTTGAAGTGTTGCGGAGCAGAGACTAAAGTTCATGAGAAGCAGCAGTTTTAAATGACTTCATAAGGCTGGCGCTCCCTTACTGAGGACTTCCTGCGTCTGACCTCTGTCCTCAAGGCCTGAGCAGACTGCAGAGTGACAGCTGCAGGCAGGAGCTGACCACCCTCTCAGAGTCTAAGGTCTGGCGGAAAAGGGATGAGTCCCTCAAGGAAGCCCCAGCTGCTTTTTCAGGGTTTCACAGATTACTGTTGCTGCTAAAAATCCAAGACGCTGCATTTCATAGCAGTGTCAGTGCAGGGGCCTCTTGACAACTATTCAAAATTGTCAGCAACTCCCACCTGCTGCCCGTCTCACTTCCAATCATGGTCCCCTACGTGCGGTCTGCAAGCGGCAGCTGGGACGCTTAGAGCCGAGCGGAAATCCTGACTGGTTCACAGGGCAGAGGAGTTAAAATAGGACTCCAAGACTTGCTGAGGCTTTGTTCACAACCTAAAAGGCCATCTTGTCCTTTAATAAGAGTAGCATGAAACAGATCAGCCCTCACAGAGATTTTAATTAGAGCCTCAAATTATTCTATGATTTTTCTTTTTTTAAATTTTTTATTATTAAATTTATTTATTTTTTTAATTACAATACTATATTTGTTTTGCCATATATTGACACGAATCAGCCATAGGTGAACACAATCTCCCAATGCCGAAGCCCCCTCCCACCTCCCACCCCACATCCTCTACTTGAATCATCCTGTGCATCAGCCCCATGCATCCTGCATCCTACATTGAACATAGATTGGCGCTTCGTTTCTTACAAGAAAATATACACGTTTCATTGCCATTCTCCCAAACCATCCCACCCTTTCCCTCTCCCTCAGAGTCCAAAAGTCCACTCTATGATTTTTCATATGTAATCTGACATTCAGTTCAAAATGACCCTGTGTTTGAGAAGGTGGCACTTGATCGGAAACCAAGAGAAAAAAATACAATAGAATCAAAACTCGCATCCCCTTAAGTTCAGTCTCTCATCTTCCCTTGCTTTACTTACATTTTTACCTTTCAATATGCTGTAGGTTTTTTGTTGTTGTTGTTTATGGTCTGTCTCACTAGAATATAAGCCTCCTTAAGACATAGATTTGTTTCTGTTTTATTCAGTGTTGCCTGACAAATAATAGGTGCTCGAGAAACTTTGTTGAATGAGAGCGTAGACAAATTAATTTGCACAACAAATGATTGCTGTGAAATGTTAGCAATTTGAGATTTTACTTAGAATGGTCACTAAAATTTTAATGAGCTTAACTGAATCCAAGTCAGTACAACTGTATATTCAACTGTATGGAAAATTCAGTGAGCCAGTGATGAAATGAATCAGAGCGTCTCCTCCTCAGAATCAACTGAACCGATACTGGACTCAGTTTCAATTTCTCATCTAAGGAAGGAATCGAAGCTTTAAATGGTTTACAAAGGTCAAAATCAAGGAGAAATTTCTAGAAAGTGAACCCAAAAGGATACTTAAAACAAAACCCCTTTATCTGAGGAAGAAGAATTTGTTTTAATATATGGAATATACTAGTTGTGAATGAAACTATTCTTCATGTACAAATGATAAGTATTTAAGATGATTGAGGAAAGTTGCAGAATCATCCACCATACATTAGAGTAAGGATTAATCATAAATGGATTTTGTGTTTTCTTCTCTCAATTTTGTTTTTAAATCTTTGATTTTATTATGTATACAGTGATTTATTTATGTGCTGTTTTTAAGTACAGAAATTATTAGAATGTTTCCATAAAATAAAGGTTAAAAATTTCCTAAGAACAGACCACAGCTACATATTTTTTATAACCTAGTATATCATGGGGGCTAAGTGGCTGTTGAATCATAGTCAAATTAATACAACATTAACTATTCAAGCTATAATAACTGTTTCTTGGAGTATTGGTTGAAATGAGAAAAATGACAGTGTAACAAGGAAAGTGCATCAGGGATTAATTGTGATACCTAATTGAATTTTTAATGACAAATCTCATATGGATTTGGACAACCTTAAAATTGCAAGAAAAGCAGAATATGTACCAAGTCACTTTTTACAGATCGAAAGCTCTACTGTAGGAAGATTTCTACAGAATTCAATAGTCATGGAAAATTGACATAGACTATAATTAATTATTCATTGGGAAAAAAAAAATCCCTGGGAGAAATAAGCAAAAATCAAATTGTAGACACACAGAAGAAAATGGGAAGAGGCCAAATAAAATCTGTGCTGTGCCTGTCAGAATGGTCTGCCTTCCTCCGAGTAGACAGAATAAAACATGATAGATGTGAGCTTTCAAATCCACCATGAGAGCTTTTTTTTTTTTTTGGTCATTGTTTTCTGAATTTCTCTGCATACAAAACAACTCCAAAGGTCTTTCTAAAAGCAAAGTATTTTAAATCATGTTTTAAAATTTAGGAGGTGGATGTATTTAATTCTGCTTAGTGGGCTTTTAGTGACTGAATCTGAAAACTCCCAGAGTCTGCCCCTTCACTCTTTTTTTGCTCCCCACCAGGTATCATGGCTCTCAAGACTTAAAAGTAACCTGTTTGGTTTAGTACAAAGAATGATCCTGAAGTAGCTGTGAAAAAATAGAGTCCCCCGAGGCTGGCTAGATATTAAAAGCTTTGTGCAAGTGGGATCCAGAGGAGCTGATACAACAAAAACCAAGGCACTTTCCTCTCAGCTCCGTTTTACTGAAAACAGAGCAGCACAGCAGAGACTTGCCCATGGCCTGTCTCTTCCTTCGATGTGAGGAGGAACTTTTCTTTTTCTTTTCACTTTGATTAGAGTGCTGTTTCTTCCCAAAGGAGGGAAAGTACTACATCAGCTTTTAAATATGGGCTTTCTGTCTTAACCATGTAAGAGTGTTAGAGACATGGAAGGATTTGAATTAGTTCTCATCCTCACTGTTCCTTACCAGCCTCTGTACTAGGTTGAACCTTTTATGTTTAACCAAGCTCATGGGTAGCTATCCAGCTCAAAACTGGAGATATTGGGTCAGATAACATTTTCCCATATCAGAAATCTTTTTCTCTCTTTTGGCCAGCTTCCTCTTTTATTAAGCATTACTTAAAAAAATCATCTCTGTGTTTTATAAATCAATACAACAACAACAAAAAGACTGGTTCAAATGTTTACAAAGGCACAGGGGATTCACTAGGTTTCCATTGTGTACATTAAACTCACACAGGTGTAGACATGCATGTGCACACAGACTGTAATTTTTATGATCATTCTATTTTTTGAAAAAATTCTATATTTTGAAAAAAGCAAGAGAGTTCCAGAGAAACATCTACTTCTGCTTTACTCACTACGCCAGAGTCTTTGACTATGGGGATCACAACAAACTGGAAAATTCTTCAAGAGATGGGAATACCACACCACTTTAACTGCCTGTTAAGAAATCCGTATGCAGGTCAAGAAGCAACAGCTAGAACTGGACATGTCAGAACAGACTGGTTCCCAATTGGGAAAGGAGTACGTCAAGGCTGTATATTGTCACCCTGCTTATTTAACTTATATGCAGAGTACATCATGTGAAATGCTGGGCTGGAAGAAGCACAAGCTGGAATCAAGATTGCTGGGAGAAATATCAATAATCTCTGACACACAGATGACCCCACTCTTATGCTAGAAAGTGAAAAGAACTAAAGAACCTCTTGATGAAAGTGAAAGAGGAGGGTGAAAAAGTTGGCTTAAAACTCAACATTCGGAAAACTTAGATCATAGCATATGGTCCTACCACTTCATGGAAAATAGATGGGGAAACAGTGACAAACTTAATTTTTCTGGGCTTCAAAATCATTGCAGATGGTGACTGCAGCCATGAAATTAAAAGATGCTTGCTACTTGGAAGAAAACCTATGACCAACCTAGACAACATATTAGAAAGCAGAGACATTACTTTACCAACAAAGGTCCATCTAGTCAAAGCTGTGGTTTTTCCAATAGTCATGTATGGATGTGAGAGTTGGACTATAAAGAAAACTGAGCACCGAAGAATTGGTACTTTTGAACTATGGTGTTGAAGAAGACTCTTGAGAGTCCCTTGGACTACAAGGAGATCCAACCAGTCCATCCTAAAGGAAATCAGTCCTAAATATTTTTTGGAAAGACTGATACTGAAGCTGAAACTCCAACACTTTGGCCACCTGATGCAAAGAACTGAGTCATTTGAAAAGACCTTGATACTGGGAAAGATTGAGGGCAGGAGGAGAAGCGGACGACAGAGGATGAGATGCTTGGATGGCATCACTGACTTGATGGACGTGAGTTTGAATAAACTCCGAGAACTGGAGATGGACAGGGAATCCTGGCGTGCTGCCATCCATGGGATTGCAAACAGTCAGACACAAATGAGTGACTGAATTGAATATTTAAATAAATCACTTGATATCGGATTTACTGTTCAGTCATTAAGTTGTGTTAAACTCTTTGCGACCTCATGGACTGCAGCATACCAGGCTTTCCTGTCCTTTACTGTCTCCTGGAGTTTGCTCAAACTCATGTCCATGAAGTTGGCTGGTGAGGCTGCCTAACCATCTCTGATTTACTTAGCAATAATTTTATCTTTTGGAACTCATAACAAATTAGTGGGGGGGTGGGGTGGGGAATGCCACAATAATGGGAATTTTTGTCATGTATTTATGTAGACATAGGCATTAAGCTGAATTTCACTCCAAAGTAAGAATACTCATTAGTCACTGCAGCCCCTGAAGGTTCCATATGCTCCTGACAGTCCCCCAAGACAGATGTGCTCTGTTCTTTAAGATTGATGGTTATGCCCATGAATCATCACTATATATAATTCACAAACTGGCACTTGCCCTTGTGCTAGAACATTCATTTTTCCCATTCTATCAATGTTTACATCTTATTTTCTTAGAAGTTATACTTATTTTGTCTTAATAAAATAGGTAATGATATATGTTTATAAATCAGTGTCCTTTAAATTACAATTAATTAAGTATGAGAGGAAATATGATCTCACAGAAATACAGGTATGTTTGAGTTGTTAGGGTTAGATGTTTGGGTAAGTAGAAAAGTTTTGGCTTTTAGAGAAGGCCAAAATTTTTTTTAACTTGGAAATCAAACTAGAGAAGAAAGCATGTCCTCTAGGTCAACATCAATGCTGTTCCATGTGCCTACTCTGTTAATAGGAATGAGGATGAAGTACAAGGAGCAAAACTGATGGTATCTGAACTGGAACATGTAAGTGTGGTGGTCTGTACACACAATATAAATAGGTGGTTGTTGTTCAGTAGCTCAGTCATGTCTGACTCTTGGTGACTCCATGGACTGCAACTCGCCTGGTTTCCCTGTCCTTCACCACCATCTCCCAGCATTTGCTCAGATTCATGTCCATTAAGTTGGTGATGCCATCCAGCCATCTCATCCTCTATTGTCCCCTTCTCCTCCTGCCTTCAATCTGTCCCAGCATCAGTCTTTTCCAACGGGTCAGCTCTTCTCATCAGTTGGCCAAAGTATTGGAGCTTCAGTTTCAGCATCCCTCCTTCCAATGAATATTCAGAGTTGATTTTCTTTAAGACTGATTGCTTTGATCTCCTTGCAATCCAAGGGACTCTCAAGAGTCTTCTCCTATTCCACGGTCAGAAAGCATCAATTCTTTCTCAGCCTTCTTTGTGAGAAGTGGGGGTTAAGCTGGGAGCTGCCCACAAAGTAGGTTTGGCAGCTACATAAAGTAATTGGACATTCAGAAAGATGAATTCTAATCCTGTAAGCAGATATCACAGTGCTAAGAGTAACCTTCAAAGTCAATCCCAGTTAAAACCCTGCCTTTGGCTCCCTAGTGCCTTAGGGATGGAATCTCTGTTTTATCTTGTCATAAAATATCTCTCAGAATCCATCTTGAGCTTCTTTCCCAAATTCCCTTTGTCCTTTCCCATATATCAAATTTTTCATCATCTCCCAGGAAATTTCTGTGATTTTAAAAATTCTATCTCAGAATGCTGTTCCCATTTTTTAATTTAAAAAACAAAACAAGGCAACCTCTCAGATACCTTAGTTGGAATAAATTCTCTCTCTTCTCTGTATGCTTTCCATGTCTCTCCAGGTGAATTAATGGACTCCCTCTGCTGTTTCCTGTTGCACTTTATGTCTCTACTTGAGCTCTTACCATGTTGTATGGTAAGTGGATGTTTATAGGTATTTATTGCCCATTAGACCTTAAAAGAATTTAAAGTCTAATGCATCTTAGAAGAACTTAAATTCTATTCTGAGTTCTGAAACACAGATGCATACAAGAGGGCAGGCAGATAATGGAGGTGGATTTTGGAACACTGCAGCAGTTATGACGATAAATGGCAACTCACTAAAAGTGTTGAAGACTGAAGAACTGCAGAACACGTGCTGAAAAAATGCAGCTAAGTGATCTCAAAACGCAAGTCAGGTAACGTCTTTATTGCCTAATGCCTCAGTGTTTTTCTAGTGTTTTATCCATAGTTTAATCAAGTCCGGCCTGACCTGAAATCTCCCTAGTCTTTCTATGCTCACTATATCACATTCCTTCTTGTTCTTTCTTCTTGAAGCCTCTCTCTGTTCTTATACCTACAGTGCTTCTACTGTATGGCTTTTTACATGCTTCTCTCCTTTATTAATGCCCACTCATCTGAGTTCTACCGAAAGTTCTTCATCGAAACCACCAAATGCCTCTGTATCACTCACCACAATGTAGCAGTAGTTATTAATACAATGTATAAGTGGTAATCACAATTATCTGTCTCTGCAGACAGATCCTAGATTTTGAGGAGGCAGTGATCTTTTAACCAGTTATTCTTACTGTATCCCCAGAAATAAGTATAGTGTCAGGGAAGACATAAGTAATATATTTTTAAATAGATGGTTGAGTAAATGAATGAAAAATACTAAAAATACATGTTAATTTTTAAATGGATGGACAAATGGATATGAAGATGACCTCAAAATTCCATTATTCTAATTACACAATGAGAGAATAGGTCTGTGAAAGAAGAAACAAAATTGTTTATTGCACACCTTTAATTTATGCATGGAGTCACTATTTCAATAGCAAAATTATTAAATAATGATATTTACATATATATTAAATGCCCATGTTTATTAACATCAGTATAAATAATTGATATCAGAAAGATGGAAAGTAGTTTTAAAAGGTTCTTTTTCCGTTTCGTTGGTGGTGGAAAATAGATAGCTTGGTGAGAAAAGATAACCTTTAGCCCTTAGAGAGGCACTTCTGCTTCTGCTGCCAGATATTTTCCAGCCAGGAATTCTCTACATCATTCTATTAGAGATTGATCTTTCCCCTTTTGACTTAACTCTAGAGAGAGTAATATTTCACTGAGTGCAGTTTTAACCTGAAAACACAAAAATCCATGTGTAACAACAGTCATTCCTTGATGGAAAGTAGGAAATAAAAATCAATAATGATCAAGAAAATCTTTAACTTCTAAAAGACAGGAGAAGTAATAGAAGTGGTAATAGGAAATGACATGAAAAATAGTCTCATTTCTTTCAGCATTTAAATTTAAAATGTTTTTGTTTCTCTCAGCAAAATATTTAAATAATGCTAATTACACTGTTCTTAACACAAACACATTAAAAAGACATCTGAAATATATTTTCAAATATATGTTATATGCATATATATATTTCAAATATATATGTATAAATGTGTTGTTGAAATACATCTAAATCAGAGTTCAATTTAGTTGCTCAGTCATGTCCGACTCTTGGAGACCCCATGGACTGCAGCAAGCCAGGCCTCCCTGTCCATCACCAACTCCCAGAGTTCTCTGAAACTCATGTCCATTGAGATGGTGATGCCATCCAACTATCTCATCCTCTGTCATCCCCTTCTGCCCTCAATTTTCACAGCATCAGGGTCTTTTCAAATTAGTCAGCTCTTCACATCAGGTGGCCAAAGTATTGGAGTTTCAGCTTCAACATCAGTCCTTCAATGAACACCCAGGACTGATCTTTAGAATGGACTGGTTAGATCTTCTTGTAGTCCAAGGGACTTTCAAGAGTCTTTTCCAACACCACAGTTCAAAAGCATCAATTCTTTGGCACTCAGCTTTCTTTACAGTCCAGCTCTCACATCTATACATGACCACTGGAAAAATAATAGCCTTGACTAGACAAAACTTTGTTGGCAAAGTAATGTCTCTGCTTTTCAATATGCTGTCTAGGTTGGTCACAACTTTCCTCCCAAGGAGTAAGCATCTTTTAATTTCATGGCTGCAGTCACCATCTACACTGATTTTAGAGCCCCCAAAAATAAAGTCAGACACTCTTTCCACTGTTTCCCCATCTATTTCCCATGAAGTGATGGGACTGGATGCCATGATCTTAGTTTTCTGAATGTTGAGCTTTAAGCAAACTTTTTCACGCTCCTCTTTCACTTTCATCAAGAGGCTCTTTAATCATCTTCACTTTCTGCCATAAGGGTGGTGTCATCTGCATTTCTGAGGTTATTGATATTTCTCCTGGCAGTCTTGATTCCAGCTTGTGCTTCTTCCAGCTCAGTGTTTCTCATGATGTACTCTGCACAGAAGTTAAATAAGCAGGATGACAATATACAGCCTTGATGTACTCCTTTTCCTATTTGGAACCAGTCTGTTGTTCCATGTCCAGTTTTAACTGTTGTTTCCTGACCTGCATACAGATTTCTCAGGTCAGGTGGTCTGGTATTCCCATCTCTTACAGAATTTTCCAGTTTGTGGTGATCCACATAGTCAAAGCTTTGGCATAGTCGATAAAGCAGAAGTAGATGTTTTTCTTGAACTGTCTTGCATTTTTGATAATCCAGTGGATGTTGGCAATATGATCTCTGGTTCCTCCACCTTTTCTAAATCCAGCTTGAACATCTGCAAGTTCACAGTTTATTTACTGCTGAAGCCTGGCTTGGAGAATTTTGAGCATTACTTTGTTAGCTTGTGAGATGAATGCAATTGTGTGGTAGTTTGAGCATTCTTTGGCATTGCCTTTCTTTGGGATTGGAATGAAAACTGACTTTTTCCAGTCCTATGGCCACTGCTAAGTTTTTAAATTTGCTGGTATATTCAGCGCATCACTTTAATAGCATCATCTTTTTAGGATTTGAAATAGTTCAACTGGAATTCCACCACCTCTGCTAGCTTTGTTCATAGTGATGTTTCCTAAGACCCACTTGATTTCCCACTCCAGGATGTATGGCTCTAGGTGAATGATCACACCATCGTGATTATCTGGGTCGTGACGATCTTTTTTGTACAGTTCTGTGTATTCTTGCCACTCTTCTTAATATCTTCTGCTCCTGTTAGGTCCATACCATTTCTGTCCTTTACTGAGGCCATCTTTGCATGAAATGTTCCCTTGATATCTCTGATTTTCTAGAAGAGATCTCTGATGCTGCTGCTGCAAAGTCGCTTCAGTCGTGTCCAACTCTGTGTGACCCCATAGATGGCAGCCCACCAGGCTCTCCTGTCCCTGGGATTCTCCAGGCAAGAACACTGGAGTGGATTGCCATCTCCTTCTCCAATGCATGAAAGTGAAAAGTGAAAGTGAAGTCGCTCAGTCGTGTCCGACTCTTTACGACCCCATGGACTGTAGCCTGTCAGGCCCCTCCATCTATGGGATTCTCCAGGCAAGAGCACTGGAGTGGGTTGCCATTGCCTTGTCCAAATACTCATTCTATTGTTTTCCTCTATTTCTTTGCATTGATCACTGAGGGAGTCTTTCTTATCTCTCCTTGCTATTCTTTGGAATTCTGCATTCAAATGGGTACACCTTTCCTTTTCTCTTTTGCCTTTCACTTCTCTTCTTTTCAAAGCTTTTTGTAAGGCCTCCTCAGACAGCCAGTTTTCATTTTTGCATTTATTTTTCTTGAGGATGGTCTTGCTCCCTGTCTGCTGTACAATGTCATGAACCTCCATCCATAGTTCATCAGGCACTCTGTCTAACAGATCTAATCTCTTGAATCTATTTCTCACTTCCACTGTATAATTGTAAGGGATTTGATTTAGGTCATACCTGAATGGTCTAGTGATTTTCCCTACTTTCTTCAATTTAAGTCTGAATTTAGCAATAAGGAGTTCATGATCTGAGCCACAGTCAGCTCCCCGGTCTTGATTTTGCTGACTATATAGAGCTCCATCTTAGGCTGCAAAGAATATAATCAATATGATTTCAGTGTTGACATCTGGTGATGTCCATGTGTAGCAATTTCTCCTGTTTTGTTGTAATAGGGTATTTGCTATAGCTGGTGTGTTCTCTTACAAAACTCTATTAGCCTTTGCCCTGCTTCATTCTGTACTCCAAGGCCAAATTTGCCTGTTACTCCAGGTGTTTCTTGACTTCCTACTTTTTCATTCCAGTCCCCTATAATGAAAAGGACATCTTTTGGGGGTGTTAGTTCTAAAGGGTCTTGTAGGTCTTCATAGAACTATTCAACTTCAGCTTCTTCAGCATTACTGGTTGGGGCATAGACTTGGATTACCAAAGGAGTACGTCAAGGCTGTATATTGTCACCTGCTTATTTAACTTCTATGCAGAGTATATCATGAGAAATGCTGGGCTGGAAGAAGCACAAGCTGGAATCAAGACTGCCAGGAGAAATATCAATAACCTCAGATATGCAGATGACACCACCCTTATGGCAGAAAGTGAATAGGAACTAAAGAGCCTGTTGATGAAAGTGAAAGAGGAGCATGAAAAAGTTGGCTTAAAGCTCAACACTCAGAAAACTAAGATCATGGCATCCGGTCCCATCACTTTATTGGAAATAGATGGGGAAACAGTGGAAACAGTGTCAGACTTTATTTTTCTGGGCTCCAAAATCACTGCAGATGGTGATTGCAGCCATAAAGTTAAAAGAAGCTTACTGCTTGGGAGAAAAGTTATGACCAACCTAGATAGCATATTGAAAAGCAGAGACATTACTTTGCCAACAAAGGTCCATCTAGTCAAGGCCATGGTTTTTACAGTGGTCATGTATGGATGCGAGAGTTGGACTGTGAAGGAAGCTGAGTGCCAAAGAATTTATGCTTTTGAACTGTGGTGTTGGAGAAGACTCTTGAGAGTCCCTTGGACTGCAAGGAGATCCAACCAGGCCATTCTGAAGGAGATCAGCCCTTGACGTAATCCTTTTGGAAGAAATCCTCTTTGGAAGAAATGATGCTAAAGCTGAAACTCCAGTATTTTGGCCTCCTCATGCAAAGAGTTGACTCATTGGAAAAGACTCTGATGCTGGGAGGGATTGGGGGCAGGAGGAGAAGGGGATGACAGAGGATGAGATGGCTGGATGGCATCACTGATTCGATGGACGTGACTTTGAGTGAACTCCGGGAGTTGGTGATGGACAGGGAGGCCTGGCGTGCTGCGATTCATGGGGTCACAAAGAGTCAGACAAGACTGAGCGACTAAACTGACTGACTGACTGAACTGATATTGAATGGTGTGCCTTGGAAATGAACAGCGATCATTCTGTCGTTTTGAGATTACATCCAAGTACTGCATTTCAGACTCTTTGTTGACTATGATGGCTACACCACTTCTTCTAAGGGTGCGCCATGCTGGAGTGGTGGCTACGAGGTGCTGGAGCGGCTGTGAGAAGATACTCCACATCCAAGGACAGCGAAAACCCAGCAAATTGTAGGCACTGGAGTGACGGCTGCTCAGTGCTGCAGTAGCTGTGAGGAGATACCGCATGCTCACGGGCAAAGGAGAAGCCCCAGCAAGATGGTAGGAGGGGTGAATTTGTGTTTTTATCAAACCTCATTCCTGCCAGAGACACTCAAAGGGCCTAAACAAACCTTGTGTGCAGCAGGACCCCGGGACCCCACAGAGACTGAGACAGAACTGTGTTTGAGTGTCTCTTGTTGGAGGTATGGGCCAGCAGTGGACTGCTTCAGGGGCAGGGGCTCTGGGTGCGGCAGACTTGGGTATGGCATAAGCCCTTTTGGAGGAGGTCACCATTAACCCCATCATAAAGCTGCCATACTTACACAGGACTGGGAAATAGACTCTTATAAGGCATAAAGAGAACCTTGTGAGCACCAGGACCCAGGAGAAAGGAGCAGTGACCTCACAAGAGACTGACCCAGACTTGCCCGGCAGGGTCCAGGAATCTGCAGAGGAGGCGTGGGTCGGTGGTGGCTTGCTGCAAGGTTGGGGGACCTGAGTGTAGCAGTGCATGCATGGGATCTTTTGAAGGAGGTTACCATTATCTCCAGTACTCTTGCCTGGAAAATCCTATGGGCAGAAGGGCCTGGAAGGCTGCAGTCCATGGGGTCACCAAGAGTGACTTCATTTTCACTTTTCACTTTCCTGCATTGGAGAAGGAAATGGCAACCCACTCCAGGTTCTTGCCTGGAGAATCCCAGGGATGGGGGAGCCTGGTGGGCTGCCGTCCATGGGGGTCGCACAAGGTTGGACACGACTGAAGTGACTTAGCAGCAACAGCAGCAGCCATTATCTTTGGGCTTTCCTGGTGGCTCAGAGGTTAAAGTGTCTGCCTGCAATGCAGGAGACCTGGGTTCAATCCCTGGGTTGGGAAGATCCCCTGGAGAAGGAAATGGCAACCCACTCCAGTGTTCTTGCCTGGAGAATCCCATGGACAGAGGAGGCTGGTGGATTATCTTCATTACCTCCACCATAGTTTGGGCCCAGGTAAATAACAGGGAGGGAACACAGCTCCATCCATCAACAGATATTGGATTAAAGATTTATTGAGCATGGTTCTTGACATAATCCTTTTCCTATTTGGAAACAGTCTGTTGTTCCATGTCCAGTTGTAACTGTTGCTTCCTGACCTGCATATAGGTTTCTCAAAAGGCAGGTCAGGTGGTCTGGTATTCCCATCTCTTTCAGAAGTTTCCACAGTTTATTGTGATCCACACAGTCAAAGGCTTTGGCATAGTCAAGAAAGCAAAAGTAGATGTTTTTCTGGAACTCTCTTGCTTTTTCCATGATCCAGTGGATGTTTGCAGTTTGATCTCTGATTCCTCTGCCTTTTCTAAAACCAGCTTAAACATCTGGAAGTTCACGGTTCAAGTATTGCTGAAGCCTGGCTTGGAGAATTTTGAGCATTACTTTGCTAGCTTGTGGGATGAGTGAAATTGTGTGGTAGTTTGAGCATTCTTTGGCATTGCCTTTCTTTGGGGTCGAAATGAAAACTGACTTTTTCCAGTCCTGTGGCCACTGTCTCCAAATTTGCTGGCATATTGAGTGCAGCACTCTCACAGCATCATCTTTCAGGATTTGAAATAGCTCAACTAGAATTCCATCACTTCCACCAGCTTTGTTCATAGTGATGCTTTCTAAGGCCCACTTGACTTCACATTCCAGCATGTCTGGCTCTAGGTGAGTGATCACACTATTGTGATTATCTTGGTCATAAAGATCTTTTTGTACAGTTCTTCTGTGTATCCTTGCCACCTCTTCTTAATATCTTCTGCTTCTGTTAGGTCCATACCATTTCTGTCCTTTATCGAGCCCATCTTTACATGAAGTATTCCCTTGGTATCTCTAATTTTCTTGAAGAGATCCCATTCTGTTTCCCATTCTGTTGTTTTCCTCTATTTCTTTGCATTGATCACTGAGGAAGGCTTTCTTATTTTTCTTGCTATTCTTTGGAACTCTGCATTCAGAGGCTGATATCTTTCCTTTTCTCCTTTGCTTTTTGCTTCTCTTCTTTTCACAGCTATTTGTAAGGCTTCCTCAGACAGCCATTCTGCTTTTTTGCATTTCTTTTCCATGGGGATGGTCTTGATCCCTGTCTCCTGTACAATGTCACAGACCTTAGTCCATAGTTCATCATGCACTCTATCTATCATATCTAGTCCCTTAAATCTATTTCTCACTTCTACTGTATAATCATAAGGGATTTGATTTAGGTCATACCTGAATGGTCTAGTGGTTTTCCCTACTTTCTTCAATTGGTCTGAATTTGGCCATAAGGAGTTCATGATCTGAGCCACAGTCAGCTCCTGGTCTTGTTTTTGTGGACTGTATAGAGCTTCTCCATCTTTGGCTGCAAAGAATATAATCAATCTGATTTCAGTGTTGACCATCTGGTGATGTCCATGTGTAGAGTCTTCTCTTGTGTTGTTGAAAGAGAGTGTTTGCTATGACCAGTATCTTTTCTTGACAAAACTCTGAAACTCCAGTACTTTGGCCACCTCATGCAAAGAGTTGACTCATTGGAAAACACTCTGATGCTGGGAGGGGTTGGGGGCAGGAGAAGAAGGGGACGACAGAGGATGAGATGGCTGGATGGCATCACTGACTCAATGGACATGAGTCTGAGTGAACTCCAGGAGTTGGTGGTGGACAGTAAGGCCTGGCATGCTGCAATTCATGGGGTCACAAAGAGTCAGACACGACTGAGTGACTGAACTGAACTGAACTGAGCTAAGCATGGCCTCGCCTATCAGAACAAGACCCAGTTTCCCCCTCAGTCAGTCTCTCCCATCATGAAGCTTAAGCCTCTTATCCTTCTCCATCAGAGGGCAGACTGACTGAAAACCACAATCACAGAAAACTAACCAATCTGATCACATGGACCACAGCGTTGTATAACGCAATAAACATATGAGCCATACCGTGTAGGGCCACCCCAGATGGGCGGGTCATGGTGGAGAGGTCTGACAGAATGTGGTCCATGGAGAAGGGAATGCAAACCACTTCAGTGTTCTTGCCTTGAGAACCCCATGAACAGTATGAAAAGGCAAAAAGATAGGATACTGAAAGATGAACTCCCCAGGTCAGTAGGTGCCCAATATGCTACTGGAGATCAGTGGAGAAATAACTCCAGAAAGAACGAAGAGATGGAGCCAAAGCAAAAACAACACCCAGTTGTGGATGTGACTGGTGATAGAGGCAAAGTCCAATGCTGTAAAGAGCAATATTGCATAGGAACCTGGAATGTCAGGTCCATGAATCAAGGCAAATTGGAAGTGGTCAAACAGGAGATGGCGAGAGTGAATGTCGACATTTTAGGAGTCAGCAAACTAAAATGGACTGGAATGGGTGAATTTAACTCAGTTGACCATTTTCACCATATTTCTCCACAAAAACATTTTGTTTTTCTATTTGCTTTACATGACTGTTCAGTCTGTACTTTGTGACTTAATTTTTCACTGAAATATATTTTAGGTAGCCAGCCATGTTAACATGTGAGATGTAGTTCATCATTTACACAGGCACATAGTATGTCGTTGTAGGCACATGGTGTATTGTATTTATTCATTCTCTTGTGGATATTTGTTCTGTTTTCCATGTTAATTTCTTAAGAACAAGGCTGTTATGAGTACTGTGATTCTTTTAGTGGATATGTGCAAAAGTTTCACTGCAGTATATATCTAGGCAAAATATGGCTAAATGCAAAACTGCCTTTTTAAGTGACTGCACTAATGTATGCTTCCACCATCAGTGAATGGGAGTGCTCACTAGGCTTTAGGTATCCCCTGATCTTGATAGCATTAGCAGACTTTTAAAATTCACCAGCCTAGTTAAAATGGTATTTCATTGTTTATAAGTTTGAGAATGAAATTCAGTGAATTTTAACATGTTGACATTTATATCACCATAAACACAACTGAATTTTGGAACATTTTTATCACTCCAGAAAGAACACATTAGGAGTCACTCTCCATAATCATCTACTCAGTCATAGGCAGTGCTTTTTGTCTATATAGATTTGTCTAATCTGAGTATTTCATATAAACGAGAGCATACAATTTGTGATCTTTTATGACTGGCTTCTCTTAGCATAATGTTTTCAAGGATTGTCAGTGTTCACATGTATCAGTATTTCACTTCTTTATATTACTAAATAATAGTTCATTGTATGGATATATTGCACTTTGCTTATCCATTCCTCAGTTAATGGACATTTGAGTTTTTCCACGTTTTGATTCTTATGGAGGCTATTGCTATGAACATTTGTATACCAGCCTTTATGTGGATGTGCATGCATGCTCAGTCGCTTCATTCGTGTCCAACGAGCAGCCCTATGTGCTGTAGCCTGCCAGGCTTCTCTGTCCATGGAATTCTCCAGGCAAGAATACTGGAGTGGGTTGCCATGTCCTCCACCAGGAGATTTTTCCCCAGCCAGGGATGTACACCTTTTCACTTTCATGCACTGGAGAAGGAGATGGCAACCCACTCCAGTGTTCTTGCCTGGAGAATCCCAGGGACGGGAGCCTGTTGGCTGCCGTCTATGGGGGTCACACAGAGTCGGACACGACTGACGTGACTTAGTAGCAGTAGCAGCAGAGATTGACACACATTTTCTTTTCTTTCTTTTTTTTTTTTTTTGGACACACATTTTCATTTCTCTTAGCTATATATTTAGGAGTGAAGTTGCTAGATTATATGGTAACTCTGTTTATTTAATACTTTGAGGAACTACCAAATTGTTTTCCAAAGTAGCTTCACTATTTTACCCTCCCACCTGCAGTGGTTGAAGATTGATTTCTCTACAACTTCATCAACACTTATTTTCTGTATTTTTGTTTATAGTCATGCTACTAGATGTGAAGTGGTCTCTCATCTTGGTTTTTCTTTGTATTTCCCTAATGGTTCATGTAGATACTCATTTCATTTGCTTATTCACCATTTATATATCATCTTTGAACAGCTGTCTATGCAAATTCTTTACCCAAATTTAATTAGACTGTCTTTTTACTATTGAGTTGCAGGTTATCTTTACATGTTTTAGATACAAGTCCCATACCAGATATATCCTTCAAGTGAGTTCCATTTCAGGTCAAATAATGACAACACTCCATAGACAGGTATTTTCCAGGGAGCTGTAAGGTTACCTAATGACAGTTCTTTGGCCAATTCTTCTTGCCAAGCCTCAGATCCAGTCTTCCCCTGTCCAATGACTGCAAGGCTTCTGGTTCTCATAGCTCTGTGGTTCTGAGGCTGATAATTTTCAAGGCTACTGTGGAGCTGTAAAGAAGAGGGCTTATATCCAGAATACTAAATAACCCTCACAATTCAATAATAAGAAACCAAAAACTCAATTTAAAAATTGGCAAGAGACTTAAAGAGATACTTTACAAGAGCAGAAAATATGAATGACAAATTAGAATTTGAAAAGATGCTCAATGGCATTAGCTATTAGGGAAATGTAAATTAAAGTCTTTATGAAATAACATGACATATCCACTAGAATGGAAAAGACTCAATACCAACTGCTGGTAAAAATGTCAAACAACTGGAGTTCTTTCACTGTGCTGGTGGGAATAAAAAAACAATGGTACAAATACTCTGGAAAACAGGTTTTTAATTTCTTACAAAAGTAAAGAATTTCTTACATGTCCCAGCAGTTCCCCTCTAGAAATTAACCCAACAGAAATCAAAACAAAATCCATTAGGTGAATATTCATAGCAGCTTTATTCATAATAAGGAAAATCTAGAGACAATTCGTATGTCTATCAAAAGGCAAGTGGATTAAATCCATAGGATGTGAGCAGAATTAAAAGAGAAGAACCGCTAAAAGGTACAATATGGATGGATTTCAAATGCATTACACTGAAGAAGCCAGACACGAAAGACTGTATACTGTATGATTCTGTTTATATGGCATTCTAGAAAAGGCAAAATAGTAGTAATAGAAAATGGATCAGAGTTTGCCAGAGGCTAGGTGTAAGGGAATGGAATTGCCTGCAGTGAGGCTGAAAGGAAATTTTTGGAGTGAAAGTTTTCAGTATCTCGATGGTGGTAGTGATAACTATGTACATTTATCAAAACTCTTTGAATTATGTACTTATGGTGAATTTTGCAGTATGAAAACTATACCTCAATAAACCTGGCAGAAAATATTTACACATATATTGACCTTTATATTATTATAAATATTAAATATATTTATATTTAATAGAGACTAAACAAAAAATATGCATTAATAATATTACATACATAGCAACAGTATCAACAATAGCAAATGTATAAGGTTTAGAGAAATAAATCTAATAAATTGTGTGAAAACATCATGTAGGAAACTTATGAAGCCTTATTAAAATAATTTAGAGAAAATCTTTATAGATGAGGAGAGCCATTATATTCATGCATCAAAAAACTGAATGTTATAAAGATATCAGCTTTCTTCAGATAAGTCATAAATTCAAGTTAAATTCATTCACTCAGCAAATATCTACTGAGTACATATCTTTACTCAAGCAAGATTTATTTTAGGTACTTGAGATGTACCAATGAACAAATTCAAAATAACCCTGCCAATTTTGAGTTTATAGTCTAGCTGGTGGGAGATGGCTAGGTGAGAGGGAGAAAAAGTAACAACAGGCATATGAATAAATAAACCATGTAGTATCTTAGAAGATAATCCTTTACTGTGAACAGAAAGTAGAGGTAAGAAAATGATTTAAAATGTTGGATAAGGGGTTACAGCAATTTTAAGTGAAGTTTTCTTTAAAATCAGATTTATTCTAAAATAAACAAGAAGAACAAGCGAGCCAAAAAAACTAACTCATTACTGAAGAATACATAATACTGAGAGAGAGTTCACTAAGAGATACTAAGGCTGTATTAAAGCTATACTAATAATGGTAGTATCGTATTGGTGACTGTTAGACAAAGTGAGAGAATACAGAATTCATAAATAGACCCAAAGAAATATGGAAACCATATAAGCAAGGAAAGGATGTATTATTTAATAAACAATCCTGGAATAGATACTTACTTCATATGTCTCAGAAATAATTTCAAATGAAAAGACTCAGAGGACAAAATGTTTAAGATGGCAGTATAAGAGAATACCCTCATGAAATTGTGTTAAGAAAGATGTTCTTAAGCAGAATTTAAAATGGCAAAAATTGCAAACTTTTTAATCAAGATTTAAAAAGGAAACTACACCATATTTAAGAACTTTTCAATTTCAATAAGAATACTTACTGTATTAGTAACCAAAATTTGAGTTAAATTCACAGCATCATTTCACATTCATCAGGGTGACAAAAATAGAGATTAACAGTTTCAAATAACAGCAAGGATGGGAAACAAGGATACCATATCTTACTTCCAGGAGTATAGAGTGGTATGACTTCTTTGTAAAGAAACTCATGATGCCTCATAAGATGCTCACTCCTTGGAAGAAAAGTTATCAGCAACCTAGACAGCATATTCAAAAGCAGAGCCATTACTTTGCCAACAAAGATCTGTCTAGTCAAAGCTATGGTTTTTCCAGTAGTCATGGATGAATGTGAGAGTTGGACTATAAAGAAGGCTTAGTGCTGAAGAACTGATGCTTTTGAACTGTGGTGTTGGAGACGATTCTTGAGAGTCCCTTGGACTGCAAGGAGATCCAACCAGTCTATCCTAAAGAAGATCAGTCCTAAATGTTCATTGCAAGGACTGATGCTGAAATTGAAACTCCAACACTTTGGCCACCTGATGTGAAGAACTGACTCATTTGAAAAGACCCTGATGCTGGGAAAGATTGAATGTGGGAGGAGAAGAGGACGACAGAGGATGAGATGCTTGGATGGCATCACCAGCTCAATGGACATGAGTTTGAGTAAACTCCAGGAGTTGATGATGGACAGGGAGGCCTGGCTTGCTGCAGTCCACGGGGTCACAAAGAGTCAGACACGACTGAGTGACTGGACTGAACTGAACTGAATTATGTGATACCATACAGTATTTGTCTTTTTTGACATGTTTCACTTTAGCATAATGCCCTCCAAGTCTATCTGTGTTGTTTAAAATGGAAAATTTTCATTCTTTTTTAGTTGAATAATATTCCACTGTGTGTGTGTGTGTGTGTGTGTGTGTGTGTGTGTGTGTATGTTCTTTATTCATTTATCGGTTCTTAGACACAGATTGCCTCTGTAGCTCAGCTATTGTAAATAATGCTGCTATGAATATTGGGATGCATGTTTCACTTTGAATTAGTGTTTTTGTTTTGGATAGGAGTGAAATTTCTGGGTCATGTGCTCATTCTGGTTTTAGTTTTTTAGAAAACTCCACACTGTTTTCCACAGTGGCTGCACTAATTTACATTCCCACCAACAGTATACAGAGGTTCCCTTTTCCACATCCTCACCAACATTTGTTATTAGTATTCTTTTATAATAGCCATTCTGACTGGTATGAAGTAATACCTCATTGTGGTTTTAATTTGCATTTTTCTGATTAACAGTGTTGAGCATCTTTTCATGTGCCTATTGGCCATCTGTATGTCTTCTTTGGAACAATGTCTATTCATGTCTTCTGCCCATTTTCAATTGAGTTTGCTTTTTTTTATGTTCAGTTGTATGAACCATTGATATATTTTAGATATTAATCTCTTATGTGTCATATCATTTATAGATTATTTCTCCCATTCAGTAGGTTGCCTTTTCCATTTGTCATTAGTTTCCCTTGCTGTGCAAAAGTTCATAAGTTTAATTAGATCCCATTTGGTTTTGTTTTATTTTGTTTTGTTTTGCTTTAGAAACAAGATCCAGAAATGTTATTATGGTTTATCTCAAAGAGAATCTGCCTATGTTTTCTTCTAGGAGTTTTATAGTTTCTGGCCTTAAATTTAGGCCTTTAATCCATTTTAACTTTATTTTTGTATGTGTTGTGAGAAAATGTTCTAGTTGAATTTTTTACATGTAACTGTCCAGTTTTCTCAGGACCACTTGTTGCACAAACTTTTGTCATCATTATATATTCTTGCCTACTTTGTTGTAGATTAATTTCACAGAAGTAGAACAACTAATTTAAAATTGTGTATGGAAAAACAAAAGACCTTAAAAACTCTATACATTTTTTTTTGAGAAAGAAAGACTGAAAGTCACATTCTTCCTGACTTCAAACTGTACTACAAAGCTATAGTAATCAAAACAGTATGGCACTGGCCCAAACACACATGTGCACACAGATTTATAGATCAGTAGAACAGAATAGGAATGGAAAAGGTCAGTTTTCACTCCAGTTCCAAAGAAAGGCAATGCCAAAGAATGCTCAAACTACCGCACAATTGCACTCATCTCACATGCTAGTAAAGTAATGCTCAAAATTCTCCAAGCCAGGCTTCAGCAATACCTGAACCGTGAACTCCCAGATGTTCAAGCTGGTTTTAGAAAAGGCAGAGGAACCAGAGATCAAATTGTCAACATCTGCTGGATCATGGAAAAAGCAAGAGAGTTCCAGAAAAACATCTATTTCTGCTTTATTGACTATGCCAAAGCCTTTGACTGTGTGGATCAAAATAAACTGTGGAAAATTCTGAAAGAGTTGGGCATACCAGACCACCTAACCTGCCTCTTGAGAAATCTGTATGCAGGTCAGGAAGCAACAGTTAAAACTGGACATGGAACAACAGGCTGGTTCCAAATAGGAAAAGGAGTAGTCAAGGCTGTATATTGTCACCTCGCTTATTTAACTTCTGTGCAGAGTACATCATGAGAAACGCTGGATTGGAAGAAACATAACCTGGTATCAAAATTGCTGGGAGAAATATCAATAACCTCAGATATGCAGATGACACTACCCTTATGGCAGAAAGTGAAGAGGAACTCAAAAGCCTCTTGATGAAAGTGAAAGAGGAGAGTGAAAAAGTTGGCTTAAAGCTCAACATTCAGAAAACGAAGATCATGGCATCTGTTCCCATCACTTCATGGGAAATAGATGGGGAAACAGTAAAAACAGTGTCAGATTTTATTTTGGGGGGCTCCAAAATCACTGCAGATGGTGACTGCAGCCATGAAATTAGAAGACACATACTCCTTGGAAGAAAAATTAGGACCAACCTAGATAGTATATTCAAAATCAGAGACATTACTTTGCCGACTAAGGTCCGTCTAGTCAAGGCTATGGTTTTTCCTGTGGTCGTGTATGGATGTGAGAGTTGGACTGTGAAGAAGGCTGAGCACAGAAGAATTGATGCTTTTGAACTGTTGTGTTGGAGAAGACTCTTGAAAGCCCCTTGGACTGCAAGGAGATCCAACCAGTCCATTCTGAAGGAGATCAGTTCTGGGTGTTCATTGGAAGGAATGATGCTAAAGCTGAAACTCCAGTACTTTGGCCACTTCCTGCGAAGAGTTGATTCATTGGAAAAGACTCTGATGCTGGGAGGGATTGGGGGCAGGAGGAGAAGGGGACAACAGAGGATGAGATGGCTGGATGGCATCACGGACTCGATGGATGTGAGTCTGGGTGAACTCCGAGAGATGGTAATAAACAGGGAAGCCTGGTGTGCTGCGATTCGTGAGGTCGCAAAGAGTCAGACACGACTGAGTGACTGAACTGAACTGAGAGCCCAGAAACAAACCTATACACTTATGGTCAATTAATCTATGAGAAGCCATGCCAGACTGTACATTAGAGAAAAGACAGTATCTTTTAAGTGGTGCTGGGAAAACTGGAAAGCTACATGTTAAAAAATGAAATTAGAACATTTCCTAACACCATATACCAAAATAAAATGGATTAAAGATTTTGCTTATTTTTTATAGCTAAAAGTTTAATGTTTGCATAGGTATTTTATTGTATTAAAACATTGAACACTCTAAGTGAAGTGAAGTCACTCAGTCATATCCAACTCTTTGTGACCCCATGGACCCTACCAGGCTTCTCCATCTATGGGATTTTCCAGGCAAGGGTACTGGAGTGGGTTGCCATTTCCTTCTCCAGGGGATCTTCCCGACCCAGGAATCAAACCCAGGTTTCCCACATTGAAGGCAGACACTTTACCCTCTGAGCCACCAAGGAAGCCCAAACACTCTTTAATTCTATATAAAAATAATTGCTATTTTAATTCTTAAAAATATTTTTCCTTATTCTTCTAATTCTTAGTAAAGAGTTATAAAGTGTTTCTTTCCTATAATAACTAAACAGAAGTTGATAATAAAGGATATGTTAGTTATGTGCAAAGTGCTGCCGCAAAAGGACTGAAAAGCAGATTGGCTTATATGGCAAAGATGTTTCTTTCCCTCATGAAAAATAATTGAATTGCATTTTTAGATTTCCAGGAAGTTCTGCAGGGAGTTATTTTTCCCTTGTGACCATTCAGGGGTTCGAGTTCCTTCCAGGTTCTTGCTTCTCCCATTCTCCAGGGCAGTCAAGGTTCTCAAACTTTTTGTGTCATGGACCTCTTTGGTAATCTACTAAAGTATATGGACTTTCTTATCATAAATGCATAAAATAAAATGCATCAGATTAAAAGGGAGCAAATTACATTAAAACACCATAATCAAAATATATAAAAGAGTCGGACATGACTGAGTGACTGAACTGAACTGAACTGAGATGAGAGAAAGGAGAATTCACCTTTCAGTTCAGTTCAGTCACTCAGTTGTGTCTGACTGTTGGCGACCCCATGAATCGCAGCACACCAGGCCTCCCTGTCCATCACCAACTCCCAGAGTTCACTCAAACGCATGTCCATCCAGTCAGTGATGCCATCCAGCCATCTCTTCCTCGGCCATCCCCTTCTCCTCCTGCCCCCAGTCCCTCCCAGCATCAGGGTCTTTTCCAATGAGTCAACTCTTCGCAGGAGGTGGCCAAAGTACTGGAGTTTCAGCTTTAGCATCAGTCCTTCCAAAGAAATCCCAGGGCTGATCTCCTTCAGAATGGACAGGTTGGATCTCCTTGCAGTCCAAGGGACTCTCAAGAGTCTTCTCCAACACCACAGTTCAAAAGCATCAATTCTTCAGTGCTCAGCCTGCTTCACAGTCCAGCTGTCACATCCATACATGACCACTGGAAAAACCATAGCCTTGACTAGACAGACCTTAGTCGGCAAAGTTAACTATTTATAAGAACATTTTAAACTTGAAAAGTTATTAGATCTGAGAACTTTATATTACTTGTAATCACCTCAGTTTTTTTTAAAGGATATAAGATTGAAGGTAAAATAGGCTGCTGATAGAAGGAAAAATTGCTACTGGATAATCAGTTCCATGTGATCCATCTACATTGGGCCCATCTTCTCTTCATCTAGTGCAGAGGTGTATATATCAGTGCTTATTTTTGTGGTTTATATAGTCTGTCTTTGAAACCACACTTTTTAAAAATTTAATAGAGAGTGATGAGTGATTTCTTTTAGTAATTATAAATAGAATATATTATCTTGAATCTGTTTAATATTGACAATTACGTAATTATATCACTGTGTTGCATCAATGTTGCTTAACCTTTTGGGGGACCACTTGGAAACTTGGTAAAAGCTGTGGACACTTTCCCCCAGGAAAAAAAATACATGCACGCAAATAAACACAAATTTCACATAAAGTTTAAGGGTGTTTACTGACACCTTAGTGCTCTTCCAGAGGCATCTCTAAGATTCAATTCAGGACTTGTTTAAAACCCTGCTTCTACATTTTCATGTAACGGCAAAGGAATCAATAAAAGAGTAGTAAGATCATTTTTCTATAAGTCACTTCTACAGCAGATTTCTTTTTTTCATTATGCTGGTCTTTTTCCTAGCAAAATCACCTTGGTGATATTTTCTTGTTCATTCTTGATACAGATGTATTAACTCTTATCTTTCTACTATAATTTGATTCTCACTAGCCAAACTAATGAAAGTAAGTGATGTTGTGAGTCATCTAAAATAATATATTATTCACAAGTTTCAGTTGTTTACATACACTTATTTAAAACAATTTAAGACCCTAATTATATTTTATTTACTTTTAATATAAAATTATATGCATTTCTCAGTATATATTACCCTAGAAGAAACAGAAATTCAGAAGTTTATTAAATGTCAGAGGAAATTTCTCATATATAATAGGATGACCGACTAGGCATTTTCCGCTTGTTCCAGAATTGGTGACTAGAACCCAAAGCTTGCATTTGAAGAGGTACTCGCTTTCTGAAGAGATACTCCAAAATGGAGTGCAGAATCCTCTTGGTAGGGTTTACCAGGCAGGATAAGAGCCAGCCTTGGAAAGCTACAGTGTTTAGTGTTAATAGCACAGGTGCTGTGTTGAGTTGGCTTGCTTCAAATCCAGACCTGGCCACACTGTGTATCTATGAGCAAATTACTTAATCTCCCTTCCCTGCAGCCTCCCCAATAAAATGGGAATAATAATAGCTAGAAAATAGTGCTCACAACACTTACACTTAGCGTAGTAAATGCTCAATGTGCTTATCCCTAGCAGTTAGTAACACTACTGGATAATTGCTGAGCTGCAGTGTCCTCCTTGGCAAATTCCTGCTCCATAGGATTACTGTGAAGATTAAATGCCAGCACAGGTATAGATAACAGGAAAATTAACTGGGCCTAGATAAGAAATAAATGTGTATTATACACATTTAATAGTGAATACAACCTTTCTCCCAGGTGCGTGTACATGTGGGCGGCTGTGAGTGTGTGTGGAAAACCTGGAGAACAGACACGTAGAAGGCATGGGGGTAGCAAGCAATGTGGAATGGAAGTGTTTTCTTTGATGGCATTCTTTATGTACGAGGAAAGGTGTCTCCTCCACATCCAAAGGAAATTAAGGAGGCTTCATAAGAATCACACAGAGATGAGGGCTCCCTTTTGAAGGAGCAGGGATTCCATTTCCTTCTTAAGTGCCTGTTTAGCAAGACTTACTGACATGCCGTGTTGCCAGTATTCCTTCCTATTCCACTTAATGTCTAACCATCCGTTAGGTATTACCTCCAGTGTCACTTCCATAGGTAGCTTTTCCTATCCCTCAAACCAGATAATATCCCCTATATAGGCACATAGCACTTCTTTTTATAGAACTTATCAGAGTTGACACTGTAATATTCATTTGCTGCTAAGTCGCTTCAGTCGTGTCCGACTGTGCAGCCCCAGAGACAGCAGCCCACCAGGCTCCCCCGTCCCTGGGATTCTCCAGGCAAGAACACTGGAGTGGGTTGCCATTTCCTTCTCCAATGCATGAAAGTAAAGTCGCTCAGTCGTGTCCGACCCTCAGAGATCCTATGGACTGTAGCCCACCAGGCTCCTCCATCCATGGGATTTTTCAGGCAAGAGTAGTGGAGTGGGGGTGCCATTGCCTTAGGTCTACTTAATACTTCTGTACCTCATTAAGGTAAAAATTTAATATGGCAATGACTACGTATTCGTACCTCACTCTAGTGTCTAGCTTGATGACTGGCTTATGGTTAAACACTTGATAATTTGGGGGTAAATAAATGAATGATACAAATTGGGGGAGAGATTTCTCAATGTTCATTTGAAATTGAATGGTATTGAATACTGGGTTAACAAGATCCTGAAGAAACACAAACGCTGATGAGTTCAGCTAGGGAAGAATGAGATCAATTCTCATTAGGTGATCATAGGAGGTTTATCATATGATGGATTAGAATGAGAATTTGATAGATAGATAAATTTATCTTCCTTTATATGATAAACCTCCTATGATCATCTAACCAGGATTGTGAATAAATAATCCAGGAATAAAAAGAAGGGACTTTATTTTTTAAAAAGTTTTGTTTATAATTGCTTTGCCAAAAATAGGCCTTCCCTGGTGGCTCAGAGGTTAAAGCCTCTGTCTCCAATGCGGGAGACCTGGGTTCAGTCCCTGGGTCGGGAGGATCCCCTGGAGAAGGAAATGGCACCCCCGCTCCGGTGTTCTTGCCTGGAGAATCCCATGGACGGAGGAGCCTGTTAGGCTGCGGTCCATGGGGCTGCGAAGAGTCGGACACGACTGAGCGACTTCACCTTCACCTTCTTCACATATATAATTGTGAGAAATTTTTCATTATACAGCCCCTTTCGTGTAATGTTAAGTACTTAGATTCCCATAAAGAGTGTTAGATATTAAAGCATTTAAGCAGAGAAGAATATGAGAGTATATTCAACAAGGTTGATATAGAAAACCAAAATTACTTTAGGTATTTTGCACAGAAAGAGACTTAACAGAGGATTTGGTAATTGAAAAACTGTTGAAACAGTTTAAGAAGTGAACACCAGCCTAGATCTTCAGAGTTGGCTGCACAATGCTTCTCAAAACCCAAGAAGCTAGTAAGTAGACACTAAGACTCTCCCAGAAAAGTTTTAAAGCTGCTGCCAAACTTTGTATCCATGACTTTGATTAGTGGCAGAAACAAACAAACCAGATCAAACATACAAAATGTCTCTATATTAGTCCTGCCTTTCAAATATTACAGCATTGCATGTGATGTAATTTGTGTCAAGAGAACCCGCAGTGGAGCTTCTAGGCTGGTGAACACGGGGATGTGCTGGTGTGCCCACCTGGGTCTGAAAGCCCCCAGCCGCCCGTACTTTGTTTTATGCCTGTGTTCCATTTGGCTTTTCCTGAAATGTATTTTTTTTTAATAGAAGCAGAATCTTGAACTTTATAAGGAAAGCATTGGGGTTTCGCAGTTCCTACCAGGTCTCCTTACAGATGCAGTCAATTGCAATTCTACCATACCTGGATGATGTTTTCCTTGGCCAGAAATGCACTAAGTACAATTAACGTTGAACGACACAGGTTTGAACTGTGCAAGTCTACTTATATGTGGATTTCTTTTCCAGTAGTAAATACTATGGTTCAAGATCTGGGATTGGTTGACTCTTTGGACGGGGACACCATATACAGGAGGGTCCAACTCTAAGTTATTCCTAGATTTCTGACTGCACGGAGGATGGGCACCCCAAATCTCCTCATTGTTCAAGGGTCAATTGTAGTCTCAAAAATCTAAGCATTCAGAAATTTATGGCAAGAAAGAACCACTTAAAATATTCACTGGATTTCCATGGCACATTTGGTAATATTGTGGTAGCTAGCAGAACCATTTTCTGTGCTGTCATATGAGTGCTTGCTACGACAGGATGGAATAGAATGGAACCTCGTAGAGACATCCTAAAGGGGTAGAGAGATACGCAACCATTACAACTGCTCTAATACAGAATTGTTGCTAAACCAATTTGTCATCTAAGCACTCAGCTGCTCATTATAATATAATGGAAGAAAGGAAATACATTTGAAACCTAAAAAGAAAGCAAACAAAAAACCAAGCAGCAAAGAAACCAAAGAAATGTAGTCTTGGTCTCTGTGTCTTCAGTCTTGACCTTCTCTTCTTTCTATCCACACCGTACTTTCTATTGCCACCCAGAGTTTGGGTCAATGCACAGCATCCATTACAAAAGTTTCTTTTTTAATTAATTCACTGCCAATGTACTAGTTGGCTTGAAGTTAAAAGATTGAAATAGGTGGTGAGGGAAGAGAATTCACAACTTACTCACTCCCTGGTACTTTCAAATATTTGGTGCTTTCAAATATGTCCAAAAATTCAGGCAATGTAAGAGATAACTTTTTCTTTCAGGGTTAGTATATAATCATTTATTCCCTTTAAAGTATACAATCAATATGTCTAAAAAATCCTTTAGAAACTGAATTTGAACCATAGCAACATTTCCATTTATACTGAGGAGTCAAAAGTTCAGTAAACCTTTTGAATTGTTTTCCATGAAAAGACAGAAAAGTGGACCAAAAAAATGTAATATTGTGCAATGATATGGTATTGCTGCTGCTGCTGCTAAGTCGCTTCAGTCGTGTCCGACTCTGTGCAACCCCATAGATGGTAGCCCACCAGGCTCCCCTGTCCCTGGGCTTCTCCAGGCAAGAATACTGGAGTGAGTTGCCATTTCCTTCTCCAATGCATGAAAGTGAAAAGTGAAAGTGAAGTCGCTCAGTCATGTCCAACTCTTAGCGACCTCATGGACTGCAGCCTACCAGGCTCCTCCATCCATGGGATTTTCCAGGCAAGAGCACTGGAGTGGGTTGCCATATGGTATTAGCTTTTAATAAAAGTATTTGATGTAATTATCAAATCTCATTAATTTTTAAATACTAATAGGAAATATGGCCTATCAGTATTAGTTTTCCAAGAATAGCATCCACACTTGGTTAATCACCAATAATCCATTCATCTAGTTTATGTATAGCCATGACCAGTCTACAGCCCACATCCCAGCCTACATTTTGCTTTTTACGGTTCTTCCATTTGGAAATGAAAGTTAGGATCCTTGCCAATAACAACCACCCCCATGTTTTCGATATTGCTACCATCACCCTGGCAACACAGAAGACGGGACATAAATAGTTGCTCTGCCAAACATATCTATTGCCTTGTTATACTTGTGGGAGTTAGAGTTGTCAAGGAAAGTTTATACCAAAGTTAAAAGTAAATTTGGACTTATCAATGGCAAGATTTTTCTAAAAAGTACATTCTACTCTATGTAGATAATTAAGTAAAAGTGTAGATAAAATATAAACGACATGATACAAAAAAAAACTATCTATTTTGTTTCCCAGCACTGAGCATTAGTAGATGCTCTGTAAATACTTGCTGAATGGACAGATTTCTTCACTGCGTATTTGGACTTCTGAGGTCAAAGCGTACAATTTAACATTATTCATGATTACTTATGTTACTGTAGTCACGTATGGATGTGAGAGTTGGACGGTGAAGAAAGCTAAGCGCCCGAAGAATTGATGCTTTTGAACTGTGGTGTTGGAGAAGACTCTTGAGAGTCCTTTGGATTGCAAGGAGATCCAACCAGTCCATCCTAAAGGGGATCAGCCCTGGATGTTCTTTGGAAGGACTGATGTTGAAGCTGAAACTCCAATACTTTGGCCACCTCATGCAAAGAGTTGACTCATTGGAAAAGACCCTGATGCTGGGAGGGATTGGGGGCAGGAGGAGAAGGGGACGACAGAGGATGAGATGGCTGGATGGCATCACTGACTCGATGGACGTGACTTTGAGTGAACTCTGGGAGTTGGTGATGGACAGGGAGGCCTGGCGTGCTGCGATTCATGGGGTCGCAAAGAGTCAGACGACTGAGTGACTGAACTGAACTGAACTGATGTTACTGTATTGGTGACATTAAAACTTAAAAAAAAAAAAAAATAGTCCAGAATGTTTTTAGGTGACAGAATTGTAAATGCATGTGGAGATTTAAATAACTAATTTCAGTTGAACTATCTGGTATGTATAAATAGACTTAATATTGTCAGATGTCATCAATGCTCTTGACACTGAATTAGGTGCTTTTTATACATTTGTGGCATTTTAACCTCCCCAGTGCCACATGTTGTAGGTATTTTGCAGATAAGAGCTATACTGTAATCAGTCCGCAGAGTTAAGCAAGATTAACATGCCTTGTTAGGGGAAGGCAAGACATGAACCCGGTTTCATCTGGTATCAAAGCCTGCATTCCTGCTGGAATAGTCCTCTGACTACCTCTCCTGGTATCTCTCCTCCATCTTTCAAGTTGTTTGGACCTTTCTGGAGGTGGTGGTGTTCAGTTGCTAAGTCATGTCTGACTCTCTGTGACTCCATGGACTGCAGTACACCATGCTCCTCTATCCTCCAATATCTTCTGGATTTTGCTCAGATTCATGTCCACAGAGTCATGATCCTCTTGAACTCTCTCATCCTCTGCTGCCCCCTTCTCCTTTTGCCTTCAATCTTTCCCAGCATCAGGATCTCTTCCAATGAATTGTCTTTTCACATCAGGTGGACAAAGTATTGGAGCTTCAGCTTCAGCATCAGTCCTTCCAATGATTCAGTGTTGATTTCATGAGGATTAACTGGCTTGATCTCCTTGCAGTCCAAGTGACTCTCAAGAGTCTTCTCCATCACCTCCTTTCTGGAGGTAGGAGGCTAGTTTAGCAATTAGGCTGTTGTGCAAACTTGGTTGTACTTGCTTAGAATCCCTGCTATCATCTCTCTTGAATAGGACCCTCAGAACCTTTCCATAGCTCAGAAACTTGCCACTTTCAAAGGAGAGGGACGACTGTGTGAGCAGAGCAATATGGAATATCCTACATGTGTACTGAGGATCTTTTGGAGAGTAGAAAATTAGATACATCACTGACCTCCCAGATGAGGAAATACTTGGCCTGGTAATGAAAACATGAAATTTGGAATCAGAAATTTCAGGTTTGAATTTTAGCCCCCTCACCTGCCAATTATTCTCACGTAGAAAAATTGCTTACTGCCTGACCCCTCTTATTTGTAAAATCACTTATTACAAACTTTGGTTTTTGAGGCTACTGGGAGTTGACTGATAACATATGGAAGCATTTTCTAAAGCATAAAGTGTTGTCCAAATATGTTATTTGTGATAACAGTATAGTTATTATGGTATTAACCCGAGGACAGAACACAGAGTATCTAATCTAACATTGTAATTTTACACATAAGAAAATCGAGACCTAGAGGAGTGAAGTGAGGCAAAGCTTCCCAATAAAGGTGGAATAAAAGAAACTTGAAAACAGACACAAACCAATATTGCCCAGAATCAATGTATTCCAGTACACTGTCTAACCCCATATACAAGATTTTAAATGGCAATCATTGCTTTCTATATTTAGCTAGTCTGAAGTTTTCTTCAGCAAGCTGGAATCAAGATTGCCTGGAGAAATATCAATAACCTCAGATATGCAGATGACACCACCCTTATGGCAGAAAGTGAAGAGGAACTAAACAGCCTCTTGATGAAAGTGAAAGAGGAGAGTGAAAAAGTTGGCTTAAAGCTCAACATTCAGAAAACGAAGATCATGGCATCACCTGGTCCCATCACTTCATGGGAAACAGTTGTAAAAACAGTGTCAGACTTTATTTTGGGGGGCTCCAAAATCACTGCAGATGGTGACTGCAGCCATGAGATTAAAAGACCTTACTCCTTGGAAGAAAAGTTATGACCAACCTAGATAGCATATTCGAAAGCAGAGACAGACATTACTTTGCCAACTAAGGTCCGTCTAGTCAAGGCTATGGTTTTTCCTGTGGTCATGTATGGATGTGAGAGTTGGACTGTGAAGAAAGCTGAGCACTAAAGAATCGATGCTTTTGAACTGTGGTGTTGGAGAAGACTTTTGAGAGTCCCTTGGACTGCAAGGAGATCCAACCAGTCCATTCTGAAGGAGATCAGCCCTGGGATTTCTTTGGAAGGAATGATGCTAAAGCTGAAACTCTAGTACTTTGGCCACCTCCTGCAAAGAGTTGACTCATTGGAAAAGACTCTGATGCTGGGAGGGATTGGGGGCAGGAAGAGAAGGGGATGACAGAGGATGAGATGGCTGGATGGCATCACTGACTCGATGGACGTGAATCTGAGTGAACTCCGGAAGTTGGTGATGGACAGGGAGGCCTGGCCTGCTGTGATTCATGGCGTCGCAAAGAGTCGGACACGACTGAGCGACGGAACTGAAAGTGAAAGTGAAGTGGCTCAGTCGTGTCTGACTCTTTGCGACCCTGTGGACTGTAACCTACCAGGCTTCTCTGTCCATGGGATTCTCTAGGCAAGAATACTGGAGTGGGTTACCATTTCCTTCTCCAGGGGATCTTCCCGACCCTGGGATCGAACTCGGGTATCCCGCATCGGAGGCAGACGCTTTAACCTCTGAGCCATCAAAGTTTTCTCAAAAATTGAATCAAAAAAATATATATATCATTACCACAGCTGCTATTTTGTCCAGACAGATAAGTCCAATTTGTAAGATATTTCTCACTCTGTTAGGGACCAAATGATTGTGTCCCTCCAAAATTCCTAATTTGGAGCTCCAACCCCAATGTGATGGTATATGTGGAGATGGGGCCTTGGGAGGTAGTTAGGTTTAGATGTAGTCATGAGGTTGGGTCCCTCATGATGGGGTTTGTGCCTCCCCTGTCCTGGAGAGTGTGAAGGCAGCTGTGTATGCGTGAGAGAACTTCTCCACTGTGCTGGTACCCTGATCTTGGACTTCCTATCCTCCAGAACTGTGAGATGTAAATGTCTACTGTTTAAACCTCTCATTCCGTGTGTGCTTAGTCACTCAGTCATGTCCAGCTTTTTATGACTCCATGGACTGTAGCCCGCCAGGCTCCTCTGTCCATGGGGATTCTCCAGGCAAGAATACTGGAGTGGGTTGCCATGCCCTCCTCCAGAGGATCTTCCCAACCCAGAGTTCAAACCCAAGTCTCCTGCATTGCAGGCAGATTCTTTACCATCTGAGCCACCAGGCAAGCCCAAGAATACTGGAGTGGGCAGCCTATCCCTTCTGCAGGGGGTCTTCCCGACTCTGGAATGGAATCAGGGTCTCCAGGCTTTGCAGGTGGATTTTTTTACCAGCTGAGCTACCAGGGAAGCTTTCAGGGAAGCTCTCGTTCTGTGTTATTTTGTTATAGTAGCCCAAGCTGACTAATACACACTTTGCTTTCTCAGATTTCTAAAGTGTTGGCCTAGGGCATAGGTCTGTATGCTTTGCTTCTTTGATTCTTATTTAATTTTTTTTTTTTTTTTTTCAGTATTTGAAAAGGCTTCTCTGACTTTCACCAGTTCTCTAATGGAAAATGATGATCGTCTATTGACAACTTAAAACAGAGAGCTTTGCTTCCACCAGGTGGCGCCAAACCATAGCAGGGACGGGAATGAATGGCTTTAGCTTCTGCAGCGGAAGGCTGGAAACAGGTACTGGACTCAGTAATCAGGACTGGGCACTTAGGGAAAAAAAAGCGACCTATGTTTTATTCAGCTGTATTTTTAAGGCAGACTTCTTGGTTATGGCAGGATTTGCTGTAGTTAGAGTGAATGCTTCTTTCTCACTGTTTCTAAAGATGTTATTTCCTTATTAGGGCTGATAAAACTTCCTAACTTTTCAGCTAACGCCAAATTCTTCTAAATGCTAAATTCTTCTTCAACCTGCATGTGCAGATAACTTTTACTGGCCATTAGACTAGTTAAAGTTTATTTTGCATTCTATCTACTTTTCTAAATTTTTAAATAATGATAGAAATTTTAAAAATTTAAGGAAAATTGAGTTTGATTCCCCCGGTACATCAGCTCATAATGTATTACTACAGCAGTGCCAATCTCTGTCTACATTCAACTTGATGTTGGTTAGCCAAGTGGTGCCATGTTCAGAGTGCTCCTTATGATCAAAGTTCTCCATTGGACAATATGCTCTAACATTACAAAATGCTTGGAACATTCAACATTCCCTTAACTCTTAAGAATCTACTTCTTGAGATTTTGACTACATAGACAAATATTTCTAAAGACAAACCACTCTATTCTTCTAACCTTATTTTAAGAGAAAGAGTAGTAATTATCAGAGTCCTGGTGGCCTGCTTTTGTTTAAGCATTATCTGTTGAAAATATGTAAGGTCATCCCTTGGAACTTCAATTTACATGATAGCCTTTACCACCACTCTTATGGACATTATAGGAATCTGAAATTTATTTATCAAATCTCATATTTTTAATTATTTACTATAAAATTAGTTGAGACTCCAACTAGAATACAGAATTGTCATGATTGTCATGTGTGTGTTTCCTCAGTCAAGGCAAACATTTATAAAATATTTTTTAAATGCTGAATTGAAAGTGTTATTAGAGAACAATGAATCAAAACCCACTAATTTTACAATGGAAAACCTGTGATATAGAAAGGAATTCTTGAAAAATTATACACAATTAGGTAAAATAAAAAGGGTCAGAAGTTAATGTTTGTTCATATTGCCTTATATTCTGTGTCTTTAATCAATCATTTTACAGCTCATTTTAACAGGAAACCTTAAGAGATTTAGGAGTCTTCTGGTGCCTAGTGAAAAATCCGTCTGATAGGTTTCTCTGCTGCCTGATTCTGGATTTAATTAATCTTCTTGTCCTCTTTTGGAAGCTGTTATCACAGAGATGACCTTTTTGTTGTATAGTGGTGCTATTTGTAAAGAACCTGCCTGACAATGCAGGTTAGATATAACAGACGTGGGTTCAACCCCTGGGTCAGAAAGATCCCCTGGAGGAGGGCATGGCAACCCAATCCAGTATTCTTCTCTGGTGAATTCCATGGACAGAGGAGCCTGGCAGTTTGCAGTCCGTAGGGTTTCACAAAGTCAGACACAACTGAAGCAACTTAATGCAAAGCACGGTAGTGTTCAGAACCAAGTCATTGAAGTCAGTCCTCATTTTGAATTCTGAATGTTTTACTTGTTATATGCAGAAGTCTCTCAGTCAGGTCTGACTCTTAATGACCCCAGGAGCTGTACAGTCCATGGAATTCTTCCAGGCTAGAACACTGGAGAGGGTAGCTGTTCCCTTCTACAGGGAATCTTCCCAACCCAGGGACTGAACCCAGGTCTCCCGCACTATAGGCGATTCTTTATCATCTGAGCCACCAGGGAAGTCTTACTTGTTATGTATTCTGGGCAAATTAATTAATCTCTTATCTAAACTCTCTTTAAAGGGGATTGCCAACTACCTCTTTTATGGAGCTAGTCTGAGGTTGAATCAGCTCAATTAAGTTCAGTTCAGTCATTCAGTCATGTCCGACTCTGCAACCTCATGAATTGCAGCATGCCAGGTCTTCCTGTCCATCACCAACTCCCGGAGTTCACTCAAACTCACATGCATCAAGTCAGTGATGCCATCCAGCCATCTCATCCTCTGTCGTCCCCTTCTCCTCCTGCCCTCAATCCCTCCCAGCATCAGAGTCTTTTCCAGTGAGTCAACTCTTCTCATGAGGTGGCCAAAGTACTGGAGTTTCAGTCTTAGCATCATTCCTTCCAAAGAACACTCAGGGCTGATTTCCTTCAGAATGGACTGGTTGGATCTCCTTGCAGTCCCAGGGACTCTCAAGAGTCTTCTCCAACACTACAGTTCACAAGCATCAATTCTTTGGTGCTCAGCTTTCTTCACAGTCCAACTCTCACATCCATACATGACCACAGGAAAAACCATAGCCTTGACTAGACGGACTTTGTTGGCAAAGTAATGTCTCTGCTTTTGAATATGCTATCTAGGTTGGTCATAACTTTCCTTCCAAGGAGTAAGCATCTTGGAATTTCATGGCCACAATCACCATCTGCACTGAGTTTGAAGCCAAAAGAAATAAAGTCTGACACTGTTTCCCCATCTATTTCCCATGAAGTGATGGGACCAGATGCCATGATCTTCGTTTTCTGAATGTTGAGCTTTAAGCCAACTTTTTCACTCTCCTCTTTCATTTTCATCAAGAGGCTTTTAGTTCCTCTTCACTTTCTGCCATAAGGGTGGTGTCATTTGCGTATCTGAGGTTATTAATATTTCTCCTGGCAATCTTGATTCCAGCTTGTGCTTCTTCCAGCCCAGCATTTCTCATGATGTACTCTTCATATAAGTTAAATAAGCAGGGTGACAATATACAGCTTTGACGTACTCCTCCTATTTGGAACCAGTCTGTTGTTCCATGTCCAGTTCTAACTGTTGCTTCCTAACTTGCATATAGGTTTCTCAAGAGGCAGATCAGGTGGTCTGGTATTCCCATCTCTTTCAGAAGTTTCCACAGTTTATTGTGATCCACACAGTCAAAAGCTTTGGCATAGTCAATAAAGCAGAAATAGATGTCTCTTGCTTTTTTGATGATCTAGTGGATGTTGGCAATTTGATCTCTGGTTCCTCTGCCTTTTCTAAAACCAGCTTAAACATCTGGAAGTTCACAGTTCACGTATTGCTGAAGCCTGGCTTGGAGAATTTTAAGTATTACTTTACTAGCCTGTGAGATGAGTGCAATTGTGCGGTAGTGAAAGCATTCTTTGGCAGTGCCTTTCTATGGGATTGGAATGAAAATTGACCTTTTCCAGTCCTGTGGCCACTGCTGAGTTTTCCAAATTTGCTGGCATATTGCGTGCAGCACTGTCACAGCATCATCTTTCAGGATTTGAAACAGCTCCACTGGAATGCCATCACCTCCACTAGCTTGTTCGTAGTGATGGTTGAATAGCGCTGCTTCTGATGGGGTCTGAGGAGGCCTTCAGGAGTGTCAGTTGCTGTTGCTGGCACCGTTGCTGTCCCAGCCATCCCTGCAGTAGTCACTGCGGTGTAAGTGATTCCAGATGTGTTTACACTAGTTTATCAAATCAATAGGATTTAAAACACAGTTATAGACCTCAAGTGCTACATCTCTGAACCCTCACTGATGTATGTACAAAGTTGCATCAAGTAATGAATGAGAGATATTTAGCAGGATGGGAATAAAACAGATAATATTTATCACAAATAGTGACATCAGTGGGGGTGGAAGTGAATAGCAACTTTATAATTCATGAGACTGTTTAACTCCATTTGGGAAAAAAAAAGAACATTTTTTGAAATGTCTTACTTTCATTATTATCATTGGAGTAAACTAAGAAAATATTTAGGTGTTCAAATATAAATTTAAAAATCACCTTAAATTCCACCATGTGAAGAGAACTAGTTTAATATGTGTGTGTCCTATAAAATGCAAAGATAACATTTGATATATAATCTTGCATACTTTTTCTATACATCTATAAAGACTTTAAGAGAGTGAGGGAGTAGGCCATATGGCTAACAAAGAGAACAGTGAAGCAGTTTTAAAGGCAGAGAAAATAGTAAGTACAAAAGCTCTAAATTGGGACCATGCCTAGTATATTCTAGTAGCACTGAGGTGGGTAATGTAACTAAAATAGATGGATGAAGAGAAAGAGTAAACTAAAAAAAAGTAGCTAATTAAAAGCTAAAGTTGACAGTAGCTTAGATCAGAGTGGTGGCAATTGGTCTGGGGAAAATGTGATGTATTTGGATATCTGGATATATTTTGAAATTATAGACAAAAATTTTTTTGGTGAATTGTAAATGAGGTGAGCTGAAAGAGACTAGTCAAGCACAACTCCAAGTTTTGTGTATGAATAATCAAAAGACTCAGAAGACTGGAGCTGCCAGCTACTAAGATTGGAAGGAACACAGGAGAAGTTTAGTAGCAAGTGGAGATATGTCAGGGATTCCATCTTGAACATGTTAAGCTTGAGAGGTAGAGCAAAATTCCAAGTGAAGACATGAAGCAGGCAATTGCTTATATTAATCTGGAGTTCATTGGAGGATTCTGGGCTGGAGATATGAATTGGAGAGCCATCTGCACCTAGATAGTTTTTAAATCAGAAGAATGGATAAGATCATCTAGGGAGTGTTAAATAGAAGAGTTTAAGGATCTGAGCTGTGGAGCACTTCATAGAGTTTGTAGGGCCAGCAAAGGAGGCTGAGATGAGTGGTCAGGAAACTGGGAGAAAATCAGGAAAGTATGTGAAGGCAATATCTTAAGAGAAAAGGAGTGATACACTATGTAAATTGCTGTCTGTCATTCAAATTGTGCAACAGTGGATTTAGCAAGGTGGAAGTCATTCACTGTTGTCCCATTCTGTTAGAAAATCCTTTATCATATTTTAGAATTGTCTTCAAATTTCAAGTACCTCCTCACCCTCAGCTAATGACCTGTTGCTTATTCCAATGCAAAAACAGATGCAGAGAAGGATTTATGCAATCTCACTTATGTCTCTGCCCAGAGTGTGCCTCTCTCTTGTTACACAAAAGACTCTCTGTGCTCTTAACAATGGCCAACCCATCTACCTGTGCAAGACCCAATCTGTTCTGGACTATCCATGAATATTGTCTCAGCAATATTCCCTTCCAGTATGATTGTTTTCTCAATATTGTATTATTCTCATCAGCATTCATCTTTCTGGAAGTAAGTTTATTAGTCAAGTGAATATGTACTTCTTAAAGGATGCACAGGATCTTTTTTACTGAAATGGCTTAATAATTATCACTATCCATGTACATTCATATACCCCCTGATCTATAGTTATTTTCTTTGCATCAGAATCCATCTGGGTTGAGATTTAACTTCCTTTAAATGTGTTAGGTATAAGGACCTGACTTGATGTGCACAACATCACAAATATCTGGTGACTGACAGATTCTGATTCCATAGGCCCAGAGAAGAAGACCATCATCATTTTCTAGTTTGAGGAATAGCTACCACACAGCATCAGATCTGACTTTACCGTAATGTATACCTGGAGTGGCCTGGAGTTCCCTGTTATGCAACTCTTTCAGGCAAAGTGTCGATATAGTATATCATGGATGAAGGGGTTATTTGCAGTTGTACTGGTGGGGCTGGGTAGTAGAATTCAAACAGTGATTAATATCTAGTTTCTTTCCTCAAGTTTAAGTCCAATAAGGGCACCAATATGTAAACAACTTACTTCAGTGTAGTGTAATTAATTCTTGTATTATGGGAACACATAGAAGGGATAGTTAACCCAGCTTAGAAGGATACATAAATTTGATTAAAAGAACACTTACATGTTAGATCAGGAACACGGAAGAGGAGCCAGCAGAAAGGAGTTAGGGGAAACCCAAGGACTCTGATGTCATAGAAGCAAAGATATCTTCCTATATTTCTGGACAGCAAAGTGAAGAAGCAGAAGGTAGAGAAATAGGAGGATACCATCAACAGTCCAGATTCACAGGAAAAAAAAATGGGAATTTAAAGACAGAGATTTAAACACGTTCACCTCAGAGGTCACAAAAGTGCTGATTTTTTTAAAAATCACTATATTAGTCTGCCTGGAGGACTGAGCAGATGTATAGTTATCACTTAGTAGACACTTGTTAACCAAGAGTAAATACAGATGGAGGTCAAAAGTGGGGCAGGCAAGCACAGCGCTCCAAAGAGGGTGTGTGGCAAGGGAAATCTGGCATAGTGTTCCAATGGCCAGGCTTCCCAGATGAGATAAAAGTGTTTAAATCTTAAAGTGACGGTACCATTTCTGGCAGTTGCTTGAACTAAAAATAAAACTCACTTGTCTGCATGATGTCCCAGCGCCTTTAAATGTGAAAGAAATTAGTCAATAACCACACTATTTAATCTACCTAGGTCAAACAATCAAGTCCTTCACTGAATTGAGGGATTGTTTTGGCTGCCGCAATCCATCCCATCTATAACCACCCAAATAATTGATTTTGAATCAAAGGTACTTTAGGCAGATTTTGAAATTTTGAACTGCATTTAGCACTCCAAGATGTCAGAATGTAATGAGCTGAGAATCTAGTTTTTTAGAGTTCTGACAAGGGACATGGCCAGTTTGGCAGCCACGGGAAGTAGGCTGTTTGCCCAGAGTGTCCAAGGCTTTACCTTTCTGAGCCTGTTTATTGTTCCTTGGCTTCTCTCTCCTCTCTTGCCATTAAAACCATTAAAAAAAAAAAAAAACACTTCAGAGAGTATTTCATATCAGTCAGTTATATTTTAATTTGAGTCTAGATACGTGTGTTCTCTATCCCAGGGTGATTTTGCATATTAAGTCTTAGCATAAATTCTTCATTCTCTCCAAAGAATTTCAAAAATTAGAAAGCAGGAAGACTTGACAGTGGGAGATGATCCTTCTCAGGTCTTTAAATATGCCAATCCATAAATTTCAAATCTAGCTAAACATAGAAAAAGAAGTCTCTGGGACCTAGAAATACCATACCTTAATTATGGTCCATCTAGTCAAAGCTATGTTTTTTCCAGTAGTCATGTATGGATGTGAGAGCTGGACTATAAAGAAGGCTGAGTGCTGAAGAATTGATGCTTTTGAACTGCAGTGTTGGAGAAGACTCTTGAGATTCCCTTGGACTGCAAGGAGATCCAACCAGTCCATCCTAAAGGAAATCAGTTCTGAATATTCATTGGAAGGACTGATGCTGAATCTGAAACTCCAATACTTTGGCCACCTAATGGGAAGAACTGACTCATTAAAAAGACCCTGATGCTGAGAAAGATTGAAAGCGGGAGGAAAGGGGATGACAGAGGATGAGATGGTTGGATGGCATCACCAACTCGATGGACATGAGTTTGAGTAAGCTGTGGGAGCTGGGGATGCACAGGTAAGCCTGGTGTCCTGCAGTCCATGGGGTTGCAAAGAGTTGGACATGACTGAGCGACTGAACTGAACTGAATCATGGTGACATCTGGCTTCCCAAGCTGCACTAGTGGTAAAGAAACCCGCCTGCCAATGCAGGAGATGCAAGAGACACTGGTTCAATTCCTGGATCAGAAAGATCCCCTGGAGGAGGAAATGGCAACCCACTCTAGCGCTCTTGCCTGGAGAATCCCATGGACAGAGGAGCCTGGCAGGCTACAGTCCATAGGGTTGCAGAGTTGAGTATAACTGAAGCAACTTAGCATGCACGCATGGTGACACCTATTCTTGTTAATCTGCCCCCAATCCATTTAACCTTCCTTGGGAATAGCATCCTATTTTTCTGTAAGGGATTGTCAATCCCTTACTCTTCTGATTTGTGTAGGGTTAATTCCAACTCTGGCTCCCAAAATGAGCCTATGATATAAATTTAATTAATCAGAGCATCAAATTACCCCAAGCTCAGTGATTATTTACCATTAGCCTCAAATCAAGAGGCTCTGATGTAAGGAAAACAAAGACACATTAACAACATTCTGAGTGGGACAAACTAGACCCAGTCAAAAGCAATCTTGGGACTTTGCCTGGACTTACAGGGGAAAAATATCTTTGTTTTCTGAGCCACCAAGTGGAATGCATGTCAGGTGTAACTCGTGCCATTAAGAGAAATAGCATGCCTCAGAATGAAGCCTGGAAAGGAAAGTGAGGTCAGGAAAGAGGAGAAAGTGTTTCCAAATCCTGATCATTTCATTTGCGCCCACTAGTCTTTTCAGTTATGTTTGTCAATACTCTTAGTCAGTTTTAGTCATTTACAACTAAATAAAGCATCAAAATATTCCTATTTCTGTTTGATTGGATTTCTTGAACAAGCCCAAGCTAAACCTTTAATGATGTCCCAGTTGCTGGGAAAGCTCTGAGGACTTCAGGTTGCTACTCTGACTCCCTTGCTGTCCTGGAATTTTTTTCCTGTTAGCCCTCAAAGCCTGATTTATTTTTCACATTTACTTAATAGAAATTTAACTTCTTAATTTATATTTAATTAATAGAATTTTAATTTCTTATTTAATAGAAATTTACATAGTCGTGGCTAGTCTCCTAATTACTTTACAAATCTCAACTTATTTAATTTGTTCAGCTGTCCCATAATGTAGTCACTCTTTCTCCATCCTTATTTTATAAATGAGGACACTAAGCAAAGATCACACACCTAGGGTGTGGGGGCAAGCAGGGAGCCAAGAACCCATTACTAAGAAAGCCTAATCCTTAATAAAGCATTACATCACTGTTTCTCAACCCGTGCTCAATACAAGCATCTCAGGAATTTTTAAAAATCTAAAGAATACTGTTTCACAGGTTCCAGCCTAGAGACTTTGATTTAATTGGTCTGTCCAGTAAACAATACTGGGCATCAGTATTTTTGAAAGCTTTATAGGTGATTTCTGTGGTTTATGTAAACAAACAAGTACCTGTTTACCTAAAAGCCTTGAGTATCCAAGAGGGAACTCATTTCAAATCCTCTGTTTATGTGCTTCTGTATTATGATCACTAGGAAATAATGTTTTTAAAGGCTTATGAAGACAACCCATTGTGATATATTATACATTGAAGTTGCAGTTGATATTTACTAAGACTAGGGGGTGGGGCTATGTCTCATGAGACTATGACTATACCTAATGTGGGAAATGGATGGCAGCAAAAGTGAAGGTACTTAAGTTTAAATAACAAATGACCAAGTTTTAACCATTTCTTCATGTTTAAACTGTGAGTAAAATGGAAAAGTTTTCCATACATGACTTGTACCTTGCCCAGAAAAATTTAATAGCAATAGAATCTTGTTTATTTGCATGTTATCTATCTCAGGGAATATAGACTCTTTCAAACTCACTACTCTCCTTTTTGTCTGGGCTTTAAAAAGAAGGAAGAAACAATATCTAACTCTCCTTTCCATTTTCTATTCCCTTCTTACCATGCTCAACCCCTCAACTACTGTCTAGTGCTTAGGATCACAGATATGCTATGCTTTCTGAGAAATATATGAATAAAAGGAGTAAGGTTTTGAAGATATCTTAAATAATGAAGAAAATATTTTTCTTTAAAAAATCTTCAGTTGCATTGCTTCTGATGAATGAACGCTCTTCATGTCTTGGAAAATTTGTATAGCATAATTAACACTCTCCGGCCATCCCTCCATCCCAACTTCCTGATCAGTTCAGTTCAGTTGCTCAGTTGTGTCTGACTATTTTTGATCCCATGGACTGCAGCACACCAGGCTTCCCTGTCCATCACCATCTCCATGACCTTACTCAAACTCATGTCCATCAAGTCGATGATGCCATCCAACCATCTCATCCTCTACTGTCCCCTTCTCCTCCTGCCTTCAGTCTTTGCCAGCAGCAAGGTCTTTTCTAATGAGTCACTTCTTCGGATCAGGTGGCCAAAGTTTTGGAGTTTCAGCTTCAGCATCAGTCCTTCCAGTGAATATTCAGGACTGATTTCCCTTAGGATGGACTGGTAGGACCTCCTTGCAGTCCAAGGGACTCTCAAGAGTCTTCTCCAACACCACAGTTGAAAGGCATCAATTCTTCAGCCCTCAGCTTTCTTTATAGTACAGCTCTCATATCCATACATGACTACTTGAAAAATCATAGCTTTGACTAGACAGACCTTTGTTGACAAAGTAATGTCTCTGCTTTTTAATATACTATCTAAGTCGGACATAGCTTTTCTTCCAAGGAGCAAGCAACTTTTAGTTTAATGGCTGTAGTCACACCATCTGCAGTGATTTTGGGGGCCCAAGAAAATAAAGTCTCTCACTGTTTCCATTGTTTCCCCATATATTTGTCATGAAGTGATGGGACCAGATGCCATGATCTTAGTTTCCTGAAAGTTGAGTTTTAAGCCAACATTTTCACTCTCCTGTTTTACTTTCATCAAGAGGCTCTTTAGTTCTTCTTCACTTTTTGCCATTAGAGTTTGTTATCTGCATATGAGGTTATTGATGTTTCTCCTGGCAATCTTGTTTCCAGCTTGTGCTTCATCCAGCCTGACATTTCTCATGATGTACTCTGCATATAAATTAAATAAGCAGGGTGACAATATACAGCCTTGATATACTCCTTCCCTATTTTGGAACCAGTCTGTTGTTCCAAGTCCAGTTCTAACTATTGCTTCCTGACCTGCATACAGATTTCTCAGGAGGCAGGTCAGGTGGTCTGGTATTTCCATCTCTTTAAGAGTGTCTTTAAATATTACCTTTCTTATTCAATTTCAGTTAGAGATCTGCTTATTCAAGGTAGAGAATTAATATTTAAGCTTGTTTTCTGATTTGTTTTTCCTTGGGGAAATGAGAAGCCATTTTTCTGAAATGTAAAAATATCATTGAAGATTGTTTTTTTTAAGTTAGAGTCTGCGATCAGCAATCTATGTTCATAGTTCAGATAGATATAATCCTAGTGTCTAAACAGGCTTCCCAGGTGTCACTAGTGGTAAGGAATATGCCTGCCAATGCAGGAGACTCAAGAGACAAGGGTTTGATCCACTGGCTAGGAGGATCCCCTGGAAGAGGAAATGAGAATCCACTCCAGCATTCTTGCCTGAAGAATCCCATAGACAGAGGAGCCTGGGAGGCTACAGTCCATAGGGTCACAAAAGTTGGAGATGACTAAGTTTCTGAGCAAGTAGTGTATAAATACTTATATTTCTTTTATCGTGTTTTTAAGTAAGAGACTTTTCCTAAATAAAAATTTTAAATTCTTATAAAGGTTTTGCTAAGCTTCTATGGTCTAATGCCACCCTGCCATTCTCACCCAGACTTTCCATAAATCATTTTGTATTTTAAATAAGTAAATATTCACACTTAGAGGAATATAACATTATTGGTTCAAGTGGTGAACATAGAAAATGAAATCTTTGCCCATTCTCATTATGTAATGTTATCACAAATATGTAAGCTTTGTTAATTAGTCCTTAATCTGAGACTGTTAGTCAGGGTGGGTAAAGTGGCCCCCACTCCTTTAAACTAGTAATAATTGTACATAGAATTCATGCTTGAGAACACTAACCTGTCCAGGCGAATGGACTGTGTTGTCTTCATGCAGTCTAAAGCAGCCCAAAGATTTGCTGGTATTATTTGTGAAAGACAGAAATATAGTTTATGAATATATTTATTTATTTTTAAATTTAAAAATAAATTTAATTACATGTAATTAAAGAAAGAAATATATGAGAATATGTTTTTTACTGAGAGGAAACATAGGAAAGCATATTATTAATTGCTGAAAGATAGTAGCAGTTTAATAAGTAGCATTTGTCCATCTTCTTGACACAGCACTGGATTCTGAATGAATTGCTTGATTGAATGTTGAGGCTTTTGTTTATGTGTCATGAGAGAGAATTTGGGGACAAGTAGTGTTCAACGATTTTCTCATTTGCACCACCAGCAGGCACATTCAACAATTAGATTGCCATCTACAAAGTAGTTTCTCTGTTCAATAATGACTTGTTGCTTGTACTTTCTCTTAAAAAAAAAAAAAAAAAAAAAAAAACCCTTTAAAGAAAAACACACACACACACAGAAATTTCTAGCATTTCTACTGAATGTCCTACTGCTCATTCCTTTCTTTCTGAGGCTCCTGCTAAGTTGACAGGGTCATCTGGGTCTGGGATTTTTATCAATATGTGGTCATAACTACGAAGGGTGTTAATAACTCTAAAAATACAATAGAATGAGAAAAACATTTTCCTAAACTTCATTTACTAACTCAGTAAATAAAGTCAGCCAGTCCCACATTAAACTATGAAACAGATAAAATATGCCATTTTCCCCCCGTAGGAAGCTGACTTCTTTGCCAAGCCTCTGTGTGATTCAATAAACATATATTGACTTTTTAGTATACGCAAGGCACTATGCTAAGTGGTTGGAATACAAAAATGGGTAAGATGGATGAGTTGTTGTTATTATAGTGTGTTTCTCAGTAAACTCAGAAAGTTCTTCTCTAAATAGGATAACCATACACTCCAGCATGCTCTGAACACTCCCTGTTTACTCCTGTTGTACCAATGCTTATAACTCCCCATTTTACTTTCAGATAATCTGGTTTAATCCACATGTATATGTATATATATATTTTTTATCCTTAGTGACATCAGTCATCATTACCAAGAAAGTGATATTGATGCTAAAAAGAGCTTAATATAGGACTCTTTCTTAATAGATATTGACTTGTATCTAACAATGACTTGATGTTAGAAACTAGTTTTTTTAATTTTTTCCTTTGAAATTAATCATATATACAATTAGGCAAAAATAGCCTAAATTTTTTTGTTTACCCTTCCACTAGATTTCTTAAATGTTGACATTTTATAAAACCACAGTAAAATGAAATAAATCAGGAAATTAATATTGAAACAATACTATTCATATTTTCTAATCATAGACCTTATTCAGCTCCCCCACGATGTCTTTTTTTCTAGTCCAGGGTCTAATTAAGGATCACACATTGAATTTAATTATAATTTCCCTGTAATCTTCTTTAAGTCTGGAATAACTCCAGTCTTTCTTCTATTTCAAGACCTTTTTGAAGGATACCAGTAGATTATGTTGGAAATACACCTCAATTTCACTTTATCTTTCTTTTTTATGGTTAAACTGAACTGTCTTTTTAGCAGTAATACCAGAGTATGCTCATTACCTTGCATTAGGATATACTCACAGAACTCCTTAAATTATAATACAAAGCAGATTTTCACTTTTTATCTTTCGTAGTGATAGTCTTATTCACATTAGACTTTATATAATAAAGTCCTTTATTATATTATTTTTTTTCTGTTGGTTTTATAAGTCAAAGATTCATACTGATCTCCTTGAAGAAGGTTAACCGTGAGGACAGTTAATCCCCTTACAAATTATTAATAAATTTACCTGTATAACCTAGAGGACCTTGTGATGCTGAAGAAAACTCTACATGATCCACTTAATCTAAAAATGTCTGAACAAGCAATTGGAGAGGGCATTTCTTATCCCTTGTCCTCATTCACATGTGACACTGATGAGTGAATAAGTTGAGTTTTTGAGTATTAGTTGTAAAATACAAATCATATAAATTTTAAAATAATTAATGAAGCAATTTTTAATTCTCCCCAAATGCAAATAGACAGGCCTCTAAAGAATCTATCTGCAATGCAGGAGACCTGGGATTGATCCCTGGATTGGGAAGATTCCCTGAAGGAGGAAATACTGGATACCCATTCCAGTATTATTTTTTAATTAATTAATGTTATTGATTGGAGGATAATTACTTTACAGTATTGTGATGGTTTTGCTATACATCGACATGAATTAGCCACATGTATATGTGTGCCCCCCCTTATGCAGCACCCTCCTCCCACCTCCTTTCCCACCCTGCCCCTCAGGGTTGTCCCAGAGCACCAGCTTTGGGTGCCCTGCCTTGTAATGGCCATTTGTTTTACATATGCTAATATACATGTTTTAATGCTCTTCTCTGAAATCATCCCGTCCTTGCCTTCTCCCGTTGAGTCCAGAAGTCTGTTGAGTCCAGAAGTCTGTTCTTTACATCTGTGTCTCCTTTGCTGCCCTGCATGTAGGATCATTGGTACTGACTTTCTAATTCCATATATATGTGTTAATATACAGTATTTGTCTTTCTCTCCCTGACTTACTTCATTCTGTATAATAGGCTCCAGGTTCATCCACCTCATTAGAACTGACTCAAATGTGTTCTTTTTGTAGCTGAGTAATATTCCATTGTGTATATGTGCCACTACTTCCTTATCCATTCATCTGCTGATGAGCATCTAGGTTGCTTCCATGTCCTGGCTATTATAAATAGTGCTTCAGTGAGCACTGGGGTACATGTGTCTCTTTCAATTCTGGTTTCCTTGTTGTGTATGCCTATGCCCAGCAGTGGGATTGTTGGGTCGTATGGCAATTCTATTTGCAGTTTCTTAAGGAATCTCCACATTGTTCTCCATAGTGGCTGTACCAGTTTTTATTCCCATGAACAGTGTAAGAGGGTTGACTTTTCTCCACACCCTCTCCACCATTTATTGATGGTGGCCATACAGATCAGTATGAGATGATACCTCATTGTGGTTTTGATTCGCATTTTTCTAATAATAAGTGATGTTGAGCATCTTTTCTTTTGTTTATTAGCCATCTGTATGTCTTCTTTAGAGAAATGTCTGTTTAGGTCTTTGCCCACTTTTTGACTGGGTTGTGTTTTTCTGGCATTGAGTTGCATGAGTTGCTTGTATATTTTGGATATTAATTCTTTGTCAGCTGCTTTGTTTGCTATTATTTTCTCCCATTCTGAGGGCCACTCCAGTATTCTTGCCTGGAGAACTCCATGGACAGAGGAGACTAGAGGGCTATACAGTTCATGGAATTGCAAAGTACTGGACACTACTAAGCAACTAACACACACATATATAGTAGTGTATATATGTCAATCCCAACCTCCCAATTCAACCCACCCCACCCATCTTTTCCCTCTTTGTAACCATGAATTCTCTACATCTGGGTCTCTATTTTTGCTTTTGCAAATAAGTTCATCTGTATCATTTTTCTAGATTCTGCATATAAGCAATATTACATGATATTTTTTTTTCTTTACTCTGTATGATAGCCGCTAGGTCTGTCTGTTCACATCTCTGCAAATGGCACTATTTCATTCACTTTGATGGCTAATATTCCATTATATATATGTACCACATCTTCTTTATCCATTTATCTGCCAATAGACATTTAGATTGCTTTATATTTATTACAAACAGTGCTTCAGTGAATATTGGGGTGCATGTATCTTTTTGAATTGTGGTTTCCTTGGGGTATACACCCAGGAGTGAGATTGCTGGGTCATATGGGGTTGTTCTATTTTTAGTTCCAGGGAACCTCCATACTGTTCTACATAGTGACTACATAGTACCAGTTTACATTCCCACCAGCAGTGGAAGGAGGGTTCCCTTTTCTTCAGCATTCATTATATGAAGATTTTGGAAGACAGTCATTCTGTAGGTCTGTCTTAAGGATAAATGAGAGTGGAGGTTTTTTCCTGGAATTCAACAACGTGTCTAATCAGTAAACATAGCCCTCTTTAAAAAGATAAAAACAGTACTATTCTCTTAGGAATTTAATTTTAAGGGCATCCAACTTTTCATATGTATATTCTCTCATTCATAATGTTTGTTTGTATCTTGGAAAAGAACAGGAAATAAACACTATCTAGATTACCCCAAACGTATTTGTTGACCCAATAAGGGTTAATTTAGTATCCTTATTTTATATTAAATTAATCTTATTGTTGTAGCACAAAATTATATATTTAATTGTTGGGGAGGGATTTTGTTGTTTTTATTTTCTTCTATAAGAACTGTACCTATTCAAAAATGTGATAAAGCATAAAAGGCTGTTTTGATAACTTATATTTTTAAAGCTTTGAAAGAGAAAATGAGTCAATATCTTTCATCCAAATGTTCATAGATAAATATTAGGATGATCAAAGACTATTTGTGAAGATGTGTTTTTATATTTAAACATATCTTTGAAGGAAAATATACTTAATTTACTAAAGAGAATCATTCAAAATGAAAATTTTGACTTTACATATTTTTATAGCAGAGTTCCCTCATTACTCAACTTCATTACTTGTAAGGTAAGGGAAAAGAGGAGCACATTGTACATATGGGTGCCGTTGTGAAAGAAGACAGGTTTTTCTGTGTGATTATGTTATTTATATCTGTACTTTGGTCCTCGTATCCCATATGTGCATAGGATGCTGGACTGGAAAAATATTCATAAACTCCCTAAAAAAAATTGTTAAGCCTCTTGTAAAATACAGATCTTATAAATTTTAAAATAAATGTTGAAGTAATTTTAAAATTCTATCAAAATGCAAATAGACAGCCCTCTAATGATTCCCTTCTACTGAATTTGTACCAAGAGAAACATTAAAATTGGAGCCATGTGTTCATGACATGGAATAATCAGATAAGAATAAAATAGTAGGAGGTTCTGGTTTGTCACAACCTGATTATACAACCTTATGAGTACAGAAATTAAGAATTTCCAGACCTTCTTTTATACTATTTTTAATTTGGCCATAGCAAATCAAATTACTGAAACTTTTGGTTATATTAAATTCAAGCATGAGCCTATGGACACAGCTTGAGAAATGTCATTATAAACAGAGATAGCCACCAGTTGCTAGTAGTAACAGTTACTATATTTCGTGTATTTTCTTTTGTGATATGTTAAACCTTCCAACTTTGGTTCCTACTTTCAGCACAACTTTAAATTAGCACACTAAAGTAATAGTGAAAACTTTACATTTTTAAGTGATTTAAATACTCCGAAATTTCATGTCTCATCTGCTGAAATGCAGCCACGCTCCCCTTTTTGAGAATTCAATAAGATAATATATATGAAAAACCTCTCGCTTTATCTCATACAGAATAGAAGCTTCTTTTTTAGCTATGATAATATTTTATCTTTATTGCTTTCTGGTAATTTCACCAGATCCAAATTCATGTTCATTATAACAGACCAGAATATCTTTGACCTTTATCATTCGGGTATTTTTTTCCTATTTATTAGAGAGCTCCACACACTATTCTTCACAAATCATTATTTCTGAAGCCATTCTCTGAGGTGTGAGCATCTGCTCGCTGTTAACAGAGGGTGCAGCTGTTGTTCAGAGGCTGCCTGTGTTGTGTTGCCAAGCAACTGCTGCAAACCAAATCCCGGGGCAGGTTGCTTGCCCAGGCGCACCTGCCTGTCGACCCAGCTATTTATTTAATTAAAAATCTGTTCCTGCACAACAGCTTGGCCAGAAAGGCAACAGCAGCGATCGATTACAACTGTATTAAATGACCTACCCATATTGTTTCATTGACTATTCATTGTGAACCTAAGGTGTCTCGGACCACCCTCACTTACTGTTAATGATTTTGCAAAAAGTGTGTAAGAGCAAAATAGAAATGGATTCTATTTGCACGTCAGAGAAACTGAAACCTATTTGTCAGGCACATCACCTTGTGTAATCAAAGGTGCCAAAAATGAAATGTTTCATCAACAAGAGAGCTTCTAAAGAGGCATTACTGCATTTTTATGTAAAATAGGGAGAAAAGATGTAAAATATGTATTTACTATTAATTTAAAATTTGGAAAGTCAATGTTTTCAGAGGCCAAGTTATTTTTTTCCTTTCAATTAAAAGAAAAGACACCTTTAAATGCCTTAGATTTCATTCCTAGATTACACTGTTTTTCTCATTTTACTTTCCTCATTTTCTAAATTGACAGTGGCTCTTTTATGTCAACCAGATGACATTAGAAATAAAACTGTCAAGAATTAATGCCAGCCATTAAAATTTCTTTTAAAACCATGGGGAGTCTTGGTAGTACTTACATATATGTCAGACATGCTCCATCCTTTGAAGTTCATTCCAGCCCCCTTTCCCTCTTAGGAACAACTAGATCTAATAAGGATTTCAAGAGAAAAACATAATAGTTTTGACTGTGATTGCTTTACAGATTTATTTTTAATACCTGTGAAGGAATGACTTAAAAGTGGGACACAAGTAACTAAAGTATTCCTAATTTTTATGGCAACTATTAAAGTCAAGAAAGGTCTTTATTAAGAACTCAGTGTTTGTTATAACACCAAGAGCAGCATAAATTATTATTAAAAAGCCTAGAATTCTCTTTGAGTGATATATAAATTACATGTGCAAAGGAAGCTTGTTCTCAGAAAAGGTACTAAATATAAGTAATGATAATTTGATGTTAACTGGAGCTCAATTTAAAGAAAATAAGAAAGTATTTTTTAATATTGTATGTTTATGTCTTATTTGGATGTGTGTGTCTTATTTTAAAATGAGAGTGTTTTACATTTAAAATTGGGATAAAAGTATAAAACAATTCTGCCAACAAACATCAGTAGTCTCCCTTGTTTAATGCATTTTCTATTTTTACTCAGATATGTAGCTCATAGGCTGCTGTTTCAACTATCTGTTTCTTGTCTATGCCATATTTATTTTTTCATTGTTGACATAGAAGTTATATCTATTGGCTGTAAGGAAAATGCTTAATCTTGCTAATTATGTTATACTCATAAGGTACTGAAGTTTCACGATACCTATTTCAAAGCAAATTTCAAAGGAGGATCTCCTATGAACCTACCTGAGTCAATTTTTCTTTTTATCTCTGCAAAGAGTTTCACCAATTAAATGTCTACTTTTATAAACACTAGAATCTGCCAGCAACACACAGTTCTTCTGTGTATGTATATTTACAGTGTTTTTTTTTTTTTCTCTCATTCCTTTTCCTTCTAATGAAATAACACATATACTAAATCTTCTATTGAATGTAATTTAGGGGCCTGAAAGTCATTTTGAATCTAAAACAGTTACAGTGTTTTTAGTCCAGATTGATCACTTTTAACCACACAAAGAAGCAGTATTTAATATTAATTGCACCATCACTGAGTTTAAGATAATCAGTTCAGTTCAGTCGCTCAGTCATGTCCAACTCTGCGACCCCATGAATTGCAGCACGCCAGGCCTCCCCGTCCATCACCATCTCCCGGTGTTCACTCAGACTCATGTTCATCGAGTCCGTGATGCCATCTAGCCATCGCATCCTTTGTCGTCCCATCCCATGTTGAAGGTCAGGAACAACGGCAGTAAGGAGACACCCCTCGTCCAAGGTAAGGAGCAGCGTCTGTGCTTTGCTGAAGCAGCCGTGAAGTGATACCCCACGCCCAAGGTAAGAGAAACCCAAGTAAGATGGTAGGTGTTGCAAGAGGGCATCAGAGGGCAGACACACTGAAACCATACTCACAGAAAACTAGTCAATCTAATCACACTAGGACCACAGCCTTGTCTAACTCAGTGAAACCAAGCCATGCCCATGGGCCCACCCAAGACGGGTGGGTCATGGTCGAGAGGTCTGACAGAATGTGGTCCACTGGAGAAGGGAATGGCAAGCCACTTCCAGCATTCTTGCCTCGAGAACCCCATGAACAGTTTAAGATAATACATACATGTAAATATGACTCTCATATAATGTTCCCAAACTTTACTGTTTTCTTCTGCTTCAGTACACTTATTCAGAAACTACCTATTCTTCAAAGCCTAGCTAAATATCATCTTCTTTGTGAGGACATGTCTTCTCTAGTGTATCAGGATTTCCTCTTACACCAGGTAAGTATAATCATAAGGGATTTGATTTAGGTCATACCTGAATGGTCTAGTGGTTTTCCCTACTTTCTTCAATTTAAGTCTGTATTTAGCAATAAGGAGTTCATGATCTGAGCCACAGTCAGCTCCCGGTCTTGTTCTTGCTGACTGTATAGAGCTTCTCCATCTTTGGCTGCAAAGAATATAATCAGTCTGATTTTGGTATTGACCATCTGGTGATGTCCATGTGTAGAGTCTTCTCTTGTGTTGTTGGAAAAGGTATTTGCTGTGACCAGTGTGTTCTCTTGGCAAAACTCTATTAGCCTTTGCCCTGCTTCATTTTGTACTCCAAGGCCAAATTGCCTGTTACTCCAGGTATCTCTTGGCTTCCTACTTTTGCATTCCAATCCCCTATAATGAAAAGGAGATCTTTTGGGGGTGTTAGTTCTAAAATGTCTTGTAGGTCTTACAGAACCGTTCAACTTCAGCTTCTTCAGCATTACTGGTCAGGGCATAGACTTGGACTACTGTGATATTGAATGGCTTGCCTTGGAAACGAACAGAGATCATTCTGTCATTTTTGAGACTGTGCCCAAGTACTGCATTTGTTGTACTCTCTTGTTGACTGTAAGGGCTACTCCATTTCTTCTAAGGGATTCTTGCCCACAGTAGTAGATATAATGGTTATCTGAATTAAATTTGCCCATTCCAGTGCATTTTAGTTCACTGATTCCTAAAATGTTGATGTTCACTCCTGCCATATCCTGCTTGACCACTTCCAATTTACCTTGATTCATGGACCTAACATTCCATGCTGTGTTCCAACAGTAACATGCAATACTGTTCTTTCCAACATCGGACTTTACTTCCATCACCAGTCACATCCACAACTGAGCATTGTTTTCACTTTGTCTCAGCTTCTTCATTCTTTCTGGAGCTATTTCTCCACTCTTCTCCAGTATCATACTGGGCACCTACCAACTTGGGGAGTTCATCTTTTAGTATCATATCTTTTTTCTTTTTCATACTGTTCATGGGGTTCTTAGTATTCTTGGCTCCACGCCTCTATCAGAGGCTCCTAGACACTCACAGACCTCCAGAGTGGCAGCTTCACCATCCCCAGTGTGATAGTGGTAGCCGTGACCCGAGGAGGTCCTGGTGCCACATCTAACCCATCTCCTTGGACTCCCTTTCCAACCTCGAGGACCACCTAGCATCCGTGCATAAGCCTCTTATCATTATCCATCAGAGGGCAGCCAAAAAGGAAACCACACATACATAAAACTAACCAAACCGATCACTTGGATCGCAGCCTTGTCTAACTCAATGAAACTACGCACCGTGCCGTGCAGGGACACTCAGGATGGACTGGTCATGGTGGAGAGTTCTGATAAAACGTGGTCTACTGGAGAATGGGACTGCAAACCACTTCAGTATTTGCACCTCAAATTATATTCTTATTACTAACATAATTCAAGCAACGTAGTGTCTCAGAATAAATGATGGAAGAAGTATGTTTTAATATAGGGGACAGAAGTAAACACTGATAAGAATAATTTGGTTGGTCTCAGGATATAAGACAATACCTCCAAAGCTATAATATTACCAGAATATTGGGAAGCTTTATTTAAAAAATAAAGTTTCTATAGCATCAATATTTATGTTTTGAATTATAATTAAGATGGCTTCTCAGGTGATTCTAATGACCAGGCAGTTTTGGCAGTTTTTAGAGGAGGAGATCTAATAGAATAAGCATTAATATTTTGTGAGTGTGTAGGGATTTGATATCTTATCTCCTACTCCCACATTCTGGAGCCCAAACACTAATAGATCTTGGCTAGATACGGGCATCGTTTTGACATAATTTACAAAACATATGTTAGCAGGAGAGTAATTGTTTCAGCGTGAGAAGTACAGCTTTCGATATGACCTCTGGTGCTGTGATTCCTGTGGAGGTTCCTGTCCCTCCAGGCCTCAATATCAAGCCCTTAAGCCCCGTGAGCACTACTCCCAGTCACTCTTCTCAGAGTAGAAATGGATCTAGTGGTCATTTATTGCCATTCTAAGCTGAAGGCAGGGCCTTAGGAGAGTTATAGGGTAAGAAGTTGATGAAAAGCAAAAAGAGAGAAGGCAGCTAGAGCATGGAGTTCTCTGCCCTTTACAGGCCCACTTCCCAACAGGGACCAGTTGGCTATCTTAGAAAAGCCATTCTCAAATCTCCCACCATGTAAATTCAATAAGGGTTAAATTGCACTGTTTGCACCTAAAATTAGAAAAGAGGAAGTGTAAAGAACAGATTTAATATTTATAGGATTTAATTATGTGCTCAGTGAGCTAACAAGAAAATATTTCACTTATGGAGTATAGCAGCCATTCTTTATACAGTAGAGTTTAGTGTCAGAGATACATAATGATATCGTGTTCTTGTGGGTGTTTATTCTATGTTGCTTTTCCAGAGCTAAGCTCTGTGATAGACTGTATTATCAAAGATATATAAAATGTGATCTCTACTCTCAAGGAATTCAGAGCTCAAGGAAAATCCTATCAGGAAACAAGCAATTACAGCTTCCTATCATGGTGGAGACTGAAGTGACCAGAAAAGCTTGATCTGTGACTTCGGTGGAAGGATATACAGGAATTTTTCTGATGGACAAGAATAAGGCTATATCTAGTTAGGGAAGTTGAGGATGTAAAGACATAAGTGTGTTAAATAGCATGGTGGTTTATGAGAAATGAGGAGGAGGCTATATATCAGCTTAGAATATAAGGTTTGGGATCACATGGAGATTGGAATTCTTGCATCTGCTACTAACAGTGATACTGCAGCCTTGCCTGACTTTGTTTAGATTTCTGTTTCTTCTGCAGTGAAATGGTTATAATAATACCTCTGTCAGTTTTTAAGTTTCATATTATGTATGTAAAGTGCTTTAGCACAGTATGTAGCAGTACTTAGCAAAGTACAACTTAAATAATAACTTAGTGGTTCAGTATGGTTAGACTAGGAAATATATAGAAATGTGTAATGGAATTTCAGTCTTAATTTATACATGACCAGATCAAAAGAGGCCATACAACATTGCTATAGAAAAATCACTGCACTCTCAAACCATAAAAAAGATCTTTTGTCCTTTTATGTCTTGCAATGAAATATAATTGATTTTGAGTATTTCCCCTGATATTTAAAAGCAACAAATACCTCAAAGAAAGCAAGCCTCAAAAAAAAAAAACCCTAAAACGAATGTCTTTTTTAAATAATGCTGTAAAGTATATTTATACAAATGACTCAGAGAAATGTATTTGTAAAGAAAATCTGTACTGTTAGACCCCAAGGTAAGTAAACAAAAAAATGATAATATGACCCCCCTTCACCATATGTCATTGTGTGCCTAACAGAAAAATCAATAAACAGAGAACACATGCAGTTTTTCAGCCTTCATATGATTTGCTCTTGATGCCATTCTTAAAATTCAGAGCAAAACATGACCCAGAGTTTTACTTACTTAGATGTCATTTGTATTACAGTCGGGACAGGAAGTACACTGGCCTCTCGTTTGAAGACGTAACCCTCTCGCTCATGTGACATGTAGTTCACTTTAAAATTTCAAACACTGGATCATTAGCTACACTTGTGCAAGGGCTTCCCCTTCCTTTCACTTCCTGCTGCTTTTATTTGTATTGAGTCTGTTATTCCCCTCCACATCAACATGTATGAATATTATGAACAAACATAAATTTAGCAGAAGAAAAAGAATTTAAACCAGAAATATGTATGAGAATTGTCACCTGTTCAGATTATGGAAGTGTACTAAAATAGGAAAAAATGTGTTTTACTCCTGCTGCTGCTGCTGCTGCTGCTGCTAAGTCGCTTCAGTCGTGTCCGACTCTGTGTGACCCCATAGACGGCAGCCCACCAGGCTCCTCCGTCCCTGGGATTCTCCAGGCAAGAACACTGGAGTGGGTTGCCATTTCCTTCTCCAATGCATGAAGTGAAAAGAGAAAGTGAAGTCGCTCAGTAGTGTCCAACTCTTAGCGACCCCATGGACTGCAGCCCACCAGGCTCCTCCATCCATGGGATTTTCCAGGCAAGAGTACTAGAGTGGGGTGCCATTGCCTTCTCCATTTCCTCCTGCTTTGCCCATTAAATGAAACTAAGCAGCTGTTAAGGCTATATGGGTTTCAGTTACTCCACCTATAGAAGAGGTCACTTAAACAGTTGTACTCTGAAATCTATCCACTGTGTGTGTGTACTCAGCTGCCTCTGACTCTTTGTAGTCCACCATGTTCCCCTCTCCATGGAAGTTTCCAGGCAAGAATACTGGAGTGGATTGTCATTTCCTATTCCAGAGGATCATCCATCCTGACCCAGGAATCAAACCCATGTCTCTCGCATCTCCTGCATTAGCAGGCTGATTCTTATCCACTGGGCCTCCAGGAAAGTCCTCAATTTTACATTTTAAAGCCTTCAGATCCTTGGGGTTTCAGAGTCCTTAATTTGAATTTATGGGTTTTATATACTATGTACACCAGAGGTTAAAGCATCTGCCTCCAATGTGGGAAACCCGGGTTCGATCCCTGAGTCGGGAAGATCCCCTGGAGAAGGAAATGGCAACCCACTCCAGTATTCTTGCCTGGAGAATCCCATGGACAGAGGAGCTTGGTAGGCTACAGTCCACGGGGTCACAAAGAGTCAGACACGATTGAGTGACTTCACTTTCACACCTTATTTAACCACTGTATCTTTATTAAGTATACATAATAGTAAAGATATATCTATTTCAAGGTATAGAATTTAATAGTATGGTTAGCTGTACCATTTACTATGTTATAGTAATAATTTGCCCACTTATGAAATAACTGATCCAAAAGATTTCAATTTTGAACCCATTTAATAAAAACTCAGTAGAAAGTGCTGCCAGATAATAATAAAATATTTTGTTAATTTATGCACAAAAAAACAGAACTAATCTTAATATATATTATAAGTAATACTTACCCTGACTTTTAGCCAAGTTTTCTATGATAGCTGCTGCTGCTGCTGCTAAGTCACTTCAGTCATGTCCAACTCTGTGTGACCCCTCAGATGGCAGCCCACCAGGCTCCCCCGTCCCTGGTGAGAGAGTCATTTCCTAGGCAGGTTGATAAGAAGTCTAGGGGTCCCCAAGGAGAGAGGGGTCTGGAATTTTCAAGCAGGAAGAAAGGACAAACTTATTTCTCTACATTCCTTAGGATTATATAACAACAATGTATTCTGCCTGAGGGCAGTCTCTGGATTAAACCTTCTCTTTACAAGGATTATATAACAGCCATGTATTATGTATTCTGCCTGAGGACAGTCTCTGGATTAAACCTTCTGGCTAATTCTGTTATCTTAAAATGTAAATTATGGGAGTAGGTCTGGTGAGGTCTTTACAGCCTCCAGACCTTCATTGGATTAGTTGGAGAATATATAAACTCATTGCTAAAATTAACAAGCGGGTACTCTTTCTACCCCCTTCTGATGCCTATGTCAGAAGCTTTCTCTATCTCCTTTATACTTTAATAAAACTTTATTACACAAAAGCTCTGAGCGATCAAGCCTCATCTCTGGCCCCAGATTGAATTCTTCTCCTCCGGGGGCCAAGAATCCCGGCATCGTGATTCAACAACAACGTTTCACTGGGATTTTCCAGGCAAGAGTACTGGAGTGGGGTGCCATTGCCTTCTCCGTCTATGATAGCTAGCAGGTAATATTAAAAACTTGGACTTTTCTCTAGTATCATTGTATTACCATGTGTGCAGTCAGGTCATACATGACATAAAGTCTAGACAGAAACATCTATGTTGATTGCGTTGATAAAATTCTCTGTAATGCTGTGGAGCTAAAACCAAAGTGGTCATCCAACAAACTTAACAAGGATGGCAAATTATTATCTAAAATCTGATTGAAATTGTATTAGTTATTTTTTGGTATCAGTGCCACTTCTTTAGAGTATGTTTATTAAAAAAGAAATCACAAGGTATCTTTATTGAGAAATTTTGTTCAGTAATACTTTTTAAGAAATTAATGAATTTTACTAGAAAATGTTCTACTTACAAATGAGCAATGAGAAAAAGGATGCTAGTGTATAGTAGAATTATTGGAGTTTAGCTAATTGTCATAATATAAAAATAATTTGCCCAAGAAGACCTATCTAGCCCTGGTATTCTTTATTATAATCCACTTTTAATTAATTCCTTGCGGCTCAACGTGTTTTTTTGTTGTTGTTGCTTTGTTTTTTTAATGTTGTCATATCAACTGCAGAACCATGCCTTAAATATGGTGGTCAGGAATTTTATTTACAGATCCTATTCACTTTTCTAATTAGCTTGCTTTATAGACAGAAAATGTGAGGTATTATTTGCCCTGAACAAAATAAAAGAGTATACTTCTTTTTTTTCTATTTTTAAATTTTTTTCAAATTTTAAACTTTTAATTTTGTATTGGGGTATAGTCAGTTAATAATGATGTGGCGATTTCAAGTGAACAGCAAAGGAACTCAGCCATAGGTATATATGTATCCATTTTCCTCCACATCTCCCTCTCATCCAGGCTGGCTCATAACATTGAGTAGAATTCCACATGCTATACAGTAGGTCCTTGTTGGTTATCTGTTTTGAATATAGCAGTGTATACATGACCTTTCTAAATTCCCTAACTCTCTCTCTCCCCCAGCAACAATAAATTCATTTTTTAAGTCTGTGAGTCAAAAAGGGTATATGTGCTTCTTTTAAAACTGATTCTCCTCCTAGGTAGTTGTGTGCTAAGTTGCTTCAGTCATATCCCAGTCTTTAAAATCCTTTGAACTGTAGTCTGCCAGGCTCCTCTGTTCATGAGATTCTCAGGGAAAAACACTGGCATGGGTTGCCATTTCCTTCTCCAGGGGATCTTCCTGACCTGGGGATTGAACCCTCATCTCTTATGTCTCCTGCATTGGCAGGCAGGTTCTTTACCACTAGCGCCATGTGGGAAGCGCTAGGTAGTTAACTATCTGATTAAAACTCTCTCTACAAAGAAAGTAGGCATTAGGACCTCTGCTCTCATTATATTCCAGAAGTAGCAATTATATCCTCTGTGGTTATTGTGTCCCACCAAGAGAAGTGGCAATTAGTAAAACCATTTATTTTAGGGTGGCTCCTGAGTAGCTGAGAGTGCTTGATTTTATTTGTTGCTTTTTTAGGAATGCCAAGGTCACCTTGTCTTTTAACAAAATAGAGAAAGTTTTCAAGAAGGAGCCATCAAGACTGTCAAGTACTTCTAGGCACTAAATCAACATAAGAACTAAGAAGTGTTGCTCTGATTAGTGTTGGGGAAATCATTGATTTCCTTGGCAACTGCAATTTCAATGAGATTATTGATAGGAAGAAGCCAGACTGCAATGGGTTGAGAAGTGGGTGGGAGGTAAGAAAGAATTCATTACAAGTGTAGAAAATTCTTTCAACTTGTTTTGTTATGAATCATGATGAAGAAGATAGCTGGAGAGTGTTAGGGAACTAAGAAAGTTCTTTCATTATTTTCTAAATGGAAGCTTTTTAAAATACTAATGGAATAAAGGCAGAAAAAAAAAGAAGTTGAACTAGAATAGAGAGGTCAATGTAGCAGTTTCCCTGAGAAGGGATAGAAGAGTCTCAGGTAGGAAAAATGACATCACTTCCGACTTTAACTGAAACAAAAGGTCCAAGTGTTTATTTGGGAACATTTACTAAGCCACTGGCAGAATATTGAGGGTTTTCTTTCTAACGACTTTTAATCTGAGGTAGCAGAGAAGATACCTGTTGAACACAACGTAAAAGATGGGAGAAGTAGCATGGTTAAGAGCTCAAAAAAATAAATTTTATTAAAGTGGAGAACTGGGGGGGCGGGGAGGAAAGCAACTTTACTTTTTGAGGTGGGAATCCTGGAGAGTGTTACCAGCATAGCCAATATTAACACCTCAACCAGGGTGGGGAGATATATATATATATATCAAAGCTTAATCTAATTAAATTTCTCCATCATCTCAGGGGAACTATGAGAGATATAGGGATGTGTTCAATGAAACCAGGAAAATGTAATTAGTTAAAACCCATGTATATGTGATCCAACTGCTTCATCAAAAACAGCAGTTTAAAAGGATAAAAGAACACTTTTTAAAAAAATACAACTGGAAAAAATGAGCAGTGATGAGGTATTAGGTCACTTAGGATGACTATTATATTGTTAGGTATAGAATTAATAGCATATTTATTTAGAGTTGACTATCTGAGAGGTATGGAAAAGTATGAGCAATAGGGAACGATGTTTGAGATTTGTTTTTAAATTTGTCAGTGAAAAAAAGGGGTGGTGAGGAGTAGAATTAGAAGAAGCAAGAAGGGCAAAAATGCCAATAATAAATGTTGATAACTGTGGAGACAGTGATCCTGGGCATCTATTTCAAGATGTTTTGTTGTGAAAACTGAAACTGTGAGGCAGCTGGCAAGGATGTGGGACAAAGCAGATGACTTATTTTAAGATTTTAAGTGGTATTCAAGCATGTTTGCCTGCTGGTGGAACTATCCAGTAGATAGGAAGAAACCACTGATATAAGGAAAAGAGCAATGACGGGCACAACGTCGCTGAGCTGAGAGGTGATGGCGCCCAGAACTCAAGCAGAGAAGTTAAAGTTCATCTTTGATAAAAGCAAGGAAGTTTCATCCACAGCAACAGTGAAGGTGGTGTGTCTGTGTGCAGATGTAGGTAGGGTACTTGTGGGAGGAATTCAGAGTTCCTCAGTGAAGACTTCTCATTTCACAAGTCACATAAAAGGTGAGAGAGTAAGTAAGATTAAAGAAACAGTGAGAAACTGGAAGAAGTCTGAAAAGAAAAGAGAAGTATGAAATGGTCCTAGAAACCCAGAAAGTGCTTTTCAGTTGGATTTTTCTTCTAAGTAAAAGCATCTGTCTATATAAATATTTTTAATTGGAGGATAATTTCTTTACAAAATTGTGTTGGCTTCTGCCATACAACAATGCTAATCAGCCTCGAGTGTCTGTATATCCCCACCCTTTTGAACTTCTCTTCCACCCCACCCCTTTATCCTACCCCCCGCCCTCCCATCCCATACCTCTAGGTTGTCAGGGAATGCCGTTTCAGTTCAGTTGCTCAGTCGTGTCCGACTCTGCGACCTCATGAATTGCAGCACGCCTGGCCTCCCTGTCCATCACCAACTCGCGGAATTCACTCAGACTCACATCCATCGAGTCCGTGATGCCATCCAGCCATCTCATCCTCGGTCGTCCCCTTCTCCTCCTGCCCCTAATCCCTCCCAGCATCAGAGTCTTTTCTAATGAGTCAACTCTTCGCATGAGGTGGCCAAAGTACTGGAGCTTCAGCTTTAGCACCATTCCTTCCAAAGAAATCCCAGGGTTGATCTCCTTCAGAATGGACTGGTTGGATCTCCTTGCAGTCCAAGGGACTCTCAAGAGTCTTCTCCAACAGCACAGTTCAAAAGCATCAATTCTTCGGCACTTAGCCTTCTTCAAAGTCCAACTCTCACATCCATACATGACTACTGGAAAAGCCATAGCCTTGACTAGACGGACCTTAGTCAGCAAATTAATGTCTCTGCTTTTGAATATACTATCTAGGTTGGTCATAACTTTTCTTCCAAGGAGTAAGCGTCTTTTAATTTCATGGCTGCAATCACCATCTGCAGTGATTTTGGAGCCCAGAAAAATAAAGTCTGACACTGTTTCCACTGTTTCCCCATCTATTTCCCATAGAGTGATGGGACCGGATGCCATGATCTTCGTTTTCTGAATGTTGAGCTTTAAGCCAACTTTTTCACTCTCCTCTTTCACGTTCATCAAGAGGCTTTTTAGTTCCTCTTCACTTTCTGTCATAAGGGTGTCATCTGCATATCTGAGGTTATTGATATTTCTCCCAGCAATCTTGATTCCAGCTTGTGTTTCTTCCAGCCCAGCATTTCTCCTGATGTACTCTGCATAGAAGTTAAATAAGCAGGGTGACAACGACAGCCTTGATGTACTCCTTTCCCTATTTGGAACCAGTCTGTTGTTCCATGTCCAGTTCTAACTGTTGCTTCCTGACCTGCATACAGATTAGCTATCTATTTTACCCATGGTAGTGTATGTATCAGAAAAGGCAATGGCACCCCCACTCCAGTATTCTTGCCTTGAAAATTCCATGGACGGAGGAGCCTGGTGGGCTGCAGTGTGTGGGGTCGCAAAGAGTCGGACATGACTGAGCAACTTCCCTTTTACTTTTCACTTTCATGCATTGGAGAAGGAAATGGCAACCCACTCCAGTGTCCTTGCCTGAAGAATTCAGGGATGAGGGAGCCTGGTGGACTGCCGTCTATGGGGTCATACAGAGTTGGACACGACTGAAGTGACTTAGCAGCAGTATATGTATGTCAGTGCTAATCTCTCAGTTTGTTCAACCCTCTCCTTCCCCTAATGTGTCCACAAGTCCATTCTTTACATCTGTGTCTATTTTTGTCATGCAAATAGGTTCTTTAGTACCATTTTTCCGAATTCACATATATGCTTTAATTTATGATACTTGTTTTTCTGACTTCACTCTGTATAACAGGCTCTAGGTTCATGTTTATGTATTAATGAAGGCTGTGATGTGTTTCTAAAGGGAATGATACCATGTTTGTTAGATTATTTTCCTGTGAAATTACTTTATCTTGACTTCATCTTATCTTGAGGGAATCTGGGCAGTGAACAATTCTCAGTCATACTCTAATGAGTTTACTTACTTGGAGATAATCAAATGAAAAAAAAAAAAAGGTGTTTTTGACACTCCTGCCACAGGGCGCTGTGCCTCTCATCTCAACCTTCAAAACTATCAGCTGTTCAGACAGTGAGAGTCCACAGTGGCTTTGTGTAGAAAATGCTACTGTAGATGCAATGTCTCTCTTTACCTTCTTTGAAGATGTATCCTTCTAAAGTAGCTGTAGAAGGAGAGGAGTGATTAAAGGGAATACATGGATGACACAATGGAACTTTGTTAGTATATCTGAAACCAGGCTGTGTTCACTCTGCACCACATAGCACATATCACATGAAATAATAATAGATTAACCTAACATCCTGGTGGAAGTGAGGGTCCGAAGGCCAGTTAGACAAAACAAGTTTTTCCCTAATGTATCAAAACAGTGTAAGAGGCTATGCTAAATAAATTCATGCTGGTGCACTGCTGTGAAAGTTGAATGATTAATAACCTTCAGTATTATTCCTGCTTCATTTAAGACACAGTAGACTAATGATCAGACATCATGCAACAATACCTTTCTATATGGATATTGCGAATTCCATTTTAATTCTCTGCTTTCTCTGAGACATAAATTCCTCCAGATTTGCTTTTGTCCTTTCTGAAGATTAATATAAAAGGTCTTAGGTCTTAGGCTTGGAAGAAAGTAAGCTTTGAAACTTTAACCTAAAATGGACTAGCTGTGTGGAAATGGGTTTCTAATGAATTCAGCACGTCTGAAATGCTCCCCTAAATTGGAGCTGAATTAATGCAGGAATATATATTTTTATTTGTTTCTACCTGTAATTCTTGGTTCCATAGTGACTTGATATGAAGGGTAATTTTAAGGAAAAATTGAACTTAAAAATACTTTATCAAAAATGTAGTCATTATCATGGGTATTTATGATTTAAAGTTTCTGTTTAAAATGAGTACTATTTGAATCTTTTCATTTTACAGTGACTCACATTTACTTATTGATTCTTTCCTTTATGATGATTCAATAAAAATATGAAGGAATAAAGGATAAATATTAAGACTTGAGGTCCTTTCCTCATCTGGACACATTTTACCTTCTTTGAGGTTTTCTTGACATGACATGCAACTTAGTTTTTAATTATATGGTAAAAATTTTATAAAATGCTACATGTCATATTTCTTAAATTCAATGTGCATATATAATTTAATATTCTTTTTACCATCCATTCATTACAAGAAAATAGTGTGAAACAAAACAATACAATCTTTGCTAATCACATGGTGCTAGTGGTAAAGACCCCACCTGCCGATGCAGAAGACATGAGTGATATTGGCGCGATCCTCAGGTGGGGAAGATCCCTTGGAGGAGCACATGGCAACCCACTCTGGTATTCTTGCCTGGAGAATTTCCTGGACAGAAGAGCCTGGCAGGCTACAGTTCTTAGGGTTTCAAAGAGTCAGACACAACTGAAGCAACCTAGTACACACTCACACAGTCTCCCTATAGGAGAAATCTGCAGTGAATAAACTCGCATATAGATTAATTGTCTCATTTCAAAGTTACTACATGAAAAATTGGAGTTTTGACATGCCAAACATTTAAAACCTGAAGCTTATGAATGACATTTTATTTAGCATTTTTAATGAAGTAGTATAATCAACAATACATAGTCACTAAAGCACTTGGAGTTAGAAGAATCATAAAGTATCAGAAGCCAAATCAGTTCATTCAAAACATTGCTAGATAGGACTTTGCATACTGATATAAGATACCTTTCTTCTCGTCATAATTTTAGTTTACAAAAGCATATATTAAGTAAACAGATTGCATCAAAGTTAAATTTCTTGAATTAAGTAGGTGTGGTAATAAAAGAGAACAGCCCATTTCTTAGGAAAGACTTGCCAAAGTACTGAGAGATGATGTGTACAGTCATGATGTCTGAAAATCATTCTCATGTGTAAGTGTGTGTGCAGTGCACCTGTGAGTATATGGTGGAAGAGACAGAGAGAGACTGACTGCTGTACCCAAAAGCACCAAACACGGGGCACTGACTTCGGGAATGAGTCATTAAAGTTGGAAGAGCCTTAAGTTGGAAGATGGTTAGTAAGGGTTTGAAAATGTTAGTGTGAGATGGAGAGAAGGGAATCCTTGTAAAGGAACGTTTGGTAATACTGGCACTTGCAATTAAAAAAATAAATAGAGCGTGTACCTAGTTAGTTGGTCAATCTGGCTGCAAAGATTTCCAAGAAGAATTGAGAGAGCAGCAACTGGCTGTTTGTGGCTGCCTTCTATAGGTTGAATGGCGTCCCCATACCCTAAGATATTTAAAGTACTAACTTCAAATTAGTGAATTTGACCTTATCTGGAAATAAAGTGTTTTCAAATGTAATTAAGTTAAATGAGGTTATTAGGGTGGGCCCTAGTCCAATGTGACTGGTGTCCTTGAAAGAAAAGGAGAAACCATGAACACATAGGCACACAAGGAAAATCTTATGTTACAACAGAGGCAAATATTGGAGTGATGTGTTTATAGGCCAGTAACACCATGGACTGCTGGCAACACTGATAGCAAAGAAATGGAACAGATTCTCCTGTAGAATCTTTTGAGAGAGCATGATCTCTCAAGTACAAAACGTGGTTTTGTACTTTTAGCCATCAGAACTGTGAAAGAATAAATTTCTGTTGCCACCCAGTTGGTGGCAATTTATTATGCAGTTCAAGGAAATTAATATACTGTCTATGATAAAATAAAGGGATGAACTAACAAAGAGTCTGTTTGGAGATTGTGTTCACCTATGGCTGATTCGTGTCAATGTATGGCAAAACAAATACAGTATTGTAATTTAAAAAATAAATAAATTTAATTAAATAAAAAAAATAATAACATAAAGGAGCGAGGACATTCTGGATTTAAAAATACAACTGTTTCCTATCCCCAACCTTTCACAGGGAAAAAAAAAAAATCACAACATAAAATAGGATTTAGGGGCAAAGATCAATCCAGGATACCCCTGGAGGACCTTCTGTTTCTGTAAGAGAAAGAACAAGTTGATCGTTTCAGCGAAACAAACTGTCTGAGGTTCTGAAGACGTTTCCTTGTAGTCCCTCTTGATTAAACAATAGATTCCTGGGAACCTTAAGGGCACTGTCCCCCAGAAGCTTCACTTTGGATACAAAATAAAGAGAGGCTTGTCTGAATAAATCTGCAGGTATGACTTTTAAATAATAGATTGAATCCCATTATGATTCATAGAAAAGTATGAGCAGAGATGCCACAAAGTGAGAAACAGCCTTTTGGCTCCAGAACCTTCCAAGGGCAAGTAGAAAATCCAGAAATCTATTCAGTTGCAAGTACAGGCTATTTCTTATCAAAATGACAAGATGACTCAGCCAGTAGAACCAGGCAAGAGCCCAGATGATGGATCCAGGAGTTCTGTAGAATTATTCCCAGGGAATAAGACTAGATTCTAATCAATGGAGACAAATGCTTAGCTGGCACTGAGGACTGCAGAGGATGAGTAACTTAGTACTAAGATTCTGTTTCCCACTCTCCCCTCCCTTTCAGTGGGAGTGTCTGCTGTGATTACTGTATCTCAGCTTCACCATTTTATGTTGGGTTTGTAGACAGCAGGTGAATTCTCTCTTTGGTTTTCAGATTGAAAGCAGTCATGCTCAGTAAATATCATCCATGTAGCTTCACAGGCACCTGGCCTTGAATTAGACGACAGGACCTTTAGGCTAATGCTGTACTCATGAGACTTTGGGTTCTTGGGATGGTAAAGGTGCTTAAGTACATTTTCATATGAAAGAAATGTAAATAATTTAGAGACCTAAGATGGACTATGGCAGACTAATGATGGCCACACACTTTGTTCATTCCAGTAAGAGGTGAAGCTTGTGTACCATCTCCTTGAATGCAGGAAGACTCTGTCTTTGCTCTGGCCAATAGAATGTGGCAGAAGTGGTGCAGTGCTGGTTTCTGGGCCCAAGCATCAAGAGACTGGAAGACTGTGCATCCTATGGACAGTCACCATGCCATGAGAAACCTAAGAGATGTTTCTAAGTGTAGATTTGTTATTGTTCAGCTATGGTAAGACCAGCAGTTCAGGAAACAACTACCTTTGGAAAACAATAATTTGTTGCTCACAATTCTCAAGAGGAAAGGATACACTTTACAATTCAGGGCCACACGGGGATTCACCAGGGTGGGTCAGGAGGCAGAAGGAGTGACGGAAAAGTATGATAAAGTGATGGAATCTTTATTATGATCTCCAGAGGAAAGGCAAAGCAAACAGGGTAAGAAGTTTTAGGATCTGCTAGTTCGAATAATTTCAGCAAGCTTTGTCATCTAGGGACTGTCTTTACTGATCTGGTACTGGTGCTGGGATGATTAGACCAGAGAGAAGATTGCCTCCTGGAGTGTAAGAGCCAGCATAGAAGAGGCAATAAGGAATGTGGGCTCTAGATCAGTCATTTGCATGCAAAGGGCACGCTTCCTGTGAGTCCTAAGCTGTCTCCCAGAACTGGCTAACCCGGGAGTGGCAGTCTCTCTCTCTCCAGTCAACAATGCCTCAGAGGCCAGTATAGCAATTAATATAGACAACGTTCTATTTCTCCATCAGTCTGGAAAAGCCTTGTTGTTCAGGAGAATAACTACCATGGCTTCTGGTTCTTTGATGAAACCTCAGAGTTATGACAGGACCATTTGTTGTCTCCCAGTAAATAGCAGCTTTCTATAAGATTGCTGTGCCTGAGCCAATAAGGAAGGCATATGCAGATTTCTAGAGAAATTATGATTCCATAGACGATTTTGAGGGAGATGAGGAAGGCTAGAGTTCATAAGTGATTCTGAATGTAAGAATTTCTTTGGGTTGCTTTCATGGAAGTTTGCCACTGACCTGTGTTCCTGAAGCTTGAAATTAGGAACTATGAGTATGTGGGCAAAGGAATAGCTTCTCTTTATAAACAAATGATTAATGATACTGTGGGAGATGGAGAATACAGAAAATAAGAAAATATAGTTAGTACAGGAGGCTACTTTAGCCAATGAATGATAGCCATGTGAGTGGACCATCTCAAGGGTTCAATTAACTGAAAACTTCAACTGACTTCAGCCATATAAAAACCCTGAACAAAAACCACCAGGCTGAGCCCAGCAACCCACAGAACAGTGAGAGGTAATAATCAACTGTGTTTTAAGCCCCTATGTTTTGGAGTATGCAAATTCCAGCAGTAGATAACGGAAATAGAATCTGTGTGTGTCTATGGATATATGTGTGTCTACACACACACACACACACACACACACACACACACACACTAACACACACACACACAGGGAGAAGAGAACAAATGTGGCAAAATAGTAACAGTTTGTCAGTAATCTAGGTAAAGCGTTTAGGGGTGTTCTTTGTAATTTCTTTAAACATTTCTGTGGATTTGAATTTTTTTTAATTAAAAGTTTGAGGAGGAATAAAACACATAGAAATACCAAAAACCATCTTATGTGAAATGTGGACATGAATTCAAATTGTATTAAGAAAGCCATAAGGAAGAATGAAGACTTTTTGTTAAGCTGATGATCATATAAATAGAAAAACATCCCCATTGTGGGTGAAGCCTACATAATTAGAGCCCTAACTTTTCTACTAAACCATAAAAGAGAAAGAAGCTCTGTAAATAAAAGAAATGTATAAAAACACTGCCAGATCTAAAAATATTCTCACATTAGTTACTTTCAAGATCTGGGAATTATTGTTGTTGCATTCCAGCAAATTTTGGGGGAAAAAGGTGTTATTACATTCTGATAACTGCAAAATAGACATGCCTCTAGCATTCAAAAATAAAATAAATATATTTTGTTAGCTCATATAACTGAGAAGTCTAGAGATGAGTAAGGATTCATATAAAGCTGACCATAATTTCTCAAATACTTTAATAAGTGTCAGGTTTTTCCTGTCACTACCTTCTGCCTTTCTCAGTGCCAGCTTGATGCTAAGCCTGATTCCAATATGGCAGTGCATCCCAGGGCTACCTGCATCCATATTCATTTAAGAAAGTGCAAGTGTCTTTAAAAATCTGAGATTCACTAAGACCAAATGCTTATATCCTCATAAGGCACCAGGCCATTTTTATTTCCAGAAGATGGAATGTGATGATCAGCCCTGCCTTGATTATATGGTTTGCTTCATAAGAGAGGAATGATAGGAGCATCTCTCATGCCACCTAAAGGAGACATAGAGGTGCTAATAATTCAGAAAGAGAAAATAGATGTTCCATGGGCAGCCAACCAGTAACTACTGCGGCATATAGTCTTTCTCCTGTTCACATCATTTTCTCTTTGTTCAGAGTTTCTTTTTTTTTCTCTCTCTCTCTCTTTACACTGTAAAGTGACTGCTGGCTGCCAGAGCCAAGTTTAGAATACTTCCTTCAAGAAGATAGCCAGGCTTACATTAGAAAGTTCTCCTCTGAAGGCAAATTTATAGGCAGCAGATACTGCCTGGTCTACTCTGAGTCATGTGACCAAATAAATGTGGTCATGGCCTTGAGTCAGTTCCAGTAAGCAGAAGATATCTGATGCATCTTTCTTTATTTGTGGATCATGGATGTCACTTTAAAAAGGAGGTTCATGGGAGGACTGTGTAGTCAGCCAAAAGTTGTCCACTCCAGGTGTCATCCTAAATGGGATATTGGTTATTGGTTTAATATCCTGTGATAGCCAGGCTCCAAGATAGCTTCCAGTCCTTCATTCTTGATATTCTCATCCTGTGTAATTCTCTTCCACCATGAAAGGTTTGCTCTGGATGAATACTGTGAATGTGATGGAATGATATCTAAGGCTAGTTAATAAAAGGTGTTGTAACTTTGGCCTTGCTTTCTTGGGTTGCTCACTCTAATGGAAGCATGTACCATGTCATGAGACCTCTCAAACAACCCTAAAGAGAGGCTCACGTAGACAAAACTATGGCTTTCTCCAACTGCTAGTCTCATCTGAATAGCCATAATGTTTTGGCAACATGGGAAATAGAATTTTGAACCCTGTTTCAGCTTTCAGATGACTATAGCCTCAAAGAGCATCTTGTTACCATGTCACAAGAGGCTCTGAGGCAGAGCTCCTCTATCTTAACTCTTCTGAATTTTGTATCCACAGAAACTGAGAGTGATATAAAAGTTTATTATTGTCTTAAGCCACTAAATTTTGAGGTAATTTACTATGTAGAAACAGGTGGCTAAAACAGTCTTATATTCTCTATTTTATTAAAGAAAAAATATTTTATTGCTAGGAGTGGGTGTGAGAAAGAGAATTCTGTCCCAGATTAGGCATATTAGGTATTATACTTTATTAAGTATTCTTTTTAGAAGCAAAGGCAGCTACTGTTAATTTTTTTCTGATTAGATAATTACTGATGTATTTTCTACTTTTAAAAATAATTAGTACACGTGTGTGTGTGTGTGTATGTAAGCTTATTTGAATGATTTCCCACAACTTTATGAACTAGGTTTTAAGGAAAAAACTGAGGCTTAAAGAGGTTTGGGAACCTAGCCAAATTCACCCAGCTAGCAAGTGCCAGCTCAAGGATTCAAGACCATGATATTTTACTTCATATTGTAGCCCATGCTTTTCATCATTGCATTTTATATACCCCTTCTGTTCTTACTCTTGACCCTAATTGCTCATGATGTACTCTGAGATTTGGAATGGTGGTATTCATTCAGGATTTTGTATTCCATTCACAGAAATGTTTTCTCTCTGTCATATATACTATATTGTTTGACGTTTGCGTGCCAGAATGTCAGCTTCATACACCAACTTGAACTATTATGCCTGGATTCTGTACCAGTTACAGTGCGAGAATCGCATATTCCATTAAAATATGAAATCAAACTTCTTGGTTTCAGAATCATTTTAACAGTATTTCTGAATCAACATATTTTTATGTTTTTAATATTTTTATTGTGAAATAATCACAAAACTTACAAAAGACTAAGATTTTATTATTGTTGAAGTATAGTTGATTTACAGTGTGTTAGTTTCTGGTATATAGCAAAGTGATACAGATATACATATATATATATTTCTTATTCTTTTCAATTTTAAGTTGTTACCAAATACTGAATATATTCCTGTATGTCATGCAGTTGGACCTTGTAGTTTATCTCTTTTTACATATATGTATTAGTATGCATTTATTCATCACAAATTCCTAATTTATTCCTCTCCTCCTTCCCTTTTAGCAACTGTAAGTTAGTTTTCTATGTCTGTGAGTCCTTCTCTGTTTTGTAAATAAGTTCATTTGTATCAGAATTTTGATTCCACATTTAAGTGATAGCCAATGATAGTTATCTTCCTCAGACTAGAAGAGTGAGACTTTATAATGAATGATTTAAAAGTTAGTTTGTCAAACTGATAGCATATCACCCTCAAATACCATATTGTATAATTCCTATAAACAAAAACATGTCCCTATCCAAACTAACACATAATCATCTAATCCTTGGATACCATTCAAGTTTCACTAATTGTTCCAAAAATATCTTTTCTACGAAATGGTTCTGTTTGTAACTACTGGCTACACTTAGCTTTCATATTCTTTAGTCTTCCTCACTCTGGAAGAATTTTTCAATGTTTACTTGATTTTGGTGACCTTGGTATTGCTGTGAAAGCGTTAGTTGCTCAATCATGTCCACCTCTTTGCAACCCCATGGACTGTAGCCCACCAGGCTTATCTGTCCATGAAATTCTCTAGGTAGGAATACTGAAGTGGGTAGCCATCCCTTCCCCAGGGAATCTTCCCAACCCAAACATCAAACCTGGGTCTCTGTTACAGGTGGATTCTTTACCATCTGAGCCATCAGGGTAGTTTACAGTATTTCTTGACTTGAGTGTTCCTTTTTAAATGTGAATTTTTATTTCTTTTTAATTATTTTAAAATATTTAAACCTTTTTCTTGATCTTAAAGATTGTGTAGATAGGGGCTGCGGAGGGAAAAGGGGTGAGCGAGTCTAAGGATAATAAATAATCAGTGACTGAAACCATTTTCCCATCATCCTTTGTTCTGAGCATTCTCTATGCCCTTCCAGATACCCATTTTTTTCATTTAAACCCCAGTCTTTCACTTGAAAGATTTTATTGTATAAAAGTTCCACAGGTAAAAAATTTAGAGGAAAATGAGTATTTGGTCCAAAAAAAAAGGGGGGAAAATAATCAAGATTTTAGAGCTTTTCTTTTTTTCTTTTATAATTGTGTAAAAAAATGGGGGAAAAACACATAAAAAGCAGAATTTTAATGTGAAGACATTTTGTGCTATAATCATTGGTTTTAAAGGCATTGTTAGTTTAGCGTGTGTGCAGAGTGTTTCCCACATCTTTCCTCAAGTATCTTCTATTTTTATCATGAATTCCCTTTTAATCAACTATAGGTTATTTAAAATAAATTCTTACAATTTAACAGAAAAAAAAGTTTGGATTTATCTGATGTTTTCTTATGATTGATTTCAAGTATGGATCTTTGACAGGACTGTAACAGAAGTGGCTGCATCCTCCTCTTAGCATCCTTTCAGGTGACACATGATTTCAATATTTCCCATTACTGTTGGTGGCTCACTTTGACCCCTTGATAAGGTGATGGCTACCAGAATTGTCCATTGTCAGACAAATTGTCTGACATTGTCCATTGTCAGACATTGTCTGACATTGTCCATTGTCACATTTAAATTAGTAGATATTTTGTGTGGAGATAGTTTAAGGCCATATAAATATGTTCTCTGTGTATTTATTAAATTATTTTGGGTATGGATTTATGGTCGGTAAAGAGTCGACCTACAATCCAGAAGACCCAGGTTTGATCCCTGGTTTGGGAAGATCCCCTGGAGAAGGAAATGGCAACTCACTCTAATACTCTTGCCTGGAAAATCCCATGGATGGAGGAGCCTGGTGGGCTACAGTCCACGGGGTTGCAAAGAGTCGGACACGACCGAGCGACTTCACTTTCACTTTCATGGTATAATTCAAAACTGCCACTATTGGATTGTTTATATTCTTTCTGAATATATGAAACCAATGGGAACCATCTCAAGCCAGCTCTTGTGTCCTCTTCACATGTCCCCATCATTCTTTGAGCAATGCCTGTTCTCTGGCACAAGATATTCTAGATTTATCTTGTAATTTCCTTGATAAAACGTGATATTACCATTTCTTCCAGGAGCCCTGGTTGCTTTTAGTATAAATAGTTTTGAGACGCCAAGTCTGAGCTCTGTTTGCTTATGTTATTGAAATGTCATTAGTTCCAGACAGGGAACAGAGCTACAGAGTTTATGCATGTGTGTGTGTATACACATGAACACGCACACACAGACACACACACAGTGTGCACTCTGTTTATTGCTTTGTCTGTCTATGTCTCTATATTGGAAACTCTAGTTCACACCAACACATGCAATTCCAGGCCAACACCACATTTTCATTTGTTGCCCACCCACACCCCGAACCCCCCTCTATGATACTGAAAAATGTGGTTCTCATGGTACTTACTACATTTACTTATTTGACACCCTGTTCATGACCTATTTCAGAATTTCCCTGCCACCCTTCCCCCACATAGAAGCATCCCTCTTTCTTTTACATCTAACTCTTCACAGCATTCTCCCTATTTCCCTGGAGTGAATGTCAACTCAACCTGTCTGAGCCTAGTGCATCATTACCCTCCTTGGGCTGTGACACCCTACCTTGTTAGGCGACACTCCTATAAAGATGCCATCTCTATTGTGCTCAGTTCTGACACTTCATTCCAGGCCCCAGTTCTGCGAAGTGATATCCTCCTTCCCCTGCTTGGGTTCTGACTTTCCACAGTGAGCAACTCCTATAGCTGCTTGGATTGACACTCTACTTTGGGCCTCTCCCCTTCCCACTCCACTACAGACACCTACTTTTCTCTGCCACACCTAAGAGACTTGGGACCAAGTTGTTTGGGAAGGGAAGGGGAAAAAAAAAGTGGATAACTTTTCAATAACTGATTTCACTTTCCTGTACCAACAGTCTTTCCAATAATTTCAAGTTTAAACTTATTTAATCTATAAATTTTTTTCAAAGAGATCTAGTCATTTCAAAATTCTCAGAGCACAGAATAATGAGGACAAAATTCTAAGCCACAGAAGTTACAAATTTTGAAAAACAATTGTTGGGTATCACAGTTGTGCACATCTCGTGAGAAAAGGCATTTGCTGGCAATTATTCATAATGTTTCTACATGAATTGTGAGTTACTGTTTTTTTCCTTAGACTATCTTTTTTTCTTAGACTTAGCAAACAGCTTGGATGATAGAGATTCTTTCAGAGCAGAGGACAGTTTTGTTTTCTTTTTGCTACCCAGTGTAATAAAGATGCTTCCCTCTGGGGCAAACGTTGAGCAGGTTTGCTTGCAGCATGTAATAGAAGACTGAGGTTTTCTCTCTTGTAACACAACCCACTGTATGGTGAGAACCCCTATCCTAACACTTGTGCAAGATGGGAACTTGGGAAACTGGCACAAGAAAATGATGATGCTCTAGCTTCTGATGCTGCTGGGGGTAATCAGCTATCCTTTGTCTATAACTTAGCAGTCTTGTGTCTTCTGCCAGCTTCTATGAAACTGTCAGCATTACTTTGAGCTTGCAACAAGGGTAACATATCAGATATTTTATAGTTATAAGAAATGCATTTGACTGCAAATAACAGAAAGTCGAAATAATCTTGAGATGAGTGGTGCAGTAATAATGCAGTTGCTAAAGAATCATCATGATTTGGATTCTTTCTATTTCTCTGCTTTGTGACCTTTTCAAGCATGGTTTATTCTCATAGTATCAGTTCAGTTCAGTTCAGTCTCTCAGTCGTGTCCGACTCTTGCGACCCCATTAATCGCAGCATGCCAGGCCTCCCTGTCCATCCCCATCTCCCGAAGTTCACTCAGACTCACGTTCATCAAGTCCGTGATGCCATCCAGCCATCTCATCCTTTGTCGTCCCCTTCTCCTCCTGCCCCCAATCCCTCCCAGCATCAGAGCCTTTTCCAGTGAGTCAACTCTTCGCATAAATGAGGTGGCCCAAGTACTGGAGTTTCAGCTTTAGCATCATTCCTTCCAAAGAAATCCCAGGGCTGATCTCCTTCAGAATGGACTGGTTGGATCTCCTTGCAGTCCATGGGACTCTGAAGAGTCTTCCCAACACCACAGTTCAAAAGCATCAATTCTTTGGTGCTCAGCCTTCTTCACAGTCCAACTCTCACATCCATACATGACTACTGGAAAAACCATAGGCATTAACTATTTACCAGATAGGAAAATGAGAGAAGAGAAAAAACAATGGATGGGACCATTAATTTTACCAGAAAAAAATTTTTTTTCCCCTGGTAGCACTAGCCAAGCCAACTTCCACTTACCACTTATTGTCACAGAGACTTCCCTAGGGCCTAAGAGCAAAAGTTTGAGAATATATCTTAAGTCAGCCAAGAAACAGTATCCACCATGAGTATTATTCTATAATGCTTAGTCTTCTTTGAACACGTTACAAAATTTTCTCATTTCTAGTTCTTTGAATTTGTGTTTTCTCTGACTTACCTTCGATAGGTTTGCCAAGTATCTCTTTTTATTATTATTAGTTTTATTTGAAAAACTTATCTTAAGGGACTTTTGCTTTTGACTACCATGGCTTCCTGGTGGCTCAGAGGTTAAAGCGTCTGCCTCCAATGCGGAAGACCTGGGTTCGATCCCTGGGTTGGGAAAATCCCCTGGAGAAGGAAATGGCAATCCACTCCAGTATTCTTGCCTGGAGAATCCCATGGACAGAGAAGCCTAGTAGGTTACAGTCCATGGGGTCGCAAAGAGTCGGACACAACTGAGCAACTTCACTTCATTTCACCTCACCGTGGCTTCCTGGTGGCTTAGACAGTAAAGCGTCTGCCCACAATGCGGGAGACCTGGGTTCGATTCCTGGGTCCGATTCCTGGGTAGGGAAGATCCCCTGGAGAAGGAAATGGCAATCCACTCCAGCACTCTTGCCTGGAAAATCCCATGGACGGAGGAGCCTGATAAGCTACAGTCCATGGGGTCGCAGAGTCGGACACAACTGAGCGACTTCACTTTCACCGTGAAGTAATGGGAACTGGATTTACTCTCACCATCTGAAACAATTGAAAGTCAATGTAAAAGATATTAAACAATGATCTTCAGACTTTTGACATCAGACAGCACAGGAAGGTGGAGAGGAGATGTCATAGTCCAGCAGTTCCTAAAGCAGGGGCATGGTGGCAGCTGCTAGGTTGATTTGCCACAGAAAGGAAGACAGTGAGCCAAAATGGATCTGGACAATGTGATTCTTACAGCAACAGTAACAAGTTAGAACTGATTTTCCAGAATTCAGTTCCTACAAGTGTTACCTGTATACCCACTGGTGGTGCATTACACTAGGGAGAAGTATCTTGAACTTAGGAGACTCCCAATCATATCAGGAAACTCCAAGCAAGCCTGGCCAACCCATGCCCTAGAGGAAGATATTGTATTTATTATCTTGGTCAGCTATCTCTCCTCTGCCCCGGAGGGAAAACTATGTTTGTTATACAAACATCTTTGAAAATATAGTCTAGGACAAAAACTGTCACAGAGCATGTAGAAATGCCATGGAGGATTAACAACAAGGAAAACAAACAAGATGAGCTCTGCAATAGCTCTAGTTTACTGCCTGGAGAGAATCATCAGGGTGCGGTGCAAGAAGGGGTAACCAGGCAGAGCTTGCTTCTGAGAAGCACTGCCTCAGTAAATGATAGGCATCCAAATTCCTGTCTCATCTTCTGCTTCTGGAGATTTCAAACCATGAAAACCATTTATAGTCAGTTTTTATAAGTGCTTCATAGACACTTTAACAAGAATGGGTATGTAAGATGTACATTTATAGACCTATATTTATGGGCTTTTCAGATGGCTCAGTGGTAAAGAATCCTCCTGCCAAGCATGAGACATGGTTTCAATCCTTGGGTTAGGAGGATCCCCTGAGAAAGGAAAAGATAATTTGCTCCAGTATTCTTGCCTGGGAAATCTCATGGACAAAAGAGCCTGGTGAGCTACACCCATGGGGTCATAAGAGTCAGACACAACTTAGGGATTAAACCACCACTGTGGTCAATGTGCAAGTTTCAGAAAAATGGAGGACTGTTTTATAGATGGAAAAGGAAGTAGAGAAGACCCCATAAACAAAGAGTCCATGGCTTTTCATTGGCTGAGTCATTGCCAGGGAAGGAGTTTTTCTTTTTCCTACTGGGCCCTGCTTTTGTAGCTGGGCATGAGAACTCACAGTTCTAGTCCCCATACTCTTTTTTTTTTTTTCCCCTACTCTTTTAATTTAAGATTTCTGTTTATTAATTTTTTATCCCTTTTAGGCCTGCTGTATAACTGTCATCTTAGGACCTGCCTTAACTTCTGTGAAGTGAAATGAAGTCACTCAGTCGTGTCCGACCCTTTGTGACCCCGTGGACTGTAGCCTAACAACCTCCTCTGTCCATGGGATTCTCCAGGCAAGAATACTGGAGTGGGTTGCCATTTCCTTCTCCAGGGGATCTTCCCGACCCAGGGATTGAACCCGGGTCTCCCGCACTGGAGGCAGATGCTTTAACCTCTGAGCCACCAGGGACCAGTTTCTTAACCATTCTTGTTCTTATTCAGTCACTCAATAGTGTTGGATTCTTTTCAATCCAATGAACTGCAGCACACTAGGCTTTCCTGTCCTTCACCATCTCCCAGAGCTTGCTCAAATTTATGTCCATTGAGTTGGTGATGCCCTCCAACCATCTCATCCTCTGTTGTCCCCTTTCTCCTCCTACCTTCAATCTTTCCCAGCATCAGGGTCTTTTCTAATGAGTCAGTTCTTCGCATTAGGTGGCCAAAGTATTGGAACTTCAGCTTCAGCATCAATCCTAATGAATATTTAGGACTGATTTCCTTTAGGACTGACTGGTTGGATCTCCTTGCAGTCCAAGGGACTCTCAAGAGACTTCTCCAAAACCACAGTTCAAAAGCATCAATTTTCAGTGCTCAGCCTTCTTAATGATCCAACTCTCACATCCGTTACGTGACTACTGGAAAAACAATAGCTTCAGCTAACCGGATCTTTGTCCACAGAGTAATGTCTCTGCTTTTAAATAGCTATCTAGGTTGGTCATAACTTTTCTTCCAAGGAGCAAGTGTCTTTTAATTCAATGGCTGCAATCACCATCTGCAGTGATTTTGGAGCCCAAGAAAATAAAGTCTGTCTCACTGCTTCCACTGTTTCCCTATCTATTTGCCATGAAGAGATGGGACCAGATGCCATGATCTAAGTTTTCTGAATATTGAGTTTTAAGCCAACTTTTTCACTCTCCTCTTTCACTTTCATCAAGAAGCTCTTTAGTTTTTCTTTTCTTTGCTTTCTGCCATAAGGGTGATGTCGTCTGTATGGGAGGTTATTGGTATTTCTCCTGGCAGTCTTGATTCCAGCTTGTGCTTCTTCCAGCCCAGCATTTCATATGATGTACTCTGCATATAAGTTAAATAAGCAGGGTGACAATATACAGCCTTGACATACTCCTTTCCCAATTTGGAACCAGTATGGCGAATCCATTATTTTGCCAAAATATATCCTTTAATTGATCTCTCTTATTCTTATGCTAATGCAGTCTCTCTTGCTCTCTAGCACGCTCTCTATCTCTCTCACCCACACACATACACCCACAGGCATCAAAGATCTTACCTTTATTCTCAGATCTTTTTTCATTTATCTGCATCAACCCTCTGAGGGAGTATTTGATCTGAACAATTTTTGGTCCCTGGTGTATATTTTTTCTTTCATTATTCCCTCTGTTCCCAACAGTTCTGTTTTCTCTAATTTAAACTCAATCTGAATTAAATTTCATCAGATATTGAGACATTTAGATTAATCATTTATGTCTTAGAGTTTTCATCTTTTTTTTTTTTCTCCACATTCTTTTGATCTACAATCAGGGAGAACTTATTTACTCTAATTTCCAAATTTAATATATGATTTATGTTCATCAATTGTACATTTTATTTCCAGGAGGTTTTTTATTTGCTACTTTTCTGTAACATTGATTATTTTTCATGAATGCAATATCTTAGTGAATGTCTTTAAAGACAAGAAACGATATCTTCAGTTGTGCAAATTGGTTTCCTTCAAGTTAGTCTTTATTTTTCAGTTTGATCTTTTACTTTCAAACACCTTGATAATCAGTTCATAATGATATTGTGGATAATATCTTGGTATCAATTCTAGTTATAAGAAAGAGGAAGGGGCACATTTTATATATTCATATATTATATTGATTAATTTTTTTAAAGATAGTGTCAGGGACCTGGCATTTATGCTATGTGTGCCTTGAAGACCAGGATTAGAAGAGATTTGTGCTTGGATGCAAATAATCATACTTGTTTTACTTCTCAGTAGAATTATATTAAGTTATTTAGAGCACTCTGCTCTGTTAGAAGTTGTATTGGGTACTAGCTAACAGCAGGCTGTTCTTCATGAGGAAGTCTGGGAAAGGGGTGTCAAATGCCTAGTGCTCAGTAATTCATGACATTTCCATGTTCAAATCTGAATTCCCGCCTCTTCACTTCCTCTGTCAGAATTGTACAGTGGATTTCTCTGTCTGTTGGCATGCTTTAATCCACTTACTGTCTTCCAGATATTTGATTAAACCTCTTGTCTGCTCTACTTTCATATAGTATAATACACTTTTAAGAATTCTATTATTATCATTGTTCTGTTATATGGGGAGAGAGAGGAGTTAAACATAAGTTTTTAGTCTATCCTGTTGACCCAGAATCATTATGATATTGTTGCTCCGTTATTTGTAAAAAGTAATCAAATATTTGATTCAAGTGTTTTCCATCTCTAAAAATAAATAAAAATTTAACAGAAGGTCTCAGTCATAGTGTCATTTCTGACTCTTATAGGAAATCTTGGTCAGTGAATTTCTTCGGACCTCAAACTTAATACCTGTAAAATTGAGCATCTAGATCAAGAAAGTTCTAAATTTCTTTCACCTCTAAAATTTTAATACCAAGTGTACTGTAAAATATTTATTAGTTGAAAAAAATTGTTCTGGTTATCATATAATTCTTTCTTATTGCATATTCTGGAGAGACAAAGCAAGAATTAGAAGACAGTGTTATTAAATAAGAAAATTTCATTCTTCAAGAAAAAAATCCTTTTTCCATTATAAATTGTATTCTGAGGGGGTAAACCAGCTGGCTTTAAAACAGTAAGGTTTTATTTATAGAATAAAAGAATGACAGCTCAATTCACTTTAAAGAGATGCCACACCAACAGCTTATAAGAAAAGATTCTCTCCTTTGCAAATGTTCATATTGCTCTCTGAATCTTTTTCCAATTATGAAAATTAGAGAGCACCTCCTGTGCAGTGATAGATTTGCTTTTGTTCACAGCATGTTCACAATACTTTTACAGATTTGGGGTCAGTAGACTGAGATTTTAGATTCATATTCTTAAAAGATTTATTTTTTAATTCTAGGAAATGAACAGAGAAAGGCAGTTGTAATATTTTTATGAGCTAAATTATACCATCGTTTGAGGCTGTTTACTTTTATTGGTTCTTACTTTGAGCTCCCTAACTTAATCTGAGTTAGTGCCTGCTCTTTAACATGTCATAAAAGTGATATTATTTGAAAAACCAGTGAAACACATTTTAGTCCTCATTTTACCCTTGGAGCTAAAGTGCTATTGATTGATGAAGCACTATATGGAATCCACATTAGTAAATTCTGACACAGATAAGTGGAAATTTTTACTCCACGGGCATATAGAAAAATTGGAAGGAGGCATGGATACATCACAAAACATAATTGGCTCTGTTTAATTGGGGAAAAATTGTGTTTCTTCAGCTTGAGGGTTTTCTTCTGGGTATAAGAAAACCATGGCTCCTTTCTTAACAGTTTTATTCTTATACATTTTAGCATCAATTTAAACCACACAGATGATGATACTAAAATATTTACTAGAACGAGAGAGTTAACTAAACTTCATGAAAATAACAGCTTCATGAATCTGATCCTGTCATGAAGTTGTGTATTTGACAGAAAACTTGCTTTCATTGTATTGAGTAATTTAACCTATGTTTATATTATGTATATATTTTTTAAATTGTAAATCTATGGGAAGAGAAACAAAATAATTTCCAGTCATTAAAATTATATAAATTAAGATTATTTGCAGAACTAGGAAAGTTAAAATAGAACAACAGGATTGAAGGGATCGACATCTTTCATAAAAGATTTGCTGCTTTCTTTGGGTTACATGATGTTTCTCGTTGTCTGTTATTTCTAAAGTAGGATATTTAGAAAATTATTTTAAATACCAATTCTCACATTTGTTATAGGAATAATAAAGAAATCTTGTGTCTTAGTTATGTTTTGAATACTCTTTGTTAACAAACTTAGTCTGTTTTTAATTGCTGTTTGTATTCTAGCCTCCAGTCCCTTTGTTCCTCAGCCTACCTCGGGCCTTGTTTTATTTGTCTGCTTGTGTTTTTGTGCATGTGACATTTTTCTCAGTCTTGTGAAATTCCAGATGTCAGACATCATATTTTATTAGTTGTGTTGTTCCACTACTTAGATTAGTACTTGCTAAGGGCCAGATAGATGTTTGTTGAATTTAATATTGGGTTATCTAGATTTTAAAAACTAAGTCTTTATAATCATTTTCTCTTTCCTGTAAATTCATAGAGGACTGTAAAAATAATAAGAGAATATTTCACTTTGACCAGGCTGCTGAAAAGTTGTTGTTATTGTTCACTCACTAATGCATGTCCAGCTCTTTGCGATCCCATGAACTACATTCAGCACACCAGCCTTCCCTGTCCTCCACCATCTCCCAGAGTTTGCTGAAACTCATGTCCATTTAGTCAATGATACCATCCAACCATCTTATCCTCTGTCACCCCCCTTCTCCTCTTGCCCTCAGTCTTTCCCAGCATCAGGGTCTTTTCCAGTAGGTCAGCTTTTCACATCGGGTAGCCAAAATATTGGAGCTTTAGCTTCATCATCAGTCCTTCCAATGAATATTCATGGTTGATTTCCTTTAGGAGTGACTGGTTTGATCTCCTTGCTGTCCAAGGGACTCTCAAGGGCCTTTGCCAGCACCACAATTTGAAAGCATCAAAAAGTAAGGAACAAAATGAAACAAATTTTTATAAGTGACATATCAGAGTAGATTTTGAGGAATCTAAGCAAATAACATTTAATAACTACAAGTTGACCCTTACAATATGGGTTTGAATTGCAAGAGTGCACTTATACATGGATATATTTCAATAGTAAATACTGCAGTGCCACACCATTCAAAGTTGGTTGACTCTGTAGACGCCGAGGAAATGTGGATACCAGGACCAAGTATAAATTGTAGGCATGTTAATCTGTGCATTATTCAAAGGTCAACAAATTTCAACTGTATTGAAAGAAATTTTATTTTTCAGGAGAAGATTCATAAAGAACAAGTTATCATTGCCAAGTGCTTTAAATGCAAAAATTGACAATATTCTTGGTGAAGGTATTGTTTGTAGAGTGGATTTTTAATAATCTCAAAATACCTGAAGTAAGAGGACCATAATGAAAACATTCATCATTTTCTTAAAAATTTTTTTCTAGCTATAGTACCTTTTAAATTTACACTCATGTTCTTCAGTTCTGTGAAGAAAGCAATTTCTGAGATAAGGTGATTTGAAGCAAATAATTATCAGATCAGGCTTTCCAGGTGGCTCAATGGTAAAGAACTCGCCTACCAATAATCCCTGGGTTAGAAAGATCCCCTGGAGAAGGAATTGGTAACCCGCTTAAGTATTCTTGCCTGGGAAAACCCTAAAGACAGAGAAGCCTGATTGGCTATAGTCTAGGGAGTTGCAAAGAGTTGGACACGACTTAGTGACTGAGCATACACACACATATATACAAAATTATCAGATCATAACTATAGAAAGGAATTATTTAACCAGCGCCTTGTTTTAAATCAGCTGAATCCTGGTCTGCTCACACTTGCTGCAACCTTTCTCCATTTTCCTCTCTTTGTCCATAATTTTTGGTCTCTGTTAAAGAGCCTATTCTTACACTGTTTGAATCTTGTCTTTCACCCACATACATCCTGCTGCTTTGCAGGTAACCATGACAATGTTTCACAGTTCTCAGGTTATATGCCATATAAAATGCAGCCATGCTATCTTAAATTTATTAGCAAATACACCTTTCCCAATATATGCACATGCACACAAACAAATACCATATTAAAGCTTCATGACATTTGGAAACTGTTACAGGACTGAGTATAAAATCAAATGATTTAATGGGTGGAAACAGCTCATGATTCTTTTGTTAGGAACAAACAAAAGGATATTAATCCTTGCTGATATAGAAATTATAATTTTTTCTGAATTATTTCAAATACTTTCCTATCTTCAGTGTCTGCTTTCTGAGATGTACATTATAAGAAACATTTGGTTAATAAGCACAGTAATGTTGGAGATAGATGTATTTTCTGGTTTAAAAATGTTAATAAATGCTAGTTGCTTAATATTTCTAATTAGACAACTGTGGTACAGCATAAATACACTGGTCAATAAGTGATAAGGTCAAAATTCAGGTTCTGGGAAGCCATAGAAATCACTGGATCATGTATACTGTATGCTATTTGGGGGAAACAATGTATACTATACATTGTATATAGTATATACATGTAGTATACAATGTATGCTATATGGGAAAACAACAGAACAGAGAGAGACATTATTTTCCTGGGCTCCAAATTCACTACAGATAGTGACTGAAGCCATGAAATTAAAAGACACTTGCTCCTTGGAAGAAAAGCTATGACCAACCTAGACAGCATATTAAAAAGCAGAGACATTATTTTGCCAACAAAAGTCCGTCTAGTCAAGGCTATTGTTTCTCACATGTATAGATGTGAGATTTGGACTATAAAGAAAGCTGAGCACTGAAGAACTGATGCTTTTAAACTGTGGTATTGGAGAAGACTCTCGAGAGTCCCTTGGACTGCAAGGAGATCCAACCAGTCCATTCTAAAGGAGATCAGTCCTAAATATTCATTGGAAGGACTGATGCTGAAGCTGAAACTCCAATACTTTGGCCACCTGATGAGAAGAACTGACTCATTGGAAAAGACCCTGATGCTGGGAAAGATTGAAGGTGGGAGGAAAAGGAGATGACAGAGGATGAGATGGTTGGATGGCATCATCAACTAATGGACATGAGTTTGAGGACGCTCCAGAGGTTGGTGATGGACAGGGAAGCCTGGTGTGCTGCAGTCCATGGGGTTGCAAAGAGTTGGACACAACTGAGCAACTAAATTGAACTGATATTATATGCTAATATTTTGTTTGCCCACACTTAAAGATCTGATTATCACCTCTTCAAAAATACATCTTTTGAGCTTTGGTGGAAACACTGATCTAGACCCTGAGACTTAAAGAAAGATATTAGATGTTAACCCAGAACTTGGAAGATTTACAGTTGACCTGGAGATGTGCTGTATCTTTGTAAGCTTTTCTCCTACCTTTTTCCACTTGTTAACTAGTATATATTCAGTGATCAGAGGCTGTATCCTCTCTTAGATATGCCCCTATTCCTCATTCTACTTGCTGCCTTAGTCCATGCTGCAGTCTCAGTACTAGCATTAGTATCTTTTCTTAAACTTCCTCTGTCAATTACATAGCAGATTAAACTCTTAAAAACAAATTTTCCAATATAACAACAACTTTGAAAGTTTCTAACAGGACGAAGTTTGTTATTGAAGGACCAACAAAACCTAGCACCTAGTAAACCCTGTGTTATTCCATTGTCATATTTTTGCCAACATTTTTCCTCCTACCTAGAAATTCCTAATATTTATAGCTTATCAATATTTCAAGACCAGTTTAGGCTACAACTGCTCTTTGAAGTTTTCTCAGACATTCAGAATGACATCATAAATGATAAATAATAAAAGCAATAATAATAAAAATATATAATATTTAGAGAATAGGCCTGTACTTCAGATAAGCACTATGATCATTGCCTTTACACATCTCCTTTAATCTCTGTATGAACTTTTTATCTGCTATTACAAATTGCCACACGTTTCCTGTCTTATAAACAATAGAAATTTATCATTGACAGTTCTATAGTTTAGAAGTCTAGTGGGTATCATTGACTAAAGCCCAAGGTATGGACAGGGTTGAATTCCTTTATACTAGCTCTTGGTAGAATATTCCTTGCCTTCTCCAGCTTCTAGAAGAACTATTTTATCACCCTAGCTGTCTTAAGAATATATGGGTTCTAGGAGAGTGCTCCTAGAGCTCTAGATTCTAAGAGCTCTAGATTCTAGAATCTAAGAGCTCTAGATTCAAAAATCCTGCATTTGAATCCTAAGACTTCTATAAATTCTTTGTGGCCTTGAGAAGTTGCGTTTACTAATTCTGTGCTTCAGTTTCCTTTTCTTTAAAATAGGGAAAATAGTGGTCCTTATCTCATGGGACAATTATGAAGATTAAATGACTTAATCCCTGCAGGACTTGGAAGCAATAGAAGGTACATGTCATTTCGTATGAAGAATCCTTGCCAAAAGTTATCTAACTGGAATCCAATCATGTGAAAAGGATCCAGACAAATCCAGAATGAGGAACCTTCTGCTTTACTGAAGATTCCAGTAAAGCAGTCAGTGTTATGAGAAACAAAGACAAGGCTATCGTTCTAGATAATAGAGACTGGAGAGACAAAACAATATTGTTAACATGTAAACTTTCTTGGGATCCTGGATCTGCATGGGGGAAGCTTTGATAGACATTTTGGAGATAATTAGAGAAAATTTTCATGTGAACTATGTATTGATTACAGGGAATTATTGTTAATTTTTTACAGGTGAAAATGGTGAAATTTTTTAAATTGCTACTGTACCAGATTGCCCAAAACTTGATTAAAAATAATACATAGTCTTTATCTTAAAGATTGTAGGTTAGAAGTCCCACATGGGTCTAGCTGAGCTAAAATTGAAGTGCTGACAGAACTACGTTCCTTTCTGGAGGCTCTCTGAGCTTTTAGAGGTCACCAGCATTCAATGGCTAGGGAGCTGTCTTCTTCCATTTTCTAAGTTAGCAAATATTGCATCGCTCTAACTGTTCATTTTGTAATCACACCTGCCTCGGACCACAACAGGAAAGGCTTTATACCTTTAAGGATCCATGTAATTAGACTGAGCCCACTCAGATTAACCAGAATAACTCCCCATCCCAAGGTCTTTAATCACGTCTGCAAAGTCTCTTTTTCACTGTTAGGTAATTATAAATTCTAAGAGTAGAACTTTGGAATGGTGGAGTAGGAGGGAAGCATGATTTTGCCTAACTCAATGGTGTTGTGTTATTTAGGAAATTCTTTTTTATATTTAGGGGAAACATAGTTAACTAGGAATAAATCTGCCGTTTAAATATATATATATGTATATATATATATTAAAAATATATACGCATATGCACAACCATAAACACACAGGTAACCAAATATAGCAAAATGTTAGCAACAGCTGAATCTAGATGGAGGGTTTATGGTTGTTTTTGTTCTGTTCTTTCAGCTATTTGGTAGGTTTACACTTTTTCAAAAGGTAAAAGAGAGGTGTTATCAAATACCTTCAAGTCCCCTGACAATCCAGGACACATCTGATTTAGAGATGATTTTAGAAAAAGGAAAGTGGGGACAATTTTAAAATGGAATATCTCAATAAAAATCTATAGTGGGAGCCAATTAGAATAATAAAACAGTAATTAGTTAAAAAGATGTTACTCATATTTTTTGGAAAAAGGTGTTCACTAGTTTGTAGGTGACATAGAGACCTTGTTGGGTCTGTTTAAATAAAATTATGAAGTGACCTTGTTTTGTTTCAGTGTGGTCTTGTCTGATGTTGATGTTCTATAAGAATGTCTAATATTCAACAGGACAGCATAGTGTAGCTGTAAGCACCAGGCCAGTTTCTGACAACAGTAAGTCCCAGCTGTCAATGTCAGACCAGTTTTAGGCTGCCTAGGACTGTTTTTCTCTTCCTTTATTTTTTTTTTAAATCAAGGCTCAAAGCATAGTAAGAAGTGAGTTATTTTCCATTCCAATGGTAAATTTGCAGAATATAGTCCTTAAAAGTGGTAACTAAATATAGGGTAAATATTTCAAGGAAAGTGAATATTACTCATACAAATCCATTCATTTGATAAATATATTGAGTGTTGAGTATTGAAAGAACTCTCAGTAGCCCAAAGGGGAATAAGTATGTTGTTGCATATGAGACAGTGATTGTCTCTTAAAAATATATATATTTTGGTCATATATATAATAAATATTTCTTCTAACAGACCATTTATTATATATAAGGGAAAAGTATTGGTGTATTTGTTAACTAAATTCTTGTTTAGAGCTGACTTCTAAATAAGTATATGTAGTAACTTTAAGAATATTGTCAGAGAATCCTTATGGAATTATTTAGTCTGCTATGCTTGTGACTATGTTTGTGAAACTCAAATATTTGCCTCCCACAGAGTTTATCAAGGCTTGCTATACACTGAGTTGTCAGTAGAAATAAATACATGACTGAATTTAACCAAAGAAATCAGTGTTAAATAATATATGACAAATAGCTGCTCGCCACAAGAATCACTCTGCATGGAGTCTCTAGCAGTGCTCTGCTTTCACACTGATAAGATAGATGTATGATATAAAACCAGAGCTGTGTCATATAGTCTTGGGTATTCTTGTATAAAATAAAGATTTCTTCATAATTTTTTTCCCATTAAGTCACAGCAAAATGTGATGGTAGGAACCACTGTTCTTTTTGGTATTGTCATCAGCCTTTTATAGTCAACAAATACAATCCTCTAAAAGGAAACACAGGGGAAACCAGCCCACTTTAAAGGTGTTGTCACCAAAAATAATTGATATGCAGAAAGAGAGCTTTTAAGTCATGTATCTACCCTGTGGGGGTGTATTTGAATGAGTACAGTTTCTATGAGCTTAAAAACTCCATGTTATCCAAAATGAATGAAGCAGTTCTTTTTGTTTTATGGACTCTCAGACTTCCAGCTGGATTGGGAGGAAATTAAACTATTTGAGACTTACTTTAACTTAGCTCTCATGTCTTTTGTTCATTTTCTTTTTGAGTTTAGTTTTCTGCTATGGAGCCTGGTGGGCTGCAGTCCATGGGGTCGCACAGAGTCGGACATGACTGAGCGACTTCACTTTCACTTTTCACTTTCATGCATTGGAGAAGGAAATGGCAACCCACTCCAGTGTTCTTGCCTGGAGAATCCCAGGGACCAGGAGCCTGGTGGGCTGCCGTCTATGGGGTCACACAGAGTCGGACACGACTAAAGTGACTTAGCAGCAGCAGCAGCAGCATGGAGTTTTGAAAGTTCCTTGTTATTTTAGATCCTGTTTTTCAGTCATTATGTCTTAGTACTTTTTCAGCCCTGCCCTCTCTTCTACTTTCCTTCCAAGACTCCTGGAATGATAGAAATGTTAGATCTTTTGTTATTATCCCACAAGTTCCCAAGGTGATGTTGATGGGGGCGGGGGGGTATTTTTTTAAAATTTTATGTTGAAGTATGGGCTTCCCTGGTGGATCAGTAGTAAAGAATCCGCCTGCTAGTGCAGGAGACACAGGTTCAGTCCCTGAGTTGGGATGATCCACTGGAGAAAGAAATGGCAACCCACTCCAGAATTCTTGCCTGGGAAATCCCTTGGACAGGGGAGCCTGGTGGGCTAGTTCATGGGATCACAAAACAGTTGAACACAACTTCAGCAACTGAACAACAAATTGACGTACAGTTGGTTTACAGTGTTGTGTTTCTGCTGTCCAATAGAGTGAGTCAGTTATACGTACACATACATCCACACTTTTTAGATTCTATTCCCATGAAGGTCATTCCATAGCATTGAATAGGGTTCCCTGGGCTATTCACTGGGTTCTTATATCTATTCTATATATGAAAGTGAAAGTGAAGTCACTCAGTCATTTCCAACTCTTTTCGACCCCATGGACTGTAACTTATCAGGCTCATCTGTCCATGGGATTTTCTAGGCAATAGTACTGGAGTGGATTGCCATTTCCTTCTCCAGCGGATCTTCCCTACCCAGGGATCGAACTCACGTCTCCTGCATTGTAAACAGACGCTTTACCTTCTGAGCCACCAGGGAAGTCTAGCAATATGTATATGTCAGACTCAGTCTCACAATTTATCCCTCCTGCTCCCCCACCTTTTTCCCCTGGTAACCACAGATGCTTTCTACATCTGTGACTCAACTTCTGTTTTGCAAGTAGGCTCATTTGTACCATGTATTTATGTGCCACATCTTCTTTAGCCATTCCTCTGTTGATGAACATTTTGGTTGGTTCCATGTCCTGGCTATTGTAAGTAGTGCTACAATGAATACTGGGTGCATGTATCCTTTCAATTTATGGTTTTCTCTGGATATATGCCCAGGATTGGGATTGCTGGATCATATGGGGTCTATTTTCTTTCTGTTTTTCCAACAGCTAATATATATCATTCCATCTTAGACATCATTAATTCTTTCCTCAATCTTCTCTCTTTTGCTGTTGAGTTTTCTTTATAGCAGTTACTGCATGCCATAAAATTCCCATTTGGTTCTTTTTTTCCTTTTATTTCTTTGCTGAGACTTTCTTTTCTGAAACTGTCCATTTCTTCATTTGTTTCCAACATTTTTATAATACTGGTTAAAGCATTTTAAAATTCCTTCTTTAAAATCTTACATAGTTCTAATGTGTCATTTCAGTGTTTATATTTATTTTCTTTTTAAATTCAAATTGTGATTTTCCTGTTTATCAATATGAGATGTGATGTTTACAAACTTAAAACCTGTACATCTAAGGTGTTAAGTTTATGAGACTCTAGATTTCACATAAGTCTCTGCCAAGAAGTTGGCTTTCTCTGGCACTGCTGGAGCAGGGGAAGAAAGAGGTGCCCTCTTGTAACTGCCAAATAGATGTCCAATTTCCTACTCAGCTTCCAGGGAGACTGGGGAGTGTCTTTTCCTGCTGGGTAGGAGTGGAATTCAGTTCCCCTCTAGGTCTCTGCTAACATGACCCTGCCTAGGAATGCTTCCTGTCTACAGAGTGTGAGTGGGCATCCGGGCCTCCAGTGCTATCAGGGCAGAAGGAGTGACCTCATTATCACTGGGTTTAGGGGAAAGTCCTAATTCTTCACCAGTCCTCACCTGCCATTCACCTTAGTAGGGAGGAGAAGGGATGCCTAGCCAAGGCAGGTAGTGGTGGGAGGCCCTCCTCCCCCATGGTCTCCATGGATACCGTGGGAAAGGAGTTCTTTATTGCTCAGTGGAGATGAAGTCTTAGCTTCCAACTTGGTCTTCTCTGGCACTATTCCAGAAGTGGGTTGCTGAAATTTGTTACAGTCTAGAGACAACTTTCTTCCACCTTTGCCGGGGACAGAGGCCGAGCTGGAGCCATAGTTTTTTTCTCTGATGTCTGGCTGGAGTAGTTATTTATTGTTTAAAATATTTCTCTGTGGCTAAGCTGCCCATTTCCTGATCTTTGGGCTGGAGAGCACAAGCTTTTGTTGGAGTTATTTTTGTCTGCCCCTATTTGTATTTCCAGGTTACCACTTTTCCAGCATGCAGGCTTGGATATATGGGGCTGAAAGAAAACCCATGCTTTTAATATCATGCTTTTTTTTTTTTTTTCTGGTCCCAAGATATCTAGCTGATCTGCCTCTTCTCTCTACCTTTGAGGATTGCTATTTTTGTTTTATATATAATGTCCATGATTTTTAGTTGTAATTAGTGGGAGATAAGAGAAAAAGAATCTACTCCATCTTCCTGTAAGTAGAAAATCAAAAAGAAATTTATTTTTTATATCTAAATGTATAACTTTTATTTATTATCAGTGAGGACAGTGAGACTACTTGATGGATGTCTCAGATGACCTTCAGCATCCAATTTATTTTCATAGTTTTTTTTAGCCTTGTAGTGAGAAAATTCTGCCTGACACAAATAAGGAGTTACCATAGTATCCTTTTTTATTTCTCCTGTGACTCATAGGACACATCTCACCCATTGCCTGCTTTGGTAAGCAAAGTTAGATTGGCTCACAGTCACACCAATTTTTAACATGTGTGTGGCTACATTTGCAGTACAATGTAAGAGTTGAATAGTCAGGACAGAAACATTATGACACACAACACTGAAAATTTTTTCTCTCGGTACCTGTAGAGGAAGAAGTGTGCCAAACCCTGCTTTACAAGTTTCACTTTACCTTCTCATGATACTAGTATGTTAATCCAACCCAGAAATTGAAATAACTGTGAAATATTTTTATCACAAAGAATTGCCAACTATCCTCAATAATTCATTATTTGGTTAATAAAGGAGTCTTTAGCCATTTAAACAATCATTTATTGGTATAAATATTTTTAGATTAATTTTTGTTACTGTGGTACATTCAGTATTGTGAGTTAAAGAAAATAATAGATGTATTAATTGGAAAGTCAACTTTTTAAGCCCCTTTATTAAAACATGTTGCATCTAAAATTTTAAATTTGTTGAATTGCTGATACTTTTTAATCTCGGTTGGAGCGCTGTAGTATTGTATTCAGACTCTGCAGTACCCAGTGGAGTTTTTCTGAGCAACATGCAAATGAGTGTAACTATACCACACATGAGACATATGTGAAGGTAAAATAAAGGAAGAGAGCCATGGGGATAAGTGCAAAACTTTTTTCTAAGACTGTATTGAAAATTTGAGGAGTAGTTACAAAATTTTCATGGCTGGAAAAGAGTGAAGGAGGAGGAGACTGATAGAAGATGAGTTTAGGTATGTGACCAGGAGCCAGTCATGTCAGACACCTTCACCATGTAAAACGTTAGCTTCTACAATGAGTGAACTAAGGAGCCATTGGATGGTTTGGGGCAAACAAATCACCTGATTCCACTGAAGTTTTGAAAGGATACCTTAACTCATGTTTGGAGAATGGGCTGAAAGAAAGTAGAAGAATAGAGGAATACCATTTGGGGAGCCATTGCATAGTCCAGGCAAGAGATATTGGTGATTTGAGCTAAGGGTGTGTATGATGAAATTTTGACTGGTCTTCATCCCTCGTTCCTGGGAGGCATACTTTCAATGCTTATAATTTCCTGAGTGATAGGAGTGTCTTTGTTTTCGTGTTGGGCCCTGATAATTATGCCAATCAGATGACTTATAGTAGTCTCCAGCACAGTTTATGCTGGCAAGATGACTCAGAATGGTGGCATTTCAGGCCATAGAGACCAAATTGTGTGATCGGAGGACTGAGGCTTTGAGCCACATATCATTAGCCTGACCCCTAGAGAGGAGAAGGCCCTGGAGAATCAATTCAGTCATGTGGCAAGTGATTCAATCAATCATACCTATAATGACCCCACCCCACCCCCACACAGACACACACAAGAGCTGGACACCAGAGCATGGATACAGTGATGTGTACAGAGAGATTTTATGAAAAGAAAACAAATGCAACTTGGGCACTTTTGGGCAGGTCAACAAGATGCTGTGATGTTTGGAGAGTCATATTGGCTCAGACAGTGAAGAATCTGCTGGCAGTGCAGGAAACCTGGGTTTGATCTCTGAGTCAGGAAGATCCCCTGGAGACGGGAATGGCAATCCACTCGAGTATTCTTGCCTGGAGAATTCCATGGACAGAGGAGTCTGGCAGCCTGTGATCCAGGGGGTCGCAAAGAGTCAGACATGACTGAGTGACTAACACTTTGACTTCTTTCACCTTCTTCCTTAAAAGCAAGATGTTATATTTGACAAGTTGTTAGTCATGAAAATAAACATAGAGTTTACAATATTTTTGTGAGTAGAGAAACGTTCCACAATATTGTGTATCAATATTTGCACTTAGTAAATATTGGAGTGGTTACGGTGTGATCTTGGCTATATTTCTGTATGTTACAGTACCTTGGACTTTTAAAGCATATGTATTTGCTTTGATAGAAGATTAAATGAGTACTATACTTTCCAATACCTACACTGTCACTTACATTTATAGAACTGGGGACACTCTTGACCTGACAATGCCACAGCTCTAAACAGCTCCATGTGTATATGTCAAATCACAAAGAACTATACTTATATGAAGTGACTGCTTAGAGGGATGTTCAAATAAGTGCATATAGCTTCAAAGGATGTGTAGATCTTAATTTAGACAGAGACTTAGACTTCATTTAGACTTTAAAACTTAAACTGAAAAATTCTTGAAGCCATGGGAACAGCATTTGATAAAGAAACACTAGAAATTTGTGATAAAAATTATAGATTTTCAATGTCATGTTAAAGTTACTACTATAAAAGTTAGAATCACCAATTCAGAGCAAAGGACAAAGTTATGACATGTATGTATATATATGTATATATATTTTATATGTTAAATTTAATTAAGCTAAATTAAATCTTTGAGCTATGTTTGTGTATGTAGAATAAAAGAGGTTTTGAGGCACCAGAAAACTCCATTATAGGTGGCAGGAAGGAGTCTTCATCAAATATAGTACTATATTTTAGCAAAAAAAAATTCTAGAATCCAAAGATACCATGACTATAGTTATAGGAATAAATTTGGGGCAGTAATAGATGTTTTTAATAAAAGAATTGCATGTTGCTTTTGAATTTTTCACAAGCTCTTTCAAAGATTTATATAAAACCAGCCAAAAGCTTGATGTTTGTCAACAACTCTATATTGTAAGAAATTTAGCAGTAGTATACCGAGCTCATCTATTATAAGCTATCTGGAGGAATGTGTTCTTTTGTATTATGTTTAATACAAATAGTGAAATTAACTGGATGATTCAAATGCCTGGATTCACAGGACTAGTCATTTTTTAAATTACCATCACTCTCTTTTTAGGTCATAAAAGTATATTGAATTACCTCAACTAGAGTCATGCAAGAGATGTGTACCCAGTCTGAATCTGTAAGCAGATATGAGCTAATTGGCCTAACTGGCTTAGATCCCAGTGTTATTTAAAAGGTATGGAGACTTTCTAAAATAAACCTACTAAAGAAGGTAGGATAATGCTGTATTTTGAACATATATATTTAAATCTCAGGGAGTAAAGCAATTATTTAGGTTTATCTGGACATTGATTATTGCTACTTGAAATCTAGACTAGTATTTAATCTGCAAATGTCAAGGTCCACTGGTGTGGATAAATATATATATATATGTGATAAATAATTTCTGCATTTAAGAAATTTATGATACTATGGAAAGTATAAGACATCTTCACATGATATATAATTTATACAAGACAGTGCAATTACCAGACAGTTAGGGCATGAGATAAATATCTCTAACCTAAGATGGGCAAATAAAGTTGTTCACAGTAAATGCATGTTGACATACAAGGATATGTCACAGCTGAATATGATAAGGAGAAGGGTGATATCAGCAAAGGATCAAGCAAGGGCTATACGTGTTTGGAATTGGCAAGCTGATGTATTTCCCAGGATATTTGAATATATGTGCAAAAGCAGTAAAAGTAAGATTGGGTTTTCTTGTGGAGGATATTAAATGCCAGATTGAGAAGTATGGATCTCAAACAGTGTATTAATATTTTCATTTGGGTTCTGAGTCACTACATCCATAAATCAAAACATAAACTTAAAGTGATGAACTTGTTTAGCTGAAAACAGCAGTTGTTCATTACATGCCTCTTTCTTTGACCTGAGAAGAGATTTTTGCAAAAACAAATACGTAAAAATTTAAACAGTTGGCTAAAGTGATATGAACATCTTTATCAATCTTAATGAATTCATGTCTCTGAAAGAGGATTTCTCACTGTTAAAACATCCCCTGTGATGATGATTCTTCAGTGCTCCCCAACAGTATATTAAACAGGCTTTTGTGGTTTTCCTGCCCAGCACCCTTTCCTTTGACTTCACTCCTGTTTTTCATTCTCCATTGTAGGGATTTGCCAGTGAAAGTGCCCTGACCTTTTCCAACGTTGAGAGAGACACATGACTCAAATGAATCAGATTCCCTGTCCTTGGAACTGAAATCTTGGCAGAGTGCCACCAACTCTGGAACGCTGAGGCAAAATACCCCAATTTGTAGCACCCTAAAAGATAGTCCATTAGTTTCTCTTACCTGGCCTCCAGGAGCTGTTCTACTTCCTGGGCACTAGGAAACTGGCTTTTCAGTTTCTCATAACATGCTTCCAAGAAATTCATTTTTTGCCTTTTCCCACAGAGTTTTTGTGGCTTGCAACTCATGACATTGACTGGTAGCAGGCAATTTCTCATAATAGTTAGGGGATTTCAGTGTGACATGCTATTGTTGATGGGTTATGCTTTGTACCCATTAATGTCTTGTAGGCAAGGTAACAATGTAATTCATGATCTTAATCTGGAACACTTCTGAAAGTCAGAGAGGGCATCATTAAAAATTAGCTGTCTTACTCTTACTTTTAGTATATCTTGTGTTAAAAAAAAAAACTTTATATAATAAGCTCTGGTTTGTATTTAGGCGCCTTTGTTTTAAAAAGTAAGAAAGAATGGGGTCGTTATTGAACAATCATGTCTTTCTACAAAATTTTGAGTATGCCACTCCTAAGATTCCAGAGTGGTGGTTTGCTATCTTGGGAATTTATCTGACCTTATAGTTCAAGTCTCCTGGATTAAAACATTATTGCTAAGGTTGTTACTGTATGAAGTAATAGAGGTGCAACAAGCAAAATCACCAACAAAGACAAAAAGATCTGGCTGATGCTCTACAAAACATATTGGCTGTATGAGACAGCCCACACTCTGCCCATATTCTTTTGAATATGTTGCATTCTATATAGGGCAGTAGTACTCTTTGTTTTTTAAGGAACAGAAAAGTTGAAAAAGTCCTTTTAATACTAAAATTCTTTTAACCATGCCTACCATATATATACATACAAATATACAAATATTTGTAATATATACACATTCATATGTGTATACATAAATACTGATCGTAATTTTCACCTACTGAATTACCCAGTTTACACAGATATTGTGAATAAATTATGTGATAATATAGGGATGTTCATATACCAAAAAAATTCCACAAAAACCATGAAAAGAATAAAAGTACAGTTTTGTAGTGTAAGGATTAATTGTAAATATGACTTGGTAATTCACTGTTTAGCTATTTTCCACCTTTAGGGCTTTTTTTTAACCTAGGAAAGACTTTCTTTTAATGAAGGAAATACATTTGATTTACAGTGTTGCATTGATTTCTGCTGTACAGCAAAGTGGTTCAGTTTTATATACATTTATGTGTATATATATATACACACACACACACACTCAGTTCCATATTTTTCCATTATGGTTTACCATAGGATATTGAATGTAGGTCTCTGTGCTATTCAGTACGACCTTGTTGTTTATCCAGTCCGTATATATATCTGCTAACCCCAACCTCCTAGTCCATCCCTGCCCTAGTCCCCACCTCCTTGACAACACAGCCTATTCTCTGTGTCTGTGAGTCTGTTTCTGTTTCACGGATAGGTCCATTTGTGCCATATTTTAGATTCCACATAGGAAGTATACTATACCATATGGTATTTGTCTTTCTCTTTCTGACTTATTTCAACTAGTATGATCGATAGTTGCATTCTTGTTGCTGCAAAAGGCATTATCTTTTTTTTTTTTTTTTAATGATTGACTGATATTCTATCGTATGTGCCACATCCTTTTATCCATTCCTCTGTTGATGGACATTTAAATTGTTTCCATGTCTTGGCTGTTGTGAATAGTGCTTCTATGAACACAGGAGTGCATATGTCTTTTGAAATTATAGTTTTGTCTGGATATATGCCTAGGAGTTAGATTGCAGGATCATATGGTAACTCTATTTTTAGTTTTCTGAGAAACCTTCATACTGTTTTCCATAGTGGCCACACCAACTTATATTCCTACCAACACTGTCATATACTCCTACCAACCTAAGTGTTCCCTACCTTAGGACTTTTAAGTTCTGCTGCCTGAACAGCTTGTTTCTCAGTTTTCTCCTGATTCTTACTTTTCAGGTTTCAGTTTAAATATTATTTCCTCAGCAAAGTCTTACCTACCTGTCCAAATCTAAATCACATACTTCTGATCTTCAACATATCCTTAATTTTCCTTCATTGTAGAGTTTGTAGTCATATCCTTATTTATATTATTATTCTATACATTAGAAGAATAGAATATACCTGAAAGCAAAAGTCTTGCCTGCTTTGACTCTTATTAGATGTTCATCAAATTTAATGAAACTCCAGCTAATTTCTAAAACTGCTTATTTTTTTCTTGTAATGTCTTGATTTTGTGCCAAGAGCACATAAGCAAAGATTCAATAATGTACAGTCTTCTGTATGATTAAATTTGCTCCAAAAATTATGCATGTAGTTATCAAGTATTATCAACCACAGATTTTGTCGGCAATATTTAATTTCCTTTCAGTCTGAACAGCAAACAAATGATGAGAAAAATCATTAAAATTCAAATTTTATTATGTAATAATTAAAGGTGGGCAAACTTTAGTGTTATTGGGATAATTAAAAACATGAGGAGTAGGAACTCCCTGACAGTTCAGTGGTTAAGACTTTTTCTTCCATTGCAGGGGGATGTGGGTTTGATCCCTAGTCAGGAAGCTAAGATCTCATGCCTGGTGACCAAAACATAAAACAGAAACAATATTGTAAAAAAATTATTTTTAATCCAAAAACCATGAAAAATATATTGTGACCTGATAATGTTATCAGTGTTGATATCAAATAATAAAGTACTTGAATTCTGAATTCTCCCATAAAATTATTGGGAGAAAAAGAGTGCTACTTCACAAATTAAAAAAATCTGCCATAGACCATAATTTTCTCCTTACTGGGTCTTAATGAAAAGTTACTTGCATGGTTTGTTTACAAACAGTTTTTACATACATTCAGTGTTACTGAGGGAATCCATAATTCAAATAAGACTATTTCACATTTGCTTGGTTGATATTTTGACAAAAACACATCATATCAATGTAAATGGTTAATCTTAAAGACAGAAACCAAAATAGCACATTTTTTCATCAGCTAGCCATTATATTTGGAGAAGGAAATGGCAATCCACTCCAGTACTCTTGCCTGGAAAATCCGATGGACAGAGAAGCCTAGTAGGCTACAGTCCATGGGGTTGCAAAGAATCGGACACGACTGAGCGACTTCACTTCACTTCACTTCAGCCATTATGTAGAAATTGATATATATTTCAAACTTGCAAATTAGATTGGTAAAAGGTGTGCATTTATCCTTCTCTTGTCAAGGTAATGGTCTTTTTTACCACCTCATGATTTTTAAATTGAGTCAAAGATGAGGAATTCTCAGGAGAAAGCCAATTACTTTTTCCTTCCATGAGGATCTTCAGAGCAAATTTTGGAGGTATGGCATACTCAGCAAAAATACTTAATTAGAAAAGTGTGAGTAGATGAACATCACTAAGACAATAAAATAAATTTGTTTCCTTTCTATGGCTATAAGAGTAGTATTTTAGCATATGCTAAAAAGCTGTTATGCATGAATTTAGAGATGTTATTTAACATTGAACAATTGTTTGCCAAAGACAGTAGCGATTACTGTGAACTGACAAAAGAGATAACGCAGTGTTAGCATAAGGCCACTAGAGGGTGAAATGAAAAACAGTCACAATTCCATATGAAAACATTTCTGCAAAACAACACTTTATTTAATCAATATATGACCATTTATTACACCTTAAAGTATTATTTACCTTCACAGAATTTTATCATGGGAAAATAGTCATACTTTGAAATAATTTATAAACATAGATGATTTAATGTTTTGATTTGAACCACACAATTGGAAATATAGCTCTCCTTTGTTGTTAGTGTGACATTTTGTTCCTTATTTTGAAAGGATTTATTTGAAAATGAACCAAAAGCTATGTTTTAGTTATTTTGATCATTTATTACTTAGATAAATCCAATAGAGTCAATTTAATAAGATAAATCAGTAATTATGTTAAATGTTTGAAGGATAACTATGCACTCTGTGGTTGAAGGGAAATCTGGCAATACACTTGTGAAAAATGGTAGATTGGTTGGAATTCACGATAAATCCTAAATTTACTTTATAAAATCAGGAAGGCTTATAGCCTTCTTCAGAGTGTCTCTACTTTAGTCATAAATTAGATGTTTTAAATTTGACTTAAGACTAGTGGCCAGGTATCATTTGGTTCCTTTATTTTTAACCTGAAACTGCTGTTGGAAAATCTGTAATCTTCTAAGTATATGCTTCTTTTTCAAATTGTACAAGTATTAATTTCATAGACTTATTACTGTTTTTGGTGATGAATCTGATGACCGTGCTGATGACTGGCATTATTGAAGGAGACAGTATTTAGAGTCAATAACGATCTCTTTAAATGTACCAAAAACTATCCTGAATGTGTTAGATGAATTAACTCATCCAGTCCTCAAGAGAAACCTACAAGGTAGGTAGTATCATTGTCTTTGTTCTACAGATAAACTAAGAAAGAGATTCATTAACTTGCTCAAAATCTCATGCCAGTATGTGGTGAGGTCAAGATTCTAACCCAGGAAGTTTAGCTGCTCATACACTGATAAATTTTGGGCTTCAATTTTGTTTTTGTTTCATCTCTAGGTCATGTCCAACTCTTTGAGGCCCCATGGACTGTAGCCCACCAGGCTCCTCTGTTCATGGAATTTCCCAAGCAGGGATACTAGAGTATTGCCCTTTACTTCTCCAAGGGATCCTCCTGACCCAGGGGTGGAACCCATGTCTCTTGCACTGGCAGGTGATTCTTCACTGCTGAGCCACCAGGGAAGCCCCTTGGCTTCAGTTACTTAGAAGCAGTTAAGTTCTGCTGCATGGAAACAACACACTGTTCAGTTTAGTTCAGTTCAGTTCAGTTCAGTTCAGTCGGCTCAGTGGTGTCCGACTCTGCGATCCCATGGATTGCAGCACGCCAGGCCTCCCTGTCCATCACCAACTCCCGGAGTTCACTCAGACTCACGACCATCAAGTCAGTGATGCCATCCAGCCATCTCATCCCTCGGTCGTCCCCTTCTCTTCCTGCCCCCAGTCCCTCCCAGCATCAGAGTCTTTTCCAATGAGTCAACTCTACACAGGAGGTGGCCAAAGTACTGGAGTTTCAGCTTTAGCATCATTCCTTCCAAAGAAATCCCAGGGCTGATCTCCTTCAGAATGGACTGGTTGGATCTTCTTGCAGTCCAAGGGACTCTCAAGAGTCTTCTCCAACATCACAGTTCAAAAGCATCAATTCTTCGGCGCTCAGCCTTCTTCACAGTCCAACTCTCACATCCATACATGACCACAGGACACACCATAGCCTTGACTAGAGGGACCTTAGTTGGCAAAGTAATGTCTCTGCTTTTGAATATGTTATCTAGGTTGATCATAACTTTTCTTCCAAGGAGTAAGCGTCTTTTAACTTCATGGCTGCAGTCACCATCTGCAGTGATTTTGGAGCCCAAAAATAAAGTCTGACACTGTTTCCACTGTTTCCCCATCTACTTCCCATGAAGTGATGGGACCGGATGCCATGATCTTCATTTTCTGAATGTTCAGCTTTAAGCCAACTTTTTCACTCTCCACTTTCACTTTCATCAAGAGGCTTTTTAGTTCCTCTTCACTTTCTGCCATAAGGGTGGTGTCATCTGCATATCTGAGGTGACTGATATTTCTCCCGGCAGTCTTGATTCCAGCTTATGTTTCTTCCAGTCCAGCGTTTCTCATGATGTACTCTGCATAGAAGTTAAATAAGCAGGGTGACAATATACAGCCTTGACGTACTCCTTTTCCTACTTGGAACCAGTCTGTTAAAAGTCATCACATCCTCATATCTTACCATACAGTCTTAAAGTTTATGCCCATTTTTGCTTATTATTCATTTCTAATTCTTAAATTCATAGGATCATAAAACTTCCCAATGATATGACATATCTAAAAATCCTGTTTTCTGAATTATCAAACCATATAGATTTTTAATTTCATGCCACATCTACACAGTATATATTAGTCCATGGTCAGAAGAACTGACTGACTTATTTTTAATCTGTTTTCATATTTGCTTTAGCTATTCTGTTAAAGCTATATTAGTATATATTTAATTATATAGGTTAATTGGTGATATTGATTTACATTTATGTTTTGATTCATCACTTGTCTTTTCCTTTTTTTTTAATAGTAAGGTTGATGATGCTAAAAGGTGTTTATATGATAACATGATACTGAGGCAGTTTCCTAGTGTGAAAAAAACAAACACTGGATTAAGTATGAAAGATGTGGATTCTGTTTCTTACTCTGCCACTTAAGTGATACCAAGCAGATGCAAATTTTTGAGCTTCAATTTCTTGATGTAAAAATAGAAGATAATTCCAACTATGGTAGTCCCATCACAGAGTTTTTAAGAAATAAAACATAACTATATATTAGACAACATTTTTGCAAATTGGAAAAAATGCATGGTGTGTTTATTATCACTGCTTCAGCTAGTGTTACCTCAAACAAACATATATCAAAAGATTAAAAAGGAGCATGTGACAGCTTATAATAACTTATAATAACTACTTGTATAGTTATTATAACTATATAACTTATAGTTATTATAAGTTATATAGTTATAATAACTATAATAACTATAATAACATAATAGCTATTTGTAGCAAATAACTTGCAGTTTAGTTCTGTAAGCTATTAAAATCCATGAAAGAGTACAGAAGGGAATAAGTTTTGAAGAAGGTTGGATTCAGATTATGAAGGGTTTTGAATGTCTAAGACTTTTTCCTCCATCTAAGAGAAAATCTGACACTGAATGCTTTCCCACAGAATAATGTACAATACCTGTAGTTTAAGATTGATTTTACAGAAGTGTTGAGGACAGACTAACATTACTAGAAGTTGAAAAAGAGTAGGTAGGGCTTCCCTGGTATCTCAGCTGGTAAAGATCTGCCTGCAATGCAGGAGACCCTGGTTCGACTCCTGGGTTGGGAAGATCCACTGGAGGAGGGCAGGGCAACCCACTCCAGTAATCTTGCCTGGAAAATCCTCATGGACAGAGGAGCTACACTTCATGGGATCGCAAAGAGTCAGACATGACTCAGCGACTAAGAACAGCTCAGCACAGGTACGAGATAAAGAATGCCTGCATGCTTTTGCAAAGATAGTTTAACTTTGAATAATTTGCTTCAAATATGAAAATTAAGATTAGTGCTGTGCTATGCTTAGTCACTGGAGAAGGCAATGGCACCCCACTCCAGTACTCTTGCCTGGAGAATCCCATGAATGGAGGAGCCTGGTAGGCTGTAGTCCATGGGGTCCCTAAGTGTCGGACATGACTGAGCGACTTCCCTTTCACTTTTCACTTACATGCATTGGAGAAGGAAATGGCAACCCACTCCAGTGTTCTTGCCTGGAGAATCCCAGGGATGGGGGAGCCTGGTGGGCTGCCATCTATGGGGTCGCACAGAGCCGGACACAACTGAAGTGACTTAGCAGCAGCAGCATGCTTAGTTGCTCCAACTCTTTGTGACCATGCCCTCCTCTAAGGTTAATAGGTAAGTTTAAATAAAATAGGTAAATTTGAGTTTATTGTAGGTAAACTCTGAGTTTGTTGAGTTTATCCTTATTTTATCCTTTGAGTTTATTGCAGATAATTTAGGCTTAATTTAAAAACAAGTTGTCTAGAGCAGATAATTGTCTATTAAAATCCTGGTAAACTGTAAATAGTTTTGCTGAGATAATTTCCTAATTCTCATTTTAGGGAATTCCCTTGATCATTTAATTTTGAAAAGCCCTTATATTTTCACAGGTGAAATATAATAGTGTTTCATTAAGTGCTATATATTTATCATCTATCAATATTTTAGAAATTGACTAAGCATAATTTAATAAGAGATTAACTCTTATTTACTTCAATACAAAAATGGTCCATAATACACAAAATATTAAGAGAGGAATATGAATACACATACATATGCAGTCACTTAGTGTTAATGCTGTGGATTTTTTTTTCTGGATAGTATAACGGCATCAAACCAACATGAGCGAATCATAGCAAAGTGGTTATGGGTAAAGGTTTTCCTAAAGAAAGCCAGAAAAACATTATTAAGGTATTTTTACTTATATTTGATCATAAAGAAATGACAGGCTGGCAAGATTATCTTGGGAGTGAGCCATCAAAATACAATCAAGAAAGCAAGGGACTTTACAAGACAGAGTGAGCAAACCTTTGAATTAAGTATACAGTGGCCACAAGACAGAACACTGCACTTTCTGTCACAGATTTTAAGATGGAAGGATAATGTATGATGAACTTAAAGAGACTCACTTTAACTGACAAACGCTTTCTGAGAAATCCATTTTGGTTTGTCTCTTCATGAATAATGAAACTGTTGAAGGAAAGGGAACCCCTTCCTGGGCCCGAAAGTGGGCTCTTGTCCAACACTCAGAAATGAATTGTCCGAGGAGACACATGTGCTGACAAAGCAAGAGATTTTATTGGAAAGGGTGCCCAGGTGGAGAGGAGTAGGATAAGGGAGCCCAGGAGAACTGCTCTGTGGCTTGCAGTCTCAGGGTTTATGGTGATGGGATTAGTTTCTGGGTTGTCGTTAGCCAATCATTCTGACTCAGAGTCCTTCCTGGTGATGCATGCCTTGTTCAGCCAAGATGGATGCCAGCGAGGATTCTGGGAGGTGGTCAGACATGTGGTGTCTCCTTTTGATCTTTCCCTAACTCTTTCGGTTGGTGGTGGCTTATTAGTTTCGTGTTCCTTACCAGGACCTTCTGTCCTAAAACAGCTCATGCAAATGGTTACTATGGTGTCTGGCCAGGATCAGCGGTTTCAGTCAGTTTACTTCCCCTAACAAAACCACATCTAAGTTTAGCTGTGCTGTGAAGCTGAATCTCACTTATTAAATAATAAGTGACATCTATTGGCAAGTTAAGGAATAAACATGTTGGTATATCAGTCTTGGAATAAACACAATTGATATACTCAAACTCTGTTAGATGTAGTGTGACTACTTATTCTGCATATTCTTTGAAAGATCAGTTGATTAAAAAAATCAGGGATGAGTTCAAATATATGTTGGTTTAGATAAGGAAATCTTTGATTACTCATGGTTTCCTAACTATACAAATTCAAATACCTTTAAAAGTCTTATGAAACTGGGAAACACCAGAAGTGGTCTTAACTAGCAATAGGATACAGTGGTGGTGCTAATTTAAAGAAAAACTGGCTCTGTCATAACAGCTGTTGACTGCTGTGCTCAGACTCTCCACGCTGTTGCTTCTCATTTAAACATGGAAATGACTGATTTCTGTAAAAAATCGTTTTCACTGTTTAGCTGGCAGTGGATAAACCTGCTAGTTACTGGCCAAATATCGAGAACTTGTGGAATAATATTTTTTCTGTTGCTGATTAGATGGTGTAGCTTTATAGCTCCTAGGTATGAGTAAAATTAGAAACTCTTTGGAGTTGATTTAAAATAAAATTCTCAAGGTTGGTTAGAGATAGAATCAATCATTCTTAAAGTCATAATGCTCCACATGCAGAGTTGTAAACAAGAGTACACATAAAAGGAAAAAATGATGTGGAAGTTTCTTGATATACTTTTCAGTGGATTCAAGAGGAATTGTAATCAACTTTGGAACATGAAATAAAAGATTGTTATTGTGCTTAAGAGAAAAATATAAATTTTAAATTAGTATCTACTCTGCAAAAAAAAAATTAAATGTAGACAAACTAGACCCAATCTAAATTGATTCAGTCTGTTAAAATGTCTTGTAGTGTCTCCACTTGGAAAATAATTCTTACTCTATGTCTATGTAAGCCTAAAAACACGTTGTAAAGGAAAAAATTGTTTGTATATCAAGCACCTAAGTTTTTATCCTAAATAATCACAAATTTGGCTTATTCTCTCAACTGACCAGTCCAGGGAACTAATCAAAGGAATAAATGATTGTTGCAATGCCAGTAACATCCCTTATGTGTTGATCATTTGCTCATAATTTCTCTGAATTCCTAGCCAGTAGGATTTTTTTTTAAGTAAGCAAAATTGTGAAATTCCAGATGTTCAGTTCAGTCGCTCAGTCCTGTCCGACTCTTTGCAACCCCGTGAATCAAAGCACACCAGGCCTCCCTGTCCATCACCAACTCCCGGAGTTCTCTCACACTCACATCCATCGAGTCAGTGATGCCATCCTGCAGATGAGAGGGTTTTTTTTGTTGTTGTTTGTTTGGTTGGTTTTTGTTTTAAATAGGATTTGCTGGAAATAGCAGGCCAGTGGAGACTGAGGAGTCTTAACTTTTTCTCTCACTTTCCTGCTGCATTATTTCTCTCTTCAAAATACATTATTTTTCCAAATGTTCCTTTTTCTTGGCACTGCAGGATTAAGAGGGAAAAGAGGGGAACAACCTGTGAAAGGGGAAATTACCTGACAATCAGTAGTCTCAATTCATTCCTGTATTATAACCAACAAAAGCAAGTCCCTTAGCGTGTCTGGGTTTTTGTTTCTTCATATGCAAAAGTAGGAGTTAGAAATTATGCTCTCTGAGGTTCTTCTAGCTCTGTAATTTATTATTCTGAGTATGTGAGAACGGATAAAATAAATCATCATATATTATTGAAGCAATATTTATTACCACAGAATGGCAGTACTTTTTTCCCTTCACAGAAACAAATGTGTTAACTTCAAAGGATAATAATTTCATTTGTATTTCTAATTTTTAAAAAGTAGAATATAAACCCCGAACATTGGTATAATCTCTAGAGAGTTTTAGAAATCCTACTATAGTATGCACCCTGTGTCTTTTCAAGATACCTCATTTTACCACATGTTTGCAACTAACAGCTCTTTTTCTAGAAGAAATAACAGTTAAAATCACTTAGTTAAGGCTTGATAGTGCTGAGTTTTTGTAAGTTTTCATAGAGCAAAAACTTAAATGGAGAATTATTGGGGACTAAATATTAAAAGCTAGAAAGAAATCATTGTTTTCATAACCTTTAGCTTAGATCACTGCGGTACATGTATGTATCAAATAGACTGGAAATTTTATCATACTTTCAAGCGTACAAGTTGGCCTGCCACAGTTTCATGGTTGCTGACAAAAGACATGAGACTTCTGTGTCAAAGACAGAGGACTTTATTCCTTGTTATATGAGCTAATATTAGAGTCCTGACGTTTGTGTCTGTGTCCCAGTTTCAGCAGGGATACTTGAAGCAGGGTGGATGTTATTCATGGGCTTCCCAGATGGTACCATGGTAAAGAATCCACGGGCCAATGCAGGAATCCTGGGTTGGGAAGATCCCCTGGAGTGGGAAATGGACACCCACTCCAGGATTCTTGCCTGGGAAATCGCATGGAGGAACCTGGAGGGCTACAGTCCATAGGGTTGCAAAGAGTCAGATACAGCTGAGCAACTGAGCACAGATGTTATTCATATACATTGTGGGTTACATTACTGAGTGGAATCCTGAGGTTAGGGAACAAGTCCTTTAAAATGAACATTAAGTCTGACTGACCTTTGCCCCAGTAGGAGACATTATATATATTTGCATGCAACAGTAAATAAACCAGATTTTTGCTCCAGAGAGAAACTCTTCAGTTTCGAAGAGTATTCCCCTGTATGTTCAGACACCCTTGGGAAGGTAGTTCAGAACAAAGGCTGTCAGGATGTACAGAAACCAAAGTGACGTGTGGAGAATTAGTTCCAACTGTATGTTAAATCAAACTGTGTATGAGTGACTTCCCTGGTGGCCTAGACGGTAAAGAAGCATTTGCCTACAATGCCAGAGTCCTGGGTTCAATCCCTGGGTTGGGAAGATCTCCTGGAGAAGGAAATGGCAACCCACCCCAGTGTTCTTGCCTGGAAAATCCCATGGATGGAAGAAGCTGGTAGGCTACAGTCCATGGGCTCACAAAGAGTTGAAAACAACCGAGCAACTTCACTTCACGTCACGAGTGGCTAATCATTAAAGCCGCATACAGTGAAAATATTGTGTTATATTTTTACATTGTGTTATATTAAAACTGTTTACCTTTCAGATGTCAATCACAATTGGAATTTGGGATAATAGTGAGATAGAAAATAAAGCAAACCTAAAATACTGTTTTAACTCAACTCTTTAAATAAGAGTTGACTATATTGTCAACGTCACCAACAACCTTCATTTTGCTGAATCATTGGTCAACCCAAATGCCTTCTCTTACTGCACCACTCTACAGCACTGACAAAGCTGACTACCTCTCCATCCTGAAGCACTTCCTTCAAAGATATCCGAGATGTTACAATACCTTGATTTTACTCTTGCCTTATTGGTAGCTACTGTCTAGGTTACTTTCCTAAACTTTATTCATCTGACAAAACTCTACATTTTAGTGTGCCTGTCTGCTGATATAGAAAAAGACAATCTAAAAGGTGAGAGTTATGTTTCATTTGGTGGACATTCTGAGGACTTAGAGTCCTGAAAAAAAAAAACGTTCAGCTTATTCTGAGAGACTGCTCCAAAGAGACAACGTAGAGGGAGTCAGGATATATAGAATTTTTTTTGCAAAAAAATAAAAACAAAAAAACAAACAGGTAGCAAGAACATCAAAAGATTACTGTTAATTAAAGCAAACTGGATATCTCACTTTAAGGAATCTAGTGCTCTTCTATGTATGGGAGGATACAAGATTCTTGGCTCACTGAAATTATTCCTTTCATATGCACTTAAGCTATCTGGGGCAAGTAGCCAGTGTTTTCTTATCCTGAGTTTCATCAGGGTGCACCAGCGAGGGGGCTGTTGGCGGCTGACTGCCAGATGGACTTGGCAGTGGGCAGCCCATTTGTGTCCTTCCTGGGTTCCATCAGGGTTCATCATCAGGGCAGCTGTATTGTGATGGCGTGATGGCTGCAACATCCTTTGTTTCCTGATATGGCTGGCAATATTTTTCATTTCCATGACTTTGGATAAAGTTGTTAGCCCCCTTCTCCATCTAACTTTGTCCATCTCACTCAGTCCCCCAAATTAAAATTGCCAGCCGAGAACCCTTTCTAGATATCTAGGCTGTATATCCAACTCTCTATATTACTACTAGTATACAACTGGTATGTCAAACTCGGCATATCCAAAAAGATTTTTAATTAACCCCAGCTCAACGGTATCAATTTCTTCTTAATAATTCCCTACAAATATCAGCTCGTTTGCTCAAGCTCCAACCACACTCAGAAGTTATGTTTGGATTCTCTTTTCCATATCCTTGACAAATGATCCATTAGTAAATCACATCAGCATCATCCCAACATAAACCTGTCATCTGAGTGCTTTTAACCATCTTTCACACACAACTATTATCCTAGCTATTATCATTTCTTGCCTGTTCATTAGCTTCTTAAAATGCTTTTACTCTTGGCTCACTGTAATTCATCCCTATATGGCAACCAGTTTGATACTGGATTAAGTATGAAAGATGTAGATTCTGTCTCTGACTCTGCCAGCAATGCAGGAGACCTGGGTTTGATCCCTGGGTCAGGAAGATCTCCTGGAGTAGGGAATGGCAACCCACTCCAGTATTCTTGTCTGGAGAATTCCATAGTCAGAGAAGTCTGGCAGCCTACAGTGCAGAGGGTCACAAAGAGTCAGATACGACTAACACTTTGACTTTTCACCTTTTTCCTTAAAAGCTAAATGTTACATTTGACAAGATGTTAGTCACGACAATAAAATAAACATAAAGTTTACAGTATTTTTGTGGATAGAGGAATCTTCCACAATATTGTGTATCAGTATTTGCACTAAGTAAATGTTGGGGTTGTGACAGTGTGATCCTGGCCATTTTAAAATGGCTTAAAATTTTCTCAGGCTTAAAAATCTTACTATGACTTCCAGTTACCAACAGAAATGAAACCAGCTCCTAGTAGCCTCCAAGATCTTGTAGCTTTAGTTAGTCCTTGTTTCTTGGCCCTCTTCTCATGCATTTTCCTTGATATTTTCTGAACTTCAGTCACAGTGTCTTTCATATGTTTGCCAAGCACATCAAACTTCCTCATGTTGGGAACATTTCTCTTGGTCTTCACTTTGCCTAGAATACTCTTCCCCTAGATTTCTACATGGCTGTGTCCTTCTCATCAGTCACATCTTGGTTCGATTTTATCTCAGAGAGATTTCTTAGAGCTCCCACTCCTTCCAAACTAGCCATTCACTGTAGCAGACACTCTTATTTGCTTATTACAAAGTTTTTCTTCTTTGGTAACAGAACCTTTACATTCACTGAAATTGTTAGAACAGAGTCTTTAAGGAGACTAGACCCTTCCCAATGCCAAGGCATGACTCAGTTATTTTAAAACATAAGCCTATCAAACAATTCACAGGAAGCTCTGGATGGGGGTAAGAAATTGTGCTTCTAGAAAATTGTATCTCTTTAAAAAAAAAAATAAAGAATGCTCCTTTACTACCCCAGGATATCTAACATCTGAGACACTCTCAGCTATTTTGAAATCCTGAGGATATCTAGGCAAAAATACTGGCAAACATGCTGAAAATGGCAAAGAAGAAAGCATTTCTATAAATAATGAGGCAACTGAGCTTTTGAATTAATCATCCTGGAACTTTTCTAGCCCCTGAATTCATATTATGTGAGATAATAAATGTCCTTAGCGACCAAAAAATTTTTTCTGGTAACTTGAGACAAGAAACATCCTGACTGCTATATTAGATGGCCCATTGTCCTGTGTTTTCTTCCTAGCACTCAGTGAGGCTAGGGAAATCTTTATCTTCTTAGTCCTTATTTGTATAGCACCTGGGATAGTGCCTTGACATAGTAAGTACTCAGTAAATATTTTTAAATTAAAGAAAAAGAGTAAAACAAAATCCGTGTTCAATGGAACTTATATTAAAAGGAATTTGAAAAAATGTCATACATGCTCATGTGATAGATGTAAAATCCTTTAAAATATGTTAGTACTTTTTCTTTTACCTTTCTGTCCTCTGTAATCTCCTCATCAGCTATTTTTGTGTGTGTTGGTTAGAGCAGGGAGGGTAGAGGGGGTAAGGAATTAGGGTTGTTAAGGAAAGAGAAAGACATAACTGCTCAGCTTTTAAAACCAAAAGTAGTTTGTGGGGTATTTGTCTTGAAAGAAACTGTATAATCTCCAAGTGTTTTGACAAAGAAAGGGATTTTATATGTTCTTTTCTTTAAAATATTGATTTTATTTATTTATTTGTATCAGGTTGCAGCATGTGGGATTTAGTTAGCTGACTAGGGATCAAACCCAGGCCCCCTGGATTGGGAGCACAGAGTCTTAGCCATAAGACCACCAGGGAAGTCCCGATTTTCTATATTCTTTAAGTGTCTGTAAGCATACTAAGATTTCAGCCCTCTCAGCCGGAGTGTTAGAGCTCTTGTGAGACAGAAAACATCAAGAAAGTGAAGAGGCATTTGCGGAAGAAACTGTTTTAAAGAGGTTTCGAAGGTAGGCAGCAAGGAGAAATTACAAGAGAGAAAAAAGAAAAATATTTTCCTATTCTCCATGAGACTGTGTGAGTTTTAAAAACACTGTATATATATCAGACAAGTGTCAGAGGAAATGGAAAATATTTGAAATCAGTAGCTCACTTTTCTGGGCAGTCATAGAAAAGGTTGAAAGATAACTGGAGAATTCTCCTATCTGATCCATCCCAAGCATAGAAAGAAAGGAGTTGTCTAGATGGAAGTACCCCAGGGGAATGGAAGGTTGGTGTGAAAGGTAGAAACAGAGGTTTTCCACAAGCAAACACAAATGCTTGAAATGCAGAGCTTTAGAGAGTGTTAGCAAGGTGCACTCCAGTACTCTTGCCTGGAAAATCCCATGGACGGAGGAGCCTTGGTGGGCTGCAGTCTGTGGGGTCGCTAAGAGTCCGACATGACTGAGAGACTTCACTTTCACTTTTCACTTTCATGCATTGGAGAAGGAAATGGCAACCCACTCCAGTGTTCTTGCCTGGAGAATCCCAGGGACGAGGGAGCCTGGTGGGCTGCCGTCGATGGGGTCGCACAGAGTCAGACACGACTAAAGCAACTTAGCAGCAGCAGCAGCAGCAGCAGCAGCAGCAGCAGCAGCAGCAGCAGCAGGGTGCAACAACGGATCAGAGCCCATCTCGCTAGAAACTTGGTGAGACCAACCGACCCACAGTGGAAGCCAGTAAGGATCCTCCAAACAGTGTATAAATCTGTGGCTACCTCTTTGCCACAAATGTTTATCCATAGTCCAAATCTCAAAAATGTCTATCTGTAGTCCAGACCTCACTTTTGAACTTTAACATGCATACACAATTGTCTACTCAGCATTTCCATTTGGATGACAAATTAAAATCTTGAAACTAACATGCCCCCTCAAAACTAGCATACCTAGATGGGATGGAGAGGGAGGTGGAAGGGGGGCTCAGGATGGGGAACACATGTACACCCATGGCTGAGTCATGTGACTGTATGGCAAAACCACTACAATATTGTAAAGTAATTAGCCTCCAATTAAATAGATAAATAAATAAAGAACTAGCATACCTAAAATGAAAATAATATTCCTTACCCTTGCATTTACTCCTCTTCCTGCTTTTTCTATCTCAATAAATGTTCACCTTACTCACTTGTTTAGTTGAAAATCTTCAACCTCATTCTTGACTCCACCCTTTAACTAATACTTAATTTCAAGTCCATTACCAGCTTTGACCATCTCTGAATTTAAAGCACGTTCAAAATCTGATTGCTTCCCACCCATGTCTTCTGCTTCTATTTGAATCTAAGCCACTATCATCTTTTGCCAAATAATGTCTTAACTGTTTTTTCCTGATGCTAGTTTTGCCTACTTTAAGTCTATTCTGCGCGCACACACACACACAAACATCAATATGATATTTTCAAGATATGTCATATTATGTCTCTTGGCTTAAGCCCTACAATAATTTCACAGCGCACTCACAATATAATATCCAAATCTCTCACTGTGGTCTAGGAGGCTACTCTTCATCTGGTCCTTAGTACATTTCTGATGCACTCACCAACTACTACTCACTCTGCTAGAGCCTCACTGACCTCATGATTATTCCTTTGTCAAGACAAGATATGCCTGCATTAGGGTCTAAGAACCCATTCTATGGGTTTGACATTTAGTGGTCCCTTAGCTTGCTCATTTACTTCATTGAGTTCTTTGATCAAATGTCCTTTCATCAGCAAGCTCCTTTATGACCACTATCAAAGGAGGGCAAACATATATATTTTTACTACCATAATGCCAAAGCTTTCCCTTTACAATTCTTTTCACTGCCAACCAGACTATAGTGTATCAGTTGCAAATTGCAATCCTGTTATAGAAAATATAAGACAAACTTAGACAATGAAAGCTTTTATTATTTAAAATATACCAGTAAGTTATGTCGAGTTCAAATGAAAGAGAAGTCATTTGCAATGAATGAAATGTGAAAAACATTTAGTAGATGGCAAATAAAACAGACCTTGAAGAATTCATACAGTTTATCAAGACCTAGTCAGAGCCTAAATATCAATCAGGTCCAAGTAAAGAATTGCAAACATACTTAGAAGTGTTCATGTGTGTCCAGCTTCTAGGATACTAGGTTCTATTATCAAAATATTGGTTTTCATTGGAATTTTAAGATGAGAAAAGGCAAAGTGACAAAGGCTAAAGTCATAAAGTACCAGGTTACCAAGGCAACAATATAGGGATGAAGAAGCAAGAATTTTCTTTGTTTTACAAGACTCTGGAAACTAAAATATGATAGCTTGGTATATAAGAAAATGTAACAGTTCACTTTATAGGTTTATGAAGGAAAAAAATTAGAGATTTGAGGTTGGTTTGAGGCTGACATGCTAAGATTCTGGACTTTTCCTGTTACTCTGCCAGGAAACAGGGCATTATCTAGGATCCAAGGCTAAGTGTTTTGATCTACTTGGGCTATGCTATAGCCCAAGATTCATATGCTGAAGCCTTAACTCCCCAAGTGACTGTGCTGGAGATGGTCTTTAAGGAAGTGACTAAGGTTAAACAAGTTTGTAAGGGTAGAGCCCTTATCCGGTAGGAGTGGTGTCCTGGTACGAAGAGGAAGAGACATCAGATCTCTTTCTCTTCCATGAGAGGACATAGCAAGAAGGGAGCCACCTACAAGTCAGGAAGAGAGCTTTTACCAGAACCCAACCATGCTGTCACTCTGATCTTGGACTCCCAGCCTCCAGAACTACAAGAAAGTAAATTTATGTTTTTGAAGCCACTCAATCTATAGTATTTTGTTATCACTGCCCAACCTAACTAACACATGGTGCCAATCAAAAGTCTGCAATTTCATGATGATCCATATGCCAGAATCAACAGGAAAGTCAAATAAGTGAAAGTCATTCAGTCGTGTCTGACTCTCTGAGACCCCAGGGACTGTAGCCCCACCACACTCCTCTGTATGTGAAATTCTCCAGACAAGAATGCTGGGTTGGGCTGCCATTTCCTTCACCAGGGGATCTTCCCAACCCAGGGATCAAATCCAGGTCTCCTGCCTAGGAGGCAGATATTTAACATCTGAGCCATCAGGGATGCCCACAAGAGTCAAATAAGAATTCCAATATTACTACATATATTCTTCAGATAACAGAAATAAGGCAGTTCTGAGAGATCACGGGCCTCCTAAATGGCATTTCTCTATAGTCTTCCTGCTCACTGATAGGACCTGTCCAATGCAGAGTGATGGCTCTACTGTGCCAACCTAATCGTGACATTGGCTTGCTTCTTCAATAACAGCAAGTCTGTGGCACAAAGTTAATACTGATCCTGGCAAACAATGCCCTTTGTGATCTGGCCCCCAAAGGACTCAGGATTCATTTCCTGCCATTTCCAGAAACACCCTAATTATCAGCCTAAAGGAACTACCTCATATTTCCCATGTTGCCTTGCTATTTTCACAGCTTTAAGCTTTACATCTTGCCTGAGAAACCTCCTCTTCTTCCCAATCCTCATCCATTTTTAAAACTATTTATTTTTCATGTTCTGGCTAAAATTTTGCCCTCATTCCTAACCACATGATCGTACCTTTCTTCACTGCATCTTGAACATTTGTCCTCTATATATAATCAATTGCCATATCTAGCCCATGTCCTTCCCTTCCCTGGACTTACTTAAGAGCCTCAATACATCACACATTATTCACTTGATCTGAAATTCTCTCTCTCTTTTGTGCTACTCTGTTTGCCTTAAAATTTTTTTGGTAAACCTCCCCAGTCTCTTAAAATTAGCTGGTCTCTCTGTAAATACCCTTCATCACTTGCATCACACCTTGATTGCAATGTTTTTATTTGCTATTTTCCTCAGGCTGGAATAATGAATGAATAGCATCTATTTGCTAACTGAATTGCCTAGTTCAGCAGCCACCAATGACATGTGACTAGTAAACAACTGAAATGTAGTTAGTCCAGGTTGAATTATGATGTAAATGTAAAATATGTACTGCATTTTGAACATAGTACTAAAAAGAATGTAAAATATCACAATAAAATTTTTATATTGATTGCCTATTAAAACTTTAACATCTCAAATATATTGAGATAAAATATATTATTTAAATTAATTCACTAATTTTACTCCCTTTAACCTGACTACTGGAAAATTTTAAATGTTCATATATGCCACTCATTATATTTCCTTTGGATTGCTACTACTGTAGATTATGGTCTTCAGGAATAAAGAAAACATTTTATTGATTGTAAATTTATCATATGGCCAAAATATGTATTGAAGGAGTCAGCTAATAAATGGCAATTAATCAGTAGTAAACACCTGCATTCTTTAATTAGCAACAAGTAAAGAAAATTGCAGAAGTTGTATGTTACTAATCCAGCAAAGTAATTTTAAATCCATCATGATAATATTTTTATATGCTTTTTGTATATGCTTATAAAATGAAAGAAATCAGGGAAAAAGAAACTACCCTGAAACATTTATGATGGTACAATTCTGACTCTAAAATAAATATATATCCTGACTTTTCTTTAATATATTTTTTAGATTTTTCATTGGAATCTGTGTTTGGGGGCAAATCTAAATGTGCCTGTCACAGGCAGATGCTTCTGTTCTCTAAGACTAGAGACATAGGAATCAGTAGGTGGTGGTGCAGATGGCAAAGAGAGGGTGGGGTGACATTTCAAACTGTGGGCGGGACTAATGCAAATTTGGCAGCTCAAATGGAATTTTTGTGGGCCTGATCATTTTTGTAAGACTCTTGCTTCCCAAACAGTCTTTGCCTACCCTCACCCCCAGCATATATATATATATATATATATATATATATAAAATAAATATATACTTATGTGTCTATGTGTATATATATATACATTTTTGCTAATGAGATGAGATTTTATACTTCTCTAACACTGGACACTACAGGAATTTCTATGATAAATTATGATATTAAATATAGATAAATAGATTTCATTCTTTCTCAAGCATTATTAAGACCATATATACAGATAGTTTCAATAGAAAGTGCAACTTATTTCATCTGAATATTTTAGCCATTGTCACTGGAATTGAAGAGCCATAGAATGCAAATAGTTTGAGAGAAGTCAGCCTTCACATCAAGCTTTATGGCATGACTCAACTGTTTCCAAAGTTATGGCAAAAGAATTTCATCTCTATATTCTTGATCCCTAATCTTTTAATAGAGAATGTCCTCCAACTTGACAACATTTTCATATAGCAATGATATATTTCCAACTGTCTAACCATATCCCACTATGTTAAATCTTTTTTTTTTTTCCTTTATGTGCTTGATCATGGGAGGGCCAATTATGGTATGGTACAAAATTTTTTTAAAAATCTAAGTTTTTGCAAACTATTATTTCCAATGTTTTCATCTATGTAAAAATATGAGAAGCTTCAAAGATAAAACAATACATGTCTTTAAACTTAGCAAAATACTGTAGATCATTAAGTTTTGAATTCTAGGTAAATTTCATTTTAAGCTCTTACAGGAGAAAAAAAGATACTATCAACTGTAAGTGAGGCTCTGGAATATCCCATATTCTTACACATTGTTAGTTGGGTCACAAAGCATGGTAGTTACTATGAAAATAATTTGACATTGTCTAGTAAAATTGTGCATTCCCAGCTACTCAACAATTCATTCTTAGGATTGTATCTTGAAGAAATTCTCAAGTACAGGGGGCAAGAAACAGGTGCAAAAATGTTCACAGAAAAATTGTGAGAATAAAGAATTAGGAGGTGTGTGTGTAAGGATCTATCAACAATAAATTAATTCAAAGAACTGTGATAAATTTATGCAATGAAATGTTAACTAGCAATAAAATGAATGCTCTTTAGCTAAACTTAGCATGAATCTACCTTGGAGTCATGAGATTAAATAGAGAAATAAGATATGGAAGACTAAATACAGTAAAATTCCATTTATATAAAATTTAAACATACCATAGAACAATACATTAATTTTAAATAAAGACATAGATAAAGTTACACAAAAATTGGGAGTTTCCTGGTGGTCTAGTAGTTATTAGGACTCAGCTCTATCACTGCCAGGGCCCAGGTCCATCACTGGCTGGGGAGCTAAAATCTTGCAAACTGTGTGACATGGCCAAATTAAGAAGAAAAAAAAAAAGCTTAGAGAAAAGATTATGGTAAACTAAAAGTTAGATAATTGTGAATTCATGGTAAGTAAGAAGGGTTGATGGAACCAGGATGGGACAAGGAGGGGCTTTCAAGATATTCTGGTAATACTTTGTCTCCTAACCTGAGTGGCAGGAATGAAAGTGTTCGATTTTTATTACTGATTTTAGCTTACAATCCATAATAAATGTTTTACTATTTTGTGCATATCAAATATTAATTTTAAAACAATTTAAAACTTGGAGTTATAAAGGAAAAGAAAGAAGTAAGTGAGAGAGGAAGGAAAAAGCATGGACAAATAAAGATGAAATATAATGACCAAGAGAGGAGTAAATTAGTTGAGCAGTCTGAGCAAACAGAAATCCCAAAGGGAAAGCTGAAAATAACAGGAAAATGTTGGTCATGCTGACATATTAACAATAACATTAAAATGATGATGACAATGATGATATAGTAGTTAATGTTTATGGAGTAGTAGTTATTTTCCAGACAGTGTTCTCAGTTTATGTACATTAATTCATTTAATCATTTCCAAAACTTCATGGGATAGGTCTACTATTTCCATTTTTCACATTGCTAAACTAAGCAAATAAAATCTGAGTAAACTTGAAAAGGTTTCATGTTGATAAGTGGCAGAAGGGGGGGATTTTAATCCCATTCCAGATGGGCTGCTTCCTTCTTCTTTGGTTGTTTTAACTGAGGTCTAATTGACATTTAACCTTTCAGTTTCAGGTATATAGCATAATGATTCAATATCTGTATATACTATAAAATGATCATCACAAGAAGTCTAGTTAACCATCCGTTTATCAGACATAGTTATAAATTTCTTAACATCATAAAGTCTTCTAGAATCATGGTCTCCAGATGAGTGATTGATTTTTCATAGTCTATCTGGAAACACTTCCATGAACCTCCCTCAGTCTGTTCTAGACTCTACTAGGTCATTTATGGGAACTTCGTTTGGTCTAATAGATTTTAGGCTGACTGTGTGAGAGGCTATAAGATTGAAAGTCTGTTCAAGCTTCTATTTCACCTTTAGAGAAAAAGTTTCCTGCCCCTTCTCAAGACTAGTCATCTTCATGAGATACTGAGTTTGGAATCTGTAGCAAAGGTATTAGATCACTTATAATAACGGCTTTCTTGTGCATTACTGCATTTCTCTCTATTTCAATTCCTTCTTCCGAAACAAATAGTAAGTCTTATGTGATGTGTAGGATTTTCTGTGTCACATAATCTTTCATTAAAGATTAAAATTGGATAAAACTATTTCCCATAATTTTGTCTCAGTCTTAACTAAAAGCTTACTCAGGATGATGCCAAGCTTAAAGATTTATACACAGGAATAATTACAAATTGTTACAAAGAAGAATGACAAGGTACTATATATTTTTCCAAAATGTCACTGTGTGTTGTAACTGTCTCTTATTTCTTCTATCAGTGATGACCTTATTCTGTGGAATTATGTATGCTTATTAATATTTTATCAGTCTTGTTAGCAGAAGTCATCATAAAATTATATGTGACTCACCAAGTTGGGGAAAAATAATCATAATAATCACTGAAACTAAGTCACCTTCTGTTTATTATTCTATCCTGTGGTTCTACAACCCATCTACAATGGGATTAAAAGCAATGATTATGCCTTTACCAGTCTAACTTCCTCTAGAACCTAAATTCTCTCTTTAGTATTTCCTGAAAAGTGTGAATAAGAATGTGAAGCTCTAAAGAGCAAGAGAGAGTAAAAACACCACGCAGGCTTTAAGTCAGTGACCTCTGTTTATTTTTAGTTCTGCTATTTGACAGTGTGCCTTGCTAAACAAGTTTCATAATTCCTGTTTCCCTCAACAAGTCGTTTAAACTTAGTTTCAATTTTCTCACCTGTGTAAGGAAAATAAAGACCTCCTTCATATGGTGGGTATGAAAATTCAGTGAGACGACACATATATATGTAGATATATAGATGAATAGACATAGAAACGCAGAGTAGGACATGACTGAGTGACTGAACTGAACTGAACATATGCATACATATAACACAGTGTATGACTTGAATACTTGTTAGTTTCCTTTGTTGTTGTTGTTCAGTTGTTCAGCCATGTCAGATTTTGCGACCTCAGGGACTGCAGCTCTCCAGGCCTCCTTGTTCTTCACTATCTCCCAGAGTTTGCTCAGACTCATGTCCATTGACCAGTGATGCTATCCAACCATCTGTCACCCCTTCTCCTCCTGCCCTAAATCTTTCCAAGCATCAGGGTCTTTTCCAATGAGTCGGCTCTTCACATCAGGTGGCCAAAGTATTGGAGTTTCAGGCTCAGCATCAATCTCTCCAGTGAATATTCAGGACTGATTTCCCCTAGTTTGGACTGGTTGGATCTCCTTGCCATCTAAGGGAATCTCAAGATTCTTCTCCAACAGCACAGTTCAAAAGCATCAGTTCTTTGTTGTTCAGCCTTCTTTATGGTCCAACTCTCACATTCAGACATGACTACTGGGAACACCACAGCTTTGACAATACAGACTTTTGTCAGCAAAGTCATGTCTGCTTTTTAATATGCTGTCTAGGTTTGTCATAGCTTTTCTTCAAAGTAGAATGAGTCTTTTAATTTCGTGGCTTCAGGCACCATCTACAGTGATTTTGGAGCCCTCCCCCCAGATAGTCTGTCACTGTTTCCACTGTTTCCCTATCTATTTGCCATGAAATGATGGGACTGGATGCCATGATCTTTGTTTTTTGAATGTTGAGTTTTAAGCCAGCTTTTTCACTTTCCTCTTTCATCTTCATCAAGAGGCTCTTTAGTTCCTCTTCACTTTCTTTCATAAGGGTAGTGTCATCTGCATATCTGAGGTTATTGATATTTCTTCTGGCAATCTTGAATCTAGCTTGTGCTTCCTCCAGCCCAGCATTTCTCATGATGTATTCTGCATATAAGTTAAATAAGCAGGGTGACAATATACAGCCTTGACATACTCCTTTCCCAATTTGGAACCAGTCCATTGTTCCATGTCCAGTTCTAACTGTTGCTTATTGACCTGCATACAGGTTTCTCAGGAGGCAGGTCAAATGGTCTGGTATTCCCATCTCTTGAAGAATTTTCCACAGTTTGTTATGATCCACAGAATCAAAGGATTTAGCATAATCAGTGAAGCAGAAGACATTTTTCTGGAATTCTCTTGCTTTTTCTGTGATCCAGTGGATGTGGGCAATTTGACCTTTAGTTCCTCTGCCTTTTCTAAGTTCAACTTGAACATCTGGAAGTTCTCGGTTCATATACTGTTGTAGCCTGGCTTGGAAAATTTTGATCATTACTTTGCTAGCATGTGAAATGAGTGCAATTGTGTGGTAGTTTGAAAATTCTTTGGCATTGTCCTTCTTTGGGATTGGAGTGAAAACTGAAAAGGCAACTAGATTAGTTTCCTTAACTTCCATTAATTCATTTAGATTTTTCCACCATAGTAACTATATGTAACCTCAACGTCTCTAAAATTATATAGATAAAAACAAAATAATGAACAAAATATGTTCCAAGGATCTGTGAGCAGTATTACATTGCTAGATTCTCACCTTTGTGAAGTTAAGTCTCCCAGTCGTGTTCGACTCTTTGCGACCCCATGGGCAGTAGCCTGCACCAGGCTCCGTAGTCCATGGGATTTTCTAGGCAAGAGTATTGGAGTGGGTTGCCATTTCCTTCTCCAGGGAATCTTCCCGACCCAGGGATTGAACCCAGGTCTCCCACGTTGTAGACAGATGCTTTATCATCTGAGCCACAGGGAAGTCCCTAGATCCTTACCTTGGCAGCCTTTACTATCCCACTGGTTTCATCAGTGATCACTGGACCCTGTCAGGTAATCTCAGCCTTGCCAGTATCCTAACAACCACTGGTTAGAGGCATTTTTACAAAATCTCACTCCATACATAGAGACTTTGCTTGTAGTTGTTCTTTGAAATTGTGCCTAGTTGTTCCCAGTGTGCCTCCATCTTACTTTAATACTTTTTGTTCTTAATTCTGGTAACCAGATTTCTGATCTCCCCTATTTATACTTGCCCCCAGTTCATTCTCGTCAGAACTGCAAAGGTAAAGCTTTTAATTGTGCATATCTGATCATTCAATTCCCCAATTAAATCCTTCAGTGACTTTTTATTATACTAAGATAAAATCTAAAACCCTTCAAGATTCTCTTAACTTTTCCTATTTCTTCCTTTTGCAGCCTCATATTGAATCACTCCTTTGTTTGTTTATTTACTAACTGAAGACCAACAAGCTTAGCTTTAAAATTTTGTTTCCTTGAATGTGACAAACTCTTTCTGCTTGTTTCATTGAACTGCTTTCAAAAATGTCTCATTGTTTGTTTGTTTGTTTTTCAGCAATTTGCTATGTGCCTAAATGTGATTTTCCTTTTAAATATACTAATTGAGTTTCACAGTGCTTCCTAGATAGCAGCTGCTGCTGCTGCTAAGTCACATCAGTTGTGTCTGACTCTGTGCAACCGCATAGACAGCAGCCCACCAGGCTCCTCTGTCCTTGGGATTCTCCAGGCAAGAATACTGGAGTGGGTTGCCATTTCCTTCTCCAGTGCGTGAAAGTGAAGTCGCTCAGTCATGTCTGATCCTTCGCAACCCCATGGACTGAGCCTACCAGGCTCCTCCCTCCATGGGATTTTCCAGGCAAGAGTACTGGAGTGGGGTGCCATTGCCTTCTCCCCTAGATAGCTGAGCTGACATCTTTCCACAATTTTAGAAATTCTCAACCATTCTCTGTCCTTTCCATTTGAGACTCCAATTACATGTGTGTTAGACTTTTTCCACTCTGTCTTGCATGTCTATACATATACTTTTCTTTTCAGTATGGATAGTTTAATATGGATAGTTTTGATAAGTCTGTATTCCAATTCCTTAGTTTTGTCTTTTGCATATTTAATACACTGTTAAATGCACCTCTTTTTCAGTTATAAAATTTTTATTTGATCCTTTTAGTTTTTGATTTTCTAGAAAAAATTGTTCTGAATCTTATTTTATTATGCATGGTCTTCTCTGTTTTCTTAAATACATTAATAATATTTGAATGCTATTGTCTGATATATCCACTATTTAGAGCACTGTAAATCTGTTTGTATTTTCTTAAATTTTCTAAATGTTTAGTTATGTGATTTGATCTTACAGCATCTCTAGAAAAATGTCTGACTAAATACTGGACATTAGGCATTGAAAAAAATGGAGATTTTAAATTATGTTATCTTCATTTCTTTTCTAAGAAAATATATTGAGACTGATCTCCTCAATATAATCACAGACTTATGGGTTGAAGCTTTGATGGTATTTTGTTGACTTCTGGATTTCTCCTGGAACATATTCCCTAGGGCTTTAAAATGAATGTTTGAAATCTTTTTCTGGCAGTCTAGAACTCTAATTCTTGTTCTCTAGGCACAGTGAAACTATTGCAACCTCTCAGGGTTTTCAGAAGCGTTCATCTTAGTTTATTAAACTGATCATGTGTCAAGCACAATTCTCCAAATGTCTCTTCTTATCAGGATCTTTGATCTTAGCCCCAGAGATCTCCTTACAGCGCCCCCAACCCCTAACCTTACCAGACTGCTGAGATCTGTAGTCATTTCCCTATCCTTCAGCAATCATCTTTTGCCCAAGGAAAGTCCATACTCTTGGACATTTGCTGAGGAATATTAGCTCACCCCCTCTTCATTTCCCATTTCTCCAAACTTCTGGTCTCTTTACCATGGTTGGTTTTGAAGATCTTTGGTGCTTTCTGAACATTTTATGTGACTTTTTAAGTTGTTCTTAAAAGAGACTGGTATGCTACAAGCTGCCTCATTCTATCAGAATGGGAAACGTGCCTCCACGCCTTCACACAATTATCCTTTCTTTGGGATGTCTCTGATCCACTCTACCTAACGATCATTCTTCTTCTGTATGTCTTTCTCTGAGAAATGACTTACCGGTATTAAGTCTTATTGTTGGATTCTCTTATAGTACTTTAGATTTTTCATCTGTAGCACTTCTCAGCTCTTGTAATTGTATATGTGACTTATTTAATGCTTTTCCTTGACAAAATTGTAAGGTCCAAAAGGGATCCTTGTGCTTTTTTTTTTTTTAATTTTTTTCCCCCAGAACCTATTACAGTCCTTGTGTTTTCCTGACCTTTTATCAGTACATATTCAAGTACTCCATTCTCCAAAGAATCAACATTTTTGTTTGCTACTTCTCCTCTGAGATGTAGCATAATACCTCAAAACCAGTGGTTTTCCATCCTGGCTGAGGACATCGTCCTAGTTAGCAAAGCTTTTATAAATAAGAAAAACTTTAAAATACTCTTTTTCGAATATGATGAATATGTATTAGTAGCAAAAACAGTTCACTGTCTAACAAAATGTGTAGAACTCCTTTCATAGTATAAAACTGACTTTAGAGAGGCCATGCTGTGAAAAGAGACTAGACTTTCTAGCATATTTGCATCTAAAGAGGACCATGTCTCTCCACTGAAAAGTGAACAGAAATTCTGTGATGTGCTCTTATACTAAATCTTTTAGAAAAAAAAAAAAAAAAAGCCTGCCTTCTCCTTCTCTCCATCTCCTGCTGGTGACTGTGAATATCAGGGAGGCTGGGACCACAACTTGAAAACATCTAGGTGAATCCCCATATTGTACTGTTAGCAGAGTGAGAAAAAAAAGCCCCCCCTTTTTTTTTGGTGAACCACTGAAACATACGGGGTTATTGGTGAGACAGTGAACATTCTCAAACTAATGCAATTATGGATTCCTTGAGCTGGGGTGATACCAGAACCAAAGCCTAACATATGCAGCATTGGTTCAGTGGGCAGGAGGTGGTCAGCAAAGAAACTGATCTAACAGACTAGGAAAAGAAACACATATTATGCAGATTTCATCAGGGTATCACTAGCAAAATTTAATAAGGAAACTACATAGCTACCAGACCTATAGTTCTTTCTAGAAAAGAGATAAGGGGAAGAATAAAAACATAATAAAAATAATGGATGGTTCTTGTGTGACTTAAAGGAATTTGATAAGAAGGGCTCATGAAAGAACAGAATGAAAAGTTCAGCCCTATGGCAGAGATTAAGAGTATTTCAGTCCAAAGATGTTTATGATCTCATGTGGTCATGTGGTCTTAATGCAATTTATATTAAGGGAAGAGAGAGAAATAAAGAGAGAAGGAAGAAAAGAAAAGGACTAAAGCTGATTTGAGTATGATGTCTAAGAACTTTTGAGTATGGTAATGGCAACTTGGGTACTGATGGAACTAATTAGATCTGAAGTATCTAAATTTTTAGAGAATTTTATTGTTAAGAACAAAACACAAGCCTGGCCTAAAAATTTTTTTTTTCAAGTTTCCGTGACCTGCTAACTTATCGTAATAGGAATTGAGATCCAAAATCTATTGCCGCTATACCAGACCACCTGACCTGCCTCTTGAGAAACCTGTATACAGGTCAGGGAGCAACAGTTAGAACTGGACATGGAACAACAGACTGGTTCCAAATAGGAAAAGGAATACATCAAGGCTGTATATTGTCACCCTGCTTATTTGACTTCTATGCAGAGTACATCATGAGAAACGCTGGGCTGGAGGAAGCACAAGCTGGAATCAAGATTGCCGGGAGAAATATCAATAACCTCAGATATGCAGATGACACCACCCTTATGGCAGAAAATGAAGAACTAAAGAGCCACTTGATGAAAGTGAAAGAGGAGAGTGAAAAAGTTGGCTTAAAACTTAACATTCAGAAAACTTAGATCATGGCATCTGGTCCCATGACTTTATGGCAAATAGGGAAACAATGGAAACAGTGGCCGACTTCATTTATGGGGGCTCCAAAATCACTGCAGATGGTGATTGCAGCCATGAAATTAAAAGATGCTTATTCCTTGTAAGGAAAGCCATGACCAACCTAGACAGCACATTAAAAAGCAGAGACATTATTTTGTCCACAAAAGTCCATCTAGTCAAGGCTATGGTTTTTCCAGTGGTGATGTATGGATATGAGAGTTGGACTACAAGAAAGCTGAGCACCAAAGAATTGATGCTTTTGAACTGTGGTATTGGAGAAGACTCTTGAGAGTCCCTTGGACTATAAGGAGATCCAACTAGTCCATCCTAAAGGAAATTGGTCCTGGGTGTTCACTGGGGTGACTGATGTTGAAGCTGAAACTACAAAACTTTGGCCACCTGATGTGAAGAGCTGACTCATTTGAAAGGACCCTGATGCTGGGAAAGATTGAGGGCAGGAGGAGAAGGGGATGACAAAGGATGAGATGGTTGGATGGCATCACCGACTCAATGGACATGGGTTTGGGTAGACTCCAGCAGTTGGTGATGGACAGGAAGGCCTGGTGTGCTGTGTTTCATGGGGTTGCAAAGAGTTGGACCCAACTGAGTGACTGAACTAAATTGATTATAGATTATCACAATGATAGAGATTTAAAACAATACAAATTTATTATCTTAGAGTTTCGGAGGCCAGAAATCCAAAATGACTCTCACTAGACTAAAATAAAATACTGGTAAGCCTAAACTACTTCTGAGATGCAGTGTGTTTCCAGCCCCCAAGCCTAGCCTTCAGCATTTAGAGACCCTTGAACTCCTTAGCGCATGTTCTTTTTACATTTTAAAAGCTACTGGCGGATGATCAAATCTTTCTCATTCTGCATTATTTTGACACTGGCTCTCTTGTGGGAGAGACAGGTCATCAAAATTTGCGCTCCACCTTCTGTTGTACTTCTGGGAAGTTACTGCTCTGACAGAGATCTTCATCAGTCAACCTCCGCTTTCATGTAGGCACGGCCATTGGACTAGTTACCACAAAGGAATGAGACAAGTGGCTGTTAAGAAGTGGAGATTCCTTAACCAGTCTGCCTTTCTACTTTTGATTGGATGCAAAGGACTCCAGGACTCTGGGTATCAAGAGCCATGAACAGGAAAGAACCTGTTTCCTTTAGTAACCACTAAGCACAATCTGCTTGGTGACAAGCAAGCCTGCAATGGATTACTAAATGAGCAAAAACAAAACAAAAAACCTTGAAGTTCTTAGATGCAAAGTTATAGTTCTCACATAAATCAATGTTAACCTAATATAGAATTACCTATATAACTGGTTAGAAAAACAAACAAAAAACCAAAATACACCTTAATCTTATAAACCAAAACATTAACTTATGAGGATATTCATTTTCCCCCCATTTAAATACCAAAATTTTATAGAGCATGATTTCATAGATAATTAGTTCTGTGACTATTTTAATGAATGCCAAATATGTGATTATTTAGGTACAAAAATGCCTATTCTGTTGAATAGTCCTTTAAAAGTAAGAATAAGATAAAATACATTGATAGAATCCAGCATGATTCCTAATTTATATTTTTAAGGGTCTTAGCTATAGTAAAATATATGTGAATATGATCCTATCATAGCAACTCCAACATTCTGTGAAAAATTTTGTATTAAAGGAAAACATGTATATATATGTGTGTGTGTATTATTATTAACAACAGTATTATTGTTTTATATAAAAGAAGTAGGCAGAACCAAATTTCATAGGTGGTAACACTTGGAAATGTTGAGTATATCATAGTAAGAATTAACCTATTCAGTTTTATAAACTACAGCTAAAGTAGCCCTAACAGTTCAGGGGCTCAATTTATTTTTATGATATCAAGATACTTTAATAATGTTACTTACAGTTTAATTTAATCCCTAGAATTACCTTGCTGAGTCACATAATGCAATTAAATGTAATAGTGAATAACCATACAGTTACAATTATAGTGCTGTATTTCTTATAAATTAAAACATATATATATTTTGGTTTTGCAGATGGTTTTTAAAAGTCACAAAATCCAATTTAAACTTCCAAATCTTACAGTAACATAATCCATGATTTACCAGCGCCAGTCTCCATATTAGTGTGCCTACCTGCTTATTCATATTGACATAATACAAGTAGGGAACAAACATCTATCTCCAGATGATACATGTTTCTTTGGAAAACCTGGGGAACTGAAGGAAGAGGAAGACTGGATGACAGTTCTGTACTTTCTCTGTCGAATCCTTTTAATTTCATAACCATATTTTCTTTGGAGCATCCAGATTACTTTTCTGCCCAAGGCATTAAGGACAGTTCCTTTTTTTCAATCCAATAAGGATTTTGTTTTTAGTTTTTGCTCTCTGAAAGGATTCTGTGACCTATATGAGGCTCTGCTGTTGCTGCTGCTAAGTCGCTTTAGTCGTGTCCGATTCTGTGCGACCCCATAGAGGGCAGCCCACCAGGCTCCCCTGTCCCTGGGATTCTCCAGGCAAGAACACTGGAGTGGGTTGCCATTTCCTTCTCCAATGCACGAAAGTGAAAAGTGAAAGTGAAGTCGCCTCAGTCGTGTCCGACTCTTCACGACCCCATGGACTGCAGCCTACCAGGCTCCTCCCTCCATGGGATTTTCCAGGCAAGAATACTGGAGTGGGGTGCCATTGCCTTCTCTAGATCTTCTTAAAAAGAGTGAAATTATCCTTTAGGGTCACATAAAGTAGATTTGAGAAACAGCTAATAATAAGACTATGTTTAAAGCACTCTTTGTTAATAATGTTTCTTGTTGATTATTGCTCTTACAAATTTATTTTAATGGTAAATTAAATAAAATATTGTAATCATTTCATTTCAGAGTGAAATGGTTGCAGTGATTTAAATCTGTACTGACTTTCCTTACCAAAACAGAAATAATTTCTCATAGAGCTTGCAAATCTCCTTTCAAGGTGATAATTAGTTCAGCTGATAAAACAATTTTTGATAAGAACAAATGAATATTTGTTACCTCTCAATGGGAGTGGTATTTCCACCATAATAGCTTGTGCATTTGAATATACTTCTTAATTAACCTAATGTAATAAATTTGATAACAATGTTTTAAGCTAAGTAGGGGAGGGAAGTGGTTTTGAGGGTATATGTTTGGGGAAGAATGAGGTCTTTGACATATTTCAACTCTCATACTGAAGGGTGACCTTCGAACTTGACTTCACATGTTGCTAGAGCTATTATCAGTTCAGTTCAGTTCAGTTGCTCAGTTGTGTCCAACTCTTTGTGACCCCATGAATCGCAGCACGCCAGGCCTCCCTGTCCATCACCATCTCCCGGAGTTCACTCAGATTCACGTCCATCGAGTCCGTGATGTCACCAACCATCTCATCCTTGGTCATCCCCTTCTCCTCCTGCCCCCAATCCCTCCCAGCATCAGAGTCTTTTCCAATGAATCAACTCTTTGCATGAAGTGGCCAAAGTACTGGAGTTTCAGCTTTAGCATCATTCCTTCCAAAGAAATCCCAGGATTGATCTCCTTGCAGTCCAAGGGACTCTCAAGAGTCTTCTCCAACACCACAGTTCAAAAGCATCAATTCTTCAGCGCTCAGCCTTCTTCACAGTACAACTCTCACATCCATACATGACCACAGGAAAAACCATAGCCTCGACTAGACAGACCTTAGTCGGCAAAGTAATGTCTCTGCTTTTGAATATACTATCTAGGTTGGTCATAACTTTTCTTCCAAGGAGTAAGCATCTTTTAATTTCATGGCTCCAGTCACCATCTGCAGTGATTTTGGAGGCTCCCAAAATAAAGTCTGACAGTTTCCATTTTTTGAAAAAGTTGGCTTAAAGCTCAACATTCAGAAAATGAAGATCATGGCATCCGGTCCCATCACTTCATGGGAAATAGATGGGGAAACAGTGGAAACAGAGCTATTATAGGGGCATGCCAATATCAGTTAATTTGAAACATGAAAGAAAGCAGGAGATCTGATGGCAATTTAGCTCAGGAATTGGTATTAAGGGTATCATCTGATAGTAATCCCATGGACAGAGGAGCCTGGTGCGCTACAGTCCATGGGGTCACAAAGAGTTGGATACAACTGAGCGACTTCACTCATTGTCTCACTCTCTGATAGTAAAACTCCCTTACTGAATCATCCCTCTCACCAGGTACCAAGATAATCCATCAGTGTTGGCAACTTTGCTCTGAGTTTATCAACTTACAGAATTTGTATTCAGTATGTCATCCCCTTTATTTTTCCCTGACTCACCTCACATCACTTCCCACTTACAAACATTTAATTTATGAGTAAGCAGCAGAATTTCCCTGACCAGCGAGATCACTTTCTCTTGTGAATTTGTTAGACATGGAGATTCTCAGGCCCCATTCTGGTCTACAGAAATTGCTTAGGAGGGATAAATCCTCTTCTCTATGAATTCACACCTCCTAGGAATTGATCTTGGCTCTTAGGAGGATATTTAGAAGAAATTTCAGTCATACCAGATTTACTTTAAATATACAGAATACCAAATTTTGATTAGTTTTTCTTGCATGTAATACTTTTGGTTCATTTATTGGTTCATTTATCTTCTGTTTTGCTTCTTTCATAATACAGGCATAGAGTGTCTTTCACAGCCCAGGTACTTAACTAAAAGCAGTATTTTGTATAAAATTTGCAATGTTGTAAATAAACATATACACACATAATTATACAGCATAGAAATTCAGGTTAAGTTGATAAGCCACTCACCCATATAAAATGTACTATTCAGTGGTTTTTAGTATATTTACAAAGATGGCTGCCATAACCACAATCAATCAAATGTTCTACACAATCTTCATTACTCCAAAAGAAACCCCATACCAATTTGCAGTCACTCCTCGTTTCACCTAACAACGTACTGTAGCCTGAAGTGGCAGTAATGTACTTCTGCTATGGATTTGCTTATTTTAGACATGTCATCTATTAATACATTGAATTACATTATTTAGCCTTTTGTGACTGGTTTCTCTGACTTGACATATTTTCAGGGTTTAATCCATGTTTAGTATGATCAGTACTTCAGTAGTTTTTATTGTCAAATAATATTTCATTAAATGGATATACCACATTTTATGTATGTTTTTCAGTTGATTGACTTGTTTCTGCTTTTTGGCTATTATAAATATTGCTGCTCTGAACACTTCAGGTACATGTTTTTCTGCAGACATAAGTTTTCATCTCTTTTGGAGAAATACCTGGAAGTTGAGTTGCTGGGCATATGGTAACTCTAAGCTTAACCTGTTCCAAAGCTGTTGCCCATCCGTAGTGTAATTTACAATGGTTTTTGACCTGGTATTCTGGGTATAAGTTTCAAGTTCTAAAACTTTGTTTTTAGTACCAAAGGGCATGCTGTACTTTGCCTTAAGGCTAGAAAATAAGTGGATATCTCATCTAATGTATATATCATCTACACACACACACACATTTCACTCAATTTCTAGATGGTGAGTAGAAACATATATAAATTTATGAAGCTTATGATTCCTATTAGAATCTATAGCTCTTAGCAAGCTCTTAATGATGAATAGATGACTGAAAGAATATAATATGAACAAATTAATAAAGACACATCTAAGTTTCTAGTTTATATCAAACAATATACTATGTTCTGTATGTACTCATGTATATATGCTACATGTGTGAAAGGGAAGACATGGCTTTTTTCTTAATGGGATATAATAAATTACTCTTTATTTTTGGCTGCACTGGGTCTTCGTTGCTGCACGCGGGCCTTCTCTAGTTGTGGTGAGTGGGAGTAACTTACTCTTAATGCTATAAATGAGATTAAGTGATGAAAATAAATCCATATTAATCAACTGGTACTTCCAAGGTTATTAATTTAACTGTATTTGAAGTCTGTTAGACTTTGTGACTAGAAATGGTAATTCTACACACGGCATTTGAACTTAAGTGGGAATTTAAATACATGCTCAGGTTGCTAACTAAAATTCACATCTCTCTATGAGAAAATGCAACCTGGGTTTCAAAACACTGATATAAATATAATTGTTTGAAACATATTTATAAGTTGGAGATTGACTGTATCTTCAGATTACTATTACTATAATGGTGCTTAGAAAGTATTTTTACTTAAGTTTAAAAAAATTAATTTATTTATTTTAATTGGAGGCTAATTACAATATTGCAGTGGTTTTTGCCATTTACTTTAAGTTTTTAACAAAACTTCTAAGAGAAAACACTCAATTCAGTAAGTGTTACTATTTTATTGAGCAATAAAATGACAAATCCTCCACATACGGTAGATTTCAGGATCTCATAGAAATTATCAAAATAAAATGCATTTAGTTATGAATTTTATTGATCTTTTTCTGGTATTTTTGTATTCAGTTTTTAAATCTTCTTATTTACTTGATCAGGATGAGATTGTTTCATCTCTATAAAATGTTTCTTGAAAGGCTCAAAAATCAGTACTATGAAGGTGTCCTGGTGTGCTACTGAGGTATTGCTGTTTATGGAAAAACAGTACATAAACAATAAATAGCTCTAGCCTGAGATTCCATGTAGAAGCAGAGCTGATGTATCTGATGAATGCAAATGCCATTTACAGCCTCATATCCTTCAGTATCATAAATACTATTCTCAATGTAAACATGGTAATACAGAATGAACTGTATATTATATGCTTAAATGATAGAAATGAAGAAGCAGGTGCATATGCCAATCTGAATTATAATTTGTTTTTATGACTCTATCAGAGTGAGCTCAAAGTGATTATTTTTATCATTTAAATTTAAATAGAAACTTTTATAGTGATTAGTTGCTTAAGGTGGACTATGTGAAGGATGTAGGCTAAGGTTCTATATTTGGAAATATCCTGTTGCTATTGCTGTTAGCAGTAATTTGTATCAGGGTTGTTAAAATTTGTTTAACATTAATGTTACTTTGATTAACATATGCTACATGTCTACATAGCTAATACTTGAAGATCTCATAAGTCTCCTAGTTTAAATATGTAATAACTGATATTTAAAAAAATAGAAATGATAGTGAAAACCTTTCTAAAAACTAAAAGCCATTGGACCATACTGTTTATTTTTAATGTATTTTTTAAATTGGGGTATAGTTGCTTTACAATGTTGTGTTAGCTTCTGCTGTACAACAGAGTAAATCAGCTGCATGTATGCATATATCCCCTCCCTCTTGGTCCTCCCTCCCACCCCATGCCCCCAGTCCGCCCATCTAAGGTCCCCACAGAGCACTGAGCTGAGCTCCCTGCACTATATAGCAGTTTTCCACTGCTATCTGTTTTACAAATGGCGGTGCACAGATGTCAGTCCCAGTCTCCCAATTCATTCCACACCCTCTCCCCTCACTGTGTCCACAGTTCATTATTTACATCTGCATCTCTGTTTCTGCCCTGCAAATAGGTTCATCTGTATCATTTTCTCTAGATTCCATATATATTCATTAATATTCAATATTTGTTTTTGTCTTTCTGATTTACTTCATTTGGTATTACAGATAATACATCCATCCACATCTCTTCAAATGACCCAATATCGTTCCTTTTTATTGCTTAATATTCCATATCTTTATCCATCCTTGATGGACATTTAGGTTACTTCCATATCCTGGCTACTGTAAATCGTGCTAACAATGGGATGCATGCATTTTTTGAATTATAGTTTTCTTAGAGTATATATGTCCAGGAGTGGGACTGCTTGGTGATTTGCTTTTAGTTTTCTAAGGAATCTCCATACTGTTCTCCATTATGACTGTACTAATTTACATTCCCACCAACAGTGTAGGAAAGTATCCTTTTCTCCATACCCTCTTCAGCATTTATTGTTTGTAGATTTTTTTGATGATGGCCATTCTGACTCCAGTGAGGTGATACCTCATTATAGTTTTGATCTGCATTTCTCTAATAATTAGAGATGTTGAGCATCTTTTCATGTGCTTTTGGCCATCTGTATGTCTTCTTTGGGGAAATGCCTATTTAGGTCTTCTGCCCATTTTTTGATTTTTTTTTTTTTTTTTTGGATACTGAGTTTAATGATCTGTTTGTATCTTTTGGAGATCAATCCTTTGTCAGTTGCTTCATTTGCAAATATTGTCTCCCATTCTGAGGGTTGTCTTTTTGTCTCATTTATAGTTTTCTTTGCTGTGCAAAAGTTTTTAACTAGGCCCATTTGTTTATTTACATTACTCTAGAAAGTGGATCAAAAAAGATCTCGCTGTGATTTCTGTCAGAGTGTTCTTCCTATGTTTTCCTCTAGGAGTTTTATAGTATCCGGTTTTACACTTAGGTCTTTAATCCATTTTGAGTTTATTTTGTGTATGGTGTTAGGGAGTGTTCTGATTTTATTCTTTTACATGTAGCTGTCCAGTCATCCCTACACCACTTATTGAAGAGACTGTCTTTTCTCCATTATATATTATCGCCTCCTTTGACATAGGTTCGGTGACCATATCTCTTTTATCTCTTAGTTTTATGTCTTTTCTATTCTGTTCCATTGATCTGTATTTGTTTTTTTTTTTTTTTTTTTGGTGGGACCATATCCTTTAAGTGGTGAATTATATGATTTTTAAATTATCAGTAAAGCTATTAAAAATAACAAAAATCAGGGGAAATAAAGACCTTATCATATATTCCCAGTATCTATTTTTTTTCCAGTCATATTTGCCAAAATGGACTCTTGTAAATCCCTGATTTATTGAGATAATTTTTAACTTAATTAATCTTGGGCTGTGCTGAGTCTTCATTGCCTTTCCCAGGTTTTCTCTGGTTGTGGTGAGCAGAGGTGACTCTCCAGTTGGGCTGCTCATTGCAGTAGTTTCTCTTGTTGCAGAGAACAGGTTCTATTGGTATGTGATTCTTAACCACTGGACTACCAGGAAAGTCCATAACCTGGCTACTTTTAAAGTAGAAAAAGAAAAAAAACAAATAGAAAAAGAATTATTTTTTTCATATTTTTATACATTCATGAAGATGATGTATCATATTTGTTTAGCAATAACAACTTTAGATGATTAAATATTGAAATCAGTGATTTGCCCTACTCTTTTGGCTTCCCTGGTGGCTCAGAGGTTAAAGCACCTGCCTCCAATGCAGGAGACCTGGGTTCGATCCCTGGGTCAGGAAGATACCCTGGAGAAGGAAATGGTAACCCACTCCAGTACTCTTGCCTGGAAAATCCCATGGACAGAGAAGTCTGGTAGGCTACAGTCCATGGGGTCACAAAGAGTCGGACACAGCTGAGCGACTTCACTTTGTGTCATGAATGCTACAAGTTTCATTCTCAATTTTGGCCTTGATGTTTCTGTCTCTGCTCTACTTCTTTCTTCTTTGCATTGTGTTCATCTGTTACAGGAATAAACCCATTCTTCCTTTCACATTGCTCTTCTTCATGCATCCATTTTTTTCTTCCCTGGGTAATCTCTCTTTGCATCCCTTGATTTTTTTCCCCACTTTTCTCCTTGTTACTTAAAAAAGAAAGTCCCTCGTGGTATTGTGTTAAAGACAGTCAACAATTGTATGTGGGGGAAGAAGAAAAGATCAAAAGAAGGGGTGGAGAAGGGGCGGAGTGGGGCTGGTTGGTTGACTTGGAGAAGAAAAGGGGAAAGAATAGCAGAACTTTGTTCTGTTCCTGAACAGGGGTGAATCATGGACATTTGTTAAGGCTTGAATTGACATTTTGTCACCAAGTTGTAACTAAGTTTATGATGACAGTTTATCTTTGATAAGTATTTCATTGTAATTGAAAGGGAAACATTGTATACATTTTGAGGGAAAAATTTTTTTAAAGGAAATGTATAATCAGTCCAATAAGTAGGAAATCCAAAAGTACTCTCATTATCTTTTGAAACCATCAGGTCTTGAATATAAAGAATTTTTAGATACTAACAGAGAAAGATATAGAGATGAGTGAATCTACATAGTCCTCTCAACAAAAACAAGCTTGTTTTTAATACAAATGACTACTACTCACATGAATGACATAATTAAAGTATTTCCCTCTCAATGGCAGCTAGATTATGAAATGTTATTAAAACATTATAAAAACAAAGATCTTTATTTTGAAGTTATTCATTTGATACTTTAAAGTTATGCATTTAACTTACAAAAAATTAATCTGCATGTATTCTGACAGCATTAATTCTATCCATAAAATGAATGAGATCCTGGCAAAAGATAGATTGATCGCTGTGTAACAGAAAGACTGGCAGTAATGTCTAGGTAATAAATAGGCGGAGCTTGAAACTCAGAATTTAGTTTACCATTTTACTTTGGACTATCATCACCTAGATTGGAAAATTTATGAAATCAATTCTTTTCCAGCTGGTTATGGACGTTCTGAGAGTACCATATTCTTTATGAACAAATCTTATAATAAAATTTAAGGAATTTGAATAAGAAAGAAAAATCAATTTATATAAATTCCGGTTGTATACAGTGCAAGCTATCTTTAGTATTGTTCTGTTCTTAGTTTTAGAGATATAAAATGTTGAGATATTACTGATTTAATTATGAAAAAACAATAGAATATTTGATAGCATATGACAATATCCTTCAGTCTATTAGGCATTACAGTATTTCTTCCCCAAATTACCATAAACCCTATTATATCCCACTATCTTATATATCTTGAAAAAAATGCTATTATATAAAAATGTTTGCTCTATTGATTTTCCACTGTTTCCTGATACCCAAATTAGAAGTTTAAATCTCCCATTTGTAATAAGGAAGTAAAAAGACATCATATCATTGTTTTTGTCAATGGAATATGGGATTTTAACTCCTAAGTTTATCTTCTTTGTACTAACAGTTATCATTTTAATCACCTAAATCTAAAATATGTGGCTCCAAACTCAAATGATTGATCTTTTATTTTCTATCCCATGCTTATTTCAGCAGAAATTCCGACAACACCCTTTTGTGGTGCTTCTGTCGACACTCATCTAATTAATTATCTGTACAGAAAGTGAATTTGATTCCTAACATATCCAAATGTTTATAGAAATATGCTGGGTTATAATGGTGTTTTATTATATAAAGTATATTTAAAAACCTAGTGTCAGAAAAATAATATAAAAAATGATTTTTCCTTTCTCATGAAAGGCTACATCCATGAAATTAAAAAACAAAAGAGCACCAAGAGTTATTAGCTTTGATTATTTCAAATGTTACTATCTACTTCTTATTAACCACTTCACATTGTGTTTTTGTTGTTAGTGAATACTTAGATAAATAACTGAATTGTCTACATTCCTTTGTAGGCCTAAGTAAATGGATTCTATATACTTTGTGCTATAAATTATAGTTCAAACAGCAAACTCCACCTCTATTTATAGAGAAGGATCTTACCATGAAATCTAGATTTTGAAGTCTGAGTTTTGTTTTTTTTAAAGGAAAGTCACACTGTAGATGCTGACTTTTTCTGAGATGTGTTTGCTTTTAATGGTGGAGGAAGAAGGAGAGCAAAAATAAAGCAAAAATGAATGAAAGATTCTATGGTTAGCAGAAACAAAAATAGAATGGCCTAAAGCTATTGCTTGTTGAAGATACAATGGTATTTTAAATAAAACAGCTTATTTTTCTACATACTTAAGTTAGCATAAATTTGCTAGCAAGAGACTACTGTGGGCAAATGACAAACTTCTAATAAATACTTTTAACTGTTACTTTGTGTCCATTTTAGAAAAGGTATTTCCTCAAAAGCTTAATGTGGTTATCTGTCAACAGGTGTATTATTTAGGCCAAGGAAAAATGTCTTCTAAATATTTGTCTTGATTTTAGGAGATATTTGACCGTATTTGCTCATCTAAGTGTCTGTTCCATGTTGCTTTGTATCATGGCCTCTATATGCTGCTTCAGTTTAAAAGTACTGAATGTGAACGCTGACTTAAAAACCACTACACACTCTCTTAACCATTCTCCTGGGAAATGATGCTTCTGAGTTGCTTTCTTTCCTATTCCCATCTCCTGACATTCCCCAAGGACACAAATAGCGGAAGCTTTCTTTCCATTTGTCTTTAACTTTGCTTTCCTCAGCACACATCTGTACAAGGCAGCATGACAGGACCTCAAATCAGAAGTATTTCTGATGTGATTCTTCCATATATATTGGTCTTAGAACCAGGTCTTTTACTCTATTTGCATACAAAAAGGTCTTTTGTCACAATTTTCCCCTTAGTTTTCTGGAGATATGACAAAAATTAAAAATTCATCATTTCCTTTAAAACTTTTCAAACTAAGGAGGATTATTTTCCTTTCTAGTGTCTGTACATGAGAGGGGGAAAGTGAGGGGGAGGAGAGGCCATTTTTAGAATTTCTTTGTCCTTTTCTTAATCTCAAATGTTGAAGAAATTAGATTTGACGTACTGAAAAATAAATAATAGAAAGCATGCTCATACACACATAGAAAAATATAGGAACATCCAACAGAAATAGAATTTTATGCTAGCAATACACATAGTATAACCTAACACAAAAAGGCAGAAAGAGGGATCATTTTATGGCTGTTCTATTCATATTGTTCTTTGTTCATTCTTAATTAATAAAAATGAAATTATATGAACAAATTAAACATTTACATATTATAGCAATTGATGGTTAGCTAAAAGTGACAGATTATAAATATGTTATGAGTAAAAATACTCTGCATGAAAACTTTAAACTTTATTAAAGGAATGATTAAATACAGACATCTAACTTTTCATTAATCTCTATTTTTAGAATATCATGTACACCTGTGGCTGATTCATGTCAATGTACGGCAAAACCAACATAGTATTATAAAGCAAAATAAAGTAAAAATAAAAACAAAAAAAATAGAATATTTCCTCCTAAATGAATAGTAGATACTAGTTTCTTACATCTTGCTCACTTAAAGCCCATAATTCAAATTTTATCATTTTATCTTGAATGGCAAATTTTGGTGACTTAGCAAAATTTTATTAAAATTGATAGGCTATGATCTAATCTTCATGAAATTTTCCAAAATAACAGAACTGGATAGAAACTGTACATTATAGAATTGCTATGATTAATTAATTGACATAATGCTGTATTGTGAAAATGGCCTTGGTTTAGTTTCATAGGAAAGAAACAAACGCCACATTTTGAATATCTTCATTAAAAAGGTTTAGATTGATCAAAAGCAATTAACACAACAGAGGATTAAGCAATGATTTAGGCTTACAGTTGACAATCAACCCCACCAGAAAGAATTGCAGATGTAATATCTTTCTTCAACAGCTTCAGAAATGAGAGAACACAGTGTTTCATCAGAGTGATCCAAAGGAATCGAGATTTGGCTCAAAGGCCAACGAAGTTAATAATGAAGGCTGACTACCTTCTCAAGAAGTTTATTACATTATTTTATTCCTTAAGCTCTTTCTCTTAAAGATATAAAATTGGAAATGGTGTACCTTAGTAGGAAGTCTGAAATCATTATTGAAATAATTATTTCAGAATTTATTAAAATATTTTTCTGCAGTGTGGCTATTATACCAACATATCATGTAGACAGTAAGAGGCATCTGATTATGCCATTCTTAATCCCCATCCTGGGGAAGAAAATTTGCTTTTTAATCATTAAAAATTGGAGAAAAAAGATGGACTTTACTATTTAGTTATCTAATTTTGGAGTGGAAAGCTATCTATGGTTATATAAACTATCTTTGTGAGCTGAGTTCTCAGTCCTATTCCATCCCATCCCACTTCATCGCTCATTTGCTTGCTCCTGCCGCCACACTCTCTTGGTTTAGCATAAAACAAACTAAGTCAAGTCACGGTGGGGTGCCTTTTGTGAGGTCACTCAGAATAAGAGAAAAGAAACAGAGAGCAAGATAGATGCTACAGAATTAAAGAAAAAAAAATAAGCGCGCGCGGGCACACACACACACACACACACACACGAGAGGTTAGGACGGAAACATCATCACTGGGTCAAGAATCATAAAATCACATCACATTTTAAAATGTTGCTATTAAGTATTAATAGTCTTCTGTTTGAGCAGATTGCCTTTAGAGAGATGGCAAATCAATTCCGAATTAATAAGGGTCTTTCTGTTTTCATAATCTCAAGAAACTAGAGAAGGGCTAATTAAAAATCTCAGTCCTCCCCATAATGCAGGATGGTGATTCCCGCCCCCCCATCAGAAATGGTGTCAAAGTGCTCTAATACACTACTAAGAGAGGGCTTAATAATTTAAGATGTTCAGGGAAACCTTTTCATCTGGTGCATCAGCTCCTTTCTGAAGGAAGCCTGAGTGGTCCAAGAGGCCTACGCAAGACCCACCTGTTTTTTCTAATAGAAGGCCTGGGCACGCCTGCCTGCGGATGCAGGTGAAACTAGCCTGTACTGCAGTGCTGTTCTAGCTCTCTCCCTCAGTTCCTCCTCCATATTTTAGGCGCGTTTCGCAAATTGCCACCTGTTTCTGCTTACCCTTTTCATGCCTTCATCCGGGCCAAGTGCACTTGTTTTGCAGCAACCTTGTCAGGGCAGGGCAGACCACAGGCCAGACCAGGGCATTTGAGGGACTTTTGGCAGTAGTACAATGCTTTTCTCGTGGCACAGTGCTCCTCGGGTATAGCATTTGTCCTTCCACCCCTCGGTCCTACCTAACACATGGCCAGACTAGGACGATTTACAGCATCAGTCCTTCTCTGGTTGTCCTCAGCCCGGACCTTGCCAGGTCTGTCTTGCCTTGCTCTGTCTTGCCAGGTGAGAGGTACCTGGGCGTCGGGCCGCGCTGCCACAGTTGGCACTCAGCCTCGCCCGAGGCTCTAGCCTCTGGCACTCCAGGGCAAATAAATAGTGCCACCTGGTAGGGAGTCAAAAGTGGTGTTTTAAAATGTAAATATAAACCCCTCCTACGTTCGTTGTCAAATCACTTCCCCACGATTTTCAGGCAGGCAGTGGATTCTGCGCCTGGGAGAAGGGCCGGGGGAACACAGCCTGCCTGGGAAAAATAACCCCCGAAGACGCGAGCCAAGCGCTGGCCCGGAGCCCCGGCTCCCTGTGGATACCCACCCAGCGGCTAGCGGTCCCCTGGGAGCTCGCGCGGGGCCCGCCCCGCTCTCGCTCCGCACGCCGGGTGGCGGGAGCAAGCCGGCGCCGACTTTGGGAGTTCCTTTCTGCCTTGTATGGAGGGCCGCTCCTGCCCGTCTCCGCCCGAGTGCTCTGACGCCCAGCCCTCCCGCTGTCCACCCCCAGCCACCTCCCCTCTGACTTGCCGGGAGAAGCCAGACGAAGCCTCTCTCTCTGCCACAAGTCTCTCCGCCTGCCATTACCCCATTCCTGCAGCCGCCCCCACCCTCCCCAGTGCCGTCACCCCTTCTCCGCCCCCGCCTCCGCCCCCCGCCTTCTCCCCGGCAATCGGGGGAATAAATCAGGGAGGAAAGCGAGAGGGAGCGAGAGCGCGCCAGCGCCGGCGGGCTCGCCCAGGTCTGTTTCCAAAGTCGCCCTTGATGGCGGCTGAGGCGAGGCAGCTGCGGCGCGGAGCTGCCGACGCGCGCTAGCGGGTCCGCCCGCCGCCCCTTCCCCCGCGCCGGGCTTAGCCCCTGCGGCTCCCCACGCCAGCCCGCGCCCCAGCCCCAGCCTCGGCCGCGCCAGCCCGCAGACGCCTGTAGTCCGGGCGGACCTTGCTCCTTCTCCTCCCGCGGTTTCCAGCACCGGTCCTTCCCCCGGCTCCGGAGGGAAGCCAGATTGATCTTCGATCGCGAAGATGGCTGCTGGCTGCCTGCTGGCCTTGACTCTGACACTTTTCCAATCTTTGTTGATCGGCCCCTCGTCGGAGGAGCCGTTCCCTTCGGCCGTCACGTAAGTGCTCGGGCCCGGCCAGCAGGGCGGAGAGTGCGGGCCAAGGGGTGCCGTGGAAGTAGGACGGGGGGCTGCGTTCCCGAGTTGAGGGGGCTTTTCCGCCCGTGGGGGTGGGGAGCGAGCCGGGCTCGGATCTGGAGAGGCCGAGCGGGAGGTGCGCGGCTCTTCGCCGGAATGCGCACGGAACCGGCGTCTCGGGAGCCTCGGCGGGGCCGGGCTGTCCCAGGAAAGGTCTGCTGGCGACTTGCGGCACTTCAGCCGATCTCCAAAAGGATTCCTTGGACTTAAAAGAGTTTAGCTGCACTGTGGAAAAAGTTTCCAGCCACATACCCGCTCTCATCAAACCGACTCCAGTAAAAAGTTGTGTTTGGGCAGGGCATTTTGCAAATAAGTAACTGCAGGCTGGCCTGGGTAGCATGGACTTCTCCCGTACTTGGCTTCTGAGATGCTAGTTGCTGTGGTATCCAAACTCCCAAATTACTGGGCGCACTTGACCGCCTTTCTGATATGAGGAGTGCTTGCCCCTCGCGGCAGAGGTGCTGTCCACCCCCAGGGGCTCGCAGAAACTGGGACCCTGCCATCCAATCTCCCTCACCCTCTGTTTGAAACAGTGTCGGCAGACACGCGGTTCCTGTTGTCAGAATGAATAGAACCCTCTATTCCTCGGGGGGAGGGACTGAGCGTTTTCCAGAGTCTCCTGCAATTTTTTTTTCTCTTATTTTTAACATTTCTAAAATAGCTTAAAGAAAACCTCGCTGCTGTTCTGGAAATAGAGTGTTTGAAGGTAGCTGTATAGTCACACGGCAGGAAGGGAGTGAAAAATAATAATTCTCTCGTGTTGGAGAAAAGAATCAAAGTCAGTGGCACATAAAAATATATACGTATTTTTAAATGTGCTGAATAGCCTATTAGGCATTCTGGGAAAGCATTTGTTTTGGTTGTTCAAGCTACTTTAAAGCTTGTAAGAGTAGGTAATGGTAAGTGGATGAGTCACTTTAATGCATTTTACATAACAAAAACAAAGCCCAAGGTAGCCTTCCCGGTATTTTTGCTGTTGGGAATTATTTGCTGTCCTTTGTTGGCAGAGTGCTGAAAACTGGAGTTTTTGGTGGATACTGACCTCAAAGCTTCACTAGTTGAAACCTTGCGGTTATTATTTAAGATTCAGCTTAAAGTATTTATTGCATTAGGTGTCAGTGCAAGAATCCGAAGGATGCACAGTCTAACCTGGAGAAGGGGAGTGTCTAATATTTTTATCATGATTTACAATCGTGTTTTTAAGATAATCTTCCATAAAAATAATAGCAGATCCTTTTTGTTATGAAGCAAAAGGGTAAATGCCATCTGTAGATTTTCCTTTAATTGGCAGCATATTCCAAGCGGATATTTTGAAACATGAAAAGAGTAAGAAGTACACTAAAGATCCTTCAATATTATTCACTCATTAAGAAATTACACTTATATTCTTTTTAAGTCTTTTTGTAGCTTGGCCTATAAATTGAAAACTGAAGTGAGTCGCTTGCGTTTGTTTCAAAAAAGTGACCCTTTAAAAGGGAGTCAGTGTGTTCAGTTTACAGATTTTTAAAGTGTTATTTTTAACTGGCAGTTTATCAATATTTCTATCATTTGGAGGGAATGCATCATCACACCATAGGGGAAAACTATGACTTTTAAAGATACAACAAAATACAATCTTTTATTCCTGAACAGACCATGGTAAAATATTAATGTAAAAATTCTTGTTAAGAAGGACATCTGCAATGTTTTCCCAAAATTAAAATAGCTAAATTTTCATGGTCAGAAATTCACTAAAGATAAGAAAGAAAGTGAATAGTTGGCAAAAATAGGAATTAGAAAGCCACAATTTCTTTTCTTTGAAAGGATTTTAAATTTATTTTCTAACAATGAAAATTTGAGATATTTTCGAATAATTTGAAACTAATTATTTTGTAAAAAAGACTTAAAAGATTTTGTATATCAGTCTCTTGTAGGAAATACTATTTTTATAAAGCTTATGTATCTTTAATTATTAATTTGAAAAGTCAGTCATATCTCCTTATCTTCTGAGGAAGATGTACTTCATGCTAGATTTCTGAATAAACTTTATGAAATTAAAAAATGTAGCATTAACTGTATCATGATGCAGTGCCATTTGCTTTTCTTGCAAAAAGAGTTCATATGGCGTATTTGTGAGGATAAATCTCAATCTTTGGGAAAAATTCCAAGTTCATTAAAAACTCAGTACAAAGATTATAGCATCACTAAAGACAATTATTGTGCTTGTCTATATACATTTTTCATTAGTAAATTCTTTTGGTTTTCTTGATCAGTCTAGTTTTTCCAGAAGACAGTAATATAATACATTTTTTATCAGAAGAGGAAGAATATGCCACTAACAGTATAAAATTCATTATGCACTCATTGGAGTGGGATCTGAATTAGTAATACAAAGTTTTTTTGTTTTGTTTTTTAGAATTTTTATAATAAGGGCCTAAATATTATTATAAAAACATAAATATCATTCTAGATATTTTCTTTAATTTTCTCTGGTTTTAGCATACATTCTCATATAGCATATTCTGAATTAAAATAGTGATTAAATTGTTCTAAGAGTTAACATTAAAATAGTTTTTTTTCAGACAAGGGGAGGAATTTTGATACAGTTCTTTTGCTAGTTTAGGTTTTTCTTTTGGAAATGATTGTTTTAATAAGGTGTGAAACATAAATATGCCGTATGGTTGCAGCCACCTCATGCATATTGGTTTGTATATAAATGGAAAATACATAAGTTTCATGTTACAGTGTGCACATGTTATATTGATAGTTTAAAATGTAGTTTTCTAAAAGGGAGTTCTCCCTTGTTCTAGAAATAATTTGGCTCATATGTGAAAACACTTCTATTTTAAATCTCAAGAGTATTATGTATGGTAGCCAGTATTGTAATGTTAATTTGAATTTGTCAGTTCTAATTTTAGAATCTATTTACAAATCCATTAAAAAAATAAACATAGTTATAACTACTATTCATTTTAAACTTTTATCTTATCATATCAAAATGCCAATATGTCCATAATAATTGGCTGAGAGCCCATTGACATATGGGGATTTTTAATATATTTAAACTATATAATGGGATAAATATATTGGTAAGAGTTACAGGATCTATAGGAAATATTGCATCTCATAAAAGAATAGTACCTTGGGGTTTAACTACTTGGTTTATAAATTTTTATGTATTATGAGACAAATTTATATTTAAAGACTATTAAAAATAAATATTTTCATTGGAGTGGATATCTTTTTCATGTATTAGAAGTGATATAATTATTCTTATTTGGGCTTAGCAATTTTAATTTGCATACTATATATAGAACAAAACATACTTTATGGTAAAATATGAGCTAATATATTAGATTGTAAAGTAAAACCTAAAAACGATGAACATTAATAAATCCCTTTCTCAGATCTTTGATTTGTTCTCATCAGCTTCATCACATGACAATATTTTTCCACAGGTGTATCTTTAAAGTATGCAACAATAGATACATTTTCCCAGATAAGTTGTAACATATTAAATTTAGTGGGTATATGTCTAGTTGTTTGGATTGGCATTTGAATATACATTAGACAGGTTGAAATGAATATAGTCTAAACATTTTGGAAAGGTACAAGAATCTAAGCTTAAGGAAATAAAATGTGCCTTTATTATTTTTCTTTGGCTTTCACCAATTTTAATTTAAAAAAGAAATATAAAATCAAACAGAGACTATAGCAAATTGTTTATTGTGAAAATAGGTAAAATTTTACCATTCTCTTCCTTCAAAGAAATCTTGCTTTGTACACAACTTTTCCAATGTTTCTCCTACATTGATGTGTTGTAAGGTTTGCAGAACATAAATAACAAATGCAAATTATGTATTCAGATTTACTGTTTATAAGTATATATTCATAAGAAATAACAATGCGCTTAGAAATTTAAAAATCAATACAGAAATTATGCCCATAACAAACTGTATTATTTAATTAATGTGTTCTCTGAAGTATTACTATATACAACACATACACAGAAATTTCTTGTTAGTTTTCAGTACTGATGCTAATATCCAAGAAAGTAATCTGTTCTTCTGAATTCATATCTTGTACCTCATGTGTGTCTTTAAGCTGTTGAGAACCTTAAAGTGGAGATTTAAGTGGTTAAATTGAAATATTTTAGGCAATTGTCCAGTATGTTGATTTCATTCAGTGTATTCCATGTGTGGACATAATCAACCCTCAGGTGAGCATATTTGGATGAAAGTTTGGGGAAAAAAAATCAGAATTTGTTTCTAGAAAGTAACATTTCATTGCTATTCAGGTGACAGCTTCCATCATTTGTAATAAAAGAACTGTCTGTTATAGTATTTCAAAAAGCATGTAAGTTGCTGGTAATGTGTAACTGATCTCTGTTCTGTGACATCTATTGCATGTTTACCTAAGGCATATGGTATGTATCAGGCACTGTGTCACACTGTGTCAGCCACTCTTTCTTTTCCTGGACTATTTATGCATTGTACTACAACTGTTCCCTAGGCTTTCATATGGTGGCTTTCCAGTAAACTTGAAACGGCACTGAGATAGTCAACCATGTAGCTTACTCATGGTTTGTTTTCTTCTGTGTGCACAAAACGTAGAAATTACTGTGTCATGATTGTTTACAGAGTTTAAGGAAAAAAATGATTGACTTCAGTGTCAATTGAGATGAAAATTGTGTCTGTCTATATCTCTGTATCTATTTATCTCTATATGTGTATATACACACCCGCTTTTTGTTTTTCTTAATTCTTCAAGTGGCTTATTAGAGTAGAAGAACCTCAGTAAGATAAGTTTATTAACAAAGGTACATGCTGAAAGCTCCCTGCCAGTCCACACTGTTCATAGGGAGTAAATCTCATTCAGAATATTTTTATAATAGCAGCATTTAAAAATATTTCATGAAGAGAATCAGATGAATGATTCAAAATGTTCAGGTCCTGTTAGACAAGTTATTAACACAATTGATGAGTGAAAAGGAAATGTGGTTTTGAAGATAGGCTTACTGTCTTTTAGACAAAACAAAAGGAGGAAGAGACTATTGCACTTGAACTGTTGAGTGCTTATTAAAAGGTCTTTGCATCTAAGCAGTTTTATTTCTACCATTTAGATATAGGATACTTGAAATTTTTAAGAATTAAACATTTGGCGCACCATGTTTTAGGGTTGAAGGATAAATGTGCACGGGTTTTAAAATTTTGTTTGTAAAACCTAAACTTTTCTTTTTTATAGGCTTTATATAGTTTGTGGTAATTGAATTCCATTGCTCCTTTAAAATTTGCCATTTACATGGATTCTAACAAGATCTTAAGGAAAAGATTGACATTGTGGCCTCAACAAACTGGCACACTTTTACCGTTAATTTCAATAATACAGAATCAGGCTGTTATGTATGAAGCAATATTTAAAGGTCTCTTTGAATATGAATGTGGGATATTTCTGGCTCAATGTTATTTTAACATTTGCTTCTGCTGATTTTTTTTTAACCATATGCTTCTGTTGGATTAAAAAAATTAGGATACATTTAAAATTCTATATCATAAATGGAAGAACAACTTAAGCTAGAAATGATAGCAATGGAAAATAATGGTGTTGCCCATTTTAAATGATTCAGATTTGGGAATAATCTATTTATGTGAAGTTCTTTTCCCTGAGTACTTAAAATTTTATTGCAGTAGTTTCCTGGCAAATTATGAAAAAAACAATTCCTGTATTCTTTTATTCAGATAATTAGTTGCCAATTTTTCTTTCTCTCTTCCTTACTACCCCCCCAACACACACATTAGTATTAAAGTCATACTTGATTTTTATTTGTACATAATGTCAAATCAGTTGGAGAAAAAAGTTTTGTTTTGCATCAGGTTACCTGTAACCAGAACTCAATTTGGGTCCTTCAGACTTGAATTTTCACTCTCTGTTGCAGGGGACTTCCTTTTACTACTAGATTTTTCTCTCTGTAGGGATATTGTTTAGAGGTTTCGATGCATAGATAAATCTGTGATACATTGTAAGTACTTTCATCAGAATTGTCAGATGGTTTGGACTATTGTTGCTTTTGACATTTGCCTATATTCTCTGGGAATAATTGGAGAAAGAGGGAGAAGAGCTGATGAGATTGTTCTCTGACTAAGGTACATACTGTCAGGCTATATAAAAGGATTGTCAGACATTAGTAATGTTTTATTTTGAGGGTCAAAGGAGGAATGGCTCAAAAATGAATGTACTTAGGCATACGGGGAAAAAAATCTGCTTTAAAAAGTAATCAAAAGGCGTTGTGGTGAATATGCTGTGAGGAATGGTATGTATTTAAGTGGAGGCAGACAAAGGAACCCTCAGATGTATGAGGTGTGAAGTTACATTAAAGATGCTAAAGGCGGCAGTTGATTATTTTCTTTTCTTTTCTTTTCTTCTCCTCCCTCCCCGCATTTTCCATGTGAGCTTGGTTATCCTGGAAATGCTGTTTACGTCACATGTTTGATTTTACTGACCTAAATATTCATATATTGGAAATTCACCTGAGAAATCAAAGACAATAAAATTGTCAGATAAAAAAATAGAAGCAATTAAACGTTCTTTTATTTTTTAATAGAACCTTGGGAAAGTGGGGTTCATTGGATAAGACATTGGTGTAATACTTTATCAAAAGCTTAAATACTAATAATCAAGAAAATTATCTTAGTAAATTTCTTCCATTAGATTATAAGAATTGAAATATCTTGAAGGTTATATCTTCTAGGTAGTACACTGAAGACTATTTAGACCTCTGATACATATTATTTTTTAAGAATAATTTTGATTTATGCTGTCTCTTTTAACAACTTCACAGATTTTTAACATCAAATGTAATTTAATTTAACAATTAATGAAATTACTATTATCCAGAGCAAATTAGGTGCTTCACTGAGTTACATGCTGGGAGTCCAGATTGAGGAAGAGCGTACCTAAGGAAGACATTCCTACCTCCAGGCTGCCTGTGAAGCAGTGGAATCTAACAAAGCATGACCAGGAAAACCACACAGCGTGGTGAAGAAGTACCCATGGGTTGTTTCACATCAGGCATGGGACTCCTGGGCATGAAGAGAGGTTGAGACTGAACCATCAGTCTGAGGCTAGGTTATACAATTTTTGCATCAGAGTTATCTTCTCACATGACCCAAAGGGGAGTTGGGCAGTGTGGTAGCCCAGCTCTGTTTTCTCAAACAGATTTGGTTTTCATCCTAAGACTTTGTAATTAAAAATAAAAATCATGGGTTTTAAATCATAATATGTGGAGGATGGATTAAAGAGGACCATTATTCAAAGGGACAATGGGAGGGAGCAGTTAATAGATTCTTGCAGCGTCCTAGAGTGAGAGACACCAAAAGGCTGAATAGTGGCAGTGGGAAAGCAAAGCAGGGATGAAACGTAAAGTAGAGGCACATATTCAGGTGCTGTTGGTGCTGGGGGAATCAGGAAGAGAGTAGTGTTAGAGATGGCTGTAAGGTGTTTGCTGAATGTTACTTATTTTCGACTGCGCTGAGTCTTCATTGCTGTCCGTGGGCTCTCTAGGGGTGGTGAGTGGGGGCTGCTCTTCGTTGCAGTGCAGGGGCTTTGGTCTCAGAGCGTGGGCTCTAGGTACACAGGCTTCAGGAGCTGTGCTGCATGGGTTCTAGAGTGTAGGCTCAGTAGTTGTGGCACGTGGGCTTACTTGCCCCATGGCATGTGGGAATCTTCCTGGACCAGGGATTGAACTTGTGTCCCTGGGATTATTAACCACTGGACCAGCAGGGAAGTCCTCCAAGCTCTTTAAAAGGTAATGAAGAAAGAATAGCAAGTTGATGGTGAGTGAGGTTACATGCTTGCTGTTGGGCATTTTGACACTGAGGCATCTCTAGAGATGACTATTAAGCTGTTAGAAATACCTATCTGAAGGGGATTTGGAGGCAAAATGAGTATCTTTGAAAATGGATCCTTCCGTTTACTTAGAAAATACCTATTTAGTATCTTTTATGATAGGCACTGTGAATTTCAAAAGATGAATCTTGATCTACAGTTTCATTTTGCAGAGAGGCGCTTTAAGGAAGTCACCAGACTTTTGCTGACACGACAGCAATTTCAGTAGCATGTTTTGGATGTAAGCATGGCTTCCGTGCCTTGAAGATTTGGTGTGTGTGAGGTAGTTGCTCAGTCATGTCTGACTCTGTGACCCCATGGACTGTCGCCCTCTAGGCTCCTTTGTCCGTGGGATTTCCCAGGCAAAGCTCCTCTGTCCATTGGATTTCCCAGGCAAGAATACTGGAGTGGGTTGCCTGTTCCTTCTCCAGGGGATCTTCCTGACCCAGGGATTGAACCTGGGTCTCCCACATTGCAGGCAGATTGTTTACTGTCTGAGCCACCAAGAAGCCGTGAAGAGTGAGAATATGAAGGCAGTAAGTGCAGATTCTTTCAAGGAACTTGGCAGTGTGAGGAAAGGGAGAGTGATAACAACTTTAGAGGAAGATGGAAGGGATTTGGCTTTCTTTGTTTTGCTTAAAGAGTAGGAGTTATAATAGGTTACTTGGGATTGCAGGTAGTCGAAAACTATAGGAGTATCTTGAACCAAAGAGAGAAATATTTTTCAAAGGTACCAGAATTGGATGCTCAGTCACGGGAATTGGCAGAAGGAATATGCCCCCAGTTGCAGAAAGGGGTGGAGTTGTTATCAGGATCATCTCTTGTTCTTGCCTCTGGTTTTCTTTGACTCTTCCCTTTCCCTGCTAAGGCTTTATCTACTTTCTGGAACTCATTTTGTTGAATGGCTGTAAGGATTTACATTTTTTCCCATTGAAACTTTGAACCAGCTTGAGAGTAGAATCCTAGGCCAAAACATAGCCTGCTAAAGATGTGTTGGTAATCTGAATATGGGTCAGATAGTCATCAATGGCCCATTCATTTAAGATCAGGAGATGGGATTTAAAAAGATTTTGGTTGCCTCAGCTTGGGTCACTTCTCTGCATTGCAACAGGCCAATTCCTGGTACCATGGATAGAGGAAGAGGCAGTTCTTATAAAAAGGCATCTGCTGGGTGGGAGAGGTTGTCGAGACAACTAAATGAGTGTTACCAGAGGGAAATTTGAGCATATTAGAGGAGACCAAATGGCAGAGAGATGAAAGGGATGAGAGAGGCCATGATTGATGGGTGAATGTTCTGGACCAAGGCAGGTGAGAAAGGGATCAAGACTAAAAACAATGTCTTGCAAAGTAACTTTTGAAATGTGAAACAGCCCTGAGAGTTAAAACAGTTGGTTGGAATATAGGATAGATGCACTTTTAATATACTGGAGATGTTTTTGGAGGATTGTTCCAAATTATATATTCCATTCTCAAGAAGACATGACATTCAGAAATGTAATAAATACACATTAGTAATGTTCACATTTTGAGATATACAGACCAGAGTTTTTCTTTTCTTGGTAGTAACAAGACTGTAGTATGTCACTGTGTTTCCTTTGGACACAGCAATGTTTGTTTCTTTTTCTTTTCTTTCTTTTTAAAGTAGAGATGATCATCCTGAAGATCCCTGTAGTTTTGCAAAATGTCATTCATTTTAATAAGTGTATATGCTTATGATAGAAAGATGTTTCATAAACATCAAGGAAGAGGAAACAAACAAACAAAAAAGCAAATAGTTCTTGCTTGGGGCAATTTACCGTTATTCACTTATAGATTTTTTTGCAGATAGGAACAATTTTTAGCTGGTTTACAGCTCTGGTTTGCCTGTGCTTCCCTCCACCTCCCAACCCCATGTCCATTCTTTAGCAGAGGCCGGAAATTTGAATTGAAATAAGATTGTTTTTTAAAAAGTGCATTTGATAACACAGCAAACCATTGACAGAATATTCCAGCAGAGCATGTCCATGGTCTGCCCATACAGAGGCATCTCAGGTCTCTTGAAGGCCTGAAAATCACTGGCAACTGCTATCTCAGCAGTTCTCTGAGTTTCCGAGATGACTGAATGAATGGTTAGGATCACAAATGCTGGCAGATCTAAGAATCAGTCTTGATCTCATTGGTCCCACGGCAGTGTGAAAAACTACCCTTGTGGTCTGTAACAAGAGAAGAAGAGAATCAGGGTGCATATTTATTTCCATTTTGACTTTACTCTTTTTTCTCTTCCATAGGTAGTCACAGTTTGTGGGAACTAATTTTGATGTCTCTACCTGTAGAGTGTCTGGACACTAATAATTACTCACAGCTATCTTTCAGTTATTGTGATATTGCTTTCTATAATTTAATTTTTGAGCTCTCGAATACCAGGCACTGTGAGTTAATACTCTGCTTATTTTTTAATCCATCTAACCTTTAAGTCATTCCCCTAAGATAAGTATTATCCCTATTTTATAGGTGAGGAATGTTAAGTTTTGAGTATGAAGGAGTTTTCTGAGTTTTTTAGGAATCAAGTTTGACCCCAAGCAGCTTGATTTTAGAATCCTACGCTTACCTGCTATACTTTGCTGCCTTTTCCTGGCAGTAGCCTGCTTGTCTTTGCATCCATTATCTTACCTGTTCAATTTGTGGCTGGCTGCATATTGTAGCAAGGAGGCCAAGGGGGAAAGGAGTCAGTGTAAAGTAAAGCAGAATTAACAGTAAGTCCAGTTCCTCTATCTGCAGATCAAGGGCAATATTAAGCTAATCTTGAATCATGGTATTCCATTATGGGCATCACATGAGAGGATGCATTGGGAACCTTGAAGGACCATTTTAGAGCCAGGCTTTATTATTTGTATAACATATTATTTTTTCTGCCTTCAAGAGGCCATGATTTGATGCCTAAGGGTTAGTGAGTTAGATTATTGTACTAATACATCATTTGGGTCAACAGAAAAAACTAAAATGAATGAGAAAAGGGATGCTTAGCTGGCCTTAAAAATGTCTCTTCTTACAAGTTGTGTAGCCTTAAATGATAAAGAGGAAATGAGAAGAGATGCAGCGGATTCCAGTGAGGGAAGTGTTTTGTCTCTAGGTTCAGGACACAACCTATATCTTAAAAGGGACCGAAGGAAAGTAGGACCTCAAGGGATTTGATGTGCTTCATCTTGGCATTTCAGCCAGCACCTGTTGTATGAGTTCTGTGCCACAGGAGGTTGAGTCTATTTTTAAATGTCATAATTTTGCCACTGATAACTTCTCATTGTCAAAGATGGAAGTTATCAGCTTCAAGACAGAATATTTGAAAGTGAATAAGGCAGTCTATCTATGATGTTTATAGAAATGATTCCAGACAACCCTGAAAACTGAACGAGCACAGAATAGTAAAATTGAGACCAGTTGCATTTTTAGCAACCAACACAGAAGTCAGAAAAAAAAAAATCTGCCAAGAGCATACTGAAAAAGGCCAATTTTTTTCATCTGACTCATCCAACTGATGATTAGTTAAAGTCATTGAACCCCCTCCCTTCACTTTACAATATAAATGGAGGCTAGCCTTTCACAAATACTTTTCCCATTTTGGTAGAAATAAAACACTTAAATTTCTGCTGCACGTTTTTGATCAATTTATGGAGAGAAGAGATATTTTAGATGAAACGTGTTTTAATACCAACGACTAATGAGCACAACTTGAGGATAACCATTGAAACAGTAAGTGTTCCAGTGCCAGGAACCTGCCTTCTTATGGCAGTCATTTTGACATTTGCTACAGAAAGGAATGTGTAAAATTCTTATGATGTCTGTCACTTTAAAAATACCAACCCTTCTTTACCATTACATTACATTAGAGTTGACTTAAATTTGCATCTGTGAAAATGTTAGGAAAGAGAAACAAATGGGCCATGTGAAGCCTCAGGAGGATGGGCACAATGAGGGGTGTGCAGATTGCTCTAAATTAAACATGTAGAAAGCTTGGTTGTCTCTCAAAACACCTGATTTTCCTGTCGATGTAAGTGTAGAAACCAGAATCAATTTTCATGAGGTGAAATTTTATTGTGCCTGTGTAGCTCAGTTCCCAGGGGGTTGATCCGTGATGTTAGGATCTGCTAGTGAGTAATTGTTTAAAATATATGGTAATACTTGATGGTAATAAATAAACATAGGGGATTGGTAACTCATCACAGAGCAAACCATGCATGATAATTAGATGAGGTCATTTATCTCCTTAAGTTATCAGGGGTGAGTTTGGCAAAACAAATACAGTATTGTAATTAAAAAAAAAAAAAAAAAAAAAAAAAAAAAGTTATCAGGGTGACGCGAGCTGTCTGTGTGGTATGTAAAAGCCAGCTGAGACCCTGGGTGTAAATGATTGTGACAGAGGGGCGATTTTGAAGGTTGCAAACTTTGGATTTGGTCCTATACCTCTGTTTTTGTTTTTTTTTTTTTTTCCTATAAGGGACTTAGATTGGCTCCTGGGATTTTCTGCTTTTGTAATAAACACAAGGATCTAAAACCTGAGTTCAGAAGGTTGCTCAGAGTCTGTTTTTCAATTTCATTTTTTATGTTTCTTCTGTATTTTTCTTCTGTATTTCATTTTAATCTTTCTTCTTAATTACAAAGAAATGCATCAACTATATATATAAACTATAAATGTATATAAACACACACATACATGCATAGTTTATGAATACTAGATGTCAGTTCTGTGCTGAGTGCCATTGAAGCTGTGTTCTTTGAGGTGACTATTAAGTACTTCTGAGTTCTAGAAAGTGAGTGCTCATTTGTGGTGTGGTTGTAGCCTTCCTAACCAGGTTTCCTCATCTGAACCACAGAACAGATAATGATTTTAGTGACCATTCCAAAGGTATAGGGTGAAGTTTAATAATGGATGCTTTTGAATATTAGGGCTTAATTCCCTCCTGGAATTTGCCAGGTTGGCCAGTAGTGTGGGTTCAGAGATCAGCTCCACCATTTGAACAAGATAGCTCTTTCATTGCTAAAACCTCATAAGGTTGTAATGAGAATTAAGAATGCCAATTCATATGAAGCATGGCACACACACAAAAAGCACTGGAAAATATAATTTGACTAGAAGCAAGAGAATTTAGTGGAGTCAGGTGACTTGAGTTCCTTTTGCCTCCACCAATATCTTGTAAGGAAAAATTCTCGGCTTTAGCACTTTCTATAATTACTCACCGCCGAATCATTTCTGAACAAGTTGGTCTTAGTTGTCATGCATTTGCATTCACGTGTCTGTTGAGCATAAATGAGATGTTTCTTGGTACCCAAGTATTCCACTGCCGATAAGGATGCTTCTGAAGGGTTCTCACCTCCAGCCCCCACATTTTAGTTTTCTCTCTAATAACCTTTCTGATAGCAAAAGTGGTAAAATTTGATGTTTTCCTCCTTTTTTTAACTCTCTGTGCTTATCCTCACTTGTACTTAAACGTGGTATGGTCTCAGACTCCTTTCTTTATTTGATTGAAGGGCCCACAAATAAATATATAAGGAGGTCAGTGACCTTGCATTCTTGTGTGCAGAGAAATAATGTTAGTGGCCTATTGACATATGAGGTTTTGGCTCTGTGAAAGAGGCCCTAGATGTTCTCATTTGATAATATATTTCTAGTAATGATTGCAAATTATCTGAAAATGGTAACTTTAAAGTATCAGTAATAATTGTGTGTAACATAGAATAGTGCTTTCTTTTTCTTTAAGATGAGCAAAAACCATGTTATCATATATTACCCATGGAATAAATGAATATTATGAGTGTTTTTAGAAGAGTAGAACTCAATTATATTGTACTGCTTAAAATATCTAATTTTTCAAGGAGAATTAATATTAGGGCTCATTATACATCTTAAAGTTTGAAAGAGGTATGTGTGTAGAATCGCATGAAGTATGGCCTTTCCTTGTGTCCAGTTGACCAGCTTTCCTCATAGTAGGGAATGGAGAAGGCAGTGGCACCCCACTCCAGTACTCTTGCCTGGAAAATCCCATGGATGGAGGGGCTTGGTGGGCTACAGTCCATGGAGTCGTGAAGAGTCGGACACGACTGAGCAACTTCACTTTCACTTTCACGCACTGGAGAAGGAAATGGCAGCCCACTTCAGTGGTCTTGCCTGGAGAATGCCAGGGACGGGGAGCCTGGTGGGCTGCCATCTATGCAGCAGCATAGTAAGGAAATTCTTAAATGAGAGAAGTTAGAGAAACAGTTAAATCCTCATGATGTATGCAAGAAAGATGTGAATCAGACCATACAAAGGAGACTGAACAGACGATGACCCCTGGTTTAAAGTGGAGTGAAGGAAACAAACCATACGGAATCTTTGTAAAGGCGTTTTAGGTGAAGACAGAGAGAAAATGAATCCTTTGTTTAGAATTAAGTAATCTAGACTCGTGTGTTTATTTTAGTTTGATGTCTTCTGTGCCGTAATTACCACAAATTCAGTGGTTTCAAACAATGGGCATTTCTTTTTCACAGTTTCCATGGTGATGAGTCTAGCCATGGCTTTGCTTGTTCCTTTCCTCAAAGTCTCACATGGTTGCAATAAGGTGTTGACTGGCTTTCATTCCTTTCCAGGGCTACTCTGCTCTTTTTCAGGCTTTTGTGGTTGTAGATACTTACTTGTGGTTGTGGGACTACCTCCCCACTTCCTGTTTGTTCTCAGCTCTTGGAGGCCACTCACTTCCTTTCCGCAGGGACCTCTCAAAGGTCTTGTCACAACATGGCAGTTTACTCTTTCAAGGCCAGCAATAAGATCTCTGATCAGAAAGGGGTCCCAATCCCTCTTTAAGGATTAGTTAAGTTAGACTAATTTAGTTAAGTTAGTTAAGTTAATTAAGTTTAGTTAGTTAAGTTAGTTAACTTAACTAAATTAGTTAAGTTAGACTATTTGCATAAGTTAGACTATTTGCAATCTTGATTATATCTATAGAATCCCTTCGCTTTAGCCATGTAACAATCATGGAAGTGAGAGCCCTTCTTGATCCCGGGTCCCACTCCTACACCAGCAAAGTGGATGATGCATGCGAACTGTCCCAGAATTTTTCTTCCCTTGAGTTCTATTGTTAGACAAGCATCATATAAATACTAAAAGCTAGAAAATGGGAAAACTTACTCCTTTTCACTTAAGATGTTCACAAACTTTGAAGAAGCACTCATAACTATCATCATTTTTGCCTCAGGCGATCTGTGCTTTGCCACGTTGGTGCTGATCCATCCCATCAGGAGTCAGGAAAGCAAATTAACTGGTCATTACTAGTGTAGTTAGTTAGCTGAACTTTTCACCCTCTGCAAAGAAAAGAATTGTCTGTACTGTGGTTTAAGCCAGTTTACACAATTATTGTTAATAAATGTGTGGAAAAACTGTAAGTTCATTTGTAATGTAAAGGATCAAGTTACTTCTAAATTAAGGTTACACTTCATGAAAGCTTAGCTCTCTCCCTAAATTGTGTGCCTTTCCCTGCCTGTATAAACTAGGTGATTCTGTAACCTTAATCAGCATCTAGTTTTGCTTATATGTATTTATGGTATGGTCATGTTTTCTCACTAATGCCCCAGTTACAGAGTATTAATGCAGGAATGTTCATATGTAACTGAAAGCATCCACATGTGATTTCTCTTCACTGACTAGATTCAAGTGAATAGCTGTGGCTTCTGCTTTTCAATGAAAGTATTATACTTCTTCACAGTACCTAAGTACTGAGTACTCAATAATAAGTTTACCTGGAAAAAAGCCCCTCTTATCTTGCATGTAGGTGTGCCTTTGCTCTGTACCATGCATGCCTACTGACTTTGTTTTAGAAGTACTGCTGATTGTTTGATTTATTCAGGATTTGTCTTGTTATACCTCTAGCAGTAATTAATTTGCTAACATGACGGGATTCTGGCCAAAATAATTGTCTATCTAATTCAGTGCTTTTCACAATAACTGTGCTAAAGGAACAGAGTTTGTTTATTTTTGTAAATTTCGTATTCATTGCAAATGTGTATTTTTGTAGCATACATTGAAAATCAGTAGAAAAATAAGATTTAGAGAGGTATGAATCTTTGTTTTTAAAAAATTATATTCGGTAGTCATAACATTACTTTTTCAGACTGTTATCAAAGTGTCTAAACACCCTCCATTTCTGTACTTTACCTGTGCCGGATTTGCAGCGTGTAATCTGAGTAACTCTAGTTAAATAGATTTGGCTATTTAAGGTAACTAAATGTTTTCAGTTTAAAGTGACATAAAAAGAAACAAAACTCCCAAAATTGAAGGTTTTCACATTAAAAGATTTTTTAAAGTGATATGACCTTTAATGCTTATCTTTTATTTTGGCTATTAGATAGAAATGGCATTTTTTCTCGAAGTCATCATAATACTTTGGCTTGGTAGGAGCTGCCAGTTTCACATGGTTACATGCTGTCGTTCCTTACCGAAATTTTATGTTCTTCACAAGCAAATTTATTTGACTTTTAATGTGTTTTCTTTAGAACATTTATTGTTTGCCATAGGTCTAAACATTTGCTATCAGTAAAACAAATATTTTGGTACTGTAATGAAGTTAAATGGGCTGCATACCCTTTTTAGGACCATTTCAATAAGTCAGGACTCAACTAGTATTCCCTTGATGGATTATGAAATTATTTGGATATATTCAAAAACAGAGGGACACAAAATTGTTACTGCACAAAGATTTTCTGTCCCAGAATCAAGATGAAAACATCTTAAACATTCCTATGGTAGGTGAGGTTTTTTTCCTTTTCCCCCTTCCTTACCTTGTCTTTAAAAATTATATGTATTAGATATAGTTGGTCTCTGAGGCTGAGGCTATATAAAAATGTCTACCTATTTCTCAGATTTCAGTGTCTGCTGAAATATAAAAGTATAAACGTTTTCACTGTGTTGAATAACATCCAGAGTCAAAATGATTCTTGCAAAAGGCAATTAATTTTTTTCAAAGAATACAATGTGCCATTTATCTTTGGTTCAAATGTTCACTTAGTAAGTAATGAGAATTCAAGAGCTTTTTCATTTTGTAGAATTCACTTACTCCATATGCATCTGTGCACTTTAAAGTTGACATGTACATTAAAAAGCTTTATTGGACAAGAATATTTTTGCTTTCTGTTGGTTCAATTAGAGATTTTTCTGACAGTTTGTTACCAAAGATGTCCTTAAGTTACATATATGATTTTACCTAACAAAACTGAGGCATATTAAATTATATCAGTAGACTGGCACAATAAGATTAGCTGCTCTTTATTTTCTGTCTTTTCTTGCAGTCCTTCTGAGTAATATCTTTCTCTATACACTTATTCCTGAACAGTTGTCTCAAGGATTTTTATATGAATTTTCCAGACTGCTGAGAAATTAGCTTCCTAAAAAGTCAGAATTATATGTTTTAAGAATGTCTTAAAGGATTCTTACTCTGTTCTTTAGTGGATTACTTAAAACGAATTGAATTACACTACATCTTTTTATAAAGATGTTGCTTCTTTCAGCTAACAGTTGCGATGTCAGGTCAAGAACAATACCAGTCTTAACAGTGCTAGATAAACTCTTGCTGAATTTCCCAGAATGGTAATCTCTTTTAAATGACTTTCAGGATAAGCTCACAAAAAATACCTTGTTGACAAATTCTTAAAACTTCGTGGATTTTACATAGTAAAAATTGTAGCTGTTTCTGTGTAGTTTGAAGAAAGATTTCTTGAAAAGGATGTTCAATTCAGCACATTACAAAGGCCATTGATTTTAAGAAATCAGCTGAAATCTTACCAATGAAATTGTCTAACACCTTGGTAACCATTATAGCTAATTATTGCAATAAAATATCAATTATTACATTTTATGTGCATATCATTTAAAATATCTTGCCAAGATGACCTTCATACATGAATATTTTAATGTAATTTAATATATTTGCAATTTGGCCAAAAATATGGCTAGAAATTTAGAACCAGATGTCATTGCCTTTTAAATGTCACATCTGAAAATAAAGTATTACCTTTGTAGTGAGCAGCTTTGGTTAGGGGTTAGTTAGGGCTGTTTCTAGAGCTGCATGAAACAATAGGTAGGGAAAATATGGTTAAAGACTCTATGAACAAGAAAAACAGGACCTCTGCTGCTTAAAATTAAATAAAATTTTTATTTTATTTTTATCTGAGAGGTTATTCTGTTGACCTTAGATGGCCCAAAAATGAAAGTCACTGCAGTATTCTTTCTTTTCCCTGACCATCGTCAATTTTTAAATTAGATTTCGTTTCAGGCACACCTGTGCAGACGTGATATGATCAGCCCTTCCTCCAGGTGAGGTGCTTAGAACTGACAAGCATCATATTCAGTGGTATGGAGGCAGGCTCCAACTGTGTTGAAATGTGCTGTTGTCTCCATCTGCCTCTTTTTTGCTATTTGTCTGCCACTATATTTCTTCCTTTCTTGATGGAACAGGGGTATACAAGCTCTTTCTTGGTTTTATGCTCCATCCATGATTTTTCATTTGACAGAAGTAAAGTTTTATTTATAGAATAACTTGTTTTAAAACTCGTATTTAAAGTGGTGTGTTTCAACATTTGTTTAGTGATCCTGAAGTTCTAGAGGTAGAATCAGAAATGAAGATGGGATTACCTGGTTCTTGTCTTAAGCCAGAACCTAGAAAAATGTAAACTTAACCTTGCACAATTACTCAATGAAAATAAAAGTTAGGAGGAGATATGATGAAGTTGAAGTCCTTTAAAAATGTCCTTTAAAGTTTTATTCCAGTCTTTGTCTTAATAGACTTAGGCCTTTCAGAAAAGAGGGGATATACTTATGCATACAGCTGATTCACTTTGCTGTATAGTAGAAACTAGCAGAGCATTGTAAAGCAACTGTACTGCAATAAAAACTTAAGAACAAACAAAACCCCAAAGTAAAACAAGATAAAAAGTTACTCTTGTATGGAAATTAGAGGAAGTCTGATTCTTGTAGAATTCTCTGTTGTGTGATTCCACATTACTCTAGCCTGTATGGAAGAAGATAGCCTCTGTCAGTGTGCTCCACAGACCGTCGGCCTCAGTCATGAATTTACTCAGAATCTAAGGTGGGCCCACGAACCTGCTTTTTAACAGCCCTGCCAGGTGATGCTTATGAATTTTCATGTTTAAAATCATGGCGTTATGGACAACTTTTCGAGTAACTAGCTGGCAGCTTACTTTGAGAAGTTTGACTTAGATGGCAGATCTAGTGACATATTTTAAAAATGACACCTTAAGGGCAAATGAAGTACCAGAAACTGGTTAGAAAGGCACTTACTTCCAGGGAAGACTATAATGAATCAGAGTTTCCAGCATTCAAGTTCAACAGTTTTCATTTTGATAGTTTCGTGATTCTTACCCTTAAAAATATTTTGATAATGCTGCGTGCATATTCTTTCCTAAGATGTTTGCGTACTGAGAGCCCACATTTGTTTATGATATGATGGTTTCTGGGTTAGAAGATGTTAGCATATACATATTAATCATAGAGTTTTCTGTGTTTTTGGCATAGCAAAATATTCTCTTAAAAATACTAATATGAAAAGAATATGACAGGAAGTTGACAATATAGTAATTTATGAGCATAGTTTTTTTCACTGTAAATTTATTTCTTGAATGAAATTGGAACTTGCTGACTTAACACATTATTGACCAGGAAATTTTTGCAGAAACTTATGCCTGTGACTGGTGATTTGTTATGTGAGTGAATATTGAAACCCCCGAGATTCAGGTGCATTTGAGTAAATAGCGACAAGGTGTTTTTGCAATTAAGAAACTTACACCATGTCAAAGCAGTGTTCTTTCCTTCTGTAACACCCAAGAAAACACATTTTATCCTTCTGGTAATTGCCTCTCTTTATTAGTTCAGTTCAGTCGCTCAGCCGTGTCTGACTCTTTGCGACCCCATGAATCGCAGCACGCCAGGACTCCCTGGCCATCACCAACTCCCAGAGTTCACTCAGACTCACATCCGTCAAGTCAGTGATGCCATCCAGCCATCTCATCCTCTGTCATCCACTTCTCCTCCTGCCCCCAATCCCTCCCAGCATCAGTCTTTTCCAGTGAATCAACTCTTTGCATATGGTGGCCATAGTACTGGGGTTTGAGCTTCAGCATCATTCCCTCCAAAGAAATCCCAGGGCTGATCTCCTTCAGAATGGACTGGTTGGATCTCCTTGCAGTCCAAGGGACTCTCAAGAGTCTTCTCCAACACCACAGTTCAAAAGCATCAATGCTTCGGTGCTCAGCTTTCTTCACAGTCCAACTCTCACATCCATACATGACCATTGGAAAAATCATAGCCTTGACTAGACGGACCTTAGTTGGCAAAGTAATGTCTCTGCTTTCGAATATGCTATCTAGGTTGGTCATAACTTTCCTTCCAAGGAGTAAGCGTCTTTTAATTTCATGGCTTCAGTCACCATCTGCAGTGATTTTGGAGCCCCCAAAAATAAAGTCTGACACTGTTTCCTCTGTTTCCCCTCTGTTTGCCATGAAGTGATGGGACCGGATGCCATGATCTTCGTTTTCTGAATGTTGAGCTTTAAGCCAACGTTTTCACTCTGCTCTTTCACTTTCATCAAGAGGCTTTTTAGTTCTTCTTCACTTTCTGCCATAAGGGTGGTGTCATCTGCATATCCGAGGTGATTGATATTTCTCCCGGCAGTCTTGATTACAGCTTGTGTTTCTTCCCGCCCAGCATTTCTCATGATGTACTCTGCATATGAGTTAAATAAGCAGGGCGATAGTATACAGCCTTGATGTACCCCTTTTCCTATTTGGAACCAGTCTGTTGTTCCATGTCCAGTTCTAACTGTTGCTTCCTGACCTGCATATAGGTTTCTCAAGAGGCAGGTCAGGTGGTCTGGTATTCCCATCTCTTTCAGAAGTTTCCATAGTTTATTGTGATCCACACAGTCAAAGGCTTTGGCATAGTCAATAAAGCAGAAATAGATATTTTTCTGGAACTCTTTTGCTTTTTCAGTCATCCAGCGGATGTTGGCAATTTGATCTCTGGTTCCTCTGCCTTTTCTAAAACCAGCTTGAACATCTGGAAGTTCATGGTTCACGTATTGCTGAAGCCTGGCTTGGAGAATTTTGAGCATTACTTTACTAGCATGTGAGATGAGTGCAACTGTGCGGTAGTTTGAGCATTCTTTGGCATTGCCTTTCTTTGCAATTGGAATGAAAACTGATCTTTTCCAGTTCTGTGGCCACTGCTGAGTTTTCCCTAGTTTGCTGGCATATTGAGTGCAGCACTTTCACAGCATCATCTTTCAGGATATGAAATATTATTATTTAGAAATATTATTTGAAATATTATTATTTAGAAATATTCTAACATTGGAGAAGGAAGTAACAACCCACTCCAGTATTCTTGCCTGGAGAATCCCAGGAACGGGGGAGCCTGGTGGGCTGCCGTCTATGGGGTTGCATAGAATCGGACACAACTGGATCAACTCAGCAGCAGCAGCAACCCTAACATTGAATTCGTTTTAATGATAATTATGCTGTTTTAGGTTTATTTACCAGAGGCCACTTATTTATGTTGATGTTCTAAGACTAAGTTAAAATAAGACTGCTGTGCTTTTTTTTTTTTTTGAGCCAAACTGCTATTTTATGTATGTATATGTGCTTTATAAAACTTAGGAATATGCAAGGAGTCCGAAGGTTACAAAGAATGCTTATTAAGCAAAAAGGAAAAGCAGATGTGTTGTGATATAAAACAGTGAAAAATAGATGATTATTTTTCATTCTGTTGGCTCTGTCTTTTCCTGTGCTTCAAGTGTCTTATGTAAGCCTTTTTGTGAAATCCCTGTCTTTCTAAAAGTAATTTGGGATGTGGGTTAGGCAGGGAGAAATAAGTGTAAAGACCCCGAAAAACACAGTAAGTGAAAGTCTTTAGAAGCACATATAACTGAGTCCCCTTTAACCCATAGGCAGGCTATCCTTAGGAGCTGACATGGACTCATATTTAATAGTATGGAGGCAGTAACCAGGTGTGTTGAAAAATGCCTTTGTGTCTTATCTGCCTCTTTCCCTATCCGTCTACCACTATATTTACTCCTTTCCTGATGGAACAGGTGTACACAAGCTCTTCCGTGAGTTTATACTCCATCCAACATTTGAGACCCGCCCCCACCTTTAAAAAAAATTCAAAGGACTTCTTCTCTCTGAAACGGGATAAACAGAATCTTCCCAGAGAGGTGATTTTAAAGGGAGTCTATTACCAGTGGTATATCCTCATTATGTAGACCATATAAATTCAAATCATAGTTTAAGGGAGGAGTTTTCTCTGGTTCTGTTTTGACTTTGTGATTGCAGCTGTCAAACACTGTCAGGTAAAGCTCCATATCTGGGCTTTCCGCTTCTGAAAGTTTTCTCACCAGTGGTTTGCCATAGAGTCCTGGAAAAAGCTGTGAGCGCATGATTTCTTGGGGTTTTCTATGTAACTTCAGATACTACCCCTTAGAACTCCTGGTACTATTCTGAAGTCTTTGTAGATTGTTATCAGTGGCACTATAAATAAAGCTGAACGCTGAAGAATTGATGCTTTTGAACTGTGGTGTCGGAGAAGACTCTTGAGAGTCCCTTGGACTGCAAGGAGATCCAACCAGTCCATCCTGAAGAAGATCAGTTCTGGGTGTTCATTGGGAGGACTGATGTTAGAGTTGAAACTCCAATACTTTGGCCACCTCTTGCGAAGAGTTGAATTACTGGAAAAGACCCTGATGCTGGGAGGGATTGGGGGCAGGAGGAGAAGGGGATGATAGAGGATGAGATGGCTTGATGGCATCACTGACTCTATGGACATGAGTTTGGGTGAACTTCGGGAGTTTGATGGACAGGGAGGCCTGGCGTGTTGCAGTCCATGGCTTCTCAAAGCGTCGGACACGACTGAGTGACTGAGCTGAACTGAGCAGTGGCACATAATAAAGTGCTGATAAGAAGCTGGCCATAGCTAGTACAGAGCTACTCTGAATATATGTGGTATTTTATAATAATGAAGCAAGAATGTTATTTTACATAATTATGGTTAGTGGAATACCACTTTGGTATATTAAGAGGGGAAGACCATTGGAATAAAAAGATAAAGATATTTTGAAAGACTTGCACTTGAAAAGTATAAAGGATAACTGAATCATAAAGAAATAAGTGATACAGGCAGTGTTAGAGGAAACTGTGGCCTTATGACTTTCTTCCTACTCTGATTTTTCTGCATTGAAAGATTGAAAATCTGCTCCAAGTAAAACATAATACAAATTTATCAAAGGCATGTATTCTCCAAAATTGTTGTTGTTTAAAATGTGGAAACAAGAACCTCAAACTGTTTAAAGCAATTATTCTGTAAAGTATATCACAGAGAAGATATTCTAGCATTTTTTAAGATATAGCAATAGATTTCCTCTTTATATTCATTTAGGTACATTTTGGAAAGCATTTCTCATTCTTTTATCTTTCAACAAGCATGGGTCTGTTTCTGGCCCTAATGATGTGATGAGTTAAAAGTGGTGTTTTATAAAAACAAAACCAAACCATGAGTTGGTTATGAGGTGAAAACTGGAAATTAAGAGGTTTTTGAAATTGTCGTTTGATATTACATGCAGTTCAGTTTTGATTCATTTATATTTCTTACCAATCTTCATTTCTCCTAAATTCAGACAGTATAATAAAGGCTAGACTATTTTGTTTTAATTTTATAGTATTTTTCTTAGCATTGCATAATAATTTTATAGTATTTGGGAACAATTCAAAATTATAATTTTGACAAGTTAGAAAAATCAAACCAAAGAAGCTTCACTGAACATAACTGTGGAAGTCTGTTAAAATGTACCTAGGGAAAATAGTATTACCACATGGAATTTATTTTAAAAAACCACTAATTTTCCCGTACATTGTAAGACTGGGTTTCTCAGGCTTGGCACTACTGATATTTTTGACTAAATAGTTCTTTCTGACATTGGTCTGCCGTGTGCGTTGTACTTAGCAGCATCATCGGTCTACCTGTTAGAGGCTAGTAGCAATTCTCCAAGTCACAGTAATAAAAAAACATCTCCAAACATTGTCAGATATCTTCTTGGGTGCACAGTCACTCCTGGTTGAGAACCACTGATCTAGATGGAATCTGCACAATAAATTGGCTCCTGATATGTATTCCTCTTGCCATGATGTCTATTTTTGGCTCATTCCCACAATGCTTAGGTGGTGTTTGCATTTTGCTAACATTTGTCACACCAGTGAGTTTTATTCATTGATTCCTGATAATAAGTATGCCATTGAAAGGGTAAATTAGCTAGTTCAAAATATTTTCTAAATTAAGCTGTTAAATTTAGTGCTTGGTGAAGCAGGAAGTGTAATTATTTAACATATAGGCACATGTGCAAGGGTAAAATTCTCCTGTTCCTGGAGATCTCTGAATTTCCTGAAGGAAAATTTTATAGTGAAACTTGTCTTTAACAGAAGCATATTGGTGTCTGCTCTTTCCTGCTGAGTCTGGAGAGGAAATGAGACAATCTCTCCTGTCCTTGTGCACACTGAATAAAATGCTTTGTAGATACCAGAAATGCTGGACAGTTGCCAGAGTGGCCTGTGGGCAAAGTGTAATTAGCATGGACATACACTTTCCTATGGGTATTTGTTTCACTTGAGGAAGTGAGATAGTAAACTAATGAAGATTCTTATTGGTTGAAAGCTCTCCATTTTTTTCCGGGGAGAACAATTGGCAGAGTCCCTGAAGCAGTACAAGTACTACTGAGACAAAGTCATGGCACTGCTCAGTTCTGTTTGTAAGTATACTGTACAGTGTTCTGTCTTATATGGAGCTTTGAAATTTTATAGTGCTGGTCTGAACTGATCACTCACAAAAATAATTTGATGACTATGAAATGAATACCAGGTGTTTCTGCTCATCTACTTTTTTTCTGTAAATGGAGAATAGCTACATGCTGATTGTTCTCTTTTAGGACAGTGTACTTACAAGAATGGCAACACAAAATGGTGTAGTATAGAAACAGTAATCCCATTGTGAATCACTGTCTACATTGGTCAGGAGGGAATGCTGTTAAACAGTGAAAATGGAAACCCAGAATCTCTGGTCCAAGATACTCTTTTTTTTTTTTTCTGTTGTTCAGTCAAAAGAAATTTCTTTGCTTCTTTTATTTCTGTTGTTAAAAAAAAAATACAAATAGTTTACCTTTTTAGTTGATTGGCTTAAATGAGGGTAAGACCCCAAAAGAGTCCGAAATGCAGTACTTGGGTACCATCTCAAAAACAACAGAATGATCTCTTGTTCGTTTCCAAGGCAAACCATTTAATATCACAATGATACAAGTCTATGCCCCGACCAGCATTGCTGAAGAAGCTGAAATTGAACGGTTTTATGAAGACCTACAAGAGCTTCTAGAACTAACACCCAAAAAAGATTATAGGGGAAGGAATGCAAAAGCAAGAAGTCAAGAGATACCTGGAGTAACAGGCAAATCTGGCCTTGAAGTACAGAAGGAAGCAGGGCAAAGGTTAACAGAATTTTGCCAAGAGAACGCACTGGTCGTAGTAAACACCCACTTCCAACAACACAAGAGAAGACTCTACACATGATCATCACCAGATGGTCAATTGATTATATTCTTTTCAGCCAAAGATGGAGTTCTGTACAGTCAGCAAAAACAAGACCGGGAGCTGACTGTGGCTCAGATCATGAACTCCTTATTGCTAAATTCAGACTTAAATTGAAGAAAGTAGGGAAAAACCACTAGACCATTCAGTTCAGTTCAGTCGCTCAGTCGTGTCTGACTCTTTGCGACCCTATGAATTGCAGCACACCAGGCCTCCCTGTCCATCACCAACTACTGGAGTTTACTCAAACTCATGTCCATCAGATGCCATCCAGCCATCTCATCGTTTGTCGTCCCCTTCTCCTCCTGCCTCCAATCCCTCCCAGCATCGATGTCTTTTCCAATGAGTCCATTCAGGTATGACCTAAATCGAATTCCCTTACGATTATATGGTAGAAGTGACAAACAGATTCAAGGAGTTGGATCTGATAGACTGAGTGCCTGAAGAAATATGGATGAAGGTTTGTGCAGGAGGCAGGGATCAAGACCTTCCCCAAGAAAAAGAAATACAAAAAGGCAAAATGGTTGTCGGAGGAGCTATGAAATGAAGAGAAGTGAAAGGCAAAGGAGAAAAGGAAAGATACACCCATTTGAATGCAGAGTTCCAAAGAATAGCAAGGAGAGATAAGAAAGCCTTCCTCAGAGATCGACAAAGAAATAGAGGAATGCAATAAAATGGCAAAGAAAATTAGAGCTACCAAGGGAACTTTTCATGCAAAGATGGGCACAATAAAGGACAGAAATGGTCTGGACCTAACAGAAGCAGAAGATATTAAAAAGAGGTGGCAAGGATACACAGAAGAACTGTACAAAAAGATCTTCATGATCCTGATAATCATGATGATGTGATCACTAATCTAGAGCCAGACATCTTGGAATGTGAAGTCAAGTGGGCCTTAGAAAGCATCACTACGAACAAAGCTAGTGGAGGTGATGGAATTCCAGTGGAGCTGTTTCAAATCCTGAAAGATGATACTGTGAAAGTGCTGCATTCAATATGCCAGCAAATTTGGAAAACTCAGCAGTGGCCACAGGACTGGAAAAGGTCAGTTTTCATTCCAATTCCAAAGACAGACAATGCCAAAGAATGCTCAAACTACCACACAATTGTACTCATCTCACATGCTAGTAAAGTAATGCTCAAGATTTTCCATGCCAGGCTTCAGCAATACGTGAACTGTAAACTTCCAGATGTTCAAGCTGGCTTTAGAAAAGGCAGAGGATCCAGAGGTCAAATTGCCGACATCTTGGATCATCGAAAAAGCAAGAGAGTTCCAGAAAAAACATCTATTTCTGCTTCATTGACTATGCCAAAGCCTTTGACTGTGTGGATCACAATAAACTGTGGACAATTCTTCAAGAGATGGGAATACCAGACCACCTGACCTGCCTCCTGAGAAAGCCATGCAGGTCAAGAAGCAACAGTTAGAACTGGACGTGGAACAACAGACTGTTTCCAAATAGGAAAAAGAATACGTCAAGGCTGTATATTGTCACCCTGCTTATTTAACTTCTATGCAGAGTACATCATGGGAAATACTGGGCTGTATGAAGCACAAGCTGAAATCAAGATTGCCGGGAGAAATATCAATAACCTCAGATATTCAGATGACACCACCCTTAAGACAGAAAGTGAAGAAGAACTAAAGAGCCTCTTGATGAAAGTGAAAGTGGAGAGTGAAAAAGTTGGCTTAAAGCTCAACATTCAGAAAACGAAGATGGAGCATCTGGTCCCATCACTTCATGGCAGACAGATGGAGGAACAGTGGAAACAGTGATAGACTTTATTTTTGGGGGCTCCAAAATCACTGCAGGTGGTGACTGCAGCCATGAAATTAGAAGATGCTTACTCCTTGGAAGAAAAGTTATAACCAACGTAGATGGCATGTTAAAAAGCAGAGACATTACTTTGCCAGCAAACGTCCATCTAGTCAAAGCTGTGGTTTTTCCAGTAGTCCTGTATGGATGTGAGAGTTGGACTATAAAGAAAAATGAGCCCCAAAGAATTGATGCCTTTGAACTGTGATGTTGGAGAAGACTCTTTAGAGACCCTTGGCCAGCAAGGAGATCCAACTAGTCCATCCTAAAGGAATTCAGTCGTGAATGTTCATTGGAAGGACTGATGTTGAAGCTGAAAGTCCAGTACTTTGGCCACCTGATGGGAAGAGCTGACTCATTCGAAAAGAGCCTGATGCTGGGAAAGATTGAGGGCGGGAGGAGAAGGGGATGACAGAGGATAAGATGGTTAGATGGCATCACCTACTCAATGGACTTGAGTTGAGTGATCTTCAGGAGTTGGTGATGGACAGGGAGGCCTGGCATGCTGCAGTCCACGGGGTGGCAAAGAGTTGGGCAAGACTGAGCAACTGAACTGAAATAATTCAGAAGTGTTTTCTACTCATATATATTTAGGAGAGACTAGGAAGATCCCCTTTATGTGATTAACAATATTTCCTTTTCATATTGTCCAATCTCATACTTTTCTCAGGCATATCATTTTATTCACAAAACAAATATATATTATACTCTGATGCTATGGAAAATCTAGTGCATTTCCTCACATTTCTCTCTTCTTATAGGTGTTCTCCTTATAGGTATTCCTACATGAGTAGGATAATCACTGCCTTTCCCATTCTCTACTCCAGACTAATAAGGGAAAAGGTATCTACCTTCCAGCATTTTAGTTCAGCCCAGTTCTTTTTCTTACTTATCCTCATGTTGGGCTTGACCAGAACCCAGTTGGTTTCTGCTTGTTGGCCACCCTGCTTGTTAATACTACAACTGTCACCTTCGAAGTGTCCAGGTTCAGACACCAAATTATATAGTCATGTTGTGCTGAGGCTCTATCACCAGTGTGCCTTACCATGCATTCCAGTATATGGTGTCATTAGTAGGAAATTTAGATTGCATAGTATTAATGTATATGTAACATATAGTAAAATAGCGAGTATTTATAAACTAATATACATATGTCTGGATTGTAGCTATATCAACTCTTAAAAAAACAAAAACAAAATAGTTGAGACATACTTGTTCTAGCTGCTTCTTATCCTGAATATATGCTTTCCTTAAATACATCGAGAAGTAGGATATTTACTATATATCACACAATATTAATCTTTTAAAAAATATTTTTATTCTGTGTTGGGGTATAGCCAGTTAACAGTGTTGTGATAGTTTCAGGTGAACAGCGAAGAGACTCAGCCATGTATAGATGTATCCATTCTCCCTAAACTCCCCTAGTATCCAGGCTGTCATAGAACACTGAGCAGAGTTCACTGTGCTATACAGTAGGTTCTTGTTGGTTATCCACTTTTTTCTTAAGATACATATTTTATTGAAGTATAATTTCAGGTACACCGCAAAATGGTCAGTTATACACATATATTATTTTTGAAATTATTTTCCTTTTAATGTTATTACAAGATATTGACTATAGTTCCCTATGCTAACAGTAAACCTGTTCCTTGTTGCATATGTTTTTTTTTTTAAAAGTAAGACTCTAACATTCTCTTCATACTGAGTCAAACAATTAGAATCAAAATGTCAAAGGTTTTAGTTAGGCAAAAATTCACAAGTCTTCTAAAGTATATCTACTATAATCATTATGATCTTTTTCTTTTATCTCATTTGTTTCACTTTCTCTATTTCAGTTTCAGTGCTCTCATTTAATTTAGTTCATGTTTTCCAATTTCTCCATCTCTTCTTTTTTTTCTTTTGATGTTCTTTCTCAAGCTTTTATCAAGCATAGTGGAAAAGCTTTTGTATATATACACATACAATATTAAACTTTCTATACAGCTGTGAATTATCAAGCTATGCAAATGATTAATATGAAGAACATTCTTAACTTATGTATTATGTGTGAGACTGCTTTTGAGTCCCTGCATGGGACACTATCATAGGTTGACTTGTGTTCTCCCAGAATCCTTGTGTTGAAGCTCTAACCACCTTAGCTTTAGAATGTGTCTTTAGTTTATTATGAGGTCTTTGCAGCTGTAATCAGTTTAAATTAGTTCAAGCTGCAGGAAGGTGGGCTGTAGTCTATGACAAGTATCCATATAGAAAGAGAAAATTTGGACCCTGATGCAAACATAGGGACTGTGCCATGTGCTGCCAAAAGTCAAGGACCCACCAGAAACGAGGCGAGGGGCCTGAACAGTTCCTCCCTAGTGCCTCCAGGGGAGCGTGGCCCTGCTGACATCTTGATCTTAAACTTCTAACCCTCAGACCTGTAGGGTGGTAGATTTCTGTTCTGTGCCACCCGTTTTGTGGTGCTTTGCTTTATGGCAGCCTCAGTACAGTAGTACAGACGTCTGAGATCCTCTGCTGAGGAGGTCAGGATATCACACTGAGTCATTCAGTAGCTGGTGGCTCAGATTGTCAGGAGATACCATGATTATTTCAGTGGTTTCCTTTTAAATGAGACATCATTAAAAATAATTCCTGTAGAACATTTAACTATGAATGCTTCATGTATTTATACTCCCAATGTTTTTTACTGGGTGTATATGTATGTACTTGTTGTCTAGTCACTCAGTCATGTCTGACTCTGTGACTCCGTGGACTGCAGCATGCCAGGCTTCCCTCTCCTGCACCATCTCCTGGAGCTTGATCAAACTCATGTCCATTGAGTTGGTGATGTCATCCAACCATCTCCTCCTCTTTCATCTCCTTCTCCTCCTGCCTTCCCTCATCTTTCCCAGCATCAGGGTCTTTTCCACTGAGTTGACTCTTCCTATCAGGGGGCCAGAGTATTACAGCTTCAGCTTCAGCATCATGTACTAGCCATACACATATATGGTTGCCTGCTAACTGGCTTGTCTTTGAGGTGTTTTTTCTTTTAAAAATTAAGATTGAGCTAATGAAAGATAAAGTGAAATACATTTAAGCTAAGGAAAAATATTCAAAGGCTACTGTTGCATATTCCTTCTCAGCCTGTGCAGTGGGTAAGAGTTGTGCAAAACCTACCTGACTGGACTAGAAACAAGATGCATGCAGCAACAGAGTCTGTCTTTGAGATCTCAGAGGTAAAAATTCGAGGGAGTTTCATGCAGCTCCTAGACTTCATACTGAAGACATTTTTCTGGCCTTTCCTTACAAAGAGAGACTTTTATCTGATATTATTATGCTTGTACTCCTCCCTGGCACAACACCAATAGGTCTGCTCCAGATTTAGGAAAATATGTGATGGATGAATAGGATGGTTCTTGCCAGACAGACTTCTCAAGAAATAAACAGAACCCTTAGGCCTTTAAAGATTAGTTTAATTAAAAAAATTAACAGAGGCCAAATTGGAAAGCTTTTATTTCTTGTCATAAAATAATATGATAATAAGTACCTTCTAGTTTGGGACATTTTATGTTAGAAGAGTATGAATTTGTTACTGTGTACATTTTTAGGATGCTGATGATGTGATTATAAGTATAAATGATAGCTAGCGCCAGGACGTTAAACACATGTTTTCACTGAGGTGTACACTCCCAGCATGTACAGTCTCACAGAATCGGAGGTGGGGCTCGCTCTGAACTATCAGTGCTGGTATTATGTCTACCTTCTTGAAGAAAACATTTGTTATAATAAACATTCTGGACACATGGACCTCCCTAGAGTGGGTCACAACCACTTGTCTGTGGAATCAATACTGCATGTGTCATCTTTCAAGATTTGATGCTCTTTGCACCCTGGTCTCCCTGGATAGATGCTTGATATGTACTTCTAACACTCATTGCTACTCTTACTTACCATAGATTAGCACTCTATATTTCATTGTTATTATGCTTAGTAGTTCTTTACACTTGTCATTTTTCCTGAAGCTTGTTTGATGGTTCCAGTAACCAGTTCTATAGTATATGTGTAGGGTCATTTGTGACCTAGGCTTTCTTGCCAGCCATGGGCCCATGTTTACAGTGTTTGACACTTCAGTCTCCATTTCCTCATCAGTAAAATGCTTTCAAATGATCTTTCTTACTGAGCTCACTGTGTGGTTGTGACATTCAAATGTGGTGATATTATGGAGTACTTTGAGCCAGCTATAATACTGATATGTGACGTTAGGCTATTCATTTTCCTCATTTAAGCCAGTGTGTTGGATTTGTATAATATTAAACCCATCATTAAGATTGGTGGTTCTGTTCCTTCCTTTTTCTGTGCTCATCTTATGTTTGAAAAGCAGTGTTGGCTTCCCAGATGGTGCTAGTGGTAAAGAACCCACCTACAAATGCAGGTAGGTGTAAAAGACAAGGGTTCTATTCCTAGGTCAGGAAGATCTCGGAGGAGAGAGCACAGCAATCCACTCTAGTATTCTTGCCTGGAGAATCCCATGGAGAGACGAGCCTCACAGGCTGTATAGTCCATAGCATCACATAGAGTCGGACATGACTGAAGTGACTTGGCAAGCACGTAGACACCAACCGTCTTGTTTAGACACTAGCATTTGTGTTCTATAATTTTAAAATTATGACTGTGTTACAATTTGTCTTGGTTTATCATTTTAGTATTTCATTGATATTCTAGTATTTCTGGCATATAGATTGTTATAAATACCATTCATGATAATATAAGGTGGCACAGAGGTTAGAGCGTCTGCCTGCAATGTGGGAGACCTGGGTTCAGTCCCTGGGTCGGGAAGATCCCCTGGAGAAGGAAATGGCAACCCACTCCAGTATTCTTGCCTGGAGAATCCCATGGACGGAGGAGCTTGGTGGGCTACAGTCCACGGGTTGCAAAGAGTCGGACACTACTGACCGACTTCACTTTCACTTTCAATGTTTCTATAAATATGCATTGTATCTATAGATGCATATACACATTATGTATCTCATGTATCAGATATGCATTGCATCTATATAATATATAGGTACAGAGGATGAGATGATTGGATGGCATCACGAATTTGATGGACTTGAGTTTGGGCAAGCTCTGGGAGTTGGTGATGACAGGGAAGCCTGGTGTGCCGGGATCCAGGGGGTCACAGAGTCAGACATGACTGAGCAACTGAACAGATGTAAATATGTGTGTATATGTAACATACTAATTAATTAGATTAGTAAGATAATATATATTTATGTTTTTGTCCATGGGGGTCACAAAGAGTAGGACACAGCTGAGCGACTGAACAACAACAAAATAATTAAACATTGTCAATCATAGGCTAGGCAGTATATTAGTTCTTGAAGAAACAAAGGCATTGCATAAGATTATAGCTTAGATAATTCATAGGACAGTCATAAGAAAACTTAATACTTATTTTTACTTATTATTAATACTTATTTTACTTTTATTTTGAGTTAACAAGTGTTTTGGTTGTAGTCAAGAATTAAAAAAAAACAATTCGCTTTTTTGTAAGCCACCCATACAATAGAATAAGCTCCATTTCTTTTTCTTTTCTTTCTTTTTTTTTTTTTTAACCGTTCGAATGACCTTTATTGTTTGCAGCGGGAAGTGGAAGAGGGGATATGGCAGCTCCGGCTCTTGGGGTGGCTCCACAGACCTGAAATCAAAAGGAGAATGTATGAGTACCCCCGGGAGGGGTCTGCTGAACCTCGGCTCTGCCCTGCTCCTTGGAGCTCTGTGTCCCGGCGCTTGAGGATAGAACAGGTGGACTGCTGGCCGCCGGGACCGAAGACATGACACCGAGGGGGCCAGAGCCCGTTCCTCTACCTCCGTACATTACGTGGATTGGGACTGCACGCCCCAAGAAAAGGAGGGTTCCATTTATTTTTCTAAGGAATAATGAGACTCTAGCCAAAATCAGTGTCAGACATTGTTCTGGAGCCCCTCAGGGACTTGCTGGTCATAAGACTATGACCAGCAACTCATAGAGATGGGAAGATGTCTGAAGAAACAGTCTCAGCCCAGGCCTGAAAGTGCAGACCTGTCACTTATTTGGCTGAGAAATCAGAGCATGAATAGAAATAAACTTGCTGATGACCCATTTTCCTTTGGGCAAATGTTAGATATTATAGAAGGAAAATTAATGTCAGTGCAATGTTCCTCTTGCACAGACATAAGAATAGTTCTGCAGTCAAAAAAGTGATTGAGAAATATCCACTTGAGAAATGCTCAGAAAAGTTATCCAAGAAATACTCATGTAGGCTGTGTAAATCTGTTTAGTTTGTATAACAGATATGCAAACTAATTCAAATAGTATCATTTCTTTTTAGATACATTGAATATAGTTAAAATACTTTAGCAAACTAAATACCTTACTTTTAGCAAACTTACTTAGTTATACTTACTTAGACATAAGTATAAACTTCTAGTTTATACTTATATACTTGCTAGTAGTTTATAAGCCTTTTGGAGCTTTTTTTTCCCTCATCATTTTACATCTGAAAGAACTTGGGAAATATTTCAGTTACTTCTGAGTTTAATACAATGTCTTGTTAATCTCAAGGGAGGTATATGATGTTTACTCTTAATGGACTTTCTGAATTTCAAGTATTTTTAACATAGATTTTTGCATAATTTTCCTCTTTTATACCAGTAATTAATAACTTCTGGTCTAAAGAATAAGGTGAGAAGCAACTTAGTATATATACTGTTTAAAAAATAAAACTAGTTTTCACTAGATTTACAACTGGTTTCTAGTTTCTTTAAGAACCAAACCAGAGAAAATGGCTGAAACAGTTAGGACACAGATAGCTTCAGATAAAAATACAAAAATCTAACATGTGAATGGTCTCTGGGAAGAAAGCTCAAGAGTCCAGTGGTGATGCCTGTGAAATGAACCCAGAATTTTGATCAAAGTTTACTTTCTAAAAATGACTTCTCATGTATTCCATGACACTTTGGTGGGAGGAAACTCAATTACATTGTTTGAGATTTAGGGTAAAGTGATAATGATTAATCATGAATCAGAATTTTTCTGGGATCTGTACTAATAGATTGTGTGTGTGTGTGTGTGTAGTTTTTGTTTTGGCTTGAGCTTAGGAGTTGAACGTTTTGAGGCACTATCAATTTCTATGAAATCATTTCAACTTTTCATCAAATATAGGCATCTCTAGTAGATGCATATTGTGAGAAATGTACCAAAATGCAAAATTTCCTCTAGCAAAGTTTACCACCCAGGAAAAAAAATTCCCCAAGATATTTTTCACTTCTATTATGCTCTTTCTGCCAGAAAAACAGGAAGAGGCAAACCTGTTTAGAAAAAAGGCTTTGAGATTTTGGATTCTTAGATGTAAATAGTATGTGCCTACTTAAAAACAGCAGCAGCAGTTAAAACAGTATTGTTTCTTGATGGTTCGATCATCTGCTGCTCATTGACTAATATCAATAGATTATTGTCACCAGTAACCATCATCTGTAGTATTTATTGAGTGCTAGGGCCCAGACAGTAAGCTAGTGTCCTGCTGATACTGCCTTATTTAATTCTGACCTCAACTTTATAAAACAGCGATAGACATTATTTTCATCTTTAATAAATGAAGAAGAAGCTGAGGTCTTGAGCAGCCGAATTCTGTGCTTCAGACCAGCAACAGTGGACGCAGGATGCAGCTCTGAGCTGATGCCAGACTTGCTCTCCTCCTCAACATTTTATTACCTTCTCATGCAGAACTATTCTGGACCAAACATTTAAAATAGCATTTAAAATAAGGATGACCTTATTTGGCTCATGAAATATGTTATTAAGAAGTCTGTAATTTTCCTTTCTCTGGGCCAGTGATTTTTTGGTGGAAGACATTTAAATTGCTATTTCTCTGGATGTGTTAATAACTCTTTTAACTCTTGCTTCTTAGACCAAGAGTCCCGGAAAGAAAACATAAAATATTAACAGATAAACAGTTTTTCCCCAGAATAATACATGTGAAAGAAATCTTCAAAGTAAGATAGGCAAATGAATATCAAAGACGCTTATTTTAGAGTGTAATCCTACGAGAGAGCAGTCTTGAAAGATTAAAAAAGATTCTCTTTATGATTATGAATATGAAACAGTTGGAATGAATTCAGTCATGGCAACGTAACTGAAGATCATTTCTGAAAGTGAGGGATACAAAAAGTTAAAAGACTCATTGCTTGGTGCTGAGGTCACCTGCTTCATAACAGACTAAAATAGAAGAGAGCAAGTGTTAGGAATTCATCTGCCTTCCCTGTGCTTTTGTAGTTTTATTTTTAGAGCTCTGCTAACAGTAGTTGGAGCATTGTTTGCCCTTCTGCGCCTGCTCAGTCAGACTCAGCCTCTCTCTTGCAGTCTCTGCCTCCCTCGACAGGTGTAAGGGACTTCCTAAATGTTGCAGACCAGTCACCTGTCGTCAGCCACCCTGAGGTAGCTTGCTTCTTCACTCACTGAGCTCATAAGAGAGGTAATTTTTATCTGACTGTTAACATGCATTACTTTTTTCTTAAGGCTGAGGTAATCACAATAAAAGGGTGTTGGATAGATAGCGGTGCAAGAGTGGTGAAAAAATACTTAATAAAGAGTATGTGTTTCAAATACTTAAATATTTAAATCCCAGGAAACAGTAGTGAGCAGAAGAGATCTTAGTGACTATCTCAGCAACTGTTAGCAATTCATGTTGTTCATTGTAATTAAGCGTGATTCAGTGGTTTTAAGCACATATGCATATTTGAAATTACCTGGAGAGTTTCAAAAACCATTATTTAGTTCCTGTCCTAGAGACTATAATAATTGTCTTGGTATTGGTATTAAAAAGATTTTGTTCCCCAGATGATTTTATGGTATAGCCAGGGTTGATGGCTACTGACTTAGAGAACTGAGCAATTAGTTCTGCTTTTGCCAACATCTACATCATCTTGGGTACCATACTTCAATATGTCAGTGTCCTCTATTAAGGACTGTTAGAAGAAATAACATTTTAAAACTGGAGAGCTGTGTAAGGTGCGTTCAGAATTACATGCAACCATTTATGTTTGGCTTGCATGATTTGCAGAAAATAACATTTTTAAATGTACTAGCATTAATTAAAAAGAAATAGCACAATGCTTTCATTACCTGACCATACACATATAATGGTCATTCAAATAGTTGTTGAATACCTACTATGTAGAAAACACTGATGGAAAGCCTAAAGAATCTGGCATTGTTTTGTTGTGAAGGAATTTGTGATCTGGGGAACTAATAGGTATAACTTAAGAAGTAATTAACATTGCAAGGCTACGTGTGCTTTACAGCAGTGTACAGTAGTGCTACAGTGAATGCAGAAGGAGTAACAACTCTGGGCTCACGCTGTCATGGAGAGGGAGAGAGTTCATAGAAGGTATGACACTTGCAACGTTTACCAAGTTGCTCATTTGCAGTCCTCCCCATTACAGCTTTTCTTTTAAAGCCTCAGAGACTGAGAGGGAACTTTTTGTTGGTGGCTTAAAGTTCTGAGATCAGATCACTAATTTAGACCTATCTGTTCTTCCCTTATAGATAATTATTTTCTTACTGAATAACAACATTATCTTGGGCCCACCCTTCATTACCTGGTTACCAGTTGTGTTTACATCTGCTTGGTGCTTGAATTTGATGCTTATGTAAGACCAGAGTAGCTTTTGAGCTGGCCTTACAGAATGAACAGTTTGGGTGTCAGTAATAGTAGGATGAATTCTCTGTTTCAGCTATCAGGAGGAACATACTAAACAAAGGTTAAGAGTATATAATCTGATTGAGAAAGAAACACTGCTGCAGTAGAAGCAGAGTTCATACAGTTCTTCCTTCCTGTGCCCTGTCTGCTAAGTGTATTTTGATTATTATGTTTTGTTTACAATTTCTGCCAAGTAGTAATTGCTTTTATTTAGTACAATGTGAGGTTCAAAGAGTTTATGATATCGTACATCAGTAAGCCATCAAGTCAAGACTCACACATAACTCAGTAACCATTCTGATATCAAAAGCCGTGCCCTTTCTACTCTGCCGTGTTGCCTTCTAGAAAAGATTAATGAGCAGAAACAGAAGGAAAGTACCAGGGAGAGACTGGGTTGTGGAATGCCTTCGATGGATTTCATCCAGATGGAAGTAGGTAGCTACTGAAAATTTTTGAAGTGGGAATATGTTTTAGGTATTTTAGGAGGGTTATCTGGCAAGACTGTATAGGCTATATTAGTTCAATAAAAATGCTTATTCATTCAAAACCTGTTCTATTGAATACATATTGTGTTCTACACTGTATGTAGTCTCTGGGAATGGAGTTGCATTAGTGAGTGCTTTTAATCCTGAACTCTCTATATAATATACTGTGCTACACACTTTGGAGAGAAAGAGAACTATGACACAGCATCTACCCTTTACATGTCTTATGATTGAACTAGCCTGTTGGATAATTGGGTCCTTGTTGGTGTTTTGTGTGCCCAGTTGCCGCAATGATGGCTTCTAGGAGAGGAAGGTGAAACAGGGATCACCAGGCTTTTGTAGTGGTCTGGATGGTTTCAGCTCAGGCGGTTAAAGAAATGGAAGTATGGAAAGAAGAGATAGCTGTAAGAGTAGGCAGAATTTAGTTACCTGATACATATGGGAAAAGTAGGGACAATCAGAGGCAGTGTCAGTAGGAGTGGTCTGGGTAACATTTTAAAATTCCAGGTCTACTCACCTAAAGCTGCCAAAATAGAGGAGCGAGCATTTAAAATGTTTCCCTACTGTCTGCTTTGTTTTTTGAACCTTTATGTTTTATTTCAAGCAAACTTCTTCAAAGTTCTGTCCCCATGAATTAATACGTAGCATGCTGTGACATCGTGTATGTGTGCTGTGCTCAGTCATGTCCGGCTCTTTGGGAGCTCATGGACTGCAGCCCGCCAGGCTCCTCTGTCCATGGGATTTCCCAGGCGAGAATGCTGAAATGGGTTGCCATTTCCTCCTCCAGGGGACCTTCCTGACCCAGGGACTGAACCCAGGTCTCCTACTTTGCTGGAAGATTCTTTACCACTGTGCCACCAGGGAATCCCTAGTGTTCCAAATATTATCAGTTTTTAACTTTCAGCGTGGAAGTAAGTTCATCTTATGTTATATAAATGTCTCTTTATGAAATGTGTGACATGTAAGGCTATGAGAGATACCACTCCTTGCATGTTTCTTTATAGCAAAAGAGAATCCACAGTTTGACATGTTGTGTTAAGAAAGATTATATATTAAGCAAGAGAAAAATTATGTATTAAATTATATAATATTCTTCCTGCGAAGATCTAATAAGTCATTAAATTTGACCAACATGTTTTTGAACTGTCTTTCTTGGTGGCAGATACTCTCTTAAGAAAAACTATGTAAATACCATTAGGTGTCAATATTATGGCTAGAGTACAGAGTAAAATTACTTCATTGTAGCATTAAACCCTCTTCCTGGTCTTCCTTAGTACAAGCTCTGACCTAGTCTATGTGTAAGTAGAGGCGAGAAACGCCTCTGGACACCACACATTATCTATAGCGTAGACATAAAAACTATCATGTTCATAATAATTATTGCTATTTCTCAACTGTATATCAGTGTTGGTGTTCTCAGTAGATATTTGGACATGTGCCATTCCTTTTGTTAAAAGGAACCCTGATTCAAAATTCTAGCAGCAAGCTCTTAGTTTTTTTTTGTTGTTGTTGGGGGCAATGTGGAGATTATCAAGAAAAACTTAGTTAATAAGTATATTAAAATAGCAGTACTTTTCCAATATTTGGGACATACAGGAATGTATATTTTATGGAGGTACAGAAATATGAGACATTTTGCATATGCATGTTTTATTATCTAGTGATATGAAAAACTCTCACTGAAGTAAAACTACACTAATAGGGATATCAAATTCGTTTCCCATTGCCTCTTCACATTTCAAATACATTTTCATAGCTCTGGAAAAGTAAGCTCACACACCTAGTGCGTGTGCTCTTTGTGTTCACACTACTTAGGGTGGTAGGCAGATCCCTCAGAAAAGAACGAAGAATTGGAGACAACTGTCAGGCAGCTGTTAAATTAAGCTGTGCTAGAGTTTTCTGTCTGTGCCAATCACATTCTTCAATTCGGCAGAATACTTTTACCATTAACATATCTGCCTTATTGGACTCCTTATAATATTTTTAGAGGGGTTCAGTTCAGTTCAGTCGCTCAGTCGTGTCTGACTCTTTGCAACCCCACGAACTGCAGCACAACAGGCCTCCGTGTCCATCACCAACTCCCAGAGTCTACCCAAACTCATGTCCATTGAGTTGATGATGCCATCCAACCATCTCATCCTCTGTTGTCTTCTTCTCCTCTTGCCCTCAATCTTTCCCAGCATCAGGGTCTTTTCCAGTGAGTCAACTCTTCGCATCAGGTGGCCAAAATATTGGAGTTTCAGCTGCATCATCAGTCCTTCCAATGATCATTCATTCAGGACTGAGCTCCTTTAGGATGGACTGGTTGGATATCCTTGCAGTCCAAGGGACTCTCAAGAGTCTTCTCCAATACCACCGTTAAAAAGCATCAATTCTTCGGTGCTCACCTTTCTTCACAGTCCAAGTCTCACATCCATACATGACTACTGGAAAACCATAGCCTTGACTAGAAGGGCCTTTGTGGACAAAGTAATGTCTCTGCTTTTGAATATGCTGTCAAGGTTGGTCATAACTTTACTTCCAAGGAGTAAGTGTCTTTTAATTTCCGGGCTGCAGTCACCACCTGCAGTGATTTTGGAGCCCCCAAAATGAAGTCTGACACTGTTTTCACTGTTTCCCCATCTAGTTCCCATGAAGTGATGGGACCGGATGCCATGATCTTAGTTTTCGGAATGTTGAGCTTTAAGCCAACATTTTCACTCTCCTCTTTCACTTTCATCAAGAGGCTTTTTAGTTCTTCTTCACTTTCTGCCATAAGGGTGGTGTCATCTGCATATCTGAGGTTATTGATATTTCTCCCAGCAATAGTAAATAGAATATGTGATTGTTGACATTAGTTTATATATATATATATATATATATATGGACCTATCATTTGAAATTGCTTAAACATAACCATTAATTCATTATAATTACTGAAAAGATTTTAAAAATGATTAGCTGTTGAGGTTGTAAAGAAAGTGGAAAGTCTAAAATTAACAAAGTAGAGATGGGGAAAAAAGCTTCCAAGATTAAAATAGGTAAGGATTTACAGAAAGAAAAGCAATGTGTTGAACACTAAAGCTATGATTTCTGAGCTAGGTTTTCTCCAAAATGAGAAAAAAGATTTTATGTTTTAGAGTCCTGGAAAAGGAAATGGCAGCCTACTCCAGTGATCTTGTCTGGAGAATCCCATGGACAGAGGAGCTTAGGGGGCTGCAGTCCATGGGGTCATGGAGAGTCAGACACGACTGAGCGACTACACTATATTTTAGAGTAGCTTTATGTTCACAGCAAAATTGAGAAGAGAGTAGTACATTGATTTCCCACATCCCTCCTGGCTCCACATGTGCACAGCTTCAGCGTCAGCATCCTTTTCCTTTTACATAAAGCACAAGAATCCAGACTATTGCTCAGAGATAGGAACGCTTGAGGATGTGACACTCTGTGATATTAGTTTGGGGGTGTCTTCCAACTGACACCATTCAAACTCCAGTCCCCACACTTGAAAAATGGTTCCAGTTGTACAGACTAGATAATTTGTGCTGTATAATACATGTTGAGCCATGTTCTTTGGAATCCCCTTCTACATTCCACCTACAACATTGCTACTGGCCCACCAGCCACAGTGTGAATTCCTAGACTTCATCCATTATTTTCCTACTGACCAGCTTCTATATTTTATGCAGGTTTTGTTTTTTGGCTTTTTTGCAGGGGTGGGCAGGAATGTTGTATTGCCTTTACTGATAAATAATTTCCCCAATTTTAGAAATATGATTTTGTTCACCTAATCTGTACATCTGAATTTATATGGTGATTTTAAACCTTAATTCTATATCTTAAGACCATTCTGCTGAATTTTAATATACAGTTTTATATTTTAATTTTAATATATTTAAAAGTAATGTGTATTAATGGTCTATTATTTTCATGTTACTATTATCATAATTAGACATACATCTTTATTTTTAAATTGAGAACACTTATTGTATTTCAGCATTGGTCATATTTTATGTTTGGAATCCCCAGGAACAGTGACATGAAATGACTGGTCAGATAATCATAAAATGGTAAAGGGAAAGTTAATTTTTTGGCTAATCTTCTTCAAAATTTATGATAATACCAATATAATTTTATTTAACCAGTTTTGAAAGACTATAGCTCCAAGAGAGTAACTCTCAAAAACAGCTAAGTCAGGAAAGGAAAGTACCTTGGATGCTTTGGATTTTTCTATTTAAATCTCCACTCACTGCCCCAAGTAAATATAGATTTAGTATCTGAGTGACAGCGACAAACGCTGAAACCTAACCCTAAATTCTCAGTGCTCCAGTGGACCATATTTGGCAAATCACTGCACTCTCTGGACTTTACTGATCTAGCAGATATCTTTTCTGTTGACACCAGAGGGAGAAACTATGTGAGACATAGGGCACACAGGCTCCTGGTTTTCTTTTCTGAGTGTAAAATTAGAGGGTGAGAAATAATGAAGTAGTGTTAATTAAAAGTTATCTTGTGGAGCAAATGCAGAATTAAAGTTTGGCTTTAAACGAAAGTTCTATGATACATACAAAGGCAAGCATACAGGAAATACAATAAACTTTATTCCCTATGATTGAATTTGATTTGGAATTTGAGCCTTAAGAATAATGATAGAGAACTTAAGCTAGTTACTTATAACTAACCTCAATCAATTTGAACCCGTTTGAACCAGGGCTGGCAGTTTAAGATCCGAGGATGGCTTAGGTAGTTTTTCCGGCTTTGGAAAGGAAGGTTTTGTCTAACAGTCTGTGAAGTGACACGAGTTTGGCCTCTGTCCCTGCTGCAGACGCTTAGATATGCATGTTCCCCCACATGGCACTGTGTGTCCTCCTTATTGCAACCCTGAGGTTCCTTCAGGTCACTGGCCTCAGCCACTTTCACATCTCTCTTGGGCAGGGTTTCAAGAACTTAGAACTCTCACCCAAGAATTTGACTCTTTTCTTTCATCTTTGTACTTTGGTGTCCTTCTTTGGCTACTGCCTCAGTGTAGGGGTTGGGAGTGGAGGACAGAGAAAGGGGGAAGAAAGTGAATTCAGTTCACTGCAGTAGGTTTTATCCCTTTAGTGGCTTTGTCGCTAAGTCGTGTAAGACTCTTGCCACCCCATGGACTGTAGCCTGCCAGGCTCCTCTGTCCATGGGATTCTCCAGGGAAGAATACTGAAGTGAGTTGCTGTTTCCTTCTTCAGGGTGTCTTCCAGACCTAGAAATCGAACCTGAGTCTCCTGCATTGCAGGCAGATTCTTTACCGACTAAGCTATGAGGGAAATCCACTCCCCTTTTTAATCCCTTTGCACATATTAAAAACTATTCTGTATTTACAGTTTTAATATATTTTCCTCATAGAGTTGGAATATTTCTATTGTCATTACATTTGGTAAAGGAGTATAGTTGAATTTGGGTGATGCTGGAAGCTTAATCGATCCTTAAAAGCCTGTAAATCATAGATAAATAACTTTTTCTTCAATGTGATGTTTGAAAAATATTCTCCCTTCAGTTCAGTTCAGTTGCTCAGTTATGTCCAGTTCTTGTGACCCCATGGGCTGCAGCATGCCAGGCTTCCCTGTCCATCACCAACTCCTGGAGCTTACTCAAACTCATGTCCATCAAGTCGATGATGCCATCCAACCATCTTATCTTCTGCCATCCCCTTCTCCTCCCACCTTCAATCTTTCCCAGCATCAGGGTCTTTTCAAATGAATCAGTTCTTTGCATCAGGTGGCCAGAGTACTGGAGCTTCAGCATCATTCCTTCCAATGAATATTCAGGACTGATTTCCTTTAGGATGGGCTGGTTGGATCTCCTTGTCATCCAAGGGACTCTCAAGAGTCTTCTCCAGCACTACAGTTCAAAAGCATCAATTCTTCAGCACTCAGCTTTCTTTATAGTCCAGTTCTCACATCCATAGGGATGTGAGATTCTCCTTAAGGAAATGGAATAATAAGAACTACTGTCAGCTTTGGAAGGCAATTGAGCAGGACACTGGAAATACTTCCTCATCATTCATTCCAGTTTTCCCCCACTGTGTGACATCTGCATAGCTTAGGTCAGCCCTCATTCCATGCTATTCAGTGTAATCCCATCCCTATGACAGTGGTGGGAATGATAGAGCTGGTTAGAATGATGTTTAAGACTATTTTGAGTAAGTAGGGAAGAAAATATTTCTCTTCTATGCTGATTTTGTGGTCTGCATAGTAAATGAATGAATGTTTTATTTATCTTTTTATTTTAATGCCTAACCTAAAAGCTAGCATATCTTAGGTACCAAAAACAGTTACCGGAATAAATGAATGAGTGATGCTATAAACCTGAAAATTGGAAGAATGTGATTTAAATACAGAAAAGTTTTCTATCATAGTTTTAGGTGCATTTAGCTTTAGAGAAAGTGGATGTGAATTGTAATGGTAACTCTTCAGTGCCTTATTCTGGGCTTTTTTTTTGCTGTGTGCCTTTTTTTGGGATGGAGGGTGCAAAATGGAAAGAAAAAGTGAGTGGGAGATAGAGCTTTTAGTTTTTACCCATTTACAAGTAAAACTGTTATATAAAAGTTTTACTAGTTTATAAAAGGGAACTGTAAACCTAAACTTGTTCTATTATTAAGAGCATTTTTTTCTAAATTATTTTACTATTTGGTGGAAAAGTTAAGTTCCTACATAGCTATTTAAAACATAAAGCATTGTTAGATCATAATGGAGACAAGTAGAATTGAGTGGAAGCAAGAATGCCTTTTCATGTTGATTGTGACTTTTATGAGATGGAAAACTTTACTCAATTTCATAATAGTCATAGTCCAGTAAGATTTTGGTGACTGACCATATTGGTCTGATTTGAAATGATGACTTAATTGTAGAAGGTTCTCTGTTCCAGTATCAAAATAACTCCTAGCTGATAGTTCAGAACAGAAGGATGAACAAAACAAGGAAGAAGAAAAGAAGCAAAAACAGATGAAAGGGAGGGAGGATAGAAGTAAAGAAGGAAAGAGACAAACTACTGTGATTTTTCAGTGAAACCTCACTCAGAAATGAGCAAAGCTATTCTAAAATGTTATTTACTTTATTCATTGTGTCTAATAGCATATTGCATCTCTGGGTATAGTACCATAGTGTGAATAGATAAGTACACACACATATGTACACATGCATATATTTATGTAATAGTTCAACACATGGTACGTAATAAAGAATTAAAACATACCGACGCTGGCTTGAAAACTTCATTGTTGAAATAAGTCTCTGTAAATGGAATAATGTTTGTACTGTGGCAAAGATAGTTCAACTGTAGCAGTGGAGAATCAGCTGATTCACTGGACTACAAATCAAGAGGAGATCTTGATCCTTTTCTCCTAGCTCAGTATTCTTTCTTCTTTATTGTCTGTGAGTCTCTCTCCTAAGTATTTATTAGGTCTGGGGCTATAAGGCTGGCGAATCATTCTTTCTTGTATGTTGATATTTGTGGTCTAACCTGAGTTTCCTATAGACGCAGTGTTCAAAGGATGACATCACTCTAGATATTTAGGTAGAGAAGCAGCTGGAGGCAGCCTGTTTATGAGGCCTGGCCTTGGGCTGCTCCCATCACCTGTCCAATCCTGTCCCTCTCCTGTCTTTTTCACATACTCGTGTCTATTGGCTGTTAATACATTTTATTCCCATCACTAGCCTACTCTTTCCCACTTTTATCACCTAATGAAAAACATTTCATCTTTCAAGGCCCTGTTTGTCTTGAAAGTGGATCTTGACTCCACTACTGTATTACTTTGGTAAGTTGTTTAACCTCTGTGTGTCTCATCCATATAAGCCCCTGTCACAGAACACAGCAATGATGATTAAATGAAGTCATATGGGCTTAGTACATTCTATATTATGGCAATATATGTTCAGTAAATTTGGCAATTAGAGGAAAATTAGTTGCTGCCTTCAATACTAGTATCGCCCTTTCATTGTCAGATACCTCATTAAAACTCTTAACTACGTTATGTTGTTGTCACTCCTTTGCCCTGTGTTTCTTGCACGACTTTATGGGCTCCATCAGCATAGATGTTTACATTTTCAAATGCTCAATTCTATGCAAAATAAATATTGTTATTAAGAATGATCACTTACAATCTAAAATAGTCCCATAAACACAAATATATAGAGTCTATAAATATATTCACTATATGTTCCTGCCTTTCTCCTTTGGTAATCATAAGTTTGTCTTCTTTGTTTGGGGGCCTATTTTTATACTTTGCAGAAAATTTATATCATTTTTTTAGATTCCATGTGCAAGTGATACCGTTCCTTCATTTTTGAATACATAAAGTAGCAAGATAGCTGCCAGGAAAACCAAACTTCAGGACAATAGTGAGTTTAATAGGTTCTACACAGTGAACAAAATTGAAGGGCAGTATTACAAATTGAGGAGGGTAGTTCTTGCCTGGAGAATCCCCATGGACAGAGGAGCCAGGCTGGCTGCAGTCCATGGGGTCACAAAAGGTCGGACACTACCAAGGGAGTAAGAACACATGCACATATTACAAATTGAGGAAAATTGTTCAGAAGTAAAGGAGTAGCACGGACAAGGAATCCCCAGGGAAGAAGTATATTGTGTAGTCACTAAGTGGTGGATCAGCCCTGAGAAGTGTTAATATGAAAGAAATATTAGCTGATTTAAGATTATCCAAATATCTTCATCTTTAAAGACCTAAATTATAGTACTTACATAGTTATACCTAGCACACTGCCTTGCTTAAAATTGTATAGAACTTGAAAGTGGGAAAGAAAGAACTTGGAGAGTAAGGGAGCAATATGGCAGTTCAGAAGGTAGTATCAACTCAGAAATAATGGTTATTAAAACTTGAGTTTGGGTTAAGGAGTTAAGGGCAGAGTATTTTATTTTGAATTGTACATAGGCAAAGTTTAATAATTACCAAAGTAATAGAGTATATTCAGTTCCGTTCAGTCGCTCAGTCGTGTCCGACTCTCTGCAACCCCGTGAACCACAGCACGCCAGACCTCCCTGTCCATCACCATCTCCTGGAGTTCACTCAGACTCACGTCCATCGAGTCCGTGATACCATCCAGCCATCTCATCCTCGGTCATCCCTTTCTCCTCCTGCCCCCAATCCCTCCCAGCATCAGAGTCTTTTCCAATGAGTCAACTCTTCACATGAGGTGGCCAAAGTACTGGAGTTTCAGCTTTAGCATCATTCCCTCCAGAGAACACCCAGGGTTGATCTCCTTCAGAATGAACTAGTTGTATCTCCTTGTAGTCCAAGGGACTCTCAAGAGTCTTCTCCAACACCACAGTTCAAAAGCATCAATGCTTCGGCGCTCAGCCTTCTTCACAGTCCAACTCTCACATCCATACATGACCACAGGAAAAACCATAGCCTTGACTAGACAGACCTTAGTCAGCAAAGTAATGTCTCTGCATTTCAATATACTATCTAGGTTGGTCATAACTTTTCTTCCAAGGAGTAAGTGTCTTTAATTCCATGGCTGCAATCACCATCTGCAGTGATTTTGGAGCCCAGAAAGACAAAGTCTGACACTGTTTCCACTGTTTCCCCATCTAGTTCCCATGAAGTGATGGGACCGGATGCCATGATCTTCGTTTTCTGAATGTTGAGTTTTAAGCCAACTTTTTCACTCTCCTCTTTCACTTTCATCAAGAGGCTCTTTAGCACCTCTTCACCTTCTGCCGTAAGGGTGGTGTCATGTGCATATCTGAGGTTATTGATATTTCTCCCGGCAATCTTGATTCCAGCTTGTGTTTCTTCCAGTCACAGCGTTTCTCATGATGTACTCTGCATATAAGTTAAATAAGCAGGATGACAATATTCAGCCTTGACGTACTCCTTTTCCCATTTGAAACCAGTCTGTTGTTCCATGTCAAGTTCTAACTGTTGCTTCCTGACCTTCATACAGATTTCTCAAGAGGCAGGTTAGGTGGTCTGGTATTCCCATCTCTTTCAGAATTTTCCACAGTTTATTGTGATCATTAGGAAGTCCAAATAATTCTGTAATTCTGTGAGGAGAGAATGATAAAGAACACTTCATTCTTTAGTTTGCATAGCATTTTTACATTTATCTTACTTAAGCCTTTCAAACAAATGCCAGAAGTGCATCTTAAGTCCATTATTTATTTGTTTGTTTTTAAATACATCGACGGAGACTCCGAGTGCTGAGAGTCATCTGCTTGACTCTAACTGCAACTTTCTTTCTGTTCTAGAATATTTCTTTAGGCTGAGAAAATATGCTCTTACTATGAAACATTGACCAAAATGTGAAATGTTGTAAGTAGAGATAGATATGCATGCTATTCTAACTTCCTTTAGAGTATAATTGAACTCATATAAACTGTTAATTGTAATCAACTATTTATATCAATGACTATTATAATATTCAGTTTACTTCCTCAAACACTTTTAGAGTTAGTATTTTCACCTTGCCTGCTTTTTGAGTTTTGTGCTTAGAGGTTTTCTTTTTTAAAAAATGTAAGTGTGTTACAATTGAATTACTCTTTATATAGTATTAAGTGGAAAAATATAAAATCTGAAAAACAGAGTGCCATGTTGGAGCCCTGGCCAGTGTGCTCCAAAGCAGTAAAATCCATGGTATGAGGAAATGAGTCCCAGAATCAAATGGCTGGACGTTGCGCTTGTCACTTACCTGGTGTTCAGTTCTGGGCAAATATCGTTTAAGTTCTCTGTAGCTCAGTTTACTCAGCCAGATTGTGTAATATATCAAGTTAATGTTTTATGCTTTTTGTTCAATATTGTATTCTGAATGTCTAGAGTAGTGTCCTATGTGTAATAAACATTCAATAAGTATTTTTTAAAATACATTTGCAAAGGACTGACTATATTATCTACTCATAGGTTGCTTTGAAAGTAGGCCATTTACCATTTACCATTACTTTTGGCAAATAGGAGTGCCTTCTCTTCTTTCTGCTATGCTTATTATCATCATTAGTGTCTATAGTTTGGCTGAGGGTGAAGGAGGTTTAAAAGACAAGACATTGTAGACTGTTCTAAGTAAGAGAGCCAGTGTTTCGGGTAAGGACTCCATTCTGGTAAAGTATCTGGTGATTGATTCTATTTAGTTAACCATAGAGGAAGGTGATGGCTTTATGTTAAGTCCCGACTAAGAATGGTTTCAAGTGGCCTTGACCCTCTTGGTTTCCTCTTCTGTTCTAGTTATCCCTTTTCATCTCCTTTCACAGATAATCAGTCTTTGATTCTTTTAGTTCTGATGGTTGGGTTTTATGAAGTATTAGACTTGGAACTTAAACCACTGGTGTTGTGGCTTCATTTTTCTCTTCCCTATCACTTCTTCTTCTCTTCATGCTTTCATATGCAATAGCTGTAGCTAATTAAATTAATGACTAGTGTATAATTTTCCTCTCCCATATGTAAAATTAATTTGGAAGGTCATGGGTCTAGTCTAATATTATAAGGGCTTAGGAACTTTTTATAACATACTAAATGTTAATAGCTTGATACATTTGTCATTTTGGGGGAGAAGTCTCCTTTTTAAAATAATAGGAAGTATTCTAGGAAAAAAAGCACAAATAAGCCAACAACCAAAAGCAAAACCAGACAAGCCCCTAAAATCCCCCAGATATTTGTTATGCATGTTGCTTTTTGAGGGTGGTCTCTTATTCCATGTTCTCTGTGCAGGATACTCTGCTTTCACAAAAGGGTTTGTGAAGCAAACTAGCTGACAAGTTATTGATTACTGATAACCTGACACTCAAGTGCTCTTATCTATCATGATAGATTTCAGCATGGAAAGTTTAGTTTTATTTTTCCCTTCCTTTCTTTCCTTTTTACTTCCTATCTTCCTTTCTTCTAGTTTTCATCCTCCTCCTTCCCTCCCTTCCTTCCTTCTTTCTATTCTTTTAAACTGTGAAGAGGATTGAAGGTATTAATGATAAAATTACTAAGTTCTTACTTAAATTCAGGTAGATGTATTCTCTAGAGCAACAGTCCCCAACTTTTTGACACCAGGGACCAGTTTCTTGGAAGACAATTTTTCCATGGATGGAGTTAGGGAGGGGTCGTTTTGAGATGATTTAAATGCATTACGTTTATTGTACACTTTATTTCTATTACTATTATTACATTAGCTCCACTTCAGATCATCTAGCATTAGATCCTGGAGGTTGAGGACCCCTGCTCTAGAGCCCACTTCAAATCCTCTCATCATCCATTTCACTTCAGAGTTAATCAAACCCTCCTCTAGGTCATGTTGCACTTGTACTTGCCTTTATTGATGTACTTACTATACTAATTTTAATATATTATTTTCTCTGTTATCTGAGTAAAAATGGAATCTTTTTTTTGCCATTCCTCATATTGTATACTTGGCACGCACCAAAGGCTCAGTAGATGTTTATGTTTTACTTCTGACCTTTAGCAGAATTTTTTTCACTTCTCATTCTAAGTTTCTGTTGTTTCTGCTATTTTCCCACTGGTATTGCATTAGGGATGTACAAGATTATATGTAAATAAAATATGAAAGTTATATGTACACACACATATATACATATATCAGCAAGTTAGGTATCTAGTTATTTTATGTTTATATGATGATCTTACATTTTAGAATATCAAGAATAAATAGTTGTTTACAATTATTTTTCTTAGTCTTCTTTATATCAGACACAAGTGAAAGTTTTAGTGTAAATGTGCATGTGTGCTAAATTACTTTAGTCATTTCCGACTCTTTGAGAGTGTCTGGACCATAGCCTGCTAGGCTCTTCTGTCCCTGGGATTCTCCAGGTAAGAACATTAGAATGGGTTGCCATGCCCTTTTCCAGGGGATCTTCCTGACCCAGAGATAGAACCTGCCATCTCTTACATCTCAAGCTTTTGCAAGCGAGGCTGGTTCTTTACCACTAGCACCACACATTGCAACATTTGGTAGCTATGCCTAAGATAGATCATTTATTATCAGGTATTCTGATCAGTGGATTTTATGTGTTGGAAAAGTTTTTTCAAGTTTTTATTTTTATATTAAAATAATTTAAGAATGGACAGAAAGTACATCTTTTTTGGTTGCTTATTACATTGAAATAAAATACTCAAATGATTAAGTTTTTTTAAGATTTCTTTATTTACTTATTTTTTATATTATATGTTTTGACTGTGGTGGGTCTTCTTTGTTGCTGCATACAACAAAGTTTCAGTAGTTGCCAGGAGTAGGGGCTACTTTCCATCATGGTCTCGGGCTTTTCTCTGTGGTGGCTTCTCTTGTTGTGAAGCACAGGCTCTAGGCACGTGGACCTCAGTAGTTGAAGCACATGGGCTCAGGAGTTGTGGCTCCTGGGCTCTGAAGAGGAGGCTCAGGAGTTGTGGCGCATGTTCTTAGGTGCCCTGAGGCATGTGGAATCTTCTAGGAAGAAACTGTCCCTTTCATTGCAGGGTGGATTCTTAACCACTGGACCATGAGGGAATCATTAAGTTTTATTTTTAAATCCATTTTCTAATGTAAATATATATCTTATTAGCCTTTCTATTTGTCTCTATATTTTTGTTAATATAGATAGAGTACTATTATTTGAGTTGATTGTATAACTAGCACATCTGTGTAGCATTTAGCTTGGATTATACATATACTTTCCATGTAAGAACATATGCAGCATTATTCTTTCTGTAAGAAATAGCATTTCCCTATTGCATAAAAATAGTGCATCTCTGTATACAGGTAAAAATTCTACATCAGATGCTGTTTCAAGGTAATTCAAGAATTACTACCCTTTGCTTTTTTGTAGTCTGTCATTTTGTTGTATTTGAATCTTTCACCACTGAGCTTGAAGGCTGCTTACTTACAACTTTATATTTACAAAATTCATGGAAATTATTGATAATACCATCAAATTGTTATCACTCCTAGAATATTTATTACTTGGATAGGGGGAACACTGTGTTTCAAAATGAAACATAATAAATTTATTTCATATCTTTGCTGTTTCCTGATGACTTACAGAGACACTTGAACCTTTACATCTAAGGGGCAATATTTATAATCAGAATTTTTGCACTGACATAGGATAGAACCCAGTGATGATCTTCTTTTTCTCTGAGGTACTTATTGTTAAAAAAATATTGTTTTATCTGTTTTCTTAATCATAATAAATTCATTCATTCTCAGCTGATAGTGCTTTAATATGTCACCCCTCACAGGGGCATTCTGAAATAAAAGAACATTTCAGGAAAGGGAGCAAAATTTATATAAAACAAGGAATGACTAGTTACAAGTGGGAAGGTAGTTAATCTTTCTAGCTCCCTTAAAATGCTGCCATATGGGACTACCAACTTTACCTTCTGTTTGGTTTGAATTTGTACAAGGGAACAAAATAAGTCTTAAGAAAAGAAAAATCTATTGTGTGAAAATATTTAAGGTATTTAAAGGCCGAATCTAATATTTTTGTACTGTAGTCTACCTTAGTCTGCCATAATATCAGTACTGTTTATGACATGGATAATTAAATTTCATTGTATTTTGAATTTAAACAGATTAGTTTGGATAATCTCAGACTTGAGAATTAGATGAGTGGGAAAAACGTCAAGTGGGTTAGCAGAAGTGGAGATTACACTGTGTAATTTGCCAGTCCTGTTCAATCTAGTGCTAGATATTGAATAAATTTTCATGGACATAGAAAACATGCAGAGGACATAACTTGTTTCCATCTAGTTATATACTTATGCAGTGAATGTGTTAGCTGATTCTAAAACCATCTTTGAATTAACTTTTTTTTTTCACGCTGGTACTCTAGTTTCTGAGATTTTTTATGATTGTATGAATTGCAAGTGATGCTCAATATTGACAAGTACAGTACAAACAGCAGATGGTAAGATACTGATGGAGACATTTGTTAATGGGCCAGTAGTCTTCCTTAGAAGTACAGATATTTGGGAGAGTTTTTGGCTTGTTTACCCCACTGCTTTTCTCTACTGAGTACCTGGGAATGAAGAAAGAATCCAAAGATTTCTTTTGTGCTTCCTCATGGGTAGAAAAAGGTGAGTGTCAGGATTGCATCAACCTTAGGTGAAACCACTGTTGGTAAATGGAGTTGCTACATTATGAAAAAGAATGTATATAAACACCAACTCTGTCACACACTAGTTGGTAAACTTGAACAGGTTTCCTCACCCTTCTGAATTTAAGATTCTTTTAATGTATGTTGAAGATCACGATATCTATTTCATTATGTTTTCCATTTACTAAGATGAAGTAATATTTGTATAGAAAATGTACATAGTATTGGTCCTGGATATTATTACGTAACTGGGAACTAAAGAATGTCATGGGAGATCATGGATTCTACTGGCTTAAAGTATGGGCTTCAGAAAATCAGAAAGATCTGGATTTGAACTCCAGACTTAGAGCTTCCTTGCTGTGGAAGCTTCCTTTCTTGGTTTAAGCTTTAGTTTGTTTATAAAATGGAGTATTGTTGTTATATGGGTAGTGCTAATTATATGCAAATTATTCTAGAGGGCTGTTCCCTGGTGGCTCAGATGGTAAAGCGTCTGCCTGCAATGCGGGAGACCTGGGATCAATCCCTGGGTTGGGAAGATCTCCTGGAGAAGGAAATGGCAACCCACTCCAGTAACTCTTGCCTGGAGAATCCCACGGATGGAGGAGCCTGGTAGGCTACAGTCCATGGGGTCGCAAAGAGTTGGACATGACTGAGTGACTTCTCTAGCATGAATTAATTGCTTTATAAAGCTTCCCAGGTGGCTCAATGGTAAAGAACGCATCTACCAGCACAGGAGACTGAGGTTTCATACCCTGCTGGGGAAGATCCTCTGGAGAGGGAAATGGCAACCCACTCAAGTATTCTTGCCTGTAAAATCCCATGGACAGAGGAGACTGGTGGACTACAGTCCATAGGGTCACAATGAGTCAGAGATGACTGACTGAGCACCCATAAGTGGTAATTACTGTCTCTTTCTCTCTCTCACTTTTTTTTAATCCCCTACCAGTGACCATGTGTCACTATTTTTTCTTAGTAAAATAATACCTATTTGAAGGATTGTTGTAAGTTAAAATTATTTTTGATAGGTCAGAACATGAGCCATAACTAAAAAGATGAAATTATATAGGGTTGAGTGTAAAGTCTTACATTTAGGCTTATGAAAAATATTTAAAAATGAAAAATAAGAGAAAAGATGAACTTTGTAAACCTTATGTTAAGTGAAATAAACTAGACAAAGAAGACTACATAGTATATGATTTCATTTGTATAAAGTTTAAAAGATAGGTTACAGAGACAAAGTAGATTAGCAACAACTCTGGACTTAGTCATGGGGAGGACAGGTAGAAGAAGTAGAAATTGCTTACTAATGGACGCATAGGTTCTTTCAGGGGGTACAAAAGTGATCTAAAATTACATAGTAGTAATGGTTGCACAGTCCTTTTACTTGACTGAAAAAGAACACTAAACTTTACATTTTTAGTGAGAAATTGTATGTAAATTTTATCTCAATGAAGTTTTTTAAAAATGAAAATAATACTACATTCAAAATAATTTCTGTGACAAGCATTAAAGTGATAGTTTCACTTTCAGAACTGTTAATCCATTCAGTAATTAGCATTTTCTACATTAGAGACATAGTTTTGTTATGTATTGTGTTTAAGTGTGTGGGAGGTGCTGTCCCATGACTGTAAGCATCTCAAGGGGAAAAAAAGATGAGGATCAGGCTTCCTTAGTTCTCTGAAACTTAGCACATTCTCAGTTAATCAATCCCTTTTCTAGAAGTGGTATTTTGTACCTGTGCTGTTATTTCATTGTTAATTGGCTATTTATTGTTGATGTAGTCCTTAAGACCTGCTTTCAGGAATCCCTAAAGAGTCTTTGAAGCTTGAACTCTAATTTACCTCCAGGTTTACACAGTTACCTGAGCCCTGGGAGACTTTCCCAGCAGACTTTTCTTTTACTCAAGAGAACAGGGATATTGGCACACAGATAAAGACTGGTGACTCTGCTTTCTGATACAGGCAGGTGAAGACTCCAAAAGAGGAATTGCTCTTTCCAGTCTTCAAAAGGTGCACACTATACAGGGGCTCACACTTACTTCAAACAAGTCTTTTTTGCTCTTTTTCCCCTGAGAAGAAATTCTGCTCTAGAGAAGCCAGTGAGCCTCAAGTTTGGTGAACTTTGATGGCGTTGAATATTGCTTGGCTGCTCTCTGGCCTGTTAGACAACATCCTATGGCTTATTCCAGTACTCTTGCCTGGAATATCCCATGGATGGAGGAGCCTGGTAGGCCGCAGTCCATGGGGTCGCTAAGAGTCGGATACAACTGAGTGACTTCACTTTCACTTTTCACGTTTATGCATTGGAGAAGGCAATGGCAACCCACTCCAGTGTTCTTGCCTAGAGAATCCCAGGGACGAGGGAGCCTGGTGGGCTGCCGTCTATGGGGTCACACAGAGTCGGACATGACTGAAGTGACCTAGCAGCAGTATGGCTTATTCCCTCACAAAGCATAGGGCATAGAGCCTCTGACTTCATGGACTGTATGTGAAATAGGAAATGCTGTGACAAATGAGCAACCTACCTGAACTGATTTTCACAGTTCTGTGAATTTTGCTCTCAGAACAGAGTACTGTGGTGGCTGGAGCATCTGGAATTCTAATCTGTCCTTTAAAGGCTCATCACACCTCCACTTAGCCACTATAAACAAGACCAGGAACTGACTGTGGCTCAGATCATGAACTCCTTATTGCCAAATTCAGACTCAAATTGAAGAAAGTAGGGAAAACCGCTAGACCATTCATGTATGACCTAAATCAAATCCCTTATGATTATACAGTGGAAGTGAGAAATAGATTTAAGGGCCTAGATCTGATAGATAGAGTGCCTGATGAACCATGGAGTGAGGTTCATGACATTGTACAGGAGACAGGGATCAAGACCATCCCATGGAAAAGAAATGCAAAAAAGCAAAATGGCTGTTTGGGGAGGCCTTACAAATAGCTATGAAAAGAAGAGAGGTGAAAAGCAAAGGAGAAAAGGAGAGATATAAGCATCTGAATGCAGAGTTCCAAAGAATAGCAAGAAGAGATAAGAAAGCCTTCTTCAGCAATCAATGCAAAGAAATAGAGGAAAAGAACAGAATGGGAAAGACTAGAGATCTCTTCAAGAAAATTAGAGCTACCAAGGGAATATTTCATGCAAAGATGGGCTCAATAAGGGACAGAAATGGTCTGGACCTAACAGAAGCAGAAGATATTAAGAAGAGGTGGCAAGAATACACAGAAGAACTGTACAAAAAGATCCAGATAATCATGATGATGTGATCACTAATCTAGAGCCAGACATCTTGGAATGTGAAATCAAGTGGGCCTTAGAAAGCATCACTACGAACAAAGCTAGTGGAGGTGATGGCATTCCAGTGGAGCTGTTTCAAATCCTGAAAGATGATGCTGTGAAAGTGCTGCATTCAATATGCCAGCAAACTAGGAAAACTCAGCAGTGGCCACAGGACTGGAAAAGGTCAGTTTTCATTCCAATCTCAAAGAAAAGCAGTGCCAAAGAATGCTCAAACTACCACACAATTGCACTCATCTCACATGCTAGTAAAGTAATGCTCAAAATTCTCCAGGCCAGGCTTCAGCAATACATGACCTGTGAACTCTCTGATGTTCAAGCTGGTTTTAGAAAGGTCAGAGGAACCAGAGATCAGATTGCCAACATCAGCTGGATCATGGAAAAGCAAGAGAGTTCTAGAAAAACATCTACTTCTGCTTTATTGAGTATGCCAAAGCCTTTGACTGTGTGGATCACAATAAACTGTGGAAAATTCTTCAAGAGATGGGGATACCAGACCACCTAGCCTGCCTCTTGAGAAATCTGTATGCAGGTCAGGAAGCAACAGTTAGAACTGGACATGGAACAACAGACTGGTTCCAGATAGGAAAAGGAGTACGTCAAGGCCTTGTCACCCTGCTTATTTAACTTCTATGCAGAAAGTACATCATGAGAAATGCTGGGCTAGAAGAAACACAAGCTGGAATCAAGATTGCCAGGAAAAATATCAATAACCTCAGATATGCAGCTGACACCACCCTTATCGCAGAAAGTGAAGAGGAGCTAAAAAGCCTCCTGATGAAAGTGAAAGAGGAACGGGAAAATTTGGCTTAAAGCTCAACATTCAGAAAACAAAGATCATGGCATCCGGTCCCATCACTTCATGGGAACTAGATGGAGAAACAGTGGAAACAGTGTCAGACTTTATTTTTTGGGGGGCTCCAAAATCACTGCAGATGGTGACTGCAGCCGTGGAGTTAAAAGATGCTTTCTCCTTGGAAGAATAGTTTTGACCAACCTAGATAGTATATTGAAAAGCAGAGACATTACTTTGCCAACTAAGGTCTGTCTAGTCAAGGCTATGGTTTTTCCTGTGGTCATGTATGGATGTGAGAGTTGGACTCTGAAGAAGGCTGAGCACCAGAGAATTGATGCTTTTGAACTGTGGTGTTGGAAAAGACTTGAGAGTCCCTTGGACTGCAAGGAGATCCAGCCAGTCCATTCTGAAGGAGATCAACCCTGGGATTTCTTTGGAAGGAAGGATGCTAAAGCTGCAACTCCAGTACTTTGGCCACCTCATGTGAAGAGTTGACTCATTGGAAAAGACTCTGATGCTGGGAGGGATTCAGGGCAGGAGGAGAAGGGGACGATCGAGGATAAGATGGCTGGATTGATCTTGGACTTGATGGACATGAGTCTGAGTGAACTCCGGGAGATGGTGATGAACAGGGAGGCCTGGCGTGCTGAGATTCATGGTGTCTCAAAGAGTCGGACATGACTGAGCGACTGAACTGAACTGAACTGAACTGAAAGTAAGCCAACACAAAGCCAAACATAACCCGCTTTTTCGAATATCAGGTTGTCAGAGGAGTTTCTAATTTTCTTGGTCTGTCTCGCTGCAGCAAAAATTTGAAGCAATGGGTGGACAAATGTTACAGCTCAGTTTTATTTGGCAAGCAAAGGAAAATCGAGATATGAGGGTGGGCTGACCCAAAATACATGAAGAGAAGAGAGGCCCTAGGCTCAATTTTGGCTCCTCTTTTTACATGTTTTTTTCCTCCCTCTCAGCCTGCCCTGTGTAAAATGGACTAACCAGGGGTATGTTTGTTTCACCTGAGGTTCTCACTCAGGTCCTCGGGCCTTCCTTTGTTCTATTTTCACAGGCTTTTCCCTTTATCTTGTAGGCACCACCATTTTGGACTCCTTTTTCTTATTCTAACTACCTAACATTCCCCCCTTCAGGAGATGGGAGGCCCAAATCTTTGGGAATAGATGTGTCAAGGTCTCTCTGGCTACTTCCTGCAGAACTGGGATGGTGAGGGGCATTGGGCCTCCCTTTCTTGCTAGTCTCAAACCTCAGAGTCCTCATTGTAGTGTCCATCTAAGGGTGAGTGATATTTTCTGTGGTTGGCTGTAGTTTTATATATCCTTGTTGAACTGGCACTGCATGTTGTAGTTTGTTGACCTGGGTAGAGAGAAAACAGTTTAGACAATTGATAATACATGGAGCAATCATAAGCGGCATCAATATGGTGATAACAAGGATTAGTAGGGGCATTAGCCAACTCCAAATTCCCCCTCACCAGGAGAAAGATCCCCCACAGAGAAATTGTAGCCACCCCAAGGACTCTCCAGCTTGTTCTTTGAGGTCCTGTAGGCTTTGGAATGTTTTTCTTGAGGACTGTAAGACTTTCTTTAACTTAGCTGGAGGTGTTCACCCAGAAACAACACGTCTCATTCAAGATGGCTCAAGTCCCTCTTTGTTCAGGGATCAGGAGATCTATATCCTATTGTGAAGTACAATCCCTGCCAAACTGTGTTGGCTCATTAGAGCTGTCCTGAGAAATCTTATCCCCAGAAACTTAATTTTGAGGGTGTTCATTAGAAGAACACTCATCTGTAGTCCAGAGTAGGTATCTGATAGCTCCCAGGGGCTCACAGGTGTATTGAGTGTCCTCTTCTGTTTTCTTCTGAAGCTTGACTCATGAGTAGTGAATCTAGGAGTCGTGTCCTGGTACCTTGACTGCTGTGGGGACAGAAAGTATTACAGGGAAGGTGCCCTTCCATGTAGGCTGGAGTTGAGCCTTTGGGGACCCATCTTTCCAGACTTTAATTAGAACTTGAGTTCCTGGAGCATATAGTGGTGACTCTTTAGAATCTTTTGGGTGCTGGTTGACACCCAACAAGCACATATCTTGTTGGAATTGCCCAATGGCCATGGCATAAGACCAGAGGCTCTGAGCCTCTGGATCTAGGAAGAGGTCACTGACATAAACAGAAGGTCTCCCATATAGCATCTCATAAGGACAAAGACCAGCCTCTTCCTTAGGGGCAATATGGTGTGGAGGAGGGCTGTTGGTAAAGCCTTCTTCCATCTGAGAGAGATCTCCTGGGTTATAATTTTTTATCACTGATTTTAAGAATTGTTTGGCTCTTTCTACTTTTTCTGAAGACTGAGGCCTCCAGGTACAATGGAGATAATAAATAATGCCCAATGCTTTAGAGACCCCTTGAGTGACATTAGAAGTAAATGATGTCCCATTGTCACTTTGTAATGACTTGGGCAGACCAAATCTTGGAATGATTTCATGGAGCAGTTTTTTTAACCACCTCCTCAGCCTTCTCAGTCTGGGAAAGTCTTCAATCCATCCTGTGAATGTATCTGTCATGACTAATAGGTATTTATATCCTTGAGAAACTGGCATCTGGTGAAGTCCATCTGCCAGTCCTCTCCTGGGTAGGTCCCACGTTGTTGGATGGGATGGGCTATCTGGGGTCTTCGAGCTATTTGGGGGTTGTTTAACTGGCAGTTGAGATAGGGAGAGACTGCCTGCCTTATAGTTGTTTGGAGGCCTGTTCCTCTGAAGGACCTTTCTAGTAATCTTTGGAGGGCCTTTGTCCCTAAATGAGTGGTGGCATGTAAGGAGTTAACCGACTTCCATTGGAGGTTCCCAGGCAGAAAAAGGAGTCCCTCCTTTTGGAACCACCCCATAAGATCTTCTTGAAAGTCCTCACTCTTAGATTTAAGAGTCTTACCTTCAGTATATGATGGAGTTTCTGGCAAATTATTATGTGGAACTAAGATGGTAACCCCTATTAGGTCATTGTTCTGTAATGCTGTGCTCTTAGCTGCCTAATAGGCAGTTTAGTTCCTTTGTGCCACTTCCTCATGCTCCCTTTTGGTGTACTTTACAATGGGAGACGGAAACCTCAGTGGGCAGATAGACTGCTTCCAAGACCCTAAGGATGTGGTCAAGTGGCCTCTTTATTTCCAAATAGCAGCATGTGCATGCAGCACCAGAAAGGCAGGGTTGGAGTCAGTGTATATGGCTACTCTTTTTCCTTTTTCCATCTCTAAAGGTTGAGTCAGGGCTATGAACTCAGCTAATTGGGCTGAAGTACCTGGTGTCAGTGGCTTAGTCTCTGTGGTCTCAAAATTGGAGACTACTGCATAACTGGCCCTTCTTTTTCCATCCAAGACAAAGCTGCTTCCATCAATGTACCACATTTCCTCAAAATTGGTCAGAGGATCTTCTGACAATCCCTCTCAGGGTTTTGTCCAGTGGTCCAAAGTTTCTAGGCAAGAGTGAAAGGGGAGAGAGACCTCAGGTAGTCAGGAAGGTAGCTGGGTTAAGAACCTTACAAGGGGATATATTCAGGCCTGGATTTTCTTTATTTTTCTTTTTTTTAGAAAATTAATTTATTTTAACTGGAGGCTAATTACTTAACAATATTGTAGTGGTTTTTGCCATATGCTGTCTCACATATAGGGTCATCATTACCATCTTTCTAAATTCCATATATATGCATTAATATACTGTATTGGTGTTTTTCTTTCTGACTTCACTCTGTATAATAGGCTCCAGTTTCATCCACCTCATTAGAATTGATTCAAATGCATTCTTTTTAATAGTTGAGTATTCCATTGTGTATATGTACCACAGCTTTCTTATCCATTCATCTGCCAATGGACATCTAGGTTGTTTTCAAGTCCTAGCTATTGTAAACAGTGCTGCGATGAACACTGGGGTGCCCATGACTCTTTCAATTCTGGTCTCCTTGGTGTGTATGCCCAGCAGTGGGATTGCTGGGTCATATAATAGTTATATTTCCAGTTTTTAAAGAAATTTCCACACTGTTCTCCATAGTGGCTGTACTAGTTTGCATTCCCACCACAGTGTAAGAGTGTTGCCTTTTCTCCGCACCCTCTCCAGCATTTATTGTTTGTAGACTTTTTGACAGCAGCCATTCTGACCGGTGTGAGATGGTACCTCATTGTGATTTTGATTTGCATTTCTCTGATAATGAGTGATGTTGAGCATCTTTTCATGTGTTTGTTAGCAATCTGTATGTTTTTTTTGGAAAAATGTCTGTTTAGTTCTTTGCCTCATATTTTGATTGGGTCGTTTATTTAATTGAGCTGCAGGAGTTGTTTGTATATTTTTGAGATTAATTTTTTCTCAATTGCTTCATTTGGCATTATTTTCTCCCATTCTGAAAGCTGTCTTTTCACCTTGGTTATAGTTTCCTTCATTGTGCAAAAGTTTTTAAGTTTAATTAGGTTCCATTTGTTTATTTTTGCTTTTATTTCCATTTCTCTGGGAGGTGGGTCATGGAGGATCCTGCTGTGTTTTATGTCATAGAGTGTTTTGCCTATGTTTTCCTCTAGGAGTTTTATAGTTTCTGGTCTTACGTTTAGATCTTTTATCTATTTTGAGTTTATTTTTGTGTATGGTGTTAAAAACTGTTCTAGTTTCATTCTTTTACAAGTGGTTAACCAGTTTTCCCAGCACCACTTGGTAAAGCTTGGTCTTTTCTCCATTGTATATTCTTGCCTCCTTTGTCGAAGATAAGGTGTCCGTAGGTATGTGGATTTATCTCTGGGCTTTCTATTTTATTCCATTGATCTATATTTCTGTCTTTGTGCCAGTACCATACTGTCTTGATGACTGTGGCTTTGTAGTAGAGCCTGAAGTCAGGCAAGTTGATTCCTCCAGTTCCATTCTTTCTCAAGATTGCTTTGGCTGTTTGAGGTTTTTTGTATTTCCATACAAATTGTGAAATTATTTGTTCTAGTTCTGTGAAAAATACCATTGGTAGCTTCATAGGAATTGCATTGAATCTATAGATTGCTTTGGGTAGTATATTCGTTTTCACTATATTGATTCTTCCGATCCATGAACATGGTATATTTCTCCATCTATTTGTGTCATCTTTGATTTCTTTCATCAGTGTTTTATAGTTTTCTATATATAGGTCTTTTATTTCTTTAAGTAGATTTATTCCTAAGTATTTTATTCTTTTCATTGCAATGGTGAATGGAGTAGTTTCCTTAATTTCTTTCTGTTTTCTCATTGTTAGTGTATAGGAATGCAAGGAATTTCTGTGTGTTACTTTTATATCCTGCATCTTTACTATGTTCATTGATTAGCTCTAGTAATTTTCTGGTGGTGTCTTTAGGGTTTTCTATGTACAGGATCATGTCATCTGCAAACAGTGAGAGTTTTTCTTCTTCTTTTCCAGTCTGGATTCCTTTTGTTTCTTTTTCTTTTCTTATTGCTGTGACTTAAACTTCCAAAACTATGTTGAATAGTAGTGGTGAGAGTGGGCACCCTTGTCTTGTTCCTGATTTTAGGGGAAATATTTTCAATTTTTCACCATGACTATAATGTTTGCTGTGGGTTTGTCATATATGGCTTTTATTATGTTGAGGTATGTTCCTTCTAAGCCTGCTTTCTGGAAGATTTTTATCATAAATGGATGTTGAATTTTGTCAAAGGCTTTCTCTGCATCTTTTGAGATAATCATATGGTTTTTGTCTTTCAATTTGTTAATGTGGTGTATCACGTTGATTGATTTGTTAATATTGATGAATCCTTGCATCCCTGGGATAAAGCTCACTTGATCATGATGTATGATCTTTCTAATGTGTTGTTGGATACTGTTTGCTAGAATTTGTTGAGGATTTTTGCATCTGTGTTCATCACTAATATTGGCCTGCAGCTTTCTTGTTTTGTTTGGATTTTCTATCAGTACTATTTGATATCTGAGGATTTGTTGATCAGACATCTATAAATCGCCTCTCCCATTCAGGAGTTTCACTTTGTGGCTGGTAAAAATAGTTTGCCCCCAAAAGAGAGTTTTCACACATCTTCTGTCAGGACTGCAATAGCTGCAGGATTTTGAAGGCAGGGAAAGAGTTCTTCCCAATGAGAGAGTAGGACTCTCAGGGGCCACCAGAAACTGGTGGGAAAAGATTTGTCCATCCCAGCAATAAAGAAGTGCTTGGGTGAATCTTTTTGTAATTGTTTTTCCTGTAGCACCCAAAACGGTACAGGTTTGGAAGGAGAAGGCTCCAGAGTAGGAGGTCAGGACAGAGTAGGTAGCCCCTGTGTCAATCAAGAAATTATCGGACCTACCTACCACATCCAGGTGCACCCTTGGCTCCAGCCCCATGATGGTTATTTGTGACAGGCGGGCTGGCTGGAGTGGGCCTCTTCAGTCCTGTTGAACCATTGTGAGGGAAGGCTTGGCACTTGACCTTGAGACTGTTGGGTGCCCAGGGCAGAGTGCTGCCCAATGTCCCAATTGATGGCCTTTGTAGCAAGCCATTTTAGGAAACCTGTCACGGTTTGGACACTCTTTGGCCCAGTGTCCCACTTGTCCACAGATTAGGCATTTGCCTCATGCCTTGTTGTTCAAGGATTTGCTTAGCGCTTCCCTGGAGGGCGACCAGCATCTGGGCATGCCTTGTCTCTTTCCTTCTCTCCCTTTCCTGGGCCTTGGCCTCCCTCTCCTGTTCTCTGTTATAAAGGGTATTAGTTGCTGTCAGGACCATCTCATCTAAAGAGGCAGCAGGGTCCTGCTGTTATAGCAGTTGTAACTTTATCCTGATGTCTGATTCACATTGGGACAGGAATTTGTCCTTTAAAATCACCTATCCCCTTTAAGAATCTATGTCCAGATTGGTAAACTTTTGGAGGGTTTCTTTTAGCCTTTCCAGAAAGGTAATGGGGTTCTTGTTGGGCTTCTGAGTTATTGCTGAGACCCAGGCATAATTCCAATTAGGATCTAAGGAGGGGACCACAGTTTTTCCTACTGGCTGTTTATCGCTTGACATGTGAAGCCTTGTAGCATACCTTCTGGCTTCCTTTAAGACACTAGCATGCTCAGGGTCAGATAAAGTTTGACTATATATGACCATGATGTCCTTCCAAGTCAAGTCAATGGCCAAGGTAATGTGTTGGAATATATCTATATATTTGCCTGGGTCATCCATACAGCTTTCCCAGGTCTTTAGTTCTAAGAGAGAGAGAGGCTTAGGGACCCGGGTTGGTCCAAATTCCCCCATTTCAACTAAGGGACAAATTTGAGTTGGCTTTTGTGGAGGGGGTGCTCCCGGCTATGGAGGCACATTTGGATACAAGGAAGGAACACCAGGCAACTCAGGAGCCATGAGAGGTGACCCTTCATGGGGGCTTCCTTCTCTTGGTTGTCTGTGCCTAATACCATTTGCCTAGTAGGCTCACTTTTAGGGCATATAACAAACCAATACTTAAGACAGAGTTCCTTCATATCTCTTAGCCAGAAGAAAATTTGGACATAGGGGGTCTCTGTCCATTCTCTTGTCTTTTGCAGAATAAGTCTAGCTACAGGATTGTATTGTAATTTAAATTCCCATCCTCAGGACAGTGTTCCTTGTCACCCAGAGGTACCACGGCCACACAGTGGTACCAAAGAATTTTAAGCGACTTCTTAAGAGTTAGAGGATCAAACAGCTTCCAGTTATCAAGGATGCATCTGAAGGGCGTCTGTCTGGAAGTGGATTGGTTATTTACCATGTGAAAGACAATGATGACAGGGAGGAAATGAAAAAGAAAAAAACTAATAGTCCTTCTGTTTTTACGGGTGGACTCCTTAGGGGGTAAGTCTTTCTGAAGATTGTTCTACCCAATACTGTTGCAACCTGAAAGCCAGCATTCCTGGGTCAGGGTGCAGCTCCACAGGCAGGCTGAGGCGTGACAGTCTCATAGAGATCGACTCCCCAGGCAAGTCGAGGCAGGTCGCCTGCTGAGAATTGGGTCCCTGGGCAGGTCGAGGCATGTCAACCTCCTAGGAACCCCAGACTGGAGTTGGGCATCCCCAAGGTCTCCAGTTTGACCAATCCTGGGTAGGAGTAAGGGGTTGTAATCTTCACTCATTGCTGGTTTGTCCACTGCAGATGTGAATAGATAACTTGATGCAAATCTATCCATATCTGTGCCCTGAGACTTGGAACCTGGGGAAACAGCCTTATCCTCATATTGCTCTGAGGGAATGTAAGCCACTGACTTCCTCCTCTAGTCCTCCATAAGAACAGCTTAGGGTTTTTTAAAGGTAAACATTTCATTGTCATAGACCCACTTTAGGTAATAACAGAAATAATGACAAAGAAGTGGGTGATTTGGTTCTGTTAGGGGCATTCAGTTCAGTTCAGTTCAGTTGCTCAGTCGTGTCTGACTCTTTGCGACCCCATGAATCGCAGCACGCCAGGCTTCCCTGTCCATCACCAACTCCAGGAGTTCACTCAGACTCACGTCCATCGAGTCCATGATGCCATCCAGCCATCTCATCCTCTGTCATCCACTTATCTTCCTGCCCCCAATCCCTCCCAGCATCAGAGTCTTTTCCAATGAGTCAACTCTTTGCATGAGGTGGCCAAAGTACTGCAGTTTCAGCTTTAGCATCATTCCTTCCAAAGAAATCCCAGGGCTGATCTCCTTCAGAATGGACTGGTTGGATCTCCTTGCAGTTCAAGGAACTCTCAAGAGTCTTCTCCAATACCACAGTTCAAAAGCATCAGTTCTTCGGCTCTCTGCTTTCTTCACAGTCCAGCTCTCACATTCATACATGACCACTGGAAAAACCATAGTCTTGACTAGAACGGATCTTAGTCGGCAAAGTAATGTCTCTACTTTTGAATATGCTATCTAGGTTAGTCATAACTTTTCTTCCAAGGAGTAAGCGTCTTTTAATTTCATGGCTGCAGTCACCATCTGCAGTGATTTTGGAACCTCGAAAAATAAAGTCTGAATTAGGAATATTTTAATAATAGATGGTATGGAGCAATGTTGCCTACATTGGGACAAGGTCCTGGTTGTAGGAGTTAGTAAGTGGCTTAAGAACAAATTGATAAGAGGCTTCAGACTGGATGTTCTGTAAAAATGGAGTGGAGATTTGATCCAGGGGTATGTTTGAAAATTTAGGAGAAGGGTGGTAAGGGTTTGGGCCCAAACGGCCGGCAGGTCTAACTCCCCAAGTGGCAAACATTACCCCTGGAAGCCCAGTTGGCCTTGAAGGGATGCCACCAACAGACGGAGTTCTCGCAGGCATTGTGTGCCTGTCACCAGACCTAGTGGGTTCACGGAGATGCTGCTGTTGCACATGTTGTAGGAAACATGGAAAATGAAGGCCCGAATATCTAGAGGGATTGAATATTATACAGTATTTCCCTCCCAAGGGCCAGCTGTTTTCTGGTTGTCCCTCCAGAAGATTATAGAGGCAACATTGTGGGCCTAGACAGGGCTCAGGAAAACAGCATGAAACAGGAGGGAAGGGGGCAGGGCACAACTTTTGAAAGAATGACATAGCCCAAGGGCATAACATAAACTGATTAAAATCAAATGGATCTAAGATGACAAGTCAAATTCAGCTAAACCTTGATCCTCAATCTACAAGCTAAATGACACACGTAGAGGTGTGTTAGGACAGTTCCAAGGTACTGTCAAAAGTCTGAGGAGTCAGTGGTTCCCCAATGGTTGGAATGATCCTCCAACTTACTAGCATATGAAATCAACCAGTTCAGGAAAACTAACAACACTACACTCCATGGCCTTTGCACTTGCCCTTTATGATGGCCCACACCCTATGGAGTGTGCTTCTTCCTAAATCTGAACAAATCTACCTCTTAGCTATTGCTCTGTCTCTCACTGAGCTTTTTCAATGAGACATCAAGAACCTGAGCTTCATTAGGTCCTGAAACCCGGCACCGTGCATTTTGGCAGGGCTCAAATCCCAGTTCATAAATGAGTGACTAAGCATAGCACAGAGTCCCTGCCACGTGGGTTTGAGTCCCAATCTTAGGTAAACAGTTTCAAACAGAACTTTCAGAATTGGAAAGATGATGACCTGCCCAATCAAACAGTTGAATAGATGGAGAGAGGAGCTGAAGGATGGGAGGAAAAGGCAGTGGGAAAAATGTGCCGAGGAATCCCCTTCATAACCTGCTGGAAAATCTGCTAAATACCTGACCTGTGTTCACGGTTTTCATTGGCCTTATCCTTGGCACAAAGAAGATTAAGGAAAGAAGAACCCCCACACCTTGGCAACAGCTACTAAGGCACAGCAGATAGTAGAGCCTTCAGGACACCCTGGGGCACCCACTGCCACTCGCCTGTTCCCAGGGGATTGGAGGAAATAAGAAATGAGAGATTGTAAAGGAATTAAGGTTTTGTTAGACATATGTCCTTTCAGCCATAGCAGGGAGGATTTCCTACTCCAACTGGAGGTCTTCTGGAATCTGAGACTGAGCTGATGAGCTTTCTGCTGAGTTTGTTTTTGCTGTCTTGGGTTCTTGCATGCTGACCTTCTTGTCACTTCCACTGTGCTGGGTTTTCTTCATGTTTGGCTTCCACTATGGAAACTTTCGACAAGTTGGGCTTCTTCTGTGCTTGGCCTCCACCTCACAGTGGCCAAGCTGAAGTTGTTTCAGCGAGGTTAAATCTGAAAAACAGCACCATATATATCGGGAGTGTGTAACTTCCTCGTTTCTCGCCGCAGCAAAAATTTGAGGCAGTGGACGAAAGAGTGTTACAGTTCAGTTCAGTTGCTCAGCCATGTCCAACTCTTCGCGACCCCATGAATTGCAGCACGCCTGGCCTCCATGTCCATCACCATCTCCGGGAGTTCACTCAGACTCACGTTCATCGAGTCAGTGATGCCATCCAGCCATCTCAACCTCTGTCGTCCCCTTCTCCTTCTGCCCCCAATCCCTGCCAGCATCAGAGTCTTTTCCAATGAGTCAACTCTTCGCATGAGGTGGCCAAAGTACTGGAGTTTCAGCTTTAGCATCGTTCCCTCTAAAGAAATCTCAGGGCTCATCTCCTTTAGAATGGACTGGTGGATCTCCTTGCAGTCCAAGGGACTCTCAAGAGTCTTCTCCAACACCACAGTTCAAAAGCATCAATTCTTTGGTGCTCAGCCTTCTTCACAGTCCCAACTCTCACATCCATACATGACCACAGGAAAAACCATAGCCTTGACTAGATGGACCTTAGTTGGCAAAGTAATGTCTCTACTTTTGAATATACTGTCTAGGCCGGTCATAACTTTTCTTCCAAGGGCTAAGCGTCTTTTAATTTCATGGCTGCAGTCACCATCTGCAGTGATTTTGGAGCCCCCAAAATAAAGTCTGACACTGTTTCCACTGTTTCTCCATCTATTTCCCATGAAGTGATGGGACTGGATGCCATGATCTTTGTTTTCTGAATGTTGAGCTTTAAGCCAAATTTTTCCCTTTCCTCTTTCACTTTCATCAAGAGGCTTTTTAGTTCTTCTTCACTTTCTGCGGTAAGGGTGGTGTCATCTGCATATCTGAGGTTATTGATGTTTCTCCCGGCAAAAATGATTCCAGATTGTGTTTCTTCCAGTCCAGTGTTTCTCATGATGTACTCTGCATAAAAGTTAAATAAACGTGGTGACAGTATACAGCCTTGACGTACTCCTTTTCCTATTTGGAACCAGTCTGTTGTTCCATGTCCAGTTCTAACTGTTGCTTCCTGACCTGCATACAGATTTCTCAAGAGGCAGGCTAGGTGGTCTGGTATTCCCATCTCTTGAAGAATTGTCCACAGTTTATTGTGATCCACACAGTCAAAGGCTTTGGCATAGTCAATAAAGCAGAAGTAGATGTTTTTCTGGAACTCTCTTGGTTTTTCGATGATCCAATGGATGTTGGCAATTTGATCTCTGGTTCCTCTGCCTTTTCTAAAACCAGCTTGAACATCAGGGAGTTCACAGGTCACGTATTGCTGAAGCCTGGCTTGGAGAATTTTGAGCATTACTTTACTAGCATGTGAGATGAGTGCAATTGTGTGGTAGTTTGAGCATTCTTTGGCATTGCCTTTTTGGGATTGGAATGAACACTGATCTTTTCCAGTCCTGTGGCCACTGCTGAGTTTTCCAAATTTGCTGGCATATTGAGTGCAGCACTTTCACAGCATCATCTTTCAGGATTTGAAACAGCTCTACTGGAATGCCATCACCTCCACTAGCTTTGTTCGTAGTGATGCTTTCTAAGGCCCACTTGACCTCACATTCCAAGATGTCTGGCTCTAGATTAGTGATCACATCATCATGCTTATCTGGATCATGAAGATCTTTTTGTACAGTTCTTCTGTGTATCCTTGCCATCTCTTCTTAATATCTTCTGCTTCTGTTAGGTCCAGACCATTTCTGTCCCTTATTGAGCCCATCTTTGCATGAAATGTTCCCTTGGTAGCTCTAATTTTCTTGAAGAGATCTCTAGTCTTTCCCATTCTGTTCTTTTCCTCTATTTCTTTGCATTGATTGCTGAAGAAGGCTTTCTTATCTCTTCTTGCTATTCTTTGGAACTCTGCATTTAGATGCTTATATCTTTCCTTTTCTCCTTTGCTTTTCGCCTCTCTTCTTTTCACAGCTATTTGTAAGGCCTCCCCAAACAGCCATTTTGCTTTTTTGCATTTCTTTTCCATGGGATGATCTTGATCCCCGTCTCCTGCACAGTGTTACGAACCTCACTCCATAGTTCATCAGGCACTCTATCTATCAGATCTAGGCCCTTAAATCTATTTCTCACTTCCACTGTATAATCATAAGGAATTTGATTTAGGTCATACCTGAATGATCTAGCGGTTTTCCCTACTTTCTTCAATTTAAGTCTGAATTTGGCAATAAGGAGCTCATGATCTGAGCCACCGTTAGCTCCTGGCCTTGTTTTTGTTGACTTATAGAGCTTCTCCATCGTTGGCTGCAAAGAATATAATCAATCTGATTTCGGTGTTGACCTCTGGTGATGTCCATGTGTTCTTCTTTTGTGTTGTTGGAAGAGGGTGTTTGCTATGACCAGTGCATTTTCTTGGCAAAACTCTCTTAGTTTTACCCTGCTTCATTTCACATTCCAAGGCCAAATTTGCCTGTTATTTCAGGTGTTTCTTGACTTCCTACTTTAGCATTCCAGTCCCCTATAATGAAAAGGACATCTTTTTTGGGTGTTAGTTCTAAAAGGTTTCGTAGGTCTTCATAAAACCGTTCAACTTCAGCTTCTTCAGCATTACTGATTGGGGCATAGACTTGGATAACTGTGATATTGAATGGTTTGCCTTGGAGACGAACAAAGATCATTCTGTCGTTTTGAGGTTGCATCCAAGTACTGCATTTCGGACTTTTTGTTAACCATGATGGCTACTCTATTTCTTCTGAGGGATTCCTGCCCGCAGTAGTAGATATAATGGTCATCTGGTTAAATTCACCCATTCCAGTCCATTTTAGTTCACTGATTCCTAGAATGTCAAATCCACCCTTTACAGTTCAGTTTTATTTGGCAAGCAAAGGAAAATACATCCTCAAGGCAAGAGAGCGGGAGGACTCAAAAGACTTGGAGAGAAGAGAGGCCTGAGGCTCAATTCTGACTCCACTTTTACATGTTTTTCTCATCCCACTGAGCCTGCCTTATGTAAATTGGGCTAGCCAGGGGGTTGTTTGTTTCACCTGAGGTTCTCACTCAGGTCCTGGGACCTTCCTTTGTTCTATTTTTGTGGGCTCTTTCCTTACTTTGTCGTTTAGCCACTGCCATTTTGGACTCCTTTTTCCTATTCTAACTACTCACAAGGTGTAATGAAACTTCTGGAATATTTGCTAATTCATAGGCTGAAAATGAATTTATAAGCAGAATATCAATACTTCTCTGAGAGGATAACCCTGCTGGTGGAAAGTCAGATCTAGAGATTAGCTCTGATTTGAATTTGAACTGAGGAGTCTTCACTTGGAATGCTTTATGGTATTCTAATGTATTTTAATTTTCTTTGCTACTTATTTGTATTTAGCTAAGAAAAGAGCAGTAGAATTCATACTGTGTTCTCAGGTATTTTGAAATGAAAAATATGTGATATATTATGGGAAAGCCAGGTTTTGATTAAAATTTTTCCTCTTGATTATCTGAATAGTTCAGAAAATTTAATTAATAGCTCAGAAAATTTCATTTGCAATGTGAAAACTAATATTTTCATGGTAATTTTCATTGTTGGATCATCGTATCAATACATTATAGCTTCATAAATAAGATTTGCCATCCTTTGCACTTCTGAGCATGAGAAAACATTTATGAATTTGTAGAAACATTAATTAAATTCGGCATTGCAGAACAAACTAACAATATTCCTAAAAATGTGTGTATTTTAACTCAGATCTGGTCTTCATTTATCTAGCATTGATCTTCAGTTTCACAAAGAGGATAATATTTCAGAAACTGCTGTTTAAGGTGAGGATGTGTTACTGAGCAGGATCCTATGAGGCTTCCGCTGTATCCTCCGCTTTAGTGCCTCTGCGAAGTACCTAGCTAGATAGCAGTATTTTAGACACATTTCATGAGTTGTTTTACAGATATGAAACCCCTCCCACCAAATAATAGATGCTAATTACTTGGTGACCATACTTCCAGGCTTTCCAGAGCCTAAGGACTGATAATGTATATGACTCCATTCTATTACTGCACCATCAGCCAGTCAGAGTATTGTACATGAACTGATTGCTTAACTCTGAGATCCATTTCACTCATCTGGCTTTAAAAATACTTTACCAAAACCCTTTGGGGGAACTCAAGACTCTCAGGACTTTTTAGTCCTCTTTTTTTTCTTTTTCTTTTTTTAAAGAACTTCTTTAGATTTTTTATTTGGTGTGGGGGTGTGGGTGTGTGGGGGTGTGGGTGGGTGGGTGGGTTGGGTTGCTTTCTTGTCTCCTTGAATGGCCCTGAAGTGAATCTTTGTCTGCTCCAAACTCCCAAGGTTTTGGTGTATTTGGCCTCACTGCATGCTGGGCACACGAACTCATGCTAACAGATTGGAACAAAGAATGATTTAAAATTTGAAGGGTGAGAGTGCTTATATCCAAGGGTTATTTCACAAAAAATTTCATTCTTCATTAGTATTACTTCTTATGCTTGTTTATAATTTAAAAAAAGTCTGGGGAAGGGCTAACTGTGGATTCCTATACTAGCCCTCATAGTAGGGGCATTTAATGATTTATAAAGGACATGTGGCCATTGTAAATGATATATTTTTTCAAAGAAATATCATTAAGTGCAATAATTAATTGCCACATTATTCTTTAACCACTCGATAAATAGTTTAAGTTGCTACCACTTTATACACTGTATGTGTGTGTGTGTGTGTGTGGAGGGTACTAATCTAATTGCTTCATAAGAATTTTAAATTCATTGTTAAAAGGCCAGTTAACATAGTATGTTTTTTACACTGAAACAATAGTGGATTTAGAGGCTTTGAATAGGTGCAGTAGTGTATTTTATTTCATTCTTCATACCTGTGTGTGTATTTCTGCTAAATACTGGTTCTCAATGGATACTCCCTTGGCTTCAAAAGGTTTTTATTATGTTAAAATGTAGTTTGAAACAAGAACTACTTTATTCCCTCAGTCTCATGTGGAAATGTATCTCTAATGTATTGTCTTAGGCATTTTTTCTCTTTCTCATGATGTACAGTTGTATTTGATATAAAAGTTTCCACTGGAGAATAAAGCACAAAATACGAAATGGGAATCTGGTTGATTAAAACAGAGGGATATTCAATACTATAGAAATTTTTTTACCTTTGCCGAATGTGTTTATGCCGTGGTCATTGCCATTTAAACAAGCAGAACCTGCTGCTTACTTAATGGTAGCAAGTGGTCTCTAGGGGACTTTGCAAAAGGTTTCCAGAATACATAGTCATTACATGAACCAAAAATATTTTGAAATTGCCTGAAAAAGTCTTAGCTCACTTATTTCTAAATGTGTTGGTAGTTCTAAACCTAAATATAAATGCCAGCATGTAGTTAATGTTATATAATGAAAAACAAACTTAAATAAAAAGTCAGAAAGTATATCCAGTATAGGTGATATCTTTCTGTAGTGATCCAGAATTTGTAAGTATATTCTTTGAAAAATGAGCATTTATTTTATCATAAAAGCAGTAGTTTCCCATCTCAGTTTGTAAAGCCCATTTGAACCAGATGTCCTACACAAAAAACTTATTTCACCATCAGGTCTTTTGCTCATTTACTCACTGTGAACATCAGTGGGGGACACATAGGCACTTTGGATGAATGATTAAGTTGTGGAGGGCAAAAGAAATATATTTGGAAAAGTCCTTTTCTCTGTTCTCTGATTGCCATGGCTAGGGCAGACTATATTGAATAAAAGTGGTGAGAGTGGACATCCTTTTCTTATTCCTGATCTTAGAGGAGATACTTTCAGCTTTTCACTGTTGAGTGTGATATTAGCTGTGGGTTTGTTATACATGGCCTTTCTTATGTTGAGGTATTTTCCCTCTGGGTTTCACAGATGGCTCAGTGGTAAAAGATCCACCTGCCAATGCAGGAGACATGCATTCAATCCCTGCATCAGGAATATCTGGTGTAAAAAGAAATAGCCACCCACTCCAGTATTCTTGCTTAGAAAATTCCATGGACAGAGAAGCCGACTGGATACAACTGAGCAACTGAGCACAGCACGCTGGGTACTCTGCCCATTTTCTATAAGAGTTTTTATTATAAATGGGTGTTTATGATTTGAATTTTGTCAAAAGCTTTTCAAGCATCTATTGAGATGATCATATAGTTTTTTATTCTTCAATTTGTTGATGTGGTGTGCCCCACTGATTGTTTTATGGATATTGAAAAATCCTTGCATCTCCGGGATAAATCTCACTTGATCATGGTGTATGATTGTTTTCATGTATTGTTAGGTTCAGTTTGCCAGTATTTTGTTGATGATTTTGCATCGATATTCATCAGTGAGAATTGGCCTGCAATTTTCTTTTTTTGGTAATATCTTTCTCTGCCTTTCTTCAAAGATTTAATAATCCTCTCATGGTAGGTTTTTGCCCATTCCACTTTGACATTCTAAACTATCTTCTCTTTTTCAGCAGTGGGAGAGAAGACACTCTCCAGCTCTTTGGGCAACAGTAGCAGGAGTGGAAAGGGAAACACAGCAAAGGACAAGTTGAACAAAATGTGGTTCTGTGCCTCAGGGAGCTTGCGATCCAGAGGGCAGGCAGACAGTTCTTTGATTTGTTGTCTTGTGAAATAGCGAAGTTTTGTAGATGTTGAAAAGAGGAGGAGGAAGCTAGTGATGCAGGCAAAAGAGAAAGATTTGTAAAGCCCAGTGTTTCAGTAGAGGATAAGGATACAGGAGCATTTCAGTACATTAATGTGATTTATGTTCCATCTATATGCATTAATTGATTCTTACATCGTGCCCTATTTTTCCTTGTGTCTTGCAGTTGAAAACAAGTCCATCTTTGCTTTTTTTCAGTAGTGAAATATACTTACTTTCTGTTGATTTCTATGCTAACTTTTACTGATTTCAGATTATATGAAAAATCTCTTCCTCAACTAACCAGGCATTTTTGTCATTTGTATATAAGGCTAACAAATAACTTATGAGGCTGAAACACCAGTACTTTGGCCACCTCATGTGAAGAGTTGACTCATTGGAAAAGACTCTGATGCTGGGAGGGATTGGGGGCAGGAGGAGAAGGGGACGACTGAGGATGAGATGGCTGGATGGCATCATGGACTCGATGGACGTGAGTTTGGGTGAACTCCCGGAGTTGGTGATGGACAGGGAGGCCTGGTGTGCTGCAATTCATGGTTTACAAAGAGTCAGACATGACTGAGCGACTGAACTGAACTGAACAAATAACTTTACATTTCTTTTATCTTGAGTATTTGAATGCAGCATTTATTTCATACCATAGGATATAATTCTTTCTAGGGCAAAAGTATTTTTCTTTCTTTCTTTTTCAGTTTGTCAGTCATCTATTTTTTTGTTTTTTTTTCAAAATATTTTACAACTAATTGTGTTAGTCTGCTTGGGCTGCTATAACAAAATACCATAGATTGGGTATAAACAACAGACTTTTTTTCCTCATGGCTGTAGAGACCAAGAAGTTCAAGATCAAGGAGATGGCAGATTTGGTTCTTAAACTGTGGAAAATTCTGAAAGAGATGGGAATATCAGACCACCTAACCTGCCTCTTGAGAAATCTGTAGGCAGGTCAGGAAGCAACAGTTAGAACTGGACATGGAACAACAGACTGGTTCCAAATAGGAAAAGGAGTATATCAAGGCTGTATATTGTCACCCTGTTTATTTAACTTATATGCAGAGTACATCATGAGAAACGCTGGAGTGGAAGAAACACAAACTGGAATCAAGATTGCTGGGAGAAATATCAATAACCTCAGATATGCAGATGATACCACCCTTATGGCAGAAAGTGAAGAGGAGCTAAAAAGCCTCTTGATGAAAGTGAAAGAGGAGAGCGAAAAAGTTGGCTTAAAACTCAACATTCAGAAAACTAACATCATGGCATCCAGCCCCATGACTTCGTGGAGAAATAGATGGAGAAACAGTGTCAGACTTTATTTTTTGGGCTCCAGAATCACTGCAGATGGTGACTGCAGCCATGAAATTAGAAGACGCTTGCTCCTTGGAAGAAAAGTGCACCCCACCCCAGTACTCTTGCCTGGAAAATCCAGTGGACGGAGGAGCCTGGTGGGCTGCAGTCCATGGGGTTGCTAAGAGTCGGACATGACTGAGCGAAGTGACTTCACTTTCACTTTTCACTTTCATGCATTGGAGAAGGAAATGGCAACCCACTCAAGTATTCTTACCTGGAGAATCCCAGGGATGGGGGAGCCCAGTGGGCTGCTGTCTATGGGGTCGCTCAGAGTCAGACACAACTGAAATGACTTAACAGTAGCAGCAGCAACCTAGATAGTATATTCAAAAGCAGAGACATTACTTTGCTGACTAAGGTCTGTCTAGTCAAGGCTATGGTGTTTCCTGTGGTCATGTATGGATGTGAGAGTTGGACTGTGAAGAAGGCTGAGCGCCGAAGAATTGATGCTTTTTGAACTGTGGTGTTGGAGAAGACTCTTGAGAGTCCCTTGGACTGCAAGGAGATCCAACCAGTCCATTCTGGAAGGAGATCAGCCCTGGGATTTCTTTGGAAGGAATGATGCTAAAGCTGAAACTCCAGTACTTTGCCCATTTCATGAGAAGGGTTGACTAATTGGAAAAGACTCTGATGCTGGGAGGGATTGGGGGCAGGAGGAGAAGGGGACGACAGAGGATGTGATGGCTGGATGGCATCACGGACTTGATGGATGTGAGTCTAAGTGAACTCCGGGAATTGGTGATGAACAGGGAGGCCTGGCATGCTGTGATTCATGGGGTCGCAGCGAGTCGGACATGACTGAGCGACTGAACTGAACTGAAGAACCCTCTTCCAGCTTTGCAACCTTATTGCTGTGTCTTCACATGGCAAGGAGGGGACATTTCTCTCTTCCTCTTCTTGTAAAGCCTTTAATTCCATCATAAAGGCCCTACCTGCATGATCTCATCTAACTTGAATTATTTTCCAAAGATCCCATCTCCAAATTCAGTCAATCACATTAAAGATTAGGGCTTCACAATTTAGTTCACACTATTGAAATTGAAAACAACAGCAACAACCCTGAGTTTTCTTTACTTGCTGCATTAATATTCTAGTGCTTTTGTCCAGTGAAACTTGAGAAATGAGAGATTCAAGTGTATACTCTAATTGAAAAGGAGCTATATACTTTTTCCATATATTTTATTTCATATTTTCAGCACTCACTTGGCTATGCATGGTAAGTATATATTTCATATAGACTTGGAAATTTTTCCAGAAGCTGCTTTTGGCTTGTTTAGTTTTAGGTCAATCATTTCGTTTTTCAAATATGTAAAAAGGACGTGTGCAGAGAGTCGAGTTCAAGTGAAAAACAGAAAGCAATATAAATACTGTGCTTGTTTCTACTCTCAAAGCCTCAGCTCATTCAGCATTTCTTTGAATTTTTCATACATATTTGCTACTAATTTAGTTTGAATGTATGAAGACCAAGGTTGCTATTTTTATTAGAATTTCTGAGGACATTGTGTATATCCCTTGTTTCAGTATCACCTTTCTTATGTGATTCTTCTTTCCCGCATATCTATTATAAATCCTCTTCCTTCCTCCTTGTATTTGCTGCTCTATTTCTCCTTATTGTTTTCTCTTCCCAACAAGGGCTGAATATGAATAATTGAATGTTAAGTTGTTTTTAGTTCAGAGTGTCAGTGTTCTAGCTGGCTGTCTTGCCTACAAACATTCTTGGGATGGAATCATTTAGTCTAAGTGCTAATTTTTCTGTTTTGGAATAGATCAGTGGCCCAAAAATCTCAATAAAAGAAGCTGCAGCACAAGTTCTATAAACTCTAGTGGAGGAAAAGTCCCTAGTATCAATTGTGATCTATTTTCTGATCAAAACTGTATTCTAAGTGACAAATGTGTAAATATCCCTGATGGTTTATTTCTCAGTCTCTACTGACTTTTACATTACTAGGTAAACTATCAGTGTGAATCTTTCTTCTACCACTTTGGAACTGATGATTTGGAAGAAATCAGAGTACCATTTTAATAAATGCAGTTAAATATTGGGAGACCTGTCTTCTTTATATCTCTTAATACCATTATATGTTTTCAAGCAGAAAAGTCTTAGATACACTTACTGTTTTATTTTTGGAACAAACATAATATTGATGAATGCCAGTTATATAATAGATTTTGTATTTTTTCTGTATATCTAAGCATGTCACTTGATTAGTTTTAAATACCAATAATTTATCTAATCTTTTCAGAAGCCCTGTTTTAGGCCATGTACCATTTACGGTATCACAAAGCGTATTATAGAGGAGGTGGTTCCCTTACATTACTTAGACAACCAATGACAAATAGAAGGTCATTTTCTGATTTAAGGGGTCACTTTCCTTTCTTCTGTGGAGGGCCACCATCCCGCCCACTGCCCCTCCCCTAACATTTCTCTGAATAGTCTCAGTGAATGGGCCAGCACGCCTCTGTTTAGGCCTCAGGCACTCTTGGTGCAACACTTGAAAAGAGCAGGTGCAGGTCAGAAGTGAATGGGATAGCCCAGAATCACTGCTGGGAAACATGTGCACACAAGTCTCAAACTAATCTGGGAATGACTTCAGACAAAGAAAACAAAGGAACACTTTAGGGTCTAAATCACCCACTTGACAGAGGAGGATTCTGGGATGAGAATGCCTATAAGGACTAGTTGCATCTGTTTTCCTTTCACTCAACTTCTAGTGCATTTAAGAGATGAAAGACAAAACTCTGGTCATCTGAAAGTCAGAAAATTTCCTTACATTTAAATGAATCCTATATGGGGCTATTCATCATATGTATCTTCCTTCTTTCTAGAACTCTGTATGTATACAACTCAGCTTCAATTTAGACTATTGCTGTTACTGTGGCCTTCAAAGTATCTTTATTGAGAGGATGCATTCTTCAAATTAATGTCTCTCCCCAATGATGGTTTGATTAAATATTTCTCTTTTGTGATATGGGCAAATTAAATCTATTTGGAAAAAATTAATGTTTTGTTATTGTTTTGTATTTATAGAAATACAAGAATATAAAACTATGGTAAAATATGAAAATAATACAAAGTTAAAGACAGGAAAAGAGTAAATATAAATAAGAGGCGAGGATAGTTTGAGTGCAATATGTAAACCACAGGGTATTATGTAGTCTGTAAAAATTCACAAGCCATCAGGGAAGCCCCACATACTAGTAAGGTAATGCTCAAAATCCTTGAAAATAGGCTTTAACCGTACATGAAGTGAGAACTTCCAGATGTACTTTCAGAAGCTGGATTCAGAAAAGGCAGAGGAACCGGAGATCAAATTGCCAACACCCTTGGATCATAGAAAAAGCAAGGGAATTCCAAAAAAACATCTGCTTCATTAACTATGCTAAAACCTTTGACTGTGATCACTATTGTGGATCACAACAAACTGTAGAAAATTCTTAAAGAGATGGGAATACAAAACCACCTTACCTGTCTCCAAAGAAACCTGTATACAGGTCAAGAAGCAACAGTTAGAACCAGAAATGGAACAATGGATTGGTTCCAAATTGGGAAAGGAGTACTTCAAGGTTGTATATTGTCACTCCTGTTTTTTAACTTATATGCAGAGTACATCATGCGAAATACCAGGCTGGATGAAGCACAAACTGGAATCATGATTGCAGGGAGAAATATCAACAACCTCAGATATGTAGATAATGCCACTCTAATGGCAGAAAGCTAAGAGGAACTAAAGAGAGCCTCTTGATAAAGTGAAAGAAGAGGGTGAAAAACCTGGCTTAAAAGTCAACATTCAGAAAACTAAGATCATGATATCCAGTCTCATGACTTCATGGCCAGTAGATGGAGAAAAAGTGGAAAGTGTGACTGGTTTTATTTCTTGGGCTTCAAAATCACTGCAGGTGGTGACTGCAGCCAGGAAATTAAAAGATGCTTGCTGCTTGGAAGAGGCAATGGCAAGCCACTCCAGTACTCTTGCCTGGAAAATCCCATGGATGAAGGAGCCTGGTAGGCTGCAGTCCGTGGGATCGCTATAAGTCGGACACGACTGAGCGACTTCACTTTCACTTTTCACTTTCACACATTGGAGAAGGAAATGGCAACCCACTCCAGTGTTCTTGCCTGGAGAATCCCAGGGACAGGGGAGCTTGGTGGGCTGCCATCTATGGAGTTGCACAGAGTTGGACACGACTGAAGTGACTTAGCAGCAGCAGACAGTGTATTAAAAAGTAGAGACATTGCTTTGCCAACAAAGGTCCATACAATCAAAGCTATGGTTTTTCCAGTAGTCATGTACAGATGTGAGAGTTGGACCATAAAGACGGGTGAATGCTGCAGAATTGATGCTTTCAAACTGTGATGCTGGAGAAGGCTCTTGAGCCTCACTTGAACAGTAAGCAGATCAAGCCTGTCAATCCTAAAGGAAATGAATCCTGAATATTCATTGTGAGGAACTGATGCTGGAGCTGAAACTCCAGTACTTTGGCTACCTGATGGGTGAGCTAACTCATTGGAAATACCCTGGTACTGGGAAAGGTGGAAAGCAAGAGGAGAAGGGAGCAACAGAGGATGAGATGGTTGGATGGCATCACTGACTCAAGGACCTAAGTTTGAGCAAACTCTGGGAGATAGTGAAGGACAGGGAAGCCTAGCATGCTGCAGTCCGTGGGGTTGCAGAGTCAGTTTAGTGATTGAATGACAACATTCTTGAAATAACCAATAACCATGGAGTTATGTTTTTTTTTTAATTGCTAAGACACAGAAACTGTTGACACAAAGTTGATATTATGAGTTGTTGGAAAGCATAAGCTAGAGTTGTAGACCTGTTTGACTGATACCTTTTTTTTTTTAAGTCAAAGTGAGTTTATTTATAAAGATTAACATTTCCACAGGCAGAATGCAGTACCTCTTTGAAGGTGCAAGTGGCTCTGAGATATGAGGTGACTTATACCTTTCTAATTACTCATAACATTAAACTTTCTATTTAATTTTTATTTTTTATTTAACTTTTTCTATTTAAATATTTTATTTATATTTGAGATTTAAGGTGAACCACGCTGTAATGCCAAATGGAAGCATTCTGTTTCTTGGGGAATGTAATGGAAGACAATTACAGTTAGAGAACAGAATGTAAATGTAATAAATGCTGACAATTTAAAAGTAATTCTGTAATGGAGAGAATCTGGGTTATGAGTGGGGTTAAGTGCTGGAGGGATGTGGCATGGTACTAATTTTTTCACTTAAAATACTTAAGGTCTGAGTAATATTGCCTAAAGCCAATGGATAGTCCAATAGAGTTATTTTTTAATACTTATTTTTTGAGGTATAGTTTATTTCCAATGTGTTAAATTTTACTATGCAACAAAGTGATCAGTTATTCATACACAGACATACCTTCTTTTTCATATTTTTTCTATTATGGTTTATCACAGGATATTGAATATAGTTCCCTGTGCTATACAGTAGGATCTTGTTCTTTAACCACATCTATCAATGCATGTGCTAATCCTTGAATCCCAATCCATCTCTCCAGTGCCAATAATAATAATACTAATTGGGATGTTATTTAATTGTTAAAATGAAAATAATGGAAAAGTTAAAAGTCACATTATGGCAAAACTTGGAAGAAGAGAGAGAAAAAGATAGATGGGTTTATGGTGGAGGAGAGGAAAGGCATACATGTGAGCTGATTTCTATATATCTCATCAAAAGAGTGAGTGGTACACAAGACAGCTGAAAAATCAAGAAATGGAAGTGAAAACAGATTATTTCAAGTTCTGAACATAACCAAAACGAGGCATATAAAGAGAAACTAGAGAAAATAATTGTACTTCCATGGAAAAAACTGGGTAGGGAATGAGAGGAAACATTTGCTTTTGAAACTTTCCATACCATGTATCACTTTTATATTTTCAAAGAGGTGATGTGCAATTCACTGGATATATTATGTGTGAAACTAAGACCACTTTCTGAGAAGTCAATAATATTCTAACGTGTCTTCAGTTTAGTGCAGTTCAGTTGCTCAGTCGTGTCCGACTCTTTGTGACACCATGAATCGCAGCACGCCAAGCCTCCCTGTTCATCACCAACTCCCGGAGTTCACTCAGACTGAGGTCCATCGAGTCAGTGACGCCATCCAGCCATCTCATCCTCTATCGTCCCCTTCTCCTCCTGCCCCCAATCCCTCCCAGCATCAGAGTCTTTTCCAATGAGTCAACTCTTCACATGAGGTGGCCAAAGTACTGGAGTTTCAGCTTTAACATCATTCCTTCCAAAGATATCCCAGGGCTGATCTCCTTCAGGATGGACTGGTTGGATCTCCTTGCAGTCCAAGGGACTCTCAAGAGTCTTCTCCAGTACCACAGTTCAAAAGCATCAATTCTTCGGCACTCAGCCTTCTTCACAGTCCAACTCTCACATCCATACATGACCAATGGAAAAACCATAGCCTTGACTAGACGGACCTTCGTCGGTAAAGTAATGTTTCTGCTTTTGAATATGCTATCTAGGCTGGTCATAAATTTTCTTCCAAGGAGTAAGTGTCTTTTAATTTCATGCTGCAGTCACCATCTGCAGTGATTTTGGAGCCCCCAAAATAAAGTCTGACACCGTTTCTACTGTTTCCCCATCTATTTCCCATGAAGTGATAGAACCAGATGCCATGATCTTTGTTTTCTGAATGTTGAGCGTTAACCAACTTTTTCACTCTCCTCTTTCTCTTTCATCAAGAGGCTTTTTAGTTCTTCTTCACTTTCTGCCATAAAGGGTGGTGTTATCTGCATATCTGAAGTTATTGATGTTTTTCCCGGCAATCTTGATTCCAGCTTCTGTTTCTTCCAGTCCAGCGTTTCTCATGATGTACTCTGCATATAAGTTAAATAAGCAGAGTGACAATATACAGCCTTGACGTACTCCTTTCCCTATTTGGAACCAGTCTGTTGTTCCATGTCCAGTTCTAACTGTTGCTTCCTGACCTGCATACAGATTTCTCCAGAGGCAGGTCAGGTGGTCTGGTATTCCCATCTCTTGAAGAACTGTCCACAGTTTATTGTGATCCACACAGTCAAAGGCTTTGGCATAGTCAATAAAGCAGAAGTAGATGTTTTTCTGGAACTCTCTTGCTTTTTGATGATCCAGCAGATGTTGGCAATTTGATGTCTGGTTCCTCTGCCTTTTCTAAAACCAGCTTGAACATCAGGAGTTTACAGTTCATGTATTGCTGAAGCCTGGCTTGGAGAATATTGAGCATTACTTCATAAGCATGTGAGATGAGTGCAATTGTGCAGTAATTTCAGCATTCTTTGGCATTGCTTTTCTTTGGAATTGGAAGGAAAACTGACCTTTTCTAATCCTGTGGCCACTGCTGAGTTTTCCCAAATTTGCTGGCATATTGAGTGCAGCACTTTCAAAGCATCATCTTTCAGGATTTAAAATAGCTCCACTGGAATGCCATCACCTCCACTAGCTTTGTTCATAGTGTTGCTTTCTAAGGCCCACTTGACTTCACATTCTGGGATATCTGACTCTAGGTGATTGATCACACCATCGTGATTATCTGGGTCATGAAGATCTTTTTGTATATTTCTTCTGTGTAACAACTGTATAAACTGATTTTACCAAGAAAATGATGCTTTTGTAATTTATTTACACTTATCTGAATTTCTCTCAAAATCGCATTTAGGAAAATGTGTGTGCTAAGTATTTGTATTGTCTTAAGACACATGGACAATTCTTCAAGAGATGGGAATACCAGACCACCTGACCTGCCTCTTGAGAAATCTGTATGCAGGTCAAGAAGCAACAGTTAGAACTGGACATGGAACAACAGACTGGTTCCAAATAGGAAAAGGAGTACGTCAAGGCTGTATATTGTCACCCTGCTTATTTAACTTATATGCAGAGTATATCATGAAAAATGCTGGACTGGAAGAAACAGAAGCTGGAATCAAGATTGCCGGGGAAAACATCAATAACCTCAGATATGCAGATGACACCACCCTTATGGCAGAAAGTGAAGAGGAGCTAAAAAGCCTTTTGATAAAAGTGAAAGAGGAGAGTGAAAAAGTTGGCTTAAAGCTCAACATTCAGAAAATGAAGATCATGGCATCCGGCCCTGTCACTTCCTGGGAAATAGATGAAGAAACAGTGGAAACAGTGTCAGACTTTAGTTTTTGGGCTCCAAAATCACTGCAGATGGTGACTGCAGCCATGAAATTAGAAGACGCTTACTCCTTGGAAGAAAAGTTATGACTAACCTAGATAGCATAGTGAAATGCAGAGACATTACTTTGACAACTAAGGTCTGTCTAGTCAAGGCTATGGTTTTTCCATTGGTCATGTATGGATGTGAGAGTTGGACTGTGAAGAAGGCTGAGCGCTGAAGAATTGATGCTTTTGAACTGTCGTGTTGGAGAAGACTCTTAAGAGTCCCTTGGACTGCAAGGAGATGTAACCAGTCCATTTTGAAGGAGATCAGCCCTGGGATTATTTTGGAGGGAACGATGCTAAAGCTGAAACTCCAGTACTTTGGCCACCTCATGTGAAGAGTTGACTCATTGGAAAAGAGTCTGATGCTGGGAGGGATTCAGGGCAGGAGGAGAAGGGGACGACAGGGGATGCGATGGCTGGATGACATCACGGACTCGATGGACATGAGTCTGAGTGAAGTCCAGGAGTTGGTCTTAACAGGGAGGCCTGGCGTACTGCGATTCATGGGGTCGCAAAGAGTCGGACATGACTGAGCGACTGAACTGATAAAGGTAATTAAGAGTATGATAAAGTACTTTATGAATTTTAAATGGTAAAAAGTTATGTGCTTCTATTATTTATCAAGATTGTCTTTGAAATGTTTTTCTAGGGAGAAGTAAATATTTAATAACTTTATGAGAAAAAAATGGTTTGTAAATTATGCTTCCATGGATTCTTTTGACTCATGCTCTGAAATTCATTATTCAACTGGCATGGAGCTGGACCAGCAAGTGTTTAATTTTTTAAAGTTTTATTTTATATTTATCAACTAAGTTCACTCCAATATAGAATAAAAGTGTAAAAAAATTACACATTTGCTGGTCCAGCTCCATGCCTGCTAAACAATGAATTTCGAGCAGGGGCCAAAGGAATCCATGGAAACACAGTTCAAAAACCATTTTTCTCATAAAGTTATTGTATATTTACTTCTCCCTAGAAAAACATTTAAAAACCATCTTGATAAATAATGGAAGAATGTAACTTTTTTTTTCAATTAAAACAATGTTGTGTTAGTTTCAGGTGTACAGCAATGTGGTTCATTTATACATATACATGTATCTATTCTTTTTCACATTCTTTTCTCATTTAGGTTGTTTAAGAATATTGAGCAGAGGTCTCTGTGCTATGTGGTAGGTCCTTGTTGGTTATCTATCTTAAATATAGTAGTGTGTACATGTCAATGGCAAACTCCCAGTTTATCCCACCCCTGACTCCCCTCCATAACTCTTCTCCTCTGGTAACCAGAAGTTTGTTTTCTATGTCTGTGAGCCTATTTCTGTTTTGTAAATAGCTTCGTTTGTATTTGGTTGTTTGGCACCACGCATATGTGACATCATGTGCTACTTGTCTTTCTCTGACTTACTTCATGTATTATGATCATCCCCAGGTCCATCCATGTTGCTGCAAATGGCATTATTCAATCTTTTTAATGGCTCAATAATATTCCCTTGTGTATGTACAACAAATATGTAATATTTAAAGGCATCTAATTTATTATAATGCAAATGGTTGGAGAAAACACTTTGAGAAACTGTGACTAAAAAGTAACTGGTACACATCACTAAAAAATAGTACTACTTTCCCTGGTCTTCTCTTTCACTTTCATAAAAAAAAATAGTTTCACAAGTAAAATAAAAATTCTTAGTGTAAGTTTACTGTCTGTAGTACAGAGTGGAGAAGAACTGGCTTAGGTGCAGCATCTGAGTTCAACATATATGACACATATACACTCCAGCAGCACCAGTAACCTGCTGAGTATAAGTGAAACATATCATCCCTGCTGAGACCCAAAACTCTGTCCTGGTCAGATGACAATTTGTATGTTGGCTTCAGGTCTCAAAATTGAAATTTTATTTAATAAACTGATTGGCAAATTAGAGTATTTTCAAGGAGACTAGGGTGCTCAAGAAGCAGGGAACCATATTCTAATAATTTGCTGTTTTTTAAACAAACTGAAAGAATTCATGACAGAAGTAGATATAATGAAAGCATCAGAAATTTAGGCTACTGAGTGAAAGTTACAGGGTGGCAGAATATGGTTTCAAAACTCTCAAAAAAGTGAACTTGTCATTAATCATCTTTAATACAATTATAATAATTGTTCTTTATTGAGAACTTGTATATTAAATACTTTTAAATCCCTTTAATCTGTCATTTTTTAAAATCCTTACAACATTCCTAAAAGATATGGGTAAATAACTCCATCTTACAGATGAGAAAAATAAACATTCAAGATTGTTTTTCCTGCTTATGATCTCACAGGCTGTACACGGCAGGGGATCGAATCTCAGCTCTTCTGAACTTTGAACTCCCAAATAAGAAGATGAAGTCATAGTTTAATATACTCAGGTTACCTATGTTTGGAAAAGGATCTGAGTTAGATCACATTAGGGGTTTTCTTTTCTTTTTTTTAATGTTAAGTACATGTTTAATGATTTTCTTCCATCTTAAGTTGGAACCAGATTGATATGACCTGTTAATAGTTATAGTTGCCTTATTTAATGATAGAAGGTAGGAAGGTCAGTCGTGTTTGCCATCTAGTAGAGTTTGGATGTGATCATGTTGGGAGTTTAAAAAAAAAAGTATTTTGGTTTTACTCAGTGGTTGTACAAAAAGATCTAGAAATGCATGAATTCCTGCCAAACTTTTTTTTTTTCTTTTTCAGAGAAGTTTTTTATAAAGGCATGTAATTCACGGGCAAAAGTACTATCATGGGTGCTCACAAAGTGATTGATAGCCTCATGCAATGTTTGGAGCTAATGACTTAGCTGTAAATAACCTCTGTGTATCTAAAATTTGAGCCCATTATACTTGAGTACTTGTGGAAACAGTGAGAGTTGAAGCACGACAGAAAAAGAAAGCTTGATCCACAGAGGGAACTTCTGCTTTCTTTTCCATCCAAATTCTTAGAACCAGGAAGAGAAGGAGAATGATGTAGTCTGAGATCAGATAATCATGTGGCAAAGAACAGAGAGTGCAACAGAGAGAGAGATCTTTTCTCTTAAAGAATCCTTGCCCTTTAAACCATAGTGATTGCTGATTATTACTAATAGTAGTCACTGGAGAATCATTATTTCAAGTGTGAAGCAGTGAGATTATGAAATCCTTCTTTTAGGTAGGACAGACTGAGAGGGTGAGATCCCATTCTGGAGGATAGAGAGAAATATTCCAAGCAGTGGAAAGAAAGCAAGAATATTCCCTCACTTGGATTTTTTTGCCTACGTTCTTGACAATTTTGCCAGACTCCCTGAGTCATACTGGTTGTAGTAACTGTAGATAAACTCTGGACTGAGACAAGCCAATATGGATAGCTGAATCTGACAGATGGCCATAACCTTGGTCTAGTGTAACAATCCTGATCTAAATGAAAAAAAGAATCTGATACCTTCCAAAGGAACTCTGAAGCTTTAATCAATAACTGGAATGTTAGGTTTTGGCAAAAGAAGAGATGTTAGAATTTTGAAACTGACTACATGACCCAGTTAAAAAGGATCAATTTTCATTAGGAATGGAGCCTGGCAGTTTTGCACAGTAATCCAGAATTTGCTTGACAAAATTTGAGTAATGGATTAGCTCCAGTGGAAACTGGGCAATTTTGTGTGTGTGTGTGACTTAAACATGATGCACAAAAAGCTTCAATCAATAATACTTGCGTTGGAGAACAGTTTTTAAGTAGGCAAGCAGTGCGTATAATACTGTCATGTGTATATAATTATCTCAGCATGCGAACGCGTAGAAAACAATCTTCAAGTGGCAGAAAGTTAATAACCTTCTATTTCAATTGTTCAGCATTTTCCTCTAAGTTGTGTTGGTTTCATTTCCGTTTACCCCTCATCGCTTGAGATTACCTTAAACGTTTAAGTCTGACATTGCTCATTACAGCTTACTTTCCCTCAACGATGAGCTCAATGCTGTTGAAAGCGAAATATTTTACTTATCAATGTGTAGGAAGGCTAGTTACAAGGAAGAAAATTAATCAGCCTAGCTAGTATATGGAAATTCTGTGCATATATAGATTTAAGAGTCTAACCCACATGAATTCTTTTAAATTAGATACAGAAATATATATTTGGAAAAGAACTATGGAACTGTTCATTTCAGATGAGAAGATTTTAACCTTTGCTGACACTACTGAACTAAGATACTTGCTGTTTTGGAATATATATTGTTCACTGTTACTAACTGTGACAAGAATATATAGTTAATAATCAAAGATTATGTTTTACCTCGTGGTCATGTCTCTTTGAAGGGGATATTAGCCTTGAATAAGGAAGTCAAGCAATGACAACATGTTCTGGAAATCATGAGTGTTACACTGGCATTGTGAAGTTTCCAGGTGTTTCATGTTTTTATAGCAATAGGACAAACTGTAAGAGTAGTGCTATGTGCATTAAAGCTTGTTTCATTTTGAGTTTGTGAATGACAGGTATTTATTGAGTTGCTTAAGACATATAGCAGGATGGGAAAATATTCATTAAAAGCTTCTAGCCCCTTGAAAAATATTTTTAAAGAATTCAAAACTAAATTTGGCAGTGTGTGGGATCCAACTACATTTCTTACCAACCTCCCACGCTGGTGAATTGGACAAAATCAGCCGTACTTTTTGTTTGTTTTGTTTTGGGGCAAGAAGCACAGATTTCCTATATTTTACAAGATCGTAGGGTGTTCAGTTCCCTGCAGATCTCCTTTGTGACATCTATTTTCTGTACCCCCAGCTCTGGCTGACACACAAATTCAGTGACATGTGGCCTTGTTCCACTGATGGACAGCCAGTGTGTTTTTAGTCATTAAGCTTGCTCCTGAAGCCAAGAGAGCCCAAGGCAATCACCCGTAACTTGATTTTTCACCCCAGAGACCTCACAGACACCGCATTTGGGGCTGTAGGCAATTAAGACAGTCTAGAGTGAAATCAATAATATTTGGGGGGGCATTAAGTATATTTATAAGCTTTGTGCCACATGTGTTTGTTTTCTGCCCACAAAAATCTGCATCTTTGTGGATGAGAAAGTACATACAGGCAGCTTATTAACCTATAATAAGAAATTGGAAAGAGAGGAGGGTGGTGCGATAGAGCTGTAACAACTGGGAATTATTTGTAGGGGAAAAGGCTAGAGCACACTCCCATGTCTCCACACCTCCACACTCCTGTGATCAATATGACTGGGAATTTAATTGGGCGCTTGCAGTTCCAATAGAGATTTTTGATGTGACCAGGGTATCTCTCTGTCACTGAAAATGCTAGGAACAATTCTGACATGGCATTGCTAGAATCTGAAATGCAAGGAGTCTTTGAAATAAGTGCCTTTATATTCTCTAGTGGCCTGCAATATGACGTAGAGTGATGGGGTGCTAGGCGAGGCTTTTCTGTATTCTGAAGACCCCATTATGGATGATGGGATATGGCAGAATGGTGGCAAACCTAATTGCTCTAAATGTGTGTGTGTGTGTGTGTGTGTGTGTGTGTGTGTGTGTGTGTGTGTGTGTGTTAGGAGCATTCAGTTTGGAGTTGTTTTTCTACCTCTTTTCTGCTCTTTGTTTTTATTTTATATATCTCTGACCCAAACCTTTCATTTGAATTATCCCACAAAACTTAGATCCAATATGATACTGTTAGGGATAAATCTCTTATATTCTGTCAATTTAATGCCCTTAGCTTGTTGAGGATTAGAATACTGGAATCTGTTTTGTAAATTCTAAAATCCAGCTACATCTTTAAGCCGTTATGAAAATGCCTTATTTTCCTCCTTTTTAAATGCTTTTGGTTAAGAGAGACTTTCCTTATGGTAAAGTGAATTATTTTGGTCAGCAGATACTGTATACATCTCCAAGAGGGCTGTTAATCAGAAGGATAAGAAAACATGATTGTGTTAACTTCCTGGATTCCCTGCTTTGCATGAAGATGTGAGAATTGCTTGGCATATTTCAGAACTTCTGAGCTTCAAAAACCCTGCAACTGCAGTAATTGTGAATCAGGTTCTTGTAACGAAACAAATGTTTCAGAGTTAATTGCTAGGAGATTCATTTATTCTGTATATTGTGTGTATGTTTTTTTGTTTTGCTTTGTTGGATGTTTTTGTTTATTGTGCTCTGTTTTTAGTAATTTTTGGAAAACAGATATTTTATGAAAAGCATTGCTGTATAAGAAATTTGTAGTAAGGTATTCCTGAATCTGAATTATGTTAGCTTTCATTTAGCTTTATTTATTTTTCCATCTATTTATCTGATCTTCAAGTACTGAATGCAGCCACCATAAATTCTCATTTGCAGAGATAGATATAGCAATGACTAAAACATGGAACAAAGCTTAGAAGGAGTGTCTGTGTTTGTGGGCGGTGTTTGTGTGTGTGCATGTGAGATGTCTTGATCCATTTGTATATTTCTCTGGGGAATTCTCAGGCAATTAAATCAACCTATTACAAATAGAGCCCTCTCTGTACATTCTGGTTTGATAGAAGAATGGGTAATTCCTGTTAATGACTAGTACATCTGTTCAATTATATTGTTTTGTATTGATGCTTAATTAGGTGTCAAGTTGGAGGAGAGGGAGACTGTGAATGCATGATTCCCTTTTAAATGTCAGAGGCGCTTCCTAAATTACCTGTCTTTTTAACATACACAGAACACTTTGACAGGCATTATGTTCTTTTGACCTTAAAACATTTACACTGTCTTGGAGAAGTGCAGTGTTCCCTAGAACGTGAGTGTATGTATTGGAACTGGTTTGCCATGAGTGTCACTCAGGTCCAGTTTCATGTGGAGTGACCCTTATCAACCTTTAGCTGGCAACAGAGGGAAGCTTCCCATGGCTAATACAGTTTTTGTTAAATAGCCTTCTTTTCTCTGGGAGGTTTTCATTAGGAAATATTGCCCCAAATAAAGTTGATGCTGTGTTGTTTAAAAGTATAACTTGCTTTTTTTCTAGGTGTGTTTATATATAAGCAAATGAAAGACCAATTGCATTTTTTTTTTAATGGTAAGATCACAAGTAACCTATTTCTAGAATGTATATGGACAAATGTGTAGGTTTACTCAGTGAATAATAGTGAGTATTTATAAATCTAACTCTTGAGACCAAAACAGGAAAAGATTTGTAGTAGAATGGAGAGTGTCTAAGGAGCTGAGTAGTATTTGTTACATTATCTGGACAGTTAGGAGAGTACCACAGTATAAAAGCCTTTTTAGCCAGCTTGTAGGTGTAATTTTCATTTTTATTGATGTCAGCGTGTGTGTTGAGGCCAAAGATTATTACGCTTTACTTGACAGCTTATGCTATGTCACAAGGCAATTTGATGTGTTCTGATAAAATTATGTATTATGTATGAGATCCTGTAAAAATTAAAAAGAGGAGAATTGACAGCACAGAAATTAAGTTCTTAAAAATGAATCATGATAGTCAAGGCTTGCTTAACTAGAAGACTGATCTTGTTTAAAGTGTTTGGAGTGTTTTTTTGTGAATTGTGGTTTTCCATAAGAAAAGAGAAGGAGATTAACATGATATTCAGGAAATGAATAAAGAGTTGTTGATTGTAGTAACTTTGGTTAGAAGCCTCTTGCCAAAAGAGTCATGTGGTTTAAAGCAGTCTAGTAATAATCCAGCAGTTCTCAGGTCTGGTGAGTTCTCTGTTTGGTATTGTTCTTATCAGTAAATTTTTTTCTAACTATATCTTAAGATAGTAAAATATAAGAATATATATATAAAGGAAACTATAAGCCATCTCTTGACTCTGGACACAGTAAAATTTAATCATCCATTGTAGGTTCTTTACAGGTCCTCCCTTTCACAAATTTCATCAATATTTCAGGTTTTACAAATAGTGCTCAGGAATATTATTTGTAAACTATATTCTAAATTTGGATAAGGTTATTTTCTTTTATTGTTTAGGTAAGATTGGAAAATAAAAATCTACTTTGTATCATATATTGCCGTAATTTTATACTGAATGACATTTTGCCTTACTGAATTTATTTCTTTTTCTTGTATCAATTCTGTAAGTTATTACTTAGAGAACTAATTTGTGCACATCTTAAATGCAGTGAGGAATTTCACACTAATTTCTAGAAGACTGAACAAATATTTTGAGACATGATTTGGCTCATAATATCTTGATCTTTATAGTTTATTTTGTATTAATACTTATATATATTTTTGAGAATATTGTCTTAGAATGGAAGCTAAATGTAAGTTAATGCTGTAACTGAGCATACTTTTATAATATACAAAAATGTATTCTAATGATAATAATACAAATCAAATAACTACAGTTTTTAAGCTTCTTATCTTATAAATTTGTTTAATATATAAAATTGGGGACCAGCTTATTTCATTTTCTTTTTCTAATAATAGAATGTTTATTAAACATAGAAAAAGTACTCAGGGGGATTTTAATAAAAGGATGAAAATGACAAACAGTTGTACAACATTCCAGGCCTGTAGCCTTGTAATGAAATTGCACATTAAGCATCTCCTGGAATTTCATTATAATGAAAGTTTTTTTTTTAAATCCTATATTGAACAATGATTTTTCAGAGGGGCTGTGTATAAAGGGCACAGTAATCCCTATGTGGTAACTTGAAGTTGCAATTACTGGAAGACAGAGGAAGAGTCAGTTTGACCAGGTAGGGGACTACTGCAGTAGTCTATGCATTAGATGGAAAAGTCCTTAAAAACAATGGCAGTGAGAATGGAAAGGAGGAAGGGATGGCAAAGAGATAATCATTTAATAGAATTAACGTTAATTCATTAAATATTTAATGAATTCATACTAGTTGTCAATCTAGTCACTTTGATTGCTGCCATGAAGCCAAGAGTTTAATGGTGAGCTTGTTGACAAATAATTACTATGAAATTTAATACCATTGTAATATTATAAATAAAGTATATGATATCCAGGAGAGATTTGCTGAGAAGTTAGTATTTGAATTTGGCCTAACAAGGAATTTTCCAAGAGAAAGATTTCAAGGAAGAGATGTTTCCAGTAGAGAAAGCAGAATGCAGAGAGTTTGTACATTAGGAAAAAAGAATATGTGATGTTGTTAGTAATGTGCTATACCTAAATTATTTTGACTTTCTGAATTTTTATACAAAATAATGTTTTGTTGAACTCATGTTATTCTGGAATGAGAATGATATAAGAATCATTATTACATATAGCAAAAGAGAAAATATTGATAGAAAAAGGATTGGAAATATAGGAGGTACCAGTTTGTGGAAGCTGCTCATAAAACATTAAAATGTAAATAAATGGGATGTACCTGAAAAATTTCTGGACAGGGAGTAAAATGATAAGTTCTGATTATTCTGAGTAACAAATTTGTAAGGCTTTAATTTGTTGTTGTTACTATTTTTCAATAATAGAATGCCAATCCCAAAGCAACTACCTAGGAAAATGAGACTGGATTAAAGCATTTGTAAAATATGTAAAATAATGCATTCCTTGGAATTAATAGTCTCTAGACAGTAAAAATAGTGCATTGACTTGTTTAAAGTCTAAAAATGCAGAAATAGAGATGTTTTGTTTCTACTCTAATTTTAGATTCTCCTTTTGACTGAATAAGATATCAGCTATGGTGTCATTACTTTCCTGATTCATAGAACTTAATGAGCTTTTAAAAGTAATTTTAGCCATTGACAAAGTCAGACAATATTAAGTAACCTCATTGTATTTCTACACAATTTGTGTAGGTGCTATTCTCCAAAGAATCTAAAAATTACCCTTGTATTCCAGTACTTTCAACTTCATAAGGAAAGTATGTGAAAGTCACTCAGCTGTGTCTGATTCTGTGACCCCATGGACTGTAGTCTGCCAGGCTCCTCCATCCATGGACTTTTCCAGGCAAGAATACTGGAGTTGGTTTCCATTTCCTTCTCCAGGGGATCTTCCTGACCTAGGGCTTGAACCCAGGTATTCATGTTGTAGGCAGACTTTTCCTCGTCTGAGCCACCAGGGAAGCCCTCCTTAGTTCTTTGTGTTGAAGTTTCTGCAAATGATGAGAAACATTCCCACTATCAAAGCAGTTGAAATTTAGGTAGCTGGGCAGATTGACAGTGGCATGCAGTGCTGGATCCCACCTGGTAGAGATGTACAACGTCTAGAAATTGTTACTCTGATTGCATTGCCATTTCTGATACAATGGCATCATCCCAGTTGGATTGTCTTACTTTTTGCTATGTACAATGATCCTTTTATTTTTCTCATTCAAAACTGACCTGACATAATTTTATAGATGTTTTACATGAAAATTCAGACATTTGAAATGTAATTTTTTTCCACATGACTTTAATAGAAACTTTATGATCTCTATGTCAGCCAACATTATGTTTACCTAATCTTCTCCATCCTATTAATTAAGGCGGGACAAAGAGCTGGTTTAGCTGGTGTGGTTGGGAATGTGTCCTTGTCCTGGGTTTTAAAGGAATGAGGAGAAATGAGAAGCCATGGAAAGGAAATTTGGTAGGCAGAAGAAAGAGTGGATAAGAACATGCTATTCAGTGATGGTATCAAATTCCAGAGTGGCAAGTTTGAGATCTAAGTCTCTTATATCTCTGCCTTAGGAGTTACTTGGCATTTGAGTTCATTTTCCATTTCGAAGGTCCAAGTGCTAAAGAATCTCCAATTCATTAGCTGAAAAGTTAGGGAGTAAAACCCCCAGCCATGTTATAAAGCACTATCAAGACTACTTCCCCACAGTAGCTTGACTTCCCAGATCCTGTGTCATCCACTGTGTTCAATAGAAAATAACATGTATGGTTATGCAAATCAAACAATATGACCTTAGGTCTCCTTTAAATCTCTCTTGTTAACCACATAGAACTCCTAAAGAGAAGGTGAAAGATGGTGGCCAAAAGAGGAGAAGTAGCATATGCAATGGCACTTCAGTATTTAGTGCAATAAAATAAACTGAAGTCTTTCACAGATGTCGATATCAGTGTAGCTAAGATGTGAAGATGCACAAATATGAGCTCCACTTCTCTGCAGGGAACCAATTTTATGATTGCTGTAAACAAACTATCATTCATTTATTGGTATGTCATTGATCTACACAGCAAAAATCAATATTTTTCAAATATTTGTCCACACTGAAAAGATGTATACTTGAATAGCAAAGATGATGAACATTGTTTTTTCCTAACAATAAATTGAATGTAAACAAGAATTCATATAAATGAACATAGTGTTAAAAGTGATTTGATTTCATGATTCCATGAGAAATAGAGCAAAACAATCATATATCCCATTATAACCAGATTAAAGGCTATTATCAGTTTATAGGACTATTAATTATATATCTCAAAAGTTGCAGTGATTATATAAATAATATAAATAATGCTTAGTTTAAAGTTTTTGGTGATAAACCAAAATTTTTCAGAGGTGCAAAAGTAAATTTTCATCTTCTTAGAATTCAATTGATTTTTAGAAATATGCAGATATTTTTAATATCCTTTTTTTTTGGTATACTCTCCTCCTCACTCTTCCCAAATTCTGTGTCTCTATTCCTCATTTCTTCTTGTGATTTCTCTCTTTTCCTTTGAATCCATCGAATCTCTTTCAATTTCTTCTGTTTCATTTTCCTTCATTTAATCATATCTACTGCTGCTACTGCTGCTGCTGAGTTGCATCAGTCGTGTCTGACTCTGTGCGACCCCATAGACGGCCGCCCACCAGGCTCCCCTGTCCCTGGGATTCTCCAGGCAAGAACACTACCAGGTGACTATGTTATAAATTCAGGGAGAGTTGGTTAATCAGGAGCATGTTATTTCCCCTGGGCTTCTCAGTTCTGTGCACTCCTGGATTTTTCTAATGAAGAGCAGAAATACTGTGATGAGTGTGATGGAGTCTCTTCCATTAATTCTGTTGCCTGCCCATTCATCGCACACACTTCTCCTCCTGTCAAATTGGAAGAGTGAACGTAGAGAATAAGACCAGCTTGGATGGAAATAAGAACACCTTTACCATAGTCCTGATAGAGGTGTTTCCTTTTGATGGAAAGTGTATATACTATTCTTGAATTTGTCCAAAGATAGTCCATTGGCCTTTTTGAAAAATCCAGCAGGAAGAATTGATTTAGAGAGTCAAGAATAAGGTTCTAATTTGAGCTCTGGCATTAACATAAAGATGAGTATATTTACTTCTTAAACTTCAGTTGTCCAAAAGAAATAGTAAAACCAAATGAACTTCTCATTGTAGTGACATTCTGCGTGATGCACTTTGGGATCTCAGAGTAAGAATTTAAATAGATGTGCTTAGTTGCTGACTCTTAGTCTGACTCTTTGAGACCCCATGGACCACAGCCCACCAGGCTCTTCTGTCCATGGGGATTTTCCAAGCAAGAATACTGGAGTGGGTTGTCATGCCGTCCTCCAGGGGATCTTCCTGAGCCAGGGATTGAACCCACATCTTCCACATTGCAGGCTGATTCTTTACCATCTGAGCCACTAGGGAACCCCAGTATTGGAGTGGATAGCTTATCGCTATCCACCAGGAGATCTTCCTGACACAGGAATCAAACCAGGCTCTTCTTCGTTGCAGGCAGATTCTTTACCAGCTGAGTTACCAGGGAAGCCCTTATAAAGACAGTAGAGGTCTTTAAACAAACCATGAACATGGCCCAGTCAGGGCTTTTAGCAGCTCCCTTTGAATCCACAGCTGGGCAGGAACACAGGAATTCCATAGATAAGTCCTTAACCACATTGTGGAATTATTGGACTACTCTTTTGATCCCCAGTCATGCTCTATTTTTGTCTTTTGCTGTATTATTGTCTCCGGTTGCTATTCTCTTCCTAGAGTCCCTGTTCTCTTTTACCCAGCTTAGTCGAACCTTTATTTCTATGGGCAACTTCTTTGGTTCTTGGCTCCAGCTTTCCTTTTGGACACTGCCTGCTGGCTCTTCTTTAATATCCATAATCCAAAACCTGACTGAAGCCAGACCCAGTCTACACCTAAACCCAAACCCAGGTTCTAGAACTTACCATTTGACTAGAAAAATATTTCTTTTAAACTTATATGGGATGTTCATTAATCATTATTACCTGTTTGCCTTCAGTTGCTGATTGTTTTTTTTTTTTTAATAGGAAGGAGAAGATATAAATTCTCATTTTCTCCTTTACATACATGTATTTTGTTTTCTTTTTAAAGTTTGTTTAAATCTTAGTATAAAGATAACTGTAAAATCTTAGTATAAATAAAATATAAAAATCTTAGTATGAAATATAAAAATCTTAGTATAAATCTTAGTATAAAGACAAATACAAGTAGAGCAGTCAGATGGCCACAACTATATTAACAGCATTCCTTGTTCTTTTGCTAGGCATGTCTGAAGACAATTGTTTTTCTGAAAATTTTATAATTTTATTTATAAATTTCAATGTGATGATAAATAAAAATCAAACCATATAGAAATGTATATAAAAGGTATTTTGGATACTTGCCTAATATTTTATAAGATAAATATACCATGATTTTTTTTTCACCAGAAGAACTTTCTAATAGTTCTGCCCATAAAAAGATTGTCAATAAGATACAGTAAGCCCCCTTCATACGAACCTTCAAGTTGCGAACTTTTAAAGATGTGAGTGTGTATTTACATATCTAGTCATGTTAGTTCACGTGTCTGGTATACATTCTCATGTGTGTGCGTCCTCTCCCAGTGGCTGTGCTTTTGTGTACTTTACTGTACAGTTCTGTATAGAGTACAGTACTACAGTATCTTTGTTTCAAGGGTAGGATGTCTGGAAGCAAGCATAAAAGTAGTGATGATACAGCTCATACTGCTAAGTGCCAAGTGATAACAATGGGAACAAAAGTGAACATAATTGAGAGAGTGGAGTGAGGTGAAAAGATGGTAGACATTGTTTGTTCTTCTAACATGAATTGTTCAACAGTCAACATGGTTAGGACAAAACCATGGAACATGTGAAGTCTGCTGTGCCAATGATGTCAACTATGATTTTGAAGAAGCATGGAAAAGTGATAGAGGAGATGGAGAAAATTCTCAGGGTGTGGATGCAAGATTAGCATCAGTGTCGAGTCCCACACAGCTTAATGCTGATTCAAGAGAAAGCTAAAAGCATTTCTGAAGACTTGAAGAAACACAGCGAAGAAGCAGAGGGTACACCTTTTAATGCCTTCCATGACTGGCTCCTGAGAAATCTGTATGCAAGTCAAGAAGCAATAGTTAGAACTGGACAAGGAACAATAGACTGGTTCCAAATCAGGAAAGGAGTACATCAAGGCTGTGTATTGTCACCCTTCTTATTTAATTTATATGCAGAGTACATCATAGTAAATGCCAGGCTGGATGAAGCACAAGCTGGAATCAAGATTTCTGGGAGAAATATCCATAACCTCAGATATGCAGATGATACCACCCTTATGGCAGAAAGGGAAGAAGAACTAAAAAGCCTCTTGATGAAAGTGAGAGAGGAAAGTGAAAAAGTTGGTTTAAAGCTCAACATTCAGTAAACAATCTGTTTTATATATGGTAATATACATGTTTCAGTGCTATTCTCTCAAATCATCCCACCCTCTCCTTCTCCCACATAGTCCCAAAGTCTGTTCTTTACATCTCTGTCTCTTTTGCAGCCTTGCATATAGGATCATTGTTGTTATCTTTCTAAATTCCATATATATGCATAATATACAGTATTGGTGTTTCTCTTTTGACTTATTTCACTCTGTATAAATGGCTCCAGGTTCATCCACCTCATTACAACTGACTCAGTCTATTCCTTTTTATAGCTGAGTAATATTGTGTATATGTACTATAACTTCCTTATGCAGTTGTCTGCCAGTGGACACATAGGTTGCTTCCATGTCCTGGCTATTGTATAGTGCTGTGTGAACACTGGGGTGCACGTGTCTCTTTCAATTCTGGTTTCCTCAGTGTGTATGCCCAGCAGTGGAATTGCTGGGTTGTTTGGCAGTTCTATTTGCAGTTTAAGGAACCTCTACACTGTTCTCCATAGAACAGTGTTGTACCAGTTTGCATTCTCACCAACAGTGTAAGAGGGTTGCCTTTTCTCCACACCCTCTCCAGCATTTATTGTTTGTAGACTTTTTGATGCCAGCCATTCTGATCAGTGTGAAATGATACTTCACTGTGATTTTGATTTGCCTTTCTCTAATAATGAGTGATGTTGAGCATCTTTTCATGTGTTTATTAACTATCTCTTTGTCTTCTTTGGAGAAATGTTTGTTTAGTTCTTTCATCTACTTTTTGATTGGATTGTTCATTTTCCTGGTATTGAGGTGCATGAGCTGCTTGTATATTTTGGAGATTAATTCGTTGTCAGTTGTTTCATTTGCTATTATTTTCTCACATTCTGAAGGCTGCCTTTTCACTTTGCTTATAGTTTCCTTTGTTATGCAAAAGCTTTTAAGTTTAATAAGGTCCTATTTGTTTATTTTTATTTTTATTTCCATTACTCTGGGAGGTGGTTCATAGAGGATCTTGCTGTGATTTTTGTCAGAGAGTGTTCTGCCTATGTTTTCTTCTAAGAGTTTTATACCTTCTTTTCTTACATTTAGATCTTAAATGCATTTTGAGTTATTCTGATGAAGTTTTTAATGTGGATGAGATAGGACTGTACTGGAAGAGAATGCTAGGCCAAAGTTACATCAGTAAGAAAGAAAAATTGATGCCACCTTGTAAAGCAGCAAAGGCTAGGCTAACTCTGTTGTTTGGTGGCAGTGCTTCTGGTGATAGGAAGCTGAAGCTTCTCTTAGTTTATCATTCAGAGAACCCAAGAGCCCTTAAAAACATAGCCAAGGGCTCTCCTCCTCTTTTATGGAAGAGTAAGCCCCCAAACATGGGTTACACAGGCCATTTTTCAGGAGTGGTTTTCCCATCGCTTTATCCCAGATGTAGAAAAATACTGCTTGGAGAAGGATGTCCCATTCAACATTCTTTTGCTACTCAACAGTGAGTAGCCTGGGCCACCCCTTATAGATGGACAGCTTTCATCCCAACATCAAAGTAGTGGATCCATCACTGAACACTACCATGCTTATTCAACCAATGGACCAAGGAGTTATAGTGACTTTCAAGAAATACTGTTTACATTACAGTTTTTGTTAGGTGGTAAAGGCAAGCGATGAATCATGAACAACCTTGTGACAATTTTGGAAGGATTATTACATCTACAAAGCCATAAAACATACTGACTTTGCTTGGCATGTGGATTTGGCTGTCACCAAGAATGGGATTTGGAAGAACCTTTGCCTGCACTTTGTTCATGATTTTTGTGAATTTGAGAAGTTAGATGAGTAGTTCAGAGAGGTATTCAGGAACTTAATGACCCTCAGTGAGAAGCTGGAGCTCCATCTGCAAGTGGATGACTTCATGGAAATCCTTGTTATACACCATGAGGAGCTTACTAAACTGATGGAATTGGAGGCCCAGAGAAAGGATGAAGAGAGGCTAGAGGAAGAAGTAGTAACTGAAGAGATTCACAACACAGGAAATGGTAAAGGGATTTTCTTTAGTTGAGGAGGCACTGTTAGTTTTTGAATCACAGACTCTGAATTTAGAATGGTATGAATTTTGCAGTGGTTATTCAGAATGCAGTCCAATGCTACTGTGTTATTTATGATGAGAAAAAAAAAGCTACTACTCATGCATTGGAGAAGGCAATGGCTACCCACTCCAGTACTCTTGCCTGGAGGGTCCCATGGGTGGAGGAGCCTGGTGGGCTGCAGTCCATGGGGTCGCTGGGAGTTGGACACAACTGAGCGACTTCACTTTCACTCTTCACTTTCATACATTGGGGAAGGACATGGGAACCCAATCCAGTGTTCTTGCCTGGAGAATCCCAGGGACGGAGGAGCTTGGTGAGCTGCTGTCTATGGGGTCGCACAGAGTCAGACATGACTGAAGCTGCTTAGTAGCAACAGCAGCAACTCATGCATCACTGGATCACATTTTTCAAGATGGTACCTGTGCCATCAACATCAGCCATAAGTGAAGTTGCTCCTTGCCTGTTGTCTCCTATTGCTGATGATTCTTAAGCTCTACCGTCTTCCATCTCCTCTCTCTCCTCCGTTCAGTAATTCTTCTTGTCTGTTCACTCAGTGCCAGCCCGTGTATGCCAGCTGCACTGAACTACTGTAGTTTTCAAGGTACTATACTGTAAGATTAAAGATATTTATTTTTTTGTTTGGTTTTATGTATTATTTGTGTCAAAAGTACTATATATCTTTTATAGCACTATATCACCGCTGATTGTGTTAGTTGGGTTCCTTAGGCTAAATTTGTTAGACATAGGAACAAATTGGACTTATGAACAGGCTCTCAGAAGAGAACTTGTCCGTAGTATGTAGGGTACTTACAATAATGAACACCTACTCTGGGAAGTATTTGGGTGAATTGACATGATCATTTTTTAGCGGTAATGATATAAAAGCCATCCATTAAGTAGGAAAATGGACTGCAGGCCTGAGGTGTATTCTGCTATTTTTAGAACTGAAATAATGTTTATTGCCTGCATTAACTGGAAAAATAACTTGAGTTAAAGACTTAGTTGCAAGATATTCAAAGGTGATATAAATGCCTGTGAGGTTACTCTTTCCCAGATGTGGTCAAGAGATAAGAGAGCATGATCTGGAACTTGAGGGCAATATAATATGAATAGTTGAAAAGACAGTTCTCTAGAGAGCAAGAGATGTGGCAATGGGCTTTTTCTTTTTCCTTTTTCCCCCTCTATACTACAGTGACCTAAAAGTGGTATTGTGAATTCTAATGGAGCGCCTGAGCTCAAATTCCTTTGTGTTTTCTGAATAGTAATAAGGGTGTCCATTCAGCCTCTTTTATAGAAGGAACATTTTCTGGGAAATATATGGGATGTCAGGCCTGTGGGAGGCTGCTGAGTCACATATGATTCACAGATCTGGCTTCAGAAATGTTTAGATTTTTGTATTACAGTACAAGGTGGTCTGTTTCAAAACTGCTTGTTGAAATCCACATTGAGGTGTATAAATGGAGCATTAGGAACACTAACAGAGTAACTATTAATGAAAAAAATTAGAAGCAGTTCTTTCGGAATGTTGATTTTTAATTCATGCTGCTGGCTTCTTTGTGATTCCTTCCTGTTTCATGAAGGTGATGAGTTCCATGGACATGCTACCTTACCGTAGACCTCTGGAGCCAAAGTTTCCTCTTTGCGTGAGGGCTTATGAAATGCTTCCTCCCTGTTTCTAAAATGGCTGAATGAGATCAGTTTCTCATCTTCCCTTCTGATTGTAGAATGAGTATTTCAAATGTGGAAGATTTAAAGTGAAAGTGAGTATTCGTTGCTCAGTTGTGTCTTACTCTTTGCAACCCCAAAGTGTAGCCCACCAATCTCCTCTGTCCATGGAATTCTCCAGGCAAGAATATGGAAGAGTTAGGCAGTCCCTTCCCCAGGGGATCATCCCGATCTAGGGACTGAACCCAGGTCTCCCAAAGTACAGGCAGATTCTTGACCGACTGAGCCACCAGGAAAGCTCTGAAAGATACAAAGTGAAGTGAAGTCGATCAGTCGTGTCCGACTCTTTGCGACCCCTGGACTGTAGCCCACAAAGCTCCTCCATCCATGGGATTCTCCAGGAAAGGATACTGGAGTGGGTTGCCATTTCCTTCTCCAGGGGATCTTCCCGACCCAGGGATCGAACCCAGGTCTCCCACATTGCAGGCAGACGCTTTAACCTCTGAGCCACCAGGGAAGCCCTTACAAACATTAGCACAAATAAGAATTTGAAAAGATTAACCATTGCATTTTAAAGTGTTTATATGTATAGAAATAATTTAAATTCAAGTAACCATCTTGTTCACTGTATGATAAGTGAAAATATGCCTAAGACTTTGAGTTTTTGAATTTTTTGTTAATAATTGTGAATTATCTATTGATAAAAAGATTGATTTTAACTAGAAAATTTTTTTTTTGTTTGTATTTAAATTGGACTTCTAAGTAACTAGGAAAAGGAATACGTCAAGGCTGTATATTGTCACCCTGCTTATTTAACTTATATGCAGAGTACATCATGAGAAAATGCTGGACTGGAAGAAACACAAGCTGAAATCAAGATTGCCGGGAGAAATATCAATCACCTCAGATATGCAGATGACACCACCCTTATGGCAGAAAGTGAAGAGGAACTAAAAAGCCTCTTGATGAAAGTGAAAGAGGAGAGTGAAAAAGTTGGCTTAAAGCTCAACATTCAGAAAATGAAGATCATGGCATCCGGTCCCATCACTTCATGGGAAATAGATGGGGAAACAATGGAAACAGTGTCAGACTTTGTTTTTGGGGCTCCAAAATCACTGCAGATGGTGACTTCAGCCATGAAATTAAAAGATGCTTACTCCTTGAAGAAAAGTTATGACCAACCTAGATAGTATATTGAAAAGCAGAGACATTACTTTGCCGACGAAGGTCCGTCTAGTCAAGGCTATGGTTTTTCCATTGGTCATGTATGGATGTGAGAGTTGGACTGTGAAGAAGGCTGAGCACCGAAGAATTGATGCTTTTGAACTGTGGTGTTGGAGAAGACTCTTGAGAGAAGACCCTTGGAGAAGACCTTTGGACTGCAAGGAGATCCAACCAGTCCATTCTGAGGGAGATCAGCCCTGGGATTTCTTTGGAAGGAATGATGCTAAAGTTGAAACTCCAGTACTCTGGCCACTTCATACGAAGAGTTGACTCATTTGAAAAGTCTCTGATGCTGGGAGGGATTGGGGGCAGAGGAGAAGGGGACGACTGAGGATGAGATGGCTGGATGGCATCACGGACTCCATGGACTTGAGTCTGAGTGAACTCCAGGAGATGGTGATGGACAGGGAGGCCTGGTGTGCTGCGATTCACAGGGTCGCAAAGAGTCGGACGCGACTGAGCGACTGAACCGAAGTGAACTGAAGTAACTATTCATACATAAGTCATGCTTTACAATTTTTTTTTTCTTTTCTTGGCTTTCATTCATTTTAAAATGTATTTTGGCCTCACTGCACGGCTTATAGGATCTCAGTTCCTTTTGATCTCAGGGGATCACACTGGGGCCACGGCAGTGGCAGTGCCAAATCCTAACCACTGCATCACCATTGCATTCCATACAGTGTTCTTAAAACTTACTAAATGCATGACAAAGAAGCTTCAATTGGATTTCATTATATAAAGTGCAAACTTTTTCCTCTTTGATATTTTTTCTATTTAATTGCCTAGATTTTGACCCATCTTTCCACATATACTGCATCAAAGGTCATAATCTTACAATGTCGTTGATTAAACAATAACAATTATGGCATAGTTTGGAAAATTAATTATTTGAATAATACATGTTCAAAATTGTGACCGAAGGACTGAAAATGATTTCTTTTCCTGTATTCTTTGACATTTATATAAAATTTTCACCAATGGTTGACATTCTTTGCAAGAAGTTATTTGCTAGTGCCAAAAGTTGTAATTCTTTCACTGTTCCATAAATTCTTTGTTAAACGCAGTCCGCATCATTAATTTCACTATGTTAATGGAAGAAAACCTAGTTGATTAAAAAAAAGTAGTTCAACTTTGTGTTTCTGTTGCACTCAGATCAGGAAGAGCAACTGGTTGTAATCTCTACCTAAGAAGCAGTTTTCTGCTTGGAATACGTGGGTGCTCTTAGACCATCAGAGAGGAGTGCCAGGGCAGTGAACATACTGCTCAGGCAAAGAGGGTCAAAGAGAACCACATGTCTGTGAGGACAAAAAGGTTGAAAGCATTTAAATTGTAGTGTATTTTCTGAGCTGGGAAGATATGTACTATTTCACATTTGAAAAACAATTTTATTTTCCTAGAATCCTATGCTTAAATATTCAGGAGTAAAAATGTTACCAATGGGCTACTTTTAAAATGTTCCTTCTGATGGTCTTCAGAAAGAAAGTTATTATTTTTCTAATTTGTGCGTTAGTAAATAAATTTGCATGAAAATCTTTTTGATTGAAAAATTAACTTTGTCCTGGAGTAGCTATCAGACAAATTACACTATGAGCTGTCTTTCTTTTCTTTTTTTTAATTTTATTTTTACTTTATTCTATGTTACAATACTGTATTGGTTTTGCCATACATTGACATGAATCAGCCACAGGTGTATACGACCTCCTAATGCTGAAGCCCCTTCCCACCTCCCACCGCATATCATCTCTCTGGATCATCACCAGCCCCAAGCATCCTGTATCCTGTATTGAACATAGACTGGCACTTCGTTTCATACATGATAGTATACATGCTGTCTTTAAATGGAGCATCATACAAGTTGGTCTGGGCCCAGACTTTTGTATTCCTGGATTTGTTTGCAATCTGAACTTGCAGTGTGAACACAATGAAGGCCAGCTGAGAGAGTCTTATTTTCCATTCATAGTTGAAGGATGTAATGTTGCTTTTAGAATATTTTATATTTAAAAGCACATCAGGGCTGACTCTACATCTGACCTGCTGCTCCATGTCAAATCTTTGTGTGTGTCGTGTGTAATACGAGAGTCTGGCTATGTAAGGAGCCATGATATTATGTTAATGAAAGCAGCAAAATTCATGGTTTTGTAAATACAACAACTAATGCTTGCTTATTTGATAATATGGATAAAACTTAATTTGAGGAAAAATTGTTACATAAATAGTCACACATTTCTTTTTAGGAAGATGCCTGGGTTTTCTGTTATGGTTTTTAAATTGTTATTTTCTAAAGATATAACTAATTCTTACTGTGGAAAAATAAAACTTTGGTAATTGTTATTTCCTCCATTTATCAATGAAATACACTTAGAACCTAGGCGTATGAAAGTCTATAAAAGTGAAAACGTAAGACTTTTTGTAAGTTAGGATGAGAAGAGAATTAGAGACTGCTGTCTGGTGAGATAAGAGATGAGAACAAGCCATGTTTCAAATGACATCAATTAGCATTTATTAAGATGGTAGACTATTGGCTTCTAAGGGTAAATTGCTTAGCTCCATCACTTACTAATTCTGTGACCATGGACAAGTAATATCACCTCTCTATGCTTCAGTTTCCTTATCTGTAAAGTGTGATTTGTAATAGTATCTGCCTCATAGAATTTTTGTGAGAATTAAAGAGTTTGTTCATATAATGTGTCTAGAACAGCTGTTGGCACATACGTGTGTGATAGATGCTGTCTGTTGTCTGCTGAGCATTTACTGTCTGTTCAGAAATGTGCTAGATATTCTCTGAATACAGAACGAGAAGCTGTGACCCATCCACTCAGGGAAATCAAGCATTGTGGGGGAAAAATCATACTCACGAAAGACAATATATCAGGGTGTATGATGTTTTGTAGGACAGGCTATGTCTATTTTTAGGAACTTAGAAAAAGAAAATTTCTGAGGGCTTTCCCAGAAGAAGGAACTGAAGTATCGACTTGAAAAATGATTTTCAGGCACTGAAGAGACTTAAGAGAGGTCATTTGAGGCTAGTGGAAAATGTGATTAAATAACATGACAAAACTGACATGTTTGTGAAACTCTTAAACTTGCCTCACTTCAAATACTGATCTATGAAGGGAAGTAGATGGGCTGTTTAAGTCAGAATCCAAACATAATAAATATTTAAAGATTTTGCAGTATTGGAAATATTGTGGATGTGCAGTAAATAATTGAGAGAAAAAAGGAAATGAGGATTTGATTATGACATTAAATAATCTTTACATGCTTGAATTAGGGTAAAATATAATTTGTGAACTATCTGTAGTCCCTAAGAAAAAAATATAAACAATGAAAGAGAAGATCCTCAAGAAAGTGAATGGAGGTTTTATAATGTGCAATTAGAAATTCAGCTCATTTGGTTCATAGAAACACCAGCAGATTGTGTGGCCATTTGGGACACCTCCCTTGACACCAGGCTGGAGGGGCAATGCTGCAGGTTGTAACTAAGGGTGATGTGGAAGCATAAAAACAAAGCTCTTCAGGCCTCCAGGGAGCAAATCCCTTGTATGAGAACCCTCTCCCCTCTAGCTAATCCAGGGAACTACACTAACATCAACCCTGAAGTGTATTGCTTATTTGTTGTCTTGGAAGCTGGCAGCACATTGCTGCAGCTGAGGCAAAAATATTAGCTAAATAAAGAAACAATGAAAATGCTGAGATAAAATAAAAATTAATCCAAGATGGTGGGAAAGGTAGATCTCATGAAGAAACTTTAGTCTTTGAGAATTATGAGTATATATGAGTATATATATCTGTATATATTTGTATTATATATGTAGAGGATACATATTACATATAGTAATATGTATAGTATATATATTTGTATATATTTGTATTATGAGTGTATATGAGTATATATATTTGTAAAGCAGATTAAACAGACAGACACGACAGCGAAAAGCAAACAGAAAATGAAGGCAGAGAAACACAACAGCATAAGAATCCGTTTTTAGTGGTGAAACCTTTTTGCTTCTATTCTCAAGTACTTTAGTTTTCCACCCTGATTAGCACGATCACATCCTTCTCTGCATTTCTTTCAGGATTGACTCTAGACAAAAATGAAATAGTAAGGCATTTCACAAGTCTAAACAGCTTTCTAAAAACAGAGCAGCAGTGTTATTGAAAATGATTTAAATAGAGGATAATTTCAGGAACTAAGGTTCCTGTCATGACATGCATCTCACAAGCAATTTTATGTTTAATGTAGATACCAAGTGTTCCTTTCACACACACACATACACACACATAGTATTTCATAATGCAGTTATCCATGTTATAAGAAATGCATATTTAATAAAATAGTATGTGTAGGCTATTTAAATCTTTGGCTTACTTATGTTATTTTTTATCCAACTATGAGAACACTGTGGGTGTTTTATTATATAACAAAACTGGGAGAAGTTTGGCATTGCTAGGATATTTATAGCAAGTGGAACAGTTTTGAAATATATGGTCTTATTATTTCAAATTTATGAATAAGCTATATATCAACGCAATTGAAATGGTCAGTTTATTAGACATTGTGATATTTTTGTTTCCCCAGGCCCACAGGGCAGAATTGTTTCTGATTTCCTTGGGTTAAAAATAAAATTATTTCTTAAAAATACTAGCGTAGGCTGAGAATTGCCTTAGGACAAGGACCCCAGAGAGCATGGGCTTCTCACTCTCCTATTCCTGTTCATCCTCTCAATCTCATACTGTACCAGCCCTCTTCTGTTTGCATTTATTTTTTGTGTATCTCCAATAACTTAAAAGATTTTTTATTTTATTTTATTTTATTTTTTTAATTAAATTTATTTATTTTTAAAATTACAATACTGTATTTGTTTTGCCATACATTGACACGAATCAGCCATAGGTGAACACAATCTCCCAATGCCGAATCCCCTCCCACCTCCCACCCCCCATCCTCTACTTGAATCATCCTGTGTATCAGCCCCATGCAAAGATTTTTAAAGATTAATTTTTATTGGAGTATAGTTGATTTATAATGTTTTAGTTTTTGCTGTACAGCAAAGTGAATCAGCTATACATATACATGTATCCACTTCTTTAACGATTCTTTTCTCATATAGATCATACAGACTATTGAGTGGAGTTCCTGTGCTATTCAGGAGGTTCTTTTACAGAAACCAAACCTCTGGTTACCAAGGGGAAGTGGGGGTTGGGAAAGGGGATAAAGTGGGACATTGAGATTGACATAGACATATCAATATCTTCCTTTTTTACTCTTGTCTCTATAATTACTAGCGGGATAATTCAAGATGGATGTAGGAAAAAGATGTCTGTTTCAATATTCTATTACTAATAGCAGGAAGTTCACACATTCTTTTTAACTGAGGACCTACTGTGTGAGTGTAGGAAGGAAGACAGTCAGCCTCTGTAGGACCTGTTACAACATTTCTTAGCTATCAGTTTGGCTCTATTATTCCAACCAGTAAAAGGCAAATTCTCTTTGTAGCATTTAAAACAATTAAATAGATAACTATACAAACTTGACACTTTGTACTCAACTGCTACACTTTACAATAGCTGGAGCAGTGTGTAATTTGTGCTGTTCTGAGTTTGATGTTCTTCAAATGCATGCAAAATGAAATGAATTACCATCTCTCTCTCTTCTTTTTTAAAATAAAGTTTTCTGAACTATGCAGTATTCTTTTGAAAGCCATCTGACAGGCAAATGTCATCTCAAAAGGAACAATATTAATTGCATGCTCCTGCTCCTGCTAAGTCACTTCAGTTGTGTCCGATTGTGTGCAACCCCATAGACTGCAGCCCATCAGGCTCCCCCATCCCTGGGATTCTCCAGGCAAGAATGCTGGAGTGGGTTGCCATTTCCTTTTCCAATGCATGAAAGTGAAAAGAGAAAGTGAAGTCGCTCAGTCATGTCCGACTCTTAGCAACCCCATGGACTGCAGCCCACCAGGCTCCTCCGTTCATTGGATTTTCCAGGCAAGAGTACTGGGGTGGGGTGCCATTGCCTTCTCCGATTAATTGCATGACTAGTATTTTTTTCTCAAATTTAGTGAAAACTTGATTATATTATTTGCCTTCAGAATTTGTGCTGTTTGTGTATAATAAAGTGAAGTAGAGGATATAAAAGATTATCTCAACTATTCAATAAAATATTTGCCTCAGTTTTTAGCAGTCTCTCCATATTACACTGGATCTGCAGACATCATAAAACAATTGGAAGCATATACTGGTATTTGATTTTGTAATGAGTTATTGTAGAGTTAGAGAAGGATTACAAGACTTATTTTTTTCTGATGAAATTTAATATCCAGTTGGAAGATTTAGAATTATAATATAAGGTATATGCATGCTAGAGATTTAAAAACTATTTATTTAAACTGTTAAGTCGTATTTTACAATTCTTCTACTTGTTGAAAAGTGGGTGCTTTTTATAGAAACATGGATTCAGCAGATTATGTTTTTCTCATGTGAATTTTGGAGAGAAGAGGAATTTGGTAAATACATCACTTACTCTGTATGCATTAAGTAAAGATAATTGTACATTTTAAAAAACATTACGATTACATTTCAATATACTTTTCTATTTATTCAACAAATATATGTGTGCCTGCTATATGCAAGGCAGTATAATACTGATTGAGTGACAAATGAGAATAAAAGTATATCTAATCATGAGAGTCTACAGAAAAAGAGGCACAAAGCATATTTTTAGTTTGGGAGTTTGTGAAAGGTGCTATTAAAGTATTTGTGAAATTTATTCACAGTGATGGTAGAGGCTTACTTTTAGGGAGAAGTTATAGAGCAAAAGCAGAATGTGAAAAAGGACAGTCTATGCACATGGAAATATGGGAGGTTGGTGGAAGTAAATGGCTTAGAAAAGCAGAAGCTAGAAGGCTGAACAGTTAAATTTCAAATTTCTCTAAACTTTGTTTTCTCATCAGTGAAACGTGAGCACTGTTTTTCTGATGACTGAGAGAGAATGTTAAATACTTAGGCAAGAATTTTGGCAGAAAATAAGATCTCAGTGCATTTAGCTATCAAGAGTGTGTTAGAAAAACACTGAGATACAAAGGATTGATTGAAGAAAGGATATGATGATGAAATTGATGGCAGGGACATGGATGACTGAGAATATGGTTGGTCAACAAGTAGAAGGAACATGGGAAGAGTAGTGCTGTTGGGAGGGAAGATTTTGAGTTCAGTTTTATAGATTTTTGGGAAAAAAATGGTGGAAAATCAAAAGGGTGTAATCTGGCAAATAGTTAATACAGACCTGGAGCTCAAATTACATATGTAAAGGTGGTAATTGAAGTCATGAGATTTTTACTTTTAGGGTTGTAGAAGCTTGAAAAACACAGGGTTTCAAAAAACATTGAAAAATTGGGATACAGGGGTAGCAGAGAGAAAGAAAGTAGTTGTGTTCCATTCTGTGGTTGACTACATACCCAGTCTCTGGATCTTCTCACCATTTTCCTCGATAAATATCATGCATTCTTACTCTCCTGCTTAGATCATGCTCTAGTCCTATCCTTGTTACCTTGAAGCCTCTGTTTCCATTTAACACTTGAAGCCATGGTTACATTTCTAATAAGCAGAATAAATGTGTTCCTGACATCACAATTTGAAAAATCCCATGCATTTTCTCATGGAAACACTATACCTATTAGTCAAGTTCTGTTGTATCTATATAACCAGATCTACATTGATTCAACTATTTTTGAACTGCTCAGATATTGTAATATGTATTTATTTCTAAGAGAAAGATGCTCAAGCAAACTATTAAGCTTTCTGGGAGCAATATGTTTTATTTCAGTAATTTTAAGAATTTTTCTTTTAGAAATTATATGTTGTTTCAGGGAACTTAAAGTGAGATATGTGTTCAGGCCACTTTCTTCATTTAGTCTTCCAACATATTACTTTGTGAGATTATTAGTCTAAAAATGTCCCAAATGATGAGGAATTTGAAATTTGGTAATGTAGTATTTTACATTTTCCCAGAAATTCTATAGTAGTATTTTTGGTTCCATGAGAAAAGTGTTTAAGAAAATAAGCATTGTATATGAGTATAATACTGTAACATTTTAATGACTATTTTTGGTGGTCTTTGTTACTTAAAATTAGTAGAGATCTTAAAATTTTCAGGTCCTTCAATTTACTTTTCCTAGTCCTTTATTCCCCCACCTGCTGGTATCTGCTGCATAGTCATCTGAATACCTTTTTTTTCCCCATCTTGCCCTCTTTAGCTTAGTACTGGTAGAAAAATTCAGTTAAGCTGATTAGTACTGCTAAAAACTGATGACCTCCAGTATAGGCCTGGTCCTTACTCTCTAGCTATTGTTCTTTTTAAACCTGCAACTTTTAAAGTACCCTACCTTAAAACCTCCTGCCTCTCTCTGAACAGAGGACTGTATCTCTGTTTCTGTTATTAAAAAGCAAAAAATAGGACTTGTCTCCAGTTTTTTTTTTTTTCCTAGTTATTATAGTTATTTCCATTTACTTAAAACCTTTTACATTTTCCCTTCAGTCTCCATGGAAGAAGTAACCCGTCTTCTAGCCATGGATTAAGTTTCTCCTGTGTTCTGCTTATCTCTTCACTCATCCGACATCTCATCATGTTTGGAATATAGGGGGTGAGCAAGAAAAAGCTGAATGAATTTGGAGTCTTTTGAGACCTTGCCTTGTCAGTAAGTTACATGTTCCCTCCTGAAATCTCTCTCTGATGTCTCCTTTTCTCCTTGCCTTCTCCTTTTGCATGAAACCATGTCTTCGTTTCTTGTGGCAATCTAGTGTTTAAGATTCTGTGTCCCGATGCAGGGGACATTGGTTCTATCCTTGGTCAGTGAACTGAGATCTCCCATGCAGTGTGGCCTGGCTGAAAAACAAACAAAAGGAACACCAGACTACTTGTTCTCCATTTATTCGTAGGTTCCACTGTTCTCTCATTCTAGTCATATATACAATTGATAAATTTCTCTCTTCTTATTCGGTAACTCTCTTTGGAAAATCTCCCCTTCCCTGACTTTTTGATACCATTGTTCTTGGATTCCCTTCTCTCTTGCCAGTACTTAGATTGCTGTCTCCTCTATTAGTGTTATTTACAGAGTTCTAGCTACCCTATGTTTTCTTCCCCCTCTAAACCTCTCCTATGGGAATCATGCATTAGCTTACCTTTGTCCTTTGTAACAACCAGATCTTTCAATTCTAGGGAAACTTCTGAGAGCTTCAAATCTATGTATATTCAGTTGCTACTGAGTTTCTGTACATCAGTCTCAAAAATGTCTCTACCTCAACCAATAGCAACAAACTTATCAATGTTCCTCTAACTTGTTCTTCCTCTTGTACTATCACTGTCTAGCTGAGAAATTCCATGAGTCATCTGCATTCACTATCTAAATCAAGTAAGACTTGAAATCCTGTTGGCCATCCTTCAGGATTTTGTTGAGCTGGTTTCTTCTACTTTCTCTCTCTCTATTTTTGGACCATCCTATGGCCTGGCACGGCTTGGCATGTAGGATCTTAGTTCCCTGACCAGGGGTTGAGCCTGTGGCCCTGCAGTGGAAGTACAGTGTCCTTAACGACTGGACCAGGAAAGCCCCTACTTGGTCTTCGTTTCATTTCCCTGTCTACTCTCGCTAATACTGAGCTATTTTGAATACTACTCATTTCTTATGTTTTGTCTTGACCTTCCCTCCTCACTTTTTGTTTTTTTTTCTTTAAGCTACCATCCACTTGGCTGTCACAGGAATTATTTAATAACGTCATTATATACTTAATTGATCTTGTTACTTGCTAACTTCACATTTTCCATCGTGTCTCCTTTATTTTGAGGGTACAGTTTAAATACTTTAGAATGTAATTTAAGACCCTGGGTCTGGCAACTATCGGCTTGAATTTCTTCCCGAGCATTCCTGCCTCCTTTCTATAATTTGTTGAGCCAGCCTTGGACTCTGGCTATACAGGCTACTTGTGGTTGCTGACTAGGCCGTGGTTTACATCCCCTCTGCCTTTGTTATGACTGCCTTCCCTCCTCTATTTTGTCAAATTCCACTTGTATTTCATATCTTAAGTAGCTAGTGCAGAAAGCCTCCTCTATCCACCCTCCCACACAGCTGTCTGATAAACTTTAAGGGACTCTCATGTTGAACTGATGGGATTGAGTATATGCTACCCCCAAATATGGTTACATGGCCTGTTGAGTATTTCAAGCTGAAGGTGTTTGGAAAGTGGTATGTTTGGGAAGGACCTCCTGACCTTCCTCTCTGGTGAATGTTGTCTTCCCTGTACTCGGAAGAAAAGGGCATCCTTATCTTTTAAGACATGGGGCAGCAATAGAATGTGTTGTTTTCCCCAATTTACTATACTTAGCTGATATTCTTTGTCCCAGTGTATCTTTTTTAAAATTAATTTTTGGCCACACTGCTATGCAGAATCTTAGCTTCCCACATGGTATATCATTGAACCCGGGCCCTAGGCAATGAAAGCGCAGAATCTTAACTATTAGACTGCCAGGCAAATCCCTATCATATCTTTCTGCTTTTCATCAAATCTAGCATAAAGATATTATGCATAACTATTTTTTGATTAGACAACTATCTTTTGAGGTGATCTTCATTTCCTTTTAAAGGTTCTTGTGTCATATAAAACTTAAATTAGATAAATTTATATGCATTTCACTTATTAATCTGTCTTTTTTACAAGGTTCTCAGCCAAAAATTTAGAAAGGTAGAAAAAAAGATACTTTTTTCTCCCCTACATCACCTTATTCTTTTTCTCTACTGCCTTTTCCTGTCAGACTCAGTTTAAAGCTCAACCAGACAGTAAGACATGTATGTTTCATTTCTACCCTTCCAGGTTTTAGTATCTTTTCCAACAGTGCTGTGTTATATGGAGAAGAAACAACACATTCTTCCTCATGGAGTGTTATGTTCGTCTCTTATCATCTTAAAAGGCTGTGTCTTCTGTAACTTTCTCTATGGAGACATTTAGTAGTGCTTAGTGATTATACAGTGATTAGCAGCAGCAGCAGCAGCAATTATACAAGGCTTCCCTGATAGCTCAGTTGGTAAAGAATCTGCCTGCAAAGCAGGAGATCCCAGTTTGATTTCTGGGTTGGAAAGATCTGGTGGAGAAGGGATAGTCTACCCACTCCAGTATTCTTGGGCTTCCCTTTGTCTCAGCTGGTAAAGAATCCACCTGAAACGTGGGAGACCTGATGATTATACATAGGTGCTTGATAATTTACCAGGAAAGAGAAAAACTGGTGGAGAATTTGCCCATGTGAATATTTTCCCTTGTGATCAATGAAATCTTCGCTTATATCCTAGCCATTATTATTTTCTAATTCCAGATTTGAAAAGCAAAGTGCCTATACATTTTAGAAAAGCCAGGTAACGCCTATGTCTATAAAAAATAATCTTTGCTCCTATAAAATGTTCTTGACAGCTTGTCAGTGGGACAGAAAAGGCTGGACGGGCTCTGAATTACTTTTCAGCCAAAACAGGTTCACCCCAGTGAACACTGGCAGGGACAGTAGACTCAGGTGTCAAGATAGAAAGCACTTTTTGGGTCAGTTTAGCATAAATCAGAATTTTAGAGTTAAGTTTTTACACATGTAGTCTTTGTCTCTCAGTTTCCTAGCCGAAGACTTGTGTAACACTTATTATTTTTTTCTTTTTTTTTTCTGGGAACACTATTTGTCAAAGTTGCGAAGTATATTTGAGAAGAGGTAATTCATTTTCTCTGGGTTTTAGGATTTGTTTAGTAATTGCTTGGAGAAATAAAATAGTTTCTCTGAATTTAGAAGATTTTTTTTAATCTATGTTTTTTTCTCCTACCCATGCCCTACTGTAATTTTTTGTTCTTGATGTAAAAGTGGATTACATTTATACTTAATAGAGTAGTAAGAATTATTAGCATTTATAATATTTTTCAGATATATACACCAGCTTGTGAGTAGTGCAAAGTATAATGTTATTCTAATAATGTGGTGTGCAGCATTTATTTTAATGGTACTATAAATTTTTCTTAATTTTATACCTTTTCCATTTATTTCTTGTTTCTTGATAATCATTTAAAAAATCATACTCATACAGCATAATTCAATAAATATTCTTTCTTATTTTCATTTGTGTGAAAAGTACCCCTTGTTTTTATGTGTTTCATTTACCACCTATTTTGTTTCACATTTAAATCAAGCCTCTGTGTTTTCTTCTAAGGCATTCCATCCTTTTTCATGATTGATTTTCAGTTTTCCTTGTTCCTCTTTCGTTAATCAGTTCATTACTCTTTTATATGTTCTCCTGTATATACCTAATTTAAATCCCTTTCCCATGTAGAAGTTAGCATTCTCCATTTAAGTTTTAATACTGTTCAATTCAAAATTAGCAGAAAAAATTTTTTTCTAAGAAGACATGCATGCTAAGTTAAATTCCGGTGATTCCCACTTGTGAAATACAAAGTTTATTTTCAAAACAGCACTTTTCTACTCCATTCTAGGAGGAGTGGAAACTAGGGCAGTGAAACCAGTGAACAGGGCTGGGTTTTGTTTTGTTTTTTAATTTATTTTTTTTTTTCCTTTACAATACTGGATTGGGGCATTGAAATAATGAGAACCAGTTCCCTGGAGAGAGGCGTTGTAGCTGCCTACCATTTCAGATTCAGACTGTTGGCCAGTCAGACTGAGACAGTGGTTCAGTGTTACTCTTCATCGCTCTATTTCCTAAGTGAAAATGGGCATAAGTGCCTTTTAGATACTAATCATGAATAATGTGATTTTCCTCAGGGGAAATTTTTCTAAAATGTTTGAGAGCTACTCACAAACTTCTGGAGAGTAGGGAGAGGGACCAGGATTATTGTTCTTCCGCAGAGTCAATCCACTGATGAGCTCATTCTCTAGCATTTTAAAGAATCTGTACATTTAGAGTTTCCTGGTAGAAGCAGCAGAGATGACATCTGCTCTTAGACATTTTAAAAGCCATGCCCCTTGTCATTCCATTGAGAAGGCTAGTAGTCAGGAGGGGCAGGCTCAGTTTGGTGTGAATGCTGACTGGACAGAGTCAGTGTTACTGTGGGCAGACCGGCTCCAGTCCTTGAATTAGTTTACTGATAGAAGAGTTACCTTAAAAATTTTTTTTTTAAATTGAAATATACTTGATTTACAGTGTTGTGGTAATTTCTGGTGTATAGCAAAGTGACTCATTTATACGTGTGTGTGTGTGTGTGTATGTATATAAAAATATATGAAAAGTGAAAGTTGCCCAGTCATGTCTAACTCTTTACAACCCCATGGACTACGCAGACCATGGAATCCTCCAGGCCAGAATACAAGAATACTAGAGTAGGATCTTCTTTAGGGGATCTTCCCAACCCAAGGATTGAACCCTGGTCTCCCACACTGCAGGCAGATTCTTTACGAGCTAAGCCACCAGGGAAGCATACACACACACACACACACACACACATACACATATACATACATATATATATATGTATATTCTTTTTTATATTCTTTCATTTTGATTTATCGCAAGATGTTGAATATAGTTCCTTGTGCTTTATAGTAGGACCTTGTTGCTTATCTGTTCTGTATATACTAGTTTACATCTGCCAATCACAAACATCCAATACTTCCCTCTCCCACCCCACTTTCTCCTTCGCAACCACAAGTCTATTCTCTATGTCTGTGAGTCTGTTTCTATTTCATAAATAAATTCGTCTGAAAGTTTATGTTCACTCTAAGATGAACGTATCTAAGAGTTACACTTTAAATGTATGAATTATTTGCTATTGCAGTATAATGAAACTAGATCACACTGTCAAAAGAAAAAGGAAAGAAAACACTGTCAGTCAAAAAAAAAAAATGGAGGGAATACATTTAGTGCCAATGAAATCCAAAGAGTAGAAGAAATAAGCAACATATAGCTGCACATGCCATATATAGAGAGAGAAATTAAAATACTGGTAAATCATTATTTCCTATTGTTTTTATTAGTGTTTTATTTCTATTTGAATAGACAGATTACAAACTTGTTGCAACATGAGGATGAATAAGTAAAATATATGAAGGAATTGCAAATTAATTTATTAGAATGGGGAAAATTGTGTGGTATTTGGTAATCTCTAGTAGTGGGAAAAATACGACCATCAGTTTAGAATTTTTATAAGATCTCTAGACATCCATACCTCCTATTTTAAGATCTCTGTTACATTAATCTAAAGTATGTACAATTGTCCCTCAGACAACATGGGTTTAAACTTTGTGGGTCTACTTATAGTAGCTTGATTTTCAGTAAATGCACAGTACTATATGATCCATCATTAGCTGGATCTGTGGATGTCAACCGATGGATATGGAGGGATGACTGTAAGTCATTTGTGGATTTTCAACTGCTGAGGGCCTGGTACTTTTAACCCCCAACATTGTTCAAGGCTCAACTGTACATGGAAAGGATTTGAGCTGGATCCTTTAGCCATGATTTTAATCCTCAAAACCATTTTTTTAAAACTTAAGTCTTAATCCAGTAATTCCAAATCTAAGTCTAGCTAAGGACTAAGCTTTTAAGCTTTATGTACTAAGATATTTGTTGCAGTGAAACTTTTAGTGCTTAAAGCTGAAGACATTCTATCATTTATTTTTTCTGAAAAAGGAGTATGGTCAAGTGTATTAAGTGATTTAGAGATAATGGAATATTAGATGGCCATTAAAATGCAGTATTTATAAAATACTTGTAATGACATGGAAGAGTATCAAGTGACTGATGTCAAAGACATGAATTTTACATAATATGTGCTCAGCTATACAAAATGCTTTTAAAAGACTAGGAGGGAGTGCATCAAAATGTTAAGAGTGGCTATCTTTGGGCATTGGAATTATAAGAAATTTTGAAATATTTATTATTTTCTTGAATTTTTCAAATACTCATTTATCACACCCTTAGTATTTTATTAAGAAGACTTGGGCTTCCTTGGTAGCTCAGCTGGTAAAGGAGCCACCTGTAATTCAAGAGATCCCAGTTCAATTCCTAGGTCAGGAAGATCCCATGGAGAAGGAATAGGGTACCCACACCAGTATTCTTGGACTTCCCTGGTGGCTCAGATGGTAAAGAATACACCTGCAATGGGGGTACTTGGGTTTGATCCCTGGGTTGGGAAGATCCCCTGGAGAAGGGAACAGCTACCCACTCCAGTATTCTTTCCTGGAGAATTCCATGGCCAGAGGAGCCTGGAGGGCTATAGTCCATGGAGTTGCAAGAGTCAGGCATGGCTGACTGTTCATTTCAGTTCAGTTGCTCAGTCATGTCCGACTCTTTGTGACACCATGAATCGCAGCACGCCAGGCCTCCCTGTCTGTCACCAACTCCCAGAGTTCATTCAGACTCACGCCCATTGAGTCCGTGATGCCATCCAGCCATCTCATCCTCTGTTGTCCCCTTCTCCTCCTGTCCCCAATCCCTCCCAGCATCAGAGTCATTTCCAATGAGTCAACTCTTCACATGAGGTGGCCAAAGTACTGGAGTTTCAGCTTTAGCATCATTCCTTCCAAAGAAATCCCAGGGCTGATCTCCTTCAGAATGGACTGGTTGGATCTCCTTGCAGTCCAAGGGACTCTCAAGAGTCTTCTCCAACACCACAGTTCAAAAGCATCAATTCTTTGGTGCTCAGCCTTCTTCACAGTCCAACTCTCACATCCATACATGACCAATGGAAAAACCATAGCCTTGACTAGACGGACCTTATTCGGCAAAGTAATGCCTCTGCTTTTGAACATACTGTCTAGGTTGGTCATAACTTTTCTTCCAAGGACTAAGCGTCTTTTAATTTCATGGCTGCAGTCACCATCTGCAGTGATTTTGGAGCCCAAAAAATAAAGTCTGACACTGTTTCCACTGTTTCCCCATCTATTTCCCATGAAGTGATGGGACCGGATGCCATGATTTTCGTTTTCTGAATGTTGAGTTTTAAGCCAAATTTTTCACTCTCCACTTTCACTTTCAGCAACAGGCTTTTTAGTTCCTCTTCACTTTCTGCCATAAGGGTGGTGTCATCTGCATATCTGAGGTGATTGATATTTCTCCCAGCAATCTTGATTCCAGCTTGTGCTTCTTCCAGCCCAGCGTTTCTCAAGATGTACTCTGCATATAAGCTAAATAAGCAGGGTGACAATATATAGCCTTGACGTACTTCTTTTCCTATTTGGAACCAGTCTGTTGTTCCATGTCCAGTTCTAACTGTTGCTTCCTGACCTGCATACAGATTTCTCAACAGGCAGGTCAGGTGGTCTGGTATTCCCATCTCTTTCAGAATTTTCCACAGTTTATTGTGATCCACACAAAGGCTTTGGCATAGTCAATAAAGCAGAAATAGATGGTTTTCTGGAACTCTCTTGCTTTTTCCATGATCCAGTGGATGTTGGCAATTTGGTCTCTAGTTCCTCTGCCGTTTCTGAAACTAGCTTGAACATCTGGAAGTTCACGGTTCACGTATTGCTGAAGCCTGGCTTGGAGAATTTTGAGCATCACTTTTACTAGCGTGTGAGATGAGTGCAATTGTGACTGACTGTTACTTCACTTTAAGAAGACTTGTAAACCAAAAGATAGAGTTTAGTTTAGAATATCCCATTTACTAGCTTAATTTAATGGAATTTTCATGAAAATTAAGCATATATTTATAATTTCTCTCTGAGTTGTTGATATTTTAGCATCCTAAGAGGTTGGCCCTTAAAGGTTCATTGGTCTTACAACTTAAAAGTGGGCTGAGGATGTGTAGGCATAGGAGAACCTAGGAGGGAGGAGAAATATTTAAAGGTAATTTAAGAATTATCTGTGGATAATCTGTACTTATCAAATGTTAGTCTATGACCTTACTTTGCAAGAGATTTGATAGAACATTCTTTCCTCTGATTTCTGCAGTATCAAGTCATGGGTGGATAAGATGCAAGAAGACCTCGTTACCCTGGCAAAAACAGCAAGTGGAGTCAATCAGCTTGTTGATGTGAGTAAAGTTCCTCCAAACTTACAAATCATTTCTTTAATTTGAGTGCAATTTTTCTAAGAATCTTTATTTCTACGTTTTAAATAATACATAATTTTTCATGGGAATATGATAGTGAAATTCTGAGAGAAACTTCTGGTATTGCCATTTATTACCATCCCTAATAGCGAGATGTTTATATACAACCCTCACTTAACATGAGTTCACATGATATATATTCATTCCTACAATTCAAATCAGGATATCCTGTTTCCTCCATCCTTCAGAGCATATTGGAATCTCACCTATAGTGGTTACTTTAAGGCTTGTGATGGATTCTTTTGAAAATTCTCAGTGGGAACATACCTTCATTCTTTGAGGATAGATTTTATTTTCAAAGTGGTTTCCAGTGTTTGCAGCCGTGCCTGAAGACATGAGCGAATCACTGAGATGGGTAATACAGACTTTTGTGTAAGAGAAACACTTTTGTAAAAGATAGTTTTCTTATGATTATAAAATGGCTATGAATATCACTCTAAAGTGATTTTTGAAAATGATAGCAATATATAAATACTTGTGTAGCATCTTAAATAGATCATGTTCCTTGGGTAAGAGCATGTGCATATAGAAGTTCTATAAGATTTATTAAAAAGTAAATGTAATTTCTTTGGAGTCTCACTACTTTCATTTTAATGTAAGTAATCTAACAATTTGAAAGTATCTCATCTGTGTTTTTAGTGATGCAGTGAGGTCTTTTGTTTTCCAAAAAAAGCTGTGAGGTCAATGAGGTGAAATGGTATAAAAGTGGTTTCATGTATGATATATGAGTATTTTCTTTATATGTGGATATTCCTTTCTGGGGGAAACTAGAATGAATGGTTGGTTACCTTGAATTACCTAGGAATTCATAAGGAAAACATGCTAAGCATATACTTCAATATATTATTCCAGAATCTCTTTGTAAAACAATTGTAGTTTTCAAACTGAATATGTTGAGTAAACTTAAATATTTGTGAGATGACATAAGAATATGCTTTGAAATGAAAAGTGTTCTTTGTTAATGACAATTATCACACTTAATTCTAATGAATACTTATCAAACACATACTATGTCCCAGGCACTGTGCAGGCTACCAAGGGTTTATGGTGACACAGTTCCTCTCCTCAGAGAACTTACAACCTAGTAATCAAAAATCTCCATTTTTGAAGGTGCAAAGATGCCTGAAAACTATTGTAAGCTGATGTTTGTGAACTGCAGTGATTCTCTGTGGGAGAATAAATTGAAATATGAAAGTGTGGAGGGTAATAAGTAAGCCTCTATGAAAGTCATGGTGTTAGTGGAATAAGAAAAAATAAATGAGAATTGACAGATTCTGGTTAAAAATTGCATGACAAACTGAAGTGAAAAATAAGCTGCTCTTGGGAGCTCTCCTTCACTCCTGCAGTTTCTCCAGCCTCAAAAACCAGCTTCTTGGCTGACCTCTTTTTCACTTCTGGTGTTAATATGTGGACCCTCTCTCACCAAATCTGCAGTTTTCGATGACTCCATAAGGGAAAAAATAAGTGTCATCTCATTTCCATTATGCTTTATGAGGTGTGGGTTACTAAGAAGAGTGTGAATACTGATGAATGAGGAAATGGCCTTGTCTGAATTAGGATAACCAATGAGAACTGACAGGATGGAAGAAAATCCTTACAATGTTGCTTTTATAAGACATGTACCTTATTACAGTCACAGGGAAAATACAGATAAAAAAATCATATGTATGTAACAGGGAGGAAAAGAGCAAAGTTTACTACTGGAATTTAAGTTTTAGGGGACAGGAAGGTAAATGAATGAGTCTATAAGTCTTTTCCTTTTCATCCTGAGAGAAGGTAAATGACGGGGACAAAAGAGGCACATTCCTTTTGGCCGCAAGAACTCAAAGCACAGACTAGCTGAAGGACACCAGAGTTTAGAGTGAGCTTTGTGCTGAGACTGGGGGTGTTAGATGCATGCTGAGGACAAAAGTTGTGTAAATAGAGGAATTTAGCAGGTTTCTGGGTTGAAATTCAATATTTTAAAATGATGGATTTTCTAAAATTACCAAATTTAGTTTTTACTGACTTCACAGGACATATCTTGCTTTTTACCTGCAGGCTTAACCACAGTGAGTGAACATAGCTAAACAGGATATTTTTGCAATTTTATAAAGATTACTTTATGGCATCAAGAAATATTAGCTCAGAGAAGATTGATAAATAATATTGAATAAATGCAGTACTTTAACTTTTAAAAGTTAGAGATTTTGCCAGGTGCCTGCCTGCGTGCGTGCATGCATGCTAAGTAGCTTCAGTCATGTTTAAGTCTTTTGTGAGCCCATGGGCTGTACCCTGCCAGGCTCCTCTGTCCATTGGATTCTCCAGGCCAGAATAATGGAGTGGGTTGCCATGCCCATGTCCAGGGATTCTTTCCAACCCAGGGATTGAACCCATGTTTCTTGAGTCTTGTGCACTGGCAGGGTTCTTTACCACTAGTGCCACCTGGGAAGCCTTGATACCTACCTAACTTCTTTTAAAGATCACAGTGAATAGGCCTACATAAAACTGCTATCCCTGATGCTTTCAACTTCTAAGATATCTTTTATTGGATTTTTCAATTTCTAATACTGTATCACTACTACTACTACTAAGTCACTTCAGTCATGTCTGGCTCTATGCGACCCCACAGACGGCAGCCCACCAGGCTTCTGCATCCCTCTTGGAAGAATACATAAGCCCTTCAATTGCATATAATTATCTATAAAAGTAGATTAAGTAATTGAGGAAAAAATTAGGATAAAGAGATAAATGAATCATACTTCTTCTTAATGTAATATTAGAACCTTTTAAATACAACGGAAAGGCTACATTCTTTTTTCTTTCTAAATTAGTTCAAGTACTGTACTAAGCTCTTTTCACCCATTATTTTATTAATCTTTAGGACAACCTTGTGAAATGAATATCATCATCTTTAATATGCAGGAAGAAATTGTTTGCAAGGTTACAGTTTTTTTCTAGGTTATACAGCTACTAAATGGAATGTAATTCCAACAGTGAAGAGAGTCTTGTTATGCTTTAGAATATATGTTAATATTTTACATTTTTATATTGCCACATGTATTTTGAGAAAGTAAACAGATCCCCAATTAGGTACAAGGTTAATATGTTTCCTTATTCCACTGCTCTTCTTATAAAAATATAAAGGAGAAGTTAAAGCTTTGCCAGCAAATATCCACTTGTGGACATTTATCTTTGAGATTCTTTAAAAACAAAAAATGTAGAAGGAAATTCTTAGACCAAAACTTACGTGGATAATTTTAGAAACTTCCATTATTGTGGTGTGCATGGAAGTGGCTTTGTGTGTATATCCATTGAAAGAATTGCTAAGAATGCTACAGAAAGTTTTTCTTGTCTTCATGGTCATTCAACTGAAAGAAATATAGTTAATTATGTTTTTATATAATGTTATAACATATTCTTGTACATATCATTTTAAGACTGTTACACCTTGTGGTTCTTTTGGTTAATAGCTTTGCGATCTACCCAAGATGTTTAACCTCATGGAATTGTTGAGATGGTTGACATAATGTCATTCATTTGTTTATTAAATAAAGATATAATATTGTATTAGTTGGAGATACAGATGGAACTAATGTAGCAAAGCTATAAATTAATCATATATTTTCCTCTCATATAACAGTCTGGAGGTGAGCAGTGTAGGGTCAACAGAGTGGCTCTGCCATCCTCAGTATATGGCTTCTTTCCTGGGTCCCAGGTGATAATTGCCCTTATTTCCCAGCCTTCATGCAAAGGGAGAGAGACTAGGAAAGCAGGTACACAGTCATATTTGCTTCCATTCCAGTGGTCAGAACTTACTGGCAGGGCCATATCTTACTGAAAAGAAGTTGGAAAAATGAAATCTTTAGCTGAGTGGTCATATACCTCCTCTCTAACAGTGGAAGACAAGTACGAAGAGTGGAGGATAACTAGTAGTCTTTCACTGATAATGTATCATTATTTGAAGGACTGTATCTAAAAATGTATTAAACACCTGCTAATAAAAAATGGAATATATATTTAAACATAATTAAGAATAAAATTGTAGATGAAGGAAAAATAAAGACTCCCAGATTATGAAACAGATGGTATTTTTTTTCTATAAGATCATTTTATGTAAAATATAATACAGTCTCAAATTTCATCCTGCATACAACATTACCTGGGAACTTTATGCATTTACAAAATTATTTATTACTGACTGTACATTTATGAAGAAAGATTTAGCATACTATTCTGTCCTCATTTAAAAAAAATTATTTTAATTGGAGGCTAATTACGTCACAATATTGTGGTTTTTGTTATACATTCACATGAATCAGCCATGGGTGTACATGTGTTCCTCATCCTAAACCCCCCTCCCACCTCCCTCCCCATTCCATCCCTCTGGGTCATCCCAGTGCACCAGTCCTGAGCACCCTGTCTCATGCATTGAACCTGGACTGGTGATCTGTTTCACATATAATAATATAAATGTTTCAATGTTATTCTCTCAAATCATCCCACCCTCCCTTTCTCCCACAGATTCCAAAAGTCTGTTTTTACATCTGCATCTCTTTCACTGTCTCACGTTTAGGGTCATTGTTACCATCTTTCTAAATTCCATATATATGCATTAATATACTGTATTGGTGTTTTTCTTTCTGACTTACTTCGTTCTGTATAATAGGCTCTAGTTTCATCCATCTCATTAGAACTGATTCAAACTCATTCTTTTTAATAGCTGAGTAATATTCCATTGTGTATATGTACCACTGCTTTCTTATCCGTTCACCTGCCGATGGACATCTAGGTTACTTCCAACTCCTGGCTGTTGTAAAAGTGCTGTGATGAGCATTGGGATACACATGTCTCCTTCAATTCTGGTTTCCTCAGTGTGCATGCCCAGCAGTGGGATTGCTTCTATTTCCAGTTTCTTAAGGAATTTCCACACTGTTCTCCATAGTGGCTGTACTAGTTTGTATTCCCACCAACAGTGTAAGAGGGTTCCCTTTTCTGGTGGAGTCTTTATGGTTTTCTGTGTAGAGGATCATGTCATCTGCAAACAGTGAGAGTTTTACTTCTTCTTTTCCAATCTGGATTCCTTTGATTTCTTTTTCTTTTCTTATTGCTGTGGCTTAAACTTCCAAAACTAGGTTGAATAGTAGTGATGACAGTGGGCACCCTTGTCTTGTTCCTGATTTTAGGGGAAATGCTTTCAATTTTTCACCATTGAGGATAATGTTTGCTGTGGGTTTGTCATATATGGCCTTTATTATGTTGAGGTATGTTCCTTCTATGCCTGCCTTCTGGAGGCTTTTTATCATAAATGGATGTTGAATTTTGTCAAAGGCTTTCTCTGCATCTATTGAGATAATCATATGGTTTTTATCTTTCAATTTGTTAATGTGGTGTATCACATTGATTGATTTGTGAATATTACAGAATCCTTGTATCCCTGAGATAAAGCCCACTTGGTCATGATGTATGATCTTTTTAACATGCTGTTGGATTCTGTTAGCTGGAATTTTGTTAAGAATTTTTGCATCTATGTTCATCAGTGATATTGGCCTGTTTTCCTTTTTTTTTTTGTGGCATCTTTTCTGGGTTTAGTATTAGGCTGATAGTTGCCTCATAAAATGAGTTTGGAAGTTTACCTTCCTCTGCAATTTTCTGGAAGAGTGAGTAGGATAGGTGTTAGCTGTTCTCTAAATTTTTGGTAGAATTCAGCTGTGAAGCCATCTGGTCCTGGGCTTCTGTTTGTTGGAAGATTTCTGATTACACTTTCGATTTCTGTGCTTGTGATGGGTCTGTTAAGATTTTCTATTTCTTCCTGGTTCAGTTTGGAAAGTTATACTTTTCTAAGAATTTGTGCATTTCTTCCAAGTTGTCCATTTTATTGGCATATAGTTGCTGATAGTAGTCTCTTATGATCCTTTGTATTTCTGTGTTGTCTGTTCTGATTTCTCCACTTTCATTTCTAATTTTGTTTATTTGATTCTTCTCCCTTTTTTCTTGATGAATCTGGCTAATGGTTTGTCTATTTTATTTATCTCCTCAAAGAACCAGCTTTTAGCTTTGTTGATTTGAGCTATGGTTTCCTTTGTTTCTTTTGGATTTATTTCTGCCCTAATTTTTATGATTTCTTTCCTTTTTCTAACCCTGTGGTGCTTTATTTCTTCTTTTCTAGTTGCTTTATTGTGTAGAGTTAGGTGATTTATTTGATTTTTCTCCTGTTTCTTGAGGCAAGCTTGTATTGCTATGAACCTTCTCCTTAGCACTGCTTTTACTGAATCCCATAGGTTTTGGGTTGTTGTGTTTTCATTTTCATTCATTTCTATGCATATTTTGATTTCTTTTTAGATTTCCTCTGTGATTTGTTGGTTATTTAGAAGTGTGTTCTTTAGCCTCCATATGTTTGTATTTTTAATAGTTTTTTTCCTGTAGTTGACATCTAATCTTACCACATTGTGATCAGAAAAGATACTTGAGATGATTCAGTTCTTTTGAATTTATCAGACTAGATTTATGGCCAAGTATGTGATCTATCCTCGATAAAGTTCCGTGTGCCCTTGAGAAAAGGTGAAATTCATGATTCAGCAGTACGTGAACTGTGAACTTCCAGATGTTCAAGCTGGTTTTAGAAAAGGCAGAGGAATCAGAGATCATATTGCCAACATCTGCTGGATCATGGAAAAAGCAAGAGTTCCAGAAAAACATCCATTTCTGCTTTCTTGACTATGCCAAGGCCTTTGACTTTGTGGATCACAATAAACAGTGGAAAATGCTGAAAGAGATGGGGATAGCAGAGCACCTAACCTGCCTCTTGAAAACTCTGTATGCAGGTCAGGAAGCAACAGTTAGAACTGGACATGGAACAACAGACTTGATTCAGAATAGGAAAAGGAGTAAGTAAAGGCTGTATATTGTCACCTTGCTTATTTAACTTATATGCAGAGTACATCATGAGAAACGCTGGGCTGGAAGAAACACAACCTGGAATCAAGACTGCCAGGAGAAATATCAATAACCTCAGATATGCAGATGACACCACTCTTATGGCAGAAAGTGAAGAGGAGGTAAAAGCCTCTTGATGAAAGCGAAAGAGGAGAGTAAAAAAGTTGGCTTAAAGCTCAACATTAAAAAAACAAAGATCATGGCATCTGGTCCCATCACTCTATGGGAAATAGATGGGGAAACAGTGGAAACAGTGTCAGACTTTATCTTTTTGGGCTCCAAAATCACTGCAGATGGTGACTACAGCCACGAAATTAAAAGATGCTTACTGCTTGGGAGAAAAGTTATGACCAACCTAGATAGTATATTCAAAAGCAGAGACATTACTTTGCCAACAAAGGTCAGTTTAATCAAGGCTGTGGTGTTTCCAGTGGTCATGTATGGATGCGAGAGTTGGACTGTGAAGAAAGCTGAGCACCGAAAAACTGATGCTTTTGAACTGTGGTATTGGAGAAGACTCTTGAGAGTCCCTTGGACAGCAAGGAGATCCAACCAGTCCATTCCGAAGGAGGTCAACCCTGGACGTTCTTTGGAAGGAATGATGCTAAAGCTGAAACTCCAGTACTTTGGCCACCTCATGCAAAGAGTTGACTCATTGGAAAAGACTCGGATGTTGAGAGGGATTGGGGCAGTAGGAAGAGGGGACGACAGAGGATGAGATGGGTGGATGGCATCACTGACACTCAGTGGACATGAGTTTGAGTGAACTCTGGGAGATGGTAATGGACAGGGAGGCCTGGCATGCTGCGATTCATGGGGTCACAAAGAGTCGAACATGACTGAGTGATGGATCTGAACTAAACTGAGGGTGAAATGTCCTATAGATATCAACTAGGTGTGACTGGTCCATTGTTTCATTTAAAGTTTGTGTTTCCTTGCTAGTTTTCTGTTTGGTTGATCTATCCATAGGTGTGAGTGGGGTATTAAAGTCTCCTACTATTATTGTGTTACTGTTAATATCCCCTTTCATACTTGTTATCATTTGCCTTACATATTGCAGTGCTCCTGTGTTGGGTGCATCAGTTCAGTTCAGTCCAGTCGCTCAGTCGTGTCCAGCTCTCTGCGACCCCATGAATCGCAGAACGCCAGGCCTCCCTGTCCATCACCATCTCCCGGAGTTCACACAGACTGAGGTCCATCGAGTCCATGATGCCATCCAGCCATGTCATCCTCGGTTGTCCTGTTCTCCCCCTGCCCCCAGTCCCTCCAAGCATCAGAGTATTTTCCAGTGAGTCAACTCTTTGCATGAGGTCGCCAAAGTACTGGAGTTTCAGCTTTAGCTTCATTCCTTCCAAAGAAATCCCAGGGTTGACTTCCTTCAGAATGGACTGGTTGGATCTCCTTGCAGTCCAAGGGACTCTCAAGAGTCTTCTCCAATACCACAGTTCAAAAGCATCAATTCTTCGGCGCTCAGCCTTCTTCATAGTCCAACTCTCACATCCATACATGACCACAAGAAAAACCATAGCCTTGACTAGATGGACTTTAGTCATCAAAGTAATGTCTCTGCTTTTCAATATGCTATCTAGGTTGGTCATAAATTTTCTTCCAAAGAGTTAGTGTCTTTTAATTTCATGGCTGTAGTCATCATCTGTAGTGATTTTGGACCCCCAAAAATAAAGTCTGACACTGTTTCCACTGTTTCTCCATCTATTTCCCATGAAGTGATGGGACCAGGTGCCATGATCTTTGTTTTCTGAATGTTGAGCTTTAAGCCAACTTTTCGCTCTCCTCTTTCACTTTCATCAAGAGGCTTTTTAGCTCCTCTTCACTTTCTGCCATAAGGGTGGTGTCATCTGCATATCTGAGGTTATTGATATTTCTCCCAGCAATATTGATTCCAGCTTGTGCTTCTTCCAGTCCAGCGTTTCTCATGATGTATTCTGCATATAAGCTAAAGAAGCAGGGTGACAATATATAGCCTTGACGTACTCCTTTTCCTATTTGGAACCAGTCTGTTGTTCCATGTCCAGTTCTAACTGTTGCTTCCTGACCTGCAAACAGATTTCTCAAGAGGCAGGTTAGGTGGTCTTGTATTCCCATCTCTTTCAGAATTTTCCAGTTTATTGTGATCCACACAGTCAAAGGCTTTGGCATAGTCAATAAAGCAGAAATAGATGGTTTTCTGGAACTCTCTTGCTTTTTCCATGATCCAGTGGATTTTGACAATTTGATCTCCATTCCTCTTGCCTTTTCTAAACCTGCTTGAACATCAAGGAGTTCACGGTTCACATATTGCTGAAGCCTGGCTTGGAGAATTTTGAGCATTACTTTACTAGCATGTGAGATGAGTGCAATTTTGCAGTAGTTTGAGCATTCTTTTGCATTGCCTTTCTTTGGAATTGGAATATTTATTTATAATTGTTATGTCTTCTTCTTGGATTGATCTTTGATCATTATGTAGTGTTCTTCTTTGTCTCTTTTCACGGCCTTTATTTCAAAGTCTGTTTCATCTGATATGAGTATTGCTACTCCTGCTTTCTTTTGGTCTCCATTTATCTTTTTCCAGCCCTTCACTTTCAGTCTGCATGTGTCCCTAGGTTTGAGGTGAGTCTCTTGTAAACAGCATACATAGGGGTCTTGTTTTTATCCTTTCAGCCAGTCTTTGTCTTTTGGCTGGGGCATTCAAACCATTTACATTTAAGTAGTTATTGATAAGTATGATCCCTTTGCTATTTACTTTGTTGTTTTGGGTTCAAGTTTATAAATCTTTTCAGTTTTTCCTGTCTAGAGGAGATCCTTTAACATTTGTTGGAGAACTTGTTTGGTGTTGCTGAATTCTCTGAGTTTTTGCTTGTGTGTAAAGCTTTTGATTTCTGCTTCATATCTGAATGAGATACTTGCTGCATACAGTAATCTGGGTTGTAGGTTTTTCTCTTTCATCACTTTAAGTATGTCCTGCCATTTCCTGCTGGTTTGAAAAATTCTACTGAAAGATCAACTGTTATCCCATGTTTTGCCTTGGGTTTATTCTGTCTGGGATTCAGTGGGTTTCTTGGACTTGGGTGGCTATTTCCTTTGCCATGTTAGGGAAGTTTCAACTATTATCTCCCCAAGTATTTTCTCATGGCCTTTCTTTCTGTCTTCTTCAGGGACTCCTATGGTTAGAATGTTGAGGCCTTTAACATTGTCCCAGAGGTCTCTGAGGTTGCCCTCATTTTTCTTAACTCTTTTTTTTTCTCTCTGCTTCATTTATTTCCACCATTCTATCTTCTACCTGATTCATCCTATCTTCTGCCTCAGTTATTCTACTGTTGGTTCCCTCCAGAGTGCTTTTGATCTAAGTCATTGCGTTATTCATTATTGATTGACCTTTTAAAATTTCTTCTAGATCCTTGTTAAATTTTTCTTGCATCTTCTCAATCCTTGTCTCCAGGCTATTTATCGGTAACTCCATTTTGTTTTCAAATTTTTGGATCATTTTTACTATTATCATTCTGAATTCTTTTTCAGGTAGACTCCCTATCTCCTCCTCTTTTGTTTGGTTTGGTGGACTTTTATCTTGTTGCCCTTACCTGCTAACAATTTGTCTGCCTTTTTGTCTTGTTTATATTGTTGTGTTTGGGGTGGTCTTTCTGTATGCTCTAAGTTTGTGGTTCCTCTTTATTGTGGAGGTTCCTCCCCTGTGTGTGGCGTTGGACGTGTGGCTCGTCAAGGTTTCCTGGTTAGGGAAGGTTATGTCAGTTTTCTGGTTGGCAGAGCTGTATCTCTTCTTTCTGGAGTGCAATGAAATGTCCAGTAGTCAGTCTTGAGTTGTCTATGGGTTTGGCGTGCCTTTTGGCCGCCTGTATTTTTGTGCTCAGGTTTATGTTCCTGTGTTGTTGGAGAATTAGCTTGCTATATCTTTCTCTGGAACTTGTTGGCTCTTGGGTGGAGCTTGGTTTCAGTGTAGATATGGAGGCTTTTAGATGAGCTCTTGTTGATTAATGTTCCCTGGAGTCAGGAGTTTTCTGGTGTTCTCACGTTTTGCGCTTAAGCCTCCTACCTCTGGTTTTCAGTCTTAATCTCACAGTAGCCTCGGGTCTTCTCCATCCATACAACACAGATCATAAAACATATAGGTTAAATGTGAAAAGATTCTCCACAGTGAGGGCCCCCCAGAGAGGGTCACAGAGTTACATGAGAAGAGAAGAGGGAGGGGGAGATAGAGGTGACCTGAAGGAAAAGAGGGGGAATGAAAAGGGAGAGAGCAATCTACCCATTAATCAATTCCCTATTTGCTCTCCACAGTCTGGAACACTCAGAGAAGTTCATGGAGTTACACAGAGAAGAGAAGAGGGCGGAAGGAGATAGAAGTGACCACCAGGAGAGGAGGGGGAGTCAAAAGGAGAGAGACCAATCTATGCAGGGATCTGTTCCTTAAGTGTTTTCCACAGCCTGGAACACTGAAAGAGATGCACAGGGTTAAGTAGAGAAGAGAAGGGTGAAGGAGGAGATAGAGGTGACCTGGGGGAAGAAAAAGGAGAGTCAAAAGGGGAGAGAGCAATCAAGCCAGTAATCACACTCCTAAGTAAAGATGGGTACTGAAAATTGGATTCTTAAAATTGATAACAAATGCCAAAAAGCAAATATTAAAAGTCTGGAGTTAAGGTTAGACTCTTGAAGATACAATATTACAAAACCGAAACAAAATCACAAAAGTTATAAAAAGTATATATGAAATTTGCTTTAAAAATAACATCTTTTTTGGTAAGGTAATAGGTTTTAACAATGAAAAAGGAGTAATAAAAAACTTAAAAATTAAAAAAAATTAAAAAAATCAAGAATTGTAATAGTAAAATATATCTAGGAATTTCTCTGGAGCTGTTGATTGCAGTGTGAGGTCAGTTCAGTTCCAGATAGTTCCTTGTTCCAGCTTATCCTTCTTCTCAAGTCTATAGGTCCCTTCCAATGTAGTCAATGTTACAGGGTTTTAATCTGTTGCACCTGTCATTTCCAAAGCGGTTCCCTATTCTTTGGTTTCCTCTGTTTGCAAGTTTCTTCAGTATCTAACTTCCACCTTGACACAAGGGATTGAAGGTGATTATTTATTTAGGCTCATTTGTTCAGTTGTGCTTATTTAACTTATATGCAGAGTACATCATGAGAAGCGCTGGACTGGAAGAAACACAAGCTGGAATCAAGATTGCCAGGAGAAATATCAATAACCTCAGATATGCAGATGACACCACCCTTATGGCAGAAATTGAAGAGGAACTAAAAAGCCTCTTGATGAAAGTGAAAGAGGAGAGTGAAAAAGTTGGGTTAAAGCTCAACATTCAGAAAACGAAGATCATGGCACCTGGTCCCATCACTTCATGGGAAATAGATGGGGAAACAGTGGAAACAGTGTCAGACTTTATTTTTTTGGGCTCCAAAATCACTGCAGATGGTGACTGCAGCCATGAAATTAAAAGATGCTTACTCCTTGGAAGAAAAGTTATGACCAACCTAGATAGCATATTGAAAAGCAGAGATATTACTTTGCTGACTAAGGTCCATCTAGTCAAGGGTATGGTTTTTCCAGTAGTCATGTATGGATGTGAGAGTTGGACTGTGAAGAAGGCTGAGCGCTGAAGAATTGATGCTTTTGAACTGTGGTGTTGGAGACGACTCTTGAGAGTCCCTTGGACTGCAAGGAGATCCAACCAGTCCTGGGATTTCTTTGGAAGGAATGATGCTAAAGCTGAAACTCCAGTACTTTGGCCACCTCATGCGAAGAGTTGACTCATTGGAAAAGACTCTGATTCTGGGAGGGATTGGGGGCAGGAGGAGAAGGGGACGACCGAGGATGAGATGGCTGGATGGCATCACGGACTCAATGAGTGAGACTCCCGTGAGTCTGAGTGAGCTCCGGGAGTTGGTGATGGACAGGGAGGCCTGGCGTGCTGTGATTCATGGGCTCACAAAGAGTCGGACATGACTGAGTGACTGAACTGAACTGAACTGAAGGTATTCATTATGTTACTTTGACTCCTTTTTATTTTTTAGTATGCTTCCCATAATATTTATCATATTATGTAGTTTTAGGACAGTGTTTTTATCTGTGGTCAGTAAACCATTCATTAAATCTGTATCCTTATTTTAGTACTTGTTTCAAGTTTGTACCCTTAGAGACTATTAATCTTATTCCTTTGCCCCCCAGTAACCATTGGTTTATACTCTGTTGTTGGTTTGGCTTATATGATAAAGCGTCTGCCTACAATGCGGGAGACCTGGGTTTGATCCCTGGGTATGGAAGATCCCCTGCAGAAGGAAACAGTAACCTACTCCATGGACCAAGAAGCCTGGTGGGCTACAGTCCATGGGGTCGCAAAGAGTCAGACACGACTTAGTGACTTCTGTGTGTGTCTGTGTGTGTGTTGGTTCTTCTCATGTTTGAATTTTTGGAGATTCCACTTGTGTCCACTGAGTCGGTGATGCCATCCAACCATCTGTTGTCCCCTTCTCCTCCTGCCTTCAACCTTTCACAGCCTCAGGGTCTTTTCAAATGAGTAAGCTCTTTGCATCAGGTGGCCAAAGTATTGGAGTTTCAGCTTCAGCGTCAGTCCTTCCAGTGGATATTCAGGAGTGATTTCCTTTAGGATGGACTGGTTGGATCTCCTTGCAGCACTTGTCTTTCTCTGGCTTGTAGCACTTAACATAATGTGCTCAGGATCCATCCATGTTGTTGAAAATGGCAGAATGTCCTCCTTTTTCATGGCTTGAAATACAATATTTTTTTGCATATATACCACATCTTTTGCATTCGCTCATCGACATTTGGTTGTTTTCATTTCTTGGCTGTGGTGTATAGTGCTGCAGTAATCATGAAGGTACGTATATCTCATCCAACTTTTGTCTTCTTTACTTTGAGTTCATCCCCAGAAGTAGAATTGCTGGAACATATAGTAGATCTATTTTTAACTTTTTGAAACATCCATCCATATGGTTTTCCATAGTATTTGAACGAACTTACTACCCCTCGGGTATGAAGATTTCCTTTTCACCAATACGTGTCAGGACTTCAGTTCAGTCACTCATCTGTGTTCGACTATTTGCGACTGTATGTACTGGAGCATGCTAGGCCTCCTTGTCCATCACCAACTCCCAGAGTTTACTCACACTCATGTCCTCTGAGTCGGTGATGCCATCCAACCATCTGTTTTCCCCTTCTCCTCCTGCCTTCAACCTTTGGCAGCATCAGGGACTTTTCAAATGAGTCGGCTCTTCACATCAGGTGGCCAAAGTATTGGAATTTCAGCTTCAGCATCAGTCCTTCCAGTGAATATTCAGGATTGATCTCCTTTAGGATGGACTGGTTGGATCTCCTTATAGTCCAAGGGACTCTCAAGAGTCTTTTCCAACACCACAGTTCAAAAGCATCAATTCTTTGTCACTCAGCTTTCTTTATAGTCCAACTTTCACATCCATACATGACTACTGGAGAAACCATACCCTTGACTAGATGGACCATTGCTGACAAAGTAATGTCTCTGCTTTTTAATATGCTGTCTAGGTTGGTTATAACTTTCCTTCCAAGGAGTAAGCGTCTTTTAATTTCATGGCTGCAGTCATCATCTGCAGTGATTCTGAAGCTCAACAAAAATAAAGTCTGTCACTTTTTCCACTGTTTCCCCATCTATTTACCATGAAATGATGGGATCAGATGCTATGATCTTAGTTTTGTAAATGTTGCGTTTTAAGACAACTTTTTCACTCTCCACTTTCACTTTCATCAAGAGGCTCTTTAGTTCTTCTTTGCTTTCAGCCAGAAGGGTGGTGTCATATGCATATCTGAGATTATTGGTATTTTTCCCAGCATCTACTTGATGATAGCCATTGTAACAGATATGAAGTGATATCTTGCCTTGATGATTAGTGATGTTGAGCATCTTCTCATGTGCCTGTGCTCATTTTGATGACCTCTTTGGGGAAGTTTCTATTTCTGATGCTAATTTTTTTCATTGGGTCATTTTATTATTATTATTATGTTGTATTAGTTTTTATATATTGTGCTAATTAACTTATTTTGAGACCCTTTGCCAATTTTCTCCCATTCCGTAGACTACCTTTTGATTTGGTTAATTGTTTTGTTTTTGCTTTGCAGAAGCTTTTTCATTTGATACAGTACCATTTGTTGATTTTGCTTTACTTGTTTGTGCTTTTCAGTTCAGTTCAGTTCATTTGCTCAGTCGTGTCCGACTCTTTGAGACACCGTGAATCGCAGCACGCCAGGCGTCCGTGTCCATCACCATCTCTTGGAGTTCACTCAGACTCACGTCCATTGAGTCCATGATGCCATCCAGCCATCACATCTTCTGTCGTCCCCTTCTCCTCCTGCCCCCAATCCCTCCCAGCATTAGAGTCTTTTCCAATGACGTGGCCAAAATACTGGAGTTTCAGCTTTAGCATCATTCCTTCCACAGAAATCCCAGGGCTGGTCTCCTTCAAAATGGACTGGTTTGATCTCCTTGCAATCCAAGGGACTCTCAAGAGTCTTCTCCAACAGCACAGTTCAAAAGCATCAATTCTTCGGTGCTCAGCCTTCTTCACAGTCCAACTCTCACATCCATTCATGACTACTGGCGCTTTTGGCATTGTCCAAAAATCACCGCCTAAAGAATATCAGTGAGCTTCTCATCTATGTTTTCTTCTAGGATTTTTATGGTATAAAGTGTTATGTTTGAGGCTTTGAACCATTATGAGTCAATTTTTGCATGTGGTGTGAGATAGGTGTCCAATTTATGTACTGGGCTTGTGTTTTTCCAGTTTTACCAGCATTATTCATCAAGGAGATTATCGTTTCTCCCTTTGGTATTCCTGTCTCTCTTGTTGAATATTAGTTGATTGTATGTGCTGGAATTTAAGGGCTTCCTGTTGGCTCAGATGGTAAAGAATCTTCCTGCAGTTTTGGAGACCTATGTTGGATCCCTGGGTTGGGAACATCACCTGGCAAGGGGAATGGCAACCCACTGCAGTATTCTTGCCTGGAGAATTCCTTGAACAGAGGAGCCTGGTGGGTTACAGGCCATAGGGTCACAAAGAGTAATACAACTGAATGGTTAACACTAATACTGGAATTCAGTTCTGGCCTCTTTATTCTCTTTCACTGCTCTGTGTATGTATTTTATGTCAGTACTGTACTGTTGTTGTTGTTTTTTTTTTTCCCACTACCATGGCTTTGTAGTGTAGTTTGAAAGCAGAAAGTGTGATACTTCTAGTTATGTTCTTTGTTCTCAGAATGGATTTGGCCATTTGAGGTCTTCTGTGATTCCACACACATTTTATGATTGTTTCTTCTGCTTCTGTAAAGAATGCCTTTGGTATTTTGATGGTGATTGTGTTGACTCTAAAGATAACTTTGGGTAGTGTTAAGTTTAAATATAGCCACAACGGAAAAGTTGAGAGTTATGTTTTATTTAGTGGGATTTTTTAGAAATTTTAGACCAGGAGACAGCATCTCAGGTGACCTTGAGAGAACTGTTCTGAGCAGGTGCAGGGAGAATTTAGGTTATAGAAACTTGTAACAAAGCAGGTAGTTTGACCATTAAAAAGTTATTGTTAATTAAGGAAAACCAGATATCTGAAGTTAAGGAATTGAGTGCTTTTCTGTGTATGAGAAGATACAAGAGTCTGGGCTTACTGAAATCATTCTTTTTATAAGTATCTCATCTATTTAGGGTCAGCATCCTTTGATTTTATTATATCTATCCTTAGTTGCTTGCTTATTGTAAGGAGTGGTGGCAGCTCAATGGCAGTGTTATTCCTGGGCTCAGAAACTCATATTTGAGGCTGAAATTCCTGATGACTGTGATATCCTTGTTTATTGATTTGACAGGAAATACTCCATTTCACAATGCTATAGTCATTTTAACAATATTAATTCTTCCATGTACACAGGATATCTTTCCATTTATGTCTTTTCTAAACTCTTTCAGTAAAGTGAAGACATTTTATAACTTTAAACTCATATACAGACCCACAAACAAACTTTTACTATCATGCTGGCAAATGAAGTTGATAATCATATATTAATAAATAGATGACATTTAAAAAAATTAAAGTGGTCTTAATATTCTTTGCATATTCTTTTTCTTAATATTTTTGAGAACAAAGTTTATAAAACATTCTCTAGCAACCATTTTTTTCATTTAATACTTTAATAACATTCAACATTGTGTAACATATAATTTAATACTATAGTTAATGATAGTATATATTAAAAATTAAAATATTAAATTTAATATTTTAAAATGTTAAAATATTAAATATAATTTAGTAATAATATATAATAAACTGAATAATGAATTTCATTTGAGAAAACATTTAATGATAAAATTGTAGCTAAATTTCAACCAATATCTAAATGATCAGATATTCTAAATGCATTTTGGTTTATTTAAAAGATTTCTAAAAATAAATTGATTAGAAACCACTTGATTTTATAAGATGCCATTCTGAATCCACAAAAATTATATTAAAATGAAAGCGAAATCTATTGTCTGTCAGAAATGCTCAGTTGTTGCACTTTACTGCCCCTGCCCGGGGAAAGCAAACCCCAACAGTAAAGTAAATCACAGTCATCCAGGAGTTTTGTTGTCTCTGTGCACTGTTTTCTTCACACCTCTTCTTTTGCCTTTAGGAGTCGAAGGATTTCTTATTCCCTCCTCTGTATTACAAAAGGAAGGGATTGATAGTTATCACTTACACTTGCTTATTTAAGTATTTGTTTACTCACTTTAATCCCTGAGCAGAACATATTTGGTATTTGAAAGCAGGTGGGAAGACTGCATTTTGGAAGAGGCAGAGTTTCTCCTCATACCAAGAAGGTCTGTCTTTTCTGGCAGGGACTAGGTGGGGATGGGGGATTTGCAGAATCTGGAACAAGATGGGCGCAGGATGCACTGAGGGTGGGGGAATTTAGGGAGGCTCACTCATCCTGAGAGTCTAGAGCTTGCACGATCTTCAGAGTGAGTGAGTGGCTCCTGAAATTTTGTTGGCTCACCCTAGTCCTGGCTCTGGGGCCCAGGAACAGTAAAGGCTGACTTGCTCGGTGTCTTCTGCTCCCCATGGCTCAAAGGAGAGGCGTTTTAGCCTTTGAACATCACAGGAATTCCAGGCTACCTTCCCTTCCCTGTGCATTTCTCCCCAGCGTATAATGTTGGTCTTTCTTGCATCTTTACTTCATGCTTTATAAGGCTCCCAGACTCTTATGTCAATGTAAGGTACAGTGGCTGTTCCTCTAGTGTTGACCATATGTACGTTTTAAAATTTTACACAATTATCGGACACTCCTCTCTACTTCCCCTCTATTTCTATTCTAATGTGTCTTCTTATAATGAACGATGTTAGGGAAATCTAACTTTTTGTTGACAGAGACTATTGTATTCCTCTTGTTATCTAAGAGAGTTGAAATGATGCTTGTCACATTGTTTTTATAAGACATACTTCTTAAAAGTAAATTCTGTCTGGATTTTTAACATGTTAGGCTAGAATGTGCAAACACATTTAAGAAGCTTACTGATTAATTTTTCCTGGAAGTTTATTCTTGAAGTAGACTGAGGCTGCAAAGGCATTATAATAGAATTTCCTGGCTTTTGAGTCACTGTTATGATTTTGTAATTTAAAGTTATGTTGAAATTAATATCTTCATATTTTAATATGCTCTCAAAAATGTAAACATGAAATGTGTCTAAATATTGAACATTTCAGAACTCTTAATTAAGTTAGTATTTGCATAACTGTTTTAAGTGAAAAATTTATTTTCATTAGTTACTTATGGGATTAACAGACTAATTCTCTGACACTGGTCATGTCATCTTTATGTAAATAAAATATTTTCTAGAATCAGAATATAATTAGTCATTGGTTATTGTGACGAGGAAATCAGCAAGATGCAGAGGCAACAACAGGATTGGGGAATCTTCTTTTCTACTCTAGGTCTGTTAAGTAGTAGCATGATGCTAAATTTCTCTTTACCTGCTTGTCCAGTGAGGCAGATAGTAATATTCTCCCTTGTTTATAGAAATGTTACAGGGGTAAAAGGAAAATAACATGAAATGTGGAAACAATAGTAGATGCTGTGAAGAAGTTAAATTCTTATTACTTCTAAAAATGTAGCTTTGTATTACTTTGTAAAAGCAATATACTTTATAATTACTTTGTAAAGGCACTATAATTTTTATAAAGGTAATATAACTACTTTTTAAACAAAGCTATTTATTTTTGTTTCATATGTCCTGGTTTTATTTACATTTGCCTATCCCCTCAATGATGAAGTGTTGTAATTAAATCAGCTACCATTGCATGTCAGCAACCTGAGATAATTATGATTTTAGGGGTGAAACACTTTTTTTTCTTGGGAGAAAGAACTCTATTTGACTATAGACTGTATTATCAGTAAGGATTGTGGGCCCCCTTTACCCAACTAACTACTGGAAATTTTAAAGTAAGACACTATTTTCTTTTTTAAGACTGTAGTTAATTACATTCATTTTCAAAGATACAGAATACAGTAAGGAAATTTCTAATCTTAAAGTGACTTTCAACATTTTATTAACAGATTTTTAAGTACTGTTGTGTCATACACATGAACAGTGAAGGATTATTACAGATGTTTTCTACCTTACAAATCTATTCCATTGTCAATCAGTAATTAATATTTTAAATTATGCTGTACTTGAAGGATGAATGATTTGTTATTGTTTCTCCAAATAGCAATCAAATGGTTTGGTAATAATAATTACAGAGAGAGTAATGTATAGTAGTTGTGTTCTTTGCTTGTCTATGAGCTGCACAAAGAGAGGAAAACTAAAAGCTCCTAAGTGTTGAAGCCAAGTGTTGGCTTCTTCTCCAGAATGAAGATGAATGGTATAAAAGACGATGATTTACTACTGCGCACTCTGAATATGCAACACAGAGCTACTGCTGCTACTTTTGTTCCCCCTAAAGACGTCTGTCATTAATGTCTTTATATCTAGAGCAGTGGTTCTCAGCCAGGGGCAGTTTTGTCCCCCAGGAGACATTTGTCAATGCTTGGAAACATTTGTGATTGTCATAGCCAGGGGTGGGGGGAGGGGTGAGTGCTATAGGCATCTAGTGTGGAGACTGAGGATGCTACTAAACAGCCCATAATGCACAGGATGCCACCCCACCACAGACTTATTTAGTAAAAATGTCCATGGTGCAGTGCTGAGTTTGCAAAACTGCTCTAGAAGGACTGACAAATTTAAGGCAGGGATAAATCTCCCAGAGTTCTTTAAATGAATATAAAGTTGTAAAAATTGGATCTCAGCATCTCTGGCTAGCAGTTTTACTTTCCAAAAGCTGTTCGTTAATACAGTATTAGGTTTAAGGGCGAATTAAACTCTGCTCCTCTTCAAAATTCTTTTGTTGGCAGTGAAATGAATTTAGGTCGTTTAAGGTTAGGGATACTAAAAGAGCCTCTCAGCCTATGGTTATTTTTTAATTTAGTTTTAATAAAATCTAATATGATCTCTTTTAATTACATATGAATTTTCTGGTCAAAACACATACACAATTTGTATATACCTCCAGACATTCAAAGGGAAACAGAATAGTTTAAGAAATTATTTTTGGAATTAAAAACAAACAGAAAACTAAGTAGGTTTTATAAAACTAAGTAGTAGGTTTTATACATATCTTAATATTTTTCTGGTTTTAATTTTAAGTATTCTAAGAGAAACTTAAAACTTAGCATATGTGGGCAATGTCTCCAACCTGAAAGCTGAAGAATTCTTGATCTGGATCTTTCTCATGCTCATCTCAGTCTTTGTTAGAGTTGTTTTCCTTATCCCAGAAATGACCCCTAGTATTTCACTTGCATTTTTTGTTGAAATAATCACCTATTCCTATGTGTAACATGGAGAAAGTGAACAGGCATATTTATGGTTGCTACTTGTTCTGTTCTTTCTTACAGTTTTAAATACATTGCTCAAAAGTGTCACCATAAAATTCTTGTTACTAGGAATTAGGGCAAGAAGGAATGTATGCTGTGGAAGAGTCACTAACTTTGACTTCTTTCTTAATATTCTTCCTCAAAATAATGTCCCAGTTGAAGTGTGTTCCTGTCCCAGCTAAGACACTGTGTCGTATCAAATGGAACGAATAGGGGAAGTAGGGATAATATTATCAAACTCTGGTGTCTGATTTTAGAATGCCTGTTTGATGGAATTATGACAGGAAAAACATGCACCGTAGAAGTGAGAACATGACATATTGTATATGTGTATTTATGCATATGTGTGTACATGTACATGATTAACATATGTGAATATGTTTATATATACATGTATGTATATATATTTGGATCATGTTTATAATAAACAAGCCTATGTTATATTTTAAATTCTTCCTATGTATGAATTGTTATAATAGGCACTAGGCGTTCTAGGAGTCAGTTTAAAGCAACTTGAACTTGACTACAAACCAGTATCCTGAATTTTAAAGCTTTCGCTCATAGTGTTCCAGTTTGCCTTGCAGTATTGTCCAATAATTCTTTACATCACATTCATTCGGATATCCTTCTCTCCTATTAATACATATTTCCTCTAAAACATGGCTGTAATACCATCTTTTGACTGTCACAATCCATGTAATCTTACTTTTCTTTGAATTCTGATAGTCAAATTTTCTGTACCTCTTCAATGGAACTATAATAATACTCTTCCTCATATTGATCAATACCTTATTTGTGTATTTATTATTAGAATCGAATTATCATTTAGGTGTTGTTTTTATTTCATTATATAACTGCAAAACACCTTATGTAGCCTTTTGGGGGTTCAAAATATATATGCATTTTTAAAATGTAAGGAAGACTTCGTTAAATAAGCATTCACATTGCTAGAAAAGCCTGACATAGTGGCAGCATCAGTGTCCATTCACTGATTCATGTCATCAGTATTTATTGAGTGTCTGCTACATGCCAGGTACTATACTATGTGCTGGGCTGAACCAGTGAACAAAGTGGACAAAAATCTGTCCTCTTGATACTAACACTGTGATCAAGAGAAGTAAGAAATACATAATAAACATGATACTTACATGTTAATGATGTTTGCATATGCTCAAAGGGAGCACAAATACAGAGAACTGAAGCTGTAAAAATTTCAAAGGCAGTATCCTATCTCAGAAAACTAGGTTATTGAAAGAAAAAAAGGAAGTGTAATTTACTTAAAATGAAGTTGTAGACAATCAAATCTGATTCTTTAAATGATATTAACATATTCTTTCATCTTATGAATGCTTACATCTTCATAATTTTACACAAATTCTATTGGATTAATACACAATTGATGTTGGCATTCATTTTTTTACCCAATTGTGTTAGCTGATGTAACACATTTTAAAAGCTTGACTTTTGTTTGAGATTACACTATTTGCTTTTTAAATCAAGAGGAAAGAGTTTGAATAGTTTAGGGGGTTAATTAGGAAATACTTCATATTTTGGGGGCATACTTCACCTTTTAAAATTCAGCTAGTTTTCAATGGAAGAAGGAAGAAGATTTTGTTTGGTTTTGTTTGATAAAATATATTCCAACGTCAATTCAGATTTGGTGTCAGTAGTTACTCTTTACCTTAGATGAAGGACTCTTCACATATCTTAATGTCTGTCTCTGCTGGCCAGCTTAGATGATGATAAGATTTATAATAAATTTAAAGGAAGACTGTACCTTTGAATTGTAAAAATTTCTCAGGGGAACTTTCATACTTGAAAGTGACCAAGAAAAAAAATTATATCATACTTTTGTGTTACTGCATCTTTTAAGAAACAAGATCTTCTTAAGTTGTTAGGAAACAAGTAATTCAGAAGCCCACAGAACACTATTACAAAGGAAAAGAAATATCCCAAACTGCAGAATTCAACTAAAAGTAAGTGAAATTGATTTTATGATTATCTAAAGCCATCTAGGGGTAGTGAACCTCTTTTCCTGCCTGCATCAGTATTGAAGAAGTATGAATTTAGCCAATAAAGATAGTGAAATTGGAATGATGGTGAGGTATACTAACTTTTTCTCTTACCTCCACCTTTCATTATTATGAGGTAGAATCATATTTATTCACCTAATTTATATATGTTTTTATACAGTGTGTGCCATCTGTTCTTTATATTTTTAGCTCCTCTTTCTAATATTTCTTTTCAGGCTCCTGAACAATAATGGGAGTCCTGAGGTAGCTTCATTATTTCATAAAGTCTAATGGAAATTGTACATTTCTCACAATAGAGCTTATTTTTTCATTTCAGTGAAGAGAGTCTTATGACTGATGAAATGGACATTCACAGTGTATTTAATAAACAGTATTAATCACAATTTAGAAGAATCCTTCTTAGCATTTTTAGTTTTTGTAGAGTGAATCACTTGGGGAATTTACTGTAGAACTATACATAAAAAGAAATATAATGGTACCACATTTAAGCGAACTCAGGAAGAGTCTGGGTTTCAGCAAGAATTTAAGGCGTTTGGAAGATAGTTGGGGCAGTGAGAGGGAAGGTCTAGAGGCAAGACAGCCCCTGAGGCTGAGTATTGCATTGTCTCCACTGCTAACTCATTATGTTCGTTTTCTACTGTGAGTGTGACAAATTACTCCAAATTTATTGACATAACACATTATCTTTGGAGAAGGGAATGGCACTCCACTCCAGTACTCTTGCCTGGAAAATCCCATGGACGGAGGAGCCTGGTGGGCTGCAGTCCATGGGGTCACGAAGTGTCGGACACTGAGCGACTTCCCTTTCTCTTTTCACTTTCATGCATTGGAGAAGGAAATGGCAACCCACTCCAGTGTTCTTGCCTGGAGAATCCCGGGGACGGAGGAGCCTGGTGGGCTGCCGTCTATGGGGGTCGCACAGAGTCGGACACGACTGAGGTGACTTAGCAGCAACACATTTATTATCTTACAATGTTTTGGATGAGAGGTCCTTTCCTTGCCTCATGGTCCATTTTCCTCACCCTTCAAAGCCAGCAACACAAGATACTTTCTTCTCACATTATCATCCTTTTGGTTTTCTCTTGCATGGTTGCATTTTCCTCTTCTGATTTTAAGGATCTTTGTGAATATATTGGGCTCTCCAGTACAATCCAGGGTAATCTCTTTAAATGCAACTGATTAGCAAAACTTCATCTACAAAATTAATTCCTCTTTGCCTTGTAACAAAATATTCACAGGTTCTAGAGATAAGGATGTGTTTATCTTTGGGAAGTCATTACTCTACCTACCGTGCTGCTGCTGCTGCTAAGTCGCTTCAGTCGTGTCCGACTCTGTGCGACCCCATACATGGCAGCCCACCAGGCTCTGCCGTCCCTAGGATTCTCCAGGCAAGAACACTGGAGTGGGTTGCCATTTCCTTCTCCAATGCATGAAAGTGAAAAGTGAAAGTGAAGTCGCTCAGTCGTGTCCGACTCTTCACGACCCCATGGACAGCAGCCTACCAGGCTCCTCCATCCATAGCCATCATTTATCACACTAGTAGTATTTGAAGACTATTTTTCTCCTGCTAGTCTTTTCACTTTTGCTACTACTTTTAACTTTGATCCATCTGTCATCCTGTGGAGAACACTTGATTCATTCAATATATTATCCTTGTTCATGTAGATCTTTTTCTATCTGATTTCTCACAGATTATTAATTCAGGAATTAGCTGGTTCCAGGTCTGATATCAGTTCAATTCAGTCACTTAGTTGGTTCCGACTCTTTGCGACCCCATGGACTTCACCACTCCCGGCTTCCCTGTCCATCACCAACTCTTGGAGCTTGCTCAAATTCACGTCCATCGAGTCAGTGATGCCATCCAACCATCTCATCCTCTGTTGTCCTTTTCTCCTCCTGCCCTCAATCTTTTCCAGCATCAAGGTCTTTTGAAAAGAGTCAGCTCTTTGCATCAGGTGGCCAAAGTATTGCAGTTTCAGCTTCAACATCAGTCCTTCCAATGAACATCCAGGACTGATCTCCTTTAGATGGACTGGCTGGATCTCCTTGCAGTCCAAGGGACTCTCAAAGTCTTCTCCAACACCATAGTTCAAAAGCATCATTTCTTCAGTGCTCAGCTTTCTTTATGGTCCAACTCTCACATCCATTCATGGGTACTGGAAAAACCATAGCTTTGACTAGACGGACCTTTGTTGGCAAAGTAATATCTGTGGTTTGTAATATGCTGTCTAGGTTGGTCATAGCTTTTCTTCCAAGCAGCAAGCATCTTTTAATTTCATGGCTGCAGTCACCATCTGCAGTGATTCTGGAGCTCAAGAAAATAAAGTCTATCACTGTTTCCACTGTTTTCCCATCTATTTGCCATGAAGTGATGGGACCAGATGTCATGATCTTCATTTTTGAATGTTGAGTTTTAAGCCAACCTTTTTACTCTTTTCTTTCATTTTCATCAAGAGGTTCTTTAGTTCCTCTTCACTTTCTGCCATAACGGTGGTGTCATCTACATATTTGAGGTTACTGATATTTCTCCTGGCAATCTTGATTCCAGCTTGTGCTTCATCCAGCCCAGCATTTCACATGATGTACTCTGCATATAGGTTAAAAAAGCAAGGTGACAGTATACAGCCTTGACGTACTCCTTTTCCCATTTGGTAACAGTCTGTTGTTCCATGTCTGGTTCTAACTGTTGCTTCTTGATCTGGATACAGATTTCTCAGGAGGCAGGCAAGGTGGTGTGGCATTCCCATCTCTTTCAGCATTTTCCACAGTTTATTGTGATCCACATAGTCAAAGGCTTTGGCATAGTCAATAAAGCAGAAATAGATGTTTTTCTGGAACTCTCTTGCTTTTTCCATGATCCAGCAGATGTTGGCAATTTGATCTCTGCCTTTTCTAAAACCAGCTTGAACATCAGGAAGTTCATAGTTCACGTATTGCTGAAGCCTGGCTTGGAGAATTTTGAGCATTACTACCATGTGAGATGAGTGCAATTGTGCAGTAGTTTGAGCATTCTTTGGCACTGGAATGAAAACTGACCTTTTCCAGTCCTGTGGCCACTGCTGACTTTTCCACATTTGCTGGCATATTGAGTGCAGCACTTTAATAGCATCATCTTTGAGGATTTGAAATAGCTCCACTGGGATTCTATCACTTCCACTAGCTTTGTTCATAGTGATGCTTCCTAAGGCCCACTGGACTTCTCATTCCAGAATGTCTTGCTCTAGATGAGTGATCACAACAGTGTGATTATCTGGGTCATAGAGATCTTTTTGTATTATTCTGTGTATTGTTGTCATCTCTTCTTAATATTTTCTGCTTCTGTAGGTCCATACCATTTCTGTCCTTTATTGTGCCCATCTTTGCATGAAATGTTCCCTTTGTATCTCTAATTGTCTTGAAGAGATCTCTGGTCTTTCCCATTTTGTTGTTTTCCTCTATTTCTTTTCATTGATCACTGAGTAAGGCTTTCTTATCTCTCCTTGCTATTCTTTGCAACTCTGCATTCAGATGCTTATATTTTTCCTTTTCTCCTTTGTTTTTATTTATTTATTTATTTTAGGTCTGATATGTCCTGATGCTATTAGGAGGGGCCAATGGCAAGGTCTTACATTAAAATATTGCTACCCATTTGTAGGGAAACTCCTCTGACTCCTGTTTCATCAGGGATTTCCAAGGGTAAATTTCCCTCTGAAAGATGGCGGAGGTCTTGATGACTTGTCCAGGACAAGTTCCAATGGAGGGAAGTAAATGTACAACTGTTGAAGGGGCTATCAAAATGTACATATTTTGATTTACTATGCAGACATTTGACTGTTTATCTTTAGGGAACTTAACTTACTGCTAACAAAGACTTAACTGAGCTGCCATTCTTTCTTCCAGATGGGGGAAAAATTATTCTCACAATTTCAAGGTTAGGTTCTTTCAGTTTAAAACAGTGTATTGTGATCAGTTTTATGTTCAGTTAATTCAGAGTTCCACCTCCCTTTCAGTCTTCTCTGATTTTCTTGACTTTTCTCCTGGGCCTCTGGGTACAAGGGAAACTGACATGACAAGATATCTGGTGTATTTACTGTCTTTTGTTCTGTTGACATGAATACTAATGTTATTGGTACTAACAACTTGGTCAATTTTTCCAGATAGTTTTCACCATTATTCTTCAGGTGGACCTCTGCTTCCCACTGGCCAGTCAGTCTGCATTCGGATCCCCTTGAACTCATACCAAGGTCATCTCCTAGAAGAGATAATTACACTTAATTTCCAGCTTCCTTATTTGTTCATCCCAAGGGGCTTTGCTATGAATATTTCTGCACATCCTGCTGAAATAAAAGAGGTCCCAGATAGAGAGTGCCATTCAGATTCCCTTTGTGTAACTATGGTACATTAGGATTTCATTTCCTTCTGCTCTGGGCAGTGGTTTGCTCCTGAGCAATGTGAAATGGGACTTAATGTGTCTCCATACTTACATTCTGAAGCCTGACACCCACTGTTCCCAGTAATAAAATGATTAATTGAAAGTCGTGGACGGTTTTGGCTTCCTGGGTGGCTCAGATGGTAAAGTGTCTGCCAGCAATGTGGGAGATCCAGGTTCGATCTTTGGGTCGGGAAGATCCCTGGGAGAAGGAAACAGCAAGCAACTCTAGTACTCTCGCCTGGAAAATTCAATGGATGGAGGAGCCTGGTAGGCTATGGTCCATGGCGTCGCAAAGAGCTGGACACGACTGAGGACTAAGCACAGCACAGCCTACATATGAACCTGTAAGATGCAAACTTTCAAAGATGCAAAACTGCATTCTCATGTTCAGTCACATGAGATTGAATCACATTAATTCACATGTGTGAAATTCTTCATTGCATGCATCCATCCTCTCTAGGTGTTTGTGCTTTTGTGTACTTTATAGTATAGTACAGTGGTACAGTATCTTTATTTCAAGCCCAGGATATCTGAAAGCAAATGTGAAAGCAGCAGTATGTAGCCGATCGTATTAATTGGGTACCTTTGTTAACTTGTTGGACTTACGAGCAAATTGGACTTATAAATGTGCTCTCAGAAGGGAGTTCATTCATATGTAGGGGAATTACTGTATTTCATGGTATAATTCCATGGTGTGATACTAATATTATGATTTCTGAGACATTTCATTAGTTATGTTTATTTAGTGATTGTGTCAGTGAGTGATGTTACTTTTTAGATAATTACAGGTGAGTTATTTTTAAATGTATTTTTCTGAAGATTATCGCTGAACCAGGGGCTTAACTATAGAGCAAAGAGACACTTAATGGGCATTTTCAATGAAAAGGTAGGGGAAACCATGGTTTCTGTTATCACAGCAAATCTTGGCCTGTGTGTTTTCGTAGTGAAAGAATATTAAAACCAGCTAGTTAGATGATGAGAAGGAAAGAATGTACAAGATGACAAATATTCTTTTTCTTAAGACTAGTGTCAAGGGTGGCAGTATGAAGGTTTGAACTATAGAAAAATTAAAAGCATGTTAGTTTCATGTCAATGTATGGCAGAACAAATACAGTATTGTAATGTAGAATAAAGTATTTTAAAAAAATAAAAAATAATAAAAAGATATAAAAATAAAAAAATAAAATAATTATTGGAAAAAAAAAAAAGCATGTTAGTGTTATCAGTCAGGAGGAAAACGATCCTGTCTTGAATTCTCTTTATGTACTCCATTCTTTCTAGTAGAAGAAACGGAAGCCAGTGTCACATAGCATGTGAGGAGCTGATGTGATTTGAATGTAGCTCTGTCTGGTGCCAGAAACTCATGTTGTTCCCATCATACTGTTTTTCTGTAAGGAAAGACATTGGATAAAGTGGTAAAGCAGATAATTAATCTTTTATAAAGGAAAAGAGAAACTAGGAAAAGAAAAGATATTTAAGACTCTTTAAAATATTCACATTAGCATGTTAAATATTATAGAAATGTGGTTTATTTTAGTGGTGGAAGGAATTGTAAATACCTGTAAGTTATGGAAATATAATATCTTAAAAATCCATGTGAAACCTTCTACTCTGAAAATTGTTCACTAAACATGCACCAGGCTCTTTCTCTTTGAGAGCCATTGCAATATCTCATGCAACAACAAAAACAAGATTGCATTGTTTGAAATCAGAAGCAAAGTCCACTTTTTTTGATGGTGGCAGTTACATGATTCTAATTCATGTTTTATTACAATGAGAACATTTGAAATGTGGTATTATACCTAAAAATGTATGGCAGGGCATTTACATTGGGACTCTAGACTTAAGCTTCCTTGACTTTATTTATTAAAGTTTGTTTGCATTCTGGATCTTATTTTTTATTTCCTAAGCTTTTAAAAATTACTGTATAAGTTTAACTTGAGAGAATATTCTCTGAGAAAAAAAATATATATACTTGAACTATTTTTTCTTATTTATAATTCATTCATCCTTTATAGCATTTAATATGTCTGACATACATAGTGACTATAATTGCCATTAGCTGTAATATATAATATGAAGTAGAGACTGTGTGCCCTGAACTAATCTTTACCAACTTACAATTCTGTTAGAGTCCCAATACCACAGGAAGGAGGTTAGACTTTATACAGAAATGAGTAAGATATTCATGATACAAAGCACACCTGCCTTTCACAGCAATTAGTCATATTGGTTTTTCTGCAAAGAACTAAATATCCTTGATCAATTAAAGTGATTTTGAATTTTATCTTTATCTGTTTGTACCTCAAATCAATGTGTTTAGGAGTTCATGTTCCTGGATGAGGTCTTAGGCTGAAACAAAAGAGATAGCTTTGGACTGGAGGGAGTCCTTCATGGATAACCTGGGTCTTTAAAAAGAGGACACAATAATCTGTCCATCAGTAAAAAAGTAGAAAAAATCCAGTAATATGCAGGAATCCTGAATGATATTAACTCTTGGGATTTTATATGACTAAATTACTGTGCCTTGAATAATTGGAATGAGAACCTACAAGGTCAAAATTCAAAGTATGAGGAAAAGCCTCATGGTTTGAAAATGATAAACAGTTTTAGCAGTAGAAGTTTGATTTAAATCTTCAAAAATATTTATTAGGTAACTAATTTTATTATAGTTAATCATTTTAACTTATTAATTAAAATGTTGATATATTTTAAATCACTTAAAACTGTAAAACTTCATGTGAAATCAACACACTTCAAAAAATAAATGTTAGCCAATGTATATAGCTCCTTTTGAAAGCCGTGTTTACCAGCAGCATCCATGGTCAGCTGGGAACAAGCTGTAGAACCTGTTGGTAGTAACCAGAATGCTGGCATTATGCCAGTAAAAAGCAGGGTTGAACTGGTTGCTGCTTGTGCCTGGATTCACTTCTCATAAGACAGTAAAAACCTGCCAGTCCCTGGCTTTGAAGATGGTTTAGTCATGCATGTGCAACCCATCTGTTGGATGAATAAGGGATTTCCTTTTCAGCCCAGCCCTTCAGCCACAGACATGGTCACTGTCTTTGTGCTCCTCCCTGCCCCCCACTCCACTTTTCTTTTAATCTTTATTTCCTGCCAGGAGTATACACGCTTGATAAACCAGGTGCATGTTATGCTACTCTAGGGAAATCCTTCCATAAATACTGATGTGAGCCAGAAATCTAATTGTTTTCTCTTGCTGCCTAGGTTACTTTCAATATAGTCTTATTCAGTGAGTTAAAAAAAATTCAGTTTCATAATATAAATGCTTATACTATTACAACTTCAACCAAATTTTAATGTAGACCTTGGTGACCTTGTTCTTCACATTTCACTGTGAAATGTGAAGCTCCCTGTGCCACCAGGATGAACCTGAGGAGGGGAAGGTCTTCATTCTCTGTGTTTCTCTTTTTGGTTATAAGCCTGCTTAGAAGCAAACATCTTAGCTTCAGTGATGGAAAAGGTGCAAGTCTCCCTCAGTGCAGCATCTTATTCACTTGTCCCGACTTTTGTTCAGTGCACACATCCTCCAGTTTTGATGTCCCATGCTTAAATTCTATTTTCTGGAATAACCTCCCTGTTTCTTTAAAATCCTGAAGGCAGTAAATACCAGGTTTGGGGCTTCCCTGTAGCTTAGCTGGTAAAGAATCTGCCTGCAATGCAGGAGACCCCAGTTCAATTCCTGGGTCAGAAAGATTCCCTGGAGAAGGGAACAGCTACCCACTCCAGTATTCTGGCCTGGAGAATTCCATGGACTATATAGTCCATGGGGTGGCAAAGAGTTGGACATGACTAAGTGACTTTCACTTTCAATTTTTCACTTTGAGGTTGGAGGTACAACTTTAATTTGCAAAATTGCACACACAAATTCTTGTGTTACAAGATGTTTTACAACCTTTTAACATGATACACTGTTTTGGTGAGCTTGTGGTCTTACAGCTAATTGATATTTATATGTATATCAACATATATAAATGTATATATATGCATGTATACATGTATACATACATATGTATACATATACACACATATATATGTGTGTATATATGTATACATATATATGTATATGTATATATATGTATATTTTGAACTCATGTATATTTTGAACACATTGGAACTCCAAAAGATCAAGATGAAGTGAGGAATAGATTTGTCTTTCTAATCATGTGTTTATGGTTTTAAATACATTCTAATGTGAGGACAGGAACCAAATAAGCAATTATTGTTCTTACTAATTTTATTTCTTCTTCATACAGATTTATGAGAAATACCAAGATTTGTATACTGTGGAGCCAAATAATGCACGTCAGCTGGTGGAAATTGCAGCTAGGGATATTGAAAAACTTCTGAGCAACAGATCCAAAGCTCTGGTGGTGAGTTTAAATTATATCTACTCATTTTATTATTCTATATTACTCATTTATCATTTAACTTTCGTGCTTTATTTGGAGGTTTTCTTTAGTATGCTTGTTTTTATCTGAGAAACTGTGTTCATCTAATATATGTTCATAAAAGATGAGATCATGGTTTCATTGTGGACTTGAAATAATGAATTAGTTTGTTTCTAATTATTATTTTATTTGTATATATTAGGTGATTTTAATATAGAGAAATAGTATATTTAATTAGAACATACATCTATTTATACATATGTAAGTAATCATGTGTAATAATCCTGTTTAAACTGATCATACCTTGTAAAATCCTTGAATATTGCAAGCATCATTAAAAATGCCTTCGTAGTTTTTGTCTCATCACCCTGCTTCTATACCAGAGATAGCCAGTACACTGGATATTTGATTACTTGTTTCTTTGCTCTTTAAAAGTAGCTGTACCTCACATAAATGTTTTGCTAAACACGTGTTAGTCATAATGTTGTATGTGGCCTTCAGCCACTTCTTTTCTTCCATCAACATTATGTTTGCATGAGTGTTTTTAGATGCTTGTGCTTAGCTTTAATTCATTTTTACTCATGGTAAAATATTATTTTTGAAGATATATCTTAATTTTTTCATTTATTCTCTGCTGATAAATTATTATTTGGATTGAACTGTGAGTAGGGTGGCTTCATTTTCTTGAATGAATTTCTTGATACATATGTGCAAGAATATGGATCAGTATGTGTTAGTAGAATACTAGACTACAGGGTATTCATAAAATCAGATTACATAAGTATGACACTGATTTTCCAAAATAGTCGTATCAGTTTAGACCTCTACTACCAGTATTTGAGTCCCCATTGGTCCATATTCTGGCCAATAAGTGGCAATGTCAGAGTTCTTAACTATAGGCAGCTGAGTGGGTGCCAAATGGCATCTCTGCTCATCCCTAATGACACAGTTATCTGTTTTGTATTCTGAGTATTCTTGTTTCCTCTTCAGTAACATATTTCTTCATATCTTTTACACATTTTAATCATTTAAATTGATTCATAGATTGTATATTCTTGATGGTAGTTCATTTCAGTTACATGTGATGCAAATCTCTTTTTTCAGTTTGTGACTTGTCTTTTTATTGTCTTTATGGTATATTTTGATCAAATAAGTTCTTAATTTTAATGCTGTCAGAGTCAACTTTAAAAAAATATTTTGAGGTGTATGCTTTGTTTAAAAAAATTATTTCCTACCCTGATGTTCTCCATATTTTTGTGTATTTTATTGTAAAAGATTCCATTTCTTTCAGATCTATTTAAGCCACCTGTAGCTAATATCAATATACAGTTTTACGTCACAATACAAATGATTTTTTTTTCTGATCAGTTCTCCTGAGACCATATATTAAATATTTTACCTTCCCTCGATGAAGCCCCACTTACCAAGCTAGTATGCTCAGTTTCTCACCATATTCTTCAAAAGGATCTTTACTAGTCCTGAACTTTCTCACACATTATTTAAAATTTATATTCAGCATGCAATTTTTTGAAACAATCTTTACTGGGATTTTAAATGGTATTCCATTGAATTCCAAATTAAAACAAAATTTGGAAAAATCGATACTATGATTTTTGTCTTTATATTTATATACATGATTTTTTTCCAGTTAGCTATTTTTTATGCCACTTTGTAGCATTTTAAAATTTGTTTATAAAGTTCTTATTTATCTTTTGTTAGATGTAATGCTGGAGTTTAATTCCTTATTCTACAAATCTCAGTACTGTTGCAGGTGTTTGTTCCAGGATAACTCTGAATTCTTTGTTTACTAATCACTTGGAGTTCAGATTTTTAACTTTATATGTATATATATACACACACACACACACACACACACACACACATACATACACACACATATCTCTTGGCATTCCAGAAATTGTGTTTTGTTTTTGACCCTTATACATTTCTATGTATCTTAAAAATCCAGGATCTTGTTGTAACATAATAAAAGGATCCTTTAGAATATTTGGTATGCACATTGCCAGAAGTTGAAACACTTTTTTTTTTTTTTTTGAAGTATAGTTGATTTACAGTAGTGTGCAAATTTCTGCTGTATAGCAAAGTAACTCATTTATACACATACATACTCTCTTCTCATACTGTTCATGGGGTTCTCAAGGCAAGAATACTGAAGTGGTTTGCCATTCCCTTCTCCAGGGAAATAGATGGGGAAACAGTGGAAATAGTGTCAGACTTTATCTTTTTGGGCTCTCAGATCACTGCAGATGGTGATTGTAGCCATGAAATTCAAAGATCCTTACTCCTTGGAAGGAAAGTTATGACCAACCTAGATAGCATATTCAAAAGCAGAGACATTATTTTGCCAACCAAGGTCCGTCTAGTCAAGGATATGGTTTTTCCTGTGGTCACGTATGGATGTGAGAGTTGGACTGTGAAGAAAGCTGAGCACTGAAGAATTGATGCTTTTGAACTGTGGTGTTGGAGAAGACTCTTGAGAGTCCCTTGGACTGCAAGGAGATCCAACCTGTCCATTCTGAAGGAGGTCAACCCTGGGTGTTCTTTGGAAGGAATGATGCTAAAGCTGAAACTCCAGTACTTTGGCCACCTCATGCAAAGAGTTGACTCATTGGAAAAGACTCTGATGCTGGGGTGGATTGGGGGCAGGAGGAGAAAGGGATGACCGAGGATGAGATGGCTGGATGGCATCACGGACTCGATGGACATGAGTTTGGGTGAACTCCAGGAGTTGATGATGGACAGGGAGGCCTGGCGTGCTGTGATTCATGGGGTCGCAGAGTCGGACACTGCTGAGCGACTGAACTGAACTGATATCCTCTTTTAAAATATTCTATTATGGTTTATTTCAAGAGATTGGATTTATTTTGCTTTGCTACACAGGAGGTCTTGTTTTTTATCCAGTCTAAATGTAGTAGTTTGCATCTACTAACCTCAGCCTCCCAGTCCATCCTTCTCCCTACTCCCTTCCCTTGTCTCAACCACAAGTCTGTTCTCGTACATCTATGAGTGTGTTTCTGTTTTGTAGATAGGTTCATTTGTGCTACGTTTTAGATTCTGCATATAAGTGATAACATGTGGCTTTTATCTTTCTCTTTCTGACTTCACCCAGTGTACTAATTTCTAGTTGCATCTGTGTTCCTGCATATGGCATTATTCTGTTGCTTTTGGTGACTGAGCAGTATTCCATTACATGTATGGCACCACATCATCTTTATCCTTCATCTGTCAGTGGATATTTAGGTTGCTTCCATGTCTTGGCTGTTGTGAATGGTGGTGCTATGAACATAGGGATGCATGTATCTTTTTGAATTATAGTTTTGTCTGGGTAAATGCCTAGATGTGGGATTGCTGTTAACTCTGTTTTTAGTTTTGGAGGAATATCCATACTGTTCTCCATATTGGCGACAGTAACATATATTCCCACCAACAGGTAGGATAGTTCCCTTTTTGCTACACTTTCTCCAGTATTTGTTTATTTGTAGACTTTTTAATAATGGCCATCTTCACCAGTGTGAGGTGGTACCTCATGGTAGTTTTCATTTGTGTTTCTCCAATAACTAGCAATTTTGACCATTTGTCCATGAGCCTAACGGCCATCTGTTTGTCTTCTTTGGAGAAGTGTCTACAGAGTCCTCTGTGAAGCACAATTTTTAAGAAATGTGTAATGGTAAGGTAAACTTTCATGATTAGAAGATTCATAACATTATCTTCAGTTTTTCTTATATGAATACCTCTTTAAAGCATCATTTATAGATGTAAATATATTTTCATTAAAAGTTTATCTAATAAAAATTACTTTCTTTTTAAGTGATTAATATTCACTAATGACTACTGAAAATGATTCCATTTATATTGATTATTATCAGCTTATATATATTTTTTGCCCTGCATGTAGGAAGCAGATAATTTGGTCATCACAGTCCTTAGAAGAAGGTCTTGGAATGCAGTATGATGTATCTTGCTTTTAACTGGATTAAAATAGGAGCTTAATGAGGCTTTATTTTTTATCATTCAGAATTGAAGCTCTAGATACCTGGTATATTATTTGAGTCCTGTGGGATCACTGGCTATCTTAAGCACATGATGGGAGAGTACAGAAAGCATAATGACTAATGAAATGTAGAATTTGTTAGATTTTATGTGAGGGAGAAAGATTCATGTTTGTTTGCAAACTAAATTTTTATTTAACTGTTTGAATATATAGAAATAAATACATTATTAGAAAGAGAAATATTTTGAGGATAATTAAAAAACAGGTTCTATATTGTGTTGTAAATGAATACAAGATGAATATGAATTCATGAATAAATTAATAATTTATATTCATAAATTCATATAAGATGGATATGAATGAATATATTAATCTTATATAATAATATAAGATTACTATATTATTAATAATAATGTATATTATTATTTACCTCTACTTTTGTTATAGGCTTATACTCAGGGAGACTTTTGTATTAGAGGAGCTTTAATCTGCATGGGGTACCAATGTAATTGCATAAATAAATACATTGGAAATATATCTTGATTATACAGATTTGAGGTAGATGATCAAATTTAATGCCAATTATACCTTATTGAGTGTTTATCAAGTAATGTCACCTGATTATTTCTCATAATAATGCTGTGCACTATATACCATTAGTAGTCTCATTTTTCAGTAAGGAAATGGAGTCTTTGAATATTCCTTTAACTTTCTCCCAAAAACGTTTTTAACAAGCAGTGTATTCCAGTGTTTCTCAGACTTTAATGTGCATGTGGTTGACCTCTGGCCCTTGTTAAAATGCAGATTTTTATTTAGTGTGTGTATGTGTATGTGTGTCCGTGTGCTCAGTCGTGTCTGACTCTGTGGCCCCTGGACTGTACCTTCCAGGTTCCTCTATCCATAGGATTTTCTAGGCAAAAATACTGGAGCAGGTTGACATTTCCTACTCAAGAGGATCTCCCCAACCTTTGGATTGAACTTGCATCTTTGGCGTCTCCTGCATTGCAGGTGGATTTTTACCAGTGTGCTACCTGGGAAGCCCCTTTTTACTCAGTAGATCTGGCCAAATATACTGAGTTTCTAATAAGCAAACAGGTGATGGTCCTGCTACAAAGACTGCACTTTGAATCAGTTCAGTTCAGTTGCTCAGTCGTGTCTGACTCTTTGTGACTCCACGGACTGCAGCACGCCAGGACTCACTGTCCATCACCAAATTCCAGAGATTGCTCAAACTCATGTTCATCGAGTTGGGTTGGCCATCTAACTGTCTCATCCTCTGTCTTCCCCTTCTCATCCTGCCTTCAGTCTTCCCAAGATTGAATCAGGATCTTTTCCAATGAGTCAATTCTTCCCATAAGGTGACCAAAGTATTAGAGTTTCAGCTTCAGCATCAGTCCTAATGAATATTCAGGACTGATCTCCTTGCAGTCCAAGAGACTCTCAAGAGTCTTCTCCAACACCATAGTTCAAAAGCATTAATTCTTTGGTGCTCAGCTTTCTTTGTAGTCCAACTCTCACATCCATACATGACTACTGGAAAAACCATAGCCTTGACTAGACGGACCTTTGTTGACAAAGTAATGTCTCTGATTTGTAATATACTGTCTGGGTTGGTCATAACTTCCTTCCAAGAAGTAAGCGTCTTAATTTCATGGCTGCAATCACCATCTGCAGTGATTTGGGAGCCCCCAAAATAAAGTCAGTGACTGTTTCCCCATCTATTTGCCATGAAGTAATGGGACCGGATGCCATGATCTTCAGTTTTTGAATGTTGAGTTTTAAGCCAGCTTTTTCACTCTCCTCTCACTTTCATCAAGAGGCTTTTAGTTCTTTACTTTCTGCCATAAGAGTGGTGTCATCTCCATATCTGAGGTTATTGATATTTCTCCCGGCCATCTTGATTCCAGCTTGTACTTCAGTCCAGCGTTTCTCATGGTGTACTCTGCATATAAGTTAAATAAGCAGGGTGACAATATACAACCTTGACATACTCCTTTTCCTGTTCTTACCTTGAGAATCCCATGAACAGGGTGAAAAGGCAAATAGGACACTGATCAGTGGAGAAATAACTCCAGAAAGAATGAAAATATGGAGACAAAGCAAAAACAACACCCAGCTGTGGATGTGACTGGTGATAGAAGCAGGGTCCAATGCTGTAAAGAGCAATATTGCATAAGCCAACTAGAGTGATATAAAAAGATTGCAAGGTTATTTTCTCTCAAAGCAAGAAACCTGGATGTAGGTAGCTCAAGAGCTTTCCAGAAGTCTCATTCTGTTACTTCTGCGTTCACCCTACTGGGTTACCCTTGGCTGCAAGGGGAAATAATAGAGTTTTTTTTTAGCTGAGACACCACATCTCTCTACAGAATTGTGGTACTTAATTAAAATGTGGATCCAGCCAGACAATGTCTGCATCAAATCTTTTCAAGACTGAATGTGAGTTTTAGGGAAGAAAGTCTGGAGAAAATTCATTTTGAAGATTCTGAGGAGGGGAAGGAAAATGTTGCTTTCTTTGGCTTTTTATATAAAGTCCCATTTTTTAAGAATATTTTATTGAAAATATAATGATTGAATGTGTAGTCAAATCAGCTTTTTTTCTAACAAGGCTTGGAACAGTATGAACAGCAGTAGAATGAAAAGACTATTGAATCCACGTTTTAAGACTCGTAAATTTTTAAATATCATGGGTACTTGAATTAGTCAACGATAGTTGAAATATTTGAAATCATGAACCATGGGTAGATCTGGTAATGGTTAGAAATTGTGAGTTCAAAAGAGTAAACATTGTTATGATAATTTGTAATGAACAGTGGAGAAAAGGAATTTTTGATAAATAATAGAAATGAAAGAAATTAAGAGTTCTGGGTGATATGGTTGAGGCATGAATGAATGAGTGGTTTTCTTTGATGGAGAAGAGTGAAAGTCTCTGGAGTTCTAATAGGAACAAATAATTAGTTAACATTTATTAAATGTCAGTTATTTTCCAAGCAGTTTGCTAGATTCTTTCTATATATTTCAAACACATTGTCCATTATGCGAAATAGGTATAACTTCTCATTTTACAGTTGAAAAGTAAAAACTAAAGGAATTTTGAAAAATTTTTCAGCTTTACACAGCAAAGAATTAATTTCCGTATATGTATATGGGAATGTGGTTGGATACAGCCATGAGGTTTTTTTTTTTTTTTTAAACAAAATAAACATAATACCTGATGTCATAGTTCTCACTCAGAACATATGATTTTTCTGAAGTAGATGACAGGTTTAAATGGGAAATGGCTGTCTTTCTTGATACCATTTGCTAGTGTGTTAAATGAAAATCTCCAGATGCAACAGCACATTTCCTCTCTCAAGTTATATATTTTAGCAGCATTTTTATGGATTTTAAACCTCAGTAATGATAATGATCGAAATTTGGGGTCAGACAGAAGGAATGGGGAAACGCTGAGTGCTATGTTGGGAGCCTCTTAAAGTGCGCTAAGCTCCATATACTCGTCATGGTGCTGCCACTCACTGCCACTCACTGCCACACTCAGCACTTTAGTTTTTATAACATTCTGTTCTGATTATTTGAAGGTTATTTATATTATTTAAAGGTTAGCAGCAAGGTGCTTTTTAAACATTTCCTGCTGTTAATCGCTCTCTGCTATACAGTACTTTCTTCCTCGTCCATTCCATGAAATAGTGTTTGCACTGAATTGTCTGAGCAAAGGCACTTTTGGAAAAAAAGCTGCCAAATACACCTTTAAGACAGAGAGTAGAATTAATGGTAAAGTGAAAGTGAAAAGTTTTCTCATGGAAGGTGTTCAGAAAAGGAAAGCTTCTGGGCAACACTGATAGTCTGTTTCTACCAAAAAAAATGTCTTTTGGAAATATGATTTTCATAGACTTGAGTTGGCTTAATTATTTAGGATCAGAAAGTAATGTTAACACAGAGTATTAGTGTGTTGACAATTTAACAAATGTAATGTATGCTCCGATAGCACTGCATTTGCAAACATTAGGGGAAGAGGGAATGTTGGGTTGTTGATCATATGAAGGATAATGAGAATTAGATAGATGAATTGAATTAGAAATCTCACACAGGCAGTAACAACTATGTAATTTGTGGGGTCTTGTCCAAAATGAAAATGTGGGGCGCCTCTTGAAAGAAGTTATTCAGAATTTAGACGGCAGCCACAGAGCTTTAGACCAATTGTGGGATCCAGCTGGATGATTGCACAGGTCCCACACCCAATGGAGCTGCCCAGCCCTCACACCCAGGTGGTCAGAGTCAGAACTGGAATGGGACTTGGGATTCTTAATCATGTGTGCTGTGCTGTTTCTACAGTGATAAACATTGAACTTTACCTGGAGACTTAGAAGTCTCCAAAAGCTATGATAATTGTAAAAGAATGTCAGAGTAAGATCCGTATTTCATTCCACTTCTGTTCTAGAAAATTACAAAACTCAACCCAGCAGAACAATAGACATGCTCTGATCTAAATTTGCTAGTGAATGATGTTGACAAGGGAAAAATAAATATAGAGAAGCAATGCTAATCCAAGGTTACCATCTTTGATTCACATGATAGAATCTTTAAATGAAACTTTATAACATGCCGTACATTTGGAGACAGTCTGATCAAGTAGTCTTTGCTGAAGGAAGGTAAACACTGTTTTAGCTGTTTATAGATTTCAGCCTTCCATGGTGTTCTGATTCTTAACTTTATCTGAGTCCTTACTAACTTTACTTTTTAATCTTTTGATGCTTAGTTTTCCCCTTGCCCCCATTAACCCCTTATCATCCTCCTACAGAAATACATAAACTCTCAACCTTCCTTTGAATTAATTTTCCATCTTTAATGGAGAACAGAAGGCAGCAGAAGCCCTTTGTGAAATACCCAGTGCCATCCAGACTTTTTTTTTGTATATACAGGAATTCTTTTAAATCTATTCCAATAATTTTTTTTTAGAGCTTGTAAAATCACAAACTACATTTGCAAAGATGAGCTGTCTGTGCTTTGCTTAAAACCCCTGACACAATTTATTGGGAGAATGATGAAATGTCCTATTAATTTAATTAAAGTATCATAGAAACATGAAAGTTGAAAGATTTGGGGAAATCAGTTTTCTGGTCCTCTTCTGATAAGTAGGTGAATGTCTAAACCACCAAGTTTGAGAAGATAGCTGTTTCTTTTCTCAGATATTTTTGGTGATGAAGCTTCCACAATTATTACTTAGCTTAGTATTCAGGAAATTATTTCTAACATGGATGTCCTTGTCTAATTTAAATCTATTTTGTTTTCTGTTCCCTATATACGTTAAAATTTGTTTGGCTTTCTCCTTACAAGAGTATCTCTTTGCGTGTGTGTGGGGGGAGTGTTGTGGGTGGGAGGACCCATCATCAGCTCCTCATAGCTGAGTGTTCCTGGCAGATCCATATTGATGATTCTCAGTTGCTAAGCAATCTTTACTGCCAGCCATCATGTTAAACGCTTTACACACATTCTTAGAACAACCCTTAAGAAAACTCTTAATCTTCAGAACAACTCTAAGAGGTAGGTGTGTTGTGTTGAGGTTGTGTCTAAAGATAGAGGTATTACCTAACAAAATCAAACCATCTCAGGTAGTAGGTAGAAGAGATCTTCAACTCAGGTATCCCTGATTGCTAAAGCCTCTAGTTTTTTTCAGTATGCTATACTCTGTAATCTAATGAACCATAATTTAACTCACCTATATAGACACATTTTTGGTTTCTTTTGCATTTCTGTATTCTGGAAATTATCAAATATTCTCCAACTTTGTTAAAACATGGAGGATGCAATTGAAGGTGGTGCTTTTATTAAGGAGTAATCTTATTAAGCATAGTATAACAAGTTTGCCATTTTTTTGGGGGTCATGTGATCCAGGTACAGTGAGAACTGCTTTATTCTCTGTTGGTTGTGTGTTAGATGATACCACTCTGAATGTTAGATGATTCTGATGTATGTTATACTTACGTTGCTAAATTTATCATATATTCTTATAAATAATTTAAACAATATAAAATGAAAAAAAAATTCCCAATAAGTTAGAAACAGTACCTTCTATAGTGTGGTGACTACCCTTTAGGACTCTTTAGAGTGTGTGTGTGTGTGTGTTATTTATGAGTGTTTAAAGAAGATTTTTATGTCTGTGGATATTAATATATGTCATTATATGACATCTTATATTGCTTCTTATGGCTTTCTATATATGAGTATATTATTTAACTAGTTTTCTGGTGATAGTTTCTATCTTTTTATATAGACAATATTTAATATTCTTTATGTCATACCTTTGTATATGGGAAAACGGATTACTTGAATTAAGACATATAAATGCAATGACTGAATAAAACAGCTTATGGGATATTATTTATATTTTTCTTTTAAGGAAATAGAAAGCTTTAATCTTTCCACTGATTTCTTCCCTCCTTTTTCTTTGTTTTTAAATAGCAGAACTTCTGATAGACTTAGGTAGGAGTGACTAGGTTGCATTTGGACCAGTATAGTCACTTAAATATGTACACAGAACTTAGTTTTAAATGATATATATATTTTTAATTATTATAATAATGTCAAAAACTCATACTGTTCTCTACAGATTAGTGCCTTTGTTGTTGGCAGCATAATCAGTTCAGAATTAACAGGCTGTCTGGGGCAAACATCTGTCTTCCAGATTTACTAAAAAAAAGAAAAAAATCTGCCTAAGAGTTGCAGTTGCTGATTACACATACCAGCTCATATGCTCTAACTTGCATGCATTATCTCAGCCACAGGCAGAGTGCCAAATGCTGTACTGTGGATACGTGATCCTGTTGCCCACAAACCTTGTATTCTGGGGCAACTGACACTGTCAAGGCCCAGTTAAGAGCAAAATCCAAGTTATGTCTTGACAGCCAGTGTATTCGTTATAGGATTCTGTCTACCCTTTCTCTGGTTAAATTTATTCATTTAGTTCCAGGACTCATTACTCCTCAATTACAGCTACTCCTAGAAATGTTGGTCTATTGTTGCCTGACAAACGATTCACCCCTGATTATTTACACTGCCTTTTATAAAAATTCTAGGTCAGCTGACTTGAAAGTCCTGTAATAAATAATAATGACTCATTTTCTCCAAGAGGGTTTACAGAGAATTTACTGCCCTATATATCACTGCCTGTACCATTTCTTCCCTAGTGTAACAACATAATATGACCTCTTAAAAAGCAAAATAATTAAATAAATCATCCAGTATGGTATTTGTGTCCTTTGGATGTTTCTTTAAAATGTGGATGTTCAGTGGTCATTTTTTGCTTGCAGCTAGTTCACAGTAATGGGTTTGACTATTGTAGTATATTAGTTCACCCATTCCAGTATTCTTGCCTGGAGAATCCCATGGACGGAGGAGCTTGGTGGGCTACAGTCCATGGGTTGCAAAGAGTCGGACACTACTGAGCGACTTCACTTTCACTTTTCATTAAATAATATTGTCTACATGAACTCTCCCCTCTAAAATAGGTATTTGTTAACTTGAGAGATCAAAATAGATTAATCAACTGTATAGTTTATGATGCCTTTATTAATAATTATGTTTTGACTAATTATATTATTTGAAATGAAATTGATTCTCACATATTCTCATTAGAGAGTGATAGCATCTTTAGTTTAAGTATTAAATTGTTTTTGTAAATAGCATTATATGACATCTTATATTGAGAGATAGTAATAACATTTTATGAAGTGCTTATGATATACAAGGCCCTGTGCTAAGGACTTTATTTGCATTTACTTATTTAATTCTTACAACATGCTTTCACTTCATGTATTATTGTTACTATTTAATAGATATATTTTCCCCAAGGATTTGAAACCAGATGCATTTCATTGCCAAGTTTTATAATTGTGGTTTTCACTTATGATGTGTCAGGCACTCTGCTGAGTATTTTACATGTATTTTCTGTTTCATAACTTCTCTCTTCCTCTTCCCCTGTTCCTCCTCTTTGTCTTCCACTTTTCCTCCTCCTCCTTTGACCCTCAGCTTCTTGTAATGAGTATATAATATGATCAGGTAACGAAGTGTAGAATTAGAAAATTTTTAAGTGTATAATCCAAGGTCATGTCACTCTAGGTTGGTATTTTTGTTCCAAAATAGGATTATATATTAATGTATTTTATTTTATATAAGATGTGCTGTATAGAAGAAGTAGTGAAAGTGAAAGAGTTGCTCAGTCATGTCTAATTCTTTGTGAGCCCATGGACTGCGGTCCGCCAGACTCCTCTATCTATGGGATTCGGCTATGGCTTTTTAGTAGTCATGTATGGATGTTAGAGTTGGACTGTGAAGAAGGCTGAGCGCTGAAGAAATCGATGCTTTTGAACTGTGGTGTTGGAGAAGACTCTTGAGAGTCCCTTGAACTGCAAGGAGATCCAACCAGTCAATCCTGAAGGAGATCAACCCTGTGATTTCTTTGGAAAGAATGATGCTAAAGCTGAAACTCCAGTACTTTGGCCACCTCATGCGAAGAGTTGACTCATTGGAAAAGACTTTGATGCTGGGAGGGATTGGGGGCAGGAAGATAAGTGGATGACAGAGGATGAGATGGCTGGATGGCATCACTGACTCGATGGATGCGAGTCTGGGTGAACTCTGGGAGTTGGTGATGGACAGGGAGGCCTGGCGTGCTGCGATTCATGGGGTCGCAAAGAGTCGGACACGACTGAGCAACTAAACTGAACTGAGGCAAGAATACTGGAGAGGGTTGCCATTTCCTTCTCCAGGGGATCTTCCTGACCCAAGGATCAAACCCATGTCTCTTGTGTCTCCTGTATTGGAGGCAGATTCTTTACTACTGTGCCACCTGGGAAGCCCCGAGCCTTAATGTTATTTGTCTTGCCTTAAGTGTTTACCTAAAAATACGTGGTTGTCTGCTGATTGAGGTAGAGCTAATAAGATCCAAAAGTGTTATTAAGCTCAGTGTAATTACTTGGGCTTATATCTGAAAACCAACAATTTTAGAATATCTACAAGCTACATGCTGCTGGGGCTTTTACTCCAGAAAGTGGGTATATTTTGAGAGTGTTTTAGGAAACTCTGGTGGTCTGCTTGGTGCAGCATATACAGTTGTGGTCTAAAGATAAAAATTAGAATCGTTCTTGTTTCTAAACCTGAGCTTCAGTACTATGTGGATATGCACTCTCTTATTGTAACCCATGAAACCAACAACATTTTTTTGTTGCTGTGCTCCACACTTGGCATTTTAAGGAGTAAATTTTAATATCTTCTAAACATTGGTTAAAGGCAGAGATGCAGACCTAAGTGGGCTATTTGCATGTCTCAACCTAAGGTATTCTTAAATTAACCAACTTTCAATTATAATGAATAGTGAGAAATTGGATATGAGGTCCCTCAGACTGTGGACACCTGTCAGCCCATTGATCACTAGGGTTGATTGTGCTGATCTGGTGGGCTGAGTGGTATCCCTTCCTCATTGCTCCAAGTGCATCTCCCCTGAAGGTGTACACTGATAGAAGAGGATGACCTTTGAAAGAGGCAGACCTTTCTTTGGTGAAGGTTTCAAGAATAGCTGCACTCACCTGCTAGAACCTCCAAAGTGCTCTAATGGGGTATTTGTAGGAGAACAGGTAGTAAGCTTCCAGAACTCCAGACACACCCAAATGAGATGCTGCATGTAGCAGTCAGCATTTCTTAAAATAAAGCTGTGAGGAAAGGCAGGGCTATGGTATATATTAAAAAGGCAAAATCACTCCTTTAGAGGGGAGAAAGGGGTATCATGGGAAAAGGAAAGGTAGAACTTGGAGGCCAGCTGAGTTAGTAAAATACAAAGAACCTGGATCAACTCCTAGACTTTCCATTCTTCTTCAAATGTATAGATGTTTAATATATTCTCTGTCTGTCATTCCTTTGTCCCCAAATGGTGACTGTGGCCATGAAATTAAAAGAGGCTTGCTCAGTGGAAGAAAAGTTATGACCAACTTAGACATCATATTAAAAATCAGAGACATTACTTTGTGAACAAAGGTCCGTCTAGTCAAAGCTATGCTTTTTCCAGTAGTCATGTATGGATGTGAGAGTTGGATTTTAAAGAAAACTGAGTGCCAAAAGAATTGATGCTTTTGAGCTGTGGTGTTGGAGACGAGTCTTGAGAGTCCCTTGGACTGCAAGGAGACCCAACCAGTCCATCCTAAAGGAAATGAGTCCTGAATATTCATTGGAAGGACCAATGTTGAAGCTGAAACTCCAACATTTTGGCCACCTGATGGGAAGAACTGACTCATTGGAAAAGACCCTGATGCTGGGAAACATTGAAGGCCGGCGGAGAAGGGGACAGCAGAGGATGAGATGGTTGGATGGCATGACCGACTCAATGGACATGGGTTTGAGTAAGATGTGGGAGTTGGTGATGGACTGGGAGGCCTGGCGTGCTGTAGTCCATGGTGTCACAAAGAGTCGGACACAACTGAGTGACTGAACTGAAGCATTGCTTTATAATTCAGAAGTGATATTATCAGTTGGGAATTTGGAGGAGGATACCTCTTTCTTTAATTTCAGTCATGCCAAATGTCTGCCTGTCATCTGGCCAGGAAAATCAGGGCTGCTTACTGTTGCTGCAGTTCTGTGATCAAATTTCCCTTCACTAAATGGTGGTGTCTAGTCCTTAGGTGACATTTCACACTAGTTGCCCCATTACTGATGGAAGCTAGGTCAGCATATCAAGAAGCAGCAAGTGGCACCTAGTGCCTGTCTTGAGAAAAGTCCCCAGGTTTGAGTCACCTTGAAGTTCCTCAGCTGCTCTCCCTGAAGAGTCTCAGACACTGATTTGAATCAGCTTTTCTCAGCTTGGTAGAAGGCACACTGAATAAATACTGGAAGGAGGACGGTTTAAAGACTTAAAGGCAGTTCCTGTCAAGACAGGCCATACTTTTGCTCTCAGCTGCACACACACACGAGAATCAGTCCTGTGATCTGCCAGTGTTTTATTGCCATGTTAAGTAGGCGTCCGTTACAGAAGTAGCTGGCAGAAAACATTTTTGTTGTGTTTGTGTGACAGTAGTAATTTCCAGCCTCTCCATTTAGTGACAGTGTTTAAAAAGGAAAATAATGTTTGCTTTTTAAGAAACAGCTCCAAAAGACTCTTGGGAGCTTATAGAAACACCAGTTGTGTGTGTGGTACAGCTGATGTTTCATAGTTGGATAATGTTCAACTGACATTGACCAGTGAAAGACTGGGGTGTGCCAGTGTGCCCTTGATGATGTTGGTATACCCTATTTTCTTTCCCTTTGTGGTACTACCTGTTCGAGTATTACTGAATTAGATTATTTTTGATTTTATATATTAGATCCTGATTCAGTTGGTTTAGCTTTCTGGTCATAGGAAATCATTCCATTATATTTAGTTCTTATTACTAAAGAGGTTCTCAATAATTTAAGGGCATGTTTCCCTTGTGGCTCAGCTGGTAAAGAATCTGCCTGCAATGCTAGAGGCCTGGGTTCATTCCCTGGGCTAGGAAGATCCTCTGGAGAAGGGAAAGGCTACCCACTCCAGTATTCTGGCTTGGAGAATGCCATGGACTGTATAGCCCAAGGGGTCGCAAAGAGTTGGACATGAATGAGCAACTTTCTTTTCTCTCTCTCTCTCTCTCTCTCTTTTTTTTTTTTTCTTTTAAGGAAAAAATGATTTTTTCTCTTTATAAGAAGTTGGGAGTGGGGAAAAGAATTGAAGTTAGAACCAACAAGACTGAGGATTTTGCTTCCTGGTGGCTCAGATGGTAAAGCATCTGCCTACAGTGCAGGAGACCCAGGTTTGATCCCTGGGTTGGGAAGATCTCCTGGAGAAGGAAATGGCAACCCACTCCAGTATTCTTGCCTGGAGAATCCCACGGATGGAGGAGCATGGTAGGCTACAGTCCATGGGGTCGCAAAGAGTCGGACACGACTGAGCGAGCTTCACAGCTTCACACAGCATAGTTGGTCTGGAGGGCTACAGTACATGGGGTCACGAGAGTCTGACATGACTTAGCAACTAAACAACAACAATAATCGATTTACAGTGTTGTGTTAATTTCTGCTATACAGCAAAGTGATTCAGTTATGTGTATAAAGCATTCTTTTTAAAAAATCCTTTTACATTATGGTTTATCATAGGATATTGAATATAGTTCTCTTGTCATTTATCCATTCTATATAAAATAACTTATATTGGCTAACCCCATCCCTCTAAATCCATCCCTCACTCAACTCTCTACCCCTTGGCAACCACAGATCTGTTCTCTATGTCCTTGTGAGCCTGTTTCTGTTTCATAGATAGTTTCATTTGTGTCATCTTTTAGATGCCACATATAAATGATATATATTTTTTTCTGACTTACTTTCTCTTTCTGACTTACTTTCCTTAGCATAATAATCTCTAGGTTCATCCATATTGCTGCAGATGGCATTATTTCATTCTTCTTTTTGTGGCTGAGTAATATTTCTTTGTGCCTATCTACCTTGTCTTCTTTAGCCCTTCATCTGTGGATGGACATTTAGGTTGTTTCTGTGTCCTGGCTATTGTGAATAGTGGTGCTATGGACATAGGGATGCATTTAACTTTATAGTTTGTTTTTTTTTCCCCATGGGTATATGCCCAGGAGTGGGATTGCTGAATCATATGGTAATTCTATATTTAGTTTTTTAAGGAATTTGCATGCTGTTCTGCATAGTGGCTGCACCAATTTACATTCCCACCAATGGTGTAGGAGGGTTCCCTTTTCTCCACATCCTTTATAGCATTTGTTATTTGTAACATTTTTAATTATGGCCATTTTGCCCCTGTGAGGTGATATCTCATTGTATCTCACTGACTATATTATATAAGAAGATAGTGTGCTGAAAAATCTAGAACAAGAGAACAAAGCTATTATTCCTTTTTTTTTCCCCCTACAATGTAATATGAAGTGGAATGGTGAAACAGAGGGTGCTGAAGCCTTTGATAACACTAGTCATATCTGCTTTGAATCATCTCATTATTATGAATATAATGATGAACAAGGTTATCTCATGCATTTCTGTACCACATTAAAATGTCATTATTACTGCTGCTAGGGTGACTGGACATTTTTCAAGTTGGGAAAGAATTCCTGCTGTTTAAAATCACCATTTAAAATAGGTGAATATTTATTCGTTAACCAAATTTGAACCATATAAATTAACTAAGATTTTTGTATTTTTTAAAGGCAAAGGTGGCATGCAGAGGCTCAAGCAGCATAATTTCTCTCAGGAGCTTTAAGATAGCCCATGTTGTATCTTCTTACAGTTCTTCTTACATATTGTTGATATTACTATGTTTATTTGATATGCTGACTACAGGAATAACTTAGAATGCAAACTTTGCCAAAAGTCTCATTATCCTGGTTTTTGAAAAATTGGACAAAAACAGTATTATCTGGTTTTCTCACATTTTTTAATGAACAGCACATATAACTGACTGGGAGAATAAATGGGTTTTAGCATTTTGAAAACAACTACAGTCCTTTAGTGTCTGAAAAAATAAAACAATGAAGTTACAAATAAAGCTTTTTTTTCTTCATTTGTTAACAAACCAAAGGTAGAAAATATAACAAATAGAAAAAAATAAAATCAAGCAAACCGAAGTATTTACCTGTGCACCTTTGATTCCTTGAGATTCAGATATAAAAGAAACCAAACATCATTAATATTGAAAATATGATGTCATAAGTATTATTGATCTGATTCTTTTACAAAGCCTGTGTGTTTTTCAAAGCAGCATTGGATATAAATAAAAATTGTCGAAAATAAGGTACCCTACTTTTCCTTAAAAATACTTAATCTGTTGGTAGAGTCATTGATGTAATATAGTTTTAATTTTTATTTAGTACTTATTAAGGTAACTTTTTTTTGGTCTCACAAATAAACATGTTCAGTATAAGAAATATGAGAAATGCAAATACATTAAATCCTGTTATCCAGAGACAGCCATGATTTACATTTTTGGTGTTTATTTTTCAGTTATTTCTGTATACATATTTAAAAGTTAAAAGTAAAAATACAGTGTTCTTTGGACTATTGGTGCCAATATATTTTACATGCTTGTACATGTATTCACCAGACTCTTGTAAAATATTTCAAATGTATTATCTCATTTAATCTTCACAGTTATCATTTTAGAGAGGAGTTACCTCAACTCAGATAAATATATTTTCCAAAATCACAGAAATAATTGGTAGTAGAGTCAAGATCATTTGAAACTGATAACAACTGATTATCTCACAAGTTATATTGTATAATTTCCCTAGCATATCACCATGCCTTCTACATTTTCCATTATTACTATGTCTTTATCAGTTCAGTTCAGTTGCTCAGTCGTGTCTGACTCTCTGCGACCCCATGAATCGCAGCACGCCAGGCCTCTCTGTTCATCACCATCTCTTGGAGTTCACTCAGACTCCCATCCATCGAGTCCATGATGCCATCCAGCCATCTCATCCTCTGTCGTCCCCTTCTCCTCCTGCCCCCAATCCCTCCCAGCATCAGAGTCTTTTCCAGTGAGTCAGCTCTTCGTATGAGGTGGCCAAAGGACTGGAGTTTCAGCTTTAGCATCATTCCTTCCAAAGAAATCCCAGGGTTGATCTCCTTCAGAATGGACTGGTTGGATCTCCTTGCAGTCCAAGGGACTCTCAAGAGTCTTCTCCAACAGCACAGTTCAAAAGCATCAATTCTTTGGCGCTCAGCCTTCTTCAGAGTCCAACTCTCACATCCATACATGACCACAGGAAAAACCATAGCCTTGACTAAATGGACCTTATTCAGCAAAGTAATATCTCTGCTTTGAATATGCTATCTAGGTTGGTCATAACTTCCCTTCCAAGGAGTAAGCTTCTTCTAATTTCATGGCTGCAGTCACCATCTGCAGTGATTTTGGAGCCCCCTAAAATAAAGTCTGACACTGTTTCCACTGTTTCCCCATCTATTTCCCAGGAAGTGATGGGACCAGATGCCACGATCTTTGTTTTCTGAATGTTGAGCTTTAAGCCAACTTTTTCACTCTCCTCTTTCACCTTCATTAAGAGACTTTTTAGCTCCTCTTCACTTTCTGCCATAAGGGTGGTGTCATCTGCATATCTGAGGTGATTGATATTTCTCCCGGCAATCTTGATTCCAGCTTGTGCTTCTTCCACAGCGTTTCTCATGATGTACTCTGCATATAAGCTAAATAAGCAAGGTGACAATATACAGCCTTGACGTACTCCTTTTCCTATTTGGAACCAGTCTGTTGTTCCATGTCCAGTTCTAACTGTTGCTTCCTGACCTGCATACAGACAGATTTCTTAAGAGGCAGGTCAGGTGGTCTGGTATTCCCATCTCTTTCAGAATTTTCCACAGTTTATTGTGATCCACACAGTCAAAGACTTTGGCTTAGTTAATAAAGCAGAAATAGATGTTTTTCTGGAACTCTCTTGCTTTTATGTCTTTATATGTCTCTTGCTTTTCTATGTTCTTATAACATGGCTTTTATTACCATCTAAACTATCTTGAACATAAAATGCCATTTACTTAGTCTTCCGTTTTTGGACAGTTAGGTTTGACTTCTATTTGTCTGTATATAAATAATGCTGGTATGCATATCCTTGTAGGTAGACTTTTCCCAAATTAAGTGAATTGTAAGAATTTGGTATCATGGAGCTGATTCTGTACACATTTCAAGGCTTTTTATTACAGTTCCTTAAGCTCTGAAAGTTTCTGCCACATAATCATACAAGGTTAGTTTATGAGGTTAACAAACTTCTTTTAACCTTTCACCTTCCTACCATGTCAATGTTTATGCAGGTATAGGAAAACTTTAATATGTAAATTAAATTGTAGTGATTAAATCTGAATGTTATTTTGTTGTTCAGTTGATCAGTCATGTCCGACTCTCTGCGACCCCATGGACTGCAGCATGCCAGGCTTCCTTGTCCATCATCTCACGGCTCCTGATGGACGTTCAAACGCATGTCCATTTAATTGATGATGCCGTGAAACCATCTCATTCTCTGTCATCCTCGTCTCCTGTCTTCAGTCTTTCCCAACATCAGGGTCTTTTCCAGTGAGTCAGTTCTTCACATCAGGTGGTCAGAGTATTAGAGCTTTAGCTTCTGCATCACTCCTTCCAAGGAATATTCAGGGTTGATTTCCTTTAGGACTGACTGCTTTGATCTCCTTGCTGCCCAACGGACTCTCAAGAGACTTCTCCGGCACATTTCAAAAGCATCACTTATTCGGCACTCAGACTTCTTTATGGTCCTCCTCTCACATCCATATATTATTACTGGAAAAACCATCACTTTGACTGTAAGGACCTTTGTTGGCAAAGTGATGTCTCTGTTTTTTATATAGTCTAGGTTTCTCATAGGTTTTCTTCCGAGGAGCAAACATCTTTTAATTTCATGGTTGCAGTCACTGTTCATATTGGATGAACAGGTGATTTTTCTTTTATAACATTTAAATTTGGAAGTTGTCATCTATTCTTTATAATTCCTAATGCCAGTCATCCAGATCCTACTTCCTTATCACTATTTTGGATTAATTTGTATCTCTTTTCAAGGATGAGATTATAGGGATAGATTTTTAATTTTAGAAACTATATTATATATACTTAGGACATTAAATATTTAATGTCATTTTCTGTTTTATTTTTATTCTACTACAAAGACAGATACATGGACTAGATGTAAATTACCAATATTCTGAATGCCTTCATCTCAGTATGCTAAATATTCTAACTTCAAAAGGCTTCTTTTGGTTAACTCTTAGTTATGGTCCTCTATTTAAAAGTGTGGTTCCTTGTATTTATACTTAAGAAGATAGGAATAATTACTGCCCCCAAAATGGTATTTCCTGCATACTTATAGAAAATATAGTAAAACACTGGAGCTTTTAATATATATTATGTGTAAAACTCTAATTTTATGAATAACTCAGTGTTTTCAGTTTTGTTGAAGGAAGACAGTATGATCTGAATGTTAAGTCATACAAGAGCTTTCAAATTCTCAACCATTTACATATTAAATATTACCACATATTATTTATTTAGATAAAGTTTGTATTCCTGTCAATGCCTTTGAGCCTCTGTACATCTGGCTTGTTTCTTTCTCTTTGGTTTTCTTCATTCCTCTTGTCCTTTCACACTGCTGCAGTCCATGGGTCTTTATCTTCATTCCCACCGAAGAGTATTTCCATATTCTGTTTCCTCCCTCAGCTGGTGCTTTATTCCTTAGATCTCACTGGAAAGGTCAGTTGGTCAAAATATCCATGTTTGACTATATTTTTTAAATCATTCTGAATTAGAGACTCCGATATTACCTTTAAAACAGTGATCACAAATTGGTAGTTATTGAAGTTTTTTTTTTTTTTAATTGTCTTTCTAAGCAGTAGTGTCCACCAGGGTTCATTTCAGTTTTTATTAATATTGTATCTGCAGTGCCTCTCATCGTACCTGATATATGATGAATATTCAGTCAATATTTTCTGAATGTTTAAGTTCCTTCATGATTAAAATATAGTTTTGTTTCCTTAATGATCTCTCTAATATTTTTTGGTTTGCTATAGTCATAATCCTTTAGAGCTATACAAATGATTTTGAATCGTGTTTTTTATTGCTACTCAAAGAATAATAAAACTACATTTGAATGAAATAACAGTGAGGAGACTTTGATATTATATAAGCCTATTCTTACTTTTTACATTAAATGATCTTTGTTCCTGTTTCTTAGAACATCATGATTGAAAAAAACTAAAAAAAAAAAGACCAATAAAAGTTCCTACGTTAACCTAGTCCCTCTAAGAACAAAACAAAACAAAAAACTAATGAGTAGTTTATTGTAAGATGATCTTTCATTTTATCTGTAGCATTTCTTTAACGTTAACCATATGTCTATATAACAACTGGATATTTTTTCTAATTCACAGGTCAGAAAAGAATAGTTTCGCAGTTACCATTATTTTCCCTAATTAATTTGTGCCTTCCATAACTTTCATCATTGTGAAAGACATTTGTAGAATCCTTCAGTTTAAATAAATTCCAAAGTGTGATTGAGCTATAAATATGAACTTTAAAATAAAGAGAGAAAACTAGTTCATGAGTTCTAGTCTGTAGTTTTAAAGATAGAAGATAACTGTCATTCAGATGTTAACAGTATTATAGAAGGGAATGGAATAACCTGAATTATGACAACTCTTGAAATATATAAGCATATGAGAAAGGAAGACAATGGAATCAGAGGATTTAATAATGTGACTCTAATATAGTGTATCTTTTAGTGAAAATTAAAGTTATAGTCCTTTTTTCTAATAGTATTTATAGTAAAATCAGAAATAAAAAGATGAGTAGTCTGTGGGAATGTCTACATCTCAGTTAGATTTCAAGTTTATAGAAAATATTTATGTGATACAGATATTTACTGCCATTATTTAATACTAAAGCACTTTAAAAATTTACAATAAATATTATTTAGTAATTATAAGTAATATTTATGGTACTACAATGACATTACATGTTTTTTTGTATTGAATTGAAAGTTTGAATAATATTTTCTAATTAGTCATGCATTCTATCATTTTCTTTTAATGTATTTAATAAGGAAAATCTTCTTATTATTAAAGCTCCAATTGTACTCTACTTGATTCTAATTAAAACTGCCCCTTGGCAATAAATTCTGCCTCTGAGATATCCATACTTACAAGAGTAATTGTGAGAATTATGTTTGAGTCTCATTTGGGAACAAGGTTGTTAGGAAGGTGAATGAAGACATAATTATTTATAAGTTTGCTTATTACTTCTTCTGTTAGATAGTAAAATTCTTTATTACTTGCTTTCAGCATCTTAAATAACACGATCCTTAGAATTTGTGTTGTACAGAATGAACTGAATGATGCTGAAAGAAACAGATATTGGTGAAGATCAAGCTAGATTAGGGCTTCCCTGATGGTTTCTTGCCTGTCAAAATCCCATAGACAGAGGAGCTTGGAGAGCTATGGTTTGTGGGGTTGTACAGAGTGAAACATGACTGAGGCAATGAGCATGCCCTCAAAGCTAGATTAAAAACCTGAAGGTAATTGCAGGAATAAATATAGCCACAACATTTTAGAAATCTGTTGTTATTATTTTTAATGAGGATCCTACTTACTCTTTAATCATAATGAACCTTCTTTTCATTTTAATTTCCTTTGAGAATGAAAATTGACCTTAAGGTTTTCTAGCACTCCAGTATTCTTGCTGGAGAGCACCCTGGCTGGCTGCAGTCCATGGGGTCTCAAAGAGTGGACATGACTGAGTGACTAAGGATACACACACAAATTCTGTACATTCCTTCTATTACTGCTTTTATAATAAGATTAGAAGAAATGCACATCTAATTAGAAACAGTTATATATGGAAAACTAGTGGTAGATTGTCTTCAACCTTCACCTCTCTAAAGAAAGTATCTTTATTCAGGATTAGCTGTCAGGAGACATTTGTGTCACATTATATTATCAAGATTGTTCTTAAACTATTAAATGGGTTCAGTTCAGTTCAGTTCAGTTGCTCAGTCGCGTTCGACTCTTTGCGACCCCATGAATCGCAGCACGCCAGGCCTCCCTATTCATTACCATCTGTCGGAGTTCACTCAGACTCCCGTCCATCGAGCCCGTGATGCCATCCAGCCATCTCATCCTCGGTCGTCCCCTTCTCCTCCTGCCCCCAATCCCTCCCAGCATCAGAGTCTTTTCCAGTGAGTCAGCTCTTCGCATGAGGTGGCCAAAGGACTGGAGTTTCAGCTTTAGCATCATTCCTTCCAAAGAAATCCCAGGGTTGATCTCCTTCAGAATGGACTGGTTGGATCTCCTTGCAGTCCAAGGGACTCTCAAGAGTCTTCTCCAACACCACACTTCAAAAGCATCAATTCTTTGGGCTCAGCCTTCTTCACAGTCCAACTCTCACATCCATACATGACCACAGGAAAAGCCATAGCCTTGACTAGATGGACCTTAGTCGGCAAACTAATGTCTCTGCTTTTGAATATGCTATCTAGGTTGGTCATAACTTTTCTTCCAAGGAGTAAGTGTCTTTTAATTTCAGATGGTGGCTGCAGTCACCATCTGCAGTGATTTTGGAGCCCCCTAAAATAAAGTCTGACACTGTTTCCACTGTTTGCCCATCTATTTCCCAGGAAGTGATGGGACCGGATGCCAAGATCTTCGTTTTCTGAATGTTGAGCTTTAAGCCAACTTTTTCACTCTCCTCTTTCACCTTCATCAAGAGGCCCTTTAGCTCCTCTTCACTTTCTGCCATAAGGGTGGTGTCATCTGCATATTTGAGGTTATTGTTATTTCTCCCCGCAATCTTGATTCCAGCTTGTGTTTTTTCCAGCCCAGCATTTCTCATGATGTACTCTGCATATAAGTTAAATAAGCAGGGTGACAATATACAACCTTGACGTACTCCTTTTCCTATTTGGAACCAGTCTGTTGTTCCATGTAGGTAATTCATTTAATGTTATTTTTTTAAGTGAAGTAACATAGTATTCTAGACCCTGAAATATAAAAGAATTTATGCAGATATATAATCTCAATTACATGTAGAAAACCTTTTAACATCTTAGAATCTTATTTATTGAATGTGTTTTGTTCAGTCATGTCAGACTCTTTGCAATCCCATGGACTGTAGCCCACCAGGCTCCTCTGTCCATGGAATAGACAGAGCACATATATTTGAGGAAAGCTTTGAATATAATGAGAACATCAAAATGACAAACAGGATAAAAAGGAAAAAGACAAAAGCAAAACAGAGACAACAAAGACAGTGCAGGAAACAAAAGAAAATGTCAATTAAGCAATAATAAGTATCCTTAGATAAGAGATCTTTTATTCTTGAATTAAGACTGGAGTGTTATGTTCAGAGAACATGAAAAATTTCTAACAGAAACAAAAACATTGTGCAGAAGGTAAGGAACTTAAAGTTCAGGACACTTTCTTAGGAAAAAAAGCCAAAAGAAATGAGACAGAATCTTAGAAAATTAGTCTAGGAGGTCTGTAGTGAAATAAGAGTTCCAAAAAGAGAAAATAAAATGGATAGGAAGAAATGCTATGTACATATGTGTATATCTGTATGATTTTTCTTATGAATTATATATATATTATATATATGTATTCAAATATTCATAAATAGTTATATATTTACATTATGTGTGATGGTGAAATGGACTATAGCCCACCAGACTCCTCCATCCATGGGATTCTCCAGGTAAGAATAGTGGAGTGGGTAGCCATTCCCTCTCCAGGGGATCTTCCTGACCCAGGGATTGAACCCAGGTCTCCTGCATTGAGCTTCCTTGGTGACTCAGATGCTAAAGAATCTACCTGCAGTGTAGGAGATCTAGGATCTATCCTGGGGTTGGGAAGATCTCCCAGAGAAGGGAATGACAACCCACTCCAGTACTTGTGCCTATAGAATTCCATGTACCGAGGGGCCTGGTGGACTGCAGTCCATGGGATGCAAAGAGTTGGACACAGCTGGGCGACTAACACTTTCTCCTGCATTGCAGGCAGATTCTTTACAGTCTGAGCCACCAGGGAAACCCTAATTCCTGTAACTGATGATCAAGAAACCCAGTTTGATGAGACTCACTAGGCAGCATAAGAAACAAGTCATTGGCAGGAGGTTTGAGAACATTAGAGATGATGGAGATGATAGTTCTGGCCCAGGGAGAAAAATCAGGGATATTACATTGGAATAATAGTCAAAAGACAATAGACTTTTGAAGAACAACATTGGGAAATGCTTTCGAAATTCTGAGAAATGATAATTTCTATACAAGCTTGCGTATCTAGTCAAGTGTGATTGCATATCAACCAAGTGTGAGATAGGGTAAGTACATTCTTATGAAGTTTTCCTTCCATGCATTCTTTCTCAGGAAGCTACTGCTGTAAATACTCCCAAACAAAATGAGGAAGCAAGTAACAGAAGGAATGCATGGATGCTTTAAAAGAACAAGAAAATGAGAATAGAAAGGTAGTGAACTACATGTTAACAGAATGGCAGGCCAAGAGTTTTCAGTTCAAATGTGTGCAGGGTGATGGCAAAGTCCATGAGATCTCCAAAGAAAACATGAGTTTTAGATCACTCAGTGTGTTGATCCTGTTGGAAGGATTGACTTTTCCTGCAGACAACCTGGCAATATGCAACTCGAGGGGTATTACAAGGTTGTAAGAGAAACAAACTATTTTCCCAGTACACTACATGGCTTAGTTTTGAGTAATGTCTACATTATAATTGTATCAACACTGAGCATTGAATTATGTAAAAAATCAATTTTACCATACTAGTAAAATTGACAGAGGAAGAAAATGTGTGTGTGTGTGTGTGTGTGTGTGTGTGTGTGTGTGTGTGTGTGTGTGTGTGTGGTAGGGAAAGGGAAGTGACATAAGTCACTAATGACATCATTTTTCATAGGAGGAATTTTATGGATATTAGCATGTCATTTTAAAATGGAGGTACATAACAAAAGAAAGATAATATGATTGAAAATGCTTGACTTGGGGGATCAACTGTGAGTTGAAAAAAGGTGTAACAGGAATTTAAGAAATCTTTTTCTTTCCTTTTAAGAATTATAATGCTTATTATTGGCATTTAAATGTTTATTTTTGTTATTTTGGCTCTGCTGAGTCTTCTCTAGTTATGGCAAGCGGAGCACTCTTAAGTTGCATTCATAGGCTTCTCACTGCAGTGCCTTCTCTTGTTGTAGAGCATGGGCTGTAGGGGGGGGGGACTTCAGTAGTTCTGGCCTGTGGGCTCAGTAGCTGTGGCTCCCAGGCTCTAGAGTTCAGGCTCAGTAGTTATGGTGCACAGGCTTTGTTGCTCCATAGCATGAGGGATCTTCTGGAACCCAAGGATTGAAACCATGTCTCCTGCATTGCCAGGTGGATTCTTTACCAATTAGCTACCAAGAAAGCCCCTGATCGACTTTTAAATGAAGCATCTGTATTATTCGGGGAAGATAAAGTTTAATTAACAATAAAATATTCTCTCTATTTTCTAATTGGAAATAAATATACTGCATTTATGTTGCTTCTGTACAATTATGTATTACCCCACAAATTTGGCTTGGACACTTGTATCTTTGCAACATGTGTGTATAGTTTTAGGTACTATAAAACTGCTGAAAGATATATCTATTTTCTTCTTGAAATCCTGTATTTTTGCATTCAGTAAGAATGAAACAGCAACAATTTATCACTCTTCTTTCTGTGCCTTAGCAGGTAGATATATGAGGCATCCTTTGGGGCTTCCTAGGTGATACTAGTGATAAAGAACCTGCTTGCCAACACCGGAGATGTGAGAGACCTGGGTTCAGTCCCTCGGTCAGGAAGATCCCTTGGAGGAAGGCATGGCAACCCACTCCAGTATTCTTGCCTGGAGAATGCCCTGGACAGAGGAGCCTGGCAGCCTGCAGTCCATGGAATCTTAAGAGTTGTACATGGCTGAAGCGACTTGTCATAGCATAGCATAGCATTTGCATCTTTCTGTGTTATGCTTGCCTCTGTTCTTGAGTCTTCTTTTTATAGATGCTATCTTAGCCTGGATTTTTACTACTTCATACCTGTTATGTAGCAACAACTTGTGAAATGATTTTTACTCACCTACTCTTTTCATGCCTTAATCTGTTCTACAGTATTTACAGGTTAAATTGCAGTAATCACTACAGGGATGCAAGTTCTTTTAGTAAACAAAAAAGAATTAAGGGGAAAATGATGCAAAAATACTTTCACTGGAAATTAATTATCTCAGGATAGGCATTTTATGTCACTGTTCCTGGTGCCAGTGATAATGTTATTCACTCAACAATATTTATTGATTATTGATCAGACACCCTACTAGCTACTAGGGTTATAAAGATTAGAAAGACAATCCCCTCTCTTTTCAGCCACATTGGTAGAAAGGCAGTTAATATTAGCATTTTCACAGAAATGGCTGGGGTTTCAGAGCCAATAGTTGGCTAAGTATTTGCCAAGAGAGATTCAGGTTCATTGAAGTATATTTCAGCTGTGGTAGATTAAATGGTGGTTCTTTTTCTCTTTTATGTTTTTACTCACTGAGAATAATATTTATTTTTTTTTAATCAAAGGTTTTCAATTATCATAAGTCAAAGTTAAAAATAAATTATGTAGTTGGTTACATTCTTGAGAATGGTGTGCCCTCTTTCTCTCTGTTCATTTCTAGTCTCACTTTTACTTACCTTTTTATTCTGCACCTCTGCACACTTCCATCCACAAACAATTGCAATTTCAAAATGAATAATTCATCTGATTCATTGTATCCTGAATCGGCATATCTTAAAGCAAATATAATCCTGTGTGTTCGTACAAGAAGCCTTTTGTTCTTTTGCAAAGGGAAAAAAAAAAAGTGAAATGTCCAAAGATGTTTGTGTTAAATTATTTACATGTTGAGCATTTGATTCTTACAGTCATGCTAGGGGGTATATTTAAATGTGGGGATATATAACTAGATTTCATTGTCCTTTTCTGCATGGAATAGATTTAAATAATATCATTTCAGTTCTCACATCACCATAAACAAATACCGTTCATCTTTTCCTTTAAAAAGACAAATAGATAACTATTTTAGTTGGATCCTATCAAGATATACAACTGTGTAGAACTACATATTTGTGCTGGGTGATCATGGTGCCCTTCTGATGGTAGTGGCTGTTGCAGGCTGGCTACATGGCTGTGATTTATTATTTAACCACAGGCTGTGTTCATTTCAGCAGGGAGCCTCTCTTCCTGCAGCTCCTTTGAGATCTCTCACTGTCATCATACTTTGCACAGTGGCGTGGACATTGTTCATAGTTGCAGATCTCTCAGAACCCTCTCTCCAAGAGGGTTCATTTTCATAACCTCAACGGAACACACAGAGAACGCAGGCCTGAGCTTACTGATCCTCTGATAACCAGTGTGTTCATAGTAGCATAAAACCATAGGCAGCTGTTTTGGATCCCAGTTGTCAGGTGGGAAATTACGAAGAACTTCATGCTGCTCTAAATAATTAAAATTAATACCAGAAGAAAGCCTGCTCAGTTAACATTAGATTCCTTACAGATATGGAATATTAAACTAGTGTCTGGAAGAGACAGATGTGTATTTATGAGATGCAAATATTTAAGTAGGACTAATTTTTAATCTGCCTACACTATTCAACAGAGTTTATCAATTCAGTGGCTTGGTAAAGAAGCTAAGCATTCTAGGTTGTTTGTGTGCGCGCGTGTATTCATTATGTAGGGAGCCTAAGGTTTTGATGTGAATGTTCCTCCTTCTATGTTAACCTTCAAAGCAATCCTCCCTGCGCTCAATTTCTTTAAAATAATTCATAGAATAAGGCTTGGAAGGCAGGCATGAGACCAAAGGGAATGAGGAAAAACATTTTTAAAAGAAATACTGAATATCAAAAACAACTTCTAATACTGAAGTGGATGTACAGATGACAACTGCAGAAATGTTTCCTCTGACACTCGATGACCTATATAATATTCTTGGGAATATTGTACCTGAAGCATTCATAATATTTCCTACAGCAGACAACTTTAGCAGGCACCCAGCATCCAGTGCTCTGCTCCGCATATGAGCTGAGAAAAGCATCACACTGTGAAAGTCTGCAGCCAGGGGTAAAAGTAAGAATATAAACAAGTTCTATTCTTAGTCTTTGTGTCTCTTGGAGCTATACCCCTTTATAGTAATGTCATTAGATAGTTTATAGTTTGTTTTCTCATTATTTTAATTGTCTGCACCATTTTTAAAAGGATTGTCAAAGATATCTTGCCAAAATACATGATATTAGAATCATTAAAGGATGGTATTGTGATATCCTAGATCTGAAAGTAGAAAGTGCACCTTAATGCTGTCATTTGAGGATTTGGGTCAGTACTCCTGGGAGTTCTGAATTTGATATTCATTTTCTTTCTCAACTACAATTTTTTTTTTTCCACTGAAAAGACACTGCATTGAAGCGTATAGGACAGATGTGTATGAGAAAGAAAAATGAAAAACAAATACAACCGTTCAATGGAATATGATTGGGAAGAGATGTAATGGAATCCAATATAGTTATTTCTCCAGAACATCCCAGCCAAGTGTAGCATCCATTCTTGAGGCCCCTGACCTTACAACTTACTTGGTCTGTCTAAATAAAATTAAAATTTATAAGAAATTGGTTTTTAGAAATAAATGAGGGATTTTCTAGTGTGGAAAAGACAAGTAAAGAGTCCAGGCTAGACTTCCCATGTGTTAATTGATTTGTATGTTAGTAACCAGACAGTTAGTTGGTCTTAAAGCTACTTTCCGGAAATCCATTAAAAAAATGATGCTAATTGTCACTGCCCTAGGTTGAAGACATAGGTTATTAAAAAAAGAATGTTCAAAAGACACTGATAATAAATTGTAAATGAACTGTAAATTAGACCAGCTGATGATTAAAACACGAGGAAATTACTCTTTTAATCTGTATGTGCTTGTTAAATGGTGCAGGAGGCAGAGAGTGCCTGCCTGCCTTTTCTATACCCTGGACATGCTGTGCTTTTGAAACCTCTAGACAAGTCAAATATGTTCCTAGCAGCCCATGGAGTCCATTTTATCTTCATAAATGGAAACACACACAGACATGCATGCACGGTGTACACACACACACACGTAAGGCAACAAGATAAAGTAACTTGGTGATAGTTAAAAACCTATTGGGAACATTTTTTAATAAGGCATTTTTCTTTTTGCTTCCTTCTTCCTTTCTCTTCAGAACAAACTAAAGCTTTTTAAGGCCAGATGAAGTATTGAGACATGATCTAATCTGCCCTCCTCTGACCAGGCTGTGCTACATCAATAACCAGAGTCAGTTGTCAGAATATGAAAGTAGGGAAACATAGGGAAACTAGAGTTTCTAGGAGTCAAACTAGAAATTTTAAGACTTTGAGGGAAAAAAAAAATTGATATGTTTCTATAATATTGTGTTTTGTTATCTTAGATTGCAAAAAATTGTAGGATATTTGCCTTTTTTTAAGAGTGAAACTAGGTGGGTTTTTTTTTTTAATTGTTTGAGTGGAGTATATGTGTGTGTAAGTAAAACTTGATCAAAATTTCCTGTGGGTGGTTATAAATCCACTTCTTCCTCTGAAGTATAGGAAGAATATAAGTGGTGTGGGGACTGGCAGAGTCAGGAAGGAGAGGAACAGCCTAGATGGGGCAGAGAAGAGGTAGGAAGAGCAGAGGACCCCTGGGAAGTGCCATTCTGTCTGGCCCTCACAGTGAAGTTTCTCATAGCCAGCATCCATTTTCCCCAAAGTGTTTCCTGTTGCTCTCTGGATGACTGGGCCTGCTGCTTGGCACACAGTATCCATGACACTATTAACAGACATAAAAATGCTGTAAGATATTCCCCATAAGACATGGGAGAGAAGGAAAAACAGGAGGAGAAGTAGGAAATGATGGTGTGGTTTAAGAAGCATGGAGATCAGTGAAGGAAGAGGGATAAAAAGACAAGACAAAAGGAGAACAGCAAAATACTGTTGTTGGATTACCTTTGAAAATGCTCCCATCTTCTAAGGGAACTAATGATGGAACTAATTATTCAAATACTCTTGTATTTTATGGACTATGTTTGTTGAATATCTTTAACTTATTTACTCATCATAAAGTGGGAGAGATTCTTTGTAAACCATGTTCTGCATAGAGGGTCCTGTGGGCTCCGTCCCAAATTAATTAATATGTTATCGCCAAACTAATGAGGGCACCCTTGTGTTCCAGTTGCCCAAGGAAGTCCCGATTCTGTCTGTAATCCAGTGCATTTATATATACCACTCAATTTTACTTTTTTTGAAAGGGTTCCATTTAAATGATATGTTATATGGTCTACTTCAGTGAACTCCAAGCCAAAACTGTCATAATATGTCTACAGGCGTGTCTTTGAGACTTTCTCATCACTCTCTTATTGGACCTAAGATTCCTTATAAAAATTATATGACTCTTAAAAGACTGAAATTAATAGATATTTAAAGTTCTTTATATGTTAAGAGCACTTAAGACAATAACTATTTCAAGAGTAGCTATTACATACTATGACACTTTGCCATCTACAGTTGGTTCTTGGCTAGGACTGCAAGATTATCCAGAGCTGGGTTGTGTAGAGGTTTTGAAGGATTTGGAACCTGATCAAGGAGAAAGTCACGACCATGGGAAGCAGTAAAATACAGCAAGCTTTACTGGGTAGCACTTGGACAAGGCTGCATGAAAAGGGATCCATAGCATGTGACTGTCCATAAGCTTGTGGGACGAGGAGCACCTTCCAAATGGAGTGGGACAAAGGAACTCCTGGAGAAGAGGGGCATCAGAGAGGGATTTCCATATCTGGGTGGTGTTACTTGGCAGTAATGCACGAGCCCCCATGTCAGAGAATAGTGTTGGTGTCTTCAGCTCTGAGCTATAAAGACCTTAGGGTCTAACAATTAGTTGTTACTAGAACATGTTGGGTAGGATTTTTGAGGGGGTTTGCAAAGGATGCAGGTACTAAAAGGCTTAAAACATCTGTTTGGTTTATTTTTTAAATGGTTGTATAAATTTTGAGTTTGGTGCTAGTGGGTTTTTGAGCTACCAGAACTCAGTCTGTTCAGAAGATATAAGCAACCTAGGGATCAACAAACAGAGGTTGTCTTTGGCTCATTTATGTAACTGATCTATGTAGTTTCCCAGAGTCAACTGAATGAAGGACTGGACCATTCTGGCCCTGATGTATGTTGAGACATTTCAAACAACTTCAATCTTTATTAACCTCCACGGTGAGAGAGAAAATAGCAAATACTTGGACAACTCCAGTGATTTCTTATGTATCAGTTACACCTCTAAAACACTTCTTTCCAAATACATAGCATGAAGAAGCATGAAGAAGGCTGAGCGCTGAAGAATTGATGCTTTTGAACTGTGGTGTTGGAGAAGACTCTTGAGAGTCCCTTGGACTGCAAGGAGATCCAACCAGTCCATTCTGAAGGAGATCAACCCTGGGATTTCTTTGGAAGGAATGATGCTAAAGCTGAAACTCCAGTCCTTTGGCCACTTCATGCAAAGAGTTGACTCATTGGAAAAGACTCTGATGCTGGGAGGGATTGGGGGCAGGAGGAGAAGGGGACGATAGAGGATGAGATGGCTGGACGGCATCACGGACTCAATGGATGTGAGTCTGAGTGAACTCCGGGAGTTGGTGATGGACAGGGAGGCCTGGCGTGCTGCAATTCATGGGGTCGCAGAGAGTCAGACGCAACTGAGCGACTGACCTGAACTGAACTGATGCCACCCCTGCTCCCTGTCAGACTCATTGCCACCATGGTCGTTAGTCTTGTGTTTTTCCTGGTACAGCTCCTGGCATAACTTAAGACCAGCAAAACTCTGGTTGTTTTATAAATTTAGGTTTATTTAGAGGTTGCCCAAGTATTTCCTTAGTTAAATACCTTCTGCCTTTTCTGTGATTGAGGAATAGAGATTTTACAGTCACTGGGTGCTTAGAGCTGGCTCAGGCTACTAGAGCACTGGTAACATTGGTAATAATAACCTTCTGCATATGTTTAATGCTTTACATTTCTGTAGTAGTTGTAATGATACTTCCTGGTAATGTCCTTACATGTATTTCTTCTTCCTTTTCATTAACCCTTCTTATAATCTTCTAGTATACTCAGACATAGGCACTTTGCTTCAACTCTTAAGTCATGCAAATTACTGTGCCACTTTTTTCTGTGACTTCCAGATATCCTCCTCTTTACTTAACTCATTTAAAAATCTTATTATTATTTTTTTTTGCTTTTTAAAATAAACAATCTAGAAACTTCCAATATACAGGGAAAAAGTATTCTTTTCCACCTAAAGATAGCTGGTGTTAATATTTTTGTATGTTTCATCTAAGCATGTATCTTGCTGGAAGAGGGATAAGAGAGAGGATATATATCCATGTGGGAGATTAAAGATTGAATGGGATAGAGATGAAGATAAGAGTCAGAGGTAGAGCTATAGCTAGGTATGAGGAGTGGGGAGGGAGAAAGAGAAATGGAAAGAGATTTACATACATATATGGCCTTGAATTTTATGACATACCATACACACACACACACACACACACACACACACACTATTTTGCAGTTAGCTTTCTTCACTTATCCAGTGGTCCCTCAGTTTCTTCAGGGGATCAGTTCTAAGGTTAGAAAGGTTTTCAGGAGAATGTTATTTAGTAATCTATGTAAATCTCTGCTCAATATAATTGAGAATGTTCATAGTTTAAAGTATAATAATTAGTAGTAACTACTGATGGGAAGAGTTAAGTTCCCCATTGTCTTATGTAGTAGGCATTGAGACTGTTTCTTTAGCAACCAGTCTACTCTGCTTCTTTGTGTAACATCCATTTAGTTTGGTTGACACTGACCAGTCATTCACATGGCACTGTCTCTCTTGAAACAGTGACTGGTTCTTGTAACAACCCAGGGCTCGGTTAATTAATACATGATCCCATCTGTGCAAAGCTCAAATCTCTTCTTCAGTAGTTAAGTGAGGAAGAGAACTTCTCTCTTTCTGATCCAGAATTTGGTTCTTCTAAGAACATCTCTGATGCTGGGAGGGATTGAGGGCAGGAGGAAAAGGGGACGACAGAGGATGAGATGGCTGGATGGCATCACGGACTTGATGGACATGAGTTTGAGTGAACTCCTAGAGTTGGTGATGGACCGGGAGGCCTGGCATGCTGCGACTCATAAGAGTTGGACACGACTGAGCGACTGAACTGAACTGAACTGAAGAACATATGAGGACCCATTGGATGATAAGATCTTGAAACCTTGATGAACATTGACTCATCTTACATCTGGGCTTCCTTGTGCCACAATCTAATAAATCCCTTTCTGATGAGGCCAATTTAAGTTTTCAGTTATTTGTGGATGAAAGAAAACCCATTTTCTGGGTTGATGTATTTGTGCTGGAGTCCAGCTCCATCAGCCAGGGATTCAACCTGAAGAGATGAACAGTGTCGGCGATGAGACAGCCTCTCAGTTTTCTTGGACTGCCTATTTATTTCAAGTTTCTCTTTTATACTTTTACAAAAGCATTAGGTCAGAGGTTTGACATTTTCAGTTCCCCCTCACCCAGATTTATTATGTCCATAAATCATTGTTGGTCTTCAAACAGAGTTCCTGCTTCAGTGATTCTCTGGGAATCAGCCTTACCATCTATTATCTACTTCCTCTAATGTGTCCTATAATTAACTTGTGATTACATTATAAGTCATGCTGCATTCCTCAATTTATTACTTATCTTCCTAAATCCTGTTTGCCCCTAACATCCTGAGCTCACTCTCTCTTAAAAAGGCTTCTAGCTATAGTGTCTCTAAAAATTCTTAACTTCTATAAGCTATAGTAAAATATGCTAACTTTACAACCATTCCTTAAATCTTTAACTTCTAACTTTTTAAATTATTTCTAAGCCCTAAATTCAGTGAACTCCTTTGCCATAAACATTTTCCTCACAAATAGGCTTCAGATAGCAATCCCTCCCATGGCCTCAAGCTGCGGCCTATGTGCTCATCCTGGAACACTCTTTTGTAAAAGTCCTTGAGCAAATGTCATTGATTAACTTTATGAATTATTCTCTGAGCACAGCTGCAGAAGGCTTTGTGCCTTTTCATGCCCCTCTCAAGAACAATAAGCACCTTAATATTCCTTTTCAGTCAACTCAGCTGAGAGGAAAAAACAAGTCAGAATTACAAGGCCTAACTCCTTCATCTCGTGTCCGTGCCCGCAGAATGAGGAGAGGGAGCTGGGGGTCATGCCTCCATTTTGTTAGTAATGCCTAACACGGGTCCCAACATATTTGTCTTGGAATTAGCACTGAACTGGATTCCAAATCAGAAGCCTAAGTTCTTTTCTTAGCTTTTCCATTTACTTGTGGTTTGACCTCATTCAAGTAAGTTATTTTAATGTAAAAAGGTATAATGAGATGACATAAAAGGCTCCTTCTAGCTCTAAAATTCTAAAATCCTGTGATCCTAAATTGGTTTCTGAATTAAAAAGTTAGAGGGATAAAGCACAATCTGAATTTTGGTTGATGATAAAGATCATTAACCTTTAAGCTCTTCTGAGAAAACTACAGACCTTAAGGTTAGGGTGGTAGTCCTGTGTACTCTTTGGGGTATATTAAGATGATACAGAGTTGATCTGGTAAGATATTAACACGAACAACAAATGTCATAGATTTTTGATTACATGAGCTTTGAGTTTTATTTCTTTGGGATCCTTTGTCTCTGGGATTTTGAACATTGTGATGTCTCAGTACTTTTGTCAGTCAAATGTTTCTTTCCTCTGTATATGAATGTGTGGATTTGTGTGCAGGTGTATGCACACACACACACACACACACAAATGCAAACAGATTTACATATTTTATTTTTTATTTTTTTCAAGTATAGTTAATTTACAATGTTATGTTAATTTCTGACCTACCTCCTGAGAAATCTGTATGCAGGTCAAGAAGCAACAGTTAGAACTGGACATGGAACAACAGACTGGTTCCAAATCAGGAAAGCAATACATCAAGGCTATATGTTGTCACCCTGCTTATTTAACTTAAATGCAGAGTACATCATGAGAAATGCTGGACTGTATGAGGCACAGCTAGAATCAAGATTCCTGGGAGAAATATTAATAAGCTCAGATATGCAGATGACACCATCCTTATGGCAGAAAGTGAAGAACTAAAGAGCCTCTTGATGAAAGTGTAAGAGGAGAGTGAAAAAGTTGGCTTAAAACTCAACATTCAGAAAACTAAGATCATGGCTTATGGTCCCATCACTTCATGGCAAATAGATGGGGAAACAATGGAAACAGTGACAGACTAATTTTGGGAGCTCCAAAATCACTGCAGATGGTAATTGCAGCCATGAAATTAAAAGACGCTTAGTCCTTGGAAGAAAAGTTATGACCAACCTAGACAGCATGTTAAAAATCAGAGACATTACTTTGCCAACAAAGGTCTGTCTAGTCAAGGCCATGGTTTTTCAGTAGTCATGTATGGATGTGAGAGTTGAACCATAAAGAAAGCTGAGCACTGAAGAATTTATGCTTTTGAACTGTAGTGTTGGAGAAGACACTTGAGAGTCCCTTGGACTTCAAGGAGATCCAACCAGTCCATTCTAAAGGAGATCAGTTCTCGCTCTACATTGGAGGGACTGATGCTGAAGCTGAAACTCCAGTACTTTGGCCACCTGATAGGAAGAACTGACTCATTTGGAAAGACTCTGATGCTGGGAAAGATTGACGGCGGGAGGAGAAGGGAATGACAGAGGATGAGATTGCTGGATGGCATCTGAAACTCAATTGACATGAGTTTGAGTAAGCTCCAGGTTTTGGTGATGGACGGGGAGGCCTGGTGTGCTGCAGTCCATGGGTTTGCAGAGTCCCACATGACTGAGCAACTGAACTGAACTGATTAATTTCTGCTGAACAGACAATTAATTCAGTTATACATACATATATATATAATTTTCATATTCTTTTCCATTATTGTTCATTACAAGATATTAAATATAGTTCCCTGTGCTATACATTGGACCTCGTTGTTTATTATATCTATGTAATAGTTTACGTTTGTTAATCCTGAACCCCTAGTCCATATTTTGCATATTGAGTAATGCCTTAAATTAGAAATTAGCCAAAACCTAGTAATTAAAAATATAATTATGGGTAACATTTATTTTCACTTGTGATTCAAGATAAGTTACATTATTTTATTTTAAAATTAATTTATCTTTAATTCTTGACCTTTTTCTAATTCAAGGATTTACTTTCATTTTAGTAAGTGGATGCCAGGTGTCATGTTTTATTTTTTTAATCACTGTGACTTTGTTCATAGTGCTTAAAGTAAAGGTATGAAAAAAATGTGTGACTATTACAAGAAATTTTGTTCATGTTTTTACAGTTATCCAAGTACAATTTACTTTTGATATTATTGGCTGTGAACAGAGACTACATCCCATGAAAATTATTTGGACTAGATTTATTCTTGTCATAAGATACAATCTAATAACATTTTAATGTTTTTTTTTAAATTAAATACAGAGCTTCAAGGTACAGATAATAAGCATTTTATATAATAGTTTTTGTTCAGGAAACTGACTTTTGCCAAGTCCTATGAACAAATTGGTTTTTAAAAGAGCTATTAAAGAAGGCAGTAGATTATGGAAACCCAAAGCCTAAGATGATAGCAACTCTCAAAAGAGGAGATTGGATATTATTTAAGCAATTTGTTTAGTTTCAATCTCATGTAGATTTGTCTGCATTTAGATGAAAATAAACTTGGCGAAGAGGTATTTATCTCTGTGGCGTTTCCGAGGAAACAGGGAGCATTATTGGCCAAGTATTTTAGTTTCTAAGAAACAGTGACTCTTTGGTTGAAAATCAGGTCCTGTATATGAACTGCAAAATATATAGTTTGTTTTCTCCCCTTTTCAGAAATAGTTGTTCATTGGCAATCTGTTTTATTGCTGGAAATGGGCTGGTTACAGCCTGGAATAGAAAAAGAGGAGCCAAAGGGCCCTGTAATGTTATATTTTTTCCAAAACATACACAATTCAGTTTATTGCTCCCTTTTGAACATGCAGATTCTTCCTGGAATAGGTAAATGAGTCATAAGGGAATTACCTTAATAGCAAGATTCTTTTTTTTTCCCTCTCTTCAAATATGAAGATCATGTAATTGCCCACAAAATACAACAAAGTTTTCATGAAAAGGGAAGAAAACTTTGGAGCTGATTTTTCTGCAAAGTTTCTGTAAATGGAAATACTGGGACAGGTAGCTAAGGGTTGGTTGGAGGCTTTAAAAATGTGTCAAGAGTTGGAAAGGAAGTCAGCTGGGTTTTGCTTAGATTTCCAGAAACCATTGAAAATTACTGAGAGGCCACTCATGTGTTCTGTTTACACATAGGACACTTATATGTGCTTGCCTTTCAAGTCTTATGCCCTATTTTTCCTTCAGTGCCTTTGTTAATATAAATTTTGGATGCTTATTCAAATTTGAACAGACAAATAGCTTATTCAAAGACAACTTTAAACGTTGAGATTAAACTACAATTTTGTACTTTATCATTAATGTTTATATGAATTGTTACATTATTTACTCGAAAAAAGGAGAGATGATAATTCATGCATTTTACAACAAATTTTACCAAAGTTTCATTTTTGGAACTTCGCTTCATCCAAAGATGGGGATTTCTTCATGTAGGGAAGATATACATTTTTTTCATTGATACCACTTTATTAGGTCTATCAATGATGTTTCAAAAAATTAGTAAATTGTGTTCCATTTGTGGTATAAATTGTATTAACATGATAAGAGGTTGACAGCAATCTCCTATGTTTGTTTCATACATTTCTACTAAAAGTAAAAATGTATGAAAGTTATACATGTTTAGAGAGAAAAGCCCTGCTATCAAAGAACTAAAACTACATAGAAATTTCTATTATGTTCTTTTAAAAAAAAAATTTATTTTGTTTTTTGGTTGTGGTGGGTCTCTGTTGCTGCACAGGGGCTTTCTCTGGTTGTAGCAAGCAGGGACTACTTTCTAGTTGCTGCTCATGGTCTTCTCATTGTGCTGTCTTTTTCTTGTTGAGGAGCACAGGCCCTGGAGCATGTGGCCTCAGTGGCTGTGGCACACACGCTCAGTTGCTCTGTGGCTTGTGAGGTCTTCCTGTACCGGGGGATCCAACCAGGGTCCCTTGTGTTGCATGTTGGATTCTTAACTACTGGACCACCAGGAAACCCCTGGTAGGCCCTTTTATGATGTAAGCTTCAAGGATAACTCTGAACATATTGTTTGTATGTACGCATGGGTATATACATACACTAATAGTTCCATGTCTCCAGTTAATGTTAGGGATTGGTCAGTTTTGTTAGGTCAAATTCCTATCATTGTCCAAATTCCATTAATGTAATCATATTAATGATTCTTTGCCCAGTATCTCCAACATTACTTTTCCAGTCTGCAATCATTGCATAAAATAAAAAGGGGGGACTGTAGTTGAGAGTTCAAATATAAAGTCCTACGGACACTGCTATGCAGACAAATGTGAATATGTTGTTCAATAAAACCATTGGCTCTTAGACAGTAGCGCTTTGAATCAGCTCTAAAGGTCAAATGAGTTGATTAAAAAAAAAAAGATGGTGTCTGTCTATAACCTATCAAAGTGTCCATTCCTTGAAAGTTGTCTTCATGACATTTTAAAATTTCAAGTAATAGAGAGTGGCAAGCCAATTTGATAGCAGATGTATTTATTGCATGAGTATATTGGATAATTCACAGAAAGACATTGCATACAGTGCCAGGCTGAGGAGGACACATTTGCCACCACCCCAAACACGGGTACCATGGCTTACACTGCCTCCATCAGCATGAGTCACCTAGGGCTCTTTTTGCTGCCTCTGAAACTGGATGTTGCTGCAACAGCCAGGTTGAATGTGTCAGTGTCCCTGCTTCTCTGGGTGACAAACCTTATTCAAAATCCAGGGCAGGTCCATCAGCTTGGCTGAGTCAAAGAGGTTGGTCAAAACTCAGGGGCAAAGAAGATAGACCAAATAGTTTTTGATTTCTGTACTTGATGTGGGCACTGCCTCCCAGCATAATTTATATCTTGAGACATTCTCTAAACACAGAAAGTCAAAAATAAGTAAACTGAGACAGTTTAGCTTATTATAAAGTTTAGCTTACTGCAATTAAGTATCTCTAAACATACCTCTGTCGAAATAATTTGACATTCAGGTTTCCGTGATTACTTGAATCAGCCTGGGCAAAATAGACTCAACTCATTTCAAGAACATGATAAAGTAAAACTGCTTATTTGATTGGTTTGCCTGGCAGGAAATTAGAACAGTTAAACAATTACTTAATTGGTATAGATGTAAATGAGATAATGTGAGTGGAGACCTTGGAAGAGCATATCCTTTATGGTGGAATATATATAATAAGTGACAGTTCAAAAGCCCATTATGATCTGCTCAATTTGCTCTTTAAAAATCTATTATGTTTCAGCAGAAAATTAGTAATTACACTGTCTGTCAAAGGGCAAATGTTATATCTTTTCAAACAATTATTTAGTGCTTAGTGTGTGCATGCCACTGCACTGTTGCTTTGCAAGATACACACTCGCAAGATACATCGCTTGAGCACTGTTGATCTTTGCCTTCCAGTGTGTATTGCCTTTAATCAGCCTGGCAGGATGAAGTGTTGCTTGTGGAAAGTAATTACAGGCTTTCAATGGAAATGACAGTGTAAAACCAGCTAGATGATATTTGTTACACTGGAGAGTGTATGGGAAGCATATACAAACTGTGTGCTTTCTGCAGAAAGACCCCATCCAGAGATAATGATAGAGCTGCTTTAGCAACTGATCGAGTCAGAGAGCAACCTGATAGGGGATGCCGCCCTCACCTTGGGGGCACAGCTGTGCCATCTATTTAGGAAAATCAGGGAAGTTTAAAGAAAGTGTTAAATAGTGTTAAATAATGAGCACATGCTGCTGGATATGTGGCTCTGAGCTGGACAGAATTTAAAGAAGTATTATAAATGGGAGTAGGGATGCTATTGAAATTTTGATTACTTGGGAAAGCAAATCAAATGTGGAATTGTTTCGAGGTCTTTTCAGGGAACTAGGTGATAGAGCTAAAGATTTTGTAGGTCTTGGGTAAATTTTAATGTTTAATGAGGTAATAAATTTAAACTGTGACTTAATTGGTAGCACCAGACAACTGGCTGCTTGATGAAAAAAGCTTGTATTGTTCAGCGGTGTATATATTTCATATAAAACTTACTTAATATTTGCACGTGAAATTGGCTCATGAACAAGTGATTTTCATTCTGTATACTTTTATGCTTTTACTGCTACACGCTAGAAGTCACAGTGTGTACGTCCTCGCACAGAATTACATTTGGCTTGTTTTTCCTATTCCCTGAAGTTAATGTCGTTTTTTAATGGATGGAGGTGTTGCAAGAAGAGGGACCCCTTCCAGGGCTTGAGAATGGGCTCTTGTCTAACACTTGGAAATGAATTGTCCAAGGAGACACATATGCTGACAAAGCAAGAGACTTTATTGGGAAGGGACACCCAGGCAGAGACCAGTAGGGTAAGGGAACCCAGGGGAATTGCTCAGCCATGTGACTTACAGTCCTGGGTTTCATGCTGATGGGATTAGTTTCCAGATTCTCTCTGGCCAATCATTCTGACTCATGGTCCTTCCTGGTGGAACACGCATTGCTCTGCCAGGATGTATTCCAATGAGAGGGATTCTGGGAGGTGGTAGGACACGTGGTGTCTCATTTTGACCTTTCCTGAACTCTTGTTAGTTCCGTGTTCCTTACCAGGACCTCCTGTCCTAAAATAGCTCATGCAGATGGTTACTATGGTGTCTAGCCAGGGTGGGCAGTTTCAGTCAACGTTTCCTCTAATGCAGGGGATAAAATTTATTGGTGATCCCTCATTCAATAATACATAAATGTATGTGTTCAGTAATTTTATTTATTTTTGAGTGCCTAATTTATATCAGGTGTTGATTTATGAGCTAGAAACAGCAAACAGAAACTAATCACCTCTCTCATGGAGCTTATATTCTAGTAGTCTTTGAATGTAGGAATGCAGCTGCACTGAGAGGACTGCCCACATATTGTTACTGATGTAGGTCTGGTGGTCGCCACTTTGCTTAACCCTTTGTTGTGGTTTAGTAAGGACAAACAAGCAGTAACAGACTTCAGTGAATGAGAAAACAATAGAAACGAAGAAGGAAAAAGAGTACAGTTCCTCCATATAAGCCAAGAGGGGAGACAGTATGAAGACAAGGTAATGGCCAACAAGGTGTTCACTCTAGTCCTCATTCATTAGAAAATACTGCTTGAATTGCTGCTACTGGGTAGGCATATTTTTAGGGCCTAGGAGTACGGCAGTTACCAAGATGGACAGATTTCCTGCTGTAATCTTATATTTTATAAATTAAAGGAGATAGACCATGAACAAACAAGAAAGTAAAAAAGAGATTTTTTTTTAATAGTAAAATGTGCTCTGGTAGGAGGGAAAGGTTCAGAAGATTGGTAGTCAGAGGGGCATAATTCTTAATTTGTTGCCTGGGCAGAATGTGATAGTCAGTAGTCAGTAAAGCTCCTCTGTGTTGATGTGAGAGGGAAAGGCATGGGCAGAAGGAGCCATGCTCAGGAATGAAGGTGCCGCTCCAGGAGGAGGGCAGAGGTGGTAAGTGCAAAAGCCCTGAGGTCCATGGAGCTTTGCGTGGTCCCAGGATAGAAGGGCCAGGATGACTGGAGTTGAATGAACAAGTGTGAGAGTTTCAAAGAGTTCAGAGAGGCAGTCAAGTGTTGGATGACATATGGTATTCTAGAAGAGCTCTGACAATGTGACTTTGCCTTATTCTTTTCTTTACTAGATGGATTACTTTATGTATTAGATGTCATCACTAAGTCATGCCTCAGCACTTGAAGAAGGGACCGTCAAAGAATTTGTAGACATTGTTTAAAGTTGCTCAAGAGAATTTACCATTTTCTCCCTGTCATATTATAGGACATCGACAGTATTAATACTGGACAACTAATGCTACCATCTCCCTGTCTGTAGTACAAATTTTACTCATTAAGGGCTATTTTACATGCTTATATATTCTAATTACCATGCTGTCATAATTGTTTATTTTTAAATGTTTGGAATGCTACAAGTTAGTTTATATTCATATTGTTTAGAATACCTGTCATTTAGAGATTGTATTAGGGGAAAAATTCTGTCGTATATTTTGATTCATAAATTCCTTATTTGGATTTCTGCTTAATGAGTTTTCACTTGTATAAATATATAATTTGTGTTTGTGTGTACTGTTTAAATTGTTAGTCTATATCTACTATCTAGGATTATAAATTCTATTTATTTCAAATAGGTTAAGATAGTCAGGAAAGAAAATGATTTAGAGTTTTATACTATAATTAACTGCATTCCTTACTCTAGCCAGTTACTTTATTCTGAAACCTTTTTATCTCTTTGGCTCTAATTAATAACTCTCTTTCTAAACTTCAACATTGCTCAGCTTCTAAGTATGGATAATAAATGAGCTTTATATCCACAGCATGCTTGTAATATTAGTTAGCTATTGCTTTCTTAGTGGTGGTGATAGCGGTGATTGCCTGAGGACCAAAATCAGCAGATTGAAAACTAGCAAGCTTGTGTGAAATCTGGCCAATTGGAATGTATTAATTTATGGATGGAAGAAGATACATAAAGTTGGAGTTAAAATCTCCATTTTAATGGAATGAGTATATTTTATGGGATAAAGAATGGAAATAAAATTTGAGAGAGAATCAAGATAATTCATAGACTACATTATAGGGGAGAAACACGAGCAAAAAGAAATGACTCAGTATTTTGAGATTGAATGATTGGGTGAATAATGGTATTTTTTTGAATAGTAAGAAGAAACTGTAGATGGGAAGCTTGGTTCTAGAGACAGCAGTGGCTTTACTTTCCTACAGAGGAATTTGAGGTGATGGTAATCCTTGCTATGGCTGGTTAACAGCCAGTGAAGTTAGAGGATTGACACTTCAGAAAAAGGATGATAATAGAGATGTAGTTTTATATGCGGACAGTTGACATGAAAAGCAAGAGCAGAAGGTTGAATCTGTAGTGAAAATACGATATTTGTAAAGTGGAAGTAGGGAAGAGAGCCAGAGTTGCATAGGAATGAAGAAATTAACATGTCCAGTACAGCGAGGGGAGGAGTTTGCAGTTAAGTAAGAAATTCAGTTTAAGTAGGTGATTATGAAACAAAATACAGTTGAGCTACAAATTGTAGATATTAGAGTAATTAGGCAGAGGACATAATGAAAAAGTAAAAGCATGCGTGGACTAAAGAAGTAGTTAGAAGGAGTTGACTAATGGAGACAGTAAGGAAGTCTGTTTTTTCAAGTTTACCAGAATGGCCAAAATGTTTTAAAAGTTTCATTATGTAAAATTTTTTTAGAAGACTCACTGTGCCAAAGATTTTTTAAAGACTCACCATGCCAATGTCTGGAATGTAAATACATTAGATATAAGGATACCCATTTTTGTAGCAAACTTGTGGAAATTTTTTGAGTATCTCATCCTAGTAAATCAGTCCTGAATATTCATTGGAAGGATTGATGCTAAAGCTGAAGATCCAGTGCTTTGATAAAAGAGCCAACTCATTGATAAGGACCCTGATGTTGGGAAAGATTGAAGGCAGGAGGAGAAGGGGACGACAGAGCAAGAGATGGCTGGACGACATCACTGACTCAATGGACATGAGTTTGAGCAAGCTCCGGGAATTGGTGATGGACAGGGAAGCCTGGTGTGCTGAAGTCCATGGGGTTGCAGAGTTGGATATGACTGAGTGACTGAACTTGAATGCTATGACCAAGCCAATTCTTAGAATATACTCAGGAGAAGTGAGTACCTGTGTCCACCAATAGTCATATAAAATTATTTGTAATAGTTTTTGTCTGGAAACTCAAATGTCCTTCAACAAAAGACATTTTGGATAAACTTTAGTGTTAACGTGTCTGCCTGCAATGTGGGAGACCCAGGTTTGATCCCTGGGTTGGGAAGATCCCCTGGAAAAGGAATGGGAACCCACTCCAGTATTCTTGCCTGGAGAATCCCATGGACTGAGGAGCCTGGTGGGCTACAGTCCACGGGGTCACAAGGAGTCGGACACGATTGAGTGACTTCACTTTCACTTTCACTTTAGTGAATTCATTCTTTGGAATGTTGCACAGAAATAGAAAGAAGGACTGTTACACACAACAGCAGTTACAAATCTCCCAGCTATAGATAAGAGCCCAGAAAACCAGACCAAAAAAAAAAGACTACATACTACATAATTTGATATATGTTAAGTTCAAGAACAAGCAAAACTAATCTGTAGTAACAGGGGTTAGAACAGTGGTTACCTCAGGCATGGGGACAGGGGAGGATAGCTCTTGACTCAAATGAGCATAAATATATGTGAATAAACCTGAAAAAGTAAGAAACAATTAGGAAAGTTAGAAATAGCTAAAGAGAACTGGTTAAGAACTTAATTAGTGGAAGCCCAATGATGGATCTTTAATTCAAGATATGGAAAACAGAGAGATAGAACAACGTTTAGAACTGTATAACAACATAAAACAAGAGTCTTGCTTGCCCACTTTTTATGTCCCTTAGAAGTCCCAATTTAAGGCTGTGAGCTGGGAAGAATGGAGAATGTAAATGAAGAGGTTAGTTCTTCCCTGCCACTTTCTTCCTGATATCTGGTAGGCCTCAGTCATTTATTTGCTCAGAAAATTTTTAGTAAGTATCTCTTATGTTCTAGACATTGAACTAAGCTGGGTACTAAGGATATACAATTTAAAGATGGTATCTTTGCCTTATGGAACTTATAGTCCATTAGAGGAAGACTGTCAAGTAGACAAAAGAAATTTTTAAAATTATAGTTGATTTACAATGTTTTATTAATTTCTGCTGTACAGTGAAGTGGTTCCATTAAACACACACACATATACACATACACACATTTATATATATATACACACACACATATATATATGTATCCTTTTTATATTCTTTCCCACTATGTTTTATTACCAGAATTATTGAAAGTAGTTCCCTTTGCTATACAGTAGGACCTTGTTGTTTATCCATTAGACAAACAATTTTAATAGATGTACAAATACCATAGAAATGGGGAGAACAATTCTCAGACTCCTGAGGTGAAGAGAAAGCTTAAGAGAATTTCAGATGGTACACAATAAGGTTATTGTGCATAAAGGAAATGATGAGATGCGAGACCAGTAAGTCCGTAAAGTGAAGTGAAAGTCGGCTCAGTCGTGTCCGACTCTGTGTGACCAATGAACTATTGGGTTTCTCCAGGCCAGAGTACTGAAGTAGGTAGCCTTTCCACCCTCCAGGGGATCTTCACAACCCAGATCTTCTGCATTGTAGGCAGATTCTTTACCAGCTGGGGAGCCTGTCCCTTCTCCAGAAGATCTTACCAATGTAGGACTCGAACCAGGGTCTCCTGCATTGCAGGCGGATTCTTTACCAAATGAGCTGTGAGGAAAGCCCATAGAAGCCAGATAATCAATGAGGCTTGTGTGGTCTGTGGTCTGGGAAACCTCTACACTTGAAAGTGGACATGTCTGGACTTGAGTTTTATGACTTAACCAGTAAAATGGAGAAAATGTTGTCCATTTTAAAGGATTGTGAGAATTATAGGCTTAAATCCATGCTTGCTGTTGTTTTAGTGCAGGTAGTCCTCTCATGACTAATAAAGAAAGAAAATAAGTATTGGTATTATTTTAAACTCATTTTGGCAGCTTTAGCACTGTATGGGCTGGAGGATTTCAAAATCAGATTGGGGAATACCAGTGCTGTAGAAATCCTAGAAAGTGAAGACATCTCCAAAGAAAGAAAGCTGTTCTAATGCAAATGTAGAAGGCCTCCCTTGTGGCTCAGATGTTAGAATCTGCCTGCAATGCTGGAGACCCAGGTTTGATCCCTGGGTTGAGAAGATCCCTTGGAGAAGGAAATGGCAATCCATTCCAGTATTCTTGCCTGCAGAATCCCATGGACAGAGGAGCCTGGTGGGGTACAGTCCATGGGGTCATAAAGAGTCGAACAGGACTGAATGACTACACTTGGCGGTGCGAGATAAAAGAGGAGAATATGTCCTTCATGATGAGTCTCTGAATGTGACCTTTGAGAAAAAGATATTTATGTTTCTGATAATCAGGTGGACGCTGGTCTTTTTCAGTTGGGAGAGTGTTTCTGTTGCAGACTACTTAAACTTTGTGGCAGTTTTTCATGCGGGTTCATCTTGTGCTGTAATCCTGGCCTGAGGAAACATCCTCTTTTCAAATTCCTCTCTTCACTTTCTTGTACAGATCAGGAACTCTGGATTGAAGCTTCCTGACACCCTCTTCTTGTCTTTTTCCTGTTCTAAGGTGTTTAGCAGACTCTTCAGATTTACCATCTTAGAGAGGTTCCTTGTCATAGTGTTCTGTTCACTCTCCTTATTTTATCCTCTTACTTTTTGGCTCAGGGGTCTCTCCAGTCCTCTTTTCGTTCACACTTTCTCTAAAGCTCATCTTTGCTTTTCATCCTTTAAGCCACTGTGCCAAGACACATTGCTCCTTGTGGCAAAACTGGTTTTTCAACTTTTTGTCCAAACATGGTCTGCCTGACTGTAGCCAGTAACTCTTATTTTTGGATATTTCTGGTTTTGGTTAAAAAATAGGGCGGAGTGTAGAAAAATCAGGGTGAACCATGTTTGTTTGGAGAAAGAGTGAATAACTGGGTGATGTCCATACAGGGCTCTGACTAAATAAACCCCAAACAGTATACCTCAGTTTCTTTCCATATTATCAGTAGGTCATTGGTTGTTTCATCTGTTTTTGTGAAAGAACCATTAGAAGTTAATTTCATATTTATTATATTTTATGAATGCTTTCAACTAAAGTACTTACTGAGCATTTATAGAAATTATATCTGAAACAGTAAATCTTAGCCATCTATGATGAAATTTTTTTATAAGACAGTTTTAACTTTGGTGTAATTACAGCAGTTTATTTCTTTTGATCAATTTCAATCTTTCTCCATTTATGTTTTACTGAAATTAAAAAGCTTCCTGGTGGCTCAGCTGGTAAAGAATCTGCCTTCAATGCTGGAGACTTGGGTTCCATCCCTGGTTTGGGAAGATCTTCTGAAGAAGGGAAAGCCTGCCCACTCCAGTATTTTGGCCTAGAGAATTCCATGGACTGTATGACCTATGGGCTCACAAAGAGTTGGACATGACGGAATGATTTTCATTAACTAACTCACTAAAATTAAAAAACCAAACCATTAGAAACATAACTTTATGCCCAAACTAGATTTTTCCTCTGCTTATATAAAACATTGAGGTGACTTAATTTTCCACATGTAGTAAAAGAGTTTTTACTTAATAATTTATTGATTTTTCTGTTTTCCAGATAGGTAGCTTGTAGATTCTATATGTATAAAGAAGTTGGCTTTATTGTTTTTTTTTAATTTCTGTTTATATTGGAGAATATCTTATCGACAATGTTTTGTTAATATCAGGTGTACAAAAAGTTATTCCATCCTCCAAGTACATGTATCTATTCTTTTTCAGAATGTTTTCTCACTTAGGTTATAGAACATTGAGCAGAGTTTCCTGTGTTATACAGCAGGTCCTTGCTAGTTATCTATTTTAAATATGGCAGTGTGAACAAGTTATTTGTAAACTCCCAATCTATCCCACCTCCTGTTAACTTTAAAATCTTTACTTTTGTCAAATCCATAGGAAAATCACATGTTGTGTTGCTTTTCAGGAAAAGCGTGAGTCACTGGTTATACCAAGAACATTATTTAGTACCTGTAGTCAAGAAACTTACAGACTATAGGGAGAAACAGATGAGTGCCAATAATATTAAAGTAAGACCACAGTACATGTTTAGGTGCTAAAATTGAATATCTTAAGATGAATTGTTAGCAAACAAATTATTCTGAGATATTTTCTTGATTTCGATATATAATATCAATTGGTGCTAGGCCATAAATTAATGTGACACTAAGGGACTGTATCCTGAGCATATCAAAAGTCATACTTTCTACATAGCAATAAGTAAAAAATTAACAATCCAAAGAAAAGCAGTGTAAAAGAAAAGTCATTACACACCACCTCTTCCATACACTCCCACACCAGTAACATATGAAAGTGCTTGTTCTCTCCAAGAGAAATGTAAGTCAAAATATTGATATATCCTTTTTCTCCATGTATATTTTAAATATGTTTAATAGGAACCTTTTTGGATTTTAATATTTACCTTGAATCTATTTGAGTCTAAATTAATTTTTACTTTTAAAGGTAGTCAGATTCTGTATACATTCATTGGAAGCATCTAGTTGATGAATCTGGTAGAAAATATGTTTCAGAAATAGTTTGTCCCGTGATTGAAATGTAGATATAGAACAAATCAAATATATCCTGGATGGGTTATTCTTTAGGATAGTATAGTTCTCCTTAACAGTTTATTTGGACAAGAAAAAGGTCAAGCATATTTCTGTTAAGAATTAGTCAAAGACCTTTTCTACCAATAGACAGTGATGGAAAGCTTCAGGCACTGACTTGCTATATTTGGGATTTTATAAGATAGTACTTATGAGTTGATTTCTACAACTGTTATGATTTATTATGTTTTAGATGCAGATGAGAATGAACTCAGATCCATTATCACTGTATGTTCTTCTAAACTAACTTAAGAGTATTTGGAGAAGCATATAATAAATGGCAATCCACTCCGATTTTTTGCCTGGGAAACCCCATAGACAGAGGAACCTGGTGGGCTACAGTCCAAGGGGTCATAAGAGTTGAACACGACTTAGCAACTAAATCACCACCACCACCATACTTATTTAAATGAATGGAAGTACATGTGTATTTTTAACACCAGTGACCAGTGAAGGAGTCTGTCTGCTGATAACTAGTAGCACCTTGCACTTATAAATCTTAAATCAAACCTTGGATTTCACGTAGGCAAAGGAGATATACCTTGTTATTATCTAAAGGCCAGGCAATTTCTCGAAATTGGCTTATTAAATGGAAATGCTTTTGTGGCTTTTTAAAGGTAATTGAATGGCTATGGTAAGACTGTCTCTGTATAATTTCATTAAAAAAACAGTGCGTTAGATGCACACACACAAATAAATATACTACCATGTAGATCTAATAGATGGTTTAATGAGGTAGAATATATTTCCATCTGATTCTTTTAACATCATATAGACAGAACTAGAACTATTAAAAAAATAGCTAACCAAAAATATAAGATTCTGTATTGTCTCTAATTTATCAGGATCAAATCCTGGATAATGGAGAAGGAAAATAAAGAGGAGAATGATCGAAAAATCAAAAATTTAATATATAAAAAAATGGAAAATGGGCTTCAAATAATGGCATGTTGTTGAAGTATGAGATGCAGTTTTAAGATAAATTTACTCTTGAGACTAGCAATATTATACTCTTACATGGAACCCAAAAGACTTTTCTAAATCTTTCATAAGGGCTTACAGTAACAGGCAGATATTCGGAGAAGAAAAGGAACTCAAGGCAGATAAAATTTCTAGGTTTATATCTGTACATTGATAAAATAAGCCAACAGGACCTATTACAAATGGGATTTGGAGATGTTGTTGAATGAAATCCAAATGTATTCATTGTTAAATAAAGGGATAGAAAACACTACAGGCATCAAAAAATGACCAAAAAAATCATTAATATGTATTGGTTAGGCTTGGCCCCAGAGATCTTAGATTAAATGCTACTGAGTCTGCATTGCTTTAGGAAAAATGTAAGGCAATGTTTAGAAAAAAAATGATGCAGTGAAATTTAGCATTTCATTCGAGAAATAGTGCTTTGCTTCTAATGAGCAGATGCTCAACTGTGTATTGAGAGACCTGATGCAATTAAAAGATGTTTTTAGGTGGGAGGAGATCATTCAGGCTTGTATTGCCTGTCAGATCTACCTTGGCCAGCTTTCCACATGACAGATGCAGTTAGATTTTCCTAAGTCTGTTCAGCCAGCCATTAATTTGGCAGCAGTCCTTCTAACAATAACTTGTAAGACCTGGGTTTGGGAGAAGACTTATATGTCCCTTTTTAATATAACAGAGATCAGATGTGTCACTGCAGTGATAGGAACATGCCTGATAATACAGTGAACCTCAGTGGATTTTCAGGACAGAAGAGAGAGATTGAAATTAGACACAGAGGAGAGACCTAATTGGGAGAGGCTGCGCTAATGTAGGTATGTATTTGGATGTCTCTGTGTGTGTGTGTCTATACACACACGTACGTACACACATGTGACAGAGAGAAAACTCCTTAAAATAAGAGCGAAAATGCCTCTTTTTAGAGTTACTCCATTATTAATGTTGAGTCTTGCATCACACTAATTTTAGTTTAAAACATCTTAGGTGAGTAAGCAGGTGCATCTTGAGTAATAAAGTGGAGCTTTGAGACACCAGGTCATAAATTGGATGCAAAATTTGATTCAACTGACATGCTTTCCCTTGTCCACCCGTTTCCTTTACTTTCTTCATTTCTCTTCAGGTCAGAGGCTGGTAGCATAATTAAAATTTGAATTATTTATGAAGAGCCATTAAAGTGGGTGGCTTGCAGATTAGTCAAAGACAGCCGAGCTGACACGAAGCTGTATTTCTTTTACTCTGTCACAGTAAATGATACTATATGCCTTGAAAATCAGCATTTGAGGTTGAAGCTTTTAAAGAGAAAAACAAAACATTGTGGCTGTTTACACTGAAGCAAACTTAAATGTGTATCTATAATCATCTTAATATGCAAAAACATCCTTTGTGTGTGCACATATAAATAGAAGACATTTCTTGACCAGTCACTCATTAATATTGAATAGAAATATAATTACCAAGGGGAAGAGGTTTTTGTAGATATAAAGATATGACTGGAAGTATAAATGCACACACATGGGTATCATTAAGTGTGCATTTTATATTTGGATAGGGACATTGAAACAGTTCAGAAACATCTGTCACCAGTGCGACGTGTTGAGAAGCAAAGAAATGGAAATGGGTGTCTGTTTTCTCCAAAGCATTAGGATCTGTAAACATAAACATCATTTTTTAAAATCTGCCAATTAGAATGAGTTTATGGGCCTAATGCAATTTTTGAAAACAGTGAGAGCCTACATAATAATGTCAAACTAGAATATTCTCCAAATTAACAGAAAAAATTTCCCATATGATGCGCTTCTTTATAGCTTTATCCTAGTCATGGGGAAAAGCAGCATATTGTGATATGTTTCATTTACAGAGATTGAAGCAACCCTCTCTATTTTGTTTACCATAACCGTGTAGATTTATTCATACCATTAAGAGGAAAATTCAACATACCTCTGCTTTTCTGGTTTTATTCTTGTTCATGAGAAATGGCCCACAGTTTAGTTCTAATAACATTAAAACTGAAAGATCATTAAATATATTCATATGTTTAATTTCATTTTTAATGTCTCTTGTAAGACATCTCTAAGCAGAATTTTTAATGCTCGATTAAGATAATCACTCTTACCTGATATTTTTTCAGTCATATTCATTTGTAATTTTAGAGTTAATTCTGTGAATAAGATCAATCTCTCTCTCTCTTTTTTTTTTTTTTTTAAGGAAAAATACTAGGGTATTTTTTTAAAAACTTGGTAGCAGTGTTTTAAAAATAATAGCATCCAGTTTTAATCATTTAACCTTAGGCTGTTTGTCTGGAGCCAAATGACCAAAGCATGATGCTTTCTGCAGCGTAAGAGGAACAAATCCTCGCCCTCTTCTTGTGTTCTTTCTTTTACGTAAGGTTTTGAATCATCTTCAGCAGATTTTTACTTGTAGCCTGTAAGGAGGCCACTTTAGGGACAGGGAACGTGCAAACTTGGACCTGACCCTGACTACCCTTGATTAGTTCCTAGTCCTTTTTCAACAGGATTATGGGCTCTCTGCTTCCCTCAGTCGGGGGTGTTTTCAACTAATCAAATACCAGTAAATGAATAGGGAATAAGAAACAAACAAACAACAAATTCACTTATCAGTGAATTATACGATAAAATAATAGTAGCACAGCAACAATAATAATAATGAAAAGCTTATTACTTTTTGTTAGCATAGAAACGTTGCATGGAAAGGATAGGTTGGTCTCCTTTCTCACTAGCACTTGGAATTGGCATTACCTCCAAATAAGTGTTCAACAAAGTTTAATTTACTTGAACTCTGTGAGCACAAAGGTAAAAGTACCAGTAAGACCCTGAGCTTTACCAACACCGAAATAACATTTGTCTCAGTTTTTCCACTTACAGTGAACTATTGCTTCTATTTCTAATGTCCTTTCTTCCTTATACAGATGTTTATCATCTCTGTGATAAGATGATTTTTTTAATTAGAAATGATTATGTAGAATACTACTCTTACATACAGGTAGAGAGGCTACCTTTATGATGTTGTTTCAAAAATGCTTAGACGAGTGTTCCTTTCACCAGTCCTTATCCCGTAATTGATTTGTACCAGAAAGGAGACTTCATCAGCTTAAGGGAGGGTTATTAGAATGGAAATACCTTTTTCTTAAATGCTGGGCATACTTTATTTTTTGCCTGAAGCATAAATTAGAATCTGGGGATAAAAATTAAGAGCCAGTAGCGCAGCACTTGTAAAAGGAAATTGATCCACTGTCCTCAGTCATACCAGTCATGTGGGAAAAATAAAAAAGATTAGTCTGAGAAGTTTACAGATAATGAAGTTCTTAGAGCCATACTTGCTGCTAAGGAGAGGAACAGTAATTACACAATGCGCCCTTTGCCAAAATGTGTTCCATAGCACCCAGGTATAGAGAGATTCTAGAAAAATGGGGCCATGATCCATTAAATTTTGGACATACTTTATATATCTTCATAGACTCATTAAACCCTGGGATTAGAGTCGTATATTTCAGAGATTTAAGTTTGTTTAGTCTAGCATTTCATATATATTCAAATGATATCATATGTATATGTGTGATATAATAGGCTTCCCTGGTGGTTCAATGGTAAAGAATCCTCCTGCCAATGAAGGAAACGCAGGTTTGCTCCCTGGATTGGGAAGATCCCCTGGAGAAAGAAATGGCAACACACTCCAGTAATCTTGCCTGGGAAATCGCATGGGCAGAGGGTCCATAGGGTCACAAAAGAATTGGACAAAACTGAGCGACTAAACAACAGCAAAGGTCCTACCTTTAGGAGACCTATTTAAGTTTATTAGATCCAGTGTTTCATATATATTCAAATGATATCATATGTCTCTATGTAATATAGCATCGTGAAATTATTTGGCTATTATGGGGGTGAATTATCTGTATATGTATTTTTATGGGCCAAAAAGCAAAGTAGGGAGAGGTTAAAAAAATAGCTCAAGGTCACAAAGCTAATAAGTGGTTGAGTTAGCAGTCAAAACAATGAATAGGACTTCAGAGTGTAGGCTTTTAAAATATTTCTGGCTACACTTCATGACATGCAGAATCTTAATTCCTTGACCAGGAACTGAACCCGTGTCCTCTGCGGTGAAAGTGCAGACTCAACCTCTCGACCCCCAGGAAGTCCCTCCAGAGTCTAGGCTCGTAACCACTGCAGGATGTGGAGAGCAAGGGCTTTGTTGCAGATCCCTGGTCCTCACTTCCCACCTGCATGAGCTTGTGACTCAAGGCAATTCTAGTTTTTCAGTTCTTTATCCTTCTAATATCAGTGTTGCTGGATAGTTGCGATTGTGTCTATTTAGTTTTTAACCCCTTTAGCATTTAGGACTGAATTAATGTATACTTATAAGTATTTAATCAAAGAGTTCTTGTTATTTTTTATCTCTTAACTACTTATTCATTAAACCAAACATCACACCTCTAGACTTGCTTTCTTGAAACTAAATTTATCAGCTGAATGATTCTCAGAGATGTTCTACTACCAATATGTTATCTTCCAGTAGACATTTATAGGAAAGGACTTGTTGTATTTCTCATGTTGTAAAAGTTCCTAAAATTCTCTGAATAGTTATTCAAATGATATTCACTAGCCATTTGACAATATATATATTCCAAAGAATATAATAATAACAACAATAATAATATATAATGTATTATTACTATTAATTATATTATAAGAGTCCCTGGTGGCTCAGAAGGGTAAAGCATCTGCTTGCAATGTGGGAGACCCAGGTTCAATCCCTAGGTCGGAAATATTCCCTGGAGAAGGAAATGGCAACCCATTCTGGTAGTCTTGCCTGGAAAATCCCATAGATGGAGAAGCCCGGTAGGCTACAGTCCATGGGGTCGCAAAGAGTCAGACACGACTGAGCCACTTCACTTCACTTCACTTCAGTTCACATGAATGTTACAAGCATGTTTGTAAAAACACACTGATATATCTATAATTTAAAATAAAATTAAAGGCGCATTTTTTTATTTTAACCTTATCACCACCTAAACTTTTGTGTTGAGACCAGACATAATGGTCCTTTCTTGGATGGAAGAAGACACAATCCTCAAAGGGCCTACAATACTAAGCATGTCTGTCTGTCTGTCTAATCGCCCATCTATCCATCTATGTCTGTCTATATGTATATCTGCTAATCATCTACCTTTCTATATATATCTATCCCAGTGTTTATTTAGGAATAAGTTATAGGATTTTATAATTTGAGTAATAACAGTTTTCTTCTAATAAGCAGGAAACACTTTTCAAAAGTATCGGCTTATGTGTTCCTCTGTTGGTTCAGATGAATGATTCAGTATATAGTGAAAAGAGAATAGTGTGTTTAGAAGAGAGGGATGTGATTAATATTTAAATACCTGCAATGGAGCTTTCTCGGTGTTACATTTTATCTTGTCATCTGAAACTGTTTCGAGAGACACTCCGGATTTTAAACTAGAAATTCATTGTTTGAGTACTACAGGATATGATTGGGGACCCTTAGTTCTAGAAACCCTACTGACTCAGTAAAGTTTGCATAGGCTGGTGTAAACTGTACCAGATTTATATCACCAGCAAATCTTGGATAAAACTCACAGAAGCACTGTTTTTCGTCTTTCTTCATAAGGAGAAAGGAGTAAGTTAATCTGACTACAGGACTGTCATATCTAATAGAATTGGAAAGGGGGAAAAGGCATTGTGAGTGTCTACTCTTCAGAATGGAGACTATTTGATTTACTTTAGTTGTGGCATGGAGGTCAGACTTTCTTCTTCTTTCAGCTCTATTATCTTCAGACTTTATCTCCACCTGTAGCTGTTTCCTCCAACCCAGAAACATGTACTTTCCTTTGTCAGAAGTTAATGTCATGGCCTGTTTTTAAAACCATTTGCTTCCCATCTCTCCCCAAACTGGGTTTCCCACCACAGTCTGTGTTCCTATTTTATTTTCAGTCTCTTCCATTTTGCTGTCTCTTGGCTCCAAGCTTACAAGTTTATACCTGTTCTAATCTCTCCCATCTTTTTAAGAGAAATCTATAAACAAAACATGTTATTAAAGTTTGTGTTCCTTTCGATTAAGATATTTCTTCTTTACTTTATAGCCAGATTTTACCAGAGCTTTCCAGAGTTTTAGATTTCACAGGCTAGTATATTCTTTTATTTGTAAGAATTCATCTAAATTACTACAATTACCATATCTCAAAACTAAGTTTCTTCAAAGAGAGCGTCTTATATTAATAACACCATAAAGGAAGAAGGACATATTTAGTTTTTTCTATTCTTACTACTACTTTTAGGGTTTACATAGTCCTGGAGTATAGAATTTATGCTCTCATTAATTCTTCATTTCTTTATTGTGATATTGTTGTAATTCAGTGCCTGTATTTAGATTTTAGGCATCACTACATTGGCTTTGAATCAAACAAGGAATGTGATTTAATTCTTTGGATTGCGTTGCCAGTTGTAAATGGGAATTATCCCAAGATGCATATGCGCTTTCCCTGAAAATAGACGATTGGCACAGAGTGTGTGTTTTCAGTGTCAAGATAGGGGTAATATATATGATTGGTGGTAAAATATAGACTGCCTTGGGCTTGGGGCCAGAATCCTGTCTCGTATTCTATGCCAGTCCCTTCTAGGAGCAGAGCTGACTGGTGCTGATCTGCTCAACTGAAATGCCATATGTAAGATACCATACTGAGTTTCATTAAAGGAGGGAAGAATGAACTATTTTTGGACTGAAACTCACTGAATTTTTTTCTTTGTAATGAAAAGAATTAAAGGTTAACACAAATACAAATAACAATCTACTATAATCTATCCGGTTAGTATGGGGAAATACAGACAAAATACTTCCAAACTGTAATAATTCAAGTTAGATTTGTTGCTCCTACTTCATTGTTGGCATCAACCCTAATCAATTATCTGAACTTATTATGGGTAAGATTTTTACATTTTGGAGAGTTCCAATATATTAATGTATATTATTACCTGCGATGGTAATCAGAGCATCTACTAAGTCAGGTATTTTTTTATGAAATATATCTTATTTACATTTTTCTGCTTCAAATTTTAAGTGACTTACAGGTTCATATTACTTCAGTTCTTTGTGCTTTTCTTTTGTCGCAGTATTATCATAACATCTTTTAATGGATGGCTTGATTAAGGGTCTTCATTGTAGGTTATAACTAATTAAATTTTTCTAAATAGGACAATAAAGTAACTCTGAAAGATTCAAATGTACTTTTAAAGCAGTTCTCATAATTATATATTCTTTATTCTCTTTTTGATGTATAAAATAGCAGTATATATCTGTATTTCCCTGCATCTATAAATGCATATAATGATTACATGCTCTCCATAATCAGTATTACTGTGTGACTAAATTTAATGTGATTATAGCAAAATATATTAGAAAGCACACACAGTGAATTGTGGAAAATATAGAATAAATTTATATTTTTATATATTCTTATCAGAATTTGGAAGCTGGAATTGAAGCAACTCACAACTTGGAAAGAAGATCAAAATTTGATAGTCAAATTTTAATTGATATACACAGACACATATACTCAGTGGATGGCTGAAGCATGAGTCTGAGGAATTCTAAAACCAGAATGCTTCCATAACTTGACTGAATATATTTATTTACTTCAAAAATAAAAGTACTAAGTTACTTAACTGACTTATTAAGTTAGTCAGTTAGTTGATCAGTAGTAGTTCAAGTAAAGAAAGAAGGAAGTTTATTTAAAAAAAAAAAACACAAAAACCTTTTCCGTGTCTAAACATTACCTTTTGAGGGAGACACTTAGCCATTGGTTATGGAACAGAGAGGCCTGGTAGGCTACAGTCCATGGGGTTGCAGGGTGTTGGACAGGGCTTAGCATGAAACACCATTGCTATTGACATTTAGGTACCATTCTCAAGATTATTCCTAGATGCATAATGTATTCTCACCATTCCCCTTAATTATTTAATTCATCTAAGGCCCCTTATTCTTCTTACATGGTCACAAGCTTTTTATCATTTGGTTTTTTAAGAAGTTTTGCCTGCAGTGAAATTACCATATAGGTTATGCCAACAATGGTGATCCAAAGGTGATATTTCTTTGAAGTAATTGATGGTTTTATATTATAGCACAGTTTTTGTGGGGATTCCCAGGTGGTGCTAGTGGTAAAGTATGCCTGCCAGTGCGGGAGATATGAGACGCGGCAGATTCAATCCCTCCGGAAGGCATAGCAACCCACTCCAGTATTCTTACCTGCAGAATCCCTTGGACAGAGAAGCCTGGTGGGCTACAGTACATAGTGTCACAGAGTTGGACACGACTGAAGTGACTGTCCACGCACGCACAGTTTTGTGAACCAAGTTAGTTCTTTCCCTTGTGAAGCGTTTATCAGGAACTGTTAATGGGTCAGCTGTATTTCATACCCAGGATAAGTCAGTAAATAAACAAGCAAGTTGCTTGTCCTTGGAAAACTTATACTGTGAAATGGTGAGGTAGACAAGATACATTCTCAGTGAGAAAAACACAATAAAGGAAGCGAACGTAATGATATAATACAGAATAACTGGGAGACAGAGAAGGAGCTTTTTGGTGGAAGTGGAATCTGTAGATGACTTTTAAAAGAAACTAAAGGCTCAGAGAATGTATTTAGCAAGTGAGAGAACAGTTTTCCAAGCAGAGAAAACCAAAAGTTCTGAGCAGACTAGAGTCTTCGTATATAAAGAAAGCTGGAAAAGGTAGGGGTATATAATACTAAGTAGAATCTTATAGATCAGGAGTTTGGATTTTTTTTTCAGATCTACTTCAAGTACACTGATGAAACCAAGATTTTAAATATCTGAAGCTGAAAGCCCGATTCTGGAATATCTTCAATTTAAATACAATAAATAGAGCCTGTTAAATCTTTTTGAGACCAGTTTTTCTTACAACCTCAGCCTGTAGACTTTTCCTATATATGCTAGTAACACCATGAATGATAAGCATAACATTACACATATCAACAATGCTATGTAAAATGTCATACTTTGACCATTATTGTTTTAAATCATAGGACTGATATTATATTGCTAACCTAGAGAATGATATACTTATTTAGACAAAGGAGACCATGCAACCTAAAGAGACATAAATGCTGCTTTATAGCTAGATCTTAAATACATCCTGCCTTCTGCTACTAGACACATGAAGGGACTTGCCTGGTGGCACAATGGATAAGAATCTGCCTGCCAATGCATGGGACATGGACTTGATCCCTGGTCCTAGAAGATTTCATATGCCATGGAGCAATGAATCCTGTGTACCACAGCCACTGAGCCCACGTTCTAGGCTTGCAAGCTGCAGCCACTGAAGCCAGCATGCTTAGAGCCTGTGCTCTACCAGAGAAGCTGGTGCAATGAGAACCCTGTACATAGCAGCTAGAGAGAAGCCCCCTGCTCTCTGGAACTGGAGAAAGCCTGCATGTAGCAACAAAGACGCAGTGCTGAGAAAAAGAAATAATAAATATAATCAATAAATACAGATAGTAGTGTGTACATGTCAGTTTTTAAATAAAAGGCAGACAAAACAAGCAATCATTATAGCTCCTTTATCTCACAGTTACCTACAAATTATACTACCTATACTCCCACTCCCCACCAATTAAGCATATTTCAGGAAAACACAGGATATCCGTGGAATTTATGCTGAATACTACAAATTTACTTGTTTTATATTCAGTTTTGAATGGAAGGAATAAGAACTAGCCAAGTTGAATTCTAGAGATGGAAGAAGGTGAGAGGAATGAGAATGTGATCTTTTAAAGTCCATCAGTTCAGTTGCTCATTTCTGTCCTACTCTTTGGGACCTCATGGATCACAGGGAGGATGCAGGCCTCCCTGTCCATCACCAACTCCCGGAGTTCACCCAAATTCATGTCCATTGAGTCGGTGATACCATCCAACCATCTCATCCTCTGTCGTCCCCTTATCCTCCTGCCCTCAATCTTTCCCAGCATCTTTTCAAATGAGTCAGCTCTTCATATCAGGTGGCCTAAGAGTTCCAGAAGAACATCTATTTCTGCTTTCTTGACTATGCCAAAGCCTTTGACTGTGTGGATCACAATAAGCTGTGGAAAATTCTGAAAGAGATGGGAATATAAGACCACCTGACCTGCCTCTTGAGAAATCTGTATGCAGGTCAGGAAACAACAGTTAGAACTGGACATGGAACAACAGACTGGTTCCAAATAGGAAAAGGAGTACGTCAAGGCTGTATACTGTCACCCCTGCTTATTTAACTTATATGCAGAATACATCATGAGAAACGCTGGACTGGAAGAAACACAAGCTGGAATCAAGATAACCTCAGATATGCAGATGACACCACCCTTATGGCAGAAAATGAAGAGGAGCTAAAGGGCCTCTTGATGAAGGTGAAAGAGGAGAGTGAAAAAGTTGGCTTAAAGCTCAACATTCAGAAAACGAAGATCATGGCATCCGGTCCCATCACTTCCTGGGAAATAGATGGGGAAACAGTGGAAACAGTGTCAGACTTTATTTTTGGGGCTCCAAAATCACTGCAGATGGTGACTGCAGCCATGAAATTAAAAGACGCTTACTGCTTGGAAGAAAAATTATGACCAACCTAGATAGCATATTCAAAAGCAGAGACATTACTTTGCCGACTAAGGTCTGTCTAGTCAAGGCTATGGTTTTTCCAGTAGTCATGTATGGATGTGAGAGTTGGACTGTGAAGAAGGCTGAGCACTGAAGAATCGATGCTTTTGAACTGTGGTGTTGGAGAAGACTCTTGAGAGTCCCTTGGACTGCAAGGAGATCCAGCCAGTCCATCCTAAAGGAGATCAGTCCTGGATGTTCATTGGAAGGAATGATTCTAAAGCTGAAACTTCAGTCCTTTGGCCACCTCATGCGAAGAGTTGCCTCATAGGAAAAGACTCTGATGCTGGGAGGGATTGAGGACAGGAGGAGAAGGGGATGACCGAGGATGAGATGGCTGGATGGCATCACGGACTCGATGGACGTGAGTCTGAATGAACTCCGAGAGATGGTGATGAACAGGGAGGCCTGGCATGCTGCGATTCATGCTGTTGCAAAGAATCGGACACGACTGAGCGACTGAACTGAACTGAACTGAAGTATCGAGTTTCAGCTTCAACATCAGTCCTTCCAATGAACACCCAGGACTGATCTCCTTTAGAATGGAATGGTTGGATCTCCTTGGAGTCCAAGGGACTCTCAAGAGTCTTCTCCAACATCACAGTTCAAAAGCATCGATTCTTCAGCACTCAGCCTTCTTCACAGTCCAACTCTCACATCCATACATGACTGCTAGAAAAACCATAGCCTTGACTAGATGGACCTTAGTCAGCAAATTAATGTCACTGCTTTTGAATATGCTATCTAGGTTAGTCATAACTTTCCTTCCAAGGAGTAAGCATCTTTTAATTTCATGGCTGCAATCGCCATCTGCAATGATTTTGGAACCCCCAAAATAAAGTCAACCACTGTTTCCCCATCTATTTGCTGTGAAGTGATGGGACCAGATACCATGATCTTCGTTTTCTGAATGTTGAGCTTTAAGCCAACTTTTTCACTCTCCTCTTTCACTTTCATCAAGAGACTCTTTAGTTCTTCTTCACTTCCTGCGTCATCTGCATATCTGAGTGGCATCATCTGCGCATCTGAGGTTATTGATATTTCTCCCAGCAATCTTGATTCCAGCTTCTGCTTCTTCCAGCCCAGCATTTCTCATGATATACTCTGCATATATGTAAAATAAGCAGGGTGATAATGTACAGCCTTGACATACTCCTTTTCCTATTTGGAACCAGTCTGTTGTTCCATGTCCACTTCTGTCTGTTGCTTCCTGACCTGCATATAGATTTCTCAGGAGGCAGGTCAGGTGGTCTGGTAGTCCCTTCTCTTTCAGAATTTTGCACAGTTTATTGTGGTCTACACAGTCAAAGGCTTTGCCATAGTCAATAAAGCAGAAATAGATGTTTTTCTGAAGCTCTCTTGCTTTTTCCATGATCCAGAAGATGTTGGCAATTTGATCTCTGGTTCCTCTGCTTTTTCTAAAACCAGCTTGAACATCTGGAAGTTCACAGTTTACATATTGCTGAAGCCTGGCTTGGAGAATTTTGAGCATTACTTTACTAGCATGTGAGATGAGTGCAACTGTGCAGTAGTTTGAGCATTCTTTGGCATTGCCTTTCTTAGGGATTGGAATTTTAAGTCCATAGTGACATATAATTTACTTTTAATAACCTCCACTTGATAAGTGGGTGTCCCTGGTGGCTTAGACAGTAAAGAATCTGCCTGCAGTTTAGGATTCCAGAGTTCAATCTCTGGGTCAGGAAGATATCCTGGAAGGAGGGCATGGCAACTCACTCCGATATTTTTGCCTGGAGAATTCCATGGACAGAGGAGCCTGGTGGACCCACCCTAGTCCATGGGGTCATGAAGTGTCAAGACACCACTGAGTGATTAACACACACATTTAGCAAGTAGCAAAGCAAAAATATAATTTGTATATCCTTATTGGTCGATTAAACTAAAGGTTAGATGAATAATATGTTCATGTAGTCAACTTTTGATGTTATTTTGTTTTTAGTCAGATCAGAAATACTCCCCAAGCACAGATCAGCGGGAGGGTGAAGCTACTTATCAAATTGAGTTGTCAGGGAAGAAGAACATTTCTTTCCAAAAACCTGCCACTTAAAACAATATTTGACCTCATGTTACTTAGCCATATGGGAATATACTAAATTCAAGGTTCAGTAGCTTCAGGGAATCTGCTCTAAAACCTTGCAAGTGGCTGGAGAATAAACTGTACGTATATTTTATTTCTAGTATAAAAATCATATGATAAATACATTATGTGGGACCATAGGATTTATTAAAGGAAAAACACTGCAGAATGATTTAATATGAAATGCATTCACAGCATTAATGCACATTTATTGTATGTATACCAGTATTATATGTCCTACCAGATTCTTTTGGTAGTCTTTGTTTTGTGTATTAAAATATTTATTGATATATTTCAGATTTTCTTATAAAGTGATGCCATTTTTCAGAGCCAGTGCATTGTACATAATACAATATACAAAAACATTTATCATTATGTCCTTGACTAATGTTTTTTGTACATTGTATGATTCAAAGAATATATGATGCCATATTTAGAGTGTTTTTCTCTCATTGCAGATCTCCCTTTTTAAAGCACATTTAAGAAGTCTTGCCCTAGTCATCACTACATCATTTCCTCCACTTATCATTTCTAATTTGTGTTTCTAAGTGTCCTCTTGCTTTTAATTCCCACTGGCCTTCGATTCACTTCATTTTCCACACTACTGCCAGTCATCCTTTTCAGATTAAAAAAATTCATTTTGCTGTCTCCAATCCATAAGGCTTCCCTGGTGACTCAGTGGTAAAGAACCCACCTGCCAATGCCCAAGATGCCGGTTTAATCTCTGGATCAGGAAAATCGCCTAGAGGAGGAAATGGCAACCCACTCTAGTATTCTTGCCTGGGAAATCCCATGGACAGAAGAATCCAGCAGACTGTAGTCCATGGAGTCTCAGAAGAGTTGGACGTGACTCAGCAACTAAACAACAGCAGCACCAAATTCCATACTCATTCCTCTTCCCCTTTAGAATATGATTCTCATTATTTTCAAAGTCAGACTGAGTCTGTGTTCCAGCAGAGCCTCCACTTCCCCTCTTCCTTCTCTGGAGCTTCTCACACTTAGCTTCTCTGAATGCCTTCAGGCTGTGTCCTAACTTTTGAACACCCTTTATTTTATTCTTCAACAGGTGAGCTACTTATCCTTACACAAGTGCTTCCCCACAAAACCTTTCTAGATTTTAGTCTCTCTTATATGCACTGCTCCCAACTCATTCTCTCTACCTTCCACAGTTTGTCTCTCAGTTGAGTGTTTCTTCTTTTGCTTAAACAGCGTAGCTCTTATTAATACTATAGTGATGTTTTCTAGTGCTGTGATGCTTCCTATTTTGAAAATCCTTGAGTTTAGAAACTCTATATCTTCACTGATGAATACAGAGGGCATTCAGTCAATATATATTTAATGAGTGTTAATACATGTTTAATTAAGACAGAGTGTTGAACTGATGTAGTTGTGATAAGGTCAGGCAGCCCTGCCACTTTTCAAGTCCTTGCTCCACTGTTACCAGCTATTAGGAACAAGTAAGTTACTTAAACTCTGTGCTTTGCTTTTCGGATTGGAAAATGAATGGTACATGGATTTCTAGCTCAAAGCATAGATGCAAGGACATAAGGCAGTTAGCAAAATGCTTGATATATCATCAGAGCTAAAATGAATGTTAACTGTTATTGCAAAGGAAGGAAGTTTATCAGGATTATAGTATACAGTATCTTTATTTTACTATCCCAAAGCTTGCTCACAATTTCATTTTAAAGTACAAATAAGAATAGGGTACAGCATATTTGGAAAATAGTCATTATTGTTATGTCTAATAAATGAACTGTAGTAGATAAAGATTGATATATTTTAAGAACATAAATTCAAATAATGAAAACTAAATGAATCATAGAAGTAAAGTATTGATTTGCTAGACTTTTTATCATATATGTCCTTTGTAGTCCTATGACTGATAAAAATCTTGACAAAACATTAGCAAAAATAGTTAAACATCTTTAGGGAGTCAGGCATTTGGCGTCAGGCAGATCTAGGTTTACATTCCATCTCGTACTCTCTGCATGCTGATTGACTACTTGACATTTCCTAATTCACTTAGGAGTTATATTAAGGAATCTAATGTATGACAAAATTTCATTCTTTTCTGAGCCTAAATACACACACACACACACACACACACACACACACACACACACACCCACCCCTGGAGAAGGAACTGGCAACCCACTCCAGTATTCTTGCCTGGAGAATCCCATGAACAGATGAGCCTGGCAGGCTAGCTTCCATGGGGTTGCAAAGAGTTGGGTATGACAGACACCACACATACATATGCACTCACTCATCTTTATCCATTCATCTGTTGATGGTCACCTAGATTGCTTCAATATCTTGGCAGTTATAAATAATGCATGTATCTTACTGAATTTGTGTTTTGCTTTTTCAATTATATACCCAAGAGTGGGGTTTCTTGGTCATATGGTAGTTCTGTAGTTTCGTTTTTAGTTTCTTGAGGAACCAATAGTGTATGAGGATTCTGTTTTCTCCACATCATTGCCAACATTTCTTTGTATTATTTTTGATGATAGCCATTCTGACAGCTGATGTCTCATTGTGGTTTTTATTTCCCTGGTGATTTTATTTATTTATTTAATGCAGAGGAATTGCAGGGGAGATTTAGAGACTGATTTGCTAGTTGGCTACTCACAGTTCATTTCCTACCTTTTCCCTTCTCAAGGTTTTTCTATAGTACCCAGTCAAAAGATTTAGGTTGGACTGATCTAGGGCCAGAACCCCTCACTTATGAGTGGATTTTGATTGTTTAAACCACCTCTGTTCAGGATTGGAGATAAAATCTTACCATATCAGTCAGTACAAGATCTGTGCTTGATTATAGAGTGTTCTAATGGTTAGGATTTGGAATATTGTTTAACTGATTTGAGAATATGACCTCAGTTCTCCCACTGGATAAAAACAAGTGTGATTTCAGCAATTTCTGGTCATTTTGCAGCAATGAGGTTGGCAATGCTGAAGATGCTGTGCTAAAGCTAACCCAAACAGAGGGAGAAGGTCAAAGCTAAGGGTGTGTCTTTTCTTTTTAATGTGGCAAAAGTAGTCTTTCATTATCTGACTCTTGCACACTTTTTCAGCCTCATTTCCACGCTCTTCCCTGCTATATTCTTTAACCTAGTTGCGTGATCTATGGAGAATTTCCAGATTGTCCCATACTCTTGTTGCCATCAAATTCCTTTTTTTCTTCAAGTCCCTTTACCTAAAATCCTTCGTTTAATCATATTTCTTCAGTCCCCAGTTAACCATTTATTTTTTAAGACTCAGCTCTAGGGAAACTGTCAGCTATTGTCTGAATGCTTGTAGGCTCCCCAACCCCAACCCCACATTCATGTGCTGAAACTTAATACCTAATTGGAAAATGGGGAGGTGATGAGTTCACGAGGGTGGTGCCTTCATGATGGGCTTAGTGCCACCTACAGGTTAAATTACACGTTCAGATAGGCTTGAAAAAGATCAGTATGATTTAATTCCAAATTAGTTACGGAAATGTTATTTTTCCACTTCAGATCCTTATTTTAAACCCCCAAGAGACATAAAAGAGGAGAAAGCAAGCTAAGAGGGTTGGCAGTCCTAAACTTGTCCTCTTGGTCAGTGCAGCACACTGTGGCTTCCCTTCTTTTCAAAGCTTGTTGCTTTGGTAGATAAGTGATGGTCTGAGTTATCTGGAACAAGATACTAGGAGTGGGAACCATCTCTGTACTTCATGTGTCCTTGGTGTGACTGTGTCTCTGTGTACATGTGTATATTTCTGAGGTAGCAATGCATAGGGGGTGACAAAGTAGAATATCTTGATATATAAAACTATCAGGATAAAGTCAAAAGGGTCCCAGAACCCCACCTCCCTCTCTCCCAGCCCTCTGTGTCTCCCAGCCAGAGATGATTTGCCCTCTTCATAAAGATCAGTTCAGTTCAGTCGCTCAGCTGTGTCCGACTCTTTGCGACCCTGTGAATTGCAGCACACCTGGCCTCCCTGTCTATCACCATCTCCCGGAGTTCACTCAAACTCACGTCCATCGAGTCTGTGATGCCATCCAGTCATCTCATCCTCTGTCGTCCCCTTATCAAAACTGTCTAAATATTCCCTCCAATATGTTTAGATACTTTTATGAAACAACTGATAATTGGAGGAGCTTATACGCGTATGTCAGCCGATCAAAGAATCAAGCCGTTTCTTGCAGCCCTACTCCCTACACTGCCATTCTCCTTGCCCTGCTAACACACACAAATACACATACCCTACAGATCAGACCAGGCTTCAAGCAGAGACTTTGCACAAGTAACATCTGACTTTTAATGAGATGAGGCCACAGACTTACTGATATATACACACATAGAATGAACATATAGCAGTAACATACTGATAAACTATCATAAGCTAAGCTAAGTCACTTCAGTCGTGTCTGACTCTGTTTGACCCCATAGATGGCAGCCCACCAGGCTCCCCCGTCCCTGAGATTCTCCAGGCAAAAGCACTAGAGTGGGTTGCCATTTCCTTCTCCAATGCATGAATGTGAAAAGTGAAAGTGAAGTCGCTCAGTCATGTCTGACCCTCAGCGACCCCATGGACTGCAGCCTTCCAGGCTCCTCCATCCATGGGATTCTCCAGGCAAGAATACTGGAGTGGGGTGCCATTGCCTTCTCCAAAACTGTCATAGAGGGATATTTAAATATAAACAGCTTATGCTGTGAAGTGGCAACCCACTCCAGTATTCTTGCTTGAAGAATTCCATGGATGTAGGAGCTTACTAGGCTACAGTCCATAGGGTCACAAAGAGCCAGACACAGCTGAGCGACTTCACTTATGCTGTGCCAGAAGGTAAAGTTATCAGGGCTTTTATAACTAGACATCAATGTATATTTTATTCTTTAATACTAGTCTTTAATAAAATTCTATATTCTCCTCTATGAAAGTGAAGACAACATTTTCTTTGAAGTGAACTTTACAAAACTGAAGGGTTTTTTGATGTGTGTGTGTGTGTGTGTGTGTGTGTGGCTGGATAAAGAATTTGCAACATTTTAAGTAACTGAACATTTAAGAATGTTGGCTTTTTTACATCATTTGATGTTCCCTTCTATGTGTAGAACAGATATCCTCACCAAGCTTACTGTATATAATGTCTAGTTATTCCATTATAAGAATTTTCTTCCCCCTTGGGAAATACCAAAATGAAGAGTTTAGTATTCTAAAAAAAGTCTCTCTTTTGCATGAATATATAATTATCCAGGTTTTTATTCAAGACAAAAACAAATTATGCATCAGTGTAGAGCTGAGCAGTCTGTAAACTCAAGAGGATTCAGAGAATTTTGTTTCACCTGTGGTGAAGGTAAATAGACTAAACAGTTATCATTGACAGTATGAAACATTGATGTTCCATGGCTGGCCTAAGGTTTGCCATGGACATGCTGCCAAGGTTACATATTACATAGTTCTTGTTAGAATCATTGCTATTCTCTGGGTTTAAGTGTATGTGCTAGAGGATGCTTTAAACTTTGTTAGAAAATCAGCTTTAAGCTGTTGGTACATTTTCAATTTTATTATACTTTTCCCAAGCGTGAGAGGCAGTAATGATCATAGATTTTTTTCCCCCAAGTTCATATGATGTTGATTGAAAGCACATTGCCTTTGTCTACAGTAGTGGAATATAGTTAAAATTATACCTTTAAAATAATACTGGTAATTGTGTTTATATGTGTTAAAGTTGGAAAGTTGATAGTATTAGGAAAATATTTTTATTTATTTTTTCTTCATTTAATTTCATTTTCCTTTTATTTCAACTGATTGTGTAGGCATTTGGCCTGTTGTGTTATTTCTACATGGACGTTAAGCTCAGTTCCTAGTAGTTATTGCTTGATTCAGTTTAGCATAGGTCAGTGACAGTGGTCTGTTGTAGACAACTAAGATTAAAGCTGAATTCCAATTTGCATCTCAAAAAATGTCTGTGAAGACCATTTTACAAAAGAAATTATGATCACTAGTTATTTTAGATTTCTTTCTTCCTCAAGCTCACTCTTTCGTCTTACGGGATTGTAGAAACCTCTTTGATAAATAAAAGGATTTGTGTGTAGCTTTGGATACCTCATCCCTTAGTGTCATGAAGGATTTGAACTTAAAGCTAATTAAAATCCTAATAAATGAATATACATATGAAATATTTATCCATTGAAATAAAATGGCAGTTCCAATAACACGAGTGTATTTTGTTTCTATGAAATGTTTTCCTTAGAGAGGCTCAATGCCTTTGAGAAAGTAACAAAACCCACAAATTATCTCGCTGATGAGCACATTAATGAATGAAGGAAAATACTTTTTCCTCTCATTTACAGATACAAATCAAGGTGAAATATGAAAGGCTTTACACCTCTAAATTAGTCTGTCAAAGAACAGTGAGTTCAGTCCTGAAAATTCTTAAGTCTTTTATCTTTTTCCCTTCTTGAAACCAGCATGAAATTTCTGGTCACCTTTGAAAATGGGAATTTTGATATTTAAATGCAAGAATTGATGCTTTTGAACTGTGGTGTTGGAGAAGACTCTTGAGAGTCCCTTGGACTGCAAGGAGATCCAACCAGTCCATTCTGAAGGAGATCAACCCTGGGATTTCTTTGGAAGGAATGATGCTAAAGCTGAAACTCCAGTACTTTGGCCACCTCATGCAAAGAGTTGATTCATAGGAAAAGACTCTGATGCTGGGAGGGATTGGGGGCAGGAGGAGAAGGGGATGACCGAGGATGAGATGGCTGGATGGCATCACGGACTTGATGGACGTGAGTCTGAATGAACTCTGGGAGATGGTGATGGACAGGGAGGCCTGGTGTGCTGCGATTCATGGGGTCGCGGAGAGTCGGACACGACTGAGCAACTGAACTGAACTGAACTGAAATACAAGAACCACAAATACTTTTAAAAACTCAAAAGCCTGAGTGAAAATGTAAATAATTCTGTGATTTCACTATTGAAGGCAATGTAGAATAAATATTAAGGTTTGGGGATACAGAGTCCTCCTATGTGGGTTTTCTTCTGGCTGCACCCATGTAGTATGTGGGGTGAGAGTGGGTAAGAGCTGTGACCTTTTGGTCCCTCAGCTTCTCACCTCTGCAGGGGAATCTTGACACATTGTTCCTGGATTTATTGTGAGGATTGGATGAGATATTGTATGAAATACACCATATCTGCTTGGCAGATAGCAAGCTGTTTTGGCTATTTGGCTATTTTAATAATACTTTGATAGTAACTGACAATAACAAGTAAATATTTGTATAGCTAATTTGTCCTAATTGGGAATTTTACTTCCCTATTTCAGGAAAAGATGAAGCAATCATATGTCAAGCTGTTTTCTAAAAAATGTTTACAAAGCATGAAATCCACTGTAGGACTGAATTTTTAAATGATCTATAACTAAAATCAGCCAGGATTCTTCTCTTCGGGAGAATATGAATAAAATGTGTTCTTTAATGGTGCTTGTGGAAGATGGGATGGTGGAGGGGATGATGGGGTGAAAGATGGGGCAGACTTGAAATAAACAAGAAGTCAATGGTTTAGTTCCATATACCATATTTAAAGGTTTGCTTTCATTATAAAACAAAAGGACAGTACAGCACAGTTTAAAATGTTTTTCTGCAAACTTTTAAATTGATATTTAATTAAATATATATTTAACATATAACAAAAAGTATTTTGGTATCCTAACAATCCAGAGTTAAATATATAAATTTTTGATGCTTTAAAGATTTTCTTGAACATTTAATTTGTGATTTTAAAAGAAGACTGACTTTCATAATATGATGAACTGTTTCCTAACTGTGACACTAATTGTGGTTTTAAGGCACAGTCTTAATAAAATATGAACAGAATATATTTTTCTTGCTTTTGCAAAGTATTTTTTTTTAAAACAAATTTGGAATGAGCCAACTAAAAAATTGCTTTATAATGTATGGATGTGTAAATCCAAAACAAGCAAACAAAAAATGAATGCAGTGAGTTCATTTACCACAGAAAAAATTTATATTTTATATAATGAAAATCTCTTCCTTGTTACTTGATTTACAGACTAAGATCTTTTGCATTTAAGAAAGCCATGTTCTTTCAGTGACTACTACTACAAAAACTTAATGTCAGTTAGGGTATGAGGGTGAAAAAGTAGACTTTATTTAAAAAGATGCAATCTAGAAAATCTTACCAGGAGAAATGAATATAAAATACTTAAGATCCACAAATAAAATTGTCTAACAGAAAAGTGAAATAGTTATAGTGAATTTGAATATGGGTAAATAACGTTTAACATTATGAGAATTGCTTATAATAGCTATGTCCATTGTTAACTGTACTTTAAATTTCTAGAGTTTTACATCTTACAATGTTCACTTTTAAAGATAATAATATTTCAGATAGATTAGATAATTCTGATTATTTTAGTTTAGTGTATCATATGCTACTTTCTGATATTTTTGTTGGCAATAAAATTCACTTGTTACTTCAAGAGTATTTATATGCACATAATATTAATTAATCCATAATTAATCCAAAGGTTACATACTGAGTAAGATTGTCTTATTCAAGCTTCATAGCAGACTTTGGATGACAGATTTATCCTCTTTATAAAGGTGAAGAGAGTGAAGATTTTTAAGAATAATCTGAGAAGCTTAAATTTGAGATTAAATGTACTTGAGGAGGTGCGAGCATAATTCTGCTCTTACAGCTCAGGATGTTGTATTTTTTCCTGTACTAAGATTTTTAGTAGACCAATACTATACATATTTAGTCGGTGTTACTCCTAGAGAAATTAAAAATAGTAGCATGTATTTCTCCTATTAGCATGCCACTTTTTAAATTTAATTTCATTTTTTTTTCTTCTAGAAACTACAGCCATATTAGCATTAAACATAGGAATTATTTCCACTTATGTGTACTTGGGTCCAGCAGTATCTCTTCTCACCTGGTCTCCCCACCTCTCCTTAGACACACTCTCTCTCTCTCTCTCTCTCTCACACACACACACACACACTCTCTCTCTCTCTCTCGCTCTCTCACACACACACAGGCACACACATATACACTGTTTCTCCCCAATGATCTCTCTGTCTCAATTCTAGAATGATTAGATTATCATCTAAAAGGTGAGATTGTGTTGGTATAAGTAAAACTCTTGGGAACACTTTTCCCATGGGTTCCCAAACTGATCTCACAGAGATGAAGTGAGTATTCCCAGGGTTGCTGAAGTTTCCTTGTGGGGTACTGGCCTGTCTTCAGCTGTCTGACCTTAAGCAGGCTGAAAAGCATTTCGCTGGAGCTTAAGAAGTCCCTGAATTAATTCAAAATATAGTCTAGATTAGCATGATTCTTTCTGAAGCTACTTCCTAGTGTTGAGAGCAAAATATAGAATAAAAAGTATTTAGGTCAAATCTTGAAATATAGAAACATAGTTTATTTTTAATAAGTAAGCATTCATTAATCTCATTAATAAAGCTTATAAAGATGTCTGATACATAATTGAGCTATAACTACTGAGAAAATCTAAAAATTATTTTCAGTACATATTTGAGTTGCATCAGTCCTACTATGGGCTTCCCTGGTGGCTCAGATGGTAAAGTGTCTGCAATGCAGGAGACCCGGCTTCAATCCCTGGGTTGGGAAGATTCCCTGGAGAAGGAAATGGCAGCCCACTCCAGTATTCTTACCTGGAAAATCCCATGGATGGTGGAGCCTGGTAGGCTACTGTCCATTGTGTTGCAAAGAGTTGGACACGACTGAGCAACTTCACTTCACTTTGGTCCTACTATACAACTGATAGCATTGGACTACTGATCCAATAACCACATTTAAAGATGTGTTTAGGACTGCTTTAGGTTCTTTGGTTTGCATACTATTAATTCAACTGCAGTTTTTAACTGATTCTATAACAATAATCTAAAACACCTTTTATGCAAAACCTTAAAGGTGACTTTTACATAAAATTTAGGAAGAGTACTTTATTAAATAGAAAAATTATTAAAATACTTGAATTGATTAGCATATAAGGCAACAAAAAATAAAATACACGATTTGTGAGGATTCTTTGCTGCACTGACACTGCCAGATCTATACTATAGTTATACTTGCTGCTCAAGTCTGAGATTTTAAAGATCATTGCATTAATATGTTTTGCATTGTCGTGAAAGGGTAATATTTTTCTAAACTCAGTTTTATATGAAATTATTAGCTCAGGAATGAATTCAAATTCTCTTGAAGTTTATTGTAAATAGGAGATGGAGAAGGAATATAACATATATTGAGAGCCTGTTGTTTTACAGATTCCATTTGATTTAATAACTACAGTAAACTTATGATGTCAGCAATATTATTAGTTTTCTAGAGGAGGAAACAGAGGCTTATTAACTAATTGGTCTGAGTGATACAACTGGTAGGTGGGTGAGGGTGAGGGTTGGGATTTAAATTTGAATCTGCATGACTCCAAAGATGAGGATCTTTTTTTTATTTCATATGCTCCACAGAGTCTGAAACTGTAGTTCATGTTCATTGCTCAGTCCTAGCTACATTTTTGATATTCCTATTCTTAGTTAAACATGTAACATTTACATATACTTTTTACACAACAATGTCTTTATCTTTTTACTATGGACTGTGGAAAGAGTTTGAGCAGTATGGCTGAAATCTTGTACATACGTCAAGACATTGGGAACTGTTCCATGGTGATGGTGGGGGTGTGTGTGTGTGTGTGTGTGTGTGTGTGTGTGTGTGTGGCATGTTTACACATCATAAGCACATAGACAAGTTCAAGTAGACCTTGTGGACAGGCTAAATACTTCAACAGGCCTTCCTGCCTTGGACAAAATCATTTGCTAGGCAGGGAAATGCAATTTCTTTTTTAGCATTTATTAAGCTTCTAATATAATTTAAAATGAGGCAAATGATTTAGACTTCTCTTCTATTGGAAAGCTTTGGCACTGGCTTCAACAATATAAATTATGATATCTTTATCGTGGATATTGGGAATATGACCTTTTTTTTTGTTTTTGTGCAAAGCTTTTTAAAAATGTGCCTTAAAAAAAAATTTACTAGAAGAAACTACCGATGACACAATTATTTTTAGCTGCTACTGCTGTAATTACTAATGAAGAAAAACTTGGAGAAAACGAGGGAGGCATCACTATCGTAGCATTTTTTTGTTTGTTTATTTGCTTGCTTTGATTTTTGGAAGGGATGTGGCCTATTGAATAGTTTAAAATTATCAGTTCATTGAATCCTGAGTGAGTGGAACTTAAATTTTCATTTCCTTATGGTGTTTTTACATAGGCCTAATCTTTTTTGGAGCATACTCTGAATTTATCACATGTGGCCCACATATAGGTTTATTTGACCAACTTATTGTCATTAGAGGTAATAAGATTTAGCTTTCTGCTTAGCATACTCTTTAGTGTCTTTTATTCTCCTGTCATGATAGTATTTCTAAATTAATATTCTGTTGCTCTTAAAGAAATGAGAGAAAAAGGGGTAAAGAGATGGATTTAACTAAAATACTGCTGTAAAAATGAACACAGGTTACTAGAGCGATTGTTGATATCTTTTTATCAGTTTAATGTTTCAGTTCCTAACATATTGCAAAGAGCCTCTTAAGGATTATTACTTAGTAATATTTTAGTTTTCTCATAATGTCCTTATCCTAATACATCATCTACTAAATTTTTTTAACTCTATAAAGGTTTGTTTCCCATCTGTTTTGTGTTGGATATTGTAATGAGTTCTGGAAATAATGAGATGAATGAGATTGTTGTGGTTGTCCTCAAGCAACATCTAGTCTGTCCATAAAGACAGATCCATCAGAGTCAACTACACGTATGTTATTAAGCAATGGCAGTTTTCGATTAAGCAAAAACGATTAATTAATTAAATGATTTATTGAGTGTCTTTCCTGTGACTGGCATAGTGATAGCCTTGAAGATACAAATGTGTCTAAGTCTGCTGCTAAGTCGCTTCAGTCGTGTCTGACTGTGTGCGACCCCATAGACGGCAGCCCACCAGGCTCCCCGTCCCTGGGATTCTCCAGGCAAGAACACTGGAGTGGGCTGACATTTCCTTCTCCAATGTATGTAAGTGAAAAGAGAAAGTGAAGTCGCTCAGTCCTGACTGACTCTTAGCGACCCCATGGACTGCAGCCCACCAGCTCCTCCATCCATGGGATTTTCCAGGCAAGAGTACTGGAGTGGGCTGACATTGCCTTCTCCGTGTCTAAGTCTAAACTGTACATTTAAAAAACTCAGAGACTTCTGGTAAGTGGAAGCGTTAAGTGTATGGTTTGTTTTGACTATGGCTGTTAGAATTACCTTCATGATTTTGGGAAGTACAGAGAAAGGAGTGGTTACTTGTCTTGGGCTAGGATTAAGAACGGTATTGCCAGTACCTGATTTAGGGATTGCTGAAGTGAAAACATGCTTGCCAGCAGCTACAAAATAGTAATTTGATGGGACTAAAGATACACCATGGTAGAGAGAAATCTTTTTCTTCTGTTCTTTCAGTAGCAACACAGACTGTCATGTTAAAGAATTTGGTATTTTTCTTGAAAATGACATGCAGCTATAAAGAGACTTTAAATGGACTACATTGTTTTCTTAAAGCAACAACAAAAAACACTCCAGGAGTGCAAACAGGAAAGGACTAAGGCCAGAGGCCAGGCGATTTCTCATTAACAAGATATTTCGCTGCTAAGGACCCATGGCCGGCTTGGCTGTGTGTTCACAGTTGGCATGCTATTTGTTCAACTGAATTTCTTCAAGTACCTTTAATTTCCTGGGCTCTGTGAATATAAGGAGACCATGACATGGTCCTTCCCATAGGCATTTTTGGCAGATGAGTGTACCCCTGCCCTGAGGTTATTAGAGAAGATCTTTAGCTATGTTGAACTTAGTAAAGACCTTTCCTCAATTTTTCTTCCATACATTTTTTCAGTTAAGCTTAATTGAGAGTTTCCTAGGTTCGTATGTAATGGATGTCTAAAAATTGCATATCTTATTCTTATAGATGAACAGATTATAAAATACAGAATATAGAAAAAAGTGAAATATATATCAAAGTGTTGTGTGCCTGTGAATGTTTCCTTAGCAGAATCTCATGTTTACCATAGATACATAATGATAAATAAAGAAAATCATTTCAATGAATTTTGATTTCATAGCAGGTTTTGTTTTTATTTTCCTAATTCGTAAATACTAAGAGCTCTGTTATGGGGGAGATATTTTGATGGGAAGAATAGTTTGCAAAGACTTTGGAAATCACCCTTAGAGGTGGGACTAATGTGTCCATACCTGGCCTCTAGTTATATGTTCATAAACTCCTGATGGTTTTAGCTCTTGACCTGTAGTCCATGTTATTTTCAAAGTCTTAGGATCCTTAAGCATTTTCAAGTCCAGTGACTTTGGTCTTTGAAGTTTTCTCTTAAGACCTGATCTGCTTTCTCAACATCACTAATCAAAATTAGTGGAATGAAAATTGAAACAACAGTTAGACACCAACTCACATCTGTCATAATGTGTGTTATTAAAAAGACAAGAAATAGAAAATGTTGGTGAGGATGTGGAGAAAAGCAAACCTCTTGCACGGTTGGTGGGAAAGCAGTGTAGTCACTGTAAGAAATAGTATGGAGATTGCTCAGAAAGTTCACAATGGAGCTATTAATACCATATGATCCAGTAATTCTGCTTATGGGTATTTATCTGAGGAACAAATGCACTAATTAGGAAAGATACATGCACCACTGTGTTCATTGCAGCATTATTCACAGTAGCCAAAGTATGGAAGCAGCCTAAGACAAATGGAAAATGATGTGGTATCTATATGCAATTGGATATTTCTCAGCCATTACAAAAGAATGAAATCTTGGCATTAGGAACAGCATGAATGGACCTAGAGGGTATTAAACTAAGTGAAATAAGTCAGAAAAAGAAAGACAAATACTTTATGATTTCACTTACATTTGACATAAAAAAAAAAACAAATGAACACACAAAGTAGAAACAGTTATAGATACAGAGAGCAAACAGGTAGTTGCTAGAGAGGAGGAAATAAATAGATAAGGGAGGTTAAAAGGTACAAACTTCTAGCTGCAAAATAAACAAGTGACATATATGATATGTCTAGTGTGGGAAATGCAGTCAGTAACTGTGTAATATCTTTGTATTGTAACAGGTCATAACTGGACTTACTGTGGTTATTATTTTAAAATGTATAGAAATATCAAATCACTATCCTATACAATAAGAAATAACATAGTGTTGCAGGACAATTGTTCTTCAAAACAAAAAACTCATAGAAAAAAATATCAGGTTTGTGGTTATTAGAGGCAGGAGGAGGAGGGAGAGGTAATTGGATAGAGGCAGTCAAAAGGTACAAACTTCCAGTTAATGAAAGTAAGTGCTAAGGATGTAATGTACAACACAATTGATATAGTTAACATTGTCGTTAAAGGGTAAGTCCTAAGGATTCTCATCACAAGGAAAATATATATTTTTTCTGTTTCCCTTACTTTGTATCTGGGGCTTTCACGGTGACTTAGTGGTAAAGAACCCGCCAACCAATGCAGGAGATGCAGGTTTGATCCCTGGGTTGGGAAGATCCCCTGGAGAAGGAAATGGTAACTCACTCTAGTGTTCTTGCCTGGGAAATCCCATGGACAGAGGAGCCTGACAAGCTACAGTCCACGTGGTCACAAAATAGTCAGACATGACTTAGCAACTATATAGCAAGAAATTTTGTATCTATAAGAAAGACAGAGGAACCAGAGACCAGATTGCCAACATCTGCTGGGTCATTGAGCAAGCAAAAGAGTTCCAGAATAACATCAACTTCTGCTTTATTTACTATGCCAATGCCTTTGACTGTGTGGATCACAACAAACTGGAAAATTCTGAAAGAGATGAGAACACCAGACCACCTGACTTGCCTCCTGAGAAATCTGTATGCAGATCAAGAAGCAACAGTTAGAACTGAATGTGGAACAACAGACTGGTTCCAAATCGGGAAAGGAATATGTGAAGGCTGTATATTGTCACCTTGCTTATTTAACTTATGTGTAGAGTACATCATGTGAAACATTGGGCTGGATAAAGCACAACCTGGAATCAAGATTGCTGGGAGAAGTATCAATAACCTCAGATACGCAGATGACACCACCCTTATGGCAGAAAGCAAAGAAAAACTAAAGAGCTTACTGACTCTTGATGAAAAGTGCAAGAGGAGAGTGAAAAAGTTGGCTGAAAACTCAACATTCAGAAAACGAAGATTGTGGTATCCGGTCCCATCACTTCATGGCAAATAGATGGGGAAACAATGGAAACAGTGACAGACTTTATTTTTTGGGCTCCACAATCACTGCAGATGGTGACTGCAGCCATGAAATTAAAAGCCACTTGCTCCTTGGAAGAAAATCTATGACCAACCTAAATAGCATATTGAAAAGCAGAGACTACTTTGCCAACAAATGTCTGTCTGGTCAAGGCTGTGATTTTTCCAGTACTCATGTATAGATGTGAGAGTTGGACTATAAAGAAAGCTGATGCCCGAAGAATTGATGCTTTTGAACTGTGGTGTTAGAGAAGACCCTTGAGAGTCCCTTGGACAGCAAGGAGATCCAACCGGTCTATCCTAAAGAAAATCAGTCCTGAATATTCAGTGGAAGGACTGTTACTGAAGCTGAAACTCCAATACTTTGGCCACCTTATGCGAAGAACTGACTCATTTGAAAAGACCCTGATGTTGGGAAGAATTGAAGGCAGGAAGAGAAGGGGACGACAGAGGATGAGATGGTTGAATGGCATCACCAGCGTGATGGGGATAAGTTTGAGTAGGCTCTGGGAGTTGGTGATGGACAGGGAAGTCTGGCTTGTCACAGTTTCACGGGGTTGCAAAGAGTCGGACACGACTTGAGTTACTGAACTGATAAGAAATGATGGCTGTTCACTGAACTTATTGTGGTAATCATTTCTTGATGTATTTAACTGGTCATTATGCTGTACACCCTAAATGTACATAGTGCTCTATGTCAATTATATCTCAGTAAAACTGGAAGAAGAAAAAGAAGACTGGATCTGTTCTGATCATGGCTGGTTTGACTGATTAATAGTTCCAGCATACATTTGGGAATGCTCACTGGTGTTATGTGATTTTTCTTCTCTCCTTTTAGACTATATTTAAGTGAGTTTTGGTGATAATAAAAACTTACTCAACAGGTTAGCATAAGTCTACCTGCTAGTGAGGAACACAGGAAATATGGGTTATGTAAGACACACATTTGTGGTTGAATACTGGACTTTTAGACAGATAGTCCTGAATCTTTATTAATACTCTTGTTTCTTTAACTGCTTATCATGCCTCTATTGCTCCAAAATTATCAGGAAGAAGGGTTCTGATAACTTTATTGAATTTGTTGTGTGATTTCACTTTCCTTGCCCCCAAAAAGAAGATAGTATCTATACTATCTAAAATGTAGGACGATAGAGAAGATGATGGCAGATTATGTAGGAGATCATGTGTGAAAAGAATTACTGTTGCTGTATAACAATAAATACCTGAGAATAGCAGTAATGGTGGGTAATGCTGATATCATCGTAAGTCCAGTTCATATTTCCTTATTTTTTTAAATTGACATCTCCAGCCAATTTTAAATTGGTTTCCATGTAAGCCACTGGTTGGACCAGTTACTTTGACTTTGGAAAGAAATTCCATTAGAGATCAGAATATTTAAGTGAGGTTAATACCTGCTCATGATTTGGTTGTAAAATTAAAAGTACTTAATTGCATAGGATTTGACACAACCTATTCATACCTGAGAGTCACAGTAGAAAAACTATCAGGAGACATGGGGAGGAAAAAAAACCCAACTCTAAAAAGTCAGACAGAAAGATATGTTTGTGTGTATATGTCTGATGTTTTGCCAAAAACACATACAACTCTGATGTGTTGAGTAATTATTCACTGAGCTAGTTTTAGAGGTTCTAGTTATTAAATTTTCTGTTTAGTTCCTAACATTACCCCCAATTTTAAAAGACTATAAAGGGAAGGGACTATTATTATTGAGATTTATTAAGAGTAGGAATATACTTTAAGAACTTTAATTTTAGGATTTAGGATACTCTGATTCTGAGTTTCTTTGTAATTTAAAAAGTGTTTGATAAGTTTTCAGCTATTAGACACTTTATATTCATGGTAAGCATGAAATTGCTTTTATACAGGTGCTAGTATATGATTTAGGTGAACCCATTAAAATAAAGAGTATTTAAATTTATAATTATATTTAAAATACGTAGTTAGAAATGTAAGTGGATTCCACCATTGCTGAGGAAACACATTTCTTTTACAAGTTCTAGCCAAATGGGTTACTTGTAATTTTGTTTCAATCTTCAATATAAAAGTTTAGAATTCAGGTAAAAATCACCTGCAATAGATGGCAAATTAGTTTTATGTCATGGAACTCTGCCATTAGTGAGGAAACATTGTTAAGAACATAAATCAAATAGAACTTAAAAATAATAATATTTTTCTTCTGCTTTTGTTATATTATCAAGTTGGATACTTTTAGAAAAAGCTGAAATGTACGCAACAGGACTGAAAGGGAAGAGAAGGCTTCTGATAACTTTATTTGAATTCCTCTTTGTAACTTAAATCAGTGAAGAAAATGGCTTCCTCGGAGTCAATTTTTTCTGATACATAATTGGTTAGTGTAGCGATTAAATTATGAGTGTCACATTTAATTTAAAACCAAAGAGAGAAATAGCATTATCACCGAGAATGTGCTCTTTTGTGAATGTCAAGTGCAACTTGTTGAAGGTCTTTTGAAAAACAGTAAGACTTTGTGCATTAGTTATGCATGCCTGGAGCACCTACCAGTCTGGCATACAGATGCCAAGTACACTATTGATCTGCACTATTCGTAATGCAGGTTGGCTCTTGGAATGATGCTGTCTCTATTTTCCATTCGAGCCGAATGAGCCTGTGCTTTGGAATGGATCCAAAGCCCCAGAAAGTTTGCTTAGAAACAGCATTCTTGCCTAGGAAGTCGGTGTTCACTTTCCGTAAGTTTGGGGTTTACCTAGTAACAGCAGAGTTTCTAGAGAGGACTTTTGTCTCGATGCTGCATTTTTCTCGTCACATCTTGGTTTTCCTTAGGAAGCAGGTGTCTTCTTGTTAGTACAGTGCTACACAATTGAGAATGTTAACAGTTGTTAGTCTGCTTGTTTCTGTTCTCTTCTTAGCTTTTCCATAGGTTTTTGGGAGTGTTAGTAGGGTTCATTCACGGAAAGTTCCTACTTAGTTCCTAGCACAAGTCAGTTATCACTAGGGCTGGTGGGGAGTGTATTTTCATTAGAGAGATGAGGGGAATGAGACAGAAATATCATCTCCTTAGTCTAGAGACATCATTGGGCCTCATACACAGTGGCGCTTTAAGAATACACCCAGGTCATTCTCGTTTCTTTAACTGCTTATCATGCCTCTATCGTGCCAAAGTTAAAAGTCCAACCACCAGAGTCACTGGACAGTCAGTGTTTCTTGGCATCTTAGGCAAAATCTGTGAGAATGAATAAAAAAGATAAAATTAGAAGAATCATCAGTAGATCTTTTATCAGTATTCTTCTGATTAATCTTTGATTATTCAGCTATTTCTATCATCATCATCATCATCATCATCATCATCATCATCACTTTTCACTTCTCTTGTTGAACAGAATTTAAAGTGATGTGTGATAGTGGATGGAGTTTCTGGCAGATCATTGGCGATAGCGAATTCATAATGTTGCCAGTGAATGGAAGGAAGCATCCCTGTCTTTTTAATTCAAGTCCATTTACCTTTGGTGGTTATGCTGGATAACTTGGCCCAAGGCACCAGCTAAAGGGCTAAAATATAATTGGTTTAGTTCCACTTTATGTTTAGCACTGGTTCAACTATTCTCTCAGGAGACGAGCATTATATCACTTTTATCTGCAGAGAGGAGTTGATTTTTGCCGATTGCACCACAGAGAATATTTGAGCAAAATGTTTAGTAGCTTAATATAGCTTACCAGTCCATCTGTTTTGTAAGTAATTTTAATTAAAAGGAAGAGGGACAGAATTAAAGCATACCATTGTTAGACATTACTTTCATCTTTTAGTTTGCTTGTTTAGCCTGGTGAACATGTTTTAGTAATTTTACTCATTCCCAAGTTTCTACTCTGCTCACTGCATTGGATATTGAGTAGAGTTTAATATTTGCCATGTGATATGTTGCAGCAGTTAAATAGTAACAGTTTTATTAGTAATTCTCAAAGGCCATCATATTTAATACTAATTCTATTTATGTATTATGAGCCCAGAGGCAAGGGGATATGCCTATTTAGGAGAGAGAAGTAAGAAAAAGTTTTTCTCTTCAAATGCATAGTATATATGGGACAAAGCAAGGTAATTTCTATTCATTTTCACTTACAAAAATCATACTTTGCATTAATAAATGTTTCTTAAACTACTTAATTTTCATTGATTGATTAACTCCCCTTTCAGTTCTCTGGTTTGTCTGAAAAATTCAAAAAAGATTATTATGGCCCCCTTGTGGTGAAATAATGTAAAATTTTTCAAGATTGAAAAATAGCTATCTTTTTCTTAAAAAAAAAATTATTCTTGAAAAACTTTTGATGGATAATAAAGACACAAATTCATTGAACATATATTTAACTAACATATGGCCAGATATTTAATTTTTATATATTAATAGTACAAATATATTATATATGTTTATATGTAAGTGTTAATTGTTAATGCTTATGTGAATGTAATATCTGGATAATTACATTCCTTACACCACCTTCTGTGATAGTTTAGGTATATTAATAAGGTAGTTTAAAAAGTATGTCTCACATGATGAATCTGCTAGCTATATATTATTTAATACTTAAAAACTTAATAAAATAGTAGATGTGAAACAGCATATGTATATGCTTTTGGTAATTAAGTCAACATTTTAATTAAAAGAATTATCTAGTTTCTCATATAATCCTATTTTATCATTGATTAGAAGAAGCATTTTGAACCATTTCTAAGAAAGTAAACATTAAGAAAAGTAAATTTTTGAAGTTTTTTCTCCTGTGTTCAGTGTATGTTTTATGTTTTACAAAAGGGTTCAAGAGGTTAACATCAGGAGGCATCTTAATATATTCATTATTTATCTTAACATATCATCTTAATATATATATTATTTTAATATATCTTAATGCATATTTCAATTAATAATTAATTATAAATGGAACAAGCAGTTGTTCTTATCACAGTGTAATGAGGTTTTAAATTATTTATACTGAGAACATTTAGTGATATGAAGAGTTTATGTCCTACCTTTTAGAAATGACTATACATAGAAAAAATTATCTAGATTTGGGCCAACTGCTCTCTAAAATAGATGTGAAAGGTTATGTAAGATTGTTAACATGTATAAATCTTTCTACTTAAAATATGAAAACAGATGGTAGTGAACTAAGCAGGAATAAATCATGTTATGCAAATATAACTACTATCTCTGGAGTTGTTTTGGTGAAACATAATCTTTTTGGTTTTGATGTGATTGTAAGAGTTGAAGGGAAAAATAGAACCTGCAAATGTGTAGTATACGCCAATGATAGACTTTCAAAGGCTGTCCCAATCAGTGCCAATTTGATATTACTATTCTCATCAGGTCTGCTTTACTTGATCTCAGGGGATAAATTCCTGTCTTCTGTGAAGAAATGAAAGAGCTAGCAGAAATTAAATGGATACTTCAATAAAGGTCACAAAGAATTTATCAGAGCTTTGCTAGATTAAAAAATATCTGTGAAGGTAAAACTAATCTCTGGTGTTAGAAGTTAGAGCACAAGGGACATTTCTGAGATGCTGGTGATTTGGTTTTGATGTGAATGCAGCATGAGTACTTCCTTCTTGTTCGAATCATTATACTTGGTACACTTTTCTGTATGGATACTACTTTTCAACAGTAAACTAACTTTAAAAGGGAAAAAAAATTTGTGAGCACCTGAAGAAAATTCTGGAAATGTTTGTGTTCTAAAATACTGATATGTTAGGGATAAAATGTTTTCTGGAACATACTTTATGATGAATTTAGCTTAAGATGTTTTAGAATTAGTTCTTTCATCTAAGATAAATTTTATGAAGGGTTTCTTTTCTATAAGTAGCTGAAAGTCAGGAAAGAAAAAGTTTTCATCTAAATGTTGTCTAAATTAATTGCTTCCATGTTGTAAGAGATTACCTACCTGATTTTAAATATTTCAGGATTTCTGCTTGAAAGCAATCCTGAAGCATATATGTTAGTTTTAGACTTTTCTGTGTGTGTTTGTGATGTTATAATAGAAACCAAGTGCATTACTCTGAATTTTGTACAAATGAGAGCAGTTACAATATGCTTTGCGGCCTTTGATAACACATGAGAAAGTCTATAACATAAGGTCTGGTACATGATATGTTTTCAATAAAAGTTTGTATATTCTTTTTTTTTTTTCCCTATGGATATCTTATCTCAATCTACAGTTAGAAGTGTATGGATTATCTGATTTGCTGGCAACACAAAGAAGGGGACATGTTACTTTAAAACATATATCACAGTATGAAAGCATTAACCAGATGAAGAATCCTTATGTTGTAGATGATATGTATCATTGTAATGTGAACTGGGGCTAAGTGAGTGTGGTATCCTAATTTGAAGTGCTACTTTATTTTAAATTTTAACATTAGGACAATTTAAATTTGTAATACTGGCAAAAGTATTTTAGAAATAAAAATGTATTTTCTTTGGCCTCATATTCCTGTTGCTGGGTATTTGTCCTCAAAAAATAGTTTATAAAGTAGGAAAAGGGCTAGAAAGCCACAAACGCAGAATAGTAGAAAGTTGTTCAAGATTTAAATATCACTCAATAATAGAATATTTATAATTTTAACTTTTTTAGGGAGTAGAATATTTTATACTTTACAAAAAAATACTATACAATGTTTGTTTCAATACAGACAGTGTGTCATGGGGTAAAGTAAAAGTTTAAAAGTGTCGGTTCGGTCGGTCAGTTCATTCACTCAGTCGTGTCTGATTCTTCTCGACCCCATGAATTGCAGCACACCAGGCCTCCCTGTCCATCACCATCTCCCAGAGTTCACTCAAACTCACGTTCATCGAGTCAGTGATGCCATCCAGCCATCTCATCCTCTGTTGTCCCCTTCTTCTCCTGCCCCCAATCCTTCCCAGCATCAGAGTCTTTTCCAATGAGTCAACTCTTTGCATGAGGTGGCCAAAGTACTGGAGTTTCAGCTTTAGCATCGTTTCCCTCCAAAGAAATCTCAGGGCTGATCTCCTTTAGAATGGACTGGTTGGATCTCCTTGCAGTCCAAGGGACTCTCAAGAGTCTTCTCCAACACCACAGTTCAAAAGCATCAATTCTTCGGTGCTCAGCCTTCTTCACAGTCCAACTCTCACATCCATACATGACCATTGGAAAAAACAATAGCCTTGACTAGACGGACCTTAGTCGGCAAAGTAATGTCTCTGCTTTTGAATGTACTATCTAGGTTGGTCATAACTTTTCTTCCAAGGAGTAAGCGTCTTTTAATTTCATGGCTGTAGTCACCTCGCACATGCGTATCATGATTTATTAGAATCGTACAACTGAATAAAGACTATAAGCATTAGGAAAAGTACAAGCATCTCTTGGGCTACAGTGGTGGAATTAAGGGTGATAATGTTCCTTTATCATTGTTATTTTCATTCTTTTCACTCGGGCGGGATCAGGTGGAGAGTGAGAGTACGTAAGAAACTTCAGAGCACTTGCTTTTTAATTAGACCAGTGACATTTTTCTTGTCACACTGGTATCTTTTATCTTACGATGTAGTTTTGGTTTTTGGTGGTAGTATATTGAAATCTTACAAAATTGAAGTGTTTTGCTACAGGGTTCTTTCTCTGGTTCTCCCCAAAACATGCTATTGGCAATCTAACCTAACCATCTCTTGAGGTGAAGTGAAGTGAAGTTACTTAGTCCTGTCCAACTCTTTGTGACCCCATGGACTGTAGCCTGCCAGGCTCCTCCGTCCATGGGATTTTCCCAGGCAAGAATACTGGAGTGGGTCGCCATTTCCTTCTCCAGGGGATCTTCCCAACCCAGGGATCGAATCCTGGTCTCCCGCATTGCAGGCACACTCCTTACCCTCAGAGCTATCATCTCTTAATAAATGTAAAAGATTAATGCAGTTATTTAATAGGCACAGTTAATGTGGCAACAAATGTGAATCGAAGCTTCCAGGTTTGGTGGCTCACTGGCATTTTTGACTTCTCCTTCTTGTGCCTGGTTCTAGCTACATTGATATTAAGCAGAATCTCCCTCCATCCAGCCTTGGGGTTGAAGAGCTCTTACACAAATCATAGGTGAGCAGTCTATGTAACCAGAGTGGTAAAATGCAAACAATTACTTTTCTTCTTCTTTTAGTTCAAGTCCTTTCCAGTCTTCCGCTGTGGTAGGGTCTCTGCACTTTGCATTGGGGCCTGAAGCACAAACAACAAAAGGCAAGCTGGGGAGGCAGATTTAAGTAATTTTATCAAGTGTCCTACCTCTTCATTAAAAGAACATTTCAAGGGGAACATTTGCTGATGTTTCTTTTTGAGGATTCATTTATTTTATAAGCATTGAACCAGAGCCTTCTATGTACTGAAGGTATAAATGTAGGAATATAAAGATGAATTTGACCTGGCCCCTACCTCAAATAGCTTATATAAGGGAGAAGTTTGTCCTGCTTAATTTTAAGATTCTGTAAAATGGAAGCAGCTTCTTTTCTTTTTATACTATATAAAAAGAAAGCCAAGGATGCTTTTATTATACTGGTATTCTTGGATAGATGTATTTCCAGTAGATGTAAATTATTTTATTTCACAAAAGCTAGTCTGTATATTTCTAGAAGTAAAACTAGCATACTATCTGCAGTGTTTTTCTTTCTCTTTTTTCAGAAGTAAAAGTTTAAAGAAGTCTTTTCAAATAACAATAGCATGATAGAGAATATAAGGTTGGGGTTTTATCAATTCAGACACTAAATTTCTTCCTTTAGTTTTAATTGTGAACCAGTACATGGTTTCCATGATTTGTTTTTTAAATTAGAGACCAACTTATATATCTATCAAAGTGAAACATATGTATACACTATAATCTTGCAGTTCTTAGATACATTTCTTGATAGAAATATGTAGGTTGCCCCAAGACATACTGCAGTATTTATTGTTGTTCGGTCACTAAGTCATGTCTGACTGTTTGCAACCCCATGGACTGCAGCACACCAGGCTTCCCTGTCTTTCACTTACATGATTATAAGAATGTAAGAGTGCAAGAATGTTCATAGCAGTGCTATTTTCAAAAAATTGTATTGAAGTGTAGTTGATTTACAATGTGGTTTTTAATTCTGCTGTAGAGCAGAGTGACTCAGTTATACATGCATACATAGATTCTTTTTCATGGTCTTTTCCAGTATGGTTTATCACAGGGTAGTGAATATAGTTCCCTGTGCTCCACAGTAGGACTGTTGTTTATCCGTCCTATATCTAATAGTTTGTGTGTGCTAATCCCAAACTTCCAATCCTTCCCTTCCTCACACTTCTCCTCCTTGACAACCAAAAGTCTGTTTCCTAGATCTGTGAGTCTGTTTTTTTTTTTTTTCCCTTTCATAGATATGCTCGTTCGTGTTGTTTAGATTCCACATATAAGTGATACTTTTAATATTTGTCTTCCCCTGTCTGATTTACTTTGCTGCGAAGTCGCTTCAGTCGTGTCCGACTCTGTGCCACTCCACAGACAGCAGCCCCCCATGCTCCTCCGTCCTTGGGATTCTCCAGGCAAGAACACTGGAGTGGGTTGCCATTTCCTTCTCCAGTGCATGAAAGTGAAGTCGCTCAGCAATTTACTGTTAAAGTACTCTCTACGTCCATCCACGTTGCTGCTAATGGTGTTATTTTATTCTCTTCAATGGCAGAGTAATAGTCCATCGTATATATGTACCACATCTTCCCTATCCATTTATCTGTCAATGGACATTTAGGTGTTTCCATGTGTTGGCTATTGTAAATAGTGATCAGCACTGTTTTTAGGAGCATCAAATTGGAGGCTACTCAAATGTCCATCAAGAGTAAAAATGGAAGCATAAACTGTGGTATATTTATGACATGGGAATATGATATGGCAGTGAAAATATGCTATAATAAGGACAAAACTGAAACATAGCCTTGAGTGAAGAAAGCTGGACACCACAAGTGGATACTTTTCCCTAATTCCATATCAGTAAAATATCAAGCAAGCCAAGCTGCACTGGGATTAGCAGTTAGCATGGAAGTTGCTCTGGGGGAGCAACTGGAGCAACTGGAGCCTGGAAGGGAGGGCAAAGGAGGGTATTTGTGGGCTGCTCAGAACGTGGACTTTTTCACCTCAGAGCTCATTACACAGGTATGTTTGTTATTGTTGTTCAGTTGCTAAGTAGTTTCTGACTCTGGAACCCCTGAACGGTAGCATGCTAGGCTTCCCTGTGCTTCACCAACTCCTGGAGTTTGCTCACACCCTTGTCTATTGATTCAGTGATGCTATCTAACCATCTCATCCTCTGTCGCACCCTTCTCCTCCTCCTTCAGTCCTTTCCATTATCAGGTTCTTTTCTGATGAATTGGCTCTTTGCATCAGGTGGCCAAAGTATTGGAGCTTCAGTGTCAGTCCTTCCGATAAATATTTAGGGTTTATTTCTTTTAGGATTGACTGTTTTGATTTCCTTGCAGTCTAAGGAACTCTCAAGAGTCTTCTCCAATACCACAATTCAAAGGCATCAATTCTTCAATATTCAGCTGTCTTTATGGTCCAACTCTCACATCCATACTTGACTACTAGAAAAACCATAGCTTTGGTTTGTAAAAATTCATTGAGTTTTATGCTTGGGAGATATGACTTTCTGCGTGTATGTTGTCCTTCCACACAGAGTTTAATTGAATGGATGGAAAAATGTAACAGGAAATCGAGCTGTGATCCTAGCCTTTATGCTACTCATCCACCGAACTCTGGAAGTAAATGAAGACCTTGCCTGTTAGAAAAGACAGAGGCTGTCTATTCTGAGCTTTATATGGCAACCACCATCACTTGTACTTGGCCTAGACAGAGGGGCAAGGAGGGGAGTGGGGCAGCATTACAAAAAAAAAGAGGAAGGGCTTAAAGTGTTCTGTAATAGGAAGATGTTGGCAAGGGGGAGCTACGGAGGACTGTCCAGATGTGGGGCATCTTATGTGATTGGTTGGGCACACTGAAGGCTTTCTTTGGTCGATCTGAGTTGAAATACAGGATAGAGATGCTGGCAGAACTTTGACCAAGTTCTGACAGTGCTGAGCAAGTTGCTACAGAATTGTAGTGTGGTTTCCCAAGTTGGTTGCTTCAGAAGTTGTGAGTCAGAGCTCTGTTGTCATATAGGGTCTGAGAGGGTCTCATCATAGAAGGAGCTATGTACAAGTGGAATCATTACACACAGGGTGCAAGGAAAGTGATGTGCTCTTCCAGAGCCTCATAGTTGATGCACTTTGGATCTAAACCTTGCTGCTGCTAAGTCACTTCAGTCGTGTCCGACTCTCTGCGACCCCATAGATGGCAGCCCACCAGGCTCCCCCATCCCTGGGATTCTCTAGGCAAGAATACTGGAGTGGGTTGCCATTTCCTTCTCCATTGGATCTAAGCTTTAGTCACTTGTATTTGTGGGGCTAGACGTTTTCCTCAAAGTAGTTAGACTGTGAGAAAACAACCACCGAGTAATCTAAGTCCATACACACTGAACTAATTTAAGAAATTTTTAATGGCAAGACTATTTATGTAAACTGGCAGACATATCTTCTTAAGCAATCAGTCATTCCCTTTTTGATGATGACTTTGTTGAGAGAGTCATTAGAAGCTACAAAAGAAAAAAAAAAAGGCAGCAGCAGCATCTAGGATTCCCAGTGATGATATATTTAGAATAGTGGTTTTTAATCTGTCTGATAGCAGAATCAAGAGGGAGCTTTGAAAACTGTCATGTTCCTGGTCGTACCAGCAGAGAGAGAAATATCAGTCCAACTGATAGTGTGTGGGACCCAGGTATTACTATTTTTTAAAAAGATACCTTTTTGTTTTTAGTTTGGCTAGTATTGACCACTAAACCATCTGTTTAGAGCAAAGGTTGCAAAATTAATAATTTGTTGTTGTTATTCAGTTGCTAAGTCATGTCTGACTCTTTGCAACCCCATGGACTGCAGCACACTGTGCTTCCCTGTCTTTCACTGTCTCCCAGAGTTTGCTCAAACTCATGTCCATTGAGTCGGTGATCAATGGATTACCATTCAACCATCTTGTCCTCTTTTGTCCCCTTCTCCTCCTGCCCTCAATTCTTCCCAGTATCAGGGTCTTTTCCAGTGAGTTAGCTCTTTGCATCAGATGACCAAAGTATTAGAGCTTCATCATCAGTCCTTCCAATGATTATTCAGGGTTGCTTTCCTTCAGTATTGATTGGTTTGGTCTCCTTGCTGTCCAGGGAACACTCAAGAGTCTTCTCCAACACCATAGTTTGAAAGCATCAGTTCTTCGGTGCACAGCCTTTTTATGGTCCACCTCTCAAATTTGTACCTGACTTTTGGAAAAACTTAGCTCTCACTGTATGGACCTTTGTTGAAAGTGATGTCTCTGCTTTTTAATATGCTGTCTAGAACGTAACTGGTGGCTCAGAGGGTAAAAGCGTCTGCTTACAATGTAGGAGACCTGGGTTCAATCCCTGGCTTGGGAAGATACTCTGGAGAAGGAAATGGCAACTCACTCCAGTACTCTTGCCTGGAAAATTCCGTGGACAGAAGAGCCTGGTAGGCTACATTCCATGGAGTCGCAAAGAGTTGGACACGACTGAGTGACTTCACTCACTTCACTAGGTTTGTCATAGATTGTCTTCCAAGGAGGAAACATCTTTTGATTTCATGGCTCTAGTCACAGTCAACAGTGATTTTAGAGCCCAAGGAAATGAAATCTGTCACTGTTTCCATTTTTTTCCTCATCTGTTTGCCATGAAGTGACAGGACTGGATACCATGATCTTAGTATTTCAAATGTTAAGTTTTAAGCCAGCTTTTTCATGCTTCTCTTTCATCATCATTCAGAAACTCTTTAGTTCCTCTTCGCTTTCTGCCATTAAGGTGGTATCATCTGCATATCTGAGGTTTATTGATATATCTTCTGCTGCTGCTGCTTAGTCGCTTCAGTAGTGTCTGACTCTGTGCGACCCCAGAGAGGGCAGCCCACCAGGCTCCCCCGTCCCTGGGATTCTCCAGGCAAGAGCACTGGAGTGGGTTGCCACTGCCTTCTCCAATGCATGAAAATGAAAGTGAAGTCGCTCAGTTGTGTCCGACCCTCAGCGACTCCATGGGCTGCAGCCTTCCAGGCTCCTTCATCCATGGGATTTTCCAGGCAAGAGGACTGGAATGGGGTGCCATTGCCTTCTAGCAGTCTTTATTTCAGCTTGTGATTCATCCAGCCCAGCATTTCACATGATGTACTGGGGGCTTCCCTGGTGGCTTAAATGATAAAAGAATCTGCCTATAGGGCGAGAGACCCAGGTCTTATTCCTGGGTTGGGAAGATCCCCTGGAGAAGGAAGAGGGTACGCACTCTAATAGTCTTGCCTGGAGAATTCCATGGACAGCGGAGCCCTGGCAGGCTATGAAGTCCATGAGGTCACATAGTCAGACATGACTGAGCAACTAACACACTCTACATATAAGTTAAATAAGCAGGGTGATATTATACAGCCTTGTCGTACTCCTTTCCCAAGTTGGAACCAGTCTGTTCCATCTCCAGTTCTAAATGTTGTTTCTTAACTTGCATACACAGGTTTTTCAGGAGGTAAGTAAAGTGGTCTGATATTCCCATCTCTAAGAATTTTCCACCGTTTGTTGCGATCCACAGCTCTTAAGTCTAAGGCTTTAGAGTAGTCAGTGAAGCAGAAGTAGATGTTTTTTTTCCTGCAAATCCCTTGCCTTCTCTGTGATCCAACGGATGTTGGCAATTTGATCTCTGGCTCCTCTGCCTTTTCTAAATCCAGTTTGAATATCTGGAAGTTCTCAGTTCACGTACTGTTGAGCCTCGTTTAGAGAATGTTGACATTACTTTGCTAGTGTGCGATGAGTGCAATTGTGCAGTAGTTTAAATATTCTTTGGCATTGCCTTTCTTTAGGATTGGAATGAAAACTGACCTTTTCCAGTCCTGTGGCCATTGCTGAGTTTTCCAAATTTGCTGGCATATTGAGTGCAGCATTTTCATAGCATCATCTTTTAGGATTTGAAATAGTTCAACTGGAATTCCATCACCACCAGCTCATTCCATCATCACTAGCTTTGTTCATAGTAAATGCTTCCTAAGGCCCACTTGACTTTGCATTCCAGAGTATCTGGTTCTGGGTGTGTCATGGTAATTCCTGGTTTTCTATCCAGTGTTTTACATACACTCTTTTATTAAATTGTCACCAGCATCCATTAAGATAGTTGTTGTTACCTTGTTTTTCAAGATGTGGGAACTGAAATTCATAGTAACTAAAAAAATTTGCCTGTAGCAATTAAATAATTAATATGAAGTCACAAAACTATAGGTACATGAGCCCTTATTTATAGAGAGCTATTTACTGAATTCCCATAACCCAGTTTTAAACACAGTGCAATTGACATTTCGCTGTGTTTAATATTGGGTGCTAGGAAGTTTAATGTAATAGCATATTCATTTGTATATATTCATCTATACAGTTTCTCTGTAAAAATTTTAAAAGTATTCTAAACTCTAGCCCTGAAATTTTCAGATAAAGGATTATGAAACAGGAATAAGAACAGAAACAGATCTAATCAGATCCAGCGGAATCCCTTGTGATCCTAGGCCATATATTGCTATCACGTGAGGTTTTTATTAAGTTGTGTTAATCTAATACATTTTCTTCATCATTCTAGGAACATGTTTATCCAGAGAACCCAAACCAGTCCCTATTACTGATAGGCCTATAATTTCTGGTTCAGAAGAGATCTTAATAGCTTTCTAAACCAATAACCAGTCAGATATTGATGCAATTTAATCTTCTCAGGACTCAAAACCTATCCTAGAGCCTTTGCCAGAATCAATAGCAAACTCTCAACTTTGTAGTTTATACAATTTATTTTCTCATACTTTTGGAGATCAGTTGCACTTGTATATCTCAGCGTTTAAAGACCTTTTCCTGTTCTTTGTGAGCCGTGTAAGACGATGACGTGTTTTTAACTGGGTCATTTTTAACTTTTTCCAACCTTTCAGACCAAAGGTCCTGAGCTCTTTCAGTATGAATAAGTTTGCTGCCACAAAGGTGGGGGAGGGACACTATTTTATAATTTTTTCAACTCTTTATATCCTAGAGACTGTATTTAGCTCTAGAGCAACATCTTTCAATTTTATTAATCTGTATTCAAGTTTTTTTCTTTTTAAAGATAGTTTTAATTTTTAGCATGAAATTTTGGGAGCAAATCATTCCAAGGTAGTTTAAAAATTTTCACTGTCCTTGTGCAGATAAGAATTGTAATATTTTATGTGTTTTATATAATGCAAAGTGAAAACCTCCTAAAATAGTTTTTATACTACAAGTTAAACTGAGCACTGCATCTGGTTCAAGTGATTCTTCATTTAGAAGGACTAAATGAAGGACTAAAAAGATCTAGTATATAATGAAGTATATAAACACATAAATTTAGGAGTTAAATGAAAAGTGCAGAATAACAGTTAAGATAGTTTCTGTTTAATATTATAGGAGTAAGCCCCTGAATCTCATATTTCTTCTTCCTTTAGGATATTCTTTTCTTTTTTGGGGTCTATTGCTACTGCTTAGTCATTTTAGTTGTGTCCAATGAATCTGTTCTAATTTCTAATATGATGGATAATTGAAGGTATCCTTTCCTTACTGTACTCAGAAAGCCTGCTCCATGGTCGCTGTGGCTCAGCTGTTTTTTAATCGATCCCTCTGAAGAGATGATATGCTAGCAGAATGACAGAATGTCTCAGAGTCTGCACATTTGTCTGAGAACTTAAATGAGTTCTTCCCTTTCTCCAAAAAGAATGTGTAATAGGAAAAGCCTTTGACCCAGAAAGGAGGTCTAGGTACTTATCCTTCACCTCATTTAAAATGCACTTCAGTAGCTTTCCTTTCAATCTCTTGTGAGGACAAATGAGAAAATATATGTGAAATGCCCAGCAGAGTGTGAGTCAGCTCTCAATAAATGGTGGTTGGCGAGTTGTGGAGGCGATTGTTGGCATGTTGGTGACGGCATTTTGAGCTGTTCATATTTCTTAAATCAATGAGAATATGTGAGTCTTTGGTGTAAGAAAGACAGTTGGCCCTAAATGGACTCTTATTCACCTGTACTTTTCAAAAGATGTCTAAGAAGGACTGACACCTAGTAAACCAACTAAACAACTACCTAGGACATGACTTTTAAAATGTAATTATATATTTTGTATTAAAACAACACTAAAGTAGAATTATGATGGATCTTTTAATATGTGTTTTGCATTTGGGAATTGGTTTCATTTTGAATGATGAATAAACTATTATCTTTATAGCGCTTAATTTCTCTACAAACCGTAGACCTATCTCAAGTCTGTATTTGCATAGAGAGCCATGATAAATATGCATGGGTGCTCAGTTAAATGGGTCATTGTCAGCCATTTTAGAAAAACACTTATGTTGATAGAAAATAGGATCAGAAGGACTACCTCTGTCTATTCAGCACATTGATAAATTAACAATTTAAAAACTGTGCTCTGGTAGAGGATGAGTTGACATTCCTTTATGTAGGTTGACTTAAACCCAAACAGAAATCTTGGTTGAAACGCTTATAAAACTTCTCTTCCGTATATTTGTATATGCATGTGTGTATGCATATAAAACACACCTATTTTTCATGATTATATTGAGTAGGCCATTTTTTCTTAAACTCTGTTAAGTCATGGATTCCCTTGAAAAATTGGTGTAAGATGTGGAAGTTTTTACAGAAAAATTGACATATAAATGCCTACACAAAATACTGTGGGCAGTTTCTAGAGACTGATGAATCTAAATCTGGTAGGCTGTTCATGAATCTCAAAATCAGCACCATTCTTCATTGAACTTTGAGTCAGGCAGAAAATCTAAGTGATTACATAAGTTTTATAGTAGCCAGTCAGCTACCTTTTCTAAAGAACAAAAGCCTAGTTCTTAATTTTTATGTTAGCATTCTATTCTCCTATTTCCTAGCTGTATCCATAGTGATTTAATTCCATAATTGGCAGAGCCTGTAGAATAGGTTCTATGTTATATAACATAACTACTTCTGGTCATAATTCTTACTACTCTCTGCATTAATTTCTGTCAATTTATTTTTCTACATTTGAACAATTCTCTCAGCAAAGTAACAGGGTCACTTAGACAAAAATTAGTCTATAAATTAGAATACAGCAAAAGTTAAGAGAGGATGATTTTTGTATAGTTCTATGTATTAACTTTTCATCATGAATTTGAAAGTGAATATATTTTTACATTGGACAGTCTTATCAGGCATGAATTTTGTGTCTCATTAGTGACATAAGTTTGTTTTCCAACAGTGAGACATCCCAACTTAGTTTTGAATTTCGCATCCAAATAGGAGCAGAATTTCATCTGTCATTACACATTGTAGCTTTGCTGAGAGGAAGACCCAGATGCCATGTGGAGAGAAATGTGGCCTGGGGATGAGTAAACAGCCACTGCAAGACTGATGAACAGGAGCAGTTCATACAGTTTCTGTTGAGACAGAGAGCTACGTCTCCCAAGACCTCTGTGAGCTATCAAGTGTGGGCTGACTGAGAAATAGGTCCTGTCTTATTTCCTACCCTTCCCAACATGACAGGAAAAAAATGCTCCTTGAATTGCAACAAATCATTTGACACATAGTAACAGTAGATCGAAATGATTCTGTGAACCCTACAAGAAAAGGAATGTTGTAAGACTTAAAATATTTCTGTTGTGAAGTTCTTCTTGGAAATTACTGTGTTGAATCAGATAGACTCTGGACCCAAAATATCTGAGTTAAAAATCAGATTCCTTCCTTCGCTTTGCAACCTTGAGCTAATTATTTAGCTTGTTGAACCTCAGTTTTTTCATCTGGGACAATGATTATTCCTACGTTATCAGTTTTGTGTGAGGAATAAATTAGTTAATGCCTGATGTATGGTAAATAAGCTTTCAATGAATACTAGCTTTTCTTATTTTTAAATTAAAGGTCATGCAACCTAAAGGGGTGGGATGGGATGAGGAGGGATGGGAGGAAAGTTCAAGAGGGTGGGGACATGTATATACTTGCGACAGATTCACGTTTTTGTGTGAGAGAAACCAACACAACATTATAAAGCAATTATCCTCCAAGTTAAAAATACAAAAAACCCCTGTAATAATAGCTAAATAAAAAGTTCATGAGAAATGTTTTCCCATAATTTTATAATTCTGCATGTATCTGAAATTTTTAAGTATTATTAATTATATATTCATTCATTTAGTAGATACTTTTGAGGGGCCTTTGAGTAGCAGAAACTGTTCTTGATTGTCAGCAGGTAGGACTGGATGAAACAGAGTGACAGGAGTAGAGTTGAAGGAGGTTGCTAGGAAGGGGTGATGATAAGGGAATATTTGAGTAGACCATTGAAGTAAAGTGAGGGAAGTGAAAGGAAGAGAATTCCAGGCAGTGGATCTTTAGATATAAGAAGTCTCCAAGGCCAGAGTGTGCCTAGTCTGTTTATGGAACCAGAAGGCAGCCAGCAAAGTAGTGATAGGAATATCTCCATGGGAGATGAGGTTGGTAGTGGGAGTACAATGCACATTGCTTCCAATCTTTCAAAATAGGTGCAAAAAGGAAAGCAAGATTTTGAGCAAGAGAGTAACATCAGATTTATAGTGTAAGAAGGATCACTGCATGTGTTGGGAATGGGGGACAGACATGGAATCAGAAAAATTAAATAGGAGCAGTTGCAGTTGTTTAAGCAGAAATGATGGTGTTTTGGACAAGCCTGATGGCAGTGAAGGTTTTCTTTTAAAATTTTTTTAAGGCTCAGTAATGTGTTAAATACTTACTGTGCATGGGATGCTTTCCATATATATTGTCTAATCCACACAATAACCCTAAAAGGAAATATCAATACCATTCCGAGGTATGATTTGCCCACAAGGTCCTTCAACTGAAGTACAAGTATAGCACAATGCTCACTATGTTTCCCTTTTTCTACATCTAGACATAAAGGAGAAAAGAAAAGTGACAAGTACTGCATGTTGGTCATGATGCCTGGCTAAGTAAACTTTTCGTGGTTTTCGTGTGTACCATAGATATTTTCAGTAGTGGATACTTTGAGGAAAGGTTGTAAGGCTGACAGATTGAAGAGAATAGAAAACGTTCTACAGTGGGTTTTGGAGTTTTTAATGTTTACAGATCCAGCACATTGAAAGTAAAATCCTATTTTCGGAATAAACTGAGTGACAATTTAGCATTTTAGATAAAGCACTAGAAGCAGAGTACAAAAATGAAGCTAGGAAGAGTAAAAAATCCTGAAAAAACTTTTAAATTTTAATAGGAAATTTATTTAACGAGTAAATAATCATTACACTTCTTTAGTATCTAGTCTGTGCCGATTAGAACCTTGACATTTAATGCAAAGAGTAAGACATGGTATCTGCCCTCAAGAGCTTAGCTGTATACTAAATGATAATAGCTTAAAAGAAACCATAAAGTATTCTCTAGAAAGTAGAAGGGCTTCCCTTGTGTTTCAGATACTAAAGAATCTGCTGGCAATGTAAGAGATCTGGGTTCTATCCCTGGGTCAGAAGATCCCCTGGAGAAGGGAATGGCAGCCTGCTCCAGTATTCTTGCCTGGAGACTTCATAGACGAAGGAGCCTGGCAGGCTACAGTCCATGAGATCACAAAGAGTCCAATACAGCCAAGCAACGTCCTAACAGTTTCACTTTCCAGAAATCAGTAAGCAGGTGTTTGTCTTGAGGATGGCAGGGCAGTTGTCACAGGGGAGAAGGTAGTTTTGATAAATAATCTCTTCTGTTAGATTGGACCCAATGGAAAAGTTCACTTGATTCATGGAATAAAAATCTTCATTTTTCAGTATAGAAAGTCATACAACTTTAGCCATAGGTCCCTATCACTATAGTTAATATATCTGTAGCCTAGAGTAGCTTTTTTCTGGCCACCCAGATCTCAACTGACCATGACAGATTAGCTTCTGATAATGACTCTTATAAGTTATTGTTGTTTTTCAATATGAACTTCATCTTTGGACTGCCTCTTTCTATTCTGGGGCCAGCAGTGACTCTTTTTTCCATCCACTACTCCTTTATTGGGGCTTCCCTGATAGCTCAGCTGGTAAGGAATCTGCCTGCAATGCGGGAGACCCAGGTTCAATTCCTGGGTCAGGAAGATCCGCTGGAGAAGGGATAGGCTACCTACTCCAGTATTTTGGGGCTTCCCTGGTGGCTTAGCTGGTAAAGAATCCACCTACAAAGCACGAGATCTCGGTTCAGTCCCTGGCTGGGGAGCCATGGTGAAGGCAACTGCTAACCCCTCCAGTATTCTGCCTGGGGAATGCCATGGACTGTACAGTGCACTCGGTTGCAAAGAGTCAAACACGACTGAGTGACTTTCAGTTTCCTCCTTTATTAATTATTTTGCTAATATTAGGATGATATTTTACTAGCACCTAAAGAAATGGGTCCTGATTTTGAAGAGGGGCTGTGGTTCCTCATATAGTGGTAAAAACAAGTGGTATTATAGAGAGATTGAAAGAAAACCCTTATTTTTATTATAGCTGGCAGGCCTTTCATTACTCAAAATTGTTCAGCTCTTTTGACTATAAGGATTTTTCTTTGTATCAAAGTCATGGTATTGACTTTAAAAATTGATCTGCTTTCCTTAATCCAGAGGTTCAAAGAATTATTCTCCTCACTTTCAATTCTTTCTAGTTCTTTTGTTTAGAAGACTGAAATTATTCTGTAACTTGTCTGGCAGTCATTTTGATGTGCTATTAGCATTTGTAAATGGCTTAATATTATTCTAAGAGTGAGCTGATTTAACAACAGATAGTTGTTTCATCCTGAGGTTGGAAATCTGAGACCATGTCCTAGCCCCGGTAGGAATTCCAAGAATCTATTGCAGACAAAGTGTTAGGAGTGAGTCTTATGTGTAATATGCAAACTCAAAGTGTAATATTTATTTGGCATGTGTAAATGTGAAAGTATTTCAGAAGTTGTCTGTATTTAAACATTCAGAATCATTGATTCTTAAAGTGTGGTTGAGGCTCATCTGGGACTCTACAGAACCCATTGAGAGGAGGTGCAAGTTACACATTATTGATGAGTAAAAAAATATACTTCACATGTAAAATATACCAATAATCCATTTCAGTGTAAGACAGAAGGAAATGTTCATTGGTAGGGTTTCAGATTTCTCATTGCACTAACTTTAAGAAATTTTAGAAATTTCTATTTGTTGAGTTATGATGTGGTATCACAAAAGTTTATCCACAGTTCTCTATAATCACACTAAAATATTCTTTTATTTTCACACTATGTATCTTTGCCACTCTCCTCATTGTTTTCTAAAATAATCTGTTTATTTTCATGAAACTATGTTATTTAATCATATAATATGAGGATTATTATTTTTACTAAAAGAATCAGTAGGTTATAACTTAAAGACTCTTAGTTTAATTGCTAATAGAATAAGTGCTAACAGATATAACCCACATACCCAAAACCTTTGGAGTCCTCAGTAGTTTTAAAGAGTATAAACACATCATGAGATTGAACGTTTATTGGGACTTCCAGCCTTCCAGATGTAACTTCTGATGCTTAAGCCACCTAGTCCACAGTAATTTTTATAGCAACCCAAAGTGAGATGCTTATAAAAGTTTTTTGCTAATGTTCGTGACTTCTGCCATTCTCAGAAGCCATGCTTACTACTTTTGAAGAACAAACCAATAAACAAATCTGAAGTAATCTTTATATCATTGAAAGGGAACTTATCCTTTCATAAAGATTCTACGTATGAAAATGAATTGTCAACATTTAGACTTTTCCTATGTCTAAAATATTTTGTATGGGTATTCTATTTTTGGTAAGTACCTTTTATATTGATATTTCAATGTTCTCATCAAAATATGATAAAATTAAGCATAAAACATAGATGAGAATGTTGCTCAGGTATTTTTGTAACTAAAATGTGGTTTTAATTTTAGGATCAAGTTTGTACTTTTTATTTAAGTATGACTAGATTTAAAGTTACCTTGTGAACTTTTCTAACAGTTTTCTTATTTATAAAAATTTACAGCAGGGGAACTATGAAAATATATCTTTTTATTCAAAGAAAATAACTTTCCTTTGAAGATATTCCTAAAATGTTAAAATATAAGTTCACTTATACTTCTGGTTATAATTCTTTATTTAAAAATAAATGCCACAGATATTAATCTTTTAATTGTTAGTATTACATATAAACAGCAAAAATAATCATGAAAAGCTTATGATTTTCTGTTACTATTGGAAGCTTAAAATTCTGGAGGTAGAATCATGATACCATTATATAAGTGACAAAGAAACTGGAAAAAAATAATGACATGTTCTCTCCAGGTTTTAAGAAAAGCTATATGAAATAATTTTTATGAAGTATGCACTATATGGCTATTAGTAATGAAACAATGAAATTCTTACTAAATCAAAAATGTTTTACCTGTACTACTTGTATCCATATGGTTATAGGTTGTCTACTTCTCTCATAAGTTTTTGTTGTCCTAAAACCGTTTATATTTTTAGATAAGCATATATCAGGTAAATCATTTACACAGTTGTAAATTCCTTAGGGGATCTTACACTGTCATTTTACAAGTGAATAAGTTTTTGAAATATCTTTTTTGATCCGTATTTTCAATTTAAAATTAATTTTAGCACCACAGAAGAGAGACAAAGCTGATCCCATGAAGGCCATTTAGGGAAAGCTTACCTACCCTGATTCCTGTCTCACAACTGTAGGCTAATTTCTTTATTCTGATTATTTTAAAATGTTAAAAAAAAAAAAAAAGCTGTGTGTCTCAGGAAGCTCAAACAGGGTCTCTGTATCAACCTAGAGGGATGGGATGGGGAGGAAGATGGGAGGGAGGTTCAAAAGGGAGGGCTTATATGTATATCTATGGCTGATTCATGTTGAACTTTGACAGAAAACAACAAAATTCTGTAAAGCAATTATCCTTCAACTAAAAATAAATTAAAAAAAAACAAACCACGCAGTCCAAAATATCTAACTGTTCAAAATTTTAATTGGCTCATATCATAAGCCACTTGCTTGAGAGTTCTTGAGAAAAATATTCATATTCTAACAGAACAAAATTCTAACAGAAGGCAGTAAAGATATGAAACTCAGATGGACCTGCATTGTGTCTGGTTCTCAGCTGCTATAGAGAAAATGAAGCTTAGCATCAGTATCAGAAGTTGGACCTTCCTTCTCTGATCAGTTCTTTCTTGGTGATTAATAAATTTGTAACTAAAAAAAAATCTATAAATTTGCAATGCAGAAAAAGCCCCCACTCCTATTGTATAATAGGGCATCTTTGGAAATATTATCAAGTAGAAAACAATTTGGAGTAAAGACTTGCAGATAACTTAAATGCCCATCAATAGAGCAATGGATTAAGAAAATGTGATACATATATACAATGAAATATTACTCAGGCATTAAAAAATAATGAAATAATGCCATTTGCATCAACATGGATAGAATTCATACTGAGTGAAGTAAGTCAGACAGAGAAGGAGAAATATTCTATGACATCCCTGATATGTGGAGTCTAAAAAGAAATACAAGTAAACTTACTTGTGAAACAGAAAGAGGCTCAGAGACTTAAAAAATGAACTTATGGTTGATGGGAGGAAGGTATCATTAGGGACTTTGGGAAGGTCCTGTACATACTACTATATAAAATGGATAACCAGTAAGGACCTATTGTATAGCACATGGAACTCTGCTAAATTTTATGCCAACCTGGATGGGAGAGGATTTGGGGGAGAATGGATACATGTATATGTATGGCTGAGTTCCTTTGCTGCTTACCTGAAACTACTACAACATTGTTAATTTGATATAACCCGATACAAAATAAAGTTTAGAGTTTTGGGGAAAAATACTTGCAGATAACCTAGCCATTTCTTGGAGAAGCAGCATATTGCAGGCTTAATAATTCTAGGTCTGAGCTGTGTTATTCGCTCAGTTGTGTTTAACTCTAGATCTAGGTCTAGAGAAAATTTTCTCTGTTTTAAGATCAGTATTTACTAACTGAACTTCAGTAAGTGAGCCTCCTTAAGCATCAGTTTTCTTATCTCCACTTAAGTACGCATAAAAGTGAGGTGAGATGAAGTTGCTCAGTCGTGTCCGACTCTTTGCGACCCTGTGGGCTATAACCTATTAGGCTTCTCCGTCCATGGGATTCTCCAGGCAAGAATACTGGAGTGGATTGCCGTTTCCTTCTCCAGGGGATCTTCCCGACCCAGGGATCAAACCCGGGTGTCCCGCATTGGAGGCAGATGCTTTAACCTCTGAGCCACCAGGGAAGTAGTACCTTCTATAAGAGTTTATCTGAGAATTAAATAATAGTCTCAAGTAAAGCTGTAGCATAATATCTTCCACATTACAAAAACAACTCAATGTGTGTTAGCTCGATTGATGTTGATTATGGTGATGGTGTCAAATATGATGAAGAAAGAACTGGACAAATGTTCAAAATGAAATATCAGTGATATTTTGCTTCTGAAACTATTCTGCATTTTAATATCCTTTAATTTATTTTTCCTTTATTTTCATTTGAAATTAATGAAATAGACATATGGTTATGTGCCAGCTTGATAAAATATTTCCATGATAAAAATATTAGTTTGTATGTGTGTGAAACTTCACCATGACTAATAGTAGATCTTGCTTGTGGCAGTAATAGAATAGCTGCCATAAAATGATTGTAATTTTATTTTTACCTAAAATGAAATTTCCTGTCTCTCTTTAATTTTGTTTAAATTTTTAGTTGACTTTGGAAATGCATCAGATTTATTTGACCTGGCTTTGAAATTTCTTTATGTCAAAGGCATGTTTTTTTCCTGATATTAAAACAAAAATAAACCAACACAAGATGTAACAGACATCAGCATCTAGTTGTTCTGATTATCTTCCTGTGTTTTTATCTTATAGCTTCAGGATACTGTCATGTTATGTGTGTGACTTGTGATTAATTCAAAGTATATTGTTTAAAGAGTTCAGAAAAAAGATTGTTGAGAGGAACAAGAGGAACAAATTGACTCACAGAAATCTTTCACATGGTAGGCCAGTCAGACAGGTGATAGCTTCTGTCCTTAATAGAGGTGGTCAAAGACATTATAAAGAAAAAGAAAATAGCACTTTTAAGTAGGTGACTGCAAAATAATTCTCCACTGCTGCTGCTAAGTCACTTAGTCATGTCCGACTCTGTGTGACCCCATAGACAGTAGACCACCAGGCTCTGCTGTCCCTAGGATTCTCCAGGCAAGAACACTGGAGTGGGTTGCCATTGCCTTCTCCAATGCATGAAAGTAAAAAGTGAAAGTGAAGTCACTCAGTCGTGTCCGACTCTTCACGATCCCAAGGACTATAGCCTACCAGGCTCCTCCATCCATGGGACTTTCCAAGCAACAGTACTGGAGTGGGGTGCCATTGCCTTGTGTGACATAAAAAGGATATCATATATTGTGATTGAAAGTGTCTTCAACCTCATCTTTTAGAAAAAGATGTGTATTCGTTGAATCTCTTTTTCTTCCCTCCCTCCTTTTCTTCTTTCTTTCCTATTTTTATGTTTTTCTTTTTCAAGTATTTCAGCCATCAAACTTTTAATGATATTCATTTAAGTTTATAGTGTGACGATCAAGAGGTTTTAAATTGACAATTATTTTTTGATTTTTCATTAGTGTATTTACTGGTTTTTGGTTGCTTATTTATGGAGTTTTCTTTGACATTTGGGACATCGTTTATTTTTGTACTTTACTTTTGGATCCTTTGAACTCTAGTTATTTAATTTTGCTAGAAATCTGATCTTTGGGTAACTGAAATACTTGATAAAATAAAACCATTGTCAAGAGTAAAGTGTCTTATTATGATGGTGCTTTAAGTTCCAGATTATTCCATAGAAGTAAGAATATACCAGTAGTTTAATTTTTAGAAAAGGAAAGTTTAGAATGTTTATTATGAAATAGCTCATGAATATGTAGCAAATCAAATTGATTTTGATAAACTTCTTCATATTCTACTGTTATTTGTTTTCTAGAAAATGTTACTTTGTGCGGTGAGAAATTAAAAGAATATAAGAAATATACTGCAAACAAATGTATTTGGAAACAAAAAAGTGGTATGAGTATTAGGAGAATGAAAGAAAGAAAAAGAACCCATTTCTTTTAAAATAGGGGAGAACAAATTCAGTATAGCAGTGCTTTGTAAGGACAAGCCTATGTTCAAGATCAGAAAATAGTTTGCAGATCTCTGTTCTGATGGGCCCTCAGTTCTGGTTTTCTTATGACCTTTCAATGGATTATTCCAAACATGGGAATGAGTTGATTCTAGACTGACATGTTGTTTATAAAAAGCTCCCTCACCCACAGCATTCATTTGAGATGCCTTAGAAAGCTTTTTTTTAAATTTAAATTTATTTATTTTAATTGGAGGCTAATTACTTTACAATATTGTATTGGTTTTGCCATACATCAACATGAATCGGCCACAGGTGTACACGTGTTCCCCCTCCTGAACCCCCCTCCCTTCTCCCTCCCCATACCATCCCTCTGGGTCTCCATATATAACTCTTTAGGATAAAGAGGTCCAGTAATTTGAAGGCCACAGTGTAACATCTCTTAATGCTGAGGACAGCACATACTGGAAAATGAAGAGGCACAGTTTTATAATTTAAGTAGTATGGCCAAGGAATCTGTGATAAAGTAAAAAAAAAAAGTAATGTATTAAGCAAAAAAAACACAAAAACCCACAAACCCACAGTTTGAGGTAAAATGGTTTTTGACTAGTTAATCAAAGTACAATCAGGATTTATTTTGCATATTTTTTTATGTCTGATTAAATTGGACTATATGACGTGTTCATTTTGCACAGAATTTTTCATGACTGTTAGAGTAAATCTGATTATTAAGAAAAAGATGCAAAGATGTTAGTAGGACTAATCAGAAAAACATTATTTTTAGCTGAAGGAAATTTTGAATTTTAGTGCTTAAGAAAATGATTGCTGTCGAGGAAATTTTGACATAAAAGATTAACTCATGACGAAGAAGAAATATAATTAAAAGGCTATGGCATAGGAGTTTAAAAGAGTATTAACTGGATACAATTATTTTACATGCCTTATATATCGAGAGAAGTTAATGGCACCCCTTTCCAGTACTCTTGCCTGGAAAACCCCATGGACGGAGGAGCCTGGTAGGCTGTAGTCCATGGGGTTGCAGGGAGTCAGACACGACTGAGCAACTTCACTTTCACTTTTCACTTACATGCATTGGAGAAGGAAATGGCAACCCACTCCAGTGTTCTTGCCTGGAGAATCCCAGGGACAGAGGAGCCTCGTGGGCTGCCGTCTATGGGGTTGCACAGAGTCGGACACGACTGAAGCGGCTTAGCAGCAGCAGCAGCCTTATATATCAGAACATACCGAATAAATGAAATGGTTTAACAGGAGAAATTTTTAAAAAACAGAGATCATATATAAATTGATTTAGACTTTATGTGTTATATAGTGTCACTTATTGCTAAATTGTTCTGAGAAACTAATATATCTTTTTATGAAATGTGAAATAGCAGTGTGAGGTTCACATTCTGGATGTTTTTGGAGCAATATTTTGACTTCTCTTACTTGCTACAATGGTTCAAGTATATGGCTAACTGCTTATTATAAAGTTTCTTTTAATTGTTCTTGGGGTTGTTAACTTCAGTGATTCCTTTCTGATACTTCTGAAAAGGAAGAGACTATTGATAAAGCTGGAATGACATATTCTGTTAAGAATTAATGGTTAAACCTTTTGGAAATTTATAAATGCTTCTTAGGGTACCAGAATATTTTCTTTATTTTCTCAGCTACTGAGAGCTTTGGTAGTTGAGGATATCAACCAGAGAAAACCACTCAAGTTGTGCCCCTTCCTCAGAAAAGACCGACAGTGACTGGCTGGTTAATCAGAGGTTAAATATAGAATGAATGAGGCAGCCTACAAACTGATTTCTTTTATAAGTTGAAGAGCATTATATCACCAATAAGGGGTAGTAACATATCATAGAGATAGACATCCTGGAATGCGAAGTCAAGTGGGCCTTAGGAAGCATCACTATGAACAAAGCTAGTGGAGGTGATGGAATTCCAGTTGAGCTAGTTCAAATCCTGAAAGATGATGCTGTGAAAGTGCTACGCTCAATATGCCAGCAAATTTGGAAAACTCAGCAGTGGCCCCAGGACAGGAAAAGGTCAGTTTTCATTCTAATCCCAAAGAAAGGCAATGCCAAATAATGTTCAAGAAGAATGTTCAAGCTACTGCACAATTACACTCATCTCACATGCTAGCAAAGTAATGCTCAAAATTCTCCAAGCCAGGCTTCAGCAGTATGTGAACCATGAACTTCTAGATGTTCAGGCTGGTTTTAGAAAAGGCAGAGGAACCAGAGATCAAATAACCAATATCTACTGGATCATCGGAAAAGAAAGAGAATTCCAGAAAAACATCTATTTCTGCTTTATTGACTATGCCAGAGCCTTTGACTGTGTGGATCACAAGAAACTGGAAAATTCTGAAAGAGATGGGAATACCAGACCACCTGACCTGCCTCTTGAGAAATCTGTATGCAGGCCAGGAAGCAACAGGTAGAACTGGACATGGAACAAGAGACTGGTTCCAAATAGGAAAAGGAGTACGTCAAGGTTGTATATTGTCACCCTGCTTATTTCACTTCTCTGCACATCATGAGAAACACTGGATTGGAAGAAACACAAGCTGGAATCAAGATTGCCGGGAGAAATAACAATAACCTCAGATATGCAGATGACACCACCCTTATGGCAGAAAGTGAAGAGGAACTAAAAAGCCTCTTGATGAAAGTGAAAGTGGAGAGTGAAAGAGTTGGCTTAAAGCTCAACATTCAGAAAACGAAGATCATGGCATCTGGTCCCATCACTTCATGGCAAATAGAATGGGAAACATTAGAAACTGTGAAAGACTTTATTTTTGGGGGGCCAAAATCACTGCAGATAGTGATTGCAGCCATGAAATTAAAAGACACTTGCTCCTTTAAAGAAAAGCTATGACCAACCTAGTCAACATATTAAAATGCAGAGACACTCCTTTGCCAGCAAAGGTCCATCTAGGCAAAGCTATGGTTTTTCCAGTAGTCATTTATGGATGTGAGAGTTGTACTGTAAAGTAAGCTGTACTCCAAAGAATTGATACTTTTGAACTGTGCTGTTGGAGAATACTCTTGAGAGTCCCTTGGACTGCAAGAAGAGCCAACCAGTCCGTCCTAAAGGACATCAGTTCTTGAATATTCATTCGAAGGACTGATGCTGAAGCTGAAACTCCAATACTTTGGCCACCTCATGCGAAGAGGGACCCATTGGAAAAGACTCTGATGCTGGGAGGGACTGGGGGCAGGAGGAGAAGGGGAGGACAGAGGATGAGATGGTTGGATGGCATCACCAACTCAACAGACATAAGTCTGAGTCAGCTCTGGGAGTTGGTGATGGACAGGGAAGTCTAGCATGCTGCAGGCCATGGGGTTGCAGAGTTGGACACGACTGAACGACTGAACTGAACAAACAAATCAAAGGCTTTTTCAGAGGAGTTATATTAGTTTACCTTTCAGCTGATAGCAGGGCATTCTAGGGATACAGAATCCATAAGTATTTGGAGGTTAAACTAAAAAGCATGGGTCCTATATAGAACTTCCAGAAGTTCATCATGACCGATCAACAGAAACAAGTAAGAATGTTATTGGGACATGCAAATAGGCAAAAGCCAGACAATGACAATTCTTGTGTGTCAGTAAAGGGGAGTATACTTTACCAGTAAGCAGTGTACTGCCATGGAGAAGGCAATGGCACCCCACTCCAGTACTCTTGCCGGGAAGATCCCATGGATAAAGGAGCCTGGTGGGCTGCAGTCCATGGGGTCGCACAAAGGCGGACACAACTGAAGTGACTTAGCAGTTAGCAGGGTTACTGCCATAATCAAGTTTGTGTTTTAGGCGTGTATTCCTAATTTGAATTATAGGTAGGTTTTGTTCAGGTTTTTTTGGCTATGAATGAGCTTGGGTTTTGAATCTATGAAGTGGTTTGGAGTGAGAGAGAGAGCAGAGTGTTTATAGAAGTACAGCCACTTAGGAGGGAGTACTGAGTTTCTTGAGTACAGTTTGGAGATACACGTTTGCCTCAGGTTATATGAGCCATGTGTATACGGCCAGGGATATGTCCTCTAACCTGCCAGCCTAAAGGGGACTGGCCCTTCTCTAGAGGGCGTCTCTCTTGGAGTGTGTGTAAATGTTCTTATGTTTTGTTTTTAAAGAACTCTTTGCAGTTTATCATGTTACATATTTATTTTTTTGAGAGACAGTCTAGAATATTAAGAATTAGGATATTACACTCATATTTTGTTTTCAGTCCCAAATCTACCGCATACTTAATCTGAGACCTGAAATCTATCAAAATAATAATTGATTTCTTTATTTATGAGAATGACAATGACATATTAGGTCAGAATATTCCATTGCTGTGTTATAGAAAACAAATTCATGTTTCAATGTAAAATTATGTTGGCATAATAACTTTGAGAATTGTACCTATTGAGACAACACGCAGAGGCAATGTTGAATCCAGGGGTTCAAGTGACACCATCAGAACTTTGGCTCGACTGTACTCTGTAAAGGTTTCGTTCCTGCGCTGATTTTCTCCATGTTTAGCCAAGGATGGCACCCACCAAATGATAGTCTTATGTACTACAAATTTAGCCTTACCAGAAAAATATGAAGTGCTTCTTATCTGATGGCTCAGTATAAGTCTCGGTAGTTGAATTTCAAATAAATGAATCATTTTTTAAAATCTTAGGTTAAAGATTGCATGGAAGGGACTTACATTAAGAAACAATTTCTCTCTATATATATGAAATTCAACTGGAATTGGAGATCCTGTTTTTTTTTTGCTAGATGTGATAACCATTCTTAGAAACCTATCAGTTTCTGAACCCATAACTCTGTTCAGGGTGACAGAGTATTGATTAGGCCTGGATATGTACCTTCTTAGCTAAACTCTCCCACCTTAAAGCAAACGGATTGAGAAAGGGAGAAAGGTAATTTTATTACAAAAATTGAAGTGCTAGTATTATTCTGTGCATATAGAAACCCCAAAATATACACAAATAAAAATGCTTTAGAAAAATGATATCTAATAGGACTCCTGAGGAGGTTCCCTCATAAATCATCCTTTTAAAGCTGTTAGCGCAGTGCCTGGCACATAGAAAATCTTAGTAAGTGCTTTCCACTGTACGTACTATCAGTGTTCTAGTAATTCTAATAGCTAAGTATTGACTGCATTCATTTAGCAAATATGTATTGAGCATGTCAAGATTGTTTCAGTTTTCATGCTTTATCTGAATAGGAACAAGAGACGTAATAGGAGAATGATGAGATAATTCTGGTGAACATCTTTGTTCCTTTGACTTTCCCTACACTCGCCCCACCCCCAAATGAAAATTTTCCTAGGAACAGAGAGGAGTTACTAGCTGAGGGGGAATGAGTGTTCTGAAATCTTCAGTTACTTGTGTTGAGCTATCAGTTATAGTTCTACAGTTTCTGTGTTCCAAAGTCAGAGGCTATTTGTCTCCCACCACCCACAGATTCAGCCCTATTTCCAAAACCAGACCATCCAGATATCTAAACTCTCGATCTAGTTCACAGCTCATATAGCCCCTTACTAGTAAAGTCACATGGAAGGTTAAAAATTAGTTTCTATAGTTATCTGGACTGAGAGAGACAGTCTCACCTTCCACCCCAACACAAAAGTCTCAGTTTAGAGATGATTCATGGGACTTGAAACTTCAGTGTTGTTACTCTTTTGCCAGAGCTAGTTACTCTGCTCTGATGACTTCTTTCAGTATATCTTTAACCTTTTGAGGTCAATTTATCCTTCATGTAGCAGGTATAATAAACAGTAGATAGAAATTTACTTACGAAAGCCTTATCAGAATAAACCTAATATTAGAGAAAACCACAGTCTTAAAGTTGCTCAAATGACTGTTTTGAAGTGGAAGTATAATCTCCAGCCATCCCAGTTGACCACATTGATCTGCTTTCCTTAATCCAGAGGTTCAAAGAATTATTCTCCTTACTTTCAGTTCTTTCTAGTTCTTTTGTTTAGAAGACTGAAGAGAAATTAATGAGGATTGCAATTTTTAAAATAAAATAGGGACTTCAAGGAAGGTTAGTCATATTGATGTTTAGCTTTGTCTGTTTAAAAAACAAGTTCAGCTAAAATTCTCCATAACAGGGATCTGAGTGGACCCACGTTAGGGAGTTTCATTCACACGTAACTGTGTGTACATGTAGGAAATGGATGTCCCTCATAGCTCAGTCAATGAAGAATCTGTCTGCAATGAAGGAGACCCAGGTTCGATTCCTGGGTTGGGAAGATCCCCAGAGAAGTAAATGGCAACCCACTCCAGTATTCTTGCCTGGAAAATCCCCTGGACTGAGGAGCCTGGAGGACTGCAGTCCATGGGGTTGCCAGAGTTTGACACGACTTAGTGACTAAACCACCACATGTACGAAGGCAGCCAAAAGGGTATCCTGAATTGCTTCACACATCTCTCTAAAGGAGATTGAAATTTATCTCTTATAGGTTAACGGGGAAATATCTAATGTTTAGACAACAACAGTCATTGTCTTAACCTAATATTCTGTTGATGCCAAAACTTTCTAGTCCCACCAAATACTACTTTATCTCTGTAGTTAAATATTTAGGAAAATGGTAATCACTCAACTTCTTTGAAAGTCAACAGTCTATCAATTCATACTTTCTAGTAATGTAAAATACTGTATCTTTTGTGTCTTAGACTGATTCTGTTGCACATCTTCAGTCTTGTGGACCTAGATTTTAGTAGTGCTTTGCCACATATCCAAATACATCCTCAACACTCATGGTTTAACCATACATTTCATTTGACTGACTGGATATCACATGCCTCCACACCACTGACTGTATTACACAGAGGCTCATCTCTTCCTTGAAGATAAGAAATTCATTGGCTTGCATAACACTTCAGAGGGCTGCTAGTTCAACACTAATTTTGAAAAAATACAATGAAATCATATACAGCATAGCTCAAAGAGCCACAAAGAAAATTAAGCTCATAATGCTAAAATTATGTTCTGCATAGCAAATGATCATGATGGTGTGATCACTCACCTAGATCCAGACATCCTGGAATGTAAAGTAAGGTGAACCTTAGGAAGCATCACTACGAACAAAGCTAGTGGAGGTGATGGAATTCCAGTTGAGCTATTTCAAATCCTAAAAGATGATGCCTTGAAAGTGCTACACTCAGTATGCTAGATAATTTGGGAAACTCAGCAGTGACCACAGGATGGGAAAAGGTCAGTTTTCATTCCAATCCCAAAGAAAGGCAATGCCAAGGAATGCTCAAACTACTGCACAATTGCACTCATCTCACACGCTAGTAAAGTAACGCTCAAAATTCTCCAAGCCAGGCTTCAGCAATGCGTGAACCATGAACTTCCAGATGTTCAAGCTGGTTTTAGAAAAGGTAGAGGAGCCAGGGATCAAATTGCCAACAACTGTTGGATCATGGAAAAGGCAAGAGAGTTCCAGAAAAACATCTATTTCTGCTTTATTGACTATGCCAAAGCCTTTGACTGTGTGGATCACAATAAGCTGTGGAAAATTCTGAAAGAGATGGGAATACCAGACCACCTGACCTGTGTCTTGAAAAATCTGTATGCAGGTCAAGAAGCAACAGTTAGAACTGGACATGGAACAACAGACTGGTTCCAAATAGGAAAAGGAGTACGTCAAGGCTGTATATTGTCACCCTGCTTATTTAACTTCTATGCATAGAACATTATGAGAAACGCTGGGCTGGAAGAAGCACAAGCTGGAATCAAGATTGCTGAGAGAAACATCAGTCACCTCAGATATGCAGATGACACCACCTTTATGGCAGAAAGTGAAGAAGAACTAAAGAACATCTTGATGAAAGTGAAAGAGGAGAATGAAAAAGTTGGCTTAAAGCTCAACATTCAGAAAACGAAGATCATAGGATGCAATCCCATCACTTCATGGCAAATAGATGGAGAAACAGTGGAAACAGTGACAGACTTTATTTTTGGTGGCTCCAAAATCACTGCAGATGGTGATTGCAGTCATGAAATTTAAAGACAGCTCCTTCTTGGAAGGAATGTTATGACCAACCTAGACAACATATTGAAAAGCAAAGACATTACTTTGCCAACAAAGGTCCATCTAGTCAAGGCAATGGTTTTTCCAGTAGTCATGTATGGATATGAGAGTTGGACTATAAAGAAAGCTGAGCACTGAAAAATTTATGCTTTTGAACTGTGGTGTTGGAGAAGGGTCTTGAGAATCCTTTGGACTGCATGGAATTACAACCAGTCCATCCTAAAGGACATCAGTCCTGGGTGTTCATTGGAAGGACTGATATTGAAGCTGAAACTCCAATACTTTGGCCATCTGATGCGAAGAGCTGACTCATTTGAAAAGACCCTGATGCTGGGAAAGATTGAAGGCAGGAGGAGAGGGGGACGACGGAAGATGAGATGGTTGGATGGCATCACTGACTCAATGGACATGAGTTTGGTTGAACTCTGGGAGTTGGTGATGGCCAGGGAGGCCTGGCGTGCTGTGGTCCATGGGGTTGCCAAAAGTTGTACACAACTGAGCGACTAAACTGTACTGAACTGAAAGCAAATAATAATGAAAATTTCTGATTGGATTTGTAAATTGATAAATAGAATAATCATGACAGAACTAGCTGCCACTTAAACAATGTAATTTAGAAAATCCTTTTATAAACATACAGGGCAACATATAAAAATGTATTAGTGTGTCAGTTTTCCTTCCAGTGTTTGAAAATATTACCTTGCTAGAGGCATGCATGGAGAAGACAATGGCACCCCACTCCAATACTGTTGCTTGGAAAATCCCATGGACGGAGGAGCCTGGAAGGCTGACGTCCATGGGATCGCTGAGGGTCAGACATGACTGAGTGGCTTCACTTTCACTTTTCACTTTCATGCATTGGAGAAGGAAATGGCAACCCACTCCAGTGTTCTTGCCTGGAGAATCACAGGGATGGGGGAGCCTGGTGGGCTGCCGTCCATGGGATTGCACAGAGTCGGAAACGACTGAAGCGACTTAGCAGTAGCAGCAGCCGCAGCAGTAGCAGAGGCATGCAATTTAGAAAGTGAATTTCATCATACTCTGGTATTTATGCTTTGCTTATCTAATATTTTGCTAATGTAACTGTTTTTATGTAGAAGAGTAAACCTATGTGGAACGTTGTCTTTACTTTGATTGTATTGCATTTCTGTAATTATAATTCTGTGAAAGAATAGTTATGCATTGTTTGACCAAGTGTCTCAGTTTATCCTGTTAATATTATTAGGACCTAACACTATTGATAATGTCCATTTATTCGCTGCTCAGCTGTGTCGAACACTAGTTAATTCTCACTAGCCTGTGAAAGAGCCCTTGCTACTCACATATTCTTGGAGAAGCACACAGAATTATTTTATTTTGGTTAGGGAAGCCTTGAGGATATGCTCGGAGAAAAGGCCTATAGGTAAGCTGACAGAAGAAGGAATCAAAGAGATGCTGCTAAACATAGACCAGGAGAGATTATTTCCTTCATCTCTTAATCTCTTTTGAATTCCTTAATTCCTTCAAAATAAAGGAATATTTTCCTCTGAGGTGAAAAAAGTGGAGAGGGTTGTAGCAAATATTAATAAATTGAAGGGCAAACATTAATGTGAGTTTGGTTGACTGTGACTATGTACTGTCTTAGGTTTTGGCAACTCTAACAAAATACCATAGACTGGGTGACTAATAAGCAACAGAAATTAATTTTTCATGATTCTGGAGCCTGGAAGTGTGAGATCATGGTGCCAGCCTGCTGAGGTTCTGGTGAGATCTCTCTTCTGGGTTGCCAAGTTCTGCATTCTTTTCTCCTCACACAGTGAAAATGGGAGAGGACGAGAGGCAGCTCCCTAGGAGTCTCTCCTTTTTATAAGAGCAACAATGCCGTTCTTGAGGATTCCTTACTGACCTGATTACCTCCCTGACACTCTTAACTCCAAACACCTTACTTTGGAGGCAAGGATTTCAACATGAACTTTGAGGGGACATGAATGTACTATAACATGTACCAGTTTGGAAGTGTTGTAGATGCAGAAAAGATAGCAGATTGTGCTGATCCAAGACTATGAAGTTTTATGCAAGTTAGGACAGAAAGGCAAAAGAACGTTCCAAACTGAGCGTTAACAAATTATTTGGTTTTCATGTTAATCATTAGATGTAGAATAATTGTGTGTGCCTCACATCATTATAGAATATTCTCTGCTCTAAGAATCTCACAGTCCCATCTAGAAGACAATACATGCAGACAAAGCTGTAATACAAGGAAATAAACTGTTAGTCCGATGGTGGATGTTAGAGTCAGTTTACATGGCCAGTGTTCAGAGTGATGTCAGAGAAATGTTAAGCTCAACAATTCTCTTTAAATCTAGAATGTCCCCTTCATTGTAGGACACAGGATAATATTGCATTTTTAAAAGTCTGCAAATTGTGTCATCATTCATTGTAAAACTAAACCAGATTTTATAGATATCAATTAAAATGGGCAAAAAATGTGTCTCTCCAAGGCAATAAATAGATGTGGAATACTTATATTAGAATTAAAACTTCAAACTATTGCAAATTTAACATAATCTTAAAGAGACCCATTCTGAACTTAATACACTAAAAATGAATCCATTATTAATTACTTTCTCCATGCATCAGTACATGAAAACTTGTACAGTTCATGCCATTCAGTAGGCACAGTTCTTGAGGATCATCATTTTATTTACATTAGCTTCTGTGAAAAAAATTGCTTTCATGTTTGATAAATTTTAACCAAATGACTGCTGATTTCATAGGATTCTGGTGCATAAGGTCATTTGCTTTATAGATGGCAATTCTCTTTTTAAAAATTTTTAAGTTCACAGTTAACATGATTTAAGACTTATACTTACCTTGAGGATATATTTAGATTGTGTTGTAAATGTTGGTCTGCAGGTACCAAAAATATGCCTTAATTTTTTCATGTATAGAAGCTAAGAGGCAAGGTTTATTTGATTTGTACTGTGCAAAAATGTGGCACTGGCTATATAAGGAGCAATTTGGCAACAGCAAACCATTTCACAACATCCATTATTTCAGAAATAATGCCTGTTTTATTTCGTTGACTATAAGAAAGAATTAGAACTTTCCTGGCATATGTACAGAAATGAGCTCATTAGCGTTGGAATATCTTCTTATAACTGTTGGGAACAAGAAAAGAAAAACCAATCTGTTTGTTCCTTATTTCATATTCATGAAGCTGCTCAGAGGCAGCTTGATTGACACCGCTGGTATATGTTTTCTGCTTTCTTTAGATCAGGCTGAGGATTTTGGTTCACCTATCACTCACTTTCACTTAGCCACTAAGGTCTGTTGTGGCTTTCTAAAATTGTGTTGTGATGAATTGCCCATTTGGGAATTTTTAGGACATCTTAATCCCAACCTGACAGAAATCCCTTTGATAAATAATCTACCAACCCCTTCTGCCAAATACAAGTGGATCAGTGGACATAGATTTATGGCAGCTTTCACAAATGAAAAGTAGTGGCAGGGAGTGTATGCTTAGCATACTCAGAATCCATGAATGGTTTCTATTTCCCAGTTTAATTTTTCCCCAGATATATTTGGTTGAAATGTGTCCTGCAGGATTTTCTTTAAAGCTCTCTCTGTGTGTGTGATGTGTGCAGGTGCATGCCCCTGTGTGTCTGAATGTGCAGCTGCTTCATTGATTAAAAATATGGGAAATTATTTATAAAGCAATCACTGGAAATCATTTTTATTTATAATTTGGGATTTTCTTGGGTTAATATATAACTAATAGAACCTGAATGATAAGAATAGGTCACTCATTTTCAGGGATTAAATTTTCTTCAAAGAAAGTGGTTTTTATTGAAAAGCACATGAAGTTACCTGTGGATGAGTTAATCTGATTATTTGAATCAGAGCTGTTTGGATTTATGCCATGTGATGTAGAAATAGCAAAGAAAAAATTGTTGGGTAGATTAAATACTTGTAATATTTTTAGTGTAATTTCTATTACTTATGATAAATTATTAAAAATATCAAACCATTAATGCTACGGAATAAGCTTATGTCATAGACTCTAAATACTATTTCATGTGTATTATATACATACATATCATATGTTTTATTTATTGAACTTATTTAAAAAGTGAGAAGTAATTTTAGGGAAGAAATCTGATAATTAGTCATTTTTTAGTATTTCTTGCATTATCACAGTTAGACTGTGAATTTTGTCACTCTATTACAGAAGCACCAATCTTTCAATAAAGTGACAGCTACCTTTTCTCACCCTTAAGGCATATGGCACAAGTTCACAGCAAGTTAGAGTGTGACATATTGCTTTTTCCCATTAAAACTTAGACAGCTTTATAAGCTCCTTATGAGGCTGAGAGTTTTCTTCAGTAATGAAGAAAAGAGAGGGTTGTGTGCACATGCGTACACACGATCCCGTCTGATGTGTACTGTGTGGTTTTTTTTTCTTTTTTAAAAATATATTTGTAAAAATACTGAGGGCAAAAAAAAAAAAAAACCCCAAAAACAAGTCTGTAATTTACTAAATCCATAGAAGTAAGTTAATGTGGGCATATTGTTGTTAAAAAAAAAAAACAACACTGGATTTTTTTCAGAACAAATCCCAAAGAGGTTCTTGAATCCCTGCTAAGTACCAGCTTCTTTTCCTTTGCCAACAGAGCTACCTGCAGGTGACTGCAGCCACATTAAGGCTGTAACACAAGGTCAGGAGCGAAATTGTTTCTGGCTTGGATAACTGAAAAAAAATCAGAGCCTTCAAATTAGTGTTTGTGTTCAAATTAGACAGTAATGCTGGTAATACGTACTTTTTTTTTCTTCTTCAAATCTTTCTTAATGAACCCTGAAAAGTATCACACAGGATAATTGTTAAATGAAGCCAAATGTTTTAATTTTGTGTGGCACTGACATTATGAAGAGCCTTTTCAGGTCATTGTCACCTTACAATGATTTTTGTAAGGCTTGAGGGCGACTCTTGTTGAATCCACATCACAGAAGAACAAACCAAGGCACAGAGAGCGGTAGTTTACCTAAGATCACAGAGCTGCTAGGATCCGGTTTACTGAATTCTGTCTGTTTCATTTAGAGCCTTTTGATCATGCTTTCAACCAGGGGTTGATGTAATACCCCTCCTATCACACTTTCTCCTTCTGCTTTCCCAGCAAGAGACTTTTTGTGTGGAACTGTTTTGATTATCATACTAGAACAGCTGCTGGTGTGTAGTGGGCAAGGCCAAGGATAGTTCCACACAACCAGGATTTTTTCTGCCTAGACATTCTGTAATGCTTTTCTTGAGAAACATTTACAGTCATACACATGCCGGGAAAGTGGTTCTTATAATTTTATATTAATTTTTAAATGCCTGTTTTCATGTGTTTAATAAATGTCTAAGATTGTATGGTTAAAAAATTCTATTCTCTAAAGAATATTATAAATAGAAATAGTAAAATAACAAATGAGTAATTATAATTCCTCATTCCTCTTTTGACATTTAGCTATGATATATACACATAAAAACATATCTATGTCTTTCTATACATTTGAATATACTCCATTTGTTATTCTTCCAAATTAGAAATATTATTAGGACAGTAATTTTTACCCTCTTTTAAATTTGCTATTGTGTTATTATACTATATTACCAAATGCTGTGGTTTGCTCCTGCTGTTCTGAAACTGAGAGGGAAGATGATAAGCCTCAGGCTTTGCCTGAAGAAGCAACAGAAATTGTCCTGGTAACAATTACATTTGTACTTTTTTTGGCATGCATTTAATATTTGATTTGAAGGGTGCTAATTGTTTTATTTTCTAAGTATCTAATTTGGTTTATGGAATGTTAATAGTGGTATTGTACCATTTGACAAATTAGGAAATAAAATATATATGGTTGTTACTTCTAAAAAGTTATCACAATCAAGATAAATATTTAATCTTATGTTTATTGTAGACTTACATCCTCTATCTTCCTCATTCATCAAAGGGATAAATAAAATTGGTAAATTTTTGATAGTTATTATGTAATAGCATAGTTTTTGAATAAAAATATATAATACAGACATCTGCCAATAAATAACAATATATATGGCTTGTATGGAATTAATTGACTTTTGTTGTTTTAAATTTGCTTTTAGAAGCAACAGGTTAGGATTTAGTTAATAAAGTTAAAAAGAACCCATAAAATTCACATTCATATTTTATTAAATACATATTTTAAGGTCATGATTAATAGAAGTTCAATATGCCTCAGAAACAAAGTTTTCTTTGGACATTAATGGGAAATTTCCACTTTGAAGTACATTCCTGGTGCTTGTATCTTTCTTTTAATTAGATGAGTTTTAAAATAAAAATGTTTAATATTTTCTATTAAATTGAAGAAGATTAGAAAAGGCATGTATAATACTGAAATTACTGTAGTGAATTGGTTAAATTTGATTTAGTCTTTTTATGGGGACTGTTTCAGGGGGTCAACATAGCTCTATGGTTTTTGTGGTTAAACCTCTTAATACTTCAAGGCATCAACAATTACATATTATATGAGTTGAATTTAATTTGTGTAGATCTGTTTTTAAAAATCAAATTTTTAAGGAAAACTTATTTGAAATGACATGTAAAAATAATTGTGACTACTTGCATTTTTCTAGTAACATAGAATAAATATTTGGGTTTTAATCATTTCTGACTTGAAAATTAGTTGGTGTTTCTTAAGAAGAATATATAATATGACTATTTTCTTATTTCACTTCTGTCTTCTTCCACTTGTGAAAGACATAGTCATGCTATCCTAGTTATTATTGCAATTGCTTATAGAGAACAGACTGCCCAGAAATTAATATCAGAATTTCCCTGAGGGTTATTCCCTGAGCAGACTTAAAGGATAAATTACTTGAAGGGGAAACTTAAAATAGCAGAGATCCGTGTATTATATTAAATTATAAGTGACAAAATAAGCAACGTACAATTTCAAGAGGTTAGAAAATGGAATACTGTGGAATAAATTTATTAACCTGTATAAGTCTGTTTTGATAAATTGTTGGTGGCTGCTTTTTATCGTAAATTTTTAAGATTTTCATTGTAATAGTATTTTCTCACTTACAGGGAATGAGAGATCACTTAGTTTGGAACAATAGTTAGCTGACAGAAAGTAAAAATTTAGCATGTATTCTTCTCCATTCTAGTAGAAGTGGTCTGTGTGTGTGTGCATGTAATTAACTTGTAGTATTGTATTAGTTTCCAGTGCGCAACAAAGTGGTTTAGTTATGTGGGTGTATGTATGTGTGTTTAAATGTATATACTTTTTCATATTCTTTCCATTAAAGGTTATTACATGCTATTGAGTATAGTTCCCTGGGCCGTACGGTAGGTCTTTGTTGTTTACCTAGTTTCTATATAGTTGGGTATGTTAATCTGAAGCTCCTAATTTATCTCTCCTTTGTCCCTTGTATCCCTTTTGATAACTGTAAGTGTATTCTATGTCTGAGTCCAGTGGAAGCAGTCTTGATGAGCTAACAGTTATATCAAGTCTTATAAATAAGCATTTACTATACATATTTATATATACTCATACTGTAAATATGCATAAGTTAGTTTAATAATTATACACACACATATAACTGAACCACTTTGCTGCACACTGGAAACTAATACCATTGTAAATTAAACTTCAGTTTAAAATTAAAGACCATTTCTACTAGAGTGGAGAATAGTATCGACTAAATTTTTAATAATATGTATATGTGTGTGTGTGTGTGTGTGTATGCATGTATGTATCAGAGAAGGCGATGGCACCCCACTCCAGTGAAAAACTCTGGCCTGGAAAATCCCATGGATGGAGGAGCCTGGTGGGCTGCAGTCCATGGGGTTGCGAAGAGTTGGACATGACTGAGCGACTTCACTTTCACTTTTCACTTTCATGCATTGGAGAAGGAAATGGCACCCCAATCCAATACTCTTGCCTGGAAAATCCCATGGACGGAGGAGCCTAGAAGGCTGCATCCATGGGATCCCCTGAGGGTTGGACATGACTGAGTGGCTTCACTCTCACTTTTCACTTTCCTGCATGGAGGAGGAAATGGCAACCCACTCCAGTGTTCTTGCCTGGAGAATCCCAGGGATGGGGGAGCCTAGTGGGCTGCCGTCTATGGGGTTGCACACAGTCAAACACGACTGAAGTGACTTAGCAGCAGCAGCATGTATGTATACATGTAGAGAAAATGGCTTCCCAGCTGGGGCAGTGATAAAGAATCCACCTTCCAATACAATGGATGCAAGAGACATGTGTTTGATACCTGGGTCAGGAAGATCCCCTGGAGGAGTAAATGGCAACCCATTCCAGTCTTCTTTCCTGGAGCATTCTGTGGACAGAGAAACCTGGTAGGCTACAGTCCATGGGGTTGCAAAGAGTCAGATGTGACTGAGTGTGTACACATACACACACACACACGTACACACATATAATTGTCTTAGGTTTCAGGCCTCTAGGGAAAATCTGTGAATTTGCATACTGGTCAGATTATTCAGACACATAATATATTGTTTGAAGTATTTTTTGTGAGTAATAACATAATCTCTAGTGATTAAAACAAATGTCATTAGAACTATGAGACACAAAATGCAAAAAATATACTTCCCTTAAGTGACCAGATTCTCCCTAGAGATTTTTCTCCCCTTCCCTCCTTCATGCATTCTTCAACCAATGATTATTGCACATGGGAAGACAAAAGGCAACTCCATCCCTAATGGAAGATGAGTTTCGTGGTGTGGTTCATACTAAAGTGTTTGCCATGGGATCCAGCTTACAGTTTTCTGTCCAGTATATTAGAAAATGATACGCCTGTCAGTTCTTGTCTTTGCAGTAGAATGCCTTACATATATGTTCTGATTTATGGTTTACAAAGTTGTAGCACATTCATGATTCTAAATATTTCTGCTGCTGCTGCTGCTGCTAAGTCGCTTCAGTCATGTCCGACTTTGTGTGACCCCATAGACGGCAGCCCACCAGGCTCCCTGTCCCTGGGATTCTCCAGGCAAGAACACTGGAGTGGGTTGCCATTTCCTTCTCCAATGCATGGAAGTGAAAAGTGAAAGTGAAGTCGCTCAGTCGTGCCCGACTCTTAGCGACCCCCATGGACTGCAGCCTACCAGGCTCCTCCGTCCATGGGATTTTACTGGAGTGGGGTGCCATTACCTTGATTTTCAATTATAAAACTCATTTTATTTTATCAATGTATTCTGAAGCATCTAAGACATCAGATATTATTCAGAGAACCATACATAAGGTAAAATGAAAAATATCCTATTTCCAGTCACTTCATAAATTACTCTTAAATTTTAGATTTTCTCTTTGAGCATTCCTAACTTTTATATCCTGCCACAGGACACTGTTTTAAATTAAATGATGTTTAGTAACGATTTATTGGCATACAAATTTTAATCTCTAATGAAATAATCTATTTTCTTTTGTGTTATAATAAAGTTATTCATGTGATAGTTAAATGCTTAATTAATTAGCTAAAATTTTTCCTTGACTGTTTTTTCTAGTACTGAGGTTTTCTACAGTTTCTACAATGAATACTACAATTCATTAAGACAAGGATATCTTTCCTTAAAAGATTATATACTAAATTTATTTATTCTCATGTAATGCTCTTCTCAAATCACCAAAAGAAATGCATTATTTCATCTCTGTCCTCCTTTCCTCCCATTCTACCATATTTTCCTTGATTTTCAAACTCCACACATTTTTTCATTCAGAAATGAAATAGAGGATGTCAGGTGGGAACATCCTCAGTTTCTTTGCCCAGCCTTTTCTCACCTGTAGCCATATTCATCTATCTCCTTTATTTCTGATTCAGGGAAATAATACTCTACTTTGCCCAAGTCTAACAATCTTTTATTATTTGGATCTCTTTCTCCTTTTTTTAAGGACTTTACTCCCCTCCATCAACTATTGCTGTTTTCTCCTGTTCTTTCTTTAAAGGAGGGAAAAAAATACAGACCAACCAAGGCCGTCAAAAACAAAAAACCCAATAGCAGCAGTAGGATCTCTATATCCCAATCCTCTCAATTCTGTCTCCTTTAGTTTGGTTCAGTCACTCAGTCAGCTCCGACTCTTTGCGACCCCATAGACTGAAGCATGCCAGGCTTCTTGTCCATCACCAACTCCTGGACCTTCCTCAGGCTCATGTCCATTGAGTTGGTGATGCCATCCAACCAGCTCATCCTGTCGTTCCCTTCTCATCCCACCTTCAGTTTTTCCCAGCTCAAGGTCTTTTCTAATGAGTCTGTTCTTCCCATCAAGTGGCTAAAATATTGGAGTTTCAGCTTTAGCATCAGTCCTTCCAATGAATATTCAGGAATGATTTCCTTTAGGATGGACTGGTTGGATCTACTTGCTGTCTAAGGAACCCTCAAGAGTCTTCTCCAACACGACAATTCAAAAGCATCAATTCTTTGGTGCTCAGCTTTCTTTATGGATGTGTCCAACTCTCACATCCATTCGTAACTACTGTAAAAACCATAGCTTTGACTAGATGGACCTTTGTTGGCAAAGTAATGTCTCTGCTTTTTAATATGCTGTCTAGGTTGGTCAAAAGGTTTCTTCCAGGGAGCAAGCATCTTTTAATTAAATGGCTGCAGTCACCATCTGCTGTGAGTTTGGAGCCCAAAAATAAAGTCTGCCACTCTTTCCACTGTTTCCCCATCTATTTGCCATGAAGTGATGGGAGATCCAACCAGTCCATTCTAAAGGAGATAAGCTCTGGGATTATGAAGGAATGATGCTGAAGCTGAAACTCCAGTACTTTGGCCATCTCATGCGAAGAGTTGACTCACTGGAAAAGACTCTGATGCTGGGAGGGATTGGGGGCAGGAGAAGGGGACTACCAAGGATGAGATGGCTGGATGGTATCACAGACTCGATGGTCATGAGTCTGAGTGAACTCAGGGAGATGGTGGTGGACGGGGGAGTCCTGGCGTGCTGCAATTCATGGGGTCACAAAGAGTTGGACATGACTGAGCAACTGAACTGAACTGATGGGACCAGATGCCATGATCTTAGTTTTCTGAATGTTGAGTTTGAAGCAAACTTTTTCACTCTCTTGTTTCATTTTCATCAAGAAGCCCTTTAGTTCTTCAATTTCTGCCTTGAGTGTGACGTCATTTGCATATCTGAGGCTATTGATAGTTCTCCCAGCAATCTTGATTCCACTTGTGCTTCATCCAGCCCAGTGTTTCTCATGATATATTCTGCGTATAAGTTAAATAAGCAGGATGACAATATACAACCTTGACATACTCCTTTCCTCATTTTGAACCAGTTTGTTGTTCCATGTCCAGTTCTAACTGTTGCTTCCTGACCTGCATACAGATTTCTCAGGAGGCAGGTCAGATGGTCTGGCATTCCCATCTCTTTCAGAATTTTCCACATTTTTCTGTGATCTACCAAGATCCACAAAGACTGGTCAAAGACTTTTGCATAGTCACTAAAGCAGAAGTAGATGTTTTTCTGGAACTCTCTTGCTTTTTGGTGATCCTATGGATTTTGGTAATATGATCTCTGGTTCCCCTGCGTTTTCTAAATCCGGCTTGAACATCTGGAAGTTCATGTTTCACGTACTATTGAAGCCTGGCTTGGAGAATTTTGAGCATTACTATGCTGTTGTGTGAAATGAGTGCAATTGTGCAATAGTTTGATCATTTTTTGGCATTCCCTTTCTTTGGAATTGGAATAAAAACTGAGCTTTTCCATTCTTGTGGCCACTGCTGAGTTTTCCAGATTTGCTGGCAGCACTTTCACAGCATCATCTTTTAGGATTTGAAATAGCTCAACTGGAATTCAAGCACCTCCACTAGCTTTGTTTGTAGTGATGCTTCCGAAGGCCCACTTGACTTGGCTTTCCAGGATTTCTGGCTCTAGGTGAGTGATCACAAATTGTAATTATTTGGGTCATGAAGATAATTTTTGTATAGTTCTTCTGTATATTCTTGCCCCCTCCTCTTAATATCTTCTGCTTCTATTATGTCGAGACCATTTCTGTCTTTATTTTGCCTCCCTTTGCATGAAATGTTCCCTTGGTATCTCTTATTTTCTTGACGAGATCTCTAGTCTTTCCCATTCTATAATTTTCCTCTATTTGCATTGATCACTAAGGAAGGCTTTCTGATCTCTCCTTGTTATTCTTTGGAACTCTGCATTCATATGGGTATATCTTTCCTTTTCTCCTTTGCCTTTCACTTCTCTTCTTTTCGCAGCTACTTGTATGGCCTCCTCAAACAACCATTTTGGCTTTTTGCATTTCTTTTTCTTAGGGATGGTCTTGATCCCTGCCTCCTGTACAGTGTCACAAACCTCCGCTCGTGGTTCTTCAAGCACTCTGTCTGTCAGTTCTAATTCCTTGAATCTACTTGTCACATCCATTGGATCTTTTTACATCACCATTCCTCATACCTTTTGGTTTAATCTTGTTTCCCATTGTTGTCTCCCTACTGTGTTAGTGTGATAGGTACCTAACAGATCTCTCCTATCTATCTTTCCAAACATCCATCATAGAATTCTTTATTGGCATCGCCTTTATGATACATTCTAAACCTCATATCATATAAAACTGATTGTTGACATTAGAGTCTTCTCATCTGGAAATTTTGCCTAGCCTCCAAAGCTGAGGATTATGAATGTAAAGTATCCCTGTTCTAAAGAGAGTTATTAGACTGTGTATATAACATTTAAAAACAGTGGTTCTGAAATCTGTTTCTAGCTTTTGCTTATCTCCCCCTTTGAGGCTAGATAATAAAAAGTGAAGAGTATACCTGTGAGTCAACAAGTCAACAAGTCCCCAGCTGAAAGAGCCTGACTTGAATCATCAGAATCTACATTGGATGGAGAAACTTACATGCCATTCCAGGGGTGGGAATCACCATTTCTATGTGATCACAATGAGAGATCTCCAGGGAGATTTCTGTAGAATGGTTAAGATTTTTTGGGAAACGGATTTAGCACTGGAATTCCTTCAAACCCACACACAGCAAATTATAACTCTTCAGTCAAAGGGGACCCTTTCTGCCATCATTTCTCCTTCTTCCCTGAGCCAGACTATTAAGGGTTGCATCAAGTGTAGGAGGTACTCTTGGAGTCTGGTGTGTAAATAGTGTTAGTTATTCTGTAGATCTTTCAACCTGAATCAGGACAAGAGGGTACAATGTTCAATCTGATAAAGATTTCACTAGGCAAGAGGTTTTTTGCTTCTTAAGATCTGAAATTACAGAATCAGAGGGTATAATATTCTGACTTAGGGAAAGGAGATTTGACATGGCAAGGAAGAAATGCAGTTACTTGCACCATAGTGTCCTCGAGACCTTTAAAAATAATCCAGTTCTGATAGCAGGCAAAATCTTTAGATATTTGTTTCCTATTTATCTAGCAGTCCTTCAAAAACCAAATTATTTATCTTATCAAAACACTTTGAACACCCTTCATCATCATCTTCCTTACTTAATTAATTCCCATTTGATGTTAAGACAATTCAGGAATCACCTTCTCAAGGGCACTTCCCTAATGTCACACCCCACCTCATTTTACATTAGCTGTTCCCACTTAAATTTTTCTGGCACCTTACTTATTCCCATTCCAATCACTCATCAACCTGGATAATGGTGGTTTTGTCTTTCTCCCTTATGAGACTATGCAATTCTTTAATACACGGACTCTTTTTGGTATTTACATCCCTGACACCAATTGTAGTGTCTTTATTTTTTTGGTAAATGAAAATTAATTGTTAATGGGATTTTTTAATTGAGATATAAATCTGCAGAATTACGTGGAAATACATAGTGTCTAGTTCACTAATTGGAACATTTAAAAATTGTGAAGCAAAAACAAAGTTATCTTTGTATTACTTCTTATGTTGCTTCTCTCCCTACCCCTCACCCTCATTCTGTCTCATTCTCTCCTTGTGCTGAGCAGATACAAAACTACAGCACTGCTCACCTTCCATCTATCAAGCACTTTCACTGTATCTTATCTCGTTATATGCTCTAGATACACTAGAGAGTTGCTTTTCATTATAGGTTTGCAGCCCTTTCTTACAGAGAATATTATTCTCTTTACTCTGTTTCCTCGCCTCAGTATGACCTTTGCCAAACATTGCTATTATGCCTTTTCCCCAAATCTGATCTCAACATGTTTTTGAAATTAATTTTCTATTTAAAATGCCATAATATATATCACATAAAAATATCACATAGTTTTATTTGCCTCATCTTCTCATTAGAAGATTTCTGATGCTTCTGCTTTAACTTTAGCTTACTAGCTGCAATTAATTAAAAAAAAAGACTTAAGGAAACGTGGATATGAGATCCACCATGTGAATACCTCAACTGTTGAATGTTTTTTCCACATGCAGAAAGACCTATGCATGCAAATCAATGCAGAAACACCTATGCGTACAAATTATTTCAGGATTTTTTTTTTTTTTAGCTGTTCCAGTACAGGAAGTAGAGACATGTTTGCCTAATCCTACGTGAACTTGAGAAAGTTTATTGACTTGCTATTTGCTGTTTTTGCACAAAGCATAATTACGTTTGTCATCTTGAAGGACAGAGTTGTGGCAGTCACAGGAGCCTCTGTGCCCTGACATAACTCCCAGAAGCACTCAGAGAGGCAGACCCAACTGGAGGTGGCTTGTGATAGCAAATACCCAAGTCCTCTGAGCAGCTCATGGGAGACACCAGAGACTCTGCTGATGACTGGTACCAACCTCTGCTTTCAGCAACTGCTTTGAAATCCTACTGGTTGGTTAGTTTTAGAGATTTAATTCAATACAGAATTTGTTATTTAAGGGGATTTGCTGCCAGAGCAGCAGTGTAGTCTCCTCATTTTGATGCCAAATATTATAATGATAGCCCAACCCAATCAGAAAGCAGTTAGTTGTACAAATGTGACTTGAAAAAAAACCTCATAAAATAAAAGCAATAAAACATGCATAAATATAAGGAATACTTGCAAAGCATTTATACATATTAGTGTGTATATATATATATTCTTAGATTTTATTTACAAACATCAAATGAATTTTTTGGTTTTAAAGCAGCTAATCAAAGATAAAGCTAAACATAATAAATATTATAATTAGCTATCATGCTAAATTTGTTTCTAGTATTAATAATATGTACTGTTCCTATGTTGAATTTTAGGTGAAGTTGAAAGGGTAAAAACTCAGGCATTCTCCAAGGTTTCTAAAACATTGCTAAAATGATTTTAAAAACTCTTAACTATGAAATGCAGTGCATTAATTTTAATACTCATTTCAATGTAGTATGCATTTCTGTATATTACGATGTGTTCAGGTATAGTACATGTTTTGTGAAGATTCATTGTTTTAATGTACTATAGAAATTAGACTTTTCATTTTGTCCATGCTGAATCTTTATTAGACTTAAAAATGCTCCTGCAAACCCACACATCTCAAAAAATTTGGCAAACTACAATGAAAGCAATTTTTGTTAATTCCAAACACTGCTAAAATTTCCCAGATATTTGTCAGTTTGCCTGGATCTATTTTGGACACACATGTTAGAGGAGATTAATTTTCTATTGTCATGTGGCCATTAGTCATCAAAAAAACTCAATAATGTATAAATGTGTATTGTTTGAAATCACTTCAGAAAAATTTCCAGCTGTGTCTACCGTTAATACTATTCGAACACTACTCTTACTTGTTTGGCCTTGTTTGATATTTTGAATTATAAGGAGTTAGAGGCTGTTCTGCTTAATGCTGTTCTCTATCCAAATCTAGCTATAAGCTTCAGGATAAAATTTGTATACCCTTGAGATCAGCGTATCACTCACCAATATAGTTGGGCAGAAGAAGCATCACACAAAAGGGATTAGGAATTAGATTAGGAATGTAGTTCAGTTTATCTATTGATTCAGAGGTAAACTTGATAACTTTAATGTAATAAGAAAATTATGACTAAAATGTCATTAATCAACTAGTATTTTTTATATAGGTCAGGATTTTAGATGTCCTTGTATGGTTGTGTGTGTGTGTGTGTGTGTGTGTGTGCACGCATGTGCACACACAGTATTTCATTCAGATGTTGAAATAAATTTTTTTAAAAAGGAATGACCGCTCAAGTTACTAGCATTCAAAAATCTATGCAGAAAATGCAGAGACAATGGAGCATACTGAATAAAAGAAATAAGAAAACCTATCTGAGCCTCTGCCAAAGGGAGATTATTTGATACTTATACTACCATTATTTCAGCTTGTGACCTATACATTTTGGAATCTGTTTTGAATCATCTTGGATGCTGACATTCTGTTTTCTTTACTGGTTCTATTGATCCTTGCATGTAAGAAATAGATATTTCTCAAAGATTAACTCTCAACTCTCTTTGCCTTTCTCTATATAGTCTCCTTGTAGGATCACATTTAATATTTTCACAGAGAAGATGGCTGTCAGTCAATACTTCTGCATTTTTAAGCTATTGTTCCTCATTCCAAAACATTAAAACCTTACTCAGATTTCCAGATTCCACATATATCTCAAAATCCCAAACTCCCAAACCAAATAGATACTGTTTCCCTGAGAAAGTCCTTCTTCAAGATTTTGTGCCTTTAAAAGTAACAATGTTATTTTTGCGTTTCAATTCTACTTCCACAGTTTTAGCCTTTTTCTTACATACCTTATTTTCCCCAAAGAAGCTAAATATGTTTCTTCAATTTCCCAAAGTGACCATGTGTGTCATACTGAAGATTTCAGGGGAAAGTTATAGGAAGGAATTAACTCTGCCACAAAAGTCATGTTAAATTGAAAATTAAGCTTCTCAATTGTTTAAAATTTTTTGACTGTCCCCAAGTGAGAAATTGTCCCTAGTCTCTCATTCTATCTGCTCTACGTATACATACAAACTTGAAGTGTCTTCTTTCCTTCGTAATACCCTCCAGAATTTCTTTCCTTACCTGCCTTCCTCAGAACTGTAATTTCATTTTACCTATAGAGAATTCTGGTTTTCTTAGCTTGATTCCCAAACTTGTGTATGTAAAGCCAACTAGATGCACAGCAGAACAAAATGCATTCCTTTTTCATAGGATTTAGTCTCCTTAGGAAAAATTCATTTTTTCTAGGAATAATTTTTTGTGGTGCCAGCCACACTTATTCTGTTTCTTCCCTATGCAGTCCCCATATTCCATTTTGATTTAGAGATTGAAATTAACTTTTTTCAGTCTTCTCTCCTATGAAACAAACACTATTTGGACCATCATTTCTTTTAAAAATATTCTCCATTTTTAAAGATTGTATTTGATAGTAAATGAAACTATATATATATATTTCTATTTCCTGTTCCATAACAGACCTCAGACCTGCTGGGAAAAGGTTTTTACACTTTGAACATGGTGATAATAATACCGTTGATGGGGTTATTGTGAGATTATCTAGTATAATGCCTGGCACTCAGCACTAAGTGATTAAAAGTCACATTCTCATTTTTTCTTTGGAACCCCAGTGTGGATTAAGTGACTTTAGGATACTCCATTAATCATCCCATTAAACTTTTTTCCTTTTTTCTTACTGTACATTAAATTGTGAAATTCTTGAGGGCAAGAACTGTATCTTGGTGCTTAAAGATATGTACATATATCTCCCAGAACAAAGTTGATTTGGGTAAAGAAGACTCACGCTTTTTTACCTACATGGATTTCTGAAAATATGACTTTAAGAAGTTCCTTGTAGTATGTGGTGAGATTGTTTTGGAGAGTTGTGGGGCTTAAACTCTCAGTAAGTAGTGATAATTTTTCTGTGGGTTTCTAAGATGAATGTGATTCCAAATTGAGAGAAAATCATATCTGACTAAAGTTGTTTATTGCAGCCTGTCCTTTGAAATATATTCATTAATACCGTGATTCAGCTTTTTCATTTTCTTTACTTTTCTTTGCCCTTGTCTTTGATTAGCTGCTTTCAAATGCCCATTTATGCTTGAAGATTATTACATAGGCACACATTCACACACACTCACACATATGTATGCTGCATTAACAAGAGAAAAGGAAATTAGTTGGGTTTATTCATGCTTTGATGTTTTAATTTTTTCTTTGATTTTAAAAGATATGGAATACTTTTAAAGTTAAAATTTTCCTGGATAGAAGGTGGAAATGAGTGGAAAGAAAAACCAAAAGTTTTGTACAGGATAATATTCAAAGCAGCTTGCCTCTGTTCTTTGAGTTTGAAGGTGGTGATTAGGTTTTCAGATTTAGAAAAGTGTGAGACAACCTAATTAAACACCTTTTGTTGAAAAGCGGCTCAATAAATTCAGATTGCTTTGGGAAGCTCTCAAAGCTTTTATCAGAAAACTAATACTGCAGAAGTCTTCTAAATTAATAGCTTTTGAAAAGTTATTTCCCAGGCTGGAAATAGATTATAAAGATATTTAAATAAATATGCCTGCTAGGATATCCTTACATTGACTAGATGTAAAAATATGTCTTAAAATGTATGAAATATACAGTCAGTAAAAGTGTACGTATATATTTCCTAGTAGTAGTTAAGGTGAATTAACTTAAAAGGTAACTTTTTGACCCCTTAGCTCTCTGATACTTATTTACAAATCTTTAGTAATTATATATGAAGGGGGTTTATGGAGATCTGGATGAAGAAAGAAAAACAAATCTCTATAGATACTAGATTTATTAAGTTGTACATAAAACCTTGATCTTCTTTATAAGCTTATGTTTATCATTGCCCTCATTAGCAATATACTTACTAAATGTGAATCACTTACCTGTAAATATAGTGGAACAGATTTTGTAATTTTGTGGTATCATTCGATCACGTACCTTCCTTTCTAACAAAAATCCTTTGGGTTGCTTTATTCAGTGCTCAGACAGAAGGGTCTTTATCTAATTTGTTTTGTCATTCCTTTGTGAGAGGAAAAGCCTCTAAAATCCTTTCCAGTCTTTAATAACATAAGATTTTATGGCTTGATTTTTTATCATAATGCCAAGAGGACATGGTGATGGGTTTAGGATGTTGGAGGATTCCCTTATTCAATTGAAAATAGTCCAGGGTACTAGAAGAGAATATTTAATAAGATGATATTACAATTTGAAGAGAGCAGGAGATTGCAGTTAGATAATGAGCAATAGTGGTGTAAACAAATCCACACACTATTGGGTTGATTAAATTTACCTTTCTGGGAATTGAATATATGGTGGTCTTTTATATTATAAATGAGATTTGAGGAAAGTTAATGAAGCTGAATCCTCATTAGGTGGCCATGCTTTTCTGCCTTTTTTGATTGATAGCAAAGGATTGCTATTGTCTTTTAGTAATTAATCTCCTTTGTGTCATAGAACACATTTTTTATTTAAAACAATTTATTCAAAGTTAATACAATTATGGATATGAAGCAATTAAACATTGGCTCACATTCAGGATAAATAAAAACTAATCGATAAGCTGAATTTTCCATGCATAGAACAAGAGCAGTACTATATTACTGTGGAGATAATTCTGTGAATGTGAATAGCAATATTATCTTGGCTTCTAAGGTTTTTACTTTCAAAGTTATAAAATTTTGCTTCTCTGACTTTATCATTTAATAGAGTCCAAAAATGGCAATTTCCTGTAGTTGGACACTACACTACTTGATTTCATATTCTGTAACAGAATTTTTTTTTCCAGGTAAGGCAGGTTTAGGTAATAATAAATAATAAATTCATTTTAAATTGCTTATCTTTGAAATGTATCTGTGATAAAATTTATGGTTCCCATCATTTCACTAATTTACTGTAAGTTTTTAATTCATAGCTTAAAAATAATTTAAATTATAAAGAAAAATCGCATCTGAATTTTTTTATAGCCATTTAAAAACCTTCTATAGAAAAGAGAGGAACAGGGATGGCATTTTAATTTTTTAAATTTTTATTTTTATTATAATTTTTTATTTTTTACTGGGGTACAGCCAACTGAAGCAATGTTGTGATAGTTGCAGGTGAACAGCAAAGGGACTCAGCCATATGTATACATGTATCCATCTTCCCCCATATCCCCCCTCTTCCAGGTTGAGAAATGGCATTTTTTTTTCCAGATTAATAGTCGATGATTCTGATATGGTAAAAATAAAGACTAATAAATTGGATATTTTGCCCATTTGATTGATTTACACATCATAGTGATTTTCCAAAGCCTTAGAGGAAAAATTACATGCATAGGGGAGGAGCACACAGCATACAGTTTTATCTACCACACAATGTGATACATTCACCCCTAATGTATTAGCAAAAGCAGAAATTAAAAGGAGTATTTCCGTAGCAACATTCTCAAAACACAAAATTTTTTTACTGTCTAAGATCAGATTCTCTTTTTCTCTTCTGAGCCAACAACCCATCCCAAATTGGCAACCTGTGAGTTAATTAAGCTCAAAGGTAGATTATTTAAAAGTAAAAAAAAAAAATAAGATAGCATAGCAGGAATGATAGTTTACATGCAGTTAGAGAATAGCCTGCAGTAACGGAAGCAAATCTCCTTGACAGAAGAATCAAAAGGAGAGTGGTTGGAGAAGGAGAGCTGAAGTCGGCAAATCATTATTGTAAAATTAAAAGGACAGAGGGTGCTGAAGCAGCTGTAATTGACAGGATCTTGGGTGCACTGCAGTTTATTTAGACTATTGTGATATATAACTGTTTGATTATACTTCAATAAAATGAAAAAGCTCCTTGTTCTTGTTCTTAATTTCTAAAAGCTTTTGTTGACAAAAATGTTTTTCACTGCTATGTTTTAGCAAAAATCTTATCTAATGCCTAAATAATTCTGCAAAAGGGTACTATTATCTGTTTTACCGATGAAGAAACATAAGTGCAGAGAAATTAAATAACTTGGCCCATATTTTCAAAGTCAATACTTTTTTATGGTTTCCTGAATTTTTCTTGAACAAGCCCTGCACAAAACTTTTTTGATGTTTTTGACCTTTGGCATATTTTATTTTTAAATTTAATTTAATTTTATTTATTTTAATTGGAGGCTAATTACTTTACAGTATTGCGGTGGTTTTTAAACCTCAAAATTAAGTTCAGAATAGCTGAATACTTTCTGTACTATCTTTGGTTACTATGTAATATTATGAAGCTACTGCAGTTACTGTTACTTTAAATTTATGTGCAGTCGCTACCCTCTCTAGTTATTTGTTCAAAGAGCAGCTTAGGGCAATGGCAGGTAATGAATTTCCTTTTCTTGTGAGTTGATTTAGAGGGATAATAATTCAGGTTGTTTTAAAACTCTTTAATTATGACAAGGGAAATACAGTTATAAACGCTTTATTGGTTATAATTGCTGAAAGATGTTGTATCTGAAAAGAAATGATCCTTTACTAATAGGATAAACGTTTTAAGTTTTCAATATCAGTTCAGTTCAGTCCAGTCACTCAGTCATGTCCGACTCTTTGCAACCCCATGAATTGCAGCACTCCAGGCCTCCCTGTCCATCACCCACTCCCAGAGTTCACTCAGACTCACATCCATTGAGTCAGCGATGCCATCCAGCCATCTCATCCTCTGTCATCCCCTTCTCCTCCTGCTCCCAATCCCTCCCAGCATCAGAGTCTTTTCCAATGAGTCAGCTCTTCCCATGAGGTGGCCAAAGTACTGGAGTTTCAGCTTTAGCATCATTCCTTCCAAAGAACACCCAGGACTGATCTCCTTTAGAATGGATTGGTTGGATCTCTTTGGAGTCCAGGGGACTCTCAAGAGTCTTCTCCAACATCACAGTTCAAAAGCATCAATTCTTCGGCACTCAGCTTTTTTCACAGTCCAACTGTCACATCCATACATGACTACTGGAAAAACCATAGCCTTGACTAGATGGACCTTTGTTGGCAAAGTAATGTCTCTGCTTTTGAATATGCTGTCTAGGTTGGTCATAACTTTCCTTCCAAGGAGTAAGCGTCTTTTAATTTCATGGCTGCAGTCACCATCTGCAGTGATTTGGAGCCCAGAAAAACAAAGTCTGACACTGTTTCCCCATCTATTTCCCATGATGGGACCAGATGCCGTGATCTTAGTTTTTTGAATGTTGAGCTTTAAGCCAACTTTTTCGCTCTCCTCTTTCACTCTCATCAAGAGGCTTTTTATTTCCTCTTCACTTTCTGCCATAAGGGTGGTGTCATCTGCATATCTGAAGTTATTGATAATTCTGGCAATCTTGATTCCACCTTCTGCTTCTTCCAGCCCAGCATTCCTCATGATGTATTCTGCATAGAAGTTAAATAAGCAGGGTGACAATATACAGCCTTGATGTACTCCTTTTCCTATTTGGAACCAATCTGTTGTTCCATGTCCAGTTCAAACTGTTGCTTCCTGACCTGCATATAGGTTTCTCAAGAGGCAGATCAGGTAGTCTGGTATTCCCATCTCTTTCTTAATTTTCCACGGTTTCTTGTGATCTACACCGTCAAAGGCTTTGGCATAGTCAATAAAGCAGAAATAGATGTTTTTCTGGAGCTCTCTTGCTTTTTCCATGATCCAGTTTTCAGTATAGGATATGACAAAAATTCAGTAGATTTTCCAGTCCACCCTTCTTGATAGAGCTTCCCTACTGGCTCAACTGGTAAAGAATCCAACTGCAATACAGAAGACCCCAGATGGATTCCTGAGTCAGGAAGATCCCCTGGAGAAGGGATAGGCTACCCACTGCAGTATTCTTGGGCTTCCCTTGTGGTCAGCTGGTAAAGAATCCACCCACAGTGAAGCACACCTGGGTTTGATCCCTGGGTTGGGAAGATCCCCTGGAGAAGGGAACAGCTACCCTTTCAAGTATGGGGGCGCAAAGAGTCAGACACACGAATGACTGACTTTCACTTCTTGATAATTTTTTCCCACTTAATATCAGTTTATTGCTAAATATATAAACTTATAGGTATGCATATATAAAACTAAAGATACACTATAAACATATAATCTTTGACCAGGTGTATTTATTTCTATTCCTGCTTCTAGTTATGGTCTTTGAAGAGAGTTAATGCCTTTAGATTCACCTTCTGTTTTTTTCTTAAAAACAAACAAAAAGGTCAAAATAAAATGTCAAGAAATAATTTCAAAGGTACTTCTTACCTATTATACTACATCTTTTAAAAATTATGTCAATTTGCATCATGTTCAATTAAATAGTATTTTTGTTATTTTCATAAACTAGTAAAACTCAGTGAACTTTGGTGCATTCCTAGATTTTTAGGAAGGCAGACCCTCATGCAAAGCATAAGACTGTGAAAAGCGGTCTTTCCACATCTTTTCCTTCTTAAAGAGGTTAAATACTTCACCAGGTCTTTTATATTACCTGCTTCCTACGAAATTTGATCCCTTTTTAGAAGTACCACCTTTTCCTCCATTCTCACTTGTCTATACTTCTGTGATTTATGCTGTATTTGCCAACCAACATATAAAAACCAAAAGGAAGCCCTGTAGCCTATAAAAGTACCTGCAAATTGTGAGTGGTGGGCTTAAAAGAACTAAGAAAGTTTAGCCCTTTAAGGGAGGAAAGAAGGAGAGAACTGTGAGTTATAAATTAAGGCAGTGTGTTTTGATAATATATTCGAAGAAAAATGGTAAGATAATTTTAGACATTTATAAAGTTCAATTTTATTAATTTCTATTCATAATATTTTAATATATTTTATTGACGAATCAAAGGTGCTTCTCCAGTTTGTAATATACATTTAACACTCTGTTCTATAACATTACGCAGTTGTTTTACATATTTTTCAAACTGGCAAGTATTATTTTCAATATTTTAATGCTTTGAAATTAAAGTTAATAATCTCAGATACAAAGTTCATAAACTGTATTAATCAGTAAAAGTAAGGCTCTAAATTACAAGTAGACTTCTGAATTGTTATCTTGTGATTGGGGTTAATCAAATCAGGGATTTTTGCCTCATGTATTCATCTATCATATATCTGATTTACAAGGTTTATTATTTTAAAAAAGACTTTAGAACAAATAGTTTATTCTCATTTTATTTCTTACAGCTATAAGAGCTTACTGTTAAGATAATAGAAACTTCAGTAGAACGGTGCTATGACCTTTTCTTTTAGAACAGTGCTTCTTAAACTTTAGTTCATGTAAGGATCACAGGGAGGGTCCTAAGATGGCAGAGGAATAGGACAGGGAAACCACTTTCTCTCCCACAAATTCATCAAGAGATCATTTGAATGCTGAGCACCTTCCACAGAGCAACTTCTCAATGCTGGCAGAGGACACCAGGCACCCAGAAAGGCAGCCCATTCTCTTTGAAAGCAGGTAGGACAAAAAGAGAGACAAAAGAGTTAGAGATGGAGACCTGTCCTGGGGAGGGAGTGGTGAAGGAGGAGCAGTTTCCAAACAGCAGGAACCTCTCTCACCAGTGGATCTGTGGGGGCTTTTGGAATCTCAGAGGGCAACATAACTGGGAGGGGTTGGGAAACCACAGAATACATGCCTAACCACAACTCCCAGCGAAGAAATAGCCCAGACACTTGGGTCCACCATCAGCCAGTGTGCAGGGGCTAGACAGGGAGGCGTTAGTTGATTATCTCAATAGATGCAGAGAAAGGCTTTGACAAAATTCAACATCCATTTATGATTTAAAAAAAAAAAAAAAACAAAACCTCCAGAAAGGGCATAGAAGGAACATACCTCAACATAATAAAAGCCATATATGATAAACCCACAGCAAACTTTATCCTCAGTGGGAAAAATTGAAAGCATTTCCTCTAAAGTCAGGAACAACACAAGGGTGCCCACTCTCACCACTACTATTCAACATAGTTTTGGAAGTTTTAGCCACAGCAGTCAGAGAAGAAAAAAATAAATAAAAGGAATCCAGACTGGAAGAGAAGTGTAACCCTCAGTCTGTGGATGACATGATCCTCTACATAGAAAACCCTAAAGACACCACCAAAAAATTACTAGAGGTAATCAATGAATATAGTAAAGTTGCAGGATATAAAATTAACACACAGAAATCCCTTGCATTCCTACACACTAACAATGAGAAAACAGAGAAATTAAAGAGACAGTTCCATTCATATTGCAATGAAAATTATAAAACACTTAGCACTAAATCCACCTATATATAGAAAACTATGAAACACTGATTAAAGAAATCAAAGGTGACACAAATAGTTGGAGAAATATACCATATTCATGGATCAGAAGGTTCAATATAGTGAAAATGAGTATACTACACAAAGCAATCCATAGATTCAATGCAATCGCTATCAAGCTACCAGGAGTATTTTTCACAGAACTAGAACAAATAATTTCACAATTTGTATGGAAATACAAAAAAAAAACTTGGATAGGCAAAGCTATCTTGAGAAAGAAGAATGGAACTGGAGGAATCAACCTGCTTGACTTAAGACTATACTACAAAGCCACAGTCATCAAGCCAGAATTGTACAAAGACAGAAATAGAGATCAGTAGAACAAAATGGAAAACCCAGAGATAAATCCACAGACCTATGGATACCTTATCTTTGACGAAGGAGGCAAGAATGTACAATGGAAAAAATAACAATATCTTTAACAAGTGATGTTGGGAAAACTGGTCAACCACTTGTAAAAGAATGAAACTCGAACACTTTCTAACACTATTGGTTCAGTCGTGTCTGACTCTTTGCGACCCCATGAATCACAGCACGCCAGGCCTCCCCGTCTATCACCAGCTCCTGGAGTTCACTCAGACTCACATCCATCGAGTCAGTGATGCCATCCAGCCATCTCATCCTCTGTTGTCCCCTTCTCCTCCTGCCCTCAGTCTCTCCCATCATCAGAGTCTTTTCCAGTGAGTCAACTCTTACATGAGGTGGCCAAATTACTGGAGTTTCAGGTTTAGCATCATTCCTTCCAAAGAACACAGGGCTGAGATGGTATCTAACAATATGGGTATTTGAACTATTCCCAGGTGACTCTGCCCCCGCTGATCTAGGAATAATTTGAAAGGGCAAAATGCATGCTCAGGAAATAACTGAAGAGAAAATAAAGATGACATCAGTTATATGATGGTGAAAGTTTGAAGATAGGAAGGTGGACGAGTGAGCATTTTCATAGAAGCGGACTCAATCAGATATGGTGTGCTGAGAAGTGAGAAAGGTCTGCTATTTTACTCTTCATGCACGCTAACAAGCTAGCCAACACCAATTCATAGGTTCAGGAGACTCCCTGAGTCACATACAATGGACTTGGTAACTCTCAGCATAGGAGGTCCCACAGGTAACTCCCAACCATCAAGTCCAGCGCAGCCATTTCTGAGTCGCCCAGATAGATTGTGCCTGTGCTGTGAACTTGTGTCGCAGCCGAGGAGCCCTGAGCTTGGGAAGTGCCCCTCTTTTAAAGGGAGTCTGCCCAAGTTTTACCCAGTGGGATTATTTATATTTACCTGAGGAACAGATAGCAACCCACTCCAGTGTTCTTGCCTGAAGAATCGCAGGGACGGCAGAGCCTGGTGGGCTGCCCTCTATGGAGTTGCACGGAGTCGGACACGACTGAAGCAGCTTAGCAGCACAGGAACAGATAAATCTGTCTTCTGCTCTGCAGGGGAGACACTCTGTCTTCCAACGCTGTTTGCTACACAAACATTCTTGAGAAGATAATTTAGAGCAGAATCTACCCCACTTCTGTTCACAGGATGTGCATAAGCATGAGAGAATTGTCTCCCAAATTGTGATTATCCGGATATAGAATTAGTTCATAGGGAACAGTGATGAGATATTTAAGACTGTTTAAAAATCAAAAGGAGTAGCTGTGGTTCAGGCAGCCAAAGTGGACCCGGTGGCCATTAGGGATATATGTCTTGGGGTTCTGAATCGGCATTTGTATTCAACATTTGAAGAATAAGGCAACTGATTATAAATTGGTTTTAGAATCTTAGTGTGGAATTAGAATTACATGGGTAAGTTTGGATCCATATCGCATTCATAGCCAAATTCTACTAAGTTTTAAGGATCATGTGGTGGGTGATGAATTGATCCAGCAAGTTTTAAGAATTAGATAGCGATGTATTGATCTAGGAATATGCTTCTCTTGTAGGAACGAGTTCTGTGACCTCCTGAAGTATCATGATAATGAATGATAATAATGTAGTGCACCTAGTTATAAATCTTGATACAACTGAGATAAAATCTTGACAGTACTTAAAAGTGATTATTTATACATTTCCACACGCAGTGATTGAATAATCCTGTTCCCTGCTTCACATGGCATGAAATGTTGGCTGTGTACAGACATGAAAGAAATGTGTCCTGTGCCTAATGAACTTGCAGTTAGTGTTTTATTGAAAGTCTGAGAGAGAGAGAGAAAGAGAGAAGAGAAGGATAAAGGGAATTAGGGAATAGGAGGGAGAGACAACAAAGATATGGAGAGAGTTAAGTGTGTGATGGGAGTCAGGATAGTGCAAGGCTAGGGAACTAGTGGGTTATTTTTGTTTGTCAACTTGTGCTTCTGTTTCAAACAGTGTTTTTCAAAGTGATTAAATTCACATGTCTAGTATAGCTAAAATATTTCCCTCTGGAGCAGGGGTTCCCAACCTCCAGGATCTAATGCCTGATGATTTAAGATGATTTAAGGTAGAGGTAATGTAATAATAATAGAAATAAACTGCACAATAAATGTAATGTGATTGGATCATCCTGAACTCCCCACCCTCCACCCCCCACCCCCACACTCTTACAGTTTGTGAAAAATTGTCCTACACAAAACCGGTCCCTGGTGCCAAGAAGGTTGGGTATTGCTGTTCTAGAGGAGCCTTTTCAAGGTTTAGTCTGTGGAAAAGGTGTTTGCTATGAGACAATGTAGATTTCTGGGAATGATACCAGAATCAGAATCTTCAGATGGTTGTGGAGTTGAGTGGGTTTGTATGTGGTCTAGGTGATTTGAATGGGTCCATCTGGTGGTTCTTCTCAGGTATCAAAGTGTATCAAAGAGGTATGTATCAGGTGTGTATCAGCTTTTTCAGGTATCACAGAGCTGATGTAGAAATTACTTTCTGTTCAACAGCTTTTTACTTGAGTGTTTGTGCTGCAGAGCCAAAAAAAAGAGAGTGATAATTGCCAGTTGTGTATTATTTACTTTCACTATTGCTAAAAGGAGTTTTGCTATTCTTACCAGATGACATCTCCTTTACCCTGGCTTATATATTCCAAGAGTCTGCCAATTTATTTGGAGCTAATTGCATCTTGGAATATTAGACTTGAAGCTTTGTAGTTAATTTCAGAAGCATTTCCTGAATATGTTATATCCTGGCTGAAATCTATACAACAAGATCCAGAAGCCATGTTCCAAGATTTAATTTTCACTGGGCCACAAATAAAAGAATAAATAATGACTGGCTTGATTTCAGCAACTTTTATTTATATGTTTTGCATATACGATACTCCCTTAAATCCTACACTAGAAAGGAAAAATAGAGTTCATATACTGATCTGCTCTTGTTTCTAATTTCATATATTATAAGATAAAATGAAATAAGACTGAAGAACTCATTTTACTGACTACTGTGTAAAACTGTTATATTCCCTGTTTGCTTTTGGTACACTGTAGTTCCACAGATAAGAGCTTTTTTTACAGATCAAAATACAGTGAAAACTTAGGGACCATTAAGATGTTTTCATTCATTTCACTCATATATGTACACATTGAAGCGGTTATCAGTGATTATAGTGCTAACATACTCTGTCCTATGTAGTTGTGTTTTAAGATTCAAATGGAAGTAAAACTTTATTGAGTTTATAATATGGTAGATATTGAAATATCAATAGAAAATATATATATATTGTTCTGAAATGCTGAAAAAATGTTTAGTCCATTTCCTGTGATCCCATAGTGAATAGCAGCACCAGAGTTGGAAACTGGATCTGTTTGATTCACAAGTACATGCTTATTTTAACATTTTTTAAATTGTTTAATTATTTAACTTATTTTAACACTAGGGTTTCCCTGGTGGCTCACACTGCAAAGAATTTGCCTGCAATGCAGGAGACCCAGGTTTGATCCCTGGGTCAGGAAGGTCCCCTGGAGAAGGAAATGGCTACCCAGTAGCCATTCTCCAGTATTATTGCCTGGAGAATTCCACAGGTAGAGGAGCTTGGTGGACTACAGTCCATGGGGTCACAAAGAGTCAAACACGACTGAGCAACTAACACTGTCATTATCCAGAGTTATCAATGGCACCTGTACACTTTTCTTCAGAACACAGAAGTCTGTTCTTTTATTTGTTTGCTGTTTTCAGTAGATGTTGTTAGATCATTCAAATGGTTATCCTGTTTCTTTAGGTATCTTAAGAACATTGGATGAAAATAGGGAGAACTTGTCAACAGAGGCATAATACAATAATTTTCTCATTCTTATAGTTTGTTGACTATTTGAATATTAATTATATACACTTGCATTTTTACCGTTCTATTGTAGAGAACTAGTATTTACTTATTAGAAAGAAAAATCTTGACATACACTAACCAAAGAAATAGTTTTGAACTAGTTATTGATTTGAATGCTATTTCAGTTCTTGATATTATTAACGCTGAGTATCAACATTATTGGATTCTAGCAGAAATACCATTTGATCCCTGAAGATTTCCTTTCAAAGCTATCAAAGGAAAATTCTTTGTAATTAAATGTTTCAAAGAACTTTATCTTTCATATGCAATTAGCATATAGTCTAGGAAGTAAATTTTTTACAGGTTTGGAAAATATTCCCAAGAAAAAATATGTTTAGATATTTTTAAGGAGAATGATAGAATTATTTCTTCTTACACTGTATAATTATACTGCTTTTATTAAACTTGCACATCACTTGACAGAATGCAATGCTAGTGGAAAAGATATGACAAAAAGGTGAAGGTTGAAAATGAATAGACCTTCCAGGGAGCTGATCTTTCTCTGATCTGATAAAACCTCTCCCATTATCTGTTTCTTTCTTTTTTTCCCTTGCAGATCACTGCATATCAAATGCTTTCTCCCTGATTAGCAGCATTCTCTCTGGATTTGAGGGCAAGACCAAAGAAAAAGATAGTATCCAAAGTGACATATGACATTCTGTGCTGTTTTTCTTGTAGTCTTTAGCAAATTCTAAAAAGTACTGGGCGTTTTCCATTAACCTTAAGTAGTTTTCTGCCCGTTTTTTTTTTTTTTTTTTTTTAAATTTTGATTCTACTATGTGTCTTCGTATATCCTATGAATGTCAAGTGATATTAACACTTTGATAGGTTTAGTGGGAACTAAAGATTGGTCTTGTGGAATAAGAATAAGCTTTGGAGTTGGAAGGCTTAGTTTCAAGTCCATTTTGTTAAACTTCCTCTTAAAATATATCTTTAAAATGAATTTTTATTTTACATGCTCAAACCGACAGGTAGGTAGGGATCTATATATTATTAGTACTTTAATGACATTGTATCTATACTTATCATTTCATACCCAAAGGACTTTTAAATCCATATGTGCTATTTTACTTATAATAAAGCCATTTAATGAAATTTTCTGGCTTATCTTAATATGACAGATTCTTCAGTTTTTTTCTTGTAGGTATTTATGCTGATCTCATTTTTTTGTTTCTATCTGGTGCTAGATCTGTTTTTAGTGTTTGATACTGTACTAAATATTTTCTTTCTCTGAAGTAAGTTATTGTTCAGTTCAGTTCAGTCACTCAGTCATGTCTGACTTTGCAACCCAATGGAATGCAGTACGCCAGGCTTCTCTGTCCATCACCAACTCCTGGAGCTTACTCAAACTCATGTTCATTGCGTCAGTGTTGCCATCTAATCATCTCATCATCTGTCATCCCCTTATCCCCCCACCTTCATTCATTCCCAGCATCAGAGTCTTTTCCAGTGAGTCAGTTTTTTGCATTCAGGTGGCCAAAGTATTGGAGATTCAGCTTCAGCATCAGTCCTTCCAATGAATATTCAGGACTGATTTCCTTTAGCATGGACTGGTTGGATCTCCTTGCAGTCCAAGGGACTCTCAAGAGTCTTCTCCAACACCACAGTTCAAAAACATCCATGTTTTGGTGCTGAGGTTTGTTAATAATCCAACTCTCTCATCCATACATGACTATTGGAAAAATGAAAGCTTTGACTAGATGGACCTTTGTTGGCAAATAATGTCTCCATTTTTTAATATGCTTTATAAGTTGGTCATAACTTTTCTTCCAAGGAGCAAGCAGGGGTTTTAATTTCATGGCTGCAGTCACCATTTGCAGTGATTTTGGAGCCCAGAAAAATAGTCTGTTGCTGTTTCCATTGTTTCCCCATCTCTTTGCCACGAAGTGATGTGACCGTATGCCATGATCTTAGCTTTCTGAATGTTGAGTTTTAAGCCAATGTTTTCACTGTCTTCTTTCACTTTGATCAAGAGGCTCTTTAGTTCTTCACTTTCTGCCATAAGGGCGGTGTCATCTGCATATCTGAGGTTATTGATCTTTCTCGTGGCAATCTGGATTCCAGTTTAATTCCAGCTTGATTCCAGCATTTCTCATGATGTACTCTGGGTATAAGTTGAATAACCAGGATGACAATATACAGTACTTTTGAAAGTACTCTTTTCCCAGTCTGTTGTTCCATGTCCAGTTCTAACTATAGCTTCTTGACCTGAATGCAGATTTCTCAGGAGGCAGATCAGGTCATCTGGTATTCCCATCTCTTGCAGAATATTCCACTGTTTATTGTGATCCACACAGTCAAAGTCAATAAAGTAGAAGTAGATGTATTTCTGGAACTCTCTTGCTTTTTTAATGATCCAACAGATGTTGGCAACTTGATCTTTGATTGAACAAGTTATTGTTACAGGGTCTATATATATAGGCAACTATGAAAACAGAGATTTCTACTAAGCAAACATTCACATTTTATTAGGTAGGAATTTTATCAGTCTTAACACAATTTCCCCATGGCATTTAATGGTAGATCATTGGCTTTAAAATGTAAAATGTCACTTTACCAGAATAAAAGCTAATTAGGGACTTGCATTGGAGAAGGAAATGGCAACCCACTCCAGTGTTCTTGCCTGGAGAATCCCAGGGACAGGGGAGCCTGGTGGGTTGCTGTCTCTGGGGTCGCACGGAGTCGGACACGACTGAAGCGACTTAGCAGCAGCAGCAGCAGCAGCAGGGACTTGCAGTGTCCAGAAGATGTCTGTTTTCTGTGCGTCATGACTAGCTGGTTTTTGCCACAAGAAAGGGCACCATCAGCAACTATTTGTTTCGATTCCCAAGATAGGCTAAGTAGCTAAAGTTCTATATTTTGCTTTCTCATGAAAAATGCTAGGTAAAAAAATTATTTTATTAATTTCTTTGTGAAAAAGAAGATAGTAGTAGTGCATTTTCGTAATATATCTCTTGATTTCCAAGCTGGGGATATGAAATTCAGCAAATTTTCAGCTCACAACTAACATTTTAAAATACTTTTTGCTTCTACAAAAATACAGGTATTTAGGCTTCTAAAGCTATTTCACAATCTTGCAATAAATGGCATTTATTTCATAAAATTAGTGTGTATATATATATATAAAATTCTCATATATATATATATAAGAAAGATTATTTGGACTCTCTGCCCTCTGAGAGAATTGTCTTATAGTTTGTGACCGTTGTTCATCCCTGTTTAGTTTCTTTCTAGAAATAATTATCTGATGATTACTATCACTATGGCTTATTAAACGTGGATTAGGTTCACATTATGGACCGCATGATTCTGAGTTAGATCAGAGTACAGACCAGCATGGTTGAGTGAGACCTGGTGCCTTGAAAACCATGTATGGTCCTGTGGGTGAATGCCCCGTGTGTTTTGTTGGATTGGCAGCCTCCTTGTGTGTGTCTTGCAAGGAAAAATCTTAATATCCCTCTTCAAGAAATGTTAGAGTTCTAATATTTCTTAACCTAAAATTATATAACTTATTTATATTCTATCCAGTATTTTGTTTAAATTCACAAAATGCTTACGTTTATTATTGGCCCCATTTATATGAGTAATTTAGTTCTTATATGGATTGTTAAAAATGGGGGAAGACATACATTCTGAATTTTTTAAAGTATATGCATTTCCCCCTCATTCTGTCTTTTCTTTTTTCTATCTTTCCTAGTAAAGTTTTCTTATAAAAAAATTGCTTCCAATTCCATTTCTTTTACCATTTTATTCATTTTTGAGCAACATTTTTATACTGTATGTGAGTTTCTAAATGTATTGTGATGCAGTCGGACTTTCTGAAATGAATGCACTTTTCCCATGATTTTGCTCTGTTTAGCAGTTTGGCTTTGTTAGGTAAAAAGAACCTTTTTGGGTTACTCTCCCTGGTACAATTTCTAACATTTATTAGATTCTCTTACATTACATCACTCCCTGCTGCTGCTGCTGCTGCTGCTAAGTCGCTTCAGTTGTGTCCGACTCTTAGCGACCCCATGGACTGCAGCCCACCAGGCTCCTCCATCCCTGGGATTCTCCAGGCAAGAATACTGGAATGGGTTGCCATTGCCTTCTCCAATGCATGAAAGTGAAAAGTCAAAGTAAAGTAGCTTAGTCATGTCCGACTCTTCTCTTAGCGACCCCGTGGACTGCAGCCTGCCAGGCTCCTCCATCCATGGAATTTTCCAGGCAAGAGTACTGGAGTGGGGTGCCATTGCCGTCTCCCTAGTAGCTGATAAACCGGAACCATTGTCATTTAAGCACACTGGGGAATTTTTCCTTTGAAGTGATTCAGTGTGCTTTCCTGATAGCTCAGTTGATAAAAATCCACCTGCAGTGCAAGAGAACCTGATTGGTTTCCTGGATCGGGAAGATCCACTGGAGAAGGAATAGGCTACCCACTCAAGTATTCTTGAGCTTCCCTGTGGCTCAGCTGGTAAAGAATCTGCCTGCAATGCCGGAGACATGGGTTCAATTCCAAAGTGAAGGAAAAAAATTTATCTGCAAAAAAGCATTAGCAGGCTGACAATAGGTATTTCATCTCCAACTAAACCTGATGAAATAACCTTTTAAAAGTGCTAAAGGTAAATAAGTCAGGCTAGAATTCTCTAATGACTTTGGAGTACAAGAAAGAAGGGGGAAGTAAAGCCATTTTCGAGTGTGTGGATTGATAGTTGGCTCCTCACAGGTATCTGAATAAACTCTTAAGAATGAATTTCAGAAAAGAGAAAATTACTAGAATTTTGTCTTTTTGATTATATAAAAGAAAGCCAAAAATGCTACTAAGAAGGTGTGTGTACAAAATTTAGCCCATGTTTATTGATTTCCTAATGTCATTTCTTTCCAATATATGTTATAAAGGTATTCATTAAAAGCAAGATTTTACTAAGATTAATATACTCTAGTGATCAAAGCTTTTCTCTTAAATAATTGTTAGTCATTGATAGATAGCCCTGATAGATAGCATCACACTACTGCAGAGGCAGAGGTAGTAAACTTAATGGTATTCAAGAGTACTATGCTATTCACATTTCTGAAGAGTAAATACATATATATCAACTTTAGTAAATTAGGTTATTAAATCATTTATAATTTATGAATCACAAATAAGGGACGTTTTATGTCTTAATAATCAATTTGAAAACCCAAGCATTATATAACAATGATATAATCATGTGGTCATTTGAGTTCTAAGAATCTTGTTTCCTTTGCAGCGTCTAGCTTTGGAAGCAGAGAAAGTTCAGGCAGCCCACCAGTGGAGAGAGGATTTCGTAGTAAGCACCCTTTTTAACTATTTGAATTAATATTTACATTAATGTCTTATGTTTTGATAACTAACGGTTGCATTTAAAATATATTTTTAGTGATGGACTTTGGGACCAAAAAACAGTTCACTGTACTTCATTTAAAAAATACCTTCAAATATTCTCCCATACTCCAAAGCATTTATAAAATTAATAACAGAAAAATAACATTAAACTGTAGCATTTGAATAATCTTTGTATGTATTATGAAAATATAGTAGTTGAAAACAAGTGGCATTTTCTAAGAAGTGACATGCATAGTGTGATCACTTTGGTGGGCAATACAATTGAAGTTAGAATAAATGTATTAAGATTTCATTTATTCCACATTAGCTAGACATCGTTTGTCTGCTTTGGCTTGCTTTTACAAATATCAGATGATACTAATTTTTGTCTGAGTTTTTTTTTTGATAAACTAGGTTTGTTCTTCAAGAGTCATTGGGGTGAATTATACAAATCTCAGGAATTCTTGTGATGAATTCCCTTCTTTTTTTGCCTCCCTCCCACCCTTCCTCCTTCCCTCTTTCCTTTCTTCCTTCTCTCCCTCCCTTCTTCCTTCCCCTTTGCCTTCCCTTCCTTCCTCCCACCTCTAGCTGTGTCTTATCTTCTTATGTCCTTGAAGAAGTCTGACCTTAATAGTCAAAAGACTTCTGTTGCATATTTGAGTTGTTTCATTTATAGTGAATATCTCTTTAGTTTCTGATTAAAGAAAAATTCCAGACAACTCATTTGGGGAATGTTAACTGTGTCCTCCCCTCATTTGAGTATCTCACTCTAAGATGATTACAGTAAGAATGACAACTTGAATATACTGTTCATTGGTCTTTGAAAAACAAAAATCTCAAATTTCAAGGTAAGGAAGTTGTGCGTCAGTTCAGCACTAAACTTGTTTAGTGCTTAGGAATTGAGGTTTAATGTTTAGAAATTAGCACTTTTACTTTGTGTTTCTGTGATTATATTGTATATCAAAGGAAAATGTAGTAAATTGCACTTCATTTACTTATAGGGTAATAGTTAGTCTTTTCTGTTTATTAGTTCTGATGTTATTTACTTTTACTCTCTTTTCTACTAATTTATATTTCTTAAGTAAACTCCTAGTCTACTCAGTTGAGACTCTGATTACTGTCAATTCAATTCTTTCATTTGGATTGATCATATTGCTTGATTTATTGGTATCATGTAGATACTGACTTAATCCACAATTGTTTATTATAGGTGCACAGGTCAATATGGCATCCATAAAATATATATAAAGAAAAAAATTAGTGATTAAGTTAAAATGCAATCTTTTTCAATATAGAGGAGAAATTTTAAACTCATCCAGTGAAGATTTTACAATGCAGTTTGTTGCTGTTACATGAAAGGAAAATAAACTTGCATTTGTTTGGTGTGGCTTGAATAAACCAAAAATAGCCAAATATTCTTTTGATAAACTGATAATTAATGCAATTTATTTTTCCTCCCCTCTTAGAAGTGGCATAGTAAAAGCATAATAGTTGTAAAGTTAGATCTTGTAGTCTGCCTTGCCTTGATATAGTAAGTTGATGCTGTTTTAGTTTTAATCATGAATAATTCTGAGAATTTAAAAATTGTAAGTTCATTCAAATCAGATTGCATAGTATATAGATTAGACTGCTTTTCTCAAAAGCTTCTCTTGCATTAAAGGAATTTGGTAATATTTCAGTCATTTATTAGTGGTATGTCTTTTCAAATTTTCTAGGGAGAAATGCTATATAAAAATAACTACAAGCGGGAATATAGTATATAAAGTTTCCTTTCCCAGGAAACTCATTAACACTAAGGTAACATTATGGCAATGATTTATTTTTCCTTATAGAAGTAATGGGTGACCATTGTAGATGACATGAAAACTCTTAATAGATGACATAAAAACTCTTAAAAGTGTGCTAGCCATTACTCTTTTATTTAATCTAAACCATCATCTATTGTATTGCACTTTACCATTTATGTATAGCTAAGAAGAAAAAAAAAGAAACCAATCAAATTATGATACATCAACAATTTTAATCAGTATTCATACTTTTCAGATATCAAAATGTATAAAAATTCACCTTGAAATATCGCTTTTTAAAATCTACTCTCAGTGCCTGTATCCACACAGAAGTATGGCTAGGAAAAGTCATGCAAGAGAACAAGTCAGTTATACAATGACGGTAATGCCATCTCTAGATCTTCTGTTGTTAAATAGAAAGTAAACCATTTACCCAGATTTAGGAGTTCTTAGCAAGTAGTCATCACTGTGTGGGAGAATTTTAAACAAATTCAGTTCTAAATTTCCCCCTAAATTACTTCACAATTTATTCAAGATCTGTGAACATAGTGATTGACATTAAAAGAGACCATTAAAGGGAAAACAAATTAGTGTGCTTTAGAGCCCTGTCAACTCATTTCCTGAGTGCCCTTCTTGATGATCTATAAATGGTGTTCACAGTACACATATCTGTCACAGTTTGCATGTTGAGAATTGATATTTTCCATGTAAGTCTTTACAGGTGCCCTTCCCTTGGAAATAACACAGGTGAGGGACTGTTGAGACAATAGTGATTTTATATTTGAAGAAGAGAACCTGGATGAAGTTTGCCTTCGGATTCAAATAAATAAATATTGCAAGAATAGGAGATCCTTTTCCTCCTTTTTGTTTCTTTCCTTCTCTGATAAACTAGATGATGCTACAGTTCATTTACATAGAGTAAGGTTAAACAAATCCTTCAAGACTGTGAAAAAAAATCAAGTTCACTTTCACGAGTGGTTGGAAGTTAGAAATTGATATTAAATCTCTCTTTATTTTGTGAACACAGACAAAACAACTGCAAATTTTATCAATTTCTTAACCAAACATTTAAAAATGTTTAATTTGAAGTTAAATGTTTCCATACTCCAAAAGATCCTTCTTTTAAACTTTATAAGCCTTTATCTCTTAAGGGATTTAACTATTTGCATCAGTGCAATATTTCTTTAATGCCACCCTTTAATAATTTAAGACTAGGATGATTTGAAGGCAGAAATAATTTACTAAAAGGTACATTAACATTTCAAAAGAAATATAATATGCCAGTTCTTCCCTCCAGTATAAGTAGGATGGTTTCATTAACATTACTTAGGCAAAATGTTGATTAACATTCTGTAGTCTGTACTGTAGAGAAATCTGAAGAACAACAAGAACAAAAGGCAAAGCACTAAAATGCTGGCAACAAGAAAGGGCTCCTGTAATTCACACTCTCCCTCAGCTCCTCTCAATTCCCAGTTGGATGTACAATTGAGGAAACAAAAGGCGTATACTCTAAATGGATTAAGATTTATGCGGTCATGCATTTACAAGTTCAAACCAATATTTGTAAATAAGCTGTGTCTACCAGCTTCCTTTCAGGTCTGCATACAACTCACTGGCATTAAAGGGGACTTTTTATGCCATGTATGATGGGGCAAATTATTTTATTAAGGGCAGGTGGGAGAAGGAAAAAGCTTGGAAAATTAATTGTTCGGCATTAAATAATTGCTTTTATTTCTACTGAACAGATCTTTTCCAATTGCTCCTGAAATCTCATTTGATTGCATTGCAATGGTTGGTTAACTAAAGCAATTTTGTTTTCCAACTAAGCCTGCAATATTACTTGTACTTACACATGTATAAACATAAGGGGTACCTAATTTGTATTTTAATAAGTGGAATCTTTATGTATGGCTTACTAGCATCAGCTTGCTACTGTGAAGGCTGAGCACAGACAGGCTAAATTGGCCAGTAAAGAAAACATTTGACAAGCCTTCTTTTAGCTCTAGCTCCACAGAGAAACTAAATTAGACAGTAGAAATTTTTCTAGTGAAGTTGAATGCTATTGAGTGTTAATCAGGCTAATTTAGTTTTAATTGTATATATATATATATTTTTTTTTTAAATTACCTTACTCTAATGATATTTTCAAACGTTGCTTTAAAAGTTGTACTGTGTAGAATTTCGTGTTTATATGAGTTAAATTAATGCGCACTGACATTGTATATTTATTATTTCATCTATCCTTATCATTTCATGAAATAGCCTTACCTCTATTGATCGCAGCACAAACAGTTGTGAATATGGGAACTATGAAATCATACTATATTTATTTTGGTTACAGGTATAAGAGAAACACTTTTCTAAATTTGTACAGGTGCTGGATATGAAAGTGCTGACTTTCTAGGAATGAAAAATGGTGGGCAAGGTGGCATTTTGTCTTAATGAAAGAATGAATGAATTTAATAGACTATCAAGATACTTTAGTCTGTAGCTGGATTTAGTCATTGTTAGTTTCTGCCTTTGGTAGAGTTGTTCTTTTGGAATCAAGAGCTTTCATATTTCAGTGTATTTTTGCAACACTTCATACATAGGGAAGTAATCAATTTTTTACTGCTGCTTTTTTGAGTTTTATCAGTTTTCTCCTCCTCATCAAGATAGATGAAAAGGAGCCACAATGCAAAACTGATTTACTCCTATATTATGGAAAACCGATTTAATAGAAAAGATCAGACAAATATGTGTGTTTGACCCTTTTTTTGTTTGTGCATGCACATAAAAGCCCATGGTAAAATGACTATAAGACACCAGAGTAGAAAGTAACAACCAGGGGCTTTAAATGATTCATTATCCTGATAACCCCTTTTTTTCTTACATTGAAAAAGAAGCAACATATTTACTCATTATCTAGCCAATACTGTTTTTTTTTTAATAATTTTTAATATATTCTAGTAATTATTCTGTCCTCACTATTATTTCTTTTGAAGCCAAAGTCACATGATAGTATAAGATGATACAGTAGAACTCCTGCAGGTAAAGCATCATGACAATATGTGCTGGAATAATGCAAATGTCCCTCCTCTCAGGAAGGCAGAGAGAACTCTGGGAAATGGGGAGGTGGATGGAGTCCTATATATTTTCCAAAGGCTAATCTGCTGCCTGTGTATCCCAGGATTGAGCTGATTTTACATTACTACATTAAGGAGAGATTCCTGGAATTACTGCCATGTTCTAAAAATTATAATCACGAAGAACACACAAGATCATCCTTATTGATACTTAAGTTTGAGTCAGTTATTACCATTGGTAGATATTAAATTGTAGTTGTCACAAAAGAGCTTTTGAGTGTACCCATTTCATTAACTTCTCTATAAGTCTAGCTGCATTTTATTACAGTTTTTGGGTACCCTTTATTTGCATTAAGGTGAGGTTAATTTCTCAACCGCAAAATAAATAAAAGATGAAGAAAAATGTATCAGCATTACAAATCAGTGTAGAGTCTACAAAGATTTGCTCTATAAACTTTTATCTGATTCATTTTCTTACTTAAAAATTTGCAGTTACTTTCCATTTTCAATAAATGGTATACCAGGCCTTTCATGATCTTGCCCCATCTTATCTTTAGTAAATTTTCCACTGCAACATTTCCCCAGTAATTATTATCCTTTCCCTGAAATTCTGAATCCTAAGCTGAGTAAACAACTTGATGTTTTCCTTAGGCAGTATTTCCTTCCTCTTCTCACTTTTTGAAAATTTCTGCCTAAAATCTTTCATCTCTCCCCAATTTCCTTTTGGTTTTGATCCACCAATCTTGGATTCATTGTTTGTCTTATATAGTCATCTAATGCTGAGTATGTATTCATATTCAGGTATATATTTCCTATATAATTTTCCTTTTACCACATTTTTCAGCACTGAAATGTAAACTTCTTGGGGATAAAAACTTTGGCTAAAGCATAACCAAAATAACTATAGTCTAGTACATAATAGCAGCAGCAGCAGCAGTACAAAGTAGACAGTAGTCTATGAATAAGTAATTTTTAAATTAAAAATACTGAGCTATCTATTTTTTACTCTAAACATTTATTGTCAATTTTTCTGGAGAAATAATTTTTAAAATTTGTTGAAACTGCACATTTTTAATGTCTGAATATGTTTGCTCACTGCTGTGGTATAGTTACAGAACACTGGGCGTGGAGGTATGCAAATCTCCTTTAAGTATTGGCTCTCCCACTAACTTGCAATGCAGTTTTGGAAGAATAGCAATCTTTTGATATTAATTTCTTTATATAGAAACTCTTGGTTCTGTTGTCTCCACTGGCATAATTATTTTTGTGAGATGCTCTGTGCCCTTCCTAGCTCCATAACAAAGAAGCTGTTTACTAGAAACCTTGAGGTACATGTCAGGTGCTCACATCCAGGTTGGTGCAGGACCTGTGATGGCTGTTTGCCTAGTCCAGTGAGCACTGGACTAGTCCAGTCAGCTGCACTGACTCTGGTACTCGAGCTCTTCTCATTGCTCTAATGAATGAAATGCCATTCTGCTCAGGCTGCTATCAACTGGTGCATCCCTAACTGTAAAGCCTTTGAACTGCAATCTTCAGGTATTCCGTGCAGAAAGAGGGAAAATGACCTTATTCCTAACCATAGACAGTTTTCAAAACCTAAATAATATTTTAATGTACCATTTTAAAAAGTCAAAGTTTACACAGAACATCCACTGTAAACAAAATATCAAACTTACTTTTCTTTATAGAAAATGGATTGTCAGAGGTTAAAGCATCTGCCTCCAATGCAGGAGACCCAGGTTCGATCCCTGGGTCGGGAAAATCCCCTGGAGAAGGAAATGGCAATCCACTCCAGTATTCTTGCCTGGAGAATCCCGTGGACGGAGACGCCTAGTAGGTTATAGTCCACGGGGTTGCAAAGAGTCGGACACGACTGAGCGACTTTACCTTACCTATGAGAACACAACATGAGATCTATCCTGTCAAGAAAGTATAAGTAAGTGTACAATACATTGTTACCTAAGGGTAGTGTTGTGTGGTTGATCCCCGTAGCTGTTTCTCCAGCTTGGTTAAAGTTTTATGCCATTGATTACTGACTTCCATTTCTTCCTCCTCCCCAAACCCTGGTAACCACCATTCCAGTCTTTGATTTTTATTAAGGTGACTGTTTTAGTTATTTTATATAAGTGGAATCACGTATTATTTGTCTTTGTGTCTTCTTTATTTCACTCAGTGCAATGTCCTTGAAATCCACTCATGTTGTTTTATTTATTATAGAATCTTTACTGTGTGTGTGTGTGTGTGTGTGTGTGTGTGTGTGTGCGCGTGCACGCATTTAGTCATGTCCAACTCTTTGCAACCCCATGGACTGTAGCCCCTCAGGCTCCTATGTCCATGGAATTGTCCAGGCAAGAATACTGGAGAGGGTTGCTATTTCCTTCTCCAGAGATCTTCCTGACCCAGGGATCGAATTCATGTCTCTTGCATTGGCAGCAGGTTCTTTACCAGCTGAGCTGTCAGTGAAGCCCTCTACTTTTTAGAGAGGCTGAATAATAATATATTCTGTTTATACACCATAATTTTTTCATCCATTCATCTGTCGATGGATGTTTTGGTAGTTTCCACATCTTTAGTTCAGCTCAGCCACTCAGTCATGTCTGACTCTTTGTGACCCCATGGACTGCAGCACTCCAGGCTTCTTTGTCCAACACCAACTTCTGGAGCTTACTGAAACTCATGTCCATTGAGTCTGTGATGCCATCCAACTATCTCATCCTCTGTCGTCCCTTTTCCTCCTGCCTTCAGTCTTCCCTAAGATCAGGGTCTTTCTCGATGAGTCAGTTCTTCATATCTGGTGGCCAAAGTACTAGAGTTTCAGCTTCAGCATCCATCCTTCCAATGAACACCCAGGGTTGATCTCCTTCAGAATGGACTGGTTGGATCTTCTTGCAGTCCAAGGGACTCTCAAGAGTCTTCTCCAACACCACAGTTCAAAAGCATCAATTCTTTGGTGCTCAGCTTTCTTTGGTGCTCAGCCCAACTCTCACATCCATACATGACTACTGGAAAAGCTATATCTTTGACTAGATGGACTTTTGTTGGCAAAGTAATATCTATGCTGTCTAGGTTGGTCATAGACATTGCCTGAAGAATGATGAACTGAGGTTCGTGACATTGTACAAGAGGCAGTGATCAAGGCCATCCCCCAAAAAAGAAATGCAAAAGGCAAAATAGTTATCTGAGGAGGCCTTACAAATAGCTGAGGGGGAAAAAAAGGAAGCTAAAGGCAAAGGAGAAAAGGAAAGATACACCCATTTAAATGCAGAGTTCCAAAGAATAGCAAGGAGAAATAGTGCCTTTCTCAGTGATCAATGCCAAGAAATAGAGGAAAACTATAGAGTAGGAAAGACTGGAGATCTATTCAAGAAAATTAGAGGTACCAAGGGAACATTTCATGCAAAGATGGGCACAATAAAGGACAGACATGGTATGGACCTAACAGAGCAGATATTATGAAGAGGTGGTAAGAATACAGAGAGAAACTATACAAAAAAGATCTTCATGACCAGATAACCATGGTGGTGTGATCACTCACCTAGTGCCAGACATCCTGGAGTGCAAGCAGAGTCAAGTGGCCCTTAGGAAGCATCACTACAAACAAATTTCTAAATTTCCATATCTTAGCTATTTTAAATAAGGGTACAATGAAAATGAAAGTGTTTTATTTCTTCTAGATCTTGATTTTAATTCTTTTGGACACATAGCTGGAAATGTGATTGCTGGATTAAATGATAGTTCTGTTTTTTGTTTTTAATTTTTTTGTTTTAGAAACTATACTATTTTGTGTAATGATTGCACCATTTTGGATTCTCACCAGTAGTTTGCAAGGGTTCCAATTTCTCTACATCCTCACCAATGCTTGTTGGTTATCTAATGCATTAAAGACTTTACGGTAAAAATCTAAAACTGTAACATACTTAAACATAGCAGCAAAGTTTCATGACATTATTCTTGGCAGTGATTTGATGGAGTGACACCAAAAGCAAAGGCAACAAAACCCAAAATAAACAAATGAGACTGCACAGAACTAAAGAGCTTCTGCACAGCAAAGGGAACAATCAACACAGTGAAAAGCAGCCTAAGAATGGGAGAAGATATTTGCAAACCATATTCTGATAAGAGGTTTATCTCCAAAATATATAAGAAGCCCATACAACCCATTAACAGAAATAACAACCTGAGGCCTTTCTCATCATCAGACTGTGGAGCTAGTTCTCATATTCCCATTTATTGCAAGTGAAAGTCACTTAGTCCTGTCTGTCTCTTTGCAATCCCATGGACTGTAGCCTGCCAGGCTCCTCTGTCCGTGGCGTTCTCCAGGCCAAAATTCTAAAGTGAGTAGCTGTTCCCTTCTCCAGGGAATCTTCTCAACTTAGGAAGCAAACCCAGGTATCCCTCATTGCAGGCAAATTCTTTATCATCTGAGCCACCAGGAAAGCCTATTTATTTAATTCTTCTCTCAAATAGGACAGAAACACCTTTCCATAGGAGCCTTTGAGGAGGCTTAACTTTATCCTCATCTTATAAATATCCCTGTAAACTCTTCTTTATGTTTTTCTCCTTTTGTAGAAAACAGTCCTCCTCTAGCAAATGAATGTATGAAAATAGATTTCTGATAATTTTTCAGCTTTCTTCCTATATTATTATAGTTCTTGTTCATTCTGAATGTCCTCTATTTTTAAATACATTCATATTTCCAAAAAGCTCTTTGAAATTAAATGAGATAATTTATGGGACTATGTTTAGCACTTTGGAAGGTCTCAAAAATGGTAATTTTAATAGAGGAGGCACTATCTTCTTCAAGCCTTATTCTTTTAAGAAGTTCTCATTGCTTCTTAATGATTAAGTGTGGCTGGGTATATCTGCTTAAGAAGGAAAATATGTATTGCCCGTAACAGGCAGTAGATGATTGCTTATTAAATTGACTTAAATCCATTTTACTTACATTCCATTTATGAAAAATCAGTGCATTTGGAAGTGACAGGTACTCAGCATGAGACTAAGAAATTTTTTTTGTTCTTACTGATATTTGTCTTTATGATTGTATGAAGTTCTAGTTTATTCACTGCCTAAAATAGCCCCGGTAGACCTTAGTAGAATTTTTTAAAAAGTTGTATCTAAAGATATTCTTAGGAAGTACAGAGATTAATACATATTTCTATTTACTGTAGATACTTTATGATCAACCCTAGGGTAATAACTCTATTCTCAGAGATAATTTTTATATTGAGAATAGCATTAGATGTAGGAGAAAGAAGTGGCAACCCACTCCAGTATTGTTGCCTGGAGAATCCCAGGGACAGAGGAGCTTGATGGGCTGCCGTCTATGGGGTTGCACAGAGTTGGACAGGACTGAAGACTTAGCAGCAGCAGCATTAGATGTTGGAATAGTTCCACTTTAATGGCATTACAGATATGTTAATATTCTCACATATTGCCATGGGAAAGAGAAGGCTTCAGGAATTGCAGAACTGGAGTAGAGAGCTTTTGTTCCTGAAGGACTGGCACTACAGTGATGAAATCTGGAGATTTTTTTTATAAAGAAGCAAAGTGATAAGATGCAAGCAATTAATATACAATCATGGGGTTAGTCACTAGTAGGATACATTTTGACTTTGGGAGTCACCTAGAAAATGACCATGAGAACTGTGTTTCAATGGAGGGTTTATATGTGTTCAGAAAACATGAAAACTGTTGAAAACGTGGGTCTGGATAATGTTGAGAGTATGAATGTTGCAATGAGAAGTCTATCAAGTAAGTCTCTTAAGTAGACAGAAGGAGTTTTAAAAAGGTCTTTGAATTAAACATAAATTTAAAAGAAAAGACAATGAAACCTAGAGAATATTGATCCACATGATTGAAAAAATATTAACTGGACTTTAGTGCTGGATTTGATTACATATAGGAAAATACTATGAAAATTTAGAGAAATTATTATTTCCATTCATGCAAATCAGCTTTCTTCTTTAAAGTTCATGCTTGTGTCGTCTTTTAACATTACAAGCCGGTTTGTCAATGGATTTTATTCCTCATGCTATTCAAAGTTGTCAACATTTTTGTTTGTTTGTTTTACTTTCTCATCAACATAACAAACTGGTTCCCTTTATCATTAAAAAAGTCACCTCTTTTAGTTTTGCCACATATCTTTTGTCATAGTCTAAAAGTCTAGAAAAAAAAAAAGGAAAAAAAATAAACCACAGCTCCACCTTTTCATTTTCGTCTTTGTCCAGTGGCCAGCCAACTCCAGTCTAACAACAAAATTCATCCATGGTGAAAATGTTCTCAGTGGTCACATTTACCTCATCTTATCAAATCCTATCATTTTAGTGGACCACTTCCTATTTATTCTTTCATCAAGCACGCGGTTCTTCTGTTCGTTGTGGAAACTCCATTTTTCTGGTTTTCCTGTTTTCTCACCATTTATTCCTTCTTAATTTCCTTTTTAGTACTTCTTTCTGTACCGTAGCTCTAATTTTAGGGAACACTTTAAATTTAGGGAACAGTCTTAGAACCGTTCTAAGTTTAAGGAACAGTCTTAACCTGCTTGTTTTTAATGCCCATATTTTCTCCCAAGACGCTGCATCCATTTTGTTGAAATTATATAGAATTCTACCAAAATCTGTTTTCTGAGCTCTAGGCTCATTTATGCAGCTGATCATTTGCTGATTCCATTTAAATGCCTCACGTGCATGGCACTAACATGCCCAGAAGAGCTGTTGTTCCCATCTTACTCCCCCCACCGAACCCCCCACCACCACCCAGTATCCTGATCACCTGTTAATTTCGCCACCTCAGATGAGATGAAGTTCTCCCATTTCTTCTAGCTAAAATTAAGTCATAATCCTTTATTTCAGGACTTCCCAGGTGGTGCCTGTCAGTGCAGGAGACACAAGAGAAACAGATTCGATCGCTCAATCAGAAAGATCCCTTAGGGTAGGAAATGGCAACCCACTCCATTATTTATGTCTGGAAACTTCCGTGGGCAAAGCAGTCTGGTGGGCTGCAGTTCATGGGGTTGCAAAGAGTGGGACACGGCCAAGCAGCTGAGCACATGCACACACTCACAGTCCTTTGTTTCTCCGTCTGCCTTACTGCTCACATACGGTAATTCATGTGTAAATTCTGTTCCAAGTCCATGTATATCGTGCAGCCATTCATTTCTTCTTTACAAACACCATGTTTATTTGAATTACTGGGATCCCACAGGCAGAATCATCTTGAAATTATTAATCAAATTATGAATCAGAAGTCTACTCTGCTATCCTGGGGGAATCCACAGGTTTGCTTTACAGAATTTTAGTAGCCCAGCATGTGCATCATTAAATAAGATTTTAGACTGTCAGTTCGATAGAAGAGAATGAGATTTTTTTAAAGAATTAACACAAGTTTATAAGATGGTGGGAAATGAAGCTTTATATATCCTTCTGATACAAACATTTTAGACACCAAAGAAGATGAACAAGTTGTACAAATTTTAAACTAATAAGTCAGGCAAATATCAAAATTGAGTAGTTTAAATAACACAAAGCTGAATGTAGAAAGTAATAACTGCTGCTTTTCTCAAACTACCTGTGAAAAATGTGTAAGTAGCAGTAACAACAGTAAAATCCAGGCAGCACAAGTAACAAAAAGAGGGGAAAAAAGCCAAACGTTACTTCTAGCCAAACTTAATGATACAAAATATGAAGTTTTGTATGAATTTGGTTGTAAACTAGCAATTTCTAAGTGCCTACTTCTGCTTTGTTAGAAGACATTATGGTCTGAGAGAGAAGGTAATCAAGAGAGCTTGTATTTGCTGGATGTTGTAAGAATCAGCTCTCATGGGAATTGTAGTATTGTGTGCCTTGGGACATATTATATGTTAATTAAATTATTAGATTCAAAAATTATATAAGTAGAAAGAGCTACTTTGTTATAATGTTTCACCAGTTTGTGTACAGCTCTCCTAGGGATCCTATAAGAATCAAGTGGAATCCTTTTTTTTGTTTTCCAAAGTCTTTTATTACATTCTCCCCATAAGATTCTCTGTGATATCCTGTGAGGTAAAGTCAAGACATTGAGAATCCTTCGGCAGTGAGCCAGTGTAAATAACTAGAATGTGGTTTCTCTCTCATGGGTCTTAAAACTGCAGAAAGCTTGACAGACACTAACTGGAAGTCTTACTAATTACGAAAATAAATATAATTAGTCTAACTGCAGTTCTAAAGGTTGAAAAAAAGGGATTAAATGGTAAATAGAACTGAGGTCTATGGAGAAGGAAATGGCAACCCACTCCAGTGTTCTTGCCTGGAGAATCCCAAGGATAGGGGAGCCTGGTGGGCTGTCGTCTCTGGGGTTGCACAGAGTTGGACACGACTGAAGCGACTTAGCAGCAGCAGCAGCGGACCTGAAGTAGAAAACAAAATTATAATAAGCAAGTAGAGCTCAAGAAGTCTGAGTAGTACTGCTGCTCAGTTTCTCAGTCATGGCCAACCTTGTGATGCCATGGGTTGTAACCCACCAGGCTCCTCTGTCCATGGAATTTTCCAGACAAGCATACTAGAGCAGGTTGCCATTTCCTACTCCTCAAAACCATGTCTCTTGCATCCCCTGCATTGGCAGGCGGATGCTTTACCACTGCGCCACCTGGGAAGTCTGGGAAGTTGGGTTTAGTTAATAACAAAGTAGCAATAACAGTAATAACCAGGGCTATGCAATCATTTTCCCCCTGAAGTTATAATACGGTAATTGTTTTTGTAAAAATTTTAGTATCATTATTTAAAAATTAAAATAATTACAAAAGAAAACCTAAAATCTTGCCTAAACTCCATAGCAAGGTTTATTCCTTGTTTACATGGTCTCATCATGTTCAGTTTATCTGTTCATACTTTTTCATGTATTTTTTCATGATATACATACAAAATTCATTGATATAGTCAATATAACAGAGAGTATGCTGTATTTGAATAGATTAGCATGTTCGTGTGTTCTCTCACTTTCTTCATACATCCCCCAATCTTCTTAAACTATTACTTTGGAGATTCATCTTACTGCTGTAACCACAGTGTTTAATTCCGGTTCTATCAGTATAACTTTTATCATAATTCTCCCTTTACTGCCCTTATGTTTTTCTCTTTACCTTCGTAATTTGACTGAATGCATTTTGTTTGAAGTAGCTGGATCAAGACGAGCTGTGAGATTCCTTAATTCCTGAGTTCTTGTGTGATTGAGAATATCTGAGCATTTCATTTTGGGCTTGAAAACCTTGACTAAGAATGCATTTTTTCCCACTCAAAATTTTGGGACATTGCTTTACAGTCTTCTGTGAGTTTTCATGGCCATCAAGAACTCTTAAGGGGCTTCCCTGGTGACTCTGGCAGTAAAGAATCTGCCTGCAGTGTGGGAGACCAGGATTCAGTCCCTGGGTCGGGAAGATCCCATGGAGAAGGAAATGGCAACCCACTCCAATATTCTTGTCTGAAGAATTCCAGGGACAGCTAGGCTGCGGTCCATGCAGTCACAGAGTCAGACACGACTGAGCAGCTAACACACACACACACACACACACACACACACACACACACACACACACCCTACACACACACACACACCCTACACACACACACACACACTCTACACACACACCCTACACACACACACACACACCCTACACACACACACACACACCCTACACACACACACACACCCCTACACACACACCCTACACACACACACACACCCTACACACACACACACACACACACACACACCCCCTACCTACCTAAAGCTATTCTAACTTTAGCCCCTGGTTTCCATCCTTAATTGATTTGATTCTTTTCACTGATTCTTTAATGATATGTTCTTTGTTTTTGAGGTTGAACAAGGAATGATACATCTGATTGTTGATTGTTTGATGTCTTCTTATTAAAATTGTAATTTCATTTCAGAGATGTTTATGTTTACTTTCAGCATAGTTTTGAATATTTCTGTGTGTAATTTTTCATGGTTTTTCAAGAATATTATTTAAAGTTGGATCTCTATTTCTGTTTTCCATAACTGTATATTCCCTATTACATTAAAAAATATATTTTTGTTCAATTACATTTCATTGGATATGATTTTCTGAAGCCTGTCTAGAATGATGGTCTTTTCACCTGTATCTGTGCTTTTGTTGTTTTCTTGTGTCTTTTTCACTAAATAATATTTTTTTGTATCTCCCACTTTCCTCTTATGTTTTGGCAGCTTCTTTGCCAACTTATATTGGTTTATAAACTAATATTTTGAACTCCTCTATCTTTTATTTTGTTTTATTTTCTTTCCATTATTATGTCTTCCTATTATATTTCCCCCTCTTGCATTCTCCCTCCACCCTTTAATTTAAAGAATTGATCTACAGTTTCTCTGACCCTCTGAAGAGTCATGGATCTTAATTCTTTCTTTTATTTTAGAATTTCATGTTAAGTTAGTTTTCTTATCTTCCCTCCCTTTTCCAAAGTGGCTATGTGCAGCTTCCGGAATCTTCGCATTAAATAATGATTTGATAGAAGTTGATGAAAGTTTAAAAGAAAAAGAGAACCAAATATAGTTTAGAGATAGCTTAGGTCTTCTCCTCATAGGACTTTTCCACTAAAGTGAACAGTCTTAGCTGTGTTCCTTTGTACATTTTCAGCCGGTTGTTAACATTCAAGAAGTCTGTAAGACATGGTAAAAACAAGTAAGTAAGTCATGGCTTTTCTTGAAGCAATAGGATGATTGTCATTTTTCTTTCTTACCAGGATTTATTTTCTTTTACGCTTTTCAGTGAGAACTTGGTATTATTCATCACATTTTCAAAGTCAAAATAGGGAATGTCTGACTTATGTTTTCCTGCAAATATTAATATGTATATGTAATTATCCACTTGATACCAGCTGGATATCATAAATTCCACTTTTAAATACATTATTAGAAAATATGAAGAAAAGAAAATATAATGTAAACCATTATGAAGATAGAGAAATCAGAAATACTCAATAGAAACCCTACAGTTACCGTTTGTACATTAGAATTATTGATTCTCAGCTTATAATGTGCTTCTTGTTTCATTCAATAGGTTATTTTGTTGCCTAACATTCAGTCCAAAATTATTTTTAAGCACGAAACAGTTCAAAACCTATGATATTAGAAGTGGTAAACAATAATAAATGTTGACCAGGGTCCCAGAAATATTTAGTTTGGTTGTTTCCTATTATGTGATTTCTAGCTAACTAATGCCGTCTGTGGGGTTGCACAGAGTCGAACACGACTGAAGTGACTTAACAATAATGTCTAAACCACAGGTTTTTTTAACAATAAAAAGGGGATAATATTGGAAATGTTAGCACAGAATTTTGATACTTAATGAAAATTATGCATGGAAGCCTTCATGCAGGTCTTTGAGAAGTAGATTTAAGCATTTGAAATAACTGAAATTTGCGTAGCAATCCAATTTAGTTTTCTTTTAAAACGTGACATATTCTTCCCACTTGGTTTCAAGTGGACAGCATCCTGCTATCATGAAACACCCTTCAAATACACATAATTAGTCCATTTACTTGAGATCAATTGTGCTTGCAAATGTGTTGTTTCTCTTTAAAAACAGTTGTAAAGATTAAAAAAAAAAAAAACATGAGATAGTCAATAAGACAAACAGTACAGAATCAACATATCCAAGTTGATAAGTATTTCTTTATTCTGAAGGGTTTTGCTTGTGAAATAAAGAACATGCAGTATACACAGGAGAGAACAGATTACAGAATTTAAGTTGTAATAAATCTAAAAAAATATATTTGACTGCTAAATTCTTTTTCATCATATTTGTGCTGAGTGAAAATGACCACATCATATATTCAAGCTGACTTAAGTCCATTTCTTTGACTAGAAGGGAAATGAAACTACATGACAGAGAATATCAATATTTCTGTTATTTTAGTATCATAGATGTTAATCTTAAGGCTTCCAAGAAGTATCTAACTTCTACAGGTTTTTCTCTGAAATTCTGATTCAGAAAGTCATTCATTTGATGACCTAGATTTCAATCTCTGGTTTCTTCTATATTACAGGCTTTTAGTTTTAAATTTTGGTTCATAATGAGCTTGGAGTAGCAAGGACAAGTGGTGGGAAACATGAATAATTTTAATCTTTAAATGAGTTATACACCATTTTCTTCAAACTCTATTTTCTCATCTGAACGGCCACAGAATAAGCACCAAGAGTTGTGGAACTATAGAATGCTGGATTGTCTGGCAACTGAAGCTTTGTCTGGCTTACTTGCTCTTGTTTCCTTTCTCAGTGAAATGTCAAGGGTATTTCAGAGATGATTATGAATTGTCTTGAGTCATGCCATGTGACTCAGAAAAATATAGCAATGACAAGAAAAGCCAAGGTCTCGCTACAAAAGCACTGCTCGGCCATGTTGAAAGCTTTGTGAATTCAGAATGAAGATGGGCTATTGTACTATAATTCAGAGCTCTGCTTGAGTGCCAAGGAATCATATCTTTCAATAGCTTTCAAGTTCTTCAGGAGATGTAAAATTCAAGGTTACTGTTGAGCAAATTAAATTCATCAAATACTTAAGACTTCAAAGGTATAAACATCTATTGTGTGGTTTGAGAGAAAGTCTGTTGAATCATGTTGGTACTAGTCAATTTGCTAATACAGAAACTATACAATATAAGAAACTTTCACAACTGATTATAAAGTGCAAGCATATTTTCATCAAAAAGTGAAATTTCCTTAGCTTTCTTTCCACTCCCCCTCTCCATCCAATTACAAAAGGAGAAAGAAAAAATAACATAAGTGATTAGCTGTGAGGACTAAAGTTAAAGTGTGTGCTCAGTTGTGTTTGACTCTGCGAGCCCATGGACTGTAGCCTGCCAGGCTCCTCTGTCCGTGAAATTTTCCAGGCAAGAGTAATGCAGTAGGTTGCCATTTCCTCACCCAGGAGTTTTCCTGACCCAGAAGATCAAACCCGTGTCTCCTGCATCTTCTGGACTGGCGGGCAAATTCTTTACTGCTTCAACGAAAGGAAGACAGAGATGTGTCTCACAGTGGGCACTACCTGGGAAGCCCTTTAGTGATGAATAGTTTGGTTATTATCTGTTACTTGAGATTATATACATGAATGTTTTTTTTTTCCTTTGGGAAATATGAGTTTATTTACTCTTTTACTAAAAATCATGGTTCTTTTTCAATTATACTTTTTCAGAGGTGCAGTTAATATAAATGTGAAATGTATATTATATATATTCATTACATATATAATTTTTCTTAAAAATGTAATATATGTATGTATGTTACATATATATCCATTATATATATATATATATCATATTTTCTTAAAAAATATGGTGGCTATGTATTTATTTGGGACTATAAAGGGCAAGGTTGATTACCCAGAAAAATTGGGCAAACTGTTGCCTGAGTTGCTTGTAGATTGATTTCCGAGCTTCTCCCTTGTTAAAAACTGAGGTATGGCAGGAGCTTAACTGCTCTCAAGCTTCCCTGCAGCTTTATTTGTAGCAGTTTGGTGACAGGCAGATTCCTGCTGGGACACCTGATCCCGAAAGTAAATAGAAACCAAAAGTAAAGAGATGAAAACAAAATAGGCCACTAAATAGGCTTTATTGGCATTGATTGTCACTAAATTTAAAAGCAAGTTTTGTTGAATTAAAGCAAATGTGGGCAATTAACTTGTCTGCATAGTGTGTCAACACATTTTGAGTAAAATTATTTTTTATCATCTTTCCAATAGGTATTTTGTAATGATATCTTGGCATACATTTAAAATTTAAATCTTACGTATTAGCACCAAGTTTTTATGATGTAAAATTCATTTGTTTCTAAACTTGACTTTTTTTTTTAAGTGAATTGAAATGTTTTGAGAATTAGATGAGGGAGCAAATAAAATATTACAATACATGATACTGATAGGATATAAGCAAATATGCCATGCTGGATATGTTCCTATCCAAATATAATTATATCTTGCTTCTGTATTTCTGTTTCTCCTTAACTTTTAGCTGTCTGTTTAGGCTGCCCTCTAGTGAAATGAACAGTAATGAAAACAGTAATGAAGACAGTGTTTGAGCTGGTGAAATCTATTTTCTGTACCCTTTCCCCCTTTGTCATTTTCCTCTTTATGTCATCTGCATTATATCAATAATTTGGCTTGTTAGCAATAATCAGTGAGGGAGAGTTGAAGAAGCACAAAGACCAATTTAAAGAAAAGTCTAGCTTTGTGAAGCTGATTTCCTTTTGGTAATGGGAAAAATACCATTTCAGAAGCTCACTGGAAGGAATATTGTTATTCAGAAATTGAGAGATTTAACCTTTGATATTTCCATATTAAAGATGCTTGTTTGGTTTATTATATTTAGTAAATATTCACAGGTTTAAAATATATAGCATATGATGTGAAATTAGTAAGTGAAAGAAGAATGTTCTTTTGCCCCAGAGGAAAATATGGAATCTTTAACATATATCTGGATTCCAATTCTGTGTTGCTTCTTACTAAGTAACTTTGAGAAATTGGCTTACCTTCCCAAACCTCCATTTTCTCATCTGCAAATTATAATAATATACATATTTTAATATTTGAGATAAGCACTGCATGAGATAGTGTGTTTACATACTGAATTATCAATAAAATGACATAATGTTATCATTATTATTGTTCCTAACCTGTTTTACAAAAGACAGCTCTAGAAAGATTAACTGGGATTTATTCTTTGAATCATATCTTATACCTCCTTCAATTCAGTGCAGGTCTTTTCAGCATTTATGTGAGCATGCATATATGTTTTATGTATTATGTTGTTCTTCTACTGGAATGAGAAATGAGTGCTGATATCCTCAGATTCTCGGGTTTTCCTTTGTATACATACAAAACTCACACATTTCTTAAGAAAACATTAATGTTTTGTGCTGACAAATGTAAAAACAATCTTGAAAGAATGATATTAGATCATTGTCCATTGTCTTTCTATGCAAATATGTTAATACTTACTATGGATGAAGGTTATGGGAACAGAGAGGGAGAAGACAGAGAGTGACTATTTAAAGAATTTTTGTGTGTTTTATCAGAAAACACCTTTGAAGATCTCTGCCCACTATATTTTTTAGTGTCTGTAGTTAAGTTTTCTAAAGACTGGAGCAGTTTATAATTTTGATATCACTCCTTTGAGATTGTTGTTCCAAATTTCATATCAAAGCTAATGTTTAATGATACAGCATCCTTCTCCCCTTCAAACATTCCTGCAACAACATTTAATTTTTAAAGTGTTGGTAATACTATATACTTAAATTATATAATACTATATTATAAATTAGGGTTGCCAGGTTTAGCACATTAAAAAAAAAAAACCTAGCATGCCCAGTTATATTTGAATTTCAGATAAATAACATATATCTCTTACTATAAGTGTGGAACATATTTTTACTAAAAAATATTGTCTGAAATTCAAATTTAATTGATTATTCTGTTTTATCTTGAAAATTGTATTTTAAATACTTGTATTAAGCTCTTAAATGAAAATTCTTAGCTCAAGCTTTCATCAACTTTTTATGCTTATGTCTGTTTTTCCACAGTCTCTGAATGATTTCTGAATAATACTATTTCAATCATATAACTAACTTTTATATCATTTATTTGGTGACTGGGAAGGACATTATGTATGTTAGTATTTATCAGCTTGGTTAATCATTTTTAGCTTTGTCTTATATTCTGCTGATATATAGTTGACAAATTTACCTTTAATATATGAAATATAAAGGATAATTTCACTTGATCTGCTTTCAGTTTACTTACTTCTCTTGGATGTTTCTAGAAGAGCTATTTTTAATAAATAATCGATGAAAGATGCCAAAATATGCAACAGATTGAAGGAAAAAACACAGCCTTCTAATTTTTTTAGGGAGGAAATTGTGTCTGTAAAGGTTAATTGGCTGCTAATATATTCTATTCCTACTTCTCACCTAGATATTAACTTTGAAATTTCTTTCTTCTTTAAATGTAAAATATTTTTCATACTGAGTTTCTTATGTGCTAGGAGAGAAGTGCTTCTGATCAAAAGATGAGTATGTCTGTGTGTTCCTTTGTTCAGTAACACATCTGGAAGCATAGTTTAAAGTGTAGACAACTCTGTAATTGGCTTGCTTTTTTACAAGATTTCTGCTCTCCACTAAAGTGACACCAGCCTCTTGTGATTAAAATAACTTCAATTAGTCAAATACAATCTCTCTTTTCCCTCAGTTTCTTTTTAAAAACTAAGTATTATTATTGAAAAGAAAAGCTATGATAAACCCAGACAGTGTATTAAAAGCAAAGACATTGCTTTGTCAACAAAGGTCCATTTAGTCAAAGCTGTGGTTTTTCCAGTAGTCACATATGGATGTGAGAGCTGGACCATAAAGAAGGCTGAGTGCTGAATAATTGATGCTTTTGATATGTGGTGCTGGAGAAGACTCTTGGGAGTCCCTTGGATAGCAAGGATATCAAACCAGTGATCAATCTCAAAGGACACTAACCCTGAACTTTCATTGGAATTTCTGAAGCTCCAACACTTTGTCTACCTGATGTGAACAACCAACTCATTGGAAAAGACCCTGATGCTGGGAAAGATTGTAGGCAAAAGAAGAGGGCAGCAGAGGATGAGATGTTTGGATAGCATCACTGATTTAATGGACATGAACTTGGGAAAACTCTGGGAGATAGTGAGGGACAGACAGGGAGGCCTGGTATGCTGCAGTTCCACGGGTCTCAAAAAGTTAGACGCGACTTAGTGACTGAACAACAGCAGCAACAAAAATCATTATTTATGTTTAGGAAATATTTATTTCCATTTCAACCTTCTGTTAGTCTGTTCTGTTTATATAATCACATCTCTAAAACACGTATTTTTTGGTTACTTAAGTAATGGCATTGGTTATAATTGCATAAAATAGTCCTAAAATAATTTGAATACTAGAAAGTAGTAGCATATATTATCTATGTAAAGTTCTTTCAAATAAGTCGGAACTTAAATTTATTATTGCAGCCCTCTGAAGTTGGAGTTCTTTGCCTAGCTAGTAAATGAGACGACAAAACAACTTTGGCTGTATCAATTTACTTGTTTGCTGCCACAGACTAAGAATTGAACAAAGGAATAGAATTCTAAAAGTGCTTTTAGATGCTTTCAATTTGTGGTGCCGGAGAAGACCCTTGGGAGTCCCTTGGACAGCAAGGAGATCAAACCAGTCAATCTAAAGTACATCATATTTGAGGAACCGAGCATGGTCCACAGAATTCCTTTTCCTTGTCTGTCCTTTAAAAATTTTGAATAACAGATGAAATGCATTATACTCTTTAGGACTATGTTGAGTCTTTTGGATTACTTGAGAATCTTTTGGATTGTGACTTTCATAAATTAACATTTTAACAATCATACATGTTTTAATTAGAGATAAGTTACATCTGAATCAGTGAACAGTTTGAATTTAAAAGCTCTTTGAATTATGACTTAATTAAATGCAATTACTAAAACTAGGGTAATGAAGTATATGCTACTAGGAAGTTGATGTTTCCAAAGCAGTTATGTATTATTCAGATGGAATGGATTGCTTCGAAATGTCAGAAATTATTTCATTCATTTCTTCTGCAGTAACCTTTCTTTTTTGTACTGTGAGCAAAATTACTTTCACAGAGAGGTAGCTCAGATTGTTTAAGCTGTAATTTATCCCCTAGAAAAACACTGATTTCTACTCCAGTTGAATAAAACTGAATGGCGTTCCATTTTATTAATAAAAGGTAGCAGCAGTTGATCTACAGCAGTTCCTTTCTACCATAATGAAGAGAGTGCCAGAATAGGTGTGTTAGGAGGCAAGGGGTTGATTTAAGCTTGTTTGTGGATACTTCTATCTCAAAGCATCCATCCTCAGAAACAGTTACTGATTTTCAGAGATGAATGAATATACTTTGACTTGATGTTTCAAGACATAAAGAAAAATAACAGTATAGAATCTTCTTATGCTTTTATATGTTTCTACAGAAATATGTCAGACATTTCCAGTGTGTTGGGAACCGGGGCAGAGGGGAGGGGAAGTTGGGGGAGAAATAGCTTTGTCTTTGTTTTAAAGAATTGAAAGACAATTGAGTTTTGTTGGATGTTCAGATGAGAGGAGAAGCAAACCTATCAAAGCCTCATTGAGCAAAACAGATGGCAGACAGCTACTGGGTCTTGTGTAATCTAAAGAAAAATAGTTACTTAGTGGATACATCAAAATGTATAGATGGAAGAATTCTAGAGACCATGGCTATCCAGTGACTCATTTAAAATTGAAGAATGGAAGCCTCAGGAAGTCACAATGCCAGCTAGTCAGTATTTAAAATCGTTTGTTGATTTAGCCCCGTGCTCAGTAAATATTTCTGATATACTCACTATGTGCAGTGGTAGATGTTGGTTTCCTGCCCACAGCTCTTCAGAGCACACACACAGTTGTCTAGCTTCCTACTCTAAGCATACATAGATCTTTGCTTGAGGGCTTTCTATGGAGTCAGGAGTTCACAGAATTCAACACTTTCATCCAGTGATGACTGGTGTGGGTGAATACTAGCAATCTTCTCACTCTTCGGATATAACAATGTTGAGGCTTGTTTGAGAGCATTCTTGGAAGAACTTGGTTGGCTGTCTGCTCTCTGAAAGTGAAAGTGAGGTCGCTCAGTTGTGCCCTACTCTTCGCGACCCCGTGGATAGTAGCCTGCACCAAGCTCCTCCGTCCATGGGATTTTCAAGACAAGAGTACTGGAGTGGGTTGCCATTTCCTTCTCCAGGGATCTTCCCAACCCAGGGATTGAACCCAAGTCTCTCACATTGTGGACAGACGCTTTCCCGTCTGAGCCACCAGGGACGTCCTGGTGTCTGCTCTCTAGTATACCTTGTTTTGAATTGCTTTACCACCATGTCTTAGTTCTCCACCACCATGTCTTACTTCCCCACTTTCCTAGCAGTATTTTCTGAGGTCACCTTCCTAATTAAACCTAGTCTCAGTGTCTACTCACACAGTGCTAGAAACCTCTTGTTAAAGACCTCGTCTATAGAGGGTAAAGATATTGAGCAGAGGACAGGCTTGTTCAAGGGTCATAGGCACCTAACTGTGATGGACCTCCAGCCGCATGTGGAGTGCAGAAGTGATGGAGACTCACCTCACAGGGCTCAGACTGCAAAAGGGTTGTACTGATCTTTGGATCAGACTTGCACTCATTAATTCCATGCAATACCCAGTATGATAACTACTGTTGTTCTCCCTGATTTATAGAGAATGAAAATATCAGATGGTGCTGTGAGAAACATTAACAGAGATACCTAACTTTGATTTGAATTAGAAAAGCTGGGGAAGTTGTCTGCAACAAAGAAAACTTCCTGGGTATAATTTAGGTGTGGAAAGAATTTATTCCAGAATCTCAGTAAGGAATGGTGACACATTCTGGTCTGCTCCAGAATTTCTCCCCAAGGACCCCAACCAGTTTTTGTGAAAACCTTATATACCCTAAGTGGACGTGCCCAAACCCACCTCCCCAAATTCTCTGAAACTAGTCTGAACAAAGGAAAAGAAAGATACAATCAGAGTTAACCTGTGATTCATATGCTTTAAGCCTAGGTTGTTAGCAGTGGACAGTTACCAATATGCCTGTGGTCATACCCCAATAAGCATAATAGAATTTATGGTTCTATTCAGTCACACAGATAATTAGGGTAGTCTTTTAGGTGTCAGAAAGTCTAGGTTCCAGTCCTGGGGCTCTTCCATCCGGGCGGGGCGGGGTTGGGGGCGGCTCTGCTTTTCCAGTTGGTATGTCATTTCCATAGATATTGGGAATACAGCTCAAAGTCCTCAGTCCAGCCCAAGTGGAGTCCTGCTTTCATGACGGAGCCTGTTCTGTTTCCTCCTTCCATACTACCTTTGGAAAAATTAACACATATTTACTTGCTAGGACATCATATGCTTTTAACATCAAGTGCTGTGAACGTTGGTCATGAGTCAAGAAAACCTGTGAGTTGTGTAAATCAGTAGGGAGAAGTATAGAAACTGGAATATTTTGGTGGATTAAATTTTAATGTTTTAGTTGATGATATCCCAAGCTTCAGTTGAATCATAGATTAAAGGAAATTAACGCTAGATCATCAGCATTTTAGATGTGTTTGTTCAGTTCTGGTCTGAAATTTTCCTGGGATATTTGGTAGATGAAAATAACATATTTATCTTATTATATTCTACTTTGGCTTTTACCCTTTAGTTTAAATAATGTATTTGTTGATGTCCTTTGGAACACTAAAAACATTACAAACAGATTCTTATTAAAATTTACTAGATGAAGAAATACGTTGCTGCAGTTAATGTTTAATAGGAATTGATTTCCTCGGAAGTTCAAAAACATGAAACTCTGCAATCACAGTCCACTTGGGATTCCACCTTGATTTCTTATAAGAGTTAACGTGGTCTCTGTTTTAACTCATTTGAGGCTTTTTAGAAGTTATATACTTTTTCTCTACTCTGATGCAGTGTGTGTGCCTATGTTTATGCAAGCATTTATGGGTATGTGCATTTTGTTGTTATTTTTACTCCAGAATTTCTAATAGTTCTTTATAAGCTTGTGATAGTCACTTATCCATTAACTGTTCGGTGGCAGTTCATACATTTCAGACAGTAGCATGGGATATATGCATAATATTGTCTCAAATCCAAACAACTTTCTTGCTTTAAAACACTGCATTTTTAATGTAGATGAAATGAACATTTACATAGAAAAAGAAGAAAAAGAAATGCCAAAAGCAAAATTGCTGTCTGAAGAGGCTTTACGAATAGCTGTGAAAAGAAGAGAAGCAAAAAGCAATGGAGAAAAGGAAAGATAGACCCATTTGAATGCAGAATTCCAAAGAATAGGAGAGATAAGAAAGCCTTCCTCAGTGATCAGAACAAAGTAATAGAGGAAAGCAACAGAATGGGAAAGACTATAGATCTCTTCAAGAAATTTGGAGATACCAAGGGAACATTTCATGCAAAGATGGGCACAGTAAAGGACAGAAATGGTATGGACCTGGTATGAACCTAACAGAAGCAGAAGATCTTAAGAAGAGGTGGCAAGAATACACAGAAGAACTGTACAAAACAATTCTTCACAACCCAATTAATCCCGATGATGTGATCACTCACCTAGAGCCAGACATCCTGGAATGTAGTGGGCCTTAGAAAGCATCACTACGAACAAAGCTGGTGGAAGTGATGGAATTCCAGTTGAGCTATTTCAAATCCTGAAAGATGATGCCGCAAAAGTGCTGCACTCAATATGCCAGCAAATTTGGAAGACTCAGCAGTGGCCACAGGACTGGAAAAGGTCAGTTTTCATTCCAATCTCAAAAAAGGCAATGCTAAAGAATGCTCAGACTACTGCACAATTGCACTCATCTTACATGCTAGCACAGAGAAATAAATGGCACGCCACTCCAGTACTCTTGCCTGGAAAATCCCATGGATGGAAGAACCTGGAAGGCTGCGGACCATGGGGTCGCTGAGGGTCGGACACTACTGCACAGCTTCACTTTCACTTTTCACTTTCATGCATTGGAGAAGGAAATGGCAAGCCACTCCAGTGTTCTTGCCTGGAGAGTCCCAGGGACAAGGGATCCTGGTGAGCTGCCGAATATGGGGTTGCAAAGAGTCAGACACGACTGAAGTGACTTAGCAGCAGTAGCAGCGGCACATGCTAGCAAAGGAATGCTCCGAGATAGTCTTGAACAGCACTTGAACCCCGAACTTCCAGATGTTCAAGCTGGCTTTAGAAAAGGCAGAGGAACCAGAGATCAAATTGCTGGCATCCTCTGGATAATCGAAAAAGCAAGAGAGTTCCAGAAAAACATCTATTTTATTGACTATGCCAAAACCTTTGACTGTGTAGATCACAATAAACTGTGGAAAATTCTTCAAGAGTTGGGAATACCAGATCACCTGACCTGCCTCTTGAGAAACCTAAGGTCAGGAAGCAACAGTTAGAACTGGACATGGAATAACAGACTGGTTCCAAATAGGAAAAGGAGTATGTCAAGGCTGTATATTGTCACCCTGCTTATTTAACTTCTATGCAGAATACAGCATGAGAAATGCTGGGCTGGATGAAGCACAAGCTGGAATCAAGATTGCTGAGAGAAATATCAGTAACCTCAAATATGCAGATGACACCACCTTTATGGCAGAAAGTGAAGAACTAAAGAGCCTCCTGATGAAAGTGACAGAGGAAAGTGAAAAAGTTGGCTTAAGGCTCCACATTCAGAAAACTAAGATTATGACATCTGGTTCCATTACTTCATAGCAAAGAGATAGAGAAACAATGGAAACAATAACAGATTTTATTTTGAGGGGCTCCAAAATCACTGCAGATGTTGACTATAGCCATGAAATTAAAAGACACTTACTCCTTGGTAGAAAAGTTATGACCTGCCTAAATATCATATTATAAAGGAGAGACATTACTTTGCCAACAAAGGTCCATCTAGTTAAGGCTATGGTTTTTCCAGTAGTCATGTATGGATGTGAGAGTTGTATTATAAAGAAAGCTGAGCACTGAAGAATTGATGCTTTTGAACTGTGGTGTTGGAGAAGACTCTTGAGAGTCCCTTGAACTACAAGGAGATCCAACCAGTCCATCCTGAAGGAGATCAGTCCTGAATGTTCATTAGAAGGACTGATGCTGAGGCTGAAACTCCAATACTTTGGCCTCCTGATTTGAAGAACTGACTCATTTGAAAAGACCCTGTTGCTGGGAAAGATTCAAGGCAGGAGGAGAAGGGGACGATAGGGGATGAGAAGTTTGGATGGCATCAATGACTCAGTGGACATGAGTTTGGGTAAACTCTGGGCACTGGTGAAGGACAGGAAGGCCTGGTGTGCTGCAGTCCATGGGGTCACAAAGAATTGACACAACTGAGTGACTGAACTGAACTGAGCTGAATGAACATTTCCTTTGGTGAATGTTACGTGTTTTTTTTTTTTTTTTTTAAATCTAGGATGGAGTTCCAATTGTGTCATGAACCTCATAAAAATGTTGCTTGGGGTGTGAGTACTGGAACATACTTGTAATTAGGCCTTTAAACATAGTAAGACACCTGAAGTTATTCTCTTTTTCTTACGTGGCTCTTAGATGACTATGCTTGTTGATTTGTTCATGTAGTAGGCCAGGTCTTATGTAATACTTTAAGTTACAGGCATTATAGTGACAAGTTAAAACTGTACTGTATATATGCAATCTAATGGCATTTACTTGACCAAAAAATGTAAAATGGTGCTTAGTAAAAGAAACAGAAGCAAACTTTCTTTTAAAAAGGCCAAAATTAGTTTCTAGTTTATTTGAGTAAGCTAAAGAAATTAGTATTAAATTCTGTTTACATTTTAAAGCAAATGATAAAACAAAGTTAAAAGAACAAATGACAGCTATATGTGCTTTAATGATTATTAAATAGTCTATTAATATGTGGATGTTGCCTATATAAAGGACTCACTGTCCCTAAGAAGTAGATCATTCTGCATTCCCATATAGCAGGACATGAGAGGAGTAAGTACCTGATTAGGGATAAAAAGACCTCTGTTATACTGGGTTTTAGTACTCTTAGTTTCGGTTTTCAAATTGAGGTTGATAGTATCTTCAGTTCGGTTCAGTTCAGTCACTCAGTCGTGTCCGACTCTTTGTGACCCCATGAATCGCAGCACACCAGGCCTCCCTGTCCATCACCAACTCCCGGAGTTCACTCAGACTCCCGTCCATTGAGTCAGTGATGCCATCCAGCCATCTCATCCTCTGTCGTCCCCTTCTCCTCCTGCCCCCAATCCCTCCCAGCATCAGAGTCTTTTCCAATGAGTCAACTTTTCACATGAGGTGGCCAAAGTACTGGAGTTTCAGCTTTAGTATCATTCCCTCCAAAGAAATCCCAGGGTTGATCTCCTGCAGAATGGACTGGTTGTATCTCTTTACAGTCCAAGGGATTCTCAAGAGTCTTCTCCAACACCACAGTTCAAAAGCATCAATTCTTCGGCACTCAGCCTCCTTCACAGTCCAACTCTCACAACCAGACTCACTATTTAATCTTAACAATTTCATTCTCTAAAAAGCACGTGTTCTTAGGCTTCTAGCATAGAACTTGGAATGTGTACAAAGCTCAATATATATTATTCTTCCGAATGAATATTGAGAGTTCAGAGAAGGACTAGATAATTTGTTTCTTCATTACAGTCATTGAACAGCATCTTAGCAATAGTACACTACTTTTGTCTCTTTGATAGAAACTGTGGTATTCAAGCATATAATCAAAATTTATATAGTCATTTCATATTGTATCATGCAACTAGTTTCTAAAGGCTAGTGAGTTGATGTAAAGAAATAGGTAAACTTTTTTTGAAAGATAATTATTTGCTGATCTACTTCTCACAAAATATTAACTTGACACTAAGAGATTTTTTACCTTTGTTCATTAGAGAAATGTTTGAAAAATATTAATAGTTTTTCTTTATGAGCTAAGAAAATTTTCATCTCTTGACTGCTTCATTTTTTGCTTTAGTTTTCTGCTAGAATTTTAAATTCTAGACCAAAAAAGAAGTTTTATGCCATAAAACTTCTGGATTTTTATCTCGTAAATATTTGCAAACTACTGAATGTAATTAAAGAGAAGATGGACACACAGGAAAGACAAAGGATGAAGGAATGGTATCTTTCTGGATGCAGGAGGGGCTCACATCCAGGACATGGAGAGGGGAGTTCATTCTAGAAGAGTTATAGTCTCATAAGGCCACCAACAGAAATTAAAATTCAAGCAAATACTATTGCCTGTTAGTAACAGGAAATTTGAATGAAAAAGCACATTGTATTTGTATTGGTACTATCAGTTGTCGAAGTTAGAAAACACATTCTAAAAAGCTTATGGGAAAAACTAATTAAGAAGCCAACAGAAAGATGTAGCCTCTGGCACATAAAGGCTGAGGCTTTAAGCATTACAGCATTTGCAGCCATAACTACTCTTAGGGATTTTTTTTTTTTTTTACGAAAAGGAATAGGGAGATGAGTTTCTATTTTTGGATAGATTTAGGCACCTGTTGATTTCTGTGGTCAGAGAAATAAGGTGGTATGATTTGCCAGCTATCAGAATCATGTGATTGAAAGAAACAAAAATTATAGACCTAAGCAAACCCGCACGTCTACTATAGTTTTTCAAACAAAGTGCCACCAACTTTCTTGATGTGAGGACAGCATGTATAATTTTTGCTAGCAAGATTCCACAGTTTAGGTGTCAGGATGAACAAACAAATGTTGGGTTTAATACAAAGTTGGAGTTTTTCTAGACAAGAGTAGATGAGGATGGATGTTTAAAGGAGATGTGGGATTAGAAAGAGTATGCTTAGAATCACAGAGAAGGTTGGATCATAGGAACACAATAAATGGATATTGTTATTGTTCAGTTGCTAAGTTGTCTGACTCTTTGCAACCCTGTGAACTGCAGCCGGCCAGGCTTTCCTGTCCTTCACTATCTCCTGGAGTTTGCTCAGACTCATGTACATTGAGTTGATGATGCCATCCACCCATCTCATCCTCTGTTGTCCTCTTCTCCTTTTGCCTTCAGTCTTTCTCAGCATCAAGGTCTTACTCTTCGCATCAGGTGGTCATATTATTAGAACTTCAGCATCAGTCCTTCCAATGAATATTCAGGATTGTGAGAACTAACAACTACTCTTTGTAGTAGACTTGTTATTATTCAGTAGGTCAGTTGTGTCCAACTCTTTTGATCCCATGGATGGCACACTTTCTTATAAATCCCCTCATTAATCAGATTAAAGGGGGCTTCCCTGGTGGCTCAGATGGTAAAGCTCTCTGCCTGTAATGCAGGAGACCTGAGTCCGATTCCTGTGTTGGGAAGATTCCCTAGAGAAGGAAATAGCAATCCACTCCAGCACTGTTGCCTGGAAAATCCCATGGATGGAGGAACCTGATAGGCTACAGACAAGACACCTTCTTATAAATCCCCTCATTTATCAGATTAAAAATAAAAATAATATCTAGTAATACCATTCTGCTATATGGAATCTTTGAAGAAGGGACTTCACATGAGTTAAATAGACTCATAGCATAGTATGTGATCAAAGAACATAAAGTTGTAAACATTTACTTTAATTCATATGTAATTACCAGATAAAGCTAATAGATAAATTCTATGGATATTCCTGATTTTTGTTTCAATTTGTAAAGCAATAGCTTTTTGTGGGGGTCCATACAAGCACTCTGCTCAGCACTTGATGTCAGTTCTTTATTGTCTCTTATACATAATGTGAATCAATGCAAGTTTATCACATGCTTTCAATGTAGTGATCTGGGAACAGATCTCTATATGGACCTGTGCCCATGTTTTTCTTTTTTTTCTCTTCATAAACAATATTTTCATCATTCCTAACCCCAAACAGATATCATGGCATTTAAAATAAAAACTTTTTTTAAGAACCACTGTCTTTAGTGCTTCAAGCTACTTTTAGCTATCTTTGGAAACTTCACTTACATTCACACCACCTCCCAAACACACATGAAGATACACAAAATTATACACATTCTGCGTCCCCCATCACCAAAACATCTTCCTAAGTTGTTTCATTCACACAGTGCTATAATCAGTGCTGCTGATTATCCCATCTCATGCACCATGGTTGATTTGGGCACAGTCAGTAGTAGTGCTGTGTCTGGTTGTATGCATGCATGCGAAGTCACTTCAGTCACGATGGACTCTTTGTGACTCTATAGACTGTAGCCCGCTCTTCTCTGTCCCTGGGATTCTCCAGGCAAGAATATTGGAGTGGGTTGCTAAGCCCTCCTCCAGGGTTTCTTCCTGACCCAGGGATCAAACCCATGTCTCTTATGTCTGCTTCACTGGCAGGCTGGTTCTGGTTACCAGGTCAAATTGATACTATGATATGTTAATCAAAAAATTTGAAATTTAGATGATTTGAACTAGACAGTGTTGTTCTTATTTGGCAGGAATCGTTAACACAACTGCTTTGTAACATAGAGTATCCTTTATGTTGAGCTTTCCTGGGAGCTCGGTGGTAAAGAATCTGCCTGCAATGCAAGAGATGCAGGAGGAGTGGGTTCTGTCCCTGGATCTGGAAGATCCCCTGGAGGAGGAAATGGCAAACCGTTCTAATATTCTTGCCTGAAGAATCCCATGGACAGGAGCCTGGTGGGCTGCAGTCCATAGGGTCACCAAGAGACATTACTGAACACAGCACGTGCACACATACACACACACACACACACACACACACACACACACCCTTAATGTTCATCCTATAGACTTCATATTTGGAAATAAAGATAAAATGAAAATGAATTTTTAAAGTGATTTAGCAGGCAATAGAGTTGCCCCAAAGTTTTCATGCTGTGGATCATATATAGAGTCAAGTATATAACCTAGAAAATAAAATTAGTAACTTGGAGAGGAAGTTAATAGCTATTTGAGTTTTAAATGTGTCATATATTTCAGATATTGGCTATAAAATCCTAATATTTGGTTCAAACACTTAAATCTTATCCTTGGCAACATCTTATTCCCAGAGTGAAGCTTTGTGCTTATGGTTCAGGTTTTTAACATGAACTATTCATCAGAGGCTGCATTTTATAGGCAAGTAGCATGCAAGGTACTGTCATCCACAGTATGCTTTTATGATGGAATGGTCTATCTTGTCCAGATTGAATTTTTGACTCCCAGTAGACACTGGGAAACTAAAGTCATTTATCTGTCTGCTTGCTAGGGGATGTTTTAAATTTCAGTAAACAGCAGTATTGTATTAGCATGAACCATTTGGGTAAATTTGTTTCAAGGGAGATAATAAATAACTAAACTACTTGGTTAAAAATCAGAAACAATTTGTTCCTGTCATCTGGTGGTGCTTAAATTAGGAAAAATAGCTCTCTAAAGGTGTAACTAATCTATGAATCTGGTTTGAGGCTTTATCCTATCAGATTTCACATAATGCACTGAAATCCACAGATATCCCCTGTGGTGTAGAATATCTTCTAAGATGATGTTATTTAATAATTTGCATGAAAATGTTCAACTAGAAGGATAGCAGGGAAAGAAGATGATTCAATTCTGTAATCTGTGCCAGCGATAATTAGTTTATATACTATAGTTTTGCAGTCTTAAATGATACTGATATAACTGTGTACCTTCTGGAAAAGAGACTGAAAGAATTTTGAATGATATGATAGGTAAACGATTTAGGAAGAACCATACACACACATGTGCAAACACGCATGCTTGAGTTGATCAACAGAGGAGGAATGTCTCAAATCTGAAATTCTTAACTCTCTGTTTTAATATCTAGAAAGGTTTTGTGTTATATGGTCATACCATCCATGTATGATAAGACATATTCTTCAGTTACAGCAGATTGAAACATCTGGCCCAGCTGCCTCCACATCTTGTCACATGTGAATCAGGAGAGCCAGAACTTGACTCTTAGGTCAGGGTTAATAGCCTTCATCTTTGTTTCCCCACCATTTCGCACAGTGACGTCAGAGAGTACTGTTGAATGAGTGGGGTGTGTGGCTTCATCTCTTGGTCATGAGACCTCAGTATCTTCCTGTACAAAGTCTAGGAGAGATGGAGGCAGAAGCAGGGTAAAGGGAGAAGGAACTCAGCTGATTGATAGATACCCTTGCCTCTCCTGCAGTTTCCCCCACACAGACCATTGACTATTAGCTGTTTGTAAACAATGTTTTTCCCTAATTTTCTTCTAGCATAGAGTTCATTTTAACCAAAATGTATCCCTATGTAAACATCAGGACATAGAAGTAGGCCTGATTCACTGTGAATTGTCCTTTATTCCTGGAAATTGTCCTTTAACCCAATCGTCTAAAGATTGTTTCTGGATTTATTGTGGTGATTCAGTGATTTATGTGATTTGATTTCAGACTGGTTTAGTTTAACGCAGCGGCACACATCTGAAGAAACATATATATTTATTTATATACACATACACATATATATAATGCTGCTGCTACTGCTAAGTCACCTCAGTCTTGTCTGACTCTGTGTGACCCCATAGACGGCAGCCCACCAGGCTCCCCCGTCCCTGGGATTCTCCAGGCAAGAACACTGGAGTGGGTTGCCATTGCCTTCTCCAATGCATGAAAGTGAAAGTGAAGTCGCTCAGTCGTGTCTGACTCTTTGCGACCCATGGACTGCAGCCTACCAGGCTCCTCCATCCATGGGATTTTCCAGGCAAGAGTGCTGGAGTGGGTGAGGCAGAAGACATGGTTCTAAATGAATATGATAAGAAAGATAATAAAGATTATCATTATTATTAAAATTATGATTTTTCTCGTCTATATTCAAAATTATTTGTGAATCACAATTACATAATTTGAAATTATGTAAACAAAAGCCACAGTAAAGTAAATCATTGCAATTTTCCACAAGAAATTATGATGAATTGTGATCTAAAATGTTTTTATATAGTTAAACAATTTAAAAGTCGCATGGATATTTGCCATTTATTTTAGCATCATGCTGCCATGTAGGTGGACTAGGTTGACAGATTAAATACAGAGTTAACAGTTTTCCCAAATCCTGTTGCCCTATGGTGATTTATCTTTACTAAAGTTGATCAGTTTAGCTTTTCTGTTAGGTAAAATAAGGGAATAATGCATTGTTAATGCTATCAATGCAGTCTGAGGTTTGAGAAAGGAAAGTGTACTTTTAAAAGTTAAAGAAAAGCTTCTGAGCCAAAAGCAATGTCATGTTTATTGACGAGAAGAAATTTTGTTTTAATACAATGGACATAATCAGTTGCACATTCCACTCAGGTCTGTGTTCTCTTACTGAAATGTGACAGCCTGTCTAAGCATATGTGTTTGATTAAGAATTTCTGAGATACATTGTTGTCATATAAAGAAGACACACTTGTTTTTCTTTGCATTTATATTTTGACCAGCAATCTTGATTCCAGCTTGTGCTTCATCCATCCAGTCCAGCATTTCTCATGATGTATTTTGCATATAAGTAAAAAAGCAGGGTGACAATATACAGCCTTGATGTACTCCTTTTCCTATTTTGAAAAGACCCTGATGCTGGCAAAGATTGAAGGTGGGAGGAGAAGGGGACGACAGAGGATAAGACGGTTGGATGGCATCACCAACTCAATGGACAGGGGTTTGAGTAAACTCTGGGCCTTGGCGATAGACAGGGAGGCCTGGCATGCTGCAGTCCATGGGTTTGCAAAGAGTTGGACACGACTGGGTTACTGAACTGAACTGATATTTTGCCCATGTTAGACTTGGGCTTTGTATAAGGAAAGAGCTCCTTAAATGTAGAAATATAAAATACCTAGTCACAAGAAGTACTGATGTTTAGCATGCAATATTACTTTATGCCTAAATTATTTTCTTTTCAGTTTAATAATTTTAGCAGCAATACAGAGCTTCTAAAAGAAAGGGCAAGTGGTGAGGTTTTATATAAAGTATAATACAGTAACAAAGGAAAAGTACTGAAATTCTCAAAAATATTTTTCTCTATTTTAATTTTTATTTCAGCTTCAGTCACAGTCTATCTTAATAGAGTCAAATACTTAGCTTGAGTTAAAACTAGTGTTTCTTTATCACACCTTACCTTCTTCTAACACTGTGTGTGATACTCTTCATCTTATATATAATAAGTAAATTCTCTTTGTTGCTGTGACTACGTGTCACACGTAGTAAAAGATTTTAAGTAATCATTGTAATCCATTAGCTCTGGTTCCATGGACTAAGTGTAATCCTAGATCAATGAATTATTTTATATAGTTAACTGAACATTTTGTTTTAACTGAAAATAGAGGTGGGTATCTTTAACTTACTTTGTGTCTTTCTTGGCACAGATGTATTTACAGATAGGTGTTGAATGAGTGTTGAAAGGGTGCTCCTGAACCACATGAAATTTAATTCTATTTTCCCTTGTTTTCCACATGTTCCAATTTGGTAAATATAAGTGATCAGTTGGAAAACATAATATCTAAAATGAAGTAAACTTATTCAGTGTTTTAGCTTTTGATAGAATCCACAATCTAAATTGAAAATTGTCTCCTAAGTATAAATTACAGGGTTCCGTGAAGGATCGATAAACTAGTAATTAGATTTTTGTCTCAGGAGAATTCCAGAGATTCTCTTGATTTATGTATATAATGAGTTCTGATTTGTATTTTACCTTTGTTACAAACCTAATACTATAAGTAAGAAATGTTCCATGATATAGAAGTTTTATATGTGTGAAAATTCTCTAGCTACTTATTCTTTAAAAAAAAAAAACCAAACTACTATTAAATGGTACTTTTAAGGTACTTTTAAAAATGTTAATGATACTAAATGAAATTAAAACTCCCAAGTTTCATTCAGTATTACAAATCATATGTTCTTGTATTTACTTATATAGTGTTTGGTTGGTTATTTGGTTTTCAGAGAGATCTGTTTTTATAAGTCTTCATTACCATAGTATGTTTCTCAAATTAAAAAAAAATAGGAGGAATCTGTGACCCTGCCAAATCAAAACAAAGCAAGATCTCAATCTTTTCTTCTTTTGGAGATTATAATATGCATTCATACACTGATGCTGTATGAATTCCTACTGAAAAGAGACAATTTTAACTTTATCATTTATTCTGAAATCATGACCATAGAATAGTTTTGCCTATAAAAATCTACTACATCTTTAAGAATTAGTAATTTTCTTTAGAACATACTTTAAGAAGCACTAATTTAGTCTATTTTCCCCAAGTAATTAAACAAAATTCTATCAACTGTGTTTCTGTTAATAAACTTTTGGATTGTCCTTGTTTGTAAATGTTTAAGAGACAGAGAAAAGTACACTTTTACATGATACTCAAAATACAAAAGACATACAGAAGATGAAGAATACGCATCTTCAATCAGTTCAGGAAAAGAAATAAAAAGAAATCAGTATATGTGTATTATTTTTAAATTGCATAGAACTAGCCTTATAGATAGGAAAAACAAGAATATAAAATTCCTTGATAGTTGTTTTATCCACTTTCCTTTCCATTTCTCCTCTGTAACACAATTTATGTCCATAATTTATACTTATGACATATTCAGCAACATTGATAGCTAGTAAAAATGTCCACACACATTCGTTCTTGAAAAGTTAACACTCATTTGCTACTTTAGTAGAATATGAGACCATTAGAGTGTTGGATTATCTGATATTTTTGCTGTCTAAATTCAGAGACAATCTTGATTCCTTATCTGAGTCTCCTGAATAAATTCCTGCCAATATCATGCAGTTACACTTTTCTTCAAAGAATAATTTCAATACTTGATATGTATTTTTTAAACATCATGGTTTTAGCCAAATTTTAACAAGCCAGTTATTCACTTGTCTAGAATTATCCTATCTATCATTTCATGATTTAGGTGAAAGAGACAGAGAAAAAGAGAGAGAGAGTGTGTGTATATGTATAAAATAAATTGTGTTAAGGATTTTTCCATTTTTTCCTGACAAATTGACCTCAGATTTGCACTGAGATATTTTGCCTCAGTGCGAGATGTGCTTTTCTAATGTCACTGATATAGTGTTTTAATATGTTCTTGTAGAAAATATTGGCTAATATTAATGCATCTTTGTGGAATATATCATAAAAGGAATACTATGTGAGGCTTTTTATTTCATCTGTGAATAAAATATACTTAATGTTTGATACAATATGTTTCTAATCAAATCAATAAAGCATTCCTTTTTCCTTTCTTCGTAGAGCAATGAAGTTGTCTACTACAATGCAAAGGATGATCTTGATGTGAGTATTAAAAGTTTTACATTACATTACAGGCTAAACTTAACTAGACTAGGGTGAATGGCTTTCTAAACAAGCTGACCATGTAGTACATTTAGTTGGATTCATGTTCCCATCCAGCCTTAAAATTGTAGTTGCTTATAGGCATTAACACCTATTTACATTCAAACTGTTTGTCTCTCATCTTAGATATGCCACAGTTACTTCTGTTATCTAAAAATTTCATTTTCGTTCTAGATATTCTTGAAATCCTGCTAACTTCATCAAGTTTGCTGGAGTTGGGCCATTTCATGTAAAATTTTTAAGAATTTGTAAAGAATTGTAAGATAATATATTTTACAACTTATTATAACTTTTTTGGGGTAGTTTTAAGTGCTCTAGATATGTTAATAATATTGCTCTTGTAAACCCTTAAATGGTGAATGAAAAATGAACTGTGTTTTATGATTAGTATATTGGTTTAGCTGTTACAGAGAGACTGAAATATGCTAAACTGAAAATGCTAAAGCAAAACAAAAAATTATTCCCCTCTAATGGCATTTTCTGTGTGCAAAGCCTAATAGAGCAACTCTCTATAATCCAGGCCCTGCAAATCTTTCTCTCATGATTTTTTCCTTTCCTCAAAATTACTTTTCCATTTTATGGTCCAAAGTGGATGCTGCAGTATCCACAATGATATTTGCATTCTGTACATCAGAAAGGAGTCAGATGGCACTGAAGGTCATATTCTGGAAATTACAGAAGACACATCTGTCTGCCCCTGTTGTCTACTACTTAATTACTAGTGTTACCTAGTTGCCAGAAGATGTTCAGTGTAATTCCCCATCCTCCTCCCACCTCCCCATAAGCATGTAGGCAAGTAAAATATAAGGTTCCATTACCAAAGAAAGAATAGAGAGAACACTAGTTGGAAGTTAATTAGTAGTTTCTATACTTAACTTCAATTTGCTCTTCCTGGCATATTGAAGTTAGTGCCCACATCTACCCCTTCAACTGGCAACTATCAGTTCAGTTCAGTTCAGTTCAGTCGCTCAGTCGTGTCCGACTCTTTGTGACCCCATGAATCACAGCACGCCAGGCCTCCCTGTCCAACACCAGCTCCCAGAGTTTACCCAAACTCATGTCCATTGAATCGGTGATGCCATCCAGCCATCTCATCCTCTGTCGTCCCCTTCTCCTCCTGCCCCCAATCCCTCCCAGCATCAGGGTCTTTTCCAATGAGTCAAGTCTTCACATGAGGTGGCCAAAGTATTGTAGTCTCAGCTTCAGCATCAGTCCTTCCAATGAACACCCGAGACTGATCTCCTTTAGGATGGACTGGTTGGATCTCCTTGCAGTCCAAGGGATTCTCAAGAGTCTTCTCCAACACCACAGTAAACTTATATTAATATAGTCAAATTCTTCAACTTGGAATGGAGCAAAAGTTCTCAGTTATAGTAAGATGATTATAGCATTTTGTGCTGTGTGCATATGTTTTGATCACTGTGACCAAATGTTTTCTGCAATGGAAATATATATAGTCTTTATTTTTAATTAATTTTTTATTAAAGGATAATTGCTTTACAGAATTTTGCTGATTCTGTCAAACTTCAACATGAATCAGCCATAAGTATACATATATTCCCTCCCTTTTGAACCTCCCTCCCACCTCCCTCCCCATCCCACCCCTCTAGGTTGATACAGAGCCCCTGTGTGAGTTTCCTGAGCCACATAGCAAATTCCCGGAGGTTATCTACTTTACACATGGTAATGTAAGCTTCCGTGTTACTCTTTCCATACATCTCACCCTCTCCTCCCCCCATGTCCATAAGTCTATTCTCTATGGCTGTTTCTCTATTGTTGCCTTGTAAATAAATTCTTCAGTACCATTTTTCTATATTCTTTATATATGTATTAGAATATGGTATTTATCTTTCTCTTTTTGACTCACTTCGCTCTGTATAATAGGTTCTAAGTTCATCCACCTCATTAGAACTGACTCAAATGTGTTCCTCTTTAAGGCTGAGTAATATTCCATTGTGTATATGTACCACAACTTCTTTATCCATTCATCTGTCCATGGACATCTAGGTTGCTTCCGTGTTCTAGCTATTGAAAATAGTTCTACAGTGAACAGTGGGATACATGTTTCTCTTTCAATTTTGGTTTCCTCAGGGAATATGCCTAGGAGTGGGATTGCTGGGCATATGATGATTTTATTCCTAGTTTTTTAAGAAAATGAAAGACAGTTAAGAAGTGTAAGTAAATACTGAACTTTGATGTTCACTTGAGGACTTTTAGTGGTTATACCTTTTTTTTTCTTAAAATTATTGCTTATCAGATGAAGTTGGACCTATATAGGTGATGAAATTAATTCACCATCACCAAACATTTTGCAATGTATGGTTGGATTTAGTTGGTTCTTATACTCCACCTTTATATATGTAATGATATTTTTATTAAATGTTTGTACATTTGTACATGAGTACATTATGTTTCTACATTTGTACATTATGTGTGTACATAATGCCATTTCATTTTACTTTGAATTGTCTTACTTTCACTGTTATGTATTTCACTTTTCTGTATACCAATTTAGGGCTTCCCTGGTAGCTCAGTTGCTTGCAGTGCAGGAGACCCAGGTTCAATCTTTGGGTTGGGAAGATCCCCTGGAGAAGGAAATGGCAACCCACTCTAGGTCCTTGCCTGGAAAATCTGACAGACAGAGGAGCCTGGCAGGCTGCAGTCCATGGGGTCACAAAGAGTCGGGCACAGCTGAGAGACTAACATATACCAATTTAGTTGTATATTTTTATTGCTCAGATTCCACAAAGCCATATTCATTATGAAAAATTGGCAACTGGAGATTATATGATGTGAGCTTATAATCTCATACATCAATATCTAACAGCTAATGAACACAGGAACTAATTGGAATTCTAAATATTGAAATAGTGTTATCAATCAATAAATTTGTCCTCATATGTTTGAATGGGATATAAGTATCTGAGTTCTAAATAAATTTTCTATTCTCTAGAATAGTTATATATTTAACCTATGAGTGGACTTTGAAACCAAGGGGCTGAAATCTTGCCAGTAATGTGAAGCTATAGAAAATAGGTAGGCCAGATTTAACTGTAGACATATTTTGATATGCTTACACAAAAGCCAAGGAGTTTGATTGCCTTTGGATGTCATACATTTTCCAGCTTGCCCCAATTCCACTCTCTTTGTTGTCTTATTCTCTGTCTATATCACACATCTACACACATAAGAAATAATGTAGAATTGCCTTAACATAATACAGGGATAGAATCCTCAACACACCAACGTTTAAGGAACGGTCTTGAAGGCAGGGTAGGGTGTGTAGAATCAGAGTAGGTGGAAATGAGGAAAAAGTAGCTTTCATAATAGAAGTAAATCATATGTAAAAGCCCATGACTTTAGTTGATGTTGAGTTAAAGACTAGTTGTTCCTATTTTTCTTCCATGTTTGTTTATTTGTCCATCACCAAGTTAAGATTTGAATATAAAGAATGATATATTCAAATGTAATCTATTGATTTTGTTCATTATAATGATGCTACATGGCCTCACTTAAAGGTAAAGTATGCATTTAAAGGTGATCAGTTATCTTTTTGGAGTGTAACTTTCTATTAGCTACATCTGAATTCGTTTGTGGAGAGCTGTCATGTTGTAGGCTTTTCAAGGACTTTGATATAAGACAGTTCCTCAGGGGCATTTTATCATCTCCATGCTACTCTAGATCAATGCTATTTATATTCACCTTCTGGGTATAAAAATAAAAACTTAGTGACAGCCAGATTTAGCTAAAGTGGTGACTGAAATAAGGGCAAAAGTAATGTCCCTTAGGATTGTTTAATATTACATAAAAACTATGACTATAGTCATTCACACAGATTTTTGCTTTGGAACTTCAAAACGTATTACTGGGCTAAAGTATTTGGTTATTTGGTTAGCCACAATTCTCCTGGTAGACATAAGGTACGTAAGGTACATGGCTATACTGTATCTAGTATTTGCTTAAATATTTTAAGATAAAATAGAGATGATATTTCACTCCGAAATTCTTCCATATGAAACTATTTCCCCCAATTAATAACAATACATAAACATGTATAATTACTATGTATCAGTACATTGTTATATGGAGGAAATAGAGTATGATACTGAAGAGGTTATATTCCAGAGTTCTACTGCATTTGAATCCCAGATGTGCCATTTTCTAGCCTGGTGATTTGGCAGTCACCTAACCTCTGTTTTTCCCCTGTTGGCCTGGAAAATAAAGGTAATAGTGATACCTACCTCATATAGTTACTGTGAAAATTAAGTTAGTTAATGCATATAAAGCATTTAGAACACTCCTTGTCTTACAGTAGGCAATCTATAAATATTAGTGAGTGTAATTTTTAATGAAAAATTATTAATATTATTAAAATACATTTAATATTGATTTGAAGTGATTTTAGTTCCATATGGGGACATATTTATGCATGTGGGTGTGTTAACAATAATTAAAGAGTACTAATTTGAGTTATTTTATTGTTAAGAATATCCTTATATTTGTGTGAAAAAACTTAAGAAAATGCCAAACAAAATAAAAATTGAGATAGAATCTTCTAAAACACATTTAGAAACACATGTGACTGCAATGCAGAAATTTGTTGTAAAATCCTTGTGAGTGGTATATATCCAGATTAGAAAAGATAATTAAATGTCTAAATAAAATGGAAAATAGCTAACAATGCAACAATTAGTTATGAAATTCCACATTCAGGTTCTCCTTAGTTTTGATGGGTGGAGATACCACTATACTAATGAGGAACTGCCCTCTCCTTAGTTTTGAAATTTATTTAGGTTCTTGTTTAGGTTTTTAGAGACATCTGTCCCAATAAATCCTTAACTTTCCTAAAGGTTTAGTGAAGTAGATTCTGCAGAAGGTTTGAGTTGTGCTAGCATGCAGCACTATTTTCTTAATTCCCAGAGCAAGCAAAGAGAAAGCAGATCATTGCAAACCCTTATTAACCTAATTCTAAGATCTATGTTTTGGACTGAAATCCAAATGAAATAAATTCAACCCAGAATTCCCATGTCAATAAATTAGGTTGATTTATTTGCTGCATTTTATTTTATTGATTACATTAAAAATGTGACCTGTCTGGGACATTTGGCTAGTCTGCTGAATTCCCTTGCATATTTATGTTGCTATTTATTTTCTTACTGGCCTTGTCTACATTAAAATTAATCCCAACATAATGTCCTTTCTAAATGTCTTTTAAAAGGCCAATCATTCATTTTATTTTATAGAAATATCAGTCTGCTTCTAGAATGAACCAAAAGCGGTATGTATCAAACAGTGATGAAATATGTTCTAATTATTAAAGAAGGAATCAAAGTCTAGGTTTCTCTCTCTCTCTCTCTTTTTAAAAGTTATCTGATAGTATGTGGCCTTTATTTTAGGCTCTGCTAAGGATTATTGTTGAATCCTCATAGGAGATAGTATAGAGATAGAATATTAATTGCTTCAGTAAAATAAATGGTATAATCAGAGTTTCCTTTTTTGTGTGTGAATCTGGTTTGAATATTTTCAATGCTCTTTTTGGATTAGGTTATAATAATAGTTATAATTGTATTATATAATATATATTATAATAGTCGCTCAAACTTATGTTAGCTTAATGGACTTCCCAAGTGGTGCTAGAGGTAAAGAATCCACCTGCCAGTGCAAGAAGCATAAGAAACTGAGTTTCATCCCTGGGTTGGGAAGATCCCCTAGGGGAAGGCATGGCACCTCTCTCTAGTATTCTTGCCTAGAGAATCCCATGGACAGAACAGCCTGGTGGTCTACAGTCCATAGGGTTGCAAAGAGTGGGCATGACTGAAGTGACTTAACATGCATGCACATACTTACTCTAAACTAGGAAATAAATACTTTGTAGGTAATGTTATCATTCACACTCATCTTTTGTGGCACATACTGTTATTTAAATAATTTTCAGAAAAGTCAAGTAAAATTTAGTGAGCTTAAGTGACTTGTCCTCTGTCACATATGTGTATCTGGAAGAGCAGAGAATTGAATGAAGTGCAGTCAGAGTGATCCACAGCAGGAGCCACATGTCACTGTGTTGCCCTGCATATGCCATGGGCATCCATGGTGCACAGGAAGGACCCTGTGATGGAGCTGTTATAAATTGAGATTTTTCAATTACAATTTTGAAGATGGTTTTGATTTAAATTTTTAATTTATTATACCTATCCATCATTCTTTCCATATTTAATTTTGATGTATATGGCTTGTATTTATCCAGCCACCTTCATCCTTGACTGTTGTCAACAGTGACTTGCAAGTAGGTAAAATAAAATCTCTGTGATTAAAAAAGATGGTTAGACTTTAAATCAGAAATCTTCACTGATCTGATCCATCATTCCCAGTGGTATTTACCATGAACCCCTTAAAATTAATGCATGCACCTTTGTGTGAAATATAGCCTTATTAGAATTCATGGGAGGGGAACTCTTAAAACTGATAATAAGGAAGATTATTTCAGGTTCTGTTTCCTGTAGGAATAGTGCCATGTGTTTTTGGTGCCTTCTTCCAAAAATTGAGTCTGTTTTAATATTTTTGTAATGCTTTGTCCACTTCTGCATGTGCTGCTTTTGCAAGGATAGTTTGAATATTGGTCCTAAGCTGCTTTGGAGTGGTGGCATGCATAATTCTCTTTTAGATTCCACATGTAATTCTTCCTTTACAGAGGGTAGAGTATGGTATATTTATTTAGAACTCACTGAATTAAGTTTGGAAAATTTCCTGGTATTATGTGGGCATTATCTACTCACCCTATGTACAACATTGGGTAAACAAATATGGGGACTGGATTGCTTTGAATGATATATTCAACCTTTTCTTGCATATAATTATCAGTTTAAAAAGATCACTATTTACTTATAAATTATATGTAAACACACACACACACCTGAAATGATATGCTGAGAAACCTCCCAAGAGATTTCCAAATTTTTAAGATAAGTGAAGTTTTATGAAGTGTTGGTTTAAGTGGCATTTCACATTAAGAATTGCCAGAAAAAAACAAAAAGTTTTATCTAGATACTTACTTGCTAAATGCCTTTGATGATGATGACTTTGTATTACCACTGGAAATACCTCAGCAGGCCATCTTAACACAGGGATTTGTTACCAATATATTACTAAGAAATCTAAACCCATATTTATAATAATCTTGATAATGTTAGCTTTTTTGACTAGTTTACTGGTTGAACTAATTGAATCACTTTCTATCTGGTAAGCATCATCTCTGTCATTCCCTTTTAGTTCAGTGCAAGTTCCATTACTAGAATTTCAACTTCAATCATTATTAATTACAGACATCTTTTAAAGCTGGTAGCACATATGGAGTAGGTTGTAGCTAAGAAAATAGTAAGTAAATTTACATATCAGTTCAATTCAGTCACTCAGTTAGGTCCGACTCTTTGCTACCCCACGGACTGCAGGATGCCAGGCCTCCCTGTCCATGACCAACTCCTGGAGCTTACTCAAACTCATGTCCATTGATTCAATGATGCTATCCAACCATCTCATCCTCTGTCGTCCCCTTCTCCTCCTGCCTTCAGTCTTTCCCAGCATTAGGGGCTTTTCAAATAAGTCATTTCAGTGCATCAGGTGGCCAAAGTATTGGAGTTTCAGATTCAACATAGTGCTTCCGATGAATATTCAGGATCAATTTCCTTTAGTATGGACTGTTTGGATCTCCTGCAGTCCAGGCAGCTCTCAAGAGTCTTCTCTAGTGTCACAGTTCAAAAGCATCAATTCAGTGCTTAGCTTTCTTTATAGTCCAACTCTCACATCCATCAATGACTACTGGGAAAACCATAGCCTTGACTGCTGCTGCTGCTAAGTCACTTCAGTCATGTCTGACTCTCTGTGACCCCACAAACAGCAGCCCACCAGGCTTCCCCATCCCTGGGATTATCCAGGCAAGAATACTGCAGTGGGTTGCCATTTCCTTCTCCAATGCATGAAAGTGAAAAGTGAAAGTGAAGTCGGTCAGTCCTGTCCAACTCTTTGCAACCCCATGAACTGTAGCCTCAGGCTCCTCCGTCCAGGCGATTTTCTAGGCAAGAGTACTGGAGTGGGTTGCCATTGCCTTCTCCTATTGCCTTGACTAGATAGACCTTTGTTGGCAAAGTAATGTCTCTGCTTTTAAATATGCTGTCTAAGTTGGTCATAACTTTTCTTCCAAGGAGTAAGCATCTTTTAATTTCATGGCTACAGTCACCATCTGCAGTGATTTTGAAGCCCCGCAAAATAAAGTCTGTCACTTTTTCCAGTGTTTTGCCATCTATTTGCTATGAAGTGATGGGACCAGATGCCGTGATCTTAGTTTTCTGATTGTTGAGCTATAAGCCAACTTTTTCACTCTCCTCTTTGACTTTCATCAAGAGACTCTGTAGTTCTTCTTTGCTTTCTGCCATAAAAGTGATATCACCTGCATATCTGAGGTTATTGATATTTCTCCCAGCATCTTGATTCCAGCTTGTGCTTCATCCTGCCCAGTGTTTCTCATGATGTACTCTGCATATAAGTTAAACAAGCAGGGTGACAATATACAGCTTTGACACATTCTGTTCTTTGTTTGGAACCAGTCTGTTGCTCCATGTCCAGTTCTAACTGTTGCTTCCTGACCTTCATACAGAGTTCTCAAGAGGCAGATCATGTGGTCTGGTATTCTCATCTCTTTAAGAATTTTCCACAGTTTGTTGTGAGGTGATTCACACATAAAGTGTGCAGTGAAAGTGACTTTGTAGGAAGTAAGCTGTCCTTTCTCCTGTGGTACTTCGAGGATGACTGATGACTTGCGACCAACTCACTTACATTTAGTAAGGCCAGAGTAGATGAAGTGCTAATGTCAGTCCATTTAGTAAATATTAGTAAAATTTAATTTTTCTTATCTCATTTACTAGAAATGGGTGTAACTGTAAGTTGAAATGTTTTTGTTTTTTTTTCCACCCTTGCTATGAATTTTTTGGGGACCACAGACACATTGTGTGTCAAGTTTTATTTAAGTTCTTCACAGAGAGAAAGTCTTGGTTATCACTTGAGGGACGTAATTGAAGTAATTCTACTTGTGAAATTGAAGTGAAAAGCCCAGCTAAGGTTGTAAGCTATGTTCACATACACAGTGTCTCTTTGACTGATTGATATCTATAACTATATTTTGAATGCATTATCATAAATTAAAATGTAAATTCTCAGGGCCAAGGGGTTTGTAAACCAAGAGACTCCTTTGGTAAATGCTTCTTTATACCCACCTTCCATCATTTACATGTTTTTGTAGTTACATGACATTTAGAAAATAAAAGGTTGGAAACAATTTGCTTTAAGTTAAAGTTCATAGATTTCAGAATTATAAGTTTCAGAGCCAGAAGGAGCCTTACAAATCTTATTTTCCTCTGTTTCTTTAAAATCAAACAAACAAAAAACCAACAGTGACAAAAAACCCTGAGGAGCTATAGCAAGAACACAAAGAATTGGAATGAGAATGAGAAGCTGAATTCCTGACTTAGGTGTGATCTGTCATTTTACTGGGCTACTTCCAGTGTTTGTTCTTTCTTCAAATATAAGTAGAAAAAGCATAAAGTTGGGGAGTAAGAAATATAGATTCAAGTTGATTTATTCCCTCAACAAATAGTATAAACAGGGCAAGCAAATACAGTTCTAAACAATTTGCTAGGTGCTAGGGCCACAACTGAACAAAGTCAGTGAGTTCTCTTGCCCTCATGGTGATTATATTTTAGTGTAGTGAGACAACAAACATGGGACAGATAAAATGACTGGTAACATCCTTAAAAGACACTTGCTCCTTGGAAGAAAATCTGTGACCAACCTAGACAGCATATTAAAAAGCAGAAACATTACTTGGCCAATAAAAGTCCATCCAGTCAAAGCTATGGTTTTTCCAGCAGTCATGTATGGGTGTGAAAGTGGGACTATAAAGAAAGCTAAGCACCAAAGAATTGATGCTTTCAAACTGTGGTGTTGGAGAAGACTTGTGAGAGTTCCTTGGACTGCAAGGAGATCCAAACAATCCATCCTAAAGGAAATCGATCCTGAATATTCTTTGGAAGCACTGATGCTGAAGCTGAAACTCCAATACTTTGGCCACCTGATGTGAAGAAATGACTCATTTGAAAAGACCCTGATGCTGGAAGAGAAGGGGGTGACAGAGGATGAGGTGGTTGGATGACATCACTGAATCAATGGACAGGAGTTTGAGTAAGCTCTGGGAGTTGATGATGGACAGGGAAGCCTGGCGTGCTGCAGCCCATGGGGTTGCAAAGAGTTGGACATGACTGAGCCACTGAACTGAACATTATTACACATCCGTAAGTCCTTAAAGACCATTTCAAATATCAATGTATTGATGACAAATTTCTGATTTTAATTCAGAGAATTCTGATCATTGAATGAGCTTTGTTGCGCTTACAAATTTGATTTTTAAAAGATACTTGAAAATATAATGTGGTAAAATTATTGCTTCTAAACTCAAATTTGGTACAGTCTATGTAAGAATGGAAATAAGAGGCAGTTGCACCAAAGCAGTTATGTAAACAATCTTTATCATTTTTTTGGCATTTAATACACAGCTATTATTTTATATTCTTTATCTTGAAAGGGTGTCCTGCCATCTATCCATCTTTCCAAATTCTGTCCAGGTTAAGATACAGCCTGAGGTTATATCTTAGGATATGACTTAAATTTTGTGTGTTAATGAATGTTTGACAGACCTTAATGTGAAATTCCATAGAGTCAGTCACATCTGCATTGCTCTGAAGGTGATAAATATCATGTAATGTTTCCATGATTCTATGGGCAGTAATTTAGATGGGAAGATCTCCAAGAGAGTATTTTTCAGCTGAGATCTGAAGAATAATCTGATACTATTAAAAAGACCAGGAAACCGCATACCAGGCAATGGGAACAACAAGCACAGGGACCTTAAAGCAGGAAGAGCAGGATGTGTAAGGAGCAGAAAAACAGGCCCATGCAGCAAGAACGGAGACGTGCATGAACTGTCAGGCCAGAAGTAGATCGTTCGGAGTCTTGTGAGCCATTGAGAGGTTTTCATTTCTTTATAAATATGGTAGGGTTTTGGTTTCCTGGAGTCTGGGCTCTTAGTACATTAGTTGTAAGGTGTTAGTCTTTGCCTCAGATGTCACGGATAAAAAATTAATCTTTCTACTCTACCAATTTTTTAAAACTTCTTTTGCCCTGACAGTATTTTTTTTTAAGTATGTCTGTCTGTCATAATCTTCACAATATAAAAATTTGCTTTTAATTTTTTAGAAATAGATTGGCCTCATTTAAACCTTTCATAATGCAATGTGTATATAGCACTACGTGCTTTCCAGTGGGAGTGCTATTTGACCTTTTAGACTATTTGAAATCACATAGTGCTTTTCATATGCAAGAAATCATTCCACAGTCCCTTTGTAGAGAAAATACACTCTCTGTCACTCCCTAAAATTTAGGTTACATATTTATATATAGAATAGATATGTATATGTTTTTAGAGCATTACATTCCTTTCTAATGCTGATAATTTGCAAATTTATACTGCTCACAGAGTTTACATCAGCTTCCAGCTCTTTTCATAACACTTACCTGTACTATGGTTGTGATGGTTTTCACGCTCACTGTGTGCTAGGTCCTGGATGGATGATTGATGAGCATTCATCCAGCATGCAAACTATCAATAAAAATTCATCAATTTCACTTTGAGAATATCTTCAGATCCTGTATTCCTACTTAATGTTATCGGCCTCCCTAGCGGCTCAGATGGTAAAGAATTCACCTGCATTGCGGGATACCTGGGCTTGATCCTTGGGTTAGGGAAATCCCCTGGAGGAGGGCTTGGTAACCCACTCCAGTATTCTTGCCTGGAGAATTCCCTTGGACAGAGCAGCCTAATGGCCTACAGTCCCAGGGTCATAAAGAGTCGGACATGACTGAGCGACTAAGCACAAAACGTTATCATTATAATTTTCATCAGCAACCTCAGTATATTTTATTTGAAGAATGCCTATTTTTGCTTTTAAAATTTAATATGCAAGTTACTACAGTGATCACTATCCCTTTTTGACATTTTAGTTCAATTTTATGTTTCATATTCATATTTATCTTTGAATCATTTCATCATATTTAGAAATGTATGTATTTTTTGCTTTAATATCCCCTATGTGTTTTTAAACTTTTCCTCTGTGTTATTGTACAGTTTCAGTTGCTTACTGTTTTCCCTGCTACCAAAGTCAGGTTATTTCAGACTTTCTTCTTTCTATTTTATTTATCGTAATTGGAGTAGAAGAACACATGGAGACTTAACAGTGCATCCATCTAATTTTAAGAAATAGAATTATTCATTCAAGTTTCTTCTGACCACTAATGTTATGTGTATATTTTATATTAATTGTGAAACATTCTTTTCTTAATATATTGAGTAAATTGCCTCTGAGGAATCTATGTTATAGTTTTTCCATAGAGTAAATCTAAGGAGTTACAAATTTTAACTACTTGATGACCTGGAGAAATCTTCTGAATTTAGAAGAAAACTTTTATTTCTTCATCAGCTATGATTAGCTGAACTCATCTCTTTTTTTCTGTGGATAATATGCTATTCATTTCTTTATAATTTTTTTTCTTATTGTTGTGATTCAGTAGAGCATATGTACAAATATTATATCAAAATCCTTAGTATCATTGTAGTGTCATATATTCAGTGTCATCCAACTCATATTTCCATTTCAGTTCTATTCATTTACTCAGTGCACCTTTGAGTCATAGTGTCCTCAAGGAGAAAACTAGCAGCTTAAACTAATTAACTCAGGAGACTGGATGGTGTTCGTATTGCATCATAACTGAATTCATTATTTACAGTTCAGCATGGCCTAACACCCTGACCAGAAAAATTATAACTGGCTGAAGGGTTAGCATCTTTTTCTCTCTATTCATTATTCATTAACTGGGCATGGGCAGCTGCAGCTGCCCTGATGAATCTCCACTGCTTATTGATGCAGGTGATTTACTGAAAGGGAGGCTTTCCTATTTATCAGTCAGAACTGGTAACCAGGCTCAATGCTTAGATTCCAGTGGTAAATAGTGGTTACAGAGCCAGTCTTATCTTTTAATCCATAGAGCTGATAACATGTCAGTATAGAGCAGCCTTTTAGTCTTTGTGTCTCTATGAAAGTCTACTGTAAATATCATACATCTATGATTATTATTTTCACTAGGTGATAATATGCCTAGAGGCACATTATGTATCCAAAATTTTATTTGATATTGGGAATACAATAAAATTGTATGTGACAAAAATTTCAAGAATCAAAAATATCTATATTGTGAAAGTGGCAAGGCCCTGTTGTAAATAATATCTATTAAGTAGTTGTAAAAAAGAAAAGGATGTACTTGGAGGTGGAAGTTTTAAAATATACACATATAGACTTTGGAGAATTTTATACAAGTCTGTAGTCTTTGGTTTTTGAAGAACTTGGCTCAGTACACAAGAACCCATACATTTAATCCCTTCGCTGCTGCTGCTGCTGCTGCTACGTCACTTCAGCCATGTCCGACTCTGTGCGATCCCATAGACGGCAGCCCACCAGGCTCCCCCGTCCCTGGGATTCTCCAGGCAAGAACACTGGAGTGGGTTGCCATTTCCTTCTCCAATGCATGAAAGTGAAAAGTGAAAGTGAAGTCACTCAGTCGTGTCCCACTCTTCACGACCCCATGGACTGCAGCCTACGAGGCTCCTCCATCCATGGGATTTTCCAGGCAAGAGTACTGGAGTGGGGTGCCATTGCCTTCTCCAACCCCTTCACTAGTGAGATAAAAATAACCATCGTGATACCTCTATGGAGAGTCTCTGCTCTTATTTAGTGTTAAGTCATTTTCTCTTGGCTTCCTTCATAGCTCAGTTGGTAAAGAATCCACCTGCAATGCAGAAGACCCTGGTTCAATTCCTGGGTCAGGAAGATCCACTGGAGAAGGAATAGGCCACCCACTCCAGTATTTTGGGGCTTCCCTTGTGGCTCAGCTGGTAAAGAATCTGTCTGAAATGCGGGAGACCTGGGTTTGATCCCTGTGTTGAGAAGATGCCCTGGAAAAAGGGAAAGGCTACCGACTCCAGTATTCTGACCTGGAGAACCCGGGGACTATACAGTCTGTGGGGTCTCAAAGAGTCAGACATGACTGAGCTGCTTTCACTTTCACCTTCACTTGCTTTCATTTTCTTTTGGTTTTAGGGGACACAAAGAATGACAGAGAGCAGGAGAAGGTAAACTCAGCCATAATGTGATTGTGAACAAAGTTTTTCAGTGAACATGTTTGGTTTGTATTATGCATAGTGATTAAGGTAGTTTCTACTGCAATTTATGTGAAACAGTGGAAGTGAGAAATAGATTTAAGGGCCTAGATCTGATAGATAGAGTGCCTGATGAACTATGGAATGAGGTTCGTGACATTATACAGGAGACAGGGATTAAGACCATCCCCATGGAAGAGAAATGCAAAAAAGCAAAATGGCTGTCTGGTGAGACTTTCAAATAGCTGTGAAAAGAAAAGAGGTGAAAAGCAAAGGAGAAAAGGAAAGATATAAGCATCTGAATGCAGAGTTCCAAAGAATAGCAAGAAGAGATAAGAAAGCCTTCTTCAGTGATCATTTCAAAGAAATAGAGGAAAAGAACAGAATGGGAAAGACTAGAGATCTCTTCCAGAAAATGAGAAATACCAAGGGAACATTTCATGCAAAGATGGCTCGATAAAGGACAGAAATGGTATGGACCTAACAGAAGCAGAAGATATTAAGAAGAGGTGCCAAGAATACACGGAAGAACTGTACAAAAAGATCTTCCACGACCCAGATAATCATGATGATGTGATCACTCATCTAGAGCCAGACATCTTGGAATGTAAAGTAAAGTGGGTCTTAGAAAGCATCACTACGAACAAAGCTAGTGGTGGTGATGGAATTCCAGTAGAGCTGTTTCAAATCCTGAAAGATGATGCTGTGAAAGTGCTACCCTCAATATGCCAGCAAATTTGGAAAACTCAGCAGTGGCCATAGGACTGGAAAAGGTCAGTTTTCATTCCAATCCCAAAGAAAGGCAATGCCAAAGAATGCTCAAACTACTGCACAATTGCAGTCATCTCACATGCTAGTAAAGTAATGCTCAAAATTCTCCAAGCCAGGCTTCAGCAATATGTAAACCGTGAATTCCCTGATGTTCAAGCTGGTTTTAGAAAAGGCAGAGGAACCAGACATCAAATTGCCAACATCCACTGGATCATCAAAAAAGCAAGAGAGTTCCAGAAAAACATCTATTTCTGCTTTATTAACTATGCCAAAGCCTTTGACTGTGTGGATCACAATAAACTGTGGACAATTCTTCAAGAGATGGGAATCCCAGACCACCTAACATGTCTCTTGAGAAATCTGTATGCAGGCCAGGAAGCAACAGTTAGAACTGGACATGGAACAACAGACTGGTTCCAAATAGGAAAAGGAGTACGTCAAGGCTGTATATTGTTACCCTGCTTGTTTAACTTATATGCAGAGTACATCATGAGAAACGCTGGACTGGAAGAAACACAAGCTGGAATCAAGATTGTCAGAAGAAATATCAATAACCTCAGATATGCAGATGATACCACCCTTATGGCAGAAAGTGAAGAGGAACTAAAGAGCCTGTTGATGAAAGTGAAAGAGGAGAGTGAAAAAGTTGGCTTAAAGCTCAACTTTCAGAAAACGAAGATCATGGCATGCGGTCCCATCACTTCCTGGGAAATAGATGGGGAAACAGTGGAAACAGTGTCAGACTTAAGTTTTTGACCTCTAAAATCACTGCAGATGGTGACTGCCGCCATGAAATTAGAAGACGCTTACTCCTTGGAAGAAAATTTATGACCAACCTAGATAGCATATTCAAAAGCAGAGACATTACTTTGCTGACTAAGGTCCGTCTGGTCAAGGCTATGGTTTTGTATGGTCATGAATGGATGTGAGAGTTGGACTGTGAAGAAGGCTGAGCGCCTAAGAATTGATGCTTTTGAACTGTGGTGTTGGAGAAGACTCTTGAGAGTCCCTTGGACTACAAGGAGATCCAACTAGTCCATTCTGAAGGAGATCAGCCCTGGGATTTCTTCAGAAGGAATGGTGCTAAAGCTGAAACTTCAGTACTTTGGCCACCTCATGCAAAGAGTTGACTCATTGGAAAGACTCTGATGCTGGGAGGGATTGGGGGCAGGAGGAGAAGGGGACGACAGAGGATGAGATGGCTGGATCGAGTGAACGCCAAGAGATGGTGATGGACAGGGTGGCCTGGTGTGCTGTCATTCATGGGGTCGCAAAGAGTCGGACATGACTGAGCGACTGAACTGATATAAACTTTAAATTTCTGAATGATCTGTTGTTAGAAATAGTTTTAACATTCAGTTCAGTTCAGTCGCTCTGTCATGTCTGACTCTTTGCGACTCCATGAATTGCAGCACGGCAGGCTTCCCTGTCCATCACTAACTCCTGGAGTTCACTCAGATTCACATCCATCGAGTCAGTGATGCCATCCAGCCATCTCATCCTCGGTTGTCCCCTTCTCCTGCCCCCATCCCTCCCACCATCAGAGTCTTTTCCAGTGAGTCAACTCTTCGCATGAGGTGGCCAAAGTTCTGGAGTTTCAGCTTTAGCACCATTCCTTCCAAAGAAATCCCAGGGCTGATCTCCTTCAGAATGGACTGGTTCGATTTCCTTGCCATCCAAGGGACTCTCAAGAGTCTTCTCCAACACCACAGTTCAAAAGCATCAATTCTTCGGCGCTCAGCCTTCTTCACAGTCCAACTCACACATCCATACATTAAAAGATAACCAAATTTAAAAAAAAAAACAAATTTTTATTATAAAAATCAATTATTATTGTTTCATTTGAAAAATATATTAAATAAGCAAAATTATTTTGTGTGTCATAGAATTATCATTATGACTTTCCAAATTAATTTTAGTAGTATGTACTGCTTGTAAAACTGAATGACCTACCCAGCACCGGATGATACCTCTGTCTCTGAGTGATCCAATCTGTTGTTTAATAACTGAAGTTACATTTAGATGATTAGCCCAGGGAACATGGTTCTCATGTTTTACTTATGTATTTTAGCAAATTTGAGTACATTTGGAATTTACCTCCTTAGTGTCTCTGTATGCATTTATATAGGGTAGTCTGGAGAATCTAGAAGATTTGTTAAAGGAAAAAAGTGTTGAGAAGAGACACTTTTAACTTAATTTTTATGGCTGATTCGTGTCAATGTATGGCAAAACAAATACAGTATTATAATTAAAAAAATAAATAAATTTAATTAAAAAATAAAAAAAATAAAATATATGCTCTGGTAGACAAGGAATTCTTAATTCCAGGAGGAGAATTTATTTGAAATTTTTAACTAACACATTAAACAATATGTATTAAGTAGCTTTTCTTCATGTTCCTTTTTTAGCCAATTCCTTTGTCTCCAGTGTTTGCTGTATATTAAGTATACTGTATAATTACATAGTATACCTTGAAAAGTAAAGATGGATTATGATATCAGAAACAGTAATTTCATACGTTTAACCAAATGAGTTGTATTTAGAAAGTTTAATATTTTCCTGAACTTATTGCAGTTTATGGAAAGTGTAATAAAGGGAGGCCATGGACAACAGCAGTATAATTTTTCTTAATATATTTAGCAGCTATACAATAAAACTAGACTTGATACATGAATATGTAAGTTGAGAAGTACACTATTTTCAGTTACTCTTCAAACCCCTCTATATGGTGATTTATTTAATTTCATTATTGGCTGTACATGTAGCCCACAGGATGTTATTTCCTCAACCAAGGATTGAACCAAGTACCAGTAGTTGAAGCGCTGAGTCTAACCACTGGACCACCTGGGAATTCCCTGCATGGCAGTTTAAAAGTGCAAATATTTTATTAAAATGCATTTAAAACACAATTTTTTTTAAGTGTGAGAGGTTTCAGAGAAAATAGAAGCAACTTTCACCTTAGTAAGATAATTTTATAAAGCTTAATAGTACTCTAGAAATAACATACGATTTTAATTACAAGTATGCTGCTGATGCTAAGTCACTTCAGTCGTGTCCGACTCTGTGCGACCCCACAGACGGCAGCCCACCAGGCTCCCCCCGCCCCTGGGATTCTCCAGGCAAGAACACTGGAGTGGGTTGCCATTGCCTTCTCCAGTGCATGAAAGTGAAAAGTGAAAGTAAAGTTGCTCAGTCATGTCTGACTCTTAGCGACCCCACGGACTGCAGCCTACCAGGCTCCTCTGTCCATGGGAATTTCCAGGCAAGAGTACTGGAGTGGGGTGCCATTGTATAATACATGTTTACTGTATTATATTGGAAACAAGAAGAAAGCACAAAGATGAATACCATTAAAACTATAAAACTAATGATAGTGCTGATAATGTTACCTATGTACACTCATCCTTTCATTTCTCTTTTCCTTTCCTCCATCTAAAAATATAGGCTGTTTTTCTCTTCCTACTCTGTGCTTAACATCTACTTTTAAACCTAAAAACATTTAAAAACAAGTACAGCATATATGTAATTCTTGATATAATTACTCTTTTATATTACTTAATAACAACATTAAATTGTATTTGTCATAATAGATTATTGTGACCATTTTACTATTGTTACATGTTTGTTTCAAGATTTGAATATTAAATGACAGTTCTATAAGAATTATCATTAAATCCTCTCTCCTCAACTCTACCAGTAAATATTTCTTGAATGAATGAATGAAATATTTGCATTTATCCACATATTCGTAATCTTAATTCAGATATATACTTCACTGTCTATCTCTTATCTATCTCCTGGTCTTTCTACTTTTCATATATCTAAAATTTTATGAAGATATAAATGGGATTTCTGGGGAAAATGTACTTATAAAAACTAACATACTGCTAAGTTGCTGCTAAGTCGCTTCAGTCGTGTCCAACTCTGTGCGACCCCAGAGACCGCAGCCCACTAGGCTCCCCCGTCCCTGGGATTCTCCAGGCAAGGGTACTGGAGTGGGTTGCCATTTCCTTCTCGGTTATCCTTTGGGTCACCTCAGTTCGAGGCCTTAGCAGATCACTCTGCCTCCCTCTCCCAAGGCTTGATTGATTCTCTCCTAGATCTCACTGAGATTTGTAGTGATCTTGCCTCTTTACTTGCCTCTGTCAGTGAGATCCTATATGGGGTCTCCTTTACTAATTGTATCCTTAAGGCCCAGCAGAAGGACTGGCAGGCAGTGGCCCTTGTCTGACATTTGCTGCTGCATAAGTATGTGTGTGTGTTGACACACCTTTGCTCCAGACTGTCTCTTATTTACACACACACATGCACACGTATACATAGCTCACCCCACACACACTGGGGCCTGCTGGACCAGACCAGGGCCGCAGCAGGGACAGACTCACCCTCCAGGATCCAGACAGAGGGGGACCAGAGAGTGTGGTTAGCTCAGAGCCCAGCATCAGGGCCAGGCGGTCCCCCACTCTGTGTGGGTGTGGGTGCGGCGGGCATGGTGGGCAGTGGCTCAGCACCCTCCCTTTGGGAGCCCGGGAATAAAGGGCCCTATTCAGCCCTGGCAGTCTCAGCTCCTCCCTGCCAGGGGAGGCTGCCCTCAGGAAAGGGGACGGTGGGACCCTGGGCAGTGCTTCCCGGCAGGTTCTCGCTGTGGCATGGCGAGGTTTAGAGAGGAGCAGGCAGTCAGGGATCCAGGGCCTCTGGGGCTTGAAGAGCCAGAGCAGAAAGGCCCAGCCAGATGAGGAGGCTGTGGGGCAGGCCAGGGCAGTCCTGGTTCAGCGGGCAGTGCTGAAATGCCTGGTTCACTGTCGATGCTTTGGGAGGAAGGGGATGATTCTCTGTTTGGGGTCCTTCTCGCCACCTTCGATAAGAAACTTATCCAAAAGCTGCATCTGCAAGTCAGAGAACTGCTGTACCTCCGGTAGATGATCTGGGATATGGAGTCGGACCAGGTCACGTTGATGATGTATACCTAAGGTCACACAAATGGAAACCCGGATGCACGGCCAGGTTTGGTGGACTCCAAAGCTTCTGCCCTTTCTACTGGACGAAGCTGCCTCTCAGGTTTCCTTAAACAAGGCTCCACTTGATTCTGTCCTTTCTCTGCACTGAGCCCAGAATCCCCCAACCCAGGCTCTTCGTGTATTTTCTAGCTCCTTCTTGTGATCAGAGAGCTTTAAAAATATTTTCTAAAATTGTAGAAATGGAACTATAATTTTTGCATAACTGAAAATAGCTTTATAGTTTCTTTAGTTTGAGTGTTCTTAATTTAGGTAGGAGAGGATAATAGAATTAACTGAGTTTCTTTCTAGAAACATCCTCCCCACTGTGATTTGCTGCTTATTGGTGGGGGAAGAAGTTTCCCAGGTGATTCTGATATGCCCCAGGGAATAGGTACCACACCTGTAGCCCAGCATCATTCCTAAGTCAGAAAGCTGAAGTCCAAGAAACAGTCCAAGACATTATTAAATACAACTGAGAACCAACTCTTCTGATATCTTTACTTTCTACCAAGCCTTTCCGTGTTTTTTTTTTTTTTTTTGGTATGTGGTTTGTAATAGGTTTTATATGAAAAAAACAAACAAACAATCAGCATCACATGAACTTCAGAACACTGAAGGTAAATGTTATTTTCTTTAGTGGAGCTTATCTCAGAGTTTTGATGTGCCAATGTGCTTTGTTATTTCCTTAATGGAAGAGTAGAAGCGTATTACTACCTCAACTTATTTTAAGTTGCAGCTAACCCTTATAGAATCTGCAGGGACTGTTTTCTTTTCAAATATCCTTTGACAAATATTACTGGCCGTATTGCTATGTACAGGGACTTCCCTGGTGGCTCAGATGGTAAAGCTTCTGTCTACAATGCAGGAGTCCTGGGTTCAATCCCTGGATTGGGAAGATCCCCTGGAGAAGGAAATGGCAGTCCACTCCAGTACTATTGCCTAGAAAATCCCATGGACGGAGGAGCCTGGTAGGCTACAGTCCATGGGGTCACAGAGTCGGACACGGGTGAGCGACTTAACTATTGCTATGTACATGCATCTGTTATTCAGTAATAATAGCCCTCTGCCCTGTGGAGGATATAAAAATTGAGACATCCATTAATATGCTTATTAATAGTCAATTCTAATTTTTAATGAAAAAATTGTGTGTCTAATTTACTGATATTTTAAAGCAGGGAACTTGCAGTTTTAAAGTGTATCACAGTCACCTGGAGGGTTTGTTGAATTACTGAATTGCTGGTCCCCTCCCTGGCATTGGGGCTTCCCTTGTAGCTCAGTCACTGAAGCATCTGCCTGCAATGCAGGAGACCTGGGTTCAATCCTAGGGTTGGGAAGATCCCCTGGAGAAGGAAATGGCAACCCACTCCAGTATCCTTGCCTGGAAAATCTCATGGACAGAGGAGCCTGGTGGGCTGCAGTCCATGAGGTTGCAGAGTCAGGCACGATTGAGCGACGAACGCTTTCCTGACATTTCTGATTGACTGGGCCTAGGGTGGAACCTCTGCCTTGCATTCTAAAATGCTTCAGTGGTTGGTGATATTGCTTCTTTAAGGACTAAACTGTTAGAAGCCTCTGCTTTAAAATAAATATTGAGGCTTTTACGAATTCAGAATGTTTGCGGTGGAGAAGCATAATGACATCATTTATTTGGTGAGACCCTCTTTACATTCATATTATTAATGGAAGTAGTTTAATGTTCTATCCTCTTATTCAAGTCAGTTGTGCCCATAGATAATCATAGAATAGAGGATGAATTTTAAATTATAAGAAAATTCATGACTGAATCCAGGACCAAATCCCAGTTATTATTTTTATTCTTTCCTTTATTAATAGTTGGAATCATGGTAGATATGTTAAGTGTTTTCTTCTGTGGTGTTTCTTTGCCTTATCATTCTTTCTTTTTCTTATCCTTAACACTGCACACATCTAACCTTTGTTTTAGAGAATAATATGAAATAGTCATTTCTGCATGTAGGCTTTTATCAGATTTTAGACTTTTAGCACTACTGTTTCATTATTTTGTATATTCAGTTTGTTACTAGAGGGGAAATTATATCTTTCTTTCTTTCACATGGATTAAAAATAATGATCCTCCTTTAACTCTGCTTATCGATGACAGATTTTACAGTCTGAATATCATATACCCAGATGTGCACACATACACACAGAGTCATATCTGACTAAACCACAGTTGCCAAATATAGTCCTTCTCCTTATTATAGAGAATGTATTTTCACGTTTTCTTTCAACATTGTTTCATTTGAAAAATAATTTGATCATGACCTGTTAAATTGATTTCATTACATATAATGAGTTGGACTTGTAGCTTTAGAAATCATTGATTTTTTTAAGCCCTTTTGCTAATATTTGTGTCTAAATAATCTTTCCCATGTTGCAACTTCCCCAAGAAGAGTGTGTGTGTGTGTGTGTGGGTGTGTGTATATGAGAGAGAGAGAGAGAGAATTAAAATATCTTGGGACACTAATGGGTTATCTGGTTGTCCTAATTTTCAGAGCCATCTAGAAAGTTGGACACTATCACATCTTTGTAAAGTTTGATTTTGCCACATCCTACCACCCTTATGAGATTGTCCACTTAAGTTCTTTCTCTTGTTTATCAGTTGTATTACTGCAGTATGCTGTAAAATAGTCAAATGTTGTGGTTCTTTTTTCAGTTTTATTTTGTGGAAATTACCTTAGGAAAGTGGAATACATTTAGGGATATGCGTTTTGGATAAATGAGTGAGATTCTTAGTTACTTGCCAGAGGAGAAACTGAATTACCTTGCCAGGGTAATTTAATAATCAGAAGCATATTTCAAATAGGTAGAAAATTAATCTTCAACCTTAAACTCTGTGGGATTTTCTTGAATCAATATTGATTGACTCTTTGCTCCTACCTCAGGAGACAACTTGGTTGAAGTTAGGGTTCAATTGTACTTAGAGTTACAATAGATCTCTTCTTTCTGAGCATTTATACTTTGCTTTTTAAAGCAAAAATTGATACACATGGAAAATATGCAAAAATCAAGGGAATATGACAAAATAATCCTCCACTGCTATTATTTCTTGTGTTCATGTGTAAGATTAGTTATCAAACCAAGAATTATATAGTTGTAGCATAAGTGGTGCATTTATTTCAAGGGGAACTTTTAATTTGGTTGTATTCTATTCTTTAAGTTTACATTTTAAGAAGTGCTGTACGTGGGAAAGCTCTGGTCCTCTCAGGATGTTCCTGGGTGACTCTGATTTTTAGGAAATTAGGAGAGAAGTTAGGTTATAATGTGAATCCTATCATGAAGATACAATGTGAATGTTAGTGGCTGATTGGAAATTTGTGGTGTCTGATATTATCATGGGAATATTTTGAAATATCCTTACAAGAATATGCATTTGGCAAATGAAGAAGTGAATGTAAGAATATCTGTGTTAGGATACATTATAATATTCTCTTTATTGTCTGTCTTTTCTTTATAGCCAGAAAAGAATGATAGTGAACCAGGCAGCCAGAGGATAAAACCTGTTTTTATCGATGATGCTAATTTTGGGCGACAAATATCCTATCAGCACGCAGCCGTTCATATTCCTACTGACATCTATGAGGGCTGTAAGTAAAAGGATGTGCACAACTCTCAGAATACCATGTTTTTAATCTATGTATCTTATTTTTGAAAAGAAAAAGGGAGCAAATTTGATGCTCTCATTTACATGTTATTTAAGAGTCTATGGTAAACTCTGATTTATGCAAAAGAAGAAACCTAATTTCCATGAGCAGTATATTGTCATCGGGCCTCACTATGTGAATAATTGCCGGAGAGCCTGTAGCCATGGAGGTGTCCTACTCTTTTAACAAATAATTCTGTCTTTCCAGGTGGTATCAGTAACTTCCAAAGTAATACATGCATTTATAAAAATTAAAACTATGTACCATTAGTGCACACAAATATTTTTACAAAGACACCAAACTGGTAAAGAAAGAGCAATGTACATTGTAGACTCTGCAGTTCTTACCACAACTTACTGTATTTTACATGTCTCTCTCTCTCTCTGATCTCTGCCTTACCCTACAATGTAAAGATACCTCCCTCTTAGTTTGTTGTGAACTCAAGGTAGAGAAGGTTTGGGTAAAGGAATAAATGATATCCATAAAAAAAAAGAAAAACTTCAAATTGAGTGAGAAGGCTTCACTGCAAGGAAGGGAGGAGAGTAGTTTTTAGGAAGATACAGGGGAGGAAGCTTCTGGCGGTGATATTCCTTGGACACCCTATGTGCTAATAAGGGCAGAGCTTGACAGTTCTAACTAGGAATTCTCCTAGGCAACATAATTGCATAGAAAGATGAGCTGTGACCCAGAAAGCAGAGTCTTTGCCCAATCACAACTCTGGTTTTAGATGTTATCCTTTTCTAACCAGTTCCTACCCTTCCTGCTTGTACCCTGCCTTTCACATAAGTAAATGGTAAGGAGAAAGAACCACTTGAGATTTTAAAAGTGTGTTTCTAATAGTCCCCTTAATTAAAAACACTGTAAAGTGTATTGAGTGTCCAGAGTGTATACATAATTGTCTGGATTCTGGATGCAGACAGCCTAGGTTAAGTTAAATTTCAAACCTAAACTTTAGCAGTATTTCCTTGGGCAAATTTATTAACTTTCTGGGGAAGCATTTTTTGCACCTGTAAAATGGGGATAAAATTACTAGTCCAAAAGTTCATTTGAGAATAAAGTAAGTTAATATACTTGAGTTTCCACAATAGTGCCAAACTCAAAGTAAGCATTATATGTTTGCTGTTATGACTAATTACAAATGAAGTTTATTTAGCAGCAGTGTTAGCCAATCAGTCGTGTTCAACTCTTTATGATCCCACAAACTGTACCCCACCATGCTCCATGGGATTCTCCAGGCATGAATACTGGAGTGCATTGCCGTTCTCTTCTCCAGAGGATTTTCCTGAACTGGGGATTGAACTTGGGTCTCCTGCATTGCAGGCAGATTCTTTCCTGTTTGAGCTACAGGGAAGACTAAAGTTTGTTTAGACGAAAAGAATTAAGTACAGGACAAATACAAGAAATTAGCTTTTGTTTTTTGGATTCACTCGGAGATTGTTGCTTAAAAGGGAGTTTTTAAGTACATGCCTGACTAATTAAAATCTCATCTTCTGTTTTATTTTATTCATTCGTTTTGTTTCACCTTTTTAATATTTTTAAAAGTACATGTTTTCATCATGTCGTTTCTGTAAAGATATTAAACATGATTTTGCTGTATGATAGGAACAATATGGTATATGTAAGTAATTACATAATTTCATTTCTTTACAACTTAACCCTATTGATTCTAAGTCCATTTAGAAATTGCTAGGATCCAGGTTTGATTTTAATATTTTTTTTGTTTTTACCTTGCTGCATTCTTTTTTTGAGAATATTTTTGATGTTTGCTATTAAATTTTATAACTTTCAACAACAATTGTCAGATAATACTGAGCTGTATGGTTGTGTTTCTCATTTTTTAAAAATAATGTTTCATCCACTTTATTTCTATTAGAAATTGTTATCACCTGTTGGTTTTTGGGTATGTCAGCAAGATAATAATCTTATTACTCTAAAATTATATCTTTCTTTTGAATTCACTTTAGAAGAACAAACTGGTTGGATATAAAATTTCTGAGTCAAAGCATTTTTATGTCGATACTCTGTGGTCATCATTCGTTGTTATCTGGTCTATATTACTGTGCTGAAAAAACATGAGGCCAGCTTGAGTGTTTTTAATTTGTTAGCAGACTTTCATGATTGTGTTTCTGTTTTGTTGCTAATAGTGATTATCCAGATATTCTCAAACTTCCCATTAAATTCTTGAGAAGGATAACAGAACTTTGTCCAGGGAGAGATCTCCCTCTTTCCCAGTTCTTCTTGAGTTATTTTGGCTGGCCTAAAATTGACAGAAGACAGATTAATAGATTAATTTAAAAACAGTTTGCACGTATGAGTGGTGCTAGTGGTAAAGAATCTGCCTGCCAGTGCAGGAGACACAGGGACATGAGTTTGATGCCTGGATTGGGAAGATCACCTAGAGTAGGAAATGGGAAGTCGCTCCAGTATTCTTGCTGGAGAATCCCAGGGGCAGAGGAGCTTGGCAGGATATAGCCCATGGGGCTGCAAAGAGTCAGACACGACAGATCAGAGTAGACCAAGTCATAAAAATGGTACCCTCACAGTGTCCAAAGCAGGCCAATTACATTTCATTTTTAGACAAACAAACAATATGTGAAGAGATAAGACAAGGCAGCTTGTGTTTGGGGTAGCTGACTAACAAAGTAACAACGTATGTTTGTACAGCTTGCTTAGCTTTGAATTCTTACCTCTGCTGATAGGAGTGCATCCCTTCATGTGGAAGCTGTATTTCCTACTTTTAGAGGGTGAGAGAGACATGGTTATATTTTTTATCCTTTATTTTCCATTGTCTGTTTCTCACAAGATATGCCACTGAGGCATATCTTGGAGCAGCCTACTCTGGGCCACAGCAATCACACATTTTAAAAACAAATTTCTTTTTCTAAAAGCTGTATTACCACAGTAGAAGAAATTTTAATATTGCATGTATGTTTTAAATAGAAAATAAAGGTGTCAAACAATTAACACCTCCTGAAGCTAATCATGACTAACAGTTTGGGGCATAGTCTTATAAAATATGTATTTGAATGCAAACACAAACTAATGAAATAATCCGAATGGGATTTTTCATCTTGCTTTTCAACTTGCTTCCCCATCAACCTATTCTACTTGCCTTGTTTATAGCAGAGAGATTTGTTGTTGTTAAACTATTAAAAGGCTGAAAATAGAGAGGAGAAAGGTATCTCTTTAGGAGTAGGTTATCCAGGGAATAGAAAAGCAAAATAACTTTGATTAACTTTTCAATGAAGTGATATTGAATAAATAGTGAAAAATGCACTTTTCCCTAGGTAATTAGAACCTAAAATCATTAGAACCTAATTCACCAGTCTAGTAAATTATACACTAGTAAATTATAGTGTCTCATTTTATTACTGTAACTTTGTTAAAATTTTTTGAAGAGGAAACTCAAGCTGAGTCTTTAATGAAAGTCCACACCACTGATAAAAAATGGAGTCAAGTTTCATATAAATTCTAATTCTAAACTTTATACTTTACGGTACTGTAATAGATAAAATTCTAGTGTTTTCTTTCTATTTAATTTTGACTCATATTACTTGTGAGCCAAGATCTAACTACACAGGAGTCAGTAAAATACTGATTTTGCATGAGAATCTTCATTTTCTTATTTCTTTTGCTCTTTTTTTTCATTGAAGTCACATTCATTAATGTCTTCATCTGTTTTATGCTGGAACAAACATAAAATTGACACATAAAGTAAATCCAAGTATCCTTTCTTCATATTGATGTCACATAGTATACATATCTTTTAAAATCCTACAGAAGAGTTTTGACTTTTTGTAAATGTTTCTAATTTAGAATAAACTATTAGTGGATATTTACAAAGGATGATTTTAATAGTGTCAGAGGCTAAAAAGTAAAAAGTATTACTTTGATTACTTTGAAAATCAGAAAGATAGAATATTGAAATAGATGTTTTCAGAAATTGTAAGAAATTTTGGTATATGGCATAATTAAAAAAAGAAAAAGAAGCTCTGTCTTTGGATTGTGTATTTAGTCCTATTTATCTTAAAGAAATATTGGCTTCTCCTTTTTTGCTGAAATCTCATCAGTAAGACTCTGACCTTGCCTGGCCTGCACTGCTTTAAAATTCATATCCGGTGTTATGAGCTATGTGAGTAAATGACATAGGAGTAAAATCAGAAATGTCAACAAGATCTTGAAAATTTAATAATTACTGGCATTTTTCATGCAGTTCATCAAAACATATCAGATGTTCAGATGTACAGAATCATTCTAGATTCTGAATTTAATAAATGGGAAAGTATACTTTAATTGAAGGCTTAACTGAAGGGAACAGCCTCTTCTTTCATTCAAAGACAGTTTGTGTCCCTGAATTCTCATAAGATATCTTGTGTTCTAATTTTCCAAAGGTGATTACTTTTGAAATTCCCTTGAATTCAATATGATTGCTTTTGCTCCATGATATATTTAAACTTTTCAAATAGCGTATGTAATTGAAGTATTGTCTGAAAACGTTTAATTTTGAGGATTTTACTGGTTCATAGTTTTATTTTAGAGGGCACTCAAACTACACTTAATGTTTTAATCATTTATCTGTTTAAGTATAAAAATAATGAACTTGATAGGGTTGAATATTCTGACAATTTGTTTTAATCACAGAGCTTTATTAATGTGTTAATTATTTTTGATTCAAGTATAGGGAATGCTTTTATATTTGTCATTAGAAATTTATGTTAATATTTATTTGTAGAATTATTATAGTTGTAAAAAATATACATTACTAAAACAGTAGGGAACTCCAACTTATGTAACTTTCAGGTACTAGATACTTTTGTCCTTATACTACCTTTTGAGGTAAACTAGGCAGTTTATAGTTTCTATTTTAGAAATTTAAAAATGAACATACTTCTGTCACAGAGGTACACTGATTTTCATTGTGGAAGACAGCATTTTCTGGAGTTGTATTAATATCCTTGGAGGTCTCATATACTTTAACAAAAATAATTTTTATTAATTAAGTGATCTATAATCACTAATACTGTGTTCTACTTTATCTTTTCTTACATTGAAATATAGTTTGTGTACAGCATTACATAAATTTCACATGTACAGCATAGTGGTTCATGATTTTTTAAAGGTTATATTCCGTTCATAGTTACTATAAAATATTGCCTATATTCCCTATGCTGTGCAATATATCTTTGTAGCTTATTTATTTTATAAATATTAGTTTGTATCTCTTAGTCCCCTACTCCTATCTTGCCTCTCTTAATGTTCATTTGTTTTGTCATAGAAAATGTAACTACTGTATGTAAAATGATGTTAGTGTAAAAATTACAGAAGAGAAAGCTGCTAGGCTTTTGCTGATTGTATGATAGTCTTTCATAAGCAACTAATCTATTTCAGGACATGTGCACTATTTAATTAGAGACTGCTAATAGTTTACTTTTGCTCTTTTAAAAATCTGTTTATAATGGAAATATAGCAGTGAACAAACAGATGAAAAAAGCCCTGTACTTAGGGAGCTTACATTGTGATGGAGATAGGGCATAAAATAAACAAACAGTTAAATGATGGAATATATTGTAACATAATAAAAGCTTGAGATAAAAATAAAATAAGGGAGGGTTATACGCAGTTCCTGGGCTTCCCTATTCCCTGGTAGCTCAGCTGATTAAGAATCCGCCTGTAATATAGGAGGCCCCGTTTCGATTCCTGAGTCAGGAAGTTCCCCCAGAGAAGGGATAGGCTACCCACTCCAGTATTCTTTGGCTCCCCGTAACCCGGTTAAGAATCTGCCTGCAATGTGGGAGACCTGGATTTGATTCCTGGGTTGGGGAGATCCCCTGGAGGAGGGCTGGAGATCCCCTGGGATTCTTGCCTGGAGAATCCTCATGGACAGAGAAGCCTGGCGCGCACAGTCCATGGTGGAGAAAAGACCTGGACATGACTGAGCAACTAAGCACAGCACAGCGTAAGCAGTTCCTGGGTTAGGAGTTGGGGAGTTGATATTTAAAGCATGGAGATAGGGAAGGCTTTGTGGATAAGATAACATCATCTGTAGTTGGTAAGCATGAGAGTTGAAATTCTCTAGATACTGTTGCAGGCGGAGGGAAGAGAAAGCACCAAGATCTTGAGCCTGGTAGGCTCATAAAGAGCCTAAAGACCAGAGTGGGCGTAGCTGAGGTAGCAGGTGGGAAGGAGCAGGCGTAGCAGCAGAGGCCTCCTTGTATACAGCCTTGTGGATAATTGCAGAATACTTTGATTTTCATTTTGAGATTGTTTTAGTCTGTTGGGACTGCTCTAACAAAATGCTGTAGACAGAATGGCTTATGTAATAGAGTTTTATTTTTATAGTTTTGGGCACGGAAAGTCCAAGATTAAGTTGCTGACAGGTTTGATTCCTGGTGAGGTGCAGAGAGCTTCCTGTTTTATAGATGGCTACCATCGTGCCGTGTGCTCACATCACTACTTCTTTGTGCACATGCAGAGAGAGTGAGATCTGATATTTTTTCCTCTTTTATATGACAGCAATCTGATTATGAAGGTGAGACACTAATTCCACTACAAATGCTCCACTCTCATAACCTCATCTGTGCCTAATTACCTCCCAGAGGCCCCACTTACTAATACTGTTGCATGGCGGAGTAGGTGTTCAACATACAGGTTTTGAGAAAACACAGAGATTAAGTCCATACAGAGAGGGAACTCTGAGGTGTTTTTTGGATGAGGAGTTACACTTTCATAAAAAGGTAGATGCTGGGCAGTTGGTTGAGAATAGACATAAAAGGCAAGAATTGAGGAGGAATGATGGGACCTTGGACCAAGATTATAGCTCAAAAAAGTATACCTATTAAAATATGTGGATTTTTATTTACAGGGCAGCAAAGGAGAAACAGACATAAAGAACAGACTTACAGACGGGGGAGAGGGGAGGGAGAGGAGGAGAAGTATGGAAAGAGTAATATGGAAACTTACATTACCAAATGGAAAATAAACAGCCAACAGGAATTTTCTGTATGGCTCAGAAAACTCAAACAGGGGTTGTGTATCAACCTAGAGGAGTGGGATTGGGAGGGAAGTTCAAAAGGGAGGGGATATATGTATACCTATGGCTGATTCATGTTGAGGTTTGACAGAAAAGAGCAAAATTCTGTAAAGCAATTATCGTTCAATTAAAATTAAATTAATTTTAAAAAATTGTGTAAATCTAATATATTTTTGAGATACACATTTTTCCTTCTTATTTTATCTGATGAAGACATTGTATTCAGTTAACTTAATTTTCTCAAAATACTGTGGCAAACAAATTTTATCCACATAAATAAACATTATAAAAGCACTTTTAGTTGAGAACTAATAAACTAAGATAAATTTCCTGAGATCTTTAAAGAGTATTGAATTAATTCAAGTTCAGTAGAATATTCGGTGTCTTTCTTCACAACTTTTAAATTTTGTTTTCAAGATAAATAAATTCCATGCAGGTTAGTTTCCTCCTCATCATTCAGTGTTATAAGTTAGAAACGGGATAGTAATCCTAGAGAAAAACAGAGGGAAAATATACAGACATATTTCATTTTACCTGTTTACATAAATCCTTACATATCCTTACATTGGTGCAAACCGCTAAGCTTTTTCAGGGTTACCTGGTATATTTCCCGTGATAGGCTTCTGGTTTTGGATTCACATCTCAGTACTGGCAAGTTTTGAACTTCGTAACTGTTGATGTATAGGTATGTGCATGGTAGTGTTTTAGCTCTTGTTTTCTGTACAAAACAAATCTTGAATTAATGCATGATCTATTTCTTTGAAGTAAAATGTTAACAGGGTTGTTCCACTTCCAGAATCTTGATTGGAATAACATGTATGTTCGTGTTAAACATCTTATGATTTTTACAATTGCTTTTGAGGCAAATATAACATTAAAATGCTTATTTTTATCACTATAAAATAAATATATGATGATTTTATGAAATACAAACTAGTGTAAAGGAAAATATGTAAAATTACACTGTATAGATACTGTATGTCTCTGTAAGTGTTCATTAAATATACTAGTAGCAAATATATAATTACTAAGCAAATATACTGAAACACTACAAAATTTATACCTGACCTATTGCCTACTAAGCAAATATACTGAAACCCTAGAAAGTTTATACTTGACCTTTTACCTTATCAGAAAGTATTATTATATATTTAATAATTTTTATCATGGGATATAAGTAAATCTCTGTATTTCTCATTATCACCTTAAGATAAAATAGTAACTGATATTAAAAGGACAAAACTATTGATAAATTTTCTTGATATTACAGGTAAAGCACCAAATTAGATTATACCTTCAATGAACTAGTTCCTTTCCAATTCCAGTTTTTCAATGACACTATTATCTTTTAATTAATGTTTTAGAGATATATGTAGAATATTGATAATATATTGGAATAGTTTACTGCCTTTTTCTTTCAGCATTAATGTCATATGTTTGTCTTTTCAACACTAGGTTCCATTGCTACGTAAAATAAAATACTAGGACACTATGAAGTGTAGCAGCAGTTTGTCTGAGGGATAGTAAGAAACATGTTTAGAAATTACCCTGATTTTCCCACATGCTAGATCTTTCACAACATATACTGTAAAGTTTTCACTTTTACCTGATGAACTGAATTTAGTGATTATGCTTAACTGAACTTTGTTTGATAAATATATACATTTAAAATTTCAAGTAGCAAAATGTGTTTAAGTGGACTTTGGCAGTAAAATCACAAGCTTTAAAAAGAGATTGTCTTTCACAGAACTAGATCAAATAATCTCAAGATTTGTATGGAAATACAAAAAACCTCGAATAGCCAAAGCAATCTTGAGAAAGAAGAATGGAACTGGAGGAAACAACTTGCCTGACTTCAGGCTCTACTACAAAGCCACAGTCATTAAGACAGTATGGTACTGGCATAAAGACAGAAATATAGATCAGTGGAACAAAATAGAAAGCCCTGAGATAAACCCACACACCTATGGACACCTTATCTTCGACAAAGGAGGCAAGAATATACAATGGAGTAAAGACAGTCTCTTTAACAGGTGGTGCTGGGAAAACTGGTCAACCACTTGTAAAAGAATGAAACTAGACCCCTTTCTAACACCATACACAAAAATAAACTCAAAATGGATTAAAGATCTAAATGTAAGACCAGAAACTATAAAACTCCTAGAGGAGAACATAGGCAAAACATTCTCCGACATAAATCACAGCAGGACCCTCTATGATCCAACTCCCAGTATACTGGAAATAAAAGCAAAGATAAACAAATGGGATCTAATTAAAATTAAAAGCTTCTGCACTACAAAGGAAACTATAAGCAAGGTGAAAAGATAGCCTTCTGAATGGGAGAAAACAATAGCAAATGAAACAACTGACAAACAACTAATCTCAAAGATATATAAGCAACTTATGCAGCTCAACTCCAGAAAAATAAACGATCCAATAAAAAAATGGGCCAAAGAACTAAATAGGCATTTCTCCAAAGAAGACATATGGATGGCTAACAAACACATGAAAAGATGTTCAACATCACTCATTATCAGAGAAATGCAAATCAAGACCACAATGAGGTACCATTTCACACCAGTCAGAATGGCTGCGATCCAAAAGTCTACAAGCAATAAATACTGGAGAGGATGTGGAGAAAAGGGAACCCTCTTACGCTGCTGGTGGGAATGCAAACTAGTACAGCCATTATGGAAAACAGTGTGGAAATTCCTTAAAAAATTGCAAATAGCCTTATGACCCAGCAATCCCACTGCTGGGCATACACACCAAGGAAACCAGAATTGAAAGAGACACATGTACCCCAATGTTCATTGCAGCACTGTTTATAATAGCCAGGACATGGAAGCAACCTAGATGTCCATCAGCAAATGATTGGATAAGAAAGCTGTGGTACATATACACAATGGAGTACTACTCAGCCCTTAAAAAGAATAAATTTGACTCAATTCTAATGAGATGGATGAAATTGGAACCGATTATACAGAGTGAAGTAAGCCAGAAAGAAAAACACCAATACAGTATACTGACACATATATATGGAATTTAGAAGATAGTAATGATGACCCTATATGTGAGACAACAAAAGAGACACAGGTATAGAATGGACTTTTGAAACATGTATACTTTCTTGTAAGAAACGAAGTGCCAATCTATGTTCAATGTAGGATGCAGGATGCATGGGGCTGATGCACAGGATGATTCAGGTAGAGGATGTGGGGTGGGAGGTGGGAGGGGGCTTCGGCATTGGGAGATTGTGTTCACCTATGGCTGATTCATGTCAATGTATGGCAAAACAAATACAGTATTGTAATCAAAAAATAAATAAATAAATAAATAAACCACAGGAATTGCTTAAAATTCTAGAGAGCATAGAAATATTGTCTTAATATATTGCTGTTTCTAAATTCACAATTTTTAATTCAATGAATCCAAGTAAAAATAGATACAATTAAAAAAAAAAAGAGAATTGTCAAGGCTGTTGGAAAATGAGAGAAAAAAAATATTTAAAGTAAAAGTATAACCCCAGAAAATGGAGATTAAAAACATGAAAGGACATTAGGGGTAACTTTACAGTAAAGTGCTATAATGTGTAAGAAAAGTGGATGAATTATTATAAAATAAAGTCAGATCAACTCAATAATATGTCAGTAATCATAAAATAAATTCAAACATATTCAAATTTATGGCCAAATAAAGTACTCATGTTGAGTCATTTCTATAAAATTTTCAAATGAATACTTGCAATTTTTTTCTAGAAATGTGAAAAGTTAATTAACTCATATCACTTCATTTTAAAAAAGATGTAGCTCAAAAAAGAAAAAATCATAAGACAGTTTTACTTTAAGAATAATAATGAAAAATTCAATGAAAACATTGCCAAGCAAAATATCAATGAAAGAATAATGCCTGGAAACAAGACAGTTGACTGGATAATTGAGTATTTTAGATGTCTAATAATGCTTTTATATTCTATATCAGTTGATGCAAATTAAGCATTTACCTAATTTTTTTCAGTTTGAAATATAATTGGCATACAGAACTATATAATTTTAAGGTATAAAATACAATTTGACTTACATATATCATGAAATGATTGGCACAGTAGATTTAGTGAACATCTCATATAATTTAGTATTAAAGAAATGAAAAAAATTACATTCATTTTTAATTGAAGTCATTTTAATTAAAATCTTATTAAAATACTCCTACCAATGATAAAAAATGCTCTGATGATTAAGGAGAGCTGAGAAATTCCCACTACATCTATACCTGTTTGTTTTTAGAGTATTTGTTGTCCGTGCTTTTATTTATTACAAATATGATTTTGGTTTAGTATACAATAATATAAATTGTTTTGTGTTAATTTTTTCAGCAGATAATTACCAAAAACAAAGTTTTTGAAATTCTGGATGATACATTATTCCATGCTATAGAGTTGTGTGGTTAAAGACTAAAAAGTGAATGACTTTAAAATATTATCATGGTTATAATATTAACAAAGTAGCTGTTCTTTTTCTTTAAAAATGCTATTTAAATCATAAAGCCATGATCCTAAGGCATGAAACCAGAAATCTGGTAAGGGGTTAAAAAAGGACACTTTTTAAGAAGTACCATTGATTCTCTAACAAAATAATCATCTTGTGTGTGTGTGTTTAAGGTTTAGCTTAATTAACTAGCATCACTCCTCATTAAGAGCATAGCAATGAAGTTGTAGAAACATGAGAAGACATGAGGTACTAATAAAATTTTAGAATAGGATAATTTGATCATACTTAATAAGTATGAGACTAGGAGAAGAAATTCCACTTCCGAGGGAAAGTTTGCACTTCGTTTCATTGTTTTTCTCTAATGATGTTTCTATAATACATTCATCTTATAAATGCAATTTAGTATTCATTTTCTGATAGAAAAATGTTGACCAAAAGTAAACCCAAATGCCAAAGAATATAGTATTCTTCTGATCTTACAGATACTAGCCCTTTAATTCATTCAGGATCATAGAATAACAGACCAATTAGCAATAACAGTTTTATGAATCTTATAAATTGCTGTGGACTGAATTGTGTCCCAGATGGATTCACATGTTGGAGTCCTAACCCTCAGTGGTGACTGACTATATTTGGATAGGATCTTTAGGGAGCAGTCAAGGTTAAATGAGGTCATTAGGATGGGGCCCTAATCTGGTAGGATTGATGGTTCTGTAAGAAGAGGTATTCTGCACAGGAAAGGCCATGGGAGGAGACAGCAGGAAAGGCAGCAGTCTGCAAGCCTGAAAGAGAGTTCTCACCAGGAACCAAATTGGCACTCACCTTGATCTTGGACTTGTCAGCCTCTAGAATGCAGAGAAAATACCTAGTCTGTGTTATTTTATTATGGCAACCCAAGCTGGCTAAGACACAGTTTTGTTTCCAGGGAAAAATTGGAATAGGCTTAAACTCAACTATATATATATATATATATATATATATATATATATACATAAAACGGTACTGGAGAAGTCTCTTGAGAGTCCCTTGGACTGCAAGGAGATCCAGCCAGTCAATCCTAAAGGAAATCAGGCCTGAATATTCATTGCAAGGACTGATGCTGAATCTGAAACTCAACACTTTGGCCACCTGATATGAAGAACCAACTCATTGGAAAAGACCCCGATAAAAGATAAAGGACCCCAGGGAAAGATTGAAGGCAGGAGAAGAGGAGGATGACAGAGGATGAGATGGTTGGATGGCATCACCAATGTGATGGACATGAGTTTGAGCAAGCTCTGGGAGTTGGTGATGGACAGAGAGGCCTGGCGTGCTGCCGTCCCTGGGGTCTCAAAGTGTTGCACATGACTGAGTGACTAAACTGAACTGATATATAATGAGCTGAAAATTTAAGTTGGTTATGTCATATTTCTAAACATACATTAGAGTATAAGTATTTGGCTGTTTAAATTTGAATTTGCAAAACTATTTTTGGCACTTTAATTTAGAATCTTATTTTCTGTACTTCTTCCTTTGAAGTAGTTGTGCTGTGGAAATCAGTTAATGCTTGCCAACTCAATAGATGAATAGACTTACCTGTTTATTGGAGAGACAGTTAATTGTTAATTCTAGGTATATATAGCAGTAATAATTAGATTGTTTTCTTGGTAGTGGTGAAGTCACTCATTCGTGTCCGACTCTTTGCGACGCCGTGGACTGTAACCTACTAGGCTTCTCCGTCCATGGGATTCTCCAGGCAAGAATACTGGAGTGGATTGCCATTTCTAACATTCCCTAAATTTATAGGTCCATCAGCTCTGCAGATATAGAGCCTAAAATTTATAGTTACTGAAGTATGGTTTTTTATTTTTTAAGAGAGGGGAAAAGAATATTGTAATAACTTGACTGACTGTCCATTCATTTGATCATGTATCGTGTGTCCAAAATGGTGCCAGTGACTCTGACAAGTTTTTTCTTGTCTGTGCAGTAAACGTCCTGTGTACATTACAAAGTGATTATAATACTCTCCCCTGGTTGAATTTTTGAAGCATTCTAGTCTCTTATTTGAAATTTGAAGGATATTTTAAACTACAGTTATATTTAAGATCTATAAAAAAAACCTAGATCTTCTTGAAAATAAAGTGGTATGTTAGCCCTTTTGATAGCTTCTACTGCAAGATCGACTCAGTTCTTGCATATAAACATCTGTCATGGTGATTGTATCCATCTTCTGTATAATGTATTGGCACTGTTCATTCAACCATGCCATGTTTTTTTCAATTCTGTTATAGGCAATGAAATTATAACAGGATTCTTAATTGGGGTAATGGTTTGCTGGCCAAACAAATTTGGGAAATGCTGTATAGCTTCCTCTTAGGAGATTCCAATCCCATGGACAGAGGAGCCTGGTGGGCTGCAGTCCATGGGGTTGCTAAGAGTCAGACATGACTGAGCGACTTCACTTTCACTTCTCACTTTCATGCATTGGAGAAGTAAATGGCAACCCACTCCAGTACTCTTGCCTGGAGAATCTCAGGGATGGGGAGCCTGGTGGGCTACCATCCATGGGATTGCACAGAGTCGGACATGACTGAAGCGACTTAGCAGCAGCAGCAGCAGTACTTATTAACCTTTAAAAGTGCAGAGAAATTATGCTAGAAATAAATTTAAGTCATTTTACTGATATTTTTTCATATTTCTATTTATTTTTTCATATTTCTATTACTGTATAACATTAACATACTATAAGCATATATTTCATTTAATTCAAATAATAACACTACCCCCAAATTTTTATATTATCAGCAAGTGCTACAATACTTTTGATAAAATTTACAACTCATTTTGTTTTCTCTTTGAGTCACCTTGTCCAACTGTGCCAGGCATCTTCTTGTAAAGATTTAATTTTATTTTGTTAGACTCAAACTTTTTCAGTAAATGACTGGATAAAGATGACTTTCCTGATAACAGACAATAAGATGGTCTCAGTCACTTTTAGACATAAATACAGTATATAAAAAGCAAAAACACAATCTCAATTCCAACTTTGATTTATTATTAACCCCTACTGCTCTACCACCCTGCACCCTAGGAAAGGGCTAATGGAAGCCGACAGTGGAAAAGAGGCAGAAGGGATGGGGTACTTCCTAGCTGTATCTATTTTGCCTCCACCAGGTAGAAGTGCTAAGGGCAAGGGAGGACAGAGAATGGTTGGTATCTGGCTGGCTGACTTTGCTAAGGCTAGGTAGATGTAGTTATGTAGTAAACAATTTAAACTAACTTTTTTCTTGGGGAGAGATTGTATGGGTTATTTAGAAATTTCTTATGTGGGCATCCTCTTCGTAGTTCCTTTGAACCAGCAGACAGATGTCTCTATACCATGTGAAGATGTTCTGCTACTGGTTTCTGTGGCTCTGGGTGTCATTTTGGATTTGTCTCCTTAATAATATAAGAGAATAGTGCATCCTTCATGCTGCATGGCAACCTTCACAGATGCTACCCAATCAGCCAAAATTTGGACATGTTGCATCATTCTTAATATTTTACAGTATGTTTTTTTACTATTTTCTTTGCAAAGTTTCTCTTATATTGTTACATATTTGGATAAATATTTAAGAAAGGGCCACTGGAAAGTCTTTTATTCCTAGGAACCTCATGAAGATTGTTTGGTGAGTCCAGAAAAGTTTTCTAGAATCTCTGTCAACATACCTGGTTACTCTTGGTATTGCATCAGTGTTTTTATCTAATAATATTAGTGTCCATGTAGAAGTCACTTAGGTCCCAGTGCTCTGTAACTCACTAAAGAAAAATTGCAGATCTTTCTGTAACTTCTTGGAACTGAAATATATTTCTCAGTGTTGTTGCTAAGGAAGGGGGCCCTCAGATATTGTATATTATGATTATTAAAGTTCCTTAGTTTCTATTCATTTTTCATATTTTATCAGAAGTTGTGAAATTTTTTCTGTTAATTTTTAAAAATCTGTTACTGAAGAGATATTCAGGGGTTTGTTGAAGGTCAAATTATTGCTGTTTTTAAAAAAATTGTTTAGAGGAGAATACAAATAAAAATCCATTGTCTCATTGTTTATAAAAATATATTAAAAGGGAACGTGGAAGACATCAAAAAGGACATGTGCACAATTCAGAATCTCTATAAATTGATAGCTAGAGATCAGACGTTTACTTGGCTAGCTTTTTATGATGGCTATAACAAGTGACAGACCATTCAAAGGCTGAAGAAGAAAGATAATGAAATATTAAATTAGAACAGCTTCCAAAACAGACTGACAGTACTATTCGCAGCAAATTAAAAAGGGATTGACAACTGAAGAGAAAATAGAGGTCTGGAATTTGAGATGAGAATTTTTAATCATCTGGCATTTTGCTTCATGGATAAGATCTTACTCAGATTTCTCCCTAGAGATAAAGAGGCATTTAAAAGATATTTCTAAAATCCAATTATTCAAAGAGAAAGATTCTCAATGTGTTTAAAGATTTCAAAGCTATTTTGTCACAAGATACAAGATCAGGTTTTTAAAGTATGGAGCTATGAGTTATGCTTGCATTGAGATGGAATTTAGTCTGTATTTTTGTAATTAGAGCAAATCAAGTCATATACAATTTTACCCTAATGAATAATACATGACAAAAAATACTTCAGTCCTTGCTGGTTATTTCAGTCTTACATAAAAATCATTTTGTTTTTAATTGTTTTTTGCAAATAGCAACTAGAAGCTGTGAGGCAGTTCATGGTGGGTCTTTTTTATCTTACATTCATCCAGATTAGAACATGACTGAGGAAATGGCTCGTTACTATCCTGCCAGATCTGTGAAGACCAGTTGTTGTTTCTGTACTTTCGGTACCTTTTTATATATTGTTGGTAGTCACTACCCATTATATATAAAAAATATATCAGCATTATTATTAGGTACAGAATGTAAGTCCCCAGGAGAATTGGCAAAAGATTTTATTTTTGAAAGAAATGTATGAGGATGGTCTCTTTCAAACTGAAAATGACTTCTCTATTTAATCTTCATCTGTTTTAAGCCACAGGGTTTCTTTGACTCAGAAAAACATATTTATTCCAGAATAATGTAATTCTTTTATCCTTTTCAGCTATCGGTGTTGATATGTCAGTGAATATTTATATAAACAGCTTTATAGCAGTACATGACAAAGTTGCCGTTTCTCAAACTAATCTAATATATACCTTACTTACCTCAAAGGACTGTTATGAAAATTTTAAAAACATGTAAAATAACTAGAACAGTCCTTGATGAATGTTAAACTAAAATCTATCTCATATATCAGCAGGTTTTATTTTCCTGAGAAACTGTATTCAGTTCAGTTCAGTTGCTCAGTTGTGTCCGACTCTTTGCTAGCTTCAGCATCAGTCGTTCCAATGACTATTCAGGACTGATTTCCTTTAGGATTGACTGGTTTGATCTCCTTGCAGTCTTTTAATATAAATCACTTTTATCTAAGTCTAATGAGAATATTGTCATCTACTAGAAGTTCTTAGCATAGAACTGAGAACATGTACACATTTTTTTATTGATTGAGTTAAGAAAGATGAATGTTTTAATAAATATTGATAAATTATGGAATTTTTAAGATGCAATTTAACTAATTCAGAAATATTTGATAATGATTAGTTTCCTTCATAGTTCTTTTTTCAGATATGGTTCCATGTTCTTTGTATGGTTCTATGTTCTTTGTTCCCTATTTTCTTCAATTTAAGTCTAAATTTGGCAATAAGGAGTTCATGATCTGAACAAGTCATCCCAGTCTTGTTTTTGCTGACTGTATAGAGCTTCTCCATATTTGGCTGCAAAGAATATAATGTCTGATTTTGGTGTTGACCATCTGGTGATGTCCATGTGTAGAGTCTTATCTTGTGTTGCTGGAAGAGGGTGTTTGCTATGACCAGTGTGTTCTCTTGGCAAAACTCTATTAGCCTTTGCCCTGCTTCATTCCATACTTGAAGGCCAAATTTGCCTGTTACTCCAGGTGTTTCTTGACTTCCTACTTTTGCATTCCAGTCCCCTATAATGGAAAGGACATCTTTTTGGGTGTTAGTTCTAAAGGGTCTTGTAGGTCATCATACAACCATTCAACTTCAGCTTTTTCAAGCATTACTGATTGGGGCATAGGCTTGGATTACCGTGATATTGAATGGTTTGCCTTGGAAACAAACAGAGATCATTCTGTCGTTTTTGAGATTGCATCCAAGTACTGCATTTCGGACTCTCTTGTTGACCATGATGGCTAGTCTATTTCTTCTAAGGGATTCCTACCCCCAGTAGTAGATGTAATGGTCATCTGAGTTAAATTCACCCATTCCAGTCCATTTTTGTCCGCTGATTCCTAGAATGTCGATGTTCACCTTGCTTTCTCGTTTGACCACTTCCAATTTGCCTTGATTCATGGACCTGACATTCCAGGTTCCTATGCAATATTGCTCTTTACAGCATCGGATCTTGCTTCTATCACCAGTCACATCCACAGCTGGGTATTGTTTTTGCTTTGGCTCCATCTGTTCATTCTTTCTGGAGTTATTTCTCCACTGATCTCCAGTAGCATATTGGGCAGTTACCAACCTGGGGAGTCTTCTTTCAATATCCTATCCTTTTGCCTTTTCATACTGTTCATGGGGTTCTCAAGGCAAGAATTCTGAAGTGGTTTGCTACTCACTTCTCCAGTGGACCACATTCTGTCAGACCTCTTCATCATGACCCGTCCATCTTGGGTGGCCCCACACAGCATGGTTCAGTTTCATTGAGTTAGACAAGGCTGTGGTCCATGTGATCAGATTGGCTAGTTTTCTTTGAGTATGATTTCAGTGGGTCTGTCCTCAGTGCCGTCTTGCAACTCCTACCGTCTTACTTGGGTTTCTCTTACCTTGGCCGTGGGGTATCTCTTAATGGCTGCTCCAGCAAAGCACAGCCGCTGCTCCTTACCTTGGACAAGGAGTATCTCCTCAGGGCCGCCCCTCCTGACCTTGAACATGGAATAGCTCCCTTTGGCCCTCCTGTTCCTGCACTGCTACAGCTCCTTGGATGTGGGGTTGCTCCTCTTGACCACTGCCCCGACCTCGGGCCTGTAGTATCTCCTCTCAGCCCCTGACCTCAGGCATGTGGTAGATACTCTAGGCCACTGCCCCTGACATTGAGCATAGGGTAGCTTGTCTTGGCCACCACCCCTGACCTTGAACGTGGGGTAGCTCCTCTATTAAATTGAAGAAGGTAGGGAAAACCACTAGCCCATTCAGGTATGACCTAAATCAAATCCCTTATGATTATACAGTGGAAGTAAGAAATAGATTTAAGGGACTAGATCTGATAGAGTGCCTGACGAACTATGGACGGACATTGTACAGGAGACAGGGATCAAGACCATCCCCATGGAAAAGAAATGCAAAAAAGCAAAATGGCTGTCTGAGGATGCCTTACAAATAGCTGTGAAAAGAAGAGAGGCAGAAAACAAAGGAGAAAAGAAAGATATCAACATCTGGATGCAGAGTTGTAAAGAATAGCAAGGAGAGATAAGAAAGTCTTCCTCAGCGATAAATGCAAAGAAATAGAGGAAAACAACAGAATGGGAAAGACTAGAGATCTCTTCAAGAAAATTAGAAATACCAAGGGAACATTTCATGCAAAGCCAGGCTCGATAAAGGACAGAAATAGTATGGACCTAACAGAAGCAGAAGATATTAAGAAGTGGCAAGAATACACGGAAGAACTGTACGAAAAACATCTTTACGACCCAGGTGATCGTGATGGTGTGGTCACTCACCTAGAGTCAGACATTCTGGAATGTGAAGTCAAGTGGACCTTAGAAAGCATCACTACGAATAAAGCTAGTGGAGGTGATGGAATTCCAGTTGAGCTTTTTCAAATCCTGAAAGATGATGCTGTGAAAGTGCTGCACTCAATATTCCAGCAAATGTGGAAAACTCAGCAGTGGCCACAGGACAGGAAAAGGTCAGTTTTCATTCCAATCCCAAAGAAAGGCAATGCCAAAGAATGCTCAAACTACCGCCCAATTGCACTCATCTCACAAGCTAAAAAAAAAGCTCAAAATTCTCCAAGCCAGGCTTCAGCAATACGTGAACCGTGAACTTCCATATGTTCAAGGTGATTTGAGAAAAGGCAGAAACCAGAGATCAAACTACCAACATCCGCTGGATCATGGAAAAAGCAAGAGACTTCCAGACAAACATCTATTTCTGCTTTATTGACTCTGCCAAAGCCTTTGACTCTGTGGATCACAATAAATTGTGGAAAATCCTGAAAGAAATGGGAATACCAGACCACCTGACCTACCTCTTGAGAAACCTATATGCAGGTCAAGAAGCAGCAGTTAGAATTGGACATGAAACAACAGACTGGTTCCAAATAGGAAAAGGAGTACGTCAAGGCTGTGTATTGTCACCCTGCTTATCTAACTTCTATGCACAGTACATTATGAGAAATGCTGGGGTGGAAGAAGCTCAAGCTGGAATCAAGATTGCCAGGAGAAATATCAATAACCTCAGATGTGCAGATAACACCACCCTTATGGCAGAAAGTGAAGAGGAACTAAACAGCCTCTTGATGAAAGTGAAAGAGGAGACTGAAAAAGTTGGCCTAATGCTCAACATTCAGAAAACAAAGATCATGGCATCCGGTCCCATCACTTCATGGGAAATAGATGGGGTAACATTAGAAACAGTGTCAGACTTTATTTTTTGGGGGTTCTAAATTCACTGCAGATGGTGACTGCAGGCATGAAATTAAAATACGCTTACTCCTTGGAAGGAAAGTTATGACCAATCTATATAGCATATTCAAAAGCAGAGACATTACTTTGCCAACAAAAGTCCATCTAGTCAAGGCTATAGTTTTTCCAGTGGTCATGTGTGGATGTGAGAGTTGGACTGTGAAGAAAGCTGAGTGCTGAAGAATTGATGCTTTTGAACTGTGGTGTTGGAGAAGACTCTTGAGAGTCCCTTGGACTGCAAGGAGATCCAGCCAGTTCATTCTAAAGAAGATCAGTCCTGGGTGTTCATTAGAAGGACTGATGCTAAAGCTGACACTCCAGTACTTTGGCCACCTCATGTGAAGAGTTGACTCCTTGGAAAAGACCCTGATGCTGGGAGTGATTCGGGCCGGAGGAGAAGGGGACGACAGAGGATGAGATGGCTGAATGACATCACCGACTCAATGTAGGTGAGTTTAAGTAAACTCCAGGAGTTGGTGATGGACAGGGAGGCCTGCAGTACTGTAATTCATGGAGTCACAAGGGTCAGACACGACTGAGTGACTGAACTGAACTGATATTCTTTGTTCAGGTATATTTCTATATTCTGTTGTTTGTTATGGTATCATAGTAAGTAGCTTGTGAATGAGGTTTTTAAAATAATTTTTAGATATGTTTTAATAATTTAATGAATAGATTTTGAATCTGAATATTTGTATATGAAAGCATATTTACTTTGAAGAAGATTAAGTTACTAATGTATAGTCTCTTTTTGTTGTAATCAAGTAATATATTTTAGAGTTGTTAAGGTTTCAATTTTAAATTTACTGCCCCTACAATAATAAAAACAAAATATTCTTTTATTTCCATAAAGCCAGTTTTTATTAATGAATACAATTAGCTATACATAAAGTAAGGCTACTGGATGATTGAAGCTTATGTGTATTTTAGTGTATTATAATATCATACTAGACTATATATAGTATAAATTATATATAGTAAACATTAAGAATTAGGTACAAAGACTAGTTATTAAGGCTGTATGTCACATAGTAGCATAATCATAGTATTCATTTTACCTTTCAAGAATTTCAATAAGTGGCCAACCTATTCTCAGTGCTTGGTCAAACCAGTCTTTTATTAGGTTGCTCCTCTTGTGTTCTTCTACATAAAGTCATTATTAAATGAAAAGCCATTACAGTCTAGTATATAGGTTTTTAAGTGAAATTAAAAATCATCATTCAACCAATACACCTTCCTCAGTGTGTTGTGCTATATGACTAGGCTGCGTATAGACGGCATTGCTTCGCTGCAAATCTGAATCTCTTTTGGACATGTAGGAGAATCACACCTCTTCCCACCTGCATCAGGGTTGAGGTGCATGGCTAGTGCTAGCCAGTGGGCTATGATGGAAGTGATGTCTGTGACTTTCAAGTTGGTGAATTTAAAATTGCTAGAAGTAGACTCTTGAACTCTTCCTGCCCAAGGATCAGATGGGTAGAACCACATGGAAGGAAATTCTATCAGTCTACGTCCCTAGGGTGAATGGGCACATACTAGAGACTACCCCCTCTTCCATACCTGGATTCCACCAGCAGTAAGCTCTGGGTTTGTCGGATGAGACAAATGAAACAAGGTAGACAAATGATAGAGAAAAGATGGAGAAATGAAACCAAAGATAGCCAAATGAACTACTTGGATATTTAATCCACTGAAATTATATGTATTTATATACATACATACATGCTCACATAGCAAATAAGTTTCTAATAGTATTATCTAATTAATTTTCCTAAAATATCATACTTCATCTAATTATCTTTACATCATCATTCTATTTACAAAATGACTAATCTCACTTTCTCAGTTTCTCAGGATTTTTTCTCCAAGTGTTTAAAAGCTGAAAATTTCAATCTAAAACTTTGTCTCCAAAATAAATGTTGAGTTACTATTTGCTAAGTGTTAAAGCCCTCATCAAACAGATTTATATTGAGCTAGGAAATAAATGTCAGTTCCATTCTCTTATTCTTAATTTTTCATTTTTTTCCCCTCCTGAATCAGATTTTAAAACTATGCCAGCTTAGGGAAAACAAAAACTCACTGCTTATTCTCTTAGGAGGTTGGATGATAGCTTCATTTCAGCCTCTGACAATTTAAAATCTACGTTTGTGCTCATTTCTAAGTCAGCAAACTAGTACAAAAATACATTAATTGTACATGTTGAAAAAATACTATCTCCAAACTTATTAGTTTGTTTTATAAAACTCAACAGTAAACTGTTATCCACAATATGTGATGTTAACTGCCTTCCCACTGAATTATACTGCTTATAATATATGAGAAAATAAAATTGACTTAACATGTACTCTGTAATCACTAGGCTATAGTACATATTCAAATGAAGAGACTTGAATTTAACCTGAGTTAGTAGGCTATAAAGTATATCCATAAATATGTTTGCTGTATATATATAAACATTAATGTATAAAATATATAAATAAATGATATGTAAATGATATATACTTATATATATATATATAAAGTGTGCATATTGTACAAATGTATAAATTTAAAAAACATAACATTTTTGTATTATAGTTGTCCATATATTAAAATACCATTACTATAACGTTGCTATACTCACCTTAGTTTAGATATTTTCCATTAATTCTTATGGAGCATAAAATTTTAATGAAATTTCAGGTTTGCAATCAAAGAGCAATATTATATGCCTTTCTGATTTTCAGCTTAACAATATGGTACACTTTATAAGAAATTTTATTTTGGAACGTTTAGATTTTTGTTTATCTTAGGAGTTCAGTGTCTCATTTGACATTTTCTGTTTTTAATGGGTTGAATTTCTGTGCAAATAATGTAGAAGTTGTGGCCCATCATCTGATCTCTCTCGGTTAGATTTTGGCCAAACTTACTTCAGACCTTTTATAGTAGTAAGGGACTGGGAGATCTTCACAGTGAAAGTTAAGAATTCTGTTCTGACTGCGACATTGTTACTCTCCAACTTTAGAATCATTTGATGACACTGAGTGGCACATGCGCAGAGTTGTTTTCCTCTTTTGATTTTCATGTTTTGTTAGTGTATAGTTACAAGAAATTTAATCTCTTTACTATTTAATCTCTTTATATAATATATAAGAATCCTCCATGTTAAGGAGTAGATAAAGGAATATTACACATTTATCATGTTTGCATCTACTTTTGTGTTTGGTATAAATAGTAAGGTCTAGATTTCAGTATAAAATAGTGCCAAGTAATCTGTTTCAATTCAAAAATTTATCTACAAGCTTATGATCTTGAGTATGATTTATACCTACTAAAAATCACATTTACAGTTTTTCTACATTTCAAAAATACAAGCTACATTTCAAAAACTGTAATTGTGAACTCTTCTTAGAAAATGACATTAAAGTATTTGCCAGAAAAAGTATAAGAAGTTTAAAGAATCAGTCTTGATCCAAAATAAAAACAGCAGTTTGAAAAAAAAAAAATCTTTGTGTGAAAATTTTTCTGAAAATTCAAATATTTAAGATACTATTTCAAGTCTCCACGTAATCCCCATGTTACTTGGCGTACATGCACATATGTGTATATCTCATGTATGTATATTATTCAAGCATAGAACTCTTCCCAGTAAGCTGTTCATTGAATCAAATTTCAGATAATAATACCTTAAGCTAGGAAAAAGGGTATGCTTCCAGTCTGTATTTTGATGTTGATAGCATAAGTTTCAAATTATTCTGAGCTAACGGAAAAAATAAAATTGTTTATAAATGACAATAACAAGCAGTGGTCGTGTGTTTCAAGCAAGTTTTCATTTTAATGGACACAGCTTTATACTCCAGAAAAACCTGATAATACCTGTGAAAGGTTAACTTTAATAAAAGATACTAAATTCTAGAGAATAAGATGAGGTTTTTTAATGATTTGTTTAAAAGTAAATTTACTATGAAATAGTAAGATGGGTTCCAACACTAGGCATAACTTTGGAAGTGAGGAAATAAATGTGCCCTCAGGAAAAGTCAGAATATTACAAAGGAAAATTCAGAATATTACAAAGAAACGGTAAATCCAGTCTCAGTCTCAGTATATTTGCACTTTTTAAAGCCATACAAAGTTATCCTCTCTAAAAATATTTATATTCAGTCTTGGCAGTGTCTAGAAGAGCTGTTATATAAATGCTTCTAAATGAATTATGTTATTGGTTATGTGTATCATAAGCATGTATACGTGCTAGGTTACTTCAGTCGTGTCCAGCTCTGTATGACCCTATAGACCATAACCCACCAGGGTCCTCTGTCCATGGGATTCTCCAGGCAGCAGTACTAGCGTGAGTTGCCGTGCCCTCCTCCAGGGATCTTCCCCACCCAGGGATCAAACTCAGCCTCTTATGTCTCCTGCTTTGGCAATTGAGTTCTTTACCACTAGTGCCACCTGGGAAGCCCATCATAAGCATGTATCATTTTTAATAGCGATCTAAATTATATGATCTGGTGCCCGTAGTGATTCACACACACACACACACTGCTACCTTCTTGTCTAAGAAGATATGCTACCTTGTTTAAGGGTATATCATTTTAAAAACAGAAAAAAATATGGAAATAAACAACAAAATGAACAGACTTTTGCTTTTAAACAAAAAATGTTGGACATGTCACATTTAGGAATAGCATGTAAAGGGACAAGACAGGGAGAAATTGATACTTAAGTAGAATACATAAGAAAAAAATTACAGTAGAAAACAAAATCAAAAAGCTTCACTTCAGATTTATTTGAAAGGCCAGAGAACCTGACAAATAATGTAAAATATCCTGGCTTCTATCAATCTGACATGAAACTCAAAGTGACAAGGAAGTAAAGCCTTGTTTCAAAATCACGAAAAAGATTAATGTCAAAGAAACTACAGTTTGGGTAGGAATGGAAAAATCATTTTAATAAATTATTCATGTTTATATTAGAAAATGGTAGCTATGTTTTTAAAATTAAATGGCATTTATTACCTCTTTACACTTGCCTAAGTTGATGTTTTATGAAATAGAAGGTTTGAAGTCTTCATCTCTATGTAACCTTCTGATATTAAATTTTACCAAAAGGTCGATTAAAGTTTTGTTTTTAGAAATAAATATCTGAGATGCTGTTAAGTAATTAAATCTTGTCACTCTTGTGTATCAGATAAATGAGGCTGGTTGGCACTTGTTCATTTAGATCTACTGATGCAGGTTTAAATCATTTCCGAAAGTCAAAAGCACAAGCAATTTGCAGAAGAGAGCCACACAATGATGATAAGAAAAGCATGGTCGGCAATTTGAAGTGTCTTTATAATACATATACGACTCCTGTGGTAGAACTTTATGGTCTTATAAGACCATGTAATCATCAAGTTTCAGTCTCGGGGGCTCTGTGTAAGTGTGGAGGTATAATAGATCGCCTTATCATTCTAACCAAGCATAAGGGGAGTTGCTTATTCTTCAAGTACACAGCAAGCATAAAGAGCTCTACATACAAGAGTTTCAGGCATTGTATCCCTGGGTACTTCATTTAAGTCAATAACTCTTCTAAAAAGGCAAAATTCAAAACAGTGCATTAGAAGATAATGGGTTTTTATTGGTTCCAATATCTTTTCATGTTATTTCTTCTTGATGGACTGAGTTGGGCACAGATACACTGAATTTGTACAGTTGAATTCAGTGCAGTTGTTTTAATTCAGATGTAAAAATTATATTCAAAAGGCATATTTTGTGGCTTTTGATAAATGAAACCAATAGGTATGTATCACAGCACACTATGCCCTGGTTATTTTTCATGGGAAACGGTGTCTTGTTTATGAGTGTTAGGTCCATGTTATTTCCTTTTGGCAATCTCTCTCAGCTAGGTAAAGCCTCCTTAGTACTTAAGGATCTGTAGCACTTATTAATGTCAGTAACCGTGAACATCCTTCAAACAGTTTTGACTGTCACTGAAACAATGACTTCCAAATCTGATTCTTCCATATGGATCCATGGCTAAGCTGCAGATTCATTTCTCTGATTGCCTTTTGGATAACCATTTTCAGTGGATTAAAAGGCACCTCACATTATGACATCAATGTCTCCAAATATGCCCCTCCTCCAATGTTCATATCTTTGTTAATAGTATCAGCTAGGTCCAAGCAGAAAACCAGGGCTCTTCTTTCCCCCTGCCCACCATCTGTCACTTGGTCTGTGGATTATTTAATCTTCTTCCACTCCCCATGTCCAGCACTGGTTTTTTAGTTCCATCCATTGTCATTACTCTCCAGCCTAACCGTACTAGCTTTTTGTCTTCTCCCCATTCATATGTGGCTTTTCCCCAGTCCACTTTCAATCTTCTTCCATGCTTGCTTCTTGAAACCTCAAGTACAAATATGATTATTTTGTATTTTAGCTTTTATGACTCTAATTCTCAGAATACAATTATTTTTGTTTAGTACTTCTGTGTCATTATAACAGGATGTCTGTATCCTTAGCTTTGCTGCTTTGGGCCATCAGTTTAGTTGCTCAGTCATGTCCAGCTCTTTGCTACCCCATGGACTGCAGCATGCCAGGCTTCCCCCATATTCTTCTTTTATTCAACAATTTTTAAGCACATAGAGCTCCTGAAATGCCTTATGCTTTTTTTTTTTTTTAGCCTCTGTTTTCTGTATAAGGCATTCACTGAATCAGTCACCCACTTCACTGCTCTTCTTTAAAACTGTACCACTTCCTCCTGGAAGTCTTTTGACCACCAACCTTTTGACTCTCAAAACATTTACTTACCTCCTGAGAGGGAGGTTGTTAATAGAGTGTATAATACAGAAGCAAAATTGGATGTAAGATACTTTGTCTCTCTCTCCATTAGATGTAGAGCAGACTGAGAAGAATGATCACAATTAACTTTAATTGTGAGAGCATAGTCAAGGGTTATTATAGTACTTTGAGAGACTGAATACAATGCTGGAATTAGACCTCTAGAATTCAATCTGTTACAGTAAGAAGACCCAAACCATTTTTAATGTAACAGTATTCCTTTTGTGCCATGTATTTTTGTTTGGATGTTTTGGTGTTGCAGCAAAATTGTGTGAGATTTATCCTTGAAATACTGCACTGGATCCTAAAGCTTTTTATTAATAAAGTGAACAGTGGAAAAGGAGGTCTGGAAATGGGGTAGAAGGAGCCATAAAGACCAACTTTTATGGAGACTTAACTGAAAACTTTTCATTCAGGAAATCATTTGCCATGTAGAACACCATGGCAGTGGGAGCAGGAAAAAATGGCTGCAAATGAGGTGAAATTGGAGGCAGGGAGACTAAAGGTTGTTGTGAGAGACATAAGTGATTTTGGTCTTGGAGTGAGAGAAGAATGAGAGATACACAGATCTAGAACCAGTGTGACCTGGTCATTTATCATCTCTTATGATATTTCATCAGATCAAAAACCTTTAATCCACTTGTCAAAGTTTGTTAGCAGACTGTTTGTTTAGATCAGGTATTGAATCCTTTATAATATTTTTTTCTTACTTTATAAAAAGGTTTACTTGTTCTTTTGAGCATTTTTCTTTAGGTAAAAGACCAAATAAATGAATACACGGTGATAACTTAAGAATTCATTTAATGCCATTGAGGAGACATATGAATCTACTTTCCTAGTTACACTAAACGATTATTTTATGTCAGAATAACTTGAATTTATTCACCCAATTTGACTGATACATGAAAACTTTTGGGGGATATTAAGTTATGAATGAAAATTAAAAATACATGAATTATTAGAAAAAGAATTATTTCTTAAGGTATTTGTTGAACTGGCAGTAGCTAGGACTGATAAATATAAATTCAACATCAATTACTATAATAAATACATTAAAATCTGAACAAGTAATGCTTACTATGTTGTAAACTGATATAGTTGATATATTTTTTCTTTTTATATATAGAAGTCTATCTTTATAAATGATAAAATAAGTTATGAGTGCTCTGTATACATGTATGCTTATTTGCATATGGCAATTCTTTATTTGTATGCAACTAGAGATACAAGGATATAACCTCATTTTGTCTTAGATACAGAATTAGATTTCAACCATACCTTTATGGAACATGACTCAGTAAATAGCGATCTGTAGTACAAAAGATTTATTTTTTGTTTAATTTCACTCTGAAGCAGTGCATGGTGTTTAAGCGATTGTTCTTCTTAATTATAGCAATCTACTATGTGCTGCATTTCAGTGCATCTAATCTTTCCATCTTAAAATCACCAGGCAACTCTTTGTTCTGAAACTAGTTGACACAAACTCTTAAGTACTAAGCAGTCTGTGCCTCATTGACAGTATCACCCTTGCCCCCAGGAGCCTTGTTATCCTTTTCCAACCATACCTCATTAGTCAGCTCCAATACTTTTTGATCCTTCTCTGTGAATTCAGTAGACCAGATTTGTATGTAGACACTAAATTCCCTATGCAGTTAGGCAGTCTCAGAGCAAGAGCAAGAGATTTCCCATATCTAATTTAGTCTGCAGTTCTTGGCCAGAGTTTCCTCTCTGCCTTAAAGGAACTGTGTACCCATCATTCTGTGTGTGTGTGTGCGTGCGTGTGTGTGTGTGTGTGTGTATGCCTGTGTTGTGTCTGGTATGTATATTAGGTCTTGTATAATTTAATATCCCCTTGCAGAGTTTTAATGTTTTCATGTTGTATTCACCAGTATATATTCACCAATTGTATTCACAGTCACCACTGTGGTTATTTTCAAGAGCCCTGGGAACATTCCATGTGAAAAAAATTATCTTCACTGAAATTATACATTACATACTATCATTACAGAGATTTTTCTTTTTCATTTTTGCCTTCTCTTATAACAATGTAAGTGGTTTGGGAAGGGTAACAAGCTGTGTTCTTCTTGAGATTCATAACAAGAAAATTAAGTAGTATTTCTGGACAGTAATATAGGGCCAAGGAAAGAACAAAGATTCTTTGACTAAAAGAGAGGATGTTAGATTTTTATCACTGATCCTAGCATTTTAGCAGCATGGTCAGAATGGCTCCATAAATATATATTTTTAAAAAATCTTTTAAATGCTGAGTATTAAAAGGTAAATAAAAAATAATGATACAGGCAGATAGCATTTATTGTGCAGTTATAAGTGACAAAAGCGTTCTTAAGTACATGTAATCCTCGGCACAGATCTGTGAGGCAAACACTATTGTCATCCCCATTGTGCAGGCAAGGAAAATGAGCTTTAGAGAGGAGAAAATGCTTTCCCAAGGTCAAATGCATACTTCACAGAGACTCAGCCTTTCAGTGGGAGGGCAGTAAGTAACAGTATTCTTTGCTCATACTGCATACATACATATGTGTTCTGTTTAGTCACTCAGTCATGTCCAGCTCTTTGCGACCTCATGGACGGTAGCCTGCCAGGCTTCTCTTTCCATGGAGATTCTCCAGGCAAGAATACTAGAGTGTGTTGCTATTTCCTCCTTCTGGGGATCTTCCCAACCCAGGGATCAAACCCTGGCCGCCTGTATTACAGGCCGACTCACCGTCTGAGCCACCAGGGAAGCCAGGCATATACTGAATTCTAAGATGCCGATTTATTTAAAGGAAAAGGCATCATCAGCAGAATAATTAGGCATCTGAAAACGGCACCTCAATTTGAAGTTCTTTATATTTGGCCTTAATTGTGCATTTATTCTTAAATGGCTTAGACTTCACCTCTGTGTTCTCATAGTTTCTGATTTCTTTTTAAACTTATTTATTTTATTTCCCTTTTTAAAGTTTAAATTTTAAAAAGGTTTAGAACATTTTTGTCTGGTTTTTGTTGGTTCAGAATGTAGCAAGCTGTATTTACTAAATATGGCTCTAATGTATAAAATGGATATTTAACAATCTTTCCAAAATTTGAGTTACAAATAGTCACATTTATGATGAAAATGACTTTGTGAAACAGTATCAGTGGAGGAAATTGTGTTGTCTTCCTCAGGTAATTTCTGTGAAGTTCCAACTTTATGTTTACAAACTATGCAGTATTTCCGAAATGTAAAATTATAGTATTTCACTATTTGATTCCAGTGAAGAGTATCTCATGATGTGACAGGTTTTAAATAAATTAGAGGGTGGACATAAGGCATGTAGTTTTATTGAAAAATAGAGTTATATTTAAGTTGCTATATCTGAAGTTATTGTTCAAGTAAAAGAAAATAACTGACAAAATTTTATGTCAAGATGTAAAAAGGACCTGTTCTCTATGTGACATCTAAAGGAGATGTGCATCTTACAAATATTTATTCCAGCTAAGGAAAGGATTATAATATCATGCACCCTGACGTCCTTTTATTCATAGGCTTATTTGACATTCATGTTAACTCTGTCTGGCACCCTTAATGTGTTTATTTTTATTTATTTATTTTTAGATGAAAGGACAACAGAAGTATAAGACATTAAATGACTAGTTTGAAGTTGAGGCTGTGCCCATGAGAGAGAAACTTAAAATGCTTGCAAGATAAACATTTTGCCTCCTAATCTTATGACATTCTTGTGCATAATGCTTCTAACCCCTTCAAGAAAAATTTTGCAAGTAATTATCATTTTATTAAAAATCCTCATTATTCTTATTTTCTTTTATAAAAGTGGTTTCTCCTGAGCTCCTTCTATGTGCTCTGCAATTTGCACATTTTTTTAAAGCAGAGCAGCTGTGTTCTGGGTATTAGCCAGGTGCTCAGTCTATGGGAAACCAGACATTGGGAGCAAGACCAGAAATGTCAGCAATACAGGGGTTAGAGAATTGACAAGGACAAGAACCTTTTAATATGTGTACCAAATTAACGGTAGGAATAAGGCTTATCTCATCATTAGAGCCCACAGTGGGGGGTGTGTGGTGGTGCCTGAGATATGATTAGAGAGATTAGATTTGGTCTTCCCATCTCCCTGTACTTTATTAATATTTCATTTACACTGGCATTAGATTAGATTCCTTTAGCCAAATCCACTGAAAAGATTCGTTCATTTTAATATTTATGAACACTGCTTGTTCCTTAAAGTGGATTTTTTTGTTTGTGTGCTTAATTGGATCAGTGGGTTTCTTCTTATTAACATTTTTCTTTTTTGAGATTAAGGTTGATGAATTAAATTAGTGACATCTGGCTCAGCTCTTGGACTAAATGCAACTCCTTTAATGATTGTGTTATATACTGTGGGATAAAATGAACATTTGCTATAAAGATAAAATTAAATTTAGTTTAGAATCATACAGTGTTGAATCATTTTTTTAAAAAGCAAAACTCATAATATTTTATGAATATCTAAGAACAGGAAGAGGGAAGGATAACATTTTTGGGGGAAGAGTTGTAGCAGGAAGTACTTGGCCTCTTATTAATTTATTCATTTTATTATTTAGTTGGTATATTTATTTTTAATTAATTTTTATTGGAGTATAGTTGCTTTACAACATTGTATTAGTTTCGACTATACAGCAAAATGAATCATCCATACGTAGTCATTTATCCCCTCCCTTTGTGATGTTGGAGAAGACTCTTGAGAGTCCCTTGGACTGCAAGGAGATCCAACCAGTCCTGGGATTTCTTTGGAAGGAATGATGCTAAAGCTGAAACTCCAGTACTTTGGCCACCTCATGCGAAGAGTTGACTCATTGGAAAAGACTGATGCTGGGAGGGATTGGGGGCAGGAGGAGAAGGGGACGACAGAGGATGAGATGGCTGGATGGCATCACTGACTCAATGGATGCGAGTTGAGTAAACTCCGGGAGTTGGTGATGGACAGGGAGGCCTGGCGTGCTGCAGTTAGAGTTGGTGATGGACAGGGAGGCCTGGCATGCTGCAGTTCATGGGTTCGCAAAGAGTCAGACACAATTAAGCGACTGAACTGAAGTGAACTTCGACTTCCTTCCCATTCAGGTCACCACAGTGTATTAAGTAGTTGATTCCTTGTATTATAGAGTATTTTCTCATTAGTAACTTCTTATACATGGTATTGACAGGGTATATATGTCAATCTGGATCTCCCAATTCCTCCCACCCTATCTTTCCCCCTTGGTGTTCATATATTTGTTCTGTATGTCCTTGTACCTATTTATTCTTTGCAGATAAGATCACCTATACCATTTTTCTGGATTACCCATGTGTATATTAATATACGATATTTGTTTTGTCTTTCTGACTTACTTTACTCTATGATTTTCATTCCTTTTTGTGGCTGTATAATATTTCATTCAGTGGCACTAAAAACATAGCTTTGAAATCCTTACTTATCTCTTCAACTATATGAGAATAGTGTGTTAGAATTTCTGGGGCTGAAATGGAAATTTCTCAACCCAAAGAGTGTCAAAATACAGCCTGAAGTATTGACATAATTTAGTGTAAAACAATAATACTTTTAAATGTATCAGCTTTCATTTGAAGAACTTTTCTTGTGGCTTTTTGTGGACAGAATTTGTTGGGAATATTGCTTTTTACAAAGTGAATTGATTTTGTTTATATTTGTACTTGAGCAAAGTTTCTAAACTTGTGCCCTACCGACATTTTGAGCTGGGTGATTCATTGTTGTGGAGATTGTCCTGTGCATTGTAGGATATTTAGAGTGTCTTGGGTCTCTACCTACCAAATGCCAATAGAACTTCTAATAGTCTTTCTTTTCTATTATTTTGGTCCTACTTTGTAGCATGTGGGATCTTAGTTGCCTGACCAGGGATAAAACCCTTGGCCCTTGCATTGGAAGCTCAGAATCTTAAATCCTGGACCTCCAGTGAAGTCCTGCCTCCCTATTAGTGGTTTTTTTTTTTTTTTTTTTTTGGTTGAAGGATACTTGCTTTACAATGTTGTGCTGGTTTCTGCTATACATCAGCATGAATCAGCCATAGGTATACAATGTCCCCTCCCTCTTTGAAACTCCCTTGCACCCCCTACCCCATCGTACCCTTCTAGGTTGTCACAGAGCATCAGGTTGAGCTCCTTGCATCGTACAGCAAATTCTCACTGGCTATATATTTTGCACACGGTGATATATATGCTTCAATGCTACTCTGAATTGTCCCAGTCTCGTCTTCCCCTGTTGCATATGCAAGTCTGTTCTTGGTCTCCTTTGCTTCTCTACGAATAGATTCATCAGTACCATTTTTCTAGATTCCATATATATGTGTTAATATATGGTATTTGTTTTTCTCTTTCTTACTTATTTAACTTGTAAAACAGGCTCTAGGTTCATCCACCTCACTAGAAATGACTCAAATGTGTTCCTTTATTATGGCTGAGTAGTATTCCATTGTATATATGTACCAAAATGTCTTTATCCGTTCACCTGTCAATGGACGTCTAGATTGTTTCCATGTCCTGGTTATTGTAAATAGTGCTGCAATGAACACTGGGGTACATGTATCTTTTAGAATTGTGGTTTTCTAGGGTATATGCCCAGTAGTGGGTTTGCTGAGTCATATGGTAGATTTACTCCTAGTTTTTAAAGAAATCTCCAGACTATTCTCCCTAGGTGCTGTATCAATTTACATTCCCACCAGCAGTGCAAGAGGGTTTATTTTTCCACATCCTCTCCAGCATTTATTGTTTATAGATTTTTGATAATGGCCATTCCGACCAGTGTGAAGTTATATCTCATTGTAGTTTTGATTTACATGTTTCTCATTAATAAGCAATGTTGAGCATTTTCTCATGAATTTATTAGCTATCAGTATGTCTTCTTTGGAATGATATCTGTTGGAGCTAATCAGTGAATCTAGTAAAGTCACAGGATACAAAGTCAGTACACAGAAATTTCTTGCATTCATATACACTTAACAATGAAAAATCAGAAAGAGAAATTAAGCAAGCAATCCCATTCACTATTGTAACAAAAAGAATGAAGTATCCAAGAATAAACTTACCTAAGGAGACAAAAGAGCTGTATACAGAAAACTATAAGACACTGATGAATGAAATCTAAGGTGACATAAACAGATGGAGAGATATGGCATGTTCTTGGATTGAAAGAATCAGTATTGTGAAAATGACTATACTGCCTAAAGCAATCTACAGATTCAGTGTAATCCCTATCAAATTACCAATGGCATTTTTCGCAGAACTATTATAGAACAAAAATTTTCACAATTCATGTGGAAACACAAAAGACCTCAAATAGCCAAAGCAATCTTAAGAAGGAAGAATGGAGCTGGAGGAATCAACCATCCTAATGTCAGACTATACTACCTGTCTTGACCATCAAAATTGTCTGTAGATATTGCTGAAAGGAACAATCTCAATTGATTGAGAAAGAGTATTTACAAATGCATAGGTGATTTTTACTTTTTCAGATTTGAAATTCTAAATTAGAGCTACATAAATAATGAAAGCTAGAAATAAATAGCTCATAAACAGTGAGGATCTTGAAATGTGACTTATTTGGGTGTTGTGTCTATGACTGCCTGTATTTGAATTTTGGTAAATTACTCTTTCTATATTTTATTTTTATCAACTAAAAAAGAGTAATATTTTTAGGTTCCTGCAAAAGTAATTGTGATTTTGCATTTTTGAATTTTTCATTTGATATTGGAATACATTCTTATATAAATTTGATTGTTATACATCATTTTAATATACATTTCTCACTGTATTTTTTTGCTAATTACTTATTACTTGCTGATTATTTTATATTTATTTTATACTTTAGAAATGATATTCAACAAAAAGCAAATTTGAGCAATTTTTGTATTTAAGTTCAAAATGGATTGTAAAGCAGCTCAGACAGCTCACAACATCAACAATACATTTGACCCAGGAACTGCTAATGAATGTACAGTGCAGTGATGGCTCAAGAGGTTTTGCAAAGCACATGAGAGCCTTGAATGTGAGGAGCATTGTGGCCAGCCATAGGAAGTCAACAATGACCAATGGAGAGCAGTCATTGAAGCTGATCCTCTTAAACTGCATGAGCTTTGGCCAACAACTCAGCGTTGACCATTCTACAGCCGTTTGGCATATGAAGTAACTTGGAAAGGTGAAAAAGCTCAATAAGTGGTGTGGGGCCCTAAATGGGAAACCTCAGGAAAAAAAAAGGGGGGGGGCCAGTTTGACAGTTGGAAGCGGTTGGAAACTAAGATGTTGCCTGGCAGAAGTGATACGGGTGGGGTCTATGTCAAAGTTTTTGATTGGCTCTCTTGATTTCCATGCAAATGAGGATTTGACCTTTAACATGATTGGTGCGACTGAAGGCACATAATGACTTGACCTTTAATGTGATTGGTGCAACTATGGAAAGTCCCTCCTAAACCACCCCCTGCTTGCCTATATAAGCTGGGTGTTTGCAGCAATAAAGTGGAACCGCTTCGATGGAACCCCTGTCGCGTCTGATTGTCTCTCGCTCACTGAGGGGCTGGGTTGGCGGACAGCAGGCTCACCTCTCCTCGGGAACCCCTCGGCTCCAGAAAGAAAGAAAGAATTAAGGACAGATCGGAAAAGAAGAGGAGAGGGAAAATAAGAGAGTTTTTGGCACTTCCCTCATAAAGGAGGGGGGCCCACCTTGAAATCCGGATTACCTCGGGCGATACTCCTCTAAAGGGAGCTCCATGCTGTGACCCTGCCAGGGTCCTTCGTCGCTCATCTTTCAGAGCCGCACGGTGACACCACCTCCGTCCGTCCGCTTCATGTGCCCCACGTTGGGCGCCAGTATCTGCTGGGGGTGCTCCGCAGAAAGAGTGGAGGCAGTGGAACTTCCCTCGGCAAAGCCGAGGGGTTCCCGAGGAGAGGTGGAGCCTGCTGTCCGCCAACCCAGCCCCTCAGTGAGCGAGAGACAATCAGACGCGACAGGGGTTCCATCGAAGCGGTTCCACTTTATTGCTGCAAACACCCAGCTTATATAGGCAAGCAGGGGGTGGTTTAGGAGGGACTTTCCATAGTTGCACCAATCACATTAAAGGTCAAGTCATTATGTGCCTTCAGTCGCACCAATCATGTTAAAGGTCAAATCCTCATTTGCATGGAAATCAAGAGAGCCAATCAAAAACTTTGGCAACCATAGACCCCGCCTGTATCATTTCTGCCAGGCAACATCTTAGTTTCCAATGGTTTCCAACTGTCAAACTGGCCCTTCCTCCTTTTTTTTTTCACCAAGGTTTCCCATTTAGGGCCCCACAAAGCGGATGCCTCATGAGCTGACTGAAAGTCAAAATAATTGTCATTTTGAAATGTCCTCTTCTCTTAATCTGTGCAACAACAACAAACTATATCTTGCTCAGATTGTGACACATGATGAAAAGTGGGTTTTATAAGACAATCAGCAATGACCAGATTAGTGGACTGCGATGAAGCTCCAAAGCACTTTCCAAAGCCAAACTTGCACCAAAAAAAAGGTCATGGTCACTGTCTGGTGGTCTACCACTAGTCTGGTCCACTACAGTTTTCTGAATCCCAGAGAAACCATTACATCTGAGAAGTATGCTCAGCAAATCAATGTGATGCACCAAAAATGGCAATTCCTGTGGCTGGCATTGGTCAGCAGATAGCGCCTACTTCTTTTACATGACAACACTTGACCACACATTGCTCAACCAGTTGCTTCAAAAACTGAATGAATTGACTACAAAGTTTTACCAATTCTGCCATATTCACCTGACCTCTCACCAACTTATTCAGTCATCTCCAAAACTTTTGCAGGGAGAATGCTTCCATGAGCAAAAGGAGGCAGACAATACTTCTCAAGAGTTCATCAAATCCTGAAGCACAAATTTTTGTGCTACAGGAAAAAAAACAAATGTTTTTTCATTGACAAAAATGTGTTGATTGTTAACAGTTCCTATTTTGATTAATGAAGATATGTTTGAGTCTAGTTCAGTTCACTTTAGTCACTCAGTCGTGTCCGACTCTTTGCAACCCCATGAACCGCATCACACCAGGCCTCCCTGTCCATCACCAACTCCCAGAATCCACCCAAACCCACGTCCATTGTGTCAGTGATGCCATCCAACCATCTCATCCTCTGTCACCCCTTCTCCTCCAGCCATCAATCTTTCTCAGCAACAGGGTTTTTTCAAATGAGTTAGCTCTTCACATCAGGTGGCCAAAGTACTGGAGTTTCAGCTTTAGCATCATTCCTTCCAATGAAAACCCAGGACTGATCTCCTTTAGGATGGACTGTTCGGATCTCCTTGCAGTCCAAAGGACTCTCAAGAGTCTTCTCCAACACCACAGTTCAAAAGCATCAATTCTTCGGCACTCAGCTTTCTTCACAGTCCAACTCTCCTATCCATACATGACCACTGGAAAAACCATAGCCTTGACTAGATAGACAAAAATTAACAAACTAAGGTCTCTGCTTTTTAATATGCTGTCTACGTTGATCATCTTTCTTTCCAAGGAGGAAGCGTCTTTTAATTTCATGGCTACAATCACCATCTGCAGTGATTTTGGAGCCCAGAAAAACAAAATCAGCCACTATTGCCCCATCTATTTCTCATGAAGTGATGGGACCAGATGCCATGATCTTCGTTTTCTGAATGTTGAGCTTTAAGCCAACTTTTTCACTCTCCTCTTTCTCTTTCATCAAGAGGCTTTTTAATTCTTCACTTTCTGCCATAAAGATGGTGTCATCTGTATATCTGAGGTTATTAATATTTCTCTTGGCAATCTTGATTCAAGTTTGTGCTTCCTCCAGCCCAGCATTTTTCATGATGTACTCTGCATATAAGTTAAATAAGCAGGATGACAATATACAGCCTTGACATACTCCTTTTCCTACTTGGAACCAGTCTGTTGTTCCATGTCCAGTTCTAACTGTTGCTTCCTGACCTGCGTATAGGTTTCTCAAGAGGCAGGTCAGGTGGTCTGGTATTCCCATCTCTTTCAGCATTTTCCACAATTTATTGTGGAAATAGATGTTTTTCTGGAACTCTTTTGCTTTTTCAGTGATTCAGCGGATGTTGGCAACTTGATCTCTGGTTCCTCTGCCTTTTCTAAAATCAGCTTGAACATCTGGAAGTTCACAGTTCACGTATTGCTGAAGCCTGGCTTGGAGAATTTTAAGCATCACTTTACTGGTGTGTGAGATGAGTGCAATTGTGTGGTAGTTTGAGCATTATTTGTCATTGCCTTTCTTTGGGATTGGAATGAAAACTGACCTTTTCCAGTCCTATGGCTACTGCTGAGTTTTCCAGGAGCCTAGTTATAATGATTTAAAATTCATGGTCTGAAACCACAATTACTTTTGTACCAACCTAATAGTGTCTTGTTTTAAGTGTCATTTTTAGTAAAATGTCATAGTGGATAGAAAATAGTTAACTTATCTACTTGCTCTTAATACAGTATTACTGACTGTTACTATAGTTTAAATAATACATGCTAATTTTATCTTAGTGCAAGTCTATGATAATGGTATGATAAAATGGCAATAGTGTAGTAAACATTTTGGACAGTTCCCTTTTTAAATTATGTAATTGTATCATATTTAGTGTTGTTAAAAACAATTGTTACTATCCATTCCCTTATATAACTTTAAGATTTACAAGTCTTAGGAAAGACCTGCCAAGGTATTTTATGTTTTATAAAGTATATTTGTGATGCATATTTATCAAAGTTATTTTATATTTTCAGTAAATCATAAAAATTGTTTTTCTTCTTTTTGGCATATTTTTGCTTCATTTCAAAGCTATAGTTTATATTATAAATAATCTTAAGGTTTTTCAAATAGTTTTATAGTGCCTTCAACACATGGTGAGGCCCAGAACCCTGAATAAGTCAACAAAATAAATTCAGCCTTAAGTGGGAGCAATAGTGGAGTACTTCTTGGCTGAAGTTCGCAGGAGAAAATTGGATTCTGAACTTGTTAATGATTCCACAATCATGTCTTAAACAAGATACAGCTATGTCACGTATTTTGGAAGAATTAGCAGCAAATGAAAGGTCCTTTTTTTTAATGCTGTTACAAATTAGATTTTTCTTTCTTCCCTTGGGAAGCCAAACTGAACAAAAGAATCCTCTCCAAGAGAGAACTGCTGAACACCAAGGCCATGCTTTTGAAAACTAAATATAAGAAGAATAGAAAGAAACATATGCTTGGCTTTCTGAATCAATTAGCAGTAAAATCCTTTTATACCATTCAGATTAGAGGCCCCAGAGTCAAGGTTTGCTTTCCCAGCATTCATTGCTTTTAATAAACTTAGCCTTGAATATCTGTGAATGATTTGTTTTCACAACCTCTAATTTTCAAACAAAGATTAAATCTTAATTTCTAAGAAGTTGACAGAAAATCAGTATCATGTTACTCCTAAGGAAGCCATAAGATGGTTAGCTAATAAGTTTATTAGTAATTGGTAGCAGGTTCAAGGCTAGATCAAAACTGGCCAGGGTGTCTTACACAGTGAAAAATACATAAGCCACTCATGTACTTCTGTGTATACCCATGTACTCCATTCGAGCAAGAAATTAGAAATTTGAATGTGTGAATGTAAAACATTACTACTACTTTAGGAGGCAGATAAGAAAGGTGTGAGTACATATAGAATACACTATATTAAATAAAGCCATATATATCCAGTTTATAATTGAGAATTAAAATACAATATAATTTTAAAGACTGCCAAATGATTTATGGAAAACCAATCAGAACTATTCCCTGTGTTCTTGAGTTATCTGTCCAAATAGAAAACTTAAGTGTTATTGGTGGACAAGAAGTATTTCAAGGCCTTTTAGAAAAAGCACTTATTCTGGAGTTATATAAAATATTGGTGAGCTACTAGTTTATATCAATATTTATACAATTAGAGAAATTCCTTTGTATCTTGGTTTCTTGCTCAGGATATTTATATAAAGATCATACTTTATAGAAAAACTACTTGCATTTGAAAAGTTTCAGCATTGCCAGTGTTCTGCATTAGTTTTATTATGCCATCATTTGCAAATGACCCAGTTATTTCAGTATTGTTTTTCCTTACTTATGCTGATAACATAGAACTGGGGAGATGTTGGGCACTTCAGTAATTTCCGGATTAAGTATTTAGTTTTTACAAGGTTAAGAAGGTAAAAATCTACTTATAGAATGCCAAAGTAATGTATGTTTATTGTGTTATTTGCTCAGTTTTGTTCACCACTCTGTAACCCCATGGACTGTAGCCCGCCAGGCTCCTCTGTCCATGGGATTTCCCAGGCAAGAATACTGGAGTAGGTTGCCATTTCCTTTTACCTAAGATAGATATAAAAGAAGATTCATACTTATTTGTTTGCTTCTATATTTTACACATCTCCTTTTACCTTTTTAACTGGTTTCCAGTGTAATTTGAGGAAAAATATTTCCTACTGCAGCAATTTATTTTCATGTTTCAAGGAATTTGAACAATATAATTAAAAGAATTATTCTCGGTCTAAAATTCTCTGCCTCAGGACTGAATATCTGTGGTCTCCGCATAGTATAAATTCTTTCAAATAGAATTGCTGGACTAATGACTGCATTTTGGTAGACAACTTTTGCCACTCTCCTCTGCACTAAATTTGTACTCCCGTGGCAGATCCTTTGAATCTTTTTCTTGTGATAGATATTCAAATAAAAATTGTGGCCACAAGAATAATGATTGCACTCTAGTCTTTATAAATACACAACAAATGCAGCTCTCTTGCTACACATCGTCATCAAGTTTTGTAAACTTTGCACAGTGCCATGTCTTTCATTCTGAGTAAGTCACCTCAGGTGTCTATTCTGAAAAAGCTTTATGTACTTTGCTCATTTGCATATGAACCGCTTTTGTGGAAATAATTTTGCAGTGTCTTATCTGAAAAAGAATTTTCAAACATATAAACTACTATTTTAAAACAGATCACCATGATGGTAACATTTCAGAGTTTGACTTTTTCCCCCAATACATAAAAGTAAAATTCATTATCAGTGTATAAGAGCCTAGTAGTTAGTAGTTGTTAGATAATAAAACTGAGTAAGACTCTGAAAACAAAGAAATATTTATTAAAAATAATTAGATCTCAGTTGTTGCTTAATGTGAATTAAAGAACCAAGGAAACCGAAGAGACAGATTTAATTATCCCCAATCTATTCTAAGTATCTGGAAGATAAATAAACATGATTAATTTGTTGAGTAGAATATAACTGTATAATTCATGAATGTTTAAAAAGAAAGGTAGAGGATGTCCCTCTTTTTCTGTGCTATTTTGTGTAGTAACATAAATATTCATGGATGGTGAGTATCAGTTTAGGTTATCTATGTGAATATAAATTTTCATATAACTGGTCACTCAGTGTTCACTGGATCATGCTTTTGAATTTGAATTCACTAGTATCTCAGATGTGCAATGGATATGACCCAACTCATGAATATTTACACACACAACTGATCTTTTTGAAAGTAATCACATCTGTAAAGATGGGAAACTCATTAGTTTCCAATAATGAGAAATGCATTAGGATGCTGGTCCCAGAACAATTTGCAGTATGCTTGTTTTCATATTCTGGGTGAATGATAAAACCTTAAAATACAGACACATATGCTGTACATCTTTCTTGAAAGAAGCTCTTTGTTCTTTTATCTTCAAAACATCTTGCATATGTTTTAACCATGATTTTATTTGTTTCTTTTACTTACTGTGGTCACAGAAATGAATGGAAAAAGTTAAGCAGTATTTCTAGTCATTGTCCATTATTTAGGTTTGGACATATATTCTCAAATGCAAGCTTTCCCAATCTGCTAATCTGCTGAGGGCATGGTGCATATTTTACATATATAAAGACCCTTCAAGAAAGATGAGATTATCTCGTCTGTCATCTTTTTGTGTAAAGGGAAAATAATATTCTAAGCCGATTAAATTTTTATGTTAGACGTAGGATGCTATGATCATGGAGAGCCATAATTATAAACTATATTTAGCCCTGTTATATCCTACATTATAATTGTTCCTCTTTCATTATAATGACTGGCATATGTTTGTGATACCTATGCAGGATCAGTCAGTCAGTATAAGTAGGTATCAAAATCAATGACCTGTCCCTTGTTAGCACCACACTCTAATTGTTAGTTGAACTAACCAGAAAAAAGAAAATTACTGTTCATAAAGCTAGTGATAAGGTATCAGCTACATTTTGCTTCTATTACTGATGTTGTCAAGCCTCTGAATGAATTTTTCTTTATCAACATGTATGCATTTTTGTTGTTACAGAAATACAGTTAATTAGCTATGCTCAATGACATACATCTATTTTTTTTAATTCAAGTAACAGGTCAAACCATGTTAATATATCACAGAGAATTATCAATAGTTGAGGAAAGTAGTCATCGAACTCCATTCCTAAGGTACCCTGTAGGTTTATTTAGAACTGCCTCAATTGGAAGAATGCTTCCCACCACCTCTCAGCCAGCAGAGCTTGCTATTGCCTATTTAAAATTTTATATGTCACAGGGGTTCTCAGCAGAAAGTAATTTTGCTCCCCAGGGCTTATGTGATGATATCTAAAGACAGTTTTGCATATCACAACTGGGAACATGGACTGACGTCTAGGGTGTAGAGGCCAGAGATGCTTGTAAACATCTACAAAGCACAAAACAACTCCCACTACAAAAAGGTCACCCAGCCCCTAAATGTCAATAGGGCCACCATCATATAAACATTTGTTTGAAGAAATGATTCCATGTCTAAACTTTTTGATTACCACCAGATCAGAGTGCCTTTATAGGTAAAGCAATATAACATTACTATGCACATATATGAAAACAGGCTCAGTTACTAATTACAAATTTGAATTGATTGATTTTTCCATTCTTTCATTGGTAGCAACAATTGTATTAAATGAACTCAACTGGACAAGTGCCTTAGATGAAGTTTTCAAGAAAAATCGAGAAGAAGATCCTTCATTATTGTGGCAGGTGTTTGGCAGTGCCACAGGCCTGGCCCGATATTATCCAGGTAAGTACTTAGTGATTCAATAGATATCAAGTAAAACTGTAAATACTAGACTAGTTTTTCTTGACAACACTCTGTTACCTTCTCCTATTTGGTAAAAGATGGTTATCGCATGGCTTTTGTAAGAAAAGACATTTCTCCTTACATGGCTCTTTAACTACCAAAATCACTTTAAGTCAAAATACCTGAGAAGTAGCTGGAACCATTGTCCTGTGAAATCAGGCGGGGCTGCCACTGAGTCTGTGAGCAGATACATGTGAGCTGGAACAGGAGGTTGTCACGAATCCTAAAACAGTTCTAAGAATCCAACTGCATAGCATGGACCAAGTTGTGAATCACATTAGAGAACTGCATAGAAATTTTAGAAACTAATTGAAAGATCTCTTTCCAGATTTTAAATCTGTGTGTTTATATGAAAGGTATTGGTGCTTTTCTTTAATCAGTGAATGTGGATTTGTTAAAATGAGAAGAATATATTTTACAAATTAAGATGAATAAATCCTTGTGTAATGTCCTTTATTATATAAAAGTTTGAGAGGAAATAAGTTTATAATGAAAATGAAAGATTAATCACTAGTACATACTGAGAATCTATTGAAAAGACTTTAAGTGAAATGTCTGTTGGTATTTTTAACTTTTCCACCTTTCCAAGCAAGCTGACAAGCACAAATACATTTTCTTTCTCAAAGTGTGACTGAGTTATGGGATACATACTAGGTCATTAGGCTTTAAAAAACACAGCATATATGAGAGTTTATTTAGACTTGCATTTTTTAAACATTTAACATTAGAGTTGTTAACAATAAAAAGTCACAACAGTGAAAAGGGGGTGAAATAGAGATTCGATAATGTATGTCTTTGTGAATAAAAGTATGTGGGCATCATCAAACTAAATAGCTCTAAAATTAGGTAAAGATATATGACTTCTTGCAATAAGTGCCAGATAGTAAGATCATTGACAATTACCTTTTGCAGAAATCCAGTGGGCTAGGAAAGGCATACTGGTATTTCATTGTTGAAAAACAATTCATGTACTACCAAAATGTAAACATTAATATCAGATGTTGGGGAGATATCACATAGCTTGCTATAATAGATGAATTTTCTACATGGAAATGCTATTCAGTATAATATAAAACTTCTTCTAAAATACTCTTACATTACTAATATGTTCAATATCATATATCAGGAATTTGAAAACTTTCATATGTAATATAATGAAAAAGACACTTATTGCTCATGTACATAGTAAGCCTAATATAATAAACCTTAATATTATGGCAGGTCTTATAAAATTTATAATTAGTATACAATAACACCAGTACATGACTATCATTATTTATATTTATCAATAACTTACAGCATTATGTAGCTTTAAACTGTATTAACTCAATACAAAATTCCCTTTATGAGCAGCTGAGGATAGGAGGAAAAAGATAAGTAAGAGAAAATATGATAATAATGAGAAACCTAGAGCCCAAAACTATAGGGAAGTTGATAATGCTGCAAAAGAAAGAACACATATTATTATAAGAGAGAAATAGGAAGGAGAATGGAAGGAAAGATTGTATAAGAAAGGGAAAGAGAACATTGCGGTCAAGAGGTGGGAGGAAAGAGAGATCCTACTATGTAAATTTTTCTAAGATGAGTCTTTTTACAAGTAGTTAACTTTTAAGCATACCAGTAAATTTTCTTTTAAATGCTAATTGAGGGATTGTAGCTTTAATTTTTTTAAGCCTAATCATATACTTGCTAACATGTTGACATGTGTCCACTTTTACCCTGGAAAAACTCCATAAAGATTGAGTTTAGCTGAATCCACATGGTCCCCCAGAACGTTAGCTGTGGCAGCAACTCTGGGCTTTCCTATAATACCATGCTTTTTAAGATTTAACTCAACAAATCATCTCTGAGTCTCATAATGGCTCTTTTGATTGCTATGGAATACACTCGATGAAACTTCATTGAGTTTATTATGTTGCTGAGGTGCTCTTTTATTAAAAATTTTTTGACATATGGAAAGCTGTACATAGTTAACATATATAACAAGATGAATTTGGAGATAAGTGTACGTTGGTGATACCATCACCACAATCAGTGTCATCAACCTATTTATCATCTGGAAAAGTTTCCTCCTACTCTTATTTATTAGTATATTTTGTGTTATAAAAACACTTAATATAAGATCTAGCCTGTATGGAGGGGAGGAATGAGCAGCCAAGATGACTGTTCTCTTGTTCTCTGTCCATCCCCACTCATCTAGTCCCTGCTTCAGCTACAATCTATTCACCCGACTGACCTTCACTCTTGATAATAGGTAGAACCTAATTAATAAATGCCTGCATACTTGCTCCCAGCGCCAACTGTGATTATTCTAAGCTTTATATCAGCTTTATATACTTGAGAGCTTATCAAAGAGCGGTGAGGGGCATGCTCTCTGCTGCTTTCACTGGGAAGCTGAGATCAGTGTCAATTCTCCCTATAACTGGAAACTTCCCCTCCTTCCTTCCCTCATTCCCTCCCCACTTTCCACTTCCAGCTAAAAGTGAGCTATATTTGGGCCCACCAGCAACCACACATGGTGCATATTGGTTCAGGACCTTGCTTCAGACCCATAAGATCCCCCAGTCCTTTAAAACCATTCATGTCTGTGTCACTATATCCAGGCTCTTTAACTCTAAAGCTGCAGACCTGAGGAACACAGCCCAACATACCTTCTTAGCAAAACTTTAAGTGTGCAATACTGTATTGTTACCTCTGGTTCTAGGCTATACAGATCTCTCGGGCTTACTGGCTTTGTATAACTGAAACTTTATAAACTCTTTAACTGATACTTTCCCACTTGTACTTTCCCCTGGCAACCACCATTCTACTTTCCTTCTATAAGTTTGATTATTTTAGATTCCTTGTGTAAGTGATATATTCTTAGGGTCCAGTGTATATTCCTTGGTTCTTTCTCATTGCAGCAAAAATTTGACACGACGGACCTAGTGTTACCTCCGTTACAGCTCAGTTTTATTTGGCAAGCAAAGGAAAATACATCCCCGTGGCATGAGGGTGGTTGACCCAGAAGAAGAGAGGGCTCAATCTTGGCTTCTCTTTTTATATGGTTTTTCTCCTCCCCCTGAGCCTGCCATATGTAAATTGGGCTAGCCAGGCTGTTTGTTTCACCTGAGGTTCTCAGTCTAGGCCTGGGATTTTCTTTTTGTTCCATGTTTACAGGCTTTTCCTTTCTTTTTCTTTTAGCCACCACCATTTTGGGCTCCTTTTTCCTATTCTCACTACCCAACCATATAGTACTTGTCCTTGTGCGTCTGCTTATTTTGTTTAGGATAATATCCCTCAAGTTCATTGATGTTGTCACAAATGGCAGGATTTTTGTCTTTTTAAGGCTAAATGAGTTGCTCTTCATGATAATAATGCTCTAATAGAATCAATTGTCTTTAGTAAAGACACTAAGACATTATTATAATTTAAAAGTGGACTTCTATATTTCTGTGTATGCTAAGGCATGCCTTCAACACATTTTACCTGTCTTTCAGGTTTAAAGAGTTTTTAAAATGAAGGATTTTTAAAAAATTTCTCAGTAAGCCACACTTTCCTCTCTGATTTTAGTCTTTCCATTTTGATACTGAACAAAATAATGTGGAACGGCTCATCCCTGATTACTGTCTGTTAAAACGAAGGTCAAAATAGCCTTTAATTATTGTTAATTATCTTACTTGTGAGTTGAAATAGAATAGATATTACCTAATTGGATTTTACATGGCAAAATTTGGACCTCAAGCTAGGATCTCCCTACTAACTGTGAGAAACTAGATGGGTCTCCTAAATTTTCTGTGCCTTAGTCATCAAATCTAAAAATAAATACGAGCACTAACGTTTCAATTTTAGAGTTCCCTGATTGCCTAGTGGTTAGCACACTGAACCACTGGATAGCGCAGGTTTTATCCCTGGTTGGGAAACTGAAATCTTGGGGCTTTCCAGGTGGCTCAGTGGTAAAGAGTCCACCTTCTTTGAAGGCAGGGATTTAACGCAGGTTCAGTCCCTGGGTTGGGAAGATCCCCTGGAGAAGGAGATGGCAACGCACTCCAGTAATTTTGCCTGGGAAATCCCAGGGATAGAGCAGCCTGGTGGGCTGCAGCTCATGGGGTCATGGAAGTCAGACATGAATTGGTGACTAAAGAACAACAACAAATGTTTCAACTTATCCCCTGAGAGTTGTGATCGATGAGATAATATAATGAAAAGCACTTGCAGTAACTCCGGTGGAGTTGGTCGGAAGATGTAGGTTTTAACCTATGACCTTAGTTAAGTCACTTCTCAAGAATGCCCAGTTAAATTTCAGTTTCAGATAACAAAGGATTTTTCAGTGTAAGTATATGGTGTTTGAGAAATATTTACTCTTAAAAAGTATTTAGAATTTACTCTAAAAATTTTTTAATTAAAATTGAAATTTAATTGGATGTCCTTAATTTCTTTTCATATATTTATTAATCCTATCTCTCTGGCACTGAGTTTATGAGAAAATACGAGAAATAAACTTTCCTGTTACCTCATGGCATTGTGAAGATCCAAGAATCTATTTCATGTATTAATATAAATGCAGAATGTGTGTTTTTCTTCTTTTTTTAATTCTACAAACTACCTTTAAAGCCTTTTTGCCATATTATTGTAAATGAGTTTGTAGAAACTAGAATCCTCTAACTCACAATATAAGGTCTAAAATAAAATGTATTGTGAAATAGTAAAATGCTGCTTAAAGCAGAGCTAATAGTGTGAGTGGGTTAACCAGGTATATAACCTGATAGCCAGTATTTAAGTCTCACTGCCATATCTTAATATCATGGTACCCTTGGGGAAATATTCAGACTTGAGCTGTTAAACGAAAAGGATAAAGCAGAATTAAGAAGAGAAAAAAATTAGATGCTTCTTATTTGCTAAGACATTTAGGAAAAAGCCAGTGATGATTAGCCACTCTGCTGATTTCCATTTTTCAGGTTATTTAAACTGCGTGGAGGCGCTACTGCCTCCATACATGGAGGGCTCCAGAGCTGACATAATATAGGGGCTCCTCTGCAGAGCCAGTTCTGGATAGCAGTTTGATATGCCTGGGGATGGGTTGATCTTTAACATCTGTCCTTAGAGTGAATATCAGTAATTTGTCTGTTTCCTAATTTTGGTTGATATGTATGGAAATATGGTATAAAAATGGTTGTTTTATGTCTTTTTCTTCTTTTTTCCCCCTTTTCTCCTTCTTTTTCCTCTTCCTTCTCCACCTCTCGTTTTTCTCCTCTCTCCTCTCCAACTTAGAAGATAGGTAGGCTGTGTGATAATGGAAGGAGAAACATTGTATTGCGAGGAGTTCTTGATTCATATTAAAGCTTTCATGGCTAAGTCATATCTCTGCACCTATTTCTTAACCAGTAACTTGGGATGATTGAAGAAGGTGATTTGCAACGCGGGCACTACCTTATTGACTTATGCATTTAGACCTCATTTGCTACAGCACAGTCCTTGTTTTATAGGATAAACTAGAGGCACTTGCCCTAGTCATACAGCATGTCATGGCAGAGTTGAAGCTGGAACCCATATCTGATGACATCTTGTTGAATGTGTGCTGACTGGACAGTCAGTTTAATTTATGAGTGCTTTCTCAGTTCCTGGGTTTGGAAGATCCCCTGGAGAAAGGAAAGGCTACCTCTCAGTATTATGGCCTGGAGAATTCCATGGTCTATAGTCCATGGGGTTGCAAAGAAGCAGACATGACTGAGTGACTTTCACTTCACTTCCTTTAGAAGCCCTTAATTGATTTATATAAATTAACCTTAATGTTATTAAAACTGCTTTCAAGAGCTATCAACTATTTGATTTTTATGCATCATAAAAACTATAGGTATAAACAACACGTTTCATCTATTAGTGTCTCTTGAAATTGTACCAATTACTGCAATATTTGGGACTGTAATTAGAAGTTACTGGCTTGTCAGAATGCCAATATAGACAGCACTTATTCTTTTTTGGTAATTAGTTCCACTTGTAAAAAAGGATAAAACTTAAATCTTTTAAACTTCATGTCACATTTTTAGTTAATCATTTAGTTAAATGTCTTATTAAACATTTATTCTTTCTTCATCCTCTTTCATTTAATTTCAAAAACATGGGTTTACAGAACAGGAACCTAGTATATGTTGAATTAGTGTTAAATATTCCTTATGGAGACACTTTCTTGTTCTTGGATCTGCTAGGATTTTGCTAAAATAAAATGTGAAGGAACCTGTGTGCAGAGTATATAGAGGGACATATTTTTGCCATCTGTATAGCCAGTTATTCTTAAGCTGCTTAACTCTTTTTGAAAAATACCTTTAAAATGTTTTAAACAGCAAATAACAGATGACAAAGCAGTCCAAAGAATACCTGTTTAGTTATTTATAAAGGGAGCATTTGCTAGATTTCTGGTTAATTTGAAGAAAACATAATAGCAGTGTAGCCTCTGCAGTTTGAAGTATTTATAAAAGAATAACTGCTTTCAGTGATCAGTTTTCTTAAAAAGAAAAAAGGCTGATTTTTTTTTTACTTTGATATTTGTGAATGGATATGAAGTTTAACTGTAAATATGTTTAATTATATTTGTTGAATGCTGTATGAATACACTTTAAGTTGAAATGATTACCTTATTGCTTTTTTATACTAATAATGATTAGAGTCGAAGTATCACTTAGGAATAAAACTAGCTACCAGTTACAAGAAATCCAAAACGATGGTGATTTCAACACTATAGAGGTTTATTTTTACTCAGTCCAAGAATATCAGTTACAGAGACCAGGGCTGATAAGGAAGCCTCACATACAAGGGTTTACACTCCTCTCTTGCTAAATCGCTTCAGTCGTGTCCGACTCTGTGCGTCCCCATAGACGGCAGCCTACTAGGCACCTCCGTCCCTGGGATTCTCCAGGCAAGAACACTGGAGTGGGTTGCCATTTCCTTCTCCAGTGCGTGAAAGTGAAAAGTGAAAGTGAAGTCACTCAGTCATGTCCTACTATTCACGACCTCATGGACTGCAGCCCACCAGGCGCCTCTGTCCATGAGAGTTTCCAGGCAAGAGTACTGGAGCGGGTTGCCCTTGCCCTCTCCATCTTATTTCTCTGACATTCTCTGAGTATATATTCTGCAGTGTCCACCATTGTTACTTGTGTTTTTTTCTTAAGGGGCAAAGAATAGTATTCCCTCTCTTTTAAGGCACTTTCTGGAAATCACACAAAACCTTTCCTCTTATACAACATTGGCCAGAGTTTAGTGGTCTCATGGTCATAGTTTACCTTCAATTTATATTGTAAATTATGCAATTTGCTTTTCTGTATACCATTGATCAGCTGTATTACTTGCAAAAACACCATATATATTTATATATACATATAAATGCACACACATACACACAAAATAATATATTGTTGAAATTCTCACAGGATCCCAATTTATAGAGGTAATTCTGTAACCTTATTATTGTTTTCTTTTATATGACCCTATCTCTTAGCCAAGTCTGTCTTATTATTCACTTATAAGTGTGGAAGAGTTGTTAACTTTACAGTCAAATATGGGTCCAGTTATTTCACAAGTGAGAGCAGTTAAGTAAGATCCTGATATGAAAATGGAATGTGCTCATAATTTGATGGAGGATAAAATTGTATGTAAAATGTGTGCATCTGTCTGTGTCTGTGCTAAGTCGCTTCAGTCATGTCCAGCTCTGTGTGACCCTATGGACTGTAGCCCACCAGGCTCCTTTGTCCACGGGATTCTCCAGGCAAGAATACTGGAGTGGGTTGCCATTTCCTTCTCCAGGGAATCTTCCAGACCTAGGAAAAACTAAACTTCCTCTCTTAGGTCTCCTGCATGGGCAGGCAGGTTCTTTACCACTATCACCACCTGGGAGCCCTAAATATGTGCATAAGTATTGTTAAAAATCTTTAGCTCTTTTAAGTTCTAAAGTAGCTCATTTTACTCCTGTCTCTTTGATACATTACTAAATTTGCAATCCATTTTTAGATACATAGGACCATCTTTGATGTGAAGCTCTTGTTGTGTTCAGTATATTTTATTAAGAAAAATTTAAAACACTTTTGTCAAAATTCAGACAACTTTTTAAACACTTCTCTCAGATACACCAAATATAAAATTTGTAAGAAATACATCCTTTAGCCCCCTTATTCTAAAAAGATTATTGAGTTATGAAAATCAGGATCTTGTTCTTATAGAATCACAATTTGCTTTTGCATCACTATTATCACCTAACTGGATTTATTTGCTTAAAAAGTAGAAACTTTTTTCTTTGTCAGAGTTCAATTTTTATCTGTCTAGCATACAACCGAAATTATTTTCCAGTAAAATTCTCTTCATGTTTTATTTAATAGAGCTTGTTGTGTGCAAGTTTATTTTTGCACTAGAGATAATAATAACATATGGACCATCTAAATGATTAAGTCTTTGTGTACCATTTACTTTATTGAATATTTCATTTAATCTCACAGCTTGTCCTTGTTATCTGCTACTCCTGCTGACAAATAATTCTTATTAAATGGAAATGTTTTACCTGGGCTGTCTGATATATGCAGAATTACCAGCAAAGTGCTGTGTAACAAGTGCTTTAATTTTTAAAACTTATGATGATTTATCCTTGGCTGTAATACCTTCAGTTCAGTTCAGTTCAGTCACTCAGTTGTGTCCAATTCTTTGCGACCCCATGAATCGCAGCGCACCAGGCCTCCCTGTCCATCACCAACTCCCGGAGTTCACTCAAACTCACGTCCATCGAGTCGGTGATGCCATCCAGCCATCTCATCCTCTGTCATCCCCTTCTCCTTCTACCCCCAATCCCTCCCAGCATTTTATATCTGTATGAATTTCCAATGTTTATTTATCTAAATTAGAAAAGTGTTCTGGACATATGACCATACAGATGTCAAAGGCACTCTCAAACCCATACAATACTATCATTGAACATCAAGTTTAATTTCTTAGAAACAATATTAAAATCTAAAAAGAATTTGATTAAATATGTCAATATACTCAAGTATAAGTTGAAAGGAGGAAAACATAAGAACTAGCAAAACTGCTGTTTCTGAAGGAACTGAGGTTCCTAAGGATTCAGGTACCAATAGGAGAGAATTTTGCTCTGAAGAAGCTCACAGGTAGATGAGACAGGAAATGTCTTAAACACATTAACATGCAATGCAAAGAGACATCTAGTATATTTATTAAAAAGTTATCTGGAGTTAACTTAGATTATCACTTCTCTAGTGAAATGCAGCTGTCTGGGATTGTTCACTTCGTGACATCTGGCTCACTTAATGTGGCTTCAGGCCATTCAAAGAATCTAACCTGATCTACATTTTGAGTTTTACCTTTTACTGTACAGTTAAACCTTCTCCGTGTGCTCCAAATTGTTTTTACCCCCTTTAGTATTTATTTGGTTTTATTTTTACAACCTGCCCCATTGTTCCTATCCCTATATGCTTTCATCCCAGAGCCCCATTTCTAGTCATATACAACTTATCCATAATTCCAAATAGAATACATTAGGCTTTCCCCCAGAGAAGTCTTTCTTTGTTTTCTTCTCTCAGAGAACTTGGTTTTTCAATCTAGATTACAACAGCTGTCAAATTTTATCTTTCTTCACAATTTATTTGCATATACCCTTTTAAACAAAGCATGGCAATGTACGTAATTGCAGGTAAAGTGTGTGTGTGTATGTGTGTGTGTGTGTCTGTGTGTGTCTGTGTCTGTGTGTGTCTGTGTCTGTGTCTGTGTCTGTGTGAGACAGAGAGAGAAAGAAAGAGAGATCCAAGCAATAGAATGACAGTTGGCTTTTACAGGCATTTTTTTAGTATGAGAAAACTTACTTTTTGGTCTTTCCATGAGACTAAAAATATGAAGTCTTTTAAATTTTAAAAATGCATTTTAACTTGTTAATTGTACATGCAATTAGATGTCATTCAAAATGGAGTTACCAGAGAATCAGCCCTCAGTTCATCATTTGTACTTTATTACTTCCTAGTACAAATGAAAAACTCATACTCTTATTTTTAAACATATTTACTAGAAAATGGCTCAACAGTGTGCATACTTTCTCAAGAATATTTCAGTATTCTGAGTTAACATATAGGTGAGTGAGTGAGTGAGTGAGTGAAGTCACTCAGTCGTGTCTGACTCTTTGCGACTTCATGGACTATAGTCTTATCAGGCTCCTCCATCCACGGGATTTTCCAGGCAATAGTACTGGAGTGGATTGCCATTTCCTTCTCCAAACATATAGGTAAACACTTCAAATCAATAGATCACTGACATCAGTTCAGTTCAGTTCAGTCGCTCAGTAGTGTCCTACTCTTTGCAGCCCCATGAATTGCAGCACGCCAGGCCTCCCTGTTCATCACCATCTCTCGGAGTTCACTCAGACTCACGTCCATCGAGTCCGTGATGCCATCCAGCCATCTCATCCTCTGTCGTCCCCTTCTCCTCCTGGCCCCAATCCCTCCCAGCATCAGAGTCTTTTCCAATGAGTCAACTCTTCGCATGAGGTGGCCAGAGTACTGGAGTTTCAGCTTTAGCATCATTCCTTCCAAAGAAATCCCAGGGCTGATCTCCTTCAGAATGGACTGGTTGGATCTCCTTGCAGTCCGAGGGACTCTCAAGAGTCTTCTCCAACACCACAGTTCAAAAGCATCAATTCTTCGGTGCTCAGCCTTCTTCACAGTCCAACTCTCACATCCGTACATGACCACAGGAAAAGCCATAGCCTTGACTAGACAGACCTTAGTCGGCAAAGTAATGTCTCTGTTTTTAAATATGCTATCTAGGCTGGTCATAACTTTTCTTCCAAGGATTAAGCGTCTTTTAATTTCATGGCTGCAGAAATGCCATCAGGTAGATTTAGTCAAAGATACACCCACAGTTCATTTTATATCAGGATAAAAAAAAAAGTGATCATTATCACCATTAATGATGGCCTTCAGAAATGAGATGCCCGCATAGTAGGCTTTCATTTCTACTTCTTTATCTTGCCATTCCAAAATCTTATTGGAAAGCCAAAAGAACTTTTAAAATGAGCAACATTTCACTTTTTGCAAGGTTTGTAGAAACTCTGATTTTCTTTTATGCAGCATTCATTGAACCTCATTATGAAACTGATTATTCCAGGGATTTGCAATATATAGTTATTATCTTTTTTTTACTATTTGACCTTCCTTCTTTCTGAGCCTATATAAATAATGTACTATATAAGTACCACAAGGAGATTTTACAATCAACTAATTAGTATCACAGCAGAAAGTAGTACATTATTTAATTTTAACATAATGTAAACTTTGGCAGGGATTAAAGAGGAACTGGCTAGAAGTAGGGATAAGTCTAAATAATACAGGAATTCCAGATACAATATTGTATAACTACCACCCACAGGGCATAAATAGGTAACCAGAGGAAGAGACTTTGGTCCCCAAGTGCCCCTGGACTGAGATGCAGATCCTTTTACAGAGAACATGCTTCTGGCCCATCAGATGACAGAGAAGGCACTGCAGTGTCACAGAGTTTGCTGGAAGTTCACCCTCTGAGTTGCAGGTGTCTCATCAGAGGCTCTTCATGAAAAATACCCGAGGGTACTGCTGGAGAGCCAGACAGCACTCCATAAGCCTTGTTCCGGAGAAGCTATGCATGAGCTCTGGAGGATACGTACTGCCAGAGCTATACCAGGAAAGGTGCCCTTACTGCCAGAGCCTTGGAGCGAACAAACCAGCCCAGGATGTAGAAACCCTTTCTCACAATGTCTTTCTTCATCATCTGCTGAGAAAGCTTAAATTGTGTTTGTTAGGTATAAGAAAAATATTTAAGGGACCAAGAGACATTTTCATAACACAAGATAAGAGAGTGAATTTGGAGGTAAGAGGGAATAAATGTACAAACAGCCCAGGATTTTATTGAAAGAAGAATGCGATAAATTTGAAGTTATTACAAAGACCCAGACTTGAGGAATTATGTAATAGTTGAATATGAACTGAAATGTCTGCCTGTGTGCTTGTTGCTGAATTCTAGCACTACCACAAAAAGGAAAAAAAAGTCATAATTTATCTCACTAAGTTTCTGCAGATGTTAATGAAAATAATTAAAGTAAATTTGCCATTTCAGTTGCATACTGTATCAGTACCTACTGTTGAGACAGTGCTATATTTAAACTTAGCTGTTTCTTATAAATGTGATTAGTTATTTTAAATGAATAAATCATTTTCTTATGTAGATGCTGATAAGAAAGCCATTTCACAGTCAAGGAGAGGCTCAGTAATATATATTTTTGATAAATCCTAATTGGCCAAATTATCTTCAGTTCAGTTCAGTTGCTCAGTCGTGTCCGACTCTTTGCGACTCCATGAATTGCAGCATGGCAGGCCTCCCTGTCCATCACCAACTCCCGGAGTTCACTCAACTTTTATCCATCGAGTCAGTGATGCCATCCAGCCATCTCATCCTCTGTCATCCCCTTCTCCTCCTGCCCCCAATCCCTCCCAGCATCAGAGTCTTCTCCAGTGAGTCAGCTCTTCACATGAGGTGGCCAGAGTACTAGAGTTTCAGCTTCAGCATCATTCCTTCCAAAGAAATCCCAGGGCTGATCTTCAGAATGGACTGGTTGTATCTCCTTGCAGTCCAAGGGACTCTCAAGAGTCTTCTCCAATACCTCCAGTTCAAACACATCACTTTTTCAGCGCTCAGCCTTCTTCACATTCCAACTCTCACATCCATACATGACTACTGGAAAAACCATAGCCTTGACTAGATGGACCTTAGTTGGCAAAGTAATGTCTCTGCTTTTCAATATGCTATCTAGGTTGGTCATAACTCTTCTTCCGAGGAGTAAGCGTCTTTTAATTTCATGGCTGCAGTCACCATCTGCAGTGATCTTGGAGCCCCCCAAAATAAAGTCTGACACTGTTTCCACTGTTTCCCCATCTATTTCCCATGAAGTGATGGGACCAGATACCATGATCTTCGTTTTCTGAATGTTGAGCTTTAAGCCAACTAAATTATCTTAGTCAGCTAATAAACATGATTCTCAGAAAAGTTCTACATAATTTTCATCATTTTTCAATAAAGGGCAAAATACATGACAGACGTACATCATATGAAGTATTATTGGGAATTTTCCCAAGAGTTACATGTCTAAGTGTATTCAAGGAGAAGAGGACTTCAACATAAAATTATCATCCAATTCATAAGCACTTATTGTTCTCCATTGGGTCAAAGGGGTGTGTGTGTATGTGTAAAGCTTTGTAAAGTATTTTAATTAAAGTAAGTTTATAGTTAATTGGAATAGTATAAAATAATTACATTTTAAAAGCAGTTAAACACACTTTTTTCTATTTACTGCAAAATAATAAAGACTCTGAAATATCTTCTCTTAGTTAATAGATTCTCAAATCTGCACTTGAATTATTTCACATCATTCAAATAAATATCAGGAAAAGTTTTTTTCAGTGCAGTTATGTTAATTATAGTTTCGTTTTTAAGTTATAATTTTAAATGAACTAGCCATTATCAAATATGCCATTCTAATGGCAGAAAGTGAAGAAGGAACTAAAGAGCCTCTTGATGATGGTGAAAAAGAAGAGTGGAAAAGATGGCTCGAAACACAACATTCAAAAAAAACAAAGATCATGGCATCCAGTCCCATCACTTCAAGGCAAATAGACGGGGGAAAAAGTGGAAGCAGTGACAGATTTTATTTTGGGGGCTCAAAATCACTGTGCAAAGTGACCTCAGGCATGAAATTAAAAGCCACTTGCTCCTTGGAAGGAAAGTTATGACAGACTTATACAGCGTATTAAAAAACAAAGATATCACTTTGCCAACAAAGGTCCATACAGTCCATATAGTCATAGCTATGGTTTTTCCAGTAGTTATGTATGAATGAGAGAGCTGGACCATGAAAGATGAGCTCTGAAGAATTGATACTTTGGAACTGTGGTGCTGGAAAAGATTCTTGAGAATCCCTTGGACAGCCAGGAAATCAAACCAGTCAGTCCTAGAGGAAATAATCCCTGGAAGGACTGTTGCTAAAGCTCCAATATTTTGGCCATCACATGTGAAGAACTGATTCGTTGGAAAAGACCCTGATGCTGGGAAAACCTGAGGGCTTTCCAGCCTTTCTCTTGCTGGAAAGACATGAGTTTGAGCAAACTCAAGGAGATAGTAAAGGACAGGGAAGTCTGGTGTGCTACAGTCCATGGGGTCACAAAGAGTTGGACACAGCTCAGTGTCTGAACAAAAAAGTACTGATTCTGAAGTTCAGTACTTTGGCTACCTGTTTGGAAGAGCCACCTCATTATAGAAGACCCTGATGCTGGGAAAGATTGAGAGCAGGAGAAGAAGGGGGTGACAGAGAATGAGATGGTTGGATAGCATCACTGACTCAATGGACATGAGTTTGAGAAACTCTGGGAGACAGTGAAGCACCGGGAAGCCAGGCATGCTGCAGTTCCTACGGTTGTAAAGAGTTGGACGTGACTTAATGACTAAACAACACAACAACAAGGTTGAAAAATTATGCTGTTATGTGATAACAATCCAAGAAAAGCAATCTTTTTATAGACCAAGATAGTATAATATTGAATGAAAATAAAAGGATCAAATAATGTAAAGTACAATTTTCATTAGTGGCAAATAAATTTTCTGTTAATTTTTTCTGTTAGTAGAGAGGAAAGAAAATGTATATTTTCTGGACACTTGGTGAACATACTCATGGGCACTCTGAACATCCCTATGCCTACAGTTTATTTCTGAAATAATATGGAAAAATAAATGACTTAAGCCACTTTCTTCTGTATTGCTATGTTGTTTTCCATTTAAAAAAGAAAAGATTAAAGGCATAAAACTCTGGTATCTCCCAGTTTAACGTTGCTGTGGATAGGTGGAATGTGTCCTTAGTGCTTTGTAACTTTTAAAAATATTACTTTCCTAGATAAAATCTAATATTTTGGTTTTAAATCTCTATTTTAAATTGAACTTCTCTTGTTCTAATTCATTCTATTTTTTTAAAGCTTCTCCATGGGTTGATAACAGTAGAACTCCAAACAAGATTGACCTTTATGATGTACGCAGGAGACCATGGTAAGAATGTTTGGGTAATAATGAAAAGATGAAAAATACAAAATAGGTTTTATTTCTTTCTCTTTCTTTGTTTTGGTGTAAAAGTTGGAGGGACTTGTTCTATTATTAGTGGTAATATTATCTGATTATTATAGAGCTCTAGTGCTTTTTTTTTTCTTCTATACATTTGCGTTTTGTATACACTTCTACTTTTAAAAATAAAGTTAAATGAAAATGATGAGTTCAGTGGGCACTGATAATGAATACTGTTGAACTGATTCATCAGATACATTTGAAGTGGACTTCCTTTAAGTTTTTAGTTAATGTCATCTCTAAATCTCTTTTAGCTTTTAGGGATTTCTGTTGAAATACTCCCACTTCCTTGTAGTAGGGCTCTAACAAAGTGTCCAGATAGAGTAGAAGATAGTTTGCCTCTGGCAGTGAATTAATGAGAACTAGCCCCAAGGAAAGAGCTACCTCTAGTTATAGACATATTGCTTAGGTTTCATTTTTCCAAAAAGAAAGTTTAATTGTTCCTTCTAAAGAAACTCATACTAGTATATAAGTAGAAGAATACTGAAAAAGTCATAATTGCCCTCATTGGGAAATAATTGTTAAACTTATATATTTAATTGATTTTTTAATGTATGTAAAGTGTGGCTATATATTTTTTAATGGCTATGCATATTATTATACAGTATATTGCTTTGTAAGCTACTATTTCATATCAATACCTTTGAGTACCTTTTCATAAGGAAAACACTTAACATCATTTTAAAAGAATGACTAAGTGGTAAATTATTTTAAAAATCTTCTATTAATGGACATATAGGTTATTGCTCACGTTTTGTTCAGTTCAATTCATTTCAGTCACTCAGTCGTGTCCGACTCTTTGCGACCCCATGAATCACAGCACACCAGGCCTCCCTGTTCATGACAAACTCCTGGAGTTCACTCAGACTCATGTCCGTTGAGTCAGTGATGCCATCCAGCCATCTCATCCTCTGTCGTCCCCTTCTCCTGCCCTCAATCCCTCCCACCATCAGAGTCGTTTCCAATGAGTCAACTCTTCGCATGAGGTGGCCAAAGTACTGGAGTTTCAGCTTCAGCATCATTCCTTCCAAAGAAATCCCAGTGCTGATCTCCTTTAGAATGGACTGATTGGATCTCCTTGCAGTCCAAGGGACTCTCAAGAGTCTTCTCCAACACCACAGTTCAAAAGCATCAATTCTTCGGCACTCAGCCTTCTTCACAGTCCAACTATCACATCCATACATGACTACTGGAAAAACAATAGCCTTGACTAGATGGACCTTAGTTGGCAAAGTAATGTCTCTGCTTTTCAATATGCTATCTAGGATGGTCATAACTTTTCTTCCAAGGAGTAAGCGTCTTTTAATTTCATGGCTGCAGTCACCATCTGCAGTGATTTAGGAGCCCCAAAAATACAGTCTGACACTGTTTCCACTGTTTCCCCATCTATTTCCCATGAAGTGGTGGGACCAGATGCCATGATCTTTGTTTTCTGAATGTTGAGCTTTAAGCCAACTTTTTCGCTCTCCTCTTTCATTTTCATCAAGAGGATTTTTAGTTCTTCACTTTCTGCCATGAGGGTGGTGTCATCTGCATATCTGAAGTTATTGATATTTCTCCCGGCAATCTTGATTCCTGCTTGTGCTTCTTCCAATCCAGCTTTTCTCATGATGTACTCTGCATAGAAGTTAAATAAGCAAGGTGACAATACACAGCCTTGACGTACACCTTTTCCTATTTGAAACCAGTCTGTTGTTCCATGTCCCATTCTAACTGTTGCTTCCTGACATACATATCGCTTTCTAAAGAGGCAGGTCAGGTGGTCTGGTATTCCCATCTCTTTCGGAATTTTCCACAGTTTATTGTGATCCACATAGTGAAAGGCTTTGGCATAGTCAATAAAGCAGAAACAGATGTTTTTCTGGAACTCTCTTGCTTTTTCCATGATCCAGCGGATGTTGGCAATTTGATCTCTGGTTCCTCTGCCTTTTCTAAAATCAGCTTGAACATCTGGAAGTTCGCGGTTCACATATTGCTGAAGCCTGGCTTGGATATTTTTGAGCATTACTTTACTAGCATGTAAGATCAGTGCAATTGTGTGGTAGTTTGAGCATTCTTTGGCATTGCCTTTCTTTGGGATTGGAATGAAAACTGACCTTTTCCAGTCCTGTGGCCCCTGCTGAGTTTTCCCAATTTGCTGGCATATTGAGTGCAGCACTTTCACATCATCATCTTTCAGGATTTGAAATAGCTCCACTGGAATTCCATCACCTCCACTAGCTTTGTTCTTAGTGATGTTTTCTACGGCCCACTTGACTTCACATTAAAGGATGTCTGGCTCTAGATGAGTGATCACACCATTATGATTACCTGGGTTGTGAAGATCATTTTTGAATAGTTCTTCTATGTATTCTTGCCACCTCTTCTTAATATCTTCTGCTTCTGTTAGGTCCATACCATTTCTGTCCTTTATCGATTCTGTCTTTGCATGAAATGTTCCCTTGGTATCACTAATTTTCTTGAAGAGACCTCTAGTCTTTCCCATTCTGTTGTTTTCTTCTATTTCTTTACATTGATCATTGAGGAAGGCTTTCTTATCTCTCCTTGCTATTCTTTAGAACTCTGCATTCAGATTCTTATATCTTTCCTTTTCTCCTTTGCTTTTCACTTCTCTTCTTTTCACACCTATTTGTAAGGCTTCCTCAGACAGGCATTTTGCTTTTTTGCATTTCGTTTCCATGGGGATGGTCTTGATCCCTGTCTCCTGTGCAATGTCATGAACCTCTGTCAATAGTTCATCAGGCACTCTGTCTATCAGATCTAGTCCCTTAAATCTATTTCTCACTTCCACTGTATAATCATAAGGGCTTTGATTTAGGTCATACCTGAATGGTCTAGTGGTTTTCCCTAGTTTCTTCAATTTATGTCTGAATTTGGCAATAAGGAGCTCATGATCTGAGCCACAGTCAGCTCCCAGTCTTGTTTTTGCTGACTGTATAGAGCTTTTCCATCTTTGGCTGCAAAGACTATAATCAATCTGGTTTTGGTATTGACCATCTGGTAATGTCCATGTGTAGAGTCTTCTTTTGTGTTGTTGGAAGAGGATGTTTGCTATGACCAGTGCTTTTTCTTGGCAAAACTCTATTAGTCTTTGCCCTGCTTCATTCTGCATTCCAAGGCCAAATTTACCTGTTACTTCAGGTGTTTTTGACTTCCTACTTTAGCATTCCAGTCCCCTAAAATGAAAAGGACATCTTTTTTGGGTGTTAGTTCTAAAAGGTCTTGTAGGTCTTCACAGAACCGTTCACCTTGAGCTTCTTCAGCATTACTGGTTGGGGCATAGACTTGGATAACTGTGATATTGAATGGTTTGCTTTGGAAACGAACAGAGATCATTCTGTCGTTTTGAGATTGCATTCAAGTACTGCATTTCAGACTCTTTTGTTGACCATGATGGCTACTTCATTTCTTCTAAGGGATTCCTGCCCGCAGTAGTAGGTATAATAGTCATCTGAGTTAAATTCACCCATTCCAGTCCGTGTTAGTTGGCTGATTCCTAGAATGTTAACGTTCACTCTTGCCCTCTCTTATTTGACCACTTCCAATTTGCCTTGATTCATGGACTTGACATTCCAGGTTCTTTTGCAATATTGCTCTTTACAGCATCGGACCTTGCTTCTATCACCAGTCACATCCATAGCTGGGTATTATTTTTGCTTTGGCTCCATCGCTTCATTCTTTCTGGAGTTATTTCTTCACTGATCTCCAGTAGCATATTGGGCACCTATCGACCTGGGGAGTTCCTCTTTCAGTATCCTATCATTTTGCCTTTTCATTCTGTTCATGGGGTTCTCAAGGCAAGAATACTGAAGTGGTTTGCCATTCCCTTCTCTGGTGGACCACATTGTGTCAGACCTCTCCACCATGCCTGCCCATCTTGGGTGGCCCCACAGGGCATGGCTTATTTTTATTGAGTTAGACAAGGCTGTGGTCCTAGTGTGATTAGATTGACTAGTTTTCTGTGTGGTTTCAGTGTGTCTGCCCTCTGATGCCCTCTTACAACACCTGCCGTCTTACTTGGGTTTCTCTTACCTTGGATGTGGTGTTAGGATTCAGACAAATTCTAAGCCACATAATGGTCAATTCAAAGAAATATGTTTAAAGCTTATTAAATGCTCTGTTAAATGTCCTAGTAGTTATTTACATTAATACCATTTATAATATTACCAGGTGCTATTACTCCACATATTATTCTTGTTAGTATTTCTCAAGTTAGTGGCTATGGAACCATAGGTTGCTGAATGGAGGCAAACCTTCTGCTATCATGTGATTTAGGTTCAGGAACCAATTGTTTTGGCAGAAAGTTAGATATTAGGTCCTAACCAGAAGAGACAGATGAAATTCTGTCCTCTCAGTTTCCCATGGAGACGCGTGCCAGGACCATTTGTCAGCATGTTAGACATGATCTAGATTTGCCTTTCATTGAAATAACCGAGCAACCCTGCCCTTTTACCTTCTGACAGAGAAGCAAACTTGAATGCAACTAAAAATTCTTTTCCATGACCATATAATCCTGAATAGTTGCTAACTGTGCTGAATATTGTCTGAAAGCTAATTGGCAAGTTATCTGGCAAGCTTCTGAGAAGTTAGATTTAGAGTGGTGGACAATAAGTAGAACATTGAGTTCAGACTCAGGTCTTTTTGTTAGGGAAGGCAGGCCCCTAGTTCCCATCAGTCTACAGCCAGGCACCATGAGCTAGCTTTGGGGATTATTTATCTTTAGTTAACTTTATGTCTATAGTGACTAAGCTATTCTCCTAAAGTTTCTTTTCATACACAGAGTTTTTGAATCTATAGGACTGGGGCTTAGTGTGACAATCAACATTTTGAACTGACTCGCCAGGTGACTTTTAGATACTGTAAAGTTTGAAAACCACTACTTGAAACTCTTAGAAATAACATTATGTATTGCTCTGTTTCTGATTATTTTATTGTCTCTGTATATTTCCCTTAATTTGATACTGCTTTTTCACTGTCCTAGACTACCTATTTATTTTTGTGGGAATTTTGTGTGTGTGTGTGTGTTTAAACTAATGACATAATCTTATTATTTATTTTTATTATTATTCCTTAGAGTGAGTTTTGAAAACTGTGGTCAGCAAGATAAAATTTAGGATAACTTTTTCCACCCTTAGGGAAATACTCTTCCAGAAGTTAATTTCTTGTACTCCTAGTATTAAAGCGCATCTCTTTTTCCTTTGTTATAAATACCTTTAAAACATACTTTAAATATTATACTTCTGATATCTCTATTATGTTAAATATTGTGTTTTTAAGTTGATGTTGTAGAGTCATGAATTAAATAGTATTATCTACCCAGATAGGAAGGACATAGGGCCATGCTTGGAAAATGTCTCAGAGATCAGTAAATAGCAATTCAACAAATACAGTGTTTGGGATTTTACAAGAGAAAAAAAAATACTCATATGAGTGTATTTATTTCAGGTACATCCAAGGAGCTGCATCTCCTAAAGACATGCTTATTCTGGTTGATGTGTAAGTAGTTAAACATTACATTATTTTTATATACTGAGAATATAGGAAAGGTTTTTGGTAGCAGTAATAGTTTGAGACTAGAAATAGGTGGGGAAGAAAAAAACCAAGAATAATTATTATGACTTTGTCTATATCCAGACAAAGAAATCAAATTAAGACGGTAACAAAACAAACAAAAATTCTCTTGTTGAAAATGAAAGGAATCTTTGTCAGAATTAAAAATTATGATTCGGTTCTGAAGTCTAAGCTTTTTGAAAAATTATTAATTTGCTTCCAGTTTTTTTGCTTGTTAAACAGTATTAAAGCACATGGTTGCTAAAACCAATCAGTTTCTGCTACCAAAAATGTAGAATTGTTTAGACGGCACTTAGGCACTATTGATCCAAATATCTTTTAGGGATTGGTCACAAAATAGATTACTACTAGATATATTACATGTCCATACTGGAACTTTCTCAAGGGAAATGCAGAAATAAAAGAAAAAAATTCATTAGTTTTTATATTGGTTATTTATTTGTCACATTGTTTCAAGTTAGGTATGCGTGTATAATCTTCCAATAAGATTGAAATTTGAAACTGTAGAACATAGAGAAGACTATATCCTGCCATGAAGATTCAGTTTTTAAGAACAATACTACAGAATTAAAAACATGAGGCATAAAAGCTTTTATTATTTTCCCTGGGAGAAAAATATTATATCCTCATCTGTTCTTTACTTCCCTGGTGGTGCGAAAAGAATCTGCCTGCAGTGCAGGAGACTTGAGTTCAATCCTTGCATCAGGAAGACCCCCTGGAGAAGAGAATGGCAACCCACTCCAATATTCTTGCCTGGAGAATTCCATGGACAGAGTATCCTGGCGGGTATAGTCCACAGAGTCACAGAGATTCGAACATGACTGAGCAACTGACACTTTCACTTTCATCTGTTCTTTGTCACTGGAAGTAACAAAATTCCATGTTTTATAGGCAACTAATTCATTTCACAGGATATTGTTAACATTTGAAAATTTCTCAATTATAACCTGAAGTAAACAAGCTTAAAATCTTATAATCTTGCCTGAGAAAGAGAAGAAAATGAAGTCGACAAATATAACTTAACTATTAAATTTCATTTGTTAAAATGAGTTTAAACTTCATCTTTTTAATTAAATTATTATAGATTTTGTACATTTGCCAATCCTTGATAGTCTTCTGGAAATATAAATCTAAATGGGAGTGCAATATATTGTAATCCTATTGGATATGCTAATGTCCAGACATAATTTCTTATATTAAAATATTTAGAATGCATAAGGTCTACTAAACTTAAAAATAGATGTGCATGAGGTTGTAATGGCATTTAAAAAAATTATTTCAACAGAACTAAACTATGGCACCCCAATCCAGTACTCTTGCCTAGAGAATCCCATGGATAGAGGAGCCTGGTAGGCTACAGTCCATGGTGTCGCTAGGAGTTGGTCACGACTGAGCGACTTCACTTTCACTTTTCACTTTCATGCATTGGAGAAGGAAATGGCAACCCACTCCAGTATTCTTTCCTGGAGAATCCCAGGGATGGAGGAGCCTGGTGGGCTGCCATCTATGGGGTCGCACAGAGTCAGACACGACTGAAGTGACTTAGCAGGTAGCAGCAAACTGAGAGTATCTTACATACAATGTGATGATATAGAGACAAAGATTATTAAGACACAGTTCCTCCTCTCAAAGATGATTCAAATGTATTAGTGAAATGAAACCATATTCACAGATAACAAAACAATTATAGAAAGTGTGAGATATAAAGTATGACACAGCACTGAAGGAATACATAGGTGAGAGAGCACATTTCAATTTGAAGTGTCAGGAAAGACTTCATTAAGGAGATAAAATTAGAATTGAATCCTTATAGCTAAGATTTAACAAGGCAGGCATGGAAGGGAGAGAAAAGAGAGTGGAGTTTCAGGTGGGAGAATTGATAGAAGCAAAGTGACATTGTTGAGAACATCTAGATGGACTATATAGAAGGTGGAGATAGGAGAGAGAGAAGACAGTGAAACTTTCTGAATGCAAGGCTTTTAAGATTCTTGGATGTTTTGTAGGTACCTATTTTATAGGTAGGGCTTCCCTGGTGGCTCAGTGGTAAAGAATCTGCCTGCTCTCAGGAGACACAGGTTCACTTCCTGGTCAGGAAGAATCCCTGGAGAAGGAAATAGCACCCCACTCCAGTATTCTTGCCTGAGAAACCCCATATACAGAGATCCTGACGGGCTACAGCCCATAGGGTTGGAGAGTTGCCAGATACGACTTAGTGACTAAACAGCAACATTTTATAGGCCAGAAGTGAATGAAGCTATGCTGCCAGAATTTTCATCCTTGTAATTAGAAATAAATACATTCTGATGCTTGTAGCAAAGAAAGACCAAATTTCTTGTAATTTATTTCTACTTGCTATCAAAAATAGGACTTTTTCTAGTACTGATATTTTAAAGACAAAATCATGTTAACATTATATAGTGTCAATGCATAAGCTTCATTTCCTTAGGGTGTCTGATGTTGACTAAATGCATAATTGTTAACATGTGTGGATCTGTTTTTTGTTTTAAAATAGGAGTGGAAGTGTTAGTGGATTGACACTTAAACTGATCCGAACATCTGTCTCCGAAATGTTGGAAACCCTCTCAGATGACGATTTTGTGAATGTAGCTTCAGTAAGTATATGATGATTGCATTTTTGTTGAGTTAAATATAGAATTTTTATCTCTCTCTGATTTTAAGTGTCTGATTGTGTTTTGTCACAGATAGGCTGAGATATTTCTGGTCCTATTACAAGACTGTCTTACTAAGCTGCTTTCTCTTGTTACTCATTCTCCTATACTTTCACACCAAGGTCCTTTCTCAGTGTTTGTGCCCATGAAATGATTAAAGCAATGAATATGAAGGGAAAACATTATATATATATATATTCTCCTTGACTCAGAGGAGCTTAAAAGCTGACATGCACCCTTGTACTCACTGATGTCATTTTAACTCCCAATAAGTATTGACTTTGCAGTATAATTGTATGACTCTTTTCTGTTCATTATAGTTCTCAACTTTCACACTGGACATATGTCCATAATGTAGTATATTTTTAAAGTTTATTTATTATTATTATTAACATGAGAACTAATAGATATTTGAATGTGTCTTCTTAAAAGTCTTATTTCCAGGAACCATTGTAGACCTTCCTCTCATAAGTAGAGAGCTTTGAATTCTGAAGCAAATAAAGCAGGACAGAATGAATGTTACTGTTTCTCATTTTAATTCATAGTATTTTGGCAGAAAATTTCATGACTGTGCACTGGTTGATTTAATTTCATGTTTGAAGTGGTTGTATTCATAGAGGTGAAAGTAACAGAAGAAGGAAGTGTGGTGAGGTCATTTTGTATTGAACGAAAGAGAATGGCTCTGCCTCTGAAACCACGTGGGAGGAAGTTAAAGCAGGTGGTTTACAGTCAGTTTACTCCCTTCACTGGAAGCGCACCCACTGGAAGAAAAACATAGTCAGAGGAACTGAGTTAATCTCGTCAACCAGAGCCTCAAGTAGCTAGATAAATTGTTTACTAAGGGGAAGACAAATTACTTTGAAGATGCTTTTAGTGGAATATCCCTAGCTAAGGGTAACATAGGGTTTCCCTTGTGACTAAGCTGGTAAAGAATCTGCCTGCAACGTGGGAGACCTGAGTTCAGTCCCTAGGTTGGGAAGATCCCCTGGAGAAGGGAAAGGCTACCTGTCCAGTGTTCTGGTCTGGGCAGTTCCATGGACTGTAGAGTCCATGGGGTTGCAAAGAGTCAGACGCGACTGAGAGACTTTCACACACAAAGGGTAACATAAATAGAACTCAAGATCAGTGTGGCAAGATGGCTTTAAAAATTCCTAGTAGGTAGTATAACACTCTGGGTAGTAAACTGGAAATATTTCATGGTTTAAATACTCCCACTATGCAAGGAATGCTGCCAACCCCTTTTGAGACTTATTTCATCTGGCTCCAAAAGAGTGTCTTCAATACAGTAAGGGGGGGATCTGGTCTATTAGTTTTCTAAGGCGACTTAACCAGAATGACGCAGACTGGGTGGCTTAAACTGAAGAATTTTTCTCTCACGGTTCTAGAGAGTGGAAGTCCAAGATCGTGGTGCCAGCAGGGTCAGTTTCTCCCGCGGCCATTTTCCTGGCTTGCAAGCTGCTGCCCTCTCGCTGCCACTTCCTGTGGCCACCCCTCTGTGCAGACTGATTTCTCTTCTTCTTATAAGGACACCAGTGATATTGGTGTCATATGTTCTTACCCTGATGGTCTCATCTTTTTTTCCATGTGTCCCCTCCCTCTTTTTTTAAAAAATTTATCAGTTCTTTAACTGAAGGATGATTGCTTTACAGAATTTTGTTGTTTTTTTGTCACTTCATTAAAAAAATTACCTATGTTTACTGTTACCTTTGGAGATAATAGGAATTAGGACTTCAACAGAGGAATTTGAGGGGAAGACAGTTTATCTCGTAACACCTAGGAACTGCCCTCCATGCCCAGTTCTTTCTGTTTTATCTGAGCATTTAGCAGTCGTTTAGCTTATCCAAGAAAGTATTATTCATTCAGTCATGTCCAACTCTTTGAGACCCCATGGACTATAGCCTGCTAGGGTCCTCTGTCCATAGAATTCTCCAGGCAAGAATACTGGAATCACTATTCTCTTCTCCAGAGGACCTTCCCAACCTAGGAATCAAAACCAGGTTTCCTGCATTGTAGGCAGATTCTTTACCTTCTGAGCAACCAGGGAAACCCTAGCTTGTTTATATCATTGATATTATTAGTAAAGTTTGATACTGCATAAGAGCTCTGAATGTTAGTCTGATTTTATAACCTGACTCCGTGTGTTAGCTCATAACGTATTCAACAAAACGTGTACAAGTAAAATGTAATGGTCAGTCTCTGAAATAAATTGATTAGAGAAGGTAATCAATTAGTTTAATTTAGACATAAACATATTTATTACAACTGCATTGGAAAGGTTGTTAACAAAATGTTATGTTTGGCATAGCAAAAGAGGAAATTGTAGAAACATTAAATTCAGTACAGATTTGGCATATCAAATGAAATTTATATAAAACCAGCTGACATTAAACATGATTAATGTCTTAAAATATGGCTTATTCCTGATTCTTACTCATGGATTCCAGTGTAAATGGATTTATTTGTGACATGATCCCAAGAAACACAACCAGTTAAAGGAAGTGAGACAAGGAGAGGAAAGAAACCAATTAAAGAAATTTAATTTAAAGGAACGCAATCCTACTGAGGAACTCTAGAAGCTGCAGAGTACATGAACTGTTATTCTGCCTCGAGGTCATGTTAACTGGGGTTTGTGAAGTGTGGGTCATGTGACGTGTGTACCAGCATTCCATGTGTATGGAGATAATAGCTTGTGGTCATAGAACTGAAACAGAGAGTTGCAGGTGATGGTATCTAGAAACCTGTCCGGAATCCACTGTATCCAGTTAATAGTCCTTAAAGATGGCATCTAACATGTCATTCAAGACCAGTGTTTCCTCATTGATTTTTTTATATGGATGATCTAACCATTAATGAAAGCAAGGTCTTAAAGTCCCCTACTATTACTGTATTACAGTCATCTTTCCTTTTGTGTCTGTTGATATTTGCTTTATGTTTTAGGTGTTCCCATATTGTGTGCATAGTTATTTACAAGAGCTATATTCTCTTGCTGAATTGATCCTTTTACCATTTAAAAGTTCCTGACAAGTTAACCATTGTTTTTTTATGAGTGGATACAGTCTTGTGCCAGGACATCAGTGGACTTCATGCCATGGTACAAAGTATAAACTGCATCTTGATAGACAGCATTTTAATTCAAAGACTGAAATCTCCAAGTTGGAGCTTTCACATACAAGAGACTATCCCAATTTTTTTTTTTTTTTCAGACCGGCAGTTCCCAAGTGATGCATTATATCATAGACCCAGTGGATTCTGTGGTCATTTGTTTGTTGTTGGACCTCCTTTACCATAAAATAGATTGCTTGATTTGAGGCGAGGTTATGCAACATTCTATAATGATAACCCTTCATGATAAATTAGACAGTTCAGAGGGTTATCTTAGTGGATGAGGAAATGTAAACAGGAAGAGGAACACTTAACTGAAATACGTATCAATAACAAGTAAAACAAAATTGACCTTACCCCATTCCAGAATTATAAATAAAGACTGGTTATAACCTATTTGATATCAAGTTGTTAAATGTCTTTTTGAAGAGTGATACTGTATTGAATTCTCACCACTGGATAATTTCCAGTGGGTTGGCCATTCACCAGTGGCAATAGGTATACATACTATGTGAGAAAGAGCCTATATTTGTAGGTCCACGTAAATTCTCTCTCTCTCTGCTACCAGGTTGTTGCATTTATTAGCAGTTCCTACATACAAAGGCTGGATGACTTCCTGTGGACAAATCCTCCTATCCACCCCATTATTTAGTACCTCCTCTGTAATGAATGTTGTCCAGTAGTGATTGATTTCAAACAGACGTCTGCACATTTGATGGCTGCTCCCGTAGATCCATCCTTATCCTTCTTCTCCAGAACTTTGTCTGGGGAAGGTCTTCCAGTCTTGATTCTTTGAGGGCATTGGCCAACCAGCCCAGCCATTTGCCACTGTGCAAGAATCCTCGTGTTTTCTTGTCTGTCTGCTTACTCCTCCTTCACACCAAGTTAATGCCCAGGTGGCTTTTGCCTCAAAATCCATCAACATCCATTCCCTGGCATGTTCTCCCACTATCTGCTGATTCATATTAAACAAATATTGTGTCTCTTTTACTGCGTATTTTCTTCTTCTATTAACCTGGAACAGAGACTGTTTTTCCAGGTAACCCATGTTGAGACCGGGTCTATTTGTTGCCTAGAACCGTGAGGAAGATGAGCTCAGATCTTGAGGATAGCAGGCTTCATCATGTATGGTCTCTAGCATGGAAAAACTTCTATGTTCTAAGGGGAAGAGGTTACTACTGCCTATTCAGAGGATATAGGGGAACCTGGAAGTTGTGTTCTCAGTCCTATTCATTGGATGTCCCCATTCTCCTTTGAAATATTTCATGAGGTAGGATTCAAGTACAAATGGCTTGTATGGAAAGTAATTCTGGGAAAGATTTAGACAAATGTAAGAAATAAAACCAAAAAGAAGAGAACTAATACAGAATGGACTACCAAATAAGTTACCACTCAGAGTGCACAGAGCTAATCCTTGGAAATTCTGAGAACCAGTGTAGATTGCATGAATTGAAATTATTCTTTTTTCCAAGCAGACGATATGTTAGAGCATTTGAAGTTAATGATGGCTCCCAAGGAATGGTAATTTCCTAGTGTTCCCATGCCACCTTGGGCACAAGCAGAAGGCTCCCAGAAACCTTGTGCAGTTAAATTTGGGATGACATGTGTGGAAATATGGGTGGGGCACCAGTAGCATCTACTTAAGTTGAAACTGAACAATACTTTTAAAAGTATGTTTTAAAAGACTTCCTGACTAAACAATAGAAATGAATTTGAATGAATTTTATGCTTTCAACATTTAGCCATCAACTAATGATTCTTTCCTAACTAAAATAAAGAACTTAGATGGAATTGTGATTGACCTTTGCTTTTCCTGAAAATATAGTTGTCAACTGTGTGTTTCTTTAAAGAGAGTTGTTAACAAAGTTCTTTTGAAACAAAATTGCAAGATGTTTCCTTGTGATCTCTGTGAATCAGGTTAATGCAGACTTTACTGACGCATTGACAGCTCTCTGACAGCTCACAGTAAATCCTTGCTGGGGCATGCTCGCATGATGTAGCTTGAATATGTGACTGAAAGCATGTAAGTAAAGTGAATATGTTGCTTTTAAAAGAACTCTGCATGCATTTGATATGGAAGTAATGTATCTCAATATCTCAGGTTAAAATTATGGAAATATCTCAGTCGCATATTCAAAAATAGGGGAGAAGAGTGATATTAAAAGATGTACAATTCGTGCAAGTTCTACGGTAAATATTGCAAAAAATATTTGAAAGATGAAGTCATAGTGATTCATACTCTGCTCCTAGGGAAATTTATTAGTGGTCTTAGTTCCTAGTATAATGGCTTGTTCGTTTGAGATTCATTAGTATAATTTCTTTATTTTAGTGATTTATGGCTGTTATTTACCATAAGGAGATACTTTTGTCAACTATACTCTGATTTTTATTATATATTTATGTTTGCTTTTGTTATCTGAGAGAAATGATTAGTACATTTTCAGAATTGAAAAGTCACTAAATGATAACAACATATTATTCCAGACATAAATTTGTTCTTCAGAAAATAAATACAAACAAGATCTAAAGTAGATATTTGTCATTTTTTATCTAGTTTATGTATTAATCTTTAATTTCATCATATCATAGTGAATTATTAGAGTTAATTTTTCTTAACACTGATCATGATGTGCAGGGAGTGGTCTATGTGTTTTTAGTAGTTACTCATTTGTTCTCTACAACAACCTTGTGAGGGAGATAATATAACTGACGTAAACTTTATAAAGAAATAGAAAATGTAGTTTGCTGTTTCCAGTGTATTCTCTTGGCAAAACTCTGTTGGCCTTTGCCCTGCTTCATTTTGTACTCCAAGGCCAAATTTGCCTGTTACTCCAGGTATCTCTTGACTTCCTATTTTTGCATTCCAGTCCCCTATAATGAAAAAGGTATCCTTTTGGGGTGTTAGTTCTAGAAGGTCTTGTAGGTCTTCATGGAACCGTTCAGCTTCTTCAGCATTACTGGCTGGGACATAGACTTAGATTACTGTGATATTGAATGGTTTGCCTTGGAAATTAACAGAGATCATTCTGTCAGGGAATTTGTCATTTCCTTGCTTCTGTCTTGTCACAACAAAAAATTGAAGCAATGGACAGACGAGTGTTACAGCCCTCAGACGGACCAGTGTTACAGCTCTGTGTTACAACTCAGTTTTATTTAGAAAGTAAAGGAAAATACATCCTCAAGGCATGAGGGCATGCTGACCCAAAAGATGCAAAGAGAAGACAGTCCCCTGGCTCAATTTTGGCTCCTCTTTTTATATGCCCCTCCCGCCCCCGCAGCCTGCCCTATGTAAATTGGGCTAGCCAGGAGGGCTGTTTGTTTAACCTGAGGTCCTCACTCTGGTCCTCAGACCATACTTTGTACTATTTTTTGCGGGCTTTTCCCTTCTTTGTCTTTTTAGCCACCACCATTTTGGACTCCTTTTTCCTATTCTAATGACCTAACAATTCTGTCTTTTTGAGATTGCATCCAAGTACTGCATTTCAGACTCTGTTTGACTATGAGGGCTACTCCATTTATTCTAAGGGATTCTTGCCCATAGTAGTAGATATAATGGTCATATGAGTTAAATTCACCCATTCCAGTCCATTTTAGTTCACTGATTCCTAAAATGTTGATGTTCACTCTTGCCATCTCCTGTTTGACCACTGCCAATTTACCTTTATTCATGGACCTAACATTCCAGGTTCCTATGCAATATTGTTCTTTACAGCATCGGACTTGACTTGCATCACCAGTCACATCCACAACTGGGCATTGTTTTTGCATTGGCTCCATCTCTTCATTCTTTCTGGAGTTAGTTTTCCACTGTTCTCCAGGAGCATATTGGGCATCTACCAAGCTGGGGAGTTCATCTTTCAGTGTCATACCTTTTGCCTTCTCATGGAGGTTCTCAAGGCAAAAATATACTGAAGTGGTGTGATTCCCTTCTCCAGTGGACCACATTTTGTCAGAACTCTCCACCATGACCTATCTGTCTTGGGTGACCCTGCACAGCCTGGCTCATAGTTTCACTGGGTTAGACAAAACTGTGGTCCATGTGATCAGACTGTGTAGTTTTCTGTGATTGTGGTTTTCATTCTGTCTGCCCTCTGAGGAATAAGGATAAGAGGCTTATGGAAGCTTCCTGATGGGAGATACTGACTGAGGGGGAAACTGGGTCTTGTTCTGATGGGCAGCACCATGCTTGGTAAATCTTTAATACAATTTTCTGTTGATGGGCGGGGCTGTGTTCCCTCCCTGTTGTTTGACCTGAGGCCAAACTATGGTGGAGGTAATGAAAATAATGGCTACCTCCTTCAAGAGGTCCATGCACACACTCAGTGCCCCCGACCCTGCAGCAGACCACTGCCAACCCACACCCCCACTGAGACTCCTGGACACTCATAGGCCAGTCTGGGTCAGCCTCTTGTTGGGTCACTGCTCCTTTCTTCTGTGTCCTGGTGCACAGAGTTTTGTTTGTGCCCTTTAAGAGTCTGTTTCCCCAGTCCTGTGTAAATTCTGGTGGCTCTATGGTGGGGAGTGGCAACCTCCTCCAAGAGGGCTTATGCCATACCAGGTCTGCTATACCCAGAGCCCCAGCTCCTGTGGCAGGCCACTGCTGACCCGTACCTCTGCAGGAGACACTCAGAACACTCAAAAGCAAGTCTGGCTCAGTCTCTGTGGGGTCTCCTGGTGCTCACAAGGTTTTATTTGTAGTAGCTTTTTTAAGAGAGAAGCCAGAATTGGAGCACATCCATCTTCATTTATTAGTGTAGATTTATCCACAAAGTTATGTGATTGGCTCCTGAAGGAAATTGTAAAATAAGTTTACTAATTTTAGTGCATATCTGATGTATTTAAGTAAAATTCCAAACTATTAGAATTCTTAGAAATTCAAAAGTAAAGTATGATTAGGTTATAAAAACGAGGAGAAATGCTTCTTTTAAATCTAAATTTATTATTAACCTTTGAAGAAAATTATGCTTTGGTAGAAGAATTCTTTTTAAAAATCTGCTGTATTTAACTTGAAAAAGCATATATGAATTGGATTATTATAGTTACAAATAAATACTTAGACATTATATCTGGATTATACATTTTGCTTAGGTATTTTTTTATAAATTTATTTACTTCCTTTATCATATGTCCTCTTGTTTCAGTCAAACTACCTAGATTTTTATTTGCATTTATATAATATTTAATGTCAAAAATATCAACCTCATAATTTAAAAGAAATTCTTCAGTTTTATTAGTTAGGTGAAAATAAAATACCTGAAAGCAATACATATAAAGCGAATTAATTCTTATGCAACATTTGGGTCAAAGGAAAGTAAAATCCTATTTCTATCTTTAACAGATAGGCCTTTCTCATTAAATAGAAATGTAACAATCTAACGATGTAGAGATTCAACAAGAAATAAAACCTACTAACAGTTATAATCTCCTGGACTGTGTGTGTATGTAGGCACACAGATATGCCTGTATATGTTTTTCTTTCTGAAATAAGAAAGAGATATTACAACTTTTAGCTTTTGTAACTTCAGGGAGGCATAATAATAAGGCACTGAGGAAACATGGTAGTGATTCTGTAACTTTGACAGTAATCTTCCCACAAAGCCTGCGTGCATTTCTCTTCATCCTCATACCTAAGATCATGTCTGCCATCCAGAGTGAAGATGCAGTCTGTATGAACGCTTTTCCAGCATTGCCTAGAATCACCAGACGGAAAAATCAAGCAGCTTCTCACCTTTAGGCTTATATCTAAGTTTCTTTTCTTTGAGACCGGTAATTTTTGTGCTTCAATCACACATAAGATGTCAAAACAAATATTGCATCATTTCCTAGTGTTTCTGTAATCTCCAGGGCTGTTCTTTGTTACAGAAAGGAAGCCTGCTGTTAGGCAAAGCTTTAATGCACGCATAATGTAGCTGTTTTCCCGCTAATCCAGTTATATGCTTTGATAGAAGTAAGTGGTAGATGATAAGAGCAGCAATTCAGTCACAGCATGTTCTGATTTACAGGCAAAATTTCAAGTGTTGACACAAAGAGGGGGATTTGTTTATGAAAGTAAGCAAGTTTGACATTTTAGGAGTAAAATACTGCAAGCCAGTGAAGGATGAAAGGAAAATGTAAGCTGATGGTGGACAATATGTAAAAATTGACAACTGAAGAAGATGGTCTTGTGTTTCAAAAAAACCCCACATATCTTTTTATTTAAGGACTAGATTGAAATGTTATTTATGATTTAGTAAATCTGTGAGTCAGTTTTCTTGTAGGAAGCTCTTCTAATTTATGGTCATTATAAAACACTATCTAAATGTTAATTTATGATTTAGTAAATCTTTGAGTCAGTTTTCCTATAGGAAGCCCTCCTAATTTATGGTCATTATAAAATGCTATCTTTGATTACTCATCAAAAAAATAATTAAAATATAGTTCCTTATATTTGCTATTAGTTGTACAAGATAGCCTTTTAAAAATAAATAAGTAAACTCTACTCTTTGCCCAATTGTAGTCACGAAGCAGTAGTTCTAGAGATGACAATCTGTAAACGCCAGGGCAAAATAAGATGTGAGGCCCCAGTGCCTTACTGGAGGCTGGGAAGGGGTGATCTTGATGAAAGGGTCTGGTAATAGTAGTCAGGTTCACCTCTGGTTAAGTGCCTTCTGTCCCAGCTTCTCACAGTCCTGCCTCTTAGATGGACTCATAAAATTGCATAGAGATAATACAGTTGGCTTCCCTGGTGGCTCAGCTGGTAAAGAATCTGTCAACAATGCAGGAGACCCAGCTTTGATCCTTGGGCTCAGAAGATCCCCTGGAGAAAGAAATAGCAATGCACTCCAGGTATCTTGCTTGAGAAACCCATGGACAAAGGAGCCTGCTGGGCTATATAGTCCATGGTGTCACAGAGTCAGACATGACTTAGTGGCTTCACCACCACCACCAAGTGAGCTTATACAATCAACCTGAGGCCTAAGAGATTAGCTCTTTTCCTTCTCTTTGAAATGGACAGAATCATACTTAACTTGCCACCCTTTGTTGAGAACCAAATGGAATAACATGTGAAGTGCTCTTTTTATTGTAAACATTCTGGTTGTTATTATTTTTGTTATCTTCCAACACTTTTCTACCAAGCATTAGCAGACAGTTCTTTGTGAATATGTCACATTTCTTCAAGTCTGAGCATTAATAAATTTGCTCAGATTTATATACATTATTGGATAAGTACAGATAGAGAGGTCTCCCTCCTCAGTAGAGAGTTACAGTGCCTAGTAATTAAGATATTGTCAATCTGTGGGAAGGAGGGATGGGTCAGCTGTCAGCAGCCCCTAAATAAAATCAGGACTTCCTCATCTTGCGATCTGTTACCTGAAACACACCTACTGCTTCTGTATGACTCCTGGCCCTCTTCCCATTTCTCTGTGAGGATTTAAGATGGCACTCTGGCTATTGGTACTGCGATTGGTATTGCTATGAGTAATAAGCAGCAGTCTTTGCTCTCTGACCCAAAAAGCTTCCATTTTTCTGCCAGTATCTGTGAAGCTATAGGAGGATTACTTGTTAACTTGCAAGAAGGATAAAATCTCAGAAGCTTCCCAGTTTTTGGCTTGACAGTTTAACACCAGCTAATGTCAGAGTGGAGGTTTGTTTAAATATCAAATCACAGTGTATATGCAAGAAAGACATGATTTTGGATTGTTCACTTTCCTATGTGATTTAAATTTCAGGTTTTTTTTTTTCTAAAATATCCTTGAGTGTTAGGAACTTTCCTTCTCTGCATATGACAGTGAGCACATTTGTTGGTTATTGCACAAAACTTAAATTTAAAAGTGATTTCTCCACCCTTGCAAAACAAGCCCTTTTTGCCAGGATTCAAGTATAATAAAAGACATTTAGTATGCCAATACAATTATATGACAAATGACTTTTAGGAGAGTGATTTCATTTCATGTCTTATAAAATAGTCATCCATCTAGGAAAACTTGATGTTGATTCATATCTCCTTTATGTCAGTGAACAAGAATATTGTTGTTTATGCCCTTCCTACTTAAAGTGAGGTCTTTGGCCAAGCAGCCTGAGCAGCACTTGCAGCCTGTAAGAAATGCAGAATCTCAAACTCCACCCCAGACTTAAGGAGCCAGAATCTGCATTTAGCTAGTCTCCCAGGTGATTATTAAGCAATGAAGAAATCAGGGTACTTTAGGGAGGTGCTGTGAGCAAAATCATTGGACTTCGCTATTGAGGCACCTGTCTGGGCCTTGTTATGACTAATCATGCTTATCATTGTCTTAGAGTTTGACATCTTTGTAATTAGAATTACTAGTACTTTGGACATTTGTGAATATTTTATTTTATAGCCATTTGCTTTTTGGAGGAAAGTATTAAAAAAGAGCAGAAAGAAGGAGTAGAATTATGTTCATTAAAAGAACCAAAGTTTTCCCTCTTTTATATACTTGTACTTTTAAGGGAAAAAAGAGATCTGAATCACTGTGCTGTACACTTGAGTACAAGTAAATACAAGTAAGTACTTATACTAAGTACTTGTACAATATTGTACTAAGACAATATTGTAAATCAAATATATATCAATTTTTGATACTTATTGACATTGCTTTACAATGTTGATTTGATTTGTCCTACATCAACATGAATTATCCATAGATATACATATGTCCCCTCCCTCTTGAATCTTTCTCCCACCTCCTGGCCATTCCCCCCGTCTAGGTTAGTACAGAGCCTCAGTTTGAGGCTCCATGAGTCATACAGCAAATTCCGATTGGCTATCCATTTACATATGTTAGTGTATATGCATCCATGCTGCTCTCCATTCCTCTCACCCTCTCCCTCATCTCCTCTACTCTTGTCCATAAGTCAGATCTCTATGCCTGCATCTCCACTGCTGCTCTTGAAGGAGGTTCATCAGTACCATCCTTCTAGATTCCATGTGCAGTGCTGTGCTTGGTAGCTATGTCGTGTCTGATTCTTGCGACCCCATAGACTGTGGCCTGCCAGGCTCCTCTGTCCATGGGATTCTCCAGGCAAGAATACTGGAGTGGGTTGCCATTTCCTCCTCCAGTCCAACTCTTTAGGACCCCATATACTGCAGCCCTTCAGACTGCTCTGTCTATGGAATTTTCTAGGCAAGAATACTAGCGTGGGTTGCCATTCCCTTCTCCATCTAGATTCCATGTATATGTGTTAATATACAATATTTGTTTTTATCACTTCATTCTGTATAATGGGCTCTATGTTCATCGACCTCATTAGATCTGACTCAAATGCATTCCTTTTGTGGCTGCATATTATTCCATTTTATTTATATACTGCAGCTTCTTTATCCATTCATCTCTCAACAGGCAACTAGGTTGCTTTCTTGACCTGGCTATTGTAAATAGTGCTGCAGTGAACACTGGGATACATGTCTTTTTCAGTTCCGATTTCTTCAGGGTATATGCCTAGAAATGGTTGCTGGGTCATATGGTGGTTTTATTCCTAGCTTTTAAGGAATCTCCATCTTCCATAGTGGCTGTATCAATTTACATTCCCACAAGCAGTGTAGGAAGGTTCTCTTTTCTCCACACCCTCTCCACTATTTGTTGTTGGTGTATTTTTTTTATTATTATTACGACCATTCTTTCTGGTGTGAGGTGATATCTCATTGTAGCTCTGATTAGCATTTTTCTAATAATGAGTGAAAAGGTCAGTTTTCATTCCAGTTGCAAAGAAGGGCAATGCCAAAGTATGCTCAAACTACCGCACAGTTGCACTCACCTCACATGCTAGTAAAGTAATGCTCAAAATTCTACAAGCCAGGCTTCAGCAATATGTGAACCGTGAACTCCCATATGTTCAAGCTGGTTTTAGAAAAGGCAAAAGAAACAAAGATCAGATTGCCAACATCTGCTGGATCATGGAAAAAGCAAGAGAGTTCCAGAAAAACATCTGGAAAGCCTTTGACTGTGTGGATCACAATAAACAGTGAAAATCCTGAAAGAGATGGGAATACTGGACCACGTAACCTGCCTCTTGAGAAATCTGTATGCAGGTCAGGAAGCAACAGTTAGGACTGGACATGGAACAACAGACTGGTTCCAAATAGGAAAAGGAGTACGTCAAGGCTATATATTGTCACCCTGCTTATTTAACTTCTATGCAGAGTACATCATGAGAAACGCTGGGCTGGAAGAAACACAAGCTGGAATCAAGATTGCCGGGAGAAATATCAATAACCTCAGATATGCAGATGACACCACCCTTATGGCAGAAAGTGAAGAGGAACTAAAAGCCTCTTGATGAAAGTGAAAGTGGAGAGTGAAAAAGTTGGCTTAAAGCTCAACATTCAGAAAACAAAGATCATGGCATCCAGTCCCATCACTTCATGGGAAATAGATGGAGAAACAGTGGAAACAGTGTCAGACTTTATTTTGGGGGCTCCAAAATCACTGCAGATGGTTGACCCACCTAGATAGTATATTCAAAAGCAGAGACATTATTTGCCGACTAAGGTCCGTCTAGTCAAGGCTATGGTTTTTCCTGTGGTCATGTATGGATGTGAGAGTTGGACTGTGAAGAAAGCTGAGCACCGAAGAACTGATGCTTTTGAACTGTGGTGTTGGAGAAGACTTGAGAGTCCCTTGCACTGCAAGGAGATCCAACCAGTCCATTCTGAAGGAGATCAGCCCTGGGATTTCTTTGGAAGGAATGATGCTAAAGCTGAAACTCCAGTCCTTTGGCCACCTCATGCAAAGAGTTGACTCATTGGAAAAGACTCTGATGCTGGGAAGGATTGGGGGCAGGAGGAGAAGGGGATGACAGAGGATGAGATGGCTGGATGGCATCACGGACTCGATGAACATGAGGCTGAGTGAACTCTGGGAGTTGGTGATGGACAGGGAGGCCTGGTATGCTGCGATTCATTGGGTCGCAAAGAGTCGGACACAACTGAGCGACTGAACTAGCTAACTAATAATGAGTGATGTTGAGCATCTCTTCATGTGTTTACTAGCCATCTGTTTGCCTTCTTTAGAGAAGTGTGTGTTTAGGTCTTTTGCCTACTTTTTGATTGGGTTGTTTGTTTTCCTGATATTGAGTTGTGTGAGCTTCTTGTATATTTTGGAAATTAAAAGTTTGCTTGTATGGCAAAAGAAAAAATGAGTGCTTCTTAAAATTTTCTTCATTTAAAAGACATAAAAATTATAGGCTGTGCAGAAAAGACTGATACAAAGGATAAATTTAGGAATGATAACAACAGAGCAAGTAATCAAGGTTTTTAGTTTTAAAAAAGTGAGAATACCAGATAATTTAATTGCTTTGCAAGTATAAGCAAAGTTTCTAAGAAGGTGTTGACAGTATGATAACTATATTTTCCATTAATTACATAATGAACTAAAGATAGTTTTAGGTAATTAGAAATTAGTTGTATTTGCAGCTTGAAATAGCAAAGGAAGGTGAGGCAAAGAGGCAGAGGAAATACTTTCATTTTGAATTTAACTGTAGTTTTTAAAAACTATGAAAATTATTGACTTGTTTGTTGAGGCCAGAAGAATTACAAAAAGACTTCACATCCAGTAAGAAGAGATCAACATTTATGAGTACAATTTTCAAAATTCAGCTGTACCACAGAAATACTGCAGGTTCAATAAAGCAAGTTTACGAATGTTTTTAACCCAATACATATGAAAGTTATGTTTTCACTATACTGTGGTGTATCAAGAATGCAATAGCATTATGTCTAGCAAAACCAAAATACATGCCATAATTAAAAAGACTTTAATGCTAAAATATGTTAATCATCTGAGCCTTCAGTAAGTTTTAATCTTTTTGCTGATGATGGGTGTTTCCTTGATGCTGACCGTTGGTTGCCTGATCAGGGGGTGATTGCTGAAAGTTGGGGTAGTTGGCAATTTCTTAAAATAAGACAAGAGTAAAGTTTGCTAGAGGAAGAATTTCTGCATAGATGTCAGAATTTTATAGTAAATTTGAATCAGTGATGAAATAGTTTTGTGTTTTTAAGTGACCAGTGTCATCCTGATTCATTGTTAGTATGACATTATCTCTGCTCTGTAAACACATGAAGTGTTCCTTCTCATTGTGTTCTTCAGGGAAATTCAACCATCATCACAAAAGTTCTTTTTGCAACTAGGTAAAATGTTCCAGGTAATCAGCTTCGTGACCACTAAAATAGTAAGCATACTGCTTTATTGACTATGCCAAAGCCTTTGACTGTGTGGATCACAATAAACTGTGGAAAATTCTGAAAGAGATGGGAATACCAGACCATCTGACCTGCCTCTTGAGAAATCTGTATGCAGGTCAGGAAGCAACAGTTAGGACTGGACATGGAACAACAGACTGGTTCCAAATAGGAAAAGGAGTACGTCAAGGCTATATATTGTCACCCTGCTTATTTAACTTCTATGCAGAGTACATCATGAGAAACGCTGGGCTGGAAGAAACACAAGCTGGAATTAAGATTGCCGGGAGAAATATCAATAACCTCAGATATGCAGATGACACCACCCTTATGGCAGAAAGTGAAGAGGAACTAAAAACCTCTTGATGAAAGTGAAAGTGGAGAGTGAAAAAGTTGGCTTAAAGCTCAACATTCAGAAAACAAAGATCATGGCATCCGGTCCCACCACTTCATGGGAAATAGATGGGGAAACGGTGGAAACAGTGTCAGACTTTATTTTGGGGGCTCCAAAATCACTGCAGATGGTGACTGCAGCCATGAAATTAAAAGACGCTTACTCCTTGGAAGAAAAGCTGTATACCTAGATAGTATATTCAAAAGCAGAGACAGTACTTTGCCGACTAAAGTCTGTCTTGTCAAGGCTATGGTTTTTCCTGTGATCATGTATGGATATGAGAGTTGGACTGTGAGGAAGACTGAGCACCGAAGAATTGATGCTTCTGAACTGTGATGTTGGAGAAGACTCTTGAGAGTCCCTTAGACTGCAAGGAGATCCAACCAGTCCATTCTGAAGGAGATCAGCCCTGGGATTTCTTTGGAAGGAATGATGCTAAAGCTGAAACTCCAGTCCTTTGGCGACCTCATGCGAACAGTTGACTCATTGGAAAAGACTCTGATGCTGGGAAGGATTGGGGGCAGATGGAAAAGGGGATGACAGAGGATGAGATGGCTGGATGGCATCATGGACTCGATAGACGTAAACTCCGGGAGATGGTGATGGACAGGGAGGCCTGGCGTGCTGTGATTCATGGGGTCGCAAAGAGTCGGACACGACTGAGCGACTGAACTGAACTGACTGATCAGCTGTGCATCATGTGTTGGTGAAGATAAAGTGATAATTTGAGTGAGAACACTTGATACCTGATCATTTGGTCATTTCAGTAAAGCTTCATCTGAGAGCTGGCACTCAAATTTCCACAGGGCTATGAAAATATACTTGTGTTAAGAATAATTCTGATATGATATTGTATCTCAAGAATGTTGGGGAGACAGCTGTCCATATTTCTCGTTGCGTGAGTGCTCTGGAGTCAGAATTGTACACTGGTTACTTATAAAGCTGTTTGAGAAAATAAAAATATCAAGGAGAGATGAGCAAGGAAGCTGAATACAGTTAATTCTAGAGCAAAAGAATAGCGTATGCTTGCTTGAAATTCTTCTAAATGCCTATAATTAGAGAGGTTTAAAAGTTTTTCGTCCCAAAATGTAAGTTGAATATATTTTAAAAGATACTTGAAACTTATTCAGGAATTCATTCAACATTTTGAAAAAATTTAACAGACTGAATTTTGAGCATGTCATGATTTAAGTTAATGGGAATATTTGAAAATGACAGCATTTGTCAAAAATTTTGATGTCCAATGATTTATAATTAGAGGTAAACATAAATTTTGCCTTAATCTTCTCAATATTTTCATATGTTATTGATGCCAGTTTCTTTTGGTTATAGAAAATTTACTATTCATATCCATTTATATAATTTTTTCCTAATTGATAAAATTAACAGATATAAATTATATGATTTTAGAATTTCAGGGGCTTTCCAAGAGATCTACCAAAGCGTTTTACTTCAGAAAAGAAAAACCTGAAACTCAGAGGGGATAATTAAATAAACCTTGACCTTGGGTGCTTATAACAGGCAGAGTGAGTGAGTGATAGTCACTCAGTCGCGTCCTACTCTTTCCAACCCTATGCATGGACTTTACCCTACTAGGCTCTCTGTACATGGAATTTTCCAGGTAAGAATACTGGATTGGGTTGCCATTTCCTTCTTCAGTAACAGTCAGGGCCTGGACTAAACCTGATTTCCTACACTGAATTTAAAAATGGTAAATTTAGAATATATATATTTTTCTATAAGTCAAGGAAACTGGAAACAAGTAGCCATTATTTGGGGACAGCAACATCCATTTAAGAACAGGAGTGTTCAAGTCCAGAGCGCTGTTAGCAACAATTTTTATGACACTTCTGACCAAGGGAGGGTGACCACACTTTCTGACTTTTGCTAAACAGAGAATAAAATTTTCAGTTTCTTTCTGAAAAAAAAAAAAAAAAAAAAGAAATTAAAAGTGCATTCACAATATTAGTCAAATCTGTGCATTAACTTACATTACTTTTAATAATATATTTAGGATATGCATTTTACTCTATTTTTATTAAAGTATATTGATTTAAAATTATTTCTCAATTTTTGGTATATAGCATAGTGATTCAGTACTTTTACAGAATATACTTCATTAAAAGTTATTGTAAGATAATCCCTGTGCTTTACAATATAGCCCTGTTGCTTGTCTATTTTACACACTATAGTATGTGAATCTTAATCCCATACCCTAGCTTGTCTCTCCCCCTCCATCTTCCCAAGGTAACCACTAGTTTTTTTCTATATCTGTAATTCTGTTTTTCTATATACATTTTTTATTTTTTAGATTCCACATAAAAGTGATATGTGAAATGTCTCTCTGACTTATATCATTACACATAGTATTCTCTCGGTTCATCTTCATTGTTGTAAGTGGCAGATTTTTATCATTTTTAATGACTGAGTAGTATCCCACTGCATGTATACTACATCTTCTTCATATATTTCCTATTGATGGGCACTTGGATTGCTATGCTAAGCAGTCCTCCTGTGAACATTGAGGTGCATGTATCAGTTAGAATTAGTGTTTCTGTTTTTGCTGGATATAAACCTAGGAGTAGAATTACTGAATCATATGGTTGATCCTTTTTTAGTTTTTTGAGGAATCTCCATACTGTTTTCCATAGTGGCCCCACCAATTTATACCCCCAGCATTCAATGTTACATTGACTGTGGGTTTGTCATAAATAGCCGTTATTAAGTTGAGGTATGTTCCTTCTGTACCCACTTTGATGAGCGTTTTCATCATGAATGGATGATGGATTTTGTCAGATGCTTTTTCTGCATCTATTGAGATGGTCATGTAGTTTTTGTCTTTGTTTTGTCAATGTGGTATGTCAAATTGTTTTTCATGTGTTGAGCCATCCTTGTACCTTAGAATAAATCTAACTTGATTATGGTGTATGATCCTTTCTATGTATTCTTGGATTAAATGTATATTTAAAGTAATTATTGGTAGGTTTATACTTATTGCTGTTTTATTGTTTTCTGATTGTTTTTGTAGTTCTTTTTGTCCATTTCTTTCTTTTTTGTTTCTTCCCTTTGGATTGCTAAGTTTCTTTCTTAGTATGCTTGTGTTTCTTTTTTAAAAAAATTTCTGCATCTGTTGGTTTTTGATTTCTGATTATTATGGGGTTCATATATGTTGACCTATAACTGTATCTAATTGTTTTCAACTGATTGTCACATTCTGAAAGATCTGTATTGTATTCCTGTCCCCTACATTTTGTGTTTTTGATGTCATATTTTCATGTTTATCCCATAATTATTGTAGCTATGATTGTTTTAGGGGCTTCCCAGGTGGCGCTAGTGGTAAAGAACCTGCCTGCCAGTGCAGGAGACATAAGAGACATGGATTTGATCTCTGGGTCAGGAAAATCCCCAGCAGGAGGGCATGGGAATCCACTCCAATATTCTTGCCTGGGAAAGCCCCATGGACAGAGAAGCCTGGCGGGCTACAGTGCATAGGGTCATAAAGAGTTGGACATGACTGAAGCAACTCAGCATGCATGTACATTTGCTATTACAGTTTTTTGTCTTTTAATCTTTATATTGGCATATGTAAGTGGTTGATCCTTAGTAGTTTCAATATATTTGCATTTCCTAGTAGGAGTTTTCCTTTCATATAGATTTTTACTTCTTTTTTATTCAGAGAAGACCCTTTGACATTTCTTTCAGGCTGTGTTTAGTATTGATGGTCTCTTACTTTTTGCTTGTCTGAGAAATTCTTTGTCTCTGCTTCTATTTGAAATTATAATCTTGGGTAGAGTCTCTTAGGTTGCAGATTTTTTTCCTTTAAGGACTTTGAATGTATCATGCCCTCTTTTAGCCAGAGGGACCTAATGCTTGTCAGCCATAGCTCCCTCAAATACATTTTAAATGCCCTTTTCTCTCTCTTTTCCTTTGGGACCTCTATAATGCAAATATTGGTATACTTATGGTTGTTTCAAAGAGCTGCTAAAACTGTTTTCATTTTTGAAATTCTTCTTTTGCTCTTCTAAAGGATGGTTTGCATTATTCAGTCTTCCAGATCACTTATGCATTCTTCTGTATCACTCAGTCTCCCACTCATTCTTTACAGTATTGGTTTTCCTTTTTCCTTTTTTTCTTTTTCTAGTTATTGCATTCTTTATTTCTGTTTGGGTCTTTATTATTTTCTAGGTTTCTCAAATTTTTCGCTGTATTCATCTATTGTTTTCCGTAATGAATTAACATTTTTATTACCAATGCTTTGAATTCTTAATCTTGTAAATTGTTTCATTAGTTCTTTTTTTCAGGGGTTTTCTCTTGCTTTTCCAGTTGAGAGCAGTTCGTCTGCCTTATAATTTGCTTAAATTCCTCTGTCTCTGTGAATTTAGGGGAAGCAGTTACCTACTGCAGTCTTAAACGTGTGTTCTTATGTGGGTGCAGTCTGTCCCTTTACAGACTGCGTGTGCTCATTTGCATTGTTGTGGGAGAGCTGCTTTGATGTGAATGCAAGTGACATCTTTTTCCAGGATATGCTGACATCTGTCATCTTGGTAGAGGAGCGGCTGCACACAGAGGGGCTAAAGCCGGAGCTGGATGTGAGGCAGGGCTTCCCCTCTGCTCTGTGAACATCATTGCCCTATTGGATGTAGGGTCTGATCCCACCTTGTAGGGGAGAAGCCTTTATGGTCAGGCCTGAGTTGGTTCTGTTCTCTTGAAATTTGTGTTTTCCCCTCTCCCCAGGATGGGATCCTTGCCTCAGAGAAGGAGGGGTGCTCAAGCTATGGTGGTGTCTGAGTGACCTCTTGGCTTATCTCGTCTGCAGACAGAGATCTAAGTTGTCTCCGATGAGCTGCTCCTTCAGGCACCTGCCCTTGTTTTCTTGCTCTGCTCAGACGCAGCCTTGGCTGCAAGTCCCTTTGTCCCTCACAGCTGATCACAACCCCGAGACTTTGCTGCCCCTCTCTGTTTAGAGACACATCGCAGGGCAGGCAGGGCCCGTGTGGACTCTCTGAGTGTCCTGGGGCGTGAGGTGTGATGGAGATGGAGCCGCTGCCTGCCCTCAGGAGCCCAGGCTTCTTCTGAGGCACTGCATGAGTGAGTGCTGGCAGTGCCTGCTGCCAGCCCACCAGCGCTCTGCCTGGGGTGTCCCTGGGCTGCGTCTGCTCGGTTGTGACCACCCTGAATCCAGTGCCCAGCGTGACATAGAGTGAGTGGGGCCGGAGCGTCCTCTCAGCTTGGACTGAGGTGAGCACCAGGGTGCTTGTGGGAAACCAGCAGCCACTAGAGAAGTCTCTCTCTACCTTCTCCACCCTGACTTAGGGGCAGGCTAGCTCATGCATGCCCCCCAAGTGGGGTTCAGGCCTCTCACAGGCCTTCTGTTCATCCCAGAAGCCTTCCAACTAGCAAAACGGTCTCATCTTCCCTGAGTATCTTGACAGTATCAGGCCTTCCAGTCTGTGGCTGTCACCGTTCGCTCCCCAGGAGGCTCTCCGCCTATGTAATCGCCCTTTTCCTTTGCCTTCCGAGGGGCATAGGTCCCTATCCATTACTTGTCTTCCCTTTCTACCCATTTTCCAGTTACTTGCAGTGAGAACCGTTCTATACATAGATATATTTTTGATGTGTTTGTCAGGGGAGGTGAAATCCATGTCCAAGTCTTACTCTGTGATCTTGATTGATCGTCTTGATTGATGCCTTGCATTTTAAGAAAGAGAGAAAAGTGTCTGAAATATACGCATACATATCTTGAAGTTGATGGAGAATTCTTCCTGGATTGAAAAGTTGATTCTTGCAAAAGATACCTATTTGTTCCAAAGTTTTTGCTAAATGTGGTTTTAATTTGTCAGAAGATAATTCTGAAGTTCAGTGAAAAAGGTAGCATGATAGAATATGGCAGCTTACCCTCCTGGTATAAACTGAAAGTGATGAGGCACCACGGTGAAAGTCTCAAGTGTTGGAGTTTGAAGTAGAGTTCTGACCTTGGTTTCTCCGTGACTCTCAGCACTTTCTTTGACACTCTAAGCCTCATTTCCTCAACTGTACAGTGGAAACCATGTTACAGCTAAGACCTTAAGCTTGGTAAAGGTTATGTGAATTAACATTGTGACAGTTTTTGATTGGCATAGTTGTGCTTTTCAGTACATGTCAGCTAATATATTAATTATTACTAATAAAAAGCTAAAAGCCAGTAAAATCATGAAAATAGTACAGGAATACATTTACAGTTATTAAAGGAAATGTATCCATAATCTTTATTACACAGGGTGGGTCAGGAATGAAAAATTATTCAATAAAAGGGAAATTGACTATGTGAAAAAGCACTTTAACCTAATTGTAGTTTCATAATATTGGGGTAATAATTCCCACCATGACTAAACACCAAAATGTAAAATGAGCAAACAAAGCATCAAATATTAGTTGAGACTACAGACATGTGTTTACCTGAATTAATTAGTAGATGGTTTTCTAAGCGTAAAACTATTTTAAGAAGTCATAAAATACAGGTTCAAAATTTAAAATTGGAAGGTAAACAACAAACTGGAAAAAGTAGAACTTACAATTCACAGGTTTATGTCAACTAATTTATGAAGAAAGTTTCACTTCACTTGCCATCAACAAATTATAGTAATAATTAAATATTGAAATATTCTTTTGAATTACAATCTAGCAAGTAAAAATGCTGTGTTTGTGAGAGTGAAGCCAGACTATTACACAGATATTTAAATTGGCACAATATATCTGAAAAGTAATTTGACAATATATAAAAACTTAAAATCATCTTGACTAGATACATATGCAGTTCAGTTCAGTTGCTCAGTCATGTCCAAGTCTTTGAGACCCAGTGAACCCGCAGCATGCCAGGCCTCCCTGTCCGTCACAAACTCCTGAAGTTCACCCAAACCCATGTCCATTGAGTCGGTGATGCCATCCAACCATCTCATCCTCTGTCATCCCCTTCTGTTCCTGCCCTCAATCTTTCCCAGCATCAGGGTCTTTTCCAATGAGTCAGCTCTTCGCATCAGGTGGCCAAAGTACTGAAGTTTCAGCTTCAACGTCAGTCCTTCCAATGAACAGCCAGGACTGATCTTTATTTTTATTTTTTTAAATATTTATTTGTTTGGCTACACCAGGTCTTTAATTGCAGCATGTGAGGTCTTCAGTCTTCGCTGCAGCATACAGGATTTTTTAGCTGCAGCATGTGGGGTCTAGTTCCCCGACCAGGGCTTGAACAGGGGGCCCCTGTGTTATGAGTGCAGAGTCTTAGCCAGTGGACCACCAGGGAAGTCCCCAGGACTGATCTTCAAAATGGACTGGTTGGATCTCCTTGCAGTCCAAGGGACTCTCAAGAGTCTTCTCCAACACAGCAGTTCAAAGGCATCAGTTCTTCGGCGCTCAGCCTTCTTCACAGTCCAACTCTCACATCCATACATGACCACAGGAAAAACCATAGCTTCGACTAGATGGACCTTTGTTGACAAAGTAATGTCTCTGCTTTTTAGTATGCTGTCTAGGTTGGTGATAAATTTCCTTCCAAGGAATAAGCGTCTTTTAATTTCATGGCTGCAGTCACCATCTGCAGTGATTTTGGAGCCCCCAAAATAAAGTCTGACACTGTTTCCACTGTTTCCCCATCTATTTCCCATGAAGTGATGGGACCAGATGCCATGATCTTCGTTTTCTGAGTGTTGAGCTTTAAGCCAACTTTTTCACTCTCTTTCTCTTTCATCAAGAGGCTCTTTAGTTCTTCTTCACTTTCTGCCATAAGGGTGGTGTCATCTGCATATCTGAGGTTATTGACATTTCTTCCAGCAATCTTGATTCCAGCTTGTGCTTCATCCAGCCCAGCATTTCTCATGATGTACTCTGAATGGAAGTTAAGTAAGCAGGGTGACAATATACAGCCTTGACGTACTCCTTTTCCTACTTGGAACCAGTCTTGTTCCATGTCCAGTTCTAACTGTTGCTTCCTGACCTGCAGTCAGGTTTCTCTAGAGGCAGGTCAGGTGGTCTGGTATTCCCATCTCTTTCAGAATTTTCCACAGTTTATTATGGTCCACACTGTCAAAGGCTTTGGCATAGTCAGTAAAGCAGAAATAGATGTTTTTCTGGAACACTATTGCTTTATTGATGATCCAGCAGAAGTTGGCAATTTGATCTCTGGTTCCTCTACGTTTTCTAAAACCAGCTTTAACATCTGGAAGTTCATGGTTTACATACTGCTGAAGCCTGGCTTGGAGAATTTGAGCATCACTTTACTAGGTACATATGCATATGGGTAAATGCTTTGAGCTATTTTCTCAGATTTTAGGATAACCATTTTGTTTCTTTATAATATTTACTAGTTTCCTACAGAAACTGGAAAAATCAAAACAAAGGGGAACTATTTTGGTAGGAATAAAACCACCTAGACTAAAGAGGACAGCCTCTGTTCACTTTGCTTTGCTTTTCCTGCATCGCCATCTGGTGTTCAGAATGTGGATAGCTTCTGATACCATAATTTGTAACTACTGCCTGATGTGCAAAATTTTATGCAGTTTATTTAACTTAGATACTCCATCTAAATCATTTTATATAACATAAATTTGTTATATAAACTATTTATAGTAGTCAACTATGTACAGTATTTTACACGTATTTTCTAGTTTTTTTTTTAATTTTTTTTTTTTTTTTTTTAATTTTCTAGTTTTAAAAATACCTATGTTCCAAGGCAGGCCAGTCTGAATTTGATTTGTTTTTGCTGACTATCTATACAGTGTAAGCCCACAATTTTACACTATATTACTTTTTCATGGCAAAAGAAGAAAGAATTTGAAATACATAGATGAAGTGATTAAAGGCATACTGAGTGATCGACAGTGATTAAATAGGTCACATTTTCTCTGCAGTTCAAAGTAGAAGAATATCAGTTTTGGTTTTCCCTTTGCTTCTTCATCATTGCAGAAGAAAACTGCTTGAGCCCACCAACCTGTTCAGGGTGAGCTTTAGTGCTCCGTGAAGGTTATTATAGGTGCCATTCCTCAACAGGATTGCTTTCTAGGAATTTGATGCTTTTTTTTATTTGTCTGTATCAGGCAATGCCAGCCTTTCAGTGTTTGTATCCTAAATTAATCCAGTGAGCTATAGAGCCTCCTCTCTCAGAAATATTTTGTGGTTTTTTTTTCTTATTCAGCATAAGATATCAAAACAAAAAGTAGACATTGCCTTTACAAAACCAAGGGTTTAAAATATTTCACTTGAGAAATTAACAGTTTGTTTGGGCCCTAAAGTATTTTTTAATTTGATGTGTGTACTTGACTGTGATATTTAATAGGAAAGTTCATTGGAAGCATTGACATTTACTGTTCCTGGTTATGCTCGGAGACTGTTTCAATCACTAAACTAATGTTTGAGGGACACTTGTATCATTACACTAATGAACTTTATGTAAAGCTCACTAAACCTGACATTGCTTATATGAATCTGTCTCGTGAATATAGCAATCCATGTATATTTACAGATGTATGCATTCAATAAGATATGGGGAACTAAAATACAGTTCCTACACTTAGAAGCGTTTAGCTCAATAATTGCTTGATGTTTGTGCCCTGTTTTCTAGTTTTCTTAAAGTCTACATATTCATTCAGTAAATATTGTTTTTATGTTCATTGTATACCAACTATATGCATACCTATTACTATGTCAATTACAGTGGTAGGATGGATGTTTTCTTTTACCGTGGCTTTTAATCCAGTTGAAAGTTTAATCAGAATATCATACAAAGAAATATAGAATTGTAAACATGATGTATTCCATATAAAAGATAGATTTAGGCCTATGAGAACTTTTAATGGGGATGATTGACCTAGTCAAGGAAGATCATGAAAGCCTTTTATAAGAGAGAATGTTGAGGTAAGTGGACAAGCAAGTGAAGGAAAGCGTGAAAGGAGCAGGGTATATGAACGAGGAAAACAAAAGAATGTCTGAGTTCTGGGGGCAGAGACACATCCCACCTTATTTCTACCCCAGAGGCATACGTTAACCCACACACCTTCCTGTCTCAGTGCGCTAAGCAGATTTTCTCAGCACTTCTAGGAAAGAACCTACTTGGTTGAATTTTCTGGGATCAGGAAAGGAATGAGTTTGATGTTAATTTGGATTTGAGTCTCTGTAGGGTTAATGGCAACCCACTCCAGGACTCTTGCTTGGAAAATACCATGAATGGAAGAGCCTAGTGGGCTGCAGTCCATGGGGTCACGAGTCAGACACAACTGAGTGACTTCACTTTTGCTTTCATGCATTGGAGAAGGAAATGACAACCCACTCCAGTGTTCTTGCCTGGAGAATCCCAAGGACAGGGGAGCCTGGTGGGCTGCTGTCTCTGGGGTTGCACAGAGTCGGACACGACTGAAGCAACTTAGCAGCAGCGGTGGGGTTAGTTAGGGCTTTCCTGATAGCTGAGGTGGTGAAGAATCTGCCTGCAATGAAGAGAGACCTGGATTTGATCCCCGGGTCAAGAAGATCCCCTGAAAAGGAAATGGGAACCCACTCCAGTATCCTTGCTTGGAGAATTCCATGGACAGAGGAGCCTGGCAAGGCTACAGTCCATGGGTCACAAAGAGTCAGACACAACTGAGCAACTAACACACTTTTTAGGGTTAGTTAAGTGTACATATGTTATAAATATTTTCTTAAAAGATGGCGAAAGCAGAACTCCTTAAGTATATTTTCAATCACCGTGTAGTATTTCAAAGCTTTATGAGTGATAGTTGTTCAGTTGTAAAGTTGTTTAGTCAAAAGAAAGTTGTGCTGTTTCAGTTCATGAAAGTAAATCTGTTACTCTTTTTCTATTCTAAAAGCAAGTAAGCCTAAGATATCTGTGAAATATATACTTACCTAAGCTGGAACTTTTCACATTTCTCATCTCTTTCTCTGAGAATAGAATTTGCTATAGGGACTTATACTTTGTAAGTTATTCTTTTCTCTACATTATTTATGCATTTTTAATTGTGGTATTTCTGTTATACATCACTGAATTTGTATTTAATGAATCAAATTTACATTTAATCAGTTTGTGTTGAAGTGACTGTAATGAGATACTTTGCTTTTCTGTGTTAAAAGCAGGTCAAGGTCAACTGAGAGACTCAGGGCAATACATTATTCAATGTTCATTTTTTATATAACTTGTAACTTTATCAAGTTTTATGATTTAACTAAATCACATAATAACATTCCCTGTAATAATTTCTAATTATTCTCTAAGTTCAGACATTTTACTATTAATGTATTGACAATCTATTGTCTACTTTTGCTTTATTTTATTTCATTTTTACTTTCTAACATGGGAATTCTCACATTCTTCTACTTTCAGAACAGAATATGTAGATTAAGATTGTGTCAGATTATCAAATAATGTGAGAAAAAATGCAGTGCGTTTCAGATCTGAAGATAATATGCAGGGACTTTCCTGCTGGTCCAGTGTCTAAGGCTCCACTCTTCCCTACAGGGGGCACAGGTTTGATACCTGCTCAGGGAACTAAGATCCCACATGCTCTGTGGCACAGACAAAATAATAATAATAAAAGATACAGAATTTTCAATGTTTGAATTTATTAAAAACAGAAAACAAGTATATCAGAGCTTTGTTCTCATATATATGGTGTACCTGAACACAGTGTTCAAAGCAAAACTGACAAACAACTGAGTATTTGTCTGTGTAGGACATTTTTGTTGTTCAGTCACTCAGTTGTGGCCAACTCTTTGGGACCCCATAAACTGCAGCATGCCAGGCTTCCCTGTCATCTCCTGGAGTTTGCTCAAACTCATGTCCATTGAGTCGGTGATGCCATCCAACCATCTCATCCTCTGTTGTCTCCTTCTCCTCCTGCCTTCAATCTTTCCCAGCATCAGGGTCTTTTCTAATGAGGACATTTTACTTCCTGTTCTGTCTCTACTCCCTCCAGACCTTCCACCTCTGCCTTCATCCTCGTGGCCTTGCCTCGTCGTCCATTCGAGACAAAAGCCACAAGCAGTAGTGTCATCTTCCCACATCAGACTTCCATACACCCGGTGTCTGTGTTCAGCGTTCAGTCTTCTTTCCTGGAACAATTAAGTGGATACTATACATGGTTCCTTAACGAGTTGTTCCTCTACAAGCCATTTATATACCATCCTTCCCCGTCTTCGCAAGAGCTTTGGTTTTCACCTCTGTTCCGTTTCCCGCATCATTTTCTAACTTTTCTCTTCCATATAAATCCTCTCTTGCTCTGATGACCTTTCGCTGTGAAGACTTCCCTTGACCCTAGTTTGTCTTCATAGGGACCACCCTTTTCCTTCTCTGCCTCTCAGCCAAGGTGCTCTGAACACTTGTCTCTGCAAGGCTAATACTTCTCACTGTTGTTCAGCGCATTCCATCATTCCAGTTATGTTCCACCCGCCTCCACATGCTGCCTGTGTAACTGGATGAGTTCAATGGGCTCTTTTAAGTCCTCATCTTTTCTGTCTCTGTACCACAATGTGTTCTACTTGAGACCTTTTTTTGTTTGTTTGTTTGTTTTCGCCTCTCGTCATCTAAGACAGTCCCATCTCCTGATTTCCTTCCTGCCTCCATGGGAATTTACTCCTACTCAGTTTTCTCAAGGACTTCTCCTCTGCTTCACTTTTATTCACATGGTTTTAAACCAAATTTTTCTGCTGAAGCTTTCCATTTTTTTTAAAATCAAGACTTCTTTTGAGCCTGTTGCTTTTAACATGATGATTGCTTGACATTTTCATTTGTATTTCTCACATATTGAAATCTCACCCACACTTGAACTCTCTGCCCCTCTTCTCTAATCCTCAAGTGTCCCTGAACCCATCCCTTCTCCATCCACCCAGATACCCATGTCAGAAACCTGGCAGTCATTCAAGATACCACTCTTTTCTTAGTCTCCACCACCACTGCCTAGTGATTCTGTCTCCAAAATAAGTTTTGGATCCCTCTCTTTGACCACTTGCATGAATAACAAAATCCCTTGGTCTAGTAAGCTAAGTTACTGCAGTAGCCTTCTTATTTTTCATCCCTTACATTTTACTCACCTTAAAACTACTTCCCAAACAGCGACTAGGGGGAGCTATTTAAGTTCTAGGTTAAATTATTTTACATTTGACTTAAAACCTTTGTGACTGGCTGTTCAATAGAAAATATGTTCCTGATTGTCCAGCATTTCCATTAGACACTGCACAGTCCATCCCTGCCTCCTGCCTGAGGTCATTTTTACATGACTAAGCTAAACTCTCCATTTTCATGTTTCCCTAAGAGGGTTTTTTTTTTTTTTTCCTTTCTTTCTTTCTGTCACCTAAGGGCCTTTTTGCATGTGTTCTGTTTGTCTGGAATGTTCTTCCTCTACTGTCTTCAAGGAAACATTTCTTTGGAATCACAGGAAATGCCATTTCTTGGGGAAACTTTCCTCCAACTGCTCACAGTCTGAATTAGGACCCATTATCTCTTAGAGCTTAATATTATATGGCTTTACAGAACACATCATGATTTATTGTAATATTTTGAGAGGTGCTGCATGGGTAGTTAAAATCCCAGACTCCTGCCACAGTGCTGATTTAAATCCTGACTCTCTATTATTTCCTATGTGAGTATGGGCAAGTCTTTTAACTATGCCTAAGGTTTCTCATGGATAATAATGACTTAATTGTAGATCATTTTAAAAGCAGAAACGCTTAATATTTGTAGAGAAAAAACAGTCAATGCAGCACAAAGCAAACCTTGTGTATGTGTGTGGATAATTTACCTCACGTCTGAAGGCACGGGGCTCTCGGCTGGCACATACAGTCCGGGGCATACAACAGGCTGCCAGTGAATGTTCGCTTCATAGAGTGCTGAGTTGTACAGTTCATCATGTTAGTGTTCAAGGAGGACCTTCAGAGAAAAAAAAGAATGATATTTGTAAGAATATATAATCACTACGTAAAATTTATGTTTTGGCTTATGATCCACTTTTTTTTAATTCATTTTTTAACTGGAGGGTAACTGCTTTATAGTATTGTGTTGGTTCTGCAGTACAACACAGATCAGCCATAATTATGTGTGTGTGTGTGTGTGTGAAGTCACTCAGTCATGTCCGACTCTTTGTGACCCCATGGTATTATCCCACCAGGCTCCTCTGTCCATGGGATTCTCCAGGCAAGAATACTGGAGTGGGTTTAATATATATATCCCTTCTCTCTTGAGCCTCCCTCTCCCCCTCCCACACCTATGTTTTTGATCTGAGGATATCTTCAATATTTGATCTGTCTAGCCCCTTTTAGCAAGAATGTTTTTATTATTATTATTATTCTATTCCAGACGTGACAGTCTAGCCCCAAGGGGCTTGTACACACAGCAGAGGTAATAAATGATAGGATGATCCCCCTCATAGCGGCTCCCTGGTCTTCTTGCTGAAATCTTATTGTTTCTGTCTTTTTGGAAATATCTTGTGAACTATATGAATACTTTGTATATGGTTGGTGAAATTACTTTGGTGATATTTCTTAAATTTTCAGTTTGAGGCAGATATGTTAGAGCTTGTTTTCTCCTCCTGCAGCCTCTTTGGACTTCAGGCCCTGTCACTTACAGCAATAACTCTGTAGCGACCTGCTTGCCCGTTCTCTTGCTCCATGATTCAACTGTTTTCCTTGTATAACCTCTAGAGTGATAGTGCTGAAAGGCCACTTTTGTTCTTGATTCTTTCAGATTACGTTCCTGTTTTAACTCTCATGGTGAGACTACCATCAAATCTCAAATATATTAAACCTCCGTTCCTATCATTCCATGTACTGTATTTCCATTAAGCTTTTCCTTATACAAGGCAAGTAAAATGCTCAGTTTCTCCTTGTATTCTCTGCAGGCATCATCATATCATTTCTGGATTCTGAATTTATTTCATTGTTTGTTGAGTTTTTTTTTTTTTTTTTTAATCTAAATGCTCATAAAATTTGAGAGCTGGAAGGGACCTCACATAATTCAAATCCCCAATCTATCATCAGGGAAACCAAGCTAGCTTCAGGAATGTAACTGAGAGGCTTAATTACTGTTACAGCAGGAATTGGGTTTAGATGAAATTACTGTTTGACCTTTAGTGCACCTTTGTTACCAGTCTACTCACTTTTCTTTCTGAAAGAGAAAGCAGTGCGTTAGGATTGGGAAGTATAACATGAATTCAGTGAAAATTACATGATTGGTTTTAATGTTCGTATTTACCTTTCTACCTTTTGCAGTTTAACAGCAATGCCCAGGATGTAAGCTGTTTTCAGCACCTCGTCCAAGCAAATGTGAGAAATAAGAAAGTGCTGAAAGATGCAGTGAATAATATCACAGCAAAAGGGATCACGGATTATAAGAAGGGATTCAGTTTTGCTTTTGAACAGCTGCTTAATGTAAGTATCAGTGCGGTCCCCTTTGTCTTTTATTATTGAGTTACAGAATCTGAATTTCAGTATCCTGGTGGTTACAGCTCTGTAGGATTAGGTAATAGTGCTATTTTTCATTCATTTAGAAAGCATATATAACCAGGCTTTAAAAATCTTTTGAGCTTTTAAAAATTTTTAAATACAAAATTCAAATATAGATTTTTTTCTTTTATATCTTTTCTCCCATCTTTTTTTCCCAAACTATATTTAAAAAACACATTTGTTGGATTATTTAATTTTGAATAAGCACTGGAAACTTAGTTCACACATTTAGAATATCATTTATTGTTTCTTATCTCAATTAGTCCTATGTTTATTTGGGAACTTGTGCTTTTAATCATCAAATGGTTTCTGATGAAATATTTTAGTTTTAGTTTTAAACATCAGTTTTTGAGTCTTTAGGTTGTTCCTAAATGTATAGAAAGGTCCAAATGGTAAAATCAAAGTGGACAGAAGGATAAATCTCAGAGCAGAGATTCCTTCCAAAGTGAAACTTCCTCTGAATGAGTCAATGATATCTATAGTTAGTCTTTTATACTCTCCACACCTACTCCCTACCCCATATCATAACAATATTATAACATGAATCTCATACTGCAGACTAATATTTTCAAATGGCCATATTGTCTGTTTCATTTTGAACTACTTGAAAGCAGGAGCTATCATTCAGATTTATATCTCTCATAAAGTAATATTATTGCATTGGTTGAGAATACAGATTTAACCTCTGTCTGCCTTGTTTCGCTCACTGGGGTTGTAGAAGGAATGTCCATAGAATCTGCAGATATAGCCAACCATATGAGTGTGTAGTTATTGGGTTGATGAAGAATTAATACATAAATAGCATGAGCTGGTACAGAATCAGCTTATAATTCCTATCAAATTTGCTAAGTCATTGAATAAGCTCTTACATTTAGTCTTCTCTGCAAATTTGATTTTGTTATCTCCTATGTGTATCGCCTAAACAGTTTTCAAGGTCTCTGATTGGATGATGAATCATTCATTTGTTCATTCAGCCAATATTTACCCAGTGCCTCACAATTTCCTGTCATAGCACATTGATGAAATTGTAGAAATAAGCAAGAAAGACCATTTGCTCTCAAGAAAGTTGAGCATAACTTGCTAAGTCGTCATTTCTCATGTAACATGTAGTGCTATTACAGGGTATTTATAGTGTGTTTGCTCAGAGTATCTCAGGGAAGTGGCTCAACTTACCCAAAGAAGTCAGAAAGTTGTTGCTTTTCCTTGAAAATGGGATTGTGAAGAATGAGTAGAGTCTAGATAGATAATGAGGCGGCGTGGGAAATCATTTCAGATTAAAAGAACACCAGAGATTAAAAAAGCACAGAAGCATGAGGGTTGTGCACATTGAAAGAATTGCAGGTTTGTTGGCATGGCTGGGCCATAAGCAAGGAGAAATGATGGAAATGGGAAGGCCATGAGCGATCCTTAAGTGAGGTTCAGTTCAGTTCAGTTCAGTCACTCAGTCGTTTCCGACTCTTTGCAACCCCATGAATCACAGCACGCCAGGCCTCCCTGTCCATCACCAACTCCCAGAGCTCACTCAGACTCACGTCCATCGAGTCAGTGATGCCATCCAGCCATCTCATCCTCTGTCGTCCCCTTCTCCTTCTGCCCCCAGTCCCTCCCAGCATCAGAGTCTTTTCCAATGAGTCAAGTCTTCGCATGAGGTGTAAGAGCAAATGGAAAGTGTGCGGTAGGAGAATGATATGGTCTGATGAGTGTTCTAAGTTAAGAAGCGATTGTAGAAATCGTGGTGTTGTATTAGAAGTGATGTTAAGGTGAGTGACCAAGTAACTATTGGAGTGGTAGGAGGGGTTGCTGAGAAGGGAGTGGGGCGACTCCAAGTTCTCTGAACTGGAAAACAAGGTGGAGGGTGGCCTCGGAGTCTACATTAAAAGAATGTGAGTGTAGAATTTTTGATTATTTGGAGTTTGAAGTAATATTTTTCTTAGGTACAATTAGATAAGCAAGTAAATAGTAGAAAAGCAAAGAAATTCAGCACTGCAGTTTTCAGGGGAAATTATCTTTGCTAAAATTCCTATGATTATTAAATGATGTATGTGCATTTATAAAAATGAAAACTCAAAACTTTTGAAATTCAAGCACAGGTAACCACTAAAATAGGTTATATTCTTTCTGCAGTAAAGGAATGTGAGGGCTTTTCATAACTTCCTTTTCTCTTGAGTCAATAATCAAGTTTTCTAGATCTTAGCATTTTAATTATCCTTAGTGTTGTCAATTGGCCTCACTCATTCCCTCATATTCAAGTTTTTGTTGTGAAATGATGAGGAGGAGTCTCAAGCCTGATGTACTACTTTACAGGCAGTTACAATACGGGGGCCAGGTTAACTCCCACATTCATTATTAATTACTTATGAAATATGGTCTAATCTCTGTTGGCCTCTCCTACTGTCTTTGTAAGTTGTAAATGATTTTTAACATGTCCTCAGTTATTCCTATAGTAAATCTCATATGTTTTGCTTTCCATATGTCCCTTAGGTATTACAATTCTTCATTTAAAAATAATTTTCCCAAATGCACAGCATGCCTTGAGCTGAAGCATGTTTTGTCTTTTTCTTACACACAATACCATTCCTTGTCTTCTGTTTGTCCTGGCATGGTTTACCCTTAAGATCCCTGAATCAAGTGTCCAATAGAATTAGACATTGATTTGAATTAGTCTTCAGTTAGCATTTCATAAAATATTGAAAATGTATGAGATGGATTTTTCAAAAAATTTTTTGAGTGTATGTATAATAGATGCTGTGCTGCATAGCTACAGAGATACAGCAAAGTGTGCTATGAAATACCACACTAAAGTAAATTACCAACCCTAGCCATTGTATTTTTATTGACATAATCAAGTTTTTCCTTACCTTAATTCCTTCCAAGCCAATTTTGTATAATTGTTGTGACAGTGTGATTCTTTAGATAGTTGGAAATCCAGTGAGAATTTGCTGAGGTAGACTATTCTACCACAAGTCCTGAGAAGTCTACTTAGAAAAAAATGTTGAAAACAAAACATTTCTTCATTTCTCCTTTTGTGAGTGTACTAAAAATGAATAGCAAGATTCAGTGTGCTAACTTTGATATTTATATTCCATAATAATAATAGCCCCACTATTTAAAAAAATGAAACCAAGTCCTGTGCTTAAAAACTGTCACTTTTTTGAGCTGGTCTTTTAAGTAAATATTATTTTGCCCATTTTATATATGCAGATAGAAAAGATAAGTCATCAGAGAATTTAGTTTTTGATTCAGGGATTTCAACACCTTTCACAAAAGTATATTGATGATAAAATATGTAACTATTTTATGGTCAAATTTTCAGATAATTACCTTCCAAGATAAGAATGTTTTTTGAATGTGATAACTAGAATTAGTCATTACTTGGGTTTTCACAATGCTTAGTTAAAAGCTTTAACTGCCACTGGGCTAATGGCCTAGTCAGTAGAGTGAGAATATATGAAACAGGATTTTTTACCAGGTAAAGCAACATATTGTCCTCATTACCTTTTCCAACAGGAAATGCAATTTACCTTTTTTGAAAAATAGAAATAAGGACCTTCAATAAACTCAAACACTATTGGAGAATTAGTGATCTTTAGACTGTGTTGTTGGAGAAGGCAATGACACCCCACTCCAGTACTCTTGCCTGGAAAATCCCGTGGATGGAGGAGCCTGGTGGGCTGCAGTCCATGGGGTCGCTACGAGTCTGACACGACTGAGCGACTTCACTTTAACTTTTCACTTTCATGCACTGGAGAAGGAAATGGCAACCCACTCTAGTGTTCTTGCCTGGAGAATCCCAGGGATGGCAGAGCCTGATGGGCTGCCGTCTCTGGGGTTGCACAGAGTCAGACATGACTGAAGCGACTTAGCAGCAGCAGCAGCAGCAGCAGCCCAGTAAAACCATAATCACATGTGGGTGTCTAGTGCTTGCAATGTGCATAGTCTGAACTGAAATGTGTTATAAGAATATACTGAGATTTTAGAATTTACTATGAAAGAAAAAATATTTATTCTCTCAATTTTTATATTGTTTTGATGTTGAATTGATTATTTTTGAGTGACTGAGTTAAGTAAAATATATTATTAGAATTTCAGATATTTCTTCTTACATTTTTTAATGTGGCCATTAGAGGGATAAAATTACAAATTAGCTTCAGATTTTATCACCTTTAAATATCACTAAACTAGAGGGCTGATATTTTCAAAGAAGCTGAGCAGTCGTTAATTAGTGTGATTTTTTTTTCTTCTCAGCAATTTTGCAAACATATTTTACAACATTAGAAAGGCTGAGATTATAATTTCAGGCCTCAAAGAAGCTCAGCTTTGTATATTTCATGTGGCCCTTTGATGCTAATCCATTGTTTTCCTAAGTCCAGCTCTTTGAGGGACCTTAAAGAAAATGTAAGAGAGGATTTAACGTTGGGATTGAGCCTTTCAGAATTAGAATATATGTGGCAGGTTGAGAGCAGATAAGGCAACATTCTGAAAATAGCTGTCGACATTTACCAAAATATGAAAGAGCACTGTGTCTTGGGATCAGCATTACAATTTCAGAACTGTAAACTGAATAAAGTAGGAGGAAGGAGGCGTAAAGAGAGGAACAAATATTTGTAAATGGATTGAAAATATACATAAAAGGATATGTATGTTTTATTAATATTATTTTTTGTTTCTGGTATATATTATAGAGGTATAGAATTGACACCATGTCCATTAATCACTTTAAAACCCATGTATTAAATTAACCCCTGAGAGGTTATTATGGCATTCGTTCAGACAAGGAAACTATTGAACAAAAAAGACAAAACTTTATACCCTTTTGGCACTTAATATTCTATTGGGGGAAGTCAATAATAAAAAACAAACAAATTATATACTGCATATAAACAAATGTGAAGTGCTGTAAAGAATACAGCTTGGGAGGGCAGATTACAATTTAAATGCAGTTGTCAGGAAAGTCCTCAAAGGCTAGGTAACATTTGATCAGAAACCCAAAGAAAGGGAGAGCGGTGGGTGTTGAAGATGAGGCAGAACCTGTGTAGGGAGGCACAGGGCTGGCTTGATCCAGGAGCCTGTTCTTAGAATTGGCTATTGGACAGACACTTCAGTCATCACTTGCAGTCTGCACACACTTTCCATTTTGCTTTTATACTCCCTCCCTTTTACTATGAATGGTATACAATTTTCTTGATATATTTTACAGTATAATGTGTCTAGAGCCAACTGCAATAAGATTATCATGTTGTTCACGGATGGAGGAGAAGAGAGAGCTCAGGAGATATTTACCAAATACAACAAAGACAAAAAGGTGAGTGTAATTTTTCTGATATTTTTAATTTAATATTAATTTAGGTGGTTAAAGAGAGTATAGCAAGAATGGTAAGCGAAGATGTTTTTGGTTAAAACATTAGTGTGCTGACTATAAGGACATACAGCTCATGGATTATATGCCATTCACTGAATTAAATGTCCAATATCTTTTGTGAAATTCACAAGTACTTTACAACTAATTTAGTAATAAAATAATTTGAACCTATATAGAGGCCTGTATAGATGCCTATATAGAATATATTTGTTTCTTTGATTGTTTTACTGCAGAGAAAAGTATCGTACAGGTCTGTTTTGAAAGTTCACCAGTGTAGCTGAACCTACTGATACTGTGGAAGATATCAAATATAATTATTTTTTCTATCACTCCTACTGTCAGCTTAATTTTCTGATACTCTCCATATTTTATGAGGACGATGATTCTCAACTTCATTTCCTTAAATGCCAAGAATCCATAAATAAGTAATGAAAAATTATAGCTTACATTTTTTCCTTTCAGAACTTCAACAGAAATTATATATTTCACAAGGCACCCTTCAGGGTAAAATGCCTATCAACTTTGCTTCTAATTAGAAATTTCATCATTGACTCATCATTAATGCTAAAGAATTGTTTTATGTGTGTGTGAAGGATTAAAAGAAGGAAAAATGTAAATTAATACATTTAGGTAGATATACATAAGTTATATATATGTTGGCAGGCAAACTACTGTGGATAATAGGGTAGAGTATTGATGAAAACTTTTGAAACACTTAAAAATACCAGTACTTTCAAAGAGTTGACAACATACATATGTATAACTTTGAATTGTTTACAAAATGTTTTAATACTCAGCTCTTTGATACTGCATATCCTATTAAAGTATAATGTCATATGACATAAGTTTAATGTGAGGGTTAAGTTTTTTTAAACATCTAGTGACTTTGATTATATAGAAGAGCCGTTCCTTTAGAAAAAGTTGATAAATGGACTGAACTGTTAATAGCCTATAAATATTTTGAGTGGTATCTTGTTATCGTGAATATTTGTTTCGGAAATATCATCAGAATGAAAAGTAATGGGAAAATACAGATGCATTAAGATATAATGTAGCTTTCTTACTTTGTTTAGTAACTACTACTCACTGTTCAAAATTCGGGGCAGTCGCCACCCCTTGAGGATGTCCTGACATCCTTTGCTCCCACGTCATGGTTGTTCAGGTGCTTGTGCTCTGATCCCACAGCAGTTTGTCTGACCCTCCCTGTCTCTTCACACTGACGCTACCCATGAGATCTTTTCTCTGTTCACCCTCTGGATGACAAGGTCCCACACGACTGGGCCTTTGTGTTGTTTAACTATGAACTCTCAGCATCCTACAAGAAGCACAGATTCAGAGTTAATTCTAAATACATGGCAATAAGTAAAACTTGAGAGTGTCTAACAAAAGTTGGAAGCATGATTTCTATTATAGAACAAATTAATAATCATAAAAATTAATCTAGGTTAAAGAATATTTCACTTATTTAAATATTCTCAGTTATATAAAATTGCCATGTTTTGAAGAATTCAAATGTAATAAATTTAATCTAAATTCATTTCTATTAATATAATACATTTATTTCAGTATTATTCTAATCATACACTGATAATTTGGAAAGGGCTTTTTAGCATCTTCTTGTCATAAGTTTATTTTATTATCTTATGACAGAGGTGCATAGGTACAAGCCCCAGTGCTTTTCATTTTTTAATGAATATAAGTTTAGTTAAATTATCTTTTCTTTGATTTTGATATCATCCAAACTAACAAGCAGGAATCATTCACCTCTGAATATTTTCTTCGAAAAGGAAGAGTTTCTTAAATATGGCAATGAATATTGCATTCTGTATTGCAATTTGTGTCAGAGATATATTTTAATTTCAGAGTACAAAAAAGTTTAACAAGTTTAAGTAAAATAATTTAAATGTATAAAAGAGAAAAACAACCAACTTGTTATTTATTTTTTTCCTCTCCGAAAACTCTTTTTGCATGCAGAAGTAACACAGTAACATGTCTTGGAGACATATCATAATTTTCATTTTTTCCATAAGAGAGATTTTATGTCATAAGGAAAACAACTGTATCCTACCCTCCATTTTCATAAATTGTCTAGTTGATTGAATAAGTGAAAAATTTACTAGTTGAAAGCCATTTTTCTGTGTATACATCCAAAATATGTCCAATCTAAATATTACTATCTTGAAACACTGCTTCTCATCTCCTTCACCTTTTATAGGAACTCCATGTTTTAAACAAAGTCATTTTGTGACATTCTAAACCACATAAGAAATGATTCATATCACATTCACTTTTTAAAAACTGATGTATCTAATCTTACTCAACAGTCTTGCTGTTTGCCTGTTAATAATATCTCTCTGCTATAAGGACACACACTTTTCCTAAGGACATAGAATTTTTGTGAATTCCAAAGAAACTTTGAAAATTAAGTAGTCAGTGCTTTCTAGAAAAATTAAGATGTCCTTGGAATTAGATACTACATTTTTTTTAATGGGAGTCTAATTTAGGGGCTGTAGCAAAGTTCTGTGATACTCACTCTTATACATGTATACATATTTACATACATATGAACACACATTTATATATGTTTTAAATGGACATTGATTCTGTCAATATCTCTAGAAACAAGGGACCATGTGTGGAACTTTGGCTTAGCTCTCTTATGTAAAGTGCTATGAATAAATTTCAACCACTGACAAGTGGTTAAAAAGTGATCAAGGAATGAGGAAATAGAAATCTGAACATAAACTAATTTTTTTTCTAAAATCTTTGCAAATTTTCTAAGAAAAATTAGGAAAAATTAAGACAGTCAAGTCTGGGTGAAGTTCTGCACACATTCGTGTGCATGCATACATGTTTTTTTAACAATGGAAGAGCTAAGTCATTATTTTAACTTAAAGTTAGTAAAGGTTTATCCAGACAGAGAAAGCTTATAGATACAAAACCGAGAAAGGATAATTGATGGAGATCCTTGAAAGGAAGGGATTGAGAAATATAGAGCACAGATTTCTGAATTAGACAATTAGGAATTGTATTTCTTAAAACATTGTTGTGCCATATTTCATTGCACTCTGCTTCCAAGTTCAATGGCTTTTTAAAATTTTCTAATGTGGAAAACTGTTAGACGAAAAATTTGTCTCTTGCATGTTCTTATCCACTAACAGTGATGATAGCAGACGATTTTTAAGTCACTTATGTTTTTGAGTGTGTTTGTATTTTGTCAAGACAACATTACACAGTTAGTTGTTTATGCCCAGGGTGTATGTATGCAACTAGTGTGTATAAGAGAGATTTTTCCACTGTCTTCAATATGTCTTCAAATGGTTTGGGATGAACTGTCAAACCCTTTCTCACTTTCCCCTGCTTTTTCTGACTTCTCTACCTTCCATTCATCCACCCAGTGTGAGAGATTTGCTACCGTTAGATGTGTGGATACATGGAAGATCCTTGTCTATCTATGTCATCTAAGGATGTGTATGACCAGTTATTTACCAGTAAAATTCATATTTATTATGCAATAAATTTATCAACTCAGAACTTAACTAGCTGCATTTTCTTTCAGATGGCCAATGTGTAAAACTGAAATTTGAAAGGTAGTAAAATAAAAACTTTCAATACATGTAAAATTCTATATTCAACAATAATTTTACTAAATTAAAACATGCCCTTTAAGATAGACATTCACTTGTAGCTTAAAAATATCGAAATTGCGAAGTCACAAAATTTGGAGAGCTTTTAAAGAAAAAAAATCGGAAAACCTCTTTTGAATCCTACTTTCTCCCCAGGCCTGTTGCTTGGCATGAATGTGACTGAATGCTTCATTTAAACCCATTTGTCATCCAGATGACATTAGAAATCATTCAGAGCAACCCAGATAGGTGTGATGAGGTCCACCCATAGAGCTGATGAATGAGCCTGCAGATACAGAGCACAATTTAATGAGGCCAAAAGGTTTGAGAATTAGAACAAAATGTTTGGGTTCTTTTGAAATGTATTACTCTTGGGAATTAATCTACCTGATTATAGATAGGTACAGCTTAAAACGGAGTCCATGTTAATCTCCTCACACAGCTGTTCCACATTAAAATGCATTCACTTTCTAATCTTTACCTGCAACTCTGCCATTCCTTAGGGCTCAACCATGTGTATGAGACTGCCCTAAAAATGGAGCCAAAACCAAAATGAACTTTATCATAGATTCCAAACAAATGAACAAAGGAAACTGACACCAGACACAGAGTTGAAAGATAATTCCCAGGTCTAGCAAAAGTAAAGATAACTTAATTTTCTGTAGATTAGCAAAGAGATTGGTTAGTAGTATACACTTAAGATTGTCTAGCCAGCTATAAAATTGTTCTTGGATTCTTAGGTTAATTCTCAGAATTAATCAAAAATAAAAAGACATTCAAAAATCTATAAAATGAAAATTTCAAAATAGCTAGTAAACTAAATGAGAAGAACAAATGAAAAACGCACATGATAGATGTGGAGTAAAATAAAGAATGCATAGCTAAAAAATTATAATTGGCTGACAATAGATGCTTTATTTTTTAGATGCTTTCAAAAATGATTGACAGTCTTTCTATTTTTTGTCAGATCCAGAAGAGAAATAATCTGTAGCCTACAAAAATTGAAAGCAAATCACAAATGGCTAAGTCTGTATATGTGTTTTATACAATAAAACTGAAAATCATCAATTATTTTTTCAACACATGGTAGGAAAAATAATTCATTGCCCTCTTAGTAGTCTCTGCCTAACTTCTCCATCAGGCAAGAATGAAGCCTTTGGAAGGAATGTTCAAACCTCTGATAATAGAGGATATTCAGACTTGTAGAATATTTAATACTGTTTAGAAATGCACTGCTTTTAAAATTTTTCATGTAATTTGGCACTTTCAACCATTTCCAAAGGGTTTTCAGTTTTAGAATGGGAGCTATAGCTGTGTTTATAAAAACCAAATATATGACTTGTGCTAAAGTTAAGGTATAACTAAAAACAATAATTTTAAGTAATATTGGCCCTGCCAATAGATGATCAACTTAAAATTCATGTCGTATGCATCTATGTAGTGTCCTTCTCTGACAGATTTGTTTACATTTGTGTTCTTTGAATGAAATTAGTATTGATAATTTATTACCTAAACTAAGGAACAGTTTCTTTGGGTCTGAGTATTAACTACTTCCATACATTTTACAGAGTCCTTAATTTGATGGCTAGAACAAATCCACTGAAAAGTGAGAATAAGTATTACACTAAATAGAACGTATATTACATGACATAGGCCATAGAGTGCCACAAATAGACCTGAAATAATTTCTAGGTAGAATTGTGCCACCTAAAATTGGGATTGCCTTTGTTGATGTGAAATCACAATACCAGAAAGGGCATTCTGTTCTGCTTTTCCTGAGGCTGTCTTGACTCTGTAGAGGCTAAGAAGGGCTTGATGCACATGGTTGCTGAGTAATTACTGAAGATGCCCAACATAAATGAATAAATGAAATGAATAAATATAAATATGCAATAAATAATCCCCTATAGTAAACTAAGTCTAGTCGAGGCTATGATTTTTCCAGTGGTCATGTATGGATGTGAGAGTTGGACCGTGAAGAAAGCTGAGCGCCGAAGAATTGATGCTTTTGAACTGTGGTGTTGGAGAAGACTCTTGAGAGTCCCTTAGACTGCAAGGAGATCCAACCAGTCCATTCTAAAGGAGATCAGTCCTGGGTGTTCACTGGATGGACTGATGCTTAAGCTGAAACTCCAATACTTTGGCCACCTCATGCGAAGAGTTGACTCATTGGAAAAGACCCTGATGCTGGGAGGTTGAGGGCAGGAGCAGAAGGGGATGACAGAGGATGAGATGGCTGGATGCCATCACCGACTCAATGGACATGAGTTTGAGTGAACTCTGGGAGTTGGTGATGGACAGGGAGGCCTGGCATGCTGCGATTCATGGAGTCGCAAAGAGTTGGACACAACTGAGTGACTGATCTGAACTGATAGTAAATTGTATATAAAACATTCATATATGATACTCAATAGCTTTGACCTTTTACAAAAAAATAATTTAAAATTATATTGTTTCCTTATAAGTGGAACGTTGTTGTCATTCAGTTGCTAAGTTGTGTCCAACTCTGTGAACCCCCATGGACTGCAGTGTGCCTGGTTTCCCTGTCCTTCACCATCTCCTAGAGTTTGCTCAAACTCATGTCCATTGAGTCAGTGATGTCATCTGGTCATCTCGTCCTCTGTCATCCCCTTCTCCTCCTGCCTTCAGTCTTTCCCAGCATCGGGGTCTTTTCCAAAGAGTTGGCTCTTCTCATCAGGGTGGGCAAAGTATTGGAGCTTCATCTTCAGCATCAGCCTTTCCAGTGAATAATATTTGGGGTTTATTTCCTTTAGGATTTACTGGTTTGATCTCCTTGCAGTCCAGCGGACTCTCAAGAGTCTTCAAAACCACAGTTTGAAAACATCAGTTCTTTGGCACTCAGCCTTCTTTTATGGTACAACTCTCATATCCATACATGACTGCTGAAAAAACCAGACTTTGACTAGATGGACCTTTGTTGGGAAAGTAATGTCTTTTTGTTAATATGCTGCTAGGTTTGTCATAGCTTTTCCTCCAAGGAGCAAGTGTCTTTTAATTTTATGGCTACAGTTAACATCTGCAGTGATTTTGGAGCCCAACAAAATAAAGTCTGTCATTGTTTCCATAGTTTCCCTATCTAGTTGCCATGAAGTGATGAGACCGGATGCCATGATCTTAGTTGAATTTCAAGCCTGCTTTTTCACTCTCTTCTTTCACTTTTATCAGGAGGCTCTCTAGCTCTTCTTTGCTTTCTGCCATAAGGGTGATATCATCTTTATATCTGAGGATATTGCTATTTCTCCCTACAATCTTGATTCCGGCTTGTGCTTCATTCAGCCCAGCATTTCACATGTTGTACTCTACATAGAATTTAAATACGCAGGGTGACAATATACAGCCTTGACATACTTCTTTCCTGATTTTGAACCAGTCCATTGTTCCATGTCCGGTTCTTCTTGACCTGCATACAGGTTTCTCAGGAGGCAGGTAAGGTGGTCTGATATTCCTATCTCTTTAAGAATTTTCTACAGTTCATTGTGATCCACAAAGTCAAAGGTATTAGCATAGTCAATGAAGCAGGAGTAGATGTTTTTCTGGAACTCTCCAGCTTTTTCTATGATCCCACAGATGTTGCAATTTGATCTCTGTTTCTTCTGCCTTTTCTGAATCTATCTTGTACATCTGGAAGTTCTCGATTCACTTATTGTTGAGGCCTAGCTTTGGAGGACTGAACATTACCTTGCTAGCATGTGAAATGAGTGCAGTTGTGCAGTAGTTTGAACATTCTTTGAATCCCATAAACAGTATGAGAAGGCAAAAGTGGAATGTGAAGTAAAATTAATGTTCCACCCTTGCATATGTCATTGTAAGAATTAGGGGGACTTAAGTTCATATAAAAAATGATTGTATTGATGCCGCCTCTCCTTTCATACTAATCAGTCCAACACATAGTTTTTCATGAGTATTATTATTATTTGTGTCAGTGGAGTATTTAGCGTTACCCAAGAGGAACATCTGAAATAACTATATCACTTATGTTGTGGCCTCTCAGCTGACAGTAGTCTCTGCAGAGCTAAATTGCTTAGAAATGAAATGTATCCATAGCTTCTTCTTCTGTTATCACATCCTGTCAGTGCATGCAGATAGAAGGGGAACCTGAACTTACTCCCTTATAATCTTAATATGCAAGGATGATTTATTGTAATTGTTAACATTTTTAAATACGAACATAATCCCAAGGGCATGTATCTTTGTTATATACCCACATGCAAGACATGTAAGAGAGATACCAGCTAGGTCTTTTAAGATCATGTAAGCAAAAACTACTGCATTTCATTTTCCTTTTTAAAGTTGCTCGGTGTGATTTACTTAAACAAACTCACTGGTCACTTACTATATTTGTTCCTTTGTCAGGCCCTGGGAAATTCCATACAGGCATATCTTATATGGACACAGCAGCAATTAGACAGTATCTTTTTCTTTGGAGTTTAATCTTAAATGCAGTAGAGCAAACGAAATTTGTCCCTCTGGGAAGGTATTATTTCAAGTTAAGTTCTTTTGAGGCATGAAAATGGAAAATGTTATCTCACTGAATTCTGATAGTTTGACTATAGAAGACACTGTAGTCATCATCATCATCATGTCATCTTTAATACTGTAGCTAATATTTATTGTGCTTATAATTTTCTATATAATACAAAAGCTTTTCATGTATCACTTCATTCACAGTTGTAATAGCCATATGATAAAAAGGTTTTATCACCATCAACATCGTCCCCATTTTGGAAATAAGAAAACCAAAATTTGAGAAGTTAACGAGCTTGCTGAAAGCTATACAGCTACTAAGTGGCAAAATCAATCATTTAAATGTTCAGCAGTCCAAATTTCATAACATCATGCAATTGTGCTGGCTAGTCCTGTATCTCTCTCTCCAGGGCAGCCTTTGGCCATGCCAGTCATCATTTGCCCACCCAGAATCCTTCCTTCTAGTCGGATAGCAAGACTTCACCACTAAGGAACATGCTTCTCACAGCTTTAAGAAGCTAAAATGAATTAAACCTAAGCCATCAAATCTTTGCAGACTTGCAAGAACCTTTCAGATCACTGGGCTTTATAAAATAAATTAAGTGTGAAAGGTACATTTGGACACTTTTATTTATTTCATAATGCTATAAACCTAGAGATGTGCGTTATTTTAAATGCTGTGGATCCTGGTATACTTGTGAATTATGAAAACAACTGTAGAATTTTCTCCTAAAATATTCAGTCCAATCTAGTATTTTTATAGGCTTATTGCCAAAAATTTTAGTACACACACTAAATTAATAAAACCCGTTTCTGACATCATTTTTCTAACATGATTCGATAGCTGAAGTTTTTATTTTAGTTTTATTGGCTTTCTTTCTTCATAGTCTCATTTCCATTATTCCTTGGAGATTTGCCTATTGTAAATTAAACTTGAACTCTGGGTAACTGATAATTGTTGAGGTGACAGTTTCCAGTAACTGGGTTCTGCTGGGAACAAGAAATTCCTATGACTTTTAAAATAGGTTGACCCTGTGGTTTTGGAAAAATCTTAATTGAAGACAAGTATTTTTGTCTTCAACAAACAAGACAAAATAAAAAGCAGAGTAACAGAAGTCTAGAACTAAAGGATACATCAGTAGTGTATTATAAGAAGCAAGTCAGTAACCCAATTTGCTGGTAATTAAAAGTTTTCTCTGGTCAAATAGGCCAGGCTTAACATGTAAATTATAATTCAAATTTGCATCTTGGAATTACAATTTTCTGTTCAGAGAAAAAATGATTTTTGGACCAAGTGAAAGCCAAATTATATAAATTGCAACTAATAAGAGAGACTGGTTTTTAGTTAAGTTTAATTTTATTAAACTTGTTCTCAAGTTGCAATTTCTTTTGTGAATATTCTTATATAACTAAACATGAGTCAATAATTATTTTTTTATTCTCTAGGAATAATACAGCATATAAATGATTTGTGTATTATACATACTTTAACTTGCCTGAAGAAATTTGTTCATCTCCATTTATAAAAAGACTATGTAACAACAACAAAAAAAGATTACGAATTTGCCATGATAGAAGTGTAATGAAACAACTCATAATAATGAATGCAAGGCTTCCATCGCTCTGGTTTTGGCTCTACTCTGTTATAATGAACTAATTTATATATCAGATGATATCAAAGTGTGTCTTATTTCCCTCTGGGAAACCATTAAGACCACTCATTTGGCTATTCAATTTTTTTCATTTAATATTTATTTTCATATCTATATAAAGTGCTATAATAGATACAATAGTACAATCCAACTGTTTTAAGCCAGTCCAATGTTTATTCAATTTCTAACTTCCCATATTATTTCTGTTAGAAATCTGGGCTCCAGCAATGTGAAAAATATTTTTCAAAGCCATCTATAGCTATGTATGTTTCACATATGACCCTCACAGAAGTGAACATTCTAAAACATAGTCTATCTAGCATCAACCAGTTCAGGATCATTTAGCAAATTTTCTAGGAATGTTACACTTAGAACAGTGAGTTTTCAGTACGTACTTGTTCTATGGATCTAGTGTTGTAATTATAAATGTCCGACTAGGCATAAGTAAAGGAATTTTTTTCTCCACAAAAGCTGACTTTGCTTTCATGGAGGCCTGATTTAAAGTAATTTACTTAATGGAGACTTTAGATGAAATATTTAGCTTGTGTGACTGCACATTAAGTGTTTCAAGGTTTTGTGTTTTTTTTTTAAATGTCATTTTAAGTTGTTTATCTATAAAACCATGTAAAGAAAAGACCTCTGAAAATACACAACTTTGAGAATGTAATTTACCTTAATCTCTAAATTGTGCCTATTTCAAGGAATCACTTTATTATTTTATTTTCCCAAATTTATAGCTAAAGAAGAATGGTACACTTAAAGAAGTGAGAAACATCAGACTGAGGGGACAGCAAACATCTCTGTAAACTTGGCATTGGAGTTAGTACATTAACTCTTCCACAGGGTGGCAGTCATATAGTGTGGAATAGGAGACTGAAAGTAAAACTCCCAAGTGGAAAGTTAGAGTTCAAAAATTATTTTTTAAACTTCATCAATTCATTGTATGTATGTACTATGAAATGTTGAGTATCACACCTGCTTATGAAATCAATCTAGTTGAAATCTTATTACATAATTAAAATGTTTAAAGCAAAGACAAAAGTCATCGTGGGTACAGCATGGGGGATTGAAGTATAATATTCAAGTGTATCTTTTCATTGTCATAGAAAGAATTAAAATTTTATATTTGATTTATATTAAACTTGTTATATTTGATATGATTTATATTAAACTTTTCTCAATCATATATATTTATCATGTCATTTTAGAAAATTATAAGGTAATCTATAAAATCATTAATTCTTTACATGCATATGTTTTGTGTGTGTGTATATCTACCAAGAGACAAAATAAGTATTTTAGATATACTAGAAAGATTTTATAATTAGTGTAGTGGTAAGACAGTTGCTGAAACTATAGAAAGGATGAATTTGTAATTTTTAAGATTTTAGTAACTATTGGGAGGATGTTTTCAGAAAAATATCTTTAAAAACATCTATCACAAGGCAAATATAATTTGTAAAGTAAGTTAAAAATTATGCATTTATAATATGGGAATGATTCAATCAGTTCAGTTCAGTTGTTCAGTCGTGTTGAACTCTTTGAGACCCAGTGAACCACAGCTTGCCAGGCCTCCCTGTCCATCACTAACTCCTGGAGTTTACCCAAACTCATGTCCATTGAGTCAGTGATGCCATCCAACCATCTCATCCTCTGTCATCCCCTTCTCCACCTGCTGTTAATCTTTCCGAGCATCAGGGTCTTTTCAAATCAGTTAATGCATCCTACCTATATTCAAATAGACAAGGAAGTACCTATGAGATAAATGAATAAAGATAGAGAAGAAAAAGTTTAAAAAAAGTGTGTATTAAACTTTGATTAAATTATAATTAATTATGACAATGTACACTTTGACACCCAGCTCTGATTCTAAATTCTTTAATTTGAACAATATCTGAGGTTTCCATGTAGGCCAACAATTAGGGTCAGGCAAAACTTCTGTAGTAAAACAAATAAAGCAATACGTTTTGTTGTTGTTTTTTACTAGTATGTTTTTTGCCTGTTTTGTGTTTATTTGGACTGTTTGAATAACATCAGTCAGAATATTCACATGGTATATGTCTATGCATGTCTAGCCTCTATGTTATTAGAAATGTTTGATTTCTAAGGATGCAGATATGTAATAATAATTCATTTAGTCTTACTCATTTATGTCCTTGTACTGAAAAGTACTTTATGGAAACCATTTTACGGGAATACTGTTGTGGTAAGAGAAACGACAGACAAAGCAATGCTTTAAATTGAAAATTTGAGACATGCTTTCAAATGTTAATCATGAAAGTGATCCCCAGGTGCTTTCTAGAACATCTGGATTGTTTTCTGTGTCCTGAATTCACATGACAATTGTTTAAGGTATGGCAATTGAATTGAATTATCAGTAGGGTGGCCAACCCGTTCATAAAAATAATCCATTTAGGGAGTAATTTTAACTCTGTTAAGTAGTAACACTCCACTAAAATGCATATCCCCCAAAATGACCAATTGAAGATTTTAGGAAATGAAACTAGATTTTTGTATTTTGAAGGATTAAGGGAGAGAGGGTAGTAAGTAACACCAACTTGGGTAGCAAGAGACGATAACACCAGGGTAGGGATAGCGGATAGCAAGAGAGGGTAACACCAACTTCTGTTAAGCTAGAACCAGTCACCTGTCTTTACAGTTTGGGGTGATTACAACTCTGATGTATTCACCAAATGGCTTCTTGCATAACTAGCCAAGGCAAACCTGGATGAGTGGCTCGAGTGAAACTTTACAAGTGAAACAACAACCTCCCCAGTGTACTTTCTGGGGCGAGGGTTGTTATGATGTGATCTCTGTGTGGCCAAGACCAGCAAAAGAACAGAGACCAGATGTAGGATCTCTTGAGATTTGTGCTCTGCAGTCGTGTGCAAAAGATGAAACAGATGAAACAATTAGAAAATGTCAATTCAAACAGTCAATCGACATGAATTAGGGAAAAGCTCTTAACATAGTTCAAACCAGACCATGAATTCATGGAAAAGTGCTTTTCTGCATGTTTATCTTTAGAAAAAGCTAAACTGTTGAACTTAGAGTATTGGTTTACTCTGATTACTAAATTGGTAAAAATCAGTGTAAGTCAGGTAACCATTTTATCAAATATTTGTTGACCTCATTGAATTTATTTTCTATACTTTTATACTATTTAAATTCAGTGCCTTCCAATGAATATATAAATTATAATAATTAAACAGTATCACAATTACATTTTAAAATATTTGCATATTAGAAGCAGTCAATATTTTAATTCTTTTAAAAATGCTCAGAGCTTAAAATATTTATTTATATGTTCCAGTCATCCTTATAGAAAGTAAGTCATATGTCTAACATCATACTCATACATGTGTATATTAAATATGTTCATGATGTGAAAAGTAGTGAAACCATCATTAAGTATAATGCTCTAAGCAACTAAACGTAGAGTGACCTCCTTTCTATATATATAGATTTTTGTAACCGTGTACCTATTAAGTAGGATTTTTTTTTTGCAGTGACTAGATAGATATGTGAATAGTATGTTTTAACTAGGTAAGACAGCTGATGTTGAGTTGAATCTGAAAGATGCCATTTCTGCTAATGAAACCTTAGTCATGATCCTGCCACAGAATTGGGATATGATGCAGAGCACCTAAATACTAACTTAAATTTAGTAACTACAGTCTATATTTAGAGTAGATTATGTGGTTTCTGTCTGGTATCTTCCAAGTGATTTAGAGGCCTCAATTTTCTTGTCACATAAATTAACTGAAAAACATGCTTTTATTTATCTTTTATTTTAGCTCTTTTGTTTTGCCTTTCAATTAAATTTTATGCAGCCTAACAGAAACCCATTTTTAATTTCATCAGGTCCGTGTATTCACATTTTCAGTTGGTCAACATAATTATGACAGAGGACCTATTCAATGGATGGCCTGTGAAAATAAAGGTAATAAGTCTGTTTACATGACCACATTTTATTATAAGAAGATGAATTTAGTAGTTGTTACTTCTATATATTATCATTTAAAATACTCTAAAGTTGTAGATAATTTTTAAATCAAGGCAAGAATAAGATATGTTTTCTCTAGAGAAAACACACAAGAAACTTTGACATCAGTGTTACATTACATTATAGTATTACTTTGACATTATAGTGTTATATTTTATTGAATTATACTAGTGATTCTGATCAAATATAACTTTGCATGAAGAATTAAGAATCAAATAATATCTGAATTGTATAAAACTTAGATATCAGAAAGTGTAACATTATATGGTACTTTTTTCCTGAGTGGCTAAATTATTTTTTAAATGTCCTATACATTCCTAGATAATTCAGGCTTTGTATAGTGAACCTATATTTCATTTATACTCAGATAAAAAATGTTGTTTGAACAATGACACATGACAATAGCAAGAGCCTAGATTTATTCTCAAAGTTATATTTTGGCAGATATAATGTAAAATTATTAGATACCCATCATTGTATACTTTTAATTACTTCTCCAGTGAAATCAGTTTTTGTTGATAATAGATTTTCTATTGCTTTATAGAAAAATGACATTTATTTTATACAATATAAGAAGTGTAGTGAAGTTTCTGATAAAGCTTGTGTATTTGCTATGAGTTTACATTAATCACATACTTTCCAAACTGATCAGTGGTATTGATATTTTAGTGTTTGCTGAATTAGAAGTACTCAGTTTCTCCTAGAAAGCCATAAAATAGTTCTGTGTATTTTATTATATCATAATATGGAAACATATAAATTTGTTGTGTATATATGTGTATATTTCAGGTTATTATTATGAAATTCCTTCCATTGGAGCAATAAGAATCAATACTCAGGTATGGTTTTTTAAAACTTGCTTAAAGTGTTTTTTCAAACTAAGATATTTCTCTGCTCCTTTAAATATGCTCAATATGAAGAAAATAGGTGAAAATGAATAAATGATTGATGTATTACATGAATAAATAATTCATAATATTACATTTGTAATGAGTATCATGTAATGTATTGATTTTTATTTCATTAAAGTTCCAAGTGTTTTTAAATATCTGAAACTCAAAGATGTATAATTATGTTTGTCTTCTCCTATTTTAAAAACATCATAGAAGATAAAATCATTTACTAATAATCTCATCATATAATTTCAACTTGTTTCTACAGCAAATCATTTAACTGAGTTTCCCCAAATTATAGGTTCAACACAGAAAATTAAACAATAATTATTTGCAACTTACAACAAGGAGATGGTTTTTCTACAGCCATTCAGTTGAAAACATACTTGTTAAATAGGTAGATTGAACCAATAAGTTAATTTAAATGTAAATTTAAATATTCATAAATTGCTGTTTAAAATCATTTATTCAGTTTTAAACATAACTGAAAATCTACAAAATAGACTAAGTCAAAATTTAGCCCAAATAACATGGCTTTTGTGGAAATGAATACTGAATATGTTGAGTTTTGAAATGAAACAGCAGCTGCATTCAAGTCTGATGTCTAGTTTTGGCACAGTATTTCATTTATTTTTGATATGTTTAAATGTAGTTTTGAATTTCAGCCAAACAATCTGTGATATGAAAACAAGTATGTGGCTTCTTTATTATTTCAAATTTGTGCAGTTCCATCCAGTAAATCACAGAGCCTTAAATAGTTTAGATTAACATAAAACAATTCACAGGGAACTTATTTCACTAATCCTTGGCTGTACTTCATAAAGAGAATGTTTTGTTAGGAGGAAAAAAAAACTGGGGTAGATACATTGTATAAATAATACAAGTCAAATATTGTTAATTCTGAGTATGCAGGCATACCATTTACGGAGTACCCAAAGTAGAAATTGAGTGATTAAATTCTTAACACTCTTAATAATTTTAATTATATTTTCATTTTTACCTCTAGGTAAATTTTTCTCTATGGAGTTTTTTTTTTTAAGAACTGCATTCCTAGTTATCAACCAGTTAAATTTTTTTATGTGTTTTTATATAGGAATATTTGGATGTTCTGGGAAGACCAATGGTTTTAGCTGGAGACAAAGCTAAGCAAGTCCAGTGGACAAACGTATACCTGGATGCACTGGTAAGCTAGGCTTTTCAACCAAACACTGTTATAACAAAAGCACACAGCTAACTTCTGTTTCTCTCTAGCTTCCATTTTTCTTTTTCTTTCCATGAAACCCTTCAGAATTCCTTCTGTCACACCTTCTTTGCTAGAATTTACATAATTTACTCAAAAATCTAGACTTGTGTGCAGTAGAGAGCCAGAGATGTAAAGTGTTATTTTTCATTTGTCATTGAGGATATAGAGTTTCAAACCTCGAATCTTGAATTTAAGATCATTCTAGTAACTTTGTGAAATTTTATGTAAAAAAAAAAAATCCTAAAGTCACATGAATTAGTAGATTTTGAACAAGCATTGTTAAGAATGTATTTTTAAAGTAGATTTCAGCTAGCAGAAGCTTGTAGCTCAGATGGTAAAGACACTGGCCGCAGTGCCGGAGACCCAGACTCGATCCCTGGGTTGGGAAGATCCCCCCGGAGGAGGGCATGGCAACCACTGCAGTATTCTTGCCTGGAGAATCTCCACAGGGTCGCAAAGACGCAGACAGGACTGAGCAACTGATACTTTCACACTTTCAGCTAGCAGGAGTCTGTCTGCTGTCTCCTCCATATTTGAGATAGCCTCCATATCTTAAACCAGACTCAACAAAACTCAGAAGCACTTACAGTTAGATAAACAAATATCTTATCCCACCCTGGAACAATCATAAACCTAATCACTTCTTCATATTGTAATTTCTTGCTTTAGAGTCAACCCCAAATATTTATGGAAATAGCCCATTGAAGTGATACAGTCTGATGTGAAATAACAAATAAAAACATGTTAAGTTGTCCACTGCACAGTGGGAATTGTAGGATAGGCATGCCATCATATTTCAGAGCAGTGGTTCTTTCTCAACTAGGAGCAGTTTTGCCCCTCAGATCACTTGGAGATATCTATAGGTATTACTGATTGTCATGACTGGAATAGAGTTTGCTCTGGCATCCAATGAATAGATGCTATTAGACATTCCTACAATGTACAAGAGAAACACACACATCCCCAACACACACACACACACACACACACACAAAACAAAGGATTATTCAGCTCAAAATGTCAATAGGGCTAATATTGAGAAATCATATTTTAGTATAACTTTTTCTTTCCTAATATGAAAGTTATAAATAGTAATAAGATTTATTCATATGCTTAACTTAATTAGAGAAGTCTTAATTAACAATTTTGCTAGTGTAACATCGGAGAGACTTAAAATACTAAGCTCTGAGAAATAGATGCTGAGTCAGTAACCCCTTTTCCTACTTGGAGTTTAATTATATGCTGATACTACTTTCCTGAATACAGTGATGAACCCACAGGGCAGAATGCAATCTATTTAGAAAGAATTACTTATCATTTGGTTCTTGTAAAATAAACATATACAGGAAGTTTAGGAGAAAAACAGGCACTATTAGCAGCAGCCTTGCACGCTAAGAATGATAAAATGAAGCTTGCTTACCTCAAGCCCTTGCTAAAATTACTGTCCAGTGTTCCTTCTTGACATCACGTATTTATTTAAGGTCACATGGTCATCTGAAGCTGTGGTCAAAATGTTTCACGCATTCAAATCCATCACAGAACAGAGTATGATAGGAGAAGTCAATAATTATTCCCTCTTGTATTTCCTATGAACCAGAAGTTCATTAACCAGCGTGCAATGTGTCTGCATTGTTGGTAAGGTTCTTGCAGATAGCGTAAATGACTTTAGGAAGCGATTTTAATTCTGAATCTGCTGTTCTGCTAGCTGAGACTAAATGTTTAAAAAAAAAAAAGAACAAAATGAGACACATTAATTGACTGGTCAATGGATACATAGTGCATTCTTTCTTCTAACTGAAGACTCAAACATGACCCATTTTTATTTCCAATTACTTGTTTATAGTCTTTGCACATAGCACATTCAAAATATAATCTGGTCAGATTCACAGTTATTTTTTTAAAAAAGGTAAAAATATTGCAAGACAAAATATAATAAACATAATGAGAAGAGTGCAAAGAACTCTAAAAATCAGAAGAAAGAGGCCACATATTTGGTGATAGAATAAGGTTAAAAAGATGGTGTTGTTTTAGCTAAATATATGAGTCTACATAAGATTTCTACAATTGGTGATATATAGCAGTATGAAAATTGGACAAGTGCTATGTATATGGAAAGGATGATGCTTTGGTCACTTTCGCAGATAACGGAAGATCAGACTAGAACCAAGACTGGGACTGTATTGTGGAGGGTTCATTTTATTTGGGAGATAAAGTAAGATTCTTTAGATGAAAAGAATTGCACTATGGAAAATAAATATCAAATAAATTCCAAGAGAGCAGATATCTTGTTTTATTTCTCTTCTTAGTTCTCTAGAAACTTGCACAGTGCCTTGGAATTGAGTGCAGTTTATATCTATAAGTTTGTCTAATATGTTAGAAGCCTTGTATCTCCTTTGGGAGCACATATTATCATATTTAGAAAAAAATTATGGTATTCTATGTCAATGTGAAAGTGATGGAAATAAAAAGATTGCTTCTATTTATGCCATGTTAGTTAGTTAGTTCAGTCACTCAGTCGTGTCCAACTCTTCGAGACCTCATGAATTGCAGCATGCCAGGCCTCCCTGTCCATCACCAACTCCCAGAGTTTGCTCAGACTCATGTCCATCAAGTCAGTGATGCCATCCAGCCATCTCATCCTCTGTCATCCCCTCTCCTCCTGCCCCCAATCCCTCCCAGCATCAGAGTCTTTTCCAATGAGTCAACTCTTTTCGTGAGGTGGCCAAAGGACTGAAGTTTCAGCATCCGTCCTTCCAAAGAACACCCAGGACTGATCTCCTTTAGGATGGACTGGTTGGATCTTCTTGCAGTCCCAGGGACTCTCAAGAGTCTTCTCCAACACCGCAGTTCAAAAGCATCAATTCTTCGGCACTCAGCTTTCTTCACTGTCCAACTCTCACATCCACATATGACCACTGGAAAAACCATAGCCTTGACTAGACGGACCTTTGTTGGCAAAGTAATGTCTCTGCTTTTGAATATGCTGTCTAGGTTGGTCATAACTTTCCTTCCAAGGAGGAAGCGTCTTTTAATTTCATGGCTGCAGTCACTGTCTGCAGTGATTTTGGAGCCCCCAAAAATAAAGCCTGACAGTGTTTCCACTGTTTCCCCATCTATTTCCCATGAAGTGATGGGACCAGATGCCATGATCTTAGTTTTCTGAATGTTGAGCTTTAAGCCATGTTACCATTCCTAAAACTGTGCATATACTCAATATATACACAGTTGGTCCTCCATATCTGTGTCCTGTGTATATAGGTACAACCATTGCAGAATATGTAGGAAAAAGATTCAGAAAGTTCTAAAAAGCAAAACTTGATTTTGCCAGGCACTGGCATAATGTTTACATAACATTTACATTGTATTTACAACTGTTTGCATGGTATTTGCATTGTAAGGGGCTTTCCTGATGTCTCAGATGGTAAAGAATCTGCCTGTAATACAGGAGACCCAGTTCGATCCCTAGGTCAGGAAAATCCCCTGGAGAAAGAAGTGGCAGCCCACTCCAATATTAGTGCCTGGAAAATTTCATGGACTGAGGAGCCTAGCAGGCTACAGTCCATAGGGTTGCAAAGAATTGGACATGACTGAGCGACTTCCACTTTACTTTACCTTTTTGCATTGTAAAAGGTATTTCAAGTTATATAGAGATGATTTGAAGTCTGGAAGAATGAGCATGAGTTATATGTAAATAGTAGCCAGTTTATATAAGGGACTTGAATATCCATGGGTTTTGGTGTCTTTTGGATACTAGGTTTATAAATTATCTATAAACTGACACTGTTGAGGTGGAAAGTTTTCATTGCAGATATTAATTCACATATTCAATTAAGGATGTTTTCATGGTGAAATTTTCTTCCTTAATACTAAATACAAAGTCAATATACCTATCATGCAGCCAACTATATATCATCATTTCCTTAATTTTCTTGGTCCCAAATAATTTGATACCTTGTTCTGCTGAAAGTGTATGACTGTCCTTTCCCACTAATTCAATTTCTACTGTTTTTGAGCTTCCCTTGTGTATAATTAATAATAAATCATAGCCTAAACCATTTTCTTTATAAGACTGCTATTTCTATAATTAGAACAAGAGTCAATAGATTTGGATTTGGGATCATTATTCACAAAAAGATTACTAATAATTTCTCAGTAAATTCAGAATTTTCAACAACAATTTTTAAATTATTTTAAAGAGTAACTTTGTTAAAAATGTAGTTCTGACATGAAATATTTGTAACAGAAATATAATTATTGCAGATGACAATCATAAAGTGCAACCTCTGACCTGAAAATCAATTTTTTCCAACTAATCTCTGTGGATTCATGTAACATATGAAATTATCTACATGCTGATTAATACTGTGTAATTATTTTTACTCTGCTAAACTGCTTCATGACTAGACTTAACATATTTGATTATAGCACCTGTCTGCATCACTTCAGTTTGTCAAAACGTTCATTTTGGAGAGGATATAGAAGCAATGTTGCTTCTTTTGAACATCATAATGCTTACCTAGAAATGTATATCATTAGCATGTTTTTTCTGTTTATAATATTATTTTGCTACACATCTGTGATTTAGCCTGAAGCCTTTGGCTTAGGCCATGAAAAAAATTTAAGAATGGAGCTGAACAAATAAGGTTAAATCATTTGAATATTTTAATATCACTCTGTTCATAATGGCCCCTGATTGGAGAAGGAAATGGCAACCCACTCCAGTGTTCTTGCCTGGAGAATCCCAGGGATGGGGGAGCCTGCTGGGTTTCCGACTATGGGGTCACACAGAGTCGGACACGACTGAAGCGACAGCAGCAGCAGCAGCACTATGAAAAAAAAAAAGAGTGGATGGACAGGGTTACTACAAGGTTTAGTGTAATTTGACTTTAAAGTTATTGCAGTGCTCTCTTGAGAGTATTATTTTAGATGTTGCATGCTTAAAGAACTGACTAATAGATACTACTAATTTCTAAGACATTTATTTCATTGACCTTTAAATAAGCTTTCAAAATCCATTTCTAATTTTTATGATTGTTTATAAAGCAACTAAAATACAGTGTCAGATATTCAAAAACTAATGCATAATGACAAAGTTTAATTGTTACTTGAATTTGACTTTTTCTGTGAATCTATTTTTAGGAACTGGGACTTGTCATTACTGGAACTCTTCCGGTCTTCAACATAACCGGCCAAAATGAAAATAAGACAAACTTAAAGGTTAAAAGTTAATTGATAAAATTAATAATAATAAATGATAAACTATGACGTTGAAGCTTATTGTGGATAAGATATTTCTATAAGGAAATACATACAACATAACTGTCTCATGAGGCTGAAAGTAAAAGTCAGCAGCTGTCTATGTGATAACCACCTGGGAAAAAGGAAATGCAGGACAAGTTTTCAGTTCCCCCAGAGACAGGATTCAACTTAACTCTATTTAACTGTGACTTGACAAGAACACAAGTTCAGGGTCTGGGAGTAATTATTGCTTGGACCAGAAAGTTCATTTGGGTTTCCCATTAGATGTTACGGAATTCATGATAAATGGGCAGTACTACTTTGTGCACATTTTTAAATGCATCTAAGATACCCATGGAGTTCAGGAAAAAAAAATCCAAAGGGAAAAAAATAACATGGTAATGTTTGTATCAGATATATATAGGTACCTTTTTAGGATCTCTCATCCTCCAAATCCCATACAACAAATTATTTTTTTCAATTATCATATAACTTAAGGATATGATTTAAATGAATAATTCTCCTTCTGTTTTTCTTTTTATAAGATTGAGGAAAAAAAGCCTAATGAGTCTCATAAAAATACTTATTTCTGTAGCACTGGCGTTGTCAATGCTACCAACCTAAAGTTGTACAAATGTTGAAAAACGTGTATCTTGTGCTTGTTAAATCATCTCATTTTAAAAATACTTTTTATTTGAAGTTGATTTGCATTCCTTTGTCTTAGCTTGCATTAGAAGGAATTTAAAAATCTTGGAGAATAAAGATTTTTAAATACTAAATACTGATTTTATATTTTGGCTGACATTCCTGATTTGAGGGAAATTTATTTCTAGTTTATAATATAATGAATGTCGCACTTAAGCATTATTTGTTCACTTATTTTAAATTTCACATTGAACATAAATTTCAGTTGAACTCCTTATTTTAATAATGTGGCCATAGAAAAAACTGGTTATTCCTCTTTGGGGGCCCATTTCCATTCTTAAATATCTGCTGGTCCTAATTATTGAAACTCATGGAGGGAGTAATTCTCTTAACTCCTCATATAGACTGTGTAAGGGATTGCTTAAATCTGGGGAACATGCTCTGAGTTGGCTCTGGGTTGGTTCATGGGGAAACAGCATAGTTGTTGACCTAGCTTTCTCATTCTGTGTGTGCCTCCACAGGGTTTACAATGTGCTTATAATAACAAGTGATTGGATTTAATGTCTTTCTGTGTAACATTTTATTTATAATTTATGTAACTATATTTAAAACAGATTCCTGATTCCAAATTTTAACACCATTTCCATCTTTATGTCCCATAAAAGACTATGATAACAATTTACCACATGGATTCTTTGATTTGCAACTAAAACTATGATGCCCATTGTTTGGTATTTAGAAGTTAACAGCAAGCAGAAATAGTGTTGTGAGAATTTCCATTTTATTACATATAAGATCACATACTTTTCACATATACACTAGTATTATCAGCAGCAAAAATACATAGTATTTTTATTTGGTATTGTCTAATTTAAGTGGTGATTTCTGAATTACATTATAGCACAAAGTCAGTTTATACTCAGAAATATACATACAACCCCCACTTACAGCTGTTGACTGTATAGTATCAAACTATGGGGTAATTAGTACAAAAAGCAACAAATTTAAAATGTCATGGTGGTTTTGTATTTTAGCTGAAATAATCAAGATTTCACTTTTAACCTAATAACAATACAGTTGAAGGAAAAGAAAAATCATAGCTGAGAATCACTGCAAACTGATACATTAAGTGCCTCACCCTTACACATAAAAATATATATATGTATATATATTTAATCTAATGTAAAATAGAAGCATTGTCGAGCAAAAGGATGAATGTATGTTATAATTTTGTATAGAAATGTGTAAATTTTGGTATAAAAACACTGCCTTTTGCTTATTATAGAATCAGCTGATTCTTGGTGTGATGGGAGTTGATGTGTCTTTGGAAGATATTAAAAGACTAACACCACGTTTTACAGTAAGATATAATTTTCTCTTTTGATATCTTTTTATTTTAAAACTGTACTAATTTAGCTTATCTTTAAAACACTTAAGAAATTCTCAAAAATTGTGCATTTGTCTTTGCAAAGCTACTAAATATTTAAGAGAATTCTTAAAAGAATGTTATAATATCATGTTACCTTTCTTTATGCTTTAAAATATGTATTTAAGAATTTATTATTATTATTTTTCAGTTGTGCCCCAACGGCTATTATTTTGCAATTGATCCTAATGGTTATGTTTTATTACATCCAAATCTTCAGCCAAAGGTATGTGTATAATTTGTTAGTGTTCTGTAAAATTAATGATTAATGTTCTTAATTAGGTCATCATTTTTTATTCACTATATAGCACTAAGTATAAAAAAGCATTTTATGTATAATGTGATACATGCCAAAGCCACAGTTATGCGAAGATGTGAAAGCAGTTTTCATTTTCGCCTACCAGCTTAGCTCTGCAATATTCCTGTCCAGTACCCAGCTAACCAGTAGCCCTGTCTCAGAGGCAGTCATTATCACCTCCTGGGCCTGAGCTTCGCACATCCTCCTTGGTGTTTTCATTAGGCTGTAAGGCAGTAAAGGCGGTTGCCTGGATGGGTATAAACCTGATAGCATTATTCATGTTCCTCTCTGCATAAGCCATTTCTCTCTCTCTCTGTTTCTGGTAATTCTCTCTCCTTTCCATCTCTCAGACTTATAAAGATATGTATGAAACGCAGTAAGTAAAACTCAGTGAGATGGACTTTGTAACTGGGAAGGGTTTATTAATCAGTGAATTATATGAAAGTTATAAAATTCCATACATTAAATATTTTATCCAAATCTTTATTCCTATTTTCCCAGGGTATAAAATACTTTCCCAAATATCTCATCCAATTCATTTCACTTTTCATTAATGCTTCCCAGGTAAAGCACTTACATATCTATATGTAAAGCTGGCAAAACCTTATTTATTTTTAATTTATAAGCAGCTTCAAGTTATTATCTAACTTTGAAGATAATATTAAGGATACTTTAAACCATGCTTCAGGGAAATCTATGCAGACTTATGCATACTATTTCCTTCTCCCCAGGCACAGGTATTTAATGCTAGAGATATTTTAATATATCAAGTAGGGTCATTAAAAATTAATCAAAAAGTAATAATTAAGAACCATTAATATCGAATATTAAAACATATTTATTGTTATAACTAATGTCTGTATTGTATTTCTCACTCTGAAAATTATTTCCATACAAAATCCATTGTTATCTAAATATTTACTAATTAATTATAGCTACTGATCACCCTGAATTGTTTTTAAAGTTGTTACTTTAATGTAAATATGAAATAAGCATTTCACATGTTATCATTAGTCTGTCACAGCTCTTTTAAAACATGCCAAGTTTCTTATAATAGAGTTGTTTATGATTGGCTAACATGATTTTTTTATAATTGAAAATTTTTATCTTTCTGAATCTTAAGATTTGTAAAAACTTTATAGTATTATTTTGTGTTATGTTATATTACCAATATATTTAAATTATATTCACTTAAGTAACATGATTTAAATGCTATAATAATATAATGTGCTGAAGAGTGTGAAGGACCCCTACTTTTATGTCACTGGACATTTTATGATTGCGAGTCTAAACTCCTTCCCCAAAGGAACTAAAATATATCATAGACAAAATAATAAAGAAGAATAATAAGAATAATGAATATATGTAAATATATAAATCCATCATTTAGAGGTAATTATTTGAAAAGTTTTTCCCCTTTTCTACATTCTTATATTAATAACCACTATTTATGTGCAAAATATTTTATTACTATTTGAATGCTTTAAACATGTTTCTGGTTCATACTTGGAATAATTACTAAAATTTTGAAAGCTATAAACAAAATATAAATTATTTATTTATAAATTCATAGTAAAGCCCAAGTGGTTGATTTTTCTTCAGGATTATGTTATTTTCATATTTTTATATAGAAAATTATTAAAAGAATAATTTTAGAGAACCATTTAAAATGTTTGAACTATCAGTGTATTTTTCTGAAGTTCATGCTTTTGAATTAAATATGCTTATTCTTAACAGATTAGATATTATAATTTCTTTTTGTGGGTGATGTTGGTAGTTATACAGATAGATACAAGAACCTGATAAAGGATAATACAGTGTAATGCAGTTGTTTAGAAACTGATAAATAGAAAGGACCAATATGGTTAGAGTAGCATGCCAGCAAAATTAATTTTTCATTCAAAATTCACCAGTGAAAATATAGGAAAATAATGCCATGTTCCATAGTACCCATTATTTTTTAGCAAGATCAACATTTAATCTTACGCAGACATTCTTTGCTGAATGCCTTGTGTTTCCTCCTGAAACTATAATCTTAATTCAAATTATTTGAGTACAGTTCTGAAGTTTTTAGAAGGCAGAAAAAGTATCCTAAAGCCAAGAATAATGGAAAATAAAATAGCTGTGAATCTTTTGCATATCTAATTTTCTAAGGAATTGTTACTTATCTTCTCAAAGTGACTCTTCACAGTCTCCACCATGACTATATTTTGACAAATTCTGAATTATGTATCCTCCTTTATTCCAAAATAGAATTTAGAATTCCCCCATTTTGTTTCATGGATACAACCAGATTAGCTATACTTACTAGATATCTCATTTTTATCAGTCTTAAGAAATATTTATTGTATAGGAAATTTTGAATAATTTACATTTTAGAAGTCAACATTTAAAATAAACCTACAGTGTTATGATTGAATTCACTATTTGTTCCATAGATACAATATTTGATGTCACTAGCAAAGCCCAGATTTGAGGGGTTTTGTTGTTTGTTTTTGCCATTCCATGCAGCATGCAGGATCTTAGTTCCCCGACTAGGGGTAACTTTTATTCCCTCTGCAAACAGAAGCATGGAGTCTTAACCACAGAACCACCAGGAAAGTCCACCAAGGCCACAAAGTTTAAGTGTTTAAGATTAAAACTTTTCAATATCCTATAATATTTATATTTTAACATATATGAATCCTATACATTCTAAAATATTCCTCTTTTGTGCTTTTGTTTGTTTGTTTTATTTTTAAAACAGTATAGAGAATTCCCTGGCCGTCCAATAGTTAGGACATGATGTTTTCACTGCCGTAGGCTTGGGTTCAATTCTTGGTCAGGGCACTAAGATCCTGCAAGCCAGGCAGCATGTGAAAATAAAATAAATCAGCATAAAAATTGTCTGAGAGAAAGCATCTTTCTCCTTTTTCTACTTTATTACTTTTTTTAGGAATAAAAGGAAAATATTAGTAATTTTGCTTTATAGAATGTTAAATAATTTTACTAGCTTTACATATTTTTTTCACTAAAGATATTTTTGAACTTGCGTTTATTAACTCATCATGAACTTGATGATACCTGTTTCTGATTGAGGAAATATCTGACCAAAATTGATGACAAGGTAGAACCTTTACCCAGGTTGACACGTAGTGTGATGAATTACCATCTTTCTGTTGCTTCAGCCTATTGGCATAGGTATACCAACAATTAATTTAAGAAAAAGGAGACCCAATGTTCAGGTAACTGAAGTTAGCAGTGCCTTCAAATTTGCTAAATCAGAGTTGCAATCAAGCTTCTTTTCCTAAAAGCATATGATTAATGCTGCCTTTCTTGATAGCAAGCTTTCCAGAGCATGAGATGGAGATGAGCATCATTTCTCAATAAATTGGAGCAAAAATGTTATTAATGATGGCAGAGGGTATGCATTTGCTGACTAAAGACTGCGAGCAAATTATGTAACAATGATAATCAAGTAATCACAAAATTAAAATTAGGTTTGTTATTAAATATTATTGTGAAATCAGTGTCAAATCCATGTAATCCTAACAACTGCTTATAAAATTAACTTCTAAGTGGAAATAAAAATACAATTCAGATGTCTAATTGCTCTGAATCACACAATTTAAGCAAAAATTCTGGGGGATTTCTAAAAGTATATTTTCGCGTTAGCAGTTAGAGAAAGTTCAAAAATGTCCAAAATTGCAAATTAATATCGTCTGGAAAACTCATTTGCAAAATCTTTCCTCTGGTGGGAAAATAACTTAAAACATTAACACTAAAAATAATCATCATGAAAGGATTCTTCCTATAGTTTAGTAAAGTTTAGTAAGAGCATTTCAAAATTTTGAAGAAAGTTCAGTATGACTTAAGGTTTTATATGTAAGCCTATTTCTTTTTTAAAAATGGTGATACTGTAGTGGAGAAGTAGTATGATATTAATGGATCGTTACACTATGAATTTGTAGAACTGAACTCCAGTGTGTTCTACTTATAACCAACACTGTCTCCTTGTGTAGTGCACTAAACTCCATGGTACTTCAGTTTCTGCATCTGAAAAGTAGGAAGATTAAACTAATAATTATTTCCTATCCTACACAGGATTTTCTGAGGAAGTTAAATATAGATATAGATCCACAGTTCCATCTCCTGAAAATTCTGACTTAATTTGGCCAGGGATAGGCCCTAGGCTTATGAATAGTTTTAAAGATTCCCAGGGAATTCTAAAGAACAGGAGCCTTTGGATTAATAAAAACTTCAGTTCCCTGCTAGCTCTAAAAGTCTGTGACAATCTGAATTTCATGTTGCTGTGTCAATCTTCATATCTTTTATGTTCCTCTGCAGTTAAAATTTGTCTTTTCTTGATTTATTAAATTGTTTTATGTTACTCCTCTTGCATGTTTCTTTTTGTGTATTACCTTAAATTATACTCATTGCAGTCATGTGCATTTTAGTGAATTTTTAGTTTTGAGATACTTTCAAATATTGCATGTAAATATTGTGAAATAGTTTAAGAAAAACAACCTGGAAAATGGTTTATTTGTGTTTTAAGGAAACTTCAAATGGCAAACTAGCAACCACATAAGACTTCTAAATTTAGAAAATATTTTTTGAACTATGTAGTATTTTTAATAATGCTGTTAATTATTTCAATTTAAAATTTAAGACCATTACATTCTGCCTTTTATTTTAGTTCCACAAATAGTATTAATCATTTTATTAGTTGACATTTAAATTTATCAAGTGAGGATTGTTGGATATTTAAAACATATTTTAAAATATTTTAAAAAATGAAAAGTATTTAAAAAATGAAAGTATTGGGAACACAGGGACTGGATTCAGTTCTCAACTTTTCGATATGAGCCTGCTTTTGAATTTTTCTATCACTTTGCTTGTGATAAGTCTTTTGAAAACTGGTCAGCCAGATTGCCATATACAAAGTACAAGTGATGCATTGACATTTTTCTTTTATGATTTCCTTTTCCTCTCTGTGTCTTTATATGTTGGATTGGGACATGATCTTCATATTGCCAATTCTTCCTGATAATGCCTCCTCCATGCATGCTGTTTGGGTCTGGTCATGCTATGCATTATCCATTGCATGTAAGATGATATTCTTATTTATGTTTATATTTTATCATTTTGACTTTGTTTTGCAGTGAGTTAAAATTGTCATGCTGATAGGGTGTTTGTGTAAAGATAATTTATTTCATCTGACTTTAAGTAAGGAATTTAGAATAACTGTCAACTTTAGAGTCTCCTTTTGATAGAAATGTGCTCAATTTCATATTTTAAGCAAAGGACTAGAATTATTTTCAATGCTGATTTTTATTTTCTTCTTCAGAAGCATGTTACTTTTCAAAAGAGTATTTACTTCCAAACCAGTAAAATGCTGCCTAAAAAAAAAAAAATCAGTATTTTAACCTGTTGAACAATCCAGTACTTATTTTCAATAGTCTAGAACCTTCTGAATTTAGATATCAGTTTCCTAAGCAGTGAATTTTTTTTAATAGATGTGCCAGGCACAGTTGTTTTTTCTTTTTTTTCTTTAAGAATTCTCATTCATTAAAACCCATGGAAATTATATATTTTTCATTATTTAAATGGAATTATTCTCTAAAGGCATTTCTGTCATTATTATAAAATGAATACACGCTATGTATATTGTGTTTTTCAGCGTTTGATATAAATATTTAACTTTAATACATTTCATTTTTAGCATTGTCTTTAGTAGTCAGCAGTTGTAAAACAGTGGTTAAAATGATGATTCAAATATATTTTGAAAGAGCCTGTGAGACTGTAATTTTTAACTTCCAGTGATGTTGCACTAATATGGCATAATTTGTGTTTATTATTTCTATCTAATTAGTTACAACATATTCACGGTATCTAATTTAGTAAACATTAAAATCCAGTTTCTAAATTTTTAAAGTTGTAAAATTATAGACATGTATTATGATTTTATGTTCTAGTGAACTTTGAAATTCTACTACGACATGTTGCATTACTAGTGTTACAAGAGAATAGTATATGTTTATTTATCAAATATTTTGTGTCCTTACTTTATGATTAAGAAAATTTTTTAATTGCACATGGTCATTTCACATCCTAATTAAAGAAAACAAAAGCTGTAAGTGGAGCTTCAGAAATCATATTCCCACAGGATTTGTGATTATAAATGTCCCATCTAACACAGGACTCAAAATATAAGTATCTTCAGTTGGTGATAATCAGAATTTGCCACAATTAAGGCTCAAATTCCTAGCCTGCTTATTATTACTTTAAAATATATATGAAAGGATCTATATACAATTATTTAGTCAGCTTTTCATATATCTTAGGTAAGTAACTTTTATGGAATTAATTCTATATTTAAATATCCCTTGAATTATTCTCTATACAGCATTTTACAATGTCCTATATGCTTAATTGTTCTCTGTGTAGAACCCCAAATCTCAGGAGCCAGTAACTTTGGATTTCCTTGATGCAGAATTAGAGAACGATATTAAAGTGGAGGTAAGTGCAGTTGGCCTGAACAACACCCTCCCATCAGATGCTGGGATTCTTCCAGTCCACAGGATTTGTTGAGCATTTTCATTGTGTTGGTTCTCTCTTTGGACTACATGCACAAAGATGACTTTTTTTTTGTCTTTAAAAATTTCCAGATCTTAGGCTCTCTCATCCAAAAGATCATATGAAAAGGAATAAATTTTTAAAATTGGGTGTGACCTTAGTTTTTCTTTCTTTCTCCTTCCACAGGTAGAGTTGTGTATTTCAATACAAATATAACTTGTAAATTTCAATTGAAGAAACATATAGGGAGGAGGATGTTGCCACAAAATTGAAAAAAAAATTTCAGAGAATTTAACCACTCAGTAAGCAACATGAGGAAAGAAGCTGCCCTGTTTTCCTTAGTACTCTATTGTCAGAAAATTTCTGTTTTCTTTCAAAACCAACATTGCATGCCACTTCCTCTGAGGGGACCTTCCATAATAATAAAGTGAAAAGTGAAAGTGTTAGTCGCTCAGTTGTGCCCAGCTCTTTGCAACCCTGTGGACTGTAGCCCTCCAGGCTGCTCTGTCCGTGGGATTCTCCAGGCAAGAATACTGGAGTGGGTTGCCATTTCCTTCTCCAGGGCATCTTGCCAACCCAGGGATAGAACCCAGGTCTCCTGCATTGCAGGCAGATGCTTTATCATCTGAGCTACTGGGGAAGCCCTCCATAATAATAAAGATAATTACTAGTAATAACTCTTATTGACTATGTGATGTGTCAGTCACGGCTTTTCAAGAGCTTCTGACATAGGTTCATTGTTTTTGTTGTTATTACTCCTGTTACTATTATTATTATGTCTGTTGTGCTGATGATCTACTTGAGGTACAAGAGGTTACATAACTGAGCTCCAGTTACTCAGCTATTAGTAGTAAGTAGCAGAAACAGAATTTGAACCTGGCTCTCATGTGCCAGAGCAGAGATTTCTAAGATTCGTTCAAGTGGATTAACTCTGTCTCTTGTCTATTCAAAGACTCTCGTATTTCTTTTACAGTTTGTCACACATTTGTACTTGCTTTCCACATTTTACACATTTACTACATTTACTCCCTCAGTGTAGAATGATAAAGTCTATTTATTATAATTAACTTAGACTGAGGCATAGCGCTGGGATATTTGAAGTAAACAATGAATATCTGTTGTAAAGTGTTCTGACAGGATAACCTAAAATAACAATAATGCAGTAACTTTTAAAAGAACATTTCCACACTTGGTTGGTCTGTTGAGTGTCTGCATAAAGTAACTGTTTCAATTTCCCTTAGATTCGAAATAAAATGATAGATGGAGAAAGCGGAGAAAAAACATTCAGGACTCTGGTTAAATCTCAAGATGAGGTAAGAATTAAGTCAGATTTATTCTTAAATAAAATGTATATATTAATAATAATAATTGACATTAGTGGTCAGTCTGATCTAGTAAAACAAATATTTATTTATCAAACAGATATTTCTAGTAAACAGATTTACTTAAAGCATTCCTTGCTAGAGGGATATTTTCAGTAAGATTTTTAAATCTGAAACTTTTATAAAATAATGTTGCTATAGGTGTCTTAATGTATTGTTACATCACTAATAATATATCCTTGAAAATACATTTTTAAAAATTTTATTGAAGTATAGTTGATTTATAATATGTTTCAAGTATATAGCAGAGTGTTTCAGCTATACATATATATACATACATATATATTATTTTTAGATACTTTTCCTTTTAGGTTATTACATAATATTGAATATAGTTGCCTGTGCTCTATAGAAGGTCCTGTTGGGTTTCAAAAGTTGTATTTTATGTCTCCATTTTTTCTATCACAATACAAAATAGAACACACAATATAATGTCCTGCCATGTTCTTTTAGGCCATTTTAGTCATACAATTTGAAGTCAGTACTTAATAGCTGTATATTTTGTATGGCTTGTACATGCAGATGTTTTAATTGTTGAGTTCCATATATTAATTTTTTTGTTTCTTATTTACTTGTTTCTGGCTGGGTTTATTTTCTTTTACTCTTCTGCATGATTGCCCTGCATTTAAATCTGAAATTAAATCAAGAAAACATAGCTACCACTATAAAATCACTGGTACAACTATGTAATGCTTGTATTGTTTTATAATGACATTGGGAAATTCCTTGCGTATTGAAAGTGTGTCTGTCCATTATCAGTCACATGGGGATATGTGTTTGTATATTTAGGTATTTGAAAAATGCATAGAACCCACAAGCTTTTGAGCCTAGAAATTTAATTTAAGCTTTTATGTATAATTTATGTCTTATTTCCTCATAATCTCATCCATTTTAAGTGTAACGATTCTCCTGAGTTTGTTAAATCCATTTTAAGTGTAACAAATCTCCTGAATCTGAATCAGCAGAATTTTTTCCCTAAGATGAAGCCAGGATCCAAACATAGTACTTCATTAGCACCTGCCCTTTCTCACTTTAATCAGGAGTCCCTGTTACCAGAACACAAGGGGGTACACATCAGTGTCAGTCTTGAAATTTGGAATGTTTTGTTGAAATGTCATTTCTGTTTACTTAGAATTTTGCCATGCTGTTTATACCTTCATTTTTCTGAGAAAAGAGGTAAACCATTCAGCAATTCTGCCAACTTCTCTCTGTTGATCTGCCAAAAAGAACTTTTGACCTGTACCTTCTTATTTCAACTTATAAATCAATTTTGTTTCTATTAAGTCACTTTTTAATTTTTTTCCTCCAACTTACTGTACATTTTTTTTTTAACCAATATCCCCCATAGACTTTTCATATTAATTACCTTGAAGAAACTGGTGTCTTGTGTCTTTATTTCTCTAATCTGATACTGTTTTATATATATATATATATATTTTTTTTTAATAACTTGTGGAACAATACTAGTTTGCCCTGGTTTTTTAGGAGTAGTAATAAATATATAAAGTTTTTAAAATTCTTTTAGGAATTTTGTGAGTCCAGAAACTTCCCATGCACTTCCTGTCCTCTTTCCTCCATCTTCCATACACATAAATAAAGCCATGGGGATATTTGATGTATAAAACAGCATTGTGTAGTTGTTATAAAATAAACTTGGAATCATGCATTTTCCTTCATCCTGTCAGTTAAAGCCCTCTTGAAGATTCATTTTCCAAATCAGTAAATTGTAGAAAAGAAGAGTATTTCATTTACTCCAGGGGCTTGATTAAATGAGACAAGGATTGTAAAATGTTTTGTATATTACCTAATATCTGTTATGCCCAGAGTCTGAGTCCCCAAAACTGAGAAAATAAGATATCCACGGCAATGCAAAAGCATGAAGGGGTTTTATTTCTAGCTCGAGCTAGGGCTCTCCCGCCACATCCAACGCAGTGGATGTGGCTAGAAATAAAACCCCTTCATCCTTTTGCATTGCCGTGGATGTCTTATTCTCTCAGTTTTGGGGGCTCGGACTCTGGGCATAACATTATCAAGTAATAACTTTAGTGAATATTATTGTTCTGCTGAGGATGATGACATTGGAGATAACTGAAAATATTAAAAATATTCATATATATCATCACTAAATCTAATGGAAGAAGGAATGATCATTTCTTTACTCCCCTTCAGTAACTACATAAGAAAGATTCAATATCTATGAAGTCATTTAGCTCTTTCTTCCTTTCCCTGGTGGATATAGTTGTTTTTCTCCTTCAATAATATTAGCATCTAAGATAAATACTGTAATAATAGCTTAATAAGAACTGCTACTGCTGATCCTGCTGTTTAGTCTCTCAAAGTGAAGTCGCTCAGTCGTGTCCGACTCTTTGCGACCCCATGGACTGTAGCCTACCAGGCTCCTCCCTCCATGGAATTCTCCAGGCAAGAGTACTGGAGTGGGTTGCCATTTCCTTCTCCAGGGGATCTTCCTGACTCAGGGATTGAACCTGGGTCTCCTGCATTCCAGGCAGACGCTTTAACTGCTGAGCCACCAGGAGTTGTGTCTAGTTCTTTGCAAACTTATGGACTGTAGTCTGCCAGGCTCCTCTGTCCACAGGATTCTCCAGGCAAGAATAATTGGAGTGGGTGGTCATTTCCTTCTCTAGGGTATCTTCCTGTACCAGGGATGGAACCTGTGTCTCCTGCTTGGCAGGCAAATGTTTACCACTGAGCTTCATGGGAAGCCCCTAATCAGAAGAGTAATATGCTAATCATACATTTGGATCTAGACACTGCATTAAATTCCTGATATTACCAATTTATCTTAAACATACTTTACTATGGAAATATCTGAGTGTTATGTAATATTTCAATCATGTTTAATTATTAAAATTTATTTTTAAGAAATGTTTTTAGTTTTGATGTTAATAATTTGGCATAAATTACTGATTTTAAATTAAGATTTTCCACTTAAATGTCCTTAAAATTTATCATGTGGGTACTTCTTTTCCTAATACTTTGCGTTACACACACATAACAAAATTAATAACTGTAGAGTGGACTAGATCAGACATTTGTGAAGAAGGGTATTGAATCACCACTGAATTTATAAACAGAGCCTAATGTTCTGCTGTTCTTATAAACTAACATATAGAAAGTGATCATAATCAAGTTCAACTCTTTTATAGAGATATATTGACAAAGGAAACAGGACATATACATGGACTCCTGTCAATGGCACAGATTACAGGTAATTAACCATATGTGTGCTTATAAAAAAATATTCAGTTCAATGTCTTTTACCTATTTTTAGTATCTGTTTTTCCAGTGGATGAATATTGTATTTGTATATTCTCAAGCTGTTCTCAATGTAATTAAAATAGAAATATTATCCTTTCCAACATTAAAATGCGCTAAAGTTATACATTATTATTTTCAAAAAGTGTAAGATGGGGGAAAGCTAGAAATATAAAATTTAGAAATGAAAATTTGTATGATATACATATATTTGATATTTTGTATATTTATGTTAGTAAACGTTGACAAAATCCCCTTACTTTTTAGTCATGACCTCCACTGACTTCCTCATTTAAATTGTTATATAAAGTTTACAATACTTGAATTTAGATTGCAAATTAACTTAAAACTTCTCACATCATCATATAATCTGATATAAAATGTTCAACTGATATAATTTAACCCCATGAGTAGAAATTCTGCAATATACTGATTCTTCCAGTTGACTGGATTTTGAAAAACTGGACAGACTAATGCCCTAAAATTTCTTGGAAATTCTTCATCCTTCAACACTTGCTAAGCATTTTCTTTGCTTGCTCTAACTTTAAACTCACCTCTTTCCCTGTGGTCCTGCTTCCTACAGCCTCGTAATACTGAAGCTGATACGATTATGTCCTGCTTATTCATTCTCTCTTCCTCCTCTGCTTCCTACAGCCTCGTAATACTGAAGCTGATAGGATTATGTCCTGCTTATTCATTCTCTCTTCCTCCTCCTTCACATCCCCACCTTTGGATTTCATTTCACCAGACAATACTACCTACCATTCTTCCCTTTAAATAGTCATTCCCTTCTCATTTCAGTGATTTTGATTCCTGGGCTGGTTGCTACCTTCTCCTCCATTCACGCGGATCACTGTTTCTCAAACTATTTGGGACATACCCACAGTTATATTTTAAAAAAAAAATGTTTACTAAAATAAACACTAAAAGATGAAAAGTCAAGTGGACAACAATTTTTATTGGATTTCATAGACATAAAATTAGTCTGTCAGATTACTATAAAAATTTCTAAATGCTTACTCTCATTTTTTGTACTTAACTAATCATGACCTGGTAATGGGTAGTTTGCAAATGGGCCAGGTTCCCTGGACATACTTTAAATACCACTGGCATAGATGATTTTTCTGGTGCTTGGACTCTCGGGTTTTCTGTCTCCTCTCTGATGATCTTGTCAATCCCCAGTCTTAGCTATCTGCTTCAAAGTCATGTCCTGAAACTCTAACATTCAGACTGCAAGTCCTTCATAGTCTTAATTTATAACGTGTTTTTTTTTTTTAATCCAACTGTCAGATGACTACATTTTAGCTTTCCATCCCCTCCTTCTGATAACCCAACTGCAGCAATTCTTTGACTCAGTTGAGACCTGAAATCCATCAACTCCCGAGACCTTTCATTGTCCTTGCCTTCCTCATGTGCATGTACCCATTATTGGATCTTATTACATTCTCTCCCTTATATTAATGCCATCAACTAGTAATCAAGTATAGCAAACAGTAGTTTGACCAATTTCAATCCTAGTTAAATTATTACCAGTACCACACAGCATCTGCACAGCTACAGATGGGGAAAATAAAATATTCTATGACTGATAATGTCTAAAACCTCTCAACCTCAAGTAGACTTCAGGGGTGCCTGCTGATCTCAATAGTCCAATAAATTTAGGAGGCTTCTAGATGACTTTTGATAGCTTCACTCCTCAAGCTCATCTCTTTCCCATCCATTTTCTCTGTTGATCTGAACCTCTGTTTTTCTCAGTGAAGTAGGAAGCAATCCAAAGAGACCTTCTACCACCATAGAACATAACTACTTGCATCTGTTGCTCCATCTCCTATTTCTATTTCTTTTCACAACACAAAGGTCATATTTCACAAGAGTCGTAGTATTAATACTTGAGTTATCTTGTTTCATTTATCCACAATACTCCAATAATTTGCTGTCTTAATATCTATAAAATGTAAGGTTTGCCACAGGCATTAGAAGCCTTACAGCATATGACTTCATTTACTATCAGTTCTCTGAAGTTGTCATCTCAGATTCTTCCCTGAACCACCTTCATCTCCATCCTCCTTGCTATTCCTCATAAACCTGGAACCACTCTGCCTCAGGACTTTTGCACCTAACTTATTTCTCTGAGGATGTAAAGTGCCTCATTTCACATTATATATATATATGTATGTACACATACACACATATATATGAACCATATATAAAGAAATTTATTTCTACTGTTTATTGTTTCTGTCTTCCTCATTATTAAGTTCTAAGAAAGCAACATTCTAAGACTGTTAAACTCGGAGATTATAAGATTGTTGCGATTATAAGGCAGGGGCACACAGTAGACATTCTGTATATCTTTAGACAGTTAAGTAGATTTTCAACTTGTTTCTTTCTGTCAAATTCAAATAATAGTGTCCAAACTTCCACTGAAATATTCAAATATGAAGGATTCTTTGACAGCATATAAATGTATGATTAATATGTAGCCTAATTAATAGGCTGTGGCAGACTCAACCATTCATTTCCTAATAAAACCAAACTATATTCCTCCTGCCTCTGCCTCAGAGCATACACCTAACTTTGCCAGAGAATCTAGAGTGCTGGGATTCTCTTAAAGCTGTAATATTATCACAGGGGACCATTGCCTTTTGTGTTGCTAGGATGGCATGCAGACTCAATCTAGAAGAGGAGCCCATGGATAGTAATGTCATGATACACCACTACATGCCAATATTTCTCCATTGTTTTAGTTTTTCACATAATTTTGAATCTACTGAAAAATACCAGTATGACTGTTTTACTTGTATGGATCTCTTGACTTCTCTCATTGCTATTAGGCATTTCTTTATACATATACCATCTTTATGTATCAGTATATACATAGGTCATTTTTTTTCCCTTCCTCTTCCATGGTTATTGCCAGCTTGATGTTTTTGGATAAACTTGACAAACGGTGTAATAGCCAAGAGGAAATCTGGGAGTCCTATCTCTATAGAGATGACTTCATGATAGGAATGTGCTCTTTGCCTCTGTTGGTTAGACAAATAAATCCCAAGTTAGAAAAACGGTTTCTTTTTGACCCTGACAGTGAGTCATTCTGATGGTTGGTCCTACTGCTGTCATAATTACACCCTGGGGAATTTTAAATTATTATCTTTAAATGTTTTTAATAATCTCACAAATGTCTCTGATATTCCCCCCCTTCCCCCTCCCACCCCCAGTCGTAACTCAGGTAACCAGATTAATGTTCTTTTCTTCAGTTCTGAGTATTTCTCTCCTTGTTCACAGAACTTTAGTCTCTTCTCATTTTCATTCGAGTTCAGACTTTCAAGCTTGAAATTCACATCCCGCATCTCTAGCCTAACCTTTCTGCCCTGTCATTTACCCCACCATCCTCCCGACAGTAACCACTATTCTCTGAACAAGCCTCAATTTCATCATCTTTGCACGTTTTCTTCACACATTCCCTTCACAAATCTATAACTTTGGGACAGATTAAATTTACTTTCATTGGAAGTATTCCCTTGAATCTCTGTACAAAGAAATTCACAAATAACAAAGTAGAACAAAACATTACATCTACATTGAAAAAAATGAAAGTGTTTTTATGTAATGTCTGAGCTATCAAATTTTACTTAGTGATTTCTGTCTCCTTAAGCTTTGATATAACTTGATATATTTTGAAGTATAGAACTTATTTTAATGGAATATTTTCTTTTTGATGACGAGTGATTTTATGGTGATATAAATGATGGAATAGAAAAGTGTGTTATATTCCATTTAACCAAGTTAACCATGTTTATGGGAGTTGCAGAAATATTGCTTGGGCCGTACCATCCATCTGGTGGCCACTGCCTTTATTAGATTGTAATCCCTTGGAGAAAATAAAGCAGCCTTAGTCAGTTGGTTTTATATGGAGAAAGACAACAAAGACTGCAAATGGCAGCATCACGGATGTGGAATGTTGATTAAAGATCTTATCTGCTATAGGTTTAAAAAATTAACTATTACCTCAAGACAAAAAATCATTATGTGTAACAATATGTTTCTATAAAATATAGATATTATTAATAATAGCAGCTTGAGACTTGCAGGCTAATAAAATGTATATGTGATATGTCCATTTTAAAATTTCTACTGTGTTCCTCATGGGTTTCCACACTAATTTTTATGGTACGTGAGCTGTAACCCAAGCGTGCAGTGTGACACTGTAGCAGCCACATGATATATTGTTATCAGTTTTAATTTGAAGTTTCTCTTAGTAATAAATGCTGATGGGGCATTAAAATGTCCTAATTTCCCTTGAGAGGAATTTGTGGGAGACAGTCTTCAAATGCTCAGTAATTCTGTGCTACATTTTATAAATGGCAAGTGAATCATGAAAGGTCATCTTACACTCAGACTAATTGCACTGGTGTGTTTTTTTTAATTTTAATCTCTTCTACCTTAAAGGAAGTTACCTTTAAAATGAATGTAGAGATTTTCATTAGATCTACATAACATTTTGTTCTCTGACCTTTACCCATAAGGGAAGTCTATGAATTACTTAATGATGGAGAAAGATTTGGGAATTGGAGGTAACAAGCATCCAATTATTTTGCTATCTTGACTGCATAATTAAATTGTAGCAAATCAGCCCTTGCTTTTTTCCTCTTCATGGAATGAATTTTTAACATATATTCATAAGAAGAAAAACCTGAAATTTTATATTTTGTCCTGTTCAGTGTTGTTCATTAAAAATGCATAATGGGATTACAGTTTGGACATCTGTATTCAGAACCTGGGAAACATGAGGCTTGAGTGATGTAAAGATGATCTTCTACAAATACCTAGAAATCTCAGAAGCCTAGAAATGGACACATTTTTCTGTGTATTGCTAAATTAGGGCTTAGTAAAAATGTAAAAAAATTGTAAAAATGAATCTAAACAACTCAATTTTAATCAAGCATCATTTTTTTTCAATTTTAAAATAGTTTAATTGGGAATCTTAAGAGATTACCTCATTTTTGGTATTAGTTTCCTTCTGTATTCAAAGGATAGCAAAGGTCATTTGCAACTGTAAGTATGGATAAGGAATAATTATGTTCTGCACATGTTATCAGCCATTGTGAGAGCAGAAGAATTGCATGTATGCAATTGTTACAGGAAACTGCATAATATTATGATTTTTTTTTAACAATTCTTATGTGTATGTTCATTAATTGGCATCTTCAAAATGAGTAGGGTTACCTGCCTGTCTGTTTTTTAATTTGTACAGTAAGACAAGGTTGGGTGACAGGCTTGACAGTCTTTGTGTCTAAAATATTCTGAATCTTGCTTAATATTTGCCCTGGAGATTTCTTTCCTTCAATGTGTACATCTACCATAAGACTACAGGAACCCCGTGGCTCTTGTAAACTATAAAAATCACAATGTTTCTCCTATTGTACCTATAACAATCTACCAAATGATATGGGATATCCACATTTAATGAACTTGAAATAAATACAGTTACACTATTGGATAAGAACCAATGGGATGAGCAAAGAAATCTGAATTTCCCCTTCAAAAGACAGAGGGGAAATTGCAAAGAGATGAGTTCTATAATAGTAGGTATTTAATCCTTCAAAAGAAAATATTTCAAATGATTGTATGCATTGTATAATAGTAATAATACTTATGTTTGTTAGTAGTGTACATTTGCTAGCAAGCACTGTAACGTTATGTATAATTCATTAAGGAGGATATAGCCAATGTGCATGATGCAATTACTTTGCCTAAACATGTCCCTACTGTTCTTCTATTTTTTTTTCACAAAGTATTTTAATATACTTTTCTTGAAATGTGGTATCCATGACATTTTCTTCAGCTAATTTATGGGCACCCTTAGTAGCTAATTTTCCTTGTGTCTATTCTGATTCCCTACAATGTAGAGTACTGGATAACTCTGGATGGCAAAACAAATTAAGTGCCTTATTTGCTGAAAGCATTTTCCTGTCAAAGTAATGTCTTTTCCTTCCCGTGAGGAAGATCTTTGGATTTCCGTGAACTTGATGTGTCTTTTTTTTTTTTTAAGTTATGTTTCACTTTTGTTTGTTTGTGTTTATGCTTCTCTTGTTTCTATTGCAGTTTGGCCTTGGTATTACCAACCTACAGTTTTTACTATATAAAAGCCAAAATAGAAGAGACAATAACTCAGGCCAGATGTAAGTACTGTGAAATTGACTTCAGGGTCTATTTGTTATCTCCTAGTACCAGAGGTTTAAATACGTCTAGACTTTTGAATACCCAAGGCTTCTACCTTTTAGTAGGTGTTATTACCAAATCAACAGCAATGATTCTAACCCATTCCAAACATGCAAGGAACAAGAAATATTCTACACGGATAGAATATGAGCGGGTACGCCAGCCTCCCTGGCAGTCCCCGCCACTCTCCCCTGCCTTGCTCTGTGCTCATAGAATCATTGCAGTGCTGTTGTCCTCTGCGGCTGTTGTTTGAAGGGTCTGCTAACTGGCGCAAAATGTTTCACATAGTCTCTGCTCATGGCACTCTGCTGGTAAAGTTCCTTTTTTTTTTTTCTTTCTTTTCTTCTTGTTTTTGCATTCAGCAAAAATGATATACTCCACATCTGCGACATTGTTTGAATAAATTGCACTGGGCTTTGGCTTTGGTTTAGTGATTAACTCCCTTCTAATTATCCAAATTAATGTCTTCGGTAACCTCAATGGATTCATTTTTTTACAACATCATTTGGAATGTGGAGTAATTATTAACACTAGCGCATATTTCAAGTCATTATTAATCTTTATTTTGTTTTGGGTGACTAGATTTAGCAAGGTAAAATGACCATCATATCCTTTACATATCACTCAAGTATTCCTGACCACCGAAATTTTTCCTGTTATAATAAAGTAAAAAAAAAGTATGTGTGTGTATATATATGTGTGTATATATATATATATATATATATACTTTTATATCTGACCTTACATAAACTGCAATTTCTTTTGTTTCTGTGTCAGTTCTTTTTGTGCTCTCCGCAGTCCTAGTTCTCATTGTAAACTGTGGTACTTTAGACATTTGTATTTCTATTTTCACTTGATAGATATGATGGTCTTTTAACAACCACTGACTTTGCATGAGCTAGTTCGTCACTTGATAAATGAGGGGATGACTAGTGGCTCTTTGATGATTGGTAAATGCTTCTGTGTATAGGCTAGCGTCATTGGGATTGCACTTGAATTAGCCACTTTGCAAAATAGACCCTTGAAATAACCACAGTACAGAGAAGGTGCTCTAGTAGTAATTGACAGGACATACTTTCCAGTCTTCAAAAATATGTGTCTTTTTTTTTCCAGAACTACAGCTGTACATAAATAAACCTCTGATCTATGCACAATATTTTTATTCAAGAAAGTCATTGAATAAAATATTGTTTGTGACCCCCTTTGCTTTACCCTCTTTTTTTTGTTTCCCCTGCTTTCTCTTTCTGATGGATTTTCACAGCCAAAAAGGGCAGAATGAAGGGCAAGTATTTTCTTGTTGCTCAATTTCTTTTTCTTTAGTACACTTGACATTTCCACTGATATTTCATTCCTATTGGATATTATCCTCTGTGCTTCTCATTTGCTAGATTTTCCTCCATGATCACTCAGACCTTAGTAGCAGAAAAGGGGGAAAGAATATGCTTGTTTTCATATATAACCTGTTCTACTTTCTGTTTTTTTCCTAAACTTGGATACTTGTGTGTTTATCCTTCCACTTACTAATTCATACTAATATGACAAATGCCGTTAATTCACTAGGATATTAATGGGTTTATTGTAATAATTTTATTATAATATTGGTAAAATATTTACATTGACATTTTAAATTAATACCTCTGGTGTAACGCTGACCTAAGTCATTTTTTAAAGGATATCTTGGTTACAATAGGGTTAGTTAGTAAATGGGAAAATTATAGACATAACATTGTCTTTGCTATGACCATTGTAATCCATGTTATGAAATTAAAATTGATTTTATTACTGTGAAGTATTGGGGAATCTCTATGTGTTTCAATTTAGGATGAAAGTCCATGTTTTTCCTTATTAGGTTATCTTTCTAATGCCTTATTGACATAAAATATCAGGATGCATATTCCGATTCTTATCTAACCCTATAATATTATGTTTTCAGATTCAGAAACTCTGAAACCGGATAATTTTGAAGAATCTGGCTATACATTCATAGCACCAAGGTAGGTTTTGTTTTGTTTTCTTTTGTAAGGCTCATTGTGGATGTATAGGCCTTCAAGAATAGGTTGGGGGTCAAGACTGCTCTGGGTTATGCCATGTCAAATTATGGAACCAAAGGAAACAATAAGTTTAAAACTGAAGAATTCTGTTCATTCATTCATTTACCCATTCAAGTACTTAGCAGCTGCGTTGTGCTAAACAGTATGTCGACTTGGGGATCAAGTGGTGACTAGGACAGATGGAGGTTCTGTTTTTGTTGGAGCCAACAGCGTATTCAGCAAAAATGAAGAGTTGTGTATTTGCATTTATGACTGTGTATGCACATACAGCTCTGTATACATATACACATACAGATAGATATGTACAGATATATACCTGTATGTGTGTGTATACACACAAGAATGTGTATACCTCAGAGCATGACTTACGTCATTATTGATTTAACACAAATTTTGGGAAAATTTATTTTAATATAGTGAGATTTTCTGGCATAATTTTTAAGATGAGCATTCTTTTTCTTCCTACACAATTTTACTTCTCTTTCATATAATCCTCCTTTCCCTATCTCTGTACATCTTCATCTCTTCCTCTATTTTCATATGATTATTTGGGATTCCATTCATAAATCCAAGGTTATTCTTTATTTCTATTTCTTTCCTTAGTTTTTGACTCCCAGTCTCTAGCAGACACATGTAATAGTACACATCAACATAATTTCTATTACCCTAGGCTAAATTATTGAATAAAATACATTCAGAAGCTTGTAGTATTCATTTCTCTCATTTTTTCCTTCTTAAAGAAATTCAGAAGATGCCTAAAAATTGGTCTCAGTTATTCTTTCATTTTATTTCTGCATAAGCATATCTGAATGTTCTCTTCTTCTTGAAAATAAGGAATATATATATATGCACACACACATACATAAAACTTTTTCAGAAATCTGTGTTGACAAAGCATATTCCTGCTTTGTAAGTGACTGCCCTGGAGCAGCTTTCTTGCTTGGATTTCCTTCAGTGTGGACACTGCTGATCCCATCTCTTTCGACACTTGCCTCCTCTTGCTTGTTGACACACTTTTCCAGGTTTCTCCCTCCCTCCCCAGCTGCATGCTCAGTCTGTTCCATGAGCTTCCCTTCCTGTGCACATCACTCACGTGAGCTGCTGGCCTAGACCCTCTTATCTTCATCTTGTGCATCAATAGATACACCAGAGACTCTCAAGTATTCTATGCTTTATTTGGGCTGACAGCTCCCACGTCTCCAGGATGATCATATCATCCAGAAACAATAGCTATAATATATAGTTTATTAACCTTACGTTAGAAGATCAAACAGTATACCTATTTCTAGACTTCATGTATACCCAACCTATTTCAATATGAGACATTCATGTTGGTGGAAACTGATAGGAATCTCTCTTCAGGATGCTTCAAATTCTGAACATTTGTCTTCTTTTGAGGGAGCTCTTCTTTCCATGTTGCCTCAGTAACAAAAATACTGTCCTCCCTAAATGCCATTCTTGAAAGCTGATAGACATAAAGTAAGGGAGCAAAGATGCCTAACTTCTGGTCAATCAATAAGTCTTGCCAAGCAGGATTTATGAGTATCCAGTATGTCTGTCAGACTCTGCTGCTTTTGTTCAGGCCAGTGTCTTCTCCCACCTAAACTAGTAAGGCCTCCTCCTAATGGATCTCCCTGCCTCCAGTATCTCTCCCTTACTTCCTATTTCTGTCTCCTTTTTGTAACTAGAGGGAATTTCTAAACTTTCAATAAAGTTTTGGTTCTCATCTGCTAAATACTAGCCAGTGGCTTCGCACTGTCCTCATGATGATCTGTTCTGCACAGGATGGCTTTCAAACATTCTGTCACTAGATACCAGTTTACCAGTGTGGTACCCTATGCTGTAAAGCAGGGGCTGACAAACTGGCCTGGAGACTGGCTGCCTGTTTTAAATGTGAAATTTTACTGGAACATAGCCATGGCCATCTGTTGAGGTGCTGTCTCTGGTTGTGACCTGGACCTTTTCAACCCACAGAACCTAAATCATTCACTCTCCTACCCTTTAAGAAGCAGTCTACCAAACTCTGCTTTAAAGTCCCAGCCACACTAAACTTTTCTTTGTTCCTAAATGCATTTTATCCTGCTTACATTAACCTGCTATTCTGGATCGAACACACCCACCACCAGTCCTTTCCAGACTCCAACTTCACAGCTCCTCCACCTGGGAATTTCTTTCCTGTCCTCACTGGATTAGACATCCTTGCTGGCTGCCTCACAGAGTCCTATATTTCCCATTCTAGAGCACTGGCCACATTTCATTTTACTTACTTTCCCCAACCGAGACATGATGGCATCTCTTTGGCTTACCATTCAATATTCAATATCACGTCTGCTGCCTGGCACCCAGTAGGGGCTTTGTAAATATTTGGTGACTGGAGAATCTATAAATATATGAAAAGTATTTTTAAAATCATGTTAATAATGCCTCCAATCTTATAAGCAATTTTTTGCTACAAGTAACTTTGAACAACTAAACTGCTGAAAGTAGTTGGAGATGGAAAGCAGAATATTACTGTATAGCACAGAGATGAAATGGCATTGAGATTCTGAGTGTGCTCTGTTGATGAGACTCTCCCTCCCATCTCAGATCTGTGATTTTCTCTGGGTAGCTTCTTGACTCATTTCTCTTAATTTTTAAATAGCATACCATGCAGACTGGCTTTTTCAACTTCACTCTTAAACAAGGTAGAAAGCGTGGTAAATGCCCAAGTTCTCCTAGAGAGGATGAATATATCTCTCAATCCCAGTTTGTAGGCAATCGATTTTGTTTAACTCAGCAAAGGTTAGCACATGGACCGCTACTGCAGCCTTAAGGATGTTCAGCATCATGGCTGGAAGAGTGGAATTTGCCTGTAAACTTAGGGGAGGAGTAAATACCAGAGAAAGAAAGACACATTGTAGCTTGTAGGATAAATCAATGAGTGTCTCCCTCAGTTAACATTTTAAGCCTTTTACATGCCATGATTACATTTACCCCTCAGAAGAATATAATAAATTAGTACTATTATCCTATTTCACAGATTAAGAAACAGTTTTAGAGGTGGTAAATAATATGGGATTTAAATCCATTTCATTGCTACTCTAAGGTATAAATATCTACACTGAATATGTAAATACTTCAGTTCAGTTCACTCTCTCAGTCGTGTCCGACTCTTTGCAACCTCCTGGCAGCACGCCAGGCCTCCCTGTCTATCACCAACGCCCGGACTTCACTCAGACTCACATCCATTGAGTCAGTGATGCCATCCATCCATCTCGTCCTCTGTCGTCTCCTTCTCCTCCTGCCCCCAATCCCTGACAGCATCAGAGTCTTTTCCAATGAGTCAACTCTTCGCATGAGGTGGCCAGAGTACTGGAGTTTCAGCTTTAGCATCAGTCCTTCCAAAGAACACCCAGGGCTGATCTCCTTTATAATGGACTGGTTGGATCTCCTTGCAGTCCAAGGGACTCTCAAGAGTGGGAATTTCAAAAGAACATCCAGTATAGCTGAGCAAATGTTTTTGTAGGGAACATTTCCTGGGAAAGTGGGCATTGAATGTATATTCAAAGATTTTGGAAAATAAACTGATAAAAATTAAGAAAAAGAAAAAAAAATGGTGAGGAAAGACAGACATTTATGTTACCCAGGATAGCAGGTGTATGTTTTTGTCACTGTTATTAATGGGAAACAGTGAAGCAAATTAGAGCAACACTATCAGAGTCTGTTTCCCAGATATTATTGTCATAGCTGTTACTCAGATTTCCTGCATCTTAGTTTCTTTACTAGCAAAATAGTGCTAACAATTATACCTGTCTTATAGAGTTTTTATAAGCTTTAAAGGAGCTAATACCACATGTAATATATACTTGTAAGTATATTACTTAAGTAATATATATTTAATGTACTTCTTGGTAAGAGATGAGCTCTAAATAAATATTAGTTATTATTTATGGTTCTAGTAGAGGTAGGAGGAGGAGGGAGTGCTATTTAACAAAGAATGTTAAAAGCAGTTATTTTAAAATAATTTAAAGGCAAAAGCTTGCAAATTTTAGAGGTAGAACCATTTCTGTTAATTCCTAAATAATTATACTATTTGATCCTGATTAGTACTCAGTTTTAACATTTCCTTCAGTCTTAAAACTACTGGAAAGAAAAGTGTTGAGATGCATGTAGCATTATTCCTCCCTTTATGAGAATTAACGTCAGATGGATGAAACATGAATTAATTATTCTATCTTTCTGGGATAATCAGAAATAAGAAAGCACTTCAAAGATATGTTGGAATGAGAAAGAAATAAAAGTATGTGATCCCCAGTAGTTAAAGACTAATTTGTGATGTATAACCTATGTAAGTGAAATAGAATGAGAACAAGCAGTATTTTAGAAATAATTTGGTAAGTTTCTAATACCAAAGATCTTTTAGTTTCAAAGTAATTTAAGTTACAAATTTCATTTTGTCGGAAACACAAACTGAGCAAATCAGAGCTTTCAGATCCTAAAGGTATTTTCAGGAAATGGAAATTGGTCAAAACCCATCCAGAGGTTTCTCCATCTTGTTACTTAATCTTTTTAGAAAAAAAAAAATCCTCAGAAAAATTATGATCCAAAGTGTGTAAACCAGATCTCTCATAGGAAAACAGAGCATCATAGAACATTTACCAGCAAGTTTTCCAACTCATCCTGAGGGGAAGTCAGCAATTGTGGTAACCAGGGAATGTTGTCTGTCACAGACTTGCCTGGGGTGATTCCTCTGGAACAAGAAGTGGTGATATCTTCAATTGTCAAGCTCCCAGCCATGTGCTAAACAATCATTAGGCTAACGGGCAACTGACGTGGGTGCTCTCTGTTTAGCCACTCTCACACCTCAGATATTTAAGTCGGGCTATTGCTGCTTGTTGCCTACTGCCTGGTGGGTGGCTTTCTATTGTCCAGGATCATTCTTATTACTGGGCAACTCATTCTCTGACACAGTCAACACTTTGTTTTATCACATTTCTGCTGTTTAATTTTTTTTTACTTCTGCTCCTATCCTAATTCAGCTTCTCTCCTTAATGATAGCTCCAACACTTTCACTGCTTTGCCATTAGAATACATCAACAAGTCAATAATATTTTGAGACTAGTTCAAAATTGGGTATAACCTAGCCAGTGAGGATAAAAACAAAAGCAAAACTTTATGACATTGTCTAAATTAATTGCTCAGGACAGCCTTCTGTTGAGGGAGGTCGAACCTGCTTTTGGTTTGAAGCTTTGTGGGTATAAAAGCTCATGAAGTAAAAGTTTAAAGCACATTGTATATTGTGTTAAAACGCTAATTTGGGATCTGAAGACTGGCTTCACCTCTGGGCTTGACCATTTGCCTTTGTATAAATCTTTTTACATCTTTACATCTCAGTTTCCTCACCATTGAAATATTAAATTATCTCCTGGTAAAGTTATTTTTAGAATTAAATGAGCAAAGATAATTTTAGAAATGCCTTTAAATAATAACATGGAATTTTAAATGATTTTTATTAATAATTATTTTATTTAGTCTTTCTACAACATTTTACTTAATCCTTCTAAAATCTTGCCATCAGCTTCTAATTCTGTGAGATGCTACTTCAATATATTGGCCTCTTGATTTGCAGGCTAGGGTTATTTCCCAAAAAGCATAACACTGTGGGAAGCAGTCGATTTCAGCTCTGTCAAAAACTGAGTATTAATTATGAAAACTTCTTAAACCTTGCCTCCAAACTAAAATTTTCAGTGAAACAAGAAGTTATGACATTCTGTTGTTCTCTGCTCCTTGAGGCTTGTGTTTTAAATCATGGGCTTGCATCTGAAAATGTTTACTTTTTAATTGCATTTTTGTCTTGAATATTTGATTGTTTAGCCTGTTTGTTGTATTAACCTAGTTACTATGATTGCAGTCTTCTTATATTTATGGGACCTTACATTTATTCTGAGTTTTCAAAATGCTTAGGACAGCAGTTTTCAAAGCATGAAGCCCAAACAATGTTTTCCAAACACTCTTTGCAAGAATTCACAAGGACAAAGCTGTTTTCCTAACAGTGTTAAATGGCATTTTGTCTTTTTCATCATATTGGTATTTGCAGTGCTGTGACAGTACAAAAGCAATGGTGAGCTGTTACCGCATTGGGAATCAAGGCAGTTGTACTAAAGTGTACTGGTAGTCACTTAATCTTCAATGTAAGACACCCACATTGGGGAAGAAGCCAGTGTCACTTTAAAATATCCTTGAGCATGTATCTTTTAATACCATGAGTAAAGAAAATGGAAATTTACTGTATACTAGAGTAACTTGGCTGTCTCCAAAAAAAAAGGGAGAAAAGCACTGGTGTGATTGTTTGAATTGAGGGCTAAAATAGGAGTGTCTTGATTTTTTTTTCATGAAATGTTTTATTAGAAAGAAGGAATGACAGATGAAGTATGGTTATTCAGACTTGGGATGGCAAGCATTTTCTCAAAAATCCATTAAGTGAGCCTTTTACTTTGAAGAATACGACTGAAAGTAATTGTTCTCAATGACAAAATCTGAACTTTAAAACAGAAGGTAGAATTTTAGGAAAGTTATATTTATTACTATAAGCAAGACTGCTTTGCAGTAGTTATAGACTTATCTAATGAGATCAGTGATAGAATTTATGAATGTGAATTTTCAGTAGAGTATAATGAAATGCGTCATTGTTTGAAAGTCTACATTATTCACATTTTCCAAATAACCAATTTATGATGTGAGAAAATCATGCGTGGGTAAAAGAGTCACTCAAAATGTAAGATGGTGCATTGAAATGTAAGATGGTGCATTGAATTTTAATATAACAGTGTAGAGAAGTTCATTGGTATTGTTTCAGAATCTGTATCATAAATTACAAAGCAAGAAATTACAAATAATCAAGTTTTAGTGTTATTTTAAAGCATAGTAATGTTATCTGGGAAGACAATTAAAATAGTTCTCTTTTCCAACTGATTATTTTTATGAGGACTGATGTTTTTCATGTGCCAAACAATCTTGCAGTCAATTGAATGCAGGGGCATGTTTGTCTTCTATTAAGTCAGGAGTTATAGAAATTTGCAAATAAACACATCAGTGACACTTGTTTTTACTAGATTATTTTCTGAAAATTCAGTAATTTCTCATAAAAGTGCTATCGTGATGGGTTTATTGAAATATTTAATAAATAAATTCTTTTAAATTTCTTGATACTAATTTTTAAATTTCTTGATGTTAATTTCTAAATGTAAATTACTAACCTACAACATTCAATAATAGCTCAGAATAATAGTAAAGAATCTGCCCGCAGTGCAGAAGGCCTGGATTCGATTCTTGGGGTGGGAAGATCCCCTGGAGAAGGAAGTGGCAACCCACTCCAGTATTCTTGACTGGAGAATCCCATGGACAGAGGAGCCTGGAGGGGTACAGTGCCTGGCATTGCAAGAGTCAGACATGGCTTAGTGACTTAACCACCAAACCCACAGGAATAATGGAAGTTAATTTTTATTGAGCACCTTTTGGTCCAGAGGTCAAAACTTAATATATATTGTCTATAACCTTTAGCACTTAATGAAAAAAATATTGTTCTATTATAGAGATGAGATGGAGATAACAATTCAACAGCTTACAAAATCATGCACTAAAATACAAAACTAAAAATAAAAAAATTGTTTCCACTACCTATGATTGCTGTGAACATTTTTTTAAAGTTTTGAGTTTAACACCTAATATCCTAAAATATGTTTTTCAGAGATTACTGCAATGACCTTAAAATATCAGATAACAACACTGAATTTCTTTTAAATTTTAATGAGTTTATTGATAGAAAAACTCCAAACAACCCATCATGTAAGTATGCATTTATATGCAATCATTGTTTCACTGTGTTTATATTCAAAGTGGTCAAATCTTGGTTCAGTTCAGTTTATTGCTATGCTGGTTTATTTACTTTTTGAATTTTTAATGGTAAAATGAAACAGTTTGACTCAATTTTTTGCATATATTAAAGAAATTTCATGCTGTTATTAAGTAAACTTTAATTTTCAAAGCCAGGTATTAAATACTCGCAAATGGTCACCTAGAAATAAGATAGGCTTACCTTTACTCCTCTCAAATTTGAGGAATTTAATTTGGAACGATCTTCTAAAGGTTTTTTTCATTGCATTGTTCTTGCTATGTGGAAGAAAACACAACACAATTTTATGAACTTAGTTATATCCTCCAATTCATATAATGAGTTTTAATACTGATAGTACTAAATAAAGATATAACACCTAATAATTTTCTCTCTTCTTGATATTCTATTTTTATCACAGTTAACTTTAACCTTAAAAGTATGGATCTATAATTCTCCATTTTATGAAGTAAATCAAGTTGGAATAGATAAATTTTACTAGTTAGTTTTTAACCATTTTATTTGTCTTTTAGATAAATTTGCATCATTTTACTGTGAAACCTCATAGAGATTTATGGATTCTTGGCTCTTAAAACATTTCAAACTCTTAACTATTCTTTTTTTCCTAAAAATACCCTAGTTATTAAAAAGGTAATATCAGCAGAAAATACAGAGATCATGGGAAATGAGAGGAGGAACCATTTTTAGGCTTAGAACATAATGAAAATATAAAAGAAATTATGAAATTACTTGCAACATTGATTTATATATATTATAGATTAAAATAATGGTCTCCTTTCCTAGAGTGAATTGAAATGAAGTCTATGAAATTATGATGCTTTGAAATCCCTATTTTTTGATAACATTTAGAAAATAACTTAGCCCATTTACAATTGGCTTTTCCACTTCTAATTATGTCCATATCCTGAAAACTGGGAGGAAGAGGAACACACATGAAAATGCAGATAATTAATAAGGGTACATTTTTAAATTCATAGAAATATTGCCCACTCTAAATTGCTTTAGAAATTTAAAAAATACATTTGTTTCATTATTATCCTAATTAAACTATGTGGATATAATTAAGCCTCTCCTTTTTCTGTGCTAGGCAACACAGACTTGATTAATAGAGTCTTGCTGGATGCAGGCTTTACAAATGAACTTGTCCAAAATTACTGGAGTAAGCAGAAAAACATGTAAGTATTTGTTCTTATTAATAAAAAGATATATATTCTGTATTTCAGTTTAGCAACTCTGGGAAATTTGGGGGAAATTGGCCTCATAAATTTAAAGTTTATTATCTTTAATAACAATTTCTCAAGAAAACCATTTTGCAGTTGTTGAATTTTTAGTATTGGGTGTGTGTCGGGACTAACATCAGCCATTAGTCAGCTTTACATATTTACACACCTCATTGTGAATAACCAAATTAAATTGATGTGCTTGCATGTGTCTCAGTGTTTGAGGTAGAATAGATCTCTAGTGAATGTTCGGTTAGCTTTCTTTTTTTTTTTTTTATGTTTTTTTTTGTTTTTTTTTTTACTTTTACAATATTGTGTTGGTTTTGCCATACTTCAACATGAATCCGCCACGGGTGTACACATGTTCCCAATCCTGAACCCCCTTCCCACTCCCTCCCCATACTATTTCTCTGGGTCATCCCAGTACACCAGCCCCAAGCATCCTGTATCCTGCATCGAACCTAGACTGGCGATTCATTTCTTATATGATAGTATACATGTTTCAATAGTACTTCCCTACACCCAGTCACGGAGAAGGCAATGGCAACCCACTCTAGTATTCTTGCCGGGAAAATCCCATGGGCAGAGGAGCCTGGTAGCCTGCAGTCCGTGGAGTCGCAGAGTCCAACATGACTGAGCGACTGCACTTTCACTTTTCACTTTCATGCATTGGAGAAGGAAATGGCAACCCACTCCAGTGTTCTTGCGTGGAGAGTCCCAGGGATGGGGGAGCTTGGTGGGCTGCCATCTATGAGGTCGCATAGAGTGGACCACGACTGAAGCGACAGCAGAACGCCCAGTCAAGAAATTGAGAAAGCTGACGATGGTTCTGTTCCAGTCTCTTCTCCACTCCATTTCTAATCAGCCACCAAATGATAGATATTTTCTTCTAAAAAAGTTTTCCTCTCTTCTTCGTTCTCAAGGTTCTAATGTTTTTCCATTTCTAGGACATCAGAACAGGTGATTTTTCTGCCTTTAGTGCTTCTGATTTCTCTGGCGACAGCCCCTCCCCATCTATTCTCCATGTAACACAGACTTGCCAGAGTCTCACTTTTAAAACAGAATCCTAATTTCAGGATAAAGGTGAAGCAGGCTCTCCAGCTTGGATTTCAGGATCATAGATGAGCTGACCATTCCTCCGAAGCTTATACTTGGAATTTTACTTCCTATTGTTTCTCAGCTCGTGCCTTACACTGTTGTGCACCAAACGCTACGACTCTCCACCAACTTCCCCTCACATGTGCTCATTGCTTTACATGTCCTGTCTTCCCTGTCATCTCTGTTAACTCCCATTTTGTCTTCAAAATGTTACTGTATCATTGTGTCTTATAAAATGTCTTCCTCAAAGATTCTCTAACTATTTCTTAGATATTTTAACTGTTAAACTGTAGTGTGCATCTGTTGATATATTTACCTTGGTTTGCTTTGTCTTCAGTTCAGTTCAGTCGCTCAGTCGTGTCCGACTCTTTGTGACCCCGTGAACTGCAGCATGCTAGGCCTCCCTGTCCATCACCAGCTCCCAGAGTCTACCCAAACTCATGTCCATTGAGTCAGTGATGCCATCCAACCAGCTCATCCTCAGTTGTCCCCTTCTCCTCCTACCCTCAATCTTTCCCAGCATCAGGGTCTTTTCAAATGAGTCAGCTCTTCACATCAGGTGGCCAAAGTACTGGAGTTTCAGCTTTGTCTTAGGAACCCATTTTATTTCTCTTTGTACCACCATCTAAATATTGTACAAAGACTCAGTTGAATGAAACTTTCCTTCTTCTGTTTCAGCAAGGGAGTGAAAGCACGATTCGTTGTGACGGATGGTGGGATTACCAGAGTTTATCCGAAAGAGTAAGTTCAAATAACATCTGTAAAAGTTAGTACATTACAGAGGACTACTCCAAGGATCTGTGCATTACTTTATTAGGAAGCTATTCTTCATAGAAACTGATCACTATTAAATTAGAGTTTATTTAAAGTACTTAATTATTAAAAACTCCATTCTTGAAAAACATGCTATGATTCTTCAATTGTATTTTTCCTTGTCACCTATATTACAGAATTTAAGAAGTTTTAAAAGAGATTTTTCTCTTTGTAGACATAACTAACCTGGTTAAGTGAACATAATGTTATTATGAATATGACTATTGGCGATATTTGCATAGCACTTCATTATTTTCACTCATGTATGGATTTTATCTGTATTTATCTTCAGAAGAGTCCATAAAGTGGGCTCTGTACACTTTTTAATATTAATTGACTTACTAAATGACTTGTCCATAATTACCTGGCTAGTAAACGTCAGAGTAAAACTTGGAGTCAGCTTTTTCTGCTCCTTAATTTAACTCTGTGCTGATCTATTGCTTAGTAATTAATGTCATTTACACCATCAATTACCGCTAACTTCCTTACACGTACCAGAGATGCAGACATATCTGTAAAGTTCAGTGATGTCCACAAATGGAAAAGTAAGTTATCAAATAGATTAAAGAATAAAAATGATGAGCCACTTCCTCCTTAGGGCTGGAGAAAATTGGCAAGAAAACCCAGAAACATATGAGGACAGCTTCTATAAAAGAAGTCTAGATAACGATAACTATGTTTTCACTGCTCCCTACTTTAACAGTAAGTACTATTTTACAATTCATTCATCTCATTTCCCCTTTTTAAAATAAATTATTGTTACCACCTGCTTTCCTGCCAAAGAGTATATTTTATGATAGTTGCTCGGATCAGTCATTATTAATTATGTACCATATGCATGACACTGGAAAGACTGAAGTATCCATTTAGTTGAAGAAGTAAAATGCATCTACAGGAAATCAGCCAAGCAGTAATGTGAATACAGTGTATCTATAGACATGCACGGTACAGTGAAACAGATGTAGATAATCCCTAATTTCACAAACTGCAAATACACTGAAGAATGTTTAGTGAATTTTTAAAAATGTAATTAATCAGTTTACTCTGCTTTAATCAGTATTAGTTGCATAATATTTGTACAAATTATTACTAGTCTATATTTTAAAAATATTCTATTGGGTTGCTTCCCTAAAACTTTCTGTTTTAATCCTTCAGCCTTTCTAGAGGTTGGGCTTATTACCAATGGGGAAACTGAAGTTCAGGGAATTTCAGTTTTTTCCAGGGACATGTATCTTTTACAGCAGTTTCATGAATCTAAGATCAGTCTTTCTGCTTCACTTCAGCAGCCTCCTCAGTATTTTAGCAGGTGTCAGAAACCAGAGATTTGGCGTGCGTCCTTTAACTTGTGAGAGTGATGCCGCCAAGCTAGTGAGTCCCGTTCCAAAGTCGAGTAATGCAGCCAGTTCGTGAACACTCCAATCAGCCTGGTACAAAAAGGAAGAAAAAGGAAGAGGAGGCCATCCACTCCTTGATAACATATCTATACTAGAATATTTAAGGAAAATACTAGTTTCCTATATATATTAAAAGAAATAAAGAAATACAATATTATTTGATTTAGCTAGAGTGGTTTGTTTTCCTTTTTTTTTCTCTCTAGAAAGTGGACCTGGTGCTTATGAATCAGGCATTATGGTAAGCAAAGCTGTGGAAATTTACATCCAAGGAAAACTTCTTAAACCTGCAGGTAAGTATATATACTATCCACATACACAGGACTGAAATTAAATGTGACCTACTGTTTCTAATATCAACTGGCAGTACTTATCAGGAAGGCTATGAGTAAGCTTCAACCAAAATACAGTCAAAGACAGGCGAGTGTGAAAAAGAAAATGAGACACCGTTACCTATGAGATTGGGGATAAAATTAAATTGATAAAGAGTTGACAGATTTTTCAAAGAAGTGTGTTTATGTTTATATACGGTTGACACAAATTTATGGAGTCAATTTTATCCTATATATCAAAATTCTAAATGTTTGACTGATGTAGTAACCTCACTCTAGAAATCTCACCTATAAAGTATTTCAAATATACAAAAGTAGAGGGAATTCCTTGGCAGTCAGTTCACTGGTTAGGACTTCACGCTTCCACTGCACAGGGCACCGGTCTGATCCCTGCTTGGGAAACTAAGATCTCACATGCCATGTAGCAGAGTAGATATCGCCAAGGATGTAAATGTCTATGATAAACCATAAACCATAAACCATAAAAAGTGGTTTCCATCATTGAGAAAGATAAATTATGTCATATCTATATTATATATGTTAAAAAGTAGAGATCTTTTTTAAAAGCTTAGAATAAAGAATATGAAATTTTTGGTAAACTAAGTCAAGCAAATGCAAAAGTTCTTAAAACTGAGCATCATTGGGAGTTAGAAGTGGACTAGAGTAAATAGATAAATAAAAGTTAAGGAAAAAAAAATGTATTATGTAAACCAGTGTGGTTCGAATTCTATAAAGGGTTTAGAGAGGCCAGATTGAGAAAGCAGATAAATCCCTTTCTGCTCCTGAGGGCAGTTTTAGCCCTCAGTGGTTCACCTGCATAGATTCACTCTGTCACTCATGGAATGACCAACTCATTTGCTCCTTCCTCCATTCACGCAGGTGCTTATTTACTCATCTAGCCTTGCTCTTTCAGTCTCTCATTCATGTGCCCTTTCCTACCCACTCACCTACCTACTCACCCACTCATTTATCCACACTGTAGCAAACATTCCTTCAGCAGCTACTGCATGCACTGGTTAGGTTAGGGAACCCCTTCAAGCTCACCCTTCAAATGACTTCATATTTATAAACCTATTCCTGACACTATCAATTTTTAAGCTTATTGTATTAATTGGAAAGCTTGTAGAAAATGAACTATGAATATAAAGAAGTTTATGTAATAGCTTAAGAGATATTAAAGTTTAGGTTTCTCTAATGGCTCAGATGATAAAGCATCTGCCCACAGTGCAGGTAGACCTGGGTTTGATCCCTGGGTTGGGAAGATCCCGTGGAAAAGGAAATGGCAACCCACTCCAGTACCCTTGCCTGGAAAATCCCATGGACAGGGGAGCCTGGTAGGCCTACAGTTCATGGGGTCACAAAGAGTCAGACATGACTGAGTGACTTCACTTAAGAGCTATTAATATTATTCTTAATGAAAACATCAAGAAATATATCTCTAATTTTAACATTATATTCAATTTAATGCTATTTTATAAATTACCTAAATTATCATATAGCAAAATATATATCTAGCTAATTAAGTGCAACCTTTTACATGAATTTGAATCAGCATTTCTCAGTGTATCTGCAATTAAATAAATATTCTTTTTTTTTAAGAAACTTACCTTTGCCACCTTCAGTTCAGTTCAGTTCAGTCGCTCAGTCATGCCCAGCTCTTTGCAATCCCATGAATCACAGCACACCAGGCCTCCCTGTTCATCACCAACTCCCAGAGTTCACTCATACTCACGTCCATTGAGCCAGTGATGCCATCCAGCCATCTCATCCTCTGTTGTCCCCTTCTCCTCCTGCCCCCAATCCTCTCCCAGCATCAGAGTCTTTTCCAATGAGTCAACTCTTCCCATGAGGTGGCCAAAGTATTGGAGTTTCAGGCGTTAGCTGAAACTAAAGAAATCCCAAGGCTGATCTCCTTCAGAATGGATTAGTTGGATCTCCTTGCCAGCCAAGGAACTCTCAAGAGTCTTCTCCAACACCACAGTTCAAAACCATCAATTCTTCGGCCCTCAGCCTTCTTCACAGTCCAACTCTCACATCCATACATGACTACTGGAAAAACCATAGCCTTGACTAGACGGACCTTAGTCAGCAAACTAATGTCTCTGCTTTTGAATATGCTATCTAGGTTGGTCATAACTTTTCTTCCAAGGAGTTAAGTGTCTTTTAATTTCATGGCTGCAGTAACCATCTGCAGTGATTTTGGAGCCCCAAAAATAATTCCAGCTGAGCTGTTTCAAATCCACTCTGTTTCCACTGTTTCTCCATCTATTTCCCATGAAGTGATGGGACTGTATGCCATGATCTTTGTTTTCTGAATGTTGAGCTTTAAGCCAACTTTTTCACTCTCCACTTCATCAAGAGGCTTTTTAGTTCCTCTTCACTTTCTGCCATAATGTGGTGTCATCTGCATATCTGAGGTTATTGATATTTCTCCCAGCAATCTTGATTCCAGCTTGTGTTTCTTCCAGTCCTACGTTTCTCATGATGTACTCTGCATATAAGTTAAGTAAGCAAGGTGACAATATACAGCCTTGACGTACTCCTTTTCCTATTTGGAACCAGTGTGTTGTTCCATGTCCAGTTCTAACTGTTGCTTCCTCATCTGCATACAGATTTCTCAAGAGGCAGGTCAGGTGGTCTGGTATTCCCATCTCTTTCAGAATTTTCCACAGTTTATTGTGATCCACACAGTCAAAGGCTTTGGCATAGTCAAGAAAGCAGAAATAGATGTTTTTCTGGTGGTCTCTTGCTTTTTCCATGATCCAGCAGATGTTGGCAATTTGATCTCTGGTTCCTCTGCCTTTTTAAAACCAGCTTGAACATCAGGAAGTTCGCGGTTCACGTATTGCTGAAGCCTGGCTTGGAGAATTTTGAGCATTACTTTACTAGCATGTGAGATGAATTCAATTGTGTGGTAGTTTGAGCATTCTTTGGCATTGCCTTTCTTTGGAATTGGAATGAAAACTGACCTTTTCCAGTCCTGTGGCCACTGCTGAGTTTTCCAAATTTGCTGGCATATTGAGTGCAGCACTTTCACAGCATCATCTTTGAGGATTTGAAACAGCTCAACTGGAATTCGATCACCTCCACTAGCTTTGTTCGTAGTGATGCTTTCTAAGACCCACTTGACTTCACATTCCAGGATGTCTGGCTCTAGATGAGTGATCACACCATCGTGATTATCTGGGTTATGAAGATCTTTGTACAGTTCTTCTGTGTATTCTTGCCACCTCTTCTTAGTATCTTCTGCTTCTGTTAGGTCCATACCTTTTCTGTCCTTTATCGAGCCCACCTTTGCATGAAATGTTCCCTTGTATCTCTCATTTTCTGGAAGAGATCTCTAGTCTTTCCCATTCTGTTGTTTTCCTCTATTTCTTTGCATTGATCGCCGAAGAAGGCTTTCTTATCTCTTCTTGCTATTCTTTGGAACTCTGCATTCAGATGCTTTTATCTTTCCTTTTCTCTTTTGCTTTCGCTTTTCTTCTTTTCACAGCTATTTGTAAGCTATTTGGCTCCTTTGGAATTTTCAAATGTGAGAGGAAAGATAAGTGACAATTATGGCTACATTTCTTAAAAATTTTGTGTTAATTTTTCTTTACATGGTTTTTCAGTTGTTGGAATTAAAATTGATGTAAATTCCTGGATAGAGAATTTCACCAAAACATCAATCAGGGATCCGGTAAGATATTTTTTTAAATCCCTATGCTACATTTACTAGTTTCAAAAACTCAAATACAGTGGCAAAATCAACTTTTAATGCTACTGCACTGAAGCATAATTATGGATTCCTATTTTTTTCAGAGATTTTCTTTGTTTAGTCAACCAATAATAAAATTTTGGCAATGTAAGAATTTAAAATGCCTATTTAAATATGTATACATATTCTCTAATTTATAAAGGCAAAACTAAAGATTAGACTATCATTTAATCTTTTATAGTGGCTAAATTGTTATAATATGATATAATTAAATGATATAATTAAAATCCAGCTATTAAGAAAATGTGAGGTGATAATTGTACTTTCTGTCTTTCAGTGTGCGGGTCCAGTTTGTGACTGTAAAAGAAACAGTGATGTAAGAAAACTCTTTAAAATGGAATTTTTAAATACAACTTTTGTGTTACTTTTTCTAAGACTAATGGTAAAAAAAAAAAAAATGCAGGAAGTTTTCATCAGATGCCAAAATAATATTGTATGGAACTGTGAACTTATTCACTGATGAGAATTTGAATTATATGCTTTTAATTCCTAAATTTAAACTTTAGAAGCGTTTAAGAATATTCATTTAAAAGCTGTATCAATATGAACTATATTCTCTTTGGACCTAATTGTGTTAGATTCTTTTGCACATATTTATTTCAGCTTTGTTTCTGACCATGGTTTCTAACTGAAGCATACTTATTATCAGTGCAGTCTTCCCTCATCTTTTGCATTTTATCTGAATATTTTTGTGCTGTATTTATAGTGGTGAGAAAGTTTCTTTTAACTGAACCTTAGAATTATAAAAAGTTTAACTTGCCTGGACTGGATTCTATCACTTCCATTTTTGTTTGAGAAATTGAAAAAGCTAATATGAACCTTTTGTTTACAGTTTAAGATGTCGTACGAATGATACTAGATAAGTTATGCCTGGAGAAGGAAATGACAGCCCACTCCAGTATTCTTGCCTGGAAAATCCCATGGACGGTGGAGCCTGGTAGGCCACTGTCCATGGGGTCACGAAGAGTCAGACGGGACTGAGCAACTTCACTTCACTTCTTCATACTCAATAAGAATTCCTCTATTTTCTTTGAGTCCTCGTATGCATGTCTAAATGTTTCCAAGGGAAGCAGGAGTTTCGTATTGTTTTATCACTCCTAAATCTTGAGAAGCCATAAGCCAGTAATTTTAATTATTATTGTAACATTCATTTTACATAGACTATGTATCAGCTGTTTTTAGAGCAAAGGTTTTAGCAAGCTTCTTCCATATTAGGAAAACAGAATGTATTATGTCCTAAACTCTGAAAACAATGCTTTTAATTGTAATTTCATACAGTAAAACTATTAAATTGATTCATGTATTTAAGCATAATTTAAACTGGGAATATTTTAGGATATATGATTATTTTTCCTTAAAGGCATTTTTTCCCCTTGATTCTTGCTTTTACATCCCAAATTACCCAAATATCTTTAATATAAAACAATTATAAATAACCACATGGTGCTGCTTTTTCTTTTTAAGTCTATAATGGATAGTGCCCCAAATGGATTTTTTTAAATGTCTTTCTTGTCAAAATCTTAAGTACATGTTTAAATATAATAATTTTTTTAAATGATACATTATTAAATATTTGATTTATCCAGTTTCTTGGTTCATTAAGATGACCACAGAGTGACAAAAGGATTTTTTCTGATTTGTTCTTATGTATTGTTCAGACTGAGTTGACAATTTTAATGGCTGGATGGTGGTGGAATTTCAAGCCCTGATGGTTTGATAGCAATCTATGCATACCCTTATTTCATCAGAATCTCCTGAGCACATACCTTCAAGATAAGATATAGTTATTTAAGCTTTTCTCCTATTTTTATTGTTATAATCATCTACATAAAATGGAGACATAATGTAACTTAACCTTCCTTAAAAATGTATTAACTGCTATTTTTATTTTGATAGGTAATGGATTGTGTTATTCTAGATGATGGTGGGTTCCTTTTGATGGCAAATCATGATGATTATACTAACCAGGTATGTACCTAAAGTGGGAAGGGGTAGAGTTTCCAAACTGTGTTTCCCTGATCAACATTATGAAACTCCTCCAAACCACTATAAAAATTGATAACCAAAGTGTTTAATGTAATATAAACCATAAAAAAATACATCCTAAAAATAGTTTTCCTTTTACTTGTTGGTCAGTTTTACTTTCTGGTACTGTTTCTGTTAAAACTTATTTGCTAAATATTTTAACATGATATGAACTCTTTTATTTTTGATTTCTCAGGAATTCAGAAAATTTTCACATATTAGTCTATTGATAATATGAGTCTTAATACAAACTGCTTTGAAACAGATGAAGATTCTAACACCAAATTTGCCAGTTGTCAATGTAGGCTCTTTGGTTCCTAGAGGATTTTAAACAAAGTAGAATTAATTGCCAAATAATTCCACTTCTGAATTGATATATCTGGCTTCTCTTTAAAAAACAAACAAAAATCTCTCAGTCCTGGACCTTTTTCCTAAATGACATTATTTATGGGTTGGAATTGATGAGTTCGAGCTTGTCCCTATAGATGGGACTTATTCCAGTTCATCACAGTCCTCACAAGTTTCTTTTTCTAATTTCACCAATTTATCTCATTTGATTGTGACTTAGAGCATAGTAAACTGTCCATTTCTTACACAGATAGCATTGGGAGCCATTCAGTAATGAGAACACCTAATCTCAGGGGAGTTCTTTCAAAGTGTCATATACTCATTTATTTATTACTTGCTTTTGTTTTTAAGCTCCTCAGCAGTTTTAGTTCAGTTTCTTTGCATCATTTCTTTTCTTTGTACTGATTCAAGTGTCAATAAAGTTTCAAATGTAAGCCAAATATTTTTTCTGTACCAGATTGGAAGATTTTTTGGAGAGATTGATCCAAGTTTGATGAGACACCTGGTTAATATATCAGTTTATGCTTATAACAAGTCTTACGATTATCAGTCGGTGTGTGAGCCAGGAGCTGCACCAAAACAAGGAGCAGGGCATCGCTCAGCATACGTGGTCAGTAATATCCACTCAGCTTCCCACTGTGTCAGAGGGACACTCAGTGTGCATTAGTGTAATACTCTCTTATCCTGTTTTATAGCCATCAATAGCCGACATATTACACATTGGGTGGTGGGCCACTGCTGCTGCCTGGTAAGTCCAAATTTTAGTTTTATTGGTAATGAGAAAAAGTGTTGTAAAATAGGGAAGAATTTGATGAAAATACAAACATGTAGATAATTATTATGGCAACTACATTATTTCCTACAGCACATATTGTTAACAGTCATAAGTATTTTTTTCTTAAATGATCAGTGTAAAACCATTTCAGTTATTCAGCTTTTTCTGTGAAAATAGTTTTATGCAAACGTCTGCCTCTTCAGTGGATTCTTTTATCTATGGATCTGTTGAAATTCTTTTCTCTGGTACTTTGTGTTTATATTGCACTCAGTCCTTAAATTTTGGACATCACATTGATCTACAAAAATTTACTAGTTATTGTCTTAAATACCCATGTTAAATATCTTCATCCATCAGATTCATGATATGATGACCTCTCTTTCTACTTCTTCACTTTTCATACAAAGGCTGGTCTCATTTTAGAGGCATCATATTCCTGAGATGGATCTAATTCTTGTTTTTCACTGGTTCTACCCTTCCTCCCATTTTCCCTCTACCTATATCCTGCCACCAATGAAAAGAAGACATTTAAATTGCTTATTGAGGCACTGTGGAAAGTCTGGAAGATCAAATCTGTCATTGTTTGGGTCTGGTCAGTCAAGTAACTAATCCTCCTGTTATGTCTGGGTCCATTCTCTCCCTTCCTCCCTGTTTCTCTTTTGTATCATTACCCTACTGTATTGTGTAAGTTTTTTCCATGTAGATTAATATATAACGTTCACTTGATTTTGAGGCTTTCCCAGCTAAAATTAAATGATTATGCCAGTTTATTAAAGTAGCAAAGGTTTTAGATTAAAAATCTGATTTCTTAAAAGTTATGAAAAGTGGAAAAATGGTACTTTCTGCTGTAAAATGCTATTTTAGATAGGCTTTACGAAGGTTTTCTACATCTCATAGTCATCCTGAAATATTTGATTGTTTTTATGCTATTTTCTGGCCAGAAAAATCCCTCCTTCTCAACTTCCCTTCCCTTCTCCCTGCTTTTGTTTTAACTAAACTCAGTTCCAGAAGAGTTTTTAACCAGTATTTGGCTCAATTGTCATTTATTGTAAAACTGAAATGTGCCATATGTCCTGTATTTAATAGGTATATTTTATTTCATGAATGCCACGTTATGGATTTTATTTTATGCCACCTTAAGTAAATAGTTAATAAACCCATGGTACACAGTCATTTTTGCTTGTTTTGTGGTGTTTTTTCCCTACCATACAGCTTCAATATCTAAAATAAGGACAAAATCTTGAATGTCAAAACTATGCACTAAAATGATGACATTCTCCCTAGAGTTATCACTTCTCACTCGGATTTTATATTAGGTGTCTTCACACATTATGTGCCTCTCACAGGGTCCTGAAGACAACTGACCTCATGACTTCTTTAACAGAAAGAAATTTACAGTGTCTTATATAATTTAAAAAACACTTCTATAGAAATGCTTACAAATTCTTCGAGAAAGATGAAAAAGAAATATGTTTCTGTGTACATGCAAAAACACTCTGGTTTTTATGATATAATTTATAAAATAAAACCTAGCTTTTTATCAATAGTTTTTGTATTTAAAATTTAGGTCTATTCTACAGCAGTTTCTCTTGAGTTTGACCTTTCCACGACTTCTTGAGGCAGGTATGTAATAGCTCAGATGCTATCATAATAACTTAAAATTTTCTTTTTGGGTGTGCTGAGTTCAAACTCAGAGAGAGAGAGTGTGTGTGTGTGAGAGATCGATCAACCATTTAACACTTTTGTAGGTTAAATTCTTTTGGTTACAACTTTCCTAATGTCTTAGACACATTCCTAGGTCACCCTGATTTCTGTTTTGTAGCTGTTAAATATTCAAATTTAGTTATTCTAATGATAGTTATTGGATACCTTTAGGAGTTGCCACCATACCTCATGGAGGAACTAGCCAGTTATGGTGCCTGCCCTTATACTGATTGATTTGTTTTGCTCTTTGAGAAATGGAGGCTCTGGGAGACCCCTCATAATACTGGTCTTTGTTTTCCCCACAGTTGAGATGGAAGATGATGACTTTACGGCCTCTCTGTCAAAGCAGAGTTGCATTACTGAACAAACTCAGTATTTTTTCGATAACGATAGTAAATCATTTAGTGGTGTATTAGATTGTGGAAACTGTTCCAGGTAATTCATTTCTTCAATTCTGGACTAGTCTTGTTTCCCTAAGAAATTGTACTCACTTTTATAATCATTACAGAAAATAACAGAGATTGTCATTTGAGAGAGATGAGTAACTACTTTACATTGAAAACGTCACAGATCTTCAGTTTCTCTGAAGGTTTTTAACATTAATTCTGACTTCGATAAGTTGTAATTCCTTCAACTTATTTTAGTGATTGTGTAATCAAGAAAATTATACCCAATTTTAGGCAGAATATAAAGGAATTTCTATTTTGTCTAAAAGAATCCATATTATATTTTTTCTAATGTAGAGATAGTTTCAGAAATGTTATTAATTTTGATAATATTAGAATTATACTTACTAAACAGATTAACAGACACATCCTTGGGTAGGAAATTGTTTTAGTTGTAGTATTCACTTATCTTTGATTTGAAACTGAAAAAACTAAGAACATATTTCCTGAAGTCAAAATCAGTCTTGGTCATCACTGTCCATAAAACACTTTGAAAAATTTTTGGAAGAAATGGAAAATTTTATTTTATTTGTATCAAGAGAAAGAACAAATGGCAGGATGGAGATTTTTGAAGTTTTAAGAGGAAAGGGATAATCTATGTCACAGTATCCCTGAGAACAGAGCAGGAAGGCACGGAGTTGGAATACTTTGTTTTTAGTAACTGAGGACAGCTTATTCTAGAAGAAATGTTAACAGAAAGAAGAGGAAATATGAGGAGGTGAGGTAATCTGAGCAGGTGACAGGGCAGGAACAGTTGGTTGCTAGGGAATTTGGAAAAGAAGTTTAAAACAGACTTTTATTTTTAAGTATTTTCAGGAAGGGATTAACTGCAACGAGCACAAATTTTTAATCGATATGGTCAGTATGATTTTATGACTGACTTTATTAAACCTCCATGTCCTAGGAGGAGGTGGAGGCTATGTATGCAGAGGAGAGGAAAGGGGTGGAGTCAGGCATGTAATCAGCAAAAAGCAGACCATCTTGTTTAGAGATTAGCATATCAGGACTTCACTTTCAGAAAATAGAACTGTGGCAAGGTTAAGTAGATTTATCAGTTTAGAGTCTTTGGTCTTTCATTAATTGATGTCCAAGAGTAGCAATGTATACTTTAAAAATGACTAAGTTAAACTGTAATGTAAAGACCAGTATAATAAGTTGACCCACGGTTACTTTTGATTTGCTCTATGCTTGTGTCCCAACTTAAATAGGTTAAGAAAAAAAGAAAACCCCACTTCCATGAAAAATCAATTACTCTTTAACAACAGACCTACGTTTTTATTGTGAAAGGTAGAAACAGCTTAAGATGTGGGGAAAAAAAAACACTACATGGAATCCAAAGTCCTTAATTCTGGCTAGAACTGTGTTGTCCTAATTCAGTAGTAACGAGCTACAGATGGCAATTTCTGTCATTAGTCATTGCAACTAATTAATATTATAGTTTTGTACCTCAGTAACACTAGTCACCCTTTCGGGTGCTCAATATAGCATCCTGGGGCAAGTGTTTGTCCGCCATATTGGTTAAAGTGGACGGCAGTTCTGTCTTCACAGAAGGTTTGTTTAATAGCCTGTTCTAGACTTCAGCCTGTCATGAGCTTGGGCAAATGCCGAGTCACTTTACACTCCTAGTTTCCTTCACTGTAAAATAAGGCACCTCTGGGACATTTTCAGTGATAAATACCACACTTCCTTAAACATGTAAAATAAAACATTTCTTACAACTCTAAACAACAGAGTAGTGCTTATTTTGCATTGAGGTTTATCGCTTAAGAAACATCCCCTGTTGGAATTTTTTAGTATTCATTTGAGAGATAATATGTCCTTGTTAATCCTTCCCTTCAAAAATCATTCTCATTCAGTTTTACTGTTTGTACATGTGATGCTTTGTTTCAAAAGTCTTATTTTATTTCTTTTTCATACGTAGGAATCTTTGAAAACTATATTTTTTTCAAATGACATTTTCTCTAATCTTTTATACTCTTCTACAGAATCTTCCATGTAGAAAAACTTATGAACACCAACTTAATATTCATAATGGTTGAGAGCAAAGGAACTTGTCCCTGTGACACACGGTTGCTCATACAAGCAGAGCAGACTTGTATCCTTTCACATTGGAGAGGTTGGGAGTGAAAATTCTGTCTTAAAGCCTTGCATTTTTAACCACATCACACTGTTCGTGCCCAGAAAGAGAAAAAAATACCACAGAGTGCTGAGATCACCTCACAGAGGCAGCAGGGACCCTTCACACAAAATTTCATTTGGATGTGAAGACACGTGCACTCAGAGAAGGCGAGAGGCTTCTCCCTTGCAGGGAGTCTCTGTGGAGAGAGCAGGCAGATTCCCAGGGGCCTCTGGAAATGGCTAGAGAGCAGGGGGAACACCTGGCTTGGGGTTGGTAGTGGCTGGGGGATGCTGGGTTTCTGCTAGTGCTCCCTGGGGCTTGTTGGCCCAAACTTGCACACGGTGCCAGGTGAGGGAGTGCTCTGTCTTTCCTGTCAGCTCGCTCAGGTATAGGACAGAAGGGAAAAAGGGGCTGCTGTGCCTTGAAAGCTGTCAATAGCCAGTCATCATTTATGGAGTTGAATGTGGTCTGTACCCACAATGGAATATTATTCAGCCTTTTAAAGAAGCTAAGTCCTGTCATAGGCTACAAATGCAATGGCAGCAAAGCTGAAAATACTTCTGCAGGTAAATATGCTAACTAACAACGCAGTGACTACTCAAGCATTACAGGCCGAATTTTGGTAGACTGCCTCTGGTTTTTGCTGTTTCTGGGAAGATGGTCCTCCCATATGTTATGTTTGGAACTGACGTTTATTACTAGAATTCGTTTCTGTTTCTATCTTGCTGAATAGGAGGCACCAAGGTCCTCCGTTATGGTCTTATGTGAATGACTCTGTCTTACAGGTGCGTCATTTGCACATTTCAACCACTTATATTCTGCAAACATTTACAGACTACTTTCTTGTGCCAGCAACCATGCTGTGTACAGTACAGATAAAAAGTTGATCTTCACACAGTCCCTAGGCTAACAAAAGAAAATTTGTGGCAGTTTAGTTCCTTAAATCCTATGATAGTGTATGGTACTAGAATAATGTCATAGGTTTCACCTGCTTGCTTTGAGAATTAAATATATGGCATTGTATTTTTTCAGTTCTGTGGTGGGGAGAAAGTAACTTCATATCCCTTAACAAGTGTTTTCAGCTGATGGTCCAGATCCTTGTGATATGGTGAAGCAACCCAGATACCGAAAAGGGCCTGATGTCTGCTTTGATAACAATGCTTTGGTAAGTGTATCCAAAGTTTCAGGGGACAAATTACAGCTTTAATTCCAACATAATTTCTTAACCATAGTATTTCTCATTAACATGACATACTTGCTGGTATATAGATTTTTCATTTCAGTATTTTTTCATGGTTAGCATAAGCTTAACAGTTGCTTCTTCTATCTCTCTGTCCTTTCCACAGAAATTGTACTTTCAAACACAGTGCCAGTTTACTAATGTTCCAAGATCATAAATCTAATGATTTTAAAGGCTTTCTAATAAATAATAACTGACAGTAAATATTACTAATAGTATATGAGTTGCCTACCTTCATTTATATTCCAATCTTGAAGATATGTTTTTATTATAGTATTTTATTAATTTGTTTAGTCTTCATTCAGTGTATTTAAAAACTTGTTAAATCACTGTTGTCCCCTTATTTTGTAATTCTACTTTTTACTTGGTTTCTAATTCTATCACCTATTAGCTTTGTATTATTTTTCTTAATTACTTTTTGTATTGTGTGAAATTAGACTAGGTTAGTAACACAGGATTAAGTTGACAAAATTTTACACACCATATTTAATGTATGTTATCTGAGATGAGTAGTCCGTTTCCTATAGGTTAGCTGTCTTCCTTTCATAAGCACTATTCAGACTACTGTATATATAAGTAGCTTTATACTTTTCAAATTATTTTAATTTTGCATAAGCTTTATTCTGAATCAAACCCCCTATTTAAGGTGCTCACTACTTATAAAAACTAAACTTCTTTAATATTTCTCAGTTCTCCAGTCTTCATGTCTCTTTGCATGAAAGTTTGCAAACAAAGCATTATCGTCTTAGGAAATGCTTATTCTAAAATATGTCAAATCATTTATTCAGTAATATGCATTTCTAGAAGTTATTTATTTAGAACTGATTTACCTATTGTGTGTTTATTTACTCAAATACACATAGCCACATTTGTTTCAGAAAAGATTAAGAATTTCTATAGATACATATTATGTAAGTAGATAATACAGATTAAAAGCGGAATAGAGAAGGAAAATTAGTGATGGGGAATAAGGGTAAAAACGCAAAATGTTTTAGCCACTAAATCCTTTTACCTCCATAAGGACTGTGATCAGTTCCTCTTTGAAGGGGAAAACTGATTCAAAGTTAGCTATTTGACTTTTTCCTCTTTTACAGTGAGGCTTAAGTAAGACCCCGATTTAAGGACTCTCTTGTTCTGTCTACTCTACCTTAAGGAGTTTTGCTGCGTCACATTATTCCCCAAAGAATGTTATTTTTGGACCCAAGGCTAGTGTCACTCATTAGGGAAAATTCACTTGTCAACTATTTGTCACCAAAGACATTTAATTTACTCAGGTGCACTTCCAAGAGCATATAAAAACCTATTACCCAAAATATTTTCACCGTCAGAAACTGTGATCACGACAAAAAGATTTTACAAAGACAGAAATTTCCCAATATTAAAGTTCCTATAAATTGTAAAATGGATTGTGTGTGAAAGTACAACTCTTGCTCAGTAGCTTAACATGCTAATAATGTCTTATGTTTTTTTAGCCACTGGAATATTTTGGTAATGCTTCTTTGCAATGGTCACTGTGAATCTGCTCTGAATGGAGGCTCACATAAACTGCTAACTGCCAGCAAACTGCATGAAATCTCATCTTGTATGTCTTCTTTTCTGTGTTTTCTTTCCTTTTCCTGTACTTGCTACTTTGCCCGTTATTAATAGGATCAACTTATATGCACAACGAGTCGTGCCTGTACCATGATGTCAGCTCCTATCTTCATTTTACTGCAAGTTTTCATGTGGTGTGGATGGTCAGTCACTTTCTCTAATTTTTCTTTTGTGTTTGGCTTGAAATTTTAAAAAGTAATCCATATCCCTAAATCCACTACAATAAATGTCCTGAAGTCAGGTTATTAAAATGCCACTAGTAATGTTGTTTTGTAAATAACAATGTTCAAATATTACACATTTCTAATCCTGAATAGAGCATATCATATATTTAGTTAAAAATCAGTAATGTCTCTTACAGGAAGATACCCTGGAGAAGGGAATGGCACCCCACTCCAGTATTCTTACCTGGAAATGTTTCTTAAGGTTTTACTAAAGTTTAAGTCAATGTGGAAAAAAAAGTATACATTCTTCACGATGTCTTACTTAAGAGAAATACGCTAAGGACAATTTGAGATGGTCATAAGTTTTTTTTCAAAAGTTGCTAACATTAAATTAATGAAATATTTCAGTTTCATCAAGCATTATTCAGTACCTTCTAAGCTCATTATCCTAATTTTTCCCTTCCTATGTAAATGGATATTGTCTAAACAGCATTTCTTTAGATATTGATGTTCTTAGTGAAATATTTTAGTATCACTAAGTGTTTGTAATTTCTAAGTTAATTTTACTTAATATTATTTACATTATCTAGGCTAGGATTATCATTATTTGTTATTTTCTGACAAATTTCTGAATTACGTACTCAGTCCGACTGAATAGATATTGTAGGGCCTGAGTTTATAATCAGAGTTCCATTACAGTCTCTTTTCTTTTTTGATGTTTTGGAATCCTGAATGTTGTAACTAGACAGCATTTGTTATGTTCTTTCTTCATTGCTGTCCAGGTAGTCTTTGGTTAGGAAACCACTAGATGGAGATGTGGCCATTACTGAAGAGTGAGCTCATCAGAAGGAGAGAAAAGTGGAATAGCAGAGGGAGTGTCAGAATGTTCTGGGATAATAAAATAATGCTTTTAAGATTTAAGTGGTAAAGAAAAACAAAGCAAATCAATAACATGTACTATTGAGGAAGTTTATTATTTTATGCAAACATAATTGGTAAATACATGTTATTGAGAACATGAAAAATGAATATATAGAATAAATGTGTGTATTCATACATACATTAAACTTCATGATTGAATGTGGTAAGTGTATTAATGTGCTATGTAGGAAATAATTTGTTAGGGATCTTATTCCTATTAAGAGAGTTATGTGTGGAATCTACCTGCATAAATAATTTTAAATATGCATTTTCTTTGAAGCTGCTGTGGGCAATGTAAGTATGCTGCTGCTAAGTCACTTCAGTCGGGTCCGACTCTGTGCGACCCCCATAGACGGCAGCCCACCAGGCTCCGCCGTCCCTGGGATTCTCCAGGCAAGAACACTGGAGTGGGTTGCCATTTCCTTCTCCAATGCATGAAAGTGAAAAGTGAAACTAAAGTTGCTCAGTCGTGTCTGACTCTTTGTGACCCCATGGACTGCAGCCCACCAGGCTCCTCCGTCCATGGGATTTTCCAGGCAAGAGTACGGGAGTGGGGTGGCATTGCCTTAAGTATTCAGTTCAGTCGCTCAGTCTGTCCGACTCTGAATTCCAGAGTTAGCTCTTATTTAGTGGATGCTTTTTACCAATGATTTGAGCTCTTACTCCCTGGAGGAGGAAATGGGAAGCCACTCCAGTTTTCTTGCCAGGAAAATCCCATGGACAGAGGAGCCTGGCAGGCTGCAGTCCATAGTGTCGCACACTACTGAGTATACACACACACTGAGCTCTTACTCTTTACAATTAGTCACTCCCTCCAGGTTCTGGGTGGGGAAAGAAAGGAAGAGTAAGAGTTAAGTAATACTTGTCTAAAGAGATTTTTGCTTACTGGTATATCTGGTCTTAAAAAGTAAGCCTTGGGGCAAAATCATGAAAAAGTAAGCCTCAGGGCAAGAACATGGTTTAGATGTTTTTTTCCTTGAGTAGTAACCACAACAGAAAAAAAAAAGAATGAGGAATCCTTAGTTGTTATCTTTACTAAGAGTATTTTGAGACAGATCCCTAGAAGGACATTAAAATTATTCTTTCATATCTTAAAAATACATGTAAGTAATTTTGGCATGCTATTCCTTTACTGTTTAAAGCTGAAACAAGGTACCAGTCTGTTATCTACTCCACTAACCTTTAAAAATCAGACTGATTTATCTGGTTATGGTGTTAGTGGGATTTGGGTCTCTCTAAGATAGGGAAAAAAGTGCTGAGGTTTCTCCCACATCTATGCATTTGTGATTTAGAATGTTTTTAGAACGTATCTCATAATTTATTTTCATATAATAATTTCAAGTCTTGGTATACGTGGTTGCCCATGCAAAACATTTGAGAAAACATGATCAGGAAACTGAAGGGATAGATTTTTCAGTGTGGATCAACATGCAGACTTCAGGGACTCCAAATAAGTTATCTGAACTACCACCTCCCAGACTGAAACAGACATATCTCATCATCACACAGAGGAAATTACCCCCCAAAAAAAAAAAACATTGGAAATATAAAAATAAAAACAATGGCAGCAGAGCCAGAAAGAATATTTTTCTTTCCATAACATTTCTAGAACATACAGATGTATTTTGCATTAATACATCAACGGGTCTTGTATGTTTGCTAATTTTGCATTCTATCAAATTAATACGTAACCAGACTGGAAAGCTCTCCTAGTGAAGTGACAATTAAGCCTTTAAGTTGGTATTTTATGTTTGCAGTGTTCCTAACTAATCAATCAACCACTGCTTTATTTGAGTAAGAGTACTCATTTATCAAGTACTTGTAGTACACCTACTATGTGTCAGGCCACTATTATATGGCAGAGATTATTAAGATGCATTTATACTAAAATGTAAATTTTTATCTCAAATTCTCATGTAATTCACCATCCTGTTTTTTTCACCTGGTTAATCTACCTAGAGGGAAGGGGATTTGAAAAAGAGAAGAGGAAATGCAAAGGTCCTAAGATAACAAATACCTTTACCTGTTGCAGAGAAGGTTAGTGTTATTGGAGCAATGTGAAGCCGGGAGGAATAGAGGAGGATGAGGATGGAGAGGCAGCCAAGCTGCACATGACATAAGGCCTTGTAGGCCTTTATAAGAAATTTGGATTTTGTTCTGCGAAATTTCAAGAAGGGCATGAAAGGATTTGGTTTTAAGAAGGCTGCGTTTTGGAGAGAAAATTGTTAATGAGCAAGACTAGAAGCAGTGAGTCAAGGAAGGCAGCTTTTGTAAGAGGGTAGGCCAGAAGTAATAGTAACCTGGACATGACATAGTAAGTAGTAGGTCTGGGGATATATTTTGAAACTAGAGTTAAGAGGACAGGCTGATAGATTAGATTTGAAAAAAGGAAGACTCACAGATGATGTGTTGTCTTTGACCTGCTTCATTACTCCTAGCAATATGATTCAGAAGAACAATACTTAGGGGCAACTTTAAGATATGTCTGAGAATCAAAAGGAGAAGTGATAGTGCTTAATGCATGTGGAGCTCAGAGGCGCATTCAGGGGTAAAGGTTTAGAAGCATGAGTTATCGAGTTCCTGGTCCAAGATGGTGACAGAGTAGACTTAACACTCACCTTAACCCACAGACCTAACAAACCTACAGCTATAAAAAGAGCAATACCCTCTGAGGGAAATGTAGAAAGTAGATGAGCAACTCTTATGCACTGAGTGAATGTAATACACATCCAAATGAGTAGGAGAAGCTGAGGAACATTGCCTCCATAAACCACACACTCGGCACGGCAACACAATTAGAAAGGAACTCACAGCTTCCAGCTTCGACCCGAGCAGTGAAGGGTTTAGGTTGAACATCTAACATCCCAATTTTTTAATTTTTAAAATTTTTAATTGGAAGATAATTGCTTTACAGCGTTGTTAGTTTCACCTGTGCAACAACATGAATCAGCTATAAATATATGTGTATCCCCTCCTCCCTCTGAGCCTCACTTACCCTGCCCCCATCTCACCCATCTGGTCATCACAGAGCACTGAGCTGAGCTCCCTGTGCGGTACAGCAGCTTCCCATCAGTTATCTATTTTACACACAATAGTGTATATGTGTCAGTGCTTCTCTCTCAGTTCATCCCACCCTCTCCTTCCTCCATTGTTTCCTCAAATCCATTCTGCATCTCTGTTTCTGCTCTGAAAACAGGTTCATTGGTACCCTTTTTATAGATTCCTTATATATGCATCAATATAATTGTTTTCCTTTTTCTGATTTACTTTACTCGGTTTTCTTTTTATGGCTAAGCGATGGAATCATTGTATATATGTACAACAACTTCTCTGCACCCCAACTTTTAAGACTCTAACCTGAGGGATGGGCCTGCAAAATGTCCAACTCTGAAAGCCTAATAGGGCTTATGACCTTAAGACCGACAAGACTACAAATACAAAGAAACAATTTTTAACAGATTTGCAAGGACTCCCTGTGGCTATCCTTCCAAAGCTCAGAAGAGGGAGCAGAGAGAAATGCACTTTTCCAGACCTTTCCCTTAGGGAGGCTATTTGCATACTTTAGAAGATTGCCTGCAAGTAAGGCTTCTAATTTAGCTCACATTTAGGGACTTGCCTCAAGACTCCCTGGAGACAGGCAAAGGGGTAGACTATGCCCAATGATCCTCTGACTCACTCCAGGACAGTGGTAGTTTCCTAAAAGAAGCTTGTGATCCCATCTGGCACCTTGGCTTTTGAGGTAGCTTCCCAAAGGACACACCCTTTTGTCACTTGGCTCTGAGAGCCAGCAGGGCTCACATTCACATCCATCAAAGGACCTAGAACCATAGCAAACAAATAGTTCTCAAATGTCTGTCCCCTCAGAATTCACCACAGAGGAAGCAGACAGAAATGCCCATCCCACAGTCTTTCCCGGAAAGAGGTGCTTCTGCACACTTTGGAAGCTGCTGCCTGAGGATCCAGCCTCCAGTCAGCCTCTTTCTGAGTGCTGACCGAGATCTTCCCCACTGGGACACCAACAGAAGTTAGCACACCCTCAACTACTAGGATCCAAAGGGAAACAACACAGGTTGTCAAGGAAAGTGAAGAAACAGAAAAATATGTTTTAAAAGAAAAAGAACTCCACAAACAGACCTTAATGATACAGAGAAGAGTGACTGACATGAAGAAGAGTTCAAAATACGGTCATAGAGATGGTCACCATGTCAGGAAAAGAATGCATGAACTGAGAATTTCAGCAGAGAATATACATGAAAGCATCAAACAAATGTCACAGAGCTGATAAATATAGTAACTATACTGAAAAGGCCACTAAAGAGGAGCTCAAATAGCAGACTAGATGAAGTGGAAGAAAGTATCAGTAAACTCACAAACAGAGCAGTGATTCATTCCATCCAGACCCAAAAGAATGAAGAAAGTAAAGATAGCTAAAGCAACTTACGAGACAACATCAAGTAGACAAATTCACATTCTAGTGTCCCAGAAGGAAAAGAAAGGCAGACATGGGTAGAAAACTGTTTGAAAATATGATTGAAAACTTTCCTAACCTGAGAAAAGAAAGAGCTATCCATATCTAGGAAGCCTAGAGAGTTACAGATAAGAGGGTACCCAAATCAAGTAAGGAAGAGGAAATACCTCCAAATTCATAGTGAAGGAAGAGGTAAAACTGTCATTATTAGCACATGATATGATTCTATATATAAAAACTACCCCAAAAACTGTCACTAATCAACAATTTTATTAAATTTCAGGGTCTAAAGCCAACATACAAAAATAAGTTGTATTTCCGTACACTAAAGATGAAGCATCTAAAACTCACATTCACAATGCCATCAAAAACAATGAAATATCTGGAAATAACTTTAACCAACAAAATGAAAGTTCTCTATTAAATTAAAACTACAAGACTTCCCTGAAAGAAATTGAAGCCAACACAAACAGATGGAAAGACATCCCATGTTAATTGATCATAAGAATTGATATTGTTATAATATCTATACTACTCAAAGTCAACTAGATTCAACACAATCTCCATCAAAATACCAATGGTATTCTTTACAGAAATAGAAAAAAAAATCTCAAAATGTATATGAAGTGACAAAGTCTGCAAATAGTCAAAGCATTTCTCAGAAAAAATAACAAAGCCAGAGGCATCATGCCCTGTTTTTGACTGTACTACAAAGCTACAGTAATAATAAATTATTTTAAAAGGTATGGTAATGGCATAAAAATGGACAGAGACCAACAGAACAGACCCCAGAATTAAATCCGTGCATACACTGTTGACTAATATTTGATAATGGAGCCAAGAACACCCAATGGGAAATAATAGCCTCTTTAACAAATGATGATGGAGAGATGGGATAAACACATGCAGAACAATGAAATTAGACCCCTATCTTACACCATTCACAAAAATTAACTCAAAATGGATAACAGATTTAAATATAAAGCCTAATAACTATAAAACTTAGTAGAAACATAGGAAGCTCCTCAACATTGTTATTGGCAATGATTTTTGGATGTAACACCAAAAGTACATACAGTAAAAGCAAAGATAAGCAAATGGGACTACATCAAACTCAAATGCTTCTGCACAGACAACAACTGACCAGATGAAAAAGCAACAGATTTCAAGAAAAAAATTTGCAAACTGTGTATCAAATAAGGGGTTTTATATCCAAAATCCAAAATATATAAAAAACTCATCAAACTCAAAATAATCCAACTAACAAACAGGCAGAAAAACTAAATAGACCTTTCTTCAAGGAAACACAAGCTACAGTGACCTGTCACCTCACACCTGTTGGAATAGATATCATCATGAAGATGAGAGACAACAAGTATTGGTGAGATATGAATAAAAGAGAACATTTATATACTGTTGGTTGAAATGTAAATTGGTGCTACCAATATGGAGGGTCCTCAAATAAAAATAAATCTACCATTATGATCCATCAATTCTGTTTCTGGGTGTATGTGCAAAAGACATGAAAACAGGATTTTGAGGCAATAACCATACTCCACATTCATTGTAGCCTCATTCTCAATGGTCAAGAAGATAGGGAGACAACCTAGATGCCCGTAAACCAGTCAACAGATAAACAAGAGGTAGAATTTATGCTCATGTGTGCATATAGGCACACAATATAATATTTTTCAGCCATGAGAAAGTGCAAACTGCTGTTTGCAACAACATGGGTGGACTTTGGGCATACTATGCTAAATAAGAAAGACAAGCACTGTGTGTAAAATCTAAAAAGCCAAACTCTTAAAAACAGAGAATAGTGGTTACCATAGAATAGGCGGTAGGGGATAAGACAGATGTTGTTCAAGGGTACAATCTTAGAACAAGTAGTAAATAAGCTCTAGAGAGCTAATGCACAGTACACTGAATATAGAAAACTACTATAGTCATCAAACTTGCTAAGAGACTAATAAATGAATTATTCCAACGACTAAAAAAAGACATTTATGTAATACGATAGGTGCTAATTATCACTACAATGACAATTATATTACAGTACATATATTATCAAATTAACATGTACACCTTAAATTTACACAATGTTTTATTTCAAATGTATTTTAATTAATGTGTCTTTGTATGGGTCTCTAAATTATCAAGAGTAAATCTATGACAAAGGTGGCAAGACAATCTCTAGTAAATCTGTGACAAAGAAGAAAAGACAGCCTCTTCAGCAAGTGGTGCTAGGAACACTGGACAGCTACATGTGAAAGAAACTAGAACATTCTCGAATACCACAGACCAAAATAGACTCAAAATGGATTAAAGACCTAATTGTAAAACCAGAGACTATAAAACTTGGAGGAAAACACAGGCAGAATACTCTGACATGAATCACAGCACTATCTTTTGGATCAGCCTCCTAGAGTAATGAAAATGAACACAAACAAATGGAAGCTAATTAAACTCAAGAGTTTTTTCACAGCAAAGGAAATCATAAACAAAATGAAAAGATAATCCACACAATGGGAGAAAATACTTGCAATGAATCAACTGGCAAGGGATTACTCTCAAAAACATGCAAATAGCTCATGCAGCTCAATATCAATAAACAATCCAATCAAAAACGGGCAGAAGATCTAAATTTCTCCACAGACATACAGATGATATGTGGGATCTAAAAATATGGTACAAATGAACCTGTTTAGAAAGCAAAAGTAGAGTGACAGATATAGAAAACAAACTTATGGTTATTAAGGGGGAAAAGGAGGCAGGAGGGGTGAATTGGGAGATTGTGAATGACATATACAGACTATATAAAATAATTTATACTTGTTAAAATTATTATATAATTATTTATATAAATATAAATTATTAGTAATAATTTATAAAAACCTGTTTGCACAGCAAGCTCTTTTAAATAATCTGTAATGACCTACATGGGAAAAGAATCTATCTATCTATACACACATATATAACTGATTGACTTTGCTATATAGAGAAAACCAACAATGTTGCAAATCGACTATACACTAATAAAAATTAATTATAAATAAATAAAATATACATGGCCAAAAAGCACATGAAAAGATGCTCATCACTAATTACTAGAGAAATTAAAATTAGAACTGTAATGAGGTGTATCACCTTGCACCAATCAGAACAGCTGTCATAAAATGTCCACAAACAATAAACACTGGGTGCACAGGAAAGAGAACCTTCCTGCACTGTTGCTGGGAATGTAGCCACTGTGGAGAATAATATGCAGGTTCCTTAAAGGCTAAAAATAGAGTTACCATATGATCTAGCACTCCCACTCTTGGGGCTGTATCTGGAGAAAAGTACAATTGGAAAAGAGACATACACCCCAGTGTTCATCACAGCACTATCTACAATAGACAAAACATGAAAGCAACCTACATGTCAATCATCAGAAGCATAGACAGAGAAACTGTGGTACATATATGCAACAGAATATTATTTGGCCATTAAAGAACAAAATATTGCTGTTTGCAGCAATATCATGGATGGATTTAGAGATTATTACACTAAGTGAAGTAAGTGACAAAGACAAATAGCATATGATATCACTTATATGTGGAATTTAAAAATATGGTATACAAATGAACTTATTTACAAAGTAGAAACAGATTCACAGACTTCAAAAACAAACTTATGGTTACCAGAAGGGAAATGTCAGGGGAGGTATACACTTTGGGATTGGGATTAACATATACATACTAATATTCCTACAATAGATAATCAATAAGGATCTACTGTAACCACAGGAAATGCCACTCAACACTCTATAATAAACTGTATAAGAAAATAATCCCAAACAGTATATATATGTCTGTGTATAAATGAATCACTGTGCAGTGCACTTGAAACTGACATGACAGTGTATATCAACTACATTCTAATATAAATATTAAAAATTTTTAAAGTAAAGGATAAGGAGAGAATCTTAAAAACGGCAAGAAAAACAACTTGTTACAAACAAAGAGACCTTTAAGGCTACCAGTATCTTTCCACCAAAATGTGCGAGCCTGATGTGAGTGGCATGATGTATGTAAAGCACTAAGAAGAAAACCTACCAACCAAAAATACTCTTATCTAGTAAAACTGTCCTTCCAATTCGAAGGATAAATAAAGAGTTGTAGACAAGCGGATACTGGAGTTCATTACCACTAGACTGACCTTCCGAGAAATATTAAAGGCACTCCTTTAAACTGAAACAAAACAGCACTAATTAGTAACAGGAAAACATATCAAAGTATAAATCTCACTGATAAAAATAGATAGTTAAATTCAGAATAATCTAATACTGTAATGACAGTGGGTTAATCATATAAGCAAATATAGTAAAAATAACTATCATATAATAATCAATGGTTACACAAACTAAAAATATGTAAATTGTGAAATCAGAAGCATAGAACATGGAGAAAAGAGTAGAGTTTTAGAATACATTTGAACTTCATCTCAAAATAAGTTGGTAAGATGTTATAACTTATTGTATATGTAGCACTAAATATTATGAGGTTTAAATAAATATGTTATAACAGTTATAATAACTATAGAGTCCCATTTCAACTTTACATACATTCACAGACTGAAATGGAAAAAAATATTCCATACAAATAGAAACCAGAAGAAAGGTGGATAGGTATATACATAGACTAAATAGGTTTTAATACAAAAGCTGTAGTAAGACGACATGATCATTACATAATAATAAAGGAGTCAGTCTAACAAAAGGATATAAACATTTTGTAAATATGCACCCAACATAGGAGCACCTAAATATATAAAGCAAATATTAACAGATGAAGAAATAATAATACAATTTAAAATTGCAAAAATTCCAACAACCTAGAAGAAACTGATAATTCTTTAGAAACATACAACCTATCAAGACCCATTCATGGAGAAAGAGAAAATCTAAACAGACCAGTTACTAGTAAGAAGATTGAATCAGTTATCAAAAGCCTTCCAACAAAGTCCACAACCAGATGGCCTCACTTGTGAATTCTACCATACATTCAAAGAACAATTAATACCTGTCCCTTCTAAACTCCCCAAAAATAAGAAAGAAATGAATACTTCATAATTCATTTTTACAAAGTCAGTCTTATTACCATGATACCAAAACCAGACAAGGGCACTACAAGAAAATTGCAAGTCAATATCCTTGATAAAAATAGATGAAAAAATCCTCAACATTATCAAATTAATTCAACAATACTTTAAAAAGGTCATACACCATGATCAAGTGGGATTTATTCCTGGAATGCAATGATTGTTCACAAACCACAAAATCAACTGATGTGATACACACATTAACAAAATGAAGGCTAAAAATCATATGATCATCTTAACATGCAGAAAAAGCATTCAGCAAAAATTCAACACCCGTTTATGATAACTCTCAAAACAGTGGATATAAAGGGAATGTGTATCAACATAATAAAATATATGGTAAGACCACAGCTAACATACTCAGTGAAAGCTGAAAGCTTTCTCTTCTAAGATCAGGAACAAGATATGAATGCCCATTCTTACCACTTTTATTCAACATATTGCCAAAAGTTCTAGACAGAGCAAATAGGCATGAAGAAATAAAAGACATCCAAATTGAAAAGGGAAGAATTAAAACTGTATTTACAGACTACATGATATTATATATAGAAGGTCTTAAAGACTCAACCAAGAAACTCAGTTAATAAATTCAGTAAAAATGCAAAATATAAAATTAATGTACAAAGAACATTTATATTTCTATATAATAATGAACTCTCAGAAAAATTAAGAAAGTAATTCCACTTACAATTCCATCACAATGAATAAGTAAAAATAATTTTAACCAAGGAAGTGAAAGACCTATATATTGAAAAACTATAAGGCAGAGATGAAAGAAATAAATGGAAGATATTCAGAGCTCATAGATTAGAAGAATTTTTAAAACGTCTGTATCACCCAAAGTAATTCAGATTCCATGCAATCACCATCAAAATTTCAATGACATTTTTCACAGAAGAACAATACTAAAATATATATATGAAACTACAGAAGACCCAAATATCCAAAGCAAAAAGTTGGATGCATGATACATCTTGATTTGAAATGATATTAAACAGCTGCAGTAACAGGAAAACTGAACAGCCATATGCAGAAGAATGAAACTGGACCACTATCTTAACACCATACACAAAAATCAACTCAAAATGGATTAATGACTTGAAGACCTGAAACTATAATAAATCTAGGAGAAAACACAGGGAGTAATCTCCTTGGCACTGGTTTTGGTAATGACTGTTTGGACTTGTCACCATGGAAAAGCAAAGGCAACAACAAAAATGTGGGATAACATCAAACTTAAAATTTTCTGCACAGCAAAGGAAAACAAAAAAATTAGAAGGCAGCCCATAGAATGGAAGGGAATTTTTGCAAATCGTGTACGTGATAAGGGGCCAGGATCCAAAATCTATAAAGAACTCATATAACTCAATATCACAGAAATAATCTGATTTTAAAATTAGCAAAGGATCTCAATAAGCATTTTTACAAAGAAGATAGACAGATGGCCAATAGTACATGAAAAGGTACTTAATGTCGCTAAACATCAGAACAATACAAGTCAGAACCACGAGTATCTCCTCACACCTGTTAAAATGGCTATTATCAAAATGACAAGAGATAAATGCTGGCAAGGCTGTGGACTGTCTTTACACATTGTTGGTGGGAGTGTGAATTGGTGCAGCCACTATGGAAAACAATATTGAGGTTCCTCAAAATATTAAAAATATAATTACTATATGATCCAGGAATCCCACCTCTGAGATGTGAAAAAAACCAAATGTTCTTTAATGGATTATTTTTCTTCAGATTTACCTTTAACAGACTTCTACTGCCTTAAAATACAATTCAAGAAGAAATTTTATATGCTCGGTGACAGGCACTGTATTAAAGCCTACTGAGCAAAAAGAGCCATTGTTTTAGTGTCTGGGAGCTCAGAGTCTTTGTAAAAGTATTCTGACTATAAAACCCATTTTCTTTCATAACCTGTTATTCTGATTATTGGAAGATGAAGCTTGGATTAGTGAATTCTTAAAAGATATTTAGGAAAACAATGAGATAAGGGATTTTCTTGTGGAGTTTTTTTTTTTAATTGAAGTATAATTGACCTATAATATTAAAGTTCCAGGTGTAAAATATAGTGATTCACAATTTTTAAAGGTTTTTAGCCCATTTATAGTTATAAAATACTGCTACATTCCCCATGTTGTATAATATATCCTTGTAACTGATCTTATGCCTAGTCATTTTACCTCTTTAGATAGGAAGTTTTTTTCAAATGCAATTCATAAAGGAATCAAAGGATGCAAAAAATATTACAGAATACAGACCCTAGGAATAAAAGTAATTTTGTGTTACCAGGGAATCTAGTGACCTACCACCAGTAGACAATAGGGGATCCAAATGAGCAAATTGGTAGCTTATATTTCATGGTTCTCTAAACAGAACAAATCTCTCTTGCTAGCTTAGCTCTTTATTTTGGATATACGTTTTCAAAGTGTCCTTCAACTACATTATTGTTCATTTAATTCTTGATGAAGATCCAGATGCTACATGTACAACCTTTGAAACTGGATATGGAAAATAAATACTTATTTTTCAAATTTATTTATTCTGCCAGTCTCAAACTTTGCTTTATAGAGCATAATTGCTAATATCTTAATTCTTTAGAATTATAAAACAGACTGTTAGATTTTTATATCTTATATTTATAAATATATAAGGGTGCTTGACACTGTGAAATTAAGGGTTTTCTTTTACTTTAGAAATTGGTGTATCACTCAACTCAGCATTAATTATTAAAGTATTTCCTTTAATAATCATCAGACTCTACAACTAAAAATGTAAAGCATTTTTCAAATGGTCCTGGGAAAATTGATTAATCCAAAATTGTTGAATAGTAAAATATAGGACAATGTAATTTATCTGGATTCAAAGCAAAGCAGCATTATAAGGTGAGTTCAGAAGCGAACTAAACGTAGGGTACTTGGAAATATGTCTTACTAAATATTTTTCAGGAGTTTTCTTTTCCCTTTTCTTTCCAACAGGAGGATTATACCGACTGTGGTGGTGTCTCTGGATTAAACCCCTCCCTGTGGTCCATCATCGGCATCCAGTGTGTACTACTTTGGCTTTTATCTGGCAGCAGACACCATCAGTTATGACCTTCTCAAACCAAATCTGCAGATTAAACTCCAGACTCTGCTGAAACAGGAGCCCTCAACTGCATTAAAATAGGGTCAACTGTGAACTCAGCAGACCACTAGCTGGGCCCACGCCATGGCATCCATCTAAGACGCAGACTCATAAGGCACCCACTGGCTGCATGTCAGGGTGTCAGATCCTTCAACTTGTGTGAATGCTGCATCATCTATGTATAACATCGAAGCAAAATTCTATACATGCTGTATTGGAAAATTTGAAAATTTGTTGTTGCATTGTTGGTGATTACATGTTAAAGGGCTCCCCACACAGTTGTTTATGGATCATGCAAATTGTCTTGATTTTGACTTGCTGCAATCCTTGTTCTTTTACCAAGAAAATCTCTTGGGGAAAAGAGTTGCTTTTTTTTTCCTTCACTTACTCTTCTGTTAAAAATTATTTCCTGCTTTGAGTAGTTATTGTTGGAAATATATAGAGAGAGACAGAAGGAGAATTAACATTGGTATAATCTGACAAAATAGAAATAATGGCTTATTTTCTACAAAAAAAAAATGCCATGAATAAAATGCCTTATGAAGAATGGCTTTTCTGCCAGAAATATAACACAAATGATGGCCAAGTTTTGGTGGGTATAATGAATTGGTTGTTTGAAAATAATAACTAAGAAATTAAAGGTGCTTGAGGGTAGAATTAATATGCGACATATTTCCTCATAAATGTGAGCCCTTAATAAATGCTTCGATGTAATGTCCTTTTGTTCCCAGTAAAGTTCCGTAGTGCTAGCCAGATACTTCAAAATGCTCTAAGAAAAGCTTGTTGGGGGAGGGGAAATGTTTTTCTCCTGTGATAAATGAACTTTGGTTACCAAGGGTATTTTGCATGATGCTGCTGCTATTTTAACTTTCGGTTTGTTTCTCTCTTAACTGTAGAGTATAGTCCATTGAAAAGTTAACTGAGTGACATTATTGTTATGTAAGAATCTGAACCTTGCAGTGTAATGCACTTAAGTCATCTTTTAAAATGTCTTTAAACTACTCTGAATATACTGTGCAATGTAAATGCTGAATGATTGGATTAGGTAAATGGTGAAATGGGAATTAATGGATTTTATACAGATTCGTGCTTTTGCCTGAAAACCTATGTACAGATATTTTAAGTACATAAATCAGATTTGACACATTTATTTTTTGAAGAGTACATATATGTTCTCAGTGAAGAGACATCCTAGGTTTCCTCTCTGTTCGCTGGAATAGTAGCACGTACAATCCCAAATTCGCTGCTGCTTTTGTTGCCTCTGTTTTGAATGATATGAGCACTTGACCAAAATTTCCATACAGTTTGATGAGGGTTTTACAATAATCTGAACAAATAGGAAACCTTGAATCTCTATGTATGCACATGAATACTTGATTGTGAATAATCAAAATTGTTTTTATACAACCTCATTAGTGAAAATGGTTAGTGTATTAAATCAGATATTTCATTATAGAGTAATATGGTAGAATTTATTTATGCTTTTAAAGATTATTTTCAGGGTTAAACAGTATTTGAAGAAAGGATAAAAACAATGAATGTGTAACAATTATAGGGAATAATTCTGCTGAAGGCTGGAAGTATGCAGATATTTGTTCTTTTTCAAACATGCCAGAAACTGGTATGTGTCTATGCTGGAAATTTTCTTATATATCATTTTTAAGTAAAAACCTTACTAACATTATCCAGTATGCTTTAATATGCTTCATATATCAAAGATATAACCAATTCTTTAGCATAGTTTAAAAGATACATGTTTTGTTTTTAGCTTTGCACACATTTGTAATTCCCTTCACCACTAATATACCCTAGGTACCACTTGTGTACATTTCCTTATTTAAAATATTTTTTTATTTAAAAATGGGGCTGGGGGAAATGGAATCACTTTGCCAACTATTGTTCTAAGAGTTGACATCAGTTACCATTTCTAATACATTGTTGTGATTTTGTAGTCTCATTTGTAACTGGTATTGACATTTTAGAAAACACCAAAGTGATTTAAAAAAATATGGAACTTCTCACTCTAGCAACAATATGTTTAAATCATGTTGTTTGTTAATTAAATATTTAAAACTTACTGTTAACTTTTGCTAGACTATTTTAAATCATGAAAGTGTTGAGAAGGGGATATTGAAATATAGTTATGTTAGCTTGTGTACATAAATGACGCACATTAAAACAAGCAAATTGCTTCCAGCATACAACAGACTACCTTAAAATTATCTTTAAAATCTATTAAATATATTTTCATGGCTAATGTCACCAAAGTGTGTTTTCATCAACTGCGTTGTTATGTTCATCACAGTGAAACTTGGCATCTCCTGGCAGGGTCCTATTTGATTTCATTTGCCATCAAAATATATTTATGTAATCAGTCTTGCCATGATCCTTTATTTTCTAAATTAAACATATATTATGACAGCCACATATATGTTAATGAATTGGGTAAGAACACGCTCTCTGACAAAATTGTTTAGTCTTCATGATTTTGAAAGACGGTAACACACATCCCATCCAATTGTTATTTTTACTTTACAATTTTTCCGAGTTTTGATTTGTTGGACAATAACTTAAACCACAGCCTGTTATAATATTAATTTTCAAAGACTAAATGGTACAAGAGATCAAGAAAAAAGCTTTTAAACTCCTTTTGCTTACCTAATTTTTCGCTATGCTCATGCAGCTGTGTAGTTTCCACTAAAACAAAATCAAAATAAGTCTTGTACTGGTGTTAAATAACAGGAATGGATTTTGCATTAATGATTTGTTTATATTTTCTTCATTTGAACAACCAGCATTACTGCCAAACACTAATCGTGGTCCATATTTGTAACAGGTTTTTAACATGACATAGTTAGCAAGTTTGACTGAAGAGATTTTTAGGTCCTGGGTCTAATAAGATTTTAGTATGATCTTTTTCATGTTTCTAATGCTTGAGGCATTATTGCTTAACTTGGAAAAATCTAGACAGTGTTGCTGCCATTTGTAAGTTTTCCTATAATATTCCTTTTATTAACTTTAAAACTGGCCTTACTGGGTTCAAATAGGCAGTATCCCTTTTAAGTGACCTTTGCAACTCAAGTGTTACTTGCTTATTTGATGCTCTTTTGTATTTTACATCTCATTTAAATCTTTCTCTCCACCAAAGCTTAAATTCTATGTCTTAATTTAAACTCTGAACTATTCCATTAATCATGTTAGTTGACATTAAAGTGTCTAGAGGTACAGAGGCTGACCTAGGGAAGCAAAGTAGATGTTGTGACTCAAGAGGATACAGTAGAATGATGGTTGCACCTGCCACAGTTTCAGATATGTTACAGTTATCTGGAACCGGAACCTGTGTTGTTTTCCCATAGCATAGAATGTTAATACTGCTATTATTCCATGTGCATTTCTGTAAAGAACAAATCAATAAAGCAAAGGTATGAAGTTTCTTGATTTCTTGAAACAGTTCCAGAATGTTAAAGTCTTAGAAAACCTTTACCAACAGTTTCATCTACTTTATTTCTAATTCACAAGATTAACTCAAAGAAAACTCTGAGACTAATGGGATACTGTCTTGAAAAGATGCCAATTAAGTCTACAATGTGACCTGACAGAGCTGTCTTTTTGTTGTGCTGTATGTTGTTGGATCATTACTATTAGGGATACTTTTATTGAAATGCTCAATGTGCATCCATGAAAAAGGCCAAGTGGCTTTGTGAACAAAAGATACTTTCTCCCCTTTATTATGTTCTCTTGACACTTTTGTGGAAATTAGCCTGATAAAAACATTTTTTGTAAAAATTTGTATATTACTGTTATAAAAATATTTATAATCCCAGAAAATGTTGTGTTAAATCTTGTGCAAAAACAGTATATTCAGAATAAAAGTTTATCATTTAAAGTCACCAACTTTGATTATTTAATTATTTAAAATTCAGTTCAAAGAACCAGAGGTTTCTGTCATACATACAGTTTTAAGAAAGAAGGCTTTCCAGTGGAGAAGGTTCTAGACTGTGAAAATAAAATCTGGCATTACAAAAGTGCTTTTACAGTTTCAACCTCAACTCACAAACAAATTTAATTGAAACTCCTTTGCATAACTCTGACTCTTCTCACATGTGCTTCTGCCATCAAGGTAGTTAGGAACTTATTAAAACAAACTTTTGACTTATGTAAGGAATTTTTTTCTATACAAAAATAATGTTTCCATGCTTCTTTAAAGACTTTGGGAAAATAGTTTGAAAGAAACAAGTGAAATATATGAAATGCACATAACTGTTATAATGTGATTAACACATCTCTCCTAGCTGATAGCTATGTTATAGAAAATAAAAACTGACACAGTGAAGTATAATATACAGAATTTTTTAAATTGTATCTGCCTTTTACATTTAGACCAGCTTACCACCTTGCCCTCCTGTGTCCTATTGCTCACGTATTAAGTAATGAGCCTGGTATTCTGTAGAATCTAATATAATGTAAGCCTACTTTTCATTTTGGGAGCTCTTTAAAAAGAGCAAGAATACCTACACAGGAGAGAAATGTAGTATGTGGGCTACCAATGATGATGATTACTGGAAAATCTGACTCCTTGTTTCTGATCAAGGCATTTTAACAGGGAAACTACTAAAAAGGGTAAGGTGAATAACATTTGCTTCTTGAACATCTGGCTTCATTCTGAACCAATTTATCCCCTTAATCAATCCTCTTACTCCCTGCTACCCTTATTTCCTCTATCAATCATCTTGATCCCATCCCCACCTCTTCCCTAGGGACCATGCCTCATCAGTTCTCCTTTCTCAAGCATATTCAGTCTCCCTTTTCTACAGACTTTCTTCCCTCTACCTGCAAACACATTCAGAACACCTCTAATTAAGACATCAAGTATAACCCTAAAAATATGTATGTGTGTGCATGTGTGTGTATTTTAACATTTATTCTTTGTAATATCTCAACGAGGCCTTAGAATTTTAGATATGAAAAGCTTGTTATATCTGAACTTTTGGGGTACTGCTGAAAATTTTAAGTTCCTTGTATGAAGGTCTGATAACTTCAAGGTCCTGGGCACTTCTTGATTTTCAAATTCTTTATATCTTAAAGTTGGGTTATTATTCACAAAGCACCAATACATTTTTCTATAAAGTGGTATATAATCAACAATATATAATAATATTTTAATAGATTATTTTAAATAAGCATATTTTAAAATTTTAACATTACTATGTAACTGGAAAGCCAGTATAATTTGCTATAATTAGTAATCATGACACATGTTCATATTTATTGTAAAGAAATTTTAAAAATCATACACCAGTGTCAAGTGTGCTAGATTTAACATTTCTTCAACACATTTATTGTAATGATAAATTATGCAGTTTCTCTATTGCTGCCATGAATGTTTTCAAGATTAAATCTGAACTCAGTCATCTGACTATACATTGTAAGTAGTAGTGGATTAAAATATATTTACCAAAATGCATACTCCTGAAAAGTTTTTCAAAGTTTAAGTTTTCTTGGATGCATGGGTTTAGTTTTTCAAAACTACTTTATCAGAGCAGTTTTTAGTATCTCAGGACCCTAACAAGTCTTTAAAGTTTACTTGTAAAACATATTCACTGATATAAGGATAAAATATAATGTACCAAGGTTGGAGTAACAATAGCAATTTTCTAAATTGAGAAGGACTGTTTTCTCAAACTGTCTAAGAAAAAATGACCTTTTGTGAAATTAATGGGATAGCTGATAACTATTGTAAATAGTGAAACTGTTAATAAACTTTGGTTAGATATCATTTTATCTGCACTCTAATCCCTCCTTTTTAATTGCAAAAATTATACTGCTCTGTAAAATTCCTAAATCTGATAGATACTGACCTAGTCCTTATCATGAGAGCAATGTGCCAAGTAGTAACTGCAATCTGCTATTTAGATTTGGCTTCTGACTTTACTACTTACTAGCTGTGTAACCCTGTGCAAATTATGACGTTTCCAAGCTTCAGTTTCCTCATCCTTAAAAAGTAATAGTAACTGCCCAGTAGGATGGTAATGATGACTAAATGATATAATTAATATATAGGGCCCAGACTGTCAGCTCTCAACAATGGTCTCCATGATTACTATGTATTGTTACCACAATCATCCCAGCCAGCATCATCATTTTGACCTAGAGCTTTTCAGATCTTAATTAACTGCATCATCTGTCATTTAAGATATTTACTGATTCTCTGTTCAACTGAAGTGTTAGAAGTAGAGCCTTATTTAAAATAAAAAGCAGCACCTTCCTTAATGGAACTCCTGGGTAGGAATATTGAAAATTTAACAAGAATTTACGATAAAGCGCCATAAGAAATGATTGCTCCCACATTTATTTCTTATAGAAATAAGAAATGAATTATTTCTCTGATATAAGAAATAATATATATATTGTGGGAGCTTACGATAACCTAGCTAGACTGAGTGGCCAGAGGAGGTGGCCGTGATACTGAGTTAAGGGAAAGAGGCAGCAGTACAATTACAAGAGTGGAGAGCGTGTGAAAGCTGAGGGGTGCGTGCAAGAACCTGGAGGAGCTGATTATGAGTTCAGTATGGCTTGGGGGTAGGGTGATAAGTAGCTAAAGATGAAGTGGAAGATGATGCTGAAGATAAAAAGGGCCATAGCCTGGAGCCCCCTCCACATGACATGGGGTTATGTAACTGGATGCTGCTGAAGGTTTTTAAGCAGAAAACAGTATGATGAGATTGGCATCTCAGGGAAAACACTGGATGAAATATGGGTTATTGGTAGAACACCTACAGGAAAGAACCAATTAAGAGCCTATTGTCAAGGTGAGAAACTCGTTGATTGGCATATAGGAAGCTAGATAGAAAAAGCGGACTGATTTTAGAAGTATTCAGAAGGGAAACGGGAAAGAATTTCATGATTTCCTTGTACTAAGAAAGGACAAAATGTACAGTTACTCCCAGGTTTTTGAAGTTTAATATTGTGTGGAATGGTACAGTCCCTCAAGTTAGGAAAGAATGGAGGGTACTAGAAATAGGGACAGGTGGGACAGGTCCAGAGGAGAAAATGAGGGCTTCCTCTCCAGAAATATTAATGATCTTTTTGCAAGGTGCTGAGGATACAAAGATGATACATTCTCTAATGCCTGGAATGTATACTTCAGAATAATGATTCTTAACACGGACTTATTTAGAAACCCTTATTGGATGCTTTATTAGTTTGTTTTCTTTAAAATACTGACTCAGGATCCACTCTAATTCAGAACCTCAGGTATTTCTAGTGTACAGTCACCATTACACTACCTGAGGGCATGTTAAATGACAGGTGTGACAATTCTGGTGCAGATTATCTGAATTAGACTTTTGAAAACCAATATGTTACTGGCTCAATTTTAATTTAACCCCCTTTTGAGCACTTTTTGGTAACATACCCTATGATTCCAGCTCATTTGCAATTTTTCTGAGGACTATACTTTTTAATGTTTAATTTTCTCTTCTAATCCAGATTCTATAGCTGTACATAGCTGATAACCAATAAAGTTTTCATTGACTGTGGTTGATAAGACCACCATTAAGATGATTTCCACCAGAGGAAAGTCTATTCCTATTAGTCATATTGATGATATCAACTGTCTCAGAGTTGAACCACAGACTTCTATAAATATTATCAGCAAACTCTGTCAATAAGGTTCATTCTTATTGAAATGATACTGCAAGTCAGAATAAAATTAGGAAGTAATATTATAACAATCTGGGTTTCTATAGATACTGTATTTAATTAAATGATGTCTTCCCTAATAAAAAGCTAACCAAAACTTTCAAAAATCCACTAAAAATATAAGTGCTTCAGATTGATGTCAGATTGCCCCCTTCATCTATTCCACAGAACCTCAAAGAGCTCTAACTGAAGCAAGACGATTAGGTACATAATAGAGATGCCAGGCTCTACAGTTAAGACTGCCTGGGTCCACATCCCAGCTCCACAACATGTGCATGTTATATAACACCTCTAACTGTTACATATCAGTCTTATTTATACTATTGACTCCACAAATATTTGTGTATAAAATTAATAGTCACTATCTCATTGCTGTCCAGCCTCTACTTCTTGTTTCAGAAGCTCAATCATTCTGATGCTGATGATTTCAGGAGTGCCTAGAGAAACTTGGCATTAAGAGGATTTCTAAGGTGTGAGGGATACTGCCAGAACTTCAGATTTTTTTGCTTGCTGGACAGTATGGATACAATGATGACACGGATGAGAAATACAAACAGCAAGAGCTATAGAAGAATGTGGGGAGAAAATTCACCCAAAATTCACATAGATAAACATTATTACTAACTCTCAAAAACCATTGCAATAAAAGATCTTGGTAATAAGAGACAAATAGCAAATTAGAGAACAGGGCCAGATGGAAAATGAATTGGGTTTAGTTACAGGGCTGGGGAGAAGGAAGATCCAAACTGTCCCAGGTATTTGATCCAAATCTCAAAAACAACTACACCAATATCTAAAATAACTATAGATGCAACAATTCCAATAAAAGGAAACTAAATTTAAGAACACATTAAAAGGATAATACACTATGACAAAGTGGTATTTTTGTTGGGATACAAGGATAATTAAATATGTTAATCAAGAAATATAATACATCACATTACTAGAATAAAATATAAAAAATCACATTATTACCTCAATATATGAAGAAAAAAGTCATTTGACAACAATACAACACCCTTTAATGATGAAAACACTTGGCCTATGGGCCCGCACTCCCAGCACACACTCCCCAGCCTGAGATGTCCCCTGGCTGAGGGTGGGGCTGGGCGCTGAAGCTCAGCCTTGGAGATGAGGCCCAGGGAGAGCACTCAGGTTGGCTGCCCAGAGGCAGGCTGGCGAGGCTGCAGTGCTTCAGTGAGGGTGCGGCCAGAAGGGCTCTGTGCCCGCCCAGTACTGTAGCGAGGTGCCCTTGTTGCGGGGAGGGGACCGGGGTGGGCATGAGGAGCGGGCAAGACCGCCCTAGGAGCTTCTTTCCCTCGTGTGTGCGCTCAAGCAACAGGACGCCACCTACAGAAGCTCCGGGGAGCGGCTTCAGGCAACTGCCTCTGCCAGGGAACCTGTGAGCAACAGCGAGGGCTGGCCCTGCCGCCCCGAGAGAGCTCAAGCAGCGCCGCCCGAACGCTGTAGGCCTTCTGGGAGCAAGAACTGGCTGCACACCTGCGCAGCCCACATCAGAGGAACAAGGGCCGGGACACCCTGAGGAAGGTTCCAGACACGCTGGCAGATTAGAAGGACCTGAGCTCACCTCCTTCACAAAAACAGCAAAAGCACAACTAAATGCTGGAAAACCATACATTAAAAATTTAAATACAAACAAACAAACTTGGAATCAACCAAAACTTTTTACATCCAAAGGCAAAGAAGAAGCCACAATGAGACAACAGTAGTGGTGTTTTCATGAAATCAAGTCCCATAACCCCCTGGGTGGACAATGCAGAAATTGGAAAATAATTACATCATAGAGGTTCTCCCACCAGAGAGAGTTCTGAGCCACACATCAGTCTCCCCAGCCTGGGTATCTGGCACTGGGAGAAGATCCCAGAACATTTGGCTTTAGGGACCAGCAGGGCTTGAGTGCAGAAATTCCAAAAGGACGGGGAGAAACAGATTCTACTCTTGAAGGGCACACATGAGAATTCACATGCACTGGGACCCAGCACAAAGTAGTGACTCCATAGGAGACTGAGTTAGACTTACCTCTAGGTCCTAGAGCATCTCCTGGGGAGGTCATAGTTGGCTACGGCTCACTGAAGGGCCAAGGACACTGGTGGCAGAGGCCCCAGGAAATAGTGATATGCTTGAGCTCACCTGAAGGTCTCCATTTTGGCACAAAGACCAGGTGCCATCTAACAGCCTGCAGACTCCAGCACTGGAATGCCTCAAAGAAAAGAATCTAAAAGAGAAAGGATACATGTATCTGTTTTACTGAATAACTTAGATGTAAGCCTTAAACCAACAGAATACTGTATATCAACTATATTCTAATAAAATTAAAACTAAAAGATTTTAAAAGGCAAATTATAACTGATTATTACTAGATATAAAATTTATACATGTAATGTTAAGATTAAAACAAAATGTGAAAGGTGAAATCTAGAAAGTGCAAATTTGTAGTAATTAAAAATATATTTCAATCACTTTGTTAGCTTTATCAAATGTTTAACAAGTACTTCCAGAGTCAGTTCAGTTCAGTTCATTTCAGTCGCTCAGTCGTGTATGACTCTTTGCAACCCCATGAATCATAGCACACCAGGCCTCCCTGTCCATCACCATCTCTCGGAGTTCACTCAGACTCACGTCCATTGAGTCTGTGATGCCATCCGGCCATCTCATCCTCGGTCGTCCCCTTCTCCTCCTGCCCCCAATCCCTCCCAGCATCAGTCTTTTCCAATGAGTCAACTCTTTGCATGAGGTAGCCAAAGTACTGGAGTTTCAGCTTTAGCATCATTCCTTCCAAAGAAATCCCAGGGTTGATCTCCTTCAGAATGGACTGGTTGGATCTCCTTGCAGTCCAAGGGACTCTCAAGAGTCTTCTCCAACACCACAGTTCAAAAGCATCAATTCTTCGGTGCTCAGCCTTCTTCACAGTCCAACTCTCAGTTCTATGTAATGGATTCAACATTATAATGAAAAGGGTCACAAAGAACAATGCTCTCCCACTCAAAAGACCTGACCTTGACTGAAATTCTAATATGTGTGTGGTTTACTTTGAAAAAACCTTATTCTATCTTAATTTATAATCCACAAGTTAGCATTGTGATATATTAAATTACTGCCATAAATTATGTCCAATATATTGAACAAGAATTCTAAAATTTAGTGAATGACAAAATCAACCAGAATTCATTTATAACACATTCCAGTAAAATGTCAATTAGAAATTAAAATTAAAAGGAGAGGAAAAATTAAGAAAACAATTCCATCTATCATTATATCAAAAAGAACAAAATACTTAGGAACAAATCCAATTAAAGAGATAAAATACTTGTACTCACAAAACTCTAAGACATGAATTAAAAAAAAACCTATATATAATGCAAACATGAGAAAATATACTCGTTTATAAAATGGAAGACTCTTGTTTAAAGATACAAAGATACAAAGAAATCTAGAGATTCAATGCAATTCCTATCAAAATACCAATGGAATTTTTCACAGAGCTAGGAAAAATAATTCCAAAATTTATATGGAAACACAAAACACCTTGAATAGCCAAAACAATCTGGAGAAGGAAAAATAAAGTGAGAGGATTACACCCATGATGTCAAATTGTACTACAAAGCTACAGTATTTAAAACAGTACTTGGCACAAAAGTATAGACACATAGATTAATAGAACTAATTAGAGATTCCAGAAGCAAACTCACATTTATGTGGAAAATTAATCTATGATAAAGAGGGCAAGAATATACAATGAGGAAAAGACACTCGTCAACAAATGGCAATGGGAAAATTGAAAAGCTTCATGCAAAAGAATCACACTGGACTGCTCCATCATACCATGCACAAAATAAATTCCCAAATGAAGCCATAAAAGTTCTAGAAAAAAATAGTACAATTTTTGCCATTGGTCCTCACAATATTTTTTTATATGTCTCTCAGCACAGGTGAAACAAAAGCAAAAATAAGCAAATAGGATTACATCAAACTATGACGCTTTTGCACACAGAAATAAGTTAACAAAAGAATCAGCTACAGCATGGGAGAAGATATTTGTAAATGATGTGAGCTATAAGGGATTAATGTCCAAAAGATACAAAGAACTTATACAATAAAACATCAACAAAATAAGCAGTCTGATTAAAAAATGGGCAGAGGATCTGAATAGATATTTGGTCATCAGCAAATAAAAAAGTTTTCAACATCACTAATCATCAAGGAAATGCAAATCAAAACCATAGTGAAGGGACTTCCCTGGTTGTCAAGTGGTTAAAACTTCGTTTTCCAGTTCAGGGGGCAGTGGGTTTAATTCCTAGCCAGGGAGCTAAGATCCACATACCTCATGGCCAAAACACCAAAACATAAAACAGAAGCAGTATTATAACAATTTCAACAAAGACTTTTAAAAAATGGTCCACATTTTTAAAAATCTTTAAAAAAACACAATGAGATATCACTTCACACTGTCAGAATAATGATTAGTAAAAGGACATAAAATAACAAGTGTTGGTGAGGATATGAAAAAATGGAAATTTCATGCTAGGGGATTGTGGGTGTGTAAACTGGTTCATGGTTCCCCTACATGAATCAAACCTTGTTGTGGCAAAGGGGCTTGCATAGCTCAATGAAGTGATGAGCCATTCATGCAGAGCAACCTGAGATAGACAGATCACAGAGAAGAAACGTGGTCCACTGGAGGAGGAAATGACAAATCACTTCAGTATTATTGCTGCAAGAATGCCAGGAAGAATATAAACGAGACCAAAAAAAAAAAAAAAGGACACTGGAAGATGAGCCCAGCAGGTTGGAAGGTATTCAGTATGCTACTGGGGAAGAGCAGGTGGCAATTACTAATAGCTTCAGAAAGAATGAAGTGGCTGGGCCAAAGAAGATATGACAGTTAGTTGTGGATGTGTCTGGTGGTGAAAGTAGCCTGAAGCTGTAAAGAACTGTATTGCATAGGAACCTGGAATGATAGGTCCATGAATCAAGATGAACTGGACTTGGTCAAGCAGGAGATGGCAAGAGTAAACATCAACAACTTAGGAATCAGTGAACTAAAATGGACAGGAATAGGCAAATTTAATTCAGATGACCAGTATATCTACTACTGTGGGCAAGAATCCCTTAGAAGTAATGGAGTAACCTGCATAGTCAATAAGAGTCCAAAATGCAGTACTTGGGTGCAATCCCAAAAATGACAGAATGATTTCAGTTTGTTTCCAAGCAAAAAATTCAACATTACAGTAATCCAAGTCTATGCCCCAACTTCTAATGCTGAGGAATCTGATGTTGACTGGTGCTATGAAGACTTCAAGACCTAGAACTAACACCATAAAAGATGTCATTTTCTTCATAGAGGATTGGAAGGAAAAGTAGGAAGTCAAGAGATATCTGGAGTAATGGGCAAGTTTGGTCTTGGAGTACAAAATGAAGTAGGACAAAGGCTAACAGAGTTCTGTCAAGAGAACACACTGGTTATACCACAAGCACCCTTGGCCAAGAACACAAGAGATGACTCTATACATGGACATCACCAGATAGTCAATACCAAAATCAGACTGATATATTCTTTGCAGCCAAAGATGGAGAAGCTCTATACCGTCAGCAAAAACAAGATCTGGAACTGAGTGTGACTCAATCATCAGCTCCTTATTACAAAATTCAGGCTTAAATTCAAGAAAGTAGGGAAGCCACTAGGCCACTCAGTTCAGTTCAGTCGCTCAGTCATGTCCTACTCTTTGTGACCCCATGAACCACAGCACACCAGGCCTCCCTGTCCATCACCAACTCCCGGAGTTCACTCAGACTTATATCCATCGAGTTCATGATGCCATCCAGCCATCTCATCCTCTGTCATCCCCTTCTCCTCCTGCCCCCAATCCCTGCCAGCATCAGAGTCTTTTCCAATGAGTCAACTCTTCACATGAGGTGGCCAAAGTACTGAAGTTTCAGCTTTAGCATCATTCCTTCCAAAGAAATCCCAGGGTTGATCTCCTTCAGAATGGACTGGTTGGATCTCCTTGCAGTCCAAGGGACTCTCAAGAGTCTTCTCCAACACCACAGTTCAAACGCATCAATTCTTCGATGCTCAGCCTTCTTCACAGTCCAACTCTCACATCCATACATGACCACTGGAAAAACCATAGCCTTGACTGCTGCTGCTAAATCACTTCAGTCGTGAGCGACTCTATGCGACCCCATAGACAGCAGCCCACCAGGCTTCCCCGTCCCTGGGATTCTCCAGGCAAGAACACTGGAGTGGGTTGCCATGGACCTTAGTCGGCAAAGTACTATCTCTTCTTTTGAATATGCTATCTAGGTTGGTCATAACTTTCCTTCCAAGGAGTAAGTGTCCTTTAATTTCATGGCTGCAGTCACCATCTGCAGTGATTTTGGAGCCCCCCAAAATAAAGCCTGACACCATTTCCACTGTTTCCCCATCCATTTCCCATGAAGTGATGGCACCAGATGCCATGATCTTTGTTTACTGAATGTTGAGTTTTAAGCCAACTGTTTCACTCTCCTCTTTCACTCAGATATGACCTAAATCAGAGCCATTATGATTATACAGTGGAGGTGATGAATAGATTCAAGGGAATAGATCTGGTAGACAGAGTGCCTGAAGAACCATGGACAGAGGTTTGTAATATTGTATGGGAGGCTGTGACTGATACAGTCCTAAAGAAAAAGAAATGCAAGATGGCAAAGTGGTTGTTTAGCAGGCTTTACAAGTAACTGAGAAAAGAAGAGAAGTGGAAGGCAAGGGAGATATATCCAACTGAATGCAGAGTTCCAGAGAACAGCAAGGAAAGATAAGAAGGACTTCTTCAATGGAAAATGCAAAGAGGTAGAGGAAAACAATAGAATGGGAAAGACTAGAGAGCTCTTCAAGATGGAGATATCAGGTGAAATTTTCATGCAAGGATGGGCACGATAGAGGACAGAATCAGTAAGGACCTAACAAAAGCAGAAGAGATTAAGAAGAGGTGGCAAGAATGCACAGAAGAACTATACCAAGAAGGTCTTATGACCCAGATAACCATGATGGTGTGGTCACGTGCCTAGAACCAGACATCTGAGAGCTCAAAGTCAAGTGGGCCTTAGGAAGCATTACTATGAGCAAAGCTAATGTAGGTGATGGTATTCCAGCTGAGCTATTTCAAATCCTAAAAGATAATGCTGTTAATGTGCTGCATTCAATATGTCAGCAAATTTGGGAAACTCAGCAGTGGAAAAGGTCAGTTTTCATTTCAATCCCAAGAAAGGCAATGCCAAAGAATGTTCAAACTACAAAACAATTGCACTCATTTCACATGCTAGCAAAGGTAATGCTCAAAATCCTTTAAGCTATGCTTAGCTGCGTGTGAATCAAGAATTTCCAGATGTACAAGAAGAGTTTAGAAAAGGCAGAGGAACCAGAGAGCAAACTGTCAACATTTGTTGGATCATGGATAAAGCAACAGAATTACAGAAAAAGATCTGCTTCCTTGACTTCACTAAACCTTTGTGTAGGTATGCATGCTAAGTCACTGCAGTCGTGCTTGACTCTTCTGCAACCCTATGGACTGTAGTCTGCCAGGTTCCCCTGTCCGTGGGATTCTCCAGGCAAGAATACTGGAGTGGGTTACCATGGCCTCCTCCAGGGAAATCTTTCCAACCCAGGGATCAAACATATGTCTCTTATGTCTCCTGTATTGGCAGATGAGTTCTTTTCAACTAGTGCCAACTGGGAATGTGTAGATCACACAAAAAACTGTGGAAAATTCTTAAAGAGATGGGAAAACCAGACCACCTTACCTGTCTCCTGAGAAACTTCTTTGTAGGTAAGAAGTAACAGTTTGACTGGGACATGGAATAACTGACTGGTTCAAGATTGAGAAAGGAGTACAACAAGGCTGTACTTGTCACACTGTTCATTTAACTTATATGCAGAGTACATCATGATAAATGCTGGACCAGATGAATCACAAGCTGGAATCAAAACTGGTAGGAGGGAGAAATATAACAACCTCAGATATGGAGCTGATACCACTCTAATGGCAGAAAGCAAAATGGAATTAAAGAGCCTCCTGCTGAAGGTGAAAAAAGAGAGTGAAAAAACTGTCTTGAAACTCAACATTAAAAATAAGATCATGGCATCTGTTTCCATCTCTTCATGGTAAATACAAGGGGAAAAAGTAGAAGCAGCGACAAATTTTATTTTCTTGGGCTCAAAATGTCACAGCAGATAGTGACTGCATCCATGGAATTAAAAGATGCTTGGTCCTTGAAAGGAAAGCTATGACAAATCTAGACACTGCATTAAAAAGCAGAGATGTTAATTTGTCAACAAAGGTCCATATAGTCAAACTCTGGTTTTCCCAGTATTCATGTACAGATGTGAGAATTTGACCATAAAGAAGGCTGAGTGCAGAAGAATTAATGCTTTCAAACTGTGGTGCTGGAGAAGACTCTTGAGAGTCCCTTGGACTACAAGGATGTCAGAACCATTAATCATAAAGGAAATCAACCCTGAATAGCCACTGGAAGGACTGATACTGAAGCTAAAGCTCCAGTACTTTGGCCACCTGATGCAAAGAGCTGACTCATTGAGAAAGATGCTGATACTGGGAAAGATTGAAGGAAAAATTAGAAGTGGGTGACAGAGAATAAGATGGTTATATAGCATCATCAACTCAATGGACATGAATCTGAGCAAACTCTAGGAGAAAGTGGAGGACAGAGAAGCCTGTTGTGCTATAGTCAATGGGGTCACAAAGAGTTGGACATGACTTAGTGACTGAACAAGAACAACCACAACTATTTATTACAGTATTATGTACAATTGTCAAGGTATGGAATAATCTAAGTGCCCATCAATACATGAGTGGGTAAAGAAGATGTGGTTTCTATGTACACTAGTATATTACTTAGTCATGGAAAAGAACCAGATCTTATCATTCATGACAACATGGATGGATCTAAAGAGTATTATGCTAAGTGAAATAAAGAAAGAAAAATAGTGCATAATTTCGCTTATATGTGAAATCTACATAAACAAATGAGTCAGCATAATACAGAAACAGAGTTATAGTTACAGAAAGAAACAGGTGATTACCTGAAAGTACAGTGGTGGATAGAAGAAAGAAACAGGTAAAGAAATTTAAGATGTACAAACTACCAGTTGCAAAATAAATGAGTAACAGGTATAATATGTACAGTAATGGGAGTATAGTTCAGAACATTTAACAGGTTTGTATGGTGCCATCATAACTACACTTAGTGTGACGATCATTTTGAAATGTACAAGACTATCAAAAGACTATGTTGTGTGTCAGTAACTGACACAATATTGTAGGTCAATTATACTTAAAAAATAAGTATAGTAGGTCAACTATACTTAAACAAATAATCTTAAAAAGATGAAAGGTTGTTGTTGAATCACGTGAAGACATGAGATTCTTGGCCCCTGTAGGAGAATTCAATCTGGGGCCAGAGATGAGGCTTGATCACTCAGAGCTTTTGTGTAATAAAGTTTTATTAAAGTATAAAGGATATAGAGAAAGCTTCTGACATAGGCATCAGAAGGGGACAGAAAAAGTACCCAGAAAGAATACCCATTGAATATCACAGTAATCCAAGTCTATGCCCCAACCAGTAATGCTGAGGAAGCCGAAGTTGAACGGTTCTATAAAGACCTACAAGACCTTTTAGAACTAACACCCAAAAAAGATGTCCTTTTCATTATAGGGGACTGGAATGCAAAAGTAGGAAGTCAAGAAACACCTGGAGTAACAGGCATACTTGGCCTTGGAATACAGAATGAAGCAGGGCAAAGACTAATAGAATTTGCCAAGAAAATGCATTGGTCATAGCAAGCACCCTCTTCCAACAACACAAGAGAAGACTCTACACATGGACATCACCAGATGGTCAACACCGAAATCAGACTGATTATATTCTTTGCAGCCAAAGATGGAGAAGCTCTATACCATCAACAAAAACAAGACCAGGAGCTGACTGTGGCTCAGATCATGAACTCCTTATTGCCAAATTGAGATTTAAATTGAAAAAGTAGGGAAAACCGCTAAACAATTCACATATGACCTAAATCAAATCCCTTATGATTATACAGTGGAAGTGAGAAATAGATTTAAGGGACTAGATCTGATAGACAGAGTGCCTGATGAATTATGGAATGAGGTTTGTGACATTGTACAGGAGACAGGGATCAAGACCATCCCCATGGAAAAGAAATGCAAAAAAGCAAAATGGCTGTCTGGGGAGGCCTTACAAATAGCTGTGAAAAGAAAAGAGGCAAAAAGCAAAGCAGAAAAGGAAAGATACAGGCATGTGAAGGCAGAGTTCCAAAGAAAAGCAAGAAGAAATAAGAAAGCCTTCCTCAGAGATCAATGCAAAGAAACAGAGGAAACAACAGAATGGGAAAGACTAGAGATCTCTTCAAGAAAATTAGAGATACCAAGGGAACATTTGATTCAAAGATGGGCTTGATAAAGGACAGAAATAGTAAGAACTTAATAGAAGCAGAAGATATTAAGAAGAGGTGGCAAGAATACACAGAAGAACTGTACAAAAAAGATCTTCACGACCTGGATAATCACGATGGTGTGATCACTCATCTAGAGCCAGACATCCTGGAATGTGAAGTCAAGTGGGCCTTAGAAAGCATCACTATGAACAAAGCTAGCGGAGGTGATGGAATTCCAATTGAGCTGTTTCAAATCCTGGAAGATGATGCTGTGAAAGTGCTGCACTCAATATACCAGCAAATTGGGAAAACACAGCAGTGGCCACAGGACTGGAAAAGGTCAGTTTTCATTCCAATCCCAAAGAAAGGCAATGCCAGAGAATGCTCAAACTACCGCACAATTGCACTCATTTCACACGCTAGTAAAGTAATGCTTAAAATTCTCCAAGCCAGGCTTCAGCAATACGTGAACCATGAACTTCCTGATGTTCAAGCTGGTTTTAGAAAAGACAGAAGAACCAGAGATCAAATTGCCAACATCTGCTGGATCATGGGAAAAGCAAGAGAGTTCCAGAAAAACATCTATTTCTGCTTTATTGACTATGCCAAAGCCTTTGACTGTGTGGATCACAATAAACTGTGGAAAATTCTGAAAGAGATGGGTATACCAGACCACCTGACCTGACTCTTGAAAAACCTGTATACACGTCAGGAGGCAACAGTTAGAACTGGACATGGAACAATAGACTGGTTCCAAATAGAAAAAGATGCACATCAAGGCTGTATAAATAAGAAGTTCACCCTATTTAACTTATATGCAGAGTACATCATGAGAAACACTGGACTGGAAGAAACACAACCTGGAATCAAGACTGCTGGAAGAAATATCAATAACCTCAGATATGCAGATGACATACCCTTAAGAGGAACTAAACACTCTCTTGATGAAACTGAAATAGGAGAGTGAAAAAGTTGGCTTCAAGCTCAACATTCAGAAAACAAAGATCATGCCATCTGGTCCCATCACTTCATGGGAAATAGATGGGGAAATAGTAGAAACAGTGGCAGACTTTATTTTGGGGGGCTCCAAAATCACTGCAGATGGTGACTGCAGCCATGAAATTAAAAGACGCTTACTCCTTGGAAGAAAAGTTATGACCAACCTAGACAGCATATTGAAAAGCAGAGACATTACTTTGCCAACAAAGGTCAGTCTAGTCAAGGCTACGGTTTTTCCAGTGGTCATGTGTGGATGTGAGAGTTGGAGTGTAAAGAAAGCTGAGCACTGAAGAATTGATGCTTTTGAGCTGTGGTGTTGGAGAAGACTCTTGAGAGTCCCTTGGACTGCAAGGAGATCCAACCAGTCCATTCTGAAGGAGATCAGCCCTGGGATTTCTTAAGAAGGAATGATGCTAAAGCTGAAACTCCAGTACTTTGGCTACCTCATGCGAAGAGTTGACTCATTGCAAAAGACTCTGATGCTGGGAGGGATTGGGGCCAGGAGGAGAAGGGGACGACAGAGGATGAGATGGCTGGATGGCATCACTGACTCGAATGTGAGTCTGAGTGAACTCCAGGAGTTGGTGATGGACAGGGAGGCCTGGAGTGCTGCGATTCATGGGGTCGCAAAGAGTCGGACACGATTGAGTGACTGAACTGCAACTGAATCTTAAAAAGAGTTCAGATTTGTGATTATCAGAAAGGGTGACAGTAAATGGGAATTGGATAAAGTCAGTCAAAATATACAAACTTCCAATTATAAAGTAAATAAGTACTAGGAATATAATGTACAACATGGTAAGAATAACTAACACTGTTCAGTGTTAAATATGAATGATACTGAGAGAAAATCCTAAGATTCTTACCAGATGATAGTTTTTTTCTATTTCTTTAATTGTACTATGAGGTGATGAATATTCACTAAACTTACTGTGATAATTACTTCATGATATATGAAAGTCAAATCATTAAGATATACATCCTAAATTTATACCAGCTCTATGTCAATTACATCTCAATAAACTGGAAGGGAAAAAGAACATATAACAGGTGTCTAAGGCCTAATATTGTCTGAATATTAACTGCCAACTTGACCTCTGAACCTGAAATGGCCCAACAGGAACTTCTCCTCCCTACCCTGCTCCTGTGGATAAGATGTCTCTTTATCAAATATGTAAGGAACAGTTTCTGCTTATACTCTTGTTAAAAATTTCAGTTCACTGTTAGCACTTGGAATTATTCAAGGAAGTCTCCATTGGACTCAGACACAGTTTTACCTTTCTGATACTCAAAAGCCTCTCTAGTGTCTGGTGGTTCATTCTGTTCTCAAGCGCAACTCCCAGGTGGACCCTTGTGTGCACTGTGTCCTCCTGCCACAGACTATGTATATATGTGACTAGTCCAAATGTTGTCAGTCTCATTTCCCAGTGGTGGAGGTTGTGTACAGACATCCCTATAACTCTAGGCTGTGAATTCCTCTCATCAGTGTGGTAAAAGGCAGCAATTAAACAATCAAGTAGATAAAACAAAGAATTCTTCAGATTTTAGTCAGCCTTTGTTTCTTGAAGCAAAAGAACCCTAATGGAAACAAATGGACTAAGGTGAACCATGATTCCAGACACATGATGGAAGCATTCACTAAGTAAGGGAAGTCAGGAGAGGGACTGGACTGGAGGAGAAACCACGAGTTCAACTGGCAAGATTTGGTTATATGTGTCATGAAATAACGAGGGATCACGTAGTTGTAGGATAAGAGTCTACATCTCAGTAGGAAAATGCATAGAAAAAAAAGACAAATGTGAAGGTTCCATTTATAAATACCATTTGAAGTCATCAGTTTACATGTAGAAGGCAAGGCAAATTTTTAAAAATTGCAATAAACATGTATTTATTGCAACGAATCCTTTGACTCTAAACTACTATTCATGCCAATTTATTCAAGTTTCTTATAAAGGTAGAATTTTAAAGAATCATACTGATGTTTTAAAGAAAGGTGTTAATTTCCTTGGGTATGTCCATAATTTCTAGCTTTTAGGTAAATTTTATAGAGAAGCTATGTATGAGGTCTTAGATCATATGAGAATTAAACACTAAATATTGAGAAGAATTTTTCATAAATTCCTATGAAGGAATTGAACAGTCCCACACTTGGCTTAAATGAACTCATGGAAGCAGAAGTGAAAAAAAAAAAAAGAATATAGAAAGAAAAGCAAAGGACTGGGTGGGAAAAGAAGAGAAGGAACATTCATCTCAAATATGACTTCTCCTATATAGACTTTCTTGCATTAACAGGAAAAGGAATTTATTCCTATTAAGTAATTTTTCTACTTGTTATCTTAAAAAAAATACTGTATAGTTGTATTCATTTATCATCATTCCCTAATAAATCCCAAGATCTTCCAAACAAGGGCCAGTTATCTTTGAAATCTCATTATGACATCAAAGATGAAAATTTTGATATTTGTCCCATAAATGTAGTAAGAAGAGATCTATAATATAGTTTTGGTATGTAAAAAGAGATGATTGGAAAGCACTTGGTCTATTTTTCCTCATATATTTAGGGTGTGTCCCAATGAAAGACTTTACTCTTTCAAGGCCAAACTATAAACTATTAAGGGAAAACACTATTTAACTTCAGATTGAGATGTCAGATAACACATAGAGGTTGCTCCACATCTCAGTGAGATTCTTCTGGGAAACATGGGATGAATTACAAGGAAGAAAAAGTATAACACACAGGAGAATAGGAGGCACGGTGGAGAATTGCTGACCAATGCGAAATATCAACACTTTTGTTGAAGTAGGATAGAAGATGCAACCAGGCATAGGCTAGAAGGAAGGAAGGGAGGAGCAAGTTTTCACAGAGAGTCTCTCTAAAACTCTCATCTGAGAGTGAGGCGGTATGCTTAAGCATGGAAATGGAAAACAGAGCTGAAATTCACTATAAGTGTCAGCATGGAATAACTGTCCTCAGAAGGTCATTCACCTTTCTTCAGTGTTGAACACGCAAATTACTAGCAATCCATGTTCACTCCCAAGCACTGGTCCAGATGTTTGCAGAGGTCTGTGTGATCGGAGAAGCCAATGGCACCCCACTCCAGTACTCTTGCCTGGAAAATCCCATGGGCAGAGGGAGCCTGGTGGGCTGCAGTCCATGGGGCTGCACAGACTCGGACACAACTGAGCGACTTCACTTTCACTTTTCACTTTCATGCACTGGAGAAGGACATGGCAACCCACTCCAATGTTCTTGCCTGGAGAATCCCAGGGACAGGGGAGCCTGGTGGGCTGCCATCTACGGGGTCGCACAGAGTTGGACACGACTGAAGCGACTTAGCAGCAGCAGCAGCAGCAGCAGCAGCAGTGTGATTGGTTATGACATACAGACAACCAGAGAATGACATATCTTTGGTAGGCCAGATCATTTAATTATTACCCTGAAAGCTCTGTTTCCACCAGTGACAGGCCAGCAACACTGGCAGCTACATCAGCCTACACCCAGAGCAAAGAGATAAGGACAAAGATATCTGCTGTTCTTAAATCACTGAGTTTATTGGCTATTTTGTTGTCTTAGCAAGATCTACTCTTTTCTTATTTTGTCTTATCTCTAAGTTGGTGTAGGGGAATAGAAAATCCAAGCCTTTTCTGTGGCTGTTGGTACTCCAGCATTTATCCCTTGTTGATCTAGAATTAGGAAATTCACACAAAGGAGAGGAAAGAAACAGGTCTGAGAGGAGATACAATTTTTTGAATGAAAGAGTGCATCACTTTAAGGGTCTTACACTTAGACATATTTTCACTGCACTTCAGAAAAATAAAAGAGAAGATATTAATGGCTTCTAAAGACAGATTTTAAAGTCACTCAAAAAGCAATGAGAGAAATATAGATGTGCCAATAGGCACATGAAAAAATGGGCAGCATCACTAATTATTTGAGAAATGCAAATCAAAACTATAATGAGATATACTTCACACCTTTCAAGATGACTATCATCCAAAAGTATACAAACAATAAGTGCTGGAGAGGGTTTGGAGAAAAGGGAACACTCCCACACTGTTGGTGGGAATGTAAACTGGTACAGCCATTATGGAGAACAATATGAAGGTTCTTCAAAAACTAAAATTAGAACTGTTATTATCTAACAACCTCATTCATGACCATATATCCAGAGAAACCATAATTTGAAAAGATACATGCACCCTAATATTCACTGCAGCAAAACTGACAATAGTCAAGGCATAGTCCATTGACATATGAATGGATAAATCAACTGCGGTATATGGAATGCATAGAACACAATATGTAGAACACAATGGAATTCTACGCAGTTATAAAAAATGAATGAATTTTCCATATGCAGCTCTTTGGATGGACCTAAGGATTATCATAATAAGTGAAGTAAGTCAGAGAAATACAGTATCAAATGAAAGCACTTATATGTGGAATCTTGAAAAACAGATACAAATGAACTTATTTACAAAGCAGACTCAATGTCTTCAAAAAAACAGTCTTATGTTTACCAAAGGGCAAACAGGGGGTAAAGGGAAGAATAAATTAGGAAATTGGTATTAACATACATACACTATTATATGTGAAATAGATTATCAATAAGAATCCATTGTATAGCACAGATAATTCTACTAAATATTATATAGAATGGGTATATAGATATGTGTATAGATACAACTGAATCACTTAGCTGTATATCTGAAACTAAAACATTGTATATCAGCTATACTGCAATATCTAATAAAAATTAAATTTAAAAGAAAGTTCAAATAATACTTTACTATGGCTATGATATGGAATACAAACATGTAAAAGTCAAAATTTAAAGAGAATGTTGAAAAATGAAATCTAGAATGTTCGTATTTATAGCAACTAAAATATATATTTCAGTTTTGTTACCATTATCAAATGTTTAAATAGTACTTCCACAGTAGTACTAGTTATGTAACAAATTCAAAATTATAATTAAAAGGGTCATGGAGAACAATGCTTCCCCACTCAATAGATCTGATCTTGACTGAAATTCTAACGTGTATGTGCTCTAATCTGAACAAATATTCTATCCTAATTTACAGTCCTTGATTTATCATATTTTTGTGATTTTTATATTAATCTTTTAAATGATATCCCATATAGTAAACAAATAAAATTCTAAAATTTAGTAAAAGAGAATATCAGCCAGAACTGATTTCTAACACACTACAGTAAAATGTGGACTGTAAATTAGAAATAAAGAAAATAATTAAGAATTCCTACCTACCATCGCATCATAAAAACTTGTAATTCCCGGGAATGAATCTAACTAAATGGCTAAAAGACTTGTACACCAAAAGCTCTAAGACATGACAAGAAAAAAAATAAACTGCATATGGCACAAATAGGGAAGAAAGATAGTCTGTTCATAAGTTAGAGAATATTGTTTAAATGACCATAAAAACCAAAGCAATCTACAGATTTAATGAAATTTCTATCAAAATATAAATGGCATTTTTCAAAGAGCTGGAACCAAAAAATTCCAAAATTATCTGGAAAGACAAAAGTCCCTGCATAGCACAAACAACCATGAGATGATTAGTCAATGCTAAATGCAGCATACTCCCTGACTTCACACTATAATACAAAGGTACAAAAAAAGACATAGAACAATGCAACAAAACAGAATTCCCACAAATGAACCCACACTTAAATGAAAATTAATCTATGACAAAGAGTACAAGAATATACAGTTGGAAAAAGATAGAGTCTTCAACAAATGGTAGTGGGAAAACCGGACAACTACACAAACGAGTGAAACTGGACTGCTCTACCACACCGCGCACAAAAATAAGTTCAAAATGGAGCCATAAAACTTCTAGAAAAAAATGGCACTACACTTTTTCCCACTGGTCCTCACAATATTCTTTTTGATGTAGCTCCCAGCCCAGGTGAAACAAACTAAAAATAAATAGGATTACATCAAACTATGAAGATTTTATACAGGGAAATAAGTTATCAACAAAAGAAAGGACCAGCTGTAGAATGGGAGAAGATATTTGCAAATTCTGTGATTAAAAGGGGTTAATATCCAAAAGATAGAAAAAACTCATACAACTCAGCATCAACAAAACCTGGTTAAAAGTGGGCAGAAGATCTGAATAGATATTTTCCCTGAAAGGTCATCAGACAAATGAAAAGATTGTCAACATTCCAAGTCATCAGGGAAATACAAATCAAAACGCAGGGAGATATCACCTCATACCTGTCAGAATAACTACCACCAAATACCGCAAATAACAAATGTTGGCAAAGATATAAAGAAAAAGTACCTTCACTCTGGAACATTTGCTGCTGCTGCTGGTGCTGCTAAGTTGCATTAGTCGTGTCTGACTCTGTGTGACCCCATAGACGGCAATCCACTAGGCTCCACCGTCCCTGGGATTCTCCAGGCAAGAACACTGGAGTGGGTTGCCATTTCCTTCTCTAATGCATGAAAGTGAAAAGTGAAAGTGAAGTTGGTCAGTCGTGTCCGACTCTGCAACCCCATGGACTGCAGCCCACCAGGCTCCTCCATCATGGGATTTTCTAGGCAAGAGTACTGGAGTGGGGTGCCATTGCCTTCTCCGCTGAAACATTTGAGGGTATGTAAATTGGTGTAGCCAATGTGGAAAATAGTATGGAGATTCCTCAATTAAAAATGGAACTACCATATAACCATAGGCAATGCTACTCCTGAGTATATATCAGAAGAAAGCCAGAACAGTAAGTAGAAAACATATATGCACCCCTATGTTCATTGCAGCCTTATTTACAATCATCAAGATATGGAAGCAACCTAAATGCTCAACAATAAATGAAAGGGTAAAAATGACATGCTCTACATATACAATGGAATATTACTTAGCCACGAAAAAGAGCTAGATCTTGCAATTCATGACAATGTGAATGGAACTATATGGTATTATGCTATGTGAAATAAATAAGACAAAGAAAGACAAATTATGCATGATTTCACTTAAATATGAAATCTACATAAACAAACCAAACAAGTGTATAAAACAGAGTCATAATTACAGAAGAAAAAAAAAAACAAACAGGTGACTGCTAGAGGAAATGATGTTGAGGGGAGGAAAGAAATAGGTAAAGAAGTTTAATATGTACAAATTTCCAGTTGCAAAATAAATGAGTCAAAATAAATGAGTGATGGAAATATATTCTAGAACTATATAGATGTTTGTATGTAATATATCCTAACTAAGTCTTCCCCAGGAGGTATAGTGGTAAAGAATCTGTCTGCCAATGCAGGAGGCACTAGAAACATAGGTCTGATCCTTGGGTTGAAAAGCTCCACTAAAGCAAGAAATGGCAACCCACTCTGGTATTCTTGCCTGGGAAATTCTATGGACAAAAAAGCCTAATGGGCCACGGTCCATGGGGTTGCAAAGAGTCGGACATGACTGAGCACAGCAGCACACACATGTATAACTAGACTTACTGCAGTGATCATTCTGAAATGCGTAAAAATATCAAGTCATATATTCTGTGTTTGGAACTAACACAGTGTTATAGGCCAACTATGTTCCAAAAATGAATGAACAAACTATTTCCTAGAAAAAGTGATCAGATTTGTGTTTACCAGAAAGGGGGATTTTGGAAGGAATTGGATGAAGGCAGTCAAAATGTACAAATTTCCAGTAATAAGACACATAAGTCCTACAACATGATGAAAATAACTAACACTGCCCTGTGTTATATATGAATGTTATTGAGTGAATCCTAAGGTCTTTCATCAACCAAAGAAACTTTATTTTTCTTTACCTGTGTCTATGTTATTCACTAAACTTACTGTGATAATCACTTCTTGATGTATATAAATCAAATCCTTAAGCTGTATACCTTAAATTTATACAAGCTATGTGTCAATTATATCTCAATACAAGTGGAAGAAAAAAAGAGCACAACTCTTAATATTTGTGTAGGGCCTAACTTCAATTGTCTGAATATTAAGTACTCCATCGACATCTGAAACTGGGATGGTCCAACTGCAAGTTCCCTTTCCCACTCTGTTCCTGTGAATAAGATACTTCCTTATCAACTATGCCAGGGACAGTTTATGCTTATAACTGTGCCACAAGTTTCAGTTCCCTGTTAATACATGGAATTATTCAAGGAAGCCAGCCATAACCACTCAGTGAACCCAGAGGACGTTTCACTCCCTTGATACTGCAGCGCTCCCCAGGCCTGGTGGTTCATGCTGTTTCCAAGTGCAGCCCTCAGGAGCACTTTTAGTGAGTGCCGAGTCCTCCTACCCCAGGCTGTGGGTGTGTGTGATTACCCAACCGCTCATCAGCCCAGTATTGGAGGTTGTGTTCAGACACCCCTAAAACTCTAGTATGGGAATTCATCTCATCAGTGTGGTAAAAAGCAACTATTACAATAACCACAAAGATACAATTATAGGTACTTTAAATTTTTGTTTTATGTGAAGTCGCTCAGTCGTGTCCTACTCTTTGCGACTCCATGGACTGGTAGCCTACTAGGCTCCTCCCTCCATGGGATTCTCCAGGCAAGAGTACTAGGGTGGGTTGCCATTTCCTTCTCCAGGGGATCTTCCCGACCCAGGGATCGAACCCGGGTCTCTTGCACTCCAGGCAGACGCTTTAACCTCTGAGCCACCAGGGATGAGTCTAATGAATCCTAACTGAAACAAATGCAACTACCTGAAGCACAATGAACCAAGTATATGTTAGCTGTAGGATATGAGTCTACATTTCAGCAGGAAAATTCATAGAAAAGTAGACATATGTGGCGTGTCAGTATGTAAATAGCATTTGGAGTCACTAGTTTTGATGTGGAAGTTCAGGCAAATAAAAAGAAAATTTGGCAATAAAACATATTTATTCTAATGAGTCATTTGACTGAACTTCTTTCGTGGAAATCTTATATATAAAAATTTGTTAAAATTTTAGATTTTGAAAGCATGTAACAAATGTTTCAAAGAAAGGTGTTAATTTGCAAATAATTTCTTGCATTTTAATTAAGTTTGACAACAAATGTATGTCTGAGGTATTAGATCACAGTTGAAACACACAGTAAGTATTTAGTAGGAATATTCTCAAAATCTGATAAAGGAATTGAATGTGTTCCACACTTAGCTTAAATAAATTTATGAGACAGCTAAAAAAAAAAGGCAAAAACCTAGAATATGGAAAGAGAAGTAAATGCCTGGGTGATTAAAGAAGAGGAAGAACATCCATTTCAAATACTCCTTCTCCTCTGTACAATTTTCTTGCATTTAACAGGTGAAACTAATTTATTTGTCTTCTGTAATTCCCTAGTTGTTTTGTTAAAAAAAAAAAAAGACTGTGTATTTTTATTTATGTATCTTCCCACCCTGACACCCTGATAAGTCCAGAACATCCACAAAATAAGGGCCAGTTATCTTTGTAATCCTACTCTGACAAGAAGATTAAAAGTCTGATATTTGTCCAGTAAATCTAGAAAGAACACATCTATAATATTCTTTTGATGTATAAAAAGAGGTTATCTCTAAGCACTCATATTTTTCCATATATGTGTATGTGTGTGTGTCTCAGAGAAAGAATAGAACACGAAGCAGTTTAAGATGTCAGTTCATCCATAGAATTTGCACCTCTTCTCTCTCAGATTCCTCTGGAATAGATAGAATGAATTATGAGGAAGAAAACAATAGAACCCCAAGGAGAACAGCTGACTGATCAATGTGAAAGATCAACTTTTGATGAAGAGAAGGAGAAGCTGCTCCCAAGCATAGGCTAGAAGGAAGAAAGAAGGAGCAAGTCTTCACAGAGAAACTGTCAGAAGCTGTCGTCTCAGAGTGAAAATGTATGCTTAAAGCACAGAAACGACAAATAGGGCTAAAGTGTTAGTACAAAATAACTATCCTTTGATGACAATTCACCTTTTTCTGAACTTGAACACACAAATCACAAGGAATTAAAATGGTCCTGAAGGAAATGGCAATCCACTCCAGTACTCTTGCCTGGAAAATCCCATGGACAGAGGAGCCTGGTGGGCTACAGCCCGTGGGGTCACAAAGAGCTGGACACGACTGAGTGACTTCACTTGTTGCCTTAACAGGACCATGTGATTCGTTTCAATGAATGAACAGTCAAGAGAAATGGCATGTGTCTTTTGTGGGCTAAATCACTTAACTATTACCCTTCCAGAGCTCTCTTTCTATCAATTACAGGCCAGCAACACTGAGATGTTGGTGGCTTTATCAGCCTACCCCCAGAGTGAAGAAATGAAGAAAAGAGAACCTAGTCTCTACTGTTGTTAAAGTGACTAAGGTTTTGCCTTATTTGTTATCTTAGCAAAGTCTACTCTACTATTATTTTGCCTGTCATTTTATGCAAAAATTGGAGGAGGGGGGAGTGGAAAATACAAGTGTCTAGGTTGCATATTGGTACCACAGGATTTACCCCTTATTATTCTGTTATTTGGAGGTTCACACAAAATACAGAAACATGATGGCTAGGAGAAAAACAGACTTGATATGAGATACAACTTTTAAAATAAAAATTTATTAAACGATCATCACTGTAATTTTAAAAGGCTCACATTTAGACATATTTTCATTAAGCTTCAGAAAAACAAAGGAGAAGATATTAAAAGCTTCTATTGGGGGCAGGAGAAGAAGGGGACGACCGAGGATGAGATGGCTGGATGGTGTCACTGACTCAATGGACGTGAGTCTGAGTGAACTCCGGGAGCTGGTAATGGACAGGGAAGCCTGGCGTGCTGCGATTCATGGGGTCTCAAAGAGTCAGATACGACTGAGCGACTGAACTGACTAACGGAAAGACATTTGTTTAAAAGCTACTCAGAAAGCAATGAGAGACATATAGATGGCCAAGAGGCATATGAAAAGATGACCAACTTTGCTAATTGTTAGAGAAATGCAAATCCAAACTACAATGTGGTATTACATCACACTGGTCAGAATGGCTAGCATGAAAATGCCTACAGACAATACATGATGGAAAGAGTGCGGAGAAAAGGAGCGCTCCTACACTGTTGATGGGACTGTGAAGCTGAATAGTCAGTATGAAGGACAGTGTGGAGGTTCCTTAAGAAAGAGAGATGCCACATGATCCGGTAATCTCACTCCTGGCCATATATTAGGAGAAAAACATAATTTGAAAAGATACATGCACTCCAATGTTTGCTGCAATACCATCAACAATAGTCAAGAGCTGGAAGCAACCTAAAAGTCCATTGACAGAGGGATGGATAAAGAAGATATGGTACATATATTCAAAGGACTACTACTCAGCATATGAAAGAATGAAATAATGTCGTTTGTATCAACATGGATGGACTTAACAATGATCATACTAAACGAAGTCAGTAAGACAGAGAAAGATAAATATCACAGGACATCACTTACCTGTGAATCTTAAAAGAAAAGATACAAATGAACTTAATTTACAAAACAGAAACAGACACAGACATTAAAAACAATCTATGGTTACCAAAGGGGAAGCTTGGAGGAGAAAGGGATAAATTAGAAGATTGGTATAAACATATAAACATTACTGTATATGAAATATATAATCAACAAGGATCTACTGTACAGTACAAGCAACTCTACTCAATTTTATTCAGTAAACTATATGGGAAAAGAATCTAAAAAGAATAAATGTGTGTATTTGTGTAACTGAATACTTAACTATATATCTGAAACTAATATCACAAGGTAAATCAACTATACTTTAATATAAAGTATTAAAGAAAAAGAAAAATGAAATTTATATAAAATAAATCAAATGAATATATATAAATATGTAAATATATAAATACATTTTTATATCAAATGAAAATTAAATAATAGAAAAAGTTTTCCATTACTATTGTAAATGATGTCCCATACACTGAATAAAGAAAATTCCAAAATTTTACTGAATGACATAATTACCCAGAATTTCATTCAAGCTTTTCCATTATTAAATGAGTGTTATAAGTTAAAAATTAAAAAAGAAAGAAAAATTAAGGAAACAATCCCTTGTACCATCAGCCTAAAACAAACAACAAAACACCTAGGGATAATCAAACCAAAGGGAGTTATAAGACTTGTATTCCAAGAACGCTAGAATGCTAATGAAAGGAATTCTATATGACACAAACATGGAAAAATAAACTGTGTTCTTAAATTGGAAGAATATCGTTTAAATGACCATACTACCCAAGGCAATGTACAGATTCAATGAAATTCCTATCAAAATATCAGGACATTTTTCAAAGAATTCCAAAATTGCATGGAAACACAAAAGACAAGACAATACAATTTTAAGAAGTAAATCAAAGTTGGAAGTACTACACTCCATGATTTCAAACTATAATACAAAAATAGAATAATCAAAACAGTGCTGGGCATGAAAATCAAACACATAGATTAATAGGACAAAATAGTAATTATAGAAATGAACTCACACTTTTATAGAAAATTAATCTATGACAAAGAAGGCAAGAATATACAACGGGGGAAAAGACAGACTCTTCAGCCAATGGCAGTGGGAAAACTGGAGAACTACATGCAAAAGAGTCAGACTGGACTGCTCTGTCACACTATGAACAAAACTAAATGCAGAATGAAGCCATTAAACTTCTAGGAGAAAACTGGCAATACATATTTAGACACTGGTTCTCACAATATTTTTATTTAGTTTTTTTGCTATGTATCCTTGCACAAGTGAAACGAGCAAAAATAAGCAAACAGGATTACATCAGACTATAAGGCCTTTGCACAGAGAACTAAACTGTTGATAAAACAAAAGGACCATTAACTGATTGGGAGAAAATATTTTTAATTGATGTGAGTTATATGAAATTAGTAACCAAAATATACAAACAACTCTTTCAACTCCACACTAGTGAAATAAAAAACCTGATTAAAAAAATAGGTATAGAATCTGAATAGACATTTTTCTGACAAAGATGATCATCAGTCAAATGAAAAGATTTTCAACATCACTAATTATCAGGAAGATGCAAATCAAAACCACAATGAAATATCACTTCACACCTGTCAGAATAAGTATTATCAAAAAGGCAACGAATAGCAAGTGTTGATAAGGATATGAAGAAAGGGAACCTCTGTGCTGGAGGACTGGGGGGTATGTAAATTGATGAAGCCAGTATGTAAAATAGTAGGGAGATTACTCAAACAATTAAAAGGGAACTGCATATGAACATAGGAAATTCCTCTCCTGGCTATATCAGAAGAAATCAAAGCACTGAGGAGAAAAATATATGCGCCCTATGTTCATTGCAGCCTTATTTACAATTGTCAAAATATGGAAGCAACCTAAAGTACCTCTCAGTAAATGAATGGGTAAAGATAATATACTTAGCCATGAAAAAGAATGAAAGCTTCCCACTCTCAAAAACATGGATGAATCTAAAGAGTATTCTATTAAGTGAAAAAAGTCAAAGAGAGACCAATAGTGTGATTTCACTTATATGTGAAATATAAATCAGCAAAATAAATCAATAAACATAAATCAGAAACAGAATCATAAAGAGAACAAACAGGGGAGAGGCTGGTACAGAAGGGAAAGAAGTACATAAATATTAAGAGGTACAAACTTCCAATTGCAAAATAAATGAGTTACAAGTATGAAATGTACAGTGATGGAAATATAGTTAAACTATAAAACAGGTTTATATGGTGATTTATCATAATGAGACTTATTGTGGTGATTGTTTTGCAAGATACAGAAATATTAAATCACTATGTTCTGTATCAGGAATTACCACAGTGTGAAGATCAAGTATTCTTCAAAAATAAATGAACAAACAATCTCATGGGAAAAAAGAGATCAGATTTGTAGTTATCAGAAAGGAGGTGTGGGTAGGAATTGGCTGAAGGAAGTCAAAATGTGCAGCCTTCCTGTTACAAGACACATAAGTCCCAAGGATGTAATCTATTTATATAATATGATAAATATAACTAACACTGCCCTATGTTGCATATGAATATTTTTAAGAGAGTAGATCCTTAGGGCTCTCATTAGGCAAATAATTTTTTCCCTGAATTTCTTTAATTTTATATCTATATGAGGTGATGGATATTCACTAAACTTATGTGACTATCACTTCATAACGTATGTAAGTCAGATCATTAACTTATACATCATCAGTTTAGTTGCTCAGTCATGTCCAACTCTTTGAGACCCCATGAATGGCAGCACACTAGGCCTCCCTGTCCATCACCAACTCCCAGAATTCACCCAAACTCATGTGCATTGAGTCGGTGATGCCATCCAGCCATCTTATCCTCTGTCGTCCCCTTCTCTTCCTGCCACGAATTCCTCCCAGCATCAGAGTCTTTTCCAATGAGTCAACTTTTCGCATGAGGTGGCCAAAGTATTGGAGTTTCAGCTTTAGCATCAGTCCTTCCAATGAACACCCAGGACTAGTCTCCTTTAGAATGGACTGGTTGGATCTCCTTGCAGTCCAAGGGACTCTCAAGATTCTTCTCCAACACCACAGTTCAAAAGCATCAATTCTTTGGCACTCAGCTTTCTTCACTGTCCAACTCTCACACCTATATATGACTACTAGAAAAACCATAGCCTTGACTAGAGGGACCTTTGTAGGCAAAGTAATGTCTCTGCTTTTCAATATGCTATCTAGGTTGGTCATAACTTTCCTTCCAAGGAGTAAGCGTCTTTTAATTTCATGGCTGCAGTCACCATCTGCAGTGATTTTGGAGCCCCCAAAATAGTCTGACACTGTTTCCACTGTTTCCCCATCTATTTCCCATGAAGTGATGGGACCAGATGCCATGATCTTCATTTTCTGAATGTTGAGTTTTAACTTTTTCACTCTCCTCTTTCACTTTTATCAAGAGGCTTTTTAGTTCCTCTTCACTGTCTGCCATAAGAGTGGTGTCATCTGCATATCTGAGGTTATTGATATTTCTCCCAGCAATCTTGATTCCAGCTTGTGCTTCTTCCAGCCCAGCATTTCTCATGATGTACTCTGCATAGAAGTTAAGTAAGTAGGGTGACAATATACAGCCTTGACATACTCCTTTTCCTTTTTGGAAACAGTCTGTTGTTTCCTGATCTGCATATAGGTTTCTCAAGAGGCAGGTCAGGTGGTCTAGTATTCTCTTCTCTTTCAGAATTTTCCACAGTTTATTGTGATCCACACAGTCAAAGGCTTTGGCATAGTCAATAAAGCAGAAATAGATGTTTTTCTGGAACTCTTGCTTTTTCAGCAGAAGTTGGCAATTTTATCTCTGGTTCCTCTGCCTTTTCTAAAACCAACTTGAACATCTGGAAGTTCACAGTTCACTTATTCCTGAAGCCTGGCTTGGAAAATCTTGAGCATTACTTTACTAGCATGTGAGATGATTGCAATTGTGCAGTAGTTTGAGCACTGCTTGGCATTGCCTTTCTTTGGGATTGGAATGAAAACTGACCTTTTCCGGTCCAGTGGCACCTGCTGAGGTTTCAAAATTTGCTGGCGTAGTGAGTGCAGCACTTTTAAAGCATCATCTTTCAGGATTTGAAATAGCTCAGCTGGATTCCATCACCTCCATTAGCTCTGTTGGTAATAGATCAGAGGCAGTGGCTGAGCTGAGGTGCCCCATGCCGGAAGTCAGGGGTGACAGTTGAGAGGAGCAACCCCAAGTCCAAGGTGCAGGAAGGCCGAGAGGAGCTACTCCATTTTCAAGGTCAGGAGAGGTGCCCTCCTCCAAGGTAAGGATCAGTGGCTACGCTTTGCTAGAGCAGCTGTGAAGAGATACCCCACGTCCAAGGTAAGAGAAACCCAAGTAAGATGGTAGGTGTGGCGAGAGGCATCAGAGGGCAGACACACTGAAACTATAATCACAGAAAACTAGCCAATCTGATCACATGGACCACAGCCTTGTCTAACGCAATGAAACTAAGCCATGCCATGTGGGGCCACCCAAGACGGATGGGTCATAGTGGAGAGGTCTGACAGAATGTGGTCCACTGGAGAAGGGAATAGCAAATGGCCTCAGTATTCTTGCCTTGGGAACCCCATGAACATTATGAAAAGGTTATATATCATCAACTTATATGAATTCAATGTCAATTATATCTCAATAATACTGGAAGAAAAAAGAACACAAAATAGGTGTGTAAAGCCTAACTAAAATTGTCTGAATATTAACTGCCAGGTTGACCTCTGAAACTGGAATGGCCCAATGGGAACTTCTCCTGCCAACTCTGCTCCTGTGGATAAGATGTCTCTTTATCAAATATACAAGGAACAGCTTGTGCTGTTACCCTTGTAAAGAGTTTCAGTTCACTGTTAGCACACAGAATTTTCAAGGAAGCCAATCACATTCTCTATTGGATTTAGAGCTTTTATTTTCCTGATACCCCAAAGCCTCCTCTACTGTCTGGTGGCACAGGTGATCCCCAGGTAGACTCCTGGTGTGTACTGTGTCCTCCCTAACCCAGGCTGTGGGTATATGTGACTAATCAACTGAACTGCTGTCAGCTTCATCTGCCCAGTTTTGGAGGTTTTGTACAGACATCCCTATAACTCTAGGCTGTGAACTCCTCTCTCACCAGTGTGTTAAAAAGACAGTGATTAAATAATAAAGAATTCTTCAGATTTTAGTCAGTCTTTGTTTCTTGAAGCAAATGGACTAAGTTGAACCATGATTCTAGACACATGATGGAACCATTCACTAAGTAAGGCAAGTCAGGAGAGGGACTGGATTGGAGGAGAAACCGTGAGTTCAATTGGCAAGGTTTCGTTGTATGTCCCCAAGAGATAACAAGGTATCATGTAGCTGTAGGATAAGGGTCAGCAGGAAAATGCATAGTAGGGAAAAATACAATTTTTATATTTTATAAAATATATTTTTATATTATAAATAAGAGTCCATTTATAAATACCACTTGAAGCCATCAGTTTACATGTGGAAAGCCAGGCAAATAAAAGAATATTTAGCCATAAACATGTATTTATTCTAATGAATACTTTCACTTTATAGTTTGTGCCAATCTTATTTATTGAAATTTCTTACAAAGATAGAATTTTAAAGGATCTAATGGATGTTTTAAAGAAAGGTGCTAATTTTCACAGGTATGTTTGTAATTTCTCATTATTTAGGTAAGTTTTATAGAGAAGCTATGTCTGAGGTCTTAGATTAAATGAGAAGTAAACACTAAATACTGAGTAGGATTTTTCATAAATTCCTATGAAGAAATTGAATGTGTCCCATACTTGGCTTAAATGATTTTATAGAAGTGGAAAAATCCAGACTATGGAAAGAAAAGTAAAGGACTGGGTAGGAAAAGAAGGGGAGGAATATTCATTTCAAATATTACTTCTCCTATGCAGCCTCTTGGCTAAAAGGGTAAAGCGTCTGTCCACAATGCAAGAGACCTGGGTTCGATACCTGGATGGGGAAGATCCCGGAGAAGGTACTCTTGCCTGGAAAATCTCATGGATGGAGAAGCCTGGTAGGCTATAGTCCATAGGGTCACAAAGAGCTGGACATGACTGAGCGACTTCACTTCACTCACATGCAGCCTCTCATTCATTTAACAGGAAAAGGAATTTTTATATATATACTCTCTAATTTCCTAGTTGTTTTATTATTTTAAAATAATAACACTGTATGTTTGTGTTTATTTCTCATCCTTCTGTGATAAATTCTGAGCTCTTCCAAACAAGAGCGGGTTATTTTTGTAATCTCATTGTGACAGCAATTAAAAGCCTGATATTTTCCCCATAAATCTAGTAAGAACAGATTCATAATATAATTTTGATATGTAAAAAGAGGTGATCATAAAGCATTCTATGTATTTTTTCTCATATATTTAGGTGTGTTTCAGTGAAAGAATAAAACCCGAGGCTGAACAGAGGGGGAAAATTGCTATTCAGCTTCAGATTGAGATGCCAGATAACACATAATGAAGTTGCTCAGTCATGTCTGACTCTTTATGACCCCTTGGACTGTAGCCTACCAGGCTCCTCTGTCCGTGGAATTTTCCAGGCAAGAGTACTAGAGTGGGTTGCCATTTCCTTCTCCAGGGGATCTTCCCAACCCAGAGATCGAACCCGGGCCTCGCACATTGCAGACAGATGCCTTGCTCCAAGTCTCAGTGAGAGTCCTCTGGAAAACACAGAATTCCAGAGGTGTGGAAGTATTACTGACCAATAAGAAATATCAACACTTTTGTTGAAGTCGAATAGAAGATGTAACCGAGCATAGGCTAGAAGGAAGAAGGAAAGACCAAGTTTTCACGGAGCATCTCTCCAGAACTCTCTCCTGACAGTGAGGCAATATGCTAAAGCACGGAAATGGAAAACAGCTGAAGCTCACTGCAAGTGTCAGTATGGAACAACTGTCCTTAGCGCATTCATCTTTCTTCAAAGCTGAACACTCAGATCGCCAGCAATCCATGTTCACTCCCGAGAACCGGTCCAGACATTTGCACAGGACCATGTGATTGGTTATGACATATGAACAAAAGAAAAATGACATGTGTACTTTGGCAGGCTGGATCATAATTACTACCCTTCCAGACTCTCTTTCCATCAATTACAGAAGAGCAACACTGAGATGTTGGTGGCTTTATCAGCCTACACCTACAGTGAAGATATGTGGACAAAGATCTCAGTCTCTGCTATCTTAAAGTCACTAAGATTATTGTCTTGCTTGCTATCTCAGCAAAATCTAATCTTTTCTTATTTTGCCTGTCTTCTTATCTATAAGTTGGGGTGGTGGGAGTGGGAAATCCAAGCCTTTTCTATGAATATTGGTACCCCAGCATTTATCCGTTATAATTCTAGTATTTGGAAATTCACACGAATAAGAGGAGAAAAACAAATTTGACAGGAGATAAATATTTAGAATGAAGAGTTTATCAAATATTCATCACTTTAAATGGTTCAAACCTAGATGTATTTTCATTACACTTTAGAAAAATGAAGAGAAGATATTAAAATCATCTAAAGACAATTTTAAAAGTCATTCAAAAGACAGTGAGAGACATACAGATGTGCCAAGACACACATGAAAAGATGGGCAGCATCACTGATTATTAGATGAAATGCAAATCAAAACTGCAATGAAACATCACCTCATACAAGTCTGTATGGCTGTCACCAAAATGTTTACAAACAATAAATGCTGGAGAGGGTGTGGAGAGGAGACTCCTCCTACACTGTTGGTGGGAATGTAAGTTGGTAAACCACTATGGAGAACAATATGGAGGTTCTTTAAAAAAACTAAAAATAGAACTATCACATGATCCAACTGTCCCACTTCTGGGCATATATCTAGAGAAAATCATAATTCAAAAGATGAATGCACTTCAGTATTCACTGCAGTGCTATTGACAGTAGCCTAGACCTAAAAACAACCTAAATGTCCATTGACAGAGGACTGGATAAAGAAGATGTGGTACATATACAGTGGATTACTTCACAGTCATAAAAAATTGAAACAATGCTATTTGTAGCAACATGGATGGACATAGAGATTATCATGCTAAGTAGGTCAGAGAAAGATGAATGTATGATATAGCTGATATGTGGTATATTAAAAATGATCAAGGTACTCACTTACAAAGCATAAACAGACTCATAGACTTTTAAAACAATCTTATAGTTACCAAAGAGGAAACATGTCAGGGAATGACAAATTAGGCTTTAGGGATTAACATACGTACACAACTATATATGAAACAGATAATCAAAAGGGTTCTAGGTATAGCACTGGGAAATAAATTCAATACACTGTAGCCATCTACATGGGAAATGATCTGAAAAGAATATATAATATATATATAGGATATATATACATGAATAACTGAATCACTTAGTGGTACACATGAAACTAATATCACATTGTAAATCAACTATACAGAAAAAAAAATCCAGAAATAGCAAATTATACTCTAAAATTATAATTTTGAGTGAGTGAGTGAAGTTACTCAGTCGTGTCTGACTCTCTGCGACCCCGTGGACTATAGCCCACCAGGCTCCTCTGTCCATGGGATTCTCCAGGCAAGAATACTGGAGTAGGTTGCCATTTCCTTCTTTCCAACCCAGGGATCAAACCCAGGTCTCTCGCATTGCACGCAAACTCTTTAACCTCTGAGCCACCAGGGAAGCCCAAGAAGTAGTCTAAAATTATAGGATATAAAATTCACACATGTATATATGAAGATTTAAAAGAATGTGGAAAGTGAAATCTAGAATGTGCAAATTTGTAGTGATTAAAAATATTTATTGTCATTTAAAAAATTTTTATTGAAGGATAATTGCTTTACAGAATTTTGTTGTTTTCTGTCAAACGTCAACATGGATCAGCCATAGGTAAACATATATTCCCTTCCTTTAGAACCTCCTTCCCATATCCCTCCCCATACCTCTCCTCTAGGTTGATAGAAAGACCCTGTTTGAGTTTCCTGAGCCATACAGCAAATTCCCCATGGCTATCTATTTTACATATGGTAATGTAAGTTTCCATGTTACTCTTTCCATACATTTCACCCTGTCCTCCCTTTTCCCCATGTCTATATGCCTATTCTCTATTCCTGTTTCTCCATTGCTGCCCTGTAAATAAATACTTCTGTACCATTTTTCTAGATTCCATACATATGTTTTAGAATATGATATTTATCTTTCTCTGACTCACTTCACTCTGTGTAATAGATTCGTCCACCTCATCAGAACTGACTCAAATGCGTTCCTTTTTATGGCCAAGTAATATTCCATTGTGTATATGTACCATAACATCTTTATCCATTCATCTGCTGATGGACATCTAGGCTGTTTCCATGTTCTAGCTATTGTAAATAGTGCTGCAGTGAACAACGGGATACATGTGTCTTTTTCAGTTTCAGTTTCCGCAGGGTATATGCCTAGGAGTGGGATTGCTGGGTCATATGGTGGCTTTATTCCTAGCTTTTAAAGGAGTCTCTATACCGTCTTCCATAGTGGCTGTATCAGTTTACATTCCCACCAACAGTGCAACAGTGTTCCCTTTTCTCCACACCTTTTCCAGCATTTCTTGTTAGTAAACTTTTTGATGACGGTCATTCTGACCTGGGACTTCCCTTGCAGCTCAGTCAGTAAAGAATCTGCCTGCAGAGCCAAAGACCCGGTTTCAATCCCTGGGTTGGGAAGATCCCAAGGAGAAGAAATGGCAACCCACTCTAGTATCCTCGCCTAGAAAATCTCATGGACAAAGGAGCCTGGTGGGCTGCAGTTCATGGTGCTGCAAAGAGTTAGGCACGACTGGGTGACTAACACTTATTTATTCTGACTTGTGTGAGGTGATATCTCATTCTGGTTTTCATTTGCGTTTCTCTAATAAGTGATGGTAGGCATCTTTTCCTGTGTTTGTTAGCCATCTGTGTGTCTTTGGAGAAATGTCTGTTTAGGTCTTTTCACCACTTTTTGATTGGACTGTTTGTTTTTCTGGCATTGCATTGTATGAGCTGCTTCTATATTTTAGAAATTAATTTTTTGTCAATTGTTTCATTTGCTATCATTTTCTCCCATTCTGAGGGTTGCTTATAGTTTCCTTTACTGTGCAAAAGCTTTTAAGTTTAATCAGGTCCCACTTGTTTACTTGGTTTTTAATTCCATTAGTCTAGGAGGTGGGTCATAGAGGATCTTGCTTTGTTTTATGTCATTGAGTGTTCTGCCTATGTTTTCATCTAAGAGTTTTATAGTTTCTGGTCTTACATTTAGGTCTTTAATCCATTTTGAGTTTATCTCTGTGTATGGTATAGGAAGTGTTCTAATTCATTCTTTTACATGTAACTGTCCAGCTTTCCCAGCACCATTTATTAAAGAGGCTGTCTTTGCCCCATTGTATAGTCTTGCCTCCTTTGTCAAAATAAGGTACCCATGGTACCCAAGATGCATGGGTTTATTTCTAGGCTTTCTGTCTTGTTCCATTAGTCTATATTTCTGTTTTTGTGCCAGTACCATATTGTCTTGATGACTGTAGCTTTCTAGTATAATCTGAAGTCAGGAAGGTTAATTCCTCCAGCTCCATTCTTTTCTTGACTGGCTCTTCAGGGTCTTTTGCGTTTCCATATGAATTGTGAAATGCGAAATTTTTGTTCTAGCTCTGTGAAAAATGCCATTGGTCATTTGATAGGGATTGCATTGAATCTTTAGATTGCATTTGGTAGTATAGTCATTTTCATAATATCGATTCTTCCTACCCAGGAACATGAACTATCTCTCCATTTAGGTTGCCTTTGATTTCTTTCATTACTGTCTTATAATTTTTACCTTTATCAAACATTTAACAAGTACTTCCACAGTAGTACAGTCTATGTAATGGATTCAGAATTATAATTAAAAAGTCATGAAGAACAATGTTCAACCACTCAATAGATCAGATCTTACTGAATTCTAACATGTATGTGTTCTCATCTGACCAAATGCTATTCCACCCTAATTTATAATTTTCAAATGAGCATTTTTGTAATTTTCATATTAAATTACTATTGCATATGGTTCTGAAGTTCAGTGAATGACAGAATTAACCAGAACTTATTCCTAATATATTACAATAAAATGTAGATTAATATGAAGAACAAATAAAAAGAAAGAAAAATAATCCCATTTACCATGACATCATAAAGAACCTAGGAATTAATCTAAGTAAGGAGGGGTGTGTGTGTGTGTGTGTGTGTTCAGTCGTGTCCGACTCTCAGCAGCCCCATGGACTGCAGCATACCAGGCTCCTCCATCCATGGGATTTTCCAGGCAAGAGTACTGGAGTGGGGTGCCATTGCCTTAGCCAAAAGCACACATAGATCAATGGAATCAAATAGAGATTCCAGAAATGAATTCACACTTATATAGAAAACTAACCTACGACAAAGAAGGAAGAACATATGAGAAAAAGGAGACTCTTTAACAAATGGCAGTGGGAAAACTAGACAGCCACATGAAAAAGAGGTCAGACTGGACTGCTCTGTCACACTATGCATAGAAATAAATTCAAATGAATCCATAAAATTTCTAGGAGAAAATGCAATACATTTCTACACTGTTTGACAATGACCTTCACAGTATATATCTTTTTTTTTGGATTATGTCTCTTCACACAGGTGAAACAAAAGCAAACATAAATAGGATTACCTCAACCTGTAATGCCTTTGCACAGTGAAGTAAGCTATCAACAAAAGGACCAGCTACTGAATGAGAAAATATAGTTTTACATGATGAGACTTATGTGGGGTTAATATTCAAAATACACATACAACACATTCAACTCCACATCAAGAAAACAAACAACCTGATTAAATAATAAGTAGAGAATCGGAATAGATATTTTCCCTGCAAAGACATACAGATGGTCATCAGTCCAATGAAAAGATTTTCAATATCACTGATCATCAGGAAAATGCAAATCAAAACTACAATGAGATATTACCTCACGCCTGTCAAAATTTAACTATTATCAAAAAGTCGACAAATAACAAGTATTGGCAAAGATATGGAGAAAGGAAACTTTTGTGCTGGAGCCTTTTGATGGTATGCAAATTGGTACAGCCAGTATGGAAAAAGTATGGAGAATCCTCCAATTGAAAAGGGAACTACCTTATAACTTAGCAATTCCACTCCTGGGTGTATTTCAGAAGAAAACCAAAATAGTAAGTAGAAAAGATATATGCACAACTATATTCATAGCAGTAGTATTTAAAATGATCAAGATATGGAAGCAATGTAAGTGTCAATCAACTATACAATAGAGGAAAGATAGTCTCTTCAATAAATGATGCTAGGAAAACTGGACAGCTACATGTAAAAAAAAAATTCAATTAGAACACTCTAACACCATACATAAAAATAAACTCAAAGTGGATTAAAGACATAAATCAAGACTGGACACTATAAAACTCTTAGAGGAAAACATAGAACACTATCTGACCTAAATTGCAGCAATATCTTTTATGAGCTGCATCTCAGAGTAATGGAGATAAAAACAAAAATAAACAAAAGGGCTCTAAATTAAACTCAAAAGCTTTTGTACAGCAAAAAAGCCACAAACAAAACAAAAACGACAACCCACAGGATGGGAGAACATATTTGCAAATGATGTGACCAACAGGACATTAGTCTCCAAAACTCACAAACAACTTGCACAGCTTAACATCATAAACACAAGGAACCAAAGCAAATACAGGGAGAAAATCTAAACAGACATTTCTCCAACGAAGCCATACAAATGGCAAGAGGCACATGAAAACTGTCCAGCATCACTAATTATTCAGTTCAGTTCAGTCACTCAGTCGTGTCCAACTCTTTGCGACCCCATGAATCACAGCACGCCAGGCCTCCCTGTTCATCACCATCTCCCGGAGTTCACTCAGACTCATGTCCATCAAGTCAGTGATGCCATCCAGCCATCTCATCCTCTGTCGTCCCCTTCTCCTCCTGCCCCCAATCCACCCCAGCATCAGAGTCTTTTCCAGTGAGTCAACTCTTCGCATGAGGTGGCCAAAGAACTGGAGTTTCAGCTTTAGCATCATTCCCTCCAAAGAAATGCCAGGGCTGATCTCCTTCAGAATGGACTGGTTGGATCTCCTTGCAGTCCAAGGGACTCTCAAGAGTCTTCTTCAACACCACAGTTCAAACACATCAATTCTTCTGCGCTCAGCTTTCTTCACAGTCCAACTCTCACATCCATACATGACTACTGGAAAAACCATGTCCTTGACTAGATGGACCTTTGTTGGCAAAGTAAGGTCTCTGCTTTTAATATGCTGTCTAGGTTGGTCATAAATTTCCTTCCAAGGAGTAAGCGTCTTTTAATTTCATGGCTGCAATCACCATCTGCAGTGATTTTGGAGCCCCCAAAATAAAGTCTCTCACTGTTTCCACTGTTTCCCCATCTATTTTTCATGAAGTGATGGGACCAGATGCCGTGGTCTTAGTTTTCTGAATGTTGAGCTTTAAGCCAGCTTTTTCACTCTCCTCTTTTACTTTCATTTAGGGGCTTTTAGTTCCTCTTCACTTTCTGCCATAAGGGTGGTGTCATCTGCATATCTGAGGTTACTGATATTTCTCCTGGCAATCTTAATTCCTTCTTGTGCTTCTTCCAGCCCAGTGTTTCTCATGATGTACACTACATATAAGTTAAATAAGCAGGGTGACAATATACAGCCTTGATGTACTCCTTTTCCTATTTGGAACCAGTCTGTTGTTCCCATGTCCAGTTCTAACTGTTGCTTCCTGACCTGCATATAGATTTCTTAACTAATTATTAGAGAAATGCAAATCAAAAGTACAATAAGATATCACCTCACACCAGTTAGAATGGCTATCATAAAAAAATCCACAATAATTGCTAGAGAGGATGTGGAGAGAAGGAGTACCCTTACACTGTTGTGGTAAAGTACAGTGGAATAGCCACTCTGGAGAATAGTATAGAGCCTCCTCAAAAAACTAAAAGAGAGCTAAAGTATGATCCTGTAATCCTACTTCTACGCATGTATCTGGAGAAAAACATGTTCCAAAGGATGCATGCACCCCAGTGTTCACTGCACCACTGTTTTCAATAGCCTAGACATGGAAACAATGTAAGTATCTGTTGCTAGATGAATGGATAAGCAAAATGTGTTGTGTGTGTGTACACACACACACACACACACACAATGGAATATTACTCAACCATTAAATAGAATGAAGTAATGCCATTTGGGGCAACATGGATGGACCTAGAGATTGCCATACTGAGTGAAGTCAGAGCAAGACAAATATATTAAGATATCATATATGTGGAGTCTAAAAAAGTGGTACATATGAACTTATTTAAAAAACAGAAACAGACTCAGAGACTTAGAGAGTGAGTTTATGGTTACCAAGGGAAAGGGGTAATGGAGGTAGGGTTAGTTAGGGAGTTTGGGGTTGACATACACACACAGTTCTATTTAAAATTGACAACCAACTAGGACCTATTGTATAGCACAGGGAACTCTGCTCAATATTATATAACAATCTGAAGAGGGAAAAAAAAAATGGAAAAGTAATAGATAAATACATAGGTATAACTGAATCACTTTGCTTTATTCCTGAAACTAAAACAACATTGTAAATGAACTATCATATAAAATAAAAATTAAATTAAAAAGAAAAAGTATAACACTAAGAAAACAAGAGTAGAGTGAGCGCCACTGACCAAGGAGAAAGATCAACACACTTTTGTTGCAGAGGGAGAAGAGCTGCAAGTGAAAGGAGGAGGGAAGCAGGAAGCAGGGAGCAAGTTTTCATACAGAAACTATCAGAAGCTCTCACATTAGAGTGTGGAGTTGTGCTAGAACACAAAATTTTAAAATAGGGTTTAAATTCAGTGAAATTGTCAGTTTTGAATAACTGACCTTTCTATAATCTTGAACACACAAATTATAAACAACACATATTCATTCCCAAGCAAATTCATTGTTGGTTGTGCAGGACCATGTGACTAATTATGACCAATGAACTGTCAGAGAGAGTGCTATGTGCCCATTTGAGGATGAGATCATTTAGCCGTTACCCTTGCGGTACTCTATCCGTCAATCACAGGCCAGCGACATTGAGATGTTGGTGGCTTTATCAGCCTACACCCAGAGTGAAGAGACGTGGAACAAAGGTGCCAGTCTCTACTATTGCTAATGTCACTAAAATTCTTGATCTTTCTGCTACCTCAGCAAAAACTAAACTAATTTTATCTTGCCTATTGTACTATCCAAAAATTGGTGGTGGGGAGGGAGAATCCAAGTCTTTTATTGTGGATATTTTACCCTGGAATTTGGCCCTTATCATTCCCATTTCTGGAGGCTCACACAAAATAGAGAGAAAAGATGGAGAGGAGATGCATGAGTGCTTGCCAAGTTGCTTCAGTCATATCCGACTCTATACAGCCTTATGGACTGTAGCCTGCCAGGCTCCTCTGTCTATGAGAATCTCCAGGCAAGGGTTTCTTCCTGACCCAGGGATCAAACCCACATCTCTTAAGTTTCCTGCATTGGCAGGAGGGTTCTTTACCACTTGTGCCGTCTTTGCAGAAATAAAGTGTTTCATTGGATGCCCATCTCTTTAAAAGACTCATACATAAAAATAAAGGAGACTATATTAAAAGTTTCTATAAAACTCCTAGAGGAGAACATAGGCAAAACACTCTCCGACATAAATCACAGTAGGATCCTCTATGATCCAACTCCCAGTACACTGGAAATAAAAGCAAAGATAAACAAATGGGATCTAATTAAAATTAAAAGCTTCTGCACAACAAAGGAAACTACAAGCAAGGTGAAAAGACAGCCTTCTGAATGGGAGAAAACAATAGCAAATGAAACAACTGACAAACAACTAATCTCAAAGATATATAAGCAACTTATACAGCTCAACTCCAGAAAAATAAATGATCCAATAAAAAAAATGGGCCAAAGAACTAAATAGGCATTTCTCCAAAGAAGACATACGGATGGCTAACAAACACATGAAAAGATGCTCAACATCACTCATTATCAGAGAAATGCAAATCAAGACCACAATGAGGTACCATTTCACACCAGTCAGAATAGCTGTGATCCAAAAGTCTACAAGCAATAAATGCTGGAGAGGATGTGGAGAAAAGGGAACCCTCTTACACTGCTGGTGGGAATGCAAACTAGTACAGCCATTATGGAAAACAGTGTGGAGATTCCTTAAAAAATTGCAAATAGAACTGCCTTATGACCCAGCAATCCCACTGCTGGGCATACACACCAAGGAAACCAGAATTGAAAGAGACACATGTACCCCAATGTTCATTGCAGCGCTGTTTATAATAGCCAGGACATGGAAGCAACCTAGATGTCCATCAGCAGATGAATGGATAAGAAAGCTGTGGTACATATACACTATGGAATACTACTCAGCCCTTAAAAGAATAAATTTGACTCAGTTCTAATGAGATGGATGAAATTGGAACCAATTATACAGAGTGAAGTAAGCCAGAAAGAAAAACACCAATACAGTATACTGACACATATATATGGAATTTAGAAGACAGTAATGATGACCCTGTATGTGAGACAACCAAGAGACACAGAGGTATAGAGTGGACTTTTGGACTCTGAGGGAGAGGGAAAGGGTGGGATGGTTTGGGAGAATGGCAATGAAACATGTATATTTTCGTGTAAGAAACGAAGCGCCAATCTATGTTCAATGTAGGATGCAGGATGCATGGGGCTGATGCACAGGATGATTCAAGTAGAGGATATGGGGTGGGAGGTGGGAGGGGGCTTCGGCATTGGGAGATTTTGTTCACCTATGGCTGATTCGTGTCAATGTATGGCAAAACAAATACAGTATTGTAATTAAAAAAAAAAAACAAAAAGAATGAATTAAAAAGTGAATTTGGAAAAAAATAAAAAATAAAAAAATAAAAAAGACTCATACATAAAAATAAAGGAGACTATATTAAAAGTTTCTAAAGACACTTTTTAAAAGCCACTCAGAGAGCAATGAGAAAATGCCTGTCATGTGCCTGAGTGATGTAGTATCTACGCAATGAGGTCTAGAATCAGGAGCTGAAGTTTACTAACCACGTGACTGGGGCAACTGGTTTAATTTATTCAATTTACTTGTGCTTAACTTACCTGGACTATAAAATTGAGGGAGTAATAGTTTCTGTCGTTTATGAGTGAGAATTTAAAGTGATTAGTGCAGTGCTTAGACCTAATAAGTTGTTAATAAGTGTTGACTATAATAATTTTCAGACTAAAGAGCAATTCTCAATGTGAGAAGAGAGTAGGGCAATTAACTCAGAGCTTATAATATGCTTTAAATGATTACGGTTATGAAATGAACATAATTGGTGTCCATTTAGAGTATCCATATTTCTTTCAAACTGAAATTGTTTTTAGCTCATGAATCCCAAACAGTGTTTGGCAGTAGAAATTACTATGTAGCCATTCACAGTAACTCAGATATTTAGGGTTTTTAAGCTTGGGCTCTCGAGACTCTTATCTTGCTTCTCTTGTTAATAGAAGGGATTAGTGGGAACAGGAGGTACCTAGGAGAGTTATGTCTGCTCCAAGTGCTGATGTCTATCCTTGATAGCCTCCCGTGTCTGGTCTAGGATGTTGGTGACTGTCTTCACTGCAATAATTTGTTCCCAGATGGAATAACTTATGGTCTCTAATTTCATAAGAAAAAAACACTATTTTTTTCTGAACTGGAGCTTTTGGTTCTCCTCCTGTCAATCTCGGTTCCATCTTAGTCTTTGTTGCAAAGACTGCTGTTCTAAACTTAGCCAACTCCCAGTACAGCCTGGACTATCTTTGTATAGCCTCAGCTACAAGATCCTTTTACCTCTTTCCACCATGAATTCTCAGCAGGCATGCTGGTTCAAAATGCCAACTACGTTTTGCATTACACTCAGAAATTTCCCAGTCTTCTTCAAGTTGGTGACAGCCACAAATATCTAAGTTGCAACTACGCTTTGGCACTAAGTTGCAAGCATGCTTTATGTACTGGGTACATACTAAAGGTGTGTAAATCAATTATGTGACTGGTATGAAGATGCTAACTAGAATTAGAGATGAAAGAAATTAAAGTTTTGCACAGAATCAATGAAAGAAAGAAAGCTTTATTTATAAAAATCAATTAAAATTAAATTTAGACTAGCATATAGTTTTAGGTATTTCTGTTGAGAAGAAACTTTTATTCTAAGCTTAATCTTTTCCGAAGATCTTGATTCCATTTCTTAATCATATGTGGTGGGTACAATTTTACTCTCCATCATTTAGACAAATGCCATGATCAGAGAATGGATAAGAATAAGACTTCAGCCTTTAATGTAACCTGATACTTAGAGAATGTGATCTAAGGCTCTGTTTTGATCTTTAAAATTTATAAATGTCTCTGGGATTCACATATAAAGCCACTTGAATTTGGTTTCCTATGATTAAAATGTAAAGTTTGATTTTTTTCATTTTAATACACCTGTATTTGATAACATAACTTTGAAAACACAACAGTTGCTATTATTTCTTGTAGGACAAATAGATACTTCTTTAAGGTTTTACTAGTCAAAGGACAAACTCTATAATGTAATGTGTATATCTAGTATGACAGCTTTATTTACAGAAATATCATCTTTAAGAATAGTTTTAAAGACGAATATCAATGATAAAATATTAAAGAGGGAAAAAAGATGAACATTATGACTTCTTATAAGATACATCAGTAAACAATGATTTAAGTTACATTCTCGTATTTTATTTCAAGATTCTTTAGTATTAGAGTGTGAAAAGTAATTTGTATTAGCAATTTTTTAAAAACATAGTTGTGGGGACCTATGCCTTTGAAAAAAAGATATAATTTCTCATCAACTGATCATGCCTTTTTATAACATCTAAGTTCAAGGAAATGTGGAATGAAATGTGATAAAGGGTCAATATACATTACATATTACATTACCAATGTCTATCTTCAATAAAAACTTCATCCAGCTTCTGTACCATGTGGTATATGAGTTAGACTCACTTTAATTGACTCCAGATGTTAGTTACTATGTGGAATAATGAATCATGATCTTTTCAGCATTGTCTAAAATGAGATAATGTGTACAAAGGGAGAAAATGTAGGAAAAAATACATAATCACTAATCTATATTTATTGAGTGTACTAGACCCAAATGTGGGAAAAGAGAGAGAATCTAGAACATGGCAAAGTAAATAATGAACTAAATTAAAGGCATTCAGGCATAATGCAAAAACAGATGTCTAGAAGTCAGTACACCTGGTTATAGGCCTTACTGCTAACTTCTTATGCAAGCAACACTTAAGTGTAAATTATGCTGGCTCCCTACAGCCTAGGTTACATATGGAGAGAGGAAACAGTTTACCAGATTTCAATAGGCTGACAGGTGAGCCAGGGTAACAAAAGAGCATCTACCAGGGAGATAATACAGAGAAGAATGGTTAAAAAAAAAAAAAAAAAAGATAAACCCAGGCTTATCTAAGGCCCTAGTCCCCTATAGGTGTCCAACTACTGGTAGAATGTCATTTAGACAGAGAAGATGGACAGATGATAGTTTACAGTCAAGTAGGATCGTAGGATCATAGTTCTCATTACAGTCAAATAGGATCACAGTTCTCAAACTACTACATGGTTGCTGAGCCCACTCCAGATTATTGAAATTGGATATTTAAGGCTGAAATCCAGACATCTGAGGTTGAAACAGAGACATGTATACATTTTGTATGCTCCACAGATAATTTTAATATGCATTCAAGGTTGGGAACTAATGGATTACATGGTCATTTTAAAGTTTTGTCCTTGAAGTGGCAGGTCACAGGACAATGGACTGGGGTTCAGTCCCCTCAGTGAAGTCAAGCTCCAAGGAGTAAAGAACAAAGGGTAGGCAGAGCTATCACTCCAGGATTAACATGAGTGACCAGTGGAACCAAGTGGACAGTAGATCTCACATGTAACTGGTAGCACATTTGAGATGACCACACTTAGCCCTCAGTACTAAAGAAAGACCACAGAGTAGAGGTAGGCGATGGCCAGAGTAGATTGAAGAAGCCCTATCTGGCTTTGCAGGTGGCAGTAGTATTAAAGAATCTGCCTGCCAGTGCAGGAGATACAAGAGATGCGGTTTGATCCCTGAGTCGGGAAGATTCCCTGCAGTATGAAATGGCAAACCTGCTCTAGTATCCTTGTCTGGAAAATTCCATGGACAGAGGAGACTGGCAGGTTACAGGCCATGCGCCACAAAGAGTCAGACATGACTGAATGACTAAGCACTATATATACTATCAGCATTAGAAACTGCTTAGGAGAAAAAAGCAAACCAAATGATGCTAGATAAACCAAAAGAAAAAATAAAAGCCAGATACTACTACTGCTGTGATCACTACATCAGCAATATGAGGTTGATGAATCATTTTTTGCAAAATGCAGTGTCCCCATCAGTCATCTGTTCCACTTCAGAAGCGTCTCACAAAATATTACCCTGTTAGTTACATTCTCATTTATTCTGTTTATCAGTACTTCCAAACATTCTTTCACAAAAAACTGAAAAATGACCCAATGAAATTATGACATTTTAGCTCGTTATCTTGAATAATACTATATAAATAATGCAACAAGAAAGAAAAAAGTAAATGAGTTTAAAAATTGGAAAGGAGAAGATAAAATTATCATTAATTTCTGATGAAATGGTAATAAACTCTAGAGAATAACACAAATACTAAATTATATAATAAAGTCACAGGTGCAAAACTAATATACAATATTAGGAGTCTTCCTCAATACAAACAATACACTGGAAGATGGGAATAAAAAGATTAAATATCTAGGGGAAAAAGATAATAGGAAATGTGGAAAAACATGTTTAAAAATAAATGCTACAAAAGAACTTAAATGAATAATTAGAAAAGTGTGTTTTGAGCATGATTAGAAATCTGTAATAAAGACATCAGTTATCCCTAAATTAATTTTTAAAAATAGCACAAAAAATGTAATCAGAATTCATTTTTAAACATGTTAATTTTAAAGTTCATAAGGACAATGATACCTGTAATAATATAAATTTTTATAAGCTAAAAAAGAAAATTACTTTAAGAATCATATTTTGGTTGTCTAGAAAAGACTGAAAAACATGGGGCATCCCAGGTGACAAAATGGTAAAGAATCTGCCTGCCAATGCAGGAGATGTGGGAGAGGCAGGTTTCATCTGTGGCTCAGGAACATCCCCTGGAGAAGGAAAGGGCAATCTGCTCCAGTATTCTTGTCTGGAAAATCCCATGGACAGTGAAGCCTGGTGTGCTACAGTCCATAGGGTTGAAAAGAGTTGGATGTGACTGAGCCTAGCAGAGACAGCATGACAAAAAGGGGATTTTTGCCCAGGCAGGAATTATTTTCTGGATGAAGGCACTGAGTCAGTCCATCACAGATGAATCACAGACAGAAGTCTGACCACTTCTTCCTCAGAACTCTATATATAAAAACTAGGCTTTCAAGGTTCATTTGATATAGGGGGCATTTATGTAGTTCATCAGTTTCATTCTTTTTACTAAATCTGATAAAACATTGCACTTCCTTGGAACACGACATAACACGGGTAGTCTTCTGATCTGACCCACATTTTTCATCTTTGAGTTTTTCCTAAGACCTTCCCCCTATCTCCTAAAGTCTACCCTACCTTGACCTCATTTCTTCCTCCGTCAGTTTTCCAAATCATGTATTTCCTTCCTGTAGATTCTAAGATAAACAAGACTTGAATCCATTCTATTTAACTGTAACTGAAACTATTAAGCATTCCTATATTTGCTGTAATGAAGATAAGAACACTGTTGCTTGTCTTTACATACTGATTCAATGAACTTTGATGACATCACTATTTATTGAATCTTAATGTCCTTATCACAATCAAATAAATTGTTATGACATGTTTTTTGGAAAATAATCTGATTTCAGGGTTTTAAAAATTATTAGCTTGTGAAGAGTTAATTGTGTGCTGCATGCTACATGGATTTATTCCATACTTTTAGATCCATTATTAATTTATTCAAACACTGACTAGTTTACAGTTTCATAATTCACTGTATTACTTCAGATGTATGGTATATTAATGAGTTTGGGGGAAACATTTAGAACAGCAATATTTTAAGTCAGAAAATGAAAACACAATTTTTTGTTAAAAATATATATCTAGTTGACATTATTTTTTTCTGATGTTCATCCATATGGTTGAGACACAAGTAAGCTTTATAAGACTGATGGGACATGGTACTACATTTTAGTTTAAAAGTTGTTTTTTCTGTGAGTACAAACTGCATATATATCCATACAGGGGTGACACAAAGATTATGCTTTACAAAGAGGTTCTTTTATATTTTATAGTTTATCTATATCATTATTGATAGTTATAGTAAAGAAAATATATTAAACATTTCTTTCCTCTAAGTGAACTGTCACCCCATAGTGTTCATTTAAAAGGATAGATTTCTATTCATCTGAAGCATAGAATTTGGCTCCAGGCCACTGAAACAGTTTGAAAAATGACATTTAAGATGTGTAAATTAACAAAACACCTGTATTGTATGTATTCATTTTTGTTTCAGAAGTTTTTCATTTTACACCCTTTGAGCAATACAGTTAATTTATCACTGAAGTGCATTTTATGATATAATTTAGAAAAGGCATGTTGTTTCAAATGAATTTTATAAATGGCATTAAGATTATATGAAAAATTTTTTACACCTCTGTAATATTTTTTGCCACAATGTACACAGAGTTTGGGCTTCCCTGGTAGCTCAGGTGGTAAAGAGTCTGCCTGAAATGCAGGGTCTCCTGGTTTGATTCCCAAGTCAGGAAGATCCGCTGGAGGAGGGCATGAATTCACTCCAGTATTCTTGCCTGGAGAGACCCCATGGAGAGAGAAGCCTGGAGGGCTACAGTCTATGGGGTGACAAAGGGTTGTGGTAGGTAGTTAGAATAGGAAAATGGAGTCCAAAATGGTGATGGTTAAAAGACAAAGAAAGGAAAAAGCCTGTGAAAATGGAACAAAAGAAAATCCAAGCACCAGAGTGACAACCTCAGGTGAAACAAACAGCCCTTCTAGCTAGCCCAATTTGCAAAAGTAGGCTCGATGTTGGGGGAGGAGATAACTGTATAAAATGACGAAGCCAAGAGGGACTGAGGCTTCTCCTTTGGGGGTCGGCCCACCCTCACATCTTGAGGGTGTTCTTTGCTTGCCATCAAATAAAACTCTGAGCTCTAACTGAGCTGTAACACTGGTCCACCATTTCAAATCTTTGCTGTGGCGAGACAGAAACGAGGAAATTACACCCCCTCCCCCCAACATATCTGGTGCCATGTCTTGGATTTAACCTAGCTGAAAGAACCTCGGCTTGGCCCTAGCGAGGCGGAGACCAAGCGCAGAAGCCCAACTCAGTGAAAGCTCACGCTGTGGAAGCTGGATGTGAAGGAAACCCAAGCGCAGTGGAAGTGAAGAGAAGCCCAGGGTGCTGGAAACTGGGACAATGAGAACAAACTCGGCAGAAAGCTCGCACTGCTCGGTCCCAGATGCCAGAAGACCTCTGGTTAAGGCAGGAGGTCCTCGTCCCTATGGCTGGCAGGACATGGCTAACAAAATCTTAATTCCTTTACAATCTCTTGTTTCTTGTTTCTTCAAATATCCTTTGAAAAGGTGAGCAGCAGTGTGTGCAATTGAGGGACTTGGCAGGGACTGCTCCCAGTGTGTCCCAAAGCCTCCATTATCAGCTGCGCCCTGGTAACTGTTGCCCAAGTGGGTTCTTCTCTCCTTAACCTCCTCCTTTGTGCCAAGGATCAGGCCAATGAAAATTGTGGGCACAGGTCAGGCATTTAGTAGTTTTTCCAGCAAGTTGTAAGATGGATTCCTTGGCACATTTTTCTCACTGCTTTCTCCTCCTTTTTCCTCCCGTCCTTCAGCTCTTCTCTCCATCTATGCCACTGTTTACAACGCATTCAGCAGCTCATCATCTTTCCATTTCCCAAAGTTGTGTTTGAAACTGTTTACCTAAGATTAGGACTCAAACCCATGTGGCAAGGACTTTGTGCTGTGCTTAGTCAGACTTAAGTCCAGCCATAACCCACAGAATGTGGTTTCAGGACCTCATGAAACTCAGGTTCTTGAGGTCTCACTGAGAAAATTCAGTGAGAGACACAGTGATAGGTAAGAGGTAGATTTGTTTGGATTCAGAGAAAATCATAGTCCACAGAGCATGTGCCATCACAGAGGGTGTATCCGGAAGCCATGAAATGTGCGGTTAGTTTTTGTGAGCTGGATGATTTTATATGTTAATGAGTGGGAGGATCATTCCAACAGTTGGGGAACCACCCACTCCTTGGGTCTTTTGATAGTGCTTTGAAACTTTCATGGCACTTCCTGGTGTGTCATTTAGCTTGCAGACTGAGGACCAAGATTTTTGTTGAATTTGACTTGTCTGCCATCTTGGACCCATTTGATTTTAATAGATTTATGTTATTTGGTTGGGCTATGTCATTCTTTCAAAGTTGTGCCCGCCCCCTTCCCTCCTGTCTCATGCTCTTTTTGTGAGCCCCGTCTGGGCCACAGTGCTGTCTATACAATCTTCTAGAGGGACAACCAGAAGATAGCTGGCCCTTGGAAGGGAAATACTGTAAAATATTCAATCCCGCTAGATATTCAGGCCTTCATCTTCTATGTTTCCTACAGCATGTGTGTCAACAGTATCTCTTAGTGAACCTGCTAGGGTGGGTGACAGGAACACAATGCTTTCTAGAAGTCAGTCTGTTGGTAGCATCCCTTCAAGGGCAACTGGGCTTCCAGGGACAATGTTTGCCATTTTGGGGGTTAGCTCAGCAGGCCATTTGGGCCCAAACCCTTACTACCCTTCTCCTAAAGTTAAAAACATATCCCCTGGATCAAATCTACACTCCACTTTTATGGAACATCTGATCTGTTGCCCCTCATCAATTTGTTCTTAAGCCACTTACTAACTCCTACAACCAAGACCCTGCCCCCTTGAAGGCAACATTGCTCCACCCTGCTTATTATTAAAATACTCTTAAAGCCCCTAACAGTACCAAATAACCCACGCCTTTGTCATTACTTCAGTTATTACCTAGAGTGGGTCTATGATAATGAAACTTTTACCATTGTAAATCCCTTAAACTGCTCTTATGGAGGACTAGGGAAGGAAATCAGTGACTTATATTATCTCAGAGCTATAAGAGGATATAGCTATTTCACCAGGTTGCCAGTCTCAATGCACAGGCTTGGATTGCTTTACATGATATCTATTTCCATCCATGGTGGACAAACCAGCAATGCGTTAAGATTACAACCCCTTAATCCTACCCAGCACTGCTGCTGCTGCTGCTGCTAAGTTGCTTCAGTCATGTCCAACTCTACGCAACCCCATAGACAGCAGCCCACCAGGCTCCCTGTCCCTGGGATTCTCAAGGCAAGAACACTGGAGTGGGTTGCCATTTCCTTCTCCAAAGCATGAAAGTGAAGAGTGAAAGTGAAGTTGCTCAGTCGTGTCTGACTCTTAGTGACCCCATGGACTGAAGCCTACCATGTCCCTCTGTCCATTGGATTTTCCAGGCAAGAGTACTGGAGTAGGGTGCCATTGCCTTCTCCAACCCAGCACTAGTCATACCAGAGAACTTGGGGATATCCAACTGTAGCCTGGGGGTCCCAGGAAGTCAACCTGCCTAGGGATCCAGTCCCTGGGAAGTCATCACGCCTCAACCTGCTTGGGGATCCTCCAGCCTGGGGTCCCAGAAGGTTGACCTGCCTAGGGATTTGGTCTCCAGGAGGTTTTCATGCCTCAACCTCCTCAGGGATCTGCCAGTCCAGGGGTCCCAGAAAGTTGATATGCCTTGACATCTGGTCTCCAGGAGGTTATCATTCCTCAACCTGCTCAGGGATCCACCAGTCCAGGGGTCGCAGGAGGCTGACATGCCTCGACCTGCCAAAGGACCCAATTCTCAGGAGACTGACATGCCTCGTCCTGCCTGGGGATTATATCTCCAGGAGGTTGTCATGCCTCAACCTGCATGGGGATCTGCACCCTGACCCAGGGATGCCTGGCTCTCAGGTTGCAACAGTAGTGGGTAGGATAAGCTTCAGAAAGACTCAGCTCTAAGGAAGTCCATCCATGGAAATAGAAGGAAGAATATTAGTTGAGAGATTGTTCCCAGTCTCAGCAATAACTCAGGAGTCCTATGAGAACCCTATTGCCTTTCTGGAAAGGCTAAAGAGGCCCTCCAAAAGTTTACCAATCTGGACTTAGACTCTTACAAGGGACAGGTGATTTTAAAGGACAAATTCCTGTCCCAATGTGCATCAGATATCAGGATAAAGTTACAACAGCTACAGCAGCAGGACCCTGCTTCCTCTTTAGATCAGATGGTCCAGACAGCCTCTCTTTTGCAACAGAGCAGGAGAGGGGAGGCCAAGGCCCAGCAAAGGGAGAGAAGGAGAGAGACAAAGCACGCCCAGATACTGGCTGCCCTCCAGGGAAGCCCTATGGCTAAACCCTAGTTCTTGAAGGACAAGGCACAAGGAAAATGCTTAATATGTAGACAGGTGGGACATTGGTCCAAACCATGATAAGTCTCCTAAAATGGCTTGCTACAAATGCCATCAATTGGGACACTGGATGGCACTGTGCCCTTGGGACCAAGAACCTCAAAGTCAAGTGCCAAGCCTTCCCTCATAATGGTTCAACAGGACTGAAGCAGCCCACTCCAGCCAGTTCACTTGTCATAGATAACCAATGCCCAATGCCCCTTGCCATCCCAGCTCAGCAGGAAGTAGCCAGAGAGACTTTGATGTCCCTATTCCCAAAGAATTGGGCCTGGGCCTCTCGGGCCTCCCATCTCTTGAGGGGGGAATGTTAGGTAGTTAGAATACAAAAAATGAGTCCAAAATGGCGGTGGCTAAAAGACAAAGAAAGGAAAAAGCCCGCGAAAGTGGAACAAAAGAAAATCCGAGGACCAGAGTGAGAACCTCCAGGTGAAACAAATAGCCTTCCTAGCTAGCTCAATTTGCATAGGGCAGGCTCAAGGTCGGGGAGGAGACAAGTGTATAAAAGGAGGACACCAAGATGGATTAAAGCCTCTCCTTTGGGGTTGGTCCACTCTCATGCCTTGAGGGTGTACTTTCTTTTGCATGCTGAATAAAACTTTGAGCTGTAACAGAGCTGTACCAGTGGTCCACCATTTCAAATCTTTTCTGCAGCAAGACAGAACCAAGGAAATTACACACTCTCCTGACAATTGGATATGGCTGAGTGACTAAGCATAGCACATACAGTTTATCTGAAGATGGCAAATTATTATTTTTAACTTTTTAACTGAAGATATTTATTTAATGCCCAATATCAGGAAAGTGCCATGAAAAAGAGGAACAGAAAGAAGAGAGAAGGAGTGGGGTGTGGGAGAGACTAAAAAGTAACCTATTAGGTTAATGGTGTTGATAAGATCAAACAAAGGAGGTATAAGACAGCAAACGACTGACCTTAATGACTGTGACTGCAATGAAGTGTTAAGGACAGAAACAACCTTGATGAATTAAGCAGGCATTGAGATAATGGCATTAAAAGCATATGTTATGTTACTAGTGAGCCAATGTGTTTTTCAGAGAATAACTGTAAAAGATATAGGGGAAGGTTGGCTTTGTTTTGCTTCTTGAAACAAATATGCATTTTGACCCTCTTCCAAATTTGCATTTGAATTGAAAAGTCTGTAGGATTAAAACAGCCTCTAAAGAAGTCTGAGGAAACTTAAATGAGGCAATTGTCATCACTAATTTGTAGTATGAAATTGACAGGAACTCTTTATTTTTTAAATTTTGCAATAGAAAATTTTTTTATTCAATCTCAATAGTCTCATAACGATGACAGTAAGGTCTGAATTATTTGTTGTAACCATACATTATTCAATCATCCTGCTTCAAACAGATTTTCTTAGTGTAACTACTGATCTATTCTTGATACTGTTTGTAACCTTTCAAAATAAAATACTAAGCCAGTGGAAAAAAAAATTTTTAATTAGAATGAAAATTCTCTATAAGTGTATCAAACATGAAACTAACATATCATCAACTCTCTTCAGACATAAAATTCTAGCAAGCTTGAGAAATTTACTTTTCTTTCAGTAGCATATGTCATGCAGTACAAGTCTTAACATGTGGGAGATAGCTTTTTGATTGCAGATGTTAGTACAGAAAATTTTACAGTAGTTTAAGATTAACATTTTTCAATGTACAGGATTAAATACATGTACTATGCCTTAAAAGTGTTTGACCTCAAGTTAGTACATGGATCTCCATTATCTCTAAGTCATTAAAAAGTAATAATAATTAAATTGCAAATGCTTCCATTATGATATTAATACAAACATGGATATATTTTAAGATAAGCTATGGTATCTATTAATGCCATGCCAGCCTGTCACTTTAGTTGTGTCTGTCTCTTTGTGATGCTATAGACTGTAGCCCACCAGGGTCCTCTGTCCATGGGATTTGCTAGGCAAGGATAGAATACTGGAGTGGGTTGCCATGCCCTTCTCCAGGGGATTTACTGATCTAGGGTTTTAACCTGCTTCTCTTATGTCTGCTGCACTGGCAGGCAGATTCTTTATCACTAGTGCCACCTGAGACTATTAATAAAACATATTACTTCTCCCAGTGTTTCTAGGATGACCTCAGTGAAAAGAAAGTGGGCTTCCCTTAAATACATAAAAATTCATCAAAATATGAAACAACTCCTCCAGAACAACTTCTAAATGATAGCAAAAGACACAAAGACTCCAAAATGACAAGCTAATCTCTTTAGATTGAGGTAAGACAAAGATAAAGACATTAATAATTAAAAAAAAAAAAAAGAGGACTTCAGGACAGGACCTTGTGCCCCAAGAGAAGGAGGGAGTCATGAAGGAGGAAAAGTTTTCCATGTACTAGGAAACTCCCTCACAAGTGGGAGCAAGAGCGAGCTGTGGAACCTCAAAGTGGCATGCAACAGTGGGGACTCAAAAGGCAAAATACAGAGAAAGCTGCAGAATACCACTTCTCAGCCCATAAGCAGCTCACAAGCCTCAGCCCAGACCAGAGGGTGGGAGTGGGGAGCTGCGAGAAGTGGCTAGCAAGCTTAGGCCTGCAACAGAGGGTTGCACGCGGGTGGAGACTCCAGCAAAGATTCCAGGTAGGGGGCCGGTTGCCCTGAGGTTGTGCTGAGAGGGCTGCTTCAACATGGCTGCAGAAATACACATGACTACCACTGCCAAAGCTCAGAGGGGGCCAGAGGCAGTGAAAAAAAACATCACTGATGCAGTCCTAATCCCAGAGGTTGCAGCTACCACCAGGCTGTGAGCAGGTACAGGTTACTGCCCACACCTTGCTGGGAGTTTAAGTAGCTGAGCTCTTTCTAGGGACCCATGACTTGAGGCCATTTTCCCTGGTAGAAATCACAACCTGACCCAGACTGTAAGAACTCCAGCAGGTCTCTATTGCCCCAGGCGCTCCCCGGTAATCCCAGTTGTGGCCGCCATATCCTCCCCTCTCCCCATCTGAAGACAGCTAGTGAGCCCTAATGAACTTTGGCCTTTGCACAGTTGGGGAACACACTGTGGACTCTAGGGGCAACTGTGAACCTTAGGAGCAACTACAAGCTGGAATAAGATCAGATCTGAAACTGAACTGACCCCATGCTCCCACAACAGGTCCAGAGACCTTCCTAGAAATATTAGAGGACTTTGGTGTAAGCCTCTGGGTGTTCTGGGCTGCTGAGTATTGCCTTTACATAGAGTATTAGGAACTTGTATTTTGTGCTGTGTGGCTTGTGAGGTCTTAGAGTTTCAGTGGGCTTTGAACCTGAACTCCTCAGGAGAGAAGCCCAAGACTTTGAACCACTAGAGAACTCCTGACACCAGGGAACATTAATAGATAAGAGCCCTCCAAAGGCCTCTATGACAATACCAAAACCAAGACTACCCAAAGGTCAGCAAGCACCAGTGCCCAGATAGCCCCATGCCAATCCTTCAACAAAATAGAAACACAATGCTACACACTAGCAGACAGGCGTACCATACCAATCCTACAGACACCTATAACCTACTATGGACACAGTGCTGCCCTTCAGAGAAATGATCCAGCCCCATTGACTAGAATACTGGTACAAGTCACCCAAACCAGGAAGTCATCACAGGGTATTAGTACAACCCAACCCGCAGGGGGCAGACACCACAACTAAGAAGAACTATCAGTTCAGTTGTGCCCCGACTCTTTGCGACCCCATGAATCGCAGCATGCCAGGCCTCCCTGTCCATCACCAACTCCTGGAGTTCACTCAGACTCAGATCCATCGAGTCAGTGATGCCATCCAGCCATCTCATCCTCGGTTGTCCCCTTCTCCTCCTGCCCCCAATCCCTCTCAGCATCAGAGTCTTTTCCAATGAGTCAACTCTTCGCATGAGGTGGCCAAAGGACTGGAGTTTCAGCTTCAGCATCATTCCTTCCAAAGAAATCCCAGGGCTGATCTCCTTCAGAATGGACTGGTTGGATCTCCTTGCAGTCCAAGGGACTCTCAAGAGTCTTCTGCAACACTACAGTTCAAAAGTATCAATTCTTTGGTACTCCGCCTTCTTCGCAGTCCAACTCTCACATCCATACATGACCACAGGAAAAACCATAGCCTTGACTAGACGGACCTTAGTCGGCAAAGTAATGTCTCTGCTTTTGAATATGCTATCTAGGTTGGTCATAACTTTTCTTCCAAGGAGTAAGCATCTCTTAATTTCATGGCAGCAGTCACCATCTGCAGTGATTTTGGAGCCTCCCAAAATAAAGTCTGACACTGTTTCAACTGTTTCCCTATCTATTTCCCATGAAGTGATGGGACCAGATGGCATGATCTTCGTTTTCTGAATGTTGAGCTTTAAGCCAACTTTTTCACTTTCCTCTTTCACTTTCATCAAAAGGCTTTTTAGTTCCTCTTCACTTTCTGCCATAAGGGTGGTGTCATCTGCGTATCTGAGGTTATTGATATTTCTCTTGGCAATCTTGATTCCAGCTTGTGTTTCTTCCAGTCCAGTGTTTCTCATGATGTAGTCTGCATAGAAGTTAAATAAGCAGAGTGACAATATACAGCCTTGACCTACTCCTTTTCCTATTTGGAACCAGTCTGTTGTTCCATGTCCAGTTCTAACTGTTGCTTCCTGACCTGCATACAGATTACTCAAGAGGCAGGTCAGGTGGTCTGGTGTTCCCATCTCTTGAAGAATTGTCCAGTTTATTGTGATCCACACAGTCAAAGGCTTTGGCATAGTCAAGAAAGCAGAAACAGATGTTTTTCTGGAACCCTCTTTCTTTTCCATGATCCAGCAGATGTTGGCAATTTGATCTCTGGTTCCTCTGCCTTTTCTAAAACCAGCTTGAACATCAGGATGTTCATGGTTCACATATTGCTGAAGCCTGGCTTGGAGAATTTTGAGCATTACTTTACTAGCATGTGAGAAGAGTGCAATTGTGCAGTAGTAAGAGCATTCTTTTGCATTGCCTTTCTTTGGGATTGGAATGAAAACTGACCTTTTCCAGTCCTGTGGCCACTGCTGAGTTTTCCAAATTTGCTGGCATATTGAGTGCAGCACTTTCACATCTTTCAGGATTTGAAACAGCTCAGCTGGAATTCCATCACCTCCACTAGCTTTGTTCGTAGAGATGCTTTGTAAGGCCCACTTAACTTCACATTCCAAGATGTCTGGCTCTAGATTAGTGATCACACCATCGTGATTATCCAGGTCGTGAAGATCTTTTCTGTACAGTTCTTCTGCGTATTGTTGCCACCTCTTCTTAATATCTTCTGCTTCTATTAGGTCCAGACCATTTCTGTCCTTTATCGAGCCCATCTTTGCATGAAATCTTCCCTTGGTATCTCTAATTTTCTTGAAGAGCTCTCTAGTCTTCCCCATTCTGTTCTTTCCCTCTATTTCTTTGCACTGATCGCTGAGGAAGGCTTTCTTATCTCTTCCTGCTATTCTCTGGAACTCCGCATTCAAATGCTTATATCTTTTCTTTTCTCCTTTGCTTTTCACCTCTCTTCTTTTCACAGCTATTTGTAAGGATTCCCCAGACAGCCATTTTGCTTTTTGCATGGTTTTCCATGGGGATGATCTTGATCCCTGTCTCCTGTACAATGTCACGAACCTTATTCCATAGTTCATCAGGCACACTATCTATCAGATCTAGGTCCTTAAATCTATTTCTCACTTCTACTGTATAATCATAAGGAATTTGATTTAGGTCATACCTGAATGATCTAGTGGTTTTCCCTACTTTCTTCAGTTTAAGTCTGAATTTGGTAATAAAGAGTTCATGATCTGAGCCACAGTCAGCTCCTGGTCTTGTTTTGGACTCTATAGAGCTTCTCCATCTTTGGCTGCATAGAATATAATCAATCAGTCTGATTTCGGTGTTGACCATCTGGTGATGTCCATGTGTAGAGTCTTCTCTTGTGTTGTTGGAAGAGGGTGTTTGCTATGATCAGTGCATTTTCTTGGCAAAACTCTGCTTCATTCCGCATTCAAGGCCAAATTTGCCTGTTACTGCAGGTGTTTCTTGACTTCCTACTTTTGCATTCCAGTCCCCTATATTGAAAAGGACATCTTTTTTGGGTGTTAGTTCTAAAAGGTCTTGTAGGTCTTGATAAAACCTTTCAACTTCAGCTTCTTCAACATTACTGGTTGGGGCATCGACTTGGATAACTGTGATATTGAATGATTTGCCTTGGAGAGAAACAGAGATCATTCTGTCATTTTTGAGATTGCATCCAAATACTGCATTTCAGATTCTTTTGTTGACCATGATGGCGACTCCATTTCTTCTGAGAAATTCCTGCCCGCAGTAGTAGATATAATGGTCATCTGAGTTAAAGTCACCCATTCCAGTCCATTTTAGTTCGCTGATTCCTAGAATGTCGACATTCACTCTTGCCATCTCCAGTTTGATCACTTCCAATTTGCCTTAATTCATGGACCTGACATTTCAGGTTCCTATGCAATATTTTTGTTTACAGCATCAGACTTTTCTTCTATCATCAGTCACATCCACAGCTGGGTATTGTTTTGCTTTGGCTCCATCTGTTCTTTCTTTCTGGAGTTATTTCTCCACTGATCTCCAGTAGCATATTGGCCACCTAATGACCTGGGGAGTTCCTCTTTCAGTATCTTATCATTTTGCCTTTTCATACTTTTCATGGGGTTCTTAATGCAAGAATACTGAAGTGGTTTGCCATTCCCTTCTCCAGTGGACCACATTCTGTCAGACCTCTCCACCATGACCCGCCTGTCTTGGGTTGCCATGCGGGCATGGCTTGGTTTCATTGAGTTAGGCAAGGCTGTGGTCCTACTGTGATTAGATTGACTAGTTTTCTGTGATTATGGTTTCAGTGTGTCTGCCCTCTGATGCCCTCTTGCAACACCTCCCATCTTACTTTGGTTTCTCATACCTTGGGCATGGGGTATCTCTTCACTGCTGTTCCAGCAAAGCACAGCCACTGCTCCTTCCCTTGGACAAGGGGTATCTCCTTACCACCACCCTTCCTGACCTTCAATGTGGGATAGCTCCTCTGGCCCTCCTGCGACTGTGCAGCCACCGCTCCTTGGGTTGCTCCTCCTGGCTGCCGCTCCTGGCCTCCAGCATGGGGTGTCTCTTCAGGGCCATCGACCCTGGCCTCAGGTGTGAGGTGGCTTCTCCCGGCCGCCCCTGGCCTCAGGCGTGGGGTATAGCTCCTCTCGGCCACCATCCCTGACCTCAGACTCAGGGTATTTCCTCCTGGCCGCCACTGACCTTGGACGTGGGGTAACTCCTCTCAGCCAAAAATCACACTGTTCATTCCCCTTACATACTTCTGCCTCTATGTTGGCCTTCTGTGATGCTGTAGATTTTACCTTTTTAAAAATAATTAAAATTTTTCTTCTTCTTTTTTCAAGTTTTTGTTCTCTTTGACTTTTTTCTTATTGTCCTTCTCCTGTTGTAGTTATTCCTTAATATACATATACAAAAATCATTTATATATACTTCTATTTAGCTTTGCTTTTCTATTTTTTTCTTGTCACCCTTCCCTTGCTTTCTTCTTCTTCCTTTCCCCTTTTCTTTCTTTTCTTTCACTCTCTCTTTTTTCATCATGTTTGTTAATTTGCTGTGTTTTCTTTGCTTTATTCCCCAGTTGGCACTCTGCTTTGGCTCAGTTTCCTGGTTTAAGTTTTAGTTAGCTCTGTGTTTAACTGGTCGATATCATTTTTGCTTTCCTTGCTGATCAAGTCAATCTCTTATAGTTTCTTTTCTTTGGAATATTTTGGTTATATTTGTGTGTATATACCAATGTTTTTGTATTTATATGTCTGATCTTGTATTTGCCATTTGTCTGGGTTCATCCTTTGTTTCTTGTTATGTTTTGCTTTTTTTTTCTTCATGTGTGTGTTTTAATCCCATTTAATACCATAGCAAATGACTGTGGAGTCTTGGTCTCCTGGCCAGAGATTGGGCTTGAGCCATTGAAGTGGGAGCACTGAGTCCAGGACCACGGAATGCCAGAGAACTCCTAATTCCAGGGAGTACTAGTGACAACTTCCACAAAAGTTGTGGAAGGCCTACACTCCACAAAGGCCTACACTTGTATATAAGCATGGTATCATCCAGATGCTGACAGCACCTAGTGCAGGATGCCTCACCCAAACAACAAGCATGGCAAAAGCACAAAACCAGTCATCAGCAGACAGAATTCCTACAGACATTCCAAAACATACCACCTCACACAGCCCTGCCCCTCAGGGGGAAAAAGAAAATACCTCCTCCCACTGGAACACAGTCAAAAGTCCCCCAAAAGGAAATCAACACAAACCACTTTGTGGTGGGTGAGGACCAAAACGCAGAAATCAAAAGGAAGAAGGAATAGACCAACTCCAAAGCCTGGGAAAGGAAGACCTCAAATGGAGTAAGTTTGGAAAAAATAAAGACAGAAAAATACAGTGTAAATAGAGAACAAGGTAGAAACTCACAAGACCAAACAAATGAAGAGGAAATAGCAAACTACCTGAAAAGAAAAATTCAGAGTAATGATAGTAAAAATGTTCCAAAGCCTTGAAAATAAAGTGGAAAAAATGCAAGCACCTATGAACACAATTAACATGGACCTAGATGAAATAAATAGAGACAAATAACACAATGACCAAAATTAAAAATACTCTAGAAGAAACGAATAGTATAATAAGTGAGGCAGAAGAATGAAAAAGTGAGCTGGAGGATAGAAAGGTGGAAATAACTGCTGACGAGCAGAATAAAGCAAAAGAATGAAAAGAACTTAGAATAGCCTCAGAGACTTCTGGGACAATATTAAACACACCAACATTTGAATTATAGGAGTCCCAGAGGAAGAAGAGAAAAATAGAGGGTCTGAGAAAATGTTTGAAGAGATTATAGTTGAAAATTTTCCCAACATGGGAAAGGAAATAGTCAATCAAGTCCAAGAAGTGTAGAGCCCTATATAGGATAAACCCAAGGATAAACACATATACTAATCAAGCTAATAGGGATTAAACACTAAGAAAGAATATTAAAAGCAGCAAGAGAAAAGCCATGAGTAACATAAAAGGAAAAACCCATACTATTAACAACTGATCTTTCAGCAGAAACTCTGCAGGCCAGAAGGGAATGGCAGGATATATTTAAAGTACTGAAAGGAAAAAAAAAAATCTACAACCAAAATTACTCTACACGGCAAGGATCTCATTCGGAATTAATGGAGAAATCAAAAGCTCTAGAGACAAGCGAAATTTAAAAGAATTTAGCACTGCCAAATCAGCTTTACAACAGATGTTAAAGTTTAAAGAGACACAAGAGGAGGAAAGATATACAAAAACAAACCCCAAACAATTAAGAAAATGCCAATAAAAGCATATATATCAATAATTACTTTAAATGTAAATGGACTAAATGCTCCAGTGAAAAGACACATACTGGTTGAATGGAAACACCAGCCATACTCCTTATGTAGGAGCATCTCACTACATAAGAAAGTGTAAGTGAAAGTGAAGTCACTCAGTCGTGTCTGACTCTTTGCAACCCCATGGACTGTAGCCTACCACACTTCTCTGTCCATGGGATTTTCCAGGCAAGAGAACTGGAATGGGTTGCCATTTCCTTCCCCAGAGGATCTTCCCAACCCAGGGATCAAACCTGGGTCTCCCACTTATAGGCAGATGCTTTACCATCTGAGCCACCAGGAAGTCAAACACTAAAAGAGTATGGGACTTTAACACCCCACCAATGGACAGATCATCAAAACAGAAAATTAATAAGGAATGCAAATCTTAAATGAATTATTAGACCAAATGGACCTAATTGATCTCTTTAGGACTTTATATCCAAATGCAGAATACACTTTCTTCCCAAGTGCACATGGAACATATCCAGACCACATCTTGGGTACAAATCAACCTCAGTGTATTTAAGAAAATTAAAATTGTATAAAGCATCTTTTCTGACAGCAACACTATAAGACTAGATATAAATTACAGGGGAAAAAAACGTAAAACACAAGCACATGGAAATTAAGCAATGCATTTCTAAGTATTGAACAGGTTAATGAAGAAATAAGAAAGGAAAATTTTTAAAAATTCCTAGGTCGCACAGAGTGGGACACGACTGAAGCGACTTAGCAGCAGCAGCAGCAGCAACAGCAGCAGAAACGTGACAGTGAAAGCATGATGACTCAAAACCTATGGAATACAGCAAAAACGTTTCTAAGAAGGAAGTTTATAGCAACACAATCCTACTTCAAGAAACAAGATAAATATCTAATGGACAACCTAACTCTACACCTAAAACAACTGGAAAAAGAAGTATTAAAACCCCATAAAGTTAGTAGAAGGAAATAAATCATAAAGATCAGACAGAAATAATTGAAAAAGAAATGAAGGAAACAAATAGTGAAGATTAATAAAACTAAAAGCTGCTCTTTGAGAAGATAAACAAGATCGACAAACTTATAGCCATTCTTATCAAGAAAAAGGGAGAAATATCAAGTTGACAAAGTTAGGAATGAAAAAGGAGAGATTAAAATAGACAATGTAGAGAAACAAAGGATCATAAAAGAGACTACTATGAGCAATTATATGCTAATAAAATGGACAACCTAGAGCTAATGGACAGAGTCTTAGAAAAGTTCAACCTTACAAGACTATACCAGAAAGAAATAGAAATTATGAACAAGTCTATTACAATGACTGAAATAGAAACTGTGATTTAAAAATCTCCTGAAAAACAAAAGGCCAGGGCCAGATGACTTCACAGGTGAACTCTATCAAACATTTAGAGAAGAGCTATTGCCTATCATTCTGAAATTCTTGCAAAAAATTGCAGAGGAAGGAACACTTCAAACTTCTTCTACAAGACCATGATCACCCTGAACCAAAGTCAGACAAAGACATCACACAAAAATGAAAATTACAGGCAGACATCACTGATGAACAGAGATCCAAAATTCTCAACAAAATTCTAGCAAACAGAATTCAATGATACATAAAAAGATCATACACCATTATCAACTTGAGTTTATCCCAGGGATGCAAAGGGTTCTTCAGTGTAAGCAAATCAATAAATGTGATACACCATATTAACAAATTGAAAGATCAAAACCATATGATAATCTCAACAGATGCAGAAAAAGCTGCCAATAAAATTCAACACTCAATAATTATAAAAGTTGTCTAAAAAATGAACATAGAAACCGATCACAACATAATAAAGGTCATATACAACAAACCCACAGCAAACATTATTGTCAATGGTGAAAAACTGAAAACTTTCTCTCTAAGATTAGGAAAAGACAGGGCATCCACTCTTGCCACTATTAATCAACATAGGTTTGGAACTCCTAGCTACAGCAATCAGAGAAGAAAAAGAAATAAAAGGAATCCAGACTGCAGAAGAAGTAGAACTCTCACTATTTGCAGATGATATGATACTGTATGTAGAAAACCCTAAAGATACTATCAGAAAATTACTAGAGCTAATCAGTGAATTCAGTAAAGTTTCAGGATACAAAATCAATACAAAGAAATCATTTGCATTCCTATATACTAACAACAAAAAAATCAGTAATAGAAATTAAGGAATCAATCACATTTACCATTGCAATAAAAGAATGAAATACCTAGAATAAATCTACCTAAGGAGACAAAAGAGCTGTATACAGAAAATTAAAAGACACTGATGAAAGAAATCAAAGACAACATAAACAGGTAGAGAGATATACAGTGCTCCCAAATTGGAAGAATCAATATTGTGAAAATGACTATACTACCAAATGCAACCTGCAGATTCAGTGCAATTTCTATCAAATTATGAATGGCATTTTTCACAGAAGAAGAATAAAAATTTTCACAATTTGTGTGGAAACAAAAAAGACCAAAAATAGCCAGAACAATCCTGATAAAGAAGAATGGAACTGGAGGAACCAACCTACCTGATTTCAGACTATACTACAAAGTTACAGTTATCAAGACAGTATGGTACTGTCACAAAAACAGAAATACAAACCAATGGAACAAGACAGAAAGCCCAGAGATAAACCCACAAACCTATGGGCACCTTATCTTTGACAAAGGAGGCAAGAATATACAATGGGGCAAAGATAGTCTCTTCAATAGTGATGCTGGGAGAATCGGACAACTACATGTAAAAGAATAAAATTAGAACACTTCTTAACATCATACACAAAGATAAACTCAAAATGGTTTAAAGAACTAAATATAAGACCAGAAACTATAAAACTCTTAGAAGAAAACATAGGAAGAACACTATATGACATAAACCTTAGCAAGATCTCTATGACCCATATCCTAGAATAATGGAAATAAAAGCAAAAATAAACAAGTGGGGACTAATTAAACTTAAAAAGCTTTTGCATGGCAAAGGAAACTATAATCAAGGTGAAAAGACAGCTTTCAGAATGGGGAAAATAACAGTAAATGAAGCAACTGACAAAGGATTAATTTCCAAAATATACAAGCAGCTCATGCAACTCAATACCAGAAAAACAAACAGCCCAATCAACAAGTGGGCAGAAGATGTAAAGAGACATTTCTCCAAAGAAGACATATACATGGCTAATAAACACATGAAAAGATGCTCAATATCACTCATTATTAGAGAAATACAAGTCAAAATGCAATGAGATATCACCTCATACTGGTCAGAATGGTCATCAAGAAATCCATAAACAACAAGTGCTAGAGAGGTGTGGAGAAAAGGGAATCTTTTGTGCTGCTGATGGGAAAGTAAATTGATACAGCCACTATGGAAGACAGTATGGAGATTCCTTTAAAAATTAGGAATAAAACCACCATTGTTGTTGTTCAGTCACCCAGTCATGTCTGACTATTTGTAACCCCATGGATTGCAGCACCCCAGACCTCCCTGTCCCTCACCATTTCCCAGGGTTTGCCCAAGTTCATGTTCATTGTGTCAGTGATCTTAGTTTTTATTAATATTTAGTTTTAACCTTGCTCTTTCACTGTCATCAAGAGGCTTTTTAGTTCCTCTTCACTTTCTGCCATTAGAGTGGTATCATTCACACATCTGAGGTTGTTGATGTTTCTCTCATCTATCTTGATTCTGGCTTGTAACTCATCCAGCCTGGAATTTCTCATGATGTTCTCAGAGTATAGGTTAAACAAACAGGGTGATGGCAGGCAGCCCTGTTATACTCCTTTCTCAATCTTGAACCAATCAATTGTTCCACATAAGGTTCTAACTGCTGCTTCTTGACCCACACACGGGTTTCTCAGAAGACAGGTAAGATGTTCTGGTGATTCCATCTCTCCAAGAGCTTTCCACAGTTTGTCATGATCTACACAGTCAAAGGCTTTAGTGCAGTTGATGAAACGCAGATAGATGTTTTTCTGAAATCCTCTTGCTTTCTCTGCTGCTGCTAAGTGGCTTCAGTCGTGTGCAAATCTGTGCGACCGCATAGACGGCAGCCCACCAGGCTCCCCTGTCCTTGGGATTTTCCAGGCAAGAACACTGGAGTGGGCTGCCAGTTCCTTCTCCAATGCATGAAAGTGAAAAGTGAAAGTGAATTTGCTCAGTCGTGTCCAACTCTTCGCAACCCCATGGACTGCAGCCTACCAGGCTCCTCCACCCATGGGATTTTCCAGGCAAGAGTGCTGGAGTGGGGTGCCATTGCCTTCTCTACTTGCTTTCTCTACAATCCAGCAAATGTTGGCAATTTGATCTCTAGTTCCTCTTCCTTTTCTGAACCCAGCTTGGACATCTGGAAGTTCTTGATTCACATAATGCTGAAGTCCAGCATGCAAGATTTTAAGCATGACTTTCCTAGCATGGAAGATGAGTGCAGTTGTCCAATGGTTACCACATTCTTTGGAATTACCCTTCTTGGGAGTTGGGATGAGAATTGACCTTTTCCAGTCCTGTGGCTACTGCTGGGTCTTCCAGATTTGCTGACATAATGAAATAAAAACTTTGATGACATCCTCCTTTAGGAAGGGCAATAATCCCATAGAATAAATGGAATAACCCTCATAATCAACAAAAGAGTCCAAAATACAGTATTGGGTACAACCCCCAAAATGACAGAATGATCTCGATTCACTTCCAAGGCAAGCCATTCAACATCACAGTAATCCAAGTTTATGCCCCTATCACCTATACCAAAGAAGCAGTTGATCAGTTCTATGAAGACCTAGAAGAAATCCTAGAACTAATACCTAAAAAGGATGCTCTCTATTCATCAGGGATTGGAATGCAAAAGTAGGAAGTCAATATATACCTGGAATAACAGGCAAGTTTGGACTTGGAGAACAAGATGAAGCATGGCAAAGGCTAACTGAATTCTGCCAAGAGAATGCACTGGTCATAGCAAACACTCTTGTCCAAGAACACAAGAGATGACTCTACATATGGATATCACTAAATAGTCAATGCAAAAATCAGATTGATTATATTCTTTGCAGCTGAAGATGGAGAAGCTCTATACAGTCAGCAAAAACAAGACCTTGAACTGACTGTAGCTCAGATCGTCAGCTTCTTATTGCAAATTTCTGGCTTAAACTACAGAAAACCAGGAAAAACACTAGACCAGCCAGGTATGACTTAAATCAAATCCTACATGAATTCACAGTAGAGGTAATAAATAGATTCAAGGGATTAGATCTAGACAACATTGTGTCTGGGGAACTAGGACCGAGGTCTGTAATATTGTACAGGAGGCAGCAAACAAAACCATTTCAAAAAAAGAAAAGCAAGAGGACAAAGTGGTTATCTGAGTGGGCTTTACAAATAGTGGAAGAACAAAGAGAAGACAAAAACAAGGGAGAGAGGGAAAGGTACATTCAATTAAATACAGTTTCAAAGAATAGCTAGAAGAGACAAGAAGGCCTTCTTCAGTGAACAGTGTTTAATAAAACCACCATATGACCCAGCAATATCACTTCTAGATATATACCCTGAGGAAACCAAAACTGAAAAAGACACATGTACCCCAAAATTCATGGTAGCACTATTTATAATAGCTAGAACATGGAAACAACCTAGATGTCCATCGCTAGATGAATGAATAAAGAAGCTGTGGTACATATATGCAATGGAATACTGCTAAGTCACTTCAGTCGTGTTCGACTTTGTGTGACCCTATAGACAGCAGCCCACCAGGCTCCCCGTCCCTGGGATTCTCCAGGCAAGAACACTGGAGTACTACTCAGCTATAAAAAGGAATACGTTTGAGTCAGTTCTAATGAGGTGGATGAACCTAGAGCCTATTATACAGAGTGAAGTAAGTAAGAAAGAGAAAAACAAATGTCATATATTAACATATATATATGGAATCTAGAAAGATGATACTGATGAGCCTATTTGCAGGGCAGCAATGGAGACACAGACATAAAGAACAGACTTATGGACAAGGGCAGGGTGGAGGAAGGAGACAGTGAGATGAATGGAGAGAGAAGCATGGAAGCATGTATATTACTGTATGTAAAATAGATAGCCAATGAAAATTTACTGTATGACTCAGGGAACTTAAACTTGGGCTCTGTAACAACCGAGATGGGTGGGAAAGGGTACAAGGTAGAAGGGAGATTCAAGAGGGAGGGGACATATGTACACCTATGGCTAACTCATGTTGATGTATAGCAGAAATCAAGCCAATATTGTAAAGCTATTACCTTCCAATTAAAAATGAATAAATTTTTAAAAGTTTTATAAAAGCATCATGCATTCATGATATGTTGTGCAAAGACCTTCTTAAACAAAACATGTGTAAGAAGAACTTAAAATTTTGCAATATGCTATTCATTATGAGTACACAGCAATTTTTACATAGTTCCATGCACCAGGACAATTTTGTTTGAGTTAGGAATTTTTCAAAGGGGAGTTGCATATCTTTGTTAGCTTTATTTGGTTTCATTTTGCCTTGTTTTGCAAGGCAAGACAATTCTAGATTTTTCTTATCCTTTTTACTGAAATACAGTTGATTTACCCAGTTTCTTCTACAGCTTGCTTACTATCCAGTAAAACTAGAACTACTACCATAGTCATTCACGCTAATTGTCATTAATTAACTTGGTTTTTGTGCAGTGTAACCAGAAAATAGGTAGTATATAATATACTATATAAAACATTACTATAAAAGTAGTACTTTTAAAACATTTTCTTTGTGAAATATTATATAATCAATTTTTATGACTACTCTATGAACTCTCCAAAAGAAGATAATTTTGTCATTTTTATAGCACAAAGTTTGATGTATATAAATTAGATCTACTTTCTTAATTATATTGGCCTATATCTTTCTTTAATTATCCTCCTGCTTTATTAGAGAAAAATATAAATTAAAACCTTGTATCTCTCCATAAGTCACACTGTCTTATTAGGTGAAGCTTATATTCTACCTAGGAATTCTAACCAGGAAGAAAAGCAAGGAGACAAACCATCCAATATCATGAATCAAAAGGAGATAAAACTACTGATTAAAAGAATCATAAAAAATGCTACCCCTCTCCCAAAAGCCTTTGCCCATAAATTCACTAACTTAGATGAAATAAATTCCTTGAAAGACACAGAATACCTAAAATTGAAGAAATAGATAAACCAAATAGTCCTATGTCTGTTAAAGATCCCCTCCACTTATAGGCCCACTAAATCTACAAATATCTACAGAGGAGTCAAGGCTATGGTTTTTCCAGTGGTCATGTACGGAAGTGAGAGTTGGACTGTGAAGAAGGCTGAGCACCGAAGAATTGATGCGTTTGAACTGTGGTGTTGGAGAAGACTCTTGAGAGTCCCTTGGACTGCAAGGAGATCCAACCAGTCCATTCTGAAGGAGATCAGCCCTGAAGGAATGATGCTAAAGCTGCAACTCCAGTACTTTGGCCACCTCATGAGAAGAGTTGACTCACTGGAAAAGACTCTGATGCTGGGAGGGATTGGGGGCAGGAGGAGAAGGGGACGACAGAGGATGAGATGGCTGGATGGCATCACAGACTCGATGGATCTGAGTCTGAGTGAACTCTGGGAGTTGGTGATGGACAGGGAGGCCTGGCGTGCTGCAATTCATGGGGTTGCAAAGAGCTGAACATGACTGAGTAACTAAACTGAACTGAACAGAGCACATATTGATAAGAAAGATTAAAATCTAGCAGAAAATATCTTCTACAAATAAATAAGTAAAAAACAACTACAATGAGATGAGGCAGGGCAAAGTCACAGTATAGTCAAGACCCTTATCACAAATGAGAAAATAATTACAATTACAGAGGTTTTCCTTAAAGAGAAATGGTTCTAAGACAAATGTCAGGTTTCCCAGACCAGGGGTCCTGTAACAGAAAGATAAGCCCCAAGAATGATTGGCTTTGAAGGCCAGCAGGGTTTACTTTTGAGAGGTGCAGAGTGCTGTGGGAAATAGACTCCGCTTCTAAGAGGCACATACAACATCTCATAAGCTCCAGGTACCAGGGAAGAAATAATAATTTGAAAGGAGCCTAGGTCAGACCTACTTGCTGGTGTCAGAGGGTGTCCTGGAGAAGGAGGAAGCAACTAGAACTTGTTCTAATGACATAGACACTGGCTGGTGCCATTTCTGGAAGCTCTTTCTATCACGTGGACACTAGTGATGTTAAGTGCCATTTGGAATCTTGCTTCTAGCATATTTAGCACCAGGAACCAGTCCCTAATACCAGTCTGTTGGCATTGGTACTGGGAAACCTCAGGCCGTGCATCTAGCTAAACAGGGACACAGCTATACCCATCAGCAGACAGGCTGCCCTGACTCAGCCAACTTGGGACATAGCCCTGTCCAAAAGAAGGCCCAAGACCCTGTTCTAAATCAGAGGGCCTAAGGCCCTATCGCAAAACCAGAGGGCTGGCTCTAGACCTGTGACCACCCTCATACACTGGTGGGCAGGTACCAGCCACAGGATACCTGAGCCAGCACATGGACACCAATCCCAAGACCACTGAAGTCTCACAGCTTTCAATAGCAGGCCACAAAACAAATTGCAGTAAGTTTAAGAAACCTGAACTCTTAATCTTATGTATCCATAAAACTACTGGGCTAGAAATAAACTATAAGAAAAACTGAAAAAAACAAAAACATGGCTAAACAATATGATACTAAACAATCAATGGGTCAATGAACATATCAGAGAGAAAATAAAATAATATCTGGAGAAAAATGAAAACAAAACCACAAAGACCCAAAATCTATGGGATGCAGAAAAGCAATTGTAAGAGAGAAGTTTATACCAATACAAGCTCAATCAGGAAACAAGAAAAATTTCAAAGAAACAACTTAAACTTATACCTAAAGGAACTATAAAAGAATGAAATCCAAAGTTAGTAGAAGGAAAGAATCATAAAAAGAGCAGACATAAATGATATAGATACTGACAAACAAACAAACAGTAAGAAAGATCAATGCGAGTAAGAGCTGGATCTCTGGAAAGATAAACTTGATAAACTTCTGACCAGATTCACCAAGGGGAGGAGGCAGGGGCGGGAACCCAAATCAATGAAGTTAGGAATGGAAAAGGGGAATCATCAGCCAATACCACAGAAATACGAAGGATCCTAAGGGGTTGTGATCAACTGCACACTAGTGAATGGACAGCTTAGAAGAAATGGACAATTATTAGACATTTACACTTTCATAAAACTGAAGCACGAACACATAGACTATGTCTTCTGTTTCCTACAGCAAACCAATTGCCAGTAATGAAACTGAATCAGTAATAATAATTTTTAAAACTCCAAAAACAAATGTCCAGAACCAGATGGTTTCATAGATGAATTCTACCAAACATTTAGAGAAGAATTAATATATTTTTATTGTTACTGTTCAGTCGCTAAGTCGTGCCTGACTCTTTGCCAATCCATGAACTGCAGCATGCCAGTTTTCCGTCTTTCACTATCTCCCAGAGTTTGCTCAGATTCATGTCTGTCTAGTTGGTGATGCTATCTAACCATCTCATCCTTTGCTGCCCTCTTATCCTTTTGCCTTCAGTCTTTCCCATCATCAGAGTTTTTTCCTGTGAGTCTGCTCTTTGCATCAGGTGGCTGAAGTATTGGAGCTATAGCATCAGTTCAGTTGCTCAGTTGTGTCTAACTCTTTGCAACTCCATACACTGCAGCCTGCCAGGCCTTCCTGTTCATCACCCAACTGCCGAAGTTTACTCAAATTAATGTCCACTGAGTTGGTGATGCCATCCAACCATCTCGTCCTCTGTCATCCCCTTCTCCTCCTGCCTTCAATCTTTCCCAGCATCAGGGTCTTTTCAAATGAGTCCATTCTTCGCATCAAATGGCCAGAGTATTGGCATTTCACCTTCAGCATCAGCCCTGCCAATGAATATTAAGAACTGATTTCCTTTAGCATGGACCAGTTGGATCTCCTTATACTCCAAGGGACTCTCAAGAATCTTCTCCGACACCACAGTTCAAAAGCATCAATTCTTTGGCACTCAGCTTTCTTCACACTCCAACTCTCACATCCATACATGACTACTGGAAAAACCATAGCCTTGACTAGACAGACCTTTGTTGGCAAAATAATGTCTCTGCTTTCTAATATGATGTCTAGGTTGGTCATAACTGTTCGTTTAGGGAGTAAGCGTCTTTTAATTTTATGGATGCAGTTACCATCTGCAGTGATTTTGGAGCCCCTCAAAATAGTTTGCCACTGTTTCCAACGTTTCTCCATCTATTTGTCATGAAGGGGTGGGACTAGATGCCATAATCTTTGTTTTCTGAATGCTGCACTTTCAGCCAACTTTTTCACTCTTCTTTTTCACTTTTATCAAGAGGCTCTTTAGTTCTTCACTTTCTGCCATAAGGGTGAACTATGGAATGGGGTTCATGCCTTGTACAGGAGACAGGGAACAAGACCATCACCATGGAAAAAAAATGCAAAAAGCAAAATGGCTGTCTGAGGAGGCCTTACAAATATCTGTGAAATGAAGAGAAGCAAAAAGCAAAGGAGAAAAGGAAAGATATACCCATTTGAATGCAGAGTTCCAAAAATAGCAAGGAGAGATAAGAAAGCCTTCCTCCGTGATCAGTGCAAAGAAATAGAGGAAAACAATAGAATGGGAAGAACTAGAGATCTCTTCAAGAAAATTAGAGATACCAAGGAAATGTTTAATGCAAAGATGGGCTCAATAAAGGACAGAAATGGTATGGACCTAACAGAAGCAGAAGATATTAAGGAGCTGCTGTTGCTGCTAAGTCACGTCAGTTGTGTCTGACTCTGTGCGAACCCACAGATGGCAGCCCACCAGGCTCTCTCGTCCTTAGGATTCTCCAGGCAAGAACACTGGAGTGGGTTGCCATTTCCTTCTCCAATGCATGAAAGTGAAAAGTGAAAGTGAAGTCACGTAGTAATGTCTGACTCTCAATGACGCCATGGACTGCAGCCTACCAGGCTCCTCTGTCGATGGGATTTTCCAGGCAAGAGTACTAGAGTGGAGTGCCATTGCCTTCTCCGATATTAAGGAGATGTGGAAACAATACACAGAACTGTACAAAAAAGATTTTCATGACCCAGACAATCACGAAGGTATCATCAGTCACCTAGAACCAGACATCCTGGAATGTGAAGTCAAGTGGGCCTTAGGAAACATCACTGCAAACAAAGCTAGTGGAGGTGATGGAATTCCAGTTGAGCTATTTCAAATTGTGAAAGATGATGCTCTGAAAGTGCTGCACTCAATATGCCAGCAATTTTGAAAACTCATCAGTGGCCACAGGACTGGAAAAGGTCAGTTTTCATTCCAATCCCAAAGAAAGGCAATGCCAAACAACGCTCAAACTACTGCACAATTGCATTCATCTCACATGCTAGCAAAGTAACACTCAAAATTTTCCAAGCCAGGTTTCAAAAGTACATGAACTGTGAACTTTCAGATGTTCAAGCTGGTTTTAGAAAAGGCAGAGGAGCCAGAGATCAAATTGCCAACATCCACTGGATCATGGAAAAAGCAAGAGAGTTCCAGAAAAACATCTATTTCTGCTTTCTTGACTATGCCAAAGCCTTTGACTGGGTGGATCACCACAAACTATGGGAAATTCTGAAAGAGATGGGAACACCAGACCACCTGACCTGCCTCTTGAGAAATCTGTATGCAGGTCAGGAAGTAACAGAACTGGACATGGAACAACAGACTGGTTCCAAATAGGAAAAGGAGTACATCAAGGCTGTATATTGCCACTGTGCTTATTTAACTTATATGCAGAGTACATCATGAGAAATGCTATTCTGGAAGAAGCACAAGCTAGAATCAAGATTTCCAGGGGAAATATCAATATGATGTATATATTATATATTTTATTTTTATAAAACTGTAATGTAATTATATAATAAAACTAGAAGTCGGTAATAGCTAAAAACAGGAAAACTGATAGACACATGTAAACAAAACAACACATACTTGAACAACCATTGAAGAGGAAATAAAAGGGAATTTTAGGGCATCTCTGGTGGTCTAGTGGTTAAAAATCCACTTTGCAATGCAGAGGCCACCAGTTTGATCCTGGTCTGGGGGAATCCCACATGTCATGGCACAATAGAGCCCAAGTATCACAGTTACTGAGCCCATGCTCTGGAGCCCACAAGCCACACTACTGAGTCCATGTGCAGCAACTAATGAAGTTCACACACCCTAGAGTCCATGCTCCACAACAAGAGCAGTAACCACAATGAGAAGCCCGTGCACCACAACTGGAGAGCAACTTCTGCTCTGCACAACTAGAGGAAGCCTGAATGTAGGAACAAAGAGCACAGCCACAAAACAACCAAATAAAAATTTTAAGAAACAGAATTTTAAAATATCTGAAGGTAGACAAAAGAAAAAAGTAATATCCTAAAGGCTATGCTGCTGTGATCAGTCACTCAGTCATGTTCAAAAGCAGAGACATACTTTGTCAACAAAGGTCTGGCTAGTTAAGGCTATGGTTTTTCCTGTGGTCATGTATGGATGTGAGAGTTGGACTATAAAGAAAGATAAGCACAGAAGAATTGACGCTTTTGACCTATGGTACTGAGAGTTCCATGGACTCAAGCTCTTGAGAGTCCTATGGAATGAAAGGAGGTCCAGCCAGTCCATCCTAAAGGAGATCAGTCCTGGGTGTTCATTGAAGGACTGATGCTAAAGCTGAAACTCCAACACTTTGGTCACCTCATGCGAAGAGTCAACTCATTGGAAAATACCCTGATGCTGGGTGGGATTTAGGGCAGGAGGAGAAGGGGACGACAGAGGATGAGATGGCTGGATGGCATCATGGACTTGATGCACATGAGTTTGGGTGAACTCCGGGAGTTGGTGATGGAATGGGAGGCCTGGCATGCTGTGATTCATGGGGTTGCAAAGAGTCAGACACAACCTAGCGACAGAACTGAACTGACTGAACTGAGTAGTTTAGTTGGTAAGTTGTGTCTGGCTCTGACAAACCCATGGACAGTAGCCTTCCAGGATCCTCTGTCCATGATATTCTCCTGGCAAGAATACTGGACTGGGTTGCCATTTCCTTCTCCAGGGAATAGAGCTATAAGTAAGTAGGAAATAGTAAGTAGGAAATAATAGTAATAGTAAGTAGGAAAGAAGATTCAATAAATAAAATCAGAAATGAATGGGAGACATTGCAATGGATTTCATAAAAATAAAAAAGAACATAAGAAACTATCATGGATAATTATATACCAACAAATTGGATAACCTAGAATCAGTTCAGTTCAGTTCAGTTGCTCAGTCATGTCCAACTCTTTGTGACCTCATGAATCGCAGCACGCCAGGCCTCTCTGTCTATCACCAATTCCCCGGAGATCACTCAGACTCATGTCCATCGAGTCCGTAATGCCATCCAGCCATCTCATCCTCTGTCGTCCCCTTCTCCTCCTGCCCCCAATCCCCCCCACCATCAGAGTCTTTTCCAGTGAGTCAACTCTTTGCATGAGATGGCCAAAGTACTGAAGTTTCAGCTTTAGCATCATTCCTTCCAAAGAAATCCCAGGGCTGATCTCCTTCAGAATAGACTGGTTGGATCTCCTTGCAGTCCAAGGGACTCTCAAGAGTCTTCTCCAACATCACAGTTCAAAAGCATCAATTCTTCGGCGCTCAGCTTTCTTCACAGTCCAGCTCTCACATCCATACATGACCACTGGAAAAACCATGGACCTTTGTTGGGAAAGTAATGTCTCTACTTTTCAATATGCTATCTAGGTTGGTCATAACTTTTCTTCCAAAGAGTAAGCATCTTTTAATTTCATGGCTGCAATCACCATCTGCAGTGATTTTGGAGCCCCCATAATAAAAAGTCTGACACTGTTTCCACTGTTTCCCCATCTATTTCCCATGAAGTGATGGGACCGGATGCCATGACCTTTGTTTTCTGAATCTTGAGCTTTAAGCCAACTTTTTCACTCTCCACTTTGAATAAATGAAGCACACAACCTACAAAAATTGAATCACGAAGATAGATAAAGCCTGAGGGTATCAGAGGAAAAAAAAAAAAACCGGGATGGAGATTAAATAAGTAATCCAAAATCTTTAAAGAAAAGCACATGATATGATGGCTGCATGTCTGAATTCTATCAAACATTCAAAGAGTTAATACCATTCTTTACTAAACTTAAAGAAAAAGAGGAAACACTTCCAAAGTTATTTTATGAGGAGAATACCATCATTCTGATACCAAAACAAAGAAGACACTATAAGAAAACTATATGCAAATATCTCTGATGAACACAGATGCAAATATACTTATTAAACTACTAACAAAGCAAATTCAACAGCACATTAAAAGCATTCTGTATCATGATCAAGTGGGACTTATCCCATCGATGTAGGAATGGCTCACCATATGAAAAGCAATTAATATGGTACATATAACAAATAACAAAATAAATGAAAACACTGGATATTTTGAATAGATGAAGTAAAATATCAACTGACAAAGTTTATGATCCATTCATGAAAAAAAACTCTCCACAAAATAGCAAGATAATGATTATACTTCAACATAAAAAGTCCTAATAAAAAGTCCCCAGGCAATATCAGAATTAATAAAGTAGTGGTGGGGGTCAGGGGAGATGGGAAGTCTCCTTTTAAAGATCTGGTACAAAGCAAGGATAGAAATTCTTGCCACTCATATTCAACAAAGTACTGGAAATTCTATTCAGTGCAATTAGATAAGAAATAAAAGACACCCCAAAAGAAAAAGTAAACAAAAATTACTTCTGCTTGCAGATGACATGATCATATGCTTAGAAAACACTCAGCAACAATAAAAAGAGGTTAGAACTAATAAATTCAGCAAAGCTGCAGGATACAAATTTGGAACACAGAAATCAATTACGTTTATATTCACAACCAACCAACCATTCTATAGAGAAATTAAGTAAATGATCCCATTCACAATTGTAATGAAAAATAATACTTAAGAAAAAGAAAAAAGTGAAAGACTTGCACACTTAGGATTTAAAGAAGGCACAAACAAATGGGGAAACTTATCTCAAGTTCATGAACTGGAAGAATTAATACTGTTAAAGTGTTCATACCACACTAACTTCTACTATCAAAATCTCAATTACATTTTTTACAGAAACAGAAAAAATTCTAAAATTCATGAATAATAAAAAATTTCAAATCGACAAAGAACAAAGTTAGAGGTATAGGTATTTATAAACCTATAGCTATCAAAACTGTATGTCAGGTACAAAACATATAGACCCGTGGAGTCAGAGTTCAGATATAAATCCCCACACCTATATTCAACAGATCTTTGAATATGGTGCTGAGAACACACAGTGGTGGAAGGGATATTATATTCAAGAAATTCTGGTAGAAAAATTAGATATCTACATGCAGAGGAATATCATTGGACCCTTAACTCACACCACACAAAAAAATCAACTCCAAATGGATTAAGGGAATAAGTATAAGGCCAAAACCATAAAAATACTAGATAAAACCTAGATAAAAAGCTGCTTTTAATTTCTAAATATGACATCAAAAGTACAGATGACAAAATCAAAATAGACAAATCAGTATAGCCATCTAAAATGCTTCTGCACAGGAAAAAAAAAAAAACTATCAGCAAAGCAAAAAGATAACCTACAGAATGGGTAAAAATACTTGCAAACTGTATATCTAAAAAATAATTATAAAATATATAAAATATAAATATACACAAGAAATCCATTCAACTCATAAGCAAGTAATATACAATACAATTTTTAAAAGGACAAAGGGGATTTCTGCTTCAGTAATGTGCCATCGGAGTCTCTTGAACTAATCTCCTCCCATGGACATACCAAATATACAGCCATATACACAATTCTCCCTGAAAAAGACCTAGAAAGAGAATGAAGGGTTTGGATCCATACGTGGTGCTCCAGCTTTTAGGATTCTTACCCAGAGACAATTCTCCAAATCAAATACCTAAGAAAGCAAACAGGATTTGCACCCATTAGAGTCACAGAGATATAGAGAATTAAGAAACAGTCTTGAGTTCTAGTTCAAGATGCTGGAGTAGAAGGACATGTGCTCATCTCCTTCTGTGAGAACACCAAAATAGTAACTAGCTGTTGAACAATCACTGACGAGAGGATGCCAGAACCCAGCAAAAAATGATACCCCACATCCAAAGACAAAGAAGAAAGATGCAGCATGATGGTAGGAGGGGCTAAATCATAATAAAATCAAATCCCATACGCACTGGGTGGATGACCCTCAAACTGGAGGACAATAATACCAAAGAAGTTTGCCCACTCTTGTGAAGGTTCTGAACCCCACATCAGGCTTCCCAGGCTGGGGATCTGACAAAGGCCTGGGAATCCCCAGGAATCTGGCTTTGAGGGCCAGAAGGATTTGACTATATAACTTCCAGAGAACGGAGGGAAACAGACACTCCAGTCTTGGAGGGCACAAACAAGATTTTGTGTGCACCAAGACCCAGAGGAGAGGAGCAGTGACCCCTAGCCACTGCAGGACACTGGCCAAAACTACCTGCTAGTGTTGGAGGGCCTCCTGTGGAGGTATGAGTGGCAATGACTCACCACTGGGACAGGGGCACCGAAAGACCCGAGCGCTGGGTCCTCTCAGGCCAAACAGCTACCAGGGAAGAAGTGCAATGCCAACCATCAGCAGATAATTGGATTAGAGCTTTACTGAGCAAGGCCCTGCCCACCAGACCAAGACCCAGTCCCTCCCATCAAGAAGCTTACAAAAGCTTCTTAGCCTCATCCATCAGAGGAAAAACAGAGATGAATAATACACTAGAAGGAATTAATATCAGAATAACTGAGGCAGAAAGGATAAATGACCTGGAGGACAGAATGGTAGAAATCACTGCCACCGAATAGAATATAGAAAAAAAGAATGAAAAGAAATGAAGACAGCCTAAGAGACCTCTGGGACAACATTAAACGTGCCCATATTTGCATTAGAGGTGTCCCAGAAGAAGAGAGAGAGAAAGGACCTGAGAAAATATTTGAAGAGATAATAGGTGAAAACTTCCCAAATATGGGAAAGGAAATAGTCAACCAAGTCCAGGAAGCACAGAAAGTCCCAGGCAAGATAAACCCAAGGAGGAACACACCAAGACACACTGTAATCAAACTGACAAAAATTAAAGACAAATATTAAAAGCAACAAGGGAAAAACAATAAATAGCATCCAAAGGGAACTCCCATCAGGCTATCAGCTGATTTCTCAACAGAAACTCTACAAGCCAGAAGGGGGTTGGCATGATATATTTAAAGTGATGAAAGGGAAGAACCTACAGCCAAGAATATCTACCCAGCAAGATTTTCTTTCAGATTTGATGGAGAAATCAAAAGCTTTCCAGACAAGCAAAAGTTAAGAGAAGTCAGCAGCACCAGACCAGCTTTACAACAGATGCTAGAGAAACATCTCTAGGAAGGAAACACACAAAAAGAAAAGACCTACAGAAAATAAACCCAAAACAATTAAGAAAATAGTAATAAGATCATACATATTGATAATTAACTTAAATGTAAATGTATTCAATACACCAACCAGAAGACATAGACTGATTGGGTGGATGAAAACATGTGTATGTATGCGCTTCCAATTACCACATTACTCTGCTTGACCCTCTCCCCCGAAATTGTATGCAATTATTTTATGTTGTTAAGTTAATCATGTGCCTATTATGGCTTCCAACAATCATCTTTTATTTTTGTCTAGCTATTGATTGTGAAAACTGATATTTACTATTGTGATTATGTAATTATTACTCATACCATTGTATCATGATTGGTCAACAGAAAAATGATAGAACTCCATATCACCAACTGGGAGTTGCAGTTCATGGGGCTGCAAAGAGTCAGACATGACTGAGCAACTGAACTGAATTCAAGCCTTTATTAAATGTAGTAGAAAAGCTTTTGTACAGATATACATATAAATATATATATAAATATATATAATACATATTTTTTAAAACTTATGAATATTTGCCTAACTAAAAAAAATATGACATTTTTATTTCAATTGTTTGACTCAGTATGAATAGAATGTGAGATTTCTAATTAATAAATAGATATGCAAAAAGCAACAGGTTTATTGTATAGCATAGGGAACTGGAGTCAATATCTTACAAAAACTTATGATGGAAAATAATTTCAAAAAATATATATGTGTGTTTGTATAACTGAATCATCTTGCTGTGCACCTGAAACATTGTAAGTCAACTATATTTCAATAAAATATATGCATTAAAAAAATAGTCTTAACAGGCTCATGCGAACTCATTATGGCCCAGGGCAGAGGCAATAGACAAAAATGAAGCCTGAAGGTCAGGCTTCAAATTTAACATACATACAGTGTCTGACTGCAATCCTCTCCAGAGACTGATGAGGCCAGCAGACAACATTTTGATGTTTTCCCTTTGCCTTGAATCAGCAGATTGGTGTCTCCTTTAAAGGAGTTGGTTCACATGATTGGCATCCCAGCTACTGTAGTTGTCACTTAGAGGATTTGCGATTGATAGCCTGGATAACCAGTGAGTCTTGTATTCACAAGTTCATTGGGTTGGTAGTAAAAATAGGTTTTTGTTTGTTTGTTTGTTTGGCTATTTCCCCAGATCTCAGTGCAAAATAGGAAGAGATAAAAATACCCATCTCCTCTAAAAGAAGCATATTTGCCTACTTAAAGTCTTCTGCCCAGTCTTCAGGTTCCAATCTACCTACATTTAGGTGCTAAGATCTTCTGAGCTACTGGACATCACTAAGAAAAAAGGTAGCTGCTTGGGCAATCACAAAAGTTTGAGAGACAATTAACAGCTAAGTCAGGATTGAACAGCAAGATTCATCTCCCCAAACAAGACTAACCAGGAGAGATGGTTATTTAATAAATGTATTGAAACCTGTCTAAGTCAGGATAATAAAAATACATAAACAAAAAACAGAGGATTATGTTTCAAATTGAAAAAAAAAGATAAAGCTTATGAAAAGACCTTAATAAAAGAGAGAAGAGAGATTCACTGAAAAAGAGCTCAAAATAAGGGTCCCAAACATGCCTACTAATATCAGAACAATGCGTGAACAAAGTGAGAATTTCAATAAAGAGATAGAAAATATAAGAATATACCAAACAGAAACCACAGAACCAGGGCCAAAGAATACAATAACTGCACTGAGAAATTCAAGAAAGGTTTAACAGCAAACTAGATGGAGCATAAGGAACAAGCAGCAAACGATGAAGGGCAGTGAGAATCCTACAGTCATGAGGGGAGGAAAGAAGTTAAAAAAAGATAAAGATAGTTTAAGGGACTTATGAAAGTGAAAGTCGCTCAGTCATGTCCGACTCTTTGCCACCCCATGGATTATACAGTCCATGGGATTCTCCAGGCCAGAATATTGGAGTGGGTAGCTGTTCCCTTCTGCAGGGGATCTTCCCAAACTAGGGATCAAACCCAGGTCTTCCACACTGCAAGTGAATTCTTTACCAGCTGAGCCACCAGGGACATATGAAAGTGAAAGTGAAGTCGCTCAGTCGTGTCTGACTCTTTGCGACCCCCGTGGACTGTAGCCTACCAGGTTTCTCCATCCATGGGATTCTCCAGGCAAGAATACTGGAGTGGGTTACCATTTCCTTCTCAGGGGATCTTCCCGACCCAGGTATCGAACCCAGATCTCCCACATTGGAGGCAGACGCTTTAACCTCTGAGCCACGAGGGAGACCACATGGGACACTATAAAACAGACCAATATTCACTGTATAGGGATCCCAGAATGAGAAGAGAGACAGACAACAGCAGTTTCTTTAGGAAATAGTGGCTGAAAACCTCTCTAGCTGAGGAAAGAAATAAAATATCTAGATCCAGAAAGCTGGAGTTTCAGAGAGGAGGAATCCAAAGAGACTGACATAAAGACACATTATAATTTCATTGTCAAAAATAAAGATAAGGAGAAATATCTTAAAAGCAGCAAGAGAAAAACAACTTGCTAGGGGTATCAGCAGATTTTTCAGTGTAAACACTGCAACACAGAAGGGAGGAGGAAGATACATTCAGTTCAGTTCAGTTCAGTCACTCAGTCGTGTCCGACTCTTTGCGACCCCATGAATGGCAGCACGCCAGGCCTCCCTGTCCATCACCATCTCTTGAAATCACTCAGACTCACGTCCATCGAGTCCATGATGCCATCCAGCCATCTCATCCTCTGTCGTCCCCTTCTCCTCCTGCCCCCAATCCCTCCCAGTATCAGAGTCTTTTCCAATGAGTCAACTCTTAGCATGAGGTGGCCAAAGGACTGGAGTTTCAGCTTTAGCATCATTCTCTCCAAAGAAATCCCAGGGTTGATCTCCTTCAGAATGGATTGGTTGGATCTCCTTGCAGTCCAAGGGACTCTCAAGAGTCTTCTCCGACACCACAGTTCAAAAGCATCAATACTTTGGCGCTCAGCTTTCTTCACAGTCCAACTCTCACATCCATACATGACCACAGGAAAAACCATAGCCTTGACTAGACGGACTTTAGTTGGCAAAGTAAGGTCTCTGCTTTTGAATATACTATCTAGGTTGGTCATAACTTTTCTTCCAAGGAGTAAGCATCTTTTAATTTCATGGCTGCAGTCACCATCTGCAGTGGTTTTGGAGCCCCCAAAATAAAGTCTGACACTGTTTCCACTGTTTCCCTATCTATTTCCCATGAAGTGATGGGACCAGATGCCATGATCTTTGTTTTCTTAATGTTGAGCTTTCCTCTTTCACTTTCATCAAGAGGCTTTTTAGCTCCTCTTCACTTTCTCCCATAAGGCTGGTGTCATCTGCATATCTGAGGTTATTGATACTTTTCCCTGGCAATCTTGATTCCAGCTTGTGTTTCTTCCAGCCCAGCATTTCTCATGATGTACTCTGCGTATAAGTTAAATAAGCCATGTGACAATATACAGCCTTGACATACTCCTTTTCCTATTTGGAACCAGTCTGTTGTTCCATGTCCAGTTCTAACTGTGGCTTCCTGACCTGCATACAGATTTCTCAAGAGGCAGGTCAGGTGGTCTGGTATTCCCATCTTTTTCAGAATTTTCCAGTTTATTGTGATCCACACAGTCAAAGGCTTTGGCATAGTCAAGAAAGCAGAAATAGATGTTTTTCTGGAACTCTCTTGCTTTTTCCATGATCCAGCGGATGTTGGCAATTTAATCTCTGGTTCCTCTGCATTTTCTAAAACCAGCTTGAACATCAGGGAGTTCACGAGTCACGTATTGCTGAAGCCTGGCTTGGAGAATTTTGAGCATTACTTTACTAGCATGTGAAATGAGTGCAATTGTGTCGTAGTTTGAGCCTTCTTTGGTATTACCTTTCTTTGGAATTGGAATGAACACTGACCTTTTCCAGTCCTGTGGCCACTGCTGAGTTTTCCAAATTTGCTGGCATATTGAGTGCAGCACTTTCACAGCATCATCTTTCATTAGACTTGCTCAAAGAAAAAAACAATAAACTGCTAGCCAAGAATCAGTTCAATTCAGTTCAGTCACTCAGTCGTGTCCAACTCTTTGTGACCCCATGGGCTGCAGTATGACTGGTTTCCCTGTCTTTCACCAGTGCCCGGAGCTTGCTCAAACTCATGTCTGTCAAGTTGGTGGTGTCATTCAACCATCTCATCCTCTGTTATCCCCTTCTTCTCCTGCCTTCAGTCTTTGCCAGCATCAGGGTCTTTTCAAATGAGTCAGCTTTTCGCATCAGGTGGCCAAAGTATTGGAGTTTCAGCTTCAGAATTAGTCCTTCCAATGTATATTCAGGACTGTTTTCCTTTAGGATGGACTGGTTGGATCTCCTTGCAGTTCAACAGACACTCAAGTGTCTTTGCCAACACCACAGTTCAAAAGGATCAATTCTTCAGCTGTCAGTTTTGTTTATAGTCTTAACTCTCACATTCATACATGGCTACTGGAAAAACCATAGCTTTGATTAGATGGATCTTTGTTGGCAAAGCAATGTCTCTGCTTTTTATATACCATCTAGGTTGGTCATAGCTTTTCTTCCAAGGAGCAAGCATCTTTTAATTTTGTGGCTGCAGTCACCATCTGCAGTGATTTTGGAGCCCAAGAAAATAAAATCTGTCACTTTCCATTGTTTATCCATCTATTTTCCATGAAGTGATGGGACTGGATGCCATGATCTTAGTTTTCTCAATGTTGAGTTTTAAGCCAACTTTTCACTCTCCCCTTTCATTTTCATCAAGAGGTTCTTTTGGTTCTTCACTTGCTGCCATAAAGGTGATGTCATCTGCATATCTGAGGTTACTGATATTTCTTCCAGCAATTTTGATTCCAGTTTGTGCTTCATTTAGCCTCACATTTCACATGATGTACTCTGCATATAAATTATATAAGCAGGGTGACAATATACAGCTTTGATGTACTCCTTTTCTGATTTGGAACCAGTATGCTGTTCTATGTCCAGTTCTAACTGTTGCTTCTTGACCTGCATACACGTCTCTCAGGAGGCAGGTAAGGTGATCTTGTATTCCCATCTCTTTAAGAATTTTCCAGTTTGTTGTGATCAAAACAGTCAAAATCTAGGTGTAGCCAATAAACCAGAAGTAGATGTTTTTCTGGAGCTCTCTTGCTTTTTTGATGATCCTGCAGATGTTGGCAATTTGATCTCTGGTTCCTTTGCCTTTTCTAAATCCAGCATGAACATCTGGAAATTCATTGTTCACATACTGTTGAAGTGTAGCTTGGAGAATTTTGAGCATTACTTTGCTATTGTGTGAGATGAGTGCAACTGTGTGGTAGTTTAAACATTCCTTGGCATTGCATTTCTTTGGGATTGGAATGAAAACTGACCTTTTCCAGTCCTATGGCCACTGCTGAGTTTTCCAAATAACTTACATGAGACATGCTGGACTGCATGAGGCACAAGCTGGAATCTACATTGCCAGGAGAAATATGCAGATGACACCATACTTACGGCAGAAATGAAGAAGAACTAAAGAGCCTCTTGATGAAAGTGAAAGAGGAGAGTGAAAAAGTTGGCCTAAAGCTCAACATTCAGAAAACTAATATCATGGCATCTGGTCCCATCACTTCATGGCAAATAAATGGGGGAAACAATGGAAAACAGTGACAGACTTTATTTTTTTAGGCTCCAAAATCACTGCAGATGGTGACTGCAGCTGTGAAATAAAGAGACACTTGTGCATTGAAAGAAAAGTTATGACCAACCTAGATAGCATGTTAAAAAGCAGAGACAGTGCTTTGCCAACAAAGATCCATCTAGTTAAAGCTATGATTTTTCCAGTAGTCATGTATGGATGTGAGAGGTGGACTATAAAGGTAGCTGAGCACTGAAGAATTTATGCTTTTGAACTGTGGTGTTGAAGACTCTTGAGAGTCCCTTGGAGAGCAAGGAGATCCAACCAGTCCATCCTAAAGGAAATCAGTCCTGAATATTCATTGAAAGACTGATGCTGAAGCTGAAACTCCAGTACTTTACTTTGGCCACCTGATGCAATGAACTGACTCATTGGAAAAGACCCTGATGCTGGAAAAGATTGAAGGCAGGGAGGAGAAGGGGATGACAGAGGATGAGATGGTCGGATGGCATCACTGACTCTATAGACATGAGTTTGAGTAAGCTCTGGGAGTTGGTGGTAGTCAGGGAAGCCTGGCGCGCTGCAGTCCATGAGGTTGCAAAGAGTCAGACAGGGCCGAGCAACTGAACTGAACTGATTGCAACACTTTCACAGCATCATTTTTTAGGATTTGAAATAGCTCAACTGGAATTCCATCACCTCCACTAGCTTTGTTCATAGTAATGATAAAATGTGGCCTAATGGAGAAGGGAATGGCATATCACTCAGTATTCTTGCCTTGAGAACCCCATGAACAGTATGAAAAAGCAAAAAGACAAACTCCACAGGTTGGTAGGTGCCCAATATGCTACTGGAGAAGAGTGGAGAAATAATCCCAGAAAGAATGAAGAGATGGAGCTATGAAAACAAAGTGAAAACAAAGCCAAGCTGCGGTGATGGCAGTAAATTCTGATGCTGTAAAGAATAGTATTGTATAGGAACTGGGAATGTTAGGTCCATGGATTAACGTAAACTGGAAGTGGTCAAATAGGAAATGGCAAGAGTAAACATCGACATTTTAGGATCAGTGAAATAAAGTGGACTGGAATGGGTGAATTTAATTCAGATGACCATTATACCTGCCACTGTGGGCAAGAGTCACTTAGAAGAAATGGAGTAGCCATTATAGTCAACAAGAGAGTCTGAAATGCAGTTCTTGGCTGCAATCTCAAAAATGACAGAATGATTTGTGTTTGTTTCCAAGGCAAACCATCCAATACCACAGTAATTCAAGTCTATGCCCCTACCAGTAATGCTGAAGAAGCTGAAGTTGAACGGTTCTATGAAGATCTACAAGACCTTCTAGAACTAACCCCCCCAAAAAAAAAAAAGATGTCCTTTTTGTTACAGGGGACTGGAAAAAGTAGGAAGTCAAGAAGTACTGTAATAACAGGCAAATTTGGTCTTGGTGTACAAAAATGAAGCAAGGCAAAGGCTAACAAAGTTTTGCCAAGAGAATGCACTGGTCATAGCATACACCTTCTTCCAACAACACAAGAGACAACTTTACACATGGACATCACCAAATGGTCAATACTGAAATCAGATTGATTATATTCTTTGCAGCCAAAGATGGAGAAACTCTACACAGTCAGCAAAAACAAGAACAGGAGTTGACTGTGGGTCAAATCATTGCCAAATTCAGACTTAAATTGAAGAAAGTAGGGAAAACCGCTAGACCATTCAAGTATTATGTACATCAAATCCCTTATGATTATACAGTGGAAGTGATAAATAGATTCAAGGGATTAGATCTGATAGAGTCCCTGAAGAAATACGGATTGAGGTTCATGACACTGTATAGGAGGCAGTGATCAAGACCATCCCCTAAAAAAGAAAGCAAAAAGCAAAATGGCTGTCTGAGGAGGCCTTACAAATAGCTGAGAAAAGAAGAGAAAAGGAAAGGAGAAAAGGAAAGATATACCCATTTGAATGCAGAGTTCCAAAAATAGCAAGGAGAGATAAGAAAGCCTTCTTCCATGATCAGTGCAAAGAAATAGAGGAAAACAAAAGAATGGGAAATACTAGAGATGTCTTTAAGAAGGTTAGAACTTCAAGAAGGTTAGAACTTATCCATGTGAGTTCTGCCAGTGGCACCAGACCTGGCCCCACCCAACAGCCTGCAGTTTCCAGTGCTGGAATGCCTCAGGCCAAACAACCAAAAAATTGAGAACACAGTACCACCCATCAGCACACAGGCTGCCTAAAGTCAAGCTGACTCTACAACTGCTTTTAAACAAAACCTTTGACATGGCCCTGCCCACCTAGGGAGAAAACCCCTTCACACCAGTGGGCAAGAACCAGTCCCTCCCACCAGGATGCCTGCACAAGCCCTTGGACCAACTTCAGATAGACATCAGACCCCAGAAGATTTATAATCCTGCAGCCTGAGGAACAGAGACCACAAACACAGAGTGTTAGACAAAATGAAAAGACAGAAAACTATATTCCAGATAAGGAATAAGATAAAACCCAAGAAAAACAAGAAAGTGAAGTTAAGATAGGCAGTCTATCTGAAACAAATTCATGGTAACGACAATAAAGATGAACCAAGGTCTTATTAGAAAGCTGGTGGCATAGACCAAGAGAAAAAGGAATGTTTAATAAAAAGCTAAACACTTTAAAGAACTAAAGAACAGAGATGAATAATACAATAACTGAAAGAAAAAATACTAGAAGGAATCAACAGAATAAAGGAGGAAGAAAAATGGATAAGTGAGCTGGAAGACAGAATTAGGGAAATCATTCCTGCAGAGCAAAGAAAAAAGAATGAAAAGAGTTAGGACAATCTCAGAAACCTCTGGGACAACATTAAATGTACCAGCATTCACATTATAGAGGTCCTAGAAGAAGAAGAAAGAAAAAGGCCAGAGAAAATATTTGAAGACTTCCCTAATGTGGAAAAGCAATGCATTCATTCAGATCAAAGAAGCTCAGCAGTCCCATACAGGATAAATCCAAGGAACAACACACAAAGACACCTATTAATCAACCTGAGAAAAATTAAAGACAAATAGAAAATATTAAAAGCAACAAAGGAAAAGGAACAAATAACAGACAAGAAAATCCCCATAAGGTTATCAGCTGATTTTCCAGTAGACACTCTATAGGCCAGAAGGAAGTGGCATGATAGATTTAAAGTGATAGAAGGGAAGAACCTACAACCAAGACTACTCTACTCAGCAAGGCTTTTGTTCAGTTTTGAGAGAGAAATCATAAGCTTTACAGACAAATAAAAGCTAAGTGAATTCAACACCACCAAACCAGCTTTACAAGTGTTACAGGCACTTCACTAGATGAAAAACAAATGACCACAACTATAAACAAGAAAATTATGAATGGAAAAGCTCACCAGTAAAACCAAACATAAAGGAAGATAATCATCCACATACATGTACGATACCAAAATCAGCAATGGTAAGAAAAAGAGAAACTTCTAATGTACAATATTGGAAATGCATTTTGAAATTAAGAAACCAGGAACTTAAAACAATATATATAGACTGCTATATCAGAACATCATGGTAAATGCAAATTGCAATTTAACAGTGGATACACAAAAAGGAAAAAGCAACCCAAACAACACTAAAGTTAGTGATCAAATCACAGGAGAATGGAACAAAAGAGGAAAGAAGAAAAAGACTTACAAATACAAATCCAAAACAATTTAAAAAATGGAAATAGGTACATATATATTGATAATTATCTAAATGTAAATTAATTGAATGCTTTAACCAAGAAACATAGATTGGCTGAATGGATATGAAAATAAGACCTGTATATATGCAGTCTTCAAGTGACCACTTCAGATTTAGGGATATATATAGACTGAAAGTAAGGGGATGGAAAGTTATTCTATGCAAGTAAAATCAAAAGAAAGCTGGAGTAACAATACTCATATTAGAAAAAATACTGTTACTACATTAATTATCAAGGAGTCAATCCAAGAAGAGAAAACAATCTTAAATATATATATGCACCCAATGTAGGACCACCCTAATATATAAGGCAAATGTTAACAGCCATAATAGGAAAAATTGACAGTAACACAATAATAGTGGATAAATTTAACACCCCACTTTCATCAGTGGACAGACCATCCAGACAGAAAATCAATAAGGAAACAAAGGCTTTAAAAGACACATTAGTCCCAGTGGACTTAACTGATATTTATACAGCATTCTATCCAAAACCAGGGGAATACACATTCTCCAAGATAGATCATAAGCTGGGCCACAAAACAGATCTCAGGATATTTATCATATTAAGCATCTTCTCTGACTACAACACTATGACATTAGAAATCAACAAAACACAAACCCATGGAGGCTAAACAATACATTACTAATTGATCATTGAAGAAATCAAAGAGGAAAAAAAAAATTTCCTAGCGACAAATGAAAATGAAAGCATGACAATCCACAGCATATAGGACACCACAAAAGTAATTCTAAGAGGGAAGTTTATAGCAATACAGTGTTTCCTCAGGAAACAAGGAAATCTCAAATAATATGCCTAATCTTACATGTAGAGCAACCAGAGAAAGAACAAACAAAAACAAAAGTTACTAGAAGAAAATAAATCACAAAGATCAAAACTGAAATAAATGAAATAGAGACTAAGAATACAATGGAAAAGATCAATGAAACTAAAAGCTGGTTCTTTGAAAAGATGAACAAAATTGATAAAGCTTTAGCTATATTCATTAGGAAAAAAGGAGGCGAGCTCAAATTAATAAAACTGGAAATTAAAAAAGATGTTAAAATAGACACCACAGAAATACGAAAGATCACACGATTTCTATGAGCAACTATATACCAATAAAATGGACAACCTAGAAGTAATGGACAAATTCTTAGAGAGGTACCTAAGAGGTACCTTCTAAGACTAAACCAAGAAGAAAAAGAAAATATGAACAGACCAATCACAAGTATTGAAATTGAAAGTGCAATTTGAAAATTCTATCAAAAAAGTCTAGGACTACATGGCTTCACAATTAAATTCTATCAAACATTTAGAGTTAACACCCATTCTTCTGCAATTCTTCCAAAAACAGAAGGAACTCTCCCAAACTTATGAGGCCACCATCATCCTGATTTCAAAAGCAGACAAAGATACCACAATAAATAAATAAATAAATAAATAAAATCACGGGCTCATATCACTGATGAACAAAGTTGCAAAAATTCTCAACAAAATACTAGCAAATTGAATCAACTATACATTAAAAGGATCATGCACCATGATCAAGTGGGATTTATCCCAGGATTATAAGGATTTTTCAATATCCCCAAATGAATCCATGTGATACATCACATCAACAAGCTGAAGAACAAAAACCATATTATCATCTCAACAGATGCAGAGAAGGCTTTTGACAAAATTCAACATCAATTTATGATAAAAACTCTCCAGAAAGTGCATAAAGAGGATCTTCAACATAACATAGGCCATATGTGACAAACCCACAGCAAACATCATTCTCAGTGGTGAAAAACTGAAAGCATTTCCTCTAAGATTAGGAACAAGACAAGGAAGGCCACTCTACAACTTCTATTAAACTTCTCTGAAGTCCTAGGCAAGGCAATCAGAGAAGAAAAAGAAATGCAAGGAATCCCCATTGGAAATGAAGACGTAAAAACCTATCACTGTTTGCAGATGACATGAGAGTGTACGTATTAATAGAAAATCCTCAAGATGCTACCAGAAAACCACTAGGAGACATGCAGATAGATGAACAATATCATGTGAAAAGATGTTTAACACTGCTAATTATTATAGAAATGTAAATCAAGACTTCAATGAGCTCCCTGTGTCACAAAACAAATTTCCACTTGCTGTCTACTTTACATGTAGTAATATATATGTTTCCATGTTATTCTCAACTCATCCCACCCTCTCCTTCCTCCACTGTGTTTGCAAGTCTGTTCTCTATGTCTGTGTCTCCATTACTGTCCTAAAAATTGGTTCATCATTACCATCTTTCTAGATTTCATACATATAGGGTGAGATGGAGTGGGAGAAGGAGGAGGGATTCAGGAGGGAGGGGACATGTATATACCTGTGGCTGAATCATGTTGATATATGGCAGAAACCAAGACAATATTGTAAGGCAATTATTCTCCAGTTTTAAGAAAAGACCATCATCAATATGTCTACAAATAACAAATGTTGGAAAGGGGGTAGACAAAGGAAACCCTCCTACACTGTTTGTAGGAATGTAAATTGGTACAACCAGTATGGAGAACAGCATGGGGATTCTTTTAAAAACTAAAAATCAAGCTACCATTTGATGCAGCAATCCCTTTCCTGGACATGTATCTGGAAGAAACCTTGATTCAAAGAAGCACATGCATTCCAGTGTTCACTGCAGCACTATTTATAAGAGCTAAGACATGGAGTCAACCTAAATGTCCATCTCCAGATGCGTAGATAAAGGAGATGTAATACATATATACAATGTAATATTACTCAGCCATAAAATAGAATGCAATAATGCCATTTGCAGAAACATGCATGGACCTAGAGATGATCATAAGTGAAGTATGTCAGACAAAGACAAATAGCATATGATTTCATTTACATGTGGAATCTAAAAAGCATGATATAAATGAACTTATTTACAAAGCAGATACATAGACTGACAATATACTTATGGGCACCAATGTGGAAAGGTGGAGGGAGGTGTAAATTGAGGTTGGGATTATAACATATACTCATTACTTAATATATAATTAATAATCAACAGGACCTACTATATAGTACAGGGAACTCTATTCAATATTCTTCAATAAACTATATGGGAAAATAATCTGAAAAGAATGGATATATGCATATGTAAAACTGAATCACTTTGCTTTGCACCTGAAACTCATAGAACATTGCAATATCAAATAATTTTTATTTGATATTACACTATAATATCAAATAAAAATTAAATTAAAAAAAAAGAAAATAAGCCAATATGCCCAATGATCACAGATGTAAATATTCTCAACAAAATATTAGCAAACCAAGTTTAATAATACTCTAAAAGGGTCATATAACATTATTGAGAATAACACATTTCAGACATGCAAGCATGGTTTATTTTTCATAATCAATTACTGTGATATACAATATTAACAAATTGAAGGGTAAGAACTATATAATCTGATTACATGCAAAGCACTTGACTTAATTCAATATCAACTTATGATTAAAAAATTACAATAAAGTGAGTATACAGGTAATGTACCTCAATATAATGAGCATATGTGACAAGCCTGTGGCTAACATCATATTTAATGGTGAAAATTGAAAGCTTTCCCTCTAAAATCCTCAACAAGACAGTGATCCTTACCATTTTTGCCTTTACTCAATATTATACTAGAAGTCCTAGCCAGAGAAATTAGGCAAAATACAAAAATAAAATACATTCAAATGATAATAGAAATAAAACTGTCACTTTTTGCAGGTAACAAGCTATTACATATTGAAAATCATTAGAACTCTACTGAAAAGCTGTTAGAACTAATAAATTTAGTAAAGGTGTCAGAAATATAAAATGAATACACAAAAATCTATTGCATTTTATACACTAACAATGAGGTATTAGTAACATAAATTAAGAAAATAATCCCATTTATAATTATATCAAAAAGAATACAAACACAACTATATAAAATCTATGGAATGCAGTGAAGTAACAGCCATACATGCCCTTCTCATAAAACAATCAAAAAACCTTTTTATAAACAATCTAACCTATCACTGAAAAGAATTAGAAAAAGAAGAACAAAATCTAAGGTCAGTAGAAGGAAGAAAATAATAAAGATCAGAGAGGAAATATATAAAATAGAGATCCACAAAACAATAGAAAAAAAAATCAATAAAATTAAGAGCTGATTCTTTGAAAAGGAAAGCAATTTGACCAGGGGAAAGAAATCCTCTGGCCAGGGTTATCAAGAAGTTAAGAGAGGACCCAAGTAAAATGAAAAATGAGAAGTAAAAACTGATACTGCAGAAATATTACAAAATATAAGAGAATAGCATGAATACTTATATGCCAATAAATTTGACAAACTAGAAGAAATGGACACATTTCTAGAAACATACTGTCCACCAAAATTGAATTAGGAAAAAATAGATAATTTGAACAGACAGATCACTAGAAGTAGAGTGAAATATGTATTTTTAAGGGAAAATCTCCATAAAAATATGGAGTAAAAAAACTGGAGCATCCAGTACCAGATGGCTTCACAGGTGAATTCTACCAACCTTTCAAAAGAACATATACTGATCCTTCTCAAAATCTTCCAAAGATTGAAGAGGAAAGGGCACTCCCAAAGACATTCTATAAAGCTATTATCACACTGATACCAAAACCAGACAAAGACATTACCAAAAAAAAAAATTAGAGGCCAATTTCTTTGACAAGTATAGATATAAGAAGTCTCAGTAAAATACTAGCAAACCAAATTCAGCAACACACAGAAAAGATCATACACCACCATCAAGTTGAATTCATCCTATGGTCACAAGGATGGTTCAATATATACAAATCAGTGTGATACATCACATCAACAGAGGGAAAGACCAAAAACATATGATCATTTCAATAGTGCAGAAAAAAGCATTTGATAAAATTTAATATCCAATTTTATCCATTCATGATAAAATCTCTTATTGAAGTGGCTATTGAGGGAATATATCTCACCATAATAAAAGCTAGAGATTGTTACACTAAGTGAAATAACTCAGAAAAAGAATGATATTGTTTTTATGTGGAATCTAAACTATGACACAAAAACTTATTTATGAGACAGAAAAAGACTCAAGAGACATAGAGAACAAACTTGTAGTTGCCAAAGGGCAAAGGATGTGGATGAGAGATTGACTGGGAATTTGGGATTAGAAGATGCAAACTGTTATGTATAGAATGGATAAACAACAATGTCCTATTGCACAGCACAGGGAACTACATTCAGTGTCCTGTGACAACCATACAGAATATGAAAAATAATATAAAAGAGAGCTTATACATATATATGTATAACTGAATTACTTTGCTGTACAGTAGAAATTAACACATTGTAAATTGACTATGTCTAAGTAGCCATGGCTGAGTGGTTAAGACTATGGACTAGAAACCCATTGGGGTTTACTTGCACAGGTTCAAATCCTGCTGACTACACATCTTTCTTATTGAGACATAACCCAGCTAGGAAAGAATGCTGTTGCCCTAAAGAAAGAAACTGGATTGATCTCCAAACTGGCTCTGTATGTTTGAAAGGCAAGCATGCAGACTGTACCCCAAACAGCATTTTTGTTTTTGTTTTGGCTTCCCAGATGGCTTAGTGGTAAAGAATCTGCTCGCAATACAGGAAATGCAGATTTGACCCCTGTGTGGGAAAGAGCCCCTGGAGAAGGAAATGGCACTGCACTCCAGTATTCTTGGTCTGGAAAATCCCATGAACAGAGGAGCCTGGCAGGCTACAGTCCATTTGGTCACAAAAGAGTCACACATGACTCAGTGACTAAAAAAAAAAACAAACCACAACAAATCAACTGTATTTCAATAAAATAAATTTTAAAAAGGAATAAAAATGTTAGGATTAAATGTAACCAAGGAGGTAAAAACCTGTAACCTTAAAGATTGAAGAACCGATGCAATCTAAAGATTCAATGTAACCCCTAACAAAATTCCAATGGCATTTTCCACAGAAATAGAAATTAAATCCTATACTTTTTTGAAGAACAAAAGACTAGAATCACCAAATCAATCCTGAGAAAAATAATAAAGTTAGATGCACCACATTTCCTGATTTTAAACTATACCACAAAGCAATAGCAATAAAAACAGTATGAGTTTGTCATAAAAACAGACACATAGGTTTCCAGATTGGATCTGGACAAATGTTCAAATGAAGACTGAAGTCTCCAGGAGGGATGGACCCAGCATCTCCTGAGGCCAGAGAGCCTGCAAGCTCAGGGCTTAGCAGAACACAGGCAAAAGTCACCGCTAACAAGAAATCAGCATGAACCACTCAACCAACTTTTCCCTCCAAGGGCAAAAACCAATAGGAAGAAGGAATGCAACCCTAAAGCCTGGGAAAATGAGACCTCAAGTAGAGCAAGTTAGGAAAAAAAAATGATGAAAAGTCAGCAAAATACAGCACAAATAAAGGAGCAAGGTAGAAACTAACAAGACCAAGTAAGCAAAGAAGAAATAAGCAATCTATCTGAAAGAGAATTCATAATACTGATAGTAAAGATGCTCTGAAGACTTGAAAACAGAATGGAGAAAATGCAAGAAACATAGCTAATACAGCTAATACAATCACCAATGACATAGAAGAAATAAATTAGAGGGTATGAATAATAAAATTACTGAAATTAAAAATATTCTAGAAGAAACCAATAACAGAATAACTGAGGCAAAGGAATGGATAATGAACTGGAAGATAGAATGGTGGAAATAATTGCTGAAGAGCAGAATAAAGGGAAAAGAATGAAAAGAACTGAGGGTAGACTCAGAGGCTTTGGGACAATATTAAATGCACCAACATTCAAGTTATAGTGGTTCCAGGGGAAGAAGAAATAAAAGAAAGGCACTGAGAAAATTTTGAAAGAAATTATAGTTGAAAACTTCTCAAACATGGAAAAGGAAATAGTCAATCAAGTCCAAAAAGCACAGAGAGTCCCTTACAGGATAAACCCAAGAAGAAACACATTGAGACACATATTAATCAAGCTAACAGATATTAAGCACAAAGAAAGAATTTTAAAAGCAGCACGGGAAAAGTAATAAATAACGTACAAGGGAAAACCCATACAATTAACAGCAGATCTTTCAGCAGAAACTCTGCAGGCCAGAAGGGAATGGCAGGATATATTTAAAGTATTAAAAGAGAAAAACCTACAGCCAAGTTTACTACACCAGCAAAGATCTCATTCAACTCTCCATCAACTTTTGATGGAGAAATCAAATGTTTTGTAGACAAGCAGAAGTTAAGAGAATTTAGTGCTACCAAACTAGCCTTGCAACAAATACTAAAGGGACTTACATAGCCAGTAAACACAAGAGAAAGGAAAGACCTATAAAAACAAGCCCAAGATAATCAAGAAAATGCCAATAGGAATGTATTTATCAATAATTACCTTAAATGTAAACAGATTAAATGCACCAACCAAAAGATACAGACTGAATGGATACTAAAACAAGATCCATATATTCGCTGGATTGCAAGAGACACACTTTAGACCTGGAGACACATACAGACTGAGAGTGAAAGGATGGAAGAATATATTCCATGTGAATGGAAACCAAAAGAAAGCCAGACTGGCAATCCTTATTTCAGACAAAATAGACTTTAAAATAAGTAATATTGTGAGAGACAAAGAAAGACAGTACATAATAATCAAGGGGTCAATCCAAGAAGATGATATAACAAGTGTAAATATGTATGTACCCAACATAGGAGCACCCCAGTACATAAGGCAAACACTAACAGACATTATAGTAACACAGTAATAGTCGGGGAATTTAACACCCCCATATACCAGTGACAGATCACCAAAACAGAAAATTAATAGGGAACAAAAATCTTAAATAAAGTATCAGACCAAACGGACCTAACTGATATCTTCAGGACTTTTATCCAAATGCAGAAGAGTACACTTTCTTCTCATCTGCACATGGAACATTCTTGAGGATGTACCATATCTCGGCCACAAATCAAGACTCAGTAATTTAAGAAAATTGAATTTGTATCAAGTATCTTCTCTGACCACAATGCTATGAGAGTAGGTATCAACTACAGGGAAAAAAACTGCATTAAAAATGCAAACTCATTAAAGAATACATTAGTAAATAAAGAAGAGGCTACTGAAGAAATAAGAAAGGAAATCAAAAGATTCCCAGAAACAAATGACAGTGAAAACATGACAACCTAAAACCTTTAGCAGTAGCAGTGTTAGTGGCTCAGTCATGTCTGACTCTTTGTGACCCCACGAACTACAGCCTGCCAGGCTCCTCTATTCATGGGATTCTCCAGGCAAGAATACTGGAGTGGGTTGTCATTCCCTTCTCCAGAGGATCTTTCTGACCCAGGGATCGAACCCAGGTCTCCTGCCTTGCAAGCAGATTCTTTACCATGTAAGCTATAGGGAAGATATTAAAACCTATGGGATTCAGCAAAAGCAGTTCTAAGAGGGAAGTTTATAGTGATACCATCATACCTCAAGAAACAAGAAAACATCAACAGACAACCTAACTCTACATATAAAGCAGCTGGAAAAAGAAGAACTAAAAAGCCCTTAAGTCAGCAGAAGGAAAGACATCATGAACACCAGAGCAGAAATAAGTGAAAAAGAAATGAAGGAAACAATAGCAAAGATTAATGAAACTAAGAGATGGTTCTTTGAGAAGATAAAATTGACAAATCACTAGCCAGACTCATCAAGAAGAAAAGGGAGAAAAATCGAATCAACAAAATTAGAAATGAAAAAGGAAAGGTTACAATAGACAACAGAGAGATACAAAGGATCATAAGAGAATATTATGAGCAGCTATATGCTAATAAAATGGACAACTTAAAGAAAATGGATAAGATTCTTAGAAAAGTTCAACCTGTCTCAAAACTGAACCAGGAAGAAATAGAAATTATGAAACCCAATTACAAAAACACTAAAATTGAAACAGTGATCAAAAATCTCAAAAAACAAAAGTCCAGGGCCAGATGGCTTCACAGGGAAATTCTATCAAACATTTAGAGCAGAGTTAATGCCTATTTTTCTGAAACTCTTCCAAAAATTGCAGAGAAAGGAACACTTCCAAACTCATTCTATGAGGCCACAATCATCCTGATACTCAAACCAGGCAAAGACAAGACAAAACAAAGAAATTATAGGCAAGAAACAATGGAAACAGTGACAGACTTCACTTTCTGGAGCTCCAAAATCACTGCAGATGGTGACTGCAGCCATGAAATTAAAAGATACTTGCTCCTTGGGGAAAAAAAAAGCGTATTGCCAACCTAGATAGCATGTTAAAAAGCACAGACATTACTGACAAAGGTCCATCTACTCAAAGCTATGATTATTCCAGTATTCCGTGTATGGATGTGAGAGTTGGACCATAAAGAAAGCTGAGCACCGAAGAATTGATGCTTTTGAACTGTGGTGTTGGAGAAGACTCTTGAGAGCCCATTGGACTGCAAGATCAACCCCGTCAATCCTAGAGGAAATCAATACTGAATATTCATTTGAAGGGCTGAAGCTGAAGCTCCAATACTTTGGCCATTTGATGCAAAGAACTGACTCCTTGGAAAAGACCCTGATGCTGGGAAAAACTGAAGGCAGGAAAAAAAGGGGATGACAGAGGATGAGCTGGTTGGATGGTATTACCGACTCAATAGACATGAGTTTGAGCACGCTCCAGGAGTTGGTGAAGGTCAGGAAGCCTGGTGTGCTGCAGTCCATGAGGTTACAGAGTCAGACATGACTGAGTGAACTGAACTGACTGATCACTGATGAACATATATGGAAAAAATCCTCAACAAAATGCTTGCAAACAATGCACCAACACATTGAAATGCTCATACACAATGATCAAGTTGGGTTTATTTCAGGGATGCAAGGATTCTTCAACATACACAAATCAATCAATGTGATATGCCATATTAACAAATGGAAAGATAAAAACCATATGATCATCTCAATAGATGCAGAAAAACCTTCAAGAAAATTCAGCACCCATTTATGATTAAAAAAAAAAGCTTCAACAAATGGGCAGAGAAGGAATCTGCCTCAACAGAGTAAATGCCATATATGATAAACCCACAGCTAACATTACACTCAATGATGAAAAACTAAAAGCACTCTAAGGTCAGGAACAAGACAAAGGTGTCCACTTTCACCACTATTATTCAACACAGCTTTGGAAGTCCTAGCTATGGCAATACACAGAAATCACTTGCCTTCCTATATAAGAACAATGAAAAATCAGAAAGAGAAATTAAGGAATCAATCCTATTCACTATTCCAACAAAAAGAATACAATATCTAGGAATAAGCCTACCTAAGGAGAAAAAAGACCTGTATACAGAAAATTATAAGACACTGATGAAAGAAATCAAAGACAACATAAACAGATGGAGAGGCATTCCATGTTTCTGGGTAGGAAGAATCAATATTGTGAAAGTCACTATATTGCCAAATGCAAACTACAGATCCAATGCAATCCCAATCAAATTACCAATGGCATTTTTTTACAGAGCTAGAACAAAAATTTCACAATTCATATGGAAATGCAAAAGACCCCAAATAGCCAAAGCAGTCTTAAGAAAGAAGTTGGAGATGGAGGAATCAACCTTCCTGACTTCAAACTATACTACAAAGCTAGTCATCAAGACAGTATGGTACTAGCACAAAACCAGAAATATAGACAAATGGAACAAAATAGAGAAACCAGAGATAAACCCATACACCTATGGGTAACCTTATTTTTGACAAAGGAGACAAGAGTGTACACTGGGGCAAAGACAGCCTCTTCAATAAGTGGTGCTGGTAAAACTTTGTCATAAACAAAGACAAAATCAAAATGGATTAAAGACCTAAATGTAAGACCAGGAGCTATAAAACTCAGAGGAAAACATAGGCAGAACACTTGATGATATAAATCAAAGCAAGATCTTCTATGACTCATCTCCTAGAGTAATGGAAATAAAAACAAAAATAAACAAATGGAACCTAATTAAACTTGAAAGCTTTTGCACAGCAAGGAAACTACCTAGAAGGTGAAAAGACAACCTTCAGAATAGGAGAAAATAATAGCAAAGGAAATAACTGACAAATAATTAATTTCCAAAATATACAAGCAGCTCATACAACTCAATACCAGAAAAACAAGCAACCCAATCAAAAAGTGGTAAAAAGACCTAAAAGGACATTTCTCCACAGAAGACAGAGAGATAGCTAACAAGCACATGAAAAGCTGCTCAACATCACTCATTATTAGAGAAATGCAAATCAAAACTACAATGAAATACCACTTTACACCAGTCAGAATGGCCATCATCAAAGAGTCTATAAACAATAAATGCTGGAGAGGGTGTGGAGAAAAAGGAATGCTTTTGGATTCCTGGTGGGAATATAAACTGATTCAGTCACTAGGGAATATGGTATGGAGATTCCTTTAAAAACTAGGAACAAAACCACCATATGACTTAGAAATATTTGTAGGCATATACCCAGAGGAAACCAAAATTTAAAAAGACACATGTACCCCCAATGTTAATTGCAGAACTATTTACAATAGCTAGAACATGGAAACAACCTAGATGTCCATAGACAGATGAATGAATAAAGAAGTTGTGGTGCATATATACAATAGAATGTTACTCAGTCATAAAAAGGAACACATTTGAGTCAGTTCTAATGAGGTGAATGTACCTAGAGCCTATCATACAGAGTGAAGTAAGTCATAAAGAGAAATATAAATATTGTGTACTGACACATATATATGCAATCTAAAAAGATGGTACTCATGAATTTATTTTCAGGGTAGCAATGAAGAAACAGACATAGAGAGCAGACCTATAGACACAGGGGGAAGGGAGGAGGGAGAAGGTGAGGTGTGAGGAGGGAGAAGCTGAGATGTACGGAGAGAGTAACATGGAAATTTACAATACCATATATAAAATAGATAGCCCTTAATACATTGGTCACCTGATGCAAAGAACTGGCTCATTTGAAAAGACTCTGATGGTGGGAAAGATTGAAGGCAGGAGGAGAATGGGATGACAGACGATGAGATGGTTGGATGGCATCACCAACTCAATGGACATGAGTTTGAGTGAACTCCAGGAGTCGGTGATGACCAGGAAGGCCTGGCATGCTGCAGTCCATGGGGTCGCAAAGAGTCAGACACGATTGAGTGACTGAGCTGAACTGAATGGGAATTTGCTGTGTGATTCAGGGGACTCAAACAGGGGCCCTGTGATAGTCTGGAAGGGTGGACTAGGGAGGAAGATGTGAAGGAGGTTGGGAGGCAGGGGACATAGGGGTACCTATGGCTGATTCTTGATGCATGACAGAAAACCACAAAATTTTGTAAAGCATTAAAAAAAAAAAGACATAGATTAATAGAGGAGAATAGAGAGTCCAGAAATAAACTCAGATGTGTATAATCAGTTAATTTACAAGAAAGGCAGCAAGAAAATAAAATGGGAAAGGACAGTCTCTCCAGTAAATAGTGTTGGAAAGAACGGACAATCACAAAAGATGCAAAAAGAGTGAAACAAATGCAAAAGATTGAAACTGGCCCAGTATCTTGCATCATATACACAAAAATCCACTCAAAACACATTAAAAACTGAATGGAAGACCTGAAACCATTAAACTCCTAGATCAAAACACAGTAGTATTCTCCCTGACATTGGCGCAGGCAATGATTATTTAGATTTGACACCAAAAACAAAGCAATGAAGTGAAGTCGCTCAGTCGTGTCCGACTCTTTGCAACCCCATGGACTGTAGCCTACCAGGCTTCTCCACCCATGGGATTTTCCAGGCAAGAATACTGGAGTAGGTTGCCATTTCCTTCTCCAGGAGATCTTCCCAACCCAGGGATCGAACCCAGGTCTTCCGCATTGCAGGCAGATGCTTTAACCTCTGAGCCACCAGGGAAGCCAGGCAAAAATAAAGTGGGACTACATCGAACTAAAAGCTTAAACAGCAAAAGAAACCATTAACAAACAAAGCTATTCTATTAAATGGGTGAAAACATATTCAAATCATATATCTGAGAAAGGATGGATATCCAAAATATATTTTTAAAAACTCATACAATTTTACAGCAAAAACAAAACAAACAAAAAAACAAACAATCTGAATTTAAAAATGGGCAGAGGAACAGAATAGACATTTTTCCAGAGAAAACACCCAAATGGCTAACAGGTAAATGAAAGGTGCTCAACATAGCTATTCATCAGGAAAATACAAATCAAAGCCACAATGAGATATCACCTTGTGGATGTTTGGATTGCTATTATCAAGAAGATAAGAAATATTCAGTGTTGGTGAGGATACAGAGAAAAAGGAACTGTTGTAAAATGATGGTAGGAATAATAGTGATTATGGAAAATAGTCTGGAGGTTACCCAAAATAATAAAATAGAACTACCATAGTATTCCTCAATTCCACTTCAAATATTAATCTGAATAAATGAAAATATTCTCTCAAAAGGATAATTGTGCCTCATGGTCATTGTAGCATTATGTATGATAGTTAAGACACTGAAACTAGTCAAGTGTCTATCAATGGATGAATAGGTAAAGAAAATGTGACATACACACTGGAATATTATTTAGCCATTAAAAGAAGAAAAATTTGGCATGCAAAACGTGAGTGAACATTGAGGATGTTATGCCAAGAAAATAAATCAGAGAAATACTTTATCCTGTTACTTACATATAAATTTTTTTAAAACACCTTGAATTCATAAAATATAGAGAACAGATTTAAGATTGTCAGCACAGGGCATAGAGTATAGGGGAAATGAATAAAACTGGATCAAAAAGTTACAAACTAAAAAAAAAAGAAAGAAAAGAGAAAACGCAACAAAACTAGTAACAAGGAAATTTGCACAATATGATAAAAGGTATCCTTGAATAACCTAAAGGAAACATTATACATAGTGGTAAAATTCCAAGTACTTTCCTCCTAAGATAAAAAGCAACATAAGGATATTCTCTCTTGTGTAAAACATTTATTATTCATTAATAAGATTTTAAAAATAATCTTTTAACAACTAAAATACTGGTAGCAGTATAAAAATTTATATTTTAGGTGGTAAATAGGGTAGACAGCATACCGATTAAGTAGATTTGAAAAAATCTAAGAATTTTTTTCAGTGTAGTGTTATAATGAAGTGTAAATGGACAAGTAGGTTACACTTAAGGAAAAAAAATACACATAGTGAGAACAGAGAGAAAAGGAATCAGTATGTGAGAATTCTTGATAAAGTAACAAAATTATATATGATATTAAAATGCATTAACATCCAGAGAGATGATATGGGGTGGGAGGTGGGAGGGGGTTTCAGGATTGGGAGATCGTGTACACCTGTGGCTGATTCATGTCAATGTATGGCAAAACCAATTTAGTATTGTAAAGTAGAATAAAGTAAAAATAAAATTTTAAAAATGCATTAACAACAAAACAAGATATGTAATGAACTCTATACTTAAAAAGATACTTAGCTATTCAGAAAACTAACAGGTGTTCTTATGTTGTGAAAATTTAGCAAATACATTTTAAATTAAAGCAATATAATAAAAATGTTTATATCATTCTGCAATGTACATTTAAAGGAGAATAAAAATTATTCAAAATTGAACAAAAATAAAACTGGAACTGAAGTTGATGATTTAGAGCATGAAATCATATAAACACTGCAGTTCTAAAATTAAATGTTGTCAAATAAAATTTTCATCTGTACTGGAATTTTTATGTTTGAAATTGCAGTAAGTTTCTCTCAGATATGAAAATGGCTCAAAAGATTTAACACACATTCTCAACATATAAAAATATTTAAAAACAGGAAAATAAAAGCACTAGCAGTTAGATATTGAAGCACTTAAGCACATAGTGTTCTGAATAATTTTAATAAATATGATTGCAAAGTGGGAGGCCCACTACAAAAATAATCCTCCAGACTTCATAGATATTTAAAAGTATAGTACTTAACAAACAGAATCTAAAAGTTAAAAATACATTCAATAGAGGAAATAACTATTTGGCTCCAATTTTAAATGTTTTAAAGTATTTATATACTATGTTTGGGGTGTCCCAGCTGGCTCAGCAGTAAAAAAAACCCACCTGCAATGCACGAAATGCGTGGCTTCGATTCCTGGGTCAGAAAGATTCCCTGAAGGAGGGCATTACAACCCACTCCAGTATTCTTGTCTGAAGAATTCCACGTACAGAGGATCCTGGCAGGCTACAGTCCATAGGGTTGCAATGAGCTGGACATGATTGAAGCGACTTAGCATCCACACATACTATGTTTATAAAATAGTTAGTGTTTAATATAATATGGAAGCTACTCATCAAATTGAGTTGTAAGGGAAGAAGAGCATTCCTTTCCCAAAAAACCCTGTCACTTAAGAAAATATTTTGACTTCATGTTTCTTAGCCATATGGGAATAGACTAAATTCAAGGTTCAGTAGCTTCAGGGAATCTGCTCTAAAACCTTGCAAGTGTCTGGAGAATAAACAAAAAGTATATTTTATTTCTAGTATAAAAGTCATTTGATAAAGATGCATTATGTGAGACTATAGGATTTATTAAAGGAAAAACACTGGAGATGGATTTAATATGAAATATACTGACAGCATTTATGCATACTTCTTTTGTATACTAGTATTATATGTGATACCAGATTCTTTTTGGTAGTTTTTGTTTTATATATTAAAATATTCATTGATATATTTCAGATTTTTTTAGAAAGTGATGCCACTTTTCAGAGCCAGTACTTTTCATCATTATGTCCTTGTCTAATGTTTTTGGACATTATATCCTGCACAGAATATACAATGCCTTATTTAGAGAGTTCCTTTTCATTCATTGCAGATCTCCCTTTTTAAAGCACATTTAAGAAGTCTTGTCCTGGTTCTCATCACTACCTCTATCATTTCTGACTTGTGTTTTTAAGTGTCCTTTTGCTTTAGATTCCCACTGCTCTTTGATTCACTTCATTTTCCATACTAGGGTCACTAAGAGTCAGACACGACTGAGCAACTTCACTTTCACTTTTCACTTTGATGCATTGGAGAAGGAAATGGCAACCCACTCCAGTGTTCTTGCCTGGAGAATCCCAGGGACAGGGAGCCTGGTGGGCTGCCGTCTCTGGGGTCGCACAGAGTCAGACACGACTGAAGCGACTTAGCAGCAGCGGCAGCAGCCAGTAATCCTTTTCAGATTAAAAAATTCATTTTCCTACCCCAAATTCCATAAGGCTTCCCTGGTGACCCAGTGGTAAAAAAACCTGCCTGCCAATTCCTGAGACACAGATTCAGTCCCTGGGAGTGGAAGATCCTCTGGAGAAGGAAATGGCAACCCACTCCAGTATTCTTGCCTGGGAAATCCCATGGACAGAGAAGCGTGGCAGACTACAGTTCATGGAGTTGCAAAAGAGCTGGACATGACTCTGTAACTAATCAACAGCAGCCTTAAATTCCATACTCATTTCCCTTCCCCTTCAGGATGTAATTCTCACTATTTTCAATGTGAGACTGAATCTGTGTTCCAGCACAGCCTCTGCTTCCCCTCATCCTTCTCTAGAGGGGCTCACACTTAGCTTCCCTGAATGGCTACACACCGTGTCCTGACCTTCAACACCCTTCATTATATTCTTCAACAGGTGAACTACTTATCCTTACACATGGTTTCTCCACAAAACCTTTCCAGATTTTAGTCTCTGTGATATGCACAGCTCCCAATTCATTCTCTCTACCTTCCACAGTTTGTCTCCAGGTTTAACGTTTCTTCTTTGCTTAAATTTAGCTCTTATTACATGAAGTGACATTTTCTAATGCTGTTGTGCTTCCTCTTTCGTCACCCCTTGAGTCTAGGAATTCTGTGTCTCCATTGATGAGTACAGAGGGCATTCAGTAAATATATATTTAATGAGTGAGTTAATAGATATTTAATTAAGACAGAGAGTAGGGCTAATGTAGTTGTGATAAGCTCAGGCAGCCCTGCCACATTTCAAATCCTTACTCCACGACTTACCAGCTATTATGAACAAGTAAGTTACTTAAAACTCTCTATGCTTTAGTTTTCTCACTGGAAAATGAATGCTATATGAATTACTAGTTCAGAGCACAGATGCAAGGGCTACATAAGGCAGTTAGCAAATGATGTGTCATCATTGCTCAGATGATTAACTGTTATTGCAAAGGAGGGAAGTTAATCAGAATTACAGTAAGCAGTATCTTTATTTTACTATCTTAAAGCTTGCTCAAAGTCTCATTTTATTGTACAAACAAGAATAGGGTAGAACATATTTGAAAAATAGTCATTATTGTAATTTCTAATAAATGAACTATAATAGATAAAAGATAACAATGTGATATACTTGTATTCTAAAGGACATAAAGTCAAATAATGAAAAGTAAATGAATTATAGAAGTAAAGTGATAATTTGCTAGACCTTATATCACACATGTCCTTTGTAGTTCTATGACTGACAAAAAATGTTGATAAAATACTGACAAAAATCAATAACAGTCCTTAGGAAACTAAGCATTTGGCATCAGGCAGATCAAGGTTTGCAATGCATCTCCTGCTCTCTCCATGTTGATGACTACTTGAAATTTCCTAATTCACTCAGGAGTTATTTTAGTGAATCTAGTGTATGATTAAATTTCATCCTTTCTTGTGATTGAATATTTATGTATAAACACTTGTAGTAAAAAATTTACTTAAGATGGAATTATATTACTTTAGAAATTAATTTTCATTTCGCAATGAATATTTTAAAAATCAAGGTCTTTCTCCAATAATTTTGCTACAAAGCCTATAGCCATTTTCCTTAAAAATGGCACTAAGTTCAGTTTGTGCAAATTAGTTTAATTCTGCTCCAAGTAATTCTCAATATGAAGACTGCCATTGTGGGTATGAATAATAATTTGATTTGGTGAGTTGTCTTTCATATGGTAATGCACATGCTATTGTTGACAAGCAATTAATTTTGACCATTTTCTATTTAACAGAAAACTGCAGAAAATCTACACTCGTAAAAGTATGCGTTAGCAAACAGAAATAGTGAATTCTCATAGCCACTTCTCCAGGTAAGGGCAGCTTATGTTAAGGAAACCCAGAAATCTCTGACATTTCTTTGAAATCATGTCAAATCTTTTCTTTCGTCTTCAAGGCTGACATCATCTTTGGCAAGGTATACCTTACTGATGTTGTCTCTGTCAGGCAAGAAATGAATAAAGAAATCCACATTTCAATTCTGAGGTTGTCTGAGCAGCAGTTATCTTCAAAAGAAGGCTGCAGGGTTCCCACGTGTCTTCAGATTCTTGCTGTTAGTGAAATTGATATATAGACTCCTGACTCTGTTCTGCAGAAATAGTTCCAGCATTGGAAAGTTCATATACTGTTGATTTCCCATCTCCTCCTCGAGTGGCAAGTTGTATAAATAAACTAAATACTTTAGGAGAGTCCATAATATTGCCTTTAAGGCCAAGGCAAAAATATCCACCAAAAAAAAAAAAAAACCCATGTTAAGTGAAATCAGTTCAGAAAATGGAGAATTTCCTTTGAATTCTGTGAACCCTTAATTGGAAAAGAAACTGACCTCAAGGAGTTCAGTGGGTCAAGGGAGAGAAGCACTACTCCATTTTTCTGGGAAGTATCCTGGGACGGTTTATAGAACAGACATTTACCTATGTTCACCAGTCTTGGTGTTTTCGGACAATACTCTCAGCTATTTAGCAAGAGTACCTCTCTGATAAAATACCTTGCTTCCAAACTACAGCTACAGTCTCAGCTTTTATCTCCTTTATACAAAGATGAGGCAGATCTAATATATGCCCTGCCCCATGGTGCATTCATGAAATTTCATACTATGTTTTGGGGAAAGGAGGTGAAAATGTTACTATTCCGGGGTAAATACTACACAGCAGAGTTGATACAGAGATGCCTAAAGTTTTCCCATCTTTACCCATCACAACCCAATTTTATTTTAATTTTATGCCTTTGCCCATATGAACTTTATTTAGTAAGTGACAGAGAACAATCCCTTTAAACTTCTGTAGGATTCTTCTTGGAATGAGTCATTTTAGAAACTTGTCCATGAGAAGGACTTTAAAAAAAAAGAAAATTGCCTTTATGTCTCTATGCTGTCTTTGATGGCTCTTCCTTAAGACCTTCCTAGAGTTCACAAAAATAGATGAAAATATTCCACTACTTTAAACAAAGGCCCCCAGAACTCTTGCCTTGGTAGACTTTCTTCTGGATTTCAAATTACAACATGAAGCATGTTTCCCAGTTATTTCAAAAATATATAACAAGGATTTTAACGTGCCAGACTTGCTTAGAGAAATCACCACTGAGAAACTGCCTTATTTTTTCCTCACAAGAGAAATCAGATTATTTTGAACAGATTTCTAAAACTTAAGAAACATTCAATCAGTCAATTCAAAATCAACATGAAATTTTTCTCACGAAAGCTTTCATTTTTGGTGAACTCATAATGAGAGGTGATAAAAGATAAAAGAAGAGGTTAGGTTTGGCAGGAAAGGGAAATTTTAGTAAGATCTTTAGAAAAAAACTTACGACAATTATTATTAGGACCTAAAAAATACCCTCCTAAAATCTTTTGGGAGGGATAATAATTATAGGCTAACTATTTCTGTGTCTTTATAATCATCCTGTGGCTGGAGCATGTTCAACGACAGGAAAATCTCACTAAATTTCTGCTCAGGGAGATGTCTCGAGTTGTTCAGGCTATCACTGAAGACAAATCAGAGCCAAAATTTTATTTTTATCTCATCCAAATTTCCCATGGAGGAGGCAATGGCACCCCACTTCAGTACTCTTGCCTAGAGAGTCCCAGGGACGGAGGAGCCTGGTCGGCTGCAGTCCATGGGGTCGTGAAGAGTCAGACACGACTGAGCGACTTCACTTTCACTTTTCACTTTCATGCATTGGAGAAGGAAATGGCAACCCACTCCAGTGTTCTTGCCTGGGGAATCCCAGGGGCGGGGAGCCTGGTGGGCTGCCGTCTGTGGGGTCGCACAGAGTCGGACATGACTGAAGCGACTTAGCAGCAGCAAATTTCCCATAAAATGTGTTGCCTTCCTGGCTCCTCTTCCCTTTTTCCCTTCTTGTCTTCAAATTAAGATTTTTATAGTGTATATATCTTTTCAAATTAATGTTTTTGTTTCATGCACCCCAGTCCAGTACTCTTGCCTGGAAAATCCCATGGACAGAGGAGCCCGGTGGGCTGCAGTCCATGGGGTCGCTAAGAGTCAGACAGAACTGAGCGACTTCACTTTCACTTTTCACTTTCATGCATTGGAGAAGGAAATGGCAACCCACTCCAGAGTTCTTGCCTAGAGAATCCCAGGGACGGGGGAGCCTGGTGGGCTGCCGTCTATGGGGTCGCACAGAGTCGGACAGGACTGAAGCGACTTAGCATAGCATAGCATCATTTATATGTACATATCCAGGAGTTATATTTCTGAATCACATGGTAGTTATATTTTTATACAGGGATAGTTGATTTGAAATCATATATATAAAGTAATGCAACATTACTTAGCCATAAAAAAGAATGAAATTCTGACATTTGCTACAACATTGATGAACTTAGAGGGTATTACGCTTAGTGAAGTTTGAGAATTGTATATCATCACTCATATATGGAATTTAAAAAAATAGCCAATGAAAATAACAAAACAGAAACAGATTCATAGATACAGAGAACAAAGTAATGGTTACCAGTGTGGGAAGGGATGGGGGAGGGGAAAAATGGGGGTAAGGGATTAAGATATATAAACTATTATGTATAAAATAAGATACAGGGATATATTATATAGCACAGAGAATACAGTCAATAATTTATAATAATTTTAGATGAAATATGATCCATAAAATATTGAATTACTATTTCTATACCCAAAATCAATATAGTATTATAAATCAGCTATACTTGAATTAATAAAAAACAATGGACTAGAGCTATATTCAACAACATGGGTGAATCTTACAAACAAAATGCTGAGTGAAAGAAGCCAGATTCAAAAGATTACACATTGTATAATTGCATTAGTAAAAAATTCAAAATACAGATACTAGAGTATTTTATTATTTAGAGATGCATGCCTATGAAGAAATTAAAAAAAAAAGAATTTAAGAAAAGTTCAGAAAAGCAGTTACCCTTTGACAGGATTTGTAGCAGTTTATAAGTTTCTTTGGGTAATGTAGTTGTGGTGGTTGCTTATGGGTTGTTTTGTGATAATTCATTTATGCTTTATACTTTCCTGGGCATGTGCTATATTAATAAAAAGTTTAAAATACTTACTTGGAAAATGATTTTTATGTGTAAAAGGTGTCAAAAGAAAATTCAGGATATGGCTATTTTATTGGATGAAAGACAAATTGTTCTTGAGCAAGGAGGTTTCAGAATCAAAACTGGAAAGAAATTTGTTTCAGGAAGGTTACAGTAAGGCTTATGGGGTATAAAAAGGAAGTTCATAGAACTTAATGCTCATTGGTTTGGCCAAGAGTTTACTTAGGTCACTACTGATTGGCCACAATGTGCTGAGTCATCCTGACAAGGAAGCTTCACTCGTAGTTTAAAGGGTATTTCAGGAAACAGATTTTTATGAGCTTTGCTAAACTAGGGGTAATTTAAGAATTTATTTCAATCTTGATATATTTCTATATAGGAATTGGTAGATTCTTGATTTAAGAAAAAAACCCTACTCTTCTTCTCCTGAGCTACCTGTTGACCTGAATTATAGTTCCCTTGGTAATATGGCTCCCAAAGTGTAATGTATTTCTTAAAGTTACACAATAAATTTAGAGTTGTCAGAGATTCCCTTGGTCTAGAGAAACATCTCCATTGATAGAAACCGATTCCTGAAAACAGGTTAACATATTGCTGCCTATTTTTTTTTTTTTTTTTATTGCTGCCTATTTAGGGAGGACTTAAACCCAGAGGACTCATGACTGGCAGCTGTTTCTGATACATTGTTGCTGGTAACCTCCAACTCCACTTTTTTTCATGGACTAACCTCATTACTGGAACAGTTGATGGCTCAGAAGCTTCTCTGCCTACTGGGGAGTGAAGATGGCATGCAGCTGGGTGATGTTACAAAGGGGTGGCTCTCTGCCAGTATTTCTAATTCTACCTACCTCATCAACCATTGGAGAAGGAAATGGCAACTCCACTCCAGTATTCTTGGCTGGGAAATCCCATGGACGGAGGAGCCTGGCAGGCTACAGTCCAAGAGGTCACAAAGAGTCAGACACAACTTAAGCAACTAAACAATATCAACCCTTGGTCTTGGTTTTGCCTGATTACTTAATCTAGGTTTAACTAGTTATATACAGTTGCCTGTATATAAAGGCAAGTAAATGGACCATAAACCATTCACAGGTAGACCTCCAAATTTTAATCTATATGTATAATTTATTTTTGTTTTCCATTGAAGATACTTGCTCTTATGTTGATGCTTGTCATATTGACTTTTAACAAAACAGATTGTAAAATATGATATAGAGCAGATTATAATTTAAAGGTTAAGATAAGTAGCACCATAAATAACTCAGAGCCAGACCTATATAGTATTTATTTGGGATATCAAATACTTTTGTCTGGTGCACAGGAGAAAAAAAGTAGTTACGTCAAAGAAAACAGATCTCTTAAGCAACCACATAGTTCTACAGAATGACTGACTAAATAGCACAATATTTGTGGGCTGTTTTTTATAACATATACTCAGCAATTTGCTGTTTATAAGTCAGTATTTGCCTCTTAACTTTTCCAAGCTAGAGAAAAAAGCGAGTCTAATCTATTTATTCTAATCTCCTTCTTTTGGAAATGAGTATACTCACAGCCAGAGAGAATGCCCAAACTTGTTGCTTTCTTGGTCAGCCCAGGCAGACTGCCAATTATGAAACCATGGAAATGGGGGAAAAAGTCTAGATATTCATTCCCAAAGCCGAAATTGCTAGCATATCTGAAGCATCTGTATTGGTGGTAACTGTCAAACTTTGCATTGCAAAACTCAAAGCCAGAACTTGAGTGGGATATTAAATATGAGGATTCTGTTCTCAAGCACTGTAAAAGGCAAAAAGGAGACTAAAAGCCCTAAGGCAAATATATTGCACTGACATTTGAAACTCTTACAATAGATTTTATTTATTATGCTTTTTAAAAACAAAGAACTAGAAATACACATTCCATTTTGCAAGGTGAGATACAGTCTCTCTATGACAATAAAAATGTAAAAATAAGGTATTTTATGTATTGAAATCCCAATGAATTTGGAATTTGCAAATGATCTCTTTCAGAGGACCTCAGAACAATTGTTTAAAAAGCTCTGGTGACTATATAATGATTCATATCCAGAAAGTGCTTGAAAATTGTTAAACACTGATGGTTTGTAATGCAGGTTGAAATAGTCCATACTGAAATGACCTCTGGTGAATTGAACTGGGGCTGAAAAAACTGTTTTGCCAGGGATCATGTTAAGTGAGTGCTAGCAAGCAGAGAGACAGGTGTTTCCTGTTCCCAACCACATGGCATAACCATATAGATTAGCTGCAGGGAATCTAGCCAGAGTATTTTTAAAACCTAATTCAATTTACCACCACTCACATGGAAATTGGTTTAGGTTTAAATTATATTCTAAATAATTTGGGACTCATAATTAAGATTTATATGCTTTTCTATATTCCCAATATAGAAATACAATATAATATCCCAGAATCATAAATGCTAATAACAGGATGTACTCTTGAACTATCTCATCCAAACTCTGTTAATATATTTATTCTGTCTATTACTGTCTTGGAAGGTAGGCTACCACCGCTTGCATGAACACTTGCAGTGTAGGGAAGGGAGGAGGAAAAACTCAAGGATGATTGAGACAAATTTGTTTGTTTGTTTGTTTGTTTTAGATACCTCTGAGACTGTTTAATGGTGACTGTTTAGATATTTAAACTAGAGATAAATAGTAAGTGCTGCATATGCAAAGTGGGAAAACACCATATTTGCACATCCTACTTAAGTATATATTAAAAATATTAATGCCAACTTGGACTACCACACAATACTTCTTTTACATTCCTCAAAAAATTTTATTATATCCAGCAGAATGCTAAATTGGAAGGGATGTTTTCTAGGGATAACACTAACAATGGCACGAAGTGATGATTCTCCATATGTCTGTCACACTCCTTCCCCTAAATATACCCATCCAATATACTATGGGATGTTGGGCACTGCAGAATCTTCAAAGAAGAGAATTTCCAGATTCAGTATCATTGCCCTGCCATGTACTATAATAAATCATCTGATTAGTTGTTGAAGAGTGAGAGAATGAAAGAGGCTGAGTCATGTGGCACCTCATTGGCTTATAGAGGAGGGAGTCTTGGGATGTTGCTGAGGAGAGAATGACAGGGAATTTCTAAAATAGTATGTGCTAAGAGTTGAAAACTTTGTGGAAGTGATGGGCCACCAAAACAGCAGATCCCTCCCATATTCTCTTATTAAAAACTAAAAAAATAGTTATAATGCTTTATTATCTATGATACTATGAAGGTTCTAAAAAAGATGTATATAGATCTCATGCATAAATCTGTTCTAGTGGTGGGACAGCACAGGCCAGGGTCCTAGTTTGTGGAAGTCAGAGAACCATGAGTCAACTCCCAGAACCACTACTTAAGACCTAGAACTTTGGATAATTTATTTAACTTCTCTGTGCCTCAATTTCTTCATGTACAAAACAAAGATAATAATCTGTACTAAATAAACTTAAGAGTGAAAGTGAAAGGGAAGTCACTCAGTCGTGTCCAACTCTACAGCCCACCAGGCTCCTCCGTCCATGGGATTTTCCAGGCAAGAGTACTGGAGTGGGGTGCCATTGCCTTCTCCATTTACTGTCTGAGCCACAGCAAATAAAACAAAACAACAAAAAAAATAGACTTGAGGTGATGAGTAAATAGGTAAACTCTGGCACAGAGCTTTTATTTGGTAAATATATTATTTTTTACTTTTGCAAAAATATTCTTAAATGTCATTAAGGGTGCTCTGTGTTTTCTGTTTTCACCTATAAGGGAACACATACTCCCGGCTCTCTGCTTTGTGTGCAGCTCTGGCTATGAAACCCTGTATTTTGGTGAAATTGCAGAAATTTCTTTCTTTCCTCTTCTCTCTCTCTCTCTCCACTTTGCCCCTCGGCCTCTGCTTCCCCCCTCCTTCTTTTTGCTGAGTCCTCAATTTTGTGGGACCTCACAGTTGTGCACTGAGGATCTGCCCACACAGGTAGTAATTTCCTGGGCTGCAGGCTGAAAGCACAAAGGCTTGCATGTGGTGCCTGGGACTTCCTCTGCTCTGGACAGATGAGAGCATAATTTTGGCCAAAAGGCAAGGGGTGGGAAAGGGAGAGATTTCTCAAAGCAGTGCTTTGCTGATATCTTTCAAAAGGGGGAAAAAAAAAAAAGATTATACCTCTAGGTTAAAAAGTAAGGCTAAACCACAGTTATGTAATTTTGAAAGATTCCTAAATCTGTATTGGCTCATTTTAAAAACATTAAACTTCAAAGAAATAACAAAGAATTTCTCCTGACCTCATACTACATATATTCCATTAAAAATTCAATTTGTAAAACATATTTCAAATGGTTATTCTCAAGAGACTATGCCTCAGTGAAGACCAGACACATGGAATATTTCAACTGTGTGTGGTTCTTCTTCATTTTCCCCCCTTTTTCTTCACATACAGGATAGACCTTCTAGATGAATAAAGATATGGTGTGTGTATTTTCCAGGACCAAATTATCTTTGGGTTGTGATCAAGCATGAGAAATTTCCACCCTGAGGAAAAATATTTGAAGGGTGCAAAATGAATGTAAGTTCATGGGTAAAACTACTTTTCTACTGTAAACATACTGTGTTCCAAATATATTTTCAGTAGAAAACACCTAGGAATTTCTAAATTATGTAATCTCTGGGGACATATAGATTGGTGGTCTTCATAAAAATTTCAGGGTGGCAGAATGTTTAGAGATTTTCCTGTTCAAATTTCCCATTCTGCAGATAAATAAACACCTAAATTATTTCAAGGAGAGAATGCAATCTTACTTTGTGATAGAAAATAGCTTTGTGTTTGAATGCTAACTAAAGCCAATTGCTAGTGCTTGTGTGCAAATTTCTTTTGAGAAAGACTGAGAGTTAAGTTCAGATTTGGCTGGAAAGGGTGCTAGAAAGGGTCCATTAGCATCTGCCCCAGACTCGGGATCAGTTATGAGAAAGCAAGAATGTCATGTGGTTGCTGACAGTAGCTGTTGGCTAACGAGAGCAGAGCCTTTAAAATCAGTTAAGGTCTGGCAGTGGGTCGTGGTGTTACTTCTGCTTGTTAGGTAGATTTGTTTCTTAACATTTCTGCACTTCAGTTTCCTTATTGGTCAAGTGGGAATTAATTATTTATTGGGAAGAGATTTATTGATATAATCAGAGCTTTATCTACAGTTTTAGATTTGCTTTTTAGAATGGAGAAGGAAATGGCAACCACTCCAGCACTCTTGCCTGGAGAATCCCATGGAGGGAGGAGCTTGGTGGGCTACAGTCCACAGGTCACAAAGAGGTGGACACGAATGAGCAACTTCACTTTCACTTTTTAGAATGAATGATGCTATCTATTATATTGACTGATCTCTTATCCAGGTTGGATTTGGTAGCCCAAGACTATGATTGAGAAAAGAAAATGGAGGGAAGCTGTGAAAAATTTGGTATGACCAAACATAGTGAGAAAATGAAGAGCACTGAGCAAAAGTCATGTGGAAGGAAAATCTGAGGAATATCACTATACATGAATGTTAATAATGCTTATAAGAAATCTGAAGAGCCATATAAAAGTCACCTCTGTGGAGATTCTCCCAAGGTCAGGGTGGAGAAATCATGACAACATCAAGCCTATCAGAGATCAGGGTGGGTATATTTTGATCAGGGTGGGTATATTTTGTGCTACAGATATAAGACTTCCACAAGACCAGGAAACTGGTGTCTCTGAGTAAGAAAACTTGAAAGACTGTAGGTAAGCTGGCACCAGGGTAACAAGCATGACAGTATAAGCTTTCCTGTCAATAGCTTTGATCATCTGAAACAAAATAGTGCATTAAAATAAAAACTTCTCTGCTTTTAAGCTATAGAAAAAATTGAAAATACTTATCTGTAGGTTTATAGATAAAATATGGACTTTTCTGCCTCTGTGGACCATGCATATGTCAAAAAGTGCAACAGCAAAGAAAACTTTTTAACATTCTGCAACTGGTATAAGTGCCATCTTTGTGGGTATCTTCAATAACACCCATAGTTTTCAATAGATCTTGGGTTTTCAATAATGAAAATTGTTTCGGTGGTCAGTTTATACTTGATCCTGTTTTCCTGATTCTAAGATGTGGTATTAGAGAAGGAAATGACAACCCACTCCAGTATTCTTTCCTGGAGAATCCCATGGACAGAGGACTCTGGTGGGCTACAGTCCATGGGATCACAAAGAGTTGGATACAAGATTAGTGACTAAACAGCAAAAAGCTGTGGTACAAGAACTAGATTGTCAAAACGAGCTGTTGTGTGAATTGTGAAGATGGAGATTTTGTAAAATGACTAAAGGCAAAGAAAAATCCATGGTTGACAGAGAGATGTGATTGTATCCACTAGACCTGGGGAGAAAGTGAAATGAGGACAGGCCATAATAACATTACTAGAACTGTTCAAGGCCAAAAAATTACACAAGAAAGACAGGACAATTTTTAGAGCTGAAAAGAACATTTGAAATATTACTACCTGTTTTAAACACACTTGTATAAAACATGTTTGTTCATGTTTGACTTGGCAGGTGAAATTGATATCTTTATGCGTCACGTGAGACTTTCTCTTCGAACCTACATAAATATTTAAAACTAATAATAATAAATACTTAGTAAGTTCCTACTCTATGCTAGTCACTGATAAGTTTGTTTACCTACTTTTTAATGATTAGGGAAAATATATTTATGATACCTGAGAGAGGGTAACTCCTTGCTGAAGGGTAGTTATTATTTTTCCCACATCCACACTGTTAGGAAGGGATAGAGTAGGAGCTAGAATCAAGCCTGTGCTCTTTTTCTATTATACTAGGGTTGAATTTCTGAAAGCCAGTCATATTACATTAATAGTCTCCTGATGGATGAATCACTTTTATCTCTTATTTATTATGCACCCCAAACAATTCATTACTTATTTTCCTAATAAAACTTACATTTATAGATGTTACTGTCTTCATTACTTCATAGAAGATTGAGGGAAGTTAGATACTAATGGCAGAAACTCATGTTGTTATGAGAGTAGGAAACACACACAAACACATCTGGAAACCTATTGTCAAATATATATATTTTTAATGTAGGCCATTATCTGGTAAAAATTATATAGTATCTATCGTTTGTGTTGTCTCATATATAATGGCCTGCATTAAACTATCAAAAGATGTCATTAGTCTTGAAATTCCTTTTATAAATGATTTAGGGGTCAACAATGGACTGGTTCAAAATTGGAAAAGGAGTACATCAAGATTGTATATTGCCATCCTGCTTATTCATCTTATATGCAGAGTACATCATGTGAAATGCCAGGCGGGATAAAGCTCAAGATGGAATCAAGATAGCCAGGAGAAATATCAATAACAGATATGTAGATGACACCACCCCAATGGCATAAAGTGAAGAGGAGCTCTAGAGCCTCTTGATGAAAGAGAAAAGTGAAAGTTCAGTTCAGTTACTCAGTTGTGTCTGACTCTGTGACCCTATGGATGGCAGCATGCCATCCATCACCAGCTCTCAGGGCTTGCCCAAACTCAGGTCCATTGAGTCGGTGATGCCATCCAACCATCTCATCTTCTGTTGCCTCCTTCTCCTCCTGCCGTCAATCTTTCCCAGCATCAGGGTTTTGTCCAAGGAGTCAGTTCACGTCAGGTAGCCAAAGCAGAAGCTTCAGCTTCAGCATCAGTCCTTCCAATGAATATTCAGGACTGAATTTCTTTAGGATGAACTGGTTGGATCTCCTTGCAGTCCAAGGACTCTCAAGCATCTTTTCCAACACCACTGTTCAAAAGTATCAATTCTACAGCACTCAGCTTTCTTTATAGTCCAACTCTCACACCCAGACATGACTACTGGAAAATTCATAGCTTTGACTAGAGGAAAAAACTAAGATCATGGCAACCAGTCCCATCACTTCATGGCAAATAAATGGGGAAAAAATGGAAACAGTGACAGACTTTACTTTCTTGGGCTCTAAAATCACTATGAAGTGTGACTGCAGCCATGAAATTAAAAGATGTTTGCTCCTTGGAAGAAAAGCTATGACAAACTTAGAGAGTGTATTAAATAGCGGACACATCACTTTGCTGACAAAGATCTTTATAGTCAAAGCTATGGTTTTTCCAGTAATGTATGGAAATGAGACTTGGACCATAAAGAAGGCTGCACACCAAAGAATTGATGCTTTCAAACTGTAGTCCTGGAAAAGACTTTTGAGAGAAAGGAAATCAATCAAGTCAGTCCTAAAAGAAATAATTCCTGAATATTCATTGAAAGGACTGATGCTGAAGCCCCACTACTTTGGCCACCTGATATGAAGAGCTGACTCACTGGAAAAGACCCTGATGCTGGGAAAGGTTGAGGGCAGGAGGAGAAGGGGGGTGACAGAGGATAAGATAGCGGAATGGCATCACTGACTCAATGGACATGAATTTGAGCAAACTCTGGGAGATAGTGAAGGACATAGAAGCCTGGTGTGCTGCAGTCCATGGGGTTGCAAGGAGTTGGGCATGACTAAGCAACTGAACAACAACAGGGCATCAAGCTATGATGATGCATGGCAACTAGAATCTGGTGATGACACTTTGTAATGAATACATATGTCAAATTATAACATTGACACCAGAAACTTATATAATGTTATATACCAAATTTACCTCAATTAAAAATATTACACTAAACATTCTATCACTGCAATGCGCTTGTAAATGAAGAAAATCAGTCATTGTACTGTGAGTGGAAGATCTGGTTAGTGTGTAAACAATTGGATGGAATGGATTCTCAGAGTAAGGGGAGATTTTTAATAGAAAAGATTTAACTTTACTGTTCAAATCCTTTTGAGCTTAATTAGGTCCCATTTGTTTATTTCTGTTTTGTATTTCCATTATTCTAGAAGATGGATCAAAAAGATATTGCTGCAATTTACATCAAAGAGTGTTCTCATGTTTTCCTCAATTGTTTTAAGTTTTCCACTAATTGTTTTATCATTTATAGAATCATGCCTCATACTTAGACCCTTTAATTCATTTTGAGTTTATTTTTGTGTACAGTGTTAAAAAAATGTTCTGGCTTCATTCTTTTACATGCAGGTGTCCAGTTTTCCTAGCATCATTTATTGAAGAGACTGTCTTTTTCTCCAGTGTAAAGTCTTGCTTCCTTTATCGTAGACTGATTACCACAGATGTGCGTGTTTGCAAAATGGAAAGATAATCCAAAGAATGGGAGAAAATATTTGCAAATTAGGCGACTGGCAAGGGATTAATCTCTAAAATATGCAAACCGCTCATGCAGCTCAATATAAAACAAAACAAAAAATCCTTAAAAACAGGCAGAAGATCTACATAGACATATCTCCGAAGAAGGTTATTACAGATGGCCACTAGGCACATGAAGAGATACTCAACACAGCTAATTATTAGAGAAATGCAAATCAATGTCACCTCACCCCAGTCAGAATGTCCATCATCCCAAAGTCTACAAATAACAAATGCTAGAGAGGATATGGATAAAAGGAAATCCTCTGACTGTTGATGGGAATGTAAGTTGGCACAGCCACTATGGAGATACATATGGAGATCTTATTTTTTAAGATTTATTTTTGGCTGTGCTGGATCTTTGTTGCTATATGAGGGCTTCCTCCAGTTGCAGAGAGCAGGGCTACTCTTTGTTGTGGTATCTTCTTTTGTTTTGGAGTATGGGCTCTGGGCACACAGGCTTCAGTAGTTGTGGTGCACAGGCTTAACTGCTCTGCCATATATGAAACCTTCCCAGAGCAGGGATCAGATGTGTGTCTCCTGCATTGGCAGACAGATTCTTAACCACTGGACACCAGGGAAACCCTGGAAGTTCTTGAAAAGCTAAAAACAGAGCTACCATATGATTTAACAATCACATTCCTGTGCCTATATTTGGAGAAACCATGGTTCGAAAGGATACATGCACCCCAGTGTTCACTGCTGGGAAAGACTGAGGGCATGAGAAGGGGGCAACAGAGGATGAGATGGTTGGATGGCATCACCAACTCAATGGACATGAGCTTGAGCACACTCTGGGAGATAGTTAAGGACAGGGGAGCCTGATGTGCTGCAGTCCATGGGGTTACAAAGAGTTGGACACAACTGAGTGACTGAGCAACAACAATGTTCACTGCCGCATGACTGGCAACAGTCAAGACCTGGAAGCAATGTAAATGTCCATCAACAGAGGAAGAGATAAAGAAGATGTGGTGTATGCATACAATGGAATATTGCTCAGTCATTAAAAAGAAAAATGGAAAAAAATTGCCATTTGCAGCAACATGAATGGACCTGGAGATTATCATACTAAGTAAAATAGGTCAGACACAGAAAGCTAAATATCATATCATTAATGTGCAGAATCTAAAAATAATGCAAATAAACTTGTCTAAAAAATAGAAATTCACAGATTTAGAAAACAAACTTTTGCTTACCAAAGGGGAAAGGTCAGGGGAGGGACAAATAAGGATTTTGAGATTGATATAGCCAGCAAAGACCTGATGTATAACACAGGGGACTGTGCTAAATAGTCTGTAATAGTATAAAGGAGAAAATAATTTAAAAATTGATATGCATATATGTATGGATATATATATATATATATATATACATACTTTGCCATACACCTGAAACTAACACAACATTGTAAATCAACTATACTCCAATATGACATAAAATATTTTTAAGAAGATTTAAGTTTGTATTCCCATAGTTTTGTATTGTCAAAAAAACTTGTTTCATACTGGAAGAACAAACATCATTTTACCTTGGAAGGCAAATGGATATTCTTGAGGAAGACAGTTAAGGGATATTGTTCTAAGGTTCTTACATATACATATTTATATATAATATTCAAAACCTACCCCATATGTTCTACTGTTATCAAATTACGTTCAGAAAATAATCATATTGGTGATCAAAAGTAAAATGTGCTGATATTCCAATTTCCTCAGTGAAAGCTGTCATGAGCAAACCTCATTAATCTCACTGATCATTTAATGGGCATTTATAGGAATTTTTCTTAGTTTTTGTTTGGACTTTTAAAAAGTGAATAAACTCTCTTTGGATAGGTAAGAGTAAAAAAGCTAATGTGAACTGGATGAGAAAGACAAAAAAGTAGAGCATCTTCCTCACATACATGAAAGGAAGCTAGACGTGTGCATGAGTGCTCAGTCACTTCAGTTGGTCTGCCTCTGGGGGACCCCCACGACTGTAGCCCACCAGGCTCCTCTGTCCATGGGACTCTCCAGGCAAGAACACCGGCGTGGGTTGCTATGCCCTCCTCCAGGGGATCTTCCCAGTTCAGGTATCAAACCCACATCTCCTGTGTCTCCTGCACTGCAGGTGGATTCTTTACTCAGTCATATGTAGTCATATGCCATCTGTCTATATTATTTAGTTTTATCATGATTATTTTTAAAATCAGAAATTACTATATGACCTTTTAAAATTGAAAATAAGAGAATAATCATCCCAATTCCACCACTCCAAATAGTTATAAATATTTCCTTTTGTTGTTTTCCATCAATGGGACTGCATAGGGTACGTGTCAAATTTTCACTTAATATTGTATCATAAGCATTATCCCAACTCCTAAAATTGTGTGAAAATGTATATTTATGCTATAACAGATGAAATTTAGTCATTTTTCTATTGTTAGACCTAGAGTTGATTTCTAGGTTTTGTTTTTATTTTTATTAATATCAATCTATTTGCAATAAACATCTCTGTACATCAAATTGTATATATGTATATTGTTGATAACTTACTTATAATAAATTCCTTGTAGAAAAATCATAGGGTCCTAAATGATGATCATTTCTAAGGCTTTTGATATATTCAATTTTTGTGTGATCAACTGCTAGAATGAGATTTGCTTTAATTGTATTTCTTTTTAGTTTGTTTTCATAATTTATACTTAAAAACCTGAACAAATATAGATTTTGCTGCTATTATTACTTTGTAGGAGATAAGATTCCATCTTGGATTTCCTAAAATATCACATACTACAATTCATTTTAAAAATGTGCTTTATAGGTAAGATACTGCTGTATCAGAGCCATATAATATTGAGATTCTGAATATTTTAGTATATTTTGCTGATATCTAGAATCCAAAAGCTCTTGTGGGAATAATTCTCTCAATTTATTAGAGGAAGCAGAGAGGCAAGTTCATTTCTAGAATATCTGTTCAGGGATGTAAAGTTTTAGTGTGGAATTAACAAATATTTGTTGAAGTTTGTAAATAAAGAGTTGAACTGAATGTTATATAAAACATATGAATGAAAAGCTCTCCCAGGATGGCTTCTAGATCACCATGAATTTTCTTATTATGAAATAAAAGATTATTTCTTTTTATTTTATAAAAGATTTGTCTTTATAAAATAAAATTTTTCTTTTTATTTCTTAATAAAAATATTTTTCTTAAGAAAAAAAATGCCATAGATTACAACATTTATTGAAATATTTGAATTTAAAGGATCAGAAGTTGATCCAGTTGAACTAATCAGAAGTTGGCCTGATCCAATGGAGGCATGAAACCCTATTTGCCACTTTTTATTTTCCCATTATTGGTCTGTTACCTGTTCTGTCCTCTAGTACTGACTCATAAAATTGACACTATACCCCTTATCTGTACATTTAAGGAAATCACACTTGGTGGCTTTGTTGTCTGTGCAAATTCAGAAGTTACTGAAAAAATCATATAACACATAATTAGATTGGGCTTCTCTGGGCTCAGTGGTAAAGAATCCACCTGCCAGTCCAGAAAACACGGGTTTGAACTGTCAGGAAGACCACCTGGAGAATGAAACAGCAACCAACCCCAGTATTCCTGAGTGGGAAATCCCATGGATAGGGGAGTCTGGCAGGCTACAGTCCATGGCGTTACAAAGAGCAGGACACAATTTAAGCAACTAAACAACAACAATTAAGATTACATTATAGCAAACACTCAGAAGAGACTTGGGTTACAATTTCCTGAGTCTCCAAAAAAAAAAAAAAAAAAAAAGTCTTGTCTTGCTGCTTAATTAATTCATCTTATTTTTAATCTTTATTCTCAAGAGAACATTAAACCCTGTAAATTCTTAAGCATTAACCATGACTATAGGGTATGGAATAAACTTTCAATAAATTCTTACAGGCACATTTGGGCAGTTCATTTTAGATACATTCCAGAAAGAATGAATGAATATTTTTATGTGTGCAATTCTAGATAATTTCACCATACACATCAACCCTGAGAGGTTAGGATTTATGCTGATTTTATTATAGTCATAATGAATTTATTATATTGTTACTAGAACTGACACAGGGCAATTTAATAGTCTGAGCAAAGTGTATTTTAAAATAAAAACAACAATGATTCTATTTGATGAAGGTTAAATTAATTGCTCATAGCAAAATATTACAAAAGGCTTTCTCTTTATTCTGTCATTATTTGTTAAAAGGTTTTTATTCAAACAGCTCTTTGGTGTGACTGAGCTGGATGTTGAATAGAGTAATGGTAACAATGCCTATGAATAATTGAGATACTATAGGACAAAGGGACGACAGAGTATGAGATGGTAGGACGGCATCACCGACTCAATGGACATGAGTTTGAACAAGCTCAGGGAGATGGTGAAGGACAGAGAAGCCTAGTGTGCTGCAGCCCTGGGGGTTGCAAGGAGTCAGACATGACTGAGCAACTGAACAACATTATGTGTCAAACTGCTCACAATTAAAATTAACAAAAAATCTATGTTCAACATTAGCAGCCCATTTCTCCTATTGGGAAAGTGTGCATAAAACAGTTAAGTAATAGGCCTAAATCACAAGGCTTATAAGTAAGAGAATTAGGATGTCAAACCCAGAGTTGAATGACTCAAAAGTCCTGCTCTTTTCCACTATGATGCATCCTCTTTACTTGATGAAAAGGATCCAGGCAATGTTGAATCAGAAATTAGTTCAAGAGACACATGTAACATCAGTGCTTGATGTGAGGAGAAGAATCATGTACATTCTAGGTGAAGTTAAGGCATTCCAGCAGCTAGAGGGTCACATCATAATTCTGGGAGACTCCAGATCTAAAGTGTAGGAGCAATTCTCGCATCTGTATCTGTTATGAAATCACAGAGCAGGTGAGCCCTAGGGCTAGCATCTTCACTCTCTCTCTATGATAATACAGTTAAAGAATATTGGTCCAAAATTCTTCTACACACAAAATAATCTATATGTAACACTAGCTCTGTGATTCCTCTCTCAATTATTTATAGAAAGATTTTTCTTTTTGTTATATATCTTTTGTTTCATATTGTTAAACTCTTACAGTGTAGTAATATATAAAACAACTTGAATAAGCACTGACTTGACCTTAGAAACACATGATTTATATCTAAGAAGTTGCCTTATCATGGCTGGTGGCTTATAGCAATCACAAAATTTTTCAAAATCAGGTTACTAGTACACTCCTAGTTTAAAGACAAGACAAAAATTTAGCCTAACAAATACACAAACATGGTTTAGTGGTATAGACACAGGCTTAGTATTCTGTCTGAGCTGAATTGCCTTAAATTTTATTTTTTACTTTTTAAATCTTTCTACATTTATTTTATTAAAAATATAAACATAACAAATATTGTAAATGACCAAAAATTATAATACGCCATGCAAAATGTTTTCCCCTCAACAGTTTCAGCCTCTAGCCCCAATGGTATCTTATGATACAAACTATTTTTAATTTGTTCTTGTAATGCACTGAGGCAAATTCTAAGTATTTATGTATCTTTATTTTCTTTAACAGCATCATAAACTTTCATAGGGTTCAAGTACACTAATTTTCAAAAAAAGTATTTTGTTATGAATAATGATGGTGGTTATGACACCACCCTTATGGCAGAAAGTGAAGAGGAGCTAAAAAGCCTCTTGATGAAAGTGAAAGAGGAGAGTGAAAAAGTTGGCTTAAAGCCCACCATTCAGAAAACGAAGATCATGGCATCCAGTCCCATCACTTCATGTGAATAGATGGGGAAACAGTGGAAACAGTGTCAGACTTTATTTTGGGGGGCTCCAAAATCACTGCAGATGGTGACTGCAGCCATGAAATTAGAAGACGCTTACTCCTTGGAAGAAAAGTTATGACCAACCTAGATAGCATATTCAAAAGCAGAGACATTACTTTGCCAACACAGGTCTGTCTAGTCAAGGCTATGGTTTTTCCTGTGGTCATGTATGGATGTGAGAGTTGGACTGTGAAGAAGGCTGAGCACCAAAGGATTGATGCTTTTGAACTGTGGTGTTAGAGAAGACTCTTGAGAGTCCCTTGGACTGCAAGGAGATCCAACCAGTCCATTCTGAAGATCAGCCCTGGGATTTCTTTGGAAGGAATGATGCTAAAGCTGAAACTCCAGTACTTTGGCCACCTCATGCGAAGAGTTGACTCACTGGAAAAGACTCTGATGCTGGGAATAATTAGGGGCAGAAGGAGAAGGGGACAGCCGAGGATGAGATGGCTGGATGGCATCATGGACTCGATGGACATGAGTCTAAGTGAACTCCGAGAGATGGTAATGAACAGGAGGCCTGGTGTGCTGCCATTCATGGGGTCGCAAAGAGTCGGACACGACTGAGCGACTGAACTGAATGGAGAAATTTTATTAGTTGCAAAGATGGAAATCAATTTGTAATAGCTTAAGGCAATGTCACCCCACTCCAATACTCTTGCCTGGGAAAATCCCACGGACGGAGGAGCCTGGTGGGCTGCAGTCCATGGGGTCACTGAGAGTTGGACGTGACTCAGTGACTTCACGTTCACTTTTCACTTTCATGCACTGGAGAAGGAAATGGCAACCCACTCCAGTGTTCTTGCTTGGAGAATCCCAGGGACAGAAGAGCCTGGTGGGCTGCTGTCTATGGGGTTGCACAGAGTCGGACAAGACTGAAGCAACTTAGCAGCATCAATAACAAGCAATGTATTGGACATATATTGTGGTAGCACAGAGACCTGAAAGAAAAGTTAAGCACCCAAATCTTAGAAAAGACAGCTTCAAAATTAGACCAGTTCAAATCACACAACAATCTCCTGTAAGATTTTGTCTGTCACTGGGTTCCATTTCTTCCTGTGGGTCACCTTTATTATCTTAACCATAGATGGACTTCTCTACAAGATGGGGGTGGAAGTAGCCATCTACAACTCTGTACGCAAATACTTTCAAAAACGCTTAAAAACAACTTTCAAAACCATCTGCCTTTCAAAAGGGCCAATTTGGGGCATTTTTTGACATGAACCACTGTGGCAGGGAGAATAAAATATCATTTGTGATACAGCTGGAGTTCCTGCTCTGTCTCCAGTGCCTTACAATTCTCAACAAGTATTTATGGAATTACCATCCCAAAGACAACTTTGTTAAAATAGTAACATTGAAAAAAAGCCCAAGTACTTAAGAAACATCTTGTGTTGATAAATTGGAATTATTGTAATTTTACAATGTATATATATAAATTTTCTCGGTAGTCACAATGGATTAAAATGTATTCGATGATTTCTACTAATTCTGACAAGATTATTCCCACATAATCACTAAATCCACCATTTAATCAATCTGCTGTTGCTATTTGAGATTAACTAAGAGAGAGATGACTACATGCCTAGTTTGAGTATATGAGAATGTCATCTCCTCAATTTGATTTGAAGCAATGAATAAACTTTTTTCTTGAAAATTAATGGTTTAAAATCTTTAATCTATCCTTCCTTCCAGCAATACTCATTGAAATTGTACCCAGCGTTAGGCCCTGGTCCAGGTGCTAGAAACAGAGCTGTTTATAAGGCAAATCTTTGTTACCATTGGGCTTATAATTTGATGAGTAGTAAATCCAAAAAATGCAAATCAAAACAGATATTGAAAAGAGTTATTAAGAAAGCAGAGCTATTAGGATAAACCAAGTGGGTAATGACATAAGACACTGATATTTTAGACATGGTGCCCAGATTAGCCTGTTCTCTGAGTGTTTTTTGAGCAAGCCCTAAATGAGGGAGAAGGATTGTGCAAGTAACTCAGGACAGAGAGAATTACATGTATAAGGATCTAAAGAAAGGATCCAGTGTCCAGAAATCTCCAAGATAACTATAGAGGCTTGTGGAGGCCTGAGAGTGGTAGGAGATGGGGTTGGATCATATAAATCTTTATAGACTATGTAAGAAGTAAAACAATTTATTTTTGTTTTAAATTATCTGGAACTGCCCCATATCTATTATGTTAAGACTACTTGTTAGGTGAGCAGGTCTGCAGAGTGAAGTGGGGGACTCCAACAATTCTAATTATTAATATATTAATTTTTGCCTAGTTGTGCTAGCAACTTTTATTTGATGATTTCAAATAAAATACATTTTCCATAAAAAATTTAAATTTGATTGCATCAGACCAGTTTTATGTTTTAGATGGGGGATCCACTAAGCATTGGGAATAAAAATACAGAACATATTTAAGCAACTTCCAATTAGATAGGGAGACAAATAAAATGACTAATAGATGGAGATGCTATGGTGTGACAAGAAGACCATCTAAACCAGTACTTAAAAAGACAGGAGGGTCTAACAAGGCTTATTGAGAGCTAATTTTTAAATTATTCTAAAAACTGGTGGAGACAAAAGCATGTACAAAGACTGGAGGCAAGCAGGGGAGTGTGGTCAATTCAGGAAATAAATGGTCAAGAAAATCAGCATGACTGAGACAAAAGACAGAGAGGATTGTTTCATTGTTGGTTTGTTTGCTCATTGGGATTTGGTTTCTAAAGGTAGAGTCTGGGAAGCTGGGAGAAATAAGGAGCAAAGATAAGCATAGGCCACTTTGAGAGACATGAAGAAATAATTATTAATACTTGATCAACTTCAACAGTTGGGAAATGCCATCAGGCAGGTTACTATAAAAAGACTATACACGGAGAAAGATTAAAAGATACTGAGTCCTCAGGAACCCACCAGTCTAAGTCCTTCCCAGGGAATTTTTGTAATCTAACACCCTTATGGCAGAAAGTGAAGAGGAACTGAAAAGCCTCTTGATGAAAGTGAAAGTGGAGAGTAAAAAGTTGGCTTAAAGCTCAACATTCAGAAAACTAAGATCATGGCAACTGGTCCCATCACTTCATGGGAAATAGATGGGGAAACAGTGGAAACAGTGTCAAACTTTATTTTGGGGGGCTCCAAAATCACTGCAGATGGTGACTGCAGCCATAAAATTAGAAGACGCTTACTCCTTGGAAGAAAAGTTATGACCAACCTAGATAGCATATTCAAAAGCAGAGACATTGCTTTGCCAACAAAGGTCCGTCTAGTCAAGGCTATGGTTTTTCCTGTGGTCATGTATGGATGTGAGAGTTGGACTGTGAAGAAAGCTGAGCACCGAAGAATTGATGCTTTTGAACTGCGGTGCTGGAGAAGACTCTTGAGAGTCTCTGGGACTGCAAGGAGATCCAACCAGTCCATTCTGAAGGAGATCAATCCTGGGATTTCTTTGGAAGGAATGATGCCAAAGCTGAAACTCCAGTACTTTGGCCACCTCATGCGAAGAGTTGACTCAATGGAAAAGACTCTGATGCTGGGAGGGATTGGGGGCAGGAGAAGGGGATGACAGAGGATGAGATGGCTTGATGGCATCACGGACTCGATGGATGTGAGTCTGAGTGAACTCCGGGAGTTGGTGATGGACAGGGAGGCCTGGCGTGCTGTGACTCATAGGGTTGCAAAGAGTCGGACATGACTGAGAGACTGAACTGAAGTCATGGTGTGAAAAGTCAAAGTTGCTCAGTTATGTCCAACTCTTTGTGACCCCATGGACTGTATAGTCCGCCAAGCTCCTATATCCATAGAGTTCTCCAGACAAGAATACTGGAGTGTGTAGCCATTCCAGTCTCCAGGGTATCTTCCCGACCAAGAAATCGAACCTATGTCTCCTACCCTGCAGGCAGATTCTCTGCCGAGTCACCAGGGAAGTACAAGCCATGGCGCACATATACACAGGTTAATTAGGTTGCCTACCGGGGTCATTATTAGAAAGACATGAATTAATACAATTTCATTTATGAAAAGCATCATTCTGAAGCCCTAATTAAATACTACACTATTGGAAACATTGGAGTGGTGATTTTTACCCTTATTACTATTATTTCAGACGTTCAGATACGATTTTTCTATGACCTTTGCCCTTGTCAGGTTTACATTTGAAATTGTAACGATTAAGACACAGTCTTTCAGTTGCCTATCATTAAAACAGTTCTCTAAAGGAATAATTTCCAGAGGAAAATGAATACATCAAAGCTTACACTGAAAGGAATCAAAGGCAACATTCTGTTCCTTTGCATTTTTCCTTAATGCATCTGTGTTTAGAGAATGAGTATTTGTTCAGTCATGTTTAACTTTGTTAAATTATCTCTGAATAAAAACTTATTAAAGTTCTTTTTGTAAGTTTCAATAAATTCTTTTTAAAAATATATAGTCTTGACTATCTTAACAATTCATTGATACTGTTTGTTTTTATCTTATGCAAATGGTAGGATCAGTTATAGCAATAATTTCAGATTCTTTTAAATAAACATCAGATTCTAATTACTGTAAACTGAAACACTTCTAAGAAAACAGTTTAATTTATGCAATTTAAAAAAACCCTACAGCTGTACTTGTGAGACACATTATTGCTTTGACGCCAGTGACCTAACCACATGTACTATTTTTCTCTTGCAACATTTTTTAAAGTGTCCTTGACATTATATTTTATGATCTTTGACGTCTTAGCCATTCCCCAGAAATGCTTTCATTTTCTAATATAAATATATTATTTACATGGAAAAAAAACCAGATGATTCTAAACATTGAGTAGACATTATCAAAAAATTAGTTTTTGGTTTATATAGCTTCTTACACTGTGTTATGAAAATAAAGCATGAAAACATGTGTATTCGATGCAGGATACAGGATGCTTGGGGCTGGTGCACTGGGATAACCCAGAGGGATGTTATTGGGAGGCAGGTGGGAGGGGGTTCAGGAGTGGGAACTTATGTACACCATGGCGGATTCATGTTGATGTATGGCAAAACCAATACAGTATTGTAAAGTAAAATAAATAAATAAATAAATAAAATGAATAAATAAAGTTGTGAATATTTCAACTAGTTTGCTATTTAGATCAGCGGTCCCCAACCTCTGGGATGTCAGCTGGTACCTACTGTCAGATCAGTGATAGCATTATATTAGAAATAAAGTGCATAATGCACTTCAAAACCATCCCCCAAATCCCTGGTTTGTGGGAAAATTGTCTTCCACAATATCTGTCCCTGCTTCCAAAATGGTTGGGAACTGCTGACCTAGAGAATCTTTATACAGCAACAATAAAACAATATGTAACATATCTTAAAAGAAACAAAAATATATCAGAAAGAACATACACCCCAATGTTCAGAGCAACACTATTTACAGCAGTCAAGACATGGAAGCAACATGTGTCCATCAACTGATGAATAAAGAAGATGTGGCAAACACATACACACACACTGGAATGCTAATCAGACATAAAAGTAATGAAACCTTGCCATTTTCAGCAGTTTGTATGGACTTGGGGGCATTATGTTAAGTGAAATAAGCCAGAGAAACTGTATAATGTCAATTATATGTGAAATATAAAAGATGGAACTAATGAGTAAAATAAAAAGAAATAGGTTCACAAATATAGAAAATAAGCAAGTGATTACCAGTGGAGAGAGGGAATAGAAGAGAGGCAAAATAAGGGTAGGAGAAGAAAAGGATTGTTTCAGAATTATATGAAATCATGTGTGTGAAACTTTTGAAAATTATATAGCACTACAGAATTTGTCATTTAATAGGAAAAGCAATATTGTGCATATTTTATAAGATAGATAGACAAAATATTGAGTTTCTTCAGAAGGGTTAACGGATGAATTGATAAAAATGAGTATTCTGTTTTCCTTCAAAACAATTCAAAGTTCATCTCAATTCATTTTGAGTCTATTCTTCTCACTGGTCAGACAAAACAGTTGTAGACATTCCTATTATTTCACTCACACTCTTTATGCAAACCATAATTAAATATTGTTAGCTTTACTTCCAAAATACACTGAGAATATGACTACTTCTCATTACCTCCACAGCTATCACTTTGATCCAAGGCACAGTCATCTCTAGCCTGAATTATTTTAAGATTATTGCAACTATCTCTGCCACGTGTGCCCCTACAGCCTATTCACAGCACAGCAGACAGCATGATCCTGTTAAATACCTTTTACACTTGAACCTCCCAATGGCACCCCATTTTACAGAGGAAAATCCAAATTCCCTACAACAAATGTTAAGTTCATCCAAGCACCTCTTTTCTTAGTCTCATTTCTTTACTTTCTTCCTAATCTCATCTTGTTCTCCTTGCCTATATCGCTTCATCAAAACTTGCCTCTTTGCTGCTTCTTAAGCAAGGAAAATAGTCATACTCTTGCCTCAAGGCCTTAGTGTATCTCTCATCTCAGTACAGAACACTCTTTCCAAGCGTATTCATATTGCTAGCTCCCTCCTAAAATATTTTTGCAAAATCTTACCTTCCCATACCTCTGTCGGACCTTCCATGTCGGCCGGCGTCCTGGCAGAAATGAGTTGGCAGCTCAAATTTGTGACCATCAGGGATTATTCGTAAAAGCTGGGTAAAGGTTTAAGCAAACTACAAAATGATGGTGAAGCAGCCAAAAATTAACAACAGCTATAAGCCATTACCATCCCTAGGTGAAAGCACCAAGGAGAGAGACGCTTATTTGACGGTATTAAGAGCTGTAATGTTAAGAGGAGAGTTACCTGACAGAAGCTTGCACCCGTAAATAGAAAAACAAAGGTGCTAACAAACTATATACTTCATCAGGGAGAGAATAAGGGGAAATAAATATGCTGATCTCTCACTTTCTCTTTCTTCTCATCCTATGACTGACTGGTGGGACCTTACATTTGCTGTATTTCAATAAAAGCCAAAGAATGAGGAAATCTTGGATATATACTCTAAGAGCGCAGGGTCGGGGTAAAGAGAGAGACTAGACCTGATTGGTAAAATGACAAATAATCACAGGTGTTCATCCTTTCCCTACTCCCAGAATCTACTGTTTTTCAAAAAAAAAAAAATAACCGTACCGACAAAATATTTTACATGCCACAAAATTGACGTTTTAAAGGTCACTACCCACCCAGAAAGATAAGTAGAAGTAATTGGCTTGCACCTGTCTGTGCTCACTGCTTACCTCAGGGTTATGCCAGCTCGTCTCTCTGTTGTATTATAGTCCAAAGGAACCACAGTCATCCTGCTGGCTCATTATAATGACATCCTACCAGACTACTAGAGTGTACCTAATGTGTTTGCATGTCACATCCAGCAAGCAAATCTTCCACCTTTCCAGGTACAAGTCAGCTCCTTCTCTTTGTTGGTGAGAATTGAAAAGAAAGTGATGTCTCATCAATAGCTGTATATCAGGTACCAAGAAGTGATTTGCTGCAATTATATCAAGAAAAGCAGTTATGAATAGCCCAAGCTACTGACCATCCTCAAGAAAATCCGGTCATTATTCAAGAAACATTTGGTTTTATAATGGCTAAAGAGGCAAGTTAAACAGGGATCTGTGAGGAGCTACAAACCATGCGTTTTTCAAGACCTTAATGATAGTGCTAATCTGTGTAATTCTCCTAGAGACGCAATGTTGCTTTGAATGTACCATTTTGGATGTACAGCAACATTTATAGAGGCTTCTACTGGACTTTTAAATTGTTTTTGTTTTTTTTTGATCATAATAGCCCTTACTCCATGGTCAGGTAATTAATGTGGGGAGTTTGATCAGTTGCTAATTAGTATTTGCATTCTTACTGAGCGTGCTTGGACTAGACAAATAACCACAGGATGGATTATTGGTTTCACTGTGAGACAGACTGAGATCCAGACTCTATCACTGTACTTTGATAAAGCTCCACTCTAAGCTGTAGCTATAGTGGCATTTTGGAGTTATAGGGATTAGCTTTAGTGAAGAGCCTCTGTGTAAGTCTAACAGCCTTCTGAAAACACTGCATTTTGTTCTCTGGTACAGAGTTCTACCACCCCCTCCCTCCATTTGGAGAAGACTGAAAGAAAGATTCATGGTATAACTTGTGGTCACATTGCAGTGTCCTTTTTCAAATACTTATGATCTATTGTCTTCGATGGTTTAGGCCTGTTTCTGGCACATTTGACCAGGAGTTGTACATTAAAATTAAACTCAAATATTTCATTTCCATTATTATCTCTGGTCTACAGAAGACCGCCATCCCACAGCTTTCACTATTGCTTTGGGAAAGAGCATAACTTCTGGGTTCTCAAGAAGACAGGATGTGGCTGAGCAACTTACGCAAGCAACACATGTAGATCCACTCCAACATCCCTTGGGCTTTCCCGCTCATTCCTTTGGCATGCCAGGTAGTGTTGTCATTTCAGTTTCATTGATAGTACTTCACCACAGAGTTCAGTTTTCACTTGGTTAATGAATCAAGCCACTGTTAGCCCTGCTACCAAGTGTTTAAGCTAACATGTAAGATGCATCCCAGTTTCCCTAAGTTCAGCCAAAATCAATAAATCAATATTATGTCCTACTTTTTCCTATACTCTTGTAAATAATTTTCACTTATATTGCCTGATCTCTGGATTATGCTAGATCTTGACTATATACTGGGGCTTTCAGTATGTCTCTCTGTTTTCATGTTTTTAAGTTATTCAGAAATGACTAGCTCATCCCACAGTTCTTCATCATCAAAGTCAGAATGACTGAAGGCTTTACTATTACAAGATTTGCAAATGCCTTATTCTCCAGTTTTCCATCCCACGTCACTACCAGTGATAATCTGAGAAATGCTAATACAATGCAAGCCACAAATTGTGTCCCATTTATTCATACACTGAGATTCTTGGTTTGCATCTTTCAATATGTGAGCAATAGTTCCACATCTAATGTAGAAGGTCTATTTGGGGATGCCAAAATTTGCTAAAAATTACAATATTAGAAATTAGCCAAGCAGGACACAATATACTCAAAACAGTATTTCAACAGTTTAGTGGAGAAACAATTTAGGTAGGGGTAAGGACTCAAAATTCTCCAAGCCAGGCTTCAGCAATACGTGAACTGTGAACTTCCTGATGGTCAAGCTGGTTTTAGAAAAGGCAGAGGAACCAGAGATCAAATTGCCAACATAGGCTGGATCATGGAAAAAGCAAGAGAGTTCCAGAAAAACATCTATTTCTGCTTTCTTGACTATGCCAAAGCCTTTGATTGTGTGGATCACAAGAAACTGTGGGAAATTCTGAGAGAGGTGGGAATACCAGACCACCTGACCTGCCTCTTGAGAAATCTGTATGCAGGTCAGGAAGCAACAGTTAGAACTGGACATGGAACAACAGACTGGTTCCAAATAGGAAAAGGAATACATCAAGGCTGTATATTGTCACCCTGCTTATTTAATTTCTATGCAGAGTACATCATGAGAAACGCTGGACTGGAAGAAACACAAGCTGGAATCAAGATTGCTGGGAGAAATATCAATAACCTCAGATATGCAGATGACACCACCCTTATGGCAGAAAGTGAAGAGGAGCTAAAAAGCCTCTTGATGAAAGTGAAAGAGGAGAGCGAAATAGTTGGCTTAAAGCTCAACATTCAGAAAACAAAGATCATGGCATCCGGTCCCATCACTTCATGGGAAATAGATGGGGAAATAGTAGAAACAGTGTCAGACTTTATTTTTGGGGGCTCCAAAATCACTGTAGATGGTGATTGCAGCCATGAAATTAAAAGACGCTTACTCCTTGGAAGAAAAGTTATGACCAACTTAGATAGCATATTCAAGACCAGAGACATTACTTTGCCGAATAAGGTCTGTCTATGGGGTTGCACAGAGTCGGACACGACTGAAGTGACTTAGCAGCAGCAGCAGCAATCAAAGCTATGGTTTTTCCAGTAGTCATGTATGGATGTGAGAGCTGGACCATGAAGAAGGCTGAGTGCCGAAGAATTGATGCTTTTGAACTGTGGTGTTGGAGAAGACTCTTGAGAGTCCCTTGGACTGCAAGGAGATCCAACCAGTCCATTCTGAAGGAGATCAACCCTGGGATTTCTTTGGAAGGAATGAAGCTAAAGCTGAAACTCCAGTACTTTGGCCACTTCGTGAGAAGAGTTGACTCGTTGGAAAAGACTTTGATGCTGGGAGGGATTGGGGGCAGGAGGAGAAGGGGCTGACAGAGAATGAGATGGCTGAATGGCATCACTGACTTGATGGACGTGAGTCTGAGTGAACTCTGGGAGTTGGTGATGGACAGGGAGGCCTGGTGTGCTGCGATTCATGGGGTCACAAAAAGTCATGCACGACTGAGCAACTGAACTGAACTGAAGGACAATAAAGAGAAGTAATGCGTGTGCAAAGTCACTTTAGTCATTCCTGACTCTTTGCAACCCTATGTACTATAACCTGCCAGGCTTCTCTGTCCATGGGACTTTCCAGGCAAGAATACTGGAGTGCCCTCCTCCAGGGAATCTTCCTGTCTCAGGAATCAAACCCACATCTCCTGTGGCTTCTGCGTTGCAGGTAGATCCCTTACCATTGAGCCAGCAGGGGAAGCCCAAAGAGAAGCAATAGCAGATGGCATTGCACCCAGAAAGATTCACTGATGAAAATCCCTTAAAATACCTAGGCTTGACAGATAGAGGCAGGAAACTATTAAGAGAAACTTGAGAGCTACTCCATAGTATACAAGTTTCCCAACAGTAACCATGGTTAGGTTAGTGCACCAAAGAGATGAAACATGGTGGCTGGTTGAGGGGAGTAAATAATCAGACTTCTCTCACTTCATATCTCCTACTGGTAACTTCTTTGCTCAAATTCAACTAGAAATTCAGAGGACAAGAGAACTGGATGATACATAGAGTCATAGTGATCATTTTTCTAGGGCACAAGACAGGACACAGAAGTGTGAAGAATGGATCTAAATAGTCAAAAGGGATGTAACTAGCATCCTTTATGAACTCTGACCTTCCTATTAAAATCTGCACACTCCCTCCTTAATTTTTCCCAAATAACACTGTCATATTTAATAAACTATCATTTACTTACCTATTTTGCTTATTATTTGTCTCTTCTATTATAATGAGAGCTTCATGAATTTCCCTGTTTTGCACTATTCTCAGTGTCTAGAGTGGCCACAGGACTGGAAAAGGTCAGTTTTCATTCTAGTCCTAAAGAAAGGCAATGCCAAAGAATATTCAAACTACCATACAATTGCACTCATCTCACATGTGAGTGGGCTTCCCTGGTGGCTCAGATGGTAAAGAGTCTGCCTGCAATGCAGGAGACCTGGGTTCAATCCCTGGGTTGGGAAGATTCCCTTGGAGAAGGAAATGGCAACCCACTCCAGTACTCTTGCATGGAAAATCCCAAGGACAGAGGAGCCTGGTAGGCTACAGTCCATGGGGTTGCAAAAAGTCAGACACGACTGAGCTACTTCACTTCACACCATAGTAAAGTAATGCTCAAAATTCTCCAAGCTTCAACAGTACATGGATCATGAACCACCAGATGTTCAAGCTGGTTTTAGAAAAGGCAGAAGAACCAGAGAACAAATTGCCAACATCTGGTAGATCACTGAAAAAGCAAGAGAGTTCCAGAAAAACATCTATTTCTGCTTTATTGACTATGCCAAAGCCTTTGACTGTGTGGGTCACAATAAACTGTGGAAGATTCTGAAAGAAATGGGAATACCAGACCACCTGATCTGCCTCTTGAGAAATCTCTATGCAGGTCAGGAAGCAACAGTTAGAACTGGACATGGAAAAAGAGACTGGTTCCAAATAGGAAAGGGAGTATGTCAAGCCTGTATATTGTTCAGTTCAATTCAGTCCCTCAGTCGTGTCCGACTCTTTGTGACCCCATGAATTGCAGCACGCCAGGCCTCCCTGTGCAACTCCCAGAGTTCACTCAAACTCACGTCCATCGAGTCCGTGATGCCATCCAGCCATCTCATCCTCTGTCGTCCCCTTCCCTCCTGCCCCCAATTCCTCCCAGCATCAGAGTCTTTTCCAGTGAGTCAGCTCTTCGCATGAGGTGGCAAAAGTACTGGAGTTTCAGCTTTACCCTGCTTATTTAACTTATATGCAGAGGACATCATGAGAAATGTTGGGCTGGATGAAGAACAAACTGGAATCAAGATTGCCAGAAGAAATATTAATAATCTCAGACATGCAGAGGACACCACACTTATGGCAGGAAGTGAAGAAGAACTATAGAGCCTCTTGATGAAAGTAAAGAGGAGAGTAAAAGTTAGCTTAAAGCTCAACATTCAGAAAACTAATATCATGGCATCCAGTCCCTTCACTTCATGGCAAATAGATGGGGAAACAGTGGAAACAGTGTCAGACTTTATTTTGGGGGGCTCCAAAATCACTGCAGATGGTGACAGCAGCCATGAAATTAAAAGACGCTTACTCCCTGGAAGGAAAGTATGATCAACCTAGATGGTATATTAAAAAGCAGAGACATTACTTTGCCAACAAAGGTCCATCCATCTAGTCAAGGCTATGGTTTTTCTAGTATTCATATATGGATGTGAGTTTTGGGCTATAAAGAAAGCAGAGCGCTGAAGAATTGATGCTGTGGTACTGGAGAGGACTCTTGAGGGTCCCTTGGAATGAAAGGAGATCCAACCAGTCCATCCTAAAGGAGATTAGTCCTGGGTGTTCACTGGAAGGACTGATGTTGAAGCTGAAACTCCAATACTTTGGCCACCTGATGTGACTAGCTGACACATTTGAAAAGACCCTTATGCTGGGAAAGATTGAAGGTGGGAGGATAAGGGGATGACAGAGGATGAGATGGGTGGATGGCATCACCAACTCAACAGATGTGAGTTTGAGTGAACTCCAGGAGTTGGTGATGGATAGGGAGGCCTGGCATGCTGCAGTCCATGAGGTCACAAACAGACACAACTGAGAAACTGAACTGAACAGTGCCTAGAGTAGGGCTTAGTACATAATAGGCATCCCATGGATGTTTGTTGGATGAAATTCTCAGGCACAGCTTCAGTTCAATTACTCAAAAATTATCCAAGGGCTAAAGGGAGACCCTGTACATATATCTGCTATAATTACAATGACCACTTTACAACCTAATATTAAAATAAAAATGTTTTCACAATATATTTAAACAATTTTTAACAATTATGTACCCATTTTTTTTGACTCTTGTGTTTTAAGACTTATTAGAAAGTTACTATGTTAAGATCTTTAAAAAGCCAATGACTATACAGAACAATCCAAATTAGTGGGCCAGATGGCTGAAGAATTGAATATACTGCCTTCCCATTTTATTTTGCTATTATCCATCATCTCATGGCTATTGTATAGTCTTAGTTAAAAATAAAGAAGCAAAAATATCCTTATATTTGATTGTTCACACACAACTAACTACTTGTTGGTGTGTACTGTCACACACTACATTAAAACAGGTCCATTGAAATATATATTCTTGATAATCTTTAGTAATCAAAATTTACTTTTAATTCTCTTTAGTAAATAATATAGTAGAGATACTTTTCCATATCAATAAACCTGTATCTACATTATTTTTTGATTAATTTCTATAAAGGGTTATATTTATAGATATTTAGTTTTAAATTCGAGAAGGCAATGGCAACTCACTCCAGTACCCTTGCCTGGAAAATCCCATGGATGGAGAAGCCTGGTAGGCTGCAGTCCATGGAGTCACTAAGACTCGGACATGACTGAGCATCTTCACTTTAACTTTTCAGTTTCATGCATTGGAGAAGGAAATGGCAAGCCATTCCAGTGTACTTGTCTGGAGAATCCCAGGGACGGGGGAGCTTGGTGAGCTGCCATCTATGGGGTTGCACAGAGTCAGACACGACTGAAGCGACTTAGCAGCGGCAGCAGCAGCATCCTTCTATTGCCTTGGGGTGAATCCCAGAAGCAAAATTCTTAGGTGGGCCTGGTCAAGAGAGATAGCAGTTTCCCTCTAGAAACTGGATACCAACTCACAAATCCTAGAAAAACACATGAGAATGTATATTTCTTTATGTACTGGCCAACATTCAGGACAGTCATTTTTGTTGGTTTTATCATCGATGTAAGAAAAATAGCCAGGCATGTTTTAAATAATTTTCTTACTGATAATTGCTGGTAGTTAAAAAAAAATCTAACTTTAAGAATAAGCGCATAACAGATTAAGAAATAGTGGCACCTCAGTGCAATCACACACCTCTGCAACATCCACATATGACTTCAGTTCACTAAAATATTATATATGGGCTTCTCTGGTGGCTCAGAGGTTAAAGCGTCTGCCTCCGATGCAGGAGACCTGGGTTCGATCCCTGGGTTGGGAAGATCCCCTGAAGAATGAAATGGTAACCCACTCCAGTTTTCTTGCCTGGAGAATCCCATGGACAGAGAAGCCTGGTAGGCTACAGTCCATGGGGTCGCAAACAGATTAAGAAATAGTGGCATCTCACTGCAATCACATACCTCTGCAACATCCACATATGACTTCAGTTCACTAAAATATTATATAAGAGGAAGACTGAATCAAATAGAGTCCAAGGTGTTTCAGTTATCCTGTTACTGATATATCCAGTATATCAACAATTCAGTCTCATCCCCTTGGACGCCATTAAGACACATATTTACAACAGAGATATTATTGGGCCATAGCTTATTCTTCCCTTCAAGTTTCCCTACCTCCTGACTTTTTCTTGGTGCTTTTCTTGACTTCAATTTTCAACTTAAAATTTATGATCTCTCATCTAATTTCTATCTTTTCAGTTCATCATTTTATATTATTTTCATATTCTGAAAGGTTATTTTCAAAGTTAATCTAACATTTTGTGTAGTGTTCTAAATGTCAAGTGGTTGTTCTTAATGAGATCGTAAATTCCTACATCACAGACCAATAGAGTGGATGGACTGATTAAGTCTCCATGGAGCTCCACACCAGAGAAGGCAATTCCAAACCACTCCAGTACTCTAGCCTGGAAAATCCCATGGATGGAGAAGCCTGGTGGGCTTCAGTCCATGGGGTCATGGGGTCGCTACGAGTCAGACACAACTGAGCGACTTCACTTTCATACATTGGAGAAGGAAATGGCAACGTACTCCAGTATTCTTGCCTGGAGAATCTCAGGGAAAGGGGATCCTGGTGGGCTGCCGTCTATGGGGTCACACAGAGTTGAACACTACTGAAGTGACTTAGCAGCAGCAGCAGAGCTCGACACACATTGGGCTTTAAAGTATTATAAGCATGTGCTCATTTCTGAGTTTTAGAGTCTGCTTGTAGGATATACCTTTTATTAAAACAAGGATAACAGAACAAGATTGGAAATCCTCTGTTACATTGAAATAATGTGAAAATTCCAGATGTATCTTAGCCACTCAATCATTCAATTTCTGAGTTCTGGATTATTATGTCTTTCTTTTTCCATTTCTTTCCTTGTAGGGTTACTTTGCTACCTTTTTATTGACGGTTCTCTGCCATATTTGTGAAATAGCATAACTTCTCAGCATGTTTTATAGTGTTGTGTAACTTGCTAAATGTGTGGCTGAGAGATTTTTGTAGCATTCTTATTTTTTTAAGTAGCTGTTTTTCAAAATCATTTTCTATTTACCTCAGCAGGTCTGTGATCACACCAGCAGAGTATTATTTCAGTAGGATATGAAAAACGATAACAATGTTGATCAAAAGGGTTTGAGGAAAGATGTGATTACAATTCAGAAAAACAGACAAAAAAGCAGATAAACAGATAAAATTTATTATAACTGCAGACTGAGAGGTCACTACAGCTGGAATGAGCACAGAATAGGTGGGTTTTGAAATAACATTGTTTTATTTTTTTTCCTGATTTATAAAAGTAACACATGGGTATGACTGCTAGAGAAAATTAAAAAAAAAAAAAAAGAAGATAAATATGTAAAAAAACACAGTGGCATCTAGAAAAATACATTTTGACAAATGCATACCTCAAAAAACTGTGGTACCTAACGTTAACATTATTTTATTGATATTTTACTATCAACTAAAAGTTATTTAATATAAAGGCTTTGCTGCTGCTACTTAGTCAGTAGGTCATGTCCGACTCTTTGGGACCCCATGGACTGTAGCCCACCAGGCTCCTTTGTCCATGGGGATTCTCCAGGCAAGAATACTGGAGTGGGTTGCCATGCCCTCCTCCAGGAGATCTTCCCAACCCAGGGATTAAACTGGGGTCTCCAGCATTACAGGCAGATTCTTTACCAACTAAGCTACCAGGGAAGCCCATAAAGGCTTTATTACTCTGTAAATAATATGTACTTACATTTTTATCATAAATGAAGCCTTTATAGCTTTGTACTTTTTTTTTTACATACTTCCGACTATTTTCTGGAGAAGGCAATGGCACCCCCACTCCAGTACTCTTGCCTGGAAAATCCCATGGATGGAGGAGCCTGGAAGGCTGTAGTCCATGGGGTCGCTGTGGGTTGGACATGACTGAGTGACTTCACTTTCACTTTTCACTTTCATGCATTGGAGAAGGAAATGGCAACCCACTGCAGTGTTCTTGCCTGGAGAATCCCAGGGATGGGGGAGCCTGGTGGGTTGCTGTCTATGGGGTTGCACAGAGTCGGACACAACTGAAGTGACTTAGCAGCAGCAGCAACTATTTTCTAGAGAATACATTTCTCAAAGTGAAATCATTGTGCCAAAAATATGAACATTTTACATCTCAATAATTACTGCTAAATTTCCTCCAGAAATGTTGTCAAATGTTTGATAGCACATTATGAAATGCCTGTTTCTTTAAATCATCACAAGCATGTATATATCTGCCATGGGTTGAATTGTGTCCCAGAAAGACATGGTGAAGCTTTAATCCCATGTACCTGTGAATGTGACCTTATTTGGAAATAAAACCTTTGCAGATTAATGAATTTAAGATGAGGTCATACTGGATTAAAGTGGGCCCTAAAGCCAATGACTCATTTCTTAATAAGGAGAGGGAGCTTTGGAGATACAGAAATACAGAGGATAGCAGGGTATAAGGTCCTCTTAAGTCAGAGCAAAGATTGGAGCTGGGCTGCCACAAATGAAGGAATGATAGGGATAGCTAGGAACCACCATAAACTAGAAGAGGCAAGAAAGGATTTTCCCTACAGTCATTCAAGGGATCATGACCCTGCCAACAACTTGATTTTGGACTCCTAAACTAAGCCTCCAAATTTCTGTAGTTTTAAGCCAACCAGTTTGTGGCAATTTGTTACAGCAGCCTTGGAAAAGTAATACAATAAATACCTAAAAAGAAATGTCTATAGTTATATAGGCTTTTAAAGATGTATGTCTCTCAAGTGAGGTGAAGCCATTTTCCTTATGTTTGTGGTAGAGTAGCTGTTGTCTTGGAGAAGGCAATGGCACCCCACTCCAGTACTCTTGCCTGGAAAATCTCATGGGCAGAGGAGCCTGGTAGGCTGCAGTTCATGGGGTCGCAAAGAGTAGGACACGACTGAACGACTTCACTTTGACTTTTCACTTTCATGCACTGGAGAAGGAAACGGCAGCCCACTCCAGTGTTCTTGCCTGGAGAATCCCAGGGATTGGGGAGCCTGGTGGGCTGCCGTCCATGTGGTCGCACAGAGTTGGATACGACTGAAGCACCTTAGCAGCAGCAGCAGCAGCAGCTGTTGTCTGGCACGTCTGCTTTGACAGATGGATCCGAGGGTCTGTTGTGACAGACTTCTTATTTCCTGGTTCTTCTTTATGGCAGATATTTTCTAACTGTGGATTTCTAATTTTTATTTGTGAGGTTCCCCCATCACAATCCCATCCCTCCACCAAGGGATGCCATGTGCACAGTGCTATGTAAAAGCTTGGAATTCTTACTTTGTATGAAAGACTGTTCTCAGTACCAAAATCCTGACATAGGCAAAATTTCTCTGTTATGACCCTGGGACAAGGAGAATTATTTTTTCTAGGCCCTCTTTTTGTCTTAAGTGGAAAAACGTTGTGAATTCCAGATGTATTTTGAAGTCTTATTTCCAACTCTACAATTAATTCAGATTAAATAGCATTTTTCTCTTGTTAATTTTATAAAACTGCAGCTCTCTAGATGTGGATTCTATATTGGGGCGTAATTCTCCTGCTGAAGCATGAACTAGTAAATTTTCCATTTGCCTTGACATTCCCTCTTTATTACTGGAATGAAATGAAGCTTCAAATTTCCTACTGAAAGCTTCACGTTTCATTTTCTTTTCAGTTCAGCTATGTTAAAACAAAACAAAACAAAACAAAACTCAACCATTCGTAGTGGTTACTACTTGTTAATGTTTTTAGCTAGTTTGGCTCATGTTTATATCTCACGCAAAATGTGGTGGTGGGAGAGAAAGAGAGAGGCAAGGGGAAAGTTACTGAGGCAAAAGTTATGAGATGCATAAATATGATGTTACTATAGTGAAATGGAAGACATTAAAACCAGGCTAGAAGTATTACTCAAGTTAATTAATACATGTGATTGTAACGTATAACCATCCAAATTCAGTGGTTTAACACAATGAAGGTTTGTTTCTTGCTCATATGATAAAAAAGATAATAGTCTGAGCAAGTGGTGACTCAGGGGCCCAGGTTCTTTCACCTTGTGATCCTGCTGTCTTGATCATATGGCCTCCAAGATCACTACTGAAATAGGTGGAGGATAAACGCAAAGGCCTAAAAGAGGCCACAGCCAATGCGAGAGAAGCCAGTCACTTGGTCCAAACTTAATTTGAAGGGATCTTGGAAATATAAGCTTCCTAGATTCCTAGGAAGAGAAGTAGATATGAGTAATCAGGCTGTGTCCCAGTAGGTGAAGTGAGGAAGATCCCCCGGAGATGCTAATAAAATGTCTATATCATTATATTTACAGTTTCTGTAAGAGATCGATAGCCAAATATAGTAAAATTCCTTAAATCTGTGCACTGAGAGGAATGCAGGAAATTAAGAGTTCACAAATGGCATATATTCAGTAACAAACAACCAGCAAATATATCTCATTTTTGATCTTGCCTTGTTGAAAGGAAAACTGAGATCTCGGAAAAAAACATAATTCTCTTTAAGTGCCGGGAGCCAGCGTGAGGAACTCCACCCACGGCAAAGGTCATGAGGAAGGAGGCTTGGCATACGCAAAGGCATGATCAAGCCTCAGGAAACTCCCCTGTTCCCAAGCATCTACCCCCAAAACCAGAGTTTGTTTTATGCTCTCACCTACACCTCTGACTTTACGAGGGTTCTCCTCCATCACCATTTTTCTCGGAGAAGGAGTTAACTTGCAGCTCCAAATCAATAAAAATTCCTGGGGTGACAAGAGTGTTTCAACTTATGAATTCCTCTGAAGGTTATCTAGCCTGCCTGTACAGGTTTGTCCCGGCCACATGTGATTGTTTACAGCCTCCCAACCATGAGAGGCATGAGATGTTTTAGACTTACTAAAGGCAAATTCTTTTGGGAAGTTAGAAATTATTAGTATAGTGGGATGGTTAGGAATTATATTGGTGAAGGGTTTTTTCATTTGTTGTGCCAATAATTGCTGCTAATTCCCTGCCCTGGGTGGGACAAGGGTGTCTCAGGTCAAACCTCTCTGCTGACAAACTAGCTTGTGTGACAAATACTCTCGCCACTAAGCTCATATTGTTTACTATCTCTCAACAATAAACAGCACAGAGAGTTTTGGAGTATTTTGAGAGTCTTAATTAGCATAGGGCTTTTCTCATTGTTGAGTCAATAATTGCTGCCAGGCCTCCATATCCTTAGGCACCTGGGAATATATTGATCAATGTATCTGGAATATAGAAAAGGAAATATAGTAGTTTTTAATGTTAGCAATACTAGACTTTTTAAGTTAATGAATTTTCTCTTTTTATAGATCACTGTACTTAATCACTGTGTCCTTGCTATGTAAAAATGTCACCTTATCACTATCTTAAGACTAAATAGATCTTAAGGGGAACATTGGTGAAGGGTTTTCATTTGTTGGGCTGATGTTTGTTGCTAAATCTCCATATTCCCTGCCTTTATAATAAATATAACTAGCATATAGGAGAAATAAGTATTAACCTTTAAGATTGATCATGTTAACCTTAGGTTAAATACATTCCTTTCTTAGTTGTAACCCATTACACCCTCACCCTATAGGAATGCAACTTTATCTGCTACCTTCAGAGGTTAGTGCCTGGTTTAAGAAAAAACACCCTTGGAAAAAATAAGTTTTTGGTTATCAGAAAGAAAGGATCATAAAATGTCAGCAGGCCTCATGGCCAGAAAATGATGTAAAACCCCTAAGACCTTTTTTTATACATTTATGTGAAGCACCTGATTTTGATAAAGGTCAGGACTGCTGACCCCCACGTGACTTTAAAATTTCCATTTGTCTCTACGTGTAACAAAGGGTATATAAGCAAACCTAAAAATAAAGAAATGGGTTCAGTTTCTGGAAAGACTGATTCCCCCATGTCATTTCTTTCTTGCTCTCCGTTTTTCTGGCTGAATTCCCATCTGGTTTGTGGGTACCCACTAAGCCTGCTAATTTTGCCTGGGTTTCTAAGATCGGACCGGGGAGGCCTCAGTGCTTCCTTTCCTTTGGGAGAACAGAAAGACGACTGTGGCCTACCTAGGTGGTGATTGATATTCCACATAAACCAAGTTATTCAGCCTCTTTTTCTCCACTAATTTTCCTACTACACTATCTGTTTCTAATCTCTCTCTATATCTGTAATTAAATAAGTGTTTTCCAAAGATGCCGACTCTGTCTCACCTTCGAGTTACCCTGGATCCACCAGGGCTGGACCCCGGCATTTAAGTAATGCAGATTTATGAAACAATGGATGACTAGCATAATTTTATATTGCCATTTCTTAAGGGAGCTAAATATTACACTGCTGCAAGTTACTGATGTTTCTTCTAAAGCTTTTAGTGTTCTATTCTGTTCTCATCTTTTTAAGTGTCTTTCAAATTTATGCACACATGCTTTTAACCTGAAAATGAAGCTTCTTGGCCAGGGCTAGTTTATAAAATGCTTACTATTATTTAATGTTGAAACTTTTATGTACAGAAGTTTCTGTGATTCAACTATGGACACCAGAAAACCCACTAATCTAGAGTTTTCTCTTATCCTCTTAGTCATTCCCTACAACTCAGCTTATTCCAATTGCTAATTAGCTCTCCTCATTAGACTTAAAGCTTACTCAGAGGCCCACATCTGGATTGAAAAGATGAGTCCTATACTCTCTCCTCTTTGTACTTTCATTTGCTGACAGATATACTATTTTAAAATGAACTGAAATCCTGATCAGTAACATTGCCCCCTACTCAAAGTAATATGATTCCTTGAGGATTGCAGCTGTTGGGTTTTCCTCCACCAAATCAGGCTACCTTCAATAGAAAGTCCAGTCCAAATCAAACCTCTGTGGATTATATCCATTTGGATCACAGAATTGGGTCTGCTGGGCATCTTCTTTAATCAAAGAGATTCTCTAGGTCAGATCTCCAAACTGGTTTAATACAAAGTTCTGACAATACTGGCATTATCTTTTCTTAAGCACTGTAGCTAAGACTTTTTTCTTCAAGTTCACTTATAAAGTTTCATAGCTCATAATACATCTTCATTTCTCAAAACTGTTTGAGTACCTACAGAGCCAGCAATAACACTGAGTACTATAAAGAGAAACATGAGTAAGAATGATGTCTTATTCTGAGATATTCATAATCTAATCAGAGTAATAGATATGTAAATATATGTATCATTGTTATTTAGTCCCTAAATCATGTTCAACTCCTCTGCAACCCCATAGATTCCTCTGTCTGTGGGATTTCCTGGGCAAGAATACTGAAGTGGGCTGCCATTTCCTTCTCCAGGGTATATTCCCAATCTGGGGATTGAGCCTGAGTTTCCTGCATTGCAGGCAGATTCTTTACCACTGAGCCACCAGGGAAGCTCAAATACAACAAAATTGCTACAGTGACTATTTGAAGAAAGTGCTAGCAATCTGTTAAGGAATAAAAAGCAATCAAATATTAAGAAATGTATCAAATTAATGAATATTTCAATATCTTCTTCTCTCTTTACAAGGACATTTGAGAGTGCTTCTTCATTTGTGGCCACTATATTTTACTCACATTTCAATGTGGCTTTCAGTCTACAATCATCCTCTCAGAGTTTAAATGCTCTAGCTCAAGTTTCTTATAATACACTGAAGGACAGGACCTGTTGGGTAGCTGAGGCGCTGGAGGATGGTGACATTACAGTAAACTTGTTTGGAAGCGGGAAGCTTAACATAAGGCAATTGTTAGTGCAGACACCAGTGTGAGGATGGGCAGTGAGAAGGAGCCAAGGACTTACAAGAAGCTGTGTACTATTCAGGAAAGTTAAGAAGTTGAAAGACTGTGCTCCTGGGTGAATCGATAAGTTGCCTTTCATAGGCTGTGTGCTTCCTAATGCTTTCTGTTCTTCATGGTAAACTTATGTTGGGCTCTGCTGTTTATCATTTGCTCCTTCTGGCTGGGTGGTAACTCAGCCGCAGAAGGAATAGTGTGACCTCTGAGTTTGTTTGGCAGTTGAATCTCATTTTCTAATCTAGCTCTATTGGAAGTAAAGAGAAAATTTGAAGTTCCATCTGATCCTTGTATCTATTTCTCAACTGGTTTAGTATAAACTTGGCATGCTGGGTCAGAAAACTTGAGAAACAGTCTTAAGAAAACAACTAGCATTTTGGGTCCAATTAATTATATAGGAAGATGGCAGCTTTTTATTAATGAGGCCAGGTGGCTTAAACCTTTTCATGAGGCAGAGAACTCAAGTTCTGAGATAATACATGGGCATTATTCTAAGCCATTAAGTTGGTGGTTTATTTATTTTTTCTGAAGGAAAAGAAAGATAAAACAGGTGGAGTGGATGGAATAGGAAGGGTTATGAATCCAAGAAAGACAACAAAGTAAAAACTACCTTATTCTCAATGTTCTAAGTCTTAAATGAAGGGGGAAATGGGATTCATGGTTGCTGTTTTACTGTGCTTTGTGTGTGTGCTAAGTTACTCTGACCCTTTTCAACCCCATGGACTATAGCCTGCTAGGTTCTCTGTCCATGGGATTCTCCAGCAAGAATACTAGAGTGGGTTGCTGTGCCCTCCTCCAAGGGATCTTCCTGACCCAGGGATTGAACCCACCCATCTTATGTTTCCTGCATTGGCAGATGGGAAGCTCACTGTGCTTCATAGCATATATGAGATATTTAATACTTGTTTCTCTTGTATGCATCTCATATTACCTAGAAACAGTTTAAATCTCTTGTGCTGTTTCATTCATGGTTTTGTGGCAAAAGCAAGTTATAATAAATCACAAATATTTTCAACTGAAACTTTCTCTTCATGAATAAGATACACAATGCATAATGTATTTTCACGAAGGACAGGAGTGAGGTTCTCATTCAGGCTTTTTGATTCATGTTGATTCCATGCTAACATTAGAATATTAAAAATTTGCTTCCTCATCACATTAATGAAATTTAAAAAACACATGGGATAAATCTTTGCTTTACTTGTTGTCCTCTACATGATTTACATTACATGAATTGTGGTATCAAAAGTTAGATGCCATTTAGCACACATATTTATTGAGCACCTCTTAGGTGCCTGGCTTTCTGCATTTGGTGGTGCCTGCACCTATTTAATGGTCTGTAATCACAACTGAAGGGTGTGTTTTCTTTAATTTGTAATCTTGGATACTATATTAGTTTCTTGCTGCTGCTGCTGCTAAGTCGCTTCAGTCATGCCCAACTGTGCGACCCCATAGCCGGCAGCCCACCAGGCTCCCCCATCCTTGGGATTCTCCAGGCAAGAACACTGGAGTTGGGTTGCCATTCTCCAATGCATGAAACTGAAAAGTGAAAGTGTCCAACTCTTAGCTACCCCATGGACTGCAGCCTACCAGACTCCTCAGTCCATGGGATTTTCCAGGCAACAACACTAGAGTGGGGTGCCATTGCCGTCTCCGATTAGTTTCCTAGGGCTACCAAAATAAACTGGGCTCCCCAGGTGGTGTTATGGTAAAGAACTCACCTGCTAAGAGACACGGGGTTTGATCCCTAGGTTGGGAAGATCTGGAGCAAATGACAACCTGGAGGAGGAAATGACATCCTGCTCCAGTATTCCTGCCTGGGAAATTCCAAGGACAGAGGAGCGTGGCAGGCTACTTTCCATGGGACCGCAAAGAGTGGAACATGACTGACCACAGCACAGAACCTGCAGCCAAAATACATGACCATAAAGTAGGTGGCTTGTAACAATAGCGTGTATATTTTCACAGTTTCAGAGGTCAGAAGTGTATCAGCAGACCCAAGTTTCCTGAAAAGGCTCTAGGGGACAATTCTCCTATGCCTCTTCTAGCTTCTGATGCCACTGGCATTCCTTCATTTGTAGCTGCTGAACCATGATTTCTGACTCTGTCTTCACCTGGCTTTTCTCCTTCTCCCTGTATGTCTTTCCTTTGTGTGTCTCTTCTAAGAACACTTACCACTGGATTTAGGACCCATCCTGATAAATGCATAATCATTTAATTTTGACATCCTTATTTTAGTAGATTTTTTATTTCAAAGAAGATCACACTCTCTGGCTCTGGGATTAGGATAGAATCATATCTTTTGACTGCCACCATGTAACTCACTATAATTCTAGTCTAGAATTCACAACATTGAAATGTTAATGGTAATATATCTTCATTAGAATTACATGACTCCTTATACTACTTGTTAATAAGTAGTATAATACTTATATTTGTAAAATATCTAAGTAGTAAATGAGAATTTCCTTCAATAAAATTTAAAATGATTAAAGCAAGAAAGTGGTTCCATACTTTGTTTTAAATTTAATATATTTTAAATTTTATTTATGATCTTTTGACCCCTAATAAAAAATTCATCATTCTAGAGAGTTAGTCTCAACTAGGGATTGAACCAAAAAAAAAAAACCAAAACATATTTTCTGAGGAAAGGGCTTACCAATATCAAGGTTGTAGATGGAAAAATTATTCTGGGATTTATGAAAAACACTGGTATGCCTACTGCCTTTATAACCCACAGTAGATATCAAAACTGAAAAATTATTCACATCTTGGAGGGATAAGGAGGAAGAATTATAGGTTTAAAATGAAACAAATGAATAACTTCTGATCAATAATCACACCATTAGTAACCTCATAGAGTTCATATCTATTAAATATATTCTTCTGTCACACTGATTTAGCACTAAGACTAAATACTTACGCTAATCATACTGCAAAACTGTGCAATAATCTTTGGGCTATAATGATGACAGTTGGTTAAACTTACACCTTAAAATTTCTGTCTGCTTGTATAATCTGGTGACCATAGGCTTACATAGTCCTTATGATATGTCTGTTCAATTCCTTTGCAAAATTTTCTTAAAATACTATTCCTAAATCTTAGTAGTAAAACATCAAGAATATATTATATATTTTCCTTCCTGTATTGAGAGCTTCATAAAATTTAGAAAACATACTTCACCTATTAGAAAAAGCAAAGAGCAATAACATTGTGCCTCACATCAGTGGTAACATATTTCCTTTAAGACTCATATGTACCTAAATGCTATGTCATAATTTTTGTCTCTTTTATTGTATTACATCTCCCTCTCTCTTTCCCTATCCTTTAAAATAATGCTTATGACAAATGCTAAATACATTTTGGCCAATTTTTCCTTCTATTATAAGAACATACTTTTATTTCAGGGGCTACTCCAAATAGCAATTCATATCAGGAGATATGTACACAAGGAAAAAAATATATAACTTAATGAAATATAAAATAAAATACAATTAAAAATGTAAGATACAAACAGTTTGAATTGTAGTTTGAGACTTTGATGCACTTGAATGCTTAGGTTTAACATGTCAGGAAAACTGAAGGGTTGATCTGTTATTTAGAGCACGGATCAAGAGGCACCCAAGCGAAGGAGAATGACTCTTAGTTCAGAAGTCTGGGTCAAGTGTCTTTTCCTATACTACATCATTCGTGTTTATGTCATCATGATGAATGCAATGTAACCTAACACTAATACTGTCTAAATCCAGCTGAAAAGTGGGCAGTAGTATCACAATCTATTTGTTTTTTCAGCCTACCACTTGACAGCACGACAAAAGTCAAGGGTTATCACCAACGGTCAGTAACATCCTATAATTCCATGTGAGCTACAGAGGGCTTTTTGTACATTTCAAAAATAAAAAATAAAAAAAAGCAAATGTATCCCCAAACTGTAAAACCTGAAGCATTTTCTTCTGGAGACTTAATCTGAACATATTTTACTTCCTTTCATATATCATTAGCATAAGCTTAAAATTAGATGAAAATACTTGTGGATGCTAAATTTTTTTGCCATAAACTTAAGAATGTAAGGTTAAAAAAAGTGATAACCTGTGTGGTTTCTAAATGTATCCTTTGCACATAAATCAAACTGTATGCAAATAATCGTTAAAGTAGAAAAATGCCATGAATTCTATTCATGCATATTAATAAATTCAGCTGAAAGCACATGCTCTGTAATGTTATTTATTTTAAAAATGACATTGTTCAGTATAACCTTTTCCTTTTTAACAGAAGGTGACTCCTTTTCAATAGTCTGATCATCAGGATTAGATGATAAGTCAGAGCAAGTTCTTCTGAGGTTAAACCAGAGGGCTTTTTCCCCTCAGTTCTCATGAATCAGAATGTTGTCTCCATTGCTTTTCTTATACACACACAATAAAAACAATAAAATTCAAAGGCAATAAGCAGGGTGTTATTTGCTTTTTTGAGCAAGCTTACAGTGCTTCAGGTTTTCTGAAATGCCTACATGGTGCGCTAAGCTAGTTTTGAAAAGATACTATGATTTATGGCTTCTCATGTTTACACTGGGTCTATATTTAATTATCAGTATCTGGATGTCAGTAAGTCATATATTTTTAAAGGATAAAACCAAACAAATCTAGGCTTCTTTAAGACATTTGTAAGAGTAGGTCTAATTAAAGCACATCCGTTACCAAAGTCACTTTACAACATTACTCTGAAGTACAATACCTCCTTATCATAAAAATTCATTTGGAGTAAAAATTTGCCTTCATCACAACAATGATCTAACAATGAATTAAATGAAAAATAATTACTAAGATTAAGAGCAATCTTTTTCTGATAATTATAATGAAAACCTAACCAATAAGGAAGGCTGCCAAAATTAGATTTAAGTGGAACAAATGCATTTATACTTTTTATCTTGAGATAAATTTATTTATTTTGAGATTTCTTGAAAACTGCCTTCTATCAATTATGTGGGATTTAGTTAGGCTAAATGAAGTTCAGTGTTATATTTGCATTTTCCCTCTGATTCTCATAGGGCGTATCTTGTTACTTAGAAAGGTTTTCCATAAGGGTGGGCTTGTAAAAGTTTGGAAAAGTATACACATTTTTATAGTCATAGAAAATTTGTCATATGGCCAACATTTAGCATATTTTCTTTCTATGATATAACTTTATCCTAAAATTGCCTTCTTCCTTCCTGTCTTATCATATATAGATTTGTTTCATCCAACTATACAGAGTTTATACAACTATACATATAACTCTACAGTAAATCCACTAGGCTTTTGAATCTTTGAGCCTCAAAAAAGTATTGTTCTTCCTCATATTTACTGAAAAACCAGTTCATTCTTATATAATATATGCTATTTGCATACAATTTTTCCTTCATTTGTATGTACGTGAAGAGTTGATTCATTTGAAAAGACTCTGATGCTGGGAGGGATTGGGGGCAGGAGGAGAAGGGGACAACAGAGGAAGAGATGGCTGGATGGCATCACGGGCTCGATGGACGTGAGTCTGAGTGAACTCTGGGAGTTGGTGATGGACAGGGAGGCCTGTGCTACGATTCATGGGGTCGCAGAGTCAGACATGACTGAGTGACTGGACTGAACTGAACTGATGGACAGGGATGGGGAATAAACCTACTTGCTATTAGGAGGGTGCTCCAGAATCAAGCATTTTCTTCACCTTTCAGGAAACTTTGGTCATCTTGGCAGTCACTGATGCTGTGGACATACAGGCAAGAGAGCTGCCTACTTGAGAGCTGGGCTTTCCAGAGATTAGAAATAATTAAAGCACAAGAAAGTGTAGTTCAATCAATTAATCTTATTGGCTATTTTTGTATTTTGAATGGAATAGTAAAATGAAACCCAAGTATGTATATTCTAATTTCAGTAATATATCTAATTATCTTATCTACCACATCCTTCAAATTATTTTCATGTGAATCTGAGACATTATTTCATCTACACATATATCAGTAAATTTATAAAAGACACATATTCTTTAAACAAAAACATAACCATAATATAGTTATGACAACTGAAGTTCAGTTCAGTTCATTTCAGTCGCTCAGTAGTGTCTGACTCTTTGCGACCCCATGAATTGCAGCACGCCAGGCCTCCCTGTCCATCACCAACTCCTGGAGTTCACTCAGACTCACGTTCATCGAGTCCATGATGCCATCCAGCTATCTCATCCTCTGTTGTCCCCTTCTTCTCCTGCCCCCCAATCCCTCCCAGCATCAGAGTCTTTTCCAATGAGTCAACTCTTCACATGAGGTGGCCAAAGTACTGGAGTTTCAGCTTTAGCATCCTTCCTTCCAAAGAAATCCCAGGGTTGATCTCCTTCAGAATGGACTGGTTGGATCTCCTTGCAGTCCAAGGGACTCTCAAGAGTCCCAAAGAAGCACAGTTCAAAAACATCAATTCTTCGATACTCAGCCTTCTTCACAGTCCAACTCTCACATCCATACATGACCACAGGAAAAACCATAGCCTTGACTAGACAGACTTTAGTCGGCAAAGTAATGTCTCTGCTTTTGAATACACTATCTAGGTTGGTCATAACTTTTCTTCCAGGGAGTAAGCGTCTTTTAATTTCATGGCTGCAGTCACCATCTGCAGTGATTTTGGAGCCCCCCAAAATAAAGTCTGACACTGTTTCCACTGTTTCCGCATCTATTTGCCATGAAGTGATGGGACTGGATGCCATGATCTTAGTTTTCTGAATGTTGAGCTTTAAGCCAACTTTTTCACTCTCCTCTTTCACTTTTATCCAGAGGCTTTTAGCTCCTCTTCACTTTCTGCCATGAGGGCCTAGATCTGATAGACAGAGTGCCTGATGAACTATGGAATGAGGTTCGTGACACTGTACAGGAGACAGGGATCAAGACCTCTCAGGCAGGTGGCTGCGAGGCTGGGCCAGTGCACTAAGCGCGGCCGAGAGGAGCTATCCCACAAGTCCGAGGTCAGGGGCAGCAGCTTGACCAGTGCCAGGCTGCAATGGCGCAGGGATGGCCAAGAGGAGCTACCCTGCGTCCGAGGTCAGTGGCAGCCCGGAGGAGGTACCCGCGCCCGAGATCAGGGGCGGCAGCTTGGAGGAGCCACCTCTCACCTGAGGTCAGGGCTGGCAGCCGGGAGGAGCAACCCAAGGAGCGGTGGCTGTGCAGGTGCAGGATGGCCTAGAGGCACTATCCCACACTGAAGGTCAGGAACGGCAGTGGTAAGGAGATACCCCTCATCCAAGGTAAGGAGCAGCGGCTGTGCTTTGCTGGAGCAGCCATGAAGAGATACCCCACGCCCAAGGTAAGAGAAACCCAAGTAAGATGGTAGGTGTTGAAAGAGGGCATCAGAGGGCAGACACACTGAAACCATACTCACAGACAACTAGTCAATCTAATCACACTAAGACTGTAGCCTTGTCTAACTCAGTGAAACCAAGCTATGCCTGCGGGGCAACCCAAGATGGGCGGGTCATGGGGGAGAGAGCTGACAGAACATGGTCCACTAGAGAAGGGAATGACAACTAAAAGTGAATAATAATTCCTTACATTGCAGAATATTCTTATATAAAGTTTTAGATGCTTGGGCCACTATTGATTCAGGTGCTATGCTAACTTCTCTAGATGAAATAGAATTTCATTTTCTGAACAACACTTTGTAGTAGGTATTATTATTATGTCATTTTTTTCACATTGAAACCTACATGAAATTAATTTCCCAGGGTACTGGCGGCAGAATAGGTTCAATTCCTGGCAACTTATTCTAGTACCTTCTTACCTAGACCCATATAATTCAGTTTATTTCAGAGTAGAAGAATATGAGCAGCAGAATTGTACCCAAACACATATATCACTTTTTCATAAAATTCCACATGTATTTGAATATACATAAAAACATACTTTTCTTTCTTGTATCCTACAAATATCTATTTTTTTCCTTTCTTTTCCTCTTTTTGATTGATAGTAAACATACTTGAGTATTACTCATAACTCAGAAATGCCTATCCTATGTTCTATAAAAATATTCTATATTCTTTATAATGGATATACTAGAAGTTTCTGTTTTATTTTCTGTTAAATAGTTTATGTGTTTTTGTTGTTGTTCAGTTACTAAGTTGTGTCCTACCTACTCTTTGCAACCTCATGCACTGCAACTCATCAGGCTTCCCTGTCCTTCACTATATTATGCTCAAATTCATGTCCATTGAGTCAGTGACGTTATCTAACCATCTCATCCTCTACCACCCTCTTCTCCTTTTTTCTTCAGTCTTTCCCAGCATCAAGGTCTTTTCCAGTGAATTGGCTCTTCGCATCAGGTGGCCAAAATATTGGAGCATCAATTTCAGCATCAGTCTTTCTAGGAAATTTTCAGATTGATTTCCTTTAGGATTGACTGGTTTTATCTCCTTGCAGTCCAAGGGGCTTTCAAGAGTCCTCCCCAGCACCACAATTGAAAAGCATCAATTCTTCAGTGCTCAACATTCTTAATGGTCCAACTCTCATAACTGTACATGACTACTGGAAAAATGATAGCTTTGACTATATGGACCTTTGTCAGAAAATAATGTCTTTGCTTTTTAATACGTTGTCTGCATTTGTCATAGCTTTCTTCCCAAGGAGAAAGTGTCTTTTAATTTCATGTCTGTGGTCATCATCCACAGCGATTTTGGAGCCCAAGAAAAGAAATTCTGTCACTGCTTCTACTTTTCCCCATCTATTTGCCATGCAGTGATGCGACTGGATGCTATAATTTAGATATGCATACCTTAGCATATAAGGGCTTTTTTCATTTACCTAAAATATTTCAGAAAGCAAGAGTATTAGAGAATATTTAAAATATATTTTGATATGTAATTCTACGTTTTCAATGTTAAAGTAGGTTCCATAGTTGACTTCTGCATGATAAAAAATAAAACGCTTAACAGTTTTAGGACCCTGAAACTATAGGAACTATAAAATCAGGGAAAACACTAAAATCAGGGACTTGGCATATACAGAATGAGCACTGGCTACAGCAAAAGAAACTCACTTACAAATGTGTTGGTTTGAACTAAACTGTGACTGAACCTTGTTTGAAGGTTTATATGTGGTTGTGAGCACTCCTGGAAAGTTGACTACAACTGTTCTTTTTATTTTCATCTTGTGCTTCCCATTGTCTTGAGATGTGAGAGTAAGAATTGGTAAAATTAACCACCTCTGGGAAATTATTCCTACATATGGACTCCTTACTTCAGTTATTAGGGTAATCTACTATGTGGAAGATATTCTACCAAGCTTTGCAATGGATGTAAGGATGAATAAAGTTCCATATCCTCCAATGGAGAGACTGAAATTCTCTATAGAGGAACTTTACCAGTTTCCTTTCAGTAAAGAGTGGAGACTCAGAGCCTTTGCACATGCAGTCCCCTCTGTCTTGCTGTGCTTAGTTGCTCAGTCATGTCCAACTGTTTGCAACCCCATGGACAGTAGCCCACCAGGCTCCTCTGTCCTTGGGAATTCTCCAGGCAAGAATACTGGAGTGAGTTGCCCTCTTCCAGGGGATCTTTCCAACCCAGGGATTGATCCTGGGTCTCCCTCATTGCAGGCAGATTCTTTACCATCTGTGCTACCAGGGAAGCCCAAGAATACTGGATTGAGTCGTCTATCCCTTCTCCAGGTGATCTTCCTGACCCAGGAATTGAACCAGGGTCTCCTGAATTGCAGAGGTATTCTTTACCAGCTGAGGTACCAGGGGAGCCGCTCCCTCTGTCTTACATCACTTCATTCCCTCATTTTTTCTTGTAACTAGGATCTCAGTTCAAAATCACTTCTTCGAGAAACCCCTGCCTCCCAAACAGTAGAGAAAAACTCTGTCCTATAGCACTATGTACCTTTTGTTTCAAGGTTTTGTTTATAATTTTATAGGCATTTCTGCTTTACTTATGTCTGTTTTCTGTCAATTGCCTATAAGCTCCACAATAGTCTGTTTATATTCATTATTATAGGGTCAATATTTAACAGATATCCAGTAAAAACTCAATGTGGAATAGCCAGAATTTACTTTTCTTATTTCTTTTCTTCTTCCTTTCTTTTTCCTTCTCCATATCCTTCCCTCTTTCTCTATCTCTTCCACAGCTCCCTCACCCTAAGAGATCAGTGAGAGATATTCATTCCTATAATTGGCAAGTTATTCCAAAAGCCTACCTATGAGGCTATAATGGTGTGATTCTTAACCATGGCTGCATATTAGAATCACCTGGGGAGTTTTCAATAAATACCCATGCCTAGGCCCACCACAGACCAATTAAATCAGCATTTCTGGAGGTGGGACTCGGGCAGCATTTTTTAAAGCTCCCTAGGTGATTCTAATGTATAGCCAGGGTTGTGAAACACACTCTAATGGATGAAATCTGAATACCCAAATGTTTGTGAACTATATGAGCCATTATTTTCGGCCTAGAAATTTCTAATTCTAATTAAATTATCCTTACTCATTCACATATACATTCAAAATTTATAATTTTAAACCATATGTTATTAACTCCTATATTTGCTGTACTAACAATAAATAGTGTATTTATTACTAGAACCAAAGATTTCTACTAGGAGTTGTGAAAGGCTATACCTTGTGGCTAGATACTTTCCAGAGTCTGATATTTTGAATGAACTCTTTCCTCATTTTGCTGATATCATGGGTTTTTAAAATTTAGCCCCATACTTTTCTCTTTGCTTCTCCTTTTACTGTACATATTTCTTGAGTATACAGTAGACTTTCACGCTGATTGTGCCTATGTGATAATGCATCATTGTTTTTGCAAGAAAACCTGTGACCCTCTTCTGTGAAATAGGCACATCCATGCCAAAAAAAAAAAAAAAAATTCTTTGCTCTACAAACTGAAGGGTAGCCTTTCTGATAGCTATGGCCTCTAGGGGACAGTGGTTAGAGATGCTGCAAAAAGAGAAGCTGAAGAGGTGTTGGGGGTGGGCAGGAAGGGCAGAAATATGTAAAAAGAGACATGGTGAAATCAGGAAGCTTTTTTCTTCAAAGGGCAGTTACTGCTGGAGCAACTGAATCATCCTCCCAGTACTGTCTGTCGTAGTCCCAGTGAACAGGAAGTGAAAGTTCAGTGTTGGTTACTGTCGATTAACGTCCACATAAACAGACACAGGAAGATCAAGTCATGTTACTTAGCCTTATTGCCCTTGGATGCTTTGATAAACATGTTAGCTGTTTACTCAATATAAATACTAAGCTTACATATCCCAAGGCAAAATTTTATAGTTTTTCTTTTGAATTTCTGTCTTTTAAAAGCATTCTCTTTCCCCACACATTTTCTTCTGAATTCATCAGAGCCCTTTACCTCTCTTTACCTTCTGCTTATGGGAGGGAAGGTCTCATCATCCAGGCCCCTCATAAAGGTAAACTTGGTGCCAGGGAGTAATCCCCTTGGGTCACTAATGTATATTCACACATCTGAGAATGCTGTTAAGAAGCTTCTGAAGTGGAATGCGACTCCAGCCATAGCAATTACATACTGCTCATATTTCCTAGTTTAGACTCCAGGGAGTTCAACCACTGCCTATTAGCAAGTTGACGATGGAAGGAAGTGCTGTAAATCTCACAGCAATGATAAAGCTGAAGCTCCTGGAAGAAGTGGGAAAGAGTGAATTGCAATTAAAAAACAGAACCGTGAACCTTGGCCTTTTAAAAGAACACCCACAGTAAGTTAATGAAGAACACGAGAGGATAAACTAAACTGTAAACATTTCTTATATCTCTTTTCAGTTATCATCTGGGTTGCAAGCAGAATGAAAGAAGAAACTAAACATCAAGAATCCAAATTAGTCTGTAAGAGACATCTAATTCTCAAACAAATACCATATCACTTTGAACTTTTTAGAATATTTGGTTTACATATAATTTGGCCACTCCAGTTAAGACAAAGAGGCAAAGAGTTTATAGCTCCTATTCCATGTGTGTGTGTTAGTTGCTCGGTCGTGTCTGACTCTTTGTGACCCCATGGACTGTAGCCCTCCAGACTCCTCTGTCCACGGGGATTCTCCAGGCATGAATACTGGAGTGAATTGCCATTCCCTTCTCCAGGGGATCTTTCTGACCCAGGAATCAAACCCAGGTCTTCTGCATTGCAGGCAGATTCTTTACCATCCATCCACCATGCTTTCACTCCTTTTATGCTCTCTGTATTTTTAACGGTGAGTAAGAGAGTTTTAAAATGCTTTTATAGGATTTCTGAATGTCATGGGACCATGGTATTTTTCAGCCATGAGTGAAAATGATGGCTTCTTTTTCAGCTTCGGCTCTCAGTGTCGTTTGATGGTCCGGAGCTCCCCTGTCAAGTGAGGCCTGTGCGTCACTGTGTGCTTGATGACACCGTGATAACCAAATCTTGATATTTTACTTACAAAACCACCATTCAGAGTGTATTTGTCGGCCTAATTTTCTTTACCCTTTGCACTCACCTGTTTTCTTTACCCTTTGCACTCCACTCTTTATCCTTTATCTCCCCTCCCCAAGGCAATCCATCTTTTTCTTCCTCCCCTGTTCCTCTTCCTCACCCTGGTTTCTCTCTCTCCCCATTCTTCTCAAATTAAGGTCTGACTGACAATATTTTATTAGTTTTCAAGTGTACATCATAGCAAGACAATATTTTTGTACATGACATGGGTACTATTAAAAACACTTAAAAATAAATAGCTCTCCAAATACAAGTTGACCTTAATTGTTATAGGAAAATGTACTAAATCTCATGCATAGAGAGTTTACTAAATGTAGTAGGTTGTATATTAAGCTTCATAACAATTTAAGAGGTTTCATTTCTGTCCTCACTAGACAGCTACGGACACTGATATTGAGAAAGATTATGTAATTCAGTGGTGAGTTCAGTGGTAAATCCACAAACACAAAATAACAAACTAGGAATGGGGGCCCAATTCTGTCTGATTCCACTGATTCCAGAGTTCATGTGTTTAATTTCACCTGATGTTTTCTACTGTGAATCTAACTAGGATCTATTTGAGGAAGGTGGAGATAGGAATTTAAAGACCTACAAGGGAGTATCAAATCACAAACACTTTAACTAGAAATGTTGGATTTTAAAAATGGCACTATGGTGCCATCATCTCTTGCCATTATTTAAATAGCAAGTTAAAATTTTGGAATATGGAATATGGTCAGTTTCCTGACCATACTCTATATAATGGCTTCATTGATTAATAACTAGCCAGAAATCTACCCTGTGTGGAATGAAGGGAGGACATTTTGATACTTAGGCTGAAGGACAGAGAGAGGGAGATGTAATATAATAATAATAATAAAAAGATGTAAGAATGATGAAGAAGAATACCTAGTTTACACTTTCTATGGTGATTTTACATATATTATCTGTTTTACATTCATGGTTTGAGGAGTATGACCCACTCTCTATAAAGCCATGGGACACTTAAAAATAAGGAAAAACAAAAATTACCATATATCACAAAACTGTAGAGCATTATTATCCTTTTGCTTGACCTAAAAAAAGGTATGACATTTTTAAGTATTTTGCTTTTTAATTGTTACTGTCTCACAGTACCATTGCCAAGTCTATAAAAATGATAACTATGTACCTTATCGTCAAATGTACCCAAAACAATAACATTAGATGAAATAGGACCATCCTAAGTATAGCTATCAACAGTCCATTTTGAAATGGGAGAAAAATAGAACTATAAATTTTTGAATATGTTTGTAAAGCATTTTCTCTAAGGTGTGTAATCATTTTTACAGTTTAAATATCTTGACTTTGTATGGCATTGATAACAGGTGAAAGGTTAATCTGTAAAATTCACAGTTCACCAAGAACTTTGGAAGTACCAATGAAGAATACATTTTTAACATGTGGAAGACCCTACCTACTAAACATAATCATTTTGTTTTCCTGCAAATACATTTAGCATTGCATTGCAAATGAGCTTACAACATTTTTTGACCAAATCTTTCCAGTCATTGGCTTTAAGTAGAATACATGACTGCTCCTTTCTATACAATGGAAATTCCAATTCCATTGCCAGCAATCAAGATAACTTTGGGAAAATTTGAGGAGCCATGTTTTACAATGTAAACACTGACTTTATTTTCTTGGGCTCCAAAATCACTGCAGATTGTGACTGCAGCCATGAAATTAAAAGACACTTTTAATTTGCTTCTTCAAAGAAAAGCTATGAGAAACCTAGACAGAGTATTAAAAACAAGACAAATCACTTTGCTGACAAAGGTCCATCTATCAAAGCTATGTTTTTTCCAGTAGTCATGTATGGATGTGAGAGTTGGAGGATAAAGAATGCCAAGTGCCAAAGAATTGATACTTTTGAACTGTGATGTTGGAGAAGACTCTTGAGAGTCCCTTGGACTGCAAGGAAGTCAAATCAGTCAACCCTAAAGGAAATCAACTCTGAATATTCATTGGAAGGACTGATGTTGAAGCTGAAGCTCCAATATTTTGGCCATCTGATGCAAAGAGCCAACTTATTGGAAAAGACCCTGATGCTGGGAAAGATTGAAGGCAGGAGAAGGAGACAACAGAGGACGAGATGGTTGGATGGCATCACCAACCCGATGCACACGAGTTTGACAAACTCTGGGAGATGGTGAAGGACAAGGCGAAGACTGAAGGACTGAACAACAACAACAAATTTTACAATTACGACTTTTATTTACTCTGTCTCAAAAAACCAGTGAGGACAGATGAACTTCCCAAATAGTCTAGATTCTGTGTAAGTTAAATATATGCAATTTCATTTCTTAATTTTAAATGACACCTTAGAATTAGAGAAAAGGAATGTTATCAGAAAGTTTTTCAGAGAGAACTTTTTAAAGACATTGTTTTGTATTGGCATAAAGCTGGTTTAAAATGTTGTGATAGTTTCTGGTGAACAGCGAAGGGACTCACCCATATGTATACATGTATACATTCTCCCCGCAAATCCCCTACCAAGAACTTTTTATTAATTAGACCAAAAGTAAAGTTTAGACAGATTTTAGTGGGTTCCTTGAGACCAACTCCTGTAAGTACATAAAATGCTCAAAAACCCCCCAAACCTCCAATTGTCAATACTATGTGCACCGCATTTGTGTATATTCACCAGTTTTCTGTAAATGAATTATTCAATGTGTACATCACATGATATTAGTTGATTTTGTTGTTGTTCAGTCTCTCAGTCATGTCCGACTGTTTGTGACCCCATGAACTGCAGCATGCCAGTCTTCCCTGTCCTCCACTAGTTGGTTGATATATTTAATAACAGTACCAAAGAGTTATGTTGAATAACACTAGTGGTAAAGCATTGCAGACTCTGGAGCCAGCATGTCCAGACTGCCTAAGTTCACATCCAGGATTTATGTAGTCCTTAACTTTTTATAATTTAGCTTTATCTATGAAATAGTTTATCAATAGTACCTACTCCATAGATTCAGTGAGCTTCCCTGGCGGCTCAGATGATGAACAGTCTGGACTGAAGGAGCTGATGTTTGTAAAGTGCTATAACAGTGCCTGGCACCCAAGAGGGACCATGTAAGTGCTGTGTGTTGTCCTCTCCCCCTTAATCTTGTTTATAGATATGTTTCTCATATCTGGGCAGCTTTTATTTTCTAAAAGGTTAATAAAATTTAGGAGTAAATGTGGAACCTTTATAATATATTTACTAGAAAAGAGTATAAAAAACCATCTGGTAGTTGCCCTCATGTTCCTTAGAATTTAGTCAGTAAAATGGGAAAAAATAGAACTTACTAATATATGATTAAATTTGAAAGGATTGAAAATCAGTAAATATACAACTAATAATCACAAGCTGTGATAAATGATATGAAATAGCAGTGAAGGATCAATGGCAAAATGGATTGATTGCCTCCTGGAGTTGACTAAAACAGACAAGGAGACTTAATGGAAAGAAACAAAGCACACTCATTTTTAAGTATTTTCATGAAATAAAATTAAATAATATTGTTAAGAGTTTAAAATTTAAACATACATACATACTAAGAAGAATCCTATTAAACTTAATGCCCATTTAAATCTACTTTCCATTGCAACACACTTGGATTTTCATTAAACACATACAATTTAGATCTTGCTTTTTCACTTGTTATTTTTGTTAAATATGCTCTGTCAAGTTCCTATAAAGGTTCATAATTACTTTTTAATGGCTGCACAATTTCACATCACATAGCATATTCTCTTATTGTTATACACATATGCTATTTTTAATATTTAACAATTATAAATCATAAATTATAGTTTATAAATAAACTAGTTCTGTAGATTTTTCTTATTTCGAATTATTTCTTTGGATTAACTAGAATAAGTGAGATTATTGGGTCCAAATGTATGACTTTTTCTTGATCCAACTTTTCTTTCAAAGTTGATCTTATGTTAATGTTTTGTAATTATAAAAATAATATTTGATCTGTGTGAAAACTTCAAGCAGTACAAAAATATATGAGGTAAAAATCTAAAATTAAAAATTTTTATCTTCCAGAGATCATTTTAATTATTAGACATATAGTCTTCCAGACTTGGTCTTAATATTTTGGGATTATACTCCATAGTGTAGACACAAACTGAATATAGTAACCTGCTTTATATTACTTGATGTCTTATGAACATCTGTTTATTCCATCTAGTCATAATTCAGAATATTTAATGACTGTATGATACATATTTTCCTGCATAGTTTTGCTTATTTTTGTGTGTGTGTGTGAATAATCCACCACTGTTGATCATTCAGGTTGTTTCCAAGTTATTATTACTATGCTCAAAGGATCAAACATATATCATATTTTTGTACTTGTCAAAATATTTCCATTTAATAAATTCCTAGAAGTAAATTTGGTGAGTCGAAATTGCTGTGCACTTAATCTGCCTGCAATGCAGGAGACCTGGGTTCAATCCCCAGATTTGGAAGATCTCTTGGACAAGGGTAAGGCTACCCACTCCAGTATTCTGGCCTGGAAAATTCCATGAGTTGTATAGCCCATGGGGTCACAAAGAGTTGGACATGGCTGAGTGACTTTCACTTCACTATAATTTAAGGTCCTTTACCAAACTGCCCATCAGAAATATACTTATCTCTATCCAGTGTTTGGAGCCTCCTTCTCAATAGGTCTTTGAATCATTTTCAATTTGACTAGCTGTTTAAAATTGCAGTTCTTGGATTACTAAAGAAAAGTACATATTCACTTGTCAAATGAATTTCCAGTTTCATTTATGGTAACTTTTACTGTGTAGTAACTTTTATTATGTTTTATGTAAACAAACATGTCTGTCTTTCCCTTATGATGTTTGTTCAAAGCTTCTTTTTCTAAACCTAGACCCTCCCTACACCAAGGTGATGAAAATAGTCTCTTAAATGTTTCTTAAATTTTTATGGTTCTATACTTTAAATTTGCACCTTTAATTAAACTGGAGCATGTAAGTGTGTGCTTATAATATGTGGGGTATAACTTGTTTGAATAACTTTTTACTAGTTTTCAAATTTTATCATTTATGAAGTTATTGCCAGAATTTCTTTTATATTTGTTCATGTATGTGTTTATTCTTATTCCTTCCTACAACAAACAGAGCTTATTTGTTGCCTTTTTTTTTTAACTGATGGAACGATCCACTGAACTATAGTTGTAAAGTTGTCCTGTTTTCTTGTTTTCAAATAAATTAATTGAGCCACACCCTTACAGTGGAATAATGACCTTTACTGATTGAGTTTCTCTATCCAGGAGCAACCCACACCTAATTGCTCACATGTTCTTTCCTTTTGTGATTGAAGTTTTGTTTCTTTTGGTCCTTTATACCTAGTTTTTAGTTCTTCGGTTGACAGCAATAAAACTACTCTAACAAACCATTTCAAGTCCACTGAACCTTTATAGGGTAAAAACAAACAAAGAAAAATAATGGATTCAGACAAAGCAGATGGCCAGCTGGGGACCCACACAGTAGCATGTAGTAGACATCTCCAGATCCCCACCATAGAATGAGGAGTCTGCTGTACAGAAAAGGAGGAAGAGACAGTGGGTAGCCAAAAGCCAAAGTAGACTCTATTTTAAGCTTATTATCATTATTACCAGAGTGAAGAATAACAGTTTTAATTTGATGACTAGTTGATTATTTCTGATATTAAATTATTTTTTAACCTTGCTTTAAAAGAAAATTTTCTATATTTTCAGTAATTTGACTATTTTTCATTTTTATTGAATTCTCTAAGCATTCAAAATATATAATGATTACTTTCTCTATTCCACTTGAAAAATTATTATTAGATCTTTTCTTATGTTATTATAATATAGAGAATAATCGACATGGTGATGTATGTCATGCTTTTCTTTTTCTAATTCTATTAGAAATAACTTTAGTAGTTCACTGTTGAATAAGATTTAAAAAATTTTTATACTTTTTACCAAGTTAAGAAAGTTTCTTTCATTTGCTAGAATAGTACTATAATTTTTTATATGGTTGGATATTAAATTTTTGAAATTATTTGGGATATGTTGAAATGCAGTTTTTCCCATTATTTTTGATATTAAATATTGCCAGATTTGATTTTTGTTGAATCAGCCATGCATTTCTGAAATAAAGCCTTCTCTGTCGTGTGTATTATTTTAATAAAAACATAGGCCTTGTTCATATTTTATTGGTATAACTGCATCAACCATTGGAAGCAAGCTTTATTAATAATTTTATCACAACTATCTTTGATAGTTTTCAAATTTCTTTTCCCTTCAAATATAAACCAAGAATAAGCTTTTTGCATTTTGAAACTTTTTCTTCTATTCCAGAATTTCTCAACTTTGACACTCTTGACATTTTGGGCTAATAATTTGTTGCTGTAAGGCAGTCCTGTATACTGTAGGATGTTTAACAGTATTTTGACCTATTCCTTTTCCTACTGGAATATGACCATCCTCAAGAAAAATAAATACAAAAAGGTAAAATGGTTGTCTGAGGAGGCCTTACCAATAGCTGAGAATAGAAGGAAGCTAAAGGCAAAGGAGAAAAGGAAAGATATACTCATCTGAATGTAGAGTTTCAAAGAATAACAAGGAGAGATAAGAAAGCCTTTCTCAGTGATCAATGCAAAGAAATACAGGAAAATAATATAATGGGAGAGACTAGCCATCTCTTCAAGAAAATTAGTGATACCAAGGGAAATTTTCATGCAAAGATGGGCACAATAAATGATAGAAATGGTATGGGCCTAAGAGAAGCAGAAGATATTAAAAAGAGGTGGCAACAGTACACAGAAGAACTATACAAAAAGATCTTCATGACCCAGATAAACATGATGGTGTGATCACTCACCTCTAGGCAGACATCCTGGAATGTGAAGTTAAGTGGGTCTTAAGAAGCATCACTATGAACAAAGCTAGTGGAGGTGATGGAATTCCAGTTGAGCTATTTCAAATCCTGAAAGATGATGCTGTGAAAGTGTTGCACTCAATATGCCAGCAAATTGGGAAAACTCAGCAGGGGCCACAGGACTGGAAAAGGTCAATTTTCATTCCAATTCCAAAGAAAGGCAATGCCAAAGAATATTCAGACTACCGCACAATTGCACTCATCTCACACGCTAGTAAAGTAATGCTTAAAATTCTGCAACCAGGCTTCAACATTAAGTGAACCATGAATTTCCAGATGTTGAACCTGGATGTAGAAAAGGTAGTGGATCAAAGATCAAATTGTTAACATTTGTTGGATCACTGAAAAAGCAAGAGAGTTCTAGAAAAAAATCTACTTCTGCTTTATTGACTATGTCAAAGCCTTGACTGTGTGGATCACAAAAACTGGAAAATTCTGAAAGAGATGGGAATACCAGACCACCTGATCTTCTTCCTGAGAAATCTATATGCAGGTCAAGGAGTAACAGTTAGACTGGATGTGGAACAGACTGGGTCTAGGCTGTATATTGTCACCCTGCTTATTTAACTTATATGCAGAGTACATCATGTGAAATGCTGGACGGAATGAAGCACAAGTTGGAATCAAGATTTCCAGGAGAAATATCAATAACCTCAGATATGCAGATACACCACACTTATGGCAGAAAGCGAAGAACTAAAGAGCCTCTTGATGAAAGTGAAAGAGAAGAGTGTTAAAACTCATCATTCAAAAAATGAAGATCATGGCATCTGGTCCCATCAGTTCATGGCAAATAGATAGGAAACAATGGAAACAGTGACAGGCTATTTTCTTGGGCTCCAACATCACTGCAGAAGGTGAATGCAGCCATAAAATTAAAAGATACTTACTTCTTGGAAGAAAAGGTATGACCAACCTAGACAGCATATTAAAAAGCAGAGACATTACATAGCCAACAAAGGTCCATCTAGTCAAAGCTATGGTTTTCCTGTAACTAGGTATGGATGTGACTGCTGGTCTATAAAGAAAGGTGAGCACAGAAGAATTGATGCTTTTGAACTGTGGTGTTGGAGAAGACTCGTGACAGTCCCTTGGACTGCAAGGAGATCAAACCAGTCCATCCTAAAGGAAAACAGTCCTGAATATACATTGGAAGGACTAATGCTGAAGCTGAAACTCCAATACTTTGGCCACCTGATGCGAAAAGCTGACCCATTTGAAAAGACCCTGATGCTGGCAAAGACTGAAGGCAGGAGAAGACGGGGATAACAGAGGATGAGATGGTTGGATGGCATCACCAACTCGATAGACATGAGTATGGACAAACTCCAGGAGTTGGTGATGGAGTTGGTGATGGACAGGGAAGCCTGTTGTGCTGTAGTCCATGGGGCTGCAAAGAGTTGGACATGACTGAGTGACTGAACTGAACTGACTTATTCCTACTAGAGGCCAATTGAATACTCTCCTTACACCAGTCCCTTTCCCAGTTGTGACAGTCAAAAATGTTGCCCCAAACGGTGAATGTCTCCTGGCAAAAAAAATTGCTCCCTGGTTGAAATCCACTGGTGTATGCTTTGGAAAATTTTAATGTTTGTGAAACTTCTCCGTGAATCATTTGAATTTGGTACCTCATGTGGAGTTGTATGGAGTTTGGAGGGAGCTGATCAGTTTTTAAAAATATTATCTTTCCAGTTGGGTAGTTAATGTCACAATTTAACCAAGTTCTGAAAAGTGAAAGAGGAGAGTGAAAAAGTTGGCTTAAAGCTCAACATTCAGAAAACAAAGATCATGGCATCCAGTCCCATCATTTCATGGCAAATAGATGGGGAAACAGTGGAAACAGTGTCAGACTTTATTTTGGGGTCTCCAAAATCACTGCATATGGTGACTGCAGCCATGAAATTAAAAGATGCTTACTCCCTGGAAGAAAAGTTATGACCAAACTAGATAGTATATTCAAAAGCAGAGACATTACTTTGCCGATTAAGGTCCATCTAATCAAGTCTATGGTTTTTCCTGTGGTCATGGATGGATGTGAAGAAGGCTGAGTGCCAAAGAATTGATGCTTTTGAACTGTGGTGTTGGAGAAGAGTCTTGAGAGTCCCTGGACTGCAAGGAGATCCAACCAGTCCATTCTGAAGGAGATCAGCCCTGGGATTTCTTTGGAAGGAATGATGCTAAAGCTGAAACTCCAGTCCTTTGGCCACATCATGCTAAGAGTTGACACATTGGAAAAGACTTTGATGCTGGGAGGGATTGGGGGCAGGAGGAGAAGGGGATGACAGAGGATGAGATGGCTGGATGGCATCACGGACTCGATGGACGTGAGTCTGAGTGAACTCCGGGGAGTTGGTGATGGACAGGGAGGCCTGGTGTGCTGCGATTCATGGGGTTGCAAAGAGTCAGACACGACTGAGCAACTGAACTGAACTGAACTGAACTGTGATATCTCCCGTAGGTGTCTCTTGTATGATTCTTTCTTCTGCGTGCTCCTCTTTCTCATCTGCACGTTTTTCTTGAGCAAGTACTTCATTCCCTATGGTGTCACACCATGCCTGTTTCACTAATAAACTCCAAATCTTTTTCTCCTCTCTAGAGTTTCTAGAGCGCCAGATTAACATATCTATCTATGCTTTCTGCATCCATGTCTGAATATCCCACTGGTACCTGACACACCACACATCTACAATATCATTTATTGTTGTAGTTACCTCTTCCTAAGTTCCATCCTCTGTTAGCTGCAGTGCTGCATATACTCCGTCACACACAACACATTCTGCCCCCCCTTTTTAAAATTCACTTCGAATTAGCCCAAGTTCTGCAAATTCTACACTCAAATATTTACTTATATCTCATATCAGATACCTACTATTTCTACCTGAAATATTTGTATTTTACCAATGAAGGAGAAATTTTAACTATGAATTTTAAATGCTAGAATACACATTTATTTGTTGAATATTTTCCAATTACAACATCAATGTTATAGTAGCAAGAAGGGAAGGGCTAAAACTCATAGATTTACTAATGACTTAGTAAATCAAGGAATGTATTAACTCAGAGAATTGTCTATATAAAAGAGCTGCAGGTCTCTACACTTGACTTGTTCAAAGTTTGCGTTAGTTACTTAGGAGATATAAGGGGATAATTATAATTTTTTTCAGAAGCTTTAAAACTAGAATACATATGTGTAACTTACGTTTGAAAAGGTGTTTAAACATGAAATGAAATGATGCATTTAACTAGTCAAATGTAGTAGGGATACTAATGAAGTTCTATTTTTGTTGTTTAGTTGCTAAGTTGTGTCAAGCGATTTCGACCCTATGAACTGTAGCCTGCCAGGCTCCTCTGTCCATTGTATTTCCCAGATAAGACTATTGGAGTGTGTTGCCATTTCCTTCTCCAGGGATCTTCCCAACCCAGGGACAGATGCTGGGTCTCTTACGTCTTCTGCACTGGCGAGTGAGTTCTTTACCACTAGCACCACCTGGGAAGCTCAGGGTCCTCTTTGTACTAAGTCACTTCAGTCGTGTCTGGCTCTTTGTGACCCTTTGGGCTACAGCCTGCCAGGATCCTCTGTCCATGGGATTCTCCAGGCACGTACACTAGAACGGGTTGCCATGACTTCCTTCAGGGGATCTCCCCAGCAAGGGGACTGAACCTGTGTCTCTTATGTTTCCTGCACTGGCAAGCGGGTTCTTTACCACTAGCAGCACCTGGGTTTTCTATACTGAGGTTCAAAAAGTAAACTATAACTTACAGTTTATTGCTAAAACAAGCACCATGGAGCAACCAAAAGGAAAGAACAAACAGAAAACACGAACACTGTAAAGGCCCTTTGTGAATGTTTTGGGACTATAACTCTACGCTAATTTAAAAATGGTCACATACGTCATTAATTATATGGGTTCAGTTCAGTTCACTCGCTCAGTCGTGTCCGACTCTTTGTGACCCCATGAATAGCAGCACGCCAGGCCACCCTGTCCATCACTAATTCCTGGAGTTCACTCAGACTCATGTCCATCGAGTCCGTGATGCCATCCATCCATCTCATCCCCTGTCGTCCCCTTCTCCTCCTGCCCCTAATCCCTCCCAGCATCAGAGTCTTTTCCAATGAGTCAACTCTTCGCATGAGGTGGCCAAAGTACTGGAGTTTCAGCTTTAGCATCATTCCTTCCAAAGAAATCCCAGGGTTGATCTCCTTCAGAATGGACTGGTTGGATCTCCTTGCAGTCCAAGGGACTCTCAAGAGTCTTCTCCAACAGCACAGTTCAAAAACATCAATTCTTCAGTGCTCAGCCTTCTTCACAGTCCAACTCTCACATCCATACATGACCACAGGAAAAACCATAGCCTTGACTAGACGGATCTTAGTCAGCAAAGTGATGTCTCTGCTTTTGAATATGCTATCTAGGTCATAACTTTTTTCCAAGGAGTAAGCATCTTCTAATTTCACGGCTGCAGTCACCATCTGCAGTGACTTTGGAACCCCAAAAATAAAGTCTGACACTGTTTCCACTGTTTCCCCATCTATTTCCCATGAAGTGATGGGACCGGATGCCATGATCTTCGTTTTCTGAATGTTGAGCTTTAAGCCAATTTTTTCACTCTCCTCTTTCACTTTCATTAAGAGGCTTTTTAGTTCCTCTTCACTTTCTGCCATAAGGGTGGTGTCATCTGCATATCTGAGATTACTGATATTTCTCCCGGCAATCTTGATTCCAGCTTGTGTTTCTTCCAGTCCAGCATTTCTCTGATGTACTCTGCATAGAAGTTAAATAATCAGAGTGACAATATACAGCCTTGACGTACTCCTTTTCCTATTTGGAACCAGTCTGTTGTTCCATGTCCAGTTCTAACTGTTTCTTCCTGACCTGCATACAGATTTCTCCAAGAGGCAGGTCAGGTGGTCTGGTAATCCCATCTCTTTCAGAATTTTCCACAGTTTATTGTGATCCACATAGTCAAAGGCTTTGGCATAGTCAGTAAAGCAGAAATAGATGTTTTTCTGGTGGTCTCTTGCTTTTTTGATGATCCAGCAGATGTTGGCAGTTTCATCTCTGGTTCCTCTGCCTTTTCTAAAACCAGCTTGAACATCAGGGAGTTCATGGTTCAGGTATTGCTGAAGCCTGGCTTGGAGAATTTTGAGCATTACTTTACTAGCATGTGAGATGAGTGCAATTATATGGGTAGTAAATACTATTATTAAGATAATTCAAAAATAATTCAAACTGTTACACAACACTCAGTTAACTACTATTTACCTTTTAAAAGATAAAAGTAGCTATGACTTATCAATGCTTAGCAGATCATGTAGCTCACCAGGAGTGGGGCCTGAATATGGCCCTGTGTTCTCATGGAGTTGACACTAAGGGATCCAGAGCCTAAGTGGAAGCACACAAATCAGTACAACAGGTAGTACAGGAACAATTACAAATGAGGACGCTAGGATAGCAGGGAAACACAACAGCCAGATTCTCTGTGAGATACAAGCAACTTACCCTTTGTCTAAAGTCAGTAATAGCATCAGTTATTGTGCTAGGGCTTAGGGTCCAGGCACATGTTTTGGAATGGCGAGGTTCCAAGCAGGAGCTTCTGCACAGGTAAATATGCAGTGACTCAGTTATTAGAATAGAGATTCAAGCGAGAATAAGGTAAAAGCTGAGTTATTTGAACATGGCTGTGGGTCATTGCAGGGGTGACTTCTGTTTAGTCTGATATTTAGCTAGAGCTCCAAGTATTCCTCTAGGATGTAAGGAAGTACTGAGTCTGTGGTTGGTTTGCAAGGAATGCCAGCTGCATAAAGAGTACTGCTTCAGCCTTGAGAATTTTACTTGACTGTGAATTCAATATAAGCTAATTTTGGATACCTAGGAATATAATGTCAGAGAAGGCGATGGCACCCCACTCACTCCAGTACTCTTGCCTGGAAAATCCCATGGATGGAGGAGTCTGGAAGGCTACAGTCCATGGGGTCGCTGAGGGTCGGACACAACTGAGCAGCTTCACTTTCACTTTTCACTTTTCACTTTCATGCATTGGAAAAGGAAATGGCAACCCACTCCAGTGTTCTTGCCTGGAGAATCCCAGGGAAGGGGGAACCTGATGAGCTGCCATCTATGGGGTCACACAGAGTCGGACACAACTGAAGCGACTTAGCAGCAGCAGCAGGAATATAATGTAGTTGTCATATAAGAATATAGCATCATGATCAATAAGAGTGGTCTAAAAAGTGCTGTATTGTGCTTAGTTCTGGATGTAAAGTTTTATGAGGTCTAGTGACATACAATTTAGGAACAAGTTTAATTGCTTAAGGTACCAGGTATGCATTGTAAGGAAGTTAAGTGGACCTAGAACTGAGAGAAAGAAGAAAGGAAGGCAGGAAGGGAGAAAAGGAGGAAAGAGGAAAAGGGGTGGAGAGGAGCAAAGAGAAAGAGGGAGCAAGATGTTAAATGGCAACTGCCGTTTGGCTACCCTCAGGAAATTAGAACCCTCAGGAAATTAGAACAGGCAAAGCATATGGCAAGCTGGGCAGTGCATGACCCGTTAAGGGGCTACCACTCCAAGGGTCTTTGATCTATGGATCTTCAAGTATTTACCAAAATGTGAGATATATTTACTAGTGTCTATTACCTTCTGATTTTTAATCTTGGCAGCTGATTTTTTTAGCTATGTAATGGGCCAAGAAAAATATTCTGCACTCATGGGACTGTTCCTCAAGGTAGCCTCTGTTCCTCAGGGTAGCCTCTAGAAGAATGCAAGTTGTGCCTTTTCTCCCCACAAAGGACAAACACCATAATGTTTAGTCCAGACAAGTCATGAGACATACTTCAAATGTGTCCAAGACTACTGTGTGGAAAATGTAATGGTTATTTGAAAAACAGTATTAGGACTAATGAGGCAGCTTTTCGTACATGTAATAAAGGACTTTCTAATGATTAGAGCTGTTCTGGCACAGAAACATCAGAGCATCTTCTTGTTTAAGGCATGCTGTAGCTGGTGGATAAATATTTACTGAAGGAATAAATAAACCTTTGAATTGGGTTGGGAGGTAAGATTTGGACACCTCTCTAGGACATAGGTGGAGAAGGCAATGGCACTCCACTCCAGTACTCTTGCCTGGAAAATCCCATGGGCGGAGGAGCCTGGTAGGCTGCAGTCCATGAGATCGCTGAGAGTCAGACATGACTGAGCAACTTCACTTTCGCTTTTCACTTTCATGCATTGGAGAAGGAAATGGCACCCACTCCAGTAGTCTTGCCTGGAGGATCCCAGAGACAGAGGAGCCTGGTGGGCTGCTGTCTATGGGGTCACACAGAGTTGGACACGACTGAAGCAACTTAGCAGCAGCAGCAGCAGCTAGGACATAGAAAGACATCCTATGTATTGACATATGTATTGACAATACATATACCTTTAAAGTTGGTTGATGATAGTACTGTTTCAGGAATGTAAAAATATTAAGCTTTCTTTGGATATGTATTCTCCGTTATTACCCTTTATTTAACGTGGCAAACAGATTTACTACTTCCAAACATATTTCTTATATTGATATAAATTTTAAGAAAAATATTATTTTTTTGCTTTGCTTTTATCATTTAATTATGAATTTGCTCCTTGATCTTTTAAAGATGGCTCAGAAATGAGAAGCATCATGAACTGTATGGAAATTATAAGATTTGAAAGGTGATGGAAATGGGTGAACATTGTGAGTCCTCTTGACGTTATTTAACTAATTTCTATGAGTCTTAGTTTTCTCATCTACAAAATATTTAGTTTACTTTTGCAAACTATGTTTAATTTTCACATCTGTAATAGAATACCAGTATTTGCTACAGAGTTGAAGGAATCATGGGAGCTAAACCATGTCAAATAACTGATCCACATTTGCCTACAGTTTGCAATACACATTTACAACTAACCCAGATTCACGTGCAAATACTGTATTTCCCAGTGGGTAATGCAAGAACCTGTGCTGAGTGCTGAGCTTAGTTGCTCAGTCATGTCCGACTCTTTGTGACCCCATGGACTGTAGCTCACCAGGCTCCTCTGTCCATGGGGATTCTCCAGACAGGATTACTGGAGTGGGGATTATGGGAGCCTTGCTCCAGGGGATCTTCCCTACACAGGAATAGAACCTAGGTTTCTTCCCAACCCAGGAATCAAATCAGGGTCTCCATTGCAAGCACATTCTTTACCAGCTGAGTTTTCAGGGAAGCTCCAGTGCAAGTACCTATTACAGAATATTCCCTTCCCTTAAGCCATGGTTATTATTCATTTCGCCTATCCACAAGCTATAATCACCAAATATGTTGTCGTCATTATTTTGAACAAACTGTTATCTATTAGATCAATTAGAGATGGAAAAATAAGGTATTTTACCTTTGGTTATCCTTCTCTCATACTCTTCCTTTCTTCATGTAGACTTGAGTTTCTGATCTGTATAATTTGCCTTTTTTGGAAGAACTTCTTTTAATATTTCTTGCAAGGTAAATCCAGTGGCAACAGTCTCTGAATTTTTGTTTGTTTGAGAAGGTATTTCTGCTTCACTTTTCTCTAAATATAAAAATGCGATGTTTTCAAAGACTTGATTTTTTAGCAGTTATAGGTTCAAAGCAAAATTGAGGTGAAGGTACAGACATTTCCCAAATACTGTCTGATCACACATGCACACTCTCCCCCACCATCAATATCTCCTGCTAGAGTGGCATGCTTGTTATAATGGTGAACCAGCACAGACTCATCATAATCACCGAAGTACTCTCCTTTCCTTTGAAGGATAATTTTGTTGGATTCAGAATTTTAGGCTGGCATTTTTTCCCTCCCTTAACACTTTAAATATTCCATTCCATTTCTCATCTTGCTTACATAGTTTCTGAAGAGAAGTCCAATGCAATTCTTATCTCTCTTTCTCTGTAGATAATGCAGTTTTCTCCTCTTTGGGCTTCTATCAAGTTTTACTGTCTTTGATTTTTTAAATTTGAATATGATGAGCTCAGGTATAGAATTTCTGGTATCTTTCCTGTGTGGTGTTTCTTGAGCTTCCCCTGTATCTGTGATTTGGTGACTATCATTAATTTTGGAAAATTCTCAGCCATTTTTTTTTCCAAAATTTTCTTCTACTTTTTCTTTCTTCTTCTTTTGGTATTCCCATCATACATATGTTACAATTTTTATAATCATTCATCAGTTGCTGGATAGTCTGTTCCATCATTTTTTTTTCTTTTTGGTTTTCAAATTCTGATTCTTTTTCTTTAATAATGACCTTGTTTGCAAGTGATTTTCCAGAAGATGTATGTTAACTTAATCTGGGAATTGTATATCCAAAAGGCAAATTCAAATCACAAGTAAAACGCACAAGCACCTAAATAAATAGCTCAAAGAAAACCAGTGGAAATTGTCTTTGGGAAAGACTTACTGGGAGTTGAAGAAGCAATGTTGATCTATGAGAGCTGCTTAGCTGAGAGGTTCTGATGAGAGTCTCTCATGAAGTTGCAGGAAAGATGACTGCTGGGGCCACAATCTTTGAAGCCTTGCCTGGGGCTAGCTTTTTTAAAATCTTTTTTATATGTCAGTTTTGGAGGTTTCTGTTGACATATCTTTAAACACTGATTCTTTCCACAGCTATGTACAATCTTCTGATGAGACTGCCACCAAAGACATTCTTTTTCCTGTTTGTCTTGTGATCACTACTATTTCCTTTTGATTTTTTCTTAGAAGTTTTATCTCTTGGCTTACAGTATCTATTTGGTCCTGCATGTTGTCCAGTTTTTCAGCCCTTAGAATATTAATCATCGTTACTTAAAATTCCTAGTGTGATAATTTAAAAATCTCCATTATATCTGGCTTTGGTTCTGACACTTACTCTGCCTCTCAGAGTATATGTTTTATCTTTACCAGGCCTTGTGATTTTCTTGTTGAAAGCTAGACATGACTATCAGGCAAAAGAAATGAGGTAGCTTGACTTTTAGTATGAGATTTTATATCTTTCTGTCCATGGCTTAGGTTGTGTGTATGCTTGCTGTATCCATAGTTTCAGAGACTAACATTTCATTCACTGTCTATGTTTTTGCCGCTCCTGTGATTCTGAGTTTTCCTAGAGACTTCTTAGGTTTCCCAGAGACTTTTGAGGTTTCAACTTCTTTTAGTTGTGTTCTTGCTATCCCACAGGAGCCCTGTTGTAGGTGTAGGGGAAGAAAAGTTATCTCCAGTACCATAATTAAGTCTCTCTTTTTAAAGTGAGTCTCAGTTGGGTATTTCCCTTCTCTAATGTCAAAGGCTAGATGAGGCTTAAGTTGGGTATTTTCCTCCAGGTGGGTAGCCTCTAATAGAACCTCAATCAATTAGACTTTGGTAAATAGTTTTCTCGGGGCCAGGAACAGAGAACTCTGAAAATATATTAGAAAGATTACTTTTTCCTGTCACTTGCTACAAACATGAAGTAATTTTTCTCAAATCTTCACAGAATTTGATAGGGCAACTGGGAGTAAAAATCATGAAAGCGTGCCCCTCTCCCACCAAGAATGTGCCACCTCTGATTTTTTTTTAAATGAAGATTAGTTTCTATTTATTTATTTATTTTAGAGTGTGTGTGTGTGTGTGTGTGTGTGTGTATATATATTTTTTTTTTTTGCTGTGCTGGGTCTTCTCTAGTTGAGGCGAGTGGGGCTTGCTCTGCCATGGTGCACGGGCTTCTCACTTCGGTGGCTTCTTGAGTTGAAGAGCACAAGACTCTAGGCAGGCAGGCTTCAGTAACTGCGGCTCATGGGCTCTAGAATGCAGGTTCAGTATTTGGCGGTGCACAGACTTAGTTATTCCAAGACCTGTGTGTTCTTCCCAGATCAGGGATGGAACCAGTGTCCTCTGCATTGCAAGGTGGACTCTTAACCACTGGACCACCAGGGAAGCCCCCAGCTCTGAGTTTTAAAATCTCACTGTGCCTCCAGCAATTCATTAATCATAGTTTAGAGCCTTCCTATGGATACTAGCTCCATTACAGATTCTGCTCCAGTGAGTCTGCTTCAGGTTAAGTAGTGATCCTCTGTATCTGCCTGTCTGTCTTTCTAGTGGTCAGAGGTTAACAGAGCTACGGCCTCAGTTCTCTGATGTATCTAAGATTTCTTGATTGTCAGTCTGTTTAGCATTTCTCATGCCTGGATATGAATGATGACTACCAAGCTGTTGCCATATTGGATCAGAAATCAAAATTCAACTGGCCCATATTAAATACTCAACAAGTATTGTATCTCTTATCTATTTTATATTTTTCTTTTACCTTTACCATATATATAATTATTTTGTTGTTGAGGGTTTACCATTTTGTTTCTTTAAATAAAATTATTCTATTTTGCATAACTTTCTAAAATATAAAATTAGAAAAGTCATAATTAGGTGCATTTTTGCCTCACATGTATTAAAATGTGTACTTTGTCACTGCTACATTTAAAATGGAAAATCAACAAGGACCTACTATATAGCACATAGACCTCTGGTCAGTGTTATGTGGCAGCTTGGATGGGAGGGGAATTTTGGGGGAATGGATACATGTATATATATATGGCTGAACCCCTTTGCTCTTTACCTGAAACTACTGCAACATTGTTAATCAGCTATATTCCAATACAACATAAAAAGGTTTCTTTAAAAATGTGTACTTTGTTATTAAAATAATAAAGTGAAAATAGATGTGCAAGTTGTTTGTGTGGGAATTTTGGTCTTCACTGTGTAGTAAAGTGTCTTATTATTTGAATAGCACTATTAGCATAATCGTGTCTGTATAATGTAAGTCAGAAGCTAGAATGGAGTGTACAAAAACTACTACTTCATGATGGAAAATTCCTTGGTGGGAAAGGAATAGCATTGCAGCCCAAAACACAGGTTTATACTCAGACTCATTCCCCCGCACCAAACACACATAACTGGAGGAGTGCAAGAGAATTATGTTTGTTTTCCTTGTACTTCCTATTTATTTTTCATGAGTCAGCTGTCTATAATTTGTGACGTAACTTTACCTTTCATCTTGGAGTTGTGTTTCCTAATTTTCTTATATTATCAAAGTCTACTTTCTCAGTTCAGTGTTAAGAGGAAAAAACAATCCTTAAATCTCACTTGGTGAGAAGCAGCAGGTGCTGCATTCTTTGTTAAACCTATTCTTCTCTTGAGGAGTCGCAGATTCTGTCTCAGATCGCATGATGTCTCATTTCTGCCTAATCAATAAACATGGCTTCTATTGATGTGTGTGTTCCAATAAACCTGATCATAGTGTGTACATTCAGGAATGCCATCATATGTCAAGTATCCTTAGCACAGAATTAAGCCTGGAGTGATAGCTCTACTAAGCTGACACACTAACTTTTTTCACCATCAAACCTTCCTTCTCATTTGCAAGCATCCATTTCACTAATACAAGCCTGCCACGTGTAAGTATCTTATTTGACCTCTTACTGTTCATTGAAATGGTGTGAACTTGTTTCCCTAAAAAACCTATGCTGGTCTTATTCATACTGGTATGGTGAAAATATGCTCTCTCTTTAAATTCCATACACGCCCTAAAAATAAGTTGTCCTTCTTATTTTGGGGCTGTCAGTTATGTTTAAAGAATGTAGTAGGAAAGCAGGCTGTGCTAATCCAAAGTACCCTTCCTGGGGGAAAGTCTCCTGGGGCATCTGTTCTAAAACCAAGAAAACGTTTGAAGGCTTTACATCTGAATTTTTAGACAGCTGTGCTAACTAAAGGAGTTATAGGAGGGGATGGAGGGGAAAGTCTGTAAAGTGTTTGGTTGACATTTGAAAAAGAAATTGGATATTTTCTCCATAGCTTCATAACAGTGTATGACGTAAATTGTGATACTGTTCCCAGATTCAATAGGGATCGATACAAGAATTGTAAAGCATATTTCTAGGTTTTTCAGGAGCAGATGCATTCAAATACACATATTAATTTGCATATTTAGGTGTACATATGTATATATACTGGTGTGAACAACATAAAGTTATTCAATAATAGTTATTCATGCATGTGCTACACACACATGCTAAATGTAGCTACCTCATATATTTTGATTGAGAATTCATCTTGAAAAATAAAGGCTATGGGTAAGTTGACATTTAACTAAGTAAATAAAACCAAAAGGTGAGTTTTCAAAATTAAAATATTTCAAGAAAAATGAATAATTCAGATAGTTATTATATAGATGGCTATAAAAATTTTTATGATCACAAAATTGGTATATAAATAAACTGCTTGTTTTATGTCTTAAAAAATGGAGTGTGAGGATAGACCATATGGAATGTAATTAATCTTAATGTTTAGAACAGAGGAATGAATAAATTTTAGAAAGAGAGAAAAGAAGAAGTAGGAGTAGTGAGAGCAGGAAACAGAAAAGCATACAATTCATAAAAAGAGGAAGAATTTCTGAGACTGTTTTGTGATTGAATCAATTGACCCCCACTTCTTGGTTGGACTAGATGATCCATTGTTTTCTACTGCTTTCTTCAGTTGAACAATTATTATTTTTACCTGGAGTTTTGCCACTTTGCTCCTGTGACAAGTGGAAAAAGGGATTCAAAGTCCTGGGGGAGGCAAGCTATGATTATACCGAGGCCAGCCCTAGGGTTAAGGAGTAATGGAATGGAACAAAAATAATCTGTACTCAAGGTGGGTATCACTGTTGCCGTCTTTATTAAAAATACATGCTAATAAACTGAATCAACTAGCCAGAGGTATATATTTTTCTTTGTTTTCTTTTAAGTCTTTTTAATATAAAGCTAGAATTTAAGCAACATATTAACAGTACAGAATGAGGATTGATTTGACAGGAAGAAAAACTTACCCTAATATGGAATCAACAAGACACCTAATCTGATAATATAGTATAAGAACTTTTATAAAAGGGCTAGATATAAAATAATAGATATTGTAAGAAGTACATAATGCCAAAATGCCAGCAAAATATCAGCAAAAGTATCCAATCTGGGTACTTTGACCTTGTGGACAATATTCTCATCTACTTTTCCTGGTAGATATTTGACTTGCAAGTATATATGTCAGAATATTGCATGACATCTATGCAAATAAGAAAGGCAGAATTAACATTAATCGAAAGCTTACTTATGTAAAATTAAAACCAAACGACAACTCTACCTGATTAGTATTATTATTCCCAATTTTCTGCAGGGGAACCTGCTGACTTCCAGGGCAGCCAGAATCCAAGGTCTGCACCATATGGTTGCACATTTTTACTTCTACTGCAGCAGGTGAGAAATGCTGTTCAATACATTAGGAATAAAAACAAATAACATATTTGGTATTCATTCTCTACAAATACAAAAAAGAAAAGTAAGCATACAAAGAAGGTTTTGAAAGGATTTCTGTTGTTTGTGGGAGTCCAGATTAGCCAAATACGTCCAATAAATTCTTCTAAAAAGGCTGCTCATAGCCACAGACATAGGTCACTTTATCAGACAATTACTTGACTGTCCAACAAAACCACCTTCTTAAACATTCCAATATGTTGTTAAGAAAAGATATGAAGTGTGATGTTAAGTATTAAAGTACTTAAAAGCATGCCTGCACTTCTTTGGTGAATGGACGTGTCATTAATGAACGTATATAAACTTCAGTAAATAAGAGCAGAGTGTGGGAGGAGAGATTTACTTCAAGTGAAATCCTCTGCCCTCAAAGGGTTAAATGTTAACAAAGTTAAAAAGCAGAAATCAGGCTCCTATTAGTCTTGAACACTAATCTTGTTGACGGCTGAAGTGTTTCCTTATTTTATCCATATTTATTATATTGAAGGTGGGTTATATGGTGGTGACTAATGACCAAACATCTGGACCTAGTGACCCTTAAAATCCTCCAGCCATTGCTGTTCACAATTAAAGACCACATGAACTAAAATGATATTTTGGCTTGACCAGGACAAATTAGTGTGGCAAAGCTAAAGAAATAGCCTTGTCTTTAGTTGTAGAAATCACAGGGAATAGAAATATTAAAATTAAAAAAATTTCATAAAATTTGTATATCTCATCATCATTATGGAGCTACAAAAGGTAAAAATGAATATTTTCTGAAGCAAATGTGTATTCTGGTGGACTGATCATAGTTGATAGGAAGAACATTTGTTTCAGAAGTTTTGCCTACCTCCCAGAATTTTGATTGAGCTGTGGAAAATGGGATTACTTCAGGCTAAATAATTGGCAAACCTCATTTCCAGAATAATTAATTTTATCTGCAGACAGATGGCTAAAGAGAAGAAAAGGCAAATGTCATCATCATCATAAGAATTAGTCACTGAAGATGAATGAGTTTGTCTTCTTACAGGTAGAAGGGCAAGGAGGTAACAACAATAAAGATGGAATTTTCCAGACAGAAACACAAGAGAGAAAGTAACCTACACGAGAATCTCTGAGGTTGTGTAAGAACCCAAGGGAAGGGCCTCACAGGAAGCTCTATTTGAGCTGTACAACATCTGTCTAGTTTTCTCTCCTTTGGCTAAGAAAGGAGGTGGAGAGCTGCTGGGGAAAGTTTGGCAGAAGTGCAGAACTCACCTCCTCTGATTGAGTCCTTGAGAGACGAAATCTTCATAATTTGACTTCAACATTCAAATGTTTCTCCTGTTGCATTAGGAGAAACCTGTAAGTAGGTGGCATGAAACTTTCAATAAAAGAAAAACTCAGAGGACAAATGTACTGATCATATCAACACATAGCCTCTCCTGGTGAATCCATGCCTCCTATCTAAAATAAGAGCACAAAAATACAGACAGAACAGAAAGCAAAAAGAATCAGCCCTCAAATTTCATGATAGTCTGGGGTGAACACCAAAAGAATTCAGATAAGAAAGTAAAAGAATCACAGGGAATTATAGAAACTATATCTGAAGAAAAATATTCAGATATAACTACCCACACTCAATATGAGAAAGATGGAAAGAAAAACACTGACCACTATGGAAAAAAAAATGCCACCACAATTTTAACAAGATAAAATGCAATACAAGCTTAAAAACACTTCTTATGGAATTTACACAAATACTGAAAAAGATTTTCTTAAAAAATACTTTCAAATTCAGATGAAATGCTAAGAAAGATGAAATCAATAAAACAAAAATTAAATCAAGATTAAGATAATGAAACCTCAAACAGACATATGTTGAAATGGTGGAATTAGGAAAACAAATTGAGAATCAAAACAAATCATTACAGAATGAACAAATAAGTGACTATTAGGAAAAAATAAATATGCATATCTAAAACCTAAAATAATGACATAAAAAAGACAGAAAGTAGTTAGTAAAAGTGTTAGTCACTCAGCTATGTCCAACTCTTTGCAACCCCATGGACTGTAGCCTGCCAGGCTCCTCTGTCCAAGGGATTTCCCAGGCAACAATACTGGAGTGGGTAGCCATTCCTTTCTCCAGGGGATCTTCTTGACCCAGGGATTGAATCTGGGTCTTCAGCTCTGCAGGCAGATTCTTTGCTGTTTGAGCCACCAGGGAAGCCTGAAAACAAACAAACAAACAAAAAACACAGCTATATATTGGGCACAGAATTAAAACTAAACTTCTAGGAGATGTCCCTAATGTTGCTGAACTAGAGAATGAATCATTTAATAGAGTTGACCCTTGATAATACAGATTTGAACTGAAAAGTCCACTTACACTTATTCACAGACCTTTTTTCAATGGTAAATACTATAGTACTGTAGCTGGTTGAATCATCAAATGGATATAGAGGGCTGCCTAAGTTATACACAGAATTTTTAACATGCAGGTCAGTGCTCTTAATCTACATATTGTTCAAGGGTCAACTATATATCAAACAAGAATGGCAGACTTTCAAATACAAATTTATAGAAACAGGAAAATAAGAGAGTAACTCAAGAAATCCTATAATCCCAGATAAAACAGGTAGATAAACAAAATATTATAAATGTACATAGTTGTAAATAAGATTGATCCAAATGTATGTATGAAAACATATTGTGGCACTAAAGTAAGACTTCTTATTATTTTATAACATTTCCAAAAAATAATATATTTTGGATAACATTCTCATATATATATATATGAATATATTTGTGTTTGTGAATATACTTTATATTCAGAATACATAGAAAATATCAAAAATGAAATCACCACATACACAAAATATATGATAAGAGCTAAACTTAGGTCTTAGATGAAAAATTTAGAGCTCTTCAGATTAATGCTACTTAATTTGATATATAATAATGCAGAAGATTAAACATTTAATACAACAAAATAGATCACAAAATAAACCTAACAGAAGATTAATGAAGGGAACAAATAGAGTTAAAAGCAGTAATACATTAATTAACAAATAGAAAAAATACAGTGAAGATTTAGATAAAATAATTTATATAAAGAAACAAAACATAGTTACACAATCATAAAACCTGGAAAGAAAAAAGGCACAGACACAGAGGTAAACAATTTTTAGTGCCTCATTTTGCAAAAGTAAAGGTAAATGAATGCAGAAACAGAATAAATGGAAGATTTTCTGCAAAAAAGCCAAAGTACATAATTAACTTGAAGAAGGAAATGGCAATCCACTCCAATACTCTTGCCTGGAGAATTCCATGGACAGAGGAGCCTAGTGGGCTACAGTCCATGGCATTGCAGAGTCAGACACTACTGAGCGACTAACACTACTACATAATTAGCTAAAAAACAAAAACAAAATAACAACACCAAAGTGATCCTAGAAAAGAGAACACTGAGCAAACAATTAACCATGGAAACAAACTGCCATGGGTTAATTAATATTCCTTGCAGTGTCATCTTAGATAATTTCCCAGGTAACTTTTCTTTTTCAGTCCTTGAAGGAATAGACCATGCTGATAGTGTGTTCCATAACATGGAGACAAGTAAGTATAATAACATAACTCTGAACATAAATCCACATACAGATTTTTAAAAATTTACAGAAAATTAATGCATGAGAATGTCTTATATAATCTCTCCTGTTGTCTAGTATCAGTTTTCAAATAACAGAATTACTCCCTTTAAGTCATCTGTCTTAACTCATGAGTGTAAGGTACAGCAGTAGTTTAGAAGCTCCGATGATTTTTCACAGCCCATACCATTTCTCCCATCACAAGCTCACAAGGTGGCTCAGATTTGTATAGCATCAAAAGAAAAATGAATCCCAAGTGAATAGTCCGTCCCTCTAGTGGTTTGCATTTGGAGATTACACACACACATCACTGCGTATGAATATGTAAAACTGATGATTATTGCATCAAGTTCAAGTCAGTATTTGTTCAATACCTGTTCCTCTCTAAATAGTTTACAACCTGTAGAGAACCAATTGGAGAACATTAAAAAGAATGCATCCTCAAAAGGTATTTTTTATAGTAGAGATTATAAATGACATGTAAATTGAGATAAGAGAAATATCAAATTATCTACAAAGGTCAATATCTTTATTAAAAGGATATAATGAATTCCTAAAATTTTAAATCCCTATCCCAAAATAACTCTATTTTGATCAGGTAGTAAATCACACAAGGAGAATAACAATGCGTTAAAAAAACCTAAAATTATTCATGGGAAATAATCTCCAATTTTGAAATGCAGTTATATTTTCTCAATAAATGAGTTGAGCAGACACCATTTGTTGATAAGCATCATATGGGAGAACGGAGTGGTTTGCCATGGTCAGAAAGTAAATCAATCATAGGTTTGAAAATAGAATCCACATGTGCAGACTTGCAGAGCTGGTTGAGCCACTGGCCAGCACTCTCTCATCACACTATATTAGCTCCATTTCTGTCCAGGAGAAGACCGTTAATGGTGAGTCTGATTAAACCATGAAACTCAGTCCCAAGGGGACTGACAGAGACGCCATCTCATGTGTCATTTAAAGTAACTTTAGGACCTGGATGATGTCATTTGGTGTTAAGAAGTAAATAAAGGGCTTGATTATCCTGAGATATTTACTAAATCCATCAAACTTGAGTAAGCCACTTTAAGGATTTTTTTTTTTCCTGGAATCAGGCATCACTGTCACCCAGCACCATGCAGTACAATACTTTGAAAATAATTTTTACTCAGGAATGTTTTTTTGAGAAGGGCACCAAATTGTTGGTGTGCTGGACCTACAACAAAAATATGTGTTTTCCTGTATTCCTAGGATACACTTCACTTATTTCTTTCTTTCATTCATCCATTCATTTCTTCATTTCTTAAATGTAGATAAACTGAATACTCACTTTGTTCCAAGTCCTGTCATAGAATAGAAGAGGCAATTTCTACATCACAGTGTAGTGAGAGACACAGACATGATGTAATAGTGCAGACTCTTCGGGTTGCAGATGATGAAAACTCAGCCTAAACTAGCTGAGAGTAACGTCCATTAGCAAGCATACCTGGAATATCCAGGGGGTACAAATGGCTTCAGCCAAAGCTAAATCCTGGCACTAAAATAGCATTTTACTGTTCATTCTCTTCCTCTTGACTTCTTGATTGTTCTTTACTTTTTAATAACTTCACTCTCAGGCATGCTTCCAATAAATGGGGGAAAATCCGACCCTCAAATTTACATGATGCCTAGCAATTGCAATCTCAGAAAAGAGGCCTTTCTTTTCAGGTGTCAATATCAGTTTTAAACTGGAATCTGGCTTTTACCACTTGGGTCATTTGTTCTTCCTCAGTTAAGCATTGTGGCCAGAGGAATTTTGTATTGTAATTAGCTTGTGGGTCTATCCTGTGAGCAGGATGGTGGAATCAGTTCAGCCCAAACTGTAGCGACCAAAATAAGGAGAAATAACTTTCCAAAAGTATCTAAGAAGGTAAAATATGTTTGTGATGAATATTTTAAGGATATGCTATATAACTTAGGTATTATTATAGAAATAGAGAAGAGCTTAATCAGAGCACAAAGGAATTGGTGTCAGGAATTCTAGAGGGATGGGAGGGATCAAGAAAGGCTTAAGAGATTAGGTAAATTTAGGCCTGAGTTTTAACATATAAAGATGTTTAATTTTTATACCATTATAATAAGGCATGCAAGAAGAGATAGCAAGAAGACAGACCTTGAGTGTAAACTAAAGAAGATTTAAACAGCCTGGGAAGGTATTTGTTATGAACTCAAGACAACAAAAACAGGCAGACTGATCAATTCAACTCAGTTCAGTTGCTCAGTCATGTCCAACTCTTTGCGAGGCCATGCCAGGCCTCCCTGTCCATCAACCAACTCCCAGAGTCTACTCAAACTCATCTCCATTGAGTCAGTGATGCCAACCAAATATCTCATCTCATCTTCTGTAATCCCCTTCTCCTCCTGCCTTAAATCTTTCCCAGCATCAGGGTCTTTTCCAAAGAGTCAGTTCTTCACATCAGGTGGCCAAAGTACTGGAGTTTCAGCTTCAGCATCAGTCCTTTCAATGAATATTCAGGACTGAATTCCTTAGTAATAGTTATTCAGTAAAAGTTTGTTGAGTGAATAAAAGTTAAACAATTTTCAAATCAAGTATGAAATTATGGAGGAGATAGAATTAACATTTGCCAATTATGATGATATTTTTGCAAAATTAAAGAGGAAGACTGGAAGAATTTGAGGTTTAATGTTATTTTAATTTCTGGACAAGCTGCTAGAAAAAAAATGTGAATAAGCTAATCTCTTTGTTATATATTCAGCATCCAGCAGGAAATGTAGATATAGCCTTCTGCTTGAATGAAAAAAATCATTTTAGATGACACTGAATGCTAGTGAAATCTAGAGGCCACCCAATGTCTAAACGTTTACTTTCTCTTCCTATTGAGTTAATTTTTAGCCCAATTAAGACTTTTCCAATGTTCTAAAATCTTTTGACCTTATTCTCTTACTGTCTTCTCTCTTCTCATTATCTTCCAACATTTTTCACTTCTCTGTCAAGTCACCTAGCTCATGACTTAGGAGAGATATTCTTCCAATAATGAAGACTCTATGTTATACTCCCTGAAGGCAGCTAGGGGTGCCTTAACTGTCACTGCTGGAAGAGGTTTAAAATATTTCATATATTTACAATTAGAGCATTGCAAAAGCTAAGTAAACTTTGCCTTTGCTAGTATAGTCCTCCTATTACCAAAGATATCCCCTGCCCTAATCTTAACACCTGAGAAGGCAATGGCACCCCACTTCAGTACTCTTGCCTGGAAAATCTCATGGGTGAAGGAGCCTGGTGGGCTGCAGTTCATGGGGTCGCGAAGAGTCAGACACGACTGAATGACTTCACTTTCACTTTTCACTTTCATGCATTGGAGAAGGAAATGTCAACCCACTCCAGTGTTCTTGCCTGGAGAATCCCAGGGACAGGGGAGCCTGGTGGGCTGCCGTCTATGGGGGTTGCACAGAGTCGGACACGACTGAAGTGACTTAACAGCAATCTTAACACCATGAGTGAAGAAGGGAAGGGACAAAAATGAGGAGGGAAGGATCCTGACCACCTGAATTTCAAAGTTAAGAATGTTTTTAAAGAATCATTGAAAAAGCAAGAGAGTTCCAGAAAAATACCTATTTCTGCTTTATTGACTATGCCAAAGCCTTTGACTGTGTGGATGACAATAAACTGTGGAAGATTCTGAAAGGTATGAGAATACCAGACAGCCTGACCTGCCTCTTGAGAAACCTATATGCAGGTCAGGAAGCAACAGTTAGAACTGGACATGGAACAACAGACTGGTTCCAAATAGGAAAAGGAGTACGTCAAGGCTGTATACTGTCACCCTGCTTATTTAACTTATATGCAGAGTACATCATGAGAAACGCTGGGCTGGAAGAAACACAAGCTGGAATCAAGATTGCCGAGAGAAATATCAATAACCTCAGATATACAGATGATACCACATTATGGCAGAAAGTGAAGAGGAACTCAAAAGCCTCTTGATGAAAGTGAAAGAGGAGAGTGAAAAAGCTGGCTTACAGCTCAACATTCAGAAAATGAAGATCATGGCATGTGGTCTATCACTTCATGGGAAATAGATGGGGAAACAGTGGAAACAGTGTCAGACTTTATTTTCGGGAGCTCCAAAAATCACTGCAGATGGTGAATGCAGCCATGAAATTAAAAGACGCTTACTCCTTGGAAGGAAAGTTATGACCAACCTAGACAGCATATTCAAAAGCAGAGATGTTACTTTGCCAACAAAGGTCTGTCTAGTCAAGGCTATGGTTTTTCCAGTGGTCATATATGGATGTGAGAGTTAAACTGTGAAGAAGGCTGAGTGCCGAAGAATTGATGCTTTTGAACTGTGTTGTTAGAGAAGACTCTTGAGAGTCCCTTGGACTACAAGGAGATCCAACCAGTCCATCCTAAATGAGATTAGTCGTGGGTGTTCATTGGAAGGACTGATGCTGAAGCTGAAACTCCAATTCTGTGGCCACCTCATTTGAAGAGTTGGCTTATTAGAAAAGACCCTGATGCTGGGGAAAGATTTAGGGCAGGAGGAGAAGGGGATGACAGAGGATGAGATGGCTGGATGGCATCACTGACTCAATGGACATGAGTTTGAGTGAACTCTGGGAGTTGGTGATGGACAGGGAGGCCTGGCGTGCTGCAATTCATGGGTTCGCAAAGAGTCGGACACAACTGAGTGACTGAACTGACTGACTGATGGTGAATTAAGAGTGTATCTTCTTCAATATTTATTAGCCATTTTTTATTCCATCATATGTGTGCATATTCTCCTAATAAAAATTACTAGTTAGTTCAGTCGCTCAGTCGTGTCCAACTCTTTGTGACCCCATGAATTGCAGCATGCCAGGTCTCCCTGTCCATCAACAACTTCCGGATTTCACCCAAACTAATGTCCATTGAATCGGTGATGCCATCCAGCCATCTCATCCTCTGTCGTCCCCTTCTCCTCCTGCCCCCAATCCCTCCCAGCATCATAGTCTTTTCCAGTGGGTCAACTCTTTGTGTGACGTGGCCCAGAGTATTGGAGTTTCAGCTTTAGGATCAGTCCTTCCAATGAACACCCATGACTGATCTCCTTTAGAATGGACTGGTTGGATCTCCTTGCCGTCCATGGAACTACATATTATTAAATCCCATAATAAAAATTTACTTAAGTTATTTTCCTTGATATTAGACATTTTCCAATATTCTATTAAAGTCAAGGTTTGCTCATTAGTAGAACTGAAATAATTTCTCACTGAACCTATGAATAGAATGAAGAAAGGGACAGCATAAACAAATCTATAAAATTTCAAAATCTTTTGTCTAAACCAGGCAAGTGCATTGTTAGACATTTCTCAGATATCAAGTCTGAGAAGAAGAAAACAGAGGACAGCAATTTTTGGTTTTGGAATATTCTTTGTGACTTGAAATTTAAAACTAAGTACAAGGAAATATGCCTAGTGGTTATGGCACTGAGATTTAAATTAACCCAAAGTATATTTGATTTCTATTCTCACCACATTTTTCTACTAGTTTTACTTTGGGCAAATCAGTTAAATTTTCTGAAATTTGTTTTATTAGTAAATAGGAGTAAGTTATGAGGACAACTGTGAACATTAAATGAGAAAATATGTGTGAACTAATTAGGTCTTGTACATAATAAATCGGTGTTCCATAAATTTAACTATTATCTGAGAAGTCTGCCTTTGAGCAAACAGAATAGATCCCAGGTGATACCAAAATCAAAGGGAGGTAACAATGTATATAAACAAAGAGGGTGTTGGTTTTAAAAACAGTTACTCAGCCATAGACATTTTAAGAAGGAATTTCACTGGCAGTGCTCATTTACTTACATCCAGGGGACAGAAGAAAAGGATATGAGCTGGTATATGTTTAATGTGAGGTCAGCACATTTGATTGACATAGAGCGAGTCCAGTGCACATTGCATGATCTCTACATCACATGCAAAGTGGTGCCAAAACTGTTTGAGCTACTTTCAAAGTACGATTCCCACTCCCCCTCCCCATAATCTCCAGAGAATGGTTAGATAATCTAGATATTTTTAGCAAGCTCTTTAGCTTATGATCCAGATGCTGTCAACATAATTCCCTCTGTTCTTATTTTGTGCTTCACTCTGAATTTTGGTTTGGATCCCAATGCTAGTCTCTCAAATATAGAAAATGAGCTGGTCACATGAGCAAAGTTTTCAATTTTCCATACAACTGTATTTCTTGCTGTAGATTGATAACTGTCATTCTGGTTTACCCAGAGTTTACGGTGAACAAGATTAATATATTTGCTTTAAATGACTTCTGATGTGGTGACTAAAATTTCTACACTTTTTAATTATGAAGATTGTATAACTCCCTTAGGGAACTGTCAAACTGTGAAGCCTTTTAGAAAGTCACATAGCTGGCGAACCCAATCTCACTGTAGTTGTCTTATCCCCAAAGACCAGCAGTGTGGGCCACAGTGACTCCATGTCCTGTGTTTACAGACATGTACTTTCTGTTAGTGTTGTTAAGAGTCACTCAATGTTAGGGTCTACTAGACTGACCTATTCATTCAGTGTCTGGTTTTCTTCACAAAGTATTGTACAGGAATTTCAGAAATGAAGACTCTTGGGTGGATTCTACAGAATTTGCTGCCTTTTCTTTGTCTCTAAAGTAGGCTTTGTGTGGTGCCAAGCAGTCCACTGAGAAGTGGAACTTGATTTCACATGGTTAACTTTGCTGCATCAGGTCTTGGTGATTTGGTCAGAGTCTCCATATATGTATTGCCTTACTTAGGAAAAAAAAGAGGAATTTTTTCTCTCATTTGCTTTAAAAAAAAACACACAAAAAACCAATGAACTCAAGACCATTAAATAACGCTTAAAAATAATCCTGCTGCCTCAGCAAGCAATCCCCATGTTGTCAGCACAAGACTCTGGTGGCCCACATGACCATGTAGGCTGGTGGGGAGTTCAGAGTCTTTCACTGACCACTGTAAGCAAGGCTTGTAGTCGTTCTTCATTCCAGATCCCTAAGAGACTACGGTTTCTTCTGAAGACAGTATCACGTGCTTCTCTTTTCATCTGTAAAGGGCCATTGCTCTAATATTTAGTTCAAACCAAACTCTTCTAAGCCTGGTGATGCCAACTCTGGAAAGTATCAAAATGTAAAGATTATATCACTATAAATATATTTGTGTCACAAACTCTTGCTAAGTTCCCTAAATTAACTTTAGTATTTCTGGTATGACCACATACGTAACTTCACTTCCCCCACTTGGTGCTTATGACTGATGGGATCAAGCTACAGATGAAACTTTAAAAAAAAAAAAAATCTAAGAAAGTTTTTCTCATGAGCATGTAAGGTGTCTCGCAGCAGGCCGCCAATAACCCCAAAGCAGCATAGCGAAGAGGCATTCAAGCTGGGTTTCTAAGATTTCGCCTCCCTTTAAAGTTGTTTTAATGCTCATTTTAATGTTTTGGGAAGTGTCTCAAACAGAATGACTTTCCCTCGGATTTGAGCTCTTCTAAGTGAGACCTGAGTGGAGATTGTTATAAACCACCTGATAGGAGGCTGAGACGATGCCTCTTTGCAGCTGTGCAGTCGAGGATAGTGAGTAAACCTTGTCCCCTTTGCATTCTCTTGAGTGGTGAGTGGTAGAGTAACATACCCGAGGTCCAAGTAGAACCTGGACTCATCTCTATTGCAACTCGTGTTAGTATGCACCGAGCTTGTATTTATAAACTGTGGTTTTGTTAGAAGACAATAAACAGAGGCTTTTCAGAACAGCACCATTGCATCTTTCAGCCCCAAGATGGAGAGTGATGTATGTGTGTGTATGTATGTGTGCTGCGTGTACACAAGCTCATGCCCTTAACCTCTGATCCCAGAACAGTGCCAATCATGGTGGGGTGCTTAACAGTTTTATTAGGTTTTATGTTATCTCTGTAAAGGTTGTCTCATTGATTGTTCCTAACAGCCTAGAAAGAAAGGCCTGATTCAGTTCAGTTCAGTCGCTCAGTCGTGTCTGACTCTTTGTGACCCCATGAATTGCAGCACGCCAGGCCTTATAGAAAAGGCAAAGGGAAATGAAATGACTTGTCCTGGAAGCTGAGCTGATAGTTTACTAACTCTGTCTTATTTCAGTGTTTAGATACATTTGATGTTATCTCTGGGTATGGTAAAGACCAAGCCTCTGAAACTAAAAAATATTTTATGAAAAGAATTCTACACGCCAAACTCTGGAATAAAGGAAACCGAATCTTTTCCGTGGAAGGTTGCTGGTGCCAGGGAATATAGCAGAATTCTTGTGAACGATTTGTACAGTAACTTTATGATAGGAATCACAACACAAAACATGAGAGTTTCCATCAGAATGTGAGTGAATAGAGAAAAATATCACTGATTTTCAGATGAATAAACATACTGTTTTTCATTTCATTGATTAAACATGGAAATGCCTGTAGGAAGTTCATAAGTTTATCAAATTGAGGAAATTTTTCTTATAATGGAAAATGCACATATATTGTATTGCTCTATTTAAAATATTTACTTAAATTTTAATTGAATACAGGTGCAATTTATAATTTCACTTGCATAAAATAAGCTTAGTGCCCAAATGGATTAATATATAATGAAAGAAAAGAGATGTGTTTCTAATATGCAAGTTATAAATCTTTAAAGCTATTTCTAGTATGAGGTTATTTTTTGTTAAAATTAAAATTTTTATTTAATCTTCATGATTCTAATAATCAATAAAAACTAAAGCTAAATTAAAATATATATTCACAAATTTATTTGCAGTAGCATTATGAGCATCGTCAGTGCTTGTTTTCTGTTATATCTGTGAAAGTAGGCACCTGGATGATTCGCTCTGTACCTGTTTCCTGACACTGACTTGATGATGAGGCTAAAATGTTATTTAGATACAGTGTAGGTGGCAACTGGGAAAGGATAATTCTGCCAGTGGCAAACTGTCAGTGGGTTGGGACTGCTTGATCTTTCAACAGCACATGTGTCTGTCTACTTGTTTGAAGTTCTAAACATCTATTAATACTATTTTTATCCAACTCTCCTTGTCTTAAAATGCAACCTTTTTCTCTATTTGAAAAGGATATTTAAATCTTCATAAAATCAAGAGTATTGAATTAAACATAATTCAAAGATGTTTAATTCATTATACAACTTGTTTTTAAATTTCATTATGTAACCTATTCCTGATATCCTCCCATATTGCAAAACATTTGTGATTCTCTCATTAAAAAGCAATAAAAATAGAACTTCAAAGCTATCTCCAAATATTAATGGTTAACAAATGTTCTAAGTCTATTACTTACTTTAAAGGTCACAAGAGCCCAGTGAGATGAATATTATCATCTCAAATTTACATTGAGGGAACTAAATTTCAGAGATGGCATACATTTAAAAAGACTGAAAGCAGTGTGATTTGCCTAAGGTCCCTGAGGTAAAACTGAGATAAGATTAAAAAAAAAAAAAAATTTGGTTCAGGGAATTCCCTGGCTGCCCAATGGTTAGGACTCAGTGCTATCACTGACATAAGAGTTGATCCTTTGTCAGAAAAATAATATTCCGCAAGCAGCTTGGTGTGCAAAATCTTTAAATAAATAAAGATTTTAGTTCAGTGCTTTTTCATACAAAAATATAGAGACATTTCCAAATATTTTATTAAAAAATCAAGAAATCAGAAATTATCATTGACTGAATCTCACTTAGAGATTAAAAAATTATAACAAACACATTGTGAACAGAACAATGGAAAATAGAATTCCCAAGGCTTAAATGTTAAGAAATCTTTGAAAACGCACTGTGTACAGTGACAGGAAAGGAAAAGGAATATAAAATCTTTACCTTCAGTGACATAAAAAGTAACTTCTCTCTATAATAGTGAATTTTGAGGTCAAGAAGGTCACCATTGTGATGGCACAGCAGTGTAAAGGCAGAAAACTGTCTAATTTCTTACTCTTCTATCCCTTTTATGTCCTGCTAGATGCTGAGAGACAGCGATAAACAACACTTACCCCAACAGTAGGCCAATGGCACTGCCTGCAAGACTCTGGACCTAGAGATTCTGGAAAGGACTCCAGGTAGAGGCTGGAGGAGACACAGCACAGTTCAAGTATTGGAAGTTCAGTCAGTTCTATCGTTCAATCATGTCCAACTCTTTGCAGCCCCATAGACTGCAGCACGCCAGGCCTCCCTGTCAATCACCAACTCCCGGAGTTTACTCAAATTCACGTCCATTGAGTCAATGATGCTATCCAACCATCTCATCCTCTGTGGTCCCCTTCTCCTCCTGCCTTCAATCTTCCCCAGCATCAGGATCTTTTCAAATAAGTCAGTTCTTCACATGAGGTGGCCAAAGTATTGGAGATTCAGCTTCAGCATCAGTCCTTCCAATGAACACCCATGACTGATCTCCTTTAGAATTGACTGGTTGGATCTTCTTGTAGTCCCAGGGACTCTCAAGAGTCTTCTCCAACACCATAGTTCAAAAGCATCAGTTCTTCGGTGCTCAGCTTTCTTTATAGTCCAACTCTCACATCCATACATGACCACAGGAAAAACCATAGTCTTGACTAGCTGGACCTTTGTTGACAAAGTAATGTCTCTGCTTTTTAGTATGCTGTTTAGGTTGGTCATAACTTTTCTTCCAAGGAGAAAGTGTCTTTTAATTTCATGGCTGCAGTCATCATCTGCAGTGATTCTGGAGCCCAATAAAACAAAGTCTCTCACTGTTTCCACTGTTTCCCCATCTATTTCCCATGAAATGATAGGGCCAGATGCCATGATCTTAGTTTGGTAAATGTTGAGTTTTAAGCCAACTTTTTCACTCTTTTCTTTCACTTTCATCAAGAGGCTCTTTAGTTCTTTGCTTTCTGCCATAAGTGTGAAGTCATCTGCATATCTGAGGTTATTGATATTTCTGCTGGCAATCTTGATTCCAGCTTGTGCTTCCTTCAGCCCAGTGTTTGGCATGATGTTCTTTGCATGTAAGTTAAATAAGCAGGGTGACAGTATACAACCTTGACTATCAGAAGTTAGGGACCAAGAAATAGGAGTGAAACATTCAAAAGGGGTTCTAGAACATTTTGGAGAAGGAAATGGCAACCCACTCCAGTATTCTTGCCTGGAGAACTCCATGGAAAGAGAAGCCTGGTGGGCTACAGTCCAAGGGGTCCAAAGAGTTGGGCACAGCTTAGTGACTTTCACTTCACTTCACTAGAACATTTGCTGGTGATTAAGAATTGCTCTGTTTTCTTCTTTTCCTCTGTTATGCTCTCCTTCTCAGCTTCACCCTTGGCTTCTTTTTTGCCTCTTTGGTTTTCACTTCCTCTCTGCTGCAGCAGGAGAGCTGTAGAATACTCTGGTTACTAACGACCTAATGACACCCGGGGCCACAGGGCACTCATCTCAGGCTTCCCTTCTCCTCAGCTGTCAGGGCAGCCATGTCCCACAGCTCCCATGGGCTTCTGGAATGAGACAAGCAGAAAGAAATGGTGTTAAACAGTTATGGTGGTTTGCAGTAGACTTATTAGACATCCCTTGGGTTCTGTTCCCCATCAGATGGGTAAGGTAAGTGTTACAATTTACAGTAACACAGAGGGTAAGCCCCTTGGCTGGCTAGTTGAGGTAGCTCTCAGTAAGTAGCCAACACAGATGTGTGTAGTAGTCAGAAATTAATTGCCATATATATTTTATATCTTATGCAAATATCTTTATATCACTACGAGATAAGAACAAAATCAAATACACACACAGGCACCAAAGGAAAAAAAAACACATAAGAATTGTTTTACTTATTGGCTAACTCTTAACCAGATGCAAGAGACATGGGATTGATCCATGGGTTGGAAATATCCCTTGGAGTAGGAAAAGACAATCTACTCCAATATTCTTGCTTGGAATAGTCCATGGATCGAGGAGCCTGGTGGGCAACAGTCAATGGGGTTGCAAAGAGTCAGGCACAACTGAACACAGCACAGCACAGCAATTGATTAACTAGGGATTTTTTTAAAAAGTAAATATAAAGCATTTTTAGATAAAAAAATTATATATGTCCTTTTGATATATATTCTTGGAAAGGTCAAGGTTATTATCTCCAACATCCAGATAAGGAGACTGATATGGAAACTGGCTGCAGCACTTATCTGCGGTTGCAGATAGTAAGTTTGAATAAATAGGATTTCCTAATATAGCATTTTGTTTTTACTTATACCAGAATGGAAATTAATTTGTTTCCTAATTTTCTGTTTGCTAATTTCTATGGTATGCACCTGAGTGTCATAGGAACAGTTATATCTCAGGAGATATATAAACACTTTTATCTCAAGAGATGTATATCAGAACTTTCAGCAGTTCTCCTGAGTCATATTTCCAACCACTTTTAGGGTATTGCCACTGAACTGTTTGCCACTGCATTAAGTTTATCAAGTCCTAACTGCATCGTATCTCTCTCAGATACTATTATTCTTCTAGTCATCTGAACGAGACTGGAAATTTTGGAGACATCTTTTACTCATTCTGCTCCTTCATCATCTAATTACAATCTGTCCCCAAGAGTTATCACACCTTCATCTTTGCCTCCCCTGCGGGATTCCCTCAGCTACCTCACTACTAGGGGTTTTCATCACCTCAGGCTTAAATTACAGAAAGAACCTTCAGGATGACTCCCTGGCCTACACTCCATCTTCTGCCACTCTGGCCTCAGATCAGCGGCCCGTCGACATGCGCAGCCACTCGCTAGTCCAAACACTGCTTCTGGGATTTGGGACCTTTCTAATCTAAGTTTATTTTCTAGGAAAGTCTTAACCTTTACTCTCAGCTCAAGGGAAGCCATTTTCCATACTTTATCCTACACAAAGTCACCTTCTTACTCCTTCAATTTAGCTTGAATACTTTATCTTTCTTCCTTCTTATCTCTCTTTTATTAAAACTGTAACCACACTTGGAGGGCCACCTCAAAATCATTTTCTCCAGTCTTTTATGATCAAGGAAGTTCATAACGATGTTTCCATTTTCTGAATTCACATGATTCTCATCAGTATCATTTGCTTTGGTCCTTCATTGTGCTCTAATGGATATGGTGTGTTTATTTTACCAAAGAGACTAAATATACTTCTTGTGTAGAACTAATGTTAATTGTACTTTTCATAGCACCAAAACAATTCAAGTCACATAAAAGTGATATTGTACTAATTGGCTAATTCACTGCTGCTGCTGCTGCTGCTGCTGCTGCTAAGTCGCTTCAGTCCTGTCCAACTCTGTGCGACCCCATGGACCGCAGCCTACCAGGCTCCTCCATCCATGGGATTTTCCAGGCAAGAGTACTAGAGTGGGGTGTCATTGCCTTCTCCAGGCTAATTCACTAAACATACATTATTATTTTTATAAGCAGGTAGCAAAAGCTGGCAAGGTATCCCTCAATATCAAATATCTCAAAAGAGGTCAGTGACTTCTTTAGATTTTACAAGTCTAACCATTTTGACTTTATTTATATACCTATCATGAGGCAGCTACTCTGAATATTCTGCTGACAAGTGAAGTATCAGAATAAGATGCATCGTTTATTTCATGGACCAGAGATTTACAGGCAGAATTACATATTGACATTCTTCGCTATTACAAAATGTAACTAATGTCTGAGATGTATCGTCTTTCTAATTGTTTCTCCCTATTGAAATATCAAAATGGATGTGCATCTGAACACATATACCTGGCCTGAATTTCTGCATTTTTTTCATATCAGCAGTATATTGTCATGAATCAAAAACTGGAAGATACACAGCTCCTGGCTAGGTATTCTTGGACTTAAATAGAAAAATATCTAAACCAAGTCTTTGCCACTCTTGCCACTTATTCAAAATCTTTGCAAGAAAAGGCAGAAAAGAAACAAATTGTTCTAGTAAAATGAAACTGTGCATAAAATCCCCAGCAGTTCAAAACTTGGCTTTCTGGACTTTTTCACGAATTACAACTGCAAGTTTAACAGCCGGCCTTTGGGACTTCAGTGCACCAGGTAGGGGATATTGTTCCATAGAATAATTGCTCTCTGAGGAAAAGGCATTTCGGTGACTTTCATGTTATAAGGCAGCACGAGCCAGTGGGCCATTAATCATTAGTGAGTGTCACTGAGGAGTTTAAATATAAAGAACAGGATCCAATGACATTAAATATCAGAGGAGAAAAGAATCTTGCCAATTTTCATGATAATCTGTCTTACTGATACTAAAGTTTCATAACTATACCTGTAAGCAAATTTCAGATTTAAAGGAAATCTGATAAAATAAACTTAAAGACTAATTTATTACATTGAATAAAAATTTATATCTTCCCATTTGATTCTTTCGGGCTATGTACAGGAGAGCAGCAGAGTAGATGAAAATGCTTTAGAGTCTGAAATAAAAGATAAGTACCATCTCTATTTTTGATTTATTTTTTAAACAGAAAGGAAGCAACTTGGAATATAAGGCAAACCTTTGTTGAAATTTAAAGTAAGTTAAAAAAATTTAAAAATAAGGTAAAAGTACTAATAGCAGAAAAAGACATTATTATTTTCTTCAAAATCCTAGCTTAAGTATAACCACTATAGTCATGAACTATTTCTAGTCCTAAAGTTCCTAGTGGTTAGGCAAAAGAGGAATAGAATAAATTATTTCATCGGAAGCATGAGATAGAATGCCAGGAAAGCAAATTTTCTCCTACCACTAATTTTCAGGAGTTTATCTCATAAGTGACACTCTACATCATTGATTCAGTTAGTCTTCAGCTTCAAACAGCAGAAACCACCTCTGGGTAACTTGAGGAATTCTCTAAAAGATATGATGCAGCTTGAAGACTCAAAGGGACAGTAGAAAAAACTAGACTTGGACCCAAGAGGAAGCAAACTTTTAAGAGTCTCAACAGCTGGAACAATCTGACAGCCACTCTCAGGCAATAGTTCAGTAAGTACCACTTTCCTGCTCTCCCTGAGTCTTTTACTGTAACAAGATGACTCCTGTCTCAATAGTAGAAAGTATTTGACTGTTTCTCCCAGGCACTATCGCTGTAATGAATGAGTCCAACTTTTCCATTACGTTTGCCTTTATAACAGGTATTTAATTATGGCAGTCACTCGAACTCTGTAACTGCTTTCCTTCTCTCGCCATCGATGTCAGCCTCCACCCCATCTTATTATGCCAGTAGCTAGTAGCCCTGTCAGGTCAAGATAAATATGGTTAAGCAAATTATTCTGAGGGGAGAGGGAATACTGCACTGAAATGAGAGTGAAATTTAATAATCTGATAAGACTACAGGTCATTGCTCCCAGAGACAGACGTTTTCAGGAGAAAATGAAACACTTTAAATGGGAATCTTAGTCTTGTTCCTCCTCACCCCTACCCCCTGGCCAGAGTGCAGAAGGAAAAAGCGGGAGGGAGTAAACCTATCGCCTTCGGGGAAGGAGAGATATAAGGCTGCACCCACAAAAGCAAAAAAGCATTTTGGGTATTTTTTCTTAATGGCTTCATATGGGTAAGGAGCTCAGGCTAAAGTCCCATATGGGAGTGGCTGGCTGAGTTTGGTGACATACAATCACTTACAACTGCTATATGGAAAGAGTGAAGAAGGCTCTGAAGTAAGGAGCTTTCAGGGACCACACTGGCTTCCCTAGTGGGGAAGAAGGTGCTGAATTTACAATCTCCTCAAGCCACACAGAGTGTGGGAGTGGAAATTCCCCAATAGAAGATCAGTATTGTCTTTAAAAGGGGGAATGGATTGCTAGGCAATCGATCCAAGTGTGTCACTGTTCGTCATGCGTGGCAGTGGCAAGAAAGCGTTGGTGGCTAACCTGGCACTCGGCAGGGGCCTGTCATCTGTCTGACACTGTTCGAGATGCTTTGCCTTTGTTCATCCTCACAGTCTCCCTATGAAGATGGGATACCAATTGATGACTGTAATTTCAATCAATAAGTTGCCGCAGACACTCAGATGATAAGGGATGGTGTTAGGATTCAAATCCTACTTCTGGAATCATGCTATTAATCCCTACGGACACCATCAATAGCTGTTTTAAAATAGATGCAGAAAGTGCTTCCATACAGCTGCTTTGCATAAAAATAAATATATAATCAGAGATCTTTGAAAATAATGTAGGTACTCAAATGTACTCTAAAAATATATTAAATATATTATTTTTAAAATTCTGTAGTATCAAGTACATACCAAAGATAAGGCTCTGTAAATGATGCTATAGATAAAAGTCAGTATTATTTTAGAAAAATAATTTTTTATATTGTAGAGAGTTTAAAATAGCTTTCTCTGAAAACATACCTTTCTAATCTAAATAGAGTAATTTAATTGTTCTTGCTACTTGCATATTTTTAAAAGCAAAATCAGTAATAAATACATTGTCAATAATTTAATAAAAATTCACATATTCCTTACTTTCAAAGAAAAAGTTCCTTGTCGCTGATGCCCAAATCCTTTACCAGTCCCATTCCCTAGATGAAAACAGTACAAGGTGTCATTTTTTAAAACACTCTTGTTCACAATAAAACAGGCAGACTCCGTGATGGCTGTGGGATTTCTGTCTCAGAATTAGAGCCAGAGAAACCTATTAATTGAAATTTTATATCACCAAATCTTAAACATATCTTTCATTTTTTTCCAAAACAATGGTCATCAAATTATTAGAGTGGCAAGGATAAGAAGTTGAAGAAAGATATCCCTCTACTTGTTCCAAATTCTGTCACAGCTCTGTATTCTTAGTTTCATAAAAAAGAATGATTTCACTTTGTCAACATTCATACCCGTGGTTGGTGGATTTGATCATTCTGAAACTTCTTTGTCTCCTTCTTTCAGGGGAAACACATGCACACACACAAACACAGACTCATCAGATTCATATAGACATATGTACTTCCCACAAGTCTATGAATGATTTGGGGCATTAATTGTATAATGAAGTCACTCTAGTGACAATAGTTTTGTGGTTCAGTTCAGTTCAGTCACTCAGTCGTGTCTGACTCTTTGTGACCTGATGGACTGCAGCACGGCAGGCTTCCCCGTCCATCACCAACTCCCAGAGCCTGCTCAAAGTTATGTCCATCAAGTCTGTGATGTCATCCAACCATCTCATCCTCCATCATCCCCTTCTCCTCAGCCTTCAATCTTTCTCAGCATCAGGATCTTTTCTAATGAGTCAGTTCTTCACATCAGGTGGCTAAAGTATTGGAATTTCAGCTTCAACATTAGTCCTTCCAATGAATATTCAGGACTGATTTCCTTTAGGATGGACTGGTTTGATCTCCTTGCAGTCCAAGGGACTCTCAAGAGTCTTCTCCAACAGAACAATCACTCTGTGGCGCTCAGCTTCCTTTATAATCCAACTCTCACATCCATACATGACTATTGGAAAAACCATAGCTTTGACTAGATGGACTTTTGTTGACAAAGTAATGTCTCTGCTTTCTTTTTTTTTTTTTAGTTCTACCAGTTTATTGCTACCAACTCATATCCCTCCAGGGATTCCCTGGTGACTTAGATGGTAAAGTGTCTGCCTACAATGCAGGAGACCTGGGTTCAGTCCCTGGGTTGGGAAGATCCTCTGGAGAAGGAAATGGCAACCCACCCCAGTATTCTTGCCTGGAAAATCCCATGGGTGGTGGAGCATGGTAGACTACAGTCCATGGGGTCGTGAAGAGTCGGACACGACTGAGGGACTTCAGTTTCGGTTTCATATCCCTTCATCCTCCTCATGCATATGTGCTCAGTCATGGAACCCCATGGACTTCAGTCTGCCAGGCTCCTCTGTCCATGGACTTTTCCAGACAAGAATAATGGAGTGGATTGCCATTTCCTTTCCAGTGTCTCTGTATTTTAATATGTTGTCTAGGTTTGTCATAGCTTTTCTTCCAAGGAGCAAGCGTCTTTTAATTTCATGCCTGCAGTCATCATCTGCAGTGCTTTTGGAGCCCAGGAAAATAAAGTCTGTCACTGTTTCCATTCTTTTTCATCTATCTGCCATGAAGTGATGGGACTGGATGCCAAGGTTTTAGTTTTTGAAATGCTGAGGTTTAAGCTGGCTTTTTCACCCTCCTCTTTCACTTTCACAAGTGGCTCTTTAATTCCTCTACACTTCTATCATAAGGGTGGTGTCATCTGCATATGCAGAGAAGGCAATGGCAACCCACTCCAGTGTTCTTCCCTGAAGAATCCCGGGGATGGAGGAGCCTGGTGGGCTGTGGTCTGTGGGGTCGCACAGAGTCGGACACGACTGAAATGATTTAACAGCAGCAGCAGCAGCAGCATTTGCATAACAGAGGTTATTGATATATCTCCTTGCAATCTTGATTCCAGCTTGTGCTTCATCCAACCCAGGATTTTGCATGATATACTCTGCATATAAGTTAAATAAGCAGGGTGACCATATACAGCCTTGATGTACTCCTTTCCTAATTTGGACCCAGTCTGTGGTTCCATGTTCAGTTCTGACTGTTGCTTCTTGACCTGCATACAGATTTCTCAGGAGGCAATTATATGGTAATGCTTGTCATTTTAATTTAGTCTTTTTAAAATTTGAGAACCTATTTATTTCTGCTTTATTGACTATGCCAAAGCCTTTGACTGTGTGGATCACAATAAACTGTGGAAAATTCTGAAAGAGATGGGAATACCAGACCACCTAACTGCCTCTTGAGAAACCTGTGTGCAGGTCAGGAAGCAACAGTTAGAACTGGACATGGAATAACAGACTGGTTCCAAATAGGAAAAGGAACACTTCAAACCTGTATATTGTCAACCTACTTATTTAACTTATATGCAGAGTACATCATGAGAAATGCTGGGCTGGAAGAAGCACAAGCTGGAATCAAGATTGCTGGGAGAAATATCAATAACCTCAGATATGCAGATGACACCACCCTTATGGCAGAAAGTGAAGAAGAGCTAAAGAGCCTCTTGATGAAGGTGAAAGAGGAGAGTGAAAAAGCTGGCTTAAAGCTCAACATTCAGATAAAATCATAGCATCTGGTCCCATCAGTTCATGGGAAATAGATGGGGAAACAATGGAAACAGTGGCTGACTTTGCTTTTCTGGGCTCCAAAATCACTTCAGGTGATGATTGCAGCAATTAAAAGATGCTTACTCCTTGGAAGAAAAGTTATGACCAACCTAGATAGCATATTCAAAAGCAGAGACATTACTTTGTTAACAAAGGTCCTGCTAGTCAAGGCTATGGTTTTTCCAGTGGTCATGTATGGAAGTGAGAGTTGGACTATAAAGAAAGCAGAGCACAGAAGAATTGATGCTTTCAAACTGTGGTGTTAGAGAAGACTCTTGAGAGTCCCTTGGACTGTAAGGAGATCCAACCAGTTCATTCTAAAGGAGATCAGCCCTGGGATTTCTTTGGAAGGAATAATGTTGAAGCTGAAACTCAGTACTTTGGCCACCTGATGAGAAGAGCTGACGCATTAGAAAAGACCCTGATGCTGGGAGGGATTGGGGGCAGGAGGAGAAGGGGATGACAGAGGATGAGATGGTTGGATGATATCACCGATTCGATGGACATGGGTTTGGGTAGACTCCGGGAGTTGGTGATGGACAGGGAGGCCTGGTGTGCTGTGATTCATGGGGTTGCAAAGAATCAGACATGACTGAGCAACTGAACTGAACTGAACTGATTTATAAAAATGCGTACTGAGAAATTAAACCAGGAAATATGACTTTTATATGTAATGATGTCCAATTATATTCTATATTAGATAATATACTAATATGTACAATATATAATAGATTATATATACTATATATGCTCTATATTACATTATTAATGCAAAATCATATTTTATTTTGCTACAAATTCAAGTTTTGTTTCTGTCAGATAGATTGAAATGATATAGTGAATTTTTATTCTTTTGAGTACTTTTTGGGAAAATTACTGATGGAAATTACTACTAGAAAAATTGCACTTTGGGGTATTTTTCAAATTTTAAAATTACCAACACTTTGAATATGATATGGGTGACAGTGAGACAATTAAAATGAAACTTGATTTTACTAATTTTTCTCAGTATTGATAAGATTTTCTGAACATTTCTAACTCTTATTAATGCACCAGCTCCTTCTATAATTAAAAAGATAGAGGTTGAAATACCCACATAAGTGTGTATGGGACACACAGGCCTTAACATTTTCTCAAGTTCACAATAAAAACTAAAGAATCTTATCTTTAAGTCCTCTATGCCTGAACCAACTTCATATAATGAGAGAGTCCTTTAGGTACTCAAACAGCATTTCTTCCATTAAGTCAACTGTAAAATTTTCTACTGTTTAACTCTTGAAATGAATCATTTATTAAATGTTTTATGATAAGATTATAAGAAGATCATCAAAGAAGATGGATTTTTCTGGGAAAATAATTTATATAGTTGTATTCTGCTACATGTAGGAAAGATAAAAAATGAGTTTGTTTTCATTTGTACCTTGGTGTGACCCTAGCTTGAAAGGTGATTTTATCAGTATTACACTTAATTAGAAATCTGTTCCAGGGAGAAATTGAATGTCCCAAGAACAAGCTTTAAGTCCCTGCAGAAGGGATGGCTCCTTGCCTGAGCACTTTTAAGACAGAGCAAAGCCCTTGTCTGTGTACACTGGAATACCAAGAGCATTTTTTAATCTTTAAAAGCACTGGACAAGCAACCAAAGAGGTTTGAAGAGTCATAGAAAAGAAGCAGGACAAGGCAAGCAATGAGAATAAAACTGACCCAAGAAGGAAGAGCAGACTTAGGATCAGGAACACAATCATATAATTTGCAGGGCCCAGTGAAAAAAAATTGGGGGCCCTTTGTTCAAAATTTATTAAAATTCCAAATGGCTATAGCAGAGCATGAAGCCAAGAGACATCTTCTAAGATAGGGCTCTGTGATATGCACAGTTGCATACCCATGAAGCAGGCCCTCCTTATTTAAAACACAGAAACAACTTGAATAAATCTTTAAGTGCTACCCTCAGAGAGATTTGAAATGATAATCAGTTCCACAAACCAACAGTAAAGGAAAAAAAATTGGGAGACAAGAAAGAACTCATGAAGTTTAAATATATTTAGAGATGAACCAAGGAGATGTTTGAATATATTTAGAGATAGAGCAAGGAGAGACAAGAAAGGCTTCTTCAGTGATCAATGCAAAGAAATAGAGGAAAACAAGAAAATGGGAAAGACTAAAGATCTCTTCAAGAAAATTAGAGATTCCAAGGAACTTTTCATGCAAAGTTAGGCACAAAAAGAACAGAAATAGTATAGACCTAACAGAAGCAGAAGATATTAAGAAGAGGTGGCAAGAATACACAGAACTATACAAAAAGATCTTTAAGTCCCAGATAATCATGGTGGTGTGATCACTCACCTAGAGCCAGACATTCTGGAATGCAAAGTCAAGTGGGCCTTAAGAAACATCACTATGAACAAAGCTAGTGGAGGTGATGGAAATCCAGTTAAGCTATTTCAAATCCTAAAAGATGATGCTGTGAAAGTGTTGAACTCAATATGCAGCAAATTTGGAAAACTCAGCAGAGGGCGCAGGACTGGAAAAAGTCAGTTTTCATTCCAATCCCAAAGAAAGGCAATGCCAAAGAATTTTCAAACTACCACACAATTGACCTCATCTCACATGCTGGCAAAGTAATACTCAAAATTCTCCAAGCCAAGCTTCAAAAGTACATGAACTGTGAACTTCCAGATGTTCAACCTGGATCTAGAAAAGGCAGAGGAACCAGAGATCAAATTGCCAACATCTGTTGGATCATGATAAAGGCAAAGAGTTCTAGAAAAACATCTACTTCTGCTTTATCGATTATGGCAAAGCCTTTGACTGTGTAGATCACAACAAACTGTGGAAAATTCCTAAAGAGATGGGATTACCAGACCCCTTGACCTGCTTCCTGATCTGTATGCAGGTCAAGAAGCAACAGTTAGAATAGGACATGGAACAACAGACTGGGTCCAAATTGAGAAAGGAATAATGCAAGATTGTATGTTTTCACTCTGCTTATTTAACTTATATGCAAAGTACATCACGTGAAATGCCAGGCTGGATGAAGCACAAGCTGGAATCAAGAGTGCCAGGAAAAATATCAATAACCTCAGATATGCAGATGACACCATTGTTATGGCAGAAAGTTAAATAGAACTAAAGAACCCCTTGATAAAAGTGAAAGAGGATAGTGAAGAAGCTGGCAAAAATTCAACATGCAAAAACTAAAATCATGGCATGCAGTCCCACCACTTTGTGGCAAATAGATGGGGAAACAATGGAAACAGTGAGAGACTTTATTTTATTTGGCTCCAAAATCTTGACTGCAGCCAGGAAATTAAAAGATACTTGCTTGCTCCTTGGAAGAAGCTATGACCAACCTAGACAGCATATTAAAAAGCAGAGACATTACTTTGCCAACAAAGGTCTGTGAAGTCAAAGCTATGGTTTATCCAGTAGTCATGTATGGATGTGAGAGTTGGACTATAAAGAAAGCTGAGCACTGAAGAATTGATGCTTTTGAATTGTGTTGTTGGAGGAGAGTTTTGAGAGTCCCTTGGACTTCAAGGAGATCCAACCAGTCCATCCTAAAGGAAATCAGTCCTGAATATTCATTGGTAGGACTGATGTTGAAGCTGTAATTTCAATATTTTGGCCTCCTGATGTGAAAAACTGACTCATTAGAAAAGGCTCTGATGCTGGGAAAGATCAAAGGCAGGAGGAGGAGGGGATGGCAGAGGATGAGAGGGTTGGATAGCATCACTGACTCGATAGATGTGAGTTTGAGCAGGCTCCAGGTGTTGATGATGGACAGGGAAGCCTGGCGTGCTGCAGTCCATGGAGTCACAAAGAGTTGGACACGACTGAGCAACTGAACTCAACTGAGAGATGCACCAAAGTTTTCCTTCACTTTTCATTTGGCCTACTTCTGCTAATTGGCTTTGGTTTCAACTTCACTTTTGGAAAGTCAAAAAGGTGAATTTTTCCTTGTCATTTAGGCATTTCTCAGCTTATTTATGAAAATTTGATTTCCCAGGTGGCTGAGGGATAAAGAATCTTCCTGCCAATGCAGGAGATGTGGGTTCAATCCCTGGATTGAGAAGATATCTTGGAGGAGAAAATGGCAACCCACTCCAGTATTCTTGCCTGGAGAATCCCATAGACATGGAGTGTGGCCAGCTCTAGTCCCTGGTGTCACAGAGTCAGACACAACTGTGCAACTGAGCATGTGTGCATATGAAAAGTAACTGAGTTCCCATGAACTCTAATTGGCATATCAATGCCACTAAAAGTAACAGGCCCTCCAGTTCAGATTTATTTTTCATATGTGAGTATTTACTTCCTTTGGAGTAAAAGATTCTTGAGTATTTCATATGTTGAATTCTATTAGTAATTTAAGTATAACTGTGTATTTATTATTACAAGTGTAAAAATGCCATAACATTTAATGATGCCTGTATAAATTTGCATTTTCATGAGAAATGTAGTTAACTTTCAAACAGCTAAAGTGAGAAGTAAATCAGCAACCAATTTGAATACTGAACAAAAATTCTTAACCTGAATATGGAAATCAGTGTCATGGTACATAATGTGAATGCTATAAGTATTACAAACACTTTTATATATTTGTCTTATTGGAAGTGTACAGCAATCCTTTGAGATAAGTAGGGGTCATTATGCACATTAGATATCTGAGAGCACAGAGGCTCAGAGTAGTTAGATTTTGCCAAGGTCACCCATGCTGAAAATGAAGGCAAACAGAACCAATCCAGATTTTTTTTTTTGCTCAAAATCCAATGTTATTTCATACCATGTGTCTTTTCAGGATAACTATGGATGACTCCTCTTTAACTTTCATCAAGAGGCTCTTTAGCTCTTCTTTACTTTCTACCATAGGGTGGTGTCATCTGCATATCTGAGGTTATCGATATTTCTCCCGGCAATCTTGATTCCAGCTTGTGCTTCCTCCAGCCCAGCGTTTCTCATGATGTACTCTGTATATAAGTTAAATAAGCAGGGTGACAACATACAGCCTTGACATACTCCTTTTCCTATTTGGAACCAATCTATTCCAGTTCTAACTGCTGCTTCCTGACCTGCATACAAGTTTCTCAAGAGGCAGGTTAGGTGGTTTGGTATTTCCATCTCTTTCAGAATTTTCCACTGTTGAGGCCGAAACTCCAATACTTTGGCCACCTGATGTGAAGAGTTGACTCACTGGAAAAGACTCTGATGCTGGGAAAGATTGAGGGCAGGAGGAGAAGGGGACGACAGAGGATGAGATGGTTGGATGGCAACGTTGACTTGATGGACATGGGTTTGTGTGGACTCTGTGAGTTGGTGATGGACAGGGAGGCCTGGCATGCTGCAGTTTATGGGGTCACAAAGAGTCGGACGCGACTGAGTGACTGAACTGAACTGAACTGATGGATGACTCATATCAAATGTTTTTCTAAATAAATGGAAGATTACTTAAAAGTGTAGTCATTGTTGTTAAGGATTCATTGGATAAGACTCTTAAAAAAAAAAAAAAAAAACTATGAAAAATTCCTGAAAAGATTGTTTCAAACTGGGTTCCACAGTACATTAAGATGGTAAGATGGTTGGGATCAGAGTATGTAGGTTATGCTCGAAGCTGGAAGAATGCCAAAGTACCATCTCCCCTTCAGTTAGAGAAGATGGAGCTTTATTTTTCTTAGATAGCAGGCATATGAGTAAGATATCTTTTGAAGTAAGGATTTGGTGATTAAACAAAAAAATTAAAGAAACAAAATAAGATGATAAAAAGCCAGTGAGATACTGACCTGCATTATTGTTACTAAAACAATGTGTTCAGTGTTTTATCTATGGGCCAACAAATAGCAAGTGAATAACTGAAAATTTACCTCTTGTTTAGCAATCTCCTCCATATAGATCCTTATGGATAGCACACTGCTTATGATTTAATTTTGAACTTCTTTTAGATATTATTTTTTAAAACATGAGCCATGAACATGGGCTTGGGTATAACAGCATTAAAAGAATTTTATGCGAGTATTTCAGTCTTTTCCTGACATCATTTCCACAATTCCTATTGTTATGAGTTCTCAATAATTTCACTTTCTTTTATACAGAAATAGCATGATCACAATTCTCTGGGAAAAAAAGCCCAATTTTATATATATATAGTCAGCCATGTATAAAGTCAGATTTACTTACAAGAGGATAAATCATGCATTTGCACCTGCATAAAAATCCTGCACTGTACAAATTATTTGCTTTTGCCAAGATGATATTAAATAGAGCCAAACCTAGCAAAACTGGCGTTTTCTATTCCTGTCTTCGGTCTGAAGTTTCTCCCACACTTTGCCGGACCTATGTCCTCTAATCACATAAATAGCACAGGTTATCATTTATTAAACTTCTCTTCTGCATCAGGCATTTTACACATGCTATTTGTGAATCTCAGCACAACTCTGCAAGACAGTTATTAGTTTCCATATTTTTCAGATGAGAAAAGCGTGGCTCAGGAAACCAAAGAGAGTCACACTGATAATCGCTGTGGTTTCATAGCTACTTTTTCACGTCACCTTCTAAAAGATTTTCTTTCTATTCTTTGAAGGGAAATTGAGGATAAAATTTGATATACTCCTTTGTAGCCTAAGCTTATTTTAGAAATTAACTTGATATATGGAGTTGCTGAATACTGTTTTTACTCAAATTTGATATCTTTCCTGACTTTCTGATACTTTTCAAGATCAAATTTCTAGGAGTAAAATTTGTCAAGAGTATGTCACAATTTCATGATCAGAAAGTAACATTTTCTAACATTTTTGCTTTGCAAAATAATGTTCTTTTCCTTTTCATTTCCCTTTGTAAAAGTATCAGTAGTAGATATTGCTGAGTTTATTCCCATTTTTTATGTTATTATAAGTTATTATATATTTTTTATGTTATTATATGTTTCAAGTTCTTCAAATGTTTGCTTCCTTTCCCACTTTGAAGATCTGCACTTCAGTCAAATTGTTCACGTTTTTAGTGTCAACTTTGTTTCTCAATTTTGTTTATTTTGAATATACTATACATATAAATAAAGAATGATTTTAATGCAACAGTATTTAAAGTTTTAAGATTTAGTAGTGTTGTGAGCTATGTTTGAGTATTTAATATTCACACAGAAGAAATGAATGAAAGATCCACTTTTCCATAGATAAACCAGCCAAGGGAAAAAGAGAGCTGGAGGGCATAAGAGAGTGGTCACTGGGGAGATGGTGCTGCAGGGCTATAAGGAAAATTTAAATGACTGAAATAATCAATAACTTACTTATTCTCAGGATGATCATATAATAATTGCTATTTATTATAGACAAATCTATTTTTGTCTTATAAATTAATACTTCATGTCCATTTCCATTTTATTTTATTTTACTTTTTAGTTGGTGTGTGTTTCTGTAACATGTTTTCTTAAGCAACAGAGGTAAAAAAAAAAAGAAAAATATCACAGGAATTCTATTGATCTTATTATGCATGGATGGATAGCATCACAACTCAAAGGGTACATAGTAGTGTTCCTCCCTATTTCATTTTATGGACTTTGTTCCAGTTAGTCAACACAAAACTAAAATAATTCTTTAAAGTACATGTAAGTCTTAAATGATTCATGATCAGATTCATTTATTTAATAAGGATCAAATAAACAGGTTACATCTTTTTATCAGAAATTCACACTCTTTTCTCTACTCGATTAAAAAAAAATCTCGAAAACTTCTTTCCACAAGAATTTATTTAAATTTGTCACCTAGTTTTATGTGCTTCCATTTTAACCTCTAGTTAAATATGCACACATTTGGTCAATTACAGATATACATGCAGAATATTTTATGAGAGACACTATGGAATTGTAAAAAGTGTTCTGGTCTTTGAATCAGGAAAACAGATCTCTAGCTCGTGTTTGCCAGTAACTGTCAGTGCACACTGCAGCAAATCACTTCAGTAATCTGGGCTTTAGTTTCCTGATCTACAAAGTGCAATGGTTAATTTACATAATTTCTAACTCTTTATGCTCTAATATTCTAATGAGTCTATTCTTTCTCCCCACCTCACTAAGAAATCACAATGATGGAGAATGATGAGAAAGACTTCAAACTGTAAAGTTTTATTTATTTCCTTTAAGCATATTTAAATAAAAATAAAATCATTTTCATGGTCTTCAGAAGGCTCTCTCAGATCTATCTATAAATTTTAGGCATTGAATAAAATTCACTGTGTATGTGTGTGTTCTTTCGTAGACTGGTAGCTATTAACTTAATGTGACATTTCCTTCTTATTTTTCCTTTCAGAGAAAAGAAATCAAATTTAAAATTAAACATTATAACCCTTATTATTTCATTCTTTGCAACTGCATAAAATGGTTTACAAATGAGATTAGTATGTATTTGAGAGAAAAATTTGCAGGTTAACCTTCTTGATATTGGTTAATTGCAACCTTCTGTGAGTCTATGGTAACCTTATTTCCAGGGTTAGAGCCAGTTTTTTTGCATTAGTTCTTCCAAAGGGACCACATGTCAAATATCCTTGGAACAGGGTACAATTTAAATTACTGGTGGTCTACTAGTTATTTTCGGTCTAGGAGAACAAACACCAGATGTATTATAGACAGACTTTAAAGGGCATTATAAAGAGAAATTGGCTGGGGCAGTGTTGTGAGGGAATGATCCATTTCTCAAACTGTGGGATCCAGCCACTGTTGCTCTGCACAATAATCTCATTCTAGAAGAATTCAATTCATATTCATCATTATGTTCTTTGAAATGAATCCATGAATGAAGATTCTGTGCATAGAGCAACCTTACACAAGCAAGACATAATTCACTCCTGATCTCTAGCAAGTGACTTGGAATTTGCATGCCTGAATTAAAGAGAGGAATTGATGATGTACAGTGTGTCAAATCTTATTTAAGGTTACTTGGTAGTGTCCTGTGGTTTTGTTTGAAAATCAAAATATTTACTAGTTCAAGAAATAGTTTAGGAAAAGTATGTATAAAATTAATCAGCTTAAAGATGAAATAATTTTAAATCCCAAATCACTTTTCTTCTCTGTAGAGCAAGTTTTTCCTGGGGATATTGCCGATATTTTCAGTTTCTCTTACAACCCCCTCTCCATTCACCTTCCCTGCTCTCCAGCTATCCACGGCTTTGGGGGTGACACTGGCGCTCAGCATAACTATTAAACATGACTTTGTTAACTGCTCAGTGAGGCCTGGTGTGAACTGAGTGGCCACCATCGCCAGCTGTGCAAAGCCTTTGATCTTTATTTACATTTTTATTTCACATATTGGCAATAGAGGTGGAGATTTTCTATCCAACACTGGTAAATGGATTTAAAATTCTATACAAATATTCTTTTTAGCCATTATCTAACTAGTTAGAATCTATTAGAAACCTTTTCAACATAGGGTTATAACACAATGAAGAAAATAACTACTACTTATTTTCCCAAATATAAAGAAATATACACACTACATTTTAAGGTAAACATATTTCCTATTGACCCTTGACTGTTTTCTAACCTATATCTACATTTCCATCAGGAGTAAGTTAAAGTTCTTACCATTTATACCAGCTCAAGAACATCACTGGACAATGTGCATTATAGAATTCGTCTGAAAATATTTGCATTCTTTGTAACAATGAAATACAATTCCTTAAGGTATTATTAGACAGATAAAGATCAACTGGGGAGTTTTATTACAATATCTAAGTATTTGTAAATATATACATTTTAAAGTTCTTTTAAATCAGAAGTAGGGATTGTAGAAAGAATCTTATAGGCATGACTAAATATACCAGGATTTAAATCTGGAAATTTTAAACGTTCTTATGCATTTTGAAGTAACAAAGCATATATTTTTACTTGCAATCAAAATGTACAGACAAATTTGTATATCTATCTCTATCTTCAGTTCAGTTGCTCAGTCATGTCTGACTCTTTGCGACCCCATGAACCACAGCACACCAGGCCTCCCTGTCCATCACCAACTCCTGGAGTCCATTCAAATTCATGTCTGTCAAGTCGGTGATGCCATGCAACCATCTCACCCTCTGTCGTCTCCTTCTCCTCCTGCCCTCAATCTTTCCCAGCATCAGGGTCTTTTCCAATGAGTCAGCTCTTCGCATCAGGTGGCCGAAGTACTGGAGTTTCAGCTTTAGCATCATTCCTACCAATGTATATTCAGGACCAATTTCCTTTAGGATGCACTGGTTGGATCTCCTTGCAATCTAAGGGACTCTCAAGAGTTTACTCCAACACTACAGTTCAAAAACATCAATTCTGTGGCACTCAGCTTTCTTTATAGTCCAACTCTCACATCCATACAGGACTACTTGAAAAACCATAGCTTTGACTAGATGGACCTTTGACTAGATGGACCTTTGACTAGACAGACCTTTGACTAGACAGACCTTTGTTGGGACTTCCCCTGTGGCTCAGCTAGTAAAGAATCCACCCACAGTGCGGGAGACCTGGGTTTGATCCTTGGGTTGGGAAGATCCCCTAGAGAAAGGAAAGGCTACCCACTCCAGTATTCTGGCCTGGAGAATTCCATGAGCTTTTCAATATTCAATCTCTATCTTTTATGGGATCAAATAATTACATGAAGCCAAAGAATATTTAGAAGTAATGATATCACTCTGTTAGACATAAATCACATTTCAGAAGAAATAATCTACAATGTTTAACCTTAATGAAAAGATATTTTAGAAATGAGATATTTAGTGTAGAATTACTTTTAATAAATCTAGAAACAACCAAATCTACAGTAACCCTGTTGGTCATCTAATGGCATATCCTGAATGATTTAATCTAAAGTAATTGATAGCCCCTGAAGATTCTTGTATGCACCAGGACCTAAGGACCCCACAGAGACTGAGACAGAACTGTGTTTGAGCATGTCCTGTGGAGGTATGGGCCACAGTGGACTGCCACAGGGACAGGGGCTCTGGGTGCAGCAGACTTGGGTTGGCATAAACCCTCCTGGAGGAGGTCACCAATAACCCCACCATAGAGTTGCCAGAACTTACACAGGACTGGGAGATAGACTCTTGAAGGGAACAAACAGAACCTTGTGCACAAGGACCCAGGAGAAAGGAGCAGTGACGCCACAAGAGACTGACTCAGACTTGCCTGTGAGTGTTGAGGACTCTCCAGTAGAGGCATGGGTCGGTGGCGGCCTGCTGCAGGGCTGGGGGCACTGAGTGCAGCAGTGCATGCATGGGACCTTTGAAGGAGGTCGCCATTATCTTCATTACCTCCACCAAGTTTGGCTCAGGTATGGGCACCCCACTCCAGTATTCTTGCCTGGAAAATACTATGGACAGAGGAGCCTGGTAGGCTGTAGTCCTTGGGGTTGCTAGGAGTAGGACACGACTGAGCAACTTCACTTTCACTTTTCACTTTCATGCATTGGAAAAGGAAATGGCAATCCACTCCAGTGTTCTTGCCTGGAGAATCCCAGGGATGGTGGAGCCTGGAGGGCTGCCATTTCTGGGGTCGCACAGAGTTGGACACAACTGACTTGACTTAGCAGCAAAGAGCAGGGAGGGGACAAAGCTCCACCCATCAATAGAAAATTGGATTAAAGATTTACTAAGCATGGCCATCAGAATAGGATCCAGTTTTACCCTCTGTCAGTCTCTTTCATCAGGAAGGTTCCATAAGCCTCTTATCCTTCTGCATTAGAGGGCAGACAGAGTGAAAACCACAATCATAGAAAACTAACCAGTCTAATCACATGGATAACAGCCTTGTCTAACTCAATGAAACTATAAGCCATACTGTGTAGGGCTACCAAGATGGACAGGTCATGGGGGAGAGTTTGACAGAATGTGGTCCGCTGGAGAAGAGAATGGCAAACAACTTCAGTATTCTTGCCCGAGAACCCCATGAACAGTATGAAAAGGCAAAAAGATAGGACACTGAAAGATGAATTCTCCAGGTCAGTAGGTGCACAACATGCTACTGGAGAAGAGTGAAAAATAACTCCAGAAAGAATGAAGAGATGGTGCCAAAGCAAAAACAATGCCCAGTTGTGCATATGACTGATGATGGAAGTAAGGTCCGATGCAGTAAAGAGCAATATTGCATAGGAACCTGGAATGTTAGGTCCATCAATCAAGGCAAATTGGAAGTGGTCAAATAGGAGATGGCAAGAGTGAATGTTGACATTTTAGGAATCAGGGAAATAAAATGGACTGGAATGGGAGAATTTAACTCAGATGACCATTATATCTACTACTATGAACCAGAATCCCTTGGAAGACATGGAGCCATCATTGTCAAGAAAAGAGTCTGAAATGCAGTACTTGGATGCAATTTCAAAGACGACAGAATGATCTTTGTTCATTTCCAAGGCAAACCATTCAATATCATGGTAAACCAAGTTTATGCCTTGACCAGTAATGCTGAAGAAGCTGAAGTTGAACGGTCCTATGAAGACTTACAAGACCTTTTAAAACTAACAACCCCAAATGATGTCCTTTTCTTTATAGGGGACTGGAATGCAAAGGTAGGAAGTAAAGAAACACCTAGAGTAACAGGCAAATTTGGCCTCGGAGTACAAAATGAAGCTGGGCAAAGGCTAATAGAATTTTGCCAAGAATGCACTGATCATGGCAAACACTCTCTTCCAACAACACAAGAGAACACTCTACATGGACATCACCAGATGGTCAACACCGAAATCAGATTGATTATATTCTTTGCAGCCAAAGATGGAAAAGCTCTATACAGTCAGCAAAAACAAGATTGGGAACTGACTGTGGCTCAGATCATGAACTTCTTATTGCCAAATTCAGATTTGAATTGAAGAAAACAGGTAAAACCACCAGACCATTCAGGAACGACCTAAAGCAAATCCCTTACGATTATACAGTGGAAGTAAGATACAGATTTAAGGGACTGGATCTGATAGACAGAGTGCCTGATGGAGGTTCAGATACAGATACAGGTTCATGACACTGTACAGGAAAAAGGGATCAAGAGCATCCCCAAGAAAAAGAAATGCAAAAAGCAAAATGGCTGTCTGAGAAGGCCTTACAAATACCTGTGAAAAGAAGAGAGATGAAAAGGAAAGATATACCCATTTGAATGCAGAGTTCCAAAGAATAGCAAGGAGAGATAAGAAAGCCTTCCCTCTGTGATCAATGCAAAGAAATAGAAGAAAACAATAGAATGGGAAAGACTAGAGATCTCTTCAGGAAAATTAGAGATACCAAGGGAACATTTCATGTAAAGGTGGGCACAATAAAGAACAGAAATTGTATGGACCCAGCAGAAGCAGGTGGCAAGAATACACAGAAGACCTAATATAAAAAAGATCTTCATGACCCAGATAATCACAATGTTGTGATAACTCACTTAGAGCCAGACATCATGGAATGTGAAGTCAAGTGGACCTTAGGAAGCAACACTATGAACAAAGCTAGTGGAGGTGACGGAATTCCAGTTGAGCTATTTGAAATCCTGAAAGATGATGCTGTGAAAGTGCTGCATTCAATATGCCAGCAAATTGGGAAAACTCAGCAGTGGCCACAGGACTGCAAAAAGTCAGCTTTCATACCAATCCCAAAGAAAGGCAATGCCACAACAGACTGGTTCCAAATAGGAAAAGGAGTATGTCAAGAATGTATGTTGTCACCCTGCTTATTTAACTTATATGCAGAGCACATCATGAGAAATGCTGGGCTAGATGAAGCACAAGCTGGACTCAAGATTGCTAGGAGAAATATCAGTAACCTTAGATATGCAGATGACACCACCCTTAAGGCAGAAAGTGAAGAAGAACTAAAGAGCCTCTTGATGAAAGTGAAAGAGGAGAGTGAAAATGTTGGCTTAAATCTCAACATTCAGAAAATGAAGATCACGACATCTGGTCCCATCACTTCATGCAAATATATTGGGAAACAGTGGAAACAGTGGCATGCTTTATTTTGGGGGCTCTAAAATCACTGCAGATGGTGATTGCAGCCATGAAATTAAAAGACACTTACTTCTTGGAAGGAAAGCTATAACCAACCTAGACAGCATATTCAAAAGCAGAGACATTACTTTGCCAACAAAAGTCTGTCTAGTCAAGGCTATGGTTTTTCCAGTAGTCATGTATGTATGGAGAAGGCAATGGCAACCCACTCCAGTACTCTTGCCTGGAAAATCCCTTGGACGGAGGAGTCTGGTAGGCTGCAGTCCGTGGGGTCGCTAAGAGTTGGATACGACTGAGCGACTTCACTTTCACTTTTCACTTTCATGCATTGGAGAAGGAAATGGCAACCCACTCCAGTGTTCTTGCCTGCGGAATTCCAGGGACGGTGGAGCCTGGTGGGTTGCCATCTATGGGGTAGCTCAGAGTCGGACGCAACTGAAGCAACTTAGCAGCAGCATGTATGTATGTGAGAGTTGGACTATAAAGAAAGCTGAGCACAGAAGAATTGATGTTTTTGGACTGGGGTTTTGGAGAAGACTCTTCAGAGTCCCTTGGACTGCAAGAAGATACAACCAGTCCATCCTAAAGGAATCAGTCCTGAATATTCATTGGAAGGATTTTTGTTGAAGCTGAAACTCCAATAGTTTGGCCACTTGATGAGAAGAGCTGACTCATTTGAAAAGACCCTGATGCTGGGGAAGATTGAGGGCAGGAGAAGGGGACAATAGAGGATGAGATGGTTGGATGGCATATCTGATTCAATGCACATGAGTTTAAGTGGACTCCGGGAGTTGGTGATGGACAGGGAGGCCTGGCGTGCTGCAGTGTCTGGGGTCATAAAGTGTCAGACACGACTGAGCGACTGAACTGAACTGATGTGAAAGATTCTGGAGGCTTAAGAGTGTTAACTTTTTGTCTTTTGAAAGAGTACCATATGACATTTCCATTAGCAGTTTAAGAGGATGAGCACTGTTTATTGTAATGTGGACTTAAAGCTTTCTCAAAAAGAAGCAGTTTGTTCAAGTATAATTGACAAATCTTGGGAATGGTTTTCCAATGGGAACTTTTTGAATGGTCATTTCTTCTCTTGCTGTTACTCTTTAGTGCCAACACTAAACATCTGAATTTGTAAAATCTGATTAATGTCTGAATTTTTATTTTTGTTGTTTGTTTCACATATTATTTGTAAGATATATATATATATATATAATTACCCCCATATGAAAACAATGAAATTAAAAAAAAAAAAAAAAAACAATGAAATTAAACCCAAAATATTGTCTCCAAGCAGACTGTGGACAAACCATGAATAAATGGGACATTGGTTTATGGACTTGCTGGAATTGGCACATGCGTTCAACAAACTTCTGAATTCAAGAAAGTAATTTAGCAGCTCTACTGACCTATGCCTCAGAATTAGTAGGAAACTTTAAAACACATACTCTTCTGTATTCACAAAATATTTAGCATTTGTCCTTTCGACATTCATATTTTGTTCCTCTAGTATGTGCTTCAAACTAAAAATACATGATGTTAACATGTGTTTTTAGCTTTCAAGGAGCTCTTAGCTTGCTTTCAAGGAGCTAAGAGCCAAAAGTGAGAGAGAAGTCATGTGATAAATATTTTATTCAGTTTATGTACAAATCAAGAGGAAGGAACTACTTTTTGACTGGTGAAGACAGAGAAGATAAGGGTGTTGGATTATAAGATGGAATGATGAATGATCATGAGGTAGATAAACTGGGAAATTGTGTTCCAAGTAGAGGGGGTCCTCTGTGGGTATTTTTGGGTTAAGTGCACAGGACATTTATAAAGCTTGCCAATAGTTCTGTTGAGCTTTGACATTTCCTTGAGTGGAGAAATTTGCCATGAGATGAAACTGGAGATTTTGATTGGAACTGGGTTGGGTTCACCACCAAGTGTACATGTGAATCTAACAGCCAGCTACACTTTGGGAGCTGAATTAAGAGACAGACCACCACCATGATTGCAGGCTGGCCACTGGTGATACATACATGGAGTTGATAAAAACAGCACTGAAAAGGCTTTGAAAAAGAGGATGACATTGAAGCCATACTCATTGAAAGGTGATCATAACTTGTGGTCTGTTAAAGCTAAAATAACAACATCCACATCAGTTTCTCAGGCAAATAAATATCATGACCATATTTTGAGATCACTGTTGTGTAGAATAAATTTGAGATAGGTAATGGAGACACTGGAGAAATTTAGAATATTATTAGAGTAGTACAAGGAAAAAAGTGATAAGAATGTAAATAAATAGAAAAAAAGAGTAATAAAGGTTACTTGAAAAATATGAGCAAACAGGTAGATAGCAGGGACTTATTTAATACAAAAAGGTTAAACAAAGCAGAAAAAATTAAAATAACCGTTGTTTCTTCCTTAAAAAATTCCCACTACTGGAGATAAGATGGAAAGGCAGTAAGGGTGTTTGGAGAAGATAATGAAGTCACTTTTGGATATTAGAAGGACTTTCAAAATGTTCACATACATGGTACTCAGTAATTACCAGCTCAAATCTAGATCTCAGGGAGAGGTAGAGATGTGACATAACAGTATTGCAGTCATTGGGCTGTACAGAAAGCAAAAAAAAAAAAAAAAAAAAAAGACAACAATTATAATAATATTAATAATAAATAAATAAATACCATCTCTCTTAGATTAAGTTCCACAGAGACTCACTCTGAAACAAGGATACACGTATGAGAGATTTATGAAGGAGTCACCCCAAGTAATGTGGGAAAGGAGGGGAGAGGCAAAAAGGAAAGGGGAATAAGCCAAACCAAGGAGCATCTCAGGCAAATCCTCCAGAGGGTAGCTTCATCGTGGCGCTGTAGAGGAACTCAGAAGTTTAAGACTTGGCTCAGGGTTATTCCTCCAGGCAAGGGCGCTTTGGAAAATTTCAGGATTGCTTACCATTTAGAGATAACAATTTCTAAGTCCTTGCAGTCACCCTCAGATGAAGAGTCACAGATGCTGGACATTGATAGCGAAATTACACAGTGGATGGGTGAATGAGAAGGGACACGCTGGGTGGGAGGACGACATCGTCCTAACTATCTAAACCCAGTAGTTAACTATCATTTGTTTCTAGAATATTAGGCACAATTGATGTGAGAAGGAAACATAAAGTGGCTGGACAACAGGAGTGGAGATGAAGAGATTTAGGGCTCATCTCAGTTTGGTGCAATGGGATTTTGCAAGTTCCTTGACCTCTTTGTACTACAGTTTTCAAATCTGTGAAATGGACAAAATGACATTTGCCTTGCTGCTTGGGAAGTAATTTGATGTAATAATAATAAAAAAAAAAAGCAAGTAAAATTTCAAACTGGAGCTGAAGAATCTTTTTCAAAATTTCTGTTTTGGAATGTTACAACTATTAAAAGAATAATCTTTAGCAAACTACATATAAATGGCAAGTGTTATGATCCAGACCTCTCCCTATTATACTACCAATTAGAGAATGATTGAAGGATGGAAGAGAAATCAGTTATCAGAAACGGTTAAAATGTTTCTCTTGAAAATCAACTCCTATTGCTCAAATTCAGAAGAAAGGAAACTTTTGCCATCAACAGCTAAGATCTTGGCCAAAATAAATGTACTGTGCTGTTCTTCTTCTCCTTGTTAAAACTTTTTTTCACAGTTAGGTTTTTCTATTCACCCATCTTCTGTGAATAGATATTATCCAAATTCATAGGCACTAATAGTTGTATGAGTTTAGGACATTTGTTTAACTTCTGTGTCTCAGTTTACTCATCTACAAAATGGGAGATAATACATATTCTAGTAGTATCAGTGGGTAAAGTGCTTTGAGCAACTTCCAGCACAGAAAGACATAAAAAGAGCTCTGTAGTTGCTGGATTATATTATAAATATATACATACAATATTAATTTATGTATATTTATTATATATAAATATATAAAGGTTACCCAATTCAGTATTTTGGCCTAGAGAATTCCATGGACTGTATAGTCCAGGGGGTCACAGAGTCAGACATGACTTAGTGACTTTCACTTGTCATATATTTTTATGTTATATACATATATATTTATTATATATACATGTCAAAGGGTCATATATGTATATATACATACAAGTTAATGTATATAGTGCTTCCCTGCTGAATCATTGGTAAAGAATTCACCTGCAATGCAGGAGACCTTCTGTAATGCAAGAAATGCAAGAGATGTTGGTTTGATCACTGGGTTAGCAAGTTCCCCTCGAGTGGGAAATGGCAACCCATTCATTCTTGCCTGGAAAATTCCATGGACAGAGGAGCCTGGCAGTCTACAGTTCACGGGGTCACAGAGTCAGACACAACCGATGTGACTGAGCACTCACACACCATAGGCATATATAATAAAACATAAATAATTTTTGCATACCAGAGGATTATAACTGCTAAAGCCAAAGAGAGTATTCAACAACATGTTAAATGAGTGGTTGAATTCTGTCCCCATTCTTTGGCTTCTAAAAATAGGAAGGATAACTGAAATTATTAAAAAATAAAAATTAAAAATACTATCTCTTTTATTCTGCTCCCATTAATGTCCATTATATACTAAGTCTGGGGAAATTACTTAAGAGCACAAATGTATTCAGTGAATTAAATTCAACATTCAAAGAACTAAGATGATGGCATCTGGTCCCATCACTTCATGGCAAATAAATGGGGAAACAATGGAAACAGTGACAGACTTTATTTTATTGGGCTCCCAAGTCACTGCAGATTGTGATTGCAACCATGAAATTAAAAGGCGCTTGCTCCTTGGAAGAAAACCTATCTGGAAGAAAACCTATCACCAATCTAGATTGCATATTAAAAAGTAGAGACATTACTTAGCCAACAAAAAGCTATGGTTTTTCCAGCAGTTATGTATGGATGTGAGAGTTGGACTATAAAGAAAGCTGAGTGCCGAATAATTGTTGCTTTTGAACTGGGTGTTGGAGAAGACTCTTGACAGTCCCTTGGACTGCAAGGAGATCAAAGCAGCCAGTTCTAAAGGAAATCAGTCCTGCATATTCATTGGAAGGACTGATGCTGAAGCTGAAACTCCAATACTTTGGCGACCCTATGTGAAGAACTGACTCATTAGAAAAGACCCTGATGCTGGGAAAGATTAAAGGCAGGAAGAGAAGGAGACACAGAGGATGAGATGGTTGGATGGCATCACCGACTCGATAGACATGAGTTTGAGCAGGCTCCAGGAGTTGGTGATGGACAGGGAGGCCTGGTGTGCTGCAGTCCACAGGTTTGCAAAGAGCAGGACAGGACTGAGTGACTGAAATGACTGACTGATTGATGCAATTTATAGCTTATTTATTTTAAAATTGCTTTTTAATTCTATATGTATGCCACATATAGGATGACATAATTAAAATTTCAGGTATTTATAAAGTAGCTTTTTTCACACATAAGATGGTGTTGGACCAATAAATAAGGTATTTACCTAACAAGATTTCTGAGAGAATGTCAACTGAATTAGGAAAATGTACAAGATTTAAAAATTTACTTAAACATGATTTAAAAGATATATCCTTTTAAGGTGCTTCATTGTATTTGCTTTTTGTGAAATACTTCATTTTGTAAATGTCATATTGCTTTCTGTTTGGTATATGTAAAGTTTTGCTCAGCTCGAACGGTTCATTACTTTCTTACAGTTAAAAAGCACTCAGCAGAACTGGCAGTCCTGTTCCTTCACTGAGTGTAGTTGGTTATCTGATTCTCTAAAAACATCCAAGTTCCACATTTGGTTCTAGACCAATTAAACTCTGCCACCTATAATTACTTTCAAAAGTCCACCAAGGACCTTAGAGCATGATTAATTGTAAAATAGAATGGAATACCTGAGAGTTGGATTAAATGCTGTTGATATTCAGTCTATGATAAGAAAATGACTCTGCATCATGGACAAAGCTGTGGTGAGGAAGGCAGCTGAGCCACCTCGCTTCCTGCTCTACCAGTGTGACCACGGGTGATCAGGGGTTTCAAAGCCAGTGCTCTTTGTATTAATGGCTTATTCCTCTACATCGCCTGTCTCACTATTTAGCCTAACATACTTTCTGCTTAGCCAGTTCCATTCAGGTTTTTCTAGTTCCTTCCCATTTGGCTGCAGCAATGTGTTTTTGTGAATGGGTGACATTCTGAAAAGTTTCCATTTTTCTCTTGGGGAAAGAATGTGAAAATTAGACCCATTCTAATTTTTATTCAACAGAATTCCATTTAGTCTGATTGATTTTCCTGAGAAAATCTTAAATGATGATAATAATAGTAATTGAAATGTACTGAGTATGTAGTACCTGCAAAGCACTATGCTAAACACTGCATATTTATTATTGTAACACTTAAAACAACCATAAAAATTAAATGCTGGTATTATCACCATTTTATAGGTGAAGAAAATGAAGCATAGAGATGGTAAGTAGTTTACTTTCAGGGTCGTGGCAATTAAGTGGTAGAGCCGGGATTCTAGCATTTGCAAGCTGACTCCAAGACTGGGCACTCGTGATAAGTTTTCTAAAAGATATACATAATTATCTCCTGACCTTCTTGGGACTTACTAGAATTCATGCATTGAGTAAGTAATAAAAAAAAAGTATACAATTAATTCCTATGCGTTTAATAGTTACCATGTGCAAATGAGGCAAATCAAAAGGTAAATGAAGGTAAATGTGAATCTGGGAATCTTCAGGGAAGATGGTCAGGTTTTTGAGTTTTTAGGAAAAAAAAGGAGAAAAGAAAAAAAAAAGAATTGAAGGTGGGAGCACGTAATGGAAGAACAAGTTAGAGGGCAAAGGGGAAAAGGAGGAAGCATTTCAAAGACATCAAGAAAAGAGCCTTGTTCCTTCTGAAGGGTCAAAGTATCAAGAGCAGACAGATGCATCAATGCTCTTCCAGCCTAGAGGCTTCCAAGTGCTCTCCTGAACTCTAAAATTCCTGGAGTCAAGTAATGCCATGCCTGCTTCAACTGAAGTTGCTCTGCACCTATTTTCACTATTTGTATATACATGTACTTTCCAGCATACAGTTAGCAAGTAATCCTTACAGCTTGCCTCTTTGCCCTAATCACTTTATTTGAAAAGTTAATAGCCACACTGACTGCTTATGTCTGTTTTTAGGTTTACAGTTCACATGAATAGCTTTCATGGCATCATACACTTTCATCTTTCTTACAATCTGGAACACAGTAGATGCTCAGTAAATTAATTTTAAAGGAACAATAAAGAAAGAAAAAGGAAAAGGAAATCTGTCATAGGTATATCAGGAACTCCTGCTTGCTTATTCCCCAAGAACAAGATTTTAAACTTTTGAAAGTTTATTTTCCATTATTGGCTCTCTTCTGCCAGATTAGATCTGAAAATAAAGAATGTAGAGACTGGGTCTCTTTTTCCCTGTTTGTAATTATTTCCTCCAATCAGGATGTAGTTTCAAGGGAGGCCAACACTGTCAATCACTCTCTACCCTCCTTTGAAACGCCTTGATTATGGGAAAGGGCTTTGCATGTAATCACTTCAATTACTTGGTAAAACTTCCTGTGTTCCATCTGCTGTGTTTTGAATTTATTTAAAGAGGCTTTGCACTTTTTTCCTTACATTCTTAAAAAAAAAAAATATATATATATATATATACACACACACACACATATATATATATATATTTGGAAGGAATAGAACAAAATGGCCTTTAAGGATGACCACACAGCTAGTTGTCCAAATTAGCTTATCCAGCCTGGAGAGTCCCCAGAGTTGGAGCAGACAACTGGATGCCAGAGGCATCAGAATGAGGGGCTAAAAGCAGAGGGTTAATCTGAAACTGCAGATTCCAGGGAGATTGCAAGCTGGGAACTTGGTAGCAAGCTGTTGCATTTGAAACCATTCATTTTGTCAGAAATTCCTCTGGCATGAAGTTCTGGGGTTACTTTATGGGCGATACACTTCTTTGGCCTTGAACTTGGTTTAAAAAAAAAATCAAAAACAAAACAAAACCAAAACCAAATAAAGCAACCACAGCAAAAGACCCTCTTTGCTAGACCTCCCAGTGCAGGGAATGATAGCTTCAAAAGAGATTCTCTCTTGATCTTTGAGGGCTATGACCTGCTTTATGATATTATAGTCATTCTGTTGGCAAAATCTGCAGAGTAAGCTGCCAGGCTCCTGATCACAGGGGGTGGTGTGGGGTTTACAAGACTAGGCAAGGGCTCTCTTCTCAATTGGCTCAATGACTGCAATCCTTTCAGAATAACCAGTCACTCAAACCACACAGTGCCAGGGGTCATAGATTTACCCATGTGAATCTCTGTACCCTTAGAAACTATCATGGGAAGTATAATGAAGTTTCATATTTAGTAATATATCCCCATCTTATTGGAAACTTACTCAAGACTATATTAGCATCACTTGAAAATAAATACATTTTAAGCATCTACCATATTCTAGTAACTATGTTAGAAACTAAGCACGGATGATACTGAGGTGAATAGACCTGGCTTCGACCCACCCAGGAGTCACAGTTAAGTGGAGAAGTTTCTCCTTCTGATGGAGATTGGAACCCTCCTTCTATCTTGCATGGACTTAGGCCTTCATTCCCAAGGGAATATTTCTGGTAGAGGGAAATCAAAGGATACTTGAACTGTCACAGCTCTTCTCAATGACTGTTTTCATCTCCTGTAATTAATTCTACTCAGATCTCCAGGCTGTATGCTCCAGTGTAACAATTTCCACTTGCTAGATAAGAGAGGCAAAGACAGAAGGATTCTGAATTTTTCACTTAGTCAAAGATTAGAAAAAAATTCAACTGGGAAGAGATGAGGATTCGAATCAGATAGTAAAACTAGGAAAGTAAGAGCAAGAAAAAAAGAAAAAAGAAAACAACAAAGTATTTGACAAAATATTTTACACCATCAATAAAGTAGTTTCTTAAATCATTCAGCTCCACAATCAAAACGGACAAGGAAGTTTGCTTCAGTTCAGTTCAGTCCCTCAGTCGTGTCCGACTCTTTGTGACCCCATGAATTGCAGCACACTAGGCTTCCCTGTCCATCATCATCTCCTGGAGTTCACTCAAACTTACGACCAGCGAGTCGGTGATGCCATCCAGCCTTCTCATCCTCTGTCCCCTTCTGCTCCTGCCCCTAATCCCTCCCAGCATCAGAGTCTTTTCCAGTGAGTCAACTCTAAACATGAGGTGGCCAAAGTGCTGGAGTTTCAGCTTTAGCATCATTCCTTCCAAAGAGCATCCAGGGCTGATCTCCTTTAGAATGGACTGGTTGGATCTCCTTGCAATCCAAGGGACTCTCAGGAGTCTTCTCCAACACCACAGTTCAAAAGCATCAGTTCTTTGGCACTCAGCCTTCTTCACAGTCCAACTCTCACATCCATACATGACCACAGGAAAAACCATAGCCATGACAAGACGGACCTTTGTTGGCAAAGTAATGTCTCTGCTTTTGAATATACTATCTAGGTTGGTCATAATTTTTCTGTAAAGGAGTGTCTTTTAATTTCATGGCTACAGTCACCATATGCAGTGAATTTGGAGCCCCCAAAACTTAAGTCTGATACATTTCCACTGTGATTCCCCATCTATTTCCCATCAAGTGATGGACCACATGCCATGACCTTAGTTTCCTGAATATTGAGCTTTAAGCCTACTTTTTCACTCTCCTCTTTCATTTTATCAAGAGACTTTTTGTTCCTGTTCACTTTCTGCCGTAAGGGTGGTGTCAGCTGCATATCTGAGGTTATTGATATTTCTCCCAGCAGTCTTGATTCCAGCTTGTGCTTCTTCTAGCCCAGAGTTTCTCATGATGTACGCTGCATATAAATTAAATAAGCAGGGTGACAATATACAGCCTTGATGTACTCTTTTTCCTATTTGGAACCAGTCTGTTGTTCCACGTCTGGTTCTAACTGTTGCTTCCTGACCTGCATATAGGTTTCTCAAGAGGCAGATCAGGTGATCTTCTATTCTCATCTCTTGAAGACTTTTCCACAGTTTATTGTGATCCACACAGTAAAAGGCTTTGGCATAGTCAAGAAAGCAAAAATATATGTTTTTCTGGAACTCTCTTGCTTTTTCCATGATCCAGCAGATGTTGGCAATTTGAACTCTGGTTCTTCTACCTTTTCTAAAACCAGCTTGAACATATGGATGTTCATGGTTCACATATTGCTGAAGCCTGGCTTGGAGAATTTTGAGCATTACTTTACTAGCATGTGAGATGAGTGCAATTGTGTGGTAGTTTGAACATCCTTTGGCATTGCCTTTCTTTGGGATTGGAATGAAAACTGACCTTTTCCAGTCCTGTGGCCACTGCTGAGTTTTCCCAATTTGCTTCCATATTGAGTAAGCACTTTCACAGCATCATCTTTCAGGATTTGAAAGAGCTCAACTGGAATTCTGTCACCTCCACTAGCTTTGTTCATAGTGTTGCTTCCTAAGGCTCACTTGACTTCACATTCCAAGATGTCTGGCTCTAGTTGAGTGATCATACCATTGTGATTATCTTGGTCATAAAGATCTTTTTGTACAGTTCTTCTGTGTATTCTTGCCACCGCGTCTTAATATCTTCTGCTTCTGTTAAGTCCATATCATTTCTGTCCTTTATCGAGGTTATCTTTGCATGAAATATTCCCTTGGTGTCTCTAATTTTCTTGAAGAGATCTCTAGTCCTTCCCATTCTGTTGTTTTCCTCTAGTTCTTTGCATTGATTGCTGAGGAAGGCTTTCGTATCTCTCCTTGCTATTCTTTGGAACTCTGCATTCAGATGATTATATCTTTCCTTTTCTCCTTTGCTTTTCGCTTCTCTTCTTCTCACAGCTATTTTTAAGGCTTCCTCAGGCTGCCATTTTGCTTTTTTGCATTTCTTTTCCATGGGGATGGTCTTGATCCCTGTCTCCTGTACAATGTCATGAACCTCATTCCATAGTTCATCAGGCACTCTATCTATCAGATCTAGTCCCTTAAATCTATTTCTCACTTCCACTGTATAATCATAAGGGATTTGATTTAGGTCATACCTGAATGGTCTAGCGGTTTTCCCTACTTTCTTCAATTTAAGTCTGAATTTGGCAATAAAGAGTTCATGATCTGAGCCACAGTCAGTTCCCAATCTTGTTTTTGCTGACTGTATAGCGCTTCTCCATCTTTGGCTGCATACACTATAATCAATCTGATTTCGGTATTGACCATCTGGTGATGTCCATGTAGAGTCTTCTCTTGTGTTGTTGGAAGAGGGTGTTTGCTATGACCAGTGTATTCTCTTGGCAAAATTCTATTAGCCTTTGCCCTGCTTCATTCCATATTCCAAGGCCAAATTTGCCTGTTACTCCAGGTGTTTCTTGACTTCCTACTTTTGCATTCCAGTCTCCTATATTGAAAAGGACATCTTTTGGGTGTTACTTCTAAAAGGCCTTGTAGATCTTCATAGAACCGTTCAACTCCATCTTCTTCAGCATTACTGATTGGGGCATAGACTTGGATTACCATGATATTGAATGGTTTGCCTTGGAAGGGATCATTCTCTCGTTTTGAGACTGCATCCAAGTACTGCATTTCAGACTCTTTCTTGACCATGATGGCTACTCCATTTCTTCTGAGGGATTCCTGCCCGCAGTAGTAAATATAATGGTCATCTGAGTTAAATTCACCCATTCCAGTCCATTTTAGTTTGCTTATTCCTAGAATGTTGCCATCTCTTGCCATCTCTTGTTTGACCACTTCCAATTTGCCTTGATTCATAGACCTAACATTCCAGGTTCCTATGCAATATTGCTCTTTGCAGCATTGGACCTTGCTTCTATCACCAGTTGCATCCACAACTGGGTATTGTTTTTGCTTTGGCTCCATCCCTTCATTCTTTGTGGAGTTATTTCTCCACTGATCTCCAGTAGCAGATTGGGCATCTACCAACCTGGGGAGTTTCTCTTTCGGTATCCTATCCTTTTGCCTTTTCATACTGTTCATGGGGTTCTCAAGGCAAGAATACTGATGTGGTTTGCCATTCCCTTCTCCAGTGGACCACATTCTGTCAGCTTTCTCCACCATGACCTGCCCGTCTTGGGTGGCCCCACAGGGCATGGCTTAGTTTCATTGAGTTAGTCAAGACTGTGGTCCTAGTGTGATTAGATTGACTAGTTTTCTGTGATTATTGTTTCAGTGTGTCTGCCCTCTGATACCCTCTTGCAACACCTACCGTCTTACTTGGGTTTCTCTTACCGTGGACATGGTGTATCTCGTCGCAGCTGCTCCAGTAAGCGCAGCCGCTGCTCCTTACCTTAGACGAGGAGTATCTCCTCACTGCCGCCCCCTCCTGACCTTGAACATGGAATAGCTCCTCTAGGCCCTCCTGCTCCAGCACAGCCACTGCTCCTTGGATGTGGGGGTTGCTCCTCTCAGTTATGTCTGACTCTTTGCAACCTCCTGGATTGTAGCCTAACACACTTCTCTGTCCATGGGATTTTCCAGGCAAGAGTACTGGAGTGGGTTGCCATTTCCTTTTCCAGGGGATCTTCCCAACTCAGGGATCAAACCTGGGTCTCCTGCATCACAGGCAGACGCTTTACCATCTGACCCCCAGGGAAGCTGGTGGAAGTTTGCTTAACATTAACTAAATACTTGTTAGGTTTTTGGTGTGATATATTCCCCTATCCTTTACAAAATTCTTGTGAAGCAAGTACACTGTATCTACTTTATGAATTCTCTAAGATAAGGAAACTGAGATTAAAGTAAGTTGTCACATAAAGAGGGTGTGGAGAAAAGGGACCTCTCCTACACTATTTTTGGGAATATTAACCTATACAGCCACTATGGAGAATAGTGTGGAGATTCCTCAGAAAGACTAAAAATAGAGTTACCATAGGATTCAGCAATCCCTCTCCTGGGCATATATCCAGAGAAAACTATAATTTGGAAATATACGAGCACCCCAATGTTCACTGCACACTATTTCCAATAGCCAGGACATGGATGCAATCTAAAAGTTCCACAAAGAGGAATGGATAAAAATGATGCAGTACACATATATAATGGGATATTCCTCAGCCATAAAAGAATAAAGTAATGCCACTTATAACAACATAGATGGACATAGAGATTAGAGATTGTCATACTGAGTGAAGTAAGGCAGACAGAGAAAGTAAAACACCATACGATATCGTTTGTATGTGTAATTTTAAAGAGAGCTAAAATCTGAACTTATGTACAAAACAGATATGGAGTTACAGATATAGACAATAAACTTATAGTTACTGGCGAGGGGTGGTGCTAAGTGGAGGGATAAACTGGAGGATTGGGACTGACACTTACACACTAGTGTATATAAAACAGAGAACTAATAAGGACCTCCTGTGTAGCACAGAAAACTCTACTCAATACTTTGTCATGGCCTATTCTTGAAAAGAATCTAAAAATAATAGATTTACTTATATGTATACAAAGTAAATAAGTTACCACAAAAAAAGCAAAAAGAAAAAATACTAAGTTAGTACATTTCTGAGGTCATAGCTAATAAGTGGTGAGCTACATTTTAAATTTGTTTGCCTCTTTCCAAAGCGTCTGCCTCCAATGTGGGAGACCCGGGTTCGATCCCTGGGTCAGGAAGATCCCCTGGAGAAGGAAATGGCAATCCACTCCAGTATTCTTGCCTGGAGAATCCCATGGACGGAGAAGCCTAGTAGGTTACAGTCTACGGGGTTGCAAAGAGTTGGACACGACTGAGCGACTTCTTTCACCTTCACCTTCCAAAGCCCATGTTATTTCCTCTAGAAGTATATACAATTATTACCTTTGCTTTTCAGAAGAAACTTTGTTTTAAGAAAGTCATGGGATTAGTCTAGGCTGATACCTGCAGGAAAGTAAGAAGAAAGAGATAGGAGAGCATGACCAAACAATATTGACTGATGCTTTCTGAAAAAGAAAGGAAGTGGGTGTCAGCTAACACAAGATTCTGAAAGTGTGTTAGTTGCTCAGTCACGTCAGACTGTTTGCAACCCCATGGACTGTAGCCTGCCAAGCTCCTCTGTCCATGGGATTCTCCAGGCAAGAATAGTAGAGTGGGTTGCCATTCCCTTCTCCAGGGAATCTTCCCAACCCAGGGGCTGAACCCAGGTCTCCCACATTGTGGGCAGATTCTTTACCATCTGAGCCACCAGGGAAGCCCCAAGATTCTGAACTTGATGCCAAAAATGGTTACACCACCAAAAATATTTTAAAGGTAAAGGGTTAGCAAATTTAAAGAAGTTAATAACATGGTCTGCTAAACTGACTCTGAGTTGACATGCAAATATTTATTGAGATGACCAGAAGGTAACTAAAGATAATTAAGAGGGTAGGTCACATGACAAGCTTACTCTGGAAATACAGCTTTAAATTATACCTCCTATTTCTTTTAGATATTCTAGTCTTAACTCTCTTGTTACCTCTCCCCCTTAGTCTTCCTTATTTCAATCTACATTTCTACCTATTTGTCACTGTTCTACGTTCTCATAACACTTATTATTTCTGAAATAGTCTTAATCATTTTTTTATTTACTTGTTTACTGTCTTCTCCCATTAAAATATATCCAGGTGACCAGGGGCCTTTGCTTATCTCAGTTAGCAGTGTATCTTCAGAGCCTAGAACTTTTATTGGAAGAAAGTAGACAATTAATAAGTTTTTATACAAAAAAAAGTGAAAGAAGGAATAACTGCAAATAATTAAGCTGAAATGTATGTGTGTCTCTGAGTTAAATACTGAGGATTCATAATTTAGTGAAGTGTATTGCTTGGTATTAAGGAGTTAAACCATGACTGTAAAACACTTCTCTTTAGCTATAAAGACAAAATGAAAGACTTAACTCTGGAGAGCAGCCAAAGATATGGTGTATGAGACAAAACTGATGCAAGGAAAAAGAAAATGAAAAACACATAATATGAATCTGATAATATAAAAACCAAAAGAGAAAATTCATTGTGGTGAATATTTGTGATAATAGGATAACAAATTAAATTGAATTCACTGATTAATTTCAGAGATAGGAAAATATATAGGGCCTAGTTAGATGCTAACTTATTAACTCTACCTTTCTGTCTTTCAGTCTTATTCAAAGATAAGTAATACTGGATTAGTCAAAAAGTTCATTCAGGTTTTTCCATAACATCCTACAGAAAAACTGTTGGCCAACCCAATACGTTAAAAATGTATAGTAATTTGGTTTTTTGCTCCAAACATTCCTGAAATGTTTCAATGGTGGTGATATCTGCAATACAAATTTGTATGTGGTTGTAGATCACATTTACATAGTATAATAAGTATTTAATAACAATAGAAAACAGTTGCTACATCTGAACAGTTAAATGGAATTATCCTTCTCTACATCAGAACACATTATTTGGCCTGTTACATATCATATTTTCCTCTGAAATCAGTGGCCCTACTTGGAGATAAGTGTAACATTAGTGCTAGTTCAAAAGCTGGAAAAGATTAGCAAGAATGGAAACAGTATTTCTCTTGGCAGAAAATTAAAATTACATTTTAATTACTACCACTAAAATTTTCATTTTAGTTAAAGTTATACTCAATTTGCAGCTCATGGGGTATCGTGTACTTAATAGTTCAGTCTCCAAATTTGTTTGAGTTTTCACTATTTTATCTTGAATGTTTTTGTTATTATGATATATTCAATGAGAAGTGAAAAAAATTGAGGCTCTTTGTTTTTATTTCAAGAATTAAAATAAAACAAAGAATCTATAAAGCAATTCTATTTTTTCAAAAGTCATTTTCCTTTCTGTCATTAACAATCACTTATAGGTCCATCTAAAAGGTTCACATTCTCTATCTATATATATCGTATATACATTTTCAACCATAGCAGCAGAAAATCAGATTAATCATGAGCACAGTTAATGTACCACATCAGTAAGGCCTTGGGTAACTTTTATCCTATTGACAACAATTCATTCTTAAATATTTTGACTCACTTTTAAATTTTAAAATGGATTTGTCTTTTAAAAATGCTATACTTCCAGATCTTTAATGAATAGCTATCAAAATCTTTGTAAATAAAAGCAACACAGTAATTTCTCTGTACACATTTAAAAAATATATATATGTGCATTCATGTTTCATTAATATTTTCTTGTTTTCTTAATAAAGAATGGTAATTTAGATGTATTTTATTTCTATAAATATAAAAAAATACTTCTTACCCATTGTTTCATTGTTTCTTTTGAAAAAGCCACAGCCTAATATTCCATGCCTAAAGTCCAGTAATACAAGGGTGATCAAAGTTCTATATACCCAGGTTCTATATAAATTCAAGTTTTAGGTGAAAACAAATTTAAGACATCACTGTGTGTGACAGAATCGTTTACTTAATATGCTTATACTCATCTTTCTCATTCATTTTCATGACACATTTACTTCAGTAAGATATTGATTACATTTGCCAGAATGAGTAGAATTCAGGTTGCAGCAAATCTGTTTTAGAACTTTATTTCAAAAAAAAAAAAAAAGGAATGGTAAGCATATGATAGATAAATACTAAAGGAACTCATTATTTCATCATTTAGTTTCAACCTGCTTTGCTCTGCTGCTTTGCTTTCAAGAGGTTATTTTTCTTACTCATTTTAAACTTTAATCTGCAATATAATTTTTTTCTCCTGCAGGAATTCTGCCAAACCTCACTAATAAATTTAGTGAGGTCTGACAAGTCTGTTTATATTTTTGTGAACTATGAAGATCAGGGGTTCCTAGAGTAGATGTGAAAGAGTGTAAGGTGTCATTTGGTTAATTTAAAACACATTATTGGACAGTTATTCCTGATCCTAATGGTATCATAATTAAATTTTATTTGAGTTAAAAGGCAGGATATTTAGTTTTAAATGTGGGTAAATATTTCAAAGGCTTTTCTTTGTGATTTATGAATTTTTTTGCAGGGCTGTTTCAATTTTTATGTTTCAAACAGCTTTTACTTAATGATATGCATTTTTCTCCTATTATAGTGAATTTTAATTTTGAAAAAAGATAAACATTCTATTACCAAATATTTATCTGTATATATTAAACAATCAAATAATATGTAAATATACAAGCAGATATAACCTTATAAGCATGAGTTAAATAATGGATTACATGGGGAAATAACAGTTTAAAATTTATGAGGATTTATTATGTGGGAATAGCTTTACTACATCATTTTAATGCTCCTATAAACATATTTATGTGCATTTTATACCTAAGTTGTATTTGTAATTGTTCCTAAGTATCCATGAAGTATGTGAACATTCACAAAACTGCTTGAAAAGTGGCTCTGAGTGGACACTGAGAGACCACAATGAACATAATGTGGGGAAGCAACATTTGCACCTGGATAGAAATAGTTTGCTTTGATCCCCACGATAGTATCTATCTCTTGTAATTGTTATGAGGGTTAAGTTGTATGGTGTGAAAATTATTTGCCAGTGCCGCTGCTCCTGCTTTAAGTCACTTCAGTCGTGTCTGACTCTGTGCGACCCCATAGACGGCAGGCCACCAGGCTCCCCTGTCCCTGGGATTCTGCAGGCAAGAACACTGGAGTGGGTTGCCGTTTCCTTCTTCAACGTATGAAAGTGAAAAGTGAAAGTGAAGTCGTTCAGTCGTGTCTTGACTCTTCGTGACCCCATGGACTGCAGCCCACCAGGCTTCTCTGTCCATGGGATTTTCCAGGCAAGAGTACTGGAGTAGGGTGCCATTGCCCTCTCCATTTCCCAGTTCTAGACATATAATAATCTGTCAATAGATGCATTATGAGAATTGAATCCAATTACATCTCTTTAGTTTTTAATTCATGGTAGAGTTAATCTGCATTTCAATCTGTGTGGATTGGATCAATTTATGGCATTTCTTTCTCCTCTGACTTAAGAGGGCAGTTGAATTTAAGAAAAAGCTGAAGTGAGTGTTTGAAAGGACTGGAGTCAGGTGTACCACTTAAGCAGTACACATCTTTGTGTGTTTCAAAGGGAGTGTTCTTAATTTTTTGACTCTGGGAGGCAGTTCACTTCATTTCAGTTCAGTCACTCAGTCATGTCTGACTCTTTGCGACCCCATGAATCGCAGCACACCAAGCCTCCCCTGTCCATCACCAACTCCTGGAGTCCACCCAAACTCATGCCCATCGAATTGGTGATGCCATCCAGCCATCTCATCCTCTGTTGTCCCCTTCTCCTCCTGCCCCCAATACTTCCCAGAATCAGGGTCTTTTCCAATGAGTCAACTCTTCGCATGAGGTGGCCAAAGTACTGGAGTTTCAGCTTCAACATCAGTCCTGCCAATGAACACCAGGACTGATCTCCTTTAGAATGGACAGGTTGGATCTCCTTGAAGTCCAAAGGACTCTCAAGCATCTTCTCCAACACCACAGTTCAAAAGCATCAATTCTTTGGTGCTCAGCTTTCTTCACAGTTCAACTCTCACATCCATACATGACCACAGGAAAAACCATAGCCTTGACTAGATGGACCTTAGTTGGCAAAGTAATGTCTCTGCTTTTGAATATACTATCTAGGTTGGTCATGACTTTTCTTTAAAGGAGTAAGTGTCTTTTAATTTCATGGCTGAAGTCACCATCTGCAGTGATTTTGGAGCCCCCAAAATAAAGTTTGACACTGTTTCCGCTGTTTCCCCATCTATTTCCCCTGTTTCCCCATCTATTTCCCATGAAGTGATGGGACCAGATGCCATGATCTTTGTTTTCTGAGTGTTGAGCTTTAAGCCAACTTTTTCACTCTCCCCCTTCACTTTCATTAAGAGGCTTTTTAGTTCCTTTTCACTTTCTGCCATAAGGGTGGTGTCATCTGCATATCTGAGGTTATTGATATTTCTCCGGGCAATCGTGATTCCAGTTTGTGCTTCTTCCAGCCCAGTGTTTCCATGATGTACTCTGCATATAAGTTAAATAAGCAGGGTGACAATATACAGCCTTGACATACTGCTTTTCCTATTTGGAACCAGTCTGTTGTTCCATGTCCAATTCTAACTGTTGCTTCCTGACCTGCATGCACATTTCACAAGAGACAGGTCAGATGGTCTGGTATTCCCATCTCTTTAAGACTTTTCCACAGTTTATTGTGATCCACACAGTCAAAGGCTTGGCTGATCCACACAGTCAAAGGCTTTGGCATAGTCAATAAAGCAGAAATAGATGTTTTTTTTGGAACTCTCTTGCTCTTTCCATGATCCAGCAGATGTTGGCAATTTGATCTCTGGTTCCTCTGCCTTTTCTAAACCAGCTTGAACATCAGGAAGTTCACAGTTCACATATTGCTGAAGCCTGGCTTGGAGAATTCTGACCATTAATTTACTAGCATGTAGATGAGTGCAATTGTGCAGTAGTTTGAGCGTTCTTTGACATTGTCTTTCTTTGGGATTGGAATGAAAACTGACCTTTTCCAGTTCTGTGGCCACTGCTGAGTTGTCCCAATTTGCTAGAATATTGAGTGCAGCACTTTCACAGCATCATCTATCAGGATTTGAAATAGCTCTACTGGAATTCCATCACCTCCCCTAGCTTTGTTCATAGGCCCACTTGACTTCAGATTCAGGATGTCTAGCTCTAGGTGAGTAATCACACCATCGTGATTATCTGGTCATGAAGATCATTTTTGTACAGTTCTATGTATTCTTGCCACCTCTTCTTAATATCTACTGCCTTGGTAGACTTCAGATCAAGATGAAAGAGAATTATCTAACAGCACAAATGCTAAACAACAGAAAGAGCTACTTAAAATGATGGCAGCTTTCTAGTCTTTGAAGAAATAAGAGAGATTGTATGACTACTAGTTCACATGTCATTTGCAAGAATGGGCACCTAGGATTTTGGAATCAATATTTTATTTCAATAGCTGAGAAAACTAACCACTAAAAGAGTTCAGAAAAAAAAAAAGGAAAGTTATATAGATGTATACAGGAGTGAGGCAGTCCTGACTAATGATTAAGAGAAGTGACTAATCCATACTGTCACCTACCAGACGGGGCTATCAGTTATATTAATAGACAGATTTCTCCTTATTTTCCAGCCTTAATTCAAATTCAAATGAGAGGAAACTCTTTATCTTCTGTCTTTAGGCTACTGTGCAGTATTTTACTCTTTTTTTTTTTTTTTGAGAGACAGGCTAGCAATATAGACTTCAGAAGCAGAATGCTTTGGTACCATTGTATATTTGCCATATACTACTAGTATATATAGTAAAACTCAGAACCTGATCTGTAAAGTGGAGATAACAATAGTACCTATCCCTATCTCTGTTGTGATGATTTTTTTAAAGATATTTTAAAAGTATAATACATAGATTGTGTATTAAATAGTGCTCCCATAAATGTTTACTATTATTTATGAACTGGAGTTAATGCGTTTTAATTATTTGCTGCAAAATCAATAAGGGAGATAACCTGATGATTTCCCAGGCATATTTCTTAAATTAGTGAGAACAGTATTTCTAGTTATTTTTAAGTTAGAAAATACAGTAACAATAATAAGGCTGGTAATGAATGATCATCATCGCCAAAATCTATAAGTGAGAAAGAAACAAAGAAAATAAACCTAGCTCTACTTGCTTACTCAACAGTTTAAAAATTACAGGAAATGTAATTCAAAGAATAGAAACACAATATTAAATATAAAAATACATGAAATAATTCGATATATCTCTAGTGGCTCTCTCAGGTTATCATTGTTAGGCTTATTGGTAGATAATTCATCCTTTGGAAGGGATCATGTCTCCTATTCTTTTGTATGATCTCACATTTACTAGTACATTGGGCACTCAACGATTATTAATGTCATTTCCCAGCAGGTGCAAGAATTGGAGTAGGTTTTAATAAATGATTTATGTTAGTAATAAGATGTGTAAATACAACAGTCATCCAAGAAAAGTAAATGGGCCAATGAGGTTGGGGAATAAAAGTACTTTCAATTACCCACTTTACACCCACAGGTCTTAGATTATGTGGCCAGAATTTTTAGCAAAACCCACCTGTGTTTGACAGACTTAGTGTAATTCCTATAATTGTTTTTCTGCTCCTTTAAAATAAATTATTTGACTTTTTCTTTGCACGGCTACATCAATTTTTCCTTACTTTTGCACAAGAACTTTAAATTTACATCCCAGAGGAGGCTCTGGGAAGTCTTAGGGTATCAGATAAACTTGGACTGGAGGAGTGCCAGACATATTAAAGAATCTACAACAAGGATAAGACTAGTCATAAAATCCTCCTTCCTTAGGAATCTGAATAGATAAAGGAAAAGACAGTTTTGCAACTTCCCCTTTCAAAGATACAGATCTCTGTCTTTCAAAACAGCACTATTGTTTGCTAATCTTCCTGCAATGTCAAGTGTGACTTTTTCTGTCTTTTTTTCCTTTCTCCTGATTACTTGAATAAACAGCACATTGCAAAATGTTTCTCTCAGAGAGCAAGTAGTGCATCATTGCAAAGGTCAAGGCAGAAACCACAAGGAGGTTAAGATTGCCATCACAAACTGGTTAGTACAAACTTTTTTTTTTTTTAACTTCCTTATTATATCATTTAATCAAAACATTTAGAATACTTACCAAGTGAAAATACTAAGTCAAAGCATCTCTTCAAATTACCTTTCCAAAGGTAATTTGGAAAAATAATAAGGAAATATAAGGCTCAACTCCTACCTTTAAAGACTTTACAAACTACTCAGGGAGGTTCAGTTCAGTTCAGTTCAGTCACTCAATCGTGTCTGACTCTTTGTGACCCCATGAATCGCAGCATGCCAGGCCTCCCTGCCCATCACCAACTCCTGGAGTTCACTCAGATTCATGTCCATCGAGTCAGTGATGCCATCCAGCCATCTCATCCTCAGTCCTCCCCTTCTCCTCCTGCCCCCAATCCCTCCCAGCATCAGAGTCTTTTCCAATGAGTCAACTCTTCCCATGAGGTGGCCAAAGTACTGGAGTTTCAGCTTTAGCATCCTTCCTTCCAAAGAAATCCCAGGGTTGATCTCCTTCAAAATGGACTGGTTGGATCTCCTTGGAGTCCAAGGGACTCTCAAGAGTCTTCTCCAACACCACAGTTCAAAAGCTTCAATTCTTCAGCACTCAGCTTTCTTCACAGTCCAACTCTCACATCCATACATGACTACTGGAAAAACCATAGCCTTGACTAGATGGACCTTAGTCGGCAAAGTAATGTCTCTGCTTTTGAATATACTATCTAAGTTGGTCATAACTTTTCTTCCAAAGAGTAAGCATCTTTTAATTTCATGGCTGCAGTCACCATCTCCAGTGATTTTGGAGCCCACCAAAATAAAATCTGACATTGTTTCCACTGTTTCCCCATCTATTTCCCATGAAGTGATGGGACTGGATGCCATGATCTTCTTTTACTGAATGTTGAGATTTAAGCCAACTTTTTCACTCTCCACTTTCACTTTCACCAAGAAGCTTTTTAGTTCCTCTTCACTTTCTGCCATAAGGGTGGTGTCATCTGCATATCTGAGGTTATTGATATTTCTCCCAGCAATCTTGATTCTAGCTTGTATTTCTTCCAGCCCAGCATTTCTCATGCTGTATTCTGCATATAAGTTAAATAAGCAGGGTGACAATATACAGCCTTGACATACTGTTTTTCCTATTTGGAACCAGTCTGTTGTTCCATGTCCAGTTCTAACTGTTGCTTCCTGACCTGCATATAGATTTCTCAAGAGGCAGGTTAGGTGGTCTGGTTTTCCCATCTCTCTCAGAATTTTCCACAGTTTATTGTGATCCACACAGTCAAAGGCTTTGGCATAGTCAATAAAGTAGAAATAGATGTTTTTCTGGAACTCTCTTGCTTTTCCCATGATCCAGTGGATGTTGGCAATTTGATCTGTGGTTCCTCTGCCTTTTCTAAAACCAGCTTGAGCATCAGGAAGTTCATGGTTCACGTATTGCCTAAGCCTTAGACATACACATATGTATTGGTTTTCATCGTTGCTGTAACCAATAACTACAAACCTAAAACTACAAAATCTTGGCCTAAACAATACAATTAGCTGTCTTAGTATGTCAGAAGTCTGACTTGGGTTTCACTGAATAAAATCAAGGTAATAACAGGGCAATGTTCTTTCTAGGTGTTCTAGGGGAGAGTCTGTCCTAATTCCTTAGCTTGTGTCCCATTTCCTTGATCATCAAAGTCAACAATTTACATTTTCTGATTCTTCATCAGTCATCATGGCTCTCTCTGAAACAGCTGAGAAAGTTTCTCTGATTTAACGGACTTATGTGTTTGGGGAAAACGGATACATGTATATGTGTGTCTGAGTCCCTTTGATGTCCACCTGAAACTATCACATTATTGTTAATCAGCTACAAAATATAAAGTATTTTATAAAATAAAAAGTTAAAGAAATTAAAAACTCTAGTCACAAAGTGGGGAGAAAAAAGACATGTCATGAGATAGGGTCCACATTGATAATCTAAAACAATCTCCTATAAAAATATCCTCAACCTTAATCACATATCAACAGTCTCTTTTGCTATATATATTCATTGGGTTGAGGGATTAGGTCACAGATATCTTTAGGAGCAATTCTTCTGCCTCAGTTTAGCCACTCAGTCATGTCCGGTCCTTTGCAACCCCATGGACTGCAGCATGCCAGGCCTCCCTGTCCATCCGCAACTCCCAGAGCTTGCTCAAACTCATGTCCTTACTCGGTGATGCCATCCAACCATCTCATCCTCTGTCATCCACTTCTCCTGCCTTCAATCTTTCCCAGCATCAGGGTCATTTCCAATGAGTCAGTTCTTTGCAGCAGTACTGTTACGAAGTACATTCCTTCCTTCCAGTGAATACTCAGGGTTGATTTCCTTTAGGATTAACTGGTTGGATCTCCTTGTAGTCCAAAGGACTCTCAAGAGTCTTCTCCAACACCCAGTTCAAAAGCAACAATTATTCGGCACTCAGCTTTCTTTATAGTCCAACTCTCACATCCATACATGACTACTGGAAAAACCATAGTTTGACTAGACAGACCTTTGTTGGCAAGGTAATATCTCTGCTTTTTAATAAGCTATCTAGGTTTGTCATAAGTTTTCTTCCAAGGAGCAAACGTCTTTTAATTTCATGGCTGCAGTCACCATCTGCAATGATTTTGGAGCTCCCCAAAATAAACTCTGTCACTGTTTCCACTGTTTCCCCATCTATTTGCCATAAAGTAATGGGACCAGATGCCATGATCTTAGTTTTCTGAATGCTGAGCTTTAAGCCAACTTTTTAACTCTCTCCTCTTTCATCAAGAGGCTCTTCTGTTCTTCTTCACTTTCTGCCATAAGAGTGGTGGCATCTGCATATCTGAGGTTACTGACATTTCTCCCAGCAATCTTGATTCAGGCTTGTTGCTTCATCTAGCCTAGCATTTCTCATGATGTACTGTGTATATATCAAAATTCTCCAAGCCAGGCTTCAGTAGTACGTGAACTGTGAAATTCCAGATGTTCAAGCTGGTTTTAGAAAAAGCAGAGGAACCAGAGATCAAATTGCCAACATCTGCTGGATCATAGAAAAGCAAGAGAGTTCCAGAAAAACATCTATTTCTGCTTTATTTCTGCCTTTGATTGTGTGGATCACAATAAACTGTGGAAAGTTCTGAAAAAATGGGAATACTTGACCACCTGACCCGCCTCTTGAGAAACCTATATGCAGGTCAGGAAGCAATAGTTAGAACTGGACATGGAACAATAGACTGGTTTCAAATAGGAAAAGGAGTACATCAAGGCTGCATATTGTCACCCTGCTTATTTAACTTCTATGCAGAGTACATCATGAGAAATGCTGGGCTAGAAGAAGGATAAGCTGGAATCAAAATTGCCGGGAGAAATATCAATAACCTCAGATACGCAGATGACACCACCCTTATGGCAGAAAGTGAAGAGGAACTAAAAAGCCTCGTGATGAAAGTGAAAGAGGAGAGTGAAAAAGTGAGAGTAACAGTAGACCTATAAAAATACCATTGGATTTAATTTTAATTTTGTTAAATTATCAAAAATAATGTTGATGCATGAAATAGTTTCTAAGTTTTGCTATTACAGATCATGTACTATTAAGATAGCATTTATTAGAGCTGAAATCAATCTCAATAGAGTATCAATGGATATAAATCTTGTGTTTTTGTCATAAATCAATGTCTAAAGATGTATGTCAGATAATAGGGGATCTTTCAGTATTCAACAAAAGCAGAACTTTGCTTTCAGGTTAAATTTCTTTTCTGTAAAATGACAGACTTTAGTTTACTTAAAAATCTAGTGGTCTACCAAATGGTAACCTGATTTTCCTTAAAGGAGTTTATGGTAGTTTGGGCCAATATAATTTTTTTTTTAATGTAGTCATGTGTATTTGTGTGCCTAAGTGCATAAAATTAAATGGTGAATTTACTAGTATTTGTCATGCTGTTTGAAGAAAAATATCAAAAATTTTTTGATATGTTAGGTAAAAATTCATAAAGCTTATTCAGAATCTAAATAGCTTTTGTTAGTCACTCATTAGGATATTTCAGACATTGTTGTGGGCTCTAAAAACCATTGTCCTTCCTCTCCCCATAAAATTATGGGAGTAAAATCTTCAAGTGAGGAATGAGACAGGAGGGAAGTCAGCATGGCACAACTATTAGCTATTGAGGATATGACAAAAACTGATTAGAATCAACCAGGCCCAAGATGGTGGTAGATCTGACTCCAGTTGAACTTCAGCCTCATTGTCATATATAAGTAGGCTAAATGACACACCCATAGGCAGCAGGACAGTTCTAATGCTGACCATAAAAGGCCAAAAAGTGAGCAGTGATCCAATTCCTGGAAATCTCCTCCTCTTCCCCCAAATAGTTGGAATAATCCTACCACTCATTAGCCTATGAAACTACTCAGCCCATAAAAACTAATCACCCTGTGTCTCAGGCCTCTCACCCTCTGTGATGGCCCAAACACTGTCTACGAAGTGTGTATCTTCCTGAATAAATTTGTTTTCACTTAAAAAAAATTATTACAACCTTTACTATAATCACTTTGCCAAAGAGTAAAATGAATTAATTTTTCCAGGTTTGCTCAGTAAGTTAGATAATTAGGATCTGAATTAGCTGGTCTTGACTTTGTACTGTTGACATACATTAAGAAAGAACTAAATAAATCTATAACAAGAAATGGTAAATTGTAGGGCATTAAAGTTATATATTGTACAGAAATCCTGAATTAAAAATTAAGCAAGACACACTTTTTTTTTCCTGATAAGTTGTCAGGTGATGCAGAATAACCATAATGTGAAAGAGTGCTTTAAAGAGTCATGAAGCTGTTTCTGAGGAAAAACACAGGAAAAACAAAGAAAAAAAATAACAAAAATATCCAAAACCTAAAACCTGAAAAATAAAATATTTAAACATAAGAAATGTTAAAATAAATATATTGTTTGGGGAGGGTGGATGGAATAAAGAAATGTTTTATTTATTTTTAAAAGGTTATTCATAAAAAATAAAAGTTTAAAATAACTACAATCTAGTGTTCTCCATTATGGGTGTTCTGCTAAATGGCATCACCTATTCAATATTTGAGGTAGAATTCTGTTTTAGAGTTTCAGGGTGATATTTGGTTCACTCTAAATTATTTTTTATTCCTTTATTCAGTATTAGATTAAAACATCCAGTAACATTCTTCATCTGTTCTTTAAGCCTGGCATTTTATGTAAGTTTGATATTTCCCCCAAACATTATTGTGAATTGAAAAAGCATGTAATTTTTAGCAAGATTAAACAAGTAAAGAATACAGGTAGTTTTAGGAATCATAAATTGAATTGCCTCCACATATTCATTCAACATTGCGTGGCCAGTGAAAAATGATATTTCTGATGGATTTGGTAGTCCCTTGGCTCTATGAAGTCTGTAGGAGTCCAAATACTGCCAAACTCGAGAGAGGCAAATCAGCCAAGGACCCTACCATGTAGAGAAAGAAGTCCCAGGCTCATAGATCAGGAATTTAAGGGTAAGCTTATTTAACAACTTAAACTGTATTGCCTTACAACTAAATTAGATAGAAATTCAGTCATTAAAAAAATTAACGTTAGTATGTTATATGGGACTATGCTACTATACCATTAGTTAGATATCTCTTTAAGTAATTCATAAGTAGAGTCAATAGACCAGAGGAGCTATGTACAGTATAGTTTAAGCAAACAAGCACCCCCACCCACCTGCCCACTTACACATTCACACAAAAGCAGTACTCAGCTGGGTGAAGACTTTTTCTCTCTAGTTTGAAATGTAATTCCTTGTATGGAGTGCCATCTGGTAAATGGAGTTGCCCTCAGTTATCCCCAAGACCACAATAAACATGCAACGTGTACATATAATAAAAAAGGAAACCTCAGTTTTATTACGTGGCTTTTAAGATGTAAAATAAATGGATTAAACAGTTGCTTTGCAAAATACCTCGTTGTGAATATTTCAGTTTTCTTACACTATAATTTAATCATTGTTGGATTCTAAATTCAGAGAAAAGACATGGATTCCCTAAATTCATACATTTTACTAATATACTAGTGTCCAACATCCCAGGTGTGGAATGCTTACGGTTTATAAGTTTGGGGGCACTCCCAGATGTAACAAAGCAGCCAACAGCTGGAAATACATAAAAGCTGGCCTCTAAGCACAAGGTGATGAGTGTTAGTTAACTAGGCCCCCTAGATTCAAAGAATGGCCCCTTGTGGCTCAGAAAACAAAACTGAAAATGCAACATCATAGAGTTCAGTTTTAGCTCAGATTTCCTGGTGTTCTCAATGCCTATCTTCTCTTTACTCCCCAAAGACAAGGAACAGCTCTAATCATATGACTATCCTTTGATTTTAGAATTTTTAAATCCACTGTACTATTGCTTTATAGACCTTAATGAACTTCACAAAGAAAAGTGATGTATGACACATTTCTAGAGGAAAAAAAAAAAAAAACACTGCTTTTTTACACACTTGACAATTCCTACCTGTGACGATGTTATTGTCATTTTTCAGGATGTTGCCTTGTGGTTGATCTTACCACAAATTTGGCAACAGATTTCCTGGGAGGGTGGCAAAAATCGGGGTGAGAGTTGAGTGTATGATTTGATTGAATAATCATTAATCATTTTAGTGGTTAAGCAACGTTGAATCAATTTAAAGCACCTTACATTACATCTATAATGCATCATTAAGTTCTGCCAGTCGTTTTCTACTAGGTCATTTAAAAAAATGTAATAGACAAAAACTTGCCACTTTCTCAGTATGTGTGGATTGTATCACATTCCATAGTAGACAGGTGTCTTGTTAAAAATATACCTAATTTTAAGTTTATCTCATGACAAATTGTTCTGTGTGTGTGTCTGTCCTACGTGCCTGGCATATTCTCCAAACAATGATCTGGAGAGCTGTCTTCTGTCATAGCTATTTTATGTTCAAAAGATAAAGTAACTGGAGTCCTGTTATACTTGTTCCAACAATATAAAATACTAATAGAAAGTGGGAGGCTTTCAAAGTATCAATAAATGTCACCAACATACAGATTATTTTTTAGTATTCTATTTGTATTACATCTTTAACAGTCATTTTTTACCCTTCTGTTTGAGCCTATAATCACATTTAAATGATGTCTTAGACTAGATCAACATTATCTAATAGAACTTTCTGCATTGATGGAAATATTCTATATCTGCATTGTTCGTGATGGGAGCCACAAAAATTTGACTGCTAAGAATTTGAAACATAGCTAATGCAACTTTGAAAGTTTAGTATTAATTTTACTTAATATAAGTTTTTACATAGCAACATACGGCTTTGCTGCCAATGCTGACAGCACAGGGTAAGGTAAGGTACAATGTGGCCATTGTATTTTGTCTTGGAGAAATTTTCAAATAAATATGCCATCATGCCTACTTTTATCATGTTGTTTCCTGATTCTGCTTCCCTTATTTATAAATGCTTTCTATCTGGTCCAAAGTTTTAGTTGCACTAGTACTCCGTGTTAGACTGAGTACTTTAGACATTAGTACTGAGTCAGAGTACTGAGACTTTAGTACATTAGACATAAGATTCAGTACTCAGACTAAGTACTAAGACTTTAGTACATTAGACATACCTTTAAATTTGTTTTCTGAAAACATAATCATTTTCTATCCCTTAGAACATATACTCCTTTTTCATTAGGAACTACTGGTAAAGATATCTGTGTCTTAGCCTGTTTGAGTTGCTATATAAAGACTGGGTGGTTGATAGAGCAGAAATTTATTTCCCACAGTGTTGGAGGCTGGAATTTCAAGATCAGGGCACCAGCAGATTGGTGTCTAGTGAAGGCCTGCTTTCTGGTCCACAGATGGTGCCTCTGTGTCTCCTCACATGGCAGAAGGGCAAAAGGAGCTCTTCTGTACTTTGATAAAGACACTAATCCCATTCCCAAAGCACCTCCCAAAGACTTTGCCTCCTAATACTATCATTTTGGGGGTTATAATTTCCATATTCGAATTTGGGGGGCAAAAACATAGTAGCACTTTGAATATAAGTGAAGGCAAATTGATATATTGATCAATATTATATATACATGTTCTGTATTATTGAAAGGAAATCAATACAACTCATAATGAAGTTTACAATATTTCCTATATTATAGGTAGTCAACACGATTATCAGTGGTGAGGCCTACATTTGAAAAATTACCACTTAGAAGGTGGAACATGTAAGTGGGGGAAAAATGAGAAGATATGGTTGTATGGGAAAGATAAGCCATCTCAAAGATTACACAGGAACTTTTTTCTTACGTGGAAAGATCAGAATTGCATAAAAGTATAATGACCATTAAGTAGAACAGTCAAATTTTAAAGCTAGGAAGAAGGTTGCTAATCTTTCAATCTGGATCTCTGTCCCTGTGGTATACTATTTGATGGCAGTGACTTGATATCTAGACAGCTATGGCTTAGAATCACATGTTATTAGCAGTTTAACGAATGCAAGTTACTTATCATCTCTAAATCTCAGTTTTTTAATATGTAAATCAGAGACAGTAGTAACAAATACATCTTACATAGCTTCTGTACAGGGGTGGGTGGGTGAGATAATACATTTGAAATGTTGAGCAAAGTACTGCTATGTAGTGTCCCATTTTAGTGGTAAGGAAGCTGAGTTTTAGGGAGATTAATTAACTTTCTTAATTAGTAACTCTAGGGAAATTAAAATGGATGAAGTCTCTTGTCCAAGCTTCAGAAGCAGGAGAGCAGGCCTCTGACCTTGCTTCTGACCTGCTTGGACACTGCCCTGATTCCATGCCTGCCCATAAGCACAGCTAGTCAGGTGGCACTTTAGATAAGAAAAGGAGTGAGTCTTAGAATTCTTGAGCCCTGGAGGTCTGGCCAACCTTGCCTGGAGTTTAACAAAATCCCATGACTCACAAGAAAAACAAAGAGCACTGTACAAATGTTAAGGTAAAAGCAGAGCTGCACTTTTGCATGCACACTGATGATGATATCAGTGTGCAGTTTAGGATTATAAGCTAGAACCACCCTCAAACTGCAATTTGAAGTTTCACCCGTGGAGTGGACGCACTGCATGGGACCTTTTCCCCACTGAGACTCCAGACTGCTGTTACTTGAGACTTCCCAGCATGCTGTTCAAGGCTGGATGCGGACTGGTCCAGTTTGGTGATGTATGTGCTGTTACTCTTCTCTACTCTTTTCTTTTAAAGACTGTATATTGAAATTAAGTTAAATAATCCTCTATTAAATATTGAAATTGAGTGTAACAAGTGGTTTATTTTGTTCATGAATCCTTTGAATCTAAAACAAAAATAAAACTTTTGGCAAAACATAAATTATCACTGTGAGCAGGATTTGTGAAACAAAATGCCACTCTAATAGGAAAGAGGCTAAAATTAATGAAGTTTTCATTCCCAAATGGGAAGATTTCCCTTAGTGCTCACTTTCTACTGAATTGGGGCCCCCAGTGATTGTGTGAAAATTGGGACTCTGAATTAAAGCAGGCTGAACATTTTGAAGTTATTGTATGCTTGGGGTGTGCATCAATTTAGAAAGGACAAGACTGTGTCTCTTAGTCTACTGTAGGTACATGAAACCAAAAATTAAAAATGGTTCAAGAGAAATCACAGTTGTAGAAATAATTATGTGATTTGCTAAGACAATTGTCCGTGTCAAAATTATATTTTAGCTGACCTAGTCTCCAGATTTCAGTTGGCAGCTGAAAAAGCTGCCATAAAATTTATGTAAGCTAAATATCAAAACTGGCACAGTGAGGTTAACATAAAAAAAAGTTCATCTGGTAATGCCTAAAGCAGGGGTAGATTGGTACCCTGATGCTTGGGATGGGAGATTAATCCTTCCAAAATTCAGGGATCCACTCAGACTATAAAGTTTTGGGAAATATAATGGGCTAAAGAATATAGAAATGTAAAGGGCAATTGGTTTCTGGCAATAGCACATTCCATATTTGGGCCAGATATTGAACCCACTTTACAAGGTAACTTGCTGTGAAGAAACTTTTAAGGAAAGAAAATGTAAATGAGAGAAGAGATGTAGGAATAATTATGCTTTATGTATTTTTACCTAAAATAGTTTCTCCAGGTTTTGATGATCTGTATTTCTAGAGTTGTACTAAATTAAGTTAAATGATGGAAGTTTAAATAATTAGGCCATTTTCAAATAAAATAAGATGCTGAAACAATAATTACTAAACATTGGCTTTTTTTTTTTTTTTAAACAGAGAAACAAAACACTTAGAACTATTACTGGATATGTTTGGTATCATCCTGAGATATTCTTTATAAGAAAGCAAAAAGTTTTAGAAATTATCTCTGGTATTTATGTTCACCAATAGAGGAATGTTAATATAAAGGACAGTTTACAGTTGCTTAAAGAAAGTAGATGTGTGTTTTCAGTAAATAAGTCACGAGGAATGGAATTGCATTTTATTAAGGCACAAGAAAGTAGATCTGACTTACACATGTCTGTTTCTGAATGGGAAAATAAAGTGATGAATATGGAGTGATAAGAAAGGTTTGTGAAACGTGAATCCTGAGAAAAGAGTTGTATGCATGGTACAAGTTTTCTGGGGATGTTGAACTGCCTTTAACAACAGATATTAACTTTCTTTACCTCTTAAGTGATATGTTCTGTATTAGCTTCTTAAATCTTTATTGTTACTTTGTCTAAGTGAATAGCATTGTTTCATAGTGACCTATGATCTCATCTGACAGTGTTCTAAACCCTCTGACTCATTTTGACAGAATTTTCTAAAATCAAATTCTAATGAACTTCTTTTGACCTCTAGTTAACTTTGTGGTGCCTCAGAGGTCCCTTGAACCACCCCAAAGAAAGATATTAAACTAATTAGGTTCATTTGGTATGCTAAAGTTACATGGGAAATACTGTCAAATAAGTCATAAATCTTCTCAATAAGGTTATATTGTATGGTAAATGTTACTAATACAGATATTCTAGAAATTATATAGAATTCATGAAGTTCTGATAGGTCCTGGTAAAATGTTGTCAGTCACAATTCCAGCTATTACATTCAACTGTTACATGTCACCTCAGTGACCAAGTTACTTTGTCACGTGGATATAATCAGGCTTTAAATGTACCTTCTTAAGCCTTTTGTCATCAGCAGCTATAGTTTCACTCTGATGCCTTCGCAAAAAAAAAAAAAAAAAAAAAATTACTATCAACTCTTCAAAATTTACAGAAAGGACCTTCTAAATCTAAGATAATTAAGATTACCTAGATAAACAAATTTTGTTATTAACAATAAGCTAGTATCTGACTGGAATTAGCTTTTCTCTCTGGGTTAAGAGAACTGTTTTCTTGATACTTTTTGACAAAAGTTGAAGCAAGATCCTGTATGACCTACCTCCTAGAGTAATGGAAATAAAAGCAAAAATAAACAAAAGGGACCTAGTTAAACTTAAAAGCTTTTGCACAGCAAAGGAAACCATAAACAAGTGAAAAGACAACCCCTAGAATGGGAGATGATACTTCAAAATGAAGAAACTGACAAAGGATTAATCTCCAAAGTATACAAGCAGCTCATGCAGCTCAATATCAGAGAAATAAACGACCAAATTAAAAAAACAAAAACCAAAAAAACAGGTAGAAGACTGAAACAGCCCCAAAGAAGACATACAGATGGCCAATAAACATGAAAAAATGCCCAACATCACTATCAGAGAAATGCAAATAAAAATAACAATGAGATATCACCTCACACCAGTCAGAATGGCCATCATCAAAAAATCTACAAGCAATAAATCCTGGAGAGGATGTGGAGAAAAGGGAACCATCTCGCACAGTTGGTGGGAATGTAAACTGACACAGCCACTGTGGAAAACAGTGTGGAGATTTCTTTACAAACTAAGAATAAAGTTACCATGATGAAGAGAAGTGAAGTGTTAGTCACCCAGTCATGTCTGACTCTTTGTGAACCCCTGGACTATATTCTGACAGGCTCCTCTGTGCATGGGATTTCCCAAGTAGGACTACTAGAGTGGGTAGCCATTCCCTTCTCCAAGGGATCTTCCCGACCTAGGGATCCAATCTGGGTCTCTCTTGCATTGCAGACAGATTCTTTAATATCTGAGTCATCAGGTAAGTCTAAAGTTACCATCAGTTCAGTTCAGTCGCTCAGTCATGTCCGACTCTTTGTGACCCCGTGAATTGCAGAACGCCAGGCCTCCCTGTCTATCACCAATTCCTGGAGTTTACTCAGACTCAAATCCATCAACTCAGTGATGCCATCCAGCCATCTCATCCTCTGTCATCCCCTTCGTCTCCTGCCCTCAATCCCTCCCAGCATCAAAGTCTTTTCCAATGAGTCAACTCTTTGCGTGAGGTGGCCAAAGTACTGGAGTTTCAGCTTTAGCATCATTCCTTCCAAAGAAATCCCAGGGTTGGTCTCCTTCAGAATGGACTGGCTGGATCTCCTTGCAGTCCAAGGGACTCTCAGGAGTCTTCTCCAACACCACAGTTCAAAAGCATCGATTCTTCGGCGCTCAGCCTCCTTCACAGTCCAACTCTTACATCCATACATGACTACTGGAAAAACCATAGCCTTGACTAGACGGACCTTTGTTGGCAAAGTAATATCTCTGCTTTTGAATATGCTATCTAGGTTGGCCATAACTTTTCTTCCAAGGAGTAAGCGTTTTTAATTTCATGGCTGCAGTCACCATCTGCAGTGATTTTGGAGCCCCAAAAAGAAAGTCTGACACTGTTTCCACTGTTTCCCCATCTATTTCCCATGAAGTGATGGGACCGGATGCCATGATCTTCGTTTTCTGAATGTTGAGCTTTAAGCCAACTTTTTCACTCTCCTCTTTCACTTTCATCAAGAGGCTTTTTAGTTCCTCTTCACTTTCTGCCATAAGGGTGGTGTCATCTACATATCTGAGGTTATTGATATTTCTCCTGGAAATCTTGATTCCAGCTTGTGTTTCTTCCAGCCCAGCCTTTCTCATGATGTACTCTGCATATAAGTTAAATAAGCAGGGTGACAATATACAGCCTTGACGTACTCCTTTTCCTATTTGGAACCAGTCTGTTGTTCCATGTCCAGTCCTAACTGTTGCTTCCTGACCTGCATACAGATTTCTCAAGAGGCAGGTTACGTGGTCTGGTGTTTCCATCTCTTTCAGAATTTTCTTTTTTTTTTTTTAATTTTATTTTTACTTTATTTTACTTTACAATACTGTATTGGTTTTTCCATACATTGACATGAATCCGCCACGGGTGTATACAAGCTCCCAATCCTGAATCCCCTTCCCACCTCCCACCCCATATCATCTCTCCGGATCATCCCGTGCACCAGCCCCAAGCATCCTGTATCCTGTATCAAACATAGGCTGGCACTTCGTTTCTTACATGATAATATATATGTTTCAATGCCATTCTCCCCAATCATCCCACTCCTCTCCCTCTCCCTCAGAGTCCAAAAGTCCGTTCTATACATCTGTGTCTCTCTTGCTGTCTCGCATACAAGGTCATCATTACCATCTTTCTAAATTCCATATATATATGTGCCAGTATATTGTATTGGTGTTTTTCTTTCTGGCTTACTTCTCTCTGTATAATCGGTTCCAGTTTCATCCATCTCATTAGAACTGATTCAAATGTATTCTTTTTAATGGCTGAGCAATACTCCATTGTGTATATGTACCACAGCTTTCTTATCCATTCATCTGCTGATGGACATCTAGGTTGTTTCCAAGTCCTGGCTATTATAAACAGTGCTGCAATGAACATTGGGGTACATGTGTCTCTTTCAATTCTGGTTTCCTTGGTGTGTATGCCCAGCAGTGGGATTGCTGGGTCATAAGGCAGTTCTATTTGCAATTTTTAAGGAATCTCCACACTGTTTTCCATCATGGCTGTATTAGTTTGCATTCCCGCCAGCAGTGTAAGAGGGTTCCCTTTTCTCCACATCCTCTCCAGCATTTATTGCTTGTAGACTTTTGGATCGCAGCCATTCTGACTGGTGTGAAATGGTACCTCATTGTGGTCTTGATTGCATTTCTCTGATAATGAGTGATGTTGAGCATCTTTTCGTGTTTGTTAGCCATCCGTATGTCTTCTTTGGAGAAATGTCTGTTTAGTTCTTTGGCCCGTTTTTGATTGGGTCGTTTATTTTTCTGGAGTTGAGCTGCATAAGTTGCGTGTATATTTTTGAGATTAGTTGTCAGTTGCTTCATTTGCTATAGTTTTCTCCCATTCAGAAGGCTGCCTTTTCACCTTGCTTATAGTTTCCTTTGTTGTGCAGAAGCTTTTAATTTTAATTAGATCCCATTTGTTTATTTTCGCTTTTATTTCCATTATACTGGGAGGTGGATCATAGAGGATCCTGCTGTGATTTATGTCGGAGGGTGTTTTGCCTATATGCTCCTCTAGGAGTTTTATAGTTTCTGGTCTTACATTTAGATCTTTAATCCATTTTGAGTTTATTTTTGCATGTGGTGTTAGAAAGTGATCTAGTTTCATTCTTTTACAAGTGGTTGACCAGTTTTACCAGCACCACTTGTTAAAGAGATTTTCTTTACTCCATTTATAGTCTTGCCTCCTTTGTCAAAGATAAGGTGTCCATAGGTGTGTGGATTTATCTCTGGGCTTTCTATTTTGTTCCATTGATCTATATTTCTGTCTTTGTGCCAGTACCATACTGTCTTGATGACTGTGGCTTTGTAGTAGAGCCTGAAGTCAGGCAAGTTGATTCCTCCAGTTCCATTCTTCTTTCTCAAGATTGTTTTGGCTATTTGAGGTTTTTTATATTTCCATACAAATCTTGAGATTATTTGTTCTAGTTCTGTGAAAAATACCACTGGTAGCTTGATAGGGGTTGCATTGAATCTGTAGATTGCTCTGGGTGGTATACTCATTTTCACTATATTGATTCTTCCGATCCATGAACATGGTATATTTTCCCATCTATTAGTATCCTCTTTGATTTCTTTCATCAGTGTTTTATAGTTTTCCATATATAAGTCTTTAGTTTCTTTAGTATTAGTTTCTTTCTAAGTATTTTATTCTTTTCGTTGCAATGGTGAATGGAATTTTTTCCTTAATTTCTTTTTCTACTTTCTCATTATTAGTGTATAGGATGCAAGGGATTTCTGTGTGTTGATTTTATATCCTGCAACTTTACTATATTCATTGATTAGCTCTAGTAATTTTCTGGTGGAATCTTTAGGATTTTCTATGTAGAGGATCATGTCATCTGCAAAGAGTGACAGTTTTACTTCTTCTTTTCCAATATGGATTCTTTTTATTTCTTTTTCTGCCCTGATTGCTGTGGCCAAAACTTCCAGAACTATGTTGAATAGTAGCAGTGAAAGTGGGCACCCTTGTCTCATTCATGACTTTAGGGGAAATGCTTTCAATTTTTCACCACTGAGGATAATGTTTGCTGTGAGTTTGTCATATATAGCTTTTATTATGTTGAGGTATTTTCCTTCTATTCCTGCTTTCTGGAGAGTTTTTATCATAAATAGATGTTGAATTTTGTCAAAGGCCTTCTCTGCATCTATTGAGATAATCATACGGCTTTTATTTTTCAATTTGTTAATGTGGTGAATTACAATGATTGATTTGCAGATATTGAAGAATCCTTGCATCCCTGGGATAAAGCCCACTTGGTCATGGTGTATGATCTTTTAATGTGTTGCTGGATTCTGATTGCTAGGATTTTGTTAAGGATTTTTGCATCTATGTTCATCAGTGATATTGGCCTGTAGTTTTCTTTTTTGTGTGGCATCTTTGTCAGGTTTTGGTATTAGGGTGATGGTGGCCTCACAGAATGAGTTTGGAAGTTTACCTTCCTATGCAATTTTCTGGAACAGTCTCAGTAGGATAGGTGTTAGCTCTTCTCGAAATTTTTGGTAGAATTCAGCTGTGAAGCTATCTGGACCTGGGCTTTTGTTTGCTGGAAGATTTCTGATTTTCCACAGTTTCTTGTGATCCACACAGTCAAAGGCTTTGGCATAGTCAATAAAGCAGAAATAGATGCTTTTCTGGAACTCTCTTGCTTTTTCCATGATCCAGCAGATGTTGGCAATTTGATCTCTGGTTCCTCTGCCTTTTCTAAAACCAGCTTGAACATCAGGAAGTCCACGGTTCACATATCGCTGAAGCCTGGCTTGGAGAATTTTGAGCATTACTTTACTAGCATATGAGATGAGTGCAATTGGGTGGTGGTTTGAGCATTCTTTGGCATTGCCTTTCTTTGGGATTGGAATGAAAACTGACCTTTTCCAGTCTTGTGGCCACTGCTGAGTTTTCCATATTTGCTGGCATATTGGGTGCAGCACTTTCACAGCATCATCTTTCAGGATTTGAAATAGCTCTACTGGAATGCCATCACCTCCACTAGCTTTGTTCATAATAATGGTTTCTAAGGCCCACTTGACTTCACATTCCAGGATGTCTGGCTCTAGATGAGTGATCGCACCATCATGATTATCTGGGTCGTGAAGATCTTTTTTGTACCATATGACCCATCAGTGTCACTACTGGACATATAGCTTGAAAAAAACATAATTAAAAAAGACATCTATACCCCAATGTTCATTGCAGCACTATTTACAATAGCCAGTACATGGAAGCAACCTAGATGCCCCTCGACAGATGACTGGATAAAGAAGTTGTGGTACATATATAGAATGGAGTATTACTCTGCATAAAAAGGAAAAAATTTGAGTCAGTTCTAGTGAGGCAGATGGACCTAGAGCCCGTTTTACGGAGTGAAATAAGTCAGAAGAGAAAAACAAATATCATATATAGACACATGTATTTGGAATGTAGAAAAATGGTATTGATGAACTTATTTGCAGGGCAGGGAAAGAGACACAGACAGAGAGAACAGACTTGTGGACACAGTAGGGAAAGGAGAGGGTGGGAAGAACTGAGAGAGTAGTATTAAAACATATACATGTCCATATGTAAAACAGCCAGCTAGTGAGAAGTTGCTTTGTAAAACAGGGAGCTCAGCCTGGTGCTCTGTGGTGTGGATGGGGTGGGAGGCATGTGAGGGAAGTTCAAGGGGGAGGGGACATACGTATACTTATGGCTGTTTCATATATTGTTCATTGTAAAGCAATTATCCTCCACATTAAAAAAAGAGAGAGAGAGAACAAAGTGTTCTTACAATCTGGCTATTGATAACAGACAACGTGAATTTCTTTGCCTTTAAGTTATTTATATTTGTTTTTCAAATCTGTTGTTACTTTGGTAAAGTAAATATTATTTCACAATGATCTATGAAGACTGTGACATAGATAAAGCTCATTCTCCTTCTACAAAAATTAACCACTCATTGCCAGACTTTTGCTATCCTGATGTCCTTAGAATATGGCAACAGTCTACTCCTAAATCAAGGAATTTAAAATGGATAAACAATAGCTGTAAATCAAACAGTTGGAGCCATAGCTGGTAGTTTAGTGGTAGAGAATCTGCCTGTCAATGGAGGAGACACAGGCTTGACCCCTGATTCAGGAAGATCCCACGCGCCATGGAGCAACTAAGCCTGTGTACCACAACAACTGAGCTTGTGCTCTACAGCCCGGGAGCCATAATTACGGAGCCCACAAGCCGCAACTACTAAAGCCTGTGCACCTAGAGCCCATGCTTTATAACAAGAGAAGCCACCGCGATGAGAAGCCTGCTGAGCACTACAACTGGAGAGTAGTTCCCACTCACTGCAACTGGAAAAAATCCAGAGCAGCAACAAAGAGCCAGCACAGCCAAACGTAAAAATAAATAATCCAATAATAAAAGACAAAACAGTAGGTGCTATGGGAAATCCAAGACAGTCACTTTTTTTTCCCGGGTCCTTCAAAACCTTCATTTTTATTTTATAAAACCTTCCCTGACTGCAGGGTTAATGCCCCACCCCCCACCCCCTACATACAATTATGTATTTTACTGAATATTAAATTCTAGCTTTACTAACTGAAATTTATGTTGACCAAGACTCAGTTCTCAGATAGTTACTGATTGTTATGTTTTATGGCTAAAAAGTTTAATTGAATTATTCTAAAGCTTATCTCAGAAATCTATCTTTGGATGGAGATCAGATACCCCATGAACTATAGCCAGGGGACATAAAATTACATGTATTTATCAATGAACTATATGCTGATTGAAGCTTATGGCATAAACAGCATAGCAAATGAGTGCCTTTGGGCTTCTGGAGTAGGAAATTTCCAGAGACTGGGAGAAATTACATGACCTTTGAAAAACAGCTATTGGTTTATTAACGGGCTTTGATTGGTATGGAACAATTGACTATAGATCATGCTATAATATTAAGACATCAAGTGCCAATCATGCAATGGGTACAAAGTTTACCCCAAACACACAGTGTTGGGTAAGTTCAGGAGTCCAGCATAATAAAATGGGAATGGTATATTCATGAGCAAGCCATATCTGTGCCATACGGGGTCACTGCCTTGAATGAAGAGATTTCTGAAATTCCTATTGAAGGCCATGAGCAAGAGGCTATAGCTACACATGAGAACTGAGCTGTCTGTAAATGGAAAAGCCCTTTGACTCTTTAACTGCACAAGAAAATAAGCACACATGATTCACTGATGGATCAGCTAAATATATAAGATTCACTTGCTATTGGAAAGTGGTGGCATATAACTCAGACACTACTAAATTGCTGACATAGGCTGAGGAGGGTAAAAGTAGCCAATTTGCCTAGTTATATGCTGTTTATCATGTAGTACAAGATAGTTTAACTGAATGCTGTATATACACAGACTTTTTATCAGTAGTCAATTGATCGGCCACCTTGCTTCCCCTATGGGTAAAGATTAACTGGCAAATTCACTTTGAAAAGTATGGAAAAAGGAATTATGGTCTGATGTTTGGGAAATTGTTTAAACTACTAATGTTTCAGTCTTTCATGTTGATGCTCACAGTGTTCCAAATTTTATGGCACAATGGTATATCTCTATTATAGATGAACAACCCCAAATCCAAGCAGTAGAAGTCTATCCAGACTCCAGAGAGTTAAACACTTTGACTTTGTGGGCACACCAATAATGTGGCCATCTGAGAGAAAATCAACATGCAGGTAGGCTCAGGATCAAGATTTCCTTAACTATGGATCTCATTAAATCTGTTTCTTTACAATGTCTAATTTGTCAACATAGTAAGCTTGGATGTTTTCTACAATTAGTCAAAGGAAGAATGGCATGTGGCAAGCTGCCTGGGCAAATATGGTAAATTGACTATATTGGTCCATTAATTCTGAGATAAAGAATGCCAATAAGTGTATACTCCTGTGGACACCTATTCTCAATATTTAGTGGCTATTCTTTTGGGAAAGCCAATCAGACTATAACTATTAAAACATTGGAGATAATTAATCTATGGAAAACTCAGCAGTGGCCACAGGACTGGAAAAGGTCAGTTTTCATTCCAGTTCCAAAGAAAGGCAATGCCAAAGAATGCTCAAACTACCGCACAATTGCACTCATCTCACATGCTAGTAAAGTAATGCTCAAAATTCTCCAAGCCAGGCTTCAGCAATATGTGAACCATGAACTTCCTGATGTTCAAGCTGGTTTTAGAAAAGGCAGAGGAACCAGAGATCAAATTGCCAACATCCACTGTATCATCGAAAAAGCAAGAGAGTTCCAGAAAAACATATATTTCTGCTTTCTTGACTATGCCAAAGCCTTTGACTGTGTGGATCACAATAAACTGTGGAAAATTCTGAAAGAGATGAGAATACCAGACCACCTGACCTGCCTCTTGAGTAATCTGTATGCAGGTCAGGAAGCAACAGTTAGAACTGGACATGGAACAACAGACTGGTTCCAAATAGGAAAAGGAATACATCAACGCTGTATATTGTCACCCCGCTTATTTAACTTCTATGCAGAGTACATCATGAGAAACGCAGGGCTGGAAGAAACACAAGCTGGAATCAAGATTGCTGGGAGAAATATCAATAACCTCAGATATGCAGATGACACCACCCTTATGGCAGAAAGTGAAGAGGAACTAAAAGCCTCTTGATGAAGGTGAAGGAGGAGAGTGAAAAAGTAGGCTTAAAGCTCAACATTCAGAAAATGAAGATCATGTCATCCGCTCCCATCACTTCATGGGAATAGATGGGGGAAACAGTGGAAACAGTGTCAGACTTTATTTTTCGGGGCTCCAAAATCACTGCAGATGGCGACTGCAGCCATGAAATTAAAAGACACTTACTCCTTGGAAGAAAAGTTATGACCAACCTAGATAGCATATTCAAAAGCAGAGACATTACTTTGCTGACTAAGGTCCGTCTAGTCAAGGCTATGGTTTTTCCTGTGGTCATGTATGGATGTGAGAGTTGGACTGTGAAGAAGGCTGAGTGCCGAAGAATTGATGCTATTGAACTGTGGTGTTGGAAAAGACTCCCGAGAGTCCCTTGGACTGCAAGGAGATCCAACCAGTCCATTCTGAAGGAGATCAACCCTGGGATTTCTTTGGAAGGAAGGATGCTAAAGCTGAAACTCCAGTACTTTGGCCACCTCCTGCGAAGAGTTGACTCATTGGAAAAGACTCTGATGCTGGGAGGGATTGGGGGCAGGAGGAGAAGGGGACGACAGAGGATGAGATGGCTGGATGGCATCACTGACTCGATGGACATGAGTCTGAGTGAACTCTGAGAGATGGTGATGAACAGGGAGGCCTGGCATGCTGCGATTCATGGGGTCGCAAAGATTCGGACACGACTGAGCGACTGAACTGAACTGAACTGATGATGTTGCACTTCAGATTCAGAGTGACAATGGGTGACGTTTTAAAGGTAAATTAATATAAAAATTTGCCCAAGAACATAATATACAATGCGTCTTTCATATTCTTTATCATTCTCAAGCTGCTGTTTGACTGATAGAATGAATGGTATGCTTAAACAGCAAGTAATTAAACTTGAAGATGGCTCTTATAAGAACTGGAGGACTAACTTAAATATGGGGCTTCCCAGGTGGCACTTGTGATAAAGAACCCACTTGCCAGTGCAGAAGATGCAAGAGACGTGGGTTCAATCCCTGGGTCAGAAAAATCCCCTGGAGAAGGGCAAGGCAACCCAATCCAATATTGTTGCCTGGAGAATCCCATGAACAGAGGACCCTGGTGGGCTATGATCATTAGGGTTGCAGAGCTGGATACAACTGAAGTGACTTAGCATGCACACACACACAACTTAAATAATGCTATCAATATTTTAAATAATAAACCTATAGGAGAATCAGGAAACACCTTTGATGAGAATGAGTATTTCAAACTTGCCAACTCATAAAATAGACTTCTATCCTGAAACAACTGAGTATTGGAAAATTAGCCCATGAGTTCTTATTCTCGTGAATAGATTATTCTTGGAAGCCTGGTTATAATGCAGCTTGTCCTTCATGCCTTAACCTTCAAGGATATGCTACAATTAAAGGAAAAATATGAAGAAAGCTAGTGGTGAATCTTCAGCTGAAGAAAGCTGAGCCAGACCAGAACTCAGGATAACTTCATCTGTCCAAAAGACTTTAAAACCAGTCTTTTCTTAACTTTACCTTTCCATAGACAAAATGTATCTGTCTGCTAGATTACACCACCGAAGACAATGGTACCCCACTCCAGTACTCTTGCCTGGAAAATCCCATGGACGGAGGAGCCTGGAAGGCTGCAGTCCATGGGGTTGCTGAGGGTCAGACACGAGTGAGCGACTTCACTTGCACTTTTCACTTTCATGCATTGGAGAAGGCAATGGCAACCCACTCCAGTGTTCTTGCCTGGAGAATCCCAGGGACGGGGAGCCTGGTGGGCTGCTGTCTCTGGGGTCACACAGAGTTGGACACGACTGGTGACTTAGCAGCAGCAGCAGCTAGATTTCACAGCTCTGGTAAAGATACAGCTCAAGCCTTGGACACAAGTATTATGTGACAATTTCCTGTGTCACTGTAATCGTCACGACAACTTACTGATAGACTGTGACAAGGGTAATGAGAGACCACTATGTGGACCAACTTCTCACACTTGGGGAACTCCACTTATTGGAGAACCCATCAACTATTGTGAATGAATTGTTTTCCCTAAAACCTATGATATGTTTTTTAAAATAGCCCCTGAATTAGTATATATTGTAACTGATGATGTAAACACTACATCTATATATCTGTTAGGAAGCCCTTTCCAGATGTCTAACATGTGTTGGTCATTTATATTGAAGGGGACCGTCTATTATTTTCTCTCCATGAAAATTTAGGTGTTACTGACTGAAATGTCCATGTCACCGACTCAGTGGCCATGAGTTTGAGCGAGCTCCAGGAGTTTGGCATGCTGCAGTCCATGGGGTCACAAAGAGTCGGACACAACTGAGCGACTGAACTGAACTGAACTGACTCAAATGCTATTTCCTACTTTGTCTGTTGCTAATATTAGCTTTTCCTTAGCACCCTATGTAAGATTTTGCAAAGAACTAAAGTATTACAAAATTTCATAGAAAAAGGAATAGTTCCTTTAATAGAACATTCTGTTGTTACTGCTATTACAGCCCAAAAGTTAATTGAAATAGGAGTTAATGTACAAAATCTTACTTCTAATTCATGGTGAAACTTTCTCTTTACAATATCCCCTACCACTCAGAAATGGTTTTCTATATTGTTTAACTCCTTGCTTGTTTCTTTAATTATCTTGTTTCTTTTGGGCTGTTTGGAATTGTTATTTGACCTACAGAATTAACAAGACTGCTCGTGCTATATTGCCTTATTCCCATGTTCTTCAGCCTCAACAATCCTGCGGCTGAATGTAAGGAAAATTAAAATGGAGGAAGTCTTGTTCAGGTTTCAGAAGCAGAAGAGCAGTCTACTGATCTTGCTTCTGATCTGCTTGGACACTGCCCAGATTCCATGCCTGCCCACAAGCACAGCTAGTCAGGTGGCACTTTAGATAAGAAAGGGAGTGGGTCTCGGAATTCTTGAGCCCCTAGAGGTCTGGCCAACCATGCCTGGAGTTTAACGAAATCCTATGACTCACAAGATAAAACAAACAACACTGTAAAAATGTTAAAGTAAAACCAGAGCTGCATTTTTGCATGCACAGTGATGATGATATCAGTTTGAGGCCTAGGATTATTAAGTGGAAACCCCCAAACTGCAATTTGAAGTCTCACCCATGGAGCGGATGCACTGCATTAGACCTTTTCCCAACTGGGACTCCAGACTGCTGTTCCTTGGGAATTCCCAGCATATGCTGTTCAAATCTGGATGTTGACTGACCCAATTTGGTGATGCACATGTTGTTACACTCCATTGTGTCTATTTCATTTTTCTTTTATTGGTCGTATATTGAAATTAAATAATCCTCTACTAATAATTGAAATTGTTTATTTGGGCGTAATGAATGGGTTTTTTTAAAATATATTAATCCTTGAAACTAAAATAAAAGTAAAACTTTTGGCAAGATAGTAACTGGGATTTGAAAACAAGTGTAGGACTAAACTGAGTCTACAAAGTAGTAGTAGCAAATAGAATGACACAATATATGTGCCTATTACTTAATAAAGAGATGAGTTGTCCAAGAATGTAGAGCTCCTTAGTGGTCTACAGAACACAAAGTCCTATCAGTTTTGCTCTAATGTAAATAGACTCAAACATCACTTGTGATTGAGAAACATGAGGCTTTTGAAGACAGGGATTTTTTTGAACGGAGTTGGGGGATCAAGTACAGGCTTTTAAAAAACATCAGCAGTGTACTTGTACTTTTTTCCCCAATCAATCTAGTTCGTGTGGAATACTAGAGTTAAACTTAAACTTATGAAAGATTAAAAATGATATTATGTAGGCAATGAGGATCCATCTTGTATTTATGGAATTATACAAGTTGTAGCATTTAAAATATTGTCTTCATAAATTTTCTGTCTCATCAAACAATTTTCACACTTTTGGGGATTTATACAGTTTAACAACTAAGGAGTATAAATGAAGAGCGGAGCATGGGAAAAATATGATTATGACTTGAAAAACTAATGAGAATCTTTATCAAGACAAAGTAAAATAATAGCATGTTTCATTACTTTGTGTATTTCATCATACTTCTGGGAGATTTAAAATTCTTTATACTTTCATTTATTTTGTAAATTATTCTTAAGCACCTCCTATATGTTTGGTATCAGGATAATTTTAGTGATTAACATCTTGTTCTTATAAGGTTTATAGAAATTTATCCCATCCTATGTGTTGTGATCAACAATGTTCAGCTCTCCCACCTGAATCTTATTCCTTCGGGATCTAGAGCAAATTATTTAAGAATAAAAATAATTTACTTAAGCTGTTTCAACTATAAATGGGGATTGTTTTTTTAATGTAGGTTTATTGTAAGGATTAGTAAGAATCTGTTTAAGAGTATTTGGTACAATGCTTAGCATACACCAAAAATTCAATGCATATTAGTTGTCATTTCAATATAGATAAACCAAATAACCTGTCAAAATAGAAATATAAATAATAATTCTAAATAAATTATATTTAATGTGGCAATGAAAACTGTGAAAATGTGTGACCTGTTAAATAAGATTGTTCAATTTCTTTTTGGTGCCCTAAGTTTCTTATCCAGGATGGATTTTGCCCCAAGCTATAATGGTAATTGCCATTATGCTTATAGCCCTGATTCTACTTTCTCTGAGAGAGAGAAAACAAATAGGAAGACTGGTCCTTCATTGTTTACCTGCAGAATTTACTTATCAAAAAATCTAGCTTCTTTAAAAGGAGCCTGAATCCCTAGCCAAGCACAGGAGCTACCTCGGGGCAAGTCAGAGTCATGGTCACACAGTAACATCCTGAAACTGAGAATCTGCAAGAAGTGTAATAGAAAGTGTGGGCTTCCCTGGTGGCTCAGACCATAAACAATCTGCCTTCAGTGGAGGACACCCTGGTTTGATCCCTGGGTTGGGAAGACCCCTTGGAGAAAGAAATGGCAACCCATTCTAGTACTTTTGCCTGGAAAATCCCATGGACAGAGGAGCCAGGTGGGCTACAGTCATGGAGTTGCTAAGAGTCGGACTAAAAAGTAAAGTAAAATGAGTACTTAGGACATTAGGAAAGGTTGACAAATTATTTGTGTGTTTGCTTGGTTTTGTTTTTATATGGAGGAAATGAGAAAAGAAAGGATTAAAAATAGGAAAAGGTAAGATGAAGTGGATTCCTCAAGGCTAGTTCTCTTAATAGCTAGCGCTTCCCTGGTGGCTCAGAGGTTAAAGCGTCTGCCTCCAATGCAAGAGACCCAGGTTCAATCCCTGGGCTCGATGGCTGGGTTGGGAAGATCCCCTGAAGAAGGAAGTGGCAACCCACTCCAGTATTCTTGCCTGGAGAATCCGATGAACAGAGGAGCCTGGTGGGCTACAGACCATGGGGTCAAAGAGTCAGACACGACTGAGTGACTTCACTTTCACTTTCTAGCTCTTCCTCAGGTTCAAGTCCTTTCAGGAGGTGGGGGTGAGCTGAACTGAAGGATGAGGAATGAGAGCTGTGGAAGAAAGGCTGTTTTGAAGATGGCTTTAATTTTGCCCACTACCATCTCTGGACAGCTCCAGAGACAGACCACATTATGCCCATTTTCCCTTCCTCTGTAGACAGAGACATTGTTCTTATTTGTATCCATTTCAGAAACACATGAGGCAACTATACCCCAAATTCATTAAAAATAACACAAGCTATTACCTAAAATAATCAAAGCACTATCTCAAGGTGCAAAGACAAACCTCTGTATCACAAGTGTCCGCCCCTTATCTTCTTCCTTCCTCCCCAGTGCAAGCCCTCCATCCCCTCCACTTTGAGGGGGACTGGGAAGTGCACGCATATGGGATGGAGCTAGAAAAGAGGAGGGCAGGGGAGGCGGAACATGGAATCCATGCCACATTTATCTGCCAGGGAGAGGCAGTGGATAATCTCAATGTTTTAGACATTTTAAGAAGAGGGCATGACCAAATTTTATCACAGTCCCCAAATCAGACAAGTTTATGTGCTTTTGGTACCTTTGCTGTAACTGGGAAGCTTAGCTGAGCTTTTGAGAAAAGTTACCTGCTCTGAGCCCATTGAAGAGGGGCAGTGTTTCTGCCTGACAATCGTGGGTGTTTTTGTTTTGTTGGTTCATTTATTTTTACCCCACAGTATCATACTCTGTTCTCATGGCACTTCTTTCTACCTGGGCTTGGACCTGTCTGCCATCTGCCTCCAAGACTGCCTCCCAGCTCCTTCCGGGGCTCTAACACCCTAGGGAAACTGCGTCAGGGTTTGGAATCCCTAGATTGCTCTAGCGGTGCAACCAGACAGATTAGGAGTTGAAGCACATTTAACAGAAAGGCAGTGCTTTGCTTTCTTCTTATGCTGCTTCCCCTTCCTCTTTTCCCAAATAGATATGTAAACACATGTATTTTCCTGTTTAAACTTAGCGAATTGGTCCTCTGCCTGTGCCTTGATTTAGCTATTGGACTGAGCCTTGCTCCTCCCTTCCTTACTCGGATAGGAGCCACTGGGATCTGGAGCTCCAGCTTCCAAATTGCAGCTGGCCTCAGGCCAGGTGACCTTTTCTTTGTAAGTTTCTTTCCTAAGCAGAGTGGGGGTGGGGGGGTGGGGAGCTGGGATCTGTTTGGTGGTGTGGTGGGCGAAGTGGGGGGGGGCGAGGGGGTTAGTGAGGAAAGGGGGGGTGGGAGAGAGTAAAGGACTGTTGTTAAACAGTTTCTTACCGTAAGAGGGAGTTCAGACCTAGATCTTTCCAGTTAATCACACAACAAACTTAGCTCATCGCAATAAAAAGCAGCTCAGAGCTGACGGGCTCTTTTAGGCTCTGAGTCGGAACAGGATTCTTTCACCCAGGCATCTGCTCCAGTGGGATCCGCCAGCACAGCCAGCAGGACCATGTGGGTGACCAGACTTCTGCCAGTCCTGCTGCTGCAGCACGCCCTCCTGCACCTCCTCCTGCTTCCCATCGCCATCCCCTATGCAGGTTAGCGTTCTCCTTTAATACTATTATTTACCTCTCTCTCCCTAACCTTTGCTTTCCCTAACTCTCCCTTTGCCTTACTCCCAGCATCCTTCCTTAACTCAGCTTGTGGTAAGCTTTTTTTTTTTTAAACCTCTCATTTAGCTTTCTTCTGACATTCTTTTGCTGTTTGAAAAGCATTTAAAATGATCATTAGCATCCCCCTGTTGTTTCCACCCATCTCCCCATTGATCCAGCCCCATCTCACTCAGCCTGATAGTCCTGGATGGTGGAATGGGAATGGAGTGCTAACACCAGCTTGGAGAAGTTTAAAGCTGAACGGAAGGTCTGATCTGAACGGGGACAGTGATGGTCAGTACAGCAGGGACACAATTTTTTTTTTTTTTTAGAGACAATTTTCCACGACAGTCCGCTATCCCACCTCACTCAGTCAACATTCAGGGCCAAGTTATGACTTAATACAGGTTTTCATTTGGAGAAGGCAGATTAAACTCTGAATATATGCATGTTATAAAAATGAAAGAGAAAGCCTCTCTTCTAAGGTCTTATTCTTTCTGAGTATGGAAGCCTGCCCTTTGGACACTGCAGTGCAAGGGAGGCCAAAATGGTGTGACTTGATTACAGCTGCAGAGCTGCTCCTTTTGCTCTCCTGCTTTCTCCCCAGGATTTACAGGTTGGGAAGGAGTTGCTTGGGAGTTCATATTGCCTGGAAGTTTAGACTTTCATTTGCTGCTTTGGGAAGTTTTCTGTTGTTATCAGGGCAAGAGGAAACATCTGTATTTGGTTGTATTATCACTGTCGTGGCTGGGATGCCAACAGGAGAGGGTAGTGAGCATCAGAGGCGGGCATAGAACAAATGCCCAGACGGTAGACATGGTTTTTTAAAAAAATAATACAAGACAGAGAACTGGCTATATTTTTTGAGATAAGTTAAATATGAAATTTGTCAGACCTCTGGTCTAGTTTTTGATGTAATCCAAAGGATGAAAACACCAAGAATTTGCAAATGACAAGAAAAGTCATTCAGTCCCACCTGGGCTTTCTTTAATTTTGTGACGTGTTCTTTTTGGAAAATAACACTGTGTGGAAAGGGTCAGTTTGAAAATATTTATGTTAGATTTCTAAAGAGATGGGAAAAATGTATCAATCTAGCAGGTACCACCCTTGAGATATGTCGTGTTAAAATTAATTCTTATATGACATTGCTGGTTTGGGGGATTTTGAGCCTAAATTGAAATGATGGCTAACATTTTGAGGATTTTTGTTTCTAAGATTAAAATGTTGATGGGCTGAAGTAGAATATGGTTACCTGGAGTTATCTGTGCTAATACATGGGGATTGCGGTGTGGAAAACCCAAACAGTAGATCAACCATAGACAATGTCTATTTGCTTTTGGCATGCATTTTGAAACTTTGGCAGGAGATATATATTTGTAATTATATTTCACTTTGGCTAGTGTTGAAATGACTGCATTTCCTGAATGTAGGGAGAATGAAACCCAAGAGAATGCTGCAAGCAAGAAGAAGTCACTTGGGAATTACAGATAATAGAATAATTCCTAGAGTGGATAATGTTAAAATTGTTATCAAAAAGAGGATTTGCCTTTGTCAAGTTTATTTTGATAGTTTTTAAAAAAACATAACATTCTTCAAAGTAGAAAACATGGCTAGCCCTCTTAGAACATACAAAGAAAGTCTGTTCTTTTTATAACATCTAACATGGAACATTGAGAACTTTGTTATTGCTGTTACTTGCTTAGGTTATACTTTTTTGATTTATCTGACGAGTCTACATTTTTACATACTGTGAGACAACACAATATTTAAAACAAAGTGGTTATTATAATGAGGTGATAACCAGTTATGAGCAGAATGTATTATAGAGATATTTTTAGAACAGTTTAAAAAACTTGAAGAAATATTGATTGTTATAGACCCAAGCCATCTTTATAAGAAACTAGTCCACATAGGATTATCCTCCATCATCCCACCTGTACTGGATACAAATATCCAATTCCCTCTAACAACAACAAAGGAACATTAAAGGAGCCCCTATTGTCAAGGAGTCTGTGCAAGATTTACAGATGAACAAATGACACAAAGACTTACATTTGTTGAGCAACTGTTATGGACCTAGTCCTAAAACAAAGCTTATTTAATTCTAATAAGATTGGCATTATTGGATTGACTCATTTTACATAAGGAAACTGAAGTTAAAGTCTTAATTATTTTGTCTTATTATCTTAGATAATGGATAGAACTGAGATTCTTACCTAAATCTATCTGAATGAAATATGCAATGTGCATTTTTTTTCTTTTATTTATATTGAAAACAGCAGCAGTGATATCAATCAAAACTTACTTAAAAATCTATTTTAGTTAGTAATACAAGGATGATTCTGTGTTAGAAGTAGTACTATGTTATGGTTGAGAGTTCATTTCTAGCTTAGAAGATCAAATACGGTTTAGGGGGTATGTAGTACCCAAGTGGAGTAGGAAAATATAGGTAGTAGTATGCTCAGTATTTAAGTCAGGGAAACATAAAGTGGCTGAAGGTACTGAAATAAGTAAGTATAACAAAGGACAAGTAATCATGTAGGGGTGGTGTACTGAGTGCCTGAGGAGGAGGAGGATGACCTGGGTTTGGAAAAATAAGATAGACTAGCATGTATATGAGCTTCCCAGGTGGCACAGTGGTAAAGCATCCGCCTGCCAATGCAAGAGACAAAAAGATGCAGATTTGATCCCTGGGTTGGGAAGGTCCCCTGGAGGAGAAGGAAATGGCAACCTACTCCAGTATTCCTACCTTGAAAATCCCATGAACAGAGGAACCTGGTGGACTAGGGCCCATGGGATCACAAAAAGTCAGACACAACTGAGCGTGGTACATATGTATGCTTGAACATCACACTAAATTCATTATTTTAAACATTATGGATCACAGCCAGATGGTTTTGAGTTCGCAAGATACATGGATGAAGTGTGGTTGCTTTGGTTGGGGTGTGGAGGAGAGCTGTAGAAAGAAACAGACAATGAAGCAAGAGACCAGGAAGAAGCGGAAGGAGGAAGTGGAATGCAGTAGAAGGAGAGAGATACCTAGGGAGGGTCCTAAACTCATACTGAACATCATTTCATTTGTAAATCTTTTTGGAAGAGATAATTATGCTTCTCAAATACTAACATTTGATTGAAATCTGATTTGATCCTTTCTTGACATCTTTACTTGTGATATTGTTCACTTCTCTAAAGAAGGGGAGAAAATTGTCTGCTTCTGAATCTAAGTCCTAAATAACAGCAATGAAGATTTGGACTTGTTTTTATGCTTTTGCCTCTGGGAAGTAAATTTCCAGTCACCACCATTCCCTTCCATTAATTATTTGTGTACTTTCATCTTACCATCTTGCCACTTCAAGCTGTTAATCACTAATCACGTGGGTAGGTTTCTCAGAATATGTGGAGCCAGATTCCTGCTTCTTTCCACACCCTGCAAATCCTTTCCTTTGCATGATTTTCCTTTGAAGTCAATGGTTAGTCCATACAGAGAAGAAATATATGAGGTACTGAGAGAAATGAGTGTGAGGCCTGGGGACCAGAGGGAGAAATGTGTCTTTCTTCAAGCACCTTGATACATTTGACCCTACTTTCTGTTTGTAGGTTTTCACTAAGATCCTAATGATTTCAGTTCTAAAACTGGGACTTAAGTTTCTTTAGGAAATATAGCTTTGAGAATGTTTTCCCATACTGAAGGAAGAGGGAAAAGGAGTTGCAATTTAAAATACAGGAAAGCATGACAAAGTTGCAGTGATCTCTTACCCTTTGATTTCATTTCAGTATTTTGTTTATAAACTTCAACTAACAGTCATGCACAAAAAAATAGTAGGGAAAATCTGATCCAAAGATATTTTTGAGTTTCCTCCAAAATTAAGTTTGTGTTTTAACTGTTTTTAGCAAAACAAGCATCAGTTGTTAATCCATATGGAAGAGAAAGTTGAAAGTATTTTCAGCAAAGGAATTTTATTTTCAGATGCTGTTTTTGAATGACTCCTGTTTTGAATTTTTCTTTTATTGAAGAAGGAATTAATTTTATAGGTGTGTGGATTACATGATGTACAACTAGCTTGAACTTTGCAGTTTTGAGTAATCATTTACTGACCTAGTAGAGATGACTGAATTATAGGGAAAGCTTCTAAGTCATTAGAAATACAGAGTGAAAAGGGAATCCTAGTATCTGGTTCTGATTGGCTCTGATTAGCTTTGTAACCCCAGACAAGCTTTTCTCTCCTATTTATAATCTAGTAAAGGGAAATTATAGATTTATTTGTTTTTCAGGATACTTTTTGATCTTTAGATGAAAGGTTGTGATGGAAAGTTTGTCAGCAAGAGTAGACTATTTTTATGAGGTACAGCCACACATTAACACATTTCTATAGGTCAACTGAGGATCTGCAGAATTAAACATAACCAACGATCCCACAGAAACCCCTTTTCTCTATAGTCATCCTCAATGCCTTCCTTCTGTTGTCTGGTTCTGAGAAAACAAAACAGAGCACTGACCAGGGGTGCTATTTTTTGTAATTAGTAAAATGTATATCTGAACTCAGTGTTTGTCTTAGACTTTTTAAAGTTAGTTTTACATTCTTCTTTCACACTTAAACATATGTTTTAAATGCAATATACATTAGGCCAATTTAAGTTCTATACTTTTAGTTAATTTAATTGATTATATGTATGTATATATATTAAATATTTTTTCCATTTTGGTAATAGTTTTTTGAATATATTTTTGCATCTATTACTATTTGTCTCTAAGAAATATTCCAATTTATACAGAAATTCAGATGATTTTTATGAAATCATCTGAAGGAATAGTGCACCTATGAAATAGTGCACTAAGGTCAAAAGAAGGAAAAACTCTTAGTGGTGAAACTTAGCTCCCATTAACATGGTCATGTGGCAGAAATAAAAATTTGAAAAGAATAATACCACTTCTTAGCTTGGGAGAATAATGGTTTCTTCTCTTATGCAGAAAGTAAAGGATGAAATTTCAAAACAAAAGTAAAATTTTGCATATTCATAATGTTTCATAATCCAAATTGATTTCCAAATGATTATAGTTTAAATCACTCCTTTTAGTTCAACTATAACTTTTATTTTGTATCAATAGATTGAATAATGGGATATTAGCATTTAAGGTAATAAAACAAAGGCACTTGGCAAGTCAATAAGAATGCCAGAATTATCATCAGTCTGCCAACATTATGCAAGGCATTTGGTCCACACTCAATGAATAACATGTTGATAGATTATTTGGTTGACTGAGTTTCTATGTTAAAATGTCTTCTAAATTATATCTCTTCTACCATAGCCATTTCATCTTGTAGGGCAAAGAAAAGTTGAAGAAAAGAAAATAAAATTTAAGCATTATTATAGAAATTAGTTCCAGTCTTTTGGGGATTGTATTCTGGGGTTTTACAGAGAACCAGAAATTCAGAGGAATTCATGTTTTCTCCTGTTTATTGTGGACTTCATGTTAGGATAGATGTTAGTGAGCAGCATTTGCATGTTTAATAAAACAACTGGAGCTAGTGGTTGCTGGCAAGCTTCAGAGTATGATGCTCTTCTTGTTATCTCACTCTGTTAAGCCGTATTTCCAAATTTTCTGCACAAAAATTTTCATCCTCTTTTATCGACACATTTCACCATGTTTAAAGACCGGAAATGATTTCTTGTTCTGACCTGCAAGTTATTTCTCTATTGACAGCTTTAACCAAATCTTCAGAAACTATTTACAAGCCATATTTTCATATACTCTCTTAGCAAATCTTAGAGGAAGATGGCTTTGTACGTATTTAAGAGTGGGGGTTCTGAATCCGGGCAGCTGAATTTTGAATCAGATCTTCTAAGCTGTCAGTTTTCCCCTGTATCTTGGTTTCTTTATCTTAAAAATTTATTGCTACCTTTGTAATAAGGGTATTCGAAAGTTGGACAGGCAGGGGAGGGGCACAGTTATGTCCACCCTTTATAAAATAGCTACAGTCTCTTAGACAATTTGACCCTCATTGTGAAGGAGAATATCATTAGAGACCAGGTAACTTTGGATAAATTAGGAATGAGGAAGTAAGTTCTTCATATTCCAAAATTATTCAAAGATTAAGTCTTTTGAGATGTTTTGGCTCTGCTCTTTGGGTTTTTAGTAGGAGGCTTCATGTATCTAGGGGCCTGGTAGAATACTATGATGAAGAAAAATGATATTGCTTCATTAAAGGATGAAGTTTTACATTCATTTGATTTATAGCATTTGGCTTGATTTCAAAACAAGCAGTTCAGCGATACTAAGAAATAGTGCCCCCAAACACGAAAAACACTTATGTAGGAAATGAGAAAGACTAAAATATGAATAGAATGAAATATTTTAAAGAGCAAGTCAAGTATTTATACAGTGTACCATTTTTAAGGAGAAGTTTCTCACCTGTCATTGAATTGGCTTATCTAATTAGCATTAATACTATAAGTTACATAAAATCAATTGTAGAAGGAAATGACAAGTTAAATTATAGAACATGATATGATATGATATGCCCTGGCACTTGCTTTCATACTGTTTGGAGAATATCATGTTACTTATTTCTTAAGAGTGAACTCTGTCCTAATTTTTAAAAGCATCCTTCATTTGAAAGAATGTAGATAAGTGCGACTCTGTATGAGAAGTTATTTCTTCTTCACAATTAAGTATTCCTTTCTTGCTCTTAATTATCTGAGAGTATCATTCCCCACATCATTCTACCTCCAAGCCCTGGAGGTCTGGTATGTTGTCAAATCACTATCTTGTAGATGATTCTTAAAGGATATTTTACTATATGACCCTTAAAATATTTTCCCTATGTTTAAAAAATTATTATTATTAATAGAAGGACAGAAGAAAAGAAGAAACACACTTCATGAATTCAAAAGGTCAGCAAAGACTACTCTAATTAACGAGGACCCATTACTGAAGATAAAAACAAAAAAATGAACACTGCAGACCAATGTGCCAATAGATGTATTAGGAATAAAGGACTTCCATTCACTTGCAAGTAAGTTGCTTCATTTTGTTCTTAGAATAATTTTCCAAATATAGAATGTGCTCATTATCATCATTGGTTTTGTATTCAATGGGATGTGCTCTTAAAATTATAAGCTTGATTTTAGTTTTCACTCATTATAACAGAAGACTTAGCTCTCATTTGATGGGAATGTGTGTAAGGGAGAAAACATGAACCACAAGATTGTTTAGAATTCACCGTGGTTTTAGTTATGGAATTTGTATTTTCTCATTTTATGAACAATTGAACTTTAGGCACTAAAATTCAATTAGATTAACTTTTTATTTCTAATATTTTAAAATATTCTGTTCAGAGTACACTTTTTCTTTTTTTTTCCTCACAAGAGGAGTGGAGGAATTTTCAGAATATAAATTGGGCAACAGTCAAAGCTTACTGCAACTGATTGTCTTTAGGGCTAGAAATAAAAAGTGTTGATATAATTAGATAAAAACCTAGGGGTATTGGTGTTAGCAGCAAAAGCTTAAACAGCCTCTTAAAGTAGTTAAGAGGCAGTGTGATGAAGTTTTAGATGAAAAGGGATGGAGCAATTCAAAGAGGCATGAGGGGACACAAATGGGGAGTTTACTTATCTTTTTAAAGTTCTTCTGCACCTCCCAGGAAAATTCCTTACCACTTTGTCAGTACTCTCAGAGCATAAAACTTGGAGTTTGGGGCCATGAAGGTGACAATTTCATGTGAATAGTCTTCCAAATTCCCTGAAGAAAATTCATGTCCTAGTTCTTCAAAAAACATTCCCTCCTCTCACTTTTCACTGTTTTATTCCCTATTTCATTCCATTTCAGTAGCATTGCACAGGGCCGCCTGTCACTTTTGAAATCTACTCTATTACATTTGGGTGTGACTCAAGATGTGAACACAGACTTTAGGAATGTCATGGCCAGAATTCCTGTATTCAAATTGCCTTTCTCAGAGAAATAAGTGTTATGGGTCTGAGGAGAAAGGACACGGTCAGAGGAAGCCTTCCATGGATTTAGTGGGAAGACAGACTATCTCTTTTCTTTTCATTTACATCTCCTCTAGAAGTATTCTTATAGCCAAATTGCCACTTACAGGGAGATATTTCCTGGCATGGGGAGTGGGGAATTAACTTTGCAAGTAATTCCTATGATAATTTCATCTTTCTCTGACTTTCCTAGAAAAGTCTTGAGATTAAAAAAAAAAAAGAGAAAATTACTTTCAATCAGCATCTCAGCTGTGTAGATTTATGGAGATGTTCTTCTGGTGATTGAGGAGGTTGGATTTATTGTGTTTTTCCCTCTCAGGGTTAGAAGGGCAGGGCAAAGGGAGTGGGGGAAGAACCACATCTCACTGTTGATTTTTAACTTTGAATCTGAAAATGCACTCTCCTGGGTCCTCAAGTAAGGAAAGTACTGCTAAGCCTGAGTTTTTACACTAGTCAGCCCTTTGGCTAGAAAAAACAAAACAGACTTCCCTTTGTTTTATTTAGGAGAAACCAAAATGATTTTGTTGTGTTGGAGAAGACATGTGACCTGATTAATAAATCTCTACATATCCCATATATATGAGGTTTCACACTTTTCTGCCATATTCTGGTTGAGTTATATTAAGTCACCAAATTTAAGCCAACAAGAATACACAGAAGAACTGTACAAAAAGATCTTTATGACCCAGATATCCATGATGATGTGATCACTAATCTAGAGCCAGACATCTTGGAATGTGAAGTCAAGTGGGCCTTAGAAAGCATCACTACAAACAAAGCTAGTGGAGGTGATGGCATTCCAGTGGAGCTGTTTCAAATCCTGAAAGATGATGCTGTGAAAGTGCTGCACTCAATATGCCAGCAAATGTGGAAAACTCAGCAGTGGCCACAGGACTAGAAAAGGTCAGTTTTCATTCCAGTTCCAAAGAAAGGCAATGCCGAAGAATACTCAAACTACCGCACAATTGCACTCATCTCACATGCTAGTAAAGTAATGCTTAAAATTCTCCAAGCCAGGCTTCAGCAATACATGAACCGTGAACTCTCTGATGTTCAAGCTGGTTTTAGAAAAGGCAGAGGAACCAGAGATCAAATTACCAACATCTGCTGGATCATGGAAAAAGCAAGAGTTCCAGAAAAACATCTATTTCTGCTTTATTGACTATGCCAAAGCCTTTGACTGTGTGGATCACAATAAACTGTGGAAAATTCTGAAAAAGATGGGAATACCAGACCACCTAACCTGCCTCTTGAGTAATCTGTATGCAGGTCAGGAAGCAACAGTTAGAACTGGACATGGAACAACAGACTGGTTCCAAATAGGAAAAGGAGTACATCAAGGCTGTATTGTCACCCCGCTTATTTAACTTCTATGCAGAGTACATCATGAGAAACGCTGGGCTGGAAGAAACACAAACTGAAATCAAGATTGCCGGGAGAAACATCAATAACCTCAGATGTGCAGATGACACCACCCTTATGGCAGAAAGTGAAGAGGAGCTAAAAAGCCTCTTGATGAAGGTGAAAGAGGAGAGTGAAAAAGTTGGCTTAAAGCTCAACGTTCAGAAAACAAAGATCATGGCATCCAGTCCCATCACTTCATGGGAAATAGATGGGGAAACAAGGAACCAGTGTCAGACTTTATTTTTTTGGGTTCCAAAAAAACTGGAGATGGTGACTGCAGCCATTAAATTAGAAGACGCTTACTCCTTGGATGAAAAGTTATTACCAACTTAGATAGCATATTCAAAAGCAGAGACATTACTTTGCCAACTAAGGTCCGTCTAGTCAAGGCTATGGTTTTTCCTGTGGTCATGTATATATGTGAGAGTTGCACTGTGAAGAAAGCTGAGTGCTGAAGAATTGATGCTTTTGAACTGTAGTGTTGGAGAAGACTCTTGAGAGTCCCCTGGACTGCAAGGAGATCCAACCAGTCCATTCTGAAGGAGATCAGCCCTGGGATTTCTTTGGAAGGAATGATGCTAGCTAAAGCTGAAACTCCAGTACTTTGGCCACCTCATGAAAATAGTTGACTCACTGGAAAAGACTCTAATTCTGGGAGGGATTGGGGGCAGGAGGAGAAGGGGACGACCGAGGATGAGATGGCTGGATGGCATCACGGACTCGATGGACGTGAATCTGAGTGAGCTCCGAGAGATGGTAATGAACAGGGAGGCCTGGTGTGCTGCGATTCATGGGGTCACAAAGAGTCAGACACGACTGAGCACCTGAACTGAACTGAACTGTGTGGAAAACCTCTTGTGGTAATACCAATATACAGCCGAAGTTCTCTGCTCAGAAATGGTGTCATCCGTCACACTCATCTATCCTAAATATATATAGGCTTCTCAGGTAGCACTAGTGGAAAAACCTACCTGCCAATGCAGGAGAAGTAAGAGACATAGGTTTGATCCCTGGTTTGGAAAGATCCCCTGGAAGAGGGCAAGACATCCTGCTCCAGTGTTCTTGCCTGAAGAATGCCATGGGCATAGGAGCTTGGCAGGTTACAGTCCATTAGGTCACAAAGAGTTGGACACAAGTGACTTAGTATGCACTTCAACAATATGTGAACTGTAAACTTCCAGATGTTCAAGCTGGTTTTAGAAAAGACAGAGGAACCAGAATTCAAATTGCCAACATCCGCTAGATCATCAAAAAAAGCAAGAGAGTTCCAGAAAAACAACTGTTTCTGCTTTATTGACTATGCCAAAGCCTTTGACTGTGTGGATCACAACAAACTCTGGACAATTCTGAAAGAGATAGGAATACCAGACCACCTGACCTGCCTCTTGAGAAATCTGTGTGCAGGTCAGGAAGCAACAGTTAGAACTGGACATGGAACAACAGATTGGTTCCAAATAGGAAGAGGAGTATGTCAAGGCTGTATATTGTCACCCTGCTTATTTAACTTATATGCAGAGTATACATCATGAGTAATGCTGGGCTAGATGAAGCACAAGCTGGAATCAGGATTTCCAGAAGTAACATCAATAACCTCAGATATGTGGATGACAACACCCTTAAGGCAGAAAGTGAAGAAGAACTAAAGAGCCTCTTGATGAAAATGAAAGAGGAGAGTGAAAAAGTTGGCTTAAAGCTCAACATTCAGAAAACTAAGATCATGGCATCTGGTCCCATCACTTCATGGGAAATAGATGGGGAAACAGTGGAAACAGTGGCATACTTTATTTGTTTGGGCTCCAAAATCACTGCAGATGGTGATTGCAGCCATGAAATTAAAAGACTCTTACTCCTTGGAAGGAAAGTTATGACCAACCTAGACAGCATATTAAAAGCGGAGACATCACTTTTCCAACAAAGGTCTGTCTAGTCAAGGCTATGGTTTTTCCAGTAGTCATGTATGAATGTGAGTGTTGGACTATAAAGAAAGCTGAGCACAGAATAATTGATGCTTTTGAATTATGGTGTTGAAGACTCTTGAGAGTCCCTTGGACTGCAAGGAGATCCAACCAGTCCATTCTAGAGGATATCAGTCCTGAGTGTTTATTGTAAAGACTGATGTTGAAGTTGACACTCCAATAATTTGCCCACTTGGTGCGAAGAACTGACTCATTTGAAAAGACTCTGATGCTGCGAAAGATTGAATGCGGGACGAGAAGGGGACGACAGAAGATGAGATGGTTGGATGGCATCAACCAATGGACATGAGTTTGAGTAAACTCCAGGAGTTGGTGATGGACAGGGAGGCCTGGCATGCTGCAGTCCATGGGGTCATAGAGTCGGACACGACTAAGCAATTGAACTGAAATGATACACACACACCTATTAAAGTAATAAATTTAGTGATTCCACTCAGAATTGAATGGACATTCTGTAATACTCTAAAAGTAAGTTCTTCATGAATTGACGATCTTTTGCAGCTTGTAACATGAACTAGAATTATTAAAAAACAATGGTAATTGCACAAAAACGTTTGGAAAATAACAACAATGCTGTGTGAAAGCATCTGCGATTCAGTGGGCATGAGATGGAAGTCTCAAACACTGTGTTCTCTTGAGGAAGTGTCAACAATACTGATTTTATAGAGACTGAAAATATTTTTTTGCTGTACGAGAAACATGACCAGAATGCCTGATTCTAAGCTCTTCAGAAAATTTACGTTCAAGAACTGACTTAAGAGATGAAAATTTCTAACTATGACTGGGTAAATGGTATTGAAAGTGCACTCCTGCCATAAACAACTCAATAAAATGAATTCTTGAAAGGAAGATAGTTAAAAATATGACGAAGATAAAGACTCCTAAAATCAAACTTAAAAGAAGATACGCAATTCATGGAATCTGTTAGCTTGGGTCCAGTCCATATAAAGGTGTAAGATGATATGATCAAAAACAGTTTTCTAAGAGTATATAAATTGCCATGGATTGTGAGAAAATGGTGAATGAAATAAGCAATCTTACATGTTCTTGATGGGGTTCAGTGAGTCACCTGCCATGTTATTGACAGAAAAGACATATGTATGTGTGGTACATTTTAATTTTAAGGTGAAGTTAAGTGGCAAGTATTTGATTCTGTAATTTTAAGATTTCCTTTTAGGTATTTGTTTAGTTTTTATCTTCATGCGTATTCTTTATCTAATTATTACACTTTCAAAGTCATTTAACATTCTTTCCCTAACACCCTACAATAGGGAAATGTAACACATATTGCAGAAGTTTACTATCTTCCAGATAAAAATTCAAATCTATCATTAGTCAGTTTTTCCCTTATTAAGTTATTTCTTATCAGTTGCAACAATATATTTTTATGTTTGTTTTCTAATGCTATTACAGGTATAAAATGTTCTTGTAGGTGGATATTTGAAAACGTCTACATGTAAACCAAAGCAGAGAGTTTATATATATAATTTTTGAAGTTATTTAGCTATAGATGAAAATGTACTATGTAAAAATATAATAATAGATAAAATATTTTAAATAATTTTATAGCATATTTTAAAATTTTGTCTTATAAAAGTTATTTCCCCTCATTTAAAATTATTTAAAAGCTATTGAAATGTTAAGAAATAAGTGACTAACTTGAACTATCTAAAATTGCAAGAAAATTGAGGTTTCAAAATATATGGCCTGGGAGTGAAAAATCTTTATTTATTCTTAGAAAATCTGTGTATTTCTCTTAATTTGATGCTTATACATGGTGGCATTATAGTTAGCATGAACACGGTAAGAAGGAGTTTTAATATTATTTCTTAATGGAAAGAAAGTAATTCAGAGTTCTAACTTTACTTTTTGTATTGTAAAAATGGTAACACTTAATGTGTTGAAAATTTTAAGTACTTTACTATTTTTAGTTAAGGGATTTTTGTATTTATCATTCTTCTTTAGAAACATTTTTTTTTTAGAAACACATTTTTAGTGAGCAACAAAAATCCAATATAATACTTAGCTGTAGGAATGATGATTTTAAGAGTTAACACATTTTAGTATTTTTGTCAAGATGGTATAACAGAAGCATATTCTCTATTATATTAATAGTTTCTTAAAAATCAAAAATGCTTATGCAAGCAAATCTATTTAGGAAACATTGACTTATATAAAGCTAACTAATAGTGGGATTTTCATAGCCTTTAATAAGTTTCAATGCTTTATAACTCAACAAGAAAGCATACTGTATGTAAAATTTCCCAAACATTTGATTTCAGATCTTTCTTTGCTAGCAGGATCTCTCGGGGTTGTGATTTGTCTATTGCATTTTAGGACATGTCAGTTTAGAATGTGCTTTTTATAATTATAAACTTTGGAAATTAATCATGATATTTCAAATATAATCATTTGTATATAACCACAAAAAAACCTTCCAACTTTCTGTGTACTTACAAAAATAATAAAATTTTCATAAAATAAGCCAAGTAATTGTGTTGTATATTGATTGTGCTTGTTGAAGCCCTCATTTTTCTACATTTCATGTAGAATAACATGACACCATTTCAAATTTTACTCTATATTGTATTTAAATCTACAGCTATAAAAATTTAATTTTGTTTTGTCTCATTTCGCTATCAAAATTGTAGGTTCAAATATCCTCGTTTCTGTATATGTAATAATTCATCTCTTTTATATTATCTTCCTTGGTTAAACCATGTACCTATTCTTTAAAGGCTGTATAAATAGTAGTATTCCTTCTTTTCATTCAGATATTTTTTCAGGGCCTTTGTTTTTGATAAAGCAAGAAAACGATGTCTCTGGTTCCCTTTCAATAGCATGTCAAGTGGAGTAAGAAAAGAGTTTGGCCATGAATTTGACCTCTATGAAAACAAAGGTAACTGGCTTTTCTCTAAATATTTCATAATGAAATAAAGTATAAAGTATATGTAATTACCTGTCACAGTGCTCTTTCTAACTGATTTTTCCATCATATCCTGATCTGTTATGCAGTCGATTCATCCATTAAGACAGTTGACACTAACATCTTGACTGTTTTCAGTGTGCCCCTTTAAAAGAGCTTTTCCCAAATTTTCCATAATTAGATTACCTCCTCTCTCTTTGTTTATTTCTAGTAACATCTCCTGGGACTGATATTCTCCACATTCATTTTAGAATGTGCCAACTTAAGTTATTAGTTTAAGATGTTTTATATATTTATATTAGTTTAAGACATTATATAAATATATAAATGTATATTTATACAGTATTCTAAATTTTAACAACTATTTTTCTAATAACTAAATTTTAATCTACGGATAATTAATCTAAGTTAAACTTATGATGGCTGATAATAATAAAATGTGGAGGTTTTGAAAACTTAATTGGATCTATTGCAAAAGAATTGAGACCATATTATTTGTTAATTTGTCTAGTCTGGTAATTTGATACTGTATTCTCAAGGTATTTACTTTGCTCAAAAGCAGATTTATATCAATAAAATAATCTCTCATCACACAAAATAATAATCATGAATTATGTTTTTGATAATACTATGTGTCTCAGTTTTAATGTTTTGTTATATCATATTTTCATAAATTTATTTAGTAATACACATAGACATTTCTTTGTTAATAGGGAAAATGCTTAGATTACATTAAAATTAATTCTTATTATAAAATAAGATGATCTCTATACACCCCAATAATTCTATAAATCCTAAACATGATTCATAATCTAGTGTAAAACCATCTTCAGTCTTCCAGGTTGCTAACTGAATATTCTGTTATTTGATAGGAATATACAGCCTGTTTCTATTTGATTGTCCTATAATTTAGCAGCCAATCTGTTAGAAAAAACATGGAAAATAATAATCAGCATAATGTAATTGTCACATATACACACATACACAAAAACCCACACAATTTTACTGATATAAAGAAAATCAATAGCATTGGCATATATACACTACCATGTATAAGCTAGATAGCTAGTTGGAAGCTGCTGTATAGTACAGGAGTCCAGCCTGGTGCTCTGTGGCGACCTATATACACTTATGGCTCATTTGCGTTGCTGCATGGCAGAAACCAACACAACTTTGTAAGACAATTATCCTCTAATTAAAAAAAAATGAATCAGATCATTTATATCAAAATAATCAGTTATTTCCATTACCTCAAAGTAACTGCTTGAATTCAAATAGGTTTACAAATTTTTATTTTTAATATTTTCTTAAAATGGTCTCTGCACTTAAGCAAATAATTGTGCCAAGTTAAATTTACCTCGTCAATTGAGTATATAGAATAGTTTGCATTAAACAGGTAATCTCTAGAGTTTCCCAGGTATATACTCACACAATTAAAACTTCTCAATGGTCTCTTGTTTGTTTGTTTGTTTTGGATTACTCTAAATGCATTATTTTGAAAATATTAGTTGAAGTTTTAAGCAAGAAATTTCAGTATTTGTGGTGATTTATAAGCATTAATTACTTAAATATTCAAATGGAATTTTATAATTTTTATATTTAATATATACAGCATATATCACACATGGTTATAACGTTTTTCTCTGCTTTCCTTTAATAGACTACGTTAGAAACTGTATCATTGGTAAAGGTGGTAGCTACAAGGGAACGGTGTCTATCACTAAAAGTGGCATCAAATGCCAGCCCTGGAATTCCATGATACCACACGAACACAGGTAAGACTAGCACGAAGAAAGGAGGACAGGGCCTTTCTTGGACGGGTCTGTTAGCAGGCCCAGGTTAGTCCTTCAGATTAATCCCACAGTTCTATAATAGTTTAGCCAACTTTGCTGAAGTGTATTAGTCCAAGGCTTATCTGAATTAGTAACTGATATTTAGCCAAAGAATAAAAATATATATCATTAAGATGTAGCCTAACATTATTTCACCACAAAACCTCAATTTATAGAGCTTGGTGTTTGGGAAGAAATAATAAAAAGTAATAAATTTTTTTTCCTTCTCTTTGCCTGTGAGAAGGCATAGCACTCTGCAGCTGGAGTGGAGAGGTTGCCTGTGCTAAGTTGGAGATGGAGAAATTCTGATCTTCCCCAGGAGCCAAATGTTGTTTAACCATGGTGGTTCTCAAACTCGGCTGCACATTAAAATCGCTAAAAGCCCTTAGTGAATCCTACCACTTGGGTGTCAATACAGACTGATTAAATCAGAATCTTTTGGGGAAATAACCCAGGCACCAGTTTTTCTATAGAGCTTTGCTAAAAATTCGTGTCTCAGATGACCAACTTTCCCTTTTCACCTAGCACCTAATTACTGGAGAAAACTTCTTATTTCTTGGAAATTAAATGTCTATAGTTAAGAGAAGGATTGTGTTCATTATAACAGGTGAATGCTATTTAAAGTTGAGTAAATATCCATAGGCTCATTAGTCTGAGAGTTTTAAACATCATGGAGGAGAAACAGATATCTACTCATTAGAGAGCTATATATAGCCAAAGTTTTTCAAGACTTATTTTGGAAATAATTTTAACAGGAACTAGTTTAAAATAGCTTTAGCTGGTTATTAGATGCACTGGAAGATACAGATTACTATGTGCCTAGTACCTTGTTAAACAGTATACCTAGGTTATCTCATTTAATCCTCTCAAGAACCACCTGTTTGCTCAGTCACTAAGTCGTGTCTGACTCTTTGCAGCCCTATAGACTGCAGCCTGCCACACTCCTCAGCCCATGGAATTTTCTAGGCAAGAATACTGGAGTGGGTTACCATTTCCTACTCCAGGGGATCTTCCCAACCCAGGGACGGAACCCGTGTCTCTTGTGTCTCCTGGATTGGCAGGTGAATTCTTTATCACTAGCACCACCTAGGAAGCCCCCAAGAACCACACAGTAGGTGATTTTATTAGTTCTGTTTTTTATATGGTGAAACTGAATGGCAAAGATCTTAGTAAGTTTTCAAAGTCACGCACAGCTAGCAAGTGGTATATCCAGAATCTGAGGCCTGCCAGTGCCACTCTAAAACCTGTGCTTTTAACAACTTTAGGGCCTTAAACACTCAGCAAATCAGAAGGATACATACTGTGACTTCTTTTTGCAATAGTGGTAATTTACTTACCTTGATGAACCCTCTTTGTTCATTTTCATTCATTTGGTGGGGAATAACTATGCAAGATGATTTACTTCAGTAAACAGAGTTCATCGGTCCACATATAAAGAAAAAGAGTTGGTTGGTCTACACTGGGATGAAATCTTTGATGTTGGTCTAGTTAACGCCAACCAGCAAGCGTCCAAGTGAATCAGCTTTACAGTGTTTGTATAACAGAAAGCAACTAATTATTTTTGTCAAATTCATTATTTATAATTATGCATGAATACCTCCAAAAATAGTTTTATCATTATAGTACAAAGCAAACAATATAATTGGTTTTGTCCTCTCATAGGATTTGCATGGTGCCAGTCCCTGCATAGTGAGAAAACATTTTGCTTAAATAGATGGATCTAAGAATTTCATGAACAAAGGAATAGTGTTTGAAATCAGCCCTACTGTAGTCAAGGAGAGTGCACTGGACTGACCCAGTAAAGGTCTTATTTCAACTCAAATTCTCTATGATTGTGATTCTCTCCTCAGAAGTACATGTGAAATAGATCTCCCTGGGAACTAGCTTCCCATTCCAATCAGCTATTTTATCAACAAACATTTCCTTGTGATATAGAGCTTTAAGGAAGACTTCATAGGTTAATCAATTTTTTTGTATTTAATGGAAGCAACACATTTTCATCAATTAGTGGCTATTTGGAATATCTAAATGATAGGTTAACACTTTTAAAGTGATAACTTAAGATTAATTGTAGTGGGAAAATAAATATATATCTATATATGTCTCTGTCTAGAAGGGTGATTTATTGTGGACTTCCTAAATTGAAATATTTTACAAGTGGCTTAATGGGAAGATGATGATAGATGATGAAATGAGTATAGAAGCTTAACTAGAAAATCAGGTGACCTGATATCTCCATCTGTATCCTTCACTGGCCACCCAGCATTCATTAAAGAAGCGGATGATGGAATGGATCAAGTTGCCAATAAACACAGTTCATATTAAAAGAAAAGAAAAGGTGGCTAGCACCCAGAAGATCTAATTTATATTTCCAAGTATATTTGTATATAAATCAATTTTACATATTCTTTCACTTATCTCTCTAAAAATAAAGCTTTGTTCGCAAGGACAAAGAACCAAAAATAGTATGCATGGGAGTGAAAGTCTATTATAGAGCTTATTGCCTGGCACAGGGCATGGGTGTAATAGATTTTCATAAATATGTGTTGAATGAACACATAAGAACAAAGAACAGGGTTAGGCTTCATCACTTGATCAAGTATGATATGTTAAAGAAAAGCACACTGAAAACCTCAGAACACTAAAGAATGCCAGTTAATTTGGGTAAAAGTTATATATACCAAAGAATGAAGAGAAGAGATGACGCAGGCTGCTCTTTACCCTGCGTGTCCTAAAGAGGAGTTTGATATGCACTGATACAGAATTGTGGAAAGTAGCACATATTTTTCTCTTCATTTTTCACTTTTATTAACTCTATTGGGAAAACTTTATTCTTTTAACCATACCTATTGAAGATTTTCACTTTATCTCTCTCCCTTCCTACTTGCATCTTTCCTACTAAACTGTTGACTTATGCATTCATTACTTCTTCACAGCTTCTTTTTCACTTTACAAATCTATGTTTGTGTATGTGTAGTGTATATGTATATGTGTTTTGTGTGTGTGTAACAAAAATCTCTAAAACTTCAGGCATTTTATATGTGTGTATTTAATGTGTTCAGTCATCTAGGTTTTTAAACTTCATACATAAAATGATAAAAATAAAGGACCTTATAATAATCAAATTCACTCCATTCATTTTAAGTCAAGTTGAAAACCCAAAAGCAAGTAAACTGCCTAAGAACTAGTGTTGTGTACTAGTTGAGTGAAATGTATAGGGCAACTGTGTAGATTTTCATGATTAACAATAACCTATTCTTATTCCTATAATAAGCCAAACTTTTAAGAAAGTAGAGTTATAGAGGGTTTTCTTAGGTAGATTTGGTTAAAGCAATGCTTTATGAAAAAAATATAAAGTAAAATTCAGTTTTGATTTTATCAGAAAAATGAGTATTTCATCATAAATTTACTATGAAAAATTGGATAACTGGCAAAAATGAAAGGAAAATACATGTCATGCAATGGCACAAAGATTATCTTAAGTTATTCTGGAATAATAGAGCTAAAACTAAGACAAAAGATGACATTGTTTTCTTTGAACATTAAATACTGTTAAGAACTGTAAAGTCATGATAAACTTTAATTATAATTTGTATCAATCATAAGACCAAATGTTTATTTATTATTCTCCAGTATTTAAAATGCTAGTGAAATAAGAATTAAACTATTTTGACATTTAGTAATGATACTTAATTCATATCTTGAAATTGTTTAGTTAGTAGTAAGTCTCTTAGACTATTTTTGACCAATAATTTATATTTTCTGAGGACTTTATTGTATTTCATGTCCAAATTAAATGATTTCTTTGCAAAATGTTGCTTGGTACCCAAGGCATGTTCCTATTTATTATGTGCTACAGCATAATGAAAAATCATTATTTCTTAACTAAAAGTTTAAGTGCATAGGAAACATATTTGAATAGCATTTACTGACAGACCGAAAGCTTTGGATTTGACTGTAGTTTAAGTACCATTTAGAACTCAGAGATCAGTAAAAGTAGAAATTAAGCTTTATGGAAAACATTGTACTGAATATTGAAAATACAGTTGGATTTTCCAAAAAGTGCTTACTAATGTTACCTGCAGATATTGTTTACTTATGCTATTCATCTGTGTAGTCTAGGAGACACAGGCAGTATCACTGAGGCCAAGGTCACAGGCAGTACAAAAGAATAAAAAGAGATTTGGACTTTTCTGCTTTTATGTTGAAGTACTTTATGCTGATAACAAAATTATAACTAGGGCATTAGAAATTTTAAACAAAGGTACTGTATATCAGCCTATGGCCAAATACGATGAACTAAGCCTGAAAGCACCACACTCCAGTCACAGTGAAAACTTTAAAAATGTTTAAAGAGAATAGCATTTCTGTCTTTTACTATGACATCTAATAACTAAGTGGAATGTGCTTAATAATAGGGAGCATTTATTAAGTCTCAGTTACTCTTGTCTCTTTGAACTTCTCAAAACAACCACATGAGGTGTAACATGTTACAAATTCTAGTTATACTCAGTGTGCAGGTAAGCTAACAGGCTGAAAGAGGCTACATTGCCCACTGGGGTCTCCAGTTAGTAAGATAGAGCTGAAATTTGAGTCCGGATTTAGTTTGAGTCTAAAATCTTTGTTTCTGTTACTTCATCAATTTGTTTATCAATTGTGAAGAAAAGGGGAGGGGTATTATTAAGAAAATATATAAAAACAAGTAATTATCTCAGATAAACAATATAATAGTGAGATGTCAATGCCTAGTGCAGTGTTTCCACAGTTCTCTCCTCAGGGGCTCTCCTCTATCATTTGCTACCTTTGAGTGGAACTTTGAAACTATGGCTCAGTTAGGTTCTAGAATGATTAGCAAGTTCAGAGATGAATCATTCTTACTGGTGCAGAATACGAGAATTCAGTTAGGTAAATGTCTATAAAATTTAAAGTATTTTAAGAATGGATGGAAGTGATAGAATTCAAGTTAATATATATGGCTGTCTGAGATAAAGAATTTCTCTACTTTCAGGAAAATATATCCACTAGTTAGTAAAATTAATAGGCCCCGCAAAGTTGCATGCTCTTATACTGTAATGATTATCATTTTAAAACTAGCTTTTTGCCTTCGAGCTATCGGGGTAAAGACCTACAGGAAAACTACTGTCGAAATCCTCGAGGGGAAGAAGGGGGACCTTGGTGTTTCACAAGCAATCCAGAGGTACGCTACGAAGTCTGTGACATTCCTCAGTGTTCAGAAGGTAAATGACCTGAATGCCATGTGGGGCACTCTGTTCCCCCTTTGTGTAAAACTGCAGCTCACATTAAAGGTTAACAGAATTGAATTAAATCACAATGAATATGCTGTCCATTCAAACGCAACTGTAGATCATTATTTGAGCATTTTTATAGGATGTTTTAAAAGTTAAAAACTGATTATCATCAAATTAATGCAAAGTAATGGAGGGAGTTAGTTTGAATTTCAAAGGAGCCTGAGGTATCTCTCTGGGTAGAGTAAAATTCGGGCTTCCTCTTTTACTGTTTTGAGCTCATATACCTCAATCTACTCAGTGGAAAGGAGCCAAATGACACTTAGCCCTTTATTTGTAACACTAATTCTATACATTCAGAACCTGCTTCTGCAGGTGTTTTGTCAAGTCTATATTGAAGTGGTGTGGCAAGGGTATATAGAACCAGAAGAGAATAAAGAAGGGAGTAACTGAAATTTTGAATGCCCTGTATGTGTTTTGGTGAATATGTATCTAGAACCAAATTTGACACGTAGTCAAATTTGACACGTAGTTTGGAACTAAGTACCATTCAGAATGTTATCTTCAGATCTATAGATTCCAGCTGTCTTGAAGGCAGCCACTCCACATCTGTGTATTCATCTCCTCTCACAGCATGAAAGGGCACTATCCTTACTTTTTCAGTGGAAAATGAATGACTGAAGAGAAGGAAAAGTAACCATTTCAGCATTGTACGTGGTTTTATTAGTTTCTGGCTACGTAATAGCTGGCTTTTTAGTTGTGTCAGAAACTAAAATTCTAAAAATCAAAATGAAACATGGATTAAATTCTGATAAAAATTTGGTAGGGTTTTGAAGTACTTGGGGTGGGGGTTACTGCTGGAATGCTGTCCAATTTTTATAGTAAGACATCTTGCTTGTTTGTTATTAACCAAATATCGTTGAACTATTTCTTCCATAATATTAATTAAATATTAGGTTGATATTTATCACGTTAAAAGGCTATTGTTAGCTAATTGTCACAGAGAAGTCGAATTTGTTTTTTGTTGTTAGTTAGTTTAAAATTCTTGAATTAAAAATGTGCTAGAGCCAGTCCCAACTCTGTTTGTAAATTCTTACTTTCCATTCCATATCATATTCTGTTCACTATAACTTATTCATTGTTCTCTTTTCTTTTAAAAATAATAAACTGATCTGTGATAACGTTATGAATAAGTCTGGTTTTGTATGAATAAGTCTGTATTTAATATCTGTCTTAAGTTTGCACATGGAAGAAAACCCTACTTTTAGGGATTTCTCCGCTATCACAGTTTCTTAAGGTTAGAAATTATTGGCAAAGAGTTTTGTTTATTGGTTTTGTTTGACCTGGGACAGTGTTTTCAAGGAAAGGCAAACTGGTCAAACTTTAAACAATTTAGCATTTTTTCTGTGTGCCTAGTCTGTGAGAATGTGATTTTTCAACCCCTGGTTTATAAGAAGAAACTTCATCGAAATATATTCACATAGATTTAAACTATCGGGCAAAAAAATAAATGTGCTAAAAAATAAATGACTGGGAAATTTTCTGGTCATTCTTATGAATGAATATTTTTTTTTAATGATTTGAGATTATCACACCTCCCTTAGAAAAGGACATTCTTCAGTAGCATGAATGGCACTTGATGCTGTTGGTCACCATGGCATCAAAGATTGCAGATATACTTTTTCTGGAAGTTACTTAGTAGTCTGACAGTACTTGCAAAACTCTCCTGTGAGAGAAGTAAACCAACACCTGTCCTGTGGGCTAAATATATATCAGGGACTGTGAAGTGAGCTTTGATATTTAAGCTCATACTAAAATGAACAATGTTTTAGAAGGATTTTAATATAAAGATATAAAATAAGAAGAAGGATAGTCAAACATTAATAGAGAGAGAGTTATTTACAAAATGGAAAACACAAAATTATATACATATGATGTAAATTTCTATTAAAATATATATATGAGGGAAAAGCTTCAAAATTCATAATGTTTATATGATGAGTGAGACATTTTAATATATGGATATTGCAAATGTCAAGTTCCAAAGGTTATTTATATGAATGAAACATTGAAGATGCCATCATTTTGTATATTTTAAAATTAAAGTACCTGTAATCAACTTTGGACTATTTTGAAAAGGACAAGTAAAACAGTATATATTTTTGAAATCTTTCTATAAATTTTTTGAAATCTTTCTAACTATATTAAAATATTTGCTTTAAATAATTATCTGAAATTTGAAATTTTGGTTCATAAAAATATATATATTTAAAGATTGAAGTTATTTTCTTATAAGTTAAACCTTTGAAGTATATTAAGCATTCCAAAAGAAAATGAATACTCATTTATCACATTTAAAACCTTACATAACTATGTAAAGAAAATACTACCATTAATGTTTAATTCAAAGATTATGGAATATTGAGGTATATGAAATCTGACTTTTGCTTTAACATTTGCTTGGGATTTAAAATAAAGCAATCATTTGTCACTGAAACAGGTTTTTTAAATGATAAATATTCAAGTAAATGCATTTTATTATTTTAAAATTATATAATTATATTTTTAAATACTTATAAAATACCAAATAATTCTGCCATAACTTTAAATGTGTAATTCCTGTGTGGCAAAAGACTTCTAAAAACAAAGATTTAAATAAAACTATTATTTATAAATGGGGGTTTGTGAGACTATTCATATTTTAAACATTCTGTTTTGCTGACGTAATCACCAGCTTGGATTTATCTGAGAGATACTTTCAAAACAGTTGTTTTAGTCTGTAAACTCAGATCACTTGTGACTTTATGACTGAGGAAAATGGAACAGAGCAATTTTTGAGTTTAGTTGGTTAGTATACCAGAAAGGTTTTAAATTAATTCTACTTATGATTAATATGTAACGCATGTACTTTTCTATTATCAATTAGGGCAGAACAATAATTAGAAAAAGATATTTTACTTATGAATAGAGATTTTATTTGAATTTTTTTTAATTTTAAGGGGAGAGCTTTCTGGAATGGTTAAGTAATACATTAGCCATAACAGAGAGAGTCAAAAGAACACAGAACAGGAGATGCAGTGCTTACCTTCTTGAACTATTATCTACTTAATGCTTTCACCTGAGTCCTTAGATGGACTTGGTTTATATCTGGATGGCTTGACTATGAGCTGGGAAAACTTAGAAGAGTCTTAGAATTCTCGAAGATTGAGAAGTAAATATGAGATCAAAATTTGCCTTTCTCAAAGCAATTTTTATGACTAACCTGATGGTTTGATGCAAAGGAAGAACCACACATTTTTTATCCGTGGATAAGAGAGCCAATCTCATTTCTTGTAACCTCCAATAGGTGAGAAACCAACAGAGAACAACTGACTGCTGTAAAAGAGGGAAGAGGGTAATGAGGACAATATTTAAAAAGACAGGGAGACTGACCTTCTAAAAGCTTTACTTTTAGTCTATCTTAAAGTATGGCCCAGTGAGAATGTGTAGGAAACAGGTTAAATGTATAGGATGGATAGGCAGTTAGGGGAGTGGAAAGAGCACTGGACTGTGGGTCTGACCTGTGTTCTAGTTACAGATCTGGCATTTTCTGTGTTAGGTTAAGTCCCTTAAAACTTTTGTGAGCTTTGCTTTTCTCACCGCAAGGATCAAATGATTTCTTACATGTTCAAAATACAGAATAATCAAAGAATATGTAACTATATTTTTAGCATCTCAGTCCTCACAGGATACATTTAATTCCCATCCCAACAACAACTTTCATTGCCTTCCAAAACTGAACATTATTCATGTTAAGTTTTATTATTTTTTCAACTTCATTAGGTTTGCACCTGCGTTCATAACTCTCCTTTCACTATACTATAAACATAGCATACTAGTTCATTTTTGGGGTACCATTTACGTTATTTTGCTCCCTTTATAGTTTATCCACATATCATCCATTCTTCAAGGTCTAGGGAAAATCCATTCTCTCCTAAAAGCTATTACTTCCAAACACTAAGAACTTTCAGAATTGAACAGATTATCTACAAACTTGCCACTTAATGTGAGATCCAAGAACCAGAAGCATCAGCATCCACTGGGAGCTTGCTACTAATGCCCCAACCCTGATTCACTGAGTCAGAACTTGTCCTTTTTGGACAAGATCTCAAAGCAACATTTATGCATATTCAAGTCTGGAGAAGCTCTGATCTACCACTCATGCTGGAAAGTGGTCATCTTATAGAATCACCTGTTTCTTTGTGTAGCTATTTTTCCTTTAGAAATTTAAAAATTCTAAAGTTTCAGGAGAAACATTCTTTTAATAATGCCCCACAACAATTTCCCCCAAAATAATTTTATTCACTCTAACTTGAAAAGGATATACTCTTATAAACTGCATTTTCTGATGGACACAAATAGGTGTATTCCGAGTCTTAAGTACTATTAAAGATTAGAAATTGTACATGTGTATATTTATTCCTTATCTGTGATTGTAGGATTCTATTACATGCTTCCATTCAATACAAAGGAGCAAACAACAATGATTGATGATACGTGAACCTATCAAACCTTACATTCTTTTCAAAATGGAAACTAAGTAAGCTTATAATCCTATTCAGATGGAAAGCTAAAATCTGATGATATGTAACCTATGTGGATTTGATCTTTGCCAGCAGAGCACTTTTATCTACATGCTTTTGGACCCCCTCAGGTGTTTACCTACTGTTGTCTGGGGGAGCTCAGTATCAAATGAGAAGAAGCTGAATCTGTCTCTTGTCTTACTTCACAGATTAACCTACATGAAAAGAAGTAGATAGATCAGGCCAAATGGTTTCATGTTTTAGAGATTTAATTGTTAATGTCCCATTAGATTATAAAAATCAAAGTTTCAAAAGTGATGATTCTAATAGTATATCCTAAATTACTATAAATACATATTAGCCTAGATCCCAGTGGATAAAATGAAACCCTGATATCTTTTCCCACTTCAGCTAATGTTAGATGATCAGTAATCACAAGATACAAATGATGTGTTTGGGGAAGTTTGCCGGATTCGTAGGAAAGCCAAGCAATGATTTATTCCACAGGATGCCTGCTGTGCTACATCAAATCAACCTGTCCATTTGAGAAGTCTCATTTTCAGCTAGTTGATATGATTCAGGGTTTTCAGTGTGGCCTAAGGTGTCAGCCAGAAAACTATTAATTAACCTCACAGAATCAACAGTAATATTTAGCATAGTTACATCAGTTTATAGATTTTTAAAAATAGTGAGTACAAGAAGTTGAATAGTAGGTCATATCCTAAGCTTTAGATACGAATGTAAGTCTGCTCAGTTATTTGATGTGGATGCTCACTAATAGAAAGGGACTGTGATTTTTTGTTTTAAAATATTTGTATTCTTTAAATAGTACTAGATTACTATTTGAAGCTGGTCTCTCAAATCTGTGTGATCCTGATCTTTGCATTAACTGTAGCAGTATGATGTGTACTCATTGTAAACTGTGCATTTTCTGTCTATGTATTGGAGGGTAAGTTGAAAGAGGAGCACTATTATGTTGAAAGTACAGATAGTGAGATCCCGGGCATTATAGACCAACAAAGGGAAAATTCCCAAGGACTTTTCAGTTTCTAGGTACCTTTCAGATAGTTATCAAAAATTAGGAAGGTAGTATCTTGACCCTGTGGTAATTTTGTATGACACTAACTACAAAAATTCCATTTAAACTGTGTGAAAAGTTCTGTAGGGAGTATTTTATGCCACTGTTAATGGACATTAAGCCCTAATTTAAAGTTAAAATAGTATATAAGTTTTCCTAAAAATATCCTTGCTGTATAGGTGATTTACTGTTCTTTAAATGGAACAGTGGTGCTCTTGATTTTGCTGTCAGAAGCAATTAATATGCCGTGCTTTGATTTTATTAGTTGAATGCATGACCTGCAATGGGGAAAGTTACCGAGGTCCCATGGATCACACAGAAACAGGCAAGATTTGTCAGCGCTGGGATCATCAGACACCACACCGGCACAAATTCTTGCCAGAAAGGTAAAATACCACCAAATCACATTTCCAAGTGATCCTCTTTACAAACTGTAATTTGTCCCATGACAAATTACATGGAAACTCTCTATAATGTTTTCCTGATAGTCTTGGGACAAAGGGATTTATGATGAGGTACATGAGAGTGCTGACTACAGCACCAACTGGTCTTGGCTGATTAGGTTGAGAGTCCCTGAAATCAGGATGGTCCTGAACACAGGAGCATCAGCGGGCACAAAAGGAAAACACTAACAGATGCTTCCTCTTTCTCTTCCATGGCAGCACAAAAGATAAAAGTGCATTCGATAATAACCACTTTGACAGGTCCAAGCTGGGGAGGGTGGCATCACTGTTAACCAAAAGCCAATCTCCTCCTTGTGCCATACCTTCCTGTGACTCAGGTAAAGTGGGGTCATTGTATGACCTCACCATGTCACAGGCTAAAGGTAGAACAAACAATTCCTTGGCTGCTTTCTTATGGGAGATTTTTAAATTGCCTATCTGAAAGTCAGGCAACCAAGTTTACTTTTCTCCTCAGGAGAACGTTTTGAGTTTAAAAATTATGTGTATTTTGGTCTATAAATTTCACAGGCAACTTTTTAGTTGAAAATTTTTACCTTTTTATTATAAAGAATGAAAATACAAATAAATAGAGAAGAAGGTCTTTCTCCCCCTTTCTCTGGAAATTGCCAAATGGTGTTTTTTTTTTTCTTTTTCCCTTTTTTGCTTGTTGCTCTTTTAGATGAAATTAAAACTGCTTTATTTTAAAGTGCATCTCTCATCTTTCAAGTGAGATCAGAAGGGATATGGTAGTAATTAAAAGCAAACCACCAATTCAGGACCCTGTTAATTTAAAGGGAGGTGGGTATAGAGAAAGTGGTGTGATGGAGTTTGTCTTTTACTCTGGTGGAGGTGAGGGCATGACCTAGAAAGCTCTAGCTCCAAAATTGAGCTATCATTAGTAACATAGCTATTGAAACCTAACTTTCAGTTTGAACTTTAAGCGTGCTCTAGAAGAGGACTTGTTTTCTTAATAAATAATCTACACAAGGTCAACGTGTGTGTAATCTGTCCTTAATTGGGCTTGTGAGAAGGGGATTCAGCTTGGGACCTCAACTGGTGGACAGGTGCCAAATGGACCTAACTTTTATTGAAGGGGATGGCACTCTAGCCTTAGTACCATATGCAGATTAATAGACCCAGCAGTCAGTGATTAGCAGTCCTAGTAAGGCAAAACAGAGAAAACTCTCTTCTTTCACCAGTTAATGGCATCTGAGCTAAGTCAAACGTTATTTTGTGAGCTGAGGGCTGGGTAATGTTCCAGGAAGATTTACATGACACTTTTCTTGGTGTGGTTTGCAGATATCCCGACAAGGGCTTTGATGATAATTATTGCCGCAATCCTGATGGCAAGCCGAGGCCATGGTGCTATACTCTTGACCCTGACACCCCTGGGAGTACTGTGCAATTAAAATGTGCGGTAAGTTAGGGTCTAATTTATTGCTTCCTTTGCCTCTCACAGACTGGATCTAAGCAGGCGATTATTAGTGAGACAGGTTAACAACTATTTGATACTTTAATGCATATAGGTTTTAACAATATAAGAATGTGTTACATAAACTTACCCGATCTTTTGCATTTTCAGAGAGTTATTATTTTCTGAGATACACATGCATATGTCACATACACACAAAACAAACTCATGGTAAAGGCCTACACATTCTCATGTTATCAAGGAAAAGGAAGGGGAAAAAAAACAGAATGAGAAAAAGATCAGGGATTATGTGCAGTATCATAATGTCATTAGGGCTGTAAGAGTGAGGACCTTAGACTCTTACCCACCAATCCTGTATCCTTTCCCTAACCTATCCTCCCAGACATAAAATGAGCAGTCAACCGACTATGGACCTCTTCTGGTGAATGATAGAGGCGGCAACACAGAAAACTAAGTCTAATAGAAGATTCTTACAGACATTTTTAATCTCTAGTGGCTAATTTTCACCACTTTGGCTGTCCTTGTACATAGCCTGCATTCTCTTTCACCTTGTATTTTAGCAGTCCTATAGCGCTTCTTTATCCTGGACTTTACCCTACTCTCCTGAGTTTATGATAAAGGCTTCTTTTCTTACTTGCTTTGTGGTATCTCTTTAAATCTGTACACTTGGTCCTCTCCTTCGTGGTTAACTCACACATTTTTATTTTTCTCTAAAATTATCATGGATAATAATTAAATGTAGATAATGCTTTTACTTCTGTGTATAAGAAGTCTTATTTTTTCCAACAAGATCCTAAAATGCTTTAAAATCAGTAGAACTACAAAAATTTAGTAAGTGTAATCATGTTATAAATTGTCTTGCTAATATAAAAATGTGTATATAAGGAGAGAAAAATATAAAGGCAGATAATCAGGTGCCAGCACACCAAATGATAAATATGCGATTACTAGGCTATGCATAGGGATTTGCATATTTCCTTAGATTGGCACGATGAGACTGTTTCTTTGAACAAAACTTATTCAGTATTATCTACACTGTGATACTGCCAAGGTAAATATCTTTCCACTTAAAGCTGCTAATAAAAAGAAATGTTTTGGATGACTCAAATAAAACCCATAGAAAAGAGACATGTCTGGCATATGTGAAATAACTGCAGAATCTGGAAGGCTCTCAATGTTCCAAGGAAACTGAACCATCTGTTTGGTCCTTTAAAATAAAGGATAATTTTTGTGACAGTGTTTCTCTGTATAGATTGGGTTAGTGTAACTCACTGACTTTTTGAATGTTATTAATCTGTTCATTATCTAGACCAGGCAGGTACAATAAACCAATAGTTTCCCTTCCTTGTGTGTGTGTGTGTGTGTGTGAGGCACTCATAAATTGTCTCTGGAATAAGACCAGTAGTAACACACACACATAAACACACACACACACATGCATATTCACTGGCACATTCACCTTTCAACTGGCATGCGCAAGATTGGCTATTTTTAAAAGACATTGGGAGAGGGGGAAAATATACAATGAATATGACACTTCTGTTAGGTAGATTTTTTTCTTCTTCTTCTGTCCAGAGTTGACTATTTATACAACATGCAACAATTCTGATGAATTGTTAAACAGAGGGTGGTGTTTATAGGATACTAATTCTAAGAAAATGGTGGTAGAACTTGTGAACCAAACCTCTATATATTTGGGCCTTGAACAACGTGATGATTCGGTGGCACTGACTCTCCTGGCTCTCCTTGTATCCGTGAATTCAACCAGCTATGGGATCTTATAGTACTAACAGGTAATAGCATCTAATGTAGGAAAAAAAACCAGCATATAAATGAACCTATGCAGTTCAAATCCATGCTGTTCAAGGATCAATTGTAGTTAAAATAAAATTATTTTAAGGTTTGGGAATATTTTTAAAATATTTTAAGTTTAGTTTGTAAACTTATATAGAGAGACTATACTTTTATCAAAATTAGTGAAATAAAGTGGCATCTAGGAATTTTGAAAAATGTAACAGATACTTTATTCCAGATATTTTGTCTTATACATATAGTAAAGCCTATGATGAAAAACTAATAAATTTGGTAATGGTTTCAATTATGTACCAATTTTCTATTTCTATATAACAAATTATCAGAAACTATCAAATTATCAGAAACTTGGTAGCTTAAAATAACACATATGTATTATCTCAGGTTTTCTGTGGGACAGGAGTTAAGGCATAAATCAGGTGTGTTCTCTGCTTAGGATCTCACAAGGCCACAATCCTGGTGCCCACCAGACATACTATCTCATCTAAGATTGAGTGTCCCCATTCCAATTCAGTTTCTTGTGGTTGTAGTGCTATGGTGCTCAGCTCTTAGAAACTGCCTGATGTTCCTCCCACATGGCCCTCTTCATAATATGGCAGTTTACTTCTTCAAGACCAATAGCATAGCTTCCTGTTACTTTGAACCTCTGATGTCTGCACCCTCTTTCATTTATTTACTAAGATTTTTTTTTCAAAGTTATTAAAATTCTATAAGCCAGCTTTCTCCAAGATTCTGCACTAGGGATGAATTTCAAAAGGATCTGTTAGGAAATTATATCTTTTAGCACTTCTAGGTAATTTCTTTCATCTTAACACAGAGTTGTGCAAGGCAAAAATAACGGTGTTTTATTTTTCCTGAGAAAATGATATATCTTTACTGGGGACAATGATTGAAAAATAACTGGCCAGTTTTTGCCTTCACTCTGTGTATGATTTGATACAGAAAGCTCTGCACCCTTTTAAAGAGCTCACCTGATTAGGTCAGCCCACCCAAGGAAGTCTTCCTTTAATTAAAGTCAACTGATTGAGAACTTTAATTACATCTAAAAGTCTCCTCACTTTTGTTGTACAACATAAACTAATTACAGGAGTGGCTTTCCCAAGAGGCTATTCACAAGTTATACCCATACTAAAGGGGAGGGGATTATAGAACATACATCAATGGGCAGAAATCTTAAGGGCTGTATTAGAATCCTGTATACCACACACATGTTTATATGCACTGGCTGTAAAAGAATATTGGTTTATTATGTATTACTTATATCATTTGATTCTTGAGTTATCTGTCTGGCTATCTCTGGTTATCTTTCAGTCTCAATTGCTTGAATTCATTCTGAGCTTTCAATATGTTTCAAGAAAAGAATAGAGTTTATAATTGTGTCATTTGTCTTCTTTAAAGTTGAAGGCAGATTTTGAAACTCTTGTTTTATTATATAACAACTGTATAAGAAAATTATAACTGCTATTATTTATTTAATATCTACTGAAAGATGCTTTCCATCTATTAACAATAATCTCTATCTCAAAATGGCTGTGATTAGGTAGGCCAGTGATGAAAGGTGTGCAAAGACATGATCAGTGGCACAGACTGCAATATTCATGACATGGTAATTAGGTTGATATAGATAAGGGAGGGTGTGATAAAGAAAGAGAAATGGAAGGAGATGAGAAAATTAGATTAATGTGAGGCAGATGAAGTGGAACCTAAGAGTATTCCAGCTAGTTGCCATGAGAAACACTGAAAAATTAAGCAGGGAGAATGATCTTACCTCGTTCATCATCTAGAACAGTAACTTCCAAATCAGTGTGCATGAAACCCAGGGAACACAAAGCCTGTCCTAGAGATTTAAGGGCATGAATGGGTTAAAAGCCTCAAATTTCAGCTTCTCTTTTTCCATATGAATTATTTCTCAACATCATTTGCTTGAGGTGCGTGGGTTGCTAAGGGGTCGATCAAATTCAGTATCCTACCTCTCCACTGACAACTGCCTCTTGCAACTATACTGAAAAAAAGGTAAACTGTCAATCCTACCTGAATATTAATGGGGTATATTGTCCTGGGTGTAAAAGTGTTGGGGACACGAAACAAAGAGACCTTTGAAAATACTATGTATTCATGCTATTTATCATTTACATACTGCTAATAATTATATAACTATATCCATAACAGATAATACCAAAGAATATCACAGTAATACTAAAGAACTGCTCACACTGTTGTGAAAGTTCTAGGCCCCACATCAGACTTCACAACCAAGGGATCTGGCAAAGGGGCTCCCCTCTGACTTTGAAAGACAGTGGGTTTGATTCCAGAACTGCCACAAGACTGGGGGAAACAGAGACTCTTGGAGGGCACAAAATGTTGTGCACACCAGGACCCAGGGGAAAAGAGCAGTGACCCCGCTAGAGACTGAGCCAAACCTGTCTGTGTGTGTTGGAGGGTCTCTTGCAGAGGCGTGGGTTGGAAGTGGCCTGCTGCAGAGACAGGGGCACAGGAAGCAACAGTTCTGGGAGGCAAGTGTTGGGTATAAGTCCGTTTCGGAGGTGCCAGTAGCCCTGCCATAGAGGCTATACACTCTAGGACTCACCCTAGGCCAAACAGCTAACGGGGGGAGCACAGCCCTCCCATCAAAAGACAGTTTGACTCAAGATTTACCGAGCATGGCCTTGCCCACCAGTACAAGACTCCGTTTTCCCCAGAGCAAGTCCCTCCCATCAGGAAGTTTACATAAGCCTCTTATTCTCATCCATCAGAAGGCAGACAGAAGAAGTAAGAACTTTAATTTCACAGCCTCCAGAACAAAAACCACGATCACAGAAAGCTAATCAAAATGATTGTATGGATCATAGCCTTGTGTAACTCAGTGAAGCTATGAGCCATAGTGTACAAGGCCACCCGAGATGGATGGGGTATGGTGGAGAGTTCTGACAAAATGCGGTTCACTGGAGCAGGGAATGGCAAACCACGTCAGTATGCTTGCCTCAAGAATCCCACGGACAGTATGAAAAGGCAAAAGATATGACACCAGAAGATGATCCCCTAGGTCAGTAGGTGTCCAATATGTTAATGGGGAAGAGTGGAGAAATTCCTCCAGAAATAATGAAGAGGCTGGAGCAAAGTGGAAACAACACTCAGCTGTGGATGTGCCTGATGGTGAAAGTAAAGTCTGATGCTGTAAAATTTCATAGGAATATATGGGACATATATTCATAGAACAATATTTCATAGGAACATGGAATGTTAGGTCCATGGATCTAGGTAAATTGGATGTGGTCAAGTAGGAGATGGCAAGAGTGAGCATCAACATTTTAGGAATCAGTGGACTAAAATGGACAAGAATGGGCAAATTTAATTCAGATGACATTTTATCTACTATAGCAGGGAAGAATCTGTTAGAAGAAATGGAGTAGCCCTCACAGTCAACAAGAGTCTGAAATGCAGTACTTGGGTGCAATCTCAAAAACAACAAAATGATCTTGGTTTGTTTCTAAGGCAAAATTTTCAAGTCACACTAATTCGAGTCTATGCCCTAGCCACTGATGCCAAGGAAGTGGAAGATGACCAGTTCTGTGAAGGCCTACAACACTTCCTAGAACTAACACCAGGGGAAAAAAAAAATGTCCTTTTCATCATAGGGGATTGGAAAGCAAAAGTAGGAAGTCAAGAGATACCTGGAATAATAGGCAAGTTTGACCTTGGACTTCTCTGGTGGCTCAGACGGTAAAGCGTCTTCTACAATGCAGGATACCTGGGTTCGGTCCCTGGGTCGGGAAGATCCACTGGAGAAGGAAATGGCAATCCACTCCAGTACTACTGCCTGGAAAATCCCATGGACAGAGGAGCCTGATAGGTTACAGTCCATGGGGTCGCAAAGAGTCAGACACGACTGAGAGACTTCACTTTCACTTTCCTTTCCTTTGACCTTGGAGTACACAATGAAGAAAGGCAAAGGATAACAGAGTTTTGCCAAGAGAACATGCTGGTCATAGCAAACAACAACACAAGAGACGACTCTACACATAGACATCACCAGATGGTCAGTACTGAAATCAGACAGATTACATTCTTTGAAGCCAAAGATAGAGAGAAACTCTACACAGTTAGCAAAAGCAAGACCTGGAGCTAACTATGGCTCAGATTGTGAACTCCTTATTGCAAGCTGCAGGCTTAAAATGAATAAAGTAGGGAAAACCACTTTCAGATATGTCCTAAATCAAATCACTTATGATTATACAGTGAAGGTGACAAGTAGATTCAAGGGATTAGATCTGGTAGACAGAGTCCCTGAGAACTATGGACAGAGGTTTATAACATCGTATGGGAAGTGATGACCAAAACTATCCCCCAGAAAAATAAATGCAAGAAGGTACGGTTTTTGTCTGAGGGGGGCTTACAAATAGCTGAGAAAAGAGAAGTGAAAGTAAAAGGAGAAAGGGAAAGATATACCAACTGAATGCAGAGTTCCAGAGAATAGCAAGGAGAGATAAGAAAGCCTTAAGTGAACAATACAAAGAAATAGAGGCGGGTGGGGGTGGGGGGTGGTGTGGAAACAGAATGGGAAAGACTAGAGATCTCTTCAAGAAAATTAGAGATACCAAGGGAGTATTTTATTCAAAGATGAGCACAATAAAGGACAGAAACAGTAAGGACCTAACAGAAGCAGAAGATATTAAGAAGAGGTGGCAAGAATACACAGAACTATACAAAGAAGGTCTTAATGACCCAGAGAACTAGGATGATTTGTTCACTTACCTAGAGTCAGATATCCTGGAGTGTGAAGTCAAGTGGGTCTTAGGAAGCATTACTATGAACAAAACTAGTGGAGGTGATGGAATTCCTGCTGAGCTATTTCAAATCCTGAAAGATGCAGCTGTTAAAGTTCACCCAATATGCCAGCAAATTTGGAAAACTCAGCAGTGGCCACTGGACTAGAAAATGTCAGTTTCATTCCAATCCCAAAGAAGAGCAATGCTAAAGTATGTTTCAACTACCGTACAATTGTACTCATTTCACATACTAGCAAAGTAATGCTCCAAATCCTTCAAGCTATGCTTCAACAGTACATGAACCAAAAATTTCCACATGTTCAAGCTGGATTTAGAAAAGGCATAGTAACCAGAGATCAAATTGCCAGCATCTGTTGGATCATAAAAAGATCAAAGGGATTCCAAAAAAATCTTCATCTGCTTCATTGACTATGCTAAAATCTTTATATGTATAACAACAAACTGTGGAAAATTCTTAAAGAGATGAGAATACCAGACCACCTTATCTACCTCCTGAGAAACCTGTGTGCAGGTCAAGAAGCAACAGTTAGAACCAGACACACTGAACAATGGACTGGTTCAAAACTGGGAAAGGAGTAGGTCAACACTGTATATTGTCACTTTGCTTGTTTAACTTCTGTATAGAGTACATAATGTGAAATGCTGGGCTGGATGAATCACAAGCTGTAATCAAAATTGTCAGGAGGTATGCAGATGATACCAGTAATGGCAGAGAACAAAGGGGAACTAAAGAGCCTCTTGATGAGGGTGAAAAAGAGCAGTGAAAAAAATGGCTTACATTTAAATGTTCAAAAAATTAAGATCATGGCATCCAGTCCAATGACTTCATGATCACTGAGAGATTTTATGTTTTGGGGTTTTAAAATCACTGCAGACAGTGACTGCAGACATGAAATTAAAAGATGCTTGTTCCTTGGAAGAAAAGCCATGACAAACCTAGACAGTGTATTAAAAAGCAGAGACATCACTCTGCTGACATAGGTGCATATAGTCAAAGCTATGATTTTTTCAGTAGTCATTTATGGATGTGAGAGTTGGACCATCATGAAGGCTGAGTGCTAAAAAAATCAATGCTTTGAAATTGTGGTGCTGGAGAAGACTCTTGAGAGTTGCTTGGACAGCGGGGTGATCAAACCAGTCAATTCTAAAGGAAAACAACACTGATTATTCATTGGAATGGTTGATGCTGAAGCTGGAGCTCCAATACTTTGGCCACCTGATGTGAAAAGCCAACTCACTGGGAAATACCCTGATGCTGGGAAAGACTGAGGGCAGTAGGAGAAGGCAGAAGCATAGGATGAGATGGTTAAATAACATCATTGACTCAATGGACTTGAATTTGAGCAAACTCCAAGAGATAGTGAAGGACAAGGAAGCCTGGCATGCTGCAGTCCATGGAGCTGCAGAGTCAGACAGAGCTCATCAACTGTACAACAATCCATAATGCACATAATAGGCCTGCAATGCAGGAGATGTGGGTTCTATCCCTGGGTTGAAAAGATCCCCTGGAGAAGTAAACTGCAATCCACTCCAGTATTCTTGCCTGGAGAATCCCATGGACACAGGTATCTGGTGGGCTACAGTTCATGCTGTTGCAAAAGTGTTGGACAAGACTTAGCATTTAAACAGCAAGAACAATTCATAATATGCACACATATATATGTGTGTAGTATTTGTACATTTGTGCCTGTGCATGTATTTAGTGTGTATTTGTTTCAGAATATTGTAGTCACAAGAGATTTTTATATGATTTAAATATATAAAAATCTTTCAGCAAAGTATGAAAAATGAGCAGTAAAAGACTCTCCACCATAAAATAAAATACATTACACTAACATCCTGTGGTTAAAGTGGAATGGAAAATGATTCGAGGAGAAAAAGAACTTGATAACGTACATTTTATTGAGAAAAGGTAGATATAAATCCCTGTGGTATTTAGAGAATCCATTCAAAAGAGTGATATAAAATTTTTTGTTTTAAAACTGTCAATAGTTAAAACATGCTAGAAATCACATCTTTTGTAGTTATTTAAACAGCATAAAAATGTAGATGGCAACTTAAAAACATGAGTGAAAGTGAAGTTGCTCAGTCGTGTCCGACTCTTTGCGACCCCGTGAACTGGAGCCCACCAGGCTCCTCCGTCCTTGGGATTCTCCAGGCAAGAATACTGGAGTGGGTTGCCGTTTCCTTCTCCAGGGGAACTTCCCGACCCAGGGATCAAACCCAGGTCTCCCGCATTGCAGGCAGACGCTTTAACCTCTGAGTCACCAGGGAAGCCGGGAATAGAATTTTTCATAGTAAATTTAGTAACAAGAGCAAAAACCAAAAACAAAAACCCCAACATTTGAAGACTACTGGTCCATTCTAAAGGAGATCAGTCCTAGGTGTTCTTTGGAAGGACTGATGCTAAAGCTGAAACTCCAATACTTTGGCCACCTCATGTGAAGAGTTGACTCATTGGAAAAGACTCTGATGCTGGGAGGGATTGGGGGCAGGAGGAGAAGGGGACGAGAGATGATGAGATGTTTGGATGGCATCACTGACTCGAGGGACTTGAGTTTCGGTGAACTCCGGGAGCTGGTGATGGACAGGGAGGCCTGGTGTGCTGCGATTCATGGGGTTGCAAAGAGTTGGACACAGCTGAGCGACTAAACCGAAATGATCCATAAGAATTAGTACATATTCTGAGTGGTTAGCATAGTGTTGCAGAGAAGGCACTGGCACCCCCACTCCAGTACCCTTGCCTGGCAAATGCCATGGAAGGAGGAGCCTGGTAGGCTGCAGTCCATGAGGTCGCTGAAGAGACAGACATGACTGAGTGACTTCACTTTCACTTTTCACTTTCATGCATCGGAGAAGGAAATGGCAACCCACTTTAGTATTCTTGCCTGGAGAAGCCCAGGGACGGGGAGCCTGGTGGGCTGCCGTCTCTGGGATCGCACAGAGTCGGACACGACTGAAGCGACTCAGCAACAGCAGCAGCAGCAGCAGCAGCATAGTGTTGAATAAGGAGGCAGGTGCATCTCATAAGAGCTTATTTCAACAGTAAAGTAAGAAAGAGAATGTGAACTAAGGCAGTAAACAGTGACAATAACAAGGTGAAGAAGGATGTGAACAATATTAAAGAGTTCAAATATATAATGATGATATAAAGCGTCCCATATATAATGACAAGTTGGATGAACTTGGAAATGAGATAGGGAAAAGGTTCTTTTCTAAAGAACCTTTTTCTAAGTTGATTAAATGATGCATATTTAAGAGGGATAAATTTGAGGATAAAGATATTAAGTTTGGTCTGTTTATATTGAGAAGCAGGTGCTTCATGTCAGTGCTCAAAGCAAATTTAAGTTCAGTCTTCCATGAATGTCATTCAAAATCAGAAGTGAATAGTGAAAGCAAAAGCCTTGGACATAGCAGCAAGCATAGAGAGAGCATGCTGCTGCTGCTGCTAAGTCGCTTCAGTCGTGTCCGACTCTGTGCGACCCCATAGACGGCAGCCCACCAGGCTCCCCTGTCCCTGGGATTCTGCAGGCAAGAACACTGAAGTGGGTTGCCATTTCCTTCTCCAATGCATGAAAGTGAAAAGTGAAAGTGAAGTCGCTCAGTCGTGTCCAACTCTTAGCGACCCCATGGACAGCAGCCCACCAGGCTCCTCCATCATGGGATTTTCCAGGCAAGAGTACTAGAGTGGGTTCCCACTGTAGAGAGAGCATAAAGAGAGGTATTTGCCCCTTTTCTATAGAATTCATTAAACAAATATTTACTGAGTAGCTCTTATATGTCACTTTTTTAGATTCTGGGGATAGAGAAGTGAACAAAACAGAGCAAAATCTACGATAAAATTGCAATTTCATAATTGTATCATAAAATACTAAAGTAAAAGATGACATGCCTTGACAATGGGGTTTTTACACCAGAGCCAAAGTTCTGAACACTGCTCTCAGTTCCTTTCATTTGTGAAAAAGCTGAATGAACTATGAGTTTATAATTGTCACTTTGCTTCTGAGTTTCTCATCTTGAAATCAGTGTATCACTGAAAGTTCCTCACCTGACAGATGTGTGCCAGGCTGTTCTGGGATAGGCCTTTTCAGTCCTCCTGCACACCATATTCTTCAAAAGGTGATGTCTCCCAGATGACAGCAGCCTACACATACTCTGCTATATAACTTTTACAGACCTCCAAGAATACAGAATTTAAAAGACTGCAAACATGTAGTTAAGATTGGAGGTCCCATGTAGTGCTTAAATGAAGTACTTATTTTTTAATGGTTTTTCCCTATAACAATAACTCTGTATTCTGAGTAAGAGTTTGTTTTATGTATTAGTTCATGCTTTTCAGAGAGAAATAAAATATTTGTTAGGACTAATTGTGCTTTTCTGAAGTGAACTGTAGTAGCTCTTTGGCAACTGAAGAACTAACGTGTGGTTTATGTCCCTTATATTGTGGCTGATGTCCCCTAGGTATCCCATTGATTATTTAAATCAATTAAACTGAAAAAATAGAACAATGATAATGGTTTAGATCTTTTTGTGTGTGTGGTAAATTTCTTTAATGTTACCTTAATTGTAAGAAGATAGCTGAATATCTTGCATTTGCTTCTGCATTCAGTCTTTTGGGATATCATACATCAAAGTCCACCTGGATATACCACTGTAAAAGGACAAGTGGCATTTTAGCATTGTTATGAAAACAGTTTTGACTTCCTAGATTCCTGCAAAGATCTCAGGAATGCCACGTATCCCTCTGAGAACTTTTTTTGCTCCATGTCAGACATGTAAGGCTGATGTCCCATAAAAATACTCTAATTAGGATATACTTGTATATCTGTTCCCACCCTTCATCACCAGCAACTAGCCTTTGTGGAGACTTCCGTCATTTATTTTCTTTTTCTCGGATTTTCTTCATTTATCCTGTAGGATGGTCTCATCTGCTCTGTATGCTCTCTTTTTGCATGACTGATACCACCATTTATACAGTTTAAAATCCAAAAGCTTAAAATAATCCTAAACATGCTCTTTCCTTCATGTCTCACATTTGCTACATCATTAAGGCCTGTAAATTTTATTTTCTATGTAGCTCTCAAATCTCCATTTCACTTCATCACTTTTATCTAAGACAGAATTATTTTTGAACTTTCTTGAATATTCAGATGGACTTCTGAGTGGAGCTATATCCATGTTCACAAGCTTTTCCCCTCAACTCCTTCTCCACTTGGCAAGTAGACTATTAAAAAAAAATCTGAATATATCATTCCCTATGCCTAGCACATCACACACACACACACCAGTTTAAAACTCTGCAGTCACTGCCTTTGATCTTAGGACACAGACAAAACAAAACCATCTTTTACTTCTCTACCCGACTCTCCAGCCTCATAGACACATCTCTGCATGCTCTCTGTTCCAGCCAGATATGTTCCGTCCTATACCTCATATCTTCCATATTCTCATTATAGTTCCTTCAACCTCTGCATCTCCTCTGCCTTAAAAAATGTTCTCTTCCTTCCTAACCTAACTGACAGCTACCCATTGTACAAATTTCAAGTCAGTTATCATTTCTTCATTTGACTTCCCAGATTGGGTCAAATTCCTTACTGTATATTTATAGCAACATAAAACTCTCCTTCCATGTACTTCTCAGAGTTTGGTTTCCACATTTATTTTTGAAGCTATTTTGTTAATAGCTCTCTCTATCAAAAATTTTAAGCTCCAAAAGAGTAAGGACCATGTCTTTTTTTTGTATCCCAGAGACTTACCACATTGCCTTGCACGTGACAGGAGTTCAACAAGTCTTTGTTGAGTGAAAGACTGTTGCTTTCCTAATCAGTGGTAGTTTTTCATTTTCTTTTAATGTCTTTTGGGATTTATTCTATGCATTTTGATTTTCATGTAAAAACCGGCTTTCCCCAAACATTTCCAATTAGGAAGATTTGCTTCTTACCTTCTTCCTATCACTTCAACTCACTGTCAGATTTCATGCTTCCCTGAGCTAGTTTTGCTCCTGTGCTGCTTGTCTTGATGGGTTTTCCTTCAATAAAATAAACAAAGCTTGTTACGTCCTCCCTATCTTTTCACCTCCTTTTTCTTTTCCCTCTTATTTTTTAAACTTCTGATATATAAGTGTCCAGAGCCATTTTATATTTTTAAGAGCTTTACTGAGATATAACTGATGTTTAAAAACATCACATATTTAATGAACACAGTTTGATAGCTTTGAACATATGCCTATGAATCTATCTCCACAATCAAGATAATAACCATATTAATTACCTTCAGAAGTTTCCTCCTGACTTCCCTTGCCTTTTTGTGTGTGTATTTGGTAAGAACACAACTTGAGGTGTACTCTCTTAACAATTGTTTAGTATATAACAGTATTGTCAAGTATAGTTTCTCTGTCATATCTTAGATCTCTAAAAAACGTACTCATCTTGTATAACTGAAACTTTATACTTGTTGAACAACTCCCCACTGCAGAAGTGTGGCCTAGGCAGATCTCTGATAGCTAAGATTTCTATCAAAATTATCATTATGGGTTGACCTGTGTTCTTCTACTCAAAATTCATACACTGAAGATCTAAACCTTTATTGTATTTGGAGTTGGGTTCTTAGGAGACAATTAAGGATGATGAAGTATAATGATGGGATCCCTAAAACAATAGGATTTGTGGCCTTAAAAGCAGAGGATGGGCATAATCTCTCTCTCTACAATATGAGGATGTACCAAAAGGGTATGTCTATACCTACATCTACAAGCCAGGAATAGAACTCTCACCAGGAATCACTAGTTACCACCTTATTCTTGGACTTTATAGCTGCCAGAATTATAAGAAAATATATTACTCTTGATTAAGCCACCCAGTTCTATTTTGTTATGGTGACTTGAGAAGATATGTTGCCATTGGTACTAGATTAAAAGAATCCTTTCTCCTAGTAACCAATGTACATTGATATACAACCTTTTAAAATTCAGTGTCTTTGTGTGTCGGGAAACTGACTTTAGCAAATCATTTTCTTTCTTAAAGAAAGCTAATTATTAGTCTAAATTTTATTAATTCATTCAAGGCCAGAACAGAGATACATAGAAATATAGTCCTCTCATTATATTCAGTGTCAGGAAAAATTGCTATCAATATCCTTTCTCAAGGGAAAGATCTTGTATTGGAGGTCTTTTCCAAGTCATCTTCTAAGGAATAAGAGAATAAAATTGAAGACCTTTCATGAAAGTCTTGTCTCCTGAGCATTTTACAACAGAAAAGAATTGGAAAAAGTCCAGGGAAAAGTTTCAGACATGAATTCCAGGTTCACATGGAAAGAAAACATGGAAGCAATTTGAGGTTTGTGTTTTGGAGGTCTTTATACTATTCTCTCACGACAGTTTAAAACAAGGAGCTCTTTAAATTTACATTGAGCCTTATCCTGCCCTTTGCGGCCCCAAAAGCAGAAGTCTGATGACGGGAGAGTAGCTTTACACATTGTTCTAAATATCCAGGGACCATCGTAAAGTAAATCCTGCATTTCAATTGCTCTTCAGTAGCTGGGAATAAGTAGGTTGGGTTGAATTATTCTAAGAATAATCAGGTATTTAGCCAATGGCTTATGAAGCAACTTGTTCTTAGCTATAGGCAAGGAACAGCAATAGCTTGTCACCACTAAGAAATCCAAAGTTTTTGGAGGGCTAAGGGGACTGTAAATGTAGATTTACTAATTGTCCATGTAAAAGTTAAGGAGCCCTGGATGTGGCTTTCTGTCATAGATGTGTGTAACTCACATTCTCCACTGCCTTTCACAGACCTCTGTCAGGGCCTCGTGGTCTCTCTGCAAGGACTCGGCTAGCCTTTAACAGAGAAAAAGGGTCAATTTATTATACATTGTCTTGGAGGCAAGAGCGTTTTCCTAGCAATTACATAACAATTAATGTCAATTCTCTCAAAAACTCTATTCAGACCTTAAAATTCTCTACAAAATAGTATAATAATAAGATCACAGGTGCACATCCATATCAGCAAAGCGAAATTAATGTTCCAAGAGACACCCATTGTATTTGATCGTGTTCTAACAAGACAGTGACATTTTTCAATAGCACTTTTTTTTTTCTTAAAGCATTTCCAAATAGAAAACTTTGTGTCAGTCATCAAAGAAAAACATTCTTTCACTCATAGGCCACTGAGGATCATACAGATATCTTTGCCTCTGCTTCCAAAGGGTGACCACTACTTACAACCCTGGCAAAATGTTTTATTTGTTAGAAACTCTCAGAAGAGTTCCTGGTATTTTCGGTGTAAGCCTGGTAGACATACTTGCAGAAAAATTTGTGGATGTTGAGATGGAATATTTTAAAAACATGTTGCTTTGGCTAAACTTGATCATCTTCAGCTGATACTGGGAATGTTTCTATGCTTCTTTAACACTTTGCTAGGCCACTGGAGACTCTTCAAAGCCTTCGCTATTCAGGTCTAATGTTTAAGTGTTAAGTCCAAAAGAATAGATTTCCCAACATTTAACAGCCCTTTCAAATCAAATAGCATGAAACATTTGTTTTGTTTTTGCTCCAAGTTTTGATGTTTATATAGTAGGACAGCTGAGGGAGTCTATTTTATTGCAGACCAGGAATAATTCCTTTTGTTTGAATCATAAGTATTCATGTAGGCAGCAGAGATCAAACATTTATATCAGTTAAATGGTCTATGGACAAATCGTTCATTGTCCACCTCAGATAATATTTATTAAATAGCTGCATAAAGTCTCACAATAACTGTTATAATTAATGATAGCTATGTAGTTAACTTGTTGTACTAATATATCGTTTTTTGCTTATATTATTTATTCTATACATAACCATTAAATTATGTAGCTTTGTTTATGGGGCTTCTTCTAGCAACTGAAATGGATAAATACTGACTTCAGAGGGTACTTTTTAAGTAAATAAAAATACTATATAAATATTGTTAGTTTGTAGTTAAAGAAATATTTCTACTGAATTAAAACACCACAATAAGTAAACTCATCAAGTTGTTTCAGGTTACATATTTCAAAGTTCAGTTCAATTCAGTTCAGTCACTCAGTCGTGTCTGACTCTTTGCGACCCCATGAATTGCAGTACGTCAGGCCTCCCTGTCTGTCACAGACTCCCGGAGTTCACTCAAACTCATGTCAATCGAGTCGGTGATGCTATCTAGCTATCTTATCCTCTGTCGTCCCCTTCTCGTCCTGCCCCCAATCCCTCCCAGCATCAGGGTCTTTTCCAATGAGTCAGCTCTTCCCATGAGATTGTCAAAGTGTTGGAGTTTCAGCTTTAGCATCAGTCCTTCCAATGAACACCCAGGACTGATCTCCTTTAGAATGCAAGTTATGGGTGCTTATTAAAATAAGAGTCAAAACTAAAAATATTATTTAGATTCTTTACATCTTGATAGGGCCAGACTTATTTCAGGCTGCTGTAAGAGAATACCATAGACTTGGAAGATTCTAAACAACAGAAATATATTTCCCATAGATCTGGAGGCTGAAAGTCCAAGGTCAAGATGCCAGCAGGTTTGGTATCTAGAGGGGCTGATTCCTTGTTCATAGATAGCTAACTCTTCCCTGTGTCTTCATAGAAGAATCAAGGGAGCTCTGCAGGGTCTCTTTATAACCCCATTTATGAGGGGCTTCCCTGGTGGCTCAGAGGTTAAAGCGTCTGCCTGCAATGTGGGAGACCTGGGTTCAATCCCTGAGTTGGAAAGATTCCCTGGAGAAGGAAATGGCAACCCACTCCAGTATTCTTGCCTGGAGAATCCCATGGACAGAGGAGCTTGGTGGGCTACAGTCCACGGGGTTGCAAAGAGTTGGACATGACTGAGCAACTTCACTTCACTTCACTTCACTTCATGAGCGCTCTGCTGTTACAACCTAAACATTTGCCAAAGGCCCCACTGTCTAATACCATAACATGGGGATTAGGATATCGACATATGAATTTGAGGAAGACACAAATATTCAGTTTATAACAAGACCTAATGAAATTATATTTATTCTGTACAATATTGTATTTTTACTAATGTGCAAAAATTCTTTGTATTCTATAAATTTTTATAATTTCAAAATTGGAAATTATTCAATAATCTTCCAAATTAGAATCTGTTCAAAAATCCAATTATTTAATCCAACTCCAAAAATTTAGTTTTTACCTAACCATTTTAATTTACACTTTCTTTTAGTGAATAATAGTGACTCCTTAAAATAAATTTATATCATTTTTAAAATATAATAATAAAAGTTCAGAAAAAATATTTAGCATAATTGTTCAAATGAGGATTTTATGATAGTTACTTTTAAAGTGAAAACAAATTCTTTAAAACTTTCTGGGAACCTCTGCAGTTGAGGTGCAAGGTCAGTAAAACAATTCATTTCTCTGAACTTGACACTGAACTTTTAATGCATTGATCAGCAAAGAAATATTTTCCTCAATATTCTTATACAGGAAGTCTTTTCTTTGACTTGGAGTTTTTGTAATATAGATATTTGTTTTCTCCAGGACTCCAAAAATTTGAAAACTTAACCTCAAATTAGAAAAATATTTATCTTTTATTAGCTTTTAAATTTTATCATTCCTCTTTTTAATTGTTTAGGTTGATGTCTAGACAATTATGGTGGGGCACAAGGAGTAGAGTGTGTTAACCTCTTATGGGCGTGCAAGGCCCATTATCTAGCCAAAGGCGGCCCTGGCTGACTGGATTCTTCAGTTGCAAGTTCATAGTGCCAATATGATACTGAGAAGGATGGATCACTAACACTCAAAACAAAACACACACACACACACATAACTAGGGAAAGTAAGAGGGCTGTAGTACCCAAGTCAGGCAGTGAAGTCCATGCGAGCAGCGGAAGTGTTTTCGCTCTGGCTGCCCTAACTCTGACCTTCTTGCCATTGTCAGTAATCTGAGACCTGACTGAGGTCACAAGTTTACTGCCCAGGAGCTTGTGTCCAAGAATTGGGGGATGAAAAGTTTTCTTCTTAAAATGTTAAGCTAATGAAGTGACAGATTCCTGGGGGCATTCCTTTTGTCTTTTTCACGTCATAGTTTTATAATTAGATGTATATGTCAGTACCTGTTGTCACCCTTTAAAGACTTCCCTCACTCTCCCAATCTCCTCAAATCATTTAACAATCCACTCAAATTATCAGAAAAAAATAGCTTAGTAGCATTTGTTTTAATGAAATATAGTTCTAACCCTCAGAATCTATGGAATTTATTTTCTATTTCATCAAAGAACTTCAGGTAGTATTAAAATCATAAGGAACTTAAATAGTATGAGCTTCTATACAAATAATTTCTCAGTTCCAAATTTTTGTTCTTCCTGAATCAATGAAGTGAAGTGAAAGTTGCTCAGTTGTGTCTAACTCTTTGCAGTTCTCCAGGCCAGAATACCGGAGTGGGTAGCCTTTCCCTTCTCCAGGAGCTCTTCCCACCCCAGGCATCAAACTGGGGTCTCCTGCAGCCAGATTCTTTACCAACTGAGCTATGAAGGAAGCCCTCTGAATCAATATACATTGCCAGTATCAACAGATACTAATTTCTAAGTCATCCACTCTCAATGTCCATTTTATGGGTCAATCTGTGGACATTTTCTCATGTCCATTTGGATTTCTTTTTAATTTAGGATGTTTCTAAGCTGCATTTCTATTCCCTGAAGCAGATACATAAGAAATACACATTTTAAGATGAGCTGAAGAAGAAGTTTTTAAAAGAAAAATTACTAAATGAGCAGTTTGTGAAAATCTGTGTTTAAAATATTCCAGTGGTTGATATGGTCATTAATTAATCCTTATTTTTCACAAAGCTTCATAGAACAACTCCAAACTTAGGCTCTACTACCTTTGCAAGGAACTCGATGAAATAAAGCATTCAGCCACATAAGGTAATAATTATTTGCAAGAAAGAAAGAAATTCAAAATGAAGCTAAAGAGTCAGTTTAAAAGTATTTACACTGTTAAATATGGTACATTTTTATACACATCCCTAGCCTCTGAAGACATGTCTAATTCTGACCCCTCTTTTGGAGAAATGATACATCAAATTCCAGAAGAGATGAATAAAAGACATTTATTCACTTTTTAAACTATCCTAGAGGGTGTCAACTTGAGTTTTATCCAGAGGCATCTTGAATAACCATTTAGGTTAAAGGTAACTGGTGAGTTTACATGGAAGCATAAACATTTTCATGCATGTTTTGAGAAGGTATATGAATTTTAGTTGCTTCAGAATGCTTTGAGTTATATTTTGTACAAGTGAATATATTTTAAGACAAAGAGAGAGCTCAAGTTTTATAAGTGTAATTTTGTACTTTAAATATATTCTTACTGAGATTTTCAGGATCTTTATCAGGTATGGTAAGCACTGAAATTGGACAAACAAAATGGCAAGAAATAAATCTGCTTAGAGGCAAGTAATATTTTTAAAATGTCAACAAGTTGAGTCCACCATTTTAATTCCTCCTTTTGGTTGAATTAGATAGTAATAATGATTAACTGAATTTTTTATTTCATTCAATTATTGTAAAAACTTATGTGACAGAAAATCCTACAAATAAAATGCAAGTGAACTCTTAAGAGTTAGATGGCAAATGAAATTATTTTATTTAAATTTATATTTCTTTTACCAATAGCCCACAGTACTATGAATGACACAGATGTCCCTATGCAAACAACTGAATGCATTCAAGGTCAAGGAGAAGGTTACCGGGGCACCATCAATACCATTTGGAATGGAATTCCCTGTCAGCGTTGGGATTCCCAGTATCCTCACCAGCATGACATTACTCCTGAAAATTTCAAGTGCAAGTGAGTAAATTAGGGAAATGTTATAAATTTCAGTAGGCAGAATGGTTGATTTTTACTAATTCCTATGTTAGTGATCCTTAAACTTTAGTGTGCCTAGGGAAATTTAGCAATTAAAAAGCAGATACATCCACCCCAAATTTTTGATTCTTCAGGTCTGAAATTTGGACCTCAAGTAATACATTTTAGCAACCACTCTTGCTGATTCTGAATCAGATGGTTGATTGATGTACCATCCATGCTTTGGGAAACACATCTTTAAGTTTCTGATCACAGCTTTGTTCTTGCAGGTCTATTTAATGAACAAATTAGTGGTAATGATAACCAGGAAACTTTCAAACTAGTGCTTCTTTATTATATTAACTTTAGGGGAGATTACAAGGCATACCTTGATTTAAGTCAACATTGTAAACTGAAGAGTTTTCAGCCTTGAAAAAAATTTATAGTTTTATATGAAATTTTTTTATTGTTTCAAAATTTTATTTAACAAGTAAGGAAGTAAAGCAATTGTATAAATGAATCAAGCTGAAGAAACTGCCCTTGAATATCAGTTATATAACCGTTATGTTCTTCTCTATGGCTGCTTTTCTTCACCACTTGAATTTTGTTGGACAGCCACAGTGCCATGTGTTTTTAAATTGTCCACCTTGTTATTAGGAACATAAAATGATTGCTTTTAAAATTTATAACACACGTGTCATTCATAGTGGCTTTGCTGAAATAGCACCTATAAATAACATATATTGGCTTTATGTAACTGACTTTTAATAAGAGGGCTTAACATTTCAAGATGGAGAACTATGAACATTAGTTGGCCCATTCACTGGAGAGAGGATATAGTTTCTGGTTTTTATATGATTTAAAATTTTTTAACCAATTCAGAGTTCTTTGCTTAGATACGAAATATTCACCTTGTTGTATTTTAAAAATTATTATATAATAAATGTATTGTTGCCACTCTGTTTATGTCCCTCATTTTCTTCACAGCAGTTCACTCTATTTTTGACCCATGTGTTTCACAGCTCAGAAATAAACATAAAAGTAGAGAACAAAGAAAATGAGAAAAGAATAGTTAAGAGAGACAAAGAAGACAGTATCAGTGCCATACACACTCCTGGTTAACTTCTAATGACTGGTAATGCTCAAGATTGTGTATGTGAACCAGATTAACCTCATCTGTAAGAAAAAGAAAATCATTATAGAAATTGAATCCACACGTTTCACAATAAAAAATGATCAAAAGTTTAGTTGCTATATATTATTGGAATTTAAGCTATTCTTTTTTGGGGGAAGACTTCCCTTGTAGCTCAATGGGTAAAGACTCTGCCTGCAATGCAGGAGACCTGGGTTCAATCCCTGGGTTGGGAGAATCCTCTGAAGAAGGAAATGGCAACCCAATTCATTACTCTTGCCTGGAGAATCACGGGCTACAGTCCATGGGGTTGCAAGAGTCGAACACAACTTAGTGACTGAACCACCACAACCACCAAGCTATTCTTTCTTAACTGGTTATTTGGCCAAGATAAACATAAATATGAAAAAAACAAAAAGTGAGTTGTGTTATTAAACACATAAAATCTGATGTATCATTTTGCTCAGAGTATTGATGCACTTACTGTTTGTGGACTAGCAGAGAATGGAGTACTGGGCAGGTTTCTGTGGTTGTACCAAGCACTGTTTGCCCCAGTACTGAGATTCCTTACAAATGACAATTTTTAACTAAAAAATAACTAACTAAATACTAAAAAAATACATCCTGTGATGATGTACATGAATCACACAATCACTAATTTGTTTTAATCATTGTAGCTGATTCTTCAAGTGAGGTGAATAAACTTAGAAAAAATATTTGAGCAAACCTTGACTTTCTGGTTTAATCTAGATTAATGAGGTACTTCTAGATATAGATTATTAAAGGGAACTTTAAGTTTTTTGATAGCCTTAGATATATGTTTTACCATTATCTTGCCTTAAATTACAACTCAAAGTTAACTAAGCAATTATTCATTTAAAATTGCAAAGTTCTGTATATTTTATATAAAATTCAGTGCACATATATTGTACTTACATAATCTTTTCAAATGTGAGTATAAACTAGTTAGAAGAAAAGATTTTCTTCATCTCTCCAGTTAATAATTGTATGATTTTATAAGAAGAGTAAAGGTTTAAACCGTGGGTTATAAATGAGAACATTTGCTATAGAATGGTCAAATCTATTGGCACTCACTGTTCTTACAACCTTAAATAACATAGTTTCTGTCAGGACCTATTTTGGCTTGATAAACTATTACTTGTTGATTTTATAACCAAACTCAAGCCTTTTTAAAAAATGGTTTTCAGTTTCTAATGGTCAACTGATTAGTATTAAATGTGTAGGATTTTTAATTGGGCCTAAGTGAAATAGCATACCTTCCTATAGAATGAATATTAATTTTGTTAAATTATTAGAGATCTATGGAAAGAAAGTACACACTTCTTCAAGTTAGAGAGCACTATCAGGGGAACAAATCATGAACTCCCCATTTTATTTAATGTGAACTTTGTATTAAGGTAAAATCTTTTTACATACAGACAATATTAATTTAGACTTTTTCTTATCACAAGCTCCAAATGTCTAACTATATCATTGAGGAAAGGAAGTACATGTGCTATGTTGACAACTTTTTCTATAGGTAGGTTTTCTATATTGTAATTAAGCCTTAACTTTACAGAAATATAAAATTTCAGGTAATATCTCTAAATCAAGAAAGAACCACTTTGTAATTAAAACAAATCTATGTGGTGAATTAAATAAACAAAGAAATACAGAATTTAAAAAATAAATATGTTTTTCATGGCAAGTATTTGAATAGGTAGAACTTCATTTTTAAACAAGAGTAATTAAAGACTGTTAATTATAATAGTCTTTCTTCTGCAAAGAGAATGTTGTTTCTACATTATCTATGATCCATGAAAATACAATGAGTAACAGACCAGACTTTAAAAATCGTAACAGTTGAGACTCCAAGTCTTAAAAATGAGTGAGAATAATGAAGTGGTACTATTTCTCTTTTTCATGAAGCAGTAGTATTTGTGTGAAACTCCAGGTCTGTGGGAGTAAAAGAATTCTGACATCTGACAGCATTTATTTCAGTAATGTGGGCAGTGTCAGCTGTGTATACTGAATTCTAAATTGTAAAAACTATCCCAAATATAAAATGGGGAGTTCTATTTATAGAATGCATACATTCTGGGATTCTAGAAATGTAATAACACTGACTTCACCAATGTAAAAAACCCTGGCAATTGACATTAACATGCTTATTCTCAATAGGGACCTAAGAGAAAATTATTGCCGAAATCCAGATGGGGCTGAGTCACCGTGGTGTTTTACCACTGATCCAAACATCCGAGTTGGCTACTGCTCCCAAATTCCAAAATGTGACGTGTCAAGTGGACAAGGTAATAGCTGACATTTTGCAGTGTGGGCATGATTAAACTCAGTGGAAATGCCTAAAGGGAGTATACATTTTATAGGAGATGAGCTATTTCTTATTGCATGTTAGCAAACAAAATCACAAAAGTCCAAAGTTTGATTTCTTTTTTAAATTGATTTGCTCAATATCCATTTATTTATGTGACTGTATGCTAGTGCCAGGGACAGTTTTAGGTACTGTGGATATACCAGTAAAGAAAATTCTCTGGCCCCATGGAACTAATGTCCAGAAAACAAAAAACAAGCAAAATTAAAATGGAGGTGAGGATAGTAAGCTAATTTGTGTAAGTGCTAGAGAGATAAATGTCCCAGAGTTAGAGAGAGGAGGATGTTGCTATTTTACATTTTAATGGTCTGAGAATATCTTACATATAAGCTAACATTTAAGGAGGACCTGAAAGAGTGGGAGAGCAGCATGTACCATGTGCATAATTGTAAAGAGCATTCTGGGGAGAGGAAAATTGCAGATGAAAATGAGATAAGGTGGGAAAGTGCTTGAAAAGGTAAAAGAAAGAAACAGCACATCATTGTGGCTGGTATAGAATGAGCAAGGTAGAGAGTAGCAGAAGATGAGGTTAGAGAGCAGCTGAGCTAAAACTGCATAGGTCTTGTAAAAACTGGAAGGATTTACACTTCTATTCTGAAAGAGAAGAGACTGCTGTAGGATTCTGAGAAGGGAAATTAAATGATCTGTTTGATTTCAGTTCTAACTGGATGACTCTGGCTGCATTATGAAAAATAGCCAGAGCTCCTGACAAGGACCAAAACAAGGGGATCAGTTGAATGACTGTTTCGGTAATCTAGGCAAGAAAGGAGAGTGATGTGGACAGGAGTGTTAGCAGGAGAGATGATATGCAACAGTGGGCTTTGAGATAAATCACCATTGTACTTGGAAACACAGACAACCATTGCAAATAATTGTTTCAGGGAGCAGTGGTTAAGAAAAGTCACATTGAAACAGGTTTAAAAAATCATTTGTCAAACAATAATAATAATGTTGGCCTCTGGGCATTTATTGGTATAGAATGAATTGGGAGTTATGATTTTAATAATCATATTCTTTCACATAAATTTACTTTTGATGGTCATAGCCATGGTTAGTTCTAAATCATTCTAAAAAGTCCAAACCAAATTTAAAGCTTTGCTTCATGGATTTACTGCCCTATACATACTTCTTCCATCCCCTGACTTTCCCTCAGTGCCATTTTTCGTAAACAACTCCGAAAACAGTTGTAGAGGAAAGTAGGGGTGAGTCCCTTTTCAATCAGTTTCACTCTCCCTGGGCAGACTTCAAAGGTCAGTTGGAAATAAAGTTGAAAACAATGATTAAAGAAGGTTTGGTACCAGCTGGATCTATTTTGTCCCTGCTTTATTCATTTAAACAATTACTGCTAATTTCTGAGTGATAGAGGCAAATAAGAATAATTGTTTTATAAGCTTCTGATGTGTATCAAGATGCTTTTATGTACAGATATATCGCTTATCAAAGCATCAGGTAATAGAGTATAGATTTTTGGTTTTGAAAGCAAAGTTGATGTTATTGCTTATATAATAAACCTACATATTAATAGATGAAATTAGTTTTGTGGCATTCATATCATTTGCAAATATTAATGTAAAATCTTAAATGAAATTTGAATGAACAGTTTAATAAAGAAATTCAGAAAATAATACATAATGATTGAATATAGTCTGAGTGCAAAAATGGTTCAGTTTTAGAAACCCATTAATATAATTCACCTTAGTTGTAAGAAAAGCAACCATATAACAAATCTCAACAGATTCTATAATTACTGTGACAAAATTCATGCATTCTTCATAAAAATACTCAAGAATATTTGGTATACATACAGACTTACACACTCATATATCTATATATATGTATGCTTGCGTCTGTGTGTGTGTGTGTATATGTATATATAGAGAGAGAGCATCCTCAGTCATGTCCACCTCTTTGCGACCCCATGGACTATAGCTTGCCAGGCTTCTCTGTTCATTGGATTTCCCAGGCAATACTGGAGTTAGTTGTTATTTCTCTTTCCAGGATATCGTCTCAAACCAGGGATGGAACCCATATCTCCTGCATTGGCAGGTGGATTCTTTACTACTGAGACTCCAGGGAAGGCCACTATCTCCCTCACTATTTAATATTATAAATATTTTAACATTATATTTTCTTTGATATTGCAATGTTGACATTTTATACAATTAGATAAGAAGGCATATTTACTGATTGAGTAAAAAGGCAAAAGATCTTTGTACAAATTATATAATTGTAATATTCTTGGAAATCTGAATTCAAATAGTAAAAAGATCACTAAGGTAGCACGATATATGATTAATGTACAAATATTAATAGCATTCACATATGGGTTTGAAGATATAATTAAAGAGAAAACTACATCTGTAATAGGAAACAAAACTGATGAAAATTTAGGAGTAAACTTAGGAAAGTTGTGCAAATCTATGTAATTAAATTTCAGATTACTACTGAAAGTCCCAAATTGTACTTTAACATGTAGAAAAAAATCACTTGCTCTTGATATAAGATCTCAACATCACAAATACATCAGTTTGTAAGTTAATTTGTAAATTTAATGTGATATTAATAAATAGGTTACCATTTTTTTCATATCAAACAAATGCATTCTAAATCTTTCCTAGAAGAATAAACATGTAACTATAGAAAGGAAAATGTGAAAAAGAAGTGATTAGAGGTAAAAAACTTTATCAGATACTAAAATGTTTTTTAAAAGTTTGTAATTTAAAAAATGTAGTTCTACCACAAGAATAAATTGACAATTAAAACAGAACACAGGATCTAAAAATAGACTCCTTACTGAGATTATATTTAAAATGTGGCACAATATGTCACTGGGTAAAAATTAAAAAATAATAGTGGATCAATAAAGCTCTATTTGGAAAAATAATAAAATTAATCCATGCTTTGCACCATACCTGAAAATAAACTTCAAATGGATAACAGATATGAGCATAAAAATGGAAACCATATAGATACTAGGAGTAAACTTGGAAAAATACCTTTATTTCTTAGATGTAGCAATGTGGTTTCTAATTAACACTCAAATTCTAAAGGCAGTAAAAGAAAAAAAATAAGCTAGAAAAGATGTCATGACAAAAACATAATCAAACCTATATATTTAATTTCAAAAGACAAATGACAAATTTGGAAACAAGTTTTAAAATGTATATCACAGATAAAGAGAAATATTTTTAATATATAAAAGCTATGAAAGTGAAAAATATAGGACCAAAAAATTAAATAATGGACAAAACATATGAACATAAAGATTTCTTTAGAGAACATGAAAATTATGCTTAAAGTCACATGTAACAAGAAAAAATTAAAATATAAGTAGAGATTTTTCATTATATGGGACTTCTATTTTTCACATATAAATTCACCAAAATTCAAAATCTAGTCAACACTATCTTTTGGCAAAACTGTAAGGGAATATGAACTCTCACACTTTGTTCTTGGGAATGGAAAATGGTAAAATCCTTATGGAACAGAATATTACAGTAATTACATATGCATCCATCTTTCCACCTCACAATACACTGCAGATGTTGACTGCAGCCATGAAATTAAAAGACGCTTGCTTGCTCCTTGGAAGAAAAGCTATGACAAACCTAGACAGCGTATTAAGAAACAGAGACATCACTTTGCTGACAAAGGTCCCTCTAGTCAAAGCTATGGTTATTCCAGCAGTCATGTACGGATGTGAGAAAGAAGGCTTTGTGGCCAAGAATTGATGCTTTTGAACTGTGGTGTTGGAGAAGACTCTTGAGAGTCCCTTGGACTGCAAGGAGATCAAACCAATCAATTCTAAAGAAAATCAACCCTGAATATTCATTGGATGGACTGATACAGAAGCTGAAATTCCCAACACTTTGGCCACATGATGCAAAGAACCTACTCATTGGAAAAGACCCTGATGCTGGAAAAGATTAAGAGAGAAGGGGGCAACAGAGAATGAGATGGTTGGATGGCATCACTGACTCAATGGACATGAATTTGAGCAAGCTCCAGGAGATAGTGAAGGACAGGGAACCCCAGTGTGCTGTAGTTCATGGGGTTGCAAAAGTTGGTCACGACTGAGTGAATAAACAGCAAAGTTTTTCTTTCTTTGATGTCCCTAAGAGGCATTTATTTAATTTTTCTTTGGATTTTTTTAAATTTGTAATTTGATGTACAAACTTTCATTTTAAAGAAGAAGAAATCTGGCTAAAAAATATTTTATTAGAGGTAGTTAAGTCCCTTTGCTTTGCACATATTTCAGTGTATTGCTTTCATTTTTATGTTGATTTTCATGAATTCATATGTTTGTAAAAATGTCTTTATTCTATACTCCCTAGTATTCATTAGTTTTCATATATTTTATGTTTAGATTGTTATCGTGGGAATGGCAAAAATTATATGGGCAGTTTATCCAAAACACGATCTGGACTAACATGTTCAATGTGGGATAAGAACATGGAAGACTTACACCGGTATGTAAATTTGTTTCTTTAAATATACAGTATGTAGTGATAGCAGCATATAGATGCATGGAGATACATTGGTATTTCTTTCTATTCATTTATATATCTTAGTTACCTAATAGAAGCATTAGATTGATTAATCAGTGTAACTCAATATAACATTTTCTCCCTATGTGGCAAACAATTCAAACCAGCAAATATTTATTGACCATTTACTGTGTGTTCTGGTCTATAAAAGGTGCCTTGGGGACATTAACAAAAAGTAGACATATGTTTTGGCTTCACCTTTAAGCAGGATATGTTCATACTGAGAAAACAATTATACAACTTGATAAGACATAAATAATTAAATGTCAAATCTAGTGTTTCATATAGTACATTACATGATTATATTCTCATAATTATTTATTAATAATTTATAAAGTCGATAAATTATCATCTTCATGTACTTTGATATGTTTAAATTCCACTTTACTAAAAACCTATTGAGATATGTTTCCTTGTATACCTTTATTTTGACACATACTTTTTCTATAATTAATGGAATAGACATGGAATTGAAAACCCATATATTTCAGAGAATGAGATTTTGACATTGAACATATTCACAAAAAAGCAGTTACCTTCCACTTATCTTTCCCCAGCAAATCGCTAGTGTGTTTTAAATAATAAAAGAAATATGAGACATATTTATCACATAGAAGAGATTTTTATTAAATATCCCAGAATATATGCAAAGGATTAAGAGAAAAAAAGGTAGTGTCATTTAATAAAGTATCTACAACATGGTTGCTTTATATGAGTTGTTATCACATTTGACCATCATAATTATATACCAAAGATAGTTCTATATGTGTGTATAAGAATTTAAGGATCTAGAGAAGTTGAGTCATTTTGCTTCCGGTTCCACTTTAAAGTTCTTATTCTGTTTCAAAATTTACTCACTAGTGGATTATACAGTTTTGATTGATTTACTGTCATGAACAGTGATAGTTCTAAAGCAGTGTTCTCTAACATAAATATGTAATTCAAATATGTAAGCTGCACTTGTACTTTTAAGTTTTATAGTAGCCTGTCACTGTTTCCATTGTTTCCCCCTCTATTTGACATGAACTGATGAGACCAGATGCCATGATCTTAGTTTTTGTATGTTGAGTTTTAAGCCAGTGATTTCAGTCTCCTCTTTCACCTTCAATAAGAGGCTTTTTAGTTCCTGTTCGTTTTCTGCCATTAGGGTGGAGTCATCTGTATACCTGAGGTTATTGATATTTCTTCTGGCAATCCTGATCCCAGCTTGTGCTTCATCCAGCCTGGCATTCTGCATGAGGTACTCTGGGTGTGAGTTAAGTAAGCAGGGTGACAATATACTGCCTTGATGTCCTTTCCCATTTTGAACCAGTCTATTGTTCCATGTCGGGTTCTGACTGTTGCTTTTGACCTGCATACAAGTTTTCTCTGGAGGCAAGTAAGGTGGTCTGGTATTCCCATATCGTTAAGAATTTTCCACAGTTTGTTGTGATCCACACAGTCAAAGGTTTTAGTGAAGTCAATGATGCAGAAGTAGATGTTTTTCTGGAACTCCCTTGCTTTTCTATGATACAACATATGTTGGCAATTCGATTTCTGGTTCCTCTGTCTTTTCTAAACCCAGCTCCTACATCTGGAAGTTCTCAATTCACATATTACTGCAGCCTAGTTTGAAGGATTTTGAGCATTATCTTACTATCATGTGAAATGGGAGCAGTTGTGGGGTAGTTTCAACATCCTTTGGCATTGACCTTCTTAAGGATTGGGATGAAAACTGACTTTTCCAGTCTTGTGGCCACTGCTGAGTTTTCCAAATTTGCTGACACATTGAGTGAAGCACTTTAACAGCATCATCTTTTAGGATTTGAGCTCAGGTAGAATTCCATCATCTCCATTAGCTTTGTTTGTAGTTACGCTTCCTGTGATCCACTTGACTTCACATTCTGGCTCTAGGTGAGTGATCATACCATTGTGGTTATCCAGGTGACTAAAACCTTTTTGTATAGTTCTTCTCTGTATTCTTGCCACCTCTTCTTCATATCTTCTGCTTCTATTAGGCCCATACCATTTTTGTCCTTTATTGTGTCCATTTTGCATGAAATATTCCCTTGGTATCTTTAATTTTCTCAAAGACATTTCTAGTCTTTCCCATTCTATTGTTTTTTTCTCTATTTATTTGCATTGTTCACTTAAGAAGGGTTTCTTGTCTCTCCTTGCTATTCTTTGGAATTCCACATTCAGATGGGTATATCTTTCCTTTTCTCCTTTGCCTTCCATTTCTCTTCTTTTCTCAGCTATTTGTTAAGGTCTCCTCAGACAACCATTTTGGCTTTTTGCATCTTTTTCTTGGGGATGGATTTGGTCACCACCCCCTGTTACAAACCTCTGTCTATAGATCTAATCTTTTTATTTGTCACTTGACTGTATAATCAATCATAAGGAATTTGACTTGTCATATCTGAATGGCCTAGTGATTTTCCCTACTTTCTTCAATTCAAGTCTGAATTTTGCCATAAGGAGCTCAGGATCTGAGCCACAGTCAGCTCCCAGTCTTGTTTTTACTGACTGTATAGAGCTTCTCCATATTTGGCTGCAAAGGATGTAATCAATCCGATTTTAAATAATAGGTTTATATTATCTAGCATTTCTAAAGCCTTTCATTTCAATATGTATTCAATATAAAATTACTAATGAGATATTTTACATTTTATTTAAAGCTTCAAAATTTGGTGTGTATTTATAATTACAGCACCTTTCAGTTTGGAGAGGTCATGTACTGCTTTGTCTGTTGCCACATTTGGCTAGTAGTTACTCTACTGGAAATTGCAGTTCTAGGACTGCAAAATTAAGTAGAATTCTGCCATCATGGATCTTACTCTCTAGTATGGAATGGCTGAAAACAGCAAGGCCAATGCCATATTTAAAAATCCATTGTTGTTATTCACTCAGTTGTGTCCGACTCTTTGCGACCCCATGGACTGCAGCATGCTAGGCTTCCCTATCGATCACCAACTCTCCCGAAGCATGCTCAGACTCATGTCCATCAAGTCAGTGATGCCATCCAACCATTTCATCCTCTGTTGTCCCCTTCTCCTCCTGCCTTCAGTCTTTCCCAGCATCAGGGTCTTTACCAGTGAGTCAGTTCTTCATATCAGGTGGCTAAAGTATTGGAGTTTCAGCTTCAGCATCAGACGTTCCAATGAATATTCAGGACTGACTTCCTTTACGTTTGACTAGTTTGATCTTGCAGTCCAAGGGACTCTCAAGAGTCTTCTCCAACACCACAGTTCAAAAGCATCAATTCTTCGGTGCTCAGTTTTCTTTATCATCCAAATCTTACATCCAAATCTCACATGACTACTGGAAAAACCATAGCTTTGACTAGATGGACATTTGTTGGCAAACTGATGTCTCTGCTTTTTAATATGCTGTCTAGGTTTATTGTGGCTTTTCTTCCAAGGAGCAAGCAAGCATCTTTTAATTTCATGGCTGCAGTCACCATCTGCAGTTATTTTGGAGCCCAAGAAAATGAAGTCTGTCACTGTTTCCATTGTTTCCCCTTCCATTTGCCACGAAGTGATGGGACTGGTTGCCATGATCTTAGTTTTTTGCATGTTGAGTTTTTAAGCCAGCTTTTTTCACTCTCCTCTTTCACTTTTATCAAGAGGCTCTTTAGTTCCTCTTCACTTTCTGCCATAATGGTGGTGTCATCTGCATACCTGAGGTTATTGATATTTCTCCCAGCAATCTTGATTCCAGCTTGTGCTCCATTCAGCCCTGCATTTCACATGATGTATTCCGTATATAAGTTAAATAAGCAAGGTGACAGTATACAACCTTCATATACTCCTTTTCCAATTTGGAACCAGTCCGTTGTTCCATGTCTGGTTCTAACTGTTGCTTCCTGACCTGCATACAGGTTTCTCAGGAGGTGGGTAAGGTTGTTTGGTATTCCCATCTCTTTAAGAATTTTCCATGAAAACACCACATTTTATGTTATGGGACTACAAAGAAGCCAGCCAGACTTAGATGGTTAGGAAGCTTTCCTAGCAGAAGGGACATTAGCAAGATACACATAATTGGTAGAAATTGGTCAAAGAAGTGTAGGAGGAAAAACACATCAGGCAGAAGAAACACCTTGTCCAAAAGACCTTAAATTGAACTGTTTGAAAACTGGAAATACTTTTATTAACCATAAGGTTTAAGCAGTTTCATTTGGTCAGTGGGCATAGAGAAGAAATTCTCTAGTGGCATAGCCATGCAGGCCCTTTAACCTCTGTTAAGGAGTTTGGGTTTATCCTAAGCCCATATGGGTCCATTAACAATTTTAAGCAAGAATTGGCATGGCCAAAATTAATGTTCATTTTAACACTGGTAGTTTTAAAATGGTTTTTAGAAATATGATGGGGTAGAGTGAGCTCTTTACCTGCTTGTGAGAAATAACTGTAATCAACTCTGCCTTCAGTGATTCCAGCATCAGTTGCTTGGCAGTTTTTATGGTGGAAGTAGTTATGCTACAGAAATTTGCAAGGACAGCAAATAAAGACTTCCTCCATACACAGTTCAAAGTGCCAGTTGCTAAATATTTACCAACATATCACTGGAAATTTATGACATATTTATTCAGGAACTACAATGATTATAACTTTAAATTCACTGTGTTTTGATTTGCCTTTCGGAATAGTTAAAAGTCATTTGGAAAGAACTTGTAGGCTATTGAGGAATGAGTAAGTTGCATGGTACCATTTTGGTTTAAGAACAAATCTGTGACTGCATGAAGAGGTAATGCGATGTGTTAATTGTTCTCTGTGGATTTCAATTTCCTCAAATACAAAGTTGCATAATCTTAGAGCCTGTCTCATCAGGTTGGCCTAAGTAACTATGCAAGTCTATATAGTAGAATCTGTTACATGCATGCCTTTCTTGTTTTATTGGTCCAAAAAGTGAACCTGAGTTTGAAAAGACAGTCCAAGTCTCTATATTGATATTCTTCCCAAATTTTAAAAATGACACATTAATTAAATTCGAGCATGATGGTAATTAATGTTGCTGTTATATGAGTGGGCAGGCTTCCCTGGTGGCTCAAATGGTAAAGAATCCACCTGCAATGCAGAAGATCTGGGTTGAATCCCTAGGTTGGGAAGATCCCCTGGAGAAAGGGATGGCAACCCACTTCAGTATTCTTGCCTGGAGAATCCCCATGGACAGAGCAGCCTGGTGGGCTGCAGTCTATGGAGTCACAAAGAGTCCGGCATGACTGAGAGACTAAGCACAGAATACGTATGAGTGGGCATGGTCTAATAAAATAATATACCGCATTTTTGCTTTTCTTTTGTATTGAATTTAGTTCAGATGTAAAATGGGATAGCCTGAAATGTTACTCAGTTATCTTTCAAAAACTATATCTTAAATGATCAGTGAAATTTTCAAATTTAATAAGTTTATTGGAACATTGTGTTTTCAGTGTATCTTCCTGTATGTTGTCAAAGCAGTGTTGCTAGTGAAGCTTGTTTACATGTTTCTGAAACATGAAAAAATAAATATTTTTGCAATAGCTTATATTTTTATACATTTTATAACTTAGATCTTTATCATCTGCTTCTTTCTTGCATGGTGCATTGTTACCTTCCCAGTATAATTATTTAATAGAAACAATGTAATAATTTTTAAATCATTTTATCTAGTTTAATTATTCAGCCTTATTCCTCAGTTAAAGAACATGCTTCCAAACGGCAAGAACAACAACAAAGTCTCAAAAAATAAAAAGAAAAATTCACAGCAGGTAGTTTATGTTGTGCCTGTAATGAAAATTATGTGCTAGGTTTGTATCTTCTTGTTTTGTTTCTCTTGGACAAGATGTGTGCTTCTTGTGATGTTCCGAGTTTGCTGTTTATGCAGGCATATCTTCTGGGAACCAGATGCTACTAAGCTGAATAAGAATTACTGTCGGAATCCTGATGACGATGCCCATGGTCCCTGGTGTTACACAGGGAATCCTCTCATTCCTTGGGATTATTGCCCTATTTCTCGTTGTAAGTACATTTTGTGATCTTTTTCAGATGAATAATTTTAAATATACTGCATGCCCTAAAATGATAATTCAATCAGAGGTGGAAGTAATACAAGAGGGCTAGAGTTGATCCCAAAATAAGGATGCACTCCAGACAGCAATACATATACACACAATTTCATCTCTCCTCTAGACAAAGAGACATTTTGCTGACCCTTTAAAAGATATTTTTCCTCCCTCAAAAGATTCCTATTTGGAATCCAGAAGCAATACATGGCCATGGTTCTGACTGGGCTAGAAAGACTGCCTTGTTCGACCATCAATAAACTTGATATTAGCAATATATATTGATTCAGGAGGGCTTCCCTCATAGCTCAGTTGGTGAAGACTTGGCCTGCAATGCAGGAGACCCTGGTTCAATTCCTGGGTCAGGAAGATCCACGGAGAAAGGATGGACTACCCTTTCCAGTCTTCTTAGGGCTTTCCTGACAGCTCAGTGGGTAGAAGCATCTGCCTGCAATACAGCAGGCCCCAGTGTAATTCGTGGGTTGGAAAGATCTGCTGCAGAAGGAAAAAGCACTCCAGAATTCTGGCCTGGGTCACAAAGAGTTGGACAGAACTGAGCGACTTTCACTTTGGGGTTTTCCTATTAGCCCAGATGGTAAAGCGTCTGCCTGCAATGCAGGAGACCCTGGTTCAATCCCTGGGTCAGGAAGATCCCCCTGGAGAAGGAAATGGCAACCCACTCCAGTATTCTTGTCTGGAAAATCCCATGGACGGAGGCCCCTGGCTACACCCCATGGGGTCACAAAGAGTCAGACATGACTAAGCAGCTAAAACACACAGGCTCTAGAGCACAAGCGCAGTGGTTGTGGCACACAGGTCTAGTTGCTCCTTGGCACATGGGATCTCCCAGATCGATCAGGGATGGAATTTGTGTTTCCTGCACTGGCAGACAGGTTCTTTACCACTGAGCTACCAGGAAGTCCTAATTAAAAATTTTTTTAAACGTATGTTAAACTAAGAGTTTTAAACTAAAAATTAGTAATGTGGTATTGAAAGACTTGGAGGTGTTACTAGTATTTGATTAAATGCTATTTCGGATAACATTTATTTCAATGCATTCTGAACATTAATTTCAGCAAATATTTTGCTGTCATTTTTCTACCTATATTTATAACCAGGATTTATTTACATTTATCACTAGTGAAAGGCTAAAAATATTTATCTTCAGAAGATTTGAGTTCTTATCTATTTAACTTCAGAGATTGTGTATATCATTTTCACACTGTACATTTGCATTACAAAACATGCACAGGTTTGTATTTCTTTTTTTTGTATTCCTTTAAAAAAACACTTACAAAATGATATGTTATATATTTTAAGATTATCAAGAGGCAAAAGTAAAACTGTAGAAATGTCTATATTTGTCTATACATGTACACACACTATATCTTAGTATTAAATAGACATAAATCTACTTATATAGTATCTAAGTATTAACTAGATATATATTTAAGTATCTAAGTATTAAGAGAATACAGTGGTTTAGAGTTGCAAGTCTGACTTCCTAGGTGAAAATTGCAGTTCTAACACTTGAAATGCCTTGGGTAAATTCCTTCCACTTCAGTTTGCATTTACTTATTCATTTATTAATAATTTTAAATTGAGCTGCTACTGTTTGCAAAGCTCTATATAACATTCTAGGTATAGAAAATATAAACAGTGTCTCCTGTACACAAATCATTTTCAATGTGGAGAGGAGACAGCTACATACCTAATAACAAATATAGTCATTTAAATACATGCATATTAATATCAAAATATATAATGAAATGGGAATATAAATGTCAGCCTGGAAAATATGCATTGTTCATAAAGTTTTGAATTTGAGTTGAAACTTTAAGGATCTATTTAAAAAAAGTTTTCTTTATGCTTTCACTGCTGCTGCTGCTGCTGCTAAGTTGCTTCAGTCGTGTCCGACTCTGTGTGACCCCATAGATGGCAGCTCACCTCCGCTGTCCCTGGGATTCTCCAGGCAAGAACACTGGAGTGGGTTGCATTTCCTTCTCCAATGCATGAAAGTGAAAAGTCAAAGTGAAGTCACTGAGTCGTGTCCAACTCTCAGTGACCCTATGGACTGCAGCCCACTAGACTCCTCCATCCATGGGATTTTCCAGGCAAGAGTACTGGAGTGGGGTGCCATTGCTGAGGCCATGTATTAACACATAGACACATATATCTCTACTGTTCCATAGGAAAAGCCTTTATCATTGACAAGTTTTTCGTCTTCAAAGTTAAGCTGAGTCAATATAAACAAGATTTGTATCATATATAGTTGTTCATATTTGAGTACTATGGTAGAGATATGAAGGAAAAGTAAAAGAGGAGATGTGAAAACAGTATTTTAAGGGAAAAGGAAAAAGGCCTTAAAAGCTGAAGAAACTAGAATGCTTTTTAAAAATTTGAAATCTAACAAACTATCCATAATATTTAGAAATCTGACTTTAAGTGGTTTCACAGCTTTTCCAAATATTGGCTTCCAGAAAAAAAAAAAAATATATATATATAATTATTAAAGCCTCTAAATTATAATATCTAAACATTTTTTAAAATTTAAATATTTTAGTGAGGCACAATAACAAACTGAATACTTTGCAGAACTATTAACTTGATGCTTAGAAATAGGGAACTTGATATGCAATTAACAATACAATGAATATGCAGTCAATCACAGTGCCTCGAAAGTTTTTAATTTCAGAGATTAAACTTTTGTTTTAAGAACTATAGTTTTATGTTTTGTTTTTTTAAGTGCCCTTTAGGTTCTATCCCAAATGTTATCTTATTAAACATTTATTTAAAAAAGAATATGATGAATAGTCTAGTCTTTTCTCACCACAACAATATAAGAAATAAATAGCTTTTCAGTTTGGAATTTTTAGAAATTAGGTGGAAAAACCAATATCCTTGATGTTTTAATGACCACATTTATACTATGAACTAAAACAATTACTTCAGCTGACTCTAAGACAAAACTCTCCCTCGGGATAAACTAAAAGGAAAGGAAATGATGAAATTTATAGTTCACCTTTATGCTCAATCACTTAAAATATCTAGATCTGGGAAATGAACATAAACAAAAACGGTTTAGCATGTGTTTATTTTCTTAAAATTCCCCATAAATGAAAATCAAGTTTGCATCTATTACAAAAGGAAACTATCTGCCATTTTTATTTCGTTGTTGGTTTATTTGAGTTCAGGCCACTTCTAGGGACTAACAACCAGCTGGATCTAAACAATGCCTGACTAAACTCTATGTCATCAATTCTAAACAGTCACACATTAAAATCCAGGAAATGTCTTGGGCCTCATTCATTACTAAAGTATTTTTAAATTCTAGAATCTTCCAAGCCAATCTCTTTGCAGCAGTTAAACCCCACTCAGTAGAGAGGTTATAAAAAGAATTAAGTATAAAGTGTTAGCCATAATCTATTTGCAGTTTCAGTACTCTTTTTTTTTTAATACTTTTCCCTTTATAACCGAGAAAAACCAATCTTTGAAATATTCTGACAAAACATAATTATATGTTGTTATTCCTCTTTTTCCATGAGTGAGGTTGATTTCTATATTATCAAATTATTAAAAAAAGTTTTCTGAAACATGGGGGAAGATTCAGTTATCCTTAATCATATAAAAGTAATTTTCAGAAAAAAATGTAAATGGGCCAAAATTACAGTAAAGCTATATAGTTTATATGAATGGCCCAAACAAACAATAATAAGCAGTGGAATGTTCATTGTGTACAATGTTTGGCATGTTGGGAGGAATGAGGCAGCTCTTCGGTTCCAGCGGTGTAATTCAAACTGCCAACATCATCAAACCACATTCCTGAGAGTCTTCAAAAATCATAAAACAGGGCTTTCTTCACATCACCCACTACCATACTTTCAGCTTTGTCTAGTAAAAGTGATACAGAATTATTCAAAAGGTACTATTACATTATTTTTTGAATAAATGTAAATAATTGTCTTAAATTATCAATTCATGGATATTTGGGTTTCAATACAAAATGATGTACTATTGAATAGTACATTTTATTTTTAAATAACAGAAATATGTATGCATGAATTATGTATACATGTATATATTTGCTTTTACAGGTGAGGGGATACCACACCTACAATCGTCAATTTAGACCGTAAGTAATCCTTCAAAGGAATTGATTATATCTTAGTACCTATGTGTCATAAATGATGTCATTATTTACCTCCTAAAAATATCATTATATAAACTTCCATCATAAAAATAAAATGTTTTATTTGAACACTTTTCTTGTGTGAATGTATAAAGGTATTACAAAGACAACTGCATGCTAAAGTCATTGCTCTGTTAGAAAATGTTGAAAAAGCATGTATAATGCTTTTAACTTGGGGCAGAATATATCCAGTGGACCTTCACCATCCTTTAAATTAAATCAGGATGCTAAAGTTAGAAAGAATGAAACCAAAGGTTGGAAAGTTATGCATTGTCTTTATCCTTCTCTATCTTTAAAGCTCTCTGCATTTTCTGTGAGGCAAAAGATGACACAATGTGAAAGGTTTAGTTAATCCTCAGTTTAGGAAAATCTAAACTGCATTTGGGAGCTGCTTGTATCACACATTTCTTGGGCTGAGGAAGTTACTCAAATGTTTTGGTTTGAGAGACCACCTGCTATGTTCCAGGCTGAAGAAGCAAATGGAAATCTATTTTAGACCATGGACAAGAGTGGATAGGATAAAGCAAAGAACACTGATGAGGGTCAGGAAAAAGTTTATTTCAAAGAGTCTGTGTTATATCATTTGGATATAATGATTTAAACATAAGTATGTCATTTGGATAAAATTTCAATTAAGATCACTTTGGTTAACACGTTGCAAAATAGTTCTACGTTCTTACTATACAAATTCAGAAGTAATAAACCAAATATATATATATATATATATATGTTTTCCCTCACTGAGTCTTTCCATTGATATTTAGAGAATAAAGAAAGCACTGTAAATAGCATCATTCTGTTGTGTTGAGGTTGGTAAGGAAAATACAATTGCTGTTAGACCTAAAGAACTTGCACATAGAGAGCAAAGTCACTGTCACTATGATGTCAGTTCTGCTGACCTTGAGTTGATTATTTTTTTCTTTGTTATCTATCTACTTAGGTGAGAAGAGCAAACATTTTGGGTCTGATTTGGCATTGTAGTCACACTGTTTACCTTTGATTTTTTTCCAAAATGTTCTTCTGACACAATTAGAGTAGTTACATTTGTGTAGTTACCGTCAAGCCTTAAGAGAGCTGAGAGGCACAGGTTGTTTCAAAATGTTATGTCAAAATGTTGTTTGGTCCTCTTTTTTAGATCCTGTAATATCTTGCGCCAAAACAAAACAATTGCGAGTTGTAAATGGAATTCCAACACGAACAAACGTAGGATGGATGGTTAGTTTGAAATACAGGTAATTATTAATAGACACAAATCATACATATTTGGATTATTTGCAAATCGTTATATTCCCAGCAGTACGGCCATATGCAGCCATGAAGGTTGTGCCCTGCACAAGGCACCCATATGAGGGGGACACAAGAGGGACTGATCACATTCTGCTTGCCAAACATCCCTGGATTTTGCAGTTTGTGCCTCCAGAGATAGTGCTGTTTTAAATGTTTACAAAGGTCCCATATGTGTTGGCATTGTCCCTGATGTGACATTTTAGTTCTTGTTAAGCAAAAGACAACTACACAGGAAACCTACTTATACCTTGATATAACCATGGTAGTGGTAATACTCATGTTAATTTCCCAGTTAAGGATATTATGAGATTATTTTCTAACATGTTTATGCACAATCATAGCAAAACATTTATATTTGACTTTAATTTCTGACTTTTTCATTGTCATTCTGATGAAAAATGGCAATAATTTAAAATACTGGCATATTCTATCATTAAGAAAAATATAAATTATACTGATAGTTGAACAGTCTTGAGATTATAATATTTGATATGATAAGACATATCTATTGCTTAGTGTAAAAATCAATGCCATGTTCTATGTAAAATAGGTTTTCAAAATATATTATTATACAAAATTAAGATTATTTAAGAAGTAAATACTGAAAATAGGAGCTATTTTTAAAATCTGATCTTAGAACTTTCTATATACTGAAGGACTTAGGTTAAAATTTAAGCCCGGAAGGCAGGCTGTGCCTCAAGGAAAATAGCTTACTCCTTATCTGGTGACTCAGAGCCTCCTGACCGATTCTTAACAGATAACTTATGACCTGGTCAAGGAAACCCCCTCCCAAGAATGTATCTCTCTGTCGGACTTTTCTGGGTAAAAATTGACCAAATGCCGCAGGGTGATCAGCCAACCGTTTCAACTTAATTACCTGCAAACTTTTCCCACCAATCAAATGTATCCACCTCACCTGTGGCCCCTACTTCATTGTATCCCATACCCTGACCTCATCCCCACCTACCTGTGATTTTTTTGTATAAAAGTCCCTCACGACTGGCGTTCAAGGTTCACTCCTCCTGAGGAGATTGAACCCCGCGCGCCCGGCCTAATAAATCCTCTTGCTGATTGCATCGAATTCGAGTCACTGTGGTCTTTGGGGCGACGGTTCCCGAGAAAAGGCCGCGAGGTCTTACAATACTAAACATATACTGTATGGTAATCAGAATGTTAAAATTTATTCTTTCTATCTCTCTCTCTATTGGAATGTCATCATACAACATACCCCAAAGTACACCCGAATTCTAGTCGCGTTTTCCCCTATTTTCAAGACACTCCATGTTTCTCCCTCTGGCCTTTGTGCTGTTTGATGGCACTTTCTTCCTCCATATTTTATGCCTACAAAATTTTTATTCTTTAAATACAAACTGGAATATCTCCTTTTTTTTTTTTTTCTAAACCTTCCCTGTTTCTTTAACTCTAGCCTCCTAGAATTTAGGAATAAAATTCATGTTTACTATAATTAAATCACAGTGACATTAAAGTAGAATAGAGACAACTTGAAACTGGTTATTTTTCTTTTGATGAATAAGTCAGTTTTTAATAAGCATGAAGTTTATATTCTTTAGACACCAAGTAGAAAATGACCTAGAGTTCCCTTAGTGTATCTTTCTCTCAAGGAGTAACTCATCAATTTTTATAAATCTTTATGGTGATAATTGTAGGGTAGTAACTAAAATAGAATTATGAAACTCACCAGAATATTAAAGTTAATCATGCAGTGTGAAGATATAATGAAGGCTGTAAAATTTGAGGGTGGTATTTTCTTTACTGTAGAAAAATTTCCAGTAGTCTACATCTTTGAGCTAATTAGAGGATCTCTGCAAATCTCATTACTCCAGAAGAAAAAGCAAACACTTTTGAATTTATTCTTACTCATAAGAGACTTCCTTTTGAAGTCGCCACCTTTGGAGAAGTAGGTGAAACTGTTCTTTACCAGATCAGTGTAGAATAAACTTTTTTTTTTTTAAGTACTCTTTTCCTTTTAAATCTAAGTTCTTAGTAACAACAGCTGTTTATCTTTTCTTCCAAAACTCATAGAGAGGAATAGAAACTAAAACTCTCTATATATTCTTATCCTCCTGTGTGGTATAGGCCGTAAATAAATGTGGTCTTAGTCTGGGAATCTTATTCTATTACTCTCTGAAGCACTGAACATCTGTACTCTTTGGAAATGTAAATTGTGAGTAGTTGTACTTTTTTCCCATGTGTTTGCCAAAAAGAATACATTTACAGATTTTGAATATCATCAAATAAATATTCTAGTACTTATTATTCTTTACAAATATAATCTCCTAGATGATATGTCTTAAAAAACTTTTAATTTGATAAGTAAAATTTATATTATTGATATTAATCTGGACAAACAAATTTACTCAGTTATATCCTAAGTTAACATATCAGAACTAAATAATGGTAATGAAAGAAGCAAATAGTGCATAAATATTATATATGGTTACCACAAGATGGTTTTCAGAATTTAAATAAAAAATTTGTCATTTTCATAATCAAACACTGAATTTAAATTAGGTCTAATAATCCTATATTTATAGCACATACTTTCTCTACACACATGTGAACATGTGGTTGGTAATGGATCACTAAAGTTGATTATATAAAATTATTATGACATTATGAAAAACCAGTTCTAATGCTACATCATCAAGTATCATCCTTCTGATAAAAATATACTTATTTTATTCTATTTGGGTTAATATCTACAGTTTCCTCTCAATGTGTTTATGCTTAACAAATGGCGCCATAGGTTTTTGCATTAATTGGCAAGCACTCTTTCTGTACAGATGTTACTTGTTTTTCTTTCCTCTTTCTTTTAGAAATAAACATATCTGCGGAGGATCATTGATAAAGGAAAGTTGGATTCTTACTGCAAGACAGTGTTTCCCTTCTCGGTAAAGTGAAACCAATATTTGTTTTAAGCATTTAAAAATATGTGTGGCTTCCACCTAGATTCCCCTTAGAATGTATATTCGTTTAACAGACATTCATCAGCATAGGGTGAAATTAATTTATTTTTATTAGATTTAGCTTCTGAAACTGACTTAATTAATACTTACTTATGAGTACTACTTCTGTCTACCTCTTTCCACAATTAGTACTACTCTCATTTGGGAGAAAATTTTGCTAGAATTATGTTAATACTTTTTACCCTAACCTCCTTCTTGAATTCTATATTTCTAGATAGAAATTCTTTTTCTGAGTTAGCAACAAACTTCTTTCAGTCCGCACTGCTTTCTTATGTAGAGCCAGCCTCAGAATAATACTGAGAATGATTTTCAGAGTAAATTAGCCTAAGGAAAAGATAAGGAGATAGCATTTGTTAGCTTACTTCCTGATTCTCATCAAGATTTTACTGATTTTGTTTCTATAAATCTTCAGTTCAGTTCAGTCACTCAGCCGTGTCCAACTCATAAGCCAAACATATACACCTTTGAGATAAAAAGGAAAACTTGCAATAAATTATAATTCTTGTAATATGCTTTACCTGAGAATTTTTTGTAAATGACCTACTCTCTAGCAAGAATAAGCAAGTTGAAAAAACAGCCGTTTAGAATTTAAGCAATTTAAAGACTCTTCTTGCTTATATGTTCTTGTAGTATTCAGAATCTTCTAATTTAAAAAATGTGTTGCTCTTTATTATACTTTAAACTTTAAATTTAGGTTATTTATCTGCCCTTGTAAGCTAATATAACAATACACATAAATAATATTGCATAATTTAAAGTTACATTTTAATTTTTTACTTAGAAACAAAGACTTGAAAGATTACGAAGCTTGGCTTGGAATTCATGATGTCCATGGGAGAGGAGACGAGAAACGCAAACAGGTTCTAAATGTCACCCAACTGGTATATGGGCCTGAAGGATCAGATCTGGTCTTACTGAAGCTTGCTAGGTTAGTTCCTTTAGATAGTTTCATATTTTTAACATACACTTGAATGGTTGAAACTTTTTCTTCAATTATGTGGTTATTCTTTCTCTCTCATGTAAATCTATCATAAAGTATATGTCACATGTCATGTATGTGTGTATGTGTGTATATGCACACAGAGGCAAAGAGAGTGGCATTTTCAAATTGTTCATATGTGAATAAATGAAATTGGGCCAACAATATGGTTATCCTGCTCTAAAACCAAAGCTTAGTGAGCAATTATATGGTAACTTTTAACAGGTAAAATAATGATTTAAAAATAGCAATGACCATTTACTCTTAAATATTTTCAAATAAATATTCATTTCTCTACTACCTACTCGAAGCAAAATTGTTTATTCTTTCTAAATGAAGTATTTAAACTTTCAAACTACATTTTAATATGCTTATTTTGTGCTGAATCCAATCAAAGGTACTTACCATTATATTTTCTTTTTCAGGCCTGCTATTTTGGATGATTTTGTTAGTACAATTGATTTACCTAATTATGGGTGCACAATTCCTGAAAAAACCACTTGCAGTGTTTATGGCTGGGGCTACACTGGATGTAAGCTATTTTTAAAAAGATAAGGCAATATCATATTTATTTTACAAAAATATTTTAACTATTTATTTTTCACTTTACCCAATGCTCATTAACCATACATATTTTGCACCATTCCAGTGATCAACTCAGATGGCCTACTACGAGTAGCACATCTCTATATTATGGGGAATGAGAAATGCAGCCAATATCATCAAGGGAAGGTGACTCTGAATGAGTCTGAAATATGTGCAGGAGCTGAAAATATTGTATCAGGACCATGTGAGGTAAAAAGGGGTATTTAAAAATAAGTAACATGTGGTAGATAGCATATTTTTTCCTGTTTATAATTTTTTTCTATTTTTCTCAAATAATCATTGTACATCTGCCTATTGTAAGAGAGAGGAATTGGAAAATATAACCTTTATTATTCTTGCATATCTCTTTTAGCTAAACAGTGAATAATCCATGTTTCATTAGCAGCAAACTAAAATGCCATTCATCTCTCAAATAGCAAGAAATTAATACAGCCAAAACTCTAAGAGAAAGCTGTTCAGATTAGAAGTGGCCAACGTGCAGTTTGATACCATAGCTTGCATTTTTTAAAATGTTTTTCTAAATTTATCTGATCTTCCCAAATTCTAACTTTATTAATTTTAGTCAGAGATCCATGCCTGGTTTTAAACCTTTAAATGTGTTTTTGGTTAAGCCAGTGTGTGTGTGTGTGTGTGTGTGTGTGTGTGTGGCGCGCGCGCGCATGGGTGTATGCGTGTGCATGTGTGTGTGTGTTTGTGTGTGTGTGTGTATGCTTCTATTTTAAAAAACCAGAAGGTCAAAGTTTGTGACTTTAAGAGTTTGGACATTTTCATTTCTTAGCCAACTGTTCTTTCTACTTGGCAGTGTTCCTATCCCTATTTAACATAAACAAGCTGTTAAACTGCTATTTTAGATGTATTTTCAATTCAAGAGACAAGTTCTCCAACCCTGAGAACTCTGGAATTACAGAATACTATGTGTAGTAAAATATGGAATGAGTTCAGTGATAGCGAAATATCTTTTGAGTTTTAGGAAAATGCCCTATTTATGGAGCATAAATTTGTATTGAAGTACATATGTTATGTATATATTACTTTGAGATTTCATCTTTGAAAATAAAATAAAACATTTTTAAGTTAAAAAAAGTTTAAATTGCTTGAAAATAATATGATTAGAAACTGATTATGTGTTTATAACCACTTTGGAATTTGGTGTTTTTTGTTCCAGTAAATGTAACATCACTAAGTCTATTATAACAAATGAAGATTTACTAGGAATATTTTTTATCTATTTGTTTATTTATTCCCCAAAGAGCTCTACAATACAAAAATGTTGAGCTAAACCAAGTCTTTGAGATAGTTAGGAAGTTACACTTATTCATGTCCTACTGCCAATATTACTTTGACAACTGCTCTTCTGGATAGCCTGTAATCTGATTTATCATCTATTTACTCTTAGATTCCTAGCTTTAGCACTTGAAAAATTTATCATATTATCACATATTTGCTATTTTTTATCTATTTACTTCAAATTGATTCAGCCACTTCTTAAAAATGCTTAATTTTTTTACATCACTGTTATTTGAAATGATAATTTAATCACCAAACCAGTGAAATCTAAACACTTGAAAAAGACATCTCTTAAACATTTATAGGTTAGCAATAGCATCACATATAGTGAAAGTCTCTAAAAATGTAATTGACTTGAACAATTTTGTATCAGTGAACACTGGTGCATTAATTTAAAAACCAGATAAATTCACATGGCAGAGTTTAATCAAGTCTTTTTTTTTTTAATCACTGGAATATAGTTGCTTTATATGTTGTGTTAATTTCTGCTGTACAGCAGTGTCAACCAGGTATATGTATGCATATATCCCTTTTTATTTTTAATTAAAAAATTAACTCCTACTCTTTATTGAATACTTAGTTTAGTTTCTAATCTTTTGCTACTATTAGCAGAGCTATCCCTCTTGGCTCAGATGGTAAAGAATCCACCTGCGTTTAAGGAGACCTGGGTTCGATCCCTGCATTAGGAAGATCCCCTGGAGGAGGGCATGGCAACCCACTCCAGTATTCTTGCCTGGAGAATCCCCATGGACAGAGGAGCCTGGTGGGCTACAGTCCATGGGGTTGCAAAGAGTTGGACACGACTAAGAGAGTAAGCACACAGCGTAACTGATATTTCTATAGAGAAATCTTTTTGCATGTGTCTGAATCATAAGTTCTTTAGGATAGATTCTTAACATGGAATGACAACATTAAAGCGAATTTAGATAATTTACACATTCTGTGAAATTGCCCTCAAAAGTTTATATCAATTATTCTTCTGGAAACACTATATGAAAAAGAAATCCCCTTTTCCCATTGCTAAGACTCAGTATCGTCAATTTTCAGTATTTTGGTACAAATGAAGAAGTGAAAGCGTTACTCAGTTATGTCTGACTCTTTATGACCCCATGGACTGTGGCCCTCTGTCTATGGAATTCTCCAGGCAGGAATACTGGAGTGGGTAGCCATTTCCTCTCCAGGGCATCTTCCTGATCCAGGGATCAAACCCAGAACTCCTGGATTGCAGGCAGATTCCTTACTGTCTGAGCTCCAGGGAAGCCAGTTCAAAATTTATCTCATTTTTGTTTAATCAGATTTTATTGCTCACACATTTAAGCATCTGTTCCTGTTTTCATCATACTTTCTAATTACTTTTCATTCATTTGCAACTTTATCTGTTAAGTCATTTGTCTTTTTCAAATTGATTTGTAGAAGTTTCAAATGTTCTTTCAATCTGTGGCTTTATTTGAACATTGTTTATGATGAATTTTGGCATTCAGAAGACTTTTACTTCATTGCGCTTTTTGTGTGTTATTCATTTTTTTTAATTGAAGGATAATTGCCTTACAATGTTGTGGTTTCTACTGTACAACAACATGAATCTGCTAAAAGTATACATATATCCCTACCCACCCCCTCCCCATCCCACTCCTCCAGGTAATCACAGAGCGCCAAGCTAAGCTCCCTGTGCTCTACAGCAGCTTCCCGCTAGCTATCTCGTACATGGTAGTGTGTGTGTGTCATCTTTGCTCTCTCAATCTGTCCCTTCCTCTCTTTCCCCTGCTATGTCCACAAGTCCCTTCTGGACATCTGCGTCAAGTCTCTTTGAATAAACTATTTTCCTTAGTATTTTATCTTCTGTGTCACCCCCACCTTGATTTTATCTATCATAGAATGTTGATAGCTCTCTTCTTTCCACTTGGATTACAGAATTAAATTTTGCAGTAGTTTAGTTTATCTCCTCACTATTGGGGGAAAATGAAGATAGTCCCAAGCACTCTTCTAGAAACAAAGATGCCAAAAGTCAGTCACTACAATCCCAGGAGGCTACATGGCACAAAAAAGTGATGCAGCACATTTTAATGATGACACAAGGTCTATATTTAAAAATATACATGCAAATCCTTTTAGCAATCTATTCATCTTTCATCTCTCACTTATGAAGATATGAATATACAACAGGGTTACCATACAAGCGTTCCACAAAGACTAAGAAGAATATAAATATAACTCTGTTAACTACTAATACTAACAGTAAGTGCAGGAACATTCCTTCTTTAGGCCCAGAAAAGCAATTTCTAAACAGTAAATAGAAGTATTTTATTACCTACAAGTTTTTGTGTAACTTGTTAAAATCATTTTGGGGGCAGGGTTGAGGGAAGAGAAGAAATTAGATAAAAGTTAATGTGGCTTTATCATTTAAACTGTATGATTACAGGTGAGGTTTTTTTGATACTGTATTTGTCTATATTTTCCATTTTTTCTATATTGAACATACTCAGAACACCAGGAGAAAACCAGAATGAATATAAAGTCTACTTTCTTAAAAACCTATCAGTGGTTATGTATTAATTAGTCTTCATGGAACAAAAGCAAAAACCACTTTAAAACATGAGTGACTATTTTAGAAAAGACAAATCATTCTTAAATGATTACTACACATGATACAACACTTTTGAACCTTTGTACTTATCTCAGTCTTGAGTTGTCTAACAGAAAGACAACCAGTGGTTTAGTACATCAATTGAATGTCTTCATATTTTAGTTGAAGTTATTCTCTTTTTTACATATATATATTTGAGATATAAATTGATATGTGAAATGTTAATGATTTGTTAATTTTTATTTCTAAAATAATACTTTGTTGTTATTATTGCGTGTCTTCTTCCTAGGGAGATTATGGTGGCCCACTTGTTTGTGAACAACATAAAATGAGAATGGTTCTTGGTGTCATTGTTCCCGGTCGTGGCTGTGCCATTCCAAATCGTCCTGGTATATTTGTCCGAGTGGCATATTATGCAAAATGGATACACAAAATTATATTAACGTATAAGGCACCACAATCGTAGCTGATATAGCTGTCTGAAGCTTCCAATAACATGTCTCTTTTACATGAAGATTTTGGAGTACATGGAATTAAAATGTAACTTAAAAATCCTGAGACAACTACTTGAGTGTCATGTTTGTTAAGATACTCATTAATATTTATGGGCGTTTGCTGTCGTTTTGTCAGTGTTATTTTGTAAATGTTGAAGTGAATTAAGGTACATGCAAGTGTAGTGACATATCTCCTGAAGATACTTGAATGAACTAAAAAATGCAAAGGTATAATTGCTGATGCTAAAGATGTAATGGAAAAAATCAATTAATTTCTCTCAGCTGCTTTACAAGGTTAGTTTCATAATAATAAATAAACCCATAAGTTAAACATTATTTCAACCTCACAAAAACAATTTACATCTTGTGTCCTTAAACTGTAACTCTATATTAAATTATATTACCTTTAATATGCTATACATTATAGTTCAGTCATTCCTCCTCGTCATGTATCCTGTAATACTGGTACATATACTTTTACAAAAACATATACCTATATACAAATACATGGGTACACATGTGCATGCACTACAGTTCAAACTGTGGTGTATCTAATGTAATCCCTAAAGATTCTGAAATTGTATATTTATAGTTTTTCCTTAAGAAAAATATTTAAAAATTCTAAAGACTAGTAGGAATATTAAGGAAAAATGCAAGATAGAAGTGACTAGATCATCCTCCTTATAATCTGCAGATGACCTCTACTCCTTGGCAATTGAGGTGTGGTCATGACACGCAAAGCTAAATAACACCTAAACTAGGTGCTTACATATATTTATTATCCAAGTTATTTTAGATAGCTCCTAATTCTTAAAGGGAATAGGCTATTTGTTTATTAGTATTCTTTCTTTCAAATTTAGGGACACTTATTTATGCAAGGTATTTCTAGATCTTTTTTCCTAAAGTAGTTAAAAAGTGAGAGATAACTAATTGAAATTTAAAAGTGTTTTGGCCCTTCAGATGTATTTAAGGATGTTAAGGCTAAGACTTGCTGCTGTGATTGGCTTCTTTCTCATCTTCTTTAACTTAAAAACAAATATTTAAGAGGAAAATTCCCATGTCTCTAAAATTTGTAAATAGACTTTCACCAAATTATGCAATAAAATATATAATGAAGAAAGAAATAAAAATAACTCTATCTACCTGGAGGTCTTTTAGTCTAATAAAACTTTACAGTAAAGGAAAAAAATGTAAAAGGAAAGGGACTAGTTTCTCTAAACTCTGTATTCGATTACTTTTTAAAGTACAGTTAAATCTGCTGAATGAGGTATTTTATCAAAATACCTTTGTTTTATCTTAGTTAATTTTACATAGATCTGTCCTAATACATGGGAAATTTCAGATTTTGTATTCTGTATGATAATAACCAGACCATATTTATTACTGTGTTAGTCATGATTAGCTAAAGATCATGTATTTGTCAAGAAGTGAAATAACAAAGATTAATTATATGTTCTGAAGTTTCACAAAATATTTCTATATAAAAATTCTTTAAAAAATAATCATTTGAATAGTTTGAATCTAGTATGTCCATTTCTCTAACTTGTTTCTTTTGGCTGATCTCAATTAAGGCCAGGGATCCAAATGATGCTCTAAAATTCCAGAAGACACTGTTCAATCTTGAGTAAAATGGTTTCAATTTTACTCAAGAATTTAGTTCAGATTATGGGCAGCAAATCCAAAATTATTTTGAAATTGTACCATTTTCTTTATTTTTGTAATAATATATGTGCTGGTATCAAGAAACAGTGAAAATGAAGAGAAATCCAACAAGTTGCTAGTACATATCAGTATATCTGACTGTATTTTTCTCTCCCTTACATAATATACCATTATAATCAAACAGAAATTTCCAAGGTAAATTGTCTAGATATTAAAGTATTTTTCAGTTTCTTCTTGCTAAATGACAAAATTTTATTGTCACATATTAATGGTATTTTTGTAAAACACTTACTAAATAGCAATTCTTTTAAATACTCACATTTAAAAATATTTCTTTTATGTCTTTTCCTCTAAATTTCCACTGAGGGATAGAGATGACATAGATAACAAAATGAAGCTAACTTTATGGACATTTTGAACTCAGTGTTTTCCATTTTATTAAAGGATAAAATAAGACCACCAATAACTTATCAGACATGTGTAAAAGCAGTCTGTCCTTTGGGAGTTTCCTTTTTATAGGAGATTGACGGAATAGATATAAAAGCAAGATGAACATGGGGAATAACCGTGTCATTTTTCTCTGGTAAAAAATACTATTTCCTGGGCATTCTTTTTCTTAATAAAAATCCAATTTATAGAAAAATCCATTTCATTTGAGTCATGGAAAACAAATCTTTAAATTAGAAGTTTTCAATGATATTTTTATTTTGGCTGTTTGAATAATGGTTATGTGCTGTTATAATTGTGGACATTTTCTTATGTCTACCAGGAATAGTAATGTAAAATTAAAATATTTGTCATAATGCCTCTGCCGTGCAGAAGAAATGATAATCCTTTTGTGTACTTCTTTAATTTTATTGTAAAATATGTAATGACTTTTACCTATCTGCTGTGGGCAGGTCCTCAGTAAAATGGTTTATATTGAGTGAATTTCTAGTATTAACAGGCTCTTGCTTGCTATCTACGTGTTTCAAACTATGGGAAATGTGAGACACTGTAGGGCAAGAAAAATAACAATAATGACATGAGATAACAAAATTGTATTTCACTTATTCCTGTGAATATTTCTTGTTGGTACCAATGGTACTGTAGAAAGTGAATGTTATAGCCACAACATTCTCTTGAAAAAAACACTGTCAAGAAATAAGAAATTGCTTTCAGGAATTTTCTTGCCTTTTCTAAAAAAAAAAAAAAAAATCTGGCTTTATAATATAGGGATCATGCAGTAAAGAATGTTAATAAACTCACACTAAAAATATTTTAAATTGACATAAGTCCAAAAAGAACTACTTTCAATCAATTATATCCCATATTTATAGACAGACTCATTTGAGAAATAAAGTTAATTTGAATGAGATATAATCTTTATGTGAATAAATTATGTTTCATAATAAAACCCAGAAGAATTTATCTTCAACTGAATTTTGGACTAAGAATTTGCTAATATAAAAAAGTTACAATTCTCTGGACCCTATAAATATTGACAGTGTGATTTTCAGTAGGTTCACTTCCATTTGCACAGAAAGTTTCTGTCTTTTAGGAAACTGAAAATGGAATACTGTGGATTTATTACTGTTTGTCTTGTATGTAAATAGGAAATTAGATAAGCTGCCTATTGAGTGGTATAGCTGGATGCTTACCCAAAGGGGAACACTGTGGTTATGACATGTATATAAATTTTCTGTAGTTAATAAAGTTGTTATTTTTATAACCATGCTTATTATTATTAATAAAACATTTTATCAAAATGCTCTCCTCATTTTAGTTATATAAGTGGACATATTTGAATCTGCTCTGGGGTTAATGCAGAAAACAACAATGATCTCATTGACAGAAATTAAATATGCTTAATTACAAGAAAGATCATATAATTTGTGTATAGAAACTAAGACAAAAGCTATTATTCTGTTACAACTTCTATCTAGTAATATCAGTGATTTTCAGTAAACTGTTAATTTCTATGGACTTCAATTTCTTCCACTGCAAAATATAATTATTCATTCTTCATATTTGCTAGAGTGATGCTATGATACAAGTTGTCATGAATGATCATCTGAATTCCTTTACCATGTTACTATATATTACAAAGGGTATTATAAGTCAATTAATCACTTAAGAATTTATCTTCAATGTATACATTAAATTCAGAATAAATATGAATCAAATTCACTCTTTTCATTCAAATCAGAGGTAAAATTGGAAGAACTAATTATCAATTGATCTAACCGAAAAGAGTTCTATAACACCACTGACTATTTCAAGTTATATTATACTATCTCTCCCTCAAAAGGTTGCTCTACCAATTTTTCTGGCATAAATACTCATCTCAAGTGATGATTAATATATCTAATTCTAGAGCCCATTATAAAATATTTAATCTTTTTAATGGTTATGATCCAAGTAGAATATATGTATTCACTCATTTTTGGTGTCAATAAGAACATTTCAAATGTATATATTGTTAATATTTCTAATTTTTAATTTTTCTCACTCTTTTCTAAAATTCCATTTCATCCTAAACCTATATTGTGCTATTTTAAGTAGAATAGTCCAGGAAAGCTCCTTTGAGAGATGATATTATAATAGGATACTCAATGAAGTGAGAGAGCAAGTGAGAAAGTTGTGATAATATCTGGGGTCTGAGAAGGAAAACTTGGACAATATTTTTGCTGGCTTCTTAATATAATGTATTTATTTACTCTTACAAATTAGAATGCTTTAATTAGTCACCATTTGTCAGTGTCCTTAATAGAATCACCTTGGTTTGCCATTCTATTCCATTAGAACTTCCCTGGGTGGCTCAGACGGTAAAGCATCTGCCTACAATGCGGGAGACTCAGGTTGGATCCCTTGGTCGGGAAGATGCTCTGGAGAAGGTAATGGCAACCCACTCCAGTACTCTTGCCTGGAAAATCCATGGATGGAGGAGCGTGGTCGGCTACAGTTCATGGGGGGTGCAAAGAGTCAGACATGACTGAGCGACTTCACTTTCTTTCTTTCATTCCTTTATTACCATGCACAGGCACCATCCTTAATCTACACAGCCCTAGACGTGCTTTCCATATCATTTCATCAAGTTACACGACTTTCACGTATAACTTATATTAAAAGTCTTATTTTAGCCAGTATAAATTTTTCTTTTGGCTCATGAATTTGCAAATATCTCAATTGCATGTGTTTGGGAAAGCTGTTTTTAAAAGTATTAATAACTTTAAGATAAAACTATATTTAAGGTAATTCGGAAACATTTTATAGTATTATGAAGAACGGGCTTCCCAGGTGGCTCAGTGAGTAAAGAACCCGCCTACGACGCAGAAGACACAGGAGATGTGGGTTCAATGGCAGGCTACAATCCATAGGATCCCAGGGGTCATGACTGAGGCGACTGGGCATGCACGCACAAACGCACTATGAAGAGCAAGTTCTTTTTTTTTTCCTCATGGTGTCTTTATCTGGTCACAGAACAACTTCAGATGTGTTCCTTCCCTTTCAATTTCTGGGAGTAATTTAAGCAGGGTAAGTGTTAATTGTTTGAATGTTTGGTAGACTTCACTGGCGAAGCCATCTGGCCTTAGACTTTTCTTTGTTCAGATGTTGATTTTTATTACTGATTCATAGTCATTACTGGTAATCTGTACATATTTTCTATTTCTTCCTGATTCAGTCTTGTGAGATTGTCTGTTTCTTGGAATTTATCCATTCTTTTAGGTTGTGCATTTTGGGGGGCATATAATTGTTCATAGTAATCTCTTACTGTTTGTATTTCTGTGGTATTTATGGTAACTTTTCCTTTTTATTTCTGATTTTATTGATTTGGAAAAATCATTATGTTCCTCTTCATGAATCTTGTTATTCATTGTCCAGTCGCTGAGCTGCATCCGACTCTTTGCAACCCCATGTACTGAAGCACTCCAGGCTTCCCTGTCCTTCACTGTCTCCTGGAATTTGCTGAATCTAATGTCCACTGAGTCAGAGATGCCATCCAACCATCTTATTCTCTGTCACCACCTTCACTTCCTGCCCTCAGGTTTCCCAGGATCATGGTTTCTTCAAATGAGTCAGCTCTTCCCATCAGGTGGCCAAAGTATTGGAGCTTCAGCATCAGTCTTTCCAAAGAATATTCAGAGTTTATTTCCTTTAGGATTGATTGGTTTGATATCTTTGCTGTCCAAGGGACTCTTAAGAGTCTTCTCTAGCTCCACAGTTTGAAAACAATTCTCCAACACTCAGCCCTCTTTACGGTCCAACGTTCACATCCACACATGATTATTGGAAAAACCATAGCTTTGACTATATGGACCTTTGTTGGTAAAGTGATGTCTCTGCTTTTAATATGCTAGCTAGGTTTGACACAGCTTTTCTTCCAAAAAAACAAGCATCTTTTAATTTTGTGGCTGTAGTCACCATTTGCAGTGATTTTGGAGCCCAAGGAAATAAAATGTCACTGTTTCCACTTTGCCCCTATCTATTTGCCATGAAGTGAAGTGATGAAGCTAGCTAAAGGTTTATCAGTTTTATTTACCTTTTCAAACAACCAACTCTTAGCTTCATTGACGTTTTCTATTATTTCTTGTTGTGTTGTTTTCAAGTAATTTATTTTTTTGAAGGGTAATTGCTTTACAGAATTTTGCTGTTTTCTATCAAACCTCAGCATGAATCAGCCACAGGTATACATATGTCCCCTCCCTTTGGAACCTCCCTCCCATCTCCCTCCCATCCCACCCCTCTAGGTTGATTCAGAGCCCCTGTTTGAGTTTCCTGAGCCACTGGCTATTTTACAAATGGTAATATAAGTTTCCATTACTCTTTCCTTACATCTCACTCTCTTCTCCACTCACTTTTCCCCTTAGGGAAATTCCTTTCATGCTGTGGTTAAAGTCAGTGCTGCTGAATTCTTTTAACTTCTGATTGTTTGTAATCCTCTTATTTCTTCCTCAAATCTAAATGACAGGTTTGCTGAGTAGAGTATTGGTTTTAGATTTGTCCCTTCATCAGTTAAAATGTATTTTGGCACTCTCTCCTGGCCTGCAATGTTTCTGTTAGAAAGTCACTGGACACCTTCTGCTTTGTTTTCACTGTGCATTCTCCCTCCACTCAGTTTAAATTCCTTGAAGGCATCAGCAATATCGTGTCATTAATATTTGTATATTCTTTATATGTTTTCACATGGTAATACCCCATCGTATAATTATTGACATTTTATAGTCCGTTCTCCTTTTGAAGGCTTGTCAGTATCATCCAGAGATTTAAAGTGTTTAGACAAATTGTGCAACTCACACTGAAGGTTAAGAATTTGGGGTTTTATATTTCATTGCATTATTAATTTGAGTAATTGGGGCTATTTAAAAATGTTTATTGCATTTCACACACTAGAACATGCAACTAGGAAAGAGAGGAACTATTAACTTTAAGAGTTTTACATTTAAATTTATAAATGTAGTTATTAAAATGAAAATGGAAGAGATTTTAGTTTACTGATGGACACTGATATTTACTTCATACAACCTAATATAATTTAGATTATGTTGGTAAACATTTTCTGCTCTGATTTTGTGTCGGGGGGGCTGGGGGGATGTTCATGTCATATCTTTTAGGGGAAAGGGATTATGTCAGTTATTGCAAAAATATTCTGAGTCAAGAATAGTCCACTTATGACTTATGTTAAAATATGCCATCTGCTTTGCATTGAAAGTTTCACAACATTGTTACTCAATTAGCAAAAGATACTCATTTGATGAATTTTCTTAACTGATAGAAATCTCAGATAAAATGTTGCAATAAAATTAAACAGAGAAAAGGCAGATTTGGATTTTAGTGGGTTTTTTTCCCATATATTTTAATGCTTTACAAAATATTGTCTAGTTTTCATATATCTTATTTTTCACATGGCTAAACTCAAATTCAATGAAAGTATAGAATATATGACTATACCCTAAACCTTTATTTTCTATAAAATAATAATAATAAAATATTTAATAAGTAGACATTGGACACCATGGAGTGTTAAAAGTTGATAAAGTCTTTTCAAAATAGAGAAGGTACAGTTCAGTCGCTCGGTCATGTCTAACTCTTGGCGACCCCATACACTGTAGCACTCCAGGCCTCCCTGTCCATCACCAACTCCCGGAGTTTACTCAAACTCATATCCATGGAGCTGCTGATGCCATTCAACCATCTCATCCTCTGTGGTCCCTTTCTCCTCCCTGCCTTCAATCTTCCTGAGCATCAGGATCATTTCAAATGAGTCACTTCTTCGTATCAGGTAGCCAAAGTACTGGAGTTCCAGCTTCAGCATCAGTCCTTCCAAGGAATATTCAGGACTGATTTCCTTTAGAATGGACTGGTTGGATCTCCTTGCAGTCCAAGGGACTCTCAAGAGTCTCTCCAACAACACAATTCAAAAGCATCAGTTCTTCTGTGCTCAGCTTTCTTTAAAACCATATTGACTAGATGGACCTTTGTTGGCAGAGTAATGTCTCTGCTTTTTAATATGCTGTCTAGGTTGGTCATAACTTTTCTTCCAAGGAGTAACTGTCTTTTAATTTCATGGCTGAAATCACCATCTGCAGTGATTTTGGAGCCTCCCCCCACCCCCACACACACAAAATTGTCAGTTTCCCCATCTCTTTGCCATGAAGTGCTGGGACAAGATCCCATGATCTTCATTTTCTGAATGATGAGCTTTAAGCCAACTTTTTCACTCTCCTCTTTCACTTTCATCAAGAGTCTCTTTAGTTCTTCACTTTCTGCTGTAAGGGTGGTGTCATCCACATATCTGAGTTTATTGATGTTTCTCCCAGCAATCTTGATTCCAGCTTGTGTTCTATCCAGTCCAGCATTTCTCATGATGTATTTGCATATAAGTTAAATAAGCAGGGTGACAATATACAGCCTCGAGGTACTCCTTTCCTGACTTGAAACCAGTCTGTTGTTCCATGTCCAGTTCTAACTGTTGCTTCCTGACCTGCATACAGATTTCTCAAGAGGCAGGTCAGGTGGTCTGGTATTCCCATCTCTTTCAAAATTTTCCACAGTTTATTGTGATACACGCAGTCAAAATCTTTGGCATAGTCAATAAAGTAGAAGCAGAAGATTTTTTTTTTGTATAGTTCTTCCATGTATTCTTGCCAACCTCTTCTTAATATCTTCTGCTTCTGTTAGGTCCATACTATTTCTATCCTTTATTGTGCCCATCTTTGCATGAAATATTCCCTTGGTATCTCTAATTTTCTTGAAGAGATCTCTAGTCTTTCTCATTCTATTATTTTCCTCTCTTTTTGCATTGATCATTGAGAAAGGCTTTTTATTTCTCCTTGCTATTCTTTGGAACTTTGCATTCAAATGGCTATATCTTTCCTTTTCTCCTTTGCCTTTCACTTGTCTTCTGTTCGCATCTACTTGGAAGGCCTCCTCAGACAACCATTTTATTTTGCTGAATTTCTTTTTCTTGGGGATGGTCTTGATCCCTGCCTCCTCATTTTTGTACAATGTACAAATGTCACAAATTTTTCCTCAGGCACTCTATCAGAGAAGTTACACATGATTTAACATATTCTTTGGTTGTTCAAAGTGTCATTCCGAGAGGAAATAAATGCTTAGGATATTTCTGATCAAGAAAGTAAGAATTTGGGGGAAAAAGATTGATATTTATGTCAGTTTAAGTATTAGGTGGGGCTCCATAATTCTGAAGACTATATACAAAAATGAATAAGAAATCTCAGAACCTCTTACTATGGACACTTCTTATAATAGGAAATGTTTCCTCATTGACTTAAGTAAGTTTACCCAGACTAGTCTGTCATGGACTGCCATTCTGTAGGATACTAAAAGCTGTGCTGAGAACAAAGTGTCTGGGGCTTGAATGAGTTTGAGAGATGCTCGGATGCTTTCAATAGGCCCCCTTAGCTGCACGGTCACCAAGGGCCTCCCGATGTTCACATGTGTTTTGAAGCCACACAAAGGATATGGCATAGCATGTTTTTCAAATTTACTGTATACAAAACCTCCTTACAATTATGAAGATGATATCTATGCCTCTCTCATTAAAGTTCTGATAAATGAAGTATAGGAAAAAATTTACATATTTTCTGAACCAGAGGAAGTAGTAACTATACAGTATGAGTTTTCTATTGTCTTTAATAATCTACAGTAATTTCTGTCTCCCAAAAAACATCTCTCAGCAATCTTTCTATTTGGCAAATTTTTCCAGATCAATCTCTCTCTCTTTTTTTTTTTTTACATGATTTTCCCTTTTGTACTTAATTTGAGTAAAATTTAGACACTTAGGGGAGTTTAGGAAAATATTTCTTGGTTTATGTGTACCACTTACCTGATCTTTCATATCATTAATATAAAAGCAAAATTGATAACACAAAAATTATAAGATAGCAATATTTTACCACCCAAAACTAAAAATAGAAAAAGAAAATAGCCCATTCCCCCCCGCCCACCCATTTTACTAGTGCTCACAGTATCCTTTCATCTGCTGAAATTATTTGGAAGTGAGGATACCAAGAGGGAAAAAAGATAAAAGATTATAAAAAGAAAAGAAAGATAAAAAGAAAAAAAATATCTGGAAGGGAGCTGGGAAAGTTTTCTGGAGGTTGTTTACATGTCCCTGGAAGTAAAGTCAACAAAATTATGTAAAGCATTTTTCTTTATTAATCTGTTTCCTTCTTTGTCACAGTCATTTGTATTTCTAAACCAACTTGTAAAAACTAAATATAAGGAATCACCCTAAAATTAACAAATATTGAGTATGAGTATAGCTCTTCTACATTCATAGTCAGTGGTCCATGGTTAGTCTTTCATCTTCTCCATTCCTTTTTTACTTGCTGCCTCCCTCAGTTACATCATACTCATGATCCAATAAGGAAAAATTAAAATTCTCAATATATCAATATTGCTCTGTAGAATATTATAACACCCTTCTCACCTTCAAGGGCTTTAGTATCTTTCCTCTGCAATAGCAAATAGATGAACATGGCTGGAACGTCAGAGAGACTGCACAACAGTAAAGAACTGAGGTATCAGATGGAGGTACAAAGGCAAAGGTTCAGCTGCCCACTTGACATCACTACTTGGGTGCACTCTCATCATCTAAACTGAATGATTCCAAAACTAAAAACTACTCCCTCCTTTCCCCCTCAATCTTTTTTCAAAAGGCACATCAATCTGGCTTGCCCAAATCACAATCCAGAGACTCCTTTCTTCCTATTGGCCTACTATGTCTGTATGAACTGTCCAGGACTATTTAGCTCATCCACCATCCACTCTTTTCTCTTTGCTCACTATATTTCAGCTACATCAGACTCTCCATTGTGGGAGTATGTTAAACTCTTTACTTCCACAAAGTCTTTGTATCAGTTATTCTTTCTGCCTGGAATTACCTTCCACCCACCAGTTTTTCCCTGACTAATGCTTACTTCATCCTTCAACTTAAATGTCACAAATTGTTCCCTCACCAGTGCTCCCAACCCAGTTACACATCTCAAAGTATGATGCACTTTTATTTCAGAACATTTATCTCCATTAATTAGTTATTTACATAGTCTCTCTTCCTAGATTGTAAGCTCCCTGAGAATGTGGGCTAAAAGTAAATTCTTCACACATTTATCTTCAGTACCAAGTAAGTATTACATGATAATATTTTAAAATAAATGTATCAGTAATTATCTGCTTACAGGATATTTTGTTTTTCAATCAATTCCAATTTCATAAATTCTAAATTTTGTTTGCTATTAAAATAATAACACTTCCAAATTTCTTCAGTAGCCGTGTTAAGCAGGAGGTTTCTATCAGCCTCTGTGACATACTTCTATTTCATGTCAGCTCATATTTATTGATCACCTACTGTGATGGAGCTAGGTGCTGGAAACATAATAGTGAATAAATAAAATTTGGCTTCTACTTTAATCATAAATACAGACAAGTCTGGGAGACAAGCATAAGATAAAAACCTGAAAGTGTTAACTGAGAAGTGTAAATAACTTCCGAAGGATCTGATAAGATTTCACTGAGCTTTTTGTTCATCTTCCCTTAATCTTTCTGTACTGCTGTAGTCTAAAATCCTGACAATTTGAATATTAGTTTTATTCTATCTTTTGAACATTTCGTTCATTGCATTACTAATTATTTAACTAAGTATAGAGTTTCTTTCTTTGTTTTTCATCTTCTCCCTTATTAATCAGTTTTCCAGGATACTAATCTTTTAAATTTTGCACTCTTTTCCTTATGGTCCCAAGAATCTTCTGACGTTTTGAGTAGATTCAAAGCGGTTTATGCATTTATTATCGAGGGAATAATGTAACTTCTCAAAGGGAGAGAACACTAACGAATTTTGGAGATGAAATTATAAAGGTTTCTTCAGATCCTGTACCATGTAGTGAATGTCTGGCTGTCACTCAAAGAACCACAAACATCCTTTCCTCTGGGCAGAGAGCGCCTGCCCACATACACTGCCTTAAAAAAAAAAAAAGAGAAAGAAAAAGTATAAAGGTTTCCTTTGCTAGTGCAAGACTGATAAGTTTATCATGATAACTTTTTAATTATATTTGAAGATGATTTAATAACAATAGATAACGTCCATTCAGCGCTTTTTATTTGTCAGACTCTGCTTTATCTCATTTAGTCAGCATCACAATGTCATATAGGCAGGTTCTATAACTATAATTGGCCTTCTCTGGTGGCTCTGAGGGTAAAGCGTCTGCCTGCAATGCAGGAGATCCGGGTTTGTTCCCTAGGTCGAGAAGATCCCCTGGAGAAGGAAATGGCAATCCACTCCAGTATTCTTGCCTAGAGAATTCCATGGACAGAGGAGCCTGGTAGGCTACAGTCCATGGGGTCTCAAAGAGTCGGACGTGACTGAGCAACTTCACTTTCATAACTATATTAATTTTAGAGAAAAGGAGATGTTCAGATAACTTGTAAAAGAATATAGGAGCAGATTTTCAATATTAATTCTGCTTCATTCTTCCCTTCTAGCCTATCTAATGTATATTAATTATTTTCTAGCAAAGTAGGGCAAAAAGGGAAAGTTATTTAAACAAGAAAACACTGCCATCATCTGGACAGGATATGAGCAAAAAGTTATTCCAGGGACAGTTGCTTTCAGCCGGCCTTCCCCAAAGTTCTGTGAGTCATCATCAGCTTAAAGAGCATGACCTTCTCACCTTTCAATATAAATGACTAAAAGATGAGTTACTTGTATTCCTACTTATGATGGAGTTGAAGGCCAGAGGGGTAAGGAGCTAGTTCCACAGAGGAGGTTTCTTTACCTTTGATGGGAGAGTTAGGTAATAGCTATTGGGAGAAGACTCTTGAGAGTCCCTTGGACTGCAAGGAGATCCAACCAGTCCATTCTGAAGGAGATCAGCCCTGAGATTTCTTTGGAAGGAATAGTGCTAAAGCTGAAACTCCAGTACTTTGGCCACCTCATGCAAAGAGTTGACTCATTGGAAAAGACTCTGATGCTGGGAGGGATTGGGGGCAGGAGGAGAAGGGGACGACAGAGGATGAGATGGCTGGATGACATCACGGACTCGATGGACGTGAGTCTGAGTGAACTCCGGGAGTTGGTGATGGACAGGGAGGCCTGGTGTGCTGTGATCCATGGGGTCACAAAGAGTCAGACACGACTGAAAGACTGAACTGATTGACACAAAAAGTACAACAGCCTTGTGAGACAAGTAATAAAAATCATAGAGAAACATGTGGTGGTAAGAATTCAAAAGGGCCCCAATGGGGGAAAAACTCAGAATTTATTCTAAAGCAAAGGTGTAATGGTGCTTGCCCTGTAATTGCAGATACCAGAATGTACTATATGAAAGAGGGAAAAAGCTCCAAAGGAAATCATAATCTTTTACAAATGGTCACTGCAGTCCTTGGAAAAACTTGATTTACACATTAATTTTTTTGCATTATATTACATGGACTCAAGGGCTTGCAAGGTGGTGCTAGTGGTAAAGAACTTGTCCGCCAATGCAGGAGACATGGGTTCAGTCTCTGGGTGGGAGATCCCCTGAAGAACTGCATGGCAGCCCACTCCAGTATTCTTGCCTGGAGAATCCAATGGACAGAGGAGCCTGGCGGGCTACAGTCACAGGGTTGAAAAGAGTTGGACAAGACTGAAATGACAGCACGCATGTGGAATCAAAGACTTTCACAGCTGCAAAGCTATACTAAAAGTCACATTTTCAAACAAGAAAAGCAGAATGACTTATCTGTTATGTCATAGCTAGACATAACTAGCTATGACATAGCTAGAGGCAGAGCCAGTTCCAGAAACAAAATCTACTCCTTTATAAAATTCAAAACTTTGGTTTCATTATTTACTTATTTTGAATCAAGATCATAAAATACATAATACTGAAATTTAGTCAAAACCTCAAAAGAACTATAGTTTTAAAAATAGTAATTTAAAAAGAACGGTTAATAAAAACTTAAAATGCTGCCCAGACAAAAGTGAAGTTCAATTTACTTTACAGATTCCTAAAGGAATCTGGCCTAATTGCTGGCAGAGAGGCCCAATCCCAGGTAGAGATCCAGCAAACTCCTACTAAGGCATAAGCCAAGGTGGGTGTCATCTGGCTTCCTTCTCTATCTCAGTCTGTGATCTGATCCCATCTCTGACTGGGAACAAGCCTTCTAAGGACAAGCGGGGGTGGGGGCGGGGGGAGGAGTGGGGATGTGTTAGTTTTTTGGCAGAAACAGAGTTGAAATGCAGAAGAAGCAAAAACATACGCTAACAAGCAGTAGCGTAAAATGAAATGATGTGCATAGGACTGTCCTTCCTGACCCCTGGGTAAATAAATCTCCTGCGGCTAACTAATTCAGAAATTGGCAAGAGTTCCTCACCTAGAGATTTTTTATTTTTTAAAGCAGTTTTAAAAAGTTTGGTTTTGCTCGCAGATTAGAATTACTTTCAGTTCCTCATGTGGAGTCAGTGGTGTTCTGTGGTTGTGCAACCTGTAAGGAGATGAGTTTAAAACTCCAGCTTTAAATTTCCCAAATACAAGGTCATACATTGAGATTAAAGGCTTATTGAAATAGTACGTATAGTTCTCAATATTATACACATGATTTATATACTGCTCAGCTACCTTAATTCCCGTTTGATTTTTCAAACTCTGTCTCTGTATACCTCGTGAGCATTCTCAGGATGTTCATTCTGTCTAAAAACATACCCAAAGCCTGCTTTAGTCTAGTGATCCTGTCTGGGAACCGTGCAGTCTCATTCCTTGATGTTATAGTCCTGAAGGCGGAAGGAGTAGTGTTGGCAAATGTGGCCCCTGGGTCATTTCAAGTTTTATCACTTAAGTATATTGTCAATGATGTCCAGTGGATAAGCTTGATTTTGTGGGGTTTTTAGTAGCTAAAAAAATGTTATTTTTATTAACTTCATAATAACGTGGCATACGTTTTAGTCAACTGATTTTTTTTTCTTACAGTGTTATGAAGTAAAGTGAAAGAAAGTGAAGTCACTCAATCTTGTCTGACTCTTTGCAGCCCCATGGACTATAGCCTGCCAGGCTCCTTTGTTCATGGAATTTTCCAGGCAAGAGTACTGGAGTGGGTTGCCATGCTATGCTTTGAGTTTAATGTATCTAAAGTCCAAAATGCTCGTCTGAGGTTTACTCAAAAAGGCAAAACTCTACCAAACCCAGAATTTGTTATATCCCACTGAACCTGACTTTCCCCCAATATTTTCGATTTGAGGCATGGCAGTACCATCTGCAAGCCCACCAAGCAAGAGCACTGGCTTCTGACAGTGACAGCCCTGTTCACACCATTCTTCTCCCTGCTCCGTTCAGCTCAGATCTCCAGGTGTGCTGATTTTAACAGCTAATTACGTCTTGAAAAGGCTCATTCCTCTTCTGTTTTACCTCTTCTCCCCTAGTTGAAGCCCTCATTATTTCCTTCCACTGCCTCAGTATCATAAAAGGCTAAATACAAATTAGTTCTCCCTGAAGCCATCCTCTTCCATACTGTTAGAGTGATCCTTTTAAAAGGCACGTATGACAAGGGCAGATTGTAAATATGACTCTGCATCTGCCAGGATGCAGACACCAACCTTCTTAGTAACCTCAGAGCTCACTCCATACCTCTTCCCTCCTTATTAACTCTGCTTCATGCAAACAGATATCATAGCTGCTTGGAAAAAATGGTGATTTACTTTACAATTTGTTTCTTTTTATTTGTTCCTCTGTTTCTTCCCTCAATAAGTTTTTCGTGGTCTTCTGTCTTCCTGGCACAGTTCTGCCCACCATCTCTATTAGTTGCTAACTTCATAAGTTTTGAGATTGACCCTAGGTGTAACCTTCTCTTGTCCTTTATCCTGACCAGCTGACTGGCTGGATCCCACTTTCTTGTTCAGTTTCTGCCAGACCTGTTGTCTGGGAGCAAAACACTGCTCTAGATCAATTCCATCTGTTTTTAGATGAATATCCTTAAAGAAGCCTCTTTCCCTGGGGCAACACGATCTCAGTTCCCTGGTTGTTATCTGGGACTAATCCTTTGGAGTTTGAACAACAGTCACATGTAAAACTCCTGTGATGTTATTCTCACAGTTGATCCCTCTTCCTTGGAGCTTCTGCTTCCACATCAAGTGTCACCTAATACGTTCAGGACTGCAGGGGGAACAGGTGTTTATCAGTGAACCACAGATTCTGATATTTTGCTTTCCCTTCTATGAAATGGAATTTAGAAAATTACACACATGAATGATTTAAAAAATAATTATGACCTTGGGTTTATTTTAATTTTAGATTTTAAGTTAATCAATAGTAGTTTGGGTCCCCTTAAGTCTTCAGTTAAGTATCAGAACTTAACTTTCCATCTATACTTTTATATGTTTTTGTTTTGTTGTTATAGTTTGTAATATTAACTATTCTGACAGTAATATAAACAAAATTCCCACAGTGGTGGGTTTTTCAGTTAAAATTAGGTTTGGCTACAATCAACAAAAATTCAAAAATAATTTTGTTCCTGTTTCATATAAAAGCAATCTGGAGGTATGAGTCCAGGGTTGGCATGGTAAATCAAGGAATCTATTTTATTGCTGCATTATTTTCAGTACTCAGTTCTTTTTCAGGTCCAAAGTAGTTGCTCAGAGTTCTATCATTGTCTGTTTTCCAGACAGCAGGAAAAAGAAAGGAAGGCTAGAAGGACATCATCCATTTGAGATCACTTTCCAGGAGTCACCTGGCCATAACTTAGTCTCATGGCCAAACTTTAGCTGGAAGAGTTGGTAGACTCTTGGGTTCCATATGCCCAAGTAAATATTGTGTATGCTATTTTTAAGGAAGAAGTGGAGAATGAGTTTGGGGGAATACTATTAAGAACAAACTATGTGATGGGAAGATTTACTTATTTAAAGAAAACATTTAAATTTTTTACGTGACTACTTAAAAAGCCAGGCTTCAGCAATATATGAACTGTGAACTTCCAGATGTTCAAGCTGGTTTTAGAAAAGGCAGAGGAACCAGAGATCAAATTGCCAACATCCGCTGGATCATCAAAAAAGCAAGAGAGTTCCAGAAAAACATCTATTTCTGCTTTATTGACTATGCCAAAGCCTTTGACTATGCAGATCACAATAAACTGGAAAATTCTGAAAGAGATGGGAATACCAGACCACCTGACCTGCCTCTTGAGAAACCTATAGTCAGGAAGCAACAGTTAGAACTGGACATGGAACAACAGACTGGTTCCAAATAGGAAAAGGAGTACATCAAGGCTGTATATTGTCACCCTGCTTATTTAACTTATACGCAGAGCACATCATGAGAAATGCTGGGCTAAGAGAAGCACAAGCTGGAATCAAGATTGCTGGGAGAAATATCAATAACCTCAGATATGCAGATGATACCACCTTTATGGCAGAAAGTGAAGAGGAACTAAAAGCCTCTTGATGAAAGTGAAAGAGGAAGAGGAGAGTGAAAAAGTTAGCTTAAAGCTCAACATTCAGAAAATGAAGATCATGGCATCTGGTCCCATCACTTCATGGCAAATAGATGGGGAAACAGTGGAAACAGTGTCAGACTTTATTTTTTTGGGCTCCAAAATCTCTGCAGATGGTGATTGCAGCCATGAAATTAAAAGACGCTTACTCCTTGGAAGGAAAGTTATGACCAACCTAGATAGGATATTCAAAAGCAGAGACATTACTTTGTTAACAAAGGTCCCGCTAGTCAAGGCTATGGTTTTTCCATTGGTCATGTATGGATATAAGAGTTGGATGGTGAAGAAAGCTGAGCACCGAAGAACTGATGCTTTTGAACTGTGGTGTTGGAGAAGACTCTTGAGAGTCCCTTGGGCTGCAAGGAGATCCAACCAGTCCATTCTAAAGGAGATCAGCCCTGGGTGTTATTTGGAAGGAATGATGCTAAAGCTGAAACTCCAGTGCTTTGACCACCTGATGCGAAGAGTTGACTCATTGGAAAAGACTCTGATGCTGGGAGGGGCTGGGGGCAGGAGGAGAAGGGAACATCAGAGGATGAGATGGATGGATGGTATCACAGACTCGATGCACGTGAGTCTGAGTGAACTCCGGGAGTTGGTGATGGACAGGGATGCCTGGCGTGCTGAGATTCATGGGGTAGCAAAGAGTCAGACACAACTGAGTGAGTGAACTGAACTGAACTGAACTGAACATATAGCTCTCTCTTCCTTGTGTAATGGGGCTTAGAGGAAAAGGGTGGAAAGATAACAAGTCAGTATTATTATACAGGTAACACTAGTGGTAAAGAACCCTCCTGCCAATGCCGGAGACAGAAGAAACACAGGTTAAATCCCTATGTCAGGTAGATCCCCTGAGGAGGACATGGCTACCCACTCCAGCGTTCTTGCCTGGAGAATCCCATGGACAGAGGGGCTTGGCAGGCTACAGTCCATGGGGTCGCAAAGAGTTGGACACAACTGAGGCAACTTAGCAGGCATGCACATACTTAGAGGAAGTAGTGACATAATTATGTAACTCACCTAGTAATAAAAACATTTTCTTTAAATGACAGGATTAGGCTATATAAAGGGACAATCAGGTATTTGTAAGGGGTTCAAATAATCACTTCGTGTTATTTAGACTGAGAATGGGAATATACGCTGAAGAAAATTCACATCCCCTCACATTCTCCTTTTATATTCATTCTTTTACTGTTTTCATCTGATCACAGTCCAGCAATTTCACTTTTTAAAACAGTTTAATTTTCACTGTGTATACTTTTATTGTAATCAGTTTTGTGGGGAAGAATCTACAGTGTACAATTGTTGGTATTTTGATAGAGGTTGCATTCAATCTGTAGACTGTCTTGAGCGGTATGGTCATTTTAACAGTATGGATTCTTCCAGTCCATGAATACATACACCTTTTCATCTGCTTGTGCTGTCTTCAGTTTCTTTCATCAGAGTCATAGTTTTCAGAGTACAGGTCTTTTGCCTTCTTAGTTAGGTTTATTCCTAGGTAGTTTATGATATTTAATGTGATAGTAAATGGGATTGCTTCTTTAATTTCTCTTTCTGATCTTTCATTGTTAGTGTATAGAAATGAAAAAGATTTATGTATATTGATTTTGTATCCTTCAGTTTTATCAAACTCTTTAATGAGCTCTCATAGTTTTCTGGTGGTGTCTTTACAATTTTATATGTGTAGTTCATGTCATCTGCAAACAGTGACAGTTTTATTTCTTCCTTTCCAACTTGGATTCCTTTTAGTTATTTTTCTTCTCTGATTGCTATTACCAGAACTCCTAAAACTATGTAAAATAAAAGTGATGAGAGTGGACATCCTTGTCCTATTCCTAATCTAAGAGGAAATGCTTTCAGCTTTTCATTGTTGAGTATTATGTTAAATGTGGGTTTGTCATATATGACCTGTATTATGTTAAGGTATGTTCCCTCTGTGCCTGATAAACAATATCTTGTTTAAATTACAAAGACAAAACTGTTTTTATCATCTTGTCAAGAGTATTCAGGCAAACTCATGTGATTCCATTGTATATTGAGTAATTATGAAAGAGTTGGATTTTATGCAGAAGAGAAAGTGGAATAATACTTTTTATGCATGCTACATTTAAATAAACATAGTTATATTCTCATGATAAAACATGTAGATTAAAAATATTACCAAAGCCTGATACTCTACAGAAATTTCTTATGTGGAGTCTATGTACTTATGAGGAAGAAAGTTTTATTCTGCAATGCCAAATTCCTCATTAAAGTGTATATCCAATGCAACACCTACTTTTTCATTATCAAGTAGACATTTGATTTGAAAAATATTTATGATTTGGAATCTACTTGAAAGAAGTGATATGCTATATACCCAAAATATAAAGTATATTTATTAAAAATTAAACAGCTAGTATTTATTGAGTGCTTCTTATATGACAGACACTAGAGTGAGAAATGAATATAGATTTCTAATTTAATACTTAAAAATATCTATATATCTTCATTTTACTTGAAAGTTAATGGAATATTAGAAAGTAGGTAGTTATTGAATGTTCACATCCAATTTGTGCTTTTTAACCACAGATTTTTTTCATGACATGCACTTTATTCTCATTATTTCAGAATACCAGGATGAAATAGCTAAAACATCTATTTTGACAGATATACTAGTATTGTTGCTGTATTTCTGTGGTATGTCTTCCTGATGTTTAAGCACATATATCAAGGCAATTCTTTTTGCTTGTTGATACAAAAATTTCTTGAAGCAGTACAACAAGCCTTTTATTCAAGAATGTGAAACTAGGCCCTGCTCTAAGTTACAACATTTGTTAATTAATTTAACTTGCACATATTTATTGAACAAATGTCATGTGCTGGGCACTTTTCTAAGCACTGGGAACATAGCAATGAATGATCCAGGCATAAACAAGTAAACAGATTTTTAAAATATAAAAATAATGTTTTTAGAACTTCTAAATAAAAGAGTAGGAAGATAAGAAGAACATTCTGCGGTATTAGATCTATAATCAGGGAAGACCTCTTTCTTCATGAAGATCATATCTGAGTAGAGAAAGAGAATATAGGGAGGAAAACAATGTGCTCCACAGGGAGAGAAGAGAAAATAAAAGACATGAGATGTCAAATTGTTGTAGAATGAGAGTAGCAAGAAAGCCTGAGTGTCTAGAAGAGGATTTGGAGAATAGTGAAAGATGAGGGTTGGATGCAGAAAGGAGACAGATCATCTATAGCTTTGTAGGCCATGGTGAGGGGGTTGAGCTTATTCTAAATGTAATAGGAAGCTCCACCTAGTCAGCTTGATGGAAAAGTCTCAGTCTGGACTCCTCCCAGTCATCACAGTAGAAAGGACTTTAAGCTGCTGCCCACAGGCAACACATTTCACTTCTGGATTCAGTTCATTGATGACAGCATGTCATGTGGCTGAGCCCGCGTCTATGAGACAGATGGTGTAACCCTTCCCCACAGTGTGAATGAACGTTTATGAATAAAAACATAATGCATCACAATAGATGTCACTTTGAGGGTCTTCTGTCCTCCCCACCAAATAAAGCTCAAATATACATATAATTTAAATCATACTCTTTTAATTTTCTAAATTTTGCAAAAAAAAAAAAAGAAAAAGAGACTTACTAAAGTTTCAGCTAGTTCAGAAACAACATATCCATCAAACACACAGGTCAAACTCTAGAAAAATAATTGCTGGATTATTAAGATAATTATTTTAGAAGCTCTTCACATATAACCAAGTTGTCTTCAAATTAGGTAGGATGAATTTAAACTTCCAACGACAACATATGAACACTTAAATGTCACTCAAGTATAATTAGTAGTTTGTTTTCTAGCTTCATGTGTTTTCATTTTTTCACACAGCACAGTAGGAACACTTTCTTCTACTCTGATTTCCAAAAGGAGCTAGACCAACCTTATGGCACCAGGGACTGGTTTCCTGGAAGACAATTTTTCCACAAATGGGGGTCGGTGGGGAGGGGTGACAAGTGATGATTTTGGGATGATTCAAGTGCATTACATTTATTGTGCACTTTATTTCTATTGTCATTGCATCAGCTCAACCTCAGATCATCAGGCATTAGATCCCAGAGATTGGGGACTCCTGAGCTAGAGTTTGAATGACCCTGCAAGTCTCTTTAGTTCCTAAAATGTCCCTTCCCATGCTCTTTCCATGAGCATATTGGGGATGGAAAAAAACAACAACAATAAACTTTGTTTTGAAAACAACTTAAGATATTCATTTTGTTTATTACCATGACATAACTTAGCCTATCTTGACTGATAGAATTATGCATCTGAGGATTATAACTAGGATACACTAAGACCCTCTACTTGGAGGTCGATCAACAACAGCATACAGTAAGCATTAAGATTCAATGACAGAACCTTTCCTGATGGTACAGTGGATAAGAATCCACCTGCCAATTCAGGAGACACAGGTTTGGCCCCTGGTCCAGGAAGATTTCACATGCTGTGAAGCAACTAAAGCCCATGAGCTTCAATTACTGAGCCTGTGTGCTACAACCACTGACGCCCCTGTGCCTAAGGCCTGTGCCCCACAGTAGAGAGGCCACCACAATAAGCAGCTCGTGTACCGCAACAAAGAGTAGCCCCCACTCACCAAAACTAGAGAAAGCCCCCACACACCAACAAAGACCAAGCACAGCCAAAAATATAAATAAAAATTAAATTTAAAAAAGAGATCCCCTGTTCTCCACTTATCCACTCACCCTATCCTTAAAAAAAAATTCCAGGACAATTTTGTCAATTATACCTCCATAAAACTGGGGAAAAAAAGGATTCTATGGAATGAGAAAACAAATGATGATTTTCATGTATGAAGACAAAATTAAAATTCATCTAGGCAGATACTCTAAATAAAGAGGTGTTGATTTAGAGTTGATCTGTTTCTCATAGGCCATTCTGGTTTGCACCAGGGTAAGTGCTGTCAGGGAGTCATTTTTATACATATTATTATTGATTCTTGATAGTATGGCCAAGAAAGCTAACTAGTCTAGTCTAAAGAAATTATTATTGTGTATATATATGTATGTGTATATATATACATGTATGTATATACATACATACAGATACATACATACATATATGTGTGTGTATATATATACATATATATATATATGTATATATATATATATAGAGAGAGAGAGAGAGAGAGAGAGAGAGAAAGCATGTAAATATGTTTAGCATAGCAATTTTACAATATTTCAACTCTGAAGGACCCTAAATGGCCAGCTTTAGAATGATGAAATGTATAATACAAACTCATAGATATATTTTGCTTCTATTAAAATGCACTACATTGCTGAGGTTACGTGTAAAATGCTTGTGTTTGTGAAGTCTATATATAGTATGCTGCTAAGTCACGTCAGTTGTGTCTGACTCTGTGTGACACCACAGACGGCAGCCCACCAGGCTCCCCTGTCCCTGGGATTCTCCAGGCAAGAACACTGGAGTGGGGTGCCATTTTCTTCTCCAGTGCAGGAAAGTGAAAAGTGAAAGTGAAGTCGCTCAGTCGTGCCTGACTCTTAGCGACCCCATGGACTGTTGCCTATGAGGCTCCTCCATCCATGGGATTTCCCAGGCAAGAGTACTGGAGTGGGGTGCCATTGCCTTCTCCGATATATAGTATAGTAAAAGTAAAAAGTGAAGGAGAAAACTGTGGGATGGCAAGAAACCAAAGTGGTGACAACTATAGGCAAAGGATGAGGAAAAAAGAAGGGATTTCAAATTAGTCTTGCTACTTTGTACAGTGTTTACTACTTTATAGTATATGTATGCATCCACATTTTAAAAAGGAAGAAACAGGGGTTATAGGATTTGGAAAGTTGAGTGTTATGCTGAGTGTTATATCTTAGGAAGACAAGATTCAATTGAGGGTGAAAAGAAATTAAATATTATATACTGAATTAGCAGGTAACTTTAGTTTGTGTTTTTCCAGATGTTCCCTCTCAGCCTTGGGCTTTCTAAGCAGAAAAACATAGTATATACAAATGCAAAATGTTCATAAAGTAAGTGTTTTAAAGAGAAAAATCATAGTTCGCATCTACATGAAAAATAGCATTTTCCCTTTAACATTGCCAACATTCTTTAGTGCAACTCATAATGAGCCTCTTCATGACTCCATATTAATCCACTTCATAATCTTATACCATCAATTTATCATTTGAAAATGATGAAAACTTTAACTCTAGCTGAGTCTCTGAAGACATATCTTGTGTCACTGTAGGTGCCATTTGCTAAAGTTTAATTTCATGCTATTTATCACCTCAGTCCCTGACCCCTTCTGCCTCTAATTTAGTGTAGAAAAAGGGGGAGATTTATCTTTACTTATTTAATTATAAGCCTCACAGATTTCCTCTGCTGTCCTTGTGAGGCAGCAGTGTTAGTAATTAGTAACCAACCATAAAGGAGTGGAGACAAGTCTCCGCATGTCTCTTCAATTACTTTCCCCTGGAATTTCTCAATGTCAGCCTTATCACTGAGATAAAGCCACCACTTCCCCTTTGTATTTTTGTGTAAAAGGAATTGGTGTTTTGTTCTTTAATGCTATCTTTGGTGTATTATCTTCAGTTCAGTTCAGTCCTGTCCTACTCTGTGACCCCATGGACTGCAGTACACAAGGCCTCCCTGTCCATCACCAACTCCCAGAACTTACTCAAATTCATGTCTATCGAGTCGGTGATGCCATCCAACCATCTAATCCTCTATCATCCCCTTCTCCTGCTTTCGATATTTCCCAGAATCAAGGTCCCTTCCAATGAGTCAGTTCTTTGCATCAGGTGGCCAAAGAAATGGAGTTTCAGCTTCAACATCAGTCCTTCCAATGAATATTCAGGACTGATTTCCTTTAGGATGGACTGGTTAGATCGCCTTGCAGTCCAAGGGACTTATGAGTCTTCTACAACACCACAGTTTAAAAGCATCAGTTCTTCTGTGCTCAGCTTTCTTTATAGTCAAACTCTCACATCCATACATGACTACTGGATAAACCATAGCTTTGACTTGACAGACCTTTGTTGGCAAAGTAATGTCTCTGCTTTTTAATATGCTGTCTAGGTTGGTTATAGCTTTCCTTCCAAGAAGCAAGCATATTTTAATTTCATGGCTGCAGTCACCATCTGCAGTGATTTTGGAACCCCCAAATAAAGTCTCTGTTTCCCCATCTATTTGTCATGAAGTGATGGGACTGGATGTCATGATCTTAGTTTTCTGAATGTTGAGTTTTAAGCCAACTTTTCCACTCTCCTCTTTCACTTTCATCAAGAGGCTCTTTAGTTCTTCTTCGCTTTCTGCCATAAGGGTATTATCTTAGTGTAAATTTGTGTTTGTGTGTGTGCGTGTGCACATTTGTATTAACAAGTTTTGTATTCATGAAAAAATCATACATGCGTGCAAAAAAAGCAAAAGATGCAGAACAATGTAACAATATAAGGTAAAACTGAAAGTGACACATCATCATAGAAATTATATTAACAGTTTGGCATATATGTTTTAAATTATATCTATTTATATTACATACATACATATATATATATACTTTTGTGTGCTCAAGACTATAGGGTAGTGTTAGACCTCACGGTCTCCTGCCAGGGATCCGTCGCCCAAAAGAATCTCCAAGACTCGGACTCAATGCAATCAGCAAGAGGATTTATTAGGCCGGGTGCGCCGGGTTCGATCACCATCAGGGAAGAACGAACCCCGAACATTCGTTACAAAGCAGTTTTTAAGCACAAAAGCCACAAACAGGTACAGCTAGGGTGGAGCGACCTGATTGGTGTACAGGTCTTGACATTCTCAGGGATAGGTTCATTTGTTATCAGGTCGACACGGCTGGTCGAGCTGCATTTTTACTGTTAACTTGTTTTCCTGGAAAATAATTTCCTGGAATGGTTTTTTGAGGTAAAACATCCCCCGGAAAGCCTCCCGGAGGCTGCATGCCTGAGATATGAGCCCCCTACACATTCTTGAGATAGAGGTTTGTCTTAAGATTAACAGGAGGGCCTGTTTTCCTAAGTCTCTAGTGAAACTTCAACCTTTATTTTTATCCATCTTTCCTCTCAGTAGTACATCTTCCCATGATCACATTTATAAATAATTTTTTTCTCTCATATCTGAAATCATTTTATATTTTAGTTTGTACATTATTGTTAGCATTTCACTTAAAAACTATTACTTTTTTTGTTTGAATGGATATCACATAACTTTGTCATGTCACTTTTTCTTATTAATCACACTACTCAGTCCCCAAGATTTCCTTATGGTACCTTCAAAATGAATTATTATTTTTGCTTTTTCTCATGAATAACACCATGAAAAATCTCTATTTCCATTTAAAAAGAAAGAAAAAGGGAAATAAAACATTGTGCTTTACATATGCCAGCATTTATACTAGGAAATTTAACTGTATAAATTTTTTTAATCTTCATAATAACCCTGCAAATAAAAGCTATTGGTGATAAAATATTTATTGAACATCTACCATGTACCTGATACTCTGTGATTTCCAGCTATCATGCAAGTTAAATATATAATCATCATTTTACAAAAGGGAGGGAAAATTGGTTCTACATTTTAAAAAGTAAAGGTAATAAATGACTGTGATAGTATATGAACATGTCTATATAAATACATAGCCTTTAATCTGTCCATTAAGCCATTTAATGTCACTTATTTAAATGTTCATAATAAATAACATTTGTTTTACACTGCTCCACATTTTATCTTTGAAAATAAAATTTAATAATCATACTTAAAAACTTTCAATGACTTCAAATTCTCTAAAGGATCTAGGCTTAAATTAACAATATTAAAAAGCCATACAAACTCTTTTTGTTCCCTGCTTCAGGAAGATCCACTGGAGAAGGGATAAGCTACCCACTCCAGTGTTCTTGGGCTTTTCTTGTGGCTCAGCTGGTAAAGAATCCACCTGCAATGTGGGAGACCTGGATTCGATCCCTTGGTTGGGAAGTTGCCCTGGAGAAGGGAAAGGCTGCCCACTCTAGTATCCTGGACTGGAGAATTCCACGGACTGTATAGTCCATGGGGTCACAGATTCAGATATGACTGAGTGACTTTCACTTCACTTCACTTTCCTATACCATAATCACGCAGAACTCATTTTCACTCGCTAAACATGACATACGGTTTTACAGCTTTCACTTACTCACATCCCTATGCCATAATCAAGCAGAACTTGTAAACATAACTTTCCTTCCAAGGTTATATACCAATTCTGACAACAGACTAAGAAATCATTAAATCTATAAGAAGATTATTGATTAAAGGTAAATCTACATCTTTTGTGGGGCTGTATGTCTGTATCATGTAGATGACAGTCAGTCAGTTTAGTCACCCAGTTGTATCCGACTCTCTGCGACACCACGGACCTCAAAACGCCAGGCCTCCCTGTCCATCACCCACTCCCAGAGCTTACTCAAACTCAGGTCTATCAAGTCAGTGATGCCATCCAACCATCTAATTCTCTGTCGTCCCCTTCTCCTCCTACCCTCAATCTTTTCCAGCATTAGGGTCTTTTCAAATGAGTCAGTTCTTCGCATCAGATGGCCAAAGTATTGGAGCTTCAGATTCAACATCAGTCTTTCCTTCCAGTGAATATTCAGGACTTATTTCCTTTAGGATGGACTGGTTGGATCTCCTTGCAGTCCAAGAGACTCTCAAGAGTCTTCTCCAACACCACAGTTCAAAAGCATCAATTCTTCTGTGCTCAGCATTCTTTATAGTCCAACTCTCACATCCATGCATGACCACTGGAAAAACCATAGATGATACTAATCATGGTGTAAAACATCACTTTTGTGACCTATTCTACTCCAGAATTGATAATGAAAAAGGTCAGAACACGGTACAGGCATCTCTTTTATAAGATAACTCAAAGAAGCCAAGATACTGCCAGAGTGTACTACAATCTTAAATCCCAATCATGTATGTTTTGCTGACCAAAGGAAGAACTAAGGAAAGACTCCCCTGGCCTCCTTTTAAAGGTACCAGAAGCATTTCATGATAGCTGTACCTTCTTCATTTCTAATTATCTAGTTCTATTGAAGCCAATGTTGGAATGTGAGGATAGTGTCTCTCTCATCAGATTTTATTGACATTTCAGTGGCTTTTGACTCATTTTTATAATCACCTTCTTCTTATGATTTTTAGAAACAGTGTAAATATAGGAAACTCATTTCAATAATATCCTATATTTGAAGGTTGTTTTCCTCATATGAGCAACTTTACTGGTTACATATTTATACTGTCATAAAATTCTTTTCCAAAGAGGTATTGATTTTTGTAAACTGAAACTCAATACTTTACTAAAACTAAGATAACTCTTAAGTGAGAGAATTCCAAAAAATAGTGATTAATTGCATTATTGTAGTTTTTAAACTTCTTCCCTTTGATTATTCCATAATGTACTAGAAAACAGCTACTGTATTTAAGCATAGTATTGAGTTCATTTCAATGATGAATTAAGCCAAGTAGATGCATACATGATGATAACCCAGGGATGTTAATTTGAAAAAACAATGCTTTGAACACTATCTGGCAGAAACTGAAGTTATTTGTGCAAAGACCCCCCCACTATTCTATTAGTAACAGGAGACTAGCATTGGGGACAATACATTTACCCTTTTCTCATGCCATGCCTGCTTCTGTTAAGCCCATTCTTAGTGTTTCCTCAAGGAAGAGATAGTTGCTGGTCTCTGCTCAGAGCTCCAGTATATTATAATCCATAATAACCAGCAAAGGTAGTCATAATAAACTTAAAATGTTGTTGCCATTGTTCGGGCTTCCCTTGTGGGTCCTCTGGTAAAGAATCCACCCGCAATGCAGGAGACCTGGGTTCAATCTCTTGGTTGGGAAGATCTCCTGGAGAAGGGAAAGACGTGCAATTCATGCTGCAATTCATGCGGTTGCCAAGAGTTGGACATGACTAAGTAACAGAATTGAACTAAACTGAAATGGGAAAATTCCAGTCAATACTTTCAGCTCCTATTCTCCACCTCTGACTAGAATATTTTTACTTTGGTTATATCATGACTTAATTTCTTCACATCTTTGTCAAAGAGAAAAGCTCTCACTGAGACCTTCCCTCCAAAAAATGGAAATGATAATCATATTCTTATAGGGTAAAGCGCTTACAATTTTCTTCAGTTCAGTTCAGTTCCAGCTCTCAGTCATGTCCAACTCTTTGCGACCCCATGAATTGCAGCACGCCAGGCCTCCCTATCCATCACTCACTCCCCAGAGTTCACTCAAACTCATGGCCATTGAGTCAGCGATGCCATCCAGCCATCTCATCCTCTGACGTCCCCTTCTCCACCTGCCCCCAATCCCTCCCAGGATCAGAGTCTTTTCCAGTGAGGCAACTCTTCACACGAGGTGGCCAAAGAAATGGAGTTTCAGCTTCAGCATCAGTCCTTCCATAACACACCCAGGACTGATCTCCTTGAGGATGGACTGGCTGGATCTCCTTGCAGTCCAAGGGACTCTCAAGAGTCTTTTCCAACACCACAGTTCAAAAGCAACAATTCTTTGGTGCTCAGCTTTCTTCACAGTCCAACTCTCACATCCATACATGACCACAGGAAAAACCATAATCTTGCCTAGATGGACCTTTGTTGGCAAGGTAATGTCTCTGCTTTTGAATATGCTATCTAGTTTGGTCATAATTTTTCTCCATGGAGTAAGCGTCTTTTAATTTCATGGCTGCAATCACCATTTGCAGTGATTTTGGAGCCCCCAAAATAAAGTCAGCCACTGTTCCCAGTGTTTCCCCATCTATTTGCCATGAAGTGATGGGACCGGATGCCATGATCTTCATTTTCTGAATGTTGAGCTTTAAGCCAACTTTTTCACTCTCCTCTTTCACTTTCATCAAGAGGCTGTTTAGTTCCTCTTCACTTTCTGCCATAAGGGTGGTGTCATCTGCATATCTGAGGTTCTTGATATTTCTCCTGGCAATCTTGATTCCAGCTTGTGCTTCTTCCAGCCCAGCATTTCTCATGATGTACTCTGCATAGAAGTTAAATAATCAGGGTGACAATATCCAGCCTTGACATACTCCTTTTCCTGTTTGGAACCAGTCTGTTGTTCCATGTCCAGTTCTAACTGTTGCTTCCTGACCTGCATATAGGTTCTCAGGAGGCAGGTCAGGTGGTCTGGTATTCCCATCTCTTTCAGAATGTTCCACAGCTTACTGTGATCCACACAGTCAAAGGCTTTGGCATAGTCAAGAAAGCAGAAATAGATGTTTTTCTGGAACTCTCCTGCTTTTTCCATGATCCAGTGGATGTTGGCAATTTGATCTCTGGTTCCTCTGCCTTTTCTAAAACCAGCTTGAACATCTGGAAGTTCATGGTTCATGTATTGCTGAAGCTTGGCTTGGAGAATTTTGAGTATTACTTTAGTAGTGTGTGAGATGACTGCAATTGTGCAGTAGTTTGAGCATTCTTTAGCATTGCCTTTCTTTGAGATTAGAATGAACACTGACCTTTCCCAGTTCTGTGGCCACTGCTAAGTTTTCCCAATTTGCTGGCATATTGAGTGCAGCACTTTCGCAGCATCATCTTTCAGGATTTGAAACAGCTCAATTGGAATTCCATCACCTCCACTAGCTTTGTTCGTAGTGATGCTTTCTAAGGCCCACTTGACTTCACATTGCAGGATGTCTGGCTCTAGGTGAGGGATCACACCATTGTGATTATCTGGTTCATTAGATCTTTTGTACAGTTCTTCATATATTAATTATTTAATATAAGATTAGATAGTATTCCCACCATCATCCAATCAGTTACTAGGTTTTGACAGATCTTTTCTCTTGGTATCTCTTAACTCTGTCCTCTCCTTTGTATTACCCCTGAATGACAGAGTATTATTTTCCAAATTGTACACATGTCACTAGCAGGTCAGAAGATTATTTTAGATTGCATGTAGGAATAAATTTTTAAAAGGAGCCATTATTTATTTTATTTTAAGATATATAAATTTTATTTCTGAATCAGTAGGTTTGAATTTTAAAGCAAGTTGATATAAAAGTAAGGATTAAGTAAAGACATATAGGCCATAAATTTAAATGCAAAAAAATCTTGAAGACTTTTATGGGAATAACTGATATTTGAAAAGTATGTTACCTGGACTGTCTTTATACCCTAGCCTTATCCCTACTTTTATCTGTCTCCATACTGTCCTCTGGGTTATCTTTTAAATAAAAATCTGATCCTATAGCCCTTTGCCTTAAGCATCATCCACCCTTAAGCTTCTTTATAGGACAAATCCCAATCTTAGGAATGTACAGAGGTCTTCATCGTCTGGACCTTGTTTTGTTCCTGACTTCATTGATTGCAACTTCCATAGCACAATTTATGCTCCAGCAAAATCAAGCTGATGAAATTCCTTGATCATATTCCATATAACTTTATAACACTTTGCATTTAGGCAAACTGTTGTGTTTTTGTTGTTGTTTGGTTTTTGTTTGTTTTGTTTTGCTTGAGCGCTCATTTATTTGCTTATCCAAATGGAGAATTTACTTCATGCCAGTACCACAGTGTCTGTATTACTGTAGTTTTTAATAATTTTGAAATTGGGAGGGAGCTGTTTTCTGCCTTGGTTTTTGGCAATGCTTTTTTTTGCTATTCTTGATCTTTTATATTTTTATTTAAATTTGAAGATTAGAAATTAATCAATTTCTGGGGAATAAAGCCTGCTGGAAATTTAATAAATTTAATAAAGTTGTACTCAGTCTGTATTTTATGTGATTTTCCTTCTTTAGGTTGTAATATGTAATATGGTAGATTACACTGACTTATTTTTGAATGTTGAAGTAGTTTTGTATCACTGGAATAAACTTCATTTGGTCATGAAGTATAATTATTTTATATGTTGCTGGGTTCCATTTGCTAACATTTGTTGAAAATTTTACATCTATATTTATAAGGAATATTCATTTCTTGTTTTAATAATATATTTTTAATGGCTTAAGTATCAGAGTAAGATGGCCTCTTAGAGTTGAAGAGTGTTGCTTTTTCCTCTATTTTCTGAAAAATATTTTGAAATGATGCTATGTATTCTGTAAATGCAATTAATCAATTAATCCATGAAATTCTGGGCTTTTTTGTGGGGCAAGACTTAAATTTACGAATTGCTTACTATTACCATGGGATATAAAATAGTGCAGTCATGTGAAAGCTGTGCCTGGGTCTCAGGTCTCAGTCAACTGTCTTGGGAAGACACGAGGGTAGGAATAGAAGACCAGGAAACAAAAATTAAAACCTTACTATGATCACTATATACCCACCAAAATGGCTACAGTATAAAAGAAGGGAAATAGCCTGGAATTTTGAGTGTTGGAAAGGATATAGAGTAACCAGAACTTGTATCTGTGCTGGCGGGAGTGTATGTTGGTGTGGCCCCTTCGGAAAACTAGTTTTATAAAAAAGGTGAGCATACTGATACTCTGTGACCTGGCAGTTCAACTCCTAGATACACATACTTAAGAGAAATTCATAAACATGTTCACCAATAGATGAGTACTAAAATATTTATAGCAGCACTACCCATAATAACCCCAAGCTGCAAGTCATTGGACGCAAAATACCTTTGCTATGCTTACTCTTTTCCTAGACCACGCTTATCTGGTCTGTTTCTTTATTCCCCACTTTAATTATAAATCACACAGTCTTTCTAGACATAAATTTTAGCTCATCATTCATAACAATGCCCACCTTGTCCCAAACCATATCCAACTGCATAAAAATTTTGTGTATTACTCATTAATTTTTAATGTTAATGTCTTGTGCATTCCACAATATTTCTGGCTTGAACTCTCACCTCTATATCAAAGTGCCTTCTTAAGCTCTTGTATCAGAATCTCAAATCCAGGTAACTTACTTTAAAAAGTGGGGAGGGGGGGATTTGTTGGCTTATTGTACCAATTATGAACTGCCAAAATAATGCTGCATCAGAAAAATAAAACAAAATCTCTGTGAAATATAATACTAACATTTATTTTGCTCTGTAAGTCTGTGAATTAGGTGAGCAGCCTGTGGGCTGGACTGGTTTGAATAGCCTTGGCTGGGCTAGTTTATGTGTCTGAGGAAGACTGATAGGTCGGCTGCCCAGTGTTTGGGCTGACTGAACTTCCCCTACATGGTTTCTCAACCTTCGGCATCTTGCCCTCAGTTTGTTCCTATGGCAGTGGCAGGGTTTCTAAAGAACAAATTGTCTTAGGCTTTCTGAGGCCCAGGCTCATAACTGGAACATAAACATTTCCGCCTCATTTTGTTGCCCAAGGCAAGTCACAGCTATGCCAGATTTAAGGCATGGAGAAACAGATTCTACATTTGGAAGGAAGGAGATGAAAATTCACACTGCAAAGGGCACAGGTAAAGAGAGAGAGGAAGACATGGTGCCATTTTCACATTCAATATGCTATACTCATATAAACAAAATTTAGAAATGGGATCAAACTATTTTCAGAGAAGATTAGATATAAGGATAGAACTCTTTTCTCTGCTCAGCTGTAATCTGTAATTTTCAGGCAGCTAGCATATGCTCTTCTCTGATGCTTTCACTGTGGCCATGGATAAATGGTTATTATTTATCATTAACCCAGTCAAGATAAGGGAGGATGCTCTTTCCGTCTACATACAGAAAAAAAAAAAAGGGAAAGTGCGTTTACTAAAAGGGGAGGAAGAGTGATGGGAAGGCAAAATTAACGTGACTCTGATCTTAAGTGATTTAGCTCCTTCGCATTCTTATGCTATACAGCATCAGTGGAGTTTTCTCTATTAACATTTCATCATGTTATGTCCCAGCTTAAATTCACTGCCTGAAGTTCAATATAAGCTTTTTAATATGACATGATGTGCTTGTCAATGTGCTACAAACATATCTCTATATTCTTTCTTATCTGCTTTTTCTTTCCTTGGTTATTCAAAGATCTAGCCATAGTGACCCATTTGCCATGACAAAAATGTATGATGCACTTTTGCAAAAGTTTTAATTATATTTTCTTGATTATTTGGCCCAAATCTGTATCTCCTCCATGTTTTCTATCAGTGCATTTCAGCATCTAGTAATGTATGATCAAGTCATACTGGATTTCTGTCCCTAAACCCCTGATATTTTATAATCCAGTGCCTTTACTTAAATAGTATGTCCCTTAAATAGTATGCTTCTCCGTTTCTCATTCTCCGGCATAAATTTGATTATTCTTCAAGTCCTAGGTCCAATATTTTCTTCTCCATGAATCTTGCTTTATCAATAAATTAATTATTCATTATTCTCCCATAATCCCTATCATACTACATTATGAGTATTTGTATTTTTTCCAGCACTTCTCCTTCTGAAATTCTTTTATTTCTTGTCTTTTAATCCTGTGTTAGCATCATGCCTAGACTATACTACCTACACAGTAATTCCTGACAAATATTTTGATTTTAGTAATTACTGCTGCTGCTGCTGCTGCTGCTAAGTCGCTTCAGTCATGTCCGATTCTGTGCAAGCCCATAGACGGCAGCCCACCAGGCTCCCCCGTCCCTGGGATTCTCCAGGCAAGAACACTGGAGTGGGATGTCATTTCCTTCTCCAATGCATGGAAGTGAAAAGTGAAAGTGAAGTCGTTCAGTCGTGTCCGACCCATGGACTGCAGCCCCCAGGCTCCTCCATCCATGGGATTTTCCAGGCAAGAGTACTGGAGTGGGGTGCCATTGCCTTCTCTGAGAGTAATTAGTAATCTTCAATAATTAAGTGCACATAAATGTTGGAAGCTAAATTGAAAAAGTATACTATGTAGTCATGAAAAATATTTGCAAATCTCCTTGAATAGAAAAATCACTGTTTCAATTCTGAACACTAAAGTAAATATGTGATTATTTTGAACATTCAGTCTTCTCCAAAATCTTTAAAACACTTAAAACTACTGGAATTCAAAACTCACTTATCAACTTTATCTTTGAAATTTCATTATTGTATTAGATATGAATTATTCTCTCCTCCCATAAAAAAACTGTGTCACTATCTTTTGAAATTAAATATCCAATATTTCTTCCTTGGTCTAATTCGAATGTATCCTCTGTCTAAGCAGAGATAGATGCATTTTTACTTTGTTCTGTAAAACCATATGCACTAGTGATAAATGAGCAGTGTCTGTGGTTACAGTTGTTCTTATCTCTTTTGAAGCAGAAAATCTGGCAGTCTCTTATCTAAACTTTAACAAGTGGAGATAAACCTTGATAGAAAAATGTTTCTGGACTGCCATCACTTTTAGCAAGAGTAAACTATTTAAACTAAAAGCAGCTGTTTGTTTCCAAAAAATAAATCTAAAAGTAGAATTCTCTCCAAAGAATGGCATATAATTCAATGTAGCTTTCATTCAAGCACAAATGCAACTGTCCTGCACATTTATCTGTTATAAATACAAAGCCATTTCATAAATTAAGTTCTTTTGGCTTTGAACTAAGCTGGCTTTTGAAATAATGTCCAGTCTGTGCCATTAATATTATCAAGGAAGTAGTGTTAATGTTGTAGTATAAGCTATTAAGCTTATAAACACCTATATTTTATTTTTCTAACAATTGGTAAATCCATTTACTAGATTTTAACTTATGTTTCATCAAGTGGGAATTCCCCTGAAAGTTCTTAGACTGGCTCCTGATGGAGGAAGGTAGTTCAAGATCAGTGTTCCTATTTCTTTTCAGAAGGGACTATAGAAAGAAAAAGAATTTCATGGAAGAAGAAAAAAAGATAAATCCTAACAGTAAAGAAGGCAGTAAATAAAAAACTATTTCTGTATTAAGAGGGACAGAAATGTACATTTTAAATCTGAAAATTATCACCCCAATTTGTTGTCTTCCTTGTTCCAATTAGCTCAGGGCTCTGATGTGCCTGATCTAACTGCTGACACAAATTGGCTTTTTTTTTCCCTTTCTTTAATGCTTATTCTTTGGCATATGTAGGTACAATTTTTTCTCTTGCACAAATACTGGGCTGATGTATAATAAAGTGTAGTGTATTTTCAAGTTATTTCATTAACATAACTTTCAAATTTCTTCCCCTCTTCTTCCCTTCCTTATACTCCTTTCTTTTTTTCCTTTTTGTTCATCAGAGCAAAAGTGAACATTACCACAGCTGAGCAAAACATATTTTTCTTTATAAATAAATATAAGTTATATGTATATACACTTTAAATAAATCATATTAAGATCAAATGGCTAATTAAGCTAAATTCCCTTAGACTATAATATATGCCTCTGTGAATCTAAGTACCAAGGAATCATTTTCCTGTTGTTTTGCAGAATGGAAGTCACCAAGTTTGACTTCCAAAATACTGTAGTACTTTCTAATTCTTTTCAACTTTGGCTTAAAGAAAGACATTTTATCTGTAATTAAATTTAAAGTTTTCTTTAGAATTAATGTGAAATTTTGTTAGAAATTTGGAATGCAAAGATTTTGCACTGTAAAGCTCAACATTTAGAAAACTAAGATCATGGCAGCTGGTCTCATCACTTCATGGGAAATACATGGGGAAACAGTGGAAATAGTGGCTGACTTTATTTTTGGGGGCTTCAAAATCACTGCAGATGGTGATTGCAGCCATGAAATTAAAAGACATGTCTCCTTGGAAGGAAAGTTATGACCAACCTAGATAGCATATTAAAAAGCAGACATTACTTTGTCAACAAAGGTCTATCTAGTCAAGGCTATGGTTTTTCCAGTGGTCATGTATGGATGTGAGAGTTGAATGATGAAGAAGGCTGAGTGCCAAAGAATTGATGCTTCTGAATTGTGGTGTTGGAGAAGACTCTTGAGAGTCCCTTGGACTGCAAGGAGATCCAACCAGTCCATTTTAAAGATGAGTCCTGGGTGTTTGGAAGGACAGATGCTGAGGCTGAAACTCCAATACTTGGGTCACATGATGCGAAGAGTTGACTCATTGGAAAAGACCCTGATGCTGGGAGGGATTGGGGGTAGGAGGAGAAGAGGACGGCAGAGGATGAGATGGCTGGATGGCATCACTGACTCAATGGACATAAGCTTGGGTGAACTCTGGGAGTTGGTGATGGACAGTGAGGCCTGGCGTGCTGCAGTTCATGAGGTCGCAAAGAGTAGGACTGAGCGACTGAACTGACTGGCTAACTGATATGAACAAATAATTTCTACTCTAGGGATTTTTTTGGGTAAATTCAGCTGTCTTGTTACTAATCAGTCTCCTTCATAGTTGATGTTGAGATTAAAGTTATCAGTTTGGTTTATCTTTATCCATTGGGAGAACTACAATCTTTGAATAAGAGTTTGTGTCTGATATATCATTTTAGTTGTGTTCCCAGTTTTCATAGATGGAAATATATAATAGAGGAATTCAAGTAATACTACTATTTTAAAATTATGAAATATTTTTCTTGGCACAACCATGCATTTCATAGCTATGATTTTCCAACTCAAATGATTAGTGACAACAGATAGCATTGAAGGGGTAAGGCACTTCTGTTTCAGTTGGATTGGGTGGAGGTAACTGAAAGTTTTACTGGAAGACAAGTAAATTTACTTAAGAAAAAGAAAGCCAGAATCATTTCTTAAAGAGACGTCTTTAAGACTTACTGTCAACAAAACTGAGCTGTTAATTTTCTTCATTAAATTGTAGCATTCTCCCCTCCCCCAAAGGACTTGATTTTTCTTATCCTGCCTCCACACTTTGAATAATCACACTCTCTGAAGGTACTAAGTATATACAATTCCAATTACTTCATTACAAAATAGAGATCTTCAAAGAGGAAAATTGCTAGTGAGTTATAATGGTAAAGTAAATATAGTTTTAAAAACTTTTATCCACCCTAATGGATTGGTCTACTTTCTTTCAGTCCTTCACAGCAGTTAGAAGTTAAGGTTTGTAGAACAACATACTTTAGGGCTGACAAAGGTTCGTGTAGTCAAAGTTATGGTTTTTCCAGTAGTCATGTACAGATGTGAGAGTTGGACCATAAAGAAGGCTGAGTGCCGAAGAATTGATGCTTTCAAATTTGTGGTGTTGGAGAAGACTCTTGAGAATCTCTTGGACAGCAAGGAGATCAAACCAGTCAATCCAAAAGGAAGTCAATGCTGAATATTCATTGGAAGGACTGATACTGAAGCTGAAGCTCCAATACTTTGGTCACCTAATGCAATGAGCGAGCTCATTGGAAAAGACCCTGATGCTGGGAAAGATTGAGAGTAGGTGGAGAAGGGGCCAACAGAGGATGAGACAGTTGGATGGCATCATCAACTCAATGGACATGAGTTTGAGCAAACTCTGGGAGATCGTGAAGGACAGGGAAACCTGGCGAGCTGCACTTCATGGGGTTGCAAAGAGTCAGACACGACTTAGTGACTGAGCAATAGTGAACAACAACCCATAAAGCCCTGTATTTAAAGCACAATTACTCTTGGAAACATTCCAAGCTAGTCACTGTCTTCTGCTTAATTATAATTCCCCTATCTCTTGAACTAGTTTCCAGAGTTAGCTAACAGCATAATTTATCAAGATGGTTCTTTAAGCATTGCTTCTAATTCTCTCATTTTTTTTTCTGCACAATTTTTACTTGTTCTTTCAAGTTTTACCAGTTACCTTTAATGTTTACATTACCATATCACCTATATTCAGATATTAATCCAACTTTAAATTGTCAAATGGTTGTTTCCTCATATATTCTTACTATTTAATCTATTATCATTACTATATCTATTAGTGAATTGAATAAGTACCTTAACTCTATGAAAATATGAAAAACTTCACCTTCATACTTATTGCATTTTTGCAGTGGATTTGTGTTGAAATTGGGCTTCATGACTGATTCTTGCCTGGAAAAGCATCTCAGCATCAATGAAAAATGGTCTCTGTTCCATATGTATTCTCCAACATTTAAAGCAGTAGACTTAAATTATAGTATCAAAAATTTACTTCAGTTTTACAGTTTATTATGCTCTACTACTGCTACTAAGTCACTTGAGTCGTGTCTGACTCTGTACGACTCCATAGATGGCAGCACACCAGGCTCCGCTGTCCCTGGGATTCTCCAGGCAAGAATACTGGAGTGGGTTACCATTTCCCTCTCCAATGCATGAAAGTGAAAAGTCTAAGTGAAGTCTCTCAATCATCTCTGACTCTTAGCGACCCCATGGACTGTAGCCCACCAGGCTCCTCCCTCCATGGGATTTTCCAGGCAAGAGTACTAGAGTAGAGTGCCTTTGCCTTCTCCATATTATGCTCTAGTATAATCCTTTATACAATTTAGACATTCCGGCTGCGACCATGCAGAAGCGTGGATGAGAGGAGCTACCTCTCAACCAAGGTCAGGGGCAGTGACCGGGAGTGCCAGGGTGCGACAGCGCAGGATCAGTCGAGAGGAGCTACCGCATGTCCGAGGTCAGGGGCGGCGGCTGAGAGAAGCAACACCACGTCAAAGAAATGGCTTCATGGGTGCAGGAGGACGGAGAGGAGCTACACCACATTCAAGGTAAGGTGGGGCAGCCCTGAGGAGATATCCCTCCTCCAAGGTAAGGAGCAGCAGCTGCGCTTTGCTGGAGCAGCCGTAAAGAGATACCACACGACAAAGGTAAGAGAAACCCAAGTAAGATGGTAGGTGTTGCAAGAGGGCATCAGAGGGTAGACACACTGAAACCATAATCACAGAGAACTAGCCAATCTGATCACATGGACCACAGACTTGTCTAACTCTGAAACTAAACCATGCCATGTAGGGCCACCCAGGATGGACAGCTCATGGTGGAGAGGTCAGACAGAATGTGGTCCACTGGAGAAGGGAATGGTAAATCACTTCAGTATTCTTGCCTTGAGAACCCCATGAACAGTATCAAAAAGCAAAATGTAGGATACTGAAAGAGGAACTCCCCAGGTCAGTAGGTGCCCAATAAAGTAGTGGAGATCAGTGGAGAAATAACTCCAGAAAGAATGAGGAGATGGAGCCAAATAAAAACAATACCCAGTCATTGCTGTGACTGGTGATAGAAGCAAGGTCCAATGCTGTAAACAGCAATATTGCATAGGAACCTGGAATGTTAGGTTCATGAATCAAGGCAAATTGGAAGAGGTCAAACAAGAGATGGCAAGAATGAACATTGACATTCTAGGAATCAGTGAACTAAAATGGACCAGAATGGATGAATTTAACTCAGATGACCATTATATCTACTACTGTGGGCAGAAACCCCTTAGAAGAAATGGAGTAGCCATCATGGTCAACAAAAGAGTCTGAAATGCAGTACTTGGATGCAATCTCAAAATGACAGAATGATCTCTGTTCGTTTCCAAGGCAAAACATTCAATATCATGGTAATCCAAGCCTATGCCTCAACCAGTAATGCTGAAGAAGCTGAAGTTGAATGGTTCTATGAAGACCTACAAGGCCTTTAGAACTAACACCCAAAAAGATGTCTTTTCATTATAGGGGTTTGGAATGCAAAAGTAGGAAGTCAAGAAACACCTGGAGTAACACGCAAACTTGGCCTTGGAAAATGGAATGAAGCAGGGCAAAGGCTAAAGCAGTTTTGCCAAAAGAACACACTGGTCATAGTAAACACCCTCTTCCAACAACACAAGAGAAGACTTTACACATGGACCTCACCAGATGGTCAACACCGAAATCAGTTTGATTATATTCTTTGCAGCCAAAGATGGAGAAGTTCTTTACAGTTAACAAAAATAAGACCAGGAACTGACTGTGGCTCATATCATGAACTCCTTATTGCCACTGAAAAAAGTAGGGAAAACCATTAGACCATTAGGTATGACTTAAATAAAATCCCTCATGATTATACAGTGGAAGTGAGAAATAGATTTAAGGGACTGATCTGATAGACAGAGTGCCTGATGAACTATGGACGGAGGTTCATGACTTGTACAGAAAACAGGGATGAAGACCATTCCCATGGAAAAGAAATGCAAAAAACCAAAATGGCTGTCTGAGGAGGTCTTAAAAATAAGCTGTGAAAAGAAGAGAAGTGAAAAGCAAAGGAGAAAAGGAAAGATGTCTTTTTCATTAAAGGAGAAAAGGAAAGATGTCCTTTTCATTATAGGGGTTTGGAATAAAAAATTAGGAAGTCAAGAAACATCTGAATGCAGAGTTCCAAAGAATAGCAAAGAGAGATAAGAAAGCCTTCCTCAGTGATCAATGCAAAGAAATAGAGGAAAAGAACAGAATGGGAAAGACTAGAGATCTTTTCAAGAAAATCAGAGATACCAAGGGAACATTTCATGCAAAAATGGGCTCGATAAAGGACAGAGATGGTATGGAACTAACAGAAGCAGAAGATATTAAGAAGAGGTGGCAAGAATACACAGAAGAACTGTACAAAAAAGATCTTCACGACCCAGATAATCACAATGGTGTGATCACTCGCCTAGAGCCAGACATCCTGGAATGTGAAGTCAAGTGGGAATTAGGAAGCATCACTATGAACAAAGCTAGTGGAGGTATGGAATTCCAGTGGAGCTATTTCAAATCCTAAAAGATGATGCCGTGAATGTGCTGCACTCAGTATGCCAGGAAATATGGAAAACTTAGCTGTGGCCACAGGACTGGAAAAGGTCAGTTTTCATTCCAATCCCAAAGAAAGGCAATGCCAAAGAATGCTGAAACTACCACAATGGCACTCACTCACATGCTAGTAAGTTCAGTTCGGTTCAGTTCAGTCGCTCAGCCGTGTCCGACTCTGCGACCCCATGAATTGCAGCACGCCAGGCCTCCCTGTCTATCAACCACTCCCGGAGTTCACTCAGACTCATGTCCATTGAGTCACTGATGCCATCCAGCCATCTCATCCTCTGTCGTCCTCTTCTCCTCCTGCCCCCAATCCCTCCCAGCTTCAGAGTCTTTTCCAATAAGTCAACCCTTTGCATGAGGTGGCCAAAGGACTGGAGTTTCAGCTTTAGCATCATTCCTTCCAAAGAAATCCCAGGGCTGATCTCCTTCAGAATGGACTGGTTGGATCTCCTTGCAGTCCCAGGGATTCTCAAGAGTCTTCTCCAACACCACAGTTCAAAAGCATCAATTCTTCCACCCTCAGCCTTCTTCACAGTCCAACTCTCACATCCATACATGACCACAGGAAAAACCATAGCCTTGACTAGATGGACATTAGTCGGCAAAGTAACGTCTCTGCTTTTGAATATACTATCAAGATTGGTCATAACGTTTCTCCCAAGGAGTAAGCGTCTTTTAGATTCATGGCTGCTATCATCATCTGCAGTGATTTTGGAGCCCCCAAAATAAAGTCAGCCACTGTTTGCACTGTTTCCCCATTTATTTGCCATGAAGTGATGGGACCAGATGCCATGATCTTCGTTTTCTGAACGTTGAGCTTTAAGCTAACATTTTGACTCTCCTCTTTCACTTTCATCAAGAGGTTTTTTTACTTCCTCTTCACTTTCTGCCATAAGGGTGGTGTCATCTGCATATCTGAGGTTATTGATATTTCTCCTGGTAAACTTGATTACAATTTGTGTTTCTTCCAATTCAGTGTTTCTCATGATGTACTCTGCATAAAAGTTAAATAAGTAGGGTGACAATATAGAGCCTTGACGTACTCCTTTTCCTGTTTGGAACCAATCTGTTGTTCCATGCCCAGTTCTAAGTGTTGCTTCCTGACCTGCATACAGATTTCTCAAGAGGCAGGTCAGGTGGTCTGGTATTCCCAACTCTTTCAGAATTTTCCACAGTTTATTGTGATCCACACAGTCAAAGGCTTTGGCATAGTCAAGAAAGCAGAAATAGATGTTTTTCTGGAACTCTCTTGCTTTTTCCATGATCCAGCCGATGTTGGCAATTTGATCTCTGGTTCCTCTGCCTTTTCTAAAACCAGCTTGAACATCAGGGAATTCATGGTTCCAGTATTGCTGAAGTCTGGCTTGGAGAATTTTGAGCATTACTTTACTAGCATGTGAGATGAGTGCAATTGTGCGGTAGTTTGAGCATTCTTTGGCATTGCCTTTCTTTGGGATTGGAATGAAAATGGACCTTTTCCAATCCTGTGGCTACTGCTGAGTTTTCCAAATTTGCTGGCATATTGAGTGCAGCACTTTCACAGCATCATCTTTCAGGATTTCAAATAGCTCCACTGGAATTCCATCACCTCCACTAGCTTTGTTCGTAGTGATGCTTTCTAAGGCCCACTTGACTTCACATTCTAGGATGTCTGGCTCTAGATTAGTGATCACATCATCATGATTATCTGGGTCGTGAAGATCTTTTTGTACAGTTCTTCTGTGTATTCTTGCCACCTCTTCTTAATATCTTCTGCTTCTGTTTGGTCCATACCATTTCTGTCCTTTATTGAGCCCATCTTTGCATGAAATGTTCCCTTGGTATCTCTAATTTTCTTGAAGAGATATCTAGTCTTTCCCATTCTGTTCTTTTCCTCTATTTCTTTGCATTGATTGCTGAAGAAGGCTTTCTTATCTCTTCTTGCTATTCTTTAGAACTCTGCATTCAGATGCTTATATCTTTCTTTTTCTCCTGCTTTTTGCCTCTCTTCTTTTCACAGCTATTTGTAAGGCCTCCCCCAACAGCCATTTTGCTTCTTTGCATTTCTTTTCCACGGGAATGGTCTTGATCCCTGTCTCCCATACAATGTCACGAACCTCTTTTCATAGTTCATCAAGTACTCCATCTATCAGATCTAATCCCTTAAATTTATTTCTCCCTTCCACTGTACAATCATAAGGGATTTTATTTAGGTCATACCTGAATGGTTTAGCGGTTTTCCTTACTTTCTTCAATTTAAGTTTGAATTTGGTAATAAGGAGTTCATGATCTGAGCCACAGTCAGCTCCTGGTCTTGTTTTTGTTGACTGTATAGAGCTTCTCCATTTTTGGCTGCATAGAATATAATCAATCTGATTTCGGTGTTGACCATCTGGTGAGGTCCATGTGTAGAGTCTTCTCTTGTGTTGTTGGAAGAAGGTGTTTGCTGTGACCAGTGCATTCTCTTGGCAAAACTCGATTTGTCTTTGCCATGATTCATTCCTCATTCCAAGGCCAAATTTGCCTGTTACTCCAGGTGTTTCTTGACTTCCTACTTTTGCATTCCAGTCCCCTATAATGAAAAGGAGACCTTTTTGGGTGTTAGTTCTAAAAGGTCTTGTAGGTCTTCATAAAACCGTTCAACTTCAGCTTTTTCAGCGTTACTGGTTGGGGCATAGGCTTGGATAACTGTGATACTGAATGGTTTGCCTTGGAAATGAACAGAGATCATTCTGTTGTTTTTGAGATTGCATCCAAGTACTGCATTTCAGACTCTTTTGTTGACCATGATGACTACTCCATTTCTTCTGGGGGATTCCTGCCTGCAGTAGTAGATATAATGGTCATCTGAGTTAAATTCACCCATTCCAGTCCATTTTAGTTCACTGATTCCTAGAATGTCAATGTTCATCCTTGCCATCTCTTGTTTGACCACTTCTAATTTGCCTTGATTCATGGACCTGGCATTCCAGGTTCCTAAGTAATATTGCTCTTTACAGCATCAAATCTTGCTTTTGGTCCACTGGAGAAGGGAATGGCAAGCCACTTCAGTATTCTTGCTTTGAGAACCCCATTAACAGTATGAAAAGGCAAAATGATAGGATAACAAAAGAGGAATTCCCCAGTCATTAGGTTCCCAATATGCTACTGGAGATCAGTGGAGAAATAACTCCAGAAAGAATGAAGGCATGGAGCCAAAGCTAAAAAATTTATGGTTACCAAAGAGGAAAGAGGTGGGTAGAAATAAATTAGAAGGTTGGATTAACCTCTCAACCAACAAGGACCTAATAATGTACAGCACTGGTGTCTACACTCAATATTTTGTAATAACATTTGTAATAATGTATTACGGGAAAGAATCTGAAAAGAACACACATATATATGTGTACATAACTGAAGCACTGTGTTGTACATCTGAAACTAACAGTATACTGTAAATCTACTATATGTCAATAAAAGTAAGAATTACACTGAATAAGTTAGACAGGCAAAAAAAATACATTGTTAAAAAAATAAATACTTCCATATAATATATACCACAATTACTAATGGAATTCATAATTACCAATGTGCAAAATGTTAGCTTCTACTTTAAAGAGTCTTTGTCTCAAAAGTCAAACTTTATAATTAGTAATAACTGCTGATTTTTGATGATAATTAATATTTGTCAAAATAGTAGTTGTTTTTGTCAATGTATTTATTATCTAAAGTTTTTTTAGAGGAAAAATATCAGTGTGGCCTGTTTAGAGTTTAATTTGTGATGTTAAAGTCACATAAATATTTATCAAAAAGAAACTTGAAGTCTCTTATGGTATACATCTGCTACTGAAGAGCTGCAAGTTACACATCATATGTCTTTTCCTGACAAACAGCATGTCAGAAAGGAATGTTTAAAAAAATAAAAATAAAAATGTAAACTTCTATCAAACATATTAAAATCATGGGTATTATAATAATATAATTATGTCTCATTAAAGGATTCTGGAAAAATATCTGGAGCACATATGGAATAAGACAGCTGTTAGGTTGCTTTTTAAAGGTGAAACAGATTTATAATATCTCTATTGTAATCCCCATATATAAATATCAGAGATTTCTCAGAGTAATTAATATTCATGACATTAAAAAGAAAACAAGTATGTCTTTCTTTGAAAAACATGAGACTTTGCATATTAATTCTAAAATGACTCAAATTATAAGAGCAAGTACTTTGGCCACCTCATGCAAAGAGTTGACTCATTGGAAAAGACCCCATTGCTGGGAGGCATTGGGGACAGGAGGAGAAGGGGACAACAGAGGATGAGATGGCTGGATGGCATCCCCGACTCGATGGACATGAGTTTGGGTAAACTCCAGGCGTTGGTGATGGACAGGGAGGCCTGGTGTGCTGAGATTCATGGGGCCGCCAAGAGTTGGACATGACTGAACGACTGAACTGAACTGATAAGAGTAAGTAAGATGTGTTATTTTATGCAAGACTGAAGGATGTCCTAAATAAATCCAAATGAAAATGGAAACATATTAAAAGATTACAGTTATTTTCAGCGTAGACATGCAAAAAAAAGTTAATTGTTTCTTCTTATAAATTGGGTTCCTTAACACCCTTTTACAACAATCTTATTCCTTAACATCCTTTTACAACCATAAAGAAAGAAAAAAATGAATTAAAAAAACAGAATGGATTACAAAATAAAATACAACTTCAAAAGCAATTGTGCCTTAGAAATCTATTTACAGTCATTACAAACATACTATTTATATGGCCCCTCTTTCTGAATCTGTGTCTCTCTTTGCCTCTCTCTGTCTTTTGCTTCCTCCCTATCCAGACTCTGCTGTGTCCCAAAAGTATTTAAGATCCCTTATATGGAAATACATGAAATTCACCAAGAGCATTGTCATGGTCTAACCAGGAATACAGAAACTGCTCTAACTGTGTTTTAAACAGTTAGTTTAATGTCAGAAATTATTTACCCAGGGGTTATTAAGCTAGTGAGAGTCCAAATAGGGGACACTAGGCAACAGAAATTCACTAGGCAACAGAGAATTTATCAACAACAGGAAGTAGCTACCATCTTCAGTTGAAGGGACAGGGAAATAAAGCTGCATTAGGGATGAAAGGACTAGAGTCTCCTCATAGGAACTAGACCCACCACAGGTCTGTCTGACAGGAAGGAGCCAGGCCCATGTGGAGGAAGAAGTTACTGACCGCAATCCTGCAGAGAAAGAGCTAAGAAGTACTGTGGCTTCTGCCATCCTGGGGACTCCATCCTCTCTTCCAAAAGAGCCTCCTATAGGCAGAAAACAGTAGTAACCCAGCTGAGGGAAGCTGGGAAGTGTAGGCTACAGGGATCAGCCTCACTGTGAAGAACAGACTAGGGCAAGGTAATAATTGATACATGTGAAGTCCCCATGAGGGGTATATCCAACTTCTAGCAGCTAGCTACTGGCTAGAGATACTGCCTTTCTTTAAGAGAAACAGGGTGTAATCTACTCGATGAGTTCATGGAAGGACTGTGGTTAAATCCAGATCCAGAAGTCAAAGATCACTCCACACTTCCTGTCTGTATCACACCACAGGTTCCACTGGGATTCCCTCTTTACCCAGATTGGGCTCCAGGAATTACTGGTGGCTTTCCAAGGTCCCTCTGCAACAAGAGGGAAGAGGGCAAGGCACAATCTTTAAAAGAATGACATATCTATTGGATATGACAAAAACTGGTTCAGTTCAGTTCAGTTGCTCAGTCATGTCTGACTCTATGTGACCCCATGAATTGCAGCATGCCAGGCCTCCTTGTCCAACACCAACTGACGAAGTCTCACGCAAACCCATGTCCATTGAGTTGGTGATGCCATCCAAACATCTCATCCTCTGTTGTCCCCTTCTCTTCCTGCCCTCAATCTTTCCCAGCATCAGGGTCTTTTCAAACGAGTCAGCTCTTCGCATCAGGTGGCCAAAGTATTGGAGTTTCAGATTCAACATCAATCCTTTCAGTGAACACCCAGGACTGATCTCCTTTGGGATGGGTTGGATCTCCTTGCAGTCCAAGGGACTCTCAAGAGTCTTCTCCAACACCACAGTTCAAAAGTATCAATTCTTCGGGACTCAGCTTTCTTCACAGTCTAACTCTCACATCCATTCATGACCACTGGAAAAACCATAGCCTTGACTAGATGGAACTTTGTTGGCAAAGTAAGTGTCTGCTTTTGAATATGCTATCTAGGTTGGTCATAACTTTCCTTCCAAGGAGTAAGCGTCTTTTAATTTCATGACTGCAATCACCATCTGCAGTGATTTTGGAGCCCCCAAAATAAAGTAAAGCAATACTCAAAATTCTTCAAAGTCAGGCTTTAGCAATATGTGAGCTGTGAACTTTCAGATGTTCAAGCTCGTTTTAGAAAAGGCAGAGGAACCAGAGATCAAATTGCCAACATCTGCTGGATCATGGCAGAAGCAAGAGAGTTCCAGAAAAACATCTATTTCTGCTTTCTTGACTATGCCAAAGCCCTTGACTGTGTGGATCACAATAAACTGTGGAAAAATCTGAAAGAGATGACAATACCAGACCACTTGACCTGCCTCTTGAGAAACCTATATGCAGGTCAGGAAGCCACAGTTAGAACTGGACATGGAACAACAGACTGGCTCCAAACAGGAAAAGGAGTACGTCAAGGCTGTATATTGTCACCCTGCTTATTTAACTTATATGCAGAGTTCATCATGAGAAATGCTGATCAGCCATGGGATTTCTTTGGAGGGAATGATGCTGAAGCTGAAACTCCAGTACTCTGGCCACTTCATGTGAAGAGTTGACTTACTGGAAAAGACTCTGATGCTGGGAGGGATTAGGGGCAGGAAGAGAAGGGGATGACCGAGCATGAGATGGCTGGATGGCATCACAGACTCGATGGACGTGAGTTTGAGTGAACTCCAGGAGTTGGTGATGGACAGGGAGGCCTGGCGTGCTGCGATTCATGCGATACATGGGGTCTCAAAGACTTGGACATGACTGAACGACTGAACTGAACTTACTAGCATGTGAGATGAGTGCAATTGTTCGGTAGTTTGAGCATTCTTTGGCTAGAACTACTAGATCCAAGACAGCAGAAGATTTGACTTCCAACAGACCTTGAACTTTGTTATATGCTCATTGCAAAATTTCAGCACTCTAAATGACACACCCATTTGAACTGTGACAGTTCTGAGATAAAACCATAAAAAAAAGTGAGGTGTACCTCCATTCCTGGAAATCTCTGCCCTTCCCCAGAAATCCCCGCCCCTCTCCAGAAATAGTTGGAATACTCATCCCAGTCATTAGCCTGTGAGATTACCCAGCCTGTAAAAACTAAGCACCCCATATTTCAGGCCCTCTCATCTTCTGAGATGGCCCACACTCTGTGGTGTGTGTTTCTACCAAGGCCATTCTTGCCTTTTGAAATGGGCCACATTCTGTCTAAGGAATGTGTATCTCTCAAGATAAATCCACTTCTTACCTATCACTGTGTCTCTCACTGAATTCTCTCTGTGATAAGACATAAAGAATCTGAGTTACATTAAGTCCTGAGACCAGGTATGCGATCTCAATTAAAAGACACCATGGATTCAAGTCCTAATCTGGTTTAGACGGAGTTCATGTCCCAATCTGAGGTGCACCGTTTCATCTCTGAACCTCCTCTTCTCTCCAGGCCCTACTCCCCAGCTGCTATTTCAGGTGGCTTTCTGCAAGGCCATAGTTTTCATCATAATTGGGGCTGGTGATTTCTATGAGTACCACCACTAAGATAGAGAAGACATCTGTGATATCTCTCCCTGAAGGGGGCTAGCCTATCTGACCCAGAGGTGGGGAAAAAAACAGAAAGGAGTGCATTAGAGAAATTTGAAAGGAAGAAATAATAGGAACATAACACCGAGCAAAGATGAGGTTAGTATTATTTAATGTGTGTGCTAAGTCGCTTCAGTTTTGTCCGACTCTGTGCACCCTATGGACTGCAGAGGAGTCTTCCAGGCTCCTCTGTCCAGGAGATTCCCCAGGAAAGAATACTGGAATGGGTTGCTATTTTCTTCTCCAGGGCATCTTCCTAACCCAGGGATTGACCCGAACCTCTTATGTCCCCTGCATTGGCAGGAGGGTTCTTTCCCACTAGGGCCACCTGGGAAACCCTAATTTAGTGCGAGTACCTGACAATCAGCTTTTTGATTGTAATGTAAGTGACTGACATCAAGCTTTTGATTGCTGAGACATCTATTTCAAAGATGTTTGTCTCAAATAAACATATTGCCAGCTATACAACTAAATAAAGATTCAGGCCACTCTACCCATAAAGTTACTTTTAGAAAGCCCTGAGTGACCTAGATTACTGACCTCCTGAGGGAGCACTCTTTTCTATTCCCATGCTCTCATTCCTACTCTTATGTTTTAAATTAACTAGTAAAGAGTAAACCCACAAAATCCTGGGGACCCCACCCATGACCCCAACAAAGGCAGAACCCCGTGTTGTTGCTTTCTCTGTGTCTTTCTGTTTGACTTAGCTGTGTGGCCGTGGGCATACTGTGTACCCTCCAGGACCTGTGAGTAATAAAACTTGTTTTTCGAAATTTCCTGATAGTTGTTGCTGAGGTGCATCCGGCAATTATAATAAGAATCAGATGAGCTGGTCCAACCACAACATTGGCTCCTTCTGGAGAAATGTTTATGGCACATCACCAAAAGTAGTACAGTCCCACAGTGGTGCCCCAGGCAATACTAGTTGATAGCTGAAACCCAGCTAAAGCATGTACAGAAGTGCCATAAAATCTTAGTAAATTATAAATGGAGGCAGCCATTTAAAAATCTACCTTACCAACAAATCTATGAGTAACGTACAGGTAGCCATATAGTTTACAGAGACAAAAATTACTCAGAAGAGGCAGACCTTTCTTGATGCCAAAACAAAAAATGAGTTTGTTCTAAGTGTTGTACAAAAAGAGTTTAAAGTAATGAATACTGTCCTCAAAATCCTTGTAGAATGAATTTTATTCTTCATGAGTTTTAGAAATCTAAAACAATACTACTGAACAATAAACAGTAGGGGTTCAGAACAAGGTTTCCCCCAAATGTATCACATATGCAAGAAGACTATTTTGAGCTAAAGACAATCTAGATACAGGTTCAAGAGAAACTACTGCTTATCTCTTAACTACCTAGAAGAAATTAAATTGAGGTTTTTTTCAAGAAAAATAATTATTACTAGAGATAAATTTTATCTAAGTGGTTCCATCTATATATATGGCAGGGCAAAGATCTAATTACCAAATATCTGCTCTTCTTATTATTCTGTGAATGACCCTCTTGTCCTTGAAATCCCTGGGCTCCTATGCCATTCCTTAGACAAGAATGCCATATATATATATATAATTTTATCTTTCTGTCTCTGAACTTCTCATGTGTGTTAGATTCTCATATGTACAAAATTAAGTTTAATTCTTTACTGTTAATTTGTCTCTACTGCTAAGTCACTTCAGTCGTGTCCGACTCTGTGCGACCCCATAGATGGCAGCCCACCAGGCTCCCCCGTCCCTGGGATTCTCCAGGCAAGAACACTGGAGTGGGTTGCCATTTCCTTCTCATGTCAGTTTAATTCTTAGGCCAGCCAGAAGAACCTAGAAAGGTAGAGAAAAGTTTTTCTCCTTCCTGACAGTTTTGGTACCTAACGTGGGCATTCACTGGCTGGAAAACTGCTTTCTCCCAAAAACTATGGCAGATGAATAGATTCTGGGACATCTGACAAAAGTAGGCTTAATAAGGTGACATTTCTTCCCATATCAGTTTCCCAGATTTCAGCCTGCTGTAGGGTACGTTAGAAGTGAAAGTGGTAAGAATTGTCTTTTTTCCCCTGACCCCCTCTTTCTTTTCGAAATTAAGATTAGCAAGTTTCCCTGGTGAATCAGTGGTAAAGAATCCACCTGTCAATGCAGGAGACACAGGTTTAATCCCTGGTCCAAGAAGATCCCACATGCCTTGGAGCAGCTAAGCCCATGTAACACAACTATTGAGCCTGTGCTCTATCCTCGGAGTTGCAACTACTGAGCCTATGCACTGCTTGCTGCAACTAGAGAAAAGCCCGTTAAAAAAAAAAAAAAAAAAAGAAGGAAAAAAAAAGCACACACAGCCAAAATAGATAAATAAATTCAGATTAGCAAGAGAAAGTATACGTGGAGCTAGTTCTTTTGCCTAAAGGGACCCTAGAAAATATTTGGATGTTATATTCTGGTTTTCTGTTGATCTTGTTCCTGCCAGAGCTGGTCACTGTTTTCTCTCTGATCGCTGCCAGTCAGAGGATACATATGCACCTGGTGGGCAGCTGAGTAGTCTGTGGATCTAAAGAAATGGATAACTTTGGGGTTGGTAAGTCACTCTGTTCTGTTCAATAAGGGGGAAAACATGCGAATCTCTGCTGCTTAAAAACAGAGCCCCTCATAGTTACTGCCTTTACTTTCTTAGGTTTAACTCTGAGAGTGAACTTCCTGGATCTTGTAAGGGCTGCAATATTTCCACTCTTTTATAGTATAGCACTTACCTACATGATTTAGCCACAAAAAGGCTTATTGGACTGAGCTGCTGTTAAGATTAACCGACACAACTCATCATAATGGCCACATAATGGATTATTTGAATTGGTTAAATTAAAAACAAAGACAGTAGAACAAAAATCAAAATCCACTAACATCCCTTTCTGTTTGCCTTCAAACACTTGAAAATACTTGTAAAAACAAACAAAACAGGGCATTGGAAGTACAGCTGGTCTTGCATGTAAGAAACAATTTTTTTCTTAAACTCAGGGACAATCCTTTAAAAAAAATTTCTTTTTTAAACAGATTACCTCCTGAGATTAATGGATAAATAAAAAAGATCAAAGAAATGAGATGAATAAAATGAACACTGATGGGATTAAAATAAAGGTTTTAATACAGAACTACAAAAGACTGGGTGGGCCAAAGTGACTCAACTTTAGTAAGATGGTTAATTAAGTTAAAAGAGCCAGGATCCTTTGGCCTGACTCTTCACTGGGGATACAAAGCCTTTTGCACAAGAGTGGGTAAAATGGGCAGGCGAGAGAAAGGAGAAATTTCCAGGACCCTCTGATATGGGAATCCCATGAGTTATGGTACCAAAACTCATTGGTGAAGCTGATTCAGGCTAAAATTAGGTTGAAAGAATATATAATAGAAATGTAAGTGTTGACAAAATTATGTCAATTTTACCTGAATGTTTTATGGGATAGATATGTGTATCTGACTGTGAATATTTTCTCCTGAACAATACTGCATAATCAAAAGTTATTTTTGAAGTCCTAATGGGGGCTACAGTTAGAAATCTAAGAGTTGACAGAATTAAGCCAAAAAGTTTATAGGAGAGTTGGTATATTTGAACAGTCTTTATATAAAACGTTGCATTTCTGGTATCTGATTCTATTATGGGGATGGATATTGTATTTCACTGGGGAATGTCTCCCCTCCCTAGTATATAAAACAGAAGACATACACATCTACTCTTCAAGCAATTTTAATTGGACGTGTTAAAGGAAACAAAAATATTACCTGAGCAGAACATAAAAACATTATGGTTTGCATCTAGGAAAACTCCATGATATAAAAAAGCAAATTGAGGGTAATATAGTTGGACAGGTAGATCAATCCATGATGCCATTTAAACTATACCTTACAAATATTTGCAAAACCAGAAATGTAGCTCAAGAGGTAGTTCAAATTCTACCCATTTCTTTTCATTAACCCTCAAACTTCCCCCTTTTATCTCAAAAGGCTTCTAACCTCTCCAGAAACACTGATCTAGACCATCTTCAATTACTAAGAAGGAAAAACAAACAAACAAACAGAGCAAGGGGTCTTTTTAAATATATGAACTGCTATAGAAGCATCCTTACCAAAAAAATCTAGCTCAAGAAAAATTTTAAACAAAAAATTATAAAACCTCTGCTTTTATTTGTCTGTATGTTCATGTGTGTCTATATATACATGTCTTGTAAACATGTGGGGTTTTTTTATACCTCTTGATGGTACTGATAATTATTTTGTAAAAGAGTTCTATTTAATTGTTTTAACAAACAAGCCCTATATAAATCGAGTGTGTGTGCATATATATGTGCATATGTATATATATACACATATACACATATGGACTTCTCTTGCGGCTTAGCTGGTAGTGTGGGAGACTGAGGTTTGATCCCTGGGTTGGGAAGATCCCCTGGAGAATGGAAAGGCTACCTCTCCAGTACTCTGGCCTGGAGAATTCCATGGACTGTATAGCCCATGGGGTCACAAAGAGTCAGACACAACCGAGTGACTTTCACATATATATATATACTCTCAAAATATAATAAAAATTGACTCACATGTTTTTCAGGTTTGTATGTTTTATGATTAAGCTTCAGTAAATAAAAGACAATTTAAGGTTGTTGGTTTACATAAAACAAATGTAATTAGATGTCACTATTAAGTATAAAACTTTTATTCTACCTAGGTTTACTTAAAGTCAAATAGGCTCTGTAATAAAAATTGTCAGCCAGAAAACATAATTTAGGATGATGACTGAAGATGTCTAAAGCCTAATAAAGACTTTTTTTTGGTAGGTAATTTTAACATAGTTGTCAAGAACATATGAATAAAATAAATGTTAGTATAACAAGCTTTCTCCCGGAATCAAGATTGCCAGGAGAAATATCGATAACCTCAGATATGCAGATGACACCACCCTTATGACAGAAAGTGAAGAACTAAAGAGCCTCTTGATGCAAGCTATAGAAGAGAGTGAAAAAGTTGGCTTAAAGCTCAACATTCTCAAAACGAAGATCCGGTCCCATCACTTCATGGGAAATAGATGGGGAAACAGTGGAAACAGTGGCTGACTTTATGTTTTTGGGCTCCAAAATCACTGCAGATGGTGATTGCTGCCATGAAATTAAAAGACGCATCTCCTTGGAAGGAAAGTTATGACCAACTTAGACAGCATATTAAAAGCTGAGACATTACTTTGTCAACAAAGGTCCATCTAGTCAAGGCTATGGTTTTTCCAGTGGTCATGTATGGATGTGAGAGTTGGACTATAAAGAAAGCTGAGTGCCCAAGAATTGATGGTTTTGAACTGTGGTGTTGGAGAAAACTCTTGAGAGTCCCTTGGACTGCAAGGAGATCCAACCAGTCCATCCTAAAGGAGATCAGTCCTGGGTGTTCATTGGAAGTGCTGATGTTGAAGATGAAACTCCAATACTTCGGCCACCTGATGCAAAGAGCTGACTCATTAGAAAAGATCCTGACGCTGGGAAAGATTGAGGGCAGGAGGAGAAGGGGACGACAGATGATGAGATGTTTGGATGGCATCACTGACTCAATGGACATGGGTTTGGGTGGACTTGGGAGTTGGTGATGGACAGGGAAGCCTGGTGTGCTGCTGTTCATGGGGTTGCAAAGAGTCGGACACGACTAAGCAACTGAACTGAACTGATTACAGTTTTTAGGTGAACTTTTTAGAAATAATCGTTTTATGTTGTTTAGTCACTAAGTCATGTTCTTCTCTTTTGTGACTCCATGGACTGTAATCCCCCAGACTCCTCTGTCCATGGGATTTACTAGGCAAGAATACTGGTGTGGATTGCTATTTCCTTCTTCAGTGAACTTTCATGACTCCAGTATTCTTGCCTGGAAAATTCCATGGTCAGAAGAGCCTGATGGGCTACAGTTCATGGGGTCGAAAAAGTTGGATACGACTTAACAGCTAAACCACCCAGGGATTGAACTCATGTCTGCTGCTCTGCAGGCAGATTATTTACTGCTGAGTCACCAAGTAAGCCTAATTGTTTTCTGAGCTATTTACTTAAAAGAGTTTCCTGAATCTCTGGTAATTAGAGTTTTGCTAAATTAAGTTAATGATTAATTAAATGAAATTCACTGAATATTTAGATCATTCCCAAATGAGATACTGAAACAATTAATTATTGAACATAGGCTTCTCTTTACAGAGAAACTAAAGATATTCAGAACTATTAGTAAACACGTTTGGTGCCACACTGAGAAGTTTTCTATGAGCAAGCATGTGTTTTTAGAAGTTAGAAAAATTATTTTTGCCAATCTACAGAATTCTATAATGTAAAATGCAATTAATAATTGCCTAGTTCTTGATTTTCACTAGAAACTATAACTTTCTAAGGGTAAAAAGGAGGGGGGGCACTTCTGTATGCAAGAAAGTAAGATGGGTGTTTTGGTAAAACAACATTTATGAAAAAGGAGTCTTTGAAAATAAATTTTGTGTGTTGTAAAGACTGGATAATACTGGAATGAATTTAACCAAGCAAATTAGTTTTAATATCAAGAGTAAACTGGCACAAAATTGGAATTTGGCTTTCTCTCTGTTAGAAAACAAAGTTGCTTTATTTTTACCTACTGGTCTGCTCTTGATAATAGAAGACTATGAAAGGTTTTTCTTTAGTATTAAGTAATCCAACTAGAAAAAATATATATTTTGTCTTCTGAAAACAAACACTTGTAATCTGTGTTGTCTTTGAATACTTAAGTAAATCTAGTCTGCTCTATATTAAAAGAGCTAAGTCATGCTCAGAGCCATATAAACTTCTATGTTTGCCTTTAACTGTCATTTTGGTTAAATGGCTAACTAAGCATTGTTTCACAGTGACCTATGATCTTATCTGACAAAGTGTTTTAAAACCTTTTGGATATTTTTGACAAACTTCCCAAAATCAAATTGTAAATGAAGTCTTTTTGATTTAGAACTAACTTTGAGATATGAGCTACTTCAGGAAGTCTTTGACATATCTTAAAAATGTGTTATCTTTCCTTATCAAAAGATAGGTATTATATTAATTAGGTATATTAGATATGTTTAGTTACATGGGAAATATTTTCAAATAAGAAATAATGTTATGCAGCAAGATGGATGACCCTAGAGATTCTTATATTGAGAGAAGTAAGTCAGAGAAAGACAAATATCATATGATATCATGTATGGTCTAAAAAAAGGCTATAAATGAACTTATCTACAAAACAGAAAGAGTTAATATAAAAAACAAGCTTATGGCTACCAGGGCCGAGAGAGGGAAGGACCAATTAGAAGAATGGGATTGACACATGCACATAACTAAGGACCTACTCAATAGCACAGGGAACTCAATACTCTGTAAAGACAAACATGGGATGAGAAGCTAAAGAAGAGAGGCTGTATGTACAGATTGCTATACACCTGAAACTAACACAACACTGTAAATTTTACCCCAGTAAAATTAAAGAAAAAAATAATGTTACAGCTTCTTAATTGTTTCTGTATGGGTATATGTTATCAAGTGTTTCAGAAATTGCGTGAAATTCTTGGAAGTTTGATGTGTCCTGACATAAAATGTTATCTACCATCAAAATTGGGACAAACCCTAAGAAGGATTGAATCTGTGTATCAGTAAAATACACTAGATGACTTGCATGTAAAGGCAGTAGCAGCAGAATCTGTAAAGATTGTGTCACATGTGAATGAAGTCCATTCCACTTCTGCAAAAAAAAAAACAAATTGACCCCTCATTGTCAGACTCTGGTCAACCTGATATTTTTGTAATAGGGCATCAGTCTGCTCTTGAATCAGAGAAATTACTGAGACAGTCAATTTCTAGAGTGGTTGATCAGAGAAGGCAATGGCACCCCACTCCAATACTCTTGCCTGGATAATCCCTTGGGCAGAGGAGCCTGGTAGGCTGCAGTCCATGGGGTCAGGAAGAGTCAGACAAGACTGAGCGACTTTTTCACTTTTCACTTTCATGCATTGGAGAAGGAAATGGCAACCCACTCCAGTGTTCTTGCCTGAGAACCCCGGGACCGGGAAGCTTGGTGGGCTTCCGTTTCTGGGGTCACACAGAGTCGGACACGACTGAAGCAACTTAGCAGCAGCAGAGAGGTTGATAAGAAGTCTAGGGTTCCTGAGGAGGAGAAAGGAGTCTGGAGGCCTTGAGAAGGGAAAAAGGGTTTGGGGCTTTCAAGGAGAAAAGGACAAACTTCTTTCCTACATTGCTCTGTCTTAGTCAACATAACAATGTATCTTGCTCGAGGACATGTTTCTCCTTAACAAGAACCTTCTGACTAATCCTGTCATTTTAAAATGTATATTATGGGATTGGGTCTGATGAGATCTCAGTATTGTTCATTCTAATCTTGTTAATTTCAGATGTTTATTGTGGGAGTGGGTCTGGGGCACTCTCCATCCCCTTTCTGATGTCTCTGTCAGAAGCTTTCTCTGTCCCTTTTCTTACTTTAATAATACTCTGCTACACAAAGGCTCTTGAGTGATCAAGCCTGGTCCCTGATCCTGAAGCTAAATCTTCTTCAGAGATCACAAATCCGACATCATTCACTGTAAACTGTCATTATGATGGGTAAATAATAGCTATAAATTAAACAGTATTATAGGCATTCCTAGAAGGCCACTGATCTTGCTTAGTTTCCTGGTGAACCTCATTTTTTGGCATTCCTTCATCAACCATAGTGCATTTGTATGCCTGTGTTCAGTCGCTCAGTCATGTCCAACTCATTGTGACCCCGTGGACTGTAGCCTGCCAGGCTCCTCTGTCCATGGGATTGTTCAGGCAAGAATATTGGAGTAGGTTGCCATTTCTTCCTCCAGATGACTTTTCCCACACAGGTATCGAAACCATGACTCTTGTATCCCCTGCACATAGTTGGATTCTTTACCACCGAGCCACTAGGGAAGCATTTAAGAAACTCAAATTGTAAATGTGTGCATGACAAGTGGCTTTAGTCATGTCCGACTCTTTGCGACCCAATGGACTGTAGCACACCAAACTCATCTGTTCATGAAATTCTCCAGGCAAGAATACTGGAGTGGGTTGCTGTTCCCTTCTCCTGGGGATCTTCCCAACCCAGGGAATGAACCCAGGTCTCTTGCATTGGCAGATTTTTTTTTTTTTAACCACAAATGCCACCTAACTGAAACTGTAGTAGACATTGCTGGAAAGATTTCTATAAAATTATGAAAACTGTCTACCAGCAATCTCTGACCTATCAAGGCCATAACCCTGGAAAAATATTTATGTAATCAAGGGCCTCAGACCTCCTCTCTCTGGGTCCTTTGAACATCTGCAGCTGAACCTCATTCAACTTTTACTTAGTATAGGTTATTAAAATCTTGTTAATTGTATGTATGTTTTTCTGATGGGTTGAAGCATTGTTCTGCTGTCTTGTAAACTTCTTGGAATTACCACTGTCCTCTATCATTTTCAATAATCAAACAAGGTCAACAGAATTAATGGAAAAATTTGACTCAAGCAATCAAGAATTAATTATATGGAACTGAATGAACGAATGAATATGACTATACTTTTGTGACTTCATCTAAAATACTGGATTAGACAAAAAGTTTATTTAGGTTTTTCCCAAATACCATACAATCCAATATTCAGTTCAGTTCAGTTGCTCAGTCGTGTCCAACGCTTGATGAAAGTAAAAGAGGAGAGTGAAAAGGTTGGCTTAAAGCTCAACAATCCAATACTAATATTTTAAAAATCTTTTGTTTTCCCGATATGAGGGTTTTTTTCCTAAGCTACACATAGTTCAGTTCAGTTGCTAGTAGTGTCTGACTCTTTGTGACCCCATGAATTGCAGCACGCCAGGCCTCCCTGTTCATTACCATCTCTTGGAATTCACTCAGACTCACGTCCATCGAGTCCATGATGCCATCCAGCCATCTCATCCTCAGTCTTTCACTTCTCCTCCTGCCCCCAATCCCTTGCAGCATCAGAGTCTTTTCCAGTGAGTCAACTCTATGCATGAGGTGGCCAAAGTACTGGAGTTTCAGCTTTAGCATCCTTCCTTCCGATGAAATCCCAGGGTTGATCTCCTTCAGAATGGACTGGTTGGATCTCCTTGCAGTCCAAGGGACTCTCAAGAGTCTTCTCCAACATCACAGTTCAAAAGCATCAATTTTTCCGCCCTCAGCCTTCTTCACAGTCCAACTCTCACATCCATACTAGACCACAGGAAAAACCATAGCCTTGACTAGACGGACCTTAGTCAGCAAAGTAATGTCTCTGCTTTTGAATATACTGTCTAGGTTGGTCATAACTTTTCTTCCAAGGAGTAAGCGTCTTTTAATTTCATGGCCACAGTCACCATCTGCAGTGATTTTGGAGCCCCCAAAATAGTCTGACACTGTTTCCCCATCTATTTCCCATGAAGTGATGGGACCAGATGCCATGATCTTTGTTTTCTGAATGTTGAGCTTTAAACCAACTTTTTCACTCTCCCTCCTTCACTTTCATCAAGAGGCTGTTTAGTTCCTCTTCACTTTCTGCCATAAGGGTAGTGTCATCTGCATATCTGAGGTTATTGATATTTCTCCCGGCCATCTTGATTCCAGCTTGTGTTTCTTCCAGCCCAGTGTTTCTCATGATGTACTCTGCATAGAAGTTAAATAAGCAGGGTGACAATATTCAGCCTTGATGTACTCTTTTTCCTGTTTGGCATCAGTCTGTTGTTCCATGTCCAGTTCTAACTGTTGCTTCCTGACCTGCATACAGATTTCTCAAGAGGCAGGTTAGGTGGTCTGGTATTGCCATCTCTTCCAGAATTTTTCACAGTTTATTGTGATCCACACAGTCAAAGGCTTTGGCATAGTCAAGAAAGCAGAAATAGATGTTTTTCTGGAACTCTCCTGCTTTTTCCATGATCCAGCGGATGTTGGCAATTTGATCTCTAGTTCTTCTGCCTTTTCTAAAACCAGCTTGAACATCAGGAAGTTCACAGTTCACGTATTGCTGAAGCCTGGCTTGTAGATTTTTGAGTATTACATTATGTGATGTGAGATGAGTGCAATTGTGTGGTAGTTTGAGCATTCTTTGGCATTGCCTTTCTTTGGGATTGGAATGAAAACTGACCTTTTCTAGTCCTGTGGCCACTGCTGAGTTTTCCACATTTGCTGGCATATTGAGTGCAGCACTTTCACAGCATCATCCTTCAGGATTTGAAACAGCTCCACTGGAATTCCATCACCTCCACTAACTTTGTTCATACTGATGCTTCCTAAGGCCCACTTGACTTCACATTCCAAGATGTCTGGTTCTAGATTAGTGATCACATCATCATGATTATCTGGGTTGTCAAGGTCTTTTTTTTGTACAGTTCTTCAGTGTATTCCTGTCACCTCTTCTTGAATCTTCTGCTTCTGTTAGGTCCATACCATTTCTGTCTTTATTGAGCACATCTTTGCATGAAATGTTCCCTTGATATCTCTAATTTTCTTGAAGAGATCTCTAGTCTTTCCCATTCTGTTCTTTTCCTCTATTTCTTTGCATTTTGATCACTGAAGAAGGCTTTCTTATTTCTTCTTGCTATTCTTTGGAATTCTGCATTCAGATGTGTATATCTTTCCTTTTCTCCTTTGCTTTTCGCTCCTCTTCTTTTCACAGCTATTTGTAAGGCCTCCCCAGACAGCCATTTTGCTTTTTTGCATTTCTTTTCCATGGGGATGGTCTTGTTCCCTGTCTCCCGTACAATGTCAAAAACCTCATTTCATAGTTTTCAGGCACTCTATCTAGCAGATCTAGGCCCTTAAATCCATTTCTCACTTCCACTGTATAATCATAAGGAATTTGATTAAGGTCATACCTGAATGGTCTAGCGATTTTCCCGACTTTCTTCAATTTAAGTTTGAATTTGGTAATGAGTTCATGATCTGAGCCACAGTCAGCTCCTGGTCTTGTTTTTGTTGACTGTATAGAGCTTCTCCATTTTTGGCTGCAAAGAATATAATCAATCTGATTTCGGTGTTGACCATCTGGTGAGGTCCATGTGTAGAGTCTTCTCTTGCATTGTTGGAAGAGGGTGTTTGCTATGACCAGTGCGTTTTATTGGCAAAACTCTATTAGTTTTTGCCCTGCTTCATTCTGCATTCCAAGGCCAAATTTGCCTGTTACTCCAGGTGTTTCTTGACTTCCTACTTTTGCATTCCAGTCCCCTATAATGAAAAGGAGACCTTTTTTGGGTGTTAGTTCTAAAAGGTCTTGTAGGTCTTCATAAAACCGTTCAGCTTCATCTTCTTTAGCATTACTGGTTGGGGCATAGACTTGGATAACTGTGATACTGAATGGTTTGTCTTGGAAATGAACAGAGATCATTCTGTCATTTTTGAGATTGCATCCAAGTACTGCATTTTGGACTCTTTTGTTGACCATGATGGCTACTCCATTTCTTCTGAGGGATTCCTGCCTGCAGTAGTAGATATAATGGTCATCTGAGTTAAATTCACCCATTCCGGTCCATTTTAGTTCACTGATTCCTAGAATGTCAACATTCTTCCTTGCCATCTCTTGTTTGACCACTTCCAATTTGCCTTGATTCATGGACCTGGCATTCCAGGTTCCTAAGCAATATTGCTCTTTACAGCATCGAACCTTGCTTCTATCACTAGTCACATCCACAGCTGGGTATTGTTTTTGCTTTGGCTCCATCTCCTCATTCTTTCTGGAGTTATTTCTCCACTGATCTCCAGTAGCATATTGGGCACCTAATGACCTTGGGAGTTCCTCTTTTGGTATCCTGTCATTTTGCCTTTTCATACTGTTCATGGGGTTCTCAAGGCAAGAATACTGAATCGGCTTGCCATTCCCTTCTCCAGTGGACCACGTTCTGTCAGCCCTCTCCACCATGACCCGCCCATCTTGGGTTGCCCCACAGGTATGGCTTGGTTTCACTGAGTTCGGCAAGGCTGTGGTCCTAGTGTGAGTAGACTGACTAGTTTTCTGTGATTATGGTTTCAGTGTGTCTGCCCTCTGATGCCATCTTGCAACACCTACCATCTTACTTGGGTTTCTCTTACCTTGAGCATGGGGTATCTTTTCATGGCTGCTCCTGCAAAGCGCATCTGCTGCTCCTTACCTTGAATGAGGGGTATCTCCTTACCGCCGCCGTTCCTGACCTAGATAGCTCCTCTAGGCCCTCCCTGTGCCTTCGCGGCCACCGCTCCTCAGATTGCTCCTCCCGGCCGCCGGCCCTGGCCTCAGGCATGTGTGGCTACACATAACTTACAGTAAATTGGTAAATTATACCATTATGTGCATACGTTCTAAATCGCTCAGTGGTGTCCAACTGTTTTTGACTTCATCAACTGTAGCCTGCCAGTCTCCTCTGTCCATGGGATTCTCCAGGCAAGAATACAGGAGTGGGTTGCCATGCAGTTCTCCAGGGGATCTTCCCAACCCAGGGACTGAACTCAGGTCTCTTACATCTCCTGCATTGGCAGGTGGTTTCTTTACCACTAGTACCACCTGGTAAGCCCTCATACCTTTATAAGCAATGTTGAAATACCTATATTTTTCTCTTTACCTGATCTGTTTAGAATTTGGAAACTCTTAGTATTGTTATTATGATGGCTATATAGTTATTTGCTTAAGCTTAATAAGAATCTGTTCTCTTTATAATAGGACACAATTAGAAACACTGGTTTAATACCAAGATTTTAGCTGGAATTTCATATTAGGAATATGCATAAAATCTGATGTGACCAGTCAGCTTAAGAAACTAAGACTGACTTTATGGAGCCAATCAAGCCCCTCAGGGAAAGAGCCTGGTACTTTGCTTATAGGGTTCCCAGCAGCCTTACCATGTGAGTAACAACAGTCATTTCCTGGCAGGTGCTGGAACCTCAAGATATTTTGATAATCTCAAAAACAGAGGAATTCATCCAAATATTTTTGTAAGATAGTACAGAAAAACCTGAACAAACTTTCTGGTCAACCCAATGTATAAGTATTACAGGTGAAGTTGATAGCAAGTTTTGGGCTTAGCTTTCCTGGCCTCAAGAAGCTTTTAAATATGTAATGAGAGATTCCTTAGGAAAAGTTCCAGCAGAGCAAATTTTTTAAAGCTTATATAATCAGTTCCTATTCTTGTTACATCTTTGTAAATAATCAGGACAAGTTTATTAAAGCCAGACTTATTTAGCAAACTGTCTTAATCTTAATTTGGCTATCTCTGATAGAAAAAGGGGTCATTTTATAGAGAAAAATTAACTTCAGTAATACATATCTGTGGATATTAGGTACATTAACTTCAATAATTCAGATTTGTGAATATTAGATTCTAGAGCTGTCCATTGTCTTTTAAGCTTTCTACTTGTAAACTGGATAAGATCTTGAATTCTAGTTTCCTTCAATGTCTGGCTATGACTCTCCAGACTAATGTTCCCAGTTTTTCTGCTATCCTTCTTATTCAGAATCACTGATGGAGAACTAAAGCTGTCTCTTTTCTGAAGCTATGAAAACTGAAGTTGGATAACTTGATATAAGTTTCAGAGAAATAACCTTATGTATGGACAATTTTCATACATGGGCTGATCAGAAAGATCACAGAAGACATTCAAACCACAACCTAGGAAAACCTGTAAATTTTCACTGCCTGCTTTTGCTCAGCCTGAGAATGCTTTGAGACTGTCATCTACAATTCTTATTGACTGGGTAGCTTCAGAACTCAGAAACTGGGATTATAGTTTAATCACTATTGTTTTTTTTTTTTCATAGAAATGTCTTTTATTAAATACCTGATTACCTGCACTAGAGGCCTAGCTTTGTAAGTGCACCTGCATCACTACTTACTGGAATGAGATACAACTATTTTACTAAACTGACTTGCTTTCAGAACTAAGAGACTATTTTAATGAAAAAGAGGACTCTACTTATCCATTCTCCTCTTCAGGGTCTCCAAGAATTGCCAGGCCAGAATAGTGGTAGCCATTTTGTTCTCCAGGGAATTTTCCAACCCAGGAATCAAACACAGGTCTCCCATACTGCAGGTGGATTCTTTACTGTCTGAACCACCAGGGAAGACATCATAGTCACCATTCAGCTTTTTATAGTGAAACTTCCAGAGAAGTTTCAGAAGAGGGAACTGTAGGGGTTCAGAAAGAGCTTCCTTAAAGTGATCCACTTTTGCATGAGGATTATTTTGAGCCAAAGACAATCTAGAGGTTCAAGAGAAATTACTGCCCCTTTAACTACCTAGGTGGCTGTAAATTAGGGATTTTTATTTTTATTTTTTTACATACAAAAAGTTATTCCTGGACCTGGAGATAAATTAATGGTCCCATCTACCTTGCAGGGTAAATATCTTATTACCAAACACCTGTCCTTCTTAAATTCCTGTGACTGACCTTATCTTTGGAAGACCCATGTCCTTTTCCCATTCCTTAGCTTTGGATGGCATGTAAACTTCATTTACCTTTCTGCCCCTGAATCTCTCATGTATGTGGAATTCTCTTACATATTAAGTTAAATTTGATTTTCTCTTGTTTCATGCAAAGATGGGCTCAATAAAGGACAAAAATGGTATGGACCTACCTTCTGAACAGAAGTAGAAGATATTAAGAAGAGGTGGTAAGAGTACACGGAAGAACTGTACAAAAAGATCTTCACAACCCAGATAATCACGATGGTGTGATCACTTGTCTAGAGCCAGACATCCTGGAATGTTAAGTCAAGTGGGCCTTAGAAAGCATCACTACGAACAAAGTTAGTGGAGGTGATGGAATTCCAGTTGAAGTATTTGAAATCCTGAAAGATGATACTGTGAAAGTGCTGCATTCAATATGCCAGCAAATTTGGAAAACTCAGCAGTGGCCACAGGACTAGAAAAAGTCCATTTTCATTCCAATCCCAAAGAAAGGCAATGACAAAGAATGCTCAGACTACCACACAATTGCACTCATCTCACATGCTAGTAAAGTAATGCTCAAAATTCTCCAAGCCAGGCTTCAGCAATACGTGAACCGTGAACTTCCTGATGTTCAAGCTGGTTTTAGAAAAGGCAGAGGAAAAAGAGATCAAATTGCCAATATCTGCCAGATCATGGAAAAAGCAAGAGAGTTCCAGAAAAACATCTATCTCTACTTTCTTGACTATGCCAAAGCCTTTGACTGTGTGGACCACAAGAAACTGTGGAAAATTCTGAAAGAGATGGGAATACCAGACCACCTGACCTGCCTCTTGAGAAATCTGTATGCAGGTCAGGAAGCAACAGTTAGAATTGGACATGGAACAACAGACTGGTTCCAAATAGGAAAAGGAGTACGTCAAGGCTCTATATTGTCACCCTGCTTATTTAACTTCTATGCAGAGTACATCATGAGAAACTCTGGGCTGGAAGAAGCACAAGCTGGAATCAAGATTGCCGGGAGAAATGTCAACAGCCTCAGATATGCAGATGACACCACCCTTATGGCAGAAAGTAAAGAGGAACTAAACAGCCTCTTGATGAAAGTGAAAGAGGAGAGTGAAAAAGTTGGCTTAAAGCTCAACATTCAGAAAAGGAAGATCATGGCATCTGGTCCCATCACTTCATGGGAAATAGATGGGGAAACAGTGGAAACCTTGTCAGACTTTATTTTTTAGGCTCCAAAATTACTGCAGATGGTGACTGCAGCTTACTCCTTGGAAGAAAAGTTATGACCAACCTAAATAGCATATTCAAAAGCAGAGATATTACTTTGCCGACTAAGGTCCATCTAGTCAAGGCTATGGTTTTTCCTGTGGTCGTGTATGGATGTGAGAGTTGGACTGTGAAGAAGGCTGAGCGCCGAAGAATTGATGCTTTTGAACTGTGGTGTTGGAGAAGACTCTTGAGAGTCCCTTGGACTGCAAGGAGATCCAACCAGTCCATTCTGAAGGAGATCAACCCTGGGATTTCTTTGGAAGGAATGATGCTAAAGCTGAAACTCCAGTACTTTGGCCACCTTATGCAAAGAGTGACTCATTGGAAAAGACTCTGATGCTGGGAGGGATTGGGGGCAGAAGGAGAAGGGGACGACAGAGGATGAGATGGCTGGATGGCATCACTGACTCGATGAATGTGAATCTGAGTGAACTCCAGGAGCTGGTGATGGACAAGGAGGCCTGGTGTGCTGCGATTCATGGGTTCGCAAATAGTTGGACACGACTGAATGACTGAACTGAACTGAACCTGTCTCATATCAATTTGACTCTTAGACCAGCCAGAAGAATTGAAAAGGGTAAAGGAAAGTTTTAAAAATCATTTCAGAGGAATCTTTTTCAAGAGGAAAATGCATCCAATATAATCCAGATAGACTATTCTCTGGACTTCCCTGGTTGGTGGTCACTGGTAAAGAATCCACCTGCAATGCAGAAGCTGCAGGAGACACAGGTTAGAGCACTATGTCAAAGATCCCCTGGAGGAGGGCATGTCAACCCTGTCCAATATTCTTTCCTGGAGAACCCCATGGACAGAGGAGCCTGGTGGGCTATAGTTCATAGGATTGCAAAGAATTGTACACAAGTGAAGTGATTGAAGAATTGATGCTTTTGAACAGTGGTGTTGGAGAAGACTCTTGAGAGTGCCTTGCAGTGCAAGGAGATCCAACCAGTTCATCCTAAAGGAAATCAGTTCAGAATATTCATTGGAAGGATTGGTGCTATTGCTGAAGCTCCAATACTTTGGCCACCTAATGTAAAGAACAGACTCATTGGGAAAGACTATGATGCTGGGAAAGATTGAAGGCAGGAGAAGAAGGGGATGACAGACGATGAGATGGTTTGATGGCATCACTGACTTGAGGGACATGAGTTTGAGCAAGCTCCAAGAGTTGGTGATGGACAGGGAAACCTGGCCTGCTGCAGTCCAGGGAGTCGCAAACAGTCAGATCGACTGAGTGACTGAACTGAGAAAGGTATAAACCCAGTATAAATTTAATTAATTAAATTTAATTATTAATTAAATATTAAGTGACTGGCATGCAGCCTGTTGTCTGGTCATCCAGATTGTAGATTAGTCCAGCGACTGACTTAGAAAAGGGATTCTGATGCAAATTCATCAGCCACTGTTCAATAATGAACTTTTGATAAACATTAAGTGAAAGAAGTTTAAGATTAAATTCAGGGTATTTTTGTAGAGCTATTTAGTTTAGTCAGTTTACTCTGGAGATTTTGTGCTTTGGTAAGCAGTTGCCCTGGATTAAGAGCCAATCACATGCGTGTGTGCTAAGACTCTTCAGTACTGTCCCATTGTTTGTGACCCTATGGACTGTAGCCTTCCAGGTTCCTAGGTGCTCGGGATCCAGGCAAGAATACTGGAGTGGGTTGCCATGTCCTCCTCCAGGGATCTTTCTAACCCAGGAATAGAATCCGAGTATCTTATACTTCCTGCATTGCAGATGGATTATTTATCATTAGTGCCATCTGGGAAGAGCCATTCACATATTATGGAATTACAATACAGCAGAACATGATAGCTCAAAGTGGGAAAAAGTTACATATGATTAATGGTTTACCTACATTGCTATGCTAAAAGTTCAAGGTATTAGTAGCTAATAACAATTTCATTCTTATTTAAAATATTATTTAATATATTCAGAATATTAGTTATTATATTCTAAATAATATATATTTAGAATATTATTTAGAATAATAAAATTATCCAAATTAAGTGTGAGATGTCATTAACTCAGTAATCCTTCATTTTTCCTCTCTTTATAAATTAGCTGAAATGTGCCTTTTTTTTTCTATGACTTTTTTTTCTTTTCTTTTTCCAGAGTTTTCAAGTAATTAGTGGGTGGACCAGAGCTACCAAACCCTTTAGTATCTAATACTATAAACATTTGGCTTCATTATATTATTGCTGATAGTTACATATCATAACTAAAGTCTGCTAGGACACAAGATAAGTCACAAATTAATAATAAAGAACTTGAAAGTCCAATCCAAGTATACACAGTCTTCTTTTGGATATAGTATGAGTAAAATAAACTCACTTATAATTACTATTCTCTACGCACTATATGACTCTCTTAGACAATATTATTTGTCACCCCTCACAAAATCCATTATGTATTTGGTGTTATATATAAAAATTCTTGCATCCTATTTTTTACCAAGAATGTAAAAAGTCTGATAAAACATATCTGAACATTCTATTACTGTGGGAATATCTCTTGTTCCCTAGAAAATAACAGTCCATTCCTCTTTGCAGAATCATGCCAAATTCAATAACTATGTAGATCAAGTAACTATTGAGAAATACAAGAATTATCTTAGAATACTATTACTTAATATTAGAAAAAATAATATTTTTAAAAAGAGATAGCAGAAGTTCAGGGATTTATAATATTAAACAAAACTAGCTTTGACTTTTCTTTCACAACCCATAAGTGACCTTGTCTATGTGCCTTTCAAGCAAGAGGCAGCAGAGGCCTAAGGTTCAGAACCCTGACTCAGACGCCCATCTGCTGGTGGTGAATCTGGATTGTTTACTTACTAGCTGTGCAACTTGGGAAATTTACTTTATTTCTATTGCCCCAGTTTTTTTCTTTTAACTGCAAAATAGAGACTGTTATTAGAAGCTTATTCATTAGTTCTTACTAGGTATTACAAATAGTTAATATTTGTAAATTGCTTTAAATATTGCCCAGCACACAGTAAGTGCCACTAAATGGCTGTTAAATTAATGCCTTCAGCATATTTATTTTAAAAATGAGCAGTAAAACTATCTGCTTGTTTATGGTGTATAAACTTAGAATATTTTGTATGTAAGGTTAAGGACTATTTCACAATGTTTTTGTACTCATATTAATCAACCACTGACTTGTAGGTGCTTCCCTGTGAGCAACACAACTTATCAGATGAAAGCAAAATTGTATTCTTTACCCCATTTAATTATTCTTACTACCGAATCCTGCTAGAGCCAAAAAAAAAAAAAAAAAAGAATCAAAATAGTAGATGTTTGAAGCTCTTTGTATGCATACAGTTAGGGAAAAAAATATGTGTCTCAAGACAAAAACACAGCTGAAGTTAGGTTATGGTTAAATGCCTGAAATATAAACATTTTTGAAGTACTTAAATAAGTTCTACATCTGTCTGGCCATTTATTATTCATCCTCCTTCCTAGGGGGAATACTGCAAATAACAAAGCATATGTTGATTTGGGATCATTTCAACAAATACTTTTTGTATGCAAATATTTATCTTAAATTCCTTAAAGCTACTAATGAAGGCAAAGACTTTAAACAGACAATAGAATATTGCAAACCCTGGGATACTGAGGGCCTAGATTCTCGAAGTTAAACTGAAATTCTTCATTGTGTTATAGTCAAGAAATTATTACAGTTGTTTAAATCTTGTTAAAGTATGCATGTGCTACTTTATAGGCAAGGAAAAAAAAACTATATAGAGAGTCAAACAGAAGTTAAACGTGCACTCCTATTGAAGCAGTTGTATTAGAGCTATAATTTTTACTGCACTAAATGCTTTCCACATATTATCTTATTTAATCTCAGTTCAGTTCAGTTCAGTTCAGTTGCTCTGTTGTGTCCAACTCTGTGACCTCATGAACAGCAGCACACCAGGCCTTCCTGTCCATCACCAACTCCTGGAGTTTACCCAGGAGTATCCATTGAGTCAGTGATGCCATCCAACCATCTCATCCTCTGTCGTCCCCTTCTCCTGCCTTCAGTCTTTCCCAGCATCAGGATCTTTCCCAAAAATCAGCTCTTCTCATCAAGTGGCCAAAGTATTGGAGTTTCAGCTTCAACACCAGTCCTTCCAATGAACATCCAGGGCTGATTTCCTTCAGAATGGACTAGTTGGATCTCCTTGCAGTCCAAGGGACTCTCAAGAGTCTTCTCCAACACCACAGTTCAAAAGCATCAATTCTTTGGCGCTCAGCTTTCTTTATAGTCCAACTCTCATATCCATACATGACTACTGGAAAAACCATAGCCTTGACTAGACGGACCTTTGTTGGCAAAGTTGTCTCTGCTTTTGAATATGCTATCTAGGTTGGTCATAACTTCCCTTCCAAGGAGTAAACATTTTTAAATTTCATGGCTGCAATCACCATCTGCAGTGATTTTGGAGCCCAAAAGAGAAAATCTGACACTGTTTCCACTGTTTCCCCATCTATTTCCCATGAAGTGATGGGACCAAATGCCATGATCTTAGTTTTCTGAATGTTGAGCTTTAAGCCAACTTTTTCACTCTCCACTTTCACTTTCATCAAGAGGCTGTTTAGTTCCTCTTCACTTTCTGCCATAAGGGTGGTGTCATCTGCATATCTGAGGCTGTTGACATTTCTCCCGGCAATCTTGATTCCAGCTTGTGCTTCTTCCAGCCCAGCGTTTCTCATGATGTACTCTGCATAGAAGTTAAATAAGCAGGGTGACAATATATAGCCTTGATGTACTCTTTTTCCTATTTGGAACCAGTCTGTTGTTCCATGTTCAGTTCTAACTGTTGCTTCCTGACTTGCATACAGGTTTCTCAAGAGGCAGGTCAGGTGGTCTGGTATTCCCATCTCTTTCAGAATTTTCCACAGTTTCTTGTGATCCACACAGTCAAAGGCTTTGGCATAGTCAAGAAAGCAGAAATAGATGTTTTTCTGGAACTTTCTTGCTTTTTCCATGATCCAGCAGATGCTGGCAATTTGATTTCTTGTTCCTCTGCCTTTTCTAAAACCAGCTTGAACATCTGGAAGTTCACGGTTCATGTATTGCTGAAGCCTGGCTTGGAGAATTTTGATCATAAATTTAGTACTGTTTGAGATGAGTGCAATTGTGCGGTAGTTTGAGCATTCTTTGGCATTGCCTTTCTTTTGGGATTGTAATGAAAACTGACCTTTCCCAGTCCTGTGGTCACTGCTGAGTTTTCCAAATTTGCTAACATATTGAGTGCAGCACTTTCACAGCATCGCCTTTTAGGATTTGAAATAGCTCAACTGTAATTCTACTACCTCCACTAGCTCTGTTCATAGTGATACTTCCTAAGGCCCACTTGACTTCGCATTCCAGGATTCTGGCTCTAGGTGAGTGATCACACTATTGCGATTATCTGGGTCATGAAGATCTTTTTGTACAGTTCTTCTGTGTATTTTTGTCACCTCTTCTTAATATCTTCTGCTTCTGTCATGCCCATACCATTTTTGTCCTTCATTGAGCCCATCTTTGCATGAAATGTTCCCTTGGTACCTCTAATTTTCTTGAAGTGATCTCTAGTCTTTCCCATTCTATTGTTTTCCTCTATTTCTTTGCATTGATCACTGAGGAAGGCTTTTTTGTTCTCTCCTTCCTATTCTTTGGAACTCTGCATTCAAATGGGTATATCTTTCCTTTTCTCCTTTGCTTTTGCTTCTCTTTTCACAGCTATTTGTAAGGCTTCCTCAGATAGCCATCTTGCTTTTTGCAAATAATAAAAAAATTAGTTTGTTGACTCTCCAAACCATTCACTGTCCAAATAAATCTTTTCATCTTTAAATTCTTCTTGATTTGGAAAAATGACACCCAGAAGATATTCTCCCATCAAAACTTTACCCAGGCCTGGAATCAATCTGTTTCTTTCCATTTGTCCTCTATGTTTAATGTGTCTCTTTTTGTGGACCTTCACTTAGAGGTCTAATTTTACACATCCCTTAGGCACAGGCAGTATCTGTAGCTCCACTTATGATATCTTAAAATCAATTATAAAAGCCTGAATATTTTATTTCAATATTTCCAGTCATCCTTTCTCAAGTCAGTGAATTTTTTATAATCGTGTAGCCCTAGTCTCAATCTTTAAGGAGACAGTTTGCAAACTACTCTTACTATGGAAATTTAAGAAGCATTTCTCAATTATATTTTTAATCTTAGCTTGCTTTGGAAGAATGATCTAATCTATTCTTCTAGAATTTGCTCCACTGTAGACTCAATATGAATTGGTAACAGCTAATACATTTTCCTCTTTTATATATCTCTTTGTGAGTAAGTATATCTGAAAGCATTAACTTTTCCTTTTAATATATCATTTTTCCAATTTATATCTCTAAATATTGGATTGATCTTTTCCAAAATGATATCTTTCTTCTTCCAGTTGTATCATATCTTCCTTCCTGCTCCTCCTTTCCATCTTTCATCCCTTCCTTCCCTCTCTTACTTGTTCTCTTTCTCTTATTCATCTACTACTCCTTTTCATTTGAGCATCTTTTGCAAATCACAATATTTTCTCTTTGAGTAAACCTGATTGCTAGGCAGTGTTTTATCTAAGTCCTGCTTAGTTACCCATCTATGTGTTTGATTGAGTAATTTTAACCAACATTTGATTTTTGATTTTAACCAAAAAATTGTATATTCCCTTTATAACATATATCTACATTCCTTTTACTTGTTCATGGAGGAAAGCTGTAATGTTTCTCTGGGTGAATTTGAGACTTAAGAGTCCTAGATTCCTGATTCAAAGAAATAAAAAATATATCCTAAGCTCTTGGGTTGTTGTTCAGTCACCAAGTCATGTCTGACTGTGTGACTCCGTGGACTGCACCATGCCAGGCTTCCCTGTCCTTCACCATCTCTGGAGTTTGCCCAAATTCATGTCAAAATGAATTCAAGATGACAAGTATAATGTTTCTCTGGGGTGAATTTGAGACTTAAAAGTCCTTGATTTCTGATTCAAAGAAATAGAAATATATTCTATGTTCTTGGGTTGTTGTTGTTGCTCAGTTACCAGGTCATGTCCAACTCTGAGACTCCATGGACTGCAGCGTGCCAGGCTTCCCTGTCCTTCACTATCTCTGGGTTTACCCAAGTTCCTGTCAACTGCATCAGTGATGCAATCCAGCCATCTCATCCTCCTGGATTAGAAGAATTAATAGTTGCTAACACGGCCATAATATTTACTGATTTAATGTGATCCACAGGCAATGCAGGGGACACAAGAGCTGCCAGTTCAACCGCTGGCTATTGAAGATCCCCTGGAGGAGGAAGTGGCAACCCACTCCAGTGTTCTTGCTGGGAAAATCTCACGACAGATGAGCCTGGTGTTCTATAGTTCATAGTGTCAAAAAGCTTTGGACACAACTGAGTGATTAAACACACACACACACACTATCAAATAACCATAAGCTTTTCACAGAATTAAAGCAAATAATCCTAAAACTTATATGGAACCATAAAAGACCCAGAACTGCCAAAACAATCCTGAGGAAAAAAAAAAAAGAAAGCAGGAGGAATAACCTTCCCAGACTTCAGAAAAACCTACAAAGCTACACTAATTAAAATAGTGTGTTATTGGCACAAAAACAGACATATTGACCAATGGAACAGCTCAGAAATAAAATTACACATATATGATCAACTAATCTGCAACAAAAGAGGAAAGAATATACAATGCAGAAAAGATAATATCTTCAAGAAGTGGTACTGGGAAAGTCTGACAGCTGCATATAAATCAATAAAGTTAGAACACACCTTTACACCATACAGAAAATGAACTCAAAATGAATTCAAGACAAGTACGAGACAATGACACCATAAAACTCTTCAAAGAGAATATAGACAAAATATTATCTGACATATCATACCAATGTTTTCTCAGGTTAGTCTTCTAAGGCAATGGGAATAAAAATAAAAGATAAACAAATAGGACCTAATCAAACTTACAAGTTTTTATATAGCAAAGGAAATCATTGTTGTTGTCTTTCAGTTGCTGAGTCAGGTCCAACTCTGTGACCCCATGAAATGCAGCTCACCAGGCTTCTCTGTCCTTCATTATCTCTCGGGATTTGCTCAAATTCATGTCCATTGAGTCTAAGATACCATCTAACGATCTCATCCTCTGTCGTCCCCTTTTCCTCCTGACCTGAATCTTTCTCAGCATCAGGGTCTTTTCCAGTGAGTCAGCTCTTTACATCAGGCCAAATTATTGGAGCTTCAGGTTTAGCATCAGTACTTCTGATTAATATTCAGGGTTGATTTCTTTTGGGATTGACTGTTTTCATCTTGCTGTCCAATGGACTCTCAAGAGTCTTCTCTACCACTGCACTTCAAAAGCATCAATTCTTTGGTGCTCAACCTTTTTATGTTCCAGCTCTCACATCCATACCTAACTACTGGAAAAGCCATAGCTTTGACTAGAGGAAACTTTGTTGGCAAAATGGGTTATCTGCTTTTAATATGCTGTTTAGGTTTGTCATAGCTTTTCTTCCAAGTAGCAAGCATCTTTTAATTTCATAGTTGCAGTCACTGTTCACAGTGATTTTGGAGTCCAAGAAAATAAAGTCTGTCACTTCTTCCATTATTGTCCCATTAATTTGCCGTGAAATGATGGAACAAGATGCTGTAATCTTAGTTTTTGAATGTTGAGTTTTAAGTCAACTTTTCCACTCTCCTCTTTCACCTTTATCAAGGGTCTCTTTAGTTCCTCTTAGCTGGACTGGAAAAAGTCAGTTTTTGTTCCAATCCCAAAGAAAGGCAATGCCAAAGAATGCTCAAACTGCCACACAATTGCATTCATCTCACACATTAGTAAAGTAATGCTCAAAATTCTACAAGCCAGGCTTCAACTGTACATGAACCATGAATGTTCAGATGTTCAAGCTGGATTTATAAAAGGCAGGGGAACCAGAGATCAAATTGCCAACATTCGTTGGATCATCGAGAAAGCAAGGAAGTTCCAGAAAAACATCTACTTCTGCTTTATTGACTATGCCAAAGCCTTTGACTGTGTAGATCACAATAAACTGTGGAAATACTTAAAGAGATAGGAATGCCAGACCACCTGACCAACCTCTCGAGAAATCTGTATGTAGGTCAGGAAGCAACAGTTAGAACTGGACATAGAACAATAGACTGGTTCCAAATAGGAAAAGGGGTACGTCAAGGATGTATATTGTCACCTTCATCACCCTGCTTATTTAACTTCTATGCAGAGTGCATCATGAGAAACACTGGGCTAGATGAAGCACAAGATGGAATCAAGATTTCCAGGAGAAATATCAATAACCTCAGATATGCAGATGACACCACCCTTATGGCTGAAAGCATGGAAGAAGTAAAGAGCCTCTTGATGAAAGCGAAAGAGGAGAGTGAAAAATTGGCTTAAAACTCAACTTGTCATGGCATCTTGTCCCATCACTTCATGGCAAATAGATGGGGAAACATTGGAAACAGTGACGACTTTCTTTTTGGGGTTTCAAAATCACTGCAGATGGTGCTTGCAGCCATGAAATTAAAAGATGCTTGCTCCTTGGAGGAAATGTATGACGAACCTAGACAGCATATTAAAAGGCAGAGACATTACTTTACCAACAAAGGTCCATCTAGTCAAGGCTATGGTTTTTCCAGTAGTTGTGTATGGATGTGAGAGTTGGACTATGAGGAAGGCTCAGCACCGAAGAATTGATGCTTTTGAACTGTGGTGTTAGAGAAGACTCTTGAGGTCCCTTGTACTGCAAGGAGATCCAATCAGTCCACCCTAAAGGAAATCAGTTCTGAATATTCATTGGAGGGACTGATGCTGAAGCTAAAACTCCAATACTTTGGCCACCTGATGTGAAGAACTGACTCATTTGAAAAGACCCTGATGCTGGGAAAGACTGAAGGTTAGAGAAGGAAAAACAGATGATGAGATGATTGGACAGCATCATCAACTCAATGGACATGAGTTTGAGTAAACTCTGGGAGTTGGTAATGGACAGGGGAGGCCTGGCATGTTTCAATACAAGGGGTCACAAAGAGTCAGACATGACTGAGTGACTGAACTGCACTGCACTGCTTTCTCCCATTGGGGTGGTATCATTTGCATATCTGAGGTTATTGATATTTCTCCTGGAAATCTTGATTCTATCTTGTGATTAATTCAGCCTGGCATTTTGCATGATGCACTCTGCATATACGTTAGATAAGTGGAGTGAAAATATACAGCCTTGATGTCATCCTTTCCACTCCTTTTGAACCAGTCCATTGTTCCATGTCCAGTTCTAACTGTTGTTTCTTGAACCGAATACAGGTTTTTCAGGAGGTTGGTAAGGTGGTCTGGCATTTCAATCACTTGAAGAATTTTCCAGGTTGTTATTTTCCACACAGTCAAAGACTTAAATGTAGTAATGAAGCAGAAGTAGATGTTTTTCTGGAATTCTCTTGCTTTTTCTATGATCTAACAGATGAAAATTTGATTTCTGGTTTCTCTGCCTTTTCTTAATCCTACTTGTCTATCTGGAGATTCTTAATTCACCTATTGTTGAAGTCTAGCTTGAAGGATTTTGAGCATTACATTGCTAACAAGTGAAATGAGCACAATTGTATGGTAGTTTGAACACTCTTTGGCATTGCCCTTCTTTGGGATTGGAATGATAACTGAGCTTTTCCAGTCCCATGACCATTGCTGAGTTTTTCAAATTTGCTGGCAAATTTGCCAGCACTTTAACAGCATCATCTTTTAGGACCTAAAATTTTAGAATTTCCATGGTGGTCAAGCAGTTAAGGGCTTCCCTTGTTGCTCAGCTGGTAAAGAATCTGCCTGCAATGGGGAGACCTGGGTTTGATCCCTGGGTTGAGAAGATCCCCTGGAGAAGGGACAGTCTACCCACTTCAGTATTCTGGCCTAGAGAATTCCATGTGGTGTATAGTCCATGGGGTCACAAAGAGTCCAACACAGCTGAGCAACTTTCACTTTTACTTTCCAGTGGTTAAGACTCCGAGCTTCCAATGGAATGCTCCTCAGCCATAAAAATTGTGAAAGAATGCCATTTGCAGAAACACATATGGACCTAAAGATTATACTAAGTGAAATAAGAAAGACAAATACTGTATGATATAACTTATATGTGGGTTCTAAAATATGATACAGATGAACTTATGTACAAAATAGAAACAGACTCTAGACAGAGATTAGACTTGTTGTTGCCAAGGGGGAGAGCTGGTGGAGCAGGGATGGATTGGAAATTCCAGATTAGTAGATACAAACTAGTTTATATAGAATTGATAAACAACAAGGTCTTACTATATAGCACAGGGAACTATATTCAACATCCAGTGGTAAACCATAATGGAAAATAAAATGAAAAAGGTTGTATGCATATGTATAACTGAATCACTTTTTGCATACTAGTAATTAACACAACATAATAAGTCAACTATATTTCAATAAAATAAAAACAATTTTGTCTCTAATTTCAAAGAAGTTATCAGAATTTATGTAACAAATTCAGGAACAACTTAAGACCATAAAGTGGAAAATGAACCTTAAAATCCTGTGGACAGTCACATGTTATCTAAGGGTTTAGCTCCTGCACTTCCAGATTAAAATGCAGAATGGAGTTTGGAGCAACTTAGTCTAGCATTCAGAGAAGGCAATGGCACCCCACTCCAGTACTCTTGCCTGGAAAATCCCATGAACGGAGGAGCCTGGTAGGCTGCAGGCCATAGGATCTTGAAGGGTCAGACACAACTGAGGGACATCACTTTCACTTTTCACTTTCATGCATTGGAGAAGGAAATCACAACCCGCTCCAGTGTTCTTGCTTGGAGAATCCCAGGGATGGGGGAGCCTGGTGGGCTTCCATCTATGGGGTCGCACAGAGTCGGACACGACTGAAGCGACTTAGCAGTAGCAGCAGCAGCAGTCTAACATTGCCTGACAAGTATGGTGCTAACTATTGAAACTGAAACTTCACACACAGTGTCTTATAGCTCATATGGAAATTAGGTGTAAACTAATAGCCTGATCTGCACAGCCCAGAGACATGTTATTCCTTTTTTTTTTTTTTTACCTCAGTGTTAACTGTAACGTGTGGGAGTGGTTCCAGGGGATGACGCTTTTTGTTTCCTATCACAAGAGTCCTTGTTCCATGGGTTTGGAAACAAATATGGAGATTCTGTTAGTTATTACATATATTTATTACCACTGTACCACTGTATAATTAATTTTCCTAAGTAATATAAAGGTTAAATGTTGAGAAATTGAAAATATCTTACTAACATGCTGTATATATTATCATTTTTTAAGATTATTCTCTGTTGTTCAGTCACCCAGTCATGTCTGACTCTGCAGCCCCACGGACTGCAAGACACCAGGCTTCACTGTTCCTCACCATCTCCCAAAGTTTGCCCAGGTTCACGTCCATTGCATTGGTGATGCCGTCCAGCCATTGCATCCTCTGGCACCCTCTTCTCCTTCTGCTCTCAATCTTTCCCAGCAGTTATTTACAAATATGTAATCAATACATAACACCATAGAAATACATTTGAATTTCATATTAATCTTTATCTTTAACCTTTCCAATTTATTTATTTTAGTAGTAAAATTACCTTTCTTATTTTTACTGGCTAAGATTTTCAGAACAATGATCAGTAGAAATGATGATAAAGCATATTCTTGCCTTATTTATAAATTGGAGTATGAGGGATATTTCCAGTATTTCAAAAAATTGATGTCTTCTTTTCAAAAAACTTAAGTACGCATGCTTTCTGGTATTTATGGGAGTATACTTGCTTTACAATGTTGTGTTAGTTTCTGCTGTACTGCAAAATGAATCAGTTGTGCTCACTCTTTTTAGATTTCTTTTCCATTTCGATCACAACAGAGCACTGAGTAGAGTTCCCTTTGCTATACAGTAAGTACTCATTAATTATCTATTTTATGTATTATACTGTCTATTGTAAATAGTGATGGAATGAAAACTGTATGTATCTATTCAAAATTATGGTTTTCTCCAGACAAATGCCCAGGGTTGGAATTGCTTGGTCATGTGGTGTACATTTTCTGAAGGTTTTTGTATTGCAGATGATTTATCTCACATTAAGAATATGATCTTTAATTGATTGTTTCTGAATATTCAGAAATTCTCATATATATATATATATATATATATCTGGGTTGAATTAGCAAATATTTATTTTGACATTTGTGATGTTGCTTATGAGAAACACTGACTCATAACCTCCCTTTCTCGTGATGTATTTCTTGTCAGGGTTTTGTATCATGCTTATGTTCATGTCATGAAGAATAATAGTTTCCCCTCTTTTTACATTCTTTGAAAAGTTTATGTAATATTTTGTCATCTTGTTCTTATTGCTTTCTTGTTTAATTCAATTAGTTTACAAATATATTCTCTATTATTTTTAGCCTTAGAAATGTATTCAGACTTGCTTCCAGCATTTTGGTAAATGTTCCATCTGCCCTCGAAAATAGCCATTTTGCTGCAATTATTGGACATGGTAACCTATACATGTTAATTAGAGCTAGTTTGTTAATGGTGTTATTCAAATCTATATCTTCTATATTTTGTACTAGTTATTTGAAATATTTTTTTAAAAATTTCCTCAATAATTGTTGACTTAATTTGTGACTATGTTATCAGATATAAGCACATTTAGAATTTCACATCGTCTCGATAGATTGACTCTTTTATCACAGTTAAATATCTATTTCGTCTCTAGTAATGTTTCTTGCCAGAGACTTTGTTATTGTATGGCTATTCAAGCTTTTAGTAGTTGCGAGTAGGGCTCACACAATAAACTTTTAAATATAAAAAAATTGTGTTTCTACATCATTAGATTTCATACACATCTTCTTAAGCAGTACATAATTGTTGATTTGTTAATGAAATCTGGCAATCTTTTCTTTTCTTAGTACTTTTTAATCTATTTACTTGTAATCAATTAGTGATACACTTAGTTTTACAGCGAATGGTTTTATACCCATTTTACTATATCTCTTTTGCCTTTCTTCATCTTTTATTAACAATTTTCTTCTAATTATCATGATACTCTCTCAGCTTCTTCATGGTTACTTTGGAGATAGCAATATACATCCTTGACTTCCTGTAGTGTAATGTACATTAGTATTTTCATCATTTCTAAGACAGTGCAGCGATCTCAGATTAGTAAGATTTTTCTTTTACTTCTCTTTGTTCTTTGTGCTTTTTTCTAATATATTGACTCATAATATTTTACCCAATCAATATGAATTCACATTTGCCTATTTATTTCCTCATTCTGATGTTCTTCTTCCTTTGCAAATATTATGCTTTTGTTACAGGTAATTTTCCCTCTACTTGAAGACCTCCTTTAGAAGTGTGTGCATGCTCAGTCGTGTCTGACTCTTTGCAACCCCATGGACTGTAGCTCACTATGCTCCTCTGTCCACAGGATTATCCTGGGTAGAATACTGGAGTGGGTTGCCTCCTTCAAGGGATCTTTCTGACTCAGAGAGCGAACCTGGGGCTCCTGCAGCTCTTGCATTGGCGGGAAGATTCTTTACCACTGGGCCACCTGGGAAGCCTCTGCTTAAACTAAATTCTCTGTTTTGTTTTTTTGCCTGAAAACATCTTTCATTTGCTTTCAACCTTTTATAATGAGGTACTCTTTTTAGTACCACAGGGATGGAGACAGATAACTATTTTCAAAGAGAAAAATACCTTCATTACATTTTTACAAATTATTTTTTAGTTATAGAATCTTACTTTTATTGTTTTCTCTTTTTTCAGATATTTACCCAGAAGTAGAAGTGCTAAGTCCTATGATAGCTCTATTTTTAGTCTTTTTTGAGAAAGTTCCATACTGTTTTTCACAGCATCTGCCTAATGTACATCCCCACCAATAGTGTACAAGCATTCCCTTTTCTCCACATCCTTACCAATATTTGTTATTTGTGTTCTTTTTGATGATAGCCATTCTGACAAGTGTGAGATGATATCTCATTGTGGCTTTGATTTGCATTTCCCTGATAATTAGTGATGTGTATCTTTTCATGTACCTGTTGATCATTTGCATTTCCTCGTAGTGAAGAAGTCTAGTCAGTTGTTCTTCTGCTTATTTTTTTAATTCGGTTGCTTATTTTTTTGACATTGAGTTGTATGACCTGTTCATATATGTTGGATATTAATCAGTCACACCTTTTGCATATATTTTCTCTCATTCAGGAGTTTGTCTTTCATTTTGTTGAGGTTTACTTTGCTGTGCAAAAGGTTTTAAGTTAACTAGGTCTCATTCATTTATTTTTGCTTTTATTTCCTTTACTTTAGGAGATGGATCCAAAAATATTGCTGTGATTTACATCAGGAATGGTCTACTTCTATTTTCCTCAGTTTTATAGTACCCAGTCTTACATCTGGGTCTTCAATCCATTTTCAGTTTATTTTTGTATGTGATGTTAGAGATTGTGCTGATTTCATTATTTTACATGTAACTGTCCAGTTTTTCCAGAGAAGGCAATGGCACCCCACTCCAGTACCCTTGCCTGGAAAATCCCATGAACAGAGGAGCCTGGTGGGCTGCAGGACGTGGGGACGCTGAGTCAGACATGACTGAGCGACTTCACTTTCACTTACATGTACTGGAGAAGGAAATGGCAACCCACTCCAGTGTTCTTGCCTGGAGAATCCCAGGGATGGCGGAGCCCAGTGGGCTGTCTGTGAGGTAGCACAGAGTCGGACAGGACTGAAGCAACTTGGCGGCGGCAGCAGCAGCAGTCCAGTTTTTCCAGCATTACTTATTGAAGAAACTGTCTTCATTGTATATTCTTATCTCCTTTGTCCTAGAGTCATTGACCATAAGTGTGTAAATCTGGACTCTGTTCTGTTTCATTGATCTATGTGTCTGTTTTTGTGCCAGTATTATGCTGTTTTGATGACTTCAGCTTTGTCAAGTAGTCTAAAGTCAAGAGTCATTTCTCTAGCTCTGTTCTACTTTCTCAAGATTATTTTGGCTATTTGGGGTCTATTGTGCTTCCATACAAATTTAGAAAAAAAAATTTTCTGGTTCAGTGAAAAGTTTCATTAGTATTTTGATAGGGATTGCAATGAATCTGTAGATTGCCTTGGGTAGTATGGTCATTTCAGCAATATTAATTCTTCCAGTATAAGAACATGGTATATTTTTCCATCTGCATTGTCTTCAGTTTCTTTCATCAGTGTTTTGCTTTCTTCAGAGTTTAGGGATTTTGCCTCCTTGGGTAGCTATATTCATAAACATTTTATTCTCTTTGATGCAGTGGTAAATGGGATTCTTTCCTTAATTTCTGATACTTCATTGTGTATACAAATGCAACAGATTTCTATATATTAATTGTGTATCCTGAAATTTTACCAAATTCATTGATAAACTCAAATAATTTACTGGTGGCATCTGTAGGATATATTTTTTTAAATGTATAATGTTACCTGCAAAGAGTGACAGGCCTTTGCTTCTAATTTACATCTAATTTGAAAAATACATGCACCCCAATATTCATAGTAGCATTATTTACCAAAATATGGAAGCAACCTAAGTATCCAACAGAAAAAAAAGATAAAGAAGATGTGGTTTATATAGAAAGTGGAATACTATTCAACTATGCAAAACACAAAATTTTAACATTTGCAGCATCATGGATAGACTGGAGGGCATTATACTAAGTGAAACAAGTCAGACAGAGAAGGACACAAACTGTATGATATCATTTATATGTGGAACTAAAGAATACACAAAAAGAGTGAATACAACAGAAAAATAAGCACTATGTTACTGTGAAAGTTGTGCTTAGTTTTTTCAGATTCTTCTGCTTAACTTGGCTTCTTGGTCACTTACTTTATGCAATAGAAGGATTAGGAAATACTCCAGGAAAAGCATGGCACGATTCCACACTCATTTCCCTATAGTTTTGTTTTGTGATCTCAGCCCTTTAGTTGTAACTTGTAGTTATAATTTGTAGAAACAATTTGTAATCCTCAACTCCATTGTTTTGTCTACCCACTTTCTTCAGTTTAACAAAAGCACTGAGCTACTGATCAGCCTGTATAAATTACACATCAGCCTGCTTAAGTTATACATATGCTAACACCTTGGGTTTAAAATCAGTGAAGAGTTTAGGACTTATCTTTACATCCTGTCTTAACAACCTAGTTCCTCAAATCCTGTCTGCCTTCAGGTGCTTTTCTAATGCCTCTCAATAGCTATTTTAAGAAAATGTTTATAATTTTTATATTTATTCACTGCAGGAGAATCTGTCTTTTAAAAACAACTCAATCACAGTTGAAAAAATAAGACAAAAGAATACACTGATCTGTGTTTTGTTTCCAGGGCTCTACCAGCAAAAAATGTGACTGAGTACTATACAGTCACACTGTATATATATCAACACTATGAAGTTATATGAAAACTGAATAAATTTAAATAATAGTAAAGTTAAAACAATATCTACACAAAACACTCAGAAAATAGGTTAACAAGTTTTAAGTTCTGTATAGTATAACCCCTGCCTTCATCTTCATATTAATCTCACAAGCTATCCCAGATGCCTGCCTTCCAACCAAGCTTTAATTCCAGTCTTGGTGGGGGTGGTTTAGTCCCTCAGTTGTGTCTGGCTCTTGTGACCCTGTGGACTGTGGCCCACCAGGCTCCTCCGTCCATGAAATTTCCCAGGTAAGAATACTGGAGTGGGTTGCCATTTCCTTCACCAAACTCCAGCCTTACTGGTCTTTTTTATGGTTTTGTGAATATCCAACAGAAAAGAAGGATAAAGAAGATGTGGTTAATAAAAGGTACATTATTCCCTAAAGACTTCACATCTATTGATTTCTGCTTTCTCTTCTAGAGTGTGGCTTTGTTTTCTGATTTCAAGCGTTAAAGCTTCTAATGAATTGTTATCATTAGAAATATTTGATTATAATGATTTCAAATGTGTACTGTAGACTTGACTGTTCTCTAAGTTGAAGGTCTCATACTGGGATCTTTGTACATATTTTCCTCATTTCTCAGTCACAAGAGCATATAGGTAATATACAGCACATATTAGCTACCCAGAAGTTTTTGTAGAATTATGCTAGAACAATGAAAGGAATCCTGGACCCTCCAAAATGATAAAAATCGACTCATATAGGAGGAAATGGAATGATCGGAGAGAGCTGATAATTATGTACTTGGGGAAATTGAGCTTGAGGATCTGGTGAGACAACTGTGAATTGCTCAGGAAAGAAGAGACATTTTCTACTGTAAAGACAATTCTAACAGTAAGTTCCAGAAATAGAAAACTGAATAGCTGGGATTAATACCAAGGCAAATGTAGCTAAAATAAATATCAAGCACAATTTTGTCAAGTATGAACTATACCTAATATGGGTATTTTGTTTAACATAGTTAACAGAATATTTTTTTTTTCCTTTTGGGACATCTTTTGAGAATCCTTTATGTAGTCAGTTTTTTTCTTGTCTGTTTCCCTTTTACCTGCCAGCAATCCACAAAGATATTTTTAACCATATTAAGCCAATCTCTTTCTCCCCAGAGGCCTAAAACCATAAGAAACCACAAATAGGCATGTATATATTTGAAGCTGAAGGTTTGCCAAAGAAAAGTATTCCTGCCAAATCAAACTTGAGACTCTAATGCTTTCACACTTAAAACATTGCAGTTTCATGGTAATGCAACGTCCAAGAAAGCCACAACATTAAAAAATTTTCAACACTTCATGATGTGAAAGGATAAATAAATAAAACATAACATTTTGATTAAACTGGAAATCAAATAAAATAAAGGTACATTTTTTCTTCTTACTAATTTTTTAATACAGAAATTTAATATATTTTTAAGCCTAAGTAAAACTAAGATGTAAAACTTTATAAAGTATGGTACAAAATATATTTTAAAATGATAACTGCTAAAGTTAAATATGTATAAGAAATATTGTAAAGATTCTTTAAAGAGAACCTGATCTCAAAGTGAAAAATATACTTTGGTTTTGTGAAACTGCAATGTATAACAAATTTTCTACAGTCTGTTTTTGCTTAATAGTAAACAAAGAATTCCCCAATTTTTAAAGATATTTGTAGTGTTTACAAGTCTTCTGTTTTCAATGAATAGATATAAAATTATATAGCGACTCCTTTTGACTGTTGTCTTTTGTTAACAGTGTTTAGTAAATATAAAAATGTAGAGTCAGAATACAATTTATTAGTTCATTAATCACATACTGTAGGCCTATATTCTAGGCTTCCCTGGTGACTAAGACAGTAAAGAATTTGCCTGCAAGACCTGGGTTTGATCTCTGGATCAAGAAGATCCCATGGAGAAGGGAATGGCTACCCATTCCAGTATTCTTGCCTGGAGAATCCCATAGACAGAGGAGCCTGGTGGGCTACGGTCCATGGGGTCGCAAAGAGTAGGACACAACTGAGCGACTAAGCATGCATACAAACACATGCCAATATTCTAAACACAAGTGCATTAACTCATTTATTTTCAGAACGATATTCTGTAAGTACTATTATCAAATCTATCAAACAGATGACAAAACAACACCATGAGACCAGTTTCCAAATCTACAGTTTTCAAGTGGCACAACTGAGATTTGAACCTTGAGAAGCCTGTTTTGTGCTTGATCATAGATAGGCTGCCTAGAATTTTTACCACCTGTTTCCCTCCCAATCTAAACCAATTTGGCTTTCATTACAGTAAAACTCTCTTTGATAGGGTCATCAAGTCTCTCCTAATTACCGAATCTCTTGGATGCCTCTCTGAATTTAACTTCTTTACTACAATTAACATCATTATCTGGTTTTTTGTTGAAATTCTTTCCTGTTCAGCTTCCATGAAAACACCCTATGTTTCCTTCTTAACATTCTGGCCACTTAAAAAAAAATTTGCTTCTTTCACAAACTTTCCCATATCATTCAACCTCTTAGTTGTGTTTTGTTTTTGCTTTATTTTTGAACTCAGCCCTCAGTGAGTTGTCATTACTTAATTTCATTGAAAAGCTAATTCATATGCCTAAGTATTTTCTGGAAATCTATGCCTGGATATCTTATAGGCAACTAAAACTCAACATGGTGAAGCAGTATAGAATGCACTATCTCAAAATATACCATTCTGGCATATTGACTATTTTGAGTCAAATGTAGTTGAAAAGCATCAGTTGCAAGAATGACACTCTGACTTTCCTTCTTTTTCTTAAAAGTAGATGAAATTGTTATGTAAAAGGTGTCCTCTCTATATCAGAAGGAAAGAAACATTTTCATCACCAAGGATGGGAGGAAAAAAACAAGAAAAATTTTCACAAACCTTATTAAACTAATCTTTATCCTCCTTGTGACTTCTCCATCAATTAACCTCCCCAGCCTAAGTCCCTTTGCCTTGTCACATTTTCACAGATTAGTACTTTTGTCCAACTCAGTGTAAGCTTTCAATTCTGCTTTTTAAAATCTTCATGTTTCTGGTAAAGGTTCCCAGGTATATGTTTAAAAAAAACTTTAATGGTTTGTTTTCTGTAAATCTGTCTTAAGTCAGTTTATTTTTAAGCACTAGAAGAGTAAAGAAAAAAATGTCCTCCCCTACACTGACTAAACTTAATCTCCAGGTTTTCTTCTAGCAATTGGCTCTTTATAAAGAGGGATTTACATGGCACATCTCTCACACATAAAGTCGGCCTTGATTCTTCCTTTTTATTTATCTTTCACTGAATCAGTCATCAGGTCCACCATTTCACACTGAGCCACTGCCACTTCCTTGCTATAGACAGGCCTTATAATTTTTACCAGGATTAGCATTATACTTCTTTCTCACCACACCTCTCTCCCCCACCACATAGAGTGATCATTATAAAACCAAACTACAGTAATATCACTTGGCAGCATAAAATCTGTAATGCTCTTGTCTCATCATAGATTCTTCCAGATTAAAATTTCTAAGCTTGGAGTCAATCTGATATAACCTTTTCCTACTCTTCCTATATCATATCTCTTCCCTATTTATATGTTACCTGTGAATCTTTCACATATAGATTCACAATATTCACAGATTCCATATTTGAGAATCTATCTAGTTGTTATGATTTATTTGTAACCACAAAATCAATACTCACAGATCTTTCACAATCATTCATGTTATTTGAGTTCCCCAATGTACAAATTCTCAGTGACGGTCAGAAAGGTGATGCACTGTCTTGTTTTAGCTCAGTCACTATAAAAATATGTTCTCTTCACCATCTCATTAGTGCTGTGTTGTCCACATTTTTGACTTTTTGGGTGATGAATTTGCTGTTTAAAATGGACCCCAAGCATAGTGCTAAAGTGGTATCTGGAATTCCTAAGTGCAAGTAGGCTATTATGTGCCTTATAGAGAAAATGTATCTGTAACTTAGAAAAGTTACTTTTAAAATAAATAATAGTGCTGTTGGCTTTGCATTCAATGTTAATGAAACAAAAATGCACGTTAAATAATGTGTCTTTAAACAAAAATACACATAAAAAGGACACATAATTTTAACTATATCATTAATAGTATTATTTTTAAACATAGATAAAACAAGAAATTATGTTAATATTATCAATTAAGACTTCAGCACAAAAGAGATGCTGCATAAAATCAAATGTTATAAAAAATATTTATAGTTTTATAAATTATTTTGGAATATCAGAAAGATTCAATACTTTATTTTTATATTTCTAAAACAAATAACTACTTTCAAACTCCATTCATTGAAAAAGCATAGAAAAATAACAACCTAGTCTAAAAACATAGATGATTCAATAGTAATTAGCACCACTAACAACCAGATTTGGATCTCTAATTATGATGCCCCACTAAAAGGAACCAAAACTCTTAAAGAAATGGTTGGTTACAAGTCTAGAGCAAGAAAAGTACAAGATGGTCCTGGAACATCTTGTGCCAGAAACAAAGGACGCTATCAAGTATCACTGGAATCCAGTAACATTCCAAACAAAACTAACTAAAAAAACTAGGAAACCACTGATGTGTTCCCACTGCTTAATATTAGGAAAACTATAGTGTCAAAGAAAACAGTTACTCCAATGATAGAAACCACAAGTTATATTAAAGTTCATGAGTATATATATATTTTAAAAATCTTACTCCTTATCTTTACCTTTGGTGATTTGCTAGGATACACACTCTTTATTCTAAACCAGGGGGTGGCAAATTTCCTGTAAAAGACCACAAAGTAGATATTTTAGAGTTTAAGGTCTACATCCAGTCTCTGTTTCTTCTCCCTCTCCTACTCCTTCTCCTTCTTCTTTTCCTCCTCCTTTTCCTTCAACAAGTCTACTTAATGTTGCATGTTCTTCTTTATTCTTATGAATATCCAGTGGAAAATGTACAAAACAATTTTAGCTTATGGGCCACACAAAAACAGACATGGGCCATATACAGTACATAGACTATAGTTACCGACACCACTTCTAAAGAAAGAAAAATATGACAAATTTTATCTAGATTTCTTGTAGAAACTGTACTTTACCTTAAGTGAAAGTGAAGTCACTCAGTCATGTCCGACTCTTTGCAATCCCATGGTCTGTAGCCCACCAGTCTCCTCTGTCCATGGGATTCTCCAGGCAATACTGGAGTGGGTTGCCATTTCCTTCTCCAGGGGAATCTTCCCAATCCAGGGATCGAACCCAGGTCTCCTGCATTGCAAGCAGATGCTTTATCCTCTGAGCTACCAGGGAAGCCTTAACCAAATAGTTAATGAGAAAATTTTCTTTAGCAAAGTCCAGCTGATGATCTCAGAAATAATGACAGAAGTAATGATAGAATTTTAAAAAGCCTTCATTTGTATACCATGATAAAATAATAGATCTAAGCAATGATCATTACACTAAAACTGAGTTAAGTAAATACATAGATTAAGTTAGCATCACTTTGATCCACTGGATCCCAAACTTTGTCACATAGCATTACCTGGTGAATTCTAAAAACCACTGAGGATTCTCAGTCATGGATATGCAGATTTAATTGGCATGGCTTGCACCATGGTCTAATTTCCCAATTCCTCTGATCATTCTTAATATCATCAAAATGGAACAACTAGGTATTACGTACTTTGTGATGAGATATAACAGGGAAACTCCAGTACTTTGGCCACCTCATGAGAAGAGTTGACTCACTGGAAAAGACTCTGATGCTGGGAGGGATTGGGGGCAGGAGGAGACGGGGACGACAGAGGATGAGAGGGCTGGATGGCATCACTGACTCGATGGACGTGAGTCTGAGTGACTCCGGGAGTTGGTGATGGACAGAGAGGCCTGGCGTGCTGCGATTCATGGGGTCGCCAAGAGTCGGACACGACTGAGCTACTGAACTGAACTGAACTGATAGCACTGCCAAAATACACAGTGCTGCTACATACACATTATATGAAAAAAATCATAGATCTAAACAATGCTATTTAAAAGCAGTGGTCATTATAAGATGAGAACATTTTTTTTTCTTTTCCATTCACTGATTTCATTCAAATTTTAAGTGGACGATAAATCTATAATTTGGTGAAATTAAATTTTTCTAACTCCGTTATATGTTGCCGCCGCTGCTGCTAAGTCGCTTCGGTTGTGTCCGACTCTGTGCGATCCCACAGACGGCAGCCTACTAGTCTCCTCTGTCCATGGGATTTTCCAGGCAAGCGTACTGGAGTGGGGTGCCATTGCCTTCTCCATTGAATGCTTAGTGCAGGTCAAATACCTGACAATACTAGGGAGGTCCATGCATTGTTTGCACAGAAAACATAAATATGCACTATTTTTACATATAATAGTATATAAAGTATATAAAGTATAGTAGTATTTCTTACTGAACCTAAAGAAAATCAAAGTTGAAAATACTCTTCTAGATGCAGGAGAGACAATAATTTTTGAAGAAGGAAATTATAAGAATCAGATTTCACTTTTAGTGTGTAAGAAAATGATCCAAGATAGTTGCTTACATCTAAAATTTTCTTGTAATATTTTATTGTCTATGAAATTTTTTAATTGATCTATCTGAATGACCATTCATATAGCCATTAAGAAGACTGAGAGCCAAAGGACTGATGCTTTTGAACTGTGGTGTTAGAGAAGACTCTTGAGAGTCCCTTGGACAGCAAGAAGATCCAACCAGTCAATCCAAAATGAAATCAACCCTGAATATTCGTTGAAAGGACTGATGTTGAAGCTGCAGCTCCAATATTTTGGCCACCTGACATGAAGAGCCTACTCAATGGAAAAGATCCTGATGATGGTTAAAATTGAGTTAGCAGGCGAAGAGGATGACAGAGGATGAGATGGTTAGATGGCATCACCAACTCAATGGACATCAGTTTGAGCAAGCTCTAGGAGATGGTGAAGGACAGGGAAGCCTGGCATGCCACAGTCCATGGGGTTGCAGAGTCAGACACGACTGAGTGACTGAGCAATAATAATCTGAATGATTCTTAAAAACTGATAAAATTTCATGTTTTCTTTTAGAGGAGATTCTCTTTACCATACATCTAATCCTTTTTTAACCAGGTATTATTTTAGCTTTAACTGTATTAATATACTCTGAATAAAATATTTCACTTTGAACTTACAGGATATTTTATAATTTTATATCTATAAAGGGATTTCTGTATAAAATAATATTTTTATTGAGGATATCTTATAAATCATGCAATCTTTATCTTTTGAGATTGAATCTTTCCAAATAAAATATTGTATAGTGAAATGGTCACTCACACTGCTCTCTCATTACTATCTGTTCTTTGATTTTGAGAACAAACTTGTTATTTTAGGAATAAGATGGGGTAAGGTAATTATTGCTATGCTTCCTGTTTTTTCTTATATGTTTCATTTACTTCAGCTACAATATTCTTTCTTCCATTTCTCCTGTAATTCAGTTCCATTTGTTTTACATCTTCAAGCATTTTCTCAAAGTTTTCAGATTGCACTCCAGTATTCTTGCCTGGAAAATCCCATGGGTGGAGGAGCCTGGTAGGCTGCAGACCATGGGGTCGCTAAGAGTCAGACACGACTGAGCGATTTCACTTTCACTCTCCACTTTCATGCATTGGAGAAGGACATGGCAACCCACTCCAGTGTTCTTGCCTGGAGAATCCCAGGACGGAGGAGCCTGGTGGGCTGCCGTCTATGGGGTCGCACAGAGTCAGACACGACTGAAACGACTTAGCAGCAGGAGCAGCAGCAGGGTTCCCTTTTAGGTTTTCTAAGCCATTACATTACAGCCCATTTCATATACAGTTAGCCTTTGGATAGATGGAATAGGCTGAATTTGTATACTGAATTTAACATCGTCAGTCAATTTCTAATTAACAATGTACAATACTGTGTTTCTTTACCTTTCTTATCTTTTGCTAGATTCCTTGTCATACTTTTCATTGTCTTCTTTAATCCACCTACTCAGACCTGTTCTCCTCAACCTCTACAAGCTTACATTCTATTTTTCTTCAAGACATTATGAACAATCACAAAGAACCAAACTTCACTTCCATTGTACCGGTCAATTTATCTACATTACCCTATGGTTACACTTTCTCTCTATCCTCAATACTTGAGAGGTTTTCCCCTTCTTCTCCAGAAGGAGACCAGTTCCTACTTCTGGGCTCCTGATTCCATCTCATCTCTTCTTAAGAAGCACCACACCAATGCTTAACCGTATTGGTGCTCTTCTCTATCAGCTGCGTTGTTCAAGTTCCTCCTATTCTAAATAACTTTGTATCTATTCTTCAGTTTTAAGATCTTTTCAAACAAAATTCTTTCTGCTTGTTCAATCATTCTTTCCCGTGCTCTCTGCCCTTCTTTCATCCACTCTCCCTTTTCAGAGGAGTTCTTTTGAGTGAAATCTACAAATCATCCTTCCCATTCATTATTTTGACAGTCTTTCTGCTGATTTTGTCTTCTTGTTGTTGCTGTTCAGTCACTAAATCCTGTCTGACTCTCTATGACCCCATGAACTGAAGCAGCTAGGCTTCCCTATCCTTCACTATCTTGGGGAGTTTGCTCAAATTCATGTCCATTGCGTCAATAATGTTATCTAACCATTTCATCCCCTGCCACCCTTTTCTCCTCTTGCCCTCAGTCTTTGCCAGCAATGTTGTCTTTTCCAATGAGTAGACTCTTTGATCAGGTGTTCAAAGTACTGAACCTTCAGTTTCAGCATCAGTCCTTCCAATGAATATTCAGGGTGGATTTCCTTTAGGATTGACTGGTTTGATCTCATTGCTATCAAAGGGACTCTCAAGAGGTTTTTTTTCTGGTACCACAATTTGAAAGCATCAATTCTTCAGTGCTCAGCCTTCTTTATTTTGTCTTTTATATTTTTAAATCATATTTTACCATCCTCCATTGTGGTACTGTCTTTCTAAGACTTCTTAAATAGTGGCTTTCTTAAAAAGTGTGCTGTATTCTTAAAAATGTGTGCTGTTTTCTATGCTAGGTATTTGCTTCTTGACCTGATCTCTATTCTAAACTTTAGAAAAATATTTATACAAATTACCTAGTGAATAACTACTTGGATGTTTCACATGTGACTCAAACTCAAATAATCATTCACTACTGTCTCCTCGCTCTCAATCAATGTCCCAGTGTTCTTTCTGCATTTCTCATATTACTTAATAACACCTCCATCTATATAATACCCAAGATAGGAATTTGTGGAGCCAGGCAGGCTACACTTTAATCCTGCTAGCCACACTTACCATTTCTTCATTTACATACAATTAAAAAGTGGTTCCTAGACTACCGTGGTGGTGCTGTGGTTGAGAATCCTCCTGTCAATGCAGGGGATATGGGTTCAACCACTGGTCTGGGGAGAATCCACATGCTGTGGAACATCTAAGTCCATGCACCACAACTACTGACTCAGCCTGCAACAACTCTGATGGCTACACTCTCTAGGGCCTGCACCACAACTACTGAACCAGTCTGCTACAATTACTGAAGCCCTCATACCTAGAGCCTGTGTTCCACAAGAAGCTAACACAACGAGAAGAGTAACTCCAACTCTCTGCGACTAGAAAGAAAGAAAGAAAGAAAGAAGGTGAAGTCACTCAGTCGTGTCTGACTCTTTGCAACCCCATGGACTGTAGCCTACCACGCTTCTCCATCCATGAGATTTTCCAGGCAAGAGTATTGGAGTGGGTTGCCATTTCCTTCTCCAGAGCATTTTCCCAACCAAGGGATTGAACCTGGTTCTCCCGCATTGTAGGCAGATGCTTTACTGTCTGAGCCACCAGGCAGTCCTTGGTGCAACTAGAAAACCTGAGCACAAAAAAAGGCGGTCTGCCTTTCTTCCATTTGTGTTTGTTGACTTAGCTTGGACCTTTACTACTTATCACTTGAGTAACTACGACAGAGTTCCATGTGATTTGTGTATTGGATTTCATCCCTCAAAACTTTGCAACACACTCAAATCAGTGAGTCTAAAACACACATCTGATTATATCATGCTTGAAAAAAGTCATCACCTAACAACTTCTATTCAAGGTGCATCATCTGTCATGAACTTCTTCACATTTTATTCATTATTTGAACTAACTTCCTCTTCCCTTTACACACACACACACACACACACACACACACACAGATGGAGAACAGAAGGTACTATATCATTACATACTTCTGTCTGTCCATATCATTTCCTCTCCCGGACAGACTTTCTTTCATTTCTTGGTTAGAAGTGCATTTAGACCTGACTGTTATATTACTTACTGAAGGAGGAGTTTTCTTAATTGTTTTTAGACTTAATCCCTCACCTAAATTACTATAATAGATTTAAATGATTTTTGCCTCTTCATCGCCCCCATAAAATTATAATTCCCTTTGGGGAGGGGATGGTATCATATTCATCTTCCCTTCCTTAAGTGTTTGGTTCATTAGTGAGGTAGGTGGTGGGTTCTTAATAATTGTGAGCATTTTGAATTGAACAAATATATGTACTACATGTTGCCTTGGGGAAAATGCATGATTGAAGTGCTTTAAGGTTTAAAATTTTTAAAATGGTATGAAAAATGGAATAACCTTTATACTTTTTAGTTCTTTCTTTGATTACAGACATTTTAATAATAGTACATTGTTTGTGTTACAGTATAATACTGTAGTATTAAAAATAAGGTGAACTGGAGTCTGTCAAATATTATTTATCCATCTATATATTTAAATATACTACTTTCAAAAGATAAAATTAGTAAATGTTCCACTTTAAACAATTTGACACAAAGAACAAAATACAAACTATTAATAATAATTTTGATATAAATCAAGGGTTTGGGAGTTTACCTACCATATAGGTATTATCTCAGAGAACTTTGTTATTTTGGCTATTACTTCAAATCTGTGAAATCTTTGATATTTTGGCTATTACTTGAAATGGAGTATAATATATGGTGGTTTTCTTTTTGCTTTTCTTTTTAAATTTTTCTAAATCAATGAATTAACTATTTTTCATAAATGGCTGCTTCAACTAAGGTATTTTTCAAATCTGGGCTCTGATATTCCACAAAGTTAAACACTATAATTATCCAACTGAAACATTATCTCTTGAAATGCATAAAGACATAAATCCCTCTGCCTCTTCGCAGTGTTCTATTTGTGGATCTCTGCACAAACTGGACTGTATCTTCCCAGGATGACCCCATGGCCTGATAGACACCAGAGAGCTTTAGACCATTCCCTCGCTAGATTGACATGTATATTAGGGGAAGAGACTCTTTAATCTATAACTCTACAGTATATCACATTTCCATTTATATTGTGTCACTACATTTTATTAACGCTTCCTGATATGTTCAAATAAGTTATGCTCTCAAGCCAAAAATGACTGTACTGTCTCTGTTTTTACTGGTTTACCATTTTCTCTGGGGAACTGACTAAGAGGCATAGTTTTGAGATTGCTGTGAAAGTGAAAGCTAATACTGGATCCTGAGAGAAAAAGTTGAGTTTGGGAAAAAAGAGAAAAGTTTTGTTTCTCTATTTTTATTTTTTACTTCTAGTTCTTTAATCTTACTGTTCAAGTTCCTATTCATTAAAAATGAAATATGATATATGACCTTTATAAGTGTGTCCAAATCAGGAGACTCAAGTGAAGAGTCACTTACATCCAGAGAGAATTAGTTCATCCAAAGGATAAATTTGTTGAAATGTGATTATATGAAAGTAGACAGGGTTTTGGCTAAGAAAATGTCTTCTTGAATACTATTTTTCATATGTTTTAGTCTATGGATCATTTTGGGGACACCAAAGATATCTAAAATGGGCTGACTTATTGAATAATGTTTTCGTCACAAGTACAATCAAGCTCGTTTATACTTCTCTAAGAGTGTAATTCTAGCAACTACTAGAATAATAGATTAATATAGAATAATAACTCTATGAATAGAAATTTACCATCTTTAAACAACTTCTGGTGATTGTGATGCATTTGTGTTAATTAGAATGCCACCAGCTTTGGCACTAGGCAGATTTGTTTTTGCCCTCTGATTTTATCATTGATTGTTATATAAAAGCCTCTTTGATGTGTTATTTTCTAACAACAACAAAAAAAAATCACCTATCTTATAAAAATCAACAGTTCCTGTACATAGTAGAAGATAACAAATATTTGTTCTCCATTCTTTCTAACACTTCATCTTTCTTTTTGTTCTCCAAAACCTCAGCTCCTTCTCCTTGACATCTTTGGACTAGGACCTAAAAACTAGGCAGGTATTTCTGAGTTCCTTTGGTAATTTTTGATTGTATTGAGATAACATCTTCACTGCTGGTAATCATCTTGAGTGAGTTTATCCAACCAGTCTGAAATTGAATTACAAAAAACTGTTTGATTGCTTTATTAATTCAGATAACAGAATGGTTAAAGGAAAGCCAAACAATTACCTCATTAAAAATCATGAGAACTTTGGTAAATACTTTTTAGTCTCCATCTCTGTTTAAAAATGGGAAAGAGGAGTAATGAAGAGAAAATAAAGTTGATATTTCTAAACTTAAAAGTAAAGATTCTATTCATTTCCAGATTCATTTACCTTATCACATAAAATCATTACTGCCAATAAAATATTTTTATATTTTGATAAAGTTTTTTTTTTTATACACAATGTGAAATGAGCTCAATTCTCATATGAGCTCATTTCATAAGCTGGCAAGGTAATGCTCAAAATCGTTCAAGTTAGGTTTCAACAAGAAGCCTATGAGTCAAGAACTTCCAGATGTACAAGCTGGATTTAGAAAAGGCAGAGGAGCCAGAGATCAAATTGCCAACATCCATTGGATCATAGAGAAAGCAAGGGAATTCCAGAAAAACATCTGCTTCATTGACTACACTAAAGCCTTTGATTTAGTGGAAACAAACTGTGGAAAATTCTTAAAGAGATGGAAATACCAGACTACGTTACCTGTCTTCTGAGAAACTTATATGCAAGTCAAGAAGCAACAGTTAGGACTGGACATGCAAGAATGGACTGGTTCAAAATTGAGAAAGGAGCTTGTTAAGGCTGTATATTGTCACTCTGGTTATTTAATTTATATGCAGAGTGAAGTGAAGTTGCTCAGTCGTGTCTAACTCTTTTGCAACCCCATGAACTGGGGCCTATTACTGGGCCCCATCCTCTGTCCATGGGATTTTCCAGGCAAGAGTACTGGAGTGGGTTGCCATTTCCTTCTCCAGGGGATTTTCCCTACCCAGGGATCGAACTTGGGTCTCCTGCATTGTAGGCAGATGCTTTACCATCTGAGCCAACAGGGAATATGCAGAATACATCATGTGAAATGCTGAGCTGGATGAATCACAAGCTGGAATCAGTTGCCGGGAGAAACATCCACAAGCTCAGATATGCAGATGATACTACTCTGATGGCAGAAAGTAAAGGAACTAAAAGCTTCTTGATGAGGGTGAGAGAGGAAAGTGAAAAAGTTGGCTTAAAACTCAACATTAAAAAGCTAAGATTATGGCATCTGGTCCCAACACTTCATGGTAAATAGATGGGGGAAAAGTGGAAACAGTAACAGATTTCCCCCCTCTCGGGCTCCAAAATCACTGCATACAGTGATTGTAGTCATAAAATTAAAAGATACTTGCTCCTTGGAAGGAAAGTTAAGACAAACCTAGACAGCATATTCAAAAGCAGAGACATCACTTTATCAACAAAGGTCCCTATATTCAAAGCTATGGTTTTTCCAGTAGTCAAGTAGTCAGGAACAAATGTAATAATTGTACCATAAAGAAGGCTGAGCACCAAAGAACTGATACTTTTGAACTGGGGTAGTGGAAAAGATTCTTGAGAGTTCCTTGGAAAGCAGAGATCAAACCAGTGAATACTAAAGGAAATCAACCCTAAATATTCATTGAAGAACAGATGCTGAACCTGAAGTTACAATACTTTTGTCACCTAAGGCGAAGAGCTGACTCATTGGAAAAGACCCTGACAATGGGAAAGCTTGAGAGCAGGAGGAGAAGGAGATGACAGAGGAAAAGATGTTTGGATGGTATCACCGCATCAATAGAGATGAATTTGAGCAAACTCCACAAGATAGTGAAGGACAGGGAGACTTGTTGTGCTGCAGCTCATGGGGTCGCGAAGAGTGGGACATGACTTAGGGACTGAATAATAATTAAATACAGTATACAGATATAAAAGTACACATGTCATAAGTGTACAGAGCAGATCATCACATCACAAACAGATATATATCCATCAATGTATTAAAATTGAAAATAAAACATAAAATATTTAATATAGCATTAATAAAATCATTAAAGGTAATATAAATAGTGCAAAATAACTATATTTCTATGTAAAATAACTATCTTTTTCTAAACAAAAATATAGGAAGTGTGTCACTGTTTCACATTTTCCAAAATTCCTTAATAAGTGTATCAGTAGAGGCAAGTTGGATTTTCATATCAGTTTCTGCATTTTTTGCTATATGCTATTCAGTTGAATATTTTGAAAGACATGTAATTTCACGCAAGTATGTACTTGGAAAGGATGTTTAAATATCTTTTTCAATAATTGTGCATATATTTAACTTTGACACAACAGAAAAGCTCTACAAGTGGTAATTTCTTAAATGTACATTAGAATGTGGAACTGAAACTATCACCCCTCATACCTCTCATTCTTCCACCCCTGTGCTTGTGCTTAGTCTTGTCCGACTCTTTGCAGCCCCATGGACTGTAGCCCGCCAGACTCCTCTGTCCAGGCAAAAGTACTGGAGTGAGTTGCCATGCCCTCCTCCAGGGATCTTCCCAACCCAGGGACTGAACCCAAATATCCTGCATTGTGGGCAGATTCTTTACCATCTGAATCACCGAGAAAGACCCCAAGAATACTGGAGTGGGTATCCTATCCCTTCTCCAGGGGATCTCCTCACCCAGGAATTGAACTGGGGTCTCCTGCATTGCAGGCAGATTTTTTTACCAGCTGAGCTATTAGGTAATAGCTAATAGCTAATAATTAGCTATTATTAGCTGAGCTAAGCCCCTTCCACCCCTAGATACAACAAATACTTTATTTTTGCCACTTTATACTAATTTTGCCTGGTTTCAGACTTCATGTAAGCGGAATCTGATTCTGAATACTTGAGAGAGTACAGAAGTGAACATCAAATCACATCATAGCGTTATTACGAAAAGAGTTTTGCCTTTGTAAAACACCTGCAAGAACCTCAGGGCCCATTAGGTTTCCCCAGCTACCCTCTGAGAACAACTGTATTATAAAATATTTCATTATGTGAATACATATAATTTATTAATATTTTATATTAATTAACAGATATTTAGGTTGTTTATTGAAAATATTATCCTTCCCCTACTGTTCTTCTGTCTACTTTTATTTTATTTGCATCTATTTCTGGGTTCTATAATACTGCATTATCTTAGCTATCTAATATTTTAACAAGATAACAAAATATTACTTATTACAGCTTTATAGTAACACTAGATATAATGTAGACTAAATCCTCTAATTTCCTTCCTTTAATATTTTCTTTACTTTTGACTTTTGCAGTTCAATATCCCTGTGATTTGTTGTTTTCTCTATGGACTCTTACGAAACATCAGTTAGATTCATTCTAGGTACCTTATGCTTTTTTGTTGTAATGGTTAATAAACCTTTAAACATTTTTTTCAGCCTCTAATTGTGTTGGTTTATGTAAATACATTAACTTTTCCACAGTGCAAACTCACTCAACTTATGTATTTATTTGAATAATTCAGTATAGATTATCTCATGCAAATTCATGCCATCTGAAATAACAATTTTCTTTTTGATTATTTATTTTACTTGACATATTGCATTGGCTAGAAACCACCTCAAGAAAAATGTTAAATAGAAGCAATGATATGATATAGTAATGCTTCATTCCCAAGGGAGGCTTCCCTGATAGCTCAGTTGGTAAAGAAACTGCTTGCAATGTGGAAGACCCCAGTTTGATTCCTGGGTCAGGAAGATCCCCTGGAGAAGGAATAGGCTGCCCACTCCAGTATTCTTGGGCTTCCCTTGTGGCTCAGCTGGTAAAGAATCCACCTGCAATGCTGGAAGCCTTGGTTTGATCCCCTGGGTTGGGGGACTGAGAAGAGAAAGGCTATCCATTCCAGTACTCTGACCTGGAAAATTCCCGAATTCAAACAGAAAGATTTCATTGTTAGTAATTTAGTAAGTAATTAATTAAATTTTATCATCAGGTATATTTTTGCCATGGAGTTTTGAAGAACGTTCCTTTATTTTTTTGGTTTACATTATTATGCAATGAATGAATATTATCAATTCCCTTTTGCACATAAAATATGAACTTTCTTTTTGTATCCTTGTAATACAGTAAATTTTATTAATGAACTTATAAAATAAATTTGTATTCCTAGGATAAATCCAAATTGATTGTGGTTTTATACACATACATAAGTGTGCATACACACACACAATTAATTTAATTTGAGTTGCCAATGTTACATTAAGATTTTTAAAGCCTATGAGACAGATTGACTGCAACTTGCATTTTCTTACACTGTCTTTTTCAGGTTTGGTATTAAGATAGTCTTAAACCAAGCTATTACGTGTTATTCTTATTTTTGGTGAGCGTGTGTAAATTGGAATTTATTTTGTTGGAGGTGGAGTAATTTCTTATTCAGTATCTTTAATGATTAAAGAGTACAAAATGTTTGTGTCATTTTTGTTTATTTATTAAGGTAAAACATATACATGATAAAATGTCTATATCTTTAGTGTTAAGTTCCTTGAATTTTAATAACATTATATACCCAACTTTGTATTCCTTTGTGTCCTTTCCTCGCAACCCCTGATAACTCTCCTACTTCCATCCTGGGATACAACAAATTTACTTGTGTCTCCTTGGATTAACACCTGTTCTTGGACTTCATATAAATGGAATGATATAAAATGTATCCTTCGGCTTTCGCCTTCTTTCTCTTAACGTGATGCCATTCAAATGCATCCATGTCACTGTATATATGAGGAGTTTATTCCTTCTTTAGCATGTAGTCTTATTCCACTATATGAATATATCACAATTTATCTGTTATCTAATAATGGACGTTTAGGTTCTTCCCAGTTTACTGCTATCATGAATAAGACCATTATGACCTTTATAAAAGGTGTTTGTGTGGAAATATATTTTCATTGGGTAAATACCCAGGAAAGGATTGTTGGGTCATTGGCAAATGTGTGCTTGTTATTGTTGTTCAGTTGGTAAGTTGTGTCCCACTCTCTGCGACCACATGGACTGTATCCATGGGGTTCCCCAGGCAAGAATCCTGGAGTGGGTTGTCATTTCATTCTCCAGCGGATCTTTCTGGGTCAAGGACTGAACTGGTGTTTCCCGCATTGTCAAGGGGATTCTTTACCACTCTGCCACCAGAAAATTCCATGTGCTTAAGTTTATGGGAAGCTGCAGATCAGCTTTCAAAGATGTATCAAATTTAACTCCCACACGAGGTATGCATACTCTAGCAGCTTCACATCTTCCATCATCTGAAAATGTCAGGTATCTTTATAGTTTTGGATTTTTTTGTGGGGAGGGGCTTTCCAATGTGTTAAATAGAATCTCATTGTGTTTTTAATTTACATCTACCTGAGGCCTAAATTATTATCACACTTTTTAATGAATTTTTGGCCACTCAAAAATCTTTTATAAAGTGTGTGTTCAAAACTTCTACTAATTTTAGATGTGCTTCTTGTCTTTTTTAATTACTTACTGTTAGCATTTATGATGTATTGTTCTTAAAATTTATTTGAAAGATTAACCTATATGAACATTTTCTAATGATGTATCTTGTCAACTCACTTCTTAATGGGATCTGTTCATGAATAGAAATTTGTAATTTTGATGAAGTTAAAATGTTTTCATTGTTGTGTTTCTGTAACCTATAAAAATGTCTATAAAAAAATCCATGAAGTTATTTTCTTGCATTTTCTTTTAGAAGCTTCATGAATATATATCTCTGATTTAGAAGTATATTTTGAAAATACAATAATTACATTTTACTGTAGTGTCCAATATTCTTATTAAGAAGTTACTGATTAGACTTTTTGTTTCTCCTTTGAGGATAATATGTCTTTTTATTCTGATTGCTTAAACTTTTCTCTTTGTATCTAGGTTTTAAGTTAATGTATATGAATTTTATGTAATGAAATTAGATATGACTTTCTGTATCAATTGCACTCATCTCACACACTAGTAAAGTAATGCTCAAAATTCTCCAAGCCAGGCTTCAGCAATACATGAACCGTGAACTCCCTGATGTTCAAGTTGGTTTTAGAAAAGGCAGAGGAACCAGAAATCAAATTGCCAACATCTGCTGGATCATGGAAAAAGCAGGAGAGTTCCAGAAAAACATATATTTCTGCTTTATTGACTATGCCAAAGCCTTTGACTGTCTGGATCACAATAAACTGTGGAAAATTCTGAAAGAGATGGGAATACCAGACCACCTAACCTGCCTCTTGAGAAATCTGTATGCAGTTCAGGAAGCAACAGTTAGAACTGGACATGGAACAACAGACTGGTTCCAAATAGGAAAAGGAGTACATCAAGGCTGGATATTGTCACCCTGCTTATTTAGTTTATATGCAGAGTACATCTTGAGAAACGCTGGACTGGAAGAAACACAAGCTGGAATCAAGATTGCCCGGAGAAATATCAATAACCTCAGATATGCAGATGACACCATCCTTTATGGCAGAAAGTGAAGAGGAGCTAAAAAGCCTCTTGGTGAAAGTGAAAGAAGAGAGCAAAAAAGTTGGCTTAAAGCTCAACATTCAGAAAACGAAGATCATGGCATCTGGTCCCATCACTTCATGGGAAATAGATGGGGAAACAGTGGAAACAATGTCAGACTTTCTTTTTGGGCTCCAAAATCACTGCAGATGGTGACTGCAGCCATGAAATTAAAAGACGCTTACTCTTGGAAGGAAAGTTATGACCAACCTAGACAGCATATTCAAAAGGAGAGAGATTACCTTGCCGACTAAGGTCTGTCTAGTCAAGGCTATGGTTTTTCCTGTGGTCCTGTATGGATGTGAGAGTTGGACTGTGAAGAAGGCTGAGCGCTGAAGAATCGATGCTTTTGAACTGTGGTGTTGGAGAAGACTCTTGAGAGTCCCTTGGACTGCAAGGAGATCCAACCAGTCCATTCTGAAGGAGATCAACCCTGGGATTTCTTTGGAAGGAAGGAACTCCAGTACTTTGGCCACCTCATGTGAAGAGTTGACTCATTGGAAAAGACTTTGATGCTGGGAGGGATTGGAGGCAGGAGGAGACGGGGACTACCAAGGATGAGATGGCTGGATGGCATCACTGACTCGATGGACGTGAGTCTGAGTGAACTCTGGGAGTTAGTGATGGACAGGGAGGCCTGGCGTGCTGCCATTCATGGGGTCGCAAGGAGTTGGACACAACTGAGCGACTGAATTGAACTGAACTGATAATTACTTTACTTGGGTTGATGTAGTAGAGCTTCAGTCTGTGGCTTGTTATCCTTTTTCTTCTTTGGAATATTCTTGGCCATTATCTCTTGCAATACTCTTTCTTTACAATTCTATCCTTTTCCCTCCTTTGTAAAAACAATTACACATATAGTATTATTTTTTAAAACTCTCTTCTGTATTTTTTTTTGTATGTAATTTCCATGCTTACATTCATCTGTGACTATAGGATGGATATATTCTTCTGCTTTATCTTCCCATTCACTCAGTCTCTTCAACTTTATATAATCTCATCTACCAATTTCTTAATTTATTCATTTTTTCAATTTTTAATTTTTCAGTGAGTTCATTTTTTATGTTTCCTATTTTGTGATTATATCTTCTATTTAGCAAAATTTTTCCAATCTGGGCCTTAGACCTTGTGAAATCTGGTAAATTTCTATTGCATTATACTCTGACTCCTGTCATGTAGTTTAAGGGTCTTATCTGAAAACTTGTTGTATTTACCAGTATCTCCTTGTTTAGAAAATCTAAATTCTACTGAAAGAAATGCTTAGCTACTCAGCTTCTCACTTTTAGCTTTCAGAATAAAAATTTGCTGTGAGGAGAGGAAAAATTCTTGTTATTCTTATTTTCTCTTTGTATTATACCTTGAAAGTCTAGTTTTCCAATGCCTCAATAAGACATTTCACTTATAAAATTGGTATGAAACAGTTACTTTTGTCCAAAATTTATTTTTTAAAATTTCTGTTTTTTCAATTGTCAATATAATATAAAAGAACTTACTGTTGAATAAGTTAGTATGAGAAAACAAAATATACTTTAATTGTCAGAAAAATTAATAAAAATAAAAGGCAATATCTTTTGCAAACTTGAAGTTTTAAAGTTCATTTGTTCTCTGATAAGTTTGTCAGTCTATATAACTTATAATTTATATGATTCTATTTAAGTTACTTTTATTCTAGATTTTCACATTTTCATCAATTTAGAATTAGAAATAGTATTTCATAACCCATTCCAACCAAATACAAACTAAATATCCACCTTAAAATGGATATTTATATAAGCAATCTGTATTAGAGTTTTAAAAATATATGAAGCAAATTCAGAATTAATATACAGAACTTTTAAAAATATTTATTTCATATTACCAAAGATAACAGTCATTGTTATTTGCTTATTATTAATATATTATTATGTTTGCTTTAGAACACAGTCCCACATTTTGTGATAATGCTCTTATGGAGAGGTGGATTCTAAATTTTTCTTTTGTGTCTGTTTGTTTTTCTTCATCCATAAGAATATAACAGAAATATAATTCTGTGTGATTTTCCAAGTTTGGTAATAAAAGACTACATGGTTTTCACCTTTTGCTGCAACACTCACTCTTAGAAGCATGTATTCAGAGAAGAAATCTGACTACCCGGAAAGCCCATGACATGAATCAGCCCAACCAAAGGGAGAAGTCTGTGCGACACTTCCAGCTAAGCCTATGCTCTGGGCCTTCCCAGTCCAGGAGCCAGATGAATGAGTGAGGAAGCCTCCAAATCATTGCAGTCTCCAGCCATTGGAGTGACTTCCAGTTGTTCTGGCTTTTCCAGTTGAGATAAAAATATGATTCAGAAGCAAGCTATCCTCACCCTGTTCTATTTTAAATCTTAACCCATGATACCATAAGCAAAATAAAATGATTGTGTTTTGGTGATTTGACATTTAAAAGGTAGAAAACCAGACCATAATTTGGGCACAGAGCCAAAAATTTGGAGAGTTTCATAAAAAGCCTATGACATGCTGATTTGGGGAGTAAATATATGGACTCCCACCAGTCCTTAAAGAGCCTGTCTATGGAAGATTGAAAGAAACAGGAAAATGTTATTGGAAGCTCAAGGAAAAAAAAAAAAATTCTTTTCTCTGACAGTCTTCCTAGCCTGTAAATGGAACTCAAAGTAAGAAAGATTGAAAAAATAAATAAATAAAATAAAAGCTGGAGTATTGTCAAAAAACATGGCCTCATAGTAGAAATGAAGGCAGCGTTTGAGAGAAAAATTCTTCATTGAGGTCCAGAGAGATTTAAGGTGCTTTCTTGTAGATGTTTCAGGAAGTCATAAGGTCTTCTAACAATCTTAGAGTTAGACCTTGCAGATACTGTTAGAGAGTAAGAATTCTAAGGGCTTTTCATACAGCAGTCTCAAAGTTGTGAGACCTAAAATAGTGAAAGACTTAAGTGGAAGATGTTTGGAGTTACAAGTTTTGTCTAAGGGACTGAATTATGAATCATGCATTAAAGACATGTTTCTAAAGGGATTATACCAGTCTGCCCTGAGGGGATAAATACATGTAAAATAAATTGTGTTCTTTATATGCTTATAATGCTGTGAGTATCAAACTCAAATGTGAACACAAACAAGGCAGAGCCACATGCTGCAGAGAATTACTTTCAGGAAAAAAGACTGAGCCCAAATTAAGTAACTGGTTTGTGCACATGCCTGGCTTATGAAACTACTATGAACTGATAACTGTGTACCTTCTCTTTTTCCTCTACTTTTTGAGATACAGATTCTGTAAAACATTATATTAGTTTCAAAGGTAAAACATAATGATTTGATATATGTATATATTATTAAATGATCACATACATCAAGGATATAAGCTCCTGTATTTCCTATTTAGAGGCAGAGGATACAAGAAAAGATATGATGAATATGCTAAGATTACTAATAATTGGTTGATGGGCTTACTAATTTATTCTTATTTTGTCCAAAGTTTAATTTGCATAGATTTAGGTATTAATCACCAATTAATGAGATAAGTCATAAAATAAGTCTATTGTTTATCTATTCAACTATCATTTTGAGGTTTTTTTTTAATTTCATTTATTAGGAACCACTTTATACGTTTTAGATCATGGTTCCTGACACATTGAATTTTAAGTAATTCTTTGTGCTGAAAGTAATAGGGACTTTGGTTTCCTGTAGATTCCAACATATTTGTTAAAGATTTATTAAATGAATATTTTAAAAAATGTCCTTTGATTTAATGACCATGCCTTTTGTGTTCTAACACTGAGTTGCTATAAGAAGTTTTAACTTCCTGAAGATTATTCAATTTTATTGAATCAAGATCTAAATTGCTTGCTCAGTCTTAGTCACCATTTATCAGATGCAGAACCTAGCAATTTCCCATAGGCCCATAAGACCATTTATGAAAGGAAACTATTGTTTATGAATTAATCACTATAGTCTTTTGGTATCATATATTTCAATATGGCTTTCTAAACTTAGTGTATAAGAAAATGATGTCACAAGTATACTCTGATTGGAAATTCCTAAAATCAAGTTATTTTCATTTTCATGGAGCAAAGAAGATTGACTTTCAACATCTGTGTTCTTTGGAGATTACTGTAGCACAGATAATCATTAAAGTGTCATTTACCTTTGCTCTCACTACATTTGTAACATTAAAGTACCAACTGGGTCTTTTTGAATTTTTTATTTTAAAAGGGTACACAGACATTTTTTATGAATAAATGAAAGTTATATAAATAGATTCAGAAACCCTAAAATTTATCTTAATTTATTCTTAAGTACACATGAAATATAAAATGCAAACAGTCTATGCAAAGAATTAATTCACAGGACACTATAAGTTCCAAGAATATTATAATAACTATCACAACATGAGGGCTTCCCTGGTGGCTCAGAGGTTAAAGCATCTGCCTAGAATGTGAGAGACCCAGGTTCGATCCCTGGGTCAGGAAGATCCCCTGGAGAAGGAAATGGCAACATAATGTTAATATCTATACAATACAAAAAGAGGTCAATTGTGACATCAAAGCATAAAAGGGATGGGTTTGATTCCTGGGTTAGAAAGATTTCCTGGAGAAGGGAATGGCTATCCACTCCAGTATTCTTGCCTGGAGAATTCCATGGGTAGAGGAGCCTGGCTGGCTACAGTCCATGGGGTTACAAAGGACTGGACATGACTGAGTGACTAACACTTTGATTATATATAAATAGTTACTCTAAACACTAAATGTAAATGGATTGAATTCTCCAATCAAAGGCACAGAATCACTGGATTAAAAAAAAAAAAAGCAAGATTCAACACATTCTACGTATGGGATACTAACTTCAGCCTGAAGACACACATAGGCCCAAAGTGAGGAGATGGAAAAAGATATTCCATGCAACTGAAAGAAAACAGTGCAGGTGAATTCTATCAAATATTTAGAGAAGCACTAATGCTTATTCTTCTCAAACTCTTTCAAAAATAGCAGAGGAAGGAACACTTCCAAACTCATTCTACATGTCTACCATCATTCTGATACCAAAACCAGATAAAAACATCACAAAAAAGAAAATCACAGGCTAAGATCACTGATGAGCATAAATGAAAATATCCTCAACAAAATTCTAGCAAACAGAATCCAGCAAAGCATTAAAATGATCACACACCATTAGCAAGTCAGGTTTATGTCCAGGATGCAAGCATTCTTCAATGCATGCAAATCAATGTTATATACCATAGTAAAAAACTGAAAGATAAAAATTATATGGCTGCCCAACCCCCACTGCTGTCGGACGCAGGCGTTTGTGCTGCTTATCCATTGGGGGTTATACTGTTGAATTCGTAATCTGTTGGTTTTAATTATTTATTTATTCTTCCTTCCTGTTATGTTGCCCTCTGTGCTTCCAGGGCTTGCCCCATACACAGCTGTGAGAAAGTGCCCCAATTTTAGGGAACCTCTCTTTTAAGAGTCTCTTCCTGGGACGGGATTCCCTTCCTGTGCCAGGGTTCCCTCCCTACCTCCTCTGTCTCTATCTTCGTTTTTTAAAATAATTCCTACCTGGTTTTGAAGCCAATGATCTGCTTTGCTGGATGCCTGATGTCCTCTGCCAGCAGTCAGAAGTTAAATGGATTAACGATCTAAATGTAAGACCAGAAACTATAAAACTCCTAGAGGAGAACATAGGCAAAACACTCTCCAACATAAATCACAGCAGGATCCTCTATGATCCAACTCTCAGTATACTGGAAATAAAAGCAAAAATAAATGGGATCTAATTAAAATTAAAAGCTTCTGCACAACAAAGGAAACTATAAGCAAGGTGAAAAGACAGCCTTCTGAATGGGAGAAAACAATAGCAAATGAAACAACTGACAAACAACTAATCTCAAGGATATATAAGCAACTTATGCAGCTCAACTCCAGAAAAATAAACGAACCAATAAAAAAATGGGCCAAAGAACTAAATAGGCATTTTACCAAAGAAGACATACGGATGGCTAACAAACACATGAAAAGATGTTCAACATCACTCATTATCAGAGAAATGCAAATCAAGACCACAATGAGGTACCATTTCACACCAGTCAGAATGGCTGCGATCCAAAAGTCTACAAGCAATAAATGCTGGAGAGGATGTGGAGAAAAGGGAACCCTTTTACACTGCTGGTGGGAATGCAAACTAGTACAGCCATTATGGAAAACAGTGTGGAGATTCCTTAAAAAATTGCAAATAGAACTGCCTTATGACCCAGCAATCCCACTGCTGGGCATACACACTGAGGAAACCAGAATTGAAAGAGACACATGTACCCCAATGTTCATTGCAGCACTATTTATAATAGCCAGGACATGGAAGCAACCTAGATGTCCATCAGCAGATGAATGGATAAGAAAGCTGTGGTACATATACACAATGGAGTACTACTCAGCCCTTAAAAAGAATAAATTTGACTCAGTTCTAATGAGATGGATGAAATTGGAACCGATTATACAGAGTGAAGTAAGCCAGAAAGAAAAACACCAATACAGTATACTGACACATATATATGGAATTTAGAAGATAGTAATGACGACCCTATATGTGAGACAACAAAAGAGACACAGAGGTATAGAGTGGACTTTTGGACTCTGAAGGAGAGGGAAAAGGTGGGATGGTTTGGGAGAATGGCACTGAAACATGTATACTTTCTTGTAAGAAACGAAGCACCAATCTATGTTCAATGCAGGATGCAGGATGCATGGGGCTGGAGCACAGGATGATTCAGGTAGAGGATGTGGTGTGGGAGGTGGGAGGGGGCTTCAGCATTGGGAGAGTGTGTTCACCTGTGGCTGTTTCATGTCAATGTATGCAAAACAAATACAGTATTGTAATTTAAAAAAAAAAGGAAAAAAAATTATATGATTATCTCAATAGATGCAGAAAAAGCTTTCAAGAAGATTCAGCATACATTTATGATAAAAACTCTTCAAAAATATGCATAGAAGGAACCTACCTCAGCATAATAAAGGCCATATATGATAAACCCATGGCAAACATTATTTTCGAAGGTGAAAAACTGAAAGCATTTCCTGTAGGATTAGGAACAAGACAGGGTGCCCACTCTTGCCACTATTATTCAACATAGTTTTGGAATTCCTAGCCACAGCAATCAGAAAAGAAAAAGAAATTTAAAAAAAAAACAAAAACAGAAATCCAGGTTGGAAGAGAAGAAGTAAAACACTCACTGTTCGCAGATGAATGATACTATATATAAAAAACTGTATTATATACTTGAAAACTGCTAAGATAGTATATTTAAAATTTCTCACCACACAAAATAAATGATAGGTGTTAGCTAACTCCATAGCGATACCTGTCTTATAATATATGAGTGTATCAAACCAACACATTGTATAACTTACACAATTTTATGTTAATAAAATTGGAGAAAGATATGCTGGGTTTAATATAAAAATGTGTATGCTAATCTAGATAGCATATTGAAAAGCAGAGATATTACTTTGCCAACCAAGGTCGGTCTAGTCAAAGCTATAGTTTTTCCAGTGGTCATGTATAGATGTGAGAGTTGGACTGTGAAGAAAGCTGAGTGCCAAATAATTGATGCTTTTGAACTGTGGTGGTGGAGAAGACTCATGAGAGTCCCTTGGACTGCAAGGAGATCCAACCAGTCCATTCTAAAGGAGATCAGCCCTTGGTGTTCTTTGGAAGGAATGATGCTAAAGCTGAAACTCCAGTACTTTGGCCACCTCATGTGAAGAGTTGACTCATTGGAAAAGACCCTGATGCTGGGAGGGACTGGGGGCAGGAGGAGAAGGGGACGACAGAGAATGAGATGGCTGGGATGGCATCACTGACTTGATGGACATGAGTTTGAGTGAACTCCGGGAGATGGTGATGGATAGGGAGGCCTGGCGTGCTGCGATTCACGGGGTCACAAAGAGTCGGACATGACTGAGCGACTGAACTAAACTGAACTGAACTGAATACATATGAAATTTCAGACAGAAATATTCTGAAAAATATTTTAAAACAGACAAAGGTATTTGGTCATCATATCATAAAACAAACACAAAAAGTTATACTTGAACCCAAGATAGGTATTCCAGCAGTTATCAACAAATTAAAATGAATGGATGACATTTCATGATAATATGCAATGTTCCTAACCAAGAGGGCTTTTATAACATTAAAACAGTACAACTTTCAGAAAAAAAAATAAAGATGTAGCATATCTTAATTAAATGTAGTATAAAATTATCTATTCAGTTTGAGGCATTCTTTTATTCTTTCATTAAAACTACCCCCACACACACACGTATATATGGCTGCCCAGGTGCAGACAGTGGTAAAGCACCCACCTGCCAATGCAGGAGATGTAAGAGATATGGGTTTGATCCCTGGGTTGGAACAATTCTCCTGCAGGAGGACATGGCAACCCACTCCAGTATTCTTGCGTGGAGAATCCCTATGGACAGAACAGCATGGTAAGCTATAGTCCATAGGGTCACACAGAGTTGGACACAACTGAATTGATAGCACATATACTTGCATATATGCTTGACTGAGGTAAGAGTAAAGTGGTCATGTTTTCTATTTATCATTTAAATTTCAAATAAAACAGAATACTGCTATTAAGGAAAAATATAAGTGGAGAAGTGTTGTTTTTCCTTTTCTAGACAACACAAAAATATTTCTAAACATACATTTCACTCTACTGCTAAAAATTGCCTTTAATCCATATTTTTTTCCAGCCAATAGCCAGTTCCAATAGGTCATTTAGATAATCTATAACTATTTCACCTTCTCAGGACAATGTCCAGCTCTATGATATGGAAAAATAAATGTTTTATCCCAGTGATATTAAACTGGGAGGGCCACTGGATTGGTTTTGGAACAGGGTCAAGATCTCAGTGTTCTTCCCTCAACTGAATTCTAGAAGAGCCCCAGATTTTCCCTAACATGTAGTCATTATCGTGTAAATGAAGCTGAGTGATCATATGGCAAAAACTTAAGCAATTAACATACAATGGTATTTTTACATATAGACTGGTATTTTTAGAAGCATGACCTTTTTTGAATAATGAATTTCATTGGCTAATCGGGGGAGAGAAGAGAATAATAAAAATATATCTAACATATAAAAATTAATGTTACCTGGAAGAAAATGCTGAATAACATAAATACAAATAGTTTCCCCAAAGAATGATATTTTAAATGAAAACATTTGAAAGTGGAAAGGCACGGGGGGAAGAAACAAATAATGTTTGCTTGTTTTTTTAATAATTGTTTTTGCATCAATTTAATGAGTAAAGTAAAAAATCAATGTTAATTTTACATTGTAATTTCATTTAACAGCTTTCTTTTTAAAATAACATTTATATATCACAGTGCTCAGACTATGGAGGTATATTGTGGATGACAGACATACACTCTTTCAATGGAAATATAATAATTATAATTTTGCTACTTAAAGGAATATTTAGACTTACTTTTACTCATTTAGATACCTAAGACAGGGAATGCAATCTTAAATATCTTCCTGTCTTTCAGGAAACTCCTCACAAATCATAGGTTAAAAGCAATGTTAAGAATAATTTGGTTAAAGAAAATACTATATGACTTAAAATAAAACTAGGTTCTTAAAACATAAAACTATACTTTGCCAAGATTATTTTTTACTTTGTCACATACACAGTAGTCTGTTTTTGAAAAAAATAAGAAAAACCTTTTCTGTTATTTTTTAAATGATATTTAAAATTTCTGTTATTTTTCAGCCTGCCAATTGCAAATAAAATTTGATTAAAAGTTTATTCATTACACACCTTTTGATAAGACATTCTGAAATATGTATTTGCAGTAGCCATTGATGGCACACTCAGAAGCTATGCTGTCATTCCAAATAGATCTGTCTAACTTATCACTTAAAGTAAGGTTTGATCCCTTTGGATCAAACACATACAAGGTTTAAGACTTATGGTACAAATTAGAGGAAGGGAAATGTTTTTTAAAAAGCCAACTGTTTAAAATGCAAAATTGTCTTTAAAAAATTCTCCTTATGGAAATACAAGCTCTCACTGAAGTTTTGTCTACACTGGTAATCTTTCTCTATGATATTTGCCAGTGTTCACTGTCTATCCCCACTGGAAAGAAAGAAAATGGATGCTTTCCATCTGTAGCAAAATAGAGTCAAAACAAACGTATTTAAATTGGAAACATTCGTGGGTAAAAGAGCTATTCTCCATAAAAACATCTGGTTGTACTTTTAAGTCATTGCCAAATAAACGCATGCTGGAAAATCTATTTTATGCCACACATGGTCACCCATGTAGATGTAGCTTAAAACTGTTTTTGTTTGAGGTCAACACCCTATTTTAAGAAGGAAAGTACAGATTTGTAAGTGTGCAGTGATTTCTTTCTTTCTTTTTTTTTTTTTTTACAATACTACTGGAATGGCCATGGAAGTTTGAATATGTCTATTTTTTCCCAGACAAGGAACAAAATACGACAGACAGTGCTTTTGATAGTTCTCAGGTAGACAGTGCAAAGACTGATATAATGATAGTTGTGGGACAGATCAAACAGCTACTTATTTGTGGACAAAGACTGCTTGTGGTTTCTGGTTTCAGATAGGTTTTTTGTTTTGTTTTGTTTTGTTTTGTTTTACATTGACACAGAGAGATAATCAACTAAAAAGATGTGAAGAGAGAGAATCTCAGACTGTTTGATTGACTAAGTTTGTTATTGTGCTTGCATGCTTAGTCGCTCAGTCATGTTCAACTCTTTGTGATCCCATGAAATGCAGCCCACCAAGCACCTCTTTCCATGGGATTCTCCAGGGAAGAATCCTGGAGTGGGTTGCCATTTCATTCTTCAGGGGATCTTCCTGACCCAGAGACTGAACTTGGATCTCCTGCTTTGCAGGTGGATTCTTTCCCATCTGAGCCACCAGGGAAGACCATTTGTTAGCATAGGTAATCCATAACAATGGTTTAACAGAGTAGAAGTTTCTTTCTCACTCAAGTTTAATGCAGGTGTTTCTGGTTGGTGGGCAGCTTTCTATATTGTCTTTTAGATCTAGATTCTTTCAGCCAAGTGGTTCTTCCAATCTGTAGGGCTCAAAGACTACTGAAGGTTTTTTTAAGTTGAATAATCAAAGAATTTAAAAATTATGCTGGATATTTTCACATGCTAGGTCTGAAGCTGTGTATTACACTTCCTTCCACATCTTATTGGCCATACCTAGTGAAAGGAAGTCTCAAAGTTGTCATCTACCTGTGTAGCAGGACATACAGTATACAGGTTTTGGTAAATGCAAAGTTGTCTCTGCTGTTCTCAGGAATAGAGTTAAATAGAGTTAAATAGAAAGCTCTTGAAATATTAAAAGAAAGCATTTTAAGTTTCATTATATCTCACGCACATGTCAGAACAGGGTCACTGAACTTTGTCTCTCCTTTTCACAAAGAATGTCAGCTACCTATAAGTTAACCCTCAAATGTGCTTCTGAAAATGTGTCACAGGCATACATGAATACATCCACTACTGCCACACCACTTTTTATCTGCTTAGCAACTGCTGTGTTCTACTATTTTCAAACATCATGTACCCACTACTGCTACATCTGCCACCATCTACTGATGGTCATCTTCTAGACTGTCCTGTGTCTCAACACCTATGCACATTTAAAGACAAGACAGCATAGACCTTTGTGATGTCAAATTTATACAATGTTCAGTTGCAAAATGAAAAAAAGGCTGTTAGAGGTGTACACACTTGTAAGGAAGAAAAAATTTTACTCTAGTTTTTTAGAGTCTCTGTCTAGGTCTTGGGATTAAATAGACATAAAACAGATTAATAAGATGAAAGCATATACATTTTTACATGTTATGGAAGCTTCCACAGGAAAATACTAAAAAGCCAATAGACCCAAGTGTTTATAAATGGTATACTAGGTTGTTAAAAAGAGTAATGATTGTGGAAAAATAACAAAAATATATAAGAAGACTAAAGGAAGGTAAAAGCAATTTAGCATTTTTCTTTTGGATTTTTTTTTAAATTTTTCTACTTTACAATACTGTATTGGTTTTGCCATGCATCAACATGAATCCGCCACAGGTGTACATAAGTTCCCACTCCTGAACTCCCCTCCCTCCTCCCTCCGCATCCCATCCCTCTGGGTCATCCCAGTGCACCAGTCCCAAGCATCCTGTATCCTGCATCAAACCTAGACTGGCGATTCATTTCTTATATGATATTATACATGTTTCAATGCCATTCTCCCAAATCATCCCACCCTCTCCCTCTCCCACAGAGTCAAAAAGTCTGTTTTGTACATCTGTGTCTCTTTGCTGTCTTGCATACAGGGTTATCATTACCATCTTTCTAAATTCCATATATATGTGTTAGTATACTGTATTGGTGTTTTTCTTTCTGGCTTACTTCACTCTATATAATTGGCTCCAGTTTCATCCACCTCATTAGAACTGATTCAAATGTATTCTTTCTGATGACTGAGTAATACTCCATTGTGTATATGTACCACAGCTTTCTAATCCATTCATCTGCTGATGGACATCAAGGTTGCTTCCATGTCCTGGCTATTATAAAAGCAATTGAGCATTGTTTAGTCATACAATTTTCTCTTGGCTTCCCCTCTCCGATGATAAGCTTTCTTTCCTCTTGGTATAGGGAAGAAATCTTTCACATGACAGTTTTATCTTTTAATATTTTTATGTTCTTTTTCCCTCCTCTCTAAAATGTCTATCATTCTCTTTTACTGAGAATAGTGGTGCTCAATTTAGAAAACTTCCCAGCTTTTAAAAAGTATAATAAAACCCACCGAATCCCAGGGTCAAATTCATGGACTAGTGGTGAATGAGAGAATCTGCATGTAAGAATAGAGGGACAGGAATTATATGTGTCAGACTAGAAGGGGCAGCTACCATCTAACTTGAGCCAATAGTTGTCATAATGGAATGCATACAACCTATTGCCAAATTTTATGATTTTCCAAGGATGTTATGTATTTGGATTTTTTATGTGCAATCTCTAAAGTTTTAATTATTGTCATTTTATGCACTTTAAAAACTGAGTTTCTAATATGCACTGCCTGAGTGAGGTCCATTTGACCCTCTAGTTATATTTATGGATGTGAAATAAAGAGACTGCCCTCTCCATAGTTGGTTGTGTTCCAGATTTAATAATCATTATATATTTATGGCTTTACTCATTCATTCAGTTTGTACATTCATTCACTATTCCATTATTCAACAAATTTTGTACTATGTGCAATACACACTCTACTAAGTCGAAAATAAATCATCCTTGCCCTGAAGGTGCTCGGAACAAGAATGTCTTGTTAGAGATATACTAACAACCAGTTAAAATCCCTTTTATAAGTGCATTAATGATAAAAGGAGTGGTAATTCTCTTAGGATGACATTTAATGATAAGTGGGAGTTTGCCAGGGAGAAAAGGCATGGAAAAAACAGTATAGAAAGCCTGAATGCATGCTCATTTACTTCAGTCGTGTCTGGCTATTTGCAACCCTATGGACTGTAGCCTACCAGGCTCCTCTGTCCATGGCATACTCCAGGCAAGAAAACTGGAGTGGGTTGCCATGTCCAGAAAGCCTAGGTGGTTTAAAACAGCAGAATACAGTTGGGAAAACCTGCAGAAGTTCTATATGGCTTGAGCAGAAGATGCTATTGGGAGTGGTAGAAACCAAAAAATATAGATTTGTGAGAATAAACAAAACCTGACACAGTATTTATAATATTGCTAAGTATTAACACTGATCTTTATCATTACAACTATATTCATTGGCATATTATTTGATTACAAAACTGAGTCACAGAAAATAACTACTTGTGATAAAGGAATTTGATAATTCATATAGCAAATATAAATTTTGCTTTACTAAAAGATGAGCACTTATTACATTTTTATTTTGTCTAGAGATTACTTCTTATCTCAAGAAAGTAAAAGAAGTGACTACTAGAACTGCTATGTTAAATTTAAATCTGAAAGAATAAATATTAAGTGACAATATTTTTTGGGGAAAATGATCATGTCATTTAAATGTGTATGATGGCCAAGGCAAAAAACACTGAGCATGAATAAAGACATCTCCTTTACCTTAAATGTATGAACTTCCTTCACTTCAACAAAAAGATTTAGCACCTTAAAATTTTGTGGCTAATGAAGAAAGGGAATATTTCAAATCTATACTTCCAAGTTCAGTTCCTTTCAAGAAACAAAATGGAAAATCAGCTAAAAGACATGTGGCTTCCTAGAACAATCTATAATGTTGATAAAAATAAAATTATGACATGATAATAACCTGCTAATATCACAGTTAATTAATGTGTGTTCCATTAATGTTTGCTCCTTGGAAGAATAGCTCTGACCAACCGAGACAGCATATTAAAATCAGAGACATTATTTTGCCAACAAAGGTCCATCTAGTCAAAGTTATGGTTTTTCCAGTAGTCATGTATGGATGTGAGAATCAGACTATAAAGAAATCTGAGCACTGAAGAATTGATGCTTTTGAACTGTGGTGTTGGAGAAGACTCTTGAGAGTCCCTTGGACTGCAAGGAGATCCAACCAGTCCATCCTAAAGGAAATCAGTCCTGGGTGTTCATTGGAAGGACTGATGCTGAAGCTGAAACTCCAATACTTTAGCCACCTGATAGGAAGAACTGACTTATTGGAAAAGACCCTGATGCTGGGAAAGATAGAGGGCAGGAGGAGAAGGGGACGGCAGAGGATGAGATGGTTGGATGGCATCACCAACTCTATGGACATGAGTCTACGTAAACTCCGGGAGCTGGTGATGGACAGGGGAGGCCTGGCATGCTGCTGTCTATGGGGTCACAAAGAGTCGGACACGACTGAGTGGCTGAACTGAACTGAATATGCAAGATACAATAATTAACAGAACCTATAACATGACTATTATACTCATTTTATGAAAAAGACCCAGGAAACTTAAACACAATACTTCCCAAAATAATATAATAGAGATTATGGGATAAAAAATAGGCTTTGTGACTATGCAGTTAGTGTTCCAACCCAAGTTACTCTGAATATAATTATTAACACTCCTGTTGTTCTCCAATATAAAAGAATATGAACATAAGTTACTAGAGAATAAAATAGCATTGTCTTCTTTTATTGTTGTTTAGTCACTGATGTCTGACTCTGACCCCATGAACTGCAGGATGCCAGGCTTCTCTGTCCTTCACTGTCTCCCAGAGTTTGTTCAAACTCATGTCCATTGAGTCAGTGATGCCCTACAGTCACCTCACCCTCAGCCACCCCCTCCTCCTGCCCTTAATCTTTCCCAGAATCAGGGTCTTTTCCAATGAGTAGGTTCTTTGCATCAGGTGGCAAAAGTATTGGAAATTCAGCAGCAGTCCTTCCAATCAATATTCAGGATTGATTTCTTTTACGATTGACTGGTTGACCTCCTTGCTGTCCAAGGGACTCTCAAGAGTCTTCTCTAGCACCAGTTTGAAAGCATCACTTCTTAAATGTTCAGCCTTTATGGTCCGGCTCTCACATCCATACGTGATGACTGGAAAAATCATAGCTTTGACTATACGGATCTTTCTCAGCAAAGTGATATCTCTGTTTTTGAATACACTGTCTACGTTTTTCATGATTTTCTTCCAAGGAGTAGGTGTCTTTTAATTTCATGGCTGAAATCCCCATCCACAGTGATTTTAGAGTCCAAGAAAATAAAGTCTGTCACTGTTTCCATTTTCCCTCATCTATTTGCCATGAAATGATGGGACCTCACGCCATAATCCTGGTTTTCTGATTATTAATTAAGCATAATATATATCACAATATAATTGCATTCTACTTGGAACCAATCAACCTTCCTTTGCAGGTATTAATAGAGTTCAGGATATCACATTTCAGAAATATTCAGACATGTCTTTGGAAAAATAACTACATTTTGGAGAACACTTAAGATTATATTACCTTAAAAATGATGGGTCTAGTGATGTTTAAAGTACAAAATAGGACCATTGAATACTTAAGGAAAATATAGACATTCCTTTTCAAATTAACCAAGCAATAAAAAGAAAGTCAACAAAGTTCATTTAATGCAGCTCCAGAGAACAAATTTGAGATGGTGAGTGGAAGATAAAGAAAGAAGCTATGTAGATGAAGACTTTTAATATCCTATGATCTGAGAAATGTCATATGTATGTCATATATATATAATAATAATTTCTAAATTCTGTGAGGAAGATTTCATTTTAAAGAGGAAAAAAGTGAGAGTATTTGGAGAAGTTATAAATAAGAGAACTATTAAGTGGTAAGTGGCCTGCCAGTTCTCTTCCAAATCAAACCTTGTATATAAATAGAGTTCTCCAAGAATGGAGTGAAACATTCAACATATCCTTTGTGGTCTTGGTTCTCTTAGGTGCAAAAAGAGATTCTGGAAGTCAAGATTGTATTCTCTCCAGTTCCAGAAAAGATTGCCCCATGTTATTCTATTAGATTCATCACTTAGATTGTTTTCATATGTTCAGTTCATACATTTAAAGTATAATAATAAATTTTTAAATCACTAATTTAGGAAATAGAGGGATTAGTGTAATTAACTTTGATTCTATAAGACTGTTTAAATCTCATCAAAATGTTTCCCAGTTTTTATTTTGTGACAGATTGATTGGGCATGACCCATATACCGGTTGATAACTTTAAGACTTCAAGACTTGCCTACTCCCAACTACATAAACAATGAAACTTTCAAAGGAACATTTTAAGGAAGCAAAAGAGAAAGAAAAAAAAAAACTTATTTGTCCTTGCTTTTTTCTCATTCTCTACTCGTTATCATAAAGTTTCTATTCAGGAAAAACAAAACCCAAACCAGAATGCCTTTTATCTGTACATCTTTTCTACCAGAGTTAAATTAGCAATTAAAAAAAAAACAAGACTAAAATATTTTGGAGGATTTAAGAATAGAAGGTAATTAAAAACCCATCACTAACCAAATAACAGGCAAATACCTGAATGTTTCTTTTAGTCTTACTAAAATAAATTATATGATCCTAAATAAACAGATCAACAAGATAAAGACTACTACTGTGTAAAACCTGTATTTGTCAGTTTGATATCCTATATCAGAGAATTTATGTATTAAGGGGATTGCTTCCAGTTATAAGATTAAATGGGATCTGGTAAACCAATTATAAACTCTCATTTCCTCCAAGGATTACTTAAGCTTTTAGTTAAAAAGAGTTTGAGTTACTCACGAAAGATCTGTATTTTTCAGACACGCAACCAGTGACTCACAGGATGAGTAACAAGCAGACCAGTCCTCTTTATTCTTCCACTGCCTCCCTCAGCTCTCCCCTGCTTAGCCAAAACACACAAATTAATTAACTGCTTTCAGCATGCCCGTCTGTTGCTTATTTTAGTTCTTATCTTTCAAAGATGCTTTTAAAAAACTACAGTTTTTTCACGCATTAAACTGTATTTTAGGAGTTGACTGAGAGATACTCACTGAGAGATAAAAATATTATATAAGCATATAAATTTATATTTATTTATCTATACATCTATCCAGGTCCTGGGAGGAAATATGAAATCTGTACTGGAGCCATTCTAAAATTCACTTCAATATATTAAACCAACTCCTTTTACTTTTCTCTGAATCAGTTTTTATAATAGGCTGAATTCAGAAAAAACTCAATGAGAAAATTTTGTCCATATTTTGTCCCTTACAGTAATTATTTCAAATAATCCTTATTCCTAGTGTTCTTCCAGTTATTGAGATGACTCCTTGATGACGAGAGACAAAAAATCCCTGACCTCATGTAGTTTACATTGCAGTTTAATGGACAACTGATAATATAAACAACTGCACATGTTAAAGGATGATTACTATATAAAACAATAAGAATGAAGAATTGCTATTTATGTAAGAAGTTTACCAGCTTTAAAAAGAGAATGATAATTGAGCAAAAACTTGAAGGAGATAATAGATCGAGACATGTGAACATCCAGCGGAAGAATGTTCCAGGCAGAGAGAATGGTCATTTCAAAGGCAGCACTCTGTTAGGATGTGCTTGCCAGAGAGTTTTGAACTTTAAGATTCTGTAAGAATATACATCCTTAAGACACAAAGGAAGTAAATTCTTATGATATAATTTAATCCATAATATCATAGACACAAGAGTCTTTTGTTCATTCATTTATTTAAAAGCCCAAAAGATAAGTAATGAGCCTTTCATTGTCCTGAGCACTGGAAACAGAAACATGAGTTAGACAGTGAGGAAACACTCATAGAAGCACATCTTTAAACTTTACAAGTACCATAACAGAATGTGTACAAAACTCTTAGATGATAGTAAGTTGTATGACTAACCATCCTGGGAAAATCATGAATTTCTTCACTGAGGAAATGATATTTGATTTGCTTGCTGAAGAATGAGTAAGCTTTTACAAGGACTAAAGCAGGGACAGCCTTTTCTGGGCACAGAATCATATCTGGAAAAACAGGTTTTGAAGATAATATGAACATGCCTTGATTATACTAGATATGTAGTATATGAGAGGGCAAAAGGAGAAATGAGCAAAATGTGAAATACTGTCTGCTCAATTGTCTGGACTCTTGTGAATGTTTCAGTAGAAAACTAACATAATCAGGTTTATAAATTAAAACTGTTTGATGGTGGATGTGGAGGATGAATTGTACTATTCAAGCAACTTTCTACATTTACCAGCTGTTTATAAGAGATCCCTGTAGATACATATATAAAGATGCTTCAGCTCTTTAGGGAAGGCTTTATAACATTACATAGGAATCTTACTGCAAGTGTTGATGTTGAACAGAACTTCAGAATAGGATAGATTACTTCTGAAAATATTCAAGTTACAGTCCCAGGGAGTGTACTGTGAGGGTCTACACGATTCTGTTCTAGATTTTGAGCTATTTAGTGAGGAACATTCTTCCTAAGTAACTTTGAAGCAATATAAAATATTTGTTGAGTGCTTCTCATATATCCTGTACTGTACTGTGCTTTTTCCTTTTATGGATTACCTCATATACCCATGATAGCTCTGAGGTAGTTATGTAATTTTCCACATATTATAAATGAGGGAAATGATGAGTAGGAAGGTTAAATAACATCCTTAGATGTAAAACTTCTATTGGAATTAGTACCTTTGATTGCAAGTGTTTTGCTCTACTACTTCCTGGAAAATCTGGCCTCTACTATATAAGAATCTCTAGCAGTTTGCCATTAAGGGATAATGCACATTGGAAACATTTCCTTTCTATAGATTCTGAACTTGCTCTGTTGTATGCACTGAGATCTGTTGGAGTGATTAGAAAGATATATTGAGGTTAATCATGGCAAGAACTTGTTAATCATGGCAAGAACATGAGATTTTGCTATACCTACAAGCAGAGAGGTTTGCTTCTCCTAGCTTCATGTTTGCTGCTGTGAGAACCATGGTTGCTCATGGCACAAGATATGAATTTCTTGAGTCAGAGACAAAAGAAATTGTTACTCAAGGGAACTATAGATGCCAGAGTGTCAGCATTCACACTGGATCTTAAGTCTTGAATTTCAACGAGCAATTCAAAGAGGCCGTGTGATGCCTGATATATTGCCACAGGTTGGGTTATGAGAGAGGACTTTGAGTTTAGGGGTCTCAGATATTTTTCTAAGGATTATTAACGTCTGCATGACTTTTGCATTGGAGAGAGACTTTATTATACTAGGCAGTAAACAAACTAATCCCTTATTTTAGATATACCATTTCATTATTTCAAAATTGTTCCCTACACAAAAATCCTTAAATATAGTCTAGAACAAAGGTGGACAAGTTCTGAGTTTAAAATATAAACAGAAATGTAAGGAACCCATGGAGAATAGTCTCCTATGATCTCACTCAAAATGTAACTGTGCTGGAGTATATGTCAGGAAGTCTAATCAGCCATGATTTCTACCTTACATAAATGGAATCCCATGGCACCCTTTGGGAGGCAAACATTTCCTAAAAAATTTCCCCAGTAGCTCAGCTGATTAAGAATCTGCCTTAATGCAGGAGACCATGGTTTGATCCCTGGGCTGGGAAGATCCCCTGGAGGAGATCATGGCAACGACTCCAGTATTCTTGACTGAAGAATCCCCATGAACAGAGGAGGCTGGTGGGCTGCTGTCCATGGGGTCGCAGCATCGGACATGACTGACTGAAATGATTTTGCACACACAGCCCAAACCAAGTTCAGTTCCACTGCCAGAGCTATAAAGAAACTTGGTGATTTCAATTCATTATTAATAAGGTTGTATGGAATTTATTTTTAATCTAATATAGAAAACACTCATTCCTTGGTAGACTTTGACATCATCATTAAAGAATATGTGCTTGAAATAATTTTTTTAGCACTGTGACTGGTTGGATCATATACAACTTTGTTCTTGGTGATAGTCACTGTTGGCAAAATAATCTAAATTTTAAAGCACTTCTAATATAGATGGTCTTGATTCTCTCAGAGTCATGAATGAAAATGTGAAATTTTTCTTTTAACTACCAAATACAATTGAATTTTTCTAGTCAATAGATCAAGAAATTATTTCAATTTGTAAAGCATGTAACCTAAGATGGATTCTCACAACAGGCTATTGACACAAAAACTGAAGATCAGACAATTTAGTTATCTGATTTTTGATAAAATATGAGTTAAAGCATGAATGGAAAATCATGAGAGCTTCCAGGAAAGAAGGAATAGCAAAGAATATGCATGTAATGTGGCAAAACATTTACCACACTTGCAAATAACTGCAGGATTCCAATCAAAATAGATGAAGTTAACAGAAGAAATAAAAGACTGTGGAAATATTGATGCTGCCACCTGTTGAGAACTCTATAGATATGAAGCCAGAGGAACACAGTGAAGTAGACCTATCACCATAAATGAAGAAAACAATTGTGCCAAAAGGATGAAACTGTCCCAGAGGTACTGATATTGTCAAAAACTTCACGTTAAAGGAAATCTCAAAGACACTGGAAATACATAGGATAAAGTATGGGAGGCTGATCCAATCTGGAAAGAAATAGAACAATTTGCCACAGCACAGAAAAGACTTCTATTCTGTATCTTAAATTATATGATAAGAAGAAAGCAAGCACACTATTCAAACTAACCTGGATATATATATATATTTTCTTTTACAAAGAAAACATTTCTATTCTCATTTAAAATACAGTGAAGCAAATAAATATCCATCAATTTAAATGACCTATCTATATATGTGTGTACATATAAAATGGTTTATAATATTAATATATATTCTACACACCAGAGATTATTCTATAAGTATTAAGAATAAGCATCTTTCTATATTCCTGACAGCTTATTTTGGATACTCATTATATCTCACATAGAAAGCTATAAAAGACTTTTTACCATCATGAGAAATGCTGGGCTGGAAGAAACACAAGCTGGAATCAAGATTGCCAGGAGAAATATCAATAACCTCAGATATGCAGATGACACCACCCTTATGGCAGAAAGTGAAGAGGAACTAAAAGCCTCTTGATGAAAGTAAAAGAGGAGAGTGAAAAGTTGGCTTAAAGCTCAACATTCAGAAAACGAAGATCATGGCATCTGGTCCCATCACTTCATGGGAAATAGATGGGAAAACAGTGGAAATAGTGTCAAACTTTATTTTTTTGGGCTCCAAAATCACTGCAGATGATGCCTGCAGCCATGAAATTAAAAGATGCTTACTCCTTGGAAGAGAAGTTATGACCAACCTAGACAGCATATTCAAAAGCAGAGACATTACTTTGCCGACTAAGGTCTGTCTAGTCAAGGCTATGGTTTTTCCAGTAGTCATGTATGAATGTGAGAGTTGGACTGTGAATAAGGCTGAGTGCCGAAGAATTGATGCTTTTGAACTGTGGTGTTGGAGAAGACTCTTGAGAATCCCTTGGACTGCAACGAGATCCAACCTGTTCATTCTAAAGGAGATCAGTCCTGGGTGTTCTTTGGAAGGAATGATGCCAAAGCTGAAACTCCAGTCCTTTGGCCACCTCATGCAAAGAGTTGACTCATTGGAAAAGACTCTGATGCTGGGAGGGATTGGAGGCAGGAGGAGAAGGGGATGACAGAGGATGAGATGGCTGGATGGCATCACTGACTCGATGGACATGAGTCTGAGTGAACTCTGGGAGATGGTGATGGACAGGGAGGCCTGGTGTGCTGCGATTCATGGGGTCACAAAGAGTCGGACACGACTGAGCAACTGAACTGAACTGAACTGATCCTCATCTTTCTCACATTGCTAGTCAACACTTAGTGTCCCTTATATGACTATTTCTAAAATGCATCTATAGTCATGCCACAGCTTATTTTGCTATACAAAGATATTTTCTAACATCCTAATTTTGCTCATACTGCCTTCACCACAAATGTCTCATTCTCCCTTTTCTTCTTCCCTTTATTACATGAATGCAAAAACTAGCAAATATTTACTGGTGAAATATTTCATATAAATGAAGTAAATTAAGATAACATTCTCTTAGGTGTACTCTCACACATGGAAATATGGAAAATAACCTACTGTACTTCCATAAGGAAACATCAGAACTTCTATTTAGACTTAAATCTGAAATATAAAAGAGAAGCAAAGTTTTAATTTTTATTTAGGCAGTGGTATTCTTATGGATCCTCATGTCAAAAAGTCACAAGTCACACGAAGGCCAGAGTAGGAAGGCTATTGTACAAACAAGGGATATTTGCTCACATCTGCCATGTTGCAATCATTTGCACATCATGTAAATATGACTGAAGTGAATTTATGTATCATATCATTTTGCTTAAATCTTCCTTTACTAATTAAAAAAATAAATTTAAATTAAATGAAACAAGAATGAAGCAAAACATAGGGGGAACAGGAACTGACTTTGGATATGCATACTTGCTGCTGGTATTCAGTTCAGTTCAGTCACTCAGTCATGTCCAACTCCTCGTGACCCCATGAACTGCAGCATGCCAGGCCTCCCTGTCTATCACCAACACCTGGAGTCCACCCAAACCCATGTCCACTGAGTTGGTGATGCCATCCAACCATCTTATCCTCTGTTGTTCTCTTCCTCTCCTGCCCTCAATCTTTCCCAGCATCAGGGTCTTTTCAAGTGAATCAGCTCTTCACATTAGGTGGCCAAAGTATTGGAGTTTCAGCTTCAACATCAGTCCTTTCAAGGAACACTCAGGACTGATCTTCTTCAGAATAGACTGGTTGAATCTCCTTGCAGTCCAAGGGACTCTCAAGAGTCTTCTCCAATACCACAGTTCAAAAGCATAATTATTCAGTGCTCTGCTTTCTTTATAGTCTAAATCTCACATCCATACGTGACTACTGGAAAACCATAGCCTTGACTAGATGGACCTTTATTGACAAAGTAATGTCTGTGCGTTTTAATATGCTGTCTAGTTTGGTCATAACTTTTCTTCCAAGGAGTAAACATCTTTTAATTTCATGGTTTCAATCACCATCTGCAGTGATTCTGAAGCCCCCCAAAATAAAGTCTGACACTTTTTCCACTGTTTCCCCATCTATTTCCCATGAAGTGATGGGACCGGATGCCATGATCTTCATTTTCTGAATGTTGAGCTTTACGCCAACTTTTCCACTCTCCTCTTGCACTTTCATCAAGAGGCTTTTTAGTTCCTCTTCACTTTCTGTCATAAGAGTGGTGTCATCTGCATATCTGAGGTTATTTGTATTTCTCCTGGCAATCTTGATTCCAGCTTGTGCTTTCTCCAGCCCAGCGTTTCTCATGATGTACTCTGCATATAAGTTAAATAAGCAGGGTGACAATATCCAGCCTTGACGTACTCCTTTTCCTATTTGGAACCAGTCTGTTGTTCCATGTCCACTTCTAACTGTTGCTTCCTGACATTGCATACAGGTTTCTCAAGAGGCAGGTCAGGTGGTCTGATATTCCCATCTCCGCAGAATTTTCCACAGTATATAGTGATCCACACAGTCAAAGGCTTTGGCATAGTGCCGGAGTCCAGCCCTGGTGGATCCATTGTAATTTGAAGCGGGGATGGAGTCGGCGTCTAGAGGAAAATTGTTTAAAGATATGGAGAGAGATTAGAAAAGAATAGTGTAGTAGGAAAATTAGTGGAGAAAAGAATCTAAATAACTTGGTTTACATGGAGAACCAATAAAACCCTGAGACAAGGGGTTTGCACCACCTATGTAGGCCACAGGTGTCTTCCTGGTCTCCTGAAGGAGCGGAGACACAGAGTGCCTCCCCGTTCAGATCTTAGAAGCCCAGGCAAAATTAGGCCTGGCGAGCCTCCCGCCCTCCAGATGGGAATTCAGCCAGAAAACAAAAAAAAAGACGACATGGGGGAAACCAGTCTTTCCAGGAACTGGTCCATTTCTTTATTTTTCAGGTCCACTTTTATACTTTTAGTTGTACATAGAGATAAATGTAAGAAACAGAGTCACGCAGGGTCAGCTGCTCTGACCCTTATCTAAAGACAGTGTTCTTTGCATATCGTTGTTCTTACAAGGGTCTTACGTTTGTTTACAATATCTTCTGGTCTGGAGACCGATTAACATTTTATGGCCCCATCTTTCTTTCTATTGATAAAGGTTAGTCAATCAGAAAACTTGTTTTCCCTTAAGATTTACTTAGTCTTAAGATAGTGATAAAGTTACATTCTTACATAGCAAGGACACAATGATTTATAACAAAGAAAGAGGAGTACAGTGATTTATAACAAAGAGAAAATTCATTAACTCAAAAGTCTAGTATTGCTATCATCAAAACTACTATATTTCTTTTTCTACATTCCAATTACATCAATTAACATACTCCCAGGTGCCTAAGGATATGGAGGCCTGGCGGCAATCATTAACTCAGCAATGAAACCCTTCACCAACATGATTTTTATCTTTAGAACAACCCTATGCTAACTAAGACTTTCAAAATACTCCAAATTCTCTGTGCTGTTTATGGTTGAGAGGTTCTAAACAATCATGTATGTAGTAGCAAGACTGTGGATAATCCTGTCACACAAGCTAGTCTGCCAGCAGACAGGTTTGACCTGAGACACTCCTTTTATATGCAGGAGACTATTAACTGGATCTCTAAGTTAATTTTCCAGAGAAAGGTGGTCGGGGATAGCCCCTGTTAATGTCAGAAGAGTGTAGTATAACACACAGATTTTGGTTTTGGAGGGTAGATGCTCGAGCAGATATAACAGACTTCTTGAGTTCTTGATCCACTTTGCCTGCATGACCTTGTCATGGGTGGAGTCGGGGAGTCCTTTGAGTCCTGACTCACCTTTGCCCATCAGGGCTCTTCCTCATGACCTTTGCCATGGGTGGGATCTCCAGTGTTGGCTCCCGGCAACATAGTCAATAAAGCAGAAGTAGATGTTTTTCTCGAACTCTTTTGGTTTTTTGATGATCCAGCGGATGTTGGCAATTTGATCTCTTGTTCCTCTGCCTTTTTAAAAATTAGCTTGAATATCTGGAAGTTCACAATGGTTTACTTAACTTGGTGGTTGTTAAAGATGGAAAAGATGCTGCAGTTGCCTCGCAAATATGTGTAGAACTAAATGGATGACCTATATCATTTTGTAGTTAAAATATCATGAAGTCATCTTTTAGTTTTATCTGCCATTTCCCAAAAGTATTGAATATTGATAGCATAAAAATACTCTTAATCTTTAATGCAAATCTGATCGTATTTCAAACTAATAGAACAGTATTGCATTTTACGTTCTTTAATCAATTAGTTTAAAATGTGCTGAGTTGTTCAAGTGAAATAGTTTTAAACTGATTAGAAAATTCTGTTTTCCTGTACAAGTGGGCTGACATAAGAACCTTTGTAGGTGGCATGCTTTCAGAGATTTGAATCACAGAATGACAGAAACATTTACAAACACATCTTCATAGCTTGAATTTTTTTCAGAAAGCAGTTGCTTTCTTATTCATCACCAAATGCCACATTTATCTTTGAGGGATTGATAGGATATGTCAAGCCTGTATATGGTCACCCTGGTCATTTAACTTATATGCAGAGTACATCATACAAAATGCTGGGCTGGATGACCCACAAGCTGGAAGCAAGATTGCCAGAAGAAATAAACAGATATACAGATGATGCCACTTTAATGGCAGAAGTGAAGAGGAACTTAAGGACCTCAATGAAGGTGAAAGAGGAGAGTGAAAAAACTGGCTTAAAACTCAACATTCATGGAAGAAGATCATGGTTTCTGGTCTTCTTATCACTTCATGGCAAATTTACACAGGAAAAGTGGAAAGTGTCAGATTTCATATTTTGTGCTCCAGAATCACTGTGGACATTGACTGCAGCCACAGATTGAAAGAAACTTGCTGCATGGAAGAAAAGCTATGACAAACCAAGACAGTGTATTAAAAAGCAGAGACATCACTTTGTGACCCAGGTCCATCTAGTCAGGGCTATGGTTTTTCCTGTGGTCATGTATGGATGTAAGAGTTAGACTATAAAGAAAGCTGAGCACTGAAGAATAGATGCTTTTGAACTGTGGTGTTGGAGAAGACTCTTGCAAGTCACTTGGACTGCAAGGAGTTCCAACCAGTCCATCCTAAAGGAGATCAGTCCTGGGTATTCCTTGGAAGAACTGATGTAATCCAGTACTTTGGCCACCTGATGTGAAGAACTACTCATTAGAAAAGACCCTGATGCTGGGAAAGATTGAGGGCAGGAGGACAAGGGGATGACAGAGGATGAGATGACTGGATGGCATCACTGACTCGATGGACATGAGTTTGAGTCAACTCTGGGAGCTGGTGACAGACAGGGAGGCCTGGCGTGCTGCAGTTCATGGGGTCACAAAGAGTTAGACATGACTGAGCAACTGAACTGAAGTTAAATATAAATTGAACATTGACCCTGGCTCTGAATATATCACAAAAATTGGATTGTCAATAATAATGAAGCATATTCATTTGCTCTCACTCTTCAGTACTATTAAATAACAATCAACATTATATTTATGTAGTTTATATAAAATAAAATTAAGAGTTTAATATGTCAAATGTATCTTGCATGATTAATAAGTTTAAAGACATATTATTTGATTTCTCTAGGTGATTCTTTACCTCATTATGACTATTATTAATAAAATCATAAATAGTAATTTATGTTATTTACAATATTTTAAAGAGAGAAAAGCTTTTTGGTAGCATATTCATGTCATTTTGTATTACAGTAATATTTATGATCATTATAACACATTATATAGAACAGTATATGGAAATCATTATATCATTATATATATAATATATTATATCATTATATATCATTATATTATGTCATTCTTTTAAATTTATTCTAATTTTTATTTATATTTTATAGCATATCATATATTATGCCATTTGATATAAATACTTTATAAATATATAAAAGTACATATATTGATAGATACCCACTGAAACCATTTTACTAGAATGAGCAAAAGACTCTGATGCTTAACAGTCTCATTTTGTAGAAGTCACCTCCTCCTTGAAGCTTTCTTCTTTTTCCCTTTTTGGAAGTGTCTCCTCTGTCTCCTAAATTTTGATACTATTTTACTGAAACATATCGCCCACTCTGCTGTGGTGTAGCAATTTTAACCCTCCATTATTTTTGCTAGGTAACAGAAAACCTAAGAATGGTTCTTGCTCATCTCTGGAGCTCCTCAGACATCAACAGGTTCTGAGTTCATTGATAGTGCCTCTCAGAAATACATGTGGACTGAATTGTCTTAGGGTATAAAAATATATATGGAGTCTTGTTCGAAATAACTCTTTATCCTATTGTAGAGCATTTTCTCCTAGGTAAAGAGGGATTAAATTGCAAATCACTTGGGCTGCTTGACAAAAAATCTCCTTAGGATACCTCACCTCAAATTCAAATACTTGTAATTTAAATTGATGTTACACGATGATCTTGGATTTGCTGACAATATTCTCACTGATATATATGGGAAACAGAAACAGAAGCTGAAATAGGATCTGTGTGCTTAATCACTCAGTTAAACAGAATACATTATTGGTTTCAATGTTGAGTAATAATTTATTGACGTTTTGGCTTAAATTCTAGTAAAGACTGAATTTGTATAAATAGACAAAGCTATGCATTTGTTAGTGGGTATTGCTATGGGCATTAGGGGAAGCAAGTCTAGATATGAACATCTGTAACATTTTATTAATGTGCACAGGTTTGTTCAACTTCTGACGTTTCCTTAGCTCTTAAGAAAGTTAAGGTTAAATGTTAGTTAAGGAATTTGAATCCTTTCTGAAATCCTTTTCATTCACTGAATATTATTTTCTCTTACTCTGTCACTCTGTCTCTTCTTATGTGTGTGTGTTTGTGTATTTAAGTGAAAAAGAAAACTCAGGACTTATTCTTTGATTATTTCAAACAAGGCTCTATTTTTGGTATTATTTTTTACCTTTAGAGTCCTCTTTTTCCCTAGAGTAATTTGCTATATAAAACTCTATTACATAATAAAATTTGTATAAAATATTTAACTGTTGTTTTAATATTGTGCTATTTTTAATATCATTTATATTGCCTTTTAGTCACACTACATACTCTGGAAGTGAGTTACAGGATATGGCTATTTCTGCTTTTTGCTCTAGAGGTGCAGCATAACACAATTTACAATGAGTCACAACTTAAGCAAAAACAGAGCCTCTTTTTTCCTAACAGAAATAAAAGCAATACAAAATAACTAAATTAATGCAGAAAGGATGTTTCACTGATTTTTTTTCAACTAGCATTTTAAAATAAAATACAACAAATGTTTACATGAAAAATACAGCTTTTTCAAATATGCAAAATGATTTGATAGAAAAGGTAAATAAGCTAAAGTAGGGAATTAATGAAACTGGCTTTTAACAGAAATAACCATTCTATATTACAGTTTCCAAGGAAGGTCTAAAATAAAATTGTAGTAAAGGTGGTATCTCAAAGTTTTCATAGTTCTTCTCCGCATAGTATACCACAGAAGAACAATACTGAAATGAGTTAAAAGAAAGAAAAATTGACTTAGTTTTAGATTAAACATTTTTTCAAAATTACAATTTCATTTGTAAATGTAATTTATAGGGACAAATATGTGAAATGATTACTGATGAAGCTGTTAATTCTAATATGTTTCATTTCATTTAAAATCTATGTTTTCTCTTTAGTGTTCTCACATACTGCAGCAGAAATTCAGTTCTTAATTAACCCAGTGTATTTGCCTGAAAACATGTTTCCTGGGACATAGCTAAGTAGAGCTTATGACAAGGATGTAGCTGGAAACGCAGACATCTATTACTTTCTGAGTAAAGCAAAGGATTTTATCATCGACACAAATAAAGAATTTCAGCATTATTTATTTACTTTAGGCTTTTAAGATTCAGAGTTTAAAGAAAAACATTTAATTAAACCTAAGTGTTATATTAGATTTCTTGGTTAAAACCTGCTGCAGATAGTTATATAAACAAAATTCCCCGAGAAGCTTCTTGTTACTGCCCTGATTCACAATTCCAGTGTTGCCACAAACATTTTCAAAAGAAATAAAAACTTTAGTTATTAAATTGTCAGAGAAAAAGTGTTCTTTGAGTAATAAGAAAAATCATCCAGAATATATATTTTGCATTAATTTCAAGAAAATAATTAAAAAAATTCTGGCCAAGTAAACTGAAAAGTTTCTTAAAAGGAAGAATTAATAAATGAGTCAGTTAAGACAGGAAATACATGTTGTGCCTTGTGTTGCCCTTAGTACCCTGAGCCAAAGCGGTGGCCTACACAGTGGGTCCTCAGTAGGTTCAAAGAAAAGCAGAATGGTGTCTCTCAGCTAAAAGCCAAGTTAAAAATCCTTTGCTTTCACAATTCTATTTCAAACAGGATCGGTCACAAATACAAATGCTATTTCTGAATTCCTCCGAAATAGTTTCCACTTGTTTTCTTACCAGGTTGCTCTTTACTCAGGTTAGGATTTCTCTGCTGCTGCTGCTAAGTCGCTCAGTCGTGTCCGACTCTGTGCGACCCATAGATGGCAGCCCACAAGCTCCCCGTCCCTGGGATTCTCCAGGCAAGAACGCTGGAGTAGGTTGCCATTTCCTTCTCCAGTGCATGAAAGTGAATGAAAGTGAAGTCACGTGGTGGTATCCGACTCCTAGCGACCCCATGGACTGCAGCCTAGCTAAGTGCAATTAACTATGTACTAATTCTAAACAGAGACCTAAAATAGCATAGTTGTTTTCTACATTTCAAACAGTGGCAATAGTGTGTATATATTTGTGTGGTATGCTCAGGAAATGTTAAAATATTGCCAGACATGATTTTTATAAATTTAAGAAAATGGTTTAGAAAACAGGAATAGACAATTTTTGTCTCACTCACTGCATAACTTCACTTGACAATGAGGCTTGTGGCTCAGTACAGTACCACACTCTGATAACAAGACTAGCCTCTTTCTGCAGAAGTCAATACTAAATTATGTTGACTTGCCTTCTCATTTCTTTTCAATAACTAAGATTTTGCTCAAAATCTCCAAATTTTGAATAATATCTGAATAATCCTAGACCCTCCACTTCTCTCCTGCAAGGTATAAGATACTGGAAGACTTCCTTTGGTGGGAGGGCTCTGATTCCTTATAGTCAGACTATAATAATGCCCACCTCCTTAGGCTTCCTGATTACCGGGCCACTTGGTCCTAAAGTATTATTTTTTTTAATTGACCATTGCTGGGAGTGACATCACAAAACTTGGGTAGAATCCCAGAAGAATTCCTCATTGTCTTTATACACTGCTTCCTTAACAATATGGAAATATCTGAACCTAATTATATGAAAAATGTGTATCCACTTAAATTCCCTTATTTCTCATATCCCTGCTATCCTTGTAAATTACCTAAGATAAACAAATATATGCTTATCCTCTTTTCTTTTTTCTATTTTCACCTCCATACAACTCCAGGCTTCCTCTCCCTAATCTAACCTCACATTCTTACATTCTCACACCTTTCATTTATGGACCGTGAAATCCCCATTATGTAGCAAACAAACAAATAAGTCTCTTTCTTTTCAATTTATTTTGTGACATTTCTCCACCTATTGCTCTAACTGAATTTTGTTGATTTGTAGGACAGTCACAGCATGCCTCAAGCCGATGTTATTCATTCACCCACACCTCTCATATCTCTGGTTCACGAGTGGGAATTCAACATTCTTCTCATTTTCCAAGCTGATTCCTGTGATTATTTCAATTCTCTCTGGAAATTCCCTTGCTCATTTGGAGCTCAGGACATTTGGCTCCTTACCAAGTATACTAATCACTCTCCCTCAAGCCTTGGGGACTTGAATACATCACTCTGTGTTTCTCCCCAAAACAAGTTCCACCACTGTCTCTTAGGTTACTTCAATATTCACATTATGGCCCAGCCATCACTCCACAAGCACAACCTCTCTACATTATCTAGTGTAAATCTTGGAACCTAAAGCCTGTGACTTTAAAATTTACTTCCATCCACACGCTCCCCTGGCTGCAGCCAGCGCTTCTTTCGGCAACCGGAACAATTCCACTTCTGTGCTCTTGATCTTGGACATCTCACTCTGATGTTCTTTTCACCTCTTTTACTCAGTTATCCTTATTACTGTACTGTCTCATCAGCATCACCAAGGGTACATATCCACTGATTTATTTTCTTTCAACTATTTACTTCTTTACTTCTCTATATAGCATTAGAACCCATCTTTCAACCTCTCCATGATAATATCCTTAGATAACTTGCCTTGTTGTTATTCTATCCTTTTACCCAGGAAAACTCAACATGAGATAAACGCAATAGTTTATATTTCCTGCTACACGTGGGCTAATGAGTATTGTTAGAATAACATAAGACGGCATATTAACTCTAACTTTCACTTGATTCATCCTTTATGGTAATCCTTCCAAAATTCCTTTAGTCAAATTTTCTTTCATTGCCAACTTGGCTATTTAAAATGTTCTCAAGTTTCATCTCAAATCTTCTAGTCAGTTAAATCTTTTGTCTTATCAGATAAATTCAACTTATGTATTTTGGGGGAAATAAATGTTCTTGCCTGGAGAATCCCAGGGATGGGGGAGCCTCATGGGCTTCCATCTATGGGGTCTCACAGAGTCGGACACGACTGAAGTGATTTAGCAGCAAAAGCAATGAAGAAGGAATATTCTTCTATTGATACATGTAGACAGATGGTTCTTTCTGATCTACTTCTTTTTGCTCTCTTTTCATAAAGGAAGATGCAAGCTTGCTTTCATGTACTTCCATTCAGTTCAATTTTATTCTGAATTCTACTTTTTACCTTCTTTAGACATCTTGCTATACAGTTGATACTCTTTTTCTTATATTTTTTTCTTCTTTTCTGTTGGTTCCCTTCTCTTAAGTTTTCAGTAGTCTCTTAAGCTCCCCACCCATGTTAATAAAATCCACTCCTGACTGCTGTCTCTTTCCTTTGTCTTCCTTTTGACCTTTTATAAAGTGTCTCACTCCTCCTCCAACTTCCCTTACATCTTTAAACAATTCCCTACAGCACTTTTACCACTCCAGCACCTCCGTTTATTCTTGAACAAAGTTCAGCGTACATTTTGATGAATCATGCCACTGAGACATGTCACCATACGTACCAGTCCTGCTTATTGTTAAATACAGTGCCGTATTTTGGCCCTCATATCACAGGATCTCCCTTTAGCATTTGGAACATTGAGTAGCATTCTATTATTTTGAAACACTTTCATCCTTTGGTTCCTATGACGCTACATTCTGCCAGTGGTTTTCCCCAATCCATATGATCCTTCTTTTGATTGTCCTGCCTTTCCAATTCTTCCTCTATGTTCTTTTATTTGACATATATTTTTCTTCTATTTATTTTGTCCATGTATGTATGTCTCAAGGCTATTTAAGGTTTCCTTTTCTTCAAACTCTTCATATTCTATCGTTTCATATTCTGAGCAATCTTATCTATCTCTTGACTACAATTACAACATATATTCTGATGATCCTCAAGTATATATACAAACTCAAACACCCTGACTAGAATTCAGACTAATATATTTACTTTAGTGAAATAGTCATCAAGAGAAGTGAAGTCGCTCAGTCGTGTCCGACTTTTTGTGATCCCATGGACTGTAGCATCCCATGATCCTCCATCCACAGGATTTTCCAGGCAAGAGTACTGGAGAGGATTGCCATTTCCTTCTCCAGAGAACCTTCCCAACCCAGGGATCGAATCCGGGTCTCCTGCATTGTAGGCAGACACTTTGCCATCTGAGCCACAAATTAAATTTAGTTATTCTAACCTGGACTGTTTTTTACCCACTAAATTACTTTAAGTTTTGTGTTAAAGTAACCTAGGGAGCAGAAGCAGTCAAACAATGAGGCAAAGAATTCTGAAATCTCTATTATCTACTATTTTGCAGGACATCACAAACACCTTTATATGTAATAAATTTGTTGCCATCTACCTTTCAAAAAACTGTGTGATAGGCATAACTTACTGACTCATTTTGCCACACCTTCCAACTCTGATTATCATCAAAATCTCTGGATTTTAAATCTGGTATATGCATCCAAATCCCATTATCACTATGAAGATACTTTCCATTAACTTTTCTCTAGATATTTGCATCTACCTCCTCATTGTCTTCTTATCTCCAGACCAATTCAACAATTTTCCCTTCACTGAGTTGGTAATCTTCAGTTCAGTTCAGTTCAGTTGCTCAGTCATGTCCGACTCTTTGCAACTCCATGAATTGCAGCACGCCAGGCCTCCCTGTCCATCACTGACTCCCAGAGTTCACTTAAACTCACGTCCATCGAGTTGATGATGCCATCCAGCCATCTCATCCTCTGTCGTCCCCTTCTCCTTCTGCCCCTAGTCCCTCTCAGCATCAGAGTCTTTTCCAGTGAGTCAACTCTTCACATGAGGTGGCCAAAGTACTGGAGTTTCAGCTTCAGCATCATTCCTTCCAAAGAACACCCAGGGCTGATCTCCTTTAGATGGACTGGTTGGATCTCCTTGCTTCCAAGGGACTCTAATGAGTCTTCTCCAACACCACAGTTCAAAAGCATCAATTCTTTGGTGCTCAGCTTTCTTCACAGTCCAACTCTCACATCCATACATGACTACTGGAAAAACCATAGCCTTGACTAGACGGACCTTAGTCGGCAAAGTAATGTCTTTGCTCTTGAATATGCTGTCTAGGTTGGTCATAACTTCTCTTCCAAGGAGTAAGCATCTTTTAATTTCATGGCTGCAGTCACCATTTTCAGTGATTTTGGAGCCCCCAAAATAAAGTCTGACGCTGTTTTCACTATTTCCCCATCTATTTCCCATGAAGTGATGGGACCAGATGCCACTATCTTCATTTTCTGAATGTTGAGCTTTTAAGCCAACTTTTCCACTCTCCCTCCTTCACTTTCATCAAGAGGCTTTTTAGTTCCTCTTCACTTTCTGCCATAAGGGTCGTGTCATCTGCATATCTGAGGTTATTGATATTTCTCCTGGCATTCTTGATTCCAGCTTGTGCTTAATCCAGCCTGGGATTCCATATGATGCACTCTGCATATAAGTTAAACAAGCAGGGTGACAATATATGGCTTTAATGTACTCTTTTCCTGATAGGGAACAGTCAGCTGTTCCATGTCCAGTTCTAACTGTTGCTTCTTGACATGCATCCAGATTTCTCAGGAGGCAGGTCAGTGGTCTGGTATTCACATCTCTTGAAGAATTTTCTACAGTTCATTGTGATCTACACAGTCAAAGGCTTTGGCATAGTCAATAAAGCAGAAGTAGATGTTTTTTCTGGAACTCTCTTACCTTTTCTATGATCCAGCATATGTTGGCAATTTGATCTCCTGTTCCTCTGCCTTTTCTAAATCCAGCTTGAACATCTGGAAGTTCATGGTTCACATACTGTTGAAGCCTAGCTTGGAGAATTTTGAGCATTACTTTATTAGCAGGTGAGGTGAGTGCAGTTATGTGGTAGTCTGAGTATTCTTGGGCATTGCCTTTCTTTGGGATTCAAATGAATACTGACCTTTTCTAGTTCTGTGGCCACTGCTGAGTTTTCCAAATTTGCTGATATACTGAGTGCAGCACTTTCACAGCATATTCTTTTAGGATTTGAAACAGCTCAACTGGAATTCTATTATCTCCACTAGCTTTGTTCATAGTGATACTTCCTAAGGCCCACTGACTTCACATTCCAGGATGTCTGGCTCTAGGTGAGTGATCACACCATCATGATTATCTGGGTCATGAAGATCTTTGTTTTATAGTTCTTCTGTGTATTGTTGCCACCTGTTCTTAATATCTTTTGCTTCTGTTAGGGCCATACCATTTCTGTCCTTTGTTGTGTCCATCTTTGCATGAAATATTCCCGTGGTATCTCTAATTTTCTTGAAGAGATCTCTAGTCTTTCACATTCTATTGTTTCCCTCTCTATTTACATTGATCACCGAGGAAGACTTTCTATCTCTCTTTGCTATCAGTTGCAGCAATTTTTCTTCTCTGGTTCAGTCTCTTGAGCACAAGACTTACGCCTGATTCCATTTTCCCTCTCCTAATTTTGTATCTCTATGAATGTTCCTACATCGATAGACACTTGGTTGTATTTCTAATTCTTAACCCAACTCTTTTTTAATTTTTTTATTTATTTTTTTCAATATATCATATTTATTTCATTTAAACATTTACATATGTTTATTTTTTAAAATTTTTTAAAAATACTTTATTCTACATTACAATACTGTATTTGTTCTGACATACATTGACATGAATCAGCCACAGGTGTCCACGATCTCCCAATGCCGAAGCCCCCTCCCACCTCCCACCCCACATCATCTCCCTGAATCATCCTGTGCACCAGCCCCATGCATCCTGTATCCTGTATTGAACATAGACTGGTGCTTCATTCTTACAAGATAGTATACATGTTTCAATGCCATTCTCCCAAATCATCCCACCCTCTCCCTCTCCCTCAGAGTCCAAAATTCCGTTCTATACCCCTGAGTCTCTTTTGTTGTCTCACATAGATGGTCATCATTACTCTATTTCTAAATTCCATATATATGTGTCAGTATACTGTATTGGTGTTTTTCTTTCTGGCTTACTTCACTCTGTATAATCGGCTCCAGTTTCATCCATCTCATTAGAACTGAGTCGTATGCCTCTTATTTCAATTGTCTGCTGCTGCATAATAAATCACTCAAAAATATGGTTGCTTAAAACAACAGTTTTATTTCTCAAAATTCTGTGGGTTGGCTGAATGATTCATCTGCTATTTTTGCCTAGTTTGCTCTTATGTCTGAATTCCAAGAGTATGTTCACATCTATTAAAAAGAAAAACCAGCTTATCCTCTGAAACCGAGTCTAACCATGAGTCCCTAGATGAGTTCAACCAATTAACTTGAACCGAAAATTGACATATTGTCAATGCTGATACTGGAACTCTTACTCCTTTAAAGTCTTCATGCCAAAATAAGGCGTAAAAAAAAAAAATGTTTCTTGAGCTAGAGGGATCAAGGAGAATTAGAGATTTATTCAGTTAAGTTTCACTTCTATTAATATGGCTGTAAGATACTTTTTGGTAAAAATTATAATAACCATGCAATGGTTAAATCTATTAATATTCCCTGTAGGTTTCACCTACCAGCACACTTTGAGATTTTTTATTGTCCTTTTTGGAAGGGATATGTAACATCTCCTTCAAGTTGAAAGAAGTTATACATTGGGTTATTACTGCTTCCTTTTGTGATCTAATTATAATTGACACATCATTCTGTAAAATGAACAAAACCTTGAAAGAAATTAATTTGTTACAGAATAGTTTTTGTTTATATTAAATTCATTAGCTATGATCTGTTAGTACATACTTTTAAAAAGTGTTGCCTATCACTAATAGTGATTTTTCCAAATTTAAGAATACTATTTATACCTCTAATTCAATAGCCTTAGTGATTCAAGGCTTTCTAAGAATATCCAAAATATTTCACTCCCTTTAAAAGATACTCTTTGTTACAAATGATGACATTTCCATAAAATGACCAGATTTAATGGGACCAATCTAGTTCACAATAACAAAACTGTTAAAAATATCATTTTTATTGGTGTTTGTGTCTTTCTTCCCTTCACCCATACATTATTTTCTTGTCTTAACTTAAAAGAGCTAATTATTTTACACACAAGTTTTAGACTGGCCCAGCAGGGAATTAGTTGTAGCTGTACTTATTAACATATAAAATACCTTTACAGAAGCAATATGCTTTCTTTGACAACAAAGATATCTTCTTGATAAAGACTTGGTGCCAAATTTTAGTAAATCTATTTTATGATTTAGGTAAACTCATAATAACTAATGATGTTGGATATAAAAACCACAAAATAGGTTTTTTTCCTTCTAATAATAAATAGACATATATTACAATCACAGCATGTTCTCCATGACTTATGGTCCCTGTAAGCTTTGGAATAATTTTCAATGAAATTGCTTGACAGCAAAGTACAGTTAAACAAAAGTTTGAACTGTGAAACAATTTGAAAAGAAAATAACTCTTTTGAAAAGAAAATAATTTCTTTAAAAAGAAATTTAGTGTTTGCTATTTTTTCACATTTTAAATCTTTTCCTTGTGAGGTAGTGAAAAAATAAAAATTGGGACCACTTTCCCTCCTGCTTTTTTCTTTTCCTTCAATTATAGATTCATGCCATGCTTATTAATTGTGTGACATTGGATATATGACATTTATTTCCCATTTAAGTTCTTTATAAAAGAATTAAAATACATAGTTCTAAAATCTTCCAAAATTCAGAATTCATATTTTCTGAATATGTTTCTATAACCATAAGGATATAGAAACATATTTTCTGAATTAATTATAATTTATGGATTATATCTTAAGTAGATTCTGGTATAATCACATCTACAGAAATCTTTGATTATGAAACTGATCTCAGAAGGTTTCTACTAATAGTCGATACTGAAGGTCTCTTCAGACATGTTTTGACCATTAATATTATTGATGTTCCAGAAACTTCAGACTGTACTGTTGATCCCCAGTTTTCTTCAAGTACAGGTATGATACCAGCTTTTCTTATAGTTTACTTTCACAGTTATCTATAATGAAAGGTGTCAGGCATGTTTCTCTGATTGGATATATTCATTGATTTTTTAAATAATGCATATAATGTGTGTTGATATAAATACACAAAAATCAGGTGCAGATATTCAAATAAATAAGAAAACATATAACCTCTTGATGAAACAGTCTGGAAAAAAATGTTTTTCATGTAGAAATTTTCACTTTGCATTAAGAGGTTAGAAAGCAAATGCATTAAAACAACAATAGAGATTCTTTTTAAAATTGTCGTTGTTGTTCAGTGCTTACTCATGTCCAGCTCTGTGACTGCATGGACTCCCCACGTCATGTTTCATTGTCCTTCACCATCTTCAGGAGCTTGTTCAAAGTCATGTCCATTGAGTTGGTGACGTCATCCAAACGTCTTATCCTCTGTCATCCCCATCGCCTCCTGTCTTCAATCTTTCCCAGCATCAGGGTCTTTTCTTACGAGTTAGCTCTTTGCATCTGGTATTGGAGCTTCAGCTGCAGCAGCAGTCCTTCTAATGAATATTCAGGGTTATTTCCTTTAGGATTCACAGGTTTGATCTTGCAGTCTGAGGGACTCTCAAGAGTCTTCCCCAATACCACAGCTCAAAAGTATCAATTCTTCAGTGCTCAGCCTTTTTTATGGTCCAACACTCACATCTATATATGGCTACAAGGTAAAACTAAAGCATTGACTACACGGATCTTTGTCAGCATATAATATCTCTGTTTTTTATTATGCTAAGTTTGTCATAGCTTTTCTTCCAAGGAGCAAGCATCCTTTAATGTCATGGCTGCAGTCATCATCTGTAGTGATTTTAGAGCCCAAGAAAACAAAATCTGTCACTGTTTCCATTGTTTTCCCATCTATTTGCCATGAACTGATGGAACTTAATACCATGATCTCCATTTTTTTCAATATTGAGTTTTAAGCCAGCTTTTTTACTGTCCTCTTTCACCTTCTTCAAGAAGCTCCCAGTCCCTCTTCACTTTCTGCTATAAAGGTGGTATCATCTGCATATTGAGGTTATTGATATTTCTCCCAAAAATCTTGATTTCACTTGAGCTTCATCCAGCTCAGCATTTAGCATGATGTACTCTGCATATAAGGTAAATAAGCAAGGTGACAATACAGAGCCCTGATGTCCTTTCCCAGTTTGGAAGTAGTCTGATGTTCCATGTCAGTTCTAACTGTTGCTTTGTGAGCTTCAAACAGGTTTCTCAAGAGGAGGTAAAGTGAAAGTGAAAGTTGCTCAGTGGTGTCCAACTCTTTGCGACCCCATGGAATATACAGTCCATGAAATTCTCCAGGCCAGAATATTGGAGTGGGTAGCTGTTCCCTTCTCCAAGTTATCATCCCAACCCAGGGATCAAACCCAGGTCTCCCACAATGCAGGCATATTCTTTACCCGCTGAGCCGCCATGGAAGTGGTCTGATACTCCTGTCTCTTTAAGAATTGTCCACAGTTTGTTGAGATCCACACAGTAAAGGCTTTAGTGAGGAAAATGAAGCGGAAAGGAGATATAATTTCTGGAATTCTTTTGCTTTTTATAAGATCCAATGGATGTTGACAATTTAATCGCTGAATCCTTTGCTTTTTCTAAATTCAGAGGTTCTCTGTTCAGTACTGTTGAAGCCTAGCTTGAAGAATTTTGAGCACTATCTTGCTAGCATGTGAAAAGAGTACAATTGTGCTATAGTTTGTACATTTTTGGCATTGCTCTTCTTTGAGACTGGAATGAAAACTGACCTTTTCCAATCCTGTGGCCACTGCTGCTGAGTTTTCCAAAGCAATGTCTCTGCTTTTTAATACACTGTCTAGTTTTGTCATAGCTTTTCTTCCAAGGAGCAAGTGTCTTCTATCTTATGCCTGCAGTTACCATCTGCAGTGATTTTGGAGTCCAAGAAATTAAAGTCTGTCACTATTTCCATTATCCCCCGTCTATTTGCCATGAAGTGATGGGGCCAGATCACATAGTTTTAGTTTTTGAATGTTGAGTTTTAAGGCAGCTTTTTCACTCTCCTCTTTCACTTTCATCAAGAGGTTCTTCATCTCTTCTTGCCTTCTGCCATAAAGGTGGTGTCATCTGCATATCTGCGGTTACTGATATTTCTCCTAGCAATCTTGATTCCAGCTTTTCTAGTTCTCTGGCCACTGCTGAGTTTTCCAAATTTGCTGGCATATTAAGTGCAGCACTTTCAGAGCATCATCTTTTAAGATTTGAAATAGCTCAGCTGGATTTCCATCACCTCCTCTAGCCTTGTTCATAGTGATGCTTCCTAAGACCCATTTGACTTTGCACTCCAAGATGTCTGGCTCTAGATGGGTGATCAAATCATCCTGCTTATCCGTGTAATTAAGATCTTTTTGTACAGTTCTTCTGTGTAATGTTGCCACCTCTTCTTAATGTCTTCTGCTTCTGTTAGGTCCATACAATTTCTGTCCTTTATTGTGCCCATCTTTGCATGAAATATTCCCTTGATATCTCTAATTTTCTTGTAGGTCTTCATGAAACTGTTCCATTTCAGCTTCTTTAGCATTAGTGGTTGGGGCATAGATTTGGGCTTCTTTGATTATAAATGGTTTTCCTTGGAAACAAATCAAGATCATTCTGTCATTTTTTGAGATTATACCCAAGTACTGCATTTTGGACTCTTTTGTTGACTTTGAGGGCTACTCCATTTCCTCTAAGGGATTCTTGCCCACAGTAGCATATACCATGGTCATCTGAATTAAATTTGCTTATTCCCATACACTTTAGTTCAATGATTCCTAAAATGCTGATCTTCACTCTTGCTATCTCCTGTTTTGTCAGTTCCAGTTTACTTTGATTCATGGACTTAACATTCCAGGTTACTATCCATAATTGTTTTTTTAAGGTATTGGGCTTTACTTTCACCACCAGACACATTCATATTTGGGCATTGTTTCTGCTTTGACTCAGCCTCTCCATTCTTTCTGGAGCTATTTCTCTGCTCTTCTTCAGCAGCGTATCGGGTTCCTACTGACCTGTGGAGTTCATTTTTCTGTGTCATATTTTTTTGCCTTTTATACTGTTTATGGAGTTCTCAAGGCAAGAATGCAATGTGGTTTTCTGTTCCCATATCCAGTGGACCACTCTTTATCAGAACTCTCCACCATGACTTTCCATCTTAGGTGGCTTGCAAATTTATATTGATTTATTATTTTAATTGCCAGATAATCACTTTACAATATTGTGTTTGTTTCTGCTGTACAACAATGTGAATCAGCCATAAGTATATATATCCACTCCCTCTTGAGCTCTTTCCCACAATCCCTGTAGGTACAATAGAGATTCTTAAAAAGACTTACATCAAGAAGAGCATGGCAGGAGAGAAAAAATATATATAAAGGGTCTTGACAACTTAATACATAAATTTAAACCTTTGTTTGTGAAAATGCTTCAGAGTAATTTATTTTTCCTACTCTTAATGTTCAAATGATATGTTCAAATTATGAAAGCCCATAATGTATGTGTGTGTATGTGTGTGTGTGTGTGTGTGTGTGTGTGGAATGCATGTGTGTGTGAATGCATTTTTGTGTAGGTATTGATCAGGTCAGACTTTTAGGAAGCTTCCTCTAAGGAACTGATAATTTACTTTAGATCAAAACTCTGATATCAGTAAATAAACAAGATAGGGAAGAGTATCTTCGTGTAGAAGGAACTACATGTAAAAAGCCTTGAGACACTACAGAACAAGGTAAGAATTGAAAATTTAGTGGCAGAAAATGAGACATCGCTAAGTAATATGACACAAAATGAATACTGAAAGGTAATACAGGTATTTTAAGAATGTTGATCTTTCCCCTAAAGGCAGCAGGAATTCTTTGAAATATTATAAGCAGATAGGTGTTTTAAAAAGATCCATCTGTTTGAGGGGAGAGAAAGATTTGAAGGTGAGAAAGGTAGAATAGGTATCAGTAGATACTGTGAAGGATCAGATAGTAAATAAGTTGGGTTTTGAAGTCTAAAAGGCAAGATCAAAAGTATTATTTATGTTGTGCTTATGTAACAATGAAGGAAGAAATCTGTATAAATTATTAAGAAATAAAATTTTAAAATATAATAATACTAACAATTGGTTACAATTTTTAACACAAATATACTACTGAATATATTCATTTTTGGAAGAAAAGGTTCCCTTTTAATTGTTAAATGGGTTTAATAAGTCAATATCAGTGAATAGTTTTCCTTGCTTGGATGACAAATGAGCCACTCAGAATCTTATTTTGGTGGCAGCTTCATTTTTATTTTTTGTGAATAAAAGCTGTCATGATAAGATATTTTGTTACATATTTACCATTTTTTCTGACCATTGTTTTTGTGTCAAATGGGAATATAGAGGTGAGTACTTAGACTTATACTTCTTTAATACATTGTACATTTTTATCAGTATCAGTTCAGTTCAGTCACTCAGTCAGTCCTGTCCAACTCTTTGTGACCCCATGAACTGCAGCACAACAGGCCTCCCTGTCCATCAACTCCTGGAGTTCACTCAGACTCATGTCCATCGAGTCAGTGATGACATCCAGCCATCTCATCCTCTGTCATCCCCTTCTCCTCCTGCCTCCAGTCCCTCCCAGCATCAGAGACTTTTCCAGTGAGTCAACTCTTTGCATCTGGTGGCCAAAGTATTGGAGTTTCAGCTTCAATATCAGTCCTTCCAATGAAGACCCAGGACTGACCTCCTTTAGAATGGACTGTTTGGATCTCCTTGCAGTCCAAGGGATTGTCAAGAGTCTTCTCCAACATCACAGTTCAAAAGCATCAATTCTTTGGCACTCAGCCTTCTTCACAGTCCGACTCACATCCATACATGACTACTGGAAAAACCATAGCCTTGACTAGACGGACTTAGTTGGCAAAGTAATGTCTCTGCTTTTGAATATGCTATCTAGGTTGGTCATAACTTTCCTTCCAAGGAGTAAGCATCTTTTATTTCATGGCTGCAATCACCATCTGCAGTGATTTTGGAGCCCCTAAAAGAAAGTCTGACATTGCTTCCACTGTTTCCCCATCTATTTCCCATGAAGTGATGGGACTGGATGCCATGATCTTAGTTTTCTGAATGTTGAGCTTTAAGCCAACTTATTCCCTCTCCTCTTTCACTTTCATCAAGAAGCTCCTTAGTTCCTCTTTACTTTCTGCCATAAGGGTGGTGTCATCTGCATATCTGAGGTTATTGATATTTCTCCTGGCAGTCTTGATTCCAGCTTGTGCTTCTTCCAGCCCAGCCTTTCTCATAATGTACTCTGCATATAAGTTAAATAAACAGGGTGACAATATACAGCCTTGATGTACTCTTTTTCCTATTTGGAACCAGTCTGTTGTTCCATGTCCAGATCTAACTGTTGCTTTCTGACCTGCATACAGGTTTCTCAAGAGGCAGGTCAGGTGGTCTAGTATTCCCATCTCTCTCAGAATTTTCCACAGTTTATTGTGAGCTACACAGTCAAAGGCTTTGGTATAGTCAATAAAGCAGAAGTAGATGTTTTTCTGGAACTCTTGCTTTTTTGATGATCCAGTGGATGTTGGAAATTTGATCTCTTGTTCCTCTGTCTTTCCTAAAACCACCTTGAACATCTGGAAGTTCATGGTTCACGTATTGCTGAATCAGAACATTTTGTATAAGAAGCACAATGCTTTGCCACATCCATTGTGCCTGTGCCACATCCATTGTACCTTAAATGCCACTTTTAAAGTGTGGCATTCAAAGTCCACATTTCTATTCTTCCTTTATTTAGCCATAATGGGTAGGCAGGGTAACAAAAAATAACATGGTACTCGGAATGCTATTGTGACTGGATTACTGCAATTTATACTGTGTGAAGTGATGCTGCTGCTGCTGCTAAGTCACTTCAGCCGTGTCCGACTCTGTGACCTCATAGACCACAGCCCACCAGGCTCCCCTGTCCCTGGGATTCTCCAAGCAAGAACACTGGAGTGGGCTGCCATTTCCTTCTCCATTGCATGAAAATGAAAAGTGAAAGTCAAGTCGCTCAGTCCTATCTGACTCTTAGCGAGCATCATTTATGCTATTTCTGTTATCAAATCTACCAGCATAGCAAAAGTGCAGCAACGGACACTACATAACCAAATGAGTGTGTATGTGTTCTGTTGAAAGTGAAAGTAAAAGTCACTCAGTCTTGTCCAGCTCTTTTTGATCCCATGGACTATACAGTCCATGGAATTCTCCAAGCCAGAATACTGGAGTGGGGCCTTTCCCTTCTCCAGGGAATCTTCCCAACTCAGGGATCGAACCCAGATCTTCCACATTGTGGACAGATTCTTTACCAGCTGAGCCACAAGGGAAGCCCAAGAATACACATATTCTGTTAATGCTTGATAAACACTGAAATTGGACTTTCGGTGCCACAAATATTACTCTTTCTTTTGATTTTTTAAAACTACTTAAATATGAAAAAAATTCTTTACAGAAGGCCATACAGAAATAGGCAACAGTGTAGATTTGACTTATGAGCAGTAGTTTGAAGACCCATGGAGAATAGGGAGGAAGTCCAGTTACCAGGTATAATTTGACCAAGGAAGGTGATGGAGATAAAAAGATAGTCTTGAGATAGGTTAAGGGTAAATAAACAATTTATTTACCAGTCAATATATCTGGTACTGAATTAAATATAAACAAAGTGAAGAGGACTCTGAGGTTTATGATTTGCATAAGTGGCTTGAAATTCTCAGTTAAATTAGGAAAATCTAGAAATAGATCAAATTTGGGGAGAAAAATTATGAACATTTTGAACATTTTGCTTAATTATGCCTTTGTTATATCAAAGGATAGATTTAAGTAAGCAGTGAAGCTCACAGGTCTTGCCTAGGGCTATAAATGTTTTGTAATTGAAAACATGAACTGGGATAAAATTACTTAGCTAGAGAGTAGAGAATTAGAAGAAAGCAAGGCATAGGGCCAAACCTTAAGAAACTCCTACACTTAAAGACGTGGGGGAGAAGTTTAGTTTGCCAAGGAGAGTAAGGAGCAGCTAAAGTAGTAGTAGAAAAAAAGAGAAAGTTGTGCCTTGAATGGCAAAGGGAAAGGTTCTTGAAAGAGAATGCCCTTGGTTAGTAGACTTGAACTCTACAATCAAGTAAGATGATATTAAAATGTTCGTTGCACTTATTTAGTGATATGGGGACAATGAAATGTAATGAATCTAGTGAGAAATATTGTATTGGTGTTTTAGAGGAAGAAAACAGAATGGAGCAGAATTAGGAGTGAGGTTGTGAAAATTGAAATCATGTTTTAGAAATCTGCATATGAAACTGCAGAGAAGTCAGTGGCAGAACTAGATGGATAAAAGCTTTGGTCTGGGGCATTTGGTTTTAAGGACGATGCTTGGGTAAATTTATAAAGAACTGGGGAGAATCCACTTGGCTTGGTGATTGAAGAAACATGAAAAAGTAAAAGACAGGTGGGATCAAAGCCCAGGTGTAATTAATCAGTCATTAATCCCAAGTGACATTAGTGGTAAAGAGAACTCTCCTGCCAATGTAGAAAATGTGAGACAAGAATTCAATCCCTAGGTTGGGAAAATCCCCTGGAGGAAGAAATGGCAACCCACTCCAGTATTTTTGCCTGGAAATCCCATGGACAGAGGAGCCTGATGAGCCATTGTTCTAGGGTCACAAAGAGTCTGGCATGACTGAGAGGCTAAGCACAGCACACATACGAATGGCATGGTCTTATAAAATAATATAAGCATTTTTGCTTTTCTTTTTACTATTACTACTATTTATATTTTCTATTCATTTTCATATTTCATAATTCAAAATGCCTTGAAGCTTTGACTTTTCTCCTTTCAGAATGTCCTTACAACTCTAATTGCTGGAAATCAATGAGTGAATTGAAGGTACCACTTCATTTGATCATGTGCCTGACAGAAATTATCTTTATTAATCCAGTGAAAATACATTACCTTGGAAACACATTACTATCCCTTAATTTAGAACCCCTCTTATATCAATAGACAGATCTACCAGACAGAAAGTCAATAAGGAAACACCAGCCTTAAATGACACATTTGACAAATAAACTTAACAGATACATACAGAACATTGTATACAAAAGAGGCTGAATACACATATATTCAGAATACTCTATCCAAAAGAAGCAGAATACACATTCTTTTCAAATGCACATGGAACATACTCCAGAAGAGATCATAATCTAGGAAACAAAACAAATCTCAATACATTTAAGAAGACTACCATACTATAAAGCATCTTTTCTGACAAAAATACTATGAGACTAGAAAAAAATTATATGTTTTTAAAAACTTGCAAAACACAAACATATAGGCTAAACAACAGTCACTAAAGAACACTCAGTGGATAACTGAACACATCAAAAGGAGAATTTTTAAAATACCATTTCAAAAATGCAAATGAAAACACAGCAAACCAAAATCTATAGGATGCAGCACAAAAGTAGTTCTAAGAGGGATATTTATATGATGCAAGCCTAACTCAGGAAACAAGAAAAATCTCAAGTAAACAACCTAAACTTACACATAAAGGGACGAGAAAAATAACAAACAAAACTCAGAGTGAGTACTGTGCTGTGCTTAGCTGCTCAGGTGTGTCTGACTCTTTGCAACCCTATGGACAGTAGCCCACCAGGCTCCTCTGCCCTTGGGATTCTCCAGGCAAGAATACTGGAATGGGTTGCCATGCCCTTCTCCTGGGGATTCTCCCAACCTAGGGATTGAACCCAGCTCTCTGGCATGGCAGGTGGATTCTTTACCATCTGAGCCACCAGGGAAGACCAAGAATACTGGAGTGAGTAGCCTATCCCTTATCCAGGGGATCTTTCCAACCCAGGAATCAAATTGGGGTCTACTGCAGTATAGGTAGATTCTTTATCAGTTGAGTTATGAGGGAAGCCTGAATAAGAGGAAAAAACAATCAAGATGAAAGCAAAAATATATAAAAATAGAGACTAAAGACACTGGAAAAGATCAATAAAACTAAGAGAGATTGTTTGAAAACATAAATGAAATAAATAAACCTTCACCCAGACTCATCAAGAAAAACAGAGAGATGACCCAAATTAAATCAGAAATTTAAAAAAAAAGGTTATAACCAGCACCACAGAAATGAAAAGAATCATAAAGGATTACTGTAAACAATTATACGCCAATACAATGAAAAACATAGAAGAGAATCACACAAAATGATCAAGTGGGATTTATCCCTGACATGGAAGGGCTTTTTCAATATCCACAAATCTATCAATGGTATACCACATTAATTGAGAAGTGAATAAATTGAAGAATTAAAATCCTATGATCATCTCAATAGATTCAGAAAGAGATCTGACAAACTTCAACATCCATTTTTGATAAAACACTCGATACAGTGAGTATAGATGGAACATTCCTCAATATAATCAAGGTCATACATAATAAGTCCACAGTTAAAATTATATTTAGTGCTCAAATGCCGAAAGGATTTCCTCTAAGATCAAGAAAAAGACAAGGATGCCCATTCTTTTATTCAAAATAGCACCAGAAGTGTTAGATACAGCAATCAAACAAGAAAAAGAAATAAAAGTAATCTACACTAGAAAGGAAAAAAATAAAATTGTCACTGTTCACAGATGACATGATATTAAACATAGAACATTCTCATGATGCCACCAAGAAACTACCCAAGCTCATCAATGAATCCAGTAAAGTTGTAGGATACACAATCCATATACTGAAATCTGTTGCATTTCTAGATGCTAAAAATGAGCCATTACAAAAATAAATTAAGAAAACAACCACATTTACTATTATGTCAAAAGAAACAAATACACAGGAATAAAACTAACTAAAGAAGCAAAAGACCTGTACTCAGAAAACTGTGAGAAACTGATAAACTAAAAACAGTACAAACAGACACACTGAGCACATGAGGTGCAAGAATTAATATTGTTAAAACGATCATACTGTCCAGGGAAACCTATGCATTAGATGCAATTCCCATCGAATTATCAGGAGCATTTTTCACAGAACTAAAAAAACTATAAAAATGTGTTTGGAAACACAAAAGACACTAAACAGTGAAACAATCTTGAGGAAAAAGAAAAAGCTAGAAGTATCACGGTCCTTTACTTCAAACAGTCTTACAAAGCTATAGTCACCAAAATAGTATGGTGCTAGCACAGATTTAGAAACATAGATTAATAAACAGAATAGAGAGCCCAGAATTAACCCATACTTATATAGCCAGCTAATCTATGACAAAGGAGGTAAGAATATACAATGAAGAAAAGACAGTCTCTTCAATAAATAGTGTTGGGAAAATGGGATTGTTACATAAAAAATAATCAAACTGGACTACTTTCTCACAACATGTACAAAAATAAACTGTAAGTAAATTGAAGACTTAAATGTAAGATCTGAAATCATAAAACATCTAGAAGAAATCATAGGATATATGCTCTCTGACATGAATCTTAGGAATATTTTTGATATACTTCCTCAGGGGAAATAAAAGTCAAAATAAGCAAATTAGACTCCAACAAACTTGAAACTATTGCAAGTGAAGCAAACTATCAACAAAATGAAATGTGAACTAAATGAGAGAATATATTGGGAAGTGGTATATCTCATAAAAGATTAAAATTCAAAACATACAAAGAACTCATAGAACTCAACATCAAAAAAAGAAAAAAACAAACGTCCTTATTTAAAAGTGACAGAGGATTTGAATAAACACTTATCCAAAGTAGACATACACATGAAAAACAGGCACATGGAAAGATGTTGAGCATAACTATACTTCAGGGAAATGAGAATGTGGATACAGGGAACTCTGGTACACCATTGGTAGAAATGTAAGTTTTACAGCCACTATGGAAAACAGTATGGAAATTCCTCAAAAATTTAAAAATAGAACTACAATATAATCCAACAATTTCACTCCTGGGTATTTATACAAAGGAAACAAAAACATTAATTAGAAAGGATATATGTACCCCTATGTTGGAGTATTATTAATATTTATTACAGCAAAGATATGGAAACAAGCCATCAATTAATAAATGGATAAGGAAGTTGTTGTCTATATATGTATAATAGAATATGATTCAGGCATGAAAAAATAAATCTTGCTGTCTGTGACAACAAGTGGACCTAGAGTATATTATGCTAAATAAGTCAGAGAAAGGCAAATATTGTATGATATCATTTGTATGTGTAATTTAAAAAACAAAACAAATGAATAAACAAATCAGAAATAGTTATAAATATGGAGACAAACAGGTGGTTCCCAAAGAGGGAAGAAAGAAATAGATGAGGTAAATTAAGAGGTACACATTTCAGATTGCAAAATAAATGACTCACAGGTATGAAACACAGTGTGGGAAATATAGTCAATAATTATGCAACATCTCTGTATGGTAAGATTTATCATGGTGATCGTTTTGAAGTGTATAGAAGTGCCAAATCATTATGTTGATTAACAGGAACAAACATAGTGTCATAGGTCAATTATATTTCAAAAAAACTCACAAATAAGAGATTAGATTTGTGGTTATCAGAGGTGGAGTTGGAGGGAGGGAGAATTGGATGGAAACAGTCAAAAGGTACAAACCTCCAGTTATAATTTCTAGGGATGTACATTACAACGTGAACACATAATTAACACTGCTGCCTATTATATATGAAAGTTGTTTTGAATTCTCATGACAATTAAAAATTTTTTTAATTTCATATCTACATTAAATGATGAATGTTCAGTATACTTATTGTAATAATCTTTTATGATGTATGTAAGTTAGATCATCACGCAGTACACCTTAAACTTATACAGTGCTGTGTATCAATTCTACTGGATAATGAAATATATAGCATTTTGGAAACATGGATTATTATATTTTTCTCTGAAGAATCATGAATGTAAATTATAATTTTTAAAAAAATATTAAAGAAATTTTAAATTTACCATTTTGAAGTTTGGACCACATTAGCCAAAATCTATTATTTATATAATTAAACTGTCTTATTGCATATCTTGAAAGTTAATTATAAAAATATAAGGATGTTTTTACACACATTTCTACTATACTGTGCTCAAATATCACATTCATTTTCTTAAAAACTATAGATTATACCATATTGATTACATTCAGAAATGTAATACTTTTTATTTTGACTCAAAAGCATTCTTCTTTCTAATTTTCACAATTAAAGTTCTCTGATACCATGTGCTATTAATTTTCAAAACAAACTTGCACACACATACAAACACAAAAACATACACATGTTCACAGGCAGTCTTTCAAACAAAATTTGGAGAAGCGTTAACACCTATCCTTATCAAACTACTCCAAACAATAGTAGAGGAAGGAATACTCCCAAGCTCATTCTACAAGGCCACCATAACCTCAGTATCAAAACCCACCAAAGATATCACAACACAAAAAAAGAAAATTACAGGCCAATATCACTGATGAACATAAGTGCAAAAACAAAACAAAACAAAAAAACCAACAACAAAATGCTAGGAAACCAAATTAAACAACTCATTAAAAGGATGATACAATATACTTAAATCAAGAAATGTGATACACATTAACAAACTGAAGAATAAAAACCAAACAACCATCTCAATAGATGTAGAAAAAGCTTTAGCAAAACTTACCACCTGTTAATGATAAAAATAAAATCTCTCCAGAAAGTGGGCATAGAGAGAATATACTTCAACATAATAAAGGCAATATATGACAAATCCACATAAAATATCATTCTCAATGGTGAATAATGAAAGGATTTCCTCTAAGATCAGGAATAAGACAAGTATATCCTTTCCAATTTTATTCAGTATGGTTTTAGAAGTCCTAGTCATGGTAATCAGAGAAGAAAAAGAAATTAAAGGACTCTAAATTGGAAGATGAAAAACTGTTATACATATAAGCTTTCCCGGTTGACTCAGCAGTAAAGAATCTGCCTTCCAGTGCAGGAGACTTGGGTTATCCTTGGGTCTGGAAGATCCCCTAGAGTATGAAATGGCAACCTGCTCCAGTATTTTTGCCTGGAAAATTTCATGGACAGAGGAATCTGGTAGTCTACAGTTCATGAGTCCATGAGGTTGCAAAGAGTTGGACACAGCTGACAACTGAGCATGCACACACACACACACACACACACACACACACACATAACTGATTCATTTTGGTATATAAGCAGAAAGGAACACAACATTGTAAATAAATTATACTCCAATAAACTAATCTAAAAATATATACAAGTTCAGTAACGATATTGGCTATGGATGTGAACAATTAACTAGAATCCCTTCATTTTTTTTTTTTTTAACCTTTCTCTCTTGATCAATGTGTTAAGACTCAACATAATCTTTCCCAAGATCCCCTGGGGTCTCAGCCTCCTTCTCTGTCATATTGAGGGCACTTGAGTCCTTACTGTTTCTGTTCCTAGTGCTGGCTCTGCCCAGGATGAGGGTCAGGATATGAGGCGGTTAAAATTGTGCACTCAAGGATTACAGATTAGGGTGGTAGTTAAAGGAGACTTCAGGTTATTTAGAAGTTGTTGATTCAGATTTGAAAAGCTGTAATTTTGTCCAGTCTGAGAACTTAATGGCCCTTCAGGAACTATGCCAAATTTAATTTTCCAGGGCAATTTTGGAAAAACATTATTGCAAATCAATCAATAGGATGATTGATTTGCAATACCAAGAGGAAAAGCAAGCATGAACTGTATAAAGGTCAAAGAGAAATGAAATAAGACAGACAGTGAGTATGATTGGCTCTATCTATATAGACTTTTGATGACATTTTGGAAAACAAAATTGATGTTCATAGCAGGCAGAAGCTCTAGTAGACTGGACTAAAGACTGAGTGGGAGTTGAAGAAATACACAAAATTCTAGTAGAGAGACAGGGGCATCGCTAAAGTGAGTTTACAATTAGGCTGCTTTTTTTTTTTAAGGATGAGATTTGAGCATGTTTAAGTGGTAATACAAAGTAGACAGTAGTCAGGGAGTATTTGAAAGAGGGATATAGAGTTAAGTTCCTGAGAAATAGGAAGGGGAAGACACCTTCCAGTAGACAGGGATTATCATTAATAACAAGCAGTTAGTTCTATCCTTTTACTATAAAAGAAAGGGAAATGATGTAGATGTAAGTGGGGCCACAGATCTTATGAGAAAAAGCAAGCTATCACCAGTCTAACAGTTTCTCTTTACTCTGTGCTGTAAGAAGAGAGATTGTCTTTGGGAAGTAGGACAGACAGGAAGAAGTAAGAGGCTTGGGGCAAAAGGCTAAAATTTGAAGTAATTTTTGTAGAAAGATGAATATAAATAGAATAGGACTTGCTTAACAGCAATGAGAGGCCAATGCACTTATTTATATATTATTTTTCTTTTCAATAAATAGTTCAAGCTTGTACATATGATGTGTTACAGAATCTGACTTTTGTCTAAATTTTGGAAAATTAAAATAAAAACAACTTTTAAGTGCAAATTTCTGATTGAGATAGTATGTAGATGCCAGTATATCTTGTTGTTTTTATTTAGTCACTAAGTTGTGTCTGATTTTTTTGACACCATAGATTATAACCTGCCAGGCTCCTCTGTCCATGGAATTTCCTGGACAAGAATACTGGAATGGGTTGCTATTGCCTTTTCCAGGGGATCTTCTGAACCCAGGGATCAAACTCATGCCTCCTGCATTGGCAAACAGATTCTTTATTGCTGAGCCATTAGGGAAGCCCCCAGTATATATCTAGTGCACATTTTACTTCATTCACTGTTCTGTTTAAAAATATTTATATCTTGAAATCAGTTTTGTTTTTATTATTATTTGCCTTTAAGAAAAAAATTGGGGGTATGAAACTTGCCTTTTTCATTATGCATTTCCTTAGAGTACTAACCATGGTGCTTTCAACGTAATAGAAGCTTTAGGGCTTTTCTTTTACATTTTTACTTACTCTTTGTGACGATAATTTTACATCAATCTTAGGCCTGTAGTTTGCTTTGTTTTTTCTCTTACCAGAAACTTTTCTGCATCATCCTTTGCTAGACACAAGCCTCATGGTGGGATGAACACCCGCGATATTTTTTGCCAGCATTTGTTTAATTGTTTCATTTTTTTCTTTTTTAAAAAATATGAAATTTGGTCACATTCTATCCCCTGGTTCCTCTGAGGACAAATTTCTTCCTTATTACTGTATTGCTTTTGGAGAAATTATTGGATACATGCTTTAAGACAGCTACCATTATTTTATTATCTCAGCTTCACCTACCCTGGCATTTCCTGCTCACTCACTTTAAATGTAATTATATTAGAAAATGGTGAGGGACATGGAAGCCTGATGTGTTGCAGTCCTTAGGGTTGAAAAGAGCTGGACACGACTTGCTGACTGAACAACAACATTAGAAAAACAAAGATAATTAAATTTAGTTGGCCAACCTGTTAAAATGTACCATGATGTATAAATTTAGTTCAAAAACAGGTGTGTAAGAAACAGAAAAGTTGCAAATGTCTTACACTTTGTGTTAAATTCTATTCCAAACTTCCACTCTATGGATTGTAATAAAACACACACAAACACATATGAGACACACAAGACACCAGAGAATAAATAAATAAAACAATTAATCTGCATCTTTCCTGAAGTCACTCTATCCATGTTACATTGTAGTTTGTGGGCTTTTTTTTTGGACCCAACTGGTCAAGGTTTTGGGGAAATTTTAGAAGGTGTGTGAGAGCTGGAGGTCAACCACAACAATCACAAATGCCCACAAACATATTTCTGTAAAAGAGTTCCTCCACACATAGCTCCATCAGTTCTAGAAACTGGAATACAAAAATCTTTAATAGAAAACCTAGCTGGCTTCTCATGGTGTAATCTGTCAGCATATATGTCACATTCTTTTTGTTTAAGCTATAGTTGCCACAGACAGTGCTAGGAAGTAAGGAAAAGGAGCAAGAAAGATGGCAGGAAGCTAAAGGGAAAAATACAAAAATAAAAAAATAGATTTCTATCTTAAAATATTATCCCAGCCCTACTGTATAATCTAAAATTAATTTTGTCCTGTTTTTATTATATAAAGACCTAATGAAAGCATTATATATGTTAATTTTTGATACATGCTGATTTTTGTTTCACAGCCACCTTAGAAATTGATGACAACTGTTCATATATCAGTCCATTTATAGAGTGACAGCCACAGATGAGGACTCTTCAAATGGTGATAGACTGATGGTAGGTCGTGATCATTGGGTGAGAAACATATCGCTTCAGCATGCGCTTAGAATGGCAAAACACATAGGCAGCCAATGAAAGAGAGAAGGCAACGGCACCCCACTCCAGTACTCTTGCCTGGAAAATCCCATGGATGGAGGAGCCTGGTGGGCTGCAGTCCATGCTAGGGGTCGGACACGACTGAGCGACTTCACTTTCACTTTTCATTTTCATGCATTGGAAAAGGAAATGGCAACCCACTCCAGTATTCTTGCCTGGAGAATCCCAGGGACAGGGAGCCTGGTGGGCTGCCGTCTGTGGGATCGCACAGAGTTGGACACGACTGAAGCAACTTAGCAGCAGCAGCAGCAGCCAATGAAAGATGGGATATAAGCCTAATATATAAATTTGAAGCTAATGTTGTAGGAAAGAACAATTTCTGTTATTTCCATGAGAAAAATCAGGAAAGCATTGTTGGGAACTTTTCTGAGCACAGTGCTATGCTTTGAAGATATTTTTCAAGATTGGTTAATATATTTAATTTAATTTAATTTAATTTGATAATTAAAAGAGCACAATGAATTTGGCAAATACTCTATCACAATATTCACATTAATGCTAGAAATAACATTTTTATAAGAAGAATTTTTCTTGATGAAAATAAGAAAATCATACAACTTCTAATAGAAGTGGACAGCTGCAAGAAAGATGTCAACACTGAGCTGAAACTGGCGCTTTGCCTTCGGGATTCTATTTAGAACTGTTCCATTTTTCTAGTTATTCCAATGTCACATGTGAATGTGATTATATTTTGATCTTTCATTGTCCTAATTACTAGATATATAACTATAAGAAACTTGCTTTTCTCATAATTGACTCATGGTTATAAAGTCTCTTAGAGATTTGGCAAAATAAAAAGAACCTACAAATCTTTAAATGGAGACTTTAGTGATACATTGGACTACAAAAGTCAGCATGCTTGCTCTGCAGCTGTTCTTTTCAAACATGTATTGAAAGAGTTTTCTTCCAATTTAGTAATTCATAGTATGAAGTGATGGAGCACTGAATGCGGGTGAACTAATGGTGCTTCTGGTGACTTGGGTCAAGTTAGGACTTTACCACTAACTAGCGCTTTAATCCTGGGGAAGTCACTTAATCCCTTGTTCCCTTGATTTCCAGTTAACCTCCAGTGATATAGGGCTGCTGTCACCCAAGGTTCTCAAAAGCTCTGCTTAAAAATTGTTTGCTGTACACCAGCCAATATAAAATTAATATGAAATTGTTAAGAAATATGAGACTTTTCCTATTTGATAATATCTTCCCAATAGGTTAAAAAATAACCTATGATCCAGTTGAAAATAGTTATTACCAATTGTGGCATCTGCAAGAACAGAGCCCAGCAGGTGTATTTAAAATTTAGTGTTTGGATAGATAGAGTTACATTGTTAAAGTCTAGATCCTATCACATTTAAAAAATATATGGTTATAATTGAACTTTTCTTTAACCAAATTTAACTTAATTTCAGACACTTTTAAGAAAGATTTATCTACTCTCACCTCTTGTCAAACATGGTGGCAAATAAATAAAAAGTGCAATCAAGAAGTAAGATAAATTATAAACTGTATTCAATTGTATTTGAAATTAGTTTATATCATTATAATTCTTATTTCACTTCTAAGAAGTCAAACAGTGACAGTGAGTTTATTTTGTACATTCTTTCAGAGGTATATTAACTTGCAAAATCAGATATTATTTTTGGAATTCTCATAAAGAAATATGTATGTGTTATGTAGCTCTATAAAAATAAAACAAATCTTTTGGTTGGGTTAATGAACTAAACAACACTTAATTTTCTTGTATTCTTCATCAGTATATTCCAATGGTTTTAATACAGGCTTAGATAATAAAGAGAGAAATTAATGTGAAAAAAGAACTTTCTATTACTATATATTTGCACCATTGTTGTATCTTAGTGATCTTCCAAATACCTTTTCATTTCAGTGTGATTAATGTATTATTTTGTTTTTCTAGTACTCCACTGAGACACAGTTATCTGGACCAAAGCAAGGAGCAAATTCTTTTGGAGTGGATTCTATAATTGGCATTATTAGTGTGAGAGGCAATGATCCCTTGGACTTTGATTCTGGATACCGTGTAATTAATATATTTATTATTCTACAGATTGACAAGATTATTCGTAACTCTGAACTCTGCCTGAAAAATTAAACACACTATTATTTTAAAGGAAGAGTAATAGTATGTGATCCATTTATAAGGATTATGCAGCTAACCAAATATCAAGATCCAGTCTTTGCAGATATCAAAGCATAGATGTCTTGTCTTAATTTTTTTCAGATCTAGCTAAAGAAGTTTCATATGAAAGACTTTAAATAGCTTTCTAATTAGGTAAAGTTAAATCAATACACTAACATTTATTCTGAATATCACTGATGGAAAAAAATTAAAAGTCAAGTTTCTTATTGAAACAAGTTTCTTATTGAAACAAGTTTCTTATTGAACATTCATATCCTGTCCCACTTAGAATGGCAAAACACACAGGTAGCCCAAGGAAAAATGAGGTATTAACTTTATAGATGAATCTGACACTAATGTGGTAGGAAAGAAGGGAAAAAATCTTATATTTCCATGAGAAAAATAAGGAAAGCATTGTTGGGGGAGATTTTTCTGAGTAGAAAATGATGTATTAGTAGAAACAATTGATTGGAAAGGAAAGAGCTACATGGCTATTGTGATACCCTGTGCACACAGAAATAGAGTGTGAAATTTGAGAAATAAGGGGTAAATTATTATTATTGGCACTGGTAAACATTTTCATTTTCAGAAATTCTCCACATGTATTATTTAAATAATGTGGTTGAGAAAATAGTCATAGAGAGGAAATGCAAGAATTTATAGAAAATATAGTAAATTTGCTGCTGAATAGATATTTAGGAGAAGGAGGTATTAATAACAAGATAATTGCAACCTCCTAGCCCAAAGAATACAAAGGGTAGAAGAAAGCCAATAATTTCCATTTAAATTTGGAAATGTTAAATGTCGCAGAAGGATGGAGAAGCCGATGATACCTATCTTTTAAGTGATTTTAGTATTAGGACTACAATATGAGGTTAAAATTAGGTGAGAAAAATGAAGATTGTACATGTGAGCTACATACATATTAAGCAGCTGAGCTCCATACTTGTGCTCATTCCCTGCCTCACTTCCCTTGCTTGCCTTGACTCACATATTCAACCAAACCTCTAGTAAGGCCTTTAAGACCTACCTCATCTTTCTAGTACGTAACTAACCAATTAATTTTAGGACATTTTATATGTTAGTACCTATCCAAGAGATTTAAGAACAATCATTGACAACTCCAAACTCAGCACAGGCTCTTGTACATGTAAGGGCTCATTTAATGTTTGCTTAAGATAAGTATAATAGATACCTTATTGCCTCAGGAGTGTTTTCTTTTCAAAAAAACACTTACTCTATGTCTAAAATAATATCTAAAGGGTAAGATGTGTGACAGGATAATGAGGAAAAAAAATATTTGAGATTTGATGGCATTCTTAGTAGTTATCTTCTGTTCTTGATCCCAAAGAGTAACTCATAGTTTTGTTTCCAGGAGTTAGAATTAAACAACTTGCTCTGTGAATATTTTAAGTGCATTGTACTTTTAGTTAATAACAGACTCCATGATTCATTCATTATCTTTTTGTTCAATTTTGTCTATATCTAGGCATACATCTAAGCTACACATTTGAGTGAGGCTTAATGGAATATGAAATGAAGCTATTTTGCAATATACAATTAATCTAATTAACTGAGAAAGCACGTGTATTTCTTTTAATCACCTAGGAGAAAAATAAGTCTATATCTAACTGGAGAATACTACAATAAAAACCTAACAAGAGACATACTATAAAGATATATATGTATTACTAAATAGTATAACTTTTTAAAAACTTTTCCAGGTTTTCCAGCTCAAACTGAGAGCAAAATATTCAACAGGTCTGTTCTGTCAAGAGACATTGATTATCACAAGTAGAAACATAAATGATGAGAAACCTCAATTTGAGTAAGCATGTATATTTTAAAGTGTAACCGTAAGAGAATACCTAGCTAAACTTTTCACATACATTATAAATAATAATAATAAAGATTATGTAACTACATAGAAATATATTGTAGGGTTATATTAAAATATATTACTAATATATTAACATATATAAATATAGGTTTATATTTATATATATTAAAATATATTACTATATTATAGTAAAATATATTACTATATTATAGCAATATATATTACTAGATTATAGTAATATATATATTACTATATTATAGCAAAATATATTACTAGATTATAGTAAAATATATTAATATATACAAATTTAATATGTGTAGCAATATAAAGTAAAATACATTTTATAAAATATTGGAAAATAAATATAGTCTTGAACAATATAATATGGTGAAAGCACTTTTGTGTCTTTCAGTTTTCTTCTGTAAAAGTGTTGTAATGCTGTCTTGTTGTTATATATTAATTTTAAATTATAGGAAAAGTATGCCTTAAAATGTAGTTTTAAATGTTTAAGCTACTTAACTTCTGTACCCTGAGGTATAATTGTAGCTTTCAAAAACATTTTCAGATTATGAATGACTGTTAGATGTTTTTCTTTACGTCAAAGTGTTGTAACCAAATACATTACTACAATCTAAGCAAAATTAAATATTTCTTAGATTGATGAAGAGGAAAAGAAACATTGTCGAAGTGTTGTAACCAAATACATTACTACAATCTAAGCAAAATTAAATACTTCTTAGATTGATGAAGAGGAAAACAAACATTGTAATATTCAAATTATTTTACTTCTACCCCTAAGTTATATCTCTACAGATGACTAAGAAGAGTTACATTGTCTCAGTCCTCAAATTCATTTTTATATTATCTGAATAATAAAAGCAAATATGGAGCTTTTATTTCTTAGCTTTTCTCTTATTTCTGGGGATACTCTACCTGCCTACCTACATTTGGGCTAGAGGTGTTATCAATTTTTAAAATAATTTTTGTCACCTGCATGCTTTTTTAAGCATAAATTTATTTTACTTGCTTAGTAGATTTCAATGCTAGATATTATAAGCAATATCAAAGTTATGAAAATATTGGTATGGCCACAAAATATTGTTTTCATTTCTTAAGAGACATAGTATATTAAGTCACAATGAAACAGAAAAGAAAATAATTCAAAGTGGTACAGCATGTAGATATTGTGAGTTATATTATACTATGGTAAAAGGAGAAATCACATCGTAAAGGAGAAACCACATTAGATTGTGGGGTGAAGAAAGTTGCTCAGAGGAATGGCCTCACCCACTCACCTCCCTTTTCCTTTAATCCCACTGAACTTCTCTTCTGACCCCAAATTTAGCCTTTCCTTTCCTTTAAAATATGCAGCAAAGTTATAGTATCTATTACACAGTTCTGTAGTTATTTATATACATGTTCACCACTAGCAATGAGATCTAATAAGCAGAAACCAGCTTATTATGTGTATAAACTGGAATAATATACTGTAGGTTATTGATAAATGTCTGATGCTTGAATGGAAGTTTTAATAAGAAAGAAATTTAAGTTTCAGAAATGTTCTAGAAACCAGGGATTTGAAATATACTTTAAATAGATGAACAATAAATTTAAAATAAATGTCCTGATAACTTGCTTTAATAAGTTATGACTTTGGAATTCAACATACTAGATAACAAGATGAAAATGAAAATATTTAATCCCTTATGTTCAGTTGCCAACTGTTCCGTACATTTGATATTTGGAATATAGAGGTGCACTATTTTACTCTTTCAGCTTTATTTCTTTGATGTCATGATTATCTTTGCTATCTGTCATATTCCAGAGACTAAATGATTAAAAATTATTGCTTATGCAAAGATAACACAACTTACTGCCAAAAAGGATTTTCTTAACATTTGATTACCTTTGGAACTCAAATTCTTGACATGATGAACATATAGTATTATTACAGATCCAAAAGATTCTTTGCAAGTTATCAGAACTAGGCAGTATGTGCACACAGATTTGCATTTGCAACATCTTTCGATCACCATATTTTGTAGACCATTTCTTCTAAATTCTATTAATGTGACTGGAAAAAAACCCTGTTGGAGAAATTATAGCGAGAATAAAAGCAACAGATAGAGATGAAGACAACAGCATCACTTATTCCTTTAGAACACGGCAGGAAAAGTTTGTTTTGGACTCTTTTAAGTTTTTTTTTGATTGATTAATTAATTAATTAATTTAAAAATACTTTATTCTACGTTACAATACTGTATTGGTTTTGCCATATATTGACATGAATCAGCCACAGGTGTACGCGATCTTTTAAGTTTTAAATACATACTTTTAGCTTTCTTTATTTAAGCAGTCACTATCTAATCTCTGCATTTCCTTTAGAAATTGGCCTAGTAAAACTACTCTTTCAAAATTAGATTAAATATGGAGAAGGAAACACCAAAAATGTGTGGTATTTCACAGTTGCTATTTTCCTACTTGTAAAAATGACCTTAATGACTGTCATAATAACTTATTTTTATAACTAGCTATTGGCTTACAGAAGCAATCAATACAATATTTCTGTGAAATCTCTGTAGACTATAGGACAGATAAGTCATATCTAATTCCTTAATTTCTCTTGAGAAAATCAGAACTTTTTCTTAACAGTTATATTTTGAATACTCGATTATGGATATATTCCAGTATATGTGGACAGAATTACCACTCCAAGATACCGTTTTCTTATGGCTTGTCATAGTATTTGATTTAACTGCCCAGCATTCAGCCAGAGGGAAAAAAACACCACCAGCAACAGCACTCTGACAGTTTCTTAAGCAGACTGTGCAAGACTGGTCTCTCTGTGTCTGAATCAGGGAGCTTGAGGTTCACAAGGCCAGAAATCAGGAGTGAAGATGGATATAAAGTAGAGGAGATTAAGGGTAGACCGGAACACACAAGCACATGTAGAAACAAACTTATTGTTATCAAGGGGTAAAGGGAAAAGGGACAAACTGGGAGACTGGGATTGACATATAAACATTGCTTCTGCTGCTAAGTCGCTTCAGTAGTGCCAGACTCTGTGCGACCTCATAGCCAGCAGCCCACCAGGCTCCCCGTCCCTGGGATTCTCCAGGCAAGAACATTGGCGTGGGTTGCCATTTCCTTCTCCAATGAATGAAAGTGAAAAGTGAAAGTGAAGTTCTTCAGTCGTGTCTGACTCTTCGTGACCCCATGGACTGCAGCCCACCAGGCTCCTCCATCCATGGGATTTTCCAGGCAAGAGTACTGGAGTGGGGGTGGCATTGCCTTCTCCGCATATAAACACTACTATATATAAAATAAATAACTAACAAGGACCTACTACAAGACAGGGAATACTACTCAATACTCTGTACTGGCCTATATGGGAAAAATCTTAAAAAGATGGATATATGTATATGTGTAACTGATTTACTTTTTTGTATGCCTGAAACTAATAAAAATTAGAAGTCAATTATACTCTCATAATAATTTTTAAAAAAGGAATAAGTGAGATAGCAAAAACAATATATGATTAGGATTTTAACATAGTTTTATCAGGCTCAAAAACACTGATAAATTTTTATTATTATAACTAAAATAAAATATTGTAATCTAGTATTTTAAAGTACAGATGCTACCTATGCTTGGTAAATCCATAAATTACAATTTAGAGATTTGGATAACAATATGATAAAATCATTTTTAATATTAAATTATATTTTAAAGGTAAGTATAAAGCAAATGAGCATTCTTAAACAAATATTTTCGTTGAATATAGAACTGCTAAACATAAATTTTCTTATTCACTAAACATGCTGCTGCTGCTGCTGCTAAGTCGCTTCAGCTGTGTCCGACTCTGTGTGACCCCATAGACGGCAGCCCACCAGGCTCCCCTGTCCACTATTAAATGAATTAAACTACTATAAATATGAATAAATTGACATGTGCTTAATTATTTGAGTTTGGTAATTTTTCTTTATTTCTTTCATTAGTCACAGGCATAATTACTCTTCTTCAGCCTTTGACTCTTGACAACCCAGATAATCCTAAAACCTACTCTTTGGAAATTGAGGCCATAGATAATGTGAATAATACCAGTACTTACGTGTTTTCAGTTTTTGTGGAGGATGTAGATGATCCTATTGTCTGTGACCCAAGTTTTTCAACAGGAGCAGGTATACTACAAGTCTATTTTATTGATCACATTCATGAAATGAAAGAGAAAAAAGAAAAAAATTAGAGTTGGTGTGATTTAAAATAACATTCAAATAATTGTTTCTTTATGTGGCAGACTGGACATAGGAACAGTTACAAACTTATTTTAAGTTTATCATAACATAAACAGGCAGCTTCACAATATTAAGATATGTGAAAATCTAAATTATAAAATACATCTTCCATCTTCTAAATTGACCAAGGCTTAAGATTATTGGGGGAAAAGGCAGTGCTGACTAAGGTATAAACAAATTAACACAGTGTAATACTATTCAGACATAAAAGAAAATGGATTTTTACATTTGCAGCAATATGGATAGACTTGCAGGGCATTGTGTTAGGTGAAATAAGTCAGACTGAAAAAGATAAACATTGTATAATATGACTTAATGTGGAACTGGAAAAAATACAGCAAACTAATGAATATAACAAAAAAAAGCAGACTCACAGATCTAGAGTGTCTACCAGTGGGAAGAGTGCAGTTAGAAAGGAGACAATATAAAGGGAAGGGATTTAGAGGAACAAATTAGTAGGTATAAAAGAAGCTATAAGAATGCATTATACAACATGGAGAATATAGCAAATATTTTATAATAACTATAAATGAAGTGCACGCATGCATGGTCAATAGCTCAGTTGTGTCCAACTCTTTGTGACCCCATGGACTATAGCCCACCATAATTCTCTGTCCATGGAATTTTCCAGTTAAGAATACTGGAGTGTGGGTTTCCATTTCCTACTTCACAGGATCTTCCTGACCCAGGGATCAAACCCACATCTCCTGTCTCCTGCATTGGCAGGTGGATTCTTTCCCACTGAGCCACCTGGGAAGACTATGAATCACTATATTATATACCTGTAACATATAATACTATACATCAACTATACTTCAAAAAAAAAAAAAAAGAAATTAGCACTTCATAAGGCAAAATTTTGAATACGAATCTAAAATACTGTTTCAGTTCAGTTCAGTCACTCAGTCATGTCTGACTCTTTACAACCCCATGAATCACAGCACACCAGGCCTCCCTGTCCATTATCAACTCCTGGAGTTCACTCAAACTCATGTCCATTGAGTTGGTGATGCCATCCAGCCATCTCATCCTCTGTTGTCCCCTTCTCCTCCTGCCTCCAAACCCTCCCAGCATTAGGGTCTTTTCCAATGAGTCAACTCTTCACATGAGGTGGCCAAAGTATTGTTTAGTAAGTGCTTATAAAGAGTATTAAAATTATCTTCATTTCATTATTTTTGTTTCTTGGTTTATTTTTACAGAATTAGACATGTATTCAAGGTTTATGGGCAAAACTTATAGTAACATAATATTTTAATATTTATTTTTTAATCCTCAAACATGTATAAAGTGTTCCAGGTTCTTTCTAAGCCACACAAAACCTAATATCCCAAATACAAAGATGTGGCAACATGTAAAATAAAATGAAAGCATGTGTTTAAGAGGGGTTTCTCTGGTGGCTCAGCAGTAAAGAATCAGACTACAATGCAGGGGGTGTGGGTTTGGTCCCTGAGTTGGGAATATTCCTTGGAGAAGGGAATGGAAAACCACTCTTTTAAGTGATTAGCATGTTATTAAGTGAAATCGTTCAGTCGTATCTGACTCTTTGCAACCCCATGGACAGTAGCCTGCACCAGGCTCCTCCGTCCATGGGATTTTCTAGGCAAGAGTACTGTAGTGGGTTGCCATTTTCTTCTCCAGGGAATCTTCCAGATCTCCCACATTGATATAGACAGACATTTTACCCTCTGAGCCACCAGGGAAGTCCAGACCACTCTATTATTTCCTGGTAAATCCCATAGACAGAAGAACATGGTGGGCTACAGTTCAGGGGTCGCAAAAGAGTTGGACATGACTTAGTGACTAAAAAATGGCAACATTTGAAGAAACAAAGTGTCAAACAACAGAAAATTGGTTAAAAGATAGTATATCCATTTGATGAAATGTTACCTAGCAATTAAAAATTTTACAAAAATAAAAAGCATGAGATGAAATAAACTGTAAAAAGTTTTCTTAATTATGTTGAATACAATGCTATATGATATTAGCCAATAATTGTAAATATAATTATATATATATATGATCCTCTTTATCTCTATTTTTGTATAGTTACAAAAACTATTCTTTATTTCATAAATATTTTAAAAATATTATCTATGGCTAATTTTTAAAATGTTTCTCAAGTTAAAACTCTAGCCATGGTTATAAATTTCAACTTCTTGTATAATCACCATCATACTCCTAATAGTTTGTAGCTATCTCAACTAATATTCTTGGTCCCCAAAGAGTACTTGCTTAAAATAAGTTTTCAATTATATGCAATTGCAATAGAATAGATATTTAAAGTAATATATGAAGGAACCCTTCAGTATGAGTAAAATAGATGTTCCTGAAAAGTTTGTCAAGTGTATTTCATCTTAAAAATTTCAGCCATTAAAAAACATTCATAAGATGTTAATTAAAATCAGTATACTGTCATGCATAAGAAAATGAATTATGTTTTCAATAGCACCAAACAAATCACAACTTCACATACTGTTTTCTGACTTTATCATTATTTGTGTTTATGTTTTTCATAAAGACCTCCTGAAAATAAAACTTTTAAACATTTAAATGCATTAATACCTGAGACTTTGTAGATAGTAGGATCTCAGAAAATCCAAGTTGGCTTGGTTTGAATTTGGTTTGGTCAATTCAACTCCTTAATTATATCTGTTCTGCTAGTTACTCTCTCCATTCTTTTCCTTCATGTATCTTTAATCTTACTTGCTTACTTATCTATCATAGTCGATCCCTCTTTCCTCTTTCTGTCTTTTCTGTTCTGACTCCTTTTTTTTTCTCTAGCTGTTTCTATTAAGAGAAACTATCCAGTTAACTAGGAAACAATTATTCTGGTGTGTTATAAATCTATCTGAAATAAGAATTTGTGTTAAAGGGACTTGTTCATAGATGCCAAACCTAAGAAAGAAAAAAACTCCTAGTAGGCCTTGGCAATGAATCACCTTATAGGCCTGGTGTTTATAAAAACTTTATCTTTTGGATCACTTTGAGACAATCAAACTGATGTTCTTCATAATTTACTTTTCTGGTCTTTCCGAAATCATGGAAAGCTTTAAAAAGATACACATGGATCACAAGGAGGTCATTCTGACCCAATTTCTCCCACAGACTTGGCTGAACCAGCATAAACTGCTTCGGCAGGATCAAGATCAAGGTTCTCTTCTCTTCCATCATCTGGGTTCATGGACCTTGAGACAGAGAAGTAGCAGAAAATAAAATTCTACCTTCTATCTAAAATAGTGTAAATCTGCAGCTCTCTGTGAGATTTCTTAAGATAAGGTATCCAATGGCCCTGATTAACTAGAGCAAACCACTAAATTAGGGAATCCATTTTTATGTCGAGCTTGAAACAATGAGTTCAAAATAAGCAAGACCTGTTCACATAACAATTTGTTCCATTACATTCTTAGAAATAGTCAAATTACCTGAGGCCTTTTCAGGACTTCCTAGTCTAGTTTATAGACTATATTTAATACTCAAGTGAACAGAAAGCAGAAATAATTTTAAAAGAGTATCATTTGTAGAATCATACAATAGGTGAAAAAAATTCCTTAATGTGTGTGTGTTTGTGTAACTTGGTTTTGAGGTGAGACAGAATCACAATTGGTAAGGTAAGATAAGAAGAAAGATAAGATAAGAAAGAAAGATAAGAAGCAGTGGTTGAAGAAAGGAAAGTAACTTATTGATCACTTATTGAGATGCATTATGTATAATATTTAATCCTCAGAACTACTCTAAGGTTGATAACATATCTTATCCTATTATATAGATAAGAATATTGATGGATTAGAAATTCAACACTGTTTTTTCCTGACTCCACAGCTTCTACATTATTGTGAAAAGGGATAAAAAACCAATTATCAAACAAAGCAATCAGAGTTGAAAGCATATCTTAATGGTCACTGACTTTGTGCCAGACACTGAGCAATTATATCCTATTCCACACACTAGCTCAAAGTTTAAATGTAGAAATATGAAACTGGTATTTTTATGTTGGTTTTCTTAAAATGAATGTTAGTTGAAAAATTATTTGTGATCTTTTTTTCTCTGAAATGGGCTTCCCTGTTGGCTCAGAGGTTAAAGCATCTGCCTGGAATGCATGAGACCCGGGTTTGATCCCTGGGTCAGGAAGATCCCCTGGAGAAGGAAATGGCAACCCACTCCAGTACTCTTGCCTGGAGAATTCCATGGAGTGAGGAACCTGATGGGCTACAGTCCATGGCGTAGCAAAGAGTCGGGCACGACTGAGCGACTTCACTTTCACTTTTCTATGAAATAAATATCATTAAGAAAACTACCATAGGGAGAAATTGTTACAGCATGACAATTTATGGAACCGTAATGAAACAAAACGTGGTGAAAGTATGTTTGAATTTAAATTACTGCTCATGGTTTATATAATTTTATAGATGTTTCCATGTTTGTTCCTGAAAATGTTCCTGCATCTGCTCATATATATATGATTCTTGCAAGAGATCCAGATCCAGGACAAGAAGTTGAGGTAAGCATTTCATTATTATCTATTAATTTTTTTCCGACTTTCACTTTTTAAAAAGTGGTCAGATATTCAATGAGCAAAAAATTATTTCATCAGACTTTGAATTAATGTCATCTTTATATCTTATGGTAGTCAATGAAGTGAAAGAAAGAATTTAAACCTTTGAATAAGTACATTCTAAAAATCATGACTTGGAAATGAAAGTAATAGACCTTGTAAGATACTCTAAAAGGTATTTAGAAAAACTAGAGCATACATTTATTTGATAATATTTATACAGCTGAGAGAGTATCCTTTCATGTTTATTACCTTTCATTCATCCTAGATCAGGCATAATTTCTTTACTACACATATAATTTGAATAAATGATATGTTATTGGATTGGCCAAAATGTCTGTTTGGGATTTTCTGTACAATGTTATGGAAAAACCTGAATGAACTTTCCGGGTTTGTGTTTGCTTGCTTGTTTTGTTTTTGTTTTTGCTTCGATGGGCTGTGGTTGCTCATGCTGGCTTTCTTGAGTTGTGGCGAGTAGGGGTATCTCTGGTTGTGGTAGTGTGCTTCTCACTGCGGCGGCTTCTCTTGTTGCAGAGCCCAGGTCCTCGGTCGTGCACACTTCCGCAGTTGCTGCTCACGAGCTCTAGAGCACGGGCTCAGCAGGTGTGGCACGTGGGCTTCGTTGCCCCATGGCATGTGAAATCTTCCTGGACCAGGGATCAAACTTGTACCCCCTGCCTTGGCAGGCAGATTCTTAACCACTGGATCACTAGAGAAGTTCCCAAATGGACTTTTGGACAACCCAATATACCTTCATATAATTTCTAGTTACAAAAATAAACAATAATAGTGATTTAATAAATAATAGATGACAAAATAATTACAGACTAAGAGGCAGTAAAGAAGAAGAAATTCAAGATAATTAGTCTAGATTTTCTCAGGAATTTTTATGGTATACATATGAATGATATTCTAATTGCAAGAAAAAATTGATTTTTTGATCATAGATTATAAATCATATTAGTACAATGGACTATTCTGCTCTAATTCTCTTTAGGGCTAACTGCATTTTTCCATTTGCTCATATTTACTCTAGCAACTGGCTTGTAAACATCGTTTGGAGAACAAGGCTGAAGCGATAGCTTAGGGGGCATTGTTGGAAAATTTAGTCGGAAAATTGTATACAATTTTTCTGATGATATGATTACAGTGATGCATTGATCAATAGTCCCAATTTCATTTTTTTGCTCATGTGAATTTTAGATTGAGGAAAGAAAATAACACAGTAAAAACATAATTTCTTATTTACTCAATTCAGAAGCTCCATTTATGTGGATGTGTAAATGCTTGTGGGAGGATAGGGTCAGGATATGTGGATTATGTGCATTTAGGGTGTGTAGATATATATGGGGATTTAGGCCAGGATTACATCCATATAGGAGAAGAATGGGGTTTATATGTAAATACCAATTATAATTTAATGCATTTGCATGTATATATTTCATAACTAAATATTATATAAATTATATTGTAAAAGTCACTGGGAAAGAAAAACAAAGACTTGGAAAATAAATTTAAAAACAAATCCTAAAGTATAATAATATGGGGAGAAACAGGCAAATAAGATTTTCCCATAAGAACATTTAATGGATTTTAGTCTAACATAAGCCAACTTTGGTTGTTCACTTACAGACAAATAAAAATCAGTTAGTATGCCCATCAAAATGACTGTGATGTCTTTTGGAAATGGCATTGGAAATGTCTCCCAGGTCTTATTGTTTTTCTTTGGACCAGAAAATAGATGTAAATTTTCTAAAAATATGATATCTTTACTAAATCCTTTTAAAAATCTTTAATATTCATCTTGAAACTGAGTCAATTTATAAGCGAAGTGATAACAATGGTGAGGAACGTGATGATGCCCATACAAATATCTGTGTAAAGCAGTGTTTTATTGTGCCATACAGAAAACCAATGCAGAGATGATATCTAATGGATTTTTCCAAATAATTCAGTGCATGTATACAAGAAGGAATGGCTTGTTTATATATTAGAAAAATCTGTAAATGCAAGACTAGAAATAAACTAATTATAAAACCAATAATGGATGTTTGCCAAAAATGTTCTAATATTTAAATATAAAAATCTTGGGGAAAAAACCTAAAATGCTGAAAAAATTTCAGATTGCTTTTGAAGTTTGGAAAAGAAAGTTTAGCTTTTATTTTATGGGCACTGTCTCCACAAATTAATTTTGGTTTAGTTAGGTATGCCAAATAATTGCATCAAAACTGTCAGTTCAAAATTCATGCTTTTTCAATAATATATTAACCATTATTTTGTGTGTGCTTTCTTAAAAGATTTTAATATCAAATTCTTCAGTTAATGCCACTGTCTATTTTGCTTTGGAGTCCCATAATGGTGTCATATCTAAAACCATGAAACCTCTTTTAGATTATGAAGCAAATCCTAAAGTAAGAATATATATGAAACAATATTAAAATAATAAATATATTTAAATGCCCTACAATATGAATAATTTTCAATATTTTTAATAAGAATAACTTGTGAAAACAAAATACACCAAATTCATGTAAATTATATTTTAATATTCACATACATCAAGCAAAACTTCACTTTAAGAAAGTAAATTTAGATGTTTATTTGATTTATTGTACTTTTTCCATTAGACTTTTTAAAAATAAAATTTCATGTTTGTATTTGCTTCTTTAAGTGGATATAAAAGATAGAGAAGGGATTATCTCCATATTGAAGAGCATAAAAAGTTGGAGAAGGGACTCCCTCCATATTCAAAAGCATAATGCTTAAGCAATGTTCTAGGTAATTAAATAAAATTGCCTTTTTTACAGTCACAATTTATCTGGAATGTTGCCTTTATCCTTGGCTTTACTTGACTATAGAAATCTGCCCTAAGTCTTTTTTCCCCCAATGTCCTGGTCAAATTTCAAATTTGCAAATATTTGGAAAGAAGAGAGAGGTATAAAGGAATGGAAAAACATAACAAATCACTTTTCCTATAAAGTCATTCTGGGAAATGGGACCACTTAAATTTCAAATGTTTACCAGTGTCTTTAAACATTTCTCAAAATTTCCAGTAGTAGACTTATCAGGCACATTTTCAAAAAACATCATATTATCTAAAATAAGCTTTTATAAGCTGCAATTTTTTTTTGTAAGTTGCAAATATTTCGACCAAGATTTTCTCACTGTGTGACAGAGGAAAAAAATAAAGCAACAACTGGTGCTCTAGGGCAATTGGCTAATAGTCTCTAACATTACCTTTAATTTTGGTATTGTAGGATCATCTCTCATATATTCAACTTTGTTGTTTTCCAGTCACTTCGAAACAAAGTGCCTCAGTTCTATTTGCTTCTTCACTCTTCATATGATGTTCAAAATTAACTTTAGGAAAAAAGCCTGATTCACATTTTTATTTTAATTGCACTGAATTTATAAATTAGATTGAAGAAAATTAGCATTCTTATCATTCATAAAGCAGGATGATTTATTAACTTATTCAGAACTTAATTCCTTCCCTATATTTTATATTTTCTCCACAAAAGAATTTGTTTTTATGCATTATATTAATATTTATGACCTTCCTAGGCAACTTGACTTTTGTTGCTAAATATTCACCCCCTAATTGTTCTTCAAGGTTATGGAGAAAATTTGATTTTTATACCTTGATATTTAATAGCAGCTTTGCTAACTCCTTGTATTAATTCAGATAATTTCTATATCTTTCATTTTCTATGTGTCAACATTCAGAGTTAAAATAACTGTCAAGAATGACATTGTTTTTTCTCTTTAATTCTTTCTTATAGCTTTTTATTTATATCATGATGATGGTGGTTTAGTTGCTAAGTCGTGTCCCTTTTTGCAACCCCATGGACTGTAGACCACCAGGTTCCTCTGTCCTTGGGATTCTCCAGACAAGAATACTGAAGAGGGTTACCATTTCCTTCTTCAGGAAATTTTCCAGACTCAAGGATCAAATCCTTGTTTCCTGAGTTGGCAGCTGGGTTTTTTACTGACTAAGCCACAAGGCTTATTTTTTTTGATGAAGACTTCCAGAACAATGTTTACTCGAAGTGGTAATAGGAGGCATTGTCGTTTTGTCATGATTTTAAAAGGTATTGCTTAAAGGTTTCAAATAATGGTATTTCTTATAGGGCTATAGCAGATCTTTTTTTAATAAGACAAGTATTTTTTAAATTTTTAGTTTATTAAGGGCTTCTATCAGGAAGTTGATCTTGAATTTTATTATATTTTTCTCCATTTTCTTTGAAAATTATATGGTTCTTTTTTAATTTATTAAACTTCCAAGTTACTTTAATACATTTTATGCTACTATATTGTATTTGTCTTTCTGGGATCATTCTACCCCATATAAGGCAGTTTTCAGCATAGGTTATTTATTCAATTTGCTAATGTTTTAATTTAATATAGGGATTGCAAACCTAGATGTTTTCTTTTCCATGTAGACTCAAGTTCAAGGCAGTTTTTTCTCTCATTTTTTTCCCCCAACATATGAGCTCATGTTTAGAAGAGCTTCTACATGTTTACACATTTAAACAGTATTGACCAATTGTCTCTCCAAAAGGATATACCTTTTGGAATTGCTAGGACATCACTGACTTTATATGTTAATTTCTCCTCGGAAGAAAAGCTATGATCAATCTAGATAGCATATTAAAAAGCAGAGACATTACTTTGCCAACAAAGGTCAGTCTAGTCAAAGCTAAGGTTTTTCCAGTGGTCATATATGGATGTGAGAGTTGGACTATAAAGAAAGCTGAAAACTGAGGAATTGATGCTTTTGAACTGTGGTGTTGGATAAGACTCTTGAAAGTCCCTTGGACTGCAAGGAGATCCAACTAGTCCATCCTAAAGGAAATCAGTCCTGACTATCCATTGGAAGGACTGATGCTGAAGTTGAAACTCCAATACTTTGGCCTGAGGCAAAGAACTGACTCACTAGAAAAGACCCTGATGCTGGGAAAGATTGAAAGCGGGAGGAGAAGGGGATGATAGAGGATGAGATGTTTGGGTGGCATCACTGACTCGATGGGCATGAGTTTGAGTAAGCTCTGGGAGTTGGTGATGGATAGGGAGTCCTGGCGTGCTGCAGTCCATGGGGTCACAAAGAGTTGGACATGACTGAGTGACTGAACTGAATAGCCTGGCTCTTCCTGAATCAAATGTGTTGCAAATCTTAACTTTTATGAATCTCTTCTCTCTTTTTCTTTTTCTTCTATAATTTAATTTCAGTGATATTCTGAAAGGATTATGACAAATGATTTTACTCTGTCCACCAATCTTCTCTAAAAAAAAAAAGCCCTTCATTTCATAAACTTTCCTCTTCCTTTGATCTATATATTTAGTCTTCCCCCATTAGAATGTGATTTCCTCCATAGTGAGGTTATTTCTCATTTAGTTCCTATCTCTGATGTACTGGCTTCCCAGGTGGCACTAATGGTAAAGAACCCGCCTGCCAGTGCAGGAGACTTAAGAGGCAAGGTTCAATCCCAGGGTCAGGAAGATCCCCTGAAGGAAATGGCAACCCATTCTAGTGTTATTGTCTGGAGAATCCCATGGACAGAGGAATCTGGTAAGCTATTTTCCATAGGGTCGCAAAGAGCTGGACGTGTCTGAAGGGAATTTGCACACTGGTGTACTGCACTGTTGCATCATATAATCAGTGTTCAAGAAATATTTATTGCATGAAAGCATGAACTCTCTCTACTAATTTCAAGGGTTCATATATTTTGTTAAAACAATGAGAAACAATAGATTAGGTTGAAATCATTTTTGAATTGCCAAGTATTGTACTGAAACACTTACCCTGATTTTCAAGATATCATATGTTTATTTTTTTTCCTAGAGCAGCAAAATACTTGCATTAGGTTGAGTATGTGTTAGGCACCAGTAAGGTGCTTCACAAATTATAACAATGTTTATGAAAGCCTTGTGAGGTAGATACCATTTTAACCTCCATTTTTATGGATGAAGACACTAAGTCCAAATAAATAAGTAGCCTACTCAAGATCACTCAGCTGGTAAATGGATAAATAATGATTTCAACACAAGCAGCCTACCTTTAGCATGGGTTCTTCACCATTTTGCTATCTTGCCACTATTGGCTTCTCATCTCTTCTAAAAAGATGTTACTATCCTCCCTCATACTTTCATGCTCTGTTGTAATCTCTGTATATGCAGAAGCTGTGTGTGCTGCTTATTTTAAATATCAATGTTTGGTACTTAACTGATGTACTGAGGATGAATGAACAAATGACTGAATGATTAATTCAGAAGAGCTGTGCTGTCATAGGGAATCCCACTTTTTTCAGACAGTTTCAATGAACAGAAAATTGACATATTTGAGGATAAGCTTTTCATTTTAAATCACTCATTTCACTTGTTGTTTAGGCAGTTTTTACTTTTCTTGAATAATAATTTACTTCAGTGGTAATATGCTTTTGGTCAAGCCACAGTTTTATTACATATTCCTTGTAATCTTCAGTTTTTTTCTCATTTATTTGAAATATTCCTGAAATAGAGGGCTCAATAAGGTATGCTGCTGCAGCTGCTGAGTCACTTCAGTCATGTCTGACTCCTAGCGACCTCATGGACTGCAATCCATAAGGCTCCCCCGTCCCTGGGATTCTCCAGGCAAGAACACTGGAGTGGGTTGCCATTTCCTTCTCCAGTGCATGAAAGTGAAAAGTCCAAGTGAAGTCGGCTCAGTCGTGTCCGACTCCTAGCAACCCCATGGACTGCAGCCCACCAGGCTCCTCCGTCCATGGGATTTGCCAGGCAAGAGTAATGGAGTGGGGTGCCATTGCCTTCTCCACAATAAGGTATACCCTTCTATTGAAGAACTTAGATTAAAAATTTAAGCTCGGGAGGCAAGGCCATAGCCTCCCGGAAAATAGCTTTCTCTGTTGCTTTCTGTAGATTTTCCCACCAATTAAGCGTATCCCCCCGCACCTATGGCCCCTGTTTCATTGTATCCCATAACCTGACCTCATTCCCCCGCCTGCCTGTGATTTTTTTGTATAAAAACCCCTCACTACTGACGCTGTGGGTTCACTCCTCCCAAGGAGACTGAACCCCGGCACGCCAGCTTAATAAATCCTCTTGCTTATTGCATCGAATTCGAGCCATTGTGGTCTTTGGAGCGACAGGTCCTGAGAAAAGGCCGTGAGGTCTTACACTATAATTAAAAGCACTTAGAGTTGTTTTGGAGAATTTAATGATTTATATGATATGATATTTTCGGAGAAGGTAATGGCACCCCACTCCAGTGTTCTTGCCTGGAGAATCCCAGGGCGGAGCCTGGTAGGCTGCCGTCTCTGGGGTCGCACAGAGTCTGACAGGACTGAAGCGACTTAGCAGCAGCAGCAGCAGCATATGATATTTTACAACTTTTTAATGAGGTTTCTAAAGTATGCATTATTTTTCTTTTTTTTTCCAAAAATAAGATAGCTGTTTAGCTTCACATAGTTTTTTCCTATATACTGAAACTTATTCTTTTAGTTTGCTATTTCAACAAATTTGACTATGTTACCTTAAATGTAGCATACCAAACCTAAAGTTTAAAAACATTGTCAACATATGTACCAGTTGTCTGTAACAACTGGTACATAGCTTAAACACAGAAATCTATATGAGGGTACAAAAGATATTCCTTTTGACAAATGATCTTTATTTATTTTTATTTTCTTTAGGAATGGACCTACATTCTTATGTAGCAATTTTTAAAGCACTTTTCACTTGTATATAAAAAATGCTCTTTTGTAAAGGAAATTGCATATTTTAAGGATTCAAAAAAAACCTTATTCTGTCATGTATTATTTATTTTAGCATTTCCAAATAGTGGTTGCTGTTAAAAACAGAGAGAACCTGTCCCTGGATTCATGTATTGGCATCATCATTTTAAACATCAGGAATATTAATGATGGGAGTCCTATTCTTACATGAATAATGACTAATCTAAATATTTAGATTTTACAACTGAAACTTTTTATAATGGAGTAAATATCAGAGTTTTGCTATTATTTCCATTGTCATTTTTTAAACAAATATTCAAAGTAACCTAGAAGCAAACTTCTATCAGTTCTATACTGCAGCTCTTTTTACACACAGTGAAGGTAAACCTTATTCAATTTTATGCTTGAAATCACAGAAGAGAGTCAATTTTTATGGAATAAGAATTCAAGGCTTTCTATTTTACTGTTAAGTAATATATTGTAAATATTCTTTAATAAATAAAATATAGTAGGACATGCACATGAATACACTCATAATGAAGAGAATTAGGAACTTGCTCTGGATTAGATTTTGGCTTACAGGAATATTGTGGCCGGTTTGATCTTCTATCCAGACCACTAAAAATTTTTCCATATCAAAAACAAAGCTTTTTCACTTATTATCACTAGTGATTCACTAGAGCAGCACTTTTAATTTCCTTTAAAAACTTTTCCCTTGCATTCAGAACTTGGATAACTGGCACAAGAGGCCTAGCTTTCAACCTATTTTGGCTTTCTACGTGTATTCCTCACTAAGCTTAATCATTTCTAGTTTTTGATTTAAACTGAGAGAGATGCCATTTGTTCATATGCATATTTAGACACTACTACTACTAGGGTAATTAACATTGTTGTGTCTTAGGAAATAGGATGGACAAGGAGAAAAGAGACAAAGGCATGGCCAATCAGTGGAGCAGTCAGAAAACACACCATATTTATCCATTAAGTCCATTGTCTCATATTGGCATAGTTTGTGGTGTCCCAAAACAATTATACTAGTAATATCAAAATCACTGATCACAGATCATCATAACAAATATCAATATAATAATAATAATAATTTAAAAAGAAATATTATGAGGATTTCCAAAATGTGATGTGAAAGTTGCTCAGTTGTGTCCGACTCTTTACGACCACATGGACTATACATGGTACTTCCCAACCCAGGGATCAAAACTAGGTCTCAGTCATTGCAGGCAGATTCCTTACCAGCTGAAACACAAGGAAAGCCCAAGAATACTGGAGTGGGTAGCCTATCCCTTCTCTAGCGGAACTTCCCAACCCAGGATTCGAACCAGGGTCTTCTGCATTGCAGGCAGACTCTTTACCAACTGAGCTATCAGAGAAGCCCAAATGTGGTACAGAAAAATGAAATGAGCAAATGCCAGAAACTTTCAATTTGTAAGAAAATGCAATATCTGCAAAATGGTTTAAAGTAAATGCAGTAAATGGGGTATGCCTAAATATGAAATGAAACAGTGATTTCCAAAGTGTTTGTACTAATTTTATTATTTGGAATAACAAAAAGGTATAATTTTCCGGTCACTAGAGGGACTAGAGAAAGGGCATAGATAGGAGAAAACTTTCAACTGCACTTTATAATACTTAAACATTCCCTAATACATGTAGTAATTTATAAACAAAAAGAATTTTGAAGCCAGGGACTTGAGACTCTTACAGAATAAGTATGATTTAAAATATTTGTTGTGTGACAGATGAAAAGAGACATTTGTCTGCACTAAGTGATAAAAAAATCCCTTTTGTCCCACAGATATATACCAGATGCATCTATAAATATTTATGAAGATCTGCCTGTTGGAACAAGCTAGTGAAGCCGACAGTAACTGATAAAGACATAGGGGACTTGATACATTATGAATTTATAGGTATACAAAGAGAATTTTCAATATTTGAAGGTATAATAATATTTGTTGCTTATCATTTTATAGAGTATATAATAAAATGTGTCACAAAGAGTCAGACATGACTGGGTGACTTTCACTTTCACTATACATTCTCCTAAGCATTTGGCATAGATGATAACTTCTTTGTTTACTGTCCTAATTCTCATCTAATATATGATGCTTGGAGAGAAATCTGAATTTATCCAAGCTCATACAGCTAATTTGCATATCAGAACCTTCATCTGAATTCAGTCTGCTTGAATATAAGACCTATAACTCTAAGTACATTCTATATGACTGCAAGTTAATAATTCATGCCTTTCAAAACACTCTCTGACAAAAAACACAGCAGGATCTTCTATGACCCACCTCCTAGAGTAATGGAAATAAAAGCAAAAATAAACAAATAGGACCTAATTAAACTTAAAAGCTTTTTCACAATGAAGGAAATTATAAGCAAGGTGAAAAGACAGCCTTCAGAATGAGAGAAAATAATAGCAAATTAAGCAATGGACAAAGAATTAATCTCAATAATATACAAGCAGCTCATGCAGCTCAATTCCAGAAAAATAAATGACCAATCAAAAACTGAGCCAAAGAACTAAACAGACATTTCTTCAGAAAAGGCATACAGATGGCTAACAAACACATGAAAAGGTGCCCAACATCACTCATTATCAAAGAAATGTAAATCAAAACCACAATGAGGTACCATCTCACGCCAGTCAGAATGGCTGCTATCCAAAAGTCTACAAACAATAAATGCTGGACAGGGTGCAGAGAAAAGGGAACCCTCTTACACCGTCGGTGGGAATGCAAACTAGTACAGTCACTATGGAGAACAGTGTGGAGATTCCTTAAAAAACTCGAATTAGAATTGCCATACAACCCAGCAATCCTACTGCTGGGCATACACACCTAGGAAACCAGAATTGAAAGAGACACATGTACCCCAATGTTGATTGCAGCATTGTTTACAATAGCTAGGACCTGGAAGCAACCTAGATGTCCATAGACAGACAAATGGATAAGAAAGATGTGGCACATTTACACAATGGAATATTGCTCAGCTATTAAAAAGAATGCATTTGAATCAGTTCTAATGAGGTGGATGAAACTGGCCTACTATACAGTGAAGTAAGGCAGAAAGAAAAATACCAATACAGTATATTAACTCAAATATATGGAATTTAGAAAGATGGTACTGATGACCCTATATGTGAGACAGCAAAAGAGACACAGATGTATAGAACACTTTTGGACTCTGTGGGAGAAGACAAGTGTAGGATGATTTGAAAGAATAGCATTGAAACATGTATATTACCATATGTGAGATAGATTGCCAGTCCAGGTTCGATGCATGAGACAGGGCCCTCAGGGCCGGTGCACTGGGATGACCCTGAGGGATGGGATGGGGAGGGAAGGAGGAGGGGGTTTCAGGATGGGGAACACATGTACACCCATGGCTGATATACACCAATGTATGGCAAAGCCACTTCAATATTGTAAGGTAATTAGCCTCTAATTAAAATTAATTAATTAATTTACAAAAAAAAAAGAATTCATGCCTTTAACAATTTAGGCATAAAAAAAGGGCTGGAAGAAAGAAATGTTCTTTTCATTTCTTAAGAGGTATTGTACATTTGGTATGCATAAAAGAGCACTATTAAAAACATAGTGTCTGTCATATTGGTGAAGAGGTCCCACATAGGGAGTGGCATCTGAAAGGTGAGTAAGGGGACATGGAGGGGAAGAGCCGCCTACGGCAAGCCAGAGCTATAGCGAAGGGAGAAGTTGTTCAAGTCAGAAGTGATGGGAAGGGAGTGGCAACAGAAATAGATTCATTATATAAAGTATGATTGTAGTAAAACCTACGTGTTAAACATAAATTAAGGCTGGTGTCTCCTGTCAGACCTGTGAGTTACAAAAAGCAGAGAATGAGAAAACTATAGTGAACAATATGAGGATAAATGAAAATTGAAGGTGTTAGTGTAATCATGTTTTTCATTATATGTTTAGGTACAAGAAGTGTGCATGCATGTGTGTGTGTATATAGTTACATAAATACTGATATAACTGTACACACAGGCACACCTATACAGGGATACACTTCTTAGTTATGTTTACTAAAAGAGTGAAAGAACTTAGCAGGATGATACCTTAGTAGCAATGAGCACATTGAGTACTCAGATACTGACTTCTACATACCATTTTACCTTATAAGAGCTCCTTAGAGAAACAACTCATTTTGAATTTGATAGGAGTTAAAAAGTGAAAGTGAAGTCAGTCGTGTCCAACTCTTGGCGATCCCATGGACTGCAGCCTACCATGCTCCTCCATCCATGGAATTTTTCAGGCAAGAGTGCTGGAGTGGGGTGCCATTGCCTCCTCCACAAAATATAAGATGAACTTGGAAATATTTGGTTGTGACAGAAAGCAAAAGCATGCTCAAAGAATACTGAGGGTATATTACACACACACAAACACAAACACACACACACTCAGAAATTAGCTTGAATTGGTACCCAACTCTTATCATGGGCAGACATCAGGCAAATCCAATTTTAGGATAATTCTTAAAATTACCAACCTTTAATCTTTGAAATGGTCTTGAGAAGATTTAAGAATTTTGAGATTGAGGGAGACTAAAAGAACATGACAACCTAGTCTTTCTGCTATAAATATATTATTGCGATAATTACTAAAACTTGAAAGGAAATCTCAGTATTATGTATGTTGATGTTAACTTATGGATTTAGTTATTTTTATTGTGATAATGTTGGGGGATGCTCTTAGCAAATATACCTTAAAGTATTTGGAGATCATGAGACATCAGGTCAGCAAATTATTCTCAAATGGATTAGGAAAAAAATTTCCCACATGTTCATGATTATTTCAAATATTTAACTCTTATAAAGACTAAAAACAGAAATAAAGAAACAAAAATTGATATTGAAGACAGGCAGAAAAGGGGCAATGGGTTTACATCATACTATAAAAATTCCAGAAAAAGCACATAAAAGCAGTAGAGCAGAATACTGAAAAGTCACACCTAAGAAAATATTTCTAAAATAAAGGCAGTTTTGAGGCCACACAGTTAAAAAGTTTTTCTAGGTTTCTGGAAGACAAATACAGAGTGGCTGAATCTGAAATATTTTTCTAGTAAACCATTGGATATTAATGAAAGAAGAAAAGAAATATTTGAGACTCTACACAATAAGGTTAAGTTACATATAAGAGAGTGATAATTAAATCATAAGAAGACTTTATCACAAGACTCTTTCCATATTTAATGGGGTAACATATTTAGCAAACTTGAGGATACAAATTGTGACTTTAAAAATTTTTACAAATGAAAATGATCTCATAGATAAAGAAAGCAAATAAAATTTTAGGAACATGGAAGCACCCAGGAAATATTATTCCTATGAGTTCTTCCTGAGGAATTTGCTAGAGAATGAACTCTAGACAATCAAAATAACTGGAGAATTATCAATAGAAGAAATGACGGTGAAAGACAAATACATTATTTATTTACAAAAATAACAATAAAACACTTTTTATTTACTTATTATTGTTTTATTTACTTTTACTTACTACACATAAAGACTGCATTAGCTGCAAATATAAATAAATTATAAAGCAACTATTAATTAAAATATTACCAGTTTTTACTTTTGCTGATTTTTGTTATTGCTTAGGTATTTTCCTTGGCACACACATTCCTAACCTAACTCTACTCTGCCTGAAGCCAGAAGAACTAAAACTATGAATTAGTAGGGAAAAAAAAAATTGGAACAGAGGTGCAATGAGGGGAAACTAGTATATATTAAAACATGTTATAATGCCTCTAAATCGCAAAAATGTGATAAATGACTATTCATACAGATATATGGAACATAATATATAATCTTGATATGACATACTTGATAATCTTGATAAGAGTAAGAATATGTTCATGAAAACTTAAAAGTGAAGAAAAGATAGACATTTTAAAACTATACAATAATAGGATAGCAATAGGAAAAATAAAACGTTTTTGTACTGTGGAGCAGAGAGAATCAAATTGATTAGACATTTTTAAAAAAATGCAATCATACACATAATAAAACAAAATATGAATGGATTTCTTTATAACTTGGGAGTAGGAAAAACTTTAATAACTGCAATGAAAAATCCAGAAACTACATGGGAATAAATTCATGAATGTGACAAAATCATGATATAATCACCATCATCACTATCATCACAACAACTGCAACAACAATAACAATAACATTTTAATGACAAAATCACCATAATAAAAGTAAAAATACAAGTGGGAAAATATTTGCATATTAGAAACTAAAATAATCATATATGAAAATGAACTAAGATAAGAATCAACAACTTAGAGGAGCTGCAAATGACTCTAAAGCATATGAAAATATGCTCTATTTTATCCATAATAAAATTGAAAATTAAAACAATACTACACACATTTTTTAACCTGTAAGATTACCAAAATTTCATGTTTGACAATATCTTCTTTTGGTAATGCTATGTAAAACATGCCTTGTATAACTATTGGTGAGGATGAAAAATACTACAACCCTTGCGGCTGCTAAGTCGCTTCAGTCGTGTCCGACTCTGTGTGACCCCATAGACGGCAGCCCACTAGGCTCCTCTGTTCCTGGAATTCTCCAGGCAACAGTACTGGAGTGGGGTGCCATTGCCTTCTCCAATGCATGAAAGTGAAAGCGAAAGTGAAGTCGCTCAGTCGTGCCGACTCTTAGCGACCCCATGGACTGCAGCCTACCAGGCTCCTTCGTTCATGGGACTTTCCAGGCAAGAGTACTGGAGTGGGGTGCCATTGCCTTCTCTGACTACAACCCTTACTGAGAGAAATACGGTAGAATCTAGGAAAACCGCATTTGCATTTACACCTTAATGCCACAATCTCACCTCTAGAAAATATCTCAAAGTACACTGGCAAAAACACACAAAAAGATGGATGCAGAGGCTATTCTTTGCATCATTATTTAATAGCAAGATTGAGAATATCCATAGGGTAGTGACTGTATAAACCGGGATAACAGACAATGGAATATGTCCATAGAAATAAGGACTCTCTTTACATATTATTTATTTTTCATATATAATATATATATATATATATAAATATCTCGGAGTAATGATCTCTGAGATACTATATTAGAGGGGGAAAGGTGGAAAAAGTATGCACAGTGTGTTACCATTAAACTTATCAAGGAAAGAATATACAACTAGATAACAAAATTTTTTTAATTTGAAGACTTTTATAGAATAGAGAGAGTTGAGAGACATATCAACTAATTAAAAAGTGTGAACTTAGATAATGATTTGAAAAACAATAAAACTTCACACGACAATAAAAAATGTTATAATTACTGAATATATGATGATGCTAAGGATTTAAAGTGATTCCCTAGGTATGCTAATTATATCATAGTTATATTTTAAAACAGGGGTCCTTTGCCTTTAAGAATAGATAATATAATATTTACAAATAAAATAACATATAGTTTGGGATTTTCTTCAAAATAATTCAAGTAGGAGATAAAGTAGGCAATGCTATAGATGAAATAAAATTGGCCATAAATTTGTAATTGTCAAAGCTAGTGATATGTACATAAGAGTTTATTACATTGTTCTCTCATGGGGTTGCAAAGAGTCTGATATGTCTGAGTGACTGAACTGAACTGAACCTGGATTTAATATATGTGAATTTTTAACTAAAATGTTTTATTCAGGAAAATATATGCCCTATCATAATAAAAGTAAATATACTTTCAAATGAAATAAACTGAATCTGTAAAACAACACAATTTAAAAATTGGATGGAAGGCTGACACTCCAAAGTGAGCAAGTGAGTGCCTTTACAGGATGCCTGGGCATTTCTCCCTCCATGCTCTTCCATACTGGGCTCTGGGGCAGAGGATGTATTTCACATGTATCTATAGATTTGGTGTGTCTGTGAGAGAACTGACTTCCTCCAGAGTCACCACTTGAAGTAACTTATTATAGATTCTTCAGTTCCATTATTTATATTTGCACTTCTGCATCTAGATACTACCCTACTATCATCTACTTTTTATGATAAATGGTGCTTAGAACTTGTTACCATCAAATGTTGCAAAATAAAATATGTATCCCAGTCATCTAAAGTTAATACAGATGCAGGCACTGCTGCGCTGAGTACCCCCAACCATGGAGCAGGCCACCACTGACCCACGCCTCTGCCGGAGACTCTGGACACTCACAAGCAAGTCTGTATATCAAGCCCTGAGCCTTTGGAGTGGGAGCACTGACTCCAAGACCCTAGACTACCAGAGAACTAACCCTCAGTTCTGTTCAGTTCAGTTCAGTCTCTCAGTCGTGTCCGACTCTTTGCGACCCCATGAATCGCAGCACACCAGGCCTCCCTGTCCGTCACCAATTCCCAGAGTTCATTCAGACTCACGTCCATTGAGTCAGTGATGTCATCCAGCCATCTCATCCTCTGTCATCCCGTTCTCCGCTTGCCCCCAATCCCTCCCAGCATCAGAGTCTTTTCCAATGAGTCAACTCTTCGCATGAGGTGGCCAAAGGACTGGAGTTTGAGCTTTAGCATCATTCCTTCCAAAGAAATCCCAGGGCTGATCTCCTTCAGAATGGACTGGTTGGATCTCCTTGCAGTCCAAGGGACTCTCAAGAGTCTTCTCCAACACCACAGTTCAAAAGCATCAATTCTTCAGCATTCAGCCTTCTTCACAGTCCAACTCTCACATCCATACATGACCACTGGAAAAACCATAGCCTTGACTAGATGGACCTTAGTCGGCAAAGTAATGTCTCTGCTTTTGAATATGCTATCTAGGTTGGTCATAACTTTTCTTCCAAGGAGTAAACATCTTTTAATTTCACGGCTGCAGTCACCAGGGAGTATTAAATAGTGAGAACTCACACAAAGGAAGCCACCTGAAGCCACCTGGCATCACCCAACCACTAGTAGCACCCTGTGCAGGGTGCCTCATTTAAACAACAAACAAAACAAAAATACAAACCCAATCATCAGCAGACAAGATTACCACCTCACTCAGCCTTGCCCATCAGAGGAAAAACAAACAAAAACTCAGCATAAATCTCACCCTACATGAAGCTTATACAAACCACTGTAAGGACAGAAACCAAAAGGAAGAAAGAATTCAACCTTGAAGCCTGGGAAAAGAAGACCTCAAACACAATTAGCTAAAAAAAAAAAAAAAAAGAAGAAGAAAAGAAAAAAGAAAAGAAAAGGCAGAGAAATACTACACAAATGAAGGAACAAACTAGAAACATAGAATTCCAAATAATTAAAGAGGAAATAGGCAAATTACCTGAAAAGGAATTCAGAATAATGAGAGTAAAGGTGATCAAAAACCTTGAAAACAAAATGGAGAAAATGTAAGACTCAGCAAAGACCTAGAAGAATTAAAGAATAAACACACAGAGACAAACAATACAATTACTGAAATTAAAAATACTCTAGAAGGAATCAATAGCAGACTGTCTGAAGCAGAAAAATGAATCAGTGAGCTGGAAGATAAAATGGTAAAAATAACTTCTGAAGAGCAGAATAAAAGGATGAAAAGAACTGAGGATAGTCTCAGAGACCTTTGGGATAATATCAAATACACCAACATTCCAAGTATAGGGGTCCCAGAAGAAGAGAAAAAGAAATGGTATGAGAAAAATTTTGAAGAGATTACTGTTGAAAATTTCCCCAACATGGAAAAGGAAATAGTCAATCAAGTGCAAGAGGCGCAAAGAGTCCCACACAGGATAAATCCCAAGGAGAAACACAAAAACACATACTAATCAAACTAACAAAGACTAAACACAAAAAAGAATGTTAAAAGCAGCGAGGGAGAAGCAACAGGCAACAAACAAGGGAAACCCCATATGCTTAAGAGCTGATCTTTCAGCAGAAACTTTCCAAGCCAGAAAGGAAAGGCAGGATATACTTAACTTACTGAAAGGGAAAAATCTACAACCAAGGTTACTGTACCTGGCAAGGATCTCCTTCAAAGTCGATGGAGAAATTAAAAGTTTTTCAGACAAGCAAAAGTTAACAGAATTCATTACCACCAAATCAGCTTTACAACAAATGTTAAAGGGACTTATTTAGTCAAGAAATACAAGAAAAGAAAAAAACATCTATAGAATCAACCCCAAACAATTAAAAAAAACGGCAATAGGAACATCTATATCAATAATTACTTTAAATGTAAATAGATTAAATGCTCCAACCAAAAGACACAGACTGGCTGAATGGATACAAAAACAAGACACATGTATATGCTATCTACAAGAAACCCACTTGACAAAGGAGGCAGAATATGCAATGGGGCAAAGAAAGCCTCTTAAATAAATGGTTCTGGGAAAATTGGACAGCTACATGTAAAAGAATGAAATTAGAACACTTCCTAACAGCATACACAAAGATAAACTCAAAATGAATTAAAGACCTGAATGTAAGACCATAAACTATAAAGCTCTTAAGGGAAAACTTAGAACACACCATGATGTAAATCAAAGCAAGATCCTCTATGATCCACTTCCTAGAGTAATGGAAATAAAAACAAAAGTAAATAAATGGGACCTGATTAAACTTAAAAGCTTTTGAACAGCAAAGGAAACTGTAAGCAAGGTGAAAAGACAGCCCTCCAAATGCGAGAAAATAATAGCAAATGAAATAACTGTCAAAGGATTAATTTCCAAAATATACAAGCAGCTCATACAACTCAATACCAGGAAAAAAAAAAAAAAAAAAAAGAACCATCAAAAAATGGGCCAAAGACCTAAACAGACATTTCTTCAAAGAATACACACAGATGGCTAACAAACACATGAAAAGATGCTCAACACCACTCATTATTGCTACTGCTGCTGCTGCTAAGTCCCTTCACTCTGTGCGACCCCATAGATGGCAACCCATCAGGCTCCACCATCCCTGGGATTCTCCAGGCATGAACACTGGAGTGGGTTGCTATTTCCTTCTCCAATGCAAGTGAAAGTGAAGTCGCTAAGTCTTGTCCGACTCTTAGTGACCCCATGGACTACAGCCTACCAGGCTCCTCTGTCCATGGGATTTTCCAGGCAAGAGTACTGGAGTGGGTCGCCAGTGCCTTCTCCGCCACTCATTATTAGAGAAATGCAAATCAAAACTACAATGAGATTTCACCTCACACCAGTCAAAATGGCCATCATGAAAAAGCCTACAAATAATAAATGCTGGAGAGGGTGTGGAGAAAGGGAATGCTCTTGCACTGTAGGTTGGAATGTAAATTGATACAGCCACTATGGAAGATGGTATGGAGACACCTTAAAAATAGGAATAAAGCCACCATTTGACCCAGCAATCCTACTCCTAGGCATAAATGCTGAGGAAACCAAAATTGAAAAAGACACATGCATCCCATTGTTCATTGCAGCACTATGTACAATAGCTAGAACATGGAAGCAACCTAGATGTCCGTGGAGAGATGAATGGATAAAGAAATTGTGGCAAACATGCACAATGGAATATTCAGTTCAGTTCAGTCACTCAGTCGTGTCTGACTCTTTGCGACTCCATGAATCTCAGCACGCCAGGCCTCCCTGTCCATCACCAGCTCCTAGAGTTCACTCAGACTCGCATCCATCGAGTCAGTGATGCCATCCAGCCATCTCATCCTCGGACGTCCCCTTCTTCTCCTGCCCCCAACCCCTCCCAGCATCAGAGTCTTTTCCAGTGAGTCAACTCTTCTCATGAGGTGGCCAAAGGACTGGAGCTTCAGCTTTAGCATCATTCCTTCCAAAGAAATCCCAGGGTTGATCTCCTTCAGAATGGACTGGTTGGATCTCCTTGCAGTCCAAGGGACTCTCAAGAGTCTTCTCCAACACCACAGTTCAAAAGCATCAATTCTTCAGCATTCAGCCTTCTTCACAGTCCAACTCTCACATCCATACATGACCACAGGAAACACCATAGCCTTGACTAGATGGACCTTAGTCGGCAAAGTAATGTCTCTGCTTTTGAATATGCTATCTAGGTTGGTCATAACTTTCTTTCCAAGGAGTAAGCGTCTTTTAATTTCATGGCTGCAGTCACCATCTGCAGTGATTTTGGAGCCCAAAAACTAAATTCTGACACTGTTTCCACTGTTTCCCGATCTATTTCCCACGAAGTGATGGGATCAGATGCCATGATCTTCCTTTTCTGAATGTTGAGCTTTTAAGCCAACTTTTTTACTCTCCTCTTTCACTTTCATCAAGAGGCTTTTTAGTTTCTCTTCACTCTCTGCCATAAGGGTAGTGTCATCTGCATATCTGAGGTTATTGATATTTCTCCCAGCAATCTTGATTCCAGCTTGTGTTTCTTCCAGTCCAGCGTTTCTCATGTTGTACTCTGCATATAAGTTAAATAAGCAGGGAGACAATATATAGCCTTGATGTACTCCTTTTCCTATTTGGGACCAGTGTGTTGTTCCATGTCCAGTTTTAACAGTTGCTTCCTGACCTGCATACAGATTTCTCAAGAGGCAGGCCAGGTGGTCTGGTATTCCCATCTCTTTAAGAATTTTCCACAGTTTATTGTGAATGGAATATTACTCAGCCATAAAAAGAAATGCATTTGAGTCAGTTTTGTTGAGGTGGATGAATCTAGAACCTATTATACAGAGTGAAGTGAGTCAGAAAGAGAAAGGTAAATATCATATTCTAATGCATATAGATGGATCTAGAAAAATGGTACTGAATATTTTATTTACAGCAGTGGAGAAACAGATGTAGAGAATAAATTTATGGACATGGGGAGAGGGAAAGAGAGAGTCAGATGCATGGAAAGAGTAACAGTGAAACTTACACTAACATACGTAAAATAGATAACCAATGGGAATTTCCAACAGGAAACTCAAACAGGAGCTCTGTATCAATCTAGAGGGGGTGGGATGGGGCAGGAGATGGGAGGTAGGCTCAAAAGGGAGAGAATATATGTGTACCTATGGCTGATTTATGCTGAGGTTTGACAGAAAACAACAAAGTTCTATAAAGCAATTATCTTTCAAAAAATTAACAACAAAAAGAGAATCCAAACATAAACAAACAAATTTAATACAACTTGGCAAATATCCAACATGGGTTAGAGCATTGTAACTTCTCAAATTCAGTAGAGTGGTCCATTTAGAAAACCAGTATCTAAAAAATTATAAAAGTAGTGCAGTCCATTTAGAAAACCAGTATCTAAAAAATTATAAAAGTAGTAAGAATACATACTTAAAGCATATATAATGTGTGTTCAAGGTGGATTTAGGAAAGGTAGAGGAACCAGTGATCAAATCGCCACATAAAGCAAGAGAATTCCAGAAAAACATCATCTTCTGCTTCATTGGCTACGCCAACACTTTGACTGTGTGGATCACAACAAACTGTGGAAAATTCTTCAAACGATGGGAATACCAAACCACCTTACCTGCCTCCTGAGAAACCTGTATGAAAATCAAGAAGCAACAGTTAGAACCAGACATGTATAACAGACTGGTTCAAAATTGGGAAAGGAGTACGTCAAGGCTGTACATTGTCACCCTGCTTATTTAGCTTAAATGCAGAATACATCATGTGAAATGCTGGGTTGGTTGAATCACAAGCTGGAATCAAGATTGCCAGCAGAAATATCAATAACCTCAGATATGCAGATGACACCATCTTTATGGCAGAAAGCAAAGAGTAACTAAGGAGCCTCCTGATGAAAGTGAAAGATGAGAGTGAAAAAGCTGGCTTAAAACTCAACATTCAAAGAACCAAGATCATGGTATCTGGTCTCATCAGTTCATGGCAAATAGATGGGGAAACTGGAAGACTGTGTCACTAATGTGCTTCATGAAAAGAATTCCTATTAAATGGCATGAAAGTATTACAGAATTCTAGTGAATAAACAGTTTTTGTTAACTACATTTTCTAGTGTACTTTTTGGATTGCATTTACCAAGTCTTCTCAAATCTTTTCAACGTGCTCATTTTGAAAGTTTTTCTATTTCTAAATCCATCCTTATAAAATATCTATATATTTGACAATCTTTTAAAATAGTTCAATTTTCCTCCCATGCAATAAATTCTAAATACATTAAAGCCTTGAAATAAATTTGGTACTTGTGAGAAAAATCAATAAATAAAAAGTGGATGGGATATAGTAAAATTATTAAGAATTTCTTTTATTGTTTCCACTCCACTTCATTATACTACTGTTACTTCAAAAATCAATTTCTAGTTTGTAAACTTTTTGCCAAAAATATATTTTATTAAAACCTGAGATGAAAAGATTAACAATAATTCTGTGGACACTCCAATTGTATTTTGCTTTCATTTCCCATTATAGCTAGTAGTTGACTGATTCTTACTGGAAAAATATTAGAATTTTTGGTTTCTAAAGCATTCTATCAACAAATTTGACAACTCACTTTTTATTCCATCTAATTTTCAAACTTAAAGTACTTTAAGTAATTAAAATGACAAATATTCTCTTAAAAATACATATCTGTTTTTATTGGTCAAGATATTTAACCCTAGTTTTTGTAATACCAGAAACAATTTTTTTTTAATCAGTGGCTAAATTCATTCAGCAAGTAATTTCAGATCTGTTTTAGTGCTAGGATGTATAAATAAAAAATTTATGAAGCTGAGGTACTGCTGTCATTTCTTCAATGATAATATACAGGTGTATGTTACTAAAGTTGCTGCTTATTAATCCAACATAATAGCTGTTCATTTTTCCTAGGCCTTAAAGCAAGAATGACAAATATTTTTTTAATCTTTAACAATTGTTCCCCAATGTTACGATTTTATTATTAGCAAAGTTATCTAAAATAATATATTTTTAAAATATTTGAAGTTAAATATTATCATTTTCATAAATCTAAATTAACATGCTATATCACATTTTTTCTCATATTTTACTTATTACAGAATTGAACTTCTTGAAAATATTCCAGCGGAAACTCTTAGTCTCTTTAACTTGTACAGATAAGGACAAAACTGTCCCAGATAACAAAATAACTTATTATTTGATTACGGATACTTTTTCAAATGAAACCTTTATCCTCACAATCAACTGAAAGTTGGTATTTAAAAATTCTCTCTTTGTGGCCCTGTGACTGAACTAAGAAAAACATTTTATTTTTATTATTGTAAAATTCTTAATGAACTACAGTAGTTCAAATAGCTGATGGCAGAATCTGTTCCTGTATTTTCAACTGAACCTTAAATTGCCAACAAAATATTTAGTTTAGGATGAATGCTGGAATGCAATTTGATCTTGGGAACTGAACTAAGAAGTTTATAAATTTCCTAGAACAAATGGTTCTGTAATAAAGTACTGGCTATTCTTTTGGAAAGTGTTAAAGTTACCATAATTGCCATAAATAAATATATTAAACAACTATTGAGCATTATATAAAATAGAATATACATATTTTATTACTACATCTTGGAAATACAATAGCTTAAATATTTTAACAATTCAATAAATCTAAACTTTATATTTTAAACAATTTTTTGAGACAAAAGTCAGGCTATAAATTGCTATATTCATATATATTTAATAGAATTGATAGGGTTGGTTAAGCATTGTGCTCATCCAGGATTTGCGGGTAATGTGTGGATATCACTATGATTAAAAAAATTGCTCATCTGAAAAATTGGCTAAGACATTGGACATGGTCTGAATATGTAAGACATAGATAGGTAATATGTAGTTCTTTGGCTTTGATTTGATACAATCTCTTGCAGTTGGACTACTATCCAAGCCCCACGTTGCACTTAGTACTAACTCTGCTGCTGCTGCTGCTAAGTTGCTTCAGTCGTGTCCGACTCTGTGCGACCCCAGAGACGGCAGCCCGTCAGGCTCCCCGTCCCTGGGATTCTCCAGGCAAGAACACTGGAGTGGGTTGCCATTTCCTTCTCCAATGCATGAAAGTGAAAAGTGAAAGTGAAGTCACTCAGTCGTGTCCGACTCTTCGTGACCCCATGGACTGCAGCCTACCAGGCTCCTCTGTCTATGGGATTGTCCAGGCAAGAGTACTGGAGTGGGTGCCATTGCCTTCTCCTAATACCCTTTCATTTGCTGCCTCACTCTGTAATAGAGGTACACAGAATCACTTCCACAACATTAAACACTGTCTGTCAGCTCTTTTAGTCCTGCTGTACAGTTTGTACCATTAGAAAATACTCCCCAGCACTTTGTTACCCACAAACTTTTGCAGTCTTCATAGCTTTGTTTAGACATTCATTTTAAGAAGACTTCCGTGGTATTTATTCTCTCTATTGTCTGTATCAGGTGATCGTTCACATTCTCACAGCATTTTGTATATTTCCCATGAAAGTCGTAATCACATATCTGTAACCCCAAATAAACAGGGAAAGAAAAAGTGGCCGTTATTAAAGTAGTGCCTGACACATATTCAGTACTTCTTTGATATATGTTAATTAATGACTGAATTAATGAGTTATAAATGAACAAAATTAAACTGAAAAAAGTTTGTAGGATTTGTAAGCTTGAAAGGATTTACTAACAAATTACTCCCAAATGCACCAATACTACATTTTCACAATTCTTTGCAACTGGAAGTTATTGTTAATATGACTAGAATGTGAAAACAGATTTCATAACCTACATATACTAATTTGTACCTGATAAAGATGAAAAATAATGCAATATCAAAACATTCCTCGTTAGGAGTATTAAGATCATAGCACTGTATAACATTTCCTTGAAAAAATAGTAAATAAAATAAGCTCACAATATAGATGAACAAACAACAGCAGATTGTTGCACTCTACCTGCTCTAATTTTGACAAAACCCATAAAACCTGCCACATAAATTTACTAGAAGCAAAATCACTGAATCAGGGTACCCATGATGACTTCTACACTTTCCTGTAAATTATTGAATGTTGAACTCACTGATATATAGTGCACCTCCCTTTTCTTTTTAAAAACATTATTAGATTATTGAATGAGAACAAGAGGATATTTGTTTCAAAAAGTTATTAAGTTCAAAAAGTTATTATTAAAATGGCAACATTCTTATCTTGCTACAGCAGACAAGTCAAAAGAAGCCAGATGATAGAAGAAAAGAAACTGACATAATTTTAATGGTTAATGAATAAAAACTTTATTAGAGAACATAGAACACAGATTTGGCTTTTTAACAATGTCTTAATTTTAAACCCACAAAGGGACATAATTAGATTCTAACTTTAAAAAATAAAATTGGTTTGTTCCAAGACGGCTATACATTTGCAGTGTATTTTACTAAGTGGAGAAAAAGACAGTCATAGCATTCCCTCAAAACCGAGATTTATAATATGCATTGAGTTTTATGTTAAAATAATGAATAAATCTCTCATAGACTAGTAGATACTATTAACTCTAAATTTATCTTAAATCATTGAATAGTGATGTTCACCAGGGTACTGGTGATAGCTATGTGAATTTAATATTGAATAATGAATTATTATATAATTAATTCAAACTACTTCATGTGTAATATATTTAAATTATTAATAACAAAATAAATGTTTCTTTATGTTTCTTTATATTAGTATTGCTAATCACAAATTTTATTAGATCATTTCTCTTTAATGAGTATTCCTAAAACATCATCCCCAAATATTTTATTGGTCAATTCATTAGTCAATTCATTTCTAATTATTAAAAATGAATTTAATATTTTAATTATTTTGTGATGTGATATTTGGTATTTATAAGATAACATATCTTCAAAGCTATGACACATAGCATTAAAATGAACTGTTAAAATATTTACAGAAAATGATATATTTTCTAGAATGAAGAGTCATTTGTGTATTGCATCTATCTGTCTTCTGTCTATCTACCTACCTAGTTGCTATAATGTTCTCTTACATGCTTTAGTATCCCATTGTGTGACTATAACCATTTTCCCACTGGAATTTGGATTTCTTCCTGGATTTCACTTAAGGTTGCAATAAATATTCTTTTTTGTTTTTCATGGTGCCTACACGCAACACATTTGGAAGAGTATCTACTTGAGGACAGACTTAATATTGCCATATTGTATGTAAATGGTCAGTTACATGATGTAGTGCCAAATTATTTTCCAAACTGGTTGTATCACATTATACTCTCACCAGCAATGTATAAGGATTTTCTTGACCAATATCCTCCTCATAATAACAGGTACTCTTGCATAGTTTAACATATTTTTTGCCTGATTAGCCATGAGGCTAAACATTTCTTCATATATTAATCAACTGAGTGAAAAACTTGAAATACTTGTGTTTCTTTTGTGTGATACACAAAGTGTTTATTTATCCATTCTTATTTTGTTTTCCTTACTGATTCAAACAATACATTCTGGAAAATGCCTCATTTTCTGTAAATATTTTAACAAGAAGATTTTCACACATAAGTTTTCTAAATACAGGAGATTTTGTGGTTTGAAGTGAAGTAGGGATTTCATTGGTTTTTTTTACCACTTGTAATACCAACTTGCAGTGATATTTCTACAGTCACCTGCACTGCCAACTTGGACATAGATAGACTTTTCATGTATTTTTGTGTACCTGTTATTTTCTTATTTTTTTGTTGTATTTCTTTTCAGTGCTCAATTTATTTCTATTTTTAATATTATTTTAATGTAAATAGGATTAAAAAATGGAGAAGGAAATGGTAACGCACTCCAGTATTCTTGCCTGGAGAATCCCATGGACAGAGAAGCCTGGTAGGCTACAGCCCACAGGGTCGCAGAAAGAGTCGGACATGACTGAGCTACTTCACTTACTAGGATTAAAAAGCACACAGCAAATTAACAGGAGCATTACCTTTGTGGATTATTAACTTCTTAACTAATAGTCTGTTTCAGTGCTCATCACATCACCTCTCTTTACCTACTTAGAATATAGACTATAGAATTTTATCATTGAAAAGTAGTTTAGAAAACATGTAATATTATAATTTATTCATGCAGAAACATTTTTTTCCAGTTTGACAATTCATTCACAGTACTTGGTTTCTCTAATTCTTAGACCATTGTAAGAACATCTTAGAATCCTAAGAAAATAATGCTTTTCACTTATGCTTTTCAGCTCCAATTTATCACCTCATTGCTACACATAACTCTCTTCCCTAATAGGTGTTGGCTATTTGCTGATGAAAGATCTTTAATGTATCATGCATGCCCTGCACATCCTGCTCAGGAGAGTAAAGTGAAAAACAGATTATGTGAGATGTTTGACCTCTCACACAGAGTAAGTAGGTCTCAAATTCTGTTTTTGCATTTCAAAACTTTACAATTTAAAGCTTGCTTCTGAGAGATTATTCTTGCTAATACTAACTCATAGCTAATTCACTTTTAAGAGTGCAAATAAATTTATGACAACTATATTTTATGAACCTTAATTATACATCAGAGCAGTTATTTATGAAGAGGATGTATGAAATAGAGGAATACAATGTACAGCAAATGAATCAGCATGAATAAATGCATATCAAATATAGAAGCCTAGTTTTGCTATCAGTATACTTTCACAGTACGAAATGATTACAAACTTCCAGAATATACAGTAATATAATCTTAGGTCTTATAATAAATTTATAGATTTTGTATTATAAAGATTTGCTTGCCAGTATGGAAGCTATCAGTTACTTGTGCTTTTGAACACCTAGAACATGGCTTGTCTGAACTGAGATATGATACAAGTATGAAGTAAACAATGAATTTCAGAGAATTAACACAAACGAATACATGTTTGTGCTAAATATTCTGTTAATAAATTTTGGTTTTTATTACAAGTTGAAATGATAGTATTTTAGACATTTTTATTAAATAAAATACTTTGTTAAACACAATTTTTTCCTGTTTCTTCTTACTTTTTAAAAATGTGCCTACTAGAACATTCAGTGCAGTGTCAAAATGGAAAGATGGCATAGGACATCCTTGCCTTGTACCTAGTGGGAAAGCTATGAGTTTTTCACTACTACGTATGATGTTAGATGTAAGTCTTTGTATATATTCTTTATCAGGATGAGGAAGTTTTCCTCTAATTCTGGTGCACTGCAAGCTTTTATTATGAATCGGATTTTTAATCTTTCCTTTTTAGCCTGTCGATGTGATGGAAACATGGCTTCTAGAAAACTTAAAATTACATATATGATTCACATTCAGTTAGTTCAGTTGCTTAGTTCAGTTCAGTTTAGTTGCTCAGTCATGTCCAACAGATCCCGACCTCATGAACCCCAGCACACCAGGCCTCCCTGTCCATCACCAACTCCCAAACTCCACCCAAACCCATGTCCATTGACTGGTGATGCCATCCAACCATCTCATCCTCTGTCATCCCCTTCTTCTCTGCTCTCAGTCTTTCCCAGCATCAAGGTCTTTTCCAATGAGTCAACTCTTTGCATCACGTGGCCAAAGTATTAGAGTTTCACCTTTAACATCAGTCCTTCCAAAGAACACCCAGGACTGATCTCCTTTAGAGTGGACTGGTTGGATCTCCCTGCAGTCCAAGGGACTCTCAAGTGTGTTCACCTATGGCTGATTCGTGTCAATGTATGGCAAAACAAATACAGTATTGTAATTAAAAAAATAAATAAATTCAAAATAAATAAAATTAAAAATAAATAAATAAATAAAACGATGTTTTCAAAAAAAAAAAAAAGAGTCTTCTGCAACACCACAGTTGAAAAGCATCAGTTTTTCGGCATTCAGCCTTCTTTACAGTCAACTCTCACATCCATACATGACCACTGGAAAAACCATAGCCTTGACTAGACAGACCTTTGTTGGCAAAGTAATGTCTCTGCTTTTGAATATGCTATCTAAGTTGGTCATAACTTTCCTTCCAAGGAGTAAGCATCTTTTAATTTCATGGCTGCAGTCAGTGGAGCCACAAAAAATAAAATCTGTCACTGTTTCCTCATCTATTTGCCTTGATCTTAGTTTTCTGAATGTTGATCTTTAAGCCAACTTTTGGAGCCACAAAAATAAAATCTGTCACTGTTTCCTCATCTATTTGCCATGATCTTAGTTTTCTGAATGTTGATCTTTAAGCCAACTTTTTCACTTTCCTCTCTCACTTTCATCAAGAGGCTGTTTAGTTCTTCACTTTCTACCATAAGGGTGGTGTCATCCATATATCTGAGTTTATTGATATTTCTCCTGGCAGTCTTGATTCCAGCTTGTGCTTCCTCTAGTCCAGCATTTTTCATGATGTATTCTGCATATATGTTAAATAAGCAGGGTGACAATATTCAGCTTTGATATACCCCTTTTCCTATTTGGAACCAGTCTGTTGTTCCATGTCCGGTTCTAACTGTTGCTTCCTGACCTGCATACACATTTCTCATGAGGCAGATCAGGTGGTCTGGTATTCCCATCTGTTTAAGAATTTCCACAGTCTGCTGTGATCCAATGATTTACTTACTATCAAATATATCCCCACTGAATACCATTGCTAAATAATGTTATTTTCAGTTATTTTTATTACCAAAGGTTTCACAAGTCTTATTTTCAGATTCATGTAACTGACAAAATGGTGTTTACTTTAAATAATTTCAACCTGATTATTTTTCATCTGCAGATTGTATCTACACTTCTAGAGTATAATAATGATATTTTTGCAGAAAAATATACATTACTTGTGAGAGTATCTGTTGAAGGAAGTCCTGTAGTCTCAAGTGAGAAGTTACTAGTTTGACATATTAAAATGTTTTAGTTATATAAAATATAATTTTATAGCAAGTAATTTAAGAAATTAGAAATTTATTATACTTTTACATATTCTGATGATCTGGTATAATAAAGTATACAAATTATTACTTATATTAACTTATTTAGTGCATATACACTGCTATTTAAATAAGAAAGTCCAAATAAAAATTGGAACAAAAGTGAGAGAATGATGTCCAAATGTTATTACAGCATGTTTCAGCTATTTAAAGGCAATGTCAAAGATTAACTTTTCTGAAATGTTTGTTGTTTAAAGGACATCTCAGGAAGTTATTTGTCCTTGGAGAAAATATTAATATTAACATTCATAGAAATTGCATATCCTTCATATTCTTTATTATATTGTCCTACTAAAGTATTATCATATTTTAATTAGAAATTGAATTGCTTTTGGAAACTATAATTTTAAATCACAATAGTACCATTATGTATATATATATTATAAAATGTAATTGTTTTGACAGGCATTTAAAGTCAGTTGATAGAGTATTTTAATCCTAAACTTTTTTTGAATGTTTAATAATTTGAAAGGTAATAAGTTAATAAGTAAAACAATAATATAGATGATATGTATAATTTATATACTTACATAATATTCGATGTTAATTAAAAAGAAAAGAAAATATGAGAATTATGGAAGGCACATGATCCCCTTAGTTACATCTTTATGTATTTGTTTCTTCATAGCAACTATTACAGTTATTATGAAGGTGAGTTGCATAAATGAATTAAATCCAGTTGGAACTACATTGGCATTTACCTTCACTGTATTTGAAAACAGTCCAGTTGATACTCTAGTTGGAAAACTTTCATTTACAGATAGAGGCTGGCTGTTTAATAATATAAAATATACAATTGGTAGAGGAAATTTAGGATCACCTCCCAAATTTTACATTGAACCAGACACAAGTACTGTGAAAATGCTAGTATCAGTAACAAAAATAAAGAACTTGTATATGCTCATTTAAAATGTATTTTACTGAGAAACAGTTGATAGTGGAAATCTTTTTTTAAAAACAGCTTTCTCTTTAAATATAAATGTTCACCTTGGTTTGTTAGCTGTATCTATAAATACAGGAAATGCACCAAAGTTTTAATCTTTGGTATACAGATCTTCAGACAGCTTATGCCATGCATGTCATCCATGTATCTAAGAATACATAATGGGTAGCTAAAATGGTGAATGAATTCATGTCTACAGTAGTTTTGCTGTTGGATATACATGCTGGGACTAGGCAAGCTGGTTTGTATTAATTCATTCCCATTTGTTATTATAATGGTTATTTCTTTCATATAGTTTATAATTTAGCATAAATTAACATTTAGTGATCCTGGATAATCATTCTCCTTTCATTTTTCTGTCAGGAATGATAAAGCTATCGGATCCACTGGACAGGGAATCTGAAACACAGTACAAGATAGATGTGAGAATAAGAGACTTGGATAATGACGCTGTTCCTGACCCCCTTAGACAGAGAAACAGTACTGCGCCGGTGACTGTCAATGGTCAGATGAGAATGAATCATTACTTGTAATAGTGTTATTCCTTAGGAGACATATTCTTGGGAACTAAAAATGAGAAAATTATGAATGATTAAATTCAGTCCCCTCAGCATGGATCCAATTCAGAGAGTTGATACATGGGTTCAAAAACGTAACACACAATGAAAAAATTGTCATTATATACAAACTAATTTGTGTGAATTCTGAATCTGATGGTCTCATAAATCTGAGAAAATCAGATGTCTTCCATGATGGCTCAGCCAGTGAAGAGTCTGCCTGCAATGAGGGAGACCTGTGTTCAGCTCCTCGGTTGGGAAGATTCCCTGAAGGAAATGGCATTCTATTCCAGTATCCTTGCCTGGAGAATTCCATGGACAGAGGAGCCTGCTGGGACTACAGTCCATGGGGTTACAAAGAGTTGGACATGACTGAGTGACTAACACACACCCACAAATCTGAACTTTTACTTAGAGTGCCTGATACCTAAAGTTGTTATGTAAGCAGTTGTTGGAAGAATCATCCCCTTGTCACACATAGTTTCATAAAGAAACACACATATATTCTAGAGTTTCAGGAGGTCATTCTGTTTGATATTAAATAAAAACAAATTCTGTTTCTATGCTCATTTGGTTGCCCTATCCCTCTCTAGTTTTCACCGAAGCAATATTTTAATATTTTGCATAATGAAGATTCTGAGAGATTAGAAGTTCACAAACATGAACCATAGAGGCAAGAACTTTCAACTTATAAATAAATACTATTTAAATAATAAAGTAAAAACATTTTGATTTTTTTTAAAGATATATCAATACAATTCTGTACTTCTAATATTGGTAGGACTGTGCACTACTTATATTGGTAGGACTATACAAAAGGAGAAATTTATAGATGGTGCTAAATTTTCCTTATATTATGACTTTATTTGTGCCCTTTCTTGCTACTTGAGAGCAGTAAGAATTCTAACAGGAGATCCTGTGAAGCAGACAATGAATTTAATGAGATGATTTAAAACCACAAACACTGCTTAGAGTCTATGCATACCTCTACACAGCAGACATTTTCACATGTGTTCTTGGTGAGTTAAAATCCTTACTGGAGCCTATGACTCAGTGTCACAATCCCCACTATAGGATCATTATGTCTGGAAAGCATGATAAACCAGGCCAAAAATCTTTGTGGAGAAAAATTTAATGAAGTAATTTGAGTGGTTTCAGCCATGACTCAGAGGATGTCATAAGCTAATGAACCTGCTGTCTTTCTGTAAGCTTTCAGTAATATACTCCAAGTGCACTTTAAGTTACAAGTTTCAATAGATATCTTTTGCATTTGTGTTTCTAAAACTGATTGTTTCCACTTTCATTTTGTTTGCTAATTCTTATATTTGGATTGGTATAGAACAAAATATCTTTGTTCTTCAGCTATAAAAGCATTCACATTTCTTGTGGGGCTAGAAAGATTTACTTAGGAATGAATATCTGGTTTCTTGGCACTAGGAAAAATGCTATACATTTCCCACTATCAAATAGTATGGTAAACTTTTGCCCAAGATGAATTCAAATACCCTTCCTCTAAAGAAAGGGTACTTCCAACCAAACTTTGAGTAGAGGGTATAAAAATGTTTTACTCAGAAAAATAAACCAAGGCCAAAATTCTCTGTACAATGTAATTATTTTTATACTATAATTTGTCCCAAGAAAGACTGAAGCTCATACAAAAGATGAGCACACATAACAATACTACTTTTATTAAAATTAGATGAATAAATCTAAATTTCATCTGTAAAAACAAACAAGAAATACTTGTATGTTTATAAAATGAACGATGAATATTTTTATGTACTGAATGCTTGTGTCCCACCTAAATTCATATATTATAGCCCCAATCCCCTCTGTGACAGCATTTGAGAATGAGGCCTTTTAGATTAGGTCATGAGGATGAGGCCTTGGTCTGATGACATTATTGTTTTATTAGAAGAGATAGCCAAGAGATTATTGTCCTTCCCTGCTATGTAAGGATATGGCAAGGAGTGCCGGAGTCCAGCTCCAGCAGCCAGGGAATCAGCCTGAAGGGATGAGCAGTGTCGGTGGAGAATGATGCAGCCTCTGACTCAAGGTGCAGGACTGCATGTTTATTTCAAGCATCAGGTCTTCTTTTATACTTTTTCAAAAGCATTAGGTCAGAGGTTTTACATTTTCAGGTCCCCCTCACCCAGATTTATTGACTCCATAAATCATCATTGCCCTTCAACCAGAGTTACATTGTAACTCATGCTTATGTCTGGGCTGCATATCACATCCTTCAGTTTATTTTTTATCTTTCTAAATCCTGTTTGCCCCTAGTATCCTAAGCTCACTATCTTCTAAAAAGGCTTCTGGCTATTCTTAATTATTCCTAAACCCTAAGCTTAGCAAGCTTCCTTTGCCATGAACATTCCCTTCACAAACAAGTCTCAGATAACAATCCTTCCTATGGCCTCAGTCTGCGGCCTACATGCTCATCCTGTAACATTCTTTGTAAAGATCCTTGAACAAATGTCAATGGTTACTTTATAGATTATTTTCTGGGCACAACTGCAGAAGGCTTTGTGCTTTCTCATGCTTTTTTCAAGAACAATAAGCACCTTAACATTCTTTCCAGCCAATTCAACTGAAGAAAGAAAAGAACAAGTCAGGATCACAGACCTAACTCCTTCATCCTGGGACAGTGCCTGTGGGATGAGGAGAGGGGGTGGGGCCATGCCTCCATTTTGTCAGTAATGCCTAACGCAGCTCCCGACAAAGGAGGTGACTATCTGCAAGCCAGAAAGCACTCTCACAAGACACTAAAACTTGCTTGCCTTTGATCTTAGACTTTCTAGCTTCTACTATTTAAGCAACTCAGTCTATAGAATTTTGTTATGATATCTCAGCATATTAAATCAAATCTAATTTGTTTAGAGAAACACAAAGATTTTATAAACTATAATGTTAAGAGATGTATTCCCAGTAAATAAAAGATATATAGCTATACCTATGTAACATGCTGGGAAATGTGGGATCCAAGATATAAGATAGTAGGTTAATGATAAATTCTTATACAAACTGTGTTAGAATAACTAACATAAAAGTTTTGGCAAAAATGAATGCTATTTCTTGGTTTAAATAGGAACCTTAGAGAAATAAATGCAAAATAATAAGCTATAAATATACATATATATGTGTGTATATATATATATATGTATGAAGAAAAGTAAGCATTTACAAAATCTTGAACTTGAGGAAGGGCTTCTACTAAGTATTATCACAAGGAGGCAGTATATGGGACAATATAGCTAGCTCTAACTACAAAACAAGAAAACTGTTTGCATTTCAAAAATAGCAGAAAGCAAACTGAAAGGCAAACAGAAAGTTGACCAAAATATATTCATATCATTTATAACAGAATTTTAAATATTTATATCTTTAGTCAATAAGAAATTCTTATCAGTTCAGTTAGTCACTCAGTTGTGTCCGACTCCTTGTGACCCCATGAATCGCAGCACACCAGGCCTCCCTGTCCATCACCAACTCCCGGAGTTCACTCAGACTCACGTCCATCAAGTCAGTGATGCCATCCAACCATCTCATCCTCTGTCGTCCCCTTCTCCTGCCCTCAATCCCTCCCAGCATCAGAGTCTTTTCCAATGAGTCAACACTTCGCATGAGGTGGCCAAAGTACTGGAGTTTCAGCTTTAGCATCATTACTTCCAAAGAAATCTCAGGGCTGATCTCCTTCAGAATGGACTGGTTGGATCTCCTTATCTTTAGTCAATAAGATTATTATAATCATAAGAAAAGCAACTTTATTAAGTAAACTAAAGAATGAAAAATTTTTGAAAACTAATATACTTCTGCATATTAAATTAGCAAAGAGAGAATAAGTAGATGATATTTTGTGTTGGAAATAATATAAGAAATAGAAAACTCATTTCTCTGGGAATTTAAATTGGCACAATTTTTCTGAAGCATTTTTTGGGGCATGCATATAAATTCACATTTCAAATGTGAAGAGGCTGATATTCACAGAGGTTAATAAACCTCAGACTAACATGGCTATCAAAAGAAGAGTCAGTCCTTAAACTTTTAATCACTGAACTCGTCAAGTATTTTTTCAAAAGCATCAATACAAAGACTATACATATTTGCAATTCCTGTAATGGAAAATTATTTCAAATCATAGCATATATGTCATTTTAAATGGTATTTTATTTGAAAATATGCCATAGATATATTTCCATGTCATTAAATATTCTTCTTGCCATCATATCTATGTCATTTTAAAATTTTAATAGAAATAATTATAGTACAGAGTATTTATCTTTGTTTCTAAAATTGTGAAAAAAAAAGACAATCAAAAACACTCCCCAGTGAAATGCTCTAAAAGCTTGTAAACAATCTCCTGCGATATCTCCCAAGATAAACCAGTTTCAAAATATATGCCAAACTTTTGTAGTGAGATGAATTTTATAGACGTCATCAGCTATTGCCAGATTCAGATTTATTATTGTCAACTGATTAGTTCATCTGCAGCTCCTTTTTTTTCTGGAATAATTAACTTCTTGGGTCATATGATTCTAAGAGAATGCATAAATTATGATAATAAACAGCATCATGAGGATAAATTGGCTTGTTGGAAAATGCTATGTTCCATAGAAGTAAAAGTTGTAGAGATATGCTTTTACTTTGACAAAATTGAGCCCCAAATTTTTAGGAGCATTTTAGAAAGAAGTGAAGGACTCATCTCATTCTCATCCTATAGAGAATTATTATCTGTTTTATAGAAAGATGGGCTTCCCTGGTGGCTCAGAGGTTAAAGTGTCTGCCTCCAATGCAGGAGACCCAGGTTCGATCCCTGGGTCAGGAAGATCCATTGGAGAAGGAAATGGCAATCCATTCCAGTATTCTGGCCTGGAGAATCTCATGGACAGAGAAGCCTAGTAGGTTACAGTCCACGGGGTCGCAAAGAGTCGGACACGACTGAGCGACTTCACCTTCACCTTCACCTTATAGAAAGATAAATCTTAAGCACCATGCCTCACAAGGAAATTAGAAAATCTGTCTAGGTTACAGGCATTACCTAATGACATCTACTGTTATCTAGTAGATGAATATCTACTATTGGCCATAAAAAGCAGAGAGATTACTTTGCCAACAAAGGTACGTATAGTCAAGCTATGGTTTTTCCAGTATTCATATATGGATGTGAGAGTTAGACCTTAAAGAAGGCTGAGCAGCAAAGAATTAATGCTTTCAAACTGTGGTGTTGAAGAAGACTCTTGAGAGTCCCTTGGACTGTAAAATCAAACCAGTCAATCCTAAATGAAATCAGTCCTGAATATTCACTGGTAGGACTGATGCTGAAGTTTCAATACTTTGGCCACCTGACGTGAAGAACTGACTCATTTGAAAAGACCTTGATGCTAGGAAAGATTGAAGGTAGGAGGAGAAGGGGATGGCAGAGGACAAGATGGTTGGATAGCATCACCAACTCAATGGACATGAGTTTGAACAGGCTCTGTATGATGGTGAAGGATAGGGAAGCCTGGCGTGCTGCAGTCCATGGAGTTGCAAACAGTCAGACACTACTGAGCGACTGAACAACACATACAATTGCGTCCAGGCTTCTAAATTTTGTTCTCAATTTAATATGTCCTATACTTTCTTCTGTATCTATTGCTATTCTACATGTCCTTCAAATTCCAGTATATTACTTCTCGAAGGCTTACTTTTTAAATGAAATGCAAGCATTGTGTGAATTGGTATGTCAGGTCTATACTCAAAGTTGAACTCATTTCTCTGTTCTCTAAGAGGCTGTAGCCAGGACCAGTTATTCTTAGCTAGGGTGCACATAGCTCACTAAGGTACCATCATGAAAGATGTTCCTTCTAGGATTGTGACATTTACAGATTTGTTCAGAATGCAAATTACAGAAAATACAAATTAATCCATAAAAGAAAAAAATTGATGCTGATTCTTGCTGCTATTCAGTCCAGGAGTTTCCTGATCAGTAGGATTCCAATCTATACAGTTTACAATTTATTTTTATTCCACCTGTAAGATAAAGGAAATATCCTCAAAGAATCCCCTGGCACAAAACAACTTGACATGTGTGATAAAATTTAGCACATAAGTCTTTAAGCTAGAAGACTGACCTCCAAAGAAATTAAGGGAAATTTTTGGAAGCAAAAATGAAAAAGCTATTCAAAGCTGCCAATTGTCCTGGAACCATTTTATTCTCTATAAAGAAAAAGCTTGCATTTTTACAGCTACTTGGACAGGAAATAAAATTTGGTGACAAGGCAGAGAATTAGAATCCCTTACAGCAATTAAGTCTTTAAAATTGTCAAAAATAAAAGAACATTTTATACTGGCCCACAGAAGGGAACAAGGCTTGCTCATCTAGACCTGGGCTTAAATTAAGTGGAAAAACATGCTCCTAAAATTCAAAGCAAATTTATTCTGTTTGAATTATGCACACTGTTCAGTTCAGTTCAGTCACTCAGTCGTGTCCGACTCTTTGTGACCCCATGAAACACAGCACGCCAGGCCTCCCTGTCCATTACCAACTCCTGGAGTTCACTCAGATTCACATCCATCGAGTCAGTAATGCCATCCAGCCATCTCATCCTCTGTCGTCCCCTTCTCCTCCTGCCCCCCAATCCCTCCCAGGATCAGAGTCTTTTCCAATGAGTCAACTCTTCTCATGAGGTGGCCAAAGTACTGGAGTTTCAGCTTTAGCATCATTCCTTCCAAAGAAATCCCAGGGCTGATCTTCTTCAGAATGGACTGGTTGGATCTCCTTGCAGTCCAAGGGACTCTCAAGAGTCTTCTACAACACCACAGTCCAAAAGCATCAATTCTTTGACGCTCAACTTTTGTCACAGTCCAACTCTCACATCCATGCATTACCACTGGAAAAACCATAGCCTTGACTAGACGAACCTTTGTTGGCAAAGTAACGTCTCTGCTTTTGAATATGCTATCTAGGTTGGTCATAACTTTTCTTCCAAGGAGTAAGCATCTTTTAATTTCATGCATGCAGTCACCATCTGCAGTGATTTTGGAGCCCCCAAAATAAAGTCTGACACTGTTTCCCTATCTATTTGCCATGAAGTGATGGGACCAGACGCCATGATCTTCGTTTTCTGAATGTTGAGCTTTAAGCCAACTTTTTCACTCTCCACTTTCACTTCCATCAAGAGGCTTTTAGTTCCTCTTCACTTTCTGCCATAAGGGTGGTGTCAGATATCAGAAAACCTAAGACTAGACATTAGTAGAAAAAGTGGTCCTGAAAGTTTTGTTTTGAGGAATTTCTGGCAGAAAGAGAATCAAAATTTCTTAAGAGAGGCCTAACCTACACCTGAACTGTAAAAAAATCTTATAGATAAAACTTGGTTAAATATGAGCTTAGAATGTACAATCTAAAACTCTTTAGAAAAAGGTCACAATATGTTGAGTACTAATTTCACTGGTGCACAGTATTTCATGCCCAGTTCACTAGCTGGAAGGTAAGCTGGAATGATGGGAGCCTGGGTGACCTGTACAGCCTGCATACCTCTATGAGGTAATTCCATGACCAAGGATGGTTTGCTTCCTTGTGTTATAGAGTCTATTTCTGACTTATGTACAGGTGATGATCTGACAATGCTGTTTTGCTTTATATTAGTTAGCTAATTGTTACATCACCTGGTTACTAATTATTAACACATTGTACAATGTTTACTTCCTACTGAATCTGATACCACATCTAGGCAACACTGGAATATTTGGAGATGTCTTTTGTGGAAGGAACATACATGGAAAATAACATATTGGTTCTTTGTTTTGTTTTCACTATATTCTTATTAGATCATTTATATGATAAAAACAGAATTTAGTGCCTATATTGTTTACATGGCACCTGGTCTCCAATCACCCACGTTTTCTGAACATTTTAACAAAGCAGACAGTAGTAAAAATTTAGATATGCTCCTGACATTTAGAAGGGCACTATTTTATTACAATGATAGAAGCTGGAGGTCATTTAGTAATGTCCTGACTGAGAAGTTATTATAAGCTTCTAGCCAAGTTGCAGTTTTATGTGATAAGGAGTCTCATGTAGCACCTAAAAGTCTAGGAAACCATGCTAGTAAACTAATATTAAAAAACTAAAGAATGGTGTTAAGACTAGGTGTACCAAAGAAGCTTCAACAAGTTTTCTCATCACATGGTAATTTATGAGCTAGAACATATCTGAAACAAGTTTTTGAAAGATAGAAAAACTAGTCCTTTCAGGTGAATATGACCTGCCTGAGTGGTAGCTTCAGTCAACTGTTAGTTTGTGCTTTGTGTCAATTAAAAAGTGACCACAGAAGAAAGAATATAGCTAAAAGGAAATGTGCTTTTATCTAGTCAGAGTCAAAATGTTTGCACCTATAACACTCAAAGTAAATAAATCAATATTCACAAATAACATTCCTGCTTGGATCTGAGGTGCAACAAACAGGAATTTTTTTACTTATGTTAAAAAAAAGAATAGTAAAAACAATTTCGTAGCATGATCATACGTTGTCTATTGCACCGTTGTGTACTCGCTGACAAGAATGTGCCTACAAAACCAAAGGCTGTTTTGTCTCCTGCAAAGCGCATGATATATTTCCTCAGAGAATCGATTCTAAATCATCACTGTCTCTTCTTCATGATTCTTTTGAAGAAACTATTACCAAGCACATTCCCTGTCTTTCCAAATCAGAGTACAGTGGCTCTCCCCTGGCCAGATGCTTACTTCATTTCTAGAACATGTAAATATATAAGCTATTTTCTTTACCACTAAAATAGTAATAGTACATACAGATTAATCTTTGTCCTTCCCTGAATATGATTATAAGACTATTCAAACTTTTAGGACCTATTCCAGTTCTAAAGGAATTAGAATGAAAGAGCATGGAAATGGCCACACTTAATATATCTAGTTTTATAAATAAGCTGTCTATTGGTTAGGCAAATTTTACTAACTTTTATAATAGGAAGGTGTTAGAAAAACAGAAGTAATCACTTGAGATGACAAGGCATTACCAAGAGTTAATTGCTTCTCCATGGCTATTTTTCTCTTGGAGAGCTCTTGATCCCAAAGAAATATATTGGACCTGTATATCTTTTTTAACCTGAATGTCTATTAACCACAGGAGCCAGAAACTATATTCATATGTATTTAGAGATGACAGCGTTTCCAAATATTTTCATGCCATTCCATGGTGTTTAAGCTGTGTTTGTGAACTTGGACGTGTTATTGAATTTATTGAGCAAGTTGCTGAAATATTGCTTAGTCATTAAAATATGAAAATAACATTGCCTATCCCAGAAGGCAGAGATGAGATTTTAGAAAGTATTTATAATGCACTGACTGTCTCATAGTAAGCAACATATGAGTGTTGGGTAAACAAATAAACTACAAGCATTTTCACAGCTGGGGAAAAAGGGATGGAGATTATTGTTGTATTGAGTCTATATACTTGATTAAGTTAGGATTTTTATCATTTAACCATTAAACAAAGGCCAGAAACCATTTAAATATGATGAATAAGCACTTCAAAATGTTATTTTTTGTAGATTATAGTATAATGCTACAGCATGAAAGTCACTAAGCTTGCATATTTTAAAAAGCATAATACTTCTTGCATTATTTATATTATGAAACTGAAACTGTAAATCAATTTCTTTCATGTACTAAATATGACATGGTTTAAAGAACTTTAATATATAGCATAAAGAACTAACTTACTACAGATTTTATTTATAAGATGTATGAGATCACATTTTGAGAAAAATTTTAAACAATTCAAGCTGAAGGAAACAAAAGGAAAAAATACATTGTGTTAGAGTTTTCTAGAGAAGTATATATCTCTATATCTATCATGTATTTATTCATCCACCTATTTTCTATATAAAGAGATTTATTATAAGGAACTGGCTCACATGATCATGGAAAACTGAGTGTAGTTCCAGTCTGAGTTTGAAGGTCTGAAAACCAAGAGCACCAATATACAGGTCTCAGTCTTAGCCCAGGAGAAGAAACATGTCCCAGCTTATTAGCCAGGCAAAGACAGCAATTTCTCTTTCCTCTACTCAGCTCTATGCATTGGATGATGCTCACTCACTCACAGGGGAAGGTTTTACTCAAGTCTCACAACTTACATGCTAATCTCATCCCCAAATACACACAAATATCTGGACATGACACTTAGAATTAACCATCTCATCCACACAATTATACTAGATCTCTGAACTCTTACACTATTGGTAGGAATGCAAACTAGTACAGCCACTATGTAGAACAGTGTGGAGATTCCATAAAAAACTAGAAATAGAACTGCCTTATGACCTAGCAATCCCACTGCTGGGCATACACACCGAGGAAACTAGAATTGAAAGAGACACGTGTACCCCAGTGTTCATTGCAGCACTGTTTATAATAGCCAGGACATGGAAACAATCTAGATGTCCATCAGCAGATGAGTGGATAAGAAAGCTGTGGTACATATACACAATGAAGTATTACTCAGCCATTAAAAAGAATACATTTGAATCAGTTCTAATGAGGTGGATGAAACTGAGGCCTATTATACAGAGTGAAGTGAGCCAGAAAGAAAAACACCAAGACAGTATACTAACACATATGTATATGGAATTTAGAAAGATGGTAACAATAACCCTGTATGCGTGACAGCAAAAGAGACACAGATGTAGAACAGTCTGTTGGACTCTGTGGGAGAGGGAGAGGGTGGGATGATTTGGGAGAATGGCACTGAAACATATATAATATCATATATGAAACGAATTGCCAGTCCAGGTTCGATGCACGGTACAAGATGCTTGGAACTGGTGCACTGGGATGACCCAGAGGTATGGTATGGGGAGGGATGTGAGAGGGGGGTTCAGGATGGGGAACATGTGTACACCTGTGGCGGATTCATGTTGATGTATGGCAAAACAAATACAATATTGTAAAGTAATTAACCTCCAATTAAAATAAATAAATTTATATTTAAAAAAGAAAAAAAATCAATTATACTTTCTTAGTGTTCCAAAGTTTTTATATCTATATTTTGTTACTTAAGTCTTTATGACTTAGATAGTAAAAACTTTATTTTATTATTCTATTAACTTGTTAAGTTTTTGAATTCTAAATTCTTTCTTGTGTGTGTATTATTCTTCTTGTGTGTATATTAGGTGCTTAGTTGTGTCCGATTCTTTGTGACCCTGTGGACTGTATCCTGCCAGGTGTCTCTGTCCATGCATTCTCCAAGCAACAATGCTGGCATGGGTTGCCATTTCATTCTCTAGGGGATCTTCCTGACCCAGAGGTCAAAGCTGGGTTTCCTGCATTGAAAGGCAGATTCTTTATGATCTGAGCCACCAGAAAAGTCCTTCTTCCTCATCATCTTCTTTTTTTTTTTTTTCTATGCATTTAAGCAGAATGTCAACAGAGGTCTGTCTAGTCAAGGCTATATATGTGAAAATTGAACTGTAAAGAAAGCTGAGCACCGAAGAATGGATGCTTTTGAACTGTGGTGTTGGAGAAGACTCTTGAGAGTCCCTTGGACTGCAAGGAGATCCAACCAGTCCATCCTAAAGGAGATCAGTCCTGGGTGTTCACTGGAAGGACTGATGTTGAAGCTGAAAATCCAATACTTTGGCCACCTCATGCGAAGTGCTGATTCATTTGAAAAGACCCTGATGCTAGGAAAGATTGAGGGCAGGAGGAAGGGGACGACAGAGGATGAGATGGTTGGATGGAATCACCTACTCAATGGACATGAGTTTGGGTAACTCCAGGAGTTGGTGATGGACAAGGAGGCCTGGCGTGCTGCAGTTCATGGCATCACAAAAGAGTTCGACACGACTGGGCAACTGAACTGAAGCATAATGTTTCATTAATTATTTACTGAATATATATACGATTACAAATTCAATTGGAATTCTGAATGGGGGGTGGGGGAAACAGCCTAAGTACTTACTGTCATTGAGTATGAGAATTTGAGGGCTGGAGAAAATCTAAGGAAAACCTAAGAAAAACCTATTATTTTTTCTTCTCTCATTTTCTACAAGAGAGACTTACCTTATTGAAGCTGAAAAGCATTGTAATATCAAAGATTCCTCAAATGTGCAGTTTGTAGTTGAGATAATGGCAGACACATTGCTTTTGCTCACCAGATCCTGTTTGGTTTTCTGAGTACACAGAAAGATTACATTTTCTGGCTACTTTTCAGTGAGATTACTGCCATATGATTTGTATGTAGGCTGAACCCCTTCCCCAAGCCTCGATGTGAAAACTCCAATATGATTAACCACTTTCCCTTTGCAAGGTGATTTTCAAAACCCATCTTTTAAATATGAAATAAAAAATTACAAGATGGAAGTTACTGCATGAAACAGAGCCTGCAAGAAGATCCACTTAAAATGTTTGATTGTAACATGGGCAAAAATAACCTTATTCATGTTAAGTCAGTCAGATTTCATGCTTTAATTGTTACTGCAGCATAGTCTAGCCTACTGTGCTTTATGTGGAATTTTTCTGGATGACAGTTAGATTTTCCCAAATAGTTAGAATTCTCACAAATTCTTTCCATCTCTACGTTCCTGTGGCTTTGAGAGTAACCAACAACCTTTTTATAACATAAAGACACACTTTCACGGTTTTTTTAGGTTATAAAAGTACATAAACATTTACAAAAGAAACTTTTTCTCAGAAAAATCATCAATATAAATGTCTTTCAGCTAATTTTATGTAAAAGTACGTACTTAACTAATTGCTTCATAATTTTTCCAGTGTTAGTGAATGATAAAGAGAAACTCAGAAGTTTCTGGATAAAATTTAATAATTATTTCAGCAATAATCGTTTCAGTTTCCACAATAAGAAATAAATTTAACAAAAATAACAAAAATAAATCTTTCAAAATCACAAAGATTGAGATAAATATTTGTGAAATGCTAAAATGTATTACTGATACTGGGATTTTTATTCCAATATTATATGATTTATGGGATCAACTTCTTGAGATGACCATTGTCTCTAATTTGCTCTCATCTTTTATTTTTACTAGAATATAACTGTCTTGAGAGCAATGACTTGATGTTTTGTATGATATATATACATATATATGTATATATAAAACCAGAAACCATTGTATTTCTGGGAAAATAATTTTTTGAGAGAGAGAATTTGACAATTACTTTAAACAAAAATCATAAAACACATAAAGTGAATGTAAAATGACATTTCCTGTCTTGCCAATTTAAAAGTCTTCCCTAAGTATTACATGGTCAAGAAGAGAAGAAATAAATCACTTGATTTATTTCTGACAATATGTTATTATGATAAATGAAAAATCTTTTATGTAATTTATTTTAGGGTAAGTGGTGACAAGTAGGCTTCCCAGGTGGCACTAGTGGTAAGAATTGCACCTGCCAATGCAGGAGACACAAGAGACTCAGATGAATCCCTGGCAAAGATCCCCTGGAGGAGGAAATGGCAACCCACTCTAGTATTCTTGCCTAGAGAATCCCATGGACAGAGGAGGCTAGAGTCTAAAGGGTCTCAAAGAGTCAGACACAACTGAAATGACTGAGCATACACACAAGCATATATGACTCATTTTTAAATGAAAACATGTATATTTATTTCCTTATTAAAATTTTATGTTATCAATAATTTAGATACATTAACTTGAAAATGGTTTTAATTATGTTAAATTACATTGTGATCTTGGGGATGAGATTTATATTCTATATTAACCTTTCTTAATAACTCTGTAAACATTTCTGCAAATATAAGCAATGTGTGTATCCTATTAGATTTAAATACTGAATATACATGTTCACTGCTATTAGTTTTCTATGACTGTCACAATCAAGTACACAGACTAGGTGGGTTAAAGCAATAGAAGTATATTCTCTCACAGCTTGTAGTCTAGAAGTTTGAAAACAAGGTGTCCCCAGAGCCATGTTCTCTCTGAATGCTCTAGGGTATAGTCTGTTCCATGCCTTTCTTTTGGCTTCTGCTGTCAATAGCAATCCTTGTCCTTTTTCAGTCTGTAACTACATTTCTACAATCTATGCTGCTACTGCTACTGCTAAGTCGCTTCAGTCGTGTCCGACTCTGTGCGACCCCACAGACGGCGGCCCACTGGGCTTCACCATCCCTGGGATTCTCTAGGCAAGAATACTGGAGTGGGTTGCCATTTCCTTCTCCAATGCATGAAAGTGAAAAGTGAAAATGAAGTCGCTCAGTTGTGTCCGACTCTCAGCGACCCCATGGACTGCAGCCCACCAGGCTCCTCCATCCATTGGATCCTCCAGGCAAGAGTACTGGGGTGGGGTCCCATTGCCTTCCCCTATGGTTCTTCTTATGTGTGTCTTTTCTATGTTTCTTCTCCTCTTCTTCCTACAATTCCACACTGTATTAAGTTCTTGCTCTTCTCCAGTATAACTTCATCTTTACTTGATTACATTTGAAAGACTCTATTTCCAAAAATACATCAGATTCACAGATATCTGGGGAAAAGTATCTGACCATATATTTGGGGGGCTGCACAATTCAACCCATAACAGTCACATACATTATCTTAGTCAATTCTATTTTGAGAAGGATTTTAAAATCATAGATAGGATCATGGTATTAGATAAACTTGTTAGCAATCACATTTTGCCTTTATGGATTATATACCTTAAGAGATTTACTTAACTCTGTGGACCTCAGTTTCTTCACAAGGAACATGTGCTAACAATAGTACACATGTAAAAGGTTTTAGGAATGATTATATCTAGAAGAGTGCCAGGGATATGGTAAATGCAAAGTAAATTTCAGTGTCTGTTCTTCCTATTACTACAACTACTTGAGTTTTGATCACGTTTCATGGAATGGTTCCATAGAGGGATTGAAATTCTCTCTACCTTTACAATATCATGTTCATTTACCAGTTAATATAATAAACATACATCTTGGTAAAGGCTATTTGAAAAATTTGGCCAGAATTCAATAACAATGATCAGTTTAGAACTAAAGAAAATGTGATATAGAAAGATGAATGGATAGATAGAGGTACATATAAGAAAATATAGAATCAGTAACAGCAAACATTCTTTATCCTCTGCTCAAATTCATGGGAGTATTAATAAGCTAAAATGCAGTTTGAATCTGTGAGGGGGTTGAAAGTAATATTATATAGTAGTTTCCAAACTCACTTTTCATGAATCTTTTTTTTTTTTTTTTGGTCCATATTACACACATCATGTTGGATCTTAGTTCCCTGACAAGGGGTCAAACCCACAACCCCTGCATTGGAAGCTCTGAGTCTTAATCACCAAATCACCAGGAAAGTGCCTCCGTGAACCAAATTTTTAAGCTGTATCTTGGGAAAGATACATTCCTTAGAACACACATTGAGAAATAATGTACACAAGCAATAGATAATTGAGAGTAAAATAAAAGCAAAAAACAAAGTACAATAACATGGCTTAAATAATAGAGATATTAGTGAACAATCTAATCTCTTAAACATATACTTTTAACACTAATACATCTAAAAAGTCTATCTATTACAGTATTCAGAATGACATTAGATATTATTTTTAGGGATTTTGCGGCTGAAATTATTATCACTGAAACCTACACACAAAACGTTTTGGTTGGAAGACTCAATATTGTCAAGATGTCAGTTCTTCCCAACTTGATTTATAGATTCAGTGCAATCCAAACCAAAATCCCAGAAAGTTGTTTTATGAATATGAACAATGTGAATCCTAAAGTTTATATGGAGAGCTAAAAGACTTAGAATAGTCAACATAATATTAGAGGATAAGGACAACATTTGAGGACTGTTATCACTGGCTTCCAATAAAGCTATAGTAAGTAAGATAGTGTGATATTGGTGAAAAAAGAGACAAATTGATTAACAGAACAAAACAGAGAGGTCAGGAATAAACCGATGTAAACCTTTGGACTGATCTTTGATAAAGACTACTGGATGAGATCCAACCAGTCAATTCTGAAGGAGATCAACCCTGGGATTTCTTTGGAAGGAATGATGCCTAAAGCTGAAACTCCAGTACTTTGGCCACCTCATGAGAAGAGTTGACTCATTGGAAAAGACTCTGATGCTGGGAAGGATGGGGGCAGGAGGAGAAGGGGACGACAGAGGATGAGATGGCTGGATGGCATCACGGACTCGATGGACGTGAGTCTGAGTGAACTCTGAGAGATGGTGATGAACAGGTAGGCCTGGCGTGCTGCGATTCATGGGGTCATAAAGAGTCGGACACAACTGAGTGACTGAACTAAATAACTAACTGGACATCTACACACAAAGAAAGGAATCTAGACACAGACCTTACACTTTCCATGAAAAGTAACTTAAAATGAATCTAAACATAAAACCCTATAAAACTTATAGTAGATAATGAAGAAAAGCTGAGTGACCTTGAGCATGGTGATGACTTTTAGATATAAGACATGATACACAGAAGAAATATAGAAAGTTGTACTTAATTAAAATTAGAAATATCTGCTCTGCAAAAGACAATGTCAAGGAAATAAAAGACAAGATACAGACTGGAAGAATCTCTTTGAAAATGATATATCCAATAGAGAACTGTTATATAATATGTCTAAATAGCTCTTAAAACTCAACAAGAAGAAACCAAACAGCCTAATTTTAAAATGGTCAGAAGACTTGAACAATTACCTCACTGAAGAAGATATACAGATAGCAAGTAAGCATATGAAAACAAGTTCAGCATGTTATCATTATGGAATATCAAATTAAAATAACACTGAGATACCACTACACACCAAGTAGAATGGTCAAAATCCAAAACTCTAACAATGCCAAATATTGGCAAGGATGTGGAGTGGTGGGAACACTCATTCACTGCTGGCAGGGAAGCAAAATGGTATAAACACTTTGGAACACAGTTTGACATTCAACATATAGCACAAAACTTAGATATACTCTTATAATACAGTTGAACAATCATTCTCCTTGGTACTTACCTGTGCTGTGCTTAGTCGTTCAGTCATGTCCAACTCTTTGTGACTCCATGGAGTGTAGCCCACCAGGCTGCTCTGTCCATGCGGATTATCCAGGCAAGAATACTGGAGTGGGTTGCCATGCCCTCCTCAGGAGCAGAAAACATCTCCACATGAAAACCCGCAAATGGATGTTTCAGTTCAGTTGCTCAGTCATGTCCGACTCTTTATGACCCCATGGACTGCAGCCCACCAGTCTTCCTTGTCCATCACCAACTCCTGGAGCTTGCTCAAACTCATGTCCATCAAGTCAGTGATGTCATCCAACCATCTCATTCTCTGTGGTCCCTTCTCCTCCTGCCTTCAATCTTTCCCAGCATCAGGGTTTTCCAATAAGTTAGTTCTTCACATCAGGTGGCCAAAGTATTGGAATTTCAGCTTCAGAATCAGTCCATCCAATGCATATTCAGGACTGATTTCGTTTAGGATTGACTGGTTCTATCTCCTTGCAGTTCAAGGGACTCTCAAGAGTCTTCTCCAATACCACATTTCAAAAGCATCAATTATTCAGCACTGAGCTTTCTTTATAGACCAACTCTCACATCCATACATGACTACTGGAAAAGCCATAGCTTTGACTAGATGGACCTTTATCAGCAAAGTAATATCTCTGCTTTTTAGTATTCTGGCTAGGTTTATCATAGCATTACTTCCAAGGAGCAAGAGTCTTTTAATTTCAAGGCTGCTGTCACCATCTGTAGTGATTCCAGAGCTAAAGAAAATAAAGTCTGTCACTGTTTCCATTGTTTCCCCATCTATTTGCTGTGAAGTGATGGGACCGATTGCCATGATCTTAGTTTTCCGAATGTTGAGTTTTAAGCCTGCTTTTTCACTCTCTTCTTTCACTTTCATCAAGAGGCTCTTTAGTTCTTCTTCAATTTTTGCCATAAGGGTGGTGTCATCTGCATATCTGAGGTTATTGCTATTTCTCCCACCAATCTTGATTCCAGCTTGTGCTTCTTCCAGCCCAGCGTTTCTCATGATGCACTCTGCATATAAGTTAAATAATCAGGGTGACAATATACAGCCTTCAGTATTCCTTTCTCAATTTGGAAACAGTTTGTTGTTCCATCTCCGGTTTTAACTGTTGCTTCCTAACCTGTATGCAGATTTCTCAGGAGGTAGGTCAGGTGGTCTGCTGTTCCCATCTCTTGAAGAATTTTCCACAGTCTTTTGTGATCCACACAGCCAAAGGCTTTGTCGTAGTTAATAGAGCATTAGTAGATGTTTTTCTGGAACTCTCTTGATTTTTCAATGATCCAACAGTTGTTGGCAATTTGATCTCTGGCTCCTCTGCCTTTTCAAAATCCCAAATGAACATCTGAAAGTTTATGGTTCATGTACTGTTGAAGCCTGGCTTGGAGAATTTTGAACATTACTTTGCTAGCGTGTGAGATGAGCACAATTGTGTGGTAGTTTGAACATTCTTTGACATTTCCTTTCTTTGGGATTAGAATGAAAACTGACCTTTTCCAGTCCTGTGGCCACTGCTGTTTTCCAAATTTGCTGGCATATTGAGTGCAGCACTTTAACAGCATCATCTTTCAGGATTTGAAACAGCTCCACTGGAATTCCATCACCTCCACTAGCTTTGTTCATAGTGATGCTTTCTAAGGCCCACTTGACTTCACATTCCAAGATGTCTGGCTCTAGATTAGTGATCACATCATCATGATTATCTGGATCATGAACATCTTTTTGTACAGTTCTTCTGTGTATTCTTGCCACCTCTTCTTAATATCTTCTGCTTCTGTTAGGTCCAGACCATTTCCGTCCCTTATTGAGCCCATCTTTGCATGAAATATTCCCTTGGTAGCTCTAATTTTCTTGAAGAGATCTCTAGTCTTTCCCATTCTGTTCTTTTCCTCTATTTCTTTGCACTGATCACTGAAGAAGGCTTTCAACTGGAATATAGTAGCTTTACTCATAATTGTCAAAGCTTGAAGCAACCAACGGAGAAGGCAATGGCATCCCACTCTAGTACTCTTGCCTAGAAAATCCCATGGGCAGAGGAGCCTGGTAGGTGGCAGTCCACGGGGTCACTAAGAGTCGGACACGACTGAGCAACTTCACTTTCACTTTTCACTTTCATGCATTGGAGACGGAAATGGCAACCCACTCCAGTGTTCTTGCCTGGAGAATTTTAGGAACGAGGGAGCCTGGTGAGCTGCCGTCTGTGGAGTCGCACAGGGTCAGACACAACTGAAGCGACTTAGCAGCAGTAGCAGCAGCAGAAGCAACCAAGATATGCCTCAATATGTGAATGGATAAATAAATTATGGAATATACAGATGATGGAATACTGTTCAGCACTAAAAGAAGTGAGCTATTGAACCAAAAGACATCGAGTAAACTTAAGTGTATATTACTGAGTGAGAGAAGCCAGTATGAAAAGGCTACATACCATACAATTCCAACTAGTTGACATTCAGGAAAAGGCAAAATACAGATAGAGGAAAAGTATCTGTGGTTGTCAAGGTTTATAGTGGGGGAGATGAATAGAGTACAGAGAATTTGTGGGGTCAGAAAAATTATTCTGTATGATAACACATAAGGAATATTTATCATTATACATTTTGCATACTCATAAAATGTACAACACTAACAGTAAACCCTAATATAAATTATGAACTTAAGGGGATAATGATGTGTCATTATATATGCCTTGAATGTGACAGATGTATAGCTCTGATGCAAGGTGTTAATTGTGAAGGGGTTTCGTGTGTTTAGGTACAGAGTTATGTGGGAACTCTACCTTGCTCTGTATTTTGCCATAAACCTAAACTTCTCTAAACTGTGGTTTCAGTCACTTTATAGTCGTGTCTGACTCTTTCAACCCTGTGGATTATAGCCCACTGGCTCCTCTATCCATGGGATTTCCCTGGCAAGTATAGTGAAATGGCTTGCCATTGCCTTCTTGAGGGGTCTTTCTGACCCAGGGATGAACCTATGTCCCTTATGTCTCCAACATTGGCAGGTGGTTTTTTTGCTACCAGTGCCACCTCTTTAAACCTTCAGTTCAGTCACTCAGTCATGTCCAACTCTTTGCCACCCCATGGACTGCAGCACACCAGGCTTCCCTGTCCATCACCAATTCCCAGAGCTTACTCAAACTCATGTCCCTTGAGTTGGTGATGCCTTCCAACCATCTCATCCTCTGTCGTCCCCTTCTCCTCCTGCCTTCAATCTTTCCCAGCATCAAGGTCTTTTCAAATGAGTCAGTTCTTTGCGTCGGGTGGCCAAAGTATTTTGAGTCTTAAGACTTAAATAAGTCTAAACCTGAATTTAAATGAGCCTAACTCTAAACTTTAAAGTTTATTAATTTTAAAAAATTGTTCACAGGTGAAAGTGTGACTTACTTTTCCAAAGAACAGTTATAGAAACAGTTGTGCTTTTTTCTAAAATAAGAGGAAGGAACAAACATATGATGACTGTTGTGAGGATTCATGGTCTATAATGGAAAAATTAACCTCGGCTCTTTGTAAATCCTGATGTAAGAAATCAAAGTTGGACACAGAATTTATGTAGTTTGTAAGTATTTATTTATTTATTTGAGTTTTTATTTTTAACAGTCATAAGCTCATGGATGCTAGAGACAGCTCACACTGGTTCACAAGAGTGCATTGTTAGAGTCTCTTCCCAACTCTGCCTTCGGTAATGTCTTTCAGGTCACCTAACATCAGTTATGGTGAGAGTATTCACACCATGGAATATGGAAAATTCTATGAATCAGAGTTTTAGTCCTTTGGGAAGGAATGTAGAGTCAACTGTTAAACAGCAGGGTACCAGTAAGATCTTTGAATCCTCAGATTGACCAGACTTTCTTTCTTCTCATTCCATTTTCCGTGTGTAGCAGAGGCCATGACTCATTATTAGAGTTTGAAAAATATAGGTTGAACTGATGAAGGCATTTGAAAATGATTTGCAGTGATGTTATGATCGAAGCCAATTGAGAGAATTTAGGTGGAAGTATAGTGAGAAATTGGAGAAGGCAATGGCACCCCACTCCAGTACTCTTGTCTGGAAAATCCCATGGCCGGAGGAGCCTGGTAGGCTGCAGTCCATGGGGTCGCTGAGAGTTGGACATGACTCAGTGACTTCACTTTGACTTTTCACTTTCATGCATTGGAGAAGGAAATGGCAACCCACTCCAGTGTTCTTGCCTGGAGAATCCCAGGGACGGCGGAGCCTGGTGGGCTGCTGTCTATGGGGTCGCACAGAGTCGGACACGACTGAAGCGACTTAGTAGCAGCAGCAGCAGCATAGTGAGAAATCAGAGAAGGCGATGGCACCCCACTCCAGTATTCTTGCCTGGAAAATCCCATGGACAGAGGAGCCTGGTAGGCTGCAGTCCATGGGGTCACGAAGAGTCAAACACAACTGAATGACTTCACTTTGACTTTTCACTTTCATGCATTGGAGAAGGAAATGGCAACCCACTCCAGTGTTCTTGCCTGGAGAATCCCAGGGATGGGGGAACCTGGTGGGCTGCTGTCTATGGGGTTGCACAGAGTCAGACACGACTGAAGAGACTTAGCAGCAGCAGCATAGTGAAAAATAAAGTTGAAATGAATTTGGTAAGGCATCTCTCTCAGACAGTAAGAAAAAAAGAATACATTTTCATGTCAATGTATGGCAAAACCAATACAATATTGTAAAGTAATTAGCCTCCAATTAATATAAATAAATTTATATTTAAAAATAAATAAAGAAAAACAATGAAAGAAAAACAATGAAAAAAACAGAATTAAAATAGGAAACTCAATATGTTCATTATAGTGGATGGCAGAGATATAAGAATAAATAAAAAGTTTTACATGTTGAAGAGAGTAAGACAAAGCCTTCATTTTTAGAAGAGCTCTGGGGCAAAAATCCAAAAGGCAAAATACAGATTAATAAATTGGTGTGTAGAAATGGAGGCATTAAAGAGCACTGTTCCTTTTGGAGAACCTGTTCCCTTCAAACTTTGGTTTGCTCCTACAGGTAGGTGCCTTGTTTCCTTGTAGAAAGCACAAGCTTCTCTGAGCGATATGTGCCTAACCTGTGAAACAAGTGTGATGAACTAGAAAGTCTGATTATGCTGGTAGAGAGAAAGGAAAAAATCCAAGGTATACAGTGGATAGATTATTTAAATGGGGAGAATATTCAAATGGGGAGGATATGAGGATATTATAGACTGAAATGGGAGAAGGGGAAAAAAAAGTAGGGGTATTAGTATGGCAATTTTTTTTTAATCATTACTTTTAGGAAAGAAGAATAGTTAACTTTTACTAAGGATAACATAGGTGTTTTTCTAAATGTTTTATGTGCAATATATATTTTAATTTTCATAAAATCTAAAAGTTAGGCAGTTTTTATTCCAATTTTTACAAGGAACTGAGAGATTTCTTATGCTGGAACCTGCCACAGATACAGAATTTTACCCCAAATTCTGACTCCTGATTGTGTAGGCTGGTAGACAGAAGCCTATAACTAGAGACCTGTTTGATAACTTATCCAACTCATTTACTACTTTGCTCTCTATTAACTTATTTAACAAACAGGCACAATGTTTTCTTTCCCATCTAAATTCTAGGGCTATTCTGAAATTTTACTTTATGAAAATTAAACTATGACAGATATGCATAATATTTCTTATAAAAAATAGACAAAAGGACATAAGAATGTTTAGAGGATGAAAATTAAGTGGCTTAATCGTGAATGTCCTTGATTACTTCATTAATGTTTGGGGTCATATTCTAAAAGGAAGAGCCATAGCACTGGAAGTGTAAGAGACAGAAAAAAGATGTGGACAAGTTAGTACTGGAGGACCCCCAGTAGTTTTACTATTTTTACTCTAGTTTGATAATGGGACATTTGCCAGACCATAACAAAGGAAATTCCAGATTATGATTTAGCAGAATCTCTATGTTGGCTTCAGTGCCATTTTGCTTTCTGTTTAGTCTGTCAACATTCATACCATCTTCTATTAGTGTGTCAGACATACAATTCCACTCACTATGGAAATAGATGTCTCATGAGAATTTGAACATTAGGATGACAGCAACTTTGGACACATATACCCACACAGAGTTTTCCTTTCTGAGTTTTTGCTTTTGCTTCACGGGCTGAAATAAGAAAATGCAGAAATAAAGCCGGAAGGGTTTGGAGGTTTATTTTTGCTCTTTGTTTGAACCAGAATATGAGTTTGCTTCTATTTTCAGTGCTATTGTTGTTTAGTCCAAACAATGTCACTTTCCTTTTACAATGCAGCAAATCTTAACAGCATAATGAAAGTATGGGTGGGAAACATTATTATTACATCTTTTGCTATTTTGGCTCAAAGAATCAGTGTGGAAAAAAAGGCAACGGGAAAATTATGACTATGCCCACCCATAATTGGAAAACCATCCCTAGTTTTTATAGTAATTAAAGTCCAGTTTCTGGCTGGAGGCTGTATGTATATAAACCCCAGAGATAACATAAAAATGGCTTTATGGGCATCCTCTGAGAGAGAGATGTTCAATCAGATTCCAAGAACTCAAGAACATGTGTTTTACAAGAAAGAAAGCCAAAATACAAACTTGCCTGTAAGAACTACAATTACCATATGGAAAATTTATCCCATAAACTAAGAAGAAAAACAATAAAGGAATAGCTTTTGAATCCCACTATGCCAGTTAACTGATAGTCCTGTTTTTCATCCTAATTAAAAAATATGATTAAAGGGGATCATTTGATTAGTAATTCAAGTGTCATTTCTTTTATCTTAGCAAACCTGCTACAGCCTGATACATTTTGTAAAATAACCCATTTTTCCAAGGAAGAGATATGATTACTTTCATTGATTTCCTGTACTATAAGTTATTTTGGGTTACTGTTTATGTTTTCTTTCAAGTAAAGGTATATCTTGTTTAAGTAGAAAGGAGTTTCCTGATAAATAAGGAGAAAATAAATCATCTCTGCATTTTGGGTATTTATTTATTCATTTTATTTGCTTATAATTAGTAAGGTAGAGTAGAGTTCAATGGTGAGAGTATAAACTACAATTAGCATAAACTCCATCCTTATATAAATATTTTACATGATTTTTACTATTAATTCCAAATGAAACAGGAAATGATGCAAAAATAATGGCATCTTATCAAATTTTATATTTTTCATAAGGCTTTATACTTTCCTTGTGGTTTATAATATTTAAAATTTACTTCAGTCAGTTTAAGAATACTTGCTTTAATTGTTCCTCCTAGGTAATTACCACTTGCTGGAGGATTACTTCTATTTGTGTTTTCTTATTTTGCATTGTGCACTTATCTTTTTGCAGGGATTTTGTTTTTTGATAGAAAGTCACTGACTGTCTTGTAAAATTATCTCTCTAGAACAGATTTGCCTTTATTTCTGCTCTGCATTCTCTAAATATCATGTGTTCAACTTTTTATTAATCTTACCAGGATTTCCCACAGTAGGGTAAATTTGAACTCCCTACCAGAACAAATATGGTGTTATGATATTTATTTGTTCCAAAAAACTTTTCGTTTTTCCCTTTCAGATCCCTAGGGAGAAAAAAGTTTTCTTGCTGTGGATATAATGTATGTATTCTACTCCAAATGAAAATGAGAAAGTAGAAAAAGAAGTTAAGGAAACAATTCCATTCACCATTGCAACAAAAGAATAAAATACTTAGGAATATTCCTACCTAAAGAAACTAAAGACCTATATATCTAAAACTATAAAACATTGATGAAAGAAATCAAAGAGGACACTAATAGATGGAGAAATATACCATGTTCATGGGTTGGAAGAGTCAATATAGTGAAAATGAGTATACTACCCAAAGCAATCTACAGATTCAATGCAATTCCCATCAAGCTACCAGCATTATTTTTCACAGAACTAGATCAAATAATCTCAAGATTTGTATGGAAATACAAAAAACCTCGAAGAGCCAAAGCAATCTTGAGAAAGAAGAATGGAACTGGAGGAATCAACTTGCCTGACTTCAGGCTCTACTACAAAGCCACAGTCATTAAGACAGTATGGTACTGGCACAAAGACAGAAATATAGATCAATGGAACAAAATAGAAAGCCCTGAGATTAGCCCACACACCTATGGACACCTTATCTTCGACAAAGGAGGCAAGAATATACAATGGAGTAAAGACAGTCTCTTTAACAGGTGGTGCTGGGAAAACTGGTCAACCACTTGTAAAAGAATGAAACTAGACCCCTTTCTAACACCATACACAAAAATAAACTCAAAATGGATTAAAGATCTAAATGTAAGACCAGAAACTATAAAACTCCTAGAGGAGAACATAGGCAAAACACTCTCCGACATAAATCACAGCAGGATCCTCTATGATCCAACTCCCAATATACTGGAAATAAAAGCAAAGATAAACAAATGGGATCTAATTAAAATTAAAAGCTTCTGCACAACAAAGGAAACTATAAGCAAGGTGAAAAGACAGCCTTCTGAATGGGAGAAAACAATAGCAAATGAAACAACTGACAAACAACTAATCTCAAAGATATATAAGCAACTTATGCAGCTCAACTCCAGAAAAATAAACGATCCAATCAAAAAATGGGCCAAAGAACTAAATAGGCATTTCTCCAAAGAAGACATACGGATGGCTAACAAACACATGAAAAGATGTTCAGCATAACTCATTATCAGAGAAATGCAAATCAAGACCACAATGAGGTACCATTTCACACCAGTCAGAATGGCTGCGATCCAAAAGTCTACAAGCAATAAATGCTGGAGAGGATATGGAGAAAAGGGAACCCTCTTACACTGCTGGTGGGAATGCAAACTAGTACAGCCATTATGGAAAACAGTGTGGAGATTCCTTAAAAATTGCAAATAGAACTGCCTTATGACCCAGCAATCCCACTGCTGGGCATACACACCGAGGAAACCAGAATTGAAAGAGACACATGTACCCTAATGTTCATTGCAGCACTGTTTATAATAGCCAGGACATGGAAGCAACCTAGATGTCCATCAGCAGATGATTAGATAAGAAAGCTGTGGTACATATACACAATGGAGTACTACTCAGCCCTTAAAAAGAATAAATTTGACTCAGTTCTAATGAGATGGATGAAATTGGAACCGATTATACAGAGTGAAGTAAGCCAGAAAGAAAAACACCAATACAGTATACTGACACATATATATGGAATTTAGAAGACAGTAATGATGACCCTATATGTGAGACAACAAAGAGACACAGAGGTATAGAGTGGACTTTTGGACTCTGAGGGAGAGGGAAAGGGTGGGATGGTTTGGGAGAATGGCAATGAAACATGTATATTTTCTTGTAAGAAACGAAGTGCCAATCTATGTTCAATGTAGGATGCAGGATGCATGGGGCTGATGCACAGGATGATTCAAGTAGAGGATGGGGGTGGGAGATGGGAGGGGGCTTCGGCATTGGGAGATTGTGTTCACCTATGGCTGATTCGTGTCAATGTATGGCAAAACAAATACAGTATTGTAATTAAAAAAATAAACAAATTTAATAATAATAATAATAAAAGAAACTACCAGCTTTCATGAGTTCTGACTCTGCACAGAATTTTCACTTTCAACTCTTTGCCTCAGATAGTCTCGGATGTATTCTTCCATCCCCGACTGTGCAGACATTAACTTCAAGATTCTTACTATTCAGATCTTATGCAAATATGATGATCCTCCAGGATCAGGGCAGAATAAGTTTGAATCCTGATTGCTCTGCCTTTTAGTTTCCTTTCCATTGGATAGCATTTCGGGACTTCCTTCTATTTCTAAATTCAATTCAGTAGGCTCAAATTCAGCATTTTAGTCAATTTGTAGTAGAAGATATTCCTCTTACTTTCCTAGAAATCTGAAAGGACCTTTGCATTTATTTTATAAAATAGGACATTAGGTGAACAGACTTGGATACTTTTGTAATCCATGGTTCATTACTCTTACCATTGTTCTTCTGCAGCCTGTTTTTACTTATCTTTTTGAATAATTAGTATGTTTAAGACTATCACTAAATAATAATCAAGATCTTGATGACAAGGTAGAACAGTTGGCAAAGTGAATGATTTTGAATGAGCAGTAAAAATGAATAATTCACAGTAAGACCCTGTCATATACATGCATTTTAACAATAAGCTGTTAAGTGTTAATAGGCTCCAAAAGTGGATACCACTATTATGCTCACTTTTGGGTTTCCCTGGTGGCATAGATAGAAAATAATCTGTCTGGAATGTGGGAGACCTGGGTTTGATCCCTGGGTTGGGTAGATCCATTGGAGGAAGGCATGACAAACCATTCAATTATTCTTGCCTGGAGAATCCCTAAGGATACAGGAGCTTGGCAGGCTATGGTCCATGGGGTCACACAGAATTGGACACAACTGAGTGACTAAACACAGCACAGAGCACAGCACGTGCTCACTTTCAAAAGTCATGAAAGCAAAACAAAGCAAGGTATTATTGACTACTAATTGCAGGATGAATTTTGCCTTTGGTGATATCAGGAAACTTCTGTAAGAATAGGATGGTACGAGTAGGAAACACTACATGGTTAGATGCAGATTTTTTTTTCCAACTCAAAATAACATTATGTAACGCAGTGTTTCAAATAATAGCAAAAATAGATAAGAAAGCCTTCCTAAGTGAACAATGCAAAGAAGTAGAGGAAAACAATAGAATGGGAATGAGAAAATTAGCGATACCAAGGGAATATTTCATGCAAAGCTGGACACAATAAAAGACAGAAACAGTATGGATCTAACAGAAGCAGAAGATATTAAGAAGAGGTGGCAAGAATTCACAGAAGAACTATACCAAAAAAAAAAAAAAGATCTTAATGACCCAGATGACCAAGATTGTGTGATCACTCACCTAGAGTCAGACATCATGGTGTGGGAAGTCAAGTGGGCCTTAGGAAATATCACTGCGAACAAAACTAGTGGAGGTGATGGAATTCCAGTTGAGCTATTTCAAATCCTAAAAGATAATCTTATGAAAGTGCTGCACTTAACATGCCAGCAAATTTGGAAAACTCAGCAATGGCCACAGGACTCCAAAAGGTAGGTTTTCATCCTAATCCTAAAGAAGGGCAATGCCAAAGATTGTTCAAACTACCACACAATTGTACTCATTTCATATGCAAGCAAAGTCACACTCAAAATTCTCCAAGCTAGGCTTCAACAGTACATGAACCGACGACTTCCAGATCTTCAAGTTGGATTTAGAAAAGGGAGAAGAACCAGAGATCAAATTGCCAACATCTGTTGGATCATAGAAAAAGCAAGGGAATTCAGAAAAACGTCTACTTTTGCTTCACTAACTATGATAAAGCTTTTGACTGTGTGATCACAACAAACTGTGGAAAATTCTTAAAGAGATGGGAATATGAGACCACCTTACCTGCCTGCTGAGAAACCTGTATGCACATCAGGAAGCAACAGTGAGAACCAGACATGGAACAATGGACTGTTTCCACATTGGGAAAGGAGTACTGAAGGCTGTATATTGCCACCCTGATTATTTAACTTATATGCAGAGTACATCATGTGAAATGCTAGGCTGAATGAAGCACAAGCTGGAATCAAGATTTTCAGGAGAAATATCAATAACCTCAGATATGCAGATGACACCCTCCTTATGGCAGAAAGCAAAGAAGAACTAAAGCGCCTCTTGTTGAAGGTGAAAGAGGAGAATGGAAAAGCTGGCTTAAAACTCAACTTAAAAAAAACCCACTAAGATTATGGTATCCAGTCTCATCACTTCATGGCAAATAAACAGCATCTGTGGCAACGAATGTGAAGTCAAGCTTTTTGAGAAAGGTGAAAAAATATGATTTTATAGAGAAAAGATAAATAATAGTTAAGTCCCCTATATATGAACCTTTCAGCTGGGAACTTTCAAAGATGCAAACATGAGTTTGCATGTGTAATCACGTTAGTTCACATGTCTGGCATATATTGTTATGTGCATAGATCTTCTACAAAGTTTTTGTGCATTTTACTGTACAATGTGTTTATTTCATGCCCAGGATGTCCTGAAGCAAGAACAAAAGCAGCAGTGATGTAGCGGGTAATTGTAAGAGGTGCCAGCTGTTGTACTGTACTGCTGTATAGGCTAAATTTCAGAGGGGAAACTAATGATTTCAGAGGGGAACTTAGTCACCAAAGACTTGATTATTTTCTCCTCTCTCTAGGAAAAAAAAGGTGAGAATAACAGTTTTTTTTTTTTTCTGTTACAGTAAGTCCCCTACATATGAATATCTGGTAAATTTACAATTGCTAAGTGGACAAAGAGTGCCCTGGAACTGACTGTAAATTAACCTACTCCCTCTAACTTCAGATTATTCTCCCTGACTTCTCCCTAGCCTGGGAGTTCTGAAGAATAGGCTAGGTATTATGGTATTTTCTAAGTAGCAGGTTAACTTCTTCTTTTTAATAATTTTATTATTTATTTAGGCTGTGCTGGGTCTTCAGGGGCATGCAGGCTTTTCTCTAGTTGCAGGGATCAGGGGTCACTCTCTAACTGCAGTGTGTGAGCTTCCCTTGTTGTGGAGCACAGGCTTCAGTATGTGCAGGTTTAAGCAGTTACAGCTCATGGGCTCAGTTGGGTTTCCTAGGTAGTGCAGTGGTAAAGAATCTTCCTGTCAATGCAGGAGAGACCCAGGTTTAATACCTGGGTCAGGAAGATACCCTAGGAGAGGAAATGGCAACCAACTCCAGTATCTTGCCTGTCCATGCACAGAGGAGCCTGGCGGGCCTCAGTCCAGGGGGTGACAGAATCGGACACAGCTGAACATGCACGCATATGGGCTCAGTAATTGCAGCTCCTATGCACTAGAGCACAAGCTCAATAGTTGTGGTATATGGGCCTAGTTGCCCTGTGGAACGTGGGATCCTCCCAGACCAGGGATCGAACCCATGCCACCTGCATGGCATGTGGATTCAACCAGGGATCGAACCCATGCCACCTGCATGGCAGGCGGATTCAACCAGGGATCGAACCCATGCCACCTGCATGGCAGGTGGATTCTTTACCACTGAGCCACCAGGGAAGCTTCTAGTAGATTAACTCAAGATGGTGTAGTCCCCTTTCTTCCTATTCCTTGCTAAGTACAACTATAGTACAACTTGGAAATAACATGAGACACAATCAAAGAAGAGTTCTCAAAAGTTCTAAGAAGAAGATGAACTTGTTTATAACACCAGGACTTGAGGAACTATATAGCGGCCACCCAGATGAAGAGACTGACCCAGATCCGTCATTTCTTGAACTTCAACCTAACAACAGAAGGAAGGTCAGGTAGGCTTATTCTGCCCTAGGGTGGACTAGGACTCTGACAATATCAGGGAAGCCCCCAAAGCACTGAGAATGAGTCAGGATCTCTATCAACAATAAGCAACTACTGGAAATGCCCTCTCATTGGTTGCATCAGCAAATGCTCACTCATTAGACTTTTTTCCTCTATGGGATACTTGGTTTTAACTCATATGTGAATAAGCTTCCCATAAAGTAACACTGAAATGAAACTGAGAACGCATTCTTAAGAGTTGACTTTTTACCTCTGCTTTGAGAAAGACTCACTGCCTCCTAAAAATTACTACAGTCTCCTTCATGCAGCTTGTCTTAACATAAATATTTAGTTTCAGCTTTCCCAGTTTCAAATACGAGTCTTAGGATCACATACCAAAATGGTTACTGTCAGATTTAGCATTTACTTACAAAGTTGCATTCCAGTTTATCTCTCTTTATCATAAAATATTAATTCTTTAAAGGACATCAATGCATTAATCATCATATTTTATGTGTTGGCACAAAAGTAATTACCTTTTCAGACCCTGAATTTTAAATCATTATAACTAGGCTCAAACACATCTTTATTAATCAAAATAGGAAACATTACAATCAACATATTTTTGCCAGCAAGAAATTAGTTTGTTATTCCTATAGCATAAAAGAATAGGCTTTGGTATTTGACAAACTTGGAAAGCATTTTCTGTGTCTTGCTGGTTGTGGAAGCATTTTCCTTTAAAAAAGTTGAGATACTTGAAGAAATGGTAGTCAGTTGGCAAGAGGTCAGGTGAACATGACAAATTAGGCAAAATTTCGTAGCCCAGTTCGTTCAACTTTTGAAGCATTGATTGTGCAACATGTTGAGCATTGTTGGAGAGAAGAATTGGGCCCTTTTTGTTGACAAATGCCTACTGCAGGCCTTGCATTTTTGGTGCATCTCATCGATCTACTGAGCATACATCTCAGATGTAATTGTATCACCAGGATCCTGAGAACTGTAGTGGATCAGAAGGGTAGCAGACCACCAAACTGAAATTAGTTTTTGGTGCAAGTTTGGCTTTGGGAAGTGCTTTGGGGCCTCTTCTCAATCCAAACATTGAGCTGGTCTACACTGGATGTTGTATAAAATCCACTTTTCATCACACATTACAATCCAGCTAATGGTTCACTGTTACACAGACTAAGAGAAGACAGCACTTCAAAATGACAATTTGTTTGATTTTTGGTCAGCTCTTGAGGCACCCACTTTTCAAACTTTTACACCTTTCCAGTTTGATTCAAATGTCAAAAGACTGTAGAACGGTTGACACTGAGTGCCTAGGCGACTTCTCCTATAGTCATAAGAGGATCAGCTTTGATGATTTTTCTTTGTTGGTCATTGTCAACTTTCAATGACCAGGCACTACACTCCTAATTTTCAAGGCTGTCCTCTCCTTTGCAAAACTTGAACCACCACTGCACTGTATTCATTAGCAGTTCCTGGGCCAAATATTTTGTTGATGCTGCAAGTTGTCTCTGCTGCTTTATGACCCATTTTGAACTTGAATAAGAATATTTCTCCAATTTGATTTTTGTCTAACATCATTTCCTCAGTCTAAAATACCTATAAAATAAATAGCAAGTCATAAATCATTAGCAAAATCATAAGAAGTAATGCACATTAAAATGATGTGTAACATAACCACATTTAAGAATGTTTTCCAACATACAAAAGCAAAGTTCAACAATGCAAAGCCACAATTATTTTTACCCCACACTAATAGAATCTATTTATCTGTAGAAGCACAGACCTTCAGAGAAACTATACAGAGCAGCTGCTCAAGTAGACTTTTGATTCAGTTCAGTTCAGTCGCTTATGTCTGACTTTTTGCTACCCCATGGACTGCAGCATGCCAGGCTTCCCTGTCCATCACCAACTCCCAAAGCTTACTCAAACAACTCATGTCCATTAAGGTGGTGATGTCATACAACCATCTCATCCTCTGTCATTCACTTCTTCTTCTGCCTTCAATCTTTCCTAGCATCAGGGTCTTTTCCAATAAGTCAGTTCTTTGTATCAGATGGCCAAAGTACTGGAGTTTCAGCATCAGTATCAGTCCTTCCAATGAATATTCAGGATTCATTTCCTTTCGGATTGACTAATTTGATCTCCTTGCGGTCCCAGGGACTCTCAAGAGTCTTCTCCAACACCACATTTCAAAGGCACCAATTCTTCGACACTCTGCTTTCTTTATGGGCCAACTCTCATATCCATACATGACTACTGGAAAAACCACAGTGTTGACTAGATGGCCCTTTGTCAGGAAAGTGATGTCTCTGCTTTTTAACATTCTGTCCAGGTTTGTCATAGTATTACTTCCAAGGGGCAAGAGTCTTTTAATTTCATGGCTGCAGTCACCATCTGCAGTGATTCTGGAGCCCAAGAAAATAAAGTCTGTCACTGTTTCCATTGTTTCCCCATCTATTTGCCATAAAGTGATGGGACCGATTGCCATGATCTTCGTTTTCTGAAAGTTGAGTTTTAAGCCTGCTTTTTCACTCTCCTCTTTCACTTTCATCAAGAGGCTCTTTAGTTCTTCTTCACTTTCTGCCATAAGGGTGGTGTCATCTGCATATATGAGGTTTCTGATATTTCTCGTGAAAATCTTGATTCCAGCTTGTGCTTCATCCAGACCAGCATTTCACATGGTGCACTCTGCATATAAGTTAAATAATCAGGGTGAAAATATATGGCCTTCGGTACTCCTTTCCTAATATGGAATCAGTCTGTTTTTCCATGTCTTGTTCTAACTGTTGCTTCTTGACCTGCATGCAGATTTCTCAGGAGGTAGGTAAGGTGGTTTGGTATTCCCATCTCTTGAAGAATTTTCCACAGTCTGTTGTGATCCACACAGTCAAGGACTTTGGCTAAATCAATAAAGCAGAAGTAGATATTTTTCTGGAATTCCTTTTTTTTTTTTGGATGATCCAATGGATGTTGGCAATTTGATCTCTGTTCCTCTGCCTTTATTAAATCCAGCTTGAACATCTGGAATTTCACAGTTCATCTACTGTTGAAGCCTGACTTGGAGAATTTTGAGCATTATCAGGGTTTCCCTGATAGCTCATTTGGTAAAGAATCCACCTGGAATGCAGGAGACCCCAGTTTGATTCCTGGGTTGGAAAGATCCCCTGGAGAAGGGAAAGGATACCCACTCCAGTATTGCCTGCTGACTTTTTATTACTTAAATGCAATTAATATATGCTGGTGATTCTGTAAAAACTTGAAGGCTAAGAATTATTGGTGTATGCAGTGAAGGCACTGAAGCATATTTCAGGGTAAAATTTTTTCATTTTGATTAAAATGTTTAAGAGTTATTCATCACTGTCATTAATTTTAAATTGATGAAGATCATCATTTATTTTTCTCCTGAGTTTCCATTTGAGATTTTTAAACACCATTTACAAATATAATGGTATTCAACTTGAAGAGATATTTTTATGCATGTTCCAGATGATTATTTTTTAAACAGCTGCCTAAATATTTTGCCATATAGATAAAAGAACTATTTTAATTTGAATTAAAGTTAGTAAAAATTAGAAGCTAAATTCAAGTGCATAAATTTGTAGGAACAACAAATAATTCACTCTACTGAAACTTGATTTATCCTAAACGAAAGGTTTTGTATTAGTAACAGAACGGCTAATATGGCTTTAATGGTGGCTCAGATGGTAAAGAATCTGCCTGCAGTGCAGGAGACCTGGCTTCAATCCCTGAGTTGGGAAGATTCCCTGGAGAAGGGAATGGCAACACACTCCAGTATTCTTTCCTGGAGAATTGTATGGACAGAGGAGCTTGGTGGGTCGCAGAGTCGGACACCACTGAGCGACTAACACACACTCACTCACTTATCCTGGAGAAAGGAACAGTTACTCACTTCAGTGTTCTGGCCTGGACTATAGTCCATGGAATGTCAAAGATTCAGACACGACTGAGTGACTTTCACTTTCCTTGCTAATATAGTTCTTCTTGATTTAGCTTAATATGCCACATTCAATCTTAACTTGTATCCATATAACATTACTGTTTTGTTTAACTGCTAATTTGCGCCTGACTCTCTGCCATCCCATGGACTGTGGCCCACCAGGCTCCTCTGGTCATCGGGTTTTCCAGGCAAGAATATTGGAGTAGGGTGCCATTTCCCGCTCCAGGGAATGTTCCCAACTCAGGAAACGAAATCATGTCTCCTGCATTGTAGGCAGATTCTTTACCACTGAGGCACCAGGGAAGCTCAGGGTATAACAATGTCAACCATTGTAATAGCATTAGAAAAAATAAACCCATAAAGCATTCACAAAATGTAGCTTATACTGAAATTTTTGTCACTTCACAAAAGACATGTGCACATAAACAATAAATAGAAAGTCTTAGTCCTAAAATTCAACTGAGAAAGTGAAAAATTGTAGTAATACGTAACTATGTTTTGAATCTAGAACCCTATTGACTCAGATTTTTTCATCAAATTCTCAACCATATTTTCTAGAATTTGTCAGCTCATTGCATCAGTGGTCTTATGCATAGTGTACACCATAATCTCACAAGCAGCTTGTTCAAAACAGGGATTCTTGGAATTCACAAAAGACACACAAGTAGAATCTCTAAACATGGAGCTTAATAAATTTAGTTTTTAATATTTTCAGGTAATTCTAGAATAAACAATTTGAGAACTCTAAACTAGATGATATCTAACTTAATTCTGGCATTCAAATTCTATGATAAAACTTGGATTCCTGCATTAATCAATAGACATATATTTATTTTTTATTTATTTTTAATGGGAGGATAATTGTTTTACAATATTGTATTTCTTTCATATATCAACAAGTATCAGCCATAGGTATATATATGCCCCTCCCTCTTAAAAACCCCTCTCACCTCTCACCCTATACCATCCCTCTAGGCTATCACAGAACACTGAATTTGAGCTCCCAGCATCATACAGTACACTTCCACTGGCACAGTAACGTACAGGCTTCAATGCTACTCTCTCAATCCACCCCTCCCTCTCCTTGCCCCACTGTGCTGTGTCTGCTTTCTACATCTGTGTCTCCACTGCAGTCCTAGAGAGAGGTTAGTCAATAAATACCATCTTTCTAGATTCCATATATATGCATTAATCTATGATTTTTGTCTGTCTCTTTCTGACTTACTTCACTCTGTATAACAGGCTGCAAGGTCATCCACTTTAACTGAGTTAAACACATTCTTTTTCTGGCTGACATTCCATTGTGTTGTGTTTCACAAATTTATCCATTCATCTGTCGATGGACATGTACATTGCTTCAATGTCCTAGCTATTGTAAATAGTGCTGTGATGAACATTGGGGTGCATATTGATAATGGGTTCCTCACGGTATATGGCCAGTAGTGGGATTGGTGGGTCATATGGCAGTTTTATTCCTAGTTTTTAAGGATACCCCATACTATTCTCCAGAGTGGCTGTATCAATTTCCATTCTTACCATTAGTATAAGAGGGCTCACTTTCTCCAAAGCCTCTTCAACATTTTTTGTTTTGTAGATTTTTTGATAATGGCCATTCTGACCAGTGTGAAGTGGTATCTCATTGTAGTTTTGATTTGCATTTCTTAAATAACAAGTGATGCGGAGCATTTTTTCATGTGTTTATTAGCCATCTTAGAAATGTCTATTTAGGTCTTCTGCCCACTTTTTGATTGGGTCGTATTTGTGGTATTGAGCTGAATGCGATGCTCCTATATTTTGGAGATTAATTATTTGTCAGTTTTTTCATTGGCATTATTTTCTCCCATTCTGAGCGTTGTCTTCATCTTGTTTACAGTCTCTTTTGGTGTGCAAAAGCTTTGAAGTTTAATTAGGCCCCCTTTATTTATTTTTGTTTTTATTTCCATTACTTTAGGAGGTGGGTCACAGTAGAAGGAAAGGGCTCATAAAGATCAGAGCAGAAACAGATGAAAAAGAAATAAAGGAGACAATAGCAAAGATCAATAAAACTAAAAGCTGGTTCTTTGAGAAGATAAACAATAAAGTCTCCAAATCACAATTATGGAGAGGATTACTAATCAAACCATTCACAACAGCAAAACAAAGCAAAGAAACTATAGGCATGACTTGGAGATATTTTGGGTTTAATTTCAGACATTGGCAATAAAGGGCATATTGCAATAAGCTGAATTGCATGAAGTTGTTAAGTTTCTCACTACACATATAAATTATGTTAACACTATATTGTAGTTTATTAAGTATGCAATAGCACAGTTTAAAAAAATGATGTACATCCTTAATTAGAAAATACTTTATTGCTTTTTAGCAGTTTTTACTGCTAACCTACCACTGAGCTTTCAGCAAGTCATAATTTGTTTTCTTTTTTTTTTTTTTTGCAGTAGTAATATCAAAATCACTGATCACAAACCTCTGTAATGAATATAATAATAAAAAAGTCAGATATATTGTAGGAATTACCAAAACATAACACAGATACTAGAATGAACAAATGTTGTTAGAAAAATGGTGCCAATAGACTTGCTAGATGCGATGTTGCCATAAACCTTCAATTTGTAAAAAAACACAGTATACATGAAGTACAATAAAACAACATGCCTATATTTTTTCTGGCCTATTATAAATTTCTGAACTATGTTCTTCCCCTTCTTCCTGTAAGAATTCTTCTCTAATTACTATCTCCCTGTCTTTTAAAAGTCTGTAACAGTACCTCATAATTTAGCATACTTGTTTCCTGTAGATTTCATATAAAACCATTTTATCTTATAGCTAGATTTTTGGGATTAGGAACTAATGCCATATATTATTATGTTTTCACACAATTAGTAGAATGATATTTAAAAGTATATAAATGTGAGTTTCTGTGGATAATCCTATGGTTGATTTCATATATATAATTATGTACAAGCAATGCAGCAATTATATTTCAATTTATTTTTTTTAATTTATGGAGAGTGCACTACAATACACACACAAAAATCACATCGTTATTGTCCAGTTTAGGAGCTTGGGAGTTAGGTCATTTGATCTACTGCATACAACTCTACCTCATATGGCTTCTGGAATCTCTTTCCTTTCCACATCTTGGTTTATGTTATTTTCCAGAGATTATAGCTTCCTTCCGATAGGTATAGTAAGTGTAATATTATCTTTTGTTCTGAGAAACAAGATCTTTATCCATGCCTTTTCACAAAAACATTTCCACTACTTAGCTTTACCATGTCTTTAAAATATAGGTTAGTGTTTTGGAGGTTTTTAAAATTAGAATTTATTAGCCACACACACACACACACACACACGTGGGATATATATATATATATATATATATATATATATGGATATATATATATACACACACACACACACACATATATATACATATATATATGGTATAGTTATATGCAGGAGATCATAAAACCTAATTCTCAAGCTCCTAAACTGGACAATAACCGTGTGATTTGTTTGTTTATTGTAGCATGCTCTCCATATATGTTATGTATTTATGTATATATATATATATCCCTCCTTTAGGTTTTTTAACCCATTAATTTGAATTTTTTTTAAATAATAAGGCTTTTGCACCATAAGTACAAATTTAGTCAGGGAGATGACCTGAGTGGTTAGAAAAAGGTTTGAGTAGCTACTTTCTAAAAGTTTGGCTCACCTAGAAAAAATGGAAATAAAAGCAAAACAAGTGGGAAAGCGAAAAAGTTTTTTCACTGCAAAGAAACTGTAAACAAGGTGAAAAGACAACCCTCAGAATAGGAGAAAATAATAGCACATGAAAGAACAAAGGATTACTCACCAAAATATACAATCAGCTCATACAGTTCAAAATGAGAAAAACAAGCAACCCAATCAAAAAGTGGTCAGAAGCCCTAAACAGACATTTCTCCAAAGATGTACAGATGGCTAATAAACATCTGAAAGATGCTCAATATCACTCATTATTTGAGAAGTGCAAATCAAAACTACAATGAAATATCACTTCACACTGGTGAGAATGGCCACTGTCAAAAAATCTATAAGCAATAAATGCTGGAAAGGCTTTGGATAACCCCCTTGCAAGTGTTGGTGGTAATGCAAATTGACATTGGAGAATAGTATGGAGATTCCTTGAAAAACTAGGAATAAAACTGCCATATGATCCACCAATCCCACTACTGGGCACATACTCTGAGGAAACCGTAATCGAAAAAGATACATGCACCCCAGTGCTCATCACAGCACTATTTACAATAGCTACAACATGGAAGCAATGTATATGTCCATTGACAGATGAATGGATAAAGAATTTGTGGTACATACACACAATGGTTGTGACTCAGCCATAAAAAGGAATGCATTTTGACTCAATTTTAATAGAGTGGATGAACCTACAGCCTATTATACAGAGTGAAGTAAGTCAGAAAGAGAATGACAACATATGTTAATGCATATATATGGAATCTGGAAAGATGCAATGGAGACACAGAGGTAGATGGCAGACATAGCGGGGCAAGAAGAGGAAGGGACAAATTGAGACAGTAGCATTAAAACATATACATTACCATGTGTAAAACAGATAGTCAACAGAAATTTCCTGTATGACACAGGGAACTCAAATCCAGTGCCCTGTGATGACTAGAGGGATGGCGTGGAGTGGGAAGTAAGAGGAAGGTAAAAGAGGAGGGGATACATGTATACTTATGGCTGATTCATGTTGATTTATGGCAGAAACTAACACAATATTGTTAAGCAATAACTCTCCAGTTAAAAATAAAATAACTAAAATAAATATAAAAGTTCAACTCAGAATTTTCTGTATAGACAAGTTGATGACTTCTAATATAGACAATGAGTAAGTTTCTTCTTTCAAAATCAATGAAATATTTTGGGTTTCCATTAACTGATAACTGCACATATATTCATTTTTAGGGCTTCCCTTGTGGCTCAGATGGTAAAGAATCTGCCTGCAATACAGGAGACCTAGGTTTGCTCCCTGTGTGAGAAGATACCCTGTAAAAGGGAATGCCAACCCACTCTAGTATTCTTGCCTGAAGAATTCCATGGACAGAGGAGATGGCAGGCTACAGTCCATGGGATCGCAAAGAGCTGGACATGACTGAGAAACTACCACTAACTTACATAGTCAAATCCTAATTTTCTAGAGGTTTTCTTTCCCAATTATTCAAAATGTCAACAAGTCACAAATATTTCTATGAGATTGTGGCTTTAATTTCTGAACTGTATTGCCTCCATATCTCTTCTATAAAGTGTTTCCAATGATTACCACTATGTCTTCTAAACTTTAATAATATCACATGGTTTAGCATAGTTTTTCTCTTCATGTTCCACAGTTTTAACCTAATAGAAATAAGCTCCTTGAGTTTAGGCACTATGCCATAGACTAATTTTGATTATTAACGTTATATTTAAAACTGAAACATTAAATCACTATATAACAGAAATTGACTAGTTTAAGGAATAATATCAACAAGAATGGAAAAAGACTAGTTTATGTTAACTAAAATTTTAAAGAATGCTTAAGCTCAAATAAGAAATATATAAATGCAAGAATTATTATATTTTTAATATTTATAAGGTATAATTGTCCTTCACTTTTGAAGATGGATTTATTCTTGACAGGTATTATGTGAAGTATAATTAATGAAATACAGCACGATTTATCACTAGAACTGATCATTTTGTAAACTGGAAAATTTGCAAATAGCATTGCCTCTCTTGATAAAGACAGAATTCTATTTTTTGGGGGGTGGAGCTGGGGTGGAGGGTATAAATGTTTAAACACCAAAATGAAAACTTAAAGAACTTGTCACAAACTTGCATTGTAGGATTACAGTTTGTGGGATTACCAAAAGTCTTTGCTATTTCCTATTATCATAATTTATTTAATCCATCTGTGAAGAGAAAGATTTTAAAAACACTGGATATTTGTCTCTTTATGAATTTCATGAACATTCATATAAAGAGTTTAATTAGATATTAACACCTCATATGTGATTTAAACATTTCTGTGAGAGACTGTCCTATCTAAAGACACTGGAGCTTACAATTTCCTCTTGTAGAAAAATTAGTTTCATTATTATATATGTAGTACTCTGTTCTGTATAATAAGAATCAGTGTATAGTACTCATGCTAGCATAGCATATTACTATCAGAAAATTGGCTTAATTTAAATTTCCATTTGACATTTTTTGATTAATTTCTATTTATATTAAGAAAATGGTTCATAACTGAATAAATGATCCACTAATTAACTTTTATTTTAACAATTGATACATTTTCTACACTTAAAAGAATATTACATGTCCAGAAGATAAAATAAAAATAATATTATGAAGAATTGTAATTTCTACATTAAAAATAGTTTCATAATTATCAAATATAAAGATATAGTAGCTTTGCTTTCTTCACTAACAAGAAATTGAAAATGATCTTTCAGTTCAGTTCAGTTCAGTTCAGTCGCTCAGTCGTGTCCGACTCTTTGCAACCCCATGAATTGCAGCACGCCAGGCCTCCCTGTTCATCACCATCTCTCGGAGTTCACTCAGACTCACGTCCATCTAGTCCGTGATGCCATCCAGCCATCTCATCCTTCTCCTCCTGCCCCCTAATCCCTCCCAGCATCAGAGTCTTTTCCAATGGGTCAACTCTTCACATGAGGTGGCCAAAGTACTGGAGTTTCAGCTTTAGCATCATTCCTTCCAAAGAAATCCCAGGGTTGATCTCCTTCAGAATGGACTGGTTGGATCTCCTTGCAGTTCAAGGACTCTCAAGAATCTTCTCCAACACCACAGTTCAAAAGCATCAATTCTTCGGTGCTCAGCATTCTTAATAGTCCAACTCTCACATCCATACATGACCACAGGAAAAACCATAGCCTTGACTAGACGGAACTTAGTTGGCAAGTAATGTCTCTGCTTTTGAATATACTATCTAGGTTGGTCATAACTTTTTTCCAAGGAGTAAGCGTCTTCTAATTTCATGGCTGCAATCACCATCTGCAGTGATTATGGAGCCCCTCAAAATAAAGTCTGACACTGTTTCCACTGTTTCCCCATCTATTTGCCATGAAGTGATGGGACCGGATGCCATGATCTTCATTTTCTGAATGTTGAGCTTTAAGCCAACTTTTTCACTCTCCTCTTTCACTTTCATCAAGAGGCTTTTAGTTCCTCTTCACTTTTGGCCATAAGGGTGGTGCTTAAAGATAATCTTAATTTATTTAACTTTAACTGGGAACAGGCTTGAAGAAACTTTCTAGATAAATTGACTATGTTTTTAATTACTGAAATTTGGCTAATAAATGTATATAATAAAATTCTATGGTATGAACAATAGTGTTAAAAATTATGTTCGCTTGCCTTATTTACATTTTTATATTGCAAGTAACAAGAAAAGTCAAACATTACCTATCCTTTTTCTTAGTGAAAAGAATTTTTCAGCCATTACCATTCCACAAGTTTAATAATTCTAAACCTTTGAAATGTACAAATAGCTAAAACTTAGTTTTCTCTCTCTTGTAGAATTTATATTGAAAAATTTCCATAACCTGATAACTATATTTCTAATATTTTAATTAGAAACATTTAGAGCAATAAATGTGTTATATTATCCCATAATTGGAGACTCAGTCAGGATAATAATGGTCTTTGGCCAAAATTATTCTGACAAGCAACACTGGCATTATATATTAAATGTCAGGCCATAGAAACAGCACCCCAGAAATAGGAGCTGATGATTCAAGCTTGGCAGAGTCTCCTGTACTCAGTGTTAAGAACTAGCTAAAAGGCTTGTCATAATAATGTTGGAGAAAAAGAATTCTTCCTTCCAACATGTTTCTCAATGGAGATATCAAAATGACTGCTGAAAATTACAGGTCTAGAAAATAAGGTCAAGTGATGAATTTGGAAGCCATCAATAAATAACAGCCACAAACTACATATATATACATATTTTTTATGAAAGCTTTTAAACTGTTTCTAGCTTAGACTGTCTGTGGATCCTCTGTCCTTCTTAGTAATGCTTTCACTCTTTAGGTTTGTTAATTTCTCACAAAAGTTATGAGGAGGATTGACTTTTAAAGGTAACAAACGTCACAGTAAAATTAAAGAGTAATGTCAACACATTTAATTAACTCATGCCCTTTTCATTTGAACTTGTCCTTAGTAACCATAAAGTGCTTTTTCTTTTTAAGTTCTGGTTGTCTCTGCATAATTTCACAGTATCCTTACAGTGATGGTACTAACCTAAAACATTCAGAATAAAACCATCAGGGTTTTTAACTGGTATGCTTTAGAAAGAGATACTTTAAAGTAATATATTTCCCTATATAATTTTTATGAAAGAGCTACTGCACATTCAAATCAATATTATTAGAAGTCAAGTATATAGATTTTCATAAATGCTGCTGCTGCTGCTAAGTCACTACAGTCATGTCCGACTCTGTGTGACTCCATAGATGGCAGCCCACCAATCTCCCCCGCCCCTGGGATTCTCCAGGCAAGAACACCGGAGTGGGTTGCCATTTCCTTCTCCAATGTATGAAAGTGAAAAGTGAAAGTGAAGTTGCTCAGTCATGTCTGACTCTTAGCGACCACATGGATTGTAGCCTACCAGACTCCTCCGTCCATAGGATCTTCTAGGCAAGAGTACTGGAGTGGATTTTTCACAAATGAGTAACGTGAAAATAGAAGAAAAGGTAAATGAATGAATGAGTCCAATAGGAAAGATAACAAATTTTCTGTGAAGAGAGCATGCTGTGCAAAGTTCTAGAGGTGAGGAACTCCAGTTTTGAATATTTAAATCACCTTAACTATTCATAAATCATAGACTCCGAGCCACTATATACACACGCACAAGTGGGTATGTGTTTAGCTATATATTGCTACATAAATAAGCTACATATTGATTTATGTATATGCATCAAATTACCTATAGAATAATTGAGCAGTCTCACTCTCAAAAGGAAAAAAGCTATATAGTTCACTTGGTGCAGATAATATGGTTCCCTGAAGGACAATCTTCATTCAACCAAAGTTAGGTTAGTAAGCATCCATTACATGGAAAGAATATCAGCTTCCTAGTATGGATCTTAACTGAGTGAAGTTCAGTGTACCTGAGTATTAACATGATATTTCTGTTACCAAAAAGAAACAAGTTTTCCTGAATCATTTATTATACTCCAGGAGAAAATCAGACTATAAGAACATACAATAAAACAGAAAATGGTATGGAAAAAAGTTTATTCTGGCATAATTTCCACCTACTTCTTACTATGTGTATTTAGTATCCATTTCTGCAATTTTTCTTTTGTGCTTCCAATATCATTTCTATATCTAGTCTTTTAAAGGCATTTTTTCCAAGTATATATGTATCAGTTCAGTTCAGTTGCTCAGTTGTGTCCGACTCTGCGACCCATGAGTCGCAGCATGCCAGGCCTCCCTGTCCGTCACCAACTTCCGGAGTTCCTTCAAACTCATGTCCATCGAGTTACTGATGCCATCCAGCCATCTCATCTTCTATCGTTCCCTTCTCCTCCTGCCCCCAATCCCTCCCAGCATCAGAGTCTTTTCCAATGAGTCAGCTCTTTGCATGAGGTGGCAAAGGACTAGAGTTTCAGCTTTAGCATCATTCCTTCCAAACAAATCCCAGGGCTGATCTCTTTTAGAATGGACTGGTTGCATTTCCTTGCAGTCCAAGGGATTCTCAAGATTCTTTTCTAACACCACAGTTCAAAAGCATCAATTCTTCGGTGCTCAGCCTTCTTTACAGTCCAACTCTCACATCCATATATGAACACTGGAAAAACCATAGCTTTGACTAGACGAACTTTTGTTGGCAAGTAATGTCTCTACTTTTCAATATGCTATCTAGGCTGGTCATAACTTTTCTCCCAAGAAGTAAGCGTCTTTTAATTTCATGAATGCAGTCACCATCTGCAGTGATTTTGGAGCCCCCAAAATAAAGTCTGACACTGTTTCCCCATCTATTTGCCATGAAGTGATGGGACCAGATGCCATGATCTTTGTTTTCTGAATGTTGAACTTTAAGCCAACTTTTTCACTCTCCTCTTTCACTTCCATCATGGAACAACAGACTGGTTCCAAATAGGAAAAGGAGTACATCAAGGCTGGATATTGTCACCCTACTTATTTAATTTATATGCAAAGTACATCATGAGAAACGCTGGGCTAGAAGAAGCACAAGCTGGAATCAAGATCACCAGGAGAAATATCAGTCACCTCTGATATGCAGATGACACCACCTTTATGGCAGAAAGTGAAGAGGAACTAAAGAGCCTCTTGATGAAAGTGAAAGAGGAGAGTGAAAAAGTTGTCTTAAAGCTCAACATTCAGAAAACAAAGATCATTCAGGTATGTCCATCCCCATGGAAAAAAATGCAAAAAAGCAAAGGAGAAAAGGAAAGATATAAGCATCTGAATGCAGAGTTCCAAAGAATAGCAAGGCAGCCATTTTTCTCTTTTGCATTTTTTTTCCATGGGGATGGTCTTGATCCCTGTCTCCTGTACAGTGTCATGAACCTCAGTCCATAGTGCATCAGGCACTCTGTCTATCAGATCTAGTCCCTTAAATCTATTTCTCACTTCAACTGCATAATCATAAGGGATTTGATTTAGGTCATGCCTGAATGGTCTAGTGGTTTTCCATACTTTCTTCAATTTAAGTCTGAATTTGGCAATAAGGAGCTCATGATCTGAGCCACAGTCAGCTCCTGGTCTTGTTTTTGCTGATGATATAGAGCTTCTCCATCTTTGGCTGTAAAGACTATAATCAATCTGATTCAGTGTTGACCATCTGGTGATGTCCACGTGTAGAGTCTTCTCTTGTGTTGTTGGAAGAGGATGTTTGCTATGACCAGTGCGTTCTCTTGGCAAAACTCTATTAGCCTTTGCCCTGCTGCATTCCATATTCCAAGGCCAAATTTGCCTGGTACTCCAGGTATTTCTTGATTTCCTACTTTTGCATTCCAGTCCCCTATAATAAAAAGGACATCTTTTTTGGGTGTTAATTCTAAAAGGTCTTATAGGTATTCATAGAACCGTTCAACTTCAGCTTCTTCAGTGTTACTGGTTGGAGCATATAATTGGATTACTGTGATACTGAATGGTTTGCCTTGGAAATGAACAGAGATCATTCTGTCATTTTTGAGACTGCATCCAAGTACTGCATTTTGGACTTTTTGTTGACCATGATGGCTACTCTGTTTCTTCTACAGGATTCCTGCCCGCAGTAGTAGATATAATGGTCATCTGAGTTAAATTCACCCATTCCAGTCCATTTTAGTTCACTAATTCCTAGAATGTTGACATTCACTCTTTCCATCTCCTATTTGACCACTTCCCATTTACCTTGATTCATGGACCTAACATTCCAGGTTCCTATGCAATACTGCTCTTTACAGCATTGGATCTTGCTTCTATCACCTGTGACATCCACAGCTGGGTATTGTTTTTGCTTTGGCTCCATCTGTTCATTCTTTCTGGAGTTATTTCTCCACTGATCTCCAGAAGCATATTGGGTACCTACTGACCTGGGGAGTTCCTCTTTCAGTATCCTATCATTTTGACTTTTCATACTGTTCATGGCCGAGAGAAGCAACCCCACATCCAAGGAGCCTTGGCTGCACAGGTGCAGGAGGACCTTAGAGGAGTGACTGCATGTTCAAGATCAGAAGGGGTGGTGGTGAGGAGATACCCCTCATCCAAGGTAAGGAGCAGTGGCTGTGCTTTGCTGGAGCAGCCTTGAAGAGACACCCCATGTCCAAGGTAAGAGAAACCCAAGTAAGATGGCAGGTGTTGCAAGAGGGAATCAGAGGGCAGACACACTGAAATCATAATCACAGAAAACTAGTCAATCTAATCACACTAGGACCACAGCCTTTTCTAAGAAACTAAGCCATGCCCTGTGGGGCCAACCAAGACAGGCGGCTCATGGTGGAGAGGTCTGACAGAATGTGGCCCACTGGAGAAGGGAATGGCAAACCACTTTAGTATTCTTGGTTTGAGAATCCCATGAACAGTATGAACAGTATATATATGTATACCTATTATTTTTCCTTTCCACAAAAATGGAAAAAATTAACAGATAAAAATGAAAAGTTAGGTTGAGTACTAGGCAATGACTTTTCTTTTCATCAATTCAGTTTAGTCCAGTCGCTCAGTCATTCTGACTCTTTGCAACCCCATGGACTGCAGTATGCCAAGCCTCCCTGTCCATTACCAACTCCCAAAGTTTACCCAAATTCATGTCCATTGAATCAGTGATGCCATCCAACCATCTCATCCTCTGTAACCCCCTTCTCCTCCTGCCTTCAATCTTTCCCAGCATCAGGGCCTTTTCAAATGAGTCAGCTCTTCTCATGAGATAGCCAAAGTATTGGAGTTTCAGCTTCAACATGAGTCCTTCCAATGAACACCCAGGACTGATCTTTAGGATGGACTGGTTGGATCTCCTTGTAGTCCAAAGGACTCTCAAAGTCTTATTCAACACCACAGTTCAAAAGCATCAGTTTCAGTGCTCAGCTTTCTTTATTGTCCAAATCTCACATCCATACATGACTACTGGCAAAACCATAGCTTTGACTAGATGGACCTTTGTTGGCAAAGTAACATCTCTGCTTTTTAATATGCTGTCTAAGTTGGTCATAACTTTCCTTCCAAGGAGTAAGCATTTTTAATTTCATGGCTGAAGTCACATCTGCAATGATTTTGGAGCCCCCAAAATAAAGTCAGCCACTGTTTCCACTGTTTCCCCATCTACACAGACACCTATATTTGTATTTAAAGTGTGTTTTATAGGTAATTTTCAGTTTAAATTGTTTAAAATGTGTTTATCTAAAGAAAAATAGTATTTGAATAGCCAAACCTATTTGAGATTCTATATAAATTTCAGATCCCTTGAGGCTCAGCTGGTAAAAATCTGCCTGCAATGCCAGAGACCTGGGTTCGATCCCTGGGTTGGGAAGATCCCCTGGAGAAGGGAAAGGCTACCCACTCCAGTTTTATGGCCTGGAGAATTCCATGCACTGTATAGTCCATGGGGTCACAAAGAGTCTGACATGACTGAGCGACTTTCTCTTTACTTCACTTCACTTCAGATCATATATGAAGAAGTTTAAAGTAAAAATATGTAATTTCTTAGATCCAGAAATGATTTAAGAGTGCATTTAAACCAAATCAGCCTTAAAAAAATAAAGGAATATTCCCCTTTAATGAATTAAAATCACTCAGAATATCTTTTAAAGAGTAGAAGGGATGGGATATATGTATACATATAGCTGATTCACATTGCTGTACAACAGAAACTAACACAACATTGTAAAGCAATTATACTTCAATGAAATGAAGAACACAAAACAGAGTAGGCTAGTGTCAGAGTAGTGTAAACTGATATGATTAAGTAGAAAGCAGTCTTAAATAGACAATATAGCACAGAGGTTAAAATCTTATTTTTGAATCCTGATACTTGCACACTTTGTAGCTGTCTGAGCTATTTCATCTCTTTTCAGCTTCTGTTTTGGAATAACAATACTGCACTTTCATTGGGTGTTGAATATATACTAATGTAGGTAAATTCTGTCTATCACATATTATGCATTCAATAAATATTAGCTGTAGTTATTACAAAAGCAGTTTTGTAGTTATTACAAAAGCAGTGGAAAAATGAAAGAATAAATAATATCTTTCTTGTTTTTGAACTATGTGTGGAAGGAGAGTAATAATTCATTTTCAGATAAATATGGTTATAACAGCTTTAATCTTAAAGAAATTAGTATCTAATTAGTGAGACAGCATTTAAATATTAGCAAGTGCCCCTTTGTGGCCCCCAGTGGGCATCCCAACAAACCAAACTGCACTGTACTGGAGAGAAAAACAGAAAAGACTGGATTTGCTCTGTACTCTCAGGTGGCCTCTAAGGAACTGACTGTTAAAGGTAAAGGAGTCCAAGAATAGTCAAGAAATATTACTAAAGGCAGAAAAGAGAGCCTAGATTAAATTAGACACTTTATTTTCCTAAATCAAGAACATAAATTGGTTTCATTTCACATTCTATTCTGATGAATTGATAGTGTCTTCACTGAGGACTACTTTAATAATATCTCTGAGGTCATGTTTATATTCTTTGGGATAGTGAGTGGAATGACAATATCTGTAATAAGAAAAAAGTGAAGTCACTCAGTCATGTCTGACTCTTAGTGACCCTATGAACTGCAGCCCACCAGGCTCCTCCGTCCATGGGATTTTCCAGGCAAGAGTATTGGAGTAAGTTGCCACTGCCTTCTCCAATTACAAGAAAGAAGGAAGCTGTAATAATGGCAAGTAGTTTATCAGATACTTTCTATCCTAGATTATTGAGTCAAAGAACTTTAGAATTTAAACATTCCCAGAGATAATATAGTTCTTTTTTTCAGTCTCATTGCTGAAATCTCCACGTTTCAACTTTAAGCCACATGCTCTACTAGATTTTGAGTTTCTTCTGAACAAAAGCTAGAAATAGTAGGTTGAATGTACAGACAAAAACCCCTTGAGATCAATAAAAATGAATATTTCTAATAAGTAACACTTCCCAATGATGAAATATGCTTCCTTTTATACAGTGAGTATCCCTTTTGAGGAAATGTTGAATATAAGACGATGATATATGAAAGATGATATATGAAAGAAAAGTGAAAATGTTAGTCACTTGGTCATGTCTGACTCTTTGCAACCCCATGGACTGTAGCCCACCAGGCTCCTCTGTCCATGGGATTCTCTAGGAAAGAATACTGGAGTGGGTTGCCATTTACTCCTCCAGGGGATTTTCCTGACCCAGAGATCAAATTTCCGTCTCTTACTCTCCAGCTCTGGCAAGCAGATTCTTTATCGATAGCGCCACCTGATGACGTATAGCATCTGGATTAAAGGGAAATAATTATAGAGTATATAACAAATTTCAGTTTGATTGTAAAACTTAATAATCTCATGACTGTCATGATTTCTTGTCCCAGAAATATTATGTAGCTTATAGACATTTATTAAAAATTGATTCCTTGCTTATAAATTAAGAAGGGACAATAAACTATATTGATGGGTAACATCAAAATAAATTTTGCATGATGAAACACTTAAATATAGTCTTCAAATGTAAAATGAGTAAGATAAATTGTAAAAGTATACCTGAGAAATATTTTGAAGATGAAAATAATGGATAATGAAAATTGAACAAGTGATTGATTACATATGGCAAGATTTTTAAGACACAATCTAAACCAGATAATATTCTTGTGTTATAGAGTATGAATGACGAACCTCTTTTGGAAACTCTGATTTACTCCACTACTAATATTCCTTTTATTCATCTCAACTGTTCAGACAAAGATTCTCCACAGGGACAGCTGAGCTATTCAACTGTAGGAGGTAAGACATAATTTGAAATAATTCACTTTTATGCTCTTTTAAAAGATACCCTATATGAGATATTTTATAGCTGTTGAAAACATATTATCATGGAAGATACTTTTAAATAAGATCTTCAACAAGACAATAGAAATAAAATAATATGCAGTGTAGTCTTATTTCTATTTTATTACCTAATCATTTTCAGGAAATACAAACAATCAGTTCACACTTTGGAAACTAGGCGTTGATCCTCCTTATCTGGCTACCACTCAGAATTTCCAGAATGATGTATTTCAAGGGATTCAAGATCCTACAACGTTCCAGCTACTTATTGAAGTTACTGATGAATTAGGTGGGAATAAAACTAGTCAGCTGTCAGCCACTACAACAGTCATAATTCATGCGTTTCCTTGGACCACAACAGAGCCAACTTCTTCCACAAAAACAACTACAAGTACAGTAAGTACTTAGTAACAAAATATAATTCTAAAGTAGTTGAATTAGTCATAAGCATAGAACTATTTGGAACTCTTATAGGAGTTATCTTTATATTTTGGCAATAAAAGGCATCAATAAAACAGTTACTTTAATACATTAAAATTTCAATCATTAAAATAAGTAAAAATTATTATAGATGTTAGTCTTTTTAAATCAGGGTAAATATATCAATGTTGATAATTGTTTAGGCCCTTTTGCTATTTTTTAGCTTCGATTCTTAGTAATTCTGTTGATTCCCATCACAGTACACTTTTCTATAATTAGCTGAATATTACTGAAGATTTTCTTATGCACAAGCACCATATAAGGTTTTAAAAACAAATATTTGACAAACTTCTTTCCTTAAAAGTATATAGTCCCACTGGAAAAGAAGATAACTACTTAGAACAACTTAAATAAATACTAGTCAGTGTCAAATGATAGTGTAATTGTTTTAACTGAAAAGCAGGTAAATTTAGTTGGGCTGAGGTAGGCAGTAAATTGTCTATAAAGAGAGGAAGAAAACAATAATGCAGTTATTTAAAAACAGATTTTTTCTATGTAAATATAAAAAAATGCTTTTCAGAGAAAAGGTGTATAATTACACTGGAGAGAATAGAATATATTCTGGGGAATGTTGAGAAGATAGTGAAGCTGAAGTACAGTTTTAATGTTAGGAAAAATGAAGTTCATGGTACACTTGTAACATATTTGAGCATAGACATACCTTATATGTGAAAAAAAAATTTGGATGATTACTGAAGGCAGGAAGTTGTAACATTTTCCAAGCAGGAAAGAGAGACTTACAATACCTCATATACTTTGCTAATATAAACACAAAGAGAAATATCAAGGAGGGCATGGGATTGATTTGTATGGATTTGTTTGATTTCAAACAATTGGTATTTAAACAGTCAAGTAGTTATTGACATCCATGCCCTCCGTAACATTATTATGGTGCTTTTTATATGGCTCTTCATATAACTGAGTTAACACTATGAAAGCTATTTGAATTAAAATAGCCATTTTGAAAACGTTATATAAAGTTGCTTCCATTGTTTGACTTCACAGTCAAGAGGGCTTCCCTGGTGGCTCAGAGGTTAAAGCGTCAGCCTGCAATGTGGGAGAGCTGGGTTCAATCCTTGGGTTGGGAAGATCCCCTGGAGAAGGAAATGGCAACTCACTCCAATATTCTTGCCTGGAGAATCGCATGGATGGAGGAGCCTGGTAGGCTGCAGTCCATGGGGTTGCAAAGAGTCAGACACAACTGAGCGACTTCACTTTCACTTTCAAGAAGTTTTACATTAGCTATGTACAATCATCATAAGCGAATCTGAATATTATTAATTCAAAAAATCAAATTGGATTAAAGTGGTGTGGACTGGTAATCTTTCCAAGTGCCCAGCAGAAGGAAATCAAAAGACTCCCTGTGGGATGGTAATAGTCACCTAAGTGAAAGTTGCTCAGTCATGTCCGACTCTTTGTGACCCTATGGACTGTACAGTCCATGGAATTCTCTAGGCCAGAATACTGGAGTGGGTAGCCTTTCCCTTTTTCAGGGGATTTTGCCAACCCATGGATGGAACCCAGGTCTCCAGCCTTGCAGGCGGATTCTTTATCAGCTGAGCCACAAGGGAAGCCCATAGTAACCTAGGTATCCAATTATTTCTAACAATTTTCCAATCCAGTAAGCACCACGTGATTAAATACAATGTGAGAAAATAAGATACCATAACCAAGAAGCAGCAAAACCACAAAAGCAGAAACACAGAAACTACAGCAGTTTTTTTGAAATCTGGTTAGAGTACTGGACACTATGGACTTCCCAGGTGCTGCTAGTGATAAAGAATCTGCCTGCCAATGCAGGAGATGTAAGACTTGCAGGCTCGATCCCTTGTTCAGGAAGATCCTCTGGAGAGGGGCATGTCAATCACTCCAGTATTCTTGCCTGGTGAATCCCATGGACAGAGGAACCCATGGACAGAGGAGCAGGCTACAGTCCATAGGGTCACAAAGAGTCCGAGACGACTGAAGTGACTTAGCAAGTATGCACAGTGAATACTATAAAAGTAACACAGAATATATGAAAATATATCAAATATATCTAGAAATTAAAAACACAACAATTGAAACTAAAACTTGACCATATTGACTTACAAAATATGTAAACACTACACTCAAAGATTAATGAAAATATACCTTTCCCCCAACATATGTGAACATTTACAAAATTTGATTATCTATTAGGGGCTATAAAGCAAGTCTCAACAGATTTCAGTGGGTTGAAAACATTCTGATGAAAACATGCTAAATATTATCTATAATCTTATATATCAATAATCATGCTAGAGATCAAAATAAATAATTATTTAGAATATTCCAATTATACAGAGTGAAGTAAGCCAGAAAGAAAAACACCAATACAGTATACTGACACATATATACGGAATTTAGAAGACAGTAATGATGACCCTATATGTGAGACAACAAAGAGACACAGAGGTATAGAGTGGACTTTTGGACTCTGAGGGAGAGGGAAAGGGTGGGATGGTTTGGGAGAATGGCAATGAAACGTGTATATTTTCTTGTAAGAAACGAAGCGCCAATCTATGTTCAATGTAGGATGCAGGATGCATGGGGCTGATGCACAGGATGATTCAGGTAGAGGATGTGGGGTGGGAGGTGGGAGGGGGCTTAGGCATTGGGAGATTGTGTTCACTTATGGCTGATTTGTGTCAATGTATGGCAAAACAAATATAGTATTGTAATTAAAAAAATAAATAAATTTAATAATAAAAAATAGAATATTCCATATATCTTTAGAAGTTAAAGGAATAGAGAATTTTTAAAATAATGAAACCATGAGATGCAGTTAAAATGAAATTGAAGGCTATATAATCTCCCCTAAGTACCATTTTTAACAGTATCTCACAAAGTTTAATATGTAGTATTTTTGTCATTGTTTATTTAAAATTATTACCTAATTTCTCAAAATTCCTTCTTTCCCCATGCATGTTATTTAAAACTGCATTTCATTTGAAGTCAGAAAAATAATTAGAAAGTAAACATACAATAAAGTCTACATTACTCTGAGTAAGCTGATACAGATGAGTTAATGCACATTTTACCATTGTGAGGAATGAAAAAGGAACATCATTAGGTCCTGCAATGCTTCAAAAATTAAAAAACAGAGAATCCCAAGAGAGTATTGTATTATAGGCTTCCCAGGTGGTTGCTAGTATTGAAGAACCCATCTACTGATGCAGAAGACAAACAGACGTAGATTCCATCCCTTGGTCAGGAAGATCCCTTGGAGAAGGACATGGCAGCCCATTCCAGTATTCTTGCCTGGAGAATCCCATGGACAGAGAAGCCTGGTGTGCTACAGTCCGTAGGGTTGCAAAGAACTGGACACAACTGAAGTGACTTAGCATAGGTGCAAGAGAGTGTTATGAACAACTTTGTCAATATATTCAATGTAGGAAAATCAAGGTGTGAGGATTTTCTGTGCCCCAAATTAAGATTTAATATAAAATACAATAATTAAAACAGTGTAGCATGGGTACATGAAAGACAGAGAGACAAGAGAACACAATAAAGATTCTAGCCAATATCCACAACATATGGATCTATGTGACTTACGTCAAAAGTGGCAATATACAGCCATGGTAAAAAGATGAAAGTTTCAACAAATAATATTGGGCAGCAGGTATGCCAATTAAACATCAAAATAAGTAAAGTAAATTTTATAAAAAATGAGATGATCTTAATTTGGGGGTTGGGAAATATTTCTCAAATAACACAGAAAATAACCATAAGGAAATTTTTGGAAAACTAAGAACTTTGTATTATGGAGGAAATGATAGGATACTTGACTATGTGATTTTTTTGCTTCAGAATAATTCAATGGAGAAGACTGAGTGTAAGTAAGTTTAAACAAAACTGGGCACAAGTTGATAATTATTAAGATTGTGTTACAGGTATCTGGAGAGTTATTGGACTACTATTTTATACATTTGCATATATGTAGGTATCACAAAAATTAGTTGTAAAATAGCAAAAGGGAAATAATCTGAGAAGCCTATGTTACTTTGTCAAGTGATAAACATTTAATACTGTAAATTTTCCCCAAATAACCTCACAAATTAAATATCCTCAGTCTGGAGCTTCATTAAAACTGCTTTGTAGCTTTTAAACATGTGTTTTACAGTCAAATGCTATAATTTATTATTTTGGGCATGAATATGCTCCTGGTAAATTAGCAAACTCAGTCAGCTAGTTCTTAGCCCCTCCTCCACCCCAGGATACATGGCCATAGAACTTTCTTTCACATTCCACAAATATATATTTGCGGGCGCTCCGCAGAAAGAGTAGAGGCAGTGGAACTGCCCTCAGCAAAGCCGAGGGGTTCCCGAGGAGAGGTGAGCCTGCTGTCCGCCAACCCAGCCCCTCGGAGAGTGAGACACAATCAGACGCGACAGGGGGTTCCGTCGAAGCAGTTCCGGTTTATTGTTGCAAACTCCCAGCTTATATAGTCAAATAGGAGGGTTTTAGGAGGGACTTTCCATAGTTGTACCAATCACGTTAAAGGTCAAATTGTCATGTCCCTTCATTATAACAGGAATCTATGGAGATCACACACTGTCTACATGCACAGAAATCAAGAGAGCCAATCAAAACCTTTGACAGACAACATAGACCCTGCCCCCATCTCTTCCTCCAGGCGCCATTAGGTTTTCCACCACAAAGCTAGCCCCTTTGTTTTTAAGGTTTCCCATTTAAGGCCCCACATATATACAAATTATTTTATAAATTATGTGGATATTGTCTGAGACTAAGCTATAACATCAGTAATTTTAAGATAGTATACCAACATTTGAAACAAGTAAAGTGTATTGCTTTTCATTTTTGGCTCAGCATGAATCTCACCTACCTAGTCTGAGTCAGTCTCTTGATAAATCTTGCTCCTTTGCAAGAGATTAGTTTTAACTTGTACCATGGTAGGAAAAAAAAGTCTAACCCACATTAACACACAGACTTCTACCATCCAAATTCATAATTAATAAAGAAAATTACTAACATAAAGAAAATGAAAACACTAATTGAGAAAGATATATATGCCCTTCTGATCACTGCAGCATATTCACAATGGCTGAGATATGAAAGCAGCCTAAGTGCCCATCAGTAGATGAAGGGATAAGGACTATGTGGTATACAGTGAAAGACTGGCTTCCCAGGTAGCTCAGTGGTAAAGAATCTGCCTGCAATGCAGAAGACCGTGCTTTGATCCTTGTCAGGAAGATCCCTAGAGAAGGAAATGGCAATGCATTCCGGTATTCTTTCCTGGGAAATCTCATGAACAGAGGAGCCTATGGGTTACAATCCATGGGGTCGCAAAAAAAAGTCAGATATGACAACAACTAGATCCCTTGGACTGCAAGGAGATCCAACCAGTTCATTCTAAAGGATATCAGCCCTGGGATTTCTTTGGAAGGAATGATGCTAAAGCTGAAACTCCAGTCCTTTGGCCACCTCATGCGAAGAGTTGACTCACTGGAAAAGACTCTGATGCTGGGAAGAATTGGGGGCAGGAGGAGAAGGGGGACGACCGAGGATGAGATGGCTGGATGGCATCATGGACTCGATGAATGTGAGTCTGAGTGAACTCCGGGAGATGGTGATGGACAGGGGAGGCCTGGCGTGCTGCAATTCATGGGGGGCGCAGAGAGTCGGACACGACTGAGTGACTGAACTGAACTGAACTGAAGCAACATACTAGAATATTATTTAGTCATTTAAAAAATTATGAAATCTTACCATTTGCAACTATATGGGTGGACCTAGAGAGCAAATAAGTGAATAAGTGAGACAGAGAAAGATAAATACTGTATGATTCCACTTATATGTGAAACCTAAAAAAACAAAATGAACAAACAAAACAGAAACAGACTTTTAGATATGTGAACAAACAAGTCATAGCTAGAAGGGAGGGAGATGTGGTAAAGAAAGAAATATATGCGGTAGATTAAGTGGCACAAATTTCCAGTTGCAAATAAATAAGTCACAAGTATGAAATGTACAGTGTGGAAATATAGTCAATAATTATGTAATATCTTTGTACAGTGGCAGATCATAACTAGACTTATCATGGTTATCATTTTGAAATGTACAGAAGTATTGAATCACTGCACTGTGTAACAACCTAACAAAGTGTTATAAGTCAATTACACCCTAAAAACAAGGAAACAGACTCAGAAAAAGATCAGATTTTGTGGTTACCAGAGGTAGTTGGATGAATGTAGTCAAAAGGTACAAACTTTCATTTATAAGAAAAATAAGTACTAAGAATGTAATGTACAGCATGATAAATACACTTAACATTGCTGTATGTTATATATGAAAGTTAAGAGGAAAAATCCTGAGTTTTATTGACAAGAAAATTCTTTTCTATTTAACTTTGTATCTATGTAAGATAATGGATATTTACCAAATTTATTGTAATGATCATCTTATGATGTATATAAATCAAATCATTATGTTGTGTACTTATCCAATGTTGTGATATCAATTACATCTCAATAAGTCTGAAGGAAAAAAAAGCAAAATCCAGCAAAGGAGAACGCTTATAATAAAACATAATAGACAGAATAAACAAATTATCCAGCAACATGTAAAAGATTTTTTAGATTTGTAGTTGAGTAGTATCAAAATCCTCATAAATCTTTTGGCAAACTATATTGGGCTGTTAAAAGAAGCAAATCAAGTAATTCTGCCTGGAAATGGTACACAATCTGTGACTTATGGATTTACTCCCCAAGACTGTGGCAAATGGTCTTTGCTATGATCCATAAGCCATATCAGCTTTTATGTTTACACATGCACTTATATAATACACACATCTCTGCAGGGACATCTATGTCCCTCTCTTTGCAAAAAGTATTACCAAACCAGAAGTAACTTCAGAAATTCTATAGCTTAATTCATTCATTGTGTGGGAGTGATACCCACACAGGTTGTAACATCCATTTATTCCTTTTTTTGAGAGTGAGCAAACAGACACACAAAACACCTGCCTGTTTTAAGGTGGGTCTTAAAATATATTTCTGAAAGTTTAATGTATTAATGACCAGCTCTTCTTTATATTTAATTATTCTCCAATACTTTGGCCAACTGATGCAAAGAGCTGACTCATTGGGAAATACCCTGATGCTGGGAAAGCTTGAAGGCAGGAGGAGAAGGGGATGGCAGAGGATGAGATGGTTGGATGGCATCACTGATCCAACGGACATGAGTTTGGGTAAACTCTAGGAGTTGGTGATGGACATGGAGGCCTGGAGGCCTGGTGTCCTGTGGTACATGGGGCTGCAGAGTTGGACATGACTGAGCAACTGAACTGAACTGATGTTATAAAATTACCCAGTAAAGATTACCTGTGTCTCCAGATATCCATTTATCAACTGCACGGCCAAACCTCATGTAGGTTGTTAGAGTACAAAGCTGAGTAAGTCAGAGTAAAACTTTCTAGTTATAAATAATAGAATATTTAACTTGAAATGGCTAAATAATAGAATATTTAACTTGAAATGGCTTAAATAAGGTAGACTCAGATTCAGAAAACCAGTGGACTATTAAGGCAAAAGTGTGAAGATCTCTGTGTACCTTCCTAAGGAATATGAATTTTATCCTCCAGTCAGGGAGGATCTAAAGAAAAACTGCAGAAGAAGGGTGTTAGGATCAGATATATCTGATAAGTATGAGTTATTTTAGAATAAGTGCAGACAAAAAACAAAGGTATTGGTGAAAACACAAAGACTGGTGAACGAAGTGCCTGTGAAACCAATTTGGATTTTACTTTCTTCTAGATAAGAGAGTTAGATCCTAAGATCAGACAGCGGTACTATATGTGGAGATACAGTGCCGATCTGAAATACACACAAATAATAAAATTCACCATTTACTGCATGTGAAATTTTTGTGTTACAATATGTCATGGGAAATAGAATTTCTCATTAAGATTTAGACACTATTACTAGACTGTAGTTTTTTTTTTTTTAATAACAAGAGAGGTCTTTCCATTTAGAATGTTGAATGAGATGAAAACTTTAAAAACATTTCTAAATGGTTAGAATATGCTGCCAGAATTTTATCTGCTTCTAAAATTATAAAGTCTCATTACAAAAATAAAACATTCTTAAAGCCAAATTGTTAACAATGTGTGTGTATGAGTTATAAAAAAAATTAAGGCCTATGATGAAAAAACTCAAAGTAATTAAAACTCAAAGTAATTCAACCATATAATAAACACTGTAGGAAATATCTTCAGCATGAAATAACCTATAAATGCAGATTATTTTTAACAATAGCAACAAAAACTTTTCTATGCTCTTGAAAAAAAAATATATAGGGCATCTCACAAATTGCAATCTAGTTTAGGCATTCAATAAGGCCTTTGCATCTTTTATGATGCAGAGTATAGTACTTGATAAGTAACGGGACAAGGGCATATGTTATACAAAAGATAAGTTCTTAATTTAGGGAGGGGGACTCATGATCAGCTGCAACTCTGATGAAAGTTATGGTCTCTCTCTCTCTTTAGAAAAATGTACACATGTACACATGTTGATGTACATACACTTTTATATTCAATTTTAGAGGCTTGCAAAACTTATTCATATAATCCAGATTAAGAAACTTGCATGGAAAACAAGGGTTTGTTACTTCTTCTCAATTTGTATAAAAGAGAAAAATGCTTCCATGAGCAAAATATATTTCCATTGTTATAAACAAAGCAATGTAAGTCACTAAAATAACTATAGAGAAAATTTTACACAAGATATTCCCTAAGTATGTTAATACTTGGCATACTCCTTTAGACATTACAATAAGTAAAATAATATCTTAAAGCTTAGAAAAGTGTAAAAACACTTTTATCTCTAATGTAGAATGTAATCAAAGAAGCTAATAATAAATAAGCTTAACTTTAAATGAAGGAAAAAAAAAGAGAGAGAGAACTGTTGCAAAGTGTCCCGTGATCAACCTTTGTCTTTGAACCCATATCTGTTTATTTAGAGGTCCCTCTGAGGGCAGGAAAAGAGAAACTAAGTCACATTTCATGAATTGAATTAAACTTGTCCAATTCAAGTCTAGATTGGCTAGAGAGACAATGAGGTAACTGGCTAGACACCATTTCCTGCAAATATAATCCCCAAAGAATTATGAATCAAAATTCCTGAAACTATCTGCATGCAGCAAATTGAGTTCATAATAAAAAGCCCAGAATCAATTTTCAAAATATAGAAGACAGTAAAACTTTAAATCATACTAATTTATAACTATGTTTTTAAACTCTGATTTACATAAATAGTGCATGGTTAAAGAACAGAAAGTAGGATGTCTTTATAAGTAACTGTCCAGTCTTTCTATCAATCAACTCATCCTAGTAGCCCATCCACGTTTCATGATGTGTATCAGCATAATAAAAAGATGCTGAACCCATCAATGAGGAATTGAAAAAAAGCATTAGATACATGGAGTGAGAAAATTAGAACTGTTCATTTCCTTCACTTAATCTGAATTTTAAGGACTCAATTTATGGATATTATGGCTGCTTAGAGTCATATGCTTAGAGATGAGGTGTTATGTCTTTATAACCTCACATATTTCTACACAACTGTGCTCACCACAGAGGCATATTACTTTCCCAAGGCTGATTTTGACTTATCAAGGACCAATCCTTTACTAGCACATACCTCATAAAATAATTTACAATGCAATAAGCCTGAAATTTTGTTTTCAGTGATAATTTGAGAGTGGTGTGCTGGAGTTGGCTTATTTAAGTTAATGACAGCTTCTTGTTAAATATTCATAAATTCTGTAGGCCAGTTGTAAAGCCAGCATGAAATCAGTCATAGTGGAAATACTAACACTGCAAAATTGGTAAATGTGATATAGTAGAATCCAGCTTTTCTTCATTTCTTCCTTCTCCTCTTCCTTCCTTTCTTTACATTTTATTTTTTAAGAGTTAGTTGGCCAAGAGGGCTGGAAGAAGCACAAGATGGAATCAAGATTGCCAGGAGAAATATCAATAACCTCAGATATGCAGATGACACCATCCTTATGGCAGAAAGTGAAGAGGAGCTAAAGAGCCTCTTGATGAAAGTGAAAGAGGAGAGTGAAAAAGTTGGCGGAAAGCTCAACATTCAGAAAACTAAGATCATGGCATCTGGTTCCAACACTTCATGGGAAAAAGACGAGGAAACAGTGGAAACAGTGACAGACTTTATTTTTCTGGGCTCCAGAATTACTGCAGATGGTGACTGCAGCCATGAAATTAAAAGACACTTCCTCCTTGGAAGCAAAGTTATGACCGACTTAGATAGCATATTCAAAAGCAGAGACATTACTTTGCCAACAAAGGTCCGTCTAGTCAGGCTATGGTTTTTCCAGTGGTCATGTATGGATGTGAGAGTTGGACTGTGAAGAGAGCTGAGTGCTGAAGAATTGATGCTTTTGAACTGTGGTGTTGGAGAAGACTCTTGAGAGTCCCTTTGACTGTAAGGAGATCCAACCAGTCCATTCTAAAGGAGATCGGTCCTGGGTGTTCATTGGAAGGTCTGATGCTAAACCTAAAACTCCAGTACTTTGGCCACCTCATGTGAAGAGTTGACTCACTGGAAAAGACTCTGATGCTGGGAGGGTTTAGGGGCAGGAGGAGAAGGGGATGACAGGGAATAGGAGATGGCTGGATGGCATCACTGACTCAATGGACATGAGTTTGAGTGAACTTCGGGAGGTGGTGATGGACAGGGAGGATTGGTGTGCTGCGATTCATAGGGTTGCAGAGTCGGACATGACTGAGTGACTGAACTGAACTGGACTGATACTACTGGATATGCTCATCTTATACCTCAGCAGATTTAGGAAAGAAGAAGTAATTTAAAGTAGGCAGGAAGAAGATTTTAGAGCAATTAACAAATATATATGTATGATAAGCAAAAATTTAGCCATCAGAAAATTGCTTTCTTAACAATAGCAAATAGCTAATTTGCTTTATTTTCTGACTTCTCATTTCAAGGCACAATATAGAATTAAAGCCATATTTTTGAAAGCCACCAGTACTTTCTGCAGACTTGAGTCTAGTCTTTACTTTTATATCCATCAAAATTGTAGAAAAATTTGGGAAATATATTACTTGTAAGCTATGTTTTAACAGCCATTCCAAATAGGAAAAGGAGTATGTCAAGGCTGTATACTGTCACCCTGTTTATTTAACTTATATGCAGAGTACATCATGAGAAACGCTGGACTAGAAGAAACACAAGCTGGAATCAAGATTGCTGGGAGAAATATCAATAACCTCAGATATGAAGATGTTACCACCCTTATGGCAGAAAGTGAAGAAGAACTAAAAAGCCTCTTGATGAAAGTGAAAGAGGAAAGAGAAAAATTCGGCTTAAAGCTCAACATTCAGAAAACGAAGATCATGGCATCTGGTCCCATCACTTCATGGGAAATAAATGTGGAAACAGTGGAAGCAGTGTCAGACTTTATTTTTGGGGGCTCCAAAATCACTGCAGATGGTGACTGCAGCCATGAAATTAAAAGATGCTTACTCCTTGGAAGAAAAGTTATGACCAACCTAGATAGTATATTCAAAAGCAGAGACATTACTTTGCCGACTAAGGTCTGTCTAGTCAAGGCTATGGCTTTCCCAGTGGTCATGTATGGATGTGAGAGTTGGACTGTGAAGAAGGCTGAGCGCCGAAGAATTGATGCTTTTGAACTGTGGTGTTGGAGAAGACTCTTGAGAGTCCCTTGGACTCCAAGGAGATCCAACCAGTCCATTCTAAAGGAGATCAGCCCTGGGTGTTCTTTGGAAAGAATGATGCTTAAGTTGAAACTCCAGTACTTTGGCCACCTCATGTGAAGAGTTGACTCATTGGAAGAGACTTTGATGCTGGGAAAGATTGGAGGCAGGAGGAGAAGGGGACGACAGAGGATGAGATGGCTGGATGGCATCACGGACTCGATGGACGTGAGTCTGAGGGAACTCCGGGAGTTGGTGATGGACAGGGAGGTCTGGCGTGCTTCAATTCATGGGGTCTCAAGGAGTCAGACACGACTGAGCAACTGAACTGAACTGCCTTATACGTCTAGGAAGTGGGATTCACTGTGGCATTTTTATAATTACTCAGCATCTCTCATCTCTCTAAACTAAATGAACTAAATCTTTTATTCTTTGTCTCTTTCTAATATGAAGGAATAATGACATAGTAGTAGTGGTTAATGATTGTCACTAATTGATAAATAAATAGTAGAATTACGTTAACTATTTTATAAATATCTATTAATTGGCTGAAAACACAGAAAATAATTGTTTGAAAACATTAATCTTAAGTGATGGGAGATATGGTTATCAAACCTATTAAAAGGGACTAGAATATGTCACTCCAAAGTATGATTCTTTAGTGTAAGACACATTTTTGCCTGATTATTTTTAAGAAACAGCAGAAACAGGGAAAGCTCTGAAAACAGAACGCCATTCTTTTGTAAGAGATATTTACATCTATAAGAGAAATTTCCATTTGTAAAGGTGTTTCCCTTTCGCTCCTTGGTAGCGGAGGATGACCAAAATTTCTAGAACCTTGTCAGTGGAGAAGGCAAGAGCCTCAATCTACACAGCGACCTTACCCTTGTTTACTGTGCCTTTTGGTTAGCCTCCCGCAACTGGCTTCCCCTCCCCAACACCTTCTTTTGTCGTTAGCTGAAGATAGTACCGAAGACTGGAGAAGGAAATGGCAGCCCACTCCAGTGTTCTTGCCTGGAGAATCCTGTGGACAGAGGAGCCTGGTGGGCTGCTGTCCACGTGGTTGCACAGAGTTGGACATGACTGAAGCGACTTAGCATGCATGCATGCATTGGAGAAGGAAATGGCAACCCACTCCAGTGTTCTTGCCTGGACAATCCCAGAGACAGAAGAGCCTGGTGTGCTGCCATCTATGCGGTCTCACAGTCAAACACGGCTGAAGTGACTTAGCAGCAGCAGCAGCAGTACTTAAGATGGTGGCCTGGCCCATTTCAGAGAGTAATTCAGTTTTCCTGGGTATCTCCCAGATATACAGGAGGGATACATGTTATTAAACTTCTGTTTGTTTTCCTGTTAACTTGTCTTTTATTATTATAGGGGTGTCTCAGATAAAAACCTAGAAGGGTAAAGGGAAAAATTAGTTTTCTTACAGTTCACACAAAGGAAAAAGAAAAATATCCATGTTTTCTTTATAATACTGATTTTTAAAAAATGATAGTATTTACTAACTTTTGTAGTACTTTTTGGCAAATGGGTAAAAACACCATTTCTCTTTAAATTACCAATGTTTTGCCACTAAAAATTACTTATTTTCTTTGGAAGTCTGGTCTATATGCAGCTTAAAGTATTTAGGCACATCATAAGAAGCAACTATCCTATAAATGTGAATCAGAAGTTCTTATTGGCATAATTTTAAAACCTCTTCTTGATGAAAGTTAAGTGAAATATTAATAATTTTAAAGTCAGTAGAAATTGTACTTTACTAGGTTATAACCTTGCACATCTGCTTTGCCTCTAATACCCACTGACAAAAGATTTCATGGTGGGGAAGATTATTATTATTGTCTTCTCTGTAATATATAACAAATTAAGTAACTAAGGTTATGAATCAAACCAAATTAACTGCACACAGCTGTAAGAAGCTTAGTACGTGACCAAATAACAGATGGGAAATTCTTTTGTTTTCACTGGTGATTTACCTAATGGTGAGATAAATGTCTGATGACATACATAGTCCAGTATCTTGTCAACCCTTAACCATGTTTTTCCTCAATCCTCATGTCTGTGACAGAGAAGGGTAATGGCTCAACTGTTCAACTGTAAGACTATCTTCATGGTTTCTGCTTAAGGAAGCCCACAAACAATAAAGAAGTTTCAATCCATATTTTAAATATAAACATAAAAAGCAGATACTTTGCACAATAAGACACACACACATATATATATATATGTGATCTAAAATGATTTCCAGAAATTTTAGGTTACCACAAATTAATAAAATTTTAACAATTCTTTCTTATGAGAAAATAGTATCATTAATATATTAAGAAAACTTCCTACGTACTCTAAATTTATTTTTATAAATTTATAAAATGTATGTCTATCTACATAGAACACATGGGTGTTCTTTGGAAGGAATGATGCTAAAGCTGAAACTCCAGTACTCCACCACTTTCCAGTACTTCACTATTCCACTCTGGCCACCTCATGCAAAGAGTTGACTCATTGGAAAAGACTCTGATGCTGGGAGGGATTGGGAGCAGGAGGAGAAGGGGACGACAGAGGATGAGATGGCTGGATGGCATCACGGACTTGATGGACGTGAGTCTGAGTGAACTCCGGGAGTTGGTGATGGACAGGGAGGCCTGGCATGCTGTGATTCATGGGGTTGCAAAGAGTCAGACACAACTGAGCGACTGAACTGAACTGATGTCTATCTACATGTAAATTTTTCACATGGTTAAAAAAACATTAATATCATTTAATCAAATTCAAAGTTTCAATTACTTTTATCCATATTACATGGGAGAAAACTGAGATTCCAAGTATTTAAATAAACTTCCTCAAATTTGAGATCTAGTAAGTGATAGAACCAAGAAAACTGGAAAAAGAAAAATGGCTATGATCTGAGCAACCTTGTGACCAGTCTGATAAGTTAGAGACAAGCTTAAAACTAAGAGATTGACAGGAGCCATATCATGTAAAAAATTATAAGCCACAAAAACATTTAGATTTATTTCCAATTAATCAAATGACATGTCATTATGACAAGTGTTGAAAAGGAAGAGTAAACAAATGTATGGTAGTACAGACAATGCCATTGGTTCTGACTTGGAGGCTATGCAAAGTTCCAAGAAGAAATATCTGAATTGCATATGGGACTTTATGGACAGAATAAGAAGCAAAGATATTTAGAATTGGTAGAAATAGAGGAATATAGGTTGTGAGAGTATATGGCCTGCTCCTAAAAGAAGAAAAGCCAAGTGTGTCTAGCATATGTGAGAAGGGGTGGCGAGAGGTAAGCCCAGGAAAGTAGATATTAAGTAAACAGATAATGTCTGGAGTCAATGCTATGGATTTGGGGCTTTGTTTTATAGACAACACAAAGCCAATTCAGATTTCTGAGATGTGCAAATGAATAACTTCAGGATGAAAACTATATCAATAGAGTGGAGGACAGAATGAGGAAGAGGAAAAGATGGGGACAGCAAGCCAGTTAAGTTGCTAATGCAAGAAGTAAAGGAAGAGTGAATGTCCCTAGTCTGCATGATTATTAGTGCTGATAAAAAAGAAAAAAACCCAGAAGGCAATAATGTAGTATACTGTGGGAGCATGGAAGCATCAAATACTAAGCCTCAGACTTTTTTTTTTAATTTATTGTTTTGAATCACCAACTAACACAGTATATAATTGAGAGAGGCAAGTCTTCAAATAACACACATTTAACTATGTACCTTGTGCGTAAGGATTACTAAAGGAATTAGAAAAGCTTTTAATATTGTACAAAGGAAAAGGATCAAAAGATACAAGAGACATGAAAGATCTTGTAATAAACATATATAAACACAATCCATTGGTATTATATTCAACCCTTATAGAAAAATTTTGTCATTTCATGTAGTCCTTGAAAAGTAATAATGTAGCTTATCTTACTTCAAAATATTTTTAAAATGCCACTTTATTTTTTAATAAAAACTTCATATTTGATCTGTATGCATGAGAGAAGGAAGGAAAAAGACAGGATAAAGAAACTGGAAAATCTACACCTGTTAGACAAATCAAATACAAAAAGTAAAGATGATCCTTTCATCTAACCTCTAAGCAATTTTCAAATATCTTTAATTGGATTTATACTAATGACTTTCCTGGGGGAAAATTGTAATTACTTTTATGTGATGCAGGAATTGAATTTTTTCCCAAATCTCCCACAATGTTCTCATTTTCTTAGAAGTTAGTATTGCCTACTCGAAAGAACAGGGCCTTTAGAGATACACAAATCTAGATAAGCACACCAGTTCAAGATGGAGGAGGCAAAGGAGCTCCTCACAGAGAAGATGGAGGAGACAAAGGACAGACTCACTGAAAAACAGCAAGAAACCAAAGGAAAGAGTTCTCTTAAGAAAAAAAAGTGGAATAGGGTGTCTTATATACCAGGTTTAGGCAGTTCTTGCACTTGAACCTTAAGAGACTATGGACAAAGGTACATGCTCTTGAATTTTATTCTATTTTTTGTAAGCAGCCTAAACATAGATTTACTGAGCATGGCCCCGCCCATCAGAACAAGACCCAGTTTCCCCCTCTGTCAATCTCTTCCATCAGAAAGCTTCCATAAGCCTCTTATCCTTCTCAGAGGGCAGACAGAATGAAAACCACAATCAGAGAAAACTAACCAATCTAATCACATGGACAACAGCTTTATCTAACTCAGTGAAACAATGATCTATTTTGTGTAGGGCCACCCAAGATGCACAGGTCATGGTGGAGAATTCTGACAAAACATGGTCCACGGGAGAAGGGAATGGCAAACTACTTCAGTATTCTTGCTTTGAAGATTCCATGAACAGTATGAAAAGGCAAAAGGACAGTGAAAGATGACCTCCCCAGGTCAGTAGGCGCCCAATATGCTACTGGAGATCAGTGGAGAAATAACTCCAGAAAGAATGAAGAGATGGAGTCAAAGCTAAACAACACTCAGTTCCAGATATCACTGATGATGGAAGTAAAGTCGGATGCTGTAAAGGGCAGTATTGCGTAGGAACCTGGAATGTCAGGTCCATGAGTCAAGGGAAATTGGAAGTGGTCAAACAGCAGATGGCAACAGTAAACGTTGACATTTTAGGAATCAGTGAACTAAAATGCATTGGAATGGGTGAATTTAACTCAGATGACCATTATATCTACTACTGTGGGCAAGAATCCCTTAGGAGAAATGGAGTAGCCCTCATAGTCAACAAAAGAGTCTGAAATGCAGCACTTGGATGCAATCTTAAAAATGGCAAAATGATCTCTGCTTGTTTCCAAGGCAAACCATTCAATATCACAGTACTCCAAGTCTATGCCCTGACCAATAATGCTGAAGAAGCTGAAGTTGAATGGTTCTATGAAGACCTGAAAGATCTTCTAGAACTAATACCCCAAAAGATATCCTTTTCATTACAGCGGACTGGAATGCAAAAGTAGGAAGTCAAGAAATACCTGGCTTAACAGGCATACTTGGCCTTGGAATACAGAATGAAGCAGGGCAAAGGCTAACATAATTTTGCCAAGAGAACATACTGGTCATAGCAAACATCCTCTTCCAACAACATAAGAGAAGACACTGCACATGGACATCACCAGATGGTCAACACTGAAATCTGATTGATTACATTCTTTGCAGTTAAGCTCTAGACAGTCAGAAAAAAAGCAAGACCAGGATCTGACTGTGGCTCAGATCATGAACTCCTTATTGGAAAATTCAGACTTAAATTGAAGAAAGTAGGGAAAACCATTAGACCATTCAGGTATGACCTAAATCAGATCCCTTACAGTTATACAGTGGAAGTGACAGATTCAAGGGATTAGATCTGATAGAGTGCCTGGAGCACCCCCAAGAAAAACAAATGCAAAAAGAAATAATTGTTGTCTGAGGAGGCTTTAAAAATGACTGTGAAAAGAAGAGAAGTAAAAGGCAAAGGAGAAAAGGAAAGATATATCCATTTGAATGCAGAGTTCCAAAGAATAGGAAGGAGAGATGAGAAAGTCTTCCTCAGTGATCAATACAAAGAAATAGAGGAAAACAATAGAATAGGAAAGACTACAGGTCTTTTCAAGAAAATTAGAGATATCAAGGGAACATTTCATGCAAAAATGGGCACAATAAAGGACAGAAATGGTATGGACCTTCTGAAGCAGAAGATTATGAAGAGGTGGCAAGAATACACAGAAGAACTATACAAAAAGATCTTCATGACCCAGATAGTCACGATGGTGTGATCACTCACCTAGAGCCAGACATCCTGGAATATGAAGTCAGGTGCACCTTAGGAAGCATCACTATGAACAAAATTAGTGGAGGTAATGGAATTCCAGTTGAGCTATTTCAAATTCTAAAAGATGATGCCATGAAAGTGTTGCACTCAGTATGCCAGCAAATTTGGAAAACTCAGCAGTGGCCACAGGACTGAAAAAGGGCAGTTTTCATTCAAATCCCAAAGAAAAGTAATGCCAAAGAATGTTCAGACTACTGCACAATTACACTTATCTCAAATGCTAGCAATGTAATGCTCAAAATTCTCCAAGCCAGGCTTCAACAGTACATGAACTGTGAAATTCCAGATGTTCAAGCTGGATTTAGAAAAGGCAGAGGAACCAGAGATCAAATTATCAGCATCCACTGGGTCATCAAAAAAGTGAGAAGGTTCCAGAAAAACATCTATTTCTACTTTATTGACTATGACAAAGCCTTTGACTCTGTGGATCACAACGAACTGGAAAATTCTTCAAGAGATGAGAATACCAGAACATCTGACCAGCTTCCTGAGAAATCTGTATACAGGTTCAGGAAGCAACAGTTAGAACTGGACATGATATAACAGACTGGTTCCAAATCGGGAAATGTAAGTGAAAGTCATTCAGTTGTGTACGACTCTTTGCGACCCCATGGACTATACAGTCCATGGAATTTTCCAGGCCAGAATACTGGATTGGATAGCCATTCCCTTCTCTAGGGGTTCTTCCCAACCCAGGTATCGAACCCAGGTGTCCTACACTGCAGGCAGATTCTTTACCATCTGAGCTACCAGGGACACTGATTGTATATTGTCACCCTGCTATTTAATTTATATGCAGAGTACAAAGAACTTATATGCAGATTACATGAGAAATGCTAGCTTGGATGAAGCACAAGCTGGAATCAAGATTGCTTGGAGAAAGATCAATAACCTCAGATATGCAGATGACACTACACTTATGGCAGAAAGCGAAGAAGAACTAAAGAGAGCTTTGGTGTAAGTGAAAGAGGAAATTGAAAAAGTTGGCTTAAAACTCAACGTTTAGAAAACTGAGATTGTGGCATCTGGTCCCATCACTTCATGGTAAATTGATGGGGAAGGAATGGAAACAGTGACAGACTTTTTTGGGGGGAGGGGGCTCCAAAATCACTGCAGATGGTGATTGCAGCCATGAAATATAGACACGTGCACCTTGGAAGAAAAGTTATGACCAATCTAGACAGCATATTAAAAAGCAGAAGCATTACTTTGCCAACAAAGGTCCATCTAGTCAAGGCTATGTTTTTTCCAGTAATCATGTAATCATGAGAGTTGGACTATAAAGAAAGCTGAGCACAGAAGAATTGATGCTTTTGAATTGTGGTGTTGGAGAAGACTCTTGAGGGTCCCTTGGACAGCAAGGAGATCCAACCAGTCCATCCTCAAGGAAATCAGTCCTGAATATTCACTGGAATTACTGATGCTGAAGTCGAAACACCAATACTTTGGCCTCCTGATGCGAAGAGCTGACTCATTGGAAAAGACCCTGATTATGGGAAAGATTGAGGGTGAGAGGAGAAGGGGATGAGAGGATGAGCTAGTTGGATGGCATCACTGACTCAATGGACATGAGTCTGAGTATGCCCTGGGAGTTGGTGATGGACCAGGAAGCCTGGTGTGCTGCAGTTCATGGGGTTGCAAAGTGTCAGACACAACTGAGTGACTGAACTATCTGCCACTTAGTTATGTGGAACTCAGTTTTTCTTTGTGTAAGCTGGAAGCAGCAGACACTTTTATTTTGGTACTGGCTTTAGAAGAAACGGAAATAATGTAGCTAAAGACCATCAATCACGGCACACAGTGGACTGGATGCTAAATAAATGATAGTTCTATCCTTTTCAGGTTTAATGTTTTCTATTTCCTTTGTGTGGCTGTTCTGATGCATGGTACATGAAATATAATTAGCAGTCAATAAATATTTTAGAGAGAGAGAGGCTGGGAGGGTTGGATGAAAAAGAAAAAGAAAGCAAGCTAGCTAACTTAACAGGTTTAGGCTTGGAACACTCTTTCCAAATGTGTTTCATTCAGTTCTGTTCATTCGCTCTGTCATGTCCGATTCTTTGTGACCCTGTGGACTGCAGCACGCCAGGCTTCCCTGTCCATCACCAACTCCTGGAGCTTCCTCAAACTCAGTGTGGTTGGTAGGAATATACATCTTAATGAGCCAAAAGTAGAGCTAGATAATTAAAGACATAACCAACTTAGCATATTTTTGGTCTGTTTACTACTTGGAAATATAGTATATTACTTATTTAAGAAAACTGCTGCTGCTGCTGCTGCTAAGTCACTTCAACAACTACCAAAATTCAACAAAGTAAACAGGATTACTCTTCCTGACTTACATAAGTAGTGCTCTCTCTGTTGATGGATACTTGTTTTCAAAGTTCAGTTTTCTTTGTTTTTCATTTCTGTTTCCCCTGACTTTGTTGCCTAAGAAATGACACACTTACTGGCTATGTTCACAAAACTAATCCTATCCTATGCTGCCATCTGCTGGGAACATTATGAGCTTTGTTTGACATCAAACTTTATATTACTCACTTCTTTAATGGCAACATTTGATGTGAATTTATCTGAGAAAAAAATCTTTTGTGCTTTTCAGATAGGGAACAAGAAAAGGAAACAATATATTTTTAGGATTGTCAGGTAATACTTTACTCTGTAAATAACTTGCTGATCCACTGAGTCATTTAGCCAAAATTAATTAATATCTTTTCTAGGCCAGGAATTCTGTACAATCCATATCAATATATAGCAAGTAATAGTCCTTATGTAACAGGAATTTATTTCCCAGTAGAAGAGTCATGATTAAAGGAAATAAATGTAGTAATTTATTCTATTTATTATAGTGGATATATGAACAAAGAGGCATGGAAATGTTTACCCAGAAATCAGGCTTGCAAAGGCAGTAATGGAGGATAATCCGATTAAATGAACAGGTATTCACCAGGAGCGTATCATGACAAAGAAGAGACTTTCAGTCAGTGTCGCTACTACAAACAAAGATACCCATTTTAAAGAAAGATATTTGTTTACTGGTTGGTGGTGGAAAGGGGTGTTCGTTTATTATGCCTTGCTGTGTTTGTGTTTTTCATTTTCAAGTCAGTATCAGCATATTATTTTAATATTATAAAAAGAAACAGTGAAATGTGCAAAGCACTTTACTCAGTGTATATTGTTCTTCATTTTTATGTACTACACTGCTCTTAATATTTATTATATTTCTCAGATTACTACTTCTGTCTTAATAAAGATTTTATGTTATTGGAGCCCGGATATCTGCATACCTGCAGTGTTAACTCTAACAGGATTTCTTTTTCTGATGAGTCTCTATGCTATGGCACGGTACATCATCAAAGAGTAAGATTTGGATTGCTCCTTCTGTTTAAATTTGCTGATTGCTCAAAAGGACTATCAAGAATGTCTTAAAGAGGTCATGGTGGAAGTGAAGGGAAGAGTGTGGGGAAAATGTAGTGAGCATCTATTACTTTTATGCATTTCATACATTATCCCTGCTGATAATCACACAAAAGGTGAGAGATATACAAAAGCATCGCTGTTTTAGATTTAGAATGCCAAGGAATGCTCAAACTACCACACAATTGCACTCATCTCACACACTAGTAAAGTAGTGCTCAAAATTCTCCAAGCCAGGCTTGATCAACACGTGAAATGTGAACTTCCAGATGTTCAAGCTGTAGAAAAGGTTTAGAAAAGGCAGAGGAACCAGAGATCAAATTGCCAAATCCACTGTAGCATCGAAAAAGCAAGAAAGTTCCAGAAAGACATCTATTTCTGCTTTATTGACTATGCCAAAGTCTTTGTGTGAATCACGATAAACTGTGGAAAATTCTGAAGAAGATGGGAATACCAGACCACCTGACCTGCCTCTTGAGAAACAGGTCAGGAAGCAACATTTAGAAGTGGACATGGAACAACAGACTGGTTCCACATAGGAACAGGAGTACGTCAAGGCTGTATTATTTAATGTATATGCAGAGTACATCATGAGAAACGCTGGGCTGGAGGAAGCACAAGCTGGAATCAAGATTGCCGGGAGAAATAACAATAACCTCAGATATGCAAATGATACCACCCTTATGCCGAAAGTGAAGAAGAACTAAAGAGCCTCTTGATGAAACTGAAAGAGGAGAGTGAAAAAGTTGGCTTAAATCTCAACATTCAGAAAACGAAGATCATGACATCTGGTCCCATCACTTCATGGCAAATAGATGGGGAAACAGTGGCTGACTTATTTTGGGGGCTCCAAAATCACTGCAGATGGTGATCGCAACAATGAAATCAAAAGATGCTTACTCCTTGGAAGGAAAGTTATGACCAACCTAGACAGCATATTCAAAAGCAGAGACATTACTTTGTCAACAAAGGTCCGTCTAGTTAAGGCTAGTTTTTCCAGTAGTCATGTATGGATGTGAGAGTATAAAGAAAGCTGAGCGCTGAAGAATTGATACTTTTGAATTGTGGTGTTGGAGAAGACTCTTGAGAGTCCCTTGGACTGCAAGGAGATCCAGCTAGTCCATCCTAAAGGAGATCAGTCTTGGGTGTTCACTGGAAGGACTGATGTTGAAGCTGAAACTCATACTTTGGCCACCTGATGAGAAAAAGCTGACTCATTTGAAAAGACTGATGCTGGGAAAAGATTGAAGGTGAGAGGAGAAGGGGACGACAGAGGATGAGATGGTTGAATGGCATCACCCACTCAGTGAACATGAGTTTGGGTAGGCTCCAGGAGTTGGTGATGGACAGGGAGGCGTGGCGTGCTGCAGTTTATTATGTAGCAGAGTCAGACACGACTGAGCGACTGAACTGGACTGATAAGATGCTAACAAAGATCTTCTGGTTCCAAAAATAATACTCTTTTCCTTAAGGCATCAATCAAAGTATTCAAACTAAAAGCCATTTGTCTGAAAAAACAGTAAACTTAGAAAGTGTAATAAGTGGACTTAAAAGTGTTCTCCATCCATTTCCCTCTATATGATAGATTTCTGATCTGAAACTCTCTATCATATGAAAGGAAGTGAAGATGTTTTAGCAACAAGAGGAGAATAACCAAGTATATTGCTACAATATAGCATCTTTTAAACTAGAAACATCTCTCCAAATATTACAATATCATCTACCATATTCACAGTTGTTTCCCCCCCTCACTGCAGAAATGGCAAAGCAATATAAAATATCTTTAGCATCTAAGAAACTTATCCTTTCTAACGGAAATTTTAAAAGAATGGTTTAAGGATATTATTTTCAGTTTCATATACAAAAGGAATACTTACTGTCATTTTGTTTACGTTACACTGTGTGTGTGTCTGCATGTACATGTATGCATGCACAGTGTTAACTAAGAAGCTCAATGCTGTTTAATTAATATCAAAGCAGATAATTGATTCTGATAATCTGACAACTTTGATTACTAAATAGGCACTCAGTTGTTTTTTTTTTATTTTTCTTTTTCTTGTTCCCTTATCTATAGTATTTCTGCCTGTTCGAAAATTTTTCCCCACTGATACAAACATCAACAGACTCAACCTGATTTCACTACCAAGGAATATGGGCAAGTACCAAGGTAAAAGTTAACGTGGTCCCTTAAAAAGAAATTTTAGGCTTTAAGATTTGCATTCTTTATGCTTCATTAAGTTTCAAACTAGAGCATAAAATAGTGATGTGCATTTTAATGGTTTAATTTCACCTGTAAATATTTTATCAAAATATTTTTAAAGCACCTCTGTATTCAGTTAATGGTATTTACTGACTACCTAATAATATTGCAGGCATAAGGACAAACAGAAAAAAATCAGTTTTACAGATGAATACTAAGATCTACTACAGGCATTCTAAGTTGCCAACTGCATAATATTATAACTATTTTCAACTGAACTTGGTTGTTTAATGCTGAGGAGCCATAAATGCCACAGGAATTAAAAAATATATACTTTTTTCAAGAATGTAAGATGTTATATATAAATTTTTGTCTTAGAAAAGTATTAAGATCCTTTCATCTCTCTCTGGAATAGAGATGCTATCTGAAACTATTATTAATAAACTTTCATTAATCTTTACATAAATGATTATAAATGTATTTATAATATTTATAAATTATAAATATTATAAAACATAAATGATTATTATTTATTACACATGGGACATTATCAAGGGCCAATTAAAGTCTTATTTAAATATTATATAGTGCTTGACTGCTACTGCTACTGAAGTCACTTCAGTCATGTCTGACTCTGTGTGACCCTATAGATGGCAGCCCACCAGTCTCCCCTGTCCCTGGGATTCTCCAGGCAAGAACACTGGAGTGGGTTGCCATTTCCTTCTCCAATGCATGAAAGTGGAAAGTCAAAGTGAAGTCATTGCTCAGTTGTGTCCATCTCTTAGCTGTCCCATGGACTGCAGCCTACCAGGCTCCTGCATCCATTGGATTTTCCAGGCAAAAGTATTGGAGTGGGGGTGCCATTCCATAGTGCTTGACTACTAATTTATAAATGTAAACTAATGATGTTGTTAAAGTGCTGCACTCAATATACTGGCAAATTTGGAAAACAGCAGTGGCCACAGGACTGGAGAAGATCAGTTTTTATTCCAATCCCAAAGAAAGGTGATGCCAGAGAATGTTCAAACTACCACACAATTGCACTCATTTCACACACTAGCAAAATAACACCAAATTCTCCAAGTGAGGCTTCAATAGTATGTGAACCGAGAACTTCCAGATGTTCAAGTTGGGTTTAGCAAAGGCAGAGGAACAAGAGATTAAACTGCCAACATCTTTGGATCAAGAGAGAAACCAAAAGAATTCCAGAAAAACATCTACTTTGGCTTCATTGACTACCCTAAAGCCTTTGTGTGTATCACAACAAACTGTGAAAAATTTTGAAAAAGATGAGAATACCAGACCACCTTACCTGCCTCCTGAGAAACCTGTATGCATGTCAAGAAGCAACAGTTAGAACTGGACATGGAACAGTGGGCTGGTTCCACATTGGGAAAGGAATATATTGGTTGTATATTGTCAGGGTTGTATATTGTCAGCTTGCTTATTTAATTTATATACAGAGGAAATCATGCAAAATGTTGGACTGGATGAAGTACTGGAATCAAGAAATAGCAATAACCTCAGATATGCAGATGACATCATCCTTATGGCAGAAAGAGAAGAGGAACTAAAGAGCCTCTTGATGAAAGTGAAAGAGGAGTGTGAAAAAGCCTACTTAAAATGCAACATTTAAAAAAAAAAAAAAGAAGATCATTGCTGGGGTCCAGCCCCGGTGGATCCAGGGTGATTCGAAGGTGGGGACAGAGCCGTCTTCCTTGGAAAAAATACATATTTAGTTACAGATATATAGAAGGATTAGAAACAGATAGTGTAGTATTAAAATTAGCGGAGAAAAAGAGGCTGAATAACTTGGTTTACATGGAATAGCATCCATGCTCCAGATGGGAATTCAGCCAGAAAAATGGGGAGCAAGAAAGAATGACATGGGGGAGTCAGTCTTTCCAGGAACTGATCCCATTTCTTTATTTTTCAGGTTTTCTTATATACCTTTTGTTACATATAGGGATGAATACAGAGTCACGCAGGGGTCAGCAGTCCTGACCTTTATCAAAATCAGGTGCTTTACATTTAAAAAAAAAAAAAAAAGGTCTTAGGGGTTTTACATCATCTTCAGGCCATTTCTGCCTGCTGACATTTACAACTCTTTCTTTCTGATAACCAAAAAGCTTATTTTTTCCCAAGGTTGTTTTTTCTTAAACCAGGCACCACCCTCCAAATAAAGTTGCATTCCTATAGGGTGAGGGTGTAGTGAGTCACAATCAAGAAAGAAATTTATTCAACCCAAGGTTAACATGATCAATCTTAAAGGTTAATTCTTATTTCTCCTATATGCTTAAAGGTTAATACTTATTCCTCTTATATGCTAAAGGTTAATGCTTATTCTCCTACATGCTAGTTATATTCATTATAAGGGCAGGAAATATGGAGATTTAGCAGCAAACATCAGCCCAACAAATGAAAATCCTTTCACCAATGTTCCTCTTAATATCTACTTAGTCTTAAGATAGTGATAAAGTTACATTTTCACATAGCAAGGACATAGTGATTTATAACAAAGTATAGTGATCTATTACAAATGAGAAAATTCATTAACTCAAAAGTCTAGTATTGCTAACATCAAAAACTACTATATTTCCTTTTCTATATTCCAAATACATTGATTACTATATTCCCAGGTGTCTAAGGATATGGAGGCCTGGTGGCAATGATTGATTCAATAATGAGAAAAGCCCTTATGCTAATACTCCAAACTCTCTGTGCTGTTTATGGTTGAGAAGTTGTCACACAAGCTAGTCTGTCAGCAGAGAGGTTTGACCTGAAACACCCTTGTTCCACCCAGGGCAGGGAATTAGCAGCAATTATTGACACAACAAATGAAAAACCCTTCACCAATATAATTCCTAACCAACCCACTATACTAATAATTTCTAACTTCCCAAAAGAATTTGCCTTTAGTAAGTCTAAAACATCTTGTGCCTCTCATGGTTGGGGGGGCTGTTGTGGCTGGACGAACCTATATAGGCAGGCTAGATAAACTTCAGAGTTCGTAAGTTGAAACACTCTTGTCACGTCCAGGAATTTTTATTGCCTTGGAGCTGCACGTTTACTCCTTCTCTGAGAGAAATGGTTATGGGAGAGAGCCCCCTAAAGTACTCTGGTTTTGGGGCTAGATGCTCGGGAGCAGGGGGTTTCCTGAGGCTTGATCACGCCTTTGCGTATGCCGAAGCCTCCTTCCTCATGACCTTTCCATGGGCGGAGTTCCTCACGCTGGCTCCCATTAGATCATGGCATTTGGTCCCATCATTTCATGGCAAAGAAATGGGGAAACAATGGGAACAGTGAGAGACTTTATTTTCATGGGCCCCAAAATCACTGCAGATGGTGACTGCAGCTATGGAACTAAAAGATGCTTGCTCCTTGGAAGAAAAGCTATGACAAACCTAGACAATATATTAAAAAGGAGAGACAGTACTTTGTCAACAAAGGTCTGTATAATCAAAGCTATGGTTTTTCCATTAGTCATGTATGGATGTGAGAGTTGGACTATAAGGAAATCTCAGCACTGAAAAAAATGATTCTTTTGAACTCTGGTGTTGGAGAAGACTCTTGAGAGTCCCTTGGATTGAAAGGAGATCCAATCAGTCCATCCTAAAGGAGATCAGTCCTAATCATTCATTGGAAGTACTGAAGCTGAAGCTGAAGTTGTAATACTTTGGCCACCTGATGTGAAGAACTGACTCAGTGGAAAAGACCCTGATGCTGGGGAAAGTTTGAAGGTGGGAGGAGAAGGGGCAACAGAGGATGAGATGGTCGGATAGCATCACCGACTCAGTGAACATGAGTTTGCTCAAGCTCCGGGATTTGGTGATGGAAAGGGAAGCCTGGTGTGCTGCATTCCATGTGGTTGAAAGAATCAGACATGACTGAGAGACTGAACTGAACTGATGAATTATTTATTGCTTATGCATATAAGCACTAATATATATGTATATATGTGTGTATGTATTAAAGATGAAAACAAATATTCCCATTATTTCTTTGATGTCTTTTATAGGCATAGAAAATTATTGAATAATGATCCCAAACCAAACACAAAGGCAGATCTGCTGCCTAGAAATCATCAGGTAAGGGCAAAGAGAAACACCATATCATAGATATCATAATAGCTACATTTTCATTTTTAATAGCATCCACACAATAAAAGGGCTTTCCTGGTGGCTCAGAGGTTAAAGCGTCTGCCCACAATGCGAGAGACCCAGGTTCGATCCCTGGGTCAGGAAGATCCCCTGGAGAAAGCAATGGCACCCCACTCCAGTACTCTTGCCTGGAGAATCCCATGGAGGGAGGAGCCTGGTAGGCTACAGTCCATGGGGTCGCAAAGAGTCGGACACGACTGAGTGACAAACTGCTACTAACTACTACACAATAAAAAGTACTTGAAAATAAATTATAGTGAATGGTATCTCATAAAGAGTAGTGAAAGAGTTTATGGAAATAGACATTGAAGGAGAAACAAGCTAACACTCAATTTCAAGTTACTGACATTCTTGATACAGTGATAAGGAAAATAATATTATAATGCTGATATATCTATGGAAGAATAAACTGACTGTGTATGTTGGTGAGGTGGCGTTCAAATTTCTATTTCTCTTTCTTTGTTTCTTTTCTAAAGTCTCCTCTTCAAAAAAAAGTTAAATTATGTTACACAGATAATTTGGGGAGGTATAGCTAAGGATATCTTATATTACTCAGATATTCGAACAAATATATGCCACAGGACAAACTGTTTTATAGTGGTTCTTCCATTGCAATATTCATTTAGCATATATTTATTTCAAATTGGAGGTAAAGCATTAAAACTAAAGAATCAGTTTTTACTGAATTACAGAACTAATTTTTATGTAAAATTATATTTGGCTCAATGGCTTGGATAAATTAAGATACTTTCCAGCTAACCAAAGCAATTTCCACTTAAGTTAGTGTAATAAATGGGATTTATTTAATGGTCATTTATGGCATGCTTAACTGCAGATTACTTGGAAGAATTTAAAGAAGTATAAAACATGGTCTTCATTCACCAAGCACCTGTTCCACATGGGAAAAAATATGAGCAAAATATTTTAGGGGATAATGTATGGCAGTTTATTAATTCCTGCCAACACGCATACAATTGATGCAGTAGTAAGAACCAGCCTGCCAGTGCAGGAGAAATAAGAGACTCAGGTTCAGTCATTGGGTTGGGAAGGTCCTCTAGAGTAGGGAGATGACAACCAATCCAGTATCTCATCTGGAAAATTTCATGGACAGAGAACCCTGGTGGGCTACAGTCCATGGGTATGCACAGAGTCAGACACGACTGAGCTACTGAGCACACGTACAACATGCATATAATAAGCTTCATGGGTATTCAGAGAATAGTGAGGTCTTTGTGAGCTACACCAGTCAGAGGAAAAGCTGTAGAAGAATTACCACTGGAATTCACATGAAGAATATGCATCATTTTATAGATGAAGAACAGTGGAGAGGAGGTTGCACTTGACATTAAGTATGATGCTACAAACTAAAAGTCTTTTCACAAGCTTTCTCTCGAACTGAACCAGGTTTCTCTTTTTTTCCTTTCTGATACTTTGGAACTAGACTTAGATACCCTCACTGCCACCCTCTTCATCACATTACATAGTAAAAGTTAGATGCATCTATAGAAACTTAATCAGACAAGACAGCAGCTGAACAACATAGAAACCTATGTATACATACATCATCATAGCATTTTGGACACTGTATTAAAATGCATGTGTCAGTCTCTTTCATCATGGTACTCCTCTCACCTTCTTGAATGAATTGAATATACGTATATATATTTACCTTTAAGAACACTATTGTGGGTGTTATTTTGGCAAACATATTGTAATAATATTTCAGAGCCTAGAAATGGAGTAAATGGCTTACCCTCGTTTCTTTCTTTTTGGCTTATGTCTCTTTTCTCTCACAAATCGCTGCCCTTTTAGGTGTATATCACCATATTTAAGGGCTTCTCTGATGGCTCAGGCAGTAAAGCATCTACCTGTAATCCAGGAGACCTGGGTTTGATCCCTGGGTTGGGAAGATCTCCTTGAGAAGGAAATGGCAATCCACTCTAGTACTCTTGCCTGGAAAATCCCATGGATGGAGGAGCCTGGTAGGCTGCAGTCCATGGGATTGCAAAGAGTCGGACATGACTGAGCGACTTCACTTTTACCATATTTTAACGAGAATTAATTGTTACTGTTATCCTCAGATTCATCAATGACTTTATTGGGTTTATTTCCAGCACTGTTCCAAGTATATTTCATGGCATATTGAACTTCCACAAAAATGATCCACCACCAATGTCATGCCTGATCAGTTCTTTTAACTCCTCTACCCCTACTCTTTGTCCTTCTTATTCCAGATAACCACTCTAATGGTTACCTTCAGGACTTTATCATCATTAATAATTGTAACACATTAGGAAATCTAGATGACAACTATCTTGCTCTGGTCTTTACACAGCTTAATAAAAAATATTTAGGTATTTCCCTATTTATCTAAAATCCTCCATGGAACCGATTATACAGAGTGAAGTAAGCCGGAAAGAAAAACACCAATACAGTATACTGACACATATATATGGAATTTAGAGGACAGTAATGATGACCCTCTATGTGAGACAACAAGAGACACAGAGGTATAGAGTGGACTTTTGGACTCTGAGGGAGAGGGGAAGGGTGGGATGGTTTGGGAGAATGGCAATGAAACGTGTATATTTTCTTGTAAGAAACGAAGCGCCAATCTATGTTCAATGTAGGATGCAGGATGCATGGGGCTGATGCACAGGATGATTCAGGCAGAGGATGTGGGGTGGGAGGTGGGAGGGGCTTCGGCATTGGGAGATTGTGTTCACCTATGGCTGATTCGTGTCAATGTATGGCAAAACAAATATAGTATTGTAATTAAAAAATAAATAAATTTAATGAAAAAAAAATAAAATCCTCCATGCTGATGGCCCTAGTACTTTTTCTTTATTTATTAGTACTCTCAAACATTATTTTTCTTCATATTTGACTTGGATCCATTGTCCAGAATTATTGCTCTTTTTGTAAACACTTAACATTTGCCTCCTTCAAACTCACTTAGGGGAAAAACAAACAAACAAACAAACTTCTGATTAAATCTAATTATTGTCTGCTCTATAACTACCTAAACAGTACTATGCTCCTATTGAAAACAATAAAACTATGCATTCTGGACTCTAGATTTATGATCCTGATTTCAAATGGTAGCTCAATACAGTCATAACTGTCTATGTATTCCAAATAAATTCACTTTACCATTTTCAGTGATGACAGTTTCAGAGCTTTTCTGCTTTCTCAAATCTCCAATACTTGCATCTCTTTTCACAATGAACTGTGAAATTCCATCACATTTCATAAACAAAAAAGACACTATTATATTTGCAAACTCTCTCAGACTTCCAGAACCAACCCCACAAACCTGCCTGCATCAGTACGACACGACCTGCCTTCTTTCCAGTCCTCAAATCTCCCTGCTCCTCTCTAAGGCCAATCCTCCCACATATGTTTTCATTACCTATGACTCCAATTTTCTCATGAGAAAAAATTCTCCCTTTCTTACTTTCTTACTTTATACCTCCCTCCATCTCTTCCTCTTAGATCATTCACATTGCCTGACATGACTTATAATATTCTGCTTTCAAAATGCTTCCCTTGACTCCATTTTCCCTTGAGTAATCACTTCATTTCTGTTATTGATAATAAGACCATTGAAAGAGTTATTTCTTTTGGCTATGTACAATTTCTTTCTCCCAAATATCTATTCCTTCATCCTAAAGGTTTCTTCTCTAACATTCCATCGAAACAGCACCTATCAATGTCTTCAATGACCTACAGTTAGAGTAGATGTGCCATAATTGTGATTTTTCTATTGCTTTCTATTTGTTTTTCTATTTTTCTATTGCTTTTGTTAAGGAGTCAGTAGAAAGGCAACAGTACTCATTCTTTCTAGCTGTCCTGGAGAGAGCATAACAGTGACCAGTGTCTTGGATACACCTGAGTAAAGCTTTAATATCAACAAGCAAAATGCTATGACACTATGAGAAAATGTTCAGCATAAGTATTTGCTTAATACATACTATTAGGAGTAAATGAGACAATCATTTTAATCAGTTGTTAGGTTTTTTGTTGAATAAATGACCCTAGTATAATGATTTTGTGATTTACAAAGTAGTAATCCCATAAGGAATTATAATGATCACTGGTAATATCAATATCTATCTATCTATCTATATTTATATGAATACAAATTCAGCATTGAATAATAATTGTAAATGTATTTTCTTCCATGCATCAATACTTCATGATGGACATACAATTGATCCAGGTAAGAAGCAGAATACGATATTAGTATTCTTATGTTCTAAAAGCACAAAAGTGTTCTAAAAGCATAAAAGATTTCACAATATTGAGGAGAAGCATTATGGAATGATTATTACATGGTCAACTTTTAATTATGCAAACTATAATTAAATTAAGGGAGTTATAAATGCTTGTTTTTGTTTAAAGATCCAAATACATTATAATAAGTGGTCTACTATTCAAATTTTTCTTAATTATAATTATAATAAAGAATTGATAAAAATTCTTATTTTTCTTAAATATATATAACCTCATCCAAAGTAGGTTCAAATGCCTTCTTTTAACCCCCCATTAATCTCCATTTTTACTTGAAAAATTTTAACCACTTTTGTTTACCAAGGCAGTAGATTACTAATTGGCCTCACTGTTTGTTTCCTACATTTCTTTCATATCTTCTGCTTCCCTTGCTACTATATAATGACATGAACTATTTATGAACATTGTGCAAGCATGTACTAAGTGCCAGGCCAGGTACATAATAGTAACCTATAAAGAAGCCTGTAAATTTAATCTATTAAAAAAAAGACCTGGGGCCAATTACACATTGCCAAAATTTCAAATTCTTAGCTAATAAAAGCGATCATGATTTTCACTGTCTCTCAAGATGTAGAATCTCAGCCATAGATCACTAATTCTGGGATTATAGCAACACTTGTAGCTCACTAAGTCTGTTATCATCATGATTATCTGGGTTGTGAAGATCTTTTTGTACAGTTCTTCTGTGTATTCTTGCCACCTCTTCTTAATATCTTCTGCTTCTGTTAGGTCGATACCATTTTTGTCCTTTATCGAGCCCATCTTTGCATAAAATGTTCCCTTGGTGTCTCTGATTTTCTTGAAGAGATCTCTAGTCTTTCCCATTCTGTTGTTTTCCTCTATTTCTTTGCATTGATTGCTGAAGAAGGCTTTCTTATCTCTTTTTGCTATTCTTTGGAACTCTGCATTCAGATGCGTATATCTTCCCTTTTCCCCTTTGCTTTTCACCTTTCTCCTTTGCTTTTCACTACGAACAAAGCTAGTGGAGGAGATGGAATTCCAGTTGAGCTGTTTCAAATCCTCAAAGATGATGCTGTGAAAGTGCTGCATTCAATATGCCAGCAAATTTGGAAAACTCAGCAGTGGTCACAGGACTGGAAAAGGTCACTTTTCATTCCAATTTCAAAGAAAGGCAATGCCAAAGAATGCTCAAACTACCGCACAATTGCACTCATCTCACATGCTAGTAAAGTAATGCTCAAAATTCTGCAAGCCAGGCTTCAGCAATACGTGAACCGTGAACTCCCTGAAGTTCAAGCTGGTTTTAGAAAAGGCAGAGGAACCAGAGATCAAATTGCCAACATCCGCTGGATCATGAAAAAGCAAGAGAGTTCCAGAAAAACATCTATTTCTGCTTTATTGACTATGCCAAAGCCTTTGACTGTGTAGATCACAATAAACTGTGGAAAATTCTGAGAGAGATGGGAATACCAGACCACCTAACCTGCCTCTTGAGAAATCTGTATGCAGGTCAGGAAGCAACAGTTCGAACTGGACATGGAACAACAGATGGGTTCCAAATAGGAAAAGGAGTACGTCAAGGCTGTATATTGTCACCCTGCTTATTTAAATTTTATGCAGAGTACATCATGAGAAACGCTGGACTGGAAGAAACACAAGCTGGAATCAAGATTGCCGGGAGAAATATCAATAACCGGAGCTAAAAAGCCTCTTGATGAAAGTGAAAGAGAATGAAAAAGTTGGCTTAAAGCTCAACATTTAGAAAATGAAGATCATGGCATCCAGTCCCATCACTTCATGGGAAATAGATGGGGAAACAGGGAAACAGTGTCAGACTTTTTTGGGGGGGGGGGCTCAAAAATTACTGCGGATGGTGACTGCAGCCATGAAATTAAAAGATGCTTACCCCTTGGAAGAAAAATTATGACCAACCTAGATAGTATATTCAAAAGCAGAGACATTACTTTGCCAACTAAGGTCTGTCTAGTCAAGGCTATGGTTTTCCCAGAGGTCATGTATGGATGTGAGAGTTGGACTGTGAAGAAGGCTGAGCGCCGAAGAATTGATGCTTTTGAACTGTGGTGTTGGAAAAGACTCTTGAGAGTCCCTTGGACTCCAAGGAGATCCAACCAGTCCATTCTGAAGGAGATCAACCCTGGGATTCCTTTGGAAGGAATGATGCTGAGGCTGAAGCTCCAGTACTTTGGCCACCTCATGCGAAGAGTTGACTCACTGGAAAAGACTCTGATGCTGGGAGGGATTGGGGGCAGGAGGAGAAGGGGATGACAGAGGATGAGATGGCCGGATGGCATCACGGACTTGATGGACATGAGTCTGAGTGAACTCCGGGAGTTGGTGATGGACAGGGAGGCCTGGCGTGCTGTGATTCACGGGATCACAAAGAGTCGGACACGACTGAGTGAGCTGAACTGAACTGAAGTCTGTTATGCCCTTATTCTTTTGCATGGGACTTGACTGAATCTATTCAGTTTATACATCTCTCTGCTCTATGCCCTTTTTGACCCTCCTCACCATTCTTCAACAACTCCTAGTTGCAAAGCAAGATAACTCAGGCATCACATTCCTTAGATAAACTTTCTTGAATGGAAGTTTCATTTACTCCTAAAACATCTGTTATCATATATTATCATATACCATTGATCCCTCTCTCTCTCTTTCTTACCACAAACTTCTTGGAGGAGCTAGAAATATTAATTCAGTGTTTATCTCTAGTGCCAATAAAATACCAGGCAGTCAAATTATCTTTGCTTAACAGAAGGTTTAGTGCTGGTAACCTTTCAGAAGGTAAATACCATGCAACGACAATGGAAATGAGTGATCAGGCATAAAATATTCCTTCCAGAGATTTTTCTAACAGATATGGGAGAAAGAGATGGGATAGTAGAGCAACATAAATAAATTCAAGTGACAGTTACAAACTATTTTTATTCTAGAATAGAGGAGACTTGTGCACATTGGTATCTCTTTCATATGTGTGTGTCGTGTGTGTGTAATAATAAGTTAAAGGGAAAATTTTACTAGAATCACAGATGGAATAAATAATAGATGATATTTTTTTCAGGTATTAAAGACATAGATGGAAGAATATAGGTTAGGGTATTGAGAGTAGTGAAGTCGTTCAGTCGTGTCCCACTCTTTGTGACACCATGGACTATAGCCTACAAGGTTCCCCCATCCATGGGATTTTCCAGGCAAGAATACTGGAGTGGGTTGCCATTTTCTTCTCCAGGAGATCTTCCCGACCCAGGGGTTGAATCTGGGTCTCCCGCATTGTAGGCAGATGCTTTACCATCTGAACTAAAGAGGTAAATTAGTCATAGCATCATTTAATTTCAATATAATCTTGGGGAAACCACTCGGTCTATCTGAACCTGTGTTTCCTCATCTGTAAATAAGAGTTATCAGTCTTATGTTAAACATGCTGATGTCCATATCCTACTCAAAGAAGCTCTCCTTCACCAGGACTGAAGTGTGTTAAAACCCTGTATGTCCTTTAGATGATTATAGTGTGCAACCAGGGTTAAGAAGCACTGCCCTATCAAGAGGGATTGACACTTAATATTTTTCTTGTTCAAATACTGATTACTGGCTTATGAACAGAGTCAGCATATCCCATCAGAAGGTACAAGTGAGCAGAACTCTGAAGGGTGACGGTGAAAGAAGTGAAACAGAATCTAATCCTAAGAATGAGAGAAGCAACAGTAAGAATAAGTTGTTTGTTCCTTGGATGCTAACTATATTTGAAGAGAAGCATCAAAAAATTGGTATGTAGGTGGAGAGAAGCATTACATTGACTAAGTTTGGAATAAAATGTAAATAAAACAAAAAATGAAACAATAAAGCATATCTACTTATCTTATTCATTATATACTTTGAATATGACATGTATAATTAAAAGTATCATGTTAATTTTAAATTTAACTGACAAATCTAGATTTGGCATCATGTGTCCCACAGAAAATTTGTCAAAATAACAATTTCAGGTTTCCATTAAAAATTCATTAAGTGTATTCAGGAGAAATGTTTTCCAAGTTTTTAAAATCAGAAGATTATCTACCAAACTTATTTAGGCCCTACATTGCCTAAATAAATATCTTTACAAGAGGGGACTTGGAATTGTGTATTTCTAACAAATATTTTGAATTATTGTAATGAATGGAATAGTTGGAAAATTTGTTATTCAGTCACTAAGTCAGAATAATTGCCTAATTTCTTGATGCACATATCACATTAATTATATATAGCTAATATACCACATAAGTCACCATTCCAGCACAAAAGCCAACATTAAACTCAATTTAAGGAAGTAAACAACAGTTTTCTTTGAAATGTCTACATAATATACAACCATGATGGAACTGATTTAGTGCGTAAGAGCTTATAATGAAGAAAAGCAGGTTTTACCTGGTCCCATGGTGCCCAGCACTCATCTCAGTCTCGCTTTCTAGTGGTAACCACAATTTCATTCTAATAACTGAGTCCTAAAACTTAATAAGCTATAAGCCATGCTGTATTGTGATTATATCAACACCTTTACTGGAAAGCCAAATAATATACAGTGATGTCATTTGTTACATTGTTATTCTCCAAACCTTTTGCATTATGTGATACTATAAGGAAATAAATGTAGAGCAACAGCTCCAATAAATGTTTTTTACATATTTTATATGGATTTCTGTGTGGTACTGTACTATATGTACATCAAAAATATAGAAAAAAATATATTTTAAAATAAGAAAACAATCTTCTAACAAACTTTCTGCAGTCACTGGATTGTCTTGCGTAACTCCTGTCATAGGTTTCCTGAGCCTTGGAGCCATTATTCTACAGACCCTGTGCTGCATGAAGGAGGCCATTATATATCATCAAAGTCAAATCACTATTTTTCCTACTTTCTATCCATTTCTATAATAAAGGCGTGTTTTAGTGTGCTTCATATTTGAACCATGACTTAATGAAAAAGCTGTTGCTTTTGTCAGGGATTCTAATTAACTTTTATTTCTTTACTGACCAAAAAGTAACATGTTTTAATTTCTCACATTAATTTTATTTCTAGTTGTGCCTCTTATATAGAATCTAATCCCAAAAGAACTTTTTCCCCGAACATTTCCTTTCCAGAATTATCCATCTATCTCCCTGTGTAAACTGGAACAATTATTGCAATAATCTTGTTTCCATAATGATATTTTCCTTCACTGTAATTAGAACAGGAATTATGCTGTCTTATCAAAGACCGATGGTTATTTCACTTATGTTTATAACTGTACATGTGTGTGCACATTTTTGTATTGAACAAAGCAGCTTCTGAATCAATTTTTCATAACTGGTGAAGTGATCGCCCTCACCCAGTGGGGGCCAACTCACCCATACAATCCTTACTTTAGTTAGACAACAAATCATTCATCTTTGAATTTGTTCACCATGGCCTCTCTTACATAATTTCCTGTCTTTGTGAACAGCTGTGACCTTTATGAGGGAAAAAATTAATGAAAGTGAAGGGATATGTTAAGTATACCATATTTGCTATTAAAATGTATCATTTTATGACCATTTCAAGAGGAAGGAAAAAGAATGATTCCCAATACTAAATGCCAGGGCACATTCTACAAAGACATGGAGCTACTCCAACTCCATAAAGTGTTCATTCGGTGAATGCCACCAATTCTGGGACAGCATCTGTCATATTAAGTATTAAATTCACTGCTTTCGCAATCTTAGTCTTATTATTTCTCAGTTTCACTCCCTGCCATTCTGTTGCTTAATTAATGTTTTCATTAAAGATATATATATGAGCTAAACCTTTCAAGTCTTGAAGGTAAGTAGCTGCATAGGACGATATGTACACAAGAGGAGAAAACTTCCTTTCTTCTAGCAATTGAAAAAAATTCTAGATTATTGATTACTCTTTATGTACCAGAATATGCCTAAACTCATTTAATGTTCACTTCTAACCAGGGAGATAGGTGTCTTATTTTCTAGTCTCATTCTTCATATGAAGAAATGAAGCAGTAGAAGGTCAGATAATGCATAATGCATTATGCATGGCAATTGCATAATGTTATACGCATGGTAAATGATGGAGCTAGGATTAAAATCCCAGTGATCACTTCCAGAGCCTACAATCCGAGTCTCTCCAAGATGATATTCAATGAAAGAGTGAATGGGAATTAGACTACTCTAAATGATTCACGGTAGTGTTTGGGTGTGCATATGAGTACACCTACTACTGTTTACGGCTTTCCAGATGGCTCAGCAAGTAAGGAATCTGCCAGCAATTCAGGAGTCAGAGGAGACACGGGCTTGATCCCTGGGTTGGGAAGATCCCCTGGAGGAGGAAATGGCAATCCACTCCAATATTCTTGCCTGGAAAATCCCATGAACAGAGGAGCCTGGCAGGCTTCTATCCTCAGGATTGCAAAGAGTCACACATGATGGAGCACAACCATGGACAGCTGGACCATGTGTTTACTTTGCACCACTTTAAAGATTTCACTTCTTTCAATGAGAAATTTCTTCGGTGTCTTGGGAGATGGAGTCAACGGATGTTAGTGGCAGTTGAAAACATAATTTCTCAAAAAGATAAGAAAGCATTAAAGAATATGGAGTGGCTATGGAGAAAGCAATGGCACCCCACTCCGGTACTCTTGCCTGGAAAATCCCATGGACAGAGGAGCCTGGTGGGCTGCAGCCCATGGGCTTGCTAAGAGTCAGACACGACTGAATGACTTCACTTTCACTTTTCACTTTCATGCCTTGGAGAAGGAAATGGCAACTCATTCCAGTGTTCTTGCCTGGAGAATCCCAGGAAAGGTGGAGCCTGATGGGCTGCTGTTTATGGGGTTGCACAGAGTTGAACACGACTGAAGCAACTTAGCAGCAGCAGAAGGATGTCAGGTTTATTAGAAGAGAGTCAGGGAAATTCATTATTGTAGTGGAGAGATAAGCATTTTTCAATATATATACTAATCCAAACCCCTACCTCCTCTCTTTGTTCATAAGTTATAAAGAACCTGAGATCTTGTTAATTATTGATGTACCAGGTGTCACGCATACACAGATCCTGGATCAATGGTTAATTACAGAAGTTATCTCCTCCAAAACATTAGCTTTATAAAATATTTACATATCTATTACTTTTATTGGCCAAATCTACATTTCTATCTTTTAACAGTCACTAAAGCTTTTATAAATATTTAACAATGTATTTTTTCCCTTCTTTTCAGTGACAGAAATGCAGTATCTATTCAACAGTCAGACAGAAGATGTCAAGATGCTGAACAATTAAAAAAGAAAGTCATTCCAGTGGAAAACATTTGACTTTCACCAGCATAAAGGTCATCATATCATCATGTCATTTGCTATATTTGAAAAGGTCTTCTAAAAATGCAGCTTTAGCAATAAAACAATGTTTATTTTTTATCAACATAACTGTCATATTTTTATAGATCTGATTTTTAATGTTGCAATTATGCTAAAGTTTATGTGTGGTATGGATATGTTAGTTTTTTAGCTAAAAATTTATAATAGACTTTTCACTTTCACTTTTCAATCAGGAAGAGAAAATAAATGAGGATTCCAATTGTACTCAGATTGTGACTGTATTTCAAAAAATGAACATTAAATGAAGACGTTTAAAAATAGAATGTATTCACATGAAATTATCTATTAAGTAAATAATATATCATGAAATCAGACTGAACTCTTTATTAGACTACTCAGAAACTGGATTTTATTTTCTTTTTCAAAGGACAAGATCAAAAATTTAAGTGGTAAACAATTTCATCCTTTTTTGATGATGAACTTGTCGGATAAATTTTGAGATGAAACATATGCTAAGTATCCTAATATACTTCAAATACTAATATACTAATATAATATATTAGTATACTTTGTGGTAGAGCTCTACCACAAAATTAGTGGTATTTTATGAGAGTAGCAATACTGAAAGAAAAAAAAAGGCAAGTTTGCACTTGCATAGGTTTTTCCTATGTCAGACAGTTCTTAGGTCAGATTCGCTGAAAAACAATTCTCAAGTAGAAATTTGTTTGCAAGAGGTTCACTGCAGGAGTGCTTTGGGGAATAACACCTAAAGCAATGAGGAAAGAAGTAGAATTATGATACACTTCAACAGAGGACTCCTCAGAGGCTCCAGCCTAGACTGAGAGGAATCTAGAATAGGTAGTAAGGAAGGGAGTGATGAAATAACAGTGTGACCTTCAGACCAACTCTTGCAACAGAAATCCCTTTCCTGCTTGCATCCGTATACTCAGCTATCTCATCAGTGAAGTAAACTCAGTCTTTCTGCTCCTCCAACCCATCCTGCCTTAGATGTGAGCTGAGGGAGCAGTGTCTGGAACAATAGTGAAAGACAAGAAGGTCTGGGCCACCAGATCAAGCAGCTAACTTTTGTCCTCTGGCTCTGTGCATGCCTGATCATAGATGTTCTTAAGTTTTACCCTGAATTGTTGTTGGTTCCACTAAGCTTTTGACTTGATTGGTCTGACAGAACTTACTCATGATGGCCAGCTGTAGCCCCATAGTCACTTAGTATTCCATGATCAGACAGCTGAAATTATCTCTTGTTCACCAAGAGCTGTTTTTCTGAATGGGGCAGAGAGGAGGGTGGTTTCTCCCACAGATGAAATGGCTTTGCCATTAAACACCATGGGTTTACATTCTCATTCTTTTATTGAGGTTTTGCACAAATTCTACATGATGCTTTTCTCACCACCGATTCCTTTTGTATTACAGATTCAAGCTAGGTCACTCAGCACAGAGGCAGGTCTGCTTACCCTACAGCCAATACCTGCTGCAGAGCCCTTTCTTACTCTTAGTCTCACTCGTATTTGTTCGCTTTTACTGTTACATAGCAAATAGATCAGTGTGAGAAGTAAAAAGTGAAACAATTTTCCTGTGCTTTAGTGGGAGTGTCTCAGTTACACCAAAGCATGAGAAGTCTAAAAACAAACACTACTAAGGTAGCCTGCCCCAAGTCTTTGTAAGATTCATTTCCCATCCTCTGATGTTCATGTGTCTTACCAAGGCCTCCAACTTTCTTACATTTTTGGTTCATCTATGTAATTAATATGACATAGACATAATGGAACACTGTGATCTTATGTCCAGTTGATCTTGGACCCTTTGGAGAATATTATGACAGAAAGTGAGAGAATAACCTTAACCTGAACAAGACAATGTGAGCTCAGTCGCTTCAGTCTTGTCCAGGTCTTTGCCACCCCATGCAGCCTGCCAGGTTTCTCTGTCCATGAGATTTTTCAGGCAAGAATACTGGAGGGGGTTGCCATTCTCTTCCTCCAGGGAGTCTTTCCAACCCAGGGATCTCCTGTATTGCAGTTGGATTCTTTACCACTGAACCATCAAGGAAGTCTGAACAAGACAATAAATATTAATGTGTATTATTGTCTATTCCACGAAGGTAAACTCATTTCTCATATGGATAAAAATTTATCCACTAAATAAATGTCCTTACATAATTTGACTGAGACTATGCTGATATGCTGTAGTAGTTACTACATCCAAATCAACAGCTAAAACTGAAGATACTTCTTGATTGAGTCTGAGAGTGTCCTCTAATTGACAAGAAGCCATATAATTTTTATCAAGGAAGGACTTATGAACTAAATGAGGCTTGTATGGGAACCACCACCATCATTCATATATTTAAGGGTAGCACTAATCTCTGTTATGTTTTACCTACTCCTAGATTATGATATTGTTTTTTAGTTACCATCTTTGTCAGGGAAAGGGCAATTTTAGAGACTAACATTTGGCCTTTGCAATAGGCCAAGGAACTAATGTCGTTTTTCCAACAACCAAATACATCCAGTGTGGAAATAGATCATCATGGAAATTCTAACAAAGTGGGAGTAAGATGACTGAACCAAAAGTGAGCGAGACTTGAGCTGGGACTTCATTTATTTCATCTGGCCTCTGTGACCCCTAAAGCCAAAATGTGGTGATGTTTCAGATCCTAGTAATTAATTTTAACTTAAAGTCTGTATTTGGCTGTTATCAAAATACCTGATTTCCCTTTTTACACTGATAACCTGCAAAAGAAAATGATCTAAGTTTTCCTTGGAGAAAGACCTGTTGGGGAATTATTGCCATGTAACCATTCTGTAGTGTTATTTTTTTTCCACTTCCCCACGAGGACGCAGCCACTCCTTCAGCTAATGGGCTCTGGATCTTCAGAATACCTCATCTCTGAGTACTGGGCATGGGCTCATAACTTCTTATTGAAATGGTGGCCCCAAATTTCCAGATGATGAATGCTTTAATTCTTCCAATTGTACAAATTGTGATATACCCAAATTAGCTGTCCATATATCTTATACATGGAATAATGCGTCCTAATAACCACCTCTATAACTCTCTGTAAGCCAGGCATTAGCAGCTGCTACTCTGACCATGTTGCTCATTACAATGTTTCTTGTTTCTGACTCTTAAGTGCACACATTTCCTCATATTGATATCCTATTACCTCCATTACAATGCGAAGTCATGTCTGACTCTGTGCGACCCCATGGACTGTAGCCCACCGAGCTCCTCTGTCCATGGGATTCTCCAGGCAAGAATACTGGAGTGGGTTGCCATTTCCTCCTCCAGGGGATCTTCCTGGACCAAGGATTGAACCCGTGTCTCTTGTGTCTCCTGCATTGGCAGTCGGCTTCTTCACCACTAGTGCCACCGGGGAAATGCCTGCATCACAGTAAAAGTGCTTAATTCTGTAATGAAACTCCTACTGTCAGATCAGCCTATAAATAACAGGCACCACTGAGGTTCTCAAAGGGATGTCATCTCACCAACAGATACATTATTGACTGATAAATGCAGGGCTCTCCGGGATCTCCTGTGGATAATAGCTGGGAGGTTTCTGCCCTTGTATAATACCTCCTCTAGAATGCCACTTGTCCCTTCCTGAACCAAGAAAGCTATACAATTTTTACTTCATTTAGTATGGCTCTTTATTTTTCTAAGCTTCCCACAGCATACTAACCCTGTTTCCTGTGGTCCTTGCCAGGCTATTAATCACCACTGCCATATCAGTGATTTATCCCTTAATAATTGTATGTTCCAGGGCTTTAGATTCATCAACATCAGCACCCTCCGGATGGAGTGTCATATACACTTTGCAGCCTCGGATGGCATGTACTAGCTAGGTGCTGCAGTCTGATTATTTGTATCTTCTCAAAATTAACAAAGTATTTTGTTATCATCTCATTAAGAGTGGACTAAGATACTAAGTTCTGCAGCTTCTCTGGGACACAATCATTTTCCTTCCTCGGCAGAATTAGCACTTGATCAGTTGAGTTATGTTTTGATTTGACAGTATTTATTGGTCTGGTAGTTAGTTGAGGCAGTGGGTACTGATGCTAAATGACCTGCAAGTAAAATTGCAAGACGTTGTCTTCAAGCCAATGTGGAGTGCTTATTTTTTACAGGGAGGAATGGGCCACTTCTATAGGCCTGGAGGAGACCTTGCTTTAAGTTCATCAATGTTATCATCCCAGATGTATTGATTTCAAGTTTTACTTTTTTTTCCCAGTCAAGGTGCTGACCTTGGTGGATCAGACCTGCATGGATTGAGAATTAAAATATCATTGGAGCTCCACTACCTTGATAAATATACTCTGGGCCTGACCCTGGTTTTAGCCACCTCTGGTTGCTAAATATGACAGGTAGGAAGTTTCAAACGGTGTCCCATCCATACTTCAACAAAGTGCCAAGTTCTGGGTACAATATTTCTTCTTTTTTACTGTCTCAAGATGGGTGAGTATTATCTTAATTGTTTCTTGTATATACTGCTGCTGTTGCTGCTAAGTTGCCTCAGTCGTGTCCGACTCTGTGCGACCCTATAGACGGCAGCTCGCCAGGCTCCCCCGTCCCTGGGATTCTCCAGGCAGGGACACTGGAGTGGGTTGCCATTTCCTTTTCCAATGCATGAAAGTGAAAAGTGAAAGTGAAGTTGCTCAGTCATGCCCGACTCCTAGCAACCCCATGGACTGCAGCCCACCAGGCTCCTCCGTCCATGGGAGTTTCCAAGAAAGAGTACTGGAGTGGGGTGCCATCGTTATTATTAAGGGAAGTTCCTCTAAGATTTTGGGTTTTATGAGCATGGTAACCCACTTAAGTATTCTTGCCTGGAGAATTCCATGGACAAAGGGGCCTGGTGGGCTACAGTCCACAGGGCCACAAAGAGTCAGACACGACTGAAGTGCCCTAGCGTGCAGGCACACACATGGCTATTTCCTAAATAGAGACAGTCACTTCATTCAGAGTAAATAATCATCAGAAGATTTCCTGGTAATTATTACCCAAATGATAATCTTTTAATAAGATTATTTAAAAAAGTAAAGCTTCCCTTTATCTCTTGTAGTATCTGATCAGATATGTGATTTATTTTTCAAGACTTCATCCAAATTAGTCTCTTCATATTGAAAATGTTTGAGAGTTCCCCCCAAGGAAGTATCAAGAGGGAACACTGTTTTTTCCTACATATTTCATACATTAAACAATATCTATATAAAAACCTCTCTTTAACTTGATATAGAAAAATCATGTGATATTAAATAATTACACCAGGTTTTAGTATTTTTTAAATATGTAAAAGTTTGTCAGTCTAAAACAACATCTCAAAATGATCAAGGATGAAAGGGAAGATAGCTGGGAAAGAGTAGTGGATACTCTGGGGAAACAAATCATGTTAAATCTAAACTTCATGTAGTTGGTGAGATCCACAGCTAACTTCCGCCATCTAGTGGCAATCAAATAAATTTCACATAAATTCTTGATTATAGTCTTCATTTCTCAGTATTTATAACAGGATTCAGTCGCTTTGCCTATATGTCATTCTGCAGGGGAGAGCAAAACAAAAATTTCTCCTAAAGCTCTTAAAAAGCACTGTCCTATGGGTGAAATGTTATAAGAAAGTTATGATTATCATGTCATTAAATCATAATGTAAATTACTGAAGCCTGAATCCTCACTCAAGAAACACAACTTGTAGTTTCCTTTGTTGTGCAGAAGCTTTTAATTTTAATTAGATCCCATTTGTTTATCTTTGCTTTTATTTCCAGTATACTGGGAGTTGGATCATAGAGGATCCTGCTGTGATTTATGTCGGAGAGTGTTTTGCCTATGTTCTCCTCTAGGAGTTTTATAGTTTCTGGTCTTACATTTAGATCTTTAATCCATTTTGAGTTTATTTTTGTGTATGGTGTTAGAAAGGGGTCTAGTTTCATTCTTTTACAAGTGGTCGTCCAGTTTTCCCAGCACCACCTGTTAAAGAGACTGTCTTTACTCCATTGTATATTCTTGCCTTCTTTGTCAAAGATAAGGTGTCCATAGGTGTGTGGGTTAATCTCAGGGCTTTCTATTTTGTTCCATTGATCTATATTTCTGTCTTTGTGCCAGTACCATACTGTCTTGATGACTGTGGCTTTGTAGTAGAGCCTGAAGTCAGGCAAGTTGATTCCTCCAGTTCCATTTTTCTTTCTCAAGATTGCTTTGGCTATTCGAGGCTTTTTGTATTTCCATACAAATCTTGAGATTATTTGATCTAGTTCTGTGAAAAATACTGCTGGTAGCTTGATGGGAATTGCATTGAATCTGTAGATTGCTTTGGGTAGTATACTCATTTTCACTATATTGATTCTTCCAACCCATAAGCATGGTATATTTCTCCATCTATTAGTGTCCTCTTTGATTTCTTTCATCAGTGTTTTATAGTTTTCGATATATAGGTCTTTAGTTTCGCAAGGTGAAAAGACAGCCTTCTGAATGGGAGAAAACAATAGCAAATGAAACAACTGACAAACAACTAATCTCAAAGATATATAAGCAACTTATGCAGCTCAACTCCAGAAAAATAAATGATCCAATAAAAAAATGGGCCAAAGAACTAAATAGGCATTTCTCCAAAGAAGACATACGGATGGCTAACAAACACATGAAAAGATGTTCAACATCACTCATTATCAGAGAAATGCAAATCAAGACCACAATGAGGTACCATTTCACACCAGTCAGAATGGCTGCGATCCAAAAGTCTACAAGCAATAAATGCTGGAGAGGATGTGGAGAAAAGGGAACCCTCTTACACTGCTGGTGGGAATGCAAACTAGTACAACCATTATGGAAAACAGTGTGGAGATTCCTTAAAAAATTGCAAATAGAACTGCCTTATGACCCAGCAATCCCACTGCTGGGCATACACACAGAGGAAACCAGAATTGAAAGAGACACATGTACCCCAATGTTCATTGCAGCACTGTTTATAATAGCCAGGACATGGAAGCAACCTAGATGTCCATTAGCAGATGAATGGATAAGAAAGCTGTGGTACATATACACAATGGAATACTACTCAGCCCTTAAAAGAATAAATTCGACTCAGTTCTAATGAGATGGATGAAATTGGAACCGATTATACAGAGTGAAGTAAGCCAGAAAGAAAAACACCAATACAGTATACTGACACATATATATGGAATTTAGAAGACAGTGGTGATGACCCTATATGTGAGACAACAAAGAGACACAGAGTTATAGAGTGGACTTTTGTACTCTGAGGGAGAGGGAAAGGGTGGGATGGTTTGGGAGAATGGCAATGAAACATGTATATTTTCGTGTAAGAAACGAAGCGCCAATCTATGTTCAATGTAGGATGCAGGATGCATGGGGCTGATGCACGGGATGATTCAAGTAGAGGATGTGGGGTGGGAGGTGGGAGGGGGCTTCGGCATTGGGAGATTGTGTTCACCTATGGCTGATTTGTGTCAATGTATGGCAAAACAAATACAGTATTGTAATTTTTTAAATTAATTAATTAATTAATTAAAAAAAGAAGAAGAAAGAAAAGTTTCTTTTCTTAGCTCATGGAAATTCCACAGATCTATTGGCTCAAAAACTTGGGGATTGTATTAAATAGCTTCTTCTTCACCTCAGTGCTGTCAATTGCATTGTCAGGAGAGATCTTAAATCTATTGATGTCTTTTCATCACTGCATCATTATTTGTGCAAGCAACTGTCACTTTTCTACTGGACTGTTGTACTCGTCTATATCTACTTCCGCTTTACTGACTAAGCCAAAGCCTTTGACTGTGTGGACGACAACAAACTGTGGAAAATTAAAAAAAAAAAAAAAGAAAGAAAGAAACACAACTTGATGATTATCAAACCAGAAACCTTTTCCTCCTATGGCATACTAATACAAATATGCTTTTAAGATGATATAGTAAATAAAATGTGAAAATTTTAGAAAAATATCTAGAAACTAGTTCAGTTTTCACACTATAGTTTTTTTTTCTTAAAAAATACAAAATGGAAAAGCTTTTGAGTTTCATCTTCATGTAATTTCTTGCCATATCTTTTTTACAACCTGTACAGCTGTCTTGTCTAACATATATCACATCTTTGAATTAAAGCACTGATCATTCCCACTCCTTATGCCTCACATTTGAGATGGAAAATTTTTGTGACAGAATAGAAGCCTTCACAAACTTGGACCTGTGCTCTGAAACAAGGACCTAATACATGATGATTCTACTTTTTGCCTTGTGGCCAGGTGAACTAAGAAAATGACTAGCTCTATTAGAAGAAAATCGCCTCTGCAGAGAAATAATAAAGATCAAAGAGATGTTATACCTCCAAAATAAAGCTGGAGGGAAAGTTATTTCTAAATAAGTTTTAAGAACCCCACAGACATTTCTATAGACTGGTACTGAAGAAACTGAATTTCATTTTAATGGGTAAAGGGAGGTATGCTTATTTTGTAATAGTTACTTTACATTGGAATTGGAACTGGAATTCTGTTCTTCCTACTCTGCATGCGTCATGCAGAACTATACAATCAGAAGTGATTAGAAAGTAACAGACTTTCAGTGATAGCTAAGTACAATCATATGTAAATGACAGTATCAGAGAGCACAGCATTTTGGGAAAAGTAGAACAGACTTTTATCCTAAACTCAAATGAGCGTGTACAAAAAGAGTTAACAATAACAAAAACAAAACAACAAAAGAAACACATCTTGATTTGAATATGAATTATTATTATATTAATTTGAAAACATAGAACATAAGAATGGAAGAGAATATTTTATTTTATGATTTGGATATTTAAAAATCATAGCTAAAAACATAAATGTCCTAACATTTCAGTAAATGCAAGATTATTTTTTTAAGTTTGCTGCTGCTGCTGCTAAGTCGCTTCAGTCGTGTCTGACCTGTGTGACCTCATAGAGGGAAGCCCACCAGGCTTCGCAGTCCCGAGGATTTTCCAGGCAAGAATGCTGGAGTGGGTTGCCATTTCCTTCTCTAGTGCATGAAAGCGAAAAGTGAAAGTGAAGTCGCTCAGTCGTGTCCCACTGTTCGCGACCCCATGGACTTCAGCCCACCAGGCTCCTCCATCCATGGAATTTTCCAGGCAAGAGTACTGGAGTGGGTTGCCATTGCAAATTGATATATGGGTTGTTTTCAGGTTTTTGTAATCATGAATGAAGCAACTGAAAATACAGAGTGCAGGCTTTTGTGTGTGACTATACTAAATTGTACCCCAATTTCACCACAACTCAAAAAATAACTGCTTATATATACTATTTTTTTCTTACAAAATAAATTATTAAGGTTTAATAAAGGCCGCTTTTATATACAAAAATACTTATAAAAATTCAAAGGAGGAATGTTATACCGAATTGTTTCAAGGTTGTTTTAAATGAAATAATATAAAATTGGTATGATTTTTTATGATGAGTTCTTGTGTCAGAATAAATATTAAGATAAATATATTAGAAATTGTCTTTTTAAAAGAGGATATCAATGTTTAATCTACTTAGCCTCTAAGGCATTTTCAAAAAACCTCAGAGTTCAGTGTAAATAAAACTTGTTCCTTCATGGTTACTGCTTTGTCAACTTTAAGAGAGGTATATGCTATAAAATATTTTATTATTTTGAAGTCTACAAATTAGTCATTTGATTTAAAACATTGAAAGCCTCTATTATCTTGCTCCTTGGAAATTTAGGGGTTTGGGGGAGGTTGAGGTTGGCACTTCGCCCATCCATATTTGAATCTCACTAGAGTGAAGAACTGAGTTTATCATACATTTTGCTTCATGAAAATTATAATCATATAATTTAAAGGTCTGCATTAGGCCTTTTCCTTACTTTATATCATTTAATTTATCCATATTACCCAAGCCTTCTCTCATTCTTCTTCTTAAAATAGTGGCCAACTGTAATGTGTTTAATGTAAGTATTCAAATTGAAAAATATACAATGATATTTTATATATATTTTTAATTTCCATAAATGAAATTATACTATGAATCTCATTCTATTGCTATTTTAAACTTATAATTATTTTCGTAAGAACCATGAATAATTCTTCATATATATATATATCCACATTGATGCTTTTAATATTTTATCTAAATAATATTCTTTTTTTTTTCCAAAGTGGAACTCTCATTTATTTTATTTTATTTTTTTACTTTATTCTATGTTACAATACTGTATTGGTTTTGCCATACATTGACAGGAATCAGCCACAGGTGTACACAAGCTCCCAATCCTGAAGCCCCCTCCCACCTCCCACCCCATATCATCTCTCTGGATCATCCCGTGCACCAGCCCCAAGCATCCTGTAAAGATGCTCAACATCACTCACTATCAGAGAAATGCAAATCAAGACCACAATGAGGTACCATTTCACACCAGTCAGAATGGCTGCGATCCAAAAGTCTACAAGCAATAAATGCTGGAGAGGATGTGGAGAAAAGGGAACCCTCTTACACTGTTGGTGGGAATGCAAACTAGTTTATTTCTCATGCAGTCAACAGATGCAATTACATATTTGTTTAGTGATAGATAGCTATGTTGCCTAGAATTACCACATAAACTATGGAAAAATATGTCTTGATATATATCCCTTAATGCATCTGTGCAAGAGTGTGTCTAGGTAAGATGTATGTCAGGAGAGATATTAAAGGAGCTTGAGGTATAAACACCTTTAATTTCACTTCATAGTTCAAGATTGCACTCTAGCTTTCCAAGTTTTTGCTTCCATTTCACACCATCATAAATATTGGCTTATCCAGAACTGTATCCATTGCCTCTAAAATGGATATTAAGTAATGCCTCATTTTTAAATTTTTTTCTCTTATTACTAAAGAAGTTGGACATCTCTAAAGATGACCATACCTATTGGCAAGTCTTATTTCTTCTTCAGTGAAGTATATACATCTTTTGACAGCCCTTTGAACATTTGTAAAATTTATCTTTAAAAGAAAGTTTTTTTTTTTTATGTAGTCAGATATACTGTTTTTTTCATTTTATGGTTTGTAGTTTCTGATATGTCTAAGAAATATTTATTCACTTTACCTTATATGTAATTTTCTTATTTAGTTTTGAACAGTCTAGGAATTACTTTTCAAATGTAAGAGGAAACAATTTTATTTCTCACCATATTGCAAACAAGTTTTCTCAAAGTCACTTTTTGTACTGAATTTAACTTTTTCATGCTGATGTTGCACAGACTGTATCCTAAATTCACGTGTTCACTGCTGGCTCACAGTTCAGCACCTGAGCGTTGCAGGGACTCCAGCTTTTAGTGTCATGCTGTTCTTGTTGGCCCCAACTCCCTACTTTTTTCTCCCTTTATCAACATATGGTTGATTAAAAAACTCTGAGGAAACCTTCTCTTTCACAGAAAATATATTCTTCACAGGACATGCTCTTTGAGCCACTGTTCCTAGTCAACCATAATACCTCAAGAGAGGAAACCAATTACTTAAAAAAAAAAATCCCCATGAATCATATTACTCTGTAGTTTTCCATCAGTGTGATTTAGTTTACTGCCCAAAAGGTATACTTAATTTCCAAGAAGGGTGAATACCATGGTAGAACAAAGAAGTACTTATTCAACTATGATTTTTTTAATCTGATTTCTGAAAACATAAGATAAAATGATTTCTTTTTAGAGATTAAAGTGCTTTACCTGTTAAGACTTGGGTTTATATGTCAAGAGTTAAGCCTAGAAATAATTAAGTTCATACTGTAAAGTCTTAAAAGAGATACAGAATATAGTATAAGGGAAGACTCACCATAGGGATTTTATTATTGTTTACTATTATTGACAGTGATTACACCAAGTAATACAAGGGCCAAAAAGGAACTAACATTCCATTGCTGATCTTCCCTACATACAAATTCTATCTGCAGAGGCTCAGGATTTGTTGTTAAACTTAACTTGGATCTTATTAAATTCATTAAATTAAGTCACAGGGGAAGAATCACTGAGTGCCAGTGTTAATTGCCATGTATGATTTATCCAAGACCATTTCAGTTTAAAAGAGTAGCTACCCACTCTTATAAAACTAAGATGCCACTGGGGTCAGCAACTCCTACAGCTCAATTCCAGAAAAATAAATGACCCAATCAAAAAAATGGGCCAAAGAACTAAATAGGCATTTCTCCAAAGAAGACATACAGATGGCTAACAAACACATGAAAAGATGCTCAACATCACTCATTATCAGAGAAATGCAAATCAAAACCACAATGAGGTACCATTTCACACCAGTCAGAATGGCTGCGATCCAAAAGTCTACAAGCAATTAATGCTGGAGAGGGTGTGGAGAAAAGGGAACCCTCTTACACTGTTGGTGGGAATGCAAACTAGTACAGCCACTATGGAGAACAGTATGGAGATTCCTTAAAAGACCCAGCAATCCCACTGCTGGGCATACACACTGAGGAAACCAGAATTGAAAAAGACAGGTGTACCCCAATGTTCATCGCAGCACTGTTTAAAATAGCCAGGACATGGAAGCAACCTAGATGTCTATCAGCAGACAAATGGATAAGAAAGCTGTGGTACATACATACAATAGAGTATTACTCAGCCATTAAAAAGAATACATTTGAATCAGTTCTAATGAGGTGGATGAAACTGGAGCCTATTATACAGAGTAAAGTGAGCCAGAAAGAAAAACACCAATACAGCATACTAACGCATATATACGGAATTTAGAAAGATGGTAATGATAACCCTGTACGCGAGACAGCAAAAGAGACACAGATGTATACAACAGTCTTTTGGACTCTGTGGGAGAGGGAGATAGTGGGATGATTTGGGAGAATGGCATTGAAACATGTATAATATCATATATGAAACAAATTGTCAGTCCAGGTTTGATGCATGATACTGATGCTTGGGACTGGTGCACTGAGATGACCCAGAGGGATGGTACAGGGAGGGAGGAAGGAGGGAGTTCTGGATGGGGAACACGAGTATACCTGTGGCAGATTCATTGTGATGTATGGCAAAACCAATACAATATTGTAAAGTAATTAACCTCCAATTAAAATAAATTTATATTAAAAAAAAAAAAAGAAAAGGAAAAAAAATCAAAGCCTAGGTGTGATCAAGTTCATCTAAGTTGCAGATATGGCACTATAAATCACTCTTACTACTAAACTCTACGATGAGGAAATAGAAATTAATCAGGAGATTGCAAATCCAGTTGCAACGGTAATGTTTTAAAAACACTAAAAGCAAAACTTGAGAAGCAATCCTGCAGCTGATATCTAAATTTGGTAATGTAGAAGACTTAAAGGCTCTGAACAAACATATCCATTTATCTATGGATTACTTAATTAATATGAATTCATTAATAAACATTAATTATTTAAGGATGATATTGGCCAGTATGAAAAGAAGAAAAAAAAATGAAAAGGATAACTAACATTTAATTTATAGTAGAGACAGAGATCTGATCTTCTTAGACTAAATACTCTAACCATCCTTTGAAGCATCATTTGATGACTACAGAGTGTAAGTATATGGAAATTGGTAATGTTAGTACTATAGGGGATAAAGTAGCAAATGCTATGAAAGACTGAATGTGAAGACAGAGATTTCATTACACATAGAGGGAGCATTTATAAGAAAAGATTTACTTCTTTCCCATGAAGAACTCTATTCATTCATGTCAAACAATGAAGAGTTTGGAAGTTAAGCTTAGCTTTTTTAGAAGCCATGTGGATGGTATTGAAATTTGACTTATATAAAACATTGCTATGATATATGAAGTCTCATTTGACTTTGTTCTTTGTTTTGAATTTCTGTGAATTTTTAGAAAGTAATTGTGGCTATAGCACCTATTATAGAAATTTAAAACATCACAATGCATTTCATCCTCAGAATCTGAAGTGTATTGGTAGCACATTCTGTGATATCTTAGGAGAATTATTTTTACAGAAACATTTATCTACCCACAATATTTGCAATATATTTGCATTTCTCTCTCTTAAAGGAAAAAGAATGGCTGAGTGTTCCATTGTATGTGGTAGTATATTTTGCCAGTTAGACAGACAATGCATATGATTTTCTAAAAAAAATTATAGCATTATTTTTGCTGCATTTAATTTCTAATGGTTTCTAATTTTTTTCCAATTTTTTTAACTTTCATTTTTTATGTAACATTGGTGAAGAATCAAGGAATATAGTAAAAAAGCTGTAATAAATGTTAATTTTGATCCCTCCCGCTGTCCTCCAATAAAATCAAAACCTGTGTTTTTGTATGTCAACTTCTTCGGCTATTTATCTGTGATAATTTAATAAGCCAAGGACAAATATCAAGTTTATTAATTTACATACATTATAAACATTAAATGTGAAACATGCCACAAGGGAATAACAAAGCATTAGGAGGTTTTGAGGAGGAAACATCACATGAAATGATCTATGGTTTCAGGAGGTTAAACAGTATTTTGGTATTTCGTTTGTATTTCAGTCTCTAAAACAATGCTTTACAGCCATCTGTACATGAGAATGGGCCTCACAAACCTCCAACTGTGGGAGCTTATTTGACACAGGGCTCAGTGTCTGTACCTTGGAATCTGTCAGTGAGTATGTGTGTGCTCAGGGCACACTTCACAGGGACTGCTCCCAGCCAAGACTGAAGGCGGCAGGGGCCCTGAGAGACCAGGGACCCCTCCTCCTCCCGGGTAGAAAAGGGTCTCACTGGACCAGCGATGAACTGACTCACTGGAAAATACCCTGGTGCTGGGAAAGACTGTGGGCAGGAGGAGAAGGGGACAACAGAGGATGAGATTGTTCGATGGCATCACCAACTCCATGGACATGAATTTCAGCAAACTCTGGGAGCTGGTGATGGACAGGGAAGCCGGGTGTGCTGCAGTCCATTGGGTCGCAAAGAGTCGGACACGACTGAGTGACTGAACTGAACTGAACTGGACCAGAAGCTTGGCTCGTGGCTACCCCAAGATTTTGTTGAACTTTCCTACAACTGCATAGCATGTTACTTTGTAATTTACAACAGTGAGAGAATATTTTGTCTTTCAATTTATAATTTTAGCCAATCAATATTTGTGCACATGCTCAGTCACTCAGTTGTGTCTGAATTTTTGCAACCACATGGACCATAGCCCTCCTTCTGCTCCCTTTTTTGCATTATCCCTGTGTGTATATTTTGATAACTGACTGGTTTGTATGTTCATTTTAGTAGTTACATTACAACTATAAGGTATAATGTACTTAAATTTTTATTTATTTATACATTAATGGTTGACTCGGTACTATTAGCAATGATGAAACTAATACATTCTACTTTCCCCTCTCTTTTTCCTCATCTGTACCTTCCCATTTTAGTTAATTATGTTGACTTTTTTGGGATATCTACATAATTTCTATTATTTGATAAATATATGTACATATATGTATGTATATATAATTGGTATTTACTCCCTACAATAAAACATAAGGGAAACAATTTCCATATAATACTTTCACTTTTCCTTCCTTCTTATTTATGTCATTTCTACATAATCAGGGCTTATAATATTTTCAGTTTGTTCTATTTTGGAACCCTTAGTTACGTTAGGCTAATTACTATAGTTAAAATACATAAATTCTCAACTCACTTCTGTTCAAAATGTAGTAGCCAGGACTGGTTTTACACACCTGCATTAAAAAAAAAAACAAAATTAAAAGAAACAAGACAAAATATATGATACAATTGTTGTCTGACACATTGGACAGCAGGCAGCACAAAACAGTGATGCCTGAGGGAAGGGAAATAAGAAATCAGCCCTTTGATAGATTGTCAGCTCATTGTCTGCAGTTTCAGTTCACAGCACTAAGAAGCAGAACTCAAACAAAACCTGGTGATTGGAGTTAAATGGATGAGACAGAGCTGAAATTCAGGAAGCTCAAGTTGTTAAGAATTCACAGGAAAGAGAATCAGAAGAGAGGACAACAAGGAAAACGCCTAGCTGAACAATCCTTTCTCAGATTAATTCAATACAGAAAAATATATTCAGTCAAAGAGTCCTTCAAGTGCGTTAAACTACTGCATAATTTTATTAGAATGTAATATAATGACAATTTGAAAATGCCAGAGCATTTTTATCAGATTTAAAATTTAATTTTCTTCCTTTTCTTTATGTAATGTTTTACCGAATGGCTCTAATAGGACAGCAGCAGTCATAGAAAGAGATTATCTCTTCCAGGAGAATGAAAAGATAGAAACAAGACAACCCTGTGGTCCTGACAGGTAAGGGTAGAAAAAGGAAAGCGCACGTGATAGCCAGATGTGGCAGCAATGCGTCAAAAGTCATAGCATCTGTGCTAACAGCCTACTGTTCTAGAGCAGATGACAGTTTAAGGTTAGATCATGTAAAGAAGTTTGTTCAGACCTATGACACTAACAAAAAATGACTACAACTTCACTAGAGTACACACTTTGACATACTCATTTTGACACAAGAAAGGACGCCAATGGAAAGATTCTGATAGACGTGAGCTATGTAGATTTCTCTTACAAAGCATTAGTAATGAGATCATTTTTTTTAAATGAATGCTTGAGACTTTAATCATATTTAGTATCTTTTGTGTATTATTCCAATAGTTAATTAAATAAAGATACTGTCAAAACAGTTAAAAGCTATTCAGGTAATTATAATCAAATTTTAAAAAAATTTGCATTTCTTATCCTGGGTTGAAATTTGGAAGAAATTCAAATTATATTCAGTTTATTTTTATAATTCACATTTTGTTTGGAATACTTTACTTAATTATTCTATAAATCAGATGTGAGCAGAAGAAAAACAAATAATGAAAAGAGTTTCTTTTAAATGCCACTAGATACTTCATGTACTTTGCCACTTAATTTTCTCAATAGCTATGAGAAATAGGTAGCATTATCTTCATCTCTTAAATTAAAAATGAAATAAAAAAACCTCTAAATTTTAAAAAAGATCAAGTAGCTTACTTGCCTAAAACTACAAAGTGAGTCAAGGTTAGAAAGAAAATATAAATCTAGATTTGAAATGTAGGATGGTTAACATAAATGAGAAAGGCTAATCAAAAAAGCTGAGAGTTTGAAGGAGTGAAGCAGTGACCACTCCAAAAGAAGCAGAGATCCAGAGTGCATCCAGACTGAACACCTACTAGATTAGGATACAAAAGTTGTGGGAAATATGCCAAAGAAGTTCATGTAGAGTTTGAGGACAGAAGCAGGAGTAAAAAGTAAAGAAGTGAAGTGAAGAAAAGAAAAAAGTAAAGTAAAAGAAAAAGAAAAAGTAAAAAAGTGAAGTAAAAAAGTAAAAGTAAAAGTAAAAAAGTAAAAAGAAAAAGTAAAGAAGTGAAGAAAGAAAAAAAAATCCCAAGAGTAGACAGCTGCCTTTAAAAGTTGGGTTCAAAATGGGAGAAAAATGTATGATTGGCATTCAAATCATGAGTAGGTTCAAAGAAAAGTAGTTCTAGGTTTGGCTATGGATGATTTATTTATTTCTAAAAACTAAGATAGGAGGGACTTAAAAACGTCTATGTAAAACTTTGGAAAAGAATAATCAATATGCAGAATTTTCGTGTACACCTGTGGCTGATTCATGTCAATGTATGGCAAAACAAATACAATACTGCAATGTAGAATAAAGTAATAAAAAAAAAGTAAAACAATAAAAAGTTTGAATGCTTTAAAAAAATAAAAATAAAAAAATAAAAAAGCTCTGGATCAAAGTTGTACTAAAAGAAACATTTGTTTCTAAGTATAAAGTGTTTTCAGGAGTCCAGCTTTCAAGTCAACAGGCTTACTGGTAAAGAGAAAAATAAATATTGATAGTGAAAATTTTTATATGGCAGTTGAAACTCTTATAAGAAAATGATTGGGTCAGCTAAGATAAAAATAAAATATTCATGTTTTTGGAAACATGGTGTGCTTAGGAATATTTAGGTAACAACAACATACATATGAGTATAAGAAAGGGAGTACAGAAGAGACAAGGAATGACTGGCACAGGTGAAGGTAGAGAATGTATAGCAGGGCATTTCTGAAGAATAAGGTAACCTTCAGCTAGAAATACACAGCCCATCCTGACATGGGAGTTGGCGACAACAAGGAGGTCTAGAAAACCTAAATTAGAAGAGGAGACATAGGGAGATGGTGGAAAATTAAATCTTCTGTGGACAAGATTCATGCGGAATTTAGGCATGTGATGAAATTTGTAAAACAACTACTCATGCACAAGAAAGTGAAAGTGAAGTCACTCAGTCGTGTCCGACTCTTTGCAACCCCATGGACTGTAGCCTACCAGGCTCCTCCCTCCATGGGATTCTCCAGAAAAGAGTACTGGAGTGGGTTGCCACTTCCTTCTCCAGGGGATCTTCCTGACCCAGGGATCGAACCCAGGTCTCCCACATTCCAGGCAAACGCTTTAACCTCTGAGCCACCAGGGAAGCACTCATCCACAAGGGAAAAATATAAAGACTTGGAAAAGTCAGAGAACATACTCAACTTATATCTAGGATTCATATTCAAGTCTGCTTAGCTACAATAAACTTGTTCTTTCAGCCAAGCATGTCAACCTGCCATCATGGATAATGCAATACTGCGCATATGTGTGATAAACTGCATATGAGATGCATTATTCCCCTTTGAATGGTCTAGTCATCCTCACACCAAGAATTAAAAAAAAAGATGCATTATTTCATTTTCTCCATAAGCACACTGAGAGTCAAAGTCTATTAAGCCTTCTGCCTCCAGAAATACTACTACCAATAATGTTACACATACATATAATCCACTTTTACATTTGAAAATGAGTACTTTGTCCATATAAAAGTAAACTAACTCCTTGGTTAGAAACTTAAGAGTCTTCAGATATACATCGTCACTTTTTTTCTCCCTACTTTCTGACACTAACACTATACTCCAGCTTCTCTGATTTTCATACAGAAGTCATATTACATATAAACACCTGTCCATATCTTGCTTAATCCTTTTTTTGTTCCCATGGCATATTTTCTTCTATTTTTGCCTTGAAGCTATTATTGGTCCTCTAAAAATGTTTAGATCACTTAATGCTAGAATCCTTCTTCATTGTATCTTTGAGTTGTTCTCTAACTTGGAAAGCATGACATATAATGCAATGAAAAACATGCAAAATATACATTGACTTGGGTTTCCCTGATGGCTCAGCAGTAAAGAATTTACCTGTGGAGACGCAGGTTCAATCACTGGGTCAGGAAGTCACCCTGGAGAAGGAAGTGGCAACCCATTCCAGTATTCTTGCCAAAAAAAGCCCACAGACAGAGGATCCTGGTGGGCTACAGTCCAAAGGGTGGCAAAGAGTCAGACATGACTGAGTACACGCACATATACTGACTTAGGAAAGAAAAATGTGCATGTATCTGTATAAAATTATGTAATAAATATATAATCATGATATCTTTTTAAAGCTACATTTTATACTTGAGGATGCTCTGATAAATAGAGTGCTAAGTTTCTTGATTTACCCTGTTTTGGATTAGAAAATCTTTAAAAAATATCTAGATTTAAGATTACATATGTTATTGAGAATATTAAACTTACAGTGGTGCATTTAATAAGATTCTGACTTTTATCCTTCAAAGACTGAAATCTTAATAAATTTATATGATTTATAAAAAGTGATATGCAATAATAAGATGAAGCAGCAGGTGGAAGTCTAGGACAAGAGGTGTGCATTTGGAGCATAGAGGAAATGGGATTAAAAAAACCCAGGAACTCTAGACAAAGCAAGGGACATACAAGGAAACTTAGTGATGGAGAAGAAATGGTGGCAGATTTGCAAGTGTCTTATCTAATAAAAGTCAAGAGTGACATGATTATCTTTGGCAAACAGAACAGGATTGGCAGCTTGGGGTAACTCACCAGTTTTTGAGGCTGTAACAATACTTTGAAGAGACCCATGAACGACAGTCAGTATCAGAGTTCAAGCAGGTAACTTAAATGAGTGAAACAGGGCTGGTTAGAATTATGGAAAACTGAGAGTACACATTATACTAAGGAAATATCATCTACTCAGTTCCAGAAACAACTGCTGCTGCTGCTACGTTGCTTCAGTCGTGTCCGACTCTGTGCGACCCCATAGTGGGCAACCCACCAGGCTCCGCTGTCCCTGGGATTTTCCAGACAAGGACACTGGAGTGGGTTGCCATTGCCTTCTCCAATGCATGAAAGTGAAAAGTGAAAGTGAAGTCGCTCTGTCGTGTCCGACTCTTAGCGACCCCATGGACTGCAGCCTACCAGGCTCCTCCGCCCATGGGATTTTCCAGGCGAGAGTACTGGAATGGATTTTCACAAATGAGTAACGAGAAAATAGAGGAAAAGGTAAATGAATGAGTCCTATAATTTTATGATTTGTTGACTGATTTGTCATTTTAACTACAGTATCTAGTTTGAACAAATTTTGCCTGTGCACATGATCTGTCCCAAAGACAATTATTTTGTCTTTCCTTGACTCGGCTAGGGCAAGTAGTGATGACCGAAAGGTAGCGGTGGATTCCAGGAAAAACAAGGAAGCAGATTGGATAGGAATTAATAACTATAATACACATACACAGAAATATCTATTTACAGAAGCAAAAATAAACAATAAAATAACAAAAATAAAAAATAGTAAAATATTTTATAATGTATAAAAACAATTTCAATTGTTTGCCTGAGTCATGGCAATTTTTCCTATCTTCTTATTCCATCTTTACATAATCCCTAATTTGTTTCAACTCATATGTTAAAAAGAATGCAAAGTTTTTTTTGAAATTGTCAGTTTCTCTCTTCATTCCATTTATTTCCCATGCATATGCTAGTTCATTATAAAATTAACACATTCCTTGACCATCTGAAGATATATAAGAAAATCCCTTTTCCTATCTGATTATATTCCACAGAAACAAACACAATTAACAGCTTGATTTATATTTGTTCAAATTCTCTTCTGTAAATGTATAACTCCTTAAATATATAATTATATATTACACTGTTTTATGGATCATTTAATCGTTTTTCTCATTTAATTTTTTTTTCTTCTAGTTTTGAGACATAACTGATACACAATACTATGCTAGCTCCTATTATATAACAACAATGATTCAATATTTCTAAACATTTCAAATTAAGTCTAGTTATGATATAGTAACCATACAAAGATATTACATAGTTATTGACTGTATTCTCCACACTGTACATTTCATATCCCAGACTCATTTATGCTGAAACTGGGAGTTCATAGCTCTTAATATGCTTCACCTATATTTTTCTCTCCATGATCCCCTCCTCTCTCTGGCAACCACCTGTTTACCCTCTGTATCTATGACTCTGTTTCTCTTTTTTATGCTTGCTCATTTGTTTTGTTTTTTGGATTTCACATACAAATGAAATCATACAATATTTGCCTTTCTGTTTCTGGTTTATTTCATTTAGCATAGTACCATCTAGGTCCCTCCATGTTGTTGCAAATGACAAGATTTCATTCTTTTTCATGGCTTAACAATATTCCATCGTGTGTACTGACATGTAAAAACATATCTAAAACAGTGAATAAATTGGTTTCAGAAATAAAGTAGTTTATTAAATGGCAGGGAAGTTACCCTGTGTAAAAGTAAAGCTATGTTTCACTCTGGAAAATCCTAAAAAATAAAAACAGGTTCAAAATATTAGCAGGCAAAATAAACAGAGAAATAAGTACATTTTTAAAATATTGCTAAATATTCACGTTGATTGATTTAAATATTCCTCCAAAGTGGGGTACAAGTAAACATGTTCCAAACATCTCAGATCCTAATTAGAAACCACTGACATTCCTCCTGGTATTTTGATGCCCATTCCCTTCCCACCATCATTAAATAGCTGCTGCTGCTGCTGCTGCTGCTGCTGCTGCTGCTAAGTCGCTTCAGTTGTGTCCGACTCTGTGCGATCCCATAGACAGCAGCCCATCAGGTTCCCCTGTCCCTGGGATTCTCCAGGCAAGAACACTGGAGTGGGTTGCCATTGCCTTCTCCAACGCAAGAAAGTGAAAAGTGAAAGTGAAGTCGCTCAGTCATGTCCAACTCTTTGTGACACCGTGGACTGCAGCCTACCAGGTTCCTCCATCTATGGGATTTTCCAGGCAAGAGTACTGGAGTGGGGTGCCATTGCCTTGGTAAACCAGAATTCCTCACAGGAAAAAGGCAACAAAGAATTTATGAAACATGGTGACCACTAGGTGGCATGTTTTATTTTCTTATCAGAGAGATGGCACTAAATTTTGTTTTTATAATTTTAAGCAGCCCTAGTAACAGGTGGGGGAGAAGGCAATGGCACCTCACTTCAGTACTCTTGCCTGGAAAATCCCATGGACACAGAAGCCTTGTAGGCTGCAGTCCATGGGGTCGCACAGAGTCGGACACCACTGAAATGACTTAGCAGCAGCAGCAGTAACAGGTGACCAACTTTGAAATTAGTAACAGTTACAAAAATTAGCTCAAAATTGATTTCTATCATTATAAGAGTAATATACACTTTCTATAAATAATTATAAATTGTTCAGAACTATAAATTATAGAGACAAATCATAAGGAATTCTGTTAATACTTGGCAAATTCTGTCAAGTGGCATACAAAATTATTTTCATATTGCACATATATATTTCCAGCATGAGTATTTTTTTACACTACTTTCATACACTTAATTTCCTATTATAAGCATTTCTACCACATTACTATATTTGGTTAAATTCAATTTTTGTCTTTCTTATATTCCATCTTATATTTATAATTACAGAGTGCTTAAATTTTCCTTTATTATTGAATATTGAGGCCGTCTCAGAGTTTCCATTCACATAACCCATCCCCTGAAAAGTGCACTAGTAAAAGCTTAAGTGTAGGCAGACCTGGATCATGTCTCAACTATGCCATTTACTACTTGAACTGTGGGGTTAGTCATTAATACTTCTAACCTTCTGGGTATTTTTTTTCTTTTTCATTCTTAAAATGATGGATAATAAATAGTATCTAATGGCAATTGCTTTTAGGACTAAGTGACTTAAAACCCATAGAAAAGCATGAGCTCAATATATAGAAAGTATTAAAGACATGCTAGCTTATATTAGAATTTAATCCCAGGTGGTACAAGAGGTAAAGAACTCCCTGTCAATGCAGGAGACATAAGAGATCTGAGTTCAACCCTGGGTCAGGAAGATCCCCTGGAGGAGAGCATGGCAACCCAGTCTAATATTTTTTCCTGGAGAATTCCATGGAGAGAGGAGACTGGCAGACTATGGTCCACAGACTTGCAGAGTCAGACATGACTGAAGTGACTCAGGACACATGCACTGCTATGATTTTTGTACATGAATACTCATTCATTTGCTCATTCAAAAGTCAGTGACCCTTACTCCCAAATTGCTTTCCAAAATAGTCCAATTTATAATCGTTAAAGTTACTTTTAAGTGTTAGGTTTCTTTATCAATACTAAAATCATAAATAACCCACTGAGAAAATAACGTGGTTTTGAGGGCCGTTGGAATTCACATCCTCTTTAGATGCAAAAACTATGCCCATGCATCAGAAAACATTATGTGTATCTGATTTTGATTCTTTTTTTTTTTCAAAATGAGATAATCTGAATTTCATCAGATTGGTGAGCATTTTATGTGTGTATATCTATGTCCTATTTTCTTAAGGAAGGGAAACAAGAGTACTTGTAAATCACAGGAAGCTCTGTATCTCAACAAAAGTAAAGAACCGCTAGTATAAACATTGCTGTTGCTGTTCAGTCACCTAGTCATGTCTGACTCTTTGACCCCACGGACTGCAGTATGACAGGCCTCCCTTTCCCCCACCATCTCCCAAAGTTTGCCCAGGTTCATGTCCATTGCATCGATGATGCTATCCAGCCTTCTCCTCCTCTGACACCCCTCTTTTCCTTCTGCCCTCAATCTTTCCCATCATCAGGGTCTTTTTCAATGTGTTGGTTGTTTGCATCAGGTGAAAAAAAATACTGGAGCTTCAGTTTCAGCATCAGTCCTTCCAATGAGTATTCAGGGTTGATTTCCGTTAAGACTGACTGGTTTTATCTCCTTTGATCTCTAAACACAACCTTCCTTAAATATGGTACCTGCTCATCTGCTTAAAGAGCTTCAAGCAGATCTTGTCTTCTTTCTCTGGGACAGGTATCTTATTTAGTGTTAATACGTAGAACCTTTCATCCTATTTCCTTTGGCTTATATTGTCTATAATCTTTATTAAAAACTCAAAGTAAAGAGTCAAAGAATCTACTCAGTAATATTTGGATAATGACTATATTATCATTTGGAAGCTCACTTTCAGTTCAGTTCAGTTGCTCAGTCATGTCCGACTCTTTGTGACCCCATGAATCACAGCATGCCAGGCTTCCCTGTCCATCACCAACTCCCGCAGTTTACCCAAACTCATGTCCATTGAGTTGGTGATGCCATCCAGCCATCTCATCCTCTGTCGCCCCCTTCTCCTCCTGCCCCCAATCCCTCCCAGCATCAGGGTCTTTTCCAATGAGTCAACTCTTCGCGTGAGGTGGCCAAAATATTGGAGTTTCAGCTTTAGCATCAGTCCTTCCAATGAACACCCAGGACTGATCTTCTGTAGGATGGATTGGTTGGATCTCCTTGCAATGCATTCATTAATAAATGTAATACAAATTCATTCAGTTAAGACACATGTCTGAATTTTTTTTTTGCCTTTTGACTAATTACATATAATTAGAAGACACTGAAATACAGAGAATGACACAGTTTACATGTATCTTGCCCTCTTGAGGGGGCTGCATACATGTGTGCATGCTAAGTTGCTTCAGTCATCCCTGACTCTGTGATCCTATGGATATAGCCTACGAGACTCCTCTGTCCGTGGGATTCTCTAGGCAAGAGTACTGGAGTGGGTTGCCATGCCCTCCTCCAGAGGATTTTCCCAACCCAAGAACTGAACCCACATCTCCAGCACTTTCTGCATTGGCAGGAGGGTTTTTTTTTTTTATTTTTACCACTAGTGCCGTATGGGAAGCGCTTTAAGGGGGCTGATAACTATATATTTAGAAAGTTCTAATCAAGAACCAATTAATTTTAGGTACAAGTATAATTAATATTCTATTTTTCTGTACATCCATATGGCCAGAAAGCAGAAAGCCTTGAAAGCTGAATGTCCTGGAGGCACTTAGGATACTAAAGATCAACTAGTAAATAAAAACAAATAAATTGAAATAAGTTACTCTTACCTTTGGGTTTTGGATTAAAACAAACAAACAAACACAATCCTCAAATAGGTGAGCTTTTCACTAAGTTACTTGCATAAAATCTTTTAGAGGTTTGATTACTTTCAAGAGAAAGATGTGATCTCCTCAAAATGACTTTCCTTACCCTTCACTCTCCCAGGGGCTTTCTGGATTTTAGGTAAGAATGTCAGCTGTGTTAATGTGAAACCTGAAGGATCAGATTAAATTCTGAAAGAGATGGGAATACCAGACCACCTAACCTGGCTTTTGAGAAATCTGTATGCAGGTCAGGAAGCAACAGTTAGAACTGGACATGGAACGACAGACTGGTTCCAAACAGGAAAAAGAGTACATCAAGGCTGTATACTGTCACCCTGTTTATTTAACTTATATGCAGAGTACATCATGAGAAATGCTGGACTAGAAGAAACACAAGCTGGAATCAAGATTGCCGGGAGAAATATCAATAACCTCACATATGCAGATGATACCACCCTTATGGCAGAAAGTGAAGAAGAAATAAAGAGCCTCTTGATGAAAGTCAAAGAAAGAAGAAAGCAAAAAAGTTGGTTTAAAGCTCAACATTCAGAAAACAAAGATCATGGAATCCGGTCCCATCACTTCATGGGAAATAGATGGTGAAATGGTGGAAACAGTGTCAGAGTTTATTTTTTGGGGCTCCAAAATCACTGCAGATGGTGACTGCAGCCATGAAATTAAAAGACGCTTAATCCTTGGAAGAAAAGTTATGACCAACCTAGATAGTATATTCAAAAGCAGAGACATTACTTTGCTGACTAAGGTCCGTCTAGTCAAGGCTATGGTTTTCCCAGTGGTCATGTATGGATGTGAGAGTTGGACTGTGAAGAAGGCTGAGCGCCGAAGAATTGATGCTTTTGAACTGTGGTGTTGGAGAAGACTCTTGAGAGTCCCTTGGACTGCAAGGAGATCCAACCAGTCTATTCTAAAGGAGATCAGCCCTGGGATTCATTTGGAAGGAATGATGCTAAAGCTGAAACTTCAGTACTTTGGCCACCTCATGAGAAGAGTTGACTCATTGGAAGAGACTCTGATGCTGGGAAGGATTGGGGGCAGGAGGAGAAGGGGACGACAGAGGATGAGATGGCTGGATGGCATCACTGACTCGATGAATGTGAGTCTGAGTGAACTCCGAGAGATGGTGATGGGCAGGGAGGCCTGGCGTGCTGAGATTCATGGAGTCGCGAAGAGTCGGACAAGACTGAGCGACTGAACTGAACTGAAAGGTCTAAAATGCAAATAGTTATTGAAAAGTAAGCTGCTGGACATTTACTCTGCTTATCTATTTCAACTAAGACTTCGGCAAACATCATTGGCAAGAGAAAGCAGACTCTTATCTATTCCATTTAGAGTTCTTGTTGAATTTTATTACTTTTTTCCAATCTTATTTAGTTGATATTATAAAGATACAGTCCAGGGAAAAGATTGTAAGTGAAAAGTAAACACGCAAATAAGGAGAGGCTAGATGGGGAGACCATTCACTGGTCCTGAATTTCAGCTCACTAGCAATTTGAAAAGAAAATCGTGAAATAATAGAATGAGAGACATTTCCAGGAAATCAGTGACAAGTTGCTCATTTCTAGAACCACCTCCACCAAGCCAAGAATTTGGAGCAAACACTGACTCACCAGACAGTGACTTGGGAGTGAACATTTGAATAGAAATTTAATATAATTTGGAACAAAAAATACAAAAAGTTCTACCCTATTTGATAAGATAATTTAAATTAATTTAAATAAAAATGGGCCACCATGTTACTAGTGAATTACAGAGTGAGAGCTCTCCAGTGTCTCAGATTCCTTCTACTTCTTTACATTTATAACTGAAGAAAGTGTCTTATGAAATGTGCTCAGTAAGTCAGGTTTCCTGCCCTTTTGACAATATCAGAGTACTGCCTTGTATGTGAACCCAAGGGAAGGTGAAACAAGACTTCCACTCAGGATTTTACCACAGCTTCTCCTATTTTAAAAGTAAGAATTTTTCTCCCCCTAAGAGATGTTCCTTTACTAATGAGCAGAGGTTACTACAGGGCCTTGGAAATGACTCACCTAAATGTAAGCAGATACTTGCTCAAAATGATATTATTAAACTAGCCCTACTGTAGCTTTAAGGCCCTCCTAAACTCTGAGCTTTTTTATGCATAAAGACCACTACTGTTTTGTTTATTTATTCTCAGTGCTAGGGATATTCAACAAATATTTGTTAAATGAATAACTAAATCTTCACAGATGGAAAATACACAGACCCTGTCCAAGGTGAATAATCACATTTGTCTCTTAATTTTAACTGGTTAAAAACTAGTGACCATGTGCTTCTATTAAATTATTCCTATCATGTTTACATGCTGTCATAGTTTCATATATTTATATCATCATAATAGCTTGGTAAATTTTCCCCATCCAACTTGATCCAATAAAAATAGTCTTTTAAGAGCCAATAAAAATACTCTTAATTTAATTCTTAAATTAAATGTTACATAGAATATTTAATTGTTCATGTTCTAGGTAACAATTACAGATAACATGATTTTTTAACATAATTATTTTATTTTTCCTTTATTCTATAAATTAGAACAATGTCAACACACATACACACACACACACACATACACACACACACACACACACACCCTGCCCCCATGCACACATACACACACATACAAAGAGACACACATTTTGAAGAAATATTTATTAATTCTACCCTGCATTCAGGGAAACAGAAGCAATGAGTGTGAATATTTGCATACACATTGATTTGAGGTTTTCTAATAAATATGAACTTCCTGAAGTTCAAGCTGGTTTTCGAAAAGGCAGAGGAACCAGAGATCAAGTTGCCAGCATCTGCTGGATCATGGAAAAAGCAAGAGAGTTCCAGAAAAACATCTAGTGCTGCTTTATTGACTATGCCACAGCCTTTGATTGTGTGGATCACAAAAAACGGTGGAAAATTCTTCAAGAGATGGGAATACCAGATCGCCTGACCTGCCTCTTGAGAAACCTATATGCAGATCAGGAAGCAACAGCTAGAACTGGACATGGAACTACAGACTGGTTTCAAATAGGAAAAGGAGTACGTCAAGGCTGTATATTGTCACCCTGCTTATTTAACTTCTCTGCAGAGTACATTATGAGAAACGCTGGGCTGGAAGAAGCACAAGCTGGAATGAAGATTGCTGGGAGAAATATCAATAACCTCAGATATGCAGATGACACCACCCTTACGGCAGAAAGTGAAGAAGAACTGAAGAGTCTCTTGATGAAAGTGAAAGAGGAGAGTGAAAAAGTTGGCTTAAAGCTCAACATTCAGAAAACGAAGATCATGGCATCTGGTCCCATCACTTCATGGCAAATAGATGGATAAACAGTGGAAACAGTGTCAGAGTTTATTTTTGGGGCTCCAAAATCACTGTGGATGGTGACTGCAGCCATGAAATTAAAAGACGCTTACTCCTTGGAAGAAAAGTTATGACCAATTTAGATAGCATATTCCAAAGCAGACATTACTTTGCCAACGAAGGTCCGTCTAGTCAAGGCTATGGTTTTTCCTATGGTCGTGTATGGATGTGAGAGTTGGACTGTGAAGAAGGCTGAGCACTGAAGAATTGATGCTTTTGAACTGTGGTGTTGGAGAAGACTCTTGAGAGTCCCTTGGACTGCAAGGAGATCCAACCAGTCCATTCTGAAGGAGATCAACCCTGGGATTTCTTTGAAAGGAATGATGCTAAAGCTGAAACTCCAGTCCTTTGGCCACCTCATGTGAAGAGTTGACTCACTGGAAAAGACTCTGATGCTGGGAGGGATTGGAGGCAGGAGGAGAAGGGGACAATAGAGGATGAGATGGCTGGATGGCATCACAGACTCGATGGACGTGAGTCTGAGTGAACTCTGGGAGTTGGTAATGGACAGGGAGGCCTGGGGTGCTGCGATTCATGGGGTTGCAAAGAGTCAGACACAACTGAGCGACTGAACTGAACTGAATAAATATTAAGTCTCTTATAATAATTTCAGCAACCCAGAGAAGATTTAGGAGATCTACCACTGGCTAAAGAAAGAAATGAAAAGAATTCAAACTGTTCTCTAAAGAAGTAGAAAGAAGCACTGTAAATTTCACTTTGGGGGTCTTTAAATAAGGTCTTATATAGTCAGCCAAAACAAGACTGGGAGCTGACTCTAGTTCAGATCATGAACTCCTTATTGCCAAATTTAGACTTAAATTGAGAAAGTAGGGAAAACCACTAGACCATTCAGGTATGACATAAATCAAATCCCTTGCTATTATACAGTTGAGGTAACAAATACATTCAAGGGATTAGATCTGACACACAGAGTGCCTGAAGAACTACGGGTGGAGGTTCATGACATTGTACAGGAGTTGGTGATCAAAATCATTCCCCAGAAAAAGAAATGCAAAAATGCATCATGGTTGTCTGAGGAGGCCTTACAAATAGCTGAGAAAAGAAGAGAAACTAAAGGCAAAGGAGAAAAGAAAAGATATGTCCATTTGAATGAAGAGTTCCAAAAAATAGCAAGGAGAGATAATGCAAGAAATACAGGAAAACAATAGAATGGGAAAGACTAGAGATTCCTTCAATTCAGTTAGAAGTACCAAGGGAACACTTCATGCGATGATGGGCACAATAAAGGACAGAAATGGTATGGACCTAAATGAAGCAGAAGATATTAAGAAGAGCTGGCAAGAACACACAGAACTACACACAAAAAAAGATCTTAATGAACCAGATAAACATGATGTGATCACTCACCTAGAGCCAGACATCATGGAGTATGAAGTCAAGTGTGCCTTTGGAAGCATCACTATGAACAAAGCTAGTAGAGATGATGGAATTCCAGCTGAGCTGTTTCAAATCCTAAAAGATGATGCTATGAAAGTGTTACACTCAATATGCCAACAAATTTGGAAAACTTGGCTGTGGCCCCAGGACTGGAAAAGGTCATTTTTCATTCCAATCCCAAAGAAGTGAAGTGAAGTGAAAGTCACTGAGTTGTGTCTGATTCTTTGTAACCCCATGGACTATACAGTCCAAGGATTCTCCAGGCCAGAAAACTGGAGTGGGTAGCCATTCCCTACTCCAGAGGATCTTCCCAACAAAGGATTGAACCCAGGCATCCTACATTGCAGGCAGATTCTTTACCAGCTGAGGCAGCAGGGAAGCCCCAATCCCAAGGATACGCAATGCCAAAGAATGTTCAAACTATCTCACATATGCACTCATCTCACACACTAGAGAAGTAATGTTTAAAATTCTCGAAGCTAGGCTTCAGTGATATGTAAACAGAGAACTTCCAGATGTTCTAGCTGGATTTAGAAAATGCACAGAAAACAGAAATCAAGTTGCCAAGATCTATTGGATCATAAAAAAAGCAAGTGAATTCCAGAAAAACATTTATTTCTGCTTTATTGACTATGCTAAGGCCTTTGATTTTGTGAATCACAACAAGTTATGGATAATTCTTAAAGAGGTGACCACCTTACCTGCATCCAGAGAAATCTGTATGAAGCTCAAGAAGCAACAGCAGAACCAAACATGGAACAATGGACTGGTTCCAAATTGGAAAAGAGTATGTCAAGGCTGTATATTGTCACCCTGCTACCTTAACTTGTATGTAGAGTAAAACATGCAAAACGCTGGGCTGGATGAAGCAAAAGCTGGAATCAAGATTGCCGGGAGAAATATCAATCACCTCAGATATGAAGATGACTCCACTCTTATGGCAGAAAGTGAAGAGGAACTAAAAAGCCTATTGATGAAAGTGAAAGTAGAGTGTGAAACAGTTGGCTTAAAGCTCAACATTCAGAAAACGAAGATCATAGCATGTGGTCCCATCACTTCAGGGCAAATAGATGGAGAAAAAATGGAAACAGTGACAGAGTTTATTTTCTTGGGCTCCAAAATCACTGCAGATGGTGACTTCAGCCATGAAATTAAAAGACTCTTTCTTCTTGGAAGAAAAGCCATGACAAACCTAGACAGTTTATTAAAAAGAAGAGACATTACTGTGCTGATAAATGTCCATCTACTCAAAGCTATGGTTTTTCCAGTAGTCATGTATGATTGTGAGAGTTGGACCATAAAGAAAGCTGAGTGCTGAAGAACTGACACTCTTGAACTGTGATGTTGAAGAAGACTCTTGAGAGTCTCTTGGACTGCAAGGAGATCAAACTCATCATTACTAAAGGAAATCAATCCTGAATATTCATTTGAAGGACTGGTGCTGATGCTGAAACTCCAATATTTTGACCACCTGATGTGAAGAGCAGATGCATTGGAAAAGACTCTGATGTTGGGAAAGATTAAATGGAGAAGGAGAACAGGACGACATAGGATGAGATGGTGGGAGGGCATCACCGACTCGATGGATATGAGTTTGAGCAAGCTCCTGGAGTTGGTGATGGACAGGGAAACCTGGCATGCTGCATCTCATGGGGCTGAAAGAATTGGATACAACTGATTGACTGAATTGAACTGAAGGAAGGGCCAGTATTTATACTCAGACAGTTCTTGCCTTCGGATTTTATCACATGGTGACACATAAGTAAATAGGACTAGGGTACATAATCTTCACAGAGTAAAACTCATGATTACTGGGATGGAATTGGGTAAGGCTTGGAACATAAGTACTAAGCCACATTTACTTGAATAATGTAAATTATTACATGCTTCCATAACACTATTTACAATTTAAATAATTATCAGTCTTTCATTCTGTTGTAGAAAAAAATTAAATATAAAATGGAAAGTTTTCAATTGCTAAGAGATTTGTGTGATTTTTCACAGTTAGAAATATAATAGAATATTTAAAAATATAAAACTTCCTTTAATTCTACATGTAAACATATATGAAGCATTCCAATTCAGATACTATTTTCAGATATGCAAACTTATTTTCCATATTTGAAAAAAAAAACATTGTGTATGTGGAAAATTTTCAATTGCTAAGTGATCTACAAGGTCATTCAGGCTTAGAATTATAGCAGAATATTTAAAAATGTAAAACCTCCTTTAATTCAACATGTAAACATATATGAAGCATTTCAATTCAGATATTGATTTCAGAGATGGAAAAGTATTTTCCATATTTGAAAAAACATTGTGTATACAGTTTATCAGATCAATCATGGTTGTATGTCAGGGTCTAATTCTATGATTTAAAACAAAATGTTTTCTAGTTGTCAATGTCAGAGATATTTTATTTTCTGTAGAGAGGCCAGACCTACAGTTTTATTGGAATAGTGACTTTCATTTTATTCTTGCATCATTATTATCCAAAATCACCATGAAGTCCTCATAATGTACTTCTACACATTCCAACAAGAATTAGCCCCAGTAAAGAGGTTTCTTTTCTTTGGGGATTTAATCATTGTATAGCTAAGAAAAGTGCACGTTCTTACACAAGTCATTCTAAGAGTCTCCAAATTATGATTTCCCCTCACCCCCAAGTTAGACTGCTTTTCTCAGTCTTTAAATTAACATCTTTAAAAAGTTATTCTATATTCAGACAAAGATTAAATATGTTCTTTATATCTCATAAATCTCTTTTTAGAAGATATTTTTGCTTATTTTTTAAAGAGTCATTTTAAATTCACAACAAAATTTTAACAGTACAGTGATTTTCCAGATACTCTCTTCCCCGATGCATGCATAATTCCCCCATTACCAATATTCCTCACAAAACCAGTATACTTGTTACAACTGATGAACCTACAAGAATACATCATAATCATCCAAAGTCCATACTTTACTTTGGTGTTAACTTTTGATGATGAACATTCTATGGGTTTGAACAAATGAATAGTGACATGTATCCACCATTGTAGCATCATACAGAATACTTTCACCAAACTAAAAATCCTCTCTACTCTGCTTATTCATCCCTTCCCTCTACTAATTCCTATGTGTGGCAACTACTGAATTTTTTACTGTCTCCATGGTTTCGCCTTTTACAGAATGTCATATAGTTGGAATCCTACAACATGTAGCCTTCCAGATTGGCTTCTTTCACTTATTAATATGCATATTTAACTTTCCTCCATGTCTTTCTATGGTTTGATAGCTCATTTATATTTAGCAATGAGTAATATTCCACACAGTTTATGTATCCATTCACCTACTGGAGGACATGTTTGTTGCTTCCAAGTTTTGGCAATGAATGAATAAAGTTACTATAAACATCTGTGTACAGATCCTGGGTTTTGTTCTGTTTTGTTTTAAACAGAAATATTTGTACTCATCCTTAAGAATGTAACAAATTAATACATATTAACAATAGATTCAACCAATCTTTAAGTATAAAGGGCCAAATATGAGAATCTTTCCACCCTCCATCTGTCCCTTATCCTTAGTTTCATAGCACTAAAGTTAACTACTCTTAACATTTGCATTATATATGAGCCAAACATGAGTAAAGATATTTTTAGAGTAGCAGGGAAGTTCAAGAACAAATGAGAAAAAAATACTGAGATCTTAGGAATTGTTTTCAATGTGTAAAATAATTATATTTAAACAGTTTGAATTAAAGAACAATACCTAAAATGTCCAGGTATATTGTATAGCTAGATCTACTCTATTAGTACTCTAGTTTACACAGGTATATCCTAGAAAATATGTGAGTTTTAAAGATTTATTGTCTGGACATATGTAATTTGCCTAATGTAGTTCCTCTATATATGTTCTAAAAGAATACTTAATAAGAAAATATGATCATAGACTTTTCTTAGCAAAACATATCTGGGGTCAGCTTCATTTTTTAAATAACTAACTTACAAGTTTAAAATATCTAGACACTAACTTTTTTTTTTTTAAGATTCTCATTCTTCCTAACTTTTTAAAAACTAAAACTATAACTCAAGATAATGTTTTTAGGAAACCAAGGGTCATCAACAAAAGATATATATTTTTAAATCACCTTCTATAATTTGGTAATATTGAGGATTAATGCTCATTTTTAAAGTTAAGTACTAAACATTTGAGTAATGTTTTAAAAGAAGAAGAGATGAAAATAACTATATGGTTTTGATAGTTAATGATGGAATAGATTCACAAGTTTCCTTTTCTCTTGGAATCTATTTAGTTTACTTTAACTGAAACATTCCCTCCCTGACTTATCAGCTCATGGGTTCTTAATAACTCCAACAACTTTCCAGGCCTGAAGAGAATTCTTAGTTCTTATTCTACAGTTCACCTCATCATTTGCCAACCATATTTCAACAAGCTACTGTATGACTTTTCATCTCCTGCTTCAAAATTTTCTGTGGTTTCCCTTCTTTCCTTGTAGAAGTTTTACAAATAAATCTTCAGGGTATTAAAGCATAATGTCTTCTTTTGAAACCTCAGAAAAATAGTTATATACAGTAAAAGATTGACTTTCTTGCTACATTTGGGAAGAAAATATCAAATAAAGGAGAACATTTTAGCCACAGAAAAGTAAATTTAGCTTAAGAAAAAATATTTAAGGTGGAGAGTCTGTTTAATTTCAGAAGTTAAGAAAAACATGTCAAAAATAAAAGTCTAACAAGAAAACATTAAGTATATTTGTTTCATAATGACTCCAAGTATATTATTAAACATATATAGTTATCCAAATAAAGTGTTTCATGCTATTCTTTTTCATAAATTTAGGAAAAAATGATTTTCCAAAAGTAATGAGATGTCTACGGTGATCTTCATAACCCCAGCTGTTTTACCTCTTGACCTCACAACATGCTTCACTCTCATCCACAGGCATTCTCTTTGTACCTCAAATATGCCAGCTACTCTCAGGAGCTTTAGGCATTGCTGTATCCTTCTCCTGTGACTTTCCTTCCCCAAGTATCTGAATATCTACACTGGTGACATCTCACTATTCAGGATTTAGCTCAAATTTCATTTCCTGACTACATTCTTTAATTAGCTTCACTAACATTGATTTGCTTTCTATAATTTAACTCTGTGTTTTACTGTTTTAATAGCAATTGCTATTTTCTAAATAGCAATCTAAATTTCCTAAAATTTTCATGATTATTTGATTGTCTTTTGCCTGTATTCTCCCTAGAGTTAACCTTTATGTTAGTTATCATGTTCCCTTTTATAGGCCAATTCCAGAAAACCACATGTCACGTAATAGATATTGAATACATATTTTAATAATTATTTAATTTCATTAATGGTTCTATCAACTCCCCTTGACTGGGCATGGATGATTGAGCATTTACAAATAGAAGGACTTTATTTTCTTGGAGTGCAATTATCTTTTCAATGTTAGCATCCCCAGTAAATTAAGTATTTAATTTGAGTGAAGCACCTAGGTTGAATTTCCATTATGGGAAATCAGTGCCTTCTACTGATTGTCTTTTCAATATTATTGTAAAGTCATCTCACAAAGTAAACCTAAATTAATTCACGAATTCAATAAATATATATTTATCTCATACCTATTATATGCCTACAAAGCTCTAGGGACTGGGATATATCATTGGACATAATAACAACAATACAATATTCTTGTTTCATGGACCTACTATTTTAGAAGGAAGAGACAAATAATTAAATGAAAGATAATACATTCATAAATGTTAAGAGTGTATAGAAACGTGACATGTAGAAGCAAATGAGTGTGATAAATAGTTTCAGGGTCAGGACAGGCTGAATTTTAAAGAGAATGTTCAAACCAGGTCTTATAAAAGTGAGAGACACATGTAGAGATTCCGGACAGAAAAAATTGCCAATACATAGGTCTTAAAGTAGGGGAAAATGCCTGGATATGTGGAGAAACAGCATAGAAGATTAGTTTGACTAGAGTTGCATCAGTGAGGTGAAGAGATGAGTAGGAGGCAAGGGGTGTGTGTGTGTGTGTGTGTGTGTGTGAGAGAGAGAGAGAGAGAGAGAGAGAGAGAGAGAGAGAGAGAGACTAGATGATATAGGACACTGCCAGCTACTGTAAGAACTCTAACAGAACTTACTGAGAGTGAAATGGGATGTCTCAGTCACCACCATGGGATAACAAGCCCAGGAAATGAGAAGGCAATCAGTGCACCACACATAAACAGGAGGAATGGAAGAGCAAATGACCCAGCCACACCTGAAGGGGGACGGAAATGGCAGATCCTGGACACTACACTCAAAGGCAGATGGTCCAAACAGATTAAAAAAAAATGGGGCTGGTCAGTGCCATTTAACCCTTAGTTGGCACTCCAGTTGACCCTTGAGAATCCCCACTGACACTGGATATAGAGGGGAAGCCTATAGAATTCCTAGTCGAGACTGATGCCATTTACTCAGTACTGAACAAACTTGATCACAAGACTTTTAAAGCTATGGGTGTACCAGGGAAAGCCCAAGAATGGGCATTCATAGATCCATTAGGCCTACCTGACCAGGGCCTTTTTAGACTATGTCAACCAGCCTCTAACGTCACTTTTTCTATAAAAAACCCACACAACAAAAACAACACTTCTAGATAGTCCTGCTCTAAGGATTTAAAAATTCTCCCACCATATTCTGACAAACTTTAGCTAAAGACAAAATCCTCCTCTAGTATGTAGACCACATTCTGATAATCAGACTACTAAGGAGGCCTCTGACAAAAATAATGTAACCACCCTTAATCACTTAACTAATAAAGGATATAAGGTATCCAAGAAAAAGGCCCAAATATCATAAACTAGGATGACCTATCTAGGCTTCATTCTCACATAAAGCCAGAGAAGCTTACACTAGAAAAGGAAAGAAGCCACTTGCAGCCTTGTCTTTCTAAAACTAGAAGACAGCTTAGGGGATTCCTGGGACTGGCTGAGTTTTGCTGCATCTGAATTCCTGATGCCTAATAGCTAGATCTCTACATGAAAAGTTGAAAGGAAAGAATGATGATCTTGTGAATGAAATTTAGATATTAAGCAGCCTTTAAAACATTGAAAAAGCAATGTCTTAAGGCTCCTACCCTGGTCCTCCCAGATTTAGCTAAATCCTTTGACCTTTACATTCATGAGAGAAGGGAAATCAGCCTCAAAAACTGGGACCACTATTCTTGGTGGTTGCTTCTTTCTCTATAAACAATTAGATCAAACTGCTAAGGGATGGCCTCCTTGCCTACAGGCAGCAGCAGCTATTATATCCCTGCTGAAGGAAGATGAAAAGTCAATGATCGGTCAGTCAATTACTATATGGATGCCACAGTAGGTTCAGGTGTAAAAAGTTCTAAATAGATGGCTATCGCCCAGAAGGTCCATTCAAGGTCAGATTATGCTTTTAGACAACCCAGTGGGTACCATAAAAACCTGTCACATTCTAAATCAGGCCACCCTACTACCCAGAGAAACAGGGACGCTGAAGTATGACTTTCTAGGAAACATAGGCACATCTATTATAGACGTCTTGACTTGACCAAGGAAGTGAGTCATTCCTAAACACTGAAGAGGAATGGTTCACAGAGGGGAGAAGTTTCATGAGAGCAGGGGAAAAGCCTCATGCAATACATAGTGACCTCCCAGATACAAGTCATAAAAGCAAGAAACCTATTCTCAGGGACTTCTGCATAGAAAGTAGAGCTAATAGCCATCACCTGAGCCTTCGTGCTTGTGATAGAGTATCTTAAATGTTTATACGGATTCCCCATATGTGTATGACATCATACATGTGTGTAAGTGCATGCTAAGTCACTTCAGTCGTGTCTGATTCTGTGTGACTCCATGGACTATAAGCCCGTCAGGCTCCTCTGTCCATGGGATTCTCCAAGCAAGAATACCAGAATGGGTTGCCATGCTCTCTTCCAGGCAATATTCCTGACCCATGAACGCGTCTCCTGCATTGCAGGTGGATTCTTTCCTGCTGAGCCACTAGGGAAGCCCATAGTTACTTTGGAGAATTAACAGATGAAACCCAGCTTAAAGCATGTTGAAGCTCTTAGAAGCAGTTCAGCTTCCAAAAAAGGTGGCAGTGATTCCTTGTGGGATTCACCAAAAAGGGGGTCAGCTATAACAAAAGAAAACAACAGACAGATGTAACTGCTAAAAGGGCCACCTTGAGCCAGTGACCTGGCAACTAGTCCTCTTCACACCTTAAAGGCAAGGTCCATCCAATTACTCTCCAATCTGCACAAAGGGATAATTAGATAAAACCATCAAATTGGGCTTCAATCTAGGAAGCCATGAGTGTCTAGTTAATGAATATGGGCCATAATTCCTTCCCTAAACTGTAGCTTGTCAAGCCATCAGGGAGGCCCAATAAGTGAGGAAAGTTCTCAAGGAATATGATGACCAGGTACTGCCCATGCCCATCAACCTGGCCCTCCACCCCTTCCAGCTAGGAGATGGGGTGTACCTAAAAACCTGGAAAACAAGCAACCCACAAAGTCAGCTCGCCCCTAAGTGGAACAAATCCCATTTACTGATCCTAACCATCAATTCTTCTCCAAAGTTTCAAGGGAGTTCACACTGGATTTGAGAGGGCCCCCAATCCCCAACCTCCCAAGAGACAACCTTTGGCAATGGATTCCCTTGACTAATCATGTGACTCTCTCTCTTCTTCAGGCTTTTCTTCTGAAAAACAACCAAAGTGTAACCAGGGATATTCAAGCCACAGCAGTGACCTCAACCTCAGGACACACTTGCCTATAGACAATAAACCTAGATACTTTCATTTTCAGACATTTGACATGTGACCATTATTCCTCTGATAATATTTGGGCATGCATCTTAAATTGTCTGGTGTCCTTTGTCTCAAAAAGGTTAGACAAATTGTGGTTGCTGAGGGCTATAGTTAGGGCTCAGTCTTGGTGACCATCAAACCCATCTAAGAACAACTGGAAAAAGTTCTCCTCTACTTGGGTTATTATGATGCCGACACTTAGCCAGAAGACATTACAGACATCCAAACTGTGCCCCTTGGCACCCTTCAAGAATGAAGAGTGCATGTCCGTTCTCTGTGTCTGCATCTCTATTCCAGCCTGCGAATAGGTTCATTGGGAGGGAGGCTTCAGAGAAAGGGGTAGGTATATATATATCCACACTGATTCACATTGTTGTACAGCACAAATGAATACAAGGTTTCAAAGCAATTATACTCCATTTAAAAAAAAAGAAAAGTAAAGAAAAGAAATATGACACTCTAGAGCCCAGGAGCCGAAACTACTGAAGCCTGAGCTCTGCAACAAGAGAAGCCACTGCAATAAGCAGCCCGTGCACCCTGCTCACCACAACTAGAGAAAAGTTTGCACAGCAACGAAGACCCAGGACAGCCAAAACTAAATAAATAAATAAATATTTAAAAAAATTCCAGGGGAACAGAACTAGAATCTGGGTAACAGAATAAAGTCTAACCTTTTTTTCCTCTGTGCTTAGTCTAGTTTGACTTGCTCACAGAGTGCCCCACATAGAGAACTGTAATCTGGCACTTCAGACCAAGTGCCTGGAGAGAATTGGCTGTGGTCACTACACCCCAGCTCTTCCAGCTGTATGAATAAGCTCCACGGAGGACCCTCAATTCAAGATGTGCGGGCAGGTCGTGCTCAGAGACGCTGCACGGGGCACTGCGATCTAGAGCCTCAGTCTACAGCAGAGATGCACCTGCCTCGCCCCCCGTGGGAACTCTGGTCCCTCCCGCTGACCCGATCCCTTTAAAGCAGCCCTGCCCAGGACTAGCGTCGGTTGCTCAGTCGTGTCTGATTCTTTGCCAATTCATGGACTGAACTCCATAGTCTCCTCTGTCCACGGGATTCTCCAGGCAGGAATACTGGAATGGGTTGCCATTCCCTTCTCCAGGAGATCTTCCTGACCCAGGGATTAAACCTGTCTCTCCCGCAATGCAGGCAGATTCATTATCATCTGAGCCACCAGGGAGGCCCCTGCCCAGGACTAGAGATGCAGATGTAGAGACACTTGTGGACACAGTGGGGAAAGAGAAGGTGGACAAACTGAGAGTAGCACTGAAACATACACATTACCATATGCAAAATAGCTAGTGGGAAGTTACTTGTATAACACATGGAGCTCAACCTGGTGCTCTGTAACATTCTAGAGAAGTAGGATGAGGTGGGGGTGGGAAGGAGGTTCAAGAGGGAGGGGACATATGTATACTTATCAGTGACTCACACTGTTGTATGGCAGAAATCAACACATTGTAAAGCAATTACTTACCAATTAAAAATTAAAAAAATAAATAAAAGCAGCGTTGCCCCCAGTCTCTCTGGATAGCATGTGCTCTAGATCTTACCTCTCTCAAAGAAAAAGCTTCCCTTTGCTTCTGAGCTGATCTGGGTCATGATCTATTGGCTTGAAAGACACAGGGAAGAAAGTCCCTTACTGGGGAATGACTCGGGAGGGTTAGTAATGGAAACAGGGAGACCAACTAGGAGCATGTTTACAGTAATTCTGGAGAAAGATGGCTATGGCTCAGATCACAGTGTTTTGATCAGTCCTAAAAACTTAATATAAGCAAGGTACTATTTGAGGCACTTTGTTCTTAAGAAGAAATGCCAAGAACTGGTAACTAATTTTATGGGTGTAGTAGGAGATGGAGGTGGTATATTGACTGATGAACAGCATTTATTCCCATGAAGAAAAATTTGGAGTAGCAATATGTTGGAAATAAAAGAGAGAGAAAGTAAGTGCAAGCAGGACAGAAAGTTATATAAGCCCCTTCCACATGATTCTACTCGTCTCATTTGCCACTATCAGATAAATTTTTCTCAAGTACAATTCTGGTTATGTCTACGTTCTCCTCAAGAAATATGTAGGACTTTTTATAATCCATAAAACAAAGGCCAACTTTGTTAAACTAGAACCCACAGCTTTGGGTTAAACAATTTTCTTTCTTTTTTTTTTGGGGGGGGTCAATTTCTGCTTTTATTTTTTAAATACTTTATTCTACGTTACAATACTGTATTGGTTTCTTCTATATTATTTCTTCTACTTTTTTTCCTCATATCTCATGATTCTGTGAAAAGCAATAATCTCTTTCCTTTTACAAATCCCAAGACTTTCTATTTCAATATATTTTTGTCTAAATAGAAGCCTCCTTTCTTGTGACCTTTCTCCTTATTGTTTATCCTGTTTCAGGCCCATCTTAAGTGGCACCTCCTTCTTGAAGCCCTCTATGATTACCTTCATGTGTTTACCTACCACCCTATTTTAAGTAAAAATGTTTAATGGCTCCTTATTATTTTTCAGATTGTATTATCAAAATTCACTCAGTGTGCTTACTTTAATTATATGTATGAATTTTCAACAAGCAAAAGGATGCAATTTTATTCTACCCAGAAGAAATCTTATAAATTTGAGTATACAATAAAAATGAAATTCTATGAAATTAAACTAAGATGAAATGTGTTACATGTTTAAGATCACACAGCAAGTGCATGATTGAAGTGGGGATTTTATTATTATATTATCATATTAAAATACTATTTATAACATTACTTGGTGATCTGAAAATAGTTTCTCAAGACTGAAATTTTCTTTGTATATAGGAGTAGAAGGGCATAAAGCTGGGGATATAGGAACCAAGCGACAAGTAACTTAGTGAAGTTACTCAGTTGTATCCGACTCTCTGTGACCCCATGGACTGTAGCCTATCATGCTCCTCTACCCATAGGATTCTCCAGGCAAGAGTACTGGAATGGGCTGCCATTTCCTTCTCCAGGGGATCTTCCCAATCCAGGGATTGAACCTGGGTCTCCCGCATTGCAGACAGATGGATGCTTTACCATCTGAGCCACCAGGGAAGCCCAGACAAGTAACTTACATGCCACAGATTGTTTAGACTTTACCCTGAAGTAAGATGGGTAGGAATGGAAGGCTAACATAAAGCGCTTCCTGTGTCTGCTTGGCTTGTGCCCTGCACAAGGGCCTCATGACTCCACGTCATTTTATTAGGCATGTTCACACCCTAGACATGTCCTGCCTCTGTGAGAGCTTAGGAGTCAGCAGGAATAGTGCTAGCCCTCACAATGAGAGATAACCTTATGCTCTATAACCCTACGCTGTACATGCTGTCAGGCACACACTCGGAAAAGCATGGACACAGAGACTCATTGGCACGATCAGTGATATCAGATATTCCACGTCTAGGCCATCCTTTGAATACCCCCACAGTTACTTTTATTTCTTCCTGATGTAAATATGATGTTATGTGGGATGGAAGTAGGATGTGGAGTCTGCTTGTTGCTGATAGTATGTGTGATCCTTCAAGTGAGGCACTGTGAGTACGTAAGTCCGGGCACATGTGGAAACATGGGCTCTGAAAAGCTCCTCAGCAGCAGGATATTACACTGTGCAATAATATTCTACATTTAATTAATATAAGCATATACGTATTTGCATTTATTTGCCTATACTTGAGAAAAGAGAGCTTTCTTTAATTCTCACAAAGGCACCAAATGGACTAGAAGTTTTTTTCAGTAACATAATCAGAGGCTAACTCTATTTAGGTCTTTTAACACCTTCCACAAATATGTATTAAGTGCCTGCTTTGAGTTCAAGCAATAAACTTAGAGAAGGTGTGAAAGATGGAGTATGTGGAGTTTACAACATGCAGCAAGAGAAGTTAAAAGGATATCACAGAGTATAGGTGAAAAAACATGGGAATAAAGAGGGTCAGATTCCCTAGATATCTCAGAGCTAAATTTTACAGACTCTGATGGTTATATTGATTGAACATGTAGTTAGGAAGGGGTACAGAGAAACTGCAGATATGCAGATGACACCACCTTTATGACAGAAAATGAAGAACTAAAAAGCCTCTTGATGAAAGTGAAAGAGGAGAGTGAAAAGTTGGCTTAAAGCTCAACATTCAGAAAATGAAGATCACGGCATCTGGTCCTATCACTTCATGGCAAATAGATGGGGAAACAGTGGAAACTGTGGCTGACTTTATTTTTCTGGGCTCCAAAATTATTGCAGATGGTAAATGCAGCCATGAAATTAAAAGATGTTTACTCCTTGGAAGAAAAGTTATGACCAAACTAGATAGCATATTCAAAAGCAGAGACATTACTTTGCCAATAAATGTCCATCTAGTCAAGGCTATGGTTTTCCAGTGGTCATGTATGGATGTGAGAGTTGGACTATAAAGAAAGCTGAGCACTGAAGAATTGATGCTTTTGAACTGTGGTGTTGGAGCAGACTCTTGAGAGTCCTTTGGACTGCAAGGAGATCCAACCAGTCCATCCTAAAGGAGATCAGTCCTGAGTGTTCATTGGAAGGACTGATGTTGAAGCTGAAACTCCAGTACTTTGGCCACCTGATGCGAAGAGCTGACTCATTGGAAAAGACCCTGATGCTGGGAAAGATTGAGGGCAGGAGGAGAAGTGGACGACAGAGGATGAGATGGTTGGATGGCATCACCGACTCAATGGACATGGGTTTGGGTGGACTCCAGGAGTTGGTGATGGACAAGGAGGCCTGGCGTGTTGCGGTTTGTGCAGTTGGACATGACTGAGCGACTGAACTGAACTGAACAGAGAAAGCAGGGGATTAAAAGAGAGAAGTTAAGGATCTCTAAAATTCTAATTCCTATCTGCAGTCTTTGGGAAGATGACAGCAAAATCAAAAAAAGCAGGTGATGGGCAAATAGATACCATGATTCACTTTTAGACATACTGCACTTATATGTATGGATTATGTATGTACAGGAGAATATGTGTGTTTCTGTGTACAAAGAGAGAGCTCTGTCTGAATTAACCATTATACTTTGTATATAAAAACTACTAAATACTGCCAGATTAATGAAGTATCATGATGTTTTATATTATATGTTGCTATGAATATTTTCTGAACACCTGTTTAAGTAAGGGACTATATTTCACTCTAGGAGCTACAAAAAATCATCAAATTTCATTTGAGAAGAACATGAAAAGTTAAAAATCACAAAATAGTAACAGCAACAAGAAATACTTCTAAGACATACTGAGCATTTGTCATGTTCAAGATACTTGGCAAGCAATACATAAAATTATATAAATTTTCTTTGATTTTCACAAATCATTTTACAGATGAAGACATTAAGGTACAAAGAAGTTTGAAAAACTTACCAAAGTCACTAAGTTTAAATAGGACTGAGTTTTAAATGGAAATTAACTTCTGAACCCTGGCTCTTAAACTTTAACATATATCATTGTACATATAATAAAAAGAAACATTGGAATGTTTGCCAAATAAATGATAAATAGCATAAATGTTATTTTTTTACTTTTAATTTTTTAATGTTTCTAATCTTTTCTAAAAAACCTGTATTTCATATTGAAATAGAGTTGATTAACAATGTTGTGTTAGTTTCAGATGTACAGTAAAGTGATTCAGTTATACATACACATGTATCTATTATTTTTAAAATTATTTTCCCATTTAGATTATTTCAACCTATTGAGCAGAGTTCCTTGTGCTATATACGGTAGGTGCTTGTTGGTTATCTATTTTAAATATAAAAGTGTGTACATGTCAATCCAAAACTTCTAATCTATCCCTCCCCCTCACCTTTCTCTCCTGGTAACCATCAATTTATTCTATAAGTCTATGAGTCTGTTTCTATTTTGTAAATAAGTTCATTTGTATCATCTTTTCCTAAATTCCTCATATAAGCAATATCACATGAATTTGTCTTTCTCTGACTTATTTCACTAAGTATGATCACCTCCAGGTCCATCCATGTTGCTGCAAAAGGAATTATTTCATTATTTTTAATGGCTGAATAATATTCCATTGTATATACGTACCACAGCTTTATCTATTTGTCTGTTGATGGACATTTAGGTTACTTCCATGTTTTGGCTATTGTAAACAGTGCTACACTGGGGCACATGTATCCTTTCAAACCATGTTTTTATTTCCAAATATACACTCAGGAGTGGGATTGCTGGATCATAAGGAATCTTTTAGATTTTAAGGAATCCCCATATTGTTCTCCATAGTGACTAGACTAATGTACATTCCTATTAATAGTGTAGGAGGGTTCTCTTTTCTCCAAACCCTCTTCAGCATCTATTGTTTGTAGAAGTTTTGATGACAGCCATTCTGACTGGTGTGAGATGATATGACACTGCAGTTTTGATTTGTGTTTCTCTAATAATTAGTGATATTGAGCATCTTGTCAGGAGCTTCTTGGTCATCTGTACATATTCAATATAAATGTTATTAAGTTAGAGGAAGGAGATGAGTGGGAGATAATCTAGACAGATTTCTTAGGATACAAGGTTCATGAAAGTTCAGTTTTTTATAGAACTGGTCATATTGAGGCTGCATTCCAAACTAAGGAATATGACAAAAACAGTGCTATGAATTCTCAAGTTAGATATGGATAAAAGAATAGAGCTTTTGTCATTGTCAAAGTTACCAATTTTGTTGGCGTTAGTTGTTACAAGTAGTTTGAGGCCCATAATAAACAGCTTTGTATTTCATGATAAGAGACTGGATTTTATCCTGTCAGCACAGTGGAAATAATGAAAGTTTTAGCAAGCAAATGACAAATGGATGCAGTGTTTTAGAAATCTGCCAACAATGCAGGAGATGATAGGAAAAGAAGAGCTGCTAAGGCCAGGAAAGCTGTACCAATGACACAGGAATTTACTGATTATAGATATAATATCACTATGGTTAAAGAGAAATGGACAATGAAATGCAAGACTAGGAAAAAGAAACAATGAGACTGGTGACTTCATGGAGGTGTTAAAAGGATATAGGAAATGGAAACAAAGCAGGAGAACGCAGTCTAAAAATGCTAGAAAGTCTGTAGAATTGAATATTATAGAAAGAGTAAAAAAGACTTGAAATAAAGGATAATTTTGAAAGAATTAATTTTACAATTTTACGTGATGGAAAGATATCTGAGGATATATAAATATATATATAACATACACACATATATACATTTACATATTACATTTACATTTTTATATATACATTTATACACACACACACACAGACACATAGAGCTCTAACTTCTCATCTCAATAATCCCTCACCCCATTCTTAGAAAATAGCCATGATTGCAGACCTAATCATCAAAAGGAAGCCTCCTAATTGCTTGGAACCCATCTCACAAACTGATATGCAAGCATAACTCTCCTTTTCTCCTTGTCTGGAAAATCTTTCTTACCTTATCTATAGCCTGTGCTTTGGGTTGTATTTTCCAGAGGCTTCACTCCATAGATTTTCTTTTCTTTCTGTGATTTTCAATCTCTCCCTTTCCTTTTTCTACCTCCCGTTTATATTTCAACAGACACAAACTATTTCCATATTAGGATAAACAGCATGGAATAAATCCAAATACCTAACCTTGATCTACCACGCCCTCATGAAACCTCTGCCCTTTCAGTACAAGTCTGTGGGGTTCTTTTATTTAAAACAGCTTTTGATGATGCAGTTGCAGCAGTAGACACACTGAGTGAAGAAAGCTTTAAGGACTCTACACTTATCATGCAGTTGTTATGTGATAATCTGACACTAAGGACTTCAGACATGCAGGGTGATGATGAAGAGCAGAATAAAGAAGCACTGCAGGATGTGGAAGATGAAAATCAGTGAGAGACAAAAGCCAACAAGAGAAACCATCTCTGACCACCCTAGACCTTCCCACCTCACCCCTCTTGGAAATTCCCCATTGTCACTGAGAGCCACCAAATCTGACTTTTACATTTGGTCTCAGTATTTAAGTTCCTTCCCTGTTGGGTTTTATTCTTTTTCTTTTTCTAGCAGTTTTCAAAAAGTTCTTAAAGGCAAGAGTAAATGTCTGTGGATTTTACTGGTCCCAGCTTTTAGGTTCTTTAAGAACACTAACAGGACTGCATAGAGTTTTTTCAGCCTCACTGTACAGTCGCCTGCCAGATGTGGCAAATCACCATTAGAAATGGAATTACATTTGAAAATCATTAGAATTTTACATCATGCAAGCATCTAAGTGAGAGGCTAATCACACTATAGAGGTGTATGTGGTGTTATTTTCCCTTTTTCTAATTGTTTAAATTGAATTTTATACCAATGTTTAAAATTAATTGGATGTTAGCTCGAGGTGGTAAAAGGTTGTTTGGGGAGTTTGTTGTAATGGCTTTGCTGTAAAAAAAGTGTTTCAAACTGCTGAAATGTTGCTGAAAAGCATGGTGCTGGTAACAGCTCAACAATCTGTGGCTGTCCATTCTTGCCTACTTTTCCTGTCCCTTTGAAACAGATTAGCATTGAAAGTGGAATGGAGAAGCCTGCATGTGTGTTCAATTCCTTGTTTCTTCTTCCCTCTCCCCCTGGGCTCCGCCCCTCCCCTCCTTCACTGACTCAACCTCTTTTATTCAGTATGTGTAATTTGAAGCTAATTTGTACTACTGGATATCTGACTGGAGCCACAGATACAGAATCTGTATTGCTTTTACTGAAACACAGCATGTATTAACATTAAGCTTGAGTAAAACAAATCTAAATTTAAAATGACGAAAAAGTCTAAACACTTACTGTTCAAGGTGAACACATTTCACCTACCTTCCATTTACTTATATTTATATTGCCATTTATATTGCCCTGTCATAACACCACTGAAACTGCCCTCCACAAAGTATCATATTATTGACTTACTTCTAATGTGTTCATTTCAGTTCAGTCGCTCAGTCATGTCAGACTCTTTGCAACCCCATGGACTACAGAACTCTAGGCTTCCCTATCCATTATCACTCCTGGAGTTTGATCAAACTCATGTCCATCAAATCAGTGATGCCATCTAACCATCTCATCCTCTGTCATCCCCCTTCTCCTCCTGCCTTCAGTCTTTCCCAGCATCAGGGTCTTTTCTAATGAGTCAGTTCTTCACATCAGGTGGTGAAAGTATCAGAGCTTCAGCTTCAGCATCAGTCCTTCCAATGCATATGTAAGACTGATTTCCTTTAGGATGGACTGGTTGGATCTCCTTGCAGTCCAAGGGACTCTCAAGAGTCTTCTCCAACACCACAGTTCAAAGGCATCAATTCTTCAGCGCTCAGCTTTCTTTATGGTCCAACTCACACCCATACATGACTACTGGAAAAATCATAGCTTTGACTAGATGGACCTTTGTTGGTAAAGTAATGTCTCTTCTTTTTAAAACGCTGTCTAGGTTTGTCATAGCTTTTGTCCTAAAAGTATAGAAGACTTTTAGACCATATTTCATTTGCTTTCTTAGTAAGATTTGATACTATTGACCTGCTTTTCTTTTGTGAAGGAGTTTCTTTTTAATCTTGTAAAAACACAATTGCCTGCATCCTATTCTATGTTGTGTACCCCTTGGTTTTTTTTTAAATCTGCGCCTTAAAAGTTTGTGATGCTGAGGGCATAGTCCTTGCACCCATCTTTTCTAAATCTGCCTTTATTATCTTGTCTATTATTAAATCTCCTTTTATTATCTTGTCTATTATTAAATCTCCCTTTATTATCTTGTCTATTCCTTTGGCTTTGCTTATCATCTGTATGTTGAGGAATCCAATAGTATATTTTCCTATCCCCTTTCCTTCACCTAAATTCCAGAATCACATATGCTCACTAATTTCATGAAAACAAGTTCTGGGTTTTCTAATAGGCATCATATTCCAACTTGTTTCATAGAAATAAGTTCTGGATTTTCTTATAGGTATCAGATTTGTCCAAGCCAAAAATGTTTACCCAGCTAGTAAAGAATCTGCCTGCAACCTGGGAGACTTTGGTTCGATCCCTGGGTTGTGAAGATCCCCTGGAGAAGGAAAGGCTACTCACTCAAGTATTCTGGCCTGGAGAATTCCATGGATTGCCCATAGGGTCACAGAGAGTCAGACACAACTGAGTGACTTTCACTTCACTTCACTTCACACTCTATCAATTAATCATCGAGTCTTGCTTTAAGAATATTATATAACCAGGTAATTTGGAATATAAATAATTTCTAAGAAGCTTCAAAATATAATTTTAAAACTGCTGGCAATATTTTTGGACACAGCAATTGTCCAAAATTTGTCCAAAATTTGGAGTTTCAATTTCTTTTGGAAAAATCCCTAGAATTATTCTTTTATTATATAAATACAAAGTGATTTCTCATCCATTGTTCTTGGGAAAAAATTGTGAAGTTTCTACCGATCTCTTAAGTAGTGACTATAACTTAAAACACTGGAGTGCTTATTTAGCAGAACTGCTTCCTTGAAGAGTGAGAGAAATATTTATTATTTTGGGTTTATGGGTTTTTCCCCTTTTATTCTAAATATATATGTTGACAGTAGTATCTCTGAAGAGTATTATTCATGGAAGCAGTGAGGGGTGGGTGACGGTGTATGTGTGTTTGTTTGCACGTGAGCTTAGGGTAAATGCACACATCAGTACCTATAAGTGTGTATATCATGGTAAAGAGTTACCTAGAGGAGATAGGAAGCAGAGATGAGAGACAGTAGGAAAAAGGTAGAGAAATATCGTCACCCCATGTAGTTGACATGATCCTAAACGAAAGGGCCATATTCCCTTTCTAGACTGAAACTTGTCATGTCCCTTTATTCTACATGGAGTAGAGCTCAAGTTCTTCGCTTAAGAGCTCCCACATCCTTGTGATTTTACCAATAAATATTTTCTTTTCCTATCTGGGTCAGTTTAAAGTGCTTTAACAGAATAATATAGACAGTGGTTTAGATAAGAAAAATTTATTTTTCACAGTTTCAAAGGCTGGAAGACTGAGATCAGGGTGTCAATACGACCTGTTCTTGGTGAGGGCCCGCCTTCTGATTCACAGGCAGTTACCTTCTCCCTGTATCCTGATGTGACAGAGAGAAAATGTTCTGGTTTATTCATTTCTTTGTAAGGGCACTGATCCCATCATGGGGTCTCTATCCTTATGACCTAAACTAACCCTAATTATTTATCAAAGGCCCGACCTCCAAATACTGACACACTGGCGATTAAGGTTTTAGCATATACATTTGGGGAAGACACAAACATTCAGTCTATAGCAGCTACTATTTTTAATGGCTACACCACAGTCAGAAAAAAAAAGCAAAACAAAAAACTTTTGTTGATTAGGACATCTTTTCCTTAAAAGTTTTAATCATTGATGAAGTTTTATTGAGATTTTCACTCAGTTGTCCTGGAAATGCAATCAATGGACAGGAGAGCTCAGTTCCAATACAGGCTCTGTTGCAAAGCAGAGCCACTGCATAAGTCATTTAGTTTTCTGATGCTTTAGTTTCCTCTTTTAAAAATAAGGATATTTAGCTGGATGACTTCTAAAAAATTCTTCATTCATAAAGTTCTGATTATATGATTGAAACATGTAGCATGTGCCATGCAATGGTTGTTAAAATATTTTATCAGTGCAGTTACCTCACTATAAAGCTCCCCAAAATAGATACTTTTAGCAATAATGATTCCAAAAATCATTTTTAAGACGATATTTTTAAAATATTTTAAAAATGATCTTAAAAAGTAGAGTAACGAGAAAGCTGTTTTTTTTTTTTTTTCAAACTTATACTAATTGCTGGAAACTCTCCTTACACCAAAAAGCCAGGAGTCCTACAGGCTATACAATTAGTCCAATCTGTGCTGTTAAATAATCCCACAAGCACAGTGCTGGTAGGGGGCCTGTATGCCTCTTTGTGATGTGACACTGGAAATCTTATAGGATTCTAAGAATGAGAAATAATTGCCTTTTAATGCCACTGCAGTCTTTAGCAGGTATGCCAAGGAGAGCAAAGAGCACACAGCAATTTGGTAAGGAGGAATATCCTCTCAGACAGGGGCGTATGATCACTTGAGCTTTTCTTCCACCAAGATCACTTCCAGCCAAAGCATAAAGTCCCCTCTAAATATTACTGAATAATGTTAAGTAAACAATTCAGACTTACACCAGAAATATATGCTGCTGCTGCTGCTGCTAAGTCCCTTCAGTCGTGTCCAACTCTGTGTGACCCCATAGACGGCAGCCCACCAGGCTCCCCGCTCCCTGGGATTCTCCAGGCAAGAACACTGGACTGGGCTGCCATTTCCTTTTCCAGTGCATGAAACTGAAGAGTGAAAGTGAAGTTGCTCAGTCATCTCTGACTCTCAGCGACAAGATCTAAATTAATAATATATTTTTCTACTGCTGTATTCTCATACTGTGCATCAAAGACAGTTTCCTGACTGAAAGGCTATATGTTGTAGGCTTATAGACTATAAACTGAACAATAAACAAATCTATACATTTTCTTCTCATAAGCCACCTTTCTCCCCCTAAGATACCCCAGTCATGTTTTCCAAAACATATTTTACAAACATTTCACAATCAAAGCTGACAAAGATATTAACATGCCATAGTGGCTATGCTCAAGGCTTTCAAGTGAATAAGTAGACTATACAAAAATCAAGTGAAAGCTGAGATGTTAGCATTAATCTAAACTGTCCACTTTGTCAGTAAAAGTCTTCTTTGCTCTAGGTTTGTGGGGTATAGTAGCTCATAAAAGGCAAGGAACATTAAAAAAATACAAACTCCATGTTTACATATGCATTTTAAAAAACTAGGAAATATCTGATGATATACAAGGTATACAAGACGAAGGAGTATTTAGCATAAATATGCAGGGCTGGGAATAGGATAAGCATAGTAAAGTACTCAACTTGGGTGCAAAATTTAAGAGAATAGCAAAACCTTCAATAATCAAGGTATATCTATTGTGATATTTTTTAAATAACATGCCCAAATTCCATGATACAATCTAAAAAATTAAATAAAAATAATGTGTTACAGATTTTTTCACTTTCAGTTCAGTCTCTAGTACGGCTTGGCTTTTTCTTGTTAGACTTTGAAGCTTAGAAAAAATTCTGAATTTAAGATAAAAGCTTCAGTGTAACATTCTAGTATTGCTCTACTTTGGCACTAAACACATTTTGCAGATGCAGATTAGAGTCTGCCTCACTTACGTCCTAAACGTATTCCTTATGTCTCTTCAAGTGTATGCTAAGATCTTCAAGGCAAGAATCATGTCTTCTGTTTCATATGCTGTGTTACACATGCAATGATTGCATGATTAATCCTTATTAATAAATTGGTTGGATTAAATGTTTGCTGATAATATAGCTTTCCCATTAATTCTTAAGCTCTCTTTTCAATATGCCAAAATAAATACAGAACAAAAAAGATGTACTGTGAGGGATAAGAATTTATATTATAATATATGTTTTGAATGTTTTGAAATGTATTATGTTTCATCTTTTTTCAAAAGAATATAAGTTGGCTGTCAAATTATATAAAAGTACATCAAAGCTGCATATTTTCACATTGCTTATTTAACTTACATGCAGGGTATATCATGTGAAATGCTGGGCTGGATGAAGCATAAGCTGGAATCAAAATTGCCAGGAGAAATATCAATAACCTCAGATATGCAGATGACACCACCCTTAAGGTAGAAAGCAAAGAACTATAGAGCCTCTTGATGAAAGTGAAGAGGAGAGTGAAAGAATTGGTGAAAGAGTTGGCTTAAAGCTCAACATTCAGAAAACTAAGATCATGGCATCTGGTCCCATCACTTCATGGCCAATAAATGGGGAAACAATGGTAACTTAGAGACTTTATATTTTAGGGCTCCAAAATCATTGCAGATGGTGAGTGCAGCCATGAAATTAAAAGACGCTTGCTCCTTGGAAGGAAAGTTATGATCATCTTAGAGCATTAAAAAGCAGAGACATTACTTTACCAACAAAGCTTCATCTAGTCAAAGCTATGATTTTTCCAGTATCATGTATGGATGTGAGAGTTGGACTATAAAGAAAGCTGAGTGCCAAAAAATTGATGCTTTTGAACTGTGGTGTTGGAGAAGACTCTTGAGAGTCCCTTGGATTGCAAAGAGATCCAACCAGTCAATCCTAAAGGAAATCAGTCCTGAATATTCATTGTAAGGACTAATGTTGAAGCTGAAACTCTAATACTTTCAACACTTTGCCACCTAATGCGAAGAACTGACTCATCAGAAAAGACCCTGATGTTGGGAAAGATTGAAGGCAGGAGGAGAAGGGGATAACAGAGGATGAGATGGTTGGATGGCATCACTGACTCAATGGATATGAGTTTGAGGAAGCTCTGGGAGTTAGTGGTGGACAGGGAGGCCTGGCATGCTACAGTCCATGGGGTCCAAACAGTCAGACACAACTGAGTGACTGAACTTACTGACTGTACTTTTGTGGAAATAAGGAAAGATTCTATTTCCAATTTATCAATGTAATCAAGATAGATTATTTTTTGAAAAAGTGGTTTACTGGGAAGTATAAGAAAAGGAGATAGTGAGATAACAGAAAAATAAGCTATGAAGTGTTTAACTTACATATTTCTAATGGTAGTTTCTTTGTAATAGAAAATAAAAATATGGTTAGCCTAAAAATATAGGTTAAATATGTTTTAATTTTTATCAAATGCAAATCAGTGTAAGAGAACAATGAAACTTCTAAAAACCAGATATGGACTATGTCAGTCAGTCAGTCAGTCGGTCAGTTTGACTATCCTTATCCTTTCATTTCCTTTTGCCAATTAATTTTTCTCATGTTTTACTTACATGTAATCATAACTATTACAGAATCAGTAAGACTTTGTTTACAAAGAAACATCTATTATTTTTGCAACATGCAGGAGAAGTTTCCTATTTACAGTTTTCTATCATTGGAGATACCTTATATACCTAGCCTCTGCCAAATAGGTACTCTGCCTTTACATTGATGTTCATAAATTGCCTTAAGTCCTTTTATTTTCTGTGGTATATGGTTTTCCATAGCACATATTCTAGTTTTTCCATATGATGGCTTAATTCTGATTTGAATTGTGTCCCCAAAATTTGTATGTTGAAGAGCTAATCCGCAGTATCTCAGAATGTGGTATTGGTTGGCAACAGTGTTTTTATAGAGGGGATTCAGTTAAAATAAGGTCATTGTTCAGTTCAGTTCAGTCGCTCAGTCATGTCCGACTTTTGGCAACCCCATGGACTGCAGCACACCAGCTCCCCATTCCATCATCAACTCCCAGAGCTTGCTCAAACTAATGTCCATTGAGTCAGTGATGCCATCCAACCATCTCACCCTCTGTTGTCTCATTCTCCTCGTACCTTCCTTCATTCCCAGCATCAGGGTCTTTTCCAGTGAGTCAGCTCTTCTCATCTGGTGGCCAAAGTATTGGAGCTTCAGCTTCAGCATCTGTTCTTCCAAGGAATATTCAGGACTTATTTCCTTTAGGATGGACTGGTTTGATCTCCTTGCAGTCCAAGGGACTCTCAAGAGTCTTCTCCAACTCCACAGTTCAAAGCATCAGTTCTTCAGTACTCAGCTTTTTTATGTTCCAACTCTCACATCCATACATCACTACTGGAAAAACCAAAGCTTTGACTAAATGGACTTCTGTTACCAAAGTAATGTCTCTGTTTTTTAATATGCTGTCTAGGTCATTGGGATGGACTCTAATCCAGTACAACATGTCCTCATAAAAAAGGGAAATTTGGAGACAGACTCACACAGGCAGAATGTCACGTGGAGATGAAGGCAGAGATAAGAGTAATGCTTCTACAAACCCTTCTACAAGCCAAGGAATGCCAAAGATAGCCAGCAAACCAGCAGGAACCAGAGAGGCAGGGGGTAGGTTCTTTCCTCACAGTTCTCATAAGGAGTCAACTCTGCTGACACTTTGATCCTTGGACTTCTAGCCTCCAGAACTGTGAGGCAATACATAATTGTTGTTTAAGCCACCCAGTTTGTGTTAACTACCACACCATAGCAAACTATACAGTGACAAAATCAACATTTAATTTAGATTTCAAACAACTGAAATTTTAACAAGTGCATAATCAATTGGCTTGAAAAAATTACAGTTTTTGAAAGAGATTATTTTGTATGTTGGCTTTATCTCTTACCTTTCATACAACATAAATACCTATATGTCATTGATCTAAAAGGCAGGTGCATGAATGCTAAGTTGCTTCAGTCGTGTCCGACTCTTTGTGACCCTATGGACTGTAGCTGCCAGGTTCGTCTGTCCATGGAATTTTCCAGGAAAGACTATTGGAGTGGGTTGCCATTTCCTCCTCAAGCGGATCTTCCCAACCCAAGGATTGGACCTGCATCTCAGGTACCTCCTGCATTGGCAGGTGAATTTTTTTAACCACTAATGCCACATGGAAAACCCCAGATTAAGCATAGAGGAAAGAATGATGTTTATATTTAGTATGTAATCAGAAAAGTAAAGTCATATGAGGACAGAGACTAAATAAAGTTTGAAGGATGAATTGTATTTTTGCTTGGACAAGTGTGCAACTGACACTTTAGACAAGGTAACAAGGGCTAATAGAGGCAATAAACATATTTAGAGAACTCAAGTAGTTTGGTAAGGCCATGGCAAAAACTTCATTCATGGAGGAAACAGGTTAATCCATAGGTGGTGATGAGAGTCATTCTGTATAAGAAGTAACTGGGCTTCTCAGCTGGTACAGTGGGAAAGAATCTGCCTGCCAATACAGGAGATGCAAGAGATGCAGGTTTGATTTCTGGGTCAGGAAGATCCCCTGGAGGAGGAAATGGCACCCGTTCCCATATTTTTGACTTGAAAATCCATGGACAGAGGAGTAGTCTGGCAGGCTGCAGTCCAGGGATCGCAAACAGTGGGATACAACTGAGAGACTGAGCATACCAGAAGTCACTAAAAGAAAGATACTAGGGATGGTATAAATACAATTTTCACTTAAAAAAAAAAAAAACTCTAATGGAGGGCTAGAGGACAGCTGCATAGAGTGGCTGTTGCTGCTGCTTAGTCATGTCAGCTGTGTCAGACTTTGTGCGACCCCACCCCCTTGGACTGTATAGCCTGCCAAGCTCCTCTGTCCATGGGACTCTCCAGGCAGGAATACTGGAGTGCGTTGCCATTCTCTTCCTCATGCATAGAATGGAGGTACCAGTAATTATTTTTGCAATTATGGTCATCTCATATGCCCACTAGGTTGTGCCCTATACAGCTCTAGGGACACCATTCTCAAACTCCACTGGTAATGCTGCATCCTACAAGCAATATTTATGAGGAGGGACACTGAGGCCCTAAAGTGATATTCTAAGGATGCACGGTGAAATGTTAAGAAATAAAATTGAAATAAAACAGAGAGCTATTGGATACTAGAGTAAAGGCTGAAGAAGGAGTCTAAGTGATTTTACATATTTTGTCTTTAATTGCTAACACTACTCCAATAAGACAGTAAATGTAGTAAAATAAAAACAAAAACAAACTGCAGTTTTGAATGGAGTCTGCAGAAGACAAAAATATTCTGTTAGTTTCTTTTCCCCCAATAATCATAGGTTAATATTTAAATGGAAATTTTTAAAAACAACATTGTGTTCAAACTGATTTTGAATTTAAATAGTATTTCATTTGTAAAAGGATCCTGGCATATGGCACACAACTGTCAGCTCTAAAATGTTTTTACCATTGGCCCTCATCTCTTCCCCAAATGTTGGACTATTTAACTGTTTAGAACAAAGGAAAATGGAGTTAAGTGGCCTAGTTAACAAATTTCTGATTTCAAACATTGCATAAATCAAAGCTAATACATTTCACTATAAAGGTCCATTCCATAGCTAACTGACTTTGTACTACCAGTGAAAATTTAGCTGCTGACATGTTTTTAAAACTTTTATTCAATTAATCCATTCTAAGTACTCTTTTATTGAGAGAATAAATAAAAGGGATAGTGAGATAGTTGGATATAGGGCAACACTATAGTTATAAATAAATGTCAGTACAATAGCCAAGAGCTTCTATATACCCTAAGTCAGTGAAATTGTCACATTTTTAAAAGGGATTGCTAAAATGTATTCAGATTAAAATTTAACTTCCTGTGTAAAAAGTATTTAAATAATTTTGCAGAGAAAAAGAGAAAGAAGATACAAGCAGACAGAAGTAAGTTTAAACAATACTGAAGATTGTAAGTAGATACAAATAAGAACACGAAGATCTCCTGATGGTCAACATATTGATAGAATGTCTGCTTCTTCTCTCATTCATGAGAACAGTTTAGGAAAAGTGTGGTTTTCAAAAAGTAGGTGGTCTGGTGGGATTGAGTGCTACACTTGGAATAGATTTCTGACCACAGTGCCAGAGGAGAAAAATGGCCCAGGAATTCAGGAACATATCCAGTTTGGTAGTAATATTTTCCAAAATTAACATGAAACACTTTATTCAGTCTTATTTTTACTGGATCAAATCTGAATGATTTTATTTTGTTGTCTCATTGGGTTGGTTTAAGCCTTGTTGATATGGCATGTAAACAAAATATTTCTACCTTTGTATAGGAAAAGAAGTTAAAAGCACAGAAATTTAATTTGAAAAAGAGCCCAACTGCTATCACTTTTTCTATCCTTCTCCTCTATGGCAATATGATTGTAATAAAACTATACATACCTTTCTGCAGGGTCAAAATTTAGCCCAAGATTATTATTATTTACATCAAAATAACAGTCATAAAAGTGATCTGGAATCTCCATTAGTGTCTTAGTTTATCAGTTCAGTTCTGTCGCTCAGTCGGGTGTGACTCTTTCCTACTCCATGAACCACAGCACACCAGGCCTCCCTGTCCATCACTGACTCCCGGAGTTTACCCAAACTCATGTCCATTGAGTCGGTGATGCTATCCAACCATCTCATCCTCTGTCTTCCTGTCCTCTTCTTCTCCTGCCCTCAATCTTTCCCAGCATCAGGGACTTTTCAAATGAGTCAACTCTGCATCAGGTGGCCAAAGTATTGGAGTTTCTGCTTCAACATTAGTCCTTCCAATGAACACCCAGGACTGATCTCCTTTAGGATGGACTGGTTGGATCTCCTTGCAGTCCAAGGGACTCTCAAGAGTCTTCTCCAACACCATAGTTCAAAGCATCAATTTTTCAGCACTCAGCTTTCTTTATAGTCCAAATCTCACATCCATACATGACCATAGGAAAAACCATAGCCTTGACTAGACAGACCTCTGTTGACAAAGTAATGTGTCTGCTTTTTAAGATGCTATCTAGGTTGGTCATAACTTTCCTTCCAAGGAGTAAGCATCTTTTATTTCATGGCTGCAGTCACCATCTGCAGTGATTTTAGAGCCCTCCAAAATAAAGTCAGCCACTGTTTCCACTGTTTATCCATCTATTTGCCATTAAGTGATGGGACTGGATGCCATGATCTTAGTTGTCTGAATGTTGAGCTTTAAGCCAACTTTTTCACTCTCCTCTTTCACTTTCATCAAGAGACTCTTCAGTTCTTTTTCACTTTCTGCCATAAGGGTGGTGTCATCTGCATATCTAAGTTATTGATATTTCTCCCAGCAATCTTCATTCCAGCTTGTGTTTCTTCCAGCCCAGCGTTTCTCATAATGTACTCTGCAGAGAAGTTAAATAAGCAGGGTGACAATATACAGCCTTGACGTACTCCTTTTCCTATTTGGAACCAGTCTGTAGTTCCATGTCCAGTTCTAGCTGTTGCTTCCTGATCTGCATATAGGTTTCTCAAGAGGCAGGTCAGGTGGTCTGGTATGCCCATCTCTTGAAGAATTTTCCACCGTTTTTTGTGATCCGCACAGTCAAAGGCTGTGGCATAGTCAATAAAGCAGAACTAGATGTTTTTCTGGAACTCACTTGCTTTTTCCATGATCTAGCAGATGTTGGCAATTTGATCTCTGGTTCCTCTGCCTTTTCTAAAACCCGTTGGAACATCTGGAAATTCATGGTTCACGTATTGCTGAAGCCTGGCTTGAAGAATTTAGTGTCAAAGAAAACTCAGATCCATGTTAGGTTTTTTATTTAAATATCAGTTGAAACCAAACAATAGAAACATCAGATGCTGATTTCTTTAAAGATTTAACTTGAATCTAATTCCACATTTTTGACTTTGTAAATCTCTTTAAAGTTTATATCATCATTCAGATTATTTTCATAGCCACTTGACCAACACAGGATGGAAAATTTAAAATGCTGGTGAAATACTTTTTAAAAGGCCTAGACTCATAAAAGTAAATATTCCACATATGTGAAGATTAATCCTTTTAGCTTGATTTTCTTTAATAGCATTTTTAAAAACTGTATATGATACTGAACCAACTAATTTATCTGAACAGTATCTGTAATACTCTTACCACCACCATGGATGAGAGATTGAATGGACACTATTTTCACATGTGTAACAACTAATGAGAAAACAAATGATGAAAAAAGATTCATCTCATGCCTCTCTTTTAATGTCTTACTACAATAAGACATTATTTACTTTTAATTACAGGAAGATTCCAAAAATAACTTAATTTAAAACTCATTATACAATGAAAAATATGTTGATCAGTAATTTTGTTTTCACTGATGAGTTTAAAGTTGTGTGTGTATTTTTTTTTCCTGTCATGCCCAGATATCAGATATATTTACTACATTTAAACTTTTGCAGATATCTTATCAGTTCTACTACTCTGTGGCTTAAAGGCATATTGCAGCTCTAGGAGCATGTGTTTGACAATGTTGTAAAGCAGCTGGTACAGACAAAAGCTGGCAGAATACATGGCAGGGAATAAAATAAGACTTTGCTAGTGGCCATTGGTAAGTTTTTTTATCTTGAATATAAATTGTTACTAGAGCACTCTTGTTAGCAACTGTCTTTATTATAGTATTTTGAATGTCTATATTTTTTAAATAAAAAAGTAAAGTTTCTATCAGCTCAGTTCAGGCACTCAGACGTTTCTGACTCTTTGCAACCCTATGGAATGCAGCACACCAATCTCCCCTGTCCATCACCAACTCCCAGAGCTTGCTCACACTCATCAGTGATGACTTTGCTCAATGAGTCGCCAATGCCATCCAGTCATCTGATCCTCTGTCATCCCCTTCTCCTCCTGCCTTCAATCTTTCCCAGCATTAGGGTCTTTTACAATGAGTCAGTTCTTTGCACCAGGTGGCCTAAGATAAGTTAGTTGGTTCAATATCATATACGTTTTTAAAAATGCTATTAAAGAAAAGTGACTAAAAGGATTAAGCTTCACATATGTGGAATATTTGACTTTTATGAATCTAGGCCCCAAAGTATTGGAGCTTCAGCTTCAGCATCAGACCTTCCAGTGAATACTCAGGACTGATTTCCTTTAGGATTGATTGGTTGGATCTCCTTGAAGTCCAAGGGACTCTCAAGAGTCTTCTCCAACATCACAGTTCAAAAACATCAATTCTTCAGAATCAGCTTTCTTTACAGTCCAACTCTCATACCCATACATGACTACTAGAAAATACATAGCTTTGAATAGATAGACCTTTGTTGGCAAATACCTCATTTGAATAAATGGTCCTTCTTTTTGACCCAGTCTGTGAAGAAAGGAAAGACATACCCATTTGAATGCAGAGTTCCAAAGAATAGTAAGGGGAGATAAGAACCTCCCTCAGTGATCACTGAAAAGGAATAGGGGAAAACAATAGAATGTGAAAGACTAGAGATTGCTTCAAGAAAATTAGAGATATCAAGGGAACATTTCATGCAAAGATGGGCTCAATAAAGGACAGAAATGATATGGACCTAACAGAAGCAGAAGATATTAAGAAGAGGTAGCAAGAATACACAGAAGAACTATACAAAAAAGATCTTCACAACCCAGATAATCATGATGAGGTGATCACTCACCTAGAGCCAGACATCCTGGAAGGTGAAGTCAAGTGGGCCTAGGAAGCATCACTACAAACAAAGCCAGTGGAGGTGATGGAATTCCAGAGGAGCTATTTCAACTCCTGAAAGATGATGCTGTGAAAGTGCTGCACTCAATATGCCAGCAAATTTGGAAAACTTCTAATCCCAAAGAAAGGCAATGCCAAAGAATACTCAAACTACTGCACAACTGCACTCATCTCACACACTAGCAAAGTAACACTCAAAATTCACCAAGCCAGGTGTCAGCAATACGTGAACTGTGAACTTTCAGATATTCAAGCTGGTTTTAGAAAAGGCAGATTGAACATCTGGAAGTTGTTCCTCTGGTTCAGAGGAACCAGAGGTCAAATTGCCAACATCTACTGGATTATTGAAAAAGCAAAATGTTCCAGAAAAAATATATATTTTTGCTTTATTGACTATGCCACAGCCTTTGACTCTGTGGATCACAATAAACTGTGGGAAATTCTGAAAGAGATGGGAATACCAGACCATTGGACCTGCCTCTTGAGAAATCTGTATTCAGGTCAGGAGCAACAGTTAGAACTGGACATTGAACAACAGACTGGTTCCAAATAGGAAAAGGAGTATGCGAAGGCTGTATATTGTCACCCTGCTTATTTAACTTCTATGCAGAGTACGTCATGAGAAATGCTAGGCTGGAAGAAGCACAAGCTGGAATGAAGATTGCTGGGAGAAATATCAATAACTTAGATATGCAGATGGCACCACCCTTATGGCAGAAAGTGAAGAAGAACTAAAGAGCCTCTTGATGAAAGTGAAAGAGGAGAGTGAAAAAGTTGGCTTAAAGCTCAACATTCGAAAAGTAAGATCATGGCATTCAGTCCCATCATTTAATGGTGAATAGATGGAGAAACAGTAGAAACAGTGGCTCACTTTAATTTTGGGGGCTCCAAAATCACTGTAGAATGTGACTGCAGCGAGGATATAGAAAGATGCTCACTCCTTGAAAGAAAAGTTATGACCAACCTAGACAGCATATTAAAAGCAGAGACATTTCTTTGCCAACAAAGGTCTGTCTAGTTAAGGTTATGTTTTTTCCAGTAGTCAGGTATGGATATGAGATTTGGACTATAAAGAAACCTGAGTGCCAAAAAATTGATGCTTTTGAACTTCAGTGTTGGAAAAGACTCTTGAGAGTCGCTTAGACTGCAAGGAGATCCAACCAGCCCTTCCTAAAGGAAATCAGTCCTGAATGTTCACTGGAAGGACTGATGTTGAAGCTGAAACTCTAATCCTTTGGCCACCTGATGAGAAGAGCTGACTCATTTGAAAAAGCCCCTGATGCTGGGAAACATTCAAGGTGAGAGCAGAAGAGGATGACAGAGGATGAGATGGTTGGATGGCATCATCAACTCAATGGACATGGGTTTGAGTAAACACCAGGATTTTGTGATGGACAGGGAGGTCTTGCATGTTGCAGTCTATCGGGTTGCAAAGAGTCGGACATGACTGAGCAACTGAACTGAACTGAACTGCCATCTAACCACATATACTTTTATGGGAAGTGCTACCAAACCACTTTATGCATGGTGTTGTAACATCTGGAAATAATAAATCAATTAAAAAAATACTATCAGCCATCCAACACACAACTTAATGCTGACAGATTAATTTTCAAATAAATTCATATTTAAATTTAACTTAGTTGGTTTTAGTTACTCAGAGATATATGCAAAAATTTATTTGTTGAGTTGAAAATTCAGGTACCTTGGAATAATGCTTGCTACCAAAGGAGGATTTTAACTGTTACCAAAATGATCTTCCTATTTATTTAACAGAATTGGTATGTTGCATTGTGAATAGCATAGAGATAACATAGTTCATACTCTTTATGATTAACTTTATCGAGCATTGAATAATCTCTAAGTTTTTAAAATTTTAAGTTAATTTCCTATTAATTCTATTAAAATTCTTTGCCCTTGATTAGTCTGCTTTGAAGAGACTTACTATCAGGGAAGTTTTCCTTTCTTGAGACTGTGCTTCCTTTTATCAGTTTAATGAACTGGTTATATCCTGAGCAATGTCTTCTTTACTTCCTTTACAGGCTGTGTCTTATTACATTTTTATTATCTATATATTTATCCCATCACTTATTAAACACAAAATTATTTTATAAGGAAAGATCATGTCTTTTTTTTCCCAAATTTATTTACCAGTTCCTTGTAGGGATTAAAATCCACTCTTTTCTTTTCATAGACTTCTCTAATGGCCATGCAGCAATAAATATTGCTCCGCATGTGAAATCACAAATCTAAACACCTCTTAGACTTCACTTCTTATTCTTGTTCTATCGGTCATTACTAAATGCCTGTTATGTGACTTTACCAGGACTCCTATTAACCCCTAAACTTATTATTTATTTTTTCTTTTTTTTCAAACTCATTACTTCAAATATAACTCTTCCTGTTTTTACAATTCTTCCTACCCTGTTTGGAGGCTTGCTATTAGCGTTTTCATTACTATTCTCCAAATATTATTCACAACTAGGTCATCAATACCAATCATACACTTATCACAATTACTGTTTGAACTATTGCCTATTTTCTCTAAATCTTATACCAACCAATCACTTGATCTCTCCTCTTACCTCACAGACAAAATTCTACAATTTTCTGCCTCTAAAGTCAAACCTTACCTATATCCTCTCCATGTGGTAGAAAAAGACTGAAAGAAGCAAGGGCAGAAGCAGGGGAATAGGTCTAGTAGCTAGATGTAAGATGAACAATGGCTTGGACTAGGAGAGCATGGTGGAAGCAGTGAGATACTGCTGAGATCTGGAAATATAAAGATACAACCACTACTGATGTTCAGTTGAAGGGAAAGAGGATTCAAGAATGATCCTAAGATATTTATCACATTTGTTGTTGTTCAGGTGCTAAGTCATGTCTGACTCTTTGCAATCTCATGAACTGCAGCAGACCATGTTTCCCTATCCTTCACCATCTCCCAGAATCTTCTCAAACTCATTGAGTCAGAGATACATCCAACCATCTCATTCTCTGTCCTCTCCTTCACCTCCTCCCCTCAGTTTCTCCCAGCATGAAGATCTTTTCCAGTGAGTCAGCTTTATGGTCTTCTTTATGGTCTAACTCTCACATCTGTACATGACTACATGAAAAACTACTGGAAAAACATTTAACACATAGACTTATCAATTACTTTGTGGGGAAAACTGTGAGAAGCATGTTCTGAGAAAAGTTTAGTTTTGGAGTTGTTAATTATAAAATTACCCAAGGGAATGTATCAAACAGGAATGACAGTAGAAAGTATGACAGTGGAATTCAGAGGACTATCCTGAAGTTCAACTGCAGTATGAAAAAAGAGCATGAAGCTGATGAATGATATTTTTGTGGATAATTGGGATAGTTTTCCCAGAGGAAATGGTTTTAAAGATAAAATTTAAATAATAAATGAGGATTAATTAAATGAGCAATTTGGGGATGGATGAGATTAATTCTAGGCAGAAGGAATTACTGGGAACATGTGATAACCTGAAGTAAAAAAGAGATTGGAGCAATTAAGAAATAAAGCATGGCTGAAGAATTGAGAACTTTAGAGAGTTACAATACGATCTAAGAAGTTTATTAACTTAAAAACCCTAATAGGAATTGTGTTCTTCATCTTAAGGTTAATGAGAATCCTTAAAGTGTTTTACACAGGCTCACCTTAAGGCTAATGAGAATCCTTGAAGTGTTTTACATATGCCTGTCAGATTTGCATGTCATAAAGCAAATCTGCTTGCATTTTTGGAAATGGAAAGGAGGAAAATAAAATTAGAAAGTGTTTAAACATCAAAAAGCAATAATGAAAAAGAATAGAAGGAAAGAGTTTACTTAGAAGGCTCATGAAAGGGTTTAAGAGGTAATAGGGAAAATATAATATATTAATATATTGCTAATATAGAGAAATTGATGAATCTGAGAAATTTTTGTAGAGTTTTACTGTTGCTATAAAGCCAATAAATTTTTGAATTGGTTTGGTGGTGAAAAAAGGGAAGAAATGAATTTTGTGCCAAGACATTCAACCTGAACAACTATTTAAATGTTAGTTCTGTTTATTTAGCTGGCACATAATTTGTTGTTGGAAAGATGAGTTCACTATTGGACAGACTGCCTTCTAAGAGTATTGTAAGCAACCTGTATTCCTATCTAGAAATCAAAAGGATAGTTTAAGAAATTATCCAGGGGAAATTTATAAACAATTGGATCTATAAATGAAATTTTAAAGAATAAAATAATATTTAAAGTGAGGAAAGAAGACCTAAAATAGAAGATTGAGAAAATTCAACATTAAATAGCACATGCAGTAAACAGTGTGCAAAGGCAGTTATGAAAGAGCATCCCACTAGATAGAAAGACAAGCAAAGAGCCATGGTGGTAGAGAAGCCAGGGGAAAAGAACATCTTAAGAGAAAAGCAGGGGATAATCAGTCTCCAAGCTGCTGAGTGGCCAGGTTACATAAATCCTGAAAGGAAACTTGGCACTTAAGTACAAACAAGTCACAGGTTATTTTGGCAAGTATAGTTCTCAGTGGAATGATGGACATGGCAGGTAGTTAGTCTTAGGCTGAAAAAGAAAGAGTAGGTGAGGACATGGAGAAACTGAATACAGTTGTCTGTCAAAAAATTTGTCTGACTAATTATGGACAGGAGCTACAGGATGGTAGCTAGAAGACATGAGGTGAAGGGAGTAGTCCAGTAAATTTTAGTATGAAAAAGAAAAAACTTAAATGCTATTTATAAGACAGTATGGTAAAAGAGAAAACATGTAGGGAGACAAAGCTCATCTTTGCAGAAAAATGTTTCTGAAAAGAAAGGAAGATAGGGACATTTGTTAGGAGAAATCTTGTTATAATAGCTATCATTATAATACTAGTGATAATAGCAGATTTTTAGATTTTGTAATGGAAAGCAATGAACATTAGTTTCTCTGTAAGAAAAGAGGTGACATCTATAGCTAAGAAAGATGAAATTATTGGAAGGTTGTTAGACTTGAGAATGGAAAACTTCTTAAATAGTACTTAAGTGAGGAGAATGGGAGCAAGAGAGCTTACATACACATTACAGGATTCTTGGATATGTTAAGGACTCAGATGTGGTTGGTAAACACAGATTTATCAATCTGCCTGAAGGCTAGTTTGAGAATTGCATTATCTTTTCATTCTATGTTTAGAGAACTGTCTAAACATAAAAGTTACTGTAAAATATCAGCAACTTAATTTGTTTGCCAGAAAGTACAAAAATGTGTGCTTAGTTTCTTAGTCATGCCCAATTCTTGCGACCAAATAGACTGTAGCCTGCCAGGTTCCTCTGTCCATGGGATGCTCTAGGCAAGAATACCGTAATGCGTTGCTATTTCCTTCTCCAGCGACAATAATGAATAGCGTTAAAGACAGACTTCATTTTCTTGGGCTCCAAAATCACTGCAGATGGTGACTGCAGCCATGAAATAAGAAAACACTTGCTCCTTGGAAGAAAAGGTATGACCGACCTAGACAGCATATTAAAAAGCAGAGACATTACTTTGCAAACAAAGGTCTGTATAATCAAAATTATGGCTTTTCCAGTGGTCATGTATGGATGTGAGAGTTGGACCATAAAGAAAGCTGAATGCCACAGAATCGATGTTTTTGAACTGTAGTGTTGGAGAAGACTCTTGAGAGTCCTTTGGACAGCAAGGAGACCCAACCAATCAATCCTAAAGGAAATCAATGAGTCCTGAATATTCATTGGAATGACTGATGCTGAAGCTAAAACTCCAATACTTTGGCCACTTGGTGTGAAGAACTAACTCAATGGAAAAGACCCTGATGCTGGGAAAGATTGAAGGCAGGAAAAGAAGGGGATGACAGAGGATGAGATGGTAGGATGGCATCACTGACCAATGGACATGAGTCTGAGCAAGCTCTGGGAGTTGGTGATGGGCAGGGAAGCCTGGCGTGCTGCAGTCCATGGGCTTGCAAAGAATCAGACATGACTGAGTGACTGAACTGAACTGAAAGCTTTCTACCAAAAAGTCAAACTTCTGAGATTATAATGTCTTAATTTAAGTGTGTGTGTGTATGTGTGTGTGTGTGTATCTACCACTAGGGTATCCTGTTTGAATTACTAATTCAACTTAAAATATTGAACAAAATAAACAATTTTTTACATAATATTTTGTTCTTAATTTTATGGAAGGTCTTTGATTTTCTTTTTGATATTTTACTGGAAATAGGCTTTTCATAGATAAGATTAGGAAAGTAAAATTCCTTTCTAAGAAAAGAATTTATGAGATAAATACCTAAAATTAAGGAGACAGTCAGATAGTTTTCACTGTTGAAACTTTTTATAACTATCTTTTGGAGTATATTCAGGAAAGTAATGATCATGCCCTTGCATAATAGGAAATCTTATCATATTCTTTATTGTTCCCTTCCTGTCTTTCATATTGGAAAGGAACAATGCTATCTGTTGGACAGGGTTTCATCTATACAATTTTTATAGAGATTTTATATACACATGCATGCATGCAGGAACATACACACTGAGAATCTTTAACCCTATAAATTATGGAGAAAATATTTTTCTTATATTTAAGAATGAGCAGTATTATAACCTGCATATAATTTTGCTTGCAAACTATTACATGTACTTACCATGATCTCAAAAGTTAACAATTGTCTATATAAATATGCTGACAATGTAAATGGTGCCCAAGAGCTGAGCAAGGGGATGACTCTAATTCCACTGTATAAATGTAATAAATTTATTTTTTAAAATTTATAATGATGAACAATACTTCTATTAGTATAATTTTAATGTCTCTTGAATATGTATGATATAATTTCTCTAGAGTTTCTAAGTAAGAGTAGATATCTGGTCACAGTGTGTACAAATACTTTCCTAAGCAATGCTACATTGTTTTTCTCAGTGATTTACCAATCATGTCCACTAGCCATGTGTGAAAATTGCTATTGGTCTTTGCCAAGACTTGGTGTTGACAGACTTTCTTTTTTTGAACCTAGAGGCCATACAATTTTATTTTTATTTTAATTTGCTTTCTTTCACTGAGTTTGAACATGTTAAAAATGTTTATTGGCTTTTTGTGTGAAGTAGTCATCCATGTCTTTGCCTATCTTTCTGTTGGATTGTTTGCCTTATTCCTAGAAATTTTTTCATTAAATATCTTACAACATTTTGGATATGTATCCTTTAATAGTTAAATGAGTTGCAACTATTAAAAAAGAGAGAGAGAGAGAAAGCCAAAAACCTTTTTGAGTTTCTTCTATGGAAAAAGACTATGACACCACCAGTGTACTTAGGAAATTCTTGCTGATATTATAGGTTACTAATATCTGCAATCTGAATATATTTTCTTTGACTTTAGAATACCTTTATTAATTTTTATGATTATAGTAGGAAATACTGTGCAGAAAATTTAAGGCATAGAGAATGTTATAAAAAAATTAAAAGAATAAAATATGAAGCCCTAGAAGTAATCAGAGTTAATATTTGTTGGAAATCATTCCCTAACTAACACTATATACAAAAATAAACTCAAGATATATTAAAGACTTAAACAAAGGGGCTGAAACTATTACATTATCAAAAAAAGTAAAGGAATTGTAATATTTAAAGTGTCTACTGTATGAAGCTTTACATTATTTTATCATCAGAAATAATATCTCTAATCAAATTTATTTTAAAAAGAAATTTGTAGGATTTTAGCCTTCTTTGTATTAACTGAAATGATAATATAGGGTTTCCTAGGTGGTGCTAATGGTAAAGAACCTTCCTGCCAACTCAGGAGACATAAGAGATGCAGGTTCAATCCCTGGGTCAGGAAGATCCCCTAGAGAAGGAAACGGCAACCCCTCCAGTATTTTTGCCTGGAGAATCCCATGGATAGAGGAGCCTGGCAGCCTACAGTCCACATGGTTGCAAAGAGTCAGACATGGCTGAGTGATTTATCATGCAGGCAGTGATAAATATCTCCTAAATACTGAAAGTTACATACTAACATTACATCGATAGTTATCTTCTTAACACACTGTGAATAAGCTATGCAACTTGAAAACATATATAACTTGGCAATGAATCAATTTACACTTTTTGTCCTTTGTATTTTGGTTAACAATGGAAAATATTCATAAATAATTGGGAGTTTATTATTTGAAATTAGCTAACTTTAGAATTATGCTTTTAGGCTAAAGTATAAGAAATTAGAAAAAATATTTTTAGGCTGACTAAGCTGGGACTTGGACTCTGTGATATTTAAATTGTAGGACGAAATAATGATTTGAATAAAAACCTAGACCCATACTGAGAGAGTGCAGAACAATCAAGGAAATGAAAGGAATTTTGTACATATTAATATTTTTAAGTGAAGTAAATGGAATTATGGAAATTCTCACTTAAACTTTTTCTTTTCTCCAGGTTTCTACTGAAGGATAAATTAGATGAGATAGAATATTAATATATGCCAATTTTCTAATAACTGGCCATGTCACAAGAGTTAAAACAAATTAACCTAAACATGACATAACATGGAAGCATAAACTGTGACTTCTTCTGTCCTTTCCAATTAACCTGAAATGACTAAGTTCTGACATGTTTCATAGACTCAGGCAGAGAATCTGGACACTGTATGAAGAGAACAATCATGGTAAGAGTCAAACGTTGCCCAAACATGCTCATGATATGGGAGGCATGACACACACAGCAGGTCAACACATGATTAAAGAAAGCAGAGGAAGGGAGTGGATCCTAAGCAGCATATGACAAGATATGAAATGACCATATTGTTGTTCAGCTGCCAAGTCATGTCCAACTCTTTGTTACTCTGTGAACTGCAGCATGCCAGGCTTCCCTGTAGCCTTTAATTATCTCCCAGAGTTTTCTCAAACTCATATTCATTGAGTCAGTGATACTATCTAACCATCTGATCCTCTGCCATCCCCATCTGCTTTTGCCCTCAAACTTTCCCAGCAACAGGGTCTTTTCCATTGAGTCGGCTCTTCCCATAAGGTGGCCAAAGTACTGGAGTTTCAGCTTCATCGTCTGTCCTTCCAATTAATATTTAGGGTTGATTTCTTTAAGGACTGACTGGTTTGATCTCTTTGCTGTCCTAGGGACTCTTAAGAGTCTTCTCTAGCACCACAATTTGAAAGGTGCTCAGCCATCTTTACAGTCCAGCTCTCACATCATACATGCCTACTGGAAGAACCATACTTTTGACTATACAAACCTTTGCCAGCAAAGTGCTGGCTCTGCTTTTTAATATGCTGTCTTGGTTTGTCATAGCTTTACTTTCAAGCAGCAAATGTCCTTTGATTTTGTAGCTGCAGTCACTGTCCTTAGTTATTTTGGAGCACCCCAAAAGAAAGTCTGTCATTATTTCCCTTTTTCCTCACCTATTTGCCATAAAGTGATTCTTGCCTTGAGAACCCCATGAACAATATGATTCTTGCATTGAAAACCCTCAAAACAGTAAGAAAATAACCAATTATTGGAAGTTAATAATTGAACAAAAGGAGCAACATCATGATTTCAGTAAATTATAAAATTTTGTCTAAGGTCAATAAATCTTATTTTTCTCAGATGATGTAATATAAAATATACTATATTTTTAAAGGGCCAAAATCTTCTTACTCAATATAAGCCTAAGCTCCATCATATGCTTTATATTTTGACATCAAAGTTCTAGATTTTTACATTTCAGTGCTGAGATTGTGATAAGTCTGTGCCTTTAGAGAACAAGTCTTCCTTTGCTTGCAGTTTTTATCTAAAAAATAATAACTATGAAGTTACTTTGTTCCTGTTTTTACATCTTTTATTGTCATTCAGTTCAGTTCAGTTCAGTTGCTCAGTCGTGTCTGACTATTTGTGACCCCATGGACTGCAGCATGCCAGGCTCTGCTCTCCATCACCAACTCCTGGAGCTTACTCAGACTCATGTCCATCGAGTTGGTGACCTTCCAACCATTGATTGTCATTAAAAGGGCTCATTTGGTTACTAAGCATATGCTTACTATGTACCCACCACATCCTCATTACTCTATTGGTCCTATGAACTATGTTTAATAGAAATAAAAACTAATAAAAATTTAAAATAAAAACAACTAGTATCAAATTTTGTTGAGTGAATTTCATGGGACATCAGGGTTCAGTGAAAGAGATATCTGTATTTTCTAGAAACATAGCAAACTTTATGGAAAAGATAGACAAACATTATGGGAACACAGATTTGAGGGTAATTGCAAATATCACTGTGAAGAACAACATAAAGTACAGTAAAAGTTGGTTTAAACTTGACCAAATAAAGCAAACATAAAGTCAACATTTATATGTCCCCTGAGAGACATAGTATAGAGCTTTTCCTTTGTAAATTATATATACTATTAAATATATGTAGCATATATGCATATACATAACTCTTTGTTACATATGTAAACAAATGTAATACAAACACACATTGTTCCAAAATGTCCTGAAAACATAAACAACTGTTTAGACCAACACATTGAGACCTTTCAAACTATTTAAGAGGACAATTGATTCCCTTTAGAGAAACTCTTGCTCCTATACTATACCCATGCCCCACTTTGCCTTGTATTACCCTTCTGTATCTGCAATGGGGCGGGGGGGGGAGAACTGAAAAATGTGATGTTAGGATTGTATTTAAAATAATGCCCTATCCTTCCTGGTGCTGCATTGAAATTGCCATGAAATAATTTATTTCAAGTGGTACTGAAAGAATACAATAGGCAATACTTCCAGGGTCTATAAATCTGTATTATGAGCATCACAGTATATTAAATAATCCTTTCCAATGTTCATTCTGAGATATTTACATATATGTTATTTCTTGAAGTAGATACAGATCTGCTTTTGCTGCTTTTCAGTTTGATCCCTTCATAGTAAAAAGTACAATATGAATAATCAGGTAAAAGTAGGTTTAAATTTGGGGCTTCCTTGGATGTTAAATGGACAGATAGAATTTACCTGCCCCAAAACTCAGACACATTGAATATCAAACATAATACTGAAATGTTTGAGGTAAATGAAAAAGGTAGCATCATTCTCGGTTTCAGAAGCCATGAGAAAGAGAGAGGGAGATGGATTCCATAGGACAATAGTTTGAATAGCTATTTTCATAACAAATGTTTTCAAATTATTGCAAGTAATGTGAAACTCTCTCATCAGCAGACCAGTGTTTTGTGTTTCCTGAAACAATTGGAACCGCAGTCATAAACAGTATTTCACCTCTTGCCTGGCTTGTTTCCATTTGGAGACACAGACACGTATTCATAAGGCTCTGAAATCTGGAAAAGCTGAGCAGCAAATCTGCTTGGCAGAACCTCAAAATCTCTTTTATTGCTTTTTGAATAACTGAACCTTGATTTTAAAGCCATATTTGTGGTAAAGAGAGTTTAATCCATGCCATACAAAATTGTTTATTCTAATCTAATCCAAATATCATTTCATAGTAAAATCTTTATGTCTAAAATGTCAAACATTTCATTTTCATAATAGTGATATGATTTTGTGGATAGCAAAATGATTTCTTTAAAAACACTTCTGCAAGAAGTCCTGATGTTTAGTCTTCTGAAAACAAGCCTATATTTCAGAAACATATAGTTTAAAATGCTTATCCTAGACATTCAATTTAACACATCTTGTGAAAGGCATGACATATGTAAACAAGAACATATAAATATCACATAGTAACTATCAATGTAGTAAATATATATATATATATATATAGGTGTAAATATATATATATATATATATGTGAAGTGAAGTGAAGTGAAGTGAAGTGAAGTGGCTCAGTTGTGTCCGACTCTTTGTGACCCCATGGACTGCATGGGACTCTCCAGGCAAGAGTACTGGAGTGGGTTGCCATTTCCTTCTCCAGGGGATCTTCATGACCCAGGGATCGAACCTGGGTCTCTTGCATTCCAGGCAGATGTTTTAACCTCTGAGCCACCAGGGAAGCCCATATATATATGTAGTAAATATATATATATATACACATGTGTGTATATGTATATGTGTATATATATATATATATATATATATATATATGTTGTTCAGTAATGGCAAATGTACCCAAGTTACTTCTTTGCAGGAAAAAGAAAAAAAAAACTGTAATTTTCTCCCATTTTCCCCTATGTTCATAAAATTAAAACACACTGAGTATTTTGGGGAAAAAAAGTTCAGAAATCCCATTCAGAAGATATAAATGAATTTGAAATTCTAGTTTCCTATAGTTTATTATTTCTTTATTTGGGGGAAACAAGGATTATAATTATTCTGTACTTTAACAATAAAGACATAAATTATCTCAACTTTAATTATTTTGATTTAAACTCTAAGATAGCTACTCTTTTCTCAGCTCAAGATTTTGAAGCTACTAAAACTATTAGTTCTTATTTTAATACTGTTACTTTCCTTTGTGTCACTTTCTTAGAAAATGCTTTTGAGACACACTCAAACTTCTTTGGCATTTGACTTTTTCATTCTCCTCTGGTTCTTTTATATGTCAGCTGAATTTTCCACCTGGAAAAGAACAAGTAAAATCCTGGAAGCTTTTAAATATATATATATTTACTACATATATATATATATATATATATTTACACCTATATATATATATATATATATTTACTACATTAATAGTCACTATGTGATATTTATAAGTTCTTATTTACATATGTCATGCCTTTCACAAGATGTGTTAAATTGAATGTCTAGGATAAGCATTTTAAACTATGTTTCTGAGTCATTTAAACTATATGATCTTAGTCGTTCATTAACACTCAGAAATGTTTAGGCATAAAAATAAAATTAGTAGGAATATATCTCTAATGTTACAGGTTTTAAACACCTGATCAAAAAAAATGGTTGCTAATATTTGAGTCAGATAATGAGAAAGAAAATCTGATAAATGCATAGAAACATCAAGTGTTTGTATTGCACTACTATTCAATTTATATTTAAATGTTAATTTTTTACCTCCATGGAATTAACTTTTTTTAAACATTGGAATATATAGATTGGCCCAAGTTTTCAACACAAAAAGGTCTTTGCGTGCCATTTTCCCTTTAACAGAACCATTTGAATACACTTTCCATAGCCATACTTCAAATATGTCCTTATTGTGATGTATATTTCTTGTCTCCATTTTATTTCTATTTTACTCAATTCTTTGATCCTACTTAGACCCTTTGCTTGCTGTCTTTCTTAGGGCTATAATAAATGTTGACCTTAACCTTTCTTAGCCTGTTTTTTCCTCTATGCACTTTTCCTAAACTACATAGTCCATATACTTGGTTCCCTAGATATACTATAGCATTGAAATATGCATATTACTATATGTAAAATAGAAGACCAGTGCAAGTTTGGTGCATGAAGCAGGGCACTCAAAGCTGGTGCTCTGGGACAACCCAGAGGGATGGAGTGGGGAGAGAGTTGGGAGGGGGATTCAGAATGCGGGGACACATGTACACCCATGGCTGATTCATGTCGATGTATGGCAAAAACCACCACAATATTGTAAAGTAATTAGCCTCCAATTAAAATAAATTAATTAATTAAAAATAAAGGAAAAAATAGAAAATCCATGACTCCAACTTCCAGCATAAACCAGAAGCTCATATTATGTGGTGCTAAAAGACGCTTACTCCTTGGAAGAAAAGTTATGACCAACCTAGATAGCATATTCAAAAGCAGAGACATTACTTTGCTGACTAAGGTCCGTCTAGTCAAGGCTATGGTTTTTCCTATGGTCATGTATGGATGTGAGAGTTGGACTGTGAAGAAGACTGAGTGCCGAAGAATTTGTGCTTTTGAACTGTGGTGTTGGAGAAGACTCTTGAGAGTCCCTTGGACTGCAAGGAGATCCAACCAGTCCATTCTGAAGGAGATCAGCCCTGGAATTTCTTTGGAAGGAATGATGCTAAAGCTGAAACTCCAGTACTTTGGCCACCTCATGCGAAGAGTTGACTCATTGGAAGAGACTCTGATGCTGGGAAGGATTGGGGGCAGGAGGAGAAGGGGACGACTGAGGATGAGATGGCTGGATGGCATCACGGACTCGATGGACGTGAGTCTAAATGAACTCCGGGAGATGGTGATCAACAGGGAGGCCTGGCGTGCTGTGATTCATGGGGTGGCAAAGAGTCAGACACGATTGAGTGACTGAACTGAACTGAACATTAAGCACCATAATAATTTCTAACTGGAATTCTTCCTCAAATTTATTTCTCTCACTACTTCTGCTTGGTTCAGAAAACTTTCTCTCCTCCTCTGGATTGTCTTAAAAATTAACAAGTGCTTATTCATCACGGGCAGGACTTCTCCTCAAAAGCACACTTGTAACAAAATATTCACATCACAGGTTTACACAAACCAGAGCAGAAATTCAGGCTTGTTTCTCAATAGAATTCAATTTGAGGAGAGGTGCTTTATCTGTTCCTTTCTGCATTTGGAACTCCTAAACTGTAGCACATATCAAGTAAAAATTAGTATCTGTGCAACAAGCAGATAAAAATATGTCTACTTGTCATCCTTTGGACTTCTCAGTTGTTGTTCAGTCACCCAGTCAGGTCTGGACTCTTTGCCACCCCATGGATTGCAGCATGCTAGGCCTCCCTGTCCCTCACCATCTCCCAAAGTTTGCCCAGGTTCATGTCCATTGCAATGGTGATGACATCCAGCCATCTCATCCTCTGATGCTCCCGTCCCGTTCTGCAGGCAATCTTTCCCAGCATCATGGTCTTTTCCAATGAGTCATCTGTTCACATCAGGTAACCAAAATACCTGGAGCTTCAGCATCAGTGCTTCCAATGAGTATTCAGGGTTGATTTGCCTTACAATTAATGGTTTGAACTCCTTGCTGTCCAAGGCAATTTCAGGAGTCTTCTCCAGCACCTCAGTTTGAAGGTACCAATTCTTTGGCATTCTGCTTCCTTTATGGTCCAGCTCTCACAATTGTATGTGATCACTGGGAAGATCATAGCGTAGACTATACAGACCTTTGTTGGCAGAGTAATGTCTCTGCTTTTCAACACACTGTCTAGGTTTGTCATCACTTTCCTGACAAGAAGCAATCGTCTTCTGATTTCGAGGCTGCAATCACCATACGCAGTGATCTTAGAGCCCAAGAAGAGAAATCTATTACTTCTCTCCACACCCCCCCACCTATTTGCCTTGCCTTGAAGTAGTGGGGCTGGATGCCATGATCTTAAGTTTTTTTTTTTTTTTTTTTAATATTTAGTTTTAAGCCAGCTCTTTAACTCTCCTCCTTCACCCTCATCAAGAGGTTCTTTAGTTCCTCTTTGCTTTCTATTAGAATGGTATCATCTGCATATCTGAGGTTGTTGTTTCTCCTGTCTTTCTTGATTCCAGCTTGAAACTCCTCCAATCCGGCATTTTTCATGATGTGCTCAGCATATAGGTTAAAAAAACAGGGCAACAGCAGATAGCCTTGTCATACTCCTTTTTTGATCTTGAACCTATCAGTTGTTCCATACAGGGTTCCAACTGTTGTTTCTTGACCCACATACAGGTTTCTCAGGAGACAGGTAAGATTGTCTGGTATTCCCATCACTTTAAGAGATTTTTACAGTGTGTTATGTTCCACACATTCAAAGGCTTTAGCATAGTCTACAAAACAGAGGTAGATGTTTCATCAGAAGATCCCTTTCATGGATCACTGCCTTGTTGCAGTGAAGGGGTTTGTGCAACTCAGTGAGGCTATGAGCCATGCCATGCACAGCCAGCCATGATGGTTGGGTCATAGTGGAGAATTCTGACAAAATGTGATCCACTGGAGGAGCAAATGGCAAAACACCCCAGTATACCTGCTGTGAGCACCTCATGAACTGCATAAATGGACTTCTCAGACCCATACTAATTCCTTATTCGGCTAATGAGATGCATCATTTATTTCCAAGTAGACAGGAAGCTAACCAAAATTTTAGACCACTAGAGATGAATCGCTTCTCTGCCTTTTGGCTAAGATCAAGTGTAGAACACCAGAGATGAATGTTTCAGTTTATTTACTCTTTCAATGATTATAATTACTAATGGGAAGCAAATTACTTTTTAAATTATTTAGGAAAATATTTTAACACATTATTGAAGTATAATTGGTATACAACATACTGCATGTAATCAAAATACTCATTTGACAAGCTTTGACACATCATGCATCTGCAGATCTATAACTACATCAAGATATCAATGAATCCATCACCTTTAAGTTTCCTCAAGTCTTTATGCAATCCCTCTCTTCTTTAACTATTTGCTCCTACTTTCCCCAGACAACCACTGCTTTATACTCTCTCACAATATAATACTTTGTATTTTTCAAAAAGAAACAAAAATGAAATAAAACAGTACATACTCTTTTTGACTTCTTTTATTAAGTATATGTTGGCATTCTTTGTTATTTTACATAAAAATCATACATTCCTTTTGAATTTTGAATGTAATAAAGTACTATTCCATTGTAGGGGCATACCACAATTTTTAAATCTGTTCACTTGTTGATGTACATTTGGGTTGTTTCCAGTTTGGGACTCTCAGTAATAAATCTGGTATCATCAATCTTGTGATATGCCTTCTTAAGGGCAAATACTTTCAGTGTTCTTGGGTAAATTCCTAGGATTGTAATGGCTGAATTGTACAGTAAGTTATACTAATCATACAATAAGTTCTTACTTAAGAAAAATGAATGTTTTCCAAAGTATTTTTTCCACTTTAAACTACAGCAATGTATGAGAGTTCAAGTTGTTCCATAGCTACACCAACACTTAGTAGAGTTAAAATCTTTATAATTTTAACATTCTAATAGATGTGTGCACGCATGTATGCATGCTAAGTTGCTTCCGTCATGTCTGACTCTGTGTAATCCCACAGACTGTAAATTCCAAGCTCCTCTGTCCATGGGATTCTCCAGGCAAGAATACTGGAGTGAACTGCCATTTTCTTCTCCAGGAAATCCTCCCAATCCTGGGGAGGATCAAATCCCCATCTCTTAGGTCTCCTGAGTTGGCAGGCAGGTTATTTACCACTAGCACTGCCTAGGAAGCCCAATAGATGTATAGTGGTATCTCATTATGCTTTTAACTTGCATTTCCCTAATGACTAAGAATTTGTGCATCTTTTAATGTGCTTTTAATAATTGCGAAGAAATTAAAACACATGAATCACTGACACACAAGGAAAATTTCAGTGTTGAACACTATAAACCAAACACAAATGAGAATATATCTCAAGTTCAAAAACAAGAAATCTAGTCTATATTGATTAAAAATCAGGTAATCATTAACTTTAGGACTGTTTACCAAACAGGAGTATGACTAAGGTTCTTGGGCTACTGCTATGTTCTATTTCTCTATTTGGCTGAAAGTTACAAGGGGTTTCTTTTGTTTCTGAAAGTTTATCAAGTTCACTTATGATCTGCTAACTTTTATGTGTGTGTTACATTCAATGAAAAGTTTAATTTAAAATAATAAATGCAAAAATAGTTTATCTTATCCAACAATAACAAGAGTAATGACAATAGCAACTAGGGACTTTTCTAAATATTTATTATGTGCTAGATCTTGTCAAGGCTATGGTTTTTCGAGTAGTCATGTATAGATGTGAGAGTTGGACTACAAAGAAAGCTGAGTGCAGGAGAATTGATGCTTTTGAACTGTGATGTTGGAGAAGACTCTTGAGAGTCCCTTGGTCTACCAGGAGATCCAACCTGTCCATCCTAAAGGAGATCAGCCCTGGGTGTTCACTGGAAGGACTGATGTTGAAGCTGAAATTCCAATACTTTTTCCACCTGATGTGAAGAACTGACTCATTTGAAAAATCCTGATGCTGGGAAAGATTGAGGGCAGGAGGAGAAGGGGATAACAGAAGATGAGATGATTGGATGACATCACTGACTCAATGGACATGAGTTTGGGTAAACTCTGGGAGTTGGTGATGGACAAGGAGGCCTGGTGTGATGTGGTTCATGGGGTTGCAAAGAGTCAGGCATGACTGAGTGACTGAACGGAACTGAACTGAGATTCTATACTAATCAAAAGCTAAGAAAAATTTTGAAGGGTAAGAAACAGTAGTCATTCTCCCAAATCATCCGCTGGGATGACCCAGAGGGATGGTATGGGGAGGGACATGGGAGGGGGTTCAGGATGGGGAATACATGTACACCCATGGTGGATTCATGTTGATGTATGGCAAAAATAATACAATATTGTAAAGTAATTAGCCTCCAATTAAAATAAATAAATTTATATTAAAAAATAAATGTCAATAATATCCTATACACATAAATGTTTTTAGATCTAGTGTTCATAACTTGGAAAAATACTTTACTTAGGATTTGGTCTCACAAGATATCTTTCATTAAAAATATTAATTTGAAACCCACTATACAATATGATCCAAGAAACATGATAGTTAACTCTATTATGGTGTGCAAGTAGAATACAAATAAAGTTAGGAAAATAAACTTGGAATATCAAGACATTTGTTTTTAAGAAATTAGTTGGTCTTAGAAATCAAAGATGACACAAACAGATGGAAAGATATACAATGTTCTTGGACTGGAAGAATCAATATTGTTAAAATGACTAAACTACCCAAAGTAATCCACAAATCCAATGTAACCCCTATCAATGTAACCTCTACCAACAGCATTTTTCAGACTTAGAACAACTAAATGACAAAAATACAACTTGTATGGAAACACAAAAGACCCCAAATAGCCAAAGCAATCTTGAGAAAGAAAATAGAGCTGGAAGAATCAGGCTCACTGCCTTCAGACTATACTACAAAGCTACATTAATCAAAACAGTATGGTTCTTGCACAAATACAGAAATATAGATCAACAGATAAGAATACACAGTTTACCAATGAGTGCATGTACTTATGATCTCCTAATATATGACAAAGGGGCCAAGAATATAAAATGGGAAAAAAGACAGTCTTTTCAATAAGTGGTGCTAGGAAAACTAGACAGCTCCATGTAAAAGAATGAAATTAGGGCATTCTTCAACATCATACATAAAAATACAGTTAAAATGGATTAGAGACCTAAGTGTTAGATGAGAAACCATAAAACTCTTAGAAGAAAACATAGGCAGAACACTCTCTATAGCATAAATCACAGCAAGGTCTTTTTGATCCACTTCCTAGAGTAATGAAAACAAAAATAAAAATAAACAAATGAGACCTAATTAAGCTTAATATCTTTTGCACAGCAAAGGAAACCATAAACAAGACAGCAATCTACAGAATGAAAAAAAATTTTTGCAAATGAATTGATCTACAAGAGATTAATCTGCAACATATAAAGCCTGCTCATGCAAGTCAATATTAAAAAAAATCAAAAATGGGCAGAAGATCTAAATAGATATTTATCCAAAGAAGACATACAATGGCAAAAACACACATGTAAAGGTGCTCAGCATCACTAATTATTAGCAAAATGCAAATCAAAACTACAATGAAGTCATGTCACACCAGTCAGAATGGCTATCACCAAAAATAACATACAATAAATGCTTGAGAAGATGTGGAGTATAGGGAATGCTCTTAAACTGTTGGTGGAAATGTAAATTGATCCAGTCAATATGGAGAACAGTATGGAGGTTCCTTAAAAACTAAAAATAGAGCTACCGTATGATGCACCAATCTCATTCTTGGGCATCTGTCTAGAGAAAACTATGATTTGAAAAGATGTATGAACCCCACTGTTCATTGCAGCACTATTTACAATAGCCAGGACATGGAAGCAACTTAAATGTTCATCAATGAAGAATGAATAAAAAGCATGTGGTACATATATACAATGGGATATTATTCAGCCATAAAAAGAACTAAATCCTGCCATTTGCAGCAACATGGGTGGGTCTAGAGACTGTAATACTGAATGAAGTTAAGTACACAGAGAGACAGACATCATATGATATTGCTTATATGTGGAATCTTACAAAATAATGGCATTGTGGAATCTTACAAAATAGAGTCACAGATGTAAGAAACATACATATGGTTATGGGGGACAAGGATGAATTAGGAGATAGGAATTGACATACATGCTACTATATATAAAATAGATAAACTAATGGGAACTACTGTAAAGCACAGGAAACTATGCTCAGTACTCTTTAATGACCTATATGGGAAACAAATCTAAAAAATAGTGGGTATAATTGATTCACTTTACTGTACAGCAGAAACTAACATAGCATTTTGACTGAACTATACTCAATAAAAATTATATAAAAAGAAATTAGCTGGCTCTTACTGAAGGTAAGAGTTTTGGTTTATTTATTTATTTATTTTTGGTCACATATTTTTCTTTGAATGTTGTCAGAAATTTTATATTACATTGATACCCAAGGCACAAAGATCACTTTAATAAGCATTCACTCTATTTTTCTAATATTCTTTTAAAATCTAACAAACATATTTTTAATAAGTAAAGGATAAATGACAAGTAATTTCTATATTTTTGTTTTGAAAAGTGAATTCAGACTGGATCTGTTCTCTGAAATAGTCAATCATACATAAAATTGTCAGATTAAAATTGAGCATTTGAAATGAATATTAATATATTTCCAATTAATCTATTTCTTTACATTAAACAAACAAAAAATCCTTAGATATGATTTACCTTTAGAAGCAGGCAAAACTATTTTGGTGAGATGTCATAAGATTTTGAAATAGTACTCAAATTCTATAGTTTAAAATTTTTGTTAGTACATTGTCATAAATAAAACACATCAGTGCATTAGGTCACACAATAAGTATTTAATGAACACCATCTAGTTGAGAATATTCATGTGCAAATCTATTGATACATACCTGTACGCAGTTGTGTTGAATATATACCAAGGAATAAAAGTTCTGAATTGGAGAAGATGTATATTTAGCTTTAGCAGATTCTGTCAAACATTTTTACCAAAATGAAACACCAAACAATAAATATAGTCCCTATATATCCTTGTGTAGAATCCACAGAGGAAACAGAAAAGTAAACAACAAATTAAAAGTATGTTGATAACACAGCAATAGAGATTCACAACAGAGTGCTAAATACTACAATGTGTTTTTGTGCACATATATACACATAAACATATGCCGAAGCTTGCAAAATAATATATTATTATTACTATCATCTTAGAATATCGATGCTTCTGTATTGTAAAATAATTGACATTGGAAACTTAAACGATTGACTCCCATGAGAAAAAGTAATATTTTATTTTGTTTAGGAATTTGCTGAACAATGCCCTACATGCCATTTGCTTGAAATCTAGAATAGTAATGTTCAGTTTAAGTTGATTCCAGATGTTCAGCTCTATTGAATTATTTTCAGGATTCTTTAAGTGCTAGACTTTTCCTCCCCTTCTGTCTGATTTAGATATCAATTCTCTGGCAATCTCTGATTATAGAAATTATCACACTTTACTTCCCAGAAGAATAGACTGCATCAAGAGTCACCATGTGCTAATCAGGAAAAATTCTCCTGACACAGCCATCTGTCTGTCCCTGACACACTTTGGGAATATGCTTTTGCATATGAACATTGAAAGGTGGATTACTAAAACTACAATTTTGGGGACAAAGGGAGCTTCTTACTGTATTATAAACCTTAATGAAAGTTACATTAAAAAATATCACCACAGTCAAGCCACCGAGACTTGGAAAATAAGCACTGCTTGGTGGTGATGACACTGTAGACAGCAAGGAGCAGCCACAGTGGTTACAATCCACATTTCTCTGAGCTGACTCAACTATCTGGATCCCAGCTAAGGACATCAGGCCTCTATTAGCACCTGTAACAAGGAGAGACTAGATGCATCCCAGTCTTCAAAAGAAGGGTTGCTCAGAGTTCAGCAGTTTCAGAAGTTTGCTGTGGGGGACACATCTGAGTATCACCAGCAAGAAATCATAGCAAACTGAAGATTACTGCTCCAAGGAACCATGTAAGTAGTCTTAGTTGGGAAGGCAGGAACTGTGTTTTACTTACCATCATATCCCTGACACTTTTCAACGAAAGACACAATTGTTGTTACTTGACATATATTTGATGAATAGTAGAAAAAATGAAATTCCAAGTGAAATAAAAATAAAAAAGTTGAATGAGCTATTTTGGGGTCAAGATAAATACACTGGGCTATGTGTAGGAGTAGTGTGTGGGTGTAGGTATGTATACACTCTGCAAAAAAACTCATAATGTATTAGGGCTGGAAGGCCCTTTAGGAGCCATCTAATGTAGCTCATGTCATTCAAAGAGGAACATTCCTGCCTGTACTTACACTTCTAACAAGTAATGTACACTGGAATGGTGAGTTGAGTTCAGAATTCTGTCTTTTGGTTTAGTTATTTTTTTCAACTAGACAATGATGCTTCCTTGGGGGTTATAAAAGTAAGTATTGGGCCATATAAAATCCTGTACTTTTCACATTATGTGTACATCTGGATACATTATAATAGAACTTTGGAAGGGGGATACAATACTTATAGATAAAAGTAAAGGTTCATTAAGACAGCAAGAATTCAATTATGACAGCAATTAAAAGATGGTTGAACTATTGGGCCTAAAAGTGAAGACACTGAATATGAATATATTCGCTTTATGAATAGACTAAGAATAATTTGTAAATTATTACATATGGATTCCCAATGAAATCTTATGCCTAAATAAAGTATATTTTCTATCCCATACCATATGTTTGGGCTTCTGTGGTAGCTCAGTTGATAAAGAATCCACCTGCAATGCAGGAGACCCCAGTTTGATTCCTGGGCTGGGAAGGTCCCCTGGAGAAGGGTTATGCTACCCACTTCAGTATTCTTGGGGTTCTCTGGTGGTTCAGATGGTAAAGAATTTGCCTGCAATGTGGGAGACCTGGGTTTGATTCCCAGTTTGGGAAGATCCCCTGGAGGAAGGCATGGCAACCCACTCCAGTATTCTTGCTTAGAGAATCCCCCATGGACAGAGGAGCCTGGCAGGCTACATTCCATAGGATGGTAAAGAGTTGGACCTGGCTGAGTGACTAAGCACACACACAAACCACTTATTTATATATATGAATATAATTTATATATATATATATATATAAAATATAATTTGCATTGTTTTATAAGGCAGTAAATTTTTAAACTACAGGTATTTTTCTAGTACTAGTGCTCACATTAACTCTGAGTAATAGAAACAAATTGATCTGTGGATACCTCCTGTGTCTTATTTCTCACTGGTCAAATTTCTCTCCATGGGTTATTAGATCCCCAGCTCTTTAAGATGAGCTCTTACCACAAGGCAGCTATTCACCTGAGTCTGAAAGCGGTAGGAGAATCCCAAATGTTTTCCACTGCTCTGTCTTGCGGACTCTATTGGGGAAGCTATTCAAATGCAGCTGGAATAAGGTGGCAGGGGGCTGGGGCTGGTTCTATAGTTACTTTGGTTGCCCAGGGGAAGAAGAGACAGCCAAAAGTGTTGAGAGAGATGAGGTGTTTCTAAGACAATAAGGGAAAATAAAAACAGAGAAGGGAAAAACTAATAATTGGCATCATTTTATGGTGAGCATGAGGATACAGCACTACCCATAAGTTAAGTAACTTGCCCAAGGTGATATATTAGCTAGAAAATGGCAAGTCCAGGGCCTGAATCCAAATGCTTCTGGCCAAAGCCAATGCTCTTAATTTTACAGTGAACTGACTCTAGCTCAGTTTAAATGGCATGCAGCATAAAACAATAAATATTTATGGAACACTTACCATATGTCCAACAAATTATGAGGAGTCATAAAGAAAGTTATGAGGTACCTCATTGTGGTCTTGATTTGCATTTCTCTGATAATGGTGATGTTGAGCATCTTTTCATGTGTTTGTTAGCCATCTGTATGTCTTCTTTGGAGAAACGTCTATTTAGTTTTTGGCCCATTTTTTGATTGGGTCATTTGTTTTTCTGGAATTGAGCTGCAGGAGTTGCTTGTATATTTTTGAGATTAGTTGATGTACCATTTCACACCAGTCAGAATGGCTGCAATCCAAAACTCTACAAGCAATAAATGCTGGAGAGGGTGTGGAGAAAAGGGAACCCTCTTACACTGTTGGTGGGACTGCAAACTAGTACAGCCACTATGGAGAATAGTGTGGAGATTCCTTAAAAAACTGGAAATTGAACTGCCTTAAGACCCAGCAATCCCACTGCTGGGCATACACACTGAGGAAACCAGAACTGAAAGAGACACGTGTGCCCCAGTGTTCATCGCAGCACTGTTTATAATAGCCAGGACATGGAAGCAACCTAGATGCCTATCAGCAGATGAATGGATAAGAAAGCTGTGGTACATATAAACAATGGAGTACTACTCAGCCATTAAAAGAATACATTTGAATCAGTTCTGATGAGGTGGATGAAACTGGAGCCTATTATACAGAGTGAAGTAGGCCAGAAAGAAAAACACCAATACAGTATACTAACACATATGTATGGAATTTAGAAAGATGGTAACGATAACCCTGTATGCAAGACAGCAAAGAGACACAGAAGTGTAGAACAGTGCTTTGGACTCTGTGGGAGAGGAAGAGGATGGGATGATTTGGGAGACTAGCATTGAAACATGTATATTATCAAATGTGAAATGAATTGCCAGTCCAGGTTCGATGCAGGATACAGGATGCTTGGGGCTGGTGCACTAAGACGACCCAGAGGGATGGTACGGGGAGGGAGGAGGGAGGGGATTTCAGGATGGGGAACATGTGTACACCCGTGGCAGATTCATGATGATGTATGGCAAAACCAATACAATATTGTAAAGTAATTAGCCTCTAATTAAAATAAATAAATTTAAATTAAAAAAATAAGAAAAAAAGAAAGTTATGAGGGCAATAAGTAAGAAAATAATTATAAATTAACTATTATCTAGACTATACTGTATAGGAGATCAAAGAAACATTAAGGTCATTTCATTGTTTGTTATGGGAGATGTGGTCTGGATAAAGTGGATTGAACTTTTAATGATTTGAGTCATTAAGGAATGGGCAAATGTATATGCATGCATTCACATGAAAAAATAGGATCTCTGGGCTTTTGAACAGAAATGTAAGTTGTACAACAATATATTTAGTAATACCAGCTATTACGGAAGAAATATTATGTGGTACAGAAACCAATCAGACCGAATTGTACAAGCGGGTTAGAAGTGGTTACTTCTGTATGGAGAAGCATGAGGGAAGAGCTTCACTTTTTATATTTATACATCTATATTGTTCATTTTTAATAAATATTTCAGATGGTTTAAAATATTTAAACCATAAATATTTTGAAATTTTAAACCATAATTAAAATGATTTAAAAATTTCTTCTCAACTTCCTCTAGGCTCCTGAATAAGTTCAGTTTCCTGAAATTTCTCAAACAAGCTTGCACACTTGATGCTTTTGGAGACTATAAGTGCACCCTTCCCTTTCTGTAAGAGCTGGCTGCCCAGGTCTAGTTGGCTTTAATGAGACCTATGTGGTTGTAGCAATTGTGCCAGCTGGACTTCAGAAGTGCTACTGACTGACTGATCCCGTATGTGCCTCCCTCCTTCCTTCTGTATAGTTTCACTTTGCCTGTACCACTATCCTATGCTGAGTATATAGGGAACATATCTAGGCCCTTTTTGTTCACAGGCCTCCAGATTGGGAAGAAAAAGGTTCCAAGAAAGCAAGGGAATACCTGGAACTATTATAGAAGATAAAATCCTTGCATTCGAGTTCATGATTTGTAGGGTGGAAACTCTGGGGCCTTTGGATGCCATTGAGTCTATTTTTTCTCAGAAAGTCACATGAATATTTGAAGTAAAGAGGGTGGACTGTGGCAGGCAGCCTCATGGTCAGAGGTCAGCTAGGGATGTTGTTTAACTCCAGTTAAGCCTTTTGACAACTGCATCCTCAGCCAACATCTGATTATAAACCTCATAAGCAACCATAAAGCAGAACTATTGAAATGGCTGCTTTGAATCCTTACAAATAGAAATCATGAGAGTTTATAAATGGTCATCATCATTTTTTAAGAGGGGGTCAGCATAACTTTTCTGTAAATGGCCAGATAGAATAAACTTTAGCCTTTGGAGAACATATAGTGTCTTTGGAAATATTCAATTCTATTCTTTTAGCATAAAAGTAGCCTTAATAGACAATAATTAACAAGTAAGCATGGGCATATTCCAGCAAAAATATATTTATGGACATTGAAATTTGAACTTTATATAAATTTTACATATCAGAACATATTACACTTATTTTTATTTTGTCAACCATATCCAAATATAAGTACCACTACTGGCTCACAAACTATACAAAAGTCCAGGTTGCTGATTCTTGTTTAAAGGCATTATATTTTAGGGTAATTTGTTATGTAGCAATAGATGACTATAGAGAGAGGATCATCAAATACTCTAAATAAGAAAACCTCCAGACATGCATAGGAGAAAAGACAAAGTCCTTGAAATGAGATCAGTATCTGTGAGAGCTTGAATATAAGAGTACAAGAACAAAACAAAAGAAACATTACCCCAAATAGTCCCTCTCCTCTGCTATTAATTGGATCAAGCTTTATCACTAAAATTCTTAGACATAGCATTCCCTTTAAGAAATACCTAGAACTGAAAAAGTCTATTCAGCATTCCTTAGTTTAATAAATTTGACACTGCTTCCTCGTTAACTTATTGCATTCAAATTCTAAATCCAAATGACTATATTTATAACTTGTGATTCTTAATTCATCAGTTGTGAATACAAAACTCTGGAGTCTAGTGTCTGATTTTTTCTATGAAGGAAGCAATGGGGTAATGAAGGTAAACTAAGACAAGCAAAACAAGAGTTCAATAGTTTGGGCAGAAGAGGGAAATATAAAGTTTTTAACCCATGCTACAATCATCAATAAAGTGAGAGAGTTCCAGAAAAATATTTACTTCTGCTTTATTGACTATGCCAAAGCCTTTGCCTGTGTGGATCACAACAAACTGTGGAAAATTCTTCAAGAGATGGGAATACCAGACCACCTGACCTGCTTCCTGAGAAATCTGTATGCAGGTCAAGAAGCAACAGTTAGAACTGGACATGGAATAACAGACTGGTTCCAAATTGGGTAAGGAGTACCTCAAGGCTGTATACTGTCACCATGCTTAGTTAACTTATATGCAGGGTACATCATGAGAAACACTGGGCTAAATAAAGCACAGCTGGAGTCAAGATTGACAGGAGAAATATCAATAAGCTCAGATATGCACATGACACCATCCTTATGGCAAAAAGTAAAGAAGAACTAAAGAGCGTCTTGAAGAAAGTGAAAGAGGAGAGTGAAAAAGCTGGCTTAAAACTCAGCATTTGGAAAACTAAGATCATGGCATCTGGTCCCTTCACTTTATGGCAAGTAGATAGGGAAACAATAGAAAGTTATTGACTTTATTTTTTGGGGCTCCAAAATCCCTGCAGATGGTGACTGCAGCCATGAAATTAAAAGACACTGGCTCCTTGGAAAAAAATCTATGACCAAGCTAGCCAGCATATTGAAAAGCAGAGACATTACTTTGCCAACAATGGTCTATCTAGTTAAGGCTATGGTTTTTCCAGTAGTCATGTATGGATGTGAGAGCTGGACTGTGAAGAAAGCTGAGTGCCGAAGAAGTGATGCTTTTGAACTGTGGTGTTGGAGAAGACTCTTGAGAGTCCCTTGGACTGCAAGGAGATCCAACCAGTCAATCCTAAAGGAAATCAGTCCTGAATATTCATTGGAAGGGTGGATGCTGAAGCTGAAACTACTTTGGCCACCTGATGTGAAGAACTGACTCATTGGAAAAGACCCTAATGCTGAAAATGATTGAAGGCAGGAGGAAGAAGGGAATGACAGAGGATGAGGTAGTTAGATGGCAACACTGACTCAATGGACTTGAGTTTGAGTAAGCTCTGGGAGTTGGTGATGGACAGGGAAGCCTGACGTACTGCAGTCCATGGGGTCTCAAAGTGTAGAACATGACTGAGTGACTGAACTAACTATCAGCTATGGTGTTCTCAGACCCAACCGCACTTGGGCTCCTAATGTCCTCACTGTTTCTGATCATACAAACAGCTGGGCCCTGTATCATGATCAGAAGATATTCCAGTATTGGCTCCTTTGAGTCATCAGACCTTTGTCTGCCTTACATCTACCTAGGCTCTGATCTAAACAGCCATGGAAACTGGTTCAGACATCTAAGAGAGTAAAAATCTCCTTGGGGTCTTACTTTCCTTCCTGTGTGATTAGCCAGGATAATTAAGATAGAAATAGACTAATGAAATAGAAACTCAAAGGGAAAGGGTAGAGATCCTTGCTGTTATTTTTCAGTCGCTCAGTCATGTCTGAGTATTTGTGGCCCCATGGACTGCAGGTTGCTAGGCTTTCGTGTCCTTAATTATCTCCTGGAGTTTGTTCAAACTCATGTCCATTGAGACAGTGATGCCATCCAACCATCTCATCCTCTGTTACCCCCTTTTCCTGCCCTCAGTATTTCCCAGCATCAGGGTCCCTTCCAACGAGTCGGCTCTTCACCTCAGATGCCAAAGTACTGGAGCTTCAGCATTAGTCCTCCCTGTGAATATTCAGGGTCAATTTCCTTTAGGATCGACTGGTTTTATCTGCAGTCCAAGAGACTCTCAAGAGTCTTCTTCAACACCACAATTTGAAAGCATCAATTCTTTTTGTCTTCAGCCTTCTTTATGGTCCAATTCTCATATCCATACATGACTAATGGAAAAAACAAAGCTTCGACTATGCTTTTTACTGAGGTCCTCTTGGACTCTATATAAAATTTATTATTTTCCAGGATTCTTAAAAATTTCCTAAACTAGTATATGTGAGAAATTGGTACCAAGACTATTTTCTACCTAGTTTGAGATCTGATTGTTATCCTCACCAAATCAAAATACAGCAATAATACAAGGTGTCTTGTAAGTTGTATCATGAAGGATAGTGGACCAGTTTTCAAGCTTAAAATTGCACAATTAAGGGATCTCTAAAGTTTTCTACTTAGAAAATAACTTCTGTACCAAGGTCTAAAAATTGCTCTGGAAGTGTATCCAACTAAGAACTAGTAAATGTCTATTTGCCTAGCTGAAATCAATTTAAGAATTCAAGTATTAATCATTAACTCAACAAATATTTATGGGACATCTATATTTGACAGATATTACACATGATATTAAATATAATATACTATTAAATATTCAAGTGTATTAAAGAGTACACTATTAAAGAATATGACACAATTTAAATGTGACATAAAATGATATTTGTTTTCTGACACTAAGGTAGTATGATTAAACTTTTCACTTGAAATTTTGTCAAAAAGCGTAGGAATGCTCACTTTGAACACTGACTTTACTAAGAATAAAAGACAAATTGAAGTGAAGTGAAGTGAAGTCGCTCAGTCGTGTCCGACTCTTTGTGACCCATGGACTGTAGCCCACCAGGCTCCTCTGTCCATGGGATTCTCCAGGCAAGAATACTGGAGTGGGGTGCCATTTCCTCCGCCAGAGGATCTTTCCGACTCAGGGATTGAACCCCGGTCTCCCACATTGCAGGCAGACGCTTTAACCTCTGAGCCACCAGGGAGAAATATGTAAAATAAGAAGCTTTCTAGATTGATCAAATCTGTCTCTACTTCTGTGCTTTAGTGACTTATTTTTAGAAAGAAAAAGAATAAAATGAGTGTTGTCAAGTTAATTCACAATTCAGCTTCTCTCTCACTCAGTGCTTATCTGAAAGAGGTGCCTTTGAAAATAGCAGCATATCATTAAGGAACTAAAGAATATATTCCAAAATACCCTTTTAACTACACATAAATAATTTAAACACTGCTTTTAACTATCTTTCTTGGCTAATTTACAATCCATTAACGTAAGCATGCAAATCAAGAATCAAAAGCATGTTTATACTGACATAAATGATTCCACATAGGAGATAGAAAGAAGGTGATAAATTTACTAATTCAATGTAAATTACTAATTCAGTGTACTAATTTCTGTGAATTTGGAAATTCTCAGTATGAATATGGTCATCATCTTGGTGTGCAAGACAATTTTAAAGTATCTTTGATGCTTTCAATTCTTACCATTCTGTGTCTTTTGGCAAAACCTTATAAGTGATGGAGAGTTGTAATTCTGTAAGGAAACAAACAAAAAGCTTTCAGAGGTAAAAGCATGAATTATTGTGAAACCTATTTAATGACTCAAATTAAATCTTAGTCAGTTCTCCACTGGTGGAATAAAACATAAAATCTTACAAGGAGATTAGTAAATCTGTTTCTAGGGCTCTTTCTTGGTCAAATCATGAAAACACTCTATGCATATATTCTCGTAAGTGAGATGTGCATGTTAACCAAAACAGCCTATGACCACCTTGGTCAGGCTTGGATTCTTTGCACAGGGGTGGCAAGTAAATTTTTGTCAGGGAGTTGGTTGCTCTTATGGGGCTTCATGAGATGTATTTTAAACTTTGCAAAAGTCAAGGCATTAATTACAATTTTTTTTTTTTGCAAAATAAGTGACAATGTTAAATCTATGACAGTATAATAAATTCAGCACTGAAAATTTCTGTCTGTATTTATCTCTACCTCAAAATCTTTCTCTCTCATACACATAAATATTGTACTTTTGCATATTTCCATATATGTATATACATATGTCCCGTATATATAAAATACTATCTCTCATCTCTCTCTCTCTCTCTCTCTCTCTCTCTCTCTAACACACACACATGGGGACTCTCTGGTAGCTTAGTGGTAAAGAATCTGCTTGCCAACGCAAGAGATACAGGTTTGATTCCTGCGTCAGGAAGATCCCCTGGAGAGGGAAATGGCAACCCATTCTAGTACTCTTGTCTGGGAAATCCCATGGACCAAGGATTTCAGGCTATAGTCCAGGAGGGTACAGTCCATGGAGGTGCAAAAGAGTTGGACATGACTTATCAATTAAAACAACACAAAAACAGCACACACATATAAATATATATATATATATATATATATATATATATATATACACACACACACATATAAGAGATGTCCAGTGAAAAGAGTTGTGTAAATAAAACATTTATACTGAGACCTCAAATATTTTCCATTTTCAATTCCTATCCTTACCTCTCCAAAGCAATCAAGATTAATAATTTTGTTTATACTCTACCACATTTTTTTATGTTCATAAGACTATAAAGCATGTATTTGTATTCAGAGGTGTTTTTCTTCCTTTCTTCTTTCCTTCTCTCCCTCCTTTTCTTTTTCTTCCATTATTTATTTTTTTATATAAATTATATAAATGTACACTAATATTTTACTAACTGTGAGTTACAACTCATTAGCAATAAAAGAGTGGAAAAAATAGAAAATATTACAGTATCATAAATAACAAATTGTAGTAAGGCTATTTCATTTCATTAACATTTTATTTCCATTTAAATATTTTAAAAATATATGAATGAAGGTGTGTGAGTTTATATAAACATGCAGAAGTATATGTGCATGAAACAAATGTGTATGTAAATTAGTACTTAGTCTGAACCACTATAAGATGAATTTTTCATGGTGTGTAATAATAGAAAAAAGTGGTTATAAACTTTCCTTGGTAAATGTTCTTTTCTTCTAGTTTGTATACTAATTGAAATAAAACTGTTTAGAATGTTAAGCATTTATTTTTTTAATTCATAAAGTGTAGATAAATGAGCTATATAGAGCTCAGAAATAGATGTATTCCTTGCACAGCAGGACATCATATTAATTAAATTATTTGTAGAGCAGCTTTCATCCCTGGAACGTAGATGTTTCTAGTATGTGCTAAATCCTTTTGTTGAGAATATTATTATCCTCAGACCTGATGAACATTAGATCATAAAGAAGAAATAGCAGAGTAATGGAGAAGTAATATTATTCATGATTTCTAATTTTGCTTTGTCATTATCAGAGTCCAATCATATTAGATAATTTTATGTCTTTAGTTTTAGGAGGAATTCGGGTTCAAAGAAGCCAACTTCTAACACTTCAAGTAATTCACTGATAAACTTCAAATAAGATGAAATACAGGAATTTTCATGAAAGTTACTTATGCTGTGCTCTGCTGTGCTAAGTGGCTTCAGTTGTGTCCAGCTCTTTGCGACACCATGGAGCGTAGCCCACCAGGCTCCTCTATGCAGGCAAGATTCTCCAGGCAAGAATATTGGAACTGGGTTGTCATGCCCTCCTCCAGGGGGTCTTCCCGACACAGGGATCAAACCCACATCTTTTATGTCAGTCTCCCGCATTGGCAGGTGGGTTTTCTTACCACTAGAGCCACCTGGGTAGCCCAGGCTCCTTCGTGAATATGAAAGATTTGAATTGCCTATCCATGTGATTCCATGTATAATTTACATAGTTAATATAGTGTATGTACATATGCATATATTAATAAAACACACATACATATGTACTATACACGTCTTCTAACCCCATCAATAACAACACGAACACAAACTTAAATTTATCTGTAACTGTTCTTTATTCTCTTTAAATCACTGAATGGGTAGCAGGGACAAACATATTACAACAAAGGTTTGTTGTTTTTTTCATTCACAACCAGAACCATCTGAAAATTTCAGATCTTTGACAAGATGTTTTAAAAAATCTGAACAAACTTCTAGAGGAAGAAACTAGCAGTATGCTCGTGATCTTAATGTAAAACTAAGTTAAGCTCGCACCTGTACGGTGGTGATTGGGAGAGATGAGAAATGATTAATACCCTGATTCCTTATTTTAGAGATTCAACATTCCTGGAATTGAAGAAATGATTATCCATCTCTGGGGATCATGATTTAAATAAAATGTGTACAGAACACGATGAAAAGTTTGGAAAAGGAAGTTACCAGCAATACTGCAACAGAAAGCATTAAGACAGCCTGCCAGCTGCACTGGTTTCAAAACTTGGCTTAACAAGTGATGAAAAGTAGCTCTCCAGCTGCATTGTAAAAAAAAGGAAAAAAAAAAGAATATATTGAAAATTGGAATTGGAATCTGCCCCAAAGTCCAGATAGGGTTATAATTAGGCCAAAGGTAATAGAAATACCATTCACTGATATTCTCACTTCTCTCAAGTATTGGCTCAGATGTCATGGTTTCAGTGAGCCATCCCACTTCTCTTCTGAAAACAGCTCTTTCTTACACCCATTTCTTTTATTTCTGTCTCTTTGTCAAACTTTATTTTTGTTTAAAAAGAACCTTTTTTTTGCCTATTTGATTATAATTGGTCTCTATCACTAGAATAAAATTTCTATGAAAATAAAGACTTGGCTTATCTACTTCACCAGACTATCACCAATATCTAGAATAGTTTTGGCACACAGCAGATGCTCAGTAACATAAAGGTAACCAATCATTTTAATTACAAAATCAGAAACCTGGGCGTTATTTGGCCCTCTCAACTTCTCCTTCTTCACCTTCCATATCAAATCTATCACTTTTTATTTTCTCAGTTGAATAATGCCTCCTTATCTTTGCATTCCTCTCTCTCCTTACTTTCACTACCTTGATTCTAAATCTGCATCTGAAGCAACACAATATCTCCTGCTAACTTGCTGCATCCATTTAGCAGCCTAAACAATAAAATTAAAATATGAGGGTGTTGGTTTGTTGCTGTTTTAAAATCACCAAATTGGCTGTACAGATCTCCTTGAATCTAAATTTTCTACAAGCCTAAGCTTTCCCTATTTCCCTCTCTGGTTCACTGGTGCATTTCTTTAAACCCACATAAAGCAAAAACAAATTATATAAAACTAAATAATGGAAACAGTGACAGACTTTATTTTGGGAGGCTCCAATATCACTGCAGATGGTGACTGCAGCCATGAAATTAAAATATGCGTGCTCTTTGGAAGAAAAGCTATGAAAAACCTAGACAGCATATTAAAAGCAGAGACATCACTTTGCTGACAAAGGTCTGTATAGTCAAAGCTATGGTGTTTCCAGTAGTCATGTAAGGATATGAGAGTTGGACTATAAAGAAGCTGGGCACTGAAGAAGTGATGCCTTTGAACTGTGGTGTTATGAAGACTTTTCAGAATCCCTTGTACTGCAATGAGATCAAATTAGTCAATCCTGAAAGAAATCAACCTTGAATATTCACTGAAAGGACTGATGCTGAAGCCGAAGCTCCAGTACTTTTGTCACCTGATATGAAGTGCCAATTCATTAGAAAATACCCTGATCCTGGGAAAGATTGAAAGCAGGAGAAGGGGACAACGGAGGATGAGATAGGCAACACCAAGTCAATGGCATGAGTTTGAGAAAGCTCCAGGAAATGGTGAGGGACAGGGAAACCTGATGTGCTGCAATCCATGGGGTCGCAAAGAGTCAGTCACAACTGAGCACTGAACAACAGCAACAGATAAGCACCAACTTTATCTATGAAAATTCACCACCCTCTTTTAAACAAAGAATTTTTTTCACATATTGGAAAACTTCTGAGGTAACAGTTCTACTTTTCATAGGTTCATATCTTCATCTTCCAGATGAAGATAAACTCATAGAGCCCAATCATTTAATTTTCAAGTATCCCAATAGTTAGAATTCATAATTCTATTAATTTTTATCAAAGACTAAATCACAGTTTGTTTATTTGTGGTTTTTTTTTGGCCAATGTGACAATTGTACTTTCATAATATCATAAATATAAGATGGAAATAAAGGGCTTTGGCTACGATCTATGATCTCAATCGTTTATTTGAGCCAGATATACTTAAATGTGTTTCAAGTGTTCATAATTATTTTACTTAAGACCTACAACATGCATGCTATATAGTGTTAAAAATAGGTTTTATTTTCTTATATTTTAATATAGAAACATCAACATTAAATGAGGGGGTGAGCTCAAGAGTTGTCACATGTGGTCAAAAAAATCATTCCCAATCAAAGAGATAGAACAAGAAATGAGGAGTATAAGTTAGTTTCTACCTATATATCCATCCATTCATAAATGTATATGTGTGATATATACCTAGAAAGATCAAGCAATCAAGCCATAAATGTGTCAATCACCAGCCTAGCCCAAAAGCTCCAGTGTTAAAATATACTGTATCAAGAATGTGTCAGCATCTCACATACATACTCTCAAGCAAATACTCAGAGTAGTTTCTAACTTGCTGCTATTTCTACAAATGTCACCTTTTTAAAACTTATTACTTATTTCCACAAATGTCACCTTTTAAAAACTAATTACTCCTCTACCAGAATGATATAGCTAAAGGTAAAATCTAAAAATGTTGCTCTCCTGTTAAAAATCTTTCAATAAGTCTGCACTGTCTACTGTGAATAATGTAGGAATGTTTAGCATATATTTCAGAGAAGACCATCACAAAGCCCATATTTTCCTTTCTGTCTCTGTCTTCTGTTTCCCCACTCATATGGTATAGCCATCAAAAATCCCCTCTATTTCCTGAATGGACCATGCTTTTTTTTTCCCCCTTTAAAATCTGTGGTGACGTCAGCCCACTTAACGGGTACAGAAAGTTGAACAATAAAATTTCAAGCTTCTGCAGAAAGAGAGGGTATTTTATTGGGTAACCAAATGGCATCCATATTTCTTTAAAGTTAAAGATCTGTTTTCAGTTCAATATCTGGAAATTACTGTTTTATCTAAAAAAATAAAAAAATCCAGCCTTCCCTTAGCTTTAGCAAAGCATAAAGCACACAAAAAAGAGAGTCAGTTCACAGACACTGTTCAAAGGAAACAAAGTAACAGGTCCATATAAAAAGACAGGATTTCAAGGATGGATTGTGAATAAAAGGTGAGAACATTTAATGGAATGTATTTGAAGAAAACAGCATATTTTAAATGTATTATATAATGTTTCTGTAACTAAAATACAAATATTTAATAACATTTCAGGGCTCCCCTGGTGGCTCAGAGGTTAAAGTGTCTGCCTCCAATGTGGGAGACCTGGGTTCGATCCCTGGGTCGGGAAGATCCCCTGGAGAAGGAAATGGCAATCCACTCCAGTATTCTTGCCTGGAGAATCCCATGGATGGAGAAGCCTAGTAGGTTGCAGTCCACAGGGTCACAAACAGTCAGACACGACTGAGTGACTTCACCTCACCTCAATAACATTTCACACACACGCACACACAAAAAAAAAAGAAACAAGAAATATAAATTAGGGTATCAATATTAATGGAACTATTGTAGAAAGTGTGAGAGGTGATAAGACTGACCAAAGCAGGAACATAGAAATGAGAGAGAAGTGAAAGAGAGTATAGAAAAGAGAGGAAGATAAAGAGAGGCACATGAAAATATTTACTTTTAGAAAATAGGAGTGAAAACAAGAAACAAGAGAAGATGGGATCATAAATATAATATACATAGATAGCACACAAAAATAAGAACCAAAGGGGCTGTTTTATACTGGATTATGTCCCTCTTAAGTTCATATTTTGGAGTTTTAACTCTCAATTAACTATATTTGAAGATAAGGCCTTTGGAGAGGTAATCAAGGTTAAATTAGGTCATATGGGTAGTTTCTAACCCAATAAAACTGGTGTCCTGATAAGAAGAGGAAATGACACCAGTGGTATGAAAAAAGGCCTTGTGAGGATACAGCAAGAAGGTGGCCACCTGCAAGTAAGGGAAACAGGCTTTGGGAAAAACCAAACCTAATTAACACCTTGATCTCAGACTTTCAGTCTCCAGAACTATGAGTAAATAATTTCTGCTGTTTAAGACACCCAGTGAGTAGATTTTGCTACAACAGTCCTAGCAAAACACAGAAGGAAAAAGCCATTCCAGAACAAAAATGCTGCAGAGGAGTAAAAGAAGAAGAAAAATAAAGAAAATTAATTCACGAGAACGCCATGTCTCATAGTCTGTATAACTAAAGCTGTGGCCTGAGTGGATGGTTATATAACATAGATTGTGAGTGGAAAGTGATTTTATAAAAGTCAGGCAGAGCTAACTGGAAAATAAAGGACTTTATTCAAGGAATAAATACAGAATATGTTTTCATAGATAAATCTGTGATTACTAATAATAGATTAGAATTGACAAATGTTGGCATTGTTGAAGTTTTATTTCTATAGGAATATTTGAAAACTTGTGTTCTTGTTAGTCTCACTCAAATGAAATCTAATCCCCAAACCTTGGTGAAGCAGTTCTTTAAAATAAAATCTAACTTGTAATAAAAAATTAACATAATTATATAAAATAATTTTAATTTCAGTAATTAATGCACTTCTTCAGGAAGTAATACATTTTGTTTCTTTTTGATGTGTTGGAAATGAATGCAAAAATCTTCATCACTGTGAAAAAAAGCTAAAATAAAAATAATGGACTTATATAGATATAAGTGAATAAATATTTTCCTTTTGCAGAATCACTAAATGAACATAATCATATCACTGAAAGCAAAATGTAGAATTTTGTATTATGCAAAACTATTCAGTTATTATTTTACCCTTACAATTACAGTATTTAAGCATAAAGTTTATATACTACATTTACTGTCATTCTTGACTTTTTCTTAAGGTTGACTTTTAGTGTAAAAGTTAAGATGAGATAGATTGTACTTTTTTTTACCTCGCCTCTTGATAAATCACTCAATTTAGTAAACAAAGTCATCAAAAATTGTGAAAGTCTTTGAAATGGGCCAAAAGTTATTGGCTGTCTTCAAATGGAAAACTGCGAAGGCTTTAAGTTATAACCTTCCAATTTATCTGCAATTGGAAAAGACTCTGATGCTGGGAGGGATTGAGGGCAGGAGAAGAAGGGGATGACAGAGGATGAGATGGTTGGATGGCATCACTGACTCGATGGATGTGAGTCTGAGTGAACTCCGGGAGTTGGTGATGGACAGGGAGGCCTGGCATGTTGCAATTCATGGGGTCACAGAGTCGCATACAACTGAGCGACTGAACTGAACTGAACTGAAGGCATTTACACCATTTTCTTTGAGCTACTTTACAACTGAGTTAGAAGAAACTGGTAGAAATGTAAACTATTCTTATCTTCAGACAAAAAATAATTCCATCCAGTGGAGAGCAATTGATTTTCCTTGATCCTTTATGGGAAAAGCCCATTTTGCATCTATTTGTGAATTAACTTGATCATTCTTAATTGACTTATGTAAGTGTAGTTTGCTTTGAATTCTCTTTTGAAATAGCTATAACATTTTGCTGGTTTAATTAATGTACTAATGTACATCTTTGATATATACTTAGTTTATATTTGTATGTCATTATTTTACCTTTGAACATTATCTTTTAATAATGCATAGTATCTTCTTATGAAAGCAATATGCTAAAATTGTGACTAAACATGCAATGACCATAAATGTCCATACTTTATTTAAACAACCTTTTTCAGGATAATAAATACAAATTATTATATGACTATTTGGTAGGTGGAATACTGGCTCCCTAAATATGTCCATGTCCTAATTTCTGAAAACTATAACTGTGGACTGTAACCTACTAGGCTTCTCCGTCCATGGGATTCTCCAGGCAAGAATACTGGAGTGGATTGCCATTTCCTTCTCCAGGGGATCTTCCCGACCCAGGGATCGAACCCAGGTCTCCCACATTGGAGGCAGGCGCTTTAACCTCTGAGCCACCAGGGAAGCCCATATAAATAGTATTACCTCACATAGCAAAAGAAGCAGTTGTAGATAGGATTATGGTTGAGAATCTTGAGATGAGATAATTATTGATTATCCTGGTGTGTCCAATTCAGTCAAAACTGTCCTATTAAGAGAGAAGCAGGAGGGTCGGAGAAGGGGATGGAAAGATGGAAACAGATCAGAGAGAAAAGAAATTTGAAGATGCTACACTGCTGGCTTTATAAGTAGAAGAATAAGACCATAAACCCAGAAATATAGGCACAATCTAGAAGCAGGAAAAGAACAGATTCTCCTCTAAGAAACTCCAGTAGAAATAATGTTCTGCCAACACCTCGATTTTAGTACGTAACACCCATTTCAGACTTCTGACCTCCAGACTGAAACATAGCTTGTACTGTAAAAATGTGATAGATTTTTAAGCCACCAACTTTGTAGTAGCCTATCACAGCACCGAGAAAGTACAGCTACCCCCCACCCCTTATCTATAGTTTTACTTTTCACAGTTCCAGCTACCCTTGGTCAACTGTGGTTTGAAAATTCTAAATGGAAAATTTAGGAAATAAGCAATTCATATGTTTTAAATTGTACAGGACTCTAAGGAGTGTGATGAAATTTCATGCTGTCCAGCTCTATTCTGCCTGGGAAGTGAACGGTCCCTTTGTCCAGATTATCCTACTCATTAGGTCATTTTGTACCCTTCTCAGTTATCAGAGGGACATGTAGGTATCATAGTGCCTGTACTCAGGTAACTCTAATTTTACCTATAAAGGTCCCAACATGCAAGAGTAGTGATGCTGCCAATTTTGCTATGCAACAGAGAAGCCATGAAGTGTTTCCTTTTAAGTGAAAAGGTGAATGTTCTTGACTTGATAAAGAAAAAAAAATCATATGCTGAGATTTCTAAGATCTATGGTAAGAACAAATTTTCTCTGTGAAATTGTGAAGAAGAAAAAGTAAATTAGTACCAATTTTGCTATCACATTTCCTACTGCAAAACTTATGGCCACAGTGCACGATAAGTGCTTAATTAAGATGGAAAAGGCATTAGATTTGTACAATAAGATATTTTGAGAAAGACCACATTCACATGTTTATTACAGTATATTATTATAATTGTTCTATTTAATTATAAATTTATTAATTAAACTTTATTATAGATATGTATGCATAGGAAAAATAGTACATATAATATAGGTTTAGTACTATCTATAGTTTTAGGCATCCACTGGGAATCTTGAAAGTTATTTCCCCACTGATAAGGAGGGAATTACTATAACACAAAGCATCAGGGATTCACATAAAAGCCCAACTTCATTAAGCATTTGTGTGAACACTAACATTACCAAAGAATAAATATACTCAAACATATCATATGCTTAAGTGCTACAGGTTTAGAAAATATTTAGAAATGATAGGAGCAGCTTATTTCATGATCTTTTAGGGTTCTAGAAATCATTATCTGGTCCTTATTTATTCTAATTACTGAAATTTGTCAAAAGTGCTTGCAGTGGTTCGTTTTTATGTAAACTTGACCAGGCTATCATATCCAATTATTTAATCAAACAATAATCTAGGAATTCTTGAGGAGATATTTTGTACATGTACTTAATATAAAATGCAGTCTAAGAAAAGGAAGTTATTCTTAATAATGTAGATGGAGCCTCAACCAGAGTTGAAGGCCTTAAGAGCAAAAACTGAGTTTTCAAGAAGAAATTCTGCCTCAAGTCTGCAGCATTCACTGTTGCCTGAGTTGCAGCCTGCTGCCACCTTATGATTTCTGACTTGGCTAGTCCCTTTATAAAATGAAGATAATAATCTTGACTCCCAAGAGTATACTTTCCTTATCTGTCCATGTCATAACATCCCTCCCTGAAGTGTATAAATTATTTTCAATGTAAAATATCAGACTCTCAGACAATGCTAAAGGATCAGATGAGTAGAAATTAAACTAGCATTTAATAGCATGTATTGCTATTATTATGCATATTGCCTAATGTTTCACTTTGAAACTGTGATTTCAGAAAAATGTTTCTACTTGACATGTGATGAAACATCTAATAGAAGCCTGGTTTTTATTTATGAATTCTCTGAGCTGATTAGCCATACATTTTTAACTAATAAAATGTGTTCATGGATGTATCAAAGACTTGTAAATTACTTAATCCTTTTAATTATTTCTAGAAATCTGTGTAAAGGAAACAATATTAAAATGTACAAATATTTATCTGTAAGGCTATTTATTTATCAAAATACCATGTATATGTGTCAATATGCAGCAAAAAGTGATTGCTGTTGATGCTATTGCTGTTAATGATGCAATGATTAATGATGTTGTTCATTAATTATTCAGTTGTTCTGTTGCTCAGTAGTGTCCGACTCTTTGCACCATAAGGACTGCAGCATGCCAGGCTTCCCTGTCCTTCACTATTTCCAGGAGTTTACTCAAACTCACGTCCATTGAGTTGGTGATGCCATCCAACCATCTTGTCCTCTGTCTTCCCTTTGCTTCCTGACTTCAATTTTTCCCAGCATCAGGGTCTTTTCCAATGAGTAGGATCTTTGCATGAGGTGGACAAAGTATTAGAGCTTCAGCTTCAGAATCAGTCCTTCTGCTGAATATTCACCATTGATTTCCTTTAGGATGACTGCTTTGGTCCCCTTGCTGTCCAAGAAATTCTCAAGAGTCCAGTATCACAGTTCCAAGGCATCAATTCTTTGGTGCTTGGCCTTTTTATTGTCAAGCTCTAACATCCATACATGACTACTGGAAAAACCAAAGCTTTGACTAGATGAACCTTTGTTGGCAAAGTAATGTCTCTGCTTTTTAATATGTTGTCTAGGTTTGTCACAGTTTTTCTTCCAAGGGCAAGGGTCTTTTTAATTTCATGGCTGCAGACACCATCTACAGTGGTTCTGGAGCCCAAGAAAATAAACTATCACTGTTTCCATTGTTTCCCCATCTATTTGCCATGAAGTGATGGGATCAGATGCCATGATCTTAGTTTTTTTGAATGTTGAATTTTAAGTCAGCTTTTTCAACCCCTCTTTCACCTTCAACAAGAGGCTTTTTGGTTCCTCTTCATTTTCTGCCATTAGGGTGGTGACATCTCCATATCTGAGGTTGTTGATATTTCTTCTGGCAGTTTTGGTTCCAGCTTGTATTTCATTCAGCCCAGCAATTAGCATGATATATTCCTCAAAATTCTGTTAAATAAGCAGGGTGACAATATACAGCCTTGACGTACTCCTTTCCCAATTTTGAACTAGTCCGTTATTCCATATCCTGTTCTAACTGATGGTTCTTGACCTGCATACAGGTATCTCAGGAGGCAGGTAATGTGCTCTGATATTCCCATGTCTTTGAGAATTTTCCACTATTGCTGTGATCCACATAGTCAAAGGCTTTGCTATAGTCAATAAAGGAGAAATAGATTATTTTCTAGAATTCTCTTGCATTTTCTATGATCCACCAGATGTTGCCAATTTGATCTCTGGTTCCTCTAGCTTTTCTAAATCCAGCTTGTACATCTGGAAGTTCTCCATTCATGTACTGGTGGAGCCTAGCTTGAAGGATTTTGAGCATTAACTTTGTGTGTGAAATGAGTATAATTTTTATGAGATAATATGCAGCCAATAAAATGAATTTGTAGTAAAATATTTATTTATGTGGCCATATATTTATAATATATAGATAAGGGGAAATTTTTATAATGATTAATATATGTATTTTAGCAAATTTTCAAGGAAGCCAATAAAATATTTTATAAAAATAGTAAAAGAATAGTCTACAAAATATTCACATTCTATATTTCTAAGGAAGGTTTTTTTCTTGTGTTTTTAACTATTAACAAGCTTTTAAAGAAAACAGGTAACAAATTTAAACTTAAAATAATTTATCAAAAAATGAACTAACAATATTTTGAGACAAATTTTTATATTTCAAAATTATTTCCAGATATCCCCATTTTTTGAATGACAATAATATCTTATAAGTGCCACATATTTTTCTGGAAAAGACAGTCTTAACATATGTTGCTGAAGCTGAAACTCCAGTACTTTTGCCACCTCATGCGAAGAGTTGACTCACTGGAAAAAACTCTGATGCTGGGAAGGATTGGGGGCAGGAGGAGAAGGGGACGACAGAGGATGAGATGGCTGGATGGCATCACTGACTCGATGAATGTGAGTCTGAGTGAACTCCGAGAGATGGTGATGAACAGGGAGGCCTGGCATGCTGCAATTAAGGGGGTCGCAAAGAGTCAGAGATGGCTGAGTGACTGAACTAAACTGAACTGAACAAACAATTAGTAAGTAAAATAAAATAATACGAATAGTGAAATGTCCCCTAAGCTGTATGTGATATTTTTTTCCGCCCAGGACTACCCTTTTACTTTCTTCCTTTCTCTTGGCCCTCGCATAGCCTGCTATCATGTTGGCCATAGTAGAAGCTTCAGGGATGGCACTTGATACAGCTTGAAACAATCAGAGAACTCTCCTAGATAATATTGTATGTGGAGCTAATATATACACATCGGTATTTTTTTTTTACTTGACACAAATCTTGAGTAATGTTAGCTTAACACTGTCTACCAACACGGTTTTAGGGTGATGAAAGCCTATGTAAATAGAAGAGAACGAAGACAGCATGAACAAAGCAGAAATCAGAGATACAGAGAAAAATCCAGATGAAATTCAAGCCCACAATTCCAGTCACTGAGCTGCAACTGGAGGGTGCAATTCCTGCTCATCTCTTAACTTGGTGAGGTACTACTACATTACATGTCCAGTAAATCTTTTTGCTTAAAATATTTGTAATACTGCTAGCAAATAAAATATGCAGTAAATTAAAAAATAAGATGTATTTCATAATATTCCTTAACCAAAATAAGATGAAAACATTGAAAATTGCCTATTAAATACAGATATATGTGTCTGCTTGAATATTTGTCAGATAAATAGTTTTCTCCCATGTTTATTCTATAAAACTACAATTTGAAAAATAGCAAAAATACAGTACAAACAACTTATATTTATGTTTTCAAATTCAAAAATTGCCTGTTCCTTCTTCCCATTCCAATGTCTAACCAAATACCTGGGAAACTTTCTTTCTACAGCCAAAAATATGAGTAAATGTTTCTGGGAAGTTATTTAAATCTAGTTTTAAAATGTCTAATTCATACTTCAATTACACTTGCAATATATCACTTGAAATTCTAGAATAAAATAATGTAATAAAGGAATATGTTTCCCCCTAAGATTTAAAAATAAACTCTTATACTGGGTTGGCCAAAAGTTTATTCAAGTTTTTCTGAACAGTCATATGGAAAATCCAAAACGAGCTCTTTGGCCAACCCAAATATATAACATACATTGGTTGACATAATTTTCTAGTGAACAAGCAAAAATGAGGGCTTTTTTGTTTAAATTGGATAACAGTAGGTATAAATCTGTGTTCTTCACTAAAACTCACAAAGAGGCCATAACATGGTAGAAAAGAGCACAAAATAGTTTCAAATGATATAAGAATAAGATTATATTATAAAATGCTAAGTTCTAACTAGAATAGTCCTCAGTTCAGTTCAGTTCAGTCGCTCAGTCGTGTCCGACTCTTTGCAACCTCATGAATAGCAGACCGCCAGGCCTCCCTGTCCATCACCAACTTCTGGAGTCTACTCAGACTCTCGTCCATTGAGTCGGTGATGCCATCCAGCCATCTCATCTTCTGCCATCCTCTTCTCCTCCTGCCCCACAATCCCTCCCAGCATCAGGGTCTTTTCCAATGAGTCGACTCTTCACATGAGGTGGCCAAAGTATTGGAGTTTCAGCTTTAGCATCAGTCCTTCCAAAGAACACCCAGGACTGACCTCCTTTAGGATGGACTGGTTGGATCTCCTTGCAGTCCAAGGGACTCTCAAGAGTCTTCTCCAACACCACAGTTCAAAACCATCCATTCTCTGGCGCTCAGCTTTCTTGACAGTCCAACTCTCGCATCCATACATGACCACTGGAAAAACCATAGCCTTGACTAGATGGACCTTCGTTGGCAAAGTAATGTCTCTGCTTTTGAATATGCTATCTAGGTTGGTCATAACTTTTCTTCCAAGGAGTAAGCATCTTTTAATGTCATGGCTGCAATCACCATCTGCAGTGATTTTGGAGCCCAAAAGAATAAACTCTCTCACTGTTTCCCCTGTTTCCCCATCTATTTCCCATGAAGTGATGGGACCAGATGCCATGATCTTCATTTTGTGAATGTTGAGCTTTAAGCCAGCTTTTTCACTCTCCTCTTTCACTTTCATCAAGAGGCTTTTTAATTCCTCTTCACTTTCTGCCATAAGGGTGGTGTCATCTGCATATCTGAGCTTATTGATATTTCTCCCAGCAATCTTGATTCTGGCTTGTGCTTCTCCCAGTCCAGCATTTCTCATGATGTACTCTGCATGTAATTTAAATAAGCACGGTGACAATATCCAGCCTTGACATACTCCTTTCCTATTTGGAACCAGTCTGTTGTTCCATGTCCGGTTCTAACTGTTGCTTCCTGATCTGCATATAGGTTTCTCAAGAGGCAGGTCAGGTGCTCTGGTATTCCCATCTCTTTCAGAATTTTCCAGTTTATTGTGATCCACACAGTCAAAGGCTTTGGCATAGTCAATAAAGCAGAAATAGATGTTTTTCTGGAACTCTCTTGCTTTTTCCATGATCCAGCGGATGTTGTCAATTTGATCTCTGATTCCTCTGCCTTTTCTATATGCAGCTTGAACATCTGGAAGTTCACGGTTCACGTATTGCTGAAGCCTGGCTTGGAGAATTTTGAGCATTACTTTACTAGCGTGTGCTGCTGCTGGTGGTGGTAAGCCACTTCAGTCGTGCCCATCTCTGTGTGACCCCATAGAGGGCAGCCCACCAGGCTCCCCTGTCCCTGGGATTCTCAAGGCAAGAACACTGGAGTGGGTTGCCATTTCCTTCTCCAATGCATGAAAGTGAAAAGCGTGTTCGATGAGTGCAATCGTGTGGTAGTTTGAGCATTCTTTGGCATTGTCTTTCTTTGGGATTAGAATGAAAAATGACCTTTTCCAGTCCTGTGGCCACTGCTGAGTTTTCCGAATAGTCCTAATATACAATAAAATAAATATCATTGAGTTTCACAATAAAGTGAAAAAATTTCACTATAAAGTGACTTTTGAGCTTTTTAAAAGAGAAATTTGAGTTTTCATTAGAGTCTAAAATTATCAAGGTACATGGCCTGGATAGGTTGTGCTATATCCTAAAACAACCAAAAATTCCCCAAACCGCAAAACAAGAAAGTAGGAAATAGGAAATGAAGAGTAAATCAAGTCAAAATCAGTGTGGCATGAAAAGGCAAAATCTCAAGACACACTGCAAGTTGATCTGGGCCAAAACTCATTATAGTGCTTTTTTTCTGGTTGGTCTAAAACCCATAGTCACTTTATAATGAAGCACTATAGTTTACTGAAGGAAAGATTAGCATACACACCCAAGTTGCTGTTGTGGTTGTTCAATCACTAAGTCGTGTCTGACTCTTTGTGACCCTATGGACCATAGCATGCCAGGCTCCTCTGTCCTCCACTAACTCCTGGAGTTTGCGCAGATACATATCCATTGAGTCAGTGATGCAATCTAACCATCTTATCCTCTGCTGCCCTCTTCTCCTTTTGCTTTCAATCTTTCCCAGGATCAGGGTCTTTTCCAATGAGTCAGTTCCTCTTCAAATCAAGTGGCCAAAGTATTGGAGCCTCAGGTTCAGCACCAGTACTTCCAGTGAATATTCAGAGTTGATTTTCTTTAGGATTGATTGGTTAGTTCTCCTTGCTGTTCAAGGGACTCTCAAGAGTCTTCTCCAGCACCACAATTTGAAAGCATCAATTCTTCGGTGCTCAGCCTTCTTTATGGTCCAGCTCTCACATCCATACTTGACTACTGGAAAAGCCATAGTTCTGACTATATGGAGCTTTTTCAGCAAAATAATGACTCTTTTTAAATATGCTATCTAGGTTTGTCATAGCTTTTCTCCCAAGGAGTAAGTATATTTTAAGTTCATGGCTGAAGTCACAATCTGTAGTCCAAGAAAAGAAAGTCTGTCACTGCTTCTGCTTTTCCCCTTCTATCTGTCATGAAGTGTTGGGACCAGATACCATGATATATTTTTTTCTAATATTGAGTTTCAAGCAAGACTTTTCACTCCCCTCTTTCACCTTCATCAAGAGGCTTCAGTTCCGTTTCACTTTCTGCCATAAGAGTGGTGTCATCTGCATATCTAAGGTTGTTATTTCTCCTAGCAATCTTTATTCTAGTTTGTATTCATCCAGTCCAGAATCTTCCATGATGTACTCTGCATATAAATTAAATAAGCTGGGTGACAATATATAGCCTTGTTGTACTTGTTTCCCAATTTTGAACCGGTCAGTGGTACACACCCAAGTACCTTTCCTTTTTTTTTTTAAATTTAGAAATTATGCATCACAAATATATCAGTGTGTGTGTATATATATATATATATATATATATAGAGAGAGAGAGAGAGAGAGAGAGGGAGAGAGAGAGAGAGAGAGGTCAGCAAAGTCTCTCATTAAATACAAGGAAATATGGTTATCTTGGCACATGTATATCTACAAAACATTTCAGTGCAGAACTAGATCTAGTGCTAAATAATAGAGAAAAGGTGGGGTGAAGGATGAGATAGCTCTGTAGATATCAGCCACAAGTTAAGGAGCTGAAAGACAAGAGGTTTACAGAGAGTTTAACAAAGCTTAGAAAAAAAAAAGTGTATATGGGACAGGAAAATACTCACATACACAATGATCTGCTGAACCATAAGTGTTCATATGAAACAAATAAATTTTATATCATGAATCTCCTCTCATGCAGGAAAAGTAACCTCTCATGCACCCTTCTTGTGGCACGTGCCTTTGATGACCATTCAACCTCTAGTTACCGTCACAAGTTCTACTTTATATTTCACTGTCAAAGGCTACCTCACTGTTAAAACTATTTAGGTCTTAAGTTTTCCTATTCAATCTTTTGTAGTTTTAGTGTGGAGGTTTGCTACCAAAAATAATATAAAATGTATTTCATTTTTCAATTATTCATTATTCCGAGGCAAGAATACTGGAGCGGACTACCATTTCCGTCTCGAAGGGATCTTCTCTACACAGAGACTGAATGCACATCTCCTGCTTGGCAGGCAGATTCTTTACCAGTGGAGCCATCTGGGAAACCCTCTAAATATTATGTAGCTTCATAATCTAAAAATCTTAAACAATATATTTCCATTTTTCTCATTCTTGTCCTTCATGTCAGAAGTCTTAATTATACATATAACCCTAAAATATATTACTATCAAATTTTTAAAATTCATTTGAAAGATTTAAGAAATAAGAAAATATTTTTTAAATTAAATGAGAAATAATTACTTACACATATACATAAGTTTACTACTTTGATACTCTTCATTTGTTTGTATAGATCTCAGTTTTGTATCTGATATCATTTTCATTTACTCTCAAAAACTTTATCATTTCTTATAGGGCAGGACTTTAGACAATATATTTATTTGTCAAAAATGTGTTTGCCTTATAATTTGAAGGATATATGTTACTTCTTTCCAATGCTTTAATGATGTGATTATATTTTCTTCTGACTTGTATTATTTCTCTGGAAAAATCAGGGGACACTTATCTTTGATATGATACTTCTGTTTTATCTCTAGTTGCTTTAAGATTTTTATTTATTTATTTTTAATTGATCAATGATTGCTTTAAAATATTGGTTTGATTTCTGTCATACATCAACATAAATTTTTACTTTCTGGCTTTCTAAATTTGATTATAATATGTATTGCTGTGGTTTTATTTTTACTTATTTTTCCTTTAATTTGAGGTTATTTTAAAATTTATTTATTTATGAGCTATGCTGGTCTTTGTTGTTTCATGGACTTTTCCTTAGTTATGGCAAGAGAGGAATACTCTCTAGTTGTGGTGTGCAAGGTTCTCACTTCTTACATGGCTTCTCTTATTGTTGAGCATGGGCTCTAGGGAATGAAGGCTCAGTAGTTGCAGCTCCTGAGTGCTAGAGCACAGGTTCAGTAGTTGTGGTGCTCCTGGGCTTAGCTGCTCAGGGTGTGTGGGATCTTCCTGAACCAGGGACGGAGCCCATTATCTACTGCATTGGCAGGTGGAGTCTTTACTACTGAGCCGCCAGGGAAACTGCTCATATTATATCTGTGTTATCATATTTAGAAAGCATTCAACTGATAGTTCTCCAAAATTTTCTTCTTTCTGAATTTCCTCTGGCATTCCAATTATATATGCGTTCATTTACTTGATATTTTCCTGCCAATCTCATCCTTTTTTTTCAGGTGATTTTTCTCTACACTTTAGTTTGTATGGTTCCTATTTTTTTTTCTCCAAGATCAATGACCTTTTCTACTGAAGTGCCTAACCTGTTGTTGAGCTCATTCAATGAATGCTTCATTCAGATGTGATATATTTAGTTCTGGAATTTTAATTTTTGTAAATATATGGTTTGCATTTCTCTACTGATATTTTCCTATTTGCTTTTATGTTCTTGTTATGCTTCAAGTTCTTGAGATATATTTATAATAGCTTATATATTTATATAATAGCATTTATTTTTACCAAAAACATAGTTTCCTGGAGAAGGAAATGGAAATCCACTTCAGTATTCTTCCCTGAAAACCCCATAGACAGAGGAGCAAGGTGGGCTACCATCCATGGGGTTGCAAAAGACTCAGATATGACTAAACAACAGCAACATAAACTTATCTATTTATGTCTATAAAAATCTCTGCTTTTCCATTAGTCAATAACATCTGTTATTTTTAACTCTAGTAGCATTAATTGATATTTTTCTCTGAGTTAAATGTCACATTTTATTACTCCTTTACTACTACTATGTTGATTATACACGGTTGGTTATAGCTATGCTAATTATTAAGTATTTGGATTTTATTATCTTCCTCCAGAATGCTGAGCTTTTTTTCTGGAAAGCTGTTACTTTACTTGTGAATCAGCTTGAACAGTTTTATGTTTGTTTTTAATTTTGATTTTGGGGGTTCTTAATAGCTTTGTCCCCTGGGGAAGGGCATGAGAACCCATTCTGGTATTCTTGCCTGAAAAAACCCATGAACAGAGGAGCCTGGTGGGCTACATGTTACAGGGTCACAGAATCAGACACGACTGAAGCAACTTGACACCCAACAAGAGGGTGGAGTAGAAGGATGTGCTCTCATCTTTTCCTGGGAGAACTCCAAAATTACAACTCGCTGCTGAACACTCAACAACAGGAGAATGTTGCATCCCATCAAAAAAGATACCCTACATCCAAGGGCAAAGGAGAAGCCCCAGAAAGACTGTCGGGGAGGGGAAAAAATCACATTTAGAATCAAACCTGATACCTGCCAGAGATGCTCAGAAGGCTCAAACAAAACCTTATGCACACCAGGAGAATCCATAGAGATAAGCTAGACCTGCCTTCAAGTGTTTGAGTGTCTCCTGGGGAGGTATGGGTCAGCAGTGGTTAGCCACATGGGTAGGGGCTTTGGGTGCCATAGACCTACATGTGGCATAAGCCCTCTTGGAGGAGGTTGCCATTAACCACACAAACGAGCCACCAGAACTTACACAGGACTAGGGAAGCAGATTCTTTGAGGGCACACACAAAACGATGTGCACACCAGGACCCAGGAGAAAGGTGCCACAAGAGACTGACCTAGACTTGCCTGTGAGTGTCCAGGAGTCCCTGGTGGGGGCTTGGGTTAGCGGTTGCCTGCTGCAGGTTTTGGAGCACTGAGTGTGGCTCTGCATACACTGGACATTTTGAAGAAGGTTGCCATGTTCATCATTACTTCAACCACAATATGGTAGCAGGTCAAACAACAGGGAGGGAACACAGCCAGGCTCATCTACAGAAAATTGGATTAAAGATTTACCAAGATTGGTCCTGCCATTCAGAACAAGACCCCATTTACCCCACAGTCAGTCTCTCCCATCAAGAAGCTTCCATAAGCCTCTTATCCTTATTCCTCAGAGGGCAGATAGAATTAAAACCACAAGCACAGAAAGCTAATCAAACTGATCACGTGGACAACAGCCTTGTTTAACTCAATGAAACTATGAGCCATGCCATGTAGGGCCACCCAAGACAGACGGGTCATGGTGGGGAGTTCTGACAATACGTGGTCCTTTGGAGAAGGGAATGGCAAACAACTTCAATATTCTTGCCATCAGAAACCCATGAACAGTATGAAAAGGTAAAAGATATGACACTGAAAGATGAACTTCCCAGGTCGGTAGGTGCCTAATAGGCTACTGGAGAAGAGTGGAGAAATAGCATCAGAAAGAATGAGGAAATGGAGCCAAAGCAAAAATAATGCCCTACTGTAGATATGACTGGTGATGGAAGTAAAGTCCAACGCTGTAAAAAGCAATATTGCATAGGAACCTAGAATGTTAGGTCCATGAAACAAGAAAAATTGGAAGTGGTCAAACAGCAGATGGCAAGAGTTAATGTCGACATTTTAGGTATCAGTGAACTAAAATGGACTGGAATGGGTGAATTTAACTCAGATGGCCATCATCTATCAAGAAAATGCACTGGTCATAGGAAACAACCTCTTCCAACAACACAAGAGAAGACTCTACACATGGACATCACCAGATGGTCAACACCAAAATCAGATTGATCATATTCTTTGCAGCCAAAGATGGAGAAGCTCAATACAGTCAACAAAAACAAGACAAGGAGCTGACTGTGGCTCAGATCATGAACTCCTTATTGACAAATTCAGACTTAAATTGAAGAAAGTAGGGAAAACCACTAGATTATTCAGGTATAACCTAAATCAGATCCCTTATGTGATTATACAGTGGAAGTAAGAAATAGATTTAAAGGACTAGAGATGATATAGTGCCTGATAAATTATGGACAGAGGTTTGTGACATTGTACAGGAGACAGGGATCAAGACCATCCCCATGGAAAATAAATGCAAAAAAGCAAATGGCTGTCTGGGGCAGCCTTACAAACAACTGTGAGAAGAAGAGAAGAAAAAGAAAAGGAGAAAAGGAAAGATATAAGCATCTGAATGCAGAGTTCCAGAGAATAGCAAGAAGAGATAAGAAAGCCTTCTTCAGCAATCAATGCAAAAAAATAGAGGCAAACAATACAATGGGAAAGACTAGAGATCTCTTCAAGAAAATGAGAGATACCAAGGGAACGTTTCATGCAAAGATAGGCTCAATAAAGGACAGAAATGGTATGGACCTAACAGAAGCAGAAGATATTAAGAAGAGTTGGCAAGAATACACAGAAGAACTGTACAAAAAGATCTTCATGACCCGGATAATCACGATGGTGTTATCACTCACCTAGAGCAAGGCATCGTGGAATGTAAAATCAAGTGGGCCTTAGAAAGCATCACTATGAACAAAACTAGTGGAGGTGATGGAATTCCAGTTGAGTTATTTCAAATCCTGAAAGATGGTGCTGTGAAAGTGCTGCACTCACTATGCCAGCAAATTTGGAAAACTCAGCAGTGGCCACAGGACTGGAAAAGGTCACTTTTCATTTCAATCCCAAAGAAAGGCAATGCCAAAGAATGCTCAAACTACCGCACAATTGCACTCATCTCACATGCTAGTAAAGTAATGCTCAAAATTCTCCAAGCCAGTCTTCAGCATTACATGAGCCGTGAACTTACAGATGTTCAAGCTGGTTTTAGAAAAGGCAGAGGAACCAGAGATCAAATTGCCAACATCCACCGGATCATGGAAAAAGCAAGAGAGTTCCAGAAAAACATCTAGTTCTGCTTTATTGACTATGCCACAGCCTTTGACTATGTGGATCACAATAAACTGTGGAGAATTCTGAAAGAGATGGGAATACCAGAGCACCTGACCTGCCTCTTGAGAAACCTATATGCAAGTCAGGAAGCAACAGTTAGAACTGGACATGGAACTACAGACTGGTTCCAAATAGGAAAGGAGTACGTCAAGGCTGTATATTGTCACCCTGCTTATTTAACTTATATGCAGAGTATATCATGAGAAACGCTGGGCTGGAAAAAACACAAGCTAGAATCAAGATTGCCAGGAGAAATATCAATAACCTCAGATATGCAGATGACACCACCCTTATGGCAGAAAGTGAAGAGGAACTAAAAAGCCTCTTGATGAAAAGAGGAGAGCAAAAATGTTGGCTTAAAGCTCAACATTCAGAAAATGAAGATCATGGCATCCAGTCCCATCACTTCATGGGAAATAGATGGTGAAACGGTGGAAACAGTGTCAGACTTTATTTTTTGGGGTTCCAAAATCACTGCAGATGGTGACTGCAGCCATGAAATTAAAAGACACTTACTCCTTGGAAGAAAAGTTATGACCAACCTAGACAGCATATTCAAAAGCAGAGACATTACTTTGCTGACTAAGGTCCATCTAGTCAAGGCTATGGTTTTTCCAGTGGTCATGTATGGATGTGAGAGGTGGACTGTCAAGAAAGCTGAGCGCCAGAGATTGGATGCTTTTGAACTGTGGTGTTGGAGAAGACTCTTGAGAGTCCCTTGGACTGCAAGGAGATCCAACCAGTCCATTCTGAAGGACATCATCCCTGGGATTTCTTTGGAGGGAATGATGCTAAAGCTGAAACTCCAGTACTTTGGCCACCTCATGCAAAGAGTTGACTCATTGGAAAAACTCTGATGCTGGGAGGGGTTGGGGGCAGGAGGAGAAGGGGACGTCCAAGGATGAGATGGCTGGATGACAACAATGACTCGATGGACGTGAGTCTGAGTGAACTCGGGAGTTGAAGATGGACAGGGAGGCCTGGCATGCTGCGATTCATGGGGTCGCGAAGAGTTAGACACGACTAAGTGACTGAACTGAACTGAACTGTGGGCAAGAATCCCTTAGAAGAAATGGAGTACCCATCATAGTCAACAAAAGAGTCCGAAATGCGTTACTTGGGTGCAATCTTAAAAATGACAAACCATTCAGTATCACAGTAATCCAAGTCTATGCCCTGACCAGTAATGCTAAAGAAGCTGAAACTGAACAAGTCTATGAAGACCCACAAGAACTTCTAGAACTACAACCCCCAAAAGTGTCTTTATCCTTATAGGTTACTGTAATGCAAAAGTATGAAATCAAGAGATACCTGGAGTAACAGGCAAATTTGGCATTGGAATACAAAATGAAGCAGGGCAAATGCTAATAGAGTTTTGCCAAAAGAATACACTGGTCATAGAAAACATCCTCTTCCAAAAACACAAGAAAAGACTCTACACATGGACATCACCAGATGGTCAGTACCAAAATCAGATTCATTATATTCTTTGCAGACAAAAATGGAGAAGCTCTATACAGTCAGAAAAAACAAGACCAGGACCTGACTGTGGCTCAGATCATGAAATCCTTATTGCCAAATTCAGACTTAAATTGAAGAAAGTAGGGAAAACCACTAGACCATTCAGGTATAACCTAAATCAAATCCCTTATGATTACACAGTGGAAGTGACAAATAGTTTCAAGAGATTAAATCTGACAGAGTCTCTGAAGAATTATGGACAGAGGTTCAGGACATTGTACAGGAGACAGGGATCAAAACCATTCCTAAGAAAAAGAAATATAAAAAGGCAAAATGGTTGTCTGAGGAGGCCTTGAAAATAGCTGAAAAAGAAGAGAAGCTAAAGACAATAGAGAAAAGGAAAGATATACCCAATTGAATGCAGAGCTCAAAAGAATAGCAAGGAGAGAAAATAAATCCTTTCTCAGTGATCAGTGCAAACAAACATAGGAAAACAATAGAAGGTGAAAGACTAGAGATCTCTTCAAAAAAATTAGAGATACCAAGGGAACATTTCATGCAAAGATGGGCTCAATAAAGGACAGAAATGGTAGGGACATAAAGGAAGCAGGAGATATTAAGAAGAGGTGGCAAAAATACAGAGAAGAACTATACAAACAAATGTCTTTTTGACCCAGATAACCACAATAGTGTGATCACTCACCCAGAGCCAGACATCCTGGAATGTGAAGTCAAGTGGGCCTTAGGAAGCATTACTAGGAAAAGAGCTAGTGGAAGTGATGAAATTCCAGTTGAGCTATTTCAAATCCTAAAAGATGATGCTGTCAAAGTGCTGCACTCAATATGTCAGCAAGTTTGGAAAACTAAGCAGTGGTCACAGGACTGTAAAGGTCAGTTTTCACTCCAATCCCAAATAAGTGAAGTGAAAGTGAAGTGAACTCACTCAGTCGTGTCCAACTCTTTGCAACCCCATACACTGTAGCCTACCATGCTCCTCTGTCCATGGGATTTTCCAGGCAAAAGTACTGGAGTGGGTTGCCATTTCCTTCTCCAGAGGATCTTCCACACCCAGGGATCAAACCCAGGTCTCCCACATTGTAGGCAGGCGCTTTACCGTCTGAGCCAAAGAATGCTCAACCATTGCACAATTGCACTCATCTCAGACGCTAGCAAAGTAATGCCCCAAATTCTCCAAGCCAGGCTTCGACGATATGTGAACCGTGAACTTTCAGATGTCCAAGATGGATTTAGAAAAGACAGAGGAACCAGAGATCAAATTGCCAACATCTGTTGAATCACAGAACAATCAAGAGAATTCCAGAAAAAAACATCTACTTCTGCTTTATTGACTATGCTAAAGCTTTTGACTATGTTGATCACAAAAACTATCGAAAATTATTAAAGAGATGGGAATATCAGAACACCTTACCTGCCTCCTGAGAAACCTGTATGCAGGTCAAGAACCATCACTTAGAATAGGATATGGAATAACAATTTGGTTCAAATTCGGAAAGAAGTATGTCAAGGCTGTGTATTGCCATCTTGCTCATTTAACATTATATGAAGAGTACATCATGTGAAATGCTGGGCTGGATGAAGCACAAGTTGGATTCAATTAGCCAGGAGAAATATCAATAACTTCAGATAGGCAGATGACACCACTCTTATGGCATAAAGTGAAGAAGAACTAAAGAGCCTCTTAATGAAAGTGAAAGAGAGTGAAAAAGTTGGCTTAAAACTCAACATTCAGAAAACTAAGATCATGGAATCTTGTCCCATCACTTCATGGCAAATATGGTGAAACAATGGAAAAAGTGACAGACTTTATTTTGGGGGACTCCAAAATCACTGCAGATGGTGACTGTAGCCATGAAATTGAAAGATGCTTGCTCCTTGGAAGAAAAGCTAAGACCAAGCTAGGTAGCATATTAAAAATCAGAGACATTACTTTGCCAGCAAAGGTCTGTCTAGTCAAGGCTATGGTTTTTCCAGTAGTCATGTATGGATGTGAGAGCTGCACTATAAAGAAAGCTGAGTGCAGAATTGATGCTTTTAAACTGTAATGTTGGAGAAGACTCTTGAGAGTCCCTTGGACTGCAAGGAGATCCAACCAGTCCACTCTGAAGGAGATCAGCCCTGGGATTTCTTTGGAAAGAATGATGCTAAAGCTGAAACTTCAGTACTTTGGCCACCTGATGAGAAGAACTGACTCATTGGAAAAGACCCTGATGCTGCGAAAGATGGAAGGGAAAAGGAGAAGGGGATGACAGAGGATGAGATGGTTGGATGGCATCACCAATTCGATGGACATGAGTTTGAGCAAGCTCTGGGAATTGGTGATGGACATGGAAACCTGGCGTGCCACAGTCCATGGGGTTAGAAAGAGTCAGATATGACTGAGCAGTTGAACTGAACTGATAGCTTTTACGTTAAAACAGATTAGATGTTTATTTATATATGGACTGCCTGAGCTCATTACTTAGTGATCTGAGTTTTTGATGAGATCTCTCCACTGTGGAATCTCAGTATTAAACATAGCCAAGGCTTATATGAGCTCAGGTATTTGTTCAGTTTACAGTTTCATATAGTTTTTCTTCTTTCTTTTGATACATTTTCCCCAGTAGTTGTTCTTTGCCTAAATTTGTGAAGTCTCCCTGTACATATACAGTCTACTATTCAGCAACATACCCAAGGGGACTTTTATGTAAAATTCTGGAGCTTCATTTATACACAGCTCCCTTCTCTGTTATCTTGCCAAGCACATTCTAGCCAGCTCCATAGTGGTGATCTGTTTCACCACTCAGCAAGATCACTGTGCACTATTTGGCTACCCTCTCCTCACGCTGTGCTTGGGAAAGTGAGTCCCTTCAGAGAGCAAGGGAAATACTTTGACTTTACTCATTGGTCTTTTTTTAATCTCACAGGTTGAAATACTGCACTATCTGTGTTTTTTGTTTTGTTTTGTTTTTCTATTTTTCCCAAACTTCATTTCACTTAGAAACCACTTAACTTAATTTCATAGAACAAATATACAGAAATATTAAAATGCCTCTTTAATCAATACTTTTTCCAGTTTTTGGAATGATTTCAATTTTAGATTAATGAATTGTAACATTTCAAAATAAACTGTTAAATTATGCCCCCAAGGTATAATTCTAATAAGATTTTATTTTGTAATATTAACTTTTGTAGCATAATAGTAAAGAAAAGCCAAGGAACAGAAAATAAAAATTTCCAGGCAATGGTTTTATTTGAAGAGTTTCCTTAAAATGGACAATGAACCTACAGCATTTAATTGTATAAAAGTTTATACTTTTCACATATTTGATATCATTAGAATCAATTCATATTCAGTAATTAATAAAACAAAAATGAGAAGAGAGATGTAAGATTCATAGTAACTCAAATTTACATGAGTAAATTTATAGTCAATTGTTTCAAGCAAGAATATCAACATATACTGTAAATGGACTGTAGACAGAGAGAAAAATTTTTTTTTCCACATAGGTATTTCTCAGGTCTGCAAGACTGCTCTCAAATATGGTGTAATAAAAGATCTCTAAATTAGGAGGCAGAAAGACTAATATCTAACCTTAATACTTAATCCTAACTGTGTTTAGGTGAGTCTTATAATTAAATTATTCTCAGCTATGTGAAGAGTTGACTCATTGGAAAAGACCCTGATGCTGGGAGGGATTGGGGGCAGGAGGAGAAGGGGATGATAGAGGATGAGATGGCTGGATGGCATCACTGACTCGATGGATGTGAGTCTGAGTGAACTCCGGGAGTTGGTGATGGACAGGGAGGCCTGGCGTGCTGCGATTCATGGGGTCACAAAGAGTCAGACATGACTGAGCGACCGAACTGAACTGAGGCTCCCCTGACGCCTCACCAGGTGAAAAATCTGCCTGCAGTGCAGGAGATGCAGGACACAGGGTTTGATCCCTGGGTCAGGAAGATCCCCTGGAGGAGGAAATGGCAACCCATTTCAGCATTCTTGCCTGAAAAATCCCATGGACAGAGGAGTCTGGTGTGTTATAGTCCAAAGGGTTGCAGAGTTGAACATGACTGAGCACACAGACACACACACACTCACACACAGTTTCTGAGCTTTCCACATAGTGCAGTGGTAAAGAATCTGTGGCCAAGGCAGGAAATGACAGACAGGTTCTATCTCTGCATGGGGAAGATCTCCTGGCGTAGGAAATCGTACCTGCTCCAGTATGCTTCCCTGGAAAGTTCCACAGGCAGAGGAGCCTGGTGGGCTCCATGGGGTCACAAGGACTCAGACAGGAATGAACACACAGCACATATGCACTGTAATATTTCTAGTTGTTCCTGATCTGTAAATAAGAGAATCTAGATTATCCAAGACAGTTTAATTTGTTAAAACAATCATATTCTAAACTGAAGCAATTGAGAACCAGGGTATATGGTCTGAAGCTATTTTTTTACCTTTCATTCTAGCTCAAAGGGATCCTTTATAAATTTACAAGGTTGATGCCATCTATAGGATACAGCTTTCAACAGGGGCAGATATTTTACAACTCATGGCATATATATTGGTCATAGTAATTATTAGCAGCTTTCTGCCTGTTTATAAAAGTCCTATTTTCTTAGAATCATGTTCTTGGTAAATTGTATCCTGGTATTTCATACCACTAATTATATCTCCTTTTAAGTATCCTGCAGAATAATCTACTTATTGGACTTTCCTCTATCTCACAGCTTTTCTGATCCCTCAGCAAAGTCATTTTAAACTCAAGCTTATGATTACATCTCTCTGTCAAGCCTTTCTTTCTCATTTTGAGTGCTGCATGTTATATAATACTTTATTTTAAAAGTCTCTTAGAGATGAAAATATATGTTTTACTACTTGAATACTATCAAACCATATTGAGATGTTGCTGTTTAGTCATTAAGTCATGTCCGACTCTTTGTGACCCGATGAACTGCAGCACACCAGGCTTTCCTGTCCTTCACTATTTCCCAGAGTTTGCTCAAACTCATATCCATTGATTCAGTGATGCCATTCAACCATATTATGCTCTGTCGCTCCCTTCTCTTGCCCTCAATCTTTTCCAGTATCAGGGTCTTTTCCAATGATTTGGCTCTTTCCACCAGGTGACCAAAGTATTGGAGCTTCATCTTCAGCACCAGTCCTTCCGATGAATATTCAAGGTTGATTTCATTTAATGTTGACTGGTTTGATCTGCTTGATGTTGAAGTGACTCTCAAAAGTTTTCTCTAGCACCACAGTTCAAAAGCATAAATTCTTCTGTGCTCAGTCTTCTTTATGGTCCAACTTTCACATCTGTACATGACTACTGGAAAAACCACAGCTTTGACTAGATGGACATTTGTCAGCAAAGTGATGTCTCTGCTTTTTAATACACTGTCTAGTTTCATCATAGCTTTTCTTCCAAGGAACAAGCATCTTTTAATTTCCTGGTGGCAGTCACCTGATTTTGGAGCCCAAGAAAATAAAATCTGTCACTGTTTCTACTTTTTCCCCATCTATTTTCCATGAACTGATAGGACTGGATATATAGCATTTATCTTGTGATTAAATACCATCACACATAGACTGATGTCTAATTTAATAATATCTTAAAATAACATGTATGTATATGATACAATAATAACAGAAAAAATGAATTTATTTGATCCACTCCATGACAGAAGTAGAATAGTTGTATGCTATTTTTATTCAGCTATTTTGTGTGATAAACTTTATATACACTATCTTGATATCTCACTTTCATACCCAAACATGCTAAATAGGCACATTCAAAATAGTCATTCTTAACACATCTGAGTGTCCTAGAACAGAGACATGTATCTTTATCCAGTTGTACCTGCAATGTCTCTTCAATTCTGAAGTAGATATTTTCTTTAAACAAAAAATTTTTAGATGCTTATTTTAAAAATCCATTTACAGCCTATTCTATATGCCAGGGAGAACTGTGGTTCAAAATTGGTTTTCTATTTGTTCTATATCTTGTTTGAACTTAATTGCTCTTGGGTTGTTGTAGTTTTGCTTCTTAAATTTTTCTTTCATGGTGAGAACACCCTTGAGTAAATTTACAGCAATAAAATACAGTCTTGTTGATGGCCTGCCTATTACCTTCCAATTTACTGTTGCTAGCCAGTAAGTACTTGATACTAAGAGTGTATTCATGTATATAATATTTAAGAATTGTCTATAACTCACTGTAACTTACTTGTAGTGAGCTAATGAAACATACTCTGAAACATAAACAGGCTCTCTGACTAATATACATACTTAGAAGTATATTGAATTTGCTTTATATTAAAAAAGAAGTATATTTAAGAGTTTAAAGTCTGCTTACTTTTTAACATTCATTGGTTAAGAATGTTAAACTGTCAAAGAAATTAAATTGATGGTCTTGAATTATAGGCTCAGGTTATGGACTTAACAGAGGGCGAACTCTTAGGGTTTCCTAACACTGTTACAAATACGTGAACCATGAACTTCCAGATGTTCAAGCTGGTTTTAGAAAAGGCAGAGGAACCAGAGATCAAATTGCCAACATCCGCTGGATCATCGAAAAAGCAAGAGAGTTCCAGAAAAACATCTATTTCTGCTTTATTGACTATGCCAAAGCCTTTGACTGTGTGGATCACAATAAATTGTAGAAAATTGTGAAAGAGATGGGAATACCAGACCTCCTGACCTGCCTCTTGAGAAATCTATATGCAGGTCAGGAAGCAACAGTTAGAACTGGACATGGAACAACAGACTGGTTTCAAATAAGAAAAGGAGTACGTTAAGGCTGTGTATTGTCACCGTGCTTATTTAACTTATATGCAGAGATTATCATGAGAAACGCTGGGCTAGAAGAAGCACAAGCTGGGATCAAGATTGCTGGGAGAAATATCAATAAGCTCAGATATGCAGATGACACCACCCTTATGGCAGAAAGTGAAGAGGAGCTTAAAAGACTCTTGAAAGTAAAAGATGAGAGTGAAAAAGTTGGCTTAAAGCTCAACATTCAGAAAATGATCATGGCATCTGGTCCCATCACTTCATGGGAAATAGATGGGGAAACAGTAGAAACAGCATCAGACCTTATTTTGGGGGCTCCAAAGTCACTGCAGATGGTGACTGCAGCCATGAAATTAAAAGACGCTTACTCCTTGGAAGAAAAGTTATGACCAACCTAGATAGCCTATTGAAAAGCAGAGACATTACTTTCCCAACAAAGGTCCATCTAGTCAAGGTTTTTGTTTTTCCAGTGGTCATGTATGGATGTGAGAGTTGGACTGGGAAGAGAGCTGAGCGCCAAAGAATTGATGCTTTTGAACTGCGGTGTTTGAGAAGACTCCTGAGAATCTCTTGGGCTGCAGGGAAATCCAACCAGTCCATTCTAAAGATCAGTCCTGGGTGTTCTTTGGAAGTAACGATTCTAAAGCTGAAACTCCAGTACTTTGGACACCTCATGTGAAGAATTGACTCATTGGAAAAGACTTTGATGATGGGGTGGATTGCGGGCAAGAGGAGAAGGGGACAACAGAGGATGAGATGGCTGGATGGCATCACTGACTTGATGGACGTGAGTCTGAGTAAACTCCGGGTGTTGGTGATGAACAGGGAGGCCTGGTGTGCTGTGATTCATGGGGTCACAAAGTCGGACACGACTGAGCAACTAAACTGAACTAAGCTGAACATTGTTACATAAAATATTCCATTGATATAAAAAGGAAACAATAAATTAAAACACTGAAAATTACATTTTGTGACTTCCAGCACAATACTATTGTTATTCACCTGGTCTTACAGGCGTACTTGATTCTAATGTAAAATTTCAGACCTCCCACATTTTTATTCTACAAAAAGTAGTAGATTCCTAAGTTATATTATCATTGTTTGGATGTTCCTAGGTATGGACTTCACACTTGGCAGATGCCTCTGGAATGCAAATTGTTTGGTTTCCAAATTCTGAATCTTTACTGATGTTAACAATTATCATTATATAGCCTCATGTACATTGTAGTCTAGGGGCTAGCTTTAGTCTACAGATATTAATACTACTTGTGTGAAAATTTATTTTTCAGTAGTTATGTATGGTTATGAGTGTTGGACCATAAAGAAGACTGAATATTGAAGAATTGATGCTTTTGAGATGTTGTGTTGGAGAAGACTCTTCTGAGTCCCTTGGACTGCAAGGAGATCAAACCAGTTAATCCTAAAGGAAATCAATCCTGAATATTCATTAAAAGGACTGATGTTGAAGCTGAAGCTCCAAAACTTTTGGCCATCTGATGCGAACAGCTAACTCATTAGAAAAGAGCCCAATGCTGGGAAAGTCTGAAGGCAGGAGGAGAAGGAGATGACAGAGGACTACATGGTTGGATGGCATAATTAACTCAATGGACATGAGTTTGAACAAGTTCCAGGAAATGCTGGACAGGGAAGCCTGGTGTACTGTAGTCCATAGGGTTGCAAAGAGTCAGACATGATGGAGCAACTGGAACAACAACAACTTGTGTGAAAACTGCATATTAATATTTGATCAATCTCACTATTACCCTCCTTGAGACTGCCTGCCAGTTCCAGGGATGTGCCAAACTGTAAATTTACCTCTTAAAATCTCTTAAAGTTAGGATGCTAGATTGAAATTAGATGTGTTCTCACAGATTTGGAAGTGAAGCGAAAATATCTTCTGACCTCTTTTAATACATTCTCCTGTCTAACAGTTATCAGAATAGATAATGACACGTAGGAACTACCTGGTACCCAGCCATGATTTTAGCAACATATTAGATTAGGAGTACATTCTTCCAAAATAAAAAAACATTCCTAAATATTTTAACTTCTCATCAAAAAGTAACTTTAATGACTTCCTTATGAGTGTACAGATAATACTACTCCATGGATCATGTTCTAAGTATTAAAATAAAAATTCATTAAGCTGTGGTTTTCAGTTTTAACTGAGATTGTGGAGTCTGTGTCATACAAGACCTTGAGTGAAGCTGGGCCAGAATGTCACAATCACACTGATCATACTTGATCTTATTATGCCAGGCATGGCTTTCCAACCCCAATACCACTAGAAGACATAAATCTTCAGGGTTACAAGACATCAAGTTTGCGATAGCAGTTGCTAAGGAAGTCAACGGAGTAACCATGTAATATTTCAATATTCTGTCCTCTTCAATTTGTTTGCTACAGCTAGAATAATAAAGGAGAGCTGCCTTTTACTAATATAATTTAACTAGAGATGTAAAGATTACATGTACTGAGATGTGGTGAGGCAAGATTGGCAGAGGGAAAATTGTGATGTCTCATTAGTTTCTATATCTTTTAAACCCCTTATACATGTATACGGTATTATTTTTAGGATAGTTTTAGCTCCTATCACTATAATTTTACAGTGATAAACTATTTTGTCTTATTTTATATTTACTGTTACTAACAAATATAATGCTATCATAGCCATAATAGGATCAGGTTGACTTGATAGATTAATTGTCCAGTAAAAACTTGGATTATTTTTATTTATGGAAATCTGAGCTGGGGAGATATGTAGAGAGAATCACTGATTATATCAAGCTAAGTGTATGATCACGTCCCTTATCAAGAGTTGCCGAGCATTCATGCAAATCATGCTTGTACACAAATAATTTGCCATTTTATTATATTATGTTGGCAACTAAACAACTAAACTCATTGTTTCAACTGAAATAACAGTTATTTCTATTTTAAAAATTTGCTCTATAAAAGTGATAGCATAAGATATGAGTCAACTTTTGTAGAAAAGAGCTTCAGTGGCCAAAAGAGAAAATAATATAATTTCTATTTTCTCTAAGAAAATAGAGAAAGAGACTTAGTTTTAGAGAAACTAGGTCCTAAAGCAAGGGGATTTATGTAGGCACCTAGCCCAACATATGGAGTCAAACCAAATTATAATCAGAAGCTAAGTCTCTTATTGGGACTAAAGTGAATAAATGAATAAATCTGTGGGTGATTCCACTCACTGACTGAAAAGACTGGAGGCAAAGAGACTTCAAATCCTGTCTATTGTTAAGTACACAGTGCTGAAAAAACCTGCATGCCTATTTTTAGTTAAGGTTGAATACACAACCAAGGAAAATTTTGTGGGTGAGGTCACTTAAAGACAGAAACTCTTGTAAGACAATGAAGTTGATGGGAGAAATTTCTTTTGAGATATGGTAAGTCAAAATGCAACTCCTTCTAGACTATGTTTCAGAGTAATTGTACTGCCTTTTTTGCTGTGCCATCTTCCCAATTTCCTAAAGTGTTTAAGTATGAATTACTACCAAACATCTTTAGCAGATTCTTTGGTTAGCATTTCAGTAAGAAGATAACAAAATCCATTTTAACTGGGTTAACTTTGTGTTCAACTATTTTAGGGCTTCCCTGGTGGCTATTAAGCACAAAAAGCTTTATCAGAACATACTGTATGACTGAGCAACTTTAAAGTAGTTGGAGGTGGGAGAGTGGCTAGATGCAGCCTAGAACAAAGGCAGGCAAGGTAAACACTCAACTGCAAGGGTGTTCTGGTGGAAGCCGTGCAGGCCTTGGCTCATGCCACTTGGCATCTATGACAACAAGAACCAGATGCTAGAATTTCTGCTTGAGCTGTCACATAACAAAATGCCTGCTCTTACATATTCACACATTGTACCTATCTACTCCTTTAGCTCAAGTTGTTCCTTCTCCTAATTCTCTACTAGAGTTTCTGTTTGGAAGATTCTAAAACAGTGGCTGCAAAGGAGTCTCTTACACTTACTTTTTGCTTTTCAAACATTGCCCATATTTAGAATGGCATGCTAGAAGGGACCTGAGTGGATATTGAGCAACCCAACCCACAGTGTCTTCTGGAAAATTTTAGTTTCATATCAGCTACTTGTTTACATAGAGTAATACAATGGGGAGAGAATGTAATCAAAATTGTCCAAATACCTAAATATTGTAAATATTTTTCAAGGGGAATAAGAACATAGAGACAAAAGCCGATAAGTCATCAAAGCTCAAATAGACCCACTTGCGAATGCTGCTGTGCAGTGCTTAGTCATGTCTGACTCTTTGCCACCCCATGGAATGTAGCCTACCAGGTTCTTCCATCCATGGGGTTTCTCCAGGCAAGAATACTGGAGTGGGTTGCTATGCCCGCCTCTAGGGGATCTTCCCAACCCAGATATCGAACCCAGGTCTCCCACACTGAGGTGCATTCTTTACCATCCGAGCCACCAGGGAAACCCAGGAATACTGGAGTGGGTAGCCGGTCCCTTCTCTAGGGGAACTTCCCAATCCATGAATTGAACTGGGGTCTCCTGAATTGTAGGTGGATTCTTTACCAGCTGAGCTACCCAGGAAGCCCCTACTTGTGAATATTAAAGCTTATTGTTTTTGGCATTAAGAATCTTGTTGACTAGATCAAACTAGGTAGAAAAGTAGGTACTTTTTAAATTAGGCTGTTAAAAAGTTCAGGTTTGTGCATTTAAAAAATGGATGAAAATAAGAATAAGCCAAATCTTAAAGAAAAACATGAAGTTTGGATTATTTTTAATTGTTTTCTTTAAAATTATACATCACTGAAGAGATTATTTAGATCCAGTACATTGATATTCTTTTATCTTTCATCACTGTACCATCCCCTTAATTTTACAATTTGCAATCTTTTCTCTTTTTGCCTATTTACTCATAAAGTTTGAAAGGTTTATTAAGCAATTTGTATGATCAATATTTCCAAAATCCAAGTTGGGACATTTGATAAATGATGATGCAATGCAGAAAAATACAAGGAATGCAACTCCACCCCAGAAAACTACTTAATACTGTGTAGAAATGTGCCTTGGTTTATGTAAAGAGAATTTCAAGAAGATGAGTAATGTGCTTTTTCTCTCCTGGAAGTGATTTGCTTTTCCCTTGCTGCATAATTCTAATATGAATCTACTAAAAAACAGTTTATCAGATGTTTATATTGTGCAACACCATGCTAAATGTTGAATTTTAGAAGAATTAATATTTAATTTTTACAAAATGTTAACAATTTCTTGTGCTGTGTCATAATTTTAAAATATATATTTATATTTCATATGTAATAATAAAAATGACTGTGAGACTATACAGCTTTCTATGGCCTATTTTTAACAGATTATATTTTATTAGTGATATATGGTCACTTTTTCTTAAATCACAGAATTATTTTAAGGAAATAATTTTTTAAAAAGTTTGTTTTTTTTCCACAAAATGTGATACCTTTCATCTAAAGCAATGGATATATTAGTCCATGTAAAATCAGAATTACCATTTCTGAAGTTAATTCCAAATCAAGTCTAATTTGTGATCATAAAACACTCTATATAGCCTCTCATTTGTAACCTAGTGATAATGTACCTAAAAATAACACCTACATCTCTATATATACTCCATTTTTAGTAATCATAATAAATACTATTCTAGATGAGACCCATGGGTTCAACAGCCTTTATGTTTTTACTTAACAGAGATGGGTCTCCAGAAGGACTGATTTTCATGTGAAGTAAGTGATGCTCAAGCTGGATGTACATTAGATTAATCCATGAATCTTTAAGTACACAGAAATTCTGACTGAATAAATCAAAGTAGCCTGAACATTGGCATTTTGTTTAAAGTTCTTTAAGTGATTACAGACTTGGCACAGTGGTAAAGAATCCACCTGCCAATGCAGCAGATGCAAGAGACATGGGCTCGATCTAATCTCTGGGTCAGGAATATCCCCTGGAGTAGGAAATGGCAACCCACTCCAGTATTCTTGCCTGGAAAATTCCATGGACAGAGGAGCCTGGCAAGCTACAGTCCATGGTGTTGCAAAGTGTCGGACATGACTGAGAGACTGAGCATGGACTCCCACATGAGTTGAGAGATGCTGTCCTGAACATTAATCTCAAAAGATTATAAACACAAAATCTAAAACATCCTTGCTGCTGCTGCTGCTGCTGGTAAGTTGCTTCAGTCGTGTCTGATTCTGTGCGACCCCAGAGACGGCAGCCCACCAGGCTCCGCCGTCCCTGGGATTCTCCAGGCAAGAACACTGGAGTGGGTTGCATAAAAGTGAAAAGTGAAACGGAAGTTTGCAGTAAAAAACCTATTGCTTATCTATGAATGCACCTAAGCAGTTCTTAAAGCTTTAAATTTCTAATCTGCATTTCTTTTCGGCATTTGTCACAACCAATTAAGTTTAATATATCATAACTTAAAATTATTTTATTTAATATCATCATTTTGTAGTCTGGTGGCTGTTGGATATGACACAAACATATGGTTCAGGTTTAAAAAATATTTTGGTGTCCTGTATGGATATAGTAGACTGGCATTCAATAAGTATTCTACTTTCCTTCTAGTATCCTCTGCATTTAGATGGAAAACTACAGACTGCAGTTCCCAGACCTCTGGAACTGGGGTTCCAAATAGGATTTAAATTCAGGCAATAAGACTGGAGGGGAGGGAGGTGGGAGGAGGGTTCAGGATGGGGGAACACGTGTACGCCTGTGGCGGATTCATGTTGATATGTGGTAGAACCAATACAATATTGTAAAGCAATTAGCCTCCAATTAAAATAAATAAATTTAAATTTTAAAAAAGACTGGTCTTACATGATATTGTTAAATGGATGTGAGAAGAAACCAACTTTTGATGCAAATACCGTTTTTGCTGGCAAGTGCAGATAAGAAACTGTTTAGTTTACTAAAGCAAATGAACAGTGGTTTCAGTATCCAGTATTGAGTGTCAGGAGGCATGGTGTGGGTCATCCCTTTTACCAGTGTGATTTGTATGTGAGATGCAGTTATATAAATGGCATCTATAGCAGCCAGAGCTTCATTATGCAACCTTCCTATGTCAGGTTCCTGATTTTGGCTGTGAGGGTGTGATTCTGGATGTGGCAGCTTCCTAACAGTAGCACTGGTACTGCCCACCTCTGCGGCGGATTTGAATAGTGTGTCTTTGGTAGTCATTCCAAGAAGGTAAACAGATTATATTTGTTCAGTCTTCCCAAAGATTCTAAAATTTATTATTTAATTATCTCTAATAAATTGACGCTTAAAATAGCATGGACATTATAGGCTGAAATTAAACTCTGTCTGATAGCTATCATTCCATGTGTGATCTAGTTTTCATGCATATATGTGTGTGTATTTAAACCTGTTCTCAGATGTCCTAAACAGGAAAAATAAGGTTTTCATTTCTTTTATCTGAAACTTCTGTCACTTTTAGCGCATTTTTTCTGAAGTACTGAAACCAAAAAAATTATGCAATATTCTTGTTTTGGTTACAGTTCAGTTCAGTTCATTTATGTCTGACTATTTGTGACCGCATGAATTGCAGCACCCCAGGCCTCCCTGTCCATCACCAACTTCCGGAGTTCACTCAGACTCACGTTCATTGAGTTGGTGAAGCCATCCAGCCATCTCATCCTCTGCAGTCCCCTTCTTCTCCTACACCCAATCCCTCCCAGCATCAAAGTCTTCCAGTGAGTCAACTCTTCGCATAAGTTGGCCAAAGTACTGGAGTTTCAGCTTCAGTATCATTCCTTCCAATGACCACCCAGAACTGATCTCCTTTAGAATGGACTGGTTGGATCTTCCTACAATCCAAGGGACTCTCAAGAGTCTTCTCCAACACCACAGTTCAAAACCATCAATTCTTCGGTGCTCAGATTTTTTCACAGTGCAACTCTCACATCCATACATGACTACTGGAAAAACCATAGCCTCGACTAGACGGACCTTTGTTGGCAAAGTAATGTCTCTGCTTTTGAATATGCCATCTAGGTTGGTCATAACTTTTCTTCCAAGGAGTAAGCGTCTTTTAATTTCATGGCTTACAGTACATAACTATGTTAAACTATAATATAATACCTCCATACCCCTGAGATTTAAGCTGGCAAGGGCAAGGAACAGAGGCAAAATTAGACCAAAGTCATGTCTTCATATACTAGCTTCAGTTCAGTTCAGTTCAGTCGCTCAATCATGTCTGACTCTTTGCAACCCCATGAATCAAAGCACACGAGGCCTCCCTGTCCATCACCAACTCCTGGAGTTCACTCAGACTCACATCCATTGAGTCAATGATGCCATCCAGCCATCTCATCCTCTTCGTTCCCGTCTCCTCCTGCCTCCAATCCCTCCCAGCATCAGAGTCTTTTCCAATGAGTCAACTCTTTGCATGAGGTGGCCAAAGGACTGGAGTTTCAGCTTTAGCATCATTCCTTCCAAAGAAATCCCAGGGCTGATTTCCTTCAGAATGGACTGGTTGGATCTCCTTGCAGTCCAAGGGACTCTCAAGAGACTTCTCCAACACTGATGCTTCTCAAAAGCATCAGTTCTTTGGTGCTCAGCCTTCTTCACAGTCCAACTCTCACATCCATACATCACCACAGGAAAAACCATAGCCTTGACTAGACAGACCTTAGTCGGCAAAGTAATGTCTCTGCTTTTGAATATACTATCTAGGTTGGTCGTAACTTTTCTTCCAAGTACTGTCTTTTAATTTCATGGCTGCAGTCACCATCTGCAGTGATTTTGAAGCCCCAAAAAATAAAGTCTGACACTGTTTCCCCATCTACTTCCCATGAAGTGATGGGACCAGATGCCATGATCTTCATTTTCTGAATGTTGAGCTTTAAAAGCCAACTTTTTCACTATCCTCTTTCACTTTTATCAAGAGGCTTTTAGTTCCTCTTCAGTTTCTGCCATAAGGGTGATGTCATCTGAGTATCTGAGGTTATTGATATATAATAATTCATATAACCCTATTTTGATCATAATCAATTTTTAAGATAAAGTCTTCAAACAACTTTATTATTAATTTGAAAGCTTTATCAATTTCCCATGTTAGAAAGACCATCAGAGTTATTTACTACAGCAGTTTAAAGTACTTTTGAAATAAAGTTTTGTCAGGCTAGGACTATGGTAGGATAGATAAACACAGAAGGTTCCAGGAGAAGCTTCTAATTTTCTAGAGATACAGTATAACACTGATGACAATATTCAGGGGATATTAGCTGACTCTAGTGAATGGTCCACCAAGTGAGTTCTAGTAGTAACCTGAGGACTAAACTGGCTAACGCCATGAAGACCTGATAGTAGGTTCAGCAAGTAAAAATACCCAGTTAGATTTGACTTTCAGATAAACAACAAAAAATTTTAGCAAAAAAACATTTGGGACATACTTATACTAAAAAATAAATTCCATTGTTTATCCGAGTTCAAACTTAACTGAGTGTACTGTGTGCTATCTGGCAATTCTATCTTATAATTGGTAACAATAACCAAAAATCCTAAGGACAAGGTTCAGAGGCAATGTCCTCATCTCGAAAGAAAGCAAAGCAGGACTGCATTTTTATTTTTAAAAAATTAAGTACTCATTAAAGTTTATAAATGAGGCCAAGTTTCTTGAAGCAAGTCTTAAAGTGGCTTGCTTTTGTCAAGAAAGACAGTGAGAAAGTGTGTACTCAAGCTTGGCTTTGAGTTATTAGGGGAGCAGAGGAATCTGGCATGTTGTCATATCACTGGGTTTCTGATATCTTAGAACCCTTGACTATAAATAATGTTATTTATAGTCTAGGACTGGAATAAGACATGGGAATCAAATTGTACTCAATGGTGAAGCTTAGACGTTAATGAAAGCAGGGAACCAGATTGGTCATTGCATTGAAAAGAAACTGAATCTGAACAATTCTTTGATTGTATCTGTTACTCTTTATTGAGCTCTGGTCTCTCAGTATATACTTGGGTACCAGCTGTTCCCCTGACTGTTTCTTATTTGTTATTTTGACTCATTGCCTTTCTGAGACTCATTTTGAATTTTAACCTTTCAAATAAATTCACTTTGACTTTTACAATATTAAAGTTTATATTGTCTTAAAAAGCAGGTTTTGCTTGAACAAAATTTTGGCACTAAATCATGTATTTACAATCTCAGATTTCTTGAAATGAATCAGTTTGAATGTTTCATTTAATCTACTATCTTAAATATCTTAATATTCATTGTATATGAAAAAAGTCAATCTGAATTTTGTATTTAGATTTTGCTTAAGATGTTGGAAACACCTGAGTCTGATTTTATTTATTCTTCAGTGTCATTTTAAAAGCATTATGCACAACTATTCTAGATTTTGTTCTCTAGATTTAAAATGAAATATCTGTCTTTAAGAAATGTAAATGTTTTATTATCTGAAATGAACAATTATAACTAAATAAGGGCAGGTGCTAACAAATTAGTTATCCTATTAATACTCCTATTAATCTCTGAAATACAATGCCCTTTGTGAAACTGGGGGTAAATATAGCTATTATTAATCAGTTCGTCCTGAAGAATTATGTTGTATTAGCCAAATATAATCTTTCCTCCTAGCTCAGAGAGTAAGGAATCTGCCTGCAAGGAGACCCAGGTTTGATTTCTGGGTTGGGAAGATCCCCTGGAGAAGGAATTGGCAATCCACTCCAGTATTTTTGCCTGGAGAATCCCATGGACAGAGGAAACTGGCAAGCTAGGGTCCATGGGGTCACAAGAGTTGGACACAACTTAGCAACTAGACCACCAAACATATATAAATAACTATCTGCTTTTTGTATATAGAAATATGCTTCTATGCAATTAATTATGCCAGTTATATAGTTTTGTTTTTAATTCTACATTAAACTTCAGGGGTAATAAGTGCAGGACTAAATAACTTAATGTAAACAAACACACTTTTCATCATACATTTGTGTTACTAGCTTAAGAAAAAGGAGTGATTTTGTTATCTGATTCCTTTAATAATAAACAAAAATCACAAACAGATTTTATAATGACATAAGAAAAAATAGATTACTTATGTCCAGAATTCTACCTACCTAGACTCTAAAACTTATTTTTTGTAGTTCTATGTATTGATTCTTCACATCAAAATTAAGGTTACAAATGCACAGTATGACATATTTTGGTAGAAAAGTACAGGTATTATTGGTGGAAAGCTGAATTATTTAAGTAGATAGCTAAGAGTCCATAATTTTAGACAAAGTAAAGCACTTTACAGATATTACTCAACAGCTGATTAACTGATTTTTCAGTCTTTTAAAGCACCAATAGACCGCATTTCCATCAACAGCAAATTACTCTTTAAGAGCATGATTCTTTGTAGGATGGAAGAGAGACATGTTGCCTTACATGGGATTGTAGCCAGCTCTCATGAACAAAGCATGGAATGAAAACAACTATCCAGCTAATGCTAAGCTTTCCACCTACCTACTCTTCCCATTCCCACCCCTGTATTGAGTATGGCCATGTATTAGTGAGGGTCTCTGGCATATCAAAATTGCAGCTATGATGTGTCAGAGAAGTTGAACCAAATGCAATAATTAACATGGATAGTTTCAGGCAAGTACAAGTGTGCCACATATCTAGGAGGTAGGAGCCACTGAAAAGCAAAATTTAAGATAGGCCATGTTGGAGTGAGGCATATGATTAACAATAAAATACCTTTGGAAAATCTCCATTGTAAAAGAAAGAATCCAGTCTGATGGACTAGCCCTGACAAGATCTAGGGGAGAAAATACTTTCAGGTTCATTGGGGATAACCCCTTGTCACTCTGAGAGAAAAGGTACTTATGTGTATGTATATGTGTATATTTGTGTGTGTGAGTGAATAAGAAGAATAAGAAGCCCAAGCAATTCTTTTGTGTTCTGTTGGTGTGAAGTAGTGTTGATTAACCAGAACAATGTAACATACTGCGGGCATGAACAGTGGTCACAAGGAAGCTGTGTGGTCCTGTAAACAGTAATAGGGACAAAGTAGCTTCTGGCTTATGTGAAATCTTGAAAGAGCAGCTTGCTGTATGGGGCTCTTTAGGAGAATAAGACTGAAAAGTTAAAGAAAAGTGAGAGGAACCCCAGTAGTGTTTCAGATGGGTATATGAATTAATGCTAAGGTACTCCCTAAGAGAAGGTAAGGCGATCTGGCATAAGCTATTAAATCAAAGGCATTTGTATATAACTGATAAGGTAAGATCATCCAAAGCAGGGAAAGCATGAGGTTACTCAGTTAACAATTGACGTTTTGAGTTATATTAAACCAAGTGTTTAGTCTCTGTTCCATTCCATGTGCACAATGAACTAGGCTTACATGCTGCTATATATATATATATATATATATATATATATCAATTAGTGTATGAAAAGACCTTTTACTCAAAGAGAACTTTTTAAAAAATCTAATCTTTATCACAACTTTCCTTAAATAATTTTATCCTAATATCTGTCCTTCAATCCAAGTGAAATTTTCAGTTTCTTAACTACTATTACACAAGTTTACAATCCTTTACTTGCCATTCCCAAACCCCAAAATTTCTGAAAACCTATTTTTAATGTATCCTGTCAGTAGTGAAAACTGAGGAAACCTCTCACTTGTTAAGAAACATAGAGAGAGGATAGAAGGATAGGAAGAAGGAAGAAAGGAAGACAAAGAAAGAAAGTGGATCTGATTTAGATTGAAATGAGGCTATTTACAATATTTTACTTGTTAGACAGTTTAGTGTAAATATTCATATGTCATTATTTTAATATTTTAATTATAGTTCTGGTTACACTTCCATAAGGAAGAATTCCATAATATATAACATATATAACTTTCTAAAATATATTTTTAAATTTGAATTTTGAAACTCATCTGTTGCCAAGAGGGAAGAGAAAGGGTCTAAACATTTTTGGATCTATGTGTTTGTGCTTAGTTGCTTCAGTAGTGTTCAACTCTTTGCAACCTATGAACTGTAGCCCATCAGGTTCCTCTGTCCATAATATTCTGCAGGCAAGAATACTGGAATGGGTTGCCATGCCCTTCTCCAGGGGATCTGCCACATCTAGGGGTCGAATCTGCATCTCTCACATCTCCTCCATTGGCAGGCAGATTCTTTGACCACTAGCGCCACCTGGGAAGCCCCTTGGATCTACAGTGAAATGAATTATAAAGCTTAGAATTAAGTAAATGAAGGCTTGGGTAGTAGCACTTAGATGAATTAATAGCTGGAGTAGTTTGCTGGCCTGCCTTCCTCTCTCTCTTCTCTACTTAAATAGAGCAGTGTTATTTACTTGACATATAACTATAACTAGGACAGTCACATTTCATGTCTTAATTGGGTCTTACAGAATGGTAATTAATTAAGCAGCTTCATCAGAGTCTAAGTATTACATCAGAACACATTCAGTATATTTCAGGAACATTTAAGAGAGACTAAAAAACCTAGATGTAAGAGTCTGAGTTTAATTACTTTGCATAATAGAGAAGAATCTGGAGTTCCTAGGAACTATCAGAGAAAGAAAATGGAGAAATGGGGCCATAAAATATACATGGTATTTACCTACAAAACAGACACTGTTCACGACAAGCTTACAAAATAGGTGCTATTAATATTTATGTTTTACTTCTTCACATGAAAAGTAAAGGTAAGATACAATTTTTATAAGAGTTCACATGCAGAATCTGTTCTGGCAGTAGCTATTTCCTCTTGCTTGTGTTCTTTTGCAAGGTTAAAAGGTCCTCTCCCACATTAAATTTGATCTACCTAAACTGGATTAGGGGCTAATTTTCTGAAATGCTAAGGAAAGGTTGTGACTATGATTTCTGCCAAGTTGATATTATCTGTTTACAAAATTATATAATCAATTGCTAGAGACACAGAACCATCTGTCTCCAATTGTAATCCTGTACAGAATTATTGGAGCTGACCAAATGGTATGAAAGTTATAACAATTCTACTACCAATTTGAGGTCTAATTAACTTCTTTATTTCCAATAAGAAGATCCATCAACTGCAGCATTCATTCTATTTTAGAAACTGATTCTGAGTATGTAACATTTATTTAATTATTTTCTAAACATAAGTAGAATAAATTCATGAGGTTCTTTGGGGATGTTAAGAAAAGATAAAAGGGCTTTATAAGAAACATTAAAACAAACTTTTTATTACTATTAAGTACAAATATAAAATCTAAGAGTTTAAATAAATTTAACCATAATAAGCAATTTTTAAAATTGATTTTTTTCCTAAAAGTATATTTAGAATAATATTTGAACTATCACAGCTGATCATGAACTCCTTATTACCAAATTCAGTCTTAAATTGAAGAAAGTAGGGAAAACCGCTAGAGCATTCAGGTATGACCTAAATCAAATCCCTTATTTGAAGGGATTTGTATGATTATACAGTGGAAATGAGAAACAGATTTAAGGGCCTAGATCTGATAGATAGAGTGCCTGATGAACTATGGAATGAGGTTCGTGACATTGTATGGGAGACAGGGATCAAGACCATCCCCATGGAAAAGAAATGCAAAAAAGCAAAATGGCTGTCTGGGGAGGCCTTACAAATAGCTGTGAAAAGAAGAGAGGTGAAAAGCAAAGGAGAAAAGGAAAGATATAAGCATCTGAATGCAGAGTTCCAAAGAATAGCAAGAAGAGATAAGAAAGCCTTCTTCAGCAATCAATGCAAAGAAATAGAGGAAAAGAACAGAACGGGAAAGACTGGAGATCTCTTCAAGAAAATTAGAGATACCAAGGGAACATTTCATGCAAAGATGACCTCGATAAAGGACACAAATGATTTGGACCTAACAGAAGCAGAAGATATTAAGAAGAGGTGGCAAGAATACACGGAAGAACTGTACAAAAGAGATCTTCACGACCCAGATAATCATGATGATGTGACCACTCATCTAGAGCCAGACATCTTGGAATGTGAAGTCAGGTGGGCCTTAGAAAGCATCACTACGAACAAAGCTAGTGGAGGTGATAGAATTCCAATGGAGCTGTTTGAAATCCTGAAAGGTGATGCTGTGAAAGTGCTGCACTCAATATGCCAGCAAATTTGGAAAACTCAGCAGTGGCCACAGGATTGGAAAAGGACAGTTTTCATTCCAATCCCAAAGAAAGGCAATGCCAAAGAATGCTCAAAGTACCGCACAATTGCACTCATCTCACATGCTAGTAAAGTAATGCTCAAAATTCTCCAAGCCAGGCTTCAGCAATACATGAATCGTGAGCTCCCTGATGTTCAAGCTGGGTTTTTTCTCTTTTTTCCACTTTCATTCATTTTATTTTATTTTTTTGGCTCTTTTTTAATACTTTATTCTACATTACAATACCGTATTTGTTTTGCCATACATTGACATGAATCAGCCACAGGTGTCCACGATCTCCCAAAAAGGCAGAGGAACCAGAGATCAAATTGCCCACATCCTCTGGATCATGGAAAAAGCAAGAGAGTTCCAGAAACACATCTATTTCTGCTTTATTGACTATGCCAAAGCCTTTAACTGTGTGGATCACAATAAACTGTGGAAAATTCTGAGAGAGAAGGGAATACCAGACCACCTAATCTGCCTCTTGCGAAATCTGTATGCAGGTCAGGAAGCAACAGTTAGAACTGGACATGGAACTACAGACTGGTTCTAAATAGGAAAAGGAGTCCGTCAAGGCTGTATATTGTCACCCTGATTATATAACTTATATGAAAAGTACATCATGAGAAACGCTGGACTAGAAGAAACACAAGCTGGAATCAAGACTGCCGGGAGAAATATCAACAACCTCAGATATGCGGATGACACCACCCTTATGGCAGAAAGTGAAGAAGAACTAAAAGCCTCTTGATGAAAGTGAAAGAGGAGAGTGAAAAAGTTGGCTTAAAGTTCAACATTCAGAAAAGGAAGATCATGGCATCCAGTCCCATCACTTCATGGGAAATAGATGGTGAAACGGTGGAAACAGTGTCAGACTTTATTTTTGGGGGCTCCAAAATCACTGCAGATGGTGACTGCAGCCATGAAATTAGAAGACACTTACTCCTTGGAAGAAAAGTTATGACCAACCTAGATAGCATATTCAAAAGCAGAGACATTACTTTGCTGACTAAGGTCCGCCTAGTCAAGGCTATGGTTTTTCCTGTGGTGATGTATGAATGTGAGAGTTGGACTGTGAAGAAGGCTGAGCGCCGAAGAATGGATGCTTTTGAACTGTGGTGTTGGAGAAAACTCTTGAGAGTCCCTTGGACTGCAAAGAGATTCAACCAGTCCATTATGAAGGAGATCAACTCTGGGATTTCTTTGGAAGGAATGATGCTGAAGCTGAAACTCCAGTACTTTGGCCACCTCATGAGAAGAGCTGACTCATTGGAAAAGACTCTGATGCTGGGAGGGATTGGGGGCAGGAGGAGAAGGGGACGACCGAGGATGAGATGGCTGGATGGCATCATGGATTCGATGGACGTGAGTCTGAGTGAACTCCGAGAGATGTGATGAACAGGGAGGCCTGGTGTGCTTTGATTCATAGGGTTGCAAAGAGTTGGACACTACTGAGTGACTGAACTGAATGTATATCATAGAAAGTAGCAATGTGTTTTGGTTTTATCCTATATAAAATTCATAATACAAAATTACTTCTTTCAAATTTAATAGGCAATTCTACTGAGAATTCAATTAGAGGCACAGTGTATCCATCTCACTATTTGATATTTCTGTTATAGACCTGAGACACAGAATGGCTTATTTGATTTTATAGAACCATTGAACCAATAAGAGAATTTTAAATCCATTTACATGTGTTTCTACAAAAAAAAATTTTACAATTAATTTGCAAATACTAACAATTATGCCAACTTTCTAAGTTACTTTGGATTTCAATAGGAGAGAATGTTTATGTGAAAAACTGAAATGGAATTCTCTTTGTAACAAAAGATTTTTTTCTTTTATTTAACGTATTCATTATGAAAAACTTGGCTACTTTCTCCTTAAATCTCATAATATTATATCATAGTTAGGTGTGGTTCTGAGAAACCACTTACTCTGTAGCCAACTGTTTTTATTTTTATAATAAAAATCCATGTGAACCATTATTTTGAGATGAGATAAAAGCCATATGGTTATAATGCATGCTGTCAGATTCCTTTAGTGGAGTAAGAGAATGCTGATAAAACTTAACCCAGCATTAAAAACAAAACAAAAACAAACAAACAAACAAAACACCCTAAGACATGTTTCAGTGAATGAATGCATTTTTCATGATCTGTAACAAACGTTAGGGATTAATATTATACATAGATGACTATTAAGCTTCACTTACCTAGTGGTTAGTAAAAAAAAAAACCTTAAGACAAATTTAGGGGACACTTCTAAGAAACATGTCTTCTTCTCTAGTTGTATTTTTTAACATTTAAATAAAATTATTTCAAATAAATGAAAAAAAATTAGAACCATCATGTGTCAAGTCCATTTTAAACTTAACTCTATCCACAGATAGACTTGATCAATGGTTCTTTGTAACACTGGATACTTTACACACTTGTTTTTACACTGATATATCTAAATTTCAATTCTCTCTGATTTAACTGCAAACTCTTTGATGACTGACAGTAATAGTATACATTTTCTCTATCTCCAGCATTGTGCCTGGAGATAAATTCAATAAATATTTGTTGACCCAAATTTAAATCTTTGTTTAATCATGAAAAAAAGTTTATGCTGACAGTAAAATATGTTTTCTATTTATTTCTTACAGTAGTGCTTCCCCCTCCCCCAGGCAGAAATTCAGTAGTGTCTATAACTAAGCATATTAACTAGAATTTTGAAAAATCAACAAAAGATCGAGAGGAAAAATAAGTTAACTGAAAAGAAAATCATCAGAGTGGAAGATGATCCTGGCTGGTGATGGATAATATTCAGAAATATATGGTAGGTAAATTCATATGAAGTATAGTTTTCAATTGATTTTTTATCCCGATTTTTATCCTGAGCTTTAGGTTTCTAATTTTCTATTGGATATCTCCACCTAAATATTCTGTAGGTTTTTCAGCCTCAACCTCTCTTTTTTGAGAAATGCCACAGCATCCTGGATCTCCATTCTCCCTAAGAACCCTGAGTTTTTGATTAAAGTCATCTTTAACCAACTCAACTCACCTGACCTCCTTAATATCTGTTTAATTTATCTTTTCTTGTTGTATATTTTGTTAAATTTCCTTAATGTATATCTCAATTATTTCTTGATTCAAAATCTTTCTAAATTGTCCTCTTGGTTCTGGTATGGTAACTTCTTAATCCATTCTTATAATCAACATAAGAGCAATATTTTGAAGTTCAAGGGTAACTCTCCATTTAACACTTCCTTACCACAAATTCTGGGAAAGAAAATTCATTCTGTCACATTCACTAAATTCAGTACAATTTCAAATTTTATATACAAAAATCTTTCATGTCATGACCTTTGCAACCATCTCCACCTTTACAATATCTTCAAACATGTACTCTATACTACAACCATAACTAAAGGCATTTTTTTGGCTTAGAAAATTCTGTTCATTTTCTGGGAATATAGTTAGCCTACACTTTCCTCCACTGTCCTTCATCTGTATCTAGCAAGACATTTTTGAACCATCTCCCTAATTCTCAAAGATATATTTTCCCCATCATATATGTTTTTACACAACTTTATGAATGTTGATTGTAACACTTGCCATGTATTTAAATATTTGATTGTGTTGGTCTTCTCACCAGAGTGAGCCTTTCAAGGACAGTGAATGAAATGTAATCTTTGGTCTGCAGTATATAGTAAAATGCCTGGCACTGAATAGACTGATGTCAGTGACTTCAAATTTCATATTGATATTGCATGTTCTTCCCTTACTCTTCTTTTTGTCTCCTCTGCATATTCACCATCTAGCAGGATAATCAAAATATCTAACATTTTGTTTTTTATACTGAAGATTTGAAAACACAAATGCTTTTACCTATTACCTGTGAAAGTGAAAGTCACTCAGTCATGTCCGACTCTGCGATTCCATGGACTATACAGTCCGTGGAATTCTCTAGGCCAAAATACTGGAGTTGGTAGCCTTTCCCTTCTCCAGGGGATCTTCCCAAACCCAAGGATCGAACCTAGGTCTCCCACATTGCAGGCGGATTCTTTACCAGGTGAACCACAAGGGAAACCCACCTGTGAGAATACATATAAACTGTAACACTTTAGTCCTCAATAAAATACACCATGGTGCAATTTTTTTCACCTTTTGTATTTATTTCCTTTCTCCAGCTAAAATGTCTCAAACATTCTGTGCTTCTGACCTTCACTTGATTTACATAATTAGGATGGTCAACTAAGGCAGTTTGCCTGGCGAAACAAATCTCAGTTTACTCCTGATGTCCAGAGAGCATTTATTATCATCTTTCTAACGCACTCTTAAAACTGTTCAAGTTTAGACACTATATACTTTGGTAACACAACAATTAATATCTGTTTCACTATTATATATTATGTATATTAGTATTGAATATGAACATTTGTAAAATAAGTGAAGAAATTACTAAATTGTTGGTCTCAAGATGATACAAGTTACAAGGAACAAGATAAAAAAATATTCAAAGTAGAAATGGGTATTAGATGAACTGAACTAGGAATACGAATTTTAGACAACTTAATATTCTTTAAGTGGGAATAAGCACCTTTGGTGAAATAATTCAGAGGGGTAGATGTACCATGAAAAGGATTTTAATTTGAAGAATCTCAAATTTTTATAACCTTTTATTTCAATGATGAAATGAATTTCAAAAATAATAAGCAATGTTTATTTTTCTTCCCTAAAATTATCTGTGTGTAAATGAGAGATTGTAATGCAATAATATGATAGAAACAATTATCTTTCATAAAGAAAATTAAGCTCAGAAAGTAATAGGTATATTACATTTTGGCTATGAAGACATTTACTTACTACTTCTGAGTTTTATATTCTTTTCCATATTATATAAGTTTTGATATCAAAACTTTGGAATAAGGAATACAAGTTATATAAACAACATTAAGCAAAATCAAATGATTAGTTTATGCAATAATATTTTTTTATGAAGGGTATAAACGATATAGTGTATGATTGTTTCCTTTGCTCTTTGGTTTCCACACTGCTAAGAAAATATTTGGTGACTTTTAAGATGAGTAACTCTATAGATCAGATCTTTATACAAAGCCAAAACCAGCTGATTCATCAGAAAAATCTGTTAACAACAAGGCAGATATTTATTTTTAAATGAACTATTTTCTATGGATCTAAGCCATAAAATGATGCAGAATTATGGCTCAGAAGGTATTTCCCTTCTAATAGAGCCTGGTATCCTGGATTCAGCAGAAATATTTTCTCTTTGTAGTGATTTTTTAAAAAAATTTTCCAAGCAAAATTTCTTCTAAATTAAGGGATTAACTAATGTATGGAAGGAGAAGGCAATGGCACCCCACTCCAGTACTCTTGCCTGGAAAATCCCATGGAGGGAGGAGCCTGGTAGGCTGCAGTCAATGGGGACAGTGCATGGGGTTGCTGAGAGTCGGGCACGACTGAACGATTTTACTTTCACTTTTACTTTCATGCATTGGAGAAGGAAATGGCAACCCACTCCAGTGTTCTTGCCTGGAGAATCCCAAGGATGGGGCAGCCTAGTGAGCTGCCGTCTATGAGGTCTCACAGAGTCGGACACGACTGAAGTGACTTAGCAGCAGTAATGTATGGAAGTACAACTTTTAAAAATGCCTTTTTATCTTGACATAGATCTCTTCTTTCCTATCAGCATAGAAGGAGCCTACCTCCAAATAATAAAGGCCATATACAATGAACCCACAGCAAACATTATTCTCAAAAGTGAATAATTTCCTCTAAGATCAGGAACAGGACAAAAGTGTCCACTTTCACCATTATATTCAACACAGTTTTGGAAGTCTTAGCCACAGCAATCAGATAAGAAAAAGAAATAAAAGGAATCCAGATTGGAAAAAAAGGAAGTAAAACTCTCACTGTTTCAGATGACATGTTACTATACATAGAAAACCCTAAACATGCCACCAGAAATTTACTAGAGCTAATTAATTAATTTAGTAAAGTTGCAAGATATAAAATTAATACACAAAAAACCCTTGCATTCCTATACACTAGCATAAAAAATAAGGAAGAGAAATTAAGGAAAGAATCCCATTTATAATTGTAACAGAAAGAATAAAATATCTGGGAATAGACCTACCTTAAGAGATAAAAAAACTTGTATTCAGAAAACTGTAAGACAGTTTCTTTGATTTTTTTATTTTTTATTTTATTTTTTTAATACTTTATTCTTTATTACAATACTGTATTTGTTTTGCCATACCTTGGCATGAATCAGCCACAGGTGTCCACGATCTCCCAATGCCAAAGCCCCCTCCCACCTCCCACCCCATATCATCTCCCTGAATCATCCCGTGCACCAGCCCCATGCATCCTGCCTCCTGTATTGAACATAGACTGACGCTTCGTTCTTACATGATAGTATACATGTTTCAATGCCATTCTCCCAAATCATCCCCCCTCTCCCTCTCCCTCAGAGTCCAAAAGTCCATTCTATACCTCTGAGTCTCTTTTGTTGTCTCACATAGAGGGTCATCATTACTATCCTTCTAAATTCCATATATATGTGTCAGTATACTATACTGATGTTTTTCTTTCTGGCTTACTCCACTCTGTATAATCGGCTCCAATTTCATCCATCTCATTAGAACTGAGTCGAATTTATTCTTTTTAAGGGCTGAGTAGTACTCCATTGTGTATATGTACCACAGCTTTCTTACCCATTCATCTGCTGATGGACATCTAGGTTGCTTCTATGTCCTGGCTATTATAAACAGTGCTGCAATGAACATTGGGGTACATGTGTCTGTTTCAGTTCTGGTTTCCTCGGTGTGTATGCCCAGCAGTGGGATTGCTGGATCATAAGGCAGTTCTATTTGCAATTTTTTAAGGAATCTCCACACTGTTTTCCATAGTGGCTGTACTAGTTTGCATTCCCACCAGCAGTGTAAGAGGGTTCCCTTTTCTCCACATCCTCTCCAGCATTTATTGTTTAAATCAAAGATGACACAAACAGATACTCCCTGTTCTTGGACTGGAACAATCAATATTTTTAAAATGACGATACTACCCTAAGAAATCTACTGACTCAGTGTAATCGCTATCAAATCACCAATGACATTTTTCACAGAACTAGAACAAAAAAATTCACAATTTGTATGGAAATACAAAAGACTCTGAATAGTCACAGCAATCTTGAGAAAGAAAAAGAGCCAGAAGAATCAACCTTTATGACTTCAGATGATACTCCAAAGCTACAGTCATCAAGACAGTATGGCAGGGGCACAAAACTGGAAACACAGATCAATGGAGCAAGATAGAAAGCCCAGAAATAAACCCACACACCTATGGGCACCTTAGCTTTGACAATGGAGGTAAGAATATACAATGGATAAAAGACAGCCTCTTCAATAATTGGTGTTGGGAAAACTGGAACACTACATGTAAAAGAATGAAATTAAAAACTTTCTAACACCATAATTGAAGTGGAAGTTGCTTAGTTGTGTCTGACTCTTTGTGACCCCATGAACTGTATGAGTGAGTGAGTGAAGTTGTTCAGTTGTGTCTGACTCTTTGCGACCCCATGGACTATAGCCTACCAGTCTCCTCCATCCATGGGATTTTCCAGGCAAGAGAACTTGAGTGAGTATAGTCCATGGAATTCTCCAGGCCAGAATACTGGAATGTGTAGCCTTTCCCTTCTCCAGGGGATTTTCCCAACCCAGGGATCGAACCCAGGTCTCCTGCATTGCAGGTGGAATATTTACCAGCTGAACCACAAGGGAAACCCAACATCATACACAACAATAAATTCAAAATGGATTAAAGACCTAAATGTAAGGCCAGAAACTATAAAGTCTTAGAGGAAAATATAGGCAGTACATTCTTAGACATCAATAGCAGAAAGAACCTCTCTGATCCACCTCCAGACTAGTGGAAAGGAAAGCAAAAGTAAATAAATGGGAACTAATTAAACTTAAAAACTTTTGCACAGCAAAGGAAACATAACCAAGATAAAAAGACAACCCTCAGAATTAGAGAAAATCAATGATGCAACTGACAAAGGATTAATCTCCAAATATATCAATAGCTCATGCTGCTCAATATCAGACAAACAACCAACCCAGTCAAACAATGGGGAGAATACCTAAGCAGATATTTCTCCAAAGAATACATACACATGGCAAGATGCTCAACATGCTCATTGTTAAGAGAATTGCAAAGCAAAACCATGATGAGGTAATCACCTCACACCAGTCAGAATAGCCATCATCAAAAAAATCTACAAACAATAAATGCTGGAGAGGATGTAGGGAAAGGGAACCTGCCTGCATACTTGGTGGGAATGTAAGCTGATACAGCCATTATGGAAAACAGAATGGAGATTCCTCAAAAAAGAAAAAATAACTAGGAATAAATCTATCATATGACCCAGCAATCCCACTACTGGACATATATCCTGAGAAAACTGCAGTTTAAAAGACACATGTATCCCAATGTTCACTGCAGCATTATTTACAAAGGCCAGGACACGGCAGCAACCTAGATGTCCACTGACAGATGAATAGATAAAGAAGACGTGGTATATATATGCAATGAAATATTACTCAGCCATAAAAAAGGAACAGTGGTAGTGAAGTGGATGAACCGAGAGCCTATTACACAGTGAAGTAACTCAGAAAGAGAAATAAACAAATACTGTATATTAACACATATATATGAAATCTAGAAAAGTGGTACTGATGAACCTATTTGCAGTGAAGGAATGAAGATGCAGATATAGAGAATGAACCTGTGGACACAGTAGGGGGAAGGGGAGAGTGGGACGAAGTAGTCCACTTTACTGAACACACAGTTTAAATCTATGTGTGTAGTCAAGTAGCATCAACAGATATATACTAACGTGTAAAACAGATAGGTGGTGAGAAGTTGCTATATAACACAGGAAACTCAGCCTGAAGCTCTCTGATGATGTATAGGGGTGAGATTGGGGCAGTGGACAGGCATTCAAAAAGGAGGAGATTATATATATATATATATATATATATATATATATATATATATATATGACTGATTTGCATTTTTGTATGCAGAAACTAACACAACATTGTAAAGCAGTATTCCTCCAATAAAAAAAAGAACACACACATATATGGTTAATTTTTATAAAGATACTAAGAATATACAATGAAAAAATGATAGTTTCTTCAACAAGTGTTATTGAGAAAACTGAATACCCACTTGCAAAAGAATAAAACTGCATCCATATTTTACACCATATACAAAAATATGCAAATATACAAAATGGATTAAAGACTTAAATGTTAAGGCCAGAAATTATGAAACTCCAGAAAAAAATAGGGAAAAACTTTCTAAAATTGTTCTTCAGAATGATTTCTTGTATATGACACCCAATCCATTAATGTGCCTGCTCTGTTGCTGCTGCTGCTATTGCTGCTAAGTCGCTTCAGTTGTGTCCGACTCTGTACAACCCCACAGACGGCAGCCCACCAGGTTCTCCCCGTCCCTGGTATTCTTCAGGCAAGGACACTGGAGTGGGTTGCCATTTCCTTCAATGCACGAAAGTGAAAAGTGAAAGTGAGGTCACTTTCAGTCGTGTCTGAGTCTTAGCAACCCCATGGACTGCAGCCTACCAGGCTCCTCCGTCCATGGACAAGAGTACTGGAGTGGGGGTGCCACTGCCTTCTCTGATTAATGTGTCTAGCTAAGTATATTTAGGATCACTTTCATAGCCTTGCCTAACCAATAGGTAGGTCCTTAAAGATACGGAAAGGCTAATGACAGGATGGTCATTTGTTTTGGATTCAGACAGTTCAGGAAAGGCCTTGATAAAGAAAATAGGAAGAAACAGAATGAAACTTGCAGGTGGAGGAGTGATATATTTAGATATTCACCAGAAGAAATGTCCGCAGTGAGAGTGTCCTCGGTGTATTCTTGTTTTCTTGGGGTAAACTGGATAGAAGTAAGAGAGAATCAGGGCTTCCCTGGTGGCACAGTGGTAAAAAAATCTACCTGACAGTGCAGGAGCTGCAGGTTCGACCCCTATGTTGGGAAGATCCCCTGGAAAAGGACATGGCAACACACTTCAGCATTCTTGCCTGGGAAATCCCATGGACAGAGGAACGTGGTGGGCGACAGTCCATGGGGTTGCAAAAGGGTTGGACACAAATTAGCGACTAAACAAGAAAGAGTGATCTGGCACAGTGGGAGAGGGTACTGGATCAAAAGACCATAATGTTTAATGAGATTCTAAAACCTGAAAATTAAGAATTAGGAAGACAGAACAAAAAAATAAAAGACTTATTTTCTGAAATATCTGCATTTTCTCCCATCGTGCTTGAGTGTGTGCATGCATGCACTCACGCGGGTGCACACACACACACACACACACAATCTTTAATCATTTCAGAGGTTATCTAGTTTACAATTCTACCATCTTCCTCTTCAAGATGAAAGTCATAAAATATCAAGGTAATATTGGAAGTTGAATAATATATTAAATCATTGCAAACTTGCATCAAAGTAATGACTAGTCATTTGTAAACATTATAAAATGTTCTATTTAATCATCTTGGCACCAAGTGTGTGTGTGTGTGTGTGTGTGTGTGTGTGTGTGTGTGTGTGTGTACATCATCCAGTAATTAACCAACCACTGGAAGTTACAGGAGGAATGAAGTGGCATGCTGTTTCTTTACAGTCAAGACTCCACATCAAAGCCCATAGTACACTGAAGCCTCTTGTAGGATTTTCTCAACTCAAGAGAATATATACTTATGATGGTAGGAACTATCTGTAATTGCATTTCTGGGAGGTAGAGATTTACCCTTAAGACTAGATACTATTAGTAGATATAAAGCTTACAAAAAATCTAGGTGGAGATTTAAACTCCATGTGTGCATGTGTGCTCAGTCAAGTCCAACTCTTTGCAACCCGTGGACTATAGCCCAAACTGAGAAATGTTCAGTTCTTATCAACGTAAGACAAAAGGTACACCTTATCTTGATTCATGGACTTACAATCCAGGTTCCTAAGCAATATTGTTCTTAATAGCATCAGGTGTTACTTTCACCACCAGACACATCCACAACTGAGTTTCATTTTCTCTTTGGGCCAGATGCTTCATTCTTTCTGGATTAGTAATGGCCCTCTGCTCTTCCCCAGTAGCATATTGCACAGCTTCCAACCTGGGGCGGGGGGTTTCATCTTTCAGTGTCATATATTTTTGCCTTTTCATACTGTTGGTAGGGTTCTTATGGCAAGAATACTGGAGTGGTTTGTCGTTCTCTCCTCTGGTGAACTACGTTTTGTAGAACTCTCCACTATGACCTGTCTGTCTTCAGTGGCCCTGAATTTTAGGCTAAAAAAAAATCACTATGGAAATTGTCTCAGATATAATATTTAAAATTTTACACATACTTTTAAGATTTTTATTCTGCATGGAAATAGAAAGTATTCCAAGTTTATTTTAAGTAAAACTGGCTTGTATTCCTTCTTTTATAAAAAAAATCAGTTCAGTTCAGTCACTGAGTCATGTCTGACTCTTTGCGACCCCATGAATTGCAGAACACCAGGCCTCCCTGTTCATTACCATCTCTCGGCGTTCACTCAGACTCACGTCCATTGAGTCCGTGATGCCATCCAGTCATCTCATCCTCTGTCGTCCCCTTCTCCTCCTGCCCCCAATGCCTCCCAGCAACAGAGTCTTTTTTATGAGTCAACTCTTTGCATGAGGTGGCCAAAGGACTGGAGTTTCAGCTTTAGCATCATTCCTTCCAAAGAAATCCCAGGGCTGATCTCCTTCAGAATGGACTGGTTGGATCTCCTTGCAGTCCAAGGGACTCTCAAGAGTCTTCTCCAACACCACAGTTCAAAGGCATCAATTCTTCGATGCTCAGCCTTCTTCACATTCCAACTCAGTCCACACAAAATTTATTACAAGAGTGACTTGTATCAATCTCACAGAACATGTTCAGTTCAGTTCAGTTCAGTCACTCAGTTGTGTCCTACTCTTTGAAACTCCATAAATTGCAGATACCCAGGCCTCCCTGTCCATCACCAACTCCCAGAGTTCACTCAAACTCATGTTCACTGAGTCGGTGATGCCATCCAGCCATCTCATCCTTGGTCGTCCCCTTCTCCTCCTGCCCCCAATCCCTCCCAGCAACAGAGTCTTTTCCAATGAGTCAGCTCTTCACATGAGGTGGCCAAAGTACTGGAGTTTGTGCTTCAGCATCATTCCTTTCAAAGAAAACCCAGGACTGATCTCCTTTAGAATCGACTGGTTAAAACTCCTTGCAGTCCAAGGGACTCTCAAGAGTCTTCTCCAACACCACAGTTCAAAAGCATCCATTCTTTGGTGCTCAGCTTTCTTCACAGTCCAACTCTCACATTCATACATGACCGCTGGAAAAACCATAGCCTTGACTGATGGACCTTTGTTGGCAAAGTAATGTCTCTGCTTTTCAATATGTTATCTAGGTTGGTCATAACTTTCCACAAGGAGTGTCTTTGAATTTCATGGCTGCAATCACCTTCTACAGTGATTTTTGGAGCCCCAAAATAAAAAGTCTGACACTGTTTCCACCGTTTCCCCATCTATTTTCCATGAAGTGATGGGACTGGATGCCATGATCTTCATTTTCTGAATGTTGAGCTTTAAGCCAACATTTTCACTCTCCTCTTTCACTTTCATTGAGAGGCTCTTTAGTTCCTCTTCACTTTCTGCCATAAGGGTGGTGTCATCTGCATATCTGAGGTTATTGATATTTCTCCCGGCAATTGTGATTCCGGTTGTGCTTCTTCCAGCCCAGCATTTCTCATGAGCTACTCTGCATATAAGTTAAATAAGCAGGGTGACAATATACAGCCTTGGCGTACTCCTTTTCCTATTTGGAACCAATCTGTTGTTCCATGTCCAGTTCTAACTGTTGCTTCCTGACCTGTATATAGGTTTCTCAAGAGGCAGGTCAGGTGCTCTAGTATTCCCATCTCTTTCAGAATTTTCCACAGTTGATTGTGATCCACACAGTCAAAGGCTTTGGCATAGTCCATTAAGCAAAGGTAGATGTTTTTCTGGAACTCTCTTGCTTTTTGATGATCCAGTGTATGTTGGCAATTTGATCTATGGTTCCTCTGCCTTTTCTAAAACCAGCCTGAACATCTGGAAGTTCATGGTTCACATACTGCTGAAGTTACTAGAGTTCAATTATTTAATCAGCTCCCTGTATATCAGAAATGAATACTGATTTTCGGCATTCATTGTGACCATTAGAGTGAACCAAACAGTTCTGTAAATTCTTTTAGAATTGCCTAGTGATTAAGTATTTTTGAGTCATCCATTCGATCTGGGGAAGATCCAAATATAAAGGCATCACTTAAATTAGAATAAGTTGTCCTCTCCTGATTTAAATACAGTGGGAATAATTCTTTATGTCTATAAAATTTACAGATCATTTCCAAATAAGCCTAGGATATTTAAATAATTTGAAGACCTTAGAATATCTTTTTGTACACAACTTCAATTTTCAACAGTCTAATCATTTATTTATTTCCCTATTGTCGCTGAAGTTTGCTCAGTGTGGGACTTTAGTCACAAACCTAGCTTGACAGACTGCTTAAATCTAATTAATAATTATCATATCCAACATGAATTTCACTTTCCCTAGAAATGAAAAAGGAATTCACTATACTTTAAATGGAAGAAGCCCTCTAAAACTAACATATAGTTTGCAAAAGTTTTGTAAAATCAATTTAATTCAACTTGCACTGATATGGACCTACACTCAAATTTCTTATAGTATTTAGACAGCATTTTAATAATAGGCATGCTAAATATAAATGTCATTATGATAGTAAAATTATTTCTCAACAAGGATCAGTTCAGTTCAGTCGCTCAGTCGTGTTGGACTCTTTGCGATCCCATGAATCGAAGCACGCCAGGCCTTCCTGTCCATCACCATCTCCCGGAGTTCACTCAGACCCACGTTCATCAAGTCCATGATGCCATCCAGCCATCTCATCCTCGGTCGTCCCCTTCTCCTCCTGCCCCCCAATCCCTCCCAGCATCAGAGGCTTTTCCAATGAGTCAACTCTTCGCATGAGGTGGCCAAAGTACTGGAGTTTCAGCTTTAGCATCATTCCTTCCAAAGAAATCCCAGGGCTGATCTCCTTCAGAATGGACTGGTTGAATCTCTTTGCAGTCCAAGGGACTCTCAAGAGTCTTCTCCAACACCACAGTTCAAAAGCATCCATTCTTTGGCGCTCAGCCTTCTTCACAGTCCAACTCTCACATCCATACATGACCACAGGAAAAACGATTAGCCTTGACTAGACGGACCGTAGTCGGCAAACTAATGTCTCTGCTCAACAAGGATAGCTGTCATTTAATCACTGGCATCTAAATATATGCTATAAGCATACCAGCCTCTTATGCATGATATTTTATTTAACAATCAAAACAACCCTGCTAGTTCTGTTAGCAAAGAAATAACTGAGTCTCCAAAAAGTAAAAAAATCTTGCCCCAGATTTTACAACTCCTTTGTGGCTGAGTCAAGATTAGTTAACAGGCCTGCCCAACTGGAATGGGTAAAACCTTTACATAGTGGTATATATCCTGCTTCTTGGAAATAAAATTAAAGTTTGATTATTAAATATGAATATTTTTATTTACTTGATAAACTTAAGATGATCTCAAATCAAGTATTGTTCACTACATTTGTTTTCCCCTAAAATAGGTTGTTTCTGGTGTGAGAGTTAGACCATAAAGAAGGTTGAAACTGAAGAACTGATGCTTTCAAACTGTGGTTTTGGAGAAGACTGCAAGGAGATCAAACTAGTTAATCCTAAAGGAAGTCAACCCTGAATATTCACTGGATGGACTGATTCTGAAGCTGTAAAGAACAAATTCATTGAAAAAGACCCTGATGCTGGGAAAGATTGTAGACAAAAGGAGAAGGAGGTGGCAGAGGATGAAATGGTCAGATAACATTATTGATTCAATGGACATAAATCTGAGCAAACTCTGGGAGACAGTGAAAGACAGGGAAGCCTGGTGTGCTGCAGTCCATGGGGTCGCAAAGGCTTGGACATGACTTAGTGACTGAACAACAACAAAAATTTGTTTCCACATGATACATAAATCACAATTCTTTAGAAACATGTGTGATTGTGTGTGTGTGTGTGTGTGGTAAAAATGAAGACATGAACCAATGTGACTTTTTGTTCTGAGTTTGTATGATGCCCTACAAATTTAGAGTCCACAGGACTCTTAGGTATCTTGTGGACAAAGGCATGCCGTTTCTCTTTTATAACTACAAGAATGGCTATGATAAATAAGGTAGAAATAGAGGTTAAATTTAATATTTGTGCCAACTTTTGATAATATTTTCAGAATCCTCAGGGATATGACATTTAATTGTGTGAGATTAGGGAGAGGAGCACACAGCTCATAAAAAGCAAAAATGTAATAGCCAGTAATACATTCCACCACATTTGAAAGGAAAATAGCCAAATCTTAAAACATGCAACCTTTTAGGTGGGGTTTTGATGAAAATGCATCTCTAAGGCATTAGGCAGGAGGTGATGTTAAAAATTTCTTCTCTTAATTATCTCATTCTTTATGGCTACAATTTTAATATTATAAAATATTCTTCTAAAGAAAAAGATATATAGGTTTGCTGTGCTAGAATAAGACTGTAATCAGCTTAGAATGCATGAGTCAGACTGTGTATCTAACTAAGATTAATTGTGTTTTCTTGATGCTTTATAACCAAATGGACTACTCCTTCTACATCAGCTTTTGGCCTGCCTCTGTAAACCATAACTGTAAGAATTAAGAGAAAAATTGTGAACTCTCAGATACATTCCCCAACATTTCATAAGTGTTCTGCCCTTTAAGCAGACTCTTTCATATATTTAGTAAGAGTTTTCTTTCATTGTTTGTTATTTGCAAGCACACACTTCCTGCCTCCTGCCTCACACACATCACATATACATATCAAAGGGAGGAAAAAACAAAACAGATCATTATGTATTCTAGAACTCTTCTACTACCAAGAAATGTTGGATAGCATTGAGGATTGGAAAATAATCAACTTATTAAACGTTTTTGCAGACAGGTAATATTTTTAAAAATTTACTTAAACTGAGCACCCACTAGGGAATTGTGGATTAATCCCTCTTTAAATGACTAAGACCAGTTTTTAAAGTGGAAAGCAGTGAGAAGTGATCAGTGCAGTTCAGTTGCTTAGTCGTGTCTGAGTCTTTGCAACCCCATGGACTGCAGCGTGCCAGGCCTCCCTGTCCATCACCAACTACCTGAGTTTACCCAACCTCATGTCCACTGAGTTGGCGATGCCATACAACCATCTCATCCTCTGTTGTCCCCTTCTCCTCCCACCTTCAATCTTTCCTAGCATCAAGTTCTTTTCCAATGAGTTAATTCTTCACATCAGATGATCAAAGTATTGAAGTTTCAGCTCTGAAGCTGATTTCAGCTCTGAAGACTGATTTCCTTCAAGATGGACTGATTGGATCTCCTCGCAGTTCAAGGGACTCTCAAGAGTCTTCTCCAAAACCACAATTCAAAAGCATCAATTCTTTGGCACTCAGCTTTCTTTAAGTTCAACTCTCACATCCATACATGACTACTAGAAAAACCATAGCCTTCACTAGACGGACCTTTGTTGGCAAAGTAATGTCTCTGCTTTTTAACATGCTGTCTAAATGAAATGAAGTTGCTCAGTCGTGTCCAACTCTTTGCGATCCCATGGACTGTAGCCTACTAGGCTCCTCCCTCCATGGGATTCTCCAGGCAAGAGTACTGGAGTGGGTTGCCATTTCCTTCTGCAGGGGATCTTTCTGATCCAGGGATCAAACCCAGGTTTCCTGCATTGCTGGCAGATGCTTTACCCTCTGAGCCAGTAGGGAAGCTGTCTAGGTTGGTCATAACTATTCTTCCAAGGAGTAAGGATCTTTTATTTCATGGCTGCAGTCACTGTCTGCAGTGTTTCTACTGTTTCCCCATCTATTTCCCATGAAGTGATGGGACCAAATGCCATGACCTTTTTTTTCTGAATGTTGAGCTTTAAGCCAACTTTTTCACTCTCTTTTTTCTCTTTCATCAAGAGGCTTTTTAGTTCTTCTCTTTCTGGCATAAGTGTGGTGTCATCTGCATATCTGAGGTTATTGATTCTTCTCCCGGCAATCTTGATTCCAGGCTGTGCTTCATCCAGCCCAGCGTTTCTCATGATGGACTCTACATATAAGTTAAATAAGCAGGGTGATAACATACAGCCTTGATGTACTCCTTTCCCAACTTGGAACCAGTCTGTTGTTCCATGTCCGGTTCTAACTGTTGCTTCCTGATCTGCATACAGATTTCTCAGAAGGCAGGTCAGATGGTCTGGTATTCCCGTCTCTTTCAGAATTTTCCACAGTTTGTTGTGATCCACACAGTCAACGGCTTTGATACAGTCAATAAAGCAGAAATAGATGTTTTTCTGAAACTTTCTTTTCGATGAAAAAAGCAAGAGAAGTGATCAAGGGACTGATATTTCCCAAAGTAAGTCTGTTAACTACAGATCCTTTAATGTAAATAACCCATTTTAAATCATACACACAAACAGAACATATACAATTTTGGCTGCTATCTAAAGAATGCATTCATATTTCTTTTCTAGGAATTAAACTACATGGCCATAAGTATAAAACTGGCATCTGTGTAAAGCATTTTTAAACATCAGTCTGAAAGAAAAAAAAAAACACAGCTGTTGCTGTGTGATATTTATGTATATGTATGTGTGCATGCAGGAGGTGTAAGAAAGATTATAAATTACCTAGAAATAATGCAAATATTCAGAAAGAGTACTGGACCAGGAGTGAAAAGACAATCCAGGTTCCAATCCTGCAATTTTATGTACATAGGCAGCCACTTAATTTCCTTGCGACTCTGTCCTCCAGTAAGAATCTGTTTGAAATTCTGTCTTCTAAAATTCCAACTATGTTTACATTCTTATGATCTTTTTTTCTTTTCTAGTCATTTTTGATGGTACTACTGAATAGGAGAAAATGCAGTAAAGACATCCAATAGGTGTTAAAAAACAAAAACAAAAGTAAAAAGAAACAAACAAGAACTATTCACACCTTACAGGGTAGTTACACAGTAGTTTCAAATACACTTTCAACCAAACTTAGATTATCACTTTAAAATACCATTGTTCTAGAATTAAATTATGTATAAACTACCTTCATGACTCTTCCCAACATCTGTTGTGACTGAGTGAAAATTAATCATAAAAGTATGAAAGGAGAAGCTTTGGACATTGTTAATGATAAATGTACAATAATTAACTATCGAAATTTAGAATACAGATATTCTATAGATCAATGGAAGTTCAAATCAGTGTGCTCTCACTTGTGTATACTTTTTACTCATGTTTGATGGTGTAAGAGTCTTCTATTTAACACCTTCTTCATAGAATTTTCCACCAGGCTAGTTAATTCTACTTTGTGAATCAAGAAAGACTGAACTGTAGCTTCAGTAGTCAGTTTACCTTAAAATAGCTATGATCTATCGCCCTAAATTTTTGCATCTGAATAAATAAATTGTAGTTTAAAGTCTCTATAAGTTAAATTTGTATAACTATTTTCCTGGAAAGAACAGGATATTCAGACTTATAAATACATATATGACACATATATATTCATCTACATACAAAACATACATATTGCATAAATTAAGTGCTAAGATTTTTCTCCAAATTACAAACCTGTTTCACATTTGAAAAAGACTCCAAATTCTGTAACATTTGGAAGAAAACAACAATAAAAACCAGTTAAAAATACCCTGTGCCTTGTTCTCTGATATTAAGAAATACCTTTCTAATGAACAGTGAATACTTTACAGTTACTCATTACAAGAATTAATAATCATACTACTACAAAGATTCCCAGATTGTACTCAAAGTACTGTCAAAAATCTAAGGAGTTATCAGATACCATACATCTGTTCACTGTTGAAAAATCCAATTCATTTAACTGTATTTAAATGTAAATAATTTAGTTTATAAATTTGTTTTTATAATTAAAAAGTTTATAAAATTTGTTCAAAAAGAACTTAAGTACAGAGCCAGCTATTTTTAAACCAGGTAACCATAGTGAGATCAATATGAAAAATATCTACATATAAATAAAGCATAAATAGAGGTATTTAGAATTTCTTATTTTTCCTTAAGAGAATAAATATATATTTATATCCAAACTTCATAATAGCATATATTATTGAAACATATTTAAGTATATGTGTATCATTCACTCAAAAGTATTTTTAATGAGCTTTTTATATTAGAATCATTTTAGGTTTACAAAATTAAGGTGAAGATAGTATAAAGAGTTCCCATCTACCCCACACCCAAATATCTTCCATTAGTGTGGTACAATTAATTAACCAATATTGAATCACTGTTATTAACTGAAGTCCATAGTTCACTCAGATTTCTTCAGTTTTCCCCTACTGTTCTTATTGATTCCAGAATTCTATCCAGGACAGTAGATTACATTTAATGGTCATATCTCCTTAGACTCCTCTAGACTATGACATTTTCTCAGATTTTCTTTGTTTTTTGATAACTTTGAGAATTTTGAGGATTTCTGGTCAGATTTTTTTTTTTTTGGTAGAATGCTCCTCAACTTGGGACATGAGTACACAGGAGTAATTTTGTTTTAAGGAGGAAGACAACAGAGGCCAATTGTCATTTTCATTGCATCATAGCAAGGGTATAGTATCAGCATGAGTTATCACTTATCACTTGTTAACCCTGATTAGTTTGATGTAGTGTTTGTCTGGTTTTTCCATGTCAAGTTATTCTTTTGTTTTCTACTTTTCATACTGTACACTTTGGAAGAAAGTCTAAATGAAGTTAAAACTTAAGGAAAGGAGAATTATGCAACCCATCTTTAAGATTGAAGAATTGAATAGCTATATAAATTATTTGGAATTATTATGAATGGGAGATTTATCTATCCTACATTATTCACTAGCTAGCTGATTTAGTTTATACCAGTATAAATTTATGGATATTTATTTTATACTTTGGGTTATAATCCAATACCACTTTACTTTATTTTCTTGCTCAAATTCTTCCAGCTTTGGTCATTGACAACTGTTTTGGATGCCCCTCATAGCCCTCTGATAGACTCCATCATTGCAGGTTTTAACACTTATGATCAATTCCTTAGTTTCTGGCACACAGAATGATCCTGTCCCCCATCCTAGACTCAGTTATTTCTACAATGAGCCCTGGTTCTTTTCACTGAAGAATGGTTTTATAAACAAAGATCTAGGTGCTGAATAGCAAGAGATTTAAAATGCAATTTTAAATGTTTGCCAAATATTTTAATCATAAAATTAATAATAAAAGTTTAGTTTCTATCCACAAGCTTTATTTATATAAATAATACATAATTATTTAATAATTTGGAATTGCTATAATTTTCACCTGCTCTCAAGTTGTCTAAAACAAACCCCTCAGTGTGGTGAAGAGCAGCAAAGACCTCTAAATATAAAGGGAGCTTCTTCAGTTACTCAAGAGCATGTGGTTCCTGGAACATTTCCCAGGAGTGATTATTTTAGAACACAATCCAGCGACATAGGCCTTTACATCACAGATCTTGAGCAGCTGCCTGGGCCCTCTATGGATATAGCATCCTATCACCCGGAATCAGACAAAGGAAAACAATGACAATTCTGCAGAGTCAAGTCTAATTATTATATATATATTCAGAGTTTATGCTTAATTCCCTTATATAGTTTTTTTTTAATGAAACTTCTCATATACACCATGGAGAAGGCAATGGCAACCCATTCCAGTACTCTTGTCTGTCCAATCGGAGGAGCCTGGTAGGCTGCAGTCCATGGGGTCACTAGGAGTCGGACACGACTAAGCGATTTAACTTTCACTTTTCACTTTCATGCACTGGAGAAGGAAGTGGCAACCCACTCCAGCGTTCTTGCCTGGAGAGTCCCAGGGACAGAGGAGCCTGGTAGGCTGCCATCTATGGGGTTGCACAGAGTCGGACACGACTGAAGTGACTTAGCAGCAGCAGCAGCATATACATCAGGAAGTAGTACAGTGGATGTATATAAAATAAGTCAGAATCAAATTTAAGTATCTCATGGTATATTGGAATTGGAAACAATATTTTTCAAGTGTTTTATCAGAAGTATTACATAATTAAGAGTTTCTTCATACCAAGTTTCTTCAATTAAGAGTTTCTTCTTACCAAGTTAGTTTCTTTGCAAGCAGTAATTACGTGTAACTAGAAAGAGTACTTGAAAGTGTCCAGAGGTCCAGGTCAGTCCCTGGCCTATTAATTTCAAAGCCAGTACTCTTTCTAGTTAACTTCCTTTTCTACTTCAGAAAAAGAAGTCATAACTTTGTTTTTGCCCTTAAAGTGTGGTGCAAAATTGTCTGGGGAATGTTATTCTACTATCATTTGGTTCACCTGATAGTTATCTTTTAAAAATGTATATAATTGATAGATGAAAATGCATTATGAAGAAGACTCTCGCAATTGAACTTTACTTGAGAAATTGCTCATGATCTTAGAAATCAGTATGTGTTAGTTGCTCAGTCATGCTTGACTCTTTGCAACCCCATGAACTCCTAGCCCACCAGGCTCCTTTGTCCACGGAATTCTTCAGGCAAGAATACTGGGGTGTTTTGCCATGCCCTTTTCCAAGGGATCTTCATGACCCAGGGATCGAAACTGGGTTCTCCTGCATTGTAGGCAAATTCTTTACCATTTGAGCTACCTAGGAAGGCTTCCCTGGTGGCTCAGAGCGTAAAGCATCTGCCAGCAATGCAAGAGACCTGGGTTTGATCCCTGGATCAGGAAGATCCCCTAGAGAAGGAAATAGCAACCCACTCCAGTACTCTTGCCTGGAAATCCCATGGATAGAGAAGCCTGGCAGACAATAGTCCATGGAGTCACAAAGGGACATGACTGAGCGACTTCACTTTCACTTTTCAGAAAGACCCTAGAGATCAGTGAACAAGGTTTAATAAATGTATTTGTTTATGCTTTTATTCAAGGTAAGGGCATAAAAACAAGAAGTTATGTCACATTACATCAATATGATTTTTCTGATCCTAGAATGTTATTCCATAGGGACAGAAGCACGATTACATGTTAATTTTCATTTCCTTAAAACCATTTGGGACTTATGCTAAATTTTTAACTGTAATTAGTTTACTGTGAGGAGAATCAAAACTGAGGACTGCCACTTTTGAGGAACCAAGCATGCACTCATTCATGCACTCATGCAGCAATAATGAACTGGTCTGTACAAAAGACAATAAAGTAAGAATAGGCATGAAGGAACAGTTTGATATTAGAGAGAAATGAATGCTAGAAGAGAGAAATGAGTGAGAAATAAAACTGTTCTAAGACAATTCAATTTGTGTTAGAGCCCGTTTTATTTTAGTAATTTTCTTTCATTACCTTCTTTATATTCATAAAATGAAAGTTTTTTAGAGCTCCACTAAATGAGTTTTTAGTCCCTATATCCAAACTAAGCTTCCCACTGGTGCAGTGGTAAAGAACTTGCCTGCCAACACAGGGGAGTTAGGTCTGATCCCTGGGTTGGGAAGATCCCCTGGAGGAGAAAATGGCAACCCACTCCAGTATTCTTGCCTGGAAAATTTCATGGACAGTGGAGCCTGGTAGGCTACAGTCCATAGGGTTGCACAGAGTAGGACACAACTAAGGAACCAAGCCTGTACTCATTCAGCCTAAAGGCTAAAATACCAAGATAGCTGTATAGTATCAGCACAATGGCCATTGTGAGGCTCATGTGCATACTTACAGTCTGTAGTCTGGTATGAATTCTTCAATCAATAGAAAATGAAAACTGACCTTGCTTTTGGTTATTTGAAAATGTTTAAAAGTTTTTCCTCTATTTTATCAGAAACATATAAAGAATTATAAATGTGAATTAATGAGCAATTTTTATCAAGAACCTTTAGGAACTAAAAGAGAAAAATTGAATACAGACCAATCTATTAGGCAATATTATACCTATATTAATAATTCATCATAATTTGAGTGGTTCTGTCTAGATCCTTATGCTTTCAGTGTTACCCACCTTCTATCGAACACAATTCTGTCATCAGAGGCTGATTAAAACAGTGACTCTCAGTGAGTGTCATTCTCCTAGAAAGTCACCAATACCTACAATTATTTCCTCTCTCTTAATCAGTCCTGTAAATGTTCTTGGTGATTTCAGAATGCTTGGAAATGATGCTTCCAATCTCACGTCACCATTTCCTTATCTCCTCCCTACCAGTGATGTCATCCCCAACCTCTCTTCAGGCATCCACTTCCATGGTTACAAGATAGATTTTTGCTAAATGCAGTCCTCACTTTTCCAGGACCTACACAGTTTTCACTGTTTTTCACATCCATTTTGCTCCTAAACCCTCCAGATACGTCCTAGGTTCCATGGTCCCTTTTTGTAATAACATCCTCAAATGCCTCCTCAACTCCCTTGCCAAACAATTTATACCATTATAAAGTCATGATTAACTGATCAATTTTGCTCTTATTGCTACAGGTAATCCAACTGAACTTCCTTAGTCAGTTTGCTCTCTGACTCTCTATGATTTAGTTTCATAGCTTCTCCTTCCCTCTCAAATACCTGGTAATCCTTCCCTTCTCCTTATTTTCAACCCATGAACTAGTCTCAGAAGCAATCAAAAAAGAATTGCTACATATTTTCCACTGCACTCTTATTAGTTTAATGATTCTTAAAACCCATATAAGCCAACTTCTCTAATTAAATCCCACTCTTTTCCTGACTACCTGAAGATATCAGTTTTTCAGGAATCTCCTCTATCCTGAAATGTCAGTTTTTATTTAATGATTCCCATAAGCTTACTAAGATGTAAAGTTTAGTACAGTACCTACTAAGTACAGTATTTTCCATTTTAAATGTAAAAACAAGAAGTGACTGTTCAAAAGTTGCACATGAAATGCCTGAGGTCCATTTAATATTATATTTCTAAAGAGTAAAGGAACCAAATTCTTCAAACAATAAAAAAATAAGTTTTAGGAAAATAAAAACTAGCAGACTGTGAAAATTATTCATAACCTACCTCATCCTATGAACACATTTTATATTTCATTCATATACCAATACATTTTAAAAGAGAAGAGTAGACAGTGATTACAAAATCAGCACTCTAGAAATATAAGGCTAATATGAGAGTTCAATAAAGGGTATGACATGAGTAATTTACTCATCATAAAAGGAAAACATCATATTCTAGCCCAATGCCTCTCTTTTTACATTTAACTGAATAAGATTTTTTTCCAGATTTTTGATATACACTTAGAATGATCTGTGATGTTGCTCCAGTCTATGTACAATCTTGGTAAAGCAGTTTTTATTCTTTTAGAACTAGTTATCATTGTAAGTAGCATTTTTTTGTCCCTATTAGTTTAACAAGTTACATTTTTTTAGATAATTGATTATAAAAATAAGAGATAAAAACAGATAGAGAACATTTAGCTTCTAGAATCTGAATTCAGAAGAAGTACTAATTGCTCGTTTTGCTTACTTATGCCTTTCTCTTACTTGTTTACTATATTATTTGCTCACATACATAATCTTTCTGTGACAAATATAGCTAAGAAGAAAGATATATGTTTGGAAATTAGCTCTGATTTTGTTTTGGACACTAATCAGAGAATTTGATTTATCCAAATTCCTTCCAAGAATATTTGACCTTTAAATGAATAATGTAGAATTCCATTCCATTTACACTTTCAAATGTATTTCATAACTAAATAAAAATGTAACATAATTTTATATTTAAAGTGTTCTGTATTGGGTGCTGACTATATATAAATAACACAAATAAGGATTTGTAAAATGTTTCTAAATGGATTTTGGTTTTTGGCTTCACGAATAAGGGATTTAGAAGTCACCATTCTGTCCTAACAACAAGAATAAAGCTGAACAGAACCAACTTTTCTTGGATTCATAAGAGAGGTAAAGACACAGGAAAAACCTTTGCCCCAAGATTGAAGAAACAGGTGAATATGTGGCATCATGCCTCCCTTGAGCAGAGATTCTCAGCAGAAGTAAAAACTGCCTTGCAAGATATTAAAACAAATACTTTAGAAAATGATCAGTACCCTAAAAGCATGCCTTCACGCCCTCACCAGTCATCTCAACTTGCCCACATAAGCATCCTAACTTCCAACCACATGGATTCACTTTGCCTGTTTTTTTTTTTCGCGCCCTTTGTATGAATGAAATTACCCAGTATATTCAGTTTTTGAAAATCCATTGAGCTATACATTTAAGGTATTTTATTTTTAGCTTAGTTAATAATATTGCTCCTATACCAACTTCTTGGATTTGGTATTTATTCAAAAGAGTTGAAAATTTATATACACACAAATATCTGTACATGGGTGTTTATGGCAGCTTTATTCATCATTGCCCAAGACTGGAGGCTACAAAGATGTCCTTTAATAGGAGAATGGATAAATAAAAGGTGAGTACATCCAAACAATGGAATATTTCTCAATGCTAAAATAAATGAATGTTCAAGACATGATAAGGTATGTCATCTGTCCATGGGATTTAGTGGGTTGCCATTACCTTCTCCAGGGGATCTTCCCAACCCAGGAGTTGAACCCATGTCTCCTACATTGCAGGCGGACACTTTACTGTCTGAGCCACTAGGGAAGCATATAAGATATGTAGGAAACTCAAATGCATATTTATAAGTGAAAGAATTAACCTGGAAAGACTACATACTATATGATTTCAACTACTAAATGATATTCTGAAAAAGACAAAATCTTGGGAGACAATCAAATGATCAATACTTGCCAGAGTTTGGTGGGATAAAAACAAAGAGCACAATTTCAGGGCAGTGAAAATAATTTAAGAATAATAATTTAAGAATGGTTCCATGTATTTATACATATATTTGTCCAAACCCACAGAATGTTCAACACCAAGAAATCTAATGTAAATATGGGCTTTGGATGACTAAGATATTTCAGTACAAGTAATCACTTGTAACAAATGCACCAGTTTGTTGAGTGATGTTGTTAATGGGGAAAGCTGCACATATATGAAAATAGTGAAATATGAGAAAGGTCTGTACCTTCCTCTCAAGTTACTGTAAAGCTTGGCTCTAAAAAAACCTTGAGAATGTAGACAGTTTTTCTCTTTCATTTATAGGAAATATTAATCATATCTCTGGCTTCATCATTCTGTTTAGTGCATAGAAAAATATAGAATATACAATATGGTGCCGCTTTCTTTGACATATAGATTCTTAAATGTAAAACATTTTCTGAAATATTAATTTAATATTTATATAATCTTTCTATTAAGATATAATATTGACACTTTGAATAATAAAAATTATTTTCCTCATGAAAATTTAAATAATATAATTTTTGCTAGCATCATGTCATCATAAGTACCCACAGTACAATCTAAAACAGTGCTTGACGTACATCAGGAGGCAAAAAATTTCCAAGTAAAACTAAACATTAAAATTCAAATAGTTTAAATGTATAAATCTTAACATGTACAGCTAGAAAAGAAAGTCAACATTTATAGTGTTTTAAAAATCTTTAGCCACTAACTCCTAATTAAAAACTTTAAATCTTTTCTATAGGATTGATTACTTCACAATGACTCTTTAAACTTAATATAGCAGTTTTTAGAGCTTTCATCCTACTCTAGAAATATAAAAGGATTTACCAGTCAGAGAATGATAAAACTTTCAAAATATGGAATAATGAGAAAGTACAATGCTTTAAGATGTTTCAGCTCTTTTTATCATCATACTTTGTGCTGTCTTCCTAATCACATATATCAACAAACAACCAGAATGCAATTTAAAATTAAATTCATTGGGGGTATTTATATAAACAAAATATATCCATTAAATAAACAATCATTTTTATGCCAAATAGTCTAATATATTATTGCACATTATTTCAAAACAAACTTTACACTAAAAAAATCTGAACATATTTAAAGCATTGCTGTAACTTTCAAGAAAGAGCTCCTTACAGTCAGAGCATATTAAAGACTTGATTGTCTAGACTGAAAAACTATCTAGTATGAGTAGCTGCATCCTCATATAGGCTAGTGATTTACCTCTTTCTAACAGACTTGATATAACCTATAATTCACAGTATGCATTATATATATATTATATAATTTCCTTTCAAGTATTTTTATTATTAATTTGATTTTCGTACTGACCATTTGGTGATGACCATGTGTAGAGTCGAGTCATCTCCTGTGTTGTTGGAAATGGGTGATTGTTATGACCACTGTGTTCTCTTGGCAAAACTCTGTTAGCCTTTGCTCTGCTTCATTTTGTACTCCAAGGTCAAACTTTCCTGTTACTCCAGGTATCTCTTGACTTCCTACTTTTGCATTCCAGTTCCCTATGATGAAAAGGACATATTTTTTTGGTGTTAGTTTTAGAAGGGCTTATAGGTCCTCACAGAACCATTCAGCTTCAGTTTCTTCAGTGTTAGTGGCTGGGGCATAGACCTGGATTAGTGTGATATTGAATGGCTTGTGCTGGAAACGAATTCTGCTGTTTTGAGCAGGTAGTGTTGAGCTGTGGCCGAGCAATCTAAGGCACTGGATTAAGGCTCTAGTCCCTTTGGGGGCATGGGTTCGAATTCCACAGCTGCCAAGGACTTTATTAAGGTTAAATAATTGTTTAGTACTGATTAGTTAACCAATTCACCTGTATTTTGATGAATTCACTTTATAATACACGATACTCCATGTGTGATTTGGCTTCTAAAGCCATTAATAATATATTCATCTAAAGATTTTAACTTGCTGAAGAGAAGGCATTCTAGTAATAGAATACAATGTAAAATTGAGATTCTTTAATTTGTGATGGTATACAACTTCTAGTTACTAGAAACAGAGACAATTATTTGTATCAATTGTTCATTACAACTGGGAACAATAAACAGCTTTTAATTATAAGAGTGGTGCCTGCTTTCAACAATTGTCAAAATTAGACAAGTGTTACTAAAAGCAAACTAGATCTAAATGTATCCCATATGTCTTGATTATAAAACTGAAGAAAAAGAATTCTTATAAAAGCATACTTTATACATGGCTTCATGCTGTACTCTTACTACCCCTTGAGAGTCTACTGTGATGCTGAATAATGTTTTGGCATGGATTATAAAATGAGCTCATTATACTATATACAAAGCCTATATCAGAAAAGGTATTGAATTTCTTACTGGTTTTAAGTAGTTACAGCAAATAGATATGTCTAGAGAAATACCATTAAAAAGTTAAAATTATCTTCACTCTGATCATTAATCCACAGTTAATTCAATTACAAATTCAAAAATAATGGATTCATTCATATCCGAGGCAGCATAAAGAACACTGGAACAAAATTCATTTTCAATTCCCAAACTGTCATTTTCAATACCCAAAGACTTGATTATGGATTCCCTTTCTTCTGTCAGTTTTGCATTCATGTCTTTGGCATAGGTTTTATTTTGTAACTTTTGACAATTTTTTGATTTTGCTGAAACAATTAAAAGTTCACATAGTCCTAAGCATAACAACTATTAATTTGAGTTTAGTTAAGCATTTAAAGTAGTACATTTGGGGCTATCTTACAGCTATGTTTTCTTCAAATTTTATTTTCCAAATAAGGTTTGTAAATAAGAGAGAGCCTTTTCCAGAACATAGAAAGCCATTCTAAATTAAATAAGTCAAACTGTGCAGACTTCACAGAAGAACCAGACAACATAGTGATGCTTATTGACAAAAGAATCAGTTAAAATTCTAGATATTTCTTAGGATATTTATTCTGTGGGTTAATTTAATAATACACAAGACAAGGACAAACAAATTATGTTGAAATGAGGCTCAGGTTTCTGTTCTAAAGAGAATCAACACAGCCAAGTTCAAAATATATATCTAATAATCAAAAAATAACTCCCAAATTAGGATTACTTATTATTTTAAAAATCAAAGAAAGTGCATCTAATGAATTTTGAATGCTTCTCCCATGTCCATACAGGTGGTAGTGCTTCTACTTAAAGAAATAAGGTAGCCTTTTATGGAAGAATGTGTTTGAGTTAAATCTTCAAGCTTTCTTATGTGGAAATCAGCTTTAAGTTGAATATACTGAGCTCATCAAGGGATCTTGTATTTGGAACACATATTTTTAATATCCTATAAAATTTATATTGTTTAACTGAGCTTGATATTATCAGCCTACATCCAAAGATGTTTTGATAACCAAACAAGAAAATTCACATTGTATTCAGAAGATGCAAACATTGTTGAGACATATATCATCCAAGTAGCTCATATGCCCTCTCATTTCCATTTCCTCTAAATTTTCACATGTAGAACTCTATCCTCACTGTTAAGTTCTCATGATAGATTTAACTTTCTTTAGTGATGACCTTAATAACTTTGTAAGACCATGTATTTCCATAACATACTACTTCACTTTGCCCCACTGAAACAGAAATACATATTAGAATCAAGTGAGAATTTTTCCTTAAATGTATCTCCATGGAATTTCTAATAAATATTCCGCTAGGGACTTATAATCCTTAAACTTTCATCCCTTGCCTTGACTGATACAATCTTGGTCGTGAAAATGTTACTGATGCAAACACCTTGTGTTCCCAAGATGAGCTGGAACAGATAATAGATTGATAATATCTGCTCAGAGTTACTTTGTTGCATTGGCACCTCTTTATCTTCTGGGAATTTAGGATGGCCTTAAATTCAAAGAGACAATCTCAAAATACATAAATTTTGTTTGTTTGAAAGTGGGTGACCAACCATCTTAGTTTGCTCAGTTTGGACAATCTTGGGTTTAGCACTGCAAGTCTTAATATCCTAGTAAAAATCATAGTCCTGATGATGGATGGATAAGAAAGCTGTGGCACATATACGCAATGGAGTATTACTCAGCCATTAAAAAGAATACATTTGAATCAGTTCTAATGAGGTGGATGAAACTGGAATCTATTATACAGAGTGAAGTAAGCCAGAAAGAAAAACACCAATACAGTATACTAATGCATATATATGGAATTTAGAAAGATGGTAATAATAACCCTGTATGCAAGACAGCAAAAGAGACACAGATGTATCAAACAGTCTTTTGGACTCCTTGGGAGAGGGAGAGGGTGGGATGATTTGGGAGAATGGCATTGAAACATGTATAATATCATATATGAAACAAGTCGCCAGTCCAGGTTCAATGCATGATACTGGATGCTTGGGGCTGGTGCACTGAGACGACCCAGAGGGATGGTACCGGGAGGGACGAGGGAGGGGGTTCAGGACGGGGAACACATGTATACCTGTGGTGAATACATGTTGATGTATGGCATAATCAATACAATATTGTAAAGTAACTAACCTCCAATTAAAATAAATAAATTTATATTTAAAAAATCATAGTCCTGAGCAAATAAAGAGAGTTAGTCATTTAATTTGAAACAAAAACATTTTGTTTCATTTAAAACTGAAACATTTAAAAATCAGATTATTTGACATTTTTAAAAGTCAGGATTTTAGATTTTTCTTTAAAAAAGCAAATTTGGGAACTTTGATAGCTACTTTAATCTTTCAACCTGGAAAGCCTATGACTACCCAGTTACTTAATCAAACACTATTCTAGGTTTTGCTGTAAAGGCATTTTTTAGATATCATTGCCATTAAAAATCAGTTCAGTTCACTTCAGTCGCTCAGTCGTGTCAGACTCTTTGCGACCCCATGAATCGCAGCCATTACCATCTCTGGGAGTTCACTCAGACTCAACGTCATCCCCTTCTCCTCCTGCCCCTAATCCCTCCCAGCATCAGAGTCTTTTCCAATGAGTCAATTCTTCACATGAGGTGGCCAAAGGACTGGAGTTTCACCTTTAGCATCATTCCTTCCAAAGAAATCCCAGGGCTGATCTCCTTCAGAATGGACTGGTTGGATCTCCTTGCAGTCCAAGGGACTCTCAAGAGTCTTCTCAAACACCACAGTTCAAAAGCATCAATTCTTCGGCGCTCAGCCTTCTTCACAGTCCAACTCTCACATCCATACATGACTACTGGAAAAACCATAGCCTTGACTAGACAGAACTTAGTTGGCAAAGTAATGTCTCTGCTTTTGAATATACTATCTAGGTTGGTCATAACTTTTCTTCCAATATCATTACCATTAAAAATCAGTTGACCTTAAAAGGAGATCATCTTGGATTATCTGGGAGTGCTTGGTCTTGATAGAATATAAGAGCAGAATTGAAGTTTCTTTGAAAAGGAAACTATCTATGGACAAGAGCATCAGCTCCTGCCAAAGAATTCCAGCCAGTCCTTCCTGACAGCCTACTCTGATCTTGAATGTGCTTAGTTAGCCCCGCTACCCCTGTCCCAATCACATAAGCCAGTTCCTTATAATAAATCTTTCTTTCATTCTGAGGTGGATAGATAGATGATAGATAAATAATTAGATTCTATTGGAACTATTTCTATCCTAGCTGATATAGCAATATTACTTAAATATTTCTGCATAATTATGAATCATCTGGCACTTGCCTTGCTTCTTTACATATGGTGCAACTTGGAAATCACTACAATCAGCAACTGGCTGATTCCTAGAGGCATTGTGATTCACAATGGAAATGTCAATATTTTTGCTGATGTAATAATATCCCTATTTTTTTTTATGAGATTGCATCCCAGTTTCACCCCAGAGGTTGAAAGAGATAGAGATAAGAAATGTTGAGCCATAAACACAAGCTATTAAATGCTAGGGTAGAAAAACAGTATCACATTCATTGCAGTACTTGTAAAATTCTTTGTAAGTAAATAGATGAAGAATTTGGATTAATATTCAGAAAAGTTCTAAGAAAAAAATGAGATAATGGACATTCTCAAGGAAGCAATCATGTGGCAGGCTTGTAATAAGAAAGGAAAATAACCTAACTCTGAAGACTCTGATATACACGTTCTCCTACCCTTGAAGAACCAACAATAGCTGCCAATAAAAAGGAAAAAGAAATAATCATTTAGAAGAGAAGCTTGGTACTTTCTGGTACCAAATCATATTTTTAAAAAACACCTTATTCATATTCAAGCAGCCTTTTAGACTTAATTTGTATTCAACTAATTATACTACAAACTTCAGGCTACTCTCTTCTCCAAAAACCAATCTATCCCCTCTAATCTCATGAATCTCCCTAATCACGTATCTAGAAAGTTTAAAATACCATGGTTTTTATTCCACAACTGTGACAATAGCTTCTAGGTGGTGCTAGTGGTAAAGAACCCGCCTGCCAGTGCAGGAGATGCAAGAGACATGGGTTTGATCCCTGAGTCAGGAAGATCCCCTGGAGGAGGTCATGGCAACCCACTTCAGTATTCTTGGCTGAAGAATCCCATGAACAGAGGAGCCTTGCAGGCTATAGCCCATGGGGTCGCAGAGTCAGACATGACTGAAGCAACTTAGCACAGCATACAGCACATGACAAAAGCTAATAAAAATTTTAATTTAATTACTTTATTTTTATCAGAAGATAATTATTTTACAATATCAAGATGTATTTTTTGCCATATATCAACTTGAGTCAGCCACAGATATACATGTGTCCCCCCAATCATGAGCTCCCCCCGCCCAGCCACCTCCCTCTACACATTGTCTTTCTGGGTTGTCCCAGAGCACCAGCTTTGGGTGCCCTACTTCATGCATCAAACTTGCACTGGTCATCTATTTTACATATGATAATATATATGTTTCAATGCTATTCTCTCAAATCAACCCATCCTTTCCTTCTCCCACTTCGTCTAAAAGTCTGTTCTTTATGTCTATGGCTCTTTTGCTGTTTTATTAAAACATATTTGTATGAGTAGGTTTCAGTCAGAACAGTTAGTTAATAAACAAGCATAAATGTCATATCTGATCTGATCCTTCTATTTATAAAGTGACATATTTATATTGAAAAAGAGGAGACTAGAGGGGTTAATACACCCACAGTACAGACTACATAGGATACAATCAAAATAAATTTATTTCACCTGCTTTAGGCCTAATGGAAGCTTTTGTTGCTGTTGTTTAGTTACTACTAACCCAGTTGAGCTATTGCAAATGCTGGAGGATGATGCTGTGAAAATGCTGCACTCAATATGCCAGCAAATTTGGAAAATTCAGCAGTGGCCAAGGACTAGAAAAGTTCAATTTTCATTCCAATCCCAAAGAAAAGCAATGCCAAAGAATGCTCAAACTACTGCACAATTGCACTCATCTCACATGCTAGTAAAGTAATGCTCAAAATTCTCCAAGCCAATCTTCAGCAATACATGAACTGTGAACTTCCAGATGTTCAAGCGGGTTTTAGAAAAGGTAGAGGAACCAGAGATCAAATTGCCAACATCCGCTGGATCATGGAAAAAGCAAGATATTTCCAGAAAAATATCTATTTCTGCTTTATTTACTATGCCAAAGCCTTTGACTATGTGGATCAGAATAAACTGTGGAAAATTTTGAAAGAGATGGGAATACCAAACCACCTGACCTCTTGAGAAACCTATATGCAGGTCAGGAAACAACAGTTAGAACTGGACATGGGACAACAGACTGGTTCCAAATAGAAAAAGGAGTATGTCAAGACTATATTTTTTCACCTTGCTTATTTAACTTATATGCACAGTACATCATGAGAAATGCTGGGATGGAAGAAGCACAAGCTGGAATCAAGATTGTTGGGAGAAATATCAAAAACCTCAGATATGCAGATGACACCACCCTTATGACAGAAAGTGAAGAGGAACTCAAAAGCCTCATAATGAAAGTAAAAGTGGAGAGTGAAAAAGTTGGCTTAAAGCTCAACATTCAGAAAACGAAGATCATGGCATCCGGTCCCATCACTTCATGGGAAATAGATGGGAAACAGTGGAAACAGTGGCTGACTTTATTTTTGGGGACTCCAAAATCACTGCAGATGGTGACTGCAGCCATGAAATTAAAAGATGCTTACTCCTTGGAAGGAAAGTTATGACCATCCTAGATAGCATATTCAAAAGCAGAGACATTACTCTGCCAACAAAGGTCCAATTAGTCAAGGCTGTGGTTTTTCCAGTGGTCATGTATGGATGTGAGAGGTGGACTGTGAAGAAAGCTGAGCACCAAAGAATTGATGTTTTTGAACTGTGGTGTTGGAGAAGACTCTTTAGAGTCCCTTGGACTGCAAGGAGATCCAATCAGTCCATTCTGAAGGACATCACCCCTGGGATTTCTTTGGAGGGAATGATGCTAAAGCTGAAACTCCAGTACTTTGGCCACCTCATGCGAAGAGTTGACTCATTGGAAAAACTCTGATGCTGGGAGGGATTCGGGGCAGGAGGAGAAGGGGGACGACCGAGGATGAGATAGCAGGTTGGCATTACCAATTCGATGGAAAAGAGTTTGGGTGAACTCAGCGAATTGGTGATGGACAGGGAGGCCTGGCATGCTGTAATTCATGGTGTCACAGAGTCGGACAGGACTGAGCAACTGAACTGAACTGAACCCATGGTCTGTATAGCCTGCTAGGCTCATTTGTCAATGGGATTTCCCAATCAAGAATACTGGAATAGTTTGCCATTTCCTACTCTAGGGGATCTTCTCAACCCAGGGATTGAATCCACATCTCCTGCGCTGGCAGGCAGGTTCTTTACCACGGAGCCACCAGGGAAGGCCAGTGGAAGCTTTACCTGAGTGGATTTTTATTCTCTAGAACTATAAATATTAATACCTTTGCTCTCCAATTTCCTTATTCTTTTAGGGGATGGTCTTAATTATCTTTATTACCACTGTGTGAAAAGCATGAGTATTATTTCTTTCACTCATTTCAACCCAGCATTTGATTTCTATCAGCTACCTCCTCAAGCATAGTTTTAGACTTTCTCACAACATAGTGAAAAGCAACATCAGAAGGACATCTGATTAGATGCTCCTGCTACTGCTTCTCATATGCATGAAACAAGATGCTACTTCCTTACACGGGCAGGTATTGCCCTTAAATTGTTTATCTTCTCAGTTTTTCCATTGCATTATATATGAGGCTTCCATAAACAGCAACAGTATAGAGAGAGTTGCTTGATATGTCAGTGTGAACCATATTAGAACAATATAGAAACAACACAAAAATATCTCTTACTGAGTTATTAAATTAGACTTACAGAAGACTGCCAGTAAGATTGACTATAAGTATAAAGATATGCCATTTAAGCATATTATCTATTCCTTTGATCATATATTCTAGGCAACAATTGATAGGGGAGGATGTTACATTTCAATGATTTTAAGCCTTCTAATGTAGCACATCACAGGATCAATAATGATAATAAGAATATGGCTTATCCATTACAGAATGAAAAACAATAAAAGAACCTTCATCAATTTATGTTTGAATGATGGAATAATGATTCCATGCTTTGATTTGAGAGCAGGCAGATCTCTATTGTTAGGAAATTGCTGCTGTTGCTGTTAAGTCACTTCAGTCGTGTCCAACTCTGTGTGACTCCATAGATGGCAGCCCACCAGGCTCTCCCATCCTATCCTGGGATTCTCCAGGCAAGAACACTGGAGTGGGTTGCCCTGTCCTTCTCCAATATAGGAAAGTAAAAAGTGAAAGTGAAGTTGCCCAGTTATGTCCAACTCTTAGTGACACCATAGACTGCAGCCCACCAGGCTCCTCCATCCATGAGATTTTCCAGGCAAGAGTACTGGAATGGGGTGCCATTGCTTTCTCCTGTTAGGAAACTAGGAGTTTTCAAATAGCGACTATATAGTTAAAATTAGCCTCGAAAGAATTTTTCACAGTTTATAACGTTTTCAACTAAAATCAGACTTCATCCATTATTATTGGTGCCAAGTTTATTACATGGTTACATAGTTTTACTCGTCAGTTAAAAAACCTATTCTTAGAAGACTCTAATTGTATAAAACATTGAAAGTAATCATATTTCAAACATTCATATTTTAGTATTTCCAAATATATTTTTATTAAGTCAAACAGAGAAAGACAATTACAGTATGCTTTCACTTACATGTGAGATCTAAAAAACAAAACAAATGAATAAATAAAACAAAACAGAAACACTCACAGATACAAAGAACAAACTAGTTGTCGCCAGAGGAGAGGGAATGGGGGAATGGGTGAAATAGGTGAAGAGGGTTAAGAGGTACAAACTACTATTTATAAAATAAATGTCACAGAGGTATAATGTGTAGCACAGGGACTATAGTCAATAACATTGTTTTGTGCATATTGAATCACTATGTTGTACAACAGAAACTAATACTGTAAATCAACTATCTTTAACAAAAATAGTAAATGAATAGGTAAAATAAATATTTAAAATATATTTTTTAAGTCATGGTATCCAGATGCTAATCACCACCACTGCATTTTCTTGCTGTGAAAAATGCCTTCTTTCTTTCCACATTATTTATTGTTTACCATCATTTAGGGAAAAGAGACACAAAAGCAAAACTGTCAAATAATATTTATTAGATAGTACAAAGAATTTTATTAATTGAGATTGGAAAAATTCAACTAGTACAAATAAAAGTGTTATAGATATATTATTTCAGTTTGAAAAATAAAAATAAAAATTTTTTGAGTGTCTTCTATGTCAAGCAATGTTTTCCATTTTCAGTTGCATTCAATATTTACATCAAACTGATAAATTATCTTTTATTTCCATATTTAATATAAAATGGATTATCAACTAAGAAACTAAATGTCTTGCCTAATATTACAAAGGTATTAAATGGCAAAATTTAGTTATACCAAAGCCGTTGTTCTTTCTAGCAAAAACAATCAAGTATTTAATCTGAATATTAATTTTAGTGGTAACAGGATAGCTACACAATAGATGGATTTATTTTGAGATATCTGTATACCTCCTGGAAGTTTCTTCACCAATACTTTTAATAGAATTAGTGAGCTTTAAAAATATAAAACAATATTTTTAGTATCATGCTCATTGCATAAACCTTCTCTTTAAACTCTTGCCAGAATGTATTTTTAACTGTATGCTTCAAGATTACAGCTATATTTCCTTTTGCTGAATTATGCATGGCTTAGTCTTCTCTTTTCATTTTAAAGAAATGACCATGTTTTCTTATGTGTCCTATTGTATTGACCACATGCTATTTATAAATAGATTTTAGGAATATCTATGCAACAGAACATAACTGTAAAATTGGTTTTGTATTGTCAGAACAATCCATAATGACAGCTCTGAAAATATGCAACCTTCGTGGAAAATATTTTGTGAAATAAAATGTTGGTAAGTAATTTTATGTCTTCCTATTTCACTGGAATATTATTTAGCTTACAAATAACTCATTTTTTTACATGAAGTGTTGTGCCAGCTGAAATTTATTCATATGTTAAAGTGTTCATTCAACCAATCAACAGTTATTGTGTTTGTTAAGTTGTTAGGACTTCAAAATTGAATGAGTGACATTACCTAACCAGCAGAGAAGGGACATTTAAAATACAACACTCCATGAAAGTAATTTTAGAAAGGGTAAAAATTTGTCTGATCAACAGACCTCTTGAAATTTATCGAAAGTTTACAGTAACAAAGGTAATACCATTCTAGAAAACAGCTGATTCCAAGGAAGAACAGTAAAAATTTGGCATCTAGTCCCATCTTCCACTGCTGTGTCTAATAGTAGTCGAAAAATAACAATCCACATTTCTGGTATTGAAAGAATTAGGACCCCAATGAACCTCATTCATAAGGAGTCAATTAATTTTTATTCTGAACTGGCTGGTAGCTCCTTGGAAGAACAGCTCAAAAGATTTAACTTTTTTTTTTTTTTAAACATCTGACTTAGAACTATTCCAGTGCTAACGTTTCTTCCAGAGGGCAGTGGGTGGTCATTTTTCAAAAATACTTATAGGTTAATTTTAATTTCTTAGGTGCTACTGCCAGAGGAAATAAATAACAATTGATTAAGTAACAAAACAATCAATATGCTTCGGAGAAAAGGCTGAGGAATGATATATCATTAAGGGCTTTGGAAAACTCCAACATATTCCTGGGACCCTGGAAAGTCACATGCATGTTTAGAGCTGTTTGCAAGCTCAGGAAAGACCTTATGTGGTGCTAAGGTCTCATCTTCCGCTGATCTTGAAGCAGCCAACAAATTAGATAACCTAGATAAAATGGACAAAACCTTATAAACACAAAATCGATCAAAACTGACTCAAAAGGATATAGAAAATATGAATAGACTTGTAACAAGTAAATCTCTCTGCTCTGCTAAGTCACTTCAGTCATGTCCGACTCTGTGTGACCCCATAGACGGCAGCCCATCAGGCTCCCTCCTCCCTTGGATTCTCCAGAGAAGAACACTGGAGTGGGTTGCCATTTCCTTCTCCAGCGCAGGAAAGTGAAAAGTGAAAGAGAAGTCGCTCAGTCTTGTCCGACTCTTCGTGACCCCATGGACCGCAGCCTACCAGGCTCCTCTGTCCATGGGATTTTCCAGGCAAAAGTACTGGAGTGAGGTGCCATCACCTAACAAGTAAATAAATTGTAACAACAACAACAACAACAAACCCTTGAATTAAAAAAAGTTGAGGACCAGATAGCATCATTGGAAATTCTACCAAACACTTAAGAAGAATCAGCATCAATCCTTTTCAAACTCTTGGAACAACAAAGTGGAAACTTCCTGCTTCATTCTATGAGGCCAAAATCATCTTGACACCAAAGCCAGTCAAAGATATCACAAGAAACCTACAAGCTAATGTCCCTTATGAATGTAGATGTAAATTCTCCAATAAAATTCTGGGAAACTGAATCCAAAAATATAGCTAAAGGATGATACATCATGATCAATGCAAGGGTGGTTTGTTATATGAAAATTATTCAACATAATACATGTTATTAGTAGAACAAAGTCTAAACATCAACATGACTATCTCATTGACACAGAAAAGGCTTTTGATAAAAACACATACCCTTTCACACACAGAAAAAAATACTCAACAAATTATGAATAGAAGGGAACTTACTCGATATAATATGTGGTATTCGTTAAAAATTAATATCATACTCAACAGTGAAACATTGAAAAATTTCCCCAAGGATCAGGGACAAAGCAAAGATGTCCACTTTTACCACTTTTATTAAAACACTCTACTGAATTTTCTAGTTAGAGAGGCAAGAAATAGAAATAGAAGGCATTCAGATTGGAAGAAAAGAAATGAAAGTTTCTATATACACAGATCATGTGATCTCATATGCTGAACATTCTAAAAATCCAAACACACACCCACACACAAAACAATTAGGAAATGAGCTTGGCAAAATTACAGGATACACAATTAATAGAAAAAAAGTTTCATTTTTTCCAGTAACAATAAATAATCCCAGAAATGAAAATTTAAAGATGATTCTATTTATAATAGTATCAGTAAGAATAAATTACTTAGGAATAAATTCAACCCCCAAAATGCAAGATACGTTCATTCAAAAGTATAAAACATGGTTGAAAGAGGGTAAGCAAGATCTGTATAAACGAACAAGCATCTTATGTTCTTGAATTAGAATTTAATAATGCTAAAATAGCTATACTCCCCACATTGATCTATACTTGCAACAAAATCTCTATCAAAATTTCTACTTTTTGTTGTTTTTGCAGAAATTGATTGAATAGAAGCTAATCACGAAATCCATATGAAACATCAAAGGATACAGAAAGGTTACAAAAAAGAATCTTGAAAAAGAATAAAATTGTATTCACACTTCCTAATTTAAAAACTTACTAAAAATCTATAGTAATCAAGATAGTGTGGCTTTTGCATAAGGATAGATAAACGGACAAATGGTGTAGAACTGAAGGTCCAGAAATAAATTCATGAATTTGTGGTCAGTTGATCTTTGACAAAGTTGCCAGGACCACTGAATGGGAAAAGAAGTCTTTTCAACAGATCACTCTAGATATTATTATAAGCAATCTCCCTTTAAGAATATTTTTATTACATTTTAACCTAGCTCTTTTGTATTTATCTTGCATGGTCATTTTCCAATTTTTCATTAAATCCATTAATCTATTCTGGTTCTTATATAACAATATGGGTTTTAATATCCAGTTTGTGGAGGTGGGAAGTTCTTTGGGAATTCCTCATGGCTAAGTTACAATTTCTCCAAACACAGATAAGCTTCCTTCTGCTCAGTGTTTTCCAAACTACAACTGACCAGGTTCATTTCTACCTTCACCTCTCTTCATCATTATTCTGAAACTTTAACTATGTGCATGACATCTCTTTGAAAAACCATTAGTAATGGCCAAGTGTTACTTATTTCTGTGTTAAATATTTATCAATCATCTTTCTCTTTACATGTCCCTCCCAGGCAGCCCTTACTTCCAGTCATTTTAATTGTAAATTATTCACATTCCTGTCTATCTATCCAATGATCAACCAAATATTGGATTTTTCCATTCTGTTACCTTCCCCCATGGTATAGGATGTCTTTTTCCTTAAAAGGTAGAGAGGAGAAAAGCAATGATAAGTTCATATCATCATTTACATTTGCCTTTATGAATTGGTTGTTACTGTTTTTCAGTCACTAAGTTGTACCCGACTCTTTGTGACCCCACAGACTGCAGCACGCCAGGCCTCCCACCCCCTCACCATCTCCCAGAGTTCACCCAAGTTCATGTCCACTTAATCAGTGATGACATCCTTCCATCTCATCTTCTGCTGCCCTGTTCTCCTTTTTGCCTTCATTCTTTCCCAGCATCAGCGTCTTTTCCAATCAATCAGCTGTTTCAATAAGGTGACCATAATATTGGAGCTTCAGCTTTAGCATCAGTCCTTCCAATGAATATTCAGGATTTATTTCCTTTAGCATTGACTGGTTTGATCTCCTTGCTGTCCAAAGGACTCTCAAGAGTCTTCTCCAGCACCACAATTTGAAAGAATCTGTTATTCTGCATTCAGCCTTCCTTCTGGTCCAACTCTCACATCCATACACGACTACTAGAAAGATCATAACTTTTACTGTACATGAGATGGTATATTCCCACTAATAATTGGAATTAAAATGTTTCTCGAATATGATATTGATCATTGTAAAGTGGAGTATGGATATTTTTATACAGTTTTCACAGGAGGACAAGTGTACATACTCATTTGGTGAACAATCTTGAAGTATCTCTCACAGTTTAACATGATATTCATTTTAATCCAGTAATTCTATTTTTAGATATTTATTTTACAAAAGTACATACAAACATTTATGTTGCAAGTTTTCAACTCTGAGTTTTTATAATGGGAAAAACATTGCCAGGAGAAATATCAACAACCTCAGATATACAGACGATACCACTCTAGTGGCAGAAAGCAAAGAGGAATAGCCTCTTGCTGAGGGTGAAAGAGGAGAGTGAAAAAGCTGACTGAAAACTCAATATTCAAGAAACTTAAGAACATGCTATCTGGTCCCATCACTTCATGGCAAATAGATGAAGAAAAGTGGAAATATTGACAGATTTTATTTTCTTGGGCTCCAAAATCACTGTGGACGGTAACTGCAGCCACAAAAATAAGAGACATTTGGTCCTTAGAAGAAAAGCAATGACAAACCTAGACAACATATTAAGAAGCAGAGACATCACTTTGCTGACGAAGGTCCACACAGTTAAAGCTATGATTTTTCCAGTCATCATGTATAGATGTGAGTTGGACTATAAAGAGGGTTGAATGCCAAATAATTGATGCTCTCAAACGGTGGTTCTGAAGAAGACTCTTGAGAATTCCTTAGATTGCAAGGTGATCAAATCAGTCAACCCTAAAGGAAATAAACCCTGAATATTCATCGGAAGGACTCTTGCTGAAGCTGAAACTCCAATACCTTGGCCACCTGATGTGAAGAGCCGGCTTATTGGAAAAGATCCTGTTGCTGGGAGAGACTGAAGGCAAGAGGAGAAGCGGGCAACAGAGGAAGAGATAGCTGGATGACATCACTGACTCAATGGACATCAGTTTGAACAAACTGGGAGACAGTGAAGGACAGGGAAGCCTGGAGTCCTGAAGTTCATGGGCTAGCAAAGAGTTGGACATGACTTAGCATCTGAACAACAACAAAAAATTAAATTGACCTAGTATCCATCAAAAAGCAAATAATTAAATAAATTTGGTATATACTTGTTTTTAAAATAAAACACTATGAATCCAATTAAGAAGAGTTATATATAATGAAGTGAAAATTTCAAAATATACATTTTAATGAAATGATTATAAAATAATTTGCATAATAAAGTCATACTTATGAAAAACACTTACGTTTACAAAATGAAAGGTATTTACATTACATAATAGGATTTGTATTAAATTGTTGTAGTAACCCTTCTGGAGAAGACAATGTACTTGTGATTGAGGAGAGGTAAATAGGGCTTTAGTGTATCTTTATATTTCTAAATTATTTGAATAGTTTTAAAATATTCACAAATTAATTATTGTTGAAAGTAACAATATGTTGAAGGAGGTAACATTAAATTATTCTAGAGAAATACATATAGGCAAATAAGTGTAGGTATTCAGTGTTTTCAGCTACAAATTCTCTTGGCAATCATCACCCTACTAACTAAATTTAGAATAAATGGCTGATTCAGGTACTTTTCAAATCCAAGTCAATTCCTATGACATCATGTCGTCGTGCTGACAGTCCGGCCACAACTTTTCAAATAGGTTTTTGTTATAGTGCCAAAGAAACTTTTTTTTCACATTCCCAATTAATGATCCATATAATTCAGATCCATTAGAGGCTGGATTTCTAAATGCACAATGAATCCAACTGTCTCCATTTCCACAGATTACAAAAATTAAATTTCTAAAGCCATGTCAGAAAATAAGGTACATTGGAGCATCAAAGAAAAAAATCAAATTCCCACACATATCCCTTTTTCTAAAAAAGTTTTATCTCTGTTAACACTAGCTATCAGGATCATCTTCTGACACTCAGGTCTCACTGACTTTTGGTGAGACAGGTAGGAAGGGACAGAAAATACAGGAAAATGAAGAGGAAAACCAACAGTCATGAAGCAGAATTAACAAAGGACACAAGGAATCTACACAATTCTGGTTGTAGTCATGCATGATGTGCAAGGGAGAAATAAGTGTTCAGAGGGTGTGTTAAGTTCAAGCAAAGCAAGAGTACAACAAAAGCATTTTTTAAGAAAAAAGAGAAAAAGTTTGCAATCCAGTTTCTCAAACTTAAGCTTTGTGAAAAACCAGCTGAGAAAGCAGATCTCAGATAGGCTGTGACAGAGAGCAGGATGCTCCTGAAATTTGGAGGCCCAGGTGGAGACTGGAGAGGGGAAAGACGTTGATATTCCACTATAGACAATTTCAAGCTACCAATAATTTAACTACCATTATTTTCTGAAAGTTTAGCTATCAGCCCTTACAAGCTAGTATGTGCTGGATCCAGCATACCATTTAGAGTGGGTGTTAGAAAAATCTTACATATCCAAGTCAGCCAGGCAGAAAATACCACTGAAACTGTATGCCATGAAAACTATGCAAGAGGCTGCTGCCTGTTAACACAGCTGTGTAGACAAAAAAAAAAAAAAAAAAAAAAATCCTATCATAAAGGGAGTATGATTTGCAAATGTTTTCTCTATTAATTTCTTTACATTCCATGGGAGTATACAGAGAGGCTTGTAAACACTGAGTGCTGAGTGCAAATAGCTATGATAGGGCTCTGATTACAGAAAGGAGTGACAATCAACCTATGTTTTCTGACATAGGTAGGAAAAACATGTTAGAAAGTCACTAGATGTTACCAAAATAATATGAATATTTGTATGATTTGGATATACCATATAAAATTGGTAGCGTATCTAAAATTTAAACTAGTTCTGGTTGGAAATTTCATATTAGTGATTAACCAATAGTAATACTACAATGTACAAGTGGGATAGTGCTCTTTATATTGCTTATTATAGATTAATTCTCATCCACAGTCACCTTACCTGATGCTTTGAATTATGATATGTTTAAGAGAAAAAGGACAACTCACTGATTTTATTCTGAAGGTGAGATATTTTCAAAGTATTTCCAATTTTTTTTTCATGCTTTACCTTTTTAGAGGTGGGCCTTAATTCCCCTAACTTTGAGTGTGGACTTGTCTTAGTGACTTGATTTTAATAGAAAGTGGCAGAAGTGATGAGTTATATCACTGCCAAGGTTAGATTATGAAAAGACTGCACTTTCCATTTTTTAGGGTGCACTCAATTTTAGATAATTTCTTCTGGGGGAAGCCAGTCACAACCTTGTAAAGATATTTAGGCACTGATGTAGCGGGAAATGGAGACCTCTACTTAATAGCCAGGATAATGTGAAACTGGTCAACAACCCCAAAATTGAGCCTGGAAGCAGTTTCTCTGGTCCTAGTTGGGAACTGAGATAACAGCAGTCTCATCTGACAGCTTGACTAAAAGGCCTTGAGAAACCCTGAGCTAGAACCACCCAGGTAAGTTGCTCCCAGATTCTTGTCCCACAGAAACTGTTGAAAACGATGTTTGTTTTTAGGCTATCAAATGTGGGGGAAGGAAGAACTGCACTTTTCATCGTGTATTAACACATAGCATTGTTGGTTTTTTTTTTTCCAAAGTTCATGGATCACCTTTGGTAGGTTGGTACAGAAAGCAATGCTTTCTTTATTAGTAGTTTGAATGAGTTACTTGTTTAATTATCCAAGGTTTTATCAACAAACAAAAAAGCATACATTGTCATTAAATATGTATGCAGTGGTACTCTAGTTTACATGGAGTTTAATACAAAATATTTAAGAGGCTCTAAAGTAGTATCTAATATATATGAATACTCTTGTTTCCCCTTTTACAACAGAAAGATACCATTCTACTTTTCTCTGTTCTTGTGTACCTTTTCAAATAAATGCCCTTACAATGAATAAAGACTAGAACAATTACCTTGGAAAAAAAATAATACAGCATTTGAGTAACATTTGGAATTCAATAATGACAAACTTTGCTGGATAATACTCTTTTGATAACAATTATTTGATTCACTTTATCCTAAAATAATTATTCTAAAGAGACAGCAAATTCTTACAGAAGCAATATAATGGTAAAGGTATATAATAAGGACAGCAAACATTTTTGAGTGTTTACATACCAGCTACCATTCTAAATATTTTATGTGTATTATCACTTTGAATACTTCTAATCACACTATGAGGTAAATGTTATGATTAAACCTATTTTTCAGCTAAGTTAACTGGGTCAATGAGAGGTTTAGTTACTTGCTCAGGGTCACAGAGTTGAGCAGAACCTGAAATCTCAATTTGTAATTACACTGTTTCACAATCAATGCTAAGTTACAGAAAAAAATAAACATATTTTAACATACACATGGTAGCAGATTAAATATATATGAAATAGATTGGTAGCAACAACCAAAAGTGAGATTTAGAATTAAAATAACATCTTATCACTTTAACTAGTTTAAATTATTTTAAACCATACTGACAGATGTTTATTAAGTCAATATAAATAGAAATTAAATTGTGCATAAATATTATACATGTATATTTTATAAAAGAGTCACACTCTTTTTACTAGATGAATATACATGTTCAACTAACCTTTATACACTCTTTCTAACAAGTGCCAAATAAAACCAGATGTAAGAAAACTACATGATCAAAGTTTAAAGAAATATAATTCTTAAATAATATATACAATAAAAGATAGAACCCAGCTGTATGCTGCTGCAAAAGAAATGAGCACATGAGAATAGACTTTTTTTCTGCTCTACTTTATTATTATTATTAACCCTGTAAAATGAAATTCAGTACTCCAACTTAATATTTATTTTCTTGCTAGAATTGTACCAGATGGAAGAATTTTATGTAATTGAAAACACTGATTGGTATGTCCTTCTGTTAAGATATATTATCACCAATATAACTCTACTTTCTTTTGTATCTCAAAAAATATTATTTTTTTCTTTTTATGTTATGCCATAGAACCCTTTTTCTATTGTTACTATGTCATACTACGAAACCTTTTCAAAACACCCTTTCATATATTCTGCACATATCTTTTAAAAATCAAGCCACCTATGAGTCATATGTCAACACTGAATACCAAAAAGGATAACCCAAAATATAGTCACATAACCTAACCAATCTGCCAAGCCAGAAACCAAAGATATAGTAAAATGGGAAAGGCCTGTTGTTAGAATCTTAAATAAATACTTATGGAAAATAGTTTGGGGCAAGAAGCTTTCCAAGTTTCAAAAACAATGCAATAAAGAGACATTAACCTTAACATTATTTAATAGGCCAAAGGAATATGGGGAATTGAGCGGTCAACAGAAAGTAGAAGCAGGTGAGTATTTTACAAAGCAAAAATGCAGAATCACAAATCAGAGGTTCTTTAAGCTTCAGATACAAAGGAACCTTTGCAAGTTCAACAGTAATGGAAAAACTGTTGGGCATGTGCCATCTTTTATGTAATCCCTATGTACAAAAGATTCATTTAGGGATTTGAAATTATGGGAGTCTATAATAGATCTATTAAATCTTAGACTAAAAATGTTTCATCAATATTTTCCAACAGACAGGTAGCAAACATAAATGAGGAATCCATACAATATCAATGATGGTGAGTGATTAGGTATTTACAATTCATACTATAAATCAATTATTTTCATTTTGCTTGTGTTTGTCTTCTTTATCCTCACCTACTACTTTACTTAACATAATTTATTAGAGCTTGTATTTTCTAATTAAATACTATATTCATTAAAACAATCAGTAAATGAAATAAATAATATATTAAATTCATCAATGTTACCACCTAAAGAGAATTATTTCATAAACAACCTGTAATATAGGCATCTAGTCAAAAGGTTGGTCTAGTCAAAGTTATGGTTTTTCCAGTAGTCATGTATGGATATGAGAGTTGGACTATAAAGAAAGCTGAAAGCTGAAGAATTGATGCTTTTGAACTGTGGTTGGAGAAGACTCTTGAGAGTCCCTTGGATAGTAAGGAGATCCAACCAGTCTATCAATGAAATCAGTCCTGAATATTTATTGGAAGGACTGATGCTGAAGCTGAAACTCCAATACTTTGGCCACCTGATGTAAAGAACTGACTCATTTGAAAAGACCCTGATGCTGGGAAAGATTGAAGGCAGGGGGAGAAGGGGATGACAGAGGATGAGATGGTTGGATGGCATCACCAACTCAGTGGACATGAATTTGGGTAAACTCTGGGAGCTGGTGATGGACAGGGAGCCCTGGCCTGCTGCAATCCATGGAGTCGCAAAGAGTCGGACATGACTGAGTGACTGAACTGAACTGAATAGAAGCGTATACATTTATGTGTGTATGTATATATGTATGCATGTATGCATAGTCTTTTTCCAACAAACAGGTTATTCTGAATATATTTTTGATCATTTAAAAATGAAGAGCATAAAATGTTCATATTTCCATGATAATAGATACAAATCAAAAGCTTTAATAGCTATTATAAACAACAGTGTACAAAATATTCCTTCTTAAATATAGTGTCAGAATAATTGTATGAAATTAGAACTTTTAGATTAAGAAACATTGTGTGTATGTGTGTGTGTGGCTTTTCACACATTCTCATTTCTTTTTGCTTCTTGAAAAGATTGCCTTTTATCTTATACCTTCACTGAAAGCATAGGGTGATAATCTTTCCTCTGCACCCTTGGTAATCTCTTAACAATTTTGCCAATATAATACAAATAAAATATTTTCCTTTAACTTGTATTTGTATTATATCTTTTCAAGTACTTACTGACTTTGTTGTTCTTTTTTGGACTGTTTATTAGTGTCTTTCACTAGTTTTTAACTTGAAATTTTTTATTTTTTTTGGTTTTGTGTATTCAGAGACAGAAATTTATTGTTTACAATAAAGGAAGCAAATTATCTTTTCTAGTTAATTGTTTTTTATTTTATGCCATTTGATTTTTTTTTGGCACACAGAAAACCAATGTTAATTTTTACATGGTGCATAAAAATTATGTGTGATACTCTCAATGCACATAGGTAATTTTAACTGAATAAATTATCTCTGTTAAATGTTAGGATATCATTTGTTTATCCTAAACTTTTGATTCAATTCCTTTCTCCTTTTCATCTGCAAAGCACAATTTCAATCCCTTTTAAAGTTAACATGATGTAAACTATCCACGTGGCAGGGATATACAATAATGCAAAGCAGATGAATTTCAGCCCCATGGGAATTTGCAGTGAGTGAAAAGAGGTTTTATTATCCATCTAGGCAATTGTGCAGATGACTGTTAGAAACAGTAATAATTTTAAGCTCATAAATAAGAAAAAAGTAAGTAAACAACTCTATTACAAACCTCTTTCTAGTGATGGAACAATTTTCAAATGACTTAATATATTCAATGCTTCATATCATTTGCCTACAACTGGAAAAAAAAAACAAACAGTTGTTTAAAAATAATGTTATAGTGGAGAATGGCAAAGAGAGCTAAGTACTTGGTTATGACTGCATGCATATTCTCAAATAGAAATCTGATTAGTAATAGACAAGAAGACCCTAAAAAGAAGCCAGCATAACAAAGTAGAGATCCCAGTTCATAATGTACTTGCTTTGGACTAGTCAGTTACTCTTACTTTGCTTCTTTCCTAATGAATAAACAGATACGGGAAAGAAATTTTAAGTATACAGAAGTTTTAAACAGATTTGTATGTAATCTTAAAGAGGTGATGTTAATTTTCCATTTTTTTAAACTGATGAATAAAGTCCAAAGTCAAACAGCCATTAAGTGGCAAAATCTCAGGTGATATCTATATTTAATTAAAAAATGTTCTTCCACTTGGCCATAAGAACACTTAGAGAAGATTCCATAAAAAATAGAACTATGAATATTGTCATTTTAATGATATAGTAAATGTATATAACATAAGATCTATTACAGTGTATTTTTTTAATTAATTAATTTTAACTGGAGAATAATTGCTTTAAATATTGTGATGGTTTCTGACATACGTCAGTATAAACTGGCCAGAAGTATACCTGTGTCCCCAATGCTGAACCCCACCTCCTCTCTCCCCCTACGTCTATCCCCACCCTATCCCTCTGCTTGGTCCCAGAGCACTGGCTTTGGGTGCCCTTCTACATGCATTGAACTTGTGCTGCTCATCTGTTTTACATATGGTAATGTACATGTTTTGAAGCTTTTCTCTCAAATCATCCCATACTTTCATTCTTCCAGTGAGTCCAAAAGTCTGTTCTTTACATCTGTGTCTCCTTTCCAACACTGCATGTAGGATCTCCGGTACCATCTTTCTAAATTCCATATATATGTGTTAATGCAATGTATTTCTCTTTCTCTTTCTGACATACTTGACTCTGCATTACAGTGTCTTAAAAATACATAAAGATAAAGGTGAACAACAAATTAGATTCTTAAAAAGCATCAAATTATTATGGTAATCACCATATATTACAGTTCTTTCAGTTCAGTTCATTCACTCAGTCATATAAGACTATTTGTGACCCTATGAATTGCAGCACTCCAGGCCTCCCTGTCCATCATCAACTCCCTGAGCTTACTCAAACTGATGCCATCCAACCACTTCATCCTCTGTCATCCCCTTTTCTTCCCTCCTTCAATCTTTCCCAGCATCAGAGTCTTTTCAAATGACTCAGTTCTTCAGTCAGGTGGCCAAAGTATTAGAGTTTCAGCTTTAGCATCAGTCCTTCCAATGAATACTCAGGACTGATTTCTTTAGGATGGACTGGTTTGATTTCCTTGCAGTCCAAGAGACTCTCAAGAGTCTTCTCCAAAACCATAGTTCAAAGGCATCAGTTCTTCAGTGCTCAGCTTTCTTTATAGTCCAACTCTTACAACCATACATGACTACTGGAAATACCACAGCCTTGACTAGATGGACCTTTCCAAGCAAAGTAATGTCTCTGTTTTTCAATATGCTGTCTAGGTTGGTCATAGCTTTTCTTCCAAGGAGCAAATGTCTTTTAATTTCATAACTGCAGTCACCATCTGAAGTGATTTTGGAGCCTATGAATATAAAGTCTGTCACTGTTTCCATGGTTTCCCTATCTATTTGCCACGAAGTGATGGGAGTAGATGCCATGATCTTAGTTTTCTGAATGTTGTGTTTTAAGCCAACTTTTTCACTTTCCTCTTTCACTTTCACAAAGAGGCTCTTTGTATCTTCCCTTTCTGCCATAAGGATGGTGTCACCTACATATCTGAGGTTATTGATATTTCTTCCAGTAATCTTGATTCCAGCTTGTGTTTCATCCAGCCTGGCATTTCACATGATGTACTTTGCATGTAAGCTAAATAAGCAGGGTGGCAATATGCAGCCTTGACTTATACTCCTTTCCTGATTTGAAACCAGTCTGTTGTTCCATGTCCAGTTCTAACTGTTGCTTCATGACCTGCATATAGCTACCTCAGCAGGTCAGGAGGCCTGGCATTCCTATCTTTTAAAAATATTCCACAGTTTGCTGTGATCCACACAGTCAAAGGCTTTGGTGTATCCAACAAAGAAGAAGTGCTTGTTTTTCTGGAACTCTCATGTTTTTCTATGATCAACAGATCTCTGGTTCCTCTGACTTTTCTACATCCAGCTTGAACATCTGCAAGTTCATGGTTCATGAATTGCTGAAGCCTGACTTGGAGAATTTTGAGCATTACTTTCTCAGATGAGTGCAATTATGTGCCAGTATGAACATTTTTGGCATTGACGTCTTTTGGGATTGGAATGAAAATTGACCATTTCCAGTCCTGTAGCCACTGCTGAGTTTTCCAAATTTGCTGGCATATTGAGTGCAGCACTTTCACAACATCATCTTTTAGGATTTGAAGTAGCTCAACTGGAGTTCCATCACCTTGTAGTGATGCTTCGTAAGACCCACTTGACTTCACATTTCAGGATGTCTGGTTCTAGGTGAGTGATCACACCATCATGGTTATCTGGGTCATGGAGATCTTTTCTGTATAGTTCTGTGTATTGTTGCCACTTCTTCTTAATATCTTCTACTTCTGTTATGTCCATACCATTTCTATTCTTTATTGTCCCCACCTTTGCATGAAATGTTCCCTTGGTATCTCTAATTTTCTTGAAGAGATATCTAGTCTTTCCCATTCTATTATTTTCCTCTATTTCTTTGCATTGATCACTGAGGAATGCTTTCTCATCTCTTCTTGCTATTCTTTGAAACTCTGCATTCAAATGGGTATATCTTTCCTTTTTTTTTTGCCTTTAGCTTCTCTTCTTGTTTTTCCAGCTATATGAAAGGCTTCCTCAGACAACCACTTTGCCTTTTTGCATTTCTTTTTCTTGGGGATGGTCTTGATCACTGCCTCTTGTACAATGTCACAAACTTCCATCCATAGTTCTTCAAGCACTCTATCAGATCTAATGCCTCAAATTTATTGGTCACTTCCACTGTATAAACATAAGCAACTTGCTTTAGGTCATACCTGAATCATCCAGTGGTTTTCCTACTTTATTTAAGTTTAAATTTGGCAATAAAGAGTTCATGATCTGAGCCACAGTCAACTCCTGATCTTGTTTCTGCTGACTGTGTAGATCTTCTCCATCTTTGGCTGCAAAGAATGTAATCAATCTGATTCCAGTATTGATTATCTGGCGATGTCCATGTGTAGAATCTTCTCTCATGTTGTTGGAAGAGGTGTTTACTATGACCAGTGCGTTGTCTTGACATAACTCTGTTAGGCTTTGGCATGCTTCATTGTGTACTCCAAGGCCAAACTTGCCTGTTACCCCAGGTATCTCTTCACTTCCAACTTTTGCATTCCAGTCCCCTTTAATGAAAAGGACATCTTTTTGGGTGTTAGTTCTAGAAGGTCTTGTAATTCTTCATAGAACCATTCAACTTCAGCTTCTTCAACATTATTGGTCAGGGCATAGACTTGGAAAACTGTGATATTGAATGGTTTGCCTTGAAAATGAACAGAGATCATTCTGTCCTTTATAAGATTGTATCCAAGTACTCCATTTTGGACTCTTTGTTGACTATGATGGCTACTCTATTTCTTCTAAAAGATTCTCGCCCAGTCATAGATATAACGGTCATCTGAGTTAAATTAACCAATTCCTGTCCATTTTAGTTCACTGATTCCTAAAATGTCAATGTTCAGTCTTGCCATCTCCTGTTTGACCACTTCCAATTTGCCTTGATTCAGCAACTCAGAATAAGCTGAAGTTGAATGGTTCTATGAAGACCTATAAGGCCTTTTAGAACTAACAACACAAAAGATGTCCTTTACATTATGGGGGACTGGAATGCAAAAGTAGGAAGTCAGGAAACACCTGAGGTAACAGGCAAATTTGGCCTTGGAATACAGAATGAAGCAGAACAAAGGCTAATAGAGTTTTGCCAAGAAAACACACTGGTCATAGCAAACACACTATTACAACAACACAAGAGAAGACTCTACACATGGACATCACCAGATGGTAAACACCAAAATCAGATTGATTATATTTTTGCAGCCAGATATGGAGAAACTCTATACAGTCAGCAAAAACAAGACCGGGAGCAGACTGTGGCTCAGATCATGAACCACTTATTGCCAAATTCAGACTTAAATTGAAGAAAGTGGGGAAAACCACTAGACCATTCAGGTATGACTTAAATCAAATCCCTTATGATTATACAGTGGAAGTGAGAAATAGATTTAAGGGACTAGATCTGAAAGATAGAGTGCCTGATGAACTATGGACAGAAGTTCATGATATTGTACAGGAGACAGGGAACAAGATCATCCACATGGAAAAGAAATGGAAAACAGCAAAATGGCTGGCTGATGAGGCCTTACAAATAGCTGTGAAAAGAAGAGAAGCAAAAACAAAGGAGAAAAGGAAAGATATAAGCATCTGAATGCAGAGTTCCAAAGAATAGTAAGGAGAGATAAGAAAGCCTTCCTCAGTGATCAATGCAAAGAAACAGAGGAAAACAACAGAATGGGAAAGACTAGAGATGTCTTCAAGAAAATGAGATACCAAGGGAACATTTCATGCAAAGATGGGCTCGATAAAGGACAGAAATGGTATGGACCTAACAGAAGCAGAAGATACTAAGAAGAGGTGGCAAGAATACACCAAAGAACTATACAAAAAGATCTTTACGACCAAGAAAATCACAATGGTGTGATCACTCACCTAGAGCCAGACATCCTGGAATGTGAAGTCCAGGGCCTTAGAAAGCATCACTATGAACAAAGCTAGTGGAGGTGATAGAATTCCAGTTGACCTATTTCAAATCCTGAAAGATGATGCTGTGAAAGTGCTGCACTCAGTATGCCAGCAAATTTGGAAAACTCAGCAGTGGCCAAGGACTGGAAAAGGACAGTGTTCATTCCAATCCCAAAGAAGGGCAAAACCAAAGAATGCTCAAACTACTGCACAATTGCACTCATCTCACATGCTAGTAAGTTCAGTTCACTTCAGTCACTCAGTCGTGTCCAAATCTTTGTGACCCCATGAATCGCAGCACGCCAGGCCTCCCAGTCCATCACCATCTCCCGGAGTTCACTCAGACTCACATCCATCAAGTCACTGTTGTCATCCAGCCATCTCATCCTCGGTTGTCCCCTTCTCCTCCTGCCCCCAATCCTTCCCAGCGTCAGAGTCTTTTCAATGAGTCAACTCTTCGCATGAGGTGGCCAAAATACTGGAGTTTCCTTCCAAAGAAATCCCAGGGCTGATCTCCTTCAGAATGGACTGGTTGGATCTCCTTCCAATCCAAGGGACTCTCAAGAGTCTTCTCCAACACCACAGTTCAAAAGCATCAATTCTTCGGCGCTCAGCCTACTTCACAGTCGAACTCTCACATCCATATATGACCACAGGAAAAAACATAGCATTGACTAGACGGACCTTAGTTGGCAAAGTAATGTTTCTGCTTTTGAATATACTATCTAGGTTGATCATAACTTTTCTTCCAGGAGCAAGCGTCTTTTAATTTCATGGCTGCAGTCATCATCTGCAGTGATTTTGGAGCCCCCAAAAATAAAGTCTGACACTGTTTCCCCATCTATTTCCCATGAAGTGATGGGACCAGATGCCATGATCTTCGTTTTCTGAATGTTGAGCTAAAGTAATGCTCAAAATTCTCCAAGCCAGGCTTCAGCAATATGTGAACCATGAACTTCCAGATATTCAAGCTGGTTTAGGAAAAGGCAGAGGAACCAGAGATCAAATTGCCAACATTCGCTGGATCATGGAAAAAGCAAGAGAGTTCCAGAAAAACATCTGCCTCTACTTTATTGACTATGCCAAAGCCATTGACTGTGTGGATCATAAGAAACTGTGGAAAATTCTAAAAGAGATGGGAATATCAGACCACCTGACTGCTTGAGAAACCTATATGCAGATCAGGAAGCAACAGTTAGAACTGGACATGGAACTTCAGACTGGTTCCAAATAGGAAAAGGAGTATGTCAAGGCTGGATATTGTCACCCTGCTTGTTTAACTAATATGCAGAGTACATCTAAGAAACACTGGACTGGAAGAAGCACAAGCTGAAATCAAGATTGCCAGGAGAAATATTAATAACCTCAGATATGCAGATGATACCACCCTTATGGCAGAAAGTGAAGAGGAACTCAAAAGCCTCTTCATGAAAGTAAAAGAGCAGAGTGAAAAAGTTGGCTTATCAGAAAACGAAGATCATGGTATCTGGTCCCGTCACTTCATAGAAAATAGATGGGGAAACAGTGGAAACAGTGTCAGACTTTATTTTGGGGTGCTTCAAAATCACTGCAGATGGTAATTGCAGCCATAAAATTAAAAGACACTTACTCCATGGAATGAAAGTTAGGACCAACCTAGATAGCATATTCAAAAGCAGAGACATTACTTGGCCAACAAAGGTCCATCTAGTCAAGGCTACGGCTTTTCCAGTGATCATAAATGGATGTGAGAGTTGGACTATGAAGACAGCTGAGCACCGAAGAATTGATGCTTTTGAACTGTGGTGTTGGAGAAGACTCTTGGGAGTCCCTTGGACTGCAAGGAGATCCACCCAGTCCATTCTAAAGGAGATCATTCCTGGGTGTTCATTGGAAGGACTGATGCTAAAGCTGAAACTCCAATTCTTTGGCCACCTCATGCAAAGAGTTAACTCACTGGAAAAGACTGATGCTGGGAGGGATTGGAGACAAGAGGAGAAGAGGACAACAGAGGATGAGATGGCTGGACGGCATCACTGACTCAACAGACATGAGTTTGTGTGAACTCTGGGAGTTGGTGATGGACAGGGAGTCCTGGCGTGCTGAGATTCATGGTGTCCCAAAGAGTTGGACACGACTGAGCTACTTAACTTAACTGATGGACCTAGCATTGCAGGTTCCTATGCAATATTGCTCTTTACAGCATCTGACTTTACTTCTATTACCAGTCACATCCAAACTGGGTGTTGTTTTTGCTTTGGCTCCATCTCTTCATTCTTCCTGTAATTATTTCTCCATTGATCTCCCGGGGAAACATATTGGGCACCTACTGATCTTGGGAGTTTATCTTCAGTGTCTTATCTTTTTGTTTTTTCATGTTGTTCATGCAGTTCTCAAGGCAAGAGTATTGAAGTGTTTTGCCATTCCCTTCTCCAGTGGACTACATTTTATCAGAACTCTCCACCATGACCTGTCCCTTTTGGGTGGTCCTACATGGCATGACTCATAATTTCATTGAGTTAGGCTGTGGTCCATGTGATCAGTTTGGTTAGTTTTCTGTGACTGTGGTTTTAAGTCTGTCTGCCCTCTGATGGACAAGCATAAGAGGCTTATTGAAGCTTTCTGATGGGAGAGAGAGACTGAGGGGCAAACTGGGTCTTGTTCTGATGGGTGGGGCAGTGCTCAGTAAATCTTTAATCCAATTTTCTGTTGATAGGTGAAGTTGTGTACCCTCTCTATTATTTAGCTGGGACCATGGTGGAAGTAATGATGATAATATTGACCTCCTCAAAAGGTCCCATGCAGGCACTGCTACACTCAGTGCTCCCAACCATGCAGCAAGCCATCACCAACTTATGCCTCCACTGGAGACTTCTGGACACTCACAGGTTTTGTGGGGTCACTACTCCTTTCTCCTGGGTCCTGTTGTGCACAATGTTCTGTTTGTGCCCTCTAAGAGTCTATTTCCCCAGTCCTGTGTAAGTTCTGGGAGCTCTATGATGTGGTTAATGGTGACTTCCTCCAAGAGGGTTTATGCCATATCCTCGTGTGCCACACCCTACCCAAGTCTGCTGCACCCAGAGCCCTTGCCCCTGCAGCAGTCCATTGCTGACCTGTACCTCCACAGGAGACACTCAAACACAGTTCTGTCTCAGTCTCTGTGGGGTCTCTGGATCCTGGTGTGCACAAGGTTTGTTTGAGCCCTCTGAACATCTCTGGCCAGTACAGGTTTTGATTTTAAAGGCAATTTCGCCCCTCCTACCATCTAGTTGGGGCTTCACCTTTGTGCTTGGACATGGGGTATCATTTTTTGTTGTTGGGACCCAACATTCTCCAGTAGATGGTTGTTCAGCAGTGAGTTGTAGTTTTGGACTTCTCGCAGGAGAAGCTGAGCACATGTCCTTCTACTCCACCATCTTACACCACAAATGGGTAATGATGATCAGCTCCGAGGACTTACAGCAGCACACCATGCCTCCCAGTACCACTGCAGCCAGTTTTCTGACCTCTTTAGGCCACTCTCCATCCACACCTCCAGCAGAAACTTTCAAACATTCACAGGCAAGTCTGGCTCAATCTCTTGTGGGGTCACGGCTCCTTTCTCCTGGGTCCTGATACACAAATGGTTTTGTTTATGCTCTCCAAGAATCCTGTTTCCCCAGTCCTGTGAAAGTTCTATAATCTAATTCCACTGGCCTTCAAAGTAAAATTCCCTGGGGGTTCTCAAATTGCCAACATCCATCAGATCATAGAAAAAAGCAAGAGAACTCCAGAGAAAAAAACATCTACTTAATGTTCATTGACTATGTTAAAGACTTTGACTGTGTCAAATCTGTGTGTTGTGAATCACAACAAACTGTGGAAAATTCTTTCCACAGAAAAGAGATGTGAATACCAGACCACCCTACCTGCCTCCTGAGAAACCTGTACACAGGTCAAGAAGCAACAGTTAGAAGTGGACATGGAACAATGGACTGTTTAAAAATTGGGAAAGGAGTACGTTAAGGCTATATATTGCCACCCTCCTTATTTAACTTATATGCAGAGTGCATTATGAGAAACTCTGTGCTGGATGAAGGACAACCTGGAATCAAGATTGCCGGGAGAAATATCAATACCCTTAGATATGCAAATGACACTACCACTGTGGCAGAGACAAAGAGGAACTAAAGAACCTCTTGATGAAGGTGAAAGAGGAGAGTGAAAAAGTTGGCTTAAAACTCAAAATTCAAAAACTAAGATCAAAGCATCTGAACCCAACTCTTCAGGGCAAATAGATGGAGAAACAATGGAAACAGTGACAGACTTTATTCTCTTGGGCTCCAAAATCTCTGTGGATGGTGACTGCAGACAGAAATTAAAAGACACTTGCTCCTTGGAAGAAAAGCTATGACAAACCCAGACCGCGTATTAAAAAGCAGAGACATTACTTTGCCAACAAACGTCTGTATAGTCAAAACTATGATTTTTCCAGTAGTCATGTGAGACTTGAACAATAAAGAAGGCAGAGTAATGAAGAATTGATGCCTTCAAGCTGTAGTGCTGGAGAAGACTCTTGAGTGTCCCTTAAAGGAGATCAAATCAGTCAGTCCTAAAGGATGGAAGGACTGATGCTGAGGCTGAAGCTCCAATAATTTGGCTATCTGATGTAAAGAGCCAACTCATTGGAAAAGACCTTGATGCTGGGAAAGATTGAAGGCAAGTGGAAAAGGGGATGGCAGAGGACAAGATGGTTGGATGGCATCACTGACTTGACAGACATGAGTTTGAGTAATCTCCTGGAGATGGTGAAGGACAGGGAATCCTTCTGTGCTGTAGTCCATGGGGTCACAAAGGTTCAGACATGACTGAACAACTGAACAAATCCCTCTTTGCCATGTTCCTTCCATTCTATGCTTTCATGTCTATAATCATACCTGACACTCACTCAGCCTGCATGGGGGCACGTAGGTACTACATATCTTCTAATAATTCCCATTTCACCACAACCAGTATTCAGATATCACTTATACTTTGATGCTTTTAGGTGCCCTAAGAAATGAACGTTTTAGATAAAAAATATTTCAAAAATTTAAATTAAGAGTCATAGTATTGAGAAGTCATTTTTCTAAACCAGTGAGTCTCATATTTTCCCACTGCAATACACATATATAGATGTAACAGTTTGTACACCACATTTGGGAACCATTTTATTCCCACTTAGGGAAACAGAAAATTTTCTAATTTATTTGAAGAATAAAAGTAAAGTATTTCCAAAAATTAGTAGATTCTGATTAATAACAAATTATTTCCTTCCTACCTCTGTTAAACATGACACTCTAAAGATGTATTGACACAAAGTGAGAATTACTTTTATTAGTGATTACTTTTGGAAGTTAAGAAAATGCAACCTACAAGGATAAAGCAAACTACAAAAGCCACTGAACTCTGAAAGTGAATAGCTTGGACAAGGACTCAGCTCTCTCAGTGAACAGAGACAGCAGAATTTTCAGGTAGGTAAATTCTAAATAAAATAATAAAATAAATTTGTGAGTCATTTCCTGACAGGAAATTCTTTTCTGAGAGGCAATTGGGAGCCAAATCTCATTAAGGCAAAAGGTTTTCCTGAGACTTCAACTTTAAAAATTTAAGTAACCAGCAAAGAATGGCTACACCAACTTTAAAAATTTAAGTAACCAGCAAAGAATGGCTACACCTGGAGGAGGAAATCAGGCCAAAGTTGCATGATGTAGTTGTGCTAGAAACTGGAAATATCAGAAATTAATATAGCTCCACAAAATATTTTAAGTCCCCAAAGAAAATTCAATGGAATTTTTAAAATATTCTACAGATTAACAATAGAAGTTTTTAACTTTCCAAAGTTTTTCACATAGTCTATTCTATTTGATCTCCATGACAAATTATGAAACAAACAATTTTTTTAATTTTTTCCATTTTACTAATGAGGAAATGAGACACAGAATATATAACATTTATTCAATATCACAAATCCAGCAAATTGTAGAACTGGGATTGAAACCAGGTCCCCTGATTAAAATCTAGCACTGTTTTCACATGAAATTGTAAGTCATAAATGAGAAATGGAAGACTGCCAAGAAATTGCATAATTTATATATCAATTGGCAAAAGTGATCTAGGGCCATGGTATCTAAAATTTAATTTGTTAAACATGTAGCTATTCATCTTACCAGCAATTAAAATGATTTGTCAATTACTGTTCCTGTGCTCTATTGCTTTCCACTCTGGAAGACAGACAGTGACTACCCAAGTAGTGAACAGAGCACTTTGGGTTTGTGTATCAATAACATAAACTTGAAAGATTTCTCTACTTCTTATACACACTAGTTCACAATTTAACACCTGCATAGCCCTGGGTGCAGTAACTTATATGGACTCCATTTTCTACACTTTAAATTAGGGAACTTTTTATCTACTAAAAACATGGATGTGAATAATGAGGATTAAATATTTAAAAATGAGTACAACATGAGTTATAAACGCTTATTCATAAATGTGTTTCAATTTAGATTCCCAGGTACCCCATAGTGGTCATACTAGTATAGCCTTAACTTGAAGACTCTGCCCTATTCCAGTCAGATAAATGGTGAATGAATGATAGTATAGAACAGTGAAATTTTTAAATTGAGAATTTGAAAAGTTAATGTACAACAAACAAAATTTCAAAGCAGGAAAGAAAAGACAAACCAAACATAACTTAAATATTACAAAGTCATGAGTAATAAAGGGAAATGCCAAAGGAGTAATTTCATCTTATTACTAATTTTTTCTGATACCTTCAGTAAGAATTTCCATAAATTCAATGAAACAATAAAAATACATAAAGTTAGACCTCAATTGTATTTTACTCGTTATTACAGACATAAATCAAACCAGTCAATCTTAAAGGAAATCAACTCTGAATACTCATTGAAAAGACTGATGCTGAAGCTGAAGCTGTAATATTTTGGTCACCTGATGTGAACAGCTGACTCATTGGAAAAGACCCTGACGCTGGAAAAGATTGAGAGCAGAAAGAGAAAATGTCAGAGGATGAGATGGCCGGACAGCATTACCAACGCAATGGACATGAACTTGGGCAAACTCTGGGAGATGGTAAGGGACAGGGAGGCCTGGGGTGCTGCAGTCCATGGGGTTGTGAAGAGTCGGACACAACTGGGTGACTGAACAACAACACACAGAGAAATAATCCAGTTTCTCTACCAAAATCCTGGTCACCCTGAATTTCTCTCTTTTTCTCACAATTTCCATCTAATTATCAGTAAATCCTGTCAGGTAGAACTTCAAAGTTGAATTAATCCTTCAACAGCTTTGGGCATAGGGGCACCACCTTAGGCACTGTTGAAAATCTAAATACAACTTTACAGCTGGCCCTCTTACCCACAGTTTTGCATCCCTGGGTTCAAACAACCACAGATCCTAGACTAATATAGTATATATTTAGTGAAAGAAATCCTAGTAAAAGTGGACCTGAGCAGTTCAAACCCTTGTTGTTCAAGGGTCAAATGCATATCCATAATAGGGCAATACCCACCTCGCCACCTCCACTGCTAATAACCTCTTCCAAGTCACCATCACCTCTCAGTCTCCCGTGTGCTCTTCCTGTTAACTTACTCAACTCCAACTGCTCTTGTCTCATTTCTGTTCTTTAAAATCCGCAAGCACAAGACTTTAGGGCTTTTGACTGCTGCTGCTGCTAAGTTGTTTGAGTCGTGTCTGACCCTGTGACCCCATAGACGGCAGCCCACCAGGCTCTCCTGTCCCTGGGATTCTCAAGGCAAGAACACTGGAGTGGGTTACCATTCCCTTCTTCAATGCATGAAAGTGAAAAGGGAAAGTGAAGTCGCTCAGTCGTGTCCGACTCTTAGCGACCCCATGGACTACAGCCCACCAGGCTCCTCCATCCATGGGATTTTCCAAGCAAGAACACTGGAGTGGGGTGCCATTGCCTTCTCTGCTCTTCCCCAAATGGTTACATAGTACTCACCTCTCCTTTTACAGATCCTTTCTTCTGTGTGAGCCCACTCACCTTACTATTTGAAACTGGCATCACAGTCTCCTAATTTCTGCTTTAAATTTTCTCCAGAGTCATTAGTACTACACTTATGTATTAATTGCATTTTCTTCTCTTTCTAGGATGTAAAGTTCTGTGAGGGTGGGGAATTTTGTCTGTTTTTAACTGCTATATCCTCATGTCATAGAATAGTACTTACCCATAGAAGATAATAAAAAGTATTTTGGAACACACTATCCTTTTTTAAGTAATTTGAAATAAATAAACTTATGAAATGATGTAAGTATTTACACATCTAATCATTTATTTCCATGCTCTATTTTCATACAAAAGTATCTACCATTAAGTATTTTGTGGAAATAACCTTAAAAGAGACTTCTGTGAAAAAAAGTAATTTTAAGTAAATTACTTTTCTTATTATGTATAGTTTTATCATGTAAAATATCTCCTATGAGACAGTATTAGACTGAGATATTATACGTCACTTTTATTTCTGTTTTACTTGAACTTTAGAGTAATTTCTATCACATCTCAATAATGTATAGTCATTCTAAATTAATAAACACTATCTAAACTATAAAACTAATCTATTGATGAAAACATGAAACAAAAATCCTCTGTGAAATATTATTTATACCCTCAGGTTAGGGCATTGATTCATGGTATTTTCTTTTTAGTATATTTCCAAAACTTTGTATACCAACCTGCTGCTGCTGCTGCTAAGTCACTTCAGTGGTGTCTGACTCTGTGCGACCCCATAGATGCAGCCCACCAGGCTCCCCCGTCCCTGGGATTCTCCAGGCAAGAACATTGGAGTGGGTTGCCATTTCCTTCTCCAGTGCATGAAAGTGAAAGATGAAAGTGAAGTCGCTCAGTCGTGTCCGACTCAGTGACCCCATGGACTGCAGCCTACCAAGCTCCTCCGTCCATGGGATTTTCCAGGCAAGAGTACTGGAGTGGGGTGCCATTGCCTTCTCCTGTATACCAACCTAATAACCGAATAATTAGTGGTAGTTTTATAAAACTATTAGGTTATTAGGTTGGTATACAAAGTTGTGGAAATATACTAAAAGTAAATACCATGAATCAGTGCCCTGACCTGAGGGTATAAATAATATTTCACAGGATTTTTGTTTCATGTTTTCATCATTGATAGATTAGATATCATACAATTGGGTTTCAGAGCAAGAGCAATGGCTGGGAGAACACATGTTCAAATTTTAAACTGGTCTTCACTGTTTTTAAAATGATTATAAATACACATAATTGAATTAAGTTACAAGATCATTGTAATACATCTTAGGGTAAACAAAAGAACTGAATAAAAGAGGACAAAAATATATTTTATAAAAAAGCAGCAAAATTGTTCAATTCATACTTTAATGGTCCACTATTTTAAACAGAGGATACAAAATGAGTAAACCACAGCACCTAGCAAGGTTTCTTCCATTGTAAGGAAGCAAAAATAAAATAAAATGCAAACCGAGCTTCCCAGTTGGCACTAGTGGTAAAGAACCAGCCTGCCAATGTAGGAGATGCAGGATCCATCCCTGCTCCAGGAAGATCCCTGGGAAAGGAAATGACAACCCATTCTAGTATTCTTGCCTGGAGGATCCCATCAGCAGAGGAACCTGGCGGGCTACAGTCCATAGGGTCACAAAGAGTCAGACATGACTGAAATAACTTAGCACACACACATGCAAAACGCAAGCTGTAAGTTCAAAATATCCATAAGGGCTGAAATAGAGGAATGCAAACAACAGGAACACAGTGGGGACAAACAGTCATGAATGAGATCATTAATATGTGATTTTCCTCTCAGCTCCAGCACAAGCAGCCACACCCTTATCACCCCCTTGCCCTTATTCCAAGCTATCAGGAGAAGAAACAGATTGCCTCCACCAAGCCAAAGGATTGGGTACACGCTGTATAACTCTGCTGCAATTAGCAATGAGTAAGAAAGGAAAGAATAACACAAAATAGCATGCTCACAGAACTAAGTTTCTAAAGGTGGATGGTGTGCAATTCTCCCAGCAAGAAGTAGGAGCAAAGCAAATGCCAACAATATTGAAGCTTGAAAAAGTGTTTTTAATATATCATCTGTGAATGCTAAAGAAAAGGGACAAGGAAGTGAGGTATTTCAAGCCATTTGCTTGCTTTTTTTCCCATTAATGGACACTTTAAAAATCTGCATTCATTACTTATTCCGTCAGTACCTTGGTTCAACCCTGCTGCTCATTTGCATGATCAGCAGACTCCTAAAGAGATTCCCAGCCTGTGACAATGGAAAGAAGAGATTGTGCTTGAATCATGGAGAATGTTAAAGGAGAAAAACAAATTACAAACTTCAAGATATTTATCTGAAATTTGAGAACAACTCTGTTTCTGTTCTTGGGAATAGAGAAGCTTGATAGAGAAGATTCCTGGTTTTGACCAGGACCTCACTGCTAAAGAACTAGATTTCACTTGAAACAAAGAGATTTTTTTTCCTGTAACATCAAAAATATTCAAGAGATGTTAACAATATCTAGTGGAGCTAACAGAAAATGAAGAAAGTAGAAAATGTTACACAAGTATTTGGGACTGGAGATTGTTTTTTTTAAGTAGTCATAAAGCAGATATGAGGTAAAACAAGTACTAGTTCAAATACTTATTTCAAATTCTGTTCTTAGCCTCAGGTAAATCACTCAGACATTTTAACTGAGATGGTTTGTCATTTGGTTTAATCATGGGAAATGACTAGATAATTCCTCAATGTTTCTAGCAAAACTGATATTTCTGTGAAGAGAAATTAAAGGTATCAAATCAATTCTTAGGGTAATAATTTATTCTTTACTGTTATTTTAGTTTTTGACTCTATAATAGGAAGGTTCCCTTATGGTTCCAAAAATATCTTACAACTGCATTTTCCATAGTCTTTTGAAGACATTTATGTTTGGACAGTTAACAAGTCACTGGGGAGTCTGTGGACAGGAAAAAGCACAACCCTAACAGTAAGCCCATGTTTTTATAAAGAACTCCTGGTGTTTTAAAGTTGTGGGCTGCAAAGCTGTGGTTAGTGAAGAAATTAGTCATGAAAACACAGCATAGCACAGCAGGGATTTATTATGCATGAACCACTTCCATTTTTTTTGTTGTTTGCTTGTTTCTTTATTTGAAATAAGCTAGATGGTGAAAGTGTTGAAATTTCCTCGTGGCATAAAACTTTAAGGGAGTGCCCCACTATCCTCCTCAATACATCATGCTGATTGAGATTATTCGGAAGATATGAATACTCCCAAAACTAAAAGCAAAACAAGGATTTCAACACATGGGAAATTCTAAATGTGCAAACATGAAAGTTACCACACCCATAACTGAATATTTAGTTTGTTTTTCTGAAAATCAGCACACATATACATCTGAGCTTTAAGATTAAATGGAAATCACTCACCAAACATGAATGAGAAAGGCAGAATTTGGAGCAAATATAATTACAAATACTAAATGGGAGAACTTAGGAAACATGTTCAGTATTCTCCAGGGGAATAAATTTGAAGTTCCTGTAATACTTTCAACATACTAATAAGCTTTAAAGAATTGCATAAAGGGCTTAAAATTTTAAAAACACTTCAAATAACTAATTCTTGAATTTGGAGCTAATGTATTTTTCTCTTTCTACATTCTCCAGCAAGTTCTGTTCAAGAGTACATGTGCGTCTGTTTTTATTTCAGTCCACCTCGCTATAGAGAGTGGGCTTCCCTGGTGGCTCAGCGGTAAAGAATTTGCCTGTATTGCAGGAGACCCAGGTTTGATCTCTGGGTCAGAAGATACCTTGGAGAAGGGAATGGCGACCCACTTCAGTATTCATGCCTGCAGAATCCCATGGACAAAGGACGCTGGCAGGCTACAGTCCACAGGGTCACAAAGAGTCAGACATGACAAGAGACTGAGCGCACACGCACACTTAGAGAAGATAACACCTTGCTGCCGCCGCTGCTGCTAAGTCGCTTCAGTCGTGTTTGACTCTGTGCGACCCCATAGACGGCAGCCCACCAGGCTCCCCTTACTTTAGCGCATATGGTGAAGGCCTTGATATCACATTATCATCTATAATCATACTTGATATTCTGTGAAAGAAATTATTTCTCAACTGTAACTACTGTACGATAAGAATCTTGAAAGTCTAACCTCTCTTCACAACAGATGAAGTAAATATATTTTGTCAGGTGTGTTTTAACAGATAGCCTCCTCCTCCCTCATCATCCTCTCAGCTAGGAGGTGTTTTCCACTGACATGTAGATATTATTCTAAAAGTTCCATTCTAAAAAAAAAATGTCATCGAGTATAAATCTTGCAAAATATGGTAACATTAAATCAGGAACCCCATGCAAGGCTAGGACACCATGAGGACATGAAAGACTGGAAGAAAAGTAAACTTGAAGCAGGGAAAAGGTTTAGAAAAGGATACGGAGGACTAAAAGTTTATAATGCAATATGATTCTTTATACCATCTATTCCTTAACTGAGACAGTGTAATGTATCAGTAAATCATGAGACATTGGGAATTCCCTGGTAGCCTAGTAGTTAGGATTCCAGGCTTTCATTGCCACAGCCTGGATTCAGTCCCTGGTCAGGGAACTGAGAAACCACAAGCTGTAGAGCAAGGCCAAATAAATAAATAAGTAAATCCTGAGATATTAGTACAGGAAATATTGGATAGCAATGTGGAAAATAAGCTGATGATATATGTGCAATGTATATGAAGTTTAAAGAAAAAATGTTGAATAAAGCAAGCTAGAAACAAAACAGTACTTACTGTATGTTTTCACCCATATGAAGGTCAGAAAGAGATAGAAGCAATAAATAGTGCCTGAATTCAGAAAAATCATTAACTTTGGGAGGAAGAATGATGACTAGAAGGGCTGGTATGTTATAGACATAGAATATGATGCTATATAATGATGATATATAGTTTTGTATTATATATATAATTAATTTCTCTTAAGTATATATATAAAACTAATATATAAACATATATTTAACTTTATATATGTATATGAATTTATATAAATACAAAGTTGATATATATATATATTAGTATATATATATATAATCCACTCCAGTGTTCTTGCCTGGAGGATCCTAGGGACAGGGGAGCCTGGTGGGCTGCCGTCTATGGGGTCACACAGAGTTGGACATGACTGAAGTGACTTAGCAGCATATATAACTAATTTCTCTTACTTGGCTCTCTCTGACAGCCAAGTAAGATAGACAGACTGTAAAATGCCTTCTTTTGATCCCCACCTCCTACTGTTTATGTTCTTATGTAACTTCCTCCCCTTGAATGTGGATTGAAACTATTGATATGTTTTTAAAGAACAAAATACAGCAAGTTGCTTTAGTGTTTGTTACATAAGATTATGACTTCTGTCTTGCAAGCAGGCCCATTCTTTTGCTGCCCTTGATACAGCAAATTAGCATGCTGGAGCGCCCACTGGCAAGGAACTGAGGGTGGTGGCCTCCAAACAATTGCAAGGGAGGAATGAAGTCTTCAGTCCCAAACCTCTAAATTATGACCAGATCCATGACCCATAGAAACTAAGATAAACTGTGTGTTGTTGGTATTGGGGCAATTTTTATGTTGCAACAAAAAACACACCAAGCAAAATAAGTCTTTGAAACAAACTAGCCAATGAGCTATAGTTCTGGATAAATGAAAAGTATATAATTTAATAAGCAGATTATTTGAAGTTACTTTTTCTTACAATTAAGTTCTATTAGAGGCAGGTGTGCAAAGAGTCATACTTTGAGCTTGCCTTGGACTAAAGAAGTTTCCCAGGATATGGGACTTTCAGTTTTAAAAGCAAGATAGTCTTCGACAAAATAGGACAGTCGGTCACCTACATATTGATGGTATGGTCCTTTTAGCTTGTGGTTCATTCTTAGAACATAATAAAGTCTTAATATTTGTTACATGAATTAATTTTCAAAATAAATACTTCAAAAATAAGTACTTCTATTCTAAAATTGGCAGTCAGCAAAAGAAAACTATAAATATTTTTCAAAACTTTTTCTTCTCTTTTCTTGTCATTCTCTTTGTATATAAAACCAAGATAAGAGAAATCAATTATAATTAAATAAAATAAAGTTTTGTGGCCCTATTTTAGAGAATCTGTCTGAATACATTGCTGTTAACAAAGACCAAGACTTGTTAGACTGTCATGAATCAAGTGAGTAAAGGTCAATTTTGACCAGTTATCATCACTAGTCAGTCTCACTGCAACAATTTCCATTTCAGTGACACTTCAGAGCAGAAGAAATAAAATAGCAAACTCTCTAAATAATTGGTCTTATACAGGAAAACTTATCTTCTATTGAAAAACTTGTAGAAAATATGTGACTTTTTCAGAATCACTCCCACTGAAACACATAATCTATCTGCCTCTTTGTGTTTGTCTCTGTCTCTTTCTCACCTCAAAAGCCTACTTTTAATTCCACATACCTCATTATTGTATGCTGCTGCTGCTGTTGCTGCTAAGTCGCTTCAGTCGTGTCCAACTCTGTGCGACATCATAGAGAGCAGCCCACCAGGCTCCTCTGTCCCTGGGATTCTCCAGGCAAGAACACTGGAGTGGGTTGCCATTTCCTTCTCCAATGCATGCATAAATGCTAAGTCGCTTCAGTCGTGTCCGACTCACTGCGACCCTATGGACAGTAGCTCACCAGGCTCCTCTGTCCATGGGATTCTCTAGGCAAGAATACTGGAGTGGGTTGCCATGTTCTTCTCCATATGAATATTGTATATTTTCTCTTAAAAATTTAGAAAACAAACACTAAGTATTCAATTATTATTGTATACCCTATTCATGGTTAAAGAAAATCAAAGTAAATAATAAATTAATAGCTAAATTTATTTCAACCTTTCATAGCTATATGGTTTAATGTTTATTTAAAGAGTAGTGTATATTATTAAAAATATTGAAACATGACTTTCTAAGAGTGCTAATAATTAGACTTAATAGTGACTATAAAATGTCTTTGCATAAGATGATTTGGGCAGTACTCAATCTAAATTTTGGCAGTTATTTATCCCATTAACTTGAAGGTTGTCTGAAATTACACTGCCTTCATCTCAATATCTTGGGTTGTGACATTAGAAATCCTAGAAAATTAGAAAGCTTTGTTAAAACACAATTAGATCTCTTGAAAAAGAACGTAAGTTTAGCCATTAGTATCTATTTACCCACTAGTATATGCAACTTAACCATAAACTTCCTATTTATACCCCAGAAGAGAAAAAAGCTGGGAAACAAGACATAAGACCAGTGCATTTTGCTGAGGAGAAGAAAAATTTGAAGTATATGTGTCTTCTTTGCTGGAAGATTTAGATAAAAAGTATCAGGAAGAGCTGGAAACTGGTGTGATTCATCTGAAAGGAAAGACAGTATATAGGATATTAAAAATAACTGGCCATATATGTTATACTATATTGTACATGAATTTTAAATTTGATTAATAACTTTTCTCAAATTAGATCTTCTATGATATTAGACTCATTTACACATAAATGGGAAAGCAAAAATCTAGACTTGAGTGCTTACATAGAAAGTTCATTTGTAAGAATTGAGATCACCTCAAATATAGTTCATATTTCAATTTATCTTCATATTGTAAAATGCATACAACCTCTGTTTTTGTTTAAACAAACAGCATATTCTCTGATCTTCATGGCAATCTGGTAAGAGAAAATCATTTCCCTTTTGAACTAGATTTTTATAACTCTAGAGTGCATCGGGTTATTAACATTTGAAAAATAGGTTTTATATTCATTGGCGCTGAAGAAATTAAAAGATAAATGACAGTAAAATAATTCACAATTCAATGATTTCAAGTAAACAGTTTTGAGTAACATCCTTGATGAACTGTGGTGCTTTAGGTGTACTAATGTAAAGATGCTCACATAGCTCACATCTGTGCTGCTCTAGGAAAAGTAAATGATCATTTTCATCAAGAAAGCAGTGGAACTCAGTGTTTAATTGTGCAGCATATAGAATCACACTGCCCAGGTTCAATGCCAGATCCATCACTTGTCAGTTTTTGTGGTCTTAGGCAAATTACTTAACTTCCCAAATTCCTTATCTGTCAAAAGAACCATAGTTCATTGTTAAAACTTTAATAGATAAGGTGGCACATAGTAGGAGCTTTCAGTTAAACAAAGTGGCTAGGGGTAGGGATTTTTGTGAAAACTAAAAGTATGTTCTTCCCAAAGCCTGAAAGGTACAACCTTAAATGGAAAGATAGAGGAACTAGAGGAATGGACAAAGAAATATAGTAGATTAAAGAATTATATTATGAAAAGAGTAATAGAACTCTATGAATATGGAACTGAGAATTCACTAGATAAATCTATGATATTTTCTAGTGAACTATATTGTCAACAGAACCACTAGCTGACACCGTAAGTAATTATGCCTGAAACCACCACTGGGTAAAACCAAAAGCATGGCTCTTTTGCCAAGAGCCAAAAGCATGTTAAGAAAGCTGGTCAGCCTTCAAAAAGCTAATGTCACAGCATAGTCACAGGTAGCTAATGATGACTGGAAAAGGAAAAATCTCTGAAAGAGACTGATGAATAAGGAAGATACTTCCAGGGAGCAGAATTAAAGGCTTAACAAGGCATCCTCTATTCCAAGAATGGCAAGCCCTTAAAATATCTGTCCAAAAGATTTCAGAAATTTCAATGAACAGTTTAAGCTAGGTTAATTTTCCCCATTCACAATTTCCCACAGGAATATTTATTAATGAATTTTCCAAAGCCAATTTTCATTACCTTAGAAATGAAAACAAACAAACAAAAAAAAATTGCTGGAAACCACATCAAAACATTGGGGGATAAAAAAATAGTCTCATCTTTGACCCTATCAGTCAAAAGATGAGTCTCTATGTTTGCAAGAGCTAGGCAGTTAAGTGAGAGAACTTCTCCTATAAGAATATAGACATGATCTTGAAACAATACACTTCTTCTTCAGTGAATAAAATGAACCAGAAGAGTAATAGTGCATGAATTAAGAACTGAGTTATACACTGAATGTGCTTCACAGTGGTCCAAACAGAAAAGCTGTACTCATCTACCATGGGGTTAAAAGTGTTGTTTAGTATTTTAGAAATAAGGTATAAGGAAAAGAGCGAGCCAATACTACTTTTGTCTTCATATCCTTAAGATATGAGACTACCTAGAAGGTCCTATTTGGAATAGCTCAGCCTCTACTAATAAAATATTAAGACTAGAAGTAAGAAGAATTGCAAGACTGTCCCTGTGATTAATCTGCTGAGGTAAACACTGAGAAAGGTATGGGATACAAGTGAAGAGGAGGATCCTTCTTAAAATAGGGAAAGTTAAATGAAGAATTAGACAGATGCTTAGAATCTACTGCCTTATTCAGAAGGTCACATTTTAAAATTATTTTATTTTCCTTTCACAATTACAGAACTATGTTTGTATTATGTGGATTCTAGCTGTTTTCATGTTCCATTTCAACTCATTCTCTGTGCATAGTCTGGGTAGGTAGGTAGGTAAGTAGATAGATATATGCACACATACATATTTACAAACATTATACATATGCATTTACACATACAGAGAGTAGAAAAATTGAAAAAAAGAAGAGATATGAGCACTCTATGATGAGACATTAAGAGATCCAAAGGAAATGAAATAAAAGGCTAAAATTTAGACATTCAAAATTATAGAACAAAATTCATTCTTACATTAAATGCCATCTGTTTCCTTCCTTTTTCACTCTCTGGGATAGTCTAAGAATCTCTCACATATTCAAAGGGCAGATTTAGACAGTATATCTGCATTTTATTTCCTCTTAATCTAGTGGTTTGAATTTACTCTGATACCCTGCATTTGATTTGCATAACAGAGAATAAATCTATTTCCTAAAATATTTACCCACAATTATTTAATACCAAAGAATTTGTGGATGTTCAAGAGATTTAATTCACAAAAATAATATTAAAGGAAATGAAGGATTCCTCTCATCATATATGATGCAGTCTAGTTCAAGTCTTGGAGAGTAATGAAACTGGATGATAGATATCAAAATATGTCAATATTTTGGAAATAACAGTGCAGTATTAGCATTAGCACTTTAAAGTTGCATATCAAAGGAAAGGCATCAACTGCCCAGGGGCATTTAAATACCTAACCACATAGCTAAAGTTATAATATTTTCTCCACATGTTGCATTCCTTTGACTTTTGGCTTTTTCTATTGCTAAAAATGTCTTCCAGATGCCATCATTATTGTTATAGATTCATTTCATATTTTAGACTACTTTAAGCTAAAGGAGAAAAATATTATAAAATAAAAAGAGTTTGAGGTAAAAGCAAATCTTGGAGGAGAAAATTTAATAATTTGTTTTTATTTATTTCTAATTTTATACGGATATACAAAATGCAAATGCATTAATTGATTCTATGAATTTTTTAAAGCTAAACTTTTTTTTCTTTAAACCATTCTTTAAAGAAAGAATAGTAAAAAGTCTTGTTTCTATAAAAGTGACAATACATTAGAGTATTCATTATATTAATAACTGTAATGTCCATTGCTCTACATGTAAAAAGAATTATTTTCTAATCAGTGCAAAGAAATAGAGAAAAACAATAGAATGGGAGAGACTAGAGATCTCTTCAAGAAAATGAGAGATGCCAAGGGAACATTTCATGCAAAGATAGGCTCAATAAAGGACAGAAATGGTATGGACCTAACAAAAGCAAAAGAAGAGATGGCAAAGTTACACAGAAGAACTGTACAAAAAGATCTTCATGACCCAGATAACCACGATGGTGGGATCACTCACCTAGAGCCAAACAAGCTGGAATGTGAAGTCAATCGGGTCTTAGGAAGCATCACTACTAAGAACACAGCTAGTGGAGGTGATGGAATTCCAGTTGAGCTATTTCAAATCCAAAAAGATGATGTTGTGAAAAGGCTGCACTCGATATGCCGGTGGATTTGGAAAACTCAGCAGTGGCCACAGGACTGGAAAAGGTCAGTTTTCATTCCAATCCCAAAGAAAGGCGACACCAAAGAATGCTCAAACTACGGCAGAATTGTACTCATCTCACACACTAGTAAAGTAATGCTCAAAATTCTCCAAGCCAGGCTTGAACAATATGTGAACCATGAACTTCCAGACGTTCAAGCTGGTTTTAGAAAAGGCAGAGGGATCAGATATCAAATTGCCGACATCCTTTGGATCATTGAAAAAGCAAGAGAGTTCCAGAGAAACACTTAATTCTGCTTTATTGACTATGCCAAAGGCTTTGACTGTGTGGATCACAATAAACTGTGGAAAATTCTTCAAGAGATGGGATACCAGGCCACCTGACCTTCCTCCTTTGGTTCTTTTACCATATTTTCACTTTCTTCCTCATATATATTTTGGCATATACAATACTAATATAAAAGAAAAAGAGGTTGGGATTACTTTTCACTTGTTAGAACTTCTCTTTTTAAATAGTAATTGAAAATAATCAATATAAAGCATACCCAATGTTAATTTTATTTTTTAAATGATTAAATCACACTAGTTTTTATTATGAATCTATCTGCAAAGAACCTGTTATTATGCAAGTCTGAATAAAATCAAATAAAGGGTTGAACAGTAATAATCAAACACGTTCACTTTATTGAACTTTTAATATGTTCGACAATAATAGGCACTGTTCTAAGCCCTTTAGTGGCACTAACACAATTTATGATAAAAAACAGTGAGAAGGCTTCCCTGGTTAGCTCAGTGGTAAAGCATCCACCTGTCAATGCAGGAAACACGGTCCTATCCTCAGTCTGGGAAGATCCCACATGTCATGGAGCAACTAAGCTGCTGCATCAGTACCTGAGCGTGTGCTCCAGAGCTGCAACTACTGAGTCCATATAGCACAATTACTGAAGCCCACATGCCCTAGAGCCTGTGCTTGCAGACGTGTTAAGTCCCTTCAGTCATGTAGGACTCTATGCGATCCTATGGACTGTAGCCTGCCAGGTTCCTCTGTCCATAGGGTTCTCCAGGCAACAATATTGGAGTGGGTTGCTATGCCCTTCTCTAGGGGATTTTCCCACCCCAAGGATCAAACCCATGTCTTTCATGTCTCCTGCATTGGCAGGCAGGTTCTTTACCATTGGCGCCACCTGGGAAGCTCCCTAGAGCCTGTGTTCCATAATAATAGAATCCACTGCAATGAGACATGCATAAACGACAAGTAGAGAGTGGCTCCCACTCTCTTTGCAGCAGCAAAGACCCAACACAGCCAGAAATAGATAAACACTTTTTAAAAAAACTCAACGAGGCAGTTCTATTTGCAATTTTTAAGGAATCTCCACACTGTTCTCCATAGTGGCTGTACTAGTTTGCATTCCCACCAACAGTGTAACAGGGTTCCCTTTTCTCCACATCCTCTGCAGCATTTATTGCTTATAGACTTTTGGATCGCAGCCATTCTGACTGGTGTGAAATGGTACCTCATTGTGGTCTTGATTTGCATTTCTCTGATAATGAGTGATGTTGAGCATCTTTTCATGTGTTTGTTAGCCATCTGTATGTCTTCTTTGGAGAAGTGACTATTTAGTTCTTTGGCCCATTTTTTGATTGGATCGTTTATTTTTCTGGAGTTGAGCTGCATAAGTTGCTTGTAAATTTTTGAGATTAGTTGTTTGTCAGTTGCTTCATTTGCTATTGTTTTTTCCCATTCAGAAAGCTGTCTTTTCACCTTACTTATAGTTTCCTTTGTTGTGCAGAAGCTTTGAATTTTAATTAGATCCCATTTGTTTATTTTTGTTTTTATTTCCAGTATTCTGGGAGGTGGATCATAGAGGATCCTGCTGTGATGTATGTAGGAGAGTGTTTTGCCTATGTTCTCCTCTAGGAGTTTTATAGTTTCTGGTCTTACATTTAGATCTTTAATCCATTTTGAGTTTATTTTTGTGTGTGGTGTTAGAAAGTGATCTAGTTTCATTCTTTTACAAGTGGTTGACCAGTTTTCCCAGCACCACTAGTTAAAGAGATTGTCTTTACTCCATTGTATATTCTTGCCTCCTTTGTCGAAGATAAGGTGTCCATAGGTGTGTGGATTTATCTCTGGGCTTTCTATTTTGTTCCATTGATCTATATTTCTGTCTTTGTGCCAGTACCATACTGTCTTAATGACTATGGCTTTGTAGTAGAGCCTGAAGTCATTGCAGCACTGTTTATAATAGCCAGGACATGGAAGCAACCTAGATGTCCATCAGCAGATGAACGGATAAGAAAGCTGTGGTACATATATACAATGGAGTATTACTCAGCCCTTCAAAAGAATAAATTTGAATCAGTTCTAATGAGATGGATGAAACTGGAGCCGACTATACAGAGTGAAGTAAGCCAGAAAGAAAAACACCAATACAGTATACTGACACATATATATGGAATTTAGAAAGATAGTAATGATGACCCTGTGTGTGAGACAACAAAAGAGACACCGAGGTATAGAACGGACTTTTGGCCTCTGAGGGAGAGGGAGAGGGTGGGATGATGTGGGAGAATGGCATTGAAACATGTATACTATCATGTAAGAAACAAAGCGCCAGTCTATGTTCAATACTGGATACAGGATGCTTGGGGCTGGTGCACGGGATAATCCAGAGAGATGATACGGGGTGGGAGGTGGGAGGGGGCTTCGGCATTGGGAGATTGTGTACACCTGTGCTGATTGATGTCAATGTATGGCAAAACAAATAGAGTATTGTAACATAGAATAAAGTAAAAAAAAATAAATTAATTAATTAAAAAAAAGAAAAGAAAAGACCCTGATGCTGGGAAAGATTGAGGGCAGGAAAAAAATAAAAATAAAAACTCAACGAGGTAAAAATTCTTTCTCCTATTTTACAAGTGAGAAACTAATATTTAAGTTTTTCTGTAACTGTTTATTAAGCAAACAAAGTTAATTTATGCTCATAGAGTATTTTGTGCTTTGCTGGCAAAAATGGAATTTTAATTCTACATTAGATAGAAAGGGCCATTAAGTTTGACCCATTGAAGGTTTCAGTGAGAGAATGAGATTGTAACTCAAATTTTTCTACAATCAGGCACAATTATATACATATTTCTACAATGCAAATTATACAAATAAAAAGATCAAACACTTGTACAAATCTTGTACAAATTCATAAATAATAATGCTTATGAAATTATGGGAAACTAAAGATTCAGAAAAGTATCTCCTGCCTTCAGTAATGATGAAAGCAAGCTCAAAACTAAGAAATGGAATAGTGGGACCTCTGATATGCAGCAGTCTAACCAAATAGATAGTCTAGCAGTTTGTTCAAAACATAGTAACATCTAGGTATCTTTGCAGATGAACTCTGACTAGTAATGGAATGCCCAAGAACAGATCTTAAATAGTGACACAGAAATACTCAGTATGTTAGATGAAGGACAGGTGGCTTAGAAGTACTGTGATTTCAATAGATTAGAGCTTTGGGAGAAAAGGAAAGACCCCAGTCTTGGAGAAATTAGGATAAACCATTCGTTACAAAGGTAGGAACTAAAGCATCAGTATATGAATTAGATAATTAAGACCCAGAAACTAAAGGAAAGGACTGTATCATCAGAAAATCAATCTCAAAGCCCAGTTATCAGATATTATGATGTGTAAGTTCAGAGTTGGACTCAGTATATAGTGAATTTGATTCTAGGTCACCAAAGCTTGTGAAATTAGAGTACCTTACTAGTCCAGGAAATGAAGACAGATAATGATGACAGGGCTAAATCAATTGGGGTGTTCAGGGGTCTCACATGTGGTGAAGGGAGGGAGTCAAAAGTGTATGTATTATTTGGTTATAAAAGAACAACAAAATAAAGATTAGCACAGAAATTGTGGTTTTCAATGAAACAGGACCTTCTTGTAATCTGATAAGAAAAAAAATTACATACCTATGTAACCAATAGTTCTCTGGTAAAGAAATTATAAAGAATAGAGTTAAGATGAAAGGTAGGGCTCCAAAACACAAAATGTAACTATCCTCCTAAGTTTTTCACTTGGTCTCCCATAGATCTATAGTTTTATTTAGAGGGAACGACGGCAATGGGAACCCACTCTGGTACTCTTGCCTGGAAAATCCCATGGACAGAGGGGCCTGGTGGGCTGAAGTCCATGGGGTCGCTAAGAGTCGGACAAGACTGAGTGACTTCATTTGACTTTTCATTTTCATGCATTGGAGAAGGAAATGGCAACCCACTCCAGTGTTCTTGCCTGGAGAATCCCAGGGACAGGAGAGCCTGGTGGCCTGCTTGTCTATGGGGTCACACAGAGTCAGACACGACTGAAGCGACTTAGTAGTAGTATAGTGAATGGGGTTATGGTGATTGTTTAACCTTCGTCAATTCCTTTCACTTTCATTCATATATTGAAGAGTTATTTCAGTTAAGTATTAATTTCAGTCAGTCAGTCAGTTTAATCACCAAGTTGTGTCTGAATCTTTGCGACCCCATGAATCGCAGCATCCTAGGCCTCCCTGCCATCACCATCTCCTGGAGTTCACTCAGACTCACGTCCATCAAGTCGGTGATGCCACCTAGCCATCTCATCCTTTGTCATCCCCTCTTCCTCTTGCCGACAAACCCTCCCAGCATCACCGTCTCTTTTGATGAGTCAACTCTTCGCATGACGTGGCCAAAGTACTGGAGTTTCAGCTTTAGCATCATTCCTTCCAAAGAACACCCAGGGCTGATCTTTAGAATGGACTGGTTGGATTTCCTTGTAGTCCATGGGACTCTCAAGAGTCTTCTCCAATACCACAGTTCAAAAGCATCAATTCTTCGGCACTCAGCTTTCTTCACAGTCCAACTCTCACATTCATTCATGATCACTGGAAAAGCCATAACCTTGACTAGACAGACCTTAGTCGGCAAAGTAATGTCTCTGCTATTAATATACTATCTAGGTTGGTCATAACTTTTCTTCCAAGGAGTAAGCATATTCTAATTTCATGGCTGCAGTCACCATCTGCAGTGATTTTGGAGCCTAAAAAATAAAGTCTGATGCTGTTTCCACTGTTTCCCCATCTATTTCCCATGAAGTGATGAGACCAGAGGCCATGATCTACGTTTTCTGAATGTTGAGCTTTAAGCAAACTTTTTCACTCTCCTCTTTCACTTTCATCAAGAGGCCCTTTAGCTTCTCTTCACTTTCTGCCATAAGGGTGGTGTCATCTGCATATCTGAGGTGATTGATATTTCTCCCAGCAATCTTGATTCCAGCTTGTGTTTCTTCCAGCCCAGTGTTTCTCATGATGTACTCTGCATAGAAGTTAAATAAGCAGGGTGACAATATACAGCCTTGACATACTCCTTTTCCTATTTGGAATCAGTCTGTTGTTCCATGTCCACTTCTAACTGTTGCTTCCTGACCTGCATACAGATTTCTCAAGAGGAGGTCAGGTGGTCTGGTATTCCCATCTCTTGAAGAATTTTCCACAGTTTATTGTGATCCACACAGTCAAAGGCCTTGGTATAGTCAATAAAGCAGAAATAGATGTTTTTCTGGAACTCTCTTGCTTTCTCCATGATCCAGTGGATGTTGGCAATTTTATCTCTGGCTCCTCTGCCTTTTCTAAAACCAGCTTGAAATCATGAGTTCACAGTTCACGTATTGCTGAAGTCTGGCTTGGAGAATTTTGAGCATTACTTTATTAGCATGTGAGATGAGTGCAATTGTGCAGTAGTTTGAGCATTCTTTGGCATTGCCTTTCTTTGGGATTGGAATGAAAACTGACCTTGTCCATTCCTGTGGCCACTGCTGAGTTTTCCCAATTTGCTGGCATATTGAGTGCAGCACTTTCACAGCATCATCTTTCAGGATTTGAAACAGCTCCACTGGAATTCCATCATCTCCACTAGCTTTGATGCTTTCTAAGGCCCACTTGACTTCACATTCCAGGATGTCTGGCTCTAGATGAGTTATCACACCATTGTGACTATCTGTGTCATGAAGATCTTTTCTGTACAGTTCTTCTGTGTATTCTTGCCATCTCTTCTTAATACCTTCTGCTTCTCTTAGGTCCATACCATTTCTGTCCTTTATCGAGCCCATCTTTGCATGAAATGTTCCCTTAGTGTCTCAGATTTTCTTGAAGAGATACCTAGTCTTTCCCATTCTGTTCTTTTCCTCTATTTCTTTGCATTGATTGCTGAAAAAGGCTTTCTTACCTCTTCTTGCTATTCTTTGGAACTCTGCATTCAGATGTTTATATCTTTCCTTTTCTTCTTTGCTTTTCGCTTCTCTTCTTTTCACAGCTATTTGTAAGGCTGCCTCAGAGAGCCATTTTGCTTTTTTGCATTTCTTTTCCATGTGGATGGTCTTGATCCCTGTCTTCTGTAAAATGTCATGAACCTCCGTCCACAGTTCATCAGGCACTCATCTATCAGATCTAGGCCTGTAAATCTATTTTTCACTTCCACTGTATAACCATAAGGGATTTGATTTAGGTCATACCTGAATGGTCTAGTGGTTTTCCCTACTTTCTTCTTAAGTCTGAATTTGGCAATAAGGAGCTCATGATCTGAGCCACAGTCAGCTCCCAGTCTTGTTTTTGCTGACTGTATAGAGCTTCTCCATCTTTGGCTGCAAAGAATATAATCAATCTGATTTCGAACAACTGGCAGTTATGCAAAGTGACTATCGGTGGAAAGAATATGGCATTTAAAGTCACAGAAAAATGTGACTGAATCCTGATTCAGCCACTTACTACCTAAGTGATGAGTTAGTACCAAACTGAACAAATTACATGACTTCTGTAAGACTCAGCTCTCTTATCTGTTTAATGTTAATACTAATGTCTTCCTCATAGTGTTATTTTGTGAGGACTGAACAAGATGATGTATACCAAGCAAAAATCAGGTTCTTTATAAATTAATGGTTGTCATTATTACAGAGATAGGCTTCCCAGGTAGCAGAGTGGTAAAAAGAATCTATCTGCCAATGCAGGAGACGCAAGAGATATGGGTTTGATTCCTGTACTGGAAGATCCCTTGGAGTAGGAAATAGCAACCCACTCCAGTATTTCTTGCCTAGGAAATTCCATGGACAGAGGAGTGTGGTGGGCTATAGTCCATGGGATCACATGGGCTGGACATGACAGAGTAAACACACACATATTACAGAGATAGCCAACCTGGAGTTTCCAACTCATTATATCTGACCTTATTTTCTGATTTACATTACAATATACTTTTGTTTTTTCCTCCTTAGTTTGTTGGAGTAAGCTACATTATTTAGTTATTTTAGTTAAAACATATACTCTCTCACTCACCATCTCTAAACAAGTCTCTTACCACAAGCCACATATCTGGTTAGCTGCAAAAGTTAATAATATGAAATTTTTACTAAACCCATATTTGTGAGTTGAATTAATGTCCCTTCTTGTCAGGAAGCATTTAACAGCAAGCTTCCTGTGTGCTGTTTTGGATCTGTCAGGAATTCTCTGTTCCTTATTAATTCCTGAATATTCAGGAATTAAGAGGAGAGGCAAGCCTCTCCAGGGAGCTGAAAAATCCAGGCATTTCCTTTATTAGTTTTTGATACAGTGATAAGTACCCTCTTCCTTCTTGTGAACCATAGGGTAAAAGTGATTGTTTACAACTCTTTCTCTTTAATATGGATCGCCTATGTTTTGTAAGTCTCAGATTTTAATCTTTATCTTTGCTGAAAATAACTACCTTTAAGACAGTATATATGCCCACACCATGTTGATTAAAACACCTTTGCTCCATCAGAGCTCTGGTCCCCATGTCTTTCTTTCTCTTTCTCTCTCTCTCCCTCTCTTTTTCAGGCTGATCCCCTGGAGTGCAGAGGCTGTCTGAGTTCACTTTCCTGCCCAGGCTTCTAGACCCTCTCGAGAAGATGCTCTGTGCCTTCACTCCATAGAGAGGTGCCTGAGGCCTTCCTGAACAAAGCAAGCCCCGTGCAGGGGCTTTATTGGCATTCTGTGTAAACCAAGGAATATCAGCCTCTTTCTCCCCTTTACTTTCTTTTTTTTTAATGTTTATTTATTTTTTTAATTAATTAATTTTAATTGGAGGCTAATTACTTTACAATATTGTAGTGGCTTTTGCCATACATTAACAAGAATCAGCCATAGGTGTACATGTGTTCTCCATCCTGAGCCCCCCTCCCACCTCCTTCCTCATCCCACCCCTCAGGGTCATCCCAGTGCACCAGCTCTGAGCACCCTGTCTCATGCATCGAACCTGGACTGGCGATCTGATTAACATATGATAATATACAGGTTTCAATGCTATTCTCTCAAATCATCTCACCCTTGCCTTCTCCCACAGAGTCCAAAAAAACTGTTCTATACATCTGTGTCTCTTTTGCTGTTTTGCATATAGTGTCATCGTTACCATCTTTCTAAATTCCATATATATGCATTAGTATACTGTATTGGTGTTTTTCATTCTGACTTACTTCACTCTCTATAATAGGCTCCAGTTTCATCCACCTCATTAGAACAGATTCAAATGTATTCTTTTTAATGGCCGAGTAATACTCCATTGTGTATATGTACCATAGCTTTCTTATCCATTCATTTGTCGATGGACATCTAGGTTGTTTCCATGTCCTGGTTATTGTAAACAGTGCTGCAATGAACACTGAGGTACACGTGTCTCTTTCAATTCTGGTTTCCTCAGTGTGTATGCCCAGCAGTGGGATTGCTGGGTCATAAGGCAGTTATATTTCCAGTTTTTAAGGAATCTCTACACTGTTCTCCATAGTGGCTATACTAGTTTACATTCCACCAACAGTGTAAGAGGGTTCTCTTCTCTCCATACCCTCTCTAGCATTTATTGTTTGTAGACTTTTGGATAGCAGCCATTCTGACTAGCATGAGATGGTACCTCATTGTCGTTTTGATTTACATTTTTCTGATAATGAGTGATGTTGAACATCTTTTCATGTGTTTGTTAGCCATCTGTATGTCTTCTTTGGAGAAATGTCTGTTTAGTTCTTTGGCTCACTTTTTGATTGGGTCATTTATTTTTCTGGAATTGAGCTACATGAGTTGCTTGTATATTTTTGAGACTAGTTGTTTGTCAGTTGCTTCATTTTTTATTATTTTCTCCCAGTCTAAAGACTGTCTTTTCACCTTGCTTATAGTTTCCTCCATTGTGAAAAAGCTTTTAAGTTTAATTAGGTCCCATTTGTTTATTTTTGCTTTTATTCCCATTACTCTGGGAGGTGGGTCATAGAGGATCCTGCTGTGATTTATTTCAGAGATTGTTTTGCCTATGTTTTCCTCTAGGAGTTTTATAGTTTCTGGTCTTAGATGATTAGATCTTTAATCCATTTTGATTTTATTTTTGTGTATGGTGTTAGAAAGTGATCTAGTTTCATTCTTTAACAAGTGGTTGACCAGTTTTCCCAGCACCACTTGTTAAAGAGACTGTCTTTTCTTCATTGTATATTCTTGCCTTATGGTCGACCCCAGACCACCAGGTTCTGGTCCATTAAAGGACCTCAACACCTTCTGTCTTGGTTTTCCACTCCAAGTTTTGCTTTTGTTGGTGTCTAGGTCACTCAATTAGCCTGTTTAAGTAAGTGTCTTCCATTTGACATCTCCATCCTTTCCTTGTGTTAAATTTTAACATAACTCAAATTCTTTATCTCCCTAACATGGAAAACTTCATTTACATAAATTGCCAAAAGCATAAATTCCAGAGTCTTTTACATAGTCTTTGTAAGTGTTCAAACTATCTTTTTATCTTAATTTATCTATATCCTTCTTTTAACCAACATTTCTTTCTTTTTATAATTTTTAATTGGAAGAAGATAATTGTTCTACTATATTTTGATGGTCTCTACCACACATCAATGCAAATAAGTCATAATTATATATATATCCTCTGCATTTGAGCCTCTCCTCCCATTCCACCCCTGCTCTCTGTGTTACAAACAGCTTCCTGCTAGTTATCTGTTTTACACATGATAATGTATATATGTCAGTGCTACTCTTTTGAATTTGTCCTACCCTCTCTTTCCCCTACTGTGTCTAAAAGTCTGTTTTCTACATCCACATCTCCATTTTTTCTCTGTAAATAGGTTTTTAAGTACTATTTTTCTAGATTTCATATATATATCTTAATACATAATATTTGTTTTTCTCTTCCTGATGTACTTTGCTCTGTATAACAGGCTCCAGGTACATCTAGCTCACTACAACTGACTAAAATTTGCTCCTTTTAATGGCTGAATATTGCTCCAATAATAAACAATAAGTGCTGGTGAGGATGTGGATAAAAGGGAAACTTATAGCACTGTTGGTGGGAATGTAAATTTGAACAGGTACTATGGAGAACAGTATGGAGATTCCTCAACAAACTAGGGATAAAACTACCGTATGAGACGGCAATTCCACTACTGGGCAATATACTCTGAGAAAATCACAATTCAAAAGACACATGCACCCAATGTTCACTGCAACACTATTTACAATAGCCAGGACACAGAAACAACCTAGATGTCCACTGAGAGATGAATAGAAAAAAGATATGGTACATACATACATACAATGGAATATAACCTACATTTCTTAAAGTGCCCCAATCACTCCTTGGCTTTAGGTATACTTAAGTATTCTTATATCCTTATATTATTTATTTATCCTTATATTATACTATTTATATTATATCCTTTATCTTTATATCATTTATCCTTATATTATTTATTACCTGTCTATTTCCAATTTAAATACCAGAATAACTTTGCAGCTTTCAATGATTTCCAGGTCAACATTTATATTCAAACAGTAAATTATTTAAATTAAGAAGTTATTTTACTATGCTTTAAACTTATTATCTATTTTGCCTTCCATATTATGACATATGCTTCTTGAGGATGGGGAGAATCTGAGCATATTTTTAAAATATTCTTCTTACATTTTGCACAGCAAGGTACTCAACAAACATTTGTCAAATGGAATGGAATAGATGATCTCTGATGCCTATAGCATAAATTCTCACACAGTGTACTGCAGTAGTACTCTGGGACAATGCTATTGCCAAAACAATAAAACTAGTGAAAAATTATAGATTACCTTCATAATGTTTACTAGGCAAACAATTCTTAAGGAGAATAAAATAAAGAACTAATCATAAAATAAATGATTCAGAAATTCCTTCACTGAATGTATAATTTGCTTTCATCAATTCAGTCACTCAGTCATGTCCGGCTGTTTGCAACCCCACGGATTGCAGCATGCTAGGCCTCCCTGGAGTTAGCATCATCAACACCCAGAGTTTATGCAAAATCATGTCCATTGAGTCGGTGATGTCATCCAACAATCTCATCCTCTGTCATCACCTTCTCCTCCTGCCTTCAATCTTTCCCAGCATCAGGGTCTTTTCAAATGAGTCAGCTGTTCACATCAGGTGGCCAAAGTATTGGAGTTTCAGCTTCAACATCAGTCCTTCCAATGAACACTCAGGGCTGATCTCTTTTAGGATGGATTGGTTGGATCTCCTTGCAGTCCAAGGGACTCTAAAGAATCTTCTCCAAAACCACAGTTCAGAAGTGCTCAGCTTTCTTTATAGTCCAACTCTCACATCCATACATGACCACTGGAAAAACCATAGCTTTGACTAGATGGACCTTTGTTGGGAAATAATGTCTCTGCTTTTTAATATGCTGTCTAGGTTGGTCATAGATTTCCTTCCAAGGAGCAAGTAAGCATCTTTAAATTTCATGGCTGCAGTCACCATCTGCAGCGATTTTGGAGCCCCTAAAATGAAGTCTGTCACTGTCTCCATTGTTTCCCCATCTATTTGCCATGAAGTGATAGGACCAAATGCTATGATTTCAGTTTTCTGAATGTTGAGTTTTAAGCCAACTTTTCACTCTCCTCTTTCACTTTCATCAAGAGGCTCTTTAGTTCTTCTTCACTTTCTGTCATAAGGGTGGTGTCATCTGTATATCTGAGATTATTGGTATTTCTCCTGGCAATCTTGATTCCAGCTTGTATTTCATCCAGTCCACTGTTTCTCATGAGGTATACTGCATTTACGTTAAATAAGCACAGTGACAATATATAGTCTTGACATGCTCCTTCTCCAACTTGGAACCAGTCTGTTGTTCCAAGTTCTTCTTGACTTGCTTACAGATTTCTCAGGAGGCAGGACAGGTGGTCTGCTATTCCCATCTCTTTCAGAATTTTCCACAGTTTGTTGTGATTCACAACACTCATAGGCTTTGGTATAGTCCATAAAGCAGAAGTAGATTTTTTTTCTGGGATGTTCTTGCTTTTTTCATCAAAAGACACCATTCAGAGAATGAAAAGGCATAACTGAGACTTAGTAAGAATATTTATTATAGTATAACATCGTATATATTTAAGTATACCTGCTGCTGCTGCTGCTGCTGCTAAGTCTCTTCAATTGTGTCTGACTCTGTACGACCCCAGAGACGGTAGCACACCAGGCTCCCCTGTCCCTGGGATTCTCCAGGCAAGAACACTGGAGTGGGTTGCCATTTCCTTTTCCAATGCATAAAAGTGAAAAGTGAAAGAGAAGTCACTCAGTCGTGTCCGACTCTTAGCAACCCCATAGACTGCAGCCTACCAGGCTCCTTTGTCCACGGGATTTGTCAGGCAAGAGTACTGGAGTGGGTTGCCATTGTCTTCTCCTTAAACATACCTATATATATAGGCTTCCCAAGTGGTTCTAGAGGTAAAGAACCCGCCTACCAATGCAGGAGATGTAAACAGAGAGGTGGGTTCAATCCCTGAGTCAATGATCCCCTGGAGGAGGAAATGGCAACTCAATTCAGTATTCTTGCCTGGAGAATCCCATGGACATATGAGCTTGGTGGGCTACAGTCCATAGGGTTGCAAAGAGTCAGACATGACTGAAACGGACTTAACTGCCCCCCACCCCCCAGCACACATATACTGTGCTATGCTGTGCTTAGTCACTCAGTCATGTCAGACTCTTTGCGACTCAAATGACTGTAGTCACACACACGCACGCACACACACACACACATACATAATCTTCAATAAAAGACTCATCTAGAGTATTTTACCTATATAAGATATTCTTACAAATCGGTAATAGAAGACAAACAACCCAAAAAAACCTAAGCAGAAACTTCAGAAAAGTGTTTCAAAATGGAAAATCTATATACAAACATGTGAGGGCCATTTATCAATAAGTTCAAGAACAGGCAATACTAACTAATATTAATATCTTTAATGTGTCAGTGATAGAATTAAGAATGAAGGCAAGAGTTTATCTCTTTCAGGGGTATATTGACTGAGATTCTGTAAATGTGTATAAATTTAAATTAAAATCCATCACATTATTGTATGTATATTATTTTTGTTGTTTAGTTGCTAAGTTGTGTCTGACTCTTGTGACCCCATGGACTGGAGCCTGCCAGGCTCCTCTGTCCATCAGATTTCCCAGGCAAGAATACTGAAGTGAGTTACCATTTTCTTCTCCAGGGATCTTTCTTACTGAGGGATAGAGCTCACATCTTCTGTATTGGCAGGCAGATTCTTTTCCACTAAAGCACGAGGGAAGCCCTCATGTATATTATATACCTCAACATAAACATTTTACAGAAAGCCTTATGTGAAGAATAACTTTCCATTGTTATTCACAGACTTTTCAAAAGCAATACACTTTTTTAAACAGAAATTTACTCTTGAACTGTGAGATTCTTAGATAATAAACCTAAATACAAACTACAGAAAAATGTTAGTCTAATTTAATATTAAAAAATAAAAAATAAAGTAAGATATTTCAAAATGTTAGTGTTTGGGGATGATTAACTGGAAGACATATTGAAGTAGTCAAATGTTTGAACTTTTGTGTTTAATAATTGTAATTGCAAATACTATCAATGCCAACTGATTTACCTGTGTAGACAGGTAAAACCAGCATGGCATTGCCTGTAGTGATGTGGTTTGGACAATGGTTAATTCAGGTTAAGTCAAAAGGGGAAAAATTATGATCTTCCCTTCGTTATACATAATACTTACATTTCTGGAAATTTTAGTGTATATACAAAATGTATAAAACCTATTTTGTGCTTAAGTGGAAAATAAAAAAAATGCCCAGGCTCATGTAAGTAAGTTATTTACCTACATATATATTACAAAGGAAACTTGAACATAATGAGGGGACTGTCTTCCCAAACATTTTAGGATTTGCTAATCTAACCGCTCCAATCTTTAAATATCATAAAGACTCTGTTCATTGTAACCACCGAAAAACTCCGAATGTATTTAAAAACCTCCCTGTAAGGTGATGCGCCCTACTGAGAATACTACTAAGTGAAATGCCATGAGTACCTGGATATTAAAGTATTACTAACATGGAAAAGATGGCAAAAATTTTGTTAGCATCTTAATACCAGATGATGTATCACACAATAAAAACACTTAGAATGTCATAATGATCCTTAATAAAGATGAAAAATCCACAGTTTTTTGGTATTTATTCCTAATAGTGAAATATATGGCATCTAACAAAAAAGAGAAATGAGAGCAATTTTTCACATCTGAAAATGTACAGTTTTAAATACTATGTAGGTTGAGGATAAATAAATTAAAAATGTAAACATACTGGATGGAAAACAGTAAAAGTATTGTAAAAGTAAAAATATATTTCAAGTTTTCTTCCTTAAAATTGTTACTTAATAAGTCTATTTAGCCAAAAAAAGCTATATCTCAAAGTTTATCAATAAGAAGCAAAGAAATTAGATTATGCTATTTTCATATTTTACATGAAGAATTCATATTATTACAATGTTGATATATTTGAATACTTAAAAATATTCTACAGAGCCTGGACTTATATTTTCTGATAAATATTTTACATGACATATTTTAAAACCATTTAGCTCAACAATGAAATATTCAAATTCATTTTGACAGACACATTTTGATATGTAGCTCCGTATCATAGCAAACATAACTGCAAAAGATATTATGTGAAAGGCAGTGAAAGAGCTACTGGGTGTCAAATGGTGGCATTTAAAAAAATAAATTGGTTACATAGGATGTTTAATATTTGTTCAGACACAAATATCTATTTGAATAGGACCTAAAGGTATACATTACACTCTACATATGCACAACACATGAGCGGGTGAAAGAGTGAAAGGAAAAGTGTGATGACAAGTCTATGCCTCACATTAAATCACTCCAATATGAAATTTTCAACTGGTATAAATCTAACATTTTCTTTTAACTAGTACATCCAAGATATTTAAGTGAAGCAGTTTATATATCTAAAATAAATATGATCTCTCTATTTAATATTTCCATAATATATCATACAAAGCTGCATGAAAATGCATTTGCATAATATTTTATCTATGCCAGTCAAATAATTAATTTAATAAAATACTAAGTAAGACCATAGACTGTGGAAATATTAAAAGTAATATATAAGAATACTCCAGTTCTTTATCAGTATCCTTAATGCTGTAACTAGCTTATTTTATTGTATGTCTGCCATAACATGAAACACAGACTTATTTCATTTCTTCACATAATTTGACTCTAAATGTATTAATTAAATAATTAATTGTGTAGGTTTATTTCTACCTTACAATCTGTTGGTAAAGATTTGCTGAGCTTACACTGCCATCCAAATACATCACATGCAAAGCTCTCTTGGTCTTTATAATAAAAGAGATACTAAGCAGTGCAAACTTCTTTCCTTGAATAGGAAAGTATTTAATTCTTCATTAGATCTTTTAAAAAGCTCTAATTTTTATGAACTTACATTACAGAGCCTTCAGTATTTTAACAAGTTGAATCATCCTTGAGTTTTATAAACCCTATTAGAAGTTAACTGTTATTAACATAAAGAAATTTCTTTTTACCTTTATTTTTGCAGTTATTGACTAGAGGTAGCTCTCATTTGTTTTTATTAATTAAAATATAAAATGGTCAGCTATTTTCTGTATACTAACATGACCTAATATAAGGAAAACACATTTGATTATGTCTATAAAATATTGCAGTATGTTTCTCATATAATTTAAAAACTCTCACTTCTTACAGATGTCATCTGATATAACTTTAATGATAATAATAGGCTTCCATGGTGGCTTAGATGGTAAAGCGTCTGACTACAAGGCTGGAGACCTGGGTTCCATCCCTGGGTCAGGGAGATCCCCTGGAGAAGGAAATGGCAACCCACTCTAGCACTCTAGCCTGGAAAATCCCATGGGCGGAGGAGCCTAGTAGGCTATAGTCCATGGGGTCGCAGAGTCGGAGACAACTGAGCAAATTCACTTTGAGACACTTATGATAAGAATATTTCCTTTAGTATTGTCCACTTGAATAAGGATACATAGTGAATTTTAATTATATTAATTAACGTGTGAATGTATAAAAATCAGTCATCAAGTAGACCAAATTCAAACTGAATGAAATGTCATTGATTTCACTGGCTCCTTATACATAAAGATGGTACTTTAAAAAAATCATTAAAATAATTAGCATAAAGTTCAATTTTATAACTAAAATATATAAAATATATAATATTCTAAATAATTTAGGCATAGAAAAATACAAATTATTTTGGACAGTATATATCCACTGTAATTGTTCAGCATGAATTCATAGATGTGATATCTGATAATATAAAGCTAATAAGTAAATATTGCAAATAGGTAAACAAATCTTTCTCTCTAGATATATATATACATATACACATTACATTATATATATGTCATGTACATATATACACACCCACATAAACACACATATATATTATGGTATACATTACATATTGGTGTATATAATAATGTATTATGCATTGGTATAAACATGCATATATATGTAAAATATATAGCTTTACAAAATATTTATATTTCATGTATTCTGGGATAAAATAAATAAAGCTTTTTTAGGTTTACCAACTTAGTTCACTTATGCTGCTGCTGCTGCTGCTGCTGCTATGTCACTTCAGTTGTGTCCGACTCTGTGCGACCCCATAGATGGCAGCCCACCAGGCTCCCCCGTCCCTGGGATTCTCCAGGCAAGAACACTGGAGTGAGTTGCTATTTCCTTCTCCAATGCATGAAAGTGAAAAGTGAAAAGGAAGTTGCTCAGTTGTATCCGACTCTTAGCGACCCCATGGATTGCAGTCTACCAGGCTCCTCCAATCCATGGGATTTTCCCAGGCAAGAGTACTAGAGTGGGGGTGCCATTGCCTTCTTCAGTTCACTTATGCTATTCATAAGTAATTATATTGATATTATTAAAGACTCTAAAAATCATTTTCAACATTATTGCTGGGGATCAATCTACACCAGATTTTTAATAGACTGGTGTTGAGAGAGGAATGCTTTTGAGGATACAACTACTCTTTTAAAGCAACCATGCTGACACCATAATTTAAAAATCAATATTAGGAAATTTCAAATAGACTATATTTATCAACAATTTGTCAATTCTTTTTAAAAATTAATTTATTTCTTTTAATTGGAGGATAAGTTATTTAAATATTGTATAAAACTGAATATTTCATCAATATACTTTAATATCCTGAGTTGAAATTATAGAGATAGTCTATAGCTTGAAATTGGCAGCTGTATATCTTGAAACATTTATGTGAAAAGACCACCCTGACTGAAAAAGAGAGACTTTATTCTAACAGCACACTGATCATGGTTGGAAACTCTAGTGAGATCTATAAGTACCGACTAAAAAATAAATGCAAATAAATATACTGGTTGCCAGATAGCATGACCCTATCAAGCTCTAAATCAGTGCATGCAATACACTTACACATTTGCTTTAATGACTTGCTTCACCAAAGAAAGTCAAGAGAACAGAATTAATTAGTTTCTGCTGCTCTGTTGTGTCTCTTGGCTAATTCACAAAGGAATGATGACTTATTTTAAGGTGTTTATACCTGGGAAATACAGGCTGGAAAATGAATCAGGCAAGCAAAGTATCCCAATTTCTACCCTCGGTACCAATGAAATTCAAGCCAACTTGGAGCCAGTCATACTTGTTTTTCAAATTCTACAGGAAATCAAAGGCAGGGCTTCTGGTCCCTTTTGAAAAGGAACTGGATTTCACAAGGGACTGGTGCAAAAATTCAGGACAATCTGATTTAACGATAGCGTTTATGTAATCTGTGCTTATTTGAAATTTATAACTGCATTAAAGAAGAAACCAGGCCACTTTCACAATCTCCTCCTCCATGAGAACATAGCCTAGTAAATATTTGTTGAATAAATGAATAAATAGTACAAGGAACAAAGGAGCCAAGAAGAACCAGTTCTTTCATTGACCCTTTCTTCTTTAAACCTCTCCTGCAAATGTTTCCCACGGTTCTGTCATCAGTTCTCTTCTCTTCTAGCTCTCAACAGGACAGTCATTATTTATTTCAACTTCAACTTCTTAGATGGTGATTTCTCCCAAATTTATATATGAGTATCAATCTTGACTTTTAAGTCTCAAAACTCACTCAAGTGTTTCTGTTTGAGTACAATATACCACAATATATTGTGACTGAACACACTTCCTATCCTGCAGAACCATGCCTTAAAAATAAAAGGGCTTAAGGGAAAACTGTGGCTGGAATACACCGCTAAGAACTATGCTACTCTGTGCCAGAGTACTAACAGAACAATAAAAATTCCAATAAAAATAGTTGGCAGTTTAAAAGAGATGTAAAATTCCTAATTAATGGAAAAATATTCTAGAAAATATAAGATTTGACCTTAAAAACATAAAGGTGATTTTATGGTAGAGTATAAGAAGGAATGAATCCAAATTATGCAGTGCAGTGTGTGCATAGTCATGTCCTGTTCTTTGCAACCCAGGGGCTTGTAGCCTACCAGACTCCTCTGTCCATGGGGATTTTCAGGCAAGAATACTGGAGTGGGTTGCCATTCCTTCTCCAAGGAATCTTCCAATCCAGGGATCAAACCCATGTCTGCTGCAGATGTCCTTCACTGCAGGTAGATTCTTTACCATTGAGCCACCAAGTCCAAATTATAGAGATGTGTCAAAATAAAAATGGGAGGAAAGAAGCACTTTTGAAGTGAATATGATACAAAGGAGCATAGTAAATAAGTATCACATATTTACTTAAGTTAGTGCATACTATATTCAGCTGCATTTTCTTTGTCTTGGAAAACATGTTTTGGAAAAATGTGCTTATGAATCACAGCAAATTTTCCCTTATAATCACATATAAAACAGACAGGATTTCTGTGAGTGAAAAAAAAAATCTACAAGCTCTTTAAACTCAAATGAATGCAAGCTAAAACTTACTATCATCCCCTGTATACTTGGTATTTTTCATTTACTACTTGCCAGAGATAAGAGCATTATTGTCATTTAGGCTTGAAGTAGTACAGCAGCAACAGTGGCAAACACTATTTGAGAATTTGTGGATTTGGACCAGGGTGGACTCCCAACAATACCACTGTTCAATAGTGAGCAAATCATATAGTAAACATATCATATAATGGTCAGAGTCAAAACCCTCATCCACTAAAATGGAATGATAATATTTATATCATTTTTGTCTTTAGCTTTAAGTGATGTTTGCAAACATTTTGGAACACACTTGATACTTAAAAAGAGCAGTGAACTTTATCTTCAGTTTCACTTTATTGCTTATATGATCTGAAGGGCAATGTGCCTTTCATTCTACTTCCATTATCACAAATAAGTTATGATACTCATTATCCATCTCCTGAATAATTGTTAAGACAGATTTCTAAATTTTCTTTCTATAATTATTTCTATAATAATTTCTATAATTATTTCTATAATTATTTCCAGCACATATTTTCAATATTTTTATATTATTCTTCTTAAAAAAAAAAAACAACTATCTAACCATGGCATTCCCGTCCTCATATTATTATAGACAATGGAAAGGTCATATTATTGACACCAAGATCTGAACTAAATTTCAAATGGTCTTTCTAGATGATGATATCTGTGTGCATCATTTTTCTTACTTTGTAAGTCAGTGAAATTAAGAACAATAGGTGTTGGCAAATATTTTTCATGCCTTTAAAATCAGATTAAAACAATACTTTCTTTTAAGAGTAAATTATTAAAATATAATTAAGACCTTCAGAGATCTAGTGAGATTTAAACCAGATAGCTTTGAAACATGGGTAACTATACTCAGCTATAGTTTCTCTTATTATTTCATTAATACCATCAGTGACAAGATCCAATATATGAAAAAACAGAATCAACAAGGTATTGAAATTATCCCATGGATATAAGTGTTTTCCACTTTCTCTTCATCTTCCAATTTTCATTCTTTCCAAAATACTCATATGCAAACTATATAGTCACATTAGTTATATACACATTGTTTCCATTTGGAGAAAAAAAAAACTCTGATTATAAGACACAGAAATATAGGAATATTTACTTTTTCTAGCATTAGAATTAAGCAGGTAAAGTCTAATAAATTATAATGTGGAATACCATCCATGAGCATAAAGTGGTCTATTTTCTAACTTTATCTCATAAGGACTGACATGACTTTCAGAAATAATGTTACCTTGTGCTCATTAACGTTATGTTTTAATAAACATTTAAGTAAAATGAAAAGAATCAAGAGAAAAGGAAGTTTCTTAAGTTGGAAAATATATTAACAAGTGGACTATTATAATAAGTGAACAATACTGTTTAAATCAAATTTATGCACTAATACTTGATTCTTGTAAATATTTAGTCTGTAGGTAGACAGATCTAACACAGACTTTACATTATGCATTACACTAATTTTTTAGTATGTGCATCTCCATTAATAGACTTTGCTTTTTTTTTTTTTTTAGCAGTAATGTATATGCTTTAATCATTGTTACAACTAAACCAGAATCTGAAGTAAAGCTGCTATTTAGAAGTGCCTGTTGAATAAATGCTGCAATGAAAAAACAGAATTATCTCCTCTCCTGAATGACTGGTGTCACAGATTTCAATATATGTTGAACTTCATCAAAGTTTCTATTTCTTATCTCTTAATAGAACTCATTTTCTAATACAAGTAGGTCTATCTTCCCTTTTGGGATGACTCACAGTTGAAAGCAGAGAGGAAAGGAAAGTAGGAATAAGCAGTGTGCTAATTAAATAAAATGTGGGCTTCAAATCCAAATACTCCGAGTTAAAAAAAAAAAAAAAAAAGGCACTCCACAGTATCTCCATTATGTCTTACCTCCAACTCTTAAGAGGTCATGCTTAAAAACAGTTAGTAAATTGTGTGCAATTAAGGGTGTCTGTTATGATTTTTCCTTTTAAAGTCTGTCAGGCAAACAAGACAAGGGGGTAAAAATTATAAGGAAATGGTACTTGATTTTAATCCAGTTTTTTTCAATTCTACATGGCCAAAGCTTAAAATAGTATCTGACTCACAATAGACATTTAAGAATGTTTAAAATATTTTCCAGGTTCCTCTATGCTGAAAAGAAATTAAAACTTCATTACATACTTCCAGTTTTAGCTCAGATATGTAAGGAACTTATAAATCATCACTCCATCCTTACAGGTAAAAACCAAACAAACTGCAAGTCAGTTATTTTTTTTTGGACCCATCAGAGAATTGAATTTACAAGTCAAACCTGTACCCCATGATCTGGAAAGTTAGGCAAACCCAAAAAGTCAAAATTAAAGTCTGCTTATCTGTATACTGGGAGGGACACAATTGCTAGAGGCTGAGTTTAGACTATCATGAGAGTGACAAACTCCTGGGGAACATGGTTGAAAGCATGTTCCACACTTTCATAAGTGTTCCATTCAGGAACCTGACCAGGTTTTCACGATGCATAACTAAGAAGCATCCCCTGATAGGTATGGCAGTTGAGAAGGGAAAAGTAAGAAAGTATGATGATACCAGAGCACTTTCTATAACAAAGGTGTACTCTCCAGGAGAAAATTTAAAAAAAAAAAAAAAAAAAAAGGTATCCTTTTCATTATAGGGGACTGGAATGCAAAAGTAGGAAGTCAAGAAACACCTGGAGTAACAGGTAAATTTGGCCTTGGAATGTGGAATGAAGCAGGGCAAATACTAACAGAGTTTTGCCAAGAAAATGCACTGGTAATAGCAAACACTCTCTTCCAACAACACAAGACTCTACACATGTACATCACCAGATGGTCAACACCGAAATCAGACTGATTATATTCTTTGCAGCCAAAGATGGAGAAGCTCTATACAGTCAACAAAAACAAGACCAGGAGCTGACTGTGGCTCAGATCATGAACTCTTTATTGTCCAATTCAGACTTAAATTGAAGAAAGTAGGGAAAACCACTAGACCATTCAGGTATGACCTAAGTCAAATCCCTATGATTATACAGTGGAAGTGAGAAATAGATTTAAGGGACTAGATCTGATAGATAGAGTGCCTGATGAACTATGGACGGAGGTTTGTGACATTGTACAGGAGACAGGGATCAAGACCATTCCCATGGAAAACAAATGCAAAAAAGCAAAATGGCTATCTGAGGAGGCCTTACAAACAGCTGTGAAAAGAAGAGAAGTGAAAAGCAAAGGAGAAAGAAACGATATAAACATCTGAATGCAGAGTTACAAAGAATAGCAAGAAGAGATAAGAAAGCCTTCCTCAGTGATCAATGCAAAGAAAGAGAGGCAAACAACAGAATGGGAAAGACTAGAGATCTCTTCAAGAAAATGAGAGATACCTAGGGAATATTTCATGCAAGGATGGGCTCGATTAAGGACAGAAATGGTATGGATCTAACAGAAGCAGAAGATACTAAGAAGAGGCGAAAAGAATACACACAAGAACTGTACAGAAAAGATTTTCATGATCCAGATAATCATGATGGTGTTATCACTCATGTAGAGCCAGACATCCTGGAATGTGAAGTCAAGTTGGCCTTAGAAAGCATCACTATGAACAAAGGTAGTGGAGGTGATGGAATTCAAGTGGAGCTATTTCATATCCTGAAAGATGATCCTGTAACAGTGCTGCACTCAATATGCCAGCAAATTGGGAAAACTCAGCAGTGGCCACAGGAATGGGCAAGGTCAGTTTTCATTCCAATCCTAAAGAAAGGCAATGCCAAAGAATGCTCAAATTACCACACAATTGCACTCATCTCACACGCTGGTAAAGTAATGCTCAAAGTTCTCCAAGCCAGGTTTCAGCAACATGTGAACCATGAACTTCCTGATGTTCATGCTGGTTTTCGGAAAGGCAGAGGAACCAGATTTCAAATTGCCAACATCCATTGGATCATGGAAAAAGCAAGAGAGTTCCAGAAAAACATCTACTTCTGCTTTCTTGACTATGCCAAAGCCTTTGACTGTGTGGAGCACAATAAACTGTGGAAAATTCTTCAAGAGATGGGAATACCAGACCACCTGACCTGCCTCTTCAGAAACCTATATGCAGGTCAGGAAGCAACAGTTAGAAGTGGACATGGAACAACAGACTGGTTCCAAATAGAAAAAGGTGTACGTCAAGGCTGTATATTGTTACCCTGCTTATTTAACTTATATGCAGAGTACATCATGAGAAACGCTGGACTGGAAGAAGCACAAGCTGGAATCAAGATTGCCAGGAGAAATATCAATAACCTTAGATATGCAGATGACACCACCCTTATGGCAGAAAGTGAAGAGGAGCTTAAAAGCCTCATGATGAAAGTGAAAGTGGAGAGTGGAAAAGTTGGCTTAAAGCTCAACATTCAGAAAATGAAGATGACGGCATCCGGTCCCATCACTTCATGGGAAACAGGTGGGAAACAGTGGAAACAGTGTCAGACTTTACTTTTGGGGCTCCAAAATCACTGCAGATGGTGACTGCAGCCATGAAATTAAAAGACGCTTGCTCCTTGGAAGAAAAGATATGTCCAACCTAGATAGCATGTTGAAAAGCAGAGACAATACTTTGCCAACAAAGGTCCATCTAGTCAAGGTTATGGTTTTTCCAGTGGTCATGTATGGATGTGAGAGTTGGACTGTGAAGAAAGCTGAGTGCCAAAGAATTGATGGTTTTGAACTGTGGTGTTGGAGAAGACTCTTGAGAGTCCAACCATTCTATTCTGAAGGAGATCTGCCCTGGGATTTCTTTGGAAGGAATAATGGTATAGCTGAAACTCCAGTACTTTGGCCACCTCATGCAAAGAGTTGACTCATTGGAAAAACTCTGATGCTGGGAGGGATTGGGGGCAGGAGGAGAAGGGGACGACAGGGGTTGAGATGGCTGGATGGCATCACTGACTCGATGGACGTGAGTCTGAGTAAACTCCGAGAGTTGGTGATGGACAGGGAGGCCTGGCGTGCTGCGATTCAAGGCGTCGCAAAGAGTCGGACACGACTGAGTGACTGAACTAACTAACTGGGTGAATGGCATTCTCCCACTCCAGAACCTTGTAATGTTTCTACCTCACTTTGGTGGTGGTGGATGCTTAGAAACACCAGTGAAGATCACAACTCAAGGACATAGGTCTCTCAGAAGAACAAAATTTAATCACAATCATAGAACACTTCTCTCCACACCTTATCATCACACCAACAGGGATACAGTACAATAGCAGTTAGACAATTATTATGGAAAAAAAGATGCAAGACTCAAAGTTCTTTTCAGGATGAGTACCTATACAAGTGCCAAAGCACCAAGGGAGAGAAAAACAAGGACATTAGTGGGACACTAAGCCTCTGAACCCTATAGCTATAGCAAACACAGTCTGACTGCTAGCATGATTTACATAAGATCTCACATTAAGACTTATTTACCACAGTTTTTAGTACTCAATATCACATGCCTGAGTTTCACTGAAATATTACAAGGCATGCCAGAAAAAATGCAGCCTCTATAGACAAAGCAAATGCATGAACCATGAATACATGAACTTAAATACGATCCAATTTTTAAAATTACCCAATTAAATACTACCCAATTTTTACAATTAACTGACAAGCAAATTAAAATAACTATGATGACACAAATCATTAATATCATAAATGAAAGCAAGAGGGCATGATTAAATATTTCATGGACATTAAAATTATAATACAGGAATATTATAAATGTTATGCTCATAAATTTGATAATGTACATGAAATGGACCAATTGCTTGAAAGATAGAATGCATCAACTTCATACAAGAAAAGATAGGCATCTGAATGGGCCTATATCTATTAAATAAATTGAATCAAAATTTAATAATCTTCCAAAACAGAAAGTGCAAGACTCAGGTAGGTTCAAGAAATTTCTACTAAATATTTAAGGAGAAATTTTATCACTTCACCATAATATTTTCCAAATTATAGAAGTACAGAGAATATCTTCTAACTTACTCAATGAAGACAGCATCACCCTAACACCAAAACCAGATAAAGATGTTACATTAAAAAAAAAAAATAGCAACAATAACAACAACAAGTTATAAACCATTTTCTCTTGTGAAAACCTCAACAAAATATTAGCAATTTAAATCTAACAATGTATAAAAATAATTATACACCATGACCCTGGTATGTAAAGCTGGTATGATGTTCAAAAATTAATTAAAGTAATCTATTACATTAGGCTAAAGAAGAAAACTCATGTGATTATATCAATAGATACAGAAAAACAACTGACAATATCCAACACCTATTCATGATAACTCTCAGTAAACTAGGAATAGAGACCTTTCTCAACTTGATAAAGAACATCCACCCAGCTAACATTGTACTTAATGTTGACAAACTAGAAGCTTTTATGCTGAGATTGGAAACAAGATGAGATGTCCTCTCTCACTATTTCTTTTCAACATTGTACTGGAACTTCTAGGTAATGCATGAAGAACTAAAAGATGTACATATTAGAAATGAAGTCATACAAATATCTTTTTTCAAGGATGACATGTTTGCCTATGTAGAAAATCTAAACACACACACACACACACACACACACACACACACACACACACACACAAACTGACCAAAAAAATCCCTTCTGGAACTAAGAATTACCCTAGAAAATTTGCAGAACACTAGAATAATATTTAAAAATCAATAGTTTTTCTATATACAAGCCAGGAACAAATGTAATTTGAAATTTTAAAAATTATAACATCATAGCACACCAAAGTTAAGTACTTAGTTATAAATCTAACAAAAAAATATACAAGATCAATGTGAGAAGTACTAAAAAACTCTGATGAATAAAATCAATTAAAAAAATTAACAAATGGAGAACTATTCTGTGGTCATGGATAGGGAAAGTCAAAGTTGCCAGGATATCAATTTTCCCCAAATTGATCTATTAACACTATCACAGTAAAAATTTCAGCAAGGTATTTTGTGGATAGCAACAAATTGACTCTAAAGTTTATATGGAAAGCTAAAGTACCCAGAATGAAAGTGAAAGTGAAGTCACCCAGTTGTGTCCAACTCTTTGCGACTCCATGGACTGTAGCCTACCAGGCTCCTCCATCCATGGGGATTTCCTGGCAGGAATACTGGAGTGGGTTGCCATTTCCTTCTCTAATACCCAGAACAGCCAAAATACCCAAAATAGCCACACATTAGTAAAGAAGGACAAAAATTTGAAGACTAACATTATCTAAATTAAGGATTTACTATAAAGCTACAATAAATAGGATAGTGTGGTATTAGCAAAATCATAAACAAATAGGTCAATGGAAAATAAGTACTTCCACAAAGATACAGTTGACTGATCTTTGACAAAAGAGAAAAAGGATGCCAAGGAGCAAGAATAATCTTTTCAACAAATGGTGGTAGAAAAACTGGACATCCACATAACAACAACAACAAAAAAAGAGAGAGAGATAATTTAAACAAACATTCACACTCTTCATAAAAATAGCACAAATGGATCATAGACCTAAATTTACAATGAAATACTATAGAACCTCTAGAAGATAACATAGGAAAAATTGTGATAATGTTAACTAGGGCATAATTCACAAAAGAAAAAAAAATGTGATGCACTGAATTTCATTAAAATTAAAATGTTATGGAAAAATGCTGTCAAGTGAATAAGAAGGCAGGTCACATTGGGAAAGCATATTTGCAGAAGACATCTTAAATTTAAAAAAAAAAATTGTTATCCAAATGTACAAAGAACTCTTAAACTGAGTCTTAAACTGAACTCTTTAACTGAGTTTTGGAAACCACTGATTCTTTATTTTTTTTTTTTTTTTTAAGTTTGCTTTGTCCAGAATGTCATGTGGTTAGAATCATATAGTATGTAGCCTTTTGAATCTGACCCTTTTCATGTAGTAATATTCATTTAAAGTTTATCCATATCTTTTGTGGCTTGATAGCTTATTTCTTTTTATTGCTGACTATTACTCCACTGTTTGGATATACTAAAGTTTATTTATCCATTTTTTTGGAAACATATTGTTTGCTGTCAGATTTTTGTGAAACGTTATCAGAAACATTGTACAAGTTTTGTATAGAGATGAGTTTTAAAATCAGTTCGGAAATTCCTAGGAATATAGTTGTTGGATCATATGACAAAATTTTAAAAACGAGATTTTTAAATATTTTCTTCTAGAATTCTGTAGTTTTGTATTTTTAATTTAGGTGTATGTTTGATTTCTTTGTGTGAGATGTTGTTCAGTTGCTAAGTCATTTCAAGTGTCTAAATGTTTTCTTCTTCCCCTTCTCTTCCTTCCCCCTCCCTCTTTTTCTCCTTCTTCTTTTCCTTCTCTCTCCACCTTCTTCTTTTTGAGTACGTGTATACCCAGTTATTCCAATACTGTTTGTTGAATTTATATCTTTTCTTCACTGAATTCCCCTTGCTCCTTGGTCAACGATGAGTTAATTGTATTTGTACAAGTCTATGTCAGACCTATTTCTTGTTTTCCATTGTTCTGTGTCCTATTCTAGTATCACCAATGCCACGCTGTCTTGACTACAATAGCACTGAATAGTCTTGAAAATGAATGGTGTGACTACTTCGATTTGTTGTTTTTCTTCAGTATTGTGTTAGCTATTTTCAGTCTTTTGCTTGTATCTTCCATTAGTGCTTCAAGACAGTTTATCCTTCTCTGAAATAATCTTTATAATGTTTTTCTGGTCTGTGTAAGATATTTTCCTTGTGTTACTTTTCTGCAGTATTATTATGTTGTCTGTAGGTTTGGATTTCTTCTTCTGTATGCTGCCAAGGGATTTCTTTGTCTCCTGAATATCTGTGGGCATGAAGTTTTTCATGATTTGGGATGTATTGAGTAAATATTGATCCTCTGATCATAGGATCTTCTCTCTTTCTATAATCCATTAAATATATATCTTCTTAACATATCATTGATTTCTCATCTTCTTTTGTATATTGTATATCATTTTGTTTTTCAACATCTTTTGACATGTTTTCCAATTCACGAATTCTCTTTTCAACTGGGATAAACTATATTTTTATTGTATTTTCAATATGATTTTTTTATTCATTGAAATATACATTTCTTTTCATAATATTCATCTAAAAATTTAAATTTAGTTTTCACCTCTATTAACATGGAAAAATATATGTTCAAAATCTTTCAAGCTAGCCATCATCAGTACATGAACTCAGAGCTTCCAGAGCTGGACTTAGAAAAGGCAGAAGAACCAGAGATAAAATTGCCAACGTCCACTGGATCATAGAAAAAGCAAGGGGATTCCAAAAATAACGGGAAGCATGGCAAGAAAAAGGGCTGAGTCCTAATCTGTCATGGTATTGAACATTATCTGATCTCAGTTCAACAGTTCCTTGCTGTCTGATTACCTCTTTGGTGTCTTCAAGAAACATTTTAAAGACAAAAGGATTGATATGATTACCTAGTCTGAAACCAGCAGTGTAATTAGAATTGTTCTTCAAGTGACTAATCTCTCCTCAGACTGACACACTCCAGACTGACATTTGGAACTGGTCCTTAACTCGCCTTCATGTAGAATTTCCTGTGGACAAATGCCCTCAAAATCAGTCCCAGCACTGTGGGATGAACAGTGACTAGGGTTGCCCAATACAGGATGTCTAACAAAATTTGAATTTCACATAAACAATGAATATTTTAAAAAATAATACATTCACTTTACTGTATACTTGAAACTAACACAACATTGTAAATCAACAATACTCCAATAAAAACTTTATAAAATGAAAAAAAAGTGTAACCCAAATACTGTATGGAAGACACAAATATTTTTTAAATATAAATTTATTTAATTGGAGGCTAATTACTTTACAATATTGTATTGGTTTTTGCCATATATCAACATGAATCCGTCACAAGTATACATGTGTTCCTCATCCTGAACCCTCCTCCCTCCTCCCTCCCTGTACCGTCCCCTGGGTCATCTCAGTGCACTAGCCCCAAGCATCCAGTATCATGCATTGAACCTGGACTGGCGATTCATTTTATATGATATTATACATGTTTCAATGCCATTCTCCCAAATTATCCCACCCTCTCCCTCTCCCACAGAGTCCAAAAGCCTGTTATATACATCTGTGTCTCTTTTGCTGTCTCGCACACAGGCCATTAAAAAGAATACATTCGAATCAGTTCTAATGAGGTGGATGAAACTGCAGCCAATTATACAGAGTGAAGTAAGCCAGAAAGAAAAACACCAATACAGTTTACTAACGCATATATATGGACACAAATATTTTTAAATTTTCAATTGTTTATCTGAATTTCAAATCTGAGTTCTCTTTCTATTTGCTAAACACTACTGAGGACTGGCTTCCCTGGTGGCTCAGACGGTAAAGCGTCTGCCTGCAGTGCAGGAGACCCGTGTTTGATCCTTGGGTTGGGAATATCCCCTGGAGAAGGAAATGGCAATACTCTTGCCTGGAAAATTCCATGGACTGAGGAGCCTAGTAGGCTACAGTCCATGGAATCGCAGAGTCGGACACGACTGAACGACTTCAGTTTCAGTTTTCAATTTCAGTGACTGACCACACACCACAGTCACTTTAGCTGGTAGAAAAATAGTTTGCTCCAGTGAGAAGTGTATTTCCAGGAAATTCCGGCATTTAAACATTTCTTTATATTTACTGCAATTATTACAGTAACATCCATTTACAGCATATATTTAGGTACCTCAGTTATACTTGCTTCAGTGGAACTAAAGAATCTTAGTATATATGTTTCAGAATTAAAAAATAAAAACCTCTTTATTAAAGTCCCAAACAGGCAACTTTAACAAATAGATCTTTGAAGGGTTCTGTTCAGTTCAGTTCCGTTTGTTGCTCAGTCATTTCCGATTCTGCAACCCCATGGAAAGCAACATGCCAGTATTCCCTGTCCATCACCAACTCCTGGAGCTTGCTCAAACTCATGTCCATCGATGCCATCCAACCATCTCATCCTTTTTATCCCCTTCTTCTCCTGCCTTCAATCTTTCCAGTATTAGGGACTTTTCTAATGAGTCCATTCTTTGCATCAGGTGGCCAAAGTATTGGAGCTTCAGCTTCAGTATCAGTCCTTCCAATGAATATTCAGGACTGATTTCCTTCAGGATTGACTGGTTTGAACCCCTTGCTGTCCAAGGGACTCTCAAGAGTCTTCTTCAATACCACAGTTAAAAAGCATCAATTCTTCAGCGTTCAGCTACATGACTACTGGAAAAACCATCACTTTGACTAGATGGACCTCAGTTTACTTTGATTCATGAACCTAACATTTCAGGTTCCTATGCAATATTGCTGTTTACAGTATTGGACTTTACTTCCATCACCAGTCACATCCACAACTGGGTGCTGTTTTCACTTTGGCTCCTTCTCTTCATTCTTTCTGGAGCTATAGCTCCAGTCTTCTGTAGCATATGGGCACCTGCCGACCTTGGGAGTTCATCTTTCAGTGTCCTATCTTTTTTGCCTTTTCATGTTGTTCATGGGGTTCTTAAGGCAAGAATACTGAAGTGGTTTGCCATTCCCTTCTCCAGTGGACCACTTTTTGTCAGAACTCTCTACCATGACCCATCTGTCTTGGGTGGCCTTACATGGTATGTCTCATAGTTTCACTGAGTTAGACAAGGCTGTAGTCCTGACATTAAAAATATAGAGATCATAAAATTATTAATACTGTTTGCTGCTGCTAAAATATTTATTAATTTTTCATGTTATTTCTGAAACAATTATATTGTACCATATTTTGAAATATAAAGCATATATTAAAAGGACTTGACCAAAATCACCATAAGAATCAGTCATAGGAACTCAAATCCTCCTATGCCAAAACTCTCATCATTTAGGATTAGCTGTGAAAAATGAAAGGAAAAAAAAAATGCTCCTTGATGTACATAACTTGTTTTAAATTTTCCAGTTGTGTTCAATGTTTTGTTTACTTCTTTGCAAATCATTCCTTTTTCTATAGTCATATGTGTAATCACTATACCCATTGGTGAAATCATATTAGATACCAGTGTAATATCTGCCAAATTAGTCTCAATTAGATGTGCATATTTAAGAATACTAATTTAGGTCATTAATTATATTAGGACATTTTTACTTTGTGATAAATTAGCTACTATAACTGCATTATAGTCATGACTTAAAGGTAATACTTTGATATTGTTGTGATGTATTTTAAGTCTGAGTTTATTTCAAATCCTGTATTCTTTTGTTTAGTTTCTCTTTAACCACATGTAAGATATTATTTCTCTACCAAGAAGATTCTAACCTCTCATTCATTTTGCCTTACACTTACTCCAGACTTCATCTTTGGGTATCGACAAATTAAATATATTTTCAGCTGGTCTCCATATCTAGATTACTTAGGTAGATTTAAATAAATTTAAAAAAGAGCCAGACCCCAAGAACCTTTTGAACTATTCTCAATATTTTCTAAGACTAATACACTTCTTTTGAAATGCATTCTACCTTAAGTTTTAGAAAGCTTTTTTCTATTGCCATGTTTTCCCTTAACAATTCTATTGCTCATATTCCATTTGTTTGTTTAAAATTGCTCTTTATAACAAAGATTGAAACCATAATTAAAATGTTGCCCAACATAAAAGGAATGAGAGAAGAAAGTTAAAAAGGAACAAAGGTTTAATTTCAATCCAGTTCTTGTTTAAATTTGCTTCCCCCTCCCCCCATCTGACAAAATCACTAATTACTCTTCAGTGAATGATAAAGAAAAGTCTGGCTTTTGTTCTCAAGTACCAGTGCTTGATTATCATTAAGTAATTGAAACATCCCTGGAATCCATTTTAGATGACACTGTCAAAAGTTGTATTAGTTAAAATATAGGTTTTAAGGACTATAACAAAAATGCAAATAATACCATAGCTTAAGAAAATTTAATTTTTTTTCTCATGGCTAAATCTGAGGTAAATGGACCATGCCTAATATTTAATCCCACAACATTATCTAGCTCCTTCACTTTCTGTCCTATCATTCTCAAAATACAGCTTTCGTGTTCTGTTCCAGTAGGGTTGTACCAGCTCCCATCATGTATAGATCACAGCAAAGGGAGGACTTGTCCTTTCATTTAAGGGCTCAGCTCTGGAGTTATAACTTTTGCTCACATATCACTGCCAGAATTCAGTTATGTGGACAAACTTAGTTATAAGGGAGTCTGGAAATGTCTAGCTCGGCAGTTGAAAGTGAAAGTGAATTCTCTCAGTCATGTCTGACTCTTTACGACCCCATGGATTGTAGCCCACGGAATTTTCCAGGCAAGAGTACTGGAGTGGGTTGCCATTTCCTTCTCCAGGTAAATGGTCAGAAATATGGAAAGTAATCTATACTAAAGGATGAGGGGATACATGGATTATAAGGAGACAGTATGCAATCTCTAGTATAGTAGCCATACATATTTTCTACATTTGCTTAATTTTTTCAAATATTCTTTATTTTTTTCCTTATGTGCCTGGTACAGTGCTGGATGGCTGACACTGAGTTATCCCAAATATGCCTCCTATTCCCAAATAGATTTTTGTTTTCTGTCTTGCTGGTTAAACAAATACTATTCAAAATTAAAATGCAAATAAATTATGTTATAAACTAAATTGGATGTGTAAAGATTATAACAGGAAGACGTCACAGAGTCTTAAAGGAAGAGTAAAAATATCCAGAAAAGAGAGAGAAAACCACATATGTAGAGAGAACAGAATATATTAAATATTTGAGAAAAAATAAATTTGATTTACCCAACAACTTAAAGTTAGTAGGAGTAATAGCAAAAGTAGCATTGTAAAAGTTTTTCTATTTCCTCTTTGTCAGCTATTAATCTAGTCCACCAGTGGAGTTTTGCATTCACCAAATCAGGCCTGGAAAAGCCCTTCAAATATGCCCAAATATTTTTTAGTTTTTTCCTCATTTGTTTACTAAATACATAATTTTCCAAGCTTTTACTCATCTCTGGATTCCATTCTTTCTTTCAAAATGCATCTATGCTGATCTTTAGACACCTCCTCATTTCTACTGGCATCATTTATGATTGTATCATCAGAATATTATTTTTGAGTGGTTGTCTTTTGATATTTTCATTACAGGTCATTTTTCTTTGTATTTTTCCAAATTTTTTTCTTTAAAACTGATAACATTTAGATTTTCTTTATTATAATGGTGTCATTTTCTCCCAATGTTAATTTCATAAAAGGCATATAATTTATAGTAATAGAAGTTTGGAGAATTGAGAGATTATGTTTGAAAATGAAGTGAAAATATGAATTTCAATAATTAAAATTAAGATAATTTTCTGGGACGCACCTTTGATTTTTTTAGTAATGAAAGATCTGCATTGGGTTATGAATCATATTTCATAATTAATAGATGAGATCACCAGTCCACTGTTCTCATTTCAAAATTCACGTGACTGAGGTCTGCTGAGATGTGTCACTTCCAAAGTTACCTGAGTGATAAAAGATAACACTGAAGCACATACGTGCAGTTCTTCTGACTCTCCATCCACTGTTCCTTCCCATATCCCTGAGGCTTCCACTGAGGTTTGGTCCTGCCTCTATGCGGTAGATAGTGGCTTGAAATGGGTAACCAGATTAAAGAATGAAGCAAGATATAAAATTTTTGTTGTGTTTTCACTTGCTACATACACTGATCAAGTGAGTTAAGTGGCATAAGGCATAAATTGATCCAAGAAGTTTAAAGACCAAATCAAAATATTTTGTCCTATTTTGTATACTTTATTATCAACTAACTCCATGTTAACCCTATTGGAATATATACATCAATTGTATACATATATATATACACACACACATACATGCACACATGTGTTGTGCTGTGTTTAGTCACTCCGTTGTGTCCACCAGGCTCCTCTGTCCATGGGGATTCTTTAATCAAGAATACTGGAGTGGGTTGCCATGCCCTCCTCCAGGGGATCTTCCCAACCCAGGGATAGAACCCAGGTCTCCCACACTGCAGGAAGACTCTTTACCATTGAACCACCAGGTAAGCCTATATATATATATACACACACACACACACACATATACATATATAAATATATACAATTATATGTCAGTATATGTAATTTATGGGCCTCCCCAGTGGTGACAGAAGTAAAGAAACTGCTGCCCTTGAAGGAGACATAAGGCATGTAGCTTGGACCCCTGGGTGGGGATGATCCCTTAGAGGAGGGCATGGCAACCTACTCTAGCATTCTTCCTTGGAGAATACCATGAACAGAGGAGTCTGGTGGGCTACAGGCCATAGGGCCACAAAGAGTCAGACACAACTGAAGCAACTTAGAATGCTGCCTTTATAATTGATATGTATGTGTATATATGATATATATGAAAGCTTGAATAGATATAACAAATACATTTAAAAACTGTGTGGTTTAAAATTTAGCTCAAATTTTAATTTGAAAATTAAATTGATATTTGATCACTGGAAAGGGTAATTACATAATTATGACACAAATTTAGTTAAAAATCACCCTCTTTATGCATAAACAGTACAAAAAATGCTTGTTAGTTCCAATGGTTTATAATATAGACAACTGTAAGCTTAAGTAAGAGCAACGTTCCTTATTGATCCTCTGTGATGTTCTGTGAAGTTTGTCTTCACGTATCTTTAAGAGGCAATTTACTCTTCTCTTCAAAGCTAAGCAAAAGGTATAAAAACCCAACCCCATTTAAGTAAAAATTAAAAAATAATATAACTAAAGAAAAATGAGAACAGCTTCTATTGATCTCTTCAGTATTGTTAAATGTGGAGTTAGTCCCACATGGAAGGAATTGTTTTAATGAAAATATTCAAGACTATCTGCTAAGGACAGCTTAAGTGCCCTTGGTATGCGTTTTATAAAACTCACCAAAATTAAGCATCAAAATGTGTGCACAAATTTGAAAACAACTTTCAAAGTCTTAAAATATTTGTGTAACATATTTATGATCATATTTCAAAGTTTTCTTTTTCTTCCATCTTTTGGATATAGTGTTTTTATCAAATCTATAAAGAAATATTTGATATATCAGGATGGTATGTTTTTTAAAATAATGATATATCAAATTTATAACCTTGGCAACTCAATTTCCTAAATATGGCTACATGTAAAAATATGAACTATAAACATTATTCCAAGAATGTAACAGCAACAAGATTCTTCCAGCATAGATTACCAACTTTTCAATCCTTAATGTATTTTAGCTCTGTCTCCATTGCATGTAACCTACCCTTCATTTTCTTCCTAAGGACTCAACATTAAACATACAGTTTTAATAAAAGGCAACTGTTTTTCCTTTTTCCTGTGTTTCATAAAGACTTCTAGACTTATGAAATATGAACAAACCTAGGAACTAAAGATCAAAACCATAAAATGTTATAATGCTAATATTTGTCAATTTTAATAGTTTGTTCACCATTTGGAACAATGCACAAAAAATTACTTTGCTAAAGAAAGAAGTGAAATTTTACTTTATTCAACTTTAAAACTACACAATAATATTTTTAAATTTAATCAAAACAGCCTAGAATACTCCCTCTGGTATTGTTGTGATACATTACACTATTTTAAAATTTAGTATATGAGAGGAATAATATTCAGTAAATTAACTTCTAGGTTTATGAAATATGAACCCTAGGAACTAAAGATCAAAACCATAAAATGTTATAATGCTAATATTTATCAATTTTAATAGTTTAATCACCATTTGGAACAATGTACAAAAATTACTTTGCTAAAGAAAGAAGTGAAATTTTACTTTATTCAACTTTAAAACTACACAATATTTTTTTGATTGTCTTTGTTTTTTTTAATTTTTATTTTTACTTTATTTTACTTTACAATACTGTATTGGTTTTGCCATACACTGACATGAATCCGCCATGGGTGTACATGAGTTCCCAATCCTGAACCCTCCTCCCACCTCCCACCCCATATCATCTCTCTGGATCATCCCTGTGCACCAGCCCCAAACATCCTGTATCCCGTATTGAACATAGACTGGTGATTTGTTTCTTACATGATAGTATACATGTTTCAATGCCATTCTCCCACATCATCCCACCCTCTCCCTCTCCCTCAGAGACCAAAAGTCCATTTTATAGATCTGTGTGTCTCTTTTGCTGTCTCACATATAGGGTTATCATTACCATCTTTCTAAATTCCATATATATGTGTTACTATACTGTATTGGTGTTTTTCTTTCTGGCTTACTTCACTCTGTATAATCAGCTCCAGTTTCATCCATCTCATTAGAACTGATTCAAATGTATTCTTTTTAATGGCTAATACTCCATTGTGTATATGTACCACAGCTTTCTTATTCATTCATCACTCCCTCTGGCATTGTTTGATTTAATAATCTTTGATCAGTATTTATCTTAATAATAAATATATACACTAACATATAAAAGTACACTACAGAAATGGAGAGAGCAATAGATATGTTAACCAATTAATGAATGTTTTCAGTGATTACTTTATACAATCTAAATGCCATGTTTCATCTAATCTAAGATGAAGATTTTCTTTTCACATTTAAAAATCTCTAAAATCAGGATGGGCCTTAAAATGACTCCAGTCAGGAAGCAGTTGTGACAGAGGTGTCATTGTCTGCCCACGTGAATCAAAACAAGCAGACAGAAGATTGGCATAGCCCCTGTGCAAGGATGACACACCAATTTGTGAAGTGTTCCATATTTACTGAACTACCATATGACCCTGCAATCACACTCCTGGCCATATACCTGGAGAAAAACATGGCACAAAAGGATACATGCACCCTCATGTTCACCGCAGCACAGCTTACAGTAACTAAGACATGGAAGCAATCTAAATGTCCATCAACAGAGGAATGGATAAAGAGGATATGGTGCATATACATAATGGGATTAATACAGCCATTGAAAGGAATGAAATGATCTCATTTGTAACAACATGATGGACCTAGAGATTGTCATACTGAATAATTTAAGTAAGACAGAGAAATATCACATGATATCACTTATAGGCAGAATCAAAAAATGATACAAACGAATGTATTTACAAAACAGAAACAAACTCACAGAATTAGAGAATGAACTTATGGTTGCCAGGGGAAAGATGGGAGCATGAGATAGTTCGGGAGTTTGGGATCGACAAGTACACACAGCTATATTTAAAATGGACGACCAACAGGGTCCTAGTGTATAGCAAGGGGAATTCTGCTCACTGTTATGTGGCAGCCTGGATGGGAGGAGAGTTCGGGGAGAATGGATACATGTACATGTATGGAAAATCCCTTTGCTGTCCACCTGAAGTTATCACAACATTGTTATTAGCTATACTCCAATACAAAATAAAAAGTTAAAAAAAAAAGCAGAAAGGATATTGGGACTTGAAAGTCCAAGAGACAAAAGAGGAGCACATTCTTAAGATTTGCTATACTGCCAAAACTCTTAATGCCACACATTATAATCTACATATAAAACAAAAATATTGACAACTCTGAGTCAAAATATTATTCATAATTGTCAGACTTTGAACATTAATTTTTATAAACACATTATTTTGCACACACACATACACACACATATATGTAAAGGGGATTTTTAAAATCTATGTATAAAATCTAAAAGATCATTTTAAAGAAGTAGAAAATTAAATGTCTAAGAGATAAGAAAGCATTATACCATAGTATAATTGATAGCAATTTTTTTCTTTCCTATTAAGAAAGAAAATAATGGTGTGTTTTTGGTATCAGTTCAGTTCAGTCGCTCAGTTGTGTCCAACTCTTTGTTACCCCATGGACTGCAGCACATCAGGCTTCCCTGTCCATCACCAACTCCTGGAGCCTACTCAAACTCATGTACATTGAGTCAGTGATGCCATCCAACTATCTTATCCTCTGAAATCCCCCTCTCCTCCCACCTTCAATCTTTCGCAGCATCAAGGTCTTTTCAAATGAGTCAGCTCTTCATATCAGGTGGCCAAAATATTAGAGTTTCAGCTTCAGCATCAGTCCTTCCAATGAATATTAAGGATTGACTTCCTTTAGGATGGACTTGTTGGATCTCCTTGAAGTTCAAGATATTCTCAAGAGTCTTCTCCAACACCCCATTTCAAAAGCATCAATTCTTCAGTGCACAGCTTTCTTTATAGTCCACCTCTCACATCCATACATGACTACTGGAAAAACCATAGCTTTGACTAGACACTTAAAATGTGTGATCCCACAGCTCTGGACCCACTGTGATTTCAGCTGCAACTACTGTAGCAGTTCCTGGCTCAACCTAAAGATCCTAGGCTCTATTTTCAGAATAACCCACAGTAAGACAGCCAGTATCTTAGATTTGATTAATTATGATAAATGAAATAAAAGGTCTATTTTCAAGACAAAGATAGATACAACAACTTATAGTACATTAAAGATCTCTGAGAATTATCTACTCAAATTACTCATAATATTCAACATAAAATATTAAAAACAGTGGCAATAACTTATTATTCTCACCTTTCTAAACACCAAAAGTATATTTAATATCTGACATGTACTACAAATAATATCTCCAATTAATGAAATATAGGCATGATACATAATTCAAAATACCTGAATTTTATATAGTAATAGAATACTGACTTTAATGCATATTTATATATGTTATAATCAAACATAGGTTTCATCATGACAAGAACATATCTAAAATTGTGAGTTATTTGTAAGAAGTATAAATTCCTAAGCCTTGCACATTTTCTTATATACCTCTACCCTTTCATACTAGCTACACATGGAACTCAAGGACTTTTCTCAGGTATGCTTAATAGAAAATTTTTAGTACCCAAATTTACTCACAGAACATTACCAAAAAAAAAACCAAAACAAACCTGCTTTGCTAGTCTCATCATTTTTGCTTAAATAAATATTAAAAACAACAAATTGTTATTGCACACATACCATATTCAGTGTAGTATGTGCTACAGAAACGTCTTTAAAATGGGTAAGAAGCAGTCACTCACTATAAGCACTCAAGTTGTCCACTGTACACAGAGAAACAGAATTGGCAGAATATAACTCTCAAAATATAATTTTTAAAAGTTATAAAAAATCTAAAATGAAGATCCAAACAAAGTAAAAATTATATCTCCTTTAGTAAATTAAAGAAGCCTTTCTGGAGACTGGAACACCTCAGTAAAGGGTCAAAAATGAGTAGACACTAATCACTGGAAGAAGGGAGAAAATATGTGCTAGAAGGGCACACACTGAGCAGCAACACAAAGATGATAACATATGCTGTTTCTTCAAACCAGAAGCTTCTCAGTGTTGCTAAGACATAACGTGAAAGGGAACATGAAAAGGTGATAAGGGCCTGTCACAGAGGCCATGCATGAGAGGGCAAGGAACTATCATGGCAGAGAGGAGCAACACTGCAGATGAGTAGGAAGAGTGCTGAAATAATGCAAGATACAATATTTCAAAGGAGAGGATTATTTATTTATTTATTTACTTTTTTTTTTGCCATGGATTAAGTTAAAATTTAATTTTTGTTCTGAAATAGAAGGATCTCAGTATCCATAACATATAAATGTATATCTATCTTTATATATAATTATATATTCAGATGATCTTTTCTGCAATAGGGAATTTTTATACTTGTATTTGAATGTGACATTATAAGGAATAGTATATGAGTCTTCTCCTTGTTTCTTTTTTTTTTCTTTTAATTAAATTTATTTATTTTTTTAATTATAATACTGTATTTGTTTTGCCATACATTGACACGAATCAGCCATAGGTGAACACAATCGCCCAATGCCGAAGCCCCCTCCCACCTCCCACCCCACATCCTCTACCTGAATCATCCTGTGCATCAGCCCCATGGAAGAGGAAGACTATAATGTCAAATGCTAAAGAAAAAGATGGGGCTAAAGATGTCTGACAAAAGGTTACCAACTTGCAATGTCTATGTCCTCTGACAGCATAATGTAGTGTGGAATTTTTACTTCAAGGGGTAAGAGAGAAACCAACAGGGAAAATAAGTTACTCTTGCAAGAAATTTTGAGAAGAACAAGGAAAAATGCTCAATTCTGATTTCTTCATTTCTTAATACTCTGCTGATAGATTTTTATCTTTAAGTATAGTGTCCTTGCAACAAAGCAATATAAAATTCTATCTCTCAGCCCTACCAAAGTTTCATTGATGATAAAAAATAATTGGTGCTTTGGTTTGACAGTTACTCTCTCATTTCTCCAGCACCAAGAGCCCTAAAAATATGTAAGTGTAGTTTTCTGTAGTACACAATAAAGAAATAGTCAACAAATGACAGGAGTTAAATTTGATCAACTTTCAAGTTCACAGCTATTGAATATTTGCAGTTTTATTTTTAATAATAAATTTAATAACATAGATAAATTATAAAGTTAACTATAAGAAAAGAACATGTTGTTAAAAATCTTATTTATTAATTTAAATTGCTTTAAAGTATTCTACCACACAACTATACTATAAATTTTACATGGTATTTGAAATAGTTCCCATTTTTCACTATGTGTAACAAGCTTGCAATAAGGAGTCTTCACGTGCACATGGACTGGGAATGCTGGGTCACTGCATAGGTCACATTCAGTGTGTATACTTTCAGATTCTACAGGTAAAGCCAAACTGATGCCCAGAGTACTACCATATGCAGTGTAGGACATCTTATTTCCCCATCCTTCCCTTATCTGAATTTTGAAAATCTAATGACTGTAAAGTGTTTTGTTGAACATTTTTCATATTAATTATCTTTCAGATTTTCTCTTCTGCAAACTGTTTCTTCATCATCTACAGTAACCTGGGATTTCTGAAAAAAATTTGTTTTGTGTGTGTGTGTGTGTGTGTGTGTGTGTGTGTGTGTGTGTATATATATATATATAAAGGGGCACTCTGTCCCCCTTCTGATGTCTATGTCAGAAGCTTTCTGTCCCTTCTCACACTTTAATAAAATTCTGCTACAAAAAGCTTTTGCGTGATCAAGCCTGGTCCCTGGTCCTGAAGTGAAATCTTCTTCTTTGGAAATCACGAAACTGACACCATTTACATAAGCTATCATCTTGGGGGCTTGTTGAGGATCTTCAGGACAAGCTAACAAGGAGGGCAGCTGTGTGGTGCTGGAGTGACTTTGAGGAGATAGGAAAAGACCCAGCAAGATGGTAGGAGGCGCAAAATTGCATTTAAAATCAAATCCCATACCTGCCAGAGATGCTCAGTAGGCTCAAACAAACCTTGTGCACACCAGGACCCAGAGATCCCACAGAGACTGAGACAGAACTGTGTTTGAGTGTCTCCTGTGGAGGTATGGGTCAGCAGTGGACTGCCGCAGGGGCAGGGGCTCTGGGTGAAGCAGATAGGTATGGCATAAACCCTCTTGGAGGAGGTCATCATTAACCCCATCATAGAGCTCCCAGAACTTGCACAGGACTGGGGAAATAGACTCTTGAAGGGCATAAACAGAACCATGTGCACAAGAAGGACCCAGGAGAAAGGAGCAGTGACCCCACAAAAGACTGACCCAGAATTGCCTCTGAGTGTCCAGGAGTCTCCAGCAGAGGCTGCCAACCCATGTTGGCAGTAGCTTGCTGTAGGGTTGGGAGCACTGAGTGTAGCAGTCCATGCATGGGACCTTTAGAGGAGGTCAGCATTATCTTCATTACCTCCACCATAGTTTCAGTTCAGTTCAGTTCAGTCGCTCAGTAGTGTCCGACTCTTTGCGACCCCATGAATCAGAACACGCCAGGCCTCCCTGTCCGTCAACATAGTTTGGGCCCAGGTAAATAAGAGGGAGGGAATATAGCTCCACCCAACCACAGAAAATTGTATTAAAGATTTGTTGAGCATGGCGCCACCCATCAGGACAAGACCCAGTTTTTCTCAGTCAGTCTCTCCCATCAGGAAGCTTCCATAAGCCTCTTATCCTTCTCCCTCAGAGGGAAGACAGACTTAAAACCACAGTCACAGAAAACTAACCAATCTGATCACATGGACCACAGCTTTGTCTAACTCAATGAAACTATGAGCCATGCTGTTCAGGGCCACTCAAGGAGAACAGATCATGGTGGAGAGTTCTGACAAAATGTGGCCCACTGGAGAAGGGAACGACAAACTACTTCAGTATTCTTGCCTTTGAACATCATGAACAGTATTAAAAAGCAAAAAGATAGGACACTGAAAAATGAACTCCCTCACGTTGGTAGGTGCCCAATATGTTACTGGAGATCAGTGGAGAAATAACTCCAGAAAGAATGAAGAGACAGAGCAAAAACAAAAACAATACCCAGTTGTAGATGTGACTGGTGATAGAAGTCCAATGCTGTAAAGAGCAATATTGAATAGGAACCTAAAATGCTAGATCCATGAATCAAGGCAAATTGGAAGTGGTCAAACAAGAGATGGCAAGAGTAAACATTGGCATTTTAGGAATCAGCTAACTAAAATGAACTGGAATAGGTGAATTTAACTCAGATGATCATTATATCTACTACTGTGAGCAAGAATCCCTTAGAAGAAGTGGAGTAGCCACCATGGTCAACAAAAAAGTCTGAAATCTACTACTTGGTTGCAGTCTCAAAAACTACAGAATGATCACTGTTCATTTCCGAAGCAAACCATTCAATATCACAGTAATCCAAGCCTATGCCCCAACCAGTAATGCTGAAGAAACTGAAGCCGAACGGTTCTATGAAGACTTAAAACGCCTTCTAGAACAACCCCCCAAATATATATATATACATATATATATATGTATATATATATATATCCTTTTCATTATAGGGGACTGGAATACAACAGTAGGAAGTCAAGAAATACCTGGAGTAACAGGCAAATTTGGCTTTGAAGTACACAGTGAAGCATGGCAAAGGCTAGTAGAGTTTTGCCAAGAGAACGCACTGGTCATAGCAAACACCCTCTTCCAAAAACAAAAAAAGGAGACTCTACACACGGACATCACCAGATGGTCAATACTAAAATCAGATTGATTATATTCTTTGCAGTCAAAGACGGAGAAGATCTATAGAGTCAGCAAAAGTAAGACTGGGAACTGACTGGGGCTCAGATCACAGACTCCTTATTGCCAAATTAATACTTAAATTGAAAACAGTAGGGAAAACCACTAGACCATTCAGGTATGACCTAATCAAATACCTTATATTATACAGTGGAAGAGAGAAATAGATTCAATGGATTAAATCTGATAAACACAGTGCCTAAAGAACTATCGACATAGGTTCCTGACATTATACAGGAGGCAGGGATCAAAACCATTCCCCACAAAAAGAAAATGCAAAAAGGCAAAATGGTTGTCTGAGGAAGTCTTACAAATAGCTGTGAAAAGAAGAGAAATGAAAGGCCAGGAGGAAAGGAAAGATATACCCTACCCATTTGAACGCAGAGTTCCAGTGAATAGTAAGGAGAGATAAGAAAGCCTTCCTCAGTGATCAATGCAAAGAAATAGAGGAAAACAATAGAATGGGAAAGACTAGAGATCCTTTCGGAAAATTAGAGATACCAAGAGAACATTTCATGCAAAGATGGGCACAATAAAGGACAGAAATGGTATTAAGTATAAGCTATTAAGAAGAGGTGGCAAGAATACACAGAACTATTCAAAAAGGTCTTCATAACCCAGATAATCACTATGGTATGATCAGTCACCTAGAGCCTGATATCCTGGAGTGGGAAGTCAAGTGAGCCTTAGGAAGCATCACTACGAACAGCTAACAGAGGTGATAGAATTCCAGTTGAGCTATTTTAAACCCTAAAACCCTATGCTGTGAAAGTGGTGCAGTCAATACGCCAGCACAATTGGAAAACTCAGCAGTGGTCACAGGACTGAAAAAGGACACTTTTCATTCCAATCCCAAAGAAAGGCAATGACAAAGAATGATCAAACTATCGCACAACTGCACTCATCTCACACGCTAGTAGAGTAATGCTCAAAATTCTCCATATCAGGCTTCAACAGTACATGAATCATGAACTTACAGATGTTCAAGCTGGATTTTAAAAAGGCAGAGGAACCAGAGATCAAATTGCCAACATCTGCTGGATCATGGGAAAAGCAAGAGAGTTCCACAAAAACATTTATTTCTACTTTATTGACTATGCCAAAGCCTTTGACTGTGTGGATCACAAAAAACTGTGGAAAATTCTGAGAGAGATGGGAATAGCAGACTATCTGACCTGCCTCTTGAGAAACCTGGATGCAGGTCAGGAAGCAACAGTTTGAACTGGGCATGGAACAACAGACTGTCTACAAATAGGAAAAGGAATATGTCAAGGCTATATATTGTCACCCTTCTTATTTAACTTACATGCATAGTACATCATGAGAAACACTGGGTTGGATGAAGCACAACTTGGAATCAAGTTTGCTGGAAGAAATATCAATAACCTCAGATATGCAGATGACACCACACTTATGCAGGAAGTGATAAAGAACTAAAAAGCCTTTTGATGAAAGTGAAGAGGAGAGTGGAAAAATTTGGCTTAAAACTCAACATTCAGAAAACTAAGATCATGACATCTGGTCCTATCACTTCACGGCAAACAAATGGGGAAACAGTGGAAACAGTGTCAGACTTTATTTTTTTGTGCTCCAAAATCACTGCAGATGGTGACTGAAGCCATGAAATTAAATGATGCTTGCTCCTTGGAAGAAAAGTTATGACCAACCTATGCAGCATATTTAAAAGCAGAGACATTACTTTGCCAACAAATGTCCGTCTAGTCCAGCTATGATTTTTCCAGTAGTCACTTATGGATATGAGAGTTTGAGTATAAAGAAAGCTGACTGCTGAAGCACTGATGCTTTTGAACTCTGGTGTTGGAGAAGACTCTTGAGAGTCCCTTGGACTGCAAGGAGATTCAACCAGTCTATCCTAAAGGAAAGAAGTCCTGAATATTCACTGGAAAGAGTCATGCTCAAGCTGAAACCCCAATACTTTGGCCACCTGATGCAAAGTAGTGACTCATTTGAAAATACCCGGATGCTAGAAAAGATTGACGGCGGAAGAAGAAGGGGAAGACAGAGGATGAATGGCTGGATGGCATCACTGATTCAATGGACATGAGACTGGGTAAACTCCAGGAGCTGGCGATTGACAGGGAGCCCTTGCATGTTGCAGTCCATAGGGTCGCAAAAAGTTGGACATGATGAGCAACTGAATTGAACTATATATTTATATCCACTGTACTAACGTAAATGGATCTTGAATTTGTACCTTCTATTTTAGTCCTTGTGGACTGCTGTAATAAAAAAATAAATAAATAAATAAAAGGAAAGAAAAACTACCACAGATTGAATAGCTTAGAAACAATAAAAATTTGCTCTTCACAGTTCTGGAGGCAGGGAAGTTCAGAATCAAGTTCCAACATGGTCACATTCTTTTAAAGGTTCCTTTTTGTGGTTCGTAGTTGGTGCCTTCTCATAGCAGAAGGAGTAGTGAGATGGTGGTGTTTCTTCTATAAGAATATTACACTCATTATGAAGGCTCCATCCTCATGACTTAAGCATCTTCCAAAGGCCTCAACTCCAATATCATCACATTGGGCATCAGAACTTCAACGTATGACTTTGGGGGAACACAAACATTCAGATCAAAGACCATGCTTTTGTAATACCATATACTGAACCATTAAAAATATAGATTTACAGAGTTATTCTTTTAATGAGAAAGCATTTTATTGTACAATATAAAAAATTAAACATACTACTAAGTCGTAAGTAATCACATTAGGAAAGTATTTCCCAAAATTCTAATTTTCCACTTCAAAGCTTAAATGTTATCACTGGCAACAATGGCAGTAGTTTTCTTTGAAAAGACAAGTGTACTCTGTTAGATTTTAAATTTTGCCAAAATGTCTACCATGTCTCCAATTATGCCTATGTCATTTTTTTTCAAGTAAAATTTTTCTTCAATGAAAAACAAAAAGGCACTTTAGATGGCAATTCAATCACAAAAGTGCTTTGTCTCAATACAAACATTGTATTTCTCTATGCAGTAGTAAGGCTGTATATATACTTCTTAGTCTCATACAGAACATTTAGAAACTAACAGTCCAGCATTGAGATTCAATGATTTAATATATTTTACTGCTTCATCAAAGATTTTCTTAAGTCAAAACATTCTTTTTCACTGCGAATGCATGGCACTTATGTATTTACAACCAACCAACAGGTTCAGTTTGGTGCCACTGTAGTTTTAACTACAAAAGCTTGAATATAATCAGTATAGATATCAATACAGAGAAAAAAAGGTAAAAAAATATGTTATGAAAACAGTTTTAAACTAATGGATCTCCTGACTCTATCCATGGAACTCCAGAGGCCTATTGGACACTGTGAGAATTAGCGTGTTACAGTGACCAACTCTTGTTACTTCTTCTATGAACATACCAAATACTAGTTTATCAGTGAACATATTTTGAGATAGTTGGCGTGAGATTCCAGAGAAAGCTCTCCAGTTGCAAATTGAATTGCCTGATTATTTAAACAAATAAAATAGAGTTAATCATAAATTCAAGGAGTAATAATTGCATTTAAGGAAATAAAAGCAGGTTGTAAAGATAAAGATCTAGTTTTGCTTAAGCAATGGTATTTCAACCAGGTCACTCTAACGCTGTTATGCTTGTTTGTTTTTATTAAAGTATAGTTCATTATCAATAGTTTCAGGTGTATAGCATCATGATTTACTATTTTTACAGATTATTCACCATTAACAGTTTTTACAAGGTAATGGCTATAGTTACCTAGATTGTACCCTATGCTATACAATATATCCTTGTTGCTCATTTATTTCACACAGTAATTTGTATCTCTTAATCCCATACTCCTAATGTGCCCTTTCCCACCTTCCTCTCTCTACTGGCAACCATAGTTTGTTTCTTATATCTGTGAACTTGTTTCTGTTTTGCTAAATGCATTCATGTGTATTATTTTTTAGATTTCACATTTAAGATATTAAATAGTATTTATCTTTCTCTGACTTATTTCACTAGGCATAATATTCTCTATGTCTACTGCAAATGAAAGAATTTCATTTTTATGTTTCAGTAATACTCCACTGTGTGTGCATGTGTGTGTATCTTCATTCATTTATCTGTTGATAAGACATTAGATTTGCTTCCTTATCTCAGCTATTGTAAATAGTGTTACTATTAGCATTTGGCTACATATATCATTTTGAATTCAAGTTTTCATTTTTTCTAGATATACACCCAGGAATAGAATTGCTGGGTCACATGGTAGGCCTATTTTCAGTTTTTTGAGGAATCTGTGTGGATCACAATAAACTGTGGAAAATTCTGAAATAGATGGGAATACCAGACCACCTGACCTGCCTCTTGAGAAATCTGTATGCAGGTCCGGAAGCAGCAGTTAGAACTGGACATGGAACAACAGACTGGTTCCCAATAGGAAAAGGAATACGTCAAGGCTGTATATTGTCACCCTGCAGAGTACATCATGCAGAGTACATCTTAAATGCAGAGTACATCATGAGAAATTCTGGGCTAGAAGAAACACAAGCTGGAATCAAGATTGCCGGGAGAAATATCAATAACCTCAGCTTCCCTGGTGGCTCAGATGTTAAAGTGTCTGCCTCCAATGTGGGAAACCCGGGTTTGATTCCTGGGTCGGGAAGAACTCCTGGAGAAGGAAATGGCAATCCACTCCAGTATTCCTGCCTGGAGAATCCCATGGATGGAGAAGCCGAGTAGGTTACAGTCCACGGGGTCACAAAGAGTCAGATACGACTGAGCGACTTCACCTACCTCTTACCTTACCTTATGCAGATGACACTTATGGCAGAAAGTGAAGAGGAGCTAAAAAGCCTCTTGATGAAAGTGAAAGTGGAGAGTGAAAAAGTTGGCCTAAAGCTCAACATTCAGAAAACGAAGATCATGGCATCTGGTCCCATCCTTCATGGGAAATAGATGGGGAAACAGCAGAAACAGTGTCAGACTTTATTTTTTGGGCTCCAAAATCACTGCAGATGGTTATTGCAGTCATGAAATTAAAAGACACTTACTCCTTGGAAGAAAAGTTATGACCAACCTAGATAGCATATTCAAAAGCAGAGATATTACTTTACCGACTAAGGTCTGTCTAGTCAAGGCTATGGTTCTTCCACTGGTCATGTATGGATGTGAGAGTTGGACTGTGAAGAAGGCTGAGCACCGAAGAATTGATGCTTTTGCACTGTAGTGTTGGAGAAGACTCTTGAGAGTCCCTTGGACTTCAAGGAGATCCAACCAGTCCATTGTGAAGGAGATCAGCCCTAGGATTTCTTTGGAGGGAATGATGCTAAAGCTGAAACTCCAGTCCTTTGGCCACTTCATGTGAAGAGTTGACTCATTGGAAAAGACTCTGATGCTGGGAAGGATTGGAGGCAGGAGGAGAAGGGGGCGACACAGGATGAGATGGCTGGATGGCATCACTGACTCGATGGACGTGAATCTGAGTAAACTCCCGGGAGTTGGTGATGGACAGGGAGGCCTGGCGTGCTGCGATTCATGGGGTCGCAAAGAGTCAGACACGACTGAGCGACTGAACTGAACTGAACTGAACTGAAATGAAGTACAGTCTCATGAGAAGCAAGAACACTGCTGGGACTAGAATCTAAAAGACAGTCAAGAGCATAGCAAGACATTTCTATTTTCAATGTGTCTCGATGTACATGGATGGTTTTATGAAGAGTAGTAAAATAACCTAATTTATTTTCTAAAAGAACCACTCAGGTTGTGTGGTTGAGGAAGGACTGAATTCCAGCCAACGGATGACGGCAGCTTAACCATAGTTATAGACTGGAGCTTAGAAAGAGTGGCTATACTTGTATTATGTTTTAGATGGATAAGGATAACATTTTTTGATATGCTGATATTAGGTGAGAGATAAACTAAGAGATATCACTTAAATTTTAGATTTGAGTAACTGAAAGAAAGGAAGAAAGTGTCATTTAGATTGGGGGCTCAATTTTACTATATATATAGATAGGGACAATAGGAATTCTGCCTAAGATACCAAAAGAAGGTAGTGAATTGGGAATGGTTCAGATGCTGGTTTGATCCCCGGGTCGGGAAGATCCCCTGGAGTAGGAAACGACAATCCACTTCAGTATTCTTGCCTGGGCAATCCCATGGACAGAGCAGCCTGGTGGGATAATATAAACGGGGAACCCAAAGAACTGGACTTACGTGTACACAGACATACACACACCACACACACACACACACACACACAATAATTCAGTATTCCAGAGTAGAATCGAGTACCAGAGATAAAAATTTAAAGTATACAAAGTACTGAATTTACTGGATGAGTAGAAAATCCCTGAGGGAAGTTGGGGAGGGTGAAGAGGCTCCACAAAGAAGCCTGAGATGGAGTAGCCAATATACTCAGTGAAAAGATCAGGAGAGCATCAAGCAGATGAAGAAAGCCTTTGGGGAAGGTAGACATGATATCTAAGAAGTCATATAATCTGAGAATTGAAAATCATTCATTAGATTTGACAAACTGTAAGTTATTGTTAATAGAGAAAAATTCAAAGCTATTGCTTTTTGAGTCGTGAGTTTTATTAGCAATGGATTCTTAGGGAGAAAAGAAATCAAAGAGTATTCAAATACTTGCTGATTCATAAGTAAAGGCAATCCATTTGACTATGAAGTTAGAAAAAAAAACTCAGTGTACAGATTGTGAGTTAACTATTATAAATAATTTCCTAGAACAAACTTACAATGTGGATGAGTAAAATATTTTTATAGGACATAGTTTAACAAGTGTAATTTCTTGTAAGAAACCTTAACAGTTTCAAAGTTTACATGCACAGTGTTTAGAAACATTAAAATTATCCTTTTAGCATTACTTGAGAACTCTGACTTATTTGGCAAATATACTTAGAAACTCCTCTCTATGAAGACACCAAAAACATAAATTTAACTTAAAATTTATGGAAGACAAAAATATGCAATGGTTTGCTAACTTTTTTTCCCCTTATCTATGTAAACCTAATAATATATAGGCTAAGTAAGGGCTTTGTCTTTTCCAAGAATCTGGGTCAAGATCTTTCTAATTCTATTTAAGTTTCTTCATTAAAACATTAACTGAAGTCTGTTGTTTGTGGCTTCAATTATAATTTCTAGTCAAGGATAATTTAATATTGTGTAACTTACACAAATCTTTTTCCACACTGGGGAATTTGCCAAAAGAAGTTTCAGTAAAACAGTGAAAGCAAAAGCATAACTGGAGAGAGATCAGAAGAAACAGGAAAATAGGAGGTAAAATCAATGATTATAGATCTTTTGAAGAGTTTTGCTTTAATAGCAGCAAAGGGAATGTGGAGTCAAGAGCTTTTACTGTAGCTGTTTTTTCTTTTTAAGATGGAAATAAGACTTTTGATAGATACGATCTTGTAGCCTTGATCTTGTAGGGATACTGGACAAGGACTGAGTGGCAAAGTGGGACAAAATCCTTAAGCAAGTAAGACAGGAGGCATGCTACTGGGAAAAGGGTAGGTTTAACTCTAGTACATAAGCTTATCTTTGGTCAAACAAGATTTTGTAGAACAGGATATGGAGTTTGAATTCAATGGATCAAAAATCAGAACTGATTTTAGTAACTAATCAGGAAGTAGGATCTCAGTTTTAGAAAATTAAGTTATAATGTAGCTTTTGATACTCACAAGTTCCAGAAAGTAACAACCATTGGAGTGACTGAAAGACAGGACAGAAGAAAAGACATTGAAATGACAAAATTTTAAAAAGAAATGAAAGATCAGGTGCTGGATGTGCCAGCCACATGGCTGTTGATATTGTCAAGAATGATGCTGTCTAGGCAAGGAGAACATGCTTATAAGGCAAAAGCATATTAGTGAGTGAAACAACAATGAGTATTGGTAGATGACATAAATAAGAAGGCTGAGAGGCTAAGAGTTAACATGTAAACCTCAAACTGCTGGCAGCATTTCAAGATGGAGGAGATGGAATGTTATGGAGGACTCCTTGTGGCTCTGAGGTCAACAGCTGATCTTTGAAAAACAAAGTACAGTGCACAGTGGTGTAAACCAGATATAGCTTTGGGTGAAGATCGAAGCAACTCTATACTGTAGTCAAAGATCTGTAACAGCAGGAGTATATGCTCAGAAATGGAACAGTCCATAGTAACTTCAAATGCCTGGTTTTAAAACTTAACATGTGTGGCAAAATAAAATTTTGTGATAAACTCGACAGACACTGCTGGGCAAAGCCGTGGAATTCTTTGGGGTGAGTAAAAATCTCAAGAGAGAATACTTCCTTTATATTAGTAAAATAATGGAAAATTTTTAGTTATAATTGATATTTCTACTCCATTTTTATAGCTTATCAAAACTCTATGTATAAGTATGCACATATATATTTTATTACACAAAATATTTACAAAGATCAGTAATTCTTGGTGATCTCATATTTTTGTCATAACAGAAGCATATGAATGCTGTGCCAAGCAGAACAGTCAAATATTCACTTAGTGGAGTAAATATTTATTCTCTGTCACACTATTCACTGACTAGTCATTCACTGTTACTTTCATCTTGACCAGTTTATCTTGAAGAAATAAGACATATCCTTATTGATGCTTTTGATTTTTTCCTCAGAGTTTGAAAGTGAAAGTCTCTCAGTCGTGTCTGACTGTTTGTGACCCCATGTACTACACAGCCCATGGAATTTTCCAGGCCGGAATACTGGAGAGGGTAGCCTTGCCCTTCTCCAGAGGATCTTCCCAACCTAGGGATCGAACTCAGATCTCCCTCATTGCAGGTGGATTCTTTACTAGCTGAGCCGCAAGGGGATCTCTTATTTCAATTTAAACCATTTATTGCTAACAGTATTTGTCACTTGTATTTTATTACGCATGTTCTCTTGATTCACCATGGGGAAAATACATTATGCATCTGTTATGAACTGCTATTCTCATTTCCAGAGAATAATAATTTTGCCTTATATGGACATACATATCCCCCATGCTTGCTTTAGAATGTTTTACTATTTTATAACAAGTAATACAGTAGTTCCAAATTGAGCATAATCTCATATTCACTAAGAATGATATAACTAAATTTAAAATATGACTTCCTTCCCTTTTGGAAGGAAGGCTTCCCTGATAGCTCAGTTGGTAAAGAATCCGCTTGAAATGCAGGAGACCTGGGTTTGATCCCTACATTAGGAAGATCCTCTAGAGAAGGCAAAGTCTACCACTCCAGTATTCTGGCCTGGAAAATTCCATGGGCTGTATAGTCCATGAGGTTGCAAACAGTTGGACACAACTGAGATACTTTCACTTTCCCCATTGGAAGAATAATGCTATTAATCTTACTGGCTTTTCTAATGTGGGATCTTAAAATTGATTTAACAATCAATAATGGACAAATGTGAAGTAGATGTAACTTTGTAGCTTCCTAGAGAACTTTGCAGTTCAGTTCAGTTCAGTCGCTCAGTCATGTCCGACTCTTTGCAACCCCATGAATCGCAGCATTCTAGGCCTCCCTGTTCATCACCATCTCTTGGAGTTCACTCAGACTCACGTCCATCAAGTCAGTGATGCCATCCAGCCATCTCATCCTTGGTCGTCCCCTTCTCCTCCTGCCCCCAGTCCCTCCCAGCATCAGAGTCTTTTCCAATGAGTCAACTCTTCGCATGAGGTGGCCATTTGCAAATCAGAACTTTTCCCAGCATAATTTCATTGGTGACAAGATGTCAATGAAATCAACCAAGTGGACAGAGTTATGACTACCCTTAAAGTACTTTACTTCTTTAGGGGTCAGATTTTGCCCCCTGGAAACATATATAGATGGGTTTTCATATTTTCTTTCACTTGTATAGTTCTTAAAGGTATTATTCCTTGAATTCATCTGTCTGATTTTTCTACATGTCAAGGACACTTTGTAATTTTTCAACAAATCCTGTCACTAACTTGTAAAAATATAATAAATCTCTTCCCCTACTCTCTCTTTTTATGATAGATCCTCAGACCTGAGTATCTAAAGATTAAGAACCCTAGAGAGGATATAACAGGGTACAGGGACTCAGGAAAGCTAATATTTAGTCATTCATTTTTCTGAGTTTGCTTTCTGACATATTGCTTTAACATTTTAGAAGGGCAGAGCCAAGGCTCTGGCTCATGACTCAGAACCCAGATGGGGCTTCTGCTCCTCTCTTGTCAGACACAATTTGTCTCCTCGTTTCCCGTTGTTCTAGTCTTTAGCATCGTGTTTGATATTGTCCAGTCTTCTTCCTTCGTTCACCCATTTGTATATAATCTATTGCTCTGACAGTTTAGATCCTTAAATTCTCCCAGTTTCTCTACAGTTTGCGTTCCTTGGCAGTAACTCAACTGGAACAACCCTGGCTTCACTCTTAGCCCATGTGTTTGGCAAACTTTAGTTTCCTACTCTCTATAGATGGGTTTCAGAAACATAACCCTGGCTTGAGTTGCAGACTTTGTGTTTGCAATTATCTGAAGAATTTGCCCTCAGTAAGGTATGCTACTGGCAAACCATGCAGCAGTTCAGTGACCCTCTGGAGTTGCATGGTTTCCTCTCCAGTTAACACCGTTTTTATTTCTGGGCCAAACACATCAGGGTGTAATCTGATGCCTACCACTTAGCAAAGAACAACTTTATACCTTTGTTTGGGTAAACAATTCAGAATTCGTATGCTGACTGATGGGACAAAATAGAACCTCCTTTCCAAAACTTTAGTATATGAGTACCACACCAGTTTATACCAATTTCTACATCTATATTTTCTTCACATTCACACTTTCAGCTCTGCAGTTCATGCCATTTCAATGAAACTGTTTTCCACAAGGCTCTAGTAATGGCTTCTTAGAAAATATAGTAGATGATTTGTAATTCTTGAATTACTTGACTTCTTGGGACTATTTTTAAACATGTTAGTCATTTTCTGTGTTATTGTCTGAATGTTTGTGACAGCCCCCTCCATGATTAATGTTTAAATGTTAACACCCAATATGATATTTAGAAGGTATGGTCTTTTGGGGGTGATTAGACAGGAGAATTGGACCTCACAGTGCTCTTGAAAAGAGACCTCACATTGCTCCCTAGTTCCTTACTTAAATAAGTGTGCTTGTTTTAAATGATTATCTTCCAACCAGATTGTCAGCTCAGTGAGGGATGGTACTACATCTCATTTCTTCACTCCCATGTTTCCAGTTTCTAGCTCATTTACTGACATTTTGAATAGTTAATACTATAAATGCTATAAATAGAGGAATTTTTATACCTTCCCAAACAATTAAGATTTATTTGAAAGAATTCAAAAGCCTTCACTTGTTACTGAGGAAGCCAAAGTCCTTAATTTACGTTATCTTACAAGACTACAAAACCTAGCTCTTCTGTTGTTTAGCTTTTGCTTTTTTGAATTATTTTCCTGGAATATTTTTCCTCTGGTTATTCCCATAACAGTTTCCTTACCTTTCTTAAATACACTTGGCATTGGCTTATGCTGGTCTTATCTATTACTATTCCCTCTGACTGGAATGTTGTTCCTAGTTCAATTCAGTTCAGTTGCTCAGTCGTGTCCGACTACTTGCAGCCCCATGGACTGCAGCACACCAGGCTTCCCTGTCCATCACCAACTCCCCGGAGCTTACTCAAACTCATGTCCATTAAGTTGGTGATGCCATTTAACCATCTCATCCTCTGTCATCCCCTTCTCCTCCCGCCTTCAATCTTTCCTAGCATCAGGGTCTTTTCAAAGATAAGATGTTTCCAGAGATATCCACATAAATTTCAACAACCTAAGATCTCTACTTAAGTCTAAGCTTCTCAATGACATATGTCCCAGCCCACTATTTAAACTTTCAACTTGTCCTCACCCAAAAGTGAAGTGAAGTCGCTCAGTCATGTCCGACTCTTTGCGACCCCATGGACTGTAGCCTATCAGGCTCCTCACTCCATGGGATTCTCCAGACAAGAGTACTGGAGTAGGTTGCCATTTCCTTCTCCAAAGTCCACATATATATAATGCAATGTCCCTGACTTATTTTCCACCCTAACAATTACAAACCTCTAATTACTATATTTTGCTTGTGTATTGTTTATTTTACATATCTGCCTATCTCCTTTAAAATGTAAGCTCCATGAGAACAGTGGATTTTGTCCCTTTTTGTTTGCTGCTATATCCCCAGTATCTAGAATATGTTTGCCCTTATAGAATAAGTGAATAAGAATAAATAAATATAAAATATATAGATGTATTCTTTAACACTTATTTATATTCACTTTTAAGCACAACTTATGCTTCCTATTTGACTACAGTTTCTGCTATTTATTCTTTTATTTCCATTAGACAAGTTTATGTCTATTTTCTACTATCCATATGTCATGATGAGGTGAAAGAAATAATTTTATTCATGTGGTTTACTTAACATCATGCTAGAATACATTCTTAGTGAGTATCACTAAATGAGAATAATTCATGGTATTGCTGAATTTATTTCTGAAAATCCTGCTTCCTTATACTTGAGTTCCTCTAATTAACAGACATTTTATTAAAATGGCTTTACACAGAAGCAAAATAAACAATTTATTTGGATACTGTATCATGATTTTCCACTATTCTGAGTGTCATCAAATTAACTGACCATTCATGAATTTGGTTATATTTAATATTATTTGACAAGATTGCTATGTCTGTTAGTGTTATTAGCAGAATAGAGACTGGCCAGCTTTTTTTTTCTTCCTCAAAATGAACATATGACATTCGTCTTTTGCCCATGAACTAACTGCTATACATCCAAAGACCATCACAGTGGGGTAAAAGGAATCCAGTATATTTCATTAGTATATATCTTGCTCTTTATTCTGTTCCACAAAAGGCAAGTACATGGAGTAATAGAGTTTCTAGCTTTTGTTGAAACACAATATAGTTGAGTAATATCTTGTCTGAATTCATGTTTACAGCAAATGACACAAAGAATTGGCAGCACAGGACATCCATATCTCCACTAGCGTAGCTTGTCCTTTAAGAATAGTCAGTAATAGTGTTTTAAAGACTATGAATGCCCCAAATCACCAGATTTGGTTTAATGTGTTATTTAATGTGCATTTTCAGTATGTGGCTCTGGATTCTTTTGACTGCTGCAGTCAGTGGCACTCAGCTGTCACATATGCTTAGCCAGTGCTGCCATCAACATTCCACTGGAATGTTGCAACCTCAAGATGGACTTTTACGGTGAAGTACGGCAGGTGGGTTTCACTTGACTGCTACCATACTTTTATCAGTAGATGAATGATTAATGACTGGATTCTCAGATGGCTTTAAAAATGTGTTTTCAATAACTCTGTCTCTTACCTTTGGTCCTGGTACCTCACAAGCATATAGCTATTTAATTAACATGCATCAAAAGAGTCCTGAAACTCTATGGGTCCAAGTCTGATATAGCCTCAGTTCAGTTCAGTTCATTTCAGCCGCTCAGTCGTATCTGACTCTTTGCGACTCCATGAATCACAGCACACCAGGCCTCCCTGTCTATCAACAACTCCTGGAGTTCACTCAGACTCACGTCCATCCTACTACTTGCTTAACACTAAAACATAACATATGCAATTCCCATACTAGCCAAAATCATGCCCACATGATTTTTGATTTTTGTGTCACACACATGCCCACAAATGTTAACATTTTTAATGCAAGAAGTAACTTTATAGGAACTTTATCTACTTGGCACACCCTACACAGAAATTCATATTTCTGCTCTATTTAATTTCTTGTATTGGAAAAAAATTATGAAATTCAATTTGCAGCACTGTACTGTTTCTCTAAGTCTGATCTATCAGCCAACTGCAAAAATTACCCAGGGTACATCATAAAATTTAAGATTTCTGGAACACAATCAAAATTTACCAAATCCCTAGGTTTAGAGTCTAAGAACATAACATTTTGACCTGAGCCAGATTATTTTAAAGTGTACAGCTGTTTGAAAACACGAGTTAGAAATGCTTGCTGGAGATTCTACATCAGTTTTGTTCCACAAACTATATACATTTAAAATTGTAACTATTATCTCTGCAATCATTTCAAGGTACAACAAAAGGTCCTCAAAACAAATTGCTCTTTATTTCAGTAAGAAATTATCCAAGTACTTTAAAAATCCAAGAGAACATTTTACCAACAAATAAAGGTTATCTCATGGCCAGTCAGTCAGTTCAGTTCAGTCGCTCAGTCATGTGTGACTCTTTGCGACCCCATGAATCACAGCACGCCAGGCCTCCCTGTCCATCACGCACTCTCAGAGTTCACTCAGACTCATGTCCATTGAATTGGTGATGCCATCCAGCCATCTCATCCTCTGTTGTCTCCTTCTCCTCCTGCCTTCAATGTGGGAAATATTACTTTTGATATTCTTTCATAGGCTTCCTTCTGTGTTTTCAATGACTGTAACTGGTCATTCATATCAATCACTGCTATAAAAATCACTGTTTCTCTTGCTTATTTTCATGTGTGCACATCATTTGAAAACACAGGCATGCTCATGAATATATTATTTATATCTTTTGTATACCTATACATGTACGGACATCTGAAAACACACATATACATAGAAATATGTATCTGCATATACATATGTATGCATGAGTATGAGCATATACACACATACATACATGCCATACAAATGCATGTATACACATAAATGAAAATATGTGCAAAGCAAACACATGTGCACATGTCCCCATATACATATACATTTTTGACTCCAATGCTTTGTACCAGACATCCTTGAGAATATCACGGAAACAATTATTTACTTACATTCAGTTTTTTTTTCCATAGTGGTTTATGTTTCTTCTCTCAAATATAGAAGACTTTATAGTGATAGAAATGTTTGTTTATACCTTCTTCCCTCTGTTAAGCTAAGATTCTAATGACTTTATAGGCTGCATTCTACTATGAACATGATGATATATAATACTCTACTGTTAATCCCTTAGTCGTGTCCAACTCTTTGCAACCCTATGGACTGTAGCCTGCTGGGCTCCTCTGCTCATGGAGTTCTCCAGTCAAGAACACTGGAGTGGGTTGCCATTTCCTCCTCCAGGGGTTCTTCCCAACCCAGGGATAGAACTCAGGTCGCCTGCATTGCAGGCAGACTGTTTACCACCTAAGATACCAGGGAAGGCCTAAAATAATACTCTAACAAATGTCTGAATACTGGGAACAAGAAAATAAGGTGAAGAAGAGAATGAGAAAGTGAGTCAGTGAAGTGGAGAATAAATAAAAAGTGAAATCAGGATAATGAACATCAAAATGTATAGGCTTAATACCAAAAGCAACAAATTCACAGTGGAGGAAAGATCACAAAGAATTCCACAAAGTAGAAACTTGGAGAGTATGGGATTTAACAACTGCACATAACGCTGATTTTTCTTGGAATTAGTTTTCTTTACTTTGGATAGTGATATTTTTAATCTGACATATTAAAAATAACTTCAAAAAGAATCTTTTCAAACCTCCTCATTTAAAAAAGACTCATTAATTAATTAAAGTAAGAACACTCTTTATGAGTATATTGTAATGTTTGACTTTACTTTCATCCCTCTGACTTCTCTCAACTTAGGGTAGAAATAAACAGAGAAATGTCTTCCTACTCCATCTACCCTTACTGTACTTTGATGACTTCTTGAAAATATTTGAGTATATTTCTATAAAAATGTTTGATTTCCTAAGTAAGGTAGTGAATTTGGCAGATAAAAACCAAGATTTGTTATTTTTCTATAATATAATACGTAAGCTTTGGCCAAAAATCAAAACTTCAGAGCAATCATATACATTAAATAATATTTAGTTACTACATTGAAAAATGCTGCCATTGTTTTTGAAATTTAAAACAAAATCTTTCCTTATTTATATGTAATTTTCTTACTAGATTATTATTATAAAGCCCATCAACAAAAATCTTTTGGAAATTTAAACATAATTAAAAACATGGAAAATGATTGATATCAATAATTCTTTAAAATATCTTCATTGATAAAATTTTGACATTTCAGTAGTCTAATTTAACAAAACTATGGTGAAAGAAACCTATTCTTGCTACTAGATTTGTGACAGTTTTAAAATGAGGAGACTATATACTTACAACTTTCTATGAATAAAATTTCCATTTCTATTTTTTTTGTATTTGTACACTAAACAATAGCTTTGTATATCTAACAAGACTCACCAGTTAATTTTTTTTAATTTTATTTTTACTTTATTCTACATTACAATACTGTATTGGTTTTGCTGTACATTGACATGAATCAGCCACAGGTGTACACGATCTCCCAATGCTGAAGCCCCCTCCCACCTCCCACCCCATATCATCTCTCTGGATCATCCCGTGCACCAGCCCCAAGCATCCTTTATCCTGTATTGAACATAGACTGGCACTTCATTTCTTACATGATAGTATACATGTTTCAATGCCAGTCTCCCAAATCATCCCACCCTCTCCCTCTCCCTCAGAGGCCAAAAGTCCGTTCTATACCTCTGTGTCTCTTTTGTTGTCTCACATGCAGGGTCATCATTACTATCCTTCTAAATTCCATATATATGTGTCAGTATACTGTATTGGTGTTTTTCTTTCTGGCTTACTTCACTCTGTATAATCGGCTCCAGTTTCATCCATCTAAGACCCACCAGTTAATTTTAAAAATTACATTTCTCAATTTATTTGCCAAACTAGGTAGATATTTTTGTCCTTTTTTTTTTTTTTTGGTTTTTGTTTTTGCCTGTCTCAGACAACAATTTAGCCAGCGTAACAGTAACTGTAACAGAATGTTACTTGATTAATTTTATTTTGAAAGATCTTGTAGTACTAGGCTAGAGATTTTCTTTTAATTTTATATTCCTGTTATTTTCACTCACATATTTACCCTAACAGCATTATTTAGTATTTGTCAGGCAGTATGTATACCAAGTACTAGGAGGTCATACATCAAGGGATTTACATATAGTAATAAATTCAATCTGTCCAATGAAGAGAATTCCATTCATCATTGCAGCTAGGTTAAGCGATTCTTCCCAGGTTATACTGTAACTCATTGGGAAAGCCAGGATATAAATTGGCTTGAGGGGCTTTTGTCCCTTCTCCTGTTTTTTGAGCTGTTTGTTCACAATATATTGTTGTTATTTTAATTGTCATTTAATGTTTTTAAATTTATATATTGAAATAATTTGCCACAGAGAGTTGCAAAGGTAGTGTGGAGAGTTCTCTTGCAGATTTCATTCAGTTTCCCATAATGTTAAAAACTTGCATAACTATTATACAATTATGGAAACAAAGAAATTAATTTTGTTATAATTTATTAACTAAACTATGTATACATGTTTACAAATTTCACCATTTTTTTCCATTAAATATCATTTTCCTATTCTGAGATCCAGTCCAGGATCCCACACTGTATTTAGTTTTCTTGTCTCAGTCTCTTCAAATCAGTGACAGTTCTGTCTTTGCTGATCCTCAAAGATTTTAACACTTTGATACAATAATGGTCAGGTATGTTGTAGAATGTCCTGCACTTTTTGTGTATCTTATGTTTTCTCATGATTAGATTGAGGTTACAGACTTTAAGAAGAAAAGTCCATTTGATGTCTTCAGGGAAATAGGGTGTATATATATATATATATATATATATATATATATATATATATCTTAGTATTATTTATGTTAACATTTACCATTTGGTTAAGGTAATGTCTGTCAAATTTCTTTACCATAAAGATAGTATTATTTTCCATTTATAAATAATAAATATTTGGGATGATGTAATTTGAAGCTGTAAAATACTATATTTCACCTTAAACTTTTGTTCTACTAATTTGGAATCCATTGTGGTGAATTTAGTCGCTCAGTCATGTTCAACTCTTTGTGACCTCATGGACTGCAGCTTGCCAGGCTCCTTTGCCCATGAAGATTCTCCAGGCAAGAATACTGGAGTGGGTTGCCATGCCCTCCTCCAGGGGATCTTCCCAACCCAGAGACTGAACCCAGTTCTCCAGTATTGCAGGCAGATTCTTTACCATCTGAGTCACCAGGGAAGCACTTAGCATGCATTCAGTTCAGTTCAGTTGCTCCGTCATGTCCGACTCTTTGTGACCCCATGAATTGCAGCATGCCAGGCCTCCCTGTCCATCATCAACTCCCGAAGTTCACTCAAACTCATGTCCATCGAGTCAGTGATGCCATCCAGCCATCTCATCCTCTGTCATCCCCTTCTCCTGCCCCCCAATCCCTCCAGGATCAGAGTCTTTTCCAATGAGTCAACTCTTCACATGAGGTGGCCAATGAACTGGAGTTTCAACTTTAGCATCATTCCCTCCAAAGAAATCCCAGGGCTGATCTCCTTCAGAATGGACTGGTTGGATCTCCTTGCAGTCCAAGGGACTCTCAAGAGTCTTCTCCAACACCACAGTTCAAAAGTATCAATTCTTTGGTGCTCAGCCTTCTTCACAGTCCAACTCTCACATCCATACATGACCACTGGAAAAACCATAGCCTTTTGGTCTGCAATAAACATTATAGTGTTCTAAAATGATGATATTGCATTTCCCTCATGTTTACATTTATTAATTGATATTCTCCTGTAAGGAAGAGTTATCCTTTACCCTTCCCTATTATCTCTATATAAATTAAACAATAAGAAAACAAATGTCCCTGCTCTCCACCATATTTAGCAATTTGGGTTCTCTCACAGTTTTGCAGAGATCAATGTTTCCATCTGAAATTGATTTTCTTCTGCTTGAAGGGAATGCTTTAACATCCCTTACACTGCAGTTCTGCAAAGAAATTCAGCTTTGTTACTGTGAAGGTTTTATGTGGGCTTCATTTATGAAAGATATTTAAGAATAATAAATAAAGTAAATTAAGCAAAGAATTTTAGGGGATAGTTTTTATTCTTTCAGCTCTTTGTTTTTCCTTATTTATCCCACTGTCTTCTGGCTTCAATAATTTCTGAAGAAAAGTCTACAATAATATTTACCTTTACTCCACTGTTGTTGTTTAGTCACTAAGTTGTGCTTTACTCTTTTGCAACCCCATGGACTACAACCCACCAGGCTCCTCTGTCCATAGGATTTCCCAGGCAAAAATACTGGAGTGGGTTGCCATTTACTTCTCCAGGGGTTCTTCCTGCCCCACAGATTCAACCTGCATCTCTTGCACTGGCAGGCAGATTGTTTACAACGGAGCCACTAGGAAAGCCACTTTACTCCACACCAGGGATAAATATTTTAGGTTTTGTGGGCCACATACTGTCTCTGTTGCATATTCTACTTTAAAAAAAAAAGTATAAAAACTTTTCATCTTTTGGGTCATACACAAAAGAGGCTTCATAACAGTTTTGGCATGTGGATCATATTTTATTTACTTCTGCTTTGTATCTTTCTCTTTTGTGGCTTTTAAGGTTTTCTTTGTATTGTTGTTACTAATTTTAAAAATAATTATGAATTGCCTTGGTGTAATTTTCTTCATACTTTCTCTTGGTATTTGCTTACTCTCTTGGGTCTTTGGGCTTATATTCATAAAATTTGTAAAAATTTGGCCATAATATTTTTTTCTTACCTTATACCCTCTATTGGACTCCAATTTCACATATGTTAGATTGCTCACATATATTTATCTTACTCCACAAGTTTCTTTTTCCTCTGTTTTTTTTTTCATTTTTAATCTCTATATTTCATATTATGATAGTTTATGATATCATGTGTACAAGTTTACTAACATTGCTTTCCTTCTAGAGAGTATAATCTGATACTAAACCTATCCAGTGAATTTTTCATTTCAGATTTATATTTATATTTTTTGTCAGGTATTCCATCTGATTATTCTATATTGAAAGTGAAAGTGTTAGCTGCTCAGTCTGTGTCTGACTCTTTGCAACCCCACGGACTATAGCACGTCAGCCTTCTCTGTCCAATGAGTTCTCCAGACAAGAATGCTAAGGTGGGTTGCCATGCCCTTCTCCCGGGGATCTTACTAACTCTGGGATCAAACTCAGGTTTCTCTCATGGCCGGCAGATTCTTTACAGTCGGAGCCAGCAAGGAAGCCCCTAGTTATTCTATATTTTCCACTTATCTTTCATTATGTTCATATTTTCCTTTAAATCTCTAAGCATGTTTGTAATTGATTTTATAGTCTTTGTTGGCAAATTTCCAAATTCCTGTCATTTTTTTTTAGAATATTTACATTGATGAATGTTTCTTGATACCAGACTCATTCTCCTGATTCTTCACATGTGTGTAATTTTTGCATTAGATGCTTGTGAATGTTATGTTGTTAAGTGCTGACATCTGTGTTAAGTGTTGACATTTCTTTAAAGAGTAATGGACATAGTTTTAGTAGGCAGTTAAGTTACTTGTTGATTAGTTTGATCCTTTTACAGCTTTTTAAAATTTTTCAAGAGGAAGTCTAGAGTAGTATTTCCTCTGGTGTTAATTTTAGCCTGCAACTAAGGCATGATTCTTCTGGAGACTCTCCACGCAATGTCCTATATATTAATGTGTCTCCACTCTGGATGATTAGAACTTGAATACTGCCTAGCTTTGTATGATCTTGGGAACTATTTGGTTTATAACTCCTTGGCAACTGTTCTTTTCTTTGAAGATGTCCTTTGTCTGCTCTTTAGGGTTTTACTCTTAATGTATGCAGATTAGAATTCTTAAAGATCAGGAAGGCCCCTAGGTAGATTTCTGGAACTATTTTAGTGTCTCTCTCTTATTTTATGTTTTCTATATTGTTAATCTGAGCCATCCTAAAAGTCCTTTTTAGCATCCTAAAAGTCCAGTTCTAATGTCAACATAACAAAACCACAGATATCAGTTTAGGTTCCCGTCACTGTACTACATTCTATATATTTTCTCCAAGCGTAAAGTTACTGTGATTTGTTTTCCAAGGATAATAGTTTCGTACTTCCTGTAACATCTAAAACTGTTTGACATTGTTTGTCCAGTTTTCTACTTGTTTATGAAAGGAGGCTAAGACCCTATTACACCTTTGGATCTTAATCACTACCAAGTTTTGAGCAGAAGAGTGTTGCAGCTAACAAATTCTGACATTCACTTCTCAAAAGTGTACTCTCTTCACCCAAGTTAGTGAAATCTAGCACTGCCTGATCTGTTTATACCAACATGCTTTTCTATGACCGTTCTTCCTACGTTCTTCTGATTACAACCATTATCTAATATTTTACTTTTTGTGTTAAAGAGAGTTATCAGCCACTACACACTATTTTTTTCACATTCCCTGTGGCAAATGCATGGTGTATGAAATAAAAGATATATATGAATTACTGGTTCATAGTGTACCATGAAACTGATGGATAATCTTGACATTTATTAATCTTGATTAACTAAGATGGACCTTGGAAGCATTTAGCTGAAAAGATTTAACATCATCACATAATGGAACTGTGTCTGGCAGTCAGTGATCAATGTTTATCTATAGAATGAATGAATGCTTAGAGTCATTTGCAGGTGTTGAACACTGTCTCCTGTAGACCATAATTTTATCTGATTGAAAGTGATCCTGTATTTTTTATGCCACATTTCCTTTCTCAAGTCTAGTTGCATAATGAACTGAAGCTATAAAATTCCTGGTATGTAACCTAGATGTTATTTGCCCATTAAAGCACTGCATCTAAGTGTAGTATAGTGTACCTGTTAGCCCAGAGGTAATCTTAAATGAGATTACTGGGAAAGTGAAGAAAAAGGAGAACAGAGATGAAGAGGGGAGTGGGAACAGAAAAGGCTCTTCAGTGAACAAACTTACAATTTTGGATAAGATACGTAAAACATGAATTTTGTTGCACTGCCATCCTCTCTTTAAAACTATTTCATTTTCTGAGTTCCTATGAATGTATCTGTTCCCACGTTGAATGCCACAGAATGCAGTACTTCCTACAGCCTCAAAACCAAGCTTTTAATTACTGACATCTGTCTTTGTGAGTTGAGGTGCTCACAGAATTGCAGTGAGACACATGAATGAATAGAGGTACTCACACTTTCCTCTCGTAAAGATTAAAAGCAACTTGACATTCTTTATATTCCTTTATTTAGGCTGAAAGTCTTAGGAATTTTTCAGTTACAAGTTTTAGATCCTTAAAATGGTAAATATGTTCAGTAAAACATGATTAACTTCTGATATTTTGGCTTTCAGTCTTCCCAGATATATTTACCATATACCAATATTTTGTCAAAAATATTATTTTTCTTTTCTAAATCAGAAATCAAAATGTAATGATAAATTTATTGAACAAATTGAAAATGGATGTATTCTCTGGTGAGTTGCCAATGGATAGACAATAGTTATTTATTATTACCTGCTAGTAAATTGGAGCTATGAAACAGGTAATTTTAAAAACATTATTATCGATAATTTTAGTGCCAAATCTATGCCATTATGTCACTTAATAACTTAGCAGAGTCTTTAATTATTTTGCAATAATAATATCAACTTTAAAACATGAGATATATACAGATATAGACATACAGGTATCAGTAACAAATGTCTTACTGCCATACTAAAAAGCAATTTTCAGTTAAAAGAACTTAATTTTTGGTGGCATGAATTTCATAGACCACATATTTACATGTCAAAGAAATGAGTATATGAATGTATACTCACATATATATGAATATAGATTTAGAATATAAAATTTAATTTATAATTCTACTTGTGTGCAGAAACCTGAACCTTATTAAATAATCTTTTGAATTTTCCCCAGTAAATTTACAGTTCTTTCCTGTCCCTCCCCAACCGTTGACCTGCTTATAAGTTCTAAATTGCAGGGAATATAGGTAATCTAATAGGATGTTGTGAAAGTGGGGAGTAGGAATCTAGTCTTTTTGTCCATAGCAGGCACTGCTAGTAAAACCAATACAAATAAAAGTGTTGTAACATTTATGGAATATTTATACATCCCTATATTTGGAAAACTCAGCAGTGGCCACAGGACTGGTAAAGGTCAGTTTTCATTACAATCCCAAAGAAAGAATGCTCAAACTACCGCACAATTGCACTCATCTCACACGCTAGTAAAGTGATGCTCAAAATTCTCCAAGTCAGGCTTCAGCAATACGTGAACCGTGAACTCCCTGATGTTCAAGCTGGTTTTAGAAAAGGCAGAGGAACCAGAGATCAAATTTCCAACATCTGCTGGATCATGGAAAAAGCAAGAGAGTTCCAGAAAAACATCTATTTCTGCTTTATTGACTATGCCAAAGCCTTTGACTGTGTGGATCACAATAAACTGTGGAAAACTCTGAAAGAGATAGGAAGACCAGACCACCTGACCTGCCTCTTGAGAAATCCATATGCAGGTCAGGAAGCAACAGTTAGAACTGGACATGGAATAACAGACTGGTTCCAAATAGGAAAAGGAGTATGTCAAGGCTGTATATTGTCACCCTGCTTATTTAACTTCTATGCAGAGTACATCATGAGAAATGCTGGGCTAGAAGAAGCATAAGCTGGAATCAAGATTGCTGGGAGAAATATCAATAACCTCAGATATTCAGATGACACCACCCTTATGTTAGAAAGTGAAGAGGAACTCAAAAGCCTCTTGATAGAAAGTGAAAGAAGAGAGTGAAAAAGTTGGCTTAAAGCTTAAGATTCAGAAAATGAAGATCATGGCATGTGGTCCCATCACTTCATGGGAAATAGATGGGGAAACAGTGGAAACAGTGTCAGACTTTATTTGGGGGGCTCCAAAATCACTGCAGATGGTGATTGCAGCCATGAAATTAAAAGATGCTTACTCCTTGGAAGGAAAGTTATGATCAACCTAGATAGTATATTAAAAAGCAGAGACATTACTTTCAACAAAGATCCGTCAAGTCAAGGCTATGGTTTTTCCAGTGGTCATGTATGGATGTGAGAGTTGGACTGTGAAGAAGGCTGAGAACCAAAGAATTGATGCTTTTGAACTGTGGTGTTGGAGAAGACTCTTGAGAGTCCCTTGTACTGCAAGGAGATCCAACCAGTCCATTATAAAGATCAGTCCTGGTGTTCTTTGGAAGGACTGATGCTAAAGCTGAAACTCCAATACTCTGGCCACCTCATGTGAAGAGTTGACTCACTGGAAAAGACTCTGATGCTTGGAGGGATTGGGGGGCAGAATGAGAAGGGGATGAAAGAGGATGAGATAACTGGATGGCACCACCAATTTGATGAAAAAGATTTTGGGTGAACTCTGGGTGTTGGTGATGGACAGGGAGGCCCGGCGTGCTACAGTTCATGGGGTCGCAAAGAGTTGGACATGACTGAGCAACTGAACTGAACTGATACTAGGTACTGGGGCTTCTCAGGCGGCCCTAGTGGTAAAGAACCCACTGCCAGTGCAGGAGATGTAAGAGATGCTGGTTCAATCCTTGGATCAGTAAGATCCCCTGGAGGAGAGCATAGCAACCCACTCCAGGATTCTTGCCTGACAGATAAGCCTGGCAGGCCATTGCAAAGAGTCAGAAACGACTGAAGATACTTTCACTTTCAATGAAGTACAGTTATTACTATCCATGTTTTTATAACGAAATATGATGCACAAAGCAGTTAAAAACCTGAGCCAAGTTTTAGGCAGCAATTAAGAGACAGAGCTGAAGTTTGAACACAATAGTGGGTCTCCAGAGCTAGAGTTTCAAATGTCTTTGCTCTGCAGCCTCTCACTATTGTCTATGCCTTGGATGTAATGAGTCCTCCATTTCACAGAAGCTGAGGATTTCATGCTGTATTTGGAAGTTTTTGTGCTACATTCCGCAATGGCTCTTCATCTCTGTCCTTCCAGAGTGCTCACTTACCAGATCACAGCTGTGCCACTCAGAGTAATGCAAGGGGAATAAAATGATATGAATGCTCACTTCTAGGATCTGTTGGGGCTCAGAGGAGCTCTGGGATTCATGTCTATCAGTCAAAAACCCCATTTAAGGATCACTTTTGTATTCTCGAAACCATGGTTTGAGGAATCTCCTAAGTGTTAATAGTTTCCCAAACAAGAAGGTAAACATTCTCTTGTTCCATCCAGGGGTACAATGACTTCAATAATTTTTACTTCCAGAGGGCACTTATCCATAGCTATCTTTCATTTCTATCTCACTTATCTCAGTCCCAGATTTTTTATGAAGATTTCCCAGGTGAGAAAAATTCATTCTAATAGAATATTTATTTTTATATGTCAGTTATTTAGGTCAAGATCATAGTTTCAAAGCTTAACAGACTCCTTATCATGCAACTTACAACCTTTTGGTCAAGACTGTTGCATCTCCCTTGAATTCAAAAGTATACTTTGAAATTTGAAACATAAAAAGTTATTTTTTTCTTAAATCTTCTCCTTGCTCTATTTTCTCTTCCTTGAGATAGTAAACCTAAAATAGTCTCCTTGAAATGGGGAGAAGCGGCATATGGGGGGAAATTCAATATTAAAAACACATTGATGAGTATTTCAAAATATTTTCCTATCATGACCTCAAAGTTCTAATTTTAAAGAATTTGGGAATTATCTCTATAGTTATTGCCAGACATCTTACATTAAAATGTGTTTTGTGGTCTCTTCCTTTCAAAAGAGCTTGGGGGTTCTGATGCAAATTCTAAGCCTAAAGAATTAGAATCTCTCTTCTGCTTTTTAAGATGTAGGATGAAAAGTAAAAATATTTGAGAGGAGCCAAAAATAGTTGATTCTAGCCTTAGGTATGCCAATGAGTAGTCATGCTGCCTAGAACTCATCACTCAAATCTTAGTCTGTGGATTACCCAACTAATGCTTCTGGAGCAAAATGTATGGGTTGGACACTTAATATATGCCATTTATTCAAATATCACACTCAGCACTGTCAGAAAGTATAAATAACTTATCTACGGTCTTAAGGGAATTAATTACCTGTCAAAATTGTGACTGAAGTAAGCTATGGACTATTCCAATATAAAACATCTTAATTATCTATTAGATTATACATGTGCTAAGTTGCTACAGTCTTATCTAACTCTTTGTGACCCTATGGATGTTAGCTCACTAGGTTCCTCTATCCATAGAAGTCTCCAGGTAAGAATACTGGAGTGGGTTGCTTCCTCTAGGGGAACTTCCCAACCCAGGGATCAAATTTTTATGTCCCTTGCATTGGCAGGTGGGTTCTTTACCACTAGTGCCACCTGGGAAGCCCATCTATTATATATATATATACCTATTTTTTCTTACCTGTGGTTTGTTTGAAAATATTATTTTGGGTAACAGAACTGGATGCTTGCTAACCCAAACACTTTACCAGATGTCTTCTCTTCACATTTCTTATTTTGTATACCTATATTCTATGTATGTCTTCATATAAATATACACATATAAAATAAAATATAAGTATTTTATTTTTTAAACTCTTAGACATGAAGGCTTATTAATCTCTCCAAAATTTGTTAATCATACTCACTTTCCTTGTGACGGGTGTTATGGACCCAAAAGGGTGGAATTTATCCTGAGCTATCTCCTCCAGGGCTAACATTCACATTAGGCAATGTGTAATGTTTTCTCGCCATGCATGCTGTCAGGCTGACATCAACAGTGAAATATGTGAATTAATACTTATACAAAGAAACATGATTTTTGCATTATAAGAAATGTCATTTTAAAAGGACAGTATGCAGTGATAAACAATGTATGGGCCTGTGTTGGAAATCAAATAATGTAAAGGCTTTTGTAGGTTCCATGGAGAATATATTCACTAACTGAACTATATCACATTTGTCATTGCACTGAAATACTGGCTTGATTTACAAACATTAGTGAACTATTTTCCAGAACTTCTGAATGACAACTTTTTTGTAATTGATAGTTTTTGCACATAATTTAGTTTGCTTAAATGCAGAGCTTAGAACTTTGGTAGTTTGCATCTGGAAACTATGTGGGTTTTTTTGTTTTGTTTTTTAATTTAAGTGATAAAGGTGAAATTTTTAGTTGTAAGTTCTGTAAAAATAACTCTATTAAGGACTATGAATCTCCTATCTTGTGATTTAATTTTTCAGACATTTTCATGTATTTTAACCAAGAGTTTCTCGTTTCTCACAAATGCAGTTTGGAACATAGTATGGGAAGGTATCATAGGTCTAGGACAACACAGGAAAAACCTAGCAAAGGGCATATCTCCTACCACACACAAGCTTTATGGAAATAATAAGTATAACAACATCTTAGAGTTTGTAAAAATATGTATATATATCCATGTTGAAAAGAGATTATGACAGTATCAGTCAGTCAGTGAGTTCAGTGGCTCAGTCATGTCTGACTCTTTGAGACCCCATGGGCTGCAGCACACCAGGCTTCCTGTCCATCATCAATTTCCGGAGCTTCCTCAAACTCAAGTCCATTGAGTCAGTGATGCCACCCAACCATCTCATCCTCTGTCATCCCCTTCTTCTCCTGCCTTCAATCTTTCCCAGCATCAGAGTCTTTTCCAGTGAGTCAGTTCTTCCTGTCATGTGGCCAAAGCATTGGAGCTTCAGCTTCAGTGTCAGTCCTTCCAAAGAATATTCAGGATTGATTTCCTGTAAGATTGACTGGTCTGATTTCCTTGCAGTCCAAAGGACTCTCAAAAGTCTTCTCCAGCACCACAGTTCAAAAGCATATTGGCCCCTAATTTCACAAAAGCATGACTTCCAGTCTGTTTTTAGATTTCATCGTCTGATGTGGTGTTTCTCAATCTAGGCTGCACACTGGAATCACCTAGCAAGTTTTAAAAATATGAGTCCTCAACCTAGAGATTCTAATAGGGCATTGCCTGGGCATCTGGATCACTAAGAGCTCCTCAAGAGATTCCAATATACAGCCAGGGCTGAAATTCTAGACTAGTAGCCCTTTGTAAAGTCTCAAGACATGTTCACTAATGTATTTGGGCTGTTGACTCTACCACCTATCTCAGATGGCTGCCTTATTATCCTTCTGCTTTAGCAAATAAACCAGATATTACTCTCAAAGCAATGGTGCTCTATCCTAAATCTGTTACATCTGACTTTCTGTTGAAGATGCAGCTTATGCATCACTGGTACTTATCTCTGGAAGTTGCTCTGCCATGGATATTCCAATAATAGGCTCATAACAAGTCTGTTGGTGTTTATACATTACTCATGCTCCTGGTTTCATAACAGCTTCTCTTTAGACCAAGGGAAGGCTGGTACTAGATCTCTTGGCAAAGTAGGGCAAAGTTGTTAAAGTTTTTTTCTTTCTTATTTATCGTATCAAGCACAAGTCTGGAGGACCATCTCCTAGAATTTATTTATAGGGTAAAAAGGACTGCCTCCACTCACGTAAGGCTTAACAATGAGTCAGAAGGATTTAGTACAGTAAAAGGTAACTCTTAAGAGAATGAGGGAAAAATCTACAAACTTTCTTTGACTCATTGAAGCTCTCGACTGGGAAGTTTCTTAAATAAGTGAGGATAGTATGTACTGTAAAGCAGTAAAGCAAAAGGGCTTGAATCTACTTCTGGATTTTGGGGAAAAAAGTACATTAGAACACTGACACACAGCAACTTGGCACACTTGGTCAGAACAATAAATAAATAAATAAATAAATAAAAGGTGTGAAGCACTTAACTTTGCCTATGCTGCTCTCAGTCTCTAGGAAACATGAACTCTGATTACTGAAGAACAGCTTTATAGCCTCCAAGGAAGAGTGTGATGACCTCACAGTAGAGGGTGGAAAGAGGTGGTTAATCCTGGGTCCAGAGCTGGCAAGAACGGAGTGAAAACTGCATTAATAAGAGAGAAATGCCCAGTACTTTTTACCATTATTGCTTGAGCAAAATGAATAACAGTTCAATCAGCTTGGACTTGTGCATCAGAGGACAACCTAGCCTGCAGGAATGACCAGTGTGCAACAAAGAGCTCAGACCCAGAGATCAGCATAAGACAGTCATTTTCCCTAACTCTTCAAAAAGAGCAAGTAAGGGGCAACTCTGATATCATCTAAGACCAGAAGCAAGGGAAGGGCTGAGTAACTTTACATAAGATAAACTAAAAGGACTGTTGAAATTGTGATTCTAAGCTTTCACAAGAGTTGGTATTTGCTTTTCAGAAAACAGCTGTGTATGGACTCACTCCAGTATTCTTGCTTCAAAATCCCACCGACAGAGGATCCTGGCTCCCAAAAGTCGGACATGACTGTAACAACTTAACATTCATACACACATGGACTCAGAAGATCAGATTGATAGTTTTTTGTTTTGTTTTGTTTTCAAAGCACATTAGGATTTTTGTGTACACACTGTATCAAGATGGACCAGGAACAGCCTCATGATCCTTCCCTCCCATGGAATCTTGAGTTTCGCAATTCTTTACCTACTTTCTTACCACAATAAAAGACAAAATCACAATGCATCTATCTCCTGAATCCTCATATCCATCTTCACTACCTGAATCTGACTCTATTTTCCCTGTCTGATAACTCCATCTTATCCTATCAGCTCTTTCACATAAGGTTTTAAACATGTACACACATGTCCCATCACAAAATTATTAAGTAAAATATGTAAGCGAATAAAACACACAGCTCTTCTCAACTCTGCATATTCTCAGCTACTACTCTATTTACATTTATAGCTAATATAATTACCCCAATCTGGAAATGGCAACCCACTCCAGTGTTCTTGCCTGGGGAATCTCAGGGACGGGGGAGCCTGATGGGCTGCCGTCTGTGGGGTCGCACAGATTCGGACACGACTGAAGTGGTTTAACAGCAGCACCATACTCATTGTCTGGGCTTCCCAGGTGGCACTAGTGGTAAAGAACCCACCTGCCAATGCAGGGGACTTAAGAGACACCGGTTCAAACCCTGGGTCGGGAAGATCCCCTGGAGGAGGGCGTGGCTACCACTCCAGTATTCTTGCCTGAAGAATACCATGGACAGAGAAGCCTGGCAGGCCACAGTCCAGAGAATTGAAAAGAGTCGGACAGGACTGAAGCAACTTAGCACAGCACAGTTCAGTTCAGTTCAGTTGCTCAGTCGTGTCCAACTCTGCGACCCCATGAGTCGCAGCATGCCAGGTCTCCCTGTCCATTACCTCACTCAGACTCATGTCCATCGAGTCCGTGATGCCATTCAGCCATCTCATCCTCGGTCGTCCCCTTCTCCTCCTGCCCCCAATCCCTCCCAGCATCAGAGTCTTTTCCAAAGAGTCAGTTCTTCTTATGAGGTGGCCAAAGTACTGGAGTTTCAGCTTTAGCATCATTCCTTCCAAAGAACTAGTCAATCTAATCACACTAGGACCACAGCCTGTCTAACTCAATGAAACCAAGCCATGCCTGCGGGGCAGCCCAAGATGGGAGGGTCATGGTGGAGAGGTCTGACAGAAAGTGCTCCACTGGAGAAGGGAATGGCAAACCTCTTCAGTATTCTTGCCTTGAGAACCCCATGGACAGTATGAAAAGGCAAAATGATAGGATACTGAAAGGGGAACTCCCCAGGTCAGTAGGTGCCCAATATGCTACTGGAGATCAGTGAAGAAATAACTCCAGAAAGAATAAAGGGATGGAGCCAAAGCAAAATCAATACCCAGTTGTGCATGTGACTGGTGATAGAAGCAAGGTCTGATGCTGTAAAGAGCAATAATGCATAGGAACCTGGAATGTCAGGTCCATGAATCAAGACAAATTGGAAGTGGTCAAACAGGAGATGGCAAGAGTGAACATAGACATTCTAGGAAATCAGCAAACTAAAATGGACTGGAGTGGGTGAATTTAAATCAGATGACCATTATATCTACTACTGCGGGCTGGAATCCCTCAGAAGAAATGGAGTTGCCATCATGGTCAACAGAAGAGTCCGAAATGCAGTACTGGATGCAATCTCAAAAATGACAGAATGATCTCTGTTCATCTCCAAGGCAAACCATTCAATATCACAGTTATCCAAGTCTGTGCCCCAACCAGTAACGCTGAAGCAGCTGATGTTAAACGGTTTTATGAAGACCTACAAGACCTTTTAGAACTAACACCCCAAAAAGATGTCCTTTTCATTATAGAGGACTGGAATGCAAAAGTTGGAAGTCAAGAAACACCTGGAGTAACAGGCAAATTTGGCCTTGGAATGTGGAATGAAGCAGGGCAAAGACTAATATAGAGTTTTGCCAAGAAATTGCACTGGTCATAGCAAACACCCTCTTCCAACAACACAAGAGAAGACTCTACACATGGACATCACCAGATGGTCAACACCGAAATCAGACTGATTATATTCTTAGCACAGCACAGCACATACTAATTGTTTAAAATAGTTTTGTCCACAGTCATCCCAAAAATATGTTTGCAAAACTCTAATGACAGTTATCCCTAAATTTAAAGACACTTTGCAGTCTTATTTACCTTCTGAAACATGCTCTGTGGATTTTTGCATTTTGTAATATATTTTTGGGCTTCCCATGTGGCGCTGTGGTAAAGAATCAGTTCTTGAGTGATCCCCTGAGTAGGAAATGACAACCCAGTGCTTCTGCCAGGAAAATCCCATGGACAGGGGTGCTTGATGGGCTACAGTCCATGGGGGTCACAAAGAGACATGAACTGAATCCACATACACAATATATTTTCATTCTTAGTTCTGTCTTTCTGGCCACTTTATTTTCCTTTATTAGCTCTTCTTCTTTAGATGCTCTTTAAAAAATTAATGCTCCCAGGATTTTGAATTGAGAGATGCCATCTGTTTATATGGCTTGAGCTATCTCTTTTATATTTTAATGACTGAAAATACTGTTCTCAACCTGATTTTCTTTCCTAAATGCCAGAAATATTTATTCAAGTAGATAATGACTCTCTTCACTACTCAAGCTCAATGTTGTTGTTGTTCAGTCACTCAGTCATGTTCTATTCTTTGCAACCCCATGAACTACGGCACGCCAGGCTTCCCTGCCCTTCATCATCTCCTGAAGTTTGCACAAACTCCCATCTGTTGAATCAGTGATGCTATCCAACCATCTCATCCTCTGTCATCCCCTTTTGCTCCTGCCTTCAATCTTTCTAGCATCAGAGTCTTTTTCAATGACTTGACTCTTCCCATCAGGTGGCCAAAATATTGGAGCTTCAGCTTCAGCATCATTCCTTGCAATGAATATTCAGGGTTGATTTCATTTAGGATTGGCTGGTTTGATCTCCTGGCTGTCCAGGGGACTCTCAAGAGTCTTTTCCAGCACAGGAGTTCCAAAGCATCAATTCTTCAGTTCTCAGCTTTCTTTATGGTCCAACTCTCACATCCATACATGACTACTGGAAAAACTATAGGTTTGACTATACAGACTTTGTTGGCAAAGTGATGTTTTTGCTTTTTAATATGCTGTCTAGTTTTGCCATAGCTTTTCTTCCAAGGAGAAAAGGCCTTTTAGTTTCATGGTTGCAATTACCGTCTGCAGTGATTTTCGAGTCCAAGAAAATAAAGTCTGTTACTGATTCTACTTTTTCCCATCTATTTGCCATGAAGTAATGGGATCAGACGCCACGATCTTCATTTTTGAATGTTGATTTTACGCCAGCTTTTTAAGTGAGCTTTTCACTCTTCTCTATCACCTTCATCAAAAAGCTGTTTAGTTCCTCTTTGATTTCTGCCATTAGGATGGTGTCATCTGCATATTTGAAGCTATAATTTATATTTTTCTAGGACTCTTCATTTCAGCTTTAGCTTCACCTGCCTGGCATTTCTCCTGATGTACACTGCATATAAGTTAAATAAGCAGGGTAACAATATACAGCCTGATGTACTCCTTTCCCAGTTTTGAACCAGTCCACTCTTCCATGTCTGGTTCTAACTGTTGCTTCAATGTACCTAAAAATAAATCATCTTCTTGGATTCCACATCTACTTCTGTGGAACTATCACCACCTCTATCTTCCTGGTTAGCCTTTAGTTTGGAAGCGCACTTCATTTGTCTTTCTTAATGCTCTCCCCAACTTGTTTACTTGTTCCATTTGTTCAGAAGCTACTCAAGCCACCAACATTTGTTTACCTTAAGTGCCATGGAAAACTTCTTAATTGATGTTGTTTTATCTGCTGTTACTCCCCTTTAGATCACTTCTCTTGTCAAAGGGTGACTGTTTTTACATGCAAATATAAATATGCTACAGTACTAAACAGCATTAGGATTAAAGAACAATCTTCTTAACATATTTTACAAGTTGTGTCATAATCTGCTGTCAGCCATGTTGAAATATTTCCACCCTCTGGTCTCACTATACATGTTTTTCTAAACCCAAGAGCTCTTCCTGCCTCCAGGGGCAATTCCTACTTAGCCTACAGAATCCATCTCAAGTACTTCTTTCTTCAAAAAGCCTATTAATTGATAAGTGTAAACTAGATGCCTCAAGTGATAATGTCAACTCATGGTACCCTTTTTCTGTTTATAAATCATTTAATATAAAACGTGTTGAATAGTCTCCATTTTCTCCATTGAATCACAAGTTTCTGAAGGAAAAACACTGTCTCATGCATATTTGTATTCTTATTTCCCAGCAAACTTACTAGAAGCAGCCAAAATAAATGTATACTTAACAAATAAAAGTATAACAATGTACATATATTTCAGGATTCTGTAATCAAATTCATGTACCTACTAGACACTAGTGTGAGACGTTGAGTGCATGAGGATATCTATGCATCTTAACTCACATTTCTATGAAGAGCAACTCTACTTAAAATACAACATACACTTTTACTGAAATATCACCCCAATATATTTTAAATAATGGCAGAAACAAAAGTGGATCCCTGAATTATGTAGGAGAAAGTCTGGAATTGATATTTTTGATAAATGAGATATGATAATGTGAACTCCTTAAAACTGTTTTTCTTTTGTTCTGATTTTTGTGATGATTTGGAAGTTTCCTTAAGAGAGATGGAGAAAGGAAACCCAAGACAAAAAAAAAAAAAAGAAAAAGAAAAGAAGAAGTCCTATTAGATTGGATCAACCCTGCACCATCTAATTTGTAGCAGGGGCACTGTCCCTAGTTACAAATTAATACTTATTGAAGATCTACTTTTCATCTATTTCTTTCACTTTCTCTCTTGCCTTTTAAAATTTTGTTGCTCTACCATCTGAGCACTATTTGTGAATATGTAAATAAGTAAGGCAAGAATATTCCACTCTAGAGTTTGCTGCTGCTAAGTCGTTTCAGTCGTGTCCGACTCTGTGCAACCCAACAGATGGCAGCCCACCAGGCTCCCCCCGTCCCTGGGATTCTCCAGGCAAGAATACTGGAGTTGGTTGCCATTTCCTTCTCCAATGCATGAAAGTGAAGTCGCTCAGTCGTGTCTGACTAGTCGCGACCCCACGGACTGCAGCCTACCAGGCTCCTCTGTCCATGGGATTTTCCAGGCAAGAGTACTGGAGTGGGATGCCATTTAGGTATGTATGTTTATAAGCTCACATTTCATAGGTCAACAAGGTATAAAGGAGTAGTTTATAAATGACTGAGATAGTTCAACAATACAAAAGGGCATAAAAATCAACTATATCTGGAAGTCACATGCAAATTAACTTTTTTACTATAAATTATGAAGCATGTTTGAGATATATTAAATAATAATCTATCTTGCTGGTTTTTTAATGTCTAAAAGACAAAAACATCAAAACAGCAATGAATTTTACATAATTTTACATTTGAGTTCTTCACACAGGGCTTGCCAGAGGATTTGATCTGTATAATGCTGGAGTCAACAAAGAAATTGAAGTGTCCTACACACCCCTGTGGCTCAATGGTAACGATCTGCCTGCCAAAGCAGGAGACACAAGAGACGAGGGTGCATTCCCTGGGTCAGGAAGATTCTCTAAAAAGGAAATGGCAACCTACTCCAGTATTACTGGCTGGAAAATTCCATGGACAGAAGAGTCTAGCAGGCTACAGTCCATGTAGTTGCCAAGAGTCAGACACGACTGAGCACACATGCATAAATACTTTGTAAGCATGCATTTTTCATTTAAAAATGAACAGCTTAATAAGTGAATTTTAAATTATCCAAAAAGCTATGTTTTGTTTTGTTTTTTCCCAGTAGTCATGTGTGGATATGAGAGTTGGGTTATAAAGAAAGCTGAGTGCCAAATAATTGATGCTTTTGAACTATGGTGTTGGAGAAGACTCTTAAAAGTCTCTTGGACTGCAATGAGATCCAACCAGTCCATCCTAAAAGAAATCAGTCCTGAATATTCATTGGAAGGACTGATGCTGAAGCTGAAACTCCAATACTTTGGCCACCTAATACAAAGAACTCACTCATTTGGAAAGAGCCTGGTGCTGGGAAAGATTGAAGATGGGAGGAGAAGGTCAGGGCAGAGGTTGAGATGGTTGGATGGCATCACCGACTTGATGGACATGAGTTTGAGTAAGCTTCAGGAGTTGGTGATGGACAGGGAAGGCTAAACTTTGTTCCCAATTTGTTTACAAAACCCAAGATACCTTTCCCCCACAAAAAAGCAGTGCTGTTCACTAATAAGATTCTATTTAAAAGCTTTACATCCTTTAATTGCTCAAGAACAGCTATTTTAAACAAAAAGAATGAAACTTTAAATATAATTAGAAAGAGAAGGGGGTAATCTTAATGATTTCATTTATTATTTATATAAAATGCCATTAAAATACCACTATTCCCATTTGAGTATGAATAATTAAACAGTAAATTTTATTTTTTAGCCTGTTTTTCAAAAGATATGTTACTACGGAAAATTATTTAATTTTGGGAATTTGCATAAAATGGTTAGGATATAGTCTAACTAACCACCCTGTGTTCTCTAATTAAGTGATTTTGAAAATTTAAGTGGACACACCTAAAAACTGGTGATAATATGTATATAATCTTCCCCGTCAATTTGGTAAAAACAAAAAAATAGATTTCTATAAGTATGAGCATTAGACAAAAAGACACTGTATGCATGTGTGTTGTGTATGTTAATGGTGTGTGCGTGCTAAGCCACTTCAATCATGTTTGACTCTTTTGAGACCCTGTGGACTGTGGCCCACCAGGCTCCTCTGTCCAAGGGATTCTCCAGGCTAGACTACTGGAATGAGTTGCCATGCCTCCTGTAGGGGATTTTCCAGACCCAGAGATAAGACCCGAGTCTCTTACATCTCCTGTATTAGCAACCAGATTCTTTACCACTAGAGCCACCTGGGAAGTCCATTTAAATGGAAGTCCATGTAAATGGTAACTGCATGTAAAATTAAATATAGGTCCTTGTTAGAGTGGTGAAAAATATTGCTCTCAATTACACTTATTTAAGGTTTATTTTTAGTTCACTACTTTAACATGAAGTTTGAATGAGCAATTATACATACTTTATCATTCACCATACACTTTTGTATTTTTCAGTGCAGCCCATATTGAGGCACATAAAGGCTGGTTGTTCTCCAATCTGACATTTTTATAAATGTAGCAGAATACATATAATATAAAATTTACCATCTTAACCACTTGTAAGTGTACAGATCAATAGTCTTAAGTACATTCACACTGCTCTATAACTAAACATATTACACTATGTCTTTAACGACAAGAAATGAGCTTATAATAAGATCATAACATACACATACTTCTCTTCATGAATCACAGCCTTGTGGTGAAGGAGCCTGTGTAACTTAATGAAGCTATGAGACATGCTGTTCAGGGCCAACCAAGACAAACAGATCATTGTGAAGAGTTCTGACAAAATGTGATTCACTGGAGGAGGAAATCGCAAACTGTTCCAATATTCTTGCAAGGAGAACCCCTGAACAGAATAAAAAGACAAAAAAATGACACTAGAAGATGAGCCCCAAAGGTTGGAAAGTGTCCAATATGCTACTGTGGAAGAGTGGAGAGCAGTTACTAACAGCTTCAGAAAGAACGAAGCGGCTGGGCCAAAGTGGAAATAACACTCATCTGTGGATATGCCTGATGGTGAAAGCAGAGTACAATATTATAATGAACAGTATTACATAGACCTGGAATGTTAGGTGAATGAATCAAGGTAAATTGCACATACTCAAGCAGGTGATGGTAAGAGTAAGAGTGAACATAGCAATCAGTGAACCAAACAAACAGGAATAGATGAATTTAATTCAGATGACTATTACATCTACTACTCTGGATAAGACTCTCTTAAGAGATGGGAATATCAGACCATCTTACCGGACTCCTGAAAAACCTATATCCATGTAAAGAAGTAACAGTTAGAATTGAACATGGGACAATGGACTGGTTCAAAATTGGGAAAGAAGTATGACAAGGCTGTATATTGTCACCCTGCTTATTTAACTTACATGCAGAGTACAACATGCAGAGGCAGGCTGTATGAATCACAAGATGAAATCAAGATTGCCAGAAGAAAGATCAACAACCTCAGATATGCAGGTCTATTCTAATGACAGAAAGCAGAGCGAAACTAAGAGTCTCTTGATGAAGATGAAAAAGGAGTGTGAAAAAGCTGGCTTGAAACTCAACATTCAAAAAATTAAGATCATGGCATCTGGTCCCATCTCTTCATGGCAAATACAAGGGTAAAAAGTGGAAGCAATGACAGATTTCATTTTCTTGGGCTTCAAAATCACTGCAGATGGTGACTGAAGCCATGAAATTAAAAGATGCTTGCTCCTTGGAAGGAAAGCAATGATAAACCTAGACAGCACTTTAAAAAGCAGAGTCGTCTTTTGATGCCATGACAAATATATCTTTGATATATGACAAAGGTCCATATAGTCAAAGCTATGGTCTTCCCAGTAGTCATGTACAGATGTGAGAACTGAACCATAAAGAAGGCTGAATGCCAAAGAACTGACGCTTTCAAATTGTGTTGCTGGGGAAAACTATTGAGAATCTCCTGGACAGCAAGGAAATCAATCCAGTCAATCCTAAAGGAAATTAACCCTGAATTATTCATTAAAAGGACTGATGTTGAAACCAAAGATTCAATACTTTGGTTACCTGATGAGAAGTCAACTTACTGGAAAATATCCTGATGCTGGGAACGATTAAAGGCAAAAGGAGCAGGGGGTGGCAGAGGATGAGATGTTTAGATAGCATCACAAGCTCAATGGACATGCATTTGAACAAACTCTGGGGAACAGTGAAAGACAGAGGAGCCAGGCCTGCTGCTGAGAGTCACACCATAGAGTGATAAACAGTCAGACACAACTTAGCAACTGACCAACAGCAACAACACATATAATCTATTACACAAACATAATATGGATATTTAACCTAACCTGAGGATTACCTGCTCTCAGATTATACATTTCATTGATCTTTTTCCATTAAAAAAATTGTCTCATCAACAAACTGTCTCATGCATCTTTTGCATAAGAATTATTTACTGAAAGCCTGATTTACAAAATCAACTACTGTAACTGTATGAGGACATGCTACATGATGTTTAGGTAACAACTCTCTTTTTACTAAACCGAACTGTACCACTACATAAATTTGAGAAAGCTAAATAACCTTTACTGTCTTATTTTCCTCATCTGTATTATAGGAATCATGATAGTTCTTATTCTATTATATGCAAATGGCCTAGTGGTTGGCAGAGCTGACCCTCATCAATGTTAACCATTAGCTAAGTGCTCAACATTTATATTGATTTTTGAATTAACATAAAGCTTAATTAGAAGGTTAAAACTAATTACTAAGAGAACCAATTCATGCAATCTAACTTTAGGATTTAATCTGTATAATCTCAAACTTCAATTCTGTTTCTTTATCCTGGATAAATGAACTTTAATTTTAAAAACTCATTTTCAGTAGCAATACGAATGAGGCAACATGATACAGCATAAAGGACATGGAATATATAGACATATTTGGACTAAATCTTAAATTTAACACCTCCCAGTTTTAATATTGAAGAAGACATTTAAAATTGTAAAGCCACGTAAGACTTCAACATCTTTCTCATTAAGTAGTGAAAAGAAATTTTATATTACCTCCCAGAAGGTATATATTTAAGGTTTATATAAGAAACACATATGATAGGCTACATACATTACTTTTGTTTTTACATTCATTTTGTTTTTAATTTTCCATTAAAATGAAAGCTTTAGTATATACACACAACACAAAATAAATACTAATTTCAAAGTTCTTGAAGTAAATTTATGAATTGCTTTTTAGATATATTAGGAATTTATGTAACAACTTATTACAAAAACAAGATATTTCTAGTTGTGAGGCTTGCTCAAGAAATTATTGAAGAAAAATTCTATAGTTTAAACTTTTATGGAAAAAACAAAACTATGGAGCGTTTAAAGCTATGCAGGATATATATACTTCATGAGACTTTGAAACACAGTTTTGCTTAAATACAGATGTCATGGTTTTCAATATAGATTTAAAAGAAAAGAAAAACTAAATGGCTAAAATGGGATTGAAGTAAACATAAGGAGAAATCTAATAAATACTATATTTACAGGAGCCATCTCACATGTGTGTAGATGTCATAAACCAGTTATGAGTTCTAATTTACTGACTGTAAAATCTGTTGAATAATTTTTTTTTTCTCTCACAAATCTGTATTAGAAACACATGCTTCTGAAAGAAACTGCATTAACATGACAGAAGAACATAGGAAATTAATATTTATTCTTCATTAAACAAGCTTTAAAATAAGTGTATTTCATATAAAATGAGAATCTTAAATGTGTATTTAATACCATTTTACAAGACTAGCTTCTTTTCTAATTTGTAGAATAGTTTCACTAAAATGTTTGCAGTGCTCTTATTGCATGTATTTTTTTATCCAATTCTGTTTTGTCAATGGCTAGAGCTAACTACATGAAAATATACCTTCAGTAAAATAAATGCGAACAGTTTTTAACCTGGAAGAAGAGTTTCCAGAGGATTTGTTATTGGAAATATTTCAAAATTCAAATACGAATTATTATCGAGAAACAAAACATTTGCCTATAAAATCCCTATGTGCTTTTAACATCTTCAACCTTAATTTCTGAAAGAAGATGGAAAGATTAAAGTGGAAAATAAAAGCAAATCACATCATATTTCTCTAATCCAAACACTTTTTGATGAAGAAAATGTTGGGATGGGGTTATCCTTTGCAAGAGCAAGGATAGTACTTACCTAAGGACACTTATCTGATTATTTGTGCTCAACAGACTCCAAGTTTTCCTTTCTTCTTAATTTCCTCACACTCATTCATTCACTTATTCATTCAATAGGTACTTTTTGAGCACTAAGAGATGGAAAGAAGTCCTCTAGAATATCTGCATCTAAGGAATACAAAAGTAATAAGACACAAAACTTGCTTTAAGCTATCTTAAGGATTTTTAAAATACTTATAATTGTGTCATAATATTAGGATATGAAAGAATTATATTACAAAATAGTATATGCAGTGACCATACCGAAAGGAGGTAAACATGGAGGTGAGCTTTAAAGGCATCACCTTTAAATGACAATTTATCACCCTATTCTGTTATTCCAGAACAAGTGTCTTGTTCCAAGACTGTCTGGAGCAAGTCAAGGTTCATGAGCACTCTATTTAAAGAAGCATAAGACTGTGGGAAAATCTCCAAGGGTTGGCTAAGGAAGATGCAGAATGAAATAGATTCACTTCAGTTCAGTTCAGTTCAGTTCAGTTCAGTTCAGTTCAGTCGCTCAGTCATGTCTGACTCTTTGCGACCCCATGAATCGCAGCACGCCAGGCCTCCCTGTTCATCACCATTTCTCGGAGTTCACTCAGACTCACGTCCATCGAGTCCGTGATGCCATCCAGCCATCTCATCCTCTGTCGTCCCCTTCTCCTCCTGCCACCAATCCCTCCCAGCATCAGAGTCCTTTCCAATGAGTCAACTCTTCGCATCAGGTGGCCAAAGTACTGGAGTTTCAGCTTCAGAAAAAGAGTAAGACCATTTCCTACTGGGACAATCTTCAGTTTAGTTCAGGTGCTCAGTCGTGTTCGACTCTTTGTGACCCTATGAATCGCAGCACGCCAGGCCTCCCTGTTCATCACCATCTCTCGGAGTTCACTCAGACTCACGTCTATCGAGTCCGTGATGCCATCCAGCCATCTCATCCTCTGTCGTCCCCTTCTCCTCCTGCCTCCAATCCCTCCCAGCATCAGGGACTTTTCTTCGCATGAGGTGGCCAAAGTACTGGAGTTTCAGCTTTAGCATCATTCCTTCCAAAGAAATCCTAAGGCTGATCTCCTTCACAATGGACTGGTTGAATCTCCTTGCAGTCCAAGGGACTCTCAAGAGTCTTCTCCAACACCACAGTTCAAAAGCATCAATTCTTCAGTGCTCAGCCTTCTTCAAAGTCCAAGTCTTACATCTATACATGACCACTGGAAAAACCATTGCCTTGACTAGACAGACCTTAGTCGGCAAAGTAATGTCTCTGCTTTTGAATATGCTATCTAGGTTGGTCATAACTTTTCTTCCAAGGACTAAGCGTCTTTTAATTTCATGGCTGCAATCACCATCTGCAGTGATTTTGGAGCCCAAAAAAATAAAGTCTGGTACTGTTTCCACTGTTTCCCCATCTATTTCCCATGAAGTGATGGGACCGGATGCCATGATCTTTGTTTTCTGAATGTTGAGCTTTAAGCAAACTTTTTCACTCTCCTCTTTCACTTTCATCAAGAGGCTTTTTAGCTCCTCTTCACTTTCTGCCATAAGGGTGGTGTCATCTGCATATCTAAGGTTATTGATATTTCTCCCGGCAATCTTGATTCCAGCTTGTGTTTCTTCCAGTCCAGCGTTTCTCATGATGTACTCTGCATAGAAGTTAAATAAGCAGGGTGACAATATACAGCCTTGACATACTCCTTTTCTATTTGAAACCAGTCTGTTTTTCCATGTCCAGTTCTACCTGTTGCTTCCTGACCTGCATATAGGTATCTCAAGAGGCAGGTCAGGTGGTCTGGTATTCCTATCTCTTTCAGAATTTTCCACAGTTTATTGTGATCCACACAGTCAAAGGCTTTGGCATAGTCAATAAAGCAGAAATAGATGTTTTTCTTGAACTCTCTTGGTTTTCCCATGATCCAGTGGATGTTGGCAATTTGTCTCTGGTTCCTCTGCCTTTTCTAAAACCAGCTTGAACATCAGAACAATCTTAGTGGCTACCAAAATACAGATTGATTTTCTGTAATCATAAATATGACACAAGAGTTTATAGAATAGAATTGGTTCACTTTGGAATAAACTTATGAGAATAAAATGCATTACTGACCTAAAAAGTGCCTCTGAGAACTCTAGAACATACGTTATCTGTAGCCATACTATCTGATACACGTCCTCCAAGTTGTTATGATGAGTGTTCTGTTACTTTAGAAGTAGACAACTAGGAACAATCTGATTTTACCTTAGGGCTTCTATCATATAGTATCTAGGAAATCACATGTGAAAGCATTGTGTGTTTTATCTGTTTACACCCCTCAGATATAGCTTCTACTATAGAAAAATGAAGAAAAAATTATCCTGAAACAAAGAACTGAAACTAACTGGAAATCTAAGAAACAAAATAAAAGGCAATATTGTTTACCTTCTGTTAATGTTAGCTTTTTGCTTTTACACAAAATTTTAATTATGTGAAGGTGTCTGTTATATGTACACAGAATATACATTAGAGAATTCTCTGGGAAAAGAAATCCAAAGTTGATTAAAACACAGACACATTTGATGAGATAATCAAAACAAGTTACCACTGAATCATAATGAAGTTTTATATTCAAAGTTAAGCTTTAAAATATTTTTTCCCATCTCAAAGCATCCATACAGTATAACAAAGCAGAATGTCAGCTATAAGCGATACATGTTACTCCCATTTACATTGCAGTCTCTGTTCATCAGTGACATGGCACATGTAACCATGAAGCAGCTCAGGGAAAGAATTATGGCTCTATGACCATGAAAAAGGGGAAAGAGGGCTATAGGAGCCAATTTTGGTAATCTAGATATAAAGTACAATGGACTTGGCCCAAGATGGATAAACGAATAGATAGGAATAATGAAATAGAAAATATCAGAAAAGATTAATTGATAAGGCTTAGTAACTGGTTCAATAGAGGGTCAAAATAGAGGAGAAGTCATTGATACTGAAAGGTTACAAATATAGGGAAAAATCAATTTAAGAATCCTATTAATTAATAACATTAACTCCCAAGCAAAAGTTCTAAGACCAATTTGGGACGAGGTAAAATACATACACACACAAATACACACATGTATATATATGTATATGAAAGTAAAAATGTTATTTTCTCAGTCATATCCAACTCTTTGTGTCCCCGTGGACTATAGCCCATCAGGCTCCTCTGTCCATGAAGTTCTCCAGGCAAGAATACTGGAGTAGGCAGCCATTTCTTTCACCAGAGGATCGAACCTGGTTGGTTCAGATGATAAAGAACTGCCGGCAGTGTGAGAGACACAGCTTCTTCTATCTCTGGGTCAGGAAGATCCCCTGGAGAAGGGAATGGCTATCCACTCCAGTATTTTTGCCTGGAGAATCCCATGGACAGAGAAGCCTGGCTGGTTATAGCCCATGGGGTAGCAAAGAGTCGGAAATGACTGAGCAACTATCATTTTCACATGTGTATATAGGTTTAAACACACACACAATATATATACATATATATATAGAGAGATTTACATTATATGTATGTACGTGTATGTGCATGTGTTCTGCTTTTTAGAAAAGTATTATGGAAAGTTATTTCATGGATATTGAAAAAGGATAGATACATTATTAATGCATTCCTAATAAATTTGACTATGTTTTTAGTTATTATATTTAAATCCCTTTAGCCCAATGAAAAGGTTTCAGCCTAGGGAAGTATGCAGGAAATAAATCACAGTTGAACTCTAAAATCTTGAACTGCAGTTTATATACTACCTAAGTAACTGTATCTTTAAGGAGAACACACCTTAACTTTAACTCCAAAAAGATTTTGGCAAAGCTACTTTCAGCAATATTTTCTCTGGCAAATCACACTTAATTTCAAACTCACAGAATGGATCTTTGGCTAAATATTCCTCAGCTAACCACCTATCCACGAGAGACTTTACCTCTGGTAGTGTTCATGTCTAAATTTTATAGCTTAATCTTCGGGAATTGATCTTAATTCATCATGGAAATCCTTTACTGAACCAATAAATAGTGACAGAAGTGGAAAGAAACTTCCACATTTATTCAGCTTTAATTTTCCCTCTTTTATTGATGGCTAAGGAAAGCAACATGACACAAAAATTAGAGGGTAAATAAACCCAGTTTCCATAACCATGTATTGGAAAACTAGTTACGAGTTTTGTATGTTGTTATCTGGCTTAATAGTTTTATTGGACTTTTAATTTTATAGAGCGGCGATAGAACATATCATAATATTATGCATGTATTTTTATTAACTGAAAAAGGAAACCAGAAATATTGTCATAAAAGTTCATTTATCACTGCAGAATGTATAGACTCTTATCCTGATGTTGATTGTTTGCACAGAGCTATTTACCCTGAATTTCTTGAATGAGGTACAACTTGAGTAACATCCAGTCTTTCTTAAATCTTTGATTCTATTCCAAAGCACAGTTACGAATAATACAAAGATTTTAAAACAAACACAAATTTCTTGAGAAGTCGTGTGTCTGTGAGCGTGCACTCAGCCGTGTCAGACACTTTGTGACTCCATGATTTGTAGCTCGCCAGGCTCCTCTGTCCTTAAGGTATGAGAAGTCATACCTTCAGTAAAACTGATCCTTTTCTGTTTAGTCTCCTCTTTAGTTTTTTATAAGGATATAATTATTTTAAAGTTCACTTTCAGATTATCAAAGATACACAAATTCAATTGAAAGCAGTTAAATTTACAATTTTGCCTAAATTTTGGAGTCATACAAAAAGCCTAACACTGTTGAGGGTGATATTCAGATAACTTGCTACTACATACATTGCTACAATTTATACTAAAGCAAGCAATTTGGGAAGTATACTATCTCCCATCTCTTGGCTCAATAAATAATATATGCTCTTACTTCAGTAAGAAAATGTAGATAATAAACAAAAAAATAATATCACAATCTAGAGATTTGTCTTCATCTACTGCTGTATTCTGCCTCTAATCAAGAGAAGAACTCTCTCAGCTCCTATCTAAACTCAACCCTTTCTATAGTTCACATCTCTTATTTAATTTTTCTTTTATCTGTATCATAATTTTTCCTCCTCTATTTATCATTACCATCAGCCTATAATCATTCTGAAATTTCTCTATCTTAATATAATAACATTTCCTATATCCCATCTCTCTCTTTAGTTGAAATAAAATCTAATTAAAATTGCATTAAAATAGAACTTGTAAAGGCCCATATGTCATCTCTAATTTCTGACCTCCAAATTTCTCCTCTGACTAATCCTAAAGTTTAATTCAAAATATTTTACTAAAACTGCTCTTGACATGGTTATCAATGACCTTTTCCTTGTCTTCTTAGAGTGTCAACTTTAAATTATATTCTTGTTTAATTCCACGACCATTTGATATGGCTGATAATTTCCTCCTTTTCAGAATGATTTTATAAATTGATTTCTAAGATTGCACACTCCACTGAGTTTCCTCCAACATCAATGTTTACTTTTTTCAGTGTCCTTTGCTAATTCCACTCTCTTTTCTACTTTGAAATGCTGGATTTTCCTCTGTTATAGCCTATTTTCTATCCATTCAATTTTTGCCAGTCCAATGCCTTTACCAAACTCCTAAGTTTAGAGCCCCCAGATTAAACCATTGCCTTAGGTCCATACATGAATATGCAAGTTTCTGCTTGGTTGGCTTGGAAGGGTTGAAGAAGAAAATAACTGTGAAAGAAAAAAAAAAAATACGAGAGCTAGAAACTGGTTAGATGGCACTAGGCAATAAGAATGGTGGGAAAAAGGATTCCCACTACTGTGGACAGGATGTTCGATTCTTATTTCTAACTTGCTTCTGTTTCTGAGATACGATACCTCCCTCTTTCTCTCTGCTGAATCATGCATAGGACTACACACAAGCACAGTTTTAAGTGAAAGAGGTTCTATCTATGAACATTAAGAAAATGGTCTGAGGTTGGCATCTCGGTCCATGTGAGGTCTAACAAGAACTACATATGGGGAAAAGGAAGATAATCTATACACTAAACTAATTAAGTAGAAGTAGAAAAATAGAGCCAGAAGGGACCTTGGTGATGTAAAGCTCCTCTTGGGATTTTTCAGAGATGTGAGAAAAGAAATATATAAAGAGACTTAAACCTTTAGGGATAGTGATAATAGCTAATTTCCAGATTATACATGTACATTCTCATCTGGTAGGTATTCTTAACAAGGAGGAGGCATGATATGAAAATCTGATATAACATGAAATATTTAAATATTTCCTTTAATTAGGTTATATTCAATACCTGTACAAATAAATGGAACCCCTGAATATAAAACTCAGTAAGGAAAACACACATTATTGAAGTGTTTTCACCATGTATTCTTTAGCTTATATAGAGTAAGATGTCTTATACAAAAACAAGTGCCAAAAATAAGTCATCTAAAAAAAAATGGCCTCAATCATACTTAACACATCTCTAATTTATATAAATTAAGGTACTTTAGCTTAATTTTGAAGAGAATATGAAAGTATAAAAAGTATTTCATATGAAGTATTTCATATATCATATGAAAAGATTTTTGAATTGTGGCTATCTAGAAATTAATCAACTTAATCTACCTTAGAAATTGCTTATTATAATTTCATGAATTTTTCATGAGTTAAATGAATGCCAAGTTAATAAAATTGCCTGTATCTTTTCTTTCATAAAACTTTTTATCAAAATCACATTTACATGCAATATATCAAAGGAATGAAGTTTTAAAACAAGTGAGAGTCCCTGTCTTCCTATATTCTTGCCATCCAGAGGACAATGACCACATCCTACTTTCCTTAGTTAACATTTGGTGATGTTTACCAACAGATTAGAAATTGTAAAGCCAGCATTCCAGAGACTATTACTTCATAGATATACTGATCTAGATTTTGGTTTGCAGCCAACAAATGCATGGAGATGCCTTGGTTTTAGTTTCAGCTTTCAAATCTTTTCTTTTTTAGTGAGCTTTCAAATCTCACTTGGGCTTTTCCTATAGAAAGGAAATTTTCTATTAGAACAGCAAATTAAAGTACAGTAGCTGATCATGCACTTAAATATTAGCAAAACAATTTAGGAAAAAAGTATAAGCTAGCTAACTTTAGGCTCTGTTCACAGTTTTTTTCAAGTATTCTTAATCACTGTAATTTAATTTGAGATTAACTCAGGCTTGAGTAAAACCTGCTTTAAGTCATTCTTTTTTAAAATAAATTTATTTATTTTAATTGGAGGTTAATTACTTTACAATATTGTATTGGTTTTGCCATACATCACATGTATCCGCCACAGGTATACACGTGTTGCCTATCCTGACCCCCTCCTCCCTCCCCGTACCATCCCTCTGGGTCGGCCCAGTGCACCAGCCCCAAGCATCCAGTATCATGCATTGAACCTGGGCTGGCGTACTCATTTCATATATGATGTTATACATATTACAATGCCATTTTCTCAAATCATCCTAACCTCTCCCTCTCCCACAGAGTCCAAAAGATTGTTCTATACATCTGTGTCTCTTTGCTGTCTTGCATACAAGAGAAGCCTATCGTATCTCAGCCCAGGTTAGCATCAAGTTTTTAGTCCGCTTTCCCCAGGCATTTCAACTTCCATTTACTGTTACATCGTGTGCCGTTGTGCTCTTTATTGTACTAAAACTATTCGGATTTCTTACTGGGATCTGAAACTGCTTGAAGAAAAGAACTATATGACTTCCCTTACAGCTAGTTCATTTCAGTCGCTCAGTCGTGCCCGACTCTTTGCAACCCCATGAATCGCAGCACACCAGGCCTCCCTGTCCATCCCCATCTCCCAGAGTTCACACAGTCTCACGTCCATCGAGTCAGTGATGACATCCAGCCATCTCATCCTCTGTCGTCCCTTTCTCCTTCTGCCACCAATCCCTCCCAGCATCAGAGTATTTCCCAATGAGTCAACTCTTCGCATGAGGTGGCCAAAGGACTGGAGTTTCAGCTTTAGCATCATTCCCTCCAAAGAAATCCCAGGGCTGATCTCCTTCAGAATGGACTGGTTGGATCTCCTTGCAGTCCAAGGGACTCTTAAGAGTCTTCTCCAACACCACAGTTCAAAAGCATCAATTCTTTAGCGCTCAGCCTTCTTCACAGTCCAACTCTCACATCCATACATGACCACAGGAAAAACCATAGCCTTGACTGAAATGAAGAGAAGTGAAGTCACTCTCGTGTCTGACTCTTTGCGACCCCGTGGACTGTAGCCTACCAGACTTCTCCGTCCATGGGATTCTCTAGACAAGAATACTGGAGTGGGTTACCATTTCCTTCTCCAGGGGATCTTCCCGACCCAGGGATCGAACCCAAGTCTCCTGCATTGGAAGCAGACACTTTAACCTCTGAGCCACCAGGGAAGCCCATAGCCTTGACTAGATGGACCTATGTTGGCAAAGTAATGTCTCTGCTTTTGAATATACTATCTAGGTTGGTCATAACTTTTCTTCCAAGGAGTGTCTTTTAATTTCAGGGCTGCAATCACCATCTGATGGGACCAGTACCATGATCTTTGTTTTCTGAATGTTGAGCTTTAAGCCAACTTTTTCACTCTCCTCTTTCACTTTCATCAAGAGGCTTTTTAGCTCCTCTTCACTTTCTGCCATAAGGGTGGTGTCATCTGCATATCTGAGGTTACTGATATTTCTCCTGGCAATCTTGATTCCAGCTTGTGTTTCTTCCAGCCCAGCATTTCTCATGATGTACTCTGCATAGAAGTTAAATAGGCAGGGTGACAATATACAGCCTTGATGTACTCCTTTTCCTATTTGGAACCAGTCTGTTGTTCTATGTCCAGTTCTAACTGTCGCTTCCTGACCTGCATACAGATTTCTCAAGGGGCAGGTTAGGTGGTCTGGTATTCCCATCTCTTTCAGAATTTTCCAAAGTTTATTGTGATCCACACAGTCAAAGGCTTTGGCATAGTCAAGAAAGCAGAAATAGATGTTTTTCTGGAACTCTCTTGCTTTTTCCATGATCCAGCAGATGTTGGCAATTTGATCTATGGTTCCTCTGCCTTTTCTAAAACCAGCTTGAACATCAGGGAATTCACGGTTCACGTATTGCTGAAGCCTGGCTTGGAGAATTTTGAGCATTACTTTACTAGCACGTGAGATGAATGCAATTGTGCGGTAGTTTGGGGACCTACTGACCTGGAGAGTTCCTCTTTCAGTATCCTATCATTTTGCCTTTTCATATTGTTCATGGGGTTCTCAAGGCAAGAGTACTGAAGTGGTTTGCCATTCCCTTCTTCAGTGGACCACATTCTGTCAGACCTCTCCACCATGACCCTCCGGTCTTGGGTTGCCCCATGGGCATGGCTTGGTTTCATTGAATTAGACAAGGCTGTGGTCCTAGTGTGATTAGATTGACTAGTTTTCTGTGAGTATGATTTTCAGTGTGTCTGCCCTCTGATGCCCTCTTGCAACATCTACCGTCTTACTTGGGTTTCTCTTACCTTGGGCGTATCTCTTCTCGGCTTGAGTATCTCTCTTGGGTATCTCTTCACTGCTGTTCCAGCAAAGCACAGCTGCTGCTCCTTACCTTGGACAAGGGGTATCTCCTTATTGCCACCTTTCCTGACCTTCAATGTGAGATAGCTCCTCTAGGCCCTCCTGCACCCATGTATCCATGGCTCCTCGGGTTGCTCCTCCCTCCCATACAGTTAAGAGTTGTGTTAATCTTCAGAAGAGCTTCAGATTGTCTTTCTAATTTCTGAGCAGTCATAGTTTGACATTCCAAACCACTGGTAGAATAAAAAGTACCCTTGCATGCTATAGTTGCAATGATGGAATCCTCTTAAATGTCTTTTAAATTTTTTATTATTTTATGTTATTATCAAAATTATTGTAAGCAGATTGATTATAGAAACTTTGGACAAAAGAAATATATATGGAAAAAATGTTTTAAACTGCTTCAAAACACTGCACTCAGTTTTATCACACTGCAGAGACAAATTAACAGAAATGTGATGGTTTAAAATAATTGAAATTTATTCTCTCATAGTCCTGAAGGCTAGAAATCTGAAATTCAGCAAGGCAATGCTCCCTCCAGAGGCTTTAAGAGATAATCCATTTTCTTCCGCTTCCATATTCTGTTGGCTCCAGGGATTTCTCTGTGACTTCATCATTCCAATCTGTTTTGGTGATCACATGGCCTCTCTTCTGTGTGTAGTCTCCCTCTGTTTGACTTTCACTAAAACCCTTGGCACTGGATGGTGCAGATAATCTAGGGTGGTCTCTCTCATTTCCAGATCTTTAATTACATCTGCTGAGATGCTTTTTTTCAAAAAAGGTAACATTTGCAGATACTGTAAATTAAAATATCTTTTAGGGGCCCATCATTCAATTCACTATAAAAATTTAAACATTTAAATAATTTAAAGAATAAATCTTTCTCTTAATATCTCTCATTATGGCCTCATCCTGTATAGGGTCTCCCATAAAAACAATAAAATATGTAATATATATTTCAAAATATATTTCTATTTTGTTAAAACTTCATTTAAAAAATACATAACAGAAAAATCCAAAATTTAAATTATTTTTGAAGGAAATAGCCTGAGGACAAGAGGATGCAATACAGTCACATCATAACAGTACCTAGGACATTAGTAACAGTGGATTAGTTCTAAAACTGAGTACTTGTTTCATGGGTGTATATTTTATTTTTAAGTTTCACAACTTAGTTATATGTTTTACACAGTCTTTAACTTAATGAACTATTAGCCATTCAAAGGCATTAGAAGGATTTTCATAGGATATTTCCAAAGTGGTGATAACAGCTTACACTCCAGTAGTATTAAAAGCATCTGTCACACTGTAGATACCACTTACACTGAATACCATGTTTAAAAAAAAAAAAAAGGAAAAAGCAATCTTTGCTACTTGATAAAGATAAATGTCATTTTAAATTTTTGTATTTAAATACCTCTTATTTTTTTACATGTACTTTAGAATAAGTTCATCAAGATTCTAAAAATATTTGAGTTGATTGGAACTGCATTGACTCAATATGTGATTTTAAAGAAAATTAACATTATAAAAATGTTGAATCGTCTTATCCATGTATACAATGTAAATATCCATCTCTACAATATAAATATCCATCTCTATACCTCTTCTCTATGGACAGTCAACAAAAATATAAATAATTTCTCCATAAATGTCTTGTCCATATTTGAATAGTTTTATTCTTATTAGTATAAATACTGTCTTGGTTTTTCATAAACTTCTTTCATTTCATTTCACTGATTCTTCTCTCCTCTTATGAAATATCATGTTTATAATAGAATAATATCATAACTGTCTTTTGATAACCAGATTACATGTATCTATGTATTTACATAAATCTGTTTCCACATGTGTGAAGTAAAGTGAAAGTCACTCAGTCCTGTCCGATTCTTTGCTACCTCAGGGACTATATAGTCCATGGAATTCTTCAGGCCAGAATACTAGAATGGGTAGCCTTTCCTTTCTCCAGAGGATCTTCCCAACCCAGGGATCAAACCCAGGTCTCTCTCGCATTGTGGGTGGATTCTTCACCATCTGAGCAACAAGGTAAGCCCCAAAATACTGGATTGGGTAGCCTATACCTTCTCCAGTGGGTCTTCCCAACCCAGGAATTGAACCAGGGCGGTTCAGTTGCAGGCGGATTTTTTACATGTATAAACATGATATTTTTAGTTAAACATGAAATAAACACAACTAAAACTAGATCAAACAAATAAGAAATCTACTGAATCACAGAATATTAAATTCTAAATAAGAACAGGTCATGAAAAAAAAGTTTTCCAACAAATAATGTTTTAGGGTTTCTTTTTCCCACTTCTGGGAATTTTTGGTTTGATTTAATAAAATTGTATTAAATGTAGAGTTCCCCAGTAAAAGTCAAAAAGTCACTTGAGGTGACAATTTTCTTTGGGCAATGAGTTTTAACTTCCGATTCACATCTTAAATAGTCATGGGGCTAATTTAGGTTATTGATTCATTTTCCATAGAGCTTTCTTAATTTGTATGTTTCTAGCAATTTGTCTGGAGAAGGCAATGGCATGTCACTCCAGTACTCTTGCCTGGAAAATCCCATGGACAGAGGAGCCTGGTGGGCTGCAGTCCATAGTGTCACTAAGAGTCAGACACGACTGAGTGCAATCACTTTCACTTTTCACTTTCATGCATTGGAGAAGGAAATGGCAACCCACTCCAGTGTTCTTGCCTGGAGAATCCCAGGGACGAGGGAGCCTGGTGGGCTGCCATCTCTGGGGTTGCACAGAGTCGGACACGACTGAAGCGACGTAGCAGCAGCAGCAGCAGCAGCAGCAATTTGTCAATTTCATCTAAACTGTCAAGTTTATTGGCAAAAAGGTATTGCTAACATTCCTTTACTAGGTTTTAACACCTCTAATTTATGAGGTAATATTGGTACTTTGTGCACCCTCCCAGTGTTTCTCCTTTATGACTCTACTTACCTGACTGAAAATTTATCAATTTATTGATCTTTTCAATGAAACGGTTTTTGGTTTCACTGACTTTTCTCCGTTATTTTGTTTCCCAGTTATTTGTTTTCTACTCTCATCTTCATCTCTTTCCATTCACTTTGTTTAACCAGCTCTTCTCTTTCTGGCCTTTTAAGACAGAAACTAAAGTCACTATTATGAGACCTTCATTTTCTTCTACATTTGGCACTATAAAATTTCCTGAAATAACACTTTAGCTGTAGCCCACAAATTTTTATATTACATGTTTTAATTTTAATTTAGTTCAAAATACTTTCTAATATCCTCTTTGAATTCTTCTTTGGTCCTTATGTATTAAGTAGTATGTTTTTTAATTTTTCAAGTTTGGGGTAGGTATCAATTATCTTTGTTATTGTTTTCTAAGTTAATTCCATTATGATCACACAATAAGTTTTATTCTTTAAATTGTTTTAAAATAAAATACTTATGGGCCCAAATATTGATGTTTTGATAAATATTCTGTGTGCTATTGAGAAAAAATGTATAAGCTATTTGAAATGAAAGTTCTATAAATGCCGATTAACTCCAGTTAAGAGTGTTTTTCAAATCTCTCTCCCTTACTGATTATTTACCTATTCTATCACCTATTTAGAGTAGGTTGTTTATATCTCCAGCTATATTGCATATTTTCTCCCTTATTCTTTGCTGTTGCATCAGTTTTTACTTACTGTATTTTGAAGCATTGTTATTAGGTATATAAGCATTTGGAATTATGTTATCTTTAAAAATTGGTCTCTTCATTATTAAAGAGGAATCCATAATACCTATGACATTTTTCGCTATTAAATCTACTTTAGTATTACTACACTTTTACTGTTAGCTGTTAGCCCAATAAATCTGTCTCTGTCTTTTTTTTTTTTTTTGGACTTATTGGTGTGATTTGAAGTGTGTTTATTGTAAGCAGTACATAGCTACATTTTTCTTCAATCCAGCCTATAATGTTTGCTTCTCAATAGGAATATTTGGAATATATGTGAATTGCAACTATTGATATAGCATAGATCTCCCATCTTACTATTTCTTTTCAAGAACACTAGAGGTCAATACTGCCATTTCCTATAGTGTTTGATACAGATCCTTGTAGAATTCTTATCAATCTATCCCTGTCTTCCAAGGATATCTCTAGCTCTATCAGATGTGTCAAGTAGCAGAGAAATTTATACTGCACTCTGGACCTGTTGCAGAGCCCTGACTTGTTTACAGTTTCATTCAAGATCTGTAGCCTTCAGAGTCACAGAATAAATAGGTCACAGAAGGATTCTCATTAGAAAATATACTTCTCCAAAACTCAAAGAGGTCCAAAAGCACTATGTCTCTTTTTCAATGTTAGGATATTCAGGATATAGTAACTTGTCATTTACCATGGCATGCTCCGATCATTTGATCCTTGAAATATTCACTGATAGAGTAGGCCCATAGATCTTTCTAGGGCTTAGCTTCTATCAGTTCAGTTCAGTTCAGTCACTCAGTCGTGTCCGACTCTTTGTGACCCCATGAATCAAAGCACGCCAGGCCTCCCTGTTCATCACCAACTCCTGGAGTTCACTCAGACTCACATCCATCGAGTCCGTGATGCTATCCAGCCATCTCAACCTCTGTTGTCCCCTTCTCCTCCTGCCACCAATCCCTCCCAGCATCAGAGTCTTTTCCAATGAGTCAACCTTCGCATGAGGTGGCCAAGTACTGAAGTTTAAGCTTTAGCATCATTCCTTCCAAAGAAATTCCAGGGTTGATCTCCTTCAGAATGGACTGGTTGGATCTCCTTGCAGTCCAAGGGACTCTCAAGAGTCTTCTCCAACACCACAGTTCAAAAGCATCAATTCTTTGGCTCTTAGCCTTCTTCACAGTCCAACTCTCACATCCATACATGACCAGAGGAAAAACTCTAGCCTTGACTAGACGGACCTTAGTCTGCAAAGTAATGTCTCTGCTTTTGAATATGCTATCTAGGTTGGTCATAACTTTTCTTCCAAGGAGTAAGCGTCTTTTAATTTCATGGCTGCAGTCACTGTCTGCAGTGATTTTGGAGCTCCCCCAAATAAAGTCTGACACTGTTTCCACTGTTTCTCCATCTATTTCCCATGAAATGATGGGACCACATGCCATGATCTTCGTTTTCTGAGTGTTGAGCTTTAAGCCAACTTTTTCACTCTCCTCTTTCACCTTTATCAAGAGGCCCCTTAGCTCCTCTTCACTTTCTGCCATAGGAGTGGTGTCATCTGCATATCTGAGGTTATTGATATTTCTCTGGGCAATCTTGATTCCAGCTTGTGTTTCTTCCAGCCCAGCATTTCTCATGATGTACTCTGCATAGAAGTTAAATAGGCAGGGTGACCATATACAGCCTTGATATACTCCTTTTCCTATCTGGAACCAGTCTGTTGTTCCTTGTCCAGTTCTAACCGTTGCTTCCTGACCTGCATACAGATTTCTCAAGAGGCAGGTCAGGTGGTCTGGTATTCCCATCTCTTTCAGAATTTTCCAAAGTTTATTGTGATCCACACAGTTAAAGGCTTTGGCATAGTCAAGAAAGCAGAAATAGATGTTTTTCTGGAACTCTCTTGCTTTTTCCATGATCTAGCAGATGTTGGCAATTTGATCTCTGGTTCCTCTGCCTTTTCTAAAACCAGCTTGAACATCAGGGAATTCACGGTTCACGTATTGCTGAAGCCTGGCTTGGAGAATTTTGAGCATTACTTTACTAACATGTGAGATGAGTGCAGTTGTGCGGTAGTTTGAGCATTCTTTGGCATTGCCATTCTGACATTATCTCGTTAGCAGACTCAGAGAACTCAACATTTCTTGTCTACCAAGTTAAATTAGCCTATACTCATGGACATGTTTGATCAGCAGAATATCCTACAAAACATAAAACTAACTAATTTCTTTACACAATACAGTGATAGCAAGAAGGAGGATTAACACAAGCCTTGGACAAAGGCAAACAGTGTGTACTTCTGTTCCTCTCATATAAAAGCAAGCTGCTTCAGATCATATTTTATGGGTAGATCAAATAAACCAGGTGCAAGATGCTATATTAACACAGAGAAATATTACATCTGGCAAAGCAATTGTAATTGGAGCTAATTTAGTTAGCTCCAAATTTAGTTCAGAGTACTCTATTATCATTTTCCATATCAATCTTATTTCTTCCAGGATGCCGCTGCTGCTGCTGCTAAGTCGTTTCAGTTGTGTCCAACTCTGTGCGACCCCATAGATGGCAGCCCACTGGGCTCCCCCATCCCTGGGATTCTCTAGGCAAGAATACTGGAGTGGGTTGCCATTTCCTTCTCCAATGCATGAAAGTAAAAAGTCAGTAGGTGAATTAATTAATATGATAAAGATAACCACACTTGTAATTCTTTGAGGATGGCACCAATCTTTATAATTTCTCCTGGCTTTTGCTTCTGATTTAATATCTTGAGAGAAGGTGGAAAAGAGAAATTTTAAGGACATTCAGTTGAAATTTTTACTATACTAATAGCTCCTATTCCACAGACTAGAGATGCAATGCAAGTTAGGCCTGCCTCTTAGTATAACCCTTCCAATTACATATTTGTGACCTGGGAAAATGACCACTGGATGAATCCACCATCCCATTGACATCACTGTGAAATGAATTTGGGACAGAATTTAGTTTAATACCTGGCCTTGATAATAATAATACTCCACCCTGACTGAGGTACATCAAGGTATGTCAGATTCACAAGCAATCTCAGTTCAAACCTTGTAGGGCACAACTCTCGAAGGTTGAGTTTCTACATTCTCATGATGCCTATATTCTAGTTCATTTGGGAAAGGCTTCATGGGAATAGTATATATGTATACAGTTCTGAACTAGGACTATGAAGCTCTTCAAAAGAACCCATATTACTGTGAGAATAATAAGTTATGAGTTTATAATTTGGCTCAAATGTAGAAATTGGGCAAGAAATTATGATTTTATGCTGTGGTAGGTACTTTCTTTATTTATTTACTTGGATGTTTTTCTAGCTACATATTTTTTAAAATTATTTCTTTCTGGTTGCACAAGTCAAACAATAGTTGGCAGCTCATATCTCTTACTACTGGGAAAAACATGATCTATTAGTCATCACAATAGCTTCTTACAGATAGGAGGATCAGGACTGCCATACTTTTCTTGCCATTATGGTAATTATATACACTTTGATGATTAGGTATCATCACTTTTTTTTTTTTTCCTATTATGGGAACTGGTCAGCTCTACTGTTAATAAGAAGTTCAATTCTAGGATAGCACTTCTTGCAATCAACACTATATTATAGATGACAACTTGGACAACATCTTCAAAGATGCTTATGTCCTCTTGCTAATTCATTTAATTATCTTAGGAAAGAAAATGACTTTTGGGCCAGGTGGGTAACATAGTTTCTGATATCATACAATAATTCTCTTCTAACATGCCCACTTCTCTGAGTCTTCTGACATCTACCTTAATACATTAACAAATCAGTCTCAGCATCTTCATTTCATTTTTACTAGTCCATCATAAGGTCCAAATGTAAAAGAGCTATTCCAGGAGATGAAATGGCAACCTACTGCAATATCTTGCCTGGGAAATCCCATGGACAGAGAAGCCTAGCAGTCTACAGTCCATGAGGTTGCAAAGAGTCAGTATGACTAAGTACACATGCATTCTAAGAGAACGGCGAGTCTCAAATGTAAGTATACATCAGAATCACCTAGAAGTCTAATTAAATCACTGATTTCTGGACTCCGCCCCCAAAGTTGTTCACAGGTTTGGGGCAGGTCACAAAAATTTGTGTTTTTAAGAAGTTCCCAGGTGATGCCAACACTGGTGCTGCAGAAACAACACTTTGAGAATAATTGATGTAATCAGTGCTGCTGCTTCTAAAAATGAGTCAGCTCTTCATATCAAAGTGAAGAGTTTTGGAGCTTCAGGTTCAGCATCAGTCCTTCCAATGGATATTTGGGACTGATTTCCTTTAGGACTGACTGGTTCGATCTTCTTGCAGTCCAAGGAACTTTCAAGCGTCTTCTCCAACACCACAGTTCAAAAACATCAATTCTTCAGCACTCAGCCTTCTTTATAGTCCAACTCTCACATCCATACATGACTACTGGAAAAACCATAGCTTTGATTATATGGACCTTTGTTGGCAAAGTAATGTCTCTGCTTTTTAATATGCTATCAAGGTTTATCATAGCTTTTTTTTTTTTCCCAAGAAGCAAGCATATTTTAATTTCATGGCTGTTGTCACCATCTGTAGTGATTCTGGAGCCCAAGAAAATACAGTCTGTCACTGTTTTCATTGTCTCCCCATCTATTTGCCATGAAGTGATGGGACAGGTTGCCAGGATGTTAATTTTTATTATTTAGATATATGAAAGTGGAAACCAGAAGAAACAGCTGAAAGGTTTGAAAACACTTGGATCCGGGGAGTTGGGCACTGGGAAGGAAGTGAAAGTGAAAGTCATTCAGTCATGCCCGACTCTGTGACCCAATGGACTATTCAGTCCAAGGAATTCTCTAGGCCAGAATACTGGAATGGGTGGCCTTTCGTTTCTCCAGGGCATCTTCCAAACCCAGGAAAAAACCCAGGTCTCCCTCATTGCATGCGGATTCTTTACCAGCTGAGCCACAAGGGAAGTCCAAGGATACTGGAGTGGGTAGCCTATCCCTTCTCCAGCGGATCTTCCCAACCCAGGAATAGAACAAGGGTCTCCTGCATTGCAGGAGGATTCTTTACCAACTGAGCTATCAGGGAATCCTAGGAAGGAAGTGGAGGCATTAAATCAACTTCAGTTTTTTTATCTTAAGCTATAGAGAAAAATTTTACTTTTTAATTATGCAAATGCATCATTTCTATTAAAAGTTAAACCGTATACTTGATGAGTGAACGATGAACTAAAACATGATTTGGCATTACTTAAAAGTTGAACGCCTTTCACTTTCACTTTGGGGCTTCTCTAGTGACTCAGCTGGTAAAGAATCTGCCTGCAATGCAGGAGATCTGGGTTCGATTCCTGAGACGGGAAGATTTCTTGGAGAAGAGAAAGGCTACCCACTTCAGTATTCTGGCCTGGAGAACTCCATAGACTGTGTTGCAAACAGTTGGACACTACTGAGCGAATTTCACTTTTAAAAGTTGAGCAGCTTTTAAATCTACTTCCTAATTTCTCTTTAGCATACTTTGTTTTTGTTCTATTTTCTCACATTGTTTCAGCTGAGAAATAATAATTTGGAAATAATAGGTTCTTTTTAATTTCATTCAACAAATAGCTCTGGGTTGATTTGACAAAGATCCACCCAGTAACCCTGACTCACTGAAAAAGGGTGGAAATTTTCTGTAAGAGAAGTTGTTTTCTCTTTCACCCCTTCTGAGGCAGCTTCTGCAGCCAATTCTTAATGCCAGAATCAGATAATAAAAATTCCAAAGCTGACTTCACCCGGAGCTGCAAGATCCAAGAGGTCAGCATCTGCCAGCTTTCACTGAGTCACTAATAGTCTAGGAGTTAAATAATATTTTTATTTTGCTTTGCTGAAATAAAATGAGAAGTGCTGATATCACATTATAAACTCTTTTTCTTTTCAAAAGCAAAGTAAATATGTAGTCCCAGAGATTTTTGAGTTGGTGGCAAAAATCCATGTACTGAATCTAGAAGTTATCTGCCATACAATTATATTGCTCTGTACTATTCTACACATTCTTCTTCATGTGCAGCTGAGACTACACATTTCCTGAGAATAAGAACTTCACCTCTTCTATCTTTGTGTACCATTTTCTAGCCTCACTATGTTAGGCATTATAGTTATTAATAATTAATACCTAATAATATGAATAATATTTTCACAGAAATAATAACATAATGAATGGCCAAGTTTTAAAGAGAGGAACCTCAAATTCTTGTCCTCATTCTTATATAGGATTCCAAATCTGCATTTTGATAATGCCTATTTGGCAATGCACTTTAGTACTATTGCCTGGAAAATCCCATGGACAAAGGAGCCTGGTAGGCCACAGTTCATGGGGTTGCAAATAGTCAGACACAACTGAGTGACTTCACTTTCACTTTCATTCTTACTAAAAGGTGCCTTAAAATATGTTTATTAACATTACTTTTATTGTGACAGTTTGAAGTCAGCAATTCAGTTGGTAAGATGAAGGGAAGAAATCTATGTTGGTTAGGTGGAAGTGTTCCATTTTTTAAAATCATGCTACAATGGATGTATCTTAGCTTGTTCATCCTGATGATCATTGCTTTCCTTTTTTCTCCCCCATTGGATACATTTTTGAAAAATTTTTATTAACATTTTTAATCAGAGGATATTTACAGAATTGTGTTCATTTCTGCTGTACATCAAAGTGAATCAGCTGTAAGTATACATATATCTCCTTCATCTTGAGCCTCTCTCCCACGCTTCCCACCCCACCCCTCTAGGTCATCATAGAGCACAGAGCTGAGCTCCCTATGTTAAACAGCAGCTTCCCACTAGCTGTCTATTTCACACATGGCAGGATTACTGCTTTCTAGTAGGATCATGCCTATGTAATTATACACACACACATATATGTATATACATATATATATATTTACACCATCAATTTCAATATATGAAAGATTTGTTGGCTAAGTATCTGTTACATATATATCATATTCACAGAACTTCCAAATTGAAAGAAAAGTTTAGAAACTTTCAATCCACCACTTACTTTTTAAAATTAAATAAATATAGCCCACTGAGAAGAATACATTTCCCAAGTAAACAGGAAGCATCAGATGTAGAGTTGATATCTGAAATATAACATAACCAGGTCCCATTTCTTTATTTTTGTTTTTTGTTTTCCATTACTCTGGGAGACAAACAGAAAAATATATCACTGTGATTAATGTCAAAGAGTGTTCCTCCTATGTTTTTCTCTGAGAGTTTTATAGTGTCTCATCTCATATTTAGGTCTTTAATCCATTTTGAGCTTATTTTTGTGAATGGTGTTAAAGAATGTTCTCATTTCATTTTTTCTTTGCATGTAGCTATCCAGATTTCCCAGAATCATTTGTTGAAGAGATTGTCTAATGTATAATCTTGCCTCCTTTGTCATAGATTAATTGACCATAGGTCCATAGGTGTGTGGTTTTATCTGTGGGTTTTCTATCCTGTTCCACTGATCTGTATTTCTTTTTTTTCTTTCTTTGGCTTTTGCACAGGAAAGGAAACCATAAAATGAAAAGATAGCCCACAGTGGGAGAAAATATTTGCAAATGATGTGACCAGCATGGGATTAATCTCCAAAGTTTAATGTTATCAAAACAAACAACCCAATCAAAAAATGGAGAGAAGACTTAAATAGATATTTCTCAAAAAGCATACAGATAACCGAGAGGCACCTGAAGAGGTGTTCAATGTTGCTAATTATTAGAGATATGCACATTAAAACTACAATGAGGTATGACCTCACACCAATCAGAACGGCCATCATCAAAAAAATCTACAAACAATAAATGTGGGAGAGGATGTGAAGAAAAGCAAACTCTCCTACACTGTTAGTGGGAATGTAAATTGAGATAGCCACTATGGAGAACAGTATGGAGTTTCCTTAAAATCCTAAAAATAGAGATACCTTATGATTCTACAACATAATCCCAGGCATATATCTGGAGAAAAACATGTATTTGAGAGGATACACACACCCCAACGTTCACTGTAAAACTGTTTACAGTAAAGATATGGAAGCAACCTAAATATCCATCAAAAGAGGAATGGACAAGATGTGTACAAATATATAATACAATGGAATATTAGCCATTGAATGAAATGAAAGTATTACTCAGCCATTAAAAAGAATACATTTGAATCAGTTCTACAGTGTGAAGTAAGCCAGAAAGAAAAACACCAATACAGTATACTAATGCATATATATGGAATTTAGAAAGATGGTAACGATAACCCTGTATGCAAGACAGCAAAAGAGACACAGATGTATAGAACAGTATTTTGGACTCTGTGGGAGAGGGAGAGGGTGGGTTGATTTGGGAGAATGGCATTGAAACATGTATAATATCATATATGAAACAAATCGCCAGTCCAGGTTCGATACATGATACAGGATGCTTGGGGCTGGTGCACTGGGATGACCCATGGGGATGGTATGGGGAGGGAGGTGGGAGGAGGGTTCAGGATGAGGAACACATGTATACCTATGGCAGATTCATGTTGATGTATGGCAAAACCAATACAATATTGTAAAGTAATTAACCTCTAATTAAAATAAATAAATTTATATTAAAAAAATAGAATGAAAGAATGTTATTTGCAGCCAAATTGGTGGGGCTAAGATTATCATACTGAGTGAAATTAATCAGACAGAGGAGAAAAAATATTGTATAACATCATTTATATGTGGAATTTTAAAAAAATGATACAAATGGACTTATTTATGAAACAAACTCACAAACTCAGAACAAACTTAGTTACCAGGGGGAAGAATGGGGAGAAGGGATACTTAAGAAGTTTGGGATTGACAAGTACATACTGCTATCTTTAAAATGGATAACCATCAAGGACCTACTGTATAGCACAAGGATATTTCATGTAACAACCTAAATACAATATTAGGTAACTACCTAGATGGGAAAAGAATTAGAAAAAGAATACATACACCTATATGTAAAACTGAATCACTTTGCCGTACACCTGAAACTAATATGACCTTGTTAATTATAGTCCAATATAAAATACAAAGTTATTTCCTGAAAAAAAGTAACATAAAAATGAGGCTAAATTCTGCACAACAAAGGAAACTATAAGTAAGGTGAAAAGACAGACTTCTGAACGGGAGAAAACAATAGCAAATGAAGCAACTGACAAACCACTAATCTCAAAAATATACAAGCAACTTATGCACTCAACTCCAGAAAAATAAATGATCCAATCAAAAAATGGGCCAAAGAACTAAATAGGCATTTCTCCAAAGAAGACATACAGATGGCTAACAAACACATGAAAAGATGCTCAACATCACTCATTATCAGAGAAATGCAAATCAAGACCACAATGAGGTACCATTCCACACCAGTCAGAATGGCTGCAATCCAATAGTCTACAAGCAATAAATGCTGGAGAGGATGTGGAGAAAAGGGAATGCAAACTAGTACAGCCATTATGGAAAAGAGTGTGGAGATTCCTTTAAAAATTGCAAATAGAACTGCCTTATGACCAGCAATCCCACTGCTGGGCATACACACCAAGGAAACCAAAACTGAAAGAGACACCTGTACCCCAATGTTCATTGCAGCACTGTTTATAATAGCCAGGACATGGAAACAACCTAGATGTCCATCAGCAGATGAATGGATAAGAAAGCTGTGGTACATATACACAATGGAGTATTACTCAGCCCTTAAAAAGAATAAATTTGAATCAGTTCTAATGAGATGGATGAAACTGGAGCCGATTATACAGAGTGAAGTAAGCCAGAAAGAAAAACACCAATACAGTATACTGACACATATATATGGAATTTAGAAAGATAGTAATGATGACCCTGTATGTGAGACAACAAAAGAGACACAGAGGTATAGAACGGACTTTTGGCCTCTGAGGGAGAGGGAGAGGGTGGGATGATGTGGGAGAATGGCATTGAAACATGTATGCTATCATATAAGAAACGAAGCGCCAGTCTATGTTCAATACAGGATACAAGATGCTTGGGGCTGGTACATGGGATGATCCAGAGAGATGATATGTGGTGTGAGGTGGGAGGGGCTTTGGGATTGGGAGCTCGTGTACACCTGTGGCTGATTCATGTCAATGTATGGCAAAACCAATACAGTACTGTAACGTAGAATAAAGTAAAAATATAATAATAATAAAAAAAGATTCCAACTTGGAAAAAAATGAGGCTAGAAATGCTAGTCTAAATATTTCTATTGGCTTTATTTATCTATTTTTCAACTTGAATGATTTCCTGATTCTTTCCTAAAGGTAATGGTGCTATTTATTTGTAAATATTTAAATATATTAAAACAAAAGTTATAACCAAATAGTTAACATATTACTTGAGTTTTCCAAAGTACTGAGATGATTCACTGAAATGATATATAATTTATGGGTTTTTGTTTGTTTGCTTGTTCCTTTTATTACCTTTAGAAGACACAACTCTCTTTCTGTCATCTATTAAATAATTCTTAGTATTTTAAAATAATCATAGAGTAGATACTAAAGTACTCAGTAACCTCAGATATGCAGATGATACCACCTTTATGGCAGAAAATGAAGAGGAACTAAAGATCCTCTTGATGAAAGTAAAAGAGGAGAGTTAAAAAATTGGCTTAAAACTCAACATTCAAAAAATTAGGATCATGGCATCTGGTCCCATCACTTCATGGCAAATAGATGGGAAAACAATGAAAACAGTGACAGACTTTATTTTCTTGAGTTCTAAAATCACTGCAGATGGTGACTGCAGCCATGAAATTAAAAGATGCTTGCTCCTTGGGAAAAAAGCTACAGCAAACTTGGACAGCATATTAAAGAGCAGAGACTACTTCGCCAAAAAGTCCATCTAGTCAAAGCTATGGTTTACCAGTAGTCATGTATGGATGTGAGGGTTGGACCATAAAGGAAGCTGAGCACCAGAGAATTGACACTTTTGAACTGTTCCATTTCAGAAAACTCTTGAGAGTCCCTTGGACAGCAAGGAAATCAAACCAGTCAATCTTAAAGTAAATCAGTCCTGAATATTCCTTGGCAGGACTGATGCTGAAGCTGAAACTCCTATACTTTGGCCACCTTATGCAAAGAACTGACTCATTGTTAAAAACCCTGATGCTGGGAAAGATGAAGGCAGGAGGAGAAGGGGACGACAGAGGATGAGATGGTTGGATGGCATTACCAACTGGATAGACATGAGCTTGAGCAAGCTCCAGGAGTTGGTAAGGACAGGAAAGCCTGGTGTGCTGCAGTCCATGGGGTCGCAAAGAGTCAGGCATGACAGAGTGACTGAACTGAACAGAGATAAAGTACATGGGAGAGTAATAAGGCATGAATTTGTTTTACATGTTGCCTTCAGATGCTAGTGAATAGATAATTCACATAGATATCTGTGTAAGGATCAGGTGGGAGTCTTGTGAAGAATAAAAACTAATGACCACAAACAAAACAAAATACAATATATTGTATCAATATTAAGTAGCTCACCAAACTGATGGATACACCTGATAATGTTTTAGTAAACAGGCAGGTGCTAAGAGAAGTAGAGAAAAGGAAGTACAATCAAGGCCAGGGCCACAAATAGCCGAATTCAAAAACTGTCAGTAGCAACAGAGGTGACATTTTTGCCACTTGGTACACAGCTCTATTGCTGGGCTCAGAAGGCTATCATCACTGCTACCTGTTACCATTCCCCATTTTCCAAGAATGACTTTGCAACTGTTTCTATATCTTAGTGTCACAAATTTAAGATCCAAAATCTCTATAAGGATCTGATTGGCCAAGTATAGGGCACTATCAATGCCCCGGTGACTCATGAAAGGAAGAGACTGTATTTGTCTCCCTTGTCTTACATATTTAGGTAGAGAATATTTCTTCTCATGAAGACTAATACTGGAGAGTATTCTCTCCAAAACAGAAATGCTCAGATGCCTGATATAAACAAAAAGGCAAATATTTGCAAAGTGTATCTATATTAAGAATTACAGTTGAAACTTCACCAATCTCTACCAAAATAATGTTTTCCTAGTGGAAATTATTTTCAATTTGTAAGCTCTTCTCTTGCTCTAGGCCATTGACAAACTTCATTTCTACAAATGCCTATTAAGAAAATATAAAAGTTTAAAACTCATAGTTTAAATAAATATGAAATTGTTTTCATTACCTGTTTATGGTATAGAAAGATGTCAAGGAGAATATCTCTAGCATTTGAAGCTATTAAATATTATGTCTGTATAATTAAGAAGTTGGATATATTTCATAGCATTTCTAATATATTCACAATATATATGTAATATTTTGAAATTTCAAAGTGAGTATATATATCTTATATATCAGTCATTCAGATAAACTAAAGAGGAAACTGAGGTGCAAAGACATAATGCAATGTTAATTTCAGAGCTTTCAAGAAAGATTTCCCTGCATCATTTAGCACACTGTGCTATATACTGTGAAAGCACAGATAATCAGATGCAATTCTATCTATTGTACCCAAGTATACTTTTATCTCTTAAGCTGTAGAGTTTTTTCTTTAATTTTTTTTTTTCTGGGCATTTAAGAGGAGTTCAAAATGGGTAATCAGAAAGAGAACTAACATACTAGTTCCTAGAATTTAAATGCCTCATTCTGCTGTGAATTTTTGTCCCAGCTCTAAAAGATGTAAAACACGGTCCTTCCATGAAGTGATGTCCTCCATCAATCCTCACTCTCTGCCCCTTGAACTATTCTTATTCAGGTGGAAGTAAGTGGGCCTGTTAAAAAACTATCTAGTTGCCAGACAGTTTGTTTGTTTTTCAGTTTTTCTAATCCTCTAATTTGAATGACTAAAAGATAGCATTAGAAACAAAATTTTCAATCATATCATGAAGTTAGGTGAGCTTGAGAGCCTCCTGATAGTCATCACTAGTCTAGATAAGACCATAACTGCCCCATTCATTCTCCCAATGAGTTATAGAATTGGGTCTGTGATAGACGCTGTAGGTTGGCTGAACTGAATATGCCCAATCCAGAGCCACACTCATTTCTCAGTCTCTTGCAGCAAGGAAAATCCATATGATAGACTCACCAATTACTCATCAAGTAGAATATGGCTTGGAAACTGTGTAAGAACAGTTATTTTTCTGAATGTAAGGCATAAACAAGGAAAAGAAACTTCGGATCTTTCTTCTAAGTTTGAAACAAACTATCAAACATGCTCATTTAGCTGAAACTGAAATTAATATACAATCCTTGATGTAAGCAAACAACATGGAGAGATGAAGAATGACTACTACAATTTGAATAGAGACAGGGTATGCAAGTCAACATCACAGTAAATAATATAAATACCTTGCGCTGATATGGTTATTATTTCTTTTCAGTTCAGTCAGGAATCTAGGGCTGCTGTAAGGATCAAATCCATGCATAATATATTTGAAAGTTTTGAAAAACTATAAACTTCCAAATAAAAGGCATAACACTGTTAGGATCCTTTCTTCTAATGGCCCTTACTTAACCTTCACACTAGAGCACTTTGCTTTCTAAGCTAGGGCTTTTCTGAGTATACCTTGTTGAATACTCACTTGAAGAAAGAGTACAGAACACATCAGTGGCCATATCTACTGCCTTGTATCAAGACCGCATCTTGGAAAAACTAGATTGAGCAAGGCTTACTATGGGGAGCACTCATTCATCTACAATCCTATACTTTATTCCCTGATAAATCACTAACTGGAAAATTAAAGCCATTGTTTTACAATGGCTTAAACTATAAACTTTTTAAAACTAATATTCAGGACAATAACGAATGATGGTGGTTGACTGATAAGCAGTCACTCAGCAGCTTCATAAATCAAACCACCTAAGCAACCAACCCCGTACTGCTAATTTCCTCAGCCTGCCCTGCCTTTTGGGCAACACTGCTGAGGCTTGCTTTTGATCTCAGCCATTGAAAATTTCTATTCAACAAGTGGCTCACTGCTTGCATTTCCCCTAAGGAAGAAGCAGTCTGGGAATTCCTGAGATTTAAATTCACCATTAAAATGAATTTTTTTTTTCTTTTTCTCACCCTGGCTGCCAATTATTTCATGCCGGCAGATTTGGCATATTTGCCCATCCCATAAAATGTATCTTCTCCATGAAGATGAAATTCTTCATTGTTGCCATTCCAAAAATATATGCTTTGAAAAGAATGTGCTATGTTCTGTAAACACCTCACTTACCAGTATAAGTTTACAAATTTGCTACTAGAGTTTGAACATTTTCATTCTTTTTTGGCAATGCAGACACACACATAAAGTGACCTCCTGCCTAAATATCTACATCTGACACGCCTGCTTGCAGACACAGCTGAACTGACCTTTTTTTTTTTTTTTCCTGCTTTAATGACACATCAACAGCTGGTCTCTGAAAGGGATGGGTGAACTCAGTCATATTTTAAGCCAGATAACTTTTCAAAAAATTTGTCAAGTATTTTGCCAAATGCTCAAACTTATATTTCTTTAAACCCTTGTGTATTTGAAGAAAAAATTTAATCCACATGTTTCTAAGTAGTTTGCCTTTAACTCATGAAATATTTTCTCAGGAAAAATTATCATCCAAAACAGTATATATATATTATTCTTTCAATATAGTTGTTTGTACAATAAGTCTATATGCTATCTTACAGAATTTGGATTGAGGCTCACATTGCATTTAGTCCAAGAAAGGTTTCTAGACTCAAAATAATGAAATAAAAATAGGTTTTTATTCTGAGGATAGGGAAATGATATTATGAGGCATATATACAGGATTTAAAGTTTTGTATATCCTTTCTTCTTTTCTTTCCTTTCTTCTCTTTCTCTCTTTAGTTTCATGATAGTGTCATTTGTTATATTATTTAAACTGCTACAGTGCTACATTAGCTACATAATTTCTTGGTGGGCATTCACATTGTAATCTACATATATTGCACTCCCTGGAGTTGTGTACAGTAAAGTATACTACTCATATTAAAATTTATTATAAAAGATTAATGAATCTTACTTCAGGCTAAAGTTACTTTTCTAATAAACAGTAATATCATTAAATGGATAACAAATGAATAAAAATTATAACATATTTTCATAGATGAGACTATTTCAAAGAAAGAAAGAAAAAAATCCCAGTAGCAAAGACAGTGTAGCTTTTCTCTTTCCCTTTTAGGAAGAATGTGAAGGCAAAGATTGACAGACAAATCATTGACCTCATGCAGGAACTCTTTTTGTTTCAGGCGAATAAGGAGTTTTTAATCTTATTTTTCAAACGTGGTGAAAAAGAAGTCAAGGAGTTCTGCAATAAATCCTTTTAGGCATAGACTGACCTTTGACCACTGAACTGCCTTCAATTATTCTCTGGGAGAGGGAGAAATAGAATTTTGAGAGTGAGTTCTAGTTACATCATAAGATGTTTTTTTCCTTGATGTTTGCTTTCTTTGGCTGGTATTGCACAGCTTCTTGAGGAAAATAAATCCCTTGGTAGTGTTTGTCTTGTATGTGTGTGGGACTATTTGAATCAAAGCAAGTTTAAGCAAAACCAAGAGTTCCAGTGTGTGATGAACTTAGGCAATCTGTCGCTTGAACATAAAGAACTTGATCCATTGATTCTAGTGGCCCTTCCAGGATTTCACCAGTGATGCATGCAGAAATCCATCACAGATGAATGTGTCACTTTATTTGATATGGATTCTTGCCCAGAAACATAGTAAAACCTCAGTGAGTCAAAAAATTCATTCAGGAATGTTTGATAAGACATGAGTATTAATGAATATAAAAGGAAGATAGAGAAGGTAAGTTTACCAGGAATTGTTTAAATTATTAAAAGTAAAATTAGCCACCACTAGAACTAATCACAAACCCAAAATTTATATACAAGCTAAGAATAGAGATATATGGCATGTGAAAGTAAATCAGCTCTCAGAATGTTTCATTGGTTTTTAAGCAATTTTTTCTAGATCACAATGCATATGTTCATGTGAAAAAGCTCCAAATGGCAAGGAAATAATAACACTATTTCAAATACATTATAAATTAGGAATATGAAAAGAGAACCTTTTGAAAAACATAAATCCCCATGTGGATTTTTGTATGTGGTTATTATACTTAGGTATGAAAATGGGAAAGGAGACAAACCCAAACCATTTTAAGACGACTTCTCCTTTATGATGAAGGATGACTTCATAAGATGACTTCTTCTTTATGACCATAAAAAAGAATGCATCACAAGCTTCATAATGTAATAATACAAGTTTATGTTAATATTTTCTTTTCATTCAGTAAATATTTTTATACAGAAAGTTCATTTTATAATGCATTTCAAGCCATAGGAGTTAGCTGGGGAGCACATTTATGGTCTTCATTATTGTATCATAGGCAGGATTATTTTAGAAAACAAAATAACCTGGGTAACATACAAATTGGTTACAACTGGATCATGGATATATATGTTTCTTGTTAAAATATGTATGTTGGAAGGAGTCAATAGGTTCATTCCCTGTTTTTGGTCTGCAGTATTAACTATTAATGTTGTAAATTTTCTTCCTCATTCACAGGAGACAATTTCTGATATGTTAGAATGTTTTCCTGTTTCAAATTTGAATTGGTAGTTGAAATGTGACATAGGAAGAATTGAAGAATCTAGGAATTTAACAAAATTTTTAAAAGAGAGCTCTCAGATCTTCTCAGAAGGGGTGTCTCAGAGATCTGCTTTCCATTGTTACAGTTTTTTTCTTGTTTTTTTTTTTGTATTTAAATATAAATTTATTTATTTTAATTGGAGGTTAATTACTTTACAATATTGCATTTGTTTTGCCATACATCAACATGAATCCAGTTTTCGTGTAATGTTTGCTGCTTGACTGAGAATGGTGTGCTAAACCAAATCAGTATTCTAATGGGATGAGGAAACAAAAACCACTGAGTTATGACTGATTTTTTCCCCAGGACTAGAATCTTAAGCCTCATTTGTTTACTAAATAAAAATCACCAGTGAACTCTTTAGAAATAAACATTCTCATTACATATGATCCTCATTTGCTTAATTTTTAATATATATCAAGATATCAGTATGTAACAGGTGGCAGTGGCCAAAACCATCCCAAAGAAAAAGAAATGCAAGAAGGCAAAGTGGTTGTCTCAGGAGGTCTTATAAATAGCTAAGAAAAGAAGAGAAGCAAAAGACAAAGGAGAAAAAGATATACCAAACTGAATGCAGAGTTTCAGAGAACAGCAAAGAGAGACAAGAAAGCCTTAAGTGAACAATGCAAAGAAATAGAGGAAAACAATAGAATGGCAGAGACTAGAGAGCTCCTCAGAAAATTGGAGATACCAAGGAAACACTTCATGCAAAGGTGGACACAATAAAGGATAGAAATAACAGAAGCAGAAGCGATTAAGAAGAGGTGGCAAAAATACAAAGAAGAACTGTACAAAAAGGTTTTAATGACCCAGATATCCATGATGGTGTGGTCATTCACCTAGAACCAAACATCCTGGAGTGTGAAGTCAAGTGGGCGTTAGGAAGCATTATTATGAACAAAGCTAATGGAGGTGTTAGAATTCTAGCTGAACTATTTAAAATCCTAAAAGATGATGTTGTTAAAGTAGTGCATTCAATATGCCAGCAAATTTGGAAAGCTTAGCAATGGCCACAGGACTGGTAAACTCAGTTTTCATCCCAATCCCAAAGAAAGCAATGCCAAAAGATGTTGAAACTGCCTCACGTAAAATTGCACTCATTTCATGTGCTAGTAAGATAACACTCAAAATTCTTCAAGCTAGGCTTCAAAGGTACATGAATCAAGAACTTCCAGATACACTAGCTGGATTTAGAAAAGGTAGAAGAAAGAGTTCAAATTGCCAACATTTGCTCAACCATAGAAAGAGCAAGGAAATTCTAGAAAAAAAAAAAAAAAACAAAACTACTTCTGCTTCATTGACTACACTAAAACCTTTGACTGTGTGGATCATAACAAACTGTGGAAAATTCTCAAGACTGGTATACCAGATCATCGTACCTGCCTCCTGAGAAACCTGTATGAAGGTTAAGATGCAACAGTTAGAACCAGTCATGGAACTATGGACCAATTCCAAACTGGGAAAGGAATACATCAAGGCCACATATTGTCACCTGTTTATTTAACTTACATGCAGAGTACATCATGTGAAATGCTGGGCTGGATGACTCAAAAGTTGGAATCAATATTGCTGGGAGAAATATCAACAACCTCAAATAGTCAGAAGATACTATGCTAATGACAGAAAACAAAGAGGAACTGAAAAGCCTCTTGATGACTGTGAAAGAGGAGAGTAAAAGCTGGCTTAAAATTCTACATTCAGAAAAGCTAAGATCATGGTATCTGGTTCCATCACTTCATGGCAAATGGATGGGGAAAAAATGGCAGATTTTATTTTGGGGGTCCAAATCACTGTGGACAGTGACTGCAGCCATGAAATTAAAAGATATTTGCTCCTTGGAAGAAAAGCTGTGACAAACCTAGACAACATATTAAAAAGCAGAGACATCACTTTGCCAGTAAAGGTCCATATAGTCAAAGCTATGGTTTTCCAGTAGTCATGTGTGGATGTGAGAGTTGGACCATAAAGAAGGTTGAGTGCCAAAGAACTGATGCTTTTGAATTATATTTCTGGAGAAGACTCTTGAGAGATCCTTTGGACTGCAAGGAGATTAAACCAATCAGCCCTAAAGGAAATCAACCCTTATATTCATTTGAAGGACTCATGCTAAAGCTGTGCTGATGCTAAAGGTGAAACTAAAATTTTGGCCACCTGATATGAAGAAGCCAACTCACTGGAAAAGATCCTGATGCTGGGATCAGATCCTGATCCTGAGAATAGGATTAAAAGGAGTCGACAGAGGAAGAGATGGTTGGATGGCATCATTTGACTCAATAGACATGAGCTTGAGCAAACTCCACGAGATACTGAAGGACAGGGAAGCCTGGCATGCTGTAGTCTATGAGGCCACAAAGAGCTGGACATGATTTAGCAACTGAACAACAACAACCAGTTATCAATATTTAGAATAAATAAGGCACAAAACTCAAGTATTAAAACATGTTTTTTTCTAGAATCTCCATTATGTTCAATTATTAACATAGTTATTCATATTATGGAGAATTGCAGAAATAGATTATATGTTGGTTGGGTTCTAATTTAAATTTGGATGTATCTCAAACCCTACATATAGGCATATTTAAATATAACACTTTTACTCATTTCATTTCAGTTCAGTTCAGCCACTCAGTCATGTCCAACTCTTTGCGATCCCATGGACTGCAGCACACCAGGGTTCCCTGTCCATCACCAACTCTTGGAGCTTGTTCCAACTCACGTCCATCCAGTCAGTGATGTCATGCAACCATCTCATCCTCTGTCATCCCTTTCTCCTCCTGACTTCAATCTTTCTCAGAATCAGGGTCTTTTCCAATGAGTCAGTTCTTCACTTCAAGTGGCCAAAGTATAGGAGTTTCAGCTTCAGCATCAGTCCTTCCAATGAATACTCAGGACTGATTTCCTTCAGGATTGACTTGTTCGATCTCCTTGAAGTCCAAGGGACTCTCAAGAGTCTTCTTCAACACCACATTCAAAAGGATCAATTATTTGGTGCTCAGCCTTCTTTATGGTCCAACTCTCACATCCATACATGACTACTGGAAAAACCATAGCTTTGACTAAACAGAACTTTGTTGGCAAAGTAATGTCTCTGCTCTTTAATATGCTGTCTAAATTTACTGTTGCTTTTTCCAAGGAGCAAGCATCTTTTAATTTCATGGCTTCAGTGGTTTTGGAGCCCCCAACTAATAAAGTCTGTCACTGTTTCCATTGTTTCCCCATCTATTTGCCATGAAGTGATGGGACCGGTTGCCACGATCTTAGTTTTTTGAATGTTGAGTTTTAAGCCAATTTTTTTCACTTTCCTCTTTAATTTTCATCAAGAGGCTCTTTAGTTCTTCTTTGCTTTCTGCCATAAGGGTGGTGACATCTGTGTATCTGAGGTTATTGATATTTCAACCAGCAATATTGATTCCAGCTTTTGCTTCCTCCAGCCCCAGCATTCCACAATATGTACTCTGCATATAAGTTAAATAAGCAGGGTGACAATATACAGCCTTGACTTCTTCCTTCCCCATGTGGAACAAGTCCGTAGTTCCATGTCCAGTTCTAACGGTTACTTCTTGACCTGCATACAGATTTCTCAGGAGGCAGGTACTTGTTTGGGTAACATTTAAAACTCTTATAGTTGAAGTTTCAGAGATATTCTGTGTACCTCCATTTGATTTACTATTAGCTCCAGACTTTTAGCAGTTGGTTTTTATCTTGTTCTCAGTTTCAATTTTGTACTAAGAATAATAAAATAACTGTTTACATAATGTTGACCAAAGTTAGCTTCAGCTAAAAGGTGAAAATAACAGTGACAGGCACACCCTGCATGTTCAGTCACTTCAGTTATGTCCGATTCTTTGCAATCCTATGGACTGTAGCCTGACAGGCTCTTCTGTCCATGGGATTCTCCAAGCAAGGGTACAGGAGTGGGTTGCCATGCTCTTCTCCAGAGGACCTTTCTGACGCAGGGACTGAACCCACATCTCATGTTTCTTGCATTGGCTGGTGGGTTCTTTACCACTAGCACCATCTGGGAAAACCAACAGGGACAGACAAGTATTTAAATAGGAAGTTGTCTGTTACATTCTGATTAATGTATTACAATATGAATAAGAATATATTGAGGTTTGTGCACATTAATCATAATATTTAAGTTGATATAATTGAGAATATTTTCTCATGTAAAATTTATTAAAATGTTTATTTGAATACTGTAAAAATGTTGCATAAATCATAAATTTTTCAAAGTTTAGCATTTTATGCTGGATAAATTACTTAATTGTAGAGAGTAATTAGAAAATCAAATAAGTTCTGTACTTTTTAATTTCTATCTATGGTAGTGGTGAAAGTGAAAGGTACTCAGTCATGTCTGACCCTTTTCGATCTCATGGAGTAGTCCATGGAATTCTCCAGGCCAGAATACTGGAGTGCATTGCCTTTCCCTTCTCCAGGGGATCTTTCCACCCCAGGGGTCAAACCCAGGTCTCCTGCATTGCAGACAGATTCTTTACCAGCTGAGCAACCAGGGAAGCACTATGGTAGTGGAAATTATTTCTATTTGAGATAAGATTGTGGCTGTATTAGACATCACTACCAGTGTCCCTCTTCTCCAAATTTAGAGGATGACAGGACTGCCAGATAAGAACTGTGGGGACATTAATGTAGGAGAAATTGGCAATTCAATCAAGGTACAGATAGGGAAGGCAATATTCTTGGCCAGTCTTATGATGACAACTATCTGATGACTTTTGACTTGTAACAAATGGTGTATTTTATGGTGCCTTAGTACTAAAGTTTTTCAACTTGTAGTAGGAAATAATCTTGAACTACTAGCTCTGTTTTTACTACTGAGTACGAAAAATATGCTAGAAAATGCTCCCATGGAAAGATGATGTGACAAATAAATCTGACTTTGAATCTTATGTCTTCCATTTGTTATCTGTTAGCTTCGGCAAGTGCTTTAATATCATTTAGCCTGTTTTCTCCTTTATAAAAGAGAACAATAGTATTAATTCACTGAGTTTTTGTGAAGATCGAATGAGGTAATTCTTTACTTATTTATATAAGCAGTAAACATGAATTTTAGAAGAAGGTATACATTGAATTTATGTTAGTGACTGTTATTATTTATCTAATAAATCTGCTAAATTGTTATGTAAATTTTTTTCTTCATTATAAAATGTAGTGGTTTCTGAATTCCCTTTGTTAATGTAAAACTTTATTCTGGATTTGGACTTCATATATGGTAAGTAAGAGAGGAAAAAGATGTGAGCCTGGGATCCAGTATAGTCTTAGGCTTGATTTCTCCTGCTGCTGACTCTTAAGTACAGAAATAGTTCTCTCTCTCCCTTAAATGTGTGTCATAGAGCTATTATAGTGTTTAAACATTCTCTGAAGTATAATTGACATATAACTATATTAGTATCAGGTTCCAACATAATTATTCAATACATGCATATAGTGTGAAATGATCACTACAATTTAAGTCTAGTTAACATCCATCACTAGAGTTATATTCTTAAGAATAAAGAATAAATACCTGAAAATAGGAGCTTATTGTTCCCAATGCCTACTGTGCCCTGAATAGCAGTGTATTTTAATTACTGAAGGAACACAGATAACAGGTGATAGCAAACTGATAATGCAGGGGTCCCTAACCCATGGGATATGGACTGGTACTGGTCCAAGGCTTGTCAGGAACCCAGCCACACAGATGGAGGTATGCAGTGGGCTAGTGACCAAAGCTTAATCTGCCTGTGGTTCCTCATCATTTGCATTACCACCTGAACCATTGCTCCACTACTGCTTGAAGTATACCCACTCCCCACCTCTGCCACCCTTGGCTGTAGAAAAACTGTCTTCCATGAAACTGGTCCCTGGTGCCATAGAGGTTGGGGATGGCTGTGGTAATGCACACAGTAATGACAAAATTGTGATCAGTGACTTTAGCTCACCAAGATTCATTTCTAATGAATTTCTCTTTCCTTCTGATTATTTACATTTATTTTTCACTTTGCCTGGCTCTTGATCTGTCTTAGCTGATCATAATATAAGATCACGATATATTTTAAAATTGTCTAATACACACTTTTTTTAATGATGTTTCTACTGCTTTAAATATAAGTTGAGTTTAAGTGAAGTATGTGAGAATAGCTTTTCTTTCCCTTTGAGAGAGACAGTTGTGAGAAAAATATCTGTGTAACCTAGAACATGAGTTCAAAATAATTTTTCAGTAATAAATGATGCATACTTCTTTGTCTTTACTTCTAAGTGAAAATGAGTGTTTTAGTAGGAGGTGTCCCATGTTTTCATAGTGTGATTCAGATGGAAAAAATGTGTATTATTTTATCATTTGGTACCACACCTTCATGTCTTAAGATCATTAAAAAAATAAGATGTTTTGGGTGAAATATACAGAGGTCTTCTAAGCAAAAGAGACCACAGAGGATTGTTTTTGATGATTCCTAGCCTTCAAGTAGATAAACTTTATTATTTTCATATTAAAAGTGAGGACCCTAAAAGTGTTCAGTCCATTAATTTCTGTGCAGTATTTAAAAATAAAGCCACATACTCTGATAGTCCATTCTCTTACACATGCTGATACTTGAACATTCAGCATGTAGTATTTTCAATATATCAGATGGTTTAATAAATAGAATAATGGCTCTTCAGTAAACCCTAATGCAGTTGGTCAAATGAGGCCCCCCGCCAAAATATGTCTACCCAGAACCTATGAATGTGACTTTATTTAGAAAAAAAGATGATTGCAGATATAATTCAGTTATAATTCAAGATATAATTCAAGGATCTCGAGATCATTCATGCTTATTCATGTGAGGCTTAAATATAATGACAGTTATCCTTATAAGACAGAAAAAGAGAAGACAGGAATCAAAGCCAGAGATTCAGAGGAGAAGGCTATGTGAAGACACAGAGGATAAAGCCATGTGAAGACAGAGGCAGATACAGATGTTAAATCACAAACTTCAGACAGATACTATTCTCACTTTTTTGTATACCAAGAAAAGAGTTCACATCTCCTCTTCAATTATTAAACTCCTTTCATTCTCTTAGGGTCTCTATCAGATTATCTATACTCATCCTTTTTTGAAAAATGGAAAACAATAAACTCAGACTGCTTTACCTTACCATTGGTAAGCTTGTAGACTTACATTAATAGGCATTCCATTTTCCTTTCAACTGTAACCATACAGTAAATACCCCCATACCTATCAAGATCTATTAAAGAACTATCTATCTATAATTCTCCCAGGACCCACTCTATACTTGTCTTCCCGGTGAATGAACCTTAGTTTGCCTCCTCTCATTCCATCATAATCAGGCTTTTCATATATTTTGAAGCATTCCAATAAGCACATTATACTTATTATTGTAAAAATAATATTGAAATTATTGAGAGCATATTATACTCTAGGCTATATTATAAAAGCTTCCCCCTGCTTTCAACTCCAATTCTCTGACAGTTTTCATAGAAAATATATTGCATTTGTTTACTTCCCAGTTACCTTTAATGCACTTAATGCACTTCAGTCTGTCTTCTAGGTCTACCACTTTTCCAAAAATAGACATCAAGATCATTAAAAACTTCCATGTTGCCAAATCCAATGAATACTACCTTCTCTTCATGTAACAGACCTTTCAGTTACCCTTAATATGGCTGTTTCCATCCTCCTTTCTTGAAATACAGTTTTCTATTAAATTCCTTAACAGTTAAGAACTTGAGAACTTAAGTTTTCTTAAGTTCCTTAACATTATTCCTTGTTAAATTCCTTAATACTATCCTTTGGACTGCAAAGAGATCAAACCAGTCAATCCTAAAGGAAATCAACTCTGAATATTCATTGGAAGGGCTTATGCTGACGCTGAAGCTCTAATACTTTGGCTACCTGATGCAAAGAGCCGACTCATTGGAGAGGACCCTGATTCTCGGAAAGACTGAAGGCAGGAGAAGAAAGGGAAAACACAGGATGAGATGGTTGAACGGCATCACCGACTTGATAGATATGAATTTGAGCAAGCTCTAGAAGATGGTGAAGGACAGGGAAGCCTTGAGTGCTCCAGTCCATGGGGTCGCAGAGTCAGACACGACTGAGCAATTTGACAATAATACCTTGTTCATCTTCCTCCTTGCTTTGTAGTCTTCTTTTTCTACTTGAATACTTAATTGTGATGCGTTTCAAAATTCAGTTCTGGGGTTTTTTTCTTACCAAAAAACAAACAAAAGCCATCCTTTTTAAAGGTGATGTCATCCATACTCATCTCGTTAAATTACTGAAAATTTAACTCACAGATTTTTATATCAAGCTCAGAGTTAGTATTTGAGTTGTATTCCATCCATCAGCTCATCTGCCAGACATCTTCACAGAGTCTCACAGAACCCTGTCCCCCAAGTGTTTACCCACTTTCAATATTCCACACTCCAGTAAATGGCATCACTATTCATTAATTTGTTAAAACTAAATATATAAGACTCATCATAAATTCCACACTTCCCCTCATCCTCAACATCTGATATGGCACAAGATCTTGTTTATAGTAGTCACAAAAATATATTTCAAATTTGTCTAATGGGTTCTTCTCCAATGCCACTACCCAAACACAGGCTCTGGGAGCTGGTGATGGACAAGCAAGCCAGCGTGCTGCAGTCCACGGGGCCACAAAGAGTCAGACGCGACTGAAGGACTGAGCCGACTGAACTGAACTGAAACACGGGCCACTACTATCTTTTACCACTGTTTCTTACAAGATCAGAAACCTCAAACTGAGTTTCTCACTTATAATCTTTACATCCTAGAGTTCATTAAGTTATATCAATACTCTGTTAAAATTTTTTTTTCTTCCTTTATATAGAACAATACTGGAATTCTTTTCCATGGCTGTAGACCTCCACTATGTAGCAGCTGTCTATTGCTTTAACTTCATTGTGTACACTTCTCTATTTATTACACTGTAGCCTCACTGGTATTTTTCTGGTTTGAACACATTAAAACATTCCTTTTTCAGTGTGTTTGCAATGTTCTTTCTTAGCTGTCCACATCAGTTCTTTCTCATCCTTAAGCTTTCAGCTTAGCTATTATCTAATCAAAGATTTGGTTCTTCGACCATTCTATGTGACTAAATTCTCATTCTATTATTGCCTTTTCTAGTCCCTTATTTATTTTCTTTGTTACATTAATACTTTGCAATTGCTTAATCTGAATTATTTTTACAGTCTCCTGAACTAGAGTGAAAATTTTATGTTATAAAGGAAACCTGTCTCTTTTACTAATCACTGAATATCTACAGTTTCTGATTCATAATTAGTCTACTTTCTAAGGACAAATGATATAGTCACTGTATTGTCTTCAGGGAGTTCAAGATAGATGATCATTTAACAAATGATACTCAAATGATAAGCGATAAGTGAACTCTAAAATAATATCCAGAAGCTTTCTTATTTATAGGTGAATTTATTTTAATATAATTGTTGACTATCAACCATGTATCTGGAACTATGACTAATGAATGAGCTCTGGATGAGCTCATAGTGTAATGAATTTACTTGCAGTATAATATCTTTGTATACCATAAATCATCTAATTAAGAGAGGAAACTAGACACAAAGCAAGTTTTAGAAGGGAGTCCCCTCAAGCATAATAACAAGTCTACACTATTGTTAACCAGTGAGAAATTGAAAGTGAGAGATGAGATAGGACTCCCACAAGGATATTTGTGGTATATTAAGATGAATCTAATCCAAGCCCCTAATGTTAGACTCATACTCTTTCCAAGTACAACCCACTGTTGTTGTTTTACAGTATCATTTTGAATGACTATAGCAGATTAGAAAACAAAAATCTTAAGTCATATATTAGATTGTTTAATGCTTAGTAGATAAAATATAGTTAATTTTTCCTGCTTGGACTCTCTACTTTTGATAGATCTTAATTTCTATTGCATATAAGACTACAAGGTACACTTGAAATTTAAGAATCTATGAATCCTGACCTGGAATTTTTGTTTTAAAATTTTATTAGAGTTCACAGAGCATTGAGACTGTGGTACGAGTTCACAGTGGGGCAGTATAACAATAAATAATGAAAGATATAAAAGAGTGTGGGGTAAACCAAAGGTAAGTTAATGTTCTGATCATAACTTTGTTACAGTAAGTTATTCATTATTAAGTCAAATTATGATAAAATTAAGATTTTAGAAACAGACACTTTGAATTTGAATTGAAGCCCTGTTGCATACTGATAATGGTGCAGACTACTTAACTTTCATTTTCCACGTGCCTTTGAAATCATCAAAAGACAAGTTGAATAAGCTAGGATCTTGAGCTAGAAATGACACTATATTAATCCATTGAAAAATCAATGATTTTGCACTATCTATGGTTACTCCGCTGAACTAAAGACTTCATTTCTCAAGTGTCCTGGATGGAAGAGTTTACAGATCATTGTAAAATGGGAGAAAAGGTAACTGGTGGAAGACACAAAGATAAAGGTTACTCAGGAAAAAGTCTGTCTGGGTTAAATATCCCAGGAAAATGGCATGATGCCATTTCTCTACCAAGAGGTGAAAGCAATTTGCATGTTGAGAGTTGTAATCAAGAACAAATAACTCTTGACTTTACAAATTAAACCATCATGCTTTTTTCTTCTTAAAAAGGCGGTAAGATTTAAGAACAACAAAATTGCAGCAAAATAGAAGCATAGATAATACAGTTCAGATAAAGAAAGACTGACATGCTACAAACCAAATTTACAGTTCCTGGACAGAATAGCAGATTCTGGAAAAGCACTGTAGATGTTTTTCACATACTTCATGAAAATATATAAAATGCCTAAAATCTTATGTTCAGTTTATTTAAGACAAAATAAAAACTATCAGCCAGTACTTGATAAATTTCCATTTAGCTTCAACAGAAGAGAGATGCAAACTTTACTAAGTTGCAAATCCTGTAAAGGTGTTTAAAATGAAATTCTGAATAATTTTAAATTTTATTGTTATTGTATATGAATACTATAACTGTTTAAATTATATTATGTAAATGGCATTTCAAGGAACTATTTACTTGGCAGGCTATTTTACTATTTGTTTATAGCTTTTCAAAAGCTTCAGTCAAAAGACTAGAAATCTTTAAGCACAAATTAAATATTTTACCCCCACCCCTAGAAGCTTAATTTTCTTTGGAGAGTACCAAGCTAATCACAAAAGGTTTGACAGACTGCCTGTGTGAGCCCATTTGCTTCTCTCCAGTTTGAGAGGATATTATCTTTGGAGACCAGAACAATAGATCATGTAGCGACAGTGCTTTGTTCTTCTTTCCGCCCATTACAGGTACCGTAAATGGTTGAAATTCAGTGAAATTTAATGACTTATGTAATAGACCAAGGCACTGGCTTAGTGAAGGAGGGCCATGTTGCTGTGGGACCAAGCTCTTGGGACATGATCATTGATTCAAGAAGCCTTCAGAGGAAGGAAAGAGCTCTAGCAGATGGTGCTTACAGAAAAAAATTCTGAAGCTCTTTCACATAAATCAATTAATATGCTAAGTCAGAAAAGGTAAATCATGAAACTGTTCTTTTCCAAATTCAAAGCTGTCTTTTTCTTCTATTTCCTTGACTTAGGGCTACTTTTAGCCTTCCTCCAGTAGTTTTGATTTTTAAATATGGAAATACAGTGATTAAATATAAAAAGAAATTTGTGACTATCACAGATGTTGGCACTCTGGTCTAATAGCAAGACTACAAGTTAGAAGGCTGTTTTCACCCAGTTTATATTGCTTAAAATAGAACAATTTACATAATCTAAGTTTTAATTTTCTCATTATATAGTAGTGTGGGTACTATTTTCCTCCAGAGCTGCTTTAAGGATTGAGTACAGTGGACTCATGATTAAATGATTCACAATTAGAACTTAAATTATGCCCAGCTGAAATGCAGACATATGCATTTAAACCTCTAGAGGATTGGTGAAGATGATCTACTAGCTATTTATTTACCTAAAGGCACAGCAACTTTCTTACAAGAAATTCATTCTCAAGCAGGAAAGAGAGAAAGCCACAAAAGATGTAAAGAAAAATATATATATATTGGTTTCCTAGAAAGAAAGAAAAGTCTGTGTCCAAAATAGTGTTGGTAACCAAGATCTATCTTCTGCCCTGGCCAGTGAATCATGAGCAAGGCTTGAAACAATGTATAAAAGAAAACATAATCCAAACCTGGAAATAAGCTGTTTCATTAAGATTCTGAATATACTGGATATGAAAAATAGTAATTTCAAAATGGTATCACAAAAGTGAGAGATTTATATAATTTCTGCTTATATACTTGGCATGGCTATGTACATTTAGGGTGCACGAGAACACAGATCAGCTCTATTGTGTCAAGAATTTCAAAGGAACACAAATATCCTTGAAAAGGACAACCAGACATACCTGGCACTCTGACAGTATGGCTATAAATATGTAATTCTAAAGGCCCCTCTGTTAGTGGCTTCTAGACTAATGAGCAACATTAATATCTGAATTGATAATGTGAGTACCAGCTGCAGTGATGATAACCATGTAGAGTGTCACATCACTGCATAAGTGTAAGGTAGGATACAGGAAAATGGCTACTGGACACCTAGGTCAGGGTCAGCAAACTTTTCTATAAAAGGCCAGACAATAAATATTTTAGGTTCTGTGGGCTGTATGGTCACTTCTGCAACTATTCAATTATCAGTGTAATGAGAAAGGATCCATAGATAAATGGTACATGAATGGATGTGGCTATACTTCGATAACATTGAATTTATAAAAGGGGCTTCCCTGGTGACTCAGACAGTAAAGAATCTACTTGCAATGTGGGACACCTGGGTTAGATTCCTGGTTCAGGAATATCCCCTGGAGAAGGGAATGGCTGCCCACTCCATTATTCTTGCCTGGAAAATCCCACGGACAGAGAAACATGGCAAGCTACAGTACACAGGATCACAAAGAGTTGTACATGACTGAGAACTAACATTTTTCACTTTAATTTACAAAAATGGGTATTGCACAGGACTTGGTATGCAGGCAATAGTTTGCCCTGCTATAGTCTAATTTAGAGGACTTGCTCATGAACATAATAGAATAATCCTTGAAGACTATTAGAAACAAATGAGGAAATATATTTTCAACAGAGATTTTAGAAATTACAAATGTACTGACAGTAAGTGTCAAAGAAATCCACTTTTTCTGATAATGTAAATAAATACATTAGTTAGTGCCAATCTAATATTTTGCCTAAGTGAATGGCATTATCCTTTGATTTCAGTTAAATTCTAAGAATGTAGGATGCTTTAGGATTCAAGAAAAAGCATAAAGGCAGCTTAGTAAGATAATAAATAATTTCACTTTACAACAATATGAAACTGGAGAGTCTGCAAGATGGAATAATTTAAAAGAATGAGGGTAAGATTATTCATTTTGGAATGAATTCCTAATTCAGTTCTAATTTTTCCCAATAAGCCATAAAGGAAACTTGCAGGAGACTACCTGGTAGAGATTTTCTTATTCTTTTTAAAAAAAAAGAAAGAAAGGAAAAATTATTCCTTCCATGTTACTTCTTCCACATGCTAACTCTTTCCTCTCACAAATTTTTCCATAGTTCTAAAAACATTACATTTCCAGGAACCACTAAAGAAAGCAAATTGAAATGTGTTTGAGTACTTTTTAAGAGCGAGAAAATCCTTCCCAGAGAATCTTCCATAGTTTTATAATTAAAATGGTACATAGACAAAATACATATCAAATTGCAGCATAAAGGAACAATGGTAAAGAGACCTATATGGTTCTACCACCATATTTTCCTTCAAGTAAAATATTATCTCAAGTAGAATGTAGGTGTGTATATTTTAATCCACTATAGCAATGAATAAAAACCATAGAAGACATATAATGAAAAATTCAATAGATAAATTAAATACTTGACAATTTAAATAATCAAAAGAAGACAAGAACACAGAAACAGGAAAAAGAGAGTAGAAACAGAAAACTAATAATAAAAAATAGACCTAAATTCAACCACATCAATGATTTTATTAAATATAAATCATCTAACATACTTTATTAAAAGAGATTGTCATGTTGAATTATTTTAAAAGACCAGAATATACACTGCCCTCAATTCCTTGAAAAATAATGAGGTTAAAGGAAAACTAAAATAGGGAAAGATTCAGCATGTAAGCACTAATAATAAAAAGATGCCAAAATGGTTATATTATAATAATATCTGAAAGTGAGTGAGTGAGTGAGTGAAGTTGCTCAGTCGTGTCCCACTCTTTGCGACTCCATGGACTGCAGCTTACCAGGCTCCTCTGTCCATGGGATTTTCCAGGCAATAGTACTAGAGTGGATTGCCATTTCCTTCTCCAATATCTGAAAAGTGGGTTTCAAAAAAGGAAAAGCTAGCAGAAATAAAAAGGACATTGTATGCATGTGTGCTCAGTCACTTCACATAATTATAAAACTGACAATTCATCATAAAGATCTAAGGGAGCTGGGAGAGGGGATCAGGATGGGAAACACGTGTATACCTGTGGTGGATTCATGTTGATGTATGGCAAAACCAATACAATATATTAAAGTAATTAGGCTCCGATTAAAAAATAATAAAATAAAAAATTTTAAAAATCTAATAATTATGTGTCTATACTAACAAAAGAGCTTCAAAATACATGAAGCAACAGCTGATTAATCTAAAAGAAGAAATTAGGCAAAACCACAACTTCAATTAGAGATTTCAATGCTCACTTCTCAGTAATCAATGGAACAGGTAGACAGAATATCAGTAAGAATATAGAAAACCTCAATCAACTTGTCATATAAAGAGCACTCCACCCAATATCAGAAAAAATGCACATTCTTTTCAGGTACACATAGAACATTGACCAAGAGAAAAGCATATTCTGGATCAGAAAACAAATTTTATTAAATTTAAAAGATTAAAATTATATACCATGACCATAATGATTTTTTTAATCAGAAGGGTATATGTTAAAACTAAAGTTATTTTGATAATAAATAATACATTTCTAAATAATCTTCAAGTCAAAGAATAAGTAACAAGTGAAATAAAAATAAAATATCTATTCTGAATAAAGATGGAAATGTAACATACCCCAAACTGAGAGATGTAGATAAACAATTGCATTGAAGGAAATTTGTATTTTAAATACTATGTTAGAAAGAAAAAGAAATCAAGCCAACAAGCTAAGCTTCCTACCCTTAGAAACTAGAAATAAAGAGCAAACAAAATTCAGCCCACACAGAAGGAAGAAAATAATAACAAGAGGAGAAATTGATGACATTGAAAACAAAAACCTTAGGGAAAAGCATTAAATCAAAAGGTGCTTATTGAAAAGATCAACTGGATCTAGTCAAAACGAGAGGGATAAAAAGACGACTCAATTAGCATCATCAGAAACAAAACAGAGAATATTACAGACATCAATAGGATACTACAGAACACTTTAAAGAACCCTGTGAACATTCATTCAACAAACAAATTAGATAAACTAGATTAACTATTTGAAAGACACAGATTACAAAAATAATTTCAATAAAATTTAAATAAAATTATTCTCTATTGGACAGATTAAATTCATATTTTAAAATCCTCTAAGAAAATAAAACTCCAAGACCAGATGGTTTTATTAGTATATTTTCCCAATAACTTTCTAAATGGTAAATCTCCTCCAAAAAATAAAACAGAAAAAAAACATTTCCCAACCATTTTATAAGGTAACCATTATTTTAATATCAAAACTAGATAAAGGCAGTAAATGAAAACAGTGCAGCCCAATATTCTTCATGAAAACAAAATGTCAACTAAGTGTTAGCCAAGTGAATACAATAAATAAAAAATAATGATACATCATGATCATATGGAATTTATCTCCAAACTGCAAAATTACTTCAACATTTTAAGAAACCAAACATATTAAAATCACATATTACATATAAAATGAAGTAAAAACACATAATCATCTCAATATAGATGGATAAAATTCATTGTCCATTCACAATAAAAACTTCCTGGAAATTAGAGATAGAAGGAAAATTCTGAACCTGATTAAGGACATCAACAAATAACTGAAACTACCTTCACAATTTACGGTGAAAATTGAATATTTTATTCCTAAGAGCAGAATAAGGCAAAGGTATCTATTCTTTGAATGCTGAGTGTCGAGTTGAGTGTCGAGTCAAAATCACTGCAGATAGTGACTGCAGCCATGAAATCGAATGACTCTTGCTCAAGAGTCTCCAGAAGACTCTTAGTCCATAGAAAAGCTATGACCAACATAGACAATATATTAAAAAGCAGAGTCATTAATTTGCCGACAAAGGTCTGTCTAGTCAAAGCTATGATTTTTCCAGTAGTCATATATGGATGTGAGAGTTGGACTATAAAGAAAGCTGAGCACAGGAGAATTGATGTTTTTGAACTGTGGTGTTGGAGAAGACTCTTGAGAGTCCCTTGGACTGTAGGGGATCAAACAGTCAGTCCTAAAGGAAATCAGTCCTGATTCTTCATTGGAAGGACTGATGCTGAAGCTGAAACTCCAATACTTTGGTCACCTGATGAGAAGAGCTGACTCACTAGAAAAGACCCTGATGCTGGGAAAGATTGAGGACAGGAGGAGAAGGAGATGACAGAGGATGAGATGGTTGGATGGTATCACCAACTGGATGGACATGAGTTTGAACAAGCTCCGGGAGTTGGTGATGGAAGAGAGGCCTGGCATGCTGCAGTCCATGGGGTCGCAGAGTCAAACAGGACTGAGTGGCTGAACTGAATTGAACTGGTCTATCTTTTCACTGCTACTCAACACTGTATTAGTGGCTCTACACAGTATGATAAAGCCAAAAAAAGGCAATTTTCCCTAAATTGATCTAGAGGCTTCATAGTACCTAATTAAAATTTCAAATGATTTTATAAATTTAATCAAGCTAGTTTTACAATTTATACAGAAAAAATGTATAAGAAAAGTCAAACATCTTTGGAGGCATCGTATTACCCATTTTAATACTGATTGCTGACCCACAGTTATTAAAACATTGTGAAATTGGTGAAAAAATAGACACATAGAAAGGACAGAACATATAATGTGACTTAGACCCACACAAATAGAATCAATTCGTTTTTACCAAAGGTGCATAGCCAATTTATTGGAGAAAGGATATTTTTTTAACAAATGGTGCTGGAACAACTGAATATACATATGAATGGATTCAAATAAAAGAACTTCAAGCTATATTTCATTTAATACAAAATATTTATTCAAGATGGAACATAAAAATAACTAGAAAAAGTAAAACTAAAAGATCTTAAAACGTAGAACTCTTTATAACCTTGGATTAGGCAAATGGTTCCTAAATAAGACAACAAAAGTATGATTTGTAAAAGAAATAATTGGTAAGTTGGAGTTCATTGATGTTTTCCTCACAAAAGATTTTTTTTTCTAAAAATGAACCACATATTGAGATTAAAAATTTCCAAATCAAATATCTGACAAAGGGCTTGTATCTAGAATATATAAACTTGACAATAAAAAAATTAAATGAGTGAAATATCCAGACAGCTTCTTTCCAAAGATATACATATGGCAAGTGTGCACACAGAAAAGATGTCCAACAAAAATAGTTATAATAAATTTCAGATTTAAAAATATGAGGTACCACTACACAACACCTACTGAAAGTCACTCAGTCATGTTGGACACTTTACAACCCCATGGACTGTAGCCCACCAAGCTCCACTGTCCATGGAATTCTCTAGGCTAGAATGCTGGAGTTGGTAGCTGTTCCCTTCTCCAGGGGACCATTCCAACCCAGGGATCAAATCCAGGTCTCCCTCATTGCAGACAGATTCTTTACAGCCTGAACCCACCAGGGAAGCCTAAGAATACTAGAGTGGGTAGCCTATCCCTTCTCTAGGGGATCTTCCCAACCCAGAAATCAAACCAGAGCCTCCTGCATTGCAGGCAGATAGTTTACCAGCTGAGCTACCAGAGAATTAGCTCATTCACATCAATTAGAAAGGCTAAATTCTTTTTGAGGTAACAAAGAAAAAAGAAAAATAGTTAACAATGTCATGGGCTGCTGAGGGTGCTTTTTGCTGGTGGGAATGCAAATTGATACAACCACTCTGGAATAAATTTGTACCACTTTTATTAAGTTAAATATTTGACATGACTCCATAATCCACATTTAGGTATTTATCCTAGAATAATGTTGAGGGAATATCTATTGGTCTTGAGTTATTTTTGTTTGTCATACCTCTTTATGTTACTGGTCTCTAGTTGGTAGAGGCCAGGGATGCTACAAAACATCCTATAATCCCCAGGACAGTTCCCTACAATAAAGAATTAACCAGTACAAATGTAACAGTGCTGAGGTTGAGAAACCCTGTCCTTGAAAAATAAAAGGTTTGTTACAAAAATAGCATTATTCATACAAATAGCATTATTTATTATTGCTCCAAATAGGAAAATAACTCAAATATCTTTCAATTCGTGAATATATAACAAACTGTGGTTCATCCATACAATAAAATACTACTTCGCAATAAAAAGAATGAACTATTGATACATGAAACAACTTGAATGAATCTCAAATGCATTATGCTAAGTGAAAATGTCAGTCTAAAGATTACATAATGTATAATGTAAGAGAATATGGCATTCTCTTAAAGAAAAACTAAAGAAAGAGATGTATCAGTGATTGTTTGGGGGTAGGAATGAAGGAAATTCTTGACTGTGAATGGCAATATGAGGGAATTTGGAAGTAACAGAATTGTCCTGTATCCGTTCTTAGTGGTGGTTACAACAATATAAGAACATATTAAAATTCATAGAATTTACAGTATGTAAAATTTTAAATTATTAAAAAGCACAGAAATCTTAGGAAAACACTGTGAAAAAGTATATACATTTATTTTAAACTTCTTAATGAGACACTGTATTAAGAAAATACATGCTAGCGCAATGATACCTGAGTATCCAGTTTTGCCACTTATTAGTCCTATGAACTTGGACAATTAATCTAACCTTTCTGAATGTTAGTATCCTCATCTGCAGAGTGAGAATAATTATAGTTTCTACCTCATAGATTGGTTGTGAGTTAATATGCAATTACATACATAGAATATTACTTGATGGGCCATAAATACAATATGAAAATTAGCAATGTTTTATTATATGTGAAACAAATTTATAGAGTATAATATTTTTACACAGAGTATTATATACAGTATTATACTCTTATAGAGTATAACATTCTTTATTTTCAGGAGATAGCCTAATTTTTATTATTTGCAGTGGCCAGGTCAGGTACTCACTATGAATCTTTCATTCCAGTTCAGTTCACTCACTCAGTTCTGTCCAACTCTTTGCGACCCCATGAATGGCAGCACACCAGGCCTCCCTGTCCATCACCAACTCCCGGAGTCTGCCCAAACCCATGTCCATTGAGTTGGTGATGCCATCCAACCATCTCATCTTCTGTTGTCCCCTTCTCCTCCTGCCCCCAATCCCTCCCAGCATCAGAGTCTTTTCAAATGAATCAGCTCTTCACATCAGATGGCCAAAGTACTGGAGTTTCAGTTTCAACATCAGTCCTTCCAATGAACACCTAGGACTGATCTCCTTTAGGATGACTGGTTGGATCTCCTTGAAGTCCAAGAGACTCTCAAGAGTCTTCTCCAACACCACAGTTCAAAAGCATCAATTCTTCAGCCCTTAGCTTTCTTCACAGTCCAACTCTCACATCCATACATGACCACTGGAAAAACCATAGCCTTGACTAGATGGGTATTTGTTGATAGAGTAATGTCTCTGCTTTTTAATATGCTGTCTAGGTTGATCACAACTTTCCTTCCAAGGAGTAAGCGTCTTTTAATTTCATGGCTGCAATCACCATCTGCAGTGATTTTGGAGCCCCCAAAAATAAAGTCAGTCACTGTTTCCACTGTTTCCCCTCTATTTCCCATGAAGTGATGGGACCAGATGCCATGATCTTCGTTTTCTGAATGTTGAGCTTTAAGCCAACTTTTTCACTCTCCTCTTTCACTTTCATCAAGAGGCTCTTTAGTTCTTTGTCACTTCCTGGCATAAGGATGGTATCATCTGCATATCTGAGGTTATTGATATTTCTCCCAGTAATGTTCATTCCAGTTTGTGCTTCTTCTAGCCCAGCATTTCTCATGATGTACTCTGCACATAAGTTAAATAAGCAGGAGGACAATATACAGCCTTGATATACTTCATTTTCCATGAATCTTTAGAACATGTCAAAACAATTTGAGTTAGATGGTACAGTCACTGTGGAGAAGGATATGGAAGTTCCTTAAAAAACATAGAGTTACCATATGATCCTGCAGTCCCACTCCTGGGCGTATATCCAAGAAAACTCTAGTTTGAAAACATACACGCACACCAGTGCTCATAGCAGCACTATTAACAATAGCCAAGACATGGAAGCAACCTAAATATCTACTGACAGATGGATAGGTAAAAATGACGCGGTACATATACACAGGGCTTCCCCTGTGGCTCAGAAGGTAAAGAATCTGCCTGCAATGAAGGAGACCTGGGTCCAGTTCCTGAGTTGGGAAGATTCCCTGGAGAAGGGAATGGCTACTCACTCAAATATTCTTGCCTAGAGAATTATATGGACAGAGGAGCCTGGTGGACTACAGTCCATGTGGTTGCAGAGTTGGACATAACTGAAAGACATATACATGATGAATATTACTCAACCATAAAAATAATGTGATTTGCAGCATCATGGATGGGCCTAGAGATTATCATATTAAGTGAAGTAAGTCAGAGAAAGACAAGAATCACATATCATATGATATGTGAAATCTCAAATAATTGTACAAATTAACTTATTTACTAACAGAATTAGACTCACAGTCATAGAAACAAACTTAAGATTACCAAAAGGGACGTGGAAGGATAGGAGAGTAAATTAGGTGTTTGGAATTAACATATAAACATTGTTATAGAAAACATAGGTAGATAATAAGGACCTGTTGTATAGTCATGAAACTATACTCAATATCTTGAAATGGTCTGTACTGGAAAAGAATCTAAAAAATAATATCTGAATTCCATATATATGTGCTAGTATATGAAATGAATCGCCAGTCCAGGTTCGATGCATGATACTGGATGCTTGGGGCTGGTTCACTTAGACGATCCAGAGGGATGATAGCGGGAGGGAGGAGGGTTCAGGATGGGGAACATGTGTATACCTATGGCAGATTCCTGTTGATGTATGGCAAAACCAATACAATATTGTTAAGTAATTAACCTTTAATTAAAATAAATAAATCTAAAAAATTAAAAAAGAATATCTGAGTCCTTTTCTTGTGCACTGGAAACACAAATTATAAATTAACAATACATATATATATATACACACACACACACAGATACACACATACACACACACATATATATCAATGAGATATAGGTCACATTTGACTTATATCTCATTGATTAAGAGAATATGAGTTTTTAAGGTGCTTGAATTGCATATTTTCTAATTGTGTAATGCAAAGAGAAACAAAACACCTTATCTAACAATATTATTTCCTCACTAGACTGAAAGTTCTTTAAACTAGGATTCATATCCTACTCATTTCAGATCCTCAAAACAGGTATAATGCTCAAATGTTATTAAATAATTGCCTAATAGATGTATTTTTAAATTAAACATACATGTACATGTGTTAGATGTTATATGTACACATGTTAGATGCTTAGATTTATTGAAAAGAAGATGGAATAAAAATCTAAACATAAAATTTTGCTGTATGAAAATAAAATCATATATCCATGAGCGAATTGTTCAAATAAGCCAGACTCTTCAAATATTCTCATTTGTAGTTGAAATGTGGTATCAGTTTTGCTCTTAAAATTATATATGTATGTGTGTGTGTGTGTGTGTGTGTGTGTGTGTGTGTGTATAAAATGTCTCCAAACATATATTAAACAGCAAGGAAAATGAACTACCTTTAGGTAATATTTATATATAGGCTATTCATCATGCATACTAAGTGACATATTTATTCTCTCAGTTATAGAATTTCTAATTATCTTATTTGCTTTTGTGCAATTTTAAAATTTTCAATTTAGGTATTTGTAAATTCTACCATCTGACATGAATTACATCTACTCAAGATAATGTCCCTGGTAACTGATTTAGTTAAACAGCTCTAAAGAAATTTAAAGAAAAGCAGATGAATAATTATAACTCTTCTATTGGACAAACACTATTTTGGATAGTGTATGTGGCTTACTCAAGTTCTCATTAATCATTTTAGGTTAATCTGGCAATCAAAATAAATATCTTGTTGTTTTTTTGTTTTGTTTGTTAAGTGATCATATATTAGGGACAATCATAAAAACTGAGCAGGAACATGTCAGGAAGCATAATACCATAAATTTACAGCTGGGCTTATGTTGGCTGAGAGATTGATGACCCACTTGTTAATGTGGGAGAAATATACATAGGGCATATTGAGTTACTATAGTGTGGGTAGTTTGATTTGCTGTGATGTGTTTTGTTAGAACTACTCTATTTGACCTCTGCTCAGTGATGCATTAAAAATGTAAAGTATTGCACTTCCTTAGAAAGCAGACTCAATGCATTGCAACCCCATGCTGGTTATTACCTAAAGCAAGCATGGCTAAATAATATGCATTTCTTGGTTTTAAAGGATGGAAAAAAATAGGAGGAGGAGACACCATTTCTCATGGATTAGCATCCTCTGATCTAGTTTTCCAGATAGCCTAATATAAATTCAGCAGATTTTTCAAGGTTAAAAAGAAAAATCTGTATCTGTGCTTTAATGTTGAACAGATCTGAAAAAGTCCCAGCAAATCAAGTAGTCTTTTTAAATATAAACTTTTCACATCATACGAGCACATATTATTTATTGGGAAAGTAACTTTGAGATTCTTCCCAAGTATTTTTAAACCAACTCTTTTACATCTGTATTCTTCAACATAAACATAGGCACAGACTCTGTGACATGTGTTTGTCCTATACTAAGTTCCTAATGTTTCTGAATCATTCAAGTTCATTCTGGGTAATGATCTTGTCTACATTCCCCACATGTATTTACATTGTCTTGCATTTAAAATAGCAGATTCTAAGCAAATGGTGAAAGCAGAGTGACTATAAACATGAAAAAAAAAAGGCAAAAAGTAAGTTTAATTCTATCATTCTATGTAACCAGGTGAGTATTTACTTTTTTTTTTTTTAGGTTAAATAGATAGTGCATATGACAAGGGCAGTGTAGTTTGGGGAGTAGCAATTAAATATATATTTCAAATAATACAAAATATTTTTATTGAATTTGAATAATATTTTAAAGTTTAAATGTTATTCTCTTTAAAATTCATGCTTGCTTTTGAATTTAAAAATTACTTAAATGATTATTAGTGGTTGTTACAGGATTATTACTGATATGTTATGGAAACATAGCAGTCAATTAAAAAATGATCTACTTAGGTATCTAATATGCAATGTATGCTTTTAATTAAATCAAAAGGGGAGAAGAAGTTGAGATATAAATATAGTATCTATCATATCAGAACATTTCTCTTTAGTATTTTTTAAAGTAGTTGGTTCTTTTTCTTATTTTTTATGATTGAAGCATCTCACTCAGATTAAAATTATTATTTATGAAATTTGATAAAAATATTTTATTTTCTCAGATGCACTTGTTTTAAAAGCTTGGAAAATGATAAATCCCTCCAGGCTTGAGTTATTAACATTGAAACAGGTTTTCAAACTGACACAGAGTAGAATATAAAGGACACATTTAGGCTCTCTGTGAGTCATTTTTCTTGGAAGCCAACAGCATGTAAAGTATTGCTTATATAAAATTCCATTTACTCTATATTTTAAATATAAATAGTATTATATAGTTCCATACCTGAACCCCTGAGGTTGAAGTTTCTATCGAACTTTTGATTCATCTTTGAAATTTGAGAGGAGTCTTTAAGAAACAAATATTGAATCATTCATTATGGGAAAAAAATAAATTTCAAAAATTAACTGAATGCATCAATTCTTAATAAATGTAACTGTTAATTGTAATTTGTTTATCTAACATGCTATTAACCAAAATGACAAGTTTTGTGAAATCCTTTGATTTTCTGTGTGATTTCTCATGGGAAGTTTGCAGTAGTTGTCAGTGGAAGTTTTACAGGAAACAGAAAATAACACTAGAGATTGACTGGAGAATAAGTAAATAAACCAGATTTATAAGAAATAAAATACCTTTTTAAAATTAAGAAAGTAAATAAAATAAAATAAATTATAAAAATAGTTAACTTGTTTCTAAATTAAAAAAAAAAAACACAAAATCAGACACGTAACTATGCGTACAGTATTAAATTGCCAGAAGGAGATTGATGTTTAAAAGTTCCACCATATTGCTAATGTCAAACAAAAGAATATTTACGTGAAGCTCTAGTCTTTTATGGTAACCAGAGTTAAAAACACACACAAATATTGCTATATGGGAATGGTACTTCTAAGAATATAATGATCCATCTTTACATAACCTTGAATATCATGTTAACTTTAATGTTTTATGCTGGGTCTTAGTAAAATGAACCACACTTTTCCCTACATCAAATACGGGCTTGCCTCTCCTCTATTCCTTTCTCGTCCTTGGCTTTAAACTTCCTCATTTGTGGTCAAAGTTTCTTCTTCATTATTCCTGTTTCTTACCTCTTCTTTTGGTCTAAGTTGGTTATGTTAGCATTCCTCTCCATTCCATACTTTGGGTGATACGGGATATTTGAGTTTTCAGGAACAAATAAGTAACCTTTGAGTGAAAATGCAACTAATAGTAGAATAGCTCTCTGTTTGTTTCTATGGCAGCTATTCAATAGTGGTTATTCATTGACAAGTTCTCATCGACAGTAAAGTACTTGGAAAGAACTAGTTCAGAATGTAGTCTTTGTTTTCAAGTCTTCCTTTCATCTTGGTTGGTTCCCTGTGTCCTCATGCCTAAAGCAGTCACTTTGTTCTTGTGTGTCAAACTGTTACAATTACCTTCACATTCTACTGGAAAAGTCATCACTCACAAACTCCCACTCAGTGTCTGCGTCACCATGAGTGAAGTATAGTTGATAGATTTCCACCAATTCAGCACTGAAGTCAGAAACACAGTACATGATTTAAGTTTCAGAGTTGAAGACATTTCTATTGTAGGATACAAGTTCAAGGACTAAGTATATGCAGTGAATAATTTTGTGAATATATGGAGCCTTGAGGATTTAAACAAACTGGTAAGGCAAAGCAAAACAGAACACATATTGTAAAAACGTACTAGAAGAGAGGAGCAACAACCTGTTGTGGCAAATCTGGAAGCAGTCATCTACTTATTGATACAGATACTAAACGTTTTTCACTAAAGATTTTAAAAAATGTGGGTAACATTAAACCATTAGTTTGAGATTTTTAAGAATATTGTCATATAATAAACAGACAAAACATTCTGGACTTCTATTTTTAAATGTGTCTTTTAAAATTATCAAAATAATAATTTAAAAAGCAATATAATATTACTTGGAGAGAACAAATAAAGAAAAAAATCTTCCATACTGTTTGTTATGGGTTATGCTCCTTCAAAATTCATATGTGGAAATCCTAACTGCCAGTCTCTCAAAATGTGATTTTATATGGAAATATTAATAGATTCCTTGCAGATGTAATTAGTTGTAGTAAAATGGGATCACAAGAGTGGGTCTTAACTCAATGTGACTGAGTTCTTATTAAAAAAATAACAAAGGAATTTTGGACAGAGGGGCATGCACACAGGGAGGATATCACATGAGAAGGCATAGGGAGGATATCACAGAAGGCATAGGGAGAAGACAGCTATCTATAAGCCAAGGTGAGAGTGCAGAAACAGATCCTTCCTTCCTAACTCTCAGAATAAACCCAACACTACTGGCAGTTTGATCTCAGATATCTAGCCTCCAAAACTATAAGACAATAAACTTCTGTTGTTTAAGCCACCTAGATAATGATATTTTGTATAGCAGCTCTAGCAAGCTCTCGTACCTTCACTACCCAGATAAAATTTCCATGAACCTTTGTTATAAATTCTTTAAACTGTGACCTATTTATGCATATGCACATGCATTTTTTCCACTTAAAAATAAATTGTGAATAAACATATTTAGGAAACAGCAGTAGGTTTTGTGTCCTACTAGTAAATCTATCATCCCCCTCCATTGGTAATGATATACCAATTTTGAAGTGAAAGTGTTAGTCACTCAATCATGTCCAACTCTTTGTGACTCTATTGACTGTAGCCTGCCAGGCTCCTCTGTCCATGGAATTCTTGTCTAGGCAAGAAAACTGGAGTGCGGTGCCATGCCTTCCTTCAGAGGATCTTCCCAACTGAGGGCTCAAACTGCATTGCAGGCAGATTCTTTATTGTCTGAGCCAACAGGGATATCAATTTTAGTGCTAAGCTAAATGATAACATTTCCCAGCCTCCTTTGGTGCTAGGTGTGCTTATGTGCCTAAGTTATATACAAAGGAATATTACCCAAAATATTGTGTGAGGCTGTCAAGAACTGAAAAGTTTCTGAGATTTCAAACTTCCTGCAAGCAAGCAAGTTAGCCTACCACGGTCTCTCAGAAGCTAGCTGAAGATATGAGATGCCTGGGACATAGACCTTTATTTCTCACAGCAATAGTAGTGGTCAGAATATCAGTATTTTCTTTTCTTGCTTTTCTGAAAACCAATTCCAAGCCCTTCCCTAGGACTATGAAAAGAAGCCCAGGTAATATCAGCACTCATGGAGCTGAAATTTTCATTCTCAGTAAGCATAAACACCTTCTGTCTAGGGAGGCAGATACCATTTCTTCTGAGTCTGCTTTTTAAAAAGCATTCTTAAAAAAGAGAGTGAGAGAGTAGCAGCCATGATCAAGGCTCAGTCATGTTCTAGAATGACAGCTGCAAGAGAGGAAACTGAGTCCACCACAGTACTGGTCCATTTCTCCCCAGGTTTCTTTTATGAATCAGAAATTTTAATTTCTATAACTAAATGACTGTTCTTTTGGAGTTTTCTGTTTCATGAACCAAACATAATTCTAACTGATATGCAGTCAATAAAATATTTAAAACATCATATTTCATAATGGTAAAGGAATTCATCATGTAACTGTATCATTATTTATTATCTAATCTCTTAATATGATACTCCCTTATTTTGCTGTCATATCTCTTTTATCCAATAAAAAGAAGCTTGACTTCACTTTATCATCATTAAAATTATTTCCTTAATATTGGTTAAGATGTTTTGTTGGGGGTTTTATTTAGTATATTTTTACTTCACATAAATATGTACATATACAAACAAAAAAACAAAATCTTAAGTTTAGAAAATAAACTTTCACTATATCCATCACTGACTCATCTCTTCTCTCTACACAAATATATATATATTATACATTTATATATATATATATATATATATATAAAACACCAACACAAAATTTAAGCCTTAAGAGGTAACAGCACTTGAATATTTCTGTTCACACTTCTTTTGAAGTTAGACCATATAGCTCTAAGTGGGAGAGCTATTACTATATCATAATTTGTTAAATTTAATCCATGTCAGATGAGATCTTTCAACGAATTTAAAGTTACTTTACATTACTCTTCTCCTCTTTCCCTTCTTTTTCCAAATTTGGTTACATGTATGTACGTTTGTCTTATTTTTAATATTCCCTTTACTGTCAATTGCTAATGCTTATAAATTCAACTTCTTTCATTTACCCAATAGATAGGCTTTTCTACTAGTAATAAATAAGCTTGATTAACAAAGAGAGGTAAATGAGCCTATCTGGATAAAAATTGATGAGTTCTGTTATGGAAGTTGAATAACAGTGTTGTTTATTAATTTAAGACTATGTTGGTATGTTTGATAATATAGAAAAGACCAGGTCATATCCCCTAAGTAACTTTTGTCTTAAGAATTCACAGTGCTTTCAGCTCTTCAAATAATGATTTAGGATGTTAGCATATTAAATGTAAAGTTCTTGATAGATATGCTGAATATATAGAAGGCATATAAATTTTAAAGGTTAACATTCATATGCACAATTCATGTACATAACATTTTTTTTTCTTTTGTAAAATGCTGAATTCAGGTCTCCTGTTCCTTCCAGTTTCCCTGCATACAGTTCTGCTGGTAACTAGAAGCTCTATATGTTATATGTGTTTGTGTATGTAAAAGTGTGTGCTTTGGATGCTGGGTCTAACTACATACCAAATGCCTTTAGATACCAGGAGATTGTTATCTAGGGAAGAGAGAAAGAAAAGGAATAATCATGTGTTACAACTGTTGATATGCTAGTACAAATACTATAGAGAGGATCAAACTACATCAGAAGACTAATGGCAATTTTCCTCTGTGTATCAATTAACAGATTCTTAGTTAGAATTCACAAGTAACAGCCAAATACCACACCTACGATGCCAAAGCCTTTGACTGTGTGGATCACAATAAACTGTGGAAAATTCTGAAAGAGATGGCAATACCAGACCACCTGGCCTGCCTCTTGAGAAATCTGTATGCAGGTCAGGAAGCAACAGTTAGAACTGGACATGGACCAACAGACTGGTTCCAAATAGGAAAAGGAGTATGTCAAGGCTGTATATTAATTATCACCCTTATTCAACTTCTATGCAGAGTACATCATGAGAAACCCTGGACTGGAAGAAACACAAGCTGGAATCAAGATTGCTGGGAGATATATCAATAACCTCAGATATGCAGATGACACCACCCTTATGGCAGAAAGTGAAGGGGAAGTAAAAAGCCTCTTGATGAAAGTGAAATAGGAGAGTGAAAAAGTTGGCTTAAAGCTCAACATTCAGAAAACGAAGATCATGCCATCCAGTCCCATCACTTCATAGGAAATACATGGGGAAACAGTGGAAACAGTGTCAGACTTTATTTTGGGGGCTCCAAAATCACTGCAGATGGTGATTGCAGCCATGAAATTAAAAGACGCTTACTCCTTGGAAGAAAAGTTATGACCAACTTAGATAGCATATTCAAAAGCAGAGCCATTACTTTGCCGACTAAGGTCCGTCTAGTCAAGGCTATGGTTTTCCAGTAGTCATGTTTGGATGTGAGAGTTGGACTGTGAAGAAGGCTGAGTGTCAAAGAATTGATGCTTTTGAACTGTGGTGGTGGGAGAAGACTTTTGAGAGTCCCTTGGACTGCAAGGAGATCCAACCAGTCCATTCTGAAGGAGATCAGCTCTGAGATTTCTTTGGAAGGAGTGATGCTAAAGCTGAAACTCCAGTACTTTGGACGCCTCATGCGAAGAGTTGACTCATTGGAAAAGATTCTGATGCTGGAGGGATTAGGGGCAGGAAGAGAAGGGAATGACAGAGGATGAGATGGCTGGATGGCATCACTGACTCAATGGAGGTGAGTCTGAGTGGACTCTGGGAGTTGGTAATGGACAGGGAGGCCTAGCGTGCTGCAATTCATGGGGTCACAAAGAGTCGGACACGACTGAGCGACTGAACTGAACACCTAATAAAAGAGAAACTATCTAGTAAGATACTAGTTCAATTTGTTCACCACAATTTAAACTAAATACAGTAGAGTTAGTTCAGTTCAGTTCAGTCTCTCAGTCGTGTCCGACTCTTTGCGACCCCATGAATTGCAGCATGTCAGTTCTCCCTGTCCATCACCAACTCCCTGAGTTCACTCAGACTCACATCCATTGAGTCAGTGATGCCATCCAGCCATCTCATCCTCTGTTGTCCTCTTCTCCTCCTGCCCCCAATCCCTCCCAGCATCAGAATCTTTTCCAATGAGTCAACTCTTTGCATGAGGTGGCCAAAGTACTGGACTTTCAGCTTTAGCATCATTCCTTCCAAAGAAATCCCAGGGTTGATCTCCTTCAGAATGGACTGGCTGGATCTCCTTGCAGTCCAAGGGACTCTCAAGAGTCTTCTCCAACACCACAGTTCAAAAGCATCAATTCTTTGGCACTTAGCTTTCTTCTCAGTCCAACTCTCAAATCCACAGTAGAAGATGTCACCTTGGTCTAATTTAACTTTTTATTATTGATAGTGAGTCAAAGCTGAAGGAAAATTGTAATAAAACATAGAAATGTATATAGGAAGAATAATTTTGCAAAACAAAATTATTGGTAATAAAGATTATCACCAGTGTCTGAAAAATTGAGGTAGAGGTATAAACAACAGTTTAGGTAAGTTTAATCATTTAGGAAAAATACAGTTGTTTGAGGCTTCTATGTGGCCAAAGATTAGAGTCATAGCAGAGGCAGAAAATTAAAAATCAATAAAAGACAGAGAGATAGATATTGCTTGCTATTTTGGCTGATTTGCATTGAAATGGTTCTCCTATGGGTTCAGCAGTTGGACTCTTTGTAAGGCCTAGTTAAGTCTTTCTTCTGAAACTGAAAGGGCCAGATTCATGTTCTCATAAACCCTTGGCAGCTCAGACACGGGCGTGTGACAAAGCCTGAGCCTGGAATCTCCACTTTACCAGTTAGATTCGCCTGCCCTAGACAGTGCTTCTGTACTGACAGTGTACAAATCCTCAGAAAGAGTGTGGTGGCAGGAATAGCCACAGTTCAGTGACCACAGTGGTGGCTTCACTAAATCCCAGCAACTCAGCAGGGCATGTCCAGTGGTCCTCGCACCAGAGACAATTTTCTAACCAGGCTGAGAGCAGGATGTTCTGGTGGCTTTAGTCCTGGCTGCCTGGTCTCCCTTTGCCCTGCCCAGCCTTCCTGCTGGTTCTGGAAGGTAACAAATATCTTTTCAATAATTTATCTTTCCATTAAACTAATCAGAGTTGGTTTCACTTGTGTGAAATTAATAACCCTTCCTTAATTACATTTATGATATTCATGATGCATGTGTGCATGATAAGTTGCTTCAGTTGTGTCTGATCTTTGAGACCCTGTGGACTATAGCTCATCAGGAAGCTCTGTCCATGGGATTTTCCAGGTAAGAATACTGGAGTGTTGCCAGGCCCTCCTCCACGGGATCTTCCCAACCCAGGGATCAAAGCCAATGTCTCTTATATCTCCTGCACTGGCAGGCAGGTTCTTTACCAGTAGCACCATCTGGGAAGACGGACACTCATGATAACAAGATTCTAATCCTTATTTGTAATCCTGATAATTTTTTTAATACAGTGCTTTATATAGTCTAAATTAATCTAATCTTTAATAGAGAAATCAGAAGATTTAAAGTACACCTGAAATCTACAAGCATTAGTATATGAATACATCAGGTATTTACAGAGAAGAAAGTGAACTTAATCTAAATAATTTGGAGAATCTGTATATTACTGAATTCTTCAGTATAAGACCTTGATAAATTGCTGCTAATACAAGTCCCTTAATTTAGGAAAGAAAAACAAATCATTCATTTGTTCATTTTTATTTTCAAGATATATAAATATGTACATCAATAATATATTAATATATAATCTCAATTTAAATGACTTTTTGTGTAGGTCATTGAAAATATGTGGGAAAAAAATTACAGACAGAATGAGGTGAAACATTTTCAACCATTTTTTCTAGCCCAATACTAGGATATGACTATTCTTATTAATGGTAAGTACTGACTAAAACGTTTTGTTGATGTCTACTTGATATAGTTGTTTGGTATAGTAAATGCAGATCCGTAACAATGTAGAATCATTTTTTTTATTACCCAAGTAACATGAACATGCATCCATGGCATTAGCTCATTCTATTACCTTGATCTTAGTTCTGGCCCCTTTACACCTGGCTTCTAACTCAGATAACCTTCACCTTAACATACCCATGAAATCAAGAAACAGCAGTCACTGATTAAGATCAGAGAGCATGTTTAATTAAGGAAAGGACTGAGAAAGTCTGGATCACACATTACTTAGCAATTTTAAAAGCTTTACATTTAACTTTTGTTAATGTTTAGTGAAAATGGCCTCGTCAACATCACAGTATGACATATATGTTCCTTCATGATTGTGGTAATTGGAAAATAGGAGGCAAGGAAATCTCCTGGTTCATATCAAGAATTTTAGGAATAGAAGATGTGTTTTCTGTTCTCCATTCAAACAACTGTTACTAAAGCATTCCAAAATTGGGTAATAATATGAACAATGAAATAACAGAACCAGTTCAGAAAGTTATAGTCACATTTTTATGTGGTTGTTGAATTTTAATGTCTGAAATTTCTAGATGTGAACAGATTGATTTGAATGGGAATGCTTATTTAATTATATTAGAAAATTTGTCCCTATACTATGGACTAAATTGTATGCTCCCATAATTCATATGGTGAAGATTTAACCCCCAATCTGATGGGATTTGGAGATGGGGCTTTAGGGATATGATTAGAGATAGAGGCCTTAGGGGTGAGACCTTCATGACTGGATTAGTTTTCTTTTAAAAGAGATACCAGAGAGCCTCCTGTCTTTCTGTCTGAGGACACAGTAATATGGAGGCCATCTGCAAGCCACAAAGAGAACCCTCAAAAACTCAACCTTTCTGTCACCCTGATTTTGGACTTTCCAGCCTCCAGAACTGTGAGAAATTAATTTTTGTTGTTTAAGTCACTCAGTCTATGGTGTTTTATTATGGAAGTCCAAGCTGACTAAGATACCCTACATGCTAGAATTTTAACTCTACTGTGGAACTTACAACAATTCTTTCACTGATTAAACAGGCTTTTTTTTTTTTTCCCATAACTCTACTGTGTTTGTTTGAAAGGCTTAAAGGAGAAGACCCCAAGATCCTTGCTTTCAAGAACCTTAGAACTTGGGAAAAAATTGCATGTACCTCTGAGAAACTGTAGAGCAACTCTGAAGATATATAAAAAAATATACAAAGGGTATATGTAATAAATGCCAAATACAAAGTAATAGAAGGAACATCATAGGCTGGGGTCAGTTCAGCTTTCTGGAAGAAATAGCTGTACAAACTATTGACCAAAAAAGCTGTACAACTCTGGGGGATAGTTTAAAGTTTTTGGACCTCCGTGACCACATCTGTGAATGAGAGTGTTCGCACATGCATTTCAGCCTGTTACCAGTTATTATGAAATCTGTGAAATCATGATTCTCAGCTTATTCCACTAGAATGGAAGCCCCAAACTGGGAAAGGGAAAGTAAGCCTTTCTTGAAAGGCAAGCAGAGATTCACTAGTTAGACATATATTCAACAGATTTTACATGACAGGTCCCAGAGGAGATTTGAGTAAATCAACCTATAATTGTACATTTGTTTGTTGGCCAGACTAACTAAATCAGTCAGCTATTAATAATTTGGAATCTTCGTATTTACACAATTAAGTTAATATAAACTGTCATTTATCACGTATCTATCAAATAACAAGCATCGTACTACATGTGTCATCATTGACCTTTACTATAACTACTAAGACAAGTACAACTACACTCAAAGCTGAAGAAACTGAGGGCTGGAGAATTTAACATGAATAGAAGTACAGGACTGGGAATTAGAAACAAAACTGTCTGATTCTGAATCATATTATCTTTCTACTTGTTATAAAACAGACCTCTGTAAAACTTAGAGTTTATCAAAGATCTGTTTTAAGGGTATTGATTTATTCCCTAGTCCAACAATCCCATCAACAGGATTATATATTTTGTAGGTAAAGATGGAGAAGCTCTATACACTCAGCAAAAACAAGACTGGGAGCTGACTGTGGCTCAGTTCATGAACTCCTTATTGCCAAATTCAGACTTAAACTGAAATCAGTCCTGAATATTTACTGGAAGGACTTATGCTGAAATTGAAACTCCAAGACTTTGGCCACCTGATGCGAAGAACTGACACACTGGAAAAGACCCTGATGCAGGGAAAGATTGAAAGCAGGAGAAGAAAGGGACAAAGCAGGAGAAGAAAGGGACAAAGCAGGAGAAGAAAGGATGAGATGGTTGGATGGCATCACCGACTGGATGGACATGAGTTTGGACAAGCTCCAGGAGTTGATGATGGACAGGGAAGCCTGGCCATAGAGTCAGACATGACTGAGTGACTGAACTGACTGACTACATAACTCAAGATTGTAGTTAAATTCAAATTTTAACTGCAATTACCCTACAGCAACAGGGAATGTTTTTGACTATAAAAAACTATATTTTATGTACCTATTATTGTCCCATATGAGGTCAGTCAAAGAAAATTCTCATTCCATTACAGGAAATAGCCAATGACAGTCTTATAATCTTTTTGGATAAGAAAGAAATAAGGGGAAAGGACTATCTTTGTCTTGTCTTCAGAAAATTTTAAAATAAATCTATCTGTAATGAAAAATAGTATCTTGCATTAATAGTAGAAATATGAAGTTACTTTTGCAAAGAAATAAGCAAAGAGAAATATGTATGGGATTCCACTCCTAAAGAAATTTCTTCTTTAGTTAGGCCCATAAAACAGAAAGATGACTTACTTTTCACATCTGAGATTCAGATGTCACAATAATGATATTCTCTGTCACTTTTACTGAAAACATTACTATATTTTTATTGTAATGTCTTAGTGGTTAAAAATTTATGAAAGTATTCAGGAAACTAGATCTAGGTATTTCTTTTCATTAACAAGTTACTAAGAAATTTCTAAAGAGATTTTCATTCAAGCTTTACAAATCAAGTAAAGGAATATATGATTTAAACAACATAAACGAGAGAAAAGATGAATAAGGAAGAGGAAACTGAAGAGCAAAGGAGATGACAAATGTTCATGTCCAGAAAATCATGCCAATTATCAACTGCTTAGAAGAGAAGCTCTAGTTCAGAATCTGGCAAATGCTTGTCTATGAAGAATAAACTACTATTTTAGGTTTTAGTAGCTATGTAGTCTTTCTCCCAACTATTCAACTCTGCTATTTTGTGAGAAGAGAGGTATAAAAAATGTTAAAAAAATGGATATGGACATGCTCCAATAAAACTTTATTTACAGAAACAGGTGGAAATCCAGTTCGGCCCTCAGACTTTACTCTAAATCATAATGCTAAGATTATATCTCAGTGTTTTCTGGAAGAATTTTCCACTTTGAAGGAAATGTTCTATATCTATGCTGTGCAATTTGGTAGCCACTAGTTACAAGTGACTTTTGAGCCCCTGAGACGTGGCTAGTGAAAGTGAAGAAAATTAAATTGTACATAATTTTAATTATTTTCCATTAAGTTTCATGTAACTAGTGACTACATTTTGGACTTCACAACACTTTTTTTTTTAATCTTGAGAATGCAACTTCAGAATTTCCTTGTTGTTAACAAAGAGAATTTTTTGATACTTTGAAGATTTTCAAAATGAAAAATTTATTCTAACTTTAAGGTATATAATATACAAAATGATCTGTATTTGATTTACACAGAGTAAAGTCTCCCTTGCCTCAAGAGAAACTGTGAGGAAGTAGCAGAGGCAAGGAAAATATGGATAATATAAATAAAACATGTGATTTTGTTTATTTTATATATTTTCTTCAGATTAATGAATAAACAAACAAATTTGATATCATCCTAGACAGGAGTTTTAAAAATGTATGTGGTCTTTATATTGCAAAGCATTTTTCTAAAGGATGACATTTTCCTTGAATGAAAAGAACCAAAGCTTTGTAATCAAAAGTTTTGAGTTCAAAACTCAGTTTCATCACTTACTAATTAGATATCTACTACTGTGGACAAGAATTCCTTAGAAAAATGGAGTAGCCCTCATAGTCAACAAAACAGTCCAAAATGCAGTACTTGGATGCAGTCTCAAAAATGACAGAATGATCTTTGTTTGTTTCCAAGGAAAGCCATTCAATATCATAGTAATCTAAGTCTATGCCCCAACAAGTAATGCTTCTCTGTCTCCTGAGAAATCTGTATACAGGTCAAGAAGTGACAGTTAGAACCAGATATAGAACAGACTGGTTCCAAATCTAGGAAGGAGTACATCAAGGCTGTATATTGTCACCCTTCTTATTTAACTTATATACACAGTACATCATGCGAAATGCCGGGCTGGATGAAGGACAAGCTGGAATCAAGATTTCCAGGAAAAAATATCAATAACCTCAGATATACAGATGACATTACCCTTAGGCAGAAAGCAACGAACTAAAGAGCCTCTTGATGAAAGTGAAAGAGGAAAATTAAAAAGACAACTTAAAATCAACATTCAAAAAACTAAGATCCGGTGCCATCAGTTCTTGGTAAAGAGATGGGGAAACAATGGAAACAGTGACAGACTTTATTTTGGGGGCTCCAAAATCATTGTAGATGGTGACTGCAGCCATGAAATTAAGACACTTGCTCCTTGGAAGAAAAGCTATGACCAACCTGACATCATTAAAAACTGACATCATTTGCCGACAACGTCCATCTAGTCGAAGCTATGGTTTTTCCAGTAGTTATGTATATATGTGAGAGTCGGACTATAAAGAAAGTTGAGTGCTGAAGAATTGATGCTTTTGAACTGTGGTGTTGGAGAGGATTCTTGAGAGTCCATTGGACTGCAAGATCAAACTAGTCAATCCTAAAGGAAATCAGTCCTGAATATTCATTGGAAGGACTGATGTTGAAGCTGAAACTCCAATACTTTGGCCATCTGAAGTGAACAAATGACTCATTGGAAAAGACCCTGATGCTGGGAAAGTTTGAAAGCAGGAGGAGAGGGGGGACGACAGAGGATGAGATGATGGTTGCATGGCATCACTGACTGAATGGACATGAGTTTGAGCAAGCTCCTGGAGCAAGTTCATGGAAGCCTGGCATGTTGGAGTCCATGGGGTCGCAATGAGTGGGACACAACTGAGCAACTGAATTGAGCTGAAATGAACTAGCTAATATCTTCAAATTACTTCATTTCTTTAAGTCACTATTTCCTTAATTATAAAACTGGGATAAAAAGATCACCTATCATAACAAGTTGAAGTTGTAGTGGAGTTTGTGGATTTAAATATGTATCTACTATATAATTTGGCTCAGATGTTAAAGAATCCTCCTGCAATGTGGAGTTCTGGGTTTGTTTTCTGGGTCAGGAAGAACCCCTGGAGCAGGGAATGGCTACCCACTCCAGTATTCTTGCCCATAAAATCCCATGGACATAGGACCCCAATGGGTTACAGTTCATGGGTTCACAAATCTGGGTTTGTTTTCTGGGTCAGGAAGAACCCCTGGAGCAGGGAATGGCTACCCACTCCAGTAATCTTGCCCATAAAATCCCATGGACATAGGACCCTAATGGGTTACAGTTCATGGGTTCACAAATAATTGGACACAACTGATTGACTACTAAATACTACACAAATAAAACTGGTACATATGTAAATCTGCTTTTATTTTCCTAGGTAAGATAAAATGATATATGTTCTCTATGCACGCTACTTGAAAATGTCTGAAATTATTCTCAACTCTCCAATCAGTGAGTTAATTCTGCAATTACAAATCTCAGTGTTTTGCTTCTTGCTGTGTGCTGTGCTTAGTCGTTCAGTTGTGTTCAGCTCTTTGCAACCTCATGGACATGTGGATTCTTCAGGCAATAATATTGGAGTTGGTTGCCATGCCCTCCTCCAGGGGATCTTCCCAACCCAGGGATCAAACGCAGGTCCCCTGCATTGCTGGCGGATTCTTTACTGTCTTAGCCACCAGAGAAGCCCAAGAATACTGGAGTCAGTGTTTGCTTAAGACACAGCACTGTATCAAAAAAATTCAGGGGATAATGCTTCTTTAATCCTAGATTTTTTTTTTCCTAGATTTAAAAAAAAATCTCTCATAGTAAACTGCCTTTAGCTGGGGAATGGATGAAAAAAAGGAAGGAGTTTCTTAAGATATAGAAAACCCACTGCTGCCCAAAGTAAGTTGTCTAGGAAATGGGTTAAAACAAATGGATCCTGCTCTACATTTATAAAATAGGTCCACTGTTATTTGAAAGAGATTTAATGTTTGAGAGTAGGAGATTTCTGCCCCATTTAAGAGCACTCTGCCTTCATCTGGGGGACCTAATCACCTCCAGAAGATACTATCTCCTAATTAACTTCACCTTGGGCATTAGATTTTTTAACATATGAATGGGGAGATGGTTGCAGGGCACAAAAGTTCAGATCATGGCATTATTCAAAAAGAGCTGGCTAATTTATTTTAATTGAACAAATTCCAGCTAATTTATTCTAAGAGTTCTGCACATTAGGGTATTTAATATCCAGATTTGAATCCTGGGAATATAATTCCTTGCTAATTGGAAGCTATTAAATGCCACTGCGATTTTAAAAATGCAACTATCCCGTAGTAATCTTTACACTGGTATTATAATATATATATATCATATATTATATATAATATATAATGTATATAATATATTATAATAATATAATATATATATATTATATATATATATATATATATGTGTGTGTGTGTGTTCTTTGCTCCTTTACTGCATAAAGTAAAAGGATTTTGTAGTGAATCAATTTACAGCAATACTATGTCAAAGCTCTTTTCTTATAAAGAATGGAAACCCACACAGAACAATAATAGAGAAATGTTAAAACATATTAACTTGAAGTCAAAATACAGGAGGTACAGACATTCTTATGCAGAAAACATAACACATTTCCTCTTTCTCTCTTTAGGGCTATAGCGATTTTCCTTTTCTCACACTCTCAGCTAGTTAATACCATTCACTTAACAACACTGTGGTTTTCCTGCCCAATGAATATTTTCTCATCCCCATAATTCAACTCGCAACTTATTTTCCCTTGTCAAAACACCAAACTAACAATATTCATCACCATTTAACTTCAGAATCCACCATCAATGTATTTAAAATTCTTGGAAAAGTTTCACCTGTAGTTTGATGAGTTTTTTTGAGCCAGGTGCTCAACCACAGACCAAGGAGCTACAGCCAAGAAAAACTGTTTGTGCTACAAATCTAACCACCCAGACTTACTCTGGGTAGTAATGAAAAAAACATACATGCTACAGTGGGCATGGACTCCTTATTCATCAGCCACTGAACATCTGAAAGATGAGTAGCCATACATATCAGGCTTGTATGAATGAATGTGGAGTATTTTATATTTAGTTAAAATACAATTCCAGAGACAGAATTTCTGCAACAGATTCTGCAAAAATAAAATGGTGAAAATTCAATCTAAAAATCAGAATAAGAGTTTTATAAATTTGTTTACTTATGTAAAAGGACATAAAACAGTTGTGTAAAATGACATGAATGCTACAAAATTCTAAGGCATCTTTGAGGCATCTTTTGTAATATACTTTATTTGGAAAAAAAACTACCCTAATATAAACCTAGCTAGAATAAATATAATTATGGATAAATCTATGTGTAACAATTATTTCTTATCTGTATATAGCAATAATTTTCCAAAGCTACAAATTAAATATGAAAAATAGCTGTCATTTTGATCAATTTTTCATTAATCATTATAAACACCACCATAATTTCTTCAGTTCCACAGAGGCAGCACAAACTTTAAGAATTAAGTTCATTTTTGTTTTCTGTAAAAGTTTTTACCACAGGAACCAGAATGCGATTCAGCTGTTGGCTCTAAAGTGACTGCATGTGGATTATGTAAGCAAGAGTTTTGAAGGGAATAATCCATGGTATAATTTTGACTGTCTCATAATGTAGGAATTCTGACAGCTGTGTCAGAATTTTGTTTCAGAATTCCTAGATCATTTGTGTTAAAATATATTTATACATAAATATATATTCTTTCCAAATAATAGTTCACAAATTAAAATGCATATAAATTATTATTGGAGCTATATACTCAAAAGTTAATACTTTGTGAAATATTTATAATGAAAACAATTTATGGCTTCACTTCACTCATGAAAATGAACTTGTTTCAAAAAACATCACATTGAGTTATTTAAATAGAGGAAATGATCACTGACTAATAAAGTTCTGAAAATTTAAGATAAAAAAAATGTAATCTACTTTCCATTTTTATTATACTTATAGAGTTCTGGGCTCTTGGGCTTCCCTTGTGACTCAGCTGGTAAAGAATCTGCCTGAAATGCAGGAGACCTGAGTTCGATCTCTGGGTTGGGAAGATCCCCTGGAGAAGAGAATGGCTACCCACTCCAGTATTCTGGTCTGGAGAATTTCATGAACTGTATGGTCCATGGGGTTACAAAGAGTTGGACACGACTGAGTGACTGTCACTTTCACTATTAATTTCTGAAGGGTTATGTTTAAATATATAATGTTTTAGTATACTTAAAAATTAATTTCTATGAATGAATTTCATTCATCCATCTACTCCACAAGTAATGGTTGGCAATATGCTGACAACAAATATTATGCTAATACTACATAGTTCGCTAAGTATGTGATGAAAAGATTATGGAAACACAAAGCTCATGTTTAGCATACATACTAGGTCACTTTCTGTTTGTTAACGTTATTTTGGAGACTTACATCAGAGTCTACTGCTATTCGGAGAAAGTCATTTGAGTCAGCTTCCAATTATTTTTAAATTATATGTTATGAAGTTGCAAGTATCAAAAATTTAAAATACAAGATAAGCAAGTTAAATTTTTCAGGTTACTTTCAAATAAATAAATGAGTCTGGAAACTAAATGAGGTATATATTTACATTCTTCTAGTCTCAACAGAGGAGAAATTTCTTTCTTTTTACTCTTCTTGCTCAAGTAAAATTCCGCTATTCCTTCAAAATATAGTTCATTCAACCTCCTGACTATTCAAGTCTATATTGATCTTTGTTTTTCAGAATTCTTAGATCAGTTGTGTTGAAATATATTTACATATTTTCCTTTGTTACTGTAGTCTTGTTTCCTTATTAAAATCTTCTCAATAACATTAAGTTGTTGCTTTGACTTACATATAATTATTTCATCTTTAACTGGTGTCTGATTTAATGAGCTGGGAGTGACTTAATTGTCTAATGTCCCCAAGTGAGATCATATGTAATAACATTAAAAAAAAAGCCAACTTTAGCTTATGTAAGTGGTTTTTAAGGTTTGTTTCTTTTGCCAACTCTAAGAAAGCAATAAACGTTTCTGCTGCTGCTGCTGCCGCTGCTGCTGCTGAGTCACTTCAGTCGTGTCCGACTCTGTGCAACCCCACAGACGGCAGCCCATCAGGCTCCCCCGTCCCTGGGATTCTCCAGGCAAGAACACTGGAGTGGGTTGCCATTTCCTTATCCAATGCACGAAAGTGAAAAGTGAAAGTGAAGTCGCTCAGTCGTGTCTGACTCTCCGCCCCTGTATACAGAGACGTTTACATATAAATATTAATAAGAATGTAAATTTGTGTAGTCACTATGGAAAACAGTATGGTGATTCCTCAAATATATTTTTAAAATATTAAAAATTAAAAATATTAAATATAGAACTATATTATCAGTCAAGATATGAATCAACCTAAGTATCCATCAACAGATGAATGAAGAATATGTGGTACACACACACACACACACACACACACACACACACACACACACACACAGGAATACTACTCAGCCATGAAAAGTAACAAAATCTTGCCAATTTGTGACAAAATGAATGCGTCTAGAGGTAATTATGTTAAGTGAAATAAGTGAGATAAAGACAAACATTGTATGATTTCATTTACATGTGGAATCTAAAAGAACCAAATGAACAATCATAACTAAACAGAAAACAGAGTCAAAGATACAGAGAACAAACTTTGGTTGCCAGAGGGAAGGTCAAGGAAGAGAGAGAACAGATGATGGAGATTAGGAGGTACAAACTTCCAGTTACAAAATAAATGAGTCAAAGTTATGAAAAGTACATATTCTTCATTTATCTATTCGCTGACTATATTGTGGAGAATATAGTCAATAGTTATGTAATATCTTTGGTGGCAGATGGTAAATAGACTTATTTCGATCTATTTACCATTTGTGATCATTTTGAAATGTATAGAAATACTAAATAGCTATGTTGTATACCAGGAACTAATATAATTTTGTAGGTCAACTATACTTTAAAAACAAACACATAAAATTATAGAAAAAGAAATCAGAGTTGAGGTTACTAAAGGCAGGGATTGGAGGGAGTGACAATTAGATGAAGGCACTCAAAAGATAACAATATTCCAGTTGTGAGATAAATAAGTACTAGGTATGTACTGTACAACATGACTATAATTAATGCGTTCTATATTATATACAAAATTTGATAAGTAAATCCTAAGAGTTCTCTTCACAGGCAATTTTTTCTATTTATTTAATTTTGTATCTATATGAGATGATAGATGTTCACTACATTTATTGTGGTTAAAATTTCATGGTGTATGAAAACAAAATTATAATGCCATATACCCTAAATTTACACCGTGCTGTATGGCAGTTATAGCTCAGTAAAACTAGAAAAATATATAACTGGAATAAAAGGTGTTTATAATAATATTTACCCTAACTATATGCAGTACAATTTGATACTATTTTGTATTGATACTATTTTGGATTGATACTATTTTTTGCATTGATACTATTTTGTATCAGACATTGCACGAACTAGTTCTCAGTCTGTCAGATCACATTATGGCAGCATGAGTGCAAAAACATCAGTTTGAGTTTTGTGCTGATTTTTCTTTTTTCATTTCACATATGATATTATACATGTTTCAATGCCATTCTCCTAAATCATCCCACCCTTGCCTTCTCCCACAGAGTCCAAAAGACTGTTCTATACATCTGTTTCTCTTTTGCTGTCTCACATACAGGGTTATCGTTACCATCTTTCTAGATTTTTCTTTCAGTGTTATTCCAAAGTATTATTGTTGGCATTTTGGGAAAGATAGTCCTTTATTATATGGAAGTCTCTTTTGCATCCTGAGATAATAAATACTAGAAGTACCCATCAACTGAGTGAGTGAGGCATTCACTAAGTCATGTCCAACTCTTTGTGACCCCAGACTGTAGCCTGCCAGCCTTCCCTGTCTGTGGAATTTCCCAAGAAAGAGTTGGTTGCCATTTCCTTCTCCAGGGGATCTTTAAAACCAGCGTCTCCTGCATTGTAGCCAGTTCCTTTACCACTGAGCCACCTGGGAAGTCCATCAACTCCCAACAACCAAAACCACACCCACACATTTCTAAGGTTTGGAAAGAAGCAGTGCTCTGTTGTTGCCCCTGGTTGAGAACTTCTGAAACAAATGCTGAGTATGAAATTCAGTTAACTTATTTATATATGTTATATATGTAAAATCAAGGCAATAATACTGGGGAATACATTATAAGGGAGTAATTAGAGCAACAAATAAAGACTAAATCAATTAATCCATTATTTATTGACAAATAATTGTGCTCAAGAGCCCATAAAACTGTTTGTTCTTCACTTTCAAGAACTGAGGAAAATTTGGATCTCAGATCAGTCACTGAACTAACTCTAATATTTCTCATCTATATGTAAGTAGCATCATGTTAATAGTGTTATTATGAAAATTACATGAGTAATCTATGTGCTAGTGCCTGACCCATAGTAGGTGCTCAATATATTTATCTTTACAGAATGAGATAAAGAAGAAAAAAGTAAATGCATGAAAAAATATGTAATCAATGCTGCTAGGCTGAACAGTCTTTTTAGTAACAAGTGGTGTCAGTAATCAAAGCATGTTCCCTCATACAGTAGCTGTAACGTGAGGGAGGCAAAATAAATTATTTTGATAAATTATTTGCTAAAAATATGTGGAAAGGACTACTTTATTTTCTTTGTTCACTGTTACAGATTATAGTTAGACAAAGTACTTTGTCTGCCTCTTTCAGCAGAAGTTGATTCAAATGAGTATTAGCATCAAAAAGTACAATAGCCATAAATTAGCATTTAGACCTCAGAAAAATTAAGAAAACAATAATCAACTTTTTAAGAAAACTATTTGGAACTATTTCTTCTTTTCTAAAAAAATGTTTTTATAAAACTCAAGTTCAAACACATGAGATATGAACATATGACTTAGCTAAACAAAAGCATAACCTCAAATACAAATTGCATAAAAATAATTACATGTCTGGCTGTAAACAAAAAAGTGCAGTGAAGTGTGTTTCAGAAGAAATCATTTTCCATAATTTCAAGTGATCTATAGCTATTTTTTAACCCCTCTGAAGTTTGTAGACTGCTAAAACTGTATATTAGGAGCACATCATCTTATTGATTTATGTCTCTAGTAAATATAATCAGTAACAGAAAACGATTAAAAAAAAACACAGTCCAAAATATCTCCAAAAGTACTATCTAAACAGTCTCTTAATAAGTATTTGTAAAATTCCTCATAATGATCAAAACTTTTGAATCAATGAACTCTGTCATTATGGATTTTTACTGCGTTACTTTGTTGAATAAAATATTTCCAACCACTTCTATTATTTCTAACAGTTTTTCTTTCTTCTCTCTGAACAGTTTTCAAATGTTTTGTACTTTACTTGGATATTAAATGTATATATGTGTTACACCAACAAAGAATACTTTATTGACTCAAAATTTAGTGTTTTATTTCCAGGAGATTAACGAAGTCTGTGTTTAAGAAAGTATTTTGAATACTGGCAAATTGAGATTATCAGGTAAAATTGTTCTCAATAAGACATTACTTTTTCTCCTCTGGAAGAATTTTTCCACTGATCTATCATTTTAAATCACATCAGTGTTCTACTGATTACAGATAATTCAATATAGCTTCAAACTATTTGTTCTTAATGTATTCTAAAAACAGAATATTCTCTCTATTCCATGTGAGGAATGTCAGAACAAGACATTGAGAGTGGTTTTGCAAACCTCAACCTCCAGGTCAGGTTTCAAGTCATCTCAGATAAAGGACAGATTTAAACGGATCTTAAGGTTTTGGTTTTTTTGTTTTTTTTTTTGTTTTTTCCAAAAGTAAATAAATGCTTACCTCTCATTTGTGAAGATATTTCATTCTACTATTATACAATCATAAAAAAACAAAAACATAAACCACCACCAACAAACTAAGCAAATCTTGTTTTGTCCTTAGAAACTCTATAAATGATTTATACTAAGCCAAAAACACACCTACATATTTTTTTCTTTTCCATTTAGCACACACAAAATTTTGTATGGAATAAATGAAATGCTCATAATTGCTTAACATATAATAGAAATGGATACATTTTAAAAATACAAAGGTAAGTTACAGTATCATTGAAAATGTATCCAGATACATACATCTTCAGCAGAAAAAACAGTAAATATATATATATATTTTTAACATTACATATTTTCATTAATTATTTAACTTTTTCTAGAATGAGAGTACAGGTGTCTTATAGAATTTGCAGGTTGTCTCAAAACACAGCCAGGGTAAGTGGAATGGTGGAAGAAAGGATAACAAGTCAGTGGGGTAGTATAAAGGTCAGAGTACTTGGGTCAGGCAAAATGATACCACTTAGGAGGGGAAAGCTATCTAGTGCTTCTGGGAGACACAATGATATATTGATATGTCCCCATAGAACCCTGCTGTAATTGTCAGAATCATTTGAGAGAGCCTCCAGGGACATTTTTGCTTTATTTTCCTATGGCATGGACACATTTTCTGAATCCTCTCTTCTTTTTTGTCTTTAGTAAATGGTGAAGTGCTGTGGAAAGTCAGAGCGAACGGAAAGATTTACTTATGTCAGAGCGAATTGAGTGAATCTGTCTATACCTCTGATAAATAAAAGCATGAGCAGCATATACTTTACATATGTAGCTGCAGCCACACATTTTCTCTCTCCTTTCATCTAAACAGGGATCTGGGAGATTGAGAGTTTGTACAATTTCCAGGCAAGGGATTTTTGTCTTGAAATTGTGGAAGAACTGCTAGTTTTAATTTATGTTTGTTAACACCTACTTCTGAAAAGAGGTAATGCTTTCAAGGTCTTAAAAAGGTAAGAGACAGGATAACACATTCTTTTGAATGTCAACAAAATTCTGGTTCATAGTTAATGGAAGAGAACTGAACTTGCTAAGGCTCAAAAATAATTTGCCAAGCAAAAGTTGTTTTTTTTTCCCCTCAAATACATCATAGAACATCATCCTTTCATGGAAATCTCAAAACTTTAAAAGAACTACAAGTTCTTTCCAGTGTATAAAAGACTATACAATGAGTTAGTTCTTTTTAGCATAAGGACCTGGGGAAAGTGTATGCTAATCAAACCTCAGATGAAAATCACTGGAAGAGAATCATTCAAAATACTTTGTCTTCAGAGACTGCAAACTCTACTTTCTTCTTTTACCTTTGCATTACTCGATTAACAGATGCTCCCTGCCCGTGCTTCACAGCACCTTTGAATCAACAAGAGAAACTTTCTTTTGTATTTTTACCTTGATAAGAACCATCTTATGCACTCTGTGTTGTTGCTCAGTCATTCAGTCATGTCCAACTCATTGGGACCCCATGGACTGCAGCACATGAGGCTTCTCTGTCCTTCACTGTCTCCTGGAGTTTGCTCAAACTCATGTCCATTGACTCAATGATGCCATCCAACTGTCTCATCCTCTTTCATCCCCTTCTCCTCCTGCCTTCAAACTTTTCCAGCATCAGGGTCTTTTCCAATGAGTCAGCTCTCCATATCAGGTGACCAAAGTATTAGAACTTCAGCTTCAGCATTAGTCCATACAATGAATATTCAGAGTTGATTTCCTTTAGGATTGACTTGTTCGATCTCCTTGCTGCCCAAGGGACTCAAGAGTCTTCTCTGGCACCATAGTCAGAAAGCATCAATTCTTCTGTGCTCAGCCTTCTCTATGGTCCAACTCTCACATCCATACATGACTATTGGAAAAACCATAGCTTTGACTAGACAGACCTTTGTTGGCAAAGTGATATTGCTGATTTTTAATATGCTGTCTAGGTTTGTCATGGCTTTTCTTCCAAGCACCAAGCACCTTTTAATTTCATGGCTGCAGTCAATGTCTGCAGTGATTTTGAAGCCCAAGAAAATAAAGTCTGTCACTATTTCCATTTTTTCCAGTCTATTTGCCATGAAGTGATAGAACTGGATGCCATGATCTTAATTTTTTGAATGTTGTTTTAAGCCAGCTTTTTCCCATGCAAAACTTGGAATTTAATCCCAAATCCTTGATTTTGTAAATATTCCCTACTTATAATGTTTCCAACTTTTGTGGATTCTACCTCCAAGATATTTCTGGAATCTATATGAAGCTGTTCTGAAATTACCTTACTTTAGGCCCACAGGCCCCACCTTTTAACCTCTAAATAACTCAAAAACGTCACCTATTTCAAAGACTCACATTAAAATTAACCTAATAATTCCTGAAGTTACACAGGAACAAAATTATTTAACAAGTCTGTAAAATGCATATTCTCAGACTCTGCTTCTTACCTCACCTCTTGAGATTGTGACTGAGTGAAGTACAGGAATCTGCATTTTTAATAAGAGGCTAGATGATCCCAACACAAGAATAGACCTGAACCAAACAGAGTGAGAGAGTAGTAACTGCCCAAGAAGCCATGAATCTGAACTTACAAATTCATGTGACTCTTTGGGAATTACAGTAAACCATGTTTCCTCATTCCAGTACTTTGGCCACCTTTGCTGGGAAAGATTGAAGGCAGAAGGAGAAGGGGACGGCAGAGGATGGGATAGACATGAGTTTGAGCAAACTCTGGCAGTTGGTGATGGACAGGGAAGCCTGGCATGCTGCAGTCCATGGGTCTCAAAAACTCAGACACAACTGAGCGACTGAACTGAACTGTTTCCTCAAATGTAAGGAGCACAAAGTGAGCTTAAGAAAGTTATGCTGCTTTAGTTTAGGCCTGGTCAAAGAGAAATGAAGTTTCTCTTTGAATAATGAAATATAAAGGAGAATGATATTTACTTTTATAAATAATGAAAATATAAAGGAGAGGAACAAAATAGGTCTCTGGGAGAAGCATAGCCTCCCTAAAGAAATTTCTGACCTCCAGAGTAAGAGGCCTTCACAGTAAGCTCAGACAGGAGATAGACTATTAAGTGATTTTTGACTCCTATTCTCTTTCAAGTGGGACTAATTTTGTATGGGTGTGGTTTTGTGGCCCTACTTTACCATCATTCATTGGGTGTATATGGGATAGATAACCTGTCTTTTTAGTTTTAAGTCTCAAGGCCAAAAGAAGCCACACAGAATCCCAATGGAGTCATTGCTGCTTATCAACTATAGATTCTGGACTCTGAAAACCATTTATAAACTCAGTATTGCCTTTGATTGTTCCCTAAGAAAACCAATTTTCTTAAATAGATTTCTATCCACAGATCCTTTGAGTAACTTTGAACTCCAATTTTAGAATCACTAGAAAAGATAAAAGGTTAGTTTAGAGTGCTCCCAAACCTCTATTCAAGTCTTATCTTCCTTACTGGTGCAAATATGCGCTACGCTCTAGCCAAGTTAAACTGCTTATTGTGGGCCCTGGAGTTTTATAGGCTATGTTTATGAGAATTCATGGTACTAAAGATATTGTTTATAGTTTAAGCATAACAGCAAAATTATCCAATAGATAGTTGTGTGCATATATCTAAAGAAGGCTGAAGAATGAGACAGACTGCAGGCATTAACAAGGCAATTCTGGATGGCTCACCTACAAAAACTACCATTAATTCAGTTGGTACAAATAATTAGACTGGTCCAAAGAACCAAGAAAAAGGATTTTAAAAAAAAAGTTTTCTGAGAAAAGATGCAAAAAACCCACAAGTATATATTTAAAGGAGATAATTAAAGAAACAGAACTTGAGAAACTAGTATTCTTAGTCAAGTTAGAGAATAGATGTAGTGAGTCTTCAGAATTGGGAAATGGGAAAGAAAACAAGACAGGAAGTTTTGGTTATCTATACTACACAGTTTGAGTTGCTGAATGTGAATATGCTAATGTGATTCAGAACAGGGCTGTATTACTGGGCGGTCAATCTAGGGTGAAGATAAGTAAAGTGAAGTGAAAGTGAAGTCGCTCAGTCATGTCTGACTCTTTGCGACCCGTGGACTGTAGCCCACCAAGCTCCTCCATCCCTGGGATTCTCCAGGCAAGAATACCGGAGTGGGTTGCCATTTTCTTCTCCAAAAGATAAGTAAAGGTCAGGGTTATTGAGGAGATTCAGATGATGTGAACTTGAAGAGCTGCATTGATAGCCAATGTCAACTTGGAAATCATGAGAATGAGGTTAGTAGAAGTTGGTTAGAAGATATATATATGAACAATCAACTTAAGTTATTCACAGAGACAGAAGTAAATTATGTGATATTGAATGCTAACAGTGATACAGACTCAAAATGTATAGCATCCAAATAAAAAATAAAAGGGAGACTTGGTACTCTGGTTCAAAAGTAGTGCTGGGAAGGAAATGGCATGATATCTTCATTCAGACTTTCAAATGACTAGAAAGAAAGCCAATTAACTATAGAGACATGATATAGTGGGTAGGGCAATAGGTATCTGGAATAAACCCAATCATCATTACTTTGTCAATTATTGATCAAAGACATACAAAGTACTAAACTGACTTAAATATATCCTTTGATTGGTTACAGAAAAAAATATTCTGACATTTTTTAAATGATAAGGAAGACTTTATTCAAGATTACTGCTATAGGTGCCAAGATTACTGTCAAGAGGAAGAGAATTTAAGCTCAACTCTTAAGTACAGCAAGGACATCTGGAGATTTACAGCTTATTGAACAGACGTTGGGGAAGGTGATATCAGTGGATGGAAACCAACAGAAGACATCAAAGGTAGAGCAGATTTTTTTCTCGTTGTTGTTTTTGATAGGGTAGAAAGTCTGTCTAAAATGACTTAGCAGGATTCTTGCTAAAACAGAGGAGGAGGGCCTGGGGACAAGGCCCAAAGAAAAAGCGTAGTCTAAAAAGGGGCTCAAAGGAGTCAGACTAATGTTTGGTTAAAGAGAGAATTTTGGTCAGAACCACAAGCATTACATGGTATCTATAATCTCAATTGGCACCTCGTTTGAAAGAAAGGAGTTTAAACTAAAACCTTCTCACAGTGTATGCCTGATAATAACTTTAATGATGATTAATAAGTGTAGTGTTTCTTTGAGCTTAATTTGATGTTTAGCAGCAGCTATTTTATTACTTGCACCATTTTATTGCTTTTTTTTTTTTTACCCCTCAACATAGGACAAAGTATAAAAACCTTCAGTTTTGTATTTGCTGTTAACAAGCTACTAAATGTGTGTTTCCTATATAATGATGCTATGCTTGCTATTTGCTTGGAAAATCATAGTAGTAATTTGTTCTTAAGTCATTAAATTTATGTTCTTCATGGCCAGTTAAGGCAAGATTGGTGAATAATGTAAGCTATATCCAAAAATCAAATTAAAATTAACAATTCAAATTATTTTTGTGTTTTGCTGTTGTTAAATGTACTAATTTCTGAAATTTGTTCCTGTTGACTCAGTGATTTATTTGGTACAAATCCTAAACTAAAGTATAAAGTCTACACACAGTAAATCATCTAGGAAATGACAAAACTTTTTTAAAGTGACTAATCTCATTTTCAAGGTACTAGCAGAATACAAAACAAGAAAAATTACACAAGCAATTCTCAGACTAAACTTCCTATATTTACATCACTTTAATAGGGATATACATCATACTTGAAAGTGTTATTAACATAGATGAAGCAAACCAGAAGCAGTTTGGTAACTCATTCTCATGATGTGGTGCTGTACATATTTAGATTGGTTTTTATGTTAGAAGACTAAGCCTTTAATCAATGCTAAAAAAAAAAAAAAACCTTTTGATTTTCTTAGGTATAACAACAATTTAGCTTTAATTGAAATGCTAAATGGTTTTAAATCTTAAGTCCCATGCATAAAAATTGAAAGTCAGTAGATACTGGCATAACACCACAAATATATTTATAATATGATACCTGTGAATGTGTAAAACACTTTTACCTATCACCTATTTTTCAAATTAATGATTAATTTTATTTCTGTAAGCACTTCCCAGAAAAGGAGAAAATCAACTGTATAGGTTCAAATTAGTACCCATCCAAGTACTATGATTACTTACATCTTTACTCAGCAATTTGTGCTTAACATTCATTCATTAGGCAAATTACTGTAGCTTTTCTGATTCTTTGAAACAGAGAACCTGAAAGTGAGAACTTCATTTTAAAACAAATTAACTCTTCAGTTCAGTTTGTCGCTCAATCATGTCTAACTCTTTGCGACCCCATGAACCGCAGAACATCAGGTCTCCCTGCTGCTGCTGCTGCTGCTGCTAAGTCACTTCAGTCGTGTCCGATTCTGTGCGACCCCATAGACAGCAGCTCACCAGGCTGCCCTGTCCCTGGGATTCTCCAGGCAAGAAAACTGGAGTGGGTTGCCATTTCCTTCTCCAATGCATGAAAGTGAAAAGTGAAAGTGAAGTTGCTCAGGCCTCCCTATCCATCACCAACTCCTGGAGTCCACCCAAACTCATATCCATTGAATCAATGATGCCATCCAACCATCTCATCCTCTATCGTCCCCTTCTCCTCCTGCCCTCAATCATTCCCAGCATCAGGGTCTTTTCAAATGAGTCAGCCCTTTGCATCAGGTAGCCAAAGTATTGGAGTTTCAGTTTCAGCATCAGTCCTTCCAATGAACACCCAGTACTGATCTCCTTTAGGATGAACTGGTTGGCTTTCCTTGAAGTCCAAGGGACTCTCAAGAGTCTTTTCCAACACCACAGTTCAAAAGCATCAATTCTTCGGTGCTCAGCTATCTTTATATTCCAACTCTCGCATCCATACATGACTACTGGAAAAACCATAGCCTTGAGTAGACAGACTTTTGTCGACAAAAATATGTCTCTGCTTTTTAATATGCTGTCTAGGTTGGTCATAACTTTCTTTCCAAAGAGAAGCCTCTTTTAATTTCATAGCTGCAGTCACCATCTGCAGTGATTTTGGAACCCAAAAATGAAAAGTCAGCCACTGTTTCTCCATCTATTTCCCATGAAGTGATGGGACTGGATGCCATGATCTTTGTTTTCTGAATGTTGAGCTTTAAGCCAACTTTTTCACTCTCCTCTTTCACTTTCATCAAGAGGCTCTTTAGCTCTTCACTTTCTGCCATAACGGTGGTGTCATCTGCATATCTGAGGTGACTGATATTTCTTCTGGCAATCTGGATTCCAGCTCGTGCTTCTTCTAGCCCAGCGCTTCTCATGATGTACCCTGCATATAAGTTAAATAAGCACAGTGACAATATACAGCATTGACATACTCCTTTTCCTAATTGGAACCAGTCTGTTCTACCATGTCCAGTTCTGACTGTTGCTTCCTGACCCGCCTAAAGATTTTTCAAGAGGTAAGTCAGGTGGACTTCTATTCCCATTTCTTTCAGAATTTTCCACAGTTTGTTGTGACTCAAACAATCAATGGCTTTGGCATAGTAAAAAGGCAGAAGTAGGTGTTTTCTGGAACTCTATTGTTTTTTTGATGATCCACCAGATGTTGGCAATTTGATCTCTGTTTCCTCTGTTTTTTCTAAATCCAGCTTGAACATCTGGAAGTTTATGATTCATGTACTGTTGAAGCCTGGCTTGGAGAATTTTGAGCATTACTTTACTAGCATGTGAGATGAGTGCAACTGTGAGGTAGTTTGAGCATTCTTTGGCATTGCCTTTCTTTGGGATTGGAATGAAAACTGACCTTTTCCAGTCCTGTGGCCACTGCTGAGTCTTCCAAATTTGCTAGCATATTAGTGCAGCATTTTCACAGTATCATCTTTTAGGATTTGAAATAGCTCAAATAGCTCAACTGGAATTCCATCACCTTTGTTTGTAGTGATGCTTTCTAAGGCCCACTTGACTTTGCATTTCAGGGATGTCGGGCCCTAGGTGAGTGATCATACCATCATAGTTATTTGGGTCATGAAGATCTTTTTTATATAGTTTTTCTGTGTTTCTTGCCACATCTTCTTAGTATTGTCTGCTTCTGTTTGGTCGATACCATTTCTGTCCTTTATCAAGCCCATCTTTACATGAAATATTCCCTTAGTATCTCTAATTTTTTAAAGAGATCTCTAGTGTTTCCCGTTCCATTCTTTTTTCTCTATTTCTTTGCATTGATTGCTGAGGAAAGCTTTCTTATCTCTCCTTGCTATTCTTTGGAACTCTGCATTCAAATGGGAATATCTTTCTTTTACTCCTTTTCTCTACACTTCTTTTCTTTTCACAGCTATTTGTAAGTCCTCCTCAGACAGCCATTTTGGTTTTTTGCATTTCTTTCCATGGGGATGGTCTCGATCACTGCCTCCTGTACAATATCACAAACCTCCATCCATAGTTCTTTAGGTACTCTATCAGATCTAATCCCTTGAATATATTTGTTCACTTCCACTGTATATTTTAAGAGATTTGATTTAGGACATACCTGAATGGTCTAGTGGTTTTCCCTACTTTCTTCAATTTAAGTCTGAACTTGGCAATAAGGAGTTCATGATCTGAGGTATACATATATCCCCTCTCTTTTGAACCTCCCTTCCATGTTCCTCCCCATCCTATCCCTCTAGGTTGATACATCTCCCTTGTTTGGGTTTCCTGAGCCATACAGAAAATTCCCATTTGCTATCTATTTTACATAAGGTATATAAGTTTCCATGTTACTCTTTCCATACATCTCACCCTCTCCTCCCTTCTCCCCATGCCCATAAGTCTATTCTCTATGTCTGTTTCTCCATTGCTGCCCTGTAAAAATTCCTCATTACCATTTTTCAAGATTCCATATATGTGTATTAGAATACAATATTTATCTTTCTCTTTCTGACTCACTTCACTCTGTGTAATAGGTTCTAGGTTCATCCACCTCATCAGAACGGACTCAAATATATTTGTTTTAATGGCTGAGTAATATTCCATTGTGTATATATACCACACCTTCTTTATCTATTCATCTGTCAGTGAACATCAAGGTTGCTTCCATGTTCAAGCTATTGTAAATAGTGCTGTGAGGAACAATCAGACACGTGTCTTTTTCAGTTTTGGTTTCCTCAGGGTATATTCCTAGGAGTGGGACTGCTGTGTCACATGCTGGTTTTATTCCTAGTTTTTAAGGAATCTCCATACCATCTTCCATAGTGTCTGTATCCATTTACATTCCCACCAACAGTGCAAGAGCGTTTCCTTTTCTCCACACCCTTTCCAGCATTTATTGTTTGTAGACTTTTGATGATGGACATTCTGACTGGTGTGAGGTGATATCTCACTATAGTTTTGATTTGCATTTCTCTAATAATTAGTGATGTTGAGCATCTTTTCATGTGTTTGTTAGTGACTTGTATGTCTTCTTTGGAAAAATGTCTGTTTAAGTCTTTTTCCCACTTTTTGATTGGGTGGTATGTTTCTCTGGTATTGAGTTGCATAAGCTGCTTGTGTATTTTGAAAATTAATCCTTTATCAGTTGTTTCATTTGCTACTATTTTTTCCAATTCTTAGGGTTGTGTTTTCACTGTGCTTAGAGTTTCCTTTGCTGTGCAAAAGCTTTTAAGTTTAATCAGTTCCAACTTGTTTACTTTTGTTTTTTATTTTGTTTTTATTTTTGTGGGTCATAGAGGATCCTGTTTTGATATATGTTATCGAATGTTCTGCCTATGTTTTCCTCTAAGCATTTTATAGTTTCTGGTATTACATATAGGTCTTTAATCCACATTGAGTTATTCTTGTGTGTGGTGTTAGGAAGTGTTCTACTTTCATTCTTTTACACGTAGTTCTCCAGTTTTCCAAGCACCATTTATTGAAGAGGCTGTCTTCAATACCCCATTGTATATTCTTGCCTCCTTTGTCAAAAAAGAGGTACCCGTAGGTGCATAGGTTTATTTCTGGGCTTTCTATCTTGTTCCATTTGTCTATATTTCTGTTTTTGTGTGTGCCAGTACCATACTGTCTTGATGACTGCAGCTTTGTAGTATAACTTGAAGTCAGGAAGCTTGATTCCTCCAGCTCTATTTTTCTTTCTCAAGACTGCTTTGGTTATTTGGAGTCTTTTGTGTTTCCATATGAATTGTGAAATTTTTGTTCCAGTTCTGTGAAAAATGCCATGGTAATTTGATAGAGATCGCATTGAATCTGTAGATTGCATGTGGTAGTATAGTCATTTTCACAATATTGATTCTTCCTATCTAGGAATATGGAATATCTCTCCATCTGTTTATGTCATCTTTGATTTCTTTCATCAGTGTCTTATAATTTTCTGTGTACAGTTCTTTTGTCTCCTTAGGTTAAGTTTATTCCTAGATATGTAATTGCTTTTGTTAAAACAGTGAATGGGATTGATTCTTTAATTGCTCTTTCTGTTTTTTTCATTGTTAGCATATAGAAATTCAAGTGATTTTTGTGTATTGATTTTCTATCCTGAAATATTGCTAAGTTTTATTAGTTCTAGTAATTTTCTGACACTATATGGTTTTCTGTGTACAGCATCATGTCATCTGCAAACTGTGAGAGCTTTACTTCTTCCTTTCTAATCTGCATTCATTTTATTTCTTATTCTTCTTTGATGACTGTAGCTAGGACTTCCAGAACTATGTTGAATAAGACTAGTGTAGTGGACACCCTTGTCTTGTTCCTGATCTTAGGGGGAATGCTTTCAGTTTTTCATCATTGAGAATGATTTTGAGAATGTAGGCTTATCATATATGGCCTTTACTATATTGAGGCAGGTTCCTTCTGTGCCCATTTATGAAGAATTTTAATCATAAATAGATGCTGAATTTTGTCAAAGGCTTTTTCTGCATCTATTGAAATGATCAAATGGTTTTTATCTTTCAATTTGTTAATATGGTGAGATTGACTGATTTTCATATATTGAAGAATCCTTGCATTCCTGGAACAAACCCAAGTTGATCATGGTGTATGAGCTTTTTGATGGGTTGCTGAATTCTATTTGCTAAAATTCTGTTGAGGAATTTTCCATCTATGTTCATCAGTGATATTGGCTTGTAGTTTTCTTTTTGTGCTGCCTTTGTCTGGTTTTGAAATCAGAGTGATGGTGGCCTTATAGAATGAGTTTGGAAGGGTTCCTTCCTTTGCAATTTATTGAAAGAGTTTTAGAAGGATAGGCATTAGCTCTTCTCTAAATGTTTGGTAGAATTCTCCTGTGAAGGCATCTGGTCCTGGGCTTTTGTTTATTCAGAGATTTTTTTAATCACAGCTTCAATTCCATTGCTTATAATTCAGTTGTTCCTAATTTCTATTTCTTCCTGATTCAGTTGTGGAAGATTGAACTTTTCTAAGAATCTGTCCATTTCATCCAGGTTATTCATTTTATTGCCATATAGTTGTTCATAATAGTCTCTTATAATACTTCTTATTTCTGCATTGTCTATTGTAGACTCTCTTTTTTCATTTCCAATTTTGTTGATTTGATTCTTCTATTTTTCTTGATGAATATGGCTAAAGGTTTGTGAATTTTGTTTATATTCTCAAAGAACCAGCTTTTGTTTTATTAATCTTAACTATTGTTTCTTTCATTTCTTTTTCATTTATTTCTGCTTGGATCTTTATGATTTCTTTCCTTCTACTAATTTTTTTTCTTATTCTTTGTATGTGATTTAGTTGTAAAGTTAGGTTGTCTATTTGATGTTTTTCTTGTTTCTTGAGGTAGGATTGTATTTCTATAAACTTCCCTCTTAGAACTGCTTTTGCTGCATCCCATAGATTTTGAGTTGTCATGTTTTCATTGTCATTTGTTTCCATGAATTTTTGTTTTCCCTTTTGATTTCTTCACTAAGTTGTTGGTTATTTAGAAATGTGTTGTTTAATCTCCATGTGTTTGTATTTATTACAGCTTTTTTTCTTGTAATTGATATCTAGTTTCACAGTGTTGTTGTTGAGGACACTTGATATCATTTCAATTTTCTTCAATTCACTGAGGTTTGATTTGTGCCTGAAGATGTGGTCGATCCTGGAGAATGTTCCATGTGCACTTGAGAAGAAACAGTACTCTTCTACATTTGGATGGAATGTCCTGAAGATATCTATGAGATCCATATCTTCTAAAGTATCATTTAGATACTGTGTTTCCTTATTAATTTTCTGTTTTGATGATCTGTCCATTGGTGTGGGTCTGGTGTTAAAGCCTCCTACTCTTATTGTGTTACTGTCAATTTCTCCTTTTATGTCTGTTAGAGTTTGTCTTATGTACTGAGGTGCTCCTATGCTGGGTGCATAGATATTTACAATTGTTGCATCTTCCTTTTGGATTGATCCCTTGATCATTATGTAGTCTCCCTCTTTATCCCTTGCAATCTTCTTTGTTTTAACATCTATTTTGTATGATATGAGGACCACTGTTCCAGCTTTCTTTTCCTTCCCATTTGCATGGAACATATATTTCCATCTACTCACTTTCAGTCTATATGTGTCTTTAAGTCTGCAGTGGGTTTCTTGTAGACAGCATATATATGGGTCTTGTTTTTGTATCCATTCAGCCACTCTGTGTCTTTTGGTTGGAACATTTAATCCATTTACATTTAAAGCAACTATTAATATATATGTTCCTATAATCTAGAGTCAGACATCTTGGAATGTGAAGTCAAGTGAGCCTTAGAAAGCATCACTACAAACAAAGCTAGTGGAGGTGATGAAATTCCAGTTGAGCTGTTTCGAATCCTGAAAGATGATGCTGTGAAAGTGCTACACTCAGTATGCCAGCAAATTTGGAAAACTCAGCAGTGGCCACAGGACTGGAAAAGGTCAGTTTTCATTCCAACGCCAAAGAAAGGCAATGCCAAAGAATGCTCAAACTACTGCACAACTGCACTCATCTCACATGCTAGTAAAGTAATGCTCAAAATTCTCCAAGCCAGGCTTCAGCAATACGTGAACCGTGAACTCCCTGATGTTCAAGCTGGTTTTAGAAAAGGCAGAGGAACCAGAGATAAATTGCCAACATCCGCTGGATCATGGAAAAAGCAAGAGAGTTCCAGAAAAACATCTATTTCTGCTTTATTGACTATGCCAAAGCCTTTGACTGTGTGGATCACAAGAAACTGTGGAAACTTCTAAAAGAGATGGGAATACCAGACCACCTAACCTGCCTTTTGTGAAATCTGTATGCAGGTCAGGAAGCAACAGTTAGAACTGGACATGGAACAACAGACTGGTTCCAAATAGGAAAAGGAGTACGTCAAGGCTGTATATTGTCACCTTGCTTATTTAACTTCTATGCAGAGTACATCATGAGAAACGCTGGGCTGGAAGAAACACAAGCTGGAATCAAGATTGCCAGGAGAAATATCAATCACCTCAGATATGCAGATGACACCACCCTTATGGCAGAAAGTGAAGGGGAACTAAAGAGTCTCTTGATGAAAGTGAAAGAGGAAAGCGAAAAAGTTGGCTTAAAGCTCAACATTCAGAAAACAAAGATCATGGCATCCAGTCCCATCACTTCATGAGAAATAGATGGGGAAACAGTGGAAACAGTGTCAGACTTTATTTTGGGGGGCTCCAAAATCGCTGCAGACAGTGACTGCAGCCATGAAATTAAAAGACGCTTAGTCCTTGGAAAAAAGTTATGACCAACCTAAATAGTATATTCGAAAGCAGAGACATTACTTTGGCGACTAAGGTCCGTCTAGTCAAGGCTATGGTTTTTCCTGTGGTCATGTATAGATGTGAGAGTTGGACTGTGAAGAAGGCTGAGCGCCAAAGAATTGATGCTTTTGAACTGTGGTGTTGGAGAAGACTCTTGAGAGTCCCTTGGACTGCAAGGAGATCCAACCAGTCCATTCTGAAGGAGATTAGCCCTGGGATTTCTTTGGAAGGAATGATTCTAAAGCTGAAACACCAGTACTTTGGCCACCTCATGCGAAGCGAAGAGTTGACTCATTGGAAAAGACTCTGATGCTAGGAAGGATTGGGGACAGGAGGAGAAGGGGACGACAGAGTATGAGATGGCTGGATGGCATCATTGACTCAATGGACATGAGTCTGAGTGAACTCCGGGAGATGGTGATATACAGGGAGGCCTAGCGTGCTGCAATTCATGGGGTCTCAAAGAGTCGGACAAGACTGAGCGACTGAACTGAACTGACTGCCATTTTCTTAATTGTTTGGGGTTAATTTTGTAGATCTTTTTTCTTCTCTTGTATTTCTTGACTATATAAGTCCCTTTAACACCTGTTGTAAAGCTGGTTTTTTGGTACTGAATTCTCTTAACTTTTGCTTGTCTGAAAATATTTTATTTCTCTATCAATTTTGAATGAGATCCTTGCTTGGTACAGTAATCTTGGTTGTAGATTTTTCCCTTTCTAAAGCCAAAGCACAAACTAGAAAACAAAACTAAAGCAAGGTGCCAACTAGTGGATAAAGCAATGAAAGTAAAAGTAAAAAATATATTGACACGAAAGGAAAGAATAGATATGCAAAGTTAAATAGAGGTATATTAAGAAAATTTATATACATTAAAGATTAACTTCAATTACTTTAAATATATCCTGCCATTCCCTTCTGACCTGCAGAGTTTCTGTTGAAAGAACAGCTGTTAAGCAGATGGGCTTTCCCTTGTATGTTACTTGTTGATTCTCCCTTGCTGCTTTTAATATTCTTTCTTTGTGTTTGGTCTTTGTTAATTTGATTAGTATGTGTCTTGGCATGTTTCTCCTTGGGTTTATCCTGTATAGGACTCTTTGTGCCTGTTGCACTTGATTGACTATTCCTTTTCCATGTTGGGGAAGTTTCAATTATAATCTCTTCAAAAATTTTCTCATACCCCTCCTTTTCTCTTCTTCATTTGGGACCCCTATAATTCTAATGTTGTTGCATTTGATATTGTCCCGAGGTCTGAGATTATACTCAGTGCTTTTCATTCTTTTTAGTTTATACTGCTCTTCAGAAGTTGTTTCCACTATTTTATCTTCCAGCTCACTGATTCATTCTTCTGCTTCAGATATGCTGCTGTTGATTCTTTCCAGAGTATTTTTAATTTCAGTAATTGTGCTGTTTGTCTCTGTATGCTTATTCTTTAATTCATTTAGGTTTTTGTTAATTGAGTCTTACATTTTCTCCAGTTTGTTTTCAAAGTTTTTGATCATCTTTACTAACATTATTCTGTATTCTTTTTCAGGTAGTTTGCCTATTTCCTCCTTATTCGGACTTCTGTGTTTCTTGTCTGTTCCTTCATTTTTGTAGTATTTCTCTGCCTTTTCATTTTTTTTTTTATAACTTATTGTGTTTGAAGTATCCTTTCCCCAGTCTTAAAGGTTGAATTCATTCTTCCTTTTGGTTTCTGCACTCCTAAGTCTGGTCTAGTGGTTTCTGTAAGCTTTGTATAGGGTGAGATTTGTGCTGAGTTTTTGTTTGTTTATTTGTTTTGGTTTCCTCTGATGGAAAAGGCTGAGTGAGGTGATAATCCAGTCTGCTGATGACTGGATTTGTATTTTTGTTTTGTTTATTGTTTAGACGAGGTGTCCTGCATAGGGTGCTACTGGTGGTTGTGTGATGCCAAGTCTTATATTCAAGTGCTTTTCTGTGTGTGAGTTCTCACTATTTGATACTCCTTAGGGTTAGTTCTCTGATAGTCTAGGGTCTTGGAGTCAGTGCTCCCACTCCAAAGGCTCAGGGCTTGATATCTGGTCAGGAACTAAGATTGTACAAGTGGTTTTTTAATGACGTTATGTGAGATTAAAACAAATATCCAAAAATGAGAAAAGAAAGATAAACCCCACACAAACGGCAGTTACAAAATCAGGCAAATAATAATTAAAATAATGAAATATAAACATATATGTATATACCCATGAGCAAAGTTAAAAGAGTCCAACAAAAATAAAGTATGATAGATTGACTCAGCAAGCAAAGGAAATCAAAAATAATATTTACAAGTTAAGAACAAAACTAACTAAAAAACAAACCGGAAAACAAAACTGAAGCAAGATGCCAAGTGTGGAATAAAGCAATGAAAACAAAACTAACAAGTATGCTGAGAGGAAAGGAAAGAAAGAAAAGAAAGGAAAATAGATAAGCAAAGTTAAACAGAGGTAGATGAAGATTTATATACATAAAGATTAACTACAAGGGGAAAAGAAGAGTAGGAAATGAAAATAAAAGAAGAAATGTAGAAAAATATACTAGATTTTTAAATATTGAAAGTTAAAAGTATAAAAAGAGGAAAAAAAACAGAAGAAGAAAGTAAATAAAACAAAGCAAAAAGGATAACTCCGCAGAACTGCAGAATCCTTACATAGATGCAGAGGTTTATAACAATAAAACTATGACTGAATGTACACATATACATATTCAACCCTACGCAAAATCAAAACCGTTTGACAAAAATAACGTACAATGGATTGACCAGGTGAACAAAGGAAACCAAAACTTACATCTACTACAACAAAACTAACTAAAGCATAAACTAGAGAAAAAAAAAAACGAAATCAAGGTGTCAGTTGGCGAATATAGCAATTAAAGTAAAACTAACAAATATGTTGAGAGGAAAGGAAATGGAGAAAAGAAAGAAAGAACAGATACGCAGAGTTAAATAGCGGTAGATAAAGAAAATTTATACACATTAAAGATTAACTTCAAGGGGAAAAGAACAGCAGGGAAAGGAAACAAAGGAATAAATGTATAAAAAATGACAGGTTTAAAAATTAAAATTAATAAGAGATTTAAAAAACTGGAATACTCTCCAAAACAGCAAAAGCCCAATGTAGAGACAGGGGTTTATAACAATAATAAAAATATGACTGAGGAAAAATAAATGCTCAAAAGCTTAATTAGATTTCATAGTTCCAATAAAATTGACAACAACAACAGAGGTGGAAAAGAAGGAAAGAAAAAGAAAAAAAAAATCCAAAAGAATCTACCAAAGAAGTCAAAACATAAGAAGTATAAATGTTTTCCTTGAGTCACTGCTGCCAGACTCCTTTCTCTTGCTGTACATCACAGTCCACCTCACTTCTCTAGGATGCCCTCCAACACTGTGCTGATCTCTGGACCTGCTGTGGGGGCAGCTCATATTCTAATCTGGTCCTACTTCTGTGTGTTCTTGCCTCTCATGTTCACATCTACCAGAACTAGTGCATTTTCTTTAGTGGGCGCTCTCAATGACCAATTATATATTCCATAGAGACAGAATCTGCCTAGTTGATCTTGTGGATTTAATGTGCAACTTGTACAGCTGGTGGGAAGGCTTGGGTCGTCTTCCTTAGCCACACTGCCCCTGTGTTTCAATTGTGGTTTTAGTTCCACCTCTGCATGTGGGTCATCCACTGGGGCTTGCTCCTGAGGCTGCCCTGGAGGACTTGGGTTTGCCTCTGTGAGGGCCAGGTGTGGAGGTGGTGCAGCGGCTTTGGTCATAGGGTTCCGGCAGCACCAGGTACTCTGGAGAGTTGGTGGCTAGGGCAGCCAGAAACATAATGCTCTAGAAGGGTATGGCAACCAGTATTGGCCAATATGCTCCAGTATTCTTGCCTGGAGAATCTCCCCTCCCTGACAGAGAAGCCTGGCAGGCCACAATCTACAGGGTCGCAGTGTCAGACACTATCAAAGTGACCCTGTGCGCATAGACAGCATAGACACAAGACTTTTTGCCTGTGGCATCTCTGTCCCAGTGAAAGTTGAGCGTGAAGGTGGCACAGCTGCTTGGCTTGTGGGTCCCTAGCAGCACCAAGTGTGCAGGGACATGAACTGCCTCTACCACAGGAGTTATGGACCTATCAGAGTCCTTTTGAGCCTCTCCTAGCTGACGCTCAGAAGGCCTCTTTGACCAGTGTTTCTCCACAGCTCCGCCCCTTCAGGCACTTAGAGGGCTCCCTTGCCTGGGTTCCTTCTCTGTTGTTCCATGTGCCAGGCACATAAAGGGACCCAGGCCCGGCCCCCCGCCTCCCCCTGCTGTCAGGGGTTCTACTCTGTAGATTGGCACATCAGGCTCTTAAAGGGGCACCTGGGTGGGGTCCTGCTCTGTAGTTCAGTGCTTCAGGAGTTTTATAGGCCAACCTTTCTATTGTTCAGCTGCCAACCCTGGTGTGTGGGGAATGAGAGGCTATGGTGATGGCTCTACCCTTAAGGGTGACTCAGCAGTATCGCCTTTCTTCCATGGCTGCCCAACTTTCCTTCACAGGTATTTGTAACCACAGTCTCCTCCCTTATAACCCTTCAACCCATCTCTCAGCAATCAACAGCAGTCCTTGCTCTGGGATTGCTCCACAATCCTTAAACTCCAGCTCTCAGCGGCTACACCTTCCAAAGGACCTCCATCCCTGTCAGGGGTATGAATTTCTGCAGCAAGGGCTGCCCGATTCTCATTTAATTTAGGCTGCCACAGATCAGCTATTTCACTCTCAGCCTTAAAAGCTTCTCCTCTGACTCAGACAATTGTCCTGATGTAGGGATCAGACCTTTTCTTCAGTTCCCCCACCTGCCGAGGGCAGTTATAGTCCTACTAACACTCTTGTTTTTCCCCCTAGTCTCTTTGTCCTACTGAGTTTTGGGTGGTTGTATATAGTCTTTTCCACTGGTCAGGTTCTCCCGTCCACTCTCAGCTGGTGTTCTGCATGCACTTCTGTGACTTAAGGTGTATTCCTGGTGTATCCATGGAGAGAGATGTACTCCATGTCCATCTACTCCTCAGCCATCTTGTTCTCCCATTTTGGTATTCTTGATTTATCTACGTGTGGTACTTTGAATTCTCCCTGAACCATTCTTTGTAACATTTATCTGCGTCCCTTATTAACAAATGAGTTAAATCAAATATTTGGAATATGTTAATTTCCTATTTGAATGAGAACACTGATTTATTTTGCAAAACTGATAAGACACAAATATAGTATTTATAGATGTAGTCAGTCACCCTTATGAATTTTCTTAAAAATGCCAATGGCAATAATACTCAGTTCAGTTCAGTCGCTCAGTCATGTCCGACTCTTTGAGACCCCATGAATCGCAGCACGTCAGGCCTCCCTGTCCATCACCATCTCTCAGAGTTCACTCAGACTCAGTCCATTGAGTCCGTGATGCCATCCAGCCATCTCATCCTCGGTCGTCCCCTTCTCCTCCTGCCCCCAATCCCTCCCAGCATCAGTCTTTTCCAATGAGTCAACTCTTCTCATGAGGTGTCCAAAGTACTGGAGTTTCAGCTTCATCATCATTCCTTACAAATAAATCCCAGGGCTGATCTCCTTCAGAATGGACTGGTTGGATCTCCTTGCAGTCCACGGGACTCTCAGGAGTCTTCTCCAATACCACAGTTCAAAAGCATCAACTCTTCGGCACTCAGCCTTCTTCACAGTCCAACTCAGAATAGCAACATTTCTTAAAAATCTACTTTATCTTTCTTACAGTCATATACACAAACATATATAGTAGGAAAGAAACAATTGTCATCACCTTCCAATTAATTCTTCATCTGCTCTCCAAACTCTCCTCTCTTCATCCACTACTTGTCTCAGTCTTTTGTCTTTTTTTTAGGTTATAGTCTCTCATCTGTACTTTGCTATTTATTTTAAACTTGGGACTTTGTTTCTCACACACTACTACATCTCACTTTTTAACCATGATTTTCCACAATTTCTGCAGTTAATCTAGTAGACAATTCTCTTGTGTTGAAATTAAAGAAGGGATGCTATGCTTATCCACACATTAATTATTATACCCATTTCTGTCATACAGTTGACAAAAACTTTTGGAAATGCATTGAATATGAAAGTAGCTTTAGTTTTATCTTACAGTGTCAAGGGCAGGGACACTATAAGACAGAACAAAAGGGCATGTTATGGGAATTTAAAATCCAAATGAGGTACATATAAGGCCTGCTCAAAATCTTTTTGATCACAGTAGGAGGTTTCAGACAACATCAACAGAAAAATTGTTAGTTTTAGTGAACAGAGGCTCACTCTTTGTGTGCACATACAATAACAGAGCAAGGCAGTACCTGCTTTCTTTTTCTTTTATTTTCTGTAAATCCACTATATTACGTTCCTACTGCTTACTTAATTATACTAAGTTACTTATCTCTCCAGAATTAAAAGGGCACTATTTTCATAAATAAAATTTTTAAGTGTCCTGTAGTCTATTCTGAATATATTCTTTCTGGTCAATTAATTCTCCTCCACAAGAAGTACATGTCAAGTCAAAGCAATTCTTTTATTATGAAAACATCTGCTCATGTAGACATTTAACTGATTGTACAGATATTACTTCTGTTGTAAACCTTCCACATCCTCCCGCCCTCTCCACCATGGTCTATTAGGCAATGTCTAGACAAGGAACTTATTTTGTTCAGTTAGCTCTGGATGTTTGGAGTGCAAAATAATAATCTTCACAGAAGAAAAGAAAGCACAATATGTGAAGGAAAAGTTTCTAGTGAAACTAAGCTAATTCTTTTTGATAGCTAGTTTCTAGAATTTACTTCCTGAATTTGATGCTGCTTCTCTTTCTATAAATATGTACTACCTGTGTATGTTTTAGTGATCTTCACATAGCCAAGGGCTGTGTTTAACAGTCATCAAGCAGAAACATAAATCTTTCTTTAGCATACGTTCCTGTGTGCAGTCACGTGCATCTGTATATCAGCAGTGGGGGTAGAGGAAAGAGAACAGAGCAGATTTGTGTGTCCGGAAACAGACTAGTATAAATATGCATTACTGTGTGGTTAACATAGTTTACATCAATGAGAACAAAATAACTGTGACATTTGCGTCTAAGATCTGTGAAATCACATGTGTCTGGGGAATACCAAATGGAGGACAGCATGCTGCACTGAGATTCTCAAAAGTTAGATTTCCATATTCCTTGAGTATCTTAAAAGGACCTTGTTCCACTAATTTGAAAACACATCAATTGAACACATTATTTTAACTTGCAGTATCTTTAAAGGAGACATCTTGACTATGGGCTATCACACTTTGAATCTATTCTTACTATCTTATCTTGAATTTCTGGTTATCTTTCGTAATGCTACACACACCACATACCCCATTTGAAATTCAGGTAACTCTAAGACAAATATGCCATCCACTAGGAATCCTTCTTCTGCAATCCACTGGACTTAATGGCTTGATCACGTTAACTAAATACATCACATGTGCATTATATTTAGTGATGTCAGTGTGTTTCTGACCAGACTCTTAGCTACTTAAGTGCAAACACTGTGTATTATTTATGTTGATATATCAATCCTTTCTTGACCCTTCATCCTGTAATTGTGTACATAAAATTTCACTAAAATGCCTAAAGAACATCTAAAACTAATTTATCACATTTAAAATAATTCCAGCTTTTGATATCTCCATTGCTGCTTATTCACACCTTTAGTGGTCTCCCAAAACAGTACTTTTTCTCAAAGTACATCTCTATGAATCCCTAACCAGCTTTCTCCAGAAATACATTTAAACTGTCTATATTGTTGAAGGAAAAAACAAAATGAATATGTCTGGCAATAGTCAAATTTAGAGACATAGTTTTAAACCCTAGATCCTATAGAAGAGCAGCCCTTTGTTTATGTAAAAGGAGACTGAGGTTGAACAGTTAGTAGAATGACCTTTGACTTTTCTTTCACAGTATCACTGGCAAGTCGTTTGTTGACGCTGTAGGAACTGTACCTGAAAAGAGCAGAGCACTTGAGAAAAGTGTAATTTATGCTACTGATGTTTTTCCTTTTATTATTGCTCTTTATTTCCATGAATCTCTAGATTCTTTTCAAGATGGGAGAAATAATCTTATTCCTTTTTAATTTTTTTGGTGCCCTCCTCCACAACACCTAAGTAATCCTTTACATAGAGAAGATGCTCCATCTATACTATTGCTCTAAATTCCTCCTAAACTTCTTTCATAGCCTCTCTTTTGGTTTGCTCTTTTATTATCCTAAAGAGATAGGCTTTCTAGACCTAAACTCTAAGGTCAGTAGCCAATCTAGTCAAGTTATTTAGTATATCTAGTCATGCATAACTTCTAAAGGTACATACTTCTACTAAACTTATATATATTATTGACTCAGCGGATCATGGCTCCTTTCACCAACACTAAAAGGAAATCAGAGACTGAACAAATGAATTAAGATACTGCTATATTTACATAAAATAGAAATCAAAGTAATACTATACTAGTAAAATAACAAAGGTTATTTGATCTGTTCGTTTTTACATGTAAAATATTTCTTTAAACAATCTCAGGATGTCCTTAAATTGATTCAGAAAATATATGCAAAAAATTAGTCAGATATTCATGATACAGATTGTTATTGTTAATTTATGGTAGCTCTATTCCTGTTATATCTGTATAAACAGATTTTAAAAGTTAGTAATATATTCCTCTTATCAAAATAGGCACAGGGCATTATAAATCAACTATACTTCAGTAAGATAAACTAGGGGGAAAATAGGCATAGGACAAACTCATTTAAACAAATTGCTCATTTTAGACACCTCATTAATTAGAAATGTCATGTTTGATTATAAAAATTATGGATTTGCTGCTAAGAAAAAAATTCCTCAAATCCATTGAGACTAAAATAAGAATAAATAGAACACACAGATTTTTATATTCACTTTAACACTTTTGTTGAAAAAAATCGGAACCACAAGCAGTATGATTATTAAATAGAGAAAAAAATGTAATAATTAATTCCAAACAAGGGAAGTGAGAATCTATGATATGTGGGAAAATGATGGGAATAAATGAAATGATTACGAAGTTCACTGGAAAAATACAATTTAAAGAAAGAGTGAAAACATAAAATTATGGAGTGGTACAAAAATAGTATAGATACTAGAAGATATAAGAAAATTAAGATCAGAAGTCTATGTACCTAAAGTGTGGAGAACTGGAACACTTCTTGACAATCAGTGGGGATGTAAACAGATACAATCATTATGAAAAATGCACTCTTTTTCCCAGTACAAGAAGCTGCAACTTGAAGTACATTCTATTATAAATGCATCTATTTTACTTATTTTTAAAAATTGTTGGTATTATACCCCTGGGGAAAATATATCTTAGATAATAAGCCTACGATGTTATATTAATGCTACTTAAGATAGTCACATTTTAAAATAACCTACACTAAGCAGAACTGGCAATTAAGAAAATTATGAACATTTTTTAGAGTAGGAGAACTATATATCAGATACTTTACATTTTTATATTAAAACTAGATATTTTAATCATATTATTTTATATAGTCTTATGTATAATTTTATTTGATGTTTGCAGCCAAAGAAAAACTTATTTCAACTCTAACCCATTTTTGAAAAATCCCAAAGACTAACACTATTTATTCTTAGACCTTTGGGAAACTAGAAATCAATGTTTGACATTATTCCTATTTTCTATTAGAATGTCTAATATTTATCACATTTATCAGTAGTTACTGGGCAGATTATTAATGTATTTATGATAAAGTCATCAGCTTTTTACTAAAGAATTCATGAATGATATTTTGGGAATTAAGTCTCTTTTAAATGTAAATTTTTATAAATTTATCTAAACATTTTTCTCATAATTTAGAACTATAAAATGCTTTCTTTTAATGGTATATATTAAAAAGCAGAGGCATTACTTTGCCAACAAAGGTCCATCTAGTCAAGGCTATGGTTTTCCAGTAGTCAAGTATGGATAGTATGGATGTGAGAATTGGACTGTGAAGAAAGCTGAGCGCTGAAGAATTGATGATTTTGAATTATGGTGTTGGAGAAGACTCTTGAGAGTCCCTCGGACTGCGAGGAGATCCAACCAGTTCATCCTAAATGAGATCAGTCCTTGGTGTTCATTGGAAGGACTTAACCCCAATACTTTGGTCACCTGATGCGAAGAGCTGACTCATTTGAAAAGACCGTGATGCTGGGAAAGACTGGGGGCAGGAAGAGAAGGGAATGACAGAGGATGAGATGGTTGGATGGCATCACCTATTTGATGCACATTAGTTTGGGTGAACTCCGGGAACTGATGATGGACAGGAGGCCTGGCGTGCTGCGATTCATGGGGTCACTAAGAGTCAGACACCACTGAGCGACTGGAACTGAACTGTCTATACTTGGCCCACAAAGAAACCAATTAACATTTTGGCAACTGTTAATATAATGCAGATGGCAATGAATGACAGCATCTTTGAGCTCATCTGGTACCTTCTATGTTAACTTTTTTGTGTGTCTGAATGTTTGTTTTGGTCTTTCATGCCATTCTCAGGAGAAATTCTCAGACAAAAGCCTCATGAATTACTGATTTATTTATAAATGAGCTGTTACCAATTTGATCTTCAGAGTAAAGGTCTACCGTCAGATGTGAGGGAATTCAGATTCTACTTGTTTTGAGTATCAGCTACAGTTTCAAGGAGAATGACAATGAGGATGGAGGAAAAAGTAAAGCATTTGAGCCAAATGTTCAAATATCTTATGAATAATTAATAATAAATATTAAGAAATAAGTACTTTGAAAGAAAAAAAAACATGACAGGCAAACAAATTATTATCATCAGAAAACTGACTTCTGTGCCTGATGAAACTCTGGGAGTTGGTGATGGACAGGGAGACCTGGCGTGCTGTGATTCATGGGGTCACAAAGAGTTGGACACAACTGAGTGACTGAACTGAACTGAATATTTAAATGTGACTAGTATAGTCATATTTTTTTCAGCAGGTAAAATATGTATTTGTCTTTCTTTTAAAATTATAATAGCCTTTGCAAAAGAACAGTTATAAAAGGGGATAAGCATATCATTTCCAGAGTGTTCCATCAGGAAACACATTCTATTCAGCATTTCCCCATTATGCGACCCCTTAAATGAACTTTGACAAAGGAGGCAAGAATATACAATGGATTAAAGACAATCTGTTTAACAAGTAGTGCTGGTAAAATTGGTCAACCACTTGTAAAAGAATGAAACTAGAACACTTTCTAACACCATACACAAAAATAAACTCAAAATGGATTAAAGGCCTAAACATAAGACCAGAAACTATAAAACTCCTAGAGGAGAACATAGGCAAAACACTCTTGACATAAATCACAGCAGGATCCTCTATGATCCACCTCCCAGAATATTGGAAATAAAAGCAAAGATAAACAAATGGGACCTAATTAAACTTAAAAGCTTCTGCACAACAAAGGAAACTATAAGTAAGGTGAAAAGACATCCTTCAGAGTGGGAGAAAATAATAGAAAATGAAGCAACTGACAAATAACTAATCTCAAAAATATACAAGCAACTCCTGCAGCTCGATTTCAGAAAAATAAACAACCGAATCAAAAAATGAACCAAAGAACTAAATAGTCATTTCTCCAAAGAAGACATACAGATGGCTAACAAACACATGCAAAGATGCTCAACATCACTCATGATCAGAGAAATGCAAATCAAAACCACAATGAGGTACCATTTCACGCCAGTCATAATGACTGTGATCCAAAAGTCTACAAGCAACAAATGCTAGAGAGGGTATGGAGAAAAGGGAACCCTCTTACACTGTTGGTGGGAATAAAAACTAGTATAGCCACTAATAAGAACAGTGTGGAGATTCCTTTAAAAACTGGAAATAGAACTGCCTTATGACCCAGCAATCCCACTGCTGGGCATACACACCCGAGGAAACCAGAATTGAAAGACACACATGTACCCCAATGTTCATTGCAGCACTGTTTATAATAGCCAGGACATGGAAGCAACCTAGATGTCCATCAGCAGATGAATGGATAAGAAAGCTGTGGTACATATACACAATGGAGTATTACCCGGCCATTAAAAAGAAGACATTTGAATCAGTTCTAATGAGGTGGATGAAAATGGAGCCTATTATACAGAGTGAAGTAAGCCAGAAAGAAAAACACCAATACAGTATACTAATGCATATATGGAATTTAGAAAGATGGTAATGATAAGCCTGTATGTGAGACTGCAAAGAGACACAGATGTATAGAACAGGCTTTTGGACTCTGTGGGAGAGGGAGAGGGTGGGATGATTTGGGAGAATGGCAGTGAAACATGTATAATATCATATTTGAAACAAATCACCAGTCCAGGTTCGATGCATGATACTGGATGCTTGGGGCTGGTGCACTGGGACAACTCAGAGGGATGGTACAGGGAGGGAGGAGGGAGGAGGGAGGAGGGTTCAGGATGGGGAACATGTGTATGCCTGTGGTGGATTCATGTTGATGTATGGCAAAACCAATACAATATTGTAAAGTAATTAACTTCCAATTAAAATAAATAAATTTATATTTATAAAGGAATGTAAAAAAATTAATGTTGTAACCATTAAATGAGGTAATTATATTTTTAAAAATTAAAATTGATAGCAATTATATAATGCCCTAGTCATAGTCAGTATCTAAAAATTTGTAATATTTTGAAGCTATAATTTGGGATAAAACATGTATATTCTGTAGAAACATTTACTTTCTCTTTTTACTTCTAAATAAATGCAATGGCCCAATCCTTTATTGTAGAGTTTACAAATTGGTTAAAAAAAAAAAAGCACATGCATAGTCCTGACAGTTTTGTTTACTTATACAGCAGCTAAAGAAATGTCCTTTCCAAATCAATTACCCTGCCTAGGAAAAAATGTCCATTGTATCACTGGTTAGCAGTGACAGTTACCTGAATAAAGAGATTTTTTTCCCCTCTTCTATGACTTGATTCCCTTTTGAATAAATTAAAGTGAGTAAAACTACAGTAGCTATCCTGTATAATACAGAGTCTATATCAAGCTGCCGCCTCAAAAATATTCCCAGGTGATGCAAGTGTAATTTTGTTAAACAGTACTTAATGACTCAATCTAGACACTGGTTTACCTAGGCCCTTGGGTCTTCACTCAGTCTAAATCTTCAGTAATGTTTCTAAAACTTGTATAATGTGAGTCAAATAAGTCCCCAGACAGGAACCAAAAGTCATGCATTTTATGCCTAACAAAATGAGGTAAAGTTTGTTATTCATAAGCTTTGGGATAGATGCAAAAGCAGTAGCTGCTATTAATCAACATCTTACATAGAAATAGGAAGGCCAAATATCTAGTGTTTGGGTCTCTTAGAAAATATATAGTAGGCTATAATTAATTTAAATCATTCTATACCTTTATCAAGTTGCTTTCATTGCACTTATATTTCCATTAAAACAAACAGGAAACCAACCCATAATCTTCCCAAAAAGCTAAAATAGTATGATTCAATGAAATGAAAGCTGTATTAGTATTCTCTGATCTATAATGTATATATAATTCAAAGGTTGATAATATTTACACAGTGGCTTGGAATTTCTCTCAGAGTCAAGCTCAGGGACAAATATCTGGTTGGAAAAGTAGTGAAACTTGAAGATTCATTAGAACAAGTATACTACATTGCATGATATTTTGAGGAGTGTTCTAAGGGAGAAAAACATAATTTCTATCAGGAACATAATTTCCATGCAAAATAACTTCCCCTTCAAAAGTAAAGCAGTTATAGTCTAAACTTTTTAACAAGGGGATGGCGAGGAGCCCAGGCAGGTGTGAGGCAGGGAGGAGACAAGCATGCTTCACAGGTGGAAGCCAAGCCCCACAGAGCTGGCAGGTGCATCTGCTCTCCAAGACCTCTGAAGAGCTCTGTGGATTCTTGCTGATATACCTAGTCCAAAAGTCAGTCAGACTCAGTTAACCTCTTTAACACCTCAAGGATGAAGCAGAAACAATGAACTTTGTGTAAACTAGGTGGAGGAGCCCTGAGATGAGTAAGAGGAAACTGTGCAAGGGGCAGGAGGTCCACCCTACCTTGTCCCTGTCGCTGGGGCACCCAAGCTGCTGCACTCCTCAGCGCTGGCGGGACCAACATTCCTGGACCGACTGTGTCTATCAGGTGCTGGCCACAGACGAGGCCCCCATGAGTCCACTGGGTGCCCGGGGAAGATGTGGTGGAAAGTCAGCCTGCAGCTGGAGCTGTGGTGTTTGGCCGCCTCAACTAACCTGGCTGTTCTAAATGCAGGGGCAGTTATGGACAGTTTAGAAGAGAAACATCTGGAGGCTGAAGACGAACTGAATATGGAAGAAAGACCCCACGACCCCAATTTCGTACAAGCACAGGGTTTCTTAGGAAATGCCCCCTCAGCCTTGGGGAATTCCGCGATGGGCTTGCCTGTGCATGTTTCCATTTGACTGGAGTGATGGGGAGGGAAGCATTTGGTGCTTTAAATCAGCTTGAAATGCTACGTTTCGTGATTGTGAACAACAGGTGCAGAAAAGAGTCAATCACAAAGACTTGGCAGGAATGCAGCAGATGGGTTTGTGATTATCTAAAGAGGCTGGAGCGCTTTCTTCAGCTCGGTGCCAGAGTTCCAAAGGGTGCACTGCTGTTCTCCCAGGCTGTGGGAACATGCCACTGACCAAGATGGCAGAGATGGAAGCCTGTGTCTTCTTTGGCATTGGCTAGTCAGGAGTTCGTGGCGGTCAATCGAGGACCTCAGCTCCGCCTCTTCAGGGAAGCCCGCCCCCACCCCCGGGGAGTCGTGTACATCGAGGAGACTGACTCTGTGGGCAAGAAGCGCCCCAACACCAGGTCAGGCTTCTCCAACAAGGAAGAGGGACGTACTCTGAACCAGTTTCATGGAAATGGGTGGACCGGACCGGGCGCCATGGACCACATCACAGCTCAGGCGTCCACCAACCAAACCGACACTTTTGACAATGCTGAGGCCAGGCCCACTGGACCAAGTCTTCATCCACCTTTCCACACCGTGGGAAAGGCAAGAGGTTTTCAAGCAGCGCCTGAAAAGACTGGCACTGACCTGGGCCCGCTGTGTTCACCAGTAGTGTCTGTCAGGGGCGATCCCAGCTCAGTGTAGCCGAGTTCTGTACGGAACTCTCGCGGGAAGTTCGGGGAAGATCTCGCGGCCAAAACGGGTTTTCCCTCCGGTAGCACACACCGCGCAGCGTTGCCAGTGCCACTCCACCGAGCAGGATCTTCTCAGAGGATGGCGGGGACGTGGTTGCGCTTCACCAGTTGGGCCATGCTTGGGCTGGCTGGCTGCTGGTACACATGGAGGCAGTGGTGAAAGGCTTCTCTGTACTGGAGACAAAAGCTGCTCTGGGCTTGGCTCTGTTGCTGGAGAGAAACCAGCCTGGCTTCACCAAGGAGCTGCTAATCGAGAGAGTGTGCATGGCCCTAGGTGGCCGCAGGTTGTCCAGGACTATACCCTTCACAAGATCCCTTCCCAGCCACAGGAGGCCCCAAGGAAGGTCACCTGCACCACCCACTCCCGGGAAGCAGTCTGGTGTGGCTGAGCATCCAGCCCTTCTTCCCGGAGGCACCTGAAAGCCTTACGATTGTTGGTGCTTTTCAGCCAGGACCTCCAGCAGATAATGGGCTACAAAGCAAAAGTGCTGGATGCTAAGGCCTACAGACGCATAGAGAAAGCGCTCAGGGCTACCTGGATAGGCAGCAGGTGCTGGCGAACCCCAACTGCAAGAGGAAGTTATAAAGCATGAGGCCTCGGTGCCCACTGCCCCATGGGACTAAGAAAATGGCGCCTCTGAGATGGAGTGACACCTGAAGCAGAGACAAGATGTAGGCGGGGAGCCTGAGAAGGAAGAACTGTCTTGGCCAGCATAATTTGACTTCCATTGTGGTGCCTATGGGGATGTAGTGTTTCCTTCCACTGAATCTGGTAAGTGAACTTCTTACTTAGCTGTACTTCAAATTTCTTTTCATGTGAGATTTGTACCTTGTTACTGAATTTGAGCTGGTTGCTGGTGAAGGGCTTGAGATTCATTAATTGCTTTTCCTACCCATGATTAGCAAATGTTTCTGCAGAGATTAAGACAACCAAAGCAAAACAGGACTTTTAAATTACTGTTTGTGCTGGTCCTTCTTACCCATTAGGTTTCTCACACATCTCTCCACAAAATATTTTGAGGGGGAGAAAGATGTTCCTCCAGAGAGAAATATTCACACTGGACTGAGTTCCTAAAAACGTCCTATTTTTCCTTAATAGGAATCTTCCTGAAAAGAACTCCCTGTGGCTAATATACTCATCACTCCAATTTTGCCATGTGTTAAATTACTAAGAAATTCACACTTAAGATTCCAGTTTAGACATCAGAATCTCTCATAAGGTCACTAGATAGGGTTCCTCTCCTGTTAGTGAATGCATATGCTGCTTTTCACGTCTCCCCTTATATTAAAACAACGTACACAAGTAATTCCTCATTGGACCATGAACTTCTGGAGAAGTGACATGCATTTAACCCTTTTAATAAAAGAATTGAAGCCAGTGAAGTAACACTAAAGGAAATGGCTTTTTTTCCCTTTCCTCATAACTAGTGCTTTAAAACATTTCTGATACTTCCTTCCTAGCCTTGCATAGAATCTTTTGATATAAATTTCAGTTGTAAGAACAAGTCTCATTTTAGAAATTGACTCCCCTTGGTATTAAAAAGTCCAGTTCACTTTAATTTAAAACTTAAAACTCATAATGCAAAGCCTCTCCCCACTTACCAATACAGCTGTGATCTCACTTGGCTTGGGGACTGATAGTGGGGAGGCGAACATGGTATTTTTCACTCTTTCCTCTCGACTTCTTTCCCTTTCTTTTTCTCTGTCTCATTTCCTTTTCCAGTGTATTTTGAGAGAAGATGAGAACTTTTCTTTTCTGATTGGTTTTATTATCATCTGAGCATTCTGTGTCAGGCCCTGAATGTGAATTCTTTTATTGGTCGTATTAATGGGTACTTCTGAGACTCCCATGGACCTCTGCATATGTCACGGTTCCATTCAGTTTCCCACCTCCTGGAAGTACTCTCCATAGAGTTACATTTCTGGACTCCTTTTCCCCAACACAGCTTTCTCTTGCATAGGGTGCTGTCAGGATAGTTCGAGCCTGGCTATTTGTACAGCATTTTTGCTAGCCCAAAGGGTAGTCTATATCCTTGCCAAATGTTGCTTACGAGGGTGCAGGGTGCTTTTGCTGCATGACTTTCTCACCTAGCCCTGTGGACCCAGATGATACTCAACACCAGATGTTTTGTTCGTAAATATTCCCAAAGCTATGGCAATGCCTGCCAGACTTGCTCAAAATTATTTCAATATACTCTGGCCTAGTAGCCCCAGAGATAGCCTAATGAGTTTCTGCTGTTTAGAAAGCTTCCAGGAGCAGAGTCAGTAGCATGAAACCCTTCTGGAGCACTTCTTGTTTGTATTGAGATTGTAGATACAGAAGAAACTGAAACATCACAGCACTTTGCCTAAGCTAATTACTCACTGCTTCTGTGAATTCTCTGTTCAAGTTTCTAGTCTTTTATGTATTACAGACAGGGGTGAATTGTGTTTGCTAATTTAGTAAGTCCAGCTTGGATGTAATTAGAATCACTACTTATAATGAAAAGGCTCTTACTTCTTCATTAAAAAGATAGATATATATATGTATATATATAATTTACAAAAGGAGACTCAATCAAATTTATTTTCTTAAAAATGGGATATATTAACACAACTATCTGAAAATAAGAACTATGTCTCTTCATTTTAAAATTCTGTTTTGAAAAATTGCCAAATATTTTAATCTACACCATGGAAACTCACTATATAATGGTCTGTTTTTTAATGTTCTAGAAATTTGGGCTTAACACTTGTCTGTATAATCCAATACAAATATATACTTTGTCTATTAAATTAACTAGAGCCTTATGAGGTAATGTTTTAAAAAGTAATAAGTTTTTATATCTATACATTTATATATATTGCTGTTGTTGTTGTTAAGTCTCTAAGTCATGTCTGACTGAGACCCCATGGACTGCAGCATGCCAGGCTTCTCTGTCGTTCACTATCTCCCAGAGTTGCTCAAACTTATGACCGTTGAGTCAGTGATGCTATCTAACCATCTCATCCAGTGCCACCCACATCCCCTTTTGCCTTTAATTTTTCTCAGCATCAGAGTCTTTTCCAATGAACTGGCTTTCACATCAGGTAGCCAAGGTATTGGAGCTTCAACTTCAGCATCAGTCCTTTCAGTGAATACTCAGGGTTGATTTCCTTTAGGATTGACCAGTTTGATTTCCCTGCAGTTCAAAGGACTCTAAAGAGTCTTCTGCAGCACCACAACTCGAAAGCATCAATACTTTGGCACTCAGCCTTCTTTTTGGTCCAACTCTTGACATCCATACATGATTACTGGAAAAGCCATAGCTTTGACTATGTGGATCTTTGTTGGCAAAGTGGTATCTCTGCTTATTAAAACACTGTCTAGGTTTGTCATAGCTTTTCTTCAAAGGAGCAAGCATCTTTTAATTTTGTTTCCACTTTGGCCCCACCACTTCTTTTTTTCTGAATCTGTTAGTAGTTACCCTCTGCTCTTCCCCAGTACCTGATGTGCTTATCATCTGGTTTCATATCTTTTGCCTTTTCATACCATTCACAGGGTCCTTGCAGCAAGAACACTGGAGTGGCTTGCCATTTCTTTTACCAGAGGACCACATTTTGTCAGAACTCTTCACTATGACCCATCCGTCTTGGGTGACCCTGCATAACATTGCTCATAGCTTCATTAAGTTATGCAAACTCTTTAGCCATGACAAGGCTGTGATCCAAGAAAGAGATTTATTTATGCACACATACATACATATATATCATTTGTAATCTATTTTATTGCAATTGATAATCAATTTGGTTAATAAAGATTATCACAATATTTTTTTTTATTCTACATTACAATATTGTATTTGTTCTGCCATACATTGACATGAATCAGCCACAGGTGTCCACGATCTCCCAATGCCGAAGCCCCCTCCCACCTCCCACCCCATATCATCTCCCTGAATCATCCCGTGCACCAGCCCCATGCATCCTGTATCCTGTATTGAACATAGACTGGTGCTTCATTCTTACGAGATAGTATACATGTTTCAATGCCATTCTCCCAAATCATCCCACCCTCTCCCTCTCCCTCAGAGTCCAAAAGTCCGTTCTATACCCCTGAGTCTCTTTTGTTGTCTCACATAGAGGGTCATCATTACTCTCTTTCTAAATTCCATATATATGTGTCAGTATACTGTATTGGTGTTTTTCTTTCTGGCTTACTTCACTCTGTATAATCGGCTCCAGTTTCATCCATCTCATTAGAACTGAGTCGAATTTATTCTTTTTAAGGGCTGAGTAATACTCCATTGTGTATATGTACCACAGCTTTCTTACCCATTCATCTGCTGATGGACATCTAGGTTGCTTCCATGTCCTGGCTATTATAAACAGTGCTGCAATGAACATTGGGGTACATGTGTCTGTTTCAATTCTGGTTTCCTCGGTGTGTATGCCCAGCAGTGGGATTGCTGGATCATAAGGCAGTTCTATTTGCAATTTTTTAAGGAATCTCCACACTGTTTTCCATAGTGGCTGTACTAATTTTTATTCCCACCAGCAGTGTAAGAGGGTTCCCTTTTCTCCACATCCTCTCCAGCATTTATTGCTTGCAGACTTTTGGATCACAGCCATTCTGACTGGTGTGAAATGGTACCTCATCGTGGTCTTGATTTGCATTTCTCTGATAATAAGTGATGTTGAGCATCTTTTCATGTGTTTGTTAGCCATCCATATGTCTTCTTTGGAGAAATGCCTATTTAGTTCTTTGGCCCATTTTTTAATTGGTTCGTTTATATTCCTGGATTTGAGCTGGATAAGTTGCTTATATATCTTTGAGATTAGTTGTTTGTCAGTTGTTTCATTTGCTATTGTTTTCTCCCATTCAGAAGGCTGTCTTTTCACCTTGCTTATAGTTTCCTTTGTTGTGCAGAAGCTTTTAAGTTTAATTAGATCCCATTTGTTTATTTTTGCTTTTATTTTCAGTATACTGGGAGGTGGATCATAGAGGATCCTGCTGTGATTTATTCGGAGAGTGTTTTGCCTATGTTTTCCTCTAGGAGTTTTATAGTTTCTGGTCTTACATTTAGATCTTTAATCCATTTTGAGTTTATTTTTGTGTATGGTGTTAGACAATATGTTTTTTATAGGTAGGTTTTATAGTTTTTGTAAATTATATACATCTTAATTTTTAAAATAAAATGCAAAATAAGAATAATGTATAAGCTACATTTAACTGATTTCATTTTTGAAACTTAATTAGCATTCCATAGATAACATGAGTAATGCTATCCAAAGTATTGGCTTTAACAAATGTTACAATACAAAACTTTGGGACAGTTCCCCTTCCAAAAAAAAAGGTAGTTCACAGTTTTCTTTCATTTTTTTAATTTTTATCTTTTGTAAGAGTTTCATTTTCTTTTTTTAACTTTTTATTTTATATTAGCATATAGCTGATTATCAATGTTGTGACAATTTGAGGTGGACAACAAAGGGACTCAGCTACACTTATACATGCATGCATTCTCCCTCAAACTCACCTCCCATCCAGGCTGCCACATAATTGGATGAGCAGAGTTCCCTGTGCTATACAGTAGGACCCTGTTGATTGTCCATTTTAAATGTAGCAGTGTGTACATGTTGATCCCAAACTCCCTAACTATCTCTTCCTCCCATTTTTACCCCTCAGTAACCATAGGTTCATTATGTAAGTCTGTGAGCATGTTCTCTCTTGCAAATAAGTTCATTTATATCATGTCTTTGTAGATTCCACATATAAGGAACATCAGGCTTTCCCTGGTGGCTCAGCAGTAAAGAATCCCCACCTGCCAATGCAGAAAACTCAGGTGATTCAGGTCCCATCCTTGGATTGGGAGGAACCCCGGAAGAAGGAAGTGACAACCCACTCCAGTATTCTTGCCTGGAAAATATGGACAGAGGAGCCTGGTGGTTGCATGGGGTTGCAAAGAGTTGGACACAATATTTCTCCTTCTCTGCCTGACTTACTTCATTTAATGTGATAATCTCTAGAATCTCCACTTATGTTGGTGCAAATGGCATTGTTTCATTCTTTTTAATGGCTGAGTAACATTCCATTGCATATATGTGCTATTTCTTCTGTATCCATTCCTCTATCTATATTAGGTTGCTTCCATGTCATGGTTGTTATAATAAACAGTGCTGCAATGAAGACTGGGGTGCATGTATACTTTTGGATCATGTTTTTCTCTGGGTATATGCCCAGGAGTAGGATTGCAGGGTCATATGGTAGCTCTGTTTTTAGTTTTTAAGGAAACTTTATAATGTTCTCTGTAGAGGCTTTATAAATTTACTTGCCACCAACAGTGTAGGAGGGTTCCCTTCGATCCATACCCTCTTCAGCATTTATTGTTTGTGGATTTTTTGATGATAGCTATTTTTGACAGGTGTAAAGTGATATCTCATTGTAGTTTTGATCTGCATTTCTCTAATAATTAGTGATGCTGAGCATCTTTTCATGTACCTCTTGGCCATTTAATTTTCTTCTTTGGAGAAGTGTCTATTTAGATCTTCTGCCCATTTTTGTATTGGTTTGTTAGTTTTGATGAGATTAAGCCTCAAACTGTTTGCAAATTTTGGAGACTATTCCCTTATAAGCCTCATCAGTCACATTTATTTTTTCTCAATATGTGATTGTCTTTTCAAGGATCTTTTTTCCCACTGTTTTCTTTGCTGTGGAAAAGCTTTTGAATTCAAGTAGGTCACATTTGTTTATTGTTGTTTTTATTTTCATGCTTCTGGGAGATGAAGTGAAAAAGATACTGCTATGATTTATCTCTGCTTCTGTTTTCCTCTAGGAGTTTTATAGTGTGCAGTATCATATTTAGATCTTTAATCTATTTTGAGCTTATTTTTTTTAAGTGTTAAAGAATGATCTAATTTCATTTTTTTTCACTTGTAGCTGTCCAGTTTTCTGAGCACCATTTGTTGAAGAGACTGTCTTTCAAACATTGTATAGTCTTGTCTCCCTTGTTTTTGATTGATTGACTATTGGAACATGAGTTTATTTCTGGGCTTTCTATCCTTTCCATTGATCTATATTTCTATATTTGTGCCAGTACAATACTGTATTGATGACTGTAGCTTATAGGACAGTCTGAAGTTAGGGAGCTTCGTTCCTCCAGCTCCATTTTTCTTTTTCATTGCTTTGGCTATTTGGGGTCTTCTGTGTTTGCATACAAATTTGAGTGTTTTTTTGTTGTTGTTGTTCTAAATCTCACTGTTCTCTTTTAATTGCATTTTAATCTACTTTCAGACCTGAGAAATGGAGTACTGTTGTTTTTTTCAGTAGATAACATTTAGGCTAAAACAACCAACATTTTATGTAAAGTTTTTAAAAATCTTACCTGTTTTTCTTTTTTTCCTCATAAGACCTTGAGAAAAAAAAAATTGTGCACATGAGAGATTTCTCATAAGAGAAATTAAATTCCCTTTACTATAGGCTTGGACTTCCCAGGAAGCACAAGTGATAAAGAACTCACCTAACAATGTAGGAAACATAAAAGACGTGGGTTCAGTCCCTTGGTCGAAAGCATGGCAGCCCAATCCAGTATTCCTACCTGGAGAATCCCATGGACAGAGGAGCCTGGAGGGCTATCATCCATAGAGTTGCAAAAGGCAGACACAACTGAAGCTATTTATTATGTACTATAGGCCTAAAATGAAGTTTAACTATAAAGGAAGAATGTTTATTAAGCAGTCTGCATCAGAAATATATGTATCACTCAGTAATAAGTAGAACCAAATAAAATAAAACTTAAATATCTCTGTGAGGAGTATGGTTGATATCAAGGAAACTACTCATATATTCGAAACCAGCCATATAGTTAAACATCATCACCCCTTCCTAACAAACCTAAATTTATACAGTGCTAAAAGGAAGTAGTTTATAAGTAGATAACCAACTTCTATCTAGAGTTACACTGTGACACCACTCAAATGTAGGAAACTACTCTTCCTGGTCCATGGTACTGATTCTTATAATATTATCACTCCATTCCTGACTTTTAGTACAATAAAGTTGTTGTGTGTTTTTTGTGTTTTTTTTTGTTTTTTTTTTTTTTTTTTAGTTACCTAGTTTAATTTTCTGAAATGTTCTTTCATGGGAATTTACTACCAGACTTCTAAAGCTTTTTAAAAGGGAGCACAAACATCTAATGTAATATAGTATTTAATAGAAAAAGAGGATGTGACAATTTTTATGTCACTGGAGAAAATATGATACACCCTCCTCAAATACGCTGGTTTCGGACAGTTAATACTAGTCTGGCTACTCCTTAATACAAATATCACCAAAAACTTCATGTAAATTGTGGAACGAGTATGAACTGTATAGCGAGAGAGAAGGATTAGGGAGCTAGGAATAGGATTCAAGGAAAAGGACAAACAAGACTGCCTCATGGATATTTGTAATCATTAGAGAAAACTTTTTGGGAGAAGGCAATGGCACCTCACTCCAGTACTCTTGCCTGGAAGCTGCAGTCCATGGGGTCACTAAAAGTCAGACATGACTGAGCGGCTTCACTTTCACTTTTCACTTTCATGCATTGGAGAAGGAAATGGCAACCCACTCCAGTGTTCTTGCCTGGAGAATCCCCAGGGATGGGGAGCCTGGTGAACTGCTGTCTATGGGGTCGCACAGAGTCGGATGCGACTGATGCGACTTAGCAGCAGCAGCCGGGAAAACTTTTACTCCAGAAAATTAATGATGCTAAAAACCAACCTCATCATTTTGTAAAGTTTGAAGACAAAATTGAAAGAAAAGCATTGTTATTCTCAAAAATGCCATTGTGTAGTTGTCTAGACGGGAAATAGCAAAGTCAAGAAGTAAAAGATTGGCCCTTCATCAAATGATAAATCCTTAAGAGCAAATTCCCAAATGATATCATTCTGTGATTGTATGTGTTTGGGCAAAGAATTGGGTCAAATGCTATATTGATCAATCAAGATGTCTGCCTCAGAGTAAAATGATTGAAATGAATCTATCACCACTACTGGAAAACTTTGATTTATGTTCTTATAGGAGATAATTGTACTAAATATAGTGAGTTTTCTCAGGAATGATGAATTAAATAAACATTGCTGCAATTTGCATTTGTACAAGGTAAAAATAGGAGTTAACTCCTTACTCACCCTTTTCAAAAATAAGAAATTTGTGGCTTTAAAATTGACCCCAATTATTTTGTAACTGTTGAATGAAATGAAAAACTTCGTGGATTTCAGACATATCTTTATCTGTTACTTTGGAAAGTCACTTGGAAGTCTCTGAGTCATTATTTTGCTGTCTTTTAAATTATTTTAAGTAATACAGTTTTTATGTAATCCATTTTGAATGCTATGTTTAACCTAAGTGTAAGGGATTGGTTTTATTTTACATTTATTTCAGTAATGGGATAGTAGTGGATCCACCTGAAGAAATTCTTTGAATCAGCATTTCAAGTGCCATCATTCATTCATTGTAAAACCTTTAGAGTAAATTGCTTTAGTAGAAACACCTTTTAAATATAATCAATTATTCTTATATATTATTTATATTCATTGGTACCATGCACATGACTCTTTCTGAGCACTAAATTGGTTATGCCAATTGCTAAGCAACAGGCAATGGCAAGATACATCTATAAAGAAAAAAGTTAAAAAAAAAGCACAATACAGAATGAGGCAAAATACATACTGCAATGAAAAGTTCACACTTTTCCAAATAAGATGTGTAGAATGTCAAGATCAATCTGAAGCTGAAAGAATAAAAATGAGGCAGTTCTTTAAATTGTGTAGCCTTTATTGTAATAGTAGTAATTAATATAATTATTCCCAAATTAATGCAATTTTTAATATTCACTTTAAAATGGAGGAGGCTATTATTATTATTTTATATTTGGGTGAAAACTACATGTTTTAGCTTCTGAAGAAAACAGTGACAAAATTCTCACAACTTTGAGTGACTTTGGCCAATCGTTTTTCTAACTTTCAAGTTGAATGACTGGAAGATAAAAAGTTTTTACTTATTTCTCAAGAATTTACTGTGATTCTAAACCCTGTTCTTCCTATTTGTTTCATATTAGGAAATGTTTGTTTTCAAACCATTTATTTATTTACATATGTATGTATATATACATGTGTGGATGCTACTAGACTTATCTAGTATTACAGGTAAGCTCTTTTTGAAATAAGAAGTTAATCATGGTAGTAGACTAAGATGATATCAACTTTGAACTTCCTTCCTCCTCATCTCACCCTTCTTTTTACCTCTGTTTTTGGTTTGCTTTATTTATTTTTAAAGGTTAAAACAAATTTGACTTGGCATGGAAGAAATCAGAGCCAATGCCTAAATTATAAAAAGATATTTGCCACAGGCTTTTGAGAAATCTTCTTTCATAAGACAGGCAGGTTTTCCTTAACAGAGTGGCTGTTTAAGACAAATAAATAAATTGTTAGCAAACAAATTATATGGAGATGTTTTGTAGTAAGATGAAAGAATGCTACTAAATCTATGAGGCATTACGGTGTCAAGTTATTGTTCATATAGTGCTTACTTCTAATATTATCTTGGGCAGTGATGAAAGGAAAAAATAAGAGGAAGTTAAAGTATGCTTTTGACTCTCCTACAGTGTTTATCTTAGCCTCAAGTACATTCGCTCCTACATTTGGTAATAAGAGGATTTCATTCTCCTTAACCTGTTACTTTATCTGAGAGCATGACCTGTTACAACTTGCAGTTCTTTTTTCCTTGACATTTCATAAAAAGAAAATATCCAGAAATTAGATTGCGAAGTAAAAACAAAATTATTTACCTAATTTTGGGTGACACTAGCAAATTAAAATCACAAAGAATGCAAATGACTTCATAGATTGTTAGATCACTCAAGATAAAAATAAGCTCACCTATTAATAAGGAAATCTAATTTCTCAGTGCATGGGCTTGGTCTCTATTCTGTCTGCCCTTAGACTTCTACGCAGAGGGATCTAAATGAAAGTTCTGTTGAGAATGGGAATTGTAAAATGAAATTTTAATATATATTTTTCATAAGTATATCCTGGCTTATAAAAACTATAGTACAGAGTTTAGTGTAATGTCTATGTGAGGAAATAGATCAAATAAGCAGCTAAAGTTTAAAGAGTGGTTTAGCAGTCTTCTCAGTTTTCAAAGTAACTAAAATAGCAATAGCTTTTTAAAAAGAAGAAAACCAAATCATGTCTGTAAATATAAACGTGACAGCCACTTCTTAGCAAGCTCCATGATTCATCCTGTTTAAGTATGTAAATTAACTTGAGAGTTTACATAGTCAAAAATTAGTGATTTAGCAGATTAAAGTTAAAAATCAATTTAAGAAAACAAAAAGCAAATTCTAATTGAAATTATTTTCAGAACTTATACATTCAATAAATATTTACTGTAGTTTGATGAATGAATTAAAGGATTAAGTAGATAAAGCAAGTCAAACAATAAATATTGAGAATTCTTTGCTTATCTCAAAGAAAATTACAAAGATCAACCACATCTGTATAAGATGATTGTCATTTTTACATGCTGTATGATAATTAAAAACTAAATAATGATTAAATATGGCAAGGTAGCTAGGAATTTAAAATATACTCAATAAATTCTAAAAATTAAGTGACTTCAAGTCACACATATGGGTTACATATAAAAATAAATGGAAGCAGCTGGTCTGCTCTTGGAATTATGCTGTATCCTGATTTTTAAAATAGCTTAAAAGTACTTAGAAATGTAAAGATTTTATTGTAATATGTGTATTTCTTTTACCTTTGTTCCTATCAAATATATCATTCCATATATCTTCAATCTTTTATCATGTTGATAGGGACCATTAGCACTTGTCTGCAGATACTTCTTTCCAAGTTTGTCCACACCTACTAATGAAACCAAATTGTAAAAAACAATAGAAAAGTTATTCCATGTCTAATACTAATTTTTTATAAACGCAATTGTGTGATTTTGAATAGAATTGTATTAATCAGTTAAAACATCATTCCTATAAAAAAAATCATGGCGTAACACTTGGTACATTTACTCAACAAATGTGGAGTAGGTCACACTTATGACATATATTTAGAGTTTTTTCAACATCAACTTTGCCCAAAAGGTTACTATAATTTAAGTAAAAACACTTATTTTTACAACTTTAATATATTATATAGGAGTAAAAAGGACTATACTCATACTAAGAAAATAACTGTGAAGAGAATAAAATTAAATCAATAATGTGTTTATTTATAAATATCTAAGGATCTGAGATAATGAAGTCTAAAATGATTAATTTTAGCATTTCTATCATAACTCTTGATATATTGCTGCTGGCTTCCTGCCAATTTACAAAATGCTTCTGAAAAGTATATCCAGAAAGTGTCAAAAATGATGTTGAGATTATATTGTTATAGTCTAAAAATTATTCTAAATATACTTTTTCAGACATAAACTGTGCTTATACCTGTAAAGCATAAGCACACACATGTATGTACACACAAATGCGTGCATGTCATACAAGTCAAAAAAATGACTTAGCTGGCAGAAGGAAAGAAACAGGTGTTAAGGATATGAATGACACAGGAAAGCTAACTTAAATCGTACACAGTCTATTATGGAAGATAAGTAGCTGCCTGATCTGATACTTGTTTATCAGCTGGAAAAATAAGGAAAACTACATTACCTAACATTTAAAAAAGCAGCATTTAACACTTTCTAAAATTTCTTCAAATACATTTGGTACTCAAAACATTTTAATAGATTAGAAGTAAATGTCTTCAATTTTTGTTACATTACATGCAGAAAATTTTTGTTCCAAATTTTAAGTGGAAAGAATACCCATTAACTCTTTAAAGCATTTGGATCTATCAAATAGCATATCATTCAAAATGATATTACTTTATATTAAAAAATCTTACAAAAGAGGTTGTTTTTCATTGTGTTAAAATATGCGTTAAGGCTGATTGATAAGGTAAGACAACATGTTACATTCAGCCTTTATTTTGAACGTCTAGGATTATTATGAATAATTAAGAGTGTGAAGAAATATTTTGTTAAAAATTTACCACTCTACTTCCCATTTAAAAAAGTAAAATGTTTCTCAGCTGTATTTTAGCATCCTTCACTTTCCACATTGGACAAAAACTCTTCCAAACAACTTTTATTTTAACCCATGTGATTTGGGGTATATTCTCTGCTGATAGCACCAAAATTTTGCAATTGTCCATACCATTGCTGTTTCTGGAAGAAACTCTACTTTGGCTTTTAGTCTTAATCCAGAAGGTTGGAAGAGTTAAAAATAGAAATATCATTAAAAAAAGATGATACCAACATATGGAACAAACACCAGTAGTTTGATTTTAAAACAAGTTTAATGTATATTTATTGTATCCCTTTTTATTTATTGTATTATTACTCTCTCTGCTAATAAAAATATGAATATTTGATTTGCTTATACTGTTGGGTTGGTTACCCCCTCCTTTATACATATATAAACATATATATCTATATAACCTTTCTATCTCAAACTAATAGGATTTTATTATTTTCCTATAGAAATATCTTTCTTTCTTTCCTTCCTCTCTCTGCCTTTCTCCCTACTTTCCTTCCTTTATCCTTCCTTCCCCCTTCTTTCTGTGTCTTTCCTTTGTTCAGACTTCATCCTTGTTGATTAATGTATTAATTTCATAAGCCCATTCACTGAAACATGTATTCTTGAAAGACAGCATGGCATAAATGGCTTTTTATTAACTGTTAAGATTAGACAGTTTACTCTCTCACTAGTCAGGGACTTCCCTTTCAGTTTATACTCTCTGAGTCTCAGTTTTCTTATCTTTAAATAATAGTATCTATGTTATTATATTATCTTTTACTTGCTAATGTTTTCTTATCTTTAAGCAATAAAAAATATCTATATTGTGGCCTTCCCAGGTGGCACAGTAGGAAAGAATCTGCCTGCCAGTACAGGAGACTTAAGAGACCTAAGTTTGATCCCTGGGTTGAGAAGATCCCCTGGAGTAGGAAATGGCAACCCACTCCAGTAATCTTGCCTGGGAAATCCCATGGACAGAGGAGCCTGGAGGTCTACAGTCCATGTGATTGCAAAAAGTTGGACTTTTAATAAGTGACACATATCTATGTTATAACTTCACTGGGAAAATGAAAACTATTGTGTGCAAAGTATTTATATATACATGTATATATAGAGATAGGTAACTTAAAATTTATTATAAAAGATAAAAAGAAATTTAGAAAACACTTTCCTTTGTATGGAAAATATGACTGGTTAAGGAAGAGGAGATGGTTGGATGAAATCCCTGACTCAATGGACATGAGTTTCAGCAAACTCCAGGATATGGTGAAGGATAGGGAATCCTGGCATGCTGCAGTCCATGGGACTGCAAAGAGTCAGAAATGATTTAGTAACTGAATAACAAGGATAAAATATAAAGCTATATATAAAATTTACACCTTGAGGAAAACCAGTAAAAATATTGTACTCAATGTATCTCTTAGCTATCTTATTTTATCAATATAACATTTTGTTACTCTATCATAGACCTTGGTTATGGAGTTTCTAAGCATATCAAATTCTATATCTCTAAGACCAAGCTTATTTCAAAGTCTAGCTATACTTGCTTATTGTACCTAACTTGAAGGAGTTAGATCTATCTTCAAGTTATACATCATTAAGGAAAAATTATTCAAACTTATTTTTAAAACTGCAGAAAATTCTTGACTTCTTGAAATATATGAACCAATAGTTTGTGATGTTGATTATTTTAGTAAAAGTAAAGGAGAATAAACATTTTTAGTTAGTATAATACAACAAAGTTGAATTCAGTTAAATAATTCAGCCTCTAGGTATTTTCACCCTAAAAGAATTATTAAAGGTTTTGATGTCAAACATTCATATCCAACTCTGGATCAAATTGTAACCTTCATCAGTCTTTCCTATTCAGCATTTTTTTTCTTTCCTTTCATTCTTATTATTCCCTTTTAATCCGGAAGGATATATATAGCCCTTGCTCAGGGCAGGTGAGAAACGACTAGGTAGTTTAAGTGAGCATTTAGAAAACTGTTAAAGCTTTACTTTTATCTTAAGGAGCAATGCAACAAAAAAGTATATGCTTCTTTGTATGTTGCTCCTGCTAAGTTGCTTCAGTCTGACTCTGTGCGACCCCATAGATGGCAGCCCATCAGTCTCCCCATCCCTGGGATTCTCCATGCCAAGAATACTGGAGTGGGTTGCCATTTCCTTCTCCAAGGCATGAAAGTGAAAAGTGAAAGTGAAGTTGCTCAGTCATGTCCAACTCTTAGCGACCCCATGGACTGCAGCCTACTAGGTTCCTCTGTTCATGGAATTTTCCAGGCAAGAGTAGTGGAGTGGGATACATGTACCCCAATGTCCATCTCAGCACTCTTTATAATAGCCAGGACATGGATGCAACCTAGATGTCCATCAGCAGATGAATGGATAAGAAAGTTGTGGTACACATACACAATGGAGTATTACTTGGCCACTAAAAAGAATACATTTGAATCAGTTCTAATGAGGTGGATGAAAATGGAGCTTATTATACAGAGTGAAGTAAGCCAGAAAGAAAAACAGTAATACAGTATACTAATGCATATATATGAAATTTAGAAAGATGGTAATGATAACCCTGTATGCGAGACAGCAAAAGAGACACAGATGTATAGAACAGTCTTTTGGACTCTGTGGGAGAGGGAGAGGATGGAATGATTTGGGAGAATGGCATTGAAACATGTATAATATCATATTTGAAACGAATCACCAGTCCAGGTTCGATGCATGATACTGGATGCTTGGGGCTGGTGTACTGGGTTGACCCAAAAGGATGGTATGGGGAGGGAGGTGGGATGGGGGTTCAGGATGTGGAACATGTGTATACCCATGGTAGATTCATGTTGATGTATGGCAAAACCAATGCAATATTGTAAAGTAATTAAAATAAATAAATTTATATTTTTAAAAGTATTTGCACATGGGGAAAAAAAAGAAAATGTGACTAATTAAATTCAAATACTTGAATTATGGAAAATAAAAAGAAAGTTGTAACCAACCTAGATGGTATATTCAAAAGCAGAGACATTACTTTGCCGACTAAGGTTCGTCTAGTCAAGGCTATGGTTTTTTCCTGTGGTCATGTATGGACGTGAGAGTTGGACTGTGAAGAAGGCTGAGCGCCAAAGAATTGATGCTTTTGAACTGTGGTGTTGGAGAAGACTCTTGAGAGTCCCTTGGACTGCAAGGAGATCCAACCAGTCCATTCTGAAGGAGATCAGCTCTGGGATTTCTTTGGAAGTAATGATGCTAAAGCTGAAACTCCAGTACTTTGGCCACCTCATGCAAAGAGTTGACTCATTGGAAAAGACTCTGATGCTGGGAGGGATTGGAGGCAGGAGGAGACGGGGATGATAGAGGATGAGATGGCTGGATGGCATCACGGACTCGATGAACGTGAGTCTGAGTGAACTCTGGGAGTTGGTGATGGACAGGGAAGCCTGTCGTGCTGCAATTCATGGGGTCGCAAAGAGTCGGACACGACTGAGTGACTGAACTGAAATGAACTGAACTGAACTGACACAGTCAAATCCTTCCCCATAATCAATGAAGCAGAAGTAGATTTTTTTTAAAAATTCCCTTGCTTTTCTATGATCCAGTGGATGTTGGCAATTTGATCTCCAGTTCCTATGTTTTTTCTAAATCCAGCTTGTATGTATGTGTGACCAAAACCATCCCAAAGAATAACTGCAAAAAAGGCAAGATGGTTGACTGAAGAGGTCTTACAAATAGCTGGGAAAAGAGAAATGAAAGGCAAAGGAGAAAAGGAAAGACATACCCAAGTGAATGCAGTGTTCCAGAGAATAAGGAGAGATAAGAAAGCCTTCTTAAGTGAATAATGCAAAGAAATAGAGGAAAACAATAGAACAAGAAAGACTAGAGATCTCTTCAAGAAAATTGGAGACACCAAGGGAACATTTCTTGTAAAGATGGGCCCAAGAAAGGACAGAAATGGCAAGGATCTAACAGAAGTACAAGACTAAAAGAGGTGGCAAGTTTAAACAGAGGAACTGTACTGAAAATGTCTAACTACTATGGTGTGATCATTCACGTAGAGTCAGATATCCTGGAGTGTGAAATCAAGTGGGCCTTAGAAAGCATTACTGTGAACAAAACTAGTGGAGGTAAGGGAATTTAAAATTCTGAATGATCTTGCTGTGAAAGTGCTGTAGTCAATATGCCAGCAAATTTGGATGTCAGCCGTGGCCACAAGACTGGGAAAGGTCAGTTTTCATTCCAATCTCAAGGAAAGGCAGTGCCAGAGAATGTTTAGACTAACGTACACTTGTGCTCATTTCACATGCTAGCAAGGTAATGCTCAAAATCCTTCAAGCTAGACTTCAGCAGTACATGAACCAAGATTTCATTATCTCACTAGTGGAATTTATTTAACGCTTGGGGAATTGTTAGGCTGGATGTACTCTAAAGGTCCTTTTCAGTCCTGTGGTTGAAAGATGATGACCATCATCACATCATTTATTTTTATGTTCAGAAATAATGCAGTGTCAAGCAGCCCTATTTATAAATGTGAGGAAGATGCTCTTTTAATTGAGTTTGAGCAGATTGGGCTCATCAATTCTGAAAGGTACCCTTATGTGTGTATCTGAATGTTCTGTTCACTCCCAGTCTTCCTAAGAACTACAGGCTCTTCAGAACCATAGCTGGGGTTTGGAGATCTGTCTCTCTAATTGTTCAGAGGATCATTTCAGTTCAGTTCAGTTCAGTCACTCAGTTGTGTCTGACTTTTTGCGATCCCATGAATCACAGCACGCCAGGCCTCCCTATCCATCACCAACTCCTGGAGTTCACTCAGACTCGCATCCATCGAGTCCATGATGCCATCCAGCCATCTCATCCTCTGTCATCCCCTTCTCCTCCTGCCCCCAGTCCCTGCCAGCACCAGGATCTTTTCCAATGAGTCAACTCTTTGCATGAGGTGGCCAAAGTACTGGAGTTTCAGCTTTAGCATCATTCCTTCCAAAGAAATCCCAGGGCTGATCTCCTTTAGGATAGACTGTTTGGATCTCCTTGAAGTCTAAGGGATTCTCAAGAGTCTTTTCAAAACACCACAGTTCAAAAGCATTAATTCTTCGGCGTTCAGCTTTCATCATAGTCCGACTCTCACATCCATACATGTCCACTGGAAAAACCATAGCCTTGACTAGATGGACCTTTATTGGCAAAGTAATATCTCTGCTTTTTAATATACTATCTAGGTTGGTCATAACTTTCCTTCCAAGGAGTAAGCGTCTTTTAATTTCCTGCCTGCAATCATCATCTGCAGTGATTTTGGAGCCCAAAAAATAAAGTCAGCCACTATTTCCTCTGTTTCCCCATCTATTTCTCATGAAGTGATGGGACCGGATGCCATGATCTTCATTTTCTGAATGTTGAGCTTTAAGCCAACTTTTTCACTCTCCACTTTCACTTTCATCAAGAGGCTTTTGAATTCCTCATTTTTTGCCATTAGGGTGGTGTCATCTGCATATCTGAGGTTATTGATATTTCTAGGAATCAGCTAACTAAAATGGACTGGAATGGGTGAATTTAACTCAAATGACCATTACCTTAACTGGTGCATGTTAAATCTTTTTTTTTTTTTTTAATGCATTTCTTTTCAGTTTCAGTGTTGAGATACAATGCACAAAACTTTTTGAGGGGGAACATTATGTTTTCCTTTATAAAAATTATGACAGCTCAGCTAAAAGGTGCTGAACAACTGTAGCTTTCCTACCCTAGAGTATGTGGCCACAAAGCCATGGAAATAGGGAGCTTTGCTTTTTCAGATATTTGTTTTATTTCTCAAACCTATAATTCAGAAGACAGTAAAGTTCATAACAGATTATCATTCAGGAAACCCTTATCCTAAATTAAGAGAATAATTCTGTTTTCATATTCTGTGCCACCAAATAAAATATACAGACTACACTCACAAAATTCTACAATTTCAGTTCATTGCTAATACCAAAACCTTTCTCTTTGGGAATTCATCTATACTTTGTTTCACAGGTTAGCCTCTAAAATTTTATTCTTTAGATTTAAATGTTATTTTTACACTGAAATTTTTGTAAATTAAAGAGTGAATAAATGTTTCTTCCACATTTGTTTGTCATAAGTATTAAATATAGTATATTCACCATCCATTTAGATGACTTAATACCAGTTAAATGACTGTAATGAACTTAACCTCTCATATTTTGTGACATGACAAAAGTTTAAATTGAAATTTCAGTGGCACGTTGGTTCTTTGCTTTGAATTCTGGCTCTTATGTGGTAATTAATACTGTTAATAAGCTCTAGAAGTTTGCCTTCATGGGTACATATTTTTAAGGGCAAAATTCATGTATGCTCTCAACTTGTACACTATACATACACCTTTTCTCCTGAAAATGGAAAGTACGTTACCAAAAATTAGTGTGTGTGTCCTAAGTCACTTAAGTCATGTCCGACTCTGCGACCCCATGGACTGTATCCTGCCAGGCTCCTCTATCCCTGAGATTATCCGGTCAAGAATACTGGAGTAGGTTGCCATGCCCTCCTCCAAGGGATATTCCCAACCCAGGCATCAAACCTGCATCTCTTATGTCTCCTGCCTTGGCAGGTGGATTCTGTACCACTAGCACCACCTGGGAAGCCCCAAAATTAGTAGTATAAATAATAACTCAGATTGATAAAAATCTTAATTGCCTGGAAATAAAACTATGCATTCCTAATGGCCTAATTTAAGGGAAGAATCTCAACTTTGAAGAGACTGAAACCCAACTTTTAGATACTCTGCAATAATTTGTTAATGTTTATGATACCCCTATGAGGTCCATGAAATAGAAGTAAGCTTTTAGGAAATGTAGCAAAAAAATATGTTTTGCTCTCTAGGTGCTTACAGTTTAGCAAAAGCCTGATGATAGAAGAAACTGAAATGAATAAATTGTGCTTCATGGTTTATAAAAATTCTGATCCATAAAAACAGTATTGGAAAAGAAATTAGAAAACACTTTTCATGGCTATCCCAGATATCCTAGAGTTTTTAAAAAGTGTCTGTAATATTTAGGGGATATTATTTATTTCCTATGTGCTAAAAATAATGTTTGTTTTCTTCAAAATGTCATGGCAAAGACAATTCCTGCTATCCATATCAATTTACTTAAATTAAATTTCATATTAAAATCCACACAGGAAGAACAAAATGGCACAGGAGTAGGTGGACATGGAGTACATCTCTCTCTATGGATACATCAGGAGTACACCTTCAGATACAGAAGTACATGCAAAACACCAGCTGAGAGCAGACAGAAGGACCTGACCAGTGGTTAGAATATATATAACCACATGAAACTTGGTAGGACAAAGGAACAAAGGGGAAAACAGGAGTGTTACTAAGATTGGACCTGCCCTTGGCACGTGGGGGAACGGAAGCAGAGGTCTGATCCCTACACTGGGACAATTGTCTGAGTCAGAAGAGAAAAGTTTAAGGCCAAGAGTGAAACAGCTGATCTGTGGAAACCTAAATGGAATGAGAATCAGACAGTCCTTGCCTCAGCCATACATACCCTGGACAGGGACACAGGTCCTCTGGAAGGAGCAGCAGCTGAGAGTGGAAGTTTAGGGATTGTGGAGCAATCCCAAGGTGAGGGCTGCTGTTGACTGTGGAGAGACTGATCAAGGGGATGTGAGGGAGGAGATTGTGGGAGGAAATACCTGTGGAGGAAAGCCTGGAAGCCATGGAAGCAAGACAATACTGCTGAGTCACACGTAAGGAGTGGAGCCATGACCATAGCCTCCCTTCCCCACCATGCCTGCATCGGCAGCTGAGCAATACAAAGGCTGGCCCATCAAACGCATGACACACCGACTACAAAGCAGGACCCCCATCCAGGGTGCTCCTTTAAGTGACTGATGCACCAAACTACAGAGCAAGACCCCACCCAGGGTGCCCCTTTAAGTGCCTGAATGGGTGAAGCTGTGAGAAAGACTGGCCAAAGAGGCCTTCTGATTGCCAGCTATAAGAGGCTCGAAAAAAGACTCTAATATCTGATAGGTTCATAACTCCTGTGGCAGAGACAGTCCGTGTCCCTGCACACTTGATGCCACCAGGGTACCCACAAGCCAAGCAACTGTGCCACCTTCACGCTCAACTCTTACTGGGACAGAGATGCCACAGGCAAAAAAAAAAAAAAAGGTCTTTGTGTCTATGCACACAGTGTCAATTCAGTAGTGTCTGACTCTTTGTGACCCTGTAGACTCTGGCCTACCAGGCCTGTCTGTCAGGGAGGGGGATTCTCCAGGCAAGAATACTAGAGCATATTGGCCAATACTGGTTGCTATACCCTTCTAGCACTGTATTTCCGGCTGCCCTAGCCACCAACTCTCCTGAGTACCAGGCGCTGTCAGAACCCCTACCACCCAAGCAGCTGCACCACCTCCACACCTGGCCCTCGCAGGGGCAAACCCAAGTCCTCCAGGGCAGCCTCAGGAGCAAACCCCAGTGGATGACCCACATGCAAGGTGGGAATAAAACCACAATTGAAAAACCCAGGGGCAGTGTGGCTGAAGAAGAAGACCCAAAACCCTTTCACCAGCTGTACAAGTTGCAGGTCAAGTCTACAAGATCAACTAGGCAGACTGTCTCTATGGAATATATAAATGATCATTGAGAGTGCCCAGTAAAGAAAATGCACTAGTTCTGATAGCTGTGTACATCACAGGCAAGAACACACAGAAGTAGGACCAGATTAGAATCTGAGCTGCCCCTACAGCAGGTCCAGAGATCAGCACAATGTTGGAGGGCATCCTAGAGAGGTGAGGGAGGACTGTGACTCCCGCCAAGGGAAGGGACTCTGACAGCACTGACACAGGAAAAATGTTTATACTTACGTTTTGACTTCTTCTGTAGATTCTCTTGAATGTTTTTCCTTTTTTTCTCCTATTATTCCCCCTTTCATTGTTGTCATTGATTTCATTGGCACTATGAAATCTAATTAAGGTTTTGAACTTTTTTTTCCTCAGTCACATTTTTTATTGTTATTATAAACCCCTGCCTTAAGTGTTTTCCTCTTTTTTTTAATTTTAATTTTTAATTTTTATACCGATTATTACTTTTTCTACATTTATTCCTTTGTTTGCTTTTCTTACTGTACTTTTCCCCTTGCAGTTAATCTTTAATGTATATAAATCTTGTTTATCTACTTCTGTTTAACTTTGCATATCTATTCTTTCTTCTTTTCTTCTTTTAATTTCCTCTCAACATATTTGTTAGTTTTATTTTCATCACTTTATTCCCCAGTTGGTACCTTTCTTTAGTTTGTTTTCCAGCTTGTGTTTTAGTTAGTTCTGTTCTGATAGATATAATATTTGGTTTCCTTTGTTCACCTGGCCAATCTATTGTACTTTGTTTTTGTTGGACTGTTTTGATTTTGTTTAAGGGTTTATATGTATATGTGTATATTCAGTCACACTTTTTATTGTTGTTATATACCTCTGCCTCTACATTGTGCTTTTGCAGTTCTGTGCCATTTTCCTTGTTTTTCCCTATTTTCTTTGTTCTTCCTTTTTTTTCTTTTCTCTTTTTCACTAGACCATTCAGGTATGACCTAAATCAAATCCATTGTGATTATACAGTGGAAGCAAGAAATAGATTTAAGAGACTAGATCTGATAGACAGAGTGCCTAATGAACTATGGACACAGGTTCATAACATTGTACAGGAGACAGGGATCAAGACCATCCCTAAGAGAAATGAAAACAGCAAAATGGCTGTTTGAGGAGGCCTTAAAAATAGCTGTGAAAAGAAGAGAAGTGAAAGCAAAGGAGAAAAGGAAAGATCTATCCATCTGAATGCAGAGTTCCAAAGAATAGCAAGGAGAGATAAGAAAGCCTTCCTCAGTGATCAGTACAAAGAAATAGAGGAAAATAATAGAATGGGAAAGGATAGAGGTCTCTTTAAGAAATAGAGATAATAAGGGGAACATGTCATGCAACAATGAGCTCAATAACAGACAGAAAAGTATGGCCCTAACAAAAGCAGAAAATATTAAGAAAAGGTGGCAAGAATACACAGAACTGTACAAAAAAAGACCTTCATGTCCCAGATAATCAGGATGGTATGATCACTCCCCTAGAGCCAGACATCCTGGAATATGAAGTCAAGTGAGCCTTAGGAAGCATCACTACAAACAAAGCTATCAGTCCATCCTAAAAGAAATCAGTCCTCAATGTTCACTGGAAGGACTAATGTCGAAGCTGAAACTCGAATATTTTGGCCACCTGATGCAAAGAGCTGACTCATTTGAAAAGCCCTGATGCTGGGAAAGATTGAAGGCAGGAGAAGAAGGGGACGACAAAGGATGAGGTGGTTGGATGTCATCACTGACTCAATGGACATGAGTTTGGGTAAACTCCAGGAGTTGGTGATGGACAGGGAGGTCTGGCGTGCTGCAGTCCAGAGGGTCACAAAGAGGTGGATGCAACTGAGCAACTGAAATGAACTGAACTTTCTCTTTTATAATTTAAAATTTTAATTTGTTAAACCTATTGTGTTTTTATCCACATTTGTTTCTTTGCCTTTCCTACTGTTCTTTTACCCTTGAAGTTAATCTTTAATGTATGCAAATTTTCTTCATCTACCTGTATTTAACTTTGCATATCTACTCTTTCTTTCTTTCCTTTCCTCTCAACATGTTTGTTAGTTTTGTTTTCATAGCTTTATTCCCCACTTGGCACCTAGCCTTAGTTTTGTTTTCCAGCTTCTGCTTTAGTTAGTTTTGTTCTTAACTGGCAAATATAATTTTTGATTTCTTTTGTTCACTTGGTCAATCTACTGTACTTTAATTTTGTTGAGCTGTTTTGATTTTGCTTGTGGGTATATCTGTGTATGTTCCATTATTTTAATTATTATTTGCCTTATTTTATAGCTACCATTTGTATAGGATTCTTCTTTCTTTTCTCCTTTTTGGATATTTGTTTTAATCTCAGTTAATGTCATAAAAGCCACTTGTGCAATCTGCATTACTTACAAGAGATCAAGCCCTGAGCCTTTGGAGTGGGAGCACTGACTCCAATACCCTAGACTACCAGAGAACTATCCTAAGGAGTATCAAATAGTGAGAACTATTTGATACTATTTCACACAACTGTTTCACACAAAGGAAATCACTTGAATTTGAGACCCAGAATCACCCAACCACCAGTAGGACACCTCATCTAAACAACAAACAAAGCAAAAGTACAAACTCATTCATCAGCAGACAGGATTACCACCTCACTCACCCTTTTCCATCAAAGAAAACACAAACAAATAAACAAAAATTTAGCATAAATCTTATCCTATATGAAGCTTCCAGAAACCAGTGGACCAACCAAGGGCAGAAACAAAAACGAAGAAAGTATTCAACCTTGAAGCCTTGGAAAAGGAGATTTCAAACACAATAAGTTAAAAAAAAAATGAAAAGACAGAGAAATACTACACAAGTGAAGAAACACACTAGAAACACAGAAGTCCAAATAAATGAAAAGGAAATAGGCAAACTACTTGAAAAATAATTCAGAATAATGATAGTAAACATGATCAAAAGCTATGAAAACAAAATGGAGAAAACACAAGACTCAATTAACAAAGACTCTGATGTTGGGGAAGATTGAAGGTGGAAGGAGAAGAGGACAATGAGGATGAGATGGTTGGTTGGTATCACCAACTCAATAGACATGAGTTTGAGTAAATCCCTGGAGTTGATGATGGACAGGGAGGCCTGGTGTGCTGCAGTCCATGGGGTAGTAGAGTCGGATACAGCTGAGCAACTGAACCGAACTGAACTGAGAAGAATTAAAAGAATAAACTTAAAAACATCAGAATTACTGAAATTAAAAACTACTCTAGAAAGAATCAATAGCATAATACCTGAAGCAGAAGAATGAATCAGTGAGCTGGAAGATAAAATGGTGGAAATAATTTCTGAAGAGCAGAAAAAGTGAAAAAATAAAGAACTGAGGATAGTCTCGGAGACCTTTGGGACAATGTCAAATGCACCAACATTCAAAATATAAGGGTCCCAGAGGAAAAGGAAAATGGTATACGAAAATTTTTGAAGAGATTACTGTTGAAAATTTCCCAAGCATAGAAAAGGAATTAGTCAATCAAATGCAAGAGGCACAAAGAGTCCCATATAGGATAAACCCAAGGAGAAACACACCAAGACACATACTAATCAAACTAACAAATACCAAACACAAGGAATATTAAAAGCACCAACTGAGAAGCAACAAGTAACATACAAGGGAAACCCCATTTGCTTAACAGCTAATCTCTCAGCAGAAACTGTGCAGGCTAGAAGGCAATGGGAGGATATATTTAAAGTAATGAAAGGGAAAAATCTAAAACCCAAAATTATTGTTCCCAGCGTAGATCTCATTCAAAACTGATGGAGAAATAAAAAGCTTTTCAAACAAGCAAAAGTTAAGAAAATTCAGTACCACCAAATCAGCTTTACAACAAATGCTACCTAGACTTATACAGTCAAGAAATACAAGAGAAGAAAAACAACTACAAAATCAACCCCAAACAATTAAGAAAATGGCAATAGGTACATATGTATCAATAATTAAGTGTAAATGGATTAAATGTTCCAACAAAAAGACACAAGCTGGCTGAATGGATACAAAAACAAGACCTATGTGTATGCTGTCTACAAGAAATCCACTTCAGAACTAAAGACACATATAGACTGAAAAGCAGCAATCCTCATATCAGACAAAATAAAGAAGATTACAAGGGATGAGGAAGGACACTACATGATGATCAAATGATGAATCCAAGAGAAAACCGTAGCAAGTGAATATCTATGCACCCCACATAGGAGCACCTCAGTACAGAAGACAAACACCAACAGACATAAAAGGAGAAATTGACAGTAATACAATAAGAGTAGGAGGCTTTAACACCCCACTCACACCAATGGACAGACCATCAAAACAGAAAATTAATAAGGAAACACAGGTCTTAAATGGTAATTTAGAAGAGATGGACCTCATAGATATCTTCAGGACATTCCATCCAAATGCAGAGGAGTACACTTTCTTCTCAAGTGCACAAGGAACATTCTCCCAGATAGACCACATCTTGGGTCACAAATCAAACCTCACTATAATTAAGAAAATTGAAATCATATCAAGCATCTTCTCCAACCACAATGCTATGAGACTAGATTTCAATTACAAGAAAACTGTAATAAATATAAACACATGGAGATTAAACACGTTTTTAAATAACCAACAGCTTACAGAAGAAATCAAAAAGGAAAATAAAAAAATTCATGGACACAAATTACAATGAAAATATAACAACTCAAATGCAAGCAGTAAAGGCAGTTCTAAGACGTAAGTCTATAGCAATACCTCAAGAAATAAGAAAAACAGCAAACAGACAACCTAACTTTACACCTAAAACAACTGGAAAAAGAAGAAGAAGAACAAAAAACTAGTAGAAAGAAATCATAAAGACCTGAGCAAAAGAAATGAAAAATAAATGAAAGAAACAATAGCAAAGATTAATAAAACTAGAAGCTAGTTCTTTGAGAAGATAAACAAAATTCACAAACCTTACCTAGACTCATCAAGAACAAAGCGAGAAGAATCAAATCAACAAAATTACAAATGAAAAAGGAGAGATTACAACAGACTAATGCAGGCATACAAAGGATTATAATAGAGTATTATGAATAACTGTGGCAATAAAAATGCATAACCTGCAAGAAATGGACAGATTCCTAGAAAAGTTCTATCTTCCAAGCCTGAACCAGGAAGAAATAGAATTTATGAACAACCCAATTATAAGCACTGAAATTGAAACTGTGATCAAAAGTCTCCCCAAAAAACAAAAGCTGAGGACGAGATGGCTTCACAGGAGAATTCTACCAAACATTTAGAGAAGAGCTAATGCCTATCTTTCTAAAACTCTTTCAATACATTGCAGATGAAAAGACACTTCCAAACTCATTCTCTGATGCCACCATCACCCTGATACCAAAACCAGACAAAGACAGTGCAAAAAAAAAAAAAGAAAAGAAAAGAAAACTATAGGCCTATTACTGATGAACATAGATGCAAAAACCCTCAACAGAATTTTAGCCAACAGAATTCAGCAACACATCAGAAAGCTCAAACACCATGATCAAGTTGTGTTTATTCCTGGGATGCAAGGATTCTTCAATATACAAAAATCAGTCAAGGTGATACACCATATTAACAAATTGAAAGATGAAATCCATATGATCATCTCAATATACAGAAAAAAACCTTTGACAATTTTCAGCATCTATTTATGATTAAAACTCTTCAAAACATGGGCATAGAAGGAACCTACCTCAACATAGTAAAGGAGATAGATATATGATAACGTTATTATCAATGGTGAAAAACTGAAAGCATTCCCCTAAAATCAGGAACAAGACAACGGTGTTCACTATCACCACTGTTATTCAACATAGTTCTGGAAGTCCTAGCTACAGCAATCAGAGAAGAAAAAGAAATTAAAGGAATGCAGATTGGAAAGGAAAGAAGTAAAGCTCTCACTGTTTGCAGATGACATGATACTCTACCTAGAAAACCCTAAAGATAGTGTCAGAAAATTACTAGAGCTGATCAGTGAATTTAGCAAAATTGCAGGATACAAAATCAATATGCAGAAATCACCTGTGTTTCTACACACTAACAATGAAACATCTGAAAGAGGAACTAACAAATCAAACTCATTCACCAATGCAACAAAAAGAATTAAATATCTGGAAATAAACTTACCTACCTTGGAAGAAAAGCTATGACCAACCTAGATAGCATATTCAAAAGCAGAGACATTACTTTTCCAACTAAGGTCCATCTAGTCAAGGCTATGGTTTTTCCAGTAGTTATGTATGGATGTGAGAGTTGGGCTGTGAAGAAAGCTGAGCACTGAAAAATTGATGCTTTTGAACTGTGGTGTTGGAGAGGACTCTTGAGAGTCCCTTGGACTGCAAGGAGATCCAACCAGTCCATTCTGAAGGAGATCAGCCCTGGGATTTCTTTGGAAGGAATGATGCTAAAGCTGAAACTCCAGCACTTTGGCCACTTCATGCGAAGAGTTGGCTCACTGGAAAAGACTCTGATGCTGGGAGGGATTGGAGGCAGGAGAAGGGGATGACAGAGGATGAGATGGCTGGATGGCATCACTGACTTGATGGACATGAGTCTGAGTGAACTCTGGGAGTTGGTGATGGACAGGGAGGCCTGGCGTGCTGTGATTCATGGAGTCACAAAGAGTCAGATACGACTGAGTGACTGAACTGAACTGAACTGAAGGAGAAAAAAGAACTGTACACAGAAAATTATAAGATACTAATGAAAGAAATCAAAGATGACATTAACAGATGGAGAGAAATTCCATGTTCCTTGGTAGGAAGAATCAATATTGTGAAAATGACTATACTGCCAAATGCAATCTACAAATTCAATGCAATCTCCATCAAAATACCAATGGCATTTTTCATAGAACAAGAACAAAAATTTTCACAATTCATATGGAAACACAAAAGACCTTGAGTAGCCAAAGCAGTCTTGAGAAAGAATAATGGAGCTGGAGGAATCAACTTTCCTGAATTCAGATTATACTACAAAGCTATAGTCTTCAAGACAGTATGGTACTGGCACCAAAAAAAAAAGAATTTAGACCAATGGAAAAAGATAGGAAGCCCAGAAATAAACCCATGCACCTTTGGGTATCTCTTTTTGACAAAGGAGGTAAGAATATACAATGGGTTATTGAAGACAGCCTCTTCAATAAATGGTGCTGGGAAAACTGGACACCTACATGTAAAATAATTAATTGAGAACAATTCCTAACACCATACACAAAGATAAACTCAAAATGGATTAAAGACCTAAATGTAAGACCAGAAACTATAAAACTCTTAGAAGAAAACATAGGCAGAACACTCGCTGACATAAATGAAAGCAAGATCTTCTATGACCCACCCCTAGAGTAACGGAAATAAAAACAAAAGTAAACAAGTGGGACCTGATTAAACTTAAAAGCTTTTGCACAGCAAAAGAAACTAGAAGCAAGGTGAAAAGACAACCCTCAGAATGGGAGAAAATAATAACAAATGAAACAACTGACAAAGGATTAATTTCCAAAATATACAAGCAGCTCATACAACTCAATACCAGAAAACAAACCACCCATTCAAAAAGTTGGGAAAAGACCTAAACAGACATTTCTCCAAAGAAGACATACAAGTGGCTAACAAGCACTTGAAGAGATGCTCAACACTGCTCATTATTAGAGAAATGCAAATCAAAACTACAATGAGATATCACCTCACACCAGTTAGAATGGCCATCATCAAAAAAATCTGCAAACAATAAATGCTGGAAAGGGTGTGGAGAAAAGGGAACACTTTTGCACTGCTGATGGGAATGTAAATGGATACAACCACTATGGAAGATGGTATGGAGATTCTTTAAAAAACTAGGAATAAAGCTATCATATGACCCAGCAATCCCACTCCTAGTCATATACTCTGAGGAAACCAAAATTGAAAGAGACACATGTATCCCATTCTTCAGGCCAGCACAGTTAACAATCACTAGAACATGGCAGCAACCTAGATGTCCATTGAGAGATGAATGGATTAAGAAGTTGTTGTATATATACACAGTTGAATATTACTCAGCCATAAAAATGAACACATTTGAATCAGTTCTGATTAGGTGCATTAACCTAGAACCTATTAAACAGAGTTAAGTGAGTTAGAAGGAGAAAGAGAAATATCATATTTTAATGCATATATACAGAGTCTATAAAAATATTACTGAAGAATTTATTTACAGGGCAGTAATGGAGAAACTGACCAAGAGAATAGACTTACAGACATGGTGAGAGGGGAGAAGAGGATGAGATGTATGGAAAGAGTTAACATGGAAACTTAATTACCATATGTAAAGTAGATCTCCAACAGGAATTTTCTATATGGCTCAGGGAACTCAAACAAGGACTCTGCAACAATGTAGAGGGATGGGATGGGGAGGGAGATGGGAAGGAGTTTCAAAGGGGAGGGGGGTTCTATTTGCAATTTTTTAAGGAATCTCCACACTGTTTTCCATAATGGCTGTACTACTTTTCATTCCCACCAGCAGTGTAAGAGGGTTCCCTTTTCTCCACATCCTCTCCAGCATTTATTGTTTGCAGACTTTTGGATCGCAGCCATTCTGACTGGTGTGAAATGGTACCTCATTGTGGTCTTGATTTGCATTTCTCTGATAATGAGTGATGTTGAACATCTTTTCATGTGTTTGTTAGCCATCCGTATGTCTTCTTTGGAGAAATGTCTATTTAGTTCTTTGGCCCATTTTTTATTGGATCATTTATTTTTCTGGAGTTGAGCTGCATAAGTTGCTTATATATCTTTGAGATTAGTTGTTTGTCAGTTGTTTCATTTGCTATTGTTTTCTCCCATTCAGAAGGCTGTCTTTTCACCTTGCTTATAGTTTCCTTTGTTGTGCAGAAGCTTTTAATTTTAATTAGATCCCATTTGTTTATCTTTGCTTTTATTTCCAGTATACTGGGAGTTGGATCATAGAGGATCCTGCTGTAATTTATGTCGGAGAGTGTTTTGCCTATGTTCTCCTCTAGGAGTTTTATAGTTTCTGGTCTTACATTTAGATCTTTAATCCATTTTGAGTTTATTTTTGTGTATGGTGTTAGAAAGGGGGCCTAGCAATCCCACTGCTGGGCATACACACCAAGGAAACCAGAATTGAAAGAGACACATGTACCCCAATGTTCATTGCAGCACTGTTTATAATAGCCAGGACATGGAAGCAACCTAGATGTCCATCAGCAGATGAATGGATAAGAAAGCTGTGGTACATATACACTATGGAATACTACTCAGCCCTTAAAAAGAATAAATTTGACTCAGTTCTAATGAGATGGATGAAATTGGAACCGATTATACAGAGTGAAGTAAGCCAGAAAGAAAAACACCGATACAGTATACTGACACATATATATGGAATTTAGAAGACAGTAATGATGACCCTATATGTGAGACAACAAAGAGACACAGAGGTATAGAATGGACTTTTGGACTCTGAGGGAGAGGGAAAGGGGTGGGATGGTTTGGGAGAATGGCAATGAAACATGTATATTTTCTTGTAAGAAACGAAGCGCCAATCTGTGTTCAATGTAGGATGCAAGATGCATGGGGCTGATGCACAGGATGATTCAAGTAGAGGATGTGGGGTGGGAGGTGGGAGGGGGCTTCGGCATTGGGAGATTGTGTTCACCTATGGCTGATTTGTGTCAATGTATGGCAATTTAAAATGTATTGTAATTTAAAAAATAAATAAATTTAATAAAAATTAAAATAAAATAAAAACAAAGGGGAGGAGACATATGTATTCCTATTGCTGATTCATGTTGAGGTTTGACAGAAAAGAACAAAATTCTGTAAAGCAATTATCCTTCAATAGAAAAGTAAATTAAATGAAAACGATGCACACAGACTTTGTAAATAGTCCAACAGGTAGGTTCCTGTGTAAAATTTGGTTACCTCAGCAGATATTGTTAGAAACCTTTACTTTCAAGTAACCCTTCTCAGTGTGACTTAAAACACAGAACTAGTACTTGTATGGACACATTTATGAAATGAGGTGGTAAGAAGAGTGATTCCACAAATAGCAAAATCTTTCAGATGTTAGGATATGTTAAATTGGAAGGCAAGGGGTAGATATAACATACGTGCTAATACACACCAGGTAGCTTAGGTATATAAGCTTGAGATCACTACAAACAAATAATAATATAGCTATATAACTATATTATTTTATTGTATTTTTTTCAAGGAGAGGGATACAGTTTTCACTAAGAAATTCACCCAGAGATTGCTTCTTTCTTCTGATTTTACTTTTCAATATTTGTTGTATTTATTTGTGTTTATTTATTATTTTTTTCCTCTCTTGCTGGACTGTAAAATTATTGAGTATGAGGATTAAGTTGTACTCATATTTCCATCCTTTCAGTAAGTCAAGTTTAAAATTTTCAGTTTTATCCTCATTTCTCAAACTGAAGAAGAGTCAAACTAGGCCAACTGCTTACCACAACTTAACAAAATACTTTCTTAGAAATAAGTTTAAAATGAAAACAAACTTTTGAAATGTCTTTATCCCATTTATTGAATTTTATTGTCTACAGCCTGGCAAGGGTATATTGGATATGGAAACTCAAGTTACTAAGCAAAGATTGTTTGAGTAAACAAATCTTATTTACTTAAACTTTGTTTCACCTAAAGAACATATTATATGTCTTCAGGGGACCTAAAATACAGAACATAAGAATCCAGAATGTTACTATTGATGTGCTATTGGAAATCTCTTAATCTTGAATCTCAAAGCAAAAGAAAAAATTACCAGTTCCTCTGACATGTTCTTTACCTTGAAACTATTCCATAAATCATTAATTATAAGAGTCAAGAATCAATTAATAGTATTTCAACAATAAATGTTTTATTCCTATATCTAACACATTTAGTAAAAATGCTAACTGTGAAGTGTCAGGATTAAGTTAGAATGATATTAATGTTTTCATTCATATTACAGTCTTCAGTACACAAACTGATTTAATATATATCTTTCTTTTAGTGTTTACTTTTAGTCTTCTGGAGATTCTGTGCTAGTCTTCTGGATTATAGAAAAATAAGATGTTTTCTTCCTTAAAGAGCTTCAGATCTTTAGAGGTTCACAGACTTATGAAAAGTGAAAACTAATTAAATATAACAGGCTGTAAAATAAAAGTGCTAACAGAATGCCTCAGGAGCTCAGAAGACAGCAAAATTGCCTAAAATTGCTCTCATCAGCATCAGAGCTTAAATAAAGTAACAAATAAATATCATTCTTTGTATTTTCTTTGTAAGTCCTCTTTAACTGCCTTATAACATAAAATGAATGCATGTGTTTATTTTATCCCAATTAGCCTTAACTCCGTAAAAGTTTTCCTGGAGATGTTATTATTCTCTTTGTAATACTTCAGAGGCATGTTTTCATTGTTAGATCATTTAATTTGGAGTTTTTTGTAAAGAAGTTAAAGTCTTTAAAAATGTTTTTAAAAGATTCCTTTATCATTTATTGTTTGCAGCCAATTGGATCCTTTAACTGCCTATCTGGTACGAGAATTTTAAAATCTGAAACTTGCTTTTAGCTTTTTTGGTATCACCCTGCCCTGCAATGTTAGACATCAAATTTTGTTCTCTAGCAAATAAAAGACTATACAAAGCAATACTTCTTGCTTTCTCTTGTTTATCTCATATATAAATTGTCTTATCTAAAGTCTGCTGTTTTTAGGCTAGTGAGTCTAAATGGTGTACAAAATAATACTGCCTATAAATTATACTACTCTGATTTGTGTTTACTTTGTTGTTACTAAGTGCACAGATGTGATCTTATTATCTGTGAATTTGTCATGACTTCAAAATCCATTTGGGGTATATAAAAATAAAATATTTTTTGCAACAAAGATATAATGTGCTCTTTAAAAGTTAATGTGGCCAGTTTGGGGAATGGAGTAGAAACAGAGAGGGAAAAAAAAAGAAAGAAATGTAGATACCTAACTGTGGGTGGGTCCTTTTTCCTTCAATATTCTTTAATCTCACTTTATACCTTCTTCCAACTTGTGTCCTTTTGCCCTTCAACTAAATGTCTTGTTTCCATTCTTAAGAAAAATGAACTGTGAGTGGAATACTTTAACCCAGTTTCAAGATCCAAATACCTAGGAAAAATCCCAGACTTATCTCTCTCTCTCTCACTCTCACTTTGTATACCCAGTCACCAGCTCAGGGAAATTCTGCCTTCTAAACAGCTCTTCTGTCTTCTACTCGACTCCATACGCAGGGCCTGTCCTGTCCAGGGAAGTGACATCTCTTACTTGAGGCCATCAGAAAATTAATTGTACCACCTGCTCCAAGCTTGTTGTTCCCCACTCCAAGTTACCTCAAGATTACGAAATACAGATCTGATTTTATCATTCCTTTTAATGGCTTTCATTGCTCTTAGTAAAAGTAAGTAAAATGGCTTTCAAAAGTTAATCCCATTCTCTCTCCCTCCTTCCACCATCCTCTAGAACCAACACCATTCCTTTCACTGGATTAATTCTAGGACCTATGTAAATTTTTGTTCTATCTCTACTAGCACTTTCCTGGCACCCTTTCATGATTTTAACTTTTATTTCATTATAAAGACACATTTTTGTTATGAGAAGTGTGTTTTTATTTTCCAAGAATGCAGATGCTAAAGAAAACTCCTCATCAATACTCCAGGATTGCAGAGGAAATTTTAGTGTGGCTATCCTGTGGATGAATCTGCATTATCAGTAGTTCTCAATGGGGGAAGTTCAGACCTCAGAGAATGTTTTGGAAATTTATGGGGGTATCTTTTGCTTTCACAGTGATTAAGCAGCACCCCTGCCAGGGGTAATAGTCATCCGGCAGAATGTGAACAAAACTACCAAAAACTGTCCCATTTTGTTTGCAATTTGTATTAGTCATACAGTAGTTTGTGTAAGTTGAAAGCCTACTTATAATTAGTCAAATGAAAGCATCAGTGGCTTAGTCATGTCCAATTCTTTGTGACCCCATGGACTGTAACCTGCCAGGCTCCTCTGTCCATTGAATTCTCTAAAGCAAAAATACTGGAGTGGGTTGCTATTTCCTTCTCCAGGGGATCTTCACAACCCAGGGATCGAACCCAGTTCTCCTACATTGCTGGCAGATTCTTTACCATCTGAGCCACCAGAGAAACTGATAGTTCTTTGAAACAAGAAATAAAAAGCAGGTTAATAAGGATCATATAATAATGTAGATGCATGGATCTAAGACATTATCTGCCAAACAAAATAGTTGAGAAAATTACCAATATGATGAGGTTCAGTTAGGTCACAGAAGAGGAAGGTGATGTGGTATGGGGAGAAATAATGAATTAGCTTTCCCAGTTGTATAACATGGTGAATATGTAATGTTGTTGGTCACTGAACCCTGGAAATTTGGGAAAAAGCTGACTTGATGTGTGGGGAGATGTTTATTGAGCACTCCAAAACATGAGTATGGAGCTCTAGAAAGAATGAATCAAGAATAAGAATTTATTATTGGGAAAATTATCATCTAATTTTTGAATTTTGTCATTGATATTTGATAAAATTATCTAGAAAGAGAGTAGCTATAGAAATATGCTCATTCAGAGAAAGCAATATCAACACTTTCTGTGAGCTGTCTTCAAATTATCTATTGTATTTACTAATTCACAAGATCCAGAGTAAAATGAAATGTATTAAAAGTTGTACTGTGGTGACAAAAATCATTAAGTTAACTGTGAGGACCTTCTAAGCATAGGGTTCTATATAATTATATAAGTCTCATGCCGTGAAGCCAGCTCTGTGCACATGTGTTCAGGTACTCAAAAATTTTTATATACTAAAAGACAGTGGTTTTCAAACCTATGAAACTCAATATACTTTCTATGTGACAAGTATGTTCTAGTCACTACTCATAAAAGAAATTATAGATAAAAATGATTTTTTACTGTATGTACACAGTTTAGAAATAATTAACATGATATGTCAACTAAAATAAAATGAAAATGAAAAAGCAATTTATAATTTATGTATGTATTTAAATATATAAATGCATGTTTACAAGTATATTAGAATATATAATAAATTAATCATATGCTTACACTCCTTTTAAGTAAGTTTAAAGAGCAGAAAGAGAAAGCCATTCCATAGTAAAGATATCAATGGTCAAGAGAGCTGTGTAACAGGTGGACGAACACTAAAGTAAAAACAAGTGATAAGTTAAAATGAGACTTATTTACACATAGAAGATAAAAATTATCTTAGTTGAAACAGAGATATCACATCAATAAGTTGCTAGCAGTTAAAATGAGACAATAAAGTATCATCACAATCAAAATCTAGCTTAGAAATGTAGTGTCAAAATAATCCCCTATCTTACAACATTTGATAGAATGGACTATCCTATATTAAGTATATATTCCTATATATGCCCCATGCCAAAATATATATTTTATCACTAGTGTACATAACTAAATTGAATAGCTTATATTTCATAGATAAGTTGGAATAGGGAATGGATTGGAGAAATAGTAATATAGGGTATTTTGAATCTCTGTTGCTTGATGAACATACATTTAAGATTTTTATGTCTTCATAGTGAATATACACTTTCAAGGCATGGTACAGTGAGGCCTCTGGCACATGCATACCCATGATGTTAAAGTTACAAATGTTAATGTGCTTCAGTCAATTTGCCAGCATATTTAGAAGACTCAGCAGTGGCCACAGGACTAGAAAAGGTCGGTTTTCATTCCAGTCCCAAAGAAAGGCAACGCCAGAGAATCTTCAAACTACTGTAGCACAGTTGCACTCAACTCACACGCTACCAAAGTAATGTTCAAAATTCTCCAAGCCAGGCATCAACAATACATGAACTGTAAACTTTCAGTGTTGGAGGTGGATTTAGAAAAGGCAGAGGAACCAGAAATCAGATCAACATCTGTTAGATCATTGAAAAGGCAAGAGAGTTCCAGAAAAAACATCTACTTCTGCTTTATTGACTACACCAAAGCCTTTGACTGTGTGGGTCACAATAAACTATGGAAAATTCTTTAAGAGATGGTGATACCAGACCACCTGGCCTGCCTTCTGAGAAATCTGTATGTAGGTCAAGAGGCAACAGTTATAACTGGACATGGAAGAACCGACTGGTTCCAAATAAGAGGAGTACATCAAGGCTGCATTTTTGTCAGCCTGCTTATTTAACTTATATGCAGAGTACATCATGAGCAATGCCGGGCTGAATAAAGCACAAGCTGGAATCAAGATTTCCATAAGAAATATCAATGACCTCAGATATGCAGATGACACCACCCTTATAGTAGAAAGTGAAGAGGAACCAAAAAGCCTCTTGATGAAAGTGAAAGAGGAACGTGAAAAGGCAGGCTTAAAACTCAAAATTCAGAAAACTAAGATCATGGCAGCCGGTCCCATCACTTCATGGGAAATAGATGGGGAAACAATGGAAACAGTGACAGACTTTATTTTGGGGGCTCCAAAATCACTGCAGATGGTGACTGCAGCCATGAAATTTAAAGATACTTACTCCTTGGAAGAAAAGCTATGACCAACCTAAACAGCACATTAAAAAGCAGGGACTTTACTTTGCCAACAAAGGTCCATCTAGTGAAACCTATGGATTTTCCAGTAGTCATGTATGGATGTGAGAGTTGGACTATAAGGAAAACTGAGCGCTGAAGAATTGATTGTTTTGAACTGTGTTGTTGGAGTAGACTCTTGAGAGTACCTTGGACTGCAAAGACATACTACCAGTCAATCCTAAAGGAAATCAGTCCTAAGTGTTCATTGGAAGGACTGATGCTGAAGCAGAAACTTCAATACTTTGGCCACCTGATGCAAAGAACTGACTCACTGGACAAGACCTGGATGCTGGGAAAGATTGAGGGCAGGAGGAGAAGGGAATGACAGAGGATGAGATGATTGGATGACATTCCCAACTGGATGGATATGAGTTTGAGCAAGCTTCAGGAGTTGGTGATGGATAGGGAGGCCTGGCATGCTGCAGTCCATGGGGTCACAAAGAGTCGGACACAACTGAGCGACTGGACTGAACTAAACTGAACTGAATTTAGGATATGTATGGTATACTTCTAGGACTAATTTCACATATCAGAATGCTGAAAAATGACAAATAATCCAATGATAAATTTATTTTCAATGTAAATATTTTTCAACATAGCTATAATCATTGTTACAGAAATATTTTATGCAATACTACAAAATATTTTTCAGTTTAGTTCAGTTGCTCAGTTCAGTCCTGAATATTCATTGGAAGGACTGATGCTGAAGCTGAAACTCCAATATGCTTTCTTTACAAAATATTTTTAAATGATAGTTATTGGCAAAAGTAGATGAGATCACTGAATTTAGTGTACTATTTGGTTTAATAATACTATTTTCCCTAAGTCTGATGAAAGTTGCTTCAGGTCTCCCCTATTATACATTTGCTGTAAATTATTCTGAGTTTATAGTTACTGTCCTACTGCATTTTGTGTGAAGTCACTCAGTTGTGTCCGACTCTTTGCAACCCCAAGGACTGTAGCCCACCAGGCTCCTCGGTCCATGGGATTCTCCAGGCAAGAATACTGGAGTGGGGTGCCGTTTCCTTCTCCAGGGGATCTTCCCAACCCAGGGATCGAACCCAGGTCTCCTGCATCAGAGGCAGATGCTTTAACCTCTGAGCCACCAGGGAAGCATTGGATATCCTTTTTACCCACTGAAAGATTTTAAGCACTCCTGGCTCTGGCTCTAGCAGCTAATGGTTGTCCTTCCTACTCTCAACCTTTGTTCAGGCATTTTGCTTCTAAGAATTTCCAGGATGCCTCTTAAAGAGCCTATTCTAAAAGTTTCATAGTTTTATGATTCATTATCAGAAATATGAGGGGTTTTTTTTTATCACTCAGATATTTAACACTGTCTGTGGAATGTCAAAGGGGCCAACAGAGACCTGTGTGCTTAGTCACTCAGTCGTGTCCAGATTTTGTGACCCCGTGGACTGTAGCTCGCCAGGCTCCTCTGTCCACGGATATGCTCCAGGTGAGAATACTGGAGTGGGTTGCCATGTTCTCCTCCAAGGAATCTTCCCAACCCAGGGATCGAACCCAGGACTCTCACCTTATCAGAGGGATTCTTTACTGTCTGAGCCACCAAGGAAGCCCAAGAATACTGGAGAGGGTAGGCTATCCCTTCTTCAGGGGATCTTCCTGACTCTGGAATCCAACCAGGGTCTCCTGCATTGCAGGTGGATTCTTTACCAGCTGAGCTATCAGGGAAGCCCAACAGTCATGAATATTGAAGAAGCAAATAAACAAGCAAGAAAGTCCCTTGAATTAAAGTAAGCTGGAACAGTCAGAGTTAGGGAATAGGTATTAGAATTGTGTTTTACCATTTAGTGATTTTTCTGTTTTTATCAAAAACTGAAAAGTCATAATAGAAGGAATGAATTAATTAATAGCCATTTCCATACACTGGAAGAAGATAGAAAAATCATTTTGAGACACAGAGTTTCTTATCAATGTTGGATGACTTCCAACTTATGACTGATTATTTAATGATTTAATACTTTGAAATAGACTTTGTCAAGATCTGGATACATATACAGGAACATAGATCTTGAATTTTTTATTTAAAATGTTAACCCTACAATGATTGGCATTAAACAGAAAGAAGATTGAGATAAATTGTAGCCTACACATAAACAGTCATCTAAATGTGCTATTACAAAAATATGTTGTGTATCATAGACAATATTTAAAATTCATCATTCTAGGATATTTTAAATCTGTAAACAGTGAATCAATATCCATCATAATTAAATTTAATACCCTAAATAGTTTCTTTTCAATCCTTTAAAATATGGATATCCAACAAATTTATTTCTATTACAAAGTTTTATTTTTACTTTTGTTTCCTCCATTATGATTAATAATCTTCAGAGATAAAGAATGGAACAAACTGGACTAACTTAAGATCAAAGTTAGAATCTTCATAATTATTTTAAAGACTGTAAGTTTACATAGACTAAATTCTTAACCAAGAAAAGGAAAAAAAAAAAAAGATCATCTCCTAATGCAACCATTTCCCTCTTTATGAATGTTGCCATTTCTGTCTCTATAGTTATGATCAAATGAAAGGGAAGGAAGCAATTTTCAGGGGGAAAAAGTTTGTGAGGAAGGAGTAGTTGAAAATAGGGGCCAATAACTAATAGGCCCACAATGAGGTCTATTAGTATAAAAATATTACTAGTATAAGATGAGTAATGGCCTGCCAACTCTATATTTCAAGAACAATAGAAGAGTGGACTGATATCAGATTGGGACCATCTGGAAAAAGACCAAAAAAAAAAAAAAAAATCTTATTTTCAGAGAGCAAGTTAGGGACAGTAGCTTATAAGTTAATTGGCAGAACTGATAATCAAAAACATATCAAATAACATAGCAGTACAGACTAACTTAGTTAAATGTAATACAGTTTACCCTTGAACACATGTTTGAACTGTCCAGGTCTGCGTGTATGTGGATTTCTCTCAGTAAATACATACTACAGCACCGCATGATCTGCAGTTGGTTGAATGTGCAGATAAGGAACTATGGAAACAGAGGGCCCACAGTAAAGTTACACAGATTTCCAAATGCTAGGAGGGTTGGCAACCCTAACCCCTACATTGTTTACAGTTTAACTGCATATATAAATGTACATCCTGAAATCAAGATTAGAAGTATAGACAAGTGAGTATAGTAATAGAAGTCAACACCAAAAATGTGAGAAAATTCTGAGCTGGCATCTCAAGCTTGCAAGGAAAATGGCCAGTGTCTTTTATAGGGGCTATGTTTTCACCCTTTCTGATTTTAAAAGTACAGGATGTGCAAAAATAAGCTTAATAGTTTAAAAGCAAAACATACAAGCAAGAAGAACTACAACAATAGAAATTATTTTAACCACAAGAATAGTGAATCTTAATAGTCTGCTGAGACTCACTAAATAAAGTCTTGACTTTCATTAATAGAAACATAACCCCAGAGTGTATTTCAGTTGCTTCATTTGAACTTAGGCTGTTTCATTGTGTGCTTTATATTTGAAGAAAATAAAAATCTGAATGTAATGACTATCCTTTGTGAAATAGTTTTTGCACTGGGGAAAATTATTTGTTGATGTGTTTATCCTGAAAAAGTAGACTTGGAAGCTCAAAACAGTTACGTTCAAGTATTACAGAGTAGAGGATGAGACTAATTTTATGTAGTTACAGAACGAGAACTAGGATTAATTGATGAAAGTTACGAATTATGTCAGAGAAGGCAATGGCACCCCACTCCAGTACCTTGCCTGGAAAATCTCATGGACGGAGGAGCCTGGTAGGCTGCAGTCCATGGGGTCGCTAAGAGTCGGACACGACTGAGCAACTTCACTTTCACGTTTCACTTTCATGCATTGGGGAAGGAAGTGGCAACCCACTCCAGTGTTTTTGCCTGGAGAATCCCAGGGACGGGGGAGCCTGGTGGGCTGCCGTTTATGGGGTCGCACAAAGTCGGACACGACTGAAGCGACTTAGCAGCAAGAATTATGTGGCTTTCACACTATGGAGAACAGTGTGGAGATCCCTTAGAAGACTGGAAATAGAACTGCCTTATGACCCAGCAGTTCCACTACAGGGCATACACACTGAGGAAACCAGAATTGGAAGAGACAAGTGTATCCTGGTGTTCATTGCAGTGCTGTTTATAACAGCCAGGACATGGAAGCAACCTAGATGTCCATCAGCAGATGAATGGATAAGAAAGCTGTGGTACATAATGGAGTATTACTCAGCCATTGCAAAGAATACATTTGAATCAGTTCTAATGAGGTGGATGAAACTGGAGCCTATTATACAGAGTGAAGTAAGCCAGAAAGAAAAACACCAATACAGTATACTGACACATATATATGGGATTTAGAAAGATGGTGACAGTAACCCTGTATGCAAGAGAGCAAAAGAGACCTAGATGTATAGAACAGTCTTTTGGACTCTGTGGGAGAGGGCGAGGGTAGCATGATTTGGGAGAATGGCATTGAAACATCTATATTATCATATGTGAAATGAATTGCCAGTCCAGGTTTGATGCATGATACAGGGTGCTCGGGGCTGGTGACCCAGAGGGATGGGATGGAGAGGGAAGAGGGAGGGGGTTCAGGATGGGGAAATCATGTACACTCGTGGCGGGTTGATGTCAGTGTATGGCAAAACCATACAATATTGTAAAGTAATTAGCCTCCAATTAAGATAAATAAATTTATATTAAAAAAGAATTATGTGCCTTTCAATTTGTAAATTCATTATACATTTGCTGGGAAACAACTACATGCAAGGACAGAATATTTGATGAATTCAGCAAGTCAGTTATTCAACAATAAATGAAATTTCTTGAAAGAAGTAAAGTCCCTGTCCCATTCAAAAACATCATAAGACCTCTTTCAGGGAATCTCTACTAAATAGAAGTTGACTTTAAAAATCATGCTCACACCTAAAGGTCACTTAAATACAAATTCATTAAGTATAAACATATTACATAATATAATATGTAGGTATGAATATATAGGTATATATCATGATACATATGTGTTAAGATACTGTGACATTTTATGTGTTGTAAAATAATATAGAAAATGACTTTTAATTTTACTATTAATCATTTTACAATATCTTAACAGTGTTACAGATCTGAGATCCCTAAATTCTTATGTTTGTATTAAATATTCAACTTTAAATGGATTCATATATCATGTTCACAGCAGATATATTCTCTTGGCTCTATTTCTAAAACACAGTGAGGAATAAGATTGATCTAATATTTTAAAAGACATTTTAAAAATAAAGTTTTATAGTTTCTGGAAAAAAACTTAGCTTCTAGGATTTTACTATCAAGGACAGGGAAAATAAATTTTTTTAAAGTTCTACATAATTATCTGGGTAGTCTACAGAAAAGTGATTTTGGATTTATTTGTGAGTTTTCAGCTTGAAATACCATCTCATTTCAATACTCTTTCTCATTTAGACTGTCAGAATAGAATTTGAGGTTTATTTTCATGATGTCAAACCACTTTTCAGATTAGCACTGTAAACTAAAGTGAATATATCCTAAGCTAATTTTTTGGCTGATATTAACCCATATTGGAATAAAACAGTTCAATTTTTCAGTACAGTTCAATTCTATTTGAATTATTATATTAAGGATCAGTTTTGCTAATAAAGTGGGATCAAATCATATTTACAGTTGTACTTTTAAAGTCATTTATAATATTTTACCAGTTTTGAAATTCATATTAATAATCTTAAACCAAAATAATCTGGAAGATTAATTTTTTTGTGGGGAAGGTCTTTGAAAGGACATTACAACTGGTTGATATATGAATTAGACCTCTGGGGCAATCAGAGGCCCATCACCCCCTTGTTTGTCCTTGAGATATGAACTCTGGTTGCCTTCCCTGCACTAAAAGCTGCCCAGGAACAAAGCTCTGAGAGAGTAATGTGGTCTTGAAGCCATCTGAACAGTATATACAACTGAGCCTGGTTAAGGCTCCTAATAAATTTTTAACATTCTGTTCGTGGACACTTAGGTTGCTCCCATATCTTAGCTATTTTAATGATAATATTATGAACATTGGGATGCACATGTCTTTTCATTTAATGTTTTCATTTTTTTGGATGTATACCCAGGAGTGGAATAGGTGAGTCATATCATAGTTGATTTTAGTTTTGTTGAGGAACCTCCATATTGTTTTCCATAGTTCACTTCAGTTCAGCCACTCAGTCATGTGGGACTCTTTGCGACCCCATGGACTGCAGCATGCCAGGCCTCCCTGTCCATCACCAACTCCCGGGTTCACCCAAACTCATGTCCATTGAGTTGGTGATGCCATCCAAACATCTCATCCTCTGTAATTTTGTAATCCCCTTCTCCCACCTTCAATCTTTCCCAGCATCAGGTCTGTTCCAATGAGTCAGTTCTTTGCATAAAGTGGCCTAAGTATTGGAGTTTCAGCTTCAGCATAAGTCCTTCCAATGAACACTCAGGACTAATCTCCTTTAGGATAGACTGGTTGAATCTCTTTTCACTCCAAGGGACTCTCAAGAGTCTTCTCCAACACCACAGTTTAAAAGCATCAATTCTTCAGTACTCAGCTTTCTTTATAATGCAACTCTCATACGCATACATGACTACTGGAAAAACAATAGCCTTGACTAGATGGACTTATGTTGGCAAAGTAATGTCTCTGATATTTAATATGTTGTCTAGGTTGGTTAGAACTTTTCTTCAAAGGAGTAAGTATCTTTTAATTTCATGGCTACAGAACCATCTACAGTGATTTTGGACCCTCCTCAAAAAAAATTAGTCTGCCACTGTTTCCCCATCTATTTGCCATGAAGTGTAGGGACCAGATGCCATGATCTTAGTTTTCTGAATGTTGAGCTATTGCCTTTCTTTGGGATTGGAATGAAAACTGACCTTTTCCAGTCCTGTGGCCACTGCTATGTTTTCCATACTTGCTTGCATATTGAGTGCAGCACTTTCACAGCATCATCTTTTAAGATTTGAAATAGCTCAGCTGAAAGTCCATCATCTCCACTAGCTTCTTCATAGTGAAGCTTCCCAAGGCCCATTTGACTTCACATTCCAGGATGTCTGGCTCTAGGTGAGTGATCACACCATAGTATTATCTGAGTCATGAAGATCTTTTTGTACAGTTCTGTGTTTTCTTACCACCTCTTCTTAATATTTTCTGCTTCTGTTAGGTCCATATCATTTCTGTCCTTTATTGAGTCCATCTTTGCATGAAATGTTCTCTGATATCTCTAATTTTCTTGAAGAGCTCTCTAGTCATTCCCATTCTATTGTTTTCCTCTATTTCTTTGCACTGATCACTGAGGAAGGCTTTCTTATCTTTCATTGCTATTCTTTGGAACTCTGCATTCAAATGGGTATATCTTTCCTTTTCTCCTTTGTTTTTCATGTCTCTTCTTTTCACAGCTATTTGTAAGACCTCCCCAGACAGCCATTTTGCTTTTTAGCATTTCTTTTCCACGGGTATGGTCTTGCTCCCTGTCTTCTGTACAATGTCATGAACCTGTGTCCATAGTTCATCAGGCACTCTGTCTATCAGATCTAGTCCCTTAAATCTATTTCTAATTTCCACTGTATAACTGTAAGGGCTTCGATTTTGGTCACACCTGAATGATCTAGAGGTTTTCCCTACTCTCTTCAATTTTAGTATGAATTTTGCAATAAGGAGTTCATGATCTGAGCCACAGTAAGCTCCCTGGTCTTGTCTCTGCTGACTGTACAGAGCTTCTCCATCTTTGGCTGCAAAGAATATAATCCATCTGATTTTGGTATTGGCTATCTGATGATGTCCATGTGTAAAATCTTCACTTGTATTGTTGGACGTGGGTGTTTGCTATGACCAGTGCATTCTCTTGGCAAAACTCTTATTAGCCTTTGCCTTGCTTCACTCTGTACTCCAAGGCCAAATTTGCCTGTTACTCAAGGTGTTTCTTGACTTCCTACTTTTGCATTCCAGTCCCCTATAATGAAAAGGACATCCTTTTGGGTGTTAGTTCTAAAAGATCTTGTAGGTCTTCATAGAACCATTCTACTTCAGATACTTCAGCATTACTGGCCAGGCATAGACTTGAATTACCGTTATATTGAATGATTTGCCTTGGAAATGAATGGAGATTATTCTGTCATTTTTGAGATTGCATCCAAGTACTGCATTTCAGACTTTTTTGTTGACTATCATGGCTACTCCATTTCATCTAAGGGATTCTTGCCCACAGTAGTAGATATAATGGTCATCTGAGTTAAATTTACCCATTCCAGTCCAGCTTAGTTCCCTGATTTCTAGTAGTTGTACCAATTTACATTCCCATTAACAGTGTAGGAGGGTTTTGTTTTCTCCATATTCTCACTAATGTATGTTATTTTTGGTCTTTTTGATGGCAGTCATTCTGACAGGTGTGAGGGGATATCTTATTGTGGTTTTGAATGCATTTCTCTTATGATTAGTGGCATTGAGCAACTTTTTATATGCCTTATAGACATCAGTATGTCTTCTTTTTGGGAAAATGTCTATTGAGTTCTTCTGTCCATTTTTTAGTTGAGTTGTTTGTTTGGTTTTTCTCACTTGGTTGTATGAGTTGTTTATATATTTTTGGCATTAATCACTTATCAGTCATATCATTTACAAATGTTTTCTTCATCAACAGATGAATGGATAAAAATATGTGGTGGTATATATGTGGTGGCACTATATATATATATATATATATATATATGTATATGTATATATTTAAAAATCAGCCATAAAAAGAGTGAAATGTTGACATTTGTGACAACATGGATGGACCTGGAGGGTATTAGACTAAGTGAAACAAGTCAGACAAAGGCAAGTACTATATGTTATAACTTATCTGTCAAATCTAAAAAATGAAATGAATGAGCATAGCAGAATAGAAACAGACTCAGGTATATAGAGAACAAACTAGTTATAGCCAGTGGGGAGAGGAAAGAGAAGTGGGAGATAAAGGCTGAAGATTAAGTGGTTATAAACTACTATGTATAAAATGAATAAGTATAAGTTTATACTCTACAGCATAGGGAAGGTAGCCAATATTTTATAATAACTTTAAAAGGAGTACAATATAACCAATAACAATATTGAATCAATATTTTATAAACCTTAAACTAATATAATATTTAAATCAGTCATGATGTCAATGTAAAAACAAAAGATTCTGGTTGGAGAGTTCGGAGATCCCTAGTGGTCTTGCAGCTGCACAAGACAAACTTCATATGTATGTTCCTCGCTTATTAAATTTGCCACATACCATTCAGGTATGACCTAAATCAAATCCCTTATGATTATACAGTGGAAGTGAGAAATAGATTTAAGGGCCTAGATCTGACAGATAGAGTGCCTGATGAACTGTGGAATGAGATTCGTGACATTGTACAGGAGACAGGGATCAAGACCATCCCCATGGAAAAGAAATGCAAAAACGCAAAATGGCTGCCTGGGTAGGCTTTACAAATAGCTGTGAAAAGAAGAGCGGCAAAAGCAGAGGAGAAAAGGAAAGATATAAGCATCTGAATGCAGAGTTCCAGAGAATAGCAAGAAGAGATAAGAAAGCCTTCTTTGGTGATCAATGCAAAGAAATAGAGGAAAAGAACAGAATGGGAAAGAATAGAGATCTCTTCAAGAAAATTAGAGACACCAAGGGAACATTTCATGCAAAAAGATGGGCTCGATAAAGGACAGAAATGGTATGGACCTAACAGAAGCAGAAGATATTAAGAAGAGGTGACAAGAATATACAGAATTTTTCAAAAAGATCTTCAAGACCCAGATAATCATGATGGTGTGATCACTAATCTAGAGCCAGACATCCTGGAATGTGAAGTCAAGTGGGCTTTGGAAAGCATCACTACAAAAAAGCTAGTGGAGGTGATGGAAGGAAGCAACAGTTAGAACTAGACATGGAACAACAGACTGGTTCCAAATAGGAAAAGGAGTACGTCAAGGCTGTATATTGTCACCCTGCTTATTTAACTTATACGCACAGTACATCATGAGAAATGCTGGACTGGAAGAAACACAAGCTGGAATCAAGATTGCCGGGAGAAATATCAATAAGCTTAGATATACAGATGACACCACCCTGATGGTAGAAAGTGAAGAGGAGCTAAAAAGCCTCTTGATGAAAGTGAAAGAGGAATGTGAAAAAGTTGGCCTAAAGCTCAACATTCAGAAAACAAAGATCATGGCATCTGGTCCCATCACTTCATGGGGAAATAGATGGGGAAACAGTAGAAACAGTGTCAGACTTTATTTTGGGGGGCTCCAAAATCACTGCAAATGGTGATTGCAGCCATGAAATTAAAAGACACTTACTCCTTGGAAGGAATGTTATGACCAACCTAAATAGCATATTCAAAAGCAGAGACATTACTTTGCTGACTAAGGTCCACCTAGTCAAGGCTATGGTTTTTCCTGTGGTCATATATGGATGTGAGAGTTGGACTGTGAAGAAGGCTGAGCGCTGAAGAATTGATGCTTTTGAACTATGATGTTGGAGAAGACTCTTGAGAGTCCCTTGGACTGCAAGGAGATCCAACCAGTCCGTTCTGAAAGGAGATCAGCCCTGGGATTTATTTGGATTTTGGCCACCTCATGAGAAAATTTGACTCATTGGAAGACTCTGATGCTGGGAGGGATTGGGGGCAGGAGGAGAAGGGGACGACAGAGGATGAGATGGCTGGATGGCATCACTGACTTGATGGACGTGAGTCTGAGTGAACTCCAGGAGTTGATGATGGACAGGGAGGCCTGGTGTGCTGCGGTTCATGGGGTCACAAAGAGTCGGACACGACTGAGCTACTGAACTGAATTGACTGACTAGTATGGAGTTGTCTGACTCTTCAGTTTGCCCCTGCCCTCCAGATATGGTAGTGGTTTCAGATTACAGCTGAGAAGCTCTCCAGGGAATTGCAAAGTAACATCTTTCTAGTTCAATTATAAATTGAGTATATGACATGCAATATTTATATTCAGTCTTGAAATCAATTTATCCAATTGAAGCAGTAATGTGTTTATTTATATTTTATTAATTAATCCCAGTATGCCAAGCAATAGGATAACTATAATAGTAAGTCAGATTCCTGCTTTTGAAGAATCTATGGTTTTATAGAGCTGTTGATTTGGAAAAAAATATTTTTATGTATAAGTGACCCATTGGACTTCATCTTTAAGATCTTTCATTTTTAAGTTTTAATCACTGCCACTGCCTGAAAAGACATCCAGAATTATTAGGTCATGGTTTGTCTCTCCCTTGAGTTTACCATTGTCTGCTTCATATATCTATGGGTTCTCCCCAGTTGTTATATGTAACATTATCTTTATTTTCTACAGTTGAAGGGTTGGGAGGTGAAATGGAACAAGTTGCATGCATATATTTTTCTACTGTGTTCACTTGTGAACTGTGTATATTCACAAAACATACACAGATTTGCATGTTGTATGGTACATTGCCAAGCAACAACATCTTTCTCCCAGCACCTTGGGAATTAAAACACTAAGATAGAAACATAGGCCCAGATACACTGTACTCAATCTCTACTGCAAGAACTAATACAGCAAATGTTGGTATGTATTATGTTAAAAACATTAATCTTTTGACAGTTTTATTTTAATAAGGAAATTTCAGAGCTGGAATTAGCTGACGGTTACAACCAACCAAGACAATGACTATTCTGATAGTCTTTTATTGCACTGTAGTACTGATTCCTCCAGGTTCGCTGAGTTGACTTTTGTGTGCCCTAAATGTCATATATCTTTGTAAAAGGGACATAGAGAGATTTAATTCATACACACAGAAGAGGCATCAATGTATAAGACAAATAGAAAATGGAATGATAATGGCTACAAGGTAAGTAATATTCAGTTCAGTCACTCAGTCGTGTCTGACTCTTTGCGACCCCACGGACTACATACAGCAACCAGGCTTCCCGGTCCATCACCAACTCCCGGAGCTTACTCAAACTCATGTCAGTCCAGTTGGTAATGCCATCCAACCATCTCATCCTCTGTCGTCCCCTTCTCCTCTTGCCCTCAATCTTTCCCAGCATCAGGGTCTTTTACAGTGAGTTAGTTCTTCTCATCAGTGGCCAATGTATTGGAGTTTCAGCTTCAGCATCAGTCCTTCCAATGAATATTGGTTTGATCTTGAAGTCCAAGGGACTCTCAAAAACAATAGCCTTGACTAGATGGACCTTGGACCTTTGTTGGCAAAGTAATGTCCCTGCTTCTTAATATGCTGTCTAGGTTGGTCAGAACTTTTCTTCCAAGGAGCAAGAATTTCATGGCTGCAGTCACCATCTGCAGTGATTTTGGAGCCCCCAAAATAAAGTCTGACACTGTTTCCATTGTTTCCCCATCTATTTGCCATGACGTGATGGGACCAGATACCAGGACCTTAGTTTTCTTAATGTTGAGCTTTAAGCCAACTTTTTCACTCTTCTCTTTCACTTTCATCAATAGACTCTTTAGTACTTCACTTTCAGCCATAGAGGTGGTGTCATCTACACATCTGAGGTTATTGATATTTCTCCCAGAAATCATGATTCCAACTTGTCCTTCATCCAGCCTGGCATTTCTCTTGATGTACTCTGCATATAAGTTAATTAAGTAGAGTGACAATATACAGCCTTGACATACTCCTTTTCCTGTTTGGAACCAGTCTGTTGTTCCATGTCCAGTTCTAACTGTTGCCTCTTGACCTGCATGCAGACTTCTCAGAAGGTTGGTAAGGTAGTCTGGTATTCCCATCTGTTTAAGAATTTTCCACAGTTTGTTGTGATCCACTCAGTCAAAGGCTTTGGCAAAGTCAATAAAGCAGAAGTAGATATTTTTCTGGAACTTTCTTGTTTTTCTGATGATCCAGTGGATGTTGGCAATTTGATCTCTGGTTCCTCTGCCTTTTCTAAAACCAGCTTGAACATCTGGAATTTTACAGTTCATGTACTGTTGAAGCCTGACTTGGAGAATTTGGAGCATTACTTTGCTAGCCTGTGAGAAGACGGCAATCGTGCAGTAGTTTGAAGATTCTTTGACATTTCCCTTCTTTGGGATTGGAATGAAAACTGACGTTTTCCAGTCCTGTGGCCACTGCTGAGTTTTTCAAATTTGCTGGCATAGTGAGTGCAGCACTTTAACAGTATCATCTTTTAGGATTTGATATAGTTCAACTAGAATTCCATCACATCCACTAGCTTTGTTCACAGTGGTACTTCCTACATCCCACTTGACTTTGCATTCCAAGATGTTTGGCTCTAGGTGAGTGATCACACCATCATGGCTATCTGGGTCATTAAGGTCTTTTTGTATAGTTTTTCTGATATTGTTTCCACCTCTAAATATCTTCTGCTTCTGTTAGGGCCATGCCATTTCTGCAAGTAATGTTGGTAGCCACCAAAACTTGAAAGAAGCAGGGAATATATTCTCCCCCAGAGCCTCTGGAGGGAGTTCCACCTGGCCAATGTCTTGATTTCAATGCAGTGACTCTGACTTTGGGCCTTTGATCTCCAGAATTTTGAGAAATAGTTTTCTGTTACTTCTAGCCACCCAGTTGTGGTAATTTGTTACAGCAACCATATGAAGTTAATACATACGTTATATTTTTTCTGCCTCATTGATTTTGAATGTCGTCATACAATTTTCTTTGGCTGGTGTTGTACAAATCAGATGTTTATAGGCATCATGCTGAAGCAGAAAATTTAAACTCATTCTTCAAGCAGTTCATATCATTCATATCATCCTTCATAACATATTCTCAAAGCTCCTTCAGCCTAGGTTCCCAAAAAGACATAAATAGAGTCAATCCCAGCAAAGCATAATGAAGCACAGGGCCCAATCAAGTCAAGCCAAACTTAACCACACCCAGCAGAACTGCAGCCAACCTTTAGTTCTCATACAATGTGAACAAAAATAAATGGTGTGACAAGACAAGCTATTGATATTTTGGGGTTGGTGATATTTTGAGGTTACTTGTTGTTAAGCCAAAAGTGAATGATAATGCACACAGGGAATTGATGAATATTTTATACACTCTTATACTTTTTCTCTAGATTTTTAAATTACTATTGTTTATTTTATTGTCTTTTAACTACAGAGAGGTATTTCTTATAATTAAATATTGTCTTTCTATTCTCTAGGAAGATGATTATTCAAGATTCTCAGGTTAGTATGCACTTAGATGCCTGAAGAGGATTCATAAAAATTCATTAGTCTTCCCCTCTTTATCACAAGTAATTTCAACTTTTAAGTGTTTCCTAATTCCAACAGTGTTCTATTTTTCTGATATTCTTGGAAGGTAATATTCTTTTGGAAATGCACAGACTAATTTTTTGCATTCATGAACATGATCAGACAGCTTAGTTCATATTAATTTTTGGTCCAATTTTTACTGTTTTTCTTCCACTTCCCACATTCAAATGCTGCCTCTTCCTTTTTAAAGTTGATTTTTATTGCGGTATACTTGCTTTACAGTTTTGTGCTAGTTTCTCCTCTCCTGCAAAGTGAATCAGCTATGTTAAAATGTTAATCACTCAGTCATGTCCAAGTCTTTGTGACCCCAAGAACCGTAGCCCACCAGGCTCCTCTCTCCCATGGAATTCTCCAGGCAAGAATAGTGGGTAGCAGGAGATCTTCCCAACTTAGGGATCAAACTCAGGTCTCTTGCAGTACAGGTGGATTCAATACCATCTGAGTGACCAGGGAAGCTATCTGCACCCATATATCCTCTCTTTTTGGATTTCTTTCCAACTCAGGTCACCACAGAACCTTGAGTAGATTTCTCTGTGCTATATGATACATTCTCGTTAGTTATCTACTTTATACATGGTAGTACTAGTGATGAGGAACCTACCAGTCAGTGCTGGAGATGTAAGAGATGTGAATTCAATCCCTGGGTCAGGAAGATCCCCTGGAGGAGGGCACAGCCACCCACTCCAGTATTCTTACCCAAAGAATCTTCATGGACAGAGGATCCTAGCAGGCTACAGTCCATAGGGTCACAAAGAGTCAGACACAACTGAAGTGATTTAGCACACACGCTGTATGTATATCAACCCCAAACTCTCAATTCATCCGACCCCCACTTACCTCATTGGTATCCGTACCTTTGTTCTGTATATCTGTGTCTCTATTTCTGCTTTGCAAATAAGTTCATCTCTATAATTTTTCTACATTCCACATATAAATGATACTGTACAATATTTGTTTTTGTCTTTGTCTTTTGACTTATTTAACTCTGTGTGACAATCTCTAGGCCCATCCATTTCTCTATAAATTGCACAATTTTGTTCCTTTTTATGGCTGAGTGATATTTCATTGTATGTATATACCACATCTTTATCCATTCCACTGTTGATGGACATTTAGGTTACATCTATAACCTTGATATTGTAAATAGTGCTGCAGTGAACATTGGGGTGCATGAATCTTTTTGAATTATGGCTTTATTCAAGTATATGCCCCAGAATGAGATTCCTGAGTCATATGGTAGTTCTCTTTGTTGCTTTAGGAGTCTCCATACTGTTATCCATAGTAGCTTTATCAGTTTACAGTCCTGCCAACAATGTAAGAGGGTCCTCTTTTCTCTACACTCTCTCCAACATTTATTATTTGTAGTCTGTGTTTTTTTTAATAAGTGCCATTCTTACTGGTGTGAAGTAATACCTCATTGCAGTTTTGATTTGTTTTCTTTAATAATTAGTGATGTTGAACATCTTTTCATGTGCCTCTTGGCTCTCTGTATGTCTTCTTTGGTGAAATGTCCATTTAGTTTTCCATCCATTTTTTGATTGGGTTGTTTTTTTGTTGCAGGTTTGTTTTTTTCTTTTATAGTGAGCTTTATGAGCTGTTTGTTTACTTTGAAACTTAATTCAGTTGTTAGTTGTTTCATTTGTAAACATTTTTTCCAATTCTAAGGTGTTTTTTTTTTATCTTCTTATGTTTTACTTTCCCTTGCAAAAACTTTTAAGTTTTATAAAGCTACATGTGTTTATTTTTTATCTTATTTTCATTACCCTAGGAGGTGGATCAAAAGGAAAGATATTGCTTCAATTTATGTCAGAGTGTTCTGCCTATGTTTTCCTGTGAGTTTTATAGTATCCAGGCTTAGACTTAATTCTTCAATTCATTTTGAGTTTATTTTTGTGTATGGTGTTTGAGCCTGTTCTAATTTCATTCTTTTACATGTAGCTCTCCAGTTTTCCCAGTAACACTTATTGAAGAGACTCTCTTTTCTCCGTATGGAGTATTCTTGCCTCCTTTCTCCCAGGTGATTATAGGTGCATGGGTTTATCTCCGGGCTTTCTGCCCTATTCCATTGAGCTCTATTTCTGTTTTTGTGCTAGTACTGTACTGTCTTGATTATTGCATCTTTCCATAATAGTGGTGAAAGTGGATATCCATGTCTTGTTTTTGATCTTAGAGGAAATGATTTCAGTTTTCACCATTGAAAATTATGTTTGCTGTGGTTTTGTCATTGCTATTGCTAAGTCACTTCAGTCATGTCCGACTCTGTATGACCCCATAGACGGCAGTCCACCAGGCTCCCCCGTCCCTGGGATTCTCCAGGCAAGAACACTGGAGTGGGTTGCCATTTCCTTCTCCAGTGCATGAAAGCGAAAGGTGAAAGTGAAGTCGCTCAGTCATGTCCAACTTAGCGACCCCCTGGACTGCAGCCTACCAGGCTCCTTCATCCATGGGATTTTCCAGGCAAGAGTACTGGAGTGGGGGTGCCATGGCCTTCTCCAGTGGTTTTGTCATATACAGCCTTTATTATGTTGAAGCAGTTCCTTATATACTCACTTTTTAGAGAGGTTTTTTTTTTTAAGTCATAAATAGATGTTAAATTTTGTCAAAAGTTTTTTCTTCATTTATTGAGTTGATCATATGGTTTTTCTTGAATTTCTTAATATTGTGTATCACAGTGATTGATTTGTATATAAGGAAAAATTGTTACATCCCTGGGATAAATCCCACTTGATCATGATATATAATCCTTTTAATGTGTTGTTGAATTCTGTTGAATTCTTGCTAGTATTTTGTTTAGGTTTTTTGTGTTTATCTTCATCAGTGATATTGGCATGTAACTCTTTTTTGTGACATTTTTTATTTTGGTATCAGTGTGATATTGGCCTTGTAGATTGAACTTGGGAGCATTTTTCTCTCTTCAGTTTCTTGGAAGAGTTTCAGATGGATGTGTGTTAGCTCTTCTCTAAATGTTCGATAGAATTCACCTGTGAAGCCATCTGGTACTGGACTTTTCTCTGTGTGAGCTTTTAAATTACTGATTCAATTTCAGTACCGGTAATTGATCATATTGTCTATTTCTTCCTGGTTCAGTCATGAAAGGTTGCACCTTTCTAAGAATTGTCCTCTTGTTTGTTGTCCAGTTTATTTGGCATGTATTTACTTGCATGTAGTAGTTTCTAATGATCCTTCGTGTTTCTGCAGTGTCAGTTGTAACTTCTCCTTTTTCATTTCAAATTTTGTTGATTTGAGCCCTTTCCCCATTTTTCCTTGCTGAGTCTGGCTAAAGCTTTATCAACGTTGTTGATAGATCTCAAAGAAACACTTTTAGTTTCATTGATCTTTGCTGTTGTTTTCTTTCTTTCTTTCTTTCTTTTTTTTTTCCTGTTCTGATATTTAGGAATTATTTCCTTCTACAGATTTTGAGTTTTGTTTGTTCTTCTTTCTCTAGGTGTTTTAGGTATAGATTAGGTTGTTCACTTGGGATTTTTCTTGTTTCTTGACATAGGGTTGTACTATTGTAAACTTCCCCCTTAGAAATGCTTTTGATGCATCCTCAATCCTTTTGATGCATTCTCAATTTTTTCTAGGTATTTTTTAAATTTTCTCAGTGATCCATTAGTTAGATTTGGTAGCATATTGTTTAGCCTCTCTGTGTTTGTATTTTTACAGTTTTTTTCCCCCTGTAAGTAATTTCTAACTTCATGGTTTCAACTTTATGGCTGGAGGAGGGGGGAGCTTGATATACTCTTAGTTTTCTTAAATTTACTAAGGCTTGATTAGTACCCAAGATGTGATCTATTCTGAAGAATGTTCCATTTGCCCTTGAGTATAAAGTGTTTTCTGCTGCTTTCATATGAAATGCCACATAAATTAATTATTTTGGATATAATGTGTCACTTAAGGCTTGTATTTCCTTATTAATTTTCTGTTTGGATGATCTATTCATTTGTATATGTGGAGTGTTAAAGTCCCCCACTATTACTGTGTTCCTCTTCATTTACCCCTTAATGGATGCTAGCGTTTGCTTTATGTATTGAGTTGCTTCTATATTGGGTGCATAAATATTTTGTTTTGTTCTTTAATCACTAAGTCATTTTAGACTCTTTTGTGACCCCATGGACTATATAGCCTCTGAGACTCCTTCTGTCCATGGGATTTCCCAGGCAAGTATGCAGTAGGTTGCCATTTTCTTCTCCAGGGGATCTTCTCGACCCAGAGATCAAGCCCACATCTCCTGCATTGGCAGTTAGATTCTTTACCAATGAGCCACCAGGGAAGCCCCCATATAAATATTTGTAATTCTTCTTGGATTGTTCCCTTGGTCATTATATATTGTCCTTCCTTGTGTCTTATAATAGTCTTTACTTTAAAGTCAATTTCTTTCTGATATATGTACTACGGCTTTCTTTTGATTTCCATTTTCATGGAATATTATTTTCCATCCCTTAACTTTCAATATGTATATGTCCCTACAAATGAAGTAGGTCTCTTGTAGACAGCGTATATATGAGTCTTGCTTTTGGATATTTTGGGAGAAGGCATAATTTCCTCAGTTCTGTCTTACTGCAACAATGATTTGAAATGGAGGACCACTGTTACACCTCAGTTACAGCTCAGAGTTTTATTCAGTAAACAAAGGATAGGACACCCCAAAATGTGAGGGTGGGCTGACCCCAAAAGAGAGGCCTTAACCAGTCTTGGCTCCCTCTTTTCATACTTTTGTCTCCTTCTCCCAACAACACCACCCCGCCCCCCAAGCCTGCACTATGCAAATTAGGGCTAGAACCTGTCACCAATCTGGAAGGGGGCATTTCTGTTTCATCTGAGGTCCTACTCTGGTCTGCAGATTTTTCCTTTGTTATCTTTTTTGGGGGCTTTTTCCTTCTGTTTATCTTCTTTTAGCCACCTCCATTTTGAACTCCTTTTTGTATTCTAAGTAACTAACGTAACTATTCAGCCAATCTGTGTCCTTTAGTCGGAACATTTAATCCATTTATACTTAAGGTAAGTATTAATATGTGTGTATCTACTACCATTTTCTTAATTGTTTTGGATTTGTCTTTGTATATCGTTTTCTTCTCTTTCGTTTCCTAACTTTAGAAGTTCTTTTAATTTGTGGTAAAGCTGGTTTGGTGGTGCTAAATTCTCTTAGCTTTTGCATGTCTGTAAAGCTTTTTATTCTCCTTCAAATCTGAATTAAGTCTCTGCTGTATAGAGTAATCTTGGTTACAGGCTTCTCTATTTTATCACTTGAAATGTATCCTGCCACTCTCCTCTAGTTTGCAGAGTTTTGTTGAAAATTGCACAATAACTTTATGGGTATCGCATTGTATGTTGTTTGTTGCCTTTCCCTTGCTGCTTTTAATATTTTTTTTTGTATTTATTTATTTTAGTTTAAGTAATATGCATCTCTGCACATTTCTTCTTGGATTTATCCTGAATGGGGCTCTCTGCACCTCCTGGACTTGGGTGGCCATTTCCTTTCCCATGTTAGGGAAGTTTTCAACTATAATCTCTTCAAATATTTTCTCTGACCCTTTCTCTTCCACTTATTCTTCTGCGACCCCTGTAATTTGAGTGTTGTTGCATTTAATGTTGTCCCAGAGGTCTCTGAAACTGTCCTCTTTTCCTTACATCCTTTTATTTTTCTTTATTCTGTTCTGTGGCAGTTATTTCTGCCATTCTGCCAGCACAGTTATCCATTCTTCTGCCTCAGTTATTCTGCTACTGCTTCCTTTTAGAGTTTTTTTTTCCAGTTATTACGTTTTTTCTTACTATTTTTCCTTTAGTTCTTCTAGTTCCTTGTGAAACATTTATTGTCTTTTCTTGACTCGTGTCTCCATTCTGTTTCCAACATCTTGTTACTATCATTACTCTAAATTATTTTTCAGGTAGATTGTCTGTTTGATTTTCATTTATTTTGTCTTGTAGGTTTTTACCTTGCTACTTTATCTGCAAAATATTTCTGTGTCATCTCATTTTGTCTAATTTTCTGTGTTTGTGGTCTCCTTTCTGCAGGCTGCAGGATTATAGTTCTTCTTTCTGGTGTCTGCCCCCAGGAGGGTCAGATTGGTCCAGGGGCTTGTGTTGGCTTCCTGCTGGGAGGGGGCTGGTGCCTGAACTCTGGTGGGTTTAGCTGAATCTTGTTCCTCTGATGGGCAGGATCACGTCAGGTGGTGTGTTTTGGGTGTAAATGAACTTGGTATGACTTCAGACAGCTGGTCTGCTGTGTTCCTTTCTTGTTGATTGTTTGGCATGAGGCATCCAGCACTGAAGTTCAGCTATGTGAAGATTGTCTTGCCTTGTTAGAAACCTAAGGTCTTCTGCCAGTGTTCAGTAGATGTTCTGTGAGAGTTGTTCCACATATAGATGTATTTTTGATGTGTCTGTCGCTTAGAGACATGTTTAAATTTTCTGAAGCCCTTTCACAAGAAGGTGCTGTCACAGCTCAGGGTTCCAAACCCCAAAACTAAGTGGACAGCACCCAGGATCCATCCTCCTGGCATTGTTGCCAAATCCTTTCTGTCATCCTCCACCATCCTATCTTCCTAATGTCTGCTTTTTTTCTATAAAAATTTGTTTTTTTCTACTCCTAAGGTTAATTGCAAGAACACAATTCTATTTTTATTCTTAAATTTTCACAGTAAAACCATTCATAATGTGTTGATGAATATGCCCTGTGAAATATATGCAAGTGATTCTTAGTTCATTGAACTAATTTTCCACTGCTTATATATGTATTTTGATACTTTAAAAGAGGAATTATAGGTAAGTGAGAACTTTTTTAAAATTATTGAAAAGGTTTATTGATTTCTATCCAAGAATCACTAGTTTCAGAAAGTTGAACAAGGAATTAGGGCTACAAAACGGCGTTGTGCAGTTTATCTCCTGAATATAAGAGTGTCCAGCCAAAAGGGGAAACTGGTAGCTGGAATTCAGCTTGCCTGCTGCTTACCAACCCCTGAAACTTTACCATTATGTTACAGCCACATAGTAAGAGAAAGGGTATAATTTTCTGTGTTGCACAGAGGTCCCATGCCATCACCAAGATGTGTGTCTGTGGACTTATATCCACCTTGAAAGAGATGCTACAGAGGACAGTTAAGCAAGACTTTGCAAGCTGGGTCAGACAGACTTTCCTCTGAATTCATTATGTGGAATGTAGAAAACCTAGAAAACCAACAGTGTTGAACTGCTTGGTCAACTTAGAATAGCTGATATCTGACTTGTGCTTTATATTTCCTGCCAGATGTAGATATTCTGCACTCACACGTGCTCATTATAGAGTGACCTCACAGAAACCCATTACTGAGTTTTGCTTCAGATGGAGGCAGAAACACTAATTCTAGAATAATCTCTCAAGTCTTTCTAATGAAGATGTGGGTGAAGACATAAATGGGTCAGGGACATGGATCCATGAAACAAATGAAATCATAAGTCAAGTTATATCAGTGAGTATCTTTTATGGTTAGGGAAAATTTTTGACCTTACCTTCCAAGCCCAATAGCAGCTCTTGTGTACAGCCTTCTTACCCATTCTTTGTCATACATGAGAATCTTATGGGTTTGGCTCAGGCTAAAGAAAGTGAGGGAGAAAATGTCTGATTTCAGTTCCTGCTGCTCACTGTCACCACAATTGCTCCTCATGTTCTTTTAGTCAAGCATTGTTCTCTGGTCAGAGATTAGCTTACAGTGTCCCTCTTTACTGACTGCCTCAAGGACCTTAAGGCTAGAGCTCTCAGAGATGAACCTGCTCAGCTCCCTTTCCAGCATTCTCAGGAACCTGTAGGGGTGGCTTAGTTAACGCATGACCATCTCAATAGCCACCAAGGATCAGGTGAGTCTCTTCCCTCCCTGAAGTTCAAGCAAGGATTATCCAATAGTTCAACTTCAACAGCTTGTTCAGTCATGTTCAACTTAGTCATGTTCAACTTGTTCCTACCCCCTGGACTTATAGCACTCCAGGCTTCCCTGTCCCTCACCATCTCCCAGAGTTTGCTCAAACTCATGTCTATTGAGTCAGTGATGCCTTCCAACCATCTCATCTTCTGTCATCCCCTTCTCCTTCCCTCAATCTTTCCCAGCATCAGTGTCCTTTCCAGTGAGTCAGCTGTTTGCATCAGGTGACCAAAGCACTGGAACTTCAGCTTCAGCATCAGTCCTTCCAATGAATATTCAGAGTATTTCAGAATATTCAATGAATTTCCTTTAGGATGGACTGGTTTGATCTCCTTGCAGCCCAAGGGATTCTCAAGAGTGTTCTCCAACACCACAGTTCAAAAGTATCAATTCTTTGGCGTGCAGCCTTTTTTATTGTCAAACTCTCACATCCATATGTGACTACTGGGAAAACCATAGCTTTGACCTTTGTAGGCAAATAAATGTCTCTGCTTATCAATATACTGTCTGGGTTTGTTTTTCTAGGTTATGTTTTTCGTAGCTTTTCTTCCACGGAGCAAGAGTCTTTTAATTTCATGGCTTCAGTCACTGTCCACAGTGATTTTGAAGGCCAATAGATCCCTTGGGAGCTGATGTTGGATACAGGTGGTCAGGACAGGTTTCACTGGCAGCAAGTACAAGGAAATTCAACAAGAAAATCCTGTTCTGTCAAAGAGATCCACACATTGGTGACAGGCAGGAACTTGTTTGCTTTAGCAAACAGTTTTAGAAACCCAGATAAAATGCTTTCATGACTGTCAGAATAATAACAATTTATCATGTATGCAAGGCAGTCTGAAATTACTGGGAAACAGTGAAGTTAATATGAATATTACCATTTTATAGATGAGGAAACTGAGACTCAGGCAAGTCAAGCAGCTTGCTTAATGCACTGAAGTAGTCAGTAAATGACCTTATGCTTCTAACTTAATCGGATTCTTTGGAAGACAGTGAGTTGAAGAGTCAAATGGCCTGAGATAGGAGACATGAATTCAACTAATAGATTTTGTATAAAGCTATAAGATTATGGATGTGGTTATCACATATACCCAGTAAGGGGGAAATTTCATAAACCCCCAGACCCTTTATACTGAATGTTTTTAAAATTTTCCGTCTAAATAGCCTCATTGGTCCTTTACTCCCTGGCCATAGGTTTCAGAATCTCCATTATATATTAAGTTGACATCTTTGCTCATTAGTGCAGTCACTCAAATTACAAATGCGAATAAGACTGACTCAACTTCTGCCTTTAAGTAGGTGAATTTCTGACAGGGTACCCCACACTAATTACAGTGAGGGATTTTCCTCAGCTCTTCCCTCCTCTCCCCTTTCTTCCAACAGAGTATTTAACTTTTATACAACCATATATGCCCCTTCCATTTTAGAGTTTACTGTTACAGAAACAGATGGAGTAGCAATCCTGGCCAAGTTAAACATACTGTGGAGTTCTTAAATTCTGTATATTTTCTGACTGTGTTTTTATAAGGTGTATGTGAGCGTCTTACATACTGTTCTTATGGCAGCCCCTCCTCACTTCCTGGTCTGAGAGCAAATAGACGTATAATTGAAGAGTCAGGTTCATGCGAAGCACATTAACATCACTGAGAATGTCCAGGCCACAGTTCAGTTCAGTTCAGTCACTCAGTCGTGTGCGACTCTTTGTGACCCCATGAATAGCAGGCACACCAGGCCTCCCTGTCCATCACCATCTCTCAGAGTTCACTCAGACTCATGTCCATCGAGTCCACGATGCCATCCAGCCATCTCATCCTCGGTCGTCCCCTTCTCCTCCTGCCGCCAGTCCTTCCCAGCATCAGAGTCTTTTTCAATGAGTCAACTCTTCGCATGAGGTGGCCAAAGTACTGGAGTTTCAGCTTTAGCATCACTCCTTCCAAAGAAATCCCAGGGTTGATCTCCTTCAGAATGGACTGGTTGGATCTCCTTGCAGTCCAAGGGACTCGCAAGAGTCTTCTCCAACACCACAGTTCAAAAGCATCAATTCTTCAGTGCTCAGCCTTCTTCACAGTCCAACTCTCACATCCATACATGACTACTGGAAAAACCATAGCCTTGACTAGACAGACCTTAGTCGGCAAAGTAATGTCTCTGCTTTTGAATATACTATCTAGGTTGGTCATAACTTTTATTCCAAGGAGTAAGTGTCTTTTAATTCCATGGCTGCAGTCACCATCTGCAGTGATTTTGGAGCCCCCCAAAATAAAGTCTGACACTGTTTCCACTGTTTTCCCATCTATTTGCCATGAAGTGATGGGACTGGATGCCATGATCTTCCTTTTATGAATGTTGAGCTTTAAGCCAACTTTTTCACTCTCCTCTTTCACTTTCATCAAGAGGGTTTTGAATTCCTCATCACTTTCTGCCATAAGAGTGGTGTCATCTGCATATCTGAGGTTATTGATATTTCTCCCGGCAATCTTGATTCCAGCTTGTGTTTCTTCCAGTCCAGCGTGTCTCATGATGTACTCTGCATATAAGTTAAATAAGCAGAGTGACAATATACAGCCTTGATGTACTCCTTTTCCTATTTGGAACCAGTCTGTTGTTCCATGTCCAGTTCTAACTGTTGCTTCTTGACTTGCATACAGATTTCTCAACAGGCAGGTTAGGTGGTCTGGTATTCCCATCTCTTTCAGAATTTTCCACAGTTTCTTGTGATCCACACAGTCAAAGGCTTTGGCATAGTCAATCAAGCAGAAATAGATGTTTTTCTGGAACTCTCTTGCTTTTTCCATGACCCAGCAGATGTTGGCAATTTGATCCCTTATTCCTCTGCCTTTTCTAAAACCAGCTTGAACATCAGGGAGTTCACGGTTCACGTATTGCTGAAGCCTGGCTTGCAGAATTTTGAGCATTACTTTATTAGCATGTGAGATGAGTGCAATTGTGCAGTAGTTTGAGCATTCTTTGGCATTGCCTAGCCTCTGTGTCCATCGACCCTACACACATTTCCTCACCCGAGTGGAAGGGACCAGCAGACAGCCTGCCTTGATTATGAAACTTGAATCTGTCTTTATTTGTTTTTATAGCATAGAATGATCTGAGGTGGGAATAAACCTTCAGGTAGAATTCAGGCACCCTTCTAATGTGAAGGCTGAAATGCTGGTGGAGCAGGGGGCTAGATTGGTCATTATATTTATGATCTCAGAGTTTTCCAATGTAAAATCTTAGTTACTAAGGATTTCCTCCCAAATTAATATATGAAGTTTAAAAATGGCTATTTGCTGATAGTCATTTATATTTTTAAATAAAATGTTTTAGAAAGCACATTTAAGGAAAATTTTAAGGTGATACTTTTCTTTAGGCCACTGGTTCCAAATAGGAAAAACAGTACATCAAGGCTATATATTGTCACCCTGCTTATTTAACTTATATGCAGAGTACATCATAAGAAACGCTGGACTGGAAGAAACACAAGCTGGAATCAAGATTTCCAGGAGAAATATCAGTAACCTCAATATGCAGATGACACCACCTTTATGGCAGAAAGTGAAGAGGAGCTAAAAAGCCTCCTGATGAAAGTGAAAGAGGAGAGTGAAAAAGTTGGCTTAAAGCTCAACATTCAGAAAACAAAGATCATGGCATCCGGTCCCATCACTTAATGGGAAATAGATGGAGAAAGAGTGTAAACAGTGTCAGACTTTATTTTGGGGGCTCCAAAATCACTGCAGATGGTGATTGCAGCCATGAAATTAAAAGACACTTACTCCTTGGAATAAAAGTTATGACCAACCTAGATAGTATATTCAAAAGCAGAGACATTACTTTGCCGACTAAGGTCTGTCTAGTCAAGGCTATAGTTTTTCCAGTAGTCATGTATGGATGTGAGAGTTGGACTGTGAAGAAGGCTGAGCACCGAAGAATTGATGCTTTTGAACTGTGGTGTTGGAGAAGACTCTTGAGAGTCCCTTGGACTGCAAGGAGATCCAACCAGTCCATTCTGAAGGAAATCAGTCCTGGGATTTCTTTGGAAGAATGATGTTGAAGCTCCAGTACTTTGGCCACCTCATGCAAAGAGTTGACTCATTGGAAAAGACTTTGATGCTGGGAGGGGTTGGGGGCAGGAGGAGAAGGGGATGGCCAAGGATGAGATGGCTGGATGGCATCACTGACTCTATGGATGCAAGTCTGAGTGAACTCCGGGAATTGGTGATGGACAGGGAGGCCTGGCGTGCTGCTATTCTTGGGATCGCAAAGAGTCGGACACGACTAAGCGACTGAACTGAACTGAACTGAAAAGCATGAGTCTATTGACAGTACAAATTTATTCTCTTAAGCTTTTCAAACAGTTTCTTTTATTCCTATCTATTGACATAACTTTTCAGGTGTTGTCCCTCATTTCAGTTCAGTTCAGGTCAGTTGCTCAGTCATGTCTGACTCTTTGTGACCCCATGAACTGCAGCACACCAGGCTTCCCTGTCCATCACCAACTCCCGGAGTTCACTCAAACTCATGTCTATTGAGTTGGTGATGCCATCCAGCCATCTCATCCTCTATCGTCCCCTTCTCCTCCTGCCCTCAATCTTTCCCAGCATCAGAGTCTTTTCAAATGAGTCAGCTCTTTGCATCAGGTGCCCAAAGTATTGTATTGGAGTTTCAGCTTCAACATTAGTCCTTCCAATGAACACCCAGGACTGATCTCCTTTAGGTTTGACTAGTTGGATCTCCTTGCAGTCCAAGGGACTCTCAAAAGTCTTCTCCAACACCACAGTTCAAAAGCATCAGTTCTTCAGTACTCAGCTTTCTTTATAGTCCAAATCTCACATCTATACATGGCTACTGGAAAAACCATAGCCTTGACTAGACAGACCTTTTTTGGCAAAATAATGTCTCTGCTTTTTAATATGTTGTCTGGGTTAGTCATAACTTTCCTTCCAGTGAGTAAGTATCTTTTCATTTCATTTGAACACTGTTTAATTTCATTTGAACACTGTTCTCTCTCATATTGTTCACATTGTTGTAGACCATAAGGTTATTTTTCTTTACATTTTTGTAGTACTTAGTTATTTTGAAACTTTTCAGAATAAGCATTTTTAAGCTCAGGTTGTGAAATGGGTGAATGTTATTAACAACTTAAGAAAATAAATTTTACAAAGTTTTATATTTTTATAGCATTGTAGACTTCAAACTCCCAAAATATTATTTTTTGATTAGGGCTTATAGTTGGTTTTCTTCTGAGTAAAGTAATAAATAAGATTGACATTTGTGTATATTTATTGTGCTACATCATTTGTAACATTTGTGGATTAAAATTAGAATTTTTAGAAAATGCTGGCATCATATAGTAAACCAGTATCCAAAAGTGAGAGGGGTTGTTTTCATGAAAGACTTTAACTTATTCACACATAAACAGTTTAAGCTTCACAACCACTGAGTTTTAGCCTGGTTAAAAGATTTGTACATGGACTGATATCACAACTGGAGTTCAAAGGCAGATTTTTCTGAGTTTGTGCCTGTTTATTTCAACATAAGCATTTTTAAAGCAACCTACTTACAAGGCCCCAGAAACAAAATCATATGAACATGATTGTGCTTGAGTGAAATAGAAGGGAGTGAGAAGGAAACAGTCATCCCATGGATTGAAGTGGCAATCATAGAATTTCCTGATAATGCAAAAACATGACACATTATGCTTTGAAGGCTCTGGAACAGTATACTTTCTGCTTCTCTCACTGGGATACGTTCTACTCCTTGAGTATTCCACTAAGTTACAGAGGACAAGAAATGCTATAGGATAGAAATTAGTGAAGGGCATAAGTAAACATTTTATCAAGAAAAATATGTTGTTGTTTAATCGATCAGTCATGTCTCACTCTTTGTGACCCCATGAACCACAACACACCAGGCTTCCTTGTCCTTCAGTCTCCCCTGAGGTTGCTCAAACTCATGTCCATTGAGTTGGTGATGCCATCCAACCATCTTATCCTCTGTTGCCCTCTTCTGCTCCTGTCCTCAGTCTTTCCCAGAATCAGAGTCTTTTCTAATAAGTCAACTCTTTGCATCAGGGAACCAAAGTAGTGAAGCTTCAGTATCAGTCCTTCCAATGTATATTCAGGGCTGATTTCCTTTAAGATTGACTGTTTTGATCTTCTTGCTGTCCAAGAGACTGTCAAGAGTTTTATCCAGCACCACTGTTGGAAAACATCAATTATTCAGTGCTCAGCCTTCTTTATGGTCCAACTCTCACATCCATATGTGACTACTGGAAAAGCCATAGCTTTGACTATATGGACTTTGTCAGCAAAGTGATGTTGCTGCTTTTTAATACTTTATCTAAGTTTGCCAATTTCTTTTAATTTCATGGCTGCAGTCTCTGTCCACAGTAATTTTGGAGCCCATGAAAATTAAGTCTATCTCTGTTTCCATATTTTTTCCCATCTATTTGCTGTGGAGTAATGGAACCATATGCTATGATGATTTTTAGATATATCAAATGTTACTCAATAACACCCATAGTTAAGAAAACACAAAGTATAGTAATAATAAAGTGTCATTGTTTGTGTATCAGATTGGGAATGCTAAAATTTTTCCAATGCATTATTGATTATAATATAATGAAACCATGTACAGTTTATTCAACATCTTTGAAAAGAAAAAAAAAAACTGGCTATATATATCAGAAGATTAAGACCACTGTCTGAATTCTGCTTATGGGAAGTTATCCCATAATATATGAACATAAGCAAAATGATCTAAATAGAAAGATGGTATGGGAGGGAGGTGGGATGGGGATTCAGAATGGGGAACACATGTACACCCATGGTGGATTAATGTTGATGTATGGCAAAACCAATACAATAATGTAAAGTAAAAAAAAATCTAAATAGAAAAATATGCATAATGATAAAATATTAAATATATTTCTATTAATACAGGACTAGTTAAATAATTGGAGAAGGCAATGGCACCCCCACTCCAGTACTCTTGCCTGGAAAATCCATGGATGGAGGAGCCTGGTAGGCTGCGGTCCATGGGGTCGCTAAGAGTTGGACATGACTGAGCAACTTCACTTTCTCTTCTCACTTTCATGCATTGGAGAAGGAAATGGCAACCCACTCCAGTATTCTTGCCTGGAGAATCCCAGGGATGGTGGAGGCTGGTGGGCTACAGTGTATAAGGTCGCATAGAGTTAGACATGACTAAAGCGACTTAGCAGCAGCAGCAGCAGCAGCAGTTGAATAATTTGTGGTTCATATATGCAATGAAATTTTACAAGTATATATATTCATATGTATGTGGTGGATGTATATGTGCTGCTATTGATATATTTTGGAGATAGGTGAAAAAAAGCAATGTGAAAATTAGTTCTAAATGCATAGAATATTCTAGAAGCATATATAAGACTATTTAAAATATGATTTCCCACATGAAGGGAAGGAGAGCAAAAGTCATTGATGATAGCTAGACATATAGACATGCTATTTTAATAAAACACAACAACCAGTGCAAAAACAAAGAAATTCAAAACAAGCAAATACTTATTGCTGTGGTAGCCAGGATTCTAAAATGGGTTCCTAGTAATTTTATTACTAGTGACATTTTATGTTAACTGTTTTATAAAGTTTTCAGTTGATTATATTGGATTTGGTCAAGATACAATTATACAAGCAGAAAATAAAACAAATAAAATAAAATGGGCTCCAAGATTTCTGCCTCCTTATGTACACACTTGCATAATTCCCAACCCATGCAACTATAGGCAGGGCTTATTAGTATGATGGATTTCACTTCTGTAATTAGGTTACATTATATGATAAAGGTGAAAGGCTTTTGTACATATACAGTCCCTAAACAATTGACTTTTAGTTAATGTAAAGTGAGATTTCCTGGGGGAGTCTGACCTCATCAAATGTGCCCTTTAAAAAGAGTTTAGTGATCATAAGAATATTCCTCTGGCCTTGAAGATATAAGCTGTATGTTGTGGGGGGTGGGGGCCCTATATGGCAGGACCTTGAAGGCAACTTTTATTTTCTGAGGGTGATTCTGGGATGACATATTGATTGCAACCTTCTGAGGCTCTGTGCAGAGGAACCTGCTAAGCTATTCTGGAGTCTAGGATGACAAATAAGAAGACAATACATTTGTATTGTTTTGAGTTGCTAAATCTTTGGTAATTTTATATGTACTTATAAAAATTAAATGCAATTGAGTACTGTCTATGCCCCAACAAATAGGTTTATGCACAACATGGTAAAGAAATTTTTCTCTTATTACCAAATAAGGAGAATTGAATACCATAAGTTAAATTCTCACAATATATGTGGAAATATAGTGACCACCACAGCATTTGCCAAAATAGAAAATGGACAGTGGGAAAGCAACCTTGTCCTGCATATTTCAGTACAGACTGATGAATTTAACCTCTCAGAGAACATCTGTATTTATATTTTCTGCTTATCTATTACTGCAGAGAATATATCCCTTCTAAAAGAGTCTGTCTTCATGGAGATGTAGTGAAAGGGACTGGTGTTAGTCTTGCTTTCACAAAAGTCATGACCTGGGAAAATAAGTATTACAGTTAATCAATTACAATTGATTAAATTGCAATTAATTATAAAATAAGGATTATAGGTGATAGCTACTATAAACAAGTAAAACAGTGTAAGAATGAAACCACAGAATTGTGGTTCTGAAAATTATGTCTCCATCACCTGATACACTCGCAGAAGGATTGTTTTTTCAGCTTCAAAAAGCCCAGTCCGTATAATTAAGAAGGTCTAGGATGAGACACCGGGACTAGCAATTTTAACAAGAATATCAGATGACTCTGATCCAGGGGTATAGGACCAAAATTTTATCAGCACTGTGTAAGGGGAGGGAGGAGGGAGGGAGGTTCAGTATGGGGAACACGTGTATACCTATGGCGGATTCATATTGATGTATGGCAAAACCAATATAATATTGTAAAGTAGCCTCCAATTAAATAAATTTACATTTAAAAAAAAAGAACTATGGGTCTAGTCCATTGGTAGCAATCTTTCAATAATGCACCCAGATAGAATGAGATAGAAAGAGAAGTGACCTGAAGAAAGGATGTAAGCCCAAGGGTGCTTTGGAAAAGGAAGTGTTGCGTAGTCTGAGCTCATACTGCTTACCACACAACAGGCCAGCAAATCAAGACACAAGTTATCGGGGCAAGAAAAAAAAAAAAAAGAGAGAGACTTTATTGGCAAAGTCAGCAGAGAATGGTAGATCAGTGGCCCAAATAACCATCTTGCCTGGGTTTGAATGCTAGTTTCTTTTATAAAAGTGAGGGGTGGGGGGTAAGGGGTAAAGTAAAAAGGTGATGAGTTACTGCAGATATTTCCTTGTCTGAGTGTTAGTTGCTCAGTCATATCCAACACTCTGTGAGCACAAGCACTGTAGCCTGCCACGCTGCTCTGTCCATGGAATTCTCCAGGCAAGAATACTGGAGTGAATTGCCGTTTCCTTCTCCAGGGTCCTTGTCTGAGGGGATATGCTAATTTCTTCTTTCCTGCAACCATTCATAGGTTGACCTGGTTAGGATGTTTCCTGCAAGCCAAACAAAGGTACTGGCATGAGAGCCAGGGATTCCAGAGATGGTCAATTATGTAGACTTTAAACTTGTATACTTTAAACTATAGGCAACATGCATTTAGTGATTAACCTGTAGAAAAAGTGTTAAAGTGCAAAGTTTAAAGGATTAGTTTACCCAAAGGATTGAACTACCTAGACCCTCTGTAATAGAAAAGAAACAAAATCCAATATGGAGTCAGATTTACTCTTTCCTATTACAGAGACTCCAGGTAGTTCAATCCTTTGGGTAAGGTAATTAACCTCTCTGTAACTAAGGGTCTTTTACCCGGAAGATGTATATAAAATTATACTCTCCCCTACATTTAAAAGTACTGTAAAGAACATAATGCAGTTATGTATATGAAGAGCTTTGAAGGGCAAAGTTTTTTTTTTAACCAATATAAGATGTCATAACAAAATCATTTACTAATATCAAAACTCTTAAAAATGTGATTTATTTTTCCCCTGTGGCTTTGGTGTTTTATCGATAAGTAATACTTATTTACATATAGAACTGTCATTTGTCTTCTTCATCAACAAAAATAATTTGCTTATTATGCAAAAAGGGAAGGTGAATCTAAGAGGTGGGAATTAAAGGAAGACTTCACAGAGGAAATGGATATAAGCTAAGGTAAGGTGTGTATTACCAAAGATATGTGTCTTAGGAGCTATGGGAATTTGAATCAGGATGCTTTTGATGGCAAAGAACAGAAGGCTTATCTAAAAGTGGCTTAAATTATGTGAAAATTTTCATCTCTTATAACAAAATTGAAAGTTTAGTCTAGGGTTAATCTAGGGGCTTAAGAACATAATTAAGGAACTAAGTTTCTTATCCTTTTCTTCTCTGCCATTCTCAGAGTTAGTTTTTCGCCCGAGTTTTTCTCCCAGAAGTATTTAGAGTTACCACATCCTCCCAAAACTTTAACTGGTAGAAATATAGTGAAAATCCTATCTTGTCTTTACTTTCAGAGTGAGGGGAACTTCACTGGGAGCCTTCAGAACACAGTCCCTCTGGCTCAGAGACTCACATGCTTATGCTGAAAGTGGCCACTTGCAAGAGAAGGGAGAAAAAGAGAAATACTATGATTCAGTTCAGTTCAGTTCAGTTGCTCAGTCATGTCCAACTCTTTTGTGACTCCTGAATAGCAGCATGCCAGGCTTCCCTGTCCATCACCAACTCCCGGAGTTCACTCAGACTCACATCCATTGAGTCAGTGCTGCCATCCAGCCATCTCATCTTCTGTCATCCCCTTTTCCTCCTGCCCCCAGTCCCTCCCAGCATCAGAGTCTTCTCCAGTGAGTCAACTCTTCGCATGAGGTGGCCAAAGTACTGAAGTTTCAGCTTTAGCATTAGTCCTTCCAAGGAAAACCCAGGGCTGATCTCCTTTAGAATGGACTGGTTGGATCTCCTTGCAGTCCAAGAGACTCTCAAGAGTCTTCTCCAACACCACAGTTCAAAAGCATCAATTCTTCGGTGCTCAGCTTTCTTCATAGTCCAACTCTCACATCCATACATGACCACTGGAAAAACCACAGCCTTGACTAAATGGACCTTTGTTGGCAAAGTAATGTTTCGATATGCTCTCTAGGTTGGTCATAACTTTTCTTCCGAGGAGTAAGTGTCTTTTAATTTCATAGCTGCAGTCACCATCTGCAGTGATTTTGGAGCCCCCAAATAAAGTCTGACACTGTTTCCACTGTTTCTCCATCTACTTCCCATGAAGTGATGGGACCAGATGCCACGAACTTCGTTTTCTGAATGTTGAGCTTTAAGCCAACTTTTTCACTCTCCTCTTTCACTTCATCAAGAGGCTTCTTATTTCTTCTTCATTTTCTGCCATAAGGGTGGTGTCATCTGCATATCTGAGGTTACTGATATTTCTCCTGGCAGTCTTGATTCCAGCCTGTGCTTCTTCCAGCCCAGTGTTTCCCATGATATACTCTGCATATAAGTTAAATAAGCAGGGTGACAATATACAGCCTTGACGTACTCCTTTTCCTATTTGGAACCAGTCTGTTGTTCCATGTCCAGTTCTGACTGTTTCTTCCTGACCTGCACACAGGTGGACATAGACTAATCATGATTCATCCCTGGGAGCTGTGGAGGGGCCTATTGGCCCTTGCTCAATTTCTAGTATGTAAATACAGTATACAGGAAGCCAATAATTCAGTTGCTTTTTGTGTTTTGTTTTACAAGTGAAAGGGGATGAGGATGTCTATTGAAGACAAAAAGAAATTTCAGACAGTGTGTAAACGAGTGGAACCATTAGTAGGCATGCATATTTAGGAAACTGCAGTTCCACATAATAGGGTCATAGCAAGCAAGAAAAATGGGAAAGAATATGGATCATAGAATCTCATGTTTTCCCAACAGTGAAACTGTGTTCTAGAAAAATCATTTTGGGAAGATTACTGTGATTTTAGAAGCAAACTGAGCAACAAAAAAACATTAAGTTCAGGCTAAGGATTTTGCCCTAATGTCTGTTTTCAGAGATATATAAGATAAAAATTAATTGGATTACTTACCAATTATGTGATGGGAGGGGTAATTAACACCATTAAGTAAAATTAAGTTTTAAATGTACAATAAAGGTAAAAACAACATTCTGCCATGTAGAACTGACAAAGTACTGTTGTTGTTGTTGTTGTTGTTGTTGTTGTTTTTAATTAATTTATTTTTTTTAATACTTTATTCTACATTACAATACTGTATTTGTTTTGCCATACATTGACATGAATCAGCCACAGGTGTCCACGATCTCCCAATGCCAAAGCCCCCTCCCACCTCCCACCCCACATCCTCTCCCTAAATCATCCTGTGCACCAGCCCCATGCGTCCTGCATCCTGTATTGAACATAGACTGGCGCTTCATTCTTACAAGATAGTATACATATTTCAATGCCGTTCTCCCAAATCATCCCACCCTCTCCCTCTCCCTCAGAGTCCAAAAGTCCGTTCTATACCTCTGAGTCTCTTTTGTTGTCTCACATAGAGGGTCTTCATTACTATCCTTCTAAATTCCATATATATGTGTCAGTATACTGTATTGGTGTTTTTCTTTCTGGCTTACTTCACTCTGTATAATCGGCTCCAATTTCATCCATCTCATTAGAACTGAGTCGAATTTATTCTTTTTAAGGGCTGAGTAGTACTCCCTTGTGTATATGTACCACAGCTTTCTTATCCATTCATCTGCTGATGGACATCTAGGTTGTTTCCATGTCCTGGCTATTATAAACAGTGCTGCAATGAACATTGGGATACTTACTGTTTTAATTAAGGGAAATAGTTTCAAAGATGGAAATGGATAAATGCATTTTAAGTTTGTCACATAAATAAGTCACACATTTCTAAAATTTACCACAGTTGAATATAATTTTAAAACACTCTTCTAAAAAATAAATAAATAAAACACGCTTCTAAAACAATTGATTGATTCTTTGTTAAGCATCCTAACTTTAATGTCTTAGACCAGAAATAGGTTACTTATTCTCACCTCCCATATGTCTAGTCAACTTTCTAAAAACACAACTTTAAAAAAATGTGAAAGTCGCTCAGACATGTCCAACTCTTGCAACCCCATGAACTATATAGCCTGTCAGACTTCTCTGTCCATGGGGATTCTCCAGGTAGGAATATAGGAGTGGGTTGCCATGCCCTCCCCCAGGGGATCTTCCCAACTCAGGTATCAAACCCAGATGTCCTGCATCGCAGTCAGATTCTTTACCCTCAGAGCCACAAAGGAATCCTAAGAACACTGGAGTGGGTAACCCATCCCTTTTCAGGGAATCTTCTCAACCCAGGAATAGAACTGGGGTCTCCTGAATTGCAGGTGGATTCTTTACCAGCCAAGCTGCCAGGGAAACCCTTAAAAATACATGTAATAGTTAAAATTTTGGAGATTATTTCTTCAAGGTTGATTTGCATTAATATTGTTTTTCCATATATCAGAATAAAAGGTCATATCCTATTTTCTTTATAGATGGATGTTTTTATATTTTGGCAGTTGTGTTTTTTTTTTTTTTTTTTTTTTTTTTAATATGTAAGAGCATGTATGTGTTGTTCCCTGGGGTTCCCATCAGGTCTTTAGAAAGCTTGGTCCCTCTTACAGGAAGAGCCTCACACTTGGAACTCAGCTGGCACTGGCAAGAATAAGCCTGTAATCTGTGTCTTTCTTACAAAGCTTTCTCTCTGTGAGACAAAGTGATCTGTTCAACTATCAAAGTCATGACCTTTGGCTCACTGGCAGCAAACTCCAACCAACCAGCAGCTGAGAGCAGAGTGGAAGAATTCCCTCATAAATGTCTGCTTTAGCTCCATCCAACAGAAAATACACCATAGCCTCCAAAGCTAGAACACACTCCTTGTGAGAGATCAATTAAATCACAAGAACTGTTTTTATGAAAATCTGCCTTTCTGAATTTTAGAAATAAAAATCCTTTCCACAGTTTAGCAAGCCAGCAAAGCAAGACCTACACATGGAAATCCAGTCATTTATCATAGCAGTTATTTACAGTGGTTTTATTTAAACGTTCTTCAGCTTAAACCATTGCTATGGCCCCCTTTTTTTCTGTTCTTGAAATGTTAGAGAGAACTCACTTTTCATTCTTTGAGTTGTTTCAGATATTTTTAAAGCTACCTACTTAATAAGGCCCCGTATACAAAATGGGATACAAAATGACCTGAACATGATTGTGCTTGGGTGAAATATGCTGAATTTTATAAAAGGTTTAGTTCCTGTATAAACATCATGGCAACTATTTAGATTACTCAAAACATAGTTCTGTATCAGATCCATTGACTCAGTGCTCTCTGAGATTACTGTAAGTGAGTATTTTGCAGGGAAGACGGGCTTCATTAACAATTCTATGGGTTTTTTCAGACTTCTTTCCACCCCCATATAACATGGCACATTTATGAAATAGTTTTGTCTAATTGTTTCTTGAGACCTCGATATATCTAAAAGAAGCTGAACAGAAAAAGCCTTAGACAACAGCTAAAAGTTTAGAAAGAGACAAAAAGATATTTGTATTAAATACCCAAGCATAACAGCTTCTATATTTTTATCTCAAGAGTTTACTAAAGTGACTCCTGGAGACCAAGACAATAGCTCAGCTGTTATCTCATATGTTTATAGTTACAGTGTACAACACTGTGTATCATATAACTCTTAACTTTGCTGAGGAGCTGACATGACAAAAGAGAACCTATTATGCCTCTAACTTTAAATAATATTTCTAAAGGATTTCCCCCCCCGAAATAAGACCTAAATTGTGTCAACTTATTAGCAACATCTAATTCTGTATATTCTACATTAGTTAGTTTTACTTCCCCAACACAGATTGACCCATTTTCCCACATTTGAATTAGAATATGTCTAATTGTCATGCTGACAGTAATAATACCTATAAGTATTATTCTTAAATTTTACCCTCTAATATGTAATGCAAACCATTCAGTGGATTAACAAAAGTCTTTATATTATGGCTTTGCTATTTCTTTGTGCTATAAGAGGAACCCTTGCTTTCAATAATAAAAAGAAACTTAGAAGTTTACATTAGTACATAGCTTTATAGAATACAATTTCACATTTTATAACAATATAGCTCCTAAGTTATAAAAATATATAAACATCATTTGAGATCTAAAAATTTTTAAACTTTCTATTTTGATGTGTTTTGTTAACACTGTTTTTAAGATCATTTCCATTTTGCCAGCATTACCCTTTAGCTTTTGTGTGTATTGTCTTAGTCGCTCAGTTGTGCCCGACTCTTTGTGACCCCATGACTGCAATCCAGGTTCCTCTGTCCATGAGATTTTCCAGGCAAGGATACTGGAGTGGGTTGCCATTTCCTTTCAGTTCAGTTTAGTTCAGTTGCTCAGTAGTGTCTGACTCTTTGCGACCCTGTGAATCGCAGCACACCAGGCCTCCCTGTTCATCACCATCTCTCAGAGTTCACTTAGACTCACGTCCATTGAGTCCGTGATGACATCTAGCCATCTCATACTCAGTCGTCCCCTTCTCCTCCTGCCCCCAATACCACCCAGCATCAGAGTATTTTCCAATGAGTCAACTCTTTGCATGAGGTGGCCGAAGTACTGAGTTTCAGCTTTAGCATCATTCCTTCCAAAGAAATCCCAGGGTTGATCTCCTTCAGAATGGACTGGTTGGATCTCCTTGCAGTCCAAGGTACTCTCAAGAGTCTTCTCCAACACCACAGTTCAAAAGCATCAGTTCTTTGGTGCTCAGCCTTCTTCACAGTCCAACTCTCACATCCATACATGACCTCAGTAAAAACCATAGCCTTGACTAGACGGAGCTTAGTTGGCAAAGTAATATCTCTGCTTTTGAATTTGCTATCTAGGTTGGTCATGAATTTTCTTCCAAGGAGTAACCATCGTCTAATTTCATGGCTGCAGTCACTATTGGAGTGATTTTGGAGCCCAAAAAAATAAACTCTGACACTGTTTCCACTGTTTCCCCATCTATTTCCCATGAAGTGATGGGACTGGATGCCATGGTCTTCATTTTCTGAATGTTGAGTTTTAAGCCAACTTTTTCACTCTCCTCTTTCACTTTCATCAAGAGGCTTTTTAGCTCCTCTTCACTTTCTGCCATAAGGGTAGTGTCATCTGCATATCTGAGGTTATTGATATTTCTCCTGGCAATCTTGATTCCAGCTTGTGCTTCTTCCAGTCCAGCGTGTCTCATGATGTACTCTGCACATAAGTTAAATAAGCAGGGTGACAATATACAGCCTTGACATACTCCTTTTCCTATTCGGACCAGTCTGTTGTTCCATGTCCAGTTCTAACTATTGCTTCCTGACCTGCATATAGGCTTCTCAAGAGGCAGGTTAGGTGGTCTGGTATTCCCATCTCTTTCAGAATTTTCCACAGTATATTGTGATCCACACAGTCAAAGGCTTTGGCATAGTCAATAGAGCAGAAATAGGTGTTTTTCTGGAACTCTCTTGCTTTTTCTATGATCCAGCAGATGTGGGCAATTTGATCTCTGGTTCCTCTGCCTTTTCTAAAACCAGCTTCAACATCTGAAGTTCACAGTTCACGTATTGCTGAAGCCTGGCTTAAAGAATTTTGAGCATTACTTTACTAGCATGTGAGATGAGTGCAATTGTACGGTACTTTGAGCATTCTTTGACATTGCCTTTCTTTGGAATTGGAATGAACACTGACCTTTTCCAGTCCTATGGCCACTGCTGAGTTTTCCAAATTGGCTGGCATATTGACTGCAGCACTTTCACAGCATCATCTTACAGGATTTGAAACAGCTCAACTGGAATTCCATCACGTCCACTAGCTTTGTTCGTAGTGATGCTTTCTAAGGCCCACTTGATTTCACATTCCAAGATGTCTGGCTCTAGATGAGTGATCACATCATCATGATTATCTGGGTCATGAAGGTCTTTTTTGTACATTTCTTCCATGTATTCTTGCCACCTCTTCTTAATATTTTATGCTTCGATTAGTTCCGTACCATTTCTGTCCTTTATCGAGCCCATCTTTGCATGAAATGTTCCCTTGCTATCTCTAATTTTCTTGAAGAGATCTCTAGTCTTTCACATTCTGTTCTTTTCCTCTGTTTCTTTGCATTGATCGCTGAGGAGATCTCTTCTTGCTATCCTTTGGAACTCTGCATTCAGGTGCTTATATCTTTCCTTTTCTCCTTTGCTTTTCACCTCTCTTCTTTTCACAGCTATTTGTAAGGCCTCTCCAGACAGCCATTTTGCTTTTTTGCATTTATTTTCCATGGAGATGGTCTTGATCCCTGTCACCTGTACAGTGTCACAAACCTCATTCCATAGTTCATCAGGCACTGTATCTATCAGATCTAGGCCCTTAAATCTATTTCTCACTTCCACTGTATAATCATAAGGGATTTAATTTAGGTCATACCTGAATCGTCTAGCAGTTTTCCCTACTTTCTTCAATTTGAGTCTGAATTTGGTTATATGGAGCTCATGATCTGAGCCACAGTCAGCTCCTGGTCTTGTTTTTGTTGATTGTATAGAGCTTCTCCATCTTTGGCTGCATAGAATATAATCAGTGTTGACCATCTGGTGATGTCCATGTGTAGAGTCTTCTCTTGTGTTGTTGGAAGAATTTCCTGTAGCTTTGATAATTAGATAAATTCTCTCTTTCCTAAAAGGTCTGATTTGAGGTTTAGAGGATAAGGTTTTGTATATAACTGAGATATAAAGATGCACAGAACTTATAATATTGTCTTAAAATTATTTTCACACTCAAGGAAACACAAAGAAGGATAGATGTTTGCAATCATAGTTTGGTTTCAGATACAGTTTAAAGCCAGGCTGTAATTGACTTAATTGGGGAAGATTATTTAAGATCCCTGAGCATTGTTTCTCCATCTATAAATGAGAAAAAAATGTCTTAACTCACAATGCCATAGATGTGCAAAATGGCAAAGAGAATTTTTGTTTGTTTGTTTGTTTTACAAAATAATGATTATGTAGACAGTTTCAGATGACTTAGCACCTGTTTATCAGTGATGCTGGCCTGAAATTACATGTTTTGGTTAAGTCATAAAAGAGTGTACCTTTCTATTAATAAGAATTTGTCCATTTCTTCTACATTATCCATTTTATGTTGTATAATTTGCTTATAATAGTCTCTTCTGATCCTTTTATTTCTGTCATTTTGGTTGTAACTTCTCCATTTTCATTTGTGATAGTATTGGCTTAGACCTTCTCCCTTTTTTTTCTTCTATACTTTCCTGGTGGTGATCTCACTTCACCAGAACAGGAGCGCTTTAATATCAAAATTGATCTTACTTTTGGAAAACAATTATTTAGTTTTTGCCACTTGGAAAACATGACTTACACCACAGACATAACACTGGCAAAGAATACACAGAAAGATGTATAGCCTACACAGTGTCACTTCAGTTCAGTTCAGTTCAGTCACTCAAGTCATATCCGACTCTTTGTGACCCCATGAATCACAGCACGCCAGGCCTCCTTGTCCATCACCATCTCTCGGAGTTTATCCAAACTCTTGTCCATCGAGTCGTTGATGCCATCCAGCCATCTCATCCTTGGTCATCCCTTTCTCCTCCTGCCCCCAATCCCTCCCAGCATCAGAGTCTTTTCCAATGAGTCAACTCTTCACATGAAGTGGCCAAAGTATTGGAGTTTCTGCATTAGCATCAACACCCAGGACTGATCTCTTTCAGAATGGACTGGTTGGATCTCCTTGTAGTCCAAGGGTCTCTCAAAAGTCTTCTCTGACACCACAGTTCAAAAGCATCAATTCTCTGGTGCTCAGCTTTCTTCATAGTCCAACCCTCACATCCATACATGACCACAGGAAAAACCATAGCCTTGACTAGATGGACCTTTGTTGGCAAAGTAATGTCTCTGCTTTTGAATATCCTGTCTAGTTTGGTCATAACTTTCCTTCCAAGGAGTAAGTGTCTTTTAATTTCATGGCTGCAGTCACCATCTGCAGTAATTTTGGAGCCCTAAAAAATAAAGTCTGACACTGTTTCCACCTTTTCCCCATCTATTTCCCATGAAGTGATGGGACCGGATGCCATGATATTCATTTTCTGAATATTGAGCTTTAAGCCAACTATTTCACTCTCCTCTTTCACTTTCACCAGGAGGCTCTTTAGTTCCTCTTCACTTTCTGGCATAAGGGTGGTGTCATCTGCATATCTGAGGTTGTTGATATTTCTCCCGGCAATCCTTATTTCAGCTTGTGCTCCTTCCAGCCAAGTGTGTCTCCTGATGTACTCTGCATATAAGTTAAATAAGTAGGGTGACAATATGCAGCCTTGATGTACTCCTTTTCCTATTTGGAACCAGTCTGTTGTTCCATGTCCAGTTCTAACTGTTGCTTCTTGACTTGCATACAGATTTCTCAACAGGCAGGTTAGGTGGTCTGGTATTCCCATCTCTTTCAGAATTTTCCACAGTTTCTTGTGATCCACACAGTCAAAGGCTTTGGCATAGTCAATCAAGCAGAAATAGATGTTTTTCCAGAACTCTCTTGCTTTTTCCATGATCCAGCGGATGTTGGCAATTTAATCTCTGGTTCCTCTGCCTTTTCTAAAACCAGCTTGAACATCTGGAAGTTCACACTTACATGAGGTCAAAACCCAACAAAACTAAGCTCTTAATAATTGAAGTCAAAAGAGTGGTTATCTTTGTGGACGGGGATTTATTGAGTGGGAAGACCACAAGGGAGGCTTCTTGGGACTAAAAGTGGGTGGTTATACATACATGTTCACAAGTAGGATGTTATTCAGCTGTCGACTTCTTGAAGTTGTGCACTTTAGTGTTGAATATGCTATACATCAAATTTTCAAATTGTAATGCCATAGTTTTTTGAAGCCTCTTCTAAAATATGATGTGATTTCAATTTTTCTTCATGACTACAGAATGATTTTTACTCCTGATTGCATTTTCTGAGCCTATAAAATAGAAGTATTTTCTCCTTGGAATTGCAAGAAAAATGATAGAGGTGTTGGAGAAAGTTAACACCACACTGTATAAACAGCTGTTTTGTAATAAGATAGATTTTTGCAGCTTTTCTTTCTCTGTCCTACAGCTAGTTGTAATTTCTCCATTTTCATTTCTGATAGTATTCATTTATCAAAAGGATTCATTTATTAACTGGAGCATTTTATTATGTGACCATGAAGACAAGTAGGAAAAGCAGTTGATATTTGTTTCACTGCTATCCAGAGCAGTGCTGTCAAACAAAACTTTCTGTGATGAAAGAAATATTCTACGTCTGATTCCTTCAGTGTAGTAGCCACCAATCACATTGGCTGTTCGTACTTGAAATGAGGTTAGTGTGAGTAGGAAATTTAATCTTTAATTTTATTTAATTATATTTAGTTTAAATTCCCATATGTCTAGTGGCTACCATGTTAGCACCGTTCTAGAGCTTAAAAATAAATTTCATATAGTTTCTCATTTCTTAGAACAAAAATGCATGCATTATTTCCAGGTTACAAATGTTAAAACTAAAAGTAGAGGTAGCAAAGGGTTTTAAACAAGATCCCACAGGCATTAAATGGCACAATGGGGACTGGAATTTTTTCAAATACACTTCAATGTCTCTGGCTACCCCAGGTCACTATCATCTCTATATTTCTTTTCCTGTCACTTATTTACAAAAGTCTGTTTTTCTTCTCTGAATTTGTGTCATATTGCTAATTTTTTGATACCAAGAAATATATTTCTGATATTTAACCTTCATGTATACAGTATATCAGGGCACATATAAAGTTAATTGTAACTCCTTGTGGCAAGCCTAAATATGAATTGCTTCCTGAGATTAACAGTTGGTGAATCAAACAATAGGAATCCTATAGTCATGAGAAAACACCCACTAAAAATCCATTATTTAATTCAAAATTACTCTGAACACTTCTGCTACATCTTTAAGTATCTGGCTTTTGTTTGAAGATTCCTCTGAAATGCCTGCCTTTTATGATTCTATAGGAAAGGTGATCTTCTCATAATTGATTTTTATACCCATTTCAAAATTGTCTTATTCTGTCTTATATGATTTTCTATTACATATATATGTATATATACACGTGTGTTTGTGTGTACTATATTTTAGGTTAGGTTAAAAATATTATTTTGCAGTACTTCCCAGCCATTTTAATGTATTTTAATTTCTACAAGAGTTTTAAAACACAACTTTCTAAACTTCATTTATTTTTCATTAAAATTATACCCTCTTTGATCTTTACTTCTTAACTGATTTTACTAATTTCCATTTGTTCTGTAAGAAATTCCTGCCATCAGATGCTTTGCTACAAGAGAAATTTACATAATAAAAATGTTGATTTTTAATTTTATAAACACTAAAATGAAATATGATTACTATAAAGTGTGGAGCACATTTTAATGGTAACTGAAAACATCAAATTTAATATTACTTAGAATAAAAATAAATAATAAATTGTCATTTCTAAACTTCAAATACTTTAATGGCTCTTAGAATGAATCTTAAACATCTGCATGAGTCACAAATCTCGTATTTTCAGAACATTGCTCATCTCTAGTGTCATACCTTCTTATTCTTCGTTGAATCTTGTGACTGTTGAATTGTTATTTGTGATTCCTGGAAGGCTTTGCTCTCAGGGCTTGGCATGGCTGACTTCTTATCTCAGCTTAAGTATCACCTCTTCAGAAAGATAGTCCTTGACTGGCTAATCTGAAGCAATACCTACACTATCCTCTGTTCCTATGACTTCTTTTCTAATACATATATATCAAACATTTCTCCGATTTCATGTATAGTGGTTTCAGATTAGTAATAGAAATTAAGAGTTAAATTGATTTAACTGTGGTCACTGATGTAACTGAATATCAAGGTAGAAATCAACATCATTCAACTAAGACTGACTGCTCGGTTTCTCTAAGATTCCATCTTGGCTTCATTAGGGATATGGCAGTGGCAGCACAGCTATAGGAATTCCAACCATAGAAAGAAAGAAGCTTTTTTTTTTTTTTTTCATTTCTCTTAAGAGCAAGGCAACTTTTTCCTAGAAGTTAAGCACAATATTCTCCTCATGTTTCATCAGCTATGATTGTTTTATATTATTATTCCTGAAATGACATAAAGTTGGGTGAATGCAAAAACTGCTTTAATTAGGTTTGGGTTGCTTAACCAACTACTTGCAAAGAAATGAAATTGCTTTAAGAATTACTGTGTTCATACCTTTTACTGAGTGAGACATCAGCTTTCCCAGAAGTTTATGAGCTATATGAGAAAAGAGTAAACACCCCCCACCCCCAAAAAAAAAAATCAGAGCAAATAGATGCTGAGGAAGCAACCAATTTGCATTACTACCCAGTTTTCATTCTTCATGTCAACTCTAGCCATCTCAAATAATTTACTTATATGTTTTTAGACTGATTTTCTTTGTCCCCTCAAAAGGAATGCAAATCCACGAGAACAAGGATGTGGTATGTTTGGTTCACTGTTGTATCCTCCGAGGCTAAGTTTGACACCTGTCAAACTTATAATGAATACCTGGCATATAAATGAATACCTGTTGTAAAGAAAGAAGAAAAAAAAAAAGCCATTCCACCACTCCACTTGTTCTTTTCTCTAGTGAAATTCTACTCATTCTCTTTGTTTTAATTTTGATACATCACTTTCTCTATTAAAATTCTACTGACCTACCAAACTCAGTATTATAAACATCACAGAATAATTGTGTATTTAATCATCTGTGTCTGGCCATGAGCATAAACTCCAAGAAGCTGGTCTTTCTTTCTGACTTGGTCAGTGTTGAGCATTATTTCTACAACTCAACATATATTCTCTATATATTTGCTAAATAAAGCAGTAAATGAAGGAAACACTATATATAGGTTGTTTGAAAGTGTCCTTTCTTTCAACTAATGTTACACTTGGGGCAGAAAAAGTATAGGAAGCATCAGTTTAGATATAGATATGGCAGCCCACCTGTTATAGTCTAAGGTGGTAAAAGCCTATAATCACCATAAGTAATACATATAAGTTAAAAATGTGTAACAAACAAGCAGACAGATGTCAATACTGGTGTTCACAAGTGTATGGAGGTCCCTGGTTGGATCAGGGAGGTGTCAGCACCTCCCACGCGTGCTCAGCCTGGTCGTTAGGCTGACTGTTGCTCCTCTTTGCCTGAATAAAAGTAACCTGTCTCCACTGAGGTCGTCTTCCTTTCATCGTTGTCTCCTCTCAATCTATACCTTACATTTTTGGTGCCGAAACCTGGGAGAGGGTAAGGCACTCACCTCTCTCTCCCTCTCTTTCTCCCTCTCTCATTGTTTTCCCTTATCCCAGCATCTGGGAGCATGGCTACCTTGCAAGCTCACTTTCTGCCAGGGCTCATAAGCTCCCTTCGGGGACGCCCTGTGCCTTTGTAAGCAGTGCAGACCTTGTCCTAAGGTTTTATTGGTGACTCACGTACCCCCAGGCCTCCAGCTCTATCCCTCTCTTCTTTCTCTCTCTGATGACCTCTGCAACAAGGAACCCTTGCCATTCGACCACTCTGCATCCAACATTCCACTCACTCCGGCCCCTAGATTAAGGTAAGATCTGGATAGTGTTTTAGAGGTACCCTAGAATACTGTCCTCTCCGGATCCTGGGGACCCCCGGCATAAGGTCACTGGTAAGCAACAGTGGGGAATGCTCCACCTTGATACAGAGCTCTTCTCTCATAACTCTTATTCTGACTATGGATGACAACTCAAACTCACAATAGGAGCCTCTGATTGCCTCCCAGTCATGGGGTCCGGCCAGTCTATTCCAAAAGATTCCTCTCTGTCCTGCGTCCTCAAAAATCTCAAACCACTCTTAGTCACTGAACTCAAAACTAGCTGCTTGAAATGGCTCTGCATACAGATCTGGCCTCAGTACCAATTGGACAATCAAAACCACTGGCCTGAATTCAGCACACTTGACTTTTACATCCTTCAAAATCTTACCAACTTCCTCAAATGGAATGGCAAGTGGTCAGAGGTCCCAGATGCCCAAGGCTTTTGGGCCCTTTTGGAGCAGGCCCTCCCTATGCAAGGCCCGCTTCACCCACGAGGTCCTTCTATACACCTTGCCTTCCAAGCAAAAGGGCTCTTCTTCTTCAACAGCCAGCCATGACCTCCCACACCCCTGAGTTCGACCCTGCGGATGAGCCCCTCCCTACCAGCCACACCATCAAACCCCCCCTTCCCCCTCACCAAACGCACATACTGACTCTGAAACATCTCCTGAGTCTCCCTCAACCCCACTACCCCATTTATTCAATTCCCCCCTCCCCACTTCCCTCCCCCCTGCCACACAATCACATACCCAGCACATGTTTCCCCTGAGAGAGGTGGCAGGACCAGAGGGTCCCACCCGAGTCCATGTGCCATTTTCATTGTCAGACATGAGTCAGACTGAAGAAAAGTTAGCATCATTTTCTGAAAACCCCACCAAATACAGAAAAGAATTCCTGAGGCTTACCCAGGCCTATAACCTCACATGGAGTGACATATATTATATTCTAAATGCCACTCTCACTCCAGATGAAAAAAGACCATATCTGGCAAGTGGCAAAAGCCCATGCTGATCACTTACCTAACCAAGACCATGCTAACCCAGTTGCTGATGAGATTGTGCCTCAATTAGGACCCCACTGGACATACTAGCCCGGTGACCCAGGCACTAGGAAACTCAATCACATGATCATCTGCCTCCAGAAGTGAAGTGAAGTCGCTCAATCATGTCCGACTCTTTGCGATCCCATGGACTGTATACCACTAGGCTCCTTGGTCCATGGAATTTTCCAGGCATGAATACTGGAGTGGGTTGCCATTTCCTTTTCTAGGGGATCTTCCCAACCCAAGGATCAAACCCAGGTCTCCCTCATTGTAAGCAGGCACTTTACCATCTGAGCTACCACGGAAGCAAATGCCCATATCCATGTCAATTATAAAGTCAGGGAAGTCACCCAAGGGGTGGATGAAAATCCAGCCTTATTCCTGGCACACTTCACCAAGGTTGTCCAGAAGTATACCAACCTAGATATCACCACCCCTGCTGGGTTACTCTGCCTTCATGTTCAGTTCATCAGCCAGTCTGTCCCTGACATTAGATGCAAGCTTCAAAAACTAGAGAAGGGCCCTGAGACACTCCCCCGCCCCACCCCACCCACCAACCCTCAAAGGAACTCCTAGGAGTAGCCTTCAAGGTGTTCAGTAATAGAGAAGAGGAGACTAAAAGAGAGGAAGACCATGAGAGAAAAGCTAAACATGCCTTTTTGGCAGCAGCAGGTGATAAGTGAGTGAGTGAAGTCACTCAGTCGTGTCTGACTCTTTGCAACCGCATGGACTATAGCCTACCAGGCTCCTCCATCCATGGGATTTTCCAGGCAACTGGAGTGGGTTGCCATTTCCTTCTCCAGGGGATCTTCCCAACCCAGAGATCCAAACCTGGTCTCCCGCACTGTAAGCAGATGCTTTACTGTCTGAGCCACCAGGGAAGTCTGGTTAAGCACCAAAGAATTGATGCTTTTGAACTGTGGTGTTGGAGAAGACTCTTGAGAGTCCATTGGATTGCAAGGAGATCCAACCGATCCATTCTGAAGGAGATCAGCTCTGGGATTTCTTTGGAAGGAATGATGCCAAAGCTGAAACTCCAGTACTTTGGCCACTTCATGTGAAGAGTTGACTCATTGGAAAAGACTCTGATGCTGGGAGGGATTGGGGGTAGGAGGAGAAGGGGACGACAGAGGATGAGATGGCTGGATGGCATCACTGACTTGATGGACTTGAGTCTGAGTGAACTCCAGGAGTTGGTGATGGACAGGGAGGCCTGGTGTGCTATGATTCATGGAGTCGCAGAGTCAGACACGACTGAGCAACTGAACTGAACTGAACAGAATTAAGGGAAGAGATTCAGCCTGGCCCAAGTCATCCCAGACCTGAGCTTAAGACTTGCCCCTCTCCCCCCGGACCTTGCTTCTGATGCAACCAGCCGGGACACTAGGCGAAGGCATGCCTGACCCCACAGCCCCCCCTCAAAAGCGTTCCTGACCTGTGGCCATTGGGGACACTGGAAGATGGATTGTCCCCAGGGATAACTTGGTGCCCCTGGGGATGTTCCTAACTCCCAGACTGGGAGGGTGGAATGTCCACAGGGACACTCTGGCGCCCCTGAGGAGGTCCTCACATCTCCCCAGACTCTCGGCCCAAGCCTATGAGAGTTGTTCCAATGATGGGACCTGGGTTCCAGCACCCTGGCCTGTGTCTCAGACATGAGTTAGGAACTCAGGATTGATGAGATAGTGGCTGGGAGAAAGATCTCCTTCATAGTAGACACAAGAGCCGCCTTCTCTCTCTTAACCTCCTACTCTGGCCCAACCCAAAACTCAGAGATCACAATCAAGAGGATTTCTGGAGTCCCTCTGAGTCCAAGAATCAGCCTTCTATTACTCTGTCAACTTGAAAACTTGACCCTCATACACTCATTCTTCATAATGCCTCAGTGCCCAATGGTTCTCCTAGGGGGAGATTTGTTATCCAAATTAGTGGTTTCTATTATCATAACACATCTTGATGCAGTATCTATGTTCTGCATGCAGATGGCACCTGGACCATCCCTGTCCCCAACCCCTGACCTTCCCTTAGACCTACCCACCATAGACCCCTGAGTCTAGGATACTGATCACCTATCCATAGCCAAACATCATCCCCTAGTCCACATTACCCTAAAAGACCCCTTGACTATAATCATCCAACAACAGTACTCTCTCATCCTGGAGGCCCACAAGAGGCTTAAGCCTATCATTGGCCATCTTCTTCAAGCCTCCATCTTAATTCCTACCCATTCACCACACAACATCCCCATCCTGGCAGTAAGGAAGTGACCAAACTCTTGGAGACTGGTCCAAGACCTACGAAAAAAATCAATGGGGCCATCATACCAACATTCCCAGTAGTCTCTAATCCTTACACTCTTCTGTCCACCATTACCCTGACTACAACTTTCTTTATGGTATTAGACCTCAGAGATGCCTTCTTCATCATCCCCCTTCACCCCCTCTCCCAACCCTTCTTCACCTTCACCTGGCAGGACCCTGAGACACATGTCTCCCAACAATTAATGTGGACAGTTCTCCCCCAAGGGTTCAGAGACAGCCCCTACTTTTTAGACAGGCTTTACAAAAGGACATACAGATACTTGACCTGGCCCCTAGTTACCCCCTCCAATACCTAGATGATCTCCTCCTTCATAGCCCAACCTGAAAACTCTGCCTCCAACACACTGCCAAACTCCTCGGGACCCTGGGGTCCTGGGGTTATCGGGTATCCTGATCCAAGGCCCAAATAACCCAGGCAAAAGTCACCTACCTGGGACTTTCCCTATCCCACCAGCAAAGAACCATTCCTCCAGAAAGAATCCAGGCCTTAACTGACTGTCCTCCAAAAACAAAACAGGAACTCCTGTCTCTCCTCTGCCTCCTAAATATTTTTCTGTATCTGGATCCCTAATATTTCCCTCATTGCAAAGCTGCTCTATGAGGCAACTAAAGGATCCCTAGATGAACCCCCCCTCGCTAGCCTGTTGTATTCACTAGCTCACCCAGAGCCTCCTCCAAGTGCCAACTCCACTTGCCAGATTACACCAGGCCATTTTTTTCTTTGGCCATTCCAACCAAGGACAGGCCCTGGGACTTCTATGCCGGGAGACACCTGGGCTCCCATGGCTTATTTATCAAAATAATTTGACATGGTGACCAAGGGGTGGCCTCCCTGTATATAAGCCATGGGTGCCATCGCAGCCCTGGCACCTGAAGCAAACAAATTCTCTAGGCATGACCCTTTAACAGTCTGTTCTTCACACATCCTCTGAGACCTACTATCACACCCGGCTTTTCTCTCCCTTACCACTTCCAGGATACAGATTCTACATGCCTTTTTCCTCAACACCCAACTCGTGTTCTCTCCCTGCACCCCCCTTAGCCCTGCCAGTGTATCACCCACACCTTCTACAGCAGGCCTTCCCCTGCATAACTAGTCTAACAGTGGGTCTTACCCAAAATCCCTTCCAACACTTGACAAGTCAGCCCATCTTAGACCCTAACACCCCATACTGGTTCATTGATGGAAGCTCTCAAAATCCTCACCCTTCGCAGCAAGATATGCCATCATCCAGGGAGACCTTCATCACAACCATGGGACATAGATAATTGAAGCCTCACCTCTGCCACCTCACGCCACCTCCCAACAGGCAGAACTAATAGTCCTCACCTGAGCTTTGACCCTGGCTAAAAATCTGAGTTAACATCTACACAGACTCCAAATATGCCTGTAACATCCTTCACTCAAACATCCTAATACAGAGGGAAATGGTTCCTCACCCAAAAGGGATCCCCCATTATTAATTCTGATGCGACCCCAAACTTCTAGAGGCTGCACTCTTGCCAGACAGAGCTGCCATCTTCCACTGTAGGGGACATCAAAAGGGGAGTCTCGTAGCATCCTACAACAATACCACAGACCAAAAGCACAGGAGTTAGCCCTGTCCCATCCCACCTTCCAGTCCCTGTCATCTTAGCCCTGACCCCATCCGACCCTCCCACCACCAGAGAAATTCTCTCCTATCTATACTCACTCTTCCATCCTTTGTCCAAGGTACTCCAACAGTTCATCCACAACCACTTCCCCACATCGACGGCTGACCAAAAATATTTGGATGACCTTACCTGTTCCTGACAGACATGTCAACAAACTTATCTCAGTCCCAACCTTAAACCTACATCTTTTCCAACCCATCAAATGCGAGGCAGTCTCCCACCACAAGATTGACAGACAGACTTTACTCATATGCTCCAGTTCGGACAGTCATATCTCCTGGTCTTTGTAGACACATTTTTGGGATAGGTAGAAGCATTTCCCACCACAAACAAAAAGCCCACACTGTGGCCCAGGTTCTCCTCACAGAAATCAACCCCTTGGGTTAAGCCCCTTTGAAGTTATGTTTGGAAGACCCATAATCCCTCCCAGACTTCCCCCTAAACCTCCTCCCATACCAAACTCCCTATACTCCTCTCTGCTAGCAAAACCCTGCAGTGCCCTCTGGGAATATGTCAACCACAACTTACCTTCTCTTGACTCCCAAACCCCCTCACCCCTTCTACAAATTGGAGACATGGTCTATCTGTCTGAAAATCTCCAGGGTGACCTAACTCTAAAGTGGCAGGGACTATTCAAAATCATCCTCCTTACCCCAACTGCAGCTAAGCTCAAAAGGTTGCTTTCTGGGTACACACTCTGTTGCCTAAAAGGATTACCTCCAGTTCTGCGCTGCTCCCCCTTAATGGACAGGTCTCCCTCACAGGGCACACCTCCTTAAAAATCACCCAGCAACAACCTCTATTGACCATCCAAGAAGATCCTGAATGATCTGGACACTCTTCAACCTACAATTGTGCCTGACCCAACTACTTGGTGTCATCTGCATATCTAAGCTTATTGATATTTCTCCCAGCAATCTTGATTCCAGCTTGTGCTTCTTCCAGCCCAGCATTTCTCATGATGTACTCTGCATATAAGTTAAATAAGCAGGGTGACAATATCCAGCCTTGACGTACTCCTTTTCCTATTTGGAACCAGCCTGTTGTTCCATGTCCAGTTCTAACTGTAGTTTCCTAACCTGCATATAGGTTTCTCAAGAGGCAGGTTAGGTGGTCTGGTATTCCCATCTCAGAATTTTCCACAGTTTCTTGTGATCCACACAGTCAAAAGGCTTTGGCATAGTCAATAAAACAGAAATAGATATTTTTCTGGAACTCTCTTGCTTTTTCCATGATCCAGTGGATGTTGGCAATTTGATCTCCAGTTCTTCTGCCTTTTCTAAAACCAGCTTGAACATCAGGAAGTTCATGGTTCACAATTTGCTGAATCCTGGCTTGGAGAATTTTGAGCATTACTTTACTAGCATGTGAGATGAGTGCAATTGTGCAGTAGTTTGAGCATTCTTTGGCATTGCCTTTCTTAGGGATTGGAATGAAAACTGACCTTTTCCAGTCCTGTGGCCTCTGCTGAGTTTTCCAAATTTGCTGGCATATTGAGTGCAGCACTTTCACAGCATCATCTTTCAGGATTTGAAATAGCTCACTGGAATTCCATCACCTCCACTAGATTTCTTTGTAGTGCTTTCTAAGGCCCACTTGACTTCACATTCCAGGATGTCTGACTCTAGGTGAGTGATCACACCATCGTGATTATATTGGTCGTGAAGATCTTTTTGTACAGTTCTTCTGTGTATTCTTGCCACCTCTTCTTAATATCTTCTGCTTCTATTAGGTCCATACTATTTCTGTCCTTTATCAAGCCCATCTTTGCATGAAATGTTCCCTTGGTATCTCTAATTTTCTTGAAGAGATCTCTAGTTTTTCCCAACTATGGCCTCTCCTAAATCCTCCCTCTGACAACTGACACCTGACCCGCCTTCTTAACTCCTCCTTCCAATTCTTCCAACACACACAACACACATCCCAGTGCTGGATATGCATGTCACTGTCTCCATCACCACACAAAGAAATCCCTTTACCCTCCACATGGTTGTCACAGGGCAACTATACCTTCCCTCCCCAACAAAACACCACACAACTCATTGGCCTAGTTTCTGACAATATCCTTCTTTGAGCCCCTTCAGACCTAACCTGTATCAACTACTCTAGCTCCAACTACACTGGTATTACAAACTCCACTTCCTCTTTCTGTTCCACTTGGGTTCTCTGGAACAGCACAGATAATTGCACCAACCTGGGAATCTTCAATCTATATGGGAGCTACTCATATTCATGTCTTCCCCCTGACCCCCTGAACCTTGCATCTTAGTCTTCCTGACCCTGGGTCTAACAATCCTCAAATAATAAGAGATACAACAGATAGTCGACCCCCAAGTGGAGCATTCCCACAGGAAAAAAATGAGCTATCATGGCCCCCTCCTGATTGGGACCAGCATAGCGGCAGCCCTGGGCACAGGGATTGGGGGCATCTTGACCTCGGATGCCCCCAGACCCCATTTCTACTACAAGCAATCCCAAGAACTTAATGAGGATATGGAACAGGTGGTGGAATCCTTTGTTTCAGTCCAAAGACCAATTAACTCATTAGCTTCTGTGGCCCTACAAAACAGATGAGCCCTGGACCTTCTCACCATGGAAAAGGGAGGAACCTGCCTTTTCCTAAGAGAGGACTGCTGCTATTTTGTTAACGAAACAGGGCTAGTCCAGGAAAGGGACAGAATCAAACACCGCAAAAAAAAAAAAAAAAGAGTTATAAAATCTTTCCACTCCCCAAAGCCTGTTTCAACTGGCCCTCCCTTGGGTTGCTCCCTTTCTTGGGACCATTAGTACTTATTATTTTACTTATTTGGTCTGTGTTTCTTCAATCTCTTTTGAAGGTTTCTCCAATATCAGATTTGGGCCATCTATCGAGTCAAGACCATTCTCTTTCTTGAGAGCCTCACCTCAACACAGGAAAAAGGGGACCCTCGGCCCTAGGACAGTCCTCCATTCCAAATCCAGAGCTGTCGCCCCGACCCAGAAGGAAGTAGCTAGAGAGATACAGCACCCTTTTTCCCCATCTTTTTACGATTTCATGGTCTGGAATGAAGGAGTCCCTGGGTCTAGAAAAGACGATAAAGACCTCAAAGGCCTTGGGGCTGGAAAAAGAAGATAATGACCTCAAGGGCCCTTGCTGAACCACATGATTTCAGGGATGACAAAACTGAGCTTTAAGTCCCACTCTGATACTCCAGGCAGATTATATCCGCCTAGGACCCTACACCCCAGGCCCCAGGAACACCCACCCTGGTTCATCCGCAAACTGCCATCTCAGCTACAGATTACCCAGAATGCCCTGCCTAACTAAATCTTCCTGTATCGCTTCTGAAAAACCTCCCCTTAAATGTGAAGTCTCCCTGATCCCGCACATGCTCGGCCTGGTTCTTAAACCAACAGTCGCCCCTCCTTGCCTGAATAAATTTAACCTGTCTCCATTGAGTTAATCTTCCTTTCTTCATTGCCTCCTCAGGAACTAAACCTTACACATAGGAAGACTGCTGAAGTCTGACTGGGCCTAACTAAATAAAACTGATTATACACTCTAGCCCTGTGCTTTAAAACAAACAAACAAACAACAACAACAACAAACAGCTTTCAGTGCTCAGAAATAAAGAGGTCTTCAGATAACTGACAACAAGAGTAAGTTTTTTAATTTATGATGAGAGAGAGCTGTGACATGAATCATAGTAATTGAAGTCTAGATTATCACAGCATTCATTCCTTGGTTTATGCTATATGAAAAGTCAATCATCCGAAGTATGCTTTGTGTGAAATCACTCAAAGCGTGTCCGACTCTTTGCAACCCCATGGACTGTAGCCTACCAGGCTCCTCCCTCCATGGGATTCTTCAGGCAACAGTACTGGAGTGGGTTGTCATTTCCTTCTCCAGGGTATCTTCCCAACCCAGGGATCGAAGCCAGGTCTCCCGCATTCCAGGCAGACACTTTAACCTCTGGGCCACCAGGAAGTCTTTTACACTTACTAAAGCAGCAGTATGCTTTAGTAACTGTAAAAAGACAAAAACCATCTACCTATGAATGTGTGAATGTATGTGTCTATATCATCTATAGTGTGTAGTTAAGACATATTAAAATTCTTTCCCATGATATAAATAACGGCCAGTTATATGAAGATGAAAGTCAGTTGATCAAAACAATTTTAGCCAAAATAATTTGAGAAAACTTCTCAGAGTTTGCCCAGTTCAACCAAAATATTTAAATACTTAACTAAAATATTATAAAATTCGGCTTTAATATCCTCTTGCTTTCTGTTTTATTTTTTCTTATGATCCTAAGCTTATATTTCACTTTATGCTCTTATGTATGAATACCTTTTATGTCACAGATTTAACTACCAATTAGACTGTTTCTACAACAGTTTTTATAGCTTGTTTCTACAACACCTTCCTTCTCAGAAAATTTGCATCACATTCACACTTTTTCTTTCTCTTAGTCATTTGGAGCAAGCTGGGTTTTCATTAAGTGTGAATTCTGTGGTTAAAACTTCTGTGTAAACTTTGAAATATACTTCATTTGAGCCCCAAAGAAGGAACAATGTGATATACTGTTTTATTTTTTGTTCTTCACTTTGTCAAGAAATTTACTCAAGCTTGGAATTTCATAAAACTTTTGATGTCAACTCATGTTACCAACCACTTTTTCTATTGCTTTATTCAGCTGGACTCCTTGTTGACTAGGGCTTCTGACAACTGTGAAAACACTTTTTTTGTTTTTTTGAGTCATTTTAAAAGAGATTGGTTAATTTTGCTTTGTAGTTCTTGGTATATTATAAGGCATCCTCAATATGTCATTGCTCTGGAAATGCATATATTTTCATATAAGTGCGTGTTGTTTTCTTTTTAAAAAAATTTTTTGATGGTCTTCTTGATGTAATGAGAGAGGTTGACTTCATTTCTAAATATACCAATGTGGTATAACCAAAATAATATTGACTGAATATAGGAGAGAATTACAGATGTGTTTGTCATTGAACATTTTTCATGGAAACTTAAGATGTTCATATTTTACTTGAGGATAGGACATTTCTATTTTAAATAAGATAATATCTTCTCAAATTTAACTAAAAAATCTTAGTAAACGTTTTTAAATAAGTTAAAAAAATTGGCAGGAGATGGCATGACTAGATTATGTAACAGTTGGTATCAGCATATGGAAAACAGGGAATTTCCTTCATTCATTTCTTAGGTTTGCCAGGAGCAAATTAGGATGGTCTTCAAAACTATAGCAGGATTAATCATAACAATTTTCTTATCCATGCTAGCCAGTGGTAATTACCTGAGTAAGGAAGACTTACAGATTGATATCAGAACCTAATACACACACACACACACATCTCAAGGTGGACCAGGTCCTATGTGATTATTTCTATAAACATATAATGCTCCTCGTAAGAGAACTGAGTCATTAGCATTACTTAAGGAACTCAGTGTTAAAATATACTTATTTTTGTCTGCATTTGCTGCATTGGCACAGCACGGAGGAATGAATGAGCCATTGCTGCTCTTGCTGCTGCCGCATGGACACGGCTGCCTCTAAGAGTGCCACTTCTTTCCCTGTGCTCCATCAGTTTTAGACTTCTTGACACCACTGTCATCTCCAAAATGCTGAATGAAGGAGAATCTTAAAATGTCACCCTACTCTCCAGTCATCAGACAGGAAAAGCATATCAGGAGAAAGGTTAAAAGGGAGAAAGTGCATTTAAAAAGTTAAATATAACCTGATAATCCAGCCAAACAAAAGTGGGTACAAATTGTGGTCACAGTGACATGATTTCTAAACCTTGCTAGTTTGTCCTTTATAGCTGGATGACCTCATCATCCCCCTCCCCCATTCTCCTCATTGTATGTCATGTTCTTTCCTCTGTAGTCCTTAGTTCTAAAACGTGAAAAGACCCCCCATTGCCATTGTATCAGTACCTCCTAGAAGGACTTTATTCTGCTGGTGCCTCAAAACTGCAAATCACTCATGGTGACAGTGACCATATGTTATGTTTTTAATTTTCTGTGTTGACAAAACCGTCTAAATTCCTCAGATTGACTGCTAGAGATAGCTATAAACATGCTACTGAGGAAAGTATATTTAACCCCCACCCCTTTCCTTTTGCCTTAGAATTTGACAGATATCTGCCAGCTCTAGCTATGCTCAGAGCAAGCAATTTAATTTACTTAGCATTCTTCCATCTCTGAAAAATGTGTATACTTGTCTCAATTGGAGCCTTCTCCTTAATAATGAAGAATACATCTTCTCTCCTTCTAGAGGCTCAGTGATGTAAAGGGCCACAGGACTGCTGTAGCAAGTTTACTGTCTCATGACATGTGGACTAAAATATTCATTTTTGCTTCAGTGCTTGCTTTACTGAGTATAACCCAGCAATTAACAACTACTGCCACTCCCCAGACTGTATATTTGGCAAAAGATATAATCAACAAACAGTTACCTACCACATCTGCCTCTCTATGCCACATCTGCCACATCTCTCAGTTTCCCTCTGAACCACCACATACTTAGCAAGCAGGTCAGTACCTGAGATTTCTTAATATCACCCACTATGAACAGCAATTAAAGGTTGGAGAAGATTTCCTCTGCATATATCCAGTCCCAACCTTTTTCTCTGGCTTCTTCATGGCTTAGATCAATATGGGAGGGAAGTAGGAAGTCCCAATTGCCTCCACATTCAAGTCACAGTCTCCATATCAGTTTTACTGTTAATATGTTGATTTTATCTCATCCCTGTATCAATTCCTCAATTAGTTTACAATCTAAATAGTAGAAATACGTTCCTGCAAACTGCAGTACATTCATTTTTGTGAAACTGCTGATCTCTCTATCCCATCCTGTCTCTTCTCTACTATGAGGCCATATCTCATTTTAATTCATTTTCTAAGTAGAATAGTTTAAAACATTTTTTTCTTATCAGAGTCTTTCACTCTAAATGTTTTATCAGTGTATTTTGCTAAACAAAGAACAGCTCCCATCTAAATAAATTTTGACTTCGACCATGACTATTTTATCTTTTCATTGTTAATGGATCTTAGTCTTGCCTTGTCCATTTGCTTGATGCATAACTTGTAAGTGTTGATGTGTTATTCCTTGTCACTTAGGAAACAATAAATAATCATTCTATATAATTAGCAAAATGTTGCTTGAACTTGTAGTACTTCAGCTTTTTATTCTCTGAGAGTTTTGTGTGTACATTCTGAGTAGAAAACTAATGAACAAGAAAATTTTAAAAAAAGCAAAACAACACAGAAGAGCTCTCCCACTTTTTCTCATTTCTGCCTCAGCTCATTAGTTGGGAAAGTTTTAGTTGTATATAGGTATCTACCTTTGATCCACTTATCATTAATCTTCCACATAGAAGGAGAAGGGATGTTTTTAGAGTCAGAAACTGGGAAGAGTTTCAGAGTAGACATATCTGAGGCTACTTGAGACACTCTCTTGAATGAGCTTACCCACAGGCTACACTTGTTTTTCTCCATGCTACTTCTGTGCTGTGATCTTACCCAGGCAGCTCTGCCCTTGTTGTGGGATACAGCCATTGTCCAGAAATTCAACCTCTGAATGCGTGGTTTGGTTCCATTCAGGAAAAAAAGCAGAAGTCCAGTTGAACTTTAAATTCAGTCCTGAAATCTAGCTTTACATACAATGAAGTTGTTCATAGCCTCCTTATCTAGCTCCTGTATCTATTTTCAAATTGCTACAGAATCTAAATGCAAGAACTGATGAGAAATAAGGATATTTCAAGCTATAATGTATTATTTATGTAGGGTTTGATACTCTTTCCCTGTGGGATTATGGAAGGTATTTAAACTCATTTATTTAACTGGATTCTTGTTTGGCTAGACAGAGAGTTGAAAATTGACATCTAAGTATTGATATGTATGGAAACAATGGTAATTCTTGCTTAGCAGTAGTTACCATAAGAAACCAAGAATAGCTGAAATTGGTGAAGTTTAGTGCTAGAGACTGAACTCTATTCCTCTCAAAATTCATATGTTGACATTCTAGCCCTCAATATATTGGTATTTAGAGATAGTGCCCTTGGGAGATAGATTTAGATGAGATCAGGAGGGTAGGGCCCTCATAAGAGATTAGTGCCCTTAAAGGAAGAGATATTAGAGAACTTTATTTTTATTTTCTGCCATGTGAGGAAGGTGGTTTTATAAGCCAGAAAGAGAGCTCACACCAGAACTCGATCGTGTTGACATCCTGGCCTGACTTCCAGCCTCTGGAACTGTGGAAAAGAAATCTCAGTCACCTAAGCCATCCAGTGTATAGTATTTTGTTATGGCAGCTGATAGTAATTACATTAGCAAAATTACATTAGCAAAACTTTCTAGTGGCATGGTAGGGAACAAGGAGCGTGAAGCTTTCATTCACGCTCCTTGTTCTTACATTCTCTGAGATTTTATGGAACAAGTGGTTTATTTTATGCCTTCTGAAGAAATCTTGTTTTTTGACTACATATCACAGAAAGCCTATAGATGTTTTCCAGAAGTAAAGGAATAAGTTTGGATATGGTTTCAGTTCAGTTCAGTTGCTCAGTCATGTCCAACTCTTTGGACCCCATGAATCGCAGCACACCAGGCCTCCCTGTTCATCACCAACTCTCGGAGTTCACTCAGACTCACGTCCATCGAGTCCGTGATGCCATCCAGCCATCTCATCTTCGGTCATCCCCTTCTCCTCCTGCCCCCAGTCCCTCCCAGAATCAGAGTCTTTTCCAATGAGTCAACTCTTCGCATGACATGACCAAAGTACTGGAGTTTCAGCTTCAGCATCATTCCTTCCAAAGAAATCTCAGGGCTGATCTCCTTCAGAATGGACTTGCTGGATCTCCTTGCAGTCCAAGGGACTCTCAAGAGTCTTCTCCAACACCATAGTTCAAAAACATCAATTCTTCGGCACTCAGCTTTCTTCACAGTCCAACTCTCACTTCCATACATGACTACTGGAAAAACTATAGCTTGACTAGATGGACCTTTGTTGGCAAAGTAATGTCTCTGCTTTTTAATATGTTATCTAGGTTGGTCATAACTTTCCTTCCAATGACTAAGCGTCTTTTACTTTCATGGCTGCAAGAGGAATGTAACTGATGGTGATGTGAAGAACAAAAAGAAAGACAGAGGTATAAAATGTATAGTCAAATTAGTGACTGCTTCATTGAGCAGTAGTCACCTGGGGGTGGAGTATATCAATGTAAGTGGGGATAGAGAACAAGTCAGATCCTAAAATAATTTCTGAGAAAGTATCAATAGAATTTCTTTAATAATTTAATATATCAAGCTGAATTAAAATAATTCACCCTTTTTATTTCTATGCCTCTACATTGATGAATACAATCAAGTTAAATTATTAAGGACAATGATCTTCTCAAGAAAAACAGGCAAACAGGACCATGGGATGACCTCTGTCCTTTCTTAAGTACCCTTTGTCCAGAGAGCACTGAAAGTGTCTGCAGTAGGATTCCTTTTCTTATCATCGATTACTCCTGTGATACATATGTTATCCTAGTATAGCATGTTTTGTATATCTATACTGTAAAGTTGAGAAAAGCTCACCTTACTGCTCTTTTCATTGTTATTTTTTTCTCTCTACTTTCTAATATAGAGATGTTCATATCTAATAGTAAGAACCTGTAAGTCATAGTGTAGCTTTAAGAAGATCTGTTACTGGAGATAAAAAACACTAGTAGGAGTCAAGACACCTCACTTAAACTCCCTTTTTCAGTCACTCACTATGTATTTGAAAAATAGTCATAATATTAGTATGTCTTATTAGACTGAGAGTAAAATCCTTAAGGAATCCTCATGTGCCACTCAAATCCAGATTTTTTCCCCTCTTCTAGCAAAATTAGGAGCTACAGTATTAAATGTAAAATGTTCAAATATTGTTTGATGAATGAGTATTCATGCCAAGTGTGTGTTCCATTCATTACATATAATATCACTGTTTAATCCTTATATGATTATATCTAATTTGCCTATTTATTCCCAAGCCTTACTCTGAGGCTAAGCATATGACAGATGTTCAACAAATGTTTATTTAACTGAAAACTCAAATCTTCCTGGTTTCATATTCTTCATTTGTAAAATGAGAGTGCTGGAACACTTGATTTCTAAGATCCCTCCAAACTTTGAAAGTTCTATAACTGAGCACAGGGTGGAGTTTATTAGTCTTAATTTCATCTCAAGGATAATATTAAACTCATAACCAATATTAAAAAGATGGCTGGAAAATAAGAGATTTAATGAGTACATGTTGAACATATGAAATGCCTCATTAATTCATCTATACAAATTTCATCAACAGTATAGTACAGATAGGACTTCCCAGGTGGTGCTAGGGGTAAAGCAGCTGCCTGCCAATGCAGGAGATGTGATACTCGGGTTCGATCCTTGGGTTGGGAAGACCCCCTGAGGAAAGTCACTGGCAACCCACTCCAGTATTTTTGCCTGGAGAATTCCATGGATAGAGGAGCCTGGCAGGTTACACTTCATAGGTTCACACAGAGTTGAACACAACTGAGGTAACTTAGCATGCATACATAGTACAGATATCACCAAGGGAATAGGAGAGACTTTAACAACTTTCTTGGTTACAGAATGGCACAGATATAATTTATTCATACATATGCCTAGATCAGGAGAAGGCAATGGGAACCCACTCCAGTACTCTTGCCTGGAAACTCCCATGGACGGAGGAGCCTGATGGGCTGCAGTCCAGGGGGTCGCTAGGAGTCAGACACGACTGAGCAACTTCACTTGCACTTTTCACTTTCATGCATTGGAGAAGGAAATGGCAACCCACTCCAGTGTTCTTGCCTGGAGAATCCCAGGGATGGGGGAACCTGGTGGGCTGCCGTCTATGGGGTCGCACAGAATCGGACACGACTGAAGCGACTTAGCAGCAGCATGCCTAGGTCATATATGCCAGGCAAAGATAATGTGTTTATACTGATTATCAATCAAAATTCTCAACAGCAATTCTATACGACCTTGTAGGTTCTGAAAGAAACTTGTCCCTGCTCTTAACAGATGCAGTCTGGTTAGAAAGATGAAGCATAAGTACATTAAAAGTCTCAATACATTCAGTAAATTATAATATTTCAATGTATGCTGAGGTACAGGACAAGTCTTTGCTAGGTCTAGGAGATCAGTCCAAGAACTGTGCCAAGCCAAAGGTGGAGGGGCCCACCTTTAGGCATCCCTAAGCAATGGCAACCCACTCTGGTGCTCTTGCCTGGAAAGTCCCATGGACAGAGGAGTCTGGTAGGCTGCAGTCCATGGGGTCGCTAAGAGTTGGACACAACTGAGCAACTTCACTTTCACTTTTCATTTTCATGCATTGGAGAAGGAAATGGCAACCCACTCCAGTGTTATTGCTTGGAGAATCCCAGGGATGGGGGAGCCTGGTGGGCTGCCATCTATGGGTCGCACAGAGTCAGACACGACTGAAGAGACTTAGCAGCAGCAAACCCATTTTGAATAGGCCAGTTTGCCAAGGCACAAACTGGTAGGTTCTTTGGAATAAAAACCTTCTCTAAGTGTACAAATATTGTAAAATAAATTTATGTAATGATTGAAAATTGATATTGTAGACTGGAATATTTCCCAGAGCTTTCCCTCTTCAATGACTATAGTTCCTGATGTATATCCAAAATGGCCAGGATTTAGAAGAAGGAAAAAAACCTATTTTATGGAACAAATTTCCTTTGGTTTGATGGCTGTGGGTCAGAGTCTATAAATACTTAACCATTTTTGTTCTAATCAAAGTGAAACCATGCATATAGTATTAAACATATAATATATGCATGTATAAAATCATCCATATTCTTCTATAATTAATAGTTTTTTTTATTTAATGAATTCATTGTGAGCTTTTCATCTAAATTGTTGTTTAAATGACTGCATATTTAATTACATGGTGTCCCCAAATGTGTTTATCCCTTCCTATGAAGCTAAGCTTTTAATTTCAATTTTTGGCTAGTCAATAGCCATATCTTTACTAATGTCCCTATCTTTGTCATCCTTTGTTTTTAGAAATAAGACTCTGAATGAAAAGATAGTATTTTTAACTTTTCATATATGCAGTTTTCCCTGCAAAAATGTAACCAGTTTTTAATTCCTAATAATGTAGAAGAGGATTATTTTCCCTATAATATTAGGTATCAATGATAAATCTATTTTTATATTTTCTTGCATCTATTTACTTTTTATCAAACTGATAGGATAAAGCATGATTTCTCATTTTGATTTACATTCATTTGACTATTAGTTGTTGCTTTCACTTTAAATGTTAAAAATATGATTCCCATAAAAGCTTGTTAGTTGCTATGTAATCCTAGTTTTTATCTTTCTGAAATATTTCCTAGAAATTCTATTAATATTATGATTCTACCCCTCCCACTCTGTGTTTTTATGTTAATAGGTTAGTTGAATTTCATGTTGTTCATCATTAAAAAAAAAAAGAAATTATTAAATCCAGTTAAATGTGATGTTGTTCTGAGAGATCACAAACACAACTGAATTTAAGCTTAAAATCCCCTGAAAGATTTTTCTGCCAAAGTAAGATGTGGAGGAGTTTCTGCATTCCTCAGTTTGTTATGGTGAAAGCACTAGCATGGGAAGTTCAAGCACAAACAGAAACTTTGCACAGATAAAGCGGTTGTAGAAAATACTAAACAGTTACAATTAAAGCTTATTCCTAAGAACAGCCCCCATGCTACAGCATAACATTTGCACCATAATTATTACACTGAATTATTGAGAAATGTACTTATGCAAAAGACATGAAGGCCAGAATTTGTGTGGCAGTGCAATACTCATTTTAAAACATAAATATCATTGAATATCAAAAACATTGAATATTTTTGTTTGTTTGTTTGACTTTGTAATGCATGATTTTCAAATCTCGGTTTCTTACCATTTCCCTTTTGAGTTTCAAAATGTTCCCTGAACTTTCTCATCTGGTTGTTATCCTTTGCCCTAATTCATCATGCCTGAAAATAAATGCACAATTCTTGCCCTCCACCTCTGAGCTACACATCCTGCCACACCTGCCAGTTCCTATTTAGCATTGTTGTCCCTTTTATTCTGGCTCAAAGGCTCTCATTTCTCCCACATTGTTTGTTTTCTGTGTTCTTGTGATTTATTGTTGTTGTTTGCTAGTACCTGTCCCTCTATCCTTTCTTATCCATCCCAATGATAATTACCCTATCTTAATTATCACTATCCTACTTCTTTAACCAAAAAATTAAGAAAAAGATAAAAGAAAGAGAAAGAATAAGTTCTTGAAACTGGTTTCCTTGCCCCAGTACATAACCTGCAAATTCTTTTTCAGTGGCTGCTTTACTTATTTCTTAAAAACAAAGTTGTTTTCATATCATCTTTTAAAAAGGTCAGGGAAAGGAAAATTATTGGTCTCCCTCCTGCCAATGATTGTACTTACAAAAAAAGTACACATCTATAGGACATAACATAATCTGTCACCATATTCTGTTACTGCAGCCTCCCGGGCTTCTCCATCCATGGGGTTTTCCAGGCAAGAGTACTGGAGTGGGTCATCCATGGGGTTTTCCAGGCAAGAGTACTGGAGTGGGTTGCCAGTGCCCGCTCCAGGGGATCTTCCCGACTAAGGGACTGAATCCGGGTCTCCTGCATTGCAGGTGGACGCTCTGCTCTCTAAGTCACAAGGGAAGCCCTGTTACCATATTAGTTTTCTATATATTAATAGATGGAAAGGAGGCCTGGCATGCGTGCTGCAGTCCATGGGTTCGCAAAGAGTCAGACACAATTGAGCAACTGAACTGACTGATTGATATATTAATAGCTATGCACTAGGTACCTTCATCTACATTAAGCTAACCTGAAATACTATCCAAACTTTAATGTTACAAAGTTCTTCACCTTTAAGCATACAATTCTTCCTGCCTATACTAGCATCCTCATAACCATTCTTTTTGTATTTTTTTGTTTGTTTTTAAAGCTAAATTCAAAAGCAGTATCATCTAAAATAATGGATACCCTCACTGGGCAAGATAGTATTATTATAGTGACCTCTCCAGTTAACCATGTTTCTATTTGGCCACCTACTGACATTCTACCCTACCTTAAGATTCAGGTATATCATATACCTTTTTAAGAAAGTGGTATTCATATCCCCATGATATCACAGTAAGCATTATTAATCCAATCATAGGACCGCAAGCCCATATTTCTAAGACTGGAATTCCTGCCTGAGGCTATTTCCACAAAGGCTGGCAACTGAAAGCACATTAGAGCAGGTTGCCTTTGAATACATCTCCCATTTAAGAAAGTCAAAGAAGCAAATGTTTAACTTAAATGCCTCCTACTCTTTTATGTTACACACAGATTTTTAAAAAGGATTAATTTTTCAAAAATATTTGTTGGTAAATAGTAGCTACTTAGCAGATAACCAGGGGGTTGGTGTTGCAGAAATTCTGGATGCAAGAAATATGGCCTAAGGCTTCAGAGTTACTTAAGTATCTACAATATATAAATTATTATCCAAGTGACTTTTTTAATAAGAAAAATATACTTTTCAACAAAGATGTTTATTTTTAATCTTAGGGAATAACATGATATTTAACTTTTGTCCAGACTTACATAGCAATTCCAAAAGAGAATGTCAAAAGTAGTACATAGTCAAGTAAAAGTTAACTTAGCTGCAGCTCAGTTCAGTTCAGTTGCTCAGTCTTGTCCAACTCTGTGGCCCCATGGACTACAGCATGCAAGGCTCCCCTGTCCATCACAGACTCCCAGAGCTTGCTCAAACTCATGTCCACCAAGACGGTGATGCTATCCAGCCACCTCATCCTCTATCCTTTATAGTTTATTCATTACAGCTAATAGACTATAAAATATTCAATATTTGACACAAAATGTTAGATAAGACTGATAAAATGAATGAAAACAGAAACATTTGCACTGAAGATTGTTAGACCTATTAATCAGTTTACTAAACATTTCTAGGCAAAATATCATTATAGAATAGTAATAATTATGTGAATGAAACTCAAGGTACAATAAACATAATAGGAAATTTAACTAAGTGTTAATTAAATAACTTGTTATTATTCCTTTCTAATATGCCTTTGGAACCTGAATTTATTTACATTAGTAATCATCTTATGAACTTCAAGTGGCAGAGTTTCACATGAAAAATAATAAAGAATTACAGTTTTGAGTCTTTCTGTTTGGCAATAGAATAAAAAGACTAAGTTGATGGTGCAGAAATTTTCTGAGAGAACATGAGGCAGTCAGATACTAAGTATTTAGTTTATTCTCAGGAAAAATCAAATAAATCTTGCATTTGTTATACCAAGAGGAAATAAAATCTATTAACAACAACACATGTAAAAGCAATACACTATTTATATGACATATAATTTATTAGTCTTAGAATGATACTTTACAATTCTGTAGGTTCAGCTGCAAAATTATGGTTAACCACAATGTCAATAGGAAAAGGAGTATGTCAAGGCTGTATATTGTCACCCTGCTTATTTAACTTATATGAAGAATACATCATGAGACACGCTGGGCTGGAAGAAGCACAAACTGGAATCAAGATTGCCGGGAGAAATATCAATCACTCAGATATACAGATGACACCACTCTTATAGCAGAAAGTGAAGAGGAACTCAAAAGCCTCTTGATGAAAGTGAGAGTGGAGAGTGAGAAAGTTGGCTTAAAGCTCAACATTCAGAAAATGACCATCAGGGCATTTGGTCTGATCACTTCATGGGAAATAGATGTGGAAACAGTGTCAGACTTTATTTTGGGGGGCTCCAAAATCACTGCAGATGATGACTGCAGCCATGAAGTTAAGACACGTACTCCTTGGAAGAAAATTTATGACCAACCTAGATAGCATATTGAAAAGCAAAGACATTACTTTGCCAACTAAGGTCCTTCTAGTCAAGGCTATGGTTTTTCCTGTGGTCATGTATGGATGTGAGAGTTGGACTGTGAAGAAAGCTGAGTGCTGAAGAATTGATGCTGTTGAACTGTGGTGTTGGAGAAGACCCTTGAAAGTCTTTAGGACTGCAAGGAGATCCAACCAGTCCATTCTGAAGGAGATCAGCCCTAGGATTTTTTGGGAAGAAATGATGTAAAGCTGAAACTCCAGTACTTTGGCCACGTCATGCGAAGAGTTGACTCATTGAAAAAGACTCTGATGCTGGGATGGATTGGGGGCAGGAGAAGGGGACGACTGAAGATGAGATGGCTGAATGGCATCATGACTCGATGGATGTGAACTCCGGGAGTTGGTGATGGACAGGGAGGCCTGGTGTGCTGTGATTTATGGGGTCACAAAGAGTCAGACACGACTGAGCGACTAAACTGAACTGAAGATGTCAATATCCTGTCTTGAAATAAGATATCAGAAAGGTCTGATTCTTTTGCTATAAAAGAAAAAGTCCTATGGAAAAGTCTGAACCAAACCATATTGGAACATAAAACAGATACGTGCTGTGTCTTCCCCAAACTCTTCACCAATTTTCTTCAATAATAAATACAACTTGCCTGACCCAGGCTATTCAATGCCTTGCTGTAGGCAAGGTCTACCTTTGAATAATTGTGATTTGAACACTGATTTAAAAGGTTCTTTCCCTATAAAATGCAGCCTTCTCTCTTTTTTGATAATGATATTAGAAGTATATGACTTATCATACGATGTTTTCTTCTGTATAAATGCTCAGTTCAGTCACTCAGTCATGTCTAACTGTTTGCAACCCCATGGACTGCAGCTCGCCAGGCTTCCCTGTACATCACCAACTCCCAGAGTTTATTCAACTTCATGTCCATCAAGTCAGTGATGTCATTCACCATCTCATCCCCTGTCCTCCTCTTCTCCTCCTATCTTCAATTTTTCCCAGATGCGGGTCCTTTCCAGTGTTCTTCACATCAGATGGCCAAAGTATTGGAGCTTCAGCCTCAGCATTAGACCTTCCAATGAATATTCAGGACTTATTTCCTTTAGGATTAATTGGTTGGATTTCCTTGCAGTCCAAGGGACTCCCCAGAGTCGTCTTCAACACCACAGTTCAAAGCATCAGTTCTTCAGTGCTCAGCTTTTTATGGTCCAACTCTCACATCCATACATGACTACTGGAAAAGCCATAGCTTTGACTAAATGGACCTTTGTTGTCAAAGTAATGTCTCTGCTTTTTAATATATTGTCTGTGTTGGTTATAGCTTTTCTCCCAAAGAGCAAGAATCTTTTAATTTCATGGCTACAGTCACCATCCGCAATGATTTTGGAGCCCAAGAAAATAAAGTCTGCCACTATTTCCATTGTTTCTCCATCTATTTGCCATAAAGGGATGGGAATAGATGCCATGATCTTAGTGTTTTGAATGTTGAGTTTTAAGCCAATTTCTTCACTCTCCTCTTCCACTTTCATCAAGAGACTCTTTAGTTCCTCTTCACTTTCTGCCATAAGGGTGGTCGCATATCTGAGGTGACTGATATTTCTCCTGGCAGTCTTGATTCCAACTTGTGCTTCATCCAACCCGCACATTTTGCATGATGTACCTGCGCAAAAATTAAATAAGCAGGGTGTTGTACAGCCTTGATGTACTCCTTTCTCAATTTGAAACCAGTCCATTGTTAAATGCTAACATCACATATAAATATTTTCATTAATTATGGACTTAGTGTTGATTTAGTATAACTTTTGGATAATAAAAAGGAACCTATCATCAGGTTAAATTGAGGGAAAAAAGTAAATAAAAAGAAATTTCTAGAGTTCTCACCATAGCCTTCTTTCTACCTCTGTCTTAGATACATACATCTTGACCCCTAAAAGAGGTTAGCTATTTCTAACCCCCTACCTCCCCAAAAAGAGGAAAATTAAAGTTTTGTAGAAAATAAGGGAGAAAAGAAGATAAACATGGGGAACAACTACAAGCCCAAGTGTCAGCAAAGACAAGGAAGAAAATACAACTTGGGAGGACAGTAATTAAAAAAAAAATTTTTAATAGCATCATAAAGCCAGAAATGAAAGGGCTGATTCCAAAAGGTATCAAAAATTTGAAAATAAGCCATAGAGAAAATGGACTGCAAAGAAAACCATTGGAAGACCATAGATGAGTTTCAAGTAAATTTCAGAAAAGTGGTATGATAGAATAAGGAATGTTAAGTTTAATGATGTACTTGTGATTAGTAAATGAAATTTTTATAGTTATGAATCTTACTAAGAAATTGAAAAGTGACAGCAAGGCAGGATATAGGACAGTAAATAGGGAGAGATTGTTTGTTTGTTTGTTTGTTTTTGTTTCTCAGTGTACTTCTTTATATGCAGAGGGAAACAAATCCATGGAAAGTGTAAGCCTGCTGATGCAAGTGGGATAGAATGTAATTGGTAGTGGAGGAGATGGTAGTAAGTGCCTAGAGTGGGACATTACTCACATCTTTGGCTTCTTAATTCTTAGCATAATTTCTGGCTCAGAAGAAAAGTGGATAAAATGGTTTTTAAATTAATGAGCACAATGGGAGAGGCTAGACCAAAACTAGATGCTTTCAAACCATGGAAAATGATAACATCATGGGAAAACTTGTAAAAACAATCTGGAGGTTAAGAGAGATTGAGGGTATAAAGGAATTTCAGAGTATAGAAATTCTCAACCAAGTAGGAGACAGGTGGTTTTGGGAGAGTGAGTAATGGGGATAATTGTGGGAGAGTGATTAGAGTAGAAACTTTTGACATAAACCTTGTGGAAAACTAAACAGTTCTAGAAAAGCCAGTTCTAAGATGCACTGGCTGTTCCAAATGACATGTAAAACTTCAGTTAATAAAACTCAGAGTAAACTACTTATGGTTTTGACAAATCTTTATAACTATATCATTTTCTTCTCAAAAGCACTTTGGGCTTAATCATTAATAATTGATTTGGTTTATATTCTTTTGGAGAAATATTTCTGTCACTTAAGACTTACTTAATATAGCTGCTAAAAAATTTCTGGAATTTGGAAAGACAATACCCAATTGCTGTTACTCTTGTAGTAAATAGCTTTGGGTTCCTAGAAAGCCAAAATTATTAATAAATAATATTCCATTAATATACAGTCTTATTCTACTAGTCTTTTTAAGTTATACTGTAATTTAAATAAAATGAAACAAGATAATTCTATTTCCATATCTAATTTTGGATCAACTTTTAGTTGAGTGTTAATAAGAATAGTTTTCCTATTTCCAGCACTAGGTTGGACCTAACAGCAATGGATCAAAGCTATTAGTCTGTCCAGAAGATCAGTTAATGGAGGAAGCCTATCATCATAATCCTTGCAACAGCTGTCTTTAAATTCCTGCTGCCATATGAAAGGTCAAAGCAGCTGGAAATGGAGAAAAGCAGTTGGGAAAACAGCTGTTTTTGTTTGTTTGTTTGGTTTTCTTCTTGTCAGAAATGTTGCCTTACTTGTGTCTGCTGTCTTGTGATAAGGAGTATTGCTGTACACACACTGTGTCTAGACTACTAATTGTTGACACTCTCCTCAACTGTATTCTTTGAAATTAAATGAATATGCTCTGAAGAAAGGTGATGGCACTGATCTGAATTTGAGAACAACTTCTAGCTGTGTGGTTAAAAATCTGTCTTAGCTCTTCTCTACCTGAACTCCTGAACAGCCTATTTATAATTGGCAATAATTTGAGATAGCATAATGGAGTAGATAAAGGATGGATTCTGAATGAAAGCAGAATTTTTTTTTTTTCCCCAGAGTCAGCTGCTATCTTAAGCATATGAGTTGAAGAAAGGTATTTAATCTGATAATTCACCATTCCCGCAAATCCAGGTAACACTCGGTACATCATAGGGTTGATGAGAAAAGGAAATACAAGCAAATATTCTGATTTGGTATCTGACCCATTATAGGCACTTAATAGTTGTATATTTCAAGAATTTCGTCTTACATTCATATTTAGAGAGGGAATCAGATTAAATTTGTTAAATATAGGTTTTTCTGATTTCATTGATGTATGTATTGCACAGCATATAAAGACTATTTTAAAATGTTCCACTTTCAGCTTTTAAGGAACCTCCATACCCTTCTCCATGGTGGCTGTATCAATTTACATCCCTACCAACAGTGCAAGAGGGTTAGGGTTCCCTTTTCTCTACACCCTCTCCAAAATGTACTGTTTGTGGATATTTTAATGATGGTCATTCTGACTGATGTGAGATCATACCTTATTTTAGTTTTGATTTGCATTTCTCTAATAATTAATGATGTTGAGCATCTTCTCGTGTGTTTTTTGGCCATCTGCATGTCTTTTGGATAGATGCCTATTTAGATCTTTGGCCCAGTTTTTGCTTGGGTTGTTTATGTTTTGATTTTAAGCTTCATGAGCTGTTTGTATATTTTGAAATTAATCTTTAGTCAGTTGCTTCATTTGCAAATATTTTCTCCATTCTGAGGATTGCTTTTTTGTCTTGTTTATGGTTTCTTTTGCTGTGCAAAAGCTGTTGAATTTTATTATGTCCCATTTGTTTACTTTTGTTCTTATTTCATTACTCTAAGAGGTGGGTCAAAAATATCTTGCTGTAATTTATGTCAAAGAATGTTCTGTGTTTACCTCTAAAAGTTTTACAATGTCTGGTCCTACCTTCAGGTCATCATCCATTTTGAGTTTATTTTTGTGTATGGTATTGGGGAATGTTCTAATTTCATTCTTTCACATGAAACTGTCAAATTTTCCCAACACCACTTATTAAAGAGGCTGTCTTTTCTCCATTGCATTGATATATTCTTGCCTCCTTTTTCATAGATTAGGTGACCATAAGTGCATTGGACCATATCTCTAGGCTTGCTATCCTGATCCACTGATATAAATTTCTGGTTTTATCCCAGTACCGTACTATCTTGATTACTGTAGCTTTATAGTATAGTCTGAAGTCAGGGAGCCTGATTCCTCCAGCTGTATTTTTTTTTCTCAAGAATGATTTGACTATTCAGGATTGGAAGAACAAGATGATGGAGCAGTAAGTGGATATGGAGTACATCTCTCTTCATGGATACAACAGGAATATACCTTCAGACACAGTAGTGCATGCAGAACATCAGATGAGAGAGGACAGGAGGACCTAACCAGTGGAAAAGAATATATAGAACAATGCAAAACTCAGTACGATGAAGGAACTAGGGGGAAAACAGGAGTATTAGTAGGACTGGACCTGCCCTCCACAGGTGGGGGAACTGAAGCAGGGGTCCGATCCCCACAGCTGGGCAATTGTCTGACTCAGAGGAGAAACATTTAAGGCTGAGAGTGAAATAGCTGATCTGTGGCAGCCTAAATGGAATGAGAATCAGACAGTCCTTGCCACAGCCATACATGTGGTGGGGAGGGACACAGGTCTCCTGCATGGGCAGCAGTGGGGAGCTGGAGTTTAGGGATTATGGAACAATCCCAGTGCAAGGGCTGCTGTTGACTGTGAAGAGACAGATCAAGGGGATACGAGAGAGGAGATTGTGGTGGCAAATGCCTGTGGAGGAACAACGGGCAGCCATGGAAGCAGGCGATACTGCTGAGTCACACGTATGGCACCATCCATAGCCTTCCTCTCCCCACATACCAGCATTGGCAGCTGAACAATAGAGAAGCTGGCCCATCAAACGCATGACACACTGAACCGCAGAGAAGGACCCCACCTAGGGTGCTCCTTTAAGTGACTGATGGGCCGATGTACAGAGTAGGACCCCAATCAGGAGGGCCCCTCTATGTGCCTGACATGCAGAACAACAGAGAAGGGCCCCAGGCAAGGGATCCCTCTAAGTGGCTGAACTGATGGAGCTACATGAAAGACTGGCCAAAGAGGCCTTCTGATCACCAGCTACGAGAGGCTGGAAAAAGACTCTGATATGGCCATAACTCCTGCCATAGAGGTGGTTTGTGGTCTTGAACACTTGGCATCGTCTGAGTCCCTGCAAGCCAAGCAGCTGTACCACCTTCATGCTCAACTCTCACTGGGACAGAGCTGCCACAGGCAAAGGAAAAAAAAAAAAGTCTTGTGTTTATGAACGCAGGGTCTCTTCGGTCCTGACTGACTCTTTGCGACCCTGTAGACTGGTCTGCCAGGCTTCTCTGTCAGGTAGAAGGGTTCTCCAGGCAAGAATACTGGGGCATATTGGCCAATACTTGTTGTCATACCCTTCTAGAACACTATGTTTCCTGCTGCCCTAGTCGCCAACCCCTGAGTACCTTGTGCTGCCAGAACCCCTGTGAACCAAGCAGCTGCACCATCTCCACACCTGGCCCTCACAGAGGCAAACCCAAGCCCTCCAGGGGAGCCTCAGGAGCCAAACCCCAGTGGACGACCCACATGTAGAGGTGGAAATAAAACCATAATTGAAATACAGTGTCATTGTGGCTAAGGAAGAAGACTCAAAACCTTCCCACCAGCTGTACAAGCTGCAGAATGAATCCGCATGGTTAACTAGGCACACTCTGTGTCTATGAAATGTATAAAGGCCATTGAGAGCTCCCATGAAAGAAAACATACTAGCTCTGATGGCTGTGGACATTGGAGGCAAGAACACACAGGAGTAGGACCAGATTGTTATCTGAGCAACCTCACAGCAGGTCCAGAGATCAGTACAATGTTGGAGGTTATCCTAGGGAGGTAAGGTGGACTGTGATTACCAGCCCGAGAAAAGGACTCTGACAGCAGTGACTCAACGTTTATTATTATTATTATTATTTTACTTGTTCTGTAGATTCTTTGGTTTTTTTCTTTCTTCTCCACCTCTGTTGTAGTTGTCAATTTTACTGGCACTAACAAATCCAATTAAGCTTTTGAGCTTTTATCTTTTTCCCTCAGTCACATTTTTATTGTTGTCATAAAGCTGTGCCTCTACATTGAGCTTTTGCAGTTCTATGGAGTTTTCCTTTTTTTTTTTTTAATTTCTTTTCTCTTTTTCTCTTTTTAATTTTTAAACCAATTATTATTTTTTCTACATTTACTCCTTTGTTTTCTTTTCCCGATGCAGTTAACCTTTAATGCATATAAGTCTTCTTTATCTACCTCTATTTAACTTTACATGTCTATGGACATGGACAGTAGGAGTCTTTAACACCCCACTGACAACAATGGACAGACAGATCATCAAAACAGAAAACTCATAAGAAACACAAGTCTAAAGTGATATATTAGATGAGACAGATCTCACTGCTATCTTCAGGACACTCCATCCAAAGGTAGAAGAATATACCTTCTTCTCAAGTGCGCATGGAACATTCTCCAGGATAGACCACATCTTGGGTCACAAACCAAACCTTAGTAAATTGAATCAAATTGAAATATCAAGCATCTTCTCTGACCACAATGCTATGAGACTAGATATCAATTATAAGATAAAAACTGTAATAAACACAAACAAATGGAGATTAAACAACACATTTCTAAATAACAGACAGGTTACTGAAATAATCAAAAGGGAAATCAAAAAATTCTGGAAAAATGACAGTGAAAACACTACCACTCAAAACCTATGGGATGCAGCAAAAGCAGTCCTAAGAGAGAAGTTTATAGCAGTATATCCCTACCTCAAGAAACATCAAGAAAAACATCCAATAGACAAACTGACTTTACACATAAAGCAACTGGAAAAGGAAGAAGGAAACCCCCAAAATTAGTGGAAGAAAAAAAGTCATAAAGATCTGAACAGACATAAATGAAGAAGACATGAAAGAAACAATAGTAAAGACTAATAAAACTAAAAGCTGGTTCTTTGAGAAGATGAACAAAATTGACAAACTCTTAGTTAGACTCATAAAGAAAAAAAGAAGAATCAATTCAACAAAATTAGTAATGAAAAAGGAGAAGTTACTACAGACAATGCAGAAATACAAAGGCTTATAAGAGATTATTATGAACAACTATATGGCAATAAAATAGATAACCAGAAAGAAATGGACAGAGTTCAATCTTCCAAGACTGAAGCAGGAAGAAATAGAATTTATGAACAACCCAATTACAAGCACTGAAATTGAAGCTGTGATCAAAATTCTCCCAAAAAACGAAGCTGAAGACTAGGTGGCTTCATAGGAGAACTCTACTAAACATCTAGAGAAGATTTAATGCTTACGCTTCTAGTTCAGTTCAGTTTAGTCACTCAGTCATGTCTGACTCTTTGCGACCCCATGAATCGCAGCACGCCAGACCTCCCTGTCCATCACCAACTCCCACAGTTCACTCAAACTCGTGTACATCGAGTCAGTGATGCCATCAAGCCATCTCATCCTCTGTCGTCCCCTTCTCCTCCTGCCCCCAATCCCTCCCAGCAGCAGGGTCTTTTCCAATGAGTCAACTCTTCACATGAGGTGGCCAGAGTACTGGAGTTTCAGCTTTAGCATCATTCCTTCCAAAGAAATTCCAGGGCTGATCTCCTTCAGAATGGACTGGTTGGATCTCCTTGCAGTCCAAGGGACTCTCAAGAGTCTTCTCCAACCCCACAGTTCAAAAGCATCAATTCTTCGGAGCTGCTTTCTTCACAGTCCAACTCTCATATCCATACATGACCACAGGAAAAACCATAGCCTTGACTAGACGGACCTTTGTTGGCAAAGTAATGTCTCTGCTTTTGAATATACTATCTAGGTTGGTCATAACTTTCCTTCCAAGGAGTAAGCATCTTTTAATTTCATGGCTGCAATTACCATCTGCAGTGATTTTGGCTTCTAAAACTCTTTCAAAAGATTTCAGAGGAAGAAACACTTCCAAACTCATTCTACGAGGCCACCATCACTCTGATACCAGAACCAGATAAAGACAACACGAAAAGGAAAACTACAGGCCAATATCACTGATGAACATAGATGCAAAAATCCTCAAGAAAATTTTAAAAAACAGAATTCAGCAACACATCAAAACACTCATACACCATGATGAAGTTGGGTTTATTCCAGGGATGCAAGGATTCTTCAATATATGCAAAGCAATCAATGTGATACACCATATTAACAAATTGAAAGATAAAAACCATATAATCATCTCAATAGATGCCAAAAAAGAATTTGAAAAAATTTAGCACCTATTTATATTTAAAACTCTTCAATAAATGGGCATTTAAAACTCTTCAATAAATGGGCATATAAAGAACCGACTTCAAAAAACTAAAGGCCATATATGATAAGCTTACAGCAAACATTGTTCTCAAGATCAGGAACAAGACAAGAGTGTCTACTTTCACCACTGTTATTCAAGATAGTTCTGAAAGTTCTAGCTATAGCCAGCAGAGAAGAAAAAGAAATATAAGGAACACAGATCAGAAAAGAGGAAGTAAAGGTCTCCCTGTTTGCAGATGACATGATAGTGTACATAGAAAACCCTAGAGATATTATCAGAAAATTACTAGAGCTCATCGGCGAATTTAGCAAAGTTGCAGGATACAAAATCAATACACAGAAATCACCTGCATTTCTATATACTAATAATGAAAAATCAGGAAGAGCAATTAAGGAATCAATCCCACTCACCATTACAACAAAAAAGAATTAAATATCTAGGAATAAAGTTACATAAGGAGAGAAAAGAACTGTAAACAGAAAATTATAAGGCACTGATGAAAGAAATCAATGACTTAAACATATGGAGAGATATTCCATGTTCCTAGGTAGGCAGAATCTATTGTGAAAATGAATATACTACCAAGTGCAATCTATAGATTCAGTGCAATCCCTATCAAATTTCTAATGGCATTTTTCATAGAACTAGAAAAAAATTCATAATTCATATGGAAACACAAAAGACCCCAAATAACCAAAACAGTCTTCAGAAAGAATGGAGCTGGAGGAATCAAGCTTCCTGACTTCAGGTTGTACTACAAAGCTACTATCATCAAGGCAGTATGGTACTGGCACAAAAATAGAAATAAAGACCAATGGAAAAAGAAAGCCCAGAAATAAACCCATGCACCTATGGGTACCTCTTTTTGACAAAGGAGGCAAGCATATACAATGGGGCAAAGACATCCTCTTCAATAAATGGTGCTGGGAAAACTGGATAGCTACATGTAACATAATAAAATTAGAACACTTCCTAACCCAAACACAAAGATAAACTCAATGTGGATTAAAGACTTAAATGTAAGATCAGAAACTATAAAACTTTTAGAGGAAAACATAGGCAGAAGACTGGATAACATAAATGAAAGCAAGATACTCTATGACCCACCTCCTAGAGTAATGAAAATAAAAACAAAAGTAAACAAGTTGGAACAGATTAAACTTAAAAACTTTTGCACAGCAAAGGAAACTCTAAGCACAGTGAAAAGACAACGCTCAGAATGGGAGAAAATAATAGCAAATGAAACAACTGACAAAGGATTAATTTCCAAAATATATAAGCAGCTCATACAACACAATACCAGAAAAACAAACAACGCAATCAAAAAGTGGGGAAAAGAGCTAAACAGATATTTCTCCAAAGAAGACATACAAGTGGCTAACAAACACATGATGAGGTGCTCAACATCGCTCATTATTTAGTTCAGTTCAGTTCAGTCACTCAGTCATGTCTGACTCTTTGTGACCCATAAATTGCAGCATGCCAGGCCTCCCTGTCCATCACCATCTCCTCCAAACTCACATCCATTATATCGGTGATGCCATCCAGCCATCTCATCCTTTGTCGTCCTCTTCTCCTCCTGCCCCCTATCCCTCCCAGCATCAGGGTCTTTTCCAATAAGTCAGCTCTGCATGAGGTGGCCAAAGTATTGCAATGCAAATCAAAACCACAGTGAGATATAACCTCACACCACTCAGAATGGCCATCATCAAGAAGTCTACAAACAATAAATGCTGGAAAGGGCATAGAGAAAGGGGAATGCTTTTGCACTGCTGGTGGGAAGATAAGCGGATACAGCCACTATGGAAGACAGTATGGAGATTCTTTTAAAAACTACGAATAAAACCACCATATGACCCAGCAATCTCACTCCTAGTCATTACCTTGAGGAAACCAAATTTGAAAGAGACACATGTATCTCATTGTTCATTGAAGCACTATTTACAATCATTAAAACATGGAAGCAACCCCTATGTTCATTGACAGATGAATGGATTAAGAAGTCGTTGTATATATACACAATGTAATATTACTCAGCAATAAAAATGAATGCGTTTGAGTCAGTTCTGATGAGGTGGATGAACCTAGAACCTATTACACAGAGTGAAGTGAATCAGAAAGTGAAAGATAAATACCATATTCTAACACATATATATGGAATCTAGAAAATTCGTAATGAAGAATTTACAGTGCAAAAATGGAGAAACAGACAAAGGAAATAGACTTACAATCATGAGAAGAGGGGAGGAGAGGGTGAGATGTACAGAAAGAGTAACATGGAAACTTATATTACCATATATAAAATAGATAGCCAAGGGGAATTTTCTGTATTGCTCAGGAAACTCAAACAGGTGCCCTGTATATACCTAGAGGGATGGGATGGAGAGGGAGACGGGAGGGAGCTTGAAAAGGGAGGGGATATATGTATAACTATGGCTGATTCATGTTGAGGTTTGACAGAAAACAGCAAAATTCTGTAAAACAATTATCCTTCAATAAAAAATAAATTTTAAAAAAACACAACATTCAGAAAACTTTTTTAAAAATTAATTAATTTAAAAAGAATGATTTGGGTATTCAGGGTCTTTTGTGTCTTCAGACAAATTATAAGACTCATTATGCTAATTCTGAGAAAAATGCCATTGGCAATTTGTACTTTATCTGTACATTGCTTTGGGTAGTATAGTCATTTTCACAACACTGATACTTACAATCCAAGAACATTGTATATTTCTCCATCTACCATCTGATGCAATGATCTGACTCCTGGGCCTATACCCAGCTGCTAAGTCACTTCAGTCGTGTCCGACTCTGTGCAACCCCACAGACGGCAGCCCACCAGGTTCCCCCATCCCTGGGATTCTCCAGGCAAGAACACTGGAGTGGGTTGCCATTTCCTTCTCAAATTCATGAAAGTGAAAAGTGAAAATGAAGTCACTCAGCTGTGTCCGACTCTTAGCGACCCCATGGACTACAGCCTACCAGGCTCCTCCGTCCATGGGATTTTCCGGGCAAGAGTACTGGAGTGGGGTGCCATCGCCTTCTCTGAGAGCAAACCCTAATTTAAAAATACACATGTACCCCAATGTTCATTGCAGCACTATTTACAGTAACCAGGACATGGAAGCAACCTAAATGCTCATCAGCAGAGGAATGGAAAAGAAGAGATACATGTATACTATGGACTATTTTTCAGCCATAAATAGGAATGAAACTGTGTCATTTGTAGACATGTAGATGGACCTAGAGACTGTCATACTGGATTAAGTAAGTAAGAAAAACAAGTATCATGTATTAATATATACATATATATATGAAATCTAGAAAAATAAAATAGATGATCTTATTTGCAAAGCAGAAATATAGATGGATACATTAAAAACAAACGTACGTATACCAAGGAGGAGGAGAAGAAGGAGTGGGATGAATTGGGAGATTGGGATTGACGTATATATGCCATTGATATACGATGTATAAAATACATAACTAATGAGAGCCTACTGTGTAGTTCAGGGAATTCTACACAGTGTTTGTGGTGAGCTAAATGGCAAGGAATCCAACAAACAAGGAATATGTGTACACATATAGCTGATCCACTTTGCTATTCAGTGGAAACTAATACAACATTGTAAAACAACTATACTCTAATAAAAATTGCTCTATAAAAAGGAAAATGTTAGTTTTCTTTGAAGAATGACAGAATTATCATCTCTTTTTGCACAATAATTCACTTCTAAATTCTTTCTGAGCAATAGGGCTGATGACCCTAATTGCTCCATACTAGGGGAACAACGGGGCTGATGACCCTAGTTGTTCAGAGCAGTAGGGCTGATGACCCTACTTGCTCCAGAGGGGTTGCAGTAGGGCTGATGACCCTACTTGCTCCAGAGAGGTTGCAATAGGGCTGATGACCCTAATTGCTCAGGGAACATACCTTTTAATAGCCTGTTCTGGGCGCCACATGCCAGGGTCCAGCCCCAGTGGATCCAGGGTAATTCGAAGGTAAGACGAAGTCGGCGTCCTTGGAAATAACTTATTTAGTTACAGATACATAGAGAGATTAGAAACAGATAGTGTAGTAGGAAAATTAGTGGAGAGAAAGAGGCTGAATAACTTGGTTTACGTGGAATACCAGTCACCACCTACTTAGGCCACAGGCGTCTTTCTGTTCTCCCGAAGGAGAGGAGGCACTGAGGCCTCCCCAGTCCGATCTTAGAAGCCCAGGCAAAATTAGCAGGCTTGGTGAGTACCCACATTATTCAGCCAGAGAAATGGGGAGCAAGAAAGAAATGACATGGGGGAAACAATCTTTCCAGGAACTGATCCCATTTCTTTATTTTTTAGGTTTGCTTATATACCTTTTGTTACATATAGGGATGAATACAGAGTCACACGGTGGTCAGCAGTCCTGAGCTTTATCAAAATCAGGTACTTTACATTAAAAAAATGGTCTTAGGGGTTTTACATCATCTTCTGGCCATGAGGCCTGCTGACATTTTATGACCCTTTCTTTCTGATAACCAAAAGACTTATTTTTTCCAAGGGTGCTTTTTCTTAAACCAGGCACCACCTTCCAAATAAAGTTGCATTCCTATAGGGTGAGGGTGTGGTGAGTTACAATCAAGAAAGGAATTTATTTAACCCAAGGTTAACATGATTAATCTTAAAGGTTAATACTTATTTCTCCTATATGCTAGTTATATTCATTATAAGGGCAGGGAATATGGAGATTTAGCAGCAAGCATCAGCCCAACAAATGAAAACTCTTCACCAATGTTCCTCTTAAGATCTATTTAGTCTTAAGATAGTGATAAAGTTACATTTTTACATAGCAAAGACACAGTGATTTATAACAAAGAACAGTGATCTATTACAAAAGAGAAAATTCATTAACTCAAAAAGTCTAGTATTGCTAACCTTAAAAACTACTATATTTCCTTTTCTATATTCCAAATACAGTGATTAATATATTCCCAGGTGCCTAAGGATATGGAGGCCTGGCAGCAATCATTGACTCAACACTGAGAAAAGCCCTATGCTAATTGAGACTCTCAAAATACTCCAAAACTCTCTGTGCTGTTTATGGTTGAGAGGTAGTAAACAATCATGTACATAGTGGCAGGAGTATGGATAATCCTGTCACGCAAGCTAGTTTGCCATCAGAGAGGTTTGACCTGAGATACCCTTGTCACACCCAGGGCAGAGAATTAGCAGTAGTTATTGGCACAACAAATGAAAAAACTCTTCACCAATATAATCCCTAACCAACCCACTATACTAATAATTTCTAACTTCCCAAAAGAATTTTCCTTTAGTAAGTCTAAAACATCTTATGCCTCTCACAGTCAGGGGCTGTAAACAATCACGTGTGGCTGGATGAACCTATACAGGCAGGCTAGATAACCTTCAGAGGAGTTCGTAAATTGAAACACTCTTGTCATGCCCAGGTATTTTTATTGACTTGGAGCTGTCCGTTTACTCCTTCTCTGAGAGAACTGGTGAGGAATAACCCCCCATAAAGTCAGAGGTGTAGGTGAGAAAGTAGGTAGACTCTGGTTTTGGGGGTAGATGCTTGGGAACAGGGGGCTTCCTGAGGCTTGATCACGCCTTTACATATACCAAGCCTCCTTCCTCATGACCTTTGCCATGGGTGGAGTTCCTCACGCTGGCTCCTGGCACCTCATCTTCTTTGGGTAAGATATTTTGTTTTGATGCCATGTTTTGTTCTTCACAAAAATGAATAGTTTACATCCTTTAGTCCCTATCTGAAAGTATTCAGAGAATTTAGAAAGCTAGTTTATGAAAAAGCTCACAAATTTTGTCTTATGAAAGGATTGTTTTCTTCAGAGTAAGTTTTCCTATTTCATTTATTAAAGACAGACAGTTAGTATTAAATAATATTAATTACCTGAAAGGCTAATATGCATAAAAGTTGGGTTCTTTTGTAATTTCACAAGGAAATTACACTAGGAAATATTGTACTGAGTTTTAAAAATATCCCAGTGGATACCAAGTATCTTCAATTAGGTTTCAGTGAGTAGAGCATACTGTTTCTTAATAGATAGTTTGAAAAGAATTACAAACACATTCCGCAAATGTTTTCTCTTAAGGTCAGATAGGTTTTAGGAAAATATGGTCTTTAGTTTTAAATCACTGGTAGTAAACTCATTTTTAAAACCAAATTAGCTTACTTCTGAAAAAATAATAGAACATCAGTTGAGTCTTTAAAAATCATCATAAATGGAAATTATTGTCACAATTTATCAAGAAAGATTTCAGTTTATTTTAGCACTAATCTTAAAGGTTAATCATGTCCATTTATTTCAGCCATATCAGCTTTTCATAATAATTAACATGTTACAATATTCATAAGTTTTTATTTATTTTAATTATCTTTCCAGTTCTAAAATGTTTTCTTTGGTAGCTTCTATTTCTGTGTTAAGACAGTTTATTACCCTGTTAGTGTCATGTATGTTTGTAATTTATTGTTGAAGCATTTTTGTGATGAGTGCTTTAAAATCTTTGTCAAGTAATCCTAACATGATTGTCATCTTGGTTTAACATCTGTTGAATGATAAGATATTCATTTAAAGAGGAGGAGAAAGTAATATACTTGGACTACCTTTTGGTTACTAGTTTGAGAGTAAAGAAATGCTGGGCATAGGATATGATTTTCTGTTAGGTGCGGAGCTTGTAAACAACTCCTGCCACCATATTGTTTTTGCAGCCTTGGGGTCTTTAATTAACTGTCTTCCTCATTAAATTTTAAAAAATTTTATTTTGCTTTTCCAGAATTCTTCCTTGTTTGCTTGTGTTATTTCCAAGGTTTTTTTTTTTTTTTCATACTCAGCATAGAGAAATGAATTTATATGTCTTTTTGGCTGGAATCCCTGAACTTACTTTTTAAAGGAATGAATACCTGTCCTAATTTCAAAACACTTTGAAAAATAAGTATATAGTACAAAATCACTTTATAAAAAAATTTTATAATCTAGATTGTATTCAATGGATATCATAAAATGAGACTATAATATTTGCTGAAATTAAGGTTTTTAAATGGATAAAGATGAAAATGTAAAGACTGTTCACGTACAACAGTTTTAAAAAGCTTAAAACCTAAAATACTAGTGCTAATAGGAAAAATTATCTAAAAATGTAAGCAAAACAAAAGCATAGAAAATTAAAACAAAATGCAGAATGTTCATCTCATTTTTATTTACAGTTGTTATACATGTTTCAGTTTTCTTCCATTTCTGCTTTATTATTCATGGACTTCATATCATGGTACCAGAAAGCTAATTTTAAAGTGGAAAATTAGGAAGTGGCCTTCAATGTGGCTGGATTACTGAAGAGTTTTAGGAATGAAATAAAGTGATTGTGAAAGTGAAGTAATGAATTTGTTCATTTTATCAGGGTATTTGGAGGTTTAGAGCAAAGACTTGGCTTATTTACAAGGATAAAAAATTTAAATATCTTTCTCATTTCCTCCACTTTCTAATCTCTGAAATCACTCTGTTACATGGAAGCAAAAAGATTATGTTTTATAAAGTTGACTTTTGGCATACTGACATATTGCAATATATTTATTTACAACTTTTAACTTAATGCATATCAGAGTTACCACAGTAACTATTTTTAAGTAACAGACTGTTTTTATCTTTGAGAAAATCTTCAGGATCTCAGTGCTCTTCTTTTCAAAACAGACCTAATCACACATAATTTCTATAACGTGCTTAAACTTGAACTTCTAATGAATGCTGGAATTGAATGTGTTTTGCTCAAACTTTGAGACTATGACTAACAAGAGAAAATAGCCAGAATAGATTTTTTTGTTTTAAATCTTAATACTCCCTTATGAGGTAAGTTGGCTAAATTTTAATATTTGCTTTTATTATAAATTGAATATCCCATTTGTTATGATATTACTTGTGAGGTGCCCTAAAGTATAATGAACTTGTGAGGTTCATTATATCAGAAATAAAATAAGGAGTAAAACAGTGAGTCATTTCAGTGTAACTTTTGGCAAAGCTTTTGGGAAATGATTTTGCTTAATAAAATTCCTATTAAACTCGACATTTGCCCATGAGGAAATATCAATATATAATGAGAGGACTACAGCTTTTTTCAAAAAATATTTTAAGAGACACATTGTATTTAGATTGCTGAGTAGTTGCAATGAACCCTTACCTTTCAACTAAGGGGAAAAGGAAGTCCATCATTAAGCAATCTGTTGGGTAATGCCATATTTAACTATTCTCATTGTTTGATTTTAATTACAGGTTTGTATCAGGAAACTGATTCACATCCTCTGAATGCCATCTAAAATTACAACCTAAAATCTAAGTGTATTTGTTGTCAAACACTAAGTACCATTTAGGTAAAAAAAGGAAGGAAAGATGCCTACCCACCAATATCTTTGTCATTACTTTAAATAGCCCTTTCACTTTTCTTGAGAGGAATTTCAAATGTCACCAGCTCTAGCCACAGTCAAAAATTTTACTTGTCATGTTGACCTCTGAATATTTCTGAGATTTCTATTTCGGAAGCTGACATTAATCTATTGGGAAAGATATTAGATTCTGAGAAAACCGGGTATCTGAAACATTTCTCATTTTGCTTTGGGGGACATGCCTAATGTTTATCTTTAAACTAGTGTTTCTATAGATCTGATCTTAATTTATACTGCTTAAAAAATGTTATACTGCTTAAAAAATGTGAAGTCACTTTGATTCTTATCATTCTAGCCAATGAAGAGAGGATAAAAGCAGATGTCCAGAGAGAGTTTCCCTTTTAATTTAGGAAGGCAGAAGTTGTCCATGTCACTTCTGCTTATATTTCAGTGCCAAGAGCTTAGTCACATATCTGCAACTACTACAGGGTCTTAGGGACATGTGCTTCCTGGGTGAGCAGCCATGACCCAAATCAAATTCTATTACCATGGAGGTAAAAATGGACATCTGGTGGCCATCAACTATTAGAGAATACCTATTCCCAAGTTTTTGTATGACTGCAAAGTCTATGCTCTTTACGTTTCATATTCAAATGTACTGGCAAGAATTGTATTTCACTGTGTCATCTTTACAAATATACTCTCTCCCCAGTAGCCCTTCACTAACTCAGGATTTAAAGAACAAAATTACCTGTTTTAGTATATACCATTTATTACTTTTGGAATACTGATTTCCCTTCCACTAAGTTATTGTAGACACAAATTTTAGGTAGCAATCATATAATAATTTCTTTGTTGGATATAGCCTGATTGAAATGTTCTTCTTTAATTAAACAAAACTCTTCCAATTAATGTTTACTCAATAACTTTAGTTTATGCCTTCTAGAGCTTCACTATTCTATATGATTGCCACTAGACTTCTGTGACTATATAAATTTTAATTAATATAAGCTAAAATTAAATAAAATTGAAAATTCTGCAGCCACAGTATTTAGCATATTTAAAGTCTCAATAGCCCTATGTGGCTAATGGTGACAATACTAGATAATGTAGAGAACATCATTAATACTGGACACTGTCGAGGACATAAAAGTTCTATTGGATAGTACTATATCCGGAGTGGGGAGATGAAATCTATTACAGTATTAAATGGCCTCCCAACATTAAAGTGTCTGTATTTTTTTTTTTCTTTATTTGAAAGATAAGCTTACAGATCACTTGAGTTCAATTAAAAATTTTAATATTTTATTTGTTTCATGCTCTATTTTGAGACTCCAGGATAGAGTAGTAGACAAAACAAGGATTCTTGTCCCCATGGAATTTTCATTTTAACAAAGAAAGGTAACCAAAAACAGTTCATTCACTCAGTTGTATCTGACTCTTTGTGACCCCATGAATTGCAGCACTCCAGGCCTCCCTGTCCATCACCAACAGCCGGAGTTTACCCAAACTCATGTGTATCAAGTCAGTGATACCATCCAGCCATCTCATCCTCTGTCGATCCTTCTCCTCCTGCCCCCAATCCCTCCTAGCATCACGGTCTTTTCCATGAGTCAACTCTTCTCATGAGTTAGCCTAAGTATTGGAGTTTCAGCTTTAGCATCAGTCCTTCCAATGAACAGCCAGGATTGATCTCCTTTAGGATGGACTGGTTGGATATCCTTGCAGTCCAAGGGACTCTCAAGAGTCTTTTCCTACACCACAGTTCAAAAGCATCAGTTCTTTGGCACTCAGCTTTATTCACAGTCCAACTCTCACTGTCCAACTCTCACATGACCACTGGAAAAACCATAGCTTAACTAGACAGCTTTCTTCACAGTCCAACTCTTCACAGTCCAACTCTGACATGACCACTGGTAAAACCATAGTCCGACTAGATGGACCTTAGTCGGCAAAGTAATGTCACTGCTTTTTAATATGCCATCTAGGTTGAACATAACATTCCTTCCAAGGAGTAAGTGTCTTTTAATTTCATGGCTGTAATCTGCAGTGATTTTGGAGCCCCCAAAATAGTCTGACACTGTTTTCACTCTTTCCCCATCTATTTCCCATGAAGTGATGGGACCAGATGCCATGATCTTATATTTTCTGAATGTTGAGCTTTAAGCCAACTTTTTCACTTTCCTCTTTCACTTTCTTCAAGAGGCTTTTTAGCACCTCTTCACTTTCTGCCACAAGCGTGGTGTCATCTACATATCTGAGGTTATTTTATTTCTCCCGGCAATGTTGATTCCAGCTTATGCTTCTTCCAGCCCAGCGTTTCTCATGGTGTACTTTGCATATAAGTTAAATAAGCAAGGTGACAATAATAGAGCCTTGACGTACTCCTTTTCCTATTTGGAAAGAGAATTTTATTCCACGTCCAGTTCTGTTGCTTCCTGACCTGCATATAGGTTTCTCAAGAGGCAGGTCAAGTGGTCTGGTATTCCCATTTCTTTCAGGATTCTCCACAGTTTATTGTGATCCACATAGTCTAAGGCTTTTGCATAGTCAATAAAGCAGAAGTAAATGTTTTTCTGAAACTCTCTTGCTTTTTCGATGGTCCAGCAGATGTTGACAATTTGATCTCTGGTTCCTCTGCCTTTTCTAAAACCAGCTTCAACATCTGGAAGTTCACGGTTCAGGTATTACTGAAGCCTGGCTTGGAGAATTTTGAGTATTATGTTACTAGCATGTGAGATGAGTGCAATTGTGTGGTAATTTGAGCATTCTTTAGCATTGCCTTTCTTTGGGATAGGAATGAAAACTGACCTTTTCCAGTCCTGTGGCCACTGCTGAGTTTTCCAAATTTGCTGGCATATTGAGTGCAGCACTTTCATAGCATCATATTTCAGGATTTGAAACAGCTTAACGGAATTCCATCACCTCCACTAACTTTGTTATTAATGATGCTTTCTAAGACCCACTTGACTTCACATTACAAGCTGTCTGGGTCTAGCTGAGTGATCACACCATCGTGATTACACGGGTTGTGAAGCTCTTTTTGTACAGTTCTGTGTATTGTTGCCATGTCTTCTTAATATCTTCTGCTTCTGTTAGGTCCATACCATTTCTTTCCTTTATTGAGCCCATCTTTGCATGAAATGTTCCCTTGATATCTCTAATTTTCTTGAAGAGATCTCTAGTCTTTCCCATTCTGTTCTTTTCCTCTATTTCTTTGCATTGATCGCTGAAGAAGGCTTTCTTATCTCTTCTTGCTATTCTTTGGAACTCTGCATTCAGATGCTTATATCTTTCCTTTTCTCCTTTGCTTTTTGCCCCTCTTCTTTTCACAGCCATTTGTAAGGCCTCCCCAGAGAGCCATTTTGCTTTTTTGCATTTCTTTTCCCTGGGGATGGTCTTGATCCCTGTCTCCTGTACAATGTCACGAACCTCTGTCCATAGTTCATCAGGCACTCTATCAGATCTAGTCCCTTGAATCTATTTCTCACTTACACTGTATAATCATAAGGGATTTGATTCAGCTCATACTAGAATGATCTAGTGGTTTTCTTTCAGTTCAGTTCAGTTCAGTCACTCAGTTGTGTCCAACTATTTGCGACCCCATGAATCGCAGCACGCCAGGTCTCCCTGTCCATCACCATCTCTCGGAGTTCACTCAGACTCACGTCCATTGAGTCCGTGATGGCATTCATCCATCTCATCCTCGGTGGTCCCCTTCTCCTCCTGTCCCCAATCCCTCCCAGCAGCAGGGTCTTTTCCAATGAGTCAACTCTTCACATGAGGTGGCCAAAGTACTGGAGTTTCAGCTTCAGCATCAGTCCTTCCAAAGAAATCCCAGGTCTGATCTCCTTCAGAATGAACTGGTTGGATCTCCTTGAAGTCCAAGGGACTCTCAAGAGTCTTCTCCAAAACCACAGTTCAAAAGCATCAATTCTTTGGCGTTCAGCCTTCTTTACAGTCCAACTCTCACATCCATACATGACCACAGGAAAAACCATAGCCTTGACTAGACGGACCTTCGTCAGCAAAGTAATGTCTCTGCTTTTGAATATACTATCTAGGTTGGTCATAACTTTTATTCCAAGGAGTAAGCGTCTTTTAATTTCATGGCTGCAATCACCATCTGCAGTGATTCTGGAGCCCCAAAAATAAAGTCTGACACTGTTTCCACCGTTTCCCCATCTATTTCCCATGAAGTGATGGGACCGGATGCCATGATCTTTGTTTTCTGAATGTTGAGCTTTACACCAACTTTTTCACTCTCCTCTTTCACTTTCATCAAGAGGCTTTTTAGTTCCTCTTCACTTTCTGCCATTAGGGTGGTGTCATCTGCATATCTGAGGTGATTGATATCTCTCCCAGCAATCTTGATTCCAGCTTGTGTTTCTTCCAGTCCAGTGTTTCTCACGATGTACTCTGCATATAAGTTAAATAAGCAGGGTGAAAATATACAGCCTTGACGTACTCCTTTTCCTATTTGGATCCAGTCTGTTGTTCCATGTCCAGTTGTAACTGTTGCTTCCTGACCTGCATACAGAATTCTCAAGAGGTAGGTCAGGTGGTCTGGTATTCCCATCTCTTTCAGAATTTTCCAAAGTTTATTGTGATCCACACAGTCAAGGGCTTTGGCATAGTCAATAAAGCAGAAATAGATGTTTTTCTGGAACTCTCTTGCTTTTTCCATGATCCAGCGGATGTTGGCAATTTGGTCTTTCTTCAATTTAAGTCTGAATTTGGTAATAAGGAGTTCATGATCTGAGCCACTGTCAGCTCCCAGTCTTGTTTTGCTGACTGTATAGAGCTTTTCCATCTTTGGCTGCAAAGACTATAATCAGTCTGATTTCAGTGTTGACCATCTGATGATGTCCCTCTGTAGAGTCTTCTTGTTGGAAGAGTGTGTTTGCTATGACCAGAGTATTTTCTTGGCAAAACTCTATTAGCCTTTGCCCTGCTTCATTCCGTACTCCAAGGCCAGATTTGCCTGTGACTCCAGATGTTTCTTGACTTCCTACTTTGCATTCCAGTCCCATATAATGAAAAGGAAATGTTTTGCGGGTGTTAATTCTAAAAGGTCTTGTAGGTCTTCATAGAACCATTGAACTTCAACTTCTCAGCATTACTGGATGGGCCATAAGCTTGGATTACCATGATATTGAATGGTTCACCTTGGAAATGAACAGAGATCATTCTGTCATTGAGATTGCATCCAAGTACTGCATTTCAGACTCCTTTGTTGACCATTATGGCTACTCCATTTCTTCTAAGGGATTCTTGCCCACAGTAGTATATATAATGGTCATCTGATAAATTCACCCATTCCAATCCATTTTAGTTTGCTGATTCCTAGAATGTCAATGTTCATTCTTGCATCTCCTGTTTGACCACTTCCAATTTGCCTTGATTTGTGGGCCTGACATTTTAGGTTCCTTTGCAATATTGCTCTTTACAGCATTAGACTTTGCTTCTATCACCAGTCACATCCACACTGGGTATTGTTTTTGCTTTGGCTCTGTCCCTTCATTCTTTCTGGAGTTATTTCTCCACTCATCTCTAGTAGCATACTGGGCACCTACTGACCTCGGGAGTTCTTCTTTCAGTATCCTATCATTCTACCTTTTCATACTGTTCATTGGGTTCTCAAGGCAAGAATACTGAAGTGGTTTGCCAGTCCCTTCTCCAATGGACCACATTCTCTCAGACCTCTCGACCATGACCCGTCTGTCTTGGTTGGCCCCACATGACATGTCTTAGTTTCACTGAGTTAGATAAGGCTGTGGTCCATGTAATCAGATTGGCTAGTTTTCTGTGTTTATGGTTTCAGTGTGTCTGCCCTCTGACGCCCTCTTGCAACACTTACCGTCTTACTTGGGTTTCTGTTACCTTGGACGTGGGGTATCTCTTCACGGCTGCTCCTGCAAAGCGCAGCCTCTGCTCCTTATCTTGAACGAGGTCATCCCTCCTGACCTTGAATGTGGAGGTGCTCCTCTGGCCCTCCTGTGCCCTTTCAGCCACTGCTCCTTGGACTTGGGGTTGCTCCTCTCCTCCGCCACCCCTGTCCTCAGACGTGGGGTAGCTCCTTTCATCCGCTGCCCCTGACCTTGGACAAGGGATAGCTCCTCCTGGCCGCTCCTGTGCCATCACAGCCTGGTGCTCTTGGTCACAGCCCCTGACCTTGGGTGTGGGGTAGCTCCTCTCAGCCATGGGCACCCGCCAAAAGGTGACAAATCAAATAAACAAAACATCAGCTGTAATAAATGAGTTAAATATGTAGTTTGTAAGCACTGATAGTGCTATGGAAAGAAAAATGTGGGGGAAGAAGAGGGAGACACTGAAACATGTAATTTGCAATTTTAAATAGAGTTATCAGAGCAGGCTTCACCTAAGTGGTATTGAGCAAGGATTTGAAAGAGGTAAGTGAATTACCTCTGTAACAGTTTGGGAGAAGAGTGTTCCAGGTAGAAAGAAGAACCAAGGCAAAGAGCACAGCAAAGCAGCCAGTGTGACTGGAGCAGGGTGAACAAATAGGAGCCTAGTAGCAGATAGGGACATCAGAGTGGTGTATGAGAGAGGGTTGTATATAGCTTTGTAGACCCTTATAAGCACTTAGTGGAGGCACTATAGAGTTTTGAGAAGTGAAATTTTTTGAAAAAAATTTTTTTATTTTTTTAATTACAATACTGTATTTGTTTTGCCATACATTGACACGAATCAGCCATAGGTGAACACAATCACCCAATGCTGAAGCCCCCTCCCACCTCCCACCCCACATCCTCTACCTGAATCATCCTGTGCATCAGCCCCATGCATCCTGCATCCTACACCAAACATAGATTAGCGCTTCGTTTCTTACAGGAAAATACACATGCTTCACTGCCATTCTCCCAAACCATCCCACCCTTTCCCTCTCCCTCAGAGCCCAAAAGTCCACTCTATACCTCTGTGTCTCTTGTTGTCTCACATATAGGGTCATCATTACTGTCTTCTAAATTCCATATATATGTGTCAGTATACTGTATCGGTGTTTTTCTTTCTGGCTTACTTCACTCTGTATAATCGGTTCCAATTTCATCCATCTCATTAGAACTGAGTCAAATTTATTCTTTTTAAGGGCTGAGTAGTATTCCATAGTGTATATGAACCACAGCTTTCTTATCCATTCATCTGCTGATGGACATCTAGGTTGCTTCCATGTCCTGGCTATTATAAACAGTGCTGCAATGAACATTGGGGTACATGTGTCTCTTTCAATTCTGGTTTCCTCAGTGTGTATGCCCAGCAGTGGGATTGCTGGGTCATAAGGCAGTTCTATTTGCAATTTTTTAAGGAATCTCCACACTGTTTTCCATAATGGCTGTACTAGTTTGCATTCCCACCAGCAGTGTAAGAGGGTTCCCTTTTCTCCACACCCTCTCCAGCATTTATTGCTTGTAGACTTTTGGATCGCAGCCATTCTGACTGGTGTGAAATGATACCTCATTGTGGTCTTGATTTGCATTTCTCTGATAATGAGTGATGTTGAGCATCTTTTCATGTGTTTGTTAGCCATCCGTATGTCTTCTTTGGAGAAATGCCTATTTAGTTCTTTGGCCCATTTTTTTATTGGATCATTTATTTTTCTGGAGTTGAGCTGCATAAGTTGCTTATATATCTTTGAGATTAGTTGTCTGTCAGTTGTTTCATTTGCTATTGTTTTCTCCCATTCAGAAGGCTGTCTTTTCACCTTGCTTATCGTTTCCTTTGTTGTGCAGAAGCTTTTAATTTTAATTAGATCCCATTTGTTTATCTTTGCTTTTATTTCCAGTATACTGGGAGATGGATCATAGAGGATCCTGCTGCGATTTATGTTGGAGAGTGTTTTGCCTATGTTCTCCTCTAGGAGTTTTATAGTTTCTGGTCTTACATTTAGATCTTTAATCCATTTTGAGTTTATTTTTGTGTATGGTGTTAGAGAGGGGTCTAATTTCATTCTTTTACAAGTGGTTGACCAGTTTTCCCAGCACCACCTGTTAAAGAGACTGTCTTTACTCCATTGTATATTCTTGCCTCCTTTGTCGAAGATAAGGTGTCCATAGGTATGTGGGTTAATCTCAGGGCTTTCGATTTTGTTCCATTGATCTATATTTCTGTCTTTGTGCCAGTACCATACTGTCTTAATGACTGTGGCTTTGTAGTAGAGCCCGAAGTCAGGCAAGTTGATTCCTCCAGTTCCATTTTTCTTTCTCAAGATTGCTTTGGCTATTCGAGGTTTTTGTATTTCCATACAAATCTTGAGATTATTTGATCTAGTTCTGAGAAAAATACTGCTGGTAGCTTGATGGGAATTGCATTGAATCTGTAGATTGCTTTGGGTAGTATACTCATTTTCACTATATTGATTCTTCCAACCCATGAGCATGGTATATTCCTCCATCTATTAGTGTCTTCTTTGATTTCTTTCATCAGTGTTTTATAGTTTTCGATATATAGGTCTTTAGTTTCTTTAGGTAGGAATATTCCTAAATATTTTATTCTTTTCGTTGCAATGGTGAATGGAATTGTTTCCTTAACTTCTTTTTCTACTTTCTCATTATTAGTGTATAGGAATGCAAGACTGAAAAAAAATTTTTAAGGCTAAATTCTGCAATGATGTTAGGAATAAGCCTACAGCAGGGGATGGGTAAATTAAAAGCATAAAGCATATTTTTATACATATGCTTATGGCTAAATAAAAAAAGCATATGCTTTATGCCTGTGCATGTGGGTAAATAAAAAGCAAAACGTTATGTTTTTACTTTCCAAGGTTTGTAAAATTATTTCCCAATCTCTAATCATAATTCCCATTGTATTCTCTAGTTGGCATGATTTAGTTTACTAGAGTCTTTCTTCAAATGTGACTCTAAGAATAGAAAACAATACCCTAAATAATATGCCAGGACAATATAATATATTTAGTGAAAGTGAAGTTGAAGTGTTATTCACTCAGTCGTGTCTGACTCTTTGCAACCCCATGGACAGTAGCCCACCAGATGAACTATAGTAATTCTACATTTAAAGATTTTTTAGATGTCTTAAAGTAGTCATATCTCTTGAAGACTTTGATTGAATTAAAACTTGATGATATTTTTGTATTTATTAACAGAAGTTTCCTAAACTAATCAATTTATTATTTTGAAACTAAATGCAAATATCATGTTTATGCATATAAAGTTTGTCTGTCTTTATTTTCCCTTACCCAATGTATCCTAATCTTTTTAGTAGTGTTTCATATTAGCCTTTGTATAGCTTTATTTTAACTTTAAATATAAGTATGAATTATGTGCTTTCATGCTGGGGTCCAACCCTGGTAGATCCAAGGAAATTCAAAGCATGGGTGGCGTAGGCGAGGAGAACTTATTTGTTTATTAATATAGAAATATAAAATTAGATTAGGAAGAAATAGTGTAGTAGGAAAATTAAGTGGAGAAAAGAAGGCTGAATAACTTGGCTTACAGGCAAGACCAATAAAGTCCAGACAAGGAACTTGCACCATCTATGTTGGGCCACTGGTGCCCGCTTGAATATCTAAGGGTGCTCTGCCTTAGGATCCCTTTCGCACAGGTCTTAGAAGCCAGGACAAGTAAGTAGACTTGGTGAGCCATCCTGGTCCAGATGGGAATTCAGCCTGAAATTAGAGTAAAGAGGAGAAGGAAGGAGAGGGAGAAAAGGAGAGAGAGAGAGAACATGGGGGAGCCAGATTCCCAAGAAACTAGGCCAAGAGACTAGTCCAAGAAACTGGTTCATCCTTTATTGTTTAGAAAGCTTTTTATACTTTTGATAATACATGAAGATCAATGGGTAACACAAAGTTATGCAGCATTAGCAGCCCAGATTCTTATCAAAAACCAGGCTTTTCTCTCTGCATACCTAATTGTATACACAAGTCTTAGGTGATTTACATCATCTTCTGGCCAAAAAGGGCCAATTAATATTTAACAGCCTTTTTTCTGATAAGGGTTTGTTAACTAGAAGACTTATTTGTGTTGTTCTTCCCAAAGTCTGGTGCCACTCTCAAAAAGCACTAAATAAAGTTACATTCTTACTTAGCAAAGATACAGCAACTTATAACAAGTAAAAGGAGTACAGCAATTTATAACAAAAGGAAAGTAATTAACTCAAAATCTAGTGTTGCTAACATCAAAGCTACTATATATCTTTTTCCATATCCCATTTACATTGATTAACATCCTCCAAGGTGCCTAAAAGATAAAGAATATGGAGGCCTGGCAGCAGTCATTGAGTCAACAGTGAAAACCCTCTACCAATATAATTTTTAACTCTTTAGAAAAGGCTCTGTATCTTTAAGATGCTTTTAAGTTTTGTGCCTCTCATTGTTGGGGGGGCTGTAAGCAATTCACAAGCTATAAGAGGTCTGGGGGAACCTGTTAGGCAAGCTAGAGAGCTATCAGAGGGGTTTAACTGAAACATCCCTTTCAGATGCAGAAGACTAAAGCCCTGATTTGACTTTTTCCAGAGAGTATTAGAAGAGTGGAAAAGCAGAGTACAAAGGCCGGCAGATTTTTTTTTTTTTTGGGGGGTGATGCTCAGGAAATTCCACGGGGAACCCCTGAAATCTGATCACGTCCTTGCATTTTGTCAGGCATCCTTCCACATGACCTTGTCTCGAGTGGATTCCTCACGCTGGCCTCCAGCACTTTCACTCAAATTTGTTATAGTTTTTAACTTGATAGTTCAGTTCAGTCGCTCAGTTGTGTCCGACTCTTTGCAACCCCATGAATCGCAGCATGCCAGGCCTCCCTGTTCATTACCATCTCTCGGAGTTCACTCAGACTCACGTCCATCGAGCCCGTGATGACATTCAGCCATCTCATCCTATGTCGTCCCCTTCTCCTTCTGCCCCCAATCCCTCCCAGCAACAGAGTCTTTTCCAATGAGTCAACTCTTTGCATGAGGTGGCCAAAGTACTGAAGTTTCAGCTTTAGCATCATTCCTTCCAAAGAAATCCCAGAGCTGATCTCCTTCAGAATGGACTGGTTGGATCTCCTTGAAGTCCAAGGGACTCTCAAGAGTCTTCTCCAACACCACAGTTCAAAAGCATCAATTCTTTGGCACTCAGCCTTCTTCACAGTCCAACTCTCACGTCCATACATGACCACAGGAAAAAACCATAGCCTTGACTAGACGAACCTTAGTCGGCAAAGTAATGTCTCTGCTTTTGAATATACCATCTAGGTTGGTTACAACTTTTCTTCCAAGGAGTAAGCGTCTTTTAATTTCATGGCTGCAATCACCATCTGCAGTGATTTTGGAGCCCAAAAAAATAAAGTCTGACACTGTTTCCACCGTTTCCCCATCCATTTCCCATGAAGTGATGGGACCGGATGCTATGATCTTCATTTTCTGAATGTTGAGCTTTACACCAACTTTTTCACTCTCCTCTTTCACTTTCATCGAGAAGCCCTTTAGCTCCTCTTCACTTTCTGCCATAAGGGTGGTGTCATCTGCATATCTGAGGTGATTGATATCTCTCCCAGCAATCTTGATTCCAGCTTGTGTTTCTTCCAGTCCAGTGTTTCTCACGATGTACTCTTCATATAGGTTAAATAAGCAGGGTGACAATATACAGCCTTGACGTACTCCTTTTCCTATTTGGATCCAGTCTGTTGTTCCATGTCCAGTTGTAACTGTTGCTTCCTGACCTGCATACAGAATTCTCAAGAGGTAGGTCAGGTGGTCTGGTATTCCCATCTCTTTCAGAATTTTCCAAAGTTTATTGTGATCCACACAGTCAAGGGCTTTGGCATAGTCAATAAAGCAGAAATAGATGTTTTTCTGGAACTCTCTTGCTTTTTCCATGATCCAGCGGATGTTGGCAATTTGATCTCTAGTTCCTCTGCCTTTTCTAAAACCAGCTTGAACATCTGGAAGTTCATGGTTCATGTATTGCTGAAGCCTGGCTTGAAGAATTTTGAGCATTATTTTACTAGCATGTGAGATGAGTGCAATTGTGCGGTAGTTTGAGCATTCTTTGGCATTGCCTTTCTTTGGAATTAGAATGAAAACTGACCTTTTCCAGTCCTGTGGCCACTGCTGAGTTTTCCAAATTTGCTAGCATAGTGAGTGCAGCACTTTCACAGAATCATCTTTCAGGATTTGAATCAGCTCAACTGGAATTCCATAACCTCCACTAGCTTTGTTCATAGTGATGCTTTCTAAGGCCCACTTGACTTCACATTCCAAGATGTCTGGCTCTAGATTAGTGATCACATCATCATGATTATCTGGGTCGTGAAGATCTTTTTTGTACAGTTCTTCCATGTATTCTTGCCACCTCTTCTTAATATCTTCTGCTTCTGTTAGGTCCATACCATTTCTGTCCTTTATCGAGCCCATCTTTGCATGAAATGTTCCCTTGATATCTCAGATTTTCTTGAAGAGATCTCTAGTCTTTCCCATTCTGTTCTTTTCCTCTATTTCTTTGCATTGATTGCTGAAGAAGGCTTTCTTATCTCTTCTTGCTATTCTTTAGAACTCTGCATTCAGATGCTTATATCTTTCCTTTTCTCCTTTGCTTTTCGCCTCTCTTCTTTTCACAGCTATTTGTAAGGCCTCCCCATAAGTCCTGTCCAAATCTTTGTGACCCCATGGACCGCAGCTCACAAGAGTTTTCTGTTTCTGCTGGAGATTGCTATCTAATCATCCCATCCTTTGCCATCCCCTTCTCCTTTTGCCTTCAATCTTCCCCAGCATCAGAGTCTTTTCCAATGAGTTTGCTCTTTGTACCAGTTGGCCTGAGTATTGGAGCTTCAACTTCAGTTTCAGTCCTTCCAATGCATATTCAGGGTTGATTTTCTTTAGGATTGACTGACTTGATCTCCTTGCTGCCCAAAGGACTCTCAAGAGTCTTCTCCAGCAGTACAATTCAAAAACATCAATTCTTAGGCACTCAGCTCTTTATGGTCCAACTCTCATGTGTATACATGACTACTGGGAAAAGCATACCTTTGACTGCATGGAACTTTGTTGGCAAAGTGATGTCTCTGCTTTTTAATATGCTACCTTGTTTTGTCACAGCTTTCCTCCCAAGGAACAAATGTTTTCTAATTTATGGTTGCAGTCACTCTCCACAGTGTATTTGGAGCCCAGAAGATAAAACCTGTCACAGATTCCACTTTTCCCCATTCTGTTTGCTGTGAAATAATGAGGCTGGATGCCAAGGTCTTAGTGTTTTGAATGTTGAGTTTTAAGTCACCTCTTTCACTCTCTTCTTCCTTCATCAAGAGGCTCTTTAGTTTTTCTTTGCTTTCTACCATTAGACTGATATAATCTACATATCTGAGGTTGTTGATATTCCTCCCAGCAATCTTGATTCCAGCTTGTGATTCATCCAGCCTAGCATTTCTCATGATGTACTTTAGCGTATAAGTTAAATATTGTGTATTGTGACAATACACAATATTTCTGAATTTTATTCAAAACTGAAACCAAAACAACTTTTCTGAATTTTGAACCAGTCCAGTGTTCCATGTCCAGTTGTAACTGTTGCTTCTTGACCTGCATGCAGGTTTCTCAGGAGACAGGGAAGGTGGCCTGATATTCCCATCTTTTAAGAATTTTCCATAGGTTGTTGTTACTCACACAGTCAAAGGCTTTAGTGTAGTCAATGATGTAGAAGTAGATGTTTTTTCTGGACTCCCTTACTTACTCTATGATCCAAAGAATGTTGGCAATTTGACCTCTGGTTCCATTGCCTTTTAAACCAGCTTGTACATCTGGAAGTTTTTAGTTCATGTACTGCTAAAGCCTAGCTTGAAGGATTTTGAGCATAACTCTGCTAACATGTGAAATGAACTCAATTGTATGGTAGTTGGAACATTTTTTGACGTTGTCTTTCTTTAGGACATTAGGAATGAAAACTGACCTTTTCCAGTCCTGTGGCCACTGCTAAGGTTTCCAAATCTGCTGACATTGAGTGCAGCACTTTTATAGCATCATCATTTTAGGATTTAAAATAGCTCAGCTAGTATTTCATCACTTCCATTTTTCTTTGTTCGTAGCAATGCTTCCTAGGGGCCCTCTTGACTTCATACTCCAGAATGTTTGGTGTATGAGGTCAAGGGATCCTTAGCATTTGAGAATGAAAAGGTCAATTGGTAAGTCAAAATATTTCAGTAAATTGAAGCCAGACAAGCTTTTTAGGTACACCCACAGTTTTGGTCTTCAAAGAATTACTAGCTACTTCCAAGAAAAATATATCAGTCCCATTCATAAATTCCAAATTTGGTTAAAAAAATAATTTGGACAAAAACAGATGATTTGGTACAAGTTAATCCTTCCGCGTTTGAACTTCACACACTGGGAACTAAAAGCCATTGTTTAATGGTTTCTGTAGTTATTTTATTCGTGAAAAAGTTTCTGCTCTAAATCTGTTTTTACTGATGTTGAGTGGATATCTCCTATATCTACTTATCACATATTGTTAATCCAGCAGTACATAAATATGTCCGAAATTTAGGAAGCCTTCACTAAAGTTAAAATGCTGGCATAAGGATTACTTATTTTATACATAGTTGTTTATGCCTCTTAATCCCATACCTCTGTCTCAGTGTCCCCACTTTTCCTCTCCTCATTGGCAACTGCATTTGTGGCTATTTCTGCTTTTTATATTTATTCATTTTCGTTTTCGATTTTACATGTAAGTGATAACACAGGCTTTATCTTTCTCTGACTTATTTCACTAAGCATAATACCCTCTAGATTCATCCATGTTGTTGCAGATAGCAGAATTTCAGAATTTCATTCTTTTTATGACTGAACAATATTCTGTTGCATATGTATACTATTTCTTGCTTATCCATTTATCTGTTGATGGACGCTGTTGTAAATAGCACTACTTGGAATATTAAGGTGCCTGTATCTTTATGAATCATTGTTTTCATTTTCTTCATGTGTATACTGGGAGTAGAATTGCTAGATTATATTTTTTTTATGCAGTATTATATCCTAACATATTTTATATGGTATTCTATTTGTTTATTTGAGGTACCTCCATGCTATTTTCCATCATGGCTGCACTAATTTACATCCATCTACACTACACTAGGGTTCCCTTTCTGTGCCTTCTCATCAATAGTTATTTGCAGACATTTTGATGATAGCCATTTTGACAAAGGTGAGGTATTACCTCATAGTGGTTTTGATTTACATTTCTCTGAGTATTAGCAATGCTGAGCATTTTTTCATGTGCCTGTTGGACATTTGAGCACCTTCTTTGTAAAAATATATATTCAGGACTTCTATCCATTTTTAAAAATTTGTTTATTGGCTTTTTTGATATTGAGTTGTATGAACTATTTATATATCTTGGATATTGACCCCTTATTGGTCATATCACTTGCAAATATTTTCTTCAGTAGGTTGCCTTTTCATTTTGTTGCTGGTTTCCTTCATTATGCATAATCTTTTAATTTTTGTTAGGTCACATTTGTTAATTTGGGTTTTGTTTCCTTATCCTTAAGTGCAGGCCCAAAGAAAATATTGCTCTGATTTATGTCAAAGTGTGTTATAGAAATCTATGAGTTCTGGTTTTACATTTAATGTTTTAATCCATTTTTTGGTTTTTCCTTTTGTATATGGTATGAGAATAGGTTCAGATTTCATTCTTTACTTGTAGCTGTTCCAGGTTTCCCCAGCACCATTTATTGAAGTTTCTCTCTTTCCTGCATTGTATATGTTTGCCTCTTTTGTCAGACATAGACTGTAGGTGTGTGGGTTTATTTCTGATCTTTCATTCTGTTCCATTGATCTGTGTGTCTGTTTTTGTGCTCATCTCATACTATTTTGCATACTATAGCTTAGTAGTATAATCTGGTGTGAGGGAGTATGTTACTTCCAACTCTGTTCTTTCTCAGTAGATTGCTTTGACACTTTGGGGTCTTTGTGGTTCCATATTAGATTATTTCTTCTAGTTCTGTGAAAAGCGTCATGGGTATTTTGATAGGGATTGCATTAAATCTGTAGATTGATTTGAGTATTATTATCACTTTAAATATATTCTTCCAAACCATGAACATGAGATACCTTTCTGTTTATTTGCATCATCTTCAGATTCTTTCATGAGTGTCTTATAATTGTCAGCGTGTAGGTCTTTCACATCTTTGGTTATCAGTTCAGTTCAGTTCAGTCGCTAAGTCATGTCCGACTCTTTGCGACCCCATGAATCACAGCACTCCAGGCTTCCCTGTCCATCACCAACTCCCAGAGTTTACTCAAACTCATGTCCATAGTGTTGGTGATGCCATCCAGCGATCTCATCCTCAGTCATCCCCTTTTCCTCCTACCCCCAATCCCTCCCAGCATCAGGGTCTTTTCCAATGAGTCAAGTCTTTGCATGAGGTGGCCAAAGTACTGGAGTTTCAGCTTTAGCATCAGTCCTTCCAATGAACACCCAGGGCTGATCTCCTTCAGAATGGACTGGTTGGATCTCTTTGTAGTCCAAGGCACTCTCAAGAGTCTTCTCCAAACCACAGTTCAAAAGCATCAATTCTTTGGAACTCAGCTTTCTTCACAGTCCAACTCTCACATCCATACATGACTACTGGAAAAACCATAGCCTTGACTAGACGGACCTTGTTGGCAAAGTAATATCTCTGCTTTTGAATATGCTATCTAGGTTGGTCATAACTTTTCTTCCAAGGAGTAAGAGTCTTTTAATTTCATGGCTGCAGTCACCATCTGTAGTGATTTTGGAGCCCCAAAATAAAGTCTGACACTCTTTCCCCATCTATTTCCCATGAAATGATGGGACCAGAGGCCATGATCTTAGTTTTGTGAATGTTAAGCTTTAGGCCAACATTTTCGCTCTCCTCTTTCACTTTCATCAAGAGACTTTTGAGTTCCTCTTCACTTTCTGCCATAAGGTGGTGTCATCTGCATATCTGAGGTTATTGATATCTCCTGGCAATCTTGATTCCAGCTGTGCTTCTTCCAGCCCGGTGTTTCTCATGATATACTCTGCATATACGTTAAATGAGCAAGGTGACAATATACAGCCTTGACATACTCCTTTTCCTATTTGAAGCGAGATTGTTGTTTCACGTCCAGTTCTAACTGTTGCTTCCTGACCAGCATATAGGTTTCTCAAGAGGTAGGTCAGGTGGTCTGGTATGCCAATCTCTTTCAGAATTCTCCACATTTTTGTGATCCACACAGTCAAAGGCTTTGGCATAGTCAATAAAGCAGAAATAGATGTTTTTCTGGAACTCTCTTGCTTTTTCCATGATCCAGCAGATGATTATATCTAGTCCTTAATATTTAGTTGCTGATTTTAAGAGCAAGGAATTGGTGTTGGGTTACTTTCAGTTGTGTACAGTGAGCTTGTCTACCCCTTCCTCTTTTTTTACTTTTTTGTTTTTCTTTCACACATTCTTTCTCTACACTATTAATTCAGTATACAGATTTAATGTTGTACAATTACCATTAATAATTCTTTTTGATGTTCAAATTACAGGGTATTTGGAAAATATGAGTTTTTATGTTGAACTCCATGTTGTTCCTACAACATAACAATTGATAAATACTTCATGACTTGCTGAAATTCTCAAGGTTCATTGTATGTTCTCTCTTTCATGGTTAAAATCAGTATTTTTGCAAAATCTATTGTTGCGTTTAATGGGGAATAATTTTTGAGGGCCAAATCATGGATGAATAATGTTTAGTCCTTTTGGGTTTCCATTGCTTGTAGACATTTTTCAGTGACCAGATTTTGGAAATAATAGGAATAATAGTAGTTATTCATTATCTATTATATCATACTTGTTATTATCCTAGCGCTAATTTTAAAAATTCAAATGTTGCTTTTATTGAAATAATATTCATATATAATTCAGTTCAGTCACTCAGTCGTGTCTGATTCTTTGTGACCCCATGAATGGCCGCAAGCCAGGCCTCTCTGTCCATCACCATCTCCCAGAGTTCACTCAGACTCACGTTCATTGAGTCCGCGATGCCATCCAGCCATCTCATCGTTTGTCGTCCCCTTCTCCTCCTGCCCCCAATCCCTCCCAGCATCAGAGTCTTTTACAATGAGCCAACTCTTCGCATGAGGTGGCCAGTGTACTGGAGTTTCACCTTTAGCATCAGTCCTTCCAAAGAAATCCCAGGTCTGATATCCTTCAGAATGAACTGGTTGGATCTCCTTGCAGTCCAAGGGACTCTCAAGAGTCTTCTCCAACACCACAGTTCAAAAGCATCAATTTTTCCGCCCTCAGCCTTCTTCACAGTCCAACTCTCACATCCATACATGACCACAGGAAAAACCATAGCCTTGACTAGATGGACCCTAGTCGGCAAAGTAATGTCTCTGCTTTTGAATATACTATCTAGGTTGGTCATAATTCTTCCAAGGAGTAAGTGTCTTCTAATTTCATGGCTGCAGTCACCATCTGCAGTGATTTTGGAGCCCAAAAATATAAAGTCTGACACTGTTTCCACTGTTTCCCCATCTATTTCCCATGAAGTGATGGGACCGGATGCCATGATCTTTTTTTTCTGAATGTTGAGCTTTAAGCCAACTTTTTCACTGTCCTCTTTCACCTTCATCAAGAGGCCCTTTAGCTCCTCTTCACTTTCTGCCATAAGGGTGGTGTCATCTGCATATCTGAGGTTATTGATATTTCTCCCGGCAATCTTGATTCCAGCTTGTGTTTCTTCCAGTCCAGCGTTTCTCATGTACTCTGCATGGAAGTTAAATAAGCAGGGGTGACAATATACAGCCTTGATGTACTCCTTTTCCTATTTGGAATCAGTCTGTTGTTCCATGTCCAGTTCTAACTGTTACTTCCTGACCTGCATAAAAATTTCTCTAGAGGCAGATTAGGTGGTCTGGTATCCCCATCTCTTTCAAAATTTTCCACAGTTTATTGTGATCCACACAGTCAAAGGCTTTGGCATAGTCAATAAAGCAGATATAGATGCTTTTCTGGAACTCTCTTGCTTTTTCCATGATCCAGTGGATGCTGGCAATTTGATCCTGGTTCCTCTGCCTTTTCTAAAACCAGCTTGAACATCAAGGAGTTCCTGGTTCAAGTATTTAAATAACATTAAATAAATACACATGTGAAAACTCTGCTTCACTTAATATGGATATCCTACCACCCCGTTGACCGCCCCACTGTAAAAATTGTATGAAAATATCAAATTCTCCCAAGGACTAGCAAGAAATTAAGAATGCAGGCCAAATTAAAAGGACACTAAATTTGCCTTTTCCTGGGGAATTTTTATTAATTCATTGAATTTGATCATCAGCTTTTGCAAACTTGTGGAACTTGGATGCTACAAGAACTCAACTTCAGAACCTGAGGTGATGGATGGAGCTGAAGACTGCTTTAAAGCCCACCCACCAAAAATCTTCACTTGATTTGTAAGGGTGGAGTAGAAATCCCCTTCCCCAAACTGACTGCTACTAGGAAACAGACTGTCCTGAAACTTGGCACAAAAGATTTTTTTTTAATCACTTGTGAGAATTTGATTTGAAACCGTAAGTCAGATATTGTATAGGGTGACAGCCTGAGTTCATCAGTTCAATTCAGTTCAGTCTCTCAGTCATGTCCAACTCTTTGCGAACCCATGAACCACACCACACCAGGCCTCCCTGTGTATCACCAACTCTCGGAGTCCACCCAAACCCATGTCCATTGAGTTGGTGATGTCATCCAACCATCTCATCCTCAGTCGTCCCCTTCTCCTCCTGCCTTCAAACTTTGTCAGCATCAGGGTCTTTTACAATGAGTTCATAATATAGTCCAATAAGGTGGTCCGAAAACCCCTTAAGCCAAGAATTTACTTTAAAATACCCTAGACTGAGTGCTTCCAGATGACTGAAGGTAACATGGAAACTTAATTACCATATGTAAAACAGATATCCAGTGGATTTGCTGTATGTCTTGGGGAACTCAGACAGGGGCTCTGTATCAGCCTAGAGGGGTGGCAAAGGGAGGGAGATGGGAGAGAGGTTCACAAGGGAGGGTACATATATACACCTATGGCTGATTCATGTTGATGTTTGACAGAAAACAACAAAATTCTATAAAGCAATTATCCTTCAATTTAAAAATAAATTTTTAAAAAGTCTATATAAATTCTCTCTGAAAGAACCCATCTTCATCCTAGGCTTCCTTCAAGTGTTTTCATAAACAAGATTCCATCTATTCAAAAGTAACAATACATACAAAGATCATCATGAGCAACAATCAGAAATATATATGTACCTGAATTATACTAATGTGTTTGTGTGTATGTATATACATATATATAATATATATAATTTAAAATATGTTAAATATCAAGGACCTAGAATTAGACTTAACAAAATATGGGTACAATATTTGTGCATATTGTGTAAAGCTATTAATATAATAAAATATTGAGAGACTTGTCTGATGGAGAAATAAACCTTGTTCATGAGTTGGAAGATTCAATATTTTAATAATCTCATTTTCCCCACTTTGATCTATGAGTCAGTGTAATCCTGATCAAGATCAAAAAAGTATTTTTGGTAGAACTTATTTGTAAATTTTAAAATATATATGGGAATTCAAAGGGTCTAGAAAAGACAATACTAACAGGAGAAAACTGTGGCTGAATTTGCTTTGCCAGATATCAAGGCTTAATTTGAAACTGTAATAATTAAGACAATGAACAATGTGAACAATATAACAGAATATTGTACACTAAAACAGATGGATAAAAATATAAACTAAATTTTCGGCAAAGCTGAAGTTACAGATGAATGCAGAAAGACTTCTGAATAAATGATGCTTGGGCAATTGGTCATCCATATGTTAGTAAAATGTTTGACAGTATGTTTTCTTTAAAAATGTGTTTTTTTTTCTCTTATTGCATAATCAGGTCACCTCAGATACACATGGGAGATAAAGTCAATGACAATGTCCAAAAGCTATAAAATAACTAATCAGATTTCCTGAGAGTCTGGAGTCTAATAGTTTTACATATAAACAAAACTTCAGTGAAATAAACATTAAACTCTATCCATTTGAGAATAATGTAAGTTATAATGTAAGGTTAGTCTAAATGAAAGGGGGAAAAAATGGAGTCAAATCATATAATTTGAATTAAAACTAAGTAATATAAAAAAATTACTTCATTTTAAAAACAAACAACTCAAAGACTACAAGGTGTCTTACCTAACCCAAATCAGTCAGTAGTTGGATAACAAGGATTAGATTTTGCATTTTCTAATCTCATGTAAATTCTTTACACAACAACACAACATTCATAGGAAGTTAAATCATAAAAAAAAAAAAAAAACAGAAATGAGTTTGGCACATTAGAAAGCGTCTAATTAGGTACAGGAAACAAATATACAGAGTTTATAAAAGAATAGATTTACATTCATGAAAGATGAAGAAGTGTTTATAAATTATGTAAAATAATGAATAAAATAATGCCAAATTATAAACAAGGGTGAGTAAGAAATGGAATAACTGAGTCATAATTTTACTCTGTCATGAGTATGTAAGTCATCAGTGAGTCAGCAGCCTCTACATTTACAAATCATGATAGTAAAGGGGTTTTATGTCTGGAAACAAAATCATTTCTCTCTTGGCTTTCCCAATTGTTGCTGTTTGTATATGTAGGGTTTTTATTTATGTTTATAAATTTCTACAATGTCTCCAAAATATATAGGAATTTATGGTTAACATCTAATTATTAGACCATGAATAGATGCATTCTTCATAATAAAAATATTGTAGCAATGTGACTTTCTATATATAGATTTTTTCAGACTTAAAGTATATATTCCATAACTTTAAAATAATGCTTCTCCAAATTTTTAAAAATTTGAACCTTACTTTTAGGAAAATACAACTCTATTGCATAAAATAGAAGCATAAATGTTTTCTCCTCCCTTCTAAAACATTTGAATATTGTCCTGTCTAACTCTGAAAAGGAATGAGTGGAGTCCTGGAAGAATTAATATAGCAATGGAGAATACAGGATTTTTTGAATTTGCATCCTAAATATAATTTCAGCCAAAAGTGATTAACAAGATTTTAAAATTATTTTAAGAAGTTTGTTTTCATTGTCCTAATCTTGTTGGCAATAGCCAGCTCTTTAGTAATGCCCCTTGGCAGAATAAAATTGAAGTGATCTGTCCAACAGTAACAGTTCCTGAACCTCATGATAAGCAACATCTCAACTTCTGTAAAATTGTCACTTCTTGTCATTGAAGCTTTCACTCACTATGCATTTGATTACAGCAAAATCCGTAGTAGTATTTCAGGACTTCCACTGATTGCAAAAGAAGTTCCTCTATGCTGCAATCAGTAAATCCTTCCCATTTTAAATCCAAGCAACTATATATTGAAAGGTGGGATTTTTTGCCATTTTATATCATATGTGATCTATTCTCAGACTTTGAAAAACTTGATTTTTTTAAAAATTCTGTTTCAATAATGTTTCAGAAATGAGAACCATTCCATTGGTGTAGTGCTTTGGGGTCGCCTATTTAAGGATTTCACACATATAGCAATTTTTTTCTTGTTTTTTTTTTTTTAATGGATTTTATTAAAACTTAGCCAATACTTGTTAAATCACTCTGTTCTGACACTCAAAACAATGTGTAACTCTTGAGTGATCAAAACCAGTTTGCTGGGAATTTCCCAATAGCTTTGGTTGACTAACATTCCTAGAGAGAAGGGCTAGAACAGACAGCTAAAACTACAAAGGCAGGAAGGGATTTGTTTGAAATCACTAGAGTTGCTGAAGCTTTAGGACTTAAGGGGCCAGAATCCCAGAGAAGTGGACCACAATGTGATGAGCTAATTTTCTGGGAGGAACTTTCATTCTCTGAGCAGTGTCTCTGTCAGGTGGTGAGTGTAGCCATGAAATTAAGACTCTTATTCCTTGGAAGAAAAGCTATGACAAATCTAATCAGCATATTAAAAAGCAGAGACATCACTTTGCTGACAAAGGTCCATGTAGTCAAAGCTATGGCTATCCTGTAGTCAAGTACAGATGTGAGAACTGGACCACAAAGAAAGCTGAGCTCTGAAAAACTGGTACTTTCAAATTGCAGAATCCTGAGAGTCCTTTGACAGCAAGGGATCAAACCAATTAATTCTAAAGGAAATGAACCTTGGATATACATTGGAAGGACAGATGCAGAAGCTGAAGCTCCAATACTTTGGCCACCTGATGTGAACAGCCAACTCATTGGAAAAGACCCTGATACTGGGAAAGATGGCAGGCCGGAAGAGAAGGGAGCAACAGAAAATGAGATGGTTGGATGTCATCATTGCCTCAGTGGACATGAATTTGAGCAAACCACAGGGGATAATGAAGGACAGAGAAGCCTGGTGTGCTGCAGTCCATGGAATCACAAAGAGTTGGACATGACTTAGTGACAGAACAACAACAACATTAACAAAATAAATAATTCTGTTTATCAGGAGATAACATTATGACAATGGACAAGTAAGTCTTAGAGTTGAAGATATTTGCAATATATCAACCTGACAATTGTTATTTAGTGTGTATATTAAAAACAAACAAAAACATACAAGCAAAATAACTACAATGGTGAAGGGAAAGGCAGAGTGCTAGTTAAAAATAGAAAAGATTAAAAATTATATGAGGAGGGTGATCAAGATCATAGAGTAAGAAAATATGGAGCTCACTTCCTCCCACAAATACATCAAAAATACATCTACATGTATAACGTTTCTCACAGAAAACCAACTGGGAACTGGCTGAAGATCTCCTAGACAACTAAGTTCAGTTCAGTGCAGTCACTGAAAAAAATCATACCTTTGACTAGACAGGCCTTTATTGGCAAAGTAATCTCTCTGCTTTTTAACATGCTGTTTAGTTTTGTCATAGCTTTTCTTCCAAGGAGCAAGTGTCTTTTAATTTCATGGCTGTAGTCACCATCTGCAGTGATTTTGGAGCCCAAGAGAAGAAAAACTGACTGTTTCCATTATTTCACAGTCTATTTCCATGAAGTGATATGACTGGATATCATGATCTTTGTTTTTGAATGCAGAGTTTTAAGCCAACTTTTTCACTCTCCTCTTTTACCTTCATCAAGAGGATCTTTATTTCTTCTTTGCTTTCTGCCATAAGGGTGTTGTCATCTGCATATCTGAGGTTGTTGATATTTCTCCCTCTCATCTTGATTCCTGCTTGTGTTTCATCCAATCTGGCATTTTGCATGATGTACATCGCATATAAGTTAAATAAGCAGGGTGACAATATACAGCCTTGATCCACTCCTTTCCCAGTTTGGAACCAGCAGTTGTTCCATGTTCTATTCTAACTGTTGCTTCTTGACCTGAAAACAGATTTATCAGGAGGCAAGTAAGGTGGTCTGGTATTCCCACCTCCTGAAGAGGTGAAGAATTCTTCACCTGAAAAGGTGAAGAATTTTCCAAAGTTTGTTGTCATCCACACAGTCAAAGGATTTGACTTAGTCAATAAAGCAGAGGTAGATGTTTTCTAGAATTGTTTTGCTTTTTCTATGATCAAACGGATATTGGCAATTTGATCTCTAGTTCCTCTGCCTTTTCTAAACCCAGCCTGAAGATCTGAAAGTTCTTGGTTTATGTACTGTTGAAGGCTCACTTGGATAATTCTGAGCATTACTTTGCTAGCATGTGAGATGAGTGCAATTGTGCAGTAGTTAGAACATTCTTTGGCATTACCTTTATTTGAGATTGGAATGAAAACTGACCTTTTCCAGTCCTGTGGCCGTTGCTAAGTTTTCCAGATTTGCTGGTATTTTAAGTGCAGCACTTTCACAGCATCATCTTTTAGGATTTGAAATATCTCACCTGGATTCCCATCACTCCCACTATCTTTGTTCGTAGTGATGCTTCCTAAGGCCCACTTGACTTCGCATCCTGGATGTCTGGCTCTAGGTGAGTGATCACACCATCATGATTATCTGGGTCATGAAGATCTTTTTGCATAGTTCTTCTGTGTATTGTTGCCATGTCTTCTTAATATCTTCTGCTTCTGTTAGGTCCATACTTTTTCTGTCCTTTATTGTGCCCATCTTTGCATGAAATGTTCCTTTGGTATCTCTATTTTTCTTGAAGAGATGTCTAGTTTTTCCCATTCTTTTGTTTTCATCTATTTCTTTGCATTGATCACTGAGGAAGGTGTTCTTATCTCTCCTTGCTATTCCTTGGAACTGTGCATTCAGATGGAAATATCTTTCCTTTTCTCCTTTGCCCTTTACTTCTCTTCTTTTCTCAGATATTTATAAGGCTTCCTGAGACAACCATTTTGCCTTTTGCATTTCTTCTTCTTGGGAATGGTTTTTATCACTGCCTCCAGTACAATTTCCAGACCTACATCCATGGTTCTTCAGGTGCTCTCTCTATCAGATCCACTCCCTTCAATCTATTTGTCACTTCCACTGTATAATTGTAAGGGATTTAATTTAGGTCATACCTGAATGGTCCACTGGTTTTTCCCTGCTTTCTTCTATTTAAACCTGAATTTGGCAATAAGGAGTTTATGATCTGAACCACAGTCAGTTCCCAGTCTTGTTTTTGCTGACTGTATAGAGCTTCTCCATCTTTGACTGCAAAAAAAATATAATCAATCTGGTATTGGTATTGACCATCTGGTGATGTACATATGTAAGTCATCTCTTGTATTATTGGAAGAGGGGTTAGCTATGACCAGCGGGCTCTCCTGGCAAAAATCTCTAAGCCTTTGCCCTACTTCATTTTGTGTTCCAAGGCCAAATTTCCTGTTGCTCCAGTATCTCTTGACTCTCTACTTTTGCATTCCAAACCTCTCTGATGAAAAGGACATTTTTTTGGTGTTAGTTTTAGAAGGTCTTGTAGGTCTTCATAGAACCATTCAGCTTCAGCTTCTTTGGCATCAGTGGTTGGGGCATAGACTTGGATTACTGTGATATTGAATGGTTTTCCTTGGAAATGAATAGAGATCATTCTGTCATTTTTGAGGTTGAACCCAAGTTTGCATTTCAGACACTTTTGTTGACTACAAGGGCTACTTCATTTTGTCTACGGGATTCTTGCCCACAGTGGTAGATATAATGAGCATTTGAGTTAAATTTGCCCATATCAGTCCATTTTAGTTCACTGATTCCTAAAATGTCAATGTTCACTCTTACCATTTCTTGTTTGACCACTTCCAGTTTAATTTGTTAAATGGACCTAACATTCCCAGTTCCTATTCTATATTGTTCTTTACAGAATTGGACTTTACTTCCATCCCCAGTCACATCCTCAACTGGGCGTTGTTTTTGCTTTGGCTCCCTCTCGTCATTCTTTCTGGAGTTATTTCTCCACTCTTCTCCAGCAGCATTTTGTGCACCCACCAACCTTGGGAGTTTGTCTTTCAGTGTCCTATATTTTTGCCTGATTTTTCTGCAGCAACCTTGCAAATCAGAAGGAAGTGGCATGACATACCAAAGTTTGAAAAGGAAAAACTTGCAAACCAGGACACTCTAGTCAGCAGGAATATTATTTAGAATAAGAGAGATCAAGAATTTCTCAGAAAAACAAAAACTAAAAAGACTCATCAATACTAAACCTAATGCAAAAGAAATATTGGGCTTCCCTGGTGAATAAGACTAAAGAATTCGCCTGCAATGAGAGAGACCTGGGTTCGATCCCTGGGTTGGAAAGATCCCCTGAAGAAGGGCATGGCTACCCACTCCAGTGTTCTTGTCGGACTGTCCCCATGGACAGAGGAGCCTGCCAGGCTACAGTTCATGGGATCGCAAAGAGTTGAACATGACTCAGTGCCTAAGAACAGCACCTAGCCTAAAAGAAATATGAAAAGGTCTCTGAATAGAAAATAAGCAAGAATTGGTAGCAAAGGAAAAAAACAAATCTGAAAGACAAATATATAAAAGGACTGAAAGCATTTAAATAAGCCAGTACATAGATTTTTAAATAATTTAAAATTTTTGTAATAGTTATTATAACTATTGTTAGCAGCAGAAGGTTAAGCATGAAGATGTAAAACAGAACATCAAAAATCACAAAATGGGGGAACACAATATAAAAATATAGATATTTTAGGATGTTTGAACTTATATGACTATCAGTTTAAATAAAGTGGATATAGGTATAGGTCAACATACTTGAACTCTAGAGTAGCTACAAGTTAAAAAACATACAAAAGATTCACAAAAACCGAAACAAAAGGAATTCAAGCATGCTATTGATACTAAAACCCCATCAAACCACAAAAGGGCCAACAAAAGGAAGAAATAAATAAAGAACTACAAAAGCAAATAGGAAAAGGAAAATTAATATCTAAAATATACAAGCAGCTATTACAACTCAATATCAAAAATATGAAGAACCCAATCAAAAATGGAGAGAAGACCTAAATAGAAATGTCATGAAAAGCAAACATACAGATGGCCAATGGCCACATAAGAAGATGCTCAACGTTACTAATTATTAGATAAATGCAAATCAAAACCACAGTGTGATATCACCCCACATCTTTCAGAATGTCTGTCATTAAGTCTATAAATTAAATATGCTGGATAGAGTGTGCAGAAAATAGAACCCTCCTACACTACTGGTGGGAATATAAACTAGTGCAGTCCCTATGCAAAACAGTTTGCAGTTACCTTAAAAAAAATAAAATTAGAGCTACCATATGATCCAGCAGTCCCTCTCCTGGTGTATATCTAAAACAAATGAAAACTCTAACTCAAAAAGAAATGCATGCCAGTGTTCCTAGCAACACTATCTACAATAGCCAAGACATGGAAACAACCCAAGTGCCTATCGACAGACAAATGACTTAAGAAGATATTTTGTAAATATGATGGAATATTACTCAGTCATAGAAAATAATGAAATATTGCCATTTGCAGCAACATGAATGGACATAGGAAATACTATAGTTATTGAAGTAAGTCAGACAAAGACAAATTTTACATATCATTTATATGTGAAATCAAAAAATAATACAAATGAATCTATGTACAAAACATAAACAGACTCACAGACATAGAAAATAAACTTATGGTTACCAAAGGAGAAAGGGAGTGGAGGGATAAATTAGGAATATTCACAATCTGTTATACATAAAATAAATAAGCTAATGCTTGATGATTTATTATATTGCACATAAAACTATATTCAATATCTTTTAATAACCAATAGTGGAAAATAGGACTTCCCAGGTGGCTCAGTGGGTAAAGAACCTGTTTGCAATGAAGGAGACACCAGAGATCTGGGTTTGATTCCTGAATTGGGAAGATTCCCCTGGAGGAGGGTATGGCAATGCACTCCACTATTCTTGCCTGGAGAATCCCATAGACAGAAGAGACTGGCGGGCTATAGTCCATAGGTCAAAGAGTTGCACACCACTGAAGCAAGTGAGTACAGCACAGCATGGTGGAAAATATGTGTGTGCATTTATGTGTATATTCATATGTATAGTAAAGAATCTGCTGCCTAGCAGGAAATGCAGAGGTGCAGGTTTGATCCTTCGATCGAGAAGATGCCCTTGATATAGCAACCCACTCCAGTTTTCTTGCCTGGGAAATCCCATGGACAGTGGAGCCAAGCAGGCTACAATCCATGGAGTCAGAGTCGGACATGACTTAGCAACTAAACCACCACGTATATATATATACACATGACTGAGTCACTTTGCTGTATACCTGAAAGTAACACCATATTGTAAATCAACTATGCTTTAGCTAAAAAGTTATTTTGAGTACTTCAGGAAGGATAATAAATTCACATTTAAAATATTTAGTATTTTTTAACATCTTTGCCAGTGAGATAAACAATTAAAATTTTAACTGCAGATCACCCATAAACACCTGTAAGAATAGGTACAGTTAAAAGACCATACAAAGTGTTGGTGCAAATTCAACAGTATAGAACTTTTTATACACTGCCAATGGGCAAGTAAAGGAAAACAATTACTCTGTCAATTGTTTGGCAATCTTTTGTAATATTAGACTTATACATAGCCAACAATTCCATTCCTAGGTGTATACATGAAGAACTGTGTTCAGATGTGCACTACAAGATGAATTCAAGGATGTTAATAGAAGCATTTTTCCCAAGAGTCCCAGACTGGGGAGGGAAATGTTCATCAATACTGAAACTGATAAATTGTGGTAAGTGCTTAAAATGGAATACTATAAAATAAACTTTAAAAATACAAAGCTCCTCATGAGGTGGGGTATAGATATAGAGATAGAGATAGATAGAGATATTATAGATAGATATATTATGACTGATTTGTATTGTTGTACAGCAGAAACCAACACAATGTTGTAAAGCAATTTTCCTTCAATTAAAAAATAAATTTAAAAAGGCAAAACTCATGTTCCATACAAGAACAGGGCAAAATCTAACATAGTATTGAGTGAAATAAGCCTGGGTCACTTTAATAATATTGTCACTTGCCTCCCAGTTTCCCAGACTCCTGATACCATTTACATATATACTTTTCATTGTCAATTATACCAATATTTTATATTAAATATTAATATTTCTAATATGGTTAACAAAATATTGATGCCATCCATATGTTCTTTGTGATTCATCTGACCAAATGAATTTGTAGTCTAATATCCATGCATCTGTCACCAGAGCAAAGAATCACTGGCTCTTTATCTATGATTAGCATGTACTTTCTCTTGGATAAGAGAGGAGAATCCTGAAATATTCTGATTCTTTTGCAGACACTGAGCCTCTACTATGACACTGCCTCTGAACCGCTGAATTGCTTTATAAGTGGTCAGCCTGTCTAAACTAACATACTGGTTTCACTATTTTAAATCATAGATCAATTCAGTAGTTCAATTCAGTAACTGTATACTAAACATCCATTATGTAAAAGACATCTCAGTCTTAAGAAATAGACAGCAAAACTCTGTGGTGCCCAATATTGTCACCTCCAAAAGAGAGTCTGGTTTTTCAACAAATGGAGTTGAATTTGTGCCATAGGAAATGAAGTTTATCTATGCACATACTAATTAAAATATTACAAAAGAAAAATACCTTAATTTAAAGCAAATACTATTTGACTGATTAAATTAGTCAAAACTATTAAAACAATCTGAACTTGGAGAAATCACCTCAATTATTTTTAATGTCTTTTAAGAAGCAGAGAGTGACACTTGTAGTCACTCATCTACACTGAAATGCTGATGTTTTCAAACTAAATTCCACGTCCTTAGATTTGATTAGAAACATCAGGCTATTGTAGGTTAGACAAGCGAACACATTCTTTGGTGGAAAATAAGGGAGTGGCTCCAATCTTGGTTAGGTCAGCCAAGAGCTAAAGGGAGGAAAGAGAAGGGAGCAAGAATCAAAAGTTATTAACCATATTGTATGCATTTAAAAAGCATATTTTATATTTTTTCCAGGTAGAAAGAAGAAAAATCTGTTAACAATTTAGATCCATTCATGAGAGTGTTAGTTAATTTGAAGTAATAATAAGTATACAAAGTTTGTAGTTATTTTATAAAATTTTATGAATATATAATTTTAAGTTTTGAACTGTAACATGAGCCTCAGTTTTTTAATCCCTGTGGAACATGGACTGAGGCCTTACTCTCCAACCTCTGCAAACATACAGTGATAATACACAAATCTCCATGCTGGTAGAATCACCTTGCCTACCTGCAAGAACATTGGTGCCTGTGAGTCACTTTAAATTGTAATTCACCCCAGGAGCAGCAGGGCTGGATTTGAGTTGCCAAGTCTGCCAGAGATCCACAGATACAGTACTAATATTTCTATGAGGTCACTCCCAAGAGGACATTGGATGTTGGTTAATCTCAGGCATCATCTTGTACCTTTATTCTGCTCTTCCAAAATAAAAAGGAGCACTTTTCCCCATGTTATGCCCATTTAGGACATCCAACAAAAGCTTGCTTAAGACAAAGTATATTACAGAAATTATCAAAACTGTTCTGTCAGTGGTTCTTAGAAGGCGAGTCAGAAGAGTGCAGCTGGTCCAGTTTTCCAAACCACAATGCTTAGGGTTTCCAGTTCACCTTCTGAGGGCATCACTGTTCCCCAGGACTTGGTGAAATCAGAAATGTGCCACTCTGGAATAGATTTGAAAAACTACCTTTGGACCCTGTAGCAGATGTACAACATGTGTACTCTGATAAAGTAAGGAAACAACACTCATATGCATCATTAAACTTGGTAAATGGGCAGCATACTAAACCAAATTTGCCTCTATTTTAAAAGATTATACCTTGAACAGATTCTTCAAATTATGCAAAGAGCCTCCATCTTCTAGCACTGAAATACAATGCCAAGGCACCTGGGTTAGAATTAACATAACTCATGAACCTACGCTTGAACTTCCTTTGCTCCACCAGCTGTCTCTGTGTCTGCATCTGGCTCACCATCATAATTTCTTCCTTTGGTTGACTTTTCTCTAGGAAATTGCCTTTTCTTGCTCCAGGCAATCAACTTCACATATGTAAACAAGTTCTTGAAATCATTTTAGTATGTTTGTATCATAGTAGTTACATTAACTCAAATTATTTTCATTAGTTCCAATACAAATTAGTGGATATAGATAGTTACAAGCAGGGATGGTATATCACCTGTGTGTGTGCTTAGTAGCTCAGCCATGTCTGACTCTGTGACCTCATGGGCTGTAGCCCACCAGGTTCCTCTGTCCATGGGGATTCTTCAGGCAAGAATACTGCTGTAGGCTGTCATTTCCTTCTCCAGGGGACCTTTCCAACCCAGGGATCAAACCCAGGTCTCCAGCATTACAGGTGGATTCTTTACCATCTGAGCCACCAGTATGTCACCTAGTTCCATTCGTTAGAGAATATTGATATGAATGTGGTGGTCAGGAAAATTGAAGAGGTGTAGTTACAGTGCCAGGAATACTGTAGAATAAGAAATCACAGAAGCTGAAGGTGATACATTCAAATGCGTGGGATCCAAGAAAAGATGTCTTGGAACAGAAACAAACAAAAAAACAACATATTGTGAAATTTTATTATGTCATGTACAAAATATAGATTATTGCTATTATATAATGTGTAAAAATAGGAACTGTTTTTTAACTGGAGGATAATTGCTTTACAATGTTGTGTTGGTTTCTGCCCTTCAACACGAATCGGTCATAATTATATATATACATACATATGTCTGCCTGCGTGCTCAGTTACTTCAGTTGTGACCGATTCTTGACAAATCTATGGACCATACCCCAGCAGACTCTTCTGTCCATTGGATTCTCAAGGAAAGAACACTGGAGTAGGTTGCCATTTCCTTCTCCAATATATAACTCATATATATCCTATATCTATCTATATACCTGTCCTTATTGAGCCTCCCCTTCCCCTCCCACTCCACCCCTCTAGGTCATCACAGAGTACTCTAGGTCATCACAGAGTACTGGACTGGACTCCCTGTGTTATACAGCAGCTTCTCATTAGTTATCTGTTTTACACATGATAATGTATACATGCCAACACTACTTTCTCAGTTTGTCCTACCCTCTCCTTCCCCGCTGAGTCCACAGGTCCATTCTCCATGTGTGTCTCCATTCTTTCCCTGCAAATAGATTCATCGGTACTATTTTTCTGGATTCCATATAAATGTGTTAATAAATAATATTTGTTTTTCTTTTTCTAACTAACTTCACTCTGTATGACAGTCTCTAGGTCCATCCACATATCTACAAATGTCCCCATTTCATTCCTTTTATGGCTGAATAATAGTTCATTGTCTATATGTATCACATCTTCTTTTTCCGTTCCTCTGTTGATGAACATTTAGGTTGCTTCCGCATCTTCACTACTGTAAACAGTGGGGCAATAAACATTGGAGTGCATGTGTCTTTGAATTATGGTTCCTCTCCGAGTATATGCCCAGGAGTCGGATTGCTGGATCATACGGTAGTTTTATACCTAGTTTTTTAAGGAATTGCCATACTGTTCTCCATAGCACTTGTATCAATTTACATTCCACCAGCAGGACAGTAAGATTCCCTTTTCTCCACATCCTCCCCAGCATCTCTTGTTTGTAGTTTTTTCGATGATGGCCATTCTGATTGATATGACTCATTGTAGTTTTGATTTGCATTGATTTGCATTTCTCTAATAATGACTGATATTGAGCATATTATCATGTGTTTATTGGCCATCTGCATGTCTTCTTAGGAGAAATGTCTGTTTAGCTCTTATGCCCATTTTTTAATTGGGCTTTTTGTTTTTCTGATACTGAGCTGTATGAGCTGCTTATGTATTTTAGAGATTAATCCTTTGCCAGTTGCTTTGTTGGTAATTATTTTTTACCATTCTGAGGATTCTCTTTTCCTCTTTTTATAGTTTCCTTTGCTGTGCAAAAGCTTTTAAGTTTGATTAGGTCCTGTTTGTTTATTTTTGTTTTTATTTCCATTACCCTATGAGGTGTATCAAAGAGGATTTTGTTGTGATTTATGTCACGGAGTGTTCTGCCTGTATTCCTCTAAGAGTTTTATAGTTTCTGGCCTTACATTTAAGTCTTTGGTCCATTTTGAGTTTATTTTTGTGTATGGTGTTAAGAAGTGTGCTAATGTCATTCTTTTACACATAGCTGTCCACTTTTCCCAGCACCACTTATTGAAGAAGCTGCCTTTTCTCCACTCTATAGTCTTGTCTCCTCTGGCAAAGATAAGGTGCTGATAGGTGAGTGGGAGGAAGTGTTTTGATATAAATTACCAGGAAGTCTATTGACAGCTTAACAGAAATGTTTGGCTTCTTTGACTTGTGATTAATTTTCAGAAGATGCCTCTTCATTTATTTTTGTTGTATTTATGTTCTACTTCTTTTCAGCAAAGTTTATTATATTACTTGATAGAAACATAAGCTTCCTCAGAGTAAAATGAAATCAAGTGGAATATTGAGGAGAAAGAAAATACATCTTCAAAGTATTTGGATTCATTTGAAATTTTTCCTGGCATTTTTTTTTTCTTTTAGAATGTTTCCATGTCAAATAATTCCAGTTTTTACTAGTTTTTATTTATTTACTTATATATCAACACAAGTACTCTCAGAGTCCAAAAGTTTTAAAGTCTAGACAAGCTTAGTCTCTTCTAGAGCCTCTAGGGGAAATCTGCTTCCTGACTTTTACAGCGTTAGAGCCACCTGAATTCCTTGCCTCTTGCCCTCTGTCTCTGTCTTCAAAGCCAGCAACAATAGCATCTTCCAGTCTCTTTGTTTTTGTTTTTCCCTCTCCCTTCCTAGGTCACTTTTCATTCATTTATACTTTGATGTCACATTAACTAAAATGTGCTTCAGTTCAGTTCAGTTCAGTTCAGTCGCTCAGTCGTGTCTGACTCTTTGCGACCCCATGAATCCCAGCACGCCAGGCCAACCTGTTCATCACTGTCTCTCGGAGTTCACTCAGACTCACGTCCATCGAGTTGGTGATGCCATCCAGCCACCTCATCCTCTGTCATCCCCTTCTCCTCCTGCCACCAATCCCTCCCAGCATCAGAGTCTTTTCCAATGAGTCAACTCTTCACATGAGATGGCCAAAGTACTGAAGTTTCAGCTTTAGCATCATTCCTTCCAAAGAAATCCCAGCTTGCCTTTAATTAATTAAGGAGAATACATCTTTTCACGGTATTATACTACTAATAATAGAATTTGCTCAGTCCTTTCTATGTTAAATATGTGTACTAAGTTGAATCACATGAAATTGCTTTTGCATAGATCAAATGAGTGGAATATTTGGGATTAAAATCCAAATATTTTTAACCACATGTTATTTTCAGCATCTTTTTCAATAGGCTAATCAATCCTTAATACTAGAACATGACAAAGTACACATGTATAACTAGAATGCTCAGAATGAAAGACTATATATTATTTTTATAGAAATTTAACAAATATAACCTGGGAATTGTTAATTACAAAATCGTATGTTAGGATAGAAGCAGTTATTCAAAATTCTTTAGGTCAAAATATGCATAATGTTAATAAGAAAAAGAATACCATGGTTTGAACTTTTAAGTCTTTAATATAGTGGGTAACTACATTTAAAATATTGTGTAGGTATAAAAATGCTCTCCGTATTCATCTTCCCACTACAAAAAAAAAAAAAGAAAAATTCATTAGATTAATCATGGAATTTTGAATCAAACTCTCTTTTACTTGAATGCATACTTTGTGTTTCTTTGCCTAGTTAATTTCCCTAGGCTGGTGAGTTAATTTCTCCATTTTCTTCTGACATGTGGAGGATAATATGTGTGTAATTTATAATAGTAGTGGTAACTTATATAACCCTCATGATATGTTAGCAATAGCAAAGTTCAAGGGATTCTGTATATACTACCACATGAAAACACAAGAGCACTATGAAACAGATTATTTAACCAAAACCCCACTGGTAATAAGTAATAGCTAGGACTGAAGAAAGGTAATTGAACTTCAAGTTTGTACTCATAAATAATGCACTCACCTGCCTCACTGTGTGTTTTCCCAGTAAAATGAAGTAATGTAGGTAAAATGCTGATATGCTGCAAGTAGTTAAAAGCTCAGTAAATGTTATTCAGTGTTAAATTTGAATTAAGGCATTTATCTAATTTTTTGACCTATTGAAAACCGAGCACAGCGGCAGCTTTTGGCCTTGTTTTTTAATGCTATGCATGCTTGCTAAGGGGCTTCAGTTGTGTCCGACTCTGTGCAACTGCATGGACAGCAGCCCACCAGACTCCTCTGTCCACGGGATTCTCTAGGCAAGAACACTGAAGTGGGTTGCCATTTCCTTCTCCATGTTTTCTAATAAGCATCACTAAAACTATAAACCCAGACAGAGTTCAATTCTCTGTATTAAAATGATCTTGTTTTATAAGCATGTTCAATTGCAAGAATAACCACAATATCCACATTTCCTTTCACTGGAATTCTGGATACCCAGATGCTCTGATTCTGGGCTTAGCCATGTGACTTGTTTGTGCCAATAAGGCAATAGCAGACATGAGAAGAGCAGAGAATTAGAAAATATTTATGCATTGAGATTTGTCCTTTTCTTGCTGCTCATGAAACTGCAACCACCAAGTGAGCCCAGGCTAGCCTACTGAATGAAGAGAAATCCAAGACCCAGCCACCTCTGTTGCACCAGCCACCCACCAGCCATCTACCAATGTATTGGCTGAGGTCATTCCAGACCAACCAGTGCCCATCAATCTCCAGGTGAGTCCTTCATGAATGAGATTAGCTGAGACCTGTGGGAAAGCTGCTCACCAAATTCAGCCTATTGTTTCAACCTGGCAAATTGTGAGCTAACTCAATAGCTCTTATTTTAAACCACTAAGTTTCCAGGGTTACATATTCAGTTCAGTTCAGTTCAGTTGCTCAGTCGTGTCTGACTCTTTGTGACCCCCATGGACTGCAGCATGCCAGGCCTCCCTGTCCTTCACCAACTCCCTGAGTTTACTCAAACTCAAGTCCATTGAGTCGATGATGCCATCCTGCCATCTCATCCTCTGTCATCCCCTTCTCCTCCTGCCTTCAATCTTTCCCAGGATCGGGGTCTTTTCCAATGAGTCAGTTCTTCACATCAGGTGGGCGAAGTATTAGAGTTTCAGCTTAAGCATCAGTCCTCTGAAAAATTATTATAATTATATAAATAATTAGTCCTCTTAAATAATAATAGAAAATGAAATCTCAATGATTCATTCTTGATATTAGGCTATGACTTGAATAGAAGGGAAATTATGTAGAAATAAGGCAACTATTAGGTTACTATGATGACATGGATAGACAAATTGAAGAACTCATTTCTGAGTTCTGCTCTTCATTATGTATCTTGGCTCCAAATAGGAGCATGTCATATGCAAATTATTAATGCTCAGGTGATTGCTCATTTCTGGTTATTTAAGGTCATCTGGCTTTGTATTCAGTTTCATTTTTGAGGCTGGCATAGCTAACCTTTAATGTAAATTAGCAACTGAAAACTATTAGCTTCCAAGTTGCAGCAAGATTGTATCTGGCCAAACTTCTCAGTTCTGTTCTCAGAGTGAATGAGAAAAAAAGCCATAGGAAATCCTGCTGATCTGGAGGAGTGGGTGCTTTTCATTATGACCAGTATCAATTGTGGGTATAGAGTGTGTCACATTTTTTATATATGTCTCCATTTTCAGAGGAATTGTTAGAGACTAACATGTGACTATCATATAATACCAAACTTGAAATACAAAAAGATTTTTGGATTGAACTAACCACCACTGTCAGCATTTCTAATCTGTTGTTAAATATTTGAAGACCTGCTATGATCATATTTTTCTAAGTGAACAGGTAATTCTTTTCCTTTTAGTAAATTAGAATAAAGAATTATATAAGTGTAACATAGCAGTATCAACATAGAACACAGTAACTTTCATTTCAACTAATCTAATTTATACAAATCTGTAGAAACTCTGGACCAAATAATTTTTTCTAAAACATCAGTTGCACACAGAAAAGCTTGAAATAAAAATTTCTTCTTAGACAGTTTTAGTCATTGCCCTAATTCCAGTACCCGTAAATGCATGTAATTTGGAAAAACATTTTTGAATGATTTTCCATTTTAGTTTCCATTGTGGGAAAATATTTTTTCAAAAGACTGAAAACTTGGTACTCTACAGTACTTAAAATATGTTCCAGAATAGTGTAGCACAGTATGGATGATCAAATAGATTTTCCAATCCCCTAACTTTTTAAACAATTATATTATGATACATAATAACTCAAAACATCTGTGTTTTAAAGATAATTACGTGTATCTGTTGACCCAGGTATAGAATGAAGGCTCTTTGACCTAGGAACTGCACAGCATAGGACGTGCTTGACCATGGGAATTGCAGTTGTCAGTTGGCAAGGATATATTTGCCATCTGAAATCTACCATGTTTCTGTTTGGTGCTGCCCACTGGAACATTCAGAGTGGCTTTTCACATTAAAATCCTCCCCCAGTTGCGATCTCCCCAAGTCATTGTTTTTCAGCTATTACAGTGCATATCTATTAAATAAATCCTTCCTACTACCATAGATTTGATTGATGAGAAAGTGTGTTGTGTTAGTCACTCAGTCATGTCTGACTCTGCGACCCTATTGCCAGATTCCTCTGTCCATGCAATTCTCCAAACAAGAATTCTGGAGTGGATAGCCACTCTCTTCTCCGAGGAATCTTCCTTACCCAGGGATTGAACCTGGGAAAGCACTTCGAGTGATTTCTACAAAGCAGAAGATGTACAAGCAGCAGATAGGGTCATTATAGCTGGTACATTTTTAAAGAAGTGGTAGATTTCTTTTTGATATTTGGAGGAAGAGAGCAGTTTGATACCAGTTTTCCATCCACTGAACTATGAACTGTTGAGTGTATAATAATAATAGCAGCCAGTGTATTTTTTCCCCAATAATCTTTATATGCTCACTTCTCTTTATTCAGAGAGATTAGTTTCCTACCAAATTGTATTAAATAGCCATATATCTGTATCATGCTCTATGGTGTGGCTCTACTGAATTTCCTTCGTAAGGCATTGTCTAATATTAATATTTTGTTGATGTTCAGTCTCTAAGTTATGCCCAACTCTTTGTGATCCCATGGACTATAAACACCAGGCTCTTCTTCCTCCACTATCTTTCAGAGTTTGCTCAAATTTATCTCCATTGAGTTGGTGATATATCCAACCTTTTCATCCTTTGTCACCTCCTTCTCTTCTTGCCCTCAGTCTTTCTCAGTTCAGTGTCTTTTCCAATGAATCGGCTCTTCACATCACATAGCCAGAGTATCAGAGCTTCAGCTTCAGCAACAGTCCTTCCAATGAATAAACAGGGTTGATTTCCTTTAAGACTGACTGGTTTGATCTTGCCATCCAAGGGACTCTCAATAGTCTTCTCCAGCATCACAATTTGAAAGCGTCAATTCTTTGGCACTCAGCCTTCCTCTATGATCTGATTCTCACATCTGTACATGACTACTGAAAAAAACATAGCATTGACTATATGGAATTTTGTCAGCAAGGTGATATCTATCTCTACTTTTCAATATGCTGTCTATATTTGTCATAGCTTCCCTTCCAAGGAGGTAGCATCTCTTAATTCCCTAACTGAAGTCAATACCCACAGTGATTTTGAAGCCCAAATAAAATCTATAGCTGTTTCCACTTTTCCCCCATTTATTTGCCATGAGGTGAGGGAACTAGATGCCATGATATCAGTTTTGTTTTTTAATGTTTGGAAGGAAAGTCCTACTTAAGAATAATTTAGAATTCAGAATGTAAGTGTCTACTCAAACATAGGACCTCATCACCCAGAAATGTCTGCACTATTTGGTATTTGTGGAAGTTTGTTTTATGTGTGATATTAAATAAAGCTGTAGCTGAAAGATAGAAATGCATAAGAGGATTTACTCATTGAAAATTACTTATTAATCTCTACCATGTTTTATTAATGCTGGGAATCAGAACCTTTGCTACCCAATTTCAAAGAATCCAATGTGAATAGTATTCACTGGACTCATACAGTGGTAGCCCTGGTAAGGAACACTATGCTATATAAACATACAAAGATTCTGCCCTTATAAATAAAGAGTTTAGAGGGGGAAGACAGTCAAGAAGCTAGGGAAAATGAAATTGCTAACTACCATGATAGAAGTATAGAGAATTATGATCTCATACATATTCTCATGTTCTAATACATTCTACAAGTCAGGAAATGCTTCCCTGGGAAAGTAATGTTTATCCTCATTCCTGAATGTTTCTTATTGATAAACCAAAACTAGAGGGAGCTGCATTCAGGCGGAGCTCCAGGCACTAACTGTGCTATGTCGGAGCGCAAATGACAGGATACAGCAGAGGAAAGAGACATCATTCCCATAGGTAACTCTGGAGCCCAAATCTTTCCTTTTAAAAAATTCTGGGAAAATGCCAGTGGCCAGGTGCCTCTCCTTAAGATATTGCCTGACAGTATTCATTAACAAGAGGCTGGAGTAAAGGGAACAGAACTGAGACAGAGAGCCCCAAGAAGTAACCAGCCAACATTTTCACATATTTCACACTAGGAGAGAAGTGGTATCTTGCCATTGAGAGACAGCTCATGTGATTTGGGCATTAATATTAATGAATCCTTGTCTGAACCCACAGGCTTGTGAGGTCAGCATACATCCTGGGTAGACTGCTATAACAAAGAGGGTGTATTCCTAAGGCACTTTAACGTGGGAAATCCTTTCATATAAAATAGAATCAACACACCTTAATTTGAGGGTGCTTTTAACGTATAGATTTCTTTGTGGCTGCTCAATTCTAGTCTTTCAGGGAATAGCTAATCCCCAGATCACCTGGAAACTGCAACTCTATGACCTCCTCTTTGCTGAAGAGAGGCACACAGATCCCTCTAAATCATTTCCAGTTCAGGAGCCCAGGTAACACTTTTACAACTTTGAAGTTACATGGATTATGAAACCCAGGAATATGAATCCCCTTCATGCATTGATTCTGTGTTGTGTCCTTTTCCTCCTTGTCCACCACATGCCCAGGCCAAGCAAAGAAAAAACCTGAAATTCTCCTAGTCTCAATTACACAAAGATTGATTTTGCTAAAGTAGTATAACTTTATTTGCAGATGAAATGCCAATCAAGATATCACTAGAATATGGTTTTAATTAGATGTTTCTAAAGTAGATTTCTTTTTAGTGTGTGACTGTGAGTGTCACCTCTTGGTAGCTCATTCAGTCTTTATAAAGATATACCAAAGCCATGATAACATGAGGATAATACGTAAAACAAAGAGTGGTTGTCATAATTGGCAGCATGGACAGCATTCTTCAATGGATTCAGTTCATTTAATTAATATTTATCAAGAGCCCAGACGGAGCATGGCAGTCTATGAAGTGCCAGCCATTCCCACCCTCACTGCCTTTTTGCCATCTGCTACACATGGAAATGGCAGGCAACCAGCCACCGCAGAATGAGAAAATGTTGTTTGCTGGTTTGTTTCTCTTCTGCTTCTAATTCCTTGGCAGTCTCTAATTTCTCACATGGTTTTAGCTTACATATAAATTATACTCAAAGGTAGAAGATTTGAATTTCTAAATATGTTTGTCTATAGAATAGTTTTAGGGTTTTCTTTTTCCTTTAGAGTCTACTGAATCCCAGGTTTACTATTAATGGGTTTGCATGTCTCTAATAATTTCTGAAAATGAGCTATGAAATGGTTTCCTCAGTCAAGAAATACATTATATAGACCTTAACGGTAGAGAGAGCAAAGTTCTCCTGACGTTTCACTAAGACATCAAAACCAAAACCTTCACAAGTTTTCAAGTCATATGAGCAGTCTCAAAATTTATTCTAAATCAGAGCTCACATTTGATTCCCCTCCCATCCTTCTTTTGCTTCTCTATAGATTTCCCCAACACAGAAACAGAACATGCACAGTCTTTAGTATTCCAAGCATTGAATAGTTTATCCTTCAAGAGAACATCATAGGATTGCATATAGCCAGGCATTGTCATTGCCCAAACAATGGCCTTCCAAATCCTAGTTTTCTCTCACTTGTAATTCATCTGCTGAATAGTACTTTGAATCCTGCTGCTGCTGCTGCTGCTAAGTCGCTTAAGTCATGTCCGACTCTGTGCGACCCGAGAGAAGGCAGCCCACCAGGCTCCCCCATCCCTGGGATTCTCCAGGCAAGAACACTGGAGTGGGTTGCCATTTCCTAGTCTGTTCTAACTCTAAAACTCTGAATTAGATGCTGCCTTTGCGTACAGTGATGTCTTTTCCCATCATTCCTAATGATGTTTCCCCACAGTTCTGCAGCACCCTGGGTACTGTCATCTGCTGAGGACTGAGATTCTGCCTTTGCATTATTACACCCCTCCTCCTCACTGCCAGATTCATTTTGTTCTCTAGCTTTATGAGGGTGCTCTTCAAGAAGGCTGTCTCACTTTGGCCATACAGCTCCTTGTTGCCATGCCTTTTCCAAGAATTGTACTTCCTTTTCTGATGAATTGTGCTTAATGGGAACATTACTTTCACTTGTTCCTGATGTTCTCAGGGAAGAAGGTCTGAATTAATTTGAAAAACACAATCATCATGGGATATATCTGACTGTCTATGTTAAAGAGAGAGAGGGATTTCCAAGGTCAGGTGAATCAAAGATTAGGAGCCTGGCAGGCCACAGTCCATGGGGTTGCAAGAGTCAAACACAACTTCACCACCACAATTGAACCACCACCACCATGATTCTTAGAACTGTAGTTAAATTAATCATTACATTTGAGGGAATGAGGAACAGTGTCTTAAACTTTTCATAGGAAAGGATTACACAGAATATTCTATCTGTATTTTATTCTGCCACTAGTGACAGATTGTCTTTTAGCTTATTCTGACCCTTTGAATCACTCAGTTTTCTTTGCAAATTCTCTCACCAAATCAGTCTTATTCTGGCTTCTAAGAACTTTTGTAATGGTTTGTATAATCTGCTATCTTCCCTGGCCTCTTTCTCATGAGTCACAATTTCTGGGCACTTGAAAAACAAGTTTTCAAAAAACCTTAATTTTCATTTTTATAATTACTTAAATGATGAGTAACATTTATTTCACTACTGTGGCCAATGTAGTGTCAGTTCAGTTCAATTCAATTGCTCAGTCATGTCCAACTCTTTGCAACCCCATGGACTGTGGCACTCCAGACTTCCCGGTCCATCACCAACTCCCAGAGCTTACACAAATTCATGTCCATCTCATGGGTGATGCCATACAACCATCTCATCCTCTTTCATCCCCTTCTCCTCCCAATTTCAATCATTCCCAGCATCAAGGTCTTTTGGAATGAGTCAGTTCTTTACATCAGGTGGCCAAAGTATTGGTGTTGCACCATCAGTCTTTCCAATGAACATTCAAGTCTGATTTCCTTTAGGATGAACTGGTTGGATCTCCTTGAAGTCCAAGGGACTCTCAAGAGTCTTCTCCAACACTGCAGTTCAAAAGCATCAATTCTTCAACTCAGCTTTCTTTGTAGTCCAACTATCACATCAATACATAACTACTGGAAAAACCACAGCTTTCACTAGACAGACCTTTGTTGGCAAAGTAATATGTCTCTGTTTTTTAATAGGCTGTCTAGATTGGTCCTAGCTTTTCTTCCAAGGAGTAAGTGTCCTTTAATTTCATGGCTAAATTCACCATCTGCAGTGGTTTTGGAGCCCCCAAAATAAAATCTGTCACTTTTCCATTCTTTCCCCATCTATTTGCCATGAAGTGATGAGATCAGCTGCCATGATCTTAGTTTTCTGAATGTTGAGTTTTAAGCCAAATTTTTCACTCTCTTCTTTAACTTTCATCAAGAATTTCTTTAGTTCTTCTTTGTTTTCTGGAATAAGGGTGGTGTCATCTGTGTATCTGAGGTTATGAATATTTATCCTGGAAATCTTGACTCCAGCTTATGCTTCATCCAGCCTGGCATTTTGCATGATGTATTCTGCATGTAAGCAGGGTGACAATATACAGCCTTGACATACTCCTTTCCCGATTTGGAACCAGTATGTTGTTCCATGTCCAGTTCTAACTGTGCTTGTTAACCTGCATACAGATTTCTCAGGACACAGGTCAGGTGCTCTGGTATTGCCATATCTTGCAGAATTTTCCCCAGTTTGTTGTGATCCACACAAAGGATTTGGCATAGTCAATAAATCAGAAGTAGATGTTGCTCCGCAGAAAGAGTAGAGGCAGTGGAACTTCCCTCAGCAAAGCCAAGGGGTCCCAAGGAGAGGTGAGCCTGCTGTCCACCAACCCAACCCCCTCAGTGAGCGAGAGACAATCAGACGCAACAGGAGTTCCGTCGAAGCAGTTCCACTTTATTGCTGCAAACTCCCAGCTTATATAGGCAAGCTGGGGGTGGTTTAGGAGGGACTTTCCACAGTTGCACCAATCACATTAAAGGTCAAATCATTATGTGCCTTCAGTTGCACCAATCATGTTAAAGGTCAAATCCTCACTTGCATGGAAATCAAGAGAGCCAATCAAAAGCTTTGACAAACATAGGCCCCGCCCCTATCACTTCCTCCAGGCACCATCTTTGTTTCCAACCGCTTCCAACTGTCAAGCTAGCCCCCCTTTTTTTTCTCCGAGGTTTCCCATTTAGGGCCCCACATCTCCCCCTTTTTATTTTATTTAAGCCCTCGAGACATTTGTATTGATGTTCTGTAGAGCAAGGTGTAAAGCTGTAGGCGACCAGCCTCTCTAGCCTCGCCAGCCCCTCTCGCGGCTGTGCCTATCTTAGGTTGCCCTCCTCTGAGGGTCTTACCCGTCATTGACTATCCAGCCACCTCTTGGGGGCTAGGCGGAATCTCTCTAGATGATGGGCATCTAGAACTCTTGTGTCTCAGTTAATCTCGAAGGGCTAAATTAATCCAGGGGTTTTGTGGGTCCCCAACATGGGGCTCCTCTTCCATGACCTGGGCAAGCATAACCTTTTTAACATTTCACTAAGAACCGGAAAAGCCATAAAACAGAAATTATGATATCTAACATCACAGTTTAACCTTGTTAATATAGTAAAAGTCTCTAGTGCTCTTGCATAAAAGTCCAACTGTTGTTGAAGTCCCGTTATAGCGGATCTCAGGTGTTCTAGCTGGTTTGAGATGGCAATGATGAAGGTCAGCAAGGAGAGGATAGGTAATCCTACGATCACCAGGAGCAGTGTCCACCAGGGTCGCCGCATCAATGATCTGTGAAGGAAGAAAGATCGCCTCAAGAACTTTTTGTTCTTGGGCTCAACATGTAAATGTCTCTTTAATCTGTGTCAGATTTCGAGATCTGACCTCTCTCTTGTGTACATTTAAGATTCCTTGCTGGCACCCATATAGGGCTGGGGTCCCCAATGGGGAATATGCATCCGAATCATCTCCCCATTGTAAGGAGTGGATCAGGCCCCTTCCACTGACCAGTGATGGGATCTTTCCATCTCACTTGTATTTCAGGTTTTATTTCTTGATTAGACCAATGTTTTTGAAAACATGGTATTGGTTCGTCATGGTATTGGTTCATTTTTTTGAAAAATTTAAAATGTTTAGAGTAAAGTGTGCCATTCCAAGTTGCTGATGAGGGCTTATTCCCTCTTTTTGTTTTTGTAATTGAGCCTTTAAATTTTGATGGTGGCGCTCAATTATGGCTTGTCCTTGGGGGTTATGTGGGATTCCGGTGTTATGACGAATGTGCTATTGTTGGAAGAATTTCTGTAAGCTCTGGCTGATGAAACAAGGGCCATTATCCGCTTTTATTTGATGGGGAAGGCCCAATGTCGCAAAACATTGTAAAAAATGGCTTTGAGCATGTTTTGCTTTTTCTCCTTTGTGGGCAGTAGCCCAGCAGGCATGAGAGTAAGTGTCAATAGACACAAAGACATACTTAAGTTTTCCAAAAGGGGAATAATGGGTTACATCAGTTTGCCACAGCACGTTTGGTTTTAGCCCTCGAGGGTTTACTCCTGGGGGCTGTAGGTACTTGTAGATAAGGAAGACAGGATTTACAAGTATGTATAATTTTCTTTAATTCTCTAATAGGGATCTGTGGGAACCTTTTATGTAGCCCTCTCCAATTTATATGAGTAAGATCGTGAAGATCATAGGCATCTTGTAAGTTACAAGCTTGGATTGTAAGGGAGGCCGCTGTATCGGCTAGGGAATTTCCCAGTGAAAGCAATCCAGGTAAATCTTGATGACCCCTAAGATGGTGTACATAAATGGGATAGTGGGAGGTCTCTGACCGGTAGGTCTTCCCCCCGCCTTGAGGGCACTCTTTAAAGTGTCCCTCTTGTCTGCAGCCAAAGCATCGACCCGATTTTGGGGAACTAGGGGTCCCTTAGATGTGGTCCCCCAGACCTTAATGGCCTGAGCGTCAGAAATCTCAAGTCCCCTGCTTATGAGCATATATCTCAGCGCCTTGAGTGCAGGCTCATCAGACTTGCTAATGTTATTTCCCATGCTACCCAGAGAGAATAGACAGAAAAGTCGCTGAGGACAACCACCAAAAATCCTACCGGGAGTGGTGGCGGCCAGAAAGTTGGGCTTATGGTATGCTTTTGGAACTGTTTATGTGCCTGCGTCATTGCACGGAAATTTTCTTGCTGGGGGTGGGCACCCTAGAGGTTTCTAGCCCATTCCGTGACCCCCTTATCCTGTCATGGAGTCTTCAAGTGGCAGGCGCCCTAATGGCCTTTAAGTGCCTGACCCGTGCCCACAGGGAAGATTCTAGGCCACATCCTCAGTTAAGAAAGATTAAAGGGGAGTTTCACTGGGTTGGGCTCTAGTTACTGAGGCTTACCTGTTGCGGGGCCTTCAAAGTCCGCCAGAGAGTGGCCCTAGCCAGGACTTATCAATTGCCTCCACAACCGTTCGCCTGTTCACTGAAAATCCAGAAAAAAAGAATTAAGGACAGATCAGGAAAGAAGAGGAGAAGGAAAATAAGAGAGTTTTTGGCACTTTCCTCATAAAGGAGGGGGCCCACCTTGAAATCCCGGATTACCTTGGGCAATACTCCTCTAAAGGGAGCTCCGTGCTGTGACCCTGCTAGGGTCCTTCGTTGCTCCTCTTTCAGAGCCGCATGGTGACACTACCTCCGTCCGTCCGCTCTGAGCCCCACGCTGGGCGCCAGTTTCTGCTGGGGGTGCCCCACAGAAAGAGTGGAGGCAGTGGAACTTCCCTCAGCAAAGCCGAGGGGTTCCCGAGAAGAGGTGAGCCTGCTGTCCGCCAACCCAGCCTCTCAGTGAGCAAGAGACAATCAGACACGACAGGGGTTCCGTCGAAGCAGTTCCACTTTATTGCTGCAAACACCCAGCTTATATAGGCAAGCTGGGGGTGGTTTAGGAGGGACTTTCCACAGTTGCACCAATCATGTTAAAGGTCAAATCATTATGTGCCTTCAGTTGCACCAATCATGTTAAAGGTCAAATCCTCACTTGCATGGAAATCATGAGAGCCAATCAAAAGCTTTGACAAACATAGACCCCGCCCCTAACACTTCCGCCAGGCACCATCTTAGTTTCCAACCACTTCCAACTGTCAAGCTAGCCCCCCCCTTTCTTTTCCGAGGTTTACCATTTAGGGCCCCACAGTCAGGTGCTCTGGTATTGCCATATCTTGCAGAATTTTCCCCAGTTTGTTGTGATCCGCACAGTCAAAGGATTTGGCATAGTCAATAAAGCAGAAGTAGATGTTTTTTCTTGAACCCTCGCTTTTTCAATAATCCAGTGGATGTTGGTGATTTGATCTCTGGTTCCTCTGCCTTTCCTAAATTCAGCTTGAACATCTGGAAGTTCACAATTCACATACTATTGAAGCCTAGCTTGGAGAATTAATGTGTGAGATGAGTGCAACTGTGCGGTAATTTGAGCATTTTTTTGACATTGCCTTTCTTTGGGATTGGAATGAAAATTGACCTTTTCCAGTCCTGTGGCCACTGCTGAATTTTCCAAATTTGCTGGCATATTGAGTGCAACACTTTTGCAGCATCATCTTTTAGGATTTGAAAGAGCTAAACTGGAATTCCATCACCTCCACTAGCTTTGTTCATAGTGATGCTTCCTAAGGCCCACTTGGCTTCACATTCCAGGATATCTGGCTCTAGGTGAGTGATCACACCGTCGTGGTTATCTGGGTCATGAGAACTTTTTGTATAGTTCTTCTCTATCTTGTTACCATGTCTTCTTAATATCTTCTGCTTCTATTAGTTCCATACCATTTCTTTCCTTTATTGTGCCCATCTTTGCATGAAATGCAGTATCAGTCCCTGTGAATAATTCCTCCAAGTGCATCAATGTAGGAGAGAAGAGGTTGATTGCTTATTCATCAACACTTAAAGTAGAAAAAGTATTTAAATATAAAGTGAAAGTTGTCATTCAGTTCAGTTCAGTTCAGTCACTCAGTCGTGTCCAACTCTTTGCAACCCCATGAATCACAGCACACCAAGCCTCCCTGTCCATCACCAACTCTTGGAGTTCACTCAGATTCACATCCATCAAGTCAGTAATGCCATCCAGCCATCTCATCCTCTGTCGTCCCCTTCTCCTCCTGCCCCCAATCCCTCCCAGCATCAAAGTCTTTCCAATGAGTCAACTCTTTTCATAAGGTGGCCAAAGTACTGGAGTTTCAGCTTTAGCATCATTCCTTCCAAAGAAATCCCAGGGCTGATCTCCTTGTAGTCCAAGGGACTCTCCATAGTCTTCTCCCACACCACAGTTCAAAAGCATCAATTCTTCGGCACTCAGCCTTCTTCACAGTCCAACTCTCACATCCATACATGACCACAGGAAAAACCATAGCCTTGACTAGACGGACCTTTGTTGGCAAAGTAACATCTCTGCTTACAAATATACTATCTAGGTTGGTCATAACTTTTCTTCCAAGGAGTAAGCGTCTTTTAATTTCATGGCTGCAGTCACCATCTACAGTGATTTTGGAGCCCCCAAAATAAAGTTTGACACTGTTTCCACTGTTTCCCCATCTATTTCCCTTGAAGTGATGGGACCGGATCCCATGATCTTCATTTTCTGAATGTTGAGCTTTAAGCCAACTTTTTCACTCTCCACTTTCACTTCCATTAAACTTTTGTAAATATTTTGGAAGAAAAGCCTACTTTAGAGAATTATTATGATGATTATCATACAATTACTTTGATGATTAATTTAAATACTTGAAAGATTACAATATGCTTATGTAGACCTTATTCAACCCCAAAGTGCAGAATTAACATAACATATTTAAATTGGAATAAAATGACTGTATCTCTAAAATTTTCTGAAAACTGATGCAGATATGCAAGCTATTAAAATATATACTGAAAATGATAAGATTTTGTTGTTCATTTTTTCAATCCAATTTTTCTCATAAAATGATATTTTTACACACAAAATAAAAATCATTCTTAACCATCAGTGTGAATAGAAAGTAGTTTTAAGAATCATATGACTTATTGGAATGGATGAGTGTTTCCTAGCCTGGGCAGTTTTGCGCACTTTGGGACATTTGTGAAACTTGGACTCATATTTGGTTGTCACACTGGAGAGAAACTCTTGGCTTCTAGAATCTGGAAGTCAAGAACACTGTTAAGCATACTAAAATGTACAGGACCAAGGTGGGAAAAGCTCTGTAAATGGTAAACTTTAATATCATGTTAAAACTGATGTAAACAAATATGTACATAAATGATCAGTTTCAGTATCAAAAAATTAATCAGTTACTAAATAAGTATTATCTGTGTTGTACCAGTTCATTTGAATTGATAATAAAACTCATGGATTAGAAAAATAATAATAACTCATGATCTTTAAACTGATACTTTGAAATTTTCCAAAATATTAATATTAATGGTTATCCTGAGAAAAGTGCTAAACATAGTATATAATAGAATTTTCTCTTGGTGCTGAGAGAAAACATATTAAAAAGATATGTTGAGGTTTTTCATACTTTATTTATTTGGATCATTTCATTTTCTTGTTGAGAAAAAAAAAGTTAAATAGTAAAATAGTAATGAAAGAATTTGAAAATATTTGGTCCAGAAGAGGGAAAAACAATGTACATTAAAAGCAAGAAAATACAAATTTTATTTTCTTGTACTTTTAAAGTTTATTTGTATCCCAGTTTTACTGAGATATAACTAATCCAGTTCTGTTCAGTTCAGTTGCTTAGTTGTGTCTAACTCTTTGCAACCCCATGCACTGCAGCACACTAGGCTTCCCTGTCCATCACCGACTCCCAGAGTTTATTCAAACTCATGTCCATCTAGTGGGTGATGCCACCCAACCATTTCATCCTCTGTCATCCCCTTGTCTTCCTGCCTTCAATCTTGCCCAGCATCAGGGTCTTTCTAAATGAGTCAGTTCTTCACATCAGGTGGCCAAAGTATTGGAGTTTCAGCTTCAGCATCAGTCCTCTAATGAATATTCAGGACTGATTTCCCTTAGGATGAACTGGTTGGATCTCCTTGCAGTCCAAGGGACTCTCAAGAGCCTTCTCCAACACCACACTTCAAAAGCATCAATTCTTTGGCACTCAGCTTCCTTTATAATCCAACCCCTTCATCCACACATGACTACTGGTAAAATCATAGCATTCACTAGATGGACCTTTGTTGGCAATATCTCTGATTTTTAATATGCTATCTAGGTTTGTCATAGCTTTTCTTCCAAGGAGCAAGCATCTTTTAATTTCATGGCTGCAGTCACCATCTACAGTGATTTTGGATCCCCCAAAATAGTATTTCTCACTGTTTCCATTGTTCCTCACCTATTTGCCATGAAGTGATGGGACTAGATGCCATGATCTTAGTTTTTTGAATGTTGAGTTTTAAACCAGCTTTTTCACTCTCCTCTTCCACTTTCAAGAGGCTCTTTAGTTTCTCTTCTCTTTCTGCGATAAGGGTGGTGTCATCTGCATATCTGAGGTTATTGATATTTCTCCCAGCAATCTTGATTCCAGCTTGTGCTTCATCCAGCCTGGCATTTCTCATGATGTACACTCCATATAAGTTAAATAAGCAGGGTGACAATATACAGCCTTAACGTACTCCTTTTCCAATTTGGAACCAGTCTGTTGTTTCATGTCCAGTACTTTCTGTTGCTTCTTGAGCTGCATACTGATTTCTCAGAAGACAACGAAGGTGGTCTGGTACTCCCATCTCTTGAATTTTCCAGTTTTTTTTTGACCCACATATTCAAAGACTTTGGCATAGTCAATAAAGCAGAAGTAGATGTTTTTCTGGAACTCTCTTCCTTTTTCGATGATCCAACAGACGTTTGCAATTTGATCTCTGGTTCCTCTGCCTTTTCTAAATACAACATTGCTTAAATTTAAGGTTTGCCACATAATTTTTTAATGTGTATATATCATGAAATGATTACCACAATAAGCATAGTGAGTATTCATAAACTCAAATAGATACAGTGAAAAATCATTTTTCCTTCTCATGAGAGCTCTTAGTATTTACACTCTTAATATCTTTCATAATGATATACATGTCTTACTTTTAATAATCATGTTGTATAGTACATCCCTAGTATTTATTTATGTTGTAACTGAAACTTTGTACCTTTTGAGCACCTTTGTCACCAAAGATATTACATTATTATAGATTCTGTTCCCAATACTTTATATTTCACCACATTACTCATTTATTTTATAACTGCAAGTTTATATCTCTTAATTTCCCTCAACTATGTCACTCATCCCTCTACCCTTCTCTCCTCTGGCAATGATTTGTCCTCTGTATCTATGACTCTGTTTCTCTTTTGTTATATTGGTCATTTTATTTTTTTTTCTTTTTCAGATTTAGAATATATCTATGAAATCGTATGGTATGAGTCTTTACCTGTCTGACTTACTTTACTTAGCAGAAAACCCTCTGTCCCCATCCATGTTGTCCCAGATGGCAAGATTTTATTCCATTTTATGGCAGAGTAATGTTCCATTCCATATATTCCAATATATATTATATTATATTATATTCATCTATGCATGGGCACTTAGGTTGCTTCCATATCTTGGCTATTGTGGATAATGCTGCAGTGAACATAGTGAGGACATATATCTGTTTGAATTAGTGTTTTTGTTTCCTTGGAATACTACCCAGAACTGGGCCTCCTGGTAGTTTTCTATTCTTCATTTTTTGAGGAATCTCCATGCTGTTTCCATAGTATTTCCATCAATTTGCTTTCTTATCAACAGTGCACAGGGATTTCCCTTGTTCCACATCCTCACCAGCCCTTATTATTTGTTGTCTTTTTGATAATAGCCATTCTGATAGGTCTGAGGTGATATCTCACAATGATTTTGATTTTGAGTTCCCTGATGATTAGTAATGTTGTCCATCTATATGTTTTCTTTGGAAGTATGTTTAATAATTATTCTTCATGCATTTCTCAAGAATTTGGATGATATATATTCAAAAAACAATCCAAGTACACAGATATATTATATAAGAATATTTGATCAACACACACACACAGAACGATTTAGGTTTTTCTGAGTTTTTCCTTTCTTTTGAACTGGAATTAATATAGATTTCATTATTTGAATTATAAAATTAAAAATATTTATTAGCAGAATGGTTATGTTTACTTGTTTTGCTTAGTCCACATTTAACTATGATTCTTGAAAATCTAAACAAACAAACAAAAGCTAAATTTAAAATGTGTACATGAGTTAGATATGCAAAAGAAACTAAGGGTAAGAAATAGAGAAATACTGCCTAACTGTCTTTTAGTTTGTCATTAAATTAAACCCATAAATCAAAAATACATCTTTCTTTTTACTGTGTGTGTGCACGCTCAGGCACTCAGTCGTGTCCAATTCTTTGCAACCACATGGACTGTAGCCCACTAGGTTCCTCTTGTCCATGGAGTTTTCTAAGCAAGAATACTGGAGTGGGTTGTCATTTCTTTTTACTACTTCTATGAATAATCCCAAATTGGTTTGACCCTAAATTTTCATTCTCAGATGAACCCTTTTGTAAGGGGAGTGTGTAATTTCCTTGGTTCTGTCTCATCACAACAAAAATTTGAAGCGAAGGACCAGCGTTACAGCCCTCTGACAAAGCAGGTCACAGCTCTCGGACAGATCAGTGTTACAGCTTTGTGTTATAGCTCAGTTTTATTTAGAAAATAAAGGAAAATACATCCTCAAGGCATGAAGGCATGCCAACCCAAAAATGTGAAGAGAGGAGAGACAGAGAGAGAGGGAGAGGGGGCGAGAAAAAGGAAGAGAGGGAGAGAGGGCCCCGGCCCTTTGGCTCCTCTTTTATATGCTTTTTCCTCCCCTCGCCTGCCCTATATAAATTGGGCTAGCCGCGTGTGCTGTTTGTTCTACCTGAGGTTCTCATTCTGGTCCTTGGACCTTCCTTTGTTCTATTTTCATGGGCTTTTCCCTTTCTTGTTTTTTAGCCACTGACATTCTGGACTCCTTTTTCTACTCTAACTACCCAACACCTTCCCTGTGGTTTGCTCAACAGAGATACTTAAAGAAGTGGATTGAGAGCCAAAGCTTCAAGTAAAACACTTAAGTTGCCTTAAATATGCTAAATATATATGTTTAATGGAAATACTTCCGTTATATTAGGTAACTGAGACTTATAAAGTAATGAGCTTTTTTGTTGTTCAATCAGCCCTGTCTGAATCTTTGCAACCCCATGCACTGCACCACACTGTCTTCCTGTCCTTCACTACCTCCTGAAGTTTGCTCAAACTCATGTTCATGTTCATTGAGTTGATGATGCCATCCACCCATCTTATCCTCTCTTGCCCCCTTCTCCTCCTATCCTCAGTCTTTCCCAGCATCAGGGTCTTTTCCAGTGAGTTGGCTCTTCACATCAGGTGGCCAAATTCCTGGAGCTTCACCTTCAGCATCAGTCCTTCCAATAAATATTCAGGATTGATTTCCTTTAGGATTGACTGGTTTTATCTCCTTGCAGTCCAAGGGACTCTCAAGAGGCTTCTCTAGCACCAGTTTGAAAGCATAGAATTTGTAACTACTTAAAGTCATAAAAATTATGATATAGTAATTATTGGAACTGGGCTTCCCTGATGGCTCAGCAGAAAAGAATCTGCCTGCAATGCAGGAGACCACCTACAATGCAAGAGACGCAGGTTTGATACTGGCTCGGAACAATCTCCTGGAGAAGAAAATGGAAACCCACTCCACTATTCTTGCTTGGAAAATCCTATGGACAGAAGAATCTGCCAGGCTACAGTCCATGGGGTCACAAGGGTCAGACAAAACTTAGCAACTAAATCTCACCAATTATTGAAACATAACAAACATGAACTAGTTAATGAATAACATCAGTTTCAGCTCTATAAATGTTATTCTGAAGGCAATTTATCTGCATGTGCAAACTGTATATACAATTGTCCTTTAGTATCCAAGATGATTCAGCACCATATTTGGCCTTCCCAATGGGGATTTCCTACTGGGGGCTTTGCCCTCATGAACTCAGCCAACCGCAGGTAGAAATTTTGAACTGTGTCTCAGATGCAAATAAGTATACCCTTGCAGTTCAAGGGCCAAATATAACATAGATTAGGATTTTAGTTTAATATTTTAGGAAAAAGCAAAAGTGATATTTATTCATGAGAAAAGATAATAACTGATAAGATAATAACTGATAGATAATAATTTACAACAGCAGTGTGTTTTTAGCAGTTAATTATCCCAAGAGGATATACATTCATGTAATTTATGAAATTTCAATATCTCATACATTTCAAAATATTTCATTTTCAAATATAGTATCATCAACAATAACAACACATATAGGTAGAGAATATTCAAATAAGTATATCTAGTGAAATCATTTTCACTCATTTCCTAAGAACCTAAAAAATTAGATATTTATGAGATAAAATAAATATAGGATATTTCTCTTACTATTTTTACATACTGGTGGTTCTACAACCATTAATAGTAGTTCAAAACAGATGTTTTTATATTTTTTATTGATTATTTGGCAACATTTATTTTCCCTCTCACTGCACAATTGTATTTCTTGGGTTTTACATTTGTATCATTGCAGAAACCCCTAAAGAATCTGTCTACGAAGACATATCTACTATATCTACCCCACCCAGTGAAGGAATTTTTAATATCATGGCTTTAATGCTTCTCACTGACTGTCTTCACTTCATATTGCTGATATATAAAATTTGGTATGTTTTTCTTTTGAAGAAATCAAAGAAATCATCCAGAATAATGGATAAGCATCAGTTCTCAGCATCCTCTAGAAAATGTGGCTGCTGTCACAATTACAAAAAACATGATGCTGCAAACCTTATCAATTCTTAGACCATCCAGTGTGATAACTTGTAATGAGCTTTTATGATGGTACTTGATATATAATGAAAAGAAAACAGCATTTAAATAACTATTTATGTGATAAAACCCCTAATTGCCTTGGCCTCCTTATTCATAGGCAATTGGAAAAATTAGTCTCATAAAGAGGTGAAAGGAAGATATCTCAGGAAATATTGCAAAGATTACATCTCCAAATTAGGTTAGCATAAAACAAATGGATTCATTGTTTTCTACTACTTCCCAGGGATAAGAAGAAAGATTGTAATAGATAATAATTGCTTCCAAATTTAACTAGTGAGAAGGGAATCATCCATTTGTTTGTTTCTTTTACTTTTCCTTTCTCTCTAAATAGTCTGGTTCAGTTCAGTTCAGTTCAGTCGCTCAGTCGTGTCTGACTCTTTGCAACTCCATGAATCGCAGCATGCCAGGCTTCCCTGTCCATCACCAACTCCCGGAGTGTTTCTTATAAAAAGAGAGGGAGTTTATGGAAAATGTGGCTTAGTTACTGAGACACTACATTCTAATTGCTTTTATGCATTTTTATGGCAAGGCCCAAAGTAATCATTTGGAAGAGAAATTCCAGATTGGAAAAACCAGTCAACATGAGTCTAAGAAAAGCTTTCCAATCCTATGGTTAGGGATTTCAGTAAAGAGATGGCAAGAACATGAAATGTGTTACATGACTGGATAGCAAATAAGGCCTACTCAGAAACAAAGAAACACTTGGTAGTAAGTGGAAAAGACACTATTGCTTCTCTGTCTTAAATTGGAATTTACAATATGCAGATCAAATCCATGTATAGTAGCATGACTCATGACTTTTCATTTTTTGGTAAACATCAATACCTTCCATTGTGCTTCAGCTGATTGTATCTAATGGCATTGAGGAATTGTTACAGACATACAACATACATGCTTTCAAAGTCCTTTCAAAACATCTCATAGAATATTTAGTAGTAAATGACAATGGAGTTGTAAATGTGTTTCTTGTTTCATGTTTCTGTGTTTACATTGTCTTTTAGGCACTTTTTTTGTATAAATTTAAGCACGTTTCGGAGAAGGCAATGGCAACTCTCTCCAGTTCTCTTGCCTGGAAAATCCCATGGGCAGAGGAGCCTGGTAGGCTGCAGTCCATGGGGTTGCTAAGAGTCGGACACGACTGAGTGACTTCACTTTCACTTCTCACTTTCATGCATTGGAGAAGGAAATGGCAACCCACCCCAGTGTTCTTGCCTGGAGAATCCCAGGGATGGGGGAGCCTGATGGGCTGAAGTCTATGGGGTCACACAGAGTCGGACATGACTGAAGCGACTTAGCAGCAGCAGCAGCAGCAAGCACGTTTAATGAAATGTGCACCTGTGTGTGCATGCTAAGTTGTTTAAGTTATGTGGGACTCTTTATGACTCTATGGACTGTGGCCTGCCAGCTCCTCTGTCCATGGAATTCTCCAGTCAAGAATACTAGAATGGAGAAACTATTATTTCCTTTGCAGTATGTGTGCCTACTTGCCATCATCTCTTACTTAGAAATGATCCAACAAAGTATTTTGTTAAAGTCTAAAAATATATATTGATATCCTAAGATAACAATAAGAAAACTACTTAAAAGGTGCATAATATTTTTAAATATTATTTTTAAAGCATGTATTATTAGTTTAAATAGAGGAAAACAATAGAATGAGTAAGACTAGAGATCTCTTCAAGAACATTGGAGATATCAAGGGAATATTTCATGCAAGGATGGAAACAATAAAGGATAGAAATGGTAAGGATTTAGAAACAGAAGAAACTGAGAGTGGCAAGAATACACAAAAATAAACAAAAAAAGGTCCTAATGACCTGAATAGCCATGAAAGTGTGGTCACTCACCTAGAGCCAGGCATCCTGAAGTGTGAAGCCAAATGGGCCTTAGGAAGTATTACTATGAACAAAGCTAAGGGAGGTGATGGAATTCCAGTTGAGCTGTTTCAAATCCTAAAAGATGATGCTGTTGACGTGCTGCACTCAATATGCCAGCAAATTTGAAAAACTCAGCAGTGGCCACACGACTGGAAAATGTCAGTTTTCATTCCAATCCCAAAGAAAGGCAATGCCAAAGAATGTTCAAACTGTCGAAGAATTAGGCTCATTTCACAGGCTAGCAAGGTTATGCACAAAATCCTTCAAGCTAGGCTTCAACAGTATGTGAACCTAGAACTTCCAGATGTACAAGGTAGCTTTAGAAATGGTAGAGGAACCAGAGATCAAATTACCAAGATTCGTTGGATCATAGAAAAAGCAAGGAAATTCCAGAAAAACACCTGGACTAGGCGAAAGCCTTTGACTGAATCACGACAAACTGTGGCAAATTCTTAAAAGATAGGAGTATAAGACCACCTTACCTGTCTCCTAAGAAACCTGTATGTAGCTCAGGAAGCAACAGTTAGAGCTGGACATGGAACAACAATCAGATTCCAAAGTGGGAAAATGGTACAAGGCTGTATACTGTCACCCTGTTTATATAACTTATATGCTTATATGCAGAGTACATCATGCAAAATATGAGGCTGGATGAATAACAAACTGGAATCTGGATTTCCTGGAGAAATACCAATAACCTCAGATATGCAGATGATACCACTCTAATGGCAGAAACTGAAGAGAGACTAAGCATCTCTTGATGAAGGTGAAAGCAGAGAATGAAAAACCTGGGTTTAACTCAACATTCAAAAAACTAAGATCATGGCATCTGGTCCCATTACTTCATGGCAGACATAAGGGCAAAGAGTGGAAGTGACAGATTTTATATGAGGCTTCAAAATCACTGTGCATGGTGACTGCAATCATGAAATTAGACTTTTGCTTCCTTGGAAGGAAAGCTGTGATAAACCTAGACAGTGTATTAGAAAGCCAGAGGTATCACTTTGCTTACAAAGGTCTGTATAATAACGCTATGGTTTCCCAGTATTCATGCCTGGATGGGAGAGTTGGACCATAAAGAAGGCTGAGCACTGAAGAACTGATGCTTTCAAATTGTGGTGCTGGAGAAGAGAGTCCCTTGGACAGCAAGATCAAATCAATGAATCCTAAAGGATATCAACTCTGAATATTCATTGGAAAGATTGATGCTGAAGTTGAATCTCTGATACTTTGGCCACCTGTTGCAAAGAGCCAACTTATTGGAAAAGACCCTGATGCTGGGAAAGATTGAAGGCACAAGGTGAAGGGGGTGGCAGAGGATGAGATGTAGATAGTATCACTGACTCAATGGTCATGAACGTGAGCAAACTCCAGAAGATGGTGAAGGACAGGGGACCCTCACATGCTGCAGTCCGTGGGGTCACAAAGAATCAGACATGACTTAAAAACTGAACAACAACAATTATTATTATTATTATTACTAGATACTTGCATCATCACTTATATTTTGTTATTATAAACACTAGTGCAATAAACATTTTCTACCATACACTTCTCTCCTTATTTTAAAGATTTTTTTCATAGATACATTTCTGAAAAGAAGCATTTTGTTATCAAATGGCATGTACAGGTTTGATGCTATGGATATCATAATGACCAAATTTCTTTTCACAAGGCTCTTTCAGTTTTCAGTTTTATCTTCAGTTTTATTTCATATATGAAAATGCCCATATCAGTTCATCCTCACTGGGAAAAGTATAATGGACAGTAAAGTAATTGGCTTAAAAATACTGAAAACACAATTCAGAATGTAAGATTCATGTTACATTCTTTTGAAAGAGTATGTAGCTTTCCACGTAATTAGTTTTTGTAAATGATAGTGACAGTTGACAATTTTTAAATGTAAGACTCTTCCGTTTTTCTCTGGTGGCAAATATCAGTCTTGATATATATATGAAACCTGGACCTGAATTCTAAAGCTTAGTTCTGTGATTCCTAAAAGACTGACTCTAAGTTGATAAGTAAGTTGGCATTTTTATAGTCAAGCACATAGATGTGAAATAGTTCTTGACTAGAATTTTAATGTTGAAATTACAGAAGCACCTCTACTCCTCCAGGGCCAACTCTTCCATTTCCATCCCAACTCATCTCTCATCACACTCTAGGAAATTGTCCTACAGTTATAGCATTTTGTCCTAGTTCATAGATTTCTGTATCAAGACTGGGTCTTTTCTGATACTTAGATATTCCTTTAAATTATCCCTTTAAAAATAAAGCATTGTCTTGGACAGTATTACCCTACAATGTCTCCAAAGTGTTGCCTAGTCTTACTTTATTGCCTTCAGTGCCTTCACTTTATAACCCCCTCTTTTCTTGACTCTCTCTGATCATGCTTTTGTTTCAACACCTAACAATCATATTTCATGTAAAAACCATTGACAACTTCCATAATGGGAAAACTTGAAAATTCTCTTCCTCATCTTTTCACACTCTCAGTGGAATTGACAAGTTAAACACACACACATGTACACTATGCTGATAATCTCTATCTCCCACTGTCAAGCTGTTCTCCATGTCTCCTTAACCACACAGCAGTGATTGTTTAAATTCACAAATGGGAGCATATTGTTTATTTGCTTAAAACAATCCCGTTGGCTTAATTTTGAAATTAGAAAATATCCGAAACCTTTGAAGAACTCTAGCTACTGGTCTACAACATTATCTCCTAATTTCCCCAGCTGACTCAGCCTCCCCTCCAAGTTAGCCTGGATTCCTCACGATCTTCATCCTACCATCTTGTGGCAGAGGCCACTGTAACTACACTGCCTAATGTTCACCCAGCCTTTCACACGGGTGTCTGGTCCCTCCAGCGGGTGCCTACATAGGCCAGGGAAGGTCAGACGGTAATCCCCATGTGGCAGAACCTGATAAATGAAAGACAAAATGTGGAAGGAAATAGATTTAGTCATCTTCCATCTACCCTAAAAGACTGTCGTGGTGTTCAGTATGGGCCCTTCAAAGATGCCTTTCATAACTGAGCAGCAATTTGTGGTTAGCTTAGTAAAGCCCTATTGTATTTGCTTTTACTCCTTTTCTGCCTTATTTTCCTTTCCCATTCCCACTTGTTACCCTGAGATTATTCTCTTCCCAATACAGTGTTAGCACATGAGCATATCTCAGGTTCTGTTTCCTAAGGAAACCTGTCTATGACAATGTGCAAGGCCAGTGTGATTGATCACAGCCTACCTGTCCTTTCTTATGTCACCAGTCAACCTGATCCATTGTATTCTAGCTGCACTGGCTTCGTTTTTCTGAAAATTTTCTTCCTCCTCTACTACTCTTCTCCATTTCTTCATTGGTTTCCTACTGCTCCTCACTTATGCCTTATCTCAGATATGATCTCCTCAAAGAGGTTTTGTCTGCCCACACCGCCTGAAGAAAATCCCTGCTCCCATTCCAGCACTTTTCATATCTCATTTTCTTTTTTAATCACTTGATTAATTTTAATAAAGTGTTAGTCACTCAGTTGTGTCTAACACTTTGTGACCCTATGTACTGTAGCCTACTAGGCTCCTATGTCCATGGACTTGTTCAGGCAAGAATACCGGAGTGGTAGCCATATCCTTCTCCATGGAATCTTCCCAACTCAGGGGTCAAACCCAGGTCCCCTTCATTGCTTGCAGATTCTTTACCATCTGAGCCACCAGGAAGCAATTTTAAGAAAGGGTATCTGCCGGGGTCCAGCCCCCGCAGGATCCAGGGAAACCCGAAGGAGAAACGGCGTCAGCGATTGATTTAGAGAGGGAGAGAGACAGATAAGAATGTTGTAGATAAGAAAATAGAGGAGAGAAGAAAAGAGGCTGATGTTCCTTGGTTTATACAGAAAATCAATAAAGTCTCAAGACAAGAGACTTGCGCCGTCTACATGAGGCCGCAGGTGCCTTCCCGGTCTCCCGAGGGAATGAAGGCACAGGGCACCTTCCCGTTCAGGTCTTAGAAACCCAGGCAAATAAGTAGACATGGCAGATCTCTGTACTCCAGATGGGAACTAGCCTGAAAGAGAGAGTAAGAGGAGGAAAATGATTGACACGAGGAGATCAAGCTGCTTTGATGAGCAAGATCCATAGCTTTATTTTTAAAGCTTTTTGTACATAGAGGGAAATGAAAGATGCAAGGTCATACAGAATCAGCCCAACATTCCAGCAGTTTTGCCCTTATCAAAACCATGATTTTTTTGCATACCTTTCTCACAAATAATGTTGTGTTCACTATCTTCTGGCCTTAGAGGCCTGTGAAAATTGTATAGCCCTCTTTTGATAAAGGCTGCTCAACCAAAAACTTATTTTCCCTCAAAGTGTTTTTTCTTTATATTTCTAATCTATGTCAGCCTCAGAAAGTGCCAAACAGAGTTACGTTTTTCACAGAGCAAAGGTGCAGCGAGTTACAAGAAAGAACCAATTAGTTCAAAAGTCTGATATGGTTAAATTCAAGGCTACACGTGTTTTTCTTGCATTCTCACTATGTTAACTAATGCATTCCCAGGTGCACAGTGGATAAGAGACATGGGAACTTAGCAAAAGCATTGGCCCAATAATGAAATCCTACACCAGCACTAGCACTATTCTAATAACTTTTAACTCTTCCAAAGGCTCTATGCTTTAGGCTTTGCCTGCTTCTCACAGTTGGGAGGCTGTAAATAATTGTATGCATAGCTGCAAGAGTTTGGATATATGTGCCAAGCAAGCTAGAATGCTAACAGAGGGGGTTTCATTTGTAATCTTCCTCTCATGTCCAGGAGACTTATTAGCTATAGCCCTAAGTTGATTTTCTCCAGAGAAAGGTGGTCAGGGTTAGCCCCCTGTTAATGTCAGAGGAGTTGGTGAAAGTCATGAAACAGTAAAACAGACAGATGCTGGTTTGGGGGTAGATGCTCGAGAAAGCCTAGGAAGCCCCTTGAGCTCTGAAGCCTTGCTTAACAGTTCTCTTCCACATGACCCTGTCATGGGTGGGATCTCCCATGGCAGCTCCTGGCAGGTATCAGAATTTTTTCTACCAATAGTAAAACATACTACTCTCAATCCTCCCAAATGGCTCTTATATTTCTTCTAGTCATAGTCTTTGCCTGAAATAGACTTAGCAGCCTTTCCTTTGCTTTATTCTACATGAACCCAATCACAGGATATTCTCCTTACTTATAAATCTCAAATTATATTTGCACAGGATCACAATAAACTGTGGAAAATTCTGAAAGAGATGGGAATACTAGAGCACCTGACCTGCCTCTTGAGAAAACTATATGCAGGTCAGGAAGCAACAGGTAGAACTGGACATGGAAAAACAGACTGCTTCCAAATGGGAAAAGGAGTACGTCAAGGCTGTATATTGTCATTCTGCTTATTTAACTTATTTGCAGAGTAAATCATGAGAAACTCTGGGCTGGAAGAAGCACAATCTGGAATCAAGATTGCCAGGAGAAATATCAAATAACCTCAGATATGCAGATGACACTACCCTTATGACAGAAAGTGAAGAGGAACTAAAGAGCCTCTTGGTGAAAGTGAGAGAGGAGAGTGAAAAAAATTGGCTTAAAGCTCAACATTCAGAAAATGAAGATCACGGCATCCGGTCCCATTACTGCACTGGAAATAGATGGGGAAACAGTGGAAACAGTGTCAGACTTTATTTTGGGGGCTCCCAAATCACTGCAGATGGTGACTGCAGCCATGAAATTAAAAGATTCTTACTCCTTGAAAGGAAAGTTATGATCAACCTAGATAGCATATTGAAAAGCAGAGACATTACTTTGCCAACAAAGGTCCGTCTAGTCAAGGCTATGGTTTTTCCTGTGGTCATGTATGGACGTGAGAGTTGGACTGTGAAGAAAGCTGAGCGCCCAAGAATTGATGCTTTTGATCTGTGGTCTTGGAGAAGACTTTTGAGAGTCCCTTGGACTGCAAGGAGATCCAACCAGTCCATTCTGAAGGAGATTAGCCCTGGGATTTCTTTAGAAGGAATGATGCTAAAGGTGAAACTCTAGTACTTTGGCCATCTCATGCGAAGAGTTGACTCATTGGAAAAGACTCTGATGCTGGGAGGGACTGGGGGCAGAAGGAGAAGGGGATGACAGAGGATGACATGGCTGGATGGCATCACTGACTCAATGGATGTGAGTCTGAGTGAACTCTGGGAGTTGGTGATAGCCAGGGAGGCCTGGCATGCTGTGATTCATGGGGTCGCAAGAGTCAGACATGACTGAGCGACTGAAATGAAATGAACTGAACTGACCTGATTTTGTATTAAAATTTTTTACTTAAAAGTCAAGAGTAAAGGTTGAAGTATGTGGAAGAGTGGAGCATTACTTTCAAGTGCACAGAACATTGTATAGCATAACTATTAGGTTGGTGCAAAAGTAATTGTGATTTTTGCACTGTTGAAATTTGCTATTTGATATTGGAACATATTCTTAAATAAATATGGTTATGTTGTACTTCATTTTAATGCATATTTATCACTTTATTTGTTTTTTTGCTAATGACATTGCTTGTTGCTTATTTTATATTTATTTTAGACTATGGACATCATTAGACAGAAACCAAGTTAAAACAATTTTCTTATTTGAGTTCAAAATAAGTCATAAAGTGGTGGAAACAACTCACAACATCAACAATGCATTTGGCCCAGGACCTGCTAATGAATGTACAGTGCAGTAGTGGTTCAAGAGGTGTTACAAAGGAGACAAGAGCCTTGAAGATGAGGAGCATAGTGACTGGCCATCAGAAATTGATAACTGCCAATTGAGAGCAATCATTGAAGCTGATTCTCTTACAACTACATAAAAATTGCCAAATAATTCAGAGTTGACAATGCTACAATTATAGCACATTTGAAACAAATTGTAAAGGTGAAAAAGTTCAGTGAATGTGTGCCTAAGGAGCTGATCACAAGTCAAGAAAATTATCATTTTGAAGTGTCCTCTTCTCTTATTTTATGCAACAGCAACAAATCATTTCTTGGTCAGATTGTGACATGTGATGAAAGGTGGGTTTTATATGAAATTAACAATGACCAGCCCAGTGGTTAGACCAAGAAAAAGCTCCAAAGCACTTCCCAAAGCCAGACTTTCACCAAAAAAGGTCATACTTACTCCTGGGGGCCTGTTGCCAGTCTGTTCCACTATAGCTTTCTAAATCCCCATGAAACCATTGCACTTGGAAGTATGCTCAGCAAATTGATGACATGCACCAAAAACTGCAATGCCTGCAGTGGATATTGATCAATAGAAAGGGCCCTATTCTTCTCCATGGCAATCCTCGACCACGTGTTGCCCAACCAATGCTTCAAAAGTTGAACAAATTGGGTTACAAAGTTTTGTCTCATCCACCATGTTCACCTGACCTCTCAACTACTTCTTCAAGCTTCCTGACAGCTTTTTGCAGGGAAAACACTTCTACAATCAGCAGAATGTAGAAAATGCTTTCCAAGAGTACATCAAATCCCAAAGCATGAATTTTTATGTTACAAGAATAAACAAATGCATTTCTCATTGGCAAAGATGTGTTGATTATAATGGTTCTTATTTTGATTAATAAAGATGTGTTTGAGCCTAGTTATAATGAATTAAAATTCATGGTCTGAAACCGTAATTATGCTTGCACCAACGTAATACCTACCATTCTTACATTCAAAATTTGACACGCATGTCCAGAATATTTGTACCATACTCAAAGCTGACAGTATCTCATAGCTGACTCTTTCATGGCTCCATATTTCTATAGTTTTGTTGGCCTTTTCCTTACCTGCCTTCTTCATCAATTCCAGCTGCTTCAGAATCCCAGGCAATATACTTCTCTTTATGAGCAGCTTTGGAAAGCTGTAGGTTATTCTAAATTTATTATGTAGAGAAACTTAGTTTTACTATAACAGTCTGGAACACACCTTATCCTTGTAAAAGGGCCGAAGTCTATCTTTGCCTGGCTAAACATGGCTTATAGAAGTAGTGCTCAGGAAAAGACAAATCCCTGCCTGAGTAATTCCATTACTAGTCCTTAAACTGACAGTTTGTTTTTCACAGCTATAACTACAAGCATTCTTTTTTGTCATTGATGTTTACGAGTTAAAAATTGGTTCAAATAAAAGATGAAGCAAGAATTGCCTTGTATAATAAACACTGTGTTCCAAAAGAAAATACTACTTGTTTACGGAATTTAGAGTCAATTTGTTTTCCCAGGTCACAGCACAAAAGCATAAGTTATACAAAAGAGGGCATGCTTACAGCTGATCCAAAGACAAATTTACTTCATCTTCTACTCCTATCTCCTTTCCCTAGATGGTGATTAGACATAGAAGAATCTTTCAGTGCTTTGGGGGTTGAATTTGTGCTGGCAGTTTTTCTTCCTTGCCTTTGTTCAAAATTTAGCTCACTTGCCTGTATGTGTAACAAGTTCCAGACCTGGGATCTGGCAGAAGTTTCTTAAACACATTCAGAAATGATATTACTATGAGACACCCTCAGATTTACAGTCTACAGAATGTGTGGTTTTCTTTTAATCTAGGTGTGTGCTCTGAGTAATTCTGTACCATTATGAATCCTTTAGGGGAAGCAGTTATAGAATTTAAAGTTGGAAAAATATGTGTTTAAGTATGCATTTATATAAGGTTAAATGAATATGTATTCATTGCTTTTCATGATATGCTGCTGCTGCTGCTACTAAGTTGCTTCAGTCATGTCCGACTCTGTGCGACCTCATAGATGGCAGCCCACCAGGCTTCCTCGTCACTGGGATTCTCCAGGCAAGAACACTGGAGTGGGTTGCCATTTCCTTCTCCAATGCACGAAAGTGAAAAGTGAAAGTGAAGTCACTCAGTCATGTCCAACTCTTAGCAACTCCATGGACTGCAGTCCACCAGGCTCCTCTATAGCACTGTACAAATATAGTTCTGGTTTTTAGTGCTCAATTCAGTTCACTCAATTGTGTTCACCACTTTGCAACCCCATGGACTGCAGTATGCCAGGGTTTCCCTGTCCATCACCAACTCCCAGAGCTTGCTCAAATTCATGTCCATTGAGTTGGCAATGCCATCCAACCATCTAATCCTCTGTTTCAATGCTGAATAAGCACTATAAGAACAAAATGAAGAGGGATAAGATACTGTTCCTTTGAGGAAAGGATAATTCCAAGGGAAATTGGTAAATGTTCCTCAACGTTTGATCTCTCACTTTTGTAATTTCCTGTTAATGTGTTGTTTTAGTTATTTAATATTTTTGATAGTTAAATTCACCACCAGCCAACTATACTGAAAATTCTTGTTCAGCCTCATTTAGAGAATTGTGATATATTTTCCATTAACAAAAATTTTTAGTCAGCATAGATGTAAATTTAATTTTTGTAAAATAGTGTATTTAAGCAAAATCAAGTTGAGTTACTTACTTTGCAAAACAACTTGATTAAAAAGAAGTTTCAAAAATATGCTTCCCAGCATTCCTTAAAAAATCAGATAAGTCTTTTTCTAATGATGGTAAATTTTTTTCATGTTTTTTCTTCCTCAGCTGAAATGCAAAATTCACTTCCTCTCACCCAAACAAGTGTTATTAAATTGACATTCAAATTTAAATTATAACACACTATTTATTTGTATATTAACTGAAAAATTTAAACCCCATTTATTTAGAAATAAACTTTATATTTTTCATCTAGATAGAGATTCTTTCCTGATTAAAAAAAAAGAGATATTGGAATAGTCTGTCTCAAAACAAGAACATTATGCTGCCTGGTCAAATATTTAGAAAGAAACAATAGTTAAGTAGTTAGATATATGTGTCACTGCTTAAATTTAAATAGCAAAATTTTCTATATAATATTTACTGTCATCTTGTATGACTATGCTTATGTTGATTATATAGTAAATTATTTATTGGCCTTATTCATAGTGACTTTATCATAATTGTTTCTTTTGTGGTATGATTCAGTTCAGTTCAGTTCAGTTCAGTCACTCAGTCGTGTCCGACTCTTTGAGACCCCATGAATCGCAGCATGCCAGGCCTCCCTGGCTATCACCAACTCCCGGAGTTTACTCAGACTCACGTCCATCGAGTCAGTGATGCCATCCAGCCATCTCATCCTCTGTCATCCCCTTCTCCTCCTGCCCCCAGTCCCTCCCAGCATCAGAGTCTTTTCCAATGAGTCAACTCTTTTCATGAGGTGGCCAAGTACTGGAGTTTCAGCTTTAGCATCATTCCTTCCAAAGAAATCTCAGGGGTAATCCCCTTCAGAATGGACTGGTTGGATCTCCTTGCAGTCCAAGGGACTCTCAAGAGTCTTCTCCAACACCACAGTTCAAAAGCATCAATTCTTCGGCGTTCAGCCTTCTTCATAGTCCAACTCTCACATCCATACATGACCACTGGAAAAACCATAGCCTTGACTAGACGGACCTTAGTCGGCAAAGTATTGTATGATTAGGAGATTCAAAATAGTTATCCCTATTATTAGAAATCTGGAATAGGAAGACTCTAACAGTTTAGATCAAAAAATGTGATGGCCTAAAACTTACATATAAAATATACACCTTAGTAAAATGTGAAATAAATGTTCTGTTTTTTTATTTCTACCTGGAAGTGATACTCATTTCAGTATCTGTAGACATATGAATACTAAATATTGAGCATACAAAAATGGAATATATTATATTACTAAAAATTTTACTATAAACTTTATCATAAGTTATTAACTGAAATTAAAATTCAAAGTCTATTTCAGCACATGTCATGGTTTTATTCAAAACTTGTTCAATAAATGATGGGCCTAGTGATTTTTCCAGTTTACTCTCAGCAGATTTTATTTTCTAAACAAAATCTTACAAGGAACAACAATGATGAATAAAATAAAACATAAAGTAGTGATCAGCTGTTTCTCAAGTAGCAATAGAAAGATGAGGCTCTCTATGCACCTAACTTTTCCTTCACCTTCTATAGCTATTTGTGAACCATATCAGGGACTCAGTAGGTCTTCAACGAATAGAATTCCAAAATCACTTGCCAGTTTTACTGATTTTATAGTGGCTTATATAAAACTAAGATTCCTAAAAACAACAAATATGTACAAATTATATATATTTTTAAGTAAATGAAAGCACTAGAAAATGGCACAAAGCTCACAGAAATTTGATGAAATTTGGTGCTTCACAAAATGAACCTCTCTGGGTGAGGTCTATGTTTACATTATTTTTTTTTCCTGCTGCTGCTGCTGCTGCTGCTGCTGCTGCTGCTGCTGCTGCTGCTGCTGCTGCTGCTCTAAGTCACTTCAGTTGTGTCCAACTCTGCGCAACCCCACAGACAGCAGCCCACCAGGCTCCCCGTCCCTGGGATTCTCCAGGCAAGAACACTGGAGTGGGTTGCCATTTCCTTCTCCAATGCATGAAAGTGAAAAGTGAAAGTGAAGTCACTCAGTCATGTCTGACTCTTAGTGACCCCGTGAACTGCAGCCCACCAGGCTTCCCCATTCATGGGATCCTCCAGTTTTTCCTGAACATTACTTAATCCAGCATGTTCAGGGGAAACACTAAAGATCAAGCATAAAACTATGGTATAATTGATTTGAGGTCTAGTGCTAAAGGACAGAGTTTGGGGTTGCCAGATGGCTACAAATTGAAGAGATGAACTCAGAAGAGTTGGAAGCCAAAACATAGAAGCCTGTAAATTTGTATTTAAGTACCCTTGTATCCTTGGCTGACCTTTTGACTAGCAAGAAAGACTACAAGAAATTCAACAGGTACAAAAAGTAGAAAGAATATGTTGAATGAGATTTCAGTTGCCAGTCACTGCAGGGGAGATATAGTTTGAAATTTGAAATGTGCTAGGTTAGATGGGTTTCCATTGAAACCAAGAGAGCACACACTCGCAGTTTTTAAAGAATTTTCCTAAAGACTAAGGCCAAAATTCAAACACTTTAACAAAGGATTAAGCCCAGCTTTTACAAGTTAAGGGCATCAGTCAGTAATTTAACTAAAATGCCAAAAGATAAATGACTACTTCTGAGATAAATATAACAGAATCCAATATCTATACAATGTATCATTCACAGTGGCTAGTGTATACAGATTAAAAGGATATTAAATGTACAAAGAATAGGAAAAACGGATCCATAACTAAGATAAAAGATATTCCGTATACCCATAGCATGAGACCACCTAGATAACAGAATTATCAGACTTGGAGTTTAAAACAGCTAGTACATATGTTCAATGACTAGCTTAAAGGAAATTATTATTATAATAAGTGAATCAGAGATCATTCTGTCATTTTTGAGACTGCACCCAAGTACTATGTTTCAGACTCTTGTTGACTGTGAGAGCTACTCCATTTCTTCTAAGGGCTTCATGCCCACAGTAGTAGATATAATGGTCATCTGAATTAAATTTGCCCATTCTAGTCCATTTAGTTCACTGATTCCTAAAATGTCTATGTTCACTGCTGCTATCTCCCTGATTTATCACTTCCAATTTACCTTGATTCATGGACCTAACATTCCAGGTTCCTATGCAATACTGCTCTTTACAGTATCAGGCTTTACTTCCGTCACTGGTTATATCCACAACTGGGCATTGTTTACACTTTGGTTCTGTCTCTTCATTCTTTCTGGAGTTATTTCTCCAATCTTCTCCAATAGCATATTGGGTACCTACTGACCAAGGGGGTTCATCCTTCAGTGTCCTATCTTTTTGCCTTTTCATCCTGTTCATGGGGTTCTCAAGGCAAGAATTCTGAAGCAGTTTGCATTTCCTTCTCCAGTGGACCACGTTTTGTCAGAACTCTCCACTATGACTGTCTTCGGTGGCCCTACACGGCACAGCTCATAGTTTCATTGAGTTAGACATGATGTAGTCCATGTGATCAGTTTGATTAGTTTTCTGTGAATGTGGTTTTCATTCTGTCTACCTTCTGGAAAAGGGTAAGAGGCTTATGGAAGCTTCCTGATGGGAGAGACTGACTGTGGGGTAAGCTGGGTCTTGTTCTGATGGGCAGGGCCATGATCAGTAAATCTCCAATTTTCTGTTGATGGGTAGGGCTGTGTTCCTTCCCTACTGCTTGACCTGAGACCAAACTATGGTGGAGGTAATGAAGATAATGGTGACCGCCTTCAAAATGTCCCATGCATGCACTGCCACACTCAGTGCCCCTGACCCTGCAGCAGGCCACTGCCAACCCAGGCCCCCGGAGACTCCTGGACACTCACAAACTCTTCAGCCCTTCACTGTTGGCTCACTTTCCCCTCGCCCTGTTTGCACGCCCCAGCAGCAGCATCATGTCCCTGGACGGAGCTGACTGAAGTGGCAGCCCTGCAAGGCAGGTTGAGCTATTTCAAATCCTAAAAGATGATGCTGTTAAAATGCTTCACTCAATAAGCTAGCAACTTTGGAAAGCTCAGCAGTGGCCACAGGACTGGAAAAGGTCAGCTTTCATTCCAATCCCAAAGCAGGCCAATGCCAAAAGTGTTCACATGACTGCACGATTGCACTCATCTCACACACCAGCAAAGGAATGCTCAAAATTCTCCAAGCCAGGCTTCAACAGTACATGAACCATGAACTTCCAGATGTTCAAGCTGGGTTTAGAAAAGGCAGAGGAACCAGAGATCAAATTGCCAACATCTGTTGCATCATCAAAAAAGCAAGAGAATTCCAGAAAAATATCTACTTCTGCTTGATTGACTATGCCAAAGCCTTTGACAGTGTAGATCACAACAAACTGTGGAAAATTCATCAAGAGATGGGAATACCAGTCCACCTTACGAGCCTCCTGGGAAATCTGGATTCAGGTCAAAATGGAGCACGGTTAGAACCGGACATGGAACAACAGACTGATTCGAAATCTGGAAAAGAGTATATCAAGGCTGTATACTGTCACCCTGATTATTGAACTTATATGAAGAGTACATCATGCAAAATGCCAGGCTGGATGAAGCACAAGCTGGAATCAAGATTGCCAGGAGAAACATCAATAAAGTCATATGAACTTCCCTGGTGGCTCAGATGATAAAAGCGTCTGCCTACAATGCGCGAGACCTGGATTTGATCCCTGGGTCAGGAAGATCCCCTGGAGAAGGAAGTGGCAACCCACTCCAGTACTCTTGCCTGGAAAATCCCATGGGTGGAGAAGCCTGATAGGCTACAGTCCATGGGGTCACGACTGAGCGACTTAACTTTCACTTTTCTTTCAGTTTCACACAGATGACATCATCCTTATGGTAGAAAGTAAAGAGGAACTGAAGAGCTCTTGATGAAAGTGAAAGAGGAGGGTGAAAAAGTTGGCTTAAAAGTCAGCTTTCAGAAAGCTAAGATCATGGCATCCATCCCATCACTTCATGGCAAATAGATGGGGAAACAATGGAAACAGTGACACACTTTTTTTCCCCTTGGGCTCAAAAATCACTGCCTATGGTGACTGCACTATGAAATTAAAAGATGCTTGCTCCTTAGAAACAAAGCTATGACCAACCTAGACAGCATATTAAAAAACAGAGACATTGCTTTGCTGACAAATGTTCATCTAGTCAAAGCTATGGTTTTCCCTACATCCATGTATGGATGTGAGCATTGAACTATAAAGAAAGCTGAGCACCAAGGAATTGATGCTTCTGAACTGTGGTATTGGAGAAGACTCTTGAGAGTCCCTTGGACTGCAAGGAGATCCATTCAGTCAATCCTGAAGGAAATCAGTCCTGAATATTCATTAGAGGATTGATGCTGAAGCTGAAACTCCAATACTCTGGCCACCTGATGTGAAGAACTGACTCATTGGAAAAGACCCTGACACTGGGAAAGATTGAAGGCAGGAGGAGAAGGGGATGACAGAGGATGAGACGGTTGGATGGCATCACTGACATGATGAACATGAACTTGAGCAAGTTCCAGGAGTTTGATGGACAGAGAAGCCTGGAGTGCTATAGTCCATGGGGTCGCAAAGGGGCGGACATGACTGAGCGACTGAACTGAAGTGAATCAGAGAGGAATCTCAGAGAAAGAATGGAAATTATTTTTTTTTAAATCAAATGGAATTTCTATAACTAAAAATTATACTATCTGAAATTTAAGTCCATCACATGATCTTAATATTATATTGGAGATAGTAGAAGGTAATGTTAATAAACTTGAGGAAAAATCAGTAGCCGCTGTTTAATATGAAGAACAGAAAGGAGAAAAACATTTGAAAATTAAACAAACTGATGTGATAACACAAGATAATATAAATTCACCCAGTATACTTATACTTGAAGTAAAAACAGGAGTATAAAGATACTCAGAAAGTAAATATTTGAAAAATAATTGAAACTGTTTTCAATTCGGTGCAAAACACTAACAAGAAGCTCATCTAAACTAAATACAAATAGATATAAAGAAAATTATACATAAGACATCATAATCAAATTGCTAAAAATAAAAAAAAAAGAGCAAGATATTTCAGTCAGTCAGAGGTAGAGAAAGGCATAGAACATATATGGAAGCAATTATGAGTGCTGGAAATGGCAGAGGCCAGAAGATAATAGAAGAACATTATTAAAATGTTGAGGCAAAAAGCCTACCCTCAGTTCTGCAGCCAATGAAAACGCCCTTCAAAAATGAAGGCAAGAGTACTGAGTATAATAGAAGCCCCAGCTCACAACTGGCTCTGGCTCTAGTTCTCCCATCTCTCTCCTACCTTCCATCAAGGTGATAGCTACCAACAAGACCTAGGGGAAGGCATGATCCACGCCCACCTCCGATGCAGCTCTCTCATCAAAGCCGCTGGGCACATTCAGACTGCAAAGGGACACTCCCACACAAGGACACCCTTTTGAGGCTGGATAGGCAAGTCAGAGAAATTTAAACAAAATGAGAAGACAAAGGAATTTGTTTCAAATGAAATAATAAGAAAAAAACTGTAAAAAATACTAATAAAATAATGTACCAAACAGAGTTTACAATGTTTGTAATAAGAATGCTAACTGAACTTAGAAAAAACAGTGAATGAACACAGTGAGAATTTAGCGAGGAACTAGAAAATTTTAAAACAGAATAGTCAGAGCTGAAGAATAAAATAACTGCAAGGAAAAGCACACTAGAGGGAACAAATGGCAGACTAGGTGATCTAGAAGACGTAAGTGATCTGAAGGATAGAATAATGGAAATCACCCTGTCAAAACAGAAAATACAAAGCAAACAAGCAAAAATGAGGAAAGTTTAAAGCACCATAGCATTATAGGGGTCCCAAGGAGAAGAGACAAAGGGATGGAAATGTATTTATGAAATTGTGACTGAAAACTTTCTACGTCCAAATGAAGAAGGAAATAGATGCCCGGGTACAGGAAACAGAGTCCCAAACAAGATGATCCCGAAGAGACCCACACCAAAAAAATCACAATTAAAATGGCAAAGATTAAAGAAAAAGAGAGAGTGCTAAAGGCAGCAGAGAAAAACAAAGAGGGAATGCAAGGGAACCCCCATAATGTTATGAGCTGATATTTCTGCAAATCTTTGCGGACCAGAGGGAAGTGGCATGATATATTTAAAGTGCTGAAAGGGAGGGGGTGGGAAATTACACCTAGTATGATCTACCAGCCACAGTTATTCAGAATTGAAGAAAAGATAACAAACTTCTCAGACAAGCAGTTCACCAATAGTAAATCATCCTTAAAAAGATGTTACAGGTTCTTCACTAAGTGGAAAAGTACAGGCTACAATAAGTAAGAATTTGTAGGAAAGGAAAATTCCCACCAGTAAAGGCAAATATACAGTAAAGACTATGCATTTAGCACTTAAATAAGCTATTTAAAATTTGAGAGGAGGAAGGAGAGACCATTACTTTTCTAGATGCTTAGAGACAGGGATGGGGGCAGGGGGTTGGGGGGATGGGGGCAGGTGTTGTTTCCAGATGAGCCTGAGGCTTGGTTCAGGCAGTGACCACAAAGCAACAGCAGTGCCATCATATAAGGGCAGAGGAAGAATAGTCAGAGTGTCCATCTGAATTAATAGCAAGTCATTCTCCTTTCTATTAAAATCAGACGAAACTGGTTTCTTTTCCTTACTTTCCTATTAGACCATGATCTGACATTTTCTTTGAACAGACCTATTCTGATACAACAACATAAAAGACTACATAAAGGTATTTCATCACATTTTTATTTCCATTTACAAAATAATTGTAAAATTGTGATATAAGGATCCATTTCTCAGGTCATTTTACTGTAAAGGACATTGTGACCATCTAGTGTTAAAAATTCTACATTTTCTTTTCCACAGATTTGTAACTGGAAGTCACCTAGTGTTTGCCCTCTAGGCATTTCACTCTTCAAACAGATAACGAGATTGATTCATTTGCTATACATGCTGTGGAGGATACATTTTGGTAGAATCATACTGATAACACCTAAATCAAAATAAGAAGTATATAAAGTTTTTATATTATGGCAAAGTTATAATTATAACCCATCTGAATTTTTCTGTTAATATTCTTCTTTCTGTTAATAGGCAGAGATTTTTAGAAGGATAATACTGTAAGACCCATGATTTAAAAAAGAAAAAGGACTCAGCTATATTCTGTCTATAAAACATGTACTTAAAAATAAAGATGGATTGAATTATAAAATAATGAGTTCATTCTTTACAAAGATAAAAGCTAAATCTTACAGAAAAAGGTGGAAAATAACAAATCCAAAATTGTATTTGGATATTTCAGCATTCATCTCTGTGTAAATGATTGCTCAAATTAATTAACATTACTATCAACAATTTTGACCCTACCCCTAAATTGTAGAAGAAATATTCTTCTAAGTGTACATGAAATATTTCTTAAAATAGACAATATATTCAATATAAAGGGTTTCACTAACAAGAATGGTAATCTCATAAAGTATCTATTTCTACCACAATAAAATTAAATAACTTAAATAAGATAAATATAAAATCACACAGAGCTTTCTAAATTATTCTTTCAATATAAATATTAAAGAAGAATTTTGAATATATTTGAAGAATGGGATTAACACTTTTAAAAATCAGATAAACATTCAGGATGTGTATTATATGAGGAAATTAAAAATATGTCATTTTTTCAGTGATCTTTTGACACTCTGCTTTTTAATAATTTGAGTAGAATAGCCTCTTTAGGTAAATTGGTTATTTGAAAATTCTAACTATAATAAATAGTTTTGAGTTTCTCTTCAGCCATATTATTGCATGGATTGGTTTGCTGAACACAGTTCTGCATGCAGTTGATTTTACTGCTTAATATTGTAAGATCCTATTAGAGTAGGGACAATTCCTCTCTAATATTTAGCATTTAGTTTTGTGGCTTGAAGGTGTTTCAGTAACTGTTTGTAGAATGAATACTGTTATCATTAGTTCAGAAAATGAAACAATAAACACAGGAAGAAATTTAGAACTAAATTTAGATGAGGGTAAACTACAGTAGCCAGAATAAAGGCAACTATTGACATACCTCTCATCAAGCAAAATCATAGGCTTTAGTCAAGTTCTTTATCCTGTTTGAAATTCCAGTCTGCAGCATTTTGGATGGTATTAGAAAAATGTTTATGACAAAACAGGAATATTAACTTTATTACTGTTTTACAGTTCACATTTATAGTCAGGTTTTGGACAGTATCCATGAAATTACACTTGTAGTGTTCACATTTTTTTTGAACCATTAGACTTATAGAATAATGTTTTATTTTCCCTGAATTCGATGAAAATCAATGACCTTTACAAATGGCTACAACAAAGCAAGAAAAAGAGGTTTATACCATAAGCCTTTAGGAGAGAGAAATTATTCTACAAATTATATTAATCTCCACTCTCCTTTTACCTCTCTTCTGCACTAAATATCTTGCTCAAACATACTCAGCCACTATTTAGCCTGTTTCTCTCAAATTATGCACCAGAAAAAATTCTATTTAAGATCTTTATTTCCTACTACTTAGTCTTTCCAAAAACCACTCTCCTGAACTTTTATTTATCTGCACCCCACTGTGATTAGATGGAAAACAAAGGCAGAGTTATTAGTGCTGAACAGAAGCACAAAGAACAAAGCAATTGTCAAGAGTATGCTTGTTATTAATCACAAAACAAATAGCCCAGATATGCACTTTCTCAATTTCTGGACTCTCTTGGTCTTCTGCTAGAAATTGAAAATTAATTAGAACAAAAGTAGTCTTTTAGGCATATCCAATAAACTGCTTAATCTGATACACAATATAGCATATATTTACTATGAATGTCTTAATTTTTTGCCTAGCAATATGTTTCAGTTTAGTTCAGTTCAGTCGCTCACTCGTGTTCAACACTTTGCGACCCCATGAATCGCAGCACGCCAGGCCTCCATGTCCATCACCATTTCCAGAGTTCACTCAGATTCACGTCCATTGAGTCGGTGATGCCATCCAGCCATCTCATCCTCTGTCATCCCCTTCTCCTCCAGTCCCCAATCCCTCCCAACATCAGAGTCTTTTCGAATGAGTCAGCTCTTCGCATGAGGTTGCCAAACTAGTGGAGTTTCAGCTTTAGCATCAGTCCTTCCAAAGAAATCTCAGGGTTGATCTCCTTCAGATTGGACTGGTTGGATCTCCTTGCAGTCCAAGGGACTCTCAAGAGTCTTCTCCAACACCACAGTTCAAAGCATCAATTCTTCGGCGCTCAGCTTTCTTCACAGTCCAACTCTCGCATCCATACATGACCACTGGAAAAACCATAGCCTTGACTAGATGGACCTTTGTTGGCAAAGTAATGTCTATGCTTTTGAATATGCTATTTAGGTTGGTCATAACTTTTCTTCCAAAGAGTAAGCATTTTTAATTTCATGGCGGCTGTCACTATTTGCAGTGATTTTGGAGCTCCTAAAAATAAAGTCTGACACTGTTTCCACTGTTTCCCCATCCATTTCCCACGAAGTGATCAGACCAGGTGCCATGATCTTCGTCTTCTGAATGTTGAGCTTTAAGCCAACTTTTTCACTCTCTTTCACTTTCATCAAGAGGTCCTTTAGCTCCTCTTCACATTCTGCCATAAGGGTGGTGTCATCTGCATATCTGAGGTTATTGATATCTCTCCCAGCAATCTTGATTCCAGCTTGTGCTTCTTCCAGCCCAGCGTTTCTTATAAGGTACTCTGCATATAAGTTAAATAAGCAGAGTGACAATATACAGCTTTGACGTACTCCTTTTCCTATTTGGAACCAGTCATTGTTCCATGTCCAGTTCTAACTGTTGCTTCCTGACCTAAATATAGGTTTCTCAAGAGGCAGGTCAGGTGATCTGGTATTCCCATCTCTTTCAGAATTTTCCACAGTTTATTGTGATCTGCACAATCAAAGGCTTTGGCATAGTCAATAAAGCAGAAATAGATATTTTTCTGTAACTCTCTTCCTTTTTCATGATCCAGCGGATGTTGGCAATTTGATCTCTGGTTCCTCTGCCTTTTCTAAAACCAGCTTGAACATCTGGAAGTTCACAGTTCATGTATTGCTGAAGCCTGGCTTGGAGAATTTTGAGCATTACTTTACTAGCATGTGAGATGAGTGCAATTGTGTGGTAGTTTGAGCATTCTTTGGCATTGCCTTTCTTTGGGATTGGAATGAAAACTGACCTTTTCTAGTCCTATGGCCACTCGCTGGCATATTGAGTGCAGCACTTTCATAGCATCATCTTTCAGGATTTGAATCAGCTACACTGGAATTCCATCACCTCCACTAGCTTTGTTTGTAGTGATGCTTTCTAAGGCCCACTTGAGTTCACATTCCAGGATGTCTGGCTCTAGGTGAGTGATCATATCATCGTGATTATCTTGGTCATGAAGATCTTTTTTGTCTAGTTCTTCTGTGTATTCTTGCCACCTCCTCTTAATATCTTCTGCTTCTGTTAGGTCCAGACCATTTCTGTCCTTTATTGAGCCCATCTTTGCATGAAATGTTCCCTTGGTATCTCTAATTTTCCTGAAGAGATCTCTAGTCTTTCCCATTCTGTTCTTTTCCTCTGTTTCTTTGCACTGATTGCTGAAGAAGGCTTTCTCATCTCTTCTTGCTATTCTTTGGAACTCTGCATTCAGATGCTTAATCTTTCCTTTTCTCCTTTGCTTTTCACTCCTCTTCTTTTCACAGCTATTTGTAAGGCCTCCCCAGACAGCCATTTTGCTCTTTTGCATTTCTCTAATATGTTTGCTGCTAAGTCGATTCAGTCGTGTCCAACTCTGTGCGACCCCCAGAGACGGCAGCCCACCAGGCTCCCCGTCCCTGGGATTCTCCCGGCAAGAACACTGGAGTGGGTTGCCATTTCCTTCTCCAATGCATGAAGGTGAAAAGTGAAAGTGAAGTCACTTAGTCGTGTCCAACTCCTAGTGATCCCATGGACTGCAGCCTACCAGGCCCCTCCGTCCATGGGATTTTCCAGGCAAGAGTACTGAAGTGGGGAGCCATTGCTAATATGTTAGGCTCAAGTAAATAAAGTTCATTTAAAATGAATTACATAACATGATTTTAATTAACTCAAATTATTCTGTCTCTGGTACTAATATTTTGTTGTTTAGTATTAAACAGAAATATACAAATCTAGGTTATTGCCTACTGAAACACTGTTCGACCTTGGGACAGTGATTTCAGTTTCCTTAGACACAATTTGTTTATCTTTAAAATTAAACTGTAAGATTGCTATTGGGTATAAAATTCTGAGTTTGTTACTCTCTAGAAGGCAATGGCACCCCACTCCAATACTCTTGCCTGGAAAATCCCATGGACGGAGGAGCCTGGTAGGCTGCAGTCCATAGGGTCTTGAAGAGTAGGACACGACTGATCGACTTCCCTTTCACTTTTCACTTTGACGCACTGGAGAAGGAAATAGCAACCCGCTCCAGTGTTCTTGCCTAGAGAATCCCAGGGACGGGGGAGCCTGGTGGGCTGCTGTCTATGGGGTGGCACAGAGTTGGACACGACTGAAGCGACTTAGCAGCAGCAGCTGGTGGCAGCTAAGTTATTTGAATTGGAGATATATGCTTATGTTGTCAGTCTGGACCTAAGGAGAAAAAGTAAAAGAATAATATAGTATATTTGGTATGTAGATGAATAAGCAGAACCAAGTTAAAATCTATTGGCCTAACAGATCAGTAGAACAGCATGTTAAAGTCCCATTAAAGAGATAATTTGAAGATGATACATTATAATATTGATAGGAGAAGGCGATGGCACCCCCACTCCAGTACTCTTGCCTGGAAAATCCCATGGATGGAGGAGCCTGGTAGGCTGCAGTCCATGGGATCACTAGGAGTTGGACACGACTAAGCGACTTCACTTTCACTTTTCACCTTCATGCATTGGAGAAGGAAATGGCAACCCACTCCAGTGTTCTTGCCTGGAGAATCCCAGGGCGGGGGAGCCTGGTGGGCTGCCGTCTATGGGGTCGCACAGAGTCGGGCACGACTGAAGCAACTTAGCAGCAGCAGCATGATAATGTGGTACTATCCTCTAGGATGCAGAAGAGTATAAACTCTTCATAAATATCTTTACAGAGCACTTTACTCCTCATAGTAATAACAATCCAGGAACAAAATGATAATAGCAAAAATAGTTCCACTTGCCATCATTTCCAGTGATCCACTTGGGAGTCTGTGCTATCTGTCCTTGCAATTCTATGCATTAAAATTTCAGAAATCCTGGTTCTCAAAGTGGGAAAAATTGTCACCTGAGGATAGAACAAGAATTCCATTGCATTGTGTAATAAATCATAGTGTTAATGATAACAATAACAACATGAATTAAAAACAGATTTCTCAAACACCATTATATGCAAGACCCTGCCTCAGTTTTGACCCTACTTGGGCAACTATATCCAAGACAAATCATTGTAGGGATATAAAGGACCAGCTATCTCAACTGAAATTTGGAAAGACCCAAAGGACCACTCTAACTCCATTTTGATTCAATGAATGAGGTTTTAAAACAGTGTGTCACAGCACTGTTTATAACAGCCAGGACATGGAAGCAACCTAGATGTCCAGCAGATAAATGGTTAAGAAAGCTATGGTACATATACACAATGGAATATTACTCAGCCATTAAAAATAATACATTTGAATCAGTTCTAATGAGGTGGATGAAACTGGAACCTATTATACAGAGTGAAGTAAGCCAGAAGGAAAAACACCAATACAGTATAATAACGCCTATTTATGGAATTTAGAAAGATGCTAACAATAACCTTATATGCGAGACAGCAAAAGAGACACAGATGTATAAAACAGTCTTTTGGACTCTGTGGGAGAAGGCAAGGATAGGATGATTTGAGAGAATAGCACTGAAACATGTATATTATCATATGTGAACCAGATCACCAGTCCAGGTTCAATGCATGAGACAGGGTGCTCAGGGCTGGTGCTCTGGGATGACCCTGAGGGATGGGATGGGGAAGGAGGTGGGAGGGGGTTCAGGATGGGAAACACATGTACACCCATGGCTGATTCATGTCAATCAATGTGTGGCAAAACCACTACAATATTGTAAAGTAGTTAGCCCCCAATTAAAATAAATTACATTAAAAAACAGTGTGTTAAATTAACTTGAATAGAAACATTCAAATATCAGAGTCAGCAATTGAACATAGATGTATATTGCTTTTAGGTCTAAACCAAATTTCATTACCTACTCTGCAAAAACATAGATGGTCCCCTTAAAGATTTTACAGTTATCCTCTGGCCTGACGTTAAACTTTGTGGAGGGAGCTGAAAAGATAGTGTAGGAGGAAGTTTTCTAGTGTGCTCTCCTGGAAAATTTAGACAGCTTCTCTGGTTCTGGGTTCCAACAGTAAAGGCAGCTTCTCCAGCACCTAATTCTAACAGTGCACAAAGCATTCCTAATGCCCAGACTCTACACTGGGGGCTGTGTATTCACAGTGCCTTTTATTATCTATACTGAATGTTTGACATACTGGAACCTTGTTGACCCTGAAGAGACTGCTTCTCCCAGGGTTAGCTGATTTCCAAAGTCAGCAAAAAATTCATCTTCAAGAACTTATTTCATATATATATATATATATATATGCCTACGAACCAGTCCAGAGCCCATAACCCCAAACATTTTCTTCATCAGTCTCACACTCGGGGCCACTATCTCCCTGCTCTACTTTTCCCAGGATCGGGTACCAGACAACTCAGGACAGATCCTGTGTCCAGAGCCTGCTCAAATTATTCAAACTAACCAATCATGAGTTTGCTTACACTGCCTTACTTTTTCCTTCCCATGGAGTCTCTTTCCCCTATTTTCTCCTAATTTTTTGCCTCTTCACTGATATTGGTGCCTTGGCATACTCTCTCCTCTTGGGATGTCTGAGTAAAATAAACTATCTTTTCAAAGGCAGTAATCTCCTGATCTGTTGGTATAACCAATCCTGAGTAACAAAACCTATATTTTGAAACTGGTGGCTTCCCCTGCACTAGGTTTCTGCAAACAGTTATCAGCAGCACTCAGGGAAGAGCAGCTTCCCGTGGCATACCCCGTGGATGATTTCATAGTGGAGTGCCTCTGGTACGAAATCTCCCCATGAGAAACTTTCCCCAGATACCAAGATAGTTACTACTGGCAAATTCTGAAGGACAGATTCCTACAAGATCCACCATAATAACTCCTCTGTCTTCCAGTGAGCTGAGATCTCAGGCCGGGGTTGGGGAAAAGGAGACTCTTTTTGGATACCTTACCTCAGCCCTAGGCTACTACACTTCTTATGTTTCATTTCCAAATTCATTAGCTTTCTCTTTCTTACTAGCCAATACCTTTTTTTTTTTTTCCAGTCCTCTGTTACAGTTAGCAAGTGTTTACAGTAAACTTTTCTTGCTCAGATAACTGTGTGGTTTTATCTCCTAATTGGATTTGAATTTATACAATATTTTATTTGATTCACCTTATAGTAGTTATTTAACCAGTTTTCACAAGAGTAATAACAATTGTTGTTGCTTAGTCACTAAGTTGTGTTCAATTATTTTGCAACCACATGAACTGTAGCCCACCCACCAGGCTCCTTTTTCCATGGGATTTCCCAGGCAAGAATACTGGGGTGGGTTTCCATTTCCTTCTCCAATAATAACAATACTTTGTGAATAAAGAAGCACATTTTTATTCCTCCTTCATTAGATATAACTATTATTTTTAATTTTAGTAAAAATTATTCTGGACCAAGGAAATTTTCAATGTGTGTGTACAGAAAATCAAACATGGAGGAAAAGTAACATGAAATCTTCACAAGCCATGTGAGGGTGGGATAGCTGAATAAAGACACGATGCTCCCAGTAATGCAAGCCAAGCAATACATTTTACTAAAGATTCTCTATCACAAAATACAACCTAATTCTTTAAACTATTTTTGACATACTTTCTAGTTAACCTAAGATTTAGACAATCTACTGTTTCTGTTGATTAACTCAAAGTTTGCCCTCCAAATATTTCATTTTTAAAACAGATCAAGAGGTCAATTCATTTGCCAGGTACTCTGTGGAGGATAAATTTTGGTTGAGTCATACTGGTAACATCTAAATCAAAATAAAAATTATATAGACTTTCTACATCATGGCATGGTTATAAAGTCAGCTGACTTTTTCTATTAATTTTCTCCCAACAAGTGAACATCAGGGAAGCCTGAAGGTCTGTGAACAATTTCTATAGGGAAAGTATCAGTTCTTAAACATCTTCTTTCTCCTTTTATGGACAGTTCACAATATCTGTTTAGAATTATTATTAAACTCTATACAGAAGTTAGAAGATAAAGATCAGGGATCAAACTCATGAGTTTTGTAAATTTTCCACAGTATTTCTGCCTTTGACATAGGAAAATAAACTTTATGTAAGACAGATATATCAGAATCTGGGAAAAAAAGCTGTTAGATGAACTTAAGATTGTTTTTCCATGTGTGAAACAGCAAACTATTAAATACTTTGCCCATCAACACAGGTTTCCCGCTCCTTACTTCTAACCCCATTACTTCAAGATTTCTTTGTTGTAGCTCAGAATCATTTCACTGGTTTTCATGTGTGATAAAAAACCTACTATAAAAGAAAAACTTAACCAAAGATAAAAGGGAAATAAGTAGTCTTTGAAAGATAAGATCCCTGAATCTAATTCTAGATTTTCTTCTTACTACACTACTGAAGTTCAGTTCCCTACATTGTAAAACAAGAAATCTTATGATGTCATATTATAAAAGCATGGGAACACCTTTAAAAGTTATTTTCTCATAATGTAGAAAGGACTTGTTTTTGTTGTTATTGTTGTTCAGTCACCCAGTCATGTTCAACTCTGCGACACCATGGACTGCAACACAGCAGGCCTCCCTGTCCCTCACCATCTCCTGGGGTTTGCCCACGTTTGTGTCCATTGCATCAGTAATACATCCAGTCATCTCATCCTCTGACACTCTCTTCTCCATCTGCCCTCAATCTTTCCCACCATCAGGCACTTTTCCAATGAATTGCCTGTTTGCATCAGGTGACTGCTATATTGAAGCTTCAGCTTCAGCATCAGTCCTTTCAATCAGTATTCAGGGTTGATTTCCCTTAAGATTGACTGGTTTGACCTCCTTGCTGTCCAAGGGACTCTCAGTAGTCTTCTCCAACACCACAGTTTGAAGGCATCTGTTCTTTGGTGCTCTGCTTTCTTTACAGTTCAGCTCTCACAACCATATGTGACCACTGGGAAGACCACAGCCTTGGCTATATTGACTTTTGTTGGCAGAATAATAATGTCTGTGCTTTTCAACATACATTTATGTTCATTATAGCTTTCCTGCCAAGAAGCAAACGTCTTCTGATTTCATGGCTGCAGTCACCATCCACAGTGATTTTATAACCCAAGAAGAGGAAATTTGTCACTGCTTCCACCATTTCCTCTTCTATTTGCCATAAAGTGATGAAACCTACTCTTAATGAATAGAAATGCTTTTTTCTGATAATTTCAAATACATGTTATCTTAGTCCATTTGGAGGGGATTCTCAGGCTCAGTGGTAAAGAATCTTCCTTCCAATGCAAGAGACACTGGAGATGAAGGTTTAAACCCTGGATTGGGAAGATCCCCTAGAGGAATAAATGGGAACCCATTATAAAATTCTTGCCTTTAGAATTCCATGGACAGAGGAGCCTGTTGGGCTATAGTCCATGGGGTCACAAAGAGTCAGACATGACTGATCACGTGCACACACACACACACACACACACACACACACACACACTAGTCCATTTGAGCTGCTATAACAAAATATCATAGAGTGAGTGGCTTATAAACAACACAAGTTTATTTCTAATAGTTCTAGAGTCTGGGCTGTCCAACATTGGTACACATTGGTGCATGTGGCATCTTTAAGAGTCCATTTCCTGATTGACAGACAATTGTCTTCTTCCTGTATCTTCACATGGCGAATGGGAAGGGGAAGGCAGGTCTCCAGGGTCTCTTTTTACAAGTGTGCTAATCCCATTCATGAGTGCTCTGATCTCATGACCTAATAACCACCTAAAGCCCCTACTTCCAAATGCAGCCTTTAACATATGAATTATGGGGATAGACACAAGCCATCAGTCTGCAGCGCATCTGATAGCCTCTTTCAACACTACCTACCCACTAACACATTATACGGTGTGCTTATTGGAAATGAACATGTTATGGTCATATGCATTTACTCAGCCTCAAAAATAAAGCAAACAGAATATTCCTGATCACAGATTCCCATTTTGCTTTCCAACCTTTAATTATTTTATATTTGTTTAAAATTTATAGTGATTTCCTTTCTTGACCAATATTTGATTGTCATGTCATAGTTACGGTGTTATGGATGGTTCACAGTTAATACAGTTCCTCCCTTCTGATAAATTTTATTTCCATATACAAGGACCACCCACTGAGGTAATTAGGCAGTTCATTTCTCCAGCTCATTTCTTCTTCATGACTTAAGTGAGTCTTCCTGTTTACTGTCTGAATCCTGGGAATACAGAGAAAAAGCAGGAATTCTCTAATATGTTTACTAAGGAGGCAAAGACATGGATAACTGGGGGTAAGGAGAGCAGACTGTTTAGAGGATTTATGAAAGAAGCAAAAAATTTATATCATTTAATACATTTAAATCGGACTAGGCAAAATACTTGAGGATAAAGGCTGGAAAGCAGGTTTGTTGTTGTCTCAAGGGATGAGGAAAAATAATCCAAGTGCTCTCTTCCACTTCTTATTAATTTGATTAAGCAACTTGATCCCGGCCTTTTGTGACTTTGTTGAAGAAGAAACCAATTGGTGGCAGTTAGAAGGTTGGCTTTACTACATGGACATCTGCTCTAGGAGCTAAGCCTAGAATTGATTAATTTCAAATATGTCAGCAGCTGTCAAGAGGTAACAATTTCAAGTCGTTTCTAACCTAAGCCAGAAGCAAACCAATAACACAGAAATAAAATTGCTTACGAATCCATGGATACATCAAAATCCTGTTACATAAACATTTTAGTTACTTCTTTAGTTCCAGCATTTTAATTTAAAAACATTGAGCCAGCCCTAGACTTTAATTAATGGATTATTTATAAAAGACTCTGGTTTGCCATTTTATTGGATCTATCATACAGTCTCCAAATGTCAGCACAAACAATGTGCTTTTGTATTGTAACTTAAGTGTTTAATACAAATAAAATAGCATAGCATTTAATGTGCTTTTTAACAGTTCCCAAGTGTTTACTCTTACTGTGAATGCTTAAAGACTACAAATCCTATATTCTTAGTCACCAGTTAGTAGTGAGTCTTTTTTCCTGCATATATCATTTGCCCTTTTTAAAGCCCCTCTTTGGATTCCCTATGCTTTTAGGATGATAAGAAATCTCATTATAAGATATTAACACCAAACTGGGTCTGGCCTGCATCTCTTTTCCCCAGCCTCAAATTCCAGCACTTTGCCTCTTCACTTTCCCTTTTAAACCTTTCTGCTCTTCTTTCAGGTCCAGAACCAGTCCTGTTCCCTTCTACTTCAGGATCTCTAACAATGCTGTATCCTCTGCTGGAATACCTCTCCCTGCCTTCTTTAACAAATTAATGTCTGTCTGTTCCTGCTCTGAGTTCAGTGCAAGCTTTCCCTCAGGGAAAGTGCCCTGTGATCCCTCCTTAGGTCAAAGCCCTACTGTAAGCTCTTACAGTGCCTCTTTATCCCCAGTCATATCCACTTGAACTATATTGGATTATTGCCTTTCTTCCAGACTAGAATCTAAACTCTGAAGAGGTAGGGAGCTGTCTCTTTGTTCACCTTTATATCATTAGCACCTTGAACAGTACACAGTGCATCTCTGTTGAACAAATGAATTACAGGGAAGTAATTGAACATCACTAAAAATCATATAGCACGTGTGAGTAAATTGCAGTTGGGTCTAGTATTCACAAGGCTAATCATTGTAGGAAAGTTTAAAACAACATGACCAACATCAATTTCTCTCACATCATTTGGCTAATGTCCTGTTACTGTTGTGTATGGCAAATGTATTTCCTATATCGTGAAATAAAAGTGCACAAGTTTGCTTAAAAAAAAAAAATCTCACAGGGAAGTGAAATCAATGAAGCAAGAGCTACATCTCAGGTGAAATTACTATATCCTCAAAAGAAGAAATAAAATCAGAATAAATAATTAGGAAATAAAATTATATTAATACAATGAAATTAAAATCCTTCATTACTGTTACGAATATGAAAATTCTGTTGAAATGGGGAAAAATATATCTTTTTAGACCTTAAGATAAACTTGGAATTTTTAAATAAGAGACAAAGGTGAAACACTAAGGAGACTGGAATATATGCAGCAATGTGTTTAAGAATGTTCATAGATGAGACTGGAAAACTCTGTGTATGTGTGTATATGTTATGAATTTCACACTGAGCTGTTTGGAAATAATCATAGGAGGAATGTGGGACTTCTCTATTATTTTTGTTAAAGAAATTTACAATATAAAATCATTTTCATATTGGTTAATCAAGAGAACTAGAAAAAGAGGCAGAATTTTGGGAGGTACGAAACCATATTTTTGGCAGTAATACAGACAGGTAGGCAGGCCTGCAATGAGAATGAGATAGGAAGCAGATATATAAGATATTCTGAAGGAACAATTGGTAGGTTAATCACTTATACATAGTTAGAGGAAAATAAAAAGATCAAAATGATACCTGGTCAAAGACCTGTTGAAAGATTTTTTTATAAACACTTCCAAAAACAAGATTCTTTTCGTCTTGGCCCTTCTACTTATTTTCAAACCTTATCTATACTTTTAGTTTTGGACTGTGCAAGCTTCCACTGATATTCTTTATACCCACATATATATATATAAAGACAAACAATTTTAGTAATGAAAAAAAAGGTATTTTTCCATTGGTGTAAGCACTTCGGACTCTGAGTTTGGATCACCATAGAAATTGGTTATGTAACCAATTTTTCCATATTATTTCAAATTTTACTACATAAAATTCAACAATATAGCATGAGAGGAACAAAGCTTAAATATGGAACTTATTTTTCTACATGTTTTTTTACAAAGAAAAGTCTTACAGAAAATAAGCAAACACATCTGTCAAGGGGATTCCCAGGCAGTGCTAGTGGTCAAGAACACACACCTGCCGGTGTAGGAGATGTAAGACACATAGGTCAGTCCCTGGGTCAGGAAGATCCCCTGGAGAAGGCCATGGCAACCCACTCCAGTATTCTTGCCTGGAGAATGCCATGGACAGAGGAGCCTGGTGCGCTATGGCACATAGGGTTGCAAGGAGCTGGTCATGACTGCAGTGACTTCTGTCAAAATATCTGCCAATAATAAAGCAACCCAACAAATTTATTAACCAATAATACATATTTTTAATTTTTTAAAATTCTGTAATTGTAAAGCACATAAATGCTGTACAAATGTTGTTTAGTTAAATGGCTTTAAAAATACAAAAACTTCTGTTGTGGCATTTGGGAGGGCTCTACAAATAATTAATTAGAATTTAAATTTTGAAAAGTGTATTTTAACTCTTTGAAACTTGGAATAGGAGACAACATCCACAGGGAATGTATTTTATGTTACATGGCCACCCTGGAGTACCATTAACACATTAACTTTCTCTTCAGAGTTAACTCATCTTGTGCAAATCTCATACCGTCTCCAGGTATCTTCGCGCATGTACTTTAACTTTTTGTAAATGTTATCAATTAAGAAAGTGAAGTTCAGCACTATGTTTCTTGAATTTTTAATACAAAATTCAGTCCTGAGCATATTCATTAATGCATATTAGTACAAGTGATTCCGTTACTCAGGGACATGTATCTGAATCAAGCCCGATTAATAAGACTCAGGTGCATTGGCTCAGCAGTGAAATTAACCTTTACTGCATATAAACAACAACGTCCAAAAAATGGAAAACCACTGCTCTAGTATAATTGCTAGTTTGCAGAAAAAATAAAAGAGGCTCACAAAAATATAATGGTTTACCTGAGGTCACACAAATTGTGAGGGAAAGCACAGACACATACATACACACACACACAATCTGATCCCTAGATCTTTGTTTTGCCAGTATATGATGTCAGCTTTGAAAATACTAGATTCATCTTTTAATGTTATTATAAAATTGAAGAGTTATAAAGGACTGTTTGTGAGAGTGATATGCATTTGGAAGTCCTAAGAATTAACGTTTTTCATTGATGGGAACCTTTAAAAATAAGTATTTCTCATATCTTCATTTTTTAGTCTTTGATGTAGTTGAGAAACCATGTTATGGAGGTAAAATGAAAATCAGTTGCTTTCCTTGTGTTTTTCTGTAGAACAAGATATCTGGGTGACAATGGATTTGGCAACTATTAATTATCTTTCCAGGGAATATTGTTTCAGAGCAATTACTTCATGAATACTCTATTCCATCCAAAGGATGTTCCCAAGGCTTCACCAAAGACCTGTAAAATTCGTCCTGATATTTGAAATGTCATGTCAACAGCTGTTTATTTTGAATATGTGAAACTTGTAACTAGATTATGAAGATCCCACTTCAAACTGGTCATTGAACTTTCTAATCTATCAGTTCCACTTGTACATTATGTTTCTCTCACAGGGGCAGTTAACACTGTAGAATTTCATTAAATAGTTTAGACACACGTTGGCTTACTACATTTTAAAGACAGGAGATGTTTATCTTTTGATTTCATGCTGGAAACCAATGAGTATTCCAAAACTGTCAACCGTGTGATTTCCAGCCATACATTGCATTTTGCTACTAATACCCATTGGAAAAAAAAAATCTCAGTGCTTTATGTTTTCTACTTTGGATACATAGTAAACAACTTTTTCCCTCTTAGACTTGATTAGAATTTTAGATTTTCTTTTAATTGTTTTCTTTTGAATTTTAAGTTATGACTCAAATCACATTCTGATCAATTATTCTTGGAAGTCATTTGCACATAAGTTTGAAGCATAACAATAGGCCTTACAAACATTTCTTTTACACTCAAGTTGTTATCCCATCTATAACCTTTTTTTTAATCTCTGATTTATCATTAATAATACATATGTGAATTATTGGAGCAGAATGTCTTCTTGTCATAGACTTAAATTTTAATGCATTTTCAAAACGTGATATTTTTTTAACACTTTACCTCATAGATATGTTATATATGTATATACATTTACTCACATACACATCATTTTAAGGCATTGAATTTTATATTGTACTCTTCAAAAATGATATTTAATAGTTATAGAAATATGAAATATAGAGAAGATGTATAGGTGAAAGTTAAAAAAAAACAGATTATTGGCAACAAACATTATTTAAGTAAAAAGTGATCTTTGTTCCTACTCCAGGAGTCTTCCTGACCCAGAAATCAAGCGTGTGTTTCTTGTGTCTCCTGCATGAGGAGGCAGATTCTTTACCACTGCACCACCTGGAAAGTCCCTAAAAATGATTTACTGGGTGCATAATATATACAGATATATTACTGAAAAAATAAACTAATCTACATTGAAGTGTGCAAAATCTAATAAAATAGATCATTATCTGATATTTTAAATTAAGTAGATTGCAGAAGGGCTTCCCAGATGGCTTAGTGGGTAGAGAATCCACCTGCCAATGCAGGAGACACAAACAGATGCCAATTGGATCCCCAGGTCAGAAAGATTCCCTGGAAGAGGGTATGGTGGCCCATTCCAGTATTCTTGCCTGGAGAATTCCATGGACAGAGGAACCTGGTGGGCTACAGTCCATAGGGTCACAAAGAGTCAGACATAACTGAAGCGATTGAGCACGCACACAGATGATAAAAATTCAATATATTATCACTTTAATTAAAACCAGATACAAATAAATAATAAGAAAAATGTAAGAAAGTGATCAAGTGGGATTAGTTTGGATTGTCAAAACACACATGGATGGCTTCTCAGAGGGCAAGTGGGAAAGAAGAAACAAAGTCATGTTTTTAGAATAAAAAATGATGAATGAAGAATTGCAAACATTATTACACAAACAAGATCATTCAAGGGATGGTACAATACAGCCAGAGTGCACAATTCTGGCAATTTGCCCAGTATACCATGCACTTTTTCTGCATTCTGTTCATTCATATTTCTATCAATTCCCTATTCATTATTTTCCCCAGGAGTCCTTAGCAAATTTGTCTTCCAAATATTAAGTCAAGAATAACCTCTTCTGTAAAACCCTGTCTCACCTTTCTGGAAGGCTGGGGGATGGATTTCTCTAAATTTTGACTGGTTCCAATTATAATCACTATTCTAAATCACTGGTTCTTTATCTTGGTTACACACTGGAACCATCTAGGGTGTTTTAAATGTGCTGAAGCCTTGATCCCACCCTCAGAGATGAATATTTAAGTGGTTTAGGAGTAGTGTGGGCATTGGGATTTTTTTTTTTTTTTTTTAAGGAAAAAGAAAGCAAAGTGATTCTACAGTTCAGCAAAGTTTGAGCACACTGGTATGTGTGTTAGCAGTTGTGATATTTGAGTTGTCTGTATAAGGCTTCTCCTATGCCATGTCTGAATCTGTAATTTTATACAGAGAGACCCCTGTCCTTTGGTACTGGTTGGGAACGTGAAATGTATGCTGCTAAAGAGCAGAGGTTTTACCATGAGACCAAATGAGTTGGAATTGAAATTCCCTCACTTACTAAGAATGTGCCTTTGGGCAAGTAATTTAATCTCTACAAGCTTCAACTTTCATGTGAATTTATTAGGATGACTAAATGAAATGTATAACTATTATATATATAATAATTGTAGTATATATATGTAGTATTTGTATATATGTATGTAGTATATACATATACTATAAAAATAAACATTATATAATGTTTAACATTTTATATATATAACAAATGTAGTATATATATGTAGTATTTGTATATATGTATGTAGTATATACATATACTATATAAATATATATATATATATACATTAACAATAAAATACAACACAAAGGTGGCCTACTTTAAACAACTACTGTTGCTATCTACTTACAAATAATTGAGTGTGTTTTATGTGCCAGAAAGTGTTCTAAGAGATAATATATTTCATTAACTTTTAGAAAACACTGTAAAATTTTAAATAAATTATAACTATGATTTAACATTATTTTACATATGATGGAACTGTGGTACAGAGAGATCAGACAATTTGCACTAGAAACCTGATGAAGATCACACATGTAGTTCAGAAACAGAGCACGGGATGATCCAGAGAGATGATATGGGGTGGGAGGTGGGAGGGGGCTTCGGCATTGGGAGATCGTGTACACCTGTGGCTGATTCATGTCAATGGATGGCAAAACCAATACAGTATTGTAACATAGAATAAAGTAAAATTAAATTAAAAAAAGAACTGAAACCAGTTAGTTTAATTTCTTACTCTGTGACTGATATCACTATACTTTGCTAAAAAGGAATGAAAAGAAAAATATTCATAAAACTAAATTCTATTTAACTGTATGCGTTAAGTCTGTGTATACAGAGTACATCATGAGAAACGCTGGGCTGGAAGAAGCACAAGCTGCAATCAAGATTGCCAGGAGAAATATCAATAACCACAGATATGCAGATGAAAAGGCCTCTTGATGAAAGTGAAAGTGGAGAGTGAAAAAGTTGGCTAAAGCTAAACATTCAGAAAACGAAGATCATGGCGTCCGGTCCCATCACTTCATGGGAAATAGATGGGGAAATGGTGGAAACAGTGTCAGACTTTATTTTGGGGGCTCCAAAATCACTGCAGATGGTGATTGCAGCCATGAACTTAAAAGATGCTTACTCCTTGGAAGGAAAGTTATGACCAACTTAAATAGCATATTCAAAAGCAGAGACATTACTTCGCCGACAAAGATCCATCTAGTCAAGGCTATGATTTTTCTTGTGATCATGTATGGATGTGAGAGTTGGACTGTGAAGAAGGCTGAGTGCCAAAGAATTGATGCTTTTGCACTGTGGTGTTGGAGAAGACTCTTGAGAGTCCCTTGGACTGCAAGGAGATCCAACCAGTCCATTCTGAAGGAGATCAACCCTGGGATTTCTTTGGAAGGAATGATGCTAAAGCTGAAAGTCCAGTACTTTGGCCACCTCATGCGAAGAGTTGACTCATTGGAAAAGACTCTGATGCTGGGAGGGATTGGGGGCAGGAGGAGAAGGGGATGACAGAGGATGAGATGGCTGGATGGCATCACTGACTCGATGGACGTGAGTCTGAGTGAACTCTGAGAGATGGTGATGAACAGGGAGGCCTGGCATGCTGCGATTCATGGGGTCGCAGAGTTGGACACGACTGAGAGACTGAACTGAATTGAACTGAGAAATAACTTTAACAATAAATACACAGACTATATAAGAAATACATGTATACGTGTATGTGTGTGAAAGCTAGGTCACTGAATGAAGTCTGATTTTGTAGAGTAAATAGTGTTCTTGATGACTTTATAGATTAAAGATCTCCAAATCACTACCTCAGTGGAGTGTTTTGGGTAACTAGACAGAACAGTTTTAACATATACATTAAAAAAAAGAAAATATAAAAAAGAATTAGATCAGCTGTTCAAGTTCAGTATGAAACTCTAAGACTTAAAATATCAAAGAGGTTGTTCTAAAAAAGCAGCATACAGATTACAAGATAATTATAAAGAGCCCTGAAATAAACCTTATAACATATGGGAATATAGTACATAACAAATGATACCTTGCAAATTGATGATGAGGATATTTATTATTCTACAAACAATATAGGATAAAATCAGTATTTGCCTTATACTATATACCTAATTAAACCATATGTATTTAAATAATTAGATTTCAAATTAAGCCACAAAAGAATGAGAAGGAAATACAGATAAATATTTAACTGATGATAGTTAAGTTGGTCCATTTTTCTGACATTTTTGACAATCCTATTATTTTAAGCTCAGACTTATTTGAAAATTAAGTGACTGGCTATGAAGCTTCTCCTTTGGGGGAAGGGAAACATATATATGCATACATAAAACATCTTGCTTATAATTATATTTAATACATAAATATTGAAGAGAGGATAAATGAGTAGAGGATAAAGAGAAGTATTAACAGTAAGTCATGTAGACTACTCTCAGTTCCTTCCCCCAGAAATCAGTTTCTTTTAGGTTGTGCCAATGGATTCCTGAATTAAACTGAATCCTGCTTAAGTTTCAGAATAATAGAAGATGAGAAGGTTATGAGTATGAGGTGGCATGAGGTGGAGGGTAGGGGAGTGTAAGTTTAAGTGTATTCTCAGTATGCATATACTCAGTCGTATATATTTTCAGTATACACTCAGTTTAAATGTAGTCTCTTCACTTCCTTTTATAAATGAATCCCCTCAACAGCCATATTCTCCAGAATACTTCAAAAAGTGGTGCTATAAAACTGAATGTTTATGTTCACCCATCATTTATATGATTAATCCTAATTCTCAGTATGATCACTTTAGAACTTGGGGCTTGGGGGAGTTGATTACATTATGAACATATAGCCCTTATGAGTGGTGTTAGTGCCCTTATGAAACAGGACTCCAGAGAGCTCCTTTTCTTCTTCCCACACATGAGGATATAGCTAGAAGACTGCCCATCTGTGAACCAGGAAGCAGGCCCTCACCAGACACCCAGCTCTGCATCTTGGTTTTGAACTTCTCAGCCTCTAGAACGGTGAAAAATAAATGTTTGTTGATCATAAACCATGTGGTATTTTGTTATAGTAGCTTAAACAGACTAAGACAAGTGATAAGAGGACAATAGTGTAAAATATGAGTGAGAAAGAGGGATGCTTGTAAACTACAAATGCTGACCCCTTTCTTTGGTTAATTAATGCCTTTGATTCCTTCCAACTTGAAACATCATTTCCTCCACAAAGCATTCCCTAACTTCTTTAAATTATGTTGAGTCCTGTGTTATGGAGTACCACTTTACCTTATGCTTCTTGTAACACTTTTAATGCATTTATAATTATTCTCTAGTGCCTGTCTTCTCCACAACACTCCATAGTACTTGAGAACAAGAAATATGTCTCTCTTTTTAAAAATCACTGCTCTCTAGAATCTATTCAATATCCAGCACATTCTAAGTACATGAATGATAGATACTGAATAAATAAAATGGCACAAAAACTTAATCATTAATTTTCATGATTTTGCATAGTTTTTGCTTTATCATTCAAAATCATTTCAACGACTAAGCTAAGCACTGGCTCTTGGTCCTTAAAATAGAATATAATCTCAAAAATGGGGAAAATTCTAAAATCATGTGAAATATATACGATATATAAATCATATCCAGTTTGTCATTGAAATTAATTTAATGAGTCTTCTAGGTGATAATATATAGCTTTGCTCTCTTTTATAATTCTTCATGCCATGTCATACAAACTGAGTGCCAAACTATGGGGCCCCATGGTTCTATCCTGGGAACATCATCTGGGTAGGCATTGGATTAGTAGATATACAAAATCAAAGAAGGTTCCGTGATGTGAGAAACCCTCTGGAATCTGAGGATAAAGTTTCAAAAGCCTTAGGAATGTTCTGGCAATGATGCACCATACTTAAAATAGGAAAGACAAAACCGGTTATACTAGAGATTTTAAAAGATAAACTACTAGAGTTCTAATGACCTTCTATATTATCAAATTGTTTCTTCTCTTAAAGATATTCTAAGAGGGATTCTCCAAAAGTCTAAAAATATACCTGCAGATTGTTGGTTTTTTTTTTTTGGTAAATGACATTTTTATTAGCTAATTTATTATTAGATAAGTTAAAACTGATTGGACTTGGTATTTCTATGATAACTTATTTTAACATTTTCAGTGTTATAAATGAAATAGTAATTAAAGGAAGATAAGTTAGTTTTTATCTCTCAGCTGGTAATGAGTGAATATTTAGATCTCCAAAAATCAGCAAATCATTAATCACCCAAGCCGATCACAACCAAGGAAAAACTTCTAGCAACCAATTTATGAATACTTGCTTTCAAAATTATTTTCTAGAATTTGACCCTCGGAATATATATTGGAATGTAAGTAGTTCTAATTCAAATTTTGTAAAATGTAGATTTTGTAGTAGTGTCTAGAAAACTGAGTACAAAATATTTTACTTTGTCTTTTTATACCTCTTAAGAAAGTTACCTACTGACCGAAACCATCAACAAGACAAAATAAATTCCAATATGTTTTCAGGTACATAGTAGGAGACAGAATTCAAATGAAATAAATGATAGAGGAATGCAGAAAATAACATTAAAACAACAGAAAAAAAAATATATATATAATTGTATGATATACATGTGTTATGGCAATAAATGGTTTTACTGTTTTTTATAGGTTCAGTTTTTTAAATTGTTTTGATTGAATATAGCTGAATAAAACAGTGTTGTGTTAGTTCCAGGTATAAAGCAAAATGATTCAATTAATCATATTATTTTTCAAATTATTTTCCCTTATAGGTTATTGCAAAATATTAAGTATAGTTCCCTGTGTTTTACACCAGGACCTTGCTGTTTATTTTATGTATAGCAGTGTGTATATGCTCATTCCAAACTCCTAATTTATCCCTCTAGAAAGAGCCCTTGTGCGTGATGATTGCTTAACAATAGTTCCATTAAACTCTAGTGTGCCCAACTCTATGCTAACTCAAGTAGTGTCCTGGTAAAGGCTTAAGAAACAATGTGGGAAAGAAGACACTATTCTGTAGTGTATATTTCCATTTTGGCTGATTTAAGACTACCAAAGTGCTATCAGGGAGAAGTGTTAAAGAGTGGTGACGTGCAATAGCATACCATTGAATAACATTTCACTATACAAATACAACTGATGTAAATAGCCACACCAGAATAAATAATATTATGTAGTAAAAATAATTAGGAAGTGGTGGGTTTAGGGACTTATTACCTTGCTTTCAATATAATTTAATTGTAAATTTATGTAATTTAATTTTCAGTAACAACTGTGTTTGACAACTGGCTTTACAAAACTGAAAATTTAACAGTCGGTTCTGCAAGACCAGTACCAGTCTACATAGCATGCTGTATTTACCAACTACCTATCTTCCCGCCAATTAATGACAACAATGAAAACATTTGGAATCACACATCAGACTAAGAGACCTCTACACAGAGGCCAAAGGGTCACAGCATGAATCTGCCAAAACTTGTATTCAAGGTCACTATCAGAATATCTCATGACAATTTTATATCCCTTTCTATAAACAACAGCAACAATACTGTGATCATCTGTCATTTGAGGCCCAGAGATGTCATCAAGTTTAAACCAGAAGCAGTGAAACTGGATATAGGAATAAGGATGCAAGCCAAGACCAGACACATTGATACATTCTGCTCTCTTCTCTCTCCATTTCCTGAAAACACCTGCTGACAAATTCTAGTCTTGTGAACAGAGCCCAAGATTCAGATTGCTGAATGTTCTAATGATTGGCAGCTAATCAGTAGAAGATTGCTATTTCCTGAATTAAGATTTTGCTTTGCTTCAGGCACTATGATAGGTTCATAAAGTAGATGGTCTCATTTGATCCCATTGCCTTTTAATTTAAGCCTTATATTTCCATTTTTAATAAGAAGAAACCAAAGCTTTAAAAAATTATGTAAGTAGTCATTACCCACAGGCCATAACTAGCAAAGTAAGATTTGAGGTCAGGCTTCAAAAACTGTGCTCCTAATGAGTTCACTATTCTGCCTAGCATAATTCATGATGATATTTATTGACAATAATAACTGACATTTGTTAAATGATAGTTATATACTTAGTACTATTCAGTGCTTTACATGTACTAACTCATTTAATTCTCATGACAACTAGACATTAATTAGCACATTTCCTCAATTCTAAGATATTATTGGTTGTAGAGAGTATTGATTTGATAACATTCAAAGAAAAAATAGGAGCATGATGTGTATTATTTTAAATGTGATATTGATAATACATTTGACACCCCCCCAACATGGGGGTTAGGGACTTCCACGCTCCTTGAAGTGTAAAATTTGAGTATTGACTTTACAATTGGCCCTTCCTATCTGCAGTTCCACATCTTTGAATTTAATCAACCTTGGTGTCTATAGCACTGTGGTATGCATTTAGTGAAGAAAATTCATGTAAAAATGGACCACTGCAGTTCAGAACCATGCTATTCAAGGTTCCATGGCATTATGCATCCCAAACTAATCAATATTTTAAGATATAAAGCGTAAGTCAGAGGACCAAGAAAATATGATACCTAACCCTGTTTTAACAAGGGCACCAAAGGAAGAAAATGTGCTCAAGGATGCACAAAATATAAGGGAGAATGGGAAAGTGAAATTTTAAATTACCTGGAGACCTTACAGTTTCTCAAGGCTCCCAAATAAACTGATATTTATTATGCTGACTTCTTCAGTGTATTAAAAAGCAGAGACATTATACTTTGCTGACAAAGGGCCATATAGTCAAAGCTGTGGTTTTTCCAGCAGTCATGTACGGATGTGAGAGGTGGATCACAAAGAAGGCTGAGTGCCAAAAATTGATGCTTTCAAACTGTCATGCTGGAGAAGACTTTTTAGAGTCCCTTGGATTTCAAGGAGTTCAAACCAGTCAATCTTAGAGCAAATGAGTCCTGGATATTCATTGGAAGGACTAATTCTGAAGCTGAAACTCCAATACTTTGGCCACCTGATGTGAAGAACTGACTCATTTGAAAAGACCCTGATGCTGGAAGATAGAAGGCAGGAGGAGAAGGGAATGACAGAGGACAAGATGGTTGGATGGCATTACTGACTCAATAGACAGGAGTTTGAGCAAGCTTCAGGAGATGGTAAGGACAAGGAAGCCTGGTGTGCTGAAGTCCATGGGATCACAAAGAGTCGAACACAGCTGTGTGACTGAAAAACTCCTTCCTTCCTTTTCCCCCTTTAAAGACTTGGTGATTACACTTAGCTCTGCTGGATATTTCAGGATAATCTCCCTTTATTTTTTTATTTTTAAACTAATTAATTTATTTTAATTGGAAGCTAATTACTTTGTAATATTGTAGTGGTTTTTGCCATCCATTGACATGAATCAGCCATGGGTGTACATGTGTCCCCCATCCTGAACACCCCTCCCTCTCCCTTCCCATCCCATCAGCATATTAGTAACCTTTATTCTATGTGCAACCTTAATTTCCCTTTGCCATATAACAGAACATACCTATAGGCTCCATGAATTAGAACACGGATATCTTGGAGGGTTACTATTCTGCAAACTGCAGAAAAGACAAAGATGTAGCTGCACTTTGTTTCAACTAAAAATAAAATCCTAGAGAAGAATTCCAATCAACCTGGCAAGAGCCACCTCTCTATTCTAGTGATAGAAATGAGATTGGGAGACAGGTAGTATATCATAACTGACAACCCCAAGTAGAATCACATATTTTTGAATTAGATGAGGAGCAGATGATTGAGAGAGGAGACAACTTTTCTCAGAATAAGGGAGACCAAATAATGTCTGTCTAGTGTCCTTCCATTTCACCCTAACCTCTTGTACTTCCTTTTAGGCACCCAGTGCTCTGCCTCTGCTGCTGCTGCTCCTAAGTCGCTTCAGTCGTGTCCTACTCTGTGTGACCCCATAGACAGCAGCCCACCAGGCTCCACCATCCCTGGGATTCTCCAGGCAAGAACACTGGAGTGAGTTGCCATTTCCTTCTCCAATGCATGAAAGTGAAAAGTGAAAGTGAAGTTGCTCGGTCGTGTCCGACTCTTCGCGACCCCCATAATACCATCTGGTTCCTCCAACATCTTTTCACTTTCACATACCCTTCATATCTTCTCTCAGATAGTACATCCGTCTTGTCATTCTCTGCTATAGAAACTCTCATTCTTCTAAATATAACTCAAAAGTTACTTCTTCTAGAAGAGAAGTAGATTTCTGGAACTGTCTAGTTCTCAAATATTCAAACCACTTACTACTAAATGAAAGTTTTAACAATCATGTTGTCATGATTCCAAGAGCAAATATTGTTCTTTCTCATTGCTTAAATATTTCAGAAACCGTCTTGACTTGGAAGATTTGTTTGTTCTTGTCTGTCCTGTTTCTGAATTGTCTCCCATTTCAAGAGTTACTTCAAGTGCTTTCCGAAAATCCAGGATATTTGGTTTTGCTTTAGAGAAATTTGTGAATGCAAAGTTTACTTTCTAGTTCAAATCTATCTATGGCGCTAATAGACAATAGTGACATTGTCTCTGGACCATTTTACTTGCCTTTTTGCAAAGGAAAATTTAATCCTCAGATTTTTTTTTTATAAAGGCAGTCAGTGAATCAAAAATTAGATTTTACTAAGAATTACTTTCTAAACTACATGAATAAATTCCAACATAAAAATCTACAAATGGTATTCTGGCATATGCTTAATTTTTTTTTTTTTTTTTTTTTTACAAAATGAAATTTTGTACACAAATTTTCTACACATATCAACATTAGTTCACCATTCCAGCATGGACTTCTTTGAAGTCCAGCAGAGACGATCTAAGGACATTATTATGGTCTCAGAAAAGATGCCATCTCATCATAGGCAGGTAGATTTAAAACCAACTCACTGTTCCATCAGGAACTTCTAAGAACATTACTTTGTTCTCAGAAAAAGATGCCATCTCAAAACAGAGAGGTAAATTTATAAAAACAACTCATGTTTAAACAAATGCAATGATCTATGAAGTCAATATTTGGTAAAGACAAAATTAATTAAATTATCTAAACATTGGAGAATGTCAAAATGGTGACATATAAAATAAAACTTTGATTTTTAGCTTACAGATTTTTATCTATGGGATGAAACACTTCATTTCTCCCCAAGACTAACATTTGAAAAAAAATTTTTTTTGTAATTTTAATAGTTATAGGCACTTATAGGGCTTCCCTATCTCAGCCGGTAAAGAATTCTCCTGCAATGCAGGAGAGCCAGTTCGATTCCTGGGTTGGGAAGTTCCCCTGGAGAAGTGATAGGCTACCCACTCCAGTATTCATGGGCTTCCTGGTGGCTCAGACAGTAAAGAATCCACCTGCAATGTGGAATACCCGAGTTCGATCCCTGGGTTGGAAAGATCTCCTGGAGGAGGGCATGATAACCCACTCCAGTATTCTTGGCTGGAGAATCCCCATGGACAGAGGAGCCTGGGAGGCTACAGACCATGGGGTTGCAAAGAATCAGACACGACTGAGCAACTAAACACAGCACACAGGCATTTATAATGCTTTTCTAATAACACAATGTTGAGAGTCATATAACTAATTTGCTAGAAAAGTAATTTCTCTTTTCTTCAGAAAAAAATCATAATAAAACACCATTAAGTCTTTTGTAGTCTCTGTAAAAGTGCTCTGTCCTCTTAAATTGCTATCTGGCTAATAGTTGGTAAAGTACTTCATATATACTTTCAGTCTGATAACTGACACCTCTTTCTTTATTAAACTTTTTAAAACTGAAGTTCCTCTGGGCTCCTTCTTTGGCCTTCTTTCTTTACCACTCCACACTTTTCCCAGGGCTTTGTTATCTTCTCCAATGAGTTTATTTTTCCACTGTAGGTAGAAGAGTCTAAAATAGAAATCTGAATCCTATAATGTCATCTGACTCCACTCTGAAGGTGAAGGGTGAAGTCGCTCAGTCATGTCTGACTCTGTGACCCCATGGACTGTAGCCTACCAGGCTTCTCCATCCATGGGATCTTCCAGGCAAGAATACTGGAGTGGGTTACCATTTCCTTCTCCAGGGAATCTTCTTGACCCAGGGATAGAACCCAGGTCTCCCACATTAGAGGCAGACGCTTTAACCTCTGAGCCACCAGGGAAGCCCAATGGTAGACTCCACTCTACCATTAACCATTTGCCTACTGGTAGCCCCATCCAGATGTACTATAGCTACCTCACATCCAGTGTATCCAGAATTAAACACATGATCTCCTCAAAGCCAGAAGGCTCCCTTTGTTCCATTGGCAAAGAGTAACTTGGACTGCCACCTAATTGCTTAATTAAGCCAGGAAGCAAATAATCATTGATACTTCTCTCTCCTTTAAACTTTATGTCCATTCTAACATTGTGACCTATATATTCTATATCAAATGCATTTTAAGTGTTTTCAATTCTTATATGCTTCCTAGACTCCTCATGTCAACATTATCTAAGTCTGAGCTATGATTCTTTAGCCAGAAAATCTGATGAGATCAATGTTCTATTCAAATCCCTTCCTCTTAGAGGTAAGAGAAAATGCCTACTCCTTGCTTTTATAGTGAAATTCAAACTTCTGAATATGATCCTCCAAAATCTGATTACTCTCTACACCCCAGCTTAATACATGTTCTCCCTAGGTTTTTTCCAACTGTATCTGCCTTCATATCCTTTGAATGCATTCTATACTATTAAACTGTGAGCATTTGCATAGATGGTTCCCTCAGCCTGGACTATTCTGTCATCCCCTCTTCATCTAAGTCCCACCATTCCTCACATCATGGCTTAGATATCAGGTCTTCACAGAAAAGGTGTCTGACTACAAGGTTAGATTGCATTATTCTGTTTTATTCTTTTCTTTACCTATGTCTCAAAATTACAGTGATTCGTCTCCCATGTAGGTTATTATAGAATAGACAGTAGAGTTCCCCCTGTGTGGTATAGTAGGTCCTTCTTGATTATATATAGTAGTATGTATGGGTATATGTGTATATGTATATATATACATATATATATACACACACACATATATATAAATATATCACTTTGCTGTACATGTGAAACACAAATTTGTAAACCAACTATGAAAGAAAAAAGTGAAAGTGTTAGTTGCTCAATCATGTTTGACTCTTTGTGACTGCATAGACTGTAGCCTGCCAGGCTTCTCTGTCCATGGAATTCTCCAGGCAAGAATACTGGAATGGGTATCCATTTCCTTCTCCAGAGGATCTTCCTGATGCAGGGGTTGAACCTGGATCTCCTGCATGGTGGACAGATTCTTTACCACCTAAGCCATATTGATTATACTCCAATATAAAATAGAAATTAAATGAAAAATAAAAATAAAATTACAATGAAATATTTAACTGATTATTTATATTTTGTGTTATTGCACATTAGTTCTTTATTGTCTTTGCCCTCAGAATATAAATTCTGTAGGAGATTATATCTATCTGCTATATCAACTCTAAAACTTTCTTTTACACAGAGGAAGAGCATCAATATAAATTTTTTGAAAAGATAATAAATAAATGCATATAAAGATACTCTTTAATGTGTTACCTCTTCAAAGGAAATTTTCTTTATTAAGGGAGAAAATATAATGCCTTGGCTTTCTTTTAAAATGATATCCATAATCCACTTTCTTTAACTGCCTACTGTTCTCAGTCCTATTCTAACTCTGTTTGAAGATAATTAATAGCAAGCTTATTCTCAGGTAGATCTGCAGTTGTTGCTCCATTTAAATAATTTTAAAACCTGATGCTTTTTGGAAAGTTGGAAATGTTTATCTTTAACTAATGCACTGGCCAATACTCAACTAGTAATGGGAAGATCCTGTAATGTTCTTTCTTTACATGTGCCTTACATTCTGCCTCTCTCTCAAAACCAATGTGCTATGCCTCCAGTGATTTCTGCCTAAACATCACATTCAGTGTTGACAAACAGTTCTTTAAAGAGCTCAGAGTTTAGGTAGGACTATTGAAAAAAAAGTAAAAACAGAGCAAAAACAAAAGTTATAGTTGGAATACCTTCACAGATCCAAGTACTTTATGATCTTTCAAAGGACAGCAATCATGTCTTATGCTTAGTACAATAACCTAACACAGTTTAGACACTCATTGTTTTTGTTGACTTCTGAAGAACAGAGTAGGTAAATAATTATCTCTGTCTGGGGGATTCAGGCAAGATTTCGCATTTGTGATAGCATTGAAGCCAAATCCTAAAACTGACAAAAAGTGGTAGTGTGAAAGAGGAAGTTATTTCAGCTAAAGGGAAGAGCAAATGCAAAGACATAGAGACTTGAAGGGAACCACATGTTATAACAATGAGTGATTTAGAGCACTCTGAGCTTGGAACCCACTATATGACAAGCAAAGGCTGGTTAAGGTCACCCTGGAAAGCTTTTTACCATGCCAGAGTTTATATTTTCTATTCTGGGAAATGATGTGCCATATAAGATTTAAACAGAAAAATGAAAGACTGAGGGCTTCCCAAGTAACTCTAGTGGTAGAGAACCCAACTGCCAGTGTAGGGGACATAAAACACTTGAATTCGATCCCTGGGTTGGGGAAGATCTCCTGGAGGAGGGCATGGCACCTACTCCAGTGTTCTTACCTGGAGAATCTCATGGACAGAGGAGCCTGGTGGGCTACAGTCCATAGGGTTAAAGAATCAGACATGACTGAAGCAACTTAGCACACATGTATGCACATGGAATACTCATATATATTAAAAAACAAAAAATGTGGTGGCATTTTGAAGCATGGACTAAAAGGATGAATGGCTACAATTACTCGAGCAAGTAGATTTTATCTGTAAATCATGGGTGAAGTTCAGGGAGGGAGCAGTTCTAGCAGCTCTAGAACGTTTGAGGGGAGATGGAAGAGGGGGCACCAAATGAAGTGCTCAAATTAGAGATAGTTTAGAAGTTAACATCATCTGGCATGTTGAAAAAGATAATTAGGGAACAGTGATATGAAGCAGTTATCATGAGTCTGAAAGAAAGTCTGTTCATTTCTATCTTTTGGTTTTCATGCAGATATGACTATTAGGAAAAATAGGGGAGAAAAGAAGAGTTATTGGTGCATTCTCTCTACAATTCACTGTCTCCAACATCTTTTTATTACATTTTATACTTTCTATTCTCAGATGACTGTCTTTCCAGATTGGCAGTATCAATTTTCTTTTGGAGACTTTCCTGGGATAAAGGTAGAATATTGGTTCCAAGGAAAGAATATAATATTTTCAGAACTTAACTAATACACTTTATACATGAATCAGAATGTTATTTATTAAATCAGCAAATGGTCATTCAGTAACTCTTTTGAATCAATTTGTTTAATAATTGAAATGAGCAAACATTTATTTACTGATTATATTATCTGAGTAAATGCTCAATGCCCCAGGAGGGAAAAATGAAAAGAAATAGCATAATTCCTCCCCTAGAAAAGGGTGTTTTCCATATTTCAAAGTAAAATTAACTACCTAGAGTTATTCTACTCCCCAGCTCTCCAAGCCAATCTATTAACCACTACTTGCTCATAGGAAGGAAGTGGTTCCATTTAGGGCTAGCAGCCAAGACTTTTGCATTCCATTCTATTCATTGCTTCAGTAACTGATTTATTGAGTAATATTCAGTAGCTATTCTGCAAACTTTCCTTTTATCCTCTGGAGTGGGCATTGCACTGGAAATGCCACCAGTGTGGACATGGCCTAGGGCGTGACAGAGAAATGGGTGGAGACTAGAAATACATCTCTGACACATTTCAGGAATGTCCCTAGAGATGGCTCATTACTGAGTAGTTGAGCAGAGACATGACTCAGCCAGAGTTTCTGCAACTGGCTGTCTGAAGCAGCTATGAGAGTCCTGGCAAGAGTCATGGATCAGGCAGTGTTTCTTGGATGCAGAAGAGAAAACTGAGCCTTTTATTCAGAATCAGAGTTCTTTAATAACAATCTGATTATAGAAACTTACTTTTGTCAGCACTACAATATCTTACTCAAATATCATCAATTTATTTGAAACACATTGAAAACAATTATTTAATCAATGGACTTTAGAATTCCTCTTTAGAATGGATTCATTAGAAAAATACCTTGATTTTTGCAGTGGAAAAGTGAGGTATCTCTGTTGGCAAAGAGGTAACTAAAGGGTATATAAACCTGTTTCCTAAACAACAAACACTAACCTGGACAGGGAGGGAAAGGGAGAAGAAAGAGAAGAGAGAAAAGGAAAGTGACGAAACAGCACAGCAGAGAGAATGAAAGAAGTATGTCATAAATGACACTTGTCTATCAATTGTCATTGTATTGTCATATCAACTGTATCAATTGTCATTGTATCAATTGTCAAGGATATCAATTGTATAAATTTTTCTTTAGTGATAGATATAATATGCCAGAGAATATGTATTTTGCATTGGGGTTTTGATGGTTTGATATTTATTTTAGGATTGTATTCACAGTCTTTCCTGTGAAGAAGTTAAAAAATGTGTCTCTCAGTTGTGTATCATGGTATTATTCAGTGCCTGATTCTTATGACAGAAACTGGACAGTTAAGGCGAAGTACAGTCATTCTGTTTTATTGGGCAATAGTTGCATGATCTTCAGTATGTAGGAATTTGTGTGTCAAGGCTCATGTGACAATTTTTTTTATGGCTCTGAAATAAAACATTAATTGCCTTTGCTGTGGCCTTTCTGCCTGTCCCTGGTATACTCCTTATAACAATGAATTCCTATTTATGAATCCAAAGATGATCAGTTTCTAGCTGTAAAATTAAATTTAGTGCCCCATGAAAGTTCCAGCTGTCCATAAGTAAAGGAATTATCATTTTCCTCAAGCTAAAAATTCTAGTTCTGCCTAAGACAAAGCCTTGAGATAGGAGTTCCCAAGAGGCTGCTTTTGGTCCAGGGACCTCTTATTAGAGTGCCAGTGAATTTCCACACACATAAATAAACTCAGTTATTTTGTGTGTATGTAATAAAGACAAAAGATTCTCAGATGAGACGATCCTAGAACTCCTGGTTCCAGAACAATTGCTCACAGCTAGCTTAAGTGTTTCTGGTTTATTAACCCTGACCTAGTAAAGTGGTAGGAGACTTCCCTGGTAGCTCAGTTGGTTAAGAATCCACCTGCAAAGCAGGAGACCATGGATTGATTCCTGGGTCAGGAAAATCCACTGGAGAATAGATAGGCTCCCCATTCTAACATTCTTGGGCTTCCCTGGTGGCTCAGATGGTAAAGAATCCACCTGCAGTGCGGGAGACCTGGGTTTGATCCCTGGCTTGGGAAGATCCCCTGGAGGAGGGCATGGCAACCCACTCCAGTATTTTGCCCTGGAGAACCCCATGGACAGAAGAGCCTGGCAGGCTACAGTCCATGAGTCACAAAGAGTCAGACACGACTGAGCAACTAAGCACAGCACAGGAGAGTAGTAACAGCAACAGAAGGCACTAAGCAGACGGTAACTTTTAGCACAGAGTTGACTCAGTACCTGAGAAGTATGTAGTCATCAGTGTGGGGGCTCTTCACACATTCGTTTGGATCCTTTTTACTTTTTCTGTGTGGAAGTGGTGAAGTGTTAATTATTTTTGTGTATTCAACAGCCTATCTTCTACCTCCTTCACAATGACAGAAGACTCACAGATGCTGTGAAAACCAGCTTTCCTGCCTTCAGTTGGGGTACCTTTAAGGCATAATGTATATAACTCCAGAGCTCCCTGCGTGATCAGGCTTACATTACCTTCTGCAGGACTTATGCCTTAGACTGAGTCTGCACTGTTGCTTGGCTTCCTTCCCTTCTCTCTCCTGCTTCTTCCAACTCTTTAACTAGTATCCCTCATGGTCATTTCCTTAATAAATCAGTTACACATATGTCCTTGGCTCATGGTCTGCTTCTTTGGAACTTGACCAAAACAGAGAGAGAGAGAGGTGAGTGAAAAAAGGAAGAGAAAGGGAGAATAGGAATCTCCAAGTACAAAACAGCAAAATATATTACTAGAAGGAGGATGGGAGAGAACAGGATAATCTGAGAAAAAAGAATAGAAGTAGGGGGAAGGAAAGGATCAAATGCAAGATACTGTAGTCTGGGACCAGACTTTATGGGACCTTCATTTAGGGATCCTGAAACATGGTTAAACACAAAGTCCTGAACTCATGCTGACTGGGGATAAAGTTCCAACTTTGCCACTTCATAAGTGTTACCATTGGCAAGATATTTTACTCTCTAAGATTCTACTTTTCCACCTACAAAACATATTGAGATGTTAACCCTTAAAGATACTTTTACATATGGAAAGAAGTTTTATACCTAAAGGTATTTGTTGCAGCCTAATTTAGAGATATGGTTCCCAACTAGAGGCTATTTGGCCATATCTGTATACACTACTGTATTCATATCTTGGAGATGGAGAAGCTACTAGTTACTAGTGGGTAAAGATCAAGGTTGCAGCTATAAAATTCTACAGTGCAAGAAACAGTATCCTACCTTTATACCCAACAAAAAATTATTTGGGCCAAATGTCAATAATTGCCAAGGTTGAGAAAGTTTAATCTACTCACACACACACACACACACACAAAGAAAATAAAATTAATATTAAAAAAAGAATGAGTAAATTTTGATGCATATCTTAGGTGAAATAGTGTATATGAAAATACATTATTTTAAAAATATATCATTAACCCCTTCGATGAAATTATAACAACAAAAAATTCTGAGAGTCTGTAAATATAGGTTCATTGATTCATTCAAGTCATAATCTTTGAGAGAGACTTTCTGCCAGGCATTGAACTAAGTAATTGTTGTAAATGAGACAAATGTATTACTTTCATGAATTTACATTCTAGTGAAATGTCTAAAAAGGACTATAGAAAGAAAGAAATGGAAAAAGGGAGAGAGGGAAGGAATAAAGGGAGAAAAGAAGGAAGAAGGCAATATACATTAAAAGTTATGGAAAATTTAATCATAACAAATAAGAATATAAAGTAAATTGTCTGTTATTTTAAAAATTAATAAATAAAATATGATAAATAAATGAAAAAGAAACAAATCTCTGAAAACTGACTTTGCAACTGAGATCTGAGTGACTGAAAGTTGGGAACTATGCAAGAATGAAGGAGAAAGCATTCCCAGCAGAGGGACCCATTACACTGAAGACCCTAAAGCGAGAACAACGTCAGCAGTTTTGCAGAATGAAGTCAGTTCAGTTCAGTTCAGTTCACTCACTCAGTCCTGTCCGACTCTTTGCGACCCCATGGATGGCAGCACGTCAGGCTTTCCTGTCCATCACCAACTCTCGGGAGTTCACTAAAACACATCCATCGAGTCGGTGATGCCATCCAGGCTTCTCATCCTCTGTTGTCCCCTTCTCCTCCCACCTCCAATCCCTCCCAGCATCAGAGTTTTTTCCAGTGAGTCAACTGTTTGCATGAGGTGGCCAAACTACTGGAGTTTCAGCTTTAGCATCATTACTTCAAAAGAACACCCAGGACTGATCTCCTTTAGAATGGACCGGTTGAAATTCCTTGCAGTCCAAGGGACTCTCAAGAGTCTTCTCCAACACCACAGTTCAGAAGCATCAATTCTTCGGTGCTCAGCTTCCTTCACAGTCCAACTCTCACATCCATATATGACCACAGGAAAAACCATAGTCTTGACTAGACGGACCTTAGTTGGCAAAGTAATGTCTCTGCTTTTGAATATGCTATCTAGGCTGGTCATAACTTTCCTTCCAAGGAGTAAGCATCTTTTAATTTCATGGCTACAATCACCATCTGCAGTGATTTTGGAGCCCCCAAAACTAAAGTCTGACACTGTTTCCACTCTTTTCCCATCCATTTCCCACGAAATGATGGGACCAGATGCCATGATCTTCATTTTCTGAATGTTGAGCTTTAAGCCAACTTTTCCACTCTCCTCTGTCACTTTCATCAAGAGGCTTTTGAGTTCCTCTTCACTTTCTGCCATAAGGGTGGTGTCATCTGCATATCTGAGGTGATTGATATTTCTCCTGGCAATCTTAATTCCAGCTTGTGTTTCTTCCAGTCCAGTGTTTCTCATGATGTACTCTGCATAGAAGTTAAATAAGCAGGGTGACAATATACAGCCTTGACATACTCCTTTTCCTATTCGGACCAGTCTGTTGTTCCATGTCCAGTTCTAACTATTGCTTCCTGACCTGCATATAGGCTTCTCAAGAGGCAGGTTAGGTGGTCTGGTATTCCCATCTCTTTCAGAATTTTCCACAGTATATTGTGATCCACACAGTCAAAGGCTTTGGCATAGTCAATAAAGCAGAAATAGGTGTTTTCTGGAACTCTCTTGCTTTTTCGATGATCCAGTGGATGTTGGCAATTTGATCTCTGGTTCCTCTGCCTTTTCTAAAACCAGCTTGAACATCAGGGAGTTCATGGTTCAGGTATTGCTGAAGCCTGCCTTAGAGAATTTTGAGCATTACTTTACTAGCTGTGAGATGATTGCAATTGTGCGGTAGTTTGAGCATTCTTTGGCATTGCCTTTCTTTGGGATTGGAATGAAAACTGACCTTTTCCAGTCCTGTGGCCACTGCTGAGTTTTCCAAATTGGCTCACATATTGAATGCAGCCCTTTCACAGCATCATCTTTCAGAATTTGAAATAGCTCAACTGGAATTCCATCATCTCCACTAGCTTTGTTTGTAGTGATGCTTTCTAAGGCCCACTTGACTTCACATTCCAGGATGTCTGGCTCTAGGTGAGTGATCACATCATCGTGATTATCTTGGTTGTGAATATCTTTTTGTACAGTTTGTCTGTGTATTCTTGCCACCTCTTACTATCTTCTGCTTCTGTTAGGTCTATACCATTTCTGTCCTTTATCAAGCCCATCTTTGCATGAAATGTTCCCTTGGTAACTTTAGTTTTCTTGAAAAGATCTCTAGTCTTTCCCATTCTGTTCTTTTCCTCTACTTCCTTGCATTGATCGCTGAAGAAGTCTTTCTTATCTCTTCCTGCTGTTCTTTGGAACTCTTGATTCAGATCCTTGTATCTTTCCTTTTCTCCTTTGCTTTTTGTTTCTCTTCTTTTCATAGCTATTTGTAAGGCCTTCCCAGACAGCCATTTTGCTTTATTGCATTTCTTTTCCATGGGGATGGTCTTGATCTCTGTCTCCTGTACAATGTCATGAACTTCCGTCCATAGTTCATCAGGTTCTCTGTCTATCAGATCTAGTCCCTTAAATCTATATCTCACTTCCACTGTATAATCATAAGGGATTTGATTTAGGTAATACCTGAATGGTCTCGTGGTTTTCCATACTTTGTTCAATTTCAGTCTGAATTTGGCAATAAGGAGTTCATGATCTGAGCCACAGTCAGCTCCTGGTCTTGTTTTTATTGACTGTATAGAGCTTCTCCATCTTTGGCTCCAAAGAATATAATCATTCTGATTTTGGTGTTGACCATCAGGTGATGTCCATGTATAGAGTCTTCTCTTGTGTTGTTGGAAGAGGGTGTTTGTTATGACCAATGCATTCTTTTGGCAAAACTCTATTAGCCTTTGCCCTTTTTCATTCCATATTCCAAGGCCAAATTTGCCTGTTACTCCAGGTGTTTCTTGACTTCCTACTTTTACATTCCAGTCCCCTATAATGGAAAAGACATCTTTGGGGGTGTGAATTGTAAAAGGTCTTGTAGGTCTTCATAGAACCCTTCAACTTGAGCTTCTTCAGCGTTACTGGTTGGGGCATAGACTTGGATTACTGTGATATTGAATGGTTTACCTTGGAAACGAACAGAGATCATTCTGTCGTTTTGAGATTGCATCCAAGTACTGCATTTCAGACTCTTTTGATGACCATGATGGCTTCTCCAGTTCTTCTAAGGGATTCCTGCCCGCAGTAGTAGATATAATGGTCATCTGAGTTAAATTCATCCATTCCAGTCCATTTTAGTTCGCTGATTCCTAGAATGTCGATGTTCACTCTTGCCATCTCCTGTTTGACCACTTCCAATTTGCCTTGATTCATGGACCTGACATTCCAGGTTCCTATGCAATATTGCTCGTTACAGCATCGGACTTTGCTTCTATCACCAGTCATATCCACAACTGAGTATTGTTTTTCTTGGGCTCCATCCGTTCATGCTTTCTGGAGTTATTTCTCCTCTGATCTCCAGTGGGATATTGGGCACCTACTGACCTGGAGAGTTCCTCTTTCAGTATCCTATCATTTTGCCTTTTCATACTGTTCATGGAGTTCTCAAGGCAAGAATACTGAAGTGGTTTGTCATTTCCTTCTCCAGTGGGCCACATTCTGTCAGACCTCTCCACCACGACCCGCCCGTCTTGGGTGGCCCTACAGGGCATGGCTTGGTTTCATTGAGTTAGACAAGGCTGTGGTCCATGTGATTAGACTGACTAGTTTTCTGTGATTATGATTTCAGTGTGTGCCCTCTGATGCCTTCTCGCAACACTTACCGTCTTACTTGGGTTTCTCTTACCTTTGACATGGGGTATCTCTTCATGGCTGCTCCAGCAAAGTGCAGCCGCTGCTCCTTACCTTGAACGAAGAGTATCTCCTCACTGCCGCCCCTCCTGACCTTAAACCTTATATGTATTACAGTGGTCTGCGCCAGAGCAACTTCAGCAGTTTGGGCAGTGGCGGAAAGGCTGCCAACCACCTGGGTTCTGTGGCTTAAAAATTTGACTTTGCCTTGTATTGGTGTTTCGTTTTGACTTTTTGGAATTTTCCCACGGCTGCTCGGCAGCTGAGCCGCACGCCCACATATTCTCAATGCAATCTGGGCTTGGCTAGCGACCCTGCACCACTGCAGGCGGCCTCGCGGAAAAATTCCGATGAAGCTTGTGCTTGTGGGGCAGAACTAAGTATGAGGCACCAAGAACACTGTGGCTAACAATACAGACTGTGAAGGATAGACTTGACTTTGATTTCCTGCTTTGTGAGATATGAAGTGAGATGTTCAGTCTCTCAAAGACAGTTCCTTCAGCATTGCTCCCTTTCTGTAATTGGTAATAAGAAAATTTTTCAGGGTGATTGTGAAAATTAAATTAGACGATATGTAAAGTGCTAGGCATTATATCATTTACCTAGTAAAGTACTCAGTGTGTGTGTGTGTGTGTGTGTCTGTGTGTGTGTGTGTGTGTGTTCAGTCACAGCCATGTCTGAATGTGAAATGCCATGAACTGTAGCCTGCCAGGCTCCTCTATCCATGGGATTTTCCTGGAAGGAATAATGGCATGGGTTGCCATTTCCTCCTCCAGGGGATGCAGTTTTAATTGAATAACAAAATCAAGGTTTAAACATATACATAGGATACAAAATTAATACAAAAATAGTATATCAATATTAAGCCTGTATAATATGATATATAACACACAGTCCTAGGGTTCAGAAGGTATATAATGTAATCTAACATGATATAGCATGACCTCTAAGATCTTTCTTATTCTGTGATACCAGAACTCTATGAATTCCGGTACAATGATAAATGACAAATACCCTTTGACATATTAATGCATCTATTTCAGTTCTCTGGGCCAGTGGAGAGCGACTACCTTTTTACTGGGATATGGGAGTATGGTGGAAGCAAAACATCTGTTGATAATTTAACTTTACATACCAAAATAAAGATGACCGGGTTTTTACAATAAATGGTTCAGAGACTGGGCAGCCCATAAGGAAACTTTTAAATACCCTCAGTGGAGAAAGACAGGGTGGCGTAGCCCTTACTAAAATGGCCGTTCATTAGAAAGAGGCTATTCTTGACAGTGGAAATGTCATCAAATGGAATTTCAGCTCAAATGTACTGATGCAAAATTGGCTCACCAATATTCTTTTTATGGCATAAATGAAAATAACTATCTAATTTTATCAGTAATTCACCATTTGTGTAAAAGCCATTTACAAATATTATTTCATCACATTGACAAAATAAATGAATCAGAAGTGACGAATGTACTAGCTTTGCTTAACACAATTTAATTGAGTAAAGGAGGTAGGCCTAATGGTTTACAGAAAGCCACACACAAATAAGACAAGTTCGGGGTCAAGATCCACTTATAATCCATTAAAAAGCCATTGAAATCATAGCCCTGCTCTACACGAGAAGGTAATTGTATTGTCTAATGATTTTTAAAAAACGTCGTTATAAGGAGATGTAGAGAACTAAGTAGTCTTCAAGATTAGAGAAGGCATGATAAATCTTATATGAATGTGTTTATTACTTATAGTCTTACCTGATTAATTTAACAAGTTAGAAAGCATCAGTTCAGTTCAGTGGCTCAGTCGTGGGCGACTCTTTGCGAACCCATGAATCGCAGCACACCAATCCTCCCTGTTCATTACCATCTCTCGGAGTTCACTCAGACTCACGTTCATCGAGTCCGTGATGCCATCCAGCCATCTCATCCTCGGTCGTCCCCTTCTCCTCCTGCCCCCAATCCCTCCCAGCATCAGAGTCTTTTCCAGTGAGTCAACTCTTTTCATGAGGTGCCCAAAGTACTGGAGTTTCAGCTTTAGCATCATTCCTTCCAAAGAACTCCCAGGGTTGATCTCCTTCAGAATGGACTGGTTGGATCTCCTTGCAGTCCAAGGGACTCTCAAGAGTCTTCTCCAACACCACAGTTCAAAAGCATCAATTCTTTGGCGCTCAGCCTTCTTCACAGTCCAACTCTCACATCCATACATGACCAGAGGAAAAACCATAGCCTTGACTAGATGGACCTTTGTTGGCAAAGTAATGTCTCTGCTTTTCAATATGCTATCTAGGTTGGTCATGACTTTTCTTCCAAGGAGTAAGTGTCTTTTAATTTCATGGCTACAATCACCATCTGCAGTGATTTTGGAGCCCAAAAAAATAAAGTCTGACACTGTTTCCACTGTTTCCCCATCTATTTCCCCATGAAGTGATGGGACCAGATGCCATGATCTTAGTTTCTGAATGTTGAGCTTTACCCAACTTTTTCACTCTCCTCTTTCATTTTCATCAAGAAACTTTTAGCTCCTCTTCACTTTCTGCCATAAGGGTCGTGTCATCTGCATATCTGAGGTGACTGATATTTCTCCTGGCAATCTTGATTCCAGCTTGTGTTTCTTCCTGTCCAGCATTTCTCATGATGTACTCTGCATATAAGTTAAATAAGCAGGGTGACAATATACAGCCTTGACGTACTCCTTTTCCTAGTTCCTCTTCATTTTCTGCCATAAAGGAGGTGTCATCTGCATATCTGAGGTGATTGATATCTCTCCCAGCAATCCTGATTCCAGCTTGTGCTTCTTCTAGCCCAGCATTTCTCATGATGTACTCTGCATATAAGTTAAATAAGCAGGGTGACAATATACAGCCTTGACGTACTCCTTTTCCTATTTGAACCAGTCTGTTGTTCCATGTCCAGTTCTAACTGTTTCTTCCTGACCTGCATACAGATTTCTCAAGAGGTAAGTTAGGTGGTCTGGTATGCCCTTCTCTTGAAGAATTTTCCGCAGTTTATTGTGATCCACATAGTCAAAGGCTTTGGCATAGTCAATAAAGCAGAAATAGATGTTTTTCTGGAACTCTCTTGCTTTTTCCATGATCCAGCGGATGTTGGCAATTTGATCTCTGGTTCCTCTGCCTTTTCTAAAACCAGCTTGAACATCAGGGAGTTCATGGTTCATGTATTGCTGAAGCCTGTTTTGGAGAATTTTGAGCATTACTTTACTAGCATGTGAGATGAGTGCAATTGTGTGGTAGTTTGAGCATTCTTTGGCATTGCCTTTCTTTGGGATTGGAATGAAAACTGACCTTTTCCAGTCCTGTGGCCACTGCTGAGTTTTCCAAATTTGCTGGTATAGTGAGTGCAGCACTTTCACAGCATCATGTTTCAGGATTTGAAACAGCTCCACTGGAATTCCATAACCTCCACTACCTTTGTTCATAGTGATGCTTTCTAAGGCCCACTTGACTTCAGATTCCAAGATGTCTGGCTCTAGATGAGTGATCACATCATCATGATTATCTGGGTCGTGAAAATCTTTTTTTTTTTTTACAGTTCTTCCGTATATTCTTGCCACCTCTTAATATCTTCTGCTTCTGTGTATAATAAAGCTGTATTTAAGTTCACATGTGGAATTAAATAGGAAGACTTATGTGGAGAAATTCCAAGGTATGTTTGCCTTTCATATTTCAAAACTGCTTCTGTGAGTTCCTCAAAACTGTTGAAAAATATTGTTTGGTTATACTATTGAGATGTTATTTAAAATTATGAAAACATCTCTAATGGAGAGTTTATGTATGAAATTGAAATAAAATCAATTTAGAAGAGAGCTCAGAGATTTTTTTTTTTTTTAATTCAGTAGGTGAGGATCTGGGGCCAAGAGTTGAATGAGAGAAGATAGTCTTCTTTATACTACATATACTGTATTTCAAAACAGATGGGTTCAAAATTGAGAAAGGAGTACATCAAGGCTGTATATTGTCACTCTGCTTATTTAGCTTATATACTGAGTATATCATGCAGATGCTGGGCTGGATGAAGTACAGGCTAGAATCAAGACTGCCAGGAGAAATACCAATAACCTCAGATATGCAGATGACACCACCCTGATGGCAGAAAGTGAAGAAGAATGAAAGAGCCTCTTGATGAAATTGAAAGAGGTGAGTGAAAAAGCTGATTTAACACTTAACATTCAAAAATTAAGATCATGGCATCTAGTCCTATCACTTCATGGCAAATAGATGAGGAAAAAAATGTAAACAGTGACAGACTTTATTTTCTCGGGTTTCAAAATCACTGAAGATGGTGACTGCAGTCATGAACTTAAAAGACACTTGCTCCTTGGAAGAAAAGCTATGATGAACACAGACAGTGTATTTAAAAGCAGAGACATCAATTTGCCAAGAAAGGTCCATCTAGTCAAAGCTATTGTTTTCCCAATAGTCAGGTATCATCTATGGATGTGAGAGTTGGACCATAGAGAAGGCTGAGTGCCGAAGAATGTATGCTTTTGAACTGTGGTGCTGGAGAACACTCTTGAGAGTTCAGTGGGCAGCAAGAATATCCAACCGGTCAATCCTAATGGAAATCAACCTTGAATATTCACTGGAAGGAATGATGCTGAAGATGAAGCTCTGATACTTGGCCACCTGGTGGGAAGAGGAGACTCACTGGAAAGATCCTGAGGCTGGGAAAGTTTGAAGGCAGGAGGAGAAGGGGATGACAGGTGATGAGATGGTTGGATGGCATCATCAACTCAATGGACATGAGTTTGGGCAAACTCCAGAAGATAGTGAAGGACAGAGAGACCTGGCATGCTGCAATCCATGGGGTCACAAAGAGTAGAACATGACTGAGTGACTGAACAACGAGTATCTTATATATTAAGCCCTTAAAACAACCACCATCTAATAAACAAGGCCTACAGAAAGCAATTTTATGAGCATTCCATTTTTCTTAGTAGATTTTGCCAGTGTGCAACAATTTTTACCAGTGTTGAGGTGAGATGGAAGAACAGTAATTCCAAACAGCAAACTGGGATAAGGAAGCTTTGTTTAAAATGGTAGATGGACTGTTTTTATTTATATTATTTCCCAGTGAACTTAACCTTAAAATTGATATATAACAACAAAGTAATCAGAATGGGGCTACCCATAAGCTCTTGACACATTTGTAGAAGACAGAGAGCAGATGATAAAGTGGTACTATTGCAGAAGGATAGAAAAATCTGTGGCCTAAAGAATATGAGGAAAAGGTAACAGTAATTTGGAAAGAGTCAATATATGCTACAAACCTACAGGATGTTTTGGAACTGGATTTTCCAGTTACCATAAAGGAGGATGAGTAATTTATGGCAGATGGATGGAATAGTTAATATACTCTATTTCTCACAACTGAATACAGAACACCTGACAGCTATCTTTTTAACTATAAGATCAAAAATTAACCTTTTAAAGTTTTTACATGTGTGGAAGTAGCCAGCCTATAATAAGACCATCTACATTCTGATTTAAGGATCCATATATGTGACAATTCAGCTTTCTGACCTTATCCTAAGCAGGCTGACAATGAACAAATACCTCACACATCAGAAAAACTCATACTCATGAGTCCACATAAATGGATAACCAAAGTTGACAGGAGAGTTTAGAAAAGTATGAACTATACGAAAGCCAAGTGAACAGATGAATAAATGAACCTAAGGAAATGGATAATTAACAAAAGAGAATAAAACATCCAAGAATCTAATAGGGTCATTAGATTTTTATAAAAATATACTGCTTTTGTAATATAAGATTCTATGACAAATAAGTAGTCAGCGAATAGAAGATATTACTTAGCAGTTAATAATTTATTGCACCTAAAATAATTAATTAATAAGCTTAATAGATAAAGTCAAATAAATGTCTCAAGAAGATAAAGAAGATAAAAGACAGAGAAGGTCAATCCTTGGGACTGAACATCAAACTAGTAAAAATCTCTAGAAAGCATAAAGAGATAATATACAAGGAAAGGGATTAAAAATAAATTAACAGATACTTCTGAAACGTGTAGGTGTAAGTCTACAGATTAAAAGGACTAATTTATTGTTTAGCAGAGTATGTGAAAAAAAATACACATTTTAAAAAGTATTATGGAAGCTCAGTATAGCAAAGACAAAAAGGAGTTCTTAAAAGGTCAAACTGCTTAAACTATAAAGAAATAATACACAAACTACCATCAGACTTCTTAACAGCAAAACTGAATTCTGGAATAAAGTGATATATGCCTTCAAAGTTGGTCAGTCTTCATCCTGGATCATATGGATAAAATGGTGAACAGAATAAAGTCACTGCCACACAATTAAGCTATCAGGAGGTTACTTTCCACATAGCCCTCTTTTAGGTCGTTCCATAAGTTAGAACTGGACATGGAACAACAGACTGGTTCAAATAGGAAAAGGAGTACGTCACGGCTGTATATTGTCACCCTGCTTATTTAACTTATATGCAGAGTACATCATGAGAAACGCTGGGCTAGAAGAAGCACAAGCTGGAATCAAGATTGCCAGGAGATATCAATAACCTCAGATATGCAGATGACACCACCTTATGGCAGAAAGTGAAGAGGAACTAAAAAGCCTGGTGATGAAAGTGAAAGAGGAGAGTGAAAAAGTTGGCTTAAAGCTCAACATTCAGAAAAGGAAGATCATGGCATCTCGTACCATCACTTCATGGGAAATAGATGGGGAAACAGTGGAAACAGTGTCAGACTTTATTTTTTTGGGCTCCAAAGTCACTGCAGATGGTGATTGCAGCCATGAAATTAAACTTTCCTTGGAAGGAAAGTTATGACCAACCTAGAGAGCATATTGAAAAGCAGAGACATTACTTTGCCAACAAAGGTCCATCTAGTCAAGGCTATGGTTTTTCCTGTGGTCATGTATGGATGTGAGAGTTGGACTGTGAAGAAGGCTGAGCACCAAAGAATTGATGCTTTTGAACTGTGGTGTTGGAGAAGACTCTTGAGAGTCCCTTGGACTGCAAGGAGATCTAACCAGTCCATTCTGAAGGAGATCAACCCTGGGAGTTCTTTGGAAGGAATGATGCTAAAGCTGAAACTCCAGTACTTTGGGCACCTCATGCAAAGAGTTGACTCATTGGAAAAGACTCTGATGCTGGGAGGGATTGGGGGCAGGAGGAGAAGGGGACGACCGAGGATGAGATGGCTGGATGGCATCACTGACTTGATGGACGTGAGTCTGAGTGAACTCCGGAAGTTGGTGATGGACAGGGAGTCCTGGCATGCTGAGATTCATGGGGTCGCAGAGTCAGACACGACTGAGCGACTGATTTGAACTGAATTGAATTAAGTATGTGTTCCTGGTGGGCTACAGTACATGGGGTCACAAAGAGTTGGACACGACTGAGTGACTTCACAACTCACAATAAGTGTGTGTTCCAAAAAAGAGAGAAATGAATAAACTAATATCAAAAATGAAGACAGACATATGGAATATAGAAAATAAAGAATTCAATCATCGAGTCATATAGATATGGACCAAAATGTTTTATAGATAAATCAGCCTGTATTGGAGAAGAAGAACAAGTTAGAGAAGGAAATGACTTCATGAGGTAACAAAAGAAGATTTCATAGGTTTGTTATTTTGAGAATTTTAAAGAACATAAAAAGTAAGTTACAAAAAGAAAGTCACCTAGACTACAGGAAAAATATAAATGATGATATGAAAGAATGAATGAAACTAGGTAGAAAAGAAAATGTTATCACAGTATGACATGGTTCCATGGTAAACACTATTTAGATGAAAATGAATTCAAAAAAACATACCTCATATTGCCTTTCAGTTTTAAAACTGAGCTATAGGAAGAGACCAGAAGGGTCACTTATTGCTATGGAACAGAATATATTGTAACCAGCCTTGACAATAAATAAGAAAATGCTCAAGTGACTGAAGAGAGAAAGTTGGAGAAGAGCTGGAGGAGAGGCTGTGGGTGGTAATAACATACAAATCTTAAACAATGATTCAGGAGATACTGGCTATCGGTGACGGAATAAGGAGTGAAAGTATAAGAATATAGTTTATAATAAAAACTAAGAGAGTAACAAAAAGTGATAGCAATTTCTCTTTTACAGGGATAGAAGATTGAAAGTAAATTAAATATTGTGTGAGATCTCTGCTCCCACCAATCAGTCATTCTGTGAACATGAAACATGATCTCTAAAATTAAGAAATATTAACATAGGCCTTTATACATGTTTAAAATGGGACTGAAAAAGAGAGTACTTGGCCAGAGAATTGTAAGTCCATCTCTACTATTTTCTTTTAAAATTAGTACTACTTAAAAAAATATAAACTTTCTATTTTGTAATAACTTTAGATTTACAGAAAAGGGGCAAAAAGTATACAGAGTTCATATACACTTGCTCAGTTTCCCCAATAAATAATTTATATTACCATGATACATTTATCAAAACTAAAAAACTTACATCGGTACATTGCTCTTAACTGAACTCTAGACTTTATTTGGATTCCACCAAGATTTTCATAAACATCATCTTTACATTCTAGATTCAAGATAGCACATTGCATTTAGTTGTCAGGACTCCCCAGTCTTCTTTGGTTTGTGGCAGTTTCCCTGTCTCTCTTTGCCTTTATAACTTGGACGATCTTTAAGAGTACTGGTTAGGTATTCTGCATAATGTCTTCTCATCTTGGTTTGTCTATTGTTTTATGACAATTAGACTGAGGCTAAAGGTTTTAGAAAGAATACACAGAGATGAACTGTCCCTGTCTTCTCACCATATCAGAAGTACAAGCTGTCTTGATTACATCATTCATGGCATTATTCTTTTTGGTTAAGGTAGTGTTTTCTATGTTTCTTCACTGTACACTCTATTTCTCCTTTTGATGTTCTGTTCTTTGAAAGTAAACTATTAGGTCTCCAGTTCAGTTCAGTCACTCAGGAGTGTCTGACTCCTTGCAACCCCATGAATAGCAACACGCCAGGCCTCCCTGTCCATTACCAACTCCCAGAGTTCACCCAAACTCTTGTCCATCAAGTCAGTGATGCCATCCAGCTATCTCATCCTCTGTCATCCCCTTCTCCTCCTGCCCCCAATCCCTCCCATCATCAGAGTCTTTTCCATTGAGTCAACTCGTCGCATGAGGTGGCCAAAGTACTGGAGTTTCAGCTTTAGCATCATTCCTTCCAAAGAACTCCCAGGGCTGATCTCCTTCAGAATGGACTGGTTGGATCTCCTTGCAGTCCAAGGGACTCTCAAGAGTCTTCTCCAACACCACAGTTCAAAAGCATCAATTCTTTGGTGCTCAGCCTTCTTCACAGTCCAACTCTCACATCCATACATGACCACAGGAAAAACCATAGCCTTGACTAGATGGACCTTTGTTGGCAAAGTAATGTCTCTGCTTTTCAATATGCTATCTAGGTTAGTCATAACTTTACTTCCAAAGAGTAAATGTGTTTTAATTTCATGGCTGCAATCACCATCTGCAGTGATTTTGGAGCCCCCAAAATAAAGTCTGACACTGTTTTCACTGTTTCCCCATCTATTTCCCATGAAGTGATGGGACCAGATGCCATGGTCTTAGTTTTCTGAATGTTGGTTGAGCTTTAAGCCAACTTTTTCACTCTCATTTTTCACTTTCATCAAGAGGCTTTTAAGCTCCTCTTCATTTTCTGCCATAAAGGAGGTGTCATCTGCATATCTGAGGTGATTGATATCTCTCCCAGCAATCTTGATTCCAGCTTGTGTTTCTTCTAGCCCAGCGTTTCTCATGATGTACTCTGCATATAAGTTAAATAAGCAGGATGACAATATACAGCCTTGACGTACTCCTTTTCTTATTTAGTCCAGCCTTAACTTAAGATAGGGACAGGAATTACTGTTTACCTCTTGTAGCCCGGAGTATCTACACATATTATTTGGAATTCTTCTGGGAAGAGACGTTTATTTATTTATTCAGTCATTTATTTATATCAGCATGAACTCATGTATACTTATTTTATAGTTTAGGTTATAACCCAGTATGATGCTATTTGGACTTCCCAGGTGGCGCTAGTGGTAAAGAATCTACCTGCCTATGTAGGAGATGTGGGTTCGATTCTTGGATCAGGAACATCCTCGAGTAGGAAATGGCATGTCACTCCAGTATTCTTGCCTGGAAAATTCTATGGGCAGAGGAGCCTGGCAGGCTATCATCCATGAGGCCACAAAGAGTGGAACATGACTGAATGACTGAGTACATACACAGCCTGTTATTTATTTTATTGCTCAAATTATTTGAGTTTAGGCCATTGGGAACTCTTTTAAGTTAGTCATGTCTCTTTCAAGTATCTCCATCCTTTCATTTTTGAACATTTCCTTTTCTTTGGAGCTATAAGATGATCTAGGTTTATTATTTATTTTTTTACCCCTGATCCTAGAATCAGCTATTTCTCCAAGGATCCATAGTACCTTTTATTGGAAAATAATGTTTTGAAGCCAAGATCTAGGTATTGGATGTGCTTGCTGTTACTGTGTGTTATTGCTTATTAAGGTATATAGCTAGATGATACATATACACATATACCAACCATAACCCTTGAGGATATATGCATTAGAAAAGTAGAACCAGTAGGGTGTGCATATCATAGAAAGAGATTTACTTTAAAGAACTGGCTCATGCAGTTAATGTGGACTGACAAATACAAAATATGCAAGATGGCCCAGCAGGTAGGAGACTCAGAGAAGAACCAGTGTTGCAGTTTACTAGCAATGGTCATCTTGCTGCAGAGTTCTCTCTCTCTCAAAGGATGACAGTCTTTTTGTCCTATTCAGGCTTTCAACTGATTGGATGAGTCCCACCCATTTTATGGAGAGCAATAAACTTTACTCACAGTCCACTGATTTAAATATTAATTTCATCCAAAAACATTCTCAGAGAAACATCCAGAATAATATCTGGCCAAATATCTAAGCACAGTGGTCCAATCACGTTGACCTATAAATTTAGCCATCTTGCATATGTATCTATAACTGCTTCTGTTTCCATACATATTCATATGTATTTATATGACTGGTGCGTTACCATCCATGGGGTTGCAAAGAGTCAGATGAGACTTAGCTACTGAACAACAACAACAAACATAAGTTTGTTGTAATAGTTCTGACTCAGCCAGTCTCAATGATATTTTTGTAAATATGTCTTAATTTTTAGCTAAATATTTAAGACATGAAACATCTTGACTTTCATTAGTAAATGTGAAATGGAGAATTTTATGTTACATGTAATTAGAAAATGTTTGAAATTAGTGAAGCAGGGAAATGATCAATGATTCCTAATACATGTTAGATATTTCATATTTTTTTATTTTGCTTAAACTATACAATTATGGGAGGAAAACATCATTGATAACATTGTTCAAGTCAGAAATCTTCAGCTCAGGGAGAAGAGAACTTGTCTAAATCCTCACAAAATGTTAGTTTATAACAAATAGTATAATTCAGAGGAAAGAAGACAGAATGGTGCAGGGAGCAGGAACCAAAAATTAGTTAACATTAAATTTCTGCTGTAACAAAGTGCCTCAAAGTGGGCCATTTTAAATGACAGAAATTATTCTGTCACAGTTGTGAGGTTAGAAGTCCAAAATCATGGTGCTGAGAGTCCCACGTTTCCTCTGAACTGTCTGTAGGAGGATCCTTCCTTGTTCCTTTCAGTTTCTGGTAGCCCCAGGTGCTCCTTGGTTTGTGGTAACGTAACTCCAATTTGTCACCATAATTCATATGACCTTCCTTTTTCAAGACACCAGTCATGTTGGATTAAGGACCCACTCCAGTGACCTTCTTCCAGCTTATCTTTGCAAGGACCCTATTTCCAAATAAGATCACATTCACAAGTATGAGGGTTAAGACTTCAGCATATCATTTTGAGAAATACAGTTCAATCCACAGTTCCTCCCAAGTAATGCTGACATAATTTTAAAAACCACTGAAACTATAGTCAAGACAATGCGATCATGACCTACATAGAGAAAAGATGTCCAACAGGATATAGCAGGGCCAGACAGTGATGACCTAAGGGAGGTGGAAAGGAAGGTAGATTCCTGAGTACTATATTGTGTTTCTCCTGGGTTCATTCAGATTTATTCCCTTGCTTAGCTTTCTTTGTTTTTAAATCTTAGGTGAGGATTATAAAGTAAGATATGCTGAATTTAACACGCTGTAAATGCTAACAGAGCTAGCTATTCCCTGCAAAATACAAACTTACTTCACACAGCTCTCTGTTACAAAGTATCACCATTTCCCTGACTTCCAGCCTTCTTTGGCATTGTGCACAGCAAAACTGTTTCCTTAGAGACATCCATATTTAATAGCAGACAGGGAGGTTTTGACTCAAAAGTAGAAGAGAAAAGAGACAGGGTACCTGACTGTAAGAGCATTAAACATTTCAAGAAATGCTTTTATACTAGCGGAGGACCTTCTTTCGGTTAAGCTATTATATAAATTGACAAGTTGAGTGAAATATGGATCATCTATGTGACTTGATTAATTACCAGGTTGCAGTCTGAGAAAAGTAGATTTATACTTATATCTATGCCAATCTGTGATTTTGTATCGTAACTTAAAAACAGTGAAAGTAAGCAGTGAACTGGTTATTTTTTCTAAGTCTAAATATGAGGAAAATGCTAAACTTTAACAGTAAACACATTTGTTTGCCCTTCAAAATCTGAGAAGATAAAATCATAACACACGCTAAACTTCGCGGAGTATTAGCCAGTGAATTGTTGAAGCAGTCAGTGTTTAAAATATTGCCAAAGGCTACTTTCTCTCCTTTAAGTAAATTATTGTGTTTCAATTTGCAGATACTCTTATCATGTTTCAGTTTCACTCAAATAATAATCCTAAAATAATAAAACATATCTGATAAAGGAGGAAATGCAAAAAATAATAATAACGGAACATTTTGGAGTTGAGTACCTAAAATGAAAATGAAAGACTATAAGAATCACAAAAGCATTCATATTTTGTATGAAATGATATACAACCAAGTCATACCCCAGGGTCTGTATGTGCATATGATGTTAAAGTATATAAAGAACATAAATTCCATGGAGAAACAACATATTGTGACCAAGAGCTTATGCACACTCAAGAGACTTAAAGTGAAAGTGAAAGTCTGTCGTGTCTGACTCTTTGCGACCCCATAGATACACCATGGAATTCTCCAGACCAGAATACTGGAGTAGGTAGCTGTTCCCTTCTCTAGAGGATGTTTCTGACCCAGGAACTGAACCAGGGTCACCTGTATTGCAGGTGGATTCTTTACCAGCTGAGTTACCAGGGGGCTCCCAAGGGAGACTTAAATAGAAGTTAAATAATGAAAAATTTCCTAATATCAAAAATTGTTGCCTTTTACAAACCTTAACAGTTGGTCTATACATTAAATGCTGAAATATTTCTTATGTCAAAAATTGCTGCCTTTTAGAAACCTTTATATTCGATCTATACATCCATCCATAGGCAAATGACAGCATCAGTAATTGGATGCAAGTTCTAATCTGTATTTCCAAAACTGAGATGATGCCTTCAGTATGCCTATGTTCTCACAGAGTCATGTTGTCTTTTAATGTTTACTCTTAAACTGTAGATCCAGAGTCAGAATATTCCTTAAAACTTTTAATATTTCTTCAAAATATATGGGTATGTATGGGGATAGGAGAGGTGGTGTTTTTAACTCCAGGAAAACAAATAGTTCATTCTGAACAGAAAAGTTCTCCATATAAAAATCTTACAATGTAATGAATTTTCTGGGGTTACAGGTGCACGTTTATACTTTCTAAGGGATTGATAGAAAACTGTCCAACACTAGCACTTAATTCTATGGCTGGAGCTCAATGTCTCTCAAAAAGATTTTATAAAAAAAAAAAAAAACTTTTGTATGATTTATAACATTTTATAAAAGTTTTATAAAATCTTTGAAGTTTATAAAATTTATCAAACTTTTATAAAAATTTCATATTTTCTATTATGAAAAATACAGGAAGTACAAATGCTTTTTTCCCCTAGCTGATATGAATTTGCTGTAGATAAATAAAAATAATAAGCTTATAATTAAAAATGTTTTGCATTAATTTACTCATCATAGAATTTTGTTTTATTTTTAATTAATTAATTATGGGTGTGCTGGTCTTTGTTGCTGCATGCAGGCTTTCTTTAGTTGCGGTGCATGCACTTCTCATTATGGTGACTTCAGTAATTTGTGGCTCACAGATTATAGAGGAAGGGCTTAGCAGTTGTGGTGCAAAAGCTTAGTTGCCTTGCAGCATGTGGAATCTTCCCAAGGCAGGGATCAAACCTGTGTCCCCTGCACTGGCAAGTGGATTCTTAACCACTACACTATCAGGAAAGACCCTTCACAGAATTTTAAAACTGAATTAGTATTATTGGTGTTATTTTTTATAGCTCTTCATTTAAACCATAGATATTTTCTGAAAATATATATGCTTTTAACATGAATGCTAACTAAATAAAACTTTTGGATCGATTGAAGAACCCTTTGATAAAGTAAGTTTTAAAAACTCATGCTATTATTACAGCATTAGATAATCCAAGATATTTAATATATGATATTTTGTTAAATAATATATACTTAAAAGTAATGAAACTGGGATGAAATCTGCAGAATATGGAAATAAAATTTATAGAAAGTTTAAATCTTAAAAGATTATACTTTTGTTGCTTCAAATTAAGACCTTGGTAGAAGAAAGCTTAAATGAAACAACTCTAGAGTAAAACATGAGAAGAAACAAAATTATATTCAGTTATTGGAAATAGATATTTTTTTCCCTTTCTATGCCAAGAGTTGCTGCTACTAGGCTCTTTTTAATCATGTATGCTGTTATTTTTATGTTTAATGTGATAGGAGTTTCCCAGAACCTTGTTTTAAATTTTAAACAGAGAACTCAAAACATGTTTTCTGAATTTTAATTTTAAACCTCAAAGTTTAAAATTTGAATTAATTCATACCACATGTTCTTATAGCAGTTGATTATCAAGAATGAAGCCAATTCAAATGTTCTCACAGATTTTACAAACTCAAATTAAAATTCAAATACAGCCTGAAGAGGAAAATACAAACATAATTACCTTTGGGAGTAAAGTTATGAACCTTGGAAAGTAGTTACTTAAAAAGTCAGTAAGAAACTCCATGTATTGAAATGAAACACTATTAGTAACAATAAAATATATTGTTTAAGCTTCTTCAGGTCCACAAAACATTACTAAAAGAAAAGTTTGATATAGTTAATTGAGCAACCATTTATCAAGCAGTCACTGTGTACCGACTTGGCTTTGCCTCTGGCTACAGAATCTCTAGAGGTCCATGTCCTGTCCCGTGGCAGTGGAGTTAATGGAGAACATTTTCACGCGATGGTAACATAAAATATACAGCAGAGACCTCCCTGGTCGCCCAGTAGTTAAGACTCCGCCTGCCAGTGCCAGGGACACAGGTTCGATGTCTGGTCTGGGACGATCCCACATGCTGCAAAGCAACTAAGCCCGTGAGCCCCAACTACGGAAGCCCTTGTCCATAGCGCCTACGCCTAGAGCCTGTGCGCCGCAAAGAGAAGCCGCTGCAGCGAGAGGCGCGCACACGCAGGAAGAGCAGCCTCCTCTCACCGCAACTGGAAGAAAGGCAGCGTGGCAACAGAGACTCAGCACAGCCAGAAAAATAAATATACGCATTTTTTAAAGTATACAGCAGAGGGATAAACAAATTTATGGTAATAATGAGAGAGAAGGTGTCAGCATATATTATAATATCTAATTAACCATCAAGCTAACAGTAATTGGTATAATTCTCATTTTAAAAATAATAAAATTGGAAAACACACAATACTCAAAATAGTAAGTTAATGTATCAAAAATATAAGTAATTTGACATCAAAATTGATATTGTTATCATTTTGTATAATACCCAAGACTTCACTAATGTTTGCCTAGAACACTCTGTAGGAGTGTTCTACAGAGAGGATTTGAGGGAAGTCTCAGTGAATGAGAAAGAATTTGCCAAGTGGGTGAGATGGAGGAAAACAGAGGAAATGGCATGTGAAAACCACAAAAGGTGACGAGGCACAGTATGGTCAAACAATTGTAAGGCGGGGCATTTGATATATAGAATTTTAAGGAGCAAGGGGAAGGAATAGGTGAGAGGGGAATGAAGGATTATCTTGGACCAGTCAGTGAAAGGGAATGTCTGAGCCATGAAAATAAGCTGGAACATTATCCCCAGTGTATGAACAAAAGACTATTCAGAACCCTGGTGACAACTGGCGTAACAGGTAACCTGTAACTTGCCGTTTAAAAATCAGGTTTGCCCTTCCTTGATATCACTGAACCTCATGTTACTTAGGCTTGAATTCTCTGTGCAGATTTGTTTCTGGATTGGCTTTTACTGTATTTACACAAGTAACAAACTAGACTTAAAGGAAGAGAACTAATTTGTTAACATATAAGCATAAATGTGTTTAGATAGATAAAAAATTATTCAGGAATTTTGTTTCATAATTGTGTGGTCTTTTACCTAGTCAGTTTATTATTGATTCCTTCTTCTACCTATATTTCCTGAAATACTTCTCCATCTATATTTCAAGGCTATTCATTAATCATCACAGTTCTAACTATTCTATAAATGCAAAGGAGAAATACATAGTGATTTTGCTTTGAAACTTCCTATACTTTCATGGTGATAATAAAACATCTGAATTTATAATTCAGACGTGTGAGATAAAGTATTTAGTTTCCAACAAAAACAAAAAAACCTTCTTCAGAACCTAAATCGCCTAGGAAGCAAGGTAAAGTTTTCCACTTCTTCCTGCTTACCAGACTGAACCAATGTACTAACAGTAGTGAGAAGTGGACTTTGACACAGGCAGATCTCAATTCACTGCCTAGAGACAGGGCCCAAGTAGGAGCAGGTGACTCAATTTTTGCACTGGCTTTCTATTTGCATAATGTAAGCACTTATATTTTCTTTTTAGGACCATTAAGGAGTTTAAAAGAAATAGTCTTTGTAAAATATCTATTAGATAACATGTGCGTGTTTGCTAAGTTGCTTCAGTCGTGTCTGACTCTTTGTGACCCCGTGGACTGTAGCCTGCTAAGCTTCTCTGTCCATTGTATTTTCTAGGCAAGTATACTGGAGTGGGTTACTATGCCCTCCTCCAGGGAGTCTTCCCAAACCAGGGATTGAACCCACATTTCTTATATTAGCAGGCCGGTTCTTTGCCACTAGGACCACCTGGGAAGCTCATTAAATAACATATTCTCTTCTAAATCATACTCCTTTTTCTGGTACACTGCTGGTCTAAAATTCAACAAGCCCATTGCAATGGATACAATCCATCAAAGAAAAGCTATTTTGTGGAAATGTACACCAAAGTTGCATATCTTATGTCACATTTTTTTAAAAATGAAAATTGTTTATCTCCTTTAAAGTTTTTAAACTCCACTTGAAATGTCAAAGCACTAAGTATCATGACTAAAATTAATAACAAGTAGTTTATGCTTTTTAAATTTATTGCACAGCCTTCTCTATCTCCCAGAGATCAATGGTAGAGAAGATGACTTTGTCATGTAATTTTCATTACGAAACTGCCTTTGTTAGGATGTAAAAGTTGCTTATATAATTTAATATTCTACTTTCTAATCAACCACTTAAGGTTCATGAATAGAAAAGTAGTAAAATTTGAAGATAACGTGGAAAAGGCCTTTGACTAGGTTAAAAAGCTGTAGATGGGAATCAGCTATAACTAACAATCCTGAACTCATTGCTCCAGTTGGTAATTATTTTTGAGCCTCGTTACACACATCTGACAATCAGAGGTACTCACACAGGCCTCTTGCAGCTCTCCTGTGAGAACTTGTGGGAAAGAGTTTTATACTGCCAGATAGAGAAACAGAGCTCAGGATAGAATAGATCTAGCAAAGTGGTTTGCCTTTCTTAAGCAAAGTCTGATGGGGTATGTGTGTGTGCATATATTCAATTAGCAAACTCTATTTACTAAGGAACTGTCATTTACTTTGCCACTTCAGTTGTTGATGCTCAGTCGCTAAGTCCTGTCTGACCCTTTGCAACCCCATGAACTGCATCTTGCCAGGCTTCCTGGTCCATCACCAACTCCCAGAGCTTGCTCAAACTCATGTCCATTGAGTCAGTGATGCCATCCAACCATCTCATCCTCTGTTGTCCCCTTGTCCTCCTGCCCGCAATCTTTCCCAGCATCAGGGTCTTTTTCAGGGAGTCAGCTCTTTGCATCTGGTGGCCAAAATTTTGGAGCTTCATCTTCACCATCAGCCCTTCCAATAAATATTCAGGATTGATATCCTTTAGGATTGACTGGTTTGATCTCCTTGCTGTCCAAGGGACTCTCAACAGTCTTCTTCAGCACCACAGTTTGAAAGCATCAGTTCTTTGGCACTCAGCCTTCTTTACTGTCCAACTCACATCCATACATGACTACCGGAAAAAAACATGGCTTTGACTAGACAGACCTTTGTTGGCAAAGTGATATCTCTGCTTTTTAATACACTATCTAGGTTTTTCATAACTTTTCTTCCAAGGAGCAACTGTCTTTTAATTTCATGGCTGCAATCACCAGCTACAGTGATTTTGGAGTCCAAGAAAATGAAATCTGTGACTATTTCCACTTTTTTCCCATCTATTGTCATGATCTTAGTTTTTTGAATGTTGAATTTTAAGCCAGCTTTTTAACTTTCCTCTTTCACCTTCCTCAAGAGACTCTTTAGTTTCTCTTCTCTTTCTGCCATGAACAGTATGAAAATACAACTGCAGTTGTTTATAGTTGATCTTGAAGACAGATACTACTCCCCTCATGAAGTTTCCCATGAAATATTCCTATAAGGACAAAACAAATGCAGAGTTCACATTTTACCCCTGTGATGATAATATGAGTGACCACAATCCTGTTTTATAAGCTTGTCATGTGCACATAAAAAATAAAATAAAATCACTAACAGACTCTTACTACTGAAATTCCTTACCATTCTACTTCTGTGTTTGAAATACAGTAATATATAGACATTAGAGAGAATATACTTTTATTTTGGCTGAGTTGGGAAATATAGAACTTTATTGTGTATGAACAATTTTAAAGTATTGAAAGTAATACTGAACTAGATTTCACATTTTATAAAATCTTATACATTAACCTGCTATAAAATTACAAAGGCAAAAGGTGCAAAAAAGCAGCAATTTCTTTCTGGCAGTTTCTCTCTCCAGAGCAAACCACTATCACCAGTTTATTTTGTTTAATGCCAGGAACTTTCCAAGTTGAGAAGCCTACGGTTTAGAACACATCAAAAGAGAAAGAGATCAAGGGTCAAGGATATAGATTAGCAATGGGTTAAGAATGAAAGTAGAAATACACTCATCATATTGAAAAATAAGGAATGATTTTAATGGAGGAAATACTAAAGCCTATTAACCATGCAGACAGCAATTCCACACACATATTTCTAGACCAGACCTGTTTGACTGGCTTGGTCTCAGAACAACTAAGGTAACCAAAAGAGAATGCTGATGTGAACAAAGTCAATAACCGTTTGCAGTACAAACGTTCTAAAGATATGGTTCAGGAGATTTAAAATGCTATCGTCTAGAATGAGCAAATGAGGAAGTTAGGAGGCAAGAAAGTCCAAGAGGAGAAGAGAATTAGAGAAGGGAGGAAACGTACAATAATAACTCACATTGAAAAAAATTAGACAAGTCATTCAATTAGCTCAGTTATTTCCCACCTATGAGGACAGGGTCAAAACTGCATCCAAGAAAAGTGTCACTGGCCAGCAATGTTTCTTATATAAGTCCTGTCAAGGTTTTTAGGCTTCTAAGTAGTTTGGAAAAAGAGGGGCAGAGATAAATCTTATTATGGTCACCTATTGACCCTCTTAAAATTTCACTATATGGCCCAAGTTTCAGTCAAACATGAGAAGTAATTGTGTCCTTGTGCTTGAATCTGACTTGACTAATGCCTATTAATATTTTCATCACTAGTTTTGAGGCGTGGTCAATGGTAAATGTCTGAGTCCTGTGCAAATACTATTAATGTCTCAGTACTGGGCAAATACCATTCAATTAAATACACTGAAAGAAGTTTATTCAGCAAGGAAAGAGGGTATCATAGCACAAGCTTCATAGACTGGTTAAATATAAGCTATTTTCATACCCTCTAAAGCCTTTTGAAGAATTGAGATGTAAAGTGAGTTTGGTAGTAAATTTGGCTTGCATTTCACCTTGCATTTCTTTATCTTGGTTCCCTGTGTAAATATATTCTATTTTGCGTGGGTTTACAGATTAATCAGTGTCTAATGGGGCTTCTCTGGTGGCTCAGCGGTAAAGAATCTGCCTGCAACGTAGGAGATCTAGGTTTGATCCCTGGAGGAGGGTGTGGCAACCCACTCCAGTATTCTTGTCTGGAGAATCCCATGGACAGAGGAGCCTGGTGAGCTGTAGTCCATAGGGTCACACATAGTCAGACACAACTAAAGCGACTAAGCAACTGCAGCAGCAAGTGTCTAATGACTCCACATTTGGAAATTAAGGATTATACAGTTTGCTAATGCTCACTGCATTCTTCTTTCTAATGATTTATTCTTTTCCCTCCCTAATTTACAAATGCTGAAGGATATATACACATACATCAGTAGGAAAGTAATAATGATCACTATAACTAGGATTTTAATCAGTTTCAGATGTATTTCAGAGAAAACCACGCATAGTATTTACTCATGTTTACATCTGGTTTCTAATACTGTCAGATGCTTTGTCAGTTAAATTCATTACTACAAACACGTCAAGGAGCTGCTCACATTTTTATTTCACTAATTATCACAAAAATAATTTAACTGTATTGGATTTTTTTAAAAGAACAGATCCACTTAATTTGAAATTTCTTTCATAAACATAGTTTGTGTCTGAAGATAATATTGGTCATGGAATATAATTTTTGAACAGAAGTTTGCATTCTTATTTGGCATAATCCCTTCATATCTCACTGCACAGAAGAAGCGGCATAACATAAGAAGTGGTGCTGAGATACATGAAAGATGTGTCTTAATCACTTCTTCTCTTCCTCCTAGTGAGATTTAGCTCAGCTGTCCCACTTCATCAAAGATTTTGCTCTCTCAGAAGTATTTTCTATGATAGTTTATAAGAATTTAGTGATCTAACTTATTTCATAAAGAAAATTATAAGAAACAAGGTAGAGAAATTACACTCCATGTTCTCTCTGTATAGTGACATCTACTGGGCTGTAGCTCACAGTGATGTTTAAGCAAGTACCTGCTCATTTTATGGAGATGGAAGCTCATTTCTCCCCAAGTACAAATATGTAGTTAATTGTGATTCAGAGAAATAATTTTCACTTAAATATCAACGTTAGTTCCAGAATTTAACAAGGTTACCTGAAGGTAGTGCTGGAAATATATACCCTTGATGTCTAGATTCGTGAACCTCTGTTGGTATAATTCAAAACAGGCTTCTTCTACACAGCTGTGAAATAATTTCTTATAATTATGTTTTAGGAGTATCCCGGAAGGTAGGGTGTTGCATATGAGTGACCGTGGAAAGGTCGACAAAGTTACTGCATTTGGGACATTAAAGAAGCACAGTAGGAAACAACACCCATTAAAAGGATAAACTTCTGCGATGAGACTGTTGTATGTCGACCGGTTTTAGAAAACGTTCTACAGGAAAAGGATGAGACTCATGCCTTTTAAAAACCCATCTATTTGTCTTAAAAGGATGCTGTGATCCTTTCCTGGCAAAAACTCCTTTGCACTTTGATAGTTAAGGCCAAGCTTAATCCTGAATGCCTTTCCAGAGCAGCCGGTAACAAACAAAACCTTGGAACACCCCCTGTAAGTTGCTCACTCCACGGCGGAGTGAGAAAGGAGCAGAGTTGTTTAGTCGGCCCCCTAGCCTGCTGCAGCACATTCCTGTATCTCGAGGGCAGCTTGTCCTGGGGTCGGCCCCGCCCTGGCGGCTCCCTGCCACCCTCTCGCGGGCGCGCTCTGGGTGGGGCCTCGCGGCCGGTGCAGATGCGGCCGAGCGTGCTGGGCGGGTGATGTGAGCTGGCTGGGCGGCGCGCCGGGGCAGCCGGAGCCGTGCGCCGCGTAGCTGTAATCGGACACCCGAGCGCTCGCCCCTTGCGCCGGCCACTTTCCATTCACTCCCGAGTGCTTGATTGAGCGACGCGGAGCAGGCTCCGGGTGCCGCGCTGCTGCAACGCTGAGGATTCCTTTACAAAGGAACTCAGAAGGCAGGAAAGAAAGAATTTCTTCGCTGGGAAGCCCTAGAAATTGCTGTCTTTTGGGGAAAGCGCTAGAAACGAGGATCCAAACCTGTAGCACACTGACGACTTTTCCGCGCTGATCTCTTTCCACCTCGGTAAGCTGGATTCGTTGTTTTCAGCATTACAAATTTAGCAAAATACAACTTTGGATCTGTGTATAGACTTTTCACACATCTGTGTTCTCAAATCTGGACATTTTCTTAAGAGCGCATGTAGTTTGTCATGGAAGTGTTTCCCTTGCAGAGAGCCTGGCTGGAATTGTTTTTTTAGGTTATGACACCTGCGGAGAGTTTAAAGTTGAGTATCCCTGCCTTCTAAGGCAAAATTACCGGAGAGAATTTTATAAGAGGCCTTTTATTACATGTTATTAGTGTTCAGTCATTACAAGTGAACACAGTAAGCATCGTGTCCTAAGTGTCTGAGCTAAAGGGGAGAAGTCATAAAATGTGAGGAGCGGGGGCATGTATAAGATACTTGACTTTCCCTCACTTCTCATCTCTGGATGGCTTGAAATCACGTTGCTCTTTATACTAACTCCACTTGACCTGTCATTTCATCTCCAATGTTATTTTTTGCAATTTGTGGCATATGTTGCTTTCATGGGGACAAATCAGATAAGATATTGATAATAGCAGTATGTAAAAACGTGTAATTATTATCCTGCTTAATACAGAGGCAAAGAGATTAGGCATATTTATATATTTGGTGTGGGGGTGGAATTTAACTATAAAGTCAACAAAACCAGGGAGCAAATTAGTAAGGGAAAGTCACCCTATAAAATCGGTTTTCTTTCAAGTTAATTTAGGGATTACAAGGTGAAGAGGTTGTGGAAGCAGGAAGAAAGTGTTTCTTTTGAAAATTACGAACACAAACATCTCTAGGGTTTTCTCCATCTGTGTGGTAAAAGAAGCATAGAATTTTTTTTTTCTACCTCTTACATGTACCACCTAAGAAATCAATATAAGTTTTGTTTACAGTGGCATGTTCAGTTTAATTGTTCCTTTGATTCTGTATTACTGAAGCTTCTCTATTGCTCCTGTACTGTATTACTTGTCAAATTTTAGTGGCATTTCTTTATTGAATAATAGTGGTAAGACTTTACTTTTAAAAGCCACATACTATTGAAGATCAGTATTGTTGTAACCTGTAAAAATAAATTTCTAGATTAAACTCTGTCATGTCATCTCATGGTATAATTGTGTTAGACTCAAAATGATTTTTCTTTTTGATGGTCCTGAGTGTATTTTGCATGTGGCTAATGGAGCTCCTATAGATTTGATATTACACATTATGTTATCTCTGGTGTTCAGACATTAGTTAATAGCATATATCAATTATATAGATATGGTTTTAAACAGTAATACCTGTCTCTCTGATTTATCCTTTGAAATTTTGACAGCCCACTTTCTAGTTGATTTATTGTAAAAAAGCATTGAGGGATACATGGTTCACTGGATTGCTCACCACTAAGTCATTGGTTTGTATTTGGCACAAATTCATGGTTACCTCATCTACATCATTTAACAGCTGTATGGTCATCTGTATAAACTGGCAGATAACTAATTCCAGTGATATAAGTGATGAGGAATTGAGCCCTGGTAGATTTTTGTGTAGAAATATCATTTCAGAGATGGTTACTCCAAAGAGTTAATGAGCATGTGGAAGTGAAATTTTATGTGAGATTTTTCTACTGCTACTATATTTATGGTAGAAAGAGAAGTTTCCATCTGTTAATACCTATTGGCACCATTCTCAAGACTTTTCAATGTAATGTGTTTTTGTTGTTGTTTAAAGAGAATAACAAGTTTAAATATTGGTTTTTCCTTGGGGAATTGACAACATTTTCCTGGCTGCTTTTTTTAATATTCACCTTATTTTACTGGGTGATGAAATAATTTCACTTTTAACAAAGACTTCCAGACACAAGTGAAATCAAATCCAAATTTTCACATGTAAGACAGAAAGTCACAGCACCTCCTACTGTTTGCACGCCTCTAAGCGTTCAGATATGTCTTTGTGAATAAGGTGCTATCTAGATGCAGGTTTTGTGTGTATGGGTGGGTGTGTGCTCCTAAAATGTGAAGTAAAATATAATAAATTTATTATCTTTATTGTAAAGGTATTTTCCCTTGGATATTAACTTGCAAATCTGAAGAAATGGCATTCCAGGCCGTTTGCCTCTTGGTTGGAGTATTTGTTTGTTCTACCTATGTGAAAGGATCGTCTCAGCCCCAAGCAAGAGTTTACTTAACATTTGATGGTAAGAAAGTTGATAAACAATCAGAAAAATGTTGAAGTCTTTTTTTTCCTTAATCCAGATACAAAAATTAGTAAAGAGAGTAAATTAATAATTGAGTATTGATTAGCATTAAAAAATGTCTACTGGATTGCTTTTTGGATGATGTGGCTGTTTTAAATTATTGATTAACAGACAAAACCCTCTATTTCATTTGTTTATGAAAATTTTTGAAATGGATTCTGACGTTTTTGAAGTTTCTTCTGTGTTTACATGTACATGCATGAGGAGATGGTGAAGAATCCAAAGCCCAAGATCTTTAAGCTTAGTAGTCATTTAACTTTGATGAGGAATACCCCTTATATGGAACTTCTCATCAATAGAAAGAGCTGTGCAGGTTTCGTTGTTGAAATTTTTTTTTCTAATACATTTTGAGCCTTAAATTCAAGCCTAGGTCTCTCCATATATTATTCTAATGGTGTTCTATTTCCATGAGGAGATCCTGAGGTTGGCAAACTCTCCTAATTAATTAAAAAGGACCTATATTAATATGCTTTTGATTGCTGTTGTATGCAAATGCTCTCTTCCGAATCTTAGGAAAATGAGTGTGATTTCAAATATTCACGAACATGAAAGGCATATTAAGGTCTTCTGAGGGAATGGTTTGCCAAATGTGTGCATGAGCTTTAATGTGTATAATTCAAAAGACTTGGAGATGGATGATTTTGGTCATCATGTAACCCAAAATAATTGGACAGATGGAATAAGAGATGGATCAAGAAGATCATCTTGCCAGTCAGAGTCACTTATGTTTTTATTGCTCCTTTCAGCTTTATCTCTGCATAAACGTTAGTGTCACTGGGCATATTTTCATTCATTTGAGAAGCCGTATACTCTCAGGCCTTATATAGCTGTGAGCCTTTGAAACTCTGTTATTTTGAATTTCAAACAGCAGTATGACTGACAGTTATGAGTCAAATGTCCATCTTTTTTCTTAGTTTCTTAAATCACCAGTACTTCCCCCAGGGTCATCACAAGCACTGAAGGAGCCTTATTTGGAACTTAGAGTGTGTGAGCTTCTGATTGTTTCCTTAGCTTCTGAATTAGCCATTCCCCTCAAGAACCCATGGCTATCAAGTTGGGAAGAAAAAAGACCTTTTGAAATGTCATTTTTTAAAAATTACTAACACAACTTGCTGGCTGCTTTCACCTCTTCTCCCAGGATGAAAACTGTGAATTGTTGTTGTTTACTCACTAAGTTGTTTCTGACTTTTTGCAACCCCATGGACTATAGCCCACAGGCTCCTCTGTCTGTGACATTTCCCAGGCAAGAATGCTGAAGTGGGTTGCCGCTTCCTTCCTCAGGGGATCTTCTAGACCCAGGGATTGAACCTGCATCTCCTGCAGTGCAGGTGGATTCTTTACCACTGAGCCACCAGGCAAGGCCTAGAGCTATGAATTATCTAATCGAGTTAAAAAAAAGGAATCAAGGAGCAGTGCAATTCCCTCCCTGTTTTCTGTATTTCTCTCAGTATATAGGAAGATGACATGGCAATCCACTCCAGTATTCTTGCCTAGAGAATTCCGTGGACAGAGGAGCCTGGTGGGCTGCTGTCCATGGGGTTGCACAGAGTCGGACACGACTGAAGCAACTTAGCATGCATGTGTAGGAAGATGAAGTGATCACATAGATTAGGTATCTAAACCTGCTCTCTGTTACACTGAAACCAATTAAAAATTTTTAAACTGAAACTTAAGCTTGAATATTTAACTGTTAAAAACAAGTTTGTCACTAGAGATAGTTCATCAAGGCTGTTTTTGAAAAGACAGTTACATTTTATCTTTTAAAGAGGAAATTAAGTAATACAGTCTTTTGAAACCAGACTTCAGTATCTAATAGGATAATGACTACTATTTACAACATGACTGGAAATTATGATGAACTTTTAAAAATACTGTATATCTAACGTATGGCAAAACAAACACAGTATTGTAATTAAAAAATAAATAAATTTAATAAAAAAATAAAAATACTGTATATCTAAAATTTTAAGTGCTCTGAAATTTAAAAAAACTTATAGAATAATACTTAATTTATAACATATGCTGAATACAGCATGATTAGATAACTATCTGAAAGTGTTATAATTCCTATTTTATTCTTCCCAAGAGTCTTACTTGGAAATAACTAGATAGAAGTCACTTAATTTGGGTACTTCTAAAAACATATATCAACAAGGATAATGAAATCCCACAATTTCTAAATTAATAACAAAAAAATTAACTATGTAATAGGAAAGGTATCTTGAGAAAAAACAGTTGTTTAAAATGTATAAATTTGAATCATTAGGTCATAGTAATTTTCTTAACTGATTTGACTGTACCTGCTTGAAATCCTGTTCCAAATTTCTTATTACTTAAAGTATCTCAGTGATCTTGTTATGATTTGTCTGAATATCACACTGAATAGGTTAATAAAGATATAGAATTTTTGTACAGAGTTGACATATATATTTTCTTTCATTTATTAATAGTTTAAAATTTCTGAGTGACCCATTAGAAGAATCTTTTCAGTTTTGTCTTACTGTCCAGTTAAAAATCACAGTCAGTTTAAAGGTGTGTGAAATAAGAGATAGAGATCTCTTCTCCCATACACATTCTGTCCCTTCTTGTGGTGGTGGAGTGATGGAGTGATAGCATTTGGGAAACAGTGACTTACAGATTTGCCTTCCCTATTGATCTAGCACAAGGTCACCCAGATGGTTATTACTTCTAGGGGAGAATATACTTCAGGCGTTATTAAATAATTATGTATGCTGGATAAATCTTGAATGTTAAAAGAACTCTTATTCCGATTAGATACTGTGTTTCATAAAATTTTATGCCAGATAGCTTTTCAAGTGAATAAAAAGTTCATGCAAATTATTTTTGTTTGAATTGAATTTTTCTTGAAAAAACCCAGTAGTTTATGGATTCATATTTCATAACATGATTGTCATATTCTTTTCAAAAATCTTTAGGACCAATAAGGTTCATAAGGAAAAGCAAGGCTATGTACATAAATAGACTGAACTTGTTTTGATTGCTAATATTATGTTGAAGTTGTTAATGTTCAGTCAGTCAGTCATGTCTGACTCTTTGCAACCCCATGGACTTCAGCTCACAAGGTTCCCTGTCCTTCTCTGTCTCCCAGAGCTTGCTCACACTCATGTCCATTGAGTCAGTGATGCCGTCCAACGATCTTGTCCTCTGTTGTCCCCTTCTCTTCCTGCCTTCGATCTTTCCCATCATCAAGGTCTTTTCCAGTGAGTCGGCTCTTCACATCAGGTGGCCAAAGTAGTAGAGTTTCATCTCTAGCTTCAGTCCTTCCAATGAATATTCAGGGTTGATTTCCTTTAGGATTAACTGCTTTGATCTCCTTGCAGTCCAAGGGACTCTCAAGAGCCTTCCCCAGCACCACAGTTCGAAAGCGTCAATTCTTTGCCATTCAGCTTTCTTTATGGTCCAACTCTCACATCCATACATGACCACTGGAAAAACAATAACTTTGACTCTATGGACCTTTGTTTACAAAGTAACATCTCTGCTTTTTAATGTGCTGTCTAGGTTTGTCATAGCTTTTCTTCCAAGGAACAAGCACATTGAAAGATGTTCCCTCTATTCCCACATTTAGTATTTCTTGTAAATGAATGTTGAATTTTGTCAAATACTTTTTGTGCATCTATTTGAGACAATCTGTTTTTCTGGTTTTTCTCCTTCATTTTGATGCTGTGGTATATCATGATGATTGTTTTGCAGGTATTGAACCATTCTTACATCCCTAGAATAACTCCCAATTGATTATGGTGTATGCTTCTGTTAATGTATTGTCAAATTCTGTCTGCTGATATTTTGTTGATGATGTTTGTACCTATGTTCATCTAGAATATTGGCCTGTAATTTGTGTGTGTGTTTGGTGTCCTTTATGATAGATTTTCATGGCAGCCCACTCCAGTATTCTTGCCTGGAGAATCCCTTGGACAGAGGAGCCTGGTGGGCTACAGTCCATGGGGTTACAAAGAGTCGGACACGACTGAAGGGACTTAGTATAGCATAGCATAGCATCATAGATTTTGATGTGTTGTATTTCCATTTTCATGTGTTCCAAGATATTTTCTTAATTTTTCTTTTGATTTCTTCATTGACCAGTTGGTTGTTTAGTTGTTGTTGTTTAACTGCTAAGTTGTGTTCAAGTTGTTCAGTAACATGTTTAATCTCCACCTATTTCCAGAGTTTTGTTTTTGTTTCTCAGATTTTTCTTGTAATTGATTTCAAGTCTTATACCATTGTGATCAGAAAGATACTTGATTTGATTTCAGTCTTCTTAAATGCGTATGACCTAAAATGTGGTCTATCCTGAAAAAATATACCATGTGCCCTTGAGAAGAATGTTTATTATGATGCTTTTAGATAGACTGTTCTATATGTATCTGTTAAGTCTTTTTGGTTTAATGTTTTGTTCAAGACTGATTTCTGTTGATTTTCTGTTGGGATGATCTATTCATTGATTTAAAAGAGATATTAAAATTATCTCCTATTACATTGCTGTCATTTACTCCCTTTAGGACTGTCACTTGCTTTATGTATTTAGGTACTCCTATTTTAGGTGAATAAATATTACAAATATTATATCTTCTTGTTGGTTTGACAACTTTATCATATAATGACCATCTTTGTTTTATTTTTTACATTCTTGGTTTAAAGTCTATTTTGTCTGATATAAATATATCCACTCCAACTTTCTTTTGGTTTCTGTTTGCATAGAACATCTTTTTTTTCATCCCTTAACATTTAGTGTATGTATGCCTTACATCTGAAGTCAACCTCTTGTGAGAAACATATAGTTGGGTCTTGTTTTTAATCCATTCAGCCATTTCTGTGTGTTTTGATGGTAGAATTTATTCCATTTATATTTAAAGTAATATTAAATAGGTATGTATGATTTTTCTGTTAATAATTGTTTTCTTGCTATTCTCTCTTTCTTCTCTTGTTCTCTTCCCTTGTCCATTTGTGGTTGTTGTTTGTTTCTTTTTTATTGCTTGATAGCTCTTTTTTCCCATTTTTATTGGAATATAGCTGATTTACAGGGCTTCTCAGGTGACTCAGTGTTGAAAAATCCATCTGTCAATGCAGGAGACACAGGATATGCAAGTTTGATACCTGGGTTAGAAATATTCCCTAGAGGAGGGAATGGCAATCCACTCCAGTATTCTTGCCTGGAGAATAACATGGACAGAGGAGCCTGGCAGGCTACAGTCCATGGGGAAACAAAGAGTCAAAATGACTGAGCCATTCAGCACACACATCATAGCTGAGTTACAGTACTGCGCTAGTTTCTGTTGTATAGTGCGTTAAATCAGGGATATGTATACATGTATCTACTCCTTTCCCTTAGATTCTTTTCCCATATAGGCTTTTACAGAGTATCTTTCTTCGTGTTTTGATGACTTTCTTTACTGTTATGCTCAGATTTTTTCTTATTTTTTTTGTACCAGGGAGATTTTTATTTTCATATGTTTTCTTGTTACCTGTTGGTTCCCTTTCTTTTCAGCTTAATGAAGTTCCTTTAACTTTTCTTATAAGGCCAGTTTATTGGTTGTGAACTCCTTTGGTTTTTTCCTGAATGGAAAACTTTTACCTTTTTTTTGGTTCAGGATGATAACCTTGTGGGGTAGAGTATTTTTGGTTGGAAGTTTTTGTTTTTTTTTTTCCTTTCAGCATCTTGACTATACCATGCTACTCTCTTTTGTCCTTGAAAGTTTTTGCTGAAAATTCTGCTGATAAGTCTTATAGGGATCCCATTATATGTAACAAGTTGCTTTTTTTCTTTCCTTTCTTGCTGTTTTTAAGATTCTTTTGTGATCTTTAAATTTGACCTTATAATTACAGTGTGCCATTGTGTGGATCTCTTGGGTTCTTCTTATTTGCAACTTTCAGGGATTCTTGGATCTGGATGTCTGTTTCCAAAATTAGGGAAGTTTTCAACCATTATTTCTTTGAATAAATTTCCTACCTTTTCTATCCTTCTTGTGCTTCTGGGACCCTGGTTAAGCAAATGTTACTCCTTTTCATGTTGTCATACAGATACTGTAAGTTATCGTAACTTTTTAAAATTCTTTTGTTTTGTTTTGTTTTGTTTTGTTTCCCTGTTTGGGTGACTTCCACTGCCCTGTCACCAGATTACTGATTCTTTCTTCTGTTTCATCTTGTCTGCTGTTGAACCCTTCTACTGTAATTTTCAGTTCAGTTTTTATATTCTTTAATTCTGAGACTTTTGTTTTGTACTTTCTTATCTTTTCTGTATTGTTCAGGTTCTCACTGTCTTCATCAGTCTTCTAAATACTGTGAGCATCTTTATGACTTGTGCTTTGACATGTTTATCAGATAAATTTCTTGTCTCCATTTAATTCAGATTTTTTTCTGAGTTTTTATTTTGTTCTTTGTTTGGAGCATATTCTTGTTTCCTCACTTTGCTTCACTCTTTGTTTCTGTGTATTATGTGAAATAGCTACCTCCCTCAGTATTGAAGGAATGGTCTTCTGTAGGAGATGAACCTTAATTGTTCAACCTTGAACTAACATTTACTTGTCTCTCAAGCCTTTGTGATTATCTGAAAGTGTGAAAGTGTTTAGCTCAGCTGTGTCTGACTCTGTGACCCAGTGGACTCTAACCTCTGTCCATGAAATTCTCCAGGCCAGAATACTGAGTGGGTTGCCATTCCCTTCTCCAGAGGATCTTCCCAAACCAGGGATCAAACCCCGCTCTCCCACATTGCAGGCAGATTCTGCAAGCCTTTTGATTGTCCAAGGAAGCCTTGTGATTGTCTAAGCAGTCTGATTCATTCTTGACAGGTCACAGATGAGGATGTAACAATGACTGTGAGAGTTTGATAGCAAGTGATCTCAGGAAGAACCTAGTTTCAGGCTGATTGGAAGACTTTCCTCATGTAGCAGCTTTTGCAATATGCAAATATATACAGCTCTGTGGAACCAGTTTTAAGCCCTGCTGACCTCTAGACCAGGTGATATGAAGGTGTCCCCTAGATGACAGTTGTGAAACTCAGGACTCCAAACAAGTGTATAAACTATTTTCTGGTAGGTACTAGTGAGCTGAAGTGAGGCCAGAGGAGAGTACAACCATGGCATTCTCTGGCCTACACTCCCTGAGAGCACTTCCGTAGCCTCTGGTATGTGGCAAATGTTAAATCTCCCCCTAAGACTGAAGCTCAAGAAAATAGGTCTCTCTCTCTCTCTCGTTTTTTTTTTCCCCACAGAAAATCGGGTTGTGTTTCGTTATGCTGTGTCTGTTCAGTGTCCTGGGCGTGGTAGCCTCCCAACAACTGACTCTGATAGTTTCAGTCCAAAAAGCTCGTCAGGCCACCAGGCCGTATAATCAGGGTGCATCTTCTGTGTGGACTGGGCATACCTGCTGGCTTTAGCGATCCAGCAGGAGAGCTCAGGGTCATGGTGAATCTGTGGACTTTAACAGTAGTGATGAAGCAGAAGAGTGCAGTAATGCAACTTCCAGCTTTAGTAAAGCAGCAGGAGAGCACAGGGCAAGTCATGAATGCCAGAGATATTGCAGAGCAACAGGAAAGTGCTGTGACACTTTGTGCCTCCTGGCACTAGCCAGGTACTGGGGAGAACACAAAAAATGTCACTCACCAACATCTCAGTCCCCAGAGAGAGTCCCAGCAGTCCACTACTCCTCCCTGGCACTGCCCTCTCACCCCATCCCCCAACCCCAGCAGATGCTTTAAGACTGGCAAATGCATTACCTTCACGTATAGACTAGGAAATTTTTAGGCTGCTACTTTTCTGCTGAGTCCCAAGGTGAGTTGTCTATATAAGTCTTTAAATAGCAAAATCTAGGCTCTCACAGCCTTTTGGAGCCTGAACCTCAGCCCTTGGAAATAAATCCCTTGGTTTCAAAGGCAGACGTATGGGAGCTCATGTCTCCTGTGCACGTCCCAAGGGTTGGGGTACTTAATATGGGGCACAAATCACTCCTCAAGGAGACTTTCCATATTTGTGAGCTGATTGTGGGTTGCTATACCAGAGATGGATTTTTTTGCAAGAAAACATCTCTGCATGTCTTGCCCCTTTTATCCTTTGAGCTGTTTACCGAGTTTCCAGCTCTTTTTTTTTTTAGAGGGAATCATTCCTTTTGTAGTAGAAGATTTGGTTGTGTTCAAGTGAGATGGTGAGTTCAGGATCTTTCTATGTTTCTTGGCTTGAACTGACCAAATTCAATTCAGGTCAGCTGCTCAGTCATGTTGGACTCTTTGTTACTCCATGGACTGCAGCACGCCAGGCTTTCCTGTCCATCACCAACTCCTGGAGCTTGCTCAAACTCTTGTCCATTGAGTTGGTGATCCCATCCAATCATCTCATCCTCTGTTGTCCCCTTCTCCTGCCTTCAATCTTTGCCAGCATCAGGGACTTTTCTAATGAGTCAGTTGTTCGAATCAGGTGGCCAAAGTCTTGGAGCTTCAGCTTCAGTATCAGTCCTTCCAATGAATATTCAGGACTGATTTCATTAGGATTGAATGGTTTGATTTCCTTGAAGTCCAAAGGACTCTCAAGAGTCTTCTTCAATACCACAGTTCAAAAGCATCAGTTCTTCACAGCTCAGCTTTCTTTATGGCACGACCTTCACATCCAAATATGAGCAGGAAAAAAACAGCTTTGACTAGACAGACCTTTGTCAATAAAGCAGTGTCTCTGCTTTTTAATATGCTGTCTAGGTTTGTCACAGATTTTCTTGCAAGGAGAAAGCACCTTTTAATTTCATGGCTGCAGTCACCATCTGCAGTGATTTTATAGTTATGTTTTTAATTTCTATTATTAAGTACTGACTTATTTAGGAGTGTTACACTTCTTGATAAATTTACCTCTTTTCCATTATGAAATATCTCTGATTATTCCTGGTAGTAATTTTTCTTCTGAAATGTATTGTGTCTGAATGCAACAATTTCATTTTTCTGGTAGAATGAAAAATATTAACAAAAATTTAATTATAATATAGTGGGGAAATATTAGTTATGATTTCAGTGCCCTTGAAGAAAGTTTTAATAAAATATTATGAAATACATTTAAACAAATATTTTTATGTACATAAATGTATGAATATTAGATTGGCAGTGGTGGTATAATGAGAACAGTGTTTACATGGAAATAAATACTTCAGGGTTTTTAATCTTTACTTCTTCAATAATTAAATCTGAAACTTTGTCAGGACCTCTGTTCCTCAATCAGGTACAAAAAATTTGGACTAAATTGTTTCTAAGACCCCTTGCTATATCTGTTGGTAAAATTATATGATATTTGATCTTAGTTTTATTTTATAAATATGACCTCTTTTGAGTAAATCTTTCACAATAATACCCTTAGTATTTTTAAGAACATTTGTGTGAAGAACCTAGGCAAGTGGAAGAAAAGAAACCTAAACAGTTTTTTAAAAATTCATGGGTTTTATTACTGGTTTTAAATCATAGTTGTTTGCTCCTTTCTGGGTATGCTGTATTGGGGTGGTTACTTAATTTTCTTAATCCAGAATTTTATAGTCTGTAACATGATGATACTGCTTCATAAAATCAATTTGAAAATTAAATGAGTTAAGTTTGTAAAGTGTTTTTTGTTGTATTGTAGTGTTCATTCTATTATACATGAAGGCTTGCCTGAGTTATTGTTTATAAATATGATCTTCATTTGGCCTCCTCTGGTGGCTGAAACGTTAAAGAATCTGCCTACAATGCAGGAGACCTGAGTTTGATCCCTAGGTCAGGAAGATCTCTGGAGAAGGAATGGCTAACCACTCCAGTAGCCTTGCCTGGAGAATTCCATGAACAGAGGAGCTTGGCAGGCTACACTCCATGGGGTCGCAAAGAGTCAGATACAACTAACTAACACAACAACATGATCTTCCTTTGTACTGTAATTAATTCCACTCCGCTTAGCATAGAGACTGCTATTTGTTACTGCTCAATAAATGATGAATTGACAGAAGTTTTGATACTCATTTACCAATACACCTCCACAGCCAATCAAGCTTTTATACAGTACAGTCACTCTTCAGTGAATTTTAATTTTTTTAAATTGATAGAGACCAGGTAAAATGCAATAGATACTCATTTCTTAATCATAGCACTAGCATAGGAACAACATTCAGAGAGGAAATTTTTGTTACTTTTTACACAAATGAATTTAGATCCATCCCCTGCTATGCAGGTGATGGTCAGGTATTTTCTGGTGGTAGTTTAGTCGCTAAGTCCTATCTGACTCTTATGACCCTGTAGACTGTAGGCTGGTGGGCTCCTCTCTCCATGGAATCCTCCAGGCAAGAATACTGGAGTGGGTTGCCATTTTCTTCTCCAGGGGATCTTTCTGACCCAGGAATCAAACCCGAGTCTCCTGCATTGTAGGCAGATTCTTTACCGACTGAGCTACGAGGGAAGCCTCTATTTACTTCCAAACTCTTCACATTATACCCTAAAGATTCAGTGTGGTCTGGGAATTCACCTTTATATGTTAACCCTTTTCAGTTAATTCTCAAACTTCTAATTATTCAGTGTCCTTCCCCATCAACATCTAACCTGTAAATTTTAGACATTTTCTACCAGAGAACCTTCTGTGCATTTTGATTAGAAGCCTGGCTTCCAGGGTTAGATGAAAGATACTGCATATAGGCCCTTGATAGGTAACCTGCCAAAGGTATTGTCTTAATCCTCAGTGTCCTTGGCATTTATGTATGCTAGCATGTTTGGCATATCTAGATATGTCTAGAATTTGGAAGTATTGACCCAAATGAGTAATTTTTTAAGATTCTGTTTTTCTAAAGTTGAATTTTTCATGATGAGCTTAAACTTAATAAGAATATAATCCACTTTTTGACTGTCATGGCATATAGTGTCTGGCTTGAAATTGTAGACAACATTTTCTCATTCTTGGTGCACTTAAGAGTACTATAAAACCTCAGAAGGGAGAGCATGTGGGATGATTCCTGATCCATTTCTACACTATGATATAAAATTTATGTGTATAAAACTATCCATAAAAACATGCTAATAAAATCAATCACAAATATAAATATACCCATGTAAATAACAAATATGGGCATACAGTCAAAGCAATGGCTGTTAAATAGGTTTTTTTTTCATATTTTGATGTACCTGAAATTGATTCAGGAATATTTGCATTGTATATAAAAATTTAATGTACCTTAAGTCTGATATTTTAATTGAGAATTACTGGATTTGTTAATTTTATATGAACCAATGAAGATATATATTTTAAATTTCTGAGAGTACAGTATCTTGGATTGTGTGTGTGTGTGTTTTAAGTTTGGATTGTTGTTGTTGTTGTTTAGTCACTAAGTAGTATCTGACTCTTGTGGCCCCATGGACTATAGCCCACCAGGCTCCCTGTCCATGGCATTTCCCAGGCAAGAATACTAGAATGGGTTGTCATTTCCTTCTCCAGGGGATCTTCCTGACCCAGGGATTGAACCCACATCTTGTATATTGATTGCACTAGGATTCTTTACCACTGAGCCACCAGGAAAACCCCTAAGATCATGTATCAGCTACAATCCAGAAGTTAACTTATAGTACATCACATAATAGCTTCACCTCAGTTACCAAAGAAGCAATAATTCAATCATGTGGATTTTTTTTTGTACAATCCTCTAAGTTATCAGACTTGATTTTTAAGCAATCCTAAAAATACTGGATTATCTTTTTATTATATATTTTTAAATCTAGAAAGATAATATTCTGAAATAAAGAAGTAAGATAAAACTAAGGTGTATTCAATTAACACACAGGGCTCAACAAGTCTAGATATCATTTTACTAAACTGGCAGCTGCCTGGCTCTACTCCAGGTTTTCTTTTGGCTAAAAACTCTTATGAGTTATCATGGTACCTATGGAAATATTTAAAAATGCTTTATAAAACTATGAATGCTCACAACTAAATTCACTGATAGTAAAACGCATGGCAGAAAAGTCCATTATTTGTGATTGCTAGTAATATTTTGCTTATGTTCACCAAAATAGTTATGACTTCCCACTGCTAAAGTGTTCTACTCCCACTTAAGCCTGTGACTAATTTCCTAAAGCGCAAAAGAAAAATGACAATTAAAAGATTAAAACTCAATAAAGATTTTTACTATTTGGATGCATAGCTATTATTGGCCAGTTTTCCAGTCCAAAGTTGAGTTTTACAGTTACATTTACATATGTATGAGAGCAGTTTAAAAACATAAAAATGTCAGTGTGAGTTGTATATTGAGAAACAAGTGTATTAACTGTAGAGACTAGGGTTGTATAAGAGTATAAGCTCTTTCAGTTATTTACCTTGTGATTCTTTCTGCTTTCTTTCAGTGCTATATTTTAATTAATAAGTTGTTAAAATCGCCAGGTCATTGATAATATATAAATGAAAGATGATGGAATTTTACAAAACCTCTTTTCTCTTTTAATATTTGTCTTATTTGACAAGAAGCTTAGTTAATTAGACAATAAATGAAAGGACCCCTGTGAATTCATAGGCTAAATCTAAACGCTGATGAATTGTTACTGGACAATAAACTCAAAATAATAAATCACCTCTTTATGAACTCTGGTAGCATTAACATTGCAAGGCACATTTGTTGAAAACTGTTTGTCTAATGGCTGCCCAAGAATAAAAATAAACTCAATTGTTCTTGGTTTCTCCATTAATCTTAGAGAATGCTCACTCTGATTGTATGGAATCTTCTGAAATATTTAGTTCTTGGGAAAACTTATGCTCCTACAGTTTCCTTTAATTTCCCTTCCAGTGGTCTCAGTTAAACATCAATTAAACATATTAAATAACACCTGCGTGTTTTAATAAACTTAACTCAACAAGGGGTGCTGTGTGAATAAGAAGCTCTTAGCATTCTTCTCCTCTGAGAGAATCACTGAACTCAGGAAGAGGTTGATGAATACAGTGTAAGTTGGACATTACCTAAGGCATGAAGATTTTTAAGTAGAGTAACAGTAAGTTTGTTATGTAAAGAGCAAGTTAAAATAGTTGAAAAATACTATGGAAATAGAAAATGAGAAGAAATTGTCAGAAATTTTAAATGTATATTTTGCTGTAAGTAATATATTGACATGAGACTCTAATAGTCAAATAAGACAGAATCTGTTTCATAGCCTTGAATTGTGAGAAGTTTTAATTATTGCAAAGAATGTCTCTTGGGAAATATTAGAAATTATTACAGAATTGTATTGATTAATTATATTAATTAGTACAGAAATGCATTACAGTGATATGCTGTGAATCTCTTTCTAAATGATTTTTAGAAAAAAGTTGGAAACCTATATTTTGCTGTCAATTCTTGTACTAGGTAAGCTTTCTCAGAATCTGATAAGCTTAATTATGTTGCCAAAGAATGATGCTGTGATGTTAAGCCATTCCTAGAGGTACAAGGTTTCTGCAGTTAGAAACAAAGAGGGTTACTTCAGTGAAATGAAATCAGAAGAGTGAGCTTATGTTATCTGGTTAGTCAACCATCAATAGCAATTCCATGGAAAAAGGATGTTATATTCCATGATTATCCATAGATACATATGAATATTATCCATAGATACATTTGAACTGTCAAATGAAGATGGCTCAAGTGATGCTAGATAATTTTAATACATTTGCATGTTAATCAGGACTTCCCTGGTGTCTCAGATAGTAAAGAATCTGCCTTCAGTGAGGGAGACCCTGGTTTAATCCCTTGGTCCGGAAGATCTGCTGGAGAAGGGAATGGCTACCCACTCCAGTATTCTTTCCTGGAGAATTCCATAGACAGAGGAGCATGGCAGGTTACATTCCATGAGGTCACAAAGAGTTGGACACGACTAAGTGGCTAACATTTCAACTTTTTTAAATATTGATCAAATATGTGAATATATTCTTCACAAGAGTGGATAATGGTGAATGTTACATAGACTTTCTCTGCAGTTTTGATTTAGATAATTATACCTAGAACTAAATATATGCATTTTTCCATCCTTCATAGATGTGTGCTACCATTTTGCCTTCTGTGTTTCTAAAATATTTTGATAATTTATTCATCACTTCATGGGAAATAGGGAAACAGTGGAAACAGTGTCAGACTTTATTTTGGGGGCTCCAAAATCACTGCAGATGATGATTGCAGCCATGAAACTAAAAGATGCATACTCCTTGGTAAGAAAGTTATGACCAACCTACATAGCATATTCAAAAGCAGAGACATTACTTTGCCAACAAAGGTCTGCCAAGGTCTAGCCTCAGCAGAGTCCAGGGATATCCTCTGGATGGACGACGTCAGTGAATGAAGAAAGATAGATAAAGAGATAAGGAAAGAGATGCGGGGTGACCAAGTTTTTTTGGTGAGTAAGGCCTATTTATTTTATTGGGGGGGGTGGCTTTTATACCCTGAGTTATACATACAGCAAGGTGAAAAATGCAGAGTCAACTCAACATTTTATCAGTAATAACTTCTATTGATATCAGGTTTCCTTTCTCAAGAGTCCCACTTTTTGTACATCATCTTTTGTTTTGGAGGCCTGTTGATATTTTATGACCTTTTTGATAAAAGTTGGTCAGCCAGAACAATGATTTTCCCTTAAAGTGTTTTTTTGTTTGTTTTTTGGTTTTTTTTTTTTTAATTCTTAGCCTGTGTCACCCTTAAAGTACAGAGTTACATTTTTATGGAGCAAAGATTCAGTGGGTTACAGCAAAGAAAGAACTTATTAACTCAAAGTCTAACTTATTAACTTAGCTAATGCTAAGGCTATTATTTGTTTTTTTTTACATCCTGACTATATGCACTCTCAGGAACACAATGGATAAGGGATGTGAGAACTTGGTGGCAAGCATAGGCTCAACAATGTTGCAAGAATCTAGATAAACTTGCCCAGTAAGCTAGAATGCTAACAAGGGGTTTGAAACACTCCTTTTATGCCCAGGAGGTTTATAAACCAAAGCCCTAAGTTAACTCTTTAGGTCAGGGACAGCCCCCTGCTAATGTCAGAAGAGCTGGTGAAAGACATAAAATAGTAAGACAGATACAGATTCTGGTTCGGGGGTAAATGCTCGAGCAGGTCCAGGGGGTCCGTCGAGTCCTGAGGCCTTGCTCATTAGGACTTTTCCACATGACCTTGTCATGGGTCGGATGGCCCAGGGATTACCTTGAGTCCTGCATGACCTTGTCACGGGTGGGATCTCCTGTGCTGGCTCCCGGCAAATGTCCATCTAGTCAAGGCTATGGTTTTTCCAGTGGTCATGTATGGATGTGAGAGTTGGACTGTGAAGAAGACTGAGCACTGAAGAATTGATACTTTTGAACTGTGGTGTTGGAGAAGATTCTTGAGAGTCCCTTGGACTGCAAGGAGATCCAACCAGTCCATCCTAACGGAGATCAGTCCTGGGTGTTCATTGGAGGGACTGATGCTAAAGCTGAAACTCCAGTACTTTGGCCACCTCATGCGAAGAGTTGACTCATTGGAAAAGACTCTGATGCTGGGAGGGATTGGGGACAGGAGGAGAAGGGGACGACAGAGGATCAGATGGCTGGATGGCATCAGGGACTCGATGGACATGAGTCTGAGTGAACTCCGGGAGTTGGTGATGGACAGGGAGGCCTGGCGTGCTGCGATTCATGGGGTCGCAAAGAGTCAGACATGACTGAGTGACTGAACTGAACTGAACTGATTCATTATAATAGTAATCACTAACATTAATATTGTGTTTGTGCCAGGCACTATTTATACACTTTATGTTATTTAATTCTGTAACTACACTGTGAATAGGGACTATTTTTATCCTCAGAAAATAAGTACAGAGAAAGTAACTTGCCTAAGGTCACAGGAATGGAAAGGAACATGATAAAACACGAGCAATCAGAGTGTGGAACCATTTCTGGAAATACTGTTAGAATTAGTTTGAAGCTCCACAAAAAAATCACAATGGAAATTAAAAAAAAAAACATTATCTGCAGAAGTCATATATAACTCCCTTTATCACTGACATTAAAGGTGTCAGTATATTTTTGGTTTCCTCTTGAAACAGCAAACCTTCATGAACATAATGGATATAAAACTCATTTTCTACACCGTTCCTAATCCCCTCTTCAATTTCTGATTTATCAAGGTGACAGTGAGGGAATTACCCCTCTGGAACAAGTTTATTTTGTTGCTATAGCTGAGGTCTCCTTTTGTGGCTTTGAAAGTTAAGACTGAACTCAGAAATGATAGAAAACTAGTTATTCACTCTCCTTACCTCACTATGCAGGTTTATCAGGATGTGTCTACATAAGTTTGACATAGCCTATATTTTCTTTTAAAGAAAAAAAAAACATGTGTTCTTGTTTATAAATACCATTACAGTGTCAAGTGACTATAGCAGTGAGAGACATTCAGTGTTTTCATTTACCAAATATCTTTTATATAATGAGGTAAAAAAATCCAGTCATCTTGATTTAGTTCCGTTACTGTCCAAAATAAAAGTATTGAGAAAGAGAGCTGCATACTTTGGGCAAATTCCAATACTCTTTTTGCCTTCTACATTTTCATTTGTGTGTGTTACTTAGAACCTCTGTTGTTAATGAAAACAAAGTTAAAAGCAAAGAACAAAAAGGTTAGACGTTTTCTAAGGCAGAGTATGAGCTGGCAAAAAGGGCACATAAAAGGCAGAGCTCAGTGCTGAGCCATGTGCTATTTTAGGGCAGCGCTAACTATGAAACAATGTGCTGAGCTGTAAAAGATGGCAAGTGCATACTACATTTCCAAGGAACATGCCCAGAAACAAGCATTTCAACCTTCCCTCCTTGTTTAGTAAGAATGAACTGCCTTTGAGCCCTCCATAGTAATATGTTACTTCTACAGGGTGCTTTTCAACTTTTCAGAGAATTTCCACATGTTATCTCATTTATTATAGAATTCTTAGGAAACAAGTGGGCATGGAGTCCCTGAGGGACTGCATGTCTTGGCTAAGGACCTACAGCTTGATGGTAGCAGAGACAAGACTGGAAGAGGGAAATGGTATAGGAAGAAGAAAATTAATTATGTAGAGAATCAGAGACATTCTGCAAATGCATATTACAAAATCTGAAGAAATGCCAAGCCATTAATTTGAATATTAGCAAATTTGTCTCCTGCTGTTTGCTTTCCCAAATTATACACAACACTGTAGCTTTAACTCACCTTAAATTGTTAATTACTGATTTGTAGCAATAATTTAGAGTTTCCCAGGTGTTTCAGTGGTAAACGATCTTCCTGCCAATCCAAGAGATGCAAGAGACACGGGTTCAATAATGCCTGGGTCAAAAAGGTCCCCTGGAGAAGGAAATGGCAACCCACTACCGGATTCTTGGCGGGTTGTCCCATGGACAGAAGAGCCTGGTGGGCTACAGCAATAATTTATGGATTATTATATGTCAGGTTGCAAATATATTGAATAGTATATCAGAAATTTAAATTTTCTTTGAAAAGATTGAGGCAATACATAAGTACCAAAATTTCATGTTTTTATTTCTAATTTATGTAAGTTAATGAACATACTTTCTTTGTCTTGCCTTCTCTGAGTTACTGCTCTTGTAGTCAGGAGTTTCACTTGCTGTGCTGTGTACATCAGGATTACATTTTCTCCTTTGTCAATCCCTAGAAAGAGTATTCTGTGTATTATCTTAGGAGGAAGCAATCATTTAAATAATCTTAAGATCTGACTTGAAGTGATGCCAATGAAAGTGCCAAATATTCTTGCCTTTCTCAGCTTCAACATTTTCTACCACTTAAGGTTCTTGATAATAAAAATGTAAAATATTCTACGTAATTAATTCCTAAATTACTACTTCACTGAAACTTTTTTTTATAAAAATTAGCAGGTACCAGACTTTGATATGATTGCTTATATTGAATCATATATACAATGTAATAACTAATGTCAAGTCTCTAGCCAATACAGAATTGATAGACCGAAGGAGTCAAAGCAATATAATTTTGCAGAAGGTAATTGCTATTTCTTCTAAGAAGAAGATCAGACTGCTGATCATGCAAAAAGAAAATCATAAGTCTCTTTAGGAGTAATAGTGTTAAAGAAGCGAATGTTAAGTTATTTCTTGAAAAACTTCCTGTTCCCTTGTTATAGCCTTTCACTTTCTTTTTCCTTTTGTAAAAAATTAAATTAATTAGTTTTTTTGGCAGCACTGTCTTTGTTGCTGCACACAGGCTTTCTTTAGTTGTGGCGAGGTGGGGCTCCTCTTCCCAGTGCTGCGCAGACTCCTCCCTTGTGGTAGTAACATGGGGAAGTCTCCTGGAGGGGGCGTGGGCTCTAGGCCAAGGGCTCAGTAGTTGTGGACTGGAGCTCAGTTGCCCTGATGGCACTTGGGATCTTCCCTTCCAGCATCGAATCCATGTCCCCTGCATTGGCAGGCAGATCCTAGCCACTGGACTACCAGGGAAGTCCAGCTTTTACTTTCTAAAGATGAATTCTGTATGGAGAGGGGAAATATATCTGAGTTAAGATAAATGCACAGTCTTTACATACACATACATGTATACACATATGCTTCGCCAGTGGCCAAGTGGTAAAGAATTGGCCCACAATGCAGAAACACAGGAGCATGGTTCAGTCCCTGGGTCAGGAAGATCCCCTGGAGAAGGAAATGGCAACCCACTCCAGGACTCTTGCCTGGAAATTGCCATGGACAGAGAAGCCTGGCAGACTACAGTCTGTGGGGTCTCGAGGAGTCAAGACATGACTGAATGACTGAGCACATACACATGCATACTCTGTGGGTAAAGATCTAGTTAGGTGCTCTCCTGGTACCTCAGCTGGTAAAGAATTGCCTGCAATGCAGGAGACCTCTGTTTGATTACTGGGTTGGGAAGATTCCCTGGAGAAGGGATAGACTATCCACTCCTGTATTCTGGGGCTTCCCTGGTGGCTCAGCTGGTAAAGAATCTGCCTGCAGTGTAGGAGACCTGGGTTTGATCCCTGGGTTGGGAAGATCCTCTGGAGAAGGGAAAGGCTACCTACTCCAGTATTCTGGCCTAAAGAATTCCATGGGCTGTACAGTCCATGGAGTTGCAGAGAGTGGCACACAACTGAATGACTTTCACTTTCACAGGTCAGTTATATTTCAATATCATTTCAGTCTTTCCTAAGTGTGCATTCTAAGTGCATATAACAAAACCTGAGAAGTAACAACAACAGAAAGAGTTGTATTCCTGATACCATTTTTATTATGCATCACTTATATGTTTTCTTATTTTAAAGTTGTGATTACCACAAATTTCTCATTTAATAATCAGATAATCAGCTTGACAAACACTTTAGTACTATAAATATTAATGTAACAGTTATACAGTAATAGCTAATACAGTTGGGCTGAAGACCAGGACAAGAAATTGGTGGCTTATGTATTTGAGCATTTCCAACCTCCCATTATTGATGGCTGGTAATGGTGGGAACAAAATGACCTGTTGCCAGAACAAAGTAATCCATCCTTATCATAGATAACAGGAACTTAAAGGGAGTGAATGGGACAAAAATAATATGTAAAGTAACTATAAAGTAAATACCTAAATTTGTTTACAACCTTTGCTTCTCAATTTAAGTCTTCCAACCCAAGTTGCTAGTGTTAACTATGGTTAGCATCAATTACCAAGGACTTAGCAGAGTCCCAATTATAGCATATGAAACATAATCTTTCATTATGAGCTTGTATTTCTAAAATCTTTGCAAAATTCGGATTAGAAAATCTTTTTTTTTCTTTTCTAAATAAACATAACTTTATACAAACAGATGTGAAGCACACCAAGCTTGGGCTTCATTCATTACTGAAATTTTATGATGGATACAAGGATCTGAAGCTTTTAAGACAACACTAACATAATTAGAAACTGGGAGTAAGGGGAATAGAACAGAACATCTTAATACTCCTTTCCTGCTTATTTGGGTCAGGTAGAAGTGGTGTATGTGGCCACACTTTGTTTTAAATGGTAGAGACTATTACAATTCTACAGAACTGTAATTCTTAACATAAGACCTCTTTTTTAATGAAGTGATTATAAATTTTGCTTGTATAAAAAAGCATTCCATTGAATTTTGTAATGGAATTAAGAGTTATATCTATATGTATCAAATCATTCAGTAGACTGAATTTTAAATATTTTATATTTATTTATATAAAATAAACTGAAGATAAGGCATGCAGAAGTTTTGATAATATGATGTGATGAATATTTCAAAGCACTTTTATAAGTTTACCAGCCTCTTAAATACACAGTCCACAGAATTCTCCACACCAGAATACAGGAATGGATAGCCATTTCCTTCTTCAGGGGATATTCCCAATCGAGGGATTGAACCGAGATCTCCTGCAATGCAGGTGGATTCTTTACCAGCTAAGCCACCAGGGAGGCCCTAAATATACACCCGTTGTCATTAATTCAAGCAAAAACAAGACCTCATGCTTTAAATTGTCTCTTGATTTGAAAGATTCTCTGGATAATTAATTGTGTCTGTTGTCAATAAGAACCTTAAGCTTTCTCTAAAAACTATCAAACTGGTTCTGTATTCATATCTAAATGTTATTGTATAATAATGATGTAGACAGTGGGAAAAGATTGGAATCTCATTGCTATTATTTACAAGTCTTAAAGGTTTAAATAGAGCCATAGCTTTTAGAGGCCATTTTTCTGGCATCAGAAGTTTCCAACTTTTGTTGGTCCATCCAGCCAGACTGTCACTCCATAAATTCACATTCATGGATTTTTTTTTTCTTTCCCCTGAATGGTAATACTCAGAACATTCCAGGAGACCAGAACATTAAGCTGGAATAAAACAATGAAGGTATTATCATCACCAAAAGAGCATTTTGAATTTTATTAGAAGAAACCAATTAGGATGTTATTTTCAAGCAAAGGGCTTGGCAAGGCTTCAGAAAGTTACTTTCCGGAGGCGGGTAGTGGTTTAGCTGGCACAGAGAGCAGATCTGTAGCTTAGAGTCTTGACAGCTTTAATGCACATGCAATTGGGTTTTTTTTTCCCTTTAAGCTGATTCTCCTAAAAGCCATGCTTCCTGCCACTGTTCAAAATAATTGCATCAATTCCATTTTCCATTAGTACTCAAAACCTGCTGATATGACTGGATTTTTAAAACCTTTGTGTGAAAATCTAATTATACATATTTTTCCAGGGGAATCTGATAATGCATATGATTCAGAAAGTTATATGTTTTATCATGATATCTAGCATAGATCTTTATACTAGTCATATACCTTGGTTATTCATTTAATTATATTCACTACAGTGGTATAAGCAATTTTCTATTATGGGAGGAAAAGAACATTCAATAGGTTCTATTTTGTTGAAGGACAAAGAATCACATATCAGTTTGCTACAGATAATAAAATATTTTGACTTCAGGTGGAAGGAAATGACTATCTCTCTTTTATCATGTCTATAATATCTATGTCCCTTTTATAATGTGCTTATTTTCAGCAGTTTGTCTTTATAGATATTTTATAATGATCTTCATTGATTTACTTTATCTTATATATTTCTACTTTTTTGATACTTATTTGAAACTTTTCTGTACTTATCATTATGTATAGACATTTCAGATATTACATTAGAAATTTTCTAATTTTTTCCTCACATTCCCTCTTTGTTTTTTTTTTTTTTCCTTTTTAATTGAATTAAGAAAAAGATCATGAAGCTTAGCCTGGACTTATTCACATAATGGTGAAAGCCTCAGACCAATGTCCAGATGGAACATGTAGCAGGAATTGAGTTAAAGATGGCCTGGAGTTAAGATGCATCACTCATATGTGCTTTGGAAATGAAATTTAGCACCATAGACACTTAGATGAAATTATTTTTAAAGCAATACCATCTTTGGTTTCCAAATTTTACAATAAATATTTGATGCTAAAGCAGAATTTTAACATCTTTGCTAAAATTGCTTCTGGGTTAAGAAAAAGAAAACTAGAATTTCAATAACTGAAGATAAGTTTGCTTATCATTAATAATAAAGCATGGATATTTTTAAAGATATATAAGTATCTGTTAAGTTACAACAGCATACATTATGTTCACCTTAAACTAGAAGCTTGAAAATCTAGTTAGAATTGATTGTTGGCAAATTGTGAGTCAATGTAAGAAAACAGCTTTCAGGCTTTTATAAATAATGTTATATCCACCTGTCTCTTACTTTTTACTCCCCACTCATCCACCCTACTTTGGAGAGATTCCACTAAATACATTGTTCAGTTTTTTAAAGAGACACGAAGAACTTCATTGAATTCCATGAATATTTTAGAGAACCTGCCTTGTACAATGTGATTGCTATATATATAGGTACAAAGAGAACTATGGCACAAATCCTGTCCTCATTGATCACCTATTTAGCCAAAAAGATAAGCCAAATATATAAATATTACACCAGGTACTACCTAATGTTCGCCAGAAAACAGGCACAAACAACTGATAGAAGATGCCAGTTTTGAAATAAAAACATTATGTTTACGTTGGTTTTAAAAATTGGCTTTAAACCCATTGTGGTTATTAATCATTCTGCAAACAGGGTTACAGTTTTATCATGGTTATAAACTGGATTGCGGAGGAGTTCAGTTGGAATGCAGAGGGAGAGGTTATTGCACTTCACCAGGGTTCTCTAAGCCTCTGGTACAAAACACTTTTGCTAGGCTTTGTTTTGTCTTGTTATTCACCTCCAAATCTCAAGCAGTGCCTGTGCAATGTAGAATCGTTATGAGTGATACACTGACAAATAGATTAGCATCGATTTGCCAAACTATCCTCAAATGCCCAGGGTATTTAAAATCCCCTAGACTCTATAGATGTGGTAGGGGTAGGGGACTATTTTCAGTCTTTTCCATTTCTCAGTTTCCAGATATCTCTCATTCTCTTATTTGATCTCTCTCTCCCCCCTCCTTCTCTCCCTCTCTCACACACATGCACACAGTGTTGGCCATATTTGAAGGATGGAATAAAGACATGAAGCAGCCTGCCTTAAACATCTAACTAAATAGATTCAAACTAAATAGCTCTTCACAAATATCTTCTGTTATGCACAAAAATGAATTCCATAATAGAGGTCAGAAGTTCGTTTCTCTGAGCTTTCATTCCTATCAGCAGTTTGCCATCTCACCATAAGAACTAGAAGACAGAAGAAATTAGACCAGGAAAAAAAAATCTATAAATCTACGTGTTTGAAAACACTGACTAAGTTAAACCCAAGAATTTGTGATAGTGATTCTCCATGTTGGCTACACATTCAAGTCACCTGGGAGCTTTAAAATTCTGATTCCAAGGCCACACCCAGACCAATGAAGTCAATATCTCTAGGGATGGGGTGTAGCCGCTATTGTCTTTAAACTACTCCAGGTGGCTCCGATCTGCAGTCATGTTTAGAGACCACTGCCTCCAAATCCCCCAAATTCAGTTTCTGTTAGAGAATGTGTACTCTCCAAGGAGCTTTTAACAGTAAAAGATAATGCTATTCAGTCTGTTGCTCTAATGGTTTCCAAAATAGAGTCTTTACTAAACATTGAAATATAGTCACTTTACTCAACAGTGGAGATTTTCATTGCCAGAGAAATCATCATTAGTGTAGCCACAGTGCTGCTTGAGTGTTCACTGCCTACTGAGTGAGCAGATGCCCTTCACTTACTTCTGTGTAAGATGTGAAAGTCATGTCAAAGTCATGACTTGGAAAATTATGTTCTGTTTCCTGTTTCCCTTATACTTTGAAGTGTAGTAACATCTCAGTGAGATTCTTGAAAGTCTAAGCTAGTCTTGACGTAGGTTATGGTCTAACCTAGAGCCTGATACCAAAAGAATTCAGTAAAGATCCGTACTGTTTCACAGACAATTTCATTTGTACGCATTTGTGCCTAAATGTGGGATAGCAGATTCTCTGAAGCCAAGAGGCCATCTATAATGGCAGTTGTAGGCAGAGTGGGAGTGGAAGATAGGGAGGGTTTCTTCTCAGAAAAAAAAAAAATCACCTATTGCAACAGGTCCTGATCTTTTCTGTATATCATTCTTTTTCCAGTCTCTTTAATGATGTATAGTAGATGCTTAATTAATTCTTAAAAGAATGAATGAATGATGTCTTCATTAGCAGTTTTAGAGAACTGGAAGGGAGCAGGAGTAGGTCAGGAAACAAAAATAGTGAATAAAACCCTTTCCAACTTTATGTTTCAGGATTATAAGTTGCCAATAATTCAAAGCGGACTTTCTTAATATGTTTTAACCTTCAATACCAAGTTATTATGGTAGGAATAAACTAAGCAATATTATGGGCAAGTCAAGAGTAAACAGAACACAAGCTGAGAACTTTAGATCTTTAAAAATGTCAGTACTAGGTGTGAAGGACATGTCAGGTTTACCTGTTCTTACTAAAATGACATGGGTTTAAAAATTTACTTGGCCATTGTCAGGAGCATTGTAGTATATGTTTACTTACCAATATGATGTCTTTCATTAAAGGTGAAATCGAGAAATACTCTTTTATGGACACTGTTAAGTTCAACACCTTAAAATGTATAGCATACCTCAGATGGGCAAGTTCAGAAAACATGTTTTTCTCATTGTATGCAGTTTAGGAAAGAAAAAAAAAAAAGGCAGCCATCTTATTAAATGAAACAACAAATTACATCTAGGACAGTGTGGGTTTTTAGAATTCTAGTCATATGAAGCTAAGATGTCATTATTTCCATGCTTCCACCTATAACTTTATTGATTGATCTTTAATGGAAAGGTATGCATCTTGCCTTTGAAAGAATTAGATTTAGTGTGCTCCTATTATTTAGGACTTTGTGGCAGGTCTTGCAAAGTACGTTGGGCAAAGCAAAGTAAGTGGGAACTGACAAGTAAGAAATAAAAGCTTAAAATATTTCCAGGAATAAATATAAACATTTGTAAGAATACAACTCCATGTGCATCAAAATGTAGGTTTCCCAACTGTATTTCTCTGAAAGTTATGAAAAATCACTTTGCTAAGTGGAAATTATTTCTGTAAAATACTAAAATAGCCACATTGATAAATCGTGGGGTCATGTACTCAAAGGTACTTTTAATTTTTCCTGGAGTATTTTGGTTTTTTGTTATCTTTGGAATATTGTTGTTAAATTTAAATTATCATTTAATTCTAATGACAGTTGAAAAAATTGCTTCACTATCTTATAATATCAGGTTCTTAATTGATTTCTGGAGTTCATCCACCAAAGTAAAGTGTGGTAATTCGTTGTACCACCCTCTTCAGCAGGCAAAACTATGACTCATTTCTACCACCCAATTATGCCAGAAGTGTTTAGTGCACTGTTATGAAATGAGATGTAATAGTTCAACATTTCACAATTTATGTTTGAGCCATTTGAACAGTGTCTGTGCAACATCTCTTTGCCTTTTCATACTGTTCATGGGGTTCTCAAGGCAAAAATACTGAAGTGATTTGCCATTTCCTTCTCCAGTGGACCACATTTTGTCAGGAGCTCTCCACCATGACCTATCCATCTTGGGTGGCCCTAAATGGCCTGGCTCATAGTTTCAGTGAGTTAGATAAGGCTGTGATCCATGTGATCAGTTTGGTTAGTTTTCTTTGGTTATGGTTTTCATTCTGTCTACCCTCTGATGGATAAGGATAAGAGACCTATGGAAGCTTCCTGATGGGAGAGACTGACTCTGGAATCTGAGTCTTGTTCTAATGGGCCAGGCCATACTCAGCAAATTTTCAGTCCAATTTTCTGTTGATGGGTGGAGCTGTGTTTCCTCCCTGTTGTTTGGGCTGAGGCCAAACTATGATAGGGGTAATGAAGGTAAAGGAAACCTCCTTCAGAAGGACTTATGCCCACACTGCTCTGTGCAGTGCCCCTGACCCTGCAGCAGGCCTCTGCTGACCCATGATTCTGCTAGATACTCCTGGATACTCACAGGAAAGTCTGGCTAAGTCTCTTTGAGAACACTGCTCTTTTTCCTGGATCCTGGTGAGCACAAGCTTTTGTTTGTGCCCTCCTAGAGTCTGGTTCCCCAGTCCCGTGAAAGTTCTATAATCAAATCCCACTGGCCTCCAAAGTCAAATTCCTGGGGGGTTCTTAGTCCCTTTGCCAGATACCCAGGTTGGGAAATCTGTTGTGAATCCTAGAAGTTTCTTAACAGTGCAAGAACTTCTTTGGTATAATTTTTCTGTGGTTTGTGGGTCGTCTGCTCAGGGAATGTATGGTAAAGCTAATGGCAACCTCCTCCAGGAAGGCTTATGCCACAGGCCACATGTTCCAGGTCTGTTGCAGCCAGAGGCAGTGTCCCTGTGGCAGGCCACTGCTGACCCATGCCTCTGCAGGAGACGCTCAAAACATGCAAAGGCAGGTTTGGCTCAGTCTCTTTGTGGTCTCTGGGTCCTGATGGACACAACGTTTTGTTTGAGTATCTTCTGAGCCTCTCTAACAGGTATGGGGTTTGATTATAAATGCAGTTTCATCCTTGCTACAATTTTGTTGGGGCTTCTCCTTTGCTCTTGGATGTGACATATCTTTTTGGTGGGATTCAACATTCTCCTGCCGATGGGTATTCAGCAGCAAGTAGCAATTTTGGAGTTCTTGCAGGAAAACATTAGTGCACATTCTTCTACTCTGCCATCATGTGCATATTTTTATTGACTATGCCAAAGCCTTTGACTGTGTGGATTACAATAACCTGGAAAATTCTGAAAGAGATGGGAATACCAGACCATCTAACCTGCCTCTTGAGAAATCTGTATGCAGGTCAGGAAGCAACAGTTCAAACTGGACATGGAACAACAGATTGGTTCCAAATAGGAAAAGGAGTACATCGAGGCTGTATATAGTCACCCTGCTTATTTAACTTCTATGCAGAGTACATCATGAGAAACGCTGGACTGGAAGAAATGCAAGCTGGAATCAAGATTGCCGGGAAGTTATCAGTAACCTCAGATATGCAGATGACACCACCCTTATGGCAGAAAGTGAAGAGGAGCTAAAAAGCCTCTTGATGAAAGTGAAAGAGGAGAGTGAAAAAGTTGGCTTAAAGCTCAACATTCAGAAAACGAAGATCATGGCATCTAGTCCCATCACTTCATGGCAAACAGATGGGGAAACAGTGGAAACAGTGTCAGACTTTATTTTTTTTAGGCTCCAAAACCACTGCACATGGTGATTGCAGCCATGAAATTAAAAGACACTTACTCCTTGGAGGAAAAGTTATGACCAACCTAGATAGTATATTCAAAAGCAGAGATATCACTTTGCCAATTAAGGTCCGTCTAGTCAAGGCTATGGTTTTTCCTGTGGTCATGTATGGATGTGAGAGTTGGACTGTGAAGAAGGCTGAGCACCGAAGAATTGATGCTTTTGCACTGTGGTGTTGGAGAAGACTCTTGAGAGTCCCTTGGACTGCAAGGAAATCCAACCAGTCCATTCTGGAGATCAACCCTGGGATTTCTTTGGAAGAAATGATGCTGAAGCTGAAACTCCAGTACTTTGGCCACCTCATGAGAAGAGTTGACTCATTGGAAAAGACTCTGATGCTGGGAGGGATTGGGGGCAGGAGAAGAAGGGGACAACCGAGAATGAGATGGCTGGATGGCATCATGGACTCTAGTGACGTGACTCTGAGTGAACTCCAGGAGATGGTGATGAACAGGGAGGCCTGGCGTGCTGTGATTGATGGGGTGGCAAAGAGTCGGACACGACTGAGCGACTGAACTGAACTGAAGGGAAACAGTAGAATGGGAAAGACTAGGAATGTCTTCAAGAAAATTAGAGATACCATGGGAACATTTCATGCAAAGATGGGCACAAGAAAGGACAGAAATGGTATGGACCTGACAGAAGCAAAGAATAATAACAGGTGTGAAGAATATACAGAACAACTATACCAAAAAGAAGAACTATACCAAAAGACCTTAATGACCCAGATAACCACAATGGTGTGTTCACTCACCTGGAGCCAGACATCCTGGAATGTGAAGTCAAGTGGGCCTCAAGAAGCATTACTAAGAACAAACCTAGGGGAGGTGATGGAATTCAAGGTGAGCTATTTCAAATCCTGAAAGATGATGCTGTTAAAGTGTAGCACTCAATATGCCGGATATTTGAAAAATTCAGCAGTGGCCACAGGACTTGAAATGGTCAGTTTTCATTTCAATCTCAAAGGAAGGCAGTGCCAAGGAATGGTCAAACTGTCACACAATTGAACTCATCTCACAGGCTAGCAAAGTAATGTTCAAAAATTCTCTAAGCCAGACTTTAATAGTATGTGAACTGAGAACTTCCAGATACTCAAGCTGGATTTAGAAAAGGCAGCGGAGCCAGAGATCAAATTGTGAATATCTTTTGGATTATAGAAAAAGCAAGGGAATTTCAGAAAAACATCTACTGCTTTATTAACTAGGCAAAGCCTTTGACTGTGTGGATCTCAACAAGCTGTGAAAAATCCTTATACAGATGGGAATACCAGACCACCTTACCAGCCTCCTGAGAAATCTGTATACAGGTCAATAAGGAACAGCTAGAACTGGACATGGAACAACAGATTCATTCCAGATTGGAAAAGGAGTTTCCAAGGCTGTATATACAAGGCTGTATATTGTCACCCTGCTTATTTAACTTATATGCAGAGTACATCCTGTGAAATGCCAGGCTGGATGACACACAAGCTGGAATCAAGATTGCCAAGAGAACTATCAATAACCTCAGGTATGCAGATGACACCACCCTAATGGCAGAAAGCAAAGGAGAACTAAAGAGTCTGTTGATGAAAGTGAAAGAGGACAGCAAAAGCTGGCTTAAAGCTCAACATTCAAAAACAAAGATCAGGGCATGCGGTCCCATCACGTCATGGCAAATAGATGAGGAAACAATGGAAACAGTAAGAGACATTAATTTTGGGGCTCCTAAGGCACTGCAGATGGTGACTGCAGCCATGACATTAAAAGACATGAGCTCCTTGGAAGAAAAGCTGTGACAAACCTAAACAGCATATTAAAAAGCAGAGACATTACTTTACCAAGAAAGGTCCATCTAGTCAAAGCTATGGTCCCTTGGACTTCAAGGAGATCAAACCAGTCAATCCTACAGGTAATCAGTCCTGAATATTCATTGAAGGACTGATGCTAAAGCTGAAACTCCAATACTTTGGCCACCTGATGCAAAGAACTGACTCATTAGAAAAGACCCTGATGCTGGGAAAGACTGAAGTCAGGAGGAGAAAGGGATGGTGGAGGATGAGATGGCTTGATGGTATCACTGACTCAATAAACATGAGTTTGAGCAGGCCCAGGGGTTGGTGATGGACAGGGAAGCCTGGCGTGTTGCATTCCATGATGTCACAGAGTCAGACACAACTGAGTGATGAACTGAACTGTGAGCTGCAAAGGTGATATGATTTTGGATCACAACAAACTGTACAAAACTCTTGAAGAGATGGAGATATCAGCCCACCTTACCTGCCTCCTGAGAAACATCAAAGGAGTACATCAAGGCTGTATATTGTCACCCTGCTTATTTAACTTATATGCATTGTATATCATGTGAAATGCTGAGCTGAATGAAGCACAAACTGGAATTAAGATTACCAGGAGAAATATCAATAACCTCAGATACACAGATGACACCACCCTTATGTCAGGAAGCCAAGAGGAACTTAAGAGCGTCTTGATGCAGGTGATAGAGGAGAGTGAAAAAATTGGCTTAAAACTCAATATTCAAAAAATTAAGATCATGGCATCTGGTCCCATCACTTCATGGCAAATAATGGGGAAACAATGGAAACAGTGAGAGACTTTATTTTCTTGGGCTCCAAAATCACTTCAGATGCTGACTTTAGCCATGAAATTAAAAGACACTTGCTCCTTGGAAGAAAAGCTATGACAAACCTAAACAGTGTATTAAAAGGCAGAGACATTACTTTGTCAACAAAGATATGTGTAGTGAAGCTGTGGTTTTTCTAGTAATCATGTATGGATATGAGAGTTGGACTATAAAGAAGGCTGATTGCCGAAGAATTGATGCTTTTGAATTGTGGAGTGGGAGAAGACTCTTGAGAGTTCCTTTGACAGCAAGGAAGTCAAACCAGTCAATCCTAAAGGACATCAACCCTGAATATTCATTGAAGGACTGATGCTGAAGCTGAAGCTTCAGTGTTTTGGTCACCTGATTCAAAGAGTCGATTCATTGGGAAAGACCCTGATGCTGGGAAAGATTGAAGGCAGAAGTGAGTGACAGAGAATGAGATGGCTGGATGGCATCATCAACTCAATGGACATGAGTTTGAGCAAACTCCAGGAGATAGTGAAGGACAGGAAGCCTTTGGTGTTGCAGTCCGTGAGATCGCAAAGAGTCCAGACACAATTGAATGACTGAACAACAAATATTTTGCTAAATATTACCAGACAAAATAACACTGCCTGGAGCATATGTATCAATGTGTACATAAATTTTTGTTTTATTATTATTAAGTATTATGACATCTTTATCTTTGTTTCTGTTCTTATAATGGAGCTCAGTGTTACTCATCTTTAACAAAAATTATTTCATGTTTAGCATTTGGGTTTATATATTTTTCACTTTTTAATCTTGGAGATTATCTAGAAAAAGTAAATCTTTTGGAAATGGTCAGCATAAACTATATCTAAATGCTCCCTTTGTTATTCTTTTGACAGTTGGCAGGAGTTTTAGCAAGGCATGTTAAGCTGTAACTACAAAGAAAATAATACAATTTCCAAGTTCATGAAAAGTTTAGAAAGTTATGTATTCGTTCACACATAACTTAGGTACTGTCTGACTATACTATCAATAAGTAAAGGTACTGCATAGCAAACTAAAAAAATCTTCATTTAAAATTCATAGTCAAAGTAGCACATAGGTTTAATCTTTAAACTGTAAATGCAGCAAGCTTGTTCTCTTAGCCTGAATTTCCATTCAACTCTGTTTTCCTCAGAATCAAATCTTACAATCAGTTAATTAGCTTCACACTGTTTTCCGGCATTTGTCCTTAGCTAGTTATCTTTCTTCTCTTTGCGTTTCCTGATTCTCGTTCCTCCCTTCTTTACCTCTGAACACTCTTCCATCTGTGTGCTCTGTCATGTACATGCCTGCTCATTTTCGCATTCCCTTCAGTTTTCTTCTCTGGTGTTCTTGTAGGGAGACTGAAATTGACCTAGACATGCAGCTAAGTCTGAAGACTGTGGTCTAAAACTTACCTAAGCAACCATTTTGCCACTAAATCTTCTACAGCCTCCAGCCCCCACCAAAAGGAGGACCTTCTTTCCCTCTGGGTATCTCCTTATTCCTCAAAGAACAAAAAGAAAAGAATGTTGACTCTTAATGGATATTTTGTTTTTTATGTTTTGGTGAAAATTCATGAGTTTAATATTGCCATTCAATGCCCTACATCCCCATACTCTGATGCACAAGCCAGGAATCAAAAATGAATAGTTCATCTGCCTTCCAACTCATTTTAGATCTTTATTTTTTAAGGAAAATTTCCCTTTTAGTAGGTAGTAAAAATAAAGATCTAAAATGAATTGTGCAAGAGTGAAAAAGTTGGCTTAAAATTTAACATTGAGGAAACTAAGATCATGGCATCTGGTCCCATCACTTTATGGCAAATAGATGGGGAAACAATGGAAATAAGAAGAGACTTTATTTTGGGGGCTCCAAAATCACTGCAGATGGTGACTGCAGCCATGAAATTAAAAGACGCTTGCTCCTTGGTAGAAAAACTTTGATCAACCCAGACAGCATATTAGAAAGCAGAGACATTACTTTGCTGATAAAGGTCCATCTAATCAAAATGAAAGTGAAAGTGAAGTCGCTCAGTCATGTCTGACTCTTTGCAACCCATGGACTGTAGCCTACCAGGCTCCTTCCTCCATGGGCTTCTCCAGGCAAGAGTACTGGAGTGGGTTGCCATTTCCAGGGGATCTTCCGGGTGATCTTCCCAACCCAGGGATTGAACTCAGGTCTCCTGCATTCCAGGCAGATGCTTTAACCTCTGAGCCACCAGGGTTTTTGCAGTAGCCATGTATGGATATGAGAGTTTGACTATAAAGAAAGCTGAGCACTGAAGAATTAATGCTTTTGAACTGTGATGTTGGAGAAGACTCTTAAGAGACCCTAGGAATTCAAGGAGGTCCAACCAGTCCATCCTAAAGGAGATCAGTCCTGAATATTCATTGGAAGGGCTAATGCTGAAGCTGAAACTTCTATACTTTGGCCACCTGATATGAAGAATTGACTCCGTTGAAAAGACCTTGATGCTGGGAAATATTGAAGGCAGGAGGAGAAGGGGACAACAGAGGATGAGATGGTTAGATGGTATCACCAACTTGATGGACATGAGTTTGAGTAAGCTCCAGGAGTTGGTGATGGACAGGGAAGCCTGGCTTGCTTCAGTCCATGAGGTTGCGAAGAGTTGGACAAGACTGAGCAACTGAACTGAAAAGGGAAATTAGAAGGCGAAGGGAAGAGAATTACCTCCTTTCAGAGCATATAGGCCAGTGAATTAGTTGGGCCATGCAAGCTGCTGGATGGTTGTGTAGCCCCATGCTGCCGTATGGGGTCTGTGTGACTCTGTGTCTCTCTCACCCCCATCTCTCTCCAAAGGCCATGTTCTCCTCAAGCCTTGCTGCCTTACCAGAGTCTTATCAGATCTCCACTTTTGAGAGGTTAGGAAGAAGCCTAATACAAAATAAAAGTTGGCATAAAAGGAAAAGCAGCCAAGATGCAGGCTAGTTGTGTTGCAAGATGACAATACTAGAGTAGACAACACAGAAGTGATGGTACTTCTAAAGGAACAGCTGCTAGGGTGGATAGAGCATCATGAGAGAGCCAGTCAGCTGTCAGAGCTACTTGTGTACTCCAGCGAGGCCCAGTTCACTGTTGGGCTGATACAGGTGGTTATAAGATGACTTTTTATGTTTCCTTTCTATCTTTCCTATATATTTTTCTATTTAGATCCTTGTACAAAAGGTAAACTGAGATATACCTGTTTTTGACATTAAGTATATGACTGTGTGTGTTCTTAGTCACTCAGTTGTGTCTGACTCTTTGCAACTCCGTGGCCAGTAGCCTGCCAGACTCCTTTACCCTCTGAGCCACCGGGACTTAGCAACTGAACAACACAACAAACTTTATTTATATAATAGTATCATATGCCTAAAGATCGGTTAATTTAAGAGTGAATTGTATAAGAAAACTTTTTAAATGACGGCAATTGAAACAATTGATTTTTGTAGGATAAACTTTGCTTTAGATAGCCCTAGATTGAATCATCCTTCCATTTTCCAGTTTACAGAAATATTTTAGAAAATGACGTAACTGTTTGGATATTTAACAGGAGACTTTTTAGGTGTTCTGCTCTGTATTTTTTAGTGTCCCTCATTTTTCTAGATCTAGGTAATTAAAAGATTGCATGTATTACTAGACCCTTTTTGTTTAAACTTAATCTCTACAATTTTCTAATCATTCATTGCTAATGTATAGCTTTATGAGCATGTTAAAAATTTGGATTTTTTTTATTTATCAGTGATTAGAATTTCTGTATATTCTTATTTAACACCTTTATGAAAGTTTTCCACTTTTTGAGCAAAGAGATACATTTTTAAAGTTAAAAGATTGCTGTATCTGAACACTGGATGCAGGGAACCCTGCCCTGCTTTGTCAGTTTACATAGGGAAAACTAATGAGGCTATAAAGAAATACTATCTGTTTTATTAGAACTTTTTACTAGTGAAACAGCTGGAAAAATAGAGTTAGTCGGCTGGCTTCCATTTTCCATTGCTTTCTGCCCTTTAAATTCAGGTTTCCTCTTGTTCATGACCACATGCTCACCACACACAGACTCCTTAGTTTGTTACTTTAAGCCAACAGAGATTAAGCACCATTAGTAAAGACTAGTTTAGGAAAGGTTTTAACTAAAATAAATGGCACTTTCAAAGAGAATCTTGATTTATGGAATTTGTGTATGTGTGTGTCTGGGTAAATCAGTAAGGAAAAAATCAGATCATAGTGGTTGGGCTGAGTGCCATTAGTCATTGAGACATGTTTTCTGTTGCAGTCTTATTTGTAGTAAAAATGTACAGTTTAATTGTAGTAAAAATGCAGCTTTGCACAGCGGCAGTATTGTAGCCAATGACGTTCATCAGAGGCAAGACTATTGCTAATTGAAACTAACTGTAGTAAAAATGCTTAGTAGCAGCCTAGTGACCAGAAAGAATATGTATCACTTTACTATATTTAGAATCAGAATTTTATTGCTGAAAGGGAAATTAGATATCACTTAATCTGGCCTTTTATATTATAACTGAGACTCAAAGAGATTAAATGTCTTGGTTAGTAGGTAGAATAAGTAGAATTGGGGTATACTTGTTAATTGCAGATCAGAGAAGGCAATGGCACCCCACTCCAGTACTCTTGCCTGGAAAATCCCATGGACGAAGGAGCCTTGTAGGCTGCAGTCCATGGGGTGGCTAAGAGTCAGACATGACTGAAGCGACTTAGCAGCAGCAGCGGCAGTTAATTGCAGATAGCATTCCCACATCATCACTCTCTTTTCTACCTATCCTCTAAAAGGGTATATGGAGAAACTGGAAATTCAGTGTGAAGGAAGATGAGAGAAGATAAGAGTGGAGCCGACCAGGCTTTTAAATACATAATTGTGAAAGGTAAACTGACACCAATTAATTAGGAACTTTGGACTAAAAACAAATGAAAATTACTTGATTTAAAAAAATACCTATTATTTGCAATTTGATTTCAAGAAAGATGAAATTAAAGCATTGATAGTCATCTGCCTCCAAAAATCCATTAAGTGCTAATTAGCTGTTATCTGAGAAGGTCCAAATCTCTCTACATTGGAAACTTGCTGTTTAGTGAAATATATGACTTAAAAAAACATACACAAAAAACATCTGTTGGTAGAAACATACATCCATGATCTCTACATTTCTGAAAAATCAACATATTTATTGTAGGAGAAAATCAGAAAAAGCAAATTGTGTAAGTTTAATTCTAACAAACATACTACTGTAATGATAATGTGAAATAACTATAAAGCATATGAAATACAGTTTATATTCCACTTTACTTGGGAGACACAAAAATTTTCTTTTTATTTTACATGTATCTAAATTTAATTCACTATGCTTTTTAAAATACTCTTTACCAATAGATGTCAACACATTAAATAAGAAAAATCAATATATTCTAATACACTCTGTTATGCAACTGCCACAAGAAAATTGTAATTCACAACATTCAGAAACCGGTCTGAAATATTTGTACTGTCTACCAAGGGGAAAATTATCTCATTGTTGTACTATAAATTGCATATTTATTTCATAGCAGTAGCAAAAATGGGTTATCTTTGAGAGGTAGGGTTAGTTTTCTCAGCATTCATGTGTGACAAAGGCTAAACATCAAATGAATCATAGCAGTAGTATTCAAAGAACAGAAATGTCTTCAGTTACCTTTCAGTCATGGTACAGCATTAAAAGTCTTCTAACTTTTAAGGATTTGTTTACATTAAAAGTGCTTGGCTATTTCATAATGACTAACTGGCAATTTAAGCTAATTTTTTGATAGAGTGGTCTTTCTTTAGTTTTTAGGAATTAGCTGATATATTCTGGAGATTATGTTAATATAATTACCTAAATTATTCATGAAATCTCAGAACAAGAGACTACATCAGTACAGGATGAAAACTAACACAGTTCATAATGGTATGTATGAATCTGACATGTCCCTTAGCCTTTCAATATATTTCCTAATTTAAAATATTCTGATTGAGAACCTACCACATTTAAGGCATTATATCCACTGTTGAGTAGAATATCAGTAAATGACTGATTTCTTGCTTTCCAGGAATTCACAATCTCATTAAGAATATGAAGAGAATAATAACTATAGAGCAGATGACATTGTTTGTGATTAGTGTTGGAGGCTAAAGAGATAAGGAAAAAAATGAAAGTGGGGATATAAAATCTGAACTTTAGCTGAACCCTGAAGAAACAATACAGTTTAAGAATATATAACCAAGAAAGATGGTAGAGAGGGCATCTGATAGACAGTGGTATAGAAATCAATTCCTCAACTCAATCTGTGTGAGTCTAAGACATCATGTGATGAATTTGAACAATGTTGACTATAGGGATTAGGATGAAATGGGATTGGAGAAACTAACCTGGCTAATATGTGGTCCTATTGATGAGGCTGGTTGCCATAGCAAGGCAGTTGTGTGGAATTCAAGGTACAACAAAAGGAGAATGAAGCACTAGGCAGGAAATCAATGTAAACGGAACTAGTGAAAGGAATTATTATGATTTTTAAAAAGTAGAAACTCTGGGTATCACATTATATGCCTCTTCCTCATTAATTATCTAATGAAAGAGTTTAGGTACAAAAGATTTCATAAGGTTTAGTACAACTTCAGACTATCCAATGCAGCACCATTCCTAGCTTCCATCCCTTTCTGGAGAATTGTAGAGTAACCAATAGTCAATGTCAAAATACCCTTTCAGAATAAAATTACAAGAAATATAATATTTTTCTTGTTAGAACAATAAAAAGTGGAGAAAAAGATAATATAGCCACACATTCCAAACTTTAACAGTGGAGGTAGTTATTCAGAGTAGGAGTTTTGTTGGGAACTTGAGCAGATAAAGAACAAGGTACTTAACACCTGAATCATGAGAAATGCTTGTTTTTAAAAATGCATTTTAGCTAGCATGTTTTTTAATAATCTATATTTATGAAAAATGATTTAGTGGCTAATACTCCTCAACCCCAAAAATATCACTGCCCCTATCTATTACATGTAGGATATTATCTTGCTCTTTTTCCCTTCTGTTTCAAAGTGTTTTAGTGTATCATTTTCCTATCATGTCTAGGACCTACTTCTATCTCCCTTTAGACATTGTACACACTTAACTTAATCACAGGTCTATAATAAGAAGCAGAGAATTGTCTCAAAAGAAGAAAACATCATGACTGTCTTTGAAATATTGTGCATATACCCCCAAGGGAAGAATCCATGTAAGTGAAGGATATAAATTATTTTAGTTAATAATTTTAGTTAATAATTTAGTTAATAATTTTAGTTAAAATTTAGTTAATAATTTTAGTTAAAATTAAAACTGATTTATAAATACAATTCAATAATCTGTCCTGTCTCCTATAAAAACACTGATAGGTAATCAACTTTATGAAATATCACAGAGAACTGCAAGATGAATTAAATGTCAAAGTGGTCTTAGTGAATTTGTACAGTGATAGTTTATTGTCTCCTGTAAATATATTACCTACACAAGCCAGTTATTTTATATGTGATTCTAAAGTAGTACCATTATGCTGAGTGTTTATATGTTTAAATGAAACAGCCTACTTTGGGTTCCCTGCTGGCTCAAGTGGTAAAGAATCTGTCTGCAATGTATGAGACCCAGTTCAATCCCAGGGTCAGGAATATCCCTAGAGAAGGGAATGGCTACCCACTCCAGTGGTCTAGCCTGCAGAATTCCAAGGACAGAGGAGCCTGGTGGGTTGCCATCCATGGGATCACAAAGAGACAGAGACACCTGAGTGACTAACACTTTCAATTTGATTACCAATGGAAAAATAAATGGAGGAATATATGTACTTTAAAAATATTAACTGTTTCAGATTTTTGATAATGTTATTATCCTAACCATATATTACTGTTAGAAAGATCAGAGAAAAATAAATTTTCATAGTTGATCGCTATTGCTTGAATTCCACAACTACAATATCTAATGCTTTTTACGTTCAAGGGTAAATGTAGTAGTAATACTATTTACTAGTTAGCATGGGGAAAATATTCTTCATTTAGGGAAAGTGTAATATTTCAGTTATCTGGAGAATATTTTTATATAAGAAGGCAAAATTACTAGTCTTTGTCACTTTGTAATTTCTAGTTTGATTTTGAGTATTGTATTTAGCAGAAAAGTTAGGACTTTTTTTCCCAGAACTTAAGAAAACAGTTTGCATAATTTTGTTTGTTCTTTAAGGAAATTTGGCACTTCCTTCTTTGAATATAGTTTTATCAATTTATCTTACTCATGAACGTTATTTAAAAACAAGGGAAAAAGCATGAAAAGGAGGCATATTTATGCCTGCTTGTTTTCTTTGCTTTTTCTGTTCTCTTTCCTCATTCCCATTCCATTCTTTGTATCCCAAATTACTTGAAGACTTCATGTGTGTAATGTGATGGGTGAAGTCCATGAAGATAAGCTGGTTCTATAGACTGTTACTACTACAGAAGTAGTTGAGATATCATGAGGAGGAAGAAAAGTGGGGAGATTCATTCTGCAACAGGTTGTGCATGGTGAAGAGGGACAGTTATCAGGAGTTTGGACTCAAAGGGATAGAGAGAAAATATGGCAGAGGGTTTCAATGATTGGTAAGACCCCCTCCTATCTCACTCATAGACTATTTGTAAATTTGCTAAGTACCACAGATGCTAAATGTGTCCAAAATTTCAGTGGAAGCCAACAAAAAGTTGAAATTCACAAGCCTTATTTTACATAGTGTAGATGCATGCTGATTGTTCTGAACCAACAGGTGAAAGAGAAAAAACACAACAGAATTTGTTGTAGAATTCCTAGATTTATAACTGTATCAACCCTGGAAAAATGGGGTCTGAAGCAAGATTCACCACATCTTGTAAGTGCAGAGAAGCCTCAGGTAATATATAGATCATGTGGGTATATACCTGTCAAACACTGACATCCAGTACTGCAATGATCATAAAATAATAGCATTGCACCTCAATAACACATACATTTGCTGCATTAGGCATTTCACTGTTGCTTTGGATTTTGGAGGAAGTAATAATATGCTAGAAGAATTGATGCTTTTGAACTGTGGTGTTGGAGAAGATTCTTGAGAGTCTCTTGGACTGCAAGGAGATCCAACCAGTCCAATTCTGAAGGAGATCAGCCCTGGGTGTTCTTTAGAAGGAATGATGCTAAAGCTGAGACTCCAGTACTTTGGCCACCTCACGCGAAGAGTTGACTCATTGGAAAAGATTCTGATGCTGGGAGGGATTGGGGGCAGGAGGAGAAGGGGACGACAGAGGATGAGATGGCTGGATGGCATCACCAACTCGATGGACGTGAGTCTGAGTGAACTCCGGGAGATGGTGATGGACAGGGAGGCCTGGCATGCTGTGATTCATGGGGTCGCAAAGAGTCAGACATGACTGAGCAACTGAACTAAACTGAACTTAACTGAGCTGGAAGTGAATATCATATGGCCTTTGATAGTATTTGTCTAAAGCCTTGTCAGAATCTAAACTTTCTCTATGGAGACGTTTCTCTGATACTGAGCTTTTGGTTCTTCTTTGATGTTTTTGGAACTCCATGAATTTTGTAGTGTGCCAGACTAGCTGGTGAAGGTTCACTTACTACTGAACATGTATATTTCCGCCTTCAAACCAACAGATTAAAAAAGTAGAAAGTATATATAATAAAATAACTCAGCCAAACCTCAAGTGAAGAGCAACTTTGGTCATTTTTGAGTCTTTAGATTTAGTTGTTTATAAATGGTTTCCAAAGTTTATTTTACCAAGTGCCCTTTCAAGATTTTAAGTTTTCTGAACTTACTTTCATTTCTTTATACACTCTTAAACTTAGCATTAATTTTTATTGAGCTTTATGGAGAAGGCAGTGGCACCCCACTCCAGTACTTTTGCCTGGAAAATCCCATGGACGGAGGAGCCTGGTAGGCTGCAGTCCATGGGGTTGTGAAGAGTCCAACACTGAGTGACTTCACTTTCACTTTCTTGCAGTGGAGAAGGAAATGGCAACCCACTCCAGTGTTTTTGCCTGGAGAATCCCAGGGACGGGGGAGCCGTCTATGGGGTCGCACAGAGTCGGACATGACTGAAGCGACTTAGCAGCAGCAGCAGCATGGTCTATATAGAAAAGAGTGCTAGAAGTAAAGGGAAAGATATCTTTGGAACTTTGAAAGACTCTTCCTTAAGAAAACATTTGCCCCTATCAACCACGGAGGAGATAAAAATTCAAAAAAAGCTTTCTTTTTTTCTTTGCCTTGCTTGAGCCATTGTAAAATTTTATCCAAAAGTGATAGCAGCGGATATTAAAAATCTATCTACTGAAAATGGGATAGATTAAATTGAACAAGTGCCCAGATTGTCAAACACAACAGACATTTTAACCACAGTGTAAATGCCTTCAATATGCCAAACTTCTAAAAACAAATAGTTTCCCCCTAACACACGTCTAATCTGATTCATTTCTGAACATTTTAATTACTTTTCCCAATTATGAGGACAATAGACTACATATGAGAGAAGCAAGCATTTGAAAAATGAAGAATATGCCTTCTAATTGTGCATAAAGTTGCCAAAGTTATGATTTGAATGATTGTTCACCCACTCTCAACTCCACACGGTTGTCTTCACTGAATTAGTTATTTGTGATTGTGCTATTTAAAATTGTCATACATGGAAAAATATTTGTATCATTGGACATTATTTAGGAGGGTACTGCAAATAAATCATTTTTTCTTTTTACAGTATATTAATAGAATGTGTCCTCATTTTTGTCATCATAGTTAAGATATGCTTAAGATAAATATAGCTCAGCCTTTAAAACACCATGCTCTATTTGGAAATGTATATAATTATTTTGATTTATTTTATTTTATCTAAAATAATATGGAAAAACTGGCAGACTCTATTTTTTTGGCCTCCAAAATCAATGCAGATGGTGATTGCAGCCATGAAATAAAAACATGCTTACTCCTTAGAAGAAAAGTTATGGCCAACTTAGGTAGCATATTCAATATCAGAGACATTACTTTGCCAATAAAGGTCTGTCTAGTCAAGGCTATGGTTTTTCCAATAGTCATGTATGAATGTGAGAGTTGGACCATGAAGAAAGCTGAGCACTGAAGAATTGATGCTTTTGAACTGTAGTATTGGAGAAGCCCTTGAAAGTCCTTAGGACTGCAAGGAGATCCAACCAATCCATCCTAAAGGAGATCAGTCCTGGGTGTTCACTGGAAGGACTGATGTTAAAGCTGAAACTCCAATACTTTGGCTACCTGATGCAAAGAACTGACTCATTGGAAAAGACTCTGATGCTGGGAAAGATTGAAGGCAGGAGGAAAAGGGGATGACAGAGGATAAGATGGTTGGGTGGCATCACTGACTCAATGGACATGAGTTTGGGTAGACTCCAGAAGTTGGTGATGGACAGGGAGGCCTGGTGTACAATATTCCATGGGATCGCAAAGAGTCGGACACGACTGAGTGACTGAACTGAACTGAATATTTATTATAACTAATAATGCATAATATATTTGTAACCATGCTTCCTTAAGGATACCTTTTGCAGGTTAGACTAAATTATCATTTCAAGCCAATATAACAGATGCCAGATCTGTTACAGGAATGTGAGGTAATATAAGAAAGAGGAAATTCCTATGTTCTGTACTAAAAGATGGCAAATAGATGGGAAAACAGTGGAAACACTGTCAGACTTTATTTTTGGGGGCTCCAAAATCACTGCAGATGGTGACTGCAGCCATGAAATTAAAAGACGCTTACTCCTTGGAAGGAAAGTTATGACCAACCTAGACAGCATATTAAAAAGCAGAGACATTACTTTGCCAACAAAGGTCTGTCTAGTCAAGACTATGGTTTTTCCAGTGGTCGTGTATGGATGTGAGAGTTGGACGGTGAAGAAGGCTGAGTGCTAAAGAATTGATGCTTTTGAACTGTGGAGTTGGAAGACTCTTGAGAGTCCCTTGGACTATAAGGAGATCCAACCAGTCCATTCTAAAGGAGATCTGTCCTGAGTGTTCTTTGGAAGGACTGATGCTAAAGATGAAACTGCAATACTTTAGCAACCTCAGGCGAAGAGTTGACTCACTGGAAAAGACTCTGATGCTGGGAGGGATTGGGGGCAAGAGGAGAAGGGGATGACCGAGGATGAGATGTTTTGGATGGCATCACTGGCTCAATGGACATGAGTTTGAGTGAACTCTGGGAGTTGGTGATGGACAGGGAGGCCTGGCATGATGCAATTCATGGGATCGGGAAGAGTTGGACACAACAGAGCAACTGAACTGGAACTGGTACTAAAGAAAATCATGAATAATAATTATTTGCAAATTTATTTATAACACATAAGGTGATTGATTATATGTAACACAGGGTATATAGAATTGATATTGAGACCTAATTCTAGTTTTAATTTTACTATGTCTTACTCCTTTAAGTTTCACAAACTTTCCTTTTCTCATATTGTGATTAAAATAATTATAACTACCTTTTTTTCAAGCAGGGCTACTGGGAGATTAAATGGAATATAAAATTCAAACTCATCAGCTCATGCGAAGAGTTGACCCATTGGAAAGGACTCTGAAGCTGGGAGGGATTGGGGGCAGGAGGAAAAGGGGACGACAGAGGATGAGATGGCTGGATGGCATCACCAACTCGATAGATGTGAGTTTGAGTGAACTCCAGGAGATGATGATGGACAGGGGGCATGGTGTGCTGCAATTCATGGGGTCACAAAGAGTCGGACATGACTGAGCGATTGAACTGAACTGAACTGAAAATTCAAAACATAAGTATAATTCAGTTCAGTCACTCAGTCGTGTCCAACTCTTTGCCACCGCATGGACTACAGTACGTCAGGTTTCCCAGTCCATCACCAACTCCCAGAGCTTATTCAAACTCATGTCCTTGAGTTGGTGACTCCATCCTATCATCTCATCCTCTGTCGTCCCCTTCACCTCCTGCCTTCAATCGTTCCCAGGATCAAGGTCTTTTCCAGTGAGTCAGTACTTCGTATCAGTGGCCAGAGTATTGGAGTTTCAGCTTCAACATCAGTCATTCCTTCCAATGAATATTAATTTTATTTTTTAAATTATTTTTAATTTTATTAATATTGATTTTATTTAGGATGGACTAGTTGGATCACCTTGAAGTCCATGTGACTTTCCAGAGTTTTATCCACCACCACAGTTCAAAAGCATCAATTCTTTGGCGCTCAGCTTTCTTTACAGTCCAACTCTAGCATCCTTCCATGACTGCTGGAAAAACAAAAGCTTTGACTAGATGGACCTTTCTTGACAAAGTAATGTCTCTGCTTTTGAATATGCTGTCTAGGTTGGTCATAGCTTTCCTTCCAAGGAGCAAGCATCTTTTAATTTCCTGGCTGTAGTCACCATCCGCAGTGATTTTGGAGCCCCAAACAATAAAGTCTCTCACTGTTTGTCCATCTATTTCCCATGAAGTGATGGGACCAGATGCCATGATCTTAGTTTTCTAAATGTTGAGTTTTAGGGTAACTTTTTCACTCTCCTCTTTCACTTTCAAGAGGCTCTTTAGTTCTTCTTCACTTTCTGCCATAAAGGTGGTGTCATCTGCATAGCTGAGATTATTACTGTTTCTCCTGGCAATCTTGATTCCAGCTTGTGCTTCATCCACTCCAGCATTTCTCATGATATTCTCTGCATATAAGTTAAATAAGCAGGGTTACAATACACTGCCTTGACGTACTTTTTTCCCAATTTGCAACCATTCTGTTGTTCCATGTCCAGTTCTAACTGTTGCTTCCTGATCTGCATACAAGTTTATCAGGAGGCAGATGGGAATAGTCTGGGATTCCCATCTTTTAAGAATTTTGCACAGTTTGTTGTGATCTGCACAGTCTAAGGCTTTGGCATAGTCAATAAAGCAGAAGTAAATGTTTTCCTAGAACTCTCACACTTTTTTGATGATAAAATGGGTGTTGGCAATTTGATCACTGGTTCCTCTGCCTTTTCTAAATCCAGCTTGAACATCTGGAAGTTCACAGTTCAAGTACTGTTGAAGCCTGGCTTGGAGAATTTTGAGCATTACTTTCCTAGCATGTGAGATGAGTGCAGTGTATGGTATTTTGAGCATTGTTCGGCATTGCCTTTCTTTGGGATTGGAATGAAAACAGACCTTTTCCATTCCTGTGGCCACTGTTGAGTTTTCCATATTTGCTGGCATACTGAGTGCAGCACTTTCACAGCATCATCTTTTAGGATTTGATATAGGTCAATTGGAATTCCATCACTTCCTCTAACTTTGTTCATAGTGATGTTTCCTAAGGTGCACTTGACTTCGCATTCCAGAATGTCTGGATCTAGGTGAGTGATCACACCATCGTGATTATCTGGGTCATGAAGATCTTTTTATATAGGTCTTCTGTGTATTCTTGCCACCTCTTCTTAATATATTCTGCTTCTGTTAGGTCCATACCATATCTGTCCTTTATTGTGCCTATCTTTGCATGAAATGTTCCCTTGATATCTCTCATTTTCTTGAAGAGATCTCTGCTCCTGCTGCTGCTGCTGCTAAGTCGCTTCAGTCATGTCCGACTCTGTGCGACCCCATAGACGGCAGCCCACTAGGCTCCCCTGTCCCTGGGATTCTCCAGGCAAGAACACTTGAGTGGGTTGCCATTTCCTTCTCCAATGCATGAAAATGAAAAGTGAAAGTGAAGTCGCTCAGTCATGCCTGACTCTTAGCGACCCCATGGACTGCAGCCTACCAGGCTCCTCCGTCCATGGGATTTTCCAGGCAAGAGTACTGGAGCGGGGTGCCATTGCCTTCTCTGGAAGAGATCTCTAGTCTTTCCCATTCTATTGTTTTCTTCTATTTCTTTGCATTTGCATTTCAAGTATAAGGTCTAATCAAAATATGTTTTCACCCTAAACTAAGAGACAAAATACAGCATACTTTATTTCATTAATTAAACTTGATAAATTAATTTAATATCAATAATTGTCATTGTAAATATTTAAAATATGGTTTCCATCTAAGGATAATCAAAATCAGTTTAAGAGTCATTATATTTTTGAGACATGGAACAGAATTAGTGGTGTAGACAAAAATCAAACACCTAAGAATGGTACCAGACCTTCCTCATCCTTTGTTAATAACAGGGTAAATATGTATTTAGTGCATACCTCCTTCCTTTCAGATATCTCTTCACTACTTTATTATTATAGTGTGTGTAATGTGTGTGATGAGTGCATGCTCAGTCGTGCCCCACTCTATGCAGACCCATGGACTATAGCCCACCTGGCTTCTCAGTTCATGGAATTTTACAGGCAGGAATACTGAAGTAGGTTGCCATTTCCTATTCCAGGGGATCTCCCTGACCCAGGGATTGAACCAGCATCTCTTGTGTGTCCTGCATTTGCAAGTGGATTCTTTACCATAGACACCACCTGGGAGGGTACCTTAGTGTTACAGACTTACTCTTTATGTCAATATCTCATCAAAGTTCTCAGAGTTCTTTCATTTTATGTTTCCTAGAGGCCACCTAAGCAATCATCTCTTAAGTGCTTTAAGGGGGAAAAATTGCCAGTAAACATCTTTCTAAAATGTTTTGTGCATGTTATAATATATAAATTCATTTATCTTTAAAACCTATAGAGACTTATTTAGACAAATAGTATTAGTCTACATTATTGTCCTCCAAACTACATTCTGTATATAGACTATTTACTATTGATGAACTAAAATATCTAAGATGAACTAAAATATCTAAGATGACATAAAAATCAATATTCATAAAGCTTCTATACTGGATTATGTTAAATATTTGAATATTTCTGTAGAGAGATGAATATCTTTGGAGTATTAAGATTATTTTTCCATGATAGATATGTAATTGCATGAAATACAATCTCAGTTACTCTTTATATTTTGGATAGGCAGTGCTTTCAAATCTGTGTTATAATTAACTCAGAAGTGTGAAAACTGTAACCAGCATCTCAATAACTGGTTTGAAAGATTGAAGATGATAATCTAACCTTTGCCTCAAGGCTACTGCAGTTTTCATTACTGTAATTTGTTAGACATACTACCAGTGCTTTGATTTGGTGATTTGATTTATCCATTTAATCTTGGTTTAGGGAGTTGAACCATTGTTTTAATCCTTCTGCTTATTATAAACTCAGTGTATTTCCTGAAGATAGACCTTTAGTGAGAGGCACTCAAAAACTCAGCTATAAAATGTCACATGGTCACCTTTTCTATTTATTAACATTAGTTCTTCAACCTGTCTGTTTCTGTTACACCAAATTGAAATAATTGTTTGGGCACCAACTAAAAATTGCTAGGTTCTGTCTGTTTAGATATTCAATACTTCTGTCCATTTAAAACTCTGGTTACTTTAAATAAATATTTTAAATATTTAAATAAATTTAAAGAAATATTTCAGGTGGAAATGTAAATTTACTTGATATCAGTTCAGTTCAGTCGCTCAGTTGTGTCTGACTCTTTTGGACCCCATGAATCGCAGCACGCCAGGCCTCCCTGTCCATCACCATCTCCCAGAGTTCACTCAGACTCAACGGCCATTGAGTCTCTGATGCCATCCAGCCATCTCATCCTCGGTCATCCCCTTCTCCTGCTGCCCCCAGTCCCTCCCAGCATCAGAGTCTTTTCCAATGAGTCAACTCTTCGCATGAGGTGGCCAAAGTACTGGAGTTTCAGCTTTAGCATCCTTCCTTCCAAAGAAATCCCAGGGTTAATCTCCTTCAGAATGGACTGGTTGGATCTCCTTGCAGTTCAAGGGACTCTCAAGAGTGTTCTCCAACACCACAGTTCAAAAGCATCAATTCTTTGGCACTCAGCCTTCTTCACAGTCCAACTCTCACATCCATACATGACCACAGGAAAAACCATAGCCTTGACTAGACGGACCTTAGTCTGCAAAGTAATGTCTCTGCTTTTGAATATACTATCTAGGTTGGTCATAACTTTTCTTCCAAGGAGTGTCTTCTAATTTCATGGCTGCAGTCACCATCTGCAGTGATTTTGGAGCCCAAACATATAAACTCTGACACTGTTTCCACTGTTTCCTCATCTATTTCCCATGAAGTGATGGGACCGGATGCCATGATCTTCGTCTTCTGAATGTTGAGCTTTAAGCCAACTTTTTCACTCTCTTCTTTTACTTTCATCAAGAGGCTTTTTAGCTCCTCTTCACTTTCTGCCATAAGGGTGGTGTCATCTTCATATTTGAGGTTATTGATCTTCGTTTTCTGAATGTTGAGCTTTAAGCCAACTTTTTCACTCTCCTCTTTCACTTCATATATTACTTGATATATTATGCTTTAAATTGTATCTGCTCTATAAAATCACATAGCTCCATTAAAATATAAACCTTTTCATGGGACATTTCAATTTAACTATCTAATAATTGTGAGTATAAACTAAACACTGAGTGAATGACAATGCATGCCATAGTTTTGTTAACATAATATATTATTGATTTTACACACAGATGTACACATTTAAAAAACCCTAGTGGTCAGTGTTGGAATGACAGAAAAATCCATCAATATTTTTTACCTAGAAATATTCTAATAACTTTGTCTTCCCTGGTGGCTCAGATGGTAAAGCGTCTGCCTGCAATGCAGGAGGCCTGGGTTCGATTCCTGGGTTGGGAAGATTTCCTGGAGAAGAAAATAGCAACCCACTCCAGTACTCTTGCCTGGAAAATCCCACGGACAGAGGAGTCCATGGGGTCGCAAAGAGTCGGACACAGCTGAGCAACTTCACCTTCACCTTTCTTATTGGTTTTGTTATAAGGAAATATTGACCTAGTGACATTTTTAAAAACTTATATAAATTCAACTATATTTTCAGCATTAAAAGCAAGACTGAATTCTGGTGAATTTTTAGCACAAAGCTGGCTCAATAAATTTTAACATATTATGTTTAACTAACTCCTAGAATTCTGAATCTTTGCTCACCGAGCAATTTCTAAAAGTTGTTTGCAATGGGAAAGCCTAAGAATGCAAGTAATCCTTTAAGAAGTTTAATTTCTGACTGTAAGTATTAACACCCTCAGCTGAGCCTTATACGTGAACATATCAATACATATTGCTTATACAGTATAAGTTTATTGCACAAATGCCAACTTAGAAACACTTTACCAGCTGTTAGAAATAAATTCACAAAAGTAAAAAAAAGACAATATGTGCAAAGCTATAATTAATTAATTTGCTGATTGGTATTTATCTTTAGATGGCATCTTCAACAGGACATGCATTCAGTAGTGATTAACTGTCCCTCAATTTGAACTAGTTTGAATGGGTAATGTGAGTATGCTCTGGACTGAGTGGGCTCTTAGAAAAGCACAGCTGCTTTATAATCTTGAAGGGGAACAACTGAAACTAAAAAAAAAAAAATCAATATGTCACCAGCAGGTTCTTGTAATAGATGCTTAGCACAGCAGGTTTGTATAAGCTAATGGCTTATTAGGCATGACAAGACAGTTATATTAAATGACTGCATAGGCAGAATCACTGGGGCAGCAATATGTGCAACTGTATATAAATGCAGTATTTTTTTGGCAGAAAGAAGGCCAGGCAGGAGTGTGGGTCAGAGTTCATAGGTACCTGTGTTGGAATATACTACTGAAAACATTTTAAACATAACAAATTTACATGGATGTAACACTCTGAATTTACTCATGCATTTAAAACTCATTATCAAAAAGCTGTTACTTTTTATTTTAAATGATAATAATTTTATATGAATTTACCAATGTACCACTTTCTTTTAAAGGCAAGTTATTCTTTACACAGTTAATCTAAGGATCAAATAGGGGGAAAGCTATGTTCCGAATGTCTGAAAAAAAAAAAAGAAAGTCTATGTATATTTAAGAGATCAGGTAATAGTCTGCTTTAGAAACAATATAGAGGGGAAAAATCCCAAGATGTAAAACATTTAACAAGTTAAACTTAATCATAATAATTATCTTGTTTGTCTCGTTCTAAAGTGAAATATTATCACCATATTGTAGTCTTATGAAAGCTTGCAAATGAAATAATCTCATAAAAAGAATGACTTCAATTCAACAGTAAATTATTTTACATATACTTCCTCATGGGAACCAGAGATTTCCTTAGAAGACTTTTATACAGGCACTAAAGCTATGTTTTTAATTCATACACTGGCCTTAATATTTATTATTCTCTAGTTCATTTCACAGTTTTTCTCTACAGTCAGCATATGATTACAACCTGAATTGTGATGTTTCAACACAATCTTGTGACCTTTAGCAGAAATTTATGGTATACATAGAAGCAGTGATATACACATAAAGAAATTCTTCTACAATGAAACAATTACTCCAGTATTTCTGCTGAACAGGTGGCTAGAGTTTACATCTTGGCTACCTTGCACAAGCTTCCATGAAAAACAGTTCTACTATTTGTATGAGAATAGACTGCTGATGTTCTCCCATCAAAGAGGTTGAAGTTTCTGCTAGGGCTTTCTGTTTAGATTGCTGGAAGACACTTGCTGCTCATCTTCACTATAGAATTGTCCAAACAAAAGGCTGTAAAAACACAGTTTTTTATTCATTACTTTGCCATAGTATAGCATAGTTGTATTTTTTAAAATCAGATATTCTTACAATGTCTCTCATGTTTGAAAAGTTAGTGAGTTTACCTTGATTCTTTCTGTAACTGCCTTTTGATCTTGGACCAGTCTCAAATTTCCCACCTATAAAGTGTTTCTTACTTGTAAAATTCAAATGAATCCTTATATCTAAAATATTTCAAAGGTTTTAAGGGAAACAAGTTTATCAAATATATGAAATTTCACTTATATATGTCAGTATATAAAATTAGGGATACATTTCTTTTTCTTACAACTGTTTTTATGACTATAAAAGGAAAATAAGTCTACCCATGAATTAAAATTTAAATTTGAAGCTAATAAAATTCAAATGAAGAGCATTAACGTAGTAGATGTTTTTTACTGAAATGCCAGTTTTGCTCACAAAGTAACCATGACACTGACTGACCCTCGAGATTAGGGTATAATTCCTTGCGTTTATCATAGTGCCTCACACTTAGTGTGGACTCTAGAAACATTTGTTATAGGAAATAATGGCTAACAAGTGAAAATGAAAGATGAGTGATGATTCTTGCAAATTACGGGTTATGCTGGTATGAGGTAATTTTGTTGACATCTTGGGTCTTTTCCTCATGATTTAAAGATATGCTTTGATACTGTGAAGGGCTACAGAGCAGTGAATCACTACAAAGCTTCTTGTGAAGTATGTCTTAGGAAAAATTGTGAGCTTTTATTTGTGTCCGGGGTGGAAGGAGCAGCAAGAAGCATGCATGAGTCATAGGACAAAAACACAAAATGCCATTCCAAAGAGAGTGGTGACCTTATGTCTGAGGATGCAGAAACCAAATTGGGGAAATTAGCTGTCTTGTCTCAAAAGTTCATGTAATGAGGATAGAATCAATTTTTTTTTTCCCCTTAGAAGGGTATACCATTGAATTATAGAATTACTTTTATTTGATATTCCAAGTGAGTTACCTCTGCTTCAGTTTGAAACTACCCCAGATCAGGCAGAGTCCAAACATAGACCTTTCTTGACCTACTACTGCTGTTTGTAATTTGGAACAAGGGATACTGTTAAAGGTGTATGCTTCTGCCCCGTGAGAGTTAGAACAATTTCTAAATTCTGTGTTTCCTGTGAGGTACTTGGGTAGAATCTCCTTTTCTAGGCCCCTTTTAATTTTAGAAAGAGGCTAAATGTTCGAATTAGCAATTTGTATACTTTTTTACTGATTGCTAAATATAAAAAGAAGTACATATGGAAGGTTGTGGCATATTAGCAAATACTCAAGAAAAAAATGTATTATAATAGTAAAATATGAGAGAAGTCATTACTTTGTGGAAGAGAACACTTGTTTCCTGAATGCCCAGTGTCATGGAATGTCAGGCCATGGAATCCTCATTCTTTTATTTCAAGTGTGTTTACTATCATTCCTCATTTTTCAAAAATGAGTTTAAATGCATTTCATTCGTACATATGAGCCTTCCATTCAGGATCTTTTTCTCTTTAAAATTTTCATATGTGTAGATCCATTTTTATGTGGAAACTGTCCAACTTAAACATTTGTGTATAAAAGTTTTCCAGAGAGCTCTCAAAGAATTCTATTGGATGTCTTTACTGTATTATAGGACTTATACCAAGAAAAGGGAACAAAGACCATATCCAATTAAAACAAGGAAAGAACTCTTGAACCCAGCCATGCATACAAGAAAAATAAATTGTTTGAAGTGAGACATGAGGTAATCGTGACTCCTCAAGGGAGAAGCCAGTACTAATCTGGCTTCTAATGTGCTGGTTGGAGATGAAATGTTTCATTGACATTAGCGCTTAACAAATCACCAAATGTTCGATAAATACCTACTATTTCAGGAGCTCTGTTAAATGGTTTTTCTTCATATGCTCACATTTCAGCAAATATGTAAATTATATGAGACAGTTGACAGTGTCAAATACCAGGAAAAAAAATGCATTTCCTCAAAACTCCAGAATGTATTTTGAGATTTTACTCAGTGCTATACAGTGATTCAAAGTTCTTGCTACAGTCTAGCCTATGAGAAAATAAAAATACTAGAAGGCATATTGCAGTTTAGGCTGTGAAAATACTTCCCAGTAAATGAGGACTGTGTTCATAGACATGACTAACACATCTCATTTCATATACTGAGATTATTTGAGGTGGGACAGGAACATTTTAGTGATCTAAGCCTTACAGTATTGAATCATAGTGTTTGGGGAGCTAGATGTAGTAACGTATACAGTCACTTATAATGACTAATGTCAACTGTGAATGTGGTTCTTTTCACATGATCACAGCAAATTTAAAAAATGATCAGGACGTTTAAAAGAATACAGTCACTTCCTAGGTACCCAAGTTTCTGTATGCTATGATTTTTCCCTCTTATAGCTATATTTAGATTTTACTTAAATATAATGTATTCCAAAATATTTATTGTTATATTAAATCAACAGAATCACTGAGTAGTTTATTTCATTATTTTCAGCCAGTAAACAATATTTGTATTCATTTATGGCCAAACTTTTTCAGCCTTTTATGATTTTCAGCATTCTTTCTTGGTCACTACAAATTTTTATGTGGCTTGACAGTTTCTCCTCACACTGTCTTTATGGTAGTGCACTGGCTCAGGTCAAGTTTGGTTCAGTCACTCAGTCATGTCCAACTCTTAGCGACCCATGGACTTGCAGCACACTGGGGGTTTCACTATCCATAACCAACTCCAAGAGCTTGCTCAAATGCAGGTCCATCAGTCGGTGACGCCATCCTTATGATCACATCCTCTGTCATCCTTTGGTTCCTGCCTTCAGTCTTTCCTAGCATCAGAGATTCTTCCAATGAGTCAGTTCTTCAATTCAGGTGGCCGAAGTATTGGAATTACAGCTTCAGGATCAGTCCTTCCACTGAATATTCAGAATTGATTTCCTTTAGGATTGACTGGTTTGATCTCCTTGAAGTTTAAGGGACCCTCAAGAGTCTTCTCCAACAAAACAGTTCAGAAGAATCAATACTTGGGCGCTCAGCTTTATTTATACTCCAACTCTCACATCCATACATGACTAGATGGACATTTGTCAATAAAGTAATGTCTGTGCTTTTTAATATGCTGTCTAAGTTGGTCATAGCTTTTCTTCCAAGGAGAAAGTGTCTTTTAATTTCATGACTTCAGTGATTTTGGAGCCCCTGAAAATAGTCTTTTACTGTTCCCATTGTTTCCTTGTTTACCATGAGATGATAGGACCAGATGCCATGATCTTGGTTTTTGAATGTTGAGCTTTAAGCCAACTTTTTCACTCTCCTGTTTTATTTTCATCAAGAAGCTTTTTAGTTCTTCTTCACTTTCTGCCATAAGGGTGGTATTATCTGCATATCTGGGGTTATTGATATTTCTCCCAGCAACCTTGATTTCAGCTTGTGCTTCATCCAGCCTGGCATTTTGCTTAATATACTCTGCATATAAGTTAAATAAGTAGGGTGACAATATATAGCCTTGACGAACTCCTTTCCCAATTTGCAACCAGTCTCTTGTTCCGTGTCCAGTTCTAACTGTTGCTTCGCGATCTGCATACAGATTTGACAGGAGACAGGTTAAGATAGGGTATTTCCATCTCTTTAAGAACTTTCCACAGTTTGTTGTGATCCACACAGTCAAAGGCTTTGGCGTAGTCAATAAAGCAGAAGTAGATGTTTTTCTGGAGCTTTTTCAATGATCCATTGAATGTTCGCAATTTTATTTCTGGTTCCTCTGCCATTTCTAAATCCAACTTGAACTTCTGGAAGTACACGGTTCTCATACTGTTGAAGCCTGGTTTGGAGAATTTTGAGCATTACTTTCCTAGCGTGGAAGACGAGAGCAATAATGTGGTAGTTTGAGCATTGTTTGGCATTGCCTTTCTTTGGGATTGTAATGAAAACTGACCTTTTCCAGTTGTGTGGTCACTGCCGAGTCTTCCAGATTTGCTGACATATTGAGTGCAACACTTTAGCAGCATCATGTTTTAGGATTTGAAATAGCTCAATTAGAATTCCATCACCTCCATTAGCTTTGTTTGTATTGATGCTTTCTAAGGCCCACTTGACTTCTCATCCAGGAAGTCTGGCTCAGGTGAGTGATCACACCTTTGTGGTTATATGGATCATGAATATCTTTTTCATATAGATCTTCTGTGTATTCTTGCCACCTCTTCTTAATATCTTCTGTTTCTGTTACGTCCATACCATTTCTATCCTTTATTGTGCCCATCTTTGCATGAAACGCACCTTAATATCTCTAATTTTCTTGAAGACATGTCTAGTCTTTCCCATTCTATTGTTTTCCTCTATTTTGTTGCATTTATTACTGAGGAAGGCTTTCTTATCTCTCCTTGCTATTCTTTGGAACTTTGCATTCAAATGGGTATGCCTTTTCTTTTTCTCCTTTGCCTTTTGCTTCTCTTCTTTTCTCAGCTATTTTTAAGGCCTCCTCAGACAACCATTTTGCCTTTTTGTGTTTCTTTTTCTTGGGGATGGTCTTGATCACTGCCTCCTATACAGTTTCACAAACCTCCATCCATAGTTCTTCAGGAACTCTGTCATATCTAATCTGTTGAATCTATTTGTCACTTCTACTGTATAATCATAAGGGATTTGATTTAGGTCATACCTGAAAGGTCTAGTGGTTTACCACACTTTCTTCAGTTAGTCTGAATTTTTCAATAATGAGTTCATGATCTGAGCCACAGTCAGCTTTCAGTCTTGTTTTTGCTGACTGTATAGAGCTTCTCCATCTTTGGCTGCAAAGAATATAATCAATCTGATTTTTGGTATTGAGCATCTAGTGATGTCCCTGTGTAGAATCTTCTCTTGTGTTGTTGGAAGAGGCTGTTTGCTATGACTGGTGTGTTCTCTTGTCAAAAGTCTGTTAGCTTTTACCCTGCTTCATTTTGTACTCCAAGGCCAAACTTGCCTGTTACTCCATGTATCTATTGACTTCCTACCTTTGCATTCTAGTCCCCTATGATGAAAAGGGCATCTTTTTTTAGGTGTTAGTTCTAGAAGGTTTTGCAGGTCTTCATAGAACCATTCAGCTTCAGCTTCTTCAGCATTAATGGTTGATGCATAGACTTGGATTACTGTGATACTGAATGGTTTGCCTTGGAAATAAACAGAGATCATTCTATTTTTTGAGATTGCACCCAAGTACTGCATTTTGAACTCTTTTGTTGACTATGAGGGTTACTCCATTTCTTCCATGAGATTCTTGCCCACAGTAGTAGATATAATGGTCATATGAGTTAAATGCATCTATTCTAGTCCATTTTAGTCCACTGATTCCTAAAACATTGATGTTCACTCTTTCCATCTCCTGTTTGACCACTTTCAATTTACTTGGATTCATGGATCTGACATTCCAGGTTCCTAATATTGTTTTTTATAGCATTAGACTTACTTCCATCACAAGTCACATCCACAACTGGGTGTTGTTTTCACTTTGGCTCCATTACTTCATTGTTTCTAGAGTTATTTCTCCACTTTTCTCTAGTAGCATTTTGGACACCTACCGACCTGGGGAGTTCATCTTTCGGTGTTGTATCTTTTTGTCTTTTCATACTGTTCACGGGGTTCTCAAGGCAAGAATACTGAAGTGGTTTGCCATTCCCTCCTCCAGGGACCATGTTTTGTCAGAACTCTCCAGCACGATCCATCCATCTTGAGTGGTCCTACATGGCATGGCTCATGTTTTCATTGAGTTAGACAAGGCTATGGTCCATGTGATCAGTTTGATTAGTTTTCTGTGATTGTGGCTTTCATTCTGACTGCACCCTGAAAGATAACGATAAGAGGCTTATGGAAGCTTCCTGTTAGGTCTTGTTTTGATGGGCAAGGTCATGCCCAGCAAAACCTTAGGAGGGGCAAAATTGCCTTCAGAATCAAACCCCATACCCGTCAGAGATGCTTGAAGGGCTCAAAGAAAACCTTGTATGCACCAGGACCCAGAGACCCTGTATAGACTATGTCAGATCTGCCTTTGAGTGTTTGAGTGTCTCTGAAGGTACAGGTCATCAGTGGCCTGCCACAGGGCCGGGGCCTCTGGGTGCAGTAGACCTGGGTCACACAGTGTGTGGCATAAGCCTTCTTGGAAGAGGTCACCATTAACCCCACCATAGAGCCTTGAAGCAGTAGACCCACAAACTGCAGAAGAATTAAACCAAATAAATTCTCTCACTGTTAAGAAAATTCTAGGACCCACAACAGATATCCCAACCTTGGATTCTGGCAAAGGGACTGAACCCCCAGGGAATTTGACTTTGGAGGCTGTTGGGATTTAAATTCTGTTAATTACAGAATTTCTACATGTCTGGGGAAACAGACTCTTGGAGAATGCAAACAAAACCTTGGGCACACCAGGACCCAGGAAAAGGAGCTGTGACCCCACAAGAGACTGACCCAAACTCACCTGTGAGTGTCCAGGAGTCTCCAGCTACAGGGTCGGGGCCACTGAGTGCGGCAGTGCATGGGACCTTTTGAAGGAGGTCACCATTATCTTCATTAACTCCACCATAGTTTGGTCTTAGATCAAAAAACAGGGCAGTTACCTAGCCCTGCCCATCCACAGAAAATTGGATTAAAGATTTATGGAGCAAGGCCCTGCCCATTAGAACAGGACCCAGTGCACTGGTTAATCAGGAGTTTTTAGTCCTATTCATTGGTTATCTCCACAGGGAACAATACCAGTCCAGTTCTCTAACTTTATTTCAACTCACTGCTGTTGCTCCTGCTGCTGTTATGAAACCAATTATAGATGCAAATAATTCTTTCCATGATTACTAAGATAAATACCACATGTAAGAGAGGATTGATTTTTTCATACTACAAAATATCAACTCTGGGGAATGTAATGGCAATTGTAGCATTCTGTTTCCTAATCAATTACACATGCAGAACTCTTCCAATGGTGCTATAACTTGTCCATTATTTCTTGTAAGCAATGTGTAAAACTCAAAGTGTACTCAGAGAAAGTTTTTAATCTGTTTTCTTGGAAGCTAGTGCTGCTACATTAATGTTAAAAATCAACATCATAAACCACATCTTACCAGTTGTTTTTTAACATGACACAAGATTAGCTAAGAACTGTATATAGAAGTAGATGGCAACCAGTACTCTTGCCTAGAAAATCCCATGGATGGAGGAGCCCGGTAGGCTATAGTCCATGGGGTCACAAAGAGTCAGACACAACGGAGCAACTTCACTTCACTATAGATAAAAATAATATTTGAGTTTCTTTTGGAAGAATAATAGTGTTGGTCTTAATGAGTTCTTGGGTAAAATGATTGATAAACTTGAGACTCTTGTGTGTCTGTGTGTCCCCAGGCAATAAAAAATAACAGGCTTAAAACTTTTGGTAGAAGATTATTCTTTAATGAAGCAACACTGTACATCCCAGCAATCAAAAAGTTACAGTTGCATAAGAATGATTATTATTGAATATTTACAATGCAGGGGACATGCTGATTTATTTCTTACTGTGGTATGGTCTTCATTTGGGTAAGGTTATTGTTTTAAATAGAGGTAAGAGTGGACATTTCAAAACCCTAAAAGGCACAGATCTTTTGAAAGATTTCAATCAATTATGTAGCATGTATTTCTAAGATAAGCAACCATTGTGATTTTTAAACATAGTGAATCTCCAGGGCATCATTTAAATGCATTCATTTAATTAACAAGTATGTATTATTTAGCACTATTATCCACTTAGAACACATCAGTGAACACAACAGATCCCCTTCTGTTGTGGACCTTATGTTCTTGTGGAAGGGGACAGATTTTTAAAAAAAAAGAGGACAAATAAGTAAATTAGTATTTTAGGCAGTAGTAAATACTATGGAAAAGGAAAAAGAAAGGTTGATGGTGTTTTGCAGAGATGGGGGAGGTCAGGTGGCAGTTTTAAAATGGTAGTCAGGGTAGGCCTCTTTCAGACTGTGAGGTTTACAGAGAGTTGAAGAAGATGTGTGATAACCAAGGGAATATCTGTGGGAAGAGCATTTCAGAAAGAGGAAAAGAGCCAGAGTAAAGGTCCAGTGGTGTGAGTGAGCACTCTGCAACATGCTAAGAAGAAGGCCAATGTGACTGAAGCAGAGTGAGAGAGAGCGATGTGCATGCAAGCATGTGTGCTCAATCATGTCCGACCCCTTGAGACCCAAAGGACTGTGGCTGCCAGGCTTTTCTGTTGATGGAATTTTCCAGGCAATACATCCTGGAGGGGGTTGCCATTTCCTTCTCGAGAGGATCTTCCCAATCCACGGATCAAACCCATATCTCTTGCATCTCCTGCATGGGCAGGCAGATTCTTTACCAGCTGAGCCACCTCAAAGTAAAAATGCCTTGAAGGGACAGGTGGCTGCAGATACCTTTAAGACGGTACCGTGATGACTGCCTTTCAGAGAAGAGCACTGGATTTTCTGCAAACTGGATAGAGAAACTTTTAAAATCTCTTGGCTCAAGGTTATTTGGAATTAGGTTTGGTATGGTGTCCAAATTCATTTTAAACACCAGCTAATCACTTCATGATTTATCTTCTCTTATTCTTATATTTATACTCCATGCTGGTGTGGCTTTAGCGAATGCAGACATGTGCATACATATCTGTTGTTGTTCAGTCATTCAGTCATGTCCGACTCTTCTTGACTCCATGGACTGCAGCATGCCAGGCTTCCCTGTCCTTTACCATCTCCCAGAGCTTGCTCAAACTCATGTCCATTGAGTCCGTGATGCCATCCAACCATCTCGTCCTCTGTCATCCCCTTGTCCTCCTGCCTTCAGTCTTTCCCAGCATCAGGGTCTTTTCCAGTGAGTTGGCTCTCCCTGTATCAGGTGGCCAAAGTATTGGAGCTTCACCTACAGCATTAGTCCTTCCAGTGAACACTCAGGACTGATTTCATTTAGGATGGACTGATTGGATCTCCTTGCAGTCCAAAGGGATTCTCAAGAGTCTTCTCCAACACCTGTTTGAAAGCGTTAGTTCTTTAGTGCTCAGCCTTCTTTATGGTCCAACTCTCACGTCTATATATGACTACTGGAAAAAACATAGCTTTGACTAGATGGACCTTTGTCAGCAAAGTAATGTCTCTACTTTTAATACGCTGCCTAGGTTTATCATAACTTTCCTTTCAAGGAGCAAGAGTCTTTTAATTTCATAGCTGCAGTTACCATCTGCAGTGATTTTGGAGCCCAAGAAAAGAAAATCAGTTACTGTTTCCATTGTTTCCCCATCTATTTGCCATGAAGTGATGGGGCCAGATGCCATGATCTTAGTTTTCTGAATAGTGAGTTTTAAGCCAGCTTTTCATTCTCCTCTTTCACCTTCATCAAGAGGCTCTTTAGTTACTCTTTGCTTTGCTCCATGAGAGTGGTGTCATCTTCATATCTGAGGCTGTTGATTTTCTCCCAGCAACTTTGATTCCAGCTTGTGCTTCATCCAATCCGGCATTTCACATGATGTACTCTGCATGTAAGTTAAATAAGCAAGGTGACAATATACAGCCTTGACGTACTCCTTTCCCAGTCTGCAGCCAGTCCTTTATTCCATGTCTGGTTCTAACTATTCTTGACCTGCATACAGGTTTCTCAGGAGGCAGGTCAGGTAGTGTGGTATTCCCATCTCTTGAATTTTCCACAGTTTATTGTCATCCACATCAAAGGCTTTAGCATAGTCAGTGAAGCAGAGGTAGATCTTTTTCTGGAATTCTCTTGCTTTTTCTATGATCCAACAGATGTTAGCAATTTTATCTCTGGTCCCTTTGTTTTTCTAAATCCAGCTTGAACATCTGGAAGTTCACTTCACATACTGTTGAAGCCTAGCTTGGAAAATTTTGAGCATTAGTTTACTAGCCTGTGAAGTGGGTACAATTGTGCAGTAGTTTGAACATTCTTTGGCATTGCCTTTCTTTGGGATTGGAATAAAAACTGACCTCAGGCCAAACTACAGGGAGGGAACACATCCCTACTCATCAACAGAAAATTGGATTAAAGATTTATAGAGCATTGTCTTGCCCATCAGAGCAAGACCTAATTTACCCCATAGCCAGTCTCTCCCATAAGGAAGTTCCCACAAGCCTCTTTTCCTCATCCATCAGAGGGCAGACAGAATGAAAACCACAATCACAGAAAACTAAGTAACTGATCACATGGATCAAAGCCTTGTCTAAGTGAATGAAGCTATGAGCCAAGCAATGTAGGGCCATCCAAGATGAATGGGTCATGGTGGAGAGTTCTGACAAAACGTGGTCCACTGGAGAAGGGAATGGCAAACCAGTTCAACATTTTGACCTTGAGAACTCCATGAATAGTATGAAAAGACTAAAAGGTAAGACACTGAATGATGAACTCCCCAGGTCAGAAGGTGCCCAGTATGGTACTGGAGAAGAGCAGAGGAATAGCTCCAGAAAGCATGAAGAGGCTGAGCCAAAGTGGAAGCAATGCCCGGGTGTGAATGTGTCTGGTGGTGAAATAAAGTGCATACACATACATGCACACAAAATTAAATGGATGGGTAGATGACTAGAAACAAAACTTTTCTAGGACCAATTATATTTATGTATATAAATAAATATTCATGAATAAATGCATATATTTATGGTTCATAAAATTTCATGAATAATTTAATACATGTCCTGAAAGAGTGTTATATGTGTTTGGAATCTGTGCACCTTGGCCCCCCCTTCCTTCTGCAGCATCTTGTGAGTATTAGCAGGTGGCTGCAGTCTTGCTGCCTTTATATCTCTGTCTCTTGCCCCTGACTGAAAAGAATCAAGTGCTACTGTTTCTAGTACTATTAGATTCCCTGTGCTTTGAAATTCTATAGCCTTTGTCTGTGAAGGGATTTTGTTCTGTCATTTTTTGTCTCTTGTATCCAACAAATTCTGTTTTTTTTTAAATAAAGTTTTTTATATGGACCTTTAAAAAAAAATCTTTATTGGATTTCTTGCAGTATTGTTTCTGTTTTACGTTTTTACTTTTATCTGCAATTCTCATGGGATCTTAGCTCCCTGACTAGGGATCAAACCTGTACCCCAGCATTGGAATGTGAAATCTTAACCACTGGACCTCCTGGGAAGTCCCTCCAAAAATCCTGCTTAAATGACCTTTTCCATTAATACATGCTCAGATGTCTCCAGTCATTAGCTATTGCTTTGTAGGTCCAGTTTTCTAGCAGCGTCTGTTTTCTCCTGTTCAATACCAAGCTCTTTATGTGCATTTCTGTGTTTGCTGTTTGCACATCAGATCCTCCCCTTTCATCTTCAGGCCTCTGCAGTTGGGATTCTTCTCTTGTTATCTCACCAATGAGTCTCCTACCTCTTTACTGCTATATTAGTGTTCTTTTCATTCTTTATCTGATTTGATCTCTTTATAACATTAGAGGCATTGGACCCTGTTTCTCCTTGAAAATATTCTCTGTGGTTTCAATGACAATATTATTTCAAGTTATTTTCTGCCTTTAAGGCAATGCAACTTATTTCTAATTTTTTCAAATCCCTCCTTTGTACCAACTTCATAAATACCAGTGTCTGTAGGGTCACCGTCCATACTCCGAACAGTCTCAACTCCTGGCAAAACTTCCATCGATATCTTCATGGTATCATCCTTCCCAGATGTACCTCCAGTTGAGGTCTCTCCACAGTTATGTAGAACTGTGTCCTAGACACCAGTGTGACAATCCTTATTCCATCAGTTCAGTTCAGTTGCTCAGTCGTGTCCGACTCTTTGTGACCCCATGAATTGCAGCACGCCAGGCCTCCATGTCCATCACCAACTCCAGGAGTTCACTCAGACTCACGTCCATCGAGTCCGTGATGCCATCCAGCCATCTCATCCTCGGTCGTCCCCTTCTCCTCCTGCCCTAAATGCCTCCCAGCATCAAAGTCTTTTCCAAGGAGTCAGCTCTTTGCATGAAGTGGCCAAAGGACTGGAGTTTCAGCTTTAGCATCATTCCTTCCAAAGAAATCCCAGGGCTGATCTCCTTCAGAATGGACTGGTTGGATCTCCTTGCAGTCCAAGGGACTCTCAAGAGTCTTCTCCAAAACCATAGTTTAAAAGCATCAATTCTTCGGTGCTCAGCCTTCTTCACAGTCCAGCTCTCACATCTATATATGACTACAGGAAAAACCATAGCCTTGACTAGATGGACCTTAGTCGGCAAAGTAATGTCTCTGCTTTTGAATATACTATCTAGGTTGGTCATAACTTTTCTTCCAAGGAGTAAGCATCTTTTAATTTCATGGCTGCAATCACCATCTGCAGTGATTTTGGAGCCCAGAAAAATAAAGTCTGACACTGTTTCCACTGTTTCCCAAGTGATGGGACCAGATGCCATATCTTCATCTTCTGAATGTTGAGCTTTAAGCCAACTTTTGCACTCTCCTCTTTCACTTTCATCAAGGGGCTTTTTAGCTCCTCTTCACTTTCTGCCGTAAGGGTGGTGTCATCTGCATATCTGAGGTGATTGATATTTCTCCCAGCAATCTTGATTCCAGCTTGTGTTTCTTTGAGCCTAGCGTTTCTCATGATGTACTCTGCATATAAGTTAAATAAGCAGAGTGACAATATACAGCCTTGATGTACTCCTTTTTCCTATTTGGAACCAGTCTGTTGTTCCATATCCAGTTCTAACTGTTGCTTCCTGACTTGCATGCAGATTTCTGAAAAGGCACGTCAGGTGGTCTGGTATTCCCATCTCTTTCAGAATCTTCCACAGTTTATTGTGATCCACACAGTCAAAGGCTTTGGCATAATCAGTAAGCAGAAGTAGATGTTTTTCTGGAACTCTCTTGCTTTTTCCATGATCCAGCGGATGTTGCAATTTGATCTCTGGTTCTTCTGCCTTTTCTTAAACCAGCTTGAACATCTGGAAGTTCATGGTTCACGTATCCCATAGGCACCCTCAAATTCAAAATGTCAAACTCTAAACATATTCCAAACATCTTTCTCTTCTTTGTCCTATATTTAGTGAATGGCAGCCCTAAATCTAAATGCCCCAGTGTCCAAGCTAAGAACCTGAGCACCATTTTTAAGAGCAATTTTAAATTCATAGGAGAATTGAGAGTCAGGTATAGATATTGCCTATATACTCTTCCACATGCACAGCCTTCCTCATTATTAATACCCCCACCAGGGAGGTATATTTATTACAATGAGTGAACCTACTATGACACAATATTATCACCCAAAGTCCATAGTTTACATTATTATGTGGGTTTGGATAAGTATATAATGACAGATACCCATCACTATAGTATCATACAGAATATATTCTCTTTGAGCACTATTATTAATTCTTTTTCACTGCCCCTATATGATCAGTTACTTTGATTTTTATAGTTTATAACACAAAACTTCCTAAACTACCTGTGTCCCAATGTAAACTTTTGTGAAATTATGTTTATTTTTATTCTATAAAACTTGAAACAGAAACAATAAATTCCATCATGAAAATAAAGTTCACATTAAAGGAAGAGGCTCTAATCATCAAAAGTTATTAAATTTGAACAAATAATGTATAAATTTTAACCTTGTCATTGCAAAAGCAAAAGTGTGATTTAGATTGAAAGAAATAATTCTACTTTTAGTGATAATTCATTACATAAGATCTATTGAGAAAAACTTTGCCTTTTTTGAGTCATATTGCTTCCAATTGCACTACATCCAACCTCACATGTCATAAACTATATTTTATATTTCAATGTCCATGAGTTAATTTAGAGAAAAAAATTTTAAATACAAATGCTTTGTTAAATCTGTTTTCTTAATGCAGAACAAAAGACTAGGATGGGGAAATATTTAAAGTACATAATTCTAAAACTGTAAAAATGAAATTTAATTTTAAGAAAAGAGGGGAAAAGCAATGTGAATGTATATATATATATATGTGTGTGTGTGTGTGTGTGTGTGTGTGTGTGTATTTTTAGTTACATCTGTCAACTAATAAGTGTATTTAAAGAGAAATGTAGTAAAAATACTGTTTGAAACATCAGTGGCTATTATCTCCAATGGCCAAAGATAACATTGAGATAAGATTAGATGGTGGAGTATATGGTAATTAAAGTCACACTTTAGATCACTCTTTAAAGGAATTTTAAAAATAATAATCATTTAATATAATGGAAAGTGTTTCTGCCAAAGTTAAAGAATCTCAGGATACAAAGAACTTAACAGTTGTAGAATGAGGCAAAATATTCCAAATTTGAAAAAAAAAAAAATTCAGTAGGATATGACTAACAAATATTATAACTGGGAATGCATAATAAGCTAGAATAGTTGTTAAAAATATATGGTAGCCTCTGCAGAGAAAGTTTGTCATTAAGAATGATTTACACATTTCCTGTGATATTGTGCTTAAATTTTGCAATTGTATATGATCAACACATATTCATAATCTTACCATTATCTTTTTCCAGGATTACTATAATTGCTTTGGACTTTACAGAGTTGGCTCAGAAGCAAACTGTTGTATATCAGAAATGTAATCTCCACAACCTACAGCTAGCTAGTGGCCCTCTAACATGACAGATGGCGCCCTGCCTGTCTTAAGCAGCTTGTGGGACAAAGCTGAATGTCAACACCACTGGGATGTAATTATTGTAGTCTCTTGGGTCCAGTTTGGCGTGACCCTGAAAGCAGTTCCCCAGAAACTGCTGGAAGCAATGCAGTGATAGAAAGAGCAAAGAAATGGGAGCTTTTTGAGACCAGTAGCATTTTCATTTTACTGACAAGTGTTTTCACGCAGCTTGAGAATAAGTATTTTTCATGTGACAAATCAAACTGACAAGAAAATTGAAAAAAAAATTATCAATTTCCTGTGTGAACTAATTTAAATATTATCAGAGTGTCTTTTATTTATATTGCAGAAGGAGCTGAATAGTGCAAAGCAGTTTTGAAAAAAAAAGCTTTTAATGATTAAAAAGCAATATCAATTATATTTAAATTGTTTGCTAAATAACTTGCTAATGCTTTGTTATATTTTAAGACATTACTTGTGAATTACTCATTTAATTTAATCTTTAAAGCAACCCTATAAGTTAGATATTATCATTAGCTTCAATTTATAGGTGGTGAATGAGGCACAGAGAAGTTATTTATGACACAAACCAGCAGTAGATCAAAGGCTCTAGCCAAGACATCTAGTTTTGGAGTCCTTGTTCTTAATCATTTTACTTCTCTGTATTCTGCCTTGTATGTTTCTTTAAAATGCTCCATGTAGCAAAGTAGTACCTATAAAGATTATGGGGCTTGATACTGAAAACATAATGGAAGATAATCTAAAATTCCAAAGATACCAAAAATTAGATCATTAGAGAAATTATTAATATATGAATTGATTGCTCATAAATTTCTCCTCAGAAAAGTGCCTCTGAGTTATATATATAAAACTTAAAGGCACTTTAAGTGCCTGTATATATATATAAATATGCATCTGAGTCATTTCAGTTGTGTCTGACTCTTTGCAACTCTGTGGACCATAGCTCGAGAGGCTCCTCTATCCATGGAGCCTCAAGAAAGAATACTGGAGTGGGTTGCCACACCCTCCTCCAGGAGATCTTCCTGACACAGGGATTGAACCCAAGTCTCTTATATCTTCTGCATTGTGTGTGTGTGTGTGTAAATGTATATATGCTAAGGATGCTGAAAATGCTTTTTATTAGTAAAAATTAACATCCCCAAACAGATACGCTTTCATGTGCCTTTTAGTGGGATGGGGGACTTTATACAAAGGTCACAACTCCTTATCTGATTTATAAATGGCACAGACATTTCTCTTATACATGAAAACAGGCATCTAAAGTCATATTGCTGATCGTAGTTAACAAAATCTGGGCACTATGTATGTATTTTCTCAGTTAATCTTCACAATAGCCCGTGAGAAAAGTGTTGTTTTATTTTAACTTCATTTTACAGATGAAGAAGCTAGAGAGAGAAGTAACTTGCCCACAGCATTTTAAATAATGCATAGAACAAGGTGATACATCTGTGGTCAAAGCAATTGCATACTGTGTAGATATAATTCGTTTGCCTATTGTATCAATCAACCACTAAGCAAGAGATGGTGAGTGCCTAAACAGCGTGAGGAAAATACCTGAGGAACTGTAACTGCTAGTTGTGACTTTTTCTTGTAGGGGTTGGTTGGAACAGTCTGTTCTAACTAGTAGAAGCAATAAACAGGCCCTTAAGGAATTTGCAGTCTAATTGTTGAAATGACTCATACTGTGAAAAAGTGTGAAATGATGGATTATAAACTCTTAGTGTAAACAAGGAGTAGCATAAGAGTCTCAGAGGGGCAGTTGTGGTTTAAGGAAACCTCCCACATCTCCACTCTGTGAAAGGGGCTCTGAAGTGGATCTTGGAGGAAGAAAAGGTAAAGTAAGGTTTAGGTGGGAGGAAGGGCTTTATCACTGGGAAAGGCAAAAGCAAAGACCAAATTCATGATGCACTTGTGCACTTGAGAGCTGAAAGGTGTGGAGCCTGGTGAACATTTCATTGAAGCTTCTGCTCTTGCCCCTTATGATCTACTTTCCACAAAACGACTGGTTGTCTTTTTAAAACAAATGAGAAAGTGTTTCTCCCTGTATACTGCAATTCAATCATTTTGTACTTCACAGAGAATCAAGAACCAAAAGCTGCAAAATGAGTCCCTGCTGAGAAGTCTCACCCACACAGTGTGTGTGGGAAGAGAAAGGTGACTTTAACCAGTGAATCAGGCCAGAACAGATAGCACTGGGGAGCGCATCAGTCTTGGAAGAAGCCATGAGGAGTGGTGGAGCCTGCGGCTTCCTCAAATACTATGTTAAGTTCTACTCCACTCCAGCTGCCCCATGTAGAAGTAGCTTTCCTTTTGCTTGGTATTCTGGTTCATTTAAGAGCATCCAGAAATCCAGATTTTTATGTGAGATCCCTTTTTGAAAATATTTGGCTCAATAAGAATAGTGGAAGAAAAATAAAAAAAAAAAAAAAGCACGGTGCAGACAAAATACATCTGTAAGACAGATGTCTAGATCAGAACCACAGGCCACTAGTGTCTGACCTCTGCTCTGCCCAGTCTGGCTCTGCCTTGCTCCTCACCCTCAGTTCATACTACACTTTCTCCTGCTCACAACATTCTTGCCGCAGTGGCTTCCTTTCACATTACAAAAATTTTTGATCTCTTCCATACTCTGGATCCTCCATGCTTCTTCTTTCCTCTGTCCACAGTTGTTTGGGGTCCTTCTCATTCTTCAGGCCTCAACAAGACTTTCACTCCCTTAGAGTAGTATTTCCTGACTCCTGTCTGAAATTGTTACCTGACCCCTTGCCCTTTGTTTCCTTCCTTTCTTCCACTGGTTCTCAAAAGTGTGGTCTGGGGATCCCTGGAGACCCCCATGATTGTTTCAAGAGGTCCCACAAAGTGAAAACTCGTTCCACTATAGTAGTAAGATGCATTGTTTTTGATTTCTCTTTTCACTTACATTCTTTCATGATTGAATAGTAGAATTTTCTAGAAGCCATATGACAGGTGATACTATAACAGACTGAATGCAGAAGCAGATATGAAAATTCTACTCTCTCCTATTAAACCAGACAGAGAGATCTGAAAAATATGTAAAACACCACTACTCTTCTCATTAAACTTTTACTTTGAAAATATAGATATTTTCATAAAATCACATTAAGGTGAAGTTGCTCAGTCGTGTCTGATTCTTTGCGACCCCATGGACTGTAGCCTACCAGGCTCCTCCGTCCATGAGATTCTCCAGGCAAGAATACTGGAGTGGGTTGCCATTTCCTTCTCTCCAGGGGATTTTCCCGACCCAGGGATCGAACCCAGGTCTCCTGCATTGGAGGCACATTAATATGCAATGGGCTTTATGGTTGTTCTTGATACATTAATACATATTATAATTTTTTCAATTTTAGTTTCTGTTACAGTAAATATCACTAAACATAGAGCCAAAACAAGTTCTTTGATGTACATAATAATTTTTAAGGATGAAAGGGGTCTTGAGATCAAAATTTTGAGAATTGTTGCTTTATAGATATTGTGTATATCAAACACAAAAATTGCCATTTGTTTACTTGTTTCTTCCACTAAAATGCAGGTTCATTGTGGGTAGGTACTTTGTTGTATTCACCACTTCAACCACCTTCAGCATCTAGAACAGTGCCTGAAGCATAATGGACACTCAGCAAACATGGGGAATAAGTGAATTAGTAAACGAACCTAAGATGTGTAAATGAGAATTCTGTTTAGAAGGATAACTTTGAGCGAGCTCTGTAAAAAGTCCAGCATATGAGGAAAGGCTGTGAAACTGATCATGCACTTAATGCAGAAAAATAAAAGTCTGCAAATGAGGAAGTAACAGTTGTAAGTGGTGTATTTAAGAAATTATTTTATAGTAGAAGTTAAATGAAATCAAATCATCCCTAATTTTTTTTTCCTTTTTCCCCACACATCTTTATCAACTCTTCAGACCACTCTTCCTTTGGCTTTTTGAGGAGGAAGTTTTTGAAACCCATGTACATTTCTTACAGCTGTAAATACATTATGTCCTAATGAATGAGGTCATATCAATTTAAATGGAACACTGACAGAAAACACAATTTAGTTCATTAGTAAAGCATGACAAATTTATAGGCAGAAACTCATGTTGACTTTTATAGAGGAACATAAATTAAATGTGGGCAGTATTAAAGTCTGAACTCACTGGGGCAAAAATACACATATTCCTCCAAGGCAAGCTGCTAATATAAAGCAAGGAGATGTATCTGTGGTGTAATTTGAAGGGCTCCAGGGGAGGTCTTTCTCCCTCCACCCAGGGGGCACAAGTGTTTAAACTCTACCATTAGAGAGACCTTCTTTGAAGTGACTCTTTCTGCTGTGCTCTTTTAAAATACAAATCCCATAGAGAACGTTAAGAATTTGGTACCAAGCTGCTGTATTTAATTCTGCCTCTATGTTATATTAGCTGCATGATCTTGGGCAACTAATTAAACATCTCTATGCTTCAGTTTATGCATTGTAAAACAGAGACACCAGTAGAGTTGTTGTGAGAACTGAATAACACGTGTAAAGATAATTGGTATGGTCCCTACATGTGGTCTCTGGCAATGTTAGTGTTTATTGTTACGTCATTGTGGGTAGCATAGGAGACAGGGTGTTACGGAGAACTAACTTTGGAACTAACTGACCAAGAAATCGCAATTAAGTAATTCAGCATACCTAAGCTTTGATATCCTAATTTAGATTAATAAAAATAAGAGACAGCTGACTTTAGTTCACTTAAAAGGAAGAAAATGTTTTTTAACAAATAGATGTGCTGAGTGAAAGGAATAAATAATAACTTTCTTAAAAAATTAATGATGGGGGAAAGAACTAATATACACTCTTGCAGAGCACTTTAATGGAGGCATCTACAAGATGCTGTAGAATCATGGAAAAGGAAGACGGCAGTTTTGATTGTCGTCAGACAAGACATGAAAGAGAAAGGAGTTTTTCAGGAGGACTTTGGACAAATTAGAAAGGTTTTATGCAATTCAAGTGGGATAGGGTAATTCCAGGTAGGAAAGGTTCTGATTGAACCTCTTTCTATAAGGAGGAGTGCACAGTACTTAGCACACAATAGGAGGTGAATTAGTGGAAACTTTATGTGGGGGAAAAGGAGTTCAGAAATACCGTGGAGAACATGGAAGTTTATGAGTTATAGACTGTACTTTCACTCTTCAAGAGAGACACTTTGAAAATTTATGGACATGAGAGGTTTTGATCACCTGTGATCATCTGTTCTATAAAAAATAAACTTTGGTAACCAGGCAAGGGAAGAAATGGTGAGAAGTGAGAGTAAAGTCTGAGAAAGTAACCGGAAGAAGAAAGAGGGACCTTAAGTCAGAGTTATAAATGAGATTCTAAACATGAAACTGTTGGACATGAGGCTCTTTTTTGGTTTCAAAAATGAAGGAATGAGGGTCAAGGATGATACTGGGGTCTGCATCCCAGAAACTGGAAAGATGTGTTTAAGTAAATAATGTTCAAAAGAAAGGAAAAGCTGGTTTGGAGAAAGAATACTTCTAGCAATAGAAGAAAACATATTAGTGAAAAACATATTTGAGGTGCTCACGGCTCCTCTGATTCACTTCTCTCATGCCACAGTGCCTGGCACAGAGAGCATCATAAATATGAATCTAGCTCTGATGCAAGGGCTCTGGTGTGGGGTCTGGAAAGGCAAAGAATGTAGAACAAGGGATGAAGCTATGTAGAAAAACATCATCTATTGTACATTTTTACTTCTTCTGTGAGAGTTTTTATGAGGCTATAAATGTTAAAAGTAACAGAAAATTTGTGCTCTTAGCATTTAAGGATTGATCTATAAACAAGTAGGTTTATATATCAAGTGCTTTCTGCTTCTCTTGTAATGAGATGCTGATTTTCTTTGCTGCTAAAAACCACACTTACATTAGCATTTTGGTAGCTAATTACAGTTAATTATAACATTAAATTCATATGTGATTACTTACAAGCTTGCCAAATTTGTGTGTGTGTGGGGGGAATTCTAGTTCATTCATCCAAGTTACTAAAATTTTTACTGAGTTATAATAATACCAAGATTTTATATTAAAATACCCTTTTGAAAAATCTCCTGTATCCTCATTGTAGTTAAAATTTTAGTTAGTCATAATTTATCCATTTGACATAATATCAGGCATTTTATACTCTTAAATATACATTTAACATAGGTTTTATGAATAGTAAATAGTCTGTCATAATTTTAAATGTGTATTTTAGTGTTATAATTTCTGCTTCGACAAAACAAGCTTGTAATGCATTTAATATGGGTAATTCCCAATTTAATAATAAATTATTTTCCATGATGTTGTTAGTTGTTTGTTCTAGTTCCCTTATGACACCTGGAATAGCCACAGTAGCAACTATAGAATCACACAGACATCAGCTATGGAGTTCTGCAATCTGCTACTTGTGGAATTTCTCCAGCCTACTACAATAAACTCTCCTCTTCCTACTCCAAATGACACACTTTGACATCATCATATAAATTTCATAAATAATCTTTGCTTCCTGTGAAAGGAAAGCATATGCTCATCAGCTGGTTACAAATATATGACTAATGAATATCTATATTAATAATCAGTATCCCATTTTAAATTATAAGTAGGGATCTAGAGAGAAAAGAAGTGATTGCCGTTTCTGGTGCTGCATCGGTCTGTCATTTGTTTTGTTTGTTTTAACTGGAAGATAGAAGTTCAGCATCCTCTCTTCTAGAGGTCACAGTTTGCTACCTGCAGGTCACTTTGACAGATCTACACAGCATTAAAAAAATCTGCAAAATTAAAAAAATGATACAGATAAACTTACTTACAAGACAGAAACAGACTCACAAACTTAGAGAAGAATTTATGGTTACTGAGGTGGCAAATAGAGGGGAGGAACGGATAGATAGGGAGTTTGGAATTGACATGTACACACTGCTGTAATTAAACTAGATTACCAAATAACTAACAAGGATGTACTGTATAGCACAAGGAACACTGCTCAATATTCTGTAATAACCTAAATGGGAAAAGAATTTGAATAAGCTTCTATGTATCATCAGTTTATAGTATCTCCTGGCCTTTTGACTCATTTGCATTACATAGATGGTCTCTAAAGATATAGAATGCTTCCCTCTCATGATATTTTCTTTAGGGACAAGGTAAATTAGTGTGTAGGGTGTGTGTTTATACATGTAAATATATAAAGAATTGATAAATATACACTCAGCACTATAATGTCACTTTATACCCTCATTTTCTTCCCTGGTTTCAAATTTATCACATTCACAAAGCACCTGGGACAAGAAAGGGAAACACAGGGAGGTCGATGGACTCAATACTGTATACAAAAAGAGAGTAGAATTAATTTCACAATATTTTTATGTATTAGTGATTTCTAAACTGTAATACTTGCAAATACTGCCATTTTTATTAGGATATTTTCCCAATATGAAAATAGTTGCCTTATGTATATACCAGCATAAAATATATTTCTCTTTGCTTGAAAGGACATATTTTGATTATTTCAATATATTCTCCCACAACCATTAACATAAAATATTACTAATTCACACAGTAGCAGGTTAAATTGGTAATTTACTGTTTATCTCATATATTAACAAATACTTCCCAACTAAGTATTCCTCAAATAGGCATTCCAGGAGGACCCATTCCCTGGAATTCTCTGTTTGTTCTGCTTATCAGAAAACTACTCATTTTTGTCGGTTCACAAGCATCATTGTTTCCACATCTTCAGTGTCACATTACTCTCTGTGTTCTCTCTAAGCACATCTAGTTAAGCAAATATGTCTTATTTAATTTTTATACCATAGAAATATTATGTTAAAATGCAGTCTCTAAATGCATATAATGTTCTATATATTTTAAATGTTTTATATGTTGAGTGATTATTTTAGATTATTATAGTTACAAAAAAATTTATGAGAATGAGCCCCTTCAACACTAAGTTACTGTTTGTTTCTTCAGAATGCCTAGTTTTCAGTCAAAACAAGCACCTTCTCTGGCTGCCCGAGCACCTTGCAGGAGTGCTGATTATAGTTATGCATAGTCACCAACGTGGGATTTACCGATAAAGTAGACGTTAACCAGGCGACATGACTGCTTCTTAAAGAACTATGAAGAAGAAGTAGAAGTAAAAATAATTGTTAGAAAGCTAATATTAAAGTGTGGTTTTAATTGTTCAAATACATTTCTTTTAATTTGAATTTTGAACTTAATATTATAGAAAAAAACACTGACCTTCTCAGAAAACAATCTTTCTTTTCACCTCGGGCCTGAGTATCACCATTGCTAGTTTCTATAATCACCAGTTATATAATCTTGACAAAAAACTTACCTAAGAATCCTTATACATAAATTAAATCTGTGGGTTTTGTGCACATTAATTGAGGAAATATCAGAAAGCAGTTTTGGAAATTCTAACTATTAGATAACTATTGATAAATGTCATGAAACAGATATTTATTCAATATTATATGAAAAATACTGAATTAGACACTCAGGGATAGAAAGAAAAGCAAAATATAGTGCTTCCTCTTAATATATTTATAGTTAGGTACTATAATGTCAAGCAGAGTACAAGCACTATACATTAAGTGCTATGGACAATGGAAATAGACCAGGAAAATCTAGATCTTTGGTTTGCATCTTTAAAGATATAAAAATGAATTTCGAGAAAAACATTCCAGATAAAAGAGACAACAAAATTCAAGACATAGAGATCTAGTGATTGGAATGTGTTTGTGGCATGTTAATAGGAGGCTTCCCAGGTAGTTCAGTTGGTAAAGAATCTACCTGCCAATACAGGAGATGCAAGACACACGGGTTTGATCCCTTAGTCAGGAAGGTCCCCTGAAGTAGGAAATGGCAACCTACTCCAGAATTCTTGTCTGGGAAATCCCATGGACAGAGGATCCTGGCAGTCTACAGTCCAGAGGAGCCTGGTCGATTACAGCCCATGGGGTCACAAAGAGTTAGACTGAGTGAATGCACACACACATGTACCATGTTAAGTAGACCAGTAGGCCAGAGTGAAAGATAAGTTTAGAGGTTATCATGAATGCTATGACTCAGTTCAGTTCAGCCGCTCAGTTGTGTCCGACTCTTTGCAACCCCATGAATTGCAGCACGCCAGGCCTCCCTGTTCATCACCAACTCCCAGAGTTCACCCAAATTCTTGTCCATCGAGTTGGTGATGCCATCCAGCCATCCCATCCTCTGCTGTCCCCTTCTCCTCCTGCCCCCAATCCCTCCCAGCATCAGGGTCTTTCCCAGTGAGTCAGCTATTCACATGAGGTGGCCAAAGTATTGCAGTTTCACCTTTAGCATCAGTCCTTCCAAAGAACACTCAGGACTGATCTCCTTTAGAATGGACTGGTTGGATCTCCTTGCAGTCTAAGGGACTCTCAAGAGTCTTCTCCAACACCACAGTTCAAAAGCATTAGTTTTTCAGTGATCAGCTTTCTTCACAGTCCAACTTTCACATCCATACATGACCACTGGAAAAACCATAGCCTTGACTAGACGGACCTTTGTTGGCAAAGTAATGTCTCTGCTTTTCAATATGCTATCTAGGTTGGTCATAACTTTTCTTCCAAGGAGTAAGCGTCTTTTAATTTCATGGCTGCAGTCACCCTCTGCAGTGATTTTGGAGCCCCCAAAATAAAGTCTGACACTGTTTGCACCGTTTTCCCGTCTATTTTCCATGAAATGATAGGACCAGATGCCATGATATGGCTAGGGAGGTTAATTATTATTGTCTGAGTATATACACAGCTAACCCTTGACCTACACAGGGTTTAGGGGTGCTGACCATCCACACAGTGGAAAAACTACATATAACTTACAGTCAGCCTTCTGTATATGCAGTTTCTTCATATCCACAGATTAAACCAGTGATGGATTGTATAGTACTGTAGAATTTACTATTGAAAGAAAATTCAAGTGCAATATCAGTGGACACACACAGTTCAAACCCATATTGCTGAAAGGTCAACTGTATTTTGGAGGCTTTACGGTGTTAGTGGGAGTTTTGTTTGTTTTGCTTTCTTATTTTTTAAATCTTCTACATTATATCCAGTCTTTCTCAGTATTTTCTCTAACCAGTAGATAATTGAAGATTTCTTTATGTGACTGCAACATCATGCTACTCAGTGAATTCAACTGTATATTACATTGTTACAGATGGCTGAATTATTTCTAATATATTTATAATAAATTTTCAGAACTAACTCATCTGGAAACAGTGCTCATTGAAAACGCTTTATGATATATATCTCTATTCTTGTAAGTATAGGCATTTTTATGGTTTAGGGGTAATGGATGTATGAACAAATTAAAAATCAAAGTTTTACTGAATATAGGAGAAAGTAACTCTTTTTCATATGTCCTATACTTAAAATCTATTCTAAAGTGCTGTTGTCAGGAAATAAGTGACAAAGAATGCTCATATTACTAAGATCTCATTTTCTCATGTTTGTTCAACCGGATAAAGGTCTTTGTTAATTAAGTGAAAATCCATATTATTTCATCTTGTTCGCCATTGATTTAAAGTCACACAATAAAGCTATGTCAACACTACTGACATTAAATAAACAAACACCAATTAAAGAAGAAATGCAAAACTGTGCTTTGGAGGTAACTACAGAAGCAAAAGCATGCACCAAGAAGTAGGTCTCCCCAAACAGAATTTATCAAGCCCTACAGCATCTGTCTTCATGGTATCCTGTGGAAAGAAGCAAGCAAGCAAGCAAAGGTGTGTGTGGATGGCCTTCTACTCACTGTCCATCCCTTTGCTTAAATGTGCTTCCTGGTTCTGTCTCTGCCACTGCTGGAAGAATGTTGGCCGTGGGCCCTTGACCTCTGCAAGGTTTGGATCCCAAACCTACACTTGGGTTTCTACCAAGTAAACCTACATCTTGTTCCCTGACTCAGATTATTTTGTTATTATCAAATGGAAACAGGATAATGTCTCTGTAACACTCAAGCTTTTGATCAGAGCTGAAGCTACATATAGGTTTTACCAAGTTAAATCAATTTTTTTTCTGTCATGTTGTCACAGTGTTTCAGGGAACACAGTTGGACCACTATATGTCCAGAGCCTCATGTTAGCAGAAATATGACAATGTTCCACTCTGAAAAGTGGCTGTTATAGAGATGGTAAAATATCTTGGGGAAGCAATAACAGTATTCATGCATTTCTAAAATCTTAATGAAGAAGCCAGAAAATAATTGGCACTCATAGACGATTCATAACCTTTTTAAAAGGTTAGTTTTATGATTATAAACTTAAGCTGTTAGACTTTAGTCACAGTTTACTTTATTCAGTAAAAGATAGACAATAGTTCATATCTCCTAAAAAATAGCAGTATTGCTGAAACGTGAGTGTGATAAAAAACATTAGCCTATATTCATTTACTGGCCATACATTTTAACCACACGGACTATTTCAATGAAATTAAGACTTACTTTAATAAAAGTTAAGTGGATTTTGTATAAATAGTCTTTTATATTTTTTTACATCTTCATTAAAATAGTTTTCCCAAGTTTAAATATAAGTTTATAGCCCAATAGATGAGACGTTCTTGAAAACTGATTGTTTAAAAAATAAGTTGTATCTGGCAGATTTACAAAGGGACTCCTAAGCCAAAACATATGCAAAAGGTGTTAGAGATTTCTAAATTTCAGTTCAGTTTAGAAACATTTTCTTTGCCAGCCGCTGCGCTGGGAGCTGAGCTATCAGCACCAAATAAGGCCTCATGCCTCATCTCAGAGAGGAGCTTACCATCCAGTGAACATGAAAGACACCCAAATGGAGGCTGTCACCAAACTGTGGCAATGGAAGTGTGCTGATACTCAAAATGTATGCTCCTGAACAAATTAACATAAAAAATACACATTGGCAAAGATCTTTGTTTTCAACATAAGGAATTCACTTCATGCAGTTGCGTAGCCATGAATGAGATGACTAGTTGTTCCCCTGACTTAGAGAGGCCCTTGCAAACATTTGTGAGTTCATTAGACCCACCTGAGGCTTGACATAAATCTTTAGGATGAATTTGGAAATGATAGAGTAGAAGATCAGTTATCCTTTCTGGAAAGGGTACTTTTATGAAACAACCAAAATTCTAAGACAAGCATACCTAAACTTAGCAGTACACTTGTTATAAAAACCAAAGGAAGTGATTTCTAGACCCATAAACATTAAGGGGCAAAAAGTTATCTAAATATGCATGTCTAAGCATGTCTAAGTCAAGGCTATGGTTTTTCCTGTGGTCATGTATGGATGTGAGAGTTGGACTGTGAAGAAGGCTGAGTGCCGAAGAATTGATGCTTTTGAATTGTGGTGTTGGAGAAGACTCTTGAGAGTCCCTTGGATTGCAAGGAGATCCAACCATTCCATTCTGAAGGAGATCAACCCTGTGATTTCTTCGGAAGGAATGATGCTAAAGCTGAAACTCGAGTACTTTGGGCCACCTCATGCGAAGAATTGACTCATTGGAAAAGCCTCTGATGCTGGGAGGGATGGAGGGCAGGAGGAGAAGGGGACGATAGAGGATGAGATGGCTGGATGGCATCACTGACTCGATGGACGTGAGTCTGAGCGAACTCTGGGAGTTGGTGATGGACAGGGGGCCTAGCGTGCTGCAATTCATGGGGTCGCAGAGAGTCAGACACGACTGAGCAACTGAACTGAACTGAAGCATATAATTAGGCCAAATTATCACAATGCCTCATCTACATAGATAATATAAATGTACTTATTTTCACATACCAAAAAAATGGGGAATTATCTTGAGTTTTCGGCTCTTTTCTCTTGTAATTGTGGTCTAAGAATTAAAGTATGATGGAAGCCTGTTTCAGGAGGGAATTTTAGGCAGGATTTTCAAATAATAAAAGTTTCAAATTATGAAAGATGAAAGGGAGGGAAAATGCCTTAAAAAATCACAAGGTCCTATAAAGTCTGAGTGTTGCAGGGAAGGAGACTAAATATACAGCTCTTAAGTCAATAGCCCAGACTTCATCCTCTTTAGATACCATTAAGTTCTATATGTCTAGGGGTCAGTTATATTCAAACTGAAGTTGTATTGGAAAAATTTGTTTTCTCCCTAAACTGCTGCTGCTGCTGCTGCTGCTAAGTCACTTCAGTCATGTCCGATTCCGTGCGACCCAACAGACGGCAGCCCACCAGGCTCCCTTGTACCTGGGATTCTCCAGGCAAGAACACTGGAGTGGGTTGCCATTTCCTTCTCCAGTTCATGAAAGTGAAAAGTGAAAGTGAAGTCACTCAGTCATCTCCGACTGTTAGCTAAGACTCCTAAAATAAATGGAAGAGAGGAATGAAGTTACCTTTAATTCATACTTGTTCTACATAAAACTGGACCCAGTCTCGGGTAAAATGCATCTGGTCTAATTAAACTTTGCAGGGCAGTGTGAGAGGATTTAAAAAGGATGGGCTCTGATCTACACCTGTCACATTTATGAATTGGATGGCTCAACTTGATGTATCTCAAGCTACTTCAGTTTATCTTGTGAAAGTGAAAGTCACTCAGTCCTGTCCAGCTCTTTGTGACCGCATGAACTATGCAGTCCATGGAATTCTCCAGGCCAGAATACTGGAGTGGATAGCCTTTCCTTTCTTCAGGTGATCTTGCCAACCCAGGGATAGAACCCAAGTCTGCCACACTGCAGGCAGATACTTTGCCAGCTGAGCCACAGGGGAAGCCCAAGAATACTGAAATGGGCAGCCTAGCCCTTCTCCAGGGGATTTTCCTGACCCAGGAATTGAACCGGGGTCTCCTGCATTGCAGGCAGATTCTTTACCAACTGAACTATCATGCATTAATTTATTTTCATTCATTTTATATACTTCGTTTGAGCATGTTTGCTTTGTAAACACCAATACTTGGTGTAGGGTTTACTTTACTTGATGGTTTCATTGTTTGTAAAAATAGGGACTGAAATTTTTCCTCCAAAAAGCTTTTTGTTTTTATGAGTACAACATAAAACTCTAATCTCAAAGTCTCTTAAGAGTAGTACCTTAAAAAAAAAAAAAAAAAAAGTAGTACCTTAGTTTGCTGTAGAGTATTCACAGAGGTTTTTCACTTTGGCAAATATCTGGGTATCTGCATAACTAAAACTTTTCCTCTGGGACTTAGTGTCAAGTCATCAGTTAAACCAGATGGAAGCCCTGCAGGCAAATATCTTCATTCTTTCATAATATAGATTGTGTGTGTGCTCAGTTATGTCCGACTCTTTGCAACCCCAGGGACAGCAGCCTGCCAGGCTCCTCTGTCCATGGGATTTTTCCAACAAGAATGCTGGAGTAGGTTGCCATTTCCTCCTGCATGGGATCTTCCTGACCTAGGGACTAAACTCGCATCTTCTGCATCCCCTGCATTTCAGGCAGATTCTTTACCGCCGAGCCACTTGGGAAGCCCATAATATAGATTGATGAGTCTCAAACCTGCTTGAACTTCAGTATTCTCAGGAAGATTTATTTATAGCATACATTTTGTCCAACTCTTTGCGACCCTATGGACCAAAGCCCACCAGGCTCCTCTGACCATGGAATTCTCCAGGGAAGAATACTGGAATGGGTTGCCATTTCCTTCCCCAGGGAATCTTCCCAACCCAGGGATCAAACCCATTGATTTGATCCTGCATTGCAGGCAGATTCTTGACCATCTGAGGCACCAGAGAGGCCAACACATTTTTGAGCCCCACCTAAAGGAATTGCCATCCAGTGGTTTACAGTAGGGTCCAGGATACATATTCTTACATGACTCTCCTTAAAGCCTTCCTTATATACAGATATAGGAGCCTGCAGAATCTAGGCTCACGAATGCCTAAGGGCATTTTCAGATTGTCTGTGCTGTAAGTGTGGTTGAGTCCTTTAGATGCTTAACAAAATAAAGTGAAATTAAGGCAATACCTTAGATAACACAACAAAACTCCCCATATCAAGGTCTAATATGGAAACATTGTAGGAGTTTTAAAGGGAAAAGAAAACCTTACTAGGCTATTTGATTCACTTTCCAACTTTGTGAACATAGACTATCCTTAATCATATTTAGAAACATCATGATTGATAAGAAGATATTAACAGACATGTCATATAACTTAAACACTGGTAAATGTTTAGCTGGTAAAAATGTTTGAGCTGATAGAAATTTTTAGTGTGTTTAGTTAGCAAAGACTCTTTAGTTCTTGTAAAATATTCGTCATGCTAACTCTAAGCTAGTTGGTCTAATCAAAATATTCCCTTAATATTATTGTCAGGTGGCCAGAACTATGGAGAAAGGGAAGAACTGGCCATTCTCATTAGAAAATGTTTTTAACAGACTTCAATACTCACAAATATATCATTTTAATTTTTATGATGTGTTGTTGGATGGAGAAAAAAGTTCCTATCAGTAATAATTGTTATGGGCTTCCCTGGTGGCTCAGATGGTAAAGAATCTGCATAATTTAAATTGAATATACTCTAATCAAATATTTTATTTAGTGATAAATAATTCTAATTTAGCAATTAGCCATGAAATTAAGACATTGTTTTGTTTTTCATTTTTGATCTTTTCTTGTCTTGTCCTTTCCTTTCTTTTAACTGCTGGACATTTATGAAAGTATTGTTTTGTTGATTTAAGAATATATAGCACATAAGCACATCCTTAAAAATTCAGATTCCCTTTGGTAAAGGACCCCTATATCACTGTCACCAAAGACTGCATCATTTGAAGTATTTCTAGCCTCTTCTTGGAAGTTAGGAATTTTACTTGAATTTAAGGAATACATATACAGTATATATATAAGCAAAAAGAAAATGAATGAATTAAATTAAAGAATCAATTTAATGAAAGGCTTATTAGGTGAAGGTAAAGAGAGACTTCTTTCTTTCCTTTAAAAGACATTGATGATGAAATTTGTGAGCTCAGTGACTGCTCATCCTGATACCATTATCCAGTGGCATGTGGTTGTTAGAATGAAATACGAGGGAGGAAGGGGAAGATGGAGCTAATGTTGATTTTTACTTCAGGCTCAACCCCAGAGGTTTTATTTTCATCCCAAAGCATAGGGGAGGCAAATGGAGTGACCTTTTAAGTTGATTAACACATTGAATTTCCTCCATATTAGGTGGCATGTGTTGGGGTAGGGTGTGTTTCATTGGTGGGGGCCATAGGACCCAGTAAAGAATCAGATCTATTTCTTTTCAGTTCTAGCTCCTTCAGCAGTAGAGACATGTTGTCTAGTTGCTAAGTCATGCCCAACTCTTTGTGACCCCAGGGACTGCAGCATGCAAGACCTTCCTGTCCTTCACTGTCTCCTGGAGTTTGCTCAAATTCATGACCATTGAGTCAGTGATGCTATCTAAGCGTCTCATCCTCTGCCACTCCTTTCTCCTTTTATCTTCAGTCTTTTCTCTGTGAGTTTTGCTCAGTCAGAAAAGTATAAGATAATAAGATACTATTTATATTTTTTCCAGAAAATAATTTACATCCACATTGTTCCTTTGTTTATTAATCCTTAAATTCTGAGATTAAAGCGCAGTTTTTGTTGGCATAAATTCTTCTAACCTACTTTACCCAACCACTGTAGGACTGTGTGTCCTTTGAAAATCTCTGGTCAGGGTGGCACCGCTATTTTGAATGCAGAGCAGTACAGTAGTGGCACCCTCTCCTTGCTTTTGCTTAATTCTTACTTCTTCCAGATTATCATTTTGTAAGTTCATGGTGAATTCAAATTCTTGTTCTTTTTTGTTTGACATGCTTTACCTGTAATACATAGGAAAAATGGACCAAACAAACAAACAAAAACACAAAAATGCAGCCTCGAAGGGGTCACTTTTTAATTTTAGATCATCTATCAAATTCATTGTTATCCTGACATGCTTATGAAATTGCAAGAACAGTATATTCTTATCTGCATATTCATGGATAGTCTTTTAAGAAATAATTATAATTTTAAAATTAAAAATTCATTACAAATTAATTTTCTAATTTATGAAAAACTATTTTAAACTATGTTAACTGAATATATTTAATCCAGATATGCTCCCCCACACAAACCCTTTTTAAAGAAGCAAGAAAGAAATTCATAAAGGCTTATCTTTTATGTAAATACATTTAAATAAGACTGCTAAAAATATACCAAATCTAGTTAAAACAACATAAGTGACAGAAAAGAAAGCTCTTTTTAAAAGAGCTTCATGATGAAGTGAAATCTAAACACAAATTCAGAAAGTTTTTCTCCTCAGTTCAAACTGGTGTTACAACTGACTATTTCAAAGGCAAAGTGTTAAGGTTATAACCTTTTATCTCTGTCCCTTCCTTAGAGCTTACCTTGTGTTGATGCTACTATAGTCCTCCAGGATACAGTCAAGATCAAGGACTCTGGAGGCAGGCTACCCAAGGAGCCAGGCCTGATTCTGACACTTAGTAAATACTATAAACGTGGGCATATTATTGAATTATATGTTTCAATACTGAAAAACTGAAATGCCAGTTTCTTCCACTGTGTAAGGATAAAAATAATTCTCATATACATGGTAGCATCATCTTAGTTTGCCAGGAACAGTTGCCATTTTATGCCAGTTGTCCTGAAATAATTATTACTAGCTCTCCATTTCACACTCAAAAATGTCCTATTTAAATGGATAAATTATAGAGTTTCTTTTCTTAAATTGCTATAGTAAATATTCACAATTATGTAAAGGGCTTAGAAAAATGTTATAAATGTTTATAAATCTTGTAAATGTAAGATCATTGTATTTCTTGTAAGATTATTATAATTTTTGTCTATTATAATTCCAGTGTAATTCCAGTATTAAAAAAATCAGAATTGACAAGGGAAATCCAGGACTTGTACATGCCCTGTGCAATAACATCAAGAGTGGAGTAGCATGAGTGTCCAAATTACTCTTTATTTTCAAAAAGAATCTGGTTGTGTCTTGTCTTATATATAAATATAGAAACAAAGTGGTTGTATTGGTAGGTCTACATGTGAAATTTCATTGTGATTAATAAAATGCAAGTATGAAAAGTAATGTTACTGATAGAAAACATGTATGGAAGTTGTCTTGGTCTTTCAAGCAGGTATTATTTTAGGCAAACGATGTATTATACATTAACCATGATACAGCTGAGCTTAATTTTTGGATAAACATCCTCTCCATAAAGATGTGAAAGAGCACAGATGGCCACTCAATACAATGGATACAAGTCTGAAGCTCACCTGATAAGTATCAGTATACCGATGCTGGTATTAAAATATCGAAAAACCCTAAGTTGCCCTTTCTCAGTTTGATTGCCTAAGCCCTGCCCAAGAACCTTTGTCTCACACAGGATCCAAGAACTAAGAGGATTATTTCTGCCCAGCTGTGGATCGCCATAACTTGGCTGTAGCATAAGGTTATACCCTTTCTAATGGGAGGTATCTGCACTATTGCTTTAATAGCCCCACCAGAAAAGGATGGCATAAGAAAACTGTCGCAAAGCATAATCAGATAAAGGAGAATTTATCTGCCCTTTCCATGTAAATTCATAAGCTTGGGTAAGTTCACATGGAGTCTGCGCTGAATATCTACTCAAGCAAAGGACAGATGGAAACACTTGGAAAGGCTTTCAGTCATTGTCTTTGACAGCATTAGGGGTCGGGGGTGCAGAATTAAAAGAATATATTTCAGTAACCTCACTTAAAACTACATAACCTATTGTTAAATATAATTTTAATGCCTAATTTATAATTGAACTATATTAGGGTAAAGTAATTTTTAATTGTGTAGTAACCGTAGTTTTCAATTATGGCAATGAAATTGTTTTTTTCTTCGTAAGGACGTCACAAAAGAAAATCTCCTTTGTTTTGAAGAAATTTGTGAATAGTATAGTGACACCAGCTACTATCCTGAAGGAACAGACCTGCATTTCAAATCAATGACGTCAGTTAAGGCCAGGGATTAAACTGCGATTCTAACAATAATGTGAGGAGTAGACGTATGAGAATATCTTGATTTTCCAGAGGGATTGCTTTCAGAGACTCAACTAGGGATTGTAGTGAAAGGGCTCTTCTGCTTTCAAACTGTGTCTGAGTCGTGTTGCAGTGCCAGGGTGATGATGAAATACTTTATCTCTAGCAACACTCTCTCACTTTGTTTGCGTTAGCAACCTAAGTAACTGCTTAACTGTCTGTAATAAGCACAGCCATTTAAAGAAGGCAAAGGTTTCAGAAGTGTGGAAAACAAACCAACATGAAAATTGTTGATGATAGTCACATTTTAATCATTTTATCACATTAAAATTACTTTTATCACATTAAAATGTGCTCATATTAAATTTTTCACTGGCATAAATTCTGATGTGAAAATATAGCTAAAATTAATATTCTCTCAGTTCATGAAAATATACGTTTTAGGCACATTTTTTTTTATGTCTTTTTACTAATAGTGGGCTACATTAAATTTTGTTTTTCTTTATCACCTAGCATCCTTTGTGGCCATTTTTTTGAACTGTGATGGCCCGTTTTTCTCTACATGTTCCAATACCATTATTCATGAAAGTGCAGTTTCCCTCCTTCTGTTTTATGAGGAATTTCAGCTTATTCTAGTACTTGGTTATTCCCCCTACCCTCTGAACTCATAGTGGTTAGTGTCAATAGCACTAGGTATGGTAGGCTGTGTAATGGGTCACTGAAAGATAACTACATCTGAATCCTTGAAACTAAGAATGTTACCTTATATATTAATAGCAAAATCGACTTCACAGATGTGAATAAATTTAAGTAAGCTCTTGAGACCTGGAGACTATCCTGGATTATCCAAGTGAGCCCTAAATACTGTCACGTGTTTGCTTTTAAGAGATTTGACACAGAAGAAAAGGAGAAGGCAATGTGATTACAGAGGAAGAGAGTAGAATGAGGTGGTTTCTAGCCAAGAGAAACCAGAAGAGGTGAAGAACAGATTCTCCCCTCGAATGTCTGGAGGGAATGTGGTCCTTCCAACACCTCCATGTTAGCCCAGTAATACTGATTTTGGACTTCTTGTGTACAAAGCTGTGAGAGAATAAATTTGTTTTCTTAAGCCACAAAGCTCATCATAATTTGTTACAGCAATGAGGAAACGAACGCACTTTGATTCAGAAACCATCATGAGTAAATTTAAGTACCTTTCTTTTCAAAAACAATTTTCCACAAATCATAGATACAGAAAAATTATAAAAACCTTTAAAAGTCAGTTATCACATGAGGTAGCACATACTTGTTTAATTACCACCTAGGTTGAAAAAATATATGTAATTCCTTTTTGTCCATCTAAATAAATATATTTTCCCTTCCCTTGTATGTATCTGCTGTCCCAGTTTCTAACACCATAGATGAATTTAGCGTGATTTTGAACTTTATGTAAATGAAATTGTATAGTATATTTTCCCTTTTGTTGGACTTATTTTGCTTAATATTTTGTTTGAGAGATTCATTGGCATTGTTAAGACTGAAAGTAGTTTATTCATTTTTATTCCAGAGTGTCACCCATTGTAGGAAAATACCACAATGTATTTCTCTGTTCTCTTGTTCGTAGACATTTGTGTCATTTCCTATTTTGAGGTTATGATGAATAAAGCCACTCTCAACTCTTGTACATACCTGGGAGTTGAATTGCTGCGTCATATAGTACACATATGTTGAAACTGAACAGATAAACCCAATTTATTTTTCTAAGTAGTTATACAAAATTATATTTCTTCTAACAGTATATGAAGTTGTTCGACATCCTTGCTACACATGAAAATGACCATACTTTGTTATTTTTATACTGAAGTATATTTGACATACATTATATTAGTTTCAGGTATATGACATAATGATTTAATATTTGCATGTATAATTGAAGAGTGGTCACCACAATAAGTCTGCTTAGTATCTATCATCACATGGCTACAGAATTTTTTTTCTTAAAGTGTTCTTAAAAAGAACTTTTAAGATTTATTCTCTTAACTTTCAAATATGCAAAACAGTATTATTAACTATAGTTGCCATGCTATATATTACATCCCCATGATTTATTTAATTTATACCTGGAAGTATGTACCTTTTGACCCATTTTTCCCACCCACCTCAACCCTCTACCTCTGGCAAGCAACCATCAATTTGTTTTGTCTATCTTTGATCTTGGGTTGGTTTGCTTGTTTTTATGTACTACATATAAATGTGATCATGAGTGTCATTCTTTGTCTGACTTATTTCACTTAGCATGATGCCCTCAACTTTCATCTTTATTGTTGTCAATGGCAGGATTTCACTCTTTCTGAATGAAATAATGAGTAAATAATATTCCACTCTGGGTGTGTAGATGTAGATATAGATATAGATATAGATATAGATCTTCCCCAGTGGCACTAATAGTAAAGAACCCACCTGCCAGTGCAGGAGACAGAAGCAGATTTTATCCTGGGTTGAGAAGATCTGCTAGAGGAGGACATGACAACCCACTCCAGTATTTTTGCCTGGATAATCCCATGGGCAGAGAAGTCTGGTAGGCTTCAGTCCATAGGGTCGCAGAGTTGGACATGACCAAAGCAACTTAGCATGCACGTATTTCTCACAGTCTCTTTATCCATTTATCGACCAGTGGATACTTAGGTTGTTAAGTATCTTGGCTATTGTAAATAATGTTGCAATGAACTTAGAGGTGCATATATCTTTGTGAGTTATTGTTTTCATTTTCTTCAGAAATAGATTGCTGAATCATATGATAGTTCTGTTTTTAATTTTTCATGGAACTTCCATAATGTTTTCTGTAGTGACTAGACCAATGTGTATTCTTTTGAACAGTACACAAGAGTTCTCTTTCTTCATATTTTCACCAATACTTGTTATCTCTTGTCTTTTGGATAATAGTCACTCTAAGAGATGTGAAGCCGTCTCTCTTTTGGCTCTAATTTGCATTTATTTCCCTGATAATTAGTGATGTTAAGCATTTTTTCAGGTACCCAGGTGCCTGTTGGCCTGTATGTCTTTTTGGAAAATATCTATTCAATTCCTCTGCTCATTTTTTAATTGGATTATTTGCCCCCTTTTTTTTCACTGTTCAGTTGTATGAGCTCTTTATATATTTTGGATATTAGTTTCTTATCAGATATGTAATTTGCAGATATTTTATCTTTTTCAGTTTACTGACTTTTCATTTTGTTAGTGGTTTCCTTTGCTGTGCAGAAGCTTTTAGTTTGATGTAGCACTACTTATTTATTTATTTTTACTTTTGCTGTCATTTATTTTGGAAATGGTCATCTTTATTTTCTATTTTTATTAAAACAAAAATTTTAATGAATCTGATAGCAATATAGTAATATCTCACTGTAATTTTATTTGGTATTCTCTGGATTACTAATGCATTTGAACACTTTACAAATGTTTATTGGTAATGTAGATATCTTGCAGGGTACAAGACATTACCTATTTTATTTAGTTTATATTTTTCTTCTTTGTTTTTAGGAGTTCTTTTACATTTTTTATATCAGCCCTTTATAGTTTATATGTTTGAGTTTACAAATCTATTATTTGGCTTGCTTTTCACACACTTGATGCTTTTGTATAAATGCAAATACCAAATTTAGTTTATTACAATTCATCAGTCTTTTCCTTAAGACTTACATGGTTTTTGCTCTATTTAAGAAATTTTTACTTATCCCAGACTTCTCTGGTGGTCCAGTGCTTAAGACTGTGCTTCCAATGCAGGGCCGTGGGTTCAACCCCTGATCAGTGAACTAAGATCCCATGTGCTAACAAAAGAAAAGAAAAAGAAATAAATAAATCTGACCTATTCCAAGGCCATAATAATAGTATTTTATTTTGTTCTCTACGGGATTTGTTCACCAACTGAGATTGAGTACCCTCCCTATAGTGTTTATTTTATTTTTTCTTTGAAAAATCATTATGAAAATGTATATTATTATCTACTACATTCAGTAGCACTTCCTCCTTTAAAACTGTTTTTTTTTAATATTTTAATATTTCTGTTTGCACTGAGTATTCATCGCTGCACAAGGGCTCTCTCTAGTTGTGGCAAGCAGGGGTTCCTCTGTTCTGGTGTTTGGGCTTCTCTTTGCAATGGCTTCTTTTGTCGTGGAAAACAAGAGAAGCTCTAGGCTGGTGGGTTTCATTAGTTGAGGCACATGGGCTCGGTAGTTGTGGCTCGTGGGCCCTAGAGCTTTGGCTTAGTATTTGTGGTGTGTGGGCTTTAGTTGCTCCGAGGTATATGGAATCTTCTAGGATCAGGGATCAAACCTCTGTCCCTTGGATTGGCAGGTGGGTTATTCTTAAATACTGTACCATCAGAGGAGTCCAGAAAATGTATTTTAATGCCTATGGATCTTTTTATTATGCATAGAGTAGAGACCATGGTAAAAATAGCATATTGTTTATCAGTGTAAAATGTATATTAAGGCTTTAAAATCAGGAAAAGATTTTATATCAACAATGGTAATTTTTCCATTTACATATCTACTCTACAGAAGCATCAACATTCTTTAATTGTTACTATTAGTATGAGTTAAATCTTACTACTTCGCCTCTGGTCTGAAACTCTAGGTAGAAAAACTGTTTAAAAGTGATAAAAAATGAAGGCTAAATAAATATTCTTGTGTGATTTTTAATGCAGAACTGTAACTGTAGAAAATGAAGCAATTATCTACTCTTGGTGGAATTCAGTTCAGTTCAGTTCAGTTCAGTCGCTCAGTCATGTCCGACTCTAGCGACCCCATGAATCACAGCATGCCAGGTCTCCCTATCCATCACCAACTCCCGGAGTTCACTCAGACTCACGTCGATCAAGTCAGTGATGCCATCCAGCCATCTCATCCTCTGTTGTCCCCTTCTCCTTCTGCCCCTATTCCCTCCCAGCATCAGAGTCTTTTCCAGTGAGTCAACTCTTCGCATGAGGTGGGCAAAGTACTGGAGTTTCAGCTTCAGCATCATTTGCTCCAAAGAAATCCCAGGGCTGATCTCCTTCAGAATGCACTGGTTGGAGCTCCTTGTAGTCCAAGGGGCTTTCAAGAGTCTTCTCCAATACCACAGTTCAAAAGCATCAATTCTTCAGCACTCAGCCTTCTTCACAGTCCAACTCTCACATCCATACAGGACCAATGGAAAGACCATAGCCTTGACTAGACAAACCTTTGTTGGCAAAGTAATGTCTCTGCTTTTGAATATGCTATCTAGGTTGATCATAACTTTTCTTCCAAGGAGTAAGCGTCTTTTAATTTTATGGCTGCAGTCACCATCTGCAGTGATTTGGGGAGCCCAGAAAAATAAAGTCTGACACTGTTTCCACTGTTTCCTCATCTATTTCCCATAAAGTGATGGGACCAGATGCCATGATCCTCGTTTTCTGAATGTTGAGCTTTAAGCCAACTTTTTCACTCTCCACTTTCACTTTCATCAAGAGGCTTTTGAGTTCCTCTTCACTTTCTGCCATAAAAGTAGTGTCATCTGTATATCTGAGGTGATTGATATTTCTCCCAGCAATCTTGATTCCGGCTTGTGTTTCTTCCAGTCCAGAGTGTCTCATGATGTACTCTGCATCTAAGTTAAATAAGCAGGGTGACAATATACAGCCTTGACGTACTCCTTTTCCTATTTGGAACCAGTCTGTTGTTCCATATCCAGTTCTAACTGTTGCTTCCTGACCTGCAGATAGGTTTCTCAAGAGGCAGGTTAGGTGGTCTGGTATTCCCATCTCTTTCAGAGTTTTCCACAGTTTATCATGATCCACACAGTCAAAGGCTTTGGCATAGTCAATAAAGCAGAAATAGATGTTTTTCTGGAACTCTTTTGCTTTTTCAGTGATCCAGGAGATGTTGGCAATTTGATCTCTGGTTCCTCTGCCTTTTCTAAAACCAGCTTGAACATCAGGAAGTTCATGGTTAATGTATTGCTGAAGCCTGGCTTGGAGAATTTTGAGCATCACTTTACTAGCATGTGAGATGATTGCAATTGTGTGGTAGTTTGAGCATTCTTTGGCATTGCCTTTCTTTGGGACTGGAATGGAAACTGACCTTTTCCAGTCCTGTGGCCACTGCTGAGTTTTCCAAATTTGCTGGCATATTGAGTGCAGCACTTTCACAGCATCATTGTTCAGGATTTGAAATAGCTCATCTGAAATTCCATCACCTCCACTAGCTTTCTTCATAGTGATGCTTTCTAAAGCCCATTTGACTTCACATTCCAGGATGTCTGGCTCTAGGTGAGTGATCACACCATCGTGATTATCTTGGTCATGAGGATCTTTTTGTATAGTTCTTCTGTGTATTCTTGCCACCTCTTCTTAATATCTTCTGCTTCTTTTAGGTCCAGACCATTTCTGTCCTTTATCGAGCCCATCTTTGCATGAAATGTTCCCTTGGTATCTCTAATTTTCTTGAAGAGATCTCTAGTCTTTCCCATTCTGTTGTTTTCCTCTATTTCTTTCCATTGATTGCTGAGGAAGGCTTTCTTATCTCTTCCTGCTATTCTTAGGAACTCTTGATTCAGATCTTTGTATCTTTCCTTTTTTCCCTTTGCTTTTGCTTCTCTTCTTTTCACAGTTATTTGTAAGACCTCCTCAGACAGCCATTTTGCTTTTTTGCATTTCTTTTCCTTGGGGATGGTCTTGATCCCTGTCTCCTGTACAATGTCATGAACCTCTGTCCATAGTTCATCAGGCACTCTATCTAGCAGATCTAGTCCCTTAAATCTATATCTCACTTCCACTGTATAATCATAAGGGATTTGATTTAGGTCATACCTGAATGGTCTAGTGATTTTCCCTACTTTCTTCAATTTAAGTTGGAATTTGGCAATAAGGGGTTCATGATCTGAGCCACAGTCAGCTCCTGATCTTGTTTTTGCTGACTGTATAGAGCTTCTCCATTTTTGGCTGCAAAGAATATAATCAATCTGATTTCAGTGTTGACCATCTGGTGATATCCATGTGTAGAGTCTTCTCTTGTGTTGTTGGAAGAGGGTATTTGCTATGACCAGTGCATTTTCTTGGCAAAACTCTATTAGTCTTTGCCCTGCTTCATTCCGCATTCCAAGGCCAAATTTGCCTGTTACTCCAGGTGTTTCTTGACTTCCTAATTCCAGTCCCCTGTAATGAAAAGGACATCTCTTTTTGGGTGTTAGTTCTAAAAGGTCTTGTAAGTCTTCATAGAACCATTCAACTTCAGCTTCTTCAGTGTTACTGGTTGGGGCATAGACTTGGATTACCATGATAGTGAATGATTTGTCTTGGAAACGAACAGAGATCATTCTGTCGTTTTTGAGACTGCATCCAAGTACTGCATTTTGGACTCTTTGTTGACCATGATGGCTACTCCAGTTTCTTCTAAGGGATTCCTGCCCACAGTAGTATTAGATACACTTAAAGCAAAATTTAGAAACTTAGGTACAGAATGATGTTTTATATAACATTAAAAAGCTGGATGAAAAAGATCTTGAAGTCACTTGTGTTCAGAAATGTGTTCCTATGAAACATGATAAGAAGGGTGCAAAGTGAATTTATGAGCAGTCTTCTTACCGTCTCCCCAAGTAAGAGACTATGGGCAATTGCAAGAGAGGGATTCTAGAATTAGAAAAAGGCAGAATTCCTTGATCTAGATTCTATAACAAAATTGTCACAAATAGACCCATCATAGATTGAAAAATGAAAAGAGAGTATCAGTTAATAACAAGGAACTCTTCTCAATGTTATGTGGCATCCTAGATGGGAGGGGAGTTTGGGGAGATTCAGTATTCAGTTGCTTAGTCATATCCGATTTTTTGGACACCATGGACTACAGCATGCCAGGCTTCCCTGTCCATCACCACCTCCCAGAGTTTACTCAAACTCACGTCCATTAAGTCGGTAATGCCATCCAACCACCTCATCCTCTGTCATCCCCCTTTTCTCCGCTTTCAATCTTTGCCAGCATCAGGGTCTTTTCAAATGTGTCAGTTCTTCACATCAGGTGGCCAAAGTATTGCCGTTTTAGCTTCAGCGTCAGTCCTTCCAATGAATATTCACTGATTTCCTTTAGGATGGACTGGTTGGATCTCCTTTGTATGGCTGAGTTCCTTCATTCCTTCATTGTTCACCTGAAACTATCACAACATTGCTAACTGATATTCCCCAATACAAAACGAAAAGATTTCTTAAAAAAATTTTAAAAGAAAATATGGATGAAAATGACAATATTCTATAAAATACAAAGGCTGAGTAAATTATATGTAAGAAAGAAATAACGTCATTAAAATAGGATAAATGAAGATTGATGAAAAAGAATGCTCAGTTGGAAGAAATTTTTGAACTCAGAATATTTTGCTTATATTTTCTAAATATACTTAACAGAAGAATAGAGTATAAATCCTTTGAAAAATAAAAACATCAAAACCTATAAAAAGATGGGACTAAGATGTTGTTTTAGACTTCTCTAAAGAAGACTGCCTCTTTTTCCCCCAGATGTATTAAGGGAAGAAATATTTACCCATGCTCCATGACCTGACCTTGGCCATATTCTATGTTCAGGATATGGAGACATGAAAGTGGCAAAGTTGTCATCCAAAATATAATAATGTTTAAATTCCCTGGTTTATACATAGTGTATACTGTGTTTAGTAGTTACTCTCACAAACTTTCATCCTTGCTACCACAGTAAACTTCAGAGACTACTTAGTTTTGGAAGACTTGTTGACTGCATTGCTGACTCATCTGAAATGCTTCATAAGCAAAATGAGAATGCCAAGCAAATTTGCTCTTAATTTTGGAAAAAGAAAAAACTACTCTGTACTAGTACTGTTCAGATTTAGTCTTCCAGAAACGGCAGAGAAGGCTCACAGTTGTTATGCTCACCAAGAGGTAAATACAGAAATTAAGAGTACAACCACTCTACAGAGTACTATAATGTCAACTGAATTAATGTTAAAAAATTTGGGATTGAATTTTGTATTATTGAGTTGTTGTTTAATTTTCATTTACCTAGACATTCACTTTTCCTGTATGTTACAAACATAAATAAAACATTTGTCCATTAATTATTTGAAAAGGATTAGCCTGTAGAACTCTAGCTTCAAATTCCCTCCCTGAGTGAGTTTCAAATTCCCTCCTTAGTGAATGGCAAATAGTTGAAGTTAGGCAACACTACCTGATTGGACGGAGAGGGAAATGGCAACCTGCTCCAGTATTCTTGCCTGGGAAATCCCATGGACGGGGGAACCTGGTGGGCTATAGTCCTTGGGATTGCAGAGTCAGAAGTGACCAGTGAGCGCTCAGTCTTACCTGAGCTTCCTGGGTAGCTCAGTGGTAAAGAATCCACTTGCCATTACTGGAGACATGGGTTTGATCCCTGGGTTGGGAAGATCCCCTAGAGGAGGATATGGCAACCCACTCCAGTATTCTTGCCTAGAAAATCCCCCCGTGGGCTACAATCCATGGGGTCGTGAAGAGTCAGACTCAACTGAGCACATACACACACACCTGCTTGGACAAATAATTCCTTCTCTTCTCTTTCTCCTCCCTCTCCCAGAAACTGAGTTGAAAATTGAAGGCTAGTTTAAGCAATTTTTATTGAACAAATACAGTCTTCCTATCTTTCTAAAGCATTCTGAAGATTTCTAAAAATAATAATATTTTTTAAAAGTATTCGTAGTTATAAGACAGATGTATCCAGTGCGGTCTAATATGTGTAGGAATGGATGTATACTCACTATGTTACAATGGAAAAAACTTTAAAATCTAGCTTTCCTGGATTCTAATCAAGACTCTACCACTCCTCAGCTATAATCCATCAACACACTTAACTCCTTTAAGCATAATTTCTTTGTGTATAGGACATGAAGTACAAAATGTATGCCTCATAGTACAAAGATTAAATGTATACAATTAAAGCACACATCTCAGTGCCAATAAAATAGCATGTTATTAAAAAGGTAAGTAATTATTTAAATTTTATCACAAGAGAAAATGGAAATTGGCTAAGACTTTTTATAAAGTGTACTATTGGCTAAACCTTAAAAATAAGGAAAATTTATCAAGACAAAGAGACTAATATGAACATAGCTGAGAAGCATGAGTTAAGAGGATCATTCTTAAGACATTACAGACAGATCTACTGGCAGGAACATAAAGATCAAGGAGGAAAAGCCAAGTGTTGTGTTGAGGAAGTAAGCAAGGGTCAGGTCACAGAATGTCTTGCTTAGTATATTTGTAGGTAACAAAGTTTCTCTTTAGGTGGGACATTGATAATCTGAATGTATGAGCACCCCTCTCTCCTATGCACACTTCCTCCATGGAATATAGAGGGGTACTTGAAGGAATTCCAGCATATGACTGACACCCTGAAGTTTCACACATTTTATGATTTATGACTGTGCTCATATATGAAATTTTTGAGAAAAAAAGTACCCAATGGCTTCTAACAAACTAGCTCATGACTAGTGTTTTAGAAAATAGGAAGTCACTGACAGTAGATTTAAAGTGGGACAGGAGCGCTGTGTAAAAGACACTATCATGTTTGGCTTTTGGACGGCACTTGTTTCAGACAGAAACATGAAGCTGGTGTGAGAACTCCACTTGACTTATAGCCTGGTGTCTGAGTCTTTTATCCCTCGCTTCCAGCACACAGACTGCCTCATGGTGCCCATCATTTCACCAACATTCCATAAATATTTGAACAAAGGATAAAACTAAAGGCAGGAAGAGCAGTTAGAAGGTTCATGCAATTATCTAGTCAAAGACGACATGATAAGTGTCTAGAATTAAAGAGTGATAATTGGGATGGGACAAAAAAATGTAAGGTCTGTGTACATTTTAGAGGTAAATCAGTATGATTCAGCAACTGACAGACTGGCTGTGAGGGAAGAATTAAGAATGACTTCCTGGTTTCTAGGCTGGATAAATGATGCTGGTGTCTGTGCCTCTCTTTCAAGGCAGTTATCTTTTACTATCTTATATTATAGTACTTTGAACATACCACATCTTTTCTTGAAGATTATGTGTCTAGAATTTTTTTCTTTTAATTTTTATGGTAATTAGTTGGTTTAGCAATGTTCAGCTAAGAAGTACTCAAGAAATGTATGTTTAAAAAACATTAAAGATACCATAGAGGGTATAGTTCAATTTCTAGTGCCCACAAGAATGATTACTTTTGTATCTTATTTTCAGACTTTTTGTCATTTTTTTGCCTCACAAAACTGTTTTGACTTTGTGTGAGGGAACAGAAACTTCTTGTGGAATGGAAGTGAAAAGCTGAGCAGTATGACTGTGCTTTGTAAATAGTGAAATAGGAGAGGTCTGATGGAGAAGGAAATGGCAACCCACTCCAGTATTCTTGCCTAGAGAATCCCCTGGACAGAGCAGCCTGGTGGGCTGCTGTTCGTGGGGTCGCACAGAGTCGGACACGGCTGAAGTGACTTAGGATGCATGCATGAATTGGAGAAGGAAATGGCAATCCACTCCAATATTCTTGCCTGGAGAATCCCAGAGACAGAGAAGCCTGGTGGGCTGCTGTCTATGGGGTCACAAAGAGTAGGACACGACTGAAGCAACTTAGCAGCAGCAGCAGCAGCAGGACGGATCGGATAGATAGGCTTTAGGTTTTCCTACTAGAGACTCAAGAAGAGCTATTTCTTGCTGATCTATTTTATATTTTGACTTTCTGATTTCATTTGGCAAGTTCTGCTCCTCAAGCAAGTAGGAAATGAAACTTTCGGACAAAGAGATAGGTTTTCTCAGAGCAGATGCAGAGAATTTAGAGGGATATATTCAATATGGCTGTGTTATATGTCTTGAAAATGATTGCAGTGATGTACTAAATTAGCATATTTCATGAATTTCCTCAAAAGACACAGTTCCTTGATGATTGGGTAGAGATCAAAGGTTAGTGCTGTGATAGTATAGAAATATGATATGGTGAATTGGAAAGGACAGTGTTTCTAGTGTCAGGAAGACCTAATTTCAGTTTCCTCACATTGGCTGTTTTCGATTGTTTGATCTTGAAAAAGGTATCTGATCTTTCTGAGAAATATTAACCATTAGTTCCTGAAAATAGGAGTAACAATAACAGTTACTATATTATGAGCAATATAATGTGACAGTAACTATTCTTACTGCTTTATTAACTTAATTTACCCTAATAACAAATCCAGGCTTCCCTGTGGCTCAGAGGTTAAAGCATCTGCCTGCAATGCAGGAGACCCAGGTTTGATCCCCGGGTTCCCTGGGTTGGGAGGATCTCCTGGAGAAAGAAATGGCAACCCACTCCAGTATTCTTGCCTGGAGAATCCCATGGACAGAGGAGCCTGGTGGGCTACAGTCCACGGGGTCACAAAGAGTCGATATGACTGAGCGACTTCACTCAGTAACAAATCCACGAGATGGATGATATCATTATCCCCATTTTACAGATACTAAACAGAGGCTTCAAGGAATTAAGTAACTTTGCTAGATAACACAAGTTAAGTGTCAAAGAGATCATTTATTCTGGCACTCTGGACTTAGGGCCTATGCTGTGTACCACTATAAACCTTGTAGGACTGTAATGAAGAGAAATAATTGATGAAAAATCTTAGACAAACTTTTGATTCAATAGTTTCGTTAGTAATACTACTACAACAATTAAGTTTTCAGGGAAAACTATGGACCTCAGTACAACTTATAACATTGGGTTTTTCAAAGGAGTATTTAATTTTGAATCTCAAATGATTGCCTTGCTCATCCACTTTTGGATCATATTTGTAGAAAAGATTGGGATTTGTGGCACCAAAAGTTGTGGAAAAGGTTTTCTGCACAGGCTTTCCATAGCTGTGCACAAGACTTCAATCCCTTTCACCAGTTTCCTTCTCACATAATTTTCAGATTCTTTCTAAATTCTCTGAGAATTGGGCAATCTGATCTTTACAAAGTCTTCTGAAGAGAAGTGAGCTCATCTTTTAAAGGATCTTGAATTCTTTGTTAGATGGCTTCAAATATATTGTCAAAAATTAGCACATAAATGCATAGACTCAAAAGCCATTCTAGTCACACATTGTTATTAATTCGACAATCAGCCATATAATATTTAAAACAAATCTGAATCTTAAGGCGAGAAATAACTTGAAGGTCTTGAAGATAAAAAAAAATAGAACAAATCCCTAAATAACAAAATGGAAGAGGCTTCCTTAGATAATGTGAAAAGGGTTATCCCTCCAGATTTGGTGTCATTTCAGACTAGAATCAGAAGAAAGAAGCAATATTTGGAAGATCTGATTAGTCTTCTTAACAAGAGCCCTGGACTGTGTTCAACAGATGAATCTGCGAAGACCTTCTGAATAAATGATTCTGGAAGGAACTAATTTTATACCTGTAATTTTTACTTTTTGTAAGCATTTCATATATCTCTCATGTATGTTAAAATTTGAAAACCACCACTGTACTCAGGGAAAAGTGAAAGAGACCAAGGTCTTCAGCTGGGCATTCTTATCCTTCTTGAATCGGAGAACATGGACTTTGGGTCCTACAGACTTAAATTGAAAACTTGGGAAAGTTACACAAAATTCATCAACCATTTTTTCTACAGGTCTAATGCAGAAAACAATAGGGCAAGTTAATGGGATTGTTGTGAAGATTAGGTGAAATGTTATAAGCTTTTCTTAGTAAATTAGGTACTTTGTATGTTCTCTATAGATAGTAGGTAGTGTTGAGTGATAATTTAATAGAGGCAGACTGGATAAAGATTAAGAAAAATTGTATTCTACAAAAATCATTTACTTCTGTGCTGGAATTTGATAATCAGTTTTGCTAGAATTTTTACACATTGTAACATTTTTATTGGTGCACAGATTGCAATTCAATACAAATTAAATGTTAAGTTAACAAACTTTATTTAGTAGGATTGGTTCAGAATGCAACTGAAGAATAATGCTCTAAATTTATGGCAGTGTACAAATACCTGGTTTGAACCTGAAACTCTTGTCTTGGCATGGAAACTAACAGATGAGTGATAGCTACCATGCTCCTGGTGCTTCACACTTATTTTCTCTTTCAATTAGTCCAATTGTTCCCTGAGATAGATACTATTATTTCCATCATTTAGGTGGGGACACTTAGTGACTAATAATTTAAGTTGGTTGCCTAAGGCCACATAATTAGTTAGATGCAGTGCCAAAAGACCAATCTTTACTCCAGAAAACGGCATTAAAAAAAAAAAAAAAAGTGAATTCTCTGTATATAGTGGGTTGGGCTTCACTGGTGGCTCAGTGGTAAAGAATCTGCCTGCCAATGCAAGAGATGTGGACTCAGTCCCAGGGTTGGCAATAGCCACTGTAAAAGGAAATGGTAACCCGCTCCAAGCAGCCTGCTTCAGTGTTCTTGCCTGGAAAGCCCATGAACAGAGCAGTGTGGTGGGCTGTAGTCCATGAGTTTGCAAAAGACGCAACTGAGCGACTAAACAACAGCAACATATAGTGGGATACAACACTTTTGGGGTTTGAATTGTACTAACTTAATTTTCCACTTGGATGTTAAAAGACAATCGTGGTTGCTTTTACGTTCATTATGAGTAATCATGCTTGTAGAGTTTTTCAGTTAGGGAAGTACAACTTGTATATATTTCGTGAATATAAGCCAAAGGTAAATGCCTACCTAAAACCTGTTTATCCAGGTTTTAGGATAAACCTCTTCTGGTTTTAGGACATTAAGTGACTTGTTTGACTTAGTTTTGCTAAGTTACTTGAATGTGTAATGTGAAATCCCTCAAATAACACTATTCCAACTATCTACACCTGTCATTTTGCCTAATAAAAGTATGTTGTGCTTTTTGAGATTCAGGGATAAAAATGGTTATCAATCAGGTGAATCAAACTTCCGTCCACATTAAAAAGGCGACAGTGAGCTGTTAATATTCAGGTCAAACTTTTGGCTTTTAATAGCTTGTTACTTCCTCTTTTAAGTGTGCCTTATTTCCTCCAAAATATTTTACTTGTACCCTGAAAATTAAGGAGACAGCCTTGGCTAATGCTTACCTCATGGAAGCAACAGCATTTTGTAAAATAAATAAGCTTTGAGTCTATAATCTGCTCTTATCCTTGAAGTGCGTGCAGGAATGATAAATATTCTGTCCCAGAGCAAAAGCAGAAAAGTGCAACTCTGATCTTTTATTTTGAAAGATTGAGTAAGGCTGCGTCCACTCCATCTCAAAATCGGATCATGTGAGATTTGGAAACAAATGGTTTCCCAATACAGGATGAAGTAAAGAGAAACTTCTTATATATACATTCAAAAGCCATTGTACATATGATGAGTCTTGGGCTTTTCAAAGTTGCAGGAAACTTGGTCAGATCCTTTGTGCTTCTCTTGAAAAGAAACACCGGGTAGCTCTTTTTCTATGTAGAGGCACACTCCCAAGGACTGTTTAACTCTCCTCTCCAGCAGCTGAGTGCTGCAGTCACTGACCTTGTATTTTAGACAGTGTCAGGAGATAGAGATATAAGCGAAAAAGAGAAAAGGGGCTTTTGCTTTGAATGACTGATGAATGTGTTTAAAGTGAAATGAACATGTCTCCTCTGTCCTCTACATTTTTCCAAAGTTGTTTCTTTGTTTTTAAGCCAAATGCAGTAACTTGGCTAAACAATGAGTCATGTTGAATTAAATAGTGTTTAGATAAAATAGCTGTCTCTTTAGGAAAACATCTCAGTATTCTTTGTTCATAAAGTCTGGTTCTTCAAATTTGAGATTTTGTGGTATACAGTTTATTATATATTTTTTCCTGTGTGCAAAGGAAAATGGATTTTAAAATGCATCAAGTGAAAATAGAGTTCAAGAATTTTGATAAGCTGGAGGAAGTAGGTGGTTAATTTCCAGATTGTCTGCTGAAATTTGTGGGTGGTCTTCCATCATGCTCTAAGAATCTAGAGACTGAAAAATTTTGGCAATATATAGCTGTTTTCCAGTTAGTGATAACTGGTATTTCTTTCCTTGTCTAGTTCAATGTTTTGTTATATGCAGTGCAACCAGAGTCCATTATAAGAATGTATTTAAATTACAGATGTCTGTAGAGAAAGTTTGTGCTGCTTGGTTCTTGATTAAGGAGTAATTACAGTTCTTTAAACTGACAGAATGTTGAATTGATCGATCAGTAATATCAGTCTCTTATTTCTAATTCAACATATCATGAAGAAGAATGTTAATAAGTTGAATTTTTTCCAAGACTTCTGTCCATGCATATTTATTTCTATGCAGGCATCTTATAGTTTAGTTATACAAAAGGTTTTATTCTACTTTATTTACTTAACATTGCATTATAAAATAATCTCACTCCTGACAATTCTTTACTAGTAGAATGATCTTTGTATAGCTTGTAAGTTATCATGTAATGAGCTTTCTTAGATTTTTTCCATTGGTTTCTTAAGCAACTCTGAAAAAATTCAATCACTTTAGTTTGACATAGCAGGAATTTGTATCTTTAAACGTTACTTGCATGACATTCAAGAATTTTGCAATTTTGCTTCCTAGTTGTTTCCTTGCTTGTGCCCACCCAAATCCTCTATTTTATCAACTCTATAAAATTCTAAATATATTTGAATTTCCCACTTCAGTGTTTCAACATAAGCTTTTTCTGATCCCTGATGTAAAGCAACTGCCCTTGCCTTAAACATTTATCCTGTCTTTCACCATGCTGTGTGGCTTCCGTGCTGGCTCAGTGATAAAGAATCTGCCTGCAAGGCAGAAGCTGCAGGAGACATGGGTTCCATCACTGGGGTGGGAAGATCCCTTGGAGGAGGGCATGGCAACCCACTCCAGTATTCTTGCCTGGAGAATCCTATGGACAGAGGAGCCTGGCAGGCTGCAGTCCATAGGGTCACACAGCGTTGGAAATGACCGAGCAATTTAGCATGCACACACGTGCATTTATTACTGTGGTTATTAATTTAATAGAGTAGCTCAACTAATATTTTTTGACTGAAGAAATAAATCAGGCATGTCCTTCTATTTAAGATTTGCTTGTTATTTCCAGAAAGCTCTAATCTTCCTTCCTCAATGCTCCCTTAACTTCATGAGTCATCTTGTACTAGAGTTATTTGTGTACCTCCATCATTGAACTATCCGTTTTGAGGGGAAAGACCAAGAATTTTCATCTTTTACTGACCCCTTTCTCATATACTGTCTCTTGAATGATTGAATAAATATGTACCTCAAAAATGTTTGAATTTTGTAAACAACCTGTTATGTGTGAGTGTGTATATATATTTTTAGCGTAAGCTTTACATCATCTTTTAATGCAGGCTTCCCTGGTGGCTCAGAGGTTAAAGCATCTACCTGCAATGCTGGAGACCTGGGTTCATTCCCTGGGTCGGGAAGATCCCCTGGAGAATGAAATGGCAACCCACTCCAGTATTCTAGCCTGGAGAATCCCATGGATGGAGGAGCCTGGTGGGCTACAGTCCATGGGGTCGCAAAGAGACGGACACGACTGAGCAACTTCACTTTCTTTCACTTTCACTTTACATCATAGGGAACTGTAGCATGAAAGGTCAAAGAACTTTATGGGGTGAGACAGGAAAAGAGACTTCATTAACACATAGGATCACCTGCTGTTCTTGCTCTAATCAAGTATGCTAACTAGAAATTCCCACTGGAGGGCTTCAAGGTATCCAAAGACTGTTTTATTGAGAGTGATTAAATGCTGTGGTAGACAAGTATTAAATGTCTATCAAGTGTTAAGTGCTACTGTAAAAATCTTTCCATATGATGCTTTGCATAGGCAGTGGTTCACTTGGGGATTAGAGCTGAGGAACACAGGGTGTGTTGTAGTCTCTCTGCCCTGGCATTTTGCTGGCTTGATTTACAGTGTGAGCTCTTCACCCCTCCCCACTGCAAACAGAGGAATCTGAGCTGTTGTCTCCCTACCTACTGTTCTCACCTTGGACCCACTGTTTTGTTTTGTTTTAATAACTTTCCCCAAAGAAGCTTTTCCAAAAGTGTCAAGAGCTCTAGAAAGAAGGTGTCAGATGAAGTGTTTCCTCCTCCACGTGTTTATCTACCTTGTTTACATCTTAAGTGGGCACTCTAAAGCCCTCCTGATAGTTGAAATGTCAATGATAAAGACATTTCAGCTCATCAGTGCTGTTCTCTACAGCTTAGCAGTAGATTTGACTCTACTTTCCAGACTACTTTAAAGACTCTCAAGACATCTTAGCCGTTCCCAAATTGTATATTTTCCTTATTCTGAGATAGACTCCAGCCACCACTTGCCGTACATTGGGCCAAAGATTGGCATCTAACATGTTTGAAGTCAGCTTCCATGTCTCCCAAGTAAGCTTAGAAGAAGAGAAGTCAGAATTTATAAGTCTCTGGCTGACTGAATCACACAACACAAATGGAGTATGCTTTAGGTGGTGGTGGGGGAAGCCTCGGTTTTTGGTTTAGCTTATTTTTCTAGAAAGGACACAATATTACTGTGTATAATTAAGTTTCTAAGATAGATATTTAGAGAGGCTCTTTCTTTTTATCAGATTTATAGTAATGAGAAGGATTACATTGGCTTTATAGATATTTTGCAATAGTAGATACTTGTAACCACATAAAAGGAATTAGTTTCATGGACATTTTTATTGCTACAGGGAACATTGGAGATCATTCTGGTTAATAAATAATCTCATTCTTCCTTCTATTTTGCGGATGTATAACTTAAAGCGAGGGAGGTAGAAAGATGGGTAATTGGGTTAAGGCAGGCAAGCCCAGCCCTGTATCAACAAATGGTGAAGCTAGAAATTCAGCTCCACTTGGTTCATTTCAAAATTGTGCCTTTTTCCTACTCCCTACTTTACATTTTCATAGTAATAAATTATCATGAAAACATTAATTAAAAAATTCAATAACAGTTTTCTCTCATTTTATTGGTTCATGCTCCTAATTTTTAATTTAGCAAGATTCAGTTCAGTTTAGTCACTCAGTCATGTCTGACTCTGTGCAACCCCATGAATTGCAGCACTCCAGGTCTCCCTGTCTATCACCAACTTCACCCAAACTCATGTCCATCAAGTAAGTGATGTCATCCAGCCATCTCATCCTCTGTCATCCCCTTCTTCTCCTGCCCCCAATCCTTCCCAGCATCAGAGTTTTTCCAGTGAGTCAACTCTTGCATGCATGAGGTGCAAAAGTACTGGAGTTTCAGCTTTAGCATCATTCCTTCCAAAGAACTCCCAGGGCTGATCTCCTTCAGAATGGACTGGTTGGATCTCCTTGAAGTCCAAGGGACTCTCAAGAGTCTTCTCCAACACCACAGTTCAAAAGCATCAATTTTTCAGCACTTAGCCTTCTTTACAGTCCAACTCTCACATCCATACATGACCACTGGAAAAATCACAGCCTTGACTAGATGGACCTTTGTTGGCAAAATAATGTCTCTGCTTTTGAATATGCAATCTAGGTTGGTCATAACTTTTCTTCCAAGGAGTAAACATCTTTTAATTTCATGGCTGCAGTCACCATCTGCAGTGATTTTGGAGCCTCCCAAAATATAGTCTGACACTGTTTCAACTGTTTCCCCATCTATTTCCCATGAAGTGGTGGGACCAGATGCCATGATCTTAGTTTTCTGAATGTTGAGCTTTAAGCCAACTTTTCACTCTCCTCTTTCACTTTCATCAAGAGGCTTTTTAGTTCCTCTTCACTTTCTGCCATAAGGATGGTGTCATCTGCATATCTGAGGTTACTGATATTTCTCCTGGTAGTCTTGATTCCAGCCTGTGCTTCTTCCAGCCCAGCGTTTCTCGTGATGTACTCTGCATAGAAGTTAAATAAGCAGGGTGACAATATACAGCCTTGACGTACTCCTTTTCCTATTTGGAACCAGTCTGTTGGTCCCTGTCCAGTTCTAACTGTGGCTTCCTGACCTGCATACAGATTTCTCAAGAGGCAGGTCAAGTGGTCCGGTATTCCCATCTCTTTCAGAATTTTCCACAGTTTATTGTGGTCCACATAGTCAAAGGCTTTGGCATAGTCAATAAAACAGACATAGATGTTTTTCTGGAACTCTCTTGCTTTTTCGATGATCCAGCAGATGTTGGCAATTTGATCTCTAGTTCCTCTGCCTTTTCTAAAACCAGCTTGAACATCAGGAAGTTCATGGTTAATGTATTGCTGAAGCCTGGCTTGGAGAATTTTGAGCATTACTTTACTAGCGTGTGAAATTAAAAGATCATAAAACTCAACATAACAGTAAAAGAGGATAGAATGTGAATAAATGAAGAATTCTGTCTCTTAGTTAGAGGCAATTTCTTATGCAAAACTATACAGAAAACAGAGTGGGTCTTAGCAAGTCATACAGTGTAGCCTCCAACCCCTAGTCCATGATGTCTAAACTATTTCAAATGATCTTCCTGGCAGCCTTTAAGAGAAGAGAAAATTCTAAAGGAAATAAAGCAAATTTCAGCAGATATGAGTCCTGACATCATCTAGAGGATCAGGAAAGCCTTTATGCTGCTGCTGCTGCTAAGTCACTTCAGTTGTGTCTGACTCTGTGCAACCCCATAGATGGCAGCCTACTAGGACAGCATCCCTGTCCCTGGGATTCTCCAGGCAAAAACACTGGAGTGGGTTGCCATTTCCTTCTCCAGTGCATGAAAGTGAAAAGTCAGAGTGAAGTCACTCAGTTGTGTCCGACTCTTCATGATCCCATGGACTATAGCCTACCAGGCTCCTCCATACATGGGATTTTCCAGGCAAGAGTGCTGGAGTGGGGTGTCATTGCCTTCTCCGAAGCCTTTATGAAGCAGTCCAACCTAAATTACATTGAAATTACTGCTTGAGTTATGAGTAGTATCTAGTAAAAGGCAGGAAAAATCCTGTTACCAGGAGGAATAACATGTATTAATACAAAGGCCCTGAGGCAGAAAGGTAGAAGGCAAGTTTGAAGATGCGAAAAGGTCAGAAGAATAAGAACACACAAAAAGTAAATAGTGATGATTGATATTTTCTAGTGAGATAGTCTTGAACCAGATTACATCATTCCTCAAAAGCCATGTTAAAAATTATTGATTTTGTTCTAAAAGTAATAGAAAGCCATTCGAGACAGGAAGAGAGAACATAAAATTAAAATGATCATTTAAACATGAATCTCTTGAGAGTCTAAAGAGGGCACTATTGATAATTATACTGATAAACACCCCCAAACTTGGCTGTTTGGGGTAAGTTAAGATGAGAATCATCCTTATATTAATTAATTTTCCTTCGAATGCAGTGCCTGGGAGATACATTCTGTGTTTACTTTTGCCCTTCCTTGGCCAGACTCACAGAATAGGACTCTATCACTTATTCTTTCTTTCATCCACTTGGCAATTTGGCTTCTGCTTAGCCAATCATGCCCATCCATCAAAAACATAGAAAAGTGGAACCTTTTACCTCTTACAGGAATCTATGTCTGACTGCTCTCACTTCTATTCTTCTCAGACTTGCTATGATGATTTAATGAGAATAGCATCACTGAGAATTTGACTGTTCTCAAATTGTTTGGAGAATGTGCTCCTCCCCTCATCCCATGTAGCCCCCTCACTCATCAAACTGGCAAATAAATAAAATTTGAGAGACTAAGACATTTGTTATACTATATTTGACACTGAACATGTTGCAGGAAAGACCCAATTCTGACTCCATGATGGATCTCTTTCTTTGACTTTAACCTCTGTTTTCAGTTGCTTTTGTTATTATGTTGATATTGTTCAGTAGCTAGGGCGTGTCCCACTCCTTGCAGCCCCATGGACTGCAGCATACCAGACTCCTTTGTCCTACACTCTCTCAGAATTTGCTCAAATTCATGTCCACTGAGTTGGTCATGATATCTAACCATCTTATCCTCTGCCACCCTCTTCTCTTGCCTTCAATCTTTCCTAGCATCAGGGTCGTCTTCAGTGAGTCGGCTCTTCCAATAAGGTGACCAAAGTATTGGAGCTTTGGCATCAGTCCTTCCAATAAATATTCAGGATTGATTTCCTTTAGCGTTGAATGGTTTGATCTCCTTGCTGTCCAAGGGATTCTGAAGAGTCTTCTCCAGCACCACAACTCATAGGCATCACTTCTTCAGCACTCCACTTTCTTTATGATCCAACTCTCAAATCAGTACATAACTACTGGAAAAACCATAGCTTTGACTATATGGACCTTTATTGGTAAAGTGGTCTTTGCTTTTATAATATGCTAAGTTCCTCATATCTTGTCTTCCAAGGAGCAAATGTCTTGTAATTCATGGCTGCAGTCACTGTCTGCAGTGATTTTGGAGCACAGGAAAATAAAATTTGTTACTGTTTCCACTTTTTCCCCATCTATTTACTATGAAGTGTTGAGACCAGATGCCATGATTTTAGTTTTATGAATATTGAGATTTAAGCTGACTTTTTCATTCTCCTCATTCATCCTCCTCAAGAGACTTTTTAGTTCCTCTTCACGTTCTGCCATTAGAGTGGTATCATCTGTATATCTGGGGCTTCCCTGGTGGCTCAGATGGTAAAGAATCTGCATGAAACACAGGAGACCTGGGTTTGATCCCTGGGTTGCAAAGATCCCCTGGAGAAGGAATGACTACCCACTCCAGTATTCTGGCCTAGAGAATCCATGGACAGAGGATCCTGGCAGGCTGCAGTCCATGGAGTCACAAAGAGTTGGACACGACTGAGCGACTTTCACTTCATTTCATCTGTATATCTGAAGCTGTTGATATTTCTCCCAGCAATCTTGACTCAAGCTTGTGATTCATTCCAGCTTGGCATTTCTCATAATATACTTTCCATAGAAGTTAAATCAGAGAAGGTGATGGCAACCCACTCCAGTACTCTTGCCTGGAAAATCCCATGGATGGAGGAGCCTGGTAGGCTGAGGTCCATGGGGTCCCTAAGAGTCAGACACGACTGAGCGACTTCACTTTCACTTTTCACTTTCCTGCATTGGAGAAGAAATGACAATCCACTCCAGTACTTTTGCCAGGAGAATCCCAGGGACAGTGCAGCCTGGTGGGCTGCCGTCTATGGGATCACACAGAGTTGGACAAGACTGAAGCGACTTAGCAGCAGCAGCATAATATACAGCCTTGACCTACTCCTTACCCAGTATTCAACCAGTCCATTGTTTTATGTCTGGTTCTAACTGTTGCCTCTTGACCTGCATACAGGTTTCTTATGAGGCAGGTAAAGTGGTCTGGCATTACCTTCTCATTAAGGATTTTCCACAGTTTGTTGTGATCCACAAAGTCAAATGCTTTAGCATAGTCAATGAAGCAGAAGTAGATGTTTTTCTGGAATTCCCTTGCTTTCTCAATGATCCAACAGATGTTGATAATTTGATTTCTGGTTCCTCTGCCTTTTCTAAATCTAGCTTGTACATCTGGAAATTCTCAGTTCACATACTGTTGAATCCCTGCTTGAAGGATTTTGATTATTACCTTGCTGACATGTGAAATGAATACAGTTATGTAGTAGTTTGAACATTCTTTGGCATTTTCTTTCTTTGGGATTGAAATGAAAACTGATCTTTTCCAGTCCTGTGGCCACTGCTGAGTTTTCCAAATTTGCTGGCATATTGAGTGCAGCACTTTTACAGCATAATCTTTTAGAATTTGTAAGTAGCTCAGCTATAATTCCATTACCTTCACTAGCTTTGTTTGTAGTTATGCTTCTTGTGGCCCACTTGATTTCACACTCCAGGATGTCTGGCTCTAGGTGAATGATCATACTATTGTGGTTATCTGGGTCATTAAGTCTTTTTGTACAGTTCTGTGTATTCTTGCCACCTATTCTTAATATCTTCTGCTTCTGTTAGCTCCTTGTCATTTCTGTTCTTTATTATGCCCATATTTGTATGAAGTGTTCCTTTGGTATCTCCAATATTCTTGAAGAGATCTGTAGTCTTTCCCATTTTATTGTTTTCCTCTATTTCTTTGCACTGTACACTTAAGAATTCTTTCTTATCTCTGCCTACTATTCTCTGAAACTCTGCATTCAGTTGAGTATATCTTTCCCCTGTGAGATGATTATTTTGTGATATTAGTCTGCCATCGTATTGTTCAGCCAACTTTCTGAATAAAGTCATGTCCCTTGCCTCAACACTTCATCTCTCATTTAATTGGCCTGGCATGGTGCAAGCAGACCAGACATGGATTAGGTAATACACAGACTCATGTGCAGGTCAAGAGCAAGATAAAAACCCAATAAATAAGTGTTTAAGTTGTCAGGCTCATTTGAAAAACAAAAAGTTGTCTGACTGACTTCACAGGTGAAGGAACCCACCATGCCTTGATTCCTGGCTCTGGCCTCTTCTATCAGTATTCATTACTGTATGGCCTTGGTTAGACTGCTCAAATTAACTGAAGTTTAGTTTCCTTAAATATGGAGAGGAATAGTATTAAAGCCTAACACAAAGGTTTCAAATGGGAATAAGCTTTTAAGTACTCAGAATAGTTAATTACTCCTACTGTTAATCCCACAAATGATAGCTATTTGGGACTATTATTTTGAACAAATGAACTTTTACTACAGAAATTGGGAACTATAGTGTCAGCCTGCCGAAGTTTCAGTGCTCTTATCTTTATCTGCCTGTTTGTCTGAAAGGGGTAGGTGAAGTTCAATTTCTATCCTAGTTTCAAGATAGTAAGCCTCCAGGAGAGAATGGGTCACTTAAGAGCACTCTACTTAAAATTCTTCTGAGATAAGACAATTAGGAGAGGAAATTGTTTCCTGAGTAGCAATGTCCTGAAAGTAAAATATAAGCTAAGGATTTTCTTTAAAATCTGTTGGTGTGCACTCTGCAGATAGGTGAGGTGAGGTTTGTGGTAAGAAAACTGTCATGGTGGACTTAACCAAACAAAATTAATGGAGAAGAGTGTAAAAGCTGGCTTAAAACTCAACATTAAGAAAACAAACAAACAAACAAAAAAACAGATCGTGGCATCCAGTCCCATCACTTCAAGGTAAACAGAGGGGGAAAAAGTGGAAGAGGTGACAGAATTTATTTCCTTGTTTTCCAAAATCGCTGTGGACGGTGACTGCAGCCATGAAATTAAAAGATGCTTGCTCTTTAGGAGGAAGGAAGGAAAGCTGTGACGAACTTAGATAGTATATTAAAAAGCAGAGACATCACTTTGCCAAAAAAAGGTCCATATTGTCAAAGCTATGGTTTTTCCAGTAGTCATGTGCAGATATGAGAGTTGGACTATAAGGACAGCTGAGTGGGCTGAAGAATTTATGTTTTCAAATTGTGGTCCTAAAGAAGACTCTTGAGAATCCCTTGGACTGCAAGGAGATCAAGCCAGTCAGTGCTAAATTTCCTTTATTCAACCCTGAATATTCATTGGAAGGACTAATGCTGAAGCTGAAGCTCTAATACTTTGGCCACCTGATGGAAAGAGCCGACTCACTGGAAAAGACCCTGATGCTGGGAAAGAGTGAATATCAAATAAGACTTGGGCAACAGAGGATAAGATGGTTGGAGAACATGACTGACTCAATGGACATTAATTTGAGCAAACTCAGGGAGATAGTGAAGGACAGGGGAGCCTGGCATACTGTAGTCTGTGAAGCTGCAAAGAGTCATACCCCATTTAGTGACTGGAAAACAATAAGAACAAGGCAAGACTTATAACTATCATAGAGGATTGATATTTTCATATTAGTGTCCTCTTTTTTGAACAGATATGTAGTGTGCCATGATAGTTCAGTTCAGTCGCTCAGTCATATCCGACTCTTTGTGACCTCATGGACTGCACCATGCCAGGCCTCCCTGTCCATCACCAACCCAAATTCATGTCCATTGAGTCGGTGATGCCATCCAGCCATCTCATCCTCTGTTGTCCCCTTCTCCTGCCCCCAATCCCTCCCAGCATCAGGGTCTTTTCTAATGAGGCAGTTCTTCATATCACGTGGCCAAAGTATTGGAGTTTCAGGTTCAGCATCAATCCTTCCAATGAACACCCAGGACTGATCTCCTTTAGGATGGACTCGTTAGATCTCCTTGCAGTCCAAGGGACTCTCAAGCGTCTTCTCCAACACCACAGTTTTTGAACAAAAGATCAATTCTTCGGCACTCAGCCTTCTTCACAGTCCAATTCTCACATCCATACATGAACACTGGAAAAACCATAGCCTTGACTAGACAGACGTTTGTTGGCAAAGTAATGTCTCTGCTTTTTAATATACTGTCTAGGTTGGTCATAACTTTCCTTCCAAGGAGTAAGCGTGTGCTGTGATAAGGGCTCAATAAATATGCATTGAATATGTAAATTAATAACACATCATGAACTATTAAATATAATTTTAAATGACTGTTGCATATGCTTTTCATAAAGAGACACCTAAGAGTTGATTTTTCAATCAAGCAATCTTTTGTTTGTTTTGAAATTTATAATAGCCTGAAAGATGAGATAGTATTCTGAGGGAATAAGTTCCTCTACTTAGTAGTTTAACAGATATATATTATTCATAGAAGAGAATCCTAGACTTTCCTATCTTTCCTCCACCAAGATCACATTCTGCATCAAAGGAATAAGGTCTTATTGACTTAGTCACCTTGGAATTGTTAAGACTGCTAACAGAGTATAGAGTGAAAGTCACTCTGTCATGTCCGACTCTTTGTGACCCCATGTACTGTATAGTCCATGGAATTCTCCAGGAAAGAATACTGGAGTGAGTAGCCTTTCCCTTCTCTAGGGGATCTTCCCAACCCAGGGATCAAACTGAGGTCTCCTGCATTGCATGCAGATTCCTTACCAGCTGAGCCACAAGGGAAGCCCAAGAATACAAAGGTTAATTCTTAATATGGTTAGGGAAAGAGTGTTGTTAACAGAGAGAATACATTCTGTAAACTATGTTTTAATTGCTATAGTAAGATGTTGATGATATTCAAGTGGTTCTAAAAATTTGTATTGCTAGAGTTTATATTTTGGGGAAACTTCTTGTTCTCCCAGCCTTGGTTAAATTCTTAAGGCTCACAATGGTTTCCATATCAAAACAGGAATTCCAGGTAAGCATATAATGCTACAAAATTTCCCTCCCTGGCATGGAAGAAGTGAAGTGAAGTGAAGGGAAGTTGCTCAGTGGATTTGAAATACAATAATATGGATTTCAAACTATAAACGTGCAGGTTTTGTTGTGGTTGGTTGGTTGTTTTGATACTGTTTCCCAGGAGATCTTCCCAGGGACTTAGAGACCTATACTGCCCTTTGTGGTGCCACTGCATTTTCTAACACCACTTATTCTCAAGGTTCCTTCTCAATCAGTTGACCATGTCCTGAGAAACAGTTCAACTGGATATACTTCCAATGCTGTAAAAGATGACATAATTATTAAGATATAAAGAGACAGATGGAAGACAGTTCTACTCTTTGACTTGTTTAGATGAGAGACTAGTAATTGTAATTTCCTTCTCTCACTGTTGCCAAATCATTGTATCAGTTATTTTCTGTAATTGTGGTCAAATTATTGAATCATTTGTTGACTTAAGTTGGATCTGTGTTAAGTCAAAATGATGAATTCTTTGTTCTTTTATAGATAAAAATTCTGGATGCTTTGAACTCCTCTCTTTACTCTTTAAGGGGGAAAAAAATGTTTGTTTATATTTTTTTAGTTTTTCCCAGGCACCAAAGTTCAATTTTGGCAAACTAACAGCAATTTAAATAGAGTTTAAAAAATAACCTCAGCTTTTAGGCTTCTAACAGAGGTACCGCTAAGTAAATCTTCCTTGTTTAACAACTGTCAACTGTCAATGAGCTACAGGTAATTAAATTTGAAGATAGCTTTATGGCCTACAAAAAGAGATAAAATCCTTGGACCAGAAAGGTCTTAAGTTAATGCAGTTATTGCTCCCTCTGGTATTTGAATTTAATGCAAGAAATTGATTCTTTTCTAATGAAATAGGTAAAGAGAACTGCCATTGTTTGTTACTTGCAAATAAAATTTGGTTAAGACTGTTTTCCCAGCTCAGTTTTATAAACACTCTTGGTTTTATTTCAATATAGATTAGGAAAATGAGGCAAAAAGAAAGAAAAAATGAAGAATATTTTGAGAAGAAAAAAAATACCCAAACTCAACAAACCATGGTAGGAAGAGTGAGAAGGTATTAGGGGCTGTGAACACTGGAAACTCAAGGTGCCTTAAAAAATTCAAGGATTTTTTTTTTTTCTTTAATCATACGTAACAGAAGTAGTCCTTAGACTTCCCTGGGCCAGTGGTTGAGACTCGTAGCCTCTACTGCATGGGGGGCACCTTCCATCCCTGGTTGGGGAATAAAATCCTGCATGCCATGCAGTGTGGCCAAAAGAGAGAAGTAGTCCTGTAATAGAGCAGTTCTAGGGGTAGTTAGAGCGTTAAATGATTTCTTAGAGAACTTAAGTTTTGTTTGTTTGTTTGTTAGTTTTAAATTTCTGCATTCTCAGAAAACAGTCTTTTTGGTGGCAGCAACTGCTGAAAAATCGTGCTTACATGCCAATGTCCAGAGGCAGAAAAAGAAGTCGCCTCTTTTTTGTCAGTTTTAAGACCTAAGACCCTCTTCCAGTGACTTTGCAGAAGACTTTCTCTATGTCTGTTGGGTCAGAACTAGCCACATGGCCACATTTCAGACACTAGCTTTCTAGGGGATCACTGCAGTTGGCACAGACCAGTTCTGCCAACAGGAAAGAAAAAGAAAATGTCTGTTAGGCAGAGGGTCGCTGATCTTTCTTGCTGGAACGAGCACACTGATCCTCTACTGGCTGCTAGTGCAGCACCCTTTGAGCTATGTATTGACATAACCAGTATGTAGATGAGAACATCAAAACCTGGGAGAAAAGAGGTAATTTGTTTTTTGATTTTCTTTTTTAATGGATTAGTAAGTGATACAACTGGGATTTCACCTCAGAACTGTTTGACTCCAGTTCTGTACTTTTTCCACAATATCACATTGCTTCAATACTTCAAGACACACTTTGAATTTTGATTACAGAGCCACTCTTTTGGATCTAACAGTCAATGTGTCTCTGTTCTTTGCTTTTCACTTATATTTACTCTTCTTCAGAGCTTCTACCCAAAACTTCTTCAGACCTGTGTACTCTCAGAATTGCATATCATCCATGAGAGGAACTGGAGGTCTCTCCCTGAAGATTTTATATTCCTGATGGGAAACTAGTTATCTAAATTTTACATGCTTGTGGAATAGTTCTTCTTTGGTTTGAATTGAATCTGTCAACGCTCAATCTCTTTACCAAAGAAATTTCCATCTCAAATCCCTCAAAAGTAGTAAAGGCCATATTCAGTTCATCCTATTCTTAGTTTACAACTTTGGAAGATGATTGCCTCTTCCTTATACCTAAGAGCCAGCCTCATATAAAATCATTCCAAATCCTTCAAGTATCCCTCACATCTATTTCTGGCATGTCAGATCTTTATTAACATCATAGCTGGAACAACATCTCCTAGTTTTCCAGTCTCACATGCCCCCAAATTATCCTGCACATTCAAATTATTATTCTTAAAAATAGTTTATTATTTTACAGTCCTGCTCAAATAAGTTGAGTAGATTCTACATGGGAAAAATAGAAATCTTATATATATATATATATATATATATATATATATATATTAATAAATATAAATCAGACAGTGTGGTCCCTCCATATTTGCTCCCTGTGTAACAAACTGTCCTTCTTACTTGTCTGGCTGAAGCTTGATGTCTTGTCCCAAGTCATAATAATACATAACCCACGTAACCCACGTCACCATAAGACAGGTACTCATTTAAGCACTTGATGCATATTAATAATTTAAACCTCACAATACCCCTGTGATGTAGGAACTATTATTATCTTGACTTAACTGGTGAAAACACTTGAGTCTAGAGGGGTAAAGGCACTTGCCAAGTATATCAATACATGAAATGCAGGGCCAACATTCAGACTCTGGTGGTTAGATCCCAGATGCGATCAACTCAGTTGCATTTTACTTAGTCCAAGTATTTCACTGGGGAGTTTCTTCTTCATGAGGTGTTTGTTGAAAAGCTATCCTGCTACTGCTGCTAAGTCTCTTCAGTTGTGTCCGACTCTGTGCGACCCCATAGACGGCAGCCCACCAGGCTCTGCTGTCCCTGGGATTCTCCAGGCAAGAACACTGGAGTGGGTTACCATTTCCTTCTCCAGTGTATGAAAGTGAAAAGTGAAAGGGAAGTCGGCTCAGTCGTGCAGGACTCTCAGCGACCCCATTGACTGCAGCCCACCAGGCTCCTCTGTCCATGGGATTCTCCAGGCAAGAGTACTGGAGTGAGGTGTCATTGCCTTCTCTGATCCTGCACCCAACTGGAACCCTACAAATGATGTTTTAAGAGGGATATTGCAAAATCATGAAATTCTTCCATAGGGTGAAAAGCAAGCTTTATTAAACGCTCTGGATTTTAGGCAAATTTAAGCAGAATGTGTCTTCTCCAACCTTTGAGTGACATTTGTTGTATTTTATATTCTCCCATGTTCTGAAGTCTTAGATTTTTTTTTCCCCCTATTTCAACAATAACCTCTCATCTAGCAAGGACTGGCTTTTTTGCCTGAATGACATCTCTCCACTCTTTTTCACTCTGCTCATGAAAGGTGTTCAGTTTCCAGGACTGCCACACCAGGCCTGCCAGCTGCATCACTTGGCTGTCTGTGATACCTAGTGAGGCTCAGTAACTAGGTTAGCATGCTGCACCCTCATGTCTGTTATTTCCAAAGATCTATCATCTGAGTCTCTTATTTAAATGGTCTTTCAATATCTTTTGTTCTTGTGTCCTATCATGATTTACTTCGTAAGATTCTTCTGAAATACTTTACTAAGTTGTTAATGGTTCTTTCCAGATAAAAAAATCTTGCACCTTACTGTCACTGAGTGGACAGAATGTCAGAGACTATGATTTAAGAGAATGTGTTAGTAATTTTAGGAATCTAGCTTTTAAATTAAAAAGAAAGAAAAAGAAAAAAATAGGAAAATTTGCATCTTTTTTCTAATTTCATGCTTTCCTATAACTAGTACTTCAGATTATTCAGACCAACTAAAGATTATTATAATTTAATAGCTTGTTACTCATTTCAGATATATATTTACAGCATCAATTCTATTAATTTTCATACAGACTCTCAGTAGAGCATACCATTATTGTTGTTTTTTCCCAATGAAGATATTAAGGCACAGTGAGGTGCAGTAAGTTGCTCAATGTCACAGGAAGTTTGGTGCCACAGTCTGGCTTCATAATTACTATTCTGTTCCCATAGTATTTTTAGATATTTGGCTAGATATAAAACCATTTGAAAGATATTATGACAGGCATTCTTAACTTGTGTGCCCAGAAAACAGGTTAAATTTGTTGTTCTCTGTCTTCACACATGAGCCTGGATGTTCACAGAATAAAGTTCATGGCTGCCGATAAGAATTCATAGAATGTTTAATTTTGTTTTAAGTCAAATCACAGCTCTATGAGAATTTCTCGAAATGTATTTGCTGTTCAATGAGTAAAATTTAGAAATAGTTCAACATTGAAAGAGTAATGCCTGAAAGCAGACTGTTTGTAGAGTTTATCACTTTCTTAAGATCATAATCAAAAGAACAAACAACTCTTGAACCATTTGAGTGGAAAAGTCTTTAATTGTGCAAAGGAGCATTTTGACTGGAAAGAACATTGAACCTACTACAATGATTACTGATTTTTTTAATTGTCACACACATTCATTGTATTGAAAGTTTAGCTATACAGACACATATTTAATGTACAAGAATTTAAATGAACATATGTCACTCACCACTGAGATACTGAAAATCTAAAAATTCAGAACATTTGAAAATTCATGTTTTACTTTTGATACATATGTATATGATAAATATTTAAAGTTGGAAATAACAGTCCTAAAAAGATGAACATATTGAATCCAACAATGAAACATTAAGAGAAGCTAGGAAGACATTTACGCTGTCGTTGCTTTTGTTGTCTACTCAATTGTTTTTGGTTGATTTATCTTAACTAGTTTTGAGCTGATAAGAAACTAAAAAACTGAGTTGAGATCTTATGAAATGTGTATAATTTTATAATCAAGTGATACTACTATAAACTTTAACATTGCATTTATTGATATATGTTTTAATTCAGCACAAAGGCAATAAATTAAAAATCCAATAAGATAACTGTTTTAATATTAATTTGTTTTAAGAGAAAATTATATCTTGGCTTTTTTTGTAAATATTTCAGTAAGATAATTTTCATTAAAATAATAAGATCAAGATTCTCAATTTTCACTTGTGGTATTCACCATTTCAGAGCTTCGAGAAACCAAGACATCTGAATACTTCAGCCTATCCCAGCACCCTTTAGACTACAGGATATTATTAATGGATGAAGATCAGGACCGGATGTACGTGGGCAGCAAAGATCACATTCTTTCCTTGAATATTAACAACATAAGTCAAGAACCTTTGAGTGTAAGTTTATCATTTTCATGAGGGCAGTGCTGAATTCCTAGATGCCTTGTTCTTTTAAAACTTTCAAATATGACAAAAAAATTATGAATTTCATTAGAACAGGCCACATGTCAATAAATAGTTGAAAGTTAATACTTATTTCAAGGACTGAAAATATGATAAATTCAGTTCTCCATGTCTACTTTCATAGTTTTAACCATCTAAAACTTGTGAGAAAATACTTCCCATGTATACATATTGAACATATTGAGTGAGAAAATACTAAGTGAGAAAATACTTCCCATGTATACATATATCAAATGCAAAAAAGAGAAGCATGGAGTATAGCATGAAAAATGGTTAGTTTAAAGGATAACCTACCTTGTCATCTGTATGCAGTCCAAGACAGCCTTGAAAGGAACACAGTTATTAAATTCACTGTTCTGTGAACAAGTGTGGCCTGTACAGCAGGGATTAGAACTGCATGGGTCCAATTACGTGCAGATTTTTGAGGGTTATAAATACTATATATTACATGGTTGATTGAATCTTTAGATGTGGAATTAGAATATAAGGTCAGTGTCCCTAACCAGCAAGTTGTTCAAGGGTTAACTATTTCATTGTACTAGGTTGGTGCAAATGTAATTGTGGTTTCAGACTATGAATTTTAAATCATTAAAACTAGTTTCCAACATATCTTTATTAATCAAAATAGGAACCATTACAATCAACACATTTTTGCCAACAAGAAGTAAATTTGTTTATTTTTGTAGCATAAAAACCTCTGCTTCAGGATTTAACAAACTCTTTGAAAACATTTTCTGCCTCCTGCTGGTTGTGGAAGCATTTTCCATACAAAAAGTTGTCTAGCTGCTTGAAGAAGTTGTATTCAGTTGACAAGAGATCCGCATATACGGCAGATGAAGCGAAACTTTGTAGCCCAATTCATTCAACTTTTGAAGCATTGGTTGTGTGACGTGGTCAAGCATTGTTGTGGAGAAGAATTGAGCCTTTTCGTTGACCAATGTCGACTGCAGGAGTTGCGGTTTTCAGTGCACCTCATCGATTTGCTGAGCATATTTCTCACAGGTATTGGTTTTGCCGGGATTCAGAAAGCTGTAGTGGATCAGATCAGCAGCAGACTGCCAAACAGTGACCATGAGCTTTTTTTTTTTTGGTGCAAGTTTGGCTTTGGGAAGTGCTTTGGAGCTTCTTCTCAGTCCAACTACTGAGCTAGTCATAGCCAGTTGTCATATAAAACCCACTTTTCATCACATGTTGCAATCTAATCAAGAAATGATTTGTTGTTGTTGCACAGAAAAGAGAAGACGACACTTCAAGACAAAAATTTTTTTGATCTGTGGTGAGTTCATCAGACACCCTTAAGCTTTTTCACCTTTCCAGTTTGCTTCAAATGCCAGACAACCTTAAAATGATCAACATTGAGTTCTTCAGCAACTTCTTATGTAGTTGTAAGAAGATCACCTTCAATGATGGATCTCAGTTGGTCACTGCCAATTTGCAGTGATGACTCTCAATTGGTAGTTGTCAGCTTGCGATGGCCAGGACCATGCTCCTCATGCTCAAGGCTCTCGTCTCCTTTGCAGAATGAACCGCCACTGCACTGTATGTCCGTTAGTAGTTTCTGGGCCAAATGCATTGTTGATGTTGCAAGTTGTTTCTGCTGCTTTACAACTGATTTTGAAATTTAATAAAATCACTCAAATTTGCTTTTTGTCTAATATTATTTCCATAGTCTGTTGCTGCTGCTAAGTCACTTCAGTCATGTCTGACTTTGTGCAACCCCATAGGCAACAGCCCACCAGGCTCCTCTGTCCCTGGGATTCTCCAGGCAAGAATACTGGAGTAGGTTGCCATTTCCTTCTCCATTCCATAGTCTAAAATACATATAAAATAAAAAAGTAAGTAATAAGTCATAGCAAAAAAACCATAAAACAAAAATGTGCCTTAAAATGTACAATGTATCCACATTTATTTATGAATATATTCTGATGTTAAACAGCAAATTTCAACAGTGCAAAACCACAATTACTTCTGCACCAACCTAAATATTTCACAGCAAGGAAATAAAATGAGATTCATTGGAGTAAAGAAATAAAAGTAAATTAATTATAAACTTGTTACAACAAGGAGACTTTTGAATTTATTATTTTAACATGACAATTAAAAAAAAATCATCCCCACCAGCCCTAATCCAAGGCTACAACAACTTAGAATGCTGTCACAGAATGTCAGAGAGTCTTTATTTGAGTCGTTTTAGCTGTTGAAGTACATAGTCTCAGGTAAATCTACCAGCCTAGCTCTGTAGTTTACTGAAAAAAATGAGATAGCAATATGAACATAAATTCACTGTGATATGACCAATTGTGAAAAGTGTACTGTAAATCAGAAGGAGGGAAATACACATTATACTATGCATATTAATAATTTCCTTATTTGAAAAATTGTACTACTAGTAAATGGGCACTTAAAATAGAAAGACTTATTAAAGGAAAAATTCATGGAAGAAACAAAAACATAATTGCTAAAATAAAGTAATAAAACCTTATTAACTTGAATTCATAAATGAAAGAAGAATTTTGAAATATGAATATAGAAATAACTTTAAAATATCTGTTAGCATAAAGTAAATGAAGAACATTGGGCTGTCATATGTACAAATGAGATTATGCAACCTTTGTTTTCCTTTCTGAGCAGGTTTTCTGGCCAGCATCTGCAATCAAAGTCGAAGAGTGCAAAATGGCTGGCAAAGATCCCACAGTGAGTGCTTTAAAAAAATCCAAAACTTAAATATTTGGTCTTTGAATTCATGTACTTTGAGTGCAGCCAAAAGTGAGACAAAGGGTGTTGGTGTTCTGAATCCTCTGCGGGACATATGGCATAAAATGTAAATGCAAAGAGATCGGAACTCTTAAACATTGTAACTTAGGAGTTCCTGTCTGGGTGAAAATTTCCCGCTTTGCTTTTATTATTGTACCCTGACACTTTTCATGATGGATTTTAGTAATAACCCCTGTTCAAAGTGGATCCAATCTGCAGAATTCTCAGCATGCTGCTAAAATAATGATAATTCAAGTGTCTGGAGTAGCTCCCAGATACAATGTGGGCTTTTCCAAAGAAAGATTCTCGGCAAAGGGCTATGGTTAGCCAGCACATTCCAGAGGTATAAATCACCAGTAATGACTGGTATCTTTGTTGATTAAAAATAACCACAGAAACAAAATCAAGACGGATATAAGCATAAGTAAGTGTTCAGTGTGCAACACTTTTACAAAATGTATTCCTTTAGGTGAGATTTCATATAGAGAGTCAAGGAATAAATCTATATTTATTTCTACAAATAGCTTGCTGAAATGGACACATTAAATTATTCTTGAATATTATTTTAAAAATGGAGCAACTCTTTAAGTGCACAAGTCATTTAATGGTTTTTGTTGTTTTTGTTTGTTTGTTTATTTTTGCCATGCTTGCAGCATGTAAGATCTGTTTGCCACATTTAACATTTATAATGAAGCTTATATTCATTTCACCTCTTGTCTCAGACTTTTCCTTGTGGAAGAAGAAGTGTGGAACTTAAATTTTATATTTATTGATTCAGTTTAGGTATCAATACAAGGTTCTGAAAAAGCCTGCCATAAGGCAGGGCCACAGAAGATCTTTAGGTATCACCAGATGGTGTTTTGGCAAGAGTGCTTATCAGGAGTGACTCAGCTCAGGGTTTTAATGTTTCAGTTTCATAATTCACCTTTAAGAGAAAATTCAAAAGGGACAGGAGCTCACTGAAGCATATTTGCTACCCATAGGATTTGTGGACCAAAATCAAAAAGGAAAAAAATCCAGAAAAATGTGAAAGATACATTCAAAAGAGTATATTGCAGTTGCCTTCTAGGAAACCAATAGTAGAATGAAGCTTAATGTTGTGAAAAAGAACTTTTTTTTTGGTTCCCTGAAGCTATTATTTCAATAATTTTGCATGAAGTAAACTATTTTCTTTTAATTCTCTAATGTAGAGATTTTTCCCATGGATGCATATATGAACATGTCTCACCTTTTGTCACAATAATATCCTGGGCTACAGTTACTGTATTTAATTGTTCTTTGTTCAATTTTTTTTTCCATTCATACAAACTGCCACAGGCAGAATATATAGAATTTAGATTCCTTTGCACATTCTCTTTCCAAAAAATGTTGTTGATTTTCTTAAGGATACTAGCCAGGTCATTTGATTCCTTTCTCCCTCTGGCAAGGAAGAAATGCTCTGCTATTTGCTTTATTATAATTAAAGGTCTTTAGATGAAGCCATTAATACATGTTTATGTCTTTACATAGTTTTATCATGGTGTGATGTCATCCATGAATATCTTTATATTTTGCCAAATAGCCAATTAATATATATAACAGAGGTAACTGTAGAGAGTTGTAGTAGAGCCAACACTGTTGGGTCCTAGGAAATAAAAATCAAACTAAATTTCAAATGTATGTTCTGTTTTTTGCAAGAGAGGAGAATGTTGACAAATTCATCTCACTAATACATGTGAGGTTCTCATATACAGTTTTTTAAAGTCAAGATACTAGTGGTAGAATGATAGTTAAATAGAAGTTCTGTAGAACAATGTGTTTTAATTATACTTTTCATGAAACCAAATATTTAAGAATCTTTTGGATCTCTTGAAATAAATATCATTTAATTACTTAATATTTCATTTTTTTAAATACAAGAACTGATTATTTTAATTTATACAAATCAGTTAGATATTATGAAGCAACCAGAGGTGATTAAAGTGGAGTTCCTACCTTTAAGAGTCTCTACAATATACTAGAGATAATGAGACATATATACAGTAATTATCAACTAATATTAGCCAATACCTGATAGAATGGGCCGGGTGCTATTCTAAGTGTTTTATTTTAATCCTTGTGACAGTGCTACAAGATAGACCTTGTCATCATCCTCATTTTTAAATTAACTGAATCGCTGACAGAATGAGGAGTTTACTCAAAGGTGCACTACTAACAAGTGAGAGGCCTCTGTCTGGCTCAAGCACATATGGCTCTAGATCTTTTGCTCTTAGTTGATGAATCATGCCACCTCTCCAGGGAGACTATGATAAACGCTAAGGATACACACAAAAGACAAAGAAAAAATTCATTGCAGGTGGGGTGTTGATGAAAAATCTGATAGATTTGGTGGCAGCTACGTTAGGTCTTATGTTAAGTTTTCCCCTTTTTATTTCAGTGATACTGAGATTCAAACAAGTTGTACCCTTTCCCTCTTTCAGCCGTTGGTACAGGCTTCAGGTGATCCCCTTCTTGTTTGATTTGTTGTTGCTGAGTCACTCAGTCATGTCCAGTGCTCTGTGACCCCATGGACTGCACCATCTGCCAGGCTTCCCTGTCCTTCGCCATCTCCAGAACTTGCTCAAACTCATGTCCTTTGAGTCAGTGATGCCATCCAACCATCTCATCCTCTGTCATCCCCTTCTCCTTCCTTCAGTCTTCCCAGCATCAGGGTTTTTCTAACCAGTCATCTCTTCAAAATCAGTCCTACCTTCAGGATTGACTTCCTTTAGGATTGACTGTTTTGATCTCCTTGCAGTCCGGGGTTTCTCAAGTGTCTTATTCAGCACCAAAGTTCAAAAACATCAATTCTTCAACTCTTAGCCTTCTTTATAGTCCAACTCTCACATCCAAACATGACTACTGCAAAAACCATAGCTTTGACTATGTGGACCTTTGTCAGCAAAGTAATGTCTCTGCTTTTTAATATGCTGTCTAGGTTTGTCATAGCTTTTTTCCAAGGAACAATTACCTTCCCATCTTTTTAGCCTTGGAATCATCTGCAGACCCTTTCAAATGACAGTTCAGATGTCACTTCTCTGGAGAATCTTCTGTTGCCACTGAGAACTAGGCTGGCTGCCCCTCCCTGTATGTGCACTTGAAACCCTCTAGAACGTATTTCACTGCATTTTTAGTGGTTGGAAATGCCAGGTAGTAAGTGTCATTATCTCTAGGCTCAGATCTGTATCTAGGCACTTCATAAAATTTAAACAAGATCTGGAAAAAACAGAAATGGAAGTAGTAAGCATGGGACTCTATTCCAAGTCACTGTCTCATGTTGGGAGTAGGACATACTGGATAATGAGTTATTAATGCCTTTAGCTTACTAAATTTATAAATTCATTATGTATAATTTTAAAGATATATGGTGGTTAAATTAATGTTTTACTTTAAAATATTATATTAGTTGTCTACTAATAAAAGCATAATCTAGTAACAGATTTCCTACTTCTATAGCAATCAAAAAGCATACCAACATCCTTTACTTCTTTATATTTTTTACTGGTATCAAATTTTAATTAAAGTTATAAAAATAATGCTCATTCATTAGAAAAGAATTCAATATAATTTGAAATTTGACCCAAGGTAATATCACAATAATACTATATAATAAACTAATGTTTATAAATAAAATATCATGGTAGCAATGTATCTTATTTTCTACCTCAGCTAAAGAGAGTACAACTTACCTCCCAATTCCCTTTCTGCCCCTATTTATTTACATTCCTACATGCTCCATTTATTTCCAAATGTTGATATTTTATTAATACTATAAATAATTGAGTCCTAAACAATAGCACATGCTGTCAAACATATCCAATGAGATAGGGTATAATGAATGTGCTAAGTAAATACTGTAAGAGATCATTAAAAAAATTAAGCAGGGTTACATATATTTAGACCTATATACATTACATATGCACAATGTCAAACTTGATTTATTAATTGTAGAAAATCAATTTCCATGTTTCTGTGACCAGAGGACCCTAAACTACTTGAAAATGTATTTTCTTTAGGAATAAATATATCAAAATACCTTGATTCATTCCCCAGACCAAGAGGAAAAAATGCAGTATGGACCATGAAGAGTCATATTTTTAAAGCCCTATTAATCTGAGCTCCAAGACATATTTTTTAAAAACATCTATTTTGAAGTTATACAACTAATACCTGTTCAACACAAAAATCTTTGAAGGCCCAGAAGACCTCATAGAGAGCAACAAAAAACAGTGTCTTATTACCTCTCCATGCCTCATTTTTATTATCTGTATAATGGATACATACATAAAACCTACCTTATTGAGTTACTAAGGGGATTAGTGAATTAACATTTGCAGAGAGCTTAGAACAGTACATAGCACATAGTTAGCACACACTGTTAAATAAATAAAATAAATTATACTACCCAAAGTTAGTAACTTAAAAATTTGAGATATAGTCTTCCAGCATTTTAGTATAGGTCATGTGTGTGTGTGTGTGTGTGTGTGTGTGTGTGTGTGTGTGTGTGTGTACATTAAATGGTATTATATTCTCCATAATGTTAGAAGCTTCATTTTTCTTTAGCTTTATACCTTGAAATAGTTTTGAAAGAAAATGAAGCAATAAAAAGAAAGCATCCACACTATTGAATTTTCCCAATGTCTCATGTCACTAACCTTTTATGGATGTCTATTGTGGTCAGGACCTGTACTAAACTTTATGCAGGACAATTTCCATCCACTACACAGGGTTTGTACTGACAGTTGGAACTGAAAGTATATATGAAAACATCTGATACCTAACGTTGGGTATATTTATTATGTGCCACACACTGTTCCAAGTGCTTTAGTGGGATACTGCTTTCAGCAAATACTGTCAGCACCGTTTACAGAGAAGATTGAAGCACAGAGAGGCAAGTACATATCTCAAGCTCAAACAGCTAGTAAAAGATAAAATCAGAGTTTGCACCTAGGTCATCTGGCTCTGAGAATTCACACTCTGCTGCCCATCATCCTGCAGCATGGCGATAGTCCAGTTCTAATTGCCCCTCTAGTTTCATCACATAGTAATCCTCTCTAGCCTCTAGGCACTATTCAACTAAAGCCTGCACTCTCATGCCTTCAATTTTTTTGTTCATGCTGTTTTCAGTTGGAATGTCCCTTTCTTCTGCTTTTGCCTGTGAAAATCTGTAGCTTATTCTGCAAATTACAGGTCAGATGACATTCACTCTCAAACCTTTATACCCAGTTGGGTATTATTCATTTTCTCTTCTTTCCTTGTATAGCACATTTTGAAAAAAATAACCTTATTATAACATCTGCTACAGCCTGATGTATATGCTCTCCTTACCCTGAAAATGGGAATTGAATCTGTTTATTTCAGTGTTGCTAGCACCATATACAATGCTTGCACAGAATGAGTTCAGTAAACAAATATTTTCTGGATGGAACTGACATGACTGCAGTGGTCTAGTTCAGAAATAATGTGGATAGAAACTGAATACAATGGAAACGGAAAGGACCTAGAAAATGATTTTCAATAATTAAAGTGACTGATTTATTTTTCCTTTTATGGGTTTGGAAGAGCACAGTAAAACATCATCAGATAGTATACAAATTTGCCTTCATGGTTGAAGTTTAGTCACTCAATCGTGTCTGGACCCCATAGACTGTAGCCCGCCAGGCTCCTCTGTCCATAGAATTCTCCAAGCAAGGATAATGGACTGGGTAGCCATTCCCTTCTCCAGGGTATCTTTCTGATGTAGGGATCAAGCCTGGGTCTCTGCACTGCAGGAAGGTTCTTTACCATATAAACCAGCAGGGAAGCCTTCATGGTACGGGACAACCATATTTAAGACATATGCAAATTCATACCTGAGTTACTTATTACACCTAGAGCACTTCATTTAACCTTTTGGTGGACTCAATTTCCTCATCACTAAAATGGGAGTAAATATTTTAATTGGAACATTGCTGGGAAGATTAAAAACATCAAAAGATTAAGAGCTCTGTAAATATTAGTAACTGTTATAAAAACTTCCATCTAACAACTGTGGGGTTCTTAACCAAATGGCAAATTATAAAGTGGCTAAAAGTACAAGAGTCAATGTTAAGCACATCTGTGTTTGAAAACGTGCTTTACCTATTTCTAGCTATATGACCTTAGGCAAGTTAACTAAACAAGATCTAAACTTTATGCTTCCAAAACCCGAGTTAAAAACCCAAGTGGATATACATAGTTTGCTCAATAAATGTGATCTCTAAAGGTTAAACAAATCAATATTCCTGGAAAGTAAAAGAGGTTAAATATATAAAATGAGTTCTCATGTCTAACGCATAATAAATTTTCAAAAATACTAGCCATAATAAAGACATATATATAACATATATGTAGACATAAACATATACATGAAACAAGTATACTCTGTATTTGAGGTGTAAAAGAGATATTAGTGACTTCTTCCTTTATCCCAATACCAATAATTCATAATGGAAAAATCTGCAAGCCTCAAGATGAAACAGACATAACCTCTTATTAATAGAATTGAATCAAATTCATGTTTTGCAGGAAAATATTATGTACAGAATCCCAGAATGACTGAACTTGGCTATGAAAAAAAAAATAAACACAAGTCTCATTGCTCACATTTACCTTTAAACATAGACATACTGTATATACACCATACTTCATCTATGATTTTTCTCCAAAGAAACACATTTCAACTGCAGTATGTAGTCAGTTTCTAGGCACCTCTATAAACAGGTGTCAAGATACAATGATACTATATATAGAACAAAAATTCTTAATGTCTTAAAAACAAAGAATATAGTCTGCTCTGTAAGGTTAAATTTTTATAACAGCAGAGTTGGTGATTGATTATTTAATAATAAAAATCCATAACAGAAACATATATATGTATACAATTACTACATATGAAAATAAGCATATATTTGCTGGCAGGTAATAATGAGTATAAAAGGAGAAACTGATGAGACAATATAAAATAATATTGACTTTAAACTTTGGCAATTTTTAAAAACTTTTTAATAATATAATAAATATACATTATAAAATATTAGTAAAGTATGTGGTACCTAGAAGAGAAAAAAACACACTGTATGAACATGCATTGGAAAACCACTGAGTCTGACATATTTCTTTATAAAAATGTTTGTCTCTAATGTGTAATATTATTAAACATTGCTAGAACAATGACTTTGTGAAGGGAAGAATATTCAGCCTCAGGCTTGATTAATGTGTACTCAGCAAAGGATAGTGACCCTGTAAGTATAGAACATGCAATGGTTAATTCAGTCACTGAGCTCTGCATTTGGTGCTGACCATATTTATGTATTTCTGCAAGGTCATAATCAGCTTATAATCACCATAATCGTTTTGCATTTCACTGAGTGAATAAATGACAGCCTTTCCAATGGTTGGACTGGGAGCAGGTGAGAAAGGAGTTTGGCGAAAGAGGAAAGTATTTTAGGGGACCAAGAGCAGAAAGATCATGATTCCGTTATTTTTCATAGAAAGCGACAATGCTGGCATTTGTGTAACGTTTGTCTTATTCACCCCATTATGAAGGCTAATACTGTTTCCACTGTAACTAATGATAACACCACGGACCTTCTATAAGCACATTTAATTCACAACATGTTTTGTATAACATGGGTGAGTGTGTGTGTGTCTGTGTGTAACGTTTTGAGGAAAAATTGAGAAAGTTTGGTATACTTTTCCATTTCTAAGCTTTCTTAAAGGGTAAGTAAATAAAATTTTAGAACATAAAAATATACCCAATATAAAAAATACTGAAATATGAAAGAGACATATCATTTTACTCATTATCTGTTAGACAACCTTCCTCCTAAAATACACCATGGAATAAACCATGCTCTCTTGTTATCTCCTAACTAATTAAAAAGTTAGGGCATAAAGAAAAACGTACAGCAAAGTGTCACAATAATACTTAGAAACAGCAATAAAAGTCATTGGGTTACTAACTGCTCAGTTTTCCTTTTCTTTTAGCATGGCTGCGGGAACTTTGTCCGTGTAATTCAGGCTTTCAACCGTACGCATTTGTATGTCTGTGGGAGTGGTGCTTTCAGCCCAGTCTGTGCTTATTTGAACAGAGGGAGGAGATCAGAGGTAAGTGTAACAATAATTCATTCTTATTTTGATGACAGTGTCAAAGATTTCTTAAAACAGTAAAAACTTGGAAATATAATTAGTGGCCATAAAAATTTCAAGCCCTTGAAACACAAGATATGCTTGGCTCCTATTTGCAAGGTTACTTAAAATGTAGCCTTTTTTCCTTCAACTAAATGTACAAGCTGCAGAAAATAAAGAAAGGAGATGGTGTGATTTCATAATTACTTAAAGTGTAAGGTATTGATAATATTTGATCCCGAAGTGGGATGTTTACAAGTGTTTCAAGATGATATGAAATGTTAAAATTCTTAAAGAAAAGCAAAGCTATGCCTCTTAGAAAAGTACAGTTGTCTGCATTGAGCTTGTCATTAGAACCACAGGTCTGTGATCAATTGATTAAATAAGCTACTTCCCCAGACATCTGCAGTCTGTCAGACACTCCACTGAGAAGGGTGTGCAGTCACTGTACAGGCCAGTGATAGCATAGCACTTTTCAGAGCACAGATTTTCAAGTAAAATCATTTTCCCATGTACAAATTACCCAACATACACTTCAAGCCTTAATTGGAAAGTTGGTCCAAAAAGTAATCTCCTTTGGAAAACCAGCATGAAATAAATTTTAATCATTTTACTAAATAAGAACTACTTCAGTCTCACTTCAAAAGATATGTTTCAAAGGGGAAGCATTCCATTAATTAATCTCTTTAAGTATCTTAAGAACATATTTAAGTGTGAAAAGGGTTATAAAATTTTAAGTTTTATATGCTTTACTTAATAGTCAACTTAAATCAGTGTTTTTCCACATCACATTTACATATCTATAATATATAATTAATAATACAAATACAAAATGCACAGTTTTATCAAACACCTAATGTATTTATTTTATTTAGTTTAAAATAAAAGGCCATGATGCAGAACATTGTATTTTGAGAGAGTTCTATTTATTCATCACTAACACTGTATTTTGTAGTAATCAGAGGCAGTACTTACTGCTAACATCCTGTTTGTACTAAGATAGGGCATGTTTCTTGTACTTGAAACCACTTTGAAAATGAAGGTTAGGGTGGCACATTCATTAAGTATTACATTTTATTTCTGAGACACTGTCCACCACCTTTTACCTGTCTAATAGCAATTTGTTGGTTCTCAAAGGATATTATATAACCCTGCTTGATGTTTGGAACATCACATACTTTTATTAGACTCTATGGCCCTTCCATTACATTGTGAAACTGAGTCAGTGCTTTCCTAGAGCCTTTAGTGACGCTTCTCAAAGAGTCTACAGTTCTTGCTGCATAGATTCCTAACATGGTTCTTCTCTTTTATCCCCTGTCTTCTGGCCCTGGAAAAAAAATAAAGCGACACAAGTAAATGATGACTTTAAATAATGAATAAAACATTAATAAGAAACAATTATTGGTTAATTTTGCTGTGAAGTCTTAGAATGTTACATCTCATCTCTGATTGGTTTTATCAGATCAGTTCCCATAAGTGAACACTGTTTAAGCTCCTGATGCTGCAACTCATCAATCAGATAACTTTGACTTTGACTAATCAAGAATATCACAGGCATTCAATTGATTCCTTGTGCTTTTTAAAGCAAATTAATCACAAAACTTTTCTTTTTATTCATCTTATTGAAGTTTTTCTGATGTCAGAAGAAAAGCTGTGCATTTTTCTTACCAATAAAGTTATTTAATCTTTAGCCTTCATCACTGTTTTACATCTTCTTTCCTTTCTCCTGCATTTACTCTTTTTTTCTTCTTTAACAGTAGGTTTCCCTTCCTGTGACTTTTTCCAACCCTCTCCTTTCATTCTCTTTTGTTTATCACAAAACTTCTTGGACCAGTAAACTGTTTTTCAGCTTTTATATTCCTATTTTCCCTATCTTGCATTAAACCTTCCTAATCTGAATTTAATTTTCACCTACTAATTAAAACTCTTTCCTAACAACCAGGACTCTCAGTGATCATATTGACTCCCTTAATCAGCCTGTTTTCTCCTAGACATGTAATGCCCTCCATTTTTCAGCACCTTTATTGGCATCTTTGGCATGGGATATTTTTCTATGCCTTTTTGCTGTTCTTTCACCATGTACTGTCTTTCCGGTCCTATTTTTTCCTCTTGTCTATTCAATCTACAAAGATGTATTCATTTAATGGCAGAAAAAAGATCATGTCAGAACTATTAAGCTACCTTTTGGGTACTGATCTTTGTCTTGTGTCAAAGGAGAAGCAACTGAAACAATCTTAAGCAGGAAGTATCATGAACAGATTTGTGCTGTCACTTTTATTTTGTGTTACATTGACTCTTCTGTTGTTCATTTTGTTTGTTAGCCTGGATATGATTCTTTTGAGTCTAAGATGCTATTGAAAGATACAAGTAAAAATATCAAGTAGGCAGCTGAGTATAAAGTTGGCTATATAAATATTTGAGTAATTATCTTACAGGAGTAACTGAAGCCCAAACAAAGTGTAAGTTAATCGTGTAGGAAGACTACAGCTTGAAAAGAGAAGAATGACTATGACTGAGACTTGAGGATCTTCTAAATTTAAATAGCCATATGGAGGCAAAGGAATATCCAAAAAAGACCAAGAAACTAGAGAAGGAGAAGAAAAAAATCAAGCATGTGTTGATGCTGAGAATAAAGACAAGTCATTATAAAAGATACAAGTGAGCAACAATCCCAAATACCACTGAGATCCAAGAAAGTCTAAAAATATAAGTGCTGAATTGTATACATGATAGGCATCAGGGATCTTGTCAAAATGATTTTCAATAGAGCAACTGAGGTTGGATGCCCAACTGAAATGGACTGAGAAGAAAGTAAGAAGTCAGAAATGATGACAAGTGTATGTTAGTCTCTAAGAAATGTCATTCTCAAGGAGAGTAATGTTTAAGAACTGAAGGAGTTGTTCAAATGATATTGTAAAGGATCCAGTTAATAAAATCAAAGAAATATTAAAGAAAATGGAAAGTATACCTAAGTATGCCTAAGAAGACTAAATAAGAAGATCTAAAACACTGGTGAAAGGATTGGCCTTACAGTAAGAGAAATGTTTCCTCTCATGTATTAGTGGATGCATTAGTTTATGGTTTTTAGGAGTGTATGTATTTGGTAGTGATGAACTCAAGATGTCTCATTTAAGGACTTCACTTTCTCAACAACATGTCAATCATATGAGCTGAGAATAAATTAGGAGATTTGACAATAGTGGCATTGGTTTGAAGTGATTAATGGAAGAACCAGTTGGCATAGTCCCTTTGGAAGATACAAGAGGTACAGCAGATTCATTTTAAGTTGATGATCACAAATCTATACTATGTTGAATGTACCTTGTTGGATCACCTTTGGCAAAATGCTTAGAAGTTTGGAGGCAAGTATGAAGAAAGTAGATAGACACGTGTTTATAGGTTGTGGCTGCAATGAAAAATCACAGAAAGAAGAAAATTAACACTTTTGCCAAAAAAAAATTAAGATTAAAAAACATGGACCATAAACTGGTTATGAGAAAGCAAGAAGGGAGAACAAAGATGAATTGTAAAAAGTAGAGCTATTAGGAGATGAATTTGAAGAATTGTTGTAGGATGCTTGAATTAGTGACTATTTGGGTCTACCACATAAATTCCTGGTGATGACAAGATTTAGACTCTACTGTATGAACCCAAGGTGGCTGTGCAATGGAGAAAGAAGTCAGCGGAGAGCAAGTGATACCTATACAATCTCTTCCATTCCTGCAGTGACAACTATCACTATTACCGTCAAATTGGTATATGACTCTGGCTACACATACAGGTTTACTACATTTTAGTTTTTCCAGCAAGTTTATCATTATTTGCTTAAAGAGTAATCCAGGTCTATGCCCCAACCACTAATGCTGAAGAAGCTGAAGCTGAACAGTTTTATGAAGATGTACAAAACCTTCTAAAACTAACACCAAAAAATGATGTCTTTTTTTTCATAAGGGATTAGAATTCAAAAGTAGGATATCAAAAATACCTGGAGTAATAAGCAAGTTTGGCCTTGGAGTACAAAATGTTAACAGAGTTTTGCCAAGAGAACACACTGGTCATAGCAAACAACCTCTTTCAGCAGTGCAAGAAACTACTGTATACATGTGTGTCACCAGATGGGTCAACAGTGAAATCAGATTGATTATATTCTTTGCAGCCAGAGATGGAGAAGCTCTATACAGTCAGCACAAATTAGACCAGAGGCTGACTGGCTCTGATCGTGAATACCTTACTGGAAAATTTAGCCTTAAGTAGAAGAAACTAGAGAAAACCACTAGACCATTCAGGTATGACTTGAATCAAATCACTATGATTATACAGTGGAAGGAACAAACAGATTCAAGGGTTTAGATTGGATAGAGTGCCTGAAGAACTGTGGACAGAGGTTTGTAATATTATATAGTAGATGACAACCAAAACCATTCCCAAGAAAGAGAAATGCAAGAAGGAAAATTGGTTGTCTGAGTAGGCCTTGTAAATAGCTGAGAAAAGAAGAGAAGCTAAAGGCAAAAGAGGAAAGCAAAGATATACCCAACTGAGGGCAGGGTTCCAGAGAACAGCAGGGAGAGATAAGAAAACCTTCTTAAGTGAGCAATGCAGAGAAATAGAGGAAAACAATAGAATGGTAAAGACTAGAGATCTCTTCAAGAAAATTAGAGATACTAATTGCCAACATCCGCTGGATCATGGAAAAAGCAAGAGAGTTCCATAAAAACATCTATTTCTGCTTTATTGACTATGCCAAAGCCTTTGACTGTGTGGATCACAATAAACTGTGGAAAATTCTGAAAGAGATGGGAATACCAGACCACCTAACCTACCTCTTGAGAAATCTGTATGCAGGTCAGGAAGCAACAGTTAGAACTGGACATGGACCAACAGACTGGTTCCAAATAGGAAAAGGAGTATGTCAAGGCTGTATATTGTCACCCTGCTTATTTAACTTATATGCAGAGTATATCATGAGAAAGGCTGGACTGGAAGAAACACAAGCTGGAATCAAGATTGCCGGGAGAAATATCAATCACCTCAGATATGCAGATGACACCACCCTTATGGCAGAAAGTGAAGAGGAACTAAAAAGCCTCTTGATGAAAGTGAAAGAGGAGAGTGAAAAAGTTGACTTAAAGCTCAACATTCAGAAAATGAAGATCATGGCATCCGGTCCCATCACTTCATGGGAAATAGATGGGGAAACAGTGTCAGACTTTATTTTTAGGGCTCCAAAATCACTGTAGATGGTGACTGCAGCCATGAAATTAGAAGACGCTTACTCCTTTGCAGAAAAGTTGTGACCAACCTAGATAGTATATTCAAAAGTAGAGACATCACTTGGCTGACTAAGGTCCGTCTAGTCAAGGCTATGGTTTTTCCTGTGGAATTTCTTTGGAAGGAATGATGGTAAAGCTGAAACTCCAGTACTTTGGCCACCTCATTAGAAGAGTTGATTCATTGGAAAAGACTCTGATGCTGGGAGAAGTTGGGGGCAGGAGGAGAAGGGGACGACAGAGGATGAGATGGCTGGATGGCATCACGGACTCGATGGACTTGAGTCTGAGTGAACTCTGGGAGATGATGATGAACAGGGAGGCCTGGCGTGCTGCAATTCATGGGGTCGCAATGAGTCGGACATGACTGAGAGACTGAACTGAACTGAAGGGAACATTTCATGCAAAGATGGGCGCAATAAAGGAGATAAATGTTATGAAGATGCAGAAGATATTAAAGAAGAGATGGCAAGAATACACAGAAGAAATATACAGAAAAGCTCTTATTGACCCGGATAACCACAGTGGTGTGATCACTCACCTAGAGCCAGACCTCCTGGAGTGCAAAGTCAAGTAGGCCTTAGGAAGCATCACTGTGACCCAAGCTAATGGAGGTGATGGAATTCCAGCTAAGCTCTTTAAAATTTTAAAAGGTCAGGTTTTAAAAATACTGCTGCACTCAATATGCCAAAAATTTGGAAAACTCAGCAGTGGCCACAGGACTGGAAAAGGTTGGTTTTCATTACAATCCCAAAGAAAGGCAATGCCAGAGATTGTTCCAACTACCATATAATTGTGCTCATTTCACATGCTAGCAAAATAATGCTCAAAATCCTTCAAACTAGGCTTCAACAGTATGTGAACTGAGAAGTTCCAGATATACAAACTGAATTTAGAAAAGGCAGAGGAACCTGAGAGCAAATTGTCAACATCTGCTGAATCATAAAAAAAGCAAAGGCATTCCAAAAAGACATCTACTTCTCCTTCATTGACTACACTAAAGCCTCTGACCGTCAGATCAGATTAGGTCAGTCGATCAGTCATGTCTAACTCTTTGCCACCCCATGGACTGTAGAACACCAGGCTTCCCTGTCCATCACCACTCCTGGAGCTTACTCACATTCATCTCCATCGTGTCAGTGATGCCATCCAACCATCTCATCCTCTGTCGTCCCCTTCTCCTCCTGCCTTCAATCTTTCCCAGCATCAGGGTCTTTTCCAACAAGTCAGTTCTTTGCATCAGGTGGCCAAAGTATTGGAGTTTCAGCTTCAACATCAGTCCTTCCAATGAATATTCAGGACTGATTTCCTTTAGGATTGACTGGTTGGATCTCCTTGCAGTCCAAGGGACTCTCAAGAGTCTTCTCCAACACCACAGTCCAAAAGCATCAATTCTTCGGCACTCAGCTTTCTTTATAATGCAGTTCTCATGTTCATACATAAGTGTAGATCACAAGAAACTGGAAAATTCTTAAAGAGATGGGAATCCCCAACCACCTTACCTGCCTCCTGAGAAACCTGTGTGCAGGTCAAGAAGCAACAATTAGAACCTGACATGGAACAAGCAGCTGGTTCAAAATTGGGAAAGGAGTACATCTAACCTGTATATTGTCACTCTGCTTATTTAGCTTCTTTGTAGAGTGAATCATGAAAAATGCTGGGCTGGATGACTTACAAACTGGAATCCAGTCTGCTGGGAGAAACATCAACAACTTCAGGTATGCAGAAGACAACTACTCTAATGGCAGAGAGTGAAGAGAAACTGAAGAGCCTGTTGATGAGGGTGAAAGAGAGTGAAAAAGCTGGCTTAAAACTTAACATTCAAAATAACGAATATCAAGGCATCTGGTCCCATCACTTCATGGTGAAATAGTGACGACTTTATTTTCTTGAGCTCCAAAATCACTGCAGAATGTGACTACAGCCATAAAGTTAAGAGACATTTGCTTATTGGAAGAAAAAGCTTTGACAAACCTAGACAGCTTATTAAAAAGCAGAGCCATCACTTTGCTGATAAAGTTCCTTATAGTCAAAGCTATGGTTTTCCCAGTAGTAATGTGCAAATGTGAGAGCTGGACCATAAAGAAGACTGAGCACCAGAGATTTGATGCTTTCTAATTGTCAGGCTGGAAAAGATTCTTAAGAGTTGCTTGTACAGCACAGAGATCAAAGTCAATTCTAAAGGAAATCAGCTCTGACTATTCATTGGAAGGACTGATGCTGAAGCTGAAGCTCCAGTGTTTTGGCCATCTGAAGCAAAGAGCCAGTTCACTGGAAAAGACCCTGATGCTGGAAAAGACTGAGGGTAAAAGGAGAAGGGGGGTGCAGAGAATGAGATGGTTGGATGGCATCACCAACTCAGCTCAAACATGAGTTTGAGCAAACTCAGTGAGATAGTGAAGGACAAGGAAGCCTTTTGTGCTATAGTTCATGGGGTTGCAAAGAGTCAGATGTGACTTAGCAACTGAACAACAACATTATATAAATGATACCCTCTTGGAAAGCAGCCATGACTGAACTTTGCTTTTGTCACTATTTATCTGTGTGTGATCTTGGAAAAGCCATATTTTCCTTATCTTTGGAGTCAATCCATAGAGCATTGGGTTGTACGACCTTTCTAGGCTAGAGCACTGTGATTCTTTTGAAGCGCTATGATTTCCCATTACCTCAGAGATTTCTTGCAATACGTTAAGCTCAGTATAACAAAAATAAAATAGTTTTTCTTTAAAGAGTCAAAACTTCAGAATCAACTTTATTTTCTTCATCTTCTTGAACTATATCCAATTAGTTATTGTCAAGCTCTATCTATTTTCACTTTACAGATCTTCTCATATCTTTACCTCTCTTACCCTAACCAAGAGATCCTAGCATGTTAGATTATTACTCCCTAATTCCTGGACTACTGCATTGAAAACAAATCTATTTTCTTGAATTCAGTGTCTGTTTTTATAACTGCCATTCTCAGTCTTCTTAAAGAACAAGATAAGGTCCAATCTTCTTAAAACAATGTTTTGATCCTTTTATTCCATACTCAAAAATGTTGAGCCTGTATTTTCTTTGGGATAATTTTGGAAAACAGCTTAATAATTAAGGTCTTCCATCATCCAATGCAATCTACAATGTGATCATTTTTTGCTTTGAATTTTAGTAGTAGCTTTTACTAACTTTATATAAGTAAAAAGATAAATATACCAACAAAATGCTCCCTCTCAGTGAAGCTGCACTGACCATTATATTTCTAATTGAACCCACTGCCCCCATTCCCTGCTTAAATTTTCTCCAAAGCACTGAGTACCATCTGGCATACTCAGTATTTTGCATGTTGATTCTTTTTATATTCTGTATTTCCATTCTCTATCCTTGGTTTATAAATTACCCACAGGTAAGAATTTTTGACTGTTTGTTTACTCTGTCTCCAATGTTTTGTCACATAGTAGATGCTTGTTAAGTTTTTGTTAAGTAAATGAATGAGTACATGAAGCATTTTTAACTAAATTATGAATTGTTTTGTTAAATCTAGTATAATGCTTTCTATAACAAAGTGGTAATGTAAAATTTTATAGTTAAAAAGATCTTGATTATTTTGAAAGTATCATAATCCTTATACACATTGTTTCTCTATGAACAGTTTTCTTCTTTTGGCCAGTATTCAACATATCTAGTTCAGGCTTACAACAATCCTTGATTTCCAAGTGTTGATTTTTTTTTTTTTTTAGTATAGTTGCTTCACAATGTTAGTTTCTGCTGTACAATAAGTGAATCAGCTATAAGTAGACATAGATCCCCTCCCTCTTGAGTCTCCCTTCCACTTCACCCCCATCCCGCTCACTAGGTCATCACTGAGCACCAAGCTGAGCTCCTAGAGCAGGTTTCCCACTAGTTTTCTCTTTTACACGTGGTAATTTATATCTGTCAATCCTAAACTCCCAATTTGTCTCACCCTCCCCTTCCCCCTGTGTCTGCATGTGCATTCTCCACATCTGCATCTATATTCTTACACTGGAATAGGTTTATCTGTACCATTTTTCTAAGCCAAGTGTTGGATTAACTTTATGGGGGTGTAATAGGATGAGAACTTGACCTGCTACGGTGGTTTTATAACTTAGAGATGCATTCTTCATATAGGCCAAGAAAACTTTAACATAGTAAAATTGGGAAGGCATAGCCACCAAGTAGAAGGCGTGTTATTCATGATGATGCTTTGTTTTTACTAAAGAACAACTGGTTAACTAAGATAAAGCAATTTATTTTTTTACATTTTCAATTTTATCTATAATAAAGGACCAAGTTTTCATGATTGACTCCAAGTGTGAATCTGGAAAAGGACGCTGCTCTTTCAACCCCAATGTGAACACAGTGTCTGTTATGATCAGTAAGTGGAAAATAAAAGGGGAGGTTTAAAAAGGAAAATAAATACATTATACCATATGTCCATTTTGAATAGTTGTGTGGATGATAGTACATGAGTAAAATAATAGAAAGCAAGTTGCGAGAAATTCTAATTTCTTATTTCTAGGAATATTCATGAGTAAATGATAGCCATGTGTTTTTTCATCTAATATGACTACTGTCATTCATAGAGTAAGTCAACCATTTAAAAAGTGTATGTATGTATACATATGTTAATAAATATCTTATGCATACATATATCAATATATATTAGGAGGTAAATTTCAGTGTAGTTGTTATTTTGTGTATTCTCTTTTTCTGATGTTTTAGTTATCTTTTACAAACAATTAAAACTGATATTTCTTTCATGTGAAGAAATAGCAAAGTGCATATGTTAGCCAAGTACATTCTCTATGAATGTCTAAAAGTTCCCATACAAAAAAACAGGTACTAGTAAATCACTTTTTATTTCCTCATATTTTGTAAATTATATCAGTTAAGAATCAGGCCCAGTTTCTCCCTGCCACACACATAAACAAATCAATGTACTTGAGTCTCAGTCATCAGTGCCTATCTATAACTCACTTGAAAGACATTCTAGAATATGTCTTAAGACATATTATAATATGTAATTAAAACACTTCTGGAATACATCTGACTTATTAGTTGAGTATAAGACAAATCTTAAATTTCAGTATGCCAATTATATAGTAAAAACTTTGTCCTTTTTGTTTCTCTGTGTTTTGCCAGTGGTAAAATAGCATCATTTAACAAAAGAACAGGTGGGAAAATAATTCTTATGTTCAACAGACTTTGCTTTGATTTATTTTAAAAAGCAACTCATCTTTCTTTCTCAGATTTGGAAACTAAATTAAGATAAGTACTCCAGCATTGACTAAAATGTGAACTTGGAAATTATCCAGTCATTCAGACTGGTCAGGGAGGAAATGAAAGTGTATCATTAGGACAAAAAAACTAGAAAGCTTTGAAACTACAGGATATATAATTAAGTCTGATGCAGAGTATTTTCAAATAAGTACCTAAATATTATTTAATAGAAGAAATGTCTCAGAAAGTATTTGCCTTTAGAAACTATAATCTGTATACTACTAGATAAATATTTAAAAATTTTCACTTATTTCATGTTAAATGCTATGAATTTCTAAACTTAGAAATTCAAAATTATTGTTAACACTGATAACTAGCAATTTCATCTCATTAAGTATTATTTAGGACAAAAAAGAGTTAAAACAAGGCATTATAAATTTTTCTGTTAAACTATGATAAGTCATGTAATAGTTTTGCCCTTAGTGAATTGGATTCATTTACAAAATGAAGATAATAATTAGTCTTCATTTTTCAAAGACCTGAGACTGATTCTTAGGCTCACATTCTTATACTATACTTTTTAACATTTTGGTTAACAAGATTATTACTATCAAATAAAATCATTAAACAATTTTCTTAACTTAGCTGAAACTGAAAACAGCATGAAGTTTTATAACCTTGTATTTATCATTTTATTTATTCCATTGATTATCTCTGTAATATTATCTCCAATATTGTGCATTTCATTTGTGTAGCCATCTCACTTTGCCATTTGATGTTTTATCATTTCTGTTCAATTGCAATGCACTATATAACTTGGTTAAAATATTAAAGTGCCAAGAAATGTTGAGAATTAGAAGAATTTCAAATTTCACAATATAGCATAGCATCTGGCCCAATGCACTAGTGTTCTTTTGCTATTTTTAGTAATGTAGCACATCAAAGTCAGATGACATCTCTTATTAAGGAAGCTATCCAAAACCTCTTGAGATATTTTTTAGTCAGTGGAAGTACAACTGGAAATCAAAATATTTTTGGATTAAAGTTTAAAAGAAGCAAATTTATCTTTGCATAAACCTTACAGTTGAAATTCTGAAAAAAATTTTCTACTCTTAAACAAAATTATTTCCAAAGTGACGTTAATTAACTGTTTCTTACACAAAATAAAGCCGAAACTTTATTATTTTAACTTGCTGTTCAACTTACTAAGAATTTATGACAGGAAATGAAGCCAATTAACCGTCTTAACTCTTTTTAAAATAATCTTATCATTTTTATTTCTTTATTTTTAATTTATTTTTAATTGGAGGAAAGTTGCTTTACAATGTTGTATTGGTTTCTGCCATACTACACAGATCAGCCATCTAATTCTTTTGTAATGTTTATTGTTTAGTCACTTAGTCGTGTCCGACTCTTTTGTGACCCCATTGCTTGTAATCCTTGAGGCTCCTCTGTCAGTGGGATTTCCCACACAAGAATACTGCTTTAGGTTGTCATTTCCATTTCCAGGAAATCTTCCCAACCCAAAGATCAAACCCAGTTCTCCTGCATTGGCAAATAGATTCTTTACCACTGAGCCACCAGGGACGCCCTTTGTTTAAGACAAAGCTAAAAACGTGGTATGCAGTAGGATTAGAATCAGTCCTCTCCACAATAAACCATCCTCTGAGTGTCCTTTTTTTTCTTCATGTAAATGGATATGAGATTATAATTCAGAGCTGTGCTAATAAATCTATTGAATATAAGAAATGTTTAACCTACTCTTTGGGGGCATAATTGGGTATAACAGCTGTGAAATAATTAATTACAAAGTTATCTCAATTTAACAATCATCGTATCTACAGAATACTTGCACAGATACTTCACAAACGTTCACAAAATTGTAAAGAAACTTGATTGCCCAAAATCCTTTCATACGCCTTTTTTTCTCGTTGTCTCCCTATAATCTGTTCCCTTGGACTTCAGCTGTCTACTAGGAAGCAGAAAAGGCAACACAATGCCTAACATACCCACTTGCTAACTGGTAGGGGTCCAGTTTGTGACCTGGTGAGCACATATTGAAAACATTCCATTCTTCATTCTATCCTAATCCAACTGGGATTGCTTATTACTGAACAGTGAGTTTAGAATGCTTTAAAATGTTTCAGTTCTGTCAAAATGACCACAGTCTGCAGTGGCCAAGGGAGTAATTCTAGAACATCAGATGCCTGGTAGGTTAGTGGGCTAGACCTGATAAACTGTATTCTTTTTCAACTTAACTATTGTTTTGTACAAAAAGTCACACATACCAATTTGCTATTTACTCTCCTTACTAGACTAAAAATTAATGTAGATGTTAACAAAGAAGCAAAATGTCGAATGTTATGCACATACAGAGTAGGATATTTTATTTTTGTCAATAAAAGTGATAAGTTAATTCAATCTTAAAATATCTTTTTTCTTGTCTTTAAATTTTATTTTATATGAGTTAATATGTTAAGCTATAGATGGTTTATTAAAATTGTTTTATATTATCAACATAATGTTAATATGTTATGTGCTACAATTGATAAAGTAGCACTTTGTTTACCTTATAGAAACCTTCTAGCATCAAAGAACAAAACATATACTTTTAATGATGAAATTGTGTTAATCATAGAGTTTTTAATATACAGCAAGAATTATCTGATCATAATCCAGTTCCCATAGAAGATTGAGATTCAGGGTGCTAATTGATTTATCCCTAATTTCCAGTTTGTTCATTCCTACCAGAATTAGAAATCAAGATTTTTGATTCTTAGGGTATGTTTTACTTATTAAACAAGTAATAAGTAAGTTATTTCTTTTTATTTATATATTATTTCTGACATTACTGATACACAATATATGAACATAGGTATTTATTGTAGCTAAGTCAGGCAGAGGAATTTTATCTCTATATAGGAACGTTGTTTTGGTCATTATATATGAGACCAGATTAAACTTTATCCAAATTTTTTTATTTGGTGGACAATTGAAAGCAATTAGCAATTTAAACACTCTGTAATATATGTCATGATCTAATAAGAAGATCTTTAAAATACCCTTTAAAACACTTGATTTGCTTTTAATTTTGTTGACATTTGCTTTTTTATAGATGAAGAGCTTTTCTCTGGAATGTATATAGATTTCATGGGGACAGATGCAGCTATTTTTCGAAGTTTAACCAAGAGGAATGCAGTCAGAACTGATCAACACAATTCCAAATGGCTAAGTGGTAAAATAACAGTTTATCCATTTTTTGAAAATCAGACTTTAAACTACTATTGTAAATTTCATAATGATAATTACTTTAAATTGTTAAAAAATTATGAGTGACAACAGTTTTGTACTCTGAGATTTTAAATATTTAGGCTAAATATATGAATGAAATGATCCAGGTTTTACATTGTAACTCTTTATTAACAATTATAGAATTATCAAAGGATATATTAACAATAAAATGACAGTGATATTCATCATATGTGCCTATAGACAAGAATCTTCTCAAGTTGTTTAATTGTAATGTATTACAATGAAGTGTCATTTACTCGTTTGGTCTGCTTTTATATTTTAATCCCAAATCTAAAATTTTTCCTAAATTTATGACAGATAAAATGAGTAGGGCTTATTTAGAAGCTCTTCCTAATTGTTTTATGCTTAGATTCTAAAGTTATAAAAGTAGTATATATATTTTTTCACAAATTGACCAATAATTTACGGAAACCATAAGTATGATAATTTTATTATATTCAGTATTCAGATGTTTCTAATTTGGGGGTCACATAGAATTCACATAATGAAAAGTGCTCATTTGACTTTAATGTACAATTCCAAAAAGTTGCTATTGTTTAGAGAAGGAAGAAACTGCTAAGATCTTTGTCGGTTCACCCTGGGGATAGTTTAAGCTGACCTTAAATTTGGCAATTCACTCAACATTGCACAGTTAAGCATGAATCACTATAGCTGAGCATCCTATTTCACTGATAGACCAGCATAAGAAAGCATTGATTGTCCATTTACTTCTTCAGATTTTTCCTCCAGTACATCTGGAAATAGAGTATTCTAAAGGTTGTTTTGTTCTTGAAATAAGGAAACCTTCTATGCCTTCAAATGACTGCATTTTTGTCTTGAAAAGTTTCTCCTTCATTTCACATGCTGTATTTCAAGAAAAATGTGTTTTTCAGATCTTGGACTCTGAACTCTTTATTCTGCTTCAGTGAATTTGAATTTATATGTACTAGATTGAAAGCCACAGATTTAAAAACAAACTTTTTTTTTTCTGTGAAATGGCAATCAGATCCCATGGGAAATAGCTGGTAGAAAATTTCAATTTTTAAAACTCATCAAGGCACAAATTTTGCAATTGCTGTACTTTCAGAATGTATTGCAGACAGAGGAAAATAGTTTAAGCTATAATGTTATAGCTGTACTTTGTGGCACTTGACATTCCAAATGCAGTATGTTTAGTGAATATAATTAATTGCTGTTAGACTTTTTGCCTATGAATGTTGAATTGTTCCTTTATACCAAAGATGGAGAAAGCACGTGTCTGTGGTCTACATGGATGGAGAGCAGAAGGGTTTTCATCATGACTATATATCATCTTTGTATTTTTTTCTAGAACCTATGTTTGTGGATGCACATGTCATACCGGATGGCACTGATCCAAACGATGCTAAGGTGTATTTCTTCTTCAAAGAGAAACTGGCTGACAATAGCAGAAGTACAAAACAGATTCATTCCATGATTGCTAGAATATGTCCGGTAAGTATTAAAGTGTTTCTAATTTGAAGAGTAAGAAATTCATGTTTTATAAACACATTTTCTTTTTCCAAAAGTTTATCTTCCTACTTTTTATTATCTACTATTACCAATTAATAAAATATTAAAAGTATACATTGAGACTTAATGGTTTTTTTTTCACATTAGTCATATGAGATAAGCATACTATTTCAGTAAAAAATCAATCCAAGGAAATTTGTCATGGCTTTATAAAAATTAGCAGTTTTTATTAATTTTGCTTTTGCATTTAATGCATTAGTATTAAAAACAAATTGCTAAATTGTATACTATAGAAAGAAATAGAGCAGTTCTGAATACAGCAAAACAACAATAAAAGACAAATATTGAAGAATTGTCTACAATAGTGAAATTAAGAAATGCTTAATTAAAATACGATTTTAAATACAAACAGTGATCAAAATGTTCTTGTCAATCAACACTGAGTATACATGTTGTTGCTGTTTAGTTGCTAAGTCATGTACAACCCTTTTGCGACCCTATGGACTACAGCTAGGCTCCTCTGTACCTGGAATTTCCCAGGCAAGAATACTGGAGTGGGTAGCCATTCCCTTCTCCAGGGGATCTTCCCCACCCAGGGATCAAACCCTCGTCTCCTGTATTGGCAGACAGGTTATTTACCACTAAGGTACCTGGGAAGCCCGCGACTCAAAACGCATGATGTCTTCTCACCTAGGAGTAGTATAGGCTTGTCCTGATGTATTTATGATTAGCATCTTTTGTACACAAGCATTTCTTAAAGCATTTAATGTTTAAAGTAGTGTAATTTAAAGTGCTCCAATATTCCACTGATTGTGGAGCTCATCTGCTTCTCAGTCATTTGGAACAAGGCGGTAAGACCACCTGCTAAGGTAAAAGGCTTCAGGGTATACAGAAAAAAACATGTTATCAATAGAGACTGTGAATGATCCAAATACCATTTTCTCTGCCCTCACCAGAGAAATATGCATATAAATCATCTGATTAGAAATACTAAGAATTAAATAATAATGCAGAGAAATGAAGGCAGGAAAATATAAGTAATGGGAACTACTTGGCCTAAGTATAAACCCACTCTCCTGACCACTGTAGAATCTGCCAGATCCCCTGTATACATTAGTTTATGTTTGTGTTGAAGACAGTGAGATATTTAGGAAGCTTTGAGGTGTATGTGTTTATTCAATTCATTTTGATACATTTTCAGTTGAACTGAAAATAGAAGAGTAACAGTATAACTATTTTTTTTTAAGTACTATATTTCAACTCGGAGAAGGCAATGGCACCCCACTCCAGTACTTTTGCCTGGAAAACCCCATGGATGGAGGAGCCTGGTGGGCTGCAGTCCATGGGGTCGTGAACAGTCAGGCAAGATTGAGTGACTTCACTTTCACTTTTCACTTTCATGCATTGGAGAAAGAAATGGCAACCCACTCCAGTGTGCTTGCCTGGAGAATGCCAGGGGTGGCGGTGCCTGGTGGGCTGCTGTCTATGGGGTCGTACAGAGTCGGACACGACTGAAGCGATTTAGCAGCAGCAGCAGCATATGAACTATTCCTTTTTATTGATATGCAGATTTGGTTAACATTTCCATCCTTCAGATTATAACAAATCCCCAAATAATAAGAATCCAAATTCAATTTTAAATACATTTCAATGTTTATTTAAGCAGTCTGAAATATGTTTTCAAAATGATTTCAGAATGACACGGGTGGACTGCGTAGCCTTGTCAACAAGTGGACTACTTTCTTAAAAGCGAGGCTGGTGTGCTCAGTAACTGATGAAGACGGCCCAGAGACACACTTTGATGAATTAGGTACATAAATGTGAGATTTAAAAATGCTTTTGAAAGAGAGTTTGTAAAGTTTACAATTCTGAATTAATGATCTGAGTACTACTCATGAATTTCCTGAAGTAGTTTTTAAGTCTTTCTTACCCCTAAGTGCACTGCTGAAACATATAGTTCATTGAATCCACCATGATATATAGATCACTGTGTTCTGTATGTGTGTTTGTATATGTGTCATAGAGACTGACAGAGAGAAGTACTTGTATAATTTATATATAAGCAATAATATGCTTATGCTTTTTAAAAATGGTTGTGTATTTCATATATCTTTGAATTCTGATATTCTAGTTTAAAATCAATTTGCATGAAAATATAGCTATACATTTTTACTACAGTTAATGAAGAGAATTAAAGGTTAGAGAAGTGTCAGAGTGAAATTAGACTTATTCTCCAGTTTTAGTTCTTGGTGACCCTGGGACTAAATATTCTCAGCATGTGCGACGTCAAAAGGGTTATATGTTCCAGGTCAAATAAGGACAGACAATCTGATTCCTTTCTACCAAGGAACGGTTCTCTTTTTAACCAGAATAACTTGGTACATATCATAGTATCATGTTTACCAAGGTATGTTTAGAAATGATTTTTATTTTGCTTTAATTCATTAAAGTATAAAATGGTTGGTAAGGTACGTAATAAAAGGTGTTATAATATGATTCTGTTGTTGTTTAGTCACTAAATCAAGTCCAGTTCTTTGCTACTTCATGGACTGCAGCGCACCGGGCTTCTCTGCCCTCCACTGTCTCCAGGAGTTTGCTCAAATTCATGTGCAAATATGGTTCTAGCAGTTACAACAACTGAAATAGACATTTGGTCTCCTGAAAAGCCATTATGTTGATCTTAGAAACATAAACTTCTACCTCAGTTTTTTCTAGAAAAAAAGTTTTAAGTATGATTTTGTGTTATAACCTAGTCACTATTTCCTCAAGAATTCTTTACAAGTATTGTATATTTATGTTTCTTTACAATTCTTTACAAGCATTGTATATTTATGTTTCACTGACTTGGGATGTTTCAGTTTCTCCTTATTTTAGGGAGAGCTAGACAGTGCCAACCTTTGTTCACATATAGAAAGACGAGGGTTTATTACTTTATTACGTAAGATGTCCTAAATTTATTGTGAATAAAAATACATCTTTCTTTGTATTGGTCAGCAAGAATGTTATTTGCAAAAATGCCCCTAAATCCAGATATTTCTTGTATTTATAACAGTTGGTTATTATTGAGATTTGCTATCAGAAATCTGCTCCCAGATTCTGTCATTTATTTGCACCTGCACCTCACCATCTGTAGTTTTCCTTTTGCCTCCATATAGTTTAAAATGATTATAGCAATTTTGACTGAAAGACAAAAGGTCTTAATTTATAAAGTCATTGTGAAAAACTTTTCTTCCATGTTCAAATTCTAACCCTAGGTTAAAAAGAAATTGAGATTTGTAATACTTTTTAAATTTAAAAAATAGTATTTATCATTAAAGGATATTTATAAATTTCAGGAAAAAAGAAGAAACATAAAAATTTCTGTAGGTTTGTCAACCAGAAGTACTCACTGGTCATCTTCTTGTATTCTGATGTATAGTTTAAAGGTTTACATGGTTCTCAGTTCAGTTCAGTTCAGTCACTCAGTCTAGTTCATATTAAATAATGTTATGTCTCTTCTACTTAATATTATCTTATTAACATGGTTTCCATAAGGTAATAGTCCTCAAAAATTCTTTTAGTGTTTATTCAAAAAACTAAGAGCATGGCATTCAGTCTCATCCCCTCATGGCAAATAGATAGGGAAACAATGGAAACGGTGACAGACTTTATTTTGGAGGGCTCCAAAATCACTGCAGAGGGTGACTGCAGCCATGAAATTAAAAGATGCTTGCTCCTTAGAAGAAAAGTTATGACCAACCTAGACAGCATATTAAAAAGCAGAAACATTACTTTGCCCACAAAGGTCCATCTAGTCAAAGCTATAGTTTTTCCAGTAGTCATGTATAGATGTGAGAGTTGGACTATAAAGAAAGCTGAGCACTGAAGAATTAATGCTTTTGAATTGTGGTGTTGGGCAAGACTCTTGAGAGTCCCTTGGACAACAAGAAGATCAAACCAGTCAATCCTGAAGGAAATCAATCCTGAATATTCACTGGAAGGATGGATGCTGAAGCTGAAACTCCAGTACTTTGGCCACCTGATGTGAAGGACTGACTCCTTGGAAAAGATCCTGATGCTGGGAAAGATTGAAGGTGGGAGAAGGGGACAACAGAGGATGAGATGGTGGCATCACTGACTCAATGGACATGAATTTGAGTAAGCTCTGGGAGTTGGTGATAGACAAGGAAGCCTGGCGTGCTGCAGTCCGTGGGATTGCAAAGAGTCAGACACGACTGAGTGACTGAACTGAATATTTTATTTATTTTACCAAGTGTTTATCTTTTAGTTCCTGTCAAATTATAATGATGCTGCAGGAATATCTTTCTGAATAGTACTTTTCATAGTTGAAATTATTCTCTTAGGGTAAATTTTTTAAATATTTGGAAACTTTAAAAAATTATTTTTCCCTCTTACAGAGGATGTATTTCTGCTGGAAATGGATAACCCAAGGACAACGCTAGTGTATGGCATTTTACAACATCAAGGTAATTATTAAACAAATAAATTGTATGAGTTAAACAATAACCTTTGTTGAGCAATAGTAATTATAGAAACATTCTTTTAACTCTTTAATTATTTAGGACATCATAAGAGCACTTTTACATTAAAATAATCTTAAGACAAGCAGATAGAGTGTTCCCTTATCAGTAAGATTTATTTTGTGAGTTAAACTATGATAGGCTGTATCAATAGTGACTTAGAATTCAAATCATATTTTTTAATAAATCATCAGTTCTTTTTTTTGTGCCAAGACAAACCAGTTAGAAATTACTTTGATTTGTTCTATATTTTGGGCCAGATTCATTGAGTACTTTTTTTCTTCCTATTTTAAATTTTTATTTCTACTTTATTTTGCTTTACAATACTGTATTGGTTTTGCCATACATTGACATGAATCCGCCTGAGTACTTTTTATAACTTAATGTCTACTACGTTCATGGATGACAGTAAATAAATGTCTTAATGCTTTTTATATCAATGGCTATTTCAAAAGATTTTTGCTTAACTTGTGTACCATAACGTTCAACTTATTGATTTTGCCATTTATTTTTAAGTTGTATATAAATCTATTATCTATTTATTTTTTTAATTTTTATTTATTTATTTATTTTTAATTACAATACTGTATTTGTTTTGCCATACATTGACATGAATCAGCCACAGGTGAACACAATCTCCCAATGCCGAAGCCCCTCCCACGTCCCACCCCACATCATCTACCTGAATCATCCTGTGCACCAGCCCCATGCATCCTGCATTCTGCATTGAACATAGACTGGCACTTCATTTCTTACATGATAGTATACATGTTTCAATGCCATTCTCCCAAACCATCCCACCCTTTCCCTCTCCCTCAGAGTCCAACTCCCAGTATACTGGAAATAAAAGCAAAAATAAACAAATGGGATCTAATTAAAATTAAAAGCTTCTGCACAACAAAGGAAAGTATAAGCAAAGTGAAAAGACAACCTTCTGAATGGGAGAAAACAATAGCAAATGAAACAACTGACAAACAACCAATCTCAAAGATATATAAGCAACTTATGCAGCTCAACTCCAGAAAAATAAACGATCCAATAAAAAAATGGGCCAAAGAACTAAACAGGCATTTCTCCAAAGAAGACATACGGATGGCTAACAAAACACATGAAAAGATGTTCAACATCACTCATTATCAGAGAAATGCAAATCAAGACCACAATGAGGTACCATTTCACACCAGTCAGAATGGCTGCGATCCAAAAGTCTACAAGCAATAAATGCTGGAGAAGATGTGGAGAAAAGGGAACCCTTTTACACTGCTGGTGGGAATGCAAACTAGTACAGCCATTATGGAAAACAGTGTGGAGATTCCTTAAAAATTGCAAATAGAACTGCCTTATGACCTAGCAATCCCACTGCTGGGCATACACACCAAGGAAACCAGAATTGAGAGAGACACATGCACCCCAATGTTCATTGCAGCGCTGTTTATAATAGCCAGGACATGGAAGCAACCTAGATGTCCATCAGCAGATGAATGGATAAGAAAGCTGTGGTACATATACACAATGGAGTACTACTCAGCCCTTAAAAAGAATAAATTTGACTCAGTTCTAATGAGATGGATGAAACTGGAGCTGATTATACAGACTGAAGTAAGCCAGAAAGAAAAACACCAATACAGTATACTGACACATATATATGGAATTTAGAAGATAGTAATGATGACCCTATATCTATTTATTTTTAACTGTTTATTTTACACTGCAATTGGGCTGTCCTGATGGCTCAGTGGTAAAAGAATCCACCTGCAAAATGGGAGACTAAGGAGACGTGGGCTCAGTCCCTTGGTTGGAAGATCCCCTGGAAGGAGGAAATGGCAACACACTCCAATATTCTTGTTTGGAGAACCCCGTAGACAGAAGAGCCTGGTGGGCTGTGGTCCATGGGATCACAAGAAGCAGACACTACCGAAACCGCTGAGCACACATAGTTAACAATGTTGTGATGATTTCAGGTGCACAACATTATGACCAATACAATCACTTTAAAATTGAGGAAATAGTAAAATTAATATTTTTCTGGGTTTTTTTCAGCTCAGTTTTTAAAGGCTCAGCAGTATGTGTGTATCATTTCTCTGATATACAGACTGTGTTTAATGGGCCTTTTGCACACAAAGAAGGACCCAATCATCAGCTGATTTCCTATCAGGGGAGAATTCCGTATCCTCGCCCTGGAACTGTAAGTATCCAGCAAATTTTCTTTGTTACTTTATTTTTAAAAATATATAACTTACTGAGAAATGAATATCATGTTGATATTAATTAAATACAAACATAGACCTACTGGTATACTCATTATGTTTCACTGGATGAGTTCTTATACTTGGGATTTTACAAATATGCATATTATAGAATTCTATACAATTTTTTTCTAAATGCTCTTGATATTAATAATAAAATCTCATTTATATTTTAAGACAGCTGGATATGTTAGATAGGGAAGAGATATTTTCCTAATTTTAATGGCATAGAAACTATAGCTTGGAAAATGGTAACATTTTGGAGGCAGTCTATTAATTTGAATTCAAGTTGCTTTTCTCAATTTTACTTATATCAAGAAATCTCATCTATTTTAATGAAATTATCCTCATGTGAGAATTAATTTAGTAATCAGTCTGCAAAGCTATTTCAATTTTAGGAATATATTTAGTTAAAATTTATGTATTGTATATTTCTCAAGGAAATAAAATGGTATTTGTGAGCAAATAATGACAATGAAAGTGAGGTTATAATTCAAATAGAAGGTTTTGAGTTGTTCAAATATAAACATGTCTTGAAGCATTGTTCTATTAAGGGGTAGATTGAAAACTACCTTTTCCAGCTCAAGGTATAGGCAGTGCACTGGCAGATTGGAACCGAGTTTTTCCAAGACAGTGGTCACAGTCTTTGTGTGTGTGTGTGTGTATGTGTGTGTGCGTGTGTGTGTGCACACGCACGTGCGCGATGTAGGTCATGTCTAACTCTGTGATCCCATGGACTGTAGTCCACCAAGCTCCTCTGTCCATGGAATTCTCCAGGCAAGAATACTAATGTGGGCTGCCATTTCCTCCTCCAGGGGGTCCACCTGGGAAGACCATGGTGGCTCAGGCAGTAAAGAATCTGCCTACAATGTGGACACGTAGATTCAGTCCCTGGGTCAGGAAGATCCCCTGCTGAGCAAATTAATAAAAGAAGGAGACGCTGAATAACTTTCAAAATCCATCATGACTCAAGGCTCGCAGTATTTCATTGAATGTGGTTCATGTATTTTCAAATTATTCACTGATAATGTATCCAAAGATATGTCATATTTTGGGGAATGACTTGCTATTCAAATTGGATCAAGTCACAGTTTTATTTGAAGTCAGCAAATTAAGAGATGGTTGTGGTTGCATTTGTTTTCATCAGTTATTCTATTGAACAAAAGACATGTGGGATTAATACAGGAGCAAGTGATTTGTAAACCGAATAAAATTCCATCTTCTCCCATAAAGCCTTAAGATAAACACCTCAGATACACATAAAGGAGAGCCATGCCAAGTAAATAACGGTTTGAGGCCTCAGAGCTCTATGAGTGCTGGAGTCAGCTTGTACCTGACTGGCAAGAAGAGACTGCATTCACCTCATCTCAGTCAAAGAGACTGCAATTGAAATCAGTCATGGATGGAGTCCTGCATCATGGAAACTGACGCTGTTACTAATTAGGATTTTTTTTTCCCCTGAAGAAAACCACCCCCCTTGGTCCCGCAGTGCCTCATAAGACTCTTCACCCAATGGCAGCTCAAAAGACTCTGAGAATGACAGTGAGAAAAACATTCATGTCAAACTTCTGTTGTACATAAAACGTGAGAGTAGATAATTCCTTTTTAGTAAAGCATGTAAACCACTGCCAAATTAGAAGATTCTGCTAACAGTCCCACTTTGCATTATTTCTGAGCTCCTAAGCATAAGCATTTTTCCTCTTCTAAAGCAGTGTGAAATAAGCCAGGGCTTAGTGGCACATCTGGAGCAGACTCTGTGAAAAAGGGAGTGGGTTGTCAGTGCTTGAGACATATTTCTATAATGTGGTTGCTTACATCTGGTGTTGAGATCACAGCAGCTCCTTTAAAAAAAAATAAAGTTGTCAGATGAGTGATCCTTAGAGAATAAAAAGGCTGGGTGGAGGAATAACCTCTGGAACTCCTCCTGGAAAAGCATACCTTCCTGAAGATTCAGTCCCTCCACCCTTTACTGAGCAAAACACCATGAAGTCAGCCCTCTGACTCAGAGCAATCTGCATATGTCTCTTTCCTAGGTTTTTAAGGTTTAATATCCATTCATGTAGACAGAAGGCTCACAGCCAAGTGACCCAAAACATTCCTTTTTCTCGAAGGTTAAGAACGTTGCCTCTGAAGTCCTCCCAGTGTAAGATCAACTATGATCATCATACTTTAATTCCCTATGTAGTCCAATTGCTGGGCCAACCTCATAACTGTATGACTGGATTCTTAAAGAAATGACACTAGCAGAAATCTGATACCCTCATTCTAATCTTCCCTGTAGGTGCTTCTTGTAAAGCAGGGTTGATAGCTGTGTTAGCAAACTGTCCCAAGCAGCAAGCCCAAGTCAGTAGGAAGAAGCCTGCCAATTGTGTCATAATGTTTTTCCATAAGTAATACAAGTTTGTGGAAGAAACAGGACACCTTTGGTATTTGCAAAGGGCAGCCAAAGACTGCAGATTCTCTCTGTGGCTGAGCTAACATATAACATTATTCTGATGCAACGTGTATAAACTTCTGTAGAAGACTGTGACTGTGTTTGCTTACCCCATACTGTTAAAGCAGAACCTTATGAAAATGATCAGTTTTAACATCTGTTTATAAGTGGACCAGAACCATCTGCTTTCATTCATTGTGCTTTGAATAGATCTACAACCTGGTGCAGCAAAAGAACACAGAAAATGTATGATCCACATAGTTAATAGAAGAAAAAGAGAAACTTTTTTGCTGACACTTTTGTCAACTGCATGCATCTTCTGGTTGTTTTTACAGTAGAAGCATTTCAGTTCCTCATAGACATTTTAAAAGATTGTTAGCATAGTTTACAATAAAATTCAACACATAAGGCATATAGACATGAAAAGTTAATTACATATTGTTTCACATAAGTATTCAAGGCTTGTGAATAAATCAGACAATAAATATTATTGAAATCTAGAGAAAAAGAGATTGTCATGGGACATTCTAGTTTGGAAAGGCATGTAAAAATATGTGAGATTGACCTGGCCCTGAAGGGTAGTTGTGGATACTTTGAATAAGTAAGGAAGGATGTTTCAGGCAAAGGTTACTGTGTACATTACAAGGCAAAGATAGAAATTAATCAATGAGTCCTAGAAGCTCTGCATGGGCTAGTTGGACTGGAACAAAGGGCTCTTTTAAGTCATGGAGGATAAATACCAGAAAAATGAGGGCCAGCTGGTGCATAAATTCATGTCTTCAGCTATCAATTCTTCGGACTTTAAGTAAAGGGCCCAGATTACCAAGGGTTTAAACATAAGATCAATTACAAACACAAATTTCTCAGAACACAAATTTCAAAGACTAACACTAAAAACTAGCCCAGATTCTAGAATATCATTCATTTATGTCCATTTATTTATCCACATGCCATTTGTCCTTCAAGTGTTAGGTCAAGCTCCTTTTGAAAGTGCTGGTTACTCCTTCTGTGGTTAGTTTTACCTTTGTTTCCTGTTACCTGTCTTTAGTGTCAACTCCTACTTCTTCCCTTCACTTTGTGATTCATGGTTTAGGATTGCTCCAGGCATTGTAGTTGCCAGAATATTCCAAACTATTTTTGAAATCTCTAAACCTCTTTGCTAACTCTAGCAGCCTTAAGGTCTCTAATAAATTTATTTTAAAAATATTGGTTCTTAGTGATTGTGAGTCAAACTCTATTTTTATTTTACATTTATCTTAAATTATATGTCACAGTTGTTATGTTACTTTGAATATGTACATAGAACATATGTGTCTAGAAGACACATATGTCTAGAAATGTCTAGAAGACAGTTGCTTCCTGTCCTTAAATCCCCTGCTGAGCGCTTCAAAATGCATTTTGAATAAAAGTTGTCCAAAAAATTGACATATGAATTGATATGTGAACACATTAAGGCTGAAAACCAGTATAATGGGTGAGTGGATTAGGAGCAGATACCCAGGAATACCTGAGAATAGGAAGGAAATTAGAGATAGTTCCTGATAAGATACATGGCACCCTCATTGTTCCTAGCATTTCACTTTAGCACTTTAGTAATTGCACACTTAAAATGTCTTTACACAAAGAAAGGAATGCTTATCATCACTTGATAAACAGAGAGCTAAAACTAGAGGAAACCAAATACCTGAAGGGGAAGTTTAACCAAAATTAGTTAGTGACTATTTGTAGAGCAAAACTATCCTTCCTATGAATGAGACTGCCGCCCAGTTAATGGAGAAAGGCTTTATTTTATAGTACCATGTGGGTATTACATTTTCTTAAGGCTTCAGTACACATGCTTTCATATATCACAAGGTGAGGGATATGTTAATTGCATCTTATTTATACTTGACAGTTTTATACTGAGCAAACTTACAAGTCCAGATAGAAGGGTAATCAGTTTTCATTCTTGTCACATCATTGTCATTCATTCTTTCTCTTATCTACAAGATATAGGCCCTGAATCAATGGGAAAAAATTAATTATTGACTAAAGGAATTCTGTAATTTTGAAAATAAACTTTTACTAGGAGACATTGTTTCCAAGTAAAAGTTTATTGTGAATATAATATAAAAGTCCCACATGGAGAACATTTGAATGAATATAAAGTAATTGATTTCAGTTGATTTTATTTGGGTTACCTATTTAATAACTGGGCTTCCTGGATGGCTGAGTGGTAAAGAATTTGTCTGACAATGCAGGAGACCCAGGATACCGAGATGCAGGTTCAATCCCTGGATTAGGATGGTGCCCTGGAAGAGGAAATGGTAACCTATTCCAGTATTCTTGCCTGGAAAAATCCCATGGACAGAGGAACCTGGAGGGCTACAGTCCATAGAGGTCACCAAGAGTTGGACACGACTGAGCAACTGAGCAGACAAAACATTTAGTAACTATGGTTGTGAGCAACTGAAACATAATTTTTAGCTAAATTTCAGTTCCCATTAAGTAAAACCCAGAAACTAGACACGTGTAATTTAATAAAAGCTTATGAAAGTAATTGCTAGCTGGAAATTATAGAAATTGCCTAGTAATCTATGCTAATTTTGGATAATCCTGGAATTTATAAAAACAATGGTTGCAAATATTTAAGGAGACAGCTCAGGAAACCATCCTTTAAATGGTATTTTTGAAGGGCTGGAGCTATTTAAGTTGCCCATGCATTTGTACTTTCCATGTTTTCATTCAGTGAAAATTCATGATCCAAATGCATCTTCTGGTTGTTGTGTTTCCCTTTCTCCACTTTGTGTGAGAAATGACAGTAGAAAATACCCATAACACTACATTTTTCAGAAATATGGAGCACATTCATCAGTTTGGAATACACTCACATGGAATTGTTTGTCCTCGTTTGGTCTTTTATTGTAGTTAATTTATAAATATGCATATTTAAATATAATACTTTTGCCTAAGAGACAAGCATATGAACCCTAGATGGAAGTCTTATTAGTGGGATAATGAATGAGAAGCTTAGTTTTATTACTTGTCTCATTATCTCTCTTTAGTGAAGTCATTGAATTGTTCCTTATGCCTTTCTACAAGAAGAGAACTATATTTACTGGTCCTATAAAATATTCTAGTAATGTTAACTGGTTAAAATTAGTCTAAAAATTGCATTAGGGTGATACAATTCAAATGAGGGAGGGCACATTCATAGTTTGCCAAGACTTATTTGCATAAGTAGGACTACCTGGCAGTAATGGCCCAGAAGCACTGACATTGTAGGATAGCCATTACATGAATTTAACCCAGAGGTTGCCATGTTTTGTTTGGTCCCTAAAGTTGTTTTTCTTTTGCACTTGGGCTAACATTAAAATTTTGGCAGTTGTTCAGTCGCTCAGTCCTGTCCAACTCTTTGTGACCCCATGGAATGCAGGACGCCAGCCTTCCCTGTCCTTCACCATCTCCCGGAGTTTGCTCAAATTCATGTATATTGAGTCAGCAATGCCATCCAACCATCTCATCCTCTGTTGCCCCTTCTCTTCTTGCCTTCTGTCTTTCCCAGCATCAGAGTCTTCTCCAGTGAGTTGGCTCTTCGCATCAGATGGCCAGAGTTTTGGAGTTTCAGCATCCATCCTTCCAATGAAAATTCAGGATTGATTTCCTTTAGGATTGACTGGTTTGATCTCCTTGCAGTCCAAATGACTCTTAAGAGTCTTCTCCAACACCACAGTTCAAAAGCATCAGTTCTTCAGTGCTCAGCCTTCATTATGGTCCAACACTCACATCCATTCATGACTACTAGCAGCTTTGACTAGATGAACATTTGTTGACAAAGTAATGTGTCTGGTTTTTAACATGCTGTCTATTTTGGTCATAGCTTTTCTTCCAAAGAGCAAGCGTCTTTTAACTTTGTGGCTGCAGCCGTGGTCTGCAGTGATCTTGGAGGCCAAGAAAACAAAATCTGTCACCTTTTCCATTTTTCCCAGGTTTTGAAAATTTAGGTTTAAGCCATCTTTTTCACTCTCCTCTTTCACTTTCATCAAGAGACTCTAGCTCCTCTTTGTATTCTGCCATTGAGTGAGTGAGTGAGTGAAGTCGCTCAGTCGTGTCCGACTCTTTGCAACCCCTGTGGACTGTCGCCTACCAGGCTCCTCTGTCCATGGGATTCTCCAGGCAAGAATACTGGAGTGGGTTGCCATTTCCTTCTCCAGGGATCTTCCTGACCCAGGGATCGAACCTGGGTCTCCCGCATTGCAGGCAGACGCTTTACTGTCTGAGCCACTAGGGAAGTCTGCCATTAGGGTGATGTTATCTGCATATCTGAGGTAATTGCTGTTTCTTTGGCAATCTTGATTCCAGCTTGTGCTGCATCCGGTCTGGCATTTCACATGATGTACTCTGCATAGAAGTTAAATAAGCATGGTGACAGTATACTGCTTTGACATACTCCTTTCGAATTTGGAACCAGTCTGTTGTTCCATATCTGACTCTGACTGTTGCTTCTTGACCTGCATACAGGTTTCTCAGGAGATAAGTAAAGTAGTCTGGTATTCACATCACATAAAATTCTACATTTTTTTTTCCTTTGAAATTTAACAATATTAGGTTTATATTCCTGCAGAGGAGCAGTCACCTAGAAATAAGTCTTCACTGCCACATTTGAATAAACTGTAATTTTCATTTATTACTGACTGTATCACATCTTGCTATTCACCACAGATGCTGTACCCATTTCTGTTGATCGGGAAGCTTGATTTGTTGTTTTCCTTTCAATTTGTACCTCTCTAAAGAGGATAAATGAAAACTAGAGCAGTAGTGCTTTTGTTTAAAAAAAAATACGACCAAGTATTTTTGTTTCTGAAAGTAAAGATATTGACAGTGTTTGATAGGGTTAGACAAATAATGTTTTATGTGTTAAAAAGATTATACATTGCTTGTATAACTTGATACTCAGCTCCTATTAGTGCATGTGTTCAAGTTTCAAGCTTCAGCACCTCCCAGCCTGCCCTTGAGTTTGTCCTCAGGTGACTTGTAAATGGAATCCTCTTCTTGGAAATCCTTGTCATGCTAGAACTGCTGAAACTGTCCTGCAGTCATTTTTAGGTCTCATTATGGCTTTCTCTCTGCCTCTTTATACCTGATGCTCTGAATCTTTCCCCTCCTCACCAGAACTAATGCCCCTGTTTCATATAGCCCCTACACCAAAATTGGATGACAGATATAATAGAGTAGTTCACTCATCCAACTACTCTGTCAAATATTTAATATCTGTCAGCTTTATTATAGGTCTGAGGGTAAAATAATGAACAAAACATACCCAGTTGAGAATAATTCACAGCTTACCTTTTAGAGGAAGAAACAGACAATAAAGATATTAACAACAAATGCATGACACACGGGCATACAGAGCTGTGAAAAAAACAGCAAGCTAAGGAAATAAGAGGGTGGACATGGTGATGGGGAGCTATTTTTAATTCATCACCTTAAAGGAAGTTCCTTTTGAGCTGAGAACTGAATGAGGCAATGGAGAAAACCTTGGAGCTGTCTGGAGAAGAGTAATCCAGGTAGGGAACAGCAAGTGCCAAGGTCCTGGATGGGAGCTGATTTGAGGCTCAGGAAGAGCAAGAACCATGGCCGTGGTAGACGTGATGCAGCCCAGACATTCAGGAGTTTAAAAGCCATGCTTAATTGTTGGGATTTTATTCTGAGAGTAGTGGAAATTACTGGAGTTTTCTAGAGGGAAATTACCAGGTGTATTGGCCATAACCAATCCAAGCTCCAACTTCAGAGAGTCTTCTTTGGTAGGGAGGGGATCAGAGGGAGTGAAACTCTTGCCTTAGAGTTCTGATTGAATTTGATAATGATAATCTAATTTATTCTAGCCAGTAGCAGCATTAGTGGAGAAGGAAATGCGACTCACTTCCGTATTCTTGCCTGGAGAATTCCATGGACAGAGGAGCTTGGTAGGCTACAATCCATGTGGTGGCAAAGAGTCAGACACAGCTGAGCAACTAACACACAGCAGCATTAGATTATATCCACAAGAGCATTTTTTTTCCCTCTAGGAACACTGAATCTGGCAAAGGATAAGAAATATAAGTGATGGATGAGAAAGGTGATGTTATATCATGAACCGAATGACATCAGCTTCACTCTGAAAACAAACAGGACAGGATACTTGGACTTAGCCTATTTAAATGATCAAATTATATATATTGTATGTTTATTTTCTATAGATCATACTATGTATAATCATGCTGCTTTTTTCCTCAATAGGTAGCAAATAACACTTACAACAACTTGAGCTTCTAAGTATTTTGAAAAATAGAGGTCTTTTGATTATTATTAACATAAAGTTACAATTGTATTAACTTAGTCCTTTTAAAAATATTTTTTAGTGCCCAGGAGGAGCATTTACACCCAACATGCGAACCACGAAGGAGTTCCCAGATGATGTTGTCACTTTTATTCGGAACCACCCCCTCATGTACAATTCCATCTACCCAGTACATAGAAGGCCTTTGATTGTTCGTATAGGCACTGACTATAAGTACACAAAAATAGCTGTGGATCGAGTGAATGCTGCTGATGGTACATACAATGTCCTGTTTCTTGGAACAGGTAAGCATTTTAGCTAAAACTACTCTTAATATGTAGTAAAAGAACATGGTTGTTGAGGGCATGATATTGAAATCAGAAAAACTCCAGTGTTAAGCTTCTGTCTGACTCTTAGGTGTTAAATGTCCCTATGTTTCAGTTTCTGCATTTGTAAATGGAGTTAAAATAAATTACTTAATGAGATTGTTGGGAGGATCCAGTGGCTTAGTATTAACATATGTAAAGCACCTTAAATAGTTCCTGGCACCTAATATGGTGAAATAAGATAATGAAATAAATGAAGGGATGGGAATTTTTAAGTGAGTGTCTTCTCAGCTAAAACAAATTCTGTGGCCTCTTCATAAACATATGAAGCCATCTATGCTTTCCTGCCATCTCTATGACATTTCTTTATCAATTAAATTTGTTTTACTTTTTTTTAAATTTATTTATTTAATTGAAGGATAATTGCTTTTGGGGATTTCGTTGTTTTCTGTCAGATATCAACATGAATCAGCCATAGGTATACATTTGTAATATCCATGTAATATCAATTACATTATTACAGACTTTATTCTTCCATTTCATCCTCCCCTGAAACCTTGGCTTAGCAAACTTATGCCAGCATATGAAATCAGGCCTGTACGTTCACCCACCTCTACCTCGGCTATACTGCTGATTTTGCCAAGGGCTTCAGTTTTCTCATGATAAGAGAGTCCAATATCCTTTAACCATTAAAATGCCTCCATGCCCTTGTATCATTTGATATTGTAGAATCACTCTTTACTTGTTGCTTCAGCCGCAAGTCACATAATTTTCCTTTATCTTCAACAGTTCCCTCTCAATCCCTTCATTAGTCTGGCTTCCATCTCCTTATGAGTGTACGTATTTACTGAGGTTTTGTCCATAGTCCTCTTTTTACATATTCCTTGGCCATCTCATTCACTCATTTGGTTTTAATTAGTCTGTGCAAACAAATCCCAAATGTGTATCTTTAGTCCTTGCAATTTATGAGTGCAGTATTAGGATTTAAATTTATTATTACGTAACAGAAGTTGTATGACCCATTAACATTTCAAACAACTTGCTTCAAACTCAGTTTATTCACTTATAAGACTGCTTAACCAATGCTCAATCTAGTTTACCATGTTTGTATTCACTGCTACACATTCCTCTCAAGGTTCTATTTCTCCTTGATATGTAATTCTCTCTAGATATGTTATAGTTCTTGGTAAACTCAGTAAATATTTGTCAAGATGAATTGAAAATCATAACTATATTCGTTGCTTCTCATACAATGAAATGAATTCATAACTGATTGCAAAAACAAATCTTTGTTTGCTTAAAAACTATGTTTTCAAAAGATGTCTCCATATAAATTACTACAATCTTTTAGCCTTGATTCAGATCATCCACTGTGGAGTTTGCATTTAAAAAAAAAAAAAAACTTTTTCCTGAATTGGTTGTTTAGAATTACACCTGTCCTTTAATGTCTCATAGTACTTAGGGGAAAATGACTGTTTTCTTATTTTCCTTTTGAAGCCAGTCTTAAAGGTGGACCCTTTTCCCAGTTTTATTGAGATATAATTGACATACTATATTAATTTAAAGTGCACAACATAATGGCTTGACATATATATTGTGAAATGATAATTATAGTAATTTTAAGTATCCATCATATCATATAAATACAGTAAAAAGAAAGAAAAAATATATTTTTCCTTCCGATAAGAACTCTTGGGATTTACTCTCTTAACAACTTTCATATGTATCATACAGCAGTATAACTATAGTGCATCCCATAACTGTACGGGTATAGATTATATCCCAAATACTTAGAAGGAAATGGCAACCCACTCCAGTATCCTTGCCTGGAAAATCCCATGGATGGAGAAGCCTGATAGGCTACAGTCCATGGGGTCCCAGAGTCAGACACGACTGAATGTGTCTAGTTTAGTTTATGTATCTTATAACTGGAAGTTTGCACCTTTTGATTGCCTTCATTTAATTCTTCCTCTCCCCCTCTGGCAATAAATGTGTTTTTTTCATTTTGTTTTTGCTTTTTATTCCATATATAAGTGAGAGCTTAGCATAATGCCCTCAAGTTCCATCCCTGTTGTCGCAAATGGCAAGATTTCATTCTTCTTATGGCAGAATAATATTCGGTTGTGTTTTAAACCACACTTATTTTTCCTTTTTAAAAATGAATTTTGAACGAAGTATAATTGCTTTACTTTATAGTGTTGTTAGTTTCTATTGTATAGCAAAATAACTCAGCCATACATACACATATTTCTCCTCTCTTTTGGATTTCTTTCCCATTCAGGTCACCACAGTTAGTACATGAAGCAGAGTTCCCTGGGAAGAATGGGAAATTGATACTGAGGCATATACCCTGTTGATACTATTCTGTATAAACCACTCATCTGTAGACAGACACTTACGCTGTTTCCATGTCTTGTCTATTGTGAATAGGCTGCAGTGAACACAGAGGTGCAGTTATATTCTGCTGTTAGTGTTTTTGTTTCTTAAAGTTGGACTCTGATGTCACATTCAGGTTGCTTTTTCATGAAAGTCTACATAAGATACACAGGTTTCATGGATGGAATTTTCTAGTCTTTAAAAATTGTCCAACAATGTTCACTTAGAAACAATGTTCACAGTAAGAAACATGCCTTTGCACAAGTTCTTTGCCTTTTCTTACTACATAAGTATCTGGCACCTTTACTCGGACATTTTTATATCGGTATTTAAACACTTGTGTCATTTTGAAAAACAGTATTTAGGCATATGTTTTTAATTGTAGTGGAAAGCTCCACTAATGACTGCTTACACAGCCACATAAGTCTCTTGAAGATTGTATTCTAATAGGAAAATTTATGCTGTGAAATGCCTCTGCCAAGAGCGTCTTTCTGGATAAATGGTAACTCACTTAACCATTGAATCTGATCCTCATGGTTATATCAGATCCCATTGTAATTGATTTCAACTTACCTGAAACTCTAACAAACAGTATATTGTTATGAAATATTTTCTACCTGAGTAGATCTTGAATTTCTGGTGAAATCTCTTCAAAACAAAATTCTTTACGTTTGTTTACTACTGAAAGTGAATAAAATAGCCTTTTCTGAAATAGAAGTTGAGAGATGGTTCACTATTCCCAGAATTTCTTAACTTTCTGTATCTAAATGTCTTATGAGGGATTATAGTATGTCTTTTGTGTTGTCAAATCCCCAAGTACCAAATAGCCCTTTAGTTGTTATTAATAAGTAATGATGCTTCAATTATTGCCGCAATTAAGCAAGCTTCTCTCATGGCTTCCCTTTTCTCTGGATCTTCATGGAGAATTAAAGGGAATTTGATGAAGAGATCGGCTGTCAAAAAAGTTGCCATAGGAAAAACTTATGTGACAAGTCATTGGAATGCAAGCAGGATATCTTGTAACTGTATCCACTTTGAATAATAGGAATGATTTGTAGTTCACAGAACCTCTACTATAGTTGTGCAGGCTGAATGCTGGGTAAATGTTACACTCAGTCTATATAGTTCACTACTCTCGCTGAGGTTGAGAGGCTGGTATTCTGGCCCTCTGCTCTTCTAGGACTGCCTCATTATTTTTTGTGTACTGTGAGCTGGCCACAATAAACACATACATACATAGGCACGTGTATAAGTCAATAAATGCAATGAAGGGAGGGAGGAAGGGAAGGAAAAAGAAAAGTAAATTTTGTCCTGTCATCTTTTATTTCTTAGTTTGCATTATCAACATCTAGTCTATGGGTGAGATAGCCCACAGCCTGCTACAAATATGGTCTACAAGCTAAGAATAATTTGAATTTTTAATGACTGAAAGAAAAATGGCAAGAAGAATATTACATGTGCAGTGAAAATTGTAAGATTTTAAGATTTCAGTGCCCACAGATAAAGTTTTATTAGAACACAGCCACGTTCATTCATTTACGTTTGTCTGTGGCTGAGTTTGTGCCACAAAAGAGTTAAGTACTTGCCAAAGAGACCACTCAGCCCATAGAGCCTAAATTATTTGTTATTTGACCTTTAACAGAAAAAGTTTGATGACTTTTGTTTAATAACTGTATGATTGTAGAAAAATTAAGACTTCTGAAAGAAGCTATTGTCTAGGATGTAGCTATAATACAATAATTTATAATGATGCTTCATATAAAAACATCTGATTTAATCTCCAGTAAAAAATGTCTTGTTATATCTATTAAAATTTAAACTAGAAACCATGTTACTTGATTATTTTCCAGTTCATTACTGCTACTATGCCCCTAACAAGGAACACAGGTTGAAACAATGTATCTTAAAATCAGCGCTTTTTAAAATCTGGTAGTATTATTTGATATTTTGTAGAATCTGGGGTTTGGGATTTTTTTGGTTTATTTTTGAGATTAATTTCTAGTGTTAAGATGATGGGTATTTTACGTTCCTTAGTCTCTTTTTTCAGGCATTAGGAAAGACTGAAATAGCAGGCAAGTATTCTCATAGGATTAACATTTCTGTTTTAACTTTGCCACCTACTGCTTATACCCAGGCTATTTGTTCAAAGTTGACTATAAAGTACAGTGAAGAGATTTGCCTGTTTCCCTTTTGCCTCTGGAGTTATGAAAATAGTTAAATGTCTGGGTCAAGTTTAGACACATTTGTCAAATTTACATTTTTAGCACTAAATATGAATCAGAATGACATGTGGTTCCTGATGAAAGAGAGAGTATTCTTGTGAATGGATGCTAGAGGTTTAGGATGATTTAATGCCATTATGATTTTTTAATGTATGGTCGGCACACGTAGTGCTTTGCCAAAATTCTTATATAGTATGTACTGTTTCATGCTTCGTACTAGCTTCTGATTAACTGGATGATTACTACGTTTGAATGTTGGCTCCAGTAAGTCCTTTGAAAATGTGGAGATTTGAAGTGTGTTCCACATATGTGACTAAAGCTTTAATATGTTTGCCTTGCAGCATTACAGGGTCACTGCCTTTATAGTAACTAACCAGTTCTGACAGTTACATCTTTTGAAATGTACACCTAATGACCTGCAGAGCTAGGCATTTTGATTTTTACAGAACTCCTAAACTAAAAACACCCAAAATGTAAAACTGATAGCTGGAGCCATGCATTTAACTTCAGAAAAGGCGACTATCAGTTGTAAACTGCGTGTCAGTCACTCTAAGGATAATGTCTAGACTTCCCCTTTGCTTGGAAGTAAGGAACAAATTCCCTTATAAGTCACTGGTTTTTAATAACATTGTGGTTCACTGCTTTCCAAATCAGAATCTAGGAACATCTGAGAGTTTACCAAGGATTCTACAAGGATTGTCACAGCAGGAAATACTAATAGAACAGAGTGGAATGATGACTGAATTGAAAGGGGAAAGATGATAAATTATGGTGCAATGACTGATTGATCATGTAGAAGAGTAGCAAAGGCAATATGCGAAGAGAAAAATATGCGAGAGAGCCCAGATTGTAATCATTAATCTAGAGACAAATGTTATTTAAATTTTACTTTAAAAAACAGTTTACTAAGAATAAATATATAATTGCTGCAAAATATTTTTCAGAAAGCATAAGTCTTTTCCTTTAAGCTACTTTTCAGAGAAACATTCTATTAAAGATAGTGTGAAATTTCGCATAATCATTATACAAATTTTGGTGTTGCTAGTTTGCCGGAATTACTCATTTATCTCTTTAATATGCTACTTCTTATGCAAATAAGTACACTTTTTCAAGTTTTTGAACTATTTTATTACTAGTATAGTGATGTTAATTAAGGTTATTTACAATGGTTATCTTTTGCCAGGTATGTTATTGAATCTCATCCAAACCTTGGAGTTACCCTGTGAGGAACTGTGAGAATGTAGACTCCATTGAGAACAAGGATGTTTGTCTGATGTATTCATTGGTACATCCTCAGAATAGCACATCACTCAAAGTTGTCACTCAGTAGATATTCTTTGAACGAATGAGTAGATGAGTGGCACTTATCCTCCACCATGTTTAAACTGAAGCTCAGATAACTGAAGATCACATTGATACTGAGTGTATGATACAACCAGAATATAAACTTTTGGTATCTGATTTCATATTGTGAGCATTTATCCTCTTCAAGTTAATTACCTCATCTACCATCACCACTTTATTTACCTTTTATGAAGTTATTTCATTGTGTTGTTGTTTAGTCACTAGGTCGTGTCCAACTCTTTTGGGACACCAGTGGACTATAGCCTGCCAGGCTCCTCTGTCCATGGGGTTTTCCAGGCAAGAATACTGGAGTGGGCAGCCATTGCCTTCTCCAGGGGATCTTCCCAACCCAGGGATCTAACCCGCGTCTCCTGCATTTCAGGCGGGTTCTTTTACTGCTGTGCCACCAGGGAAGCCCTCATTGTCTCATTTTACTGTGAATTTAATTCACATATGTCAGGGATATTGCTGATGTGTTGACATTCAACATTAGCTCAGCACTGCTTTGTTAGAATAACATCACTCACTTTTGCCCATCCACACATTGTCACCAAGTCGTACGTGTGAAAGAGATACATCTCAACAATGTGACAGAGAAAACCTGGAACAGACTGGATTTGTTTGTGAATTAACCAGTTAACCTGTGAATCTCATATCTTTTTGTCAGCCGCCATATATTTAGGGTTGAAGGAGGTAATATTTTGGGGGAGAGGAGAGTACTGAAATGGAAGAGTAATTCATCTCACTTTTTGACGTATTATTAAATTGTTGTGCATTTTAAAACTTGTGCCTTTCAGCAAATGAGATGGCAATGATATGCTCTTTATTAATGGTGCTTTACTATTTATTCACTAATATAAAACATGTGCAAGCAAACTTAAATCCTGTATGTTGCCTTCATTTTAACCCACACACTTTCATGAATGTAAGAAAAATTTCTAACCCAAAGACATTAACTTATAAAGTCTTTTGTCTGTGTTTTAACAAGAAATAATCATACTATGTTCTTGTTCCTGATGCACTGCTGAGTTTCTCTGAAGCAGACTGAGCAGCCTTTGTCCCTTGGAGAAACTCTCATAGCCTATTACTCAGCCTGGCCAGCCCTGTCTATGTTACTACCTAAGAAGGCACATATCCAGGTGTCAGTTGTGGGGGTGGTCTTTGTTGAAAGCCAGTTTTGTTTTATTTTGTTTTTAAGTTTTATGGAACTGAGAAAAATTTTCAGATTGTTGAAAATGTAAAGAGAGATTTAATTTAGAAGATGAAGTGTAGTGTGAATTGAACCGAAAAGATTTGAAAGTGGATTTTCTGAGGTGAGTCTGTGTTATCAGAGTCATAAATGTTTTCCTTAGTTGTATGCGTATTTTCTCTTTCACTAATGTAGTGAGCACAATAATAGTCCCCCAAAGATTATATCCTAATCCATGGGAACTGCTCTCTCTGCTCAGGGTCCCACAAAGCCACAACGTGTAAACCAGACTGCATTCCTTTCTGGAGTTCAAAATCTTTTCCAAACTCACACAGTATTTGGAAAAATTAAGTTCCTTCTTAGTGCTGGGATGAGGTTCTGCCTTTCCCTGCCATTTCCATTCAAAAAACACCTGTTTGCTCTATCTGCTAAAAGAGAGTCTCATACAATGTAGCATAATCATGGGATTGACATACTATCGATGTAGCGTTATTTTGTGGTTTTAGAAGCAAATTACACATCTACTCTTATTCAAGGGGAGAAGTTACACAAATGGGTGACTTAGTGAGGCTCTTGTTAGAGTTGGTCAGTCACTTCCGAGATACATTTATGTAGCTCCCTTTGGCATTGATAGGGAGGATATATTACAGACAGAGAAAAAAGGCTGGTTAGGAGACTTGTTTTTATAGGCAAGAAATGATGAAAGCCTAAATTAAAACAGATGCTTGAAGTCAGAGATTGAGAGGGATTATCAAGAGATATTTAGGAAGAAGAAGGACCCTGATAATGATTAACTTGATTTGGGAAGAGTAGGCAGATGAAAGAAAAAGTGCCTAGGGTGTTTTGTAAATATATAGTCTGTCACAAGGATGAAAAGAAGTACCATTCATTGAACAAGGGAATATAGAATCAGCAATCAGATTTGGAAAGTAGTGGATTCCTTTTGAAGGGCACACCTTTCCTTTCCTATGACCTGTTATGATTAAAAGTTGAATTTACCACCTAAAATACATTATCTCATTAAAATCTCATAGCAACCGAATGAGAGAGAATCATTATCCCCATTTTAGAACTGTGTAAACTGAGGCATTGATAATTAAATGGCTAACTTATGGTTATGAAGCTATTAGAAACAGTAACTAAATTCCAACTCAGGTCTGTCTCCCACTGAGTTAGAGATTGTGTGGACCACTCAGATGGATAAGTCAAAGAGGGTGTTGTTGTGGACACACTTCAGCAGAGAGGGCTGTGCTAGAGATGCAGATACCGGAGTCGTTACAATATAGGTGTCAGCAGAATCCTTGACAGATCTTGAGGTCACTCTAGGAACTATGCAGATAAGGATTTAACTCTGGGGAGCTCAGTTAAAGGGTAGGAAAAGTAAAGATTATCTACTAAGAAAATGGAGAAAAAGTGATCATAAGGTAACAGGAAAATAAGAATTAGTATCATGGTGACCTCGAGAAAAGAGAATAGCAGGCAGGGAAAAAAACCATGGCCAAGATCACCAGATGTGACAGTTCTGTCCGAGTGCCCTTGTAATATGTTCCTTTCCTCATTAGCCTGTCTTCTTGAAGACCAGTAAAGCTTGAGAGGAGAATAACCATTTCAGTGGAGAGAAAGGGTTGAGAACAGGAGGAAGTAAGAGTGGGTTAGCATGAGCAAGTGTATTGAGAGATGACTAAATGAAGAGGGAACCTCCTCTTTTTACCCGAGCACCCAAAAACGTGGCAAATGTCCCAGGCCAGCTTCTCTATGTGCTTTAGTCTTTGCAAACTATTGTAGAAACACCTATCTTATGGTAAAACTGGTGCAGGAAATAAACTAATTAATAGTGACCATAAAATCCATTAATCTCAGATGAGTAATTCTTTCCGCAACTTTTAAAAGATTAAATAGAGTTAGCTCCTTGCATCACTGGAAATTTAGTTGTTTCACTCTGTGTTGGTTCTATAAAACCTTGCATATGACATACACCTGCATGGACGTCCATTTATTTTAAATTGATATTGTAAATAAAACATTCATAATATAGTACAACAAAGGATACGGAAATGTAATTTGTACATTTTGGTAATTTACACAATCCTAAAACATTATGTTAGTGATTTCTGAGACTCTATTTGAATATTCTTTTTAGCTGTGTCACCAGGAAATAATTATAATAAGCCATATGTTAATGGAATATCACTTGGTCTAATATTAGTTTTTTTTTCTAAATCATTATAAGGAAAATTAGCTTTGAGAACCAGAACATATTATACTGTAACTTATTAAACACATTTTACTACATCAGATATATCATTAATAGATATTTTTCATGGACAGAAACTTGAGTTGAAAAAATAATCAAATCAAAACTTTTAAATGGCACATTTTGCTTTGTTCTATTTTGTGGTAAGTCTCAGCTAAATCAAAGCTTATAATTTAGTCACTCCTTATAAAATTGTCAGTTCAGTAAAATCATTGGCCTTAAAAGTTTGCCCTAGAAATCTACTTCTCCATTAACTTACCTAAATATGTAACTCCCAAAGCTTTCCATAGCAGTAATGGATACAAAGCATGTATAAAATCCTAGCTCCCCTATGCATGGTAGTGTGAAATGGGAAATTAAAATTCCCAAAGATATTCCTACAATAACCAATTCCAATTATGTTTGGGATTTCTCCTAAACTTTGTTGCAAATAGAGTAACTTGTTAGACTAGGCTAAGGATTAGGGGACATGCTTTAACTTCAAAAGACCTATGTTTCAATCCTGCTATGTACCATCTACCAGTTTTTTTATCTGGGAGCAAATTATATAACATCTCTAAGCCTGCTTTTCTTAATTGCACTACTTTATGGATGTATTTTAAAGATTAAATGAGATGATGTGTACAAAACTTGGAGTGTACTGCCTAACAATTCATAAACATTTGACAGGTACATATATATATGTGTATCTATACAGTGTGTGTATATATATATATATATAAATTGACATCAATCATGCTATTTGTACATATATATATTTATGAATACACAAGTATTTTTGAATTCTGTTGCAAATTCTGATGCCATTAACTAGAATAAGCAGTGAACAAAATACACAAATGTATCTTTAAAGTTTATATTCTTGTGGGAGGAAACAGGCTATGAATAATATGCACATAATTATTTTACAGTGTTACATAAATTTGAGTGCACTGTATTAGGCAAAGTAGAAAGGAAGCAAAACCTTTCATGACAGGTCATAGATGAATCTGCCTGGTACAAGAGAACAGTAGGTAATTTATGTAACAGAAAAAGACTCACAATAAGGAAGGACAATTTCAGAACACTGAGAATAAAAGTATACTTTTTGTAAAGTTTATAGTTCAGTTCAGTTCAGTCGCTCAGTATGTCCAACTCTTTGCGACCCCATGAATCCCAGCATGCCAGGCCTCCCTGTCCATCACCAACTCCCGGAGTTCACTCAGACTCATGTCCATCGAGTCCCTGATGCCATCCAGCCATCTCATCCTCGGTCATCCCCTTCTCCTCCTGCCCCCAATCCTTCCCAGCATCAGAGTCTTTTCCAGTCAGTCAACTCTTAGCATGAGGTGGCCGGGAAGTACTGGAGTTTCAGCTTTAGCATCATTCCTTCCAAAGAAATCCCAGGGTTGATCTCCTTCCGAATGGACTGATTGGATCTCCTTGCAGTCCAAGGGACTCTCAAGAGTCTTCTCCAACACCACAGTTCAAAAGCATCAATTCTTCGGCGCTCAGCCTTCTTCACAGTCCAACTCTCACATCCATACATGACCACAGGAAAAACCATAGCCTTGACTAGACAGACCTTAGTCGGCAAAGTAATGTCTCTGCTTTTCAATATGCTATCTAGATTGGTCATAACTTTTCTTCCAAGGACTAAGCGTCTTTTAATTTCATGGCTGCAGTCACCATCTGCAGTGATTTTGGAGCCCCAAAAATAAAGTCTGACACTGTTTACACTGTTTCCCCATCTATTTCCCATGAAGTGATGGGACCGGATGCCATGATTTTCATCTTCTGAATGTTGAGCTTTAAGCCAACTTTTTCACTCTCTTCTTTTACTTTCATCAAGAGGCTTTTTAGCTCCTCTTCACTTTCTACCATAAGGGTGGTGTCATCTGCATATCTGAGGTGATTGATATTTCTCCTGGCAATCTTGATTCCAGCTTGTGCTTCTTCCAGCCCAGCGTTTCTTATGATGTACTCTGCATTTAAGTTAAATAAGCAGGATGACAATATGCAGTCTTGATGTACTCCTTTTGTATTTGGAACCAGTCTGTTGATCCATGTCCAGTTCTATCTGTTGCTTCCTAACCTGCATACAGGTTTTTCAAGAGGCAGGTGATGTGGTCTGGTATTCCCATCTCTTTCAGAATTTTCCACATTTTATTGTGATCCACACAGTCAAAGGCTTTGGCATAGTCAATAGAGAAGAAATAGGTGTTTTTCTGGAACTCTCCTGATTTTTCCATTATCCAGCGGATGTTGACAATTTGATCTCTGGTTTCTCTGCCTTTTCTAAAGCCAGCTTGAACATCAGGAGTTCACGGTTCATGTATTGCTGAAAGGTGGCTTGGAGAATTTTGAGCATTACTTTACTAGCATGTGAGATGAGTGCAATCGTGTGGTAGTTTGAGCATTCTTTGGCATTGCCTTTCTTTGGAATTGTAATGAAAACTGACCTTTTACAGTCCTGTGGCCAAGCATCTTTTAATTTCATGGCTGCAGTCACCATCTGCAGTGATTTTGGAGCCTAAAAATTAAAGTCTGACACTGTTTCCACTGTTTCCCCATCTATTTCCCATGAAGTGGTGGGACCAGATGCCATGATCTTCATTTTCTGAATGTTGCTTTAGTAGGTCTAATTTTAAATACTTACATTCTACTTTAACTTTTTAGTAATAACCAGAACGTGATTTCAATCTATAGCTTGACTTAATTATATCTCAAATTATTTTTTTATTACTTGAGCTAAATGTTAATTTTTTAATCAAGAAAATAGTAGGTGAGCAAAAAGAAAAAGAAGAAAAAGCAATCCGAGTTTATATTCCCTAATATGAAACTAAATGTATTTCAGTGTTCAGATGTATGTGAATAGGAAAAGGTAATATTCACATATGTTAATATATTAGATAAAATGGCTTGCAGAACCTTGGATCACAGTGAAATCCATAGTACTATTGCTACAGTGAAACTCATAAGTCCTCAAAGCAAGTATAACAAATAGAGGTTATGAGTAGCCTTAGGTAAGTGCAGGTCAGATTTTATAACTAAAGTAGTTCAAGTTAGGATGGGTTTTACCATCAAAGCAATTAAAAAAAAAAAAACTTTGAAATTTAGAGCTGCAGAAAAAGATTATAAGCCCACATCATAAATACAGTGTAACCCCCTACTTATATAGAGGGATTACAATATAAATATATTTCTTTTACTCTGTAAGAGATCACAAATATCTCTGCCTGACATATTTGGGGGAGAAGGGAGGAGTATTTTATTTTAGTATCACGATTCTCAGAAATGTTGTTATTTAGATTTTCTCACAGATTTATTGGATCACAAAATTGGAAAACACAGTTGTAGACTGATTTTACATGTGGTTTGACCAGGGCCCCAGCTTCTTTTTTGGAGTTTTTGGCTCTGTCCTCCTTAACTGGGGGCAGAGTTAAGCTTTGGTCTTAGGTCAACTTTCTCATTTTTCAAATGGCTTCAGAAATTCCAAAACATATCTACAGACCAACCAATCAACCCTGATGGATAGAGGTCATAATGGATTCGCTTTAATCTTCCTATGAAGTGTTTCTATTTTTGATTATTTCCATTCAGACTAAAAGACATCCTTTAGCATTTCTTCAAATGTAGGGAGTCTGCAGCAAAAAAAAACTTCCAAGCTTTCATTTATCTAAAATGATTGATTTCATCTTATTTTTTAAAGAGTATTTTCACTGGATATAAAATTATGGGTTAACTTTTTTTCTTTCAGTAATTAAAAAATGGTTATTTTGTTATCTTCAGGTACCATTGTTTGTAATAAAAACATAATGCCTTTTTTTCTCTGGCTGCATTCAGAGATTTCTTTCTGTAAATTTTCTTTTCAGCAATTTAAATATGATGTGACTTTTATATCTGTTTAGCTAAGATCTCATGGAATTCCTAAATCTACAATGTATTATTTTTCATTAAATTTGGGAAATTTTCAGCCATTATTTTTCATATAGCTTTGTCTTCCCCAGTCATCCCTTATTCTCCTTTCAGAACTCTAATTACATGTACATAAGACCATTTGATGATGTCAGCCATGCCCAAAAGACTGTTTTAATTTTTTTCTCTATGTTCTTGCAACTGGACAATTTATATTGATCTTGCTTCAAGTTCACTGACTTTCTATCCCAAACTGCTATTGAGTCTATAAAGTTGATATTTTTTTTTAGCTATCATAAATAAGTTCTAAAATACCCATTTGACTTTTTATAGTTTCTATTTCATTGCTGAGTTTTTCATATATTTTCATTTATTAAGACCATATCTTCTTTTCATTCCTGTTTTGCTTTTAATTTTTTAAGCATAGTTATAAAAATCTATAATAGCTGCTTTAAAGTTGTTGCTTACTAAATTCAGCATCTTGGATAATTTTACTTCTTTTTCTTCCTGAAGACCATCCGTTGATTCATCCATTTTTTTCTCTTCCTCTCTCTATCTCTCTTCATGTACAATACTTTTTGTTGTTCTTGATCCTGCACATTATAGACAATACCTTTGCTTTAGGTTCAAGCATCCAGTTATCAGCTGATCACCTTAGAATTTGTTAAGTCTTGATTTACTCTCTGTTAAAATTCTAGTGCTCAAGTAAGTCACTCTAATTTAGCAGGACACAAACTCCACATTCTCTCCCTTGTATGTGTTTTCAGATCTTGGTTAGAAGTAGTGTCAGGACAGACTTAAAGCATGTCTTAACTCTAGAACATGGCACTTATTCTTATAGCATCAGCTTTTTTGTGTGTCAGCTGGATATCAGAAGTTCTAACAAGGTGTCAGTGTGATCCATATACTCTGACAGAGCCAGAACTACAGTTTAATGCAGCACTGCCTTTCTCCAGAGCTGCTGCACCCATAACTTGTCTGTCCATACTCCTAATAGAGGCTGCAATCCATTTAGCCTTGGGAGTGTCCTCCTGCAAATATATAGCCCAGGAATCAATCGTAGACCCATAGGAGATTTCCACGTGACCTTCTAGAACCGCTTTGCTGGACAGCTTTCTCTCTTGATATTGGGTGCCACAGAATTAGTTTACTTCTGCTGCCCTAAATTCTCATACCTGCCTTCTCATCTCAGTGGGATGACTCTGCTCTACTTGGACGCCTGCTCTCTGCACCTCTGTTGAAAAATTGTTCCCAGGTAGAAGGTGGAATAATCATGAAGACTACCTTGTGAATTTTTTTTCTTTAGTTTTTTGCTGTCAGTTGTTCATTACCTAGAAATTATTAGCTCTATAATTCATCCAGTTTTATAATTATTTCTTGCAAGAAGGATATTCTAGTCATAGCATCATGACCAACCACCATATTGCCCTCCAGAAAGATGTTTCAAAATGCATTTCTACTAAAAGTATATGAAAATACATGTTTATATCCATACCAGCTCTAGGTCTAATATTATTTTAATGTTTAGAGATTAAGTAATTTTTAATATCATGTATATAGATATATGTTCTTTTTCATATATGTACACTTTTATATACTATAAATAAATAAAATAAATATCAAATATAGAAATTTTTATCTTTAATAATAATTTTAATTAATAAATGCTAGAATTAGAGAAGGAAATGGCAACCCACTCCAGTACTCTTGCCTGGAAAATCCCATGGATGGAGGAGCCTTGTAGGCTACAGTCCATGAGGTCACAAAGAGTCGGATATGACTGAGCGACGACATAAGAATTGATTTCCCAGCAGTAATTTACCTCTGAAGTCATGCAGAGGGCTACTTGACATTTAGGGACACTATGGTGAAGGTTGAGAAAAAGGAGGAAAGAATTAAGTATTGGACTTTGGAACTTATATGTTTGTCTTTACTAAATTGAATGAGGTCCCTCCTTACCTGGAACAACCTGCTAGAAATTATGAACACCTAGAATCAGACTGGCTATGTAATTTGCAGGGTCTGGTACAACATGAAAATTCAGGGCTCCTTATTTAAAATTATTAAGAATTTCAAAGAGGTGACAACAGGGCATTAAACTAAGTATGAATCCTTCTGACCACAGAAATATGTGCGACCGAACAAGTCTAACACCCATGAAACCAACCCTGATTGGAATATTTTTATAGAATAACAACCAGGTTTATGAAACTGACTAAATCTGATTAAGGAGGCAGAGTTCTCCTAACTCTGCAGGCAACCAGAAGCCCAGTGGCAAGCACACAGTTCGGCAGAACAATTTCTAGGAAACCTCTAACGACTAGTTTAGATGAGACTTGGTAGATAGATACACATAGGACTGTTCAGATAGCCTGCTGGTAATGAGTTTTTTTTAAAACTACGCTATAAATACAAGCTATTCTTTTATCTGGAGACTATGGTAAATTTTAAAGATAATATTGCTATCATCTCTTGCACTAGAAAGAAAAAAACCCTAGATGGTATACAATATATAATACAGGAAATAAGTTTATAATACAGGAAAGAAATTTGTCTGAGAAATTTTATTAAAAGATTCAATGAAATAAATGAAAATTAAGAGCACTAATATGGGCCAATGGATCTACTGTGGTATCTTTGTATATAAGTTTATATTACACAGCTCTCCTGCGTGTCCTGCTTGATTCATGTCACAGTGCTTTACTGTTTTAAAGGCATGCCTATTATGTATATCTCATAGATAAGACAGTTGGTCTTCAGAAAACGTTGTGACTCCAATAATGTAAAAGTTGAGTTAGTGGTTGAGCTAAAAATATCTTGCACTTATTGAAGGTATACTATGTACTAGACATCATACTAAGCAGTTTCCATGTATAATTTGTTTAGATTTATTAGGACTTTTTCAACAGAGAGTGACTTTGTTTACACTTTATGTAAACTAGTTAAAAGTAGTAAATTTCTGTGTGCTCCACTGGGAAATGTAGGAGGCAGCCTCAAATACAGCTGAGTTTGTGCTGAAGTGATGTTTTCAGGAATTTATCTCACCATCTTTCAGCTCTGCCTTCCTCTTTATTGTTTGTTCTCAGATGGAGTCTGTGCTTGTGGTGGCAGGAATGACCTCCAGATTTACAAGCCTGTAATAGTCCTGATCTCAGATAGAAAGAGGCTCCCACCGATCTAATTCCCAAGAAGGGCTAAGCCTTGACTTGTTTCTATGCCCACTCCTGCATGAATCATAGGGGCAAAGACATGTTCTAATTGCACAGACCTAAGTCATGTCATCTCCCTGGGGCTGAGAGATACTCCACTCCTTAACTGTGTAGATGGAGAATGAGAGAGATGTTGTTTCCAAAAGTTGTCTCAGGGTGCTATTTCTAAGAAAGGGAAAGTGATTCTGGATAGACCAGAGTAACAGAAACCCATTACAAAATTTATCATTGTAATTTATATTTACGCACAAGCGAACTGAGGCTTCAGGATAAAAGAAAGATACTCTGCTTCACTGTAACTATATTGCAGGCATGATGCTTTTCCCAAGGAAATATAAGGTATTGTATATCCCAATCCTTCAGAACAATAAAAGAAATTTACATTGTATATGTTCAAGGAATGACTCACTACCTCCAGAAGGAAGACGTCTGTTAACTGTATTATCATCTTCAAGCTAATAGATTCAGAGATGACTTTATGTAGACATATGTAATTGGGAACTTTATAGACATTCTGGAATACATATTTTCTAAATGACTAACATTTAGTGGGAACCCACTATTAAGGAATCATTTTTAAAAAAGCAAATTTTAGATTTTGAGCTCTTGAGACATCAGTAATTTTTTTTTCTTAAACCAATATGTAAAAACTGGTGGAAGACAACCTAAATCCATTTATTTACTTAAAATGAATGATTTAGCCCAAGGATACCTCAAAAGTATTTTCTGTATATGGAACTGAGGTTTTGTGAATAAGTTTGGAAAAGAAACCAGAACTGTCTACCATACATTTTGAGAGAAATTATCCAATTAACCTGGGCCAGCTTAGAGGGTAGCCATGGGGAATTTCATGTATATTGGCTTGGTTCCACAACTGATTGAAATGACAAATTAGCACTTGACAGCTGATATGTCCACCAAGCAATGGTTTACAGTGTGCCTTCATCATGACTACATTGAACCAAATTAAATCTGTCTCTTGAAAATCTGAACTGGAGACTCTAGGAGTCAGGTAGTTTGTAAGAGGAACAGAAATACAAACACATCTAGAGTGGAGCCTTGTCAGTGTGTACACACTGGAGTTGAGATCTCTGTTTCTGAGATTACAAGTACTAGAGATCCTGACCAGTCACCTAAGTTTTTGGTCAACTAGGAAAACTACTGCTGTGTCTTTTAAATAGTCCCATCTCAGCAAGGTCTGCATAGTGGTGAAACAACTGAATAGTCATGTATAATTCTAAGCATCACAGTTTAAATAGGATAATCCCAAACTGCAGGGTGTTCAGAGAATGGCAGGTAAGAAGATCTGATTTTTGAATCTGAAAAAGACCTACTTGAACATAGTGCTCATGCTTAGACTAGAGAAACAGAGTGTGGAGTGTATAAAGACATGTTCAGAGAGACCTGAGAAAGAGATTGAGTACTGTGTATTCTTGGCAGCTGTAGAAGAAAGGCAAGCAGATTCTTTACCATCTGAGCCACCAATCTGCCTGCAGAAAAAGGCCAATGAATAAAACAGACAGGCAGTAGAGCTATTTACACTCAACTAATGAAGAAATTTTCCAACCTTTTGCTGACATGTGAAAACTGATCTTGGATGATAAAATTGTAGCAGTAAGATATTGTAGGCAAGGTTTTGTTGGATAATTAGATATTCTTCAATATAAAGAAAGTATTATTGTCCAGTTTTATAAAAACTTTTTTTTTTTAGAAAATTAGACTAATTGTCAGAGCTAGACTTACCATAAACTTTAGAGTTCCTCACTTGTGACTGGCTTCCCTGGTGGCTTGAGAAGGTAAAGAATTTACCTCCAATTCAGGAGATGTGGGTTCTATCCCTGGGTCGGGAAGATCCCCTAGAGAAGGGAATGGCAACCCACTCCAGTATTCTTGCCTGGGAAGCCCCATGAACAGAAGAGCCTGGCAGGCTACAGTTCATGGGGTCGCAAATAATAGACAGGACTGAGCAACTAACACTTTCACTTTCACTTTTAAGTGTTTGGGAAAAAGCCAAACAGCTCTCTTTTTGTGTTTATGTATTATCTTACTTAAAATAGGGCTTCCCTGGTGGCTTAGAGGGTAAAGCGTCCGCCTGCAATGTGAGAGACCCAGGTTCAACCCCTGAGTTGGGAAGATCCCCTGGAGAAGGAAATGGCAACTCACTCCAGTATTCTTGCCTGGAAAATCCCATGGACCAAGGAGCCTGAGAGGCTGCAGTCCATGGGGTTGCAAAGAGTCTGACATGACTGAGCGAGTTCATTTTCACTTTACTTAAAATAGTAACCCTATATAAAAGTTCGAAGTCTCATAAAATCTAAATTGTTAAGAGTGATGATTCTCACAGGATTTAAAACTATTCCGTTCATATTTGAATCCACAAATTTGAACGACTATTCTAATTTATGTATAGGAAAACTTTATTATGTAGAATGAGAACAAATGTGTTCATTTGTGACACACTGATGAAAAAGGGACCAGTATAATGAACTCTGGAGGTATGCTACCTCATAAAGTGTCAGTTCAAGTATAAATATGAAATAGTACAGGAATTAAAATGCATATTTATTTTCTTGGAACACTGTATTTTTATCATAGATCCAGGCACACAGTAAGCATCCATTAAATATTTGTTTCTCTATAGAGATCTTGCATTTCTATGATTTTTTAAAAACTTAATATTGCACTAGAAAAATGATATTTAAGTTACTGATATTTAATATTTAAATTAACTGATTTTTGTAAGAATTTCAAATAAGTTGATGTTTTACTAGGTAGAATACGTATTTTTATCTTTTAATAATTTCTCAAGGGCAATCTACTCACATTAACAGTAAAACAAAAAACAACCAAAATAGGAAAGCAAACAATAAATAAAAGTAATGTTCTACCTTTTATCACAAATGAGTCAAAAGTAAGTGTTTGCTTCTTATTAGCCCAATTTTATAGCTGTTCATAGTGCTATATTTTGTAAATGGCTGGAGTAAAATATGTTTGCTATAGGTATTTTTCAGAAGAGATGATTGTTTCTGTAAAACAATGTTTTCATACCCTGGAGAAGGGGATGGCTACCCACTCCAGATTTCTTGCCTGGAGAATTCAGTGTTCAGAGGAGCCTGGCAGGTTACAGTCCAAGGGGTTGAAATGAGTCGGACACAACTGAGCAACTAGCACACATACACAGTTAGTTAAAACACTAGGTAAAAAAGTAGTCAGTTCTCTCATTTGAGAATACTTAACACAACTGCACTCATCTCACATGTTAGTAAAGTAATGCTCAAAATTCTCCAAGCCAGGCTTCAGCTATACATGAACCGTGAACTTCCTGATGTTCAAGCTGGTATTACACAAGGCAGAGGAACCAGAGATCAAATTGTCAACATCCGCTGGATCATGGAAAAAGCAAGAGAGTTCCAGAAAAACATCTATTTCTGCTTTATTGACTATGCCAAAGCCTTTGACTGTGTGGATCACAATAAACTGTGGAAATTTCTGAAAGAGATGGGAATACCAGACCACCTAACCTGCCTTTTGAGAAATCTGTATGCAGGTCAGGAGGCAACAGTTAGAAGTGGACATGGACCAACAGACTGGTTCCAAATAGGAAAAGGAGTACATCAAGGCTGTATATTGTCACCCTGCTTATTTAACTTCTATGCAGAGTACATCATGAGAAACGCTGGGCTGGAAGAAACACAAGCTGGAATCAAGATTGCCAGGAGAAATATCAATCACCTCAGATATGCAGATGACACCACCCTTATGGTAGAAAGTGAAGAGGAGCTAAAGAGCCTCTTGATGAAAGTGAAAGAGGCGAATGAAAAAGTTGGCTTAATGCTCAACATTCAGAAAACGAAGATCATGCCATCTGGTCCCATCACTTCATGGGAAATAGATGGGGAAACAGTGGAAACAGTGTCAGACTTTATTTCTGAGGGCTCCAAAATCACTGCAGATGGTGACTGCAGCCATGAAATTAAAAGACGTTTACTCCTTGGAAGGAAAGTTATGACCAACCTAGAGAGCATATTCAAAAGCAGAGACATTACTTTGCTGACGGAGGTCCGTCTAGTCAAGGCTATCGTTTTCCTGTGGTCATGTATGGATGTGAGAGTTGGACTGTGAAGGAAGCTGAGCACTGAAGAACTGATGTTTTTGAACTGTAGTGTTGGAGAAGACTCTTGAGAGTCCCTTGGACTGCAAGGAGATCCAACCAGTCCATTCTAAAGGAGATCAGTCCAGGGTGTTCTTTGGAAGGAATGATGCTAAAGCTGAAACTCCAATACTTTGGCCACCTCATGCAAAGAGTTGACTCATTGGGAAAGACTCTGATGCTGGGAAGGATTGGGGGCAGGAGGAGAAGGGGACGACAGAGGATGAGATGGCTGGATGGCCATCTAGAGCCTACAAATCTTTAGGATTTTTATGTATTTTTAAATATGGCTTAAGAAGTGATTTTGTATTACAGAGTGTAGTTTGAAACTTTAACAGTTAGGTGCTTAAACTTTGTATCCTTTAAAGGTCCAAGGATTGTTTGGACAAAATCTTTTAGGTCTTATTTTTCTGTATAAACATCATTATTATTATTTATAGGTTTTAATTTTTTTAGTTCGTAAAATCTTAGAGTTTACTTTTTATTAAGAATATTTTATTGTACAGTTAGATTCATAAAATAGAAATTATAAATAATAAATGGAATTTTTATCTCAAGAGTAATGCTTAGCTATGTAGTCGCACAGCTTGTGATGTGAGGTTTGCGACTTGTAGTATTGGTTTCAAGTTTTTTCTTTTAAGTGAAAGTCACTCAGTCATATCTGACTCTGCAACCCCATGGACTATACAGTCCATGGAATTCTCCAGGCAAGAATATAGGAGTGGGTAGCTTTTCCCTTCTCCAGGGGATCTTCCCAACCCAAGGATCGAACCCAGGCCTCCCGCATTCCAGGTGGATTCTTTACCAGCTGAGCCAGAACGGAAGTTTATCACTAATAGATTCCTAGTTGTTAAGTCCTGTACGACTCTCTTCAAGTATCTCTTCTTAGTGACATTTCTCAACCGAATTACAAGATGCTTTAGTGTCTGTTGATTATAATGCACTTGTCAAAATTATAAATTCACAGTTACATGCTTGTACTTTAAGACAGTGATGACTTGATATTCACAAAGCAACTCATTAGTTATTTTAACAGGAACACATTTTGGTGAGGAAATATATTTTTACTTTCTCAAAGCACTCACAAATTTACTTTAACCTCACATTACCAAGTTGCAACTAGTTTTTTTTTTTAAACCTAAAATTTAAGTGATTGGTAGAATAACATAATTATGTTTAGAAAATGCTTATGTTACAGATGAAATTTTCTTAACTAAATTTTTGACATAAGTAACATTTCTGTATATATTACATTTACTTAGACGTCTTTGTTTTGGCAGTCTCTAATTGAGAAATACAAGCACTTTTTAAAGATGCAATAGCTTTTTATTTTTGGCTGCCCTGGGTCTTAAGTGATGCACTGGCACTGTCTCAAGTAGTGGCAAGCCGGGGCTATCTTTTGTTGCAGTGCTCAGGCTTCACATTGCAATGGCTTCTCTTGTTGCGGAGCATGACCTCTAGGGTGTGGGACTGTCAGTAGCTGCCTCAATATTGTGGCCTGAGGGCTTAGTTGCTCCATGGCAAGTGGGATCTTCCTGGACCAGGGATCAAACCTGTGTTGTCTATAGTTGCAAGCCAATTCTTAACTTCTAGACCACCAAGGAAGACCCAAATACAAGTACCTTTTTATTTACTTAAGTTTATTTGACTCATCTAACTTGAAACTTTCACTATAATTTAAATATTCTAAAGAAACATGCCCAACTGAAAATGATAATCATGAAAATCATAGAATTGTTCTGTGAATCAGTTCACTCACTCAGTTGTATCCAACTCTTTGTGACCCCACGGACTGTAGCATGCCAGACTTCCCTATCCATCACCAACTCCCAGAGCTTGCTCAGGTTCATGTCCATCAGGTCGGTGATGCCATCCAACCATCTCATCCTCTGTCGTTCTCTTTTTCTTCCACCTTCAATCTTTCCCAGCATCACGGTCCTTTCAATGAGTCAGTTCTTCAGTTCAGGTGGCCTCAGTTTTGGAGCTTCAGTTTTAGCAATCAGTCCTTCCAATGAATATTCAGGACTTATTTCTTTTGGGATTGACTTATTGCATCTCCTGGCAGTTTAAGGCACTCTCAAGAGTCTTCTCCAACACCACAGTTCAAAAACATCAGTTCTTTGGCACTCAGCTTTCTTCATGGTCCAACTCTCACATCCGTACATGACTACTGGAAAAACCATAGCTTTGACTAGATAGAACTTTTCTGGCAAAGTAATGTCTCTGCTTTTTAATATGCTGTCTAGGTTTGTCATGGCTTTTGGTGCCCACATCTGAAATAAAGCCACAGCTAGGTTTCTGCTTTTAAAATTATTTTGAATTGTGAGTGAAACATTTTACTATGTCTAAACTCTCTGCAGCTACAGATCAAATGCCAATTTCTAGTACTAGTGATTTACAAGACAATTATTATAAAAATTCACTCATAATTTTTTCTATAATATTCTTAGATAATTTTTTCTCATAATCAAATCATTATATGTCAATGTTAACAGAAATATGAGACTGTCACTTTATAATGTTGGTTAGGAGGAGTAATATTCTTAAGGGCTAAACTTAAAGTTAAGACTACTTCACATACTTGGTTCAGAAACAGAACTTTTGACTTCATACAACATTTCGACATTCTTTTCTTCTCTCATAGTTAAATGGCTTTACTGCACATGTGCAAAATGTAATAAAATGCTCCTATTAATTCCTTTTGAATTAATCTCAATTTAAACATACGAGACTTACAGTGAAATAAGAATATTGCAAATGGTAAAAGCTCAATGTATACAATCTCATTTTTGATGACTGATTATATAAATAATATTGTAAATTGTTAAGCCAGTAGTCTTATGTCTAAATGTCTTTGTTTCCTACATCTCATTCTTTCTTTCTCTTAGATCGGGGTACTGTGCAGAAGGTGGTTGTTCTTCCTACTAACAGCTCTGCTCGCAGTGAGCTCATTCTGGAGGAGTTGGAAGTCTTTAAGGTTTGAACATCTATTCTGTTAACCTCAGCACATGCATGATAAATGGAATTCTGTAATCGTATGACCACTTGGGAGGAAAAAATATTGATAAAAGATCAAATAAATGAATGTTATAAATTGTTGAGAGTAGGAAATACCAGATAAATGAGAAGAATAGAACAAATATTTTTCTGAAGTCATTTTTTACATTTCAAGTTATCTTAAAACAAAAAAATTAGTATTTTAGCTATCATCACAACTTGAAGAATTTTGATGTCATTATTATTATTTTTTTAATGAGTTCTTATGGTCAAGGTCTAGACTATCTGCCCTGAAGGGGCTTTTATCATTTGCTTTACAAGCCACTGAGACTCAAATAATTCTACATTATTGATTGTTAGAAAAACTTTCTCATATTTTTTTGCCAGGAACTTCAAGAAAAACTGCTTTGTTCTCTCTTGTTTTATTGCTTTCAATTCAAATGTCACTCCAGTTAATAAAACAAACATTGTTGTCTCTTTAAACTTAGAACTTCATGTTCTGTCTTGAAATTGCATTATTTTCTTTGTCTTTGAATTTGGGGTAAAAAGAAATGAAAACACAACAAAAAAGGCACATAGAGGAAAATTCAGGCCAGGTGATGCTAGTGGTAAAGAACCCTTTGCAGTGCAGGAGACATGGAGATGAAGGTTTGAACCGTGGGTCAAGAAGATCCTCTGAGGAGGTCAAGGCAATCCATTCCAGTATTCTTGCCTGGAGAATCCCATGGGAGCCTGGTGGGCTACATAAGGTCACAAAGAGTCAGACATGGCTAAAGCAACTTAGCACAGAGGCACACATGCATGAGCCTGGAAAACAGGTACATGGGGTCCTGAAAACCCTTCTCTCCTTAAGGTATAGGTCATTAAATTGATAGTTCAAATGATCCCTCTTACCTGCATTTGGAAAAATGAGTAAAGCACAGCCAGATTTTGAAGAAACTTTGGTGTGGAATCAATTCACTGCAAACTTATATTTCTGACTAAAGTAACTAAGAAACTATGGTCATGGACACCAAAAGACCAGAGTGAGCTTGTACTGAAGTAAAAATAGCACTTCAAAACCCCTCAGTGCAAACTATTGCTAGTCCAGAAGTTGCCTTGCTCAGTTGACTGAACTCAGAATGTATTAATATATGTTCCCACAGTCACCAAAGATACTGGATTTTCAGCACATAAGTAAATAGGATGCAATGATATTAGATTATACTAATACATTTTAAATATGAAGAAATTTTTTTAAAAAGCAAATACAGAATCTGAGTAATTCTGGCAATTTCCCATTATGTTGTTAAAGTTACAGTTTTTAATGTTAGACTAACTTTGGCATCAGGTTCCTTGTGATTAGTGGATTAATATTGTGCTCATAAAATATTAACCATGTGCATCCAAGTGCCATTTCTATGCATTGCTTTGTAAAGAAATGTCACTGGATTAACCAAAATCACATTTTACCAAACAATACATTTCTCATTCAATTCAATAGGGGCAACATGAATGGCCAAAATAGTATAAAGTGTCTTTTTCAGTAGTTTTCTTGAAGATAGCACAAAGATTGTATTTCAGCACTTCATTTTTAATTCTGAAATATCTTTTTTTTGATAATCAGAAAATGTTAATTGAGTTTGACATAAACCCAAACATACTCTATGGAAAGGTCTTAAAAATGTGAGGTATTCTGATCATGTGCTAACTACTTATGATCTGTTATATGAGTTATGCTGGTGTTATCATCATAAAGAATAAACTCTCAGTGGAAAAACAGAGTCAGTCAAAATGCATGTGGGGGAAATCAACCCAAGAGAGACTAAGGATGCTTGAGCTTTCTTCCGGATGTGTGTGGCAGTGATTGAGATGGCTAAACTGAGAGACACAGTTACCAAATAAAGTTACTGTCTTCAGCATGGTGTTTGTGTCACATTTTTTGAGGTGAGGTAAAAATAATTGGGTGTGTATGATACACAGTGATGGGTACTTGAGGAAATAATACATTTAAATTGGAAAAAAATATCCTTAGCTAAGTGTCACACTGATATACTGCAGAAAACTCAATGTAACTTTTAAAAACCAGGCACTTTGTTTTTAAGAGCACAGAACCATAATATCTTCTTTAATCCTCTTTTCAGAACTTTTTCTGAAAATATGCCCAACTTCCCTAAACTTAACTTGAATTCAAAGTACAACTATTAATATTTCCCTAGGTGGATACAAATTGCAAATCTTGCCCTGTATGTGTGTGCATTTCTAAATGAATGTCATGATTTGTTGCAGCTGAGTATTTAGAGATATCACTATATTCTCTTTTAAATGTTTGCATGAACACATAACTCCAGAAAGTGAAATAATTATGGGCAGAGTTGATTTTGGCAGCATGTGCACACTTGAGTTACTCAGATCAAGCTTCACAAAACTTTATCACATTATCACAAATCTAATCCTTAGTCTTTAAAAGGAACTAATGATATGTAAGAAGTAAAGTTAAGAACAGAGGAATTTTAAAAAGGATAACTATTTCATATAACTTTTAGATTCTTTTACTAATTCACACTTATCAAAAGAAAACCTTATCTAACAATATTCTTTTGTTTTCAACTAAGAGGATTAATAAGTGTACAGTTCAGTCGCTCAGTTGTGTCCAGCTTTTTGTGACCCCATCGACTGCAGCACGCTGGGCCTCCCTGTCCATCACCAACTGCCGGAGTTTACCCAAATTCATGTCATTTGAGTCAGTGATGCCATCCAACCATCTCATTCTCTGTCGCCCCCTTCTCCTCCTGCCCTCAATCTTTCCCAGCATCAGGATCTTTTCAGTTGAGTCAGCTCTTCGCATCAGGGGCCAAATATTGGAGTTTCAGCATCACCATCAGTCCTTCCAATGAACACTCAGGACTGATCTCCTTTGGATGGACTGGTTTGATCTCTTTGTAGTCCAACGGACTCTCAAGAGTCTTCTCCAACACCAGAGTTCAAAAGCATCAGTTCTTCAGCACTCAGCTTTCTTTATAGTCCAACTCTCACACCCATACATGTCTAGTTCAGGCAAATACTTCTTTTCATAGCAGTATTTGACAGGTGAACAATAGTGTCTTATGCAGAATGCTTTTGTTGTGGAGTAATAAAATGGGGTACCATTCCACTGCCCCCACCCAAGCACCCAGATCCAATCCTGAATTATTCATTGCATTCAATATTTCACATACAATTTTTTCAATTATCTCATTTTGCTAATTTTCATTGATTTCTAATTATATTGATAGATGTGTTATAATTTCTACTTATTTTTTAGTTTAGGCATATGTTTGTGTAACAAATCTATCCATATTTTGAACAGAAGAAATGAAGTTTATAGATAATTATTGCTAAACTTTGAAAATATATGTGCATATATAGAGAAAGGACTTTTTGAATTTTAGCATAAAAAGTATTTTCATGTAAAATCCTTTTTAAGGATTATTTGAGCAACTAACAATTTTTTTTTTTTTTTAGAATCATGCTCCAATAACAACAATGAAAATTTCATCGAAGAAGGTAAAAACAAGACCATGTTTATTTTCTTTGTATGTAAAAATGTTACTTTTGTAGAAGAATGTATTTTATAATTTTGAAAATTTAATTTTAGTATTAGCAAAATAATTAATACTGTTCATAATGTACCACACATTTAATTTTGATATGGAATTTACTAGCTTTAGTGGAAGACAAAATAGGTTTATTTTTGTACAGAAATTAATTAGAGTAGAATATATACGTGTGTGTGTGTGTGTATGCAGCAAGACATTCTAATTTTTTATATCCTCTATTCTTAAATACTAGTGTGTGAAGCCAACCAAAATAAAAATAATATTTCTGAAGGAAGAATTACCATAATATTTGGGCTACTATAACATCACAAGCATTCTCAGGGACTTGAAATGAGTTATCAGTCCTCTTTTCCTCTTTTGAGTTCCTGCTACTGTCAAGTGTTTGAAATGTGCAGTGCGTTCTTTTACGTTTGTTTCTAAGAAAGTGCTATTTTATAAGGTTTACCTGTCACTTAAAAATCTGAGTGTCTCAAATCTAAGCCATATCAGGCTTCAAGGTTTGGGAAATAAATGTTTTACTATGATTTTATCAGAAATGTTTGATCTAATTTGCACCTGCACATCACATGCAGATACACAATGGTCATGGAAAGAAAAAGCCCAATTCCAGTCTCTATGTTTGCAAAACATGTACCTCTCCAGACCCTAAAGTCACTATCTCCTAAGCAAAAGTTCTAAGGGGCAGAGCAGTTTAGTCAAAAATGGGATAGGCTTCAGAATGATACTGATGTGCATTTGAATACCAACCTGACCCTACATTATAAATAAATTATTAACTTCACTGACCTACATCTGCCTCTGAAAGGTAATGCTTTTCTCACAAATGAATTAACTTATATAAATTGCCTAAAATAAAGTGGTAACGCTTGTTGTAAGAGCCTAAGACTTATTTTTCTTGGAATATGGAATAAAGTTTTTATGTGTTAGCATAACTAATGATATAACTTTGGTGTTCTTCACCATATTTGGTCTGTTACAGATAAAGAAGTATTCCAATCAGTCTTGAACTATTTTCACTTGATGACATTTTATGAAGAAAAATAAATAGGGTACAAGGAAGCTAAAGATCTCATCTGTCAAAATGTTTGCATGGTGCATAACAAACATTTTCCCAAGTAGCAAGAAGCCATTTGTCATTTTCCCCAATTTTCCTAGGGAGCTGATCTCAAGTCAGAAAATCTTTGAAGTCAGCAGGGAATCCTTTTGTTGAAAGTAGTTTAATGGAAAGAGAAAGTATCAGAGCAAAATTCTAAATGGACACAAAGCCATTTGTGTGACATAGTAGCCCAGTAAACAATTATAGATTCCAGTTCCTAATTCAGCTGGAAAACTTGTGATACACAGTCCGCTCCATTAAATTACAATGTACAACACACACATACACAGGAAAAACTGAGTATTAAACATGTCTCAGCTTCTTATATTACAGATCAATTACAATCTTTAGTTAAATCAGTTATATTCAAGGCAAAGGTAACTGATTTGGGGGAATTCATTTTAACAACTACATATTGCACTATTTGTTAAATGTGAAAAAACTGCAAATTGACAATGGTATTTTATATATACTTAAATTCCATGAATTTAGTACCTTTTCTAATGCTCAAACTAAAAATTTATTGTTCATTTTATACTCTTCTATTTTCTAATTTATGCTTGCATTCCATGACAGAAAATAGATTAATAAAAAGGTTATTTATAGAATGAAATTACCTGTATCCTTTCCTCAAATAAATACATTTCCTTGGAATAAGTTAATGAAGCTGATGTAATATTTGTTAATGCATTCAATAAACCTTTATTTAAAATATTTCTAGGGAAATGATTATTATTGAAACATATAGTTGTTTTCTTATAGCTTGAATGTCTGAAATGAGGATCAGTAATTTTCAGCCTATTTTCTGAAAAATTTGTTGATCTGAATAAAGTATTTTATATTAGGCACAGTAAACTGAGATGTGATTCAAATGATTAATTAGAATTGAAAATGTATAAATTGCTAGCTTGTTCACTGTAGTTTACTCTATTACAACTACTACTATTACTTAATATTCACTAAACAATTCGGTCCCAGAAACTATTTTAAGCAATTTATGTGGAATTAGTCCTTATATTGTTCTTACAAAACATCTATGGAGTAAGTGCTGCATAGTCCCAATCTTACCAAAGAGGAAGCTGAGATTTAGAAAAGTTACCCAGCAAAATTTTGGAAGCTGGGATCTGAATCTGAGAGACGTGCTTCCAGAATCTGTTAGACCGATGATGCCCTCACTGATTTAATTGTGAATCTATATATAATTTGCAAATGTGTATGTATATATACACACGTTTGTGTACATGTGCATATATTCAAGTTCCAACTTAGAAATTCTATGTTAACTTGAGTTACACATCATTAGTCCTTTGTAAAATAAGGACTCTGAGTTAGAAACTTACCCCTTCAACTCCTGAGAACCACTTATGCATAGCCAAGAGAACCGGGCAGTATCATAATAAGCTCTCGGCACCATGCAAATGAAGAAAGATGGAATCTTTATTTATAACTTAGGCTCTTGAAGATCTGTGGATCATACAGAACATTTAAAACATGTCTAAATATAAATACAGTCTTCTGAATCATTTTAAAATTGCTCTAATGAGTAATAATTCACTTTCAAAAGCAGGTGAAAATTGTCTTAAAATTTTTATCTAATGCTTACTATTTTTTCTCAACTTAAAAATGTCCTGCATTTTAGACTTTTTCAAATCTGCAAGGTGATGAGTTGCCAAACTTGAAGAATAGGAACACTCCCTTGTGCTTTGCCAAGAGACAGCATTCAAAGAAAAAACGAACATCACAATTTAAATCTGTAATACATCAGCTCAAATCTGAGAGAACAATGAATCTCAACATCTAAAACACATTACATGGTACTCAGAGTACTTGATGCTCTGAGTTTTTGTTGTTGTTTTTTTTTAAACAAATCAGGTAATATTACAGGCGTATTAACATAGGAAAGTCTATTTTGGCCCTTCTGTACTTTGCTTCTTGTTTTTAGTCTGTTTCAAAATGCATCCAAGGGTCTGTGGGCACATATTATGTGTTCCTGCTGAAACGTCTCTTTTAACTCCCACATCTGAAATAAATCACTGTCATTCTTCTGATAGCAACAGCTGTATGTGAGCTCCAATGAAGGACTTGCCCAAGTGTCTCTGCATCGCTGCCACATCTACGGGTCAGCCTGTGCTGACTGCTGCCTGGCAAGGGATCCCTACTGTGCCTGGGATGGCCATTCTTGCTCTAGGTTCTATCCAACCGGAAAGCGGTGAGTACCGAATATTCAACTGAAAATCAAAATCAGTATCATCAGACAGTTAAGCAATGCTCCACATTATTGGAATCAGTTCTATTGCAGTATCCTGTAAAAATGACACTAAATGTAGTAGCTATGTTCAGCGCCATATGTAGTCTTCAAATAAAGAAAATGGCCACTCATAAAAAACAAATTTGTGGTTACCAAAGGATACATAGGGCTGGGGGTCAGGGCAGGAGATAAATTTTAACTTGGGATTCTCACAGAAATGTTAGAGTGCAGTAGTTTGAAAAAATTCCTTTTTCATTTTAAAGTTCCTCTGCAACACAATCCTCTACCTGCAACCCCTAAAATACGTCAAGCAACATTTCACGTTCACATTTACCCAATGTTTATCTTTTTTGTTTTATATGCTTCAGATATCCTTAAATCTAACTTTCCTAGGGTTTCCTTGTGCCATTTAATTCTTCTGTAATCAAACACTTGTCCCAGTTCAGGCAACAGGAGCTCGGTCCAGAATGGATACCCTGAATACTTTTGAAACCTTAATAACCATACTTTACCCCCTACAATGGTGAACGTATGATTATTGGTTAGATTAAGAGGTTCAGGTAGTCTGAGGCACAGTGCCTTTTAGCCAAGAGAAGACTTAGGAAGGAAACTCTGAATCAACTTTCACCAAGTTGGAACGAAACACCAGTAATGAAATTATAAAGCACAGAATATGCGGAATTTAGGATCAAAGTCACAGCTATTTTCACTCAAAGTTTAATATGGGTCATGATGAGTGACAAGGGGAAAACCTATGAAATATAGGGTCATCAGGAGACAGCAAATACGACTAGCCTTGAGCACCAGTGATCTTTCAAGTAACAGGTTGACAGATTAAAACAACCCAGCACTTCTGCATATCAAGATTATTCTGATCCCTTTATGCATTACTTCAAAATATTTGTATCATGGGGAAACTCTTTGCCAGGCAGTAGCAAAAAGTCGGACACGACTGAGCTGAACTGAACTGAACTGAACTGAACTGATTCTAGAACTAGGCACATAACATTAAAAAAAAAAGCTACAAAAAGACAAAAATCCCTCCCTTGAGAGAGAATAAGTTTTAGAGGGGGAATACAGACAATTAACAAGGAAACCCTAGGTATATCTAATAATGGTAAGACCTATGACTTTTTGAAGGGCAGGGAAGAGAGATAGGGGCTGTGAAGTGGGGGACTGCAGTATTAAATGGGTGGTCAAGGGAGGCTTATTCAAGGTATATTTGAACAAAAGCTTGAATGTGAGGATGTGTGATGAGGATGAACGTGTTATGGCATTATTTGGGAGAACAGCATTTTAGAGAGAGGAACCAGAATCCTTAGAGCTGGAGCATGCCAAGATTGTCCAAAAACAACACCAAGACCAATGAGGCTATCTATACTGGAATGAGCAGGGGGAAACATAGGAAGAAATGGGATCAAAATGCCAGATGACACAGGATTTAGTAAATCAGCAAAGGACTTTTATTTAGAGTTAAGTGGAAAACTTCTGAAGGGTTTTAGAGCACAGGAGTAGTATTGTTTGAATTTTGTTTTAAAAAATTCATCTGGTGGATTTGGCTGGGATCGAAGCCCTGAGATAGAAAGAAAATGTGAGGAGAGAAAATAGAAGGTGCAAGACAGTTAGACTACTAACTGATGATCAAAGTGAGAGAAAATGGCAGCTTGGTAGAGCTGGAGGTGGTCAAAAGTCTTCTGATTCTGGATAGGGCTCACAGAATCTGCTAACATTACATGTTGGGATGTTATAGACATAGAGGACTCAGAAATAAGCCAGTTTTTCAGAACTGAGCATTGGAAATATGTGCATGTCATTTCCTGAGAAAAAGAAGACTGTGAAGACTCTTGAGAGTCCCTTGGACTGCAAGGAGATCCAGTCCATTCTAAAGATCAGCCCTGGGATTTCTTTGGAAGGAATGATGCTAAAGCTGAAACTCCAGTCCAGTCCAACTTTGGCCACCTCATGTGAAGAGTTGAATTACTGGAAAAGACTCTGATGCTGGGAAGGATTGGGGGCAGGAGGAGAAGGGGACAACAGAGGATGAGATGGCTGGATGGCATCACGGACTCGATGAACGTGAGTCTGAGTGAACTCCGGGAGATGGTGACGGGCAGGGAAGCCTGGCGTGCTGCAGTTCATGGGGTCGCGAAGAGTCGGACACGGCTGAGCTACTGAACTGAACTGATAAGGTTTGGAGATGTCATATGGGCAGTTAGACATCTGAATCTGGTTTAAGGAAAAGTGGCCCAGATAATTTCAAAGTCTTCTGTATTAAAGGCATAAGGTATGATGAAAAGTCCTACTCTTTACCCAGAAGATTTTAGTATCTGTTTTCAAAGACCCATATTCCACATTGTTATTTTAAGATTTAATCAGGAGGTCTATGGCCTCTTTTCATTTCTACATAGAATTTCTGGACCTCATTATCCTGAGATAAGTCTATACTGGGCTGGAGTTCTGCATCTGGACACAAAGTATGAGGGAAGCAAATTCTACATAATCTCAGATAAAAAATGATTGTGTTCACTTGTGGTATTTTTTGACTATATATTCACTAACAATTATGATAGCAGCAATATTTTTAAACTATTTTCATAACTATTACTAAGGCAATAATTAATTTTTCTTGATAAGCAGCTCTAAAAATTGGCATATCTAACACCCAGAAGTCTTCCCAGGTGGTAGAGAATACACCTGCCATTGCAAGAAACGTGGGTTTGATCCCTGGTTTGGGAAGATCCCCTGGTGAAGGAAATGACAACTCATTCCAGTATTCTTGTTTAGGAAATCCCATGGACAGAGGAACCTGGCAGGCTACAGTCTTTGGGGGTCACAAAACAATCAGATACAACTTAGGGACTAAAGAACAACAAAACACTTGAAAAATAATCTTCAGTCTATTATTAAACAAATTTAGTGCTCTAAGGGAACTGAAGCACTGCACTTCCTAAGAAAGAAAGTGAGCTAGGGACCACACAGTGAATCTTACTGTAGTCCTGTACACAGACCAGCCTTCTCTATGATGCAAAGAAATTGAAAATGAGTACTTCCCTGTAAAATTTTCAGACATTCTCTTTAGCCACCAAGCATTTTTATTTACCAAACAATAACTATTTCACAATTAAAATTCCATACTTTATTCAAAAACTATCATTGAATATTTGAGATTTTTTTACATTATTTGTTCTAATATTCTCCCACTAATCTTTTCTAAAATGTGTACTAGAACATAGATTCCACATTGTCATCCTAATGCAACAAAGTGTTATTTTAATCATATGCTCTTAATAAACAAAGAGCTGAAACATTCTTGAAATTATTAATGTCGCAATATAATGTGCATTATTAAACCTTGTATCATGGGTTTTCTGCTAGAACTAATAAAATAATTTAGTAAAGTTGCAGGATATAAAAATCTATTGTGTTTCTATACACTAAATTGCAAACATTCACTATACCATCAAAAAAAGCAAGAGAGTTCCAGAAAAGCATCTATTTCTGATTTTTTGACTATGCCAAACCCTTTGACTGTGTGGATCACAATAAACTGTGGAAAAGTCTTCAAGAGATGAGAATAGAAGACCACTTGATCTGCCTCTTGAGAAATCTGCCTTCCTGACCTATATGCAGGTCAGGAAGCAACAGTTAGAACTAGCCATGAAACAACAGACTGGTTCCAAATAGGAAAAGGAGTACGTCAAGGATGTATATTGTCACCCTGCTTATTTAACTTATATGCAGAGTACATCATGAGAAATGATGGTCCAGATGAAGCACAAGCTAGAATCAAGATTGCTGGGAGAAATATCAATAACCTCAGATATGCAGATGACACCACCCTTATGGCAGAAAGTGAAAAAGAACTAAAGAGCCTCTTGAAGAAAGTGAAAGAGCAGAGTGAAAAAGTTGGCTTAATGCTCAACATTCAGAAAACGAAGATCATGGCATTTAGTCCCATCACTTCATGGCAAATAGATGGGGAAACAGTGGCTGACTTTATTTTGGGGGCTCCAAAATCACTGCAGATGCTGATTACAGCCATGAAATTAAAAGACGCTTACTACTTGGGAGAAAAGTTATGACCAACCTAGATGGCATATTAAAAAGCATAGACATTACTTTGTCAACAAAGGTGTGTCTAGTCAAGGCTATGGTTTTTCCAGTAGTCATGTATGGATGTGAGAGTTGGACTATAAAGAAAGCTGAGTGCCGAAAAATTGATGCTTTTAAACTGTGGTATTGTAGAAGACTCTTGAGAGTCCCTTGGACTACATGAAGATCCAACCAGTCCATCCTTAAGGAGATCTTTCCTAGGTGTTCATTGACAAGACTGATGTTGAAGCTGAGACTCCAGTACTTTGGCCATGTCATGCGAAGAGCTGACTTATTTGAAAAGGCCCTGGTGCTGGGAAAGATTGAAGGCAAGAGGAGAAGGGGGTGACAGAGGATGAGATGGTTAGATGGCATCACCAACTCAATGGACATGAGTTTGGGTGAACTCCGGGGAGTTGGTGATGGACATGGAGGCCTGGCATGCTGTGGTTCATGGAGTCGAAAAGAGTCGGACACGACTAAGTGACTGAACTGAAATGAACTGAATAACAAACCAGCAGAAAGAAAAATTAAGGGAGAATAATCCCATTTATAGCTGCATCAAAAAGAAATATTTAGGAATGAATTTAATGAAGGAGATAAAAGATTGAAACTGTAAGTCATTGATGGAAAAAAAAATTGAAGAAGACACAAATAAATGGAAAGTTTTTCTATACTCTTGGGTTAGAATATTTATATTGCTAAAGTGTTTATACTACCCGAAACAATAAACAGATTAAAGATGATCCCTATCAAAATTCCAATGACATTTTTCACAGAAATAGAAAAAAGAATCCTAAAATTTGTATGGAACCACAAAATCCCTGGCTATCTGAAGCAATCTTAGAAAGAACAAATATGCTGATTGAATCATGCTCCTGACTTCAGACTGTATTACAAAGCTATAGTAATCAGGAGAGTATGGTATTGGCATAACAACAGGTACATAGATCAATAGAAGAAACTAGAGAGCCAGAAATAAACCTAGGCATTTATGGTCAGTTAATTTGCAACAAAGGAGCCAAAAAATACACAGTGGAAAGAACAGTCTCTTCAGTAGATGATATTGAGAAAACTTGACCTTCACGTGCAAAAAGAATGAAACTAGACTACTGTCATCAGTTCAGTTCAGTTCAGTTCGTGTCCAACTCTTTGCGACCCCATGAATTTTTGGATCTATGTTCATCAGTGATATTGGCCTGTAGTTTTCTTTTTTGTGGCATCTTTTTCAGGTTATGGTATTAGGGTGATGGTGGCCTCATAGAATGAGTTTGGATGTTTACCTTCCTCTGCAATTTTCTGGAAGAGTTTGAGTAGGATAGAGGTTAGCTCTTCTCTAAATTTTTGGTAGAATTCAGCTGTAAAGCCATCTGGACCTGGGCTTTTGTTTGCTGGAAGATTTCTGATGACAGTTTCAATTCTATTTCTTCCTAGTTCAGTTTTGGAAAGTTGTACTTTTCTAAGAATTTGTCCATTTCTTCCACATTGTCCATTTTATTGGCATATAATTGCTGATAGTAGTTTCTTATAATCCTTTGTATTTCTGTGTTGTCTGTTGTGACCTCTCCATTTTCATTTCTAATTTTATTGATTTGATTTTTCTCCCTTTGTTTCTTGATGAGTCTGGCTAATGGTTTGTCAATTTTATTTGTCCTTTCAAAGAACCATCTTTTGGCTTTGTTGATTTTTGCTATGGTCTCTTTTTGTTTCTTTTGCATTTATTTCTGCCCTAATTTTTAAGATTTCTTTCCTTCTGCTAACTCTGGGGTTCTCCATTTCTTCCTTTTCTAGTTGCTTTAGGTATAGAGTTAGGTTATATATTTGACTTTTTTCTTGTTTCTTGAGGTATGCCTGTATTACTATGAACTTTCCTCTTAGCACTGCTTTTATAGTGTCCCACAGGTTTTGTGTAGTTGTGTTTTCATTTTCATTCGTTTCTATGCATATTTTGATTTCTTTTTTATTTCTTCTGTGATTTGTTGGTTATTCAGAAGAGTGTTGTTCAGCCTCCAAATGTTGGAATTTTTAATAGTTGTTCTCCTGTAATTGAGATCTAATCTTAATGCATTATGGTCAGAAAAGATGCTTGGAATGATTTCAATTTTTTTGAGTTTATCAAGGTTATATTTATGGCCCAGAATGCAATATATCCTGGAGAAGGTTCTGTGAGCACTTGAGAAAAAGGTGAAATTCATTGTTTTGGGGTGGAATGTCCTATTGATATCAATTAGGTCTAACTGGTCTATTGTATCATTTAAAGTTTGTGTTTCTTTGTTAATTTTCTGTTTAGCTGATCTATCTATAGGTGTGAGTGGGGTATTAAAGTCTCCCACTATTATTGTGTTATTGTCAATTTCCCCTTTCATACTTGTTAGCATTTGTCTTACATATTGCAGTGCTCCTATGTTGGGTGCACATATATTTATAAGTGTTATATTTTCTTCTTGGATTGATCCTTTAATCATTATGTAGGTGGCCTTCTTTGTCTCTTTTCACAGCCTTTGTTTTAAAGTCTATTTTATCGGATATGAGTATTGCTACTCCTGCTTTCTTTTGGTCTCTATTTGCATGGAATATCTTTTTTCCAGCCCTTTACTTTCAGTCTGTATCTGTCCCTTGTTTTGAGGTGGGTATCTTGTAGGCAGCATATATAGGGGTTTTGTTTTTGTATCTATTCAGCCAGTCTTTGCCTTTTGGTTGGGACATTCAACCCATTTACATTTAAGGTAATTATTGATAAGTATGATCCCATTGCCATTTGCTTTATTGTTTTGGGTTCGGGTTTATACACCCTTTTTGTGTTTTCTGTCTAGAGAATATCCTTTAGCATTTGTTGGAGAGCTGGTTTGGTGGTGCTGAATTCTCTCAGCTTTTGCTTGTCTGTAAAGCTTTTGATGTTTCCTCCATATTTGAATGAGATCCTTGCTGGGTACAGTAATCTGGGCCTTAGGTTATTTTCTTTCATCACTTTAAGTTTGTCTTGCCAGTCTTTCCTGGCCTGAAGTGTTTCTATTGAAAGATCTGTAGTTATCCTTATGGGAATCCCTTTGTGTGTTATTTGTTGTTTTTCCCTTGCTGCTTTTAATATTTGTTCTTTGTATTTAATCTTGATTAATTTGATTAATTTGTGTCTTGGGGTTTTTCACCTTGGGTTTATCCTGTTTGGAACTCTCTGGGTTTCTTGGACTTGGGTGATTATTTCCTTCCCCATTTTAGAGAAGTTTTCAACTATTATCTCCTTAAGTATTTTCTCATGGTCTCTTTTTGTCTTCTTCTTCTGGGACTCCTATAATTCGAATGTTGGAGCATTTCATATTGTCCTGGAGGTCTCTGAGATTGTCCTCATTTCTTTTAATTCATTTTTCTTTTTTCCTCTCTGATATATTTATTTCTGTCTTCTATTTCACTAATCCTATCTTCTGCCTCCAATATTCTACTATTTGTTGCCTCCAGAGTGCTTCTGATCTCATTTATTGCATTATTCATTATATATTGACTCTTTTTTATTTCTTCTAGGTCCTTGTTAAACTTTTCTTGCGTTTTCTCAATCCTTGTCTCCAGGCTACTTATCTGTGATTCCATTTTGATTTCAAGATTTTGGGTCATTTTCACTGTCATTATTCGGAATTCTTTCTCAGGTAGATTCCCTATCTCTTCCTCTTTGGTTTGGTTTGGTGGGCTTTTCTCCTGTTCCTTTACCTGCTGGGTATTCCTCTGTCTCTTCATCTTTGTTATATTGCTGCGTTTGGGGTGGCCTTTCTGCATCCTGGGAATTTGTAAAGCTCTCTTTATTATGGAGTTTCCTCACTGTGGGTGGGGTTGTATCAGTGGCTTGTCAAGGTTTCTTGGTTAGGGAAGCTTCTGTTGGTGTTCTGGTGGGTAGAGCTGGAATTCTTCTCTCTGGAGTGCAATGAAGTGTGCAGTAATGAGTTATGAGAGGTCTATGGTTTTGGAGTAACTTGAGCTACCTATATATTGGAGCTCAGGGGTGTGTTCCTGTGTTGCTGGAGAATTTGCGTGGTATGTCTTGCTCTGGAACTTGTTGGCCCTTGAGTGGTGCTTGATTTCAGTGTAGGTATGGAGGCGTTTGATGAGCTCCTATCGATTAATGTTCCCTGGATTCAGGAGTTCTGTGATGTTCTCAGGATATGGACTTAAGCCTCCTGCTTCTGGTTTTCAGTTTTATTTTTACAGTAGCCTCAAGACTTCACCATCTATACAGCACTGATGATAAAACATCTAGGTTAAAGATGAAAAGTTTCTCCACATTGAGGGACACCCAGGGAGGTTCACTGAATTACATGGAGAAGAGAAGAGGGAGGGGTTAGTTAGAGGTGACTGGAATGAGATGAGGTGGGATCAAAAGAGGAGAGAGCAAGCTAGCCAGTAATCACTTCCTTATGTGCACTCCACAGTCTGGACCTCTCAGAGATGTACATGGAGTTATACGGGGAAGAGGAGAGGGAGGAAGTAGACAGAGGTGGCCAGGAGGATAAAAGAGGGAAATGAAAAGGAGAGAGACAGATCCAGCCAGTAACCAGTTCCCTAAGTGTTCTCCATCATCTGGAACACACAGAGATTCACAGAGTTGGGTAGAGAAGAGAAGGGAAAGGGAGGAGACAGAGACAACCTGGTGGAGAAAAAGGAGAGTCCAAAGGAGGAGAGAGTGGTCAAGCCAGTAATCTCACTCTCAGGTAAACTTGGGTACTGAAGACTGGGTTTTTAAATGTACAAAATTGACAACAAATACCAAAAGCAAAGATTAAAAATCTAGAGTAGAGGTTGGATTCTCAAAAATACAATATTAAAGAAAAGAAGAAGAAAAAAAAAGTCACGAGAATTATTAAAAAACAACAACCACACACACAAAATATATATATATATATATATATATATGGCATTTGCTTTAAAAATAGGGTCTTTTTTTTGAAAAGTGGTAGTAGGTTATAAAAATTAAAGGGGAAATAGAGGACTTAAAAATTTTTTAAGTTAAAAGAAGAAAAAGAAAAGAAAAACAACAACATCAACAACAACAACAAAAAAAGGATGGTCATAAATGTAGTAAAGATATTTCTTGGAATTTCTCTGGTTGTGTGGGCAGTGTGGGGTCACTTCCAAGGTGGTTCCCTCTGTTTAACTTCTTCTGTTTGCTGGTCTCTTCAGTGTCTGATTTCTGCCCTGACACAGGGTGGGCAGTGGTGGACACTTTTTTTTTAAGCTCACTTGTTCAGTCGCACTGTGGGGAGGGAGGGATGCTGCAAACAAATAATACTGGCGTGTGCTTGCAGTGTCTCAGCCATGCTGGGCCTGCCCCCGCTTGTGGCGCACACCGCTCAGGCTCTATGTTGCTCTGCCGGGAACTGTCTAAGACTAGCCCTAGGCTGCATGCACCTCCCCGGTCTAAGCCGCTCAGGCTCGGCTCTCAGGTAGTCCTCAGAGGCACAGATTCGGTTGGGCCGGCCTGCGTTTTGTGCCCTTCCCAGGACCGAGTAGCTCAGGTGTTTGGCGAGCAGGGTCACTGCAACTTATCGCCTTTCCCTGCTGCTCAGTTTTCTGGGTGTACCACTGGCACCCCTTGTCAGGCAGATGGTGACTGTCCAGACCCCAAAAAGTCTTAGCAAAGAATCCTGCTTGCAGTGTGGTAGGTAAAGTCTCTCCAGGGCTGCAATTGCCCCCTTCCAGCCCTTACGGCTCTGGCTGCCTGTCAGCAGCGGGGGATGGTCTGCAGCCGGCTATTTCTGTTCTGTCCTTTGTTCTGTGTGCGGTCCTGGCAGTGTCTTATGTTAGAGCTTTTCCGTGCTAGCTATCCCACAGTCTGGTATGCTAGCCCAAGTTAGTTCGCTCTGGTTACATTCGGGATATTCCGGCCCGATTCTTAAAAAGCACTGCAGCCCGCGCCTCCCTGCCCAGTCCCCACTTGCTGGTGGCGGATGCAGGCGTCTGCGCTGCTTCTCCACTGGGCTCGTAATCTGTTGGTTTTAATTATTTATTTTTCTTCCCTGTTATGTTGCCCTCTGTGCTTCCAAGGCTCACCACAGACTCGACAGTGAAAGTGTTTCCTGGTGTTTGGAAACTTCTCTCTTTTAAGACTCCCTTCCCGGCACGGGACTCCTTCCCAGGACAGAGCTCCCTCCCTACCTCCTTTGTCTCTTTTTTCATCTTTTATATTCTTCCTACCTGTTTTTGAAGACAATGATCTGCTTTTCTGGGTGCCTGATGTCCTCTGCCAGCATTCAGGAGTTGTTTTGTAGAATTTACTCAGTGTTGAAATGTTCTTTTGATGAATTTGTGGGGGAGAAAGTGGTCTCCCTGTCCTATTCCTCCGCCATCTTCTGAATTCCCCCTTAAAACATCTTTTTCATAGTAACATTTTACTGGTTTTCATAGTAAACAATAGTAAGCATTTTTCGTCTTTATCCTCAAGCACATTAAATATTTGTGCCTTTGTATCAGCTCAGTTTAGTCGCTCAGTCATGTCCACCTCTTTGTGACCCCATGGAGTGCAGCACGCCAGGCTTCCCTGTCTATCACCAATTTCCAGAGCCTATTCAGACTTAAGTTCATCACATCAGTAATGCCATCCAACCATCTTATCCTCTGTTGTCCCCTTCTTCTCCCACCTTCAATCTTTCCCAGCATCAGGGTCTTTTCCAATGAATCAGTTCTTTGCATCAGGTGGCCAAAGTGTTGGAGTTTCAGTTTCAGCATCAGTCCTTCCAATGAATATTCAGTACTGATTTCCCTTAGGATTGACAGGTTGGATTAACTTGCAGTCCAAGGGTCAAGAGTCTTCTCCAACACCCCAGTTCAAAAGCATCAGTTCTTCGGCACGCAGCTTTCTTTATAGTCCAACTCTCACATCCATACATAACTACGTACAATTTAATCTCAAATGTTATTTATTCTGGATATAAACATGTAGTTGGAAATGTTAAAACGAGAATCAATTTGCCCTTCAAGTAAATATCTGCTTTTACACAGTAAGAAAATAATTTCATTGTTCATCTAAAAGAATAGACTATAATGAAGGAAACTTTGACATCTTGAGCCAAATCCCCGTCCCACATGCAGTGTAATATGACTGTCTACCATCATGCTTTCACGACGTTCTACAAATACCTAAAAGGGAATCTATACATATAGAAGGGGCTTCCTTCGTGGCTCAGACATTAAAGAATCTGCCTGCAGGAGACCCAGGTTTGATCCCTGGGTGACAGATATAGAGAACTCAGATGGCTGCCTTTTTGTTCTCATCATTAAAGCAAAGCCATAACAATGTTTTTCTATATTTGAAAGTCTAGAAGGTATATGATACTGCAAATTCAGATTGCCAAGCATAAAGGCCCATGTACTTGAGTAAACCATAATATAGTGCTGATCCTGTGACAATAAATTGAACTATTGTGAACAATATTGCTTACTTGCTGCTGCTGCTACTAAGTCACTTCAGTCGTGTCCAACTCTGTGTGACTCCATAGATGGCAGCCCACCAGGCTCCACCATTGCTGGGATTCTCTAGGCAAGAACACTGGAGTGGGTTGCCATTTCCTTCTTAGATGGCTGAAAATGACCAGTTCAACTATAAGAACTATCATGTGGTTCTCATATAATATATAATCAAGTTGGCTGGTAGTAAATAATTGTGTGACTTCATAATATACCAAATACAATGCAGTAAAAACCTGACTTAGGACCTATTCTAAAGTATAGTGTTAATCAAATTCCTGAGACAAGAGTGACTTCCACTAGTTTGTGTTTGTAATTGTAGAGAAATATACAACTGAATAAGGATCATGTGGTTTCTGGGGGAAGAGAATCCTTAAATGACACAGAGTTTTATACCTATATTTCATAAGTATATTTATATAATCCTTTGATTATATAAACTATTATCTGTTTGCCATAACTTTTTTCATTATTATTGACCTTGAGGTTAATTATGATTTGCAAATTTTATAAGCCCAGTGTTAATATTTTCCTTCTTTTACTGAATATATTAATTTATCATTAAAGATTAAAATATTAAGAGAAATTTAACTAGCCCAGTTAAATGATATGCTCATCCATATATACTTTTCAGAACTGATAGTAGACAATCAGTTTACCCCTGTTAATCACATTAAAGAACATTCTGTTCCTTCTCCTTTATAACAAGGTTCATGTCAATAATTCATTGCTAAGGTCATTTCAATCACTCTGTTTTTATTTGTTGTATTATGTAATACAATTGACACTAATAGATTAGTGAATCTAAGACAAGAAATTAAATAGTTTGCAAATAATTTTAAACTTTTATTCCCTGGTGGCTCAGAGGTTAAAGCACCTGCCTTCGATGCAGGAGACCTGGGTTCGATCCCTGGGTCAGGAAGATCCCCTGGAGAAGGAAATGGCAATCCACTCCAGTATTCTTGCCTGGAGAATCCCATGGACAGAGAAGCCTAGTAGGTTGTAGTCCACGGGGTCGCAAAGAGTCGGACACGACTGAGCGACTTCACCTCACCTCACCTCACCTCTATTTAAATAGTGAACAGTTTTAAAAGGATGAGCTAAAATTTTGAAATGCTTAAATTGATGATATGTAACAAGTAAAGGCAATGATTGAACCTTGTTTGGATCCTGAATAAACTTTTGAAAATGCATAAGGATGATTTGGGAGAATGGCACTGAAACATGTATACTATTATGTAAGAAACGAAGCACCAGCCTATGTTCAATACAGGATACAGGATGCTTGGGGCTGGTGCACGGAGATGATCCAGAGAGATGATATGGGGTGGGAGGTGATTGGGAGCTCGTATATACCCATGGCGGATTCATGTCAATGTATGGCAAAACCAATATGGTATTGTAAAGTAAAATAAAGTAAAAATAAAATTTAAAAAAGAACTTTCTAAAAAATGCATAAGGAATATTTTGAGTAGCACAGCTAGTGAAATTTCAGTATAGAATGTATTTTATATGATATCATTAAATAAATATTTATATGGTTAGTATAATTATAATGTTATATAGAGGAATTACTCATTCTTAGAAGGTACATACATTTAAGAATATAAAATTATCATGTCTGCAACTTATTTTCTAAAGATTTTCATATATGTGCATATGTAGTATATATATAAAACATATACTTGGATATGAGAGAACACATAAATATGGCACGACAACAATTTATGAGTGTAGGTTGCCATCATTCATTGTATTTGTATATCAAGTTTTCTATAGTCTTGAAAATTTTCACAATAAAAACATGAAGGAAAATGCTTAGTCTAGTAAATGAAACATTTTGCTTAACCTTATATAAATATCCATTTTCTTTGTCTCTCTGATTCTGGACACTTTTTAATGTTTCTGGAAATAGTTTGAAAGTAAAAAAAAAATTATAAGTGGAAGATGCTAGTAAGTTTATACTTTGGAGGTTATTATATTAGAAAATTTTCTAGGACTGTCTCTAAAATAAAAATTTACCCTACTAATTTGGAATCTAGCATCTATGCAAGAAGTACATATAATAGGAGGTTCATCTATCGTGAGTGATAGATGGGGAAACCCTGAATTAATTCAAATTGAAACAAAGTGCCCACATGATATTTTTCTTTATGAAATCTTAGGCAATCATAGGATTGCACAATTTAAAATGAAGTCTTTTAAATACATCATAATTGGCAATGTTAATTCTAAGTTGCTTGTATATATTTCTGCACTTCATAGGAGAAGCCGAAGACAAGATGTGAGACATGGAAATCCACTGACTCAATGCAGAGGATTTAACCTAAAAGGTAATTAAAAGTGGTCAAACTTGGGAAAGAGTAGCAGTGCTCCATATCATATTTTAGTAAAGGAAATCTGTGATAAATCAAAATGTGTCATTTTAAATAAAGATTCACAAATTAGAGGCTTTTATGTATAGTCATTAAAAGTTAAATATTATTTATACGTATACTAAGATTTATGTAAAAGAAAAGTCCAGGAACACAGATATCCTTGGATATGTTACTTGGTAAGTCTTTCACAAAGATAATTATTATAGATTTTTCTAGCCATTATTTCCTTAATGAAGAAATAGTGTACTTTATTTTTGTTTACCACTGAAGAAAAAACATCTTATTTATTTTTTCCTGTGATAAACAGCATTACAGAATTTACTATTTTAACCATTTTAGAGTGTACAGTTCTGTGGCAAAAGTATATTGACAATGTTGTACAACGAGTACCACCATCCATCACTGAAATTTTTCATCATCCCAAAGTTAAACTCCATACCCATTAAACACTAACTCCCTATTCTCTCTTCCCCACCTTGTAGCAGCCACTGTTCTAATTTCTGTCTCTATGAATCTAAATATTCTAAATATCTCATGTAAGTGGAACCATACAATATTTGTCCTTTTATGACTGGCTTATTAGCCTAATGTCTTCTTCAAGATTTCCTGGGTGGTTCAGTAGTAAAGAATCTGCCTGAAATTTAGGAAATGCAGGTTCAGTCCTTGGATTGGGAATATCCCTGAGAGAAGGAGATGGCAACCCAGTCTAGAATTCTTGTGTGGGAAATCCCATGGACAGAAGGAGCCCAGCAGTTCACTAGACAACAACAGTGTCTTATTTAGGGTTCATTCATGTTGGAGAAGGCAATGGCAACCCACTCCAGTGTTCTTGCCTGGAGAATCCCAGGGACAGGGGAGCCTGGTGGGCTGCCGTCTCTGGGGTCGCACAGAGTCGGACACGACTGAAGCGACTTAGCGGCAGCAGCAGCATGTTGTAACATTGTCAGAATATTTTTCCTGCTTAAGGCAAAAATGTAACGCATTGTGCGTGTGTGTGTGTGTGTGTGTGTGTGTGTGTGTGTGTGTGTGTGTATCCATCAAGGAACACTTGCACTGCTTCCAAATTTTGGCCATTACGAATCATCCTGCTCTGAATTTTACAGTTTACAGCCATACCATATACTTTCAGCAGTCCGGCCATGTGTCTTACGATTAATCTAATTCCTTTCTTCCCATCCTGACATGAAGACATTATGTTATAATTTTTCCACTGAACCCCTCCCTCCATCTCCACCCCACCAGCAGAGAGACCTTCCTCGAGGCTTACCAAGGTGCTCTAGAGGTTCTGTAGTTCACTGTTAACACAGACTCCTGTCGCTAACCTTTGTGAGCACGGGCCTTTTTATTTTTATTTAAATAATGACATTCTTGTCACTAACTACACAAACCACAAGAAGAAAATTAAGACACGTTTTGCCTAATTGTTTCATATATCTAACTGAGGGAATAAATCCAGATTACTATTTCTCTGTTTGCTGAGTATTTTATAAATCTGTGTGTCAGTTCCCACTTATAGTAGCAATAGTCATCGTGGTAAGAGTATTGGCAACAGAGGTCATGATAAACAAACATCAGTGTTGAGTTTTGTGTCAAAACCTGAGCTAAGTGCTTTTAAAATAGATTATGTCACTTACTGCTCAAGAAATTATTCTAAAGTCAGATCTATTCCTACCCATACTTTATGAATGAGGTTTCTGCCATGTCTAACCTACCACATAACTATACTGAATACTCTTCCTAATGTAAGAATTTAAGTATAACAATGTCTGAAAATAACTGTTTTAGAACCAAGTAAAACTGAAGCACAGAGATGTTAAATAACTTCTCTAAGGTTATACAGCTGGTAGTGATAAAGTCAAGATTTTACCTCAGGTATCTCTGAGGTCAAAGATTATTTTCTCAGCCATGACATCCCACTGTGGCCACACCTTGCTTTCCGCCTTTTCCCAGTGTTTCTGAATTTCATCTACACCACACTGAGTGTGGCGTTTAGGGGTGGGATGAACCTGGCATTGGTATTGCCTGGCACTTGCTAACTCTTTGCCTAGGATACATTTTTTCATAACTCACAGCCTATGAAAGCTGAGAAAATGTAATTCACACAGATGTTGTAATAATTAAATATTCAAGGTGATATTAAGTGCATTCCTTGGTGTAAAATAATTATTTCTCTCTTTTTTTTTAAAGTAATTCTTGAATAAACATTAATGCCCTTATATCTTTCTCTCCTTCGTTTTAGGTTAAACACAATAAACAATGTATAAACCTGTTAACTAATTAAGACTGCCTTTGGGCTTTGCTTTAGTTGCTCACAATTTTATAGAGAAATAAACATTTATATAAGGGAATATGATCCAAATTCCATTGCTTCTCTCTCATTTTATTTTTGCTCTTTAGCATACAGAAATGCAGCTGAAATTGTTCAGTATGGAGTGAAAAATAACACCACTTTTCTTGAGTGTGCCCCCAAGTCTCCACAGGCATCTCTCAAGTGGTTGTTACAGAAAGACAAAGACAGGAGGAAAGAGGTGAGTAATGCAGGGCCAGCAATCAATCAATCAGGGCTTTGAAAGAGCATTAAATCACCGTCCCTCAGTGAGGCACAGATCAAACAAAAAGGAAGGACATATGAACATCCTTTAATGTCTTTGGGATGACAAGTGCCACCTTCTTTAAAATCCTTTGTCCATGAAGTTGATGGATTAATTAGAAATCCTATCTGCTTGCTCACCTCTATAACACAGTGATTAAAGCAAGAGCTTGCACACTCAGATGGGGGTACTGATGTGAGGAAGCATTTGTAAAAGAAACAAGATGTGCGCAAATCCAGAAGCCAAGTTCTCACACAACAGCACCTTTGTGTGATTCACAAGATAAAAGGGGCTTTTGAAAAAGTTCCATTTCCCTCAACAAGAAATTCCACTTAACTATAACCTTTATGATAAAGAGCATTTTTCTGCTGTGTGGTAATGCTTCCATTGCTTTATTATTCATAACTCTTGGGGTTTTGTTTACAGGTAATGTGTGGAATCATTATTTATGGGACCAGTGCCTTGATTAAGTGATAGGTAAAAATAAAAGAAAAAAACCTTAACTTTCAAATGAAAGGACACTTGTATTAACCTTTCACTGATTATAAAGAGCGGTTTTAAAAGGAAAACATTGTAAAACACCATAGAGTGAAATGTTATAAATAATGAATTCCATAATATTGATGTCACATTGTCCTAACTAACGAAGGGATAAGAAGAAAAATACATATGTGTATATAAAGCCTTAAAGTAGCTGAAACTACAGTGGTGTTAGCAGTACGTCACAAAGCGTGATTGAGGGAAGGGAAGAACAGAGCCTTCGGCACTTGGGTGTTTTCTGTTGCACAGTTTCCATACTACATATTAGGTTAATGAGAACTACATAGAATGGATACAGTCCTAAGCAAAGCATTGCATCAGAATTACTAAAGTAGATGTTGGCTCTTTTTGAGGAAATGATTTCCAACTCTCAGACCTGCCTATTCAAAGATGTTATGAGCTGTTTAGGAAATTTTGTGTTCCCTGTCACAGGAATATTAAATCATAAGCTGATGACCACTTGCATAAGATGAGACTTAAATATCTGGGGAAAAGATGGGCTCAGTGGACTTCAGGGCCCCGTCTTGCTGCAGAATTTCATAAAATTTTTTAAATATTTTCATTAATAAAAATATTGAGGCTTGTTTTGTTGCTGTCTATCATCAAATTAGTCTTGAAATATCTGCAGTCTAATTAATTTTAAATTGTTTGGAATGGATGTGGAGCATAAGAATGTTTGCCTTATAGACTACTCTGGGGTAGAAGTCATAATGTATGATGGTGATGATTATCATACAGGAATGGAACTCTTAGGCTTGAACATGTCATGTGGACATGAATCATCCTTCCAAAGAAAGTCTGTATATGTGTATGTGAGTTGGAAAGCCACAACTCAAACAGGGGTTACCTAACATAGATAAAATGCTGTTCTTTTATTCAGTGGAAAGTTCAGTGGAAAAATATGTAATGGATGAATGTAATTTCTATTGTGTAGAATTAAAACATGCAAATATATACAAGCTTGAATACATGTCACAAAAATTAACAGATGAAATTTAAAAAAGACTGTACCTTGTGTTTTATCTCTTTCATGATACTAATAATGTTTTATTTCAGAAGTTTCAAAAATGTGGAGACTATTCTCCCAAACTCAAAAACAGAAGAATATTATAAGATAATGAAAAACCTTAACCCTAATTGTGAAAATCTGGTCCATCCAGAATTTAAGCAGAGCACATTTCCACTCACTATCACTTTATTTGAATAATCTATTAATATTTAATTAAATTTATCTTAATTCTTCCTCAGTAGAAGGAAATGGCAACCCACTCCAGTACTCTTGCCTGGAGAATCACATGGAGAGAGGAGCCTAGCAGGCTACAGTCCATGGGGTCGCAAAGGGTCGGACACGACTGAGCGACTTCACACACACTCACACACAATTTAGGCAAACATACACATATTTCTCACATTGATGATGTGTAAATACTGAACTATTATTTTTTTAGTAAGACAAGTGGTAAGAACTTTCAGAGAAGAATGCAGATAGCTCATATTGAAGAGCATGAAGACTAAAAGCCCTCCTCTCCACTTCAGTACTCATCTCCACTTCTCAGGGTATAGGTGCTAAGAATTATATATTCCTCCCACTAGTCTCCATCATTTTCCTATTTTCCTCTCTTTCCTTCTTTGTATCTCTTTCTCTGTGAGACACACTCTCACACATTTCAGTATTAGTACGTATGGAGCTACCTTATTTCTCTTGGCTGTATAGTACCTTTGCTAAAGCTGTCTACTGATTACATTATTTCTTGTTTTTCCTCTTATCAAAAATATCAGGTAGGGACTTCCCTGGCAATCCTGTGGTTAAGACTCCATGCTTCCACTGTAGGGGGCATTGATTCAATTGGGGAACAAGGATCCTGCATGCTGTATGGTGTGGCCAAAAAATAATTTAAATTTTTAAAAATTCATGTGAGTGAATATCTGCATGTTAGTTAGACCATGTATTCTATATAAATTCTTATAAATAAAATATCTGCACTGAATCTTATATATAAATATTAATGAATATTATCAAATTAGCCTCCAAAATTTTTCTCAATTTCATGCAAATAGAAAAGAGTCTCTTTTTATTTCTGTATGCATTTATACATTATTTAAACTATTTCTAAGGCATATTAAACCTTTAAAAATTGAATGAACATAAAAGTTTTGCTTTATATGTTTCAGTCCTTTTTCTTAATCTTTCTTTTCTAGTTCTGTTCTGTTCACATTTCAATGCTATATTTTTCCTTTTGTGCTTTTGTATGTGAGTTACTTTTTATCTAAAACAACCTATCTTTGGTTTGTATTTCATTAATAATAAAATATGTATTTATATAGAAAGCTATCATTTAGAAAAACATTTCACATTCATTCTATTTTTCTTTGGGTCAAATTTCTTTCCCTCAGTGAAAGAGCATTCCTGAGTATATATATGAAGGAACTACTTACCACTTAGGTTTTTGTGTGTTCACTGATAATGCTATAGCTGGCCCTGTAAGGAAATGGATTTCAGAATTTAGCTTACATCCAGAAAATAATATTTTTTCCAGCGAAAGCCTGTAAAATAATTAAATATTCACCTCATAGCTTCTTATTACTTTTCCTTGGAAAGTAAAATCACTTGGAGTACTTATAATAAGTTCCAGCTTATTTTTAGTCATTCTTTGTGTTACATAATTGGAAAAACCTCTTGATAATGTTTAGAACTCTGCCTTAGCTTATACAATTATTACTTAGAATATTCATTCATTCATTGAAAAAAGGTTAAGGTCAACGATTTAATTATGGCTTCATGTTCTTAATAAGTGAGTATTTTTGTTACAATGAAAGGCAACAACTACAGGGTAAAATAGATAGTTGAAACTGTGAATTTCATATATATATGTTGTCTGTAATTTACATTCTAGAAACATGCAAAACTCTCACTTAGATGTGAATAAACTACTTCTACCCAAAGGGAATGCACTTTAAGCTATTTGGGACAATATGGGTGATACCTTTACTTTCTCTTTAATACATTCAGTACCCCTGAAACCAGATCTCCTGTGCAAAAATAAAAATAAAGAGGCAATGTAATTTGCCAAAAATGTGTGTCCACTAAGATGGAAGTTAATTAGTACTCAATACTTTTGTAAAACTTATGAAATTCTTTTTACAAGTCACACCTTTTAGCATATATAGAGTTGGATTTCAGAACTCTGATATCTCTGTTTTAGGTCAAACTGAATGAACGGATCATAGCCACTTCACAAGGACTCCTTATCCGCTCTGTTCAGGATTCTGACCAAGGACTGTATCACTGCATTGCAACAGAAAACAGCTTCAAGCAGACCATAGCCAAAATCAACTTTAAAGTTTTAGATTCTGAAATGGTGGCAGTTGTTACAGACAAATGGTCTCCATGGACCTGGGCCAGCTCTGTAAGGGCTTTACCCTTCCATCCGAAGGACATCATGGGGGCTTTCAGCCACTCAGAAATGCAGATGATTAATCAGTACTGCAAAGACACTCGGCAGCAGCATCAACAGGGAGAAGAATCTCAGAAGATGAGAGGGGACTACGGCAAGTTAAAGGCTCTCATCAATAGCCGGAAAAGTAGAAATAGGAGGAATCAGCTGCCAGAGTCATAATGTTGTCTTAAATGGGGCTTATGTTTCCATTAACAAAGGTTTGTCTTCAGTGATCAAATTTTTAGCAAAGAATCTTGTGCTTTACCCGTGGGAAATTCCTGAAGAAGGTGGTTGCTCACTGAGAAAGGTGAATGTTACATGAACTGAAATGAGTATGCATTTTCTTGTATGATATTGACAACCCTAGACATGTCATGGTCCTCATGGTGCATAGAAATATTTAACTTAACCTAGATTTTATTTATATCTTTATGTACCTTTTCTTCAAAATCAATATGGCGGCTAAGAAACTAGAATTGTTACATCCCTTAATTGAAGGAGGGCTATAACCTGAGATCTTCCATCCTTGCTTTAAGGATTTAGATTTGTAATTGACAGTCATCTGTATACAAAAAGAAATGCCAAGTTCACAATTTTTACATAGTAAAAGTGAAATAAATGCTTGTAACAGAGTCAAAAGAAATGTAGAATAAAAAGACAATAAAAGTTGCATAAAACACTAGCAGTTCATTAAAAGATAATATGGAGTTTATGTGCTTCCAGTGAAATATGGTATTAGTTATTTTTACGATGGCAAAAATTGTCAATTGCTGATATCCGTCACTGATCTGATCTCTGTTCCTTTATTTTAGGAAGATAAAAGGAACCCTCACCAATAATATCTGACTGGAGTTATGTCAGTGAAGCTTTTAAGTTTATATTGTCACATAGTCATCTTCCAAACAAAAGCACTTTCCTTTTTGGAAGATATTTAAGTTATTTTAGGCTCAGAGAATATAATCTTACACACTTTAATCGATTAATATGTTTATTCTAATTTTGTAGTTTGCATGGCAAGTTAAAAAATATAAGAAGAAAAATTTTTGAAATACCAAACTTGTATATGAGGTCTAAAACCATCAAAATGGGAGAAAAAAAGAAAAACAAGGTAAAAAAAAAAATTTTATTGACAGAAGATTATTAAAAATATTACTAATTTTTAACTTCAGTAATTGATTTCATTGATTAGCTTACTTTTGTTTACCAACCTCAGATACCATTGGAGAAGGCAATGGCACCCCCACTCCAGTACTCTTGCCTGGAAAATCCCGTGGATGGAGGAGCCTCGTAGGTTGCAATCCATGGGGTCGCTAAGAGTTGGGCACAACACAGCAACTTCACTTTCCCTTTTCACTTTCATGCATTGGAGAAGGAAATGGCAACCCATTCCAATGTTCTTAGCTGGAGAATCCCAGGGACAGGGGAGCCTGGTGGGCTGCCGTCTATGGGGTCGCACAGAGTCAGACACGACTGAAGTGACTTAGCAACTTAGCAGCAAATACCATTATGGAATTTTAAGTCACCAATTCTTTTTTTTAACGCTCTTTTGTATATGCTGGAGAGACACTTATGTTATGGAGAAGTGAAAAACTTTCTAATTTGAGCAAAAATAGACATACTTTATTTTAAAAGAATGTTGGTACATCATATTCACTGGTATATAAATACAAATGTGGTAAGTCTGTGATGAATAAAATAATAATATTATTATATACTTGGATCCTGTGTTTAGAGTAATTTAACATTCATTTTTTTATTCCAAACACCAATTAGATGAGAGAAGTATAAAATTTTCTTCATATCCTCATATTTCTTTTAAAAATACAACTTTTGCTGTTTTGTTTTACATTTAACAATTTCCATGTTTCCAGGTGCAAAGAGAAATTATGTAATATACCTAATCAAAATCTAATACAAAAGTTTTATTTGTAGTTAACAACCCATAAAGAAAGTAATCAAGATAAATATATTACTTTTTTAAGCACTATAGTATAAAATGTCAAGAACTAAAATCATTGTTAAAATAAATCTAATCACTTATCAGAATCTAAGAATATGAGTAACTTATTTAAATGGTAAATTATGATATTACAAGGGGAGGCCTCAATGGAGCAAAAGTAGCAGTAACAAACACAACATAAATAATGTTTCTTCAAAAAGAAAGGTATTAATAAAAGCTATTGTTCCAAATGTGTATATGAGTCTAAAGTAGCCTCTAAAGAAGTTTATTATACAAATAGTTCTTTATTTCCACTCTACACGCACAAATAGAAATGTGTATAAAGCTGAAACCATCTTCTGTGTTTGTGGTCAATCTATTCTATGTACAGAGTTAAAAGTAAAATTGTTTTAGACTCAGAGGATAAAGTAAATTATACAGGTCCCCTTGCTTCATGTAAACGCAAAGTGATAGACAATAAGGGTGTTTAGTTTTATAACATTATTTGTGCTATTTAATGCCTTCTGCTTTAAACATTATTACATTGTATATACTTTTATCACTTTACTTTTAAAATTATAGAGACCCTTCTTGAACAAAACTGCCAAATGTAAAGAAAATTTTCTTTCTCAAAAATATTGTTAACACATACTAAATGTTGGTGGCTGACTGGTTGATTTTACTTTTGTAGTTTGACAGTTCAATGACTTGATGTGTTTTTCATTTGTATTGTACATAAAATTTCCTAGAAGTGCACTTTTTTTTCAAAGTGTAGGTTTGTGAATAGATTTTAGCATGATGAAACTGTCATTACAGTGAATGTTCACTCTGTTTAAGGAAATGTAGTTAGCATAGTAATATTTAATTGGATATTGAAGAAATCATGTGCCTGGCAAAATAAAACATACTGAATTCCCCAAGATGTCTTTAATTTCCTTTTTAATGTTGAATTTATAATTTCTTGTTGATATGATAGAATCTGCTGACTCTTAAAATTGTTCTTATTTTCCCCATTTATTTATTTGTGTGTGTATGAAAGTAATGCATCTGGATATTTCAAAATTTCCAGTAGGATATACTTGAAAACTTTCCTTGTACCTCTGTCTCTCATTTATGTAAGTCCTGCCCCACAAGCACCCAGTATTGTCAGTTTTTGTGTATATTTCCATGATACGTTATACACAGCAAGCAAATTCATATTTGTTTTCTCTTTAAGAGGCATTTTATATCCACTCACATCTGTGGACAGTTATTCAGATTTGTGTCTACAGTTGGAGGGAAGAAAAGTATAGTTTATAAATGCTTGGGTTTGGAGCCAGACTGCTAGAATTTGAAGTCTTATTATGGGAAAATTGCCAAATCTCTTTATTCTATAAAAATATTCCAATCAGGGTTGGTTTCATGGGTGTTAGACTTGTTCAGTCACACATATTTCTGTGGTCAGAAGGATTCATACTTAGTTTAATGCCCTGTTGTCACCTCCTTGAAATTCTTAATAATTTTAAATAAGGAGCCCTGAATTTTCATGTTGTACCAGACCCTGCAAATTACATAGCCAATCTGATTCTATATGTTCATAATTTCTAGCAGTCTGTACCAAGTAAGGAGGGACCTCATTCAATTTAGTAAAGACAAACATATAAGTTCCAAAGTCCAATACTTAATTCTTTCCTCCTTTTTCTCAATCTTCACCATAGTGTCCCTAAATGTCAAGTAGCCCTCTGTATGACTTCAGAGGTAAATTATTGCTGGGAAATCAGTTCTCATGTCATCACTCAGTCGTGTCCAACTCTTTGTGACCTCATGGACTGTAGCCTACAAGACTCCTCCATCCATGGGATTTTCCAGGCAAGAGTACTGGAGTGGGTTGCCATTTCCTTCTCCAATTCTAGCATTTATTAATTAAAATTATTATTAAATATAAAAATTGCTATATTTGATAAGTACTTATTTTATTATATTTATTTATAGTGTTTGCCCAAATTAATACCTGTAAAGTGTTAGGGCAGAACTTATATAATAAGTGTTCAATAAATATCTTAACATTTTATTTATTTTGAAAGTACCCTATTGCTGCAACAGGAAGGAATATTTCAGTTGTGTCCTTTGACAAGTTAAATGCCAATCATCTAGGCCGGGAGCCTGTAGTCAGTAGATCAGATTACACCTTACCAGGGAAGACTTTAAAGTGAGGGGAAGGAAGCCACAGGGAAAAGAAAAACTATAAATAAAAATAATCTCCACAAATCTTTCAAGCTGATGATTTTGAAAGTGAAAAAAAAAAAAAAAGTGAAAAGCGAAGTTGCTCAGTCGTGCCAGACTCTTTGCTACCCTATAGACTGAGCCTACCAGGCTCCTCTGTCCATGGGATTCTCCAGGCAAGAATACTGGAGTGGGTTGCCATTTGAACTACTCCCTAATTGCTTCATTTCTCAGTATCTTGCTTATATTTGAATTTAAAATTATTTTTTTAATCAGTGCATTTCTTGTAAAGTTAGTATTTTTCTTTGATGCTTTATATTTCATACCTAATTTTTAAGAAACTAAGAGAATCACCATTTCCTGTATTTACTCTTCTGGCTATAAAGAGAGCACATCACAGCTTTGTTTTGCAGCACAGTCAAGTCCATTGAAAGCTTTAATCTAGACAAGTAAATAAACAGATTAAGTAAAATGGTTACTTAACAAGTGGCATTGAGAATTTCTTTGAATTTTATGCATGGTAACAAAACTCTGGAAGACTATTGTGAAAAATAACTTCCTTATAAGTGTTTGTCCCCCTGTCATTTTATCCAGTCACCTTTTGCACGGGAATACAAGCCCCTCTGCAAAGTTGAGACCAGTTGCAACAAATTTTGTGTATGTGCCATCGAGTGAACTTCATTGTCAATGAATTGTTTTTCCTAGTGGGCCTCTCGTATACATTTCAATTTTTATAATTTCATAACTTTACTTTCTTGGTGCACAGACACTGAGAACTGGAAGAACTAGCTCCAAAATAAGAAAATTCCATCTTCACTCTACTGACTAATGCATTTGTCCGTTTACCTCATAACACAATACTTTCTACCCAGTCTGAATTGTGTATTTCTCAGAGCTATTATGTTGCCATGTGTGAGTGTTACTTAGATAAAGTGCTATTGAAGAATGTGATTATAACAAACACATTAAAACTCTTTATTCTTTGTAAGGTTACCTCTCAAACCTCAAGTGCAAATGTGGGGTGCATTATATTCCTTAAGTGATTTTTTCCTCTGAATTATTTATATAAAAATGTCATCCAAACATTTTATGAAATCAAAAGCATAATGACTTCTGCATAGCCAAATGGATATGTGAGGGAATTATTATAAAAATCAAAGACATTCTTATTGTTTCTCTGAATATTTTTCAATATACATACAGTCTTTGGCTCATAAGGGGGTACAATAAGATGAAAGTGATTTCCTACTTTTTAGACCTTTTCAAAATGTCATTTTTACAATTCTATGTAGGAAAAGAAATTATAACCTCTTGTTTTATTATTTCCCCCTTTATGTGGCTTGAGGGGTGGAGAGGGTATGATTTATAATCAACTTCGCATCTCTGCCGCACCATAGCTCATCAAACAAAGAACTTAGGACCTCCATAGCACCTCTGAGTTGAGAATTCACAGTTGTAAACTGTGGTTTGACGTTGAGTCAGCTTGACTCATGAATAGGAAAAGCGACCATTGAAAACAAAATAACAGGAGGTACTATCCAGGCCACATCTGCCTGAGACACTCACTGAATTCCCAGTGATATTTGTACAAATGCAGATGTGTGTGTGTCGTATCCACAGATTATGCATGTTGAGATCCACGAACCAGCTATATTCATTTTTTTTTATTTCAAAATGAATCTCAGTTTCTGCTTCAAGTTACCATTCCAACTCCTCCACTAAAAATGATATAGCCGGCGAATGTTATGTCTTTCTTGATGAATTGCTGTTTTCTCTAAAATTGGAATTATAGTAATACCTTTCACATCCTGTAGTTGTGAGAATTAAATGAGTTAATACATGAGGAATTCTTATGGTCTGACACATAGTCAAAGCTCAAGAAGTGTATGCTATTATTTTTTCCATCAGGAGAGCAAAACTATTTTAAGTATTTGAACTTTAGTCCCTCTTTTACCTCAGATTATATCTAAACGGTTAAACTGATAATTGATGCCATTTATCTATATTAGCGTCTGTGGTGGCAGCATTTTTCTTCCCTGTTTTAAACTTTTTATGGGAGTATAGTTGTTGTTGTTGTTGTTTTACCATGTTGTGTTAGTTCCTGCTGTACAGCAAGGTGAATCAGCTCTGTGTATACACATATCCCCTCTTTTGTTGATATCCTTCCCCTTTAGGTCACCATGGAGCACTGAGTAGACTTCCCTGGGCCACACAGTAGGTTCTCATTAGTTACCTATTTTACACATAGTAGTGTATATATGTCAACTGCAGTCTCCCAATTCATCCCATCCTCTTCTTCCCACCTTAAGTTTGTATCTGTAAGTATCCATAAAGTTGTTCTCTATATCTGTCTCTATTTCTGCTTTGCAAATAAGTTCATATGCATCATTTTTGTAGATTTCAATATTATACATTTAACCAATATTTTGAATATAATATTGTAATATAAATAATATTTTAGATTTGTGTTTCTCTTTCTGACTTACTTCACTCTTTATGAAAGTCTCTAGGTCTATCCAGGCTTCCCTGGTGGCTCAGCTGGCAAAGAATCCACCTGCAATGCGGGAGACCTGGGTTCAATCCCTGGGTCAAGAATATCCCCCTGGAAAAGGGAAAGGCTACCCACTGCAGGATTCTGGCCTAGAGAATTCCGTGGACTGTATAGTCCATGTGGTTGCAGAGAGCTGGAGATGACTGAGCAACTTTCACTTTCTAAATCTGTACCCACATCTCTGCAAATGGTACTGTTTTGTTCCTTTTAAAAATGTGGAACACTTCATAAATTTCCGTGTCATTTTCTATTGAACTTTTGCCGACAGTTCATAACTGTCCTCTGCTCTGTCTCTTGCTGCTGAGACAGTCTTTCAGAGCAGGTGAGCTTTCCACTACATCCAAACACACAAAGAGGAATTTTCAGCTCTTCCTGCACTGTTCTGGAAGATGAGCCAAAGTCCACTTACACTAAAACCACTAGGAACTGTGTATACGTGCGTGTTACTTTCCCTTACAGGATGCCGTTCCTTCTCAGGACACACACCTAGATGCGAGGTAGAAACGCAGAACTCATAGCTCTGATTGCTCACCATCTCTTCCCCTCAGCTCACCCTTCACTGCCGTGGCCACTGACAACAAAGATGAATCATTAAATATCTCCCATGAGCTCGACGAGGAGATTTCACCCTGTGACACTCAAGACCCTCTAATGGAAATTTGAAAAGCTATGCAGCCCAGAGTACATTTCTACATTAACCTCTCTATTGTTATTTTAAGTAGCTGAAAGGACATGGTTACAATAAGATATGAATTTTTACATTTTAAAATGAAAGTTATATTACTTTTATTATTGTCTAAAATGACAAAAATAAAATCAAAACATAGAATTTGATACCCACCATTTTATTTTTATTTATTTTTTTTTTTTTTTCGTGACTTCATTGTGACTTTACTGAGCATGGAACAAACACCAGTTAGAGGAAGCAGAGAATCAGGATTTTGACGGCAAGACTTGAGCGCGAAACACACTCCATTTCCTGGAAGCAGAGTCCTGGGCAGACCCAGATAAGACACGTCCATGACAGTTAGGGGCCGTGTCTTTACGAGAAGTTCTGGATGCTGGCAATGATGTTTTATCTGAGACATTTATGGACACGTTCCACTTTTGTGTTTGATGGAGAAAGCTCTGAAAGTGGCAGGTTTTCATGACTGAAAAATGGCCTATTTAAGCTCAAAACGTTTGTGCAGAAATAATGTGATGTCTGATGTGGCATCCCTGAGCCACCCTGGAATAGAGGCAACCCATAAAACACAGAAAAGGAAAAAGAGGACGGAAGCTAACCTCCGAGGCTGTTTCTGGAGTAGTTTGTTTTCTTAAAAGAAAGGAGAGCAAGGGAGGGAGCAGGGAAAGATAGGAGGAGACAGAAAAAACCTGGACGCCCTGGTGGTACACATGGTCCGTCGTCACTGTGTAAAGGCTCAGGACGGACATGGACACACTGCTGTGTTTCACATGGAGAACCAGCAAGGACCTGCTGTCCAGCACAGGGAACTCTGCTCAATACTCTGTAATAAGCTTATGGTCACCAGGGGGAAGGATGGGGGAAGGGTTAGTTAGGGAGTCTGGGATGGACATGGACACACTGCTGTTTTATTTTTAAATCATAAAGAATAAGCTTTTTTAACAAATTTTAAATGATTCCTATTTTCCATATTCCTATTTCTATTCTATTTGCTTCACACAATTTTATGCTACTATAACAAGGTTTATATTTTCAAAACTTTAATTACCAATATCTAAATCTTATTGAAAGTATCACATGACCCTACGACTCTAAGTAATAATATTTTTCTTTTAGATTAAGTTAAAATTATAAACTGTCAAATTTGATCAAAGAATACAAACCCACTCCAAATTTTGAAAATCACTAAAAAAATCTTGAATGAAGATATATATGAGATGAATGTAGCAGCTTTTTCTTTCTGAATCATGTTTGAATTCATATTGGCAAAGAAGGCAAACTATGTGTTTGGCAACTCCCAGCATCAACAGATAGTGGCATGAAACTATCACAATTATACCCTCTTAAAGATAACTACTGAGCATTTTTCTGGGAGAATTCCTATGAGCCTAAAGGTGCACACTATACATAATTATCTGCTTTATTCATAGGCTCTGCTGAAGGTATTAGTCTGTTTTATAAATTGGCAATACAGAATCTAGTGCATTTAGTTACTTTCCTTGAGTTAAATAATTTTCTAAAGAACACAAAGTATAAAGAGTTTAGATCCAAACTTAAAGTATCTTCCATGTCTCATTACCTAGAATCTCACAAAGAAGTCTTTCCACTACGAAAACAATCATATACAACAGCCTTCATAGTATAACTTATAGGACACTAGGTAACACTGAGCCCAGGCCATGGAGTCAAAATGCCTAGATTAGATATTCTAACTTACTACCACCTAACTTTACAGGTCTGAAATCATTATGATAATACCAATCTCATGAGAAAGTCAAGATCAAGATACTTCATGTAAAGTGCTCAAAACTGACTTGATGTAATGTGAATACAGGTAGTATTAACTATTTTACTACTATGTTTTGATACTGGTAATATCATTTATTAATTCTTTCACCAAATATTTATTGAGCACTTACTATATGTCTGGCAGTATTTTAGGCTTTGAAAGTGTCAGTCAGTCAGTTCAGAAGCTCAGTCGTGTCTGACTCTGCAACACCATGGACTGTGGCATGCCAGGCTTCCCTGTCCATTACCAATTCCTGATGCCATCCAACCATCCCATACTCTGTCGTCCCCTTCTCCTCCTGCCTTCAGTCTTTCACAACATCAAGGTCTTTTCCAGTGAGTCAGTTCTTCATATCAGGTAGCCAAAGTATTGGAGCTTCAGCTTTAGCATCAATCCTTCCAATGAATATTCAAGACTGATTTCCTTTAGGATGGACTGGTTGGATTTCCTTGCTGTCCAAGGGACTGTCAAAAGAGTTTTCTCCAACACTTTCAGAAGCATCAGTTCTTCGGCACTCAGCTTTCTTTAAAGATCAACTCTCACATCCATACATGACTACTGGAAAAACCATAAGTTAACTGGACGGACCTTTGTTGGCAAAGTAATGTCTCTGCTTTTAATATGCTGTCTAGGTTGGTCATAACTTTTCTTCCAAGGAGCAAGTATCTTTAAATTTCATGGCTGCAATCACCATCTGGAGTGATTTTGGAGCCCAAGAAAATTAAGTACCTTACCATTTCTATTGTTTCCGCATCTGTTTGCCATGAAGTGATGGGACTGAATGCTATGATCTTAGTTTTTTAATGTTGAATTTTAAGCCAGCTTTTCCACTCTCCTCTTTCACTTTCATCAAGAGGCTCTTTAGTTCTTCTTTGCTTTCTGCAATAAGTGTGGCGTCATCTGAGGTTATTGATATTTCTCCCAACAATCTTGATTCCAGCTTGTGCTTCATACAGCCTGGCATTTCACATGATATACTCTGCTTATAAGTTAAATAAGCAGGGTGACAATATGCAGCCTTGACGTACTCCTTTCCCAATTTGGAACCAGTCTGTTGACAAAGCAACATCCTTGTTGTTGTGGAATTTACTTCCTAGATGGAAAAGACAAAACAGACACACAAATAATTATGTAAAACTTAGGCTGAGATAAGTTCTATGAAGGAAATTAACTGTGAAAAAAATCATGCAAAGATCAGGGGAAAGGAATATGTCCAGCTGAACAAGAAGCCAGTAAAAGCTCAAGTGCAAAAACAATTCTGGCAGATTTGAGGAAGAAAATAAAACCTGAGTGGCTCGATCCAAGTGAAAGAAGAGGAGTCAAGTATTAAACTGTACCCCAAAGGCAGAGAAACCAAGTCACATGGGGCCTGATGACCATAGGGGGAAGTTCAGGCTTTATTATAAGAAATACAAAAGTCATGAAGGCAAGATGCTACATGAGTGATTTACATTCAATACAAAGCATCCCTGGCTGTATTTCAGAGAACTTTTGAGAGCAAGGAATGCAAATAAAGAAAACAGAAAGATCAATAGGAGCCAAACACAAGAGCACATAACTGGTAGATTTAAATATTGACTTTCACTCAGATGTATAAACAACTGGTAATAATTCCTCCTGGAGTGTACTTTTGAAAAAGAAGGCAGGGGTGATATGAGACAGTATTCATGCTCTGAGGTTGAGGAAGACTTGTTGGGATGGTATGTCTCCAAATGGAAAACGGGACACCGAAAGTAGTCAAAGGTGGCTTGTAGAGAGCCCTACAGTTGGTCCTGGAGCTAGAAAATGCAGAAACTGACAGAAAGAGGGATTTATTACTCAGTACAGGGAGGCCTGGCATGCTGCGATTCATGGGGTCGCAAAGAGTCGGACACGACTGAGCGACTGAACTGAACTGAATATCCAGAAGAGGAAGTGACTCAGGTTTCAATACTCAGAATTTAAAGAGTCATGGATAAAATTCCAAGAGCCATTAATGACAATGTTATGTTAATGTTTTAAGACCAGCTGAGGTCACATGGTCAGTGGCTATAAGTAGCAGAAAGTGCAAACAACCTTTACGGATGAGAGTCCACAATAAATAACCTTCCCGAAGATACAGTGCAACATAACTGAGAGACCAGCAGTTTGTAAAGACCAGCTGCCTCAATAACCCATTACTTAATGCTGATTTTATTTACCTGGCAAGTGATACAGTTGCATCCCGCATTTAGAAACAAGCTGTCTAAGTGAGAGAGGACCATTTCGAAAATGGAGTGTGTGGTAAAATATCCTTTTTCAGAAGGGTGAAATTACAATGCAATGTATGTAGATACTCAAATCTTTACTTAAGGCACTGGGGTCAGCATTGAAGCAATGATTCTGGAAATGTTACAGTTCCTCGTAATCGATCCTTCCCCACCTCAGATGACTGCTTTCCTCTGCCATGCTAAAAGGGAAATTAAGTGTTGTTATAAAGACGGGTTCTGGACTGACTCCTTTGAGACAGCTTCTTTGGAGGCTGGCATTGAGGCTTTGAAAATGGAGGGGATTCAGGTGTGTTCTCAGGAACAGAATAATTATGGGTATTTGAGGATAAAAATATTTATGGAAGATGAATTTGAGGAAAGAAAGAAGTAATAAGAGATGTTTGTTTCTGAATAAAGAGCATTCCCTGCACCATCCCTCCCACCGCCACCACTCAAACTACTAGCTGGGTCAAGAAAAAAATACTTATAGCCAGAGACCAGTAGAGGAAGTGCTTAACATTTTCTGAGATTACTAGAATTGGTTTTACTTTTTAAAAAAGTTATCAAGAGAAGTCATAAACCTTTTCTGCAGACTTCCTTACAACACTTTATTCAGGAAAAAAAAAAAAATTGAAATTCTGTGAGGCTTTCTTCCACTTTCCGAGGTTGGCTTATCCGTCTGTGCTGTTCCACTTGACTTATCCATCTGTGTTACAGCATTTACCCATTTATTAACCTTTAATGTCTTATTTTTATCTCTTGCCAGCTACATTGTGGGCTCTTAATCATTTTTTATTCTTAGTATCTAGGACATTCTTAACTACATAGTAGGTGCCTAATAAACACAAAGGGTCATCCCTTTTGGATAGTACATAGTAAATCATTTTGAAGTCTAATATATAATGAAGAGAAGATCAATTCTATATGCTGTAATACAGATTTCAGAATATGAAATTACTGGTTTGAAAATCCACTGTGGTAACTAAACACTTAAGCTTATGATCAATAATTTGAAATATACCCTCTACCTCCATGTGAGAAATAAATAACCCCATCTCAATCCTAGAAGAGAAAGCTAAGACAAATTTTAAATATGTAGTAATAAAAGATGACAAACAACAGTCAAATAATTTATAGCACAAAGGCAACAAGAGGACATGATTAAAATAATCTTCTTTGTTTTTGTTCTATTAGTGTTCAATTAGCCATAAGTCCAATGTTTTCAGTAGTTCATCTAATTTCCTCAGCAGTAATGATTTGGTAGGCATTGTTATATGAATTTTATGGATGCAAAAACAAGCCTAGAGGTTCCACAGCTAGCAAGCATCTAGACTGGGGTTGAAAATGACCTTTACTTTTTGTCCTATACCACTCAAGGAATAGCAGTGGAGAGAACAGAGACGCCACTATATTAACCAGGGACAGTTCCAGGCTGCAGATAGATCTTCAAATGGACTGTGATGAATAGAATTCACATGGCTTACTGTGGGGGAAGAAGGACATTTCTGGAGCCTCAGAAGTGGGAAACCAAATAGATATGCAAAAAAGAATCCATTGATTGATTTTCAGAGTCAAAGGTATGAAAGAACAAAGGTAAAGTTAGACATGTACAGAGTGGAGTAAATGATGAAATAAACATGGTTTGCTCTTTGTTTTGGAGGATATATTTAAGAAGGAAGAAATGAGGGGCAGACATTTACTTTGCTTGATGGATGGATGCCCTGGCTGCTTCTCAAAGGAATTTGAAGTGAGAGGATACCATTAGAGATGGATAAGCTTAACCTTCTAGAAGAATAATTAATATTTATCATTTCTCAATAACTCAGTGGGCAAACTGAGGTTAGGTTTATATTGCATAAGTGTGTCAAAATCAAGAAAGCCGTTGATATTAATATTTAAATGTGGATTAATTGAATAATTGCTGAATGAATTAGAATATTTCCTACCTTGTGCTTTATTTAGTTTCTTATATAAGAGAAGTACTTCTACTTCTGCTGCTACTACCACTGCTATTTATAATGACAATATAGCGAATGTCAATGGGATGCTCAGTAACTTCCAGGTAGTGTTGCTTATATACATTATTCTCTTTAATTCTCATCATCAAACCCAGGAATTATATACTACTATTATTTACCTTCTAACAGATGATGAAACCAAGGCATAAAAATATTAAGAAATTTAGCATTAATAAGAGACTAAGTAGGGTATTCTAAACCATGAAACCCTGTTATATTATAATGTCATTCATAGGTACGCTGTCAGACTCAAAGTGATCTTTAATGTTGGTAACAAATTCTAATAGGAAGTATTAGACCAATATCTATTAGTGAGGACTTCCAGCTTTATTTATAGATATTTATCTCTTTAGATAATATGGCTTCAGCATACTAGAATTTCTAGTAACTACCAACTACACCAACAACAATTGTAGCATCTTAGGACATCACTTTATCACAAGAAAACTCAACGATTAAGATTAGGTTAAAATAACACTCATATGCAGAATTATTTACAATATTTCTGCACATTTTAGTTGATAAAAATCTTTCTGTCAAATTTAACAAATGTTTGGCTCAAGAATTCAAAAATCTAGGGCAAGGGGGAGAAGGCAATGGCAACCCACCCCCAGTGTTCTTGCCTGGAGAATCCCAGGGACAGGGGAGCCTGGTGGGCTGCTGTCTGTGGGGTCACACAGAGTTGGACACGACTGAAGTGACTTAGCAGCAGCAGCAGCAGGGCAAGGGGAACACACTGTCAGGACACGCTGAAACAGAGCCGCAGAATAAACGTTCTTAGTGAAAGCTCTTTCAGATGAGACTACTCTGGGTGAAATGTGTGAGGACAAGTGGAAAGGCCAAGGTGGTCCCGGAGCTGACACACACAACCATTTACAGATGGTAAAACTGAGATCTATAAAGTCACATATATTGTTACTAAGGCTGGTCTTTTATTTCTCAATGTAAGGTTCTTTCCATATTTATATATGACCTAGAGACGTGGTTGTATAGTGCAGAAAAGTGCATATGAGACCAAAAAATTATTCTTTTTTGGCTGTCAGCATCAAATAAGTAAAAACTTGAGTTTCTGGGATTCCAAATGATTGTCTGGATGCTGTTCAGTTGTGCTAACTAGACCAGATTTTCTGGGGTCAGTCTCACTTGGCTTTGTTCAGCTACACATGGCCTCAGTATAAAACAGGGCCAAAATGAAAGAATACACTTTTCCTTAGTCCACATTTTCTACTTGGTAAAAAATGAAGAGCTTCACCCTCAGGGTCACAATGACAACTTTCTCCACTTTTCTCAGCAGTAGTTGAAAAGTATCTTGTCAGCATCACTGTCTGCTTTAACAGCTGCTGGGAGGGGGACAAGCAACCACAGGTGTAGGGCATAGAAAAGTCATCTGAAAAAAATGTTCTTAGAAAGTCCAAGTTTCTCATCTGTTGTGTCTCTCTTTTATAGACAAGCCAGTGTACCATGTACTGACAACCCAACGGATATGCCTCTGGCCTAAATCAACATCACCAGCCCAAGCCCCTTTCTTTTACAACCTCTCCTATATTTCTATCCCCTTGATTCCAGTGCTTCTCAAGCATTAATGAGTGTATGAATCACCTGAACCTCGTTAAGAGGTAAATTTTTCATTCGATAGGATTGTGCTGGAGGGCCGCATTTCTTACCCATTGGTAGGAGAAGCCAGTGGCTACCGGTCTGCAGATCACACTTTTGAGTGGTAAGGCTCTATTTCTTTTATAATTGATAGTTGAGAGGATGAAGGTAGATTTGGGGGAAGAGAAGAGACAATTGATTTCTTTCTCCTTTTCCCACAGGCTTCAGTGAAACAACTGTTTCATTTCTTTGCCAGTCATGACAATCTTCAACTGAGACAGCTGAAGCAGACTTGCCAGTATACAATTTATCTTTGCATACAGTTACCTGTCTCTTTTGTATAATATAGGGACAACATTTCTCCAAGAAACACTGTTTATTTTTCATAGCAATAACTCATTAAATTAATGTGATTTTGTATGTTTATCTTAAAAACAAATGTTATTTTCACCAAGTTATTTTCACCAAGGCTTAATCTGAATTAAGATGGAATTAAAATCAGTGATGTTCTAGTCAAAGTTTTGAGTAGCTCTCCAGAAGGAAAAAAAAAGAAAGAAAACAAAGCCCTTGTGCTGTGCTTAGTTGCTAAGTCGTGTCCATCTCTTTGCGACTCCATGGACTGTAGCCCTCCACACTCCTCTGTCCATGGGATTCTCCAGACAAGAATACTGGAATAGGTTGCCATGTCCTCCTCCAAGGGATCCTCCCAAAAGGGAACCCAAGCCAGATCTCCCACATTGCAGGCCGATTCTTTACCATCTGAGCCACCAGGGAAACCCAACAAAGCCCCTGCTGCTGCTGCTAAGCCGCATCAGTCGTGTCCGACTCTGTGCAACCCCATAGACAGCAGCCCACCAGGCTCCTCTGTCCTGGGATTCTCCAGGCAAGAGCCGTGGAGAGGGTTGCCATTTCCTTCTCCAATGCATGAAAATGAAAAGTGAAAGTGAAGATGCTCAGTCGTGTCCGACTATTAGCAACCCCATGGACCACAGCCTACCAGGCTCCTCAGTCCATGGGATTGTCCAGGCAAGAGTACTGGAGTGGGTTGCCATTGCCTTCTCTGAACAAAGCCCCTAATGTGCAGTATTTACCCATTTCTGTGGTATAAATACCACCACCATGGTTACCAATATGAGGTCACCAGATACAAGACCAGGAGGATATTCATACAAAAGCCTTCAGAACTGGCATAGGAGTCACTAAGAGGCTCTCTAGAAGCAGAGAGTTGAAGCTACAAGGAAGGATGGCATAACTCAAGGAAAATTACAAAGGATGAATAATGCTGATGATCATCTTCTATAGAACTTTTTATCTATATTAAGTCTTACGTTGAATTTATCTTTGTCTCGTAGTTAATTTTGGGTTTGTTTCCCAGACATTAGATCATAAGTCACGTTCTAAATGTCTTTGGTCCTTTATAGTAAATAATTTTTTAAAATAGATGTTGAACTACAAAGAAGGGGAGCATAAAAATTGACTCCATTAAACTCTTCTTGAAGAAAGAAAAAGACTAAGTTTATAGATATAATTTTTATTGAAAAAAATAAGAGGATTCATAGAGTAAATCTCTAAAGTGATCATCTGTGACTTTTAGGGAGAATAGACAGTACTTCCTAAGTTGTGGCTATTATAAGGAAATTTCTGAAACTAAATATAATTTTATCTAAAGACATGAAGCAGCCTTCCAGATTTAAGTTGGAAGAAAGGTGAATGATAGAATCCTGAGAGAGGCACAAGGTAGTTAAGTGTTTGCTTATGAGAAGAGAGATTAAATTTAGTTGAGGAAGCAGAAAACAAACAGGCAATGGAGCCTACACTGGAAGCTAAGGAACAGAATTATACAAGGATCTCTCTTCATATAATTTAAACTCTTAGACAATTAAAACAAAGAATCAAGAGATTGTGAAGAATTATTAAACAAAGTGGTATTTAAGTAGAACTCAGAGACATGCACACCTAAAAATATGGAAATAAATAGAAAGCTTCCGGGTACAATAGTTTTAAAATGAAAGAATAAAATTATATATTAAACTTTTAAAATCTGAATGTTTTATTGAACTGTAGACTTGTCAGTGATCTAGCTATATATGTTTCCTACCTTCACACACACACACACACACATACTCGTACAAACACTCACACACAGAAACACTCTAAAGCCTTATAATTTTAAGTGACTTCTTGAGAATGTTGAGACTTGGCTGATTTATTACAAAAGATAACTGGAAATGTTATCTAATATTGAGGTCAAGGCTATGACTAAAGAGCTTATTTGATAATAAGCCTGGTTGTTTTATCACAGTATCTAAGCAGATGCAGATGTCATTATTTTAGAATGTAAATTATAGTTTTGAATAATCTGTTTGCTCTCATATTCAGCACCTCACTGATCAGCACAGGATACAAATGGAAAAATAGGTATGTGACATCTTTTAGAAGTAAAAGTATCTGCACTGTTATTATCATTGTACTACACTTACAATTATATAGTTTAATGTATCTAACATCTGCTTCTCTAATAATAGTTATGCAGAGGTACAGGTTTAGATCTGTCTTAAGAAAAGTGACTAAAATATGTTCTTAGCTAATGAATGGATAACGATGCTCTCAATTTTATCGCTGTGCAAATGTATCTTTGGATACTGTATTCAGATTACCCTCAAAAGTGCATTTAAGTATCAGATACCACCTAAATGTCAGAGGGAGAAAAACTAGACGACTCTTGGCAGTCTGGAAGAGCAATATTGTCAAAGGTCATCAACAAGTCTGACAAAACAGCCCTCATTAACAGTGTCTGTCAGCACCTCCATTTGGAAGTAATTTGGATATTTGCAGTGACCCCATCAGTTCTGATTGGCTGGGCAGTGACCTTGGCCAGGGTAAAACCTGCTCAGTGTGGCTCAGATACTGCACTGTAGGTGGAATCCAGGATGACAGATGGCAGCAGGGTCAGTGAAGAGGAACTTGTCCGTCACTGCCATTGAGGATGAAGCCGCTCAACAGAGTAGTTCAGCTGGCATGGGAGCTGCGGTTTCTGTGTGCCACAAGAGAATTACCCAAGTTCCTTTATTTTTAAAGAAATGCTATAGTCTCACGATCTCAAGTACATGAGTCTGATGAATCAGTAGGCAAGAAAGCCTAGCTGTTGGAGTTTAGCAATAGACTAGACATTTCAAAACTTGGTCTTTGACTCAGTAACCAAGGTCTGAAAAGTCTTGCTGGCTGTATCTTTATTGTGGATAACTTTCTGACCAAAAACTAGTTCCTATGATACTTTTCTTCATTCTTAGTAACAAACTTGGTTAGTGAAGAGTAGTAACCTTATCCTTCTAGTGGACACAATCTCTTCCTTTTACCTCCCTTACACGCCACAGAATCAATATGAAATATAACTTTGATAATAGAGTATATTAAGTATTCCAAGTGTTAGACTAATGAGGCTATAAAAGCAATTATACTTTGGCAATAATTAACCTTTGAAAAAACAATTTGGATCAGTTTTTGTAGTTTCAGTAGCATTTTTTGAAAAACTAGGGATGGATATGCTATTGAGTGACATGTAGCACAGCGTTTTGATTCTGGGTTCTGAATCTCTATCATTCAAAAAACACAAGACCCAAGATTGATAGGCAAAGGACCTAATAGAAGCACATGAACATCCAGGCAGTATGAACTGATGAATCGGTAAGAAAATACACCCAACTTTCAACCACTCATGGGACATTTAACAATCTTGAAGATGATCTTTTAAGATCTTTTCTACACACTTGACTGCTGACCTCGGGAGTTTTTACTAAATCTTCATCATTGGCTTCTTCCTTGTAATGTTTTTGGACCAAACAGCTAACCAGTCAGCTCCAACCAAAAATGAATAAAAAACAAAACGTAAATTTATTTCAAATAATAATAAAGTATTAATACTCTAATAAAACTGATAGATACTATAGTTAAATTTATTTCCTGCCTTGTGGGTTACTCAGTGTCCATATCTAGTATGTAGACGTGACACCCTGAATCCTGCTTAATAATTAGACATCATGTCCCCTATTTATCCTGGTTTAAAAAGGAGCTTGCTGTCAGGCAAAATACTATCCTGCCCACCCAGACCCTAATATATAGATATTTATGCTTTTGTTATCAATTTAATTTTTTCATTTGGTCATTTCATATATAGCAGGTAAAATCTTCCAAATGGCTTTTAAGATAATACACTATTTTCACTAAAACACTTTGCCTAACTGAATTTGAGATCCTTCCATTTGGGTAGAGCAGCTTTTATAAAAATTGCCTCAACCAGGCTCACTACAGCTAAATTTATGCCACCTGTTTTAATGTGCTATTGTCATGACTGAGAGACTGCATTAAGTAATTAAAAAGCAGGACACATAGTGTCATTTGCTGTAACTGAATCTGCAGATTCAATCAATAGACCCCTGACAGTGCCTAGAACTACAGGATTAGGCAAAACCTGCTGAGGCAAGTCTTGGGTGGACCAAATGGGGTGAATTAATTTGCGACACTATTATGCAGATTTCAGTCTCATTTTAATTAGTCTTAAAACATAGTATAACCCACATTGTTAACAAAACCATCCAAGACAGATTCTGCTTTGCCTTAGAAAAGATTCAAAACAGAACTCAAGATAAAATCAAATAGCCAGTTGAGCCAAAGAAGAAAAGACATTAATCTTATCTGCTTTTCTAAGGCATGGTTTATCTCCTGAAGAAGAGCTGAACCTTGTGATTGCTGCAAGCTTTCTTATTTTCTGCAGACTAAAGAAAAAAATAGCCATTATTTAATAAGTGTAAACACAATTTATTTTATTTGCGTTTTTATAGGTCTACTAGTGAAAGGGCCGGGCAGCTGTTGTTTGCTAAATTGTCATTTGTTGGGTTAAAAGTTCGTCTTACTCATCTAGAGTATGGTCACTGCTCAGGAATCAGATAACACACCAGAGCTACATGTTATATGGATCATAGAATTTGTTTTGGATCAGTTTCCTTCCAGATGCTAAAATCTGGTGTATTTGTTAAGAATTGGCTTAAGTCTTGCTTCACTTGAGTTCAACTAAAATAGACTAATTGAGTGGGCCCCATCCCAACACACATGTCTCCTCCAAACTGAAGTGAGTTAGAGTTTGGATGGCAGCTGATAACCACTGGGTGGATTTGTATTCCTTCTAGGCAGTCGGCAAGCAACCGTGTTTCCATCCTACAAGGAAACTTGAGGTGAATATTTCCCAGATGGCTTTTTCAGACAGAGGTCTGTTACAAAAGAAGAAACACTTTGACAAAGTCCAAAGGGTAGCTCATACTTAAGAATTTTTGATGGACAAATTCAGGAGCCTTTTCAAACTCTACAGGGTGCTTTTGGAACATGTTTAGAATGTAAACACGTACTTGAATTGCCCAGCTGCCACTTGGCTTAGAGTGTGACCTCTCATAGACTTTTCGTATTTTCAAGCAAAAAGGAGTCTTGGTGGTCATTGGGGTCAGAGTCTTCCTTTATAGAAAGGAAGAAAATGAGAACTAAGGTAAATTAAGTCATTAGCTCATATGAATTTGTTTTCCATCCAAGCCTGCACATTCTGTGCTATTGCAGAGGACATCCTGGGACCCGTGGCATAAAGGCCCCTAGCAGAAAGGCTCTTACTTATGACATTGTCTCTCTCTTCCTTTTATATTCACTTCTGTCCCTTTCACTTCCCCTTCTTTTTCTTGCTTTCCCCTACATTACTCCTATTCTCCACTCCTTATTTTGCCATTTCTCTTTTTAAAACATCTCTGAATTATAGCCCTAAGTTTAAATTACAGTACCAATAAGAATAACCAGGGTCCCTGACAACTAGCCCACAGGGAGTGCTGCTGGCAGCTTGGAGTCACCCCTGATGTACCAGGTTCTGGAAGCGCAGCAGGGCAGCGCCAGTGCCAGCTCGGGAAGTAGCCTGGGCGGCTCCATCACTGCGTGTAAGAAGGTTCTCCGCAGTAATAGCCTGCTGGAGTCTACAGACTATTGGCTGCAGAATCAGAGAACGCCCTGCCAGATTGGTTTTGTGGAAGACAAGTCTGAAAACTGCGCTTCTGGAAAAATAAACATTTAAAGAACCTCTTGAGGGAGTGAAAAAGATGGCGGAGGAATAGGATGGGGAGAACACTTTCTCCCTCACTACCTCATCAAAAGAATGTTTCAACGCTGAGTAAATTCCACAAAATAACTTCTGACTGCTGGCAGAGGACATCAGGCATCCAGCAAAGCATATCATTGGCTTCAAAACCAGTAACTCAGCGATCCTCTAGGGACAACCCTCAAGGTGGAGAAACCTATCATCATTAACCTAGATGTTTTAACATTAGTGCTGAATAGATGGAGAAATCATGAGGCTATTATAAAAATAAATCTGAAAACCAGAATCAGGAGGCATAAGTCCAAATCCTGAGATCATCAAAGAATTCCTGAATACAGGGAACATTATCCAATAAGAGCTCATCAAATGCCTTCATACCGATACTGAAATTGAGCACTGCCCAAGGGCCAACAAGCTCCAGAGCAAGACATACCACGCAAATTCTCCAGCAGCACAAGAACAAGCCCCTGAGCTTCAATACACAGGCAACTCAAAATACTCCAAAACCATTGACGTCTCATAACCCATTACTTCACACTTCACAGCACTCCAGAGAGAGGAAATCCAGCTCCACCCACCAGAACTCCAACACAAGCCTCCCTAATCAAGAAACTTTGACAAGCCAAGGATATAACCCCAAACCCAGAGAGGAAGCTCTATAAGAAAGAGAATTCCACAAATTCCCAGAATATAGAAAAGCCACCCCAAATGCAGCAATATAACCAGGATGAAGAGACAGAGGAATACCCAGCAGGTAAAGGAACAGGAGATACGCCCACCAAACCAAACAAAAGAGGAAGAGATAGGGAATCTACCTGAGAAAGAATTCCGAATACTGATAGTGAAAATGATCCAAAATCTTGAAATCAAAATGGAATCACAGATAAATAGCCTGGGGTCAAGGACTGAGAAGATGCAAGAAAGGTTTAACAAGGACCTAGAAGAAATAAGAAAGAGTCAAAATATAATGAATAATGCAATAAATGAGATCAGAAACACTCTGGAGGCTACAAATAGTAGAATATTGGAGGCAGAAGATAGGATTAGTGAAATAGAAGATAGAATGGTAGAAATAAATGAATCAGCAAGGGAAAAAAAGATGAATTAAAAGAAATGAGGACAACCTCAGAGACCTCCAAGACAATATGAAATGCTCCAACATTTGAATTATAGGAGTCCCAGAAGAAGAAGACAAAAAGAAAGACCATGAGAAAATACTTGAGGAGATAATAGTTGAAAACTTCCCTAAAATGGGGAAGGAAATAATCACCCAAGTCCAAGAAACCCAGAGAGTGCCAAACAGGATAAACCCAAGGCGAAACACCCCAAGACATATTTTAATCAAACTAACAAAGACCAAACACAAAGAACAAATATTAAAAGCAGCAAGGGAAAAACAACAAATAACACACAAGGGGATCCCCATAAGAATAACTGCAGATCTTTCAATTGAAACTCTTCAGGCCAGGAGGGAATGGCAAGACATACTTAAAGTGATGAAAGATAATAACCTTCAGCCAAGACTACCGTACCCAGCAAGGATCTCATTCAAATATGAAGGAGAAATCAAAAGCTTTACAGACAAGCAAAAGCTGAGAGAATTCAGCACCACCAAACCAGCTCTCCAACAAATACTAAAGGATAGACTTTAGAAAGGAAACACAAAAAGGACGTATAAACCCAAACCCAAAACAATAAAGTAAATGGCAACAGGAGCATACTTATCAATAATTACCTTAAATGTAAATGGGTTGAATGCCCCAACCAAAAGGCAAAGACTGGCTGAATGGATACAAAAACAAGATCCCTATATATGCTGCCTACAAGAGACCCACCTCAAAACAACGGACACATACAGACTAAAAGTGAAGGGCTGGAAAAAGATATTCCATGCAAATAAAGACCAAAAGAAAGCAGGAGTAGCAATACTCATATCTGATAAAATAGACTTTAAAACAAAGGCTGTGAAAAGGGACAAAGAAGGCCACTACATAATGATTAAAGGATCAATCCAAGAAGAAGATGTAACAATTATAAATATATATGCACCCAACATAGGAGCACCGCAATATGTAAGACAATTGCTAACAAGCATGAAAGGGGAAATTAATAATAACACAATAATAGTGGGAGACTTTAATACCCCACTCACACCTATGGACAGCTCAAATAAACAGAAAATTAATAAAGAAATGCAAACGTTAAACGATACAATAGACCAGTTAGACCTAATTGATATCTATAGGACATTTTACCCCAAAACAATGAATTTCACCTTTTACTCAAATGCACACGGAACCTTTTCCAGGATAGATCACATTCTGGGTCATAAATCTAACCTTGATAAATTCAAAAAAATCGAAATTATTCCAAGCATCTTCTCTGACCATAATGCACTAAGGTTAGATCTCAATTATAGGAGAAAAACTATTAAAAATTCCAACATTTGGAGGCTGAACAACACCCTTCTGAATAATCAACAAATCACAGAAGAAATCAAAAAGAAATCAAAATATGCATCGAAATGAATGAAAATGAAAACACAACTACACAGAACCTTTGGGACACTATAAAAGCAGTCCTAAGAGGAAAGTTCATAGCAATACAGGCATACCTCAAGAAACAAGAAAAAAGTCAAATAAATAACCTAACTCTACACCTAAAGCAACTAGAAAAGGAAGAAATAGAGAACCCCAGAGTAAGTAGAAGGAAAGAAATCCTAAAAATTAGGGCAGAAATAAATGCAAAAGAAACAAAAGCGACCATAGCAAAAATCAACAAAGCAAACAGCTGGTTCTTTGAAAGGATAAATAAAATTGACAAACCATTAGCCAGACTCATCAAGAAACAAAGAGAAAAAAATCAAATCAACAAAATTAGAAATGAAAATGGAGAGATCACGACAGACAACTCAGAAATACAAAGAATCATAAGAGACTACTATCAGCAATTATATGCCAATAAAATGGACAACGTGGAAGAAATGGACAAATTCTTAGAAAAGTACAATTTTCCAAAACTGAACCAGGAAGAAATAGAAAATCTTAACAGACCCATCACAAGCACGGAAATTGAAACTGTAATCAGAAATCTTCCAGCAAACAAAAGCCCAGGTCCAGACGGCTTCACAGCTGAATTCTACCAAAAATTTCGAGAAGAGCTAACACCTATCTTACTGAAACTATCCCAGAAAATTGCAGAGGAAGGTAAACTTCCAAACTCATTCTATGAGGCCACCATCACCCTAATACCATAACCTGACAAAGACGCCACAGAAAAATAAAACTACAGGCCAGTATCACTGATGAACATAGATGCAAAAATCCTCAACAAAATCCTAGCAATCAGAATCCAGCAACACATTAAAAAGATCATACACCATGACCAAGTGGGCTTTATCCCAGGGATACAAGGATTCTTCAATATCCGCAAGTCAATCAATGTAATTCATCACATTAACAAACTGAGAAATTAAAATCATATGATTATCTCAATAGATGCAGAAAAAGCCTTTGACAAAATTCAACATTCATTTATGATAAAAACGCTCCAGAAAGCAGGAATAGAAGGAACATACCTCAACATAATAAAATCTATATATGACAAACCCACAGCTAACATTATCCTCAATGGTGAAAAATTGAAACCATTTCCCCTAAAGTCAGGAACAAGACAAGGGTGTCCACTTTCACCACTACTCTTCAACATCATACTGGAAGTTTTGGCCACAGCAATCAGAGCAGAAAAAGAAATACAAGGAATCCAAATTGGAAAAGAAGTAAAACTCTCACTGTTTGCAGATGACATGATCCTCTACATAGAAAATCCTAAAGACTCGACCAGAAAACTACTAGAGCTAATCAATGAATATAGTAAAGTTGCAGGATATAAAATCAACACTCAGAAATCCCTTGCATTCCTATATACTAATAATGAGAAAGTAGAAAAAGAAGTTAAGGAAACAATTCCATTCACCATTGCAACGAAAAGAATGAAATACTTAGGAATGTTCCTACCTAAAGAAACTAAAGACCTATATATCAAAAACTATAAAACACTGATGAAAGAAATCAAAGAGGACACTAATAGATGGAGAAATATACCATGCTCATGGGTCGGAAGAGTCAATATAGTGAAAATGAGTATACTACCCAAAGCAATCTACAGATTCAATGCAATTCCCATCAAGCTACCAGCAGTATTTTTCACAGAACTAGATCAAATAATCTCAAGATTTGTATGGAAATACAAAAAACCTCGAATAGCCAAAGCAATCTTGAGAAAGAAGAATGGAACTGGAGGAATCAACTTGCCTGACTTCAGGCTCTACTACAAAGCCACAGTCATTAAGACAGTATGGTACTGGCACAAAGACAGATATATAGATCAATGGAACAAAATAGAAAGCCCTGAGATAAACCCACACACCTATGGACACCTTATCTTCGACAAAGGAGGCAAGAATATACAATGGAATGAAGACAGTCTCTTTAACAGGTGGTGCTGGGAAAACTGGTCAACCACTTGTAAAAGAATGAAACTAGACCTCTTTCTAACACCATACACAAAAATAAACTCAAAATGGATTAAAGATCTAAATGTATGACCAGAAACTATAAAACTCCTAGAGGAGAACATAGGCAAAACACTCTCCGACATAAATCACAGCAGGATCCTCTATGATCCAACTCCCAGTATACTGGAAATAAAAGCAAAAATAAACAAATGGGATCTAATTAAAATTAAAAGCTTCTGCACAACAAAGGAAACGATAAGCAAGGTGAAAAGACAGCCTTCTGAATGGGAGAAAACAATAGCAAATGAAACAACTGACAAACAACCAATCTCAAAGGTATATTAGCAACTTATGCAGCTCAACTCCAGAAAAATAAATGATCCAATAAAAAAATGGGCCAAAGAACTAAACAGGCATTTCTCCAAAGAAGACATACGGATGGCTAACAAACACATGAAAAGATGTTCAACATCACTCATTATCAGAGAAATGCAAATCAAGACCACAATGAGGTATCATTTCACACCAGTCAGAATGGCTGCGATCCAAAAGTCTACAAGCAATAAATGCTGGAGAGGATGTGGAGAAAAGGAAACCCTCTTACACTGCTGGTGGGAATGCAAACTAGCACAGCCATTATGGAAAACAGTGTGGAGATTCCTTAAAAATTGCAAATAGAACTGCCTTATGACCCAGCAATCCCACTGCTGGGCATACACACCGAGGAAATCAGAATTGAAAGAGACACATGTACCCCAATGTTCACTGCAGCACTGTTTATAATAGCCAGGACATGGAAGCAACCTAGATGTCCATCAGCAGATGACTGGATAAGAAAGCTGTGGTACATATACACAATGGAGTACTACTCAGCCCTTAAAAAGAATAAATTTGACTCAGTTCTAATGAGATGGATGAAATTGGAACCGATTATACAGAGTGAAGTAAGCCAGAAAGAAAAACACCAATACTGTATACTGACACATATATATGGAATTTAGAAGATAGTAATAATGACCCTATATGAGAGACAACAAAAGAGACACAGAGGTATAGAACAGACTTTTGGACTCTGAGGGAGAGGGAAGGGGTGGGATGGTTTGGGAGAATGGCACGGAAACATGTATACTATCTTGTAAGAAATGAAACGCCAATCTATGTTCAATGTAGGATGCAGGATGCATGGGGCTGATGCACAGGATGATTCAAGCAGAGGATGTGGGGTGGGAGGTGGGAGGGGGCTTCGGCATTGGGAGATTGTGTTCACCTGTGGCTGATTCATGTCAATGTATGGCAAAACAAATACAGTATTGTAATTAAAAAAATAAATAAATAAATAAAATCATCACCACCACCACCAACAAAAAATAATAATAATAACCAGAAAAAGACCTACCAAATAACTGCTCATGTGATTTCTAATTTCTCACAAGTTTCAACTGAATATTGTCTATAGCATTTATCTGAAAAAAAGGTACTATTTTTGACATTTGGGACTTGCTTGTTATATATTTAACTTTTCATGTATGTATGCAGAAGCAAAGGCTTCAGATTATTTTGAATTCTTCCCAGGACCTAGTACAGAGCAGACTATCTGATTATTCAAAGAAGCTAGTTTTCCATCTGGATCTTTTAGGTCAGTGCCTTTGATTTATGAAATGTGTCTAATCAATCAAATGGTTGCTTACAGCTAGTGTTTATCAGGGAGGACTTCCAAAATGCAGATTTATTTGTGTACCTTGAATAGGACTGGAATTTGAATGCCCCATTTCATAGTGGGATAATCCTGGTATTTAATTTAGGCATTATAGAGTTTGAAGGATTTAACTTCCTTCCATAAGTGAAAAGTTGTTTCAAAACTGTCATTAATTCTTTGTTTCCACTACACACACGGCCCTATACCACTACAGCTGGAGGACAAATGTACAAAAGAAATGAGTTCATTTTAATCATAAAAGTTTATTAACCTAATCTTTAGTGCTATACATTCAGAATTTCTGCAATAGCCACAACAAAGTGAGCATTAGAAATACTATGTTAGAAGTATAAAAATATGTCACAATTCTGATCATTAACCATAACAGAGTCTATAAGGAAATAGAGTACAAGACAAAAAAATTCCTTGTGAAAGAGCAACAGAAAATTTTACAGAAGACACAAACAGGGAAATTTGGCACAAGAAATCCAAAGTTGACTCACAGAAGGTATGGTGGCCTGGAAAGACAGGATGCTAGAGTGAAGCTACGGAGAAGGCGATGGCACCCCACTCCAGTACTCTTGCCTGGAAAATCCCATGGGCAGAGGAGCCTGGTAGGCTGCAGTCACGGGGTTGCTAAGAGTCAGACACGACTGAGAGACTTCACTTTCACTTTTCACTTTCATGCATTGGAGAAGGAAATAGCAACCCACTCCAGTGTTCTTGCCTGGAGAATCCCAGGGACAGGGGAGCCTGATGGGCTGCCATCTATGGGGTCACAGAGAGTCGGACACGACTGAAGCGACTTAGCAGCAGCAGCAGCAGCAACAGAGTGAAGCTGAGGCCCTGCAGAAGGAAGAACAGAGCGCGCTGCACAAGGTACATGGCTCATGAAGATGCAGCAAATGAACGACAAGGCAAAGGAGTGAGTGCACAGTGCCAAACAGTCACTTCTGGCAACTAATGTGGGTCACAGTGACATGAAGGTCAGTGACTGGCAAATTGGATGACACAATTTTTACCATAGAACTACATGAGTACCGGAAATGAACTATTAAAAGTGTGTGTGTATGCAACTATGGCAAAGTAGATTAAGGAGATATTTTATTTTGTTCTCAGGGTGCTTGTTCCACTCTTACAAGCAGAAGACTATGAAGGCCCTCATACTCCAAAGCAAGTAACCAGGCATGGTATTCTCTTTCCCCTATAGAGATTTGTGTGACTTGTTTGAAAATCAAAATTGCCTTGGAAAAGTTAGCCCTTCATGATTCATTACAAGCTCTAGTGGGCTTCCCAGTGACTCAAAGGTAAAGAGTCCGGCTGTAATGCAGAAGTCGCAGGAGACACAGTTTGAACCCTGGGTGGGGAAGATCCCCTGGAGGAGAGCATTGCAATGCACTCCAGTATTCCTGCCTGGAGAATCCCATGGATAGCAGAGCCTGGCAGGCTACTGTCTATAGGGTCATACAAAGTCAGACTCGACTGAGGCAACTTAGTACGCTCACACGTGCTCTAATATTATGTTAATTACCTATATAAACTGGAGTAGGAAATAGCAACCCACCCCAGTATTCCTGGCTGGAAATTTTGATGGAGAGAGGAGCCTGGCAGGCTGCAGTCCATGGGGTCAGAAAGGGTTGGACACAACTGAGCATACACACACAATTATATAAACTAACTTTCTTTCCTAAATAATTACACTTAAAAGTATGTTTAATGTTTATATTTTTGTTAATTTACTTTTTCCCAGTTTTATTGAGACTTAATTGATCTGTGTGTGTGTGTGTGTGTGTGTGTGTGTGTGTGTGTGTGGCGTGTTAGTCACTCAGTCATGTCCAACTCTTTGTAACCCCATGGAGCATAGCCCTCCAAGCTTATCTTCCATGGAATTCTCCAGGCAAGAATACTGGAGTGGGTTGCCATTCTTTTCCAGAGAATCTTTCCTAGCCAGGGACTGAACCTGGGTCTCCTGCATTGCAGGCAGATTCTTTATAGTCTGAGCCACCAGGGAAGCCCTTAATTGATCTATACCACTGTGTAATTGCTATATGCTAAATGCTGTAAGGTGTACAGTATAATTATTTGACCTGTATATATTGTGAAACAATTACTAAAATAAGTTTAACATCCATTATCTGATATAAATATTTTTAATGTGTCTTTTTATCCTTATGATGGGAACTTTTAATATTTACTTCAACTTTTATATAGAATGGAGCTATATATATAGCAACCCCACTCCAATGTTCTTGCCTGGAGAATCCCATGGGCAGAGGAACCTGGTGGGCTACAGTCCACAGGGTAGCAAAGAGTTGGACACGACTGAGTGACTTCACTTTCACCTTTCACTCTTGTGCGTTGGAGGAGGAAATGGCAACCCACTCCAGTGTTCTTGCCTGGAGAATCCCAGGGACTGGGGAGCCTGGTGGGCTGCCATCTATGGGGTCACACAGAGTCGGACACGACTGAAGCAACTTAGCAGCAGCAGCAGCAGCAGTATATATATATATATATATATGTGTGTGTGTGTGTGTGTGTGTATGTATATATATGTGTGTGTATATATATATATATATATGTATATATATAATTGTAGTCACATTGCACTTTATATGTCCAGTACTTATCTACCTTATAACTGGAAATGTGTACCTTTGACCACCATCAGCCAGTTTCCCCTCCCTCAAAACCTTCCTCTAGTAACCACAGATCTGATCTTTTTGCACAGGTATTTTGTTTTTCTATTTTTCTTTTTGGATGGAAAGTAGGTGAAGGAAGGAGTTACCATTGTCATTGGACGTGGTCTTGAATACCTTAAAGAGGAGTTGCTGCAACACAGTGTGGGGAGATGGGGGTATGTATATACTGATGTGGTTCCTTGGATCATCTTCTGGTATTTTCTTTAGAGCTCAGGAGTCTAACTGGCAATTGCAGTAAACCCCATGGCAATATCGAAGCACATGAGAGTTCTAAACCTTTAAGAAGCAAGTCATCTAGAGTGAAGTTCTTGCTAATGGTGAGAAAAGTATATAAATGGTGTTAGAAGAAGAAGAAAATAACTATTGCCTATACCTTTTAAACTAGTAAATTGTCTCAGTAACTTTGCATATTAAGTCACTTTGTGTATCCTAGAAAATTTTTTAAAAATAAATATAGAGTGGTCAGCCACTCTATATGAATATAAACATTCATACATAAAGATATAGTGAGTGTGATTGAGGGTTATTAAAGAGAACATTGTTAAAATTAATTAGGTAGTGTTCTGTGCTGTGCTTAGTCATTCAGTCATGTCCAACTCTTTGCAACTCTATGCACTGTAGCCCATCAGGCTCCTCTATCTATGGGATTCTCCAGGCAAGAATACTAGAGTGGGTTGCCATGCCCTCCTCCAGGGAATCTATCCAAACTTAGAGATTAATGAACAGAGAGAGATCACAGAAATAAATTTTAAATTTTGTCAATTTACCATTGACAGAGGGTGACATTGAAGGGGATGACAGAGGATGAGATGGTTGATGGCATCACCAACTCAATGGACATGAGTCTGAGTAAGCTCTGGGAGTTGGTGATGGCAGGAAAGCCTGGCATCCTGAAAACCATGGGGTCGCAAAGAGTTGGATGTGACTGAGTGACTGAACTGAACTGAATTTATCATAGGATAAAGGTACTTTATATAATTGGGGAAGAGACAGATTTTTCAGTAAGTGATGGTATAACAACTAAAAAGTATCCATCTATCCTGCTTTTATATTTTTAAAAGCTTCAAATCCTGGAAGATGATGCTGTGAAAGTACTGCACTCAATGTGCCAGCAAATTTGGAAAACTCAGCATAAACTACCACACAGTTGTACTCATCTCACACGCTAGTAAAGTGATGCTCAAAATTCTCCAAGCCAGGCTTCAGCACTACATGAACTGTGAACTTCCAGATGTTCAAGCTGGTTTTAGAAAAGGCAGAGGAACCAGAGATCAAATTGCCAACATCTGCTGGACAATTGAAAAAGCAAGAGAGTTCCAGAAAAACATCTATTTCTGTTTTATTGACTATGCCAAAGCCTTTGACTGTGTGGATCACAACAAACTGTGGAGAATTCTGAAAGAGATAGGAATACCAGACCACCTGACCTGCCTCTTGAGAAACCTGTATGCAGGTCAGGAAGCAACAGTTAGAACTAGAGATGAAACAACAGACTGCTTCCAAATGGGAAAAGGAGTGCGTCAAGGCTGTATACTGTCACCCTGCTTATTTAACTTATATTCAGAGTACATCACGAGAAATGCTGGGCTGGAAGAAGCACAAGCTAGAATCAAGATTGCTGGGAGAAATATCAATAACCTCAGATATGCAGATGACACCACCCTTATGGCAGAAAGTGAAGAGGAACTAAAAAGCCTCTTGATGAAAGTGAAAGGAGAGAGTGAAAAAGTTGGCTTAAAACTCAACATTCAGAAAACGAAGATCATGGCATCTAGTCCCATCACTTCATGGGAAATAGATGGGGAAACAGTGGAAACAGTGTCAGACTTTATTTTGGGGGCTCCAAAATCACTGCAGATGGTGACTGCAGCCATGAAATTAAAAGACGCTTACTCCTTGGAAGGAAAGTTATGTCTAGCCTAGATAGTATATTAAAAAGCAGAGATATTACTTGCCAACAAAGGTCCGTCTAGTCAAGGCTAAGGTTTTTCCTGTGGTTATGTATGGATGTGAGAGTTGGACTGTGAAGAAAGCTGAGCACTGAAGAATTGATGCTTTTGAGCTGTGGTGTTGGAGAAGACTCTTCAGAGTCCCTTGGTCTGCAAGGAGATCCAACCAGTTCATCCTAAAGGAGAGCAGTCCTAGGTGTTCATTGGAAGGACTGATGCTAAAGCTGAAACTCCAGTACTTTGGCCACCTCATGCGAAGAGTTGACTCATTGGAAAAGACTCTGATGCTGGGAGGGATTGGGGGCAGGAGGAGAAGGGGAGGACTGAGGATGAGATGGCTGGATGGCATCACGGACTCAATGGATATGAATCTGAGTGAACTCCGAGAGATGGTGATACAGTGAGGCCTGGCGTTTTGCAATCCATGGGGTCCCAAAGAGTCGGACACGACTAAGTGACTGAACTGAACTGAACTGAGCCACTCATTTCAATGCTGTTGTTAGACTAGTTCATTCTTTCCTCACTTGTAAATGTTGCTACTTTTATCACAAATTAAATCCTCATATATTCATGAGCATGTTTTAGACTGTTTGATAATTGTATCTATTCCTCATCCAATATTGATAAAATTACTGTATTTTGATAACTGGTAGGACAAAACATTCCTCCTCATTACCCTCCATTATTTAAATTTCAAAATTTATTTCATGCACATCATGTGCTTTATTTTGCTTTTCAGAATTCTATCTAAGCTGATAAATCTTTTTGTTGTTACCCAGAATTTTGCCATTACATTTTCAGTTTCTGTTTTTGAGATGGGAAGGGCCTTAGATTTTATTGTATTACTCTTTTAGATTTTAATAGATTTTGTGTTTTATTCCTTTATTGATCCTCTCATGGAATTTTTATGAGTTTTTACATTTATTCATTTTCTTTAGTTTTTTTTTTCCAGGTAGAACTTTTTTCTTTTTAATAATTTTATCTAATTTCTGTTGTGTTTTTCTTATTAATAGAACCTGCTATATGATCATCTGAATGGAGATTTGAGTGCAGGAATATTTGGGGGTCATTTTCTTGAAGAGTGAATGAAGAGAAGGAAATACAATTAAGCAGATAGGACTTCCCTGAGGATCCAGTGATTAAAATTTTTCCTGTCAATGCAGGGAATACATGTTCTAGCCATGGTCTGGGAAAATCCTACTTGCCACAGGGTAAGTAAGCCCAGTCACCACAGCTACTGAGTTTGTGCTCTAGAGCCCGTGAGTTGCAGCTACTGAGCCTGCCTGCCTAGAGCCTGAGCTCTGCAGCAAGAGAAGCCGGTGCAATGAGAAGCCAGCTAGAGAGCAACCCCCACCAGCCACAACTAGAAAAAGCCTGTGCATAGCAAGGAATACCCAGAGCAGCCAAAAATAAATAAATAAAGAAGATTGGGAAGATAGAGAGGGTAGGTATTATGCAACCGCAATAAAGACCTTAGCAACCTACCAAAGACCTCTAAAGTTTCCCAGATCATTCAGTGTTGGCAGGGACCCCAGATGTCCAGTCACTGGATACTGCCTATTCCTGAAGTGGAGCAGGGCCTGAGGACAGTGACTCACATCAAATGATGCAGTTCCTGAAGAGAGCTGAAGGCTGTTGACTGGGCATCACGCCCAGCAACTCGCTAGCAGGGAGAAAGTAAGTGTGCCTGTCCTGAGGGGTATCTGGGTAGCACATAGTAACAGTCACTACGCAAGTTCAATGAAAAATGAGATAATTTGTGTGTGCGTTGACCTACACTTTGTGTTATTATTATTTTAAAAATATATTTATTAATTTGGCTAGGCGGGGTCTTGGCCGCCACGGGCCGGATCTTCATTTGCAGCTGTGAACTCTACCTGCCACATGCGAGATCGAGTCCCCTGACGGGGGCTGAATAGGGCAGGCCAATCGTAAGCCATCTCCCCTGCAGTGGGAGCCGGGCGTCTTAGTCGCTGGACCATCGGGAAGCCCCGGTGTTGTTTCCGATATGATCACTGATTTAACCAATTTGGGGACAAACTACTAATAAAACCTACCTGCCTATTCCCGTTACCCTTCGTTTTGGCAGTTAGCAGGATTTCCCCTCTCCTGCTTCCCACCCCCGGCCTCTGTCCACTCTGGCCGCTGCCCCTCCGAGCCCCAGAGGCCTGGGAGCTCCATGGGCCAGAATCTCGCGGTTCGCGTTCAGGTTTGGGGAATTGGAAACACCTGCTCCAGGCTTGAAAAAAGCTGCCGCCGCCCCTTTCATGTTCTTCAGGCAGCAGGAGCAAAGGTCCGGGTTTCAGCGGAGAAACTGCCGTGGCTTCTGGGCATTTTCCTGTGAATCTTCTGCCTCAGTTTGCGGAGCACAGTTCAGCCCAGAGTTTCTCAAGGTATCCACATCACCTGGGAGCCTGAAACAGTACAAATTCTCAGAACTACTGCACACCGACCCGTCCAGAAGCTCTGGAGGTAAGCGTTTTCCTGAGTCCTTGGGTTGATTCTATAACCAGAGTTTAGAACCACTGGAGCGTGTTTTAACACAACAGATCATGGTGTATTTTTCAAACTGGGTTGGTTTTCAGAATTACCACAAAAGACTTTGAAAACTACAGATTTCCTGGGTCCCATCACATATCTCCCTGTAAATGACACTCTACAGGAAAAGGCCCAGTGAATCTGTAGTCTCAACTGTGGTCTCCCCAGTTTCTTGATTAATCAAGCATTCCCTTTTCCTTAGAGTTGCAAAGGTAAGGAAAAGCCATTAGAGTTTAATGAAAAAGCTGTGACTTGTTTGGAAAAGTGTGCTCACTCAACATAATATCCCTTTTAAAAACCTGCAGTCTGCAGTTTTGTATTTCTCAGCACTAACCTGGGATGACTTCATCACAGTCACTTAAAATTGCATATACCTGGGCTCAATTCAGACTTATTGAACTTGATGTCAGGGCGTGGGTCCTGTCCAACAAACACATCAGCACATGAAAATTTCAGAGGCACCAGGCAAGTTTTCCCTCGTTTATTCTAGACCACATGAAAGAGTGTCAACTAGATGTGCTATTTATACTACACGCAAATATGAGAAAAGGATACCTACAAAGAGGGCTGCTATTAGCTCTGAGTTTTAATTTCTTCGTGGGTAGATGAGACTGTGGAAATAGATGATCTCTAGTTCCTCATTCTTATTCTAAAGTGTTTTGATTCAATTGTGTATTTATCAACCTGTACACATAGTCACTCCAGGAACCATAAATCATGTTATATAGTTTTCCTTGAGCTGCCTGCTTGACCACATTACTTACTGTATTGACCAGAGTCAAGTATTTCAAATTTGTCACTCTTCTTGGTGCAAAACAAAGGGGAAAGAGACAGGAGTGCCATAAATATTTAATTTGTACTTTGATCCATTTCTTACATTTTATTCTTTTTTCTCAAAATATTCAAAATGATCATATTCTTGTACAGTCTTATAACTGAATTAGATTTTACTTCTAAATGAAAATATTAAATACTAAAAACATCAAAAAGTCCAATAATATGCCAAGCTTTCTATTTTATCTCAGTAGCTGATTTTAGTCATACTCCTTATTATAAAAATACAATTTATACTAATGTTCTTTTAATAGCTAATGGATCTGTATGTTTAACCATTCAGACATTTTATGATTGTTTTTACCTAAATGTGTCTCCTTAGCTTATGAATCTATACCCTTAAAGAGAAACTAAACTTGTACTGAGAAGTGTTAATATCATGTCTTGCATTGGTGTTTAGTAAATGTTTCTTGAATGGTTATTAGTTACTTCACAAATTATTGCTGACAAAACAATGATTTTTCAAAGTGCCTTTGCATGATATGAACTATAAACAGTAAATCCAACTATGGGCTTACAGATGCTTCATCTTCAGGTCTTTTTGTCTACAGTTTTAATGTATCTTAAAATAATTTCCCATTGCCATGAAATGCTATAATTGCTCTGAATAAATTAAGAGTTCTAAAGAGCGTAGAAGTGACAACTGTGAGATTGCAGTAGAAACCACAGTTTCTTTTGTAATGGCGTTTTGGCATTGCAGGGGCCATCTTACTGAATGCAGGTGTATCAGGAAATCTTTGGGTAAAGGTACAGTTAAGCAAGCATCCAAAATTGAATAAAAGTTCTCATGTTCCATGGTTTAATCTGGAATAAGTTAATAAAAAGTGTTGTTGGTTGGCTTTTCCTGCCAGTTTTTAAGATTCTCCCTGAGGCTGATTTAACAGCCACTTACTTCTAGAATATTCCAGCCTGGTAAAGTGTTCTGAGTTAATGGCAAGAAAAGTCCAGAGCAATGGGTCACAGTCCAATAAAGCCAAGTCTGTTTGCCTTCAGTGATCAGTTCAGAATCTGTTGAGCCAGATTTTTTTTCTCCTAATTGGTAAAAAACCAGGCAGTTCCATTTCATTTCATTTTGATGGTTTTATTTTTATATTCATAGTTTTGGTAATGTTTCATACTGGTACATTTTTAGAAATAAAAGTCTGTGGTGGTATGTTTTGGCTTTTGGGTATATTTCATTTCGTTATTGTTGAAAATAATACTGGTGTATAGTTTGTATAAAACATGCCAAGCATTTTAAAACATGTGATTAAAAAAATTATTTAATATGAAAATTCCTTGCTATCCATAAGACTTGATTCACTAGTTGACATAAGAAAGGTTAATGTGCTAAGCAGAAAAAATATTACTAAGAATTTTGACATTGTGGAAGTCATTTTTTTAAAATACTGAAAGTTATTTTATATGAAGAGCCATTAAATTCCTGACCTAAGTTATATTTGATTATACAGTTAAAGTAAAGTAGGGTTTAACTTTTAATAAGAGCTTTGAAATGATTTGTGTACATTTGAGATTTGTGTACATTCAAGAAACATATCAGACTTGACTAAAATCAAAATTTCTTCAGCAATATTTATCCAGAGAAAAACAATCTTTTTAAACTAACAAAGGTTCCTAAAGAATTGAAAAAACAATAATATCACAAAAATAATAATGAATCAACATGATGGAGTTTGACTGAGTTATGAGATAGCTGACCAACCCCAGACGCTGGGATTGTCATAAGTTGCAGACTCATTTTAGACAGAAACATCGGTCAGTCATGATTATGGTGGGCAAGCTTTTTCTCAATCATGAACAATAGTGAACCATCATATTATTATATATTCTCTCATTCTAAATTATTTTTTAAAAAACATAAGAGTCAGTATAGATTGTATTTTGAGGAAATCCTTCAAGGCTCCATATACGCCTCACATCTGTGATAAAATCCTACCATAGTTTCTTCCTTTTTGTTTCCATTTTGATGTTTTTACAGTATACAAGGTGTGAAACTAGAAAGATTCTACGTATCTAAAGCAATAAAAGAATAAGAAAAGTCAGTTTCTCCAGTTTAAAAAAAAAAAAATCATTTTAAAAGTTCTCATTTCCAAATTGATTACCTTAGACTAGTAGTTCTCGAAGTCTGGTTTTTGGACCAGCAGCGGCGCCTTAGTACCTGTTATACATGTAAGTTTTCAGGTCCCACGCAGGCCTGCTGAATCAGCAGCTCTGAGAGTTGGGGCCATCAGTGTTTTCTCCATGGACTTCTGAAGCCTACTAAAATTTGAGATCATCTGCCTTTGACTGTGAAGCCTAAATTAACAGGCTGAAATAGATAGACCCAACTTTCTGGGTTGGAGAAGGAAATGGCAACCCACTCCAGTGTTCTTGCCTGGGGAATCCCAGGGCCGGGGGAGCCTGGTGGGCTGCCATCTATGGGGTCGCACAGAGTCTGACACGGCTGAAGCAACTTAGCAGCAGCAACTTTTTGGGTAGACTCATTGGCTCTTGGATCTCAGCCCTGCCTGCCGACCCCTCATGGGGATGTTTCCAGGATCCCAACTCAGATAAGCTAAATCAGTATCTCTGTCTTAGCATCAGCATTTTAAAAGTTCTTTGGTGGTTCTGATGTGTTTCAGGATGGAGAGATGCTGCTATAGGTCAGCCACTTACTGCAGATTCAGACAGGCTAACCTGTGGTGGTTCCTGTTGCCTTTTCTGTTGACCCTGCTTTTCTGTGTTACCCCACTGGCTGAAATACAGAGTCAAAGAGGGTGTGATTTAGCTACCAGAATAGCTTAGATATGACTTAACTCTGATTTTGGAAAATTTTACATTCAGTTTAAAAATCAACCCACTATCCCTTGGATCATCTACTACTGATATTTTTTCCTCTTCAGCTTATCCCTTTCTAATTCATTTCCACATTGTGTAGTCAGTGTTATCTTTTTTAAAAAAATTCAGTGAAGTATAGTTGATTTAATGTGTTAATTTCTGCTGTATAGCAAAGTGATTCATTTATATATATGTATGTTCCTTTTCATATTCTTTTCCATTATGATTCATCACAGAATATTGATTATAGTTCTCTGTGCTATACAGTGAAGGGAACTATAACACATGGAACTATAATCAATATTCCATGATGAATCAATAGGCCTTGTTTTATTCTATTCTCTGTATAATAATTTGCACCTGCTAATCCCAAACACCCAGTCCTTCCTTCCCCTGCCTCCATTCCCTTATGGTAACTGCAAGTCTGTTCTCTGACTGTGAGTTTGCTTCTGTTTCATCGATATGTTAATTTGTGTATTTAGACTCTATGAGAAATATCATATGGTATTTGTCTTTCTCTTTCTTACTGACTTTCCTTAATATGGTAATCTCTAGGTCCGTCCATGCGGTAAGTGGTGTTATTTCATTAGCTCCCATTCCCATGGCTCAGTAATATGCCACTGAGTGTGTGTGTGTGTGTGTGTATACATACATGTATACGCCATGTATTCTTTATCCATTCCTCTGTTGATGAAGATTTACACTGTTTTTAAGTCTTGCCGTTTGTAAATAGTGTGGCTATGAATATACGGATGCATGTATCTTTTTGAATTGCAGTTATGTCTGGGTATATGCCCAGGAGTGGGATTGCTGGATCCTGTGGCAACTCTATTTTTATATTAAAAAAATTATAATGCCCTATTTAAACTCATAACCACTTAACTTCAATAGCGTTCCTAAACTTTACACTCTCACTCCCTTCCCCTTCACAACTTTGGTTACTAATGTTACAGTTTACATAATTTTCATATCCAACCAATGACAGATTATTGTAGTTCTGGTTATTTTTGCTGTCTTTATTTTTAACTTTAAAAAAGTTGTAACTGATTTATACACCATCAGTACCATATTTAAGAATTTAAATGTGACTATATTTAGTATTGCTAATCCGTTTTCTGCTCTTGTCTATGTTTTATGATGTTTATAAGCCTTCTTTTATTTCCACTCAGAGACTCTTTAGCATTTCTTGTAATGGTCTCTTTCAGCTTTTGTTTGTTAAGTAAAGTCGTTGTCTTTCTTTGTTTCTGAAGAACAACTTTTCTGGGAATGGAGTTTTTGGTTGGCAGGATTTTTGTCTGTGTGTTTTATTCAACATTTTAAATATGTCATCCCCTTTTCTCCTGACTTGAAAAGTTCCTGTTTAGAAATCTGGTGAATGTCTTATGTTGGTTCCCTTGAACGTTCTCTCTAATCTCTTATTGCTTTGAAAATCCTTTCTTTGTTTGTACTTTTGATAATTCAATTATAATGTTTCTCAGTACAGCCCTGTCTAGGTTCAAACTCTTTGGGAGTCTTACGGGACTTTTTTATTTGGCTGTCCCTTTCTCTTTCCAAGTTTGGGAAGTTTTCAGTCATCAACACTTTAAATAATACTTTCCCCCTCACCTCCTGCTGAAACTCCCAAGTCCAACTAGTTGGTTTTGTCCTGTCTTGTTTTTTCCTGTTCCTTAAGTCTTGAAGGCTTTCTTCATTCTTTTCTCATCCTTTTTTCCTTTTGTTTCATCCTTGAGATTACTAATTCTTTTTTCTGCATAGTTGGGTCTGCTTTTGAAGCTCTTTATTGAGTTCTTCAATTTAGTCATTGTAATATTCTGCCTTAGGATTTCTGATTTTTTTTTAATGGTTTCTGTTTGCTGAACTTCATGTTTTGGTCACACGCTGTTTTTCTAATTTTGCTTAGTTGCTGTGTATTCTTTTAGTTCACTAGACTTCTTTAAGATGATTATTCTGTGTTGTTCATCTAATAGTGTATAGATCTCCATGGCTTTAGGGTCAGTTACTGGAACTTTATTAGTTTCCTTTGATAACATCACATTTACCTGATTTATTATAATTTTTTAATATTTATTTTAGCTGTGATGAGTCTTTGTTGCTTTCCCTAGTTGCTGAGAGTCGGGGCTGCTCTACCTTGCAGTGTACTTGCTTCTCATTGTGGTGGTTTCTCTTGTTGTGGAGCGTGGGCTCTAGGTGTGTGGACCGTGTAGTTGTGACAGTTGAGACATACGGGCTTAGTTGCTCCACAGCATGTGGGGTCTTCCCAGACCAAGGATCAAACTGGTATTCCAAGCATTTCAAGGCAGATTCTCAACCATGGGATCACCACGGAGGCCCTTATTATAATTTTTGATTCCTTACTTTGGTATCTGTTCATTTGAGTCATCCGTCTTCTTTTGCAGATTTTATGATTTGGTTTTCTGGACATGTCTGATGGTAACGTCCTTGGACAGATGGGGCTTACTATTAAGGTTTACTTTTGAGTAAGGCTGTTGCCTAGCCCCTAAGCTCATGGGTTGAGGTGGGGGATGCTGCTTGTTGAGAATAGTTGGATAGGTCTGCTGACTTGGCTTCCAGTCCAGGTAGTTCTATAGAATGGGCACCATGGTTGCTTGCTTCTCTAGATAATCAGATTTTTTTCTAGGTTGTCTAGGCTTACTAGATGATCAGACTTGGTACTGTCCTAAGCCATAGGTAGGCCTATAAATTGTAGGTTCTGCCCAGGGCTTGATGGGGGTTACTCAACATAATGGACCCTGGAGTGTGTTTATGTGGCTCACTGTTTGGGGCACTCAAGTCAAGCAAGATTATGAACTGAGTTCCCTGGCCAAGACAGGTCAAGGATTTTGTCCTGCAAACAGGGAAAGTGATGGGCTGTACTCTACTCAGGTGCCTCTGTAAGCAAGGCTATTGGATGTGCTATGCAGTTTCTCGTGTATTCCTCATAGAGGAGTTGAAAACTGTATTTAGTGATAGCTGGGGCTATGCATTAGTTTCCCTGACTGGTCAGAATGGAGAAACCAGCTTCAAGCTCAACAAGACTTCTTGTGGTCTTGACTCTAGCCAACCCACTCCCCAAGTTCCTTGGCTGATGCGTGCACTGACTTTGCTTCAAGAGCAATCAGCTCTGCTTACAGACTCTGCCACTCAAGCATTGCTGGGGTAGGTAGTTTCCATGTGTCCCCAGTCATGCTTTCTGGTCAGGAGAGGCTGGGAGCTAAACTCAGCAGTCGGTTGGACTAAGATTCAGCTCCCCTGCCTGGGAAGGGACAGGTCAGGATTGGCAAAGTTCTTTATTTGAGGTCCTGAATCAGGCAGACCTTCACCCTGCTGAGTTCCCTGGTCAGACTGTATGGTTGCCTTGGCTCCACAGATGAGTAAAGCTGCTGGTTGGGACTACACCCTGGGCCCTGGGGGTAGGAACTTGATCTGCTACCATTCAAGCACTAGTTATTGCAAGCCTGTCATGGCTTCTCCATAATAGCCAAATTTCTAGTGGTCAAGTGCTGGCAATTCCCCCAATTCTTAAGAGGCAAGAGTGGAGGAAAGCTCCTGGGAAGCAACTTGTAATTCTGGGGAGCTGATGTCCACCCTGGGCTCTCTTTTCCAACCGGAGGAACCGTAGGTTTAGGGTAGCTCTCTCTGCAATGTGCTGCTCCGGCCTGGGGGAGGGGCAGTGTGGTCAGTGTGTGGCCATTCCTCTTACTCTTCTGATGCGGTCTGTGTGTGTGATGGTCACCTCACCTCAGTTCTAGGATTCTCTCAGTGGTGTCTTGTAAGTGAATAGTTGTTAGTTCTTTTTATGAGGGGAAATAAAGTCAGGAAGGATTTATGTCATACTCACGGTGATATATGGCATCTTTTATCATATTTTTTAAAATGTTTATCATAAATATAGTGCAATAATAATTTATTATATATTAAATTGTGTGTTATGTATAATACTTGTATAAATTGTATGTGTTTTATAGTGAATAAATGATTTGGATATATTTATATTATATGAATTATATGAAGGATCTATCAAATAGATTAATTTTACTATATTATTATAGCTAGTAATATTCACATCCTTGCTTCCATCAATTGTCTGGATAAGAAAACCACCCTCCATGATGGCTGAGTCTGAGAGCTTTCATTTCTTATCTCTTTGATATTATATCCTTTAAGTTTGAAATGAGAAAATTAGACTCTCTGCTTGCTGGGTTCTAAGAAACTATTGACGCTTTTGTCAGCCTGTAGCAGTAGATGCTGTTTTGAGGCACATTGTTAAATAACCCCAGTGCTTGGAGTGTAACAACTCATAGTATATGGATACCATGTCCTGAAATGGGGCAAACTTTAAGTCCCAAGAACATTGTTCCTCAAATATGAGATGAGCAGAACACTCTGAAAGTTATTTTTGAAAACTTTTGGCTAATAAGATGCCCTTCTTTCTAAGAATTCAAAACCTCTCCACACATAGATGGGAGAACCTGATATTCTGTTTCAGGACACAGCACAGCGCTGGGAGACAGGAAGGGCGGATTCTTCCTCAGCTTCTATCCTGCCACCACTCAGCCCCTTACCATAAGAATGGCAGTAGAATCTATTCAACTTTGTGGCTCTCTAAGATGAGTCATACTCAACTATGTTCCCAAAAGAGTCTAGTTTACCATGATCTCATAATGTGCTTTCAACATCCTCAGCATACCAATTGTTTCTTGAATTACATACAGAAAATCTGGTCACTCTGTTTGGAGAATATCAGCTTTTTACTTTTATTTCTTAAAGTATATAACACCTCATTGAACATAACTTCTTTGTCAAATTCCCTGTGGACTCATGATGGACAATAAGTTGCTAAAGTGTGAGGTAGGGCCAAGGGGTTGATAAACTTTGCTCTACTTTCAATTTGGATAGAAACTGCAAGTGGAAATTGATATTTGTATGATTAGCTGATGATGCCTTTGGTACCCACGATGTAATGCAGTCAGTAAACTACAGTTAACCCTTGAACAATGCAGCACTTAGGGGTACCACTTCGCTGCACAATCAAAAGTCTGTGACTTTTACAGTCGGCCCTCCACATCTGCAGTTCCACATCAATGTATTTAACCAACCAACCTTGGATCTTGTAGTACTGTTGTATGTATCTTTAAAATTCGTGTATAAATGAACGCGCCCAGTTCAAACCAGTGTTCAAGGGTCAAGTGTACTTAGTTTCTCTATTCTGCAGGAAAAAGCAAGAGAACCAGAGAGCAGTTCAGGTGGTGGTCCTCACCAGTGTTAGAGCTGCAGCAAATTCAAAACCATGGGTGAACTGGAAGTCATGTGTGCATGGCCTGTGTGAGCCTGTCAGCAGTGACGCCCTTATAGGCACATCTCTTAGTCGTGCTCTGTGGAATGCGGATCCTGCCCCTGCAAGCAGCTCTAGCAGGCAGCGCTGTACCCTCATTCCTGTCTTCTTAGGCATCCACACTGACTACTTGCCCCGGTCCAGCCCCTGTGGATCCAGGGTCATTCGAAGCGGGGACAGAGTTGGCGAGAAAAATCTTATTTATTTATTAATATAAGATTAGATTAGGAAGGAATGGTGTAGTAGGAAAATGAGTGGAGAAAAGAGGCTAAGTAACTTGGTTTACGTGGAAAACCAATAAAGTTCCAGACAAGGAACTTGCATCATCTACGTTAGGCCGCCAGCACCTGTTTGAATATCGGAGTGTGCCCCTTGGGCTCTCTCTCTTAAGGATCTTAGAAGCTGGGACGAGTAAATAGACATGGTGAGCCTCCACGTTCCAAGGGGTCAGCCTGAAAAGGAGAGGGAGGGAGCAAGAGAAAGAATCGACATGGGGGAGGCCAGGCTTGTGCAAAAACCCCTCTCCAAGTTTATTTAAAAGGTGTTTATATACCCTAAATTTTACATAATAGAAGATACAGAGTTATGCAGGGGCAGCAGTCCTGACCCTTTCTGTATATCTTTTTTGTATACAAAAAGGTCTCAGGTGATTTACATTATCTTCTGGCCAGGAGGCTTGCTAACACTTTTTGGCTCTCTTCCTTAATGAATGTTAATCTCATTTTTCCTGAAATGTTTTTCTTTAATCTGCATCTCCTTAAAGCACTAAAGTTACATCTCTGTAGAACAAAGGTGCAATGGGTTATAACAAAGAAGGTATTTAACTCAAAGATCTAATGTTGCTACTCGTTTTTTCTATATACCAACTATATCAACAAATTAAAGATATGAAAATTTGGCAGCAAGTATTGGCTCAACAATGAAATGCTTAATCAGTTTTATTCTAATGATCTTGACACCTCGGAAGCCCCTGCATTCCTAGGATGCTTTAAGCTTCCTGTGCCTCTGGCGGTTGGGAGACTGTAAACAATTCACAAGCTGTAAAAAGTCAGGGGAAACCTGATAGGCAAGGTAGAGAGTTATCAGAGGAGGATTTAAGCTGAGACATCCTTTTGCCTTGAATTAACTTTTTTCCAGAGAGTGTCAAAAGAGTAGAAAAGTAGACAGATTCTGGGCTTGGGAGTACATGCTCAGGAAATACCAGGGGGAAAACCTGAGATCTGACTCAACCTTGCCCATCAGATCTCTGCCACATGACCTTGTCACAGGTGGGATTCCTCACACTGGCTCCCGGCAACTAGTATTTACTAACAGCTGAAGGGTTCTGCAGTAAAGCAACCGGATTAGTTTTGTGTGTTCCAACAGCTTTGCTCTGAGTTACTCTCAGTCTGTTACTCGTTTTTATTTTTATTTTTTCCTTTGAGTACATAGCATTAACATTCTTAGGGATCAATATTCCAGGGTCATGTTTTGGAGGACACTGCTCTTGACCATTTAAAAGTGAGTCATGTCAAAGCAAAATAGGCCTTGCAAAAGTAGAAAGCTTCTATATTGCTTTCCAGTGATTTTTACTTTGGCTTCCCTGGGGGCTCAGAGGGTAAAGCGTCTGTCTGCAATGCAGGAGACCTGGGTTCGATCCCTGGGTCAGGAAGATCCCCTGGAGAAGGAAATGACAACCCACTCCAGTACTCTTGCCTGGAAAATCCCATGGACAGAGAAGCCTGGTAGACTACAGTCCATGGGATCGCAAAAAGTCAGATACAACTGAGCGACTTCACTTCTTCACTACACTTTTAATCCTCTAACAAGACAAAATTCTTTAAGTTATATTAAACATTTTTAACTTCATTGTGCAGTGGAATAAAGAAGAAAATGGGAGTGTCCTAGTGCAATCAAATGAGGGATAAAAATTAAAAAATCTAAATCCTGGCTGTATACCGAAGAAGGTTTAACCTTTGCCTGGGGATTAAGACTTGGGCAGCTGTCATGCTGGACATGCTTAGTTCACTGCACTCCCCAGTTCATAGAAGCTGAAAGCGTAATTAGGCTCACCCAGATGTTAATCCCAGTTGGCAGTAAGATATCCAGGAATTCTGGGCCTGCTTCCCTATTCTCCAAGTCCCTGGGCCAGATGCAAGACCACAGGGGAGTAGTGACTCAACAAGATGAAGAAGAAGTTGGCAGTATCACATGTAAGTCAGCGGGAGAAAGGTTCTGGGTGGGAGTGCCTGACAACAAAATGTGCAGTGTGCTATGTGTGAGGGACTTCGTGTGAGCAGAGAGCCAAAGGGTATCCCCTGGGACTCTGAGAGGCCAAACTGAGTCAATTACATATACAAGAAGAGGACAGCTGCGTGAAAGGGAGTTTTCAATTGTAGACTGGAGTTGCTTGGTAATAATAAATACAAATTTATAACAGACATGACAGCTGTATTTATCACACTTCCAGCATTTGGAAATGCCTGAGAAATGCTTAAAAATTAAAGCTCTGACCAGAAATAACCATTATTTGCATGTGGTGCATTTATTAAAGAGAAGGCAACGGCAACCCAGTCCAGTACTCTTGCCTGGAAAATCCCATGGACAGAGGAGCCTGGAAGGCTGCAGTCCCTGGGGTCGCGAAGAGTCTGACATGACTGAGCAACTTCACTTTCACTTTTCACTTTTATGCATTGGAGAAGGCAATGGCAACCCACTCCAGTGTTCTTGCCTGGAGAATCCCAGGGACAGGGGAGCCTGGTGGGCTGCCGTCTATGGGGGTCGCACAGAGTCGGACACAACTGAAGCAACTTAGCAGCAGCAGCAGTTATTAAAGTTGTAGCATCATGTAAAACTTCCCATTTTATTGTCATCTTCTTGGCATGCAGTTAGAAGACTTCCACATTCTAATTCTCTAGAATTATCTAGGCACTGAAGCTAAGTGATCACTTTTACATACCACCTTACCCCAGTCATTGCAGGGTCTAACCTCTGACTGAGCATGGGTGGAAGAGAAAGGAGAAGGGTTTAGTAAAAGCAGCCTCAGTTGAGTGAACATGAGAGACCCACAAACCGGAGCTTGTACCCTAACTAGGGATGAGTTGGACTTTATAAGCTTTGTAAAACTCATCAAGACAGTCTGCTTGTGGAGAAGATAACGTGCTCACTGAGTAACAGAGGGACAATTATGCATTTTATACATGTCACACATACTCCAGTATTCTTGCCTGGAGAATCCTCATGGACAGACCAGCCTGGCGGGCTATAGTCCATGGGTCGCAAAGAGTCAGCCACGACTGAGTGACAAAATACACACATACATGTCACAACATTGTTGCTACCTTTTTTAGTTTTTTGATTCCTGTATATTCTGAGGTTAACTTGCTGACCTCTTTTTCTCATTGAGAAGTCTTGGAAGAGTTACATACAGCTTTTTTATTCTTCTAACACTTCATTCACTCTTGGGCAGTCTGGTTTCCATCCCCACCCTTCTGCCCCTGCTACCCTGCAGGGTTCAGCTTAGGCATGGATGCTGCTAATCACTGATGCTTCCTTCCCTTCCTCAAGCAGAGTCTTATCCTGGCTTCCATGGTGGTTCTCCTATGGTTCCTGGCGTCCCTGTTAGTGTCATTGGAAAGGCTTCCTCTCCTAGCCAATCCTTTAAAATTAGTGTTTCTTGGGATTTAATTTAAGCTTTCCTATTTACTTTATGCACTTCTGTTCAATGAATTAATTCACTTCCATGGCTTTAATTAGAGCTCTGACTCCATCTCTTGAGTTCCACTTACACATTCCATATGCAGCTGTGAAAATCTCAGCACATCTATGGCTCAGCACATCACTTCACTCCACCAATTTTTGTGTTGCCTGTGTCGGAGACTGACATAGCATGTTACCCAACCGTTTAAGGTAAGTCGTCTTATAGCCCACAGATAAATCAACAGATCCTATCAATTCCATCCCCTTAGTATGTCTTGACTACCTCCCACATTCACTTCAAACTTGAACTAGCTTTGTTCAGATCACTAATATCTTTCACTGAGTTTGTTATAACATCCTTCAATTTATTCTCTACACAGTAGCTAGAATGATCTTCCTAAAATACTGTCTGGCCAAGTCACTTTCTTACCTAAAGCCTTCAGTGTCTCTAATTTATCCTCAGAATGGCCAGTACTCCTTAGCCTGCTTCACAGATTTTTAACTGTTTATCTCTCGGCCCTAGTCTTGCCAGTCCCTAACTTGCACTTGAAAAAAAGCAGAAACATTAATTTACCAACAAAGATCTGTGTAGTCAAAGCTATGGATTTTTCCAGTAGTCATGTATGGATGTGAGAATTAGACTATAAAGAAAGCTGAGTGCCAAAGAATTGATGCTTTTGAACTGTGGTGTTGGAGAAGACTCTTGAGGGTCCCTTGGACTGCAAGAAGATCCAACTAGTCCATCCTAAAGGAAATCAGTCCTGATTATTCATTGGAAGGACTGATGCTGAAGCTGAAACTCCAATACTTTGGCCACATGATGCAAAGAACCGACTCATTGGAAAAGACCCTAATGCTGGGGAAGATTGAAGGCGGGAGGAGAAGAGGACGACAGAGGATGAGATGGTTGGATGGCATCATCGATGTGATGGACATGAGTTTGAGTAAGCTCCAGGAGTGGTGATGGACAGGGAAGCCTGGCATGCTGAATCCATGGTGTCACAAACAGTTGGACACGACTGAGCAACTGAACTGAATTGAACTTGCACTTAAAACTGTAGGCACATGACACTTGTTTTTGCTTCTCTCTTCTCTCTAAATGTTTTCATATAATATTAATCCTGCTTAGAATTCTCCCGGTTTTGATTTTGTTAACAATTCTTTTTCTGATCCTTCCTGTTTTGTTTTTTTTTTCATTTCTCTCAATCTGATTGACCATACATAGCCTACTGTCTTAACCTTATTATAACAATGAACATTGTATTACAGTTTCCTATTACCTATTTGTATCCCCACTAAATTGAAAGCTACTTAAGTTGATCTTTACAGTGGGATAAATGATGGACTCATTCACTACTATGGAGAATAAAAGGAAGGGATAGGATGGAAAAGGGTAATTAGTTTAACACATTTCTATATGCTTTCTCTAATCTCTTCATTTTGCATCTACTGTATTTTTTCTGATTTTGCATTTATATTAACTTCTCATTATATATAAAACTAAAAACTGCAATTTTTGTTGAAAAAGTATGAAGTTGAGCCTCAAAGCCTACAAAATAAGTAATAATTGTTTGGAATTGGATTTAAGAATTTCAAGGAGAAAGACAAGAAATTTACTGTATTGCGTAATGGCTTGAATTAAATTTGATTTAGCATTTTCCATAAGTCACAAGAAAAGTTGTTTTAAAACTATCTAGACTTCACTTTCACTTTCACGCATTGGAGAAGGAAATGGCAACCCACTCCAGTGTTCTTGCCTGGAGAATCCCAGGGACGGGGGAGCCTAGTGGGCTGCCGTCTCTGGGGTCTCACAGAGTCAGACACGACTGAAGCGACTTAGCAGCAGCAGCAGCAGCAGGCCTCATAACAGCAGGGAAAAATCTGTACATATCCTTTAGAAACAAATTTAAAAGAGGAAAATCAGTCAGTGAGTGTATTGATTATTAGATCCCAAAGGATACCACTTCTGTTTTTCTTAATTAGGAAATTAAATAGAGAGTTCTTAATTTTTATAATTGTGGTGTTAGTAAAATGTATAAGTCATTCCTCTTATTTTTCAGCTCAGTGTAACTCATATCCTTAAATCTTAAATGCCATAGCCTTGAAAAATATTTTTGAACAAAGCATTGGTCACTTATTTACATGAGTTATTTCCTGCTGGGTTGCATTAGATCTTAATATGCTCAACTAAGCCATTTATCTTCTCAGACATTAAATTTCTTTTGTGTTTATGTCTTATCTCACTAATTAGATAATTACTTCCTTGGAGGCTTCCTTATAATTCTCTCATTTTTCTCATAGCAAATAAGAACATAACAGATGTTCAATAAATATGCTTTAATTGAGTACATTTGGATCTTTTTCTGTTTAATGTTTGCAATGTTAATCACCATCTGTGACTGCATGTAATCATTTGTATATAATTATATCAAAAACAAGCATGCTACCTCTGATGATGCTCTCCTCTAGGACTGTCCCTCTTTAAAATTCACCCAGATTCATAGATCACCTTGGGTAAGAAAGACACCCTTGTGTCTGTGCATGTGGGCGTGCACGCGCACACACACACACACACACACACACACACACACACACACACACTCGAGTTCTTGGGCGGGGGGATGAAGTTGGTGGGAATACTGATGATGTTTTCTTTAGGAGTAATATATTGCTCCTTCTCCATCTGGTGGTGTCCTTAATTCCTCTCTTCCTACAAGCTTGTTTTCAAGGTTACCTTACTTACATGCATGGGTTTAAATATTTATCCTTTCAACAAACTTTTTAAAATCTAAATTTTATATTGTCTACCCTCAGAGACTGTCATAGGGGACACAGACAGTTACACTCGTTTGTGATAAATGGTGTATTTAAATGAAATAAAAGATTCTGGAAACCACATAGAAATATCTGCCTTAAACCTGAGTGGGAGAAATGGGCAAGGAAACTACTGAAAATTCTTTCCTGCAGAAATAACTGGCAGAAGCCTGTAAGATGAATAAGAATCACCAGTGTTCTGGTTTTCTATTACTGAATATCAAATTATACCTAATTTAGTGGCATAAAACAGCAGTGATGAGTTGCTATTATCATCATTCTGGTGTGAGCCAGCCTGAGATGTTAGAATAGGATTTCTGTTGTAGACTGAATCTTGTGTCCCCTCAAAATTCATATATTGGAGCCTTACCTGACAATGTGGTAAGATTTAGAGATGGGGCCTTTGGGAGGTAATTAGGACCAGATAAGGCCAAGAGGCGGAGAAGGCAATGGCAACCCACTCCAGTGTTCTTGCCTGGAGAATCCCAGGGATGGGGGAGCCTGGTGGGCTGCTGTCTATGGGGTCGCACAGAGTCGGACACGACTAAAGTGACTTAGCAGCAGCAAGGCCATGAGGGCAGAGCTCTGGTTGTGAGGTGAGTGCTCTTATACTGAACAGACACCAGAGAGCTTGCTCGCTCTCTCCCCCGCACCAGGTGAGAACACAGCAGGAAGGTAGCTGTCTACTAACCATTTCTTGTTAGTAGACAGTAGACCGATGTCGATAGCCCAGTCTCAGACGTCCATCCTCCAGACTGCAAGCAAATAAATTCCTTCCTTTAGGCCACCTAGTCTGTGGTATTTAGTTTCAGTGGCCTGAGCTAGTTGATCCAGGTCTGTTTTGTTGTTACATACAGTCAAATGGTGTTTGAAGCCTGGGTCATCCCCAAAGACTCCTCTCTCCTGTGTTGGAGGGGGCTGAGGAGAGTCGCACAGCGCAAGACTGGAAGCACGGGGGCTTCATAGACATTTCTCTGTCCCTCTTTTCTCATTCTGATCTCTCCAGTATTGTGGTTTCAGAGTAGCCAGCCTTAGTGTTACTACATCGTGGCCTAGTGCTCCAAAGGGATGTGCTGGAAGAGACAAAGCTAGGAGGAAGCTGCGTCAGCTTGTGGGACTTGGTCCTCCGCAGCCACGCAGCATTACTTCTGCCACATTCTGCTGGTTAGAAGTGAGTCCCTGAAGCCCAGACCGCTCCCTGGGAAGATAATTTGATTTGCCTCTTGATATCAAAGAATTTGCAGGTAAGTCAAAGTCACCATGCCAGTGGAGAGGTGTTTGTGTGCTTTGTGTGTATGCTGTGTAGATTTGTATGTATGTGTGCTGATTAGAAGAGGGAAGAGGAGGCTTGTTTGGTGAGAAGAAGCATAATGCAACAGTGATCTTGGAGTTCATGTAGAGTTTTATCAAACTTAGTCTCAGAGTTCTTCATGCCACCATATCCAATAGAATACCTTTTGATAATCCTGGCTGTTTCCCACTCTCCAGGAAGAGTTCATCCTTTGCCTCATTACATCCTCACTTCCCTGGCTTTTTTGTTTGCGTCTTCTCCTTTGATGGCTCTCTCCCGATTAAAAGGCCATATCCAGTCACTCACTGCGCCTTACATCTCTGTCTCCTACGTGTTGCTCAAATCTATCCACTCCTCTCCATCCTAAGTACCAACTCTCCTAGTCCATACCCGTATGGTACTTTCTTTTGTTCAGCATGTATTTCCTGAGCAAGAGTGAAGGAACCAAGAGTGGCATGCAAAATGAAATGTGTGATTAGGGGAAGACCTCCTGGAAAGGTGATTAGAAAGCAGCAAGGTTTAATGAGTGAGAGGATGAGTCATTGAGTCTAGACTCACTAGTTCTAGAACTGAATGACGTAGGGAGAGAAAGAACAGAAGGTAAGGTTGAGAGTTAAAGGGGGATGGTAGAGTGATCAGCTGGGATCTGGAAGGATAGGTCATGAACTTCAGTTTATGCTCTTTATGAGGGTTTTAGGCAGAGGAAAGACACGAATCAGCATTTTAATGGGCATTCTGACTCCTTGGTTGAAAATACACTGGGTGGGGAGTGGAGAAAATGGCAGGGAGGGAAATGTCCTTCAGTTGGGAAAGGCAATGGCTGCATTGACCACTTAGCTAAAATACTGCAGTAGCAAAGGAATTTTTGTTAGTTTATTTCAATTTAATGATAGGAAGTATTTTAGCATGCTTATATGCTTATATTCTTCCACCTGGAAGAATAAGACTTAGGAAAAGGGAATACTTCCTGCACTAATATGGAATTGAAGAAATATATGTGGCAATACCTGAAAATGATCATTTAGCTGGGTAAAAGTTTAGTGATACAGTGGACTGTTTGCTCTGTGAGTTAGGGGTGAAATGATGGGCAGTTTAAGCAAGACATGGTAAGATGAAAGCTGGCCCTCAATTTCCATCTAACACCTTTAAGGGGTTTAAGTAGAAAGTATGTCAAGGTTGGCAACTTATCAAACATTATTCTACATTTCTTTAGACTGCTACAGGTACTAATAAGCTAACATATTTTCTTAACTTGATAATAGCATAATAATAAGTAAGGTTATTAATAGAATATGTATTTACCACCATTCCTCCATTGTGTTGCTCAGTCTGTGTAAATAATTCTGCCACACATTCTGGAGTTCCTTAAGAGAAAAGCATATATTAGCACCTGATTTTGGAAGATCTGTTCTTGCCACTCTCAGGTTAGAGGGCTTCAGTTAAAAGCACTGTGTTTTCTCTATATGAAATATCGTAATTTGTCTGATGCTCCTTGGCCCACTGGAAGTCATAGGGGCCTTCATTTATAAAACCCAGTAGTCTTCACTCTGGAGGCTGCCTGCTTGTGTCATTGAAATGTGCTCCTTGGACATTTCAAAATTATTTTTACATCAGTCAGTTCAGTTCAGTCATGCAGTCCTGTTCGACTCTTTGTAATCCCATGGACTGTGGCATGCCAGGCCTCCCTGTCCATCACCAACTCCTGGAGTTTATAAAAACTCATGTCAATTGAGACAGTGATGCCATCCAACCATCTCATCCTCTGTCATCCCCTTCTTCTCCTGCCTTCAGTCTTTCCTAGCATCAGGGTCTTTTCAAATGAGTCAGCTCTTTGCATGAGGTGGCCAAAAATTGGAGTTGCAGCTTCATTATCAGTCCTTCCAATGAACACCCAGGACTGATCTCCGTTAAGATGGACTGGTTGGATCTCCTTGCAGTCCAAGGGACTCTCAAGAGTCTTCTCCAACACCACAGTTCAGAAGCATCAGTTCTTCGGCACTCAGCTTTCTTTATTCTCCAACTCTCACATCCATACATGACTACTGGAAAAACCATAGCCTTGACTAGACAGACCTTTGTTGGCAAAGTAATATCTCTGCTTTTTAATATGCAATCTAGTTTGGTCATAAATTTTCTTCCAAGGAGTAAGCATCTTTAATTTCATGGCTGCAGTCACCATCTGCAGTGATTTTGGAGCCCAAAGAACACAAAGTCTGCCACTGTTTCACTGTTTCCCCATCTATTTCTCATGAAGTAATGGGACCGGATGCCATGATCTTAATTTTCTGAATATTGAGCTTTAAACCCAATTTTTCACTCTCCTCTTTCACTTTCATCAAGAGGCTCTTTAGTTGTTCTTCATTTTCTGCTATAAGGGTGGTATCATCTGCATAACTGAGGTTATTGATATTTCTCCCAGCAATCTCAGTTCCAGCTAGTACTTCATCCAGCCCAGTGCTTCTCATGATGTTTTCTGCATATAAGTTAAATAAGCAGGGTGACAGTATACAGCCTTGACATGCTCCTTTCTCAAATTGGAACTAGTCTGTTGTTCCATGTCCAATTCTAACTGTTGCTTCCTAACCTGCATACAGATTTCTCAAGAGGCAGGTCAGGTGGTCTGGTATTCCTGTCTCTCAGAATTTTCCACAGTTTATTGTGATCCACACAGTCAAAATCTTTGGCATAGTTACTAAAACAGAAATAGATATTTTTCTGGCTCTTGCTTTTTGATGCTCCAGTGGATGTTGGCAATTTGATCTGTGGTTCCGCTGACTTTTCTAAAACCAGCTTGAACATCTGGAAGTTCATGGTTCACGTATTGCTAAGGACTAGTTTGGAGAATTTTTAGCATTACTTTGCTACCGTGTGAAATGAGTACAATTGTACAGTAGTTTGAGCGTTCTTTGGCATTGCCTTTTTAGGATTGGAATGAAAATTGAACTTTTCCAGTCCTGTGGCCACTGCCGAGTTTTCCAAATTTGCTGGCATATTGAGTGCAGCACTTTCACAGCATCATCTTTCAGGATTTGAAGTAGTTCAACTGGAATTCCATTACCTCCACTAGCTTTGTTCATAGTGATGCTTTCTAAGGCCCACTTGACTTCACATTCCAGGATGTCTGGCTCTAGATGAGTGATCACACCATCATGATTGTCTGGGTCATGAAGATCTTTTTGTACAGTTCTTCTGTGTATTCTTGCCACCTCTTCTTAAAATCTTCTGCTTCTGTTAGGTTCATACCATTTCTGTCCTTTATTGAGCCCATCTTCGCATGAAATGTTTTCTTGATATTTCTAATTTTCTTGAAGAGATCTCTAAGTCTTTCCCATTCTGTGGTTTTCCTCTATTTTTTGAATTGATTGCTGAGGAAGGCTTTCTTATCTCTTCTTGCTATTCTTTGGAACTCTGCATTCAGATGCTTATGTCTTTCCTTTCTCCTTTGCTTTTCGCTTCTCTTCTTTTCACAGCAATTTATAAGGCCTTCCCAGACAGCCATTTTGCTTTTTGCATTTCTTTTCCTTGGGGAAGGTCTTGATCCCTGTCTCCTGTACAGTGTCACAAACCTCTGTCCATAGTTCATCAGGCACTCTATCAAATCTAGTCCCTTAAATCTATTTGTCACTTCCATTGTATAATCATAACGGATTTGATTTAGGTCATACCTGAATGTTCTAGTGGTTTTCCCTACTTTCTTCAATTTGAGTCAGAATTTGGCAATAAGGAGTTCATGATCTAAGCCACAGTCAGCTCCTGGTCTTGTTTTTGCTGACTGTATAGAGCTTCTCCATCTTTAGCTGCAAAGAATATAATCAGTCTGATTTCAGTGTTGACCATCTGGTGATGTCCATGTGTAGAGTCTTCTCTTGTGTTGTTGGAAGTGGGTGTTTGCTATGACCAGTGCATTCTCTTGGCAGAATTCTATTAGCCTTTGCCCTGCTTCATTCTGTACTCCAAGGCCAAATTTGCCTGTTACTCCAGGTGTTTCTTGACTTCCTACTTTTGCATTCCAGTTCCCTATAATGAAAAGGACATCTCTTTGGGGTGTTAGCTGAAGAAGGACTTGTAGATCTTCATAGAGCCATTCAACTTCAGCTTCTTCAGCATTACTGGTCGGGGCATAGACTTGTATTACTGTGATATTGAATAGTTTGCCTTGGAAATGAACAGAGATCATTCTGTCGTTTTTCGAGATTGCATCCAAGTATTGCATTTTGGACTCTTCTGTTGACTATGATGGCTACTCCATTTCTTCTGAGGTATTTTTGCCTACAGTAGTAGATATGATGGTCATCTGAGTTAAATTCACCCATTTCAGTCCATTTAATTTGCTGATTCTTAAATGTCGACATTCACTGTTTCCATCTCCTCTTTGACCACTTCCAGTTTGCCTTGATTGATTCATGGACCTGACATTCCAGGTTCCTATGCAGTATTGCTCTTTATAGCATTGGACCGTGCTTCTATCACCAGTCACATCCACAAGTTGGTGGTGTTTTTGCTTTGGCTCCATCCCTTCATTCTTTCTGGAGTTATTTCTCCACTGATCTCCTGTAGCATATTGGCCACCTACCGACCTGGGGAGTTCCTCTTTCAGTGTCCTATCTTTTGCCTTTTCATACTGTTCATGGTGTTCTCAAGGCAAGAATACTCAAGTGGTTTGCTGTTCCCTTCTCCAGTGGACCACATTCTGTCAGACCTCTCCACCATGACCCGCCCATCTTGGGTGGCCCCACCTGGCATGGCTTAGTTTCACTGAGTTAGACAAGGCTGTGGTCTGTGTGATTAGATTGGCTAGTTGTCTGTGATTGTGGTTTCAGTCTGTCTGCCCTCTGATGCCCTCTCGCAATACCTACTGTCTTATTTAGGTTTCTCTTACCTTGGTCGTGGGGTATCTCTTCACGGCTACTCCAGCAAAGCACAGCCGCTGCTCCTGACCTAGAACGAGGGGTGTCTCCTCATGGTCACTCCTCCTGACCTTGGACATAGGGTATCTCCTCTTGGCTGCTCATCACTCCAGCGCCCCGCAGCCACCCCTTTCCGCTTGATATGTTGACTGAAAGAAATGAGCCATCTAAAAAATGAGTATAAGATTTTATTCAGCAGACATACTGAGAAAAAACCTCTTCTCAGGTGCCCAGAAAACAGCCTCTCTGATGCTCTGAGGTACTGTTCTGAAGAGGTAAGGAAGGAGCTGGTATACATAGGAGTTTTTGCAACAAAAACCAGGTAGTTGAATATCAAAAGATTACTGTTAATTAGAGAAAAAAGAGATGTCTGAGGTTAACGAATTTAGCACTTCTCTACGTGTGGAAGATGTAAGAGTCTGGGCTCATTGAAATCTATGCGCTGATGTGCTCCTTAACTATTTAAGGCTAATACCCGGAATCCTCCAGAGTGCACTGTCTGGGGACAGCTGCAGTAGCTGATGGTTTGAGGGTGACAACATTCTTTGTTGACTGCTATGACATTCATATGATTGCCACAAATTAGGACTTTTGGTTATCAGGGAGTCTGTGTTGACATCCATGATTATGGTGTAGTCAGTGCAAGCTCGTGTCCCTGCAACAGGTGATGCCGCTAAAGCTCCTGGATGCCAGTGTCTGGCAGTCCACATGCTAAGTATCTCCCTGATGTGTCTGTTCTCTCCATCCTGCCATCTCTGCTTAGTTCCTATCTTGATGGCCTCTGTCCTAGATGGTCTCTGTTGCCTCCCAGCCAACGCTACCACTGGAACAATATTATTTTTTAAGTCTACCACTAGAGGGACTTCCCTGGAGGTCCAGTGCCTAAGACTCTGCTCTCGCACTCGGCTGGGGGAGGGGGTGGTGGGGGTGGGGTGGGGTGGGGTGTGTGTGTGTGCAGGTTCGACTCCTGGTCAGGAAACTAAGATCCCACATGTCTCTGAAAAAAAAAAAAAAAAATCTACCACTAGAATAAGGTTTAGGTAAGAATCCTGCCAGTCTGGAATTGAAGGAAAGAAAGAAAGAGGCCATCTTTGACTATTGGGGAAAACAATGTATAACACTTTCCTTTATAAACCAGGCTCCTTTTATTTTTATTTTTATTTTTTATTATTATTTTTTAAAATTTATTTATTTATTTATTTTAAATTACAATACTGTATTTGTTTTGCCATACATTGACACGAATCAGCCATAGGTGAACACAATCTCCCAATGCCGAAGCCCCCTCCCACCTCCCACCCCACATCCTCTACTTGAATCATCCTGTGCATCAGCCCCGTGCATCAGCCCCATGCATCCTGCATCCTACATTGAACATAGATTGGCGCTTCGTTTCTTACACGAAAATATACGTTTCATTGCCATTCTCCCAAACCATCCCACCCTTTCCCTCTCCCTCAGAGTCCAAAAGTCCACTCTATACCTCTGTGTCTCTTGGTTGTCTCACATACAGGGTCATCATTACTGTCTTCTAAATTCCATATATATGTGTCAGTATACTGTATTGGTGTTTTTCTTTCTGGCTTACTTCACTCTGTATAACATTATCCTCAATGGCGAAAAATTGAAACCATTTCCCCTAAAGTCAGGAACAAGACAAGGGTGTCCACTTTCACCACTACTCTTCAACATCGTACTGGAAGTTTTGGCCACAGCAATCAGAGCAGAAAAAGAAATACAAGGAATCCAAATTGGAAAAGAAGAAGTAAAACTCTCACTGTTTGCAGATGACATGATCCTCTACATAGAAAATCCTAAAGACTCGACCAGAAAACTACTAGAGCTAATCAATGAATATAGTAAAGTTGCAGGATATAAAATCAACACTCAGAAATCCCTTGCATTCCTATACACTAACAATGAGAAAGTAGAAAAAGAAGTTAAGGAAACAATTCCATTCACCATTGCAACGAAAAGAATAAAATACTTAGGAATATTCCTACCTAAAGAAACTAAAGACCTATATATCGAAAACTATAAAACACTGATGAAAGAAATCAAAGAGGACACTAATAGATGGAGAAATATACCATGCTCATGGGTCGGAAGAGTCAATATAGTGAAAATGAGTATTCTACCTAAAGCAATCTACAGATTCAATGCAATTCCCATCAAGCTACCAGCAGTATTTTTCACAGAACTAGATCAAATAATCTCAAGATTTGTATGGAAATACAAAAAGCCTCGAATAGCCAAAGCAATCTTGAGAAAGAAGAATGGAACTGGAGGAATCAACTTGCCTGACTTCAGGCTCTACTACAAAGCCACAGTCATTAAGACAGTATGGTACTGGCACAAAGACAGATATATAGATCAGTGGAACAAAATAGAAAGCCCTGAGATTAACCCACACACCTATGGACACCTTATCTTCGACACAGGCTCCTTTTAAAAATTTATTTTTAATCAGAGGATAATTGATTTACAATGTATCAGTTTCTGCCATGCAACGAAGTGAATCAGCCATAACTATACATATATCCCCTCCCACCTCACCCCTATCCCACCTCACTCCCATCCAACTTCTGCAGATCATCACAAAGCACAGAGCAGAGCATTTTGTGATATGGTAAACATTCTTTGTCAGCAGTGCATCCTCTTAGTTATAAAATCAACTAATATTTGAGAGTCATTCCATGACCAGTTTTGTCATATAGCACATAAAGGGCTAATTCCTAGATGAGGCAGAGATTCTTTCAATAGGCCACTCAATGTGTTAATTTTTGCATTAGGTCCTGTTGATAATCTAAAATTCCCTGTTTCACCTGTTTGATTAGTCTGTGATAATCCAGGAGATGTTTCCCCTATAGCTTCTTCCCATACTTAGAATTGAACTATTACAATTATTCTAAATGGAGTGATTTTTTTGGTATGTGTAAGTATATATAATATGCTTATATATGTATATAAATATATGTGAATATATAAAAATTTACTTATATGTGAATATATAAATGCCTCAAGATTTTGGTCTTCATTCATTTTTTTGGAGACCTGTTTACAGTGGATAATGCAAGAGTCAGTCTTACAAAATAGACAAAATAAGTCATACAGCCTGTAACATTAGTAAGATCCTATTACCCAAGAGAAAGACAGAAAGCATAAACAATTTCACAACAAAGAGAACAAATCAAAACAATGATTAGTGTTAACTGGTTGAGTCCACAGGGGAGCCAGCTGGAGAAGCCAAATTCTGGAAGGATCAGGTAGAGAGAAAAAGGCTAGATACAGCCTTTGTTTACAAAGTATACTTTTATCAACTTTTTGATACATAACTTGTTGACAAAAAATTATGTATCAACCTGTACATACTCATGTGCACTCATATAGCCTCTTTCAACTCAAAACATTCCAAAACATTCCAAGCATAATCTTCCAATTTGTTGCTATTCTGTCTAGTCATTTGTGTCAGCAAAAAGGCAGGAAGTTAATGCATTTGCATAGACCAGTAAAAGATGCTAGGATGGCTCAATCCAATTTTTTTTTTTTTTAGGGACCTTAGAAATCATTTAAAATCTCAACCATTCTTCATGATTCATCATGTTGTAATTCCTTTAAGAAGTGAAAAGCTTTGGAAGGACTGTTTAATATAATCTAAATTTGCCAGGCATTTATCATTCAGTGTAAATACAGATCTGAGAGGTTCAATTTGATAGGTATGAAAAGAAAACGCTTGAGTTTAGGGACATTACTAGAAATTGAGAGAGGCATGTGATCAGACAGCAATCACAATTGATCCACTCCACCTCCTTCACAAATGAAGATAAGAGCTTATCCTGATGACATTAACAACTGAGGAGTTAAAGCCTTATCATGAAAAACTATTAACAGAAAGGACAGAGAAAAGTTTTCATGACAGAACACACATTTCAAAGAGCCTGTAAATTCCAGATAAATATTTCATTATTTGAAATTTAGAGTTTATTACTCAGAAGCATTACAGACTGTACAGGGAAACCCACTCTTCTTACATAGAATGGATAGGTCACTTCCCAGTTCACGCACTTGGGTCACATGTCACTGGACTTAGCCACAATATTTGTCAGAGGGTATTCTGAAACATTGTGCTGACGTGCTACAGATCTGGTAAGCATTCACTCTCACGTATGGGATATCACAGTTGTCTTCACGTATTGCCTGCTGCAGTGAGACATTTGTTTCATAGTCCATGTAACCGCATACTGTGGTAATTGAGTCAAATCTGAACTCGGCTTTATTGTAAGGATGTGTGGTTTGCTTACCAGAAGCGTGGGAAGGTTCCCTCTTCCCCAGGCCTTCAGCAATATTCATTGTCGCTGAGGATTATAGTATAGATGGTAGGAATACAGGAGGTAATTCAGTTCATGTGTCAAATTAATGACTGTTTTATTTGGAATATAGTCCGTTCGCAATGTTGTGTTTGTAGCAATCAAACATGATTCAGCTGTGCCTGCACGCTCAGTCACGTCTGACTCTTTGAGACTCCATGAACTGTAACCCCCAGGCTTCTCCATGGGAGTTTTCAAACAAGAACACTGGTGTGGGTTGCCATTTCCTCCTCCAGGGGACCTTCCTGACCCAGGGATTGAACCCAGGTCTCCTGCATTGCCAGGCGGATTCTTTACCACCGAGCCACCTGGGAAGACCTTGATTCAGGTGTACACAGACCTGTGGCTAGTGTTTTCCACAGGCCTCCTCTCTATAGGTTATTTCAGTGTTGAATAGGGTTCCCTATGGGCCCTTGTGGTGATCTCGTTTTCAGTACCTGAGAGTGCATATGTTAACCCCAACCTACTGGTTTATTCCTCCCCCAAACTTTTCTTCTTCACTATAACTAAGTTGGTTTTATGTGTCTCTGGGAGTCTGTTACTCTTTTGTAAATGTGTACATTTGTATCCATTTTTAGATTCTACCTGTACGTTATACTAAATGGTATTTGTCTTCCTCTATCTGACTTCCTTTACTTAGAAGGACCTAGTGATCATCATACTATGTTGCAGCAGATGGCATTATTTCAATCTTTTTTTTTTTTTTATGCCCGAGTAACATTCCCTTGGCTGTATATAAATGTACCACAACTCCTTTATCCATTCATCTATAAATAGACATGACAGTTTTTTCCCATCTTGGCTGCTCTAAACAGTGCTGCAAGGAACTCTGGAGTCATTCACAGGCCCTCAGGCCTTATGTTTAAGTGTAGCCTTGAGTCCCAAGACTGCTCATTCCTCAGAATAGTGACCCTAGCCCTGGTTACCCTGAGTTGAATATAGTAGGCATTTTATTTTGTCAAATTAATCATTGTTTATGTTGGAGTATAGTTCATTTTTGGTGTTGAAGACTCTTGAGAGTCCCTTGGACTGCAAGGAGATCAGTCCTGGGTATTCACTGGAAGGACTGATGCTGAAGCTGAAACTCCAGTACTTTGGCCACCTCATGTAAAGAGTTGACTCATTGGAAAAGACCCTGATTCTGGGAGGGATTGGGGGCAGGAGGAGAAGGGGACGACAGAGGATGAGATGGCTGGATGGCATCACTGATGTGATGGACATGAGTTTGGGTAAACTCTGAGAGTTGGTGATTGACAGGGAGGCCTGGTGTGCTGCGATTCATGGGGTTGCAAAGAGTCGGACATGACTGAGTGACTGAACTGAACTGAGAGTTCATTTTAAATGTGTTTGTTGAACATGTAGCAACGAGATTCAGGTATCCATATACCTATGCCTAGCCTTTTCATAGGCTTTACCCTTATAGGTTACTTCAGATGGTTGAGTAGGGTTCCCTGTTGTATACGGTGAGCCTTGTGAATGATCTGTTTTTGTATAATAAGTGTGTATATGTTAACCCCAACCTCGTTATTCATTCCTCACCCACCAGTGTTTCTCTATCAGGATGGCTAAGTTGGTTTTCAAAGTGGTAAGTTTTAAACTTATCACTAAGTGGTTTTTCTCTTTCAGCTTTGTAAATAGTTTATTTGTATCAATTTTTAGGTTGTACCTATAAGTGACACCATATAATTTCTATCTTCCTTTTCTGATTTCCTTTGGTTAGAAGGATGTAGTGATCATCCTACTGTGTTGCTGCAAATGGCATTATTTCAATCTTTTTTTTTTTTTTTGGTCTGAACAACGTTCTCTTTTTTCTGAATATAAATGTACTACAGTGTGTTTATCTGTTCATCTGTGGATGGGCATTATGGTTGCTACTATCAATAATGATGGGTTGAACATTGGAGTGTGTGGGACTTCTCTGAATTAGTTTTCTCTGGATAGGAGCCCAAGAGTGAGACTGCCAGATCATATGGTATCTCTGTCTTTAGGTTTTTAAGGAATCCACCATGATGTGGATTATAGTGGCTGTTACTAATTTGCATTCCACCAGTGGCCTGGAAGGGTTTCCTTTTCTGCAGGCCCTCTTTAGCATTTATTGTTTGTAGACTTTTGATGATGGCCGTTCTGACCAGTGGGAGGTAATACTTCTATGGGTTTTTGATTTCTATCTCTCTGATATTGAAGGGTACTGAGAATTTCTATACATGTGTTTTCTGTAAGCCATTGATAAAAAAATTTGCCGGTTGAAAAGAGCTTCTTGAAAGCTTTGCCCTGTTTGCAGTTCTTATGCAAATACCTACCCTAGACCGTTTCTTGAGTACAGGAGTCTTTTTCAGGCCCACAGGCCTTGTTAGTGCCCATCAGCACCACTTGTAAAGGTGTTGTTATAGGAAATGGCCACAGGGTGGCAGAATTTCTTCATTCCTCATTCTGGTTATTGGAGCACCAGAGGTTTAGTGAAAATGTGTGTCTGGTGTGGGAGTGAGAGTGGAATATGCCAGAACACACACTCAGGGGCTGTGTCTCATTATTTCTACCCTACTAGTCTCCCCCAGATGGGATCAGTCCCACCATCTTCACATCTACCCTGCTGAGGATGAAGCAGTCTGAAAGTGGGGTGATACTAGGAAGGAGGCTGGAGGTAGGAACCCCAATACCTAGAGACAAGGAGAAGAGATCGATTTTCAAAGTTCTTTTAGCCTGGAGGGTTGAGCATTTTTTGAGTGTATTAGTCTTGGTGAGGGCCAGTGAGGGCCCACCTGGTCTGGAGATTGTGGTTTCATCCAGAGGAAACAAGACAAGTCCATCTGGGGCTGACTTGCTGCTACATCCTTTCTAGCTCCACCGGCCCAGGGCAGTGCAGCCATGCAACCCAAGGCTACTCAGTCCTCAGAGGAGTCACCTTCACCAGGTCACCTTCACTGAGGGGAGTACAGTAGGCATTTCATTTTACTTGTCTTGTTAATCATTAATCACATTGGAGAATAGTGCATATCTAACGGTGGGTTTGTTGATGGTGTACAGCCATGAAATTCAGGGATACATAGACCAACGTCTAGGCTTTCTTGGAGGCATTAACCCTACAGCTTATTTCAGAGTGTTGAGTAGGTTTCCCATTCTAAACAATAGACCCTGGTGGACTGTCTTTTTCTATAATGAGTGTGTACGTGTTAATCCCAATCTACTCATTTATGCTGCACATTGTCTTTCTCCATCAGTGTCACTAAACTGGTTTTCCAAGTCTGTGAGTCTCTTTCAGTTTTGTGATGTGAGTTCATTTGTATCAATTTTTAGATTCTCCCTGTAAGTGATTCCATGTGATATTTGTCTTTTTCTGACTTCCTTAGCTTAGAAGAACCTAGTGATCTTCCTGCTATGTTGCTGCAAATGACATTATTTCAAACTTTTTTTATGGCTAAGTAACCTTTCCTTGTCTGTATATGAATGTATCAAAATTGTTTATCCATTTATCTGTGGATGCACATCGTGGTTGCTTTTGTGTCAACATCCTGTGAACTGTGCTGCATTGAACATCAGGGCCCATGTGTCTTTTTCAAATTATAGTTCTTCCTGAGTAGAGAACCACGAATGGAAGTACCAGATCATATGGTATCTCTGTCTTTAGGTTTTTAAGGAACATCCATGCTGTTCTCCACAGGGGCCGTTAGTAACTTAGATTCTCACCAGTGTCTTAGGAGGTTTACATTTCTTTAGTCCCTCTCCAGCACTTACTGTTTGTAATTTCTGGTGATGGCTGTTCTGACCCATCACCAGGTGATGGGAGGTGATACCTCTCTGTATTTTTTATTTTCATTCCTTTAATACTGATTGATATTGACAGTTTTTACATGTGTGTGTGTGTGTTTAAGCTATTTGAGTAAAAGTTACCTGTTGAAATCGGCTTTTATATCATGCCCTGTCTTGAATTCTTATGCTGTTACCTACCACAGTCATTTTTTGAGAGCAGGAGTTATTTACAGGCACACAACCTTATGAATAATACATACCCTAGGACCCCACTCCAGTACTCTTGCCTGGAAAATCCCATGGACGGAGGAGTCTGGAAGGCTGCAGTCCATGGGGTCGCTGAGGGTCCGGCACAACTTCCTTTCACTTTTCACTTTCATGCATTGGAGAAGGAAATGGCAACCCACTCCAGTGTTCTTGCCTGGAAAATCCCAGGGACGGTGGAGCCTGACAGGCTGCTGTCTACAGGGTCGCCCAGAGTAGGACACGACTGAAGCGACTTAGCAGCAGCAGCAGGACATTTCTTAAGGGCAGGAGTCGTTTATACAGGCCCACAGGCCTTGTGAGTAAGTGCCCGTCAGAGCTAGTTCTGGTAGAGTTGTTAAAAGAAACGGCCACAAGGTGGCAGGATTTCTTCATTCCCCTCTCTGGTTATTGGAGTGGCTCCGCTGGTAAAGAATCTGCTGCAATGTGTGACACCTGGGCTCCATCCCAGGTTTGGAAAGATCCCCTGGAGAAGGGAAAGGCTACCCACTCCAGTATTCTGGCCTGGAGAATTCCTTCAACTGTGTAGTCCATGGAGGCGCAGAGTCGGACATGACTGAGCGACTTTCACAAAAGAACACAAAGAGAGCCTTAGTGGTGGTTTGTTCTGATGCTGGTTTGTAAATGAGAGTGGAATGTGCCAGAGCACACATGAAGGGCCATCCGTGTCTCACTACTTCTATCCCGTTAGACTGCCAGGATCAGCTCCACACACTTCTACCTGCTGAGGATGATGATGTCTGGAAGTGGGTCTCACTAAGAAAGGAGGCTGGAGTTGGGAATGCCAACACCAGGAGATAAAGAGTGGAGATCGTTTTGCAAAGCTCTTTTAGGCCAAAGGAAGTAGCATTCTTTGGATGCATTAATCTTGGTTTAACTGGTGAGAGCCAAACCTGGTCTGGAGATTGTGGTTTTGTCAAAAGGAAATAGGGCAGGGCCCTCTGGGGCTCATTTGCTGGGACATTTCCTTCTCAGGTTCATGAGCCTGGGTTAGTGCAGCCTCAATCCTCAAAGAAGTGACCTTAGCCCAGGTCTCAGAGGGCTTAGAGGAATAAAACAGGCATTTCATTTTACCTGTAAAAATTAATCAGTAATTGTATTGGACTTCAGTTCATTTCCAGTGTTGTGTTTCTGGAAGGTTTATAGCAGTGAGGTTCAGGTATACATACACCAATGTCTAGGCTTTTTCAGACTGTTGACTCTATAGCTTATTTCAGAGAGCTCAGTAGATTTCCCCATTTTATACAGTAGGCCCTTGTGGATGATTGATTTTCTATATTAAGTGTGCATATGTTAATCCCATCTTACTGATTTATTCTTCACCTCCAGAGATTCCCCATCAGTGTTGCTGGGTTGGTTTTCTAAGTCCGTGATTCTCACTCAGTTTTGTAAATGAGTTCATTTATATTAATATCAGTGTATAGATTCTGCCTATGCATTCGTGATAAATCGCTTCAGTCGTGTCCGACTCTGCAACCCCGTGGACTGTAGCCTGTCAGGCTTCTCTGTCCATGGGATTCTCCAGGCAAGAATACTGGAGTGGGTTTTCATGCCCTCCCCCAGGGGATCTTCCTGGCCCAGGGATGATCGAATCCACATCTTTTATAGCTCCTGTCTTGGCGGGTGGGTTCTTTACCAGTAGCGTCACCAATGTCTTCCCAGCCCCTATTCTACCCATAAAAAATAATATAGGATATTTGTCTTTTTCTATCTGCCTTCCTTCACTTAGAAGGACCTGGTGATCATCCTACTGTGTTACAGCAAATGACATTATTTCAGGTTTTTAAAATGGCTGAGTAACATTTCCTTGCCTGTGTACCAGGCAAGAATGTACCAGAATTTCTTATCAGTTTATTTGCAGTTGGACATTATTGTTGCTTCTGTGATTGGCATCCTGTGAACAGTGCTGTGCTGAACAATAGGGTGCCTGTGTCTTCTCAAATTATAGTTCTTTCCAAGTGGAGGCCCAAGAGTGGAAGTGCTAGATCATTTGGAGCATTGGTAAATGTTCCAAACTTTCTTATATTGTGGTTGGACATTATCATTACTTCTGTGTCTTTTGTAACAGTGCTGTGTTGAACATGGGGGTGCACGTGTCTTTATCAGCTTATAGTTCTTTCTGGGTAGAGGCCCAAGAGTGAAAGTGCTAGATCATATGGTATCTCTGTCATAGGCTTTTGAGGAACCTCCATGCTGATCTCCACACTGGATGTTACTAATTTAAATTCTCATCAGTGTCCTTGTGGGTCCGCCTTTTCAAGTCCCTGTCCAGCACTTACTGTTTGTAGACTTTTGATGATGGCAGTTCTGATCACTAGAGGTGACATTTCTGTGTATTTCTGGTTTTGCTTTAACACAGTGATATTGAGAATTTTTATGTGTGTATGTGTGTTTTAAATCACTTTGAGAAAATTGACCCATTGAAACTGACTTTTAAAATCCTTCCCTGTTTCAAATTCTTATGCAGTTACCTCCCCCAAGACAATTCTTGAGGGCAGGAATCATTTAAACAGGCCCACAGGCCTTGCAAAGTAGTAAGTGCCCATCAGTATCAGCTCTTAGCTATTGTTTCCAAAATTGGCCAAAGGATGGGAGGATGTCCTTATCGCCTCTCTGGGCAGTGGAGCACCAGAAGCGGAGGGAAAGTCATGTTTCTGGCGTGTAATGGAGAGTAGAAAATATCAGAACATGCAGTCAGGGGTCAGGGGTCATTATTTCTTCACCATTAGTCTCCCACATACCTCAGGACAAATCCCAGCCCCTTCACATCTACCTTGCTGGTGATGTAATGGTTTGCAAGTGGGCCAACCCTGAGTAAGCAAGGGGTATGTGGATACAGTACCACTCAGTGTCAAGAAGGTAAGGTCAGTTTAGAAGCTCTTTTAGTCTCAACATATAGACATCTTTGGGTGCATCAGTCTATGTTTTAGCTATGGAGGACCAACCCTAGTCTGCAGATTGTAGTTTCATTCAGTATGGACAAATACATTGGGTACACCTGGGGTGCATTTGCTGGGTACATCCCTCTCCCGACAGTGTATCCTTGGATCCCAAAGATGCTCAGTCCTCAGAGATGTGACCTTTGCCCAGGTTACCCAGGACTGAGGGGAATATATTAGACATTTCATTTTACTTCTGTAATCATTTGTTAATTGTGCTGAGAGACTGGGAGTGTTCATTAGTTTCACACTCGTGTCTGACTCTTTACAGCTCCATGGACTGTGGCACGGCAGCCTCCTCTGTCCATGGAATTCTCCAGGCAAGGATACTGGAGTGGGTTGCCATTCCCCTCTCTTCCTGACCCAGGCATCAAACCTAGGTCTCCTGCATTGCAGGCAGATTATTTCCTGACTGAGCTGCCAGGGAAGCCTGTGTGTGCTGGAGTATCGTACATTTCCAATGTTGTTTATCTTAGGTGCACAGCGATGAGTTTCAGGTATATCAAGACCAACGCCTAGGCTTATTCCAAGACCTTGACCCTGTAGCTTATTTCAGAGTGCTGAGTAGGTTTCCCCATTTTATGCAGTAAGCCCTTGTGGATGATTTGTTTTTCTTTAATGAATGTGTATGTGTTAATCAGCGAAAGAAGTGGCAACCCACTTCAGTATTGTTTCCTGGAGAGACCCATGGACAGAGGAACCTGGTGACCTGCAATCCATGGGATCAAAAGAGTTTGACACGACTGAGCATGCACGCTCTCATGCCCATTATCCCAACCTACTCATTTATTCCTCACCTCCAGTGTTTCCCCATCAGTGTCACTAAGTTGCTTTCTGAAGTCTGTGAATCTCATTTTTGTAAATGAGTTCAATTATTTCAGTTTTTAGATTCTCTCTGTAAATAATACCATGGTATATTTGTCTTATTCTTTTCTTTTTAGCTTAAGCACTGTTCGGTATTTATTGTATACCTTCATGGCCAAGTTCAGATCTACATAGCACTGGATGGAACATGGTACCTGACCTCAGTGAACATATATGTTAACAGGGAAGAGTGGAGACAATTATATTCAAATAAATTAAACCACGCATTTTGCCGTATGGTCTTTTCCTATCTGACTTCCCTCACTTGGAGCTAGTGTTCTCCCTGCTGTGTTGTAGCAAACAGCATTTTCTCAGACATTTTTATGGCTTAGGAAGATTTCCTTCTCTGTATATAAATGTACCAAAATTTATTATCAGTTTATATATGGATGGACATTATGTCAGTTCTGTATCTGTGAACTGTAAATAGTGCTGCATAAACATCGGGGTGCATGTGTCTTTTCCAAATTGTACTTCTTTCTGGGTAGAGGCCCAAGAGTATAAGTGCCAGATCGTATGCTATCTCTGTCTTTAGGTTTTTAAGGAACCTCCATGCTGTTCTTCACAGTAGCTGTTACTAATTTACATTCTCACCAGTGTCTTAGGGGGTTTCCTTTTTCTCCAGTCCCTCTTACTGTCTGTCGACTTTTCATTCTGACCAGCTAAAGGTGATGCTTCTATGAATTTTTGATTTGTATTCTTTTAATATTGAGTGATATTGAGAAATTATACGTGTGGATTTTTTTAAGTGTTTGAGTAAAATTTACCCATTAAAATTTGCTTTTATAATCCTGCCCTATTTTGAATTCCTACCCGCTTACCTATCCCAGGTCATTACTTGAGGACAGAGTCATTTCCAGGCTCACAGGGCTTGGGAGTAATAAGTGCCCATCAGTTATCAGCAGTAAAACTGTTATTACAAGAATGGCCACAAGGTGGCAGGATATATTCACTCCCCACTGGTTATTAGAGCCCCATCGTCTGAGCGTATGTTGTGTTTCTGGATTGTAAGAGAGTGGAAAAGAACAGAACACACACGCAAGGGCTTCTGTCTCATTACTTCTTCGCCATTAGTCTCCTGCCGACCCCCGGGTCATATCCCAGCCCCTTTAAATCTACACTGCTAATGAATAGTTGGGCTGAAGATGGGCTGAAACTTAGGAAGCAAGATGTAAGGAGGTAACCCACTCGCCGGTGGTTAGGAGATGAAATCAATTTTAAAAGCTCCTTTAGCCCCAAGATCTAGCATTTTTGGGTGCTTTAGTCTTTGTTTGGAGAGGGCAATGGCACCCCACTCGAGCGCTCTTGCCTAGAAAATCCCATGGACAGAGGAGCCTGGTGGGCCGCAGTCCATGGGGTCGCTAAGAGTCGGACACGACTGAGCAACTTCATGCATCAGAGAAGGAAATGGCAACCTACTCCAATGTTCTTGCCTGGAGAATCCCAGGGATGGGGGAGCCTCATGGGCTGCCATCTAAGGGGTCGCACAGAGTCGGACACAACTGAAGCGACTTAGCAGCAGCAGTCTTTGTTTAGCTATGGAGGACTGACCCTGGTCTGGAGATTGTGGTTTCATTCAGAGTGGACAAACACCACACGTCCATCTGGGCTCATTTGCTGGCACATCTTTCTCAGCTCTGTCAGCCAAAGGCAGTTTATCCTTGTGTCCCCAAAATCCTCACTTCTCAGATAATTGATCTTAGTTCAGCTCACCCAGGGTTGAGGGGAATATAGTACAGATTTTACTTGTAAATTACTTGTTAATTCCACTGGAGTATAGTTCATTTCCAATGTTGTGTTTGTTGAAGGTACACAGTGAGTTTCAGGTGTACATAGAGTAATCTCAGGCTTTTTCTGAGGCCTTGTTCCTAGAGCTCATTTCATTGTGTTGAGTATGTTTCCCCATTTTATGCAGGTGGCCCTTGTGGATGATGTTTTGTGTAATGAGTGTATATGTGTTCATCTCAAGCTATTGATTTATTCCTCACCTCCAGTGTTTCCCCAGCTGTGCCACTAAGATATACTGAGAAGTCTATGAATCTTTGGTTTTGTAATTGAGTTCATTTTTATCAGTCTTTAAATTCTCCCTGAAATGGCAACCCACTCCAGTATTCTTGCCTGGAGAATCCCATGGACAGAGGAGTCTGGTGGGCTACAGTCCACGGGTCGCAAAGAGTCGGACACGACTGAGCAACTTCACTAACTAAGTGATGATACCGTATGGTATATATGCTTTTTCTACCTGACATCCTTCACTTAGAAAGACCTAGGGATCATCCTACTGTGTTCCATCAAATGGCTTTATTTCAAACATGTCTTATGGCTGAGTAAGATTTCCTTGTCTGTATATAAATGTACCAAAATGTCTCATCCATTTATTGTGGTTAGACATTGTTTGCTTCTGTGGCTTGCGGACTGTAAATAGGGCACTGTTGAACACTGGGGTGCATGTGTCTTTTCCAAATTACAGTTTTCAGGTAGAGGCCTGAGAGAGGAATGCCAGGTCATATATTGTTTCTGTCTTTAGGTTTTTAAGGAAACTCCATGCTGTTCTCCACAGTGGCTGTTACTAATTTACATTCTTACTAGTGTCTTATGAGGTTCCCTTTGCTCAGGCTGTCTCCAGCATTTATTTGTAGATTTTTGATGATTGCCATTTTGACCAGTTTGGAGGTGATACTTTGTGTATTTTTGACTTGCATTTCTTTAACATTGTGTGATAGCGAGAATTTTTACATGGGTGGTTTTTTTTTTTTTTAAGGTTGAGTAAAATTTCCCCATTGAAGTTGGCTTTTAAAAATCCTGCCTGGTTTTGAAATCGTACTCAGTAACCTGCCCCAAGCCATTTCTTAAGGGCTGGACTCATTTACAAGCCCACAGGTCGTGTGAGTAGTAAGGGCCCGTCAGCATCAGCACTAAAGTTGTTGTTACCAGAAATGGCCACAAGGTGGCAGGATATATTCCTTCGCACGCTGGTTATTGGAGCACCTGAGGCTGAGTGTTAAGTAGTGTTTCTGGCTTGTAATAGAGAGTGGAAAATGCCAGAACACACAACCAAGGGCTTGTATTTCATTATTTCTTCCCCATTAATCTTTCATTGACCCCCAAGATAAATCCAAACCTCTTCAAATCTACCTTGTTAATGCTGCTGTGGTCTGAAATTGGGCCGACACTGAGGATTAAGTGGGTACCCCAGTTTGGGGATGAGGGGGTGAAGTATGTTTTAAAAGCTCTTTTAGCCGTGAGGTCTAGCGTTCTTTGAGTGCATTAGTCTTTGTTTAGTTTGGAGGATCGACCTCGGTCTGAAGATTGTAGTTTCATTCAGCGTGGACAAAATACCACATGTCCATCTGGGCTTATTTGCTGGCACGTCCTTCTCAGCTCTGTCAGCCCAGGACAGTAAACTCCGGGTTCCAACATTGCTCGGGCCTCAGAGTGACCTTAGCTCAGGTCACCCAAGGCTGAGGGGAATATAGTGGACATTTCACTTGAGCAATCAATCATTAATTATATTGCAGTATAGATCATTTCCAAGTTGTGTATTTTTTTTTTTGATGCAAGGAACAAATTTCAAGTATGTGTAGGCCAATGTCAAGGCTTTTTGGTATACCCTCACGCTCTAGCTTATTTCAGAGTGTTGAGTAGTTTTCCCCATTTTATATAGTAGGCCCTTGTGGTTGCTCTGTTTTTCTATGAGTGTGTTTTATGTTAATTGGAAGAGAAAATGGCTACCCACTCCAGTATTATTGCCTGGAGAATCCCATGGACAGAGGAGCTGGCAGGCTGCAGTCGATGGGGTTGCCGAGTTGAACATGACTAAGTGAGCTCTCATGCACTTACACCTGTTAAGACCAGCTTTCTGATTTATTCCTCGCTTCTAGTGTTACCCCATCAGTGTCACTAAGTGGGGTTTTGAAGTCTGTGAGTCTCTTTCAGTTTTGTATTAATTTAACATTTTCTGCATAGCGTGATACCATAAGATATTTGTCTTTTTCTCTCTGACTTCCTTCAATCAGAATGACCTAGCGGACTTCCTACTATGTTGTACCAAGTGGCATTATTTCAAACCTTTTTATGACTGAGTAGCATTTCCTTGGTGTGATTTGGAACTGTGGTGTTGGAGAAGACTCTTGAGAGTCCCTTGGACTGCAAGGAGATCTAACCAGTCCATCCTAAAGGAAATTAGTCCTGAATATTCATTGGAAGAACTGATGCTAAAGCTGAAACTCCAATACTTTGGCCACTTGAAGCGAAGAACTGACTCACTGGAAAAGACCCTGATGCTGGGACAGGAGGAGAAGGGGATGACAGAGGAGGAGATGGTTAGGTGGCGTCACCATCCTGATGAACATGACTTTGAGCAAGCTCTAGCAGTTTGTGATGGACAGGGAAGCCTGGTGTGTTGCAGTCCATGGTGTTGCAAAGAGTCAGATACAACTGAGTGACTAAACTGACTTAGCATTTCCTTGTCTTATATAAATGTACCAAAGTTTCTTATCCATTCATCTGTGGTTGTATATGTTTTTTTCTGTATCTGTGTACTGTAATAACGTAAATAGTGTAAACATTTCCAAATTACAGTTCTTTCCAGGTAAAGGCCCACAAGTGCAAGTACCGGATCTTACGGTATCTCTGTCCTTAGGTTTTTAAGGAATCTCCATGCTGTTCTCCACAGCGGCTGTTACTCATTTACAGTCTCACCAGTGTCTTAGGAATGTTCTTTTTCTCCAGTTCTCTCCAGCATTTATTGTTTATAAAGTTTTGAAATTGACCATTATAACTGGTGGGAGGTTGTACCTCCATGTGTTTTTGATTTTCGTTTCTTTAGTAATGATTGATACTGAGAGTCTCTACTTTTTTTTTTTAACGTGTTTGAGTAAAATTTTCCCACTTAAATTGGCTTTTAAAGTCCTGCCTTGTTTGGAATTCTTACAGGATTACCTACTACAGGCCATTAATGAGGGTGATGAGGGCAGGTGTCATTTACACGCACACAGTCGTTGTGAGTGATAAGTGTCAATCCGCATCAATTCTAAAGCTGTTGTTACATGAAATGGCGAGAAGGCAGCAGCGTGTCTTCATTGCACACTCTGGTTCTGTGAGGCTTAGTAAAAGTCATGTTTCTGACTTGTAGAGAGTGGTGAGTGCCAAATCACACCCCCAAGGGCTTCTTCTCAGTCCTTCCCCACTGTTAGTCTCCCACTGACCCCCAGGACAAGTCCCAACCCCTTCAAGTCCACCCTGCTGGTGGGGCGATCTGAAAGTGGGACGACAGAGGAAGGATGGTGCCAGTGGCTACCCCGCCACCTGGAGAGGAGGAGACTAGATCAGTTTCAAAGCTTTTTCAGCCCAAGGTCAGGCATTCTTTGGGTTCATTTGTTTACGATGGCTCACTGGTAAAAGACTCCGTGGGCAATGCAGGAGACGCAGGACGCTTAGGTTTGATCCCTGAGTCTGGAAGATCTCCTGGAGAAGGAAATGGCAACCCACTCCAGTATTCTTGCCTGGAGAATCCCATGGATAGAGGCGCCTGGCAGACTGCAGTCCATGGAGTCTCAAAGAGTCGAACATGACTGAGTGACAACGCGGGCAAATCCTGTTTACCTGTGGAGGGCTAACTCTGATCTCTAGACTGTGATTTCATTCAGAGTGGACAAACACCACAGGTCCATTTGGGGTCATTTTCCGGCACCTCCTCCTCAGCTCTGTCTGGAGAGGCACAGTTCTGTCTTGCATCCCTCAAGAGATGCCTCAAGGAGGTGACCTTAACCCCGAACACCCAGGCCTGAGAGAAATACAGTAGCCGTTTCATCCCGTGTGAAATTAATCACTATTTCTATTGGAATACACTTCCATTTCCAGTGTTGTATTTTCTGAAGGTGCTCAGTAACGAGCTTCAGGTATACATAAACCAATTTCTCGCCTTTCTCTGAGTCCTCGACTCTGTTGGCTATTTCAGGGATTTGAGTGGGGCTCCCCTTTGCGCAGTGTAGCCCACTGTAAACGATGCATTTTTTGTACGTGAGTGCATACGTGTTAATCCCTACATCCTGATTTGTTCCTCATCCCCAATACTCCCCTCAGTTTTCCAAGTATGTGAATCTCTTTCATCTGTGTAAATGATTTCATTTATATCAATTTTTAGATTCTCCCTGTAATTGATACTATATATCTTTCTTCCTCTGAGGTTTTTAGTTCTTCCACTAGCGGGATCTAGTGATCACCTACTACGTTGCTACAAATGGCATTCTTTCAGTCTCTCTTTGTGGTTTAGTAACAGTCCCTCATCTGTATAAATATACCACAATTTCTTCATCCATTTCTCTGTGGATGGCCATTATGGTTGCTCCCGTGTCTTGTATACTGTAAATAGTGCTTTGTTGAACACTGGGTTGCATGTGACTTTTGAAATTGTACTTCTCTCTCTTGTAGAATCTCCAACGTATAAATGCTGGATCATATTCTATCTCTATATTGAACCCTGAGAGGGTTTCCTTGTCTTCAGGCTCTCCCCAACTTTTACTGTTTGTAGACTTAAATGATGATAATTCTCATCTATGAGCAGTGATAGGGGCTTCCCTGGTGGCTCAGAGGTTAAAGCGTCTGCCTGGAATGTGGGAGACCCGGGTTCGATCCTTGGGTTGGGAAGATCCCCTGGAGAAGGAAATGGCAACCCACTCAATACTCTCGCCTGGAGAGTCCCATGGAGGGAGGAGCCCAGTAGGCTACAGTCCATGGGGTTGCAAAGAGTCAGACACAACTGAGCAACAAACTACTACTACTATGAGCAGTGATAGTGTAGTGAAAGTCACGCAGTTGCGTCTGACTCTTTGTGACCCCATGGACTATATAGTCCATGGAATTCTCCAGGCCAGAATACTGGAATGGGTAGCCTTTCCCTTCTCCAGGGGATCTTCCCAACCCAGGGATTGAAACCCAAGTCTACCGCATTGCAGGCAGATTCTTTACCAGCTGAGCCACAAGGGAACCCCAAGAATACTGGAGTATGGTAGCCTATCCCTTCTCTACCAGATCTTCCTGACCCAGGAATCGAACCAGGGTCTCCTGCATTGCAGCGGATTCTTTACCAAGCTGTTAGGGACACAGTGATACCTTCTTGTATTTTTGATTTGTATTTCTGTAATAGTAGGCTTCCCAAGTGGTGCTAATGGTAAAGAATTCGCTAACCAGTACAGGAGATGTAAGAGATAGAGGTGGGATCCTTGAGTCAGGAAGATACCCTGGAGGAGGCAATAGCAGCTCACTCCTTTATTCTTTCCTGGAGACTCCATGGACAGAGGAACCTGGAGAGCTGTGGTCCATTGGGTCACAAAGAGTCGGGAAGCATCTGAGGCTACTTAGCCCACCCGCATGCAATATTGAGTGATACTGAGGATCTTTACATGTGTGATTTTTAAAAATCCGTAGGAATACAGCTTACCCAGTGAAATTGCCTTCTTGAAAGCCTGCCCTGTTTCAAATTCTTATGGTATTACCTACCCGAAACCTTTTCTAGAGGGCAGCAGTCATTTCTAGGCCCTCAGGCCTTGTGAGGGATAAGTTCCCATCAGCACTGGTTGTAAAGGTGTTGTTAGAGGAATGACCACAAGGTGGCAGGATGTTTTCATTCCTCAGCTCTGGTTATTAGAGCACCAGAGCCTTAGTGAAAAGTCCCGTTTCTCGTTTGTCAGTGAGTATCACGTGGCAGAACACATACACAAGCATTTGTATCCCATTATTTCTTCCTGATTAGCCCTCCCACCCCTGATGCCTAGGACAAATCCCAGCCCCCTTCAAGCCTTTGTTGTTCAGTTGCATCTGACTCTGCAACCCAGAGTTGACTGGCACAGAGGGCTTCCCTGTCCTTCACCATCTCCTGGAGCTTGCTCAAACTCATGTCCATCAAGTCAGTGATGCCATCCAACCATCTCGTCCTCTGTCATCCCCTTGTCCTCCTGCTTCCAATCTTTCCCAGCATTAGGGTCTTTTCTAATGAGTGTGCTCTTGGCATCAGGTGGCCAAAGTCTTGGAGCTTCAGCTTCAGTCCTTCCAATGAATATTTCAGTGAATATTGTGGCTTGATTTTCTTTAGGACTGAAACCTTCAAACCTACTGTGCCACTGATGTGGTGGCCTCTGATTCAGTTCAGTTCAGTCTCTCAGTTGTGTCTGACTCTTTGTGACCTCATGAACCACGGCACACCGTGACTGGGGCGACTCTAAAGAAAGAGACTAGAGGTGGGAACCCAACCACTGCGAGTTCTTGAGTCCAGATAAATTTTCAAAGCTCAAAATTTTAGCCCAAAGGTCCCAACATCCTTTGGGTACATTATTCTTGTCTGTTCAGAGCTGACCTTGGAGTGGAGACTGTCTGTTCATACAGAGGGACACACATGACAGGTCCATGAGGGGCTCATTTGCTGGCACATCCTTCTCAGCTCCCTCGGCCCCAGGACAAGCCCCAGGGCTGTGAACCCCAGATCAGGTCACCAACGACTGAGGGTGACATAGATGGAATTTCATTTCATTTACCAGATTAGTGGGTATTTCTTATTGCAGTATAGTTCATTTCCAATGTTGGTTTTGTAGGTGTATAGCAGTGAGCTTCAGATATTCATAGACCTAACATGTAGTCTTTTTCGGAGGCTTTGCCCCTATAGGTTATTCCATAGTGTTTACTAGGGCTCCCCATTATATACAGTCAGTCTTTGTGGATGATCTGTTTCTGTACACAGATGTATATATGTTAATCTGAATCTCCTGATTTACTTTTCACCCCCGACATTTCCACTTCAGTGTCTCTAAATTGGGTTTTTGTACGTCTGTGAGTCTGTTTCAGTTTTGTAAATGAGTTCATTTGTGTCAAATTTGAGATTTTACTTAAAGTGATACCATATGACATTTATCTTTTTCTCTTTACCTGCATCACTTAGAAGGACCTAGCAATCATAATACTATGTGGCTGCGAGTCGTTATTTCACTCTTTTTCTCTGGTTGAGTAACATTCCCTTGTCTGTGTATAAACATAGCACAACTTCGATATCCGTTCATCTCTGTTTAGACATCACAGTCACTTCACGGTGCTGGCTCCTATAGACAGTCCTGCAGTGTACATTGGAGTGCATGTGTTTTATTTTGTTTTGCTTCCAGATTACAGTTATTTTCCGGGACAGAGTTCTAAGAATTGGTGTGCTGGATCATATGGTATCTCTGTCTTTAGGTCTTTATGGAACTTCCATGCTGTTCTCCACAGCACTATTACCAATTTACATTTCCCCCAGTGGCCTAGAGGCTTCCCTTTTCTCCAGGCTCTCTCCAGCATTTATGGTTTGTAGTTTTTGAAGACAGCCATCTTGTCCATTGGGAGGTGATATATCTTTGTAGTGTTGATATGCATTTCCCTAATTACGTGTGATGCTGATCATGTTTTCATTTGGTGTTTGGTGGTGCAGAGTCTTAACCATTAGACTGATGGGGAAGGCCCTGCCAGTGTTTGCCAATGTGTGTTAATTGACTATATCACAGATATGCCTTTCCTCCCTGTGTTGTTTAGTCTTTTTTAAAAAAATAAATCTCTAGTTCTATAAGATCTTTTCTCATAGGTTTTGATCTTCTCACTGATGGTTTTTCTACAAACATTTGTGATTTGGGTTTTTCTAGGGGCTATGAGCTCAGGTACCTTCTATTTTCTTGGCCTTTCTCTCCTGAATAATTTCAGTCAGATTATTTTCAAAATATAATCAGTGTGATTCTTGTTTACCAACTTTTTTAGTGTATTCATGTAACAGTGTATGGTAAGTTATATACTCTTGTTTTTTAAAAAATTCATGTTTTCAAGATAAATAGCACTTAGTTTAGCTCAGTTGCTTCAGTTTATAGAGGAAGCAAATGAAATCCACTCAAAGGTCATTGCCAGGACTAAGTTTCTTGGCTGGTCTATTGTTCTTCAACCAGTTGCTCTTTCCCATTTACAATATAGGTCATCATTTGTCTGGATGACCATTTCCTAGAACTGCATTCTACACAGTAGCTTGTTCTTCAAAAAAATTTTTTTTTTTTTAAGAAATACTGAATAACGTAGCTTGTTCTTGGTAACTTTTGGGAAATCCGTATTAAGAAAATGACACAATCTATGTTGAGATGGGCTCGATAAAGGACAAAAATGGTATGGACCTAACAGAAGCAGAAGATATTAAGAAGAGGTGGCAAGAATACACAGAAGAACTGTACAAAAAGATCTTCATGACCCAGGTAATCATGATGATGTGATCACTAATCGAGAGCCAGACATCTTGGAATCTGAAGTCAAGTGGGCCTTAGAAAGCATCACTATGAACAAAGCTAGTGGAGGTTATGGAATTCCAGTGGAGCTGTTTCAAATCCTGAAAGATGATGGTGTGAAAGTGCTACACTCAATATGCCAGCAGATTTGGAAAACTCGGCAGTGGCCACAGGACTGGAAAAGGTCCATGTTCATTCCAATACTAAAGAAAGGCAATGCCAAAGAGTGCTCAAACTACCGCACAATTGCACTCATCTCACACACTAGTAAAGTAATGCTCAAAATTCTCTAAGCCAGGCTTCAGCAATACGTGAACCGTGAACTCCCTGATGTTCAAGCTGGTTTTAGAAAAGGCAGAGGAACCAGAGATCAAATTGCCAACAGCCACTGGATCATGGAAAAAGCAAGAGAGTTCCAGAAAAACATCTATTTCTGTTTTATTGACTATGCCAAAGCCTTTGACTGTGTGGATCACAAAAAACTGTGGAAAATTCTGAAAGAGATGAGAATACCAGACCACTTGACCTGCCTCTTGACAAACCTGTATGCAGGTCAGGAAGCAACACTTAGAACTGGACATGGACCAAGAGACTGGTTCCAAATAGGAAAAGGAGTGCGTCAAGGCTGTATATTGTCACCCTGCTTATTTAACTTCTATGCAGAGTACATCATGAGAAACGCTGGACAGGAAGAAACACAAGCTGAAATCAAGATTGCCGGGAGAAATATCAATTACCTCAGATATGCAGATGACACCACCCTTATGGCAGAAAGTGAAGAGGAGCTGAAAAGCCTCTTGATGAAAGTGAAAGAGGAGAGCGAAAAAGTTGGCTTAAAACTCAACATTCAGAAAACGAAGATCATGGCATCCAGTCCCATCACTTCATGGGAAATAGATGGGGAAACAGTGGAAACAGTGTGAGACTTCATTTTGAGGGGCTCCAAAATCCCTGCAGATGGTGACTGCAGCCATGAAATTTAAAGACGCTTACTCCTTGGAAGAAAAGTTATGACCAACCTAGATAGTATATTCAAAAGCAGAGACATTACTTTGCCGACTAAGGTCCGACTAGTCAAAGCTATGGTTTTTCCTGTGGTCATGTATGGATGTGAGAGTTGGACTGTGAAGAAGCCTGAGCGCCGAAGAATTGATGCTTTTGAACTGTGGTGTTGGAGAAGACTCTTGAGAGTCCCTTGGACTGCAAGGAGATCCAACCAGTCCATTCTGAAGGAGATCAACCCTGAGATTTCTTTGGAAGGACTAATGCTAAAGCTGAAACTCCAGTACTTTGGCCACCTGATGCAAAGAGCTGACTCATTGGAAAAGACTCTGATGCTGGTAGGGATTGGGGGCAGGAGGAGAAGGGGAGGACCGAGGATGAGATGGCTGGATGGCATCACGGACTCAATGGACATAAGTCTGAGTGAAATCCGAGAGATGGTGATACAGTAAGGCCTGGCGTTTTGCAATTCATGGGGTCACAAAGAGTCAGACACGACTGAGCGACTGAACTGAACTGATGTTGAGAAATCTAACTTGTCACCTCTGGACATGACGCTGTGCAGACTCGAGGAGACAGTAAAGAAAATAGGGAGGCTGGTATGCTGTGGTTCATGAGGTCCAGTGTTTCTTAATGTAACCAAGGAATAATTCTATTCCATTAAAATATTGAGAGTAACAACACAGAAGTCTAATTTGGGAAAGCTAACGTAATAAAATGCTCAGTACTTCTATTCAGTAGGGCTGCTAAGTTACAGAGGGTTTATGCATATTCCAAAGCTCCAGAGAAATGTGTGCAATGTAAAGGAATGAAGGAACATGCTGGCTCAAAAAAGAAGCCGCTTTACTCCTAAGTGACTGAATGGAAGTAAATGAGGATGACACTCAACTTAAGCTCAAAATGCGAATAGATTATGTAAGTAGGTGCCTAAAGCCCCTGAACCTTAACCTCTCAGTCATAAGAAAAATTTCCTGTTACCTATAAAATTTTGATGCAGATAAACTAAGGGAAGTACAAGTGCACACACACGAAATACATGTGTGTGCACACACAGGTATACGTATGTGCATGTGTGTCTGTTTACATATGTCTGTGTACATATGTAAGAATATAAGAATTGTCTTTACAGAATGGTTTCTCAAACAAGGATATATCATCAATTTTATAAACAAAGAGTTCATAAAACCTAGTGGCTTAAAATTCAGCCAGAAAATACTTACAGAACACCTACAAAGTGCCAAATAGTATTCCAGGATCATCAGATTCTAGTTCTCATTTCTTACTAAGCTTACATTACACTATGTGATAAAACACTTTTTGATAAAAAGTATGTGTAAAGAATTAAGGTGATGTGATAAAGTGGCCGCGTACGTCCTTTATATTGTGTAATCAGGGAAGACCTCTATGAGGACTTAGCATTTGCAGTAAGCAGTGTGGCCCTCCAAAACTGACTGTGCCCTAGTCCAGATAATCTGTGAATATCCTTCTCATTCCACATGCTTCAGACTTGGTAGCTGATGGGGCTGTGTTCCACCAGGTCACCCAGGAAGTCAGCTGATGGGAGCCAGCATCTCATCTGCACGCTGTCAGGCACAGCAGCGGTGAGTGCTCGGTAGCGCTTCTGAGGAAGTCTTGCATAGCACTTCCGTCTAGCCTGCTAGAATTTAGTGTATAACTGCTCCTAATTATAGGTGTCTGAGAGATTCAGGGGAGTGGACAGAGTATTTGGAGCCACCTTATCTGTGCCACGGCTAACAACACCCCCTTTTTAAGCAAAATATCCACGGCATTAACATATCCATCTAGCATGCAATTCAGGGGACTCGAACTATAGTTAGATGATGAATGGAATTTGCACAGAATGTGTGTATATGGAATATAAAAGAAGTGTTAAACTAATAGTAAGATATCTCACATGTAAGAGAAAGTAAAGGATTTTAGAAAGTTACATCAGGGAGTCAGGAATGTTAGCACTTATGTAAGGAGCTCCGTAGTCCAGGGATGTAGTACATTGTGGTACAAAATTTAATAAAACAATGTAGTTACTGCCACAATCATGTGATTAAGGTTAGCATGTCAGTGAAAGCCATAGAACAGGGAAAACAACCAATTCAAATACTGAGCACTTTACACACACCTCTTTCTGCACTAAGTACTTGATATTCGTGCATGTGCTGTGCTGTGCTTAGTCGCTCAGTTGTGTCCGACCCTTTGCACCCCCATGGACTTGCCCGCCAGGCTCCTCCAAGAATACTGGAGTGGGTTGCCATGCCCTCCTCCAGGGGATCATCTCAACCCAGGTATGGAACCCAGATCTCCTGCACTGCATTTGGAGCCATTACCCTCTGAGCTGCTAAGGAAGCCCAGGGGTAGGGTATGGAGCGGGCAGCCTATCCCTTCTCCAGGGGCTCTTGCCAACCCAGGAACCAAACCAGGGTTTCCTGTGTTGCAGGCGTATTTACCAGCTGAGCTACCAGGGAAACCCATATCCACGTATAGATTAAGTATAGTACAGTGTTTTTTAAAGACAAAGAAATGAATTATGGGAGGCAAGCAAAATAGCAGTAGCCAACAGTACTTTAAAAAATAAAATGTACGTGGCATTCGTTATTCTTAAGTAGAATGAATCCACGGTCATAAAATTTAAAGGAAACACTGAACAGTGATTTTTCCTCTTGGATATTTTCTGTCACATTAAGAGCTCTGAGAAGCCTTCCAGAAGAAATCATTGTCTTTTACCGAAGTTTATCAACCTTTTTATCATATAGGTAAAAAGAATAGAAAAAAATTAACCTGCCAATGCCTGCTCATCCTGGCATACAACTGGAAAAAAAAAAAGACTTTCCTACCAGTTGGCTTTCAAAGTGGTTGATTGCTGAAATTCAGCCTTCCTCAGCTGTGATGTAAACCTATCATGTGCATAGTCTGTCTGAATTTGGTGCATCTCCCCTGTGAGATTTGAAATCGGGGAGACTGAGAGCAGATAGGCTGATGCTCATGCTTTTTACTGAGCTGTAACAAAGTCTTGTCTCTGTTCCAGGAGTTTTATGTGTCTCCTGCCAATGTATTAGCTTGTAAGTAATGTAAAGTCTAAAATACAATAGTGCAGCATAGTAATAATAAAATTTTTGCTCTTTCCATAAGTTTGAGTAATTTTTCCTGGGCTACTAGTTTTGACAGAGGAGAAATAAGAGTTACTGGGCAGTCAATTCACAGATGCTATGATCTTCCAAAGTTGTAAGGTCTTTTTTGTGTATATGTGTCAGTATCACAATTTATTTTTAGCTTTTTATTTTTAATTGGGGTGTTGGTGATTAGCAACATGTTAGTTTCAAGTGTACTGCATAGTGATTCAGTTATAAATATAGATACATTTATTACTCCGCCAGTAGAAAGAATACATTTGAATTAGCTCTAATTAGGTATATGAAACTGGAGCCTATTATACAGAGTGAAGTAAGCCAGAAAGAAAAACACCAATACAGTATACTAACGCATATATGGAGAAGGCAATGGCACCCCACTCCAGTACTCTTGCCTGGAAAATCCCATGGGCAGAGGAGCCTGGTAGGCTGCAGTCCATGGGGTCACAAAGAGTCAGACACGACTGAGCAACTTCACTTTCACTTTTCACTTTCATGTATTGGAGAAGGAAATGGCAACCCACTCCAGTGTTCTTGCCTGGGGAATCCCAGGGATGGGGAGAGCCTGGTGGGCTGCCATCTATGGGGTCGCACAGAGTCGGACACAACTGAAGCGACTTAGCAGCAGCAGCAACACATATATATGGAATTTAGAAAGATAGTATTGATAACCCTGTATGCGAGACAGCAAAAGAGAAACAGATGTATAGAACAGTCTTTTGGACTCTGTGGAAGAAGGTGAGGGTGGGATGATTTGGGAGAATGGCACTGAAACATGTATAATATCATATGTGAAACAAATCGCCAGTCAGGTTCGATGCATGATACTGGATGCTTGGGGCTGGTGCACTGGGATGACCCAGAGGGATGGTACAGGGAGGGAGGAGGGAAGAGGGTTCAGGATGGGAAAACATGTACACCCACAGCAGATTCATGCTGATGTATGGGCTTCCCTGCTGGATCAGAGGGTAAAATGTCTGCCTGCAATGCAGGAGACCCGGGTTTGTTTCCTGGGTCAGGAAGATCCCCTGGAGAAGGAAATGGCAACCCACTCCAGTATCCTTGCCTGGTAAATCCCATGGATGGAGAAGCCGGTAGGCTACAGTCCACAGGGTCGCAAAGAGTCGGACACAACTGAGTGTGTCTGGTTTATCTTAGTTTATATTATGGCAAAACCAATACAATATTGTAATTAGCCTCCAATTAAAATAAATAAATTTGTATTAATAAAAAATAAAAAGATTCTTTTCCTAAATGAATGGTTACAGAATGAGTAGAGTTCCTTATACTGAAAGAGGAGAGTGAAAAAGTTGGCTTAAAGCTCAACATTCAGAAAACAAAGATCATGGCATCCGGTCCCATCACTTCATGGGAAATAGATGGGGAAACAGTGGAAACAAAGTCAGACTTTATTTTTGGGGGCTCCAAAATCACTGCAGATGGTGACTGCAGCATGAAATTTAAAGACGCTTACTCCTTGGAAGAAAAGTTATGACCAACCTAGACAGTATATTTAAAAGCAGAGACATTACTTTGCCGACTAAGGTCCGACTAGTCAAAGCTATGGTTTTTCCTGTGGTCATGTATGGATGTGAGAGTTGGACTGTGAAGAAGGCTGAGCGCTGAAGAATTGATGCTTTTGAACTGTGGTGCTGGAGAAGACTCTTGAGAGTCCCTTGGACTGCAAGGAGATCCAACCAGTCCATTCTGAAGGAGATCAACCCTAGGATTTCTTTGGAAGGAATGATGCTAAAGCTGAAACTCCAGTACTTTGGCCACCTGATGCAAAGAGCTGACTCATTGGAAAAACTCTGATGCTGGGAGGGATTGGGGGCAGGAGGAGAAGGAGACAACAGAGGATGAGATGGCTGGATGGCATCACGGACTCAATGGATGTGAGTCTGAGTGAACTCCAGGAGATGGTGATGGACAGGGAGGCCTGGCATGCTGCGATTCATGGGGTCACAAAGAGTCGGACGCAACTGAGCTGAACTGAAGTCTCTGTTAGTTATTTATATATAGAAGTATGTATATGTTAATCCCAAATTCCCAATTTATCCTTCCCCTCACCTTCCCCTTTGGTAACCATAAATGTGTTTTTGAAATCTGTGAGTCTATTTTGTAAAGAAGTTCATTTGTATATTTTTTTAAGAGTCCATATATGTGATACCATATGATATCTGTCTTTCTGTGACTTCACTAGTATAAAAATCTCTAGGTCCATCCATGTTGCTGCAAATGCCATTATTTCATGCTTTTTTATATTGCTTTGTATATATGCACCACATGTTGTTTATGCAGTCCTCAATCACTGGATTGCTAAGGTTGTTTCCATGTCTTAGCTAGATAGTGCTGCAATGAACAGTGGGGTGTGTGTATCTTTTCAGAGTGTGGTTTTCTCTGGGTATGTGGCCAGGAACGGGGTTGCTGGGATCATATGGTAGCTCTATTTTTACTGTTTAAAGAAACTTCATGCCGTTTTCATTGAATGGGTCATATGGTAGCTCTATTTTTAGTGTTTAATGAATCTTCATGCTGTTGTCCAGAGTGGCTGTATCAATACTTTCTCATCAACAGTGTGGGAGGGTTCCCTTTTCTCAGCACTAACTCCAGCATTTACTGTTTATAGATTTTTTGATGATGGCCATTTTGACAATGTGAGGTGATACCTCATTATAGTTTTGATTTGCATTTATCCAGTCATTAGAGATGCTGACATCATGTCATGTGCTTCTTGGCCATCTATGTCTTCTTTAGAGAAGAATCTGTTTAGATGTTCTGCCCATAGTTGATTGTTCATTTGTTGAACTACATACGCTGTTTATATACTTTGGATATTAATTCCTTGATAATTGCTTCATTTGCAAGTATTTTCTCTCATTTTGTGAGTTGTCTTTTTATTTGTGGTTTTCTTTGCTGTGAAAAGTCTTCAAGTTTAATTAGGTCCCGCCTTTTTTTTTTCATTACTCTAGGACGTGAATCCAAGAAGATAGTGCTGTGATTTATGTCAAAGAGTGTTCTGCCTATGTTTTCCTCTAAGAGTTTTATAGTATTTGGTCTTACATTTAGGTCTTTTAGCCATTTTGAATATCTTTTTGTGTGCAGTGTTAGAGAATGATCTAATTTCATTCTTTTACATGTAGCTGTCCAGTTTTCCCAGCACCACTTATTGAAGAGACTGTCTTTTCCTCATTGCATATTCTTTCTTCCTTTGTCATAGATTAATTGACCATAGGTTCATGGGCTCATTTCTGGGCATTCTGTCCTCTTCCATTGGTCGATATTTCTGCTTGTGTGCCAGTGCCACACTGATGTGTTACTGTAGCTTAGGAAAACATCTTTTAAACCCTCCCAGTTAAAAGACATTTTGTCGGTATGTTTTGAGTATCTTTGGATTTTTCAAAGATCCTTCAGAAATGGTGATATCTCAGTTTGAGGTTTTCAGTGTTTACTGTGGCACCACATGTGAGGAATTACTCTTGGATTTTAGTAGGCAAACAAAGCAATTAAAAATTGTTAATCAGTCAATTGTGTCCGATTCTTTGTGAGTCCTAAGGCTTCCCCATCCTCCACTATCTCCTGGAGTTTGCTCAAACTCATGTCCATCAATTCGGTGGACTTGATGCCATCCAACCATCTCATCCTTTGTTGTCCCCTTCTCCTCCTGCCCTCAATCTTTCTCAGCTCAGAGGCTTTTCCAGTGGGTCAGCTCTTCATATCAGGTGGCCAAATACAGGAACTTCAGCATCAGTCATTCCAGTGATCATTTGGGGTTGATTTCCTTTAGGATTGACTGGTTTGATTGCCTGGCAGTCCAAGGGACCATCAAGAGTCTTCTCCAACACCATAATTTGAAAGCATCAGTTCTTTGATGCTCAACCTTCTTTATGGTCTAACTCTCTTATCTATATAAGACTACTGAAAAAAAAAAAAAGCAAAAAGCAGAAAACCAAAAACGTAGCTTTGACTGTACAGACCTTTGTTGGCAAAGTAATGCCTGTGCTTTTTAATACACTGTCTAGCTTTGTCATAGCTTTTCTGCAAAGAATCAAGCATCTTCTCATTTCATGGCTGCAATCACCATCTGCAGTGATTTTGGAGTCCAAGAAAATAAAGTCTGTCACTGTTTCCATTGTTTCCCAATGTATTTGCTGTTGAGTGATGGGACCCACTGCCTGATCTTCATTTTTTGAATGTAGAGTTTTAAACCAGCTTTTTCCCTTTCTGCTTTCACCTTCATCAAGAGGCTCTTTAGTTCCTCTTCTCTTTCTGCCAACAAAGTCGTGTCATCTGCATATCTGAGGTTACTGACACTTCTCCAAGTAGTGTTGATTCCAGCTTGTGCTTCATCCATCCCAGCATTTTGCATGATGTACTCTGCATATTAGTCAAATAAGTGGGTGGCAATATACAGCCTTGCCATGCTCCTTTCCCAATTTGGAACTAGTCCATTACTCATGTCTGGTTCTGACTGTTGCTTCTTGACCTACATACAGGTTTCTCAGGAGGCAGGTAAGGTGCTCTAGTATCCCCATCTCTTGATGGATTTTCCACAATTTGTATGATTCTAAGGCTTTAGCGTAGTCAGTGAAACAGAGGTAGATGTTTTTCTGGAGTTCTTTTTCTCTGATCCAATGGATGTTGGCAATTTGATCTCTGGCTCTTCTGCCTTTATAAATCTTGCTTGTACATCTGGTAGTTCTCAGTTCACATGCTGTTGAAGCCTAGCTTGTAGTATTTTGAACATTACCTTGTGAGTGTGTGAAATGAATGCAATTGTGTGGTAGTTTGAACATTCTTTGGCATTGCCCTTCTTTGGGATTGGAATGAAAACTGACCTTTTCCAGTCCTGTGGCCACTGCTGAGTTTTCCAAATGTGCTGGCATATTGAATGCAGCAGTTTCACAGCATCATCTTTTAGGATTTGAAATAGTTCAGCTGGAATTCCATCACCTCCACTAGATTTGTTTGTGGTGATGCTTCCTAAGGTCCACGTGACTTCACATTCCAGTATGTCTGGCTCTAGGTGCATGATCACAGCATTATGGATATCTGGATCATTAAGATCTTTCCTGAGTAGTTCTTCTGTGTATTATTCCCAACTCTTCTTAATCTCTGCTGCTTCCGTTAGGTCCATACCATTTCTATCCTTTATTGTGCCCATATTTGCATGAAATGATCCCTTGATATCTCTGATTTTCTCAAAGAGATCTCTAGTCCCTTATGATTTTCAGTTAAAGTGACAGATTCAAGGAATTATATCTGATAGACAGAGTGCCTGAAGAACTATAGATGGAGGTTCATAACATTGTACAAGAGGTAGTGATCAAAACCATCCCCATGAAAAAAATGTGCAAAATGTTAAAATGGTTGTCTGAGAAAGCCTTACAAATAGCTCAGAAAAGAAGAGAAGTGAAAAGCAAAGGAGAAAAGGAAAGATATATCTATCTGAATGCAGAGTTCCAAAAAATAGCAAGGAGAGATAAGAGAGCCTTCCTCAGTGAACACTGCAGTTACTAATTCTTTGTCCTATAAACTTCTTTGGGTAAAGCACAGACAGAGTGTGGTCTATCTTCCCTTTCTGTGGAAAGCTGTTTTAGGGGAACTCATGCTCTCTGCCATAAATGAACCCCTGCTAAGGAAAGCAGGATTACCTAACTGTGCATTCTAATGAAAAGAAAAGATCCTTCACAGTCTAGAAGTCCTGTTGCTGAAAAAGATGAAACCAAGTATCCTTTCCTTTTCTTCCAACTTGCTTTAAAAATTAACTTAGAATGGGAGTTCCCTGGTGTTTAAGAATCCACCTGCCACTGCAGGGGACATGAGTTCGATCCCTGGTCTGGGAAGATTATACATGCTGCAGGGCAACCAAGCCCATGTGCTGCAGCTACTGAGCCCACAAACAGCAACGGCTGAGACATACATGCCCTAGAGCCAAGCTAGTGGTGAGCAAGGGCTACTAGTTGTGATACGTAGGCTTCTTCTTGTGGCTTCTCTTGCTGCAGAGAAGCTCCGCAAAAGAGAAGCCACCACAAGAAGCCCACACACAACAACTTTAGCCCCTGCTCACTACAACTAGAGGAAGGCTGTGGGCAGCAGTGGAGACCCAGTGCAGCCAAAAATAAATAAATGAATAAATTTTTTGAAAAGTTCAAGAAATGCATTTTTAAAAGGGAAAGAAAATGAAAAACCTTATAAAAATTAATTTAGGAAAATGTGGTCAAGATTGGGTTTAGATAGAATGTTTCAGAAAGAAGTACAAATGCGTAAAGAAATAAAAATTCAAATAGACTACTTCAGACAGAATATTAGACTAAATGTTTTGTGATACAACAGGAACTAGGCAAAGCACAGGAATAAAAGGACATCTTTCAATGAATGAAACCAGTCTTTCTGCAGTGACTGTGAAAGCAAGAAATATTACAATAAGTAACTATTAATGCACATTTTACTCATTGTAACCTTTCACGCAATACTTTTTATTTTCATTTACATCTCTTAACACTAGCACAGAATTCTTGTTTTTATTCATTTACTCTTTGGCTGTGCTGGGTCTTCATTGCTGTGTGCAGGCTCTCTCTAGTAGTGGAAAGCAGGGGCTACTTGTGATGCATGGGCTTCTCCCTGTGGCTTCTCTTGTTGCAGAGCATGGTCTTTAGGTGCCTGGGCGTCAGTAATTGTAGCACTTGGGCTTAGCTGTCTTGCGGTATGTGGAATCTTCCTGGACCAGAGTTCACACCTAGGTCCCCTGCTCTGGCTGGTAGATTCGTAACCATTGGACCACCAGAGAATTCTAGCACAGCATTCTGAAACTGCCAAGCATAAGTTGTATGCAGCTGAGTGAAAAGATCAAAATGTACTCAGTTTTCCAGAAGAGCTGATGAACATGGAAAATGACAGAATCCTTTTACATACCCATTTACATAACTATTGACAAAAATATAAACATATATTGTTAAAGAGAGCATGATTACGAACAATTCCATAAAGAAAGAAACTGAAGTAATGTATAATAAATGGTTCAGAGGCCAAGCATTTGGTTACCATTCTTAAATGCTTTTCAAAATAGTTGATCCTCATGAAATGCAATGTACCAAGAGGCTTGGGGTCTGTGTTGGTGCAGGGACACTGATAAGGGTAATGATATTTCCTCTTTGAGGAAGACAAGTGTTCAAGATCCAGGATTTGTTTAGGTTGTCCAGTCCTCTTCCATATTTACCACGAGGGAACCAATTAGTAAATCAATACCCAATAAAAATAAGTGTGTCATGAATAAGTGAGGTGTGTAGAAATTTAATTCAATTGTGTGTGTATGTTGAATTTTAAAAGGTATGTTGACTTTTAAAACCTATTTTTGTTCAAAGTGTGGATGGCATCTTAGTAATCCTTTAGAAATGTGCTTATGCTCAGTGCAAAACAAAAAATGCCACTAGTTCTTTTTTTTTATTATTAAATTTATTTATTTTTTAAATTACAATACTGTATTTGTTTTGCCATACATTGATACGAATCAGCCATAGGTGAACACAATCTCCCAATGCCGAAGCCCCCTCCCACCTCCCATAAGGTGTGCTTGCAAAGATAAAGCATATCAAATCTTCATTTTGTTGGTCGATATTAAGAATGGTCCTAACATAGCTGATGCATGAATGTGAAGACTCATTTGCTCCCTGGAAAGAAGAAAGATAAGTACTTAGTACTTACCAGAAAGTTGTGGAAAAAATAGGTAATTCTGATATTCTTTATACTGAAGATGTCATATTTTCTAGTAATTAGCCCAGCTTCTCCAGCTGGAGAGGAAAATTCCCTGCACTTCATGGATAAGGCAGTTATTTTCCCATTCCAGGGAACATGGAAGCCTGCTTTCCAGATCTCAAGAGCTGCATGCAGCCAGAAGAGGAGGGCCACTCATTAGATCTTCTCTGCCTGAGCATTTCCACTCCTTGCTGTCCCTTCAGACCATCCTCCGTTTACTGGTGTATGTCCTGCTACTTTCAAAAGACTATTGGTTTATTCTCTGTCAATAAAACCACACCTTCACTCTCCCATCTTTGCTTTATTCCCTCCTGTACATCCATCTTCTTATGTTTCAATTGTTTATAAATCTGCCCGCAGGCATAATTATTAAATATTCAACATGAGACCTGTTAAAGGAAATCTATATCTGTGATTCTTCTAAATCTAGTAAATCAAGTAATCTATAGAGAACAGTGTTCTCTGTTTGTAAAGGAAAAAAAAAACAAAAAACATTGTGTAAAGAGCAGTAGCTTTCCACTACAACAATCAGATGTTTAAGAAAAATCAATATACTTGTTGACAGTGACAATTGCAGAGTTCTCCATCTTTGACCTCAATTTAGCCACATAGAGACCCAAGATACTAGATACTGAGGGTTCATTAAGCATTGATGAAATATATCATGTAACAGTTATAGGGAAGAATACAGAAGAATTTACAACTATTACACTTCATTTTTAAAAGCATATTTTCCCACTAGAACAAGTTTTTGTTGTGATATGGCTTTTAAGTGGATAATATTTTCTGTCTGTTGTATAAATGGTCATGTGTATTACTTTGTTTAATCATAACTTATTTGTTACTGGACTAATGAGAGGTCTTAAAGGTGATACAATATTTCCTTCATTACAATGTGAATACATTAGATTAGCATTTTGAATATTCTGTTCAGATGGATTGTAGGCAGAAGTATTCAGTCTTTTTAGTGAATAAATATAGGCAGAAAGCATCAGAACAAAAGATTGAGTGGTCTTCCTAGGCCCAAGTTCTCATTCTTACATACAGAAAACACTGTTGCATGTCCTGTTTCACTTTTTTAATAATTCAGTTTGACTGATATCACATTTGAAAAAGGAACAGATTTGCAATGTTAAAATTTTTATAATGTCTCAAAAAATAGATAGAATGAATGCTGGTGAATTCCTGGCTACTGGAAATATAAAATTTTCTTGGAGATTAGTTGTGATAATTCATGTAAAATGGTTATCATAATTTTGGTGCATAATAGGTCAGTCCTTATCAGTGGCAGCTCCAGAATTTCTGTATAAGACAGCATACAGTCAACAATCTGATTGAGAGCAGAGTAAGAAGACTTGTTTTGAAGTTGTAATTTTTCATAGCAAGTATATTGCTTTTATTTTGATTGTATGTATTTTTATTTTCCTGGGAAGAAGGGTGGATGGATCCTAATGTAAGTGGAAAATCCTCCCCACACCCTACCAGGCCACACCAGTGCCATATAAGATTATTAAAGGCTTCATTTAGGGAAGATTGAGTCAGATGTTCTCTATTTACAAGGGAGCATAGGCACTAATAACTAAAACAGAGACCTGAGCCACGTCTTCAATTTTGCTTAAACTACTACTTCCACATTTACCTGATCTTTCCTGTAAACTCTGAGTAATTTGGTTTTACTGTATTGACTTGTTTTTCTTCTATTTTTTATACTATTGTATTCAATTTTAGTTCATGAATTGTAATAATTCATCAAGACTTCAACATTAAACATGTAGGGTACACGCTGTGATTTTTGTACTATGATTGTAGCATGTTTTTGTGCTATAATCCTTTATATTAATATGTTATCTTCATCTTAAAATAGCATATTTATCCCGTTTTCTTACTATCATTTATTTTCTATTTCTCCTTAATTCCTAGCTTATTTAATAAATCTATTTTCTTTTCTCTTGTAAATTTCAGTCTCCCCAAATATCTATCATTTTCATTTATATATAATCTTTTCTAGTCTGTGATTGTATTATTTATGATTTTAAAGTAATTAGCTAGAAATAATCAAGAGATGAAAAGTTAGAATGCATTTAGCTTTGTGCAACATTTTAACTTTTCAAAAGTGATGATTTCATTAGCCTATTCCTCTCAGAAGAAAGCAGTAATGTAGTGATCTGGTTGGTATTACTAGGGCTTATTATTCATTCAGCCTTCATTTATGTTTTAATTTACATTCATTCAGTTCAGTCGCTCAGTCGTGTCCAACTTTTTCGACCCCATGAATTCCAGCCAGCACGCCAGGCCTCCATGTCCATCACCAACTCCCAGAGTTCACCCAAACTCATGTGCATCGAGTCTGTGATGCCATTCAGCCATCTCATCCTCTGTCATCCCCTTCTCCTCCTGCCCCCAATCCCTCCCAGCATTAGAGTCTTTTCCAATGAGTCAACTCTTCACATGAGGTAGCCAAAGCACTGGAGTTTCAGCTTTAGCTTCAGTCCTTCCAAAGAAATCCCAGGACTAATCTCCTTCAGAATGGACTGGTTGGATCTCTTTGCAGTCCAAAGGATTCTCAAGAGTCTTCTCCAGCTCCACAGTTCAAAAGCATCAATTCTTTGGTGCTCAGCTTTCTTCACAGTCCAGCTCTCACATCCATACATGACCACTGGAAAAACATCTCAAAACTTGAAAGATAAATTAAAAACAATTGTTGACTAGACAGTTCCAGGAATATTTGTAGCCTAATTTATAACCTTTTTGATAAAATGAAAACAAGTAATATATAAACTAATGTTACAGAAGCTGTATATAATTTTTATTATATACTTACTTATTTAACACCCCACTCGGCATGCACAGTATGAAATCAGAAAAGCAACAAACATCACTGTACCAATACTCCGTAAGATTGTTTGTACCAGGCGAAGGAAGTTTATTTTTCCAGTTACTTGATCTATGAACATTGCTGCCTTCTCATCAGCAATGGTGGCAGTCTGTAATAAAGGGGGTAGTTGAGTGAAGCAAAATACTCAAAACCTTCAATTTATGTATTAGTTTTTTTCCGAAACACTGCATAAATTTTAGTTACTTTTTTCTGTAAAACAAGCTAATGGAAGTCTCTTTGCATTTCAAAGAAAGTAATAAATGCCAAGGTGGAATATTTAGAGAAATACAATCATTTCCCTTTAAACATGTTATATAGCATTCTTCAATACACTGACTTCTTTGTTCAATACACTAGTCTTACAGAAATATTTTCCAGTTTCCCAAAGAATGTTTCTTAGTGACAGAGGGAAATATCAGGCGTCAGCAGTTTTCTTCCTCTAAAGGCTTATACAATCCATTTCCTAATTCTGTGGCTAATCCATTCCATGATTTTTATACTAAAAATGTCTCGGCAGGAGACATTTACTACATTACTATAAACTCTCTTTATAAACTTGGTTGGTTTTTATTAACACTACAATATTCACACTGAGTTATTTGGAATGTCATTTTTGCATGACTCTTCCCCACGACAAGCACTATGACAAGAGATAGTGTTTAATAGATGCATTATGGAAATAATCTTAAATGATAGGAAGTACTTTCTAAAATAAAAACACTGGAATCTTACATAATCCTGATATTTCTGCATGGCTTGGTTCTCTCACAATAATTAATTATATAATTAATAATATATAAACTTGCCCACATGAGTAATGGAAACTCATACAACTTCAAATACTATGCACACTTACTCAGTGTTCAATCATCCAAGGTTTTTTTCTATATACAAAGATGTTTACTATTTTAGTGACTAATAGATAAAAATACTAACCTCATTAAGCCAAAGAATAGGCACCAAATAGTTCTGCTTTAGGTGCTTTAATGCTCTGTAATATACATTGAAAATAAGTATAAAATGTTAAATAATTATGGAAATAATTATATATTATACATGCATAACAGAAATGTTAGTAATTATCTCTGTACATGAATGTTCAGAAGCTAGTTGCTGTTGTGTCTTGGTTAAATTCCTTGATTTTTGTTCCATGTGATGAATAATTTAAATTTTAATGTCTGTTTCATAATCACTCTTATGAACCTTTCTAATATATATTTCTAATTATATTCACTTTTTCTAATCATTTATTTTCCTTTTTAACAAGTGTTGCCCAGGAAATTGAGAGAGTCAGTTCCTAAGCAGGTTGATAAGAAGTCCAGGGTCCCCAAGGAGAGAGGGGTCTGGAATTCTCAAGGAGGAGGAAAGGACAAACTTTTTATCCTCTATATTCCTTAGGATTTTATAACAATAATGTAACCTGCTTGAGGACACTTTCTAGAAAAAAAAAAAAAACCTTCTGGCTAATCCTGTTATCATAAAATGTAAATTATGGGAGTAGGTCTAGTAAGGACTTTACAACCTTCAGAAATTGTTTTGATTTACTGTAATAATTAATTAAAAGTATATAACTCCATTGCTAACACTAGTGATGGGGTACTCTTTCTGCCACTTCTGATGGCTATGTCAGAAGCTTTCTCTACCTCTTTTATACTTTGAAAAAAACTTTATTACACAAAATTCTGAGCAATTAAGCTGTGTCTCTGGCCCTGGATTTAATTCTTCTCCTCCAGAGGCCAAGAATCCCAGTGTCTTTTGTGGTTCGGCAACAACCCTTCAAAACTAAACTTTGAATTCTGGAAACTACTGTCATAGAAATATTTGGACAGCTAGTGGAATGAGCAATACCACCATACACTCATTCCAAAATGCGTGTAAACACCAATTCAATACAAACTAGATACAATTCTAAATTGCAAATGAAAGTTATTACCATTTAACAATTTAATGAATTAAGCCAAAGAAGTTGAAATTTTATTTTATATATGTTTTTTCATCATATTGGATTATTACTGCACGAGTTTATTCAAGAAAACTAAGAAGAAGTGGCAAGAATACACAGAACTATACAAAAAGATTTTCATAATCCAGATAATCATGATGGTATGATCACTCACCTAGAGCCAGACATCCTGGAATGTGAAATCAAGTAGGCCTTAGGAAGCATCACTATGAACAAAGCTAGTGGAGGTGATGGAATTCCAGTGGAGCTATTCCAAATCCTAAAGATGATGCTGGTATATGATGATCAATATACCAGCAAATTGAAAAACTCAGCAATGGCCACAGGACTGGAAAAGGTCAGTTTTCATTCCAATCCCAAAGAAAGGCAATGCCAAAGAATGCTCAAACTACCTCACAGTTGTACTCATCTCACATGCTAGTAAAGTAATGTCCAAAATTCTCCAAGCCAGGCTTCAGCAATACATGAAATGTGAACTTCCAGATGTTCAAGCTGGTTTTAGAAAAGGCAGATGAACCAGAGATCAATTGCCAACATTCACTGGATCATCAAAAAAGCAAGAAAGTTCCAGAAAAATTTCTGCATTATTGACTAATCCAAAGCCTTTGACTGTGTTGATCCAACAAACTGTGGAATATTCTTCAAGAGATGGGAATACCAGACCACCTGACCTACCTCCTGAGAAACCTGTATGCAGTTCAAGAAGCAACAGTTAGAAATGGACATGGAACAACAGACTGGCTCCAAACTGGAAAAGAAGTACATCAAGACTGTATATTGTCACCCTGCTTATTTAACTTCTATGCAGAGTACATCATGAGAAACACTGGGCTGGAGGAAGCACAAGTTAGAATCAAGAGTGCTAAGAGAAATATCCATAACCTCAATATGCAGATGACACTCTTATGGCAGAAAGCAAAGAAGAACTAAAGAGCTTCTTGATGAAAGTGAAAGATGAGAGTGAAAGTTGACTTAAAGCTCAACATTCAGAAAACTAAGATCATGGCATCTGGTCCTATCACTTCATGGCAAATTGATGGGTAAACTGTGGAAATAGTGACAGACTTTATTTTTTAGGTTCTAAAATCCCTGCAAATGGTGATTACAGTCATGAAATTAAGACACACTTGCTCCTTGGAAGAAAAGTTATGACCAAACTAGACAGCATATTAAAAAGCAGAGACATTACTTTGCCAACAAATTCCATCTAATCAAAGCTATGGTTTTTCCAGTAGTCATGTATAGATGTGAGAGTAGGATTATAAACAAAGCTGAGTGCCAAAGAATTTATGCTTTTGAACTGTGGTGTTGGAGAAGACTGTGTTGTCGAGAGTCCCTTTGACTACAAGCCAAACCAGTCCATCCTCAAGGAAATCAGTCCTGAATATTAATTGGAAGGACTGATTCTGAAGCTGAAATTCCAATAATTTGGCAACCTGATGTGAAGAACTGACTCATTTGAAAAATCCCTGATGCTGGGAAAGATTGAAGGTGGGAGAAGGGGAAGACAGAGGATGAGTAGGCTGGATGGCATCACTGACTCAATGGTCATGAGTTTGATTAAACTCTGGGAGTTGGTGATGGACAGGGAGGCCTGGCATTCTGCGATTCATGGGGTCACAAATAGTTGGACAGGACTGAGCGACTGAACTGATAAAATTTTTCACATCTCCTTTTACATTTTTTTCTGTGCAGATATATTTTTCTCCTACAAATTTGTTTATGCAGGCCATTCACTGCCTGTCTTCCTAGTCCAGCTACGTAAATTTCAGTAGACTTTCTTTTATTTCTCTTTACCAACATTTTATTTTATAGAGGTACAGGTAGAGCTTTACTTTTATGATTCTTATTATTATCTGTGTTTGATCAATGCCTTAGGCTAAATAACTCTGATCATCTGCATTACTTTAAAAAACATTTTTTTTTTTGTACATTGAAGTACAATTGCTTTACAGTGTTGTGTTAGTTTCTTCTGTACAACAGAAGAAATAAGTTATAAGTATACATAATCAGTTATAAGTATACATAAGTCCCCTCCGTCTTCAGCCTCCCTGCCATCCCTCTACATCATCACAAAGCACTGAGCTGGACTCCCTGTGTGATACAGCAGCTTCCCACTGCCTGTTTTGCACATGGTCGTGTGTTTGTCAGGGCCGTCTCTCAATCCATTCTACCCTCTCCTTCCCTTGCTGTGTCCACACATCCATTCTTACATCCTCATCTCTGTTCCAGCCCTGCCAATAGGTTCATCGGTGTCCCTTTTCAGATTGCATATATATGTGTTAACATATGATATTTTTCTGACGTAGGGAAATTGAATTTTATATTCTTTCCCCTTCTTTTCATAGATATATTCTTATTCTTACAAGAAAATACTAAAAATCATAATGAAACTTGTTCAAGAGACTCACTCAATTTTTCTTGATGGTTTAACCAGTATATTGATCTGTAGCCGTTTTGCAAACTGTAGAGTAAATCCAGTTATCTAAAGACAGAACAAAATTAATTATCAACCTCCTTTAAAAAAAGTATTTTATAAATCCAAAATTTATTTTTACTGTTACATAGAACCTAAGGTGAAACTCTACTACTAGAAATTTATTAAATAAGTAATTGGACATATTGCATCATGCACACACAATTCTCCATAGTTAAATTTTGTGTGTACATGAATGGGTGTATACAGATGTATATGCCCATGCATATACATGCACACAAAATTCCTTCGCCCATCCTAATGCCTAGGCTTTATTTAAATTTATGATATTCATTTGAACTGGTTTTGAGGGATTCACAAGAATAGTACTGAAACCCAGAACTCAAGTATATATCAGTCAGAACCCATATATCATCCGTATAATTTTAATACTACTTATTATTCTTTAAACTGAAATGTGACTCCTAAAATTCTGACATATCATTTAAACTTTGAAAAGGAGAATATTAAATGAAAAGTTGAAAACTGTTACTCTATAGGAAATTTAATAGCTCTTTCCCTACACTGAGTATAATGAATCTTAACCTCAAATGCATATATATATCTGTAAAATCTTTTAATTGCTTGTAATCTACATTGTCCCTTCATGTGAGCAGTACTTGCAGTTAAGTTATAAAATGAGCATAAAATCGTACTTTATACCAAATTGTTTTAAGTATAATCATTTCTATCATTGCTTTCTCTGACGTATGAACAATTTAAAAGTCTATAAAATTCCACATGCTAAAAACTAAAACAGAATTACTTCATCTCATAAGCAACAACAGGAAAATAAATGTAATTTTCCTTGATATAAAAGTAATTTATCAAGATTGTGATGCAATAAATATAACCAATAAATGTGATTGAGAAAATGAAGAGAATTTAATTCTTCTTTCATTAAAAAAACTAATGTTAAACCAAACAGGTCAATAATGTAGTTGCTTACAGGTTCAACATCTAAGTATGTGCTATGTTCTTCTTCATTTGGAATTAAGCCTTCAACAGGTTCTGCAATTTCTGGACTTGCATGTAGAAAATGAGGAAGTGAAATGTACACAGGTTTTCCTGCAAGCAAGTTTTAAAAGACAAATGATAGAAATACTTTTTCTTATTATACATCCCTCTCAGAAAAGATTTCCTTGAAGATAAAGCTTTTTAAGTTAAAAATGAAATGCAAAGTTTGCTTTGTCTACTAATTGGATGGTGAGGGTTAGAGATGATTATAGCATCTAATGACTTTTGAACAATAAGAAAAAGAACCGTAACCAGTCATCCCTTAGGTGTTTATTTCCTGTAAGTAAGGCTTAGCTGGCCTTCCCTGGTAGCTCAGTGGTAAAGAATCTGCCTGTCAATACAGGAGATGCAGGTTTGATCACTGGGTCAGGAAGATCCCCTGGAGGAGGAAATGGAAACTACTCCATTTTCTTGACTGGGAAATTCCATGAAAAGAGGAGTCTGGCAGGCTGCAGTCCATGAGGTCGAAAAGAGTCAGATAGGACTTAGCAACTAAGCAACAACAGCAAAGCTTAGCTGCTGAACACAAAGTTACAACCATATATACCTTCATGTTTCAGGTAGTAATATGTCTATGGACTGACAATTTTTTAAAGAGATTCTTTCTTTCTTCACACCTACACCAATATGAAATAGGTGAGCAAAATATGATAAACTTCAAATTTTGAGTCAATTCTTGTTTTGGAGACTTCCTGAAATACACTTATTTTTATTTACCATTTTCTATGGTTGAAAAGTTAGAAAAATGTTAGATAAGTTGGGATGTTTAAAGTATTCTGGTAACTATTTTAATTTTATCCTAAATCTAAAAAGAGCACAGAGATTCTGCACAGCAGAGGACACCATCAAAAATGAAAAGGCTACCTATGGGATGGGAAAAAATATTTTCAGAACTTGTATCCCATAAGTAAGTAACATCCAAAATATACAAGGAATTCACACAACTTAAAAAAAAAAAATCAGTTAAAAAATGAGCAAAGAACCTTAAGATTTGTTTTCCAAAGTAGCACAGAAAAATATCAGGGTGGTTTTACCTAATAACAACTAAATTTTGCAACAGTGAAAATCAGAACAAAAACAGCCTACCACCTTCTGCCATTGTTGCTTTCTCACTTTAAATTTCTTGTGGAAAACAATCCTGGCTTAAGTTTACCCAATTTAAAGAATAATGCAAATTATGCCATGGATTGTGACATTAAGAACCTATAAACTTACCTTCTTTGCATTTGCTGATGTCTAGGACACCATATAAGGTACAATTTTTTGAGAGAAGTTTTTCTGTGCAGAAACAGTGGTTGTCTGGATTTTGAAGTGGAGATGCAAAAACCCTGGATGGAAGAACAAATCTATACACAGGGATTCCTTTTAGATTAATTTCAGCTCCAAACACAGCGTAAAATGACCTAAACACAGATACAAAAGAGCTTCATTCTGGGAAACTGAACTTTGTTCTGGAGATCCGTTTTCTCCTATTTTTAAATTTATATTATTGCATTAACTTAGGAAAATTATGTAATCTTATTAGAATTCCTGTTTAATTCTTAGGAAAAAAATATTGAGAGATTTTAAGGTATACCAGAACTCAGTACTTGGATATGAGCTATTCTTACCTTTGTTTTCAAAAGCTTCTGAGATTAATTTTTGTTTGTGAACTGCAGTAGAGTTTAACCCTTGAGATGGGAATGGCAATCACTCTAGTTTTGTTGCCTGGAGAATCGCACAGATAGCGGAGCCTGGTGGGCCACAGAGTTACAGTCCACAGAGTCGCAAAGAGCTGGACATGACTGAGCGACTAACCACACAGAGTATTTACACAGCAGACATTTCTCATAGTTCATTTCTTCTGTGGATTAATTATTGATGATTCGTTCAAATCCTTTATTTGTGCCCAGTTTAAATGAGATAAAAATAAAGTTTCAATGTCCCAAAACTTAATCATGGAAAGAAATTCTGCTTGAGTGTGTGCATGCTGGTGTTTAATATCTGCCTTCTACACTCCCATCATTTACAGCTATCCACCATAACCTTGGCAATGTACTGAATCCCACTATATACTTTTTTTTTTTTTGGATACCCAGATGACCTTAGCTCAAACTACTGCACAATTGCACTCATCTCACATGCTAGTAAAGTAATGCTCAAGATTCTCCAAGCCAGGCTACAGCAATACATGAACCGTGAACTTCCTGATGTTCAAGCTGGATTTAGAAAAGGCAGAGCAACCAGAGGTCAAATTGCCAGCATCCTCTGGATCATGGAAAAAGCAAGAGAGTTCCAGAAAAACATCTATTTCTGCTTTATTGACTATGCCAAAGCCTTTGCCTATGTGGATCACAATAAACTGTAGAATATTCTTCAAGAGATGGGAATACCAGACCACCTGACCTGCCTCTTGGGAAATCTGTATGCAGGTCAGGAAGCAACACTTAGAAACTAGAGTGGTTGCCATTCCCATCTCAAGGGTTAAATACTCTACTGCAGTTCACAAACAAAAATTAATCTCAGAAGCTTTTGAAAACAAAGGTAAGAATAGCTCATATCCAAGTACTGAGTTCTGGTATACCATGGAACAACAGATTGGTTCCAAATAGGAAAAGGAGTATATCAAGGCTGTATATTGTCACCCTGCTTATTTAACTTCTATGCAGAGTACATCATGAGAAACGCTGGACTGGAAGAAACACAAGCTGGAATCAAGATTGCCAGGAGAAATATCAATTACCTCAGATATGCAGATGACACCACCCTTATGGCAGAAAGTGAAGAGGAGCTAAAAAGCCTCTTGATGAAAGTGAAAGAGGAGAGTGAAAAAGTTGGCTTAAAGTTTAGCATTCGGAAAACGAAGATCATGGCATTGGTCCCATCACTTCATGGGAAATAGATGGAGAAACAGTGGAAACAGTGTCAGACTTCATTTTTGGGGCTCCAAAATCACTGCAGATGGTGATTGCAGCCATGAAATTAAAAGACACTCCTTGGAAGAAAAGTTATGACCAACCTAGATAGTATATTCAAAAGCAGAGACATTACTTTGCCGACTAAGGTCCATCTAGTCAAGGCTATGGTTTTTCCAGTGGTCATGTATGGATGTGAGAGTTGGACTGTGAAGAAAGCTGAGCGCCGAAGAATTGATGCTTTTGAACTGTGGTGTTGGAGAAGACTCTTGAGAGTCCCTTGGACTGCAAGGAGATCCAACCAGTCCATTCTGAAGGAGATCAACCCTGGGATTTCTTTGGAAGGAATGATGCTAAAGCTGAAACTCCAGTACTCTGGCCACCTCATGAAAAGAGTTGACTCATTGGAAAAGACTCTGATGCTGGGAGGGATTGGGGGCAGGAGGAGAAGGGGATGACAGAGGATGAGATGGCTGGATGGCATCACTGACTCAATGGACATGAGTTTGGGTGAACTCCAGGAGTTGGTGATGGACTGGGAGGCCTGGCGTTCTGCGATTCATGGGGTCGCAAAAGAGTTAGACACGACTGAGCAATTGAACTGAACTGACCTTATTTGAAGAAATTCTGCTCTCTTCAATTTTACAGATAAGAAAAGTTTCAGAGATCTTCAAAGCTTTCTCAACCACACAAAATTTAGATACTAAAGGATTCAAGCATACCCAGTGCCCAGTGTGGGTGCTGATGCTTATGTGAAAGCTACTGCTCCCTGCCAATTTGAATGGATGCTGTAGTGTCAGTAGAGCACATTAACATAGATCTGTGCCTGGAATATCATCATTTTAGACATTTTAAGAAAGATTGGGCATGTCTTTCTTGACTGTTATTAAGGATACTACTACTTCAGGAAAAGAGAGGAACAAATAGCTCTTGCTTCAAAATGACAAAGAAGAAAATGATTTGCATTATGCAAAATACCCTTCTACATCTTTCAGTTTTCAGAAATGTAATAAACACATTATGAATTCTATATTGTATTTATTAATATATCAAAAAACTTCCTTAAATTTATTTTATTTTTCTAACATACTACTATTGAGTGTGGTCTTCTTGATTTATCTTTTGTCACTTGGGGAAATAATTCTGTCTTAGAGAAATACATTAATGTCTTTGTCTTACCTGCAAATGTCTGAGGAGAAGAATTGCAATACCCGGGCCTTCTCAATAAAAGGTGGAAATGAAGCTGCATCTGTTTAAAGGTTGAGCCAGGAGCAAGGGATTAGATGCAGTTTGTGTCTTAAATCAAGAAATCTTGATTCCAAAATGCTTGATAGAAATATAATATGAACTGTGGCAATTGTACATGTAATATTTTAAACAGAAATTTATTTTTCTCATTCCTTTCTCTTTTATTAAATTTCATGTTGGATCAGTTGATTAACCATTATTTTGTTATTTTCAGGAGTATAGCAAAATGATTCAGTTATACATACACATGTATCTATTCTTTTTCAATTTCTTTTCCCATCTAGGTTAAAAAGAATATTGAGTAGCATTCTCTGTGCTATACAGTAAGTCCTTGTGGGTTATCTGTTTTAAACATTAATAGTATATATATTTCAATCCCAAATTCCAAATCTATCTCCCCTTCCACCTTTCTCCCTCAGTCCCTGTAGTTCATTGTCTTAAGTGTGTGAGGCTGTTTGGTAAGTTCATTTGTATCACTTTTTTAAGATTCTGCATAAAAGCGATATCACATGATCCATATCTTTCTCTGTCAGATTTACTTCACTCAGTATGATAGGTCCAGGTCCATTCATATTGCTGCAAATGGCACTGTTTCATCCTTTTTAATAGCTGTAATATTCTGTTTCATATATGTGCCACAATTTCTTTATCTGTTGATGGACATTTAGGTTGCTTCCATCTCTTGGCTATGGTAAGCAACACTGCAGTGAATCCTGGGCTGCATATCACCTTTTGAACTACATTTTAATCCAGATACATGCCCAGAAGTGAGATTGCTATATCATATAGTAGTTCCATTTTTAGTTTCTTAAGAAACCTCCATACTGTTCTCCATTGTGACTGTTACCAGTTTAAATTCCTACCAGCAGTATAGGAAGATTTCCTTTTCACACATCCTCTCCAGCATTTATTGTTAGTGGATTTTGGGGTGATGGAGTCTGGCCATTGTGAAGTGATACCTCATTGTAGTTTTGATTTGCATTTTTCTAGTAAATAGTGATTTTGAGCACATTTTTATGTACTTCTTGGCCATCTGTATGTCTTCTTTGGAGAAATGTCAACTTAGATCTTTCGCCCATTTTTTGATTTTTTTAATGTGTATATATAGAGAGTATGAGCTGTTGAAAACTTTGGAAATTACTTGGTGGCATTGTTTGAAAATATCTTCTCCCATTGTGAGTTGTCTTTTAGTTTTGTTTCTGATTCACTTTGCTGTACAAAAGGTTTTGAGTTCAATTATGTCCTATTTGTTTATATTTCTTCTTATTTCTATTTATGTAAGAGGTGGCTCAGAAAAGATACTGCAGTGATTTATGTCAGAGAGTGTTCTGCCTATGTATTCCTCTGAGAGTTTTATAGTATTCAGTCTTTAGTTATTTAATTTAATTTACTTATTTAATCCATGTTGAGTTTATTTGTATATGGTGTTAAAGAACTTGCAATTCCTTTTTTTTTCATGTACTTGTCCCATTTTCTCAGCACTATTTATTGAAGAGACTGTCTTTTCTCCATTGTACAATCTTACCTACCTTGCTGTACATTAATTGGCCATATGTGTGTGAGCTGTTTCTGGCTTTCTATCCTGTTCCAGTGCAGTGATCTACATTTCTGTTTGGTGACACTACCATACTGTTTTGGTGACTGTAACTTTGTAGTACACCCTGAAGTCAGGGAGCCGTGATTCCTTCAAGTTTGTTTTTTTTCTCAAGATTGCTTTGGCTATTCAAGGTCTTTTATGTCTCCATATACATTTAAAATTTTTGTTCTAATTCTGTGAAAAATGCCATTGGTAATTTGATAGGGATTTCACTGAGTCTTTAGATTGCATTGGGTAATATAGTCATTTTAACAGTGTTGATTTTTGAATACAAGAATGTGAGGTATCTGTCCATCTGTTTGTGTAATCTTTGATTTATTTCATCATCATATAGTTTCAGAGTATAGGTCTTTTGTTTCCTTAAGTTCAGTTCAGTCGCTGATTCATGTCTGACTCTTTGTGACACCATGAATTGCAGAATGCCAGGCCTCTCTGTCCATCACCAACTCCTGGAGTTCTCTCAAACTCATGTCCATCGAGTCCGTAATGCCATCCAGCCATCTCATCCTCTGTCATCCCCTTCTCCTCCTGACCCCAATCCCTCCCAGCATCAGAGATTTTTCCAATGAGCCAACTCTTTGCATGAGGTGGCCAAAGTACTGGAGCTTCAGCTTTAGCATCAGTCCTTCCAGTGAACACCCAGGACTGATTTCCTTTAGGATAAACTGGTTGGATCTCCTTGCAGTTCAAGGGACTCTCAAGAGTCTTCTCCAACACCACAGTTCAAAAGCATTAATTCTTCAGTGCTAGCTTTCTTCAAAGTCCAACTCTCACATCCATACATGACCACTGGAAACACCACAGCCTTGACTAGATAGACCTTTGTTGGCAAAGTAATGTCTCTGCTTTTCAATATGCTATCTAGGTTGGTCATAACTTTTCTTCCAAGGAGTAAGCGTCTTTTAATTTTGTGGCTGCAGTCACCATCTGCAGTGATTTTGGAGCCCCAAAAAATAAAGTCTGACACTGTTTCACTGTTTCCCCATCTATTTGCCATGAAGTGATGGGACCAGATGTCATCATGATCTTAGTTTTCTGAATGTTGAGCTTTAAGCCAACTTTTTCACTCTTCTCTTTCACTTTCATCAAGAGGCTTTTAGTTCCTCTTCACTTTCTGCCATAAGGGTGGTGTCATCTGCATATCTGAGGTTATTGATATTTCTCCCAGCAATTTGTTTCCTTAGGCAAGTTTATTTCTAGGTGTTTTATTCTTTTTGAGACAATGGCAAATGGGATTGTTTCGTTTATTTGTCTTTAAGATATTCATTGTTAGTGTACAGAGATGGAATAGATTTCTGTGTAATAATTTTGTAATAATAATTACAAATTTAGTTATCCTGCAACTTTACTGTGCTCAGATGCTCAGTTGTGTCTCTATGTGATCCCACGGACTCTAGACCATCAGGCTTCTCTGTCCATGGGATTCTCCTGGCAAGAATACTGGAGTGGGTTGCCATTTCCTTCTTCAGCAACTATATTACAGCTCTTCAAAAAATGAATTCAGTGGTTTTCTGATAGCATCTTTAGGATTCTTTGTGTATAGTATTATGTCATCTGCAAGCAATGACAGTTTTACTTCTTTTCCAGTGTGCGTTTCTTTTATTTCTTTTTCTTCTCTGATTACCATGACTAGTGCTTCTAAAACTATATTGAATAATAGTGGTAAGAGTCAACAACCTTTCTCGTTCTTGGTCTTAGAGGAAATGCTTTTATCTTTTAACTGTTGAATATGATGCTAACTATATTTTTGTCATATATGGCCTTTAGTATGTTCAGATAGGTCCCCTCTGTACCCACTTTCTAGAGTTTTTTGTTTTTTAATCTCAATGGTTATTGAGTTTTGTCAAAAGCTCTTTCTACCATCTACTGAGATGTTCATATAATTTTATTCTTTAATATTCTTTGATGTCATATATCGCACAGATTGATGTCCAGATATTGCAAAATCCTTGTATCCATGGTATAAATCCCACCTTATCATGTTGGGTGATCCTTTAATGTATTGTTTGATTTGGTTTGCTAGTAGTTTGTTGAAATTTTTCACATCTGTATTCAATGATAATGACACATGGTTTCCTTTTTTATAGTATCTTTATTTGGTTTTGGTATCAGGGTGATGGTATCTTCATAGAATTAGTTTGAGAATATTCCTTCTACTGCAAATTTTTCAGTAATCTCAGAAGGATAGGTTTAACTCTTCTGTAAGTTTTTAGTAGAATACACCTGTGAAGCCATCTCAGTTCAGTTCAGTCACTCAGTCGTGTCTGGCTCTTTGCGACCCCATGAATCACAGCACGCCAGGCCTCCCTGTCCATCAGCAACTCCCAGAGTTCACTCAGATTCACATCCATCCAGTCCGTGATGCCATCCAGCCATCTCATTCTCTATCGTCCCCTTTTCCTCCTGCCCCCCAATCCCTCCCAGCATCAGAGTCTTTTCCAATGAGTCAACTCTTCGCATGAGGTGGCCAAAGTACTGGAGTTTCAGCTTTAGCATCATTTCTTCCAAAGAAATCCCAAGGCTGATCTCCTTCAGAATGGACTGGTTAGATCTCCTTGCAGTCCAAAAGACTCTCAAGAAGCCATCTAGTCCTGGACAATTTTTGTTAGAAGTTTATAAAGCACAGTTTCAATTTCAGTACTTGTGATTGATATGTTCATATTTTCTATTTCTTTGTAATTCATTAATGGGAGCGTATACCTTTCTAAGAATTTGTACATTTCTTCCAGGTTTTCCATTTCTTTGACATACAGTTGCTTGTAGTTGTCTTTTATGATCCTTTGTATTTCTGTGGTGTTTATTATAACCGGTTCTTTTTCATTCTAATTGTATTGATTTGAACTCTCTCCCTTTTTCTTTCTTTGATGAGTTTGGCTAAAGGTTTATCCATTTTGATTCTTTTTAAAGAACGAGTTTTTAGTTTTATTGATATTTTTTTTTTTTTTTCTTTTCGATTCTGCTCTGATTTTTATGATTTGTTTCTTCTACTAACTTTCGGTGTTGATTGTTCTTCTTTTTCTATTGCTTTAGGTGTAAGGTTAGGCTGTTTATCTGAAAATTTTCTTGCTTCCTGAGATAAGATTGTATTGCTGTAAACTTCATTCTTACAACTGTTTTTCCTTCTCCCCATAAGTTTTGGATCATCATGCTTTTATTTTCATTTGTCTCTAGGTGTTTTCTTTTATTATTATTCTTTGATTTATTCAGTGATCTATTGGTTTCTTGATAACACATTGTTTATCTTCAACCCATTTGTGTTTTTCAGTGTTTTTCTTGAAGTTTAATTCTAATCTCATAGCACTGTGGTCAGAAAATATTCTTGATATGATTTCAGTTTTCCTAAACTTACCAAGGCTCACTTTGTGGCCCAGCCTGTGATCAGTCCTGGAGAATGTTCCATGTGAACTTGAAAGGAATGTATATTCTGCTACTTTTGGATGGAGTGCACTATAAATTAAGTCCATCTGGTCTTTCTTTTAAGGCTTGTGTTTCCTTTGATCTTCTGTCTGTATAATCTGTCCATTGCTGAAAGTGAGATGTTAAAGTCCCCCAGTATTATTGTGTTGCTGTCGATTTCTCTTTTATGGCTGTTGGTCTTTGATTTATATATTAGGATGCTCCTATTTTGGGTGCATGTACATTTGCAGCTATTACATCTTCCTCTTGGATTGATCCCTTGATCATTATGTAGTGTCCTTCTCTGTCTATTGGAAAAGTCTTTATTTAAAGTCTATTTTGTCTGATGAATGTTTCTACTGCAGCTTTCTTCTGACTTCTGTTTGCATGGAATACCTTTTTCCATCCTCTGACTTTCATTTTATATGTGCACTTACGTATGAAGTGGATCTCCTGTAGACAGTATACATACAAGTCTTGCTTTTGTATCTATTTAGCTAGTCTGTGTCTTTGGTTGGCGCATTAATCCATTTACATTTAAGCTAATTAGCAATGTCTGTTCCTATTTCTATATTCTTTATTGTTTTGGATTTGTTTCTGTAGGTCTTTTTTCTTCCCTTTCTCTTTTGTTCTATTGTGATTTGATGACTATCTTCAGTGTTGAATTTGTTTTTATTTTTGTGTGTGTGTATCTACTGTAGATTTTCAGTTTGCTGTTTCCGTGAGGATTTGATGTAGCGGACCGTACATAAACAAGGTTGTTTTAAGTTGCTGATGTTTTAATTTGAAGTGCATTTCCAATATCTTGCATTTGTGCTCCCTTATTCTCACAGTTACTGGTTTTGATAGCATATTTTGCATATTTTTGTGCAGATGATTTCCTTTCTTACTTTTTTGCCTTTACTGGTAAGCTTTTCCATTCTTAATTTCTTTGTTTCTAGTAGTGAATTTCATTTAGGATTTGTTGCAGATCTGGTCTGGTGGTAATGAGTTCTCCGTAAAGCTTTTGATTTCTCTGTTGCAACTGAACGATAGTCTTCTTGGACAGGGTATTCTTGGTTGTAAGTCCTTCCCTTTCATCACTTTGGATATATCATGCCACTCCCTTCTGGCCTGCTGAATTTCTGCTGAGAAATCAGATGATAATCTTATGGGAGTTACCCTGTATGTTATTTGTTGTTTTATCCTAGTTGCTTTTAATGTTTTTCTTTGTCTTAAATATTTGTCCATTTAATTTCTGTGTGTTTTGGCATATTCCTCCTTGGGTTTATCTTGCCTGAGACTCTCTGCACTTCCTGTACTACACTTACTCTTTTCTTTCCCATGTTAGGGAAATTTTTGGCAATTGCATTTCATTTTTCTCTCTCTTTTCCTTCAGAAACTCATATAAATGTGAATATTGGTGCATTTAACTTTGTCCCAGACTTTTAGACTCTCTTCATTTCTTTTTATTATTTTTTTCTTTCTTCTGTTCTGCAGCAGTGGTTTCCACCATTCCTTTAGTTCACTTAGCCATTCTTCTGCCTCAGTTACTCTACTGTTGCTTGCTTCTAGTGGTTTTTTCATTTCAGTTACTGAATGGTTCATCTCTTTTTGTTCTTTTGTTTTTCTAGGTCTCTTAAACATTTCTTACATCTTCTTGATCTTTTATGAGATCTTGTATCATCTTCACTTTCATTACTCTGAATTCTTTTTGGGTAGATCACCTGTCTCCATTTCAATAAGATGTTCTTCTAAGTTTTATCTTGTTCCATCATCTAGGACATATTTCTGCTGCAACCTCATTTTGTCTAATTTTCTGTGATTGTGATTTCTTTTCTGTAGGCTGTAGGATTGCAGTTCTTTTGCTTCTGCTGTCTGTCCCCTGGGATAAGACTATCTGAGTCTGAGAGGCTTGCACAGGCTTCCTAGTGGGAGGATTTTGTTCCTGCCCACTGGCAGGTAGAGCTGGGTCTAGTCCTTTTGGTGGGCAGAGCTGTACTCAGAAAGCCTGTGTGCTGATGGATGGGGCTGTGTTCCTGCCCTGTTGGTTGTTTTTGGATGAGGTATCCCAGCACTGGAGCCTACAGGATGTTGAGTGGGGCTAGATCTTGGGGAGGAAATGGTATTCACCAGAACTTCCACTACTGGTTTTTTTTTGTTTTTTTTTTTCAGTTTGTGGAAAATAATTATACAACCTGGCAGATACGGAATTTGGTTCATTGTGATCATGACTTTGCCCCTCCTTCTGTCTTGTTGTGGTTTTTCTTTGTCTTTGGATGTAGAGTATCTTTTTTTTTTTTTTTAGATGATTCTAGCATTTTGCTGATGTTGTTGTGGATGGTTGTTGAGAAATTAGTTGTGATTTGGGTGTTTTTGAAAGAAGGGGTGAACTCACACTCTTCTGCCTTGCCATCTTACTGGCCAGTTGATTCAGAAATTTGTATACATGTAATTTTTAAATCGTCCAATAGCCACATTTTAAAATGATAAAAGCATCAGTTATATTTAACCCAGTATGTCCAAAATAACTTAATTTTACACATAATCAATATAAAATTAACAAAATCCCATGTGTACTTATGGCACGTTTTGGTTTGTACTAACCCTATTTCGAGTACTTAATATGGACAGGTGACTAGCTGCTACCTTATTCAACAAGTCCGTATACTGTCCACATTCATTGGTATTCAATTTTGTATCAGATTTTCCCACTGTTTAAAAATAAATGAGTTTTCTTTTTTTTTCTAATGGCCAAATCACCTGTTGTTAGAACTATGATTGTTTTCTTACCTTATCAGTAGAGCGGCACTTTCCTTACTTTGAGATTCCTTTACATGTCCTTTTGGTAAATGTTGTTCTTACTTTTGATTGTGATTTATTCACCTACCCTTATGGCTGATTAACATTTTTAAAATCATTATTTGAAGTTCTCTCTCTAAGCAGGATTTCATGCAAATATTTTGAAATTGTATACATCAAAACAAAAGCACTTGTTGAGTTTATTGAACCCCTACAATGGTTATTATCCATGGCACACATTGCATATAAGAAGAAATAACTAGATAATTTCCTCCATAAATTAGTATCAGCAAAATGAGCTGCTGCTGAATGTGTTTGTTCAAAACAGTAAGACCTAGCCTTCAATTATGAATACCACATTCTTTTTCTAGTAACAGCACCAACCTTGGAATCTTCTTACATTTCACTTATAATATAACAGAAAATCAGTAAACTCAATCCTGCCTTTAAGATAATGGGCTATTGAAGATTAGCTTAAATGCCCAGATGGGTCTCCGGATGGGCATTGCCTACAACTGCCTTCCCAACACCTTAAACATTAAGGAAAAGAATACATTGAAAAGCTTTAAATATCATCAAAGATTCTGTCATAATGATACCAGCAATTACCATGTGTCATAGCCCCAGGATTGTGCATACTAGCAGGACCCTTTTTTTTTAAAAAAAAAAAAAAAACACATTAAAGTATAAACTAGTATTTTAATTTTATACCTCTTTGAGCTTATTGGAGAAGGTATAGTAAGTACTTCTATCATGCTAACAACATTGGAATGTTTTCTGTTTCTTTATACTCTTTTCCTAGTGTGTAACCAATGATCTGTCTCAAAGAGATTCCATCAGAGTCGTTGGTCTGCCCAATATACCTTACTCATAGTAGTTTTACTTCTGTTTTTCTCTTAGATACTTTTAACTTCATGATTTCTTCCCAACTGTAGTTTAGAATGTTCGTTTTTGCATGTTTTATCATGGTTGGAAACAATATCCAGTACAGGTATGTATTCGTTAACACATACATAACCTTATTTTTGTTGCTACTGTTCTTTTCTCCATAATTATGATCACCTTATTCAAAATAGATGGCTCCCCTTGCAAGGTTACTGATTCTTCTTCATATTGAAACCTCCACTTGGATATATGTTTTACCTTTTATAATTATGTTGATTGTTAAATTCTTTCACTTTTAAATTATTATCTACACAGTATGTACAATAGATGTGAACAGTAACTACTAACCTCTTTACTTCTGTGACCAGTAAATCAGTTAAGTCTATATAAAGCAAACATTTCCCTAGGAATGTGGTAATGGTTTATCCTTAGGGGTTAATCTTGAGACATTCCATCAAATTAGATAGTTACTATTACTTTGCCAACAAAGGTCTGTCTAGTCAAGGCTATGGTTTTTCCAGTAGTCATGTATGGATGTGAGCGTTGGACTGTGAAGAAGGCTGAATACCGAAGAATTGATGCTTTTGAACTGTGGTGTTGGAGAAGACTCTTGAGAGTCCCTTGGACTGCAAGGAGATCTAACCAGTCCATTCTGAAGGAGATCAGCCCTGGGATTTCTTTGGAGGGAATGATGCTAAAGCTGAAACTCCAGTACTTTGGCCACCTCATGCGAAGAGTTGACTCATTGGAAAAGACTCTGATGCTGGGAGGGATTGGGGGCAGGAGGAGAAGGGGATGACAGAGGATGAGATGGCTGGAGGGCATCACCAACTCAATGGACATGAGTTTGAGTGAACTCTGGGAGTTGGTGATGGACAGGGAGGCCTGGCATGCTGTGATTCATGGGGTCACAAAGAGTCAGATACGACTGAGTGACTGAACTGAACTGAAGCCTGTATAGGAACTGAGACTCTGAATTATGTTGTAAGGATACAAAGATAGGTAAAAGCATACCTATCCAGAACATCGTCGGTATGATGGTAGATTTGTGGGAGAAAGGAGGGGGTTTCATTTTGGTATTATCACAAAACAAATACCCTTACCTGTACCATTAATCATGTCACAATAACTTGCCCAATAGGAGAGATGCCTTAGGGGGAAAAAAAGGAAAAGAAATGAACATTCGCATTCCAAGAGCACCATCTCACATTAATTTGTCTTTTATGGTTCAAGTGGTGGGGGTGGTGGTTTAGTTGCTAAGTTGTGTCTGACTCTTAAGGAGTCTGTAGCCCACCAGGCTCTTTTGTCCATGGGATTTTCCAGGCAAGAATACTGGAGTGAGTTGCCATTTCTTCTCCTGGCAATCTTCCCGACCCAGGGCTTGAACTTGGGTCTCCTGCATTGCAGAGAGTTTCCTACATTGCAGGTGGATTCTTACCGACTGAGCCACCAGGAAACCCCTACTTCTGCTAAAGTAATAAACACTGGTTTGACTAGTTGTGACAAATGCTAAATTTAAGAAATATTCTAAATCATTTGGTCTACGTTTTGTTAGAAGTTTTCATCTTGCTGAGGTAAATGAAGTGCCTGATACCATTAAGTGGCCAGATTATAAAATAGAAACTGATAAATTTTGTTAGGAACAACTTGGAGCAGGCCGAATTCTTAAACATTTTTTGAGAAATATTTATTAGAAATTTAGATCTCTGTTTAGGATTAAATTTCTGTGTACCAGTGGGAGAAGTGGATTATTGCATAGTATACTGAATGTTCAACTGAATAGGAGGAAAATATTAAGTAGGTAGCTGATGTAAACTCAGTATGAGGGAAAAGAGGGGAGTGTGGAGGAGCAAAGAAGCAGATGTTTGATCAGAAGTGACTGGAAATATAATCAATTTATATGAATTGACATTAAAGTAGAATGGAGTTTATTAATTTATACCCTGGTATTTTCATGAAATATACATATAACTGGAAACAATACACACTATGGTAGTGATTGTTTCTCTGCAGTCTCAGCCACTTTTTGGTGATAGAAAATGGGTTTTTCACCCTCCTAACATATCATATGTACAAGGCAAGCTGTTGCTTCTATTTGAAACATAGTAAGCTGTCACTCATGCTCAGTCTTGCCATGGTCAGTTAAATTAACCTTATCTTAACCTTAAACTCATGTGAAATTCTTATTCCAACTGGGAGCACTCAGTATCTCCTCAAAACCTCTCTGTAATATTGAAATTAAAGAAATGCTCACTGTACTCAATATATGAACACTGATATGATATCCCATAAAAATGAGCATTTAGATGTATTTTTTCCCTCCGTTAGATTTTTCTGTTAAAAAAAAAAGTAACTATGGACTCTGTAGATGAAAAAGGAATATGAGTAACTATTTAACTGTTTTATGCAAATTTTAGATAGGAACTCAGTGTGAGGTAATGCTTGCTTAATTAATATATTGTTTCATCTCTTGATTTTGATTATTCTTTGTCATGAAATCACTGATCTAAAATTTATTTTAACTTTGAGGAAAAAAGTCTTTTTTTCCTTGGTATTTATTGGGGTTCTTCCTATTTTAGACATACGACATATTAGACGTACTCCAGATAAGCAGGCAGGAGTTAGAGAAAAGTAGGAAATTGTGGCCATGTGAACATATCTCATTTTACTACTACTTCACAGAATATGTGCTCTTTATTTTCAAGCTTAATATGTCAGTTTTAAAGAGGAAATAATAATTCCATTTTTATAATGATAGGTTTTTTAAAAAGCTGAGTTATTTTAAGAACATTTGGAAGGGGAAAGTCATAAAAGTTGTGGCATTGATTCATTAAGCTTACATCTTTATAGACATGTTATGTCACTGGAATGAACAATATTTTTATTTCTCACTCAGTAAATAAAAAAAAAAGTCTATTTTCCTAGCTCCTGGATGAAGAGTTGACATACTGATATTCTTCGTTTTAATTTGCTGTTATGTAATTGAAGTGTGCATGAAAACTCTGGTTATGCAACACAGATATAAGCAGCCCCTTTAGATTTCTATATATAAGAGACCTGTTCATAAAGGTGAACCCTCCAGTGGGGCTGATACTCAGCAGCTATGTACCGGTGTGACCAGTCATCACAACTAAAGGTTAATGCCTGGTAGACCAGGAGTTTCTAAGGGCTGAGATACAGGCAGCTCTGTTCCATAGATTGGTGCCTGTGCCTTACCAGTCGGTAAATAAGTTTCTTGCCTGCCTTAAAGCATCCTAGTCACATACACACACCCACACCTACACCCCCCACACCTCCCCCACACAACTTACTTTGCCTGTATACTTACTTTTTGCCTTTATATGTGTCAATTATGGCAACTTTGCTTATGTCATCTTTCCCATTGAAAACTTTATAAACTCCATCTGCAGTGTTGTTGTACTAAAGAAATACAAGAAAAAATTACTTCTAAAACAAGCCATGCTTTCCAAATTATAAAGTATGTAATTAACTCACTTTTGCATGTCTCAGACACTGGCTGTTCACAATTATTTTGTATGATTTGAAATATATAAGTGATTAATTTTCAAAATTACTGATTTCTAATATTTTATAAAAACATAAACAACAAAAAGTTTATAAAAACAACAAAGTACCTAGAAATAAGTGCTAGATGCTGAGATAAAGGAAGAAAACAACGATCAGAAGCTGACATGATCCAACTCCAGTACGCTTGTAACTGAGCCAGAAAGGCCATTTTGATCACTAGCCCTGTTATATTGATGTGAACGGATAGTTAACAAAACCTATGAGAAATATGACAGTTTTCCTGAAGTTTTCTCAATGTTATGATTTCTAATATGTGGTTACTAAAATTTAGGTACACAAAATGAAAAACAGAATTAGCCAAGGAAAGAACTGAGTATTTTAGGTAAATAATAATAACTGAACTTATTATCCTTTAAGGCTTCTATATTTAAGTTTAATTGATATATAACCTTGCAACCCTAAAAATCATCTCAATTGAAATAATTAAAGAATATAACTGATATCTAATAAAGTGCCAAATTAGTTCATATTCAATTTTTAAATGCAGTAATCAACTGGTTCTTTTCATGGCCCCAAACATTAAACAGTAACTAAGTACATCATCAAGTTCACATCTTCTTAAATTTCCTTTATGTCATTTCATGACATTTTTAGATGTTTTTATAAACTAACTCTATGAAAATATGACATTGCTGATTTATCCTTCTTGTTGTGTAGAATTTCAGGTAACTTTTAAATTTACATTAAAACAAACTTGTAGGAGGTCTAGAGAAGGAAGAATGATATGATGAATATATTTCATATAAAAACTGGGCATTCACCTTGATTGTGCATAGATAGAAAACCAAAACTGAAAGTGTTCAGTTTTTCCACCCTACAACTTAATTTTAGATAATTTATATAGACAATTATTTAGACAGTTTGTCAAAGAATGGAAACTTGATAAAATGTTAGTTTAATTTTATTTATTTTTTATTTTTAATTTTTTTACTTTACAATACTGTATTGGTTTTGCCATACATTGACATGAATCCACAGGTGTACATGCGTTCCCAACCCTGAACCCCCTCCCACCACCCTCCCAGCTAGGAAAGATAAAACTATGTGAGATAAACTTTGAAACAGTGAGACTATTTATTAGGATTAATACATTAATAGGGTTAAGAAATAGGGTTAACACACTGAATAATAAAACTGTGAATTACCAATGCCATTATATTTATCTGGTTGAAGTCTAATAATTTAGACATTTATATTGTTACAGGATAAAATGAACCAACTGTAGTAGTAGGGTATGGAACCAAATTCAAAAATGGACCCTTATAGGCCCACTAGTATATATAGTTTTTTAAAGTTCTCTTTTGAAACATCAGAATTTGACTTTTTGATAAGTGAGTTGAGTATTCAATTCACTTTTTAAACTTTAAAAGTGACTTTTAAGAACTTAGAGTATGTACTCTGAGATCAGAAACACAGTTGACACACTAAATGATAAACTTAGGAATTGTCAATGTGATTATATTTATCCAGTTAAAAGTCTAACAGTATCAGCATTTATAATTGTTACTCACAGGATAAAACACACCAACTGTAGTAGGAACAGGATATGGAACCAAATTCAAGAATGGATCCGTATAGCCCCACAATAATTCTTTCAAAGTTCTGTTTTGAAACATGGAAGATTTGGACTTTTTGATAAGTGAATTGAGTATTCCTTGAACAAATGAATTTGGATAGAGATGTGGTGCAGCCTGAAAAAAAAAAAATCATGGTCTAAGACACCAACTGCAATATCACTTTCTTAACAAATAAATATAAATAGAAGAATTAAACTGAATAAAACAATTTCCAGCTATCTTTAAAATGACTGCCAAATCTAGCCAGGACGAAAAGTATATTATTTCTTCATCTCTTAATGGTTACATTTCTCTGTGGTTGTGTGGGCCACAGGAAGAAGAGTTTCATAGTTAAGTCCTACTTTTTGACAAATTTTACGTATTTATTTCATTGGTGATTTATTTTGGCTGTGCCGAGTCTTCACTGCTGGGCGCGCTTCTCTCCGGTTGCCTTGAGCAGGGCCAGTCTCTAACTGCGGTGCGCGGGCTTCTCCTGGTGGTGGCCTCTCCTGGTGCAGAGCATGGGCTCTAGGGTGGGCAGACTTCAGTAGCGGAGGCAAGTGGGCTCAGCAGGGGCGGCTCCCCAGCTCTGGAACACATGCTCAGTAGCTGCGGTGCGCCGGCTTAGCTGCTCTGAGGCATGTGGGGTGTTCCTGGACCGGGGACTGAACTCACGTGTCCTGCATTATCAGGCAGATTCTTTATCACTGAGCCACGAGGGAAGCCCCATAAATCCTTTTTAAAATGATACACTCTAAATGGTCTTCTCATCAGTCTTCAGTTGATCAGTCTATGATCTTGTCATCTTTTCAAATGATCGTAATTCAAAATGATAGCATAAGAAAGCATTTTTATAAAAATGAAAAAGAAGATATCTAATTGTAGTTTTAATCATGTGATTATTTACAGTTGGGATCTAGAGGATTTCAAAACCAGTAATTTTGCGGTTTGTCTACTCACTGCTACAGCCAGGTTGAGAATGGTGAACGTGTCCTCCTCAGTTCCCACTGACAGCGAGGGTTCAAAGACGGCGCCATTGGGCTGCAGGAAAGAGACCGTGTGGGTCTCAGGGTCCTGGGTTATATTTTCCTTGGCTAGATAACGAACTCTGAAAAACAGGAGGAGCTAAAACTCAAAACAGTTGTTTCAAATGAATGTCATTCATTTTAACAGAAGTTGAAAGTCAAAATAGTTATTCAAATGAACATTAATTCTCAAATGCCGTTCATTTAAGTAGTGATTATTGAGTACATAGATTATGTCAGAAATTTGGGTAAACAAGTAGAGTAAAATGATAAATAAGCCAATGCTGAGCCTCCAGCAAACTAGAGAAAAAGAATCTTAGGTGTGCATAGCAGAGGAGAAGGCATATGTGTCCTTATAGGAGTTTACACAGGTTCTGTGGGAAAACATAGAACAGGTACAAACTCAGGCTAGGGATTATGGTGGGGATAATGGACAGGATACAATTCCATATTAAATGTTCCGAGTGACAAATAGAAGCTTAGGTAAAATGAGATAGAAAATAGCATGTGTTAGGTAAATGTGTTGTTTTAGTAATTCACATGTTTTAATATGGTTGGTTTAAGGAATAAGGTGAGTGGTGGAAATAAAGTGATTAAAATAGGTAAATTCTGGACTGTGAAAGGGTTGCATCCAGTAATGAAATGCTTCGCTTTTATTCTGAGGGTGAGGAGAAGAAAGAGAGTTTAAAATAAGGGAATAGTAAGAGCATGTTTTCATATAAGAGAAAGATTGTTCAAAGTGCACAGACTTTCTTGTACTGGCTTTTCCATAGTTTCCAATGTTTTAATGAGAATTAAAGATGCTAGTGAAATACACTTTCTACTTTACAGATCATTTCCCCTCAATCCCTGCCCCATATATTGTTAAACTTATTACATCTAAGCTTCTCGCTCTAACACCTCTAGGCAAAGTACCATCTACCTTTAGGAAAGAGATGAAGGGTGGTTTTATGGGGAAAACTCTTGCAGGTAAAAGATATTTAGTGAGATGAAATATGGTATACATTATTCATTGCTCTATCATTTACCTGAACACCTATTATGTGAGGTTATAGTAGATATCTGTTGTTATCTGACTAAGGTAAATGCTGAAAAAACATGAAACTGAAGTGTGGAAACAAAAATAAACCAGAGAAAACCTGACTTGATTTCAATCAGGTATAATAAAATTGTAAATTCCTGTAGTATGGGTATTATGTGTGTTTTGTATGCCCAAGCAGTATCTGGTAAATGGTAATTTCTTGGTAAATATTTTAGAATGAATAAATAATGGTTCATATTCTTTAAAGAGTGAATTAACAAAAATATAGAAGTATATCTTATTTCTAATATAATTTATTAAAGCTTTATTGTTCACTATTCTTGGAGCACTGCAGACAGAATAAAAAAATCTAAAACAGCAGCCATGATAGTCTATTACTACTCAATTATTATTTCCTCTTGAAAAACTATATTTTAAACTTAGATTACATATTATTTTTTACTGTTAAAAATACTTTAATTTTCAGGAAGATTTATATATGTATAATAATTGAAATAATAGCAAAATAGTTTTGACCCAGATTGTTTTCTTAGTTGTAGTTACAACACTATACCAGTAGATGGCAATCACTAGGAGAAAAATCCTTTAAACTGAGATCTATGTTTAAAATGTACGCTTTTTAAATATAAATTTATTTATTTTAATTGGAGGCTAATTACTTTACAATATTGTATTGGTTTTGCCATACATCAACATGAATCCGCCACGGGTGTACACGTGTTTCCCATCCTGAACCCCCTCCCACCTCCCTCCCTATACCATGCCTCTGGGTCATCCCAGTGCACCAGCCCCAAGTATCCTGTATCCTGCATCGAACCTGGACTGGCGATTCGTTTCTTATATGATATTATACATGTTTCAATCCCATTCTCCCAAATCATCCCACCCTCTCCCTTTCCCACAGAGTCCAAAAAGACTGTCCTATACATCCTTGTTTCTTTTGCTGTCTCACGTACAGGGTTATCGTTACCATCTTTCTAAATTCCATAAATATGCGTTAGTATACTGTATTGGTGTTTTTCTTTCTGGCTTACTTCACTCTGTATAATCTCCAGTTTCATCCACCTCATTAGAACTGATTCAATATGTATTCTTTTTAATGGCTGAGTAATCCTCCATTGTGTAAGAGAACATAATCACTCAATTTTGGTTTAAAAATTAGACTACATACAGGTTCTATAAAGTGTTGGTTAATGATGTCAAAGGGAGGAGTTCCCCTCTACTTTAGCCCAAGATTGGTTTCTGTGTACTCCTACCAAAGCAGAGAAATTAAAAAAAAAATTATATTGGATCTGAGAATATTCTGAAGGTCTTCAAAGAATTGGTGTAGATCAGAATAGACGTAAGCAAGATCTCAAACTAGATAATTTTATTCTTTGATCCATGTCGCATCCTGCCAGAGTTTCATCAATTTCACATTAGCAGCCAAAGCTAACTAAGCCTGTGCTTCTGTTTGTGGAGGGACATCCTTCTCCACTGGAAAAGGTTGGTTTCCGTTCTAATCCCAAAAGGGCAATGCCAGAGAATGTTCAAACTACCACACACATGCACTCATTTCACATTCTAGCAAGGTAATTCTCAAAATGCTTTAATCTAGGCTTCAACAGTGCATAAACCAAGAACTTCCAGGTGTACAAGCTGGATTTAGAAAAAGTAGAAGAACCAAAGGTCAGATTGCCAACATCTGTTGGATCATACAAAAAGCAAGGGAATTCCAGAAAAACATCTACTTTTGCTTCATTGACTACCCTACAGCCTTTGGCTGTGGATCACAAATAATTGTGGAAAATTCTTAAAAGATGGGAATGCCAAACCACCTTACTTGCCTCCTGAGAAGCCTTTATGCAGGTCAAGAAGCAGCAGTAAAGGGCCGGCATGGAAAACGGACTGGTTCAAAACTGGGCGAGGAGTACGTCAAGGCTGTATATCGTCACCTTGCTTATTTAACTTACATCACAGCACATCATGCCAAATGCTAGGCTGGATGAATCACAAGCTAGAATTAAGACTGCTGGGAGAAATATCAATAACCTCGGATATGCAGATGACACCACCCTAATGGCAGAAAGCAGGTGAAGTGAACTGAAGTCGCTCAGTTGTGTCCGACTCTCTGCGACCCCATGGACTAGTAGCCTACAAGACTCCTCCCTCTATGGAATTCTCCAGGCAAGAGTACTGGAGTGGGTTGCCATTTCCTTCTCCAGGGGATCTTCCCGACCCAGGGATCAAACCCGGGTATCCCGCATTCCAGGCAGATGCTTTAACCTCTGAGCCAGGCAGAAAGCAAAGTGAAACTAAAGAGCCTCTTTATGAAGGTGAAGGAGGAGAGTGAAAAAAGCTGGCTTAAAACTCAACATTCAGAAAACTAAGATCATGGCATCTGGTCCCATCACTTCATGGTGAAATAGATGGGGAAAAAATGGAAACAGTGAGACTATTTTCTTGGGCTCCAAAATCACTGCAGAAGGTGACTGCAGCCTTGACAGTGACACTTGCTCCTTGGAAGAAAAGCCATGACAAACCTAGACAGCATATTAGAAAGCAGACATAGTACTTTGCCACCGAAGGTCCCCTAGTCAAAGCTATGGTTTTACCAGTAGTCATGTTCGGATGTGAGAGCTGGACCCATAAAGAAGGCCAAATGCCAAGGAATTGATGCTTTCGAACAGTGGTGCTGGAAGAATTTTGAGAGTCCCTTGGACAGCAAGGAGATCAAACCAGTCAACCCTAAAGTAAATCAACCCTGAATACTCATTGGAAGGCCTGATGCTGAAGCTCCAATGCTTTGGCCACCTGATGTGAACAGTCGACTCATTGGAAAAGCCCCTGAGCTGAGAAAAGGAGAAGGGGGCGACAGAGGATGAGATGGTGGGATGGCATCATTGACTCAACGGACTTCAGTTTGAGCAAACTCTGGAAGATAGTGAAGGACGGGGAGGCCTGGCTTGCTGCAGTTCGTGGGGTCACAAAGAGTTGAACATAACTGAATGACTAAACAACACTTTTCCTCCACTTCCAGTTTCAACTGAACTCAGGATTTAATTGATGGAAAAAGCTATTAGCTTTTCCTGAAATGTAACCAGTCATTTTCCTATTATTTAAGGCATCTAAACAGACACTATGGAGAAGGCAATGGCACCCCCACTCCAGTCCTCTTGCCTGGAAAATCCCATGGATGGAGGAGTCTGGTAGGCTGCAGTCTATGTGGTCGCTAAGAGTCAGACACAACTGAGCGACTTCACTTTCACTTTTCACTTTCATGCATTGGAGAAGGAAAGGACAACCCACTCCAGTGTTCTTGCCTAGAGAATGTCAGGGACGGGGAGCCTGGTGGGCTGGCGTCTATGGGGTTGCACAGAGTCAGACATGACTGAAGTGACTTAGCAGCAAACAAAGACTAAGAGCTGTTTTATTGACCGACTGAGACAAAATGACTCATAGTTAAACATAAATTCCTTTAATATTGTTCAGTTCAGTCACTCAGTCGTGTCCAACTCTTTGTGACCCCATGAATTGCAAAATGCCAGGCCTCTCTGTCCATCACCAACTCCTGGAGTTCACTCAAACTCACATCCATCAAGTTGGTGATGCCATCCAGCCATGTCATCCTCTGTCGTCCCCTTTTTCTCCTGCAGTCCCTCCCAGCATCAGAGTCTTTTCCAGTGAGTCAACTCTTCACATAATGTGGCCAAAGTACTGGAGTTTCAGCTTTAGCATCATTCCTTCCAAAGGAATTCTTTCCAAAGGAACACCCAGGACTGATCTCCTTTAGAATAGACTGGTTGGATCTCCTTGCAGTCCAAGGGACTCTCAAGAGTCTTCTCCAACACCACAGTTCAAAAGCACCAATTCTTCAGCACTCAGCTTTCTTCATAGTCCAACTCTCACATCCATATGTGACTACTGGAAAAACCATAGCCTTGACTAGATGGACTTTTGTTGGCAAAGTAATGTCTCTGCTTTTGAATATGCTCTCTAGGTTGGTCATAACTTTCCTTCCAAGGAGTAAGTGTCTTTTAATTTCATGGCTGCAGTCACCATCTGCAGTGATTTTGGAGCCCCCAAAATAAAGTTTGACACTATTTCCACTGTTTTCTCATCTATTTCCCATGAAGTGGTGGGACCGGATGCCATGATCTTCGTTTTCTGAATGTTGAGCTTTAAGCCAACTTTTTCACTCTCCTCTTTCACTTTCATCAAGAGGCCTTTTAGTTCCTCTTCACTTTCTGCCATAAGGGTGATGTCCTCTGCATATCTGAGGTGATTGATATTTCTCCAGACAATCTTGATTCCAGCTTGTGCTTCTTCCAGCCCGGCATTTCTCATGATGTACTCTGCATAGGAGTTAAATAAGCAGGGTGACAGTATACAGCCTTGACAAATTCCGTTTCCTATTTGGAACCAGTCTGTTGTTCCATGTCCAGTTTTAACTGTTGCTTCCTGACCTGCATACAGGTTTCTCAGGAGGCAGGTCAGGTGGTCTGGTATTCCCATCTCTTTCAGAATTTTCCACAGTTTATTGTGATCCACACAGTCAAAGGCTTTGGCATAGTCAATAAAGCAGAAATAGATGTTTTTCTGGAACTCTCTTGCTTTTTCCATGATCCAGCAGATGTTGGCAATTTGATCTCTGGTTCCTCTGCCTTTTCTAAAACCTTGAACATCTGGAAGGTTATGATTCATGTATTGCTGAAGCCTGGCTTGGAGAATTTTGAGCATTACTTTACTAACATGTGAGATGAGTGCAATTGTGCGGTAGTTTGAGCATTCTTTGGCATTTCCTTTCTTTGGGATTGGAATGAAAACTGACCTTTTCCAGTCCTGTGGCCACTGCTGAGTTTTCCAAATTTGCTGGCATATTGAGTGCAGCTCTTTCACAGTGTCATCTTTCAGGATTCAAACAGCTCCACTGGAATTGCATCACCTCCACTAGCTTTGTTCATAGTGATGCTTTCTAAGGCCCACTTGACTTCACATTCCAAGATGCCTGGCCCTAGGTGAGTGATCACACCATGTGATTATCTTGGTCATGAATATCTTTTCTATACAGTTCTTCTGTGTATTCTTGCTATCTCTTCTTAATATCTTCTGTTAGGTCCATACCATTTCTGTCCTTTACTGAGCCCATCTTTGTGTGAAATATTCCTTTGGTATCTCTAATTTTCTTGAAGAGATCTCTATTCTTTCCCATTCTGTTGTTTTCCTCTATTTCTTTGCACTGATCACTGAAGAAGGCTTTCTTATCTCTCCTTGCTATTCTTTGGGACTCTGCATTCAGATGCTTGTATCTTTCCTTTTCTCCTTTGCTTTTTGCTTCTCTTCTTTTCATAACTATTTATAAGGCCTCCCCAGACAGCCATTTTGCCTTTTTGCATTTCTTTTCCATGTTATGTGTATACACAGATTTACTGTTTGTGTACTTTAGTTGCAAACTAAGCTCTCTTCCCAACCCTCACCTCTTTGCTTCTCCAAGTAAATCAATTACATCTTACTCATTTCACTTTTATCCCTTAGAGAGAGAGGTCCACACCTCTAAAAATAAAATATATGTTAACTGCCACCTATCAGAGCAGGACTAGGAGACGAGTCAATATGTGTTTGTTTTTCTATACCACAGTTAGTATCCTTAAAAGCCAAATATAACCTCTCCAAACAAACAAAAAATTAAAGAAATATTGTGGTAAGTTGCAAATTCTAACAACTATTCTCCTTTCTTACATGCCATCAGTTCACTGAGTTCTGATTTTTAAAGTTATGCTTAGATTCTTATTAGGTCATATGTGAATTCTAGATTTTCAAATGCATACATCATAGCTACATGATTTTTTTTTTGAAAGAAGATATTCACATAGGCTTTTGATAATGACATAAGAACTGTAAGACTCTCAAAAAGTTGAAATTTTATTTGAAGGTAAGATTTTTTTCTGTAACAGTGAAAACCAGGTAATCTCTGAGAGAGTTGTGAATAGTCATAGGCATATGCCTGGAGCTAGGACACATGGGGATAATTGCTAGGACAGAGGAACACCACGGCACTCCACAGCTTACAGTACATGCTGTAGCAGCAGGCATCCCCTCCCAGCTACTCTTACCTCATTATATTTTGAGTGTGAGTTGTTGATATCGAAATATATTAATGCACGGAAAGGAAAGAAATTATGTAATTACAGACTATCTAAAACAAGTAAGTAAAACTATGAATTGAGGAAACTATTGAAAATATGGTATTTTGTAGTTGACCATGGCATATAACTAGTTGAAATTATTCTTGAGGAACAATAAAAAATTTTATAACAAATGATACAGCAGGACTTAACTCTGTTCCCATATGGGCACCATAAGTGTATCCCTAATCTCATGATAAAGTTAGTGTTTTTGGCACCTCTGCCCTCCCTTTTCTTACTTTGATAGTTAGAAAAAACATAGTCTATAATTTAGATAGAAATTTACTCAACAGTGTAAGAGTTACTAATTCTCAAGTTTGTATAAATCAAAGCATATCCCCTGGTTTCAGTTTATTTAATTTAAAATTGAAATGTTCTGGCTAATTATTTTCCCCTAGTTCTAATAGTCTAATGTTTGGTTCAGAAGTATGTTGAATTATTAAAGCATATAAGATATTTAGTCTCAATAGTGGGTAAATTATAAGAATGAAACTATTGAATAAGTAAAAACACCCTTAAGAGCTGGAAAATAGTTTGAATAGATATCCTTAGCAGGTTTTGTGGTTATGTAAAAACTGTGGTGTTGGAGAAGACTCCTGAGAGTCCCTTGGACAGCAAGGAGATCCAACCAGTCCATCCTAAAGGAGATCGGTCCTGGGTGTTCATTGGAAGAACTGATGCTGAAGCTGAAACTCCAATACTTTGGCCACCTCATGCAAAGAGTCAACTCATTGGAAAAGACCCTGGTGCTGGGAGGGATTGGGGTCAGGAGGAGAAGGGGACAACAGAGGATGAGATGGCTGGATGGCATCACCAACTCGATGGATGTGAGTTTGAGTGAACTCCAGGAGTTGGTGATGGACAGGGAGGCCTGGCGTGCTGTGATTCACGGGGTCACAAAAGTTGGACATGCTAGGGCTACTGAACTGAACTGAAAATCAGTTTAATGTTGAGGTTCTCAAAATTGAGTATGTGTTGAAATCCTCCAGGGTATTTGTTGAATTCATTACTTTGGTCAAAACTCAGAGTATCTGATATCTTTGGTAAGGTGGGACCTGAGAATTTGCATTTATTCCTAGTTCCCAGGAGATGCTGATGTTACTGGTCCAGCAGTCATACTTTGAGAACACTCAAAATCCACACTTTCAGTTTTAGGATTTAAAAATACTCTGGTTTTACATTTTGGGATAGATTTTTTTTCCTGTTTAACATGCAGATTTTAGAGTTCTTTAGAATATATGTCACAAGTAAAACTCCTATAGCTTCTTAAATGTATAGCAGTTAATTGATGCTGGTAAACTCATAATAAAATATGTATTTCTTATTATCATTACATCTTTAGCGTTTTAAATAAGCAGAAACAAATATTTCAATGTATATTAATGGCAAGAGAATAACGAGTATGTTTCAATAAAACAACAGTTGTCAAGTGAAAGCTTTTTCAGAGACACATATGATCAAGGGAAGAGTGCCACTTATCGTGGGGACTCACTCACCGGTATGTGTAAGGACCCCTTTGCTTGACTTTAATTTTGCTGCTGTGAACTGCCACTTCCTCGGGATTCTGTACATCGAATATCCAGAACTGTCTATAAACATCTGTGTCTGTTTTAACCCAATTTTTAAAAGCAATTGTACCTTCTTCAAGGACAGCTTCCTGTGAAACAGAAAACAACTTTGGGTTATTTGTTTGTGGTCAGTATGGGCATTTGTGGGAGTTGCAAACCTTTAATTATCCAGCGAAAGGATTAAACTTAAGTATCTTGTTCATGAGAACCTTGGCAACCTGGCACATGCTTGCAACAGAAATGTTTTCAGCACTTGAGATAGCAGTCTCTTTTAGTCAACATTTTACAAAGAGAATCGTGTGATATTGTAGACATGTCTGGTGATTGTAAGGCCAACCATTGGCAAGCTTTAAAGTGACCTTATGACAGTATTGTGGAAGCTTAAAATACAATTATTAAGAAAATTATATCAAAACTTTTCCAAAAGTTCTTAGCAAGTCAAACATTAACTTATCTTTTGCCTTCTGTGAGTTGCACTAAGGAAGGAAAGGAAAAAATCTAATGGTATTGAAGCTTTTTCACTTTTCTTCAGATGCTGGATACTTGAGAAAGAAATCACTTAACATTTATTAAATTAAGTAAAATACAAATCCGACTTCTCCCTTCAAAATCCTGCTCAGTGTGGCTTCCCTAATTCTCAGTATGTTTATAGCAACATGTTAATACATATTTCCAGAAATTTTAATAGTCTAATTAATTACATCTCAGTTTAGTTCAGTTGCTCAGTTGTGTCTGACTCTTTGCGACCCCATGAATTTCAGAAGTGAGTCCTAGAGAAACAGATGTCTTCTTCAATATTGTATAACAAGTTAGTGGTGGATAATGGTATTTATCAGGTATTTTAGTCCAGTCTTATGTAATTTCTAAACCATCACGGTTTGTTCAGAGAGCAAGAGAAAAAATTTTGAAGCAGTCAGAATAGGAATGCCTTCTGATCCTAACACTAGCATATGTACTAGAAAATTGTATTGGCTTACTTAAGTACTAAGACTGATTTTATCATCAGTTCCTTTAATTTTAAAGTAGCAAAAGTTTGTACATCCTTTGTGAATTTAAGAGGTTTTGTTTTTATTTTATTTTTAAGTTGTTAATTGGAGAGTAATCGCTAGACCTGGATTATCTGGTCTATTTTGCAAATGTTTCATTAAATTTAAAGTACAAAGGTGGTAATTCTGTGTACAGGAAAAGTAATATAAGATCCTCTCCCTTGGCCAATACATACATCAGTATCTTTCCCTTTAAGTATTGAGACTATCCCAGCCTAGTAAGGAGATCAAACCTGTCAGCCCTTAAGAAAATCACTCCTGAATATTCACTGGAAGGACTGATGCTGAAGCTGAAGCTCCAGTACTTTGGCCAACTTGATTTGAAGAGCCGACTCATTGGCAAAGACCCTGATACTGGGAAAGATTGAACACAGAAGGAGAAGGGGACAACAGAGGATAAAATGGTTGGGTGGTATCACCAAATCAGTTGACATGAGTTTGATCAAACTCCAGGAGCTAGTGAAGGACAAGTAAGCCTGGTGTGCTGCAGTCCATGGTGTTTCAGAGTCGTACATGACTGAGCCACTGCACGCCAACAAAACCCTAGTAATGAGTAGATTCCAGCCAGGTGACTCCTACGTGGCATGGTCTCCAGCTCAATTGAAAGCCATTTACCTTGAAACTTTTTTTTGCTCTATTATATTGAAAGCTGATTTTTGAGAGAATAGTATCTTCTATCTAGTCACATGGTCACTTGATTATTGCTTTTATGGGAAAGTGGTACTCATCGACATGATAGACAACTTGAGTGTAACTATTAAAATGTCTTTGATATCTTCCTATGCATGAAGTATACAGAATACATAGGTAAAATATGTATAGTCCCATTTTTCAAGGATATTACACAGTAATGAGGGATAGAATCATATATAGTGTATTTTAATCCATGAGTAGATATCCTTAGCCTACTTCCAGCCTGACTAATTACATTGACTTTATTACTCAAAGCCTTGATTAAAGTGGTTAATAAAGAAACAGATGCTATGAGTTTGATCCCTGATTTGGTCACATTCTAAGCATTTAACTTGGACAGGTTATTTAATTTATTTGTTCCTCAGTTTCCTTATCTATAAAATGGCTGTAATAATGTTAATATTAGGTTGAACTAATACAACTAGCATTTTCAAAAGTCAAAATCAGTGAATATGGTGAAATTAAATATTTATCCTCATATGCTGTTATAAGAATTAATAAATGTTAGCACTTAGTATAGTCTTAGCATATAGCAAGCATTCAATAAACATTGGCTGCTGTTATTATAGAAATCCTATCCACCCTTTAGAGGGAGCACTCTCATCTCATTTACTTCCCAGATTGCTCTGACTACTTTGTTCTTAGCATTACTGTATAAACCACTCATGTGGCAATAACTCATATAAAATCCTATGACATTTCTTTCTTTTCTTAAAAAAAAATATTTTTGGCTGCACTGAGTCTATGTTGCTGCCTGTGGGCTTTCTCTAGTTGCAGTGTGTGGGCTGCTCATTGCGGTGGCTTTTCTTGTTGCAGAGGGCTCAAGGGCTCTCAGGCTTAGCGGTGGCTCATGGATTAAGTTGCCCCAAGGCATGTAGGTCTTTCCAGACAAGGCACTGGATCCCTGTCCTCTGCACTGGCAGGCAGTCTTAACTACTGGACCACCAGGAAAGCCCCTGTGAAAGTTCTTTTTCTGCTATTTAATCTGTTTCTTTTTCTGCTGTCATTTTAATATTGACTTGCCATCCAGTGAAACCAAAACTTCCTTGAAAAGTAGAATCATACAGAAAACGATTTTCATTCTCTCTGCTCACTACTAAAATTTGTTTTGTTAGGACCAGTTACAAGCAGTTTTTACATGTTCAAAAATGTTTCTCATATGTGTGGGTATTATGTACATGTGTGACTGTGCATGCTGAAAGAGAGAAGTATTTAATTCCCTTCTTGGTGTTCAACAGTATCAAATTTTTTTTTTTTTTCATAGGAGGGAGAAAAAACGAAAAAGTAAAAACAAAGCCCAAGTCCTCACCACGCATTTTTTTTTTTTCATAGGAGGGAGAAAAAACGAAAAAGTAAAAACAAAGTCAAATTTATTTTAAATTGCCTATTTTATACAGTATTCACTGAATATTAATCAAGTGATATTAACAACACCAAGGTGAGGAATTATTGTTTGAAAATATTGGTAAAACTTTGTCCTCTTTCTGGTCTTTTGGTGGTTTATACTTTCCACACTCTTGGCAGCTCATGTCCTTGACTTCATCTAGCAAAATTGCATAAACCTGCTGGACCTACACAAACATAATAGGAAACATAGTCTAAAATACTGGTAAATAAATACTGGTAAATAAATTTTCAGATACAATACATAAAAAGCATGAAGTCCCTAAAAATTTACATTGGAAATAAAGAGTAAATAAATACATATATATGAAATAAAATATATTGATTATTTTAGGCTATTTCAAATGCTCATGTCAGGGTGATAGCTTTATGGTGAATGATGCTGGATATGTGATTTCTGAAGAAGATTTAGCTTAGGAACCAGGGACCAGGCTTCAGGCACTCAGAATTTTGTGTCGCAGAAGTTTATTAACAATGAAAAACAACAGAGGAAGCCTCTGACATAGACATCAGAAGAGGGCCAGAGTCTGCCCCACTTGCTAGTCTTGTCAAGGCCTTATATACTTTTTCAGTTGGTTACTAACAATAGAATGATCTTACCAGACCCACTCCCACCATATCCATCTTAAGATAATAGGACTGACAATAGTACTGGAGTGGGGGTGCCATTGCCTTCTCTGAGGAAGGTCTTAGACCCCAAAGAAGATGTCCTTTTCATCATAACGGACTGGAATGCAAAAGTAGGAAGTCAAGAGATAATTGGACTAACAAGCAAGTTTGGCCTTGGGATGCAAAATGAAGCAGGGCAAAGGCTAATAGAGTTTTCCCAAGAGAATGCACTGGTCATAGCACACACTCTCTTGCAACAACACAAGAGAAGACTACACATGGACATCACCAGATGGTCAATACCAAAATCAAATTGATCATATTCTTTGCAACTGGAGATGTAGAAGCTCCTTACAATCAGCAAAAATAAGACTGGGAGCTGACTGTGGCTCAGATGGTGAACTCCTTATTGCCAAATTCAGACTTAAATTGAAGAAAGTAGCGAAATCACTAGACCATTCACGAATGACCTAAATCAAGTCCATTACGATTATACAGTGGAAGTAACAAACAGACTCAAGGAATAAGATCTGATAGAGTACCTGAAGAACTATGGACAGAGGTTCGTGACATTGTACAGGAGGCAGTGATCGAGACCATCTCCAAGAAGAAGAAATGCAAAAAGCAAAATGGTTGTCTGAGGAAGCCTTACAAATAGCTTAGAAAAGAGAAGAAGCTAAAGGCAAAGGTGAAAAGACATACCCATTTAAATGCAGAGTTCCAAATAATAGCAAGGAGAGATAAGAAACCTTTCCTCATTGATCAGTGCAAAGAAATAGAGGAAAACAATAGATTGGGAAAGACTAGAGAGCTCTTCAAGAAAATTAAAGATACCAAGAGAACATTTCATGCAAAGATGGGCCCAATAAAGGACAGAAAAGTACGAACCTAACAGAAGCAGAAGATATTCAGAAGAGGTGGCAAGGATACGTAGACGAACTATACAAAAAATATTTTCATGACCCAGATAACCATGATGGTGTGATCACTCACCTATAGCCAGGCATCCTGGCATGCGAAGTCAAGTGGGCGTTAGGAAGCATTACTATGAACAAAGGTAGTGGAGGTGATGGAGTTCAGTTGAACTGTTTCAAAGCATAAAAGATGATGCCATTGGAGTACTGATTCAGTATGCCAGCAAATTTGAAAAACTCAACAGTGGCCGCAACATTGGACAAGATCAGTTTTCTTTCGAGTCTCAAAGAAAGGTTAATGCCAAAGAATGTTCAGACTACCGCACAATTGCAGTCATCTCACATGGTAGCAAAGTAATGCTCAAAATTCTCCAAGCCAGGCTTCAACAGTCCGTGAACTGTGAGTTTCCAGATGTTCAAGCTGGATTTAGAAAAGGCAAAGGAACCAGAGATCAAATTGCCAACATCCACTGGATCACTGAAAAAGCAAGAGTTCCAGAAAAACATCTACTTCTGCTTTATTGACTACACCAAAGCCTTTGACTATGTGGATCACATCAATGTGGAAAATCATTCAAGGGATCAGAATTCCAGACCACCTTACCTGCCTTCTGAGAAATCTGTATGCAGGTCAAGAAGCAACAGAACCTGTCATGGAACAACAGACTGGTTCCAAATTGGAAAATGAATTTGTCAAGGCTGTATATTGACACCGTGCTTATTTAACTTGTATACAGAGTACATTATGAGAAATGCTGAGCTGGATGAAGCACAAGCTGGAATCAAGATTGCCAGGAGAAATATCAATAACCTCAGATATGCAGATGACTCCACCCTTATGGCAGAAAGTGAGGAGGAACTAAAGAGCCTCTTGATTAAAGTGAAAGAGAAGAGCAAAAATGCTGGCTTAAAACTAAAAACCAATATAATATTGTAAAGTTTTTTTAAAAAAAGAAGACTTTGAACTTAAAAAAAATAAAAAACCTCAACACCCAAAAAACAACGATCATGGCATCTGGTCCCATCACTTCATGGTAAATAGATGGGGAAACAATGGAAACAGTGACAGACTTTATTTTTTTGGACTCCAAAATCACTGCAGATGGTGACTGCAGCCATGAAATTAAAAGATGCTTGTTCCTTGGAAGAAAAGCTATGATCAACCTAGATAGTATATTAAAAAGCAGAGACATTACTTTGCTGACAAAAGTCCATATAATCAAAGCTATGATTTTTCCAGTAATCAATATAGATGTGAGAGTGGGACTGTAAAGAAAGCTGAGCACAAAAGAATTGATGCTTTTGAACTGTGGTGTTGGAGAAGAATCTTGAGAGTCCCTTGGAGAGCAAGATCAAAACAGTCAGTCCTAAAAGAAATCTGTCTTGTATATTCATTGAAAGTACTAATGCTGAAGGTGAAGCTCCAGTACTTTGGCAACCTGATGCAAAGAACTGACTCACTGGAAAAGACCCTAATGGGAAAGATTAAAGGCAGGAGGAGAAGGAGAAGACACAGGATGAGATGGTTGGATGGCATCATCGACTTGATGGACATGAGCTTGAGCAAGCTCCAGGAGTGGACAGGGAAGGTACAGGGAAGCCTGGCTTGTTGCAGTCCATAGGTTGCAAAGAGTCGACAGGACTGAGCTCCTGAACTGAACTGAACCAGACCCATTCCCACATAAGATAACAGGATTAGTCAGAAGGTTCTTGTTAAGAAGGAGAAACATCCTTGAGCAAGATACATTGTTGTTATATAATCATTTGTACAGAGCTTAAGGAAAAATATACCCTGAGCAAGATGAATTTTTTTTTGTTGCATAATCATTAGCTCTGGGCTTAAAGAAAATGAAGTTTTATGTGACGAAGACAAAGAAATATAGAAAAAAGTCTGTCTTTTTTCTCCTCCTTGAGGGCCCCAGACTCATTATCAACCTATGTAAGAATTAACTCCTCAAGGGTACCATCTTTTAGAATCAGAAGATAACACAGAGTCTCAACTCTGTACTTTAAAAATTAGATAACAACATGAGATTATTTTCTGATCTTTTATAATTAAGCACTTTAATTATTTTTAAAAAATGGCTGTTGTATATAGGTAATAACTTTTCAACTTGGTATTTATTAAATGAAGCAAGTAATCTGCAGTGGCTTTAATAGTAAATAAAAGTTGACAAGTTCTAAACTGTATGTATTTTTAAAATAACAGAATTAATCTAAGTGCTCCTAAGGCAGGGGTAAGACACTTTGTGCTCTGGGATTATACAGAATTCACAGGTATAACACCTACTATTTACCAATTTCCTGTTCTTTTGTCTCTGCATTCAGATTTTCTTAAAGCAAATTACTGTTTAGTTTTATCTGTAATCTCTATTCTCTCTGAGCTCTGACCTTTGGAAGTATTTGTCCTGTGCTTGTCACTCAGTTGTATCTGACTCTTTGCAACTCTATGGACTGTAGTCCACCAGACTCCTTTGTCCATGAGATTCTCCAGGCAAGAATACTGGAGTGCCTAATTCAAATTGCTTATAAAACCTTGGAATTTTTTCTCCTAAGGTATACATTTCTATCAGTAACACAATTGGCCATCTTGCAGTCTGCTATTTTTACTCTTCTCTCTTTCTCCCCTTTTAGTCCCTTTATCCTATTGCATCTCATCACCCATTAGTTCTAAAATATCCACCACTCTAGACAGAGTGCATTTTGTTATGTGCACACTGTGCAAAGATCTTTCTAAAAGGGAATCTTAAATTCTCCTTGAAAGTGGTCATGTCCTACCTAACTTTTGTTGGTTTTCTGTGTTTAGTCTCCTCAATTTCCAACACTTTATATTTGAGAATTATGCAGTTCAAGACTATGTAAAGTATCTAGTCTCTTCCAGATTGCCTATGTTTGGAAATTGGCTCATCTTGTTTTTGGCTAGGTGAGAGTGCAAGTCAGTTTAAGCGCTTGTGACTGTAAAATGGGAAAAATAATATGTTCTGATAGGTATTGCTTGCTTGCTAAATTGCTTCAGTCATATCTGACTCTTTGTGACCCCATGGCCGGTAGCCCACCAGTCTCCGTTCTCAATGGAATTCTCCAGGCAAGAATACTGGAGTCAGTAACCATTCTATTCTCTGGATGAAGCTGTCAGTAGTAGAAATAGCATGTCTGTGAGGGACATGGCATGCTGCAGTCCATGAAGCCACAGAGAGTTGGACGTGACTTAGCGACTGAAAAACAAAATATACTAAATGCAAGTTAATTTAGTGTTATTTAATGAAGCTCTTTGTTGTTGTTCAACTCTTTGCTACCCCATGGACTGCAGCATGCCAGGCTTTCCTATCCTTCTGGGTCTCCCAGAGTTTTCTTAAACTCATGTCAGTTGAGTTGTTAATGTTATCAAACCATCTCATCCTGTGTCACTCCCTTCTCCTTCTGCCTTTCTGCCATTCGTTCCTCTTTGCTTTCTGCTATTAGAGTGGTATCATTTGCTTGTCTCAGGTTGTTATTTCTCCCGCCAATCTTGATTCCAGCTTGTGATTCATCCAGCTCAGCATTTCTCATAATGTACTCCAAGTTAAATAAGCATGGTGTCAATATATAGCCTTGACATACTCCTTTCCCAATTTGGAACCAGTCTGTTGTTCCATGACCGGTTCTGTTGCTTCTTGACCTGCGTACAGATTTCTCAGGGAGGCAGTTAAGGTGGTCTAGTATTTCCATCTCCTGAAAAATTTTTAGTTTTTTGTGAACCACAATCAAAAGGTTTAATGTAGTCAGAGAAGGCAGAGGTGGAAGTGTTTTTCTGGAATTCTCTTGCTTTTTCTGTGATTCAATGGATGCTGGGAATTTGATCTCCATTCCGCTCCCTTTTCTAAAATCAGCTTGTACATTAGGAAGTTCTTGGTTCACATAAGTGTTGAAGCTTGGCTTGAGGGATTTTGAGCATTATCTTGCTAGCATGTGAAATGAGCACAATTGTATGGTAGTTTGAAGATATTTTGGCATTGCCCTTCTTTGAGATTGGAATGAAAACTGACCTTTCTCAATCCTGTGGCCACTGTTAAGTCTTCCAAATTTGCTGGCATATTAACTGCAGCACATTAACAGCATCATCTTTTAGGATTTGAAAGAGCTTAGCTAGACTTCCATCACCTCCATTAGTTTTGTTTGTAGTAATATTTCCTAAGGTCCACTTGACTTCATACTCTAAGATGTCTGGTTTTAGATGAGTGATCACACCTCTGTGGTTATCTGGGTCATTAAGGTATTTTTTGTATAGTTCTGTGTATTCCTGCCACCTGTTCTTAATCTCTTCTACTTCTGTTGAGTCCTAGCCATTTCTGTCCTTTATTGGGCCCATCTTTGCATGAAATGTTCCCCTGGTATCTCTGTTTTTCTTGAGATCTCTTGTCTTTCCAGTTCTATTGTTTTCCTCTGCTTCTTTGCATTGTTCGCTTTAGGGTGGCTTTCCTATTCTTTCTGTTCTCTGGAGCTCTGCATTCAGGTGAGTAGATCTTTCTCTTTCCCCTTTGCCTTTCACTTCTCTTCTTTTCCACCTATTTTAAGGCTTCCTCTTGCAATCATTTGCCTTGTTACATTTCTTTTCTTGGGGATGGTTTTGGTAATCACCTTTGGTACAATGTTATGAGCCTCCATCCATAGTTCATCAGACACTCTTGTCTACCAAATCTAATCCCTTGAATCTATTTGTCACACTCCACTGTGTAATCATAAGGCATGTGATTTAGGTCATACATGAGTGGCCTAGTGGTTTTCCCTACTTTCTCCCATTTAAGCCTGAATTTTGCAATAAGGAGCTAATTATCAGAGCCGTAGTCATATCCAGGTCTTGTTTTTGCTGACTACATAGAGCTTCTCTCTTTTTGGCTACAAAGAATATAATTGTTCTAATTTTGGTATTGACCATCTTGAGATGTCCACGTGTAGTGTCATCTCTTGTATTGTTGGTGAAGCATATTTGCTATAACCAGTGTGTTCTCTGAGGCATCTATACCTAATATATAGTATAGTACATTTGATATCAATCTCTAAATGCAGATTTTTTATATCCAATATCTAATGGAAAATAAACAACAACTACTGTTGTCTGTCCCATCATTAATTAAATATTCTGATATTCAGTTCAGCCACTCAGTCATGTCCGACTTTTTGCAAACCCATGGACTGCAGCACGCCAGGTTCCCTGTCCATCACCAACTCCCGGAGCCTACCTATACTCATGTCCATCATGTTGGTGATGCCTTCCAACCATCTCATCCTCTGTCGTCCCCTTCTCCTCCTGCCTTCAATCTTTCTCAGCATCAGGGTGTTTTCCAGTGAGTCAATTCTTTGCATCAGGTTGCCAAAATATTGGGGTTTCAGTTTCACCTATTCTGATATTCAAAGCATCCTAAATCTTACCCACATTGTTCTCTTTTTAATCTTCTTTCTTCTTAAATCTATACTTTTGGCACATTTTCTATTGTCCTTCCCTTGTCACAACATTTAGTTACATTTCCACTACTTTATCTGTTATGTTAGCCTGTTCTTTGACTCCTTTATTTGCAGCCCTCTTTGGATGTTCAAAGTTTTATACTTCAAAATTAAACTCAAGTCTCACCTTTTTCCTGAAGTTATTTATCACTCTGAGAAAGTTCTCTTTCTAAATTACATTTATATAGCCTCCAATTAAAATAAATAAATTTATATTAAAAATAAATTACGTTTATGTTTCCATATTATATATTTTAAAATGCAATGATAGAATTTCACAGGTCTCCTTTTTTCTTAAACTAATATGCTTTTTCCCCAATTGAAAGATATTTCTTGAAGTAAATATTTATTTTGTTCTTAGTCTCTATGCAAAAGCAAATTTCTGATGTCTAAAAACTCCTATTTCCTCAGGATTAGCATTGTGAATTTAGAGGGAAAATATTAAATAAACACTAAGGAAATCAGAGGGCTTCCCTCAGCAGGTAAAGAATCTGTCTGCAGTATGGAGGACCTAGGTTTGATCCCTGGGTTGAGAAGATCCCCTGAAGGAGGGAAAGGCAACTCACTGTAGTATTCTGGCCTGGAGAATTTCATGGACTTTATAGTCCATGGGGTTGCAAAGAGTCTGACATGACTGAGCGGCTAACGTAGAGCTAGAAAACTGATAGTACGCCTTTCTTGTCATCTAATGAGAGTCTATGTCTATACTATCTTGAATAATAAAAAAATAGATTACCACTATTGAAATATTGATCATCAATTATATATTGGAAAAATAATATAAAATATGATGAACTGGAAGATTATTGTGACTTTTCTACTCTGAAGACTTTTCCATAATATAAGTTATAGTCTCTGTGTTAGAACCAATACAATATTGTAAAGTAATTAGCCTCCAATTAAAATAAATAAGTTTAAATTTTAAAATAAAAAGAATTGACTCTGTTTTCTCTAAATAAAATGTTGTTGTACAAAAGTCTGTATATCAAGTCACTGTATTTTTAGTTAAAACTATAGCCATTTTGTTAAGTATATAATGGGATATGTCCTACATTTCATTTCTGAAAGTATTTTCTGGGAGTCGTTTAAAGCTTAATCAAAAGGAAATAAGGCAGTCATATATTACACATATTTTAAAAAGCAGTATGGCAAGTGCAAGATTTTTACCAGTTTTTCCAGATATTCATGTGTTAATATTAACACATATTATGCTTAAGATACATATAAGAAATGTGATTTTACTTTTTTCAATATTAACCAGAGTACAGCTACTTTTATAAATGTACTGTCACAAAATACAGTTACTTGTTTCTTATTCAAAAATATATCAGTATATTCTTTGGACATAATTAAAAGCAATTACTCAGAGGTTAAAGCGTCTGCCTGCAGTGTGGGAGACCTGGGTTCGATCCCTGGGTCAGGAAGATCCCCTGGAGAAGGAAATTGCAACCCACTCCAGTATTCTTGCCTGGAGAATCCCATGGACGGAGGAGTGTGGTAGGCTGCAGTCCATGGGGTCACAAAAAGTTGGACACGACTGAGCAACTTCACTTCACTTTACTAATAATCAGTTAAGAGATACAGAAAATAAGTAGATGTAAAATATATCAAAAAGTCATTGTAAGAGGAGGAGAATACAAAAGCAGGATTTTGAAAATGCATTTGAAAATGATATCAACAACCTAAGACAATAATGCATATGTAAATAGACTACAATAACCACACGGCTATGGTTTTCCCTGTGGTCATGTATGGATGTGAGAGTTGGACTGTGAAGAAGGCTGAGCGCCAAAGAATTGATGCTTTTGAACTGTGGTGTTGGAGAAGACTCTTGAGAGTCCCTTGGACTGCAAGGAGATCCAAGCAGTCCATTCTGAAGGAGATCAGCCCTGGGATTTCTTTGGAAGGACTGATGCTAAAGCAGAAACTCCAGTACTTTGGCCACCTCATGCAAAGAGTTGACTCATTGGAAAAGACTCTGATGCTGGGAGGAATTGGGGGCAGGAGGAGAAGGGGATGACAGAGGATGAGATGGCTGGATGGCATCACTGACTCGATGGACGCGACTCTGAGTGAACTCCGGGAGATGGTGATGGACAGGGGAGGCCTGGCGTGCTGCGATTCATGGAGTTGCAAAGAGTCGGACACGACTGAGTGACTGAACTGAACTGAACTGAATCACAAACCAAAGATCTAAAACATATATACAGATAAAAAGAAAAAGGAAGAAATCATAACAATAAAGAGTCAAAAAGTCAGAAAGTGAAGTCACTCAGTCGTGTCCGACTCCTTGTGACCCCATGGACTGTAGCCCACCAGGCTCCTCCGTCCGTGGGATTTTCCAGGAAGAATACTGGAGTGGGTTGCCATGCCCTTCTCCAGGGGATCTTCCCAACCCAGGGAACCCAGTTCTCCTGAACTGTAGGCAGACGCTTTACCATCTGAGCCACCAGGGAAATCCCATAACAGTAAAGATAGGCATCAAATCAGAAGAGAAGAGAGCAAAAGAAGAAAGAGGAAAATACAGTCCTACAAAAACATATCCATAATATTAACAGATGGCAACAGGAACTTAGATATCAATAATTACATTAAATATATACGGACTTAATGTTTCAACCAAAAATAGAATGTCTGCTACTGCTGCTGCTAAGTCACTTCAGTCATGTCCGACTCTGTGCGACCCCATAGACGGCAGTCTACCAGGCTCCCTCGTCCTTGGGATTCTCCAGGCAAGAACATTGGAGTGGGTTGCCATTTCCTTCTCCAGTGCATGAAAGTGAAAGTGAAGTCGTGTCCGACTCTGTGCGACCCCATGGACTGCAGCCCACCAGGCTCAGCCATCCACGGGATTTTCCAGGCAAGAGCACTGGAGTGGGGTACCATTGCCTTCTCCGATAGAATGTCTGAATGGATACAAAAACAGACCCATATACATGTTGTGATATGAGATTCACTTCAGATCTAAAGATACACAGACTGAAATGAGGGGTGGAAAAGGGTATTCCATGCAAATGAAATGCAAAAGAAAGACAGAATAGCAATACTTACATCAGACAAAATGGATTTAAAAATATAGACTGTTATAACAGACAGAGAAAGATATTCCATAATGATCAAGGGATCAATCCAAGAAGATATAATATTTGTAAATATATATATTTGCCCAACATAGGAGCACACAAACATATAAGGCATATATGAATGGACATAAAAGGAGAAATCAACAATAACACAATGATAATAGAGGACTTTAACAACCCTCTTAAATCATATAGATCATCCATATTGAAAATCAATCTGAAAACATTGGCCTTAAATGATACATTAGACCAAATGGGCTTACTTGATATGTGTGTATACATATATACATATATGAAAATTCCACTCAAAAACAGAATATGCTTTCATATCAGTTGCATCTGGAACACTGTCCAGGAGAAATTCCATACTAGGTTATAAAAGAAACCTTGATAAATGTTAAGATTTAAATAATTTTAAGCACGTTTCCCAACAATGTGATGAGACTTGAAATAAACTGAAAGAAAAAAACTGCAGAAATTTTCTTAAAAATCACAGAGAAGCTAAACAGTATGATACTAAACAACCATTGGATCACTGAAGAAATCAAAGAGGAAATAAAAAATTACCTAGAGACAAATGAAAATGAAAACATGATCCAAAACCAGTGATTTGCAGCAAAGGCAGTTTTAAGAGGAAAGTTTACAAGTTTACCTCAGGAAACAAGAAAAAAAAATCTCAACCTAAAATTACATCTAAAAAACTAAAGAACAAAAATTAGAAGGGAAGGCATCATAAACATCAGAAATAGAAACTTAAAAATAGAGATCAGTGGAACTAAAAGCTGATTCTTTGAAACGATAAACTTGATAATCCTTTAGCCAGGTTCATCAAGGGAAAAAAAAAGAAATGATCTAAATCAATAACATAAAATTAGAAATGTAAAGTGGAAGTTATCACTGGCACCACAGAAGTACAAAAGATCATGAGAGGCTACTGTGAGCAACTGTGTGCCAATAAAATGGACAGCCTAATCTAAGAACTAGGCAATTTCTAAGATACAGTATCACAAGACTAAACCAAGAAGAAATAAAAAATGTGAAAAGATCAGTTACCAGTAATGCATTGAATCAGCAAACTAAAGACTCCCAACAAATAAAAGTGTAGGATCAGACGGCCTTGCAGCTGAACTCTGCTAAACCCCTAGAGCCATGGTGACTACCTCTCCTTCTGAGACTAGTCCCAAAAATTTCAGAGGAAGCACTATTTCTGAACTCATTCTATGAGTCCAGCATCACCCTGATACCCAAACCAGAGAAACCAAGTAAAAGAAAAAAAAGGGAACCAAAAGTCAATGTCACTGATGAACATAAATGTAAACACCCTTAATGTGGTAACAGAATGCAACAATCATCCATATGATCAAGTGGCATTTTTTCTGGTGATGGAAGGATTTTTCACTATCTTCAAGTCAACCAATGTGATATACCATATTAACTAATGAAGAATAAAAACTGTATGATAATCTCTATAGTTGCAGGAAACTTTTTAGATAAAATTTGACATCCATTTATGATAAAAATTCTCCAGGAGGTAGGCATAGAGGTAACCTCCTCAACATAATAAAGGCATGATCCATCATAGCTAACATCAGACTCAATGAAGAGAAGCTGAAAGTACTTCCTCTAAGATAAGAAACAAAACAAAGATAGATAGTTTCCACTTCTGTTCAGTGTAGTTTTGGAAGTCCTAACTGCACCAATCAGAGAAGAAAAGGAAAGAAAAGGAAATTGGAAAGGAAGAAGTAAAACTGTTACTTTTGCAGATGACATATATTATGCATGGAAAATCTTAAAACTGCCATCTAGAAAACTACTAGAGGTCATCAATGAATTCAGTAAACATTCAGGATAGAAAATTAATATACAGAAATCGGTTGCATTTCTATACACTTAACAGTGAACTATCAGAAAGGGAGATTAAGGAAACAGTCCTAGTTACCATTGCATCAAAAAAGATATAATACCTAGAAATAAATCTACCTCAGGATAACAGACCTGTACTTGGAAAGCTGTGAGGCAGATAAAGAACACACAAGCAGATACAAAGATACTATATTCTTGGATTGGATGAATTAACATTATTAAAATGTCCATACTACCCAGGGCAGACTAAAGGTTCATTGTAATCCCTAGTAAGTAGCAATGGCATTTTTCAGAGTAGTACAACAAAGAGTTTAAAAATCTGTATACAAACAAGAAGTTCCCAAATAGCCAAAACAGTATTGAGAAAAAAAAAAATGGAGCTGGAATTATCAAGCTTCCTGAGTTCAGAGAATCATACAAAGCTGCAATAATGAAAATAGTATTGTACTGTCACAAAAACAGACATATAGATGAAAGGAGCAGAATAGAGAACCCAGAAATAAATCCACACATCTATGATCAATCAGTCTTCAACAGATGAGGCAAGAATTTACAATGAAATTGAAAGTGTTAGTCACTCCGTCATGTCCAACTCTTTGGGACCCCATGGACTGTAATCCTCTAAGGGCCTCTGCCCATGGGATTTCCTAGACAAGAATACTGGAGTGGGTAGCCATTCCTTTCTCCAGGGGACCTTCCTAACCCAGGGACCAACGAGGGGTTGCCTGTTTTGCAGGTAATTTCTTCAGCATCTGATCACCGGGAAAAGACCATTTCTTCACCAAGTGGTGCTGGAAAAGCTAAATAGTCTCATTGTAAATCAATGAAATTAGAACACTCCTTCATAACATATACAAAAATAAGCTCAAAATGGATTAAAGACCTAAACTTAAAGCTGTATACCCATGAAACCTTTAGAAGGAAAGGTAGATAGGACACTCTGTGACATAAATCCCTTTAGCTCTGTCTCCAAAAGCAAAGGGAATAAAAATGAAGATAAACAAATGAGACCCAGTTTTCTTAAAAGCTTTGGTACAGCAAAGGAAGGATTGTTGGAGTGAAGACAGCTTACTGAAGGGGAGAAACTGTTTAAAAATGATAAGACCACGGGTAAGAGGTTAATGTCAAAAATATATAGATATCTCATGCAACTCAACATAAAAAAAAAAACCAGAACCATCCATTCTAAAAATAGGCAAAAGAACTTAGTATATTTTAAAAAAATTATTTTTACTGAAGTATAATTGACTTATAATGTTCCTAATTCCTATACAGAGCATGCATGTGTTAGTCACTCATTCGTGTCTGACTCTCCGCAGCCCCATGGACTGCCAGGTTCCTCTGTCCATGGGATTCTCCAGGCAAGAATACGAAGTGGGTTGCCATTTCCTTCTCCATATAGAGCATAGTGATTCAGTTATACCTAAATATACATTCTTTTAAAATAGTCTTTTCCATTATTATTTATCATGGGATATTTTTTAAAACTGGAGGACACTTGCCTTAGAATGTTGTAGTAGTTCCTGCTGCCCTCCACATCCCACCCCTCTAGATTATCATTGAGCACCATACTGAATTCCCTGTGTTACACAGCAGCTTCCCACTAGCTATCTGTTTTATACATGATTTTATATATATATAGATAGATAGAGATAGAGAGAGAGAGAGAGAGAGGCTACTCTCTCAATTTGTCCTGCCTTCTCCTTCCTCCACCATATCCACAAGTCTCCTCTACATCTGCATCTTTATTCCTGCCCTGTAAATAGATTCATCAGTACCATTTGTCTAGATTCCATATATATATGTGTATGTGTGTTCATATTTTTTTGCTCTTTCTAACTTACTTCACTCTGAATGACAGACGCTAGATTCATCCACATTATTGCAAATGACCCAGTTTCACTTCTTTATATGGCTATGTAATATTCCATGGTATATGGGTACTGTAATTTCTTTAGCCATTAATCTCTCAATGGACATCTAGGTTGCTTCCAAGTCCCAGCTATTATAAATAGTGCTTCAGTGAACATTGGTGCCAGATATCCTGGAATGTGAAGTCAAGTGGGCCTTAGGAAACATCACTACGAACAAAGCTAGTGGAGCTGATGGAATTCCAGTTCAGCTATTTCAAATCCTGAAAGATGATGCTGTGAAAGTGCTACACTCAATATGCCAGCAAATTTGGAAAACTCAGCAGTGGCCACAGGCCTGGAAAAGGTCAGTTTTCATTCCAATCCCAAAGAAAGGCAATGCCAAAGGATGTTCAAACTACTGCACAATTGCACTCATCTCACATGCTAGAAAAGTAATGCTCAAAATTCTCCAAGCCAGGCTTCGATAGTATGTGAACCATGAACTTCCAGATGTTCAAGCTGGTTTTAGAAAAGGCAGAGGAACCAGAGATCAAATTGCCAACATCTGCTGGATCATCGAAAAAGCTAGAAAGTTCCAGAAAAACATCTATTTCTGCCTTACTGCCTATGCCAAAGCCTTTGACTGTGTAGATCACAATAAACACTGGAAAATTCTGAAAGAGATGGGAATACCAGACCACCTGACCTGCCTTTTGAGAAACCTGTATGCAGGTCGGGAAACAGCAGTTAGAACTGGACATGGTAAAACAGACTGATTCCAAATAGGAAAAGGAGTCTATATCAAGGCTGTATATTGTCACCCTGCTTATTTAACTTATATGCAGAGTACATCATGAGAAATGCTGGGCTGGAAAAAGCACAGGCTGGAATCAAGATTCCCAGGAGAAATATCAATAACCTCAGATAGGCGGAAGACACCACCCTTATGGCAGAAAGTGACTAGGAACTAAAAGCCCTCTTGATGAAAGTGAAAGAGGAGAGTGAAAAAGTTGGCTTAAAACTCAACATTCAGAAAACTAAGATTATGGCATCTGCTCCCATCACTTCATGGGAAATAGATAGGGAGACAGTGGCTGACTCTATTTTGGGGGCTCCAAAATCACTGCAGATGGTGATTGCAGCCATGAAATTAAAAGATGCTTACTCCTTGGAAGGAAGGTTATGACCAACCTAGACAGCATATTTAAAAGCAGAGATGTTACTCCGCCAACAAAGGTCTGTCTAGTCAAGGCTATTGTTTTTCCAGTGGTCATTTATGGATATGAGAGTTGGACTGTAGAGAAAGCTGAGCACCAAAGAATTGATGCTTTTGAACTGTGGTGTTGGAGAAGACTCTTGAGAGTCCCTTGGACTGCAAGGAGCTCTAACCAGTCAATGCTAAAGGAAATCAGTCCTGAATATTCATTGGAAGTATTAATACTGAAGCTGAAGCTTCAATATTTTGGCCACCTGATGCCAAGAGCTGACTCTTTTGAAAAGAGCCTGATGCTGGGAAAGATTGAGGGCAGGAGGAGAAGGGGATGACAAAGGATGAGATTGTTGGATGGCCTCACCGACTCAATGGACATGAGTTTGGGTAAACTCCAGGAGTTGGTGATGGATAGTGACACCTGGCATGCTGTGGTTCATGGGGTTGCAAAGAGTCGGACACGACTGAGTGACTGAACTGAATGTTGGTGTACTTGTGTCTTTTTTAAAATTTATTTTTAATTGGAGAATAACTGCTTTACAGTGTTGGATTGGTTTCTGCCATATGTCAGCATGAATCAGCTACAGGTATATATATGTTTCCTCCCTCTTCAACCTCCCTCTCACGTTTTACCCATCTATTTATCACAGAGCACCAAGTGGGGTTCCCTGCATTATACCACGACTTCACATTAACTATCTGTTTTGCATATGGTAATATATATATATTTCAGTGCTCTTCTCTGTTCCCTCCCACCGCTGTGTCCATAAGTCTGGTCTCTCTATGTCTGAGTTTCTGTTCCTGCTCTGCAAATAGGTTCATCAGTACCATTTTTCTAGATTCTATATATATATATATATATGTGTGTGTGTGTGTGTGTTAATATACAATATTTGCTTTTCTCTTTCTGACTTACTTTACTCTGTGTAGCAGGCTCTAGATTCATCCACCTCACTAGAACTGACTCAAATCTGTTGCTTTTTACGGCTGAGTAATATTTCATTGTATATATGTATCACGACTTCTTTATCTATTCATCTGTCAATGAGCATCTAGGTTGTTTCCATGTCCTGGTTATTGTAAACAGTGCTTCAGTGAACACTGGGGTACATGTGTCTATTTTGTTTATGGTTTTCTCAGGACATATTCCCAGTAGTGGGATTTCTGGATCGTGTGGTAGTTTTATTCCTAGTTTTTAAAAGAAATGTCCATACTGTTTGCTATAGTAGCTGAATCAATTTACATTCTCACCAACAGTGCTAGAGGGTTCCCTTTTCTCCACATTCTCTTCAGCATTTATTGTTTGGAGAGGAAATACAGATGGCCAATATCACATAACATGCTCAACCTTATTAATCATCAAGAAAATATAAATCAAAACCACAATGATATATCACCTCACACCTGTCAAAATGACTATCGGTAAAAATCACAAATAACATAATGTTGGTGAGAAAATGGAACCCTAATTCATTATTGCTGATAATGTAATTGGTTCAGCCACTGTAGAAAAACAGTGTGGAGTTTTCTTACAAAACTGAAAATAGAACTATCATATTACTCAGAAATTACACTCCTGGATACATAGATGAAAAACCCACTAATTTGAGAACATACATGCACCCTAATATTCATAATTGCATTATTTTCAGCTGCCAAAATATGGAAGCATCTTCAGTGTCCATCAACAGATAAATGGATGAAGAAGACGTGGTATATATGCACAAAGGAATAGTTCTCAATTATGAAAAAAAGCAATTTAGCCATTTTCAATGCAGATGGACTTGGAGGGCCTTAACCTAAGTGCAATAAGACAGAAAAAGACAAATACTGTATGATGTCACTTATATGTGGAGTGTAAAAAAAACAAACAGCAAACTGGTGGGGGTCCAGGGAATAGAAAAGAAAAAAACAATACAGATACAGAAAACAAACTAGTGGTTACCAGTGAGGAGAAGGAAGGAGAGAGACAATACAGAAATAGGGGGAAAATGGTTATTATGACATCATATGAAATCATATATGTGAAACTTGAAAATTTCAAAGCACAATAGCGTTTAAGAATCTTTCAATAAAAATGGTATGTATATATGTATACAAAAAAAGCATGTAACATATTCTTTGGACATACTTAAAAGCAATGACATGTTCTTGATACCACTTGTACCTTTTAACTGTCTTCTCGATAAGCTTGTCTCCAACTGGCATTAGAATCCCTCCAAACACAGCCAGGACTGCGCCGATGGCAGCCCCAGTGATGAGCCCGCAGTGTCGATCGCAGCCCATGTTTCCTGTTTAGGGGAAAAGCTAAGATTCAGCACCTGCTTCTTTCAAACTCTCGGGTCTGATGAAGGTGGTTTCCAAGTGGTCCGGTTCTATGATTGGAAGGAGATCATAAAACAGAAGCATAAATATCAGTACAGTTATCAAAGTACAAGGAAAACATACAACTGAAACAGATCATTTTGCCAGTTATAAATAAATAATTTTTTTTAAAGAAAACTTTCTAGGTCTTACTCTTTTCTTGATTTGAGCTACTTACTGGTGATAGAAATAATATTGTCACATAGAGCATTTCTTTAAAATTCTACTTTTAAATTTTTCTTCTTTTGAATGATTCAGATACTGAAATCTTACCTAAGGAAATCATGCTTACTGTACTCTCACCTTTTGCCTTCTTTTGTCAGCCTGAGACACTTACAGGTAACCTCACCCTTTATCCGGAGAAGGCAATGGCAACCCACTCCAATACTCTTGCCTGGAAAATCCCATGGGTGGAGGAGCCTGGTAGGCTTCGGTCCATGGAGTCAAGAAGAGTCGGACACGACTGAAGGACTTCACTTCTTTGGTATTTCAGTATCTGGGCTTCCCCGGTGGCTTAGACGGTAAAGCATCTGTCTACAATGCAGGAGACCTGGGTCAGATCCCTGGGTCGGGAAGATCCCCTGGAGAAGGAAATGGCAATCCACTCCAGTACTATTGCTTGGGAAATCCCATGGACAGAGGAGCTTGGTAGGCTACAGTCCATGGGGTTGCAAAGAGTCAGACACGACTGAGCGACTTCACTTCTTCAGTTTTTCCACTTCAGTAATCAGGTTTTTTTTTTTTCATAATTATTACATATGTGGCTAAGGAAATAATGGTAAGAAAACAAGGGAAATTAGACTTTTCACAAAATGTGGACAGAAAAAATGTTAGAATAATTTTCATGATAATGTGTTAAGTTTTTCCTCATCTATTAAGATCTTCCTTTACCTGTCTTAGGATCAGTTCAGTTCAATTGCTCAGTTGTGACCAACTCTTTGTGACTCCCTGAATCACAGCACACCAGGCCTCCCTGCCCATCACCAACTCCCGGAGTTGACTCAAACTCATGTCCATCAAGTCGGTGATGCCATCCAGCCATCTTGTCCTCTGTTGTCCCCTTTTCCTCCTGTCCCCAATCCCTCCCAGCATCAGGGTCTTTTCCAATGAGTCAACTCTTCACATGAGGTGGCCAAAGTATTGGAGTTTCAGCTTTAGCATCAGTCCTTCCAATGAACACCCAGGACTGATCTCCTTTAAGGTGAACTGGCTGGATCTCCTTGCAGTCCAAGGGACTCTCAAGAGTCTTCTCCAACACCACAGTTCAAAAGCATCAATTCTTTGGCACTCAGCTTTCTTCACAGTCCAACTCTCACATCCACACATGACCACAGGAAAACCATAGCCTTGACTAGATGGACCTTTGTTGGCAAAGTAATATCTCTGCTTTTGAATATGCTGTCTAGGTTGGTCATAACTTTCCTTCCAAGGAGTAAGTGTCTTTTAACTTCATGGCTGTGGTCACCATCTGCAATGATTTTGGAGCCCACAAAAATAAAGTCTGACACTGTTTACAGTGTTTCCCCATCTATCTGCCATGAAGTGATGGGACCAGATGTCATCATGATCTTCGTTTTCTGAATATTGAGCTTTAAGCCAGCTTTTTCACTCTCCTCTTTCACTTTCATCAAGAGGCTTTTTAATTCCTCTTCACTTTTTGCCATAAGGGTGGTGTCATCTGCATATCTGAGGTCATTGATAATCTCCCGGCAATCTTGATTCCAGCTTGTGCTTCTTGTCTTAGGATACTTCCACTGTAAATCAGGTTGAACAAACTGATTCACACTGATGTCCTGGTGGCTAAGAAGCTTAAACGGTCATTAGTGTCCTTTTTTTTTCGAGTGTAAATGAAAAACATGCCTAAACAAGTGACTTATTTTTTCCTGTGGAAATTATGTGTCACTGAGCAAGTAGGGTGGACACTTTACTAACTTTAGGGTGAAAGATGAAGAGCAGCATGCTACTTCCTGTGACTTTGGCCAGGGTTATCATAATGCAATGGAACAAATTATGTAAACCTGATAATAATGACTATATATTCTCAGGTAGAATCTCCTTGGTGAAGTCTAATTTTAGAGCCACTTAAAATGTTCATGGAATGTAATCTCTTAAACAGTCATTGTCATTGCTAAGTAGAGTACATCATCCAGATATTCTGTACAGATACAAGTGGGATCATATTCGGGGGGTTATTAAATAATATTTTATTGAATACCCATTTCATAGACTATTCCCTGTTCCTCAAATACATGTTATACCTAAAATAGTCATCAACATACAAGGATTTTATATTTTGTGTGATAGAGACTGGTGGTCTAACAATGAAACCAGAGCCTGAATTGCCACCACTTAATCTCTCTATGCCTCTTAATTCCTTATGTCTAACATAAAATGTGAACATAATATCTTCAATTTTTAATATAAGCAGCTGAACTGGTTCTTCACCCAAATTCTTACACGGAAGACCAGGCAAAGTGACTTTGATTACAGCAGTGGTAGGAACCCAAAACAACCTCTATGTTCTTTGCAGATCTGACAGATGGAATATAAGTGATTTAAAAATTTTAATTATGTCAATGCTAAAAATGGATATATGTGTGTATATTTGTCCCTTTTCAGATTTTATGCCATCACCTAGTTGAGAATCTGTTTTTCCTGAAATCATTCTCCTTTCTTCATGCAGCACATGGACTACAGGGTAGAGTCTCAAGGTGGGGGAGGGGGAATCCCTCGAAAGTCCACTGGATGACACAGGGGGCACATGTTCTTCATTGCCTCCCTCTCTAAACCTAAAAACTCATTACTAGGATATCCAAGGACCCCGAGTCCAGAGATGTCAAGTCATGGGCAGACCTGGGTACTGCCTAGACTCTGTCTGCTTTGAACTTAAAATTGAAGTGAGATAGTGCACACAGCCCATACAGTCAAGTTCATCAGAAAGGAGAAGTGTCAGTAATTTATCCTTTTGAATTGCATGGTTAGTTACTAGTCTAATACTAGTCTGGGTGATATATAAGCCAAGATTTAAGTGTTACTCTGATATTCCTGCATAGTGTCAGTCACTCAGTCGTGTCCAGCTCGAGACCCCGTGGACTGTAGTCCACCAGGCTCCTCTGTCCATGGGATTTTCCAGGCAACAATGCTGAAGTGGGTTGCCACTCCCTTCTCCAGGGAATCTTCCCGACCCAGAAGTTGAACCCAGGTCTCCTGCATTGAAGGCAGATTCTTTACTGTGTGAGCCACCAGGGAAGCCCAATATTCCTGAATACATGTACTGGTATTTTTGACAGAAAGAAATTGAGTTTATGTACTTTTTCATATTTGAATTACCTGACTCACTCTTGTCACCTTGATGTAAGTTTTCCTTTTTTTTTTTCTTTCTAAGAATATGCAGAGTATTTCACATGAGTGTATTTCTCCTTTACCACATCAGCAGCTTTGCTTTCTGTGGTTTTAGCTACTCACACTTAAATAAGGTCAACTGAGGGTAACTGAAACTGTGCAAAGCAAAATCTTGAATAACGGGGAGCTACTTAGGGTTTGGTGCTATCTGTGGTTTCATGCATAAGCTGAAGGGGATGGAATGTATCCCCCACACCCGTGGGCAAAGGAAGGATTACTGTACTTGGGTTCATTTATTATGCTTCAGTGCCTTATCACCATTAGTAAATATTGCTGTCATTGTCATACTTTAAAATTGTGCTCATAAAAAAAAAAAAATTGTGCTCATGCTATAAATGTGAAATAGAGTTGATTGACCCTTGAATATCACAGGGGGTTACAGAGACGGATCCTGTACACAGTAGAAAATCTAGGTTATAACTATACAATCAGTCCTTCTTATCTGTGGTCCTGTATGCATGGATTCAACCAATCAGCCATTGTGGTTTGGGTAGTAATTTAGCTTTTATTGAAAAAAATCTGCATAAAGTTGGAACCATGAAGTTTAAATCTTTTTTTCCCCCAAAAGGTCAATTGTAGTTTTATTCATTCAAGCAGTGCAGGAACAAGGCATTATGTCAGACATGCACTGGATACATAAGAGGAAAGTTCAGGTTACTCAGCACATTCTGTTAAACAGCTCTTTCACTTCAAAAAATGTGGTTTGTCCCCACTCTTCTCTCAAATGTAGCTATTTGTAGCAGGTAAAAAATTTTTTCTTGCTTACCTGATTTTCTTAATAATGCAGTTTCTTTTTAGAAACCATATTTATCACTTCACATACAAATTTTACTATAATTCCGCTGTGGAAAGTTTATAATCATTTTATAGATACATGTCTTAGAGTATCTACAACATAGTTACCAGTAATGAGGTTACAATAGATGAAAATATCTGGTGTTTTGTGAAGATGGCTTATTAAAAGAAGAAAGAATAATAGTTGCTAAATAGAATGATATTCAACATAAGAGCCAGAATGTATATTCTATTCTGTTAATGTTTTATTTTGTGCGTTAGTTGCTCAGTCCTGTCCAACTCTTTGTGACCCTGTGGACTGTAGCCCACCAGGCTTTTCTGCCCATGGAATTCTCCAGGGAAAATTACTGGAGTGGGTAGCCATTCTCTTCTCCAGAGAATCTTCCCAACCCAGGGATCAAACCCAGGTCTCGCAAATTGCAGGCAGATTCTTTACCATCTGAATTTCCAGGGAAGCCCTATTGTTTTATTTTACATATTATTAAAATGAAAAAGAAGAGATAAATACATAGATACTTGAAGATGGTTTGGAGATAAACAAATGAGGAAAATGAGGTCCTGAGAGGGATAATAGTTTGCAGTGTATTACACAACTATTCTAGAACAACAACAAAAATTTTTTGTTTTTTTTTCCATCTTGTTCATAAGATAGAAATTATTATTTATACTACAGACATATCAAGAGTGTTAATAACAGAATATTTCAGCTTCTTACATGTTAAAATTTTATTTGCTGATTTTAGATTAAACTTTTTTCTTTATTGTTTCGTCTCTTAAGAAATAGACAAAACATCGATGTCTCTAGAAATTTATTGCTTGCTTAAAGTACTGAAGTTTAGAAAACAAAGGGTCAGGAAAGAAAACTAATTATTGGGACTTAACATCGAGAACAGAAAATAAAAAATGTGTTTTAAGATATCACTAATCACATACTTCTCTTGAATCTGTAGGGAGATCAGCTGTATCTTGTCAGTTCATAGATCATAAATTCTATTCCTTTTGTAGAATTCAAAATGTATCTATACATGGGCTTTCTTTGAAAAAAAGAATATAATTTTTCTATTTCTTCTTCGCTATCATATCTACAGAGTATTTCTAAAATGAACATATAAGCGCTATGCCTTTGCACAATGTTGGCAACATGGTGGTAGGAACTAAGGCTGAGCTACATGAAGTGTCTCCAATAGGTGGTTCAGAAAATCAGAGAAAATTCCCAAAGAATCTGTAATTATTCCCATGTGTGACTAGAGCTACAGTCCCTGGGAGACTCCAGCTAGAAAAGGCATTGCCCAGGGTTAAAATTTCCTGGGATGTGAGCTATGAAACTTTAAAACAGTTTCAGATTGCAAGAGTGCATGCTTGTCCCATAATGAATTTATCTTATAATTTATCCTATGTGCCAATGGATTTCTACATAAAATATTTTTTTAAATGTATTTGTTGGTTAACTTATGGATGAATATTTAAAACAAATGTTTCTTTTACTAGTTTATATAGGAAACAATTGAAAAAGCACATGCAAAGATTTTAATAACATCTTTCAGTATGTTACTTGACAATTCCAGAAACTGTTTGAAATTTTCTCTAGAGAATTTATTATTTACAATATATATGAATTTACTTACTATAAGTAAATTAAAACTTTTCTATAGAATGATTGTCTTTATTTAAACTTGGTATCATCATTCAAGAAAGTAATTTGCTTTTGTCTGTAATTAGCTTCCTAAATATCCAAAAATATAAATTTTGGCTTATTTTTATTCTACCAAATTGTGTATAATTTATACAATTTATTTAAATCAGAATCATTATTTGAATTAATATAATTCACTATCTCCAGTAAAAATTAAAGTGCCCTTGTTCATTAAGAAATGCATAAGAGCATATCCAAAATAAACATTGCATTACTGTGTGAACAAAGTCAAGTTCATCAAAATCTGAGCAATTATGATAGATTAAACAAACTAGTAGACTCTCTAAAATAATAATTAGTTAACATTACATATTGTGAACCATATTGGTATAAGTATGGCAAGTTGTTTAATAGGAACTAATTCTGCTGTAATGATGTTTATTTTCATTCATAATTTAAATTAAATATCATGTACAAATAGCTTAATAGACAATGAAAATTCCCCAGTAATAAAAATGGATACTATATCATTTTAAATGTTAACAAATAAATGTTTACAGATAAACGTATGATTTTAAACATCAAGCAAAATGACATTAACTATTGGACAAAGTTTCAATATTTTTAGACATAAAAGATAAGATTGAGAAATTGGAAAACCTAATTTAAAAAACAAGCCTAATAACTTCAAGACAACATGTCCTGCTTGCTGCTTCTGTTCTATAACTCATTAAGAGTATTTATATAGTAGTGTAATCTATTATTTGGGAAGCATAAATCTTTTTATTTAAAAACAGTCATTATGACTTACTTTTAAAAAGGCTAAGAAGGACTTTTCAAACAAATGCTCCAATATTTAAATAGACAGTTATTCTTAGGACCAAATGTTATTCTGTAGAAAAACTCTACACTGAAGTCCTTATTACAAAAAAAAAAGTGTGAGTTTAAATATGCTTAAAAAATATATCGGGTCCCAGTGAGTGATCTGTTGCAAGAGAAATTAAAAAAGAGAAGAAGAGAGAAACTTGCATCCTCTTACTGACACTGTTTTTCAAGGTCTGTTTATCTATTCTGGTGATGACCCATTACCTCCTTCTGAGATCCTTTGGCAGCACTTTTTTTTTTTAACCATTTTCCCAAATAAGTCAGAGGCCAGAGAGACGTAAGGAAATAACTTGCTGAGTGGGCTCTAATATGCTCTGTTTTACTGCACAGTCGTTATTCCAGATGATAAACTGGGTCCATGATGCTGGGAAAGATTGAATGCAGAGGACGAGATGGTTGGATGGCATCACTGACTTAATGGACATGAGTTTGAGCAAGCTTCAGGAGATGGTGAAGGATAGAGAAGCTTGGCATACTGCAGTCCATTGGGTCGCAAAGAGTTAGACACAACTAAGAAACTGAACACAACAAAATTAGGTCCAGGGGATCAGAAGTACAGATTAGGGAGAATTAGCAGAGTCGCACTTCCCTGTATGATTTAGCTTCCAGAACTCATTTCATGAAGTTTAAATAAAATGCACTTTTCTATACAGCATTAATCTAAAATGTTGTGCTTAACACTTGTGAAAATAATTGGAGACTGTCAGTCATAAAGGAAAAAACCTATTTTTCTAACTGGATTTTTCCCACCAATTGTCACTTTCTGTTTTACAAAAGCTTCATGATCACAGCAAAATTCTTCTATGAAAACCAAAATTATTATTTCTCTAGATTTTTAGATAAAAACCCAACTATTAAATAACATTTAAATAGAATTACTATTTAGGATGATATTTTAATATAAAAAGTATTTTATTAAGTTAACTTGAAAAGGCATTGCACTTAGGGAGAAATAAAAGACCCTCCCTATTAAAAATACTTTTTTTTTTTACAAAGAAATTCTCAATCATACAAGCAAAATAAAAATCTTCAGAGGTTAAGCTTTCATCTGACAGACAAACCAGCTGAATAAATGGCTCTCAATCAGCTTTGAGAGACAACCTAACAATAATAGGCAGAAATGCATTTAGTTATTTAGATAATATTTAAGCCGTGTGTAGGCTCCTTGCATTTGCTAGCTTTTTGCAACACAGCTGGAAGGAACTCAAAGCACTTTTTGTTCTGGAGAATTTCTTTCTTTTTCCAGGGTAAGACTAACACCTTTATGTAAAAGTAAGTTATAAAAGAATTATATTGGGATTGTTTTTTCCAATGTCAGACCACTTAATTAAGACAAACTAGAAGTGGGCTGTGTAAGCTCATTATACTTTTCATTTAAGAATAACTTACAGAAAGTTTACATATTTTAAAAAGATAATTTCCTTAAAACTGAGACTTTGTAACTTTGTTGTATTAGTAAGATGGTAGTATAAAGGCCAATTTAACAATTATTTTGATTAAGAATGTCTATTTTATTGTATTTAAGCTGCTTTGATACATTTCCTTCTCAGCCTTAATTCTCACAGATACACACACCATACATAGCCTCCAGTGTGACAATATTAGCCCACTAACACAGAATTTCAGCTGCTATTTTAAAACAGCATATCTCATATATATTGAAAGGTTAGTTAAATCATAATGAAAGTATGACCACTAATAGAGGAAGATAATTCAGAAAAATACATGTAAATCGATGCCTAAATTGACGCTGAAGTTCCTTGGCTCACTATTTAATCAGTAGCCTGTGCATGCTAAGTCTCTTCAGTTGTGCTGCGTCCCACTCTATGACCCCATGGACTGAAGCCCATCAGGCTCTTCTGTCCAAGGGATTCTCCAGGCAAGAATACTGGGGCTGCCATGCCCTTCTCCAGGGGATCTTCCAGATCCAGGGACTGAACTGATATCTCTTAGGTCTCTTGCATTGGCAGGCTAGTTCTTTACTGCAAGCGCCACCTGGGAAGCCCAATCAGTAGCCTGCTGCTGCTGAGTCACTTCAGTCATGTCTGACTCTGTGTGACCCCATAGATGGCAGCCCACCATCCCTGGGATTCTCCAGGCAAGAACACTGGAGTGGGTTGCCATTTCCTTCTCCAATGCATGAAAGTGAAAAGTGAAAGGAAAGTTGCTCGGTCATGTCCGACTCTGTGACCCCATGAACTGCAGCCCACCAGGCTCCTCCATCCATGGGACTTTCCAGGTTAACACCATCCAGATTCTCTGTCTCTGGAAAGAAAATTGTCACATACTTCTGTGAGTAGCCCAAAGAGTTATATTTCCATTCCCAGAGACAGCTCTTAAGTGTTCAGTCCTATAAGCAACGTTCTTGAATAGCTTAGCATACAAGACCTGGAAAATACAGAGCTATGTAAAATCTGCAACCATATATTTATATTTTAAGCAAAATACTCATCTGAAACAGTAAGTCTGAAAATTACCATATCATTTCTGAGTAATTTTTGTTGAGGTTTGCATTTTAAAAAGATTATGTACGTACAATATTTTGAAGGGTATGTGTCAGCAGATAATAAGGAGAGTCTAAGAGGACCCATCCTCACGGGTCTCAGTTCTTGATAAAGACACAAAGAAGAATCTGAGGTCTTACCCATAGCAGAAATAAGTTTATTGAAGAAAACAGAATACCTCAAAAGAGAAGTGGGCAAACCAATGAAGGCACTGTCCTGAAATGATGAGGGATAGGGTTTTTCAAGTCTGGGCTTTTGTATATTCATCTAGGTAGGCGTGGATTGACGTTTTTGATTGACAGTTGCAAGTTACATAACAGGCTCTGTTGTGCATGTCTTCCCCATACTTGAGGACACCCCTGTGCATTAAGGAAGCATGTGGCGGGGTGGGAGAAGTCCCTGTGGTTAGTTTGTGTCCACTGTGCTACAGGGGCACATAGGCTGGGTGGAGATGGAAACGTTTCTGTGGTTATTTTGTAGCATATCTGTGAACTCTTCCTTAGCCTCACCAGGCTACAAAATAACCACAGAAAGGTTTCCAACTCCACACAGCTTCTGTGCTCCTGTTTAGAGTTTAGCTTGAAACTTTTTCAGCTAGGCCACCCCTCTGTTGCCCATGCCTAACTTTCTACCTAACAGTATGTTTTATATGAGGATAAACCTTAACCTTATGTAAATCCACTGCAGGGGTCCCCAACCCTTGGGCCGCCTATAGGTGCAGGACCTGTTAGGAATGGGGTGCACAGCAGGAGGTGAGTGGCAGGGGACGAAAAGGTTGGGGACCGCTGCAGAGCACTAGACAAGTTTAGTAGAATGAAAATTAAAATTGTCTGTATGCCAAAGACAGCTTATGAACAGTGCTTTGGGAACACTTTTTTATATTTCTTTTTGGAGGACCGCTCAGAATTTGGAATCAGACATAACTGACTCCTGATGTTACCACCACTAGCTTTATTGACTGGGGCTTAGGAGTTAAATAAATTATTTTCTTAATCAAAAGATGGAGGAAACTCAATTAAAGAATCATAATAAGAACTAATTAAGTTGTGTGTAGCACTTGACAGGCACCGGATTACAAGCCAGCAAAATGCTTCCCTTTCCATTTTTGCCCCTGGCCATTTTCTCCTCTTCTCTGTTTCCTAGAGATTACATATCTCCATCAGACATACATTTGATTGATTTATTTTTCTTTTTGGTCCTATTTCTGCATCTGTTAGAATGTTAGCTCTATTGTGAGGAGAAGGGGGAACTTGTCTCCTTAGTGCACTGCTGAAGCCCCAGAACACAGAGCAGGCTGGTAGCTGGTAATCAGTTGAATACATGGAAACACACATGATTATCATAACTACAGTGATATGTTGAAAGTAATGAGAATGACCAGAAATGAGAGGTTATTATAATGTTAGATCATATCACAAATATGCTTGAAATGAAAGGCCTGTGCTAGGGAAGTAAATGGATATAAGTTGAAATTTGGAATTCATCCCTTGCTACAGTGTGTGACTTATTATTACTACTCCGCTTCTCTCTCAGTCGTAGTGGAAATAGTTTTTTCCCAGGATAGTTGTAAAGATAAAGAGTGGTAATATGAAGGACTTAGCACAAACTGTGACATTGGGAAATGTTTATCTTATAGAATATATTAATGTGATATGGAATAGTAAAAAAAGCAAATGAAAATAGTAAAAAAAAGTTGAAAAAAATATTAATCACCAAATCAGTTCTTCAGAAGTGACCAATGTTAAGTATGTCCACATCCTCCTAGGAATTATATAAATTTTAAATATATATATATGTGTGTGTCTGTATCTATATATATGTGTGTGTGTGTATTATAAAGTTATAAACATATACTTGTCAGTTTATAACACACACACAAATATATGCATGTGGCCCAGCGGTAAAGAACTCGCCCACAACGCAGGAATTGTGGAAGGAGGACCAGGCTTGATTCCTGGGTTGGGAGGATCCTTTGAAGAAGGAAATAGCAACCTACTCCAGTATTCTTGCCCGTTAAGTCTTATGGACAGCCAGCCCATGGGGTCACAAAAGAGTCAGACACAAATTAGTGACTAAACAACAATGGATTGAAGTATATACTGAGTCACACTTTTTGCAACTTGTTTCTTTAATATGAAGTGCCTTGGAGATATTCTCATCTCATGGATAGTGTTAACTCTTTTTTTAATCCATTATTGAAAAGTAGTCCATAATAAATATAGAATGTCTTTTAAATGGCCATTATCATGTTTAATGTAACTTTTATTTTTCTAGTTCTCTGATCTTACAAAAATAATGCTAAAAATTTGTGTCTATGCAGTTTTGTTTATGTACTTGAGCACTAGTAAACACCAGAAAGTAAATTTTTTGGATTGAAAATATATACATATTTTGGTATAGAGAGTTTTTACCAAATTTCAGTTAAAACAGATAAAAGCAATGTTTGAAAATGCCTATCTCCGTACATAACTCACACTGGTTTATACTGAACTTTGTTTTTAACAAGTATGTATTTTATTGTTAAGTATTTAATTGAGTGAAGTTTAACCTATTTTCTTAACTGTATTGGCTTTTACAGTTTTAAATATTAGTGATAATAATTTTGTTCATCTTTTTTCCCCTCTGTAGGTTTTACCCTTCCTTATTAATTAGTAAGGAAATAGCCAGTCTTCTTAATTTGACAGTTAAAAATGTTTGTACTTTTTGTATTTTTAAATTACTGAAAAATTTTAACTTTTATGCCATTAACTTTTACAGTGATTCCTTTTAAGTACTGTATCATGCTTCGAAAGGGCTTCTCAAAGAATGTGAAAAAAAATAAGCAAGCTTTCTTCTACCATTTGTATATTTTCAAAAAAATCCTTTAAAACAATATTTCTAAAGAACCTCATTCATGGAGTTTATCATTTGTGAAGGAAAAGAGGAAGAATAAAGTGTAGTAATAAGTGAAAAGTAAGTTTTAGTTGCTCAATTGTGTCTGACTCTTTTGCAGCCTCATGGACTGCAGCTAGTCAGGCTCCTCTGGCTGTGAAATTCTCCAGGCAAGAATATTGCGAGTGGGTTGCTATTCCCTTTTCAAGGGTATCTTCCCAACCTAGGATCAAGCCTGGCTTTCCCACATTGCTGACAGATTCTTTACTGTCTAGGCCACCAGGGAAGCCCGGGACACAGATGACAGATGTATAGTAAGAGTTTCATAAGAGGAATCTCATGGCCCACATTCTGACCACAGCTCTGTTAGTAATAACGGGTTTTGCAAACTGGCAGTACACAGTTATACTCCTGATTTCCTTTCTTGTCAAAGAGAATAACTATACTGGCTGCCTACATCCTTAAACTGAAGATCAAATCATATGGTAGATTTAAAATTTTAAATGTGAAGCTATATGTGGATTCTATGTGGCTGTAAAAATTTGTAGCGATTCACTTCTTTACAGTTCAGAAAATGAAAAGAATTTTAATATCATATGCATTGCAATTCTAGGTTGTATGTGTAAGCAAATATCTATAAATTATAATGATTATACAGTAATAGCATTGATTTATATTAGAGACTTACTATCTGCCAGTTGTCCAAATAAGTGTCTCACCTTTATGCATATATTTATCCATAAATATCTCCATATGTTATCTTGTTGACCTATCATATCACCTTACTATGTTCTTTAGACAACTAGTTGAGGTCACACAGCTAATATGTGCCAAAACAAGGATTAAAACCCAGATATGCTGATGGAGAAGCCTATATCCTTTTTGGAAAGGAAAAAATATATACATATACACACATACATATAAATGAGTTCTTGATCAGGATCTAGGCTTACATATTCTTTTCAAGACATTTGTATAGATTGAATAACAATTTTAATTATGCTATTATTAGAAAAGAAAATAACTTAAAAACAGCAAACACGGAATGAACAATGACAGTATTCTTTAAGTGGCAAGTAATAGAATTATTTTAAGATTAAAACAAAATTCATTCTAAAGACCTGTAACACATACATTGTATACATGCACTGTGAAGTATCTCAAAATATTAGTTACCAATGTAAGACCACAAGGTAAAAATATACTTTATCACTTTAATCCTTGGGGTAACTAATCATGGAGATTTACTCACACATATTTATGCACATACATAACACAGATGACTGTGTGTCTATGTATATGCATTAAAGAACTTCTATTTTTTAACCACTGCCTTTTTCATGTATAGAAATATTAAACCAGTGGCAGGTTATATCTGCTTTATATGGTGAAGAGGGGCTTTATCTGCAGGGATTAAAAACAAACACAAATGTGCAAAATTTAGAAAGAGAATACTGAATACAAAAGACAAAGCAGGATATGATAATGCCAGTGAAAGCCTGAGTGATTAAAATAGAGGTTTCTCATATCATCTTTAAAAGAAAATTTAAAGGACACCCTTAAAGATAAAATGTAGAATATCAGTGTCACTAAAATTTAGAGTTAAACCATATAGCTTAATGGATCAAACCATAGGATGAAAATAAATGTACTGCATTAAAGATATAAAATAAACTTACCCAAAAGTTTCATAGAAGCCGTGGGAAGAGCTGTGTGTAAAAGACAGATTAAAAAGGAAGCACTTTTTAATATGTAGATAGTTCTCATGTGGGCAGGGCCAGATCAGTATGTAAATTTACTGGGCTTGCTGAAAGTGGTGGCAGACCTAAACTTCTCTTGAACTTTTGCAGAGCTGACCTAACTCTCTAAGAGAAGAGGGGGAGAAGTCATTTTTATGATCCAGTCGTTATACAAGGCTTCCCTGGTGGCTCAGATGGTAAAGAACCTGCCCGTAGTGCAGGAGACAGGTTTGATCCCTGGGTCAGCAAGATCCCCTGGAAAAGGGGATGGCAACCCACTCCAGTATTCTTGCTTGGAAAATCCCATGGACAGAGGACCTGGAAGACTACAGCCCATTGGGTCGCAAAGAATTGGACACGACTGAGTGACTGATACCTTCACTTCACTTCAATCTTTATACACATCCATATGTAAACTAACACTCAAGTATGCATCCTTGTATATACACGCAAACTTGTGTGAATTCAGTTTATGTTTTTGCGTGTTGCACCATGTACTTCACTTTGATCACTTGCTTCAAAATTTTTATATGTAAAGGAAATTTTTGTCTTGACTGACAATTTTCTGGTGCTTTAGGCACCCTCTCTGACTGTTCCCATTTGGAGCTTCACTGCTGCCAGCTGAAGTTGAGGGTTATCCTCAGTAATTTGCATCCAGTGACTTTGGAGTAAAGAGGCTTCTTTTTGAGCCAACATGTAATTTCTTTATCTTCCTTATATTGTACCCATTTGTCTGGAGCTTCTGAAATATATGAAATATGCAAAAATAAAATATGGAAAAGAAGTACTTAATGTTTCTCTGTGTTGACTTTCCCATATTGGAATTCTTTAAGTTACTACTCAAAATATTTTTTAATATTTTATGTTTTTCCGATGGGACTTAAGCATTTTATATTTACATACAATTAAAATATCTTATTTTGTTATACAGTTTGATGCATTTTTAAGCATTCATAGAAAAAGTTCTTGTAACCTTCTCTGCAAACAGCATGCAGAAAATTGGCAACACCAGTATAGTTTCCTTGTACCATCAGCCACCCACTTGCCCCGGTGCTAACCTGGTAAATGATCAGTTCTCTGTGCCTTGCTTTTTGCCTTTTGTAGAATGTCATATGGTAACTAAAGATCCTCTTGATGAAAGTGTAAGAGGAGAGTGAAAAACTGGCTTAAAACTTAACATTCAGAAAACTAAGATCATGGCATCCGGTCCCATCACTTCATAGCAAGCAGATGAGAAACAATGGAAACAGTGACAGACTTTATTTGGGGGCTCCAAAGTCACTACTGGCTTCCCTGGTGGCTCAGAGGTTAAAGTGTCTGCCTCCAATGCGAGAGACCCGGGTTCGATCCCTGGGACGGGAAGATCCCCTGGAGAAGGAAATGTCAATCCACTCCAGTATTCTTGCCTGGAGAATCCCATGGACAGAGAAGCCTAGTAGGTTACAGTCCACGGGGTCGCAAAGAGTCGGACATGACTGAGCAACTTCACCTTCACCTTCAAAGTCACTACAGATGATGACTGCACACATGACACTAAAAGACGCTTGCTGCTTGGAAGAAAAGTTATGGCCAACCTAGACAGCATATTAAAAGGCAGACATTACTTTGCCAACAAAGGTCCACCTAGTCAAAGCTATGGTTTTTTCAGTGGTCAAGTATAGATGTGAGAGTTGGACTGCAAAGAAGGGTGAGTGCTGAAGAATTGGAGGAAACTCTTGAGAGTCCCTTGGACTGAGAGGAGATCCAACCAGTCCATCCAAAAAGAAGTCAGTTTAGTTCAGTTCAGTTCACTCACTCAGTCATGTCCGACTATTTGCGACCCCATGGACTGCAGCATGCCAGGCCTCCCTGTCCATCACCAACTCCCGGAGTTTACCCAAACTCATGTTCATTGAGTCAGTGATGCCATCCAACCATCTCATCTGTTTTCCCCTTTTCCTTCCACTTTCAATCTTTCCAAGCATCAGGATCTTTTCCGATGGGTCAGTTCTTCACATCAGGTGGCCAAAGTACTGGAGTTTCAGCTTCAGCATCAGTCCTTCCAATGCATATACAGGACTGATTTCCTTTAGGATGGACTGGTTGGATCTCCTTGCAGTCCAAGGGACTCTCAAGAGTCTTCTCCAACACCACAGTTCAAAAGCATAAATTCTTCGGTGCTCAGCTTTCTTTATAGTCCAAAATTCACATCCATACATGACTACTGGGAAAACCATAGCTTTGACTAGATGGGCCTTTTTTGGCAAAGTAATGTCTCTACTTTTTAATATGCTATATAGGTTGGTCATAACTTTCAGTCCTGAATATTCATTGGAAGGACTGATGCTGAAACTCCAATATTTTGGCCACCTGATGCGAAGAACTGACTGATTGGAAAAGACCCTGATCCTGGGAAAGAATGAAAGTGGGAGGAGAAGGGAATGACAGAGGATGAGATGGTTGGATAGCATCACCAACTTGATGGACATGAATTTGAGTAAGCTCCAGGAGTTGGTGATGGACAGGGAAGCCTGGCGTCCTGCAGTCCATGGGGTTGCAAAGAGTTGGACATGACTGAGCAAGTGAACTGAGAATGTCATACAAGTGGATATTATCATACAATATGTGGCCTTTTGAGAATGAGATTTTTCACTTGGCATAACACATTTGAAGTGTACCCATGTTGTTGAGTGTATCAGCATTTTCTTTCTTTGCTGAGTGCTGTTTAATTGTGTAGTTAAATCATGGTTGGGTTATGCATACAATGAAAAAGAATATATTTGTATATATATTCTTTTTAGATGCTTGTCCATTATATATTTTTACAAGATACTGAGTATAGTTCCCTGTGCTATATAGTAGGTCCCTATGGTTATCTATTTTATTTATAGTAGTGTATATGTTTTAATCCCAAATTCCTGATTTGTCCCTTTCCCTTTGGTAACCATAAGTTTGTTTTCTGAGTCTGTAAGTCTACTTCAGTTTTGTAAATAAGTTAATCTGTGTCCATTTTTTTCACACATAAGCAATGTCAGGTGAAGCTTGTCTTTCTCTTGTCTGACTTACTTTACTTAGTATTATAATCTCTTGGTCCATCTATGTTCTTGCAAATGGCATTATTTCATTCTTTTTATGTCTGAGTAATACTCCATTATGATTTTATACCACATGTTCTTTATGCATTCATATGTTGATGGACATTTAGGCTGCTTACATGTCTTGGCTATTGTAAATAATCCTGCTAAGAATATTAGAATGCTTGGGTCTTTTAAATTATGGTTTTCTCTGGGGATAACCCCAGCAATGGGGTCACTGTATATATGACAATACATTTTTTCTTTTAAGGAAACTCCATATTGTTACCCACAGTGGCTGCATTAATTTACATTTCCACCTACAGTGTAGGAAGTTTTATCCACACCTTATTCAGCATTTACTATTTTTGATGATGGACATTCTAACTGGTATGAGCTGATACGTCACTGAAGTTTTGGTTTGCATTTCTCTGAAAATTAATGATATTGAGCATCTTTTCATCTGCCTGTTGGCCATCTATTTGTCCTCTTTGGAAAACTGTCTATTTAGTTATGCCCATTTTTTGATTGGTTGTTTTGTTTTTTGATATTGAATTGCATGAGCTGTTTGTGTATTTTGGAAATTAATCCCCTGTCAGTTATATCATTTGCAGATATATTCTCCCATTCATAGGTTGTCTTTTTGTTTTGTTTATGGTTTATTTTGCTGTGCAACAGCTTTTATATTTAATAAGATCACAATTGTTATTTGTGTTTTTATTTCCATTACTAGTGAACTCTGGGAGTTGGTGATGGACAGGGAGGACTGGAATGCTGCAATTCATGGGGTCACAGAGTCGGACACGACTGAGCAACTGAACTGAACTAGGAGGTGTATCTGAAAGATGTTGCTGTGATTTATGTCACAATATTCTGCCTATGTTTTCCTGTAGGAGTTTCATAAAATCCAGTATTATATTTAGGTTTTAAGGCATTTTGACTTTATTTTTGTATATGATGTTAAAAAGTGTTCTAATTTCATTATTTTATACATAGCTGTCCAGTTTTCCCAGTACCATTTGTTATAGAGATGAGCTTTTCTTCATTGTATATTCTTACCACACTTTTTGTAGATTACTTTACCATTAATTGGATGGGTTTCTTACTGGGCTTTGTATTCTATTTCATTGATCTAAGTGTCTGTTTTTGTGCCAGTACCATACTGTTTTGATGACTATAGGTTTTTAGTATTGTCCAAAGAGTTGACTCACTGGGAAAGACTCTGATGCTGGGCGGGATTGGGGGCATAAGGAAAAGGGGGACAACAGGATGAGATGGCTGGATGGCATCACTGACTCGATGGACGTGAGTCTGAGTGAACTCTAGGAGTTGTTGATGGACAGGGAGGTCTGGTGTGCTGTGATTCATGGGGTCACAAAGAGTCGGACACGACTGAGCGACTGAACTGAACTAAAAGTCAGGGACTCTGATTCTTCCATCTCTGTTCTTCTTTCTCAAGAGTGCTTTTGCTATTTTGGGGTCTTTTGTATTTGCATACAACTTTTTAAAATTACTGTTTCTGTGGAAAATACCATTGATAATTTGATAGGGATTGTACTGAATCTCTAGACTGCTTTGGAGAGTACAGTCATTTTAACAATATTAATTATTTCCATGTAAGAACAAGGGATATCTTTCTGGTTGTGTCATCTTCAGTTTGTTTCATCAGAGTTGTATTGTTTTCCAAGTGCAGGTCTTTTGCCTTTTTAGCTACATTTATTTGTAGACATTTGTTCTTTGTGATGTTACGATAAATAGGATTATTTCCTTAATTTACCTTTCTGTTATTTTGTTGTTACTGTAGAGAAATGCAACAAATTTCTGTATATTAGTTTTGTAAACTGTAATTTTACCAAATTCACTGATGCAGATGGACATGATACTGTAGATAGAAAACCCTAAAGTTGCCACCAGAAAAATACTAGACTGAGGAATATTACATTATGGATAGATAAGAGTATTACAGTTATTTTTGTTAAAAGGTCAGTAAATAGAGGCAAGCAAAATAGCAGCAGCCAACAGTACTTTTGAAAAACTGCAATTGGTATTCTTAAGTAGAAGAAATTCATGGTCATAAAACTTAGGGAAATGCTGAACAGTAAATTTTTCTTCTTGGAAATTTACAGCACACTGAGAACTTGAAAAACATTCCAAGAAATCAGTTTACTATCATTAACCAGAAGTTTATCAAATTTTTTATCATAAGAGCTAAAAAGAGTAAACATAATAATAACCTGTCACACATGGCTGGGAAGGGTATACAACTAAAGGAAATAGTAGCTGTTGGGCTTAGGTTTGCTGCATGTTCTGCTGGTGTGCCAGAAGGAAAGGCCCTAACTGCTCACACATGGGCCTTTTCTTAGGCGTATGTTTTCAGTGGTGAACCTACGAGAATGAGATAATGTCTTACTCCTGCCCCCAAACCATCAGAGGCATTGCTTACTGCTTGCTGTAAAAGTGGTGGATCCCTCAAATTTAGGCTTCATGAGCTGCAGTACAGTCTCACTATGTGCTCGGCATCCATCTGACCCTGTTATATCTCCCCTGTGAGACATAAGGTCCAAGGATGTGACAGCAAGTAGGCTGATACTTATGGTTTTTATAGCTGTAGCGAAACTTTTTGTCTTTGTCCCAGAAGTATCATGTGTCTTCTGCCAACATCCATATACAGTTTAGACCAACTGATTAGCTTGTAACTAGGGTAACTTCAAATCTAAGATGTACTATATATAAGGATAAGGCAGTAATAATAAACTTTCAACTCTTTGCATAAGTCAGTTAATTTGAGTAGTTTTTCCAGGGCTACCAATTTTGACAGAAGAGAAATATGAGTTACCTGACAATGAACTCACATTTACTGCCTACCAAGGTTACAGCTTTCCAGGGTGTGCAATGATGAAGAATCTGCTTGCCAGTGTATGAGATGCAAGAGACATAAGTTTGATCCTTGGGTCAGGAAGATCCCCTGGAGTAGGAAATGGCAACCTACTCCAGTATTCTTGCCTGGTAAATTCCATGGACAGAGGAGCCTGGCAGGCTACAGTCCATGGGGTCACAAAGAGTCAGATATGACTGAACAAGTGGGCACCAAAGTTACAGGGTCTTAATTAACATTTACTTACTCTGTTTCATTCACTGTGGAAAACACTTGACATACATCATTTATTAAAATAATCAAAGATACTCCATGGTTTAGGTTTCAGAATTTTCATTTTACATGTAAGGGAACTAACACATTGGGCTTAATTAATTTTTGTAAGGCCATGAAAGTGGTAGGCCTTACCTACCAAAGTAAGTGGTAGGCCTTGAATTCAAATCCCAGGCACCAAAACCAAATTTATATCCATCACATTTAGAGAAAGAAGGTTACAGGAATTTTAAACTTATTCACAATAGAAAAAATGTTTTCACAAATATAATAAAAACTAAATTGAAGATTTTTAAAAAACATTAAAAGCCCAAGTTTGCAAATGTTTACCATAAAAAGAAAAGCAAAATAAAATGTTATTGTCCAATAAACATAAATAGTATATGAGAAGAGAGCAAAAGAGTTTTGAAGTCACTTTAGTCATGTCTGACTCTTTACAACCCTATGGACTATACGGGATTCTCTAGGCAACAATACTGGAGTGAGTTGCCATTTCCTCCTCCAGAAGATCTTCCCAACCTAGGGATCAAACCCACGCCTCTTACACCTGCTGCATTGACAGGCGGGTTCGTTACCACTCGCACCACCTGGGAAGTCCTAACAAGCGCTCTACCTGATATCTAATGAGCCACTTTAACTTCCACATTTAGTTTCATATGTCCTTGTTATTTATTCTCTATTAGCTGAGGTAAATACACTTAAGAATATTGTACAGTTGACACACAGCCATGTCTTCATATCCTTGGGTTCCCTAAATGCAGGTTTTACCAAACATGGAATTCAGTTTGTGCTTGGTTGAATCTGGAGATGCGAAGGGCAGATGCTTGGTTGAATCTGGGGATGTGAATGGCAGATATGGAGGACCAGTTGCACTATGCCATTTTATGTAAGGAACTTGAGCCTCCTTGGATTTTGGTATTCATGGAGGTCCTGGACCAAGCCTGTGCAGATACCTAGGGCTGACAGTATAACATTACCTTAGTTTCAGGTGTACAGCAAAGATTTGGTTTATATGCACTGTGAAATAGTCACTAAAATAAGTCTAGGTAGCAACTATCACTGTAAATATTTACAGTTCTTTATTCTTGTGATACACACTTAAGGTTTACTGTCTTAGCAGCTTTCTAATGTGCGATACAAGATTATTTACTGAGTTGTCATATTGTACAACATATACCAAGGACTTAATTACTAGAAGTTTGTATCATTTTGGCACATTTTGCTGACTCATCTACCCCCAGTCCTTGTCTCTAGCAACCAGCAGGTTTTTTTCTGTATATCTGAGCTTGACATTTTTTCTTTTGTATTCCACATATAAATGAAATCATACTGTGTTTGTCTTTTTATGTTTGGCTTATTTTACTTATGGTCCTCAAGGACCATGCAAGGTCAAGATTTTACTTTTTATGGCTGTATGATAGTCTGTTCTAGATAGACAGATAAATCAATTGATCGATTGATTGATTGATCTTGGTTATTGTTAGTAATGCTGCAGCAATATCAGGAATGTAGAAATCTTTCAAAATCAAGGTTCTTGTTTTCTTCTAACACCCAGGAGTGGAATTGCTTGATCTTCTTGCATTTTTAGTTTTTTGAGAAACCTCCACCTGTTTTCCATCATGGCTGTTGTTCAGGCGCTCAGTCGTGTCCAACTCTTTGCGACTGTATGGATTGCAGCATGTCAGGCTTCCCTGTCTTTCACTATCTCCTGGAGTTTGGTTGAACTCATGTCCACTGAGTTATGATGCCATTCAGTCATTTCATCCTCTGTTGCCCCCTTCTCCTCCTGCCATCAGTCTTTCCCAGCATCAGGTTCTTTTCCAGTGAGTCAGCTCTTCACATCAGGTGGCCAAAGAATTGGAACTTCAGCTTCAGCATCAGTCCTTCCAATGAATATTCACAGTTAATTTCCTTTAGGATCAACTGGTTTGATCTCCTTGCTGTCCAAGGGATTCACAAGAGTCTTCTCTAGCACTACAGTTAAAAAGCATCAATTCTTGGGTGCTCAGACATCCTTATGGTCCAACTCTCACATTCATACACAACTACTGGAAAAGCCCTAGCTTTGATTATGCAGACCTTTATTGACAAAGTGAGTTCTCTGCTGTCTAGGTTTGTCATAACTTTTCATCCAAGAAGCAAGTGCCTTTTAGTTCATGGCTGCAGTCACTGTCCACAGTGATTTTGGAGCCCAAGAAAATAAAATCTGTCACTCCTTGCATTTTCTCCCCCTCTGTGTTGCCATGAAGTGATGGGACCGTATGTCGTGATCTTAATTTTTTGACTGTTGAGTTTTAAGCTAGCTTTTTCACTCCTCTTTTCACCTCCATCAAGAGGCTGTTTAGTTCCTCTTTGCTTTCTGCCCTTAGGGTGGTATCATCTGCATATCTGAGGTTATTGATATTTCTCCAGGCAGTCTTGATTCCAGCTTGAGCTTCATCTAGCCCGGCATTTCACATGATGTACTCTGCATGTAACTTAAATAAGCAGGGCGAAAATACACAGCCTTGACATACTCCTTTCTCAATTTTGATCCAGTCCGTTATTCCATGTTGTTCCATGGTAGGTATGCCAATGTATATTGTGTATTTTGTGTACAACAGTACACAAAAGTTTCCTTTTCTCCATATCTTTGCCAGAAGTTGTTATTAGTTTACTTTTAATGACAGTCATTCTAACGAAGCGTGCAGCAGTGAGATCTCATTGTGGTTTTTATTTACTTTCACCTGATGATTAGTGATATTGAATATCTTTGCACGTACCTGTTAGGCCATTCATATGTCTTCTTTGAAAATGTTTATTCATACCTGCCAAAATTTTAATCAAATTTTTAAAGCTATTCAGTTTGAGTTCTATATTCTTTATATATTTTCATATTAGTCCCTTGTCGTATATATGATTTGCATGTATTTTCTTCTACTTCACATTTTGCCTTTTTATTGTTTTCCTTTGCTCTGCAGAAGCTTTCAAGTTTGATGTAATTCTGTATATTTGTTTTTGCTTTTGTTGGAAAACCTAAAAAATTATCACCAAGGTTAATATCAAGAAACTTACTGAATATGTTTTATTCCAAAAGTTGTATGTTTTGAGGCTTAATGTTCAAGGCTTTAATGCCTTTTGAGTTAACTTTTCTGTATGGTGTAAGATTGTGGTCTAGTTTCATTCATTTGCATGTGACTCCAGTTTTTGCAGCAACATTTATTGAAGAGACTGTTCTTTCACTGTTATATATTCTCCACTACTTTGTTGTAAATTAATTGATCATATACACATAGTTTTATTGCTCCTCTCTATTATTTTCCATTAATATGTGTCTTTTTATGCTAATAACATCCTGTTTTGTTTGCGGTATAATACAGTTTGGAATCAGTAAGTATGATGCCTCCAGTATTGTTCTTCCTCCTCAAAATTCCTTTAGCTATTTCAGAGTCTTTTATAGTTTGGTAGGGGTTTTAGGATGATTTGCTCTATTTATGTGAAAAATGCCATTGGAATTTTGATAGAGATTGTATTGAATCTGTAGTTTGCTGAGTAGTATGAACATTTTAACAATATTAATTCTTTCAATTTATGATCATGGAAGATCTTTGTGACTTATTTATTTCATCATTTCATTTTTAGTGTGCAGAATTTAGGAGAAAGAATTTATCTTTCACAACCTCAATTATGTTATTCCTATGTGCATGGTTCATCTTGAACCAGTTGCAAATGGGATTGTTTTCTTAGTTTTTGTGTCTGAGAGTTTATTATTAGTGTATAGAAAGGGAACATTTTTGTACTTTGGTTTTGTATCATGCTACTTGATGGAATTTTTTTTACTAGTTCTGTGTTTTTCTTTTTCTTTCTTTTTGGTGGAATCTTTAGGACTTTTTGCATATAATATCAAGTCATCTGCAGAGACAGTTTTACCTCTTCCTTTCCAATTTAGATATCTTTCATTTCTTTTTCTTATCTGATGCATGCAGCTCAGACTTCCAGTACTATGTGGAATAAAAATTGTGAGTGGTCACCCTTGTCTTGTTACTGATCTTAGAAGAAAAAAATTTTCAGCTTTTCACCATGGAATACAATGTTAGCTGTGGGTTTGTCATAAATGGCCTTTATGATGTTGAGGTACATTTCCTGTAATTCTGTTGGAAGTTTTTATCATAAATAAGTGTTGAATTTTGTCAAGTGCTTTTTGTGTATCTATTGAGATAATCATGACTTTTATTTTTCATTTTGTTAATGTGGTGTTTAACATGAAATGATTTGTATATGTTGAACAATCCTTGTGTCCTTGAAATAAGTCCCACAGGATCGCAGTGTATAAGCATTTTAACGTGTTGTTGAATTTGCCTTGTTAATATTTTGTTGAGAATTTTGCATCTGTGTCTACCAGGGATATTGATCTATAATTTTCTTGTGCCTTTCTTATGTGATGTTGGTACGATAGTTTCGCTGGACTTGTAATATTAGTTTGGCATGTTTCCTCTTCTGTTTTTGGGAAGAGTTGAGAAGAATTTGTATCAATTCTTGTTTGAATGTTTCGTAGAAATTAACGATGAAGTTGTCAGATCCTGAACTTTTGTTTGGTGAAAGGTTTTAGATTTTTAATTCAAGCTGTTTAATAGTAATTGGTGTATTCAGTTTTTCTGTTTCTTTATTATTCAGTTTTGGTAGGTTATATGTTTCTAGGACTTTACCTTATTTCTTTTAGGTGATCAAATATATTGACATATAATTGTCAATAATAGTATCTAATTAACCTTTGTTTTTCTATGGTATCAGTTGTAATATTTCCTCTTTCACTTGTGATTTTATCTGAATTGTTTCATTTATTTGAATTTGTTTTGGTGCATGTAGCCAAGGTGTTTTTGTTTTGTTTATATTTTTGTAGAATCAGCTTTCAGTTTTGCTGACCTTATCTACTGTCTTTTAGTCCCTATTTATTTCGGCTCTATTTTTATTTCTTTCTTTCTGCTAACTATGAACCTCATTTTTTTCAGTTTCTAGTTCCTCGTGGATGAGAGAAACATTGGCTTTCAGATCTAGTTATATTGTGTGCTCATCTCTCAAGGGCAGTTATTAAATGTTAGTATGCCTGATGTGGGGCTTAGACTTTTTCCTCCTTAGGGGGATGTTCCAGGTTAGATTTAACCTTGACCATTTCTTGACAATGGCAGGATTGTTTTGCAGCCTCTTCTACCTGCCCTGATGTGGAGTTTTTCTCATTTGTTCTTTGGATTGGAAAACTTGCTCAGCTAGTTTTTAGTTTTTTCGGAGAAAATTGTTTTTTACATTGCTGTAGGTTTGAAGTGTCTGTGGGAGAAGGTGAGTTCAGGAATTTCCTATGTTGCCACCTTCAGCTGGAACCAGAGTTAAATATTCTGATAACAGAAATAATGAAGCAAAATAACAGATTTCAGCAAGAATTATTTGTAGAAAAATTTCTGAATCCTTGTCACTCAGCTGTCCATTCAGTTGATTACTTCCCTGATTCCCCTCCTTGTACTTCTCTAAATATGCTGCTCGCGTGCTGGTGGCAGGGCTAGGGTGGGAAGGGAATGGGGATAAGCGAAAGGAAGTTAACGGCTAATACAGATATGTTTCACAATCTTATGGGGCCTTTAATTTAAAAGGGGTGTTAAGATATCTGTGGAAAATATACAACATAACAGATGTTAATATTTCAAAAAGTTTCAGAAATAAAGAAAAATTTTAGAATCCTGCTCCCTGATCTCTATCAGAAAGTGAAAATATTTAATAATTTATCACAACCCATATTTCCATTTTAAGAAGAAGTCTTCTTCTTAAAAGAAGAAGATTCTTATGAAGGTTCCTATGAAGTCTCCAGCAATTAAATTCTCCTCTTTAATACTTAGGACCTGGAGTTATACCAACTACGCATTTCCAATCGTTCATGTAGGCCTGCATTTCCATAAAAAGCATAGTCCTCAACTGTGTAGAATGAATGTAGTATTAGCAGTAGAACAGTAGCTGTATCCGTGGCTCTATGAGCCTAGGTAGGTCCAAGCTCGGTTCTCTCCTCTGCACTGGCCTTATTTATGCTTCTATTACTGTATAGATGCTCATTCTTCCCTAGAAATAAGCCCTTGTCTTTGTATTCTCCTCTCTTGCCTCTAATGCTTCTCCCTCTCTAGACATCTTCTATGCAAACAATTCAGCCTATTGTTTTACCCGGAGTAAAGTTCTGTTCAGTTCAGTTCAGTCACTCAGTAGTGTCTGACTCTTTGCGACCCCATGGACTGCAGCACAACATACCACCCTGTTCATCGCCAACTCCCCGAGTTTACTCAGACTCATTTCCATTGAGTCACTGATGCCATCCAACCATCTCATCTGTTGTCCCCTTCTCCTCCAGCCTTCAATCTTCCCGAGCATCAGGGTCTTTTCCAATGAGTCAGTTCTTCGCATCAGGTGGCCTAAGTACTGGAGTTTCAGCTTCAGTATCAGTCTTTCCAATGACTATTCAGGACTGATTTCCTTTAATGGACTAGTTGGATCTCCTTGTTGTCCAAGGGACCCTCAAGAGTCTTCTCCAACACCACAGTTCAAAAGCATCAGTTCTTTGACGCTCAGCTTTCCTTATAGTCCAAAACTCACATCCATATATGACTACTGGAAAAACCATAGCTTTGACTAGATGGACCTTTGTTGGCAAAGTAATGTCTCTGCTTTTGAATATGCTATCTAGGTTGGTCATAACTTTCCTTCCAAGGAGCAAGCATCTTTTAATTTCATGGCTGAAGTCACCATCTTCAGTGATTCTGGAGCCCCCAAAATAAAATCTGACACTGTCTCCACTGTTTCCTCATGTATTTGCCATGAAGTGATGGGACCAGATGCCATGATTTAGTTTTCTGAATGTTGAGCTTTAAGCCAATTTTTTCATTCTTTTCTTTCACTTTCATCAAGAGGCTCTTTAGTTCTTCACTTTCTGCCACTAGGGTGGTGTCATCTATACATCTGAGGTCATTGCTATTTCTCCCAGCAATCTTGATTCCAGCTTGTGCTTCTTTCAGTCCAGTGTTTCTCATGATATACTCTGCGTATAAGTTAAATAAGCAGGGTGACAATATACAGCCTTGACATAATGTACTCCTTTCCCTATTTGGAACCAGTCTGCTGTTCCATGTCCAGTTGTAACTGTTGCTTCCTGACATGCATACAGATTTCTCAAGGGGCAGGTCAGGTGGTCTGGTATTCCTATCTCTTGAAGGATTTTCCATAATTTGTTGTGATCCACACAGTCAGATGTTTTGGTGTACTCAATAAAGTAGATATTTTTCTGGAATTGTCTTACTTTTTCAATGATCCAGCAGATGTTGGCAATTTGATCTCCTAATTCCTCTGCCTTTTCTAAATCCAGCTTGAACATCTGGAAGTTCATGGTTCATGTACTGTTGAAGCCTGGCTTGGAGAATTTTGAGCATTACTTTACTAGCATGTGAGATGAGTGCAGTTGTGTGGTTGTTTGAACTTCTTTGGCATTGCCTTTTTTGGGACTGGAATGAAAACTGACCTTTTCCAGTTCTGTGGCCACTGCTGAGTTTTCCAAATTTGCTGCGTATTGAGTGCAGCACTTTGACAGCATCATCTTTTAGGATTTGAAATAGCTCAACTGGAATTCCATCACCTGCAATAGCTTTGTTTGCAGTGATGCTTCCTAAGGTCCTCTTGAATTCACATTCCAGGATGTCTGCCTCATGAAGATCATTTTTGTATAGTTCTACTGTGTATTCTCTCCACCTCTTCTTAACATCTTTTGCTTCTGTTAGGCCCCTACCATTTCTGTCCTTTATTGTACCCATCTTTGCATGAAATATTCCCTTGGTATTTCTAATTTTCTTGAAGATATCTCTAGTCTTTCCCATCCTATTGTTTTCCTCTATTTCTTTGCATTGATAGCTGAAGAAGGCTTTCTTATCTCTCCTTGCTATTCTTTGGACCTGTGCATTCAGATGCTTATATCTTTCCTTTTCTCCTTTACCTTTTGCTTCTCTTCTTTTCACAGCTATTTGTAAGGCCTCCCCAGACAGCCATTTTGCCTTTTTGCATTTCTTTCCCTTGGGGATGGTCTTGATCCCTGCCTCCTGTACAGTGTCACAAATCTCCATCCATAGTTCTTCAGGCACTCTGTCTATCAGAGCTAATCCATTGAATCTATTTCTCACTTCTACTGTATAATTGTAAGGGATTCGATTTAGGTCATACCTGAATGTTTTAGTGGTTTTCCCTACTTTCTTCAATTTAAGTCTGAATTTGGCAATAAGGAGTTCATGATCTGAGCCATAGTCAGCTCCCAGTCTTGTTTTTGCTGACTGTAGAACTTCTCTATCTTTGGCTGCAAAGAATATAATCACTCTGATTTCAGTATTGATTATCTGGTGATGTTCATGTTGTAGAGTCATCTCTTGTGTTTTTGGAAGAGGATGTTTGTTATGACCAGTGCATTCTCTTGGCAAAACTCTATTAGCCTTTGCCCTGCTTCATTCTGTACTCCAAAGCAAAATTTCCCTATTACTCAGGGTATTTCTTGACTTCATCCTTTTGCAATCCAGTCCCCTATAATGAAAAGGACATCTTTTGGGGGTGTTAGTTCTACAAGGTCTTGTAGGTCTTCATGGAGCTGTTCAACTTCAGCTTCTTCAGCATTACTGGTCGGGGCATAGACTTGGATTACTGTGATATTGAATGGTTTGCCTTGGAAACGAACAGAGATCATTCTGTCGTTTTTGAAACTGCATCCAAGTACTGCATTTTGGACTATGTTGTTGACTTTTGTTGACTGTGATGGCTACCTCATTTCTTCTAAAGGATTCTTGCCTACAATAGTAGATATAATGGTTATATGAGTTAAATTCACCCATTCCAGTCCCTTTTATTTCACTGATTCTAAAATGTTGACATTCACTCTTGCCATCCCCTGTTTGACCACTTCCAGTTTGCCTTGATTCATGGACCCAACATTCCAGGTTCCTATGCAGTATTTCTCTTTACAGCATTGGACTTTACTTCCATCACCAGTCATATCCACAACTGGCTGTTGCTTTTGCTTTGGTTCTGTCACTTCATTCTTTCTGGAGTTATTTGTCTACCCTTCTCTAGTAGCATGTTGGGCACCTACCGACCTGGGGAGTTCATCTTTCAGTGTCCTATCTTTTGCATTTTCCTACTATTCATGGGTTCTCAAGGCAAGAATACTGAAGTGGTCTGCCATTCCCTTCTCCAGTGGACCACATTCTGTCATAACTCTCCACTGTGACCCATCCATCTTGGGTGGCCCTACACAGCATGGCTCATAGTTTCATTGAGTTAGACAAGGTTGTGATCCACGTGATCAGATTGGTTAGTTTTCTGTGATTTTGGTTTTTATTCTGTCTGCCCCCAATGGAGAAGGATAAGAGGCTTATGGAAGCTTCCTAATGGGAGAGACTGACTGAGGGGGAAACTGGGTCTTATTCCTATGGGCAGGACCATGCTCAGTAAATCTTTAATCCAATTTTCCTTTGATGGGTGGGACTGTTTTCCCTCCCTGTTATTTACCTGGAGCCAAACTATGGTGGAGGTAATGAAGATAATGGGGACCTCCTTCAAAAGGTCCCATGCAGGCACTGCTGCACTCAGTGCCCCCAACCCTGCAGCAGGCCACTGCCAACCCACACCTCCACTGGAGATTCCTGGACACTCACGGGCAAGTCTAGGTCAGGCTCTTGTGGGGTCACTGCTCCTTTCTCCTGAGTCCTGGTGTATGCAAGGTTCTGTTTGAGCCCTCCAAGAGTCTATTTCCCAGATCTGTGTAAGTTCTGGCAGCTTTAGGGTTGGGCTAAAGCTCTGTGGCTGTTAATATAGTCCTTATAGTTTATGTGATATATAAAACTCCAGGGTCCTGAAGAGTGCCTTTATTCCAATGCATCATTTCCATCTCAGATAAACTCTAGTGAGTATCTCCAGAGTTTAGTGTCTCTGCCCTACTCGTGACCTATCTCCTACTTTACATACAGTAAACATGGATATTTGCCATGTATATTGTAAAGCAAAGCAAATAACACATTTCAGAAATCTTGAGAGTACAGAGTTACTGCCACCTCACCCTCTACTCTGCCATATAGAACCTATAAATGCCTGTTACCATCTGAATATGCTCAAAGAATACTCTACTGCACAGTTGTACTGATCTCACACGCTAGTAAAGTAATGCTCAAAATTCTCCAAGCCAGGCTTCAACAATACATGAACCATGAACTTCCAAATGTTCAAGCTGGTTTTAGAAAAGGCATAGGAACCAGAGATCAAATTGCCAACATCTGCTGGATCATCGAAAAAGCAAGAGAGTTCCAGAAAAACATCTATTTATGCTTTATTAACCATGCCAAACCCTTTGACTGTGTTGATCATAATAAACTGTGGAAAATTTTTCAAGAGATGGGAATACCAGACCACTTGACCTGCTTCCTGAGAAATCTGTATGCAGGTCAGGAAGCAACAGTCAGAACTGGACATGGAACAACAGACTGGTTCCAAATAGGAAAAGGTATACATCAAGGCTGTATATTGTCACCTGTTTATTTAACTTATATGCAGAGTACATCATGAGAAACACTGGATTGGAAGAAACACAAGCTGGAATCAAGATTTCCAGGAAAAATATCAATCACCTCAGTTATGCAGATGACACCACCCTTATGGCAGAAAGTGAAGAAGAACTAAAGATCCTCTTGATGAAAATGAAAGAGGAGAGTGAAAAAGTTGGCTTTAAGCTCAACATTCAGAAAACTAAGATCATGGCATCTAGTCCCATCACTTCATGGCAAGTAAATGGGGAAACAGTGGAAACAGTGACAGACTTTATTTTTCTGGGCTCCAAAATCACTGCAGATGGTGACTGCAGCCATGAAATTAAAAGATGTTTACTCCTTGGAAAAAAGTTATGACCAACCTAGCCAGCATATTAAAAAGCAGACATTACTTTGCCAACAAAGGTCTGTCTCGTAAAGGCTACAATTCTTCCAGTAGTCATGTATGGATGTGAGTTTTGGACTAAAAGAAAGCTGAGCACTGAATAATCGATGGTTTTGAACTGTGGTGTTGGAGAAGACTCTTGAGAGTCCCTTGGACTGCAAGGAGATCCGACCAGTCCATCCTAAAGGAGATTAGTCCTGGGTGTTCATTGGAAGGACTGATGCTGAAGCTGGAACTCCAATACTTTGGCCACCTGATGCGAAAAACTGACTCATTTGAGAAGACCCTGATGCTGGGAAGACTGAAGGCAGGAGGAGAAGGGGATGACAGAGGATGTGATGGTTGGACGGCATCACCGACTCACTGATGGACAAGGAGGTGTGTCCTGTTACAGTCCATGGGGTTACAAAGAGTCAGACATGACTGAATGACTGAACTGGACTGAATTGCACCTTTTGGAAATAGCATTTACAAGCTCAACAGGCAATGGGCAAAACTTAGAGAAATATTTAGAGAAAATGTTAAAGTCTTCTGGATTTCCCCTCATCTCATTATACTTCTGTAGTTTTGCTCTCTTTATCTTTTTAGTCAGTCTGGTGATAAATCAAACTATTAACCAGGAACAGGTCAAATAAAGCTGTTACACAGGTAATTCAGTTTAAATCTTTCTCAAATCAGGAGTCTTCCAGTTTCTTATATATGTAAATCTCTTTGGGATCCTTTGAGACTACAGGTTTTGACTCAGTAGGTCTGAGCTGGCAAGTTTATAGGTAATGCTAACGCACCTGACTCAGATTTCACACAGTTAAAAAACAAGACTTTAAAACGTTTATGTCTGTCCTAACTATGTCACAGTTCTCTGCTTGAGAGTGTAGACTGGAGCATTTCTGAAATATGTGCATATAAGCTTACTAGCATCTGAGAACAGTTGGGAAAAGAAAATAGGAGTTAATATGTCAAAACTGGTATATAGACAGAACAGCAAATATATAATTATAGTAACATACCAAACAGTATTGAAGTAAAGCACATTTAAAATTATAAATGGAAAGCAAATCATTTTCTAATAGAGGGATTTTTATTTTCACAAATATTTAAAACTGCAACTACCTTTGAGATAAGAAAGGAAAAAGCAGAGTATCCCTGTATGTATTTGATACCAGTATTCAACACTAACTCCTTAGTAGTTCATTGGCTAAGCTTACTGCAAATAATGCAGAAAAGCAATCATAGGTAATCCCATTTGTATATGCAGAAATATGTAATAGACAGTGATTATTTAAGTGGAGTGATTATTTAAAGTTGTAGAAGGGCCTGAAGAGGCAGACAAAGAGAAAGCAGCCACAGTGTATCTGATATATTGAACTTCAACCTGAAATACTGAACTGACAGCTGAAACACACCTGCAACTCCAGCTCTAAATATGGTCAGTGTGTAGTTCAGACATTGATAATGGGTTAAGATAGACAGATTATTACATGTGTAAAATTCCAAATGCAAATATCCAGCATTTTCACAAGAACAAATTTTCATGGATAATCAGTTCTCCTTATTACTACACCTTTTTTCCTTTAAATTATACTACTTTTCCTAAAAACTGAAAGTTGTGTAGATTGTTCTCTTTCTTCACATTGTTTCAGCACACACCCATTTTAAGATGCTATAGATTCCCAACTTAGGTTAACTCCTTTGCACATACTATTCATTTTCAAACTTCAGTTTTGAACAACTATAGTTTAATAGAGATTAAGCATACTTTAGAATGAATATGTGCCACTTTACCAAATAGTACAGATTTTCTATGGAATAAAGAATGAAGTTTCATCCATGTGTACATTTACACTTTGCCTTGGTAAAACAAGTCACATGTTTAATACAGTTTCAAAAATGCCACTCCCAACTCAGCACACGCACATTCACAAAGAAACATACACACATCCAAATCCATTTTTCATGTAAAAATCCATGTCTCACGTATTAAAGGAAGTATATTTTCTATTGGGTATTTTTCATGTATTTTACTAATGTTTGAGTATGAGTTCTTGTTCCTTTTATAAATAACATATAGAGTTTAGAGAAAACATGGTGAGGAATGATAGAGTTTAGATTATGCATGTATTTACCTATAGACACATAAGTGAAAATCATTTTCCTGATACCTACATACAATGGGATGCATTTCTATATGAAAATTTAAAAGTGAATTGTTGATTGGTTATGCAGTTCTGCCATGAGGTAGATATGTAATTTTCATCCACTTCTTTTGAAGAGTTTCTACTTTACAGCATCCAGTCCTACTTAGTTTAAGAAGTAAAGTTTCCTTTGTATTACTCTTAGACTAGAATGTCCACAGATATCCTAATGCAAAGAGAGTAGACTTTTAAGTATCTGAAGAGAATGTCTCTGTTCGTACATTTCCATACACTGGGAGGTTACTTTTTCCCTCCCAATTAAATGGAAGGACATTACATCAATATGTTTTGAGTATCTTCAGATTTTCAAAATATCATTCTGAATTGGTAGTATCTCAGTGTGAGGTTTTCAGGGTTTAGCTTGGCAGCTAACATAAGGAAACTAAATTATTCTGGATTTTATTATCCAAGCAAACTAGTTACCAACAGTTTATGCTATAAACCTGTGTTTAAAATACAGAGAAGAATGTGGTCTATCTTCCTTTTATGGGGAGCCTTTTTAGGAGGACTTGTGGTCTCAACCAGTAGTGAACCCCTGCTGAGGAAAGCAGGGTTTCCTACCAACATGTCGTCTAATGAAAAGGAAAGATCCTTCGTAATCTAGATTTTAAGTCCTGCGACTCTAAAGCATGGCCAAGTATCTTTTATTTCCTTTACCCCAACTGGCTCAAAAATTAGATAAGGAAAAATCTTGTTAAGGTTGAATTTACAAATAACATTTCAGAAGGAAATAGAGACTCATAAGAAATAAAAATTCAGATAGGATAATCAGATAGAAAACTAGAGTAAATGTTTTGTGACACAACGGGAATTGCACAAAGCACAGGATTTTGAGAAACAGCATCTTTTAATGTTTGAAACCAGTCTTTCTGAGGTGACTATGAAAGCAAGAAATATTACAACAGATAACTATGGATGCACATTATGTACTTGATCTTCCACACAGTAATATCTGCATTATCATTTACACCTCTTAGTACTAGCACAGCATTCTGAAGTTTCCAAGCATAAGCCGTATGCAACTGAGCAGAAAGACGAAAATTAGCTCAGATTTCCAGAAGAGCTGGGCTTTCCTGATGGCTCAGCTGGTAAAGAATCCATGTGCAATGCAGGAGACCTGGGTTCGATCCCTGGGTTGGGAAGATCCATAGAGAAATAAAAACACTGGATTGTACCCAAGCCACATCTGTAGAAACTGAAATCCATTCCATTGTGAACATGTTGAATTTTAAAAGGTGCTTTTGTTGTTGTTCAAAGTATGGATTTTAATGACATTTTAATAATCCTTTGAAATGTGCTACTGCTCAGTGCAAAAAAAAGTAAGTGACACAAATTATTCAACTATAAGGTATATTTTGCAAAAATAAAGCATATTAAATCTTCATTTTGTAGGTTGATATTAATAATGGTTCTGATGTAACTGGTGCACAAAGACTCATTTGCTACCTGGAAAGGAAAAGAAAGGTAAGTACTTACCAGAAAGCTGTGGAAAAATGAAACAGGTAATGTTTAAATTCTGTATACTGAAGGTGTCATATTTTCTAGTGATTAGCCCAATTTCTCAAGCTGGAGAGAAAAATTCTTTATCCACTTCATGGATAAAGCAATTATTTTCCCATTCCAGGGAACATGGAAGGTTCCTCCCCAGCTCTCAGAAGCTGCACACAGAAAGACAAGGAAGGTCACTCATTAAATCTGCTCTGCATGAGCGTCTCCACTCCTTGCTGTCCCTTCAGACCATCCTCCGTTTAGCTGTGTATGTACTGCTACTTTAGAAAAGACTGTTGGCTCATTCTCTTTGTGATCCATTGAGTAAAACTACACCTTCACTCTCCCATCTTTGTTTTATTCCCTCTAGTACATCCATCTCCTTATTTTTCAATTATCTATAAATCTTCCAAAAGGCATAATTATTGTGATATTCAAAACTGAGGCTTAAGAAAATCTGTTATCTGGGATTCTTCTAAATCTAATAAATAAATTAATCTACATAGAAAAATTTTCTTCTCTTTATCTGTAAAGAAAAAAAGAAGATAATGTCATTGTGTAAAGAGCAGTAATTTTCCTTGTAACAATCAGATGTTAAGGCAAATCAGTATATTAATACATGTTGAGAAAGGAACTCTAGGAAGTTTTCAGTCTTTTGCCTTCATATAGCCAGGTACAGAACCATGATAACTGATGTTCAGGGCTCATTAAGCACTGATGAAATTGTTCATGTAATTTCAATAGAGAACAATATAGACAAAAATTTACCACTATTGTACTTCATTTTGAAATCCATGTTTTTCCATTTGAACAAACGTTTATTATATTTTAATTTTTCAGTGGATGATCTTTTTGTTTATTATATAAATTGGATTACTTTGTTTAATCATAACTCATTTGTTATTAGACTGATGACAGGTCTTAAAGGTGATGCAATATATCCTTTATGTGTTACGATGTGAGTGTATTAGTTTAGCATTTTGAATACATTCTTATCAAATGGATTGTAGGCAGAATTGTCCTGTCTTCTTTTTAGTAAGTAGAAACAGAAATCAGAAAGAAAGATTGAGGTGCCTTCCTAGGCTCAAACTCAAAATCTCATAATCCAAAAAATAAAAAAAATTGGTCCAAATTTCCATTTCATTTTTCTTGACATTCACTTTGACTGATATCACACTTTGAAAATGGACAATTTTGCTCTGTTTAAATTTATGACTTTCTAAAATGACTCCATAATTTACAATGGATGCTAATGAATCCTTGCTTATTGAAAACTCATAAAATATTATTATGGAATAGCTGTGATAATTCGTGTAAAATAGTTACCATGACTTTGGCACATACCAAAAGCTCAGTAATTATCAATAGCAGCTCCAGAATTTCTACATAAGGCAACTTAAAATCCACACTTGGATTGGAAGCATATAGCAAGAAGACTTGTTTTAAGTTATGGTTTTTCATAGCAAGTATATTGCTTTTACTTTGATTATATATATTTTTGATGTTCCTGGAAAGATGGCAGATAGAAACTATGGGTCACACCTATGCCATGTATGATTATTAAAGAAAGGCTTAGGGAAGATACACTCAGGCATTCATTCCTCTATGTACAAGAGGACATGTGCAGTAGTATCTAAAACACAGGCTTAAAACACCTCTATAGTTTTTGCCAAAACTCAAATCTGTCTGTATTTATCTGATTTTTCCTGTAAACTCTGAGTAACTTAATTTTGTTACAAACATTGTTTGTCTTCTGTTTTCTTGTACTGTTATATTCAGTTTAAGCTCATGTATTGTAATCATTCATTAGGGCTTCCACATTACACATTTGTGGTGCACATTGTGATTTTGGATAGCATGTATATATGCAACAATCCTGTTTATATTAATATGCTGTTTTCATTTTAAAGTGGTATATTTTATCTTATTTTATCTCCATCATTTATTGTTTTCATTTCTCATTAATTTTTAGCTTATTTAGTTTTCCTTTTTATTTTCTTTTCCCTTGTAAATTCCAGTCTCCCCAAATATCCACCACCTTCAATTTTACATAAATTTCCTTAGTGATCTATTAATTAGCTAATTTTAATATAATTAACTAGCTAGAAATAAGAAAAAGTACATATATAGCTTTTGTGCAATATTCTTTGTCACACATTGTGTGACAATTTCCTATTTTAGCCCATTCCTCCCAGATTCATTGATGTTTTAATTTTCATTAAGCTTCAAAACTTCAAGGATATATCAGAAATGATAGTTGGCCAGACATGTGCAGAAATATTTACAGCCTAAGTTGTAACCCCTTTATGATGAAATAGTAAGTAATATATAAATGAATGTTACTAAAGCCATATATATATTGTTATATATTTTACTTACTTATTTTGCATTCTTCAATCTACATGCACAGTATGATATTGTAAAAGCAATAAACATCACTGCACCAACACTCATTAAGATCATTTCTATCAGGCCAAGGAGGTTTATTTTTCCAGTCACTTGATTTCTGAACATTTCTGCCTTCTCATCACCAATAGTAGCAGTCTGCAATCAAGATAACTATTAGCATTATTTCATTTCATTAGCTTAACAAGTTACTCAAACTCTCCACTTTTGTATCAGTCCTTTATGAAAACACTGTGTTAGTTATCTTTATAAGACAAGCCAATGAAAGTCCTTATGTATATCAAGAAGGCAATAAATGTCAAGGTTGAATATTTATTTAGAAAGAGAAATACAATTTTCCTCCCTTGAACATGTTATATGCTCTGACTTTATTGATCTATACAAAAGTCTCATGGAAATATCTTTAAGTTTTCCAAAGGATGTTTCCTAGTGGCAGAGGGAAATGGCAAAGGTCAACAGTTCCTTTCTTCTAAAGGTTTCTGCAGTGCTTTTCCTAATTCTGTGGTTAATGGACTCCATGATTTGTACTAAAAATATCTTGTCAGGTACTTGGATAGATTGCTGACACCTATTCTTACGTGCTCATTATAAGCTTGACTTGCTTTTATTAGCACTATAATATTCACTGTGAGTTCTTGGAGTTACATATATCTGTGCCTCTTTCCTAGCACAAGCAGTATGACAAGAAAAAGTTTTCTAATCGTATTATGAAAATAATCTAAAATTTTAGGAAGTACTTCATCTTCCAGAAATAAAAGCACTGGAAACTAATGTAAACCTTGATATTTCTGTGTAGCTTGGTTCTCTGAAAATATTTATATATTTAATAATATATAAACTCGCTCATATAAGTAATGGAAACATATACAACTTCAAATTCTATACATGTATATTCTATTTTCAAACATTGAAAGCTTTTTCTATGTAAGAAATTTATCATTTTTGGTGACTAATAGATAAAAATACTAACCTCATTAAGCCAAAGAATAGGCACCAAATAGTTGTGCTTCAGACCCTTTAATGCTCTGTAAGAAACATTGAAAATAATTATGAAAATATATCTAATATCCAAATATTTAATACAAATGTTAGTAACTGCTAATGTAAATAAGTGTTCAGAAATTTCTGAACATTTTTAAAAATTCTAAAAAATTACTTTCTAAAAAATTACAAATTACTAAGTTTCTTGTTCCCTATAATGAATCATTTAAATTTTAATATGTCTGTTTCTCAGACATCTTTCATTCTTATAAATCTTTCTAATACAGATTTCTAACTAGATTGACTTTTTGTAAGTATATATTTTCTCTTTTGATAATTTATACCCAGTAAACTTGAATTTTAAAAACAATTGGTATGGAAATATTTGGACAACTAGCAAAATGAGCAGTGTCACCAAATGCTAATTCCAGAATATGTATAAATACCATTTCAATATATACTAGATATAATTCTAAATTGTAAAGTTATAAGCATTTAGTAATTATTTCGTGATATTAAGCCAAAGAGAAGTTTTAATTTTGTACTATTTCTGCTTAATTTCATACATATACTCACTTTCTGACAAGAAAATATTAAAAATTTAATGAACCTGTTTAAGAGACTCACGCAATATTTTTGCTGGCTTAACTAGTATATTGATCTGCAGCCGTTGTGCAAATTGTAAAGTGAATCCAGTTATCTAAAAAGAGAGAAACTAAAATAATCACCAGCTTCTTTTAAATAATTCACTTATAATATCCCAAACTTATAGAAATTAAGGTGAAACTGTAGTACTTAAAATTTATGAAATTAATTAATTGAACATATTAAATATTATGTACATGAAACTTCATAATTACATTTTATGTGTATATGCATGAGTATATACACACATGTGTATATATGCACACACACACACAATTTCTTTGCCCAAACTACTATCAAGGTTTTAGTTAGATTTGTGATATTTATCTGAATTGGTTTTGGGAAATCAACAATAGTAGTGAACTCATATAGTCAGTTTAAATCCTGAATTATATATGGTCAAAAATATATTCAGTCAGAACCTACGTATCATCAGTATAATTACAGCATTACTTCTAGTATTATTTAAAATGAAATGTGGCTACTAAAATTCTGGCATGCCATTTAACTTTTGAAAAGAATATTTGAAATAAATTAAAAGTTGAAATTGTTACAGTACAGGAAACTTAATAGATTTTTCTTGATGCTAAGTATATCTTGCTTTAAATGCACATATACCCATAAAATCTTTCAGTTCCTTGTAATCTATAGTGTCCCTTCATATAAGCAATATTCAAGTTAAGTATAAAATGAGCATAAAATTGTAATTTATACTAAATTGCTTCAATTCAATTATAATAATATCCATCATTTCTATTCATGAATTATGAACAATTAAAAATGCTTATAAAACTTTATATGTTGAAAAAGTAAAATAGAATTACTTTGACATTTCATAAGCAATAATAGGAAGACAGCCAATATTATTTTCCTTGAAGTAAAAGTAAGTAAATATATACACATCACTCTATGTAGACTAGATAGCCAACAAGAGTCTACTATATACCACAGGGAACTACAGTCAGTATTTTTAATAAGGGAAAAGAATCTGAAATATATACATATATATGTATATACATATATATATATAAATATGACTAAACTACTTTGCTATACACCTGCAATTATATGGCATTGTAAATCAACTATAATTCACTAAAAAATTAATTTATTTAGATTGTGATGTAATAAATATCATAAATGTGATTAACAGAAAGAAGAGAATTTAATTTTTCTTTCAGTAAAAAGTACTAAACCAATCAGATCAATAATATATTTGCTTACAGGTTCAACATCTAAGTATGTGCTATGTTCCTCTTCATTTGGACTTAAGCCTTCAATATGTTCTGCAATTTCAGGACTTGCATGTAGAAAATGAGGAAGTGAAATGTACACAGGTCTTCCTGAAAACAGTGTTTAAGAAACATTTGGGATAAATTATTTTCCTCATTTCACATAGCACTCAGAAAAGATTTCCTTGAAAATGAAGCTTTTAAACTTAAAAAAATAGAAAAAGAAACATAGAGTTGCTTTGAATAGAAATTGAGGGATAAAGGTGAGGGAAAAATATTCTGATCACTTTTGATCAGAAATAAAACATAAACTTCTGTTGTTCATCCCTTAAGTGTTTATTTTCAGTATATAAAGCTTAGCTACTGAACACATAGTTATTAATACAACCATATAATTTCATGTTTCAGGCAGTAATATGTCTTTGACTGAGAATTTATTTAAGAGGCTTTTCTTTCTTTATTATCACCTACTCCAACATGAAGATGAGCAAAATGAGAGAGACTCCCAATTTACTGATTGAATCAACTTTTGTTTCAGAGACATCTTGAAATATGCTTACTTTTATTTACCATTTCCTAGGGTAAAAGAGTTAGAAAAATGTCAGATAGATAAGTTGGGATGCTCAGAGTATTCTGGGAATTACTTTCATTTTGCTCTATATCTAAAAGGAGCAGAGATTCTGCACAGAAAAGGAAACCGTCAAAAATGAAAGGCTGCCTATGGAGTGGGAGAAAGTATTTGCAAGACACATGATTAACATCCAAAATATACAAGGAATTCACACAACTGAAAAAATAACGCAATAAAAAAAAATGAGCAGAGGACCTTACTAAAGAGACATTTTCCAAAGTAGCTCAGGGAAGTATCAGTGTGGCTTTATCTAAATGAAATTTTGCAATACGGAAACAACTGGGGCCTTGAAAGTGGGACAAAAATGAAAAAAAAATCCTACTGTTACCCTTACTTTCTGCCCTTACTGCTTTCTCACTTTAGATTTCTTATAGAAAAGGAATCCTGAGTGAAGTTTACATTTTAAAGAATATTGCAGATTAGGCCATGAATTGTGACATGAGAACTTTTGCATACCTTCTTTGCATTTGCTAATATCTAGCACACCATATAAGGTGCAATCCTTGGAGATAATTTTTTCTGTGCAGAAACAATGGTTGTCTGGATTTTGAAGTGGAGATGCAAAAACCCTGGATGGAAGAACAAATCTATACACAGGGATTCCTTTTAGATTAATTTCGGCTCCAAACACAGCATAAAATGACCTAAACACAGATAAGAAAGAGCTTCATTTGGGGAACCTCAACTTCATTCTGGAGATTCTTTTTTATTATTTTAAAATTTATATTATTGCTTTAAATTAGAAAATCTGGATATAATCTTGTTAGAATTCTTGCTTAATTCCCTAGAAAAAAGTTTTTGTAATCCTGTGTCCATGGAATTGGTTCAGGCAAGAATACTGTAGTGGGTAGCTATTCCCTTCTCCAGGGCATCTTCCCAACTCAGGGATCAAACCCAAGCCTCCTGCATTGCAGCTGGATTCTTTACTATCTGAGCCACCAGGGAAGCCCATTTTATGACACACCAGGGCTCAATACCTACCTGAGTATGAACTATTTTTACCTTTGTTTTCAAACCCTTCTGAAAATAATTTTTGTTTCAAAATTACTATGGAGTAGTTATATTAAAGGCATTTTCAGAGCTACTTTCTTCTATAGATTAAATATTTATGTGACTGGGCTTCCCTTGTGGCTCAAGTGGTAAAAACTCTGCTTGCAGTATAGGAGACCTGGGTTTGATCTCTGGGTTGAGAAGATCCCTGGAGAAGGAAATGGCAATCCACTCCAGTATACTTGCCTGAAGAATTCCCTGGACAGAGGGCTACAATCCATGAGGTTGCAAAAGCGTTTCACATTCTTTTCAAATTCTTTTCCATTATAGGTTATTATAAGGTATGGAGTATAGTTCCTGTGGTTTGCACTTGGACCTTGATGTTTATTTTATATAGAGTAGTATGTCTATGTCAATTCCAGACTCCTAGTTTATCCCTCTTCCACTTTCACCTTTGGCAACTGTCAGTTGATGTTCTGTACCTGTGAAACTGTTGCTGTTTTGTAAATGACTTTATTTGTACCATTTTTTTTTAAGATTCCACAAAGAAGTGATATCATATATTTGTCTTTCTCTGACTTACTTCACTTAATATGGTAATCAGTAGATTCATCCATGTTTCTGTAAATGGCATTGTTTCATTCTTTTTATGTCTTGAGTAATGGTCCACTGGATATATACACCAGGTCTTTATCCATTCAGCTGTTAATGGGCATTTAGGTTGCTTGCATATCTTGCCTGTTATAAATAGTGCTGCTTAGAAACTGGGGTGCATATACCTTTTCTAATTAGAGTTTTTGTCTTTTCTGGGTATACGTTCAGGAGTAAGATTGCTGGCAACTCTATTTATATTTTTTAAGGAACCTCCATTCTGTTTTCCATAACTGCTGCACCAGTTTACATTCTTATCAACAGTATAGAAGGGTTCCTTTTCCTCCACATCCTCTCCAGAATTTATTTGTAGCTGCTTTGATGATGGTCATTCTGACTGGTGTGAAGTGATACCTCCTTGCAGTTTTGATTTGCATTTCTCTGCTAATTAGCAATGTTGAACATTTTTTTCACATGCCTATTAGTCATCTGTATGTCTTCTTTGGAGAAATGTCTATTTAGGTCTTTGGCCCATTTTTTGATTGGGTTGTTTTGATATTGAGCTGTGTCAGCTGTTTGTATCTCTTGGAGTCTAAACCCTTTTGAGTTTGATTGTTTGTGAATAATTTTTCCCAGGCTGTAAGTCCTTTTTAGGTTTTGTTTATGGTTTCCTTTGTTATGGAAAAGCTTCTGAGTTTTATTAGGTCCTATCTGTTTTTGCTTTTACTTCTATTGCCCTGGCACATTAACCTTAGAAAACTTTGCTGCTATTTATGTCAGAGAATATTTTGCCTAGGTCCTTTTCTAGGAGTTTTATGGTATTTTTATATTTAGGTTTTTAGGCTATTTTGCATTTATTTTTGTGTATATTGTGTGAGTGTATTCTAGATAAGTTAGTTTGTTTTAGATTTTTCTTATTTTTGAGGAAGACCTGTATTGCTATAAACATCCCTCTTATGACTGCAGTTGCTACATCTCATAGATTTTGTTTGGTTATATTTTCATTGTCATTAGTCTCAAGGTATTTTTAATTTCCTCTTTGATTTCATCATAGATTTTTTTTTAGTAGCATGTTGTTTAATCTCCATGTAATCATTTTTTCTCATTTCTCTTTTTGTGATTGATTTCTAGTTTTGAGCCATTGTGGTTATAAAAAATGCTTAAAGTAATTTCTAAGCATCTTAGAAATTGTTACATTTGTTTGGGCTTATTATACGCCTTAGTTTGTGGTCTAACCTTTAGAATGTTTCATGTATACTTGAAAGGAATACACATTAGTCAGTTATCTTAGGATGCAATGTTCTAAAAATATCAATTAAGTCTAATTGCTCTGTTGTGTCATTTAGTATCTCTGTTGCCTTATTGATTTTCTGTAAGAACAATCTGTTCCTTGATGTTTGTGAGGATGCTGTGAACACACTGAGAATGAGGCTGCTATGATGGGGCCATGCCCTACCATTTTACTAGTTTAGCAAAAGAAAGAGAATGTCTTGCTTAGAAATGAAATAGAAGAAAATGATTTGCATTATGCAAAATATTCTTCTGCAACTTTCAATTTTTAAAAAGCTTAATAACATATTATGAATTCTATATTTATTTTTAATACATCAAGAAAAACTTTCTAGAGAATGGGATTATTTTTCTCAAATACTATGATTATTAAGTAGGAACTTCTGGGTCTGTGTTTTGTCACTTGGTGAAAGAATTCTGACTTACAGAACTATATCAGAGACTGTCTTACCTGCAAATGTCAGCAGAAAAGAATTGTAGTACCCGATTCTTCTCAATGAAAGGTGAAAATGTGGCTCCGTCTATTTAGAAATCAAGACAATGGCAAGGGATTAGGTGGAGTATGTGTCCTAGAAAAATCTAGAAATCTTGATTTTAGCTTGGTTAAGAGAAATATAATGCAAACTATACAAATAACATTGATATTCTCCAGTAGCCACATTTTAAAAATAAAACAAGTATCATGTATATTTTATCTCACCCACCATATCCAAAATATAATTTTAACTTGTAATAAACATAATAATTAAAAAAACTCCAGATCTAATATTTACTTACAGCCTATCTCCATTTTTCTAGTTGCTTAAGTGTGAATATGGCTAGTAGCTACCATATTCAAGAAGTCTATATACTATACACATTCACTGGTATCCATTCATATTAACTTTACCTACTCCTTAAAAATAAAGTTTAAAATGTGTATAATGGCAAAACCACAGGTTGTTAAAACTGTGATTGTGTTTATTTTTGAAATCCCTACCATTTATGTAGAGTAGCACTTTTCTTACCTTGAGGTTCATTTGAAACTCCTGTTTGGTAAATGTTGTTCTTACTTTAAATAGTGATTCATTCATCTGCCCTAACAGCAGATTAATATTTTAAGTCATTTATTTAATTCTCTTACTAAATAGAATTTCCTGAATATGGCTGGGGAAAGCACACATGACACTAAAAAGGACATTTGTTGAGTTTATTGAATCTCTGCTATGGTTATGAGGAATTCCCAGGCGGCTCGGTGGTAAAGAATCTGTCTGCCAACCAAGATATGTGGATCCGACCCCTAGGTCAGGAAGACCCCGAGGAGAAGGAAATGGTAACCCACTCCAGTATTCTTGCCTGGGAAATCCCATGGACAGAAGAGCCTGGCAGGCTACAGTTCATAGGATTGCAAAGAGTTGGACACAACTTAGCAAGTGAACACTATAGTTATAATCCATGGCATACAGTGGGTATAAGAAGAAATAGCTAGATAGTTCCTCCATTTACTCCACAAATGAATATCACCAAAATGAGCCACCACTGAATGTGTTTGTTCAAAACAGTAAAAACCTACCCTTCAATTATGAATACTTGCTCTTTTTTGGTAACTGCACTAACCTTTGATCTTATTACATTACACTTACGCTCTTGTGATAGTGAGATGCTACAGATGATCACAGTGAATTAGATCATGATACTGAGAGTATGGAATATTGAAAATTAGCTTAAATTCCCAAGATTGTTCCTGAATGCGTATTGTCTATGGCTGCCTTCCCAGCACCTTAGTCATAAAATAAAAGAATGCATTGAAAATCTGTAAAAAACAATCATGAAATATCACTGAAGATTATGTCATAGAGACCAGCAATTACAGTGAGTCATGATCATAAGATAACTGATGTTAGCCAGGCTATCTTTCTTTAATACATTCAAATGTAAATCAATATTATCAGTTTATATTTCTTTAAGTTTGTTGAAGAAGGTAGAGGAAGTACTTCAAAATCATGATTAAAACTCCTTAGGGCCTTTTCATTTCATTAGTCTCTTTTCCTAGTGCTGTAACCAAGAATCTTTTCACAGGGTTTCATCAGAGACCCTGGCCTGTCTAATCAACCTTTGCTCCTAGTTAATTTTACTGCTATTTTCTTCTTTCTTTTAACTTTTGCCTGATGCTCATGTATTTAGGTTATTATCATTAATAAGTCCTCTACCTGCTTTTTTAAAAAAAAATCTTTGTTTCTTAGTTTTGGACAAAAAAAATGTTTAATATTTTTCTTAAACCCATAAAGACCCCTTTACTATTTAGAAGAAGCACAGTATATTTCAACTTCCCAGGTAGCTCAGTGGTAAAGAATCTGCCTGCAATCCAGGAGACACAGGTTTGATCCCAGGGTCAGAAAGATCCCCTGGAGAAGGAAATGGTAGCCCACTCCAGTATTCTAGCCTGGGAAATCCCATGGACAGAGGAACCTGGTGGGCTACAGTCCATGGGGTTGCAAGAGAGTCAGATAGAACTTAGTGACTAAACAACAGTATGTTTCTGTCTCTATCTGAGGGTACAGTATGAAGTTTATGCTTGTGAAATTACTAGAGTTAGTGGTATTGGTAACTTGACAATTTATTGGCAGAAAGAACTACTTAGAAAAGAATTTCTTCATACACTTCATGACTCAAAGCATACTACAAAGCAAAGTTAACAATGGTTTTGCTGTTTTTTTTTCCATTGAGTGTTAAAAATTAAGTAAAGTAGAAAATTAAGTAAACATGCAAAACTCATCAGCACATTTGCAAAAGTAAAAATTTCCTATGTTTGCTTTTTATCCCTACCTTTTATCTAACTTTGTATTTAACATTTTTCATCTTTATTATATTACTTTCCTATAAAGTATTGCCTAACTGACTTTATAAACATTATACTATTCTTTGGGGCTTCCCTAATAGCTCAGTTGGTAAAGAATCCGCCTGTAATGAGGGAGACCCTGGTTCAATTCTTGGGTTGGGAAGATCCCCAAAAGAAGGGATAAGCTACCCACTGAAGTAGTCTTGGGCTTTGTGACTCAGCTGGCAAAGAAAATGTGCCTGCAATACAGGAGACCTGGGTTCAATCCCTGGGTTGGGAAGATCCGCTGGAGAAGGGAACAGCTACCCACTGCAGTATTCTGGCCTGGAGAAGTCCATGGACTGTATAGTCCATGGGGTCACAAAAAGTCAGACGTGACTGAGTGACTTTCACTTTCTGCTTCTTAGCAACTGAAAGCCCACTTCATGGCATTTGATTCACATAGCTTTTTATAATTGCACTTCTTCAACTAGTAGGCATATATTTGCTTTACTTCAAGGAGAATAATAAACTGGATCTAACTGATGCTTTTGAACTGTGGTGCTGGAGAAGACTCTTGAGAGTCCCTTGGACTGCAAGGAGATCCAACCAGTCGATTCTAAAGGGATCAGCCCTGGGTGTTCTTTGGAAGGAATGATGCTAAAGCTGAAACTCCAGTACTTTGGCCACCTCATGCGAAGAGCTGACTCATTGGAAACGACTCTAATGCTGAGAGGGATTGGGGGCAGGAGGAAAAGGGGACAACAGAGGATGAGATGGCTGGATGGCATCATCAACTCGATGGACGTGAGTCTGAGTGAACTCCGGGAGTTGGTAATGGACAGGGAGGCCTGGCATGCTGTGATTCATGGGGTCGCAAAGAGTCAGACATCACTAAGCGACTGAACTGAACTGAACCATACTCTAAATTTAAGTACATAGTACTTTTTCCTAACTCTAGTTCAGAATGTTCATTTTTGCATACATGTCTCACTGTTAGGTTACCGGTAACCTTATTTTTGTTGCTGTTGTTCTTTTCTCTCTCTTTCTGACCATCTTATTTAAAATAGAACTCTGCTTGAAAGTTCACTGATTACTTCAGCTTGAAGTCTTTGGAGGCATAACTTACCTTTTTTAAATTATGTTGATATTTTAATTCTTTCAGTTTTAAATGATTATCTATACAGTATTTACAAAAGGTGTAATCACTAAACTTCTCTAATGTTTTACTTCTATGGTCAGGAAGGAGTTCATTACATGGACGAAACAAACATTTCCCGGAATGCGGTGAAGGCTCATCCTTGGCTAATTTTGAGAAATTTCATCACATTACACATACACTTACTAAGCCTACATAAAAATAGAGACTCTGAATTACGTTGTAGGGATACAGAGATATGTAGATGCATACCCTTAACTCCCAGAACATTGTAAATATGGAAATGGATTTTGGGGAAATAGCGGTTGGTTTCACTGTGATTATTACCACAAACCACATGCTCTTTTGGGCTTCCCTGCCGATTCAGACGGTAAAGAATCTGCCTGCAATGTAGGCGATCTGGATTCAATCTCTGGGTCAGGGATATCCCCTGTAGAAGGGAATGGTTACCCATTCCAGTATTCTTGCCTGGAGAATTCTTTGGACAGAGGTTGCAGTCCATGGGGTTGCAAAGAGTTGGACTGGACTAAGGGATTAACACTTTCTTTTTCACTTTCATATGCTCTTACCTGTACCATTAATCATGCCACAATAACTTGGCCAATAGGAGAGATGCCTTAGGAATAAAAAGGAAAAAAAGAAAATGATCATTTGAAGAGCACCTTTCTCACATCACTTTTTCTATTATGATTCAGTAAGTCTGCTAAAGTAATAACTATTGATTAGCCTATATGTGACAAATGCTAAGTTTAAGAAATGTTTTAAGCCATTTGGCCTATGTTTTGCTTAAGTCTGCATCTTGTTGAGATAAAGGAAGTGCCTGAAACAATTAAGGGACCAGATTATAAAACAAAACTGCCAAATGTTGTTAATTAGAAACCACATGGAACAGAAACAGTTCTGCAAAAAGAAAATTGAGAAATACTTGTCCGAAATTTTGACCTTTTAGGATAAAGTTCCCCACCTAGGGAAAAATGGATTATTTGATAGTATGTTTTATTCACACTGAATAGGATGAAGATATTAAATGGTTAACTGATATAAACTCAGTATGAAGGATAAGAAGGGAGTGTGGAGTAGGAAAGAAAGAGAAGCAGATGTTGGATCAATAGAGATTAGAAACATGGATAATCAATTTATACTTTCCACTTTTAACTCTTGCATGAACTGGCATTTAAATAGGGCAAAGCTTATTAATTTATACTCTGATACCTACATAAATTTTATATATATATATATATATTTATATTTATATATGGAAACAATGAAAACAATAGTGGTGGTATAGTTTCTCTGCATACTCAGACACTTTTTGGTGATAGAAAATGAGTTTTTCACACTCCTAACATATCATCCGGTAAGATGTCAAGGCAAGTTGTTGCTTCTTTTTTAAACAGAATAAGCTGCTCAGTCTGCCGTGTTTAGTCTCGCCGTGGTCAGTTAAAGTAACTGTGTCCTCATCTCAAACCTTTGTGCAATTCTTACTCCAATTAGGAGCACTTAGTAGTTCTCAAATCTTCTATATACAGACACCGAAGTGAGTCCCCTAAAATGAGCGTTTAGAAATGTTTTTTTTTTCCTCCTCCATTAGACTTTTCTATTAAAAAAAAAAATGTGTGATTATGGTCTCTGTAGAAGAAAAAGGATCACATGAGTATTTAACTGTTTTATGCAATTTTTAGATAACTCAGTGTCACATAATGAGTAATCTATAAAACTATTTCATCTCTTTTGATTTTTATTACTTTATTTTTTGTCAGGAAATCACTAATCTAAAACTAATTTTAACTTTGAAGAGAAACTTCTGTCTCCCTTGATATTTATTGAGGTTCTTTCTGTTTTAGACATGATGAATTAGGTCTACTCCAGATAAATAGGCAAGAATTAGGGAAAAGTAGGAAATCATGGCTGTATGAACATATCTCATTCTATTACTACTTCACAGGAGGTGTGCTTTTTATTTTTCAAGTTTAATATGTCAGTTTTAGAACAGGAAATAATAATTCCATTTTGTGTTGATAAATATTTTAAAAAGCTGAGTTGTCAGTAAAATCATTTTGAGAAAATTTTGAAAGAGAAAGTCATGAAAGCATTGGCATGGATTCATTAAGCTGCCATATTTACAGACATACTTTGTCATGTCCTAGGAATGAGCAGTTTTTATATTTAATGCTCAGTAAAAAATAAAACATCAGTAAGATATACTAGATGCTAAAATGATGAGTTGACATATTGATTTTCTTCCTTTTCATTTGCAGTTATGTAATTTTAGGGTATATGATAATACCAGTTATGCAGCAGAAATGGAAAAAGTCCCTTTAGATTTCTTTATGTAAGAAAACTTGTTCATCAACATCAATCCTTCAGTGGGGCTGACACTCAGAACCTATGCACTAGTGTGATCAGTTGTCACAACTAAAGGATTAATGCCTGATAGACCAGGAGTTTCTAGGGCTGAGATATATGCAGCTCTGTTCCATAGGTTTGTGCCTGTGCCTTACCAGTTGGTAAATAAGTTTCTTGTCTGCCTTAGAGTATCCTAGTCTCTCACACACACACACACACACACACACACACACACAAACACACACACACTTTGCTTGAATACTTACTTTTTGCCTTTATATGTGTCAATTCTGGCAACTTTGCTTATGTCGTCTTTTCCACTGAAAACTTTATAAACTCCATCTGCAGTATTGTTGTACTGAAGAGATTCATACAAGAAAAATTACTTCTAAAACAAGCCATGCTTTCCAAGTTATAAAATATGTAATTAACTCACTTTTGCATTTCTCAGACACTGGCTGTTCACAACTATTTTATGTGATTTGAAATATATAAGCAAATAAATTTTTATAATTACTGATTTTTAGTATTTTTATAAAAACAAGATATAAAAGGTGCCTGGAAACAAGTGCTAGATGCTGAGACAAAGGAAGAAAACATATCAGAAGCTGACATGATCCAGCTCCACTATTTACTAGCATGTGAGATGAGTGCAATTGTGTAGTAGTTTGTTGTAATTCTATTCTTTGTTATAATTAAGTCAGAAAAGGCCATTTTGATCACAGTCTTGTTATACTGAGGTGAGGGGATAGGGAACAAATGCCATGAAACCGTGTCATATTTCTAGAAATTTTTCTATGTTATGATCTTTAAAAGTGGTTACTAAAACTCACGATGGTGTGATCACTCACCTAGAGCCAGACACACTGGAATGTGAAGTCAAGTGGACCTTAGAAAGCATCACTACAAACAAAGCTAGTGAAGGTGATGAAATTCCAGTTGAGCTATTTCAAATCCTGAAAGATGATGCTGTGAAAGTGCTGCACTCAATATGCCAGCAAATTTGGAAAACTCAGCAGTGGCCACAGGACTGGAAAAGGTCAGTTTTCATTCCAGTCCCAAAGAAAGGCAATGCCAAAGAATGTTCAAGCTACCGCACAATTGCACTCATCTCACATGCTAGTAAAGTAATGCTTAAAATTCTCCAAGCCATGCTACAGTAACACATGAACCATGAACTTCCTGATGTTCAAGCTGGTTTTAGAAAAGGCAGAGGAACTAGAGATCAAATTGCCAACATCCGCTGGATCATGGAAAAAGCAAGAGAGTTCCAGAAAAACATCTATTTCTGCTTTATTGACTATGCCAAAGTCTTTGTGTGAATAACAATAAACTGTGGAAAATTCTCAAGAGATGAGAATACCAGGTCACCTGACCTGCCTCTAGAAACCTGTATGCAGGTCAGGAAGCAACAGTTAGAACTGGACATGGAACAAGAGACTGGTTCCAAATAGGAAAAGGAGTACGTCAAGGCTGTATATTGTCACCCTGCTTATTTAACTTATATGCAGAGTACATCATGAGAAATGCTGGGCTGGAAGAAGCACAAATGGGAATCAAGATTGCCTGGAGAAACATCAATAACCTCACATATGCAGATGACACCACCCTTATGGCAGAAAGTGAAGAGGAACTAAAAAGCCTCTTGATGAAAGTGAAAGAGGAGAGTAACAAAGTTGGCTTAAAGCTCAACATTCAGAAAACGAAGATCATGGCATCTGGTCCCATCACTTCATGGGAAACAATAGAAACAGGGGAAACAATAGAAACAGTGTCAGACTTTATTTTGGGGGCTCCAAAATCCCTACAGAGGGTGACTGCAGCCATGAAATTAAAAGACGCTAACTTCTTGGAAGGAAAGTTATGACCAACCTATATAGCATATTCAGGAGCAGAGACATTACTTTGCCAACAAAGGTCCGTCTAGTCAAGGCTATGGTTTTTCCAGTGGTCATGTATAGATGTGAGAGTTGGACTGTGAAGAAGGCTGAGTGCTGAGGAACTGATGCTTTTGAACTGTGGTGTTGGAGAAGACTCTTGAGAGTCCCCTGGACTACAAGTAGATTCAGCCAGTCCATTCTAAAGGAGATCAGTCCTGGGTGTTCTTTGGAAGGACTGATGCTGAAGCTGAAACTCCAATACTTTGGCCACCTCATGCAAAGAGTTAACTCATGGAAAAGAATCTAATGCTGGGAGGGACTGGGGCCAGGAGGAGAAGGGACGACAGAGGATGAGATGGCTGGATGGCATCACCCACTTGATGGACATGAGTCTGAGTGAACTCCAGGAGTTGGTGATGGACAGGGAGGCCTGGCATGCTGTGATTCATGGGGTCGCAAAGAGTTGGACATGACTGAGCGACTGAACTGAACGGAAAGATTAGATGGTCTTCCCACGTGGCACTAGTGGTAAAGAACCTGCCTGCCAAAGCAGGAGATGTAAAGAGAGGCAGGTTTGATCCCTGGATCAGGAAGATCCCTTGGAGAAGGGAATGGCAACCCACTCCAGAATTCTTGTCTGGAATCCCATGGACAGAGGAGCCTGGTGGGCTACAGTCCATGGGGTCACAAAGTCAAACATGATAGAAGTGACTTAGCACGCATGCAAGCACACAAAGATAAAATTGTTGTTGTTCAGTCACCCAGTTGTGTCCAAGCCTTTGTGACCCCATGGACTGCAGCACACCAGGCCTCCTTATCCCTCACTTATCTCCCAAAGTTTTCCCAAGTTCATCCATTGCATTGGTGATACCATCCAACCATCTCATGCTCTGATGCCCTCTTCTCCTTCTTCCCTCAACTGTTCCCAGCATCAGGGACTTTTCCAGTGAGTCAGCTGTTTGTATCAGATGACCAAAATATTGGAGTTTTCAGCTTCAGCATCCATCCTTCCAAAGAGTATTTAGGGTTGATTTCCCTTAAGATTGACTGGTTTGATCGCTTTGCTGTTCAAAGGACTTTCAGGAGTCTTCTCTAGCACCACAATTCAAAGGAGTCAATTCTTTGGCATTTGCCACCTTTTCGATCCAGCTCTCACAACTATACATGACTACTGGGAAGATTATAGCCTTGACTATATGGACCTTTGTCAGCAGAGTAATGTCTCTGCTTTTCAACACACTGTGTTTGTCATAGCATTCCTGCCAAGAAGCAATCACCTCTGATTTCATGGTTGCAGTCACCGTCTGCATTGATTTCAGAGTCTAAGAAGAGGAAATCTGTCACTACTTCCACTTTTCCCCCTTCCATTGCCATGGAGGAATGGAGCTGGATGTCATGATCTTAGTTTTTTGTTTTTTTTTTTTTAATATTTAGTGTTAAGCCAACTCTTTCACTCTTTCACCCTCATCAAAAGGGTCTTAGTTCCTCTTCACTTTCTGCCATTTAGAGTGGTATCATCCACATATCTGAGGTTGTTGATGTTTTTCCCTCCTATCTTGATTTCAGCTTGTGGAATCCAGCCTGGCGTTTCTCATGATGTGTTCAGTGAATAGGTTAAACAAACAGGGTAACAGCAGACAGCCCCATCATACTCCTTTTTCAGTCTTGAACTAATCAGTTGTTTTATACAGGGTTCTGACTTGCTTCTTGACCCCCATCCAGGTTTCTCAGGACAGGTAAGATATTGTGATCCACACAGTCAAAGGCCATAACACAGTCAGTGAAGCAGAGGAAGTTTTTCTGGAATTCCCTAGCTTTCTCTAGGTTCCAGTGAATGTTGGCAATTTGATCTCTGGTTCCCTTCCTTTTCTAAACCTAGTTTGGACATCTGGAAGTTCTTGGTTCACATAATGCTGAAGGCTAGCATGCAAGATTTTAAGCATGACCTTACTAGCATGAGAGATGAGTACAATAGTCTGATAGTTAGCATGTTCTTTAGTTAGCTCCTTCTTGGGAACTGGGATGATGATTGACCTTTTCCAACCCTTTGGCCACTGGTAGGCCTTCCAGATTTGCTGACATATTGAATGCAACACCTTGATGGCACCACCCTTTTGGGTTTTGAATAGTTCTGCTGGCATCCATCACATCCACCAGTTTTATTGACAGCAGTGCTTCCTAAGGCCCACTTGACTTAAAGACTGGATACACAAGATTAAAAACAGGATTAGCCAAGGAAAGAATTAAGTCTTTGAGTTAAATACTAGTAACTGAATTTATTATCTCTTAAGGCTTCCCTGGTGGCTCAGAGGTTAAAGCGTCTGCCTGGAATTCAGGAGACCTGGGTTCGATCCCTAGGTCAGGAAGACCCCTGGAGAAGGAAATGGCAACTCACTCCAGTACTCTTGCCTAGAGAATCCCATGGAGGGAGGAGTCTGGTAGGCTACATTCCATGGGATCCCAAAGAGTCAGACACGACTAAGCGACTTCACTTTCACTTTCAATGCTTTCTTAATTAATATATAACCTTGCATTTCTAAAAACTGTAGTAAAATAGCAACGATGAACTGGAGACTGTAACTATTTTGTATAGTGACAAATGCCATCATAGTCAAAATTTCAATTTAGTAGTCAGATTAGCCTATTTATAACTCAAAACATTAAGGAACAACTAAGTTCATCACCAAATTCACATTTTTTCTTAATTTCCATACTGTCATTTCATCACTTTTGTAGATTACTAATCAGCTATTAATAATTCTATGAAAATATGACATTGCTGATATATCAGGCTCATTGTGCTCAATTTTGGCTAAGTTTAAAATATTCATTTAAAAAAATTTGCAAGAAGTCTAGAGGAGGAAGAATGACATGATGAATATATTCAACAGAAATAAATTAAAATGTGGCATTATCCTTGATTTTTTTAAGATGGGAAGTCAAAACTGAAAGATGGCTCAAAGCCTTAGCAGCTTGCAGTCTAATTTTAGACAGCTGTATATTTATCGGAGTAGAAACCTGATTAGATGTAGGTTTCTTAATTTTAAATTTAATTGTTAAAAATTAATTTGTTTCATGCAGATAAGTTAATTTTCCCAACTAGGAAAGCTAAATCCATGTGAATAGAGATTTTTAAAACTTACAATTATATATTCCCAGATCATGAATAGGGTCAACATACTAACTGATGAAATTATGAATTGCCAGTGCCATTATATTGATATGGTTAGAGTCTAGCAGCATTGATGTTCATATTTGTTACTCACAGGATAAAACACACCAACTGTGGTAGGAATAGAGTATGGAACCGAACTCAAGAATGGATCCTTATAGCCCCACAATAGTTCTTTCAGAGTTCTCTTTTGAAACATAAACGAGTTTGAGTTTTTGATAAATACATTGAGTATTATCTGAACAAATGTGCTTGGATAGAGATGGGGTGTAGCCTATAAAAAAAAAAAAGGCACTGTGTAAGACACCAGTTGCAGTATTGATTTTTATAAGAAATGGATAAAGAGTACATATAAGTTTATTAAAACTTTTAATTGTATCTAAAATTACTGCCAAATCGTCATAAGATTAAAAGTGTAATGATTTCTATCTTGGTGTGAGCCATAAGAAGTATACTTTCAGTTAAATCCTACTTTTTAAATGATACACTTTAAATGGTCTTCTCAATTCAGTTGATTATTCTATAATCTTGTCATATTTCCAAGTGATTGTAATTCAGAATGTCATGAGAATACATTTTCATCAAAATTACAAATGATATCTGATGATAGTTCTGATCATGAAATTAATTACAGAGGACTGTAAAGTATTACACAATCAATAATTTTGTTGTCTACTCACTGCTACAGCCAGGTTGAGAACAGTAAATGTGTCATTCTCTGTTCCAACTGATAGCGAGGGTTCAAAGATGGCGCCTTTGGGCCGTAGGAAAGAGACTGTGTGGGTCTTAGAGTCTTGGGTTATAATATTCTTGGCTAGATAACGGACCCTGAAAAACAGAAGTAAAAAGAAAATTCAGAAAAATCATTGTCACAAATGCCATTCATTCATGCAGTAAATAAAATTTTTGAGTATGTAGATGGTCAGAAATTAGGCTAAACAAGTAAAAAGATATATATGCCAAATGCTGAGTCTTGCAAATTAGAGAAGGTCAGGGAGAGGTGTCTTAGTTGTGCATAGCAGGGAAGAAAGAATGTGTGTTATTATAGGAGTTTACATAGACTCTGTGGGAAAACACAGAACAGGCTAGGCATGGTTATGGTGGGGATAATGGACAGGATACAATTCCACATAAGTAGGCTGAGGGACAAATAGAAGTGTAGTTAAGCAAAATAGTGTTGAAAATGGCATGTATAAGACGTAAGGACATGGTATAATTTTGCATATGCAGATGTTTCAATATATTTGGTTTACAGAGTCAGAGTAAGGAGAGTGGTGGAAATAAAATTACTAAAGTAAACAAGATCTCAAACATAAAAGGTTGTACCCCATACTCAAATGTTTAGTTTTTTATCCTGAGGTCAGGAGGAGACGGTAGAGAAGTTGAAGGAAGGGACAGTAAGAGCACGTTTCCTTATTAGATAGTCTGTTCATAGTGAACAGACTTTCCTGCACCGACTTTTTCATAATTTCCAGCATTTTAATGAAAATTAAAGATATCTAATGGAATATAATTTCCACTTTACAGGTCAATTTCCCTCCATCCCTTCCTCATATATTGTGTATTTATTAGTTCTTAGCTCCTGGCTCTAATATCTCCAGGCAAAGTACCAACCACTTTTTAGGAATGTGGTGAAGGTTGTTATTATGGAAACAAAATCTTTTGCAATTATAAGATATTTACTGAGATGAAATAATGTATATATTGCACTGTCCTATATTTGATTGTCTATTATTTGAGGTTAAAATAGGTATCTATTATTATCTAAGATAAAGACTGAAACAAAATCATGTGACTGAAATGCTTAAAATATAACAAATTAAAAAAATCACACATTTCAATCAGGTATAATAATAATGTAAAATTCATGTAGGGTAGGTATTATGAGTGTTTTTTTATTCCCAACCACAGTGCCTGGTACTTGGTAAGTTTTCAACAAAAACTTTTGAACAAATAATTAATGTTTTACATTATCTAAAAAAACTCAGAAAAGATAGAAATATATTTTACTGTTAATTTAATTTCTTCAAGGTTTTATCATTTACTTTTCTCTGAGTCCTGTAAACATGCAAATTATATAAAAATCTGAAAGAGCATCCAGGACAATTTATTATCAGTCAATTACTATTTTCTCTTAGATAGCTGTATTTTAAATTTAGATCTGCCTCCAATGCGGGAGACCCGGGTTCGATCCCTGGGTCGAGAAGATCCCCTGGAGAAGGAAATGGCAATCTACTCCAGTATTCTTGCCTGGAGAATCCCATGGACAGAGAAGTCCAGTAGGTTACAGTCCACGGTCGCAAAGAGTAGGACACGACTGAGCGACTTCACCTTATCACCTTATTATTAACATTTAAAATTAAAGTGCTCTAATTTTCAGGGTATTTATGTGTCTATAATAATTGAGATGATAGTAAAACAACTGTGACCAGATTCTAGTTTTACTTAGTTGTACTTACAACACTGTACCAGTATATGGCACTCACTAAGAGAAAAACCCTTTAAACTGAGGCCTGTGGTTTAGAATGTACTTTTAGAAAGAGAACATAATCACTCAATTTTTGGTTTAAAAATTAGAATACAGGGAATTCCCTGAAAGTCCTTTGGTTAGCACTCAGCAATTCTACTTCAGGGGAGCACAGGTTTGATCCCTAGTCAGTGAACTAAAATCCTAATCCTTGGCTAAGTTTAGTCTCTTTTCTTACTTTCATAGTTAGAAAAGTCACAGTCTTGTAATTTAGATAGGAGAAAAGGTACACAAAAATCTTAGAGTTACCAGTTCCTATGTCTGTGTGAACATGGTAAATCATTTCACAGCTCCTGGAATGAGTTTTTAAATTTACAGGATGAAACTTTCTGGCAAATTATTTCCCATTAGTGCTGATACCTAAGATTCTTTTCAAAAGTGTGTTAAACTGTTAAGGCATGCAAAATAAAGGTACAGTTTATTCAGTCTCAATACTGGACAAAATGAAACTACTAACTGAATAAAAGTACCCTTAAGACCTGGAAAATAGTTTAAATAGAAATCCTTAGCAAGGATTGTAGTTATGTAAAATCAGTTTAATGCTGTGACTCTCAAATTTGAGTATGTATTGAAATCCCCAGAATATTTGTCAAACTCATTACTAGGATCAAAGCCAAGTGTATCTGATACATTTGGTCTAAGGTGAGGCCTGAGATGTTGCATTTCTACCTAATTCCCAGGTAATGTTGATGTTGCTGGTCCAGAAACCATATTTTGAGAACCACTCATAGAACCTACATTTTAAGTTTTAGGATTTTAAAATACTCTGATTTTTAAATTTTTGATAGATTTTTAAAATTTAGCTTGCATATTTTAGAGCTGTTTTTAAAATTTTCTGTTTTACTTTATTTTTTAATATTTATTTTATATAGGAGTATAATTGATTAACAGTGTTGTGCTAGTTTCAGTTTTACAGCAGTGATTCAGTTATATATGTACACACACACACACATATATAATATATACCCATCTATAGGTATCTATTCTTTTTCAAATCCCTTCCCCATGTAGGTTATTACATAATATTGAGCCGAGTTACCTGTGCTATATGGTAGGTCCTTGTTGGTTATCTATTTTAAATACAGCAGTCTGGATAGGTTGGGAGTTTGGAATTGACCTGCAGATGCTGCTAGAGTTGAGAACAAATGCCACAAGGGTAAAACCCTGGTAACTTCTTAAGTATAGGGCAGTTAATTGATGCTGGTAAATTCATAATAAAATCTGTATTTCTTATACTCATTAAATCCTTAGATTAGGGTTTTATTAATACATAGGCAGAAACAAATATTCCAGTGTATGTTAATGGCAAGAAAGTAATAAGTACATTTCAATACAGTGACATTTGCCAAGTGGAAGCTTTTTCAGAAATCCCTGTGTTCCAGGAAAGCGTGCCGTGTCTTTTGGGGACTCACCTGTACGTGTAAGGACCTCTTTGCTTAACTTTAATTTTGCTGCTATTAACTGCCACTTCCTCTGGATTCTGCACATCAAATATCCAAAACTGTCTGTAAACATTGGCACCTGCTTTAACCCAATTTTTAAAAGCAATTGTACCTTCTTCAAGGACAGATTCCTGTGAAAAAGAAAAACAAGTGTGGGTGACTTCTTTGTAGTCAATAAGGGCCCTTGTGGGAGTTGCAGACCTTTATTAGTCAGTGAGAGGACTAAGCTTCAGCACTTGCGTATGAGAACTTCTGCACCCTGCCGCATGAAACAGAAGTGCTTTCAACACGTGATGGTTGGCAGTCTCCTTTACAAAGAGAATCAGTGTGTAATACTGTACACATGTCTGGTGATTGTACGGCCAACCACTGGCAAGGTTTAGAGTGATCTTATTTCAATACTGCAATAGTTTGTAACAGTTTATTAAGCAAATTTTATTAAACCCTTCCAAAAGTTCTTACCAGGTTGAACATTAACTTTTCTACCCTCAGCAAGTTGAACTGAGGAGGAAAAACAGAAATGAGAGAAAAATCTAGTGATAACTGGAAGGATTTTCATTGTTCATGCTGTCACAATCATTTTATTTTGTGTACATTGGAGCTGCTACAGCGAGTGAGACCCTCTTATGTTTTACAACCAATTTTCCTTCAAAAATGCTCAATTGTATCTTGACATCTTATTTCTATAGTAAGCCCAAAATAAAGACAAAATTATGTATAGAAAAAGTATTATGGCTTGTTTAAAGGTGTTGTGAGGATCTTGAAGCTAAAATCAGTCCTAAAGAAGAAATAGATGTTACTTCCCATTTCAAGGAAGCACATAGACATATACATTATTATTTTCACATTGTAAGAATCTTAAAGACTAATAACAATTGTTTATCATGACACCAAGGCACATATCTTATTAAATGTTTTTAATTAAAGGAACTTCTAAGTATTTACAGAATTGAAAAGGAATTGTGGTAGAATATACCTGGCAGAACAGAAAATTTATTCATGCTAATGCTTATACATTGAATATCAAAACACAGTATAAGTACATCATGTTTTTCTTCTGAAGGCTATGAATCATTTTTCCTTAATAGTTCATTTGTAGATTTATTTTCAACTGGGAAAGTGGAAATACAAAACTGAAATGAATGCATTGAATTATCAGATATTAGAGTTAGGGTCAACTAATCCCATCCATTTTTTTAGGGTTCTATAGAAAACAGATGTCTGATTCAATGCTGTATGACAACTTAATAGTAGATAATGGAGAATGCAAAGAATGGTGGAAAACAATAGAATGGAAAAGGCTAGAGATCTCTTCAAGAAATGAGAGATACCAAGAGAACATTTCATGCAATGATGGGCACAATAAAGGACAGAAATGGTATGGATCTAACAGAAGATAATAACAAGAAGTGGCAAGAATACACAGAGGAACTATTCACTAATGATCTTAATGACCTAGGTAACCATGATAGTTATCTAGAGCCAGACATCCTGGAGTGCTAAGTCAAGTGGGCCTTAGAAAGCATCACTATGAAAAAAGCTAGTGGAGGTGATGCAATTTCAGTTGAGCTATTTCAAATCCTAAAAGATGCTGCTGCTAAAGTGCTACACTCAGTATGCCAGCAAATTTGGAAAGCTCAGCAGTGGTCACAGAACAGAAAAAGGTACATTTTCATTCCAATCCCAAAGAAAGGCAATGCCAAAAATGTTCAAACTACTGCACAGTTGCACTCATCTCATATGCTAGCAAAATAATTCTCCAAATTCTCCAAGCTAGGCTTCAACAGTACATGAACCGAGAATTTCCAGATATTCAAGCTGGATATAGGAACGGCAGAGGAACCAGAGATCAAATTGCCAATATCTGTTGAATCATAGAAAAATCAGAGCTCCAGAAAAACATATACTTTATTGACTATGCCAAAACCTTTGACTGTGTGGATCACAACAAACTGGAAAATCCTTAAAGAGATGAGAATACCAGACCACCTTCTGTGCCTCCTGAGAAATCTGTGTGCATGTCAAGAAGCAACAGTTAGAACTGGACATAGAACAACAGAATAGTTCCAAATTGAGAAAGGAAAGGAATATGTCAAGACTGTATATTGTCCCCTGCTTATATAACCTCTATGCAGAGTACATCATGTGAAGTGCCAGGCTAGATGAAGCACAAGCTGGAATTAAGATTGCCAGGAGAAATATCAATAATCTCAGATATGCAGAAGACACTGACCCTTATCACAGAAAGTAAAAAGGAATTAAAGAGCTTCTTGATGAAAGTGAAAGGAGAGTGAAAAAGCTGGCTTAAAACTCAACATTCAAGAAACTAAGATCGGGGCATCTGGTCCCATCACTTCATGGTGAATAGATGGGGAAACAGTGAGAGACTTTATTTTCTTGGGCTCCAAAATCACTTCAAATGTTGACTACAGCCATGAAATTAATGATGTTTGCTCCTTGGAAGAAAAACTATGACAAACATAGGTAGCATATTAAGAAGCAGAGACATTACTTTGGCAACAAAAGTCCATCTAGTCAAAATTACGGTTTTCCAATAGTCGTGTATGGATGTGAGAGTTGGACCATAAAGAAGTTTGAAAGCCAAAGAACTGATGCTTTTGAACTGTGGTGTTAGAGAAGATTCTTGAGATTCCCTTGGGCTTCAAGGACATCAAATCAGTCCATCCTAAAGGAAATCAATCCTGAATATTCATTCAAAGGACTGATGCTGAAGCTCCAGTACTTTGGCTATTGTTGTGAAGAACTGACTCCTTGGAAAAGACCCTGATGCTGGGAATGATTGAAGGCATGAGGAGAAGGGGACGACAGAGGACGAGATGGTTGGAGGGCACCACTGCCTCAATGACATGAGTCTGAGCAAGCTACGGGAGTTGGTGATGAACAGGGAAGGCTGGAGTGCTGCAGTCAATGAGGTCCCAAAGAGTAAGACACAACTGAGTGACTGAACTGAATGGAGAATCAGATCTTTCACTCCAGTGTCGTGTTGGTTCCACCAGTAAACTTTGACTACTATCATTATACAAATTCTATCCACCCTTTAGAGGGGAGACTTCTGGTCTTATTTACTTTCTTAGATTGCTTTAACTACTTTGTTCTTAGCATTACTGTATAAACCAATTATGTGGCAATAACTCACATAAAATTATAAGTTCTTTTCTTGCTGTTTTATCATTTTTATGTTTATTCTCCATCCAAGGAAATTAAAGCTTCTTAAAAAGCAGAAATATACTGAAAATACTTTTCATCTGCTCTCCTCAGTACCAAAATATTCTGTTTGCAATCAGTTGCAAGCAGTTTCTGTGTTCAGAAAATTTTCTTATATGTGTATGCATTATGAACATGTATGTGTGTGCATGCTGAGAGAAAGAAATCTTTAATTCATTTCTTTGTGTTCTGTAGCTAATATCATAGGGAAATTTTAAAAATTATGTAAAATTACTTTTGTTATACAATAATCTCTAAACATTTATCAAATGATATGAACAATGTCAAGGTAATGAATTGTCCTTCATAAAAACTGGCAAAACTTTGTCCTTTTTCTAAAGTCCTTTGGCAGTTTCTGCTTTCCACATTCATGGCAACTCATACCATTGACTTTTAGTTATCTAGCAAGATTGTATAAGCCTGCTGTCTCCACATAAATTTGCTAGGAATCGTAGTCTAAAATATTGTTAGAAAAGTTTCTACCGTGCAGTCCTTAAAAAGCTGCTTAGAAATAAATAAATATATATATGTGTGTGTGTGTGTGTGTGTGTGTGTGTGTGTGTGTGTGTTTATATATAAATTAATCAATTGTTTAGGCCATTTCAAATGCTAGAGTTAGGGTATCATCTTTTAAAACTGAATCATAGAGTCCCAGATCTATACTTTAAAAGTTAGGTAACATCATGAGATGATATTCTGATCTGTTAAAATTAGGTACTTTAATTCTACTTCCTTTTTTAAAAAATGGTGTTTGTATGCAGATAATAACTTTCCCAATTTGGTATTAGTCCATTTAATGAAGCTAGTAATGGTAATGATTTCAATGGTAAACAAAAACTGACCAGTACTAAAACTTGTATATATTTGCAAAATAAACAGCATTAAACTAAGTGCTCTTGAGGTAGAGGTAAGGCACTTGGCTCACGATTTAGTTGCTATGTCATGTCCCACTCTTCTGACCCCATGGGCTCTGGTCTGCCAGACTCCTCTGTCCATGGGATTTCCCAGACAAGAATACTGAAGAAAGTAGCCATTTCCTTCTTCAGGGATCTTCCTGACCCAGGGATCCAACCTGTGTCTCCAGAATTGCAGGCAGATTCTTTACTGCTGGGTTTACATGTAATTCAGAAATGCTACTCCTACTGTTGGCCAGTTTCTCTGACCTTTTGTTTCTACATAGAAACTCGCTAGAAAGCAAACCTGCTGTCCAGTTTTATATGTAATCTCTGTAGTAATGATAAAATCTGTCTGAGCACCAACCTTTGAAATACATACTGATGTTCATATCAAATTACTTGTAAAACCTCTGTCTTTTATTCTTCCAGGAATACATTTCCTTCAGTAACTCAACTGGATCTCTTACTGTGCAATTTTTACTCCTCCCTCTCCCTATTTAACCCTTTTATCCCGGTGCATCCCATCACCCATCAGTTCTGTGTATTCTACCACACTAGACCAGAGTGCCTTTGTTAGTGCAGACTGAGCAGTAATCTTTCTAAAAGGGCATCTTAAATTGCATGAAAAAGAGCCACAGAGACAAGCCATACGGAGGCTAAATAATATGCTTCTTAACAACTAATGGATCTCTGAGGAAATATAAAGTTACCTGAAGACAAATGAAAATGAAAGCATGACAGTTCAAAACTTAAGGGATGCAGCAAAGCAGTTCTAACAGAAATTTTATAGCTATACAGGTTTACATCAGGAAACAAACAAACAAAAATCTCAGTTAAACAACCTAACCAGACACCTAAAGGAATTAGAAAGAGAGGAATAAACATTTATCCAAAGATAGTAGAAGGAAAGAAATCATAAAGATAAGAGCAGAAATAAATGAAATAGATACCAAAAAGAAAAAAAAAACAACAACCAATGGAACTAAAAACTAGCTCTTGAAAACGGTAATTAAAAATGATAAGCCTGATAAGCCTTTAGCTAGACTCATCAGAAAAAAAAGAGAAATGGCCCAAATTAGTAAAATCAGAAATGAAGTTACAACCAACACCACAGAAATACCCAAAATCATAAGAGACTACTATGAACAACTGTATACCAATAAAATGGATAATCTAGACTAAAAAAAATGGAAAAATTCTTAGAAAGATACATTCTTCCAAGACTGAGCCAGGAAGAAATAGGAAATATGAACAGACCAATTACCAATAATGAAATTAAATTAGTAATTTAAAAACTTGCAACAAAATTTGAGGATCAGATGGCTTTACAGGTGAAGTCTACTAAACATTTAGAAAATAATTGAAACCTATCCTTCTCATACTATTCCACAAAATTGCAGAGGAAGGAGTACTTCCAAACTCATCCTGTGAGGCCAGCACCACCCTGATACCAGAACCAGACAAATATATTACAAGAAAAAGAAAATTGAAGGCCAGTATCTCTGATGAACACAAACAATAAATGTTGGTGAGGATGTAGAGAAAAGGGAACCCTCATACATTCTTGGTGAGAATGTAAATTGATTCAGCAAGGGTGGAGGTGTCCACAAAGTCTAAATAAAGAACTCTATATGACCCAGCATTTCCATCCCTGGATATGTATTCAACAAAAACACTAATTTGAAAAGATGCATGCTCCCCAGTGGTCATAGTTGTATTATTTACAGTTGCCAAAGTATGGAAGCAGCCTACATGTCCACCGGTAGATGAATGGATAAAGAAGATTTGGTATCTATACGCAGTGGAATATTACTCAGACATAGAGAAAGAATGAAATTTTGCCAATTGAAGCAACATGGATAAATGTGGATGCCATTATGCTAAGTGAGATTAATCAGGCAGAGAAAAACAAATACTATATGATATTAGGAAAAGTAAAAGTGTTAGTCACGAGTCATGTCTGCAACTCCATGGACTGTCACCCGCAAGGCTCCTCTATCCATAGATTTCTCCAGGCAAGAATACTGGAGTGGGTTGCCATTCCTGTCTCCAGGGTGTCTTCCCAACCCAGGGATCAAACTCAGGTCTCCTGCATTGCAGGCAAATTCTTTACCATCTGAGCCACCAGGGAAGCTCGTGATATTACTTATAGATAGTGGAATCTAAAAAAATACAGCAAACTAGTGAGTAAAACAAAAAACAGATTCGTGGATATAGAGAACAAAGTGGTTACCAGTGAGGAGAGAAGTTGGGGCAACGTAAAAATAGGAGAAAATGTTTATTATGGAATTATATAAAATCATGGATGTTCTTTGGAAGGACTGATGCTAAAGCTGAAACTCCAGTACTTTGGCCACCTCATGCGAAGAGCTGACTCATTGGAAAAGACTCTGATGCTGGGAGGAATTGGGGGCAGGAGGAGAAGGGGATGACCGAGGATGAGATGGCTGGATGGCATCACCAACTCGATGGACATGAGTTTGAGTGAACTCTGGGAGTTGGTGATGGACAGGGAAGCCTGGTGTGCTGCAGTCCATGGGGTTGCAAAGAGTCGGACACAACTGAGCAACTGAACTGAACTGATGAAATCATGTATGTGAAACTTTAGAAAATTTTGAAGTACTGAAGAATTTAAAGAATATTTCTTTCAATAGAAATGGTATATATGTGTACAAAAAAGCATATCAACATAATCTTTGAACATAATTAAAAGCCACTACTTCTACTTACCTGCATACCTATAATAGTTTTTTAATCAAAAATTGGATTTTTAGATTTAAGATGACAGTGCATTAGTATATAATATGAATCATACTATGACCATTTCTCAATAATATAGAATTTTAGTGGTTTATTATGTTGGAGACCAAAAATTGCCAGTTAAAGTGAAATACAAAAGAGGCACCCTAAGCAAAATGGGGATAAAATGGAATGAATCAAAATGACAAGAAATATTCTTGATAGTACTTGTACCTTTTAACTGTCTTCTCAATAAGCATGTCTCCAACTGGCATTAGGATCCCTCCAAACAGAGCCACTACTGCACCAATGACCGCACCAGTGATGAGCCCACAGTTTCGATTGCAGCCCATTCTTCTTGCAGGGAAATTCTAAGTAGAATGAATAGATCCTATTGTAACAAAGAATATATTATTCTAATATTTGAAAACATGTTCATCTGAGATATTTTGGTTGCAACAGCATTTTTCAAAATGGGGTTGACCTAACATTGATAAATGGAATGTGTTTTGTAACTTACAAACAAAATTTCCCTACTTCAAAATGCCCTGACAAAGGAAAATAAATATGCCAACAGAATGGATGCTACAGACAAAAAGACACAAAAAAGTTTTTCAATGCTGTGAAGATAATAAAAATTATAATTTGTTATGATCTCAGGTTTTCCCCCTGTAGCTTTGTTGTGGTAGAAATACCACTAGGATGATTTTATTACTATTTCTGTCCACTTGAAGAACCATTTAGTTTTTTAAAGAATTAATTGCATAGGTAAGGAAATAAGAAAAATTAGATTTCCCCCAAAATGTAGAAAGATAGAATTACAAGCAATTTTTCATGACAATGTATTTTTATCCATTATGATTTCCCTCGCCTGTGCCTAATACCGAAGATTCTTCCACTGTACAATGGGTTCACATTGAGGTCCTGATGAAATGTATATCATCATTAGTGTCGCATGATTTTTCCAACGCAAACAAACACCACACAAGGTGAAACAAATGATTCATTTTTCCTGTGGAATTTTTGAGATGGCTGGATGGCATCACTGACTCAATGGGCGTGAGTCTGAGTGAACTCTGGGAGATGGTGATGGACAGGGAGGCCTGGCGTGCTGCGATTCATGGGGTCGCAAAGAGTTGGACACGACTGAGCAACTGAACTGAAGCAATTAGAGTGGGGTTTTTAATTAATTTCTTGGGGATGGAGGGTTACCTTTTATGGATTTGGCCAGGATGGTCATAATGCGATGAAACAAGTTATGTAAACCTGATAATAATGACTAGATAATTCTCGGGTAGAATCCCCTTTGCTAAGTATAATTGTACATCCCCTTACAGTTTTCATGGAGCCATAAAATTAGTCAATATTAATGTCCTTTGCGATTCTGACAGATGAAATATGAATTGTTCTAAACATTACTGAACTGCTGTTTCTAAAATGGTATATATGTGAATATTTGCTTGTTTTTGGACTTTATGCTGTCATAGTTGAGAATATACCAGACCTATCCCTGAATCATTTCCCTTTATTCAAGCAGCCCCATAGACTACAAGGAAGGGTCCCAAGAACGTACACTTTATGATCCAGGGAACAACAGGCTCTTCAGTGTCTTCCTCTCAAAACCTGAGAACTCATTATTATGACTTTCGAGGACCCTGAGCCCAGACACATCAAGTCATGGGCAGACTGGGTACTGCCTAGGCTCTGCCTGTTTGACTTAAAATTGAAGTGAAATAGTTCACATAGCACACTGCTAATAAGTCAAGTGCAAGAAAACAGTCAGTAATTTATTCTGTTGAATTGCTTGGTTAGACAGTTACTAGTCTAACACTGGTCTGGATCATAGAAACAAAGAAAGTTTTGCTGTAACATTCCTGCATACATGGACTGAAAAGTGAGATTGAATTTATCTACTTTTTCAAATTTTGAACTCCCTGACTCACTTTTGTTACCTTGATATAACTACACTTTTTTTTTTTTTTTAAGAATAGACAAGATATTTCACATGAGTTTTGTCCTGCTGTATCAGCAGCTTTGCTCTCTATGGTTTCACTTTCCCATGGTCAAATAAGGTCAATTGAGTGTAACTGAAACCACAGAATAAGGGGGAGTTCTACTTATGGCTTGGTGATATCTGTGATTTCAGCCACACAAAGGTTTTAGAAGGTATATGCCCACACCTGTGGAAGAAAGAGGGACTGCTATACTTGTGTTCATTTATTATGCTTCAGTATCTTGTCACCATGAGTGAATGTTGTCATTCTAATTGTACTTTAACCTTATACTTCATACTACAAAATTCCAAATAGAGTTGGCCCTTGAACAACACAGAAGGGTTACAGACATGGACCCTGTACACAGTGGAAAATCCCGGTATAACAAACAGTGTAGCCCTTCTTATCTGTGGCTCTGCATCCATGGATCCAGCCAGCTACATATTGTGGATCAGGTAGTACTGTGATATTTACTTAAAATATTCTGTGTAAAAGTGCACCCACAAGTTTAAACCTATTATATTAAAGGGTTACCTGTAGTTTTATTCACCTGCAGCAAGAGAGGGACAAACACATTATGCAAGACATACACTGAGTACATAAGAGAAAAGTTCAAGTTACTCAGCACATTGTACTCAGCTGCTTTTCCACTAATGTTTATATTCAAAAAGGAGTGGTGTTTGTATCCACTTTTCTCTCAAATGCAGCTGTGTACAGCATATAATATTTCTGCCTTACATGTTTTGTTGTCTTAATAATGTAGCTTCTTACATATTGAAATTTATTTTACCTGCTAACTTTATTTTTTTAATCTTATAAATTTTTATTTTTACTTTATTTTGCTTTACAATACTGTATTATTTTTGCCATACATTGACATAAATCAGCCACGGGTGTACATGAGTTCCCAATCCTGAACCCCCCTCCCACCTCCCACTCCATATCATCTCTCTGGATCATCCCCGTGCACCAGCCCCAAGCATCCTGTATCCTGTATCGAACATAGACTAGCAATTAAGTTTTGTTCATTGTTATTTCTTTGTCATAAGAAACAGTAAGATATAGATATCTATAGCGATTTATTGCTTGCTTAAAGTGCTTAAATTTAGGAAACAAAGAATAATCACAGGTTTAGGAAAGAAAACTTAATTTTTTGGACTTAGGTCAGGAAGGAAATGGCAACACACTCCAGTATTCTCCCTTGGAGAATCCATGGACAATGGAGCCTGGCGGGCTACAGCCCATGGGGTCACAAAAGTCGGACACTACTTAGCGGCTAAACCACCACCACCAGGTCAAGAAGAGAAAATAAAGAGGCAGATTTGATTTATAAGGTATAACTATCTTATACCTTTCTTGAGTCTGTAGGGAGATTAGCTCTACCATTTCAGAGATTATACATTTTATTCCTTTTGTAGAATTCACGAATATATCTACATGTGAGCTATCTTTGAAAGAACTAAGAGTTTCTCTGGTTTTCTTTTCTGTCAAATCAATGGAGTGTTTCTGGAATGAATTTATGAGCATTATGACTTTCCACTGTGTTAGAAATCTGGTGGCAGAAACTGAGACTGAGCTATAAGAAGCTTCTCCAGTGAATAGGTCAGAATATTAGAGAAAGTTGCCTGAAAATCTGTAGTAACTCAGATATGTGGATAGTGCTATGTTCCCCGGGAGATGCCACCAAGGAGAAGCTTGAAGTGAGAGTTAGTCGCTCAGTCATGTTCAACTCTTTGTGTGACCCCATGATCTGTTCATGGGCTTCTCCAGGTAAATACACTGGAAGATCCCCTTCTCCAGGGGATTTTTCCAACCCAGGCATCAACCTGGTCTCCTGCATTGCAGGCAGATTCTTGACCATCTGAGCTACCAGGGAAGCCCAAGGAAAGTCTTGGCCAGAGGTAAAATTTTCTGGGTTGTGAACTACAATACTAAAACAATTTCAGGTTAAAAAAGTACACACTTGTGCCATCACTGAATGCCAGGACCTAGATGACTCAGTTTTAGAGTTTTGGTTATGATTACTGCAACAAGCAGGTGGAATATGAATGATGAAAGTTCCTTTTCACACTCTTACATGATTTCTAGGTGTGTTTACAAAGCTATGATTCCCTAGCCATGGATAAGATATAGATTCACGTCCAGCTAGTTAAATCAGTCATTTAAATCTTGTGTTTCATCGTAAGGAAACGTAAGGTCATTAGACTAATACTTATTTTACACACAATCCCAGTATTTAAAGACAGTTAAAAGAAAAGCTATTCTGGTCAAAGTATGGACTCTGAGTCATCCGCAAAGAACCCAAGAGCTCTGTGAAAAATGTTTAAATAATTAGGTTAGGGGATCTCCAACACCTGTTCTCATTGAAATTACCACAAACCTTCCAATTTACTTGTGCATTTCCATCCTATCAGAATATATGGAGCTAATATATAATAGAAAAAAATAGACATAAAATAATATACTTCACTAAATGATACCTCTCACATTATTAGAACTTACAACTGTTTTGGTGACAGTCTTAAAGAATTAAAACAATAAATGCATTGGACTTCATGTGGTATACTAAAGATTCTTCTAGAAACAATCTTATCTTTTAGAGTACTTTTGGAATACTTGATTACTGGGACTACTATAAGCTTGAAGTGATTCCCTTAGAGTTATATTGGTTTAAATAAAACTATCTGAAGCCATTTTTGATGTATCCAAGATGGAAATACTATTATCTTTTTTTTTTTCTACCTCAAGTTGTAAGATACGTATCTACAGGAATTATGCTGATTCTGGGCTTTGAAATCAAGTAATTTAGGTCAATTCTGGGTCTTAATATTATATAGTTTCTCTGTGGCTCAATTTTCTCATTGGATATGATATATATCATATAAGCTTTCAAATGTCAGTACAGCTCAGTCATGTACGACTCTTTGTGATCCCATGGACTACAGCACACCAGGCTTCCCTATCACCAACTCCCAGAGCTTACTCAAACTCATGTCCATTGAGTTGGTGATGCCATCCAACCATCTCATCTTCTGTCATCCCCTTTACTTCTCACCTTCAATGTTTCCCAGCATCAGAGTCTTTTCAAATTTCAAATGTCAAATCAGATTAAATGAGATAAAAATTCCTATCACACAACGTCATTTTTATTTCAGATGTTACTATGACATATTATTTTAAGCAATCATAACAGTAAAATATTATTGCATATTGACCAAGTATTATTTTTTAAAATCTAATAAACATTTTACACAAGTAGGAATGGTTATTTGCAAAACATTTGAGACTACCATAAAATCTGATGCAATGATTTGTCCTTTATATATACAGAAACTGACTATCATGCAAATAAAATGCAGCTTCTAACTTAGAACAGTGCTCTTTGAAATTTTCAGGTATGACTTGGGCCAGTGAACCAAAAAAAAGAAAAAGAAAAAGACCTTGGGATTAAATCAGAAAATAGAGAACCAGTTCTTCAGGACCAAAGAATTCATGATTCAAATATATCTGAATAAACCTTGCCAAATATTTTCATGAAATACATAGGTAGCAACTATAACTTCCAAGGTAAATTACAAATTTTTCAGTACACTCTGTCCTAATACCTCTCTGGTTATAATTTTGAGATCCTCCCCAGCTAATCTGCTCTCTGGTGATTATATATTGGATTTATCTTTCTGGTCTTATAATGATTCTGGTAAATGAAAAAAGATTATATGTATTTTTCCTCTCAAAATCCAGTTGACCATTGGACCTTCCAGATGACAAAATTTTTGCAATTTTTTGATCATTTTTGAATCGATATTAAAAGCAATGTTTCTTTTACTATTTTAATACCACATAGTGAAGAAAAGATTGAAAAGTACTTGTAAAGATTTTTGAAAATACCTTTCAATATATAACTTGATAATTCCAGAAACTGAGACACAGAAAACTTATGCCATTACAGTTATGTATGAATTCCATTACTAATTAAATTATAACCTTAAATTTCTTCAAAATGATTTATTCTTATTTAAACTTGGTATCATCACTCAGGAAAATAATGCACTGATATTTGTCATAAGCTTCCTAAATAGCTAAAATGATTCATTCTAATTTGTTTTTATTATGTTACCAAGTTTTATATAATTTATACAAAATTATTAAATTTAGAATCATTATTTGAAATTAATATAATTTACCATTCCCAGTACAATTATAATAGCTTTGTTCACTTAAAAATAACATATCCAAGAACACATTGCATTTCGCCATGTAGACAAATGTCAGATTCACCAAAAATTGGGTAATTCAGATAGAAAGTTAAACTAATAACTCTAAAATAATAAGTAGTTAATAACTGCATAGAAGAAAGCATGTTGCTATAAGAGTAACAAATTATTTATAAGAAATAATTCTATATTTATTTTTATTAATGCTGATTTTCATTCATAATTTAAATGAAAAATCATGTATAAATAGCTTAAGTAGACAATGAAAGTTCTGCAGTTAATCACATTGGATAGTACATTATTTTAAATATTCACAAATATGTACAGATAAACATAAGATTTTAAACAAGAAGCAAAATGCCATAGACTAGTGGACAAGGTTTTAATTTTTTTTTTACAAATAAAAGTTAAGATTGATAAGTTATAAAACAATACAAACCTAATTTTTTTTAAAAAGCCTGATGACCTCAAGAAAATTCCTGCTTGCTATTCTTATTCTGTAACTTCTTAAGAGTTTTTATATAGTAGTATCATCTCCTACCATTTGGACCTTTAAAAAAAGTTATAAAGGATTTTTCAGTCAAATGCTCCAACATTTGAACAGTTAATTCTTAGTAGGATCAAACGATATTCCCTAGAAAACCCTACACTGAAATCCTGATTTCAGTTTATGATTACATAAAGTTTGAAAGTTTAAATATGCTTTAAGAAAAAAAAAAAAGAGAGATAGACAATGCCACATCTCAGCAAGTGTTTCGTTATAAGAGAAATCTAAAGAAAAAGAAAGAAACCCACATTCATCTCAATACTGATACGGATCCTTAGAATCTGCTTTTTGTCTTCTGGTGAAGCTCCATTGCCCGTATCTGAGATCCTCTGCAGCTCTTTGTGTGCGTGCATCACACACCTTTTCCGTCCAAGCATATCAGATCCCAGAGAGACAAAAGGAACTAACATGCTGAGTGGCCTTTAATATACTTTTACTACACAGTCATTATTTCAGATGATAAACTAAGACCTGGGGATGGATAGGAAGTGCAGATGAAAGAATTATCAGTCTGACTTTCATGATATAACTTGAAAAACTCACTTCATGACGTTTCAATAAAGTGCACTTTCCCTTACAGCAGTAACCGAAAGGGTGTTGAGGCTAATAACCGCAGAACAAACTGGGGACTGTCAGTGACAAGGATGACAAACAACCTTTAAAAAGGAAATAGCCTATTGTTCTCGCTGGTGTTCTTCACTATCATTTTCTGTTAGTTTTACAGAAGTTTCATGACCACAGAAAAATTCTTCTATGCAAACTAAAAATCATTAAATTTATCTTCAATCTCTTCAGATAAAAAGACAACCATCACATAACACTTAAGTAATTCTACTATTTAGGATGGAATTTTAATGTAAAAATATATATATACATAAGTTACTTTACAATAAAGTCATTATTTTAAAATCTGACCAAATAAAAGGCCTTGCACTTTTGAGAGAAAGACCTTCCCAGGTGGCGCTAGTGGTAAAGAACCTGGCTGCAAGTACAGGAAACATGAGATGAGGGTTCGATCCCTTGTGGGAGGAAATGGCAACCCTCTTCAGTATTCTTGCCTGGAGAATCCTATGGACAGAGGAGCCTGGCTAGCTACAGTCCGTAGGGTTGCAAAGAGTTTGCCCACAAACTTATATCCATATGTATATGGACTAGTGCATACAGTGAATCATAACTTCTGCTACTTGCCTCTTTTAATATCAGGTATTTGGAGATATTCTCATATTATGAGTAGTGTTAACTGTTTTTTTTCCCAATTATTGAAAAATAGTCCGTAATAAAAGTGTATTGTGTTTAAATAACCCATATCATATCTAATGGAACTTTAAAAACAATGCTAAAAGTTCATATGTGTGGTATTATTTATGTACGTGGGCCTAGTAAGCAGCAAAAGTGAAATTTCTGGATCAATAATACATACTTTCTTTTGGTAGAAAGAGTATTAGCAAATTTCTTTTTATACATGTACCCAGCAGTGTTTGCAAATACCTGTCTCAATATATCACACACACTGGTTCATACTGAACTTTAGTTTTTATTGGTAAATAATTTAGTGAAGTTTAACCTATTAATTATATTGGCATTTGTAGTTTAAAGTAATTCTGCTAATATACTTGCTCATCTTTTTTTCCTCCTTGGGGTTTATTTGTCCTTATTAATTAGTAATGAAATAGCTACTCTTTTAACATTTGACCCTTTAAAAAGATTTTTTTATATTTTAAACTTTATTTTAAGATTATTTAAATTTTAATTTTTATGAAATTTAATAAATAAACTTTCTTTTATAAACTTTAATAAACTTTATTCTTGCCTTTGTATGGTTTCAGAAAACCCTTTAGGACAGTATTTCTCAATCAGCTGAATCATGGACTTTATCCCTTGTGAAGTGAAAGAGGAAGAGTAAAGTACATTGTGTAATTGTAAATATTACAACATATTTAGGAAGCAGATGACAGATGCATAATAAAAAGAGTTCTAGATGGGGGATCACAGAGTCCAATTTCTGACCACAGCTGTATTAATAATAATAGGTTTTGTGAACTGAGCTTCATACAGTCATCATATTCCTGATTTTCTCTCTGTTAAAGAAACTAACTCTAGAGCCCACCTACAGTCTCAAGCTGAAGATTAAATCATACGGTAGATTTAAATTTAAGATGTAAAGATGAATGCCAATTTTATATAGTAGACATAAATGTTTAAGTGATTCATTCTTTTTTGTAGTCTAACAAATGAAAAGAATTTTAATATGCTTTGCAATTCTATATTGTATGGGCAGTCAAAGACCTATACATTTTAATGATGATACAGTCACAGAGTTAACATGTATTGGGAGCTTACTGTCTGTCAGTTATTGAAAAAAGTGTTTCACAGATGTTATCTCATTGACCTTGTATGTTCTTTAGACAACTAGTTGAGGTCACACAAGTTAATATATGCCAAAACAAGGATTAAAACCCCAATCATCTGACTGAAGAGCCCACATACTTTTCTGAAAGAAAAATATATATACATATGTAAATGAGTTCTTGGTGAGTACCTAACTTTACATATTCTTTTTAGGACATTTGTACAAACTGAATAACAGTTTTAAATAACCTGATGTTAGAAAGTTATATCTAAATGCATCAGACAAGAAATGAAAATGAGTATATTCTGTATGTGGCAAGTAATAAAATTATTTTGAGATTAAATAAAGCAAATTTTATCCTAAAGACCTGTAAAGTACACAGTACACACACACTGTAAACTATTTCACAGTATTAGTTACCAGTATAAAACAATAAGGTAAAATTTGTGTCGTCACTTTTATCCTTGGGGTAACTAATCATGGATATTTACACATACATATTTGTGCATATGTGTGTATAGCACACATAATTATATGTGTAGGTATCTATATATACATGAACACCTATATTTTCAATCACTGCCTTGTTCATTTACAGAAGTATTAAGCCAGCAGTAGGCTCTACCTGATTCATACGGTGAGTAGGGGCTTCACATGCAGGAGTAAAAATAAATACATATGTACACAGTTTAAAAAGAGAATATGAAATACACAAAGCATATTAAGTACACAATAATGCCAGTGAAAGCTTGAGAGATTAAAACTGAGGTTTCTATACAACTTTTAAAAGAAAATTTCAAGGACATTGCTAAAGATAAAATGCCATTAAAGTTTAGACTTAAGCTATGTAGTCTAATGAACAAAAACACAGGATGAAAGTAAACCTGCTTCATCAAAGATATAAAATAAACTTACCCATATATTTCATAGAAGCTGTGGTAGGAGCTGTGTGTAAAAGACAGATTAAAGTGAGAGAGCCTCAGTATATGTGGATAGCTCTCATGTGGGCAGAGTTAGATCAATATGTAATTTCAAAGGCTACCTAAAAATCTTGGCAGACATCATCTTTACTTGTTTGCACAGCTGACTCAACTCTCTAAGGAGAGGGAAAAAAATCATTTTATGTTCTTATCTATATATATACATACATATGTATGTGCACACATATATCCACACGTGTGCACACATATATCCACACGTGTGCACACATATACATGTTTATGTGTGTATACTTGTACTTCCCTTTGTCTATCTGCCTCAAAATTTTATATGTAAAAGGAAATTTTTTTTTGTCTTTTAAAATTTTTATTTTGTATTGGGGTATAGACCATAAAGAAACAATGTTAATTGTTTGATAGTTTCAGGTGAACAGGGAAAGAACTCAGCCATACAGGTACATGTATCTATTCTCCCCCAAACTCCGCTCCCATCCAGGCTGTCACATAACATTGAGCGAAGTTTCACGTGCTTTACAGTATGTCCTTGTTGGTTATCTGTTTTAAATAAAGCAGTGTGTACATGTGTACATGTCCATCCCAAACTCCCTAACTATCCCTTCCCCCCATTCTCTCCCAGTTTCTCTGTTGGTCTCTTTCTGTTTTGTAAGTACTTTCATTTGTATAATTTATTTTTATGTTCCATATATAAGGAATGTCATATGATATTTGTCCCTCACTGTCTGACTCACTTCACCTATTATGACAATCTTTAGGTCCATCCATGTTGCTGGAAATGACATTATTCACTCTTTTTAATGGCTGAATAATATTCCACTGCATATGTGTACCATTTCTTCTTTGTTCATTCCTCTGTTGATGGACATCTATGTTACTTCCATGTCTTGGCTCTTGCAAGCAGTGCTGCAGTGAACACTGAGGTGCCTGTATCCTTTCAGATCATATTTTTCTCTGGATATATTCCCAGGAGTGGGATTGCAGGGTTATATGGTATCTCCATAGTGCCTGTACCAATTTATATTCCCACCAAAGTATAGGAGGGCTCCCTTCTCTCCACATCCTCTCTGCATTTATGTAACAGAAAATTTTTGTCAGGACAGAGAAGTTAAGGTTCAAATGCTTTAGGCACCCACTTGAGTTTATTTGAATAAATGATTCCAGTTTTGAGGCTGAATGCTGCCAGCTGAAGTTGAGGGTTGTCCTTGTTTGTGTCCATCCATGCACTTCATTAGGAGTAAAGAGGCTTTTTTTTGAGCCAACATATAGCCTCTTTATCTTCCTTATATTGTGCCCATTTATCTGAAGCTCTTGAAGTATATGAAATACACATAATCACTCTATCACTTAGAAGCCCTATTGAAAAGAAATACTAAACTTTTCCCAATGCTCAGTTCAGTTCAGTCGCTCAGTCGTGTCCGACTCTTTGCGACCCCATGAATCACAGCACGCCAGGCCTCCCTGTCCATCACCAACTCCCGAATTCACTCAGACTCACATCGATCGAATCAGTGATGCCATCCAGGCATCTCATCCTCTGTCGTCCCCTTCTTCTCCTGCCCCCAATCCCTCCTAGCATCAGAGTCTTCTCCAATGAGTCAACTCTTCGCATGAGGTGGCCAAAGTACTGGAGTTTCAACTTTAGCATCATTCCTTCCAAAGAGATGCCAGGGCTGATCTCCTTCAGAATGGACTGATTCGATCTCCCTGCAGTCCCAGGGACTCTCAAGAGTCTTCTCCAACACCACAGTTCTAAAGCATTACTTCTTCGGCATGCACCCTTCTTTATGGTCCAACTCTCACATCTGTATATAACTACTGGAAAAACCATAGCTTTGACTAGATGGACCTTTGTTGGCAAAGTAATGTCCCTGCTTTTTAATGTGCTGTGTAGGTTGGTCATAGCTATTCTTCCAAGGAGCAAGTGTCTTTTAATTTCATGGCTGCAGTCACCATCTGCAGTGATTTTGGAGCCCAAGAAAATAAAGTCTGTCATTGTTTTCATTGTTTCCCATCTCTTTGCCATGAAGTGATAGAACCAGGTACCATCATCTTCATTTTTTGAATGTTGAATTTCAAGCCAGCTTTTTTCATTCTCCTCTTTCATCTTCATCAAGAGCCTCTTTAGTTTCTCTTTGCTTTCTGCCATAAAGGTAGTGTCATCTGCATATCTGAAGTAATTGATATTTCTCCTGGCAATATTGATTCCAGTTTGTGATTCATCCAGCCTGTCTTCACATGATGTACCCTGCATAGAAGTTAAATAAACAGGGTGACAGTATACAGCCTTGACATACTCCTTTCCCAATTTGGAATCAGTCTATTTTTCCATCTCTGGTTCTAACTGTTGCTTCTTGACATGCATATAGATTTCTCAGGTACAGAAAGTGGTCTGGTATTCTCATTCTCTTTAAGAATTTTCCAGTTTGTTGTTCAGCAGCTTTAGCATAGTCAATGAAGCAGAAATAGATGATTTTCTGGAATTGTCTTGCTTTTTCTATGATCCAATAGATGTTGTCAATTTGACTCTCATGCCTATGTCTTTTCTAAATCTAGCTTGAACGCCTGGGAGTTCTTGGTTCATGCACCATTGAAGCCTGGCTTGGAGAATTTTGAGCATTACTTTGTTAGTATGTGAAATGAGTGCAACTGTATGGTAGTTTGAACATTCTCTGGCATTGCCTTTCTTTGGGATTGGAATGAAAACTGACCTTTTCCAGTCCTGTGGCCACTGCTGAGTTTTCCACATTTGCTGGCATATTGAGTGCAGCACTTTCACAGCATCATCTTTTATCATTTGAAAGAGCTCAGAGTGGAACTCCATCACCTCCACTAACTTTGTAGTGATGCTTCCTAGGGCCCACTTGACTTCGTATTCCAGGATGTTGGCTCTATGTGCATGATCACACCATCATGGTTATCTGGGTCATGAAGATCTCTTTTGTATAGTTCTTCTGTGTATCCCTGCCACCTCTTCTGAATATCTTCTGCTTCTGTTAGGTCCCTACCACTTATTTCCTTTGTTGTGCCCATCTTTGCATGAAATGTTCCCTTGGTATCTCTAATTTTCTTGAAGAGATCTCTGGTCTTTCGTATTCTGTTGTTTTCCTCTATTTCATGCATTGATCCCTTGGGAAGACTTTCTTATCTCTCCTTGCTATTCTTTGGAACTCTGTATTCAGATGTATGTATCTTTCCTCTTCTTTCCATTCTTCCCTTGGCACTTTATATTCCTTTACAGATTAAGGGTATTACAATGATTTTTCTTTTAAGACCAGGAAATAAATTGTGTGAAGCAAGCAAAATAGCAACATCCAACAGTATTTTTGAAAAATTCACTTTGTATTTGTAATCATTATTTTTTAATTTCCTTTAAAAAATCGTTTTTAATTTTTACAATGTTGTGTTGTTTTCTGCCATACAACAACACGAATCAGTCATATTTATACTTACCTTGCCCTCCTCTATCCTGCTTCTGCAGGTCATCACAGACACCAGACCAGGCTCCCCGTGCTGCACAGCAGCTTCCACCAGCCATCCGTCTGACACCTGATAGTATATATTTGTCGATAGTACTTTCTCATTCATCCCATTCTCTTCCTTCCCCACTTTGTCCTTAAGTCCGTTCTGTACATCTCTGTCTCCATTCCCTCCCTGCAGATAGATTCATCAGTACCATTTTTCTAGATTCTTCTTGTTTTTCTACATGTCTTGCTGAGTGTGCTAAGAAAGAAATCTCCTAGCTGCTTGTTATGTGGGCCTTTTCTTGGGCTTTTGTTTGCAGTGGTGAACCTGGAGGAATGATGTAACATCTCACTCCTGCCCCTAAACCATAGAAGTGTTGTTTACTGCTGGCTGTGAAAGTGATGGATCCCTGAAACTCAGTCTTCCTGAGCTACAGTATAATTTCACTATGTGCCCAACATCCATTTGAGCTTGTTGTACCTCCGTGTGAGACCTGAGGTCCAAGGGAACTGACTTATGCTTTTATAGAATCTTTTGGCTTTGATCCAAGAGTATCATGTGTCTTTTGCCAGCATCCATGTACAGTTTAGATTAATTTTCTGTTTTGTAACTAGGGTCAATTTAAATCCAGGATAAAACAGTTACAATGTGGTAATAATGAACTTTCGGTGCTTTCCATATTAATTTGAATAATCTTTCCAGGGCTACTAATTTTGGCAGAGAAGTATGAGTTATAAGACAATCAACTCACAGATATTATAACCTATCAAAGTTACAAGGTCTTAATTAACATTTGAGTGCTTACTCTATATATTCACTGTGGAAAGAACTAAAGTTCTTTAACTTGTTTAATGCATTAACTTATTTAATCCTCAAAACCACTCTATGATGGTAATATGAGTGCCTTCATTTTACAGATGAGGAAACTAAGAAATGGAGGGGTTAATTAATTTTTATAAGGTCACACAGTAAGTGGTGGGCCTGGAATTCAAACCCCAGGCACTAGAAGCAAGTTTCTATGTATGATATTTGAAGAAAGGAGATAAAGGAATTTTAAATTTATTCATAATAGAAACAAGAACAGCTGTCACAAAACATAAAAACCAAATTGAAGAAAGATTTTTTAAATATTAACCTGAGTTTGCAAATGTCTACCCATAAAAAGGAAAGCAAATCTAAATGTCATTGTCCAACAAGTATAAGTAAAATCTGGGAAGAGAGTAAATAAATGGGTTTGGGCCCCAGCAATTCAAGATATGGTTAATACTCCTTATTTAATCATTCAGATAGCAGAGCAGTCCCATTCAGATGTTAACATGGATCTCTAACCCCCAAAGTCAGGGTTCTTGTTTGTGTGGCAAAGCAGTTCAGTCAGTTGAAGAGAATCTATTTTGTGTAGCCCCAGTTTTGTATGATATATACTTTACATAGCTCTAATGTGTGTGCTCGGAGAAGGCAATGGCATCCCACTCCAGTACTCTTGCCAGGAAGATCCCATGTACGGAGGAGCCTGGTAGGCTGCGGTCCATGGGGTCGCAAAGAGTCAGACATGACTGAGAGACTTCACTTTCACTTTTCACTTTCACCCATTAGAGAAGGAAATGGCAACCCACTTCAGGGTTCTTGCCCGGAGAATCACAGGGACGGGGAGCCTGGTAGGCTGCTGTCTCTGGGGTCGCACAGAGTCAGACACGACTGAAGCAACTTAGCAATGTGTGTGCTAGCAACTCAGAAGTGTGAGACTCTTTGCAACCCCTTGGGGTGCCATGCTTCTCCATCCAGGCTTCTCCATCCATGGATTCTCCAGGCAAGAATACTGGAGTGGGTAGCCATGCCTTCTGTCAGGGGATCCTCCCAATGCAGGGATCAAACCCAGGTCTCCCACATTGCAGGCAGATTCTTTGCCATCTGAGCCACCAGGGAAGAAATGTGTTAGTATAATTGTAGCATTCCAGGAAGCTATCAGGTTAACCAGGCTACTAAAAATGATTACTCACAATACAAAGATCTGTAAAACTTAAGGACCTTCTGCTGCAGGGATCACCAAACCATGAAACATAGGCCAGTACTACTGTACTCTCTGTTTTATAAATAATTGTTTCTTGGAACACAGCCATACCCAATTGTTGGGTACTGTCTATAATTGCTTTTGTGCTCCAGTGACAGAACTAAGTAGGGGTTACTGCCACAGAGGCTGTATGACCTGCAAAGCCTGCAGTATTTCCTGTCTGGGCCTTTACAGAAAAAAGTTTTTAAATTCCTATTTCTCTGCCTTAAACACATTTTCATCAATGACAAATATGTTTTGTATTTAGTGTTTATTGGAATATAGTAGTTTACAATGTTATGTTAGTTTCTGCTATACAACAAAGTGAATCAGTTATACCCACTCTTTTTTAGATTCTTTTCCCATATGGGACATTATAAAATACTGAATAGAATTCTCTGCTGTACAGTAGGTCCTTATTGGTTATCTGTTTATATATAGTAGAGTGTATATGTCAATCCGTCTCCCAATTTATCCCTCCGCCAACTTACCCCTTGGTAACCATAAGTTTGTTATCTTCACATGTAACTCTTATTTGTATTTTTTGTAGATATTAATAAGTTCATTGGTACCCTTTTCTAAATCTACATATTAACAATATCATATGTTATTTAAAAATCTTATTCAGCAGGTATATAAAAGTGAATGAAAAATGCTTCTTTATGTTTAGAAGTGAACTCCTTATTGCCAGATTCATACTGAAATTGAAAAAATGGAGAAAACCATTAGACCATTCAGGTATGACCTAAATCAAATTCTTTATGACTGTACAGTGGAAGTGAGAAATGGATTTAAGGGACTAGATCTGATAGACAGAGTGCCTGATGAACTATGGATGGAGGTTCGTGACATTGTATAGGAGACAGGGTTTAAGACCATCGCCAAGAAAAAGAAATGCAAAAAAGCAAAATAGCTGTCTAAAGAGGCCTTACAAATAGCTGTGAAAAGGAGGGAAGTGAAAAGCAAAGGAGAAAAGGAAAGATATACCCATTTGAATGCAGAGTTCCAAAGAATAGCAAGGAGAGATAAGAAAGCCTTCCTCAATGATCAGTGCAAAGAAACAGAGGGAAAGAATAGAATGAGAAAGACTAGAGATCTCTTTAAGAAAATTAGAGATACCAAGGGAACATTTCATGCAAAGATGGGCTCGATAAAGGACAGAAATGGTATGGATCTAACAGAAGCAGAAGATATTAAGAAGAGGTGGCAAGAATACACAGAAGAACTGTACAAAAGAGATCTTCACAACCAAGATAATCATGATGGTGTGATCACTCATCTAGAGGCAGACATCCTGGAATGCAAAGGCAAGTGGGCCTTAGGAAGCATCACTATGAACAAAGCTAGTGGAGGTAATGGAATTCCAGTTGAGCTATTTCAAATCCTGAAAGATGATGCTGTGAAAGTGCTGCACTCAATATGCCAGCAAATTTGGAAAACTCAGCAGTGGCCACAGGACAAGGCCACAGGAAAAGGTCAGTTTTCATTCCAATCCCAAAAAGGCAATGCCAAAGAATGCTCAAACTACCGCACAGTTGCACTCATCTCACATGCTAGTAAAGTAATGCTCAAACTTCTCCAAGCCAGACATCAGCAATACGTGAACCATGAACTTTCAGATGTTCAAGCTGGATTTAGAAAAGGCAGAGGAACCAGAGGTCAAATTGCAAACATCCACTAGATCATCAAAAAAGCCAGGAGGTCCAGAAAAACATCTATTTCTGCTTTATTGACTGTGCCAAAGCCTTTGACTGTGTGGATCACAATAAACTGTGGAAAATTCTGAAAGAGATGGGCATACCAGACCACCTGACTTGCCCCTTGAGAAACCTGCAGGTTAGGAAGCAACAGTTAGAACTGGACATGGAGCAACAGACTGGTTCCAAATAGGAAAAGGAGTACGTCAAGGCTGTATATGGTCACCCTGCTTATTTAACTTATATGCATAGTACATCATGAGAAATGCTGGGCTGGAGAAAGCTGGAATCAAGATTGCTGGGAGAAATCTCAATAACCTCAGACATGCAGATGACACCACCCTTATGGCAGAAAGTGAAGAAGAACTAAAGAGCCTCTTGATGAAAGTGAAAGAGGAGAGTGAAAAAGTTGGCTTAAAGCTCAACTTTCAGAAAACTAAGATCATGGCACCCTGTCCCATCACTTCATGGCAAATAGATGGAAAAACAGTGGAAACATTGGCTGACTTTATTTTTCTAGGCTCCAAAATCACTGCAGATGATGATTGAGCAATGAAATTAAAAGACACTTACTCTTTGGAAGGAAAGTTATGACCAACCAAGACAGCATATTAACGAGCAGAGACATTACTTTGCCAACAAAGGTCTGTCTAGTCAAGGGTATGGTTTTTCCAGTGGACATGTATGGATATGAAAATTGGGACTATAAAGAAAGCTGAGTGCTGAAGAATTGATGCTTTTGAACTATGGTGTTGGAGAAGACTCTTGAGAGTCCCTTGAACTGCAAGGAGGTCCAGCCAGTCCATCTTAAAGGAGATCAGTCCTGGGTGTTCATTGGAAGGACTGATGTTGAAGCTGGAAACTTCAATATGTTGGCTACCTGATGGGACGAGCTGACTCATTGGAAAAGACCCTGATGCTGGGAGGGATTGGGGGCAGGGAGGAAAGGGGATGACAGAGGATGAATGGTTGGATGACATCACCAACTTGATGGACATGGGTTTGGATGGACTCCGGGAGTTGGTGATGGGCAGGGACACCTGGCATGCTGTGGTTCATGGGGTTGCAAAGAGTTGGACACGACTGAGTGACTGAACTGAACTCTATCATTACTATACTGAACTTTTTTTTTTTCGTTTTCTACAGTGTGACAATTTCAACTAACTGATCATGAATGTTTATTCCATTTATTGATGTCAGTGGTTAAAGGCAGAGATCAAGTTGCTCATTTATAGTTATGTTTAGGGATTTTTTTTCTTCCCCTAGGTTTACATGAATTTTTGCACTTATCTTTTCTCATGTTATACTTTTACTAACTGTTCATGGCCTTTAGTCTACACAGATCTTGAACTATCTATTTATTTTTTTCAACCAGTTTAAGTCTTTCTCAACCAGTTGATTTTAGGCAATTACTATCAAACAAATGTTGAAAGAAATGTATTTGCCATCTTGGCCTTATACGCATATGGTACTTATAGTTTGTTTTTTATTTTTAATTTGGTAAATCTGTTGAATATTTTCTTCATATTTTGCATGCTAAATTATTTTGGATAAACAGACACTTTCTTTTGATCCTAACATAAAGTTGTGTAAAAATTACCTTGATGCAACAGTGTCTTCCAAGGACATGTCTAGGCACTCTCCCAGTGGTCTTCAAACCAAAAAATCCCCAAACTTTAGATGGTTAAGTAGTATAATCTTTAAATCAATATAAAAATACACTGTGAGAAATTAGAGGAGAGAGATGTGCTAGGTTTACAAACAAGAAAGGATGCACGCAGGATGAAGGCCTCACTGTACGTGAATCCTGAGGCACATGATCGAGGAGCAGGTGAGTCTAAAATACTGGAAGTGCTTGGGGTCAAATTCTCCCCTTTTATTGTTGTATTGGAGAGACACAGGAACAAGTATGGCCACAGCTGTAGACAACTAGTGACCTGGTGGACAGCATAGTTTTTATTTTTTACTTGTTACTGACAGCAGAGAAATGGGACACCTCCCTGTGTGCGTGCATGCTAAGTCACTTCAGTTGTGTCTGACTCTTTGCAACCCTATGGACTGTAGCCTGCCACGCTCCTCTCTTCAGGCAAGAATACTGGAGTGGTTGCCATGTCCTCTCCAGGGATCTTCCTGACCCAAGGATCAAACCTGGGTCTCCTGCTTTGCAGGCAGGTTCTTTACCGCTGAATCACCAGGGAAGCCCAGGATACCTCTTTGCCTCCTAGAATCTTAAATGTTTCCTGGCTCATGTTTATTTGGTGTTTCCATCCCTTCTGTTTTCAACAAATACTCTGCATCTGATGAGTCATACTGGCTTCCACCTCAGTTTCATCTGTCCTTGTTATTTGTTCTTTGGTTAGCAGAACTGAATACCCTTTTTAAAAAATTGTACAATTTACACACAGTTCTCTCTCCATATCCATGGGTTCCCCATCCACAGATTAAGCTATGTTTGGAGTTCAGTGTGTACTTGCTGAATCTTGGGATGCAGAGGGTAAACACAGAGATGCAGTTGTACTATGCCATTTTATATAAGGGCCTCGAGCATCCTTGAATTTTGGTATTCATGGAGGTCTGGGCAAATCCCCTGCAAAATACCTAGGGATGACTGTATAACATTATCTTGGTTTCAGGTGTACGATATAGTTATACAGTGTGGTGATCACACCACAATAAGTCTGAAGTGAAGTGAAATTTGCTTAGTCATGTCCAACTCTTTGTAACCCCATGTACTGTAGCGACCAGGCTCCTCTGTCCATGGGATTATCCCGGCAAGAATACCAGAGTGGGTTTCCATGCCCTTCAGGGGATCTTCCCAAGCCATGGATCAAACCCAGGTCTGCATTGCAGGCAGATTCTTTACCGTTTGAGCTACCAAGAAAGACTCTACTATAAGTCTAGTTAATGACTATCACTGTAAATAGTTATAATTTTTTCCTGTGATAAAGACTCTTAAGATTGATTGTCTTAGCAGCTTTCAAATGTACAATACATTATTACTAACTAGAGTCATACATGTTCAAGGCTTATTTTATAACTGAAGGTTTTACTTTTTGACTTCCTTTCCTGACTTCACCTATGCCCACCCCTTGCCTCTGGCAACCATCAATGTATTTTCTGTATTTTTGAGCTTGATTTTTTTTTTTCTTTTTAGATTCTGTATATGAATGAGATCATACCATGTTTGTCTTTCTCTCTTTGATTTATTTCACTTAGCACAAGGTCATCATGGCAATATGTCACTTTTTATGGCTGAATAATAGTCCATTGTGTTTGTCTATCTATCACAATTTCTCTGTCCTTCCATTCCTCAGTGAACACTTAAGTTGTTTCCAGATCTTGGCTTTCATCAGTAATGCTACAACAATATGGGGAATGCATATATCTTTCAAAATTAGTGTTTTTGTTTTCTTCAAAAAATGCCCAGAAGTAGAATTCCTGAATCTTACGATATTTTTAATTTTTGAAGAACTTCCACTGTTTTTCCATGTTGTGTGCTCCAATTTACATTCCCAACAACAATGCACAAGGGTTTCCTTTTCTCCATGTTTTCCAACACTTGCTATTTTTTGTCTTTTTAATGACAGCCATTCTAATAAGTGTGCAGTGGTATCTCATTGTGGTTGTGATTTGCAGTTCAACTACCTGTTATGCCATTTGTATATATTCATTTGAAAAATATCTATTCAGATCTTCCAGTTTTTTAACCAGATGTTTTTTCTATTCGTTAAGAATTTTTTATTCTTTATGTATTTCACATATTAGCCTCTTATCAAATACATGATTTGCAAATATTTTATCCCATTCCATAGTTAGTCTTTTTATTTTATTGGTTTCCTTTTACTCTGCTGAAACTTTTGAATTTGATGTAGACCTATTTGTTTTCCTTTTGTTGCAAAATTTGGGAAAAAAAATCAAGATTGTTGTCAAAGAGCTATGTTTTCTTCCAAGAGTTGTATGGTTTCAGGCCTAACATTCAAGTCTTCAGTGCATTTTGAGTTAATTTTTGTGTATGGTATAAGATGGTCTAGTGTCAGTTATTTAATGCAGCTGTCCAGTTTTTGCACCAGCATTTCTTGAAGAGATTATTCTTTCCCTGTTATATATTCTGAACTACTTTGTTGTAAATTATTGCATAGGTTTAGACCATATATGCATAGGTTTATTTCTGTAGTCTCTTGTCTGTTCTATTAATATGTGTCTGTTTTTATGTTAATAACATCCTGTTTTACTTTGTAATATAGTTTGGAATCAGTGTGTATGATGCCTCCAGCTTTGTTCTTTCTCAAAATTGCTCAAAATTCAGAATTTTTATGGTTCAACAGAAGTTGCACTATTTCAAGTATACAACAAAAGATTTAAGCACATACATTATTTTTCAGATTCATTGCCATTGTAGGTTATTATAAGATATTGAATATAGTTTTCTGTACTATACAGTAGGTCCTTTGTGTTAATTTTATGTATAGCCTCATGTATCTGTTAATCCCAGATTCCCAGTTTTTTCCTCCCTTCTTTCTCCTTTGGTAACCATGAGTTTGTTTTCTCTGTAAGTCTATATTACAGTTCTCTTTCTCTGACTTACTTCTCTTAGTATGATAATCTCTAGGTCCATCCATGTGGCTGCAGATGGAATTATTTCATTCTTTTTGTATGCCTGATTATATATTCTGGTATAAATTGTGCACATTTATATTATCTAGTGTGACCATAATTTTATGCACTTTTGGGGCAAAGCCAAGTGTTCTAGAGGTGTGCCTTGGGTGGCACTTGCAAAAACCAGGGCTCCAGAAAAGGAAAATAGTTCTTTTCTGAAGGATACTGGTGAGGTATAATGAGCCAGAATGAGAGCACAGAGATGGTCTTTGCCAGCTTATGTTCCATAGGCCTCTCAGTTCAGTTCAGTTCAGTTCAGTTCAGTTGCTCAGTCACTCTTTGCGACCCCATGAATCACAGCATGCCAGGCCTCCCTACCAGCACCAACTCCTGGAGTTCACTCAAACTCACGTCCATCAAGTTGATGATGCCATCCAGCCATCTCATCCTCTGTCATCCCCTTCTCCTCCTTCCCCCAATCCCTCCCAGCATCAGAGTCTTTTCAATGAGTCAACTCTTCGCATGAGGTGGCCAAAGTACTGGAGTTTCAGCATCAGTCCTTCCAAAGAACACCTAGGGCTGGTTTAGAATGGACTGGTTGGATCTCCTTGCAGTCCAAGGGACTCTCAAGAGTCCTCCAGCACCACAGTTCAAAAGCATCAATTCTTCGGCACTCAGCTTTCTTCACAGTCCAACTCTCACATCCATACATGACCACTGGAAAAACCATAGCGTTGACTAGATGGACCTTTGTTGGCAGAGTAATATCCCTCTAGATAAATGCTAATCCTGAAGTCTTCCCTGAGATCAAAGCTCCAGATAAGGCAAAGAGGACTTTTCAATAAAAAGAATGGGAGTGTTTCAGTCTGTTGAATGTGCGGTGTCATGGCAGTCTGCCAGGAGCTGTCAGTTCAAATGTGATAGTCACATGAGAGAAACAGAAGCCCCACTGGCCTCTCTAGCCAGGCAATCAAGAGCTATCCCCTGGGAAGCACTCTCCAAATCCAGAGCACCAGATATAAAAATCAAATCACCAAATCTGTGTAAAAGCTCCCTCTGAGAGACTTTGCCAGCAAAAGTCCATCTAGTCAAAGCTATGGTTTTTCCAGTAGTCATGTATGGATGTGAGAGTTGGACTATAAAGAAAGCTGAGTGCTAAAGAATTGATGCTTTTGAACTGTGGTGTTGAGAGAAGATGCTTAAGAGTCCCTTGGACTGCAGGGGATCCAACCAGTCCATCTGAAAGAAAATCAGTCCTGAATATTCATTGGAAGGACTGATGCTGAAGCTGAAATTCCAATACTTTGGCCACCTGATGCAAAGAACTGACTTATTGGAAAAGACCCTGATTCTGTGAGATTGAAAGCGGGAGGAAAAGGGGACAACAGAGGCTGGATGGCATCACCAACTTAAAGGACGTGAGTTTGAGTAAACTCCGGGAGTTGGTGATAGGGAAGCCTGGTGTGCTGCAGTCCATGGGGTTGCAAAGAGTTGGACATGATTGAGTGACTGAATTGAACTAAGAGATACTGATTCTCCTTAGCATTTCAGAGGGAGAATGTGAAATTGGCACCCGCTGGCTGGAGTGAGGCAGAGGGGGAGCATAGCATGGTGTCCAAGGTGGGGCAGGGGAGGTGACCGCTGCCTGCTAGAACAAGGCAGAGACTGTGAAGATGGTGTTGCAACCCTCTCTCCCCAGCAGGTCTGTGTGTGTGTGAAATGAGATGCTGCCACACAGTCTGACATTTTAAGGTTAGCAATTGAGCCTCTTACATATGCATTCTGGGCATGTCTTGTTCTGCTGCTTTTGTACCTGGCCCTGGGGCAGGTGAATCTGCACATATGAGCCCTTTAAGAGTCATTTCTCAGTTTGTTATACCTTTGTGGGTCTTGTGGATGCAAGACCCATTGACTTAGAAAGCTGTATGTTCAGGGGGCTCATCGCTCAGCTGTAGATCTTAAAACTTGGAGTGCCCAATTGTAGAGTCATACTCTTTGCTCCTTAGGAAGCAACTGAGTTTTACAGTTCTTCCTGAATGTTGATAGCTGTGCTAGGTGTTGGGTTTATGGCAAAATTATGTCTCAGCCTCTGCTACCTGCTTATTGTTAGATTTTTCTCATTTGCTCTATGTATCAGTTCAGTTCAGTCACTCAGTCATTTCTGACTCTTTGTGAACCCATGGGCTGTAGCACACCAGGCTCCCATGCCCATCATCAACTCCCAGAGCTTACTCAAACTCACATCCATTGAGTGGATGATACCATCCACCCCTCTCATTCTCTGTCGTCCCCTTCTCCTCCTGCCTTCAGTCTTTCCCAGCATCACAGTCTTTTCCAAGGAATCAGTTCTTCATATTAGGTGGCCAAACTACTGGAGCTTCAGCATCAATCTTTCCAATGAACATTCAGGATGGATTTCTTTAGGACTGACTGGTTTGATATCCTTGCAGTCCAAAGGATTCTCAAGAGGCTTCTCCAACACCACAGTTCAAAAGCATCAATTCTTTGGCACTTAGCTTTATGGTCCAACTCTCACATTCATATATAACTCCTGGAAAAACCATAGCTTTGACTAGATAGACCTTTTCTCTGCCTTTTAATGTGCTGTCTAGGTTGATCATAGCTTTTCTTCCAAGGAGCAAACATCTTTTAAATTTCACAGCTGCAGTCACCATCTGAAGTGATTTTGAAGTCCTCCCAAGATAAAGTTTCTCACTATTTCCATTATTTCCCCATCTATTTGCCATGAAGTAATGGGACCAGATGCCATGATCTTCATGTTTTGAATGTTGAGTTTTAAGCAGCTTTTTCACTCTCTTCTTTCACTTTCATCAAGAGGCTCTTTATTTCCTCTTCGTTTCCTGTCATAAGGGTGCTGTCATCTGCGTATCTAAGATTATTAGTATTTCTCTCAGCAAACTTGATTCCAGCTTGTGCTTCATCCAGCTTGGCATTTCACATGATGTATTCTGCATATAAATTAAATAAGCAGGGTGACAATATAGGCCCTTGACGTACTCCTTTCCCATTTTGGAACCAGTCTGTTGTTCCATGTCCGATTCTAACTGTTGCTTCTTCTTGACTTACATACAGATTTCACAGGAGGCAGGTAAGGTGATCTGGTATTCCTATCAATTGAAGAATTTTCCACAGCTTGTTGTGATCCTCACAGTCAAAGCTTCAGTGTAGTCAAGAAATCAGAAGTAGGTTTTTGTCTGGAACTCTCTTGATTTTTGATGATCCAGCGGATGTTGGCAATTTGATCTCTGGTTCCTCTGCCTTTTCTAAAACCAGCTTGAACATCTGGAAGTTCATGGTTCATGTACTGTTGAAGCCTGGCTTGGAGAATTTTGAGCATTACTTTACTAGCATGTGAGATGAGTGCAACTGTGCAGTAGTTTGAGCATTCTTTGGCATTGCCTTTCTTTGGGATTGGAATGAAAACTGACCTTTTCCAGGCCTGTGGCCACTGCTGAGTTTTCTAAATTTGTGGGCATATTGAGTGCAATACTTTCACAGTGTCATCTTTAGGGTTTGAAATAGCTCAACTGGAAATTCCATCACCTCCACTAACTTTGTTTGTAGTGATGCTTCCTAAGGCCCACTTGACTTCACATCCCAGGATGTCTGGCTCTGGTGCATGATCACACCATCATGGTTGTCTGGGTCATTAAGGTATTTTTTGTATAGTTCTTCTGTGTATTCTTGCCACCTCTTCTTTATCTGTTCTACTTCTGTTAGGTCCATACCATTTTTGCTCTTTTTGAGCCCATCTTTGCATGAAAATTTCCCTTGGTAATTTTCTCTAAGAGATCTCTGATCTTTCCCATTCTGTTGTTTTCCTTTCTTTGCACTGATCCCTTAGGAAGACTGCCTTATCTCTTTTGCTATTCTTTGGAATTCTGCAATCAAATATTTGTGTATCTATCATTTTCTTCTTTGTGTTTAGCTTCTCTTCTTTTCTCAGCTATTTGTAAGGCCTCCTTAGACAACCATTTTGCCTTTTTTCATTTCTTTTTCTTGGGTATGGTCTTGATTCCTGTCTCCTGTACAATGTCACGAACTCCATCCATAGTTCTTCAGCAACTCTATCAGATCCAATCCCTTGAATCTGTTTGTCACTTCCACTATATAATTATAAGGGAATTGATTTAGGTCATACCTGAATGGTCTAGTGGTTTTCCCTTCTTTCTTTTATATGTCTGAACTTTGCAATAAGGAGTTTATGATCTGATCCACAGTCTGCTCCCTGTCTTGTTTTTACTGAGTGTATAGAGCTTCTCCATCTTTGGCTGCAAAGAATATAATCAATCTGATTTAAGTACTGACCATCTGGTGATGTTCATGTGTAGAGTCTTCTCTTGTGTTGTTAGAAGAGTGTGTTTGGTATGACCAGTGCATTCTCTTGGCAAAACTGTTAGCCTTTTTCCTGCTTCGTTTTGTACTCCAAGGCCCAACTTGTCTGTTACTCCAGGTATCTCTTGACTTCCTCCGTTTGCATTCCAGTCCCCTATGATGAAAAGGACATCTTTTTTGAGTGTTAGTTCTAGGAGGTCTTACAGGTCTTCATAGAACCATTGAACTTCAATTTCTTTAGCATTACTAGTTGAGATATATACTTAGATTACTGAGATATTGAATAGCTTGCCTTGGTAATGAACAGAGATCATTCTGTCGTTTTTGGGAATGCACCCAGTTACTCCATTTGTTTAAGGGATTCTTGCCCACAGTATATAATGGTTGTCTGAATTAAATTTGCCTTTTCCAGTCCATTTTAATTCACTGATTTGTAAAATCTTGATTTGCACTCTGGTCATCTCTTGTTTGACCTCTTTCAGTTTGCCTTGATTCATGAACCTAACATTCCTGGTTCCTATGCAATATTGGTTTTTACCGCATCAGACTTTACCTCCATCACCAGTCACATCCACAACTGGGACTTGTTTTTGTTTTGTTCCAACTCTTCATTCTTTCTGAAGTTATTTCTCCACTCTTCTCCAGTAGGATATTGGGCACCGACCAACCTGGAGAGTTCATCTTTCAGTGTTCTATCTTTTTGCCTTTTCATACAGTTCATGGAATTCTCAAGGCATGAATACTGAAGTGGTTTGCCTTTCCCTTTTCCAGTTGATCACATTTTGTCAGAACTCTCCACCATGACCTGTCTGTCTTGGCTGGCCCTACATGTCATGGCTCATATTTTCATTGAATTAGACAAGGCTGTGGTCCATGTGATCAGTTTGATTAGTTTCCTGTGAAAAAGTCAGTCACTGTCTGCATTGCTCTGTGTATAGAAACTCCATAGCTAGTTTTTAGGTGTTTTGTTTTAAGAGGCAATTACTCCATATGTAGCTGTAGATATGGCATGTTGGGGAGAAAGTGATTTTAGAATCTTCCTATGTTGCCATCTGCACCTGGAACCAGAGATAAATATTATTAAAACAGCAAATATAAATGATACAGCAAAATAACACATTTAAGCAAGAAATTATTTGTAGGAGAAATTTCTTAATCATAGTGACTCAGCTGTCTATCAGTTGGTTACACCACTCATACCCCCTACTTATATAAGCATACTACCTGTATGATGGTTTCAGGACCGACTGCAATGGGAAGACAATGAGGGAGGGACTACGCCAAAGCCTTTGACTGTGTGGATCACAATACACTGTGGAAAATCTGAAAGAGATGGGAATACCAGACCACCTGACCTGCCTCTTGAGAAACCTGTATGCAGGTCAGGAAGCAACATTAGAACTGGGTATGAAACAACAGACTGCTTCCAAATAGGAAAAGGAGTACGTCAAGGCTGTATATTGTCACCCTGCTTATTTAACTTATATGCAGAGTACATCATGAGAAACACTGGACTGAAAGAAACACAAGCTGGAATCAAGGTTGCCAGGAGAAATATCAGTAACCTCAGATATGCCCATGACACCACCCTTATGGCAGAAAGTGAAGAGGAACTCAAAAGCCTCTTGATGAAAATGAAAGTGGAGAGTGAAAAAAGTTGGCTTAAAGCTCAACATTCAGAAAACAAAGATCATGGCATCCGGTCCCATCACTTCATGGGAAATAGATGGGGAAACACTGGAAACAGTGTCAGACTTTATTTTTGGGGGCTCCAAAATCACTGCAGATGGTGACTGCAGCCGTGAAATTAAAAGACACTTACTCCTTGAAAGGAAAGTTATGACCAACCTAGATAGTATATTCAAAAGCAGAGACATTACTTTGCCGACTAAGGTCCGTCTAGTCAAGGCTATGGTTTTTCCTATGGTCAGGTATGGATGTGAGAGTTGGACTGTGAAGAAAGCTGAGCACTGAAGAACTGATGCTTTAGAACTGTGGTGTTGGAGAAGACTCTTGAGAGTCTCTTGGACTGCAAGGAGATCCAACCAGTCCATTCTAAGGGAGATCAGTCCTGGGTGTTCATTGGAAGTACTGATGCTAAAGCCAAAACTCCAATACTTTGGCCACCTCATGTGATGAGTTGAGTCATTGGTAAAGACTCTGATGCTGGGAAGGATTGGGAGCAAGAGGAGAAGGGGATGACAGAGGATAAGATGGCTGGATGGCATCACCGACTCAATGGATGTGAGTCTGAGTGAACTCCGGGAGTTGGTGATGGACAGGAAGGCCTGGTGTGCTGCAGTTGATGGGGTCGCAAAGAGTCAGACATGACTGAGCGACTGAACTGAACGGAAAAGTTGCTACTTAATAGTCAATACATATACCTCTCACAATCTTATCAGACCTTTAATTTTAAATGATTATTCAGATATTTTAGTGGAAATATGCAGCATAATATATGTTGATATTTCAAACAAGTTCCAGAAAAGAGAATAATTTTAGAATCTTGCTCTGTAGTCTATATTAAAAGCTGCAGATACTTAACACTTTCTCATTAACCATACTTATTTTAAGATGCTTCCTTCCAGTTCATTTCAGTCATACAGTGGTGTCCAACCCTTTACAACCCCATGGAATGCAGCATGCTGGGTTTCCCCGTCAATCACCAAAACCCAGAGCTTGCACAAAGACAAATCCATTGAATTGATGATGCCATCCAACCAACTCTTCTGCCGTCCCCTTCTCTTCCTGCCTTCAATCTTTCCCAGTGTCAGGGTCTTTTCCAAGGAGTCAGTTCTTCACATCAGGTGGCCAGTCTATAGGAGCTTCAGGATTAGTCTTTCCAGTGAATATTCAGGACTGATTTCCTTTAGGATTGACTGATTTGATCTCCATGCAGTCTAAGAGACTCTCAAGGGTCGTCTCCAACACCACAGTTCAAAAGCATTAATTCTTCATCTCAGCTTTCTTTATGATCCAACTCTCACACCCATACATGACTACTGAAAAAATCATAGCTTTGACTAGATGAACTTTGTGGGAAAAGTAATGACTCTGCTTTTTAATATGCTATCTAGGTTGGTCATAACTTTTTTCCTAAGGAGCAAGTGTCTTTTAGTTTCATGGCTGCAGTCACCATCTGCAGTGATTTTGAAACCCAAGAAAATAAAATCTGACACTCTTTCCCCATCTATTTCCCATGAAATGATGGGACCAGAGGCCATGATCTTAGTTTTATGAATGTTAAGCTTTAGGCCAACATTTTCGCTCTCCTCTTTCACTTTCATCAAAGGCTCTTTAATTCGCCTTCAGTTTCTTCCATAAGGCAGTTGTCATCTGTATATCTGAGATTATTGATATTTCTCCCTGCAATCTAGACTCCAACTTGTGCTTCATCCAGTCCAGCATCTCAAATGATGTACTCTCCATATAAGTTAAATAAGCAGGGTGACAATTAATAGCCTTGACGTACTTCTTTCTGAATTTGGAATCAGTCGATTATTCATGTCCAGTTCTAACTGTTCCTTCTTGACCTGCATACACATTTCTCAGGAGGCCGGTAAGATGGTCTGGTATTCCCATCTGTTTATTATTCACAGCTTGTTGTGATCCAAGAGTCAAAGGCTTTGGTGTAGTCAATAAAGCAGAAGTAGATGTTTTTCTGGAATTGGCTCACTTTCTCTGTGATCCAAAGGATGGTGACAATTTGATCTCTGGTGCCTCTGCCTTTTATAAATCTAGCTTGAACATCTGGAATTTCTTAGTTCACATGGTGTTGATGTCTAATTTGAAGAATTTGAGCATTACCTTGCTAGCGTGTGAGATGAGTGCAATTGTCCGATAATTTGAACATTCTTTCACATTTTCCTTCTTCAGGATTGGAATGAAAACTGACCTTTTTCAGGCCTGTGGCCACTGCTGAGTTTTCCAAATTTGTGGGTATATTGAGTGCAGCACTTTCACAGCATCATCTTTTAGGATTTGAAATACCTCAGTTGGAAACTCATCTCTTCCACTAGCTTTGTTCATAGTGATGCTTCCTAAGGCCCACTTGACTTCACATTCCATGATTTTTGACTCTAGATGCGTTATCACAGCATCATGGTTATCTGGGTCCTGAAGATCTTTTTGTATAGTTCTTCTGTGTATTCTTTCCACCTCTTCTTAATATCTTTTACTTCTATTAGGTCCATACAGTTTCTGTCCTTTGTTGTACCAGTTTTTGCATGAAATGTTCCCTTGGCTTCTCTAATTTTCTTGAAGAGATCTCTAGTCTTTCATACTGTGTTGTTTTCCTCTATTTCTTTGCATTGATCACTGAGGAAGGCTTTCTTATCTGTCTTTGCTATTCTTTGGAGCTCTGCATTCAGATGTATCATCCTTTTCCTCTTTGCCTTTCACTTCTTTTCTTTTCTCAGCTATCTGTAAGGCCTCCTCAGACAACCATTTTGGCTTTTTGCATTTCTTTTTGGTGAATGATTTTGATTACCACCTCTAGTACAATGTCATGACCTCCATCCATAGTTCTTCAAGCACTCTAGCAGGTCTAATCCTTTGAATCTGTTTGTCACTTCTACTGTATAATTGTAAGGAATTTGATTTAGGCCATATGGAATGTTCTAGTGGTTTCCCCTAGTTTCTTCAATTTAAGTCTGAATTTTGTAATAAAGAGTTTATGATTGGAGCCACAGTCAGCTCCCAGTCTTCTCTTGCTGACAATATAGAGCTTCTCCATCTTTGGCTGCAAAGAATATAATCAGTCTGATTATGGTATTGACCATCTGGTGATGTCTATGTGTGGAGTCATGTCTTGTGTTGTTGGAAGAGTGTGTTTGCTATGACTAGTGCCTATTCTTGGCAAAACCACTGAAAGATGTTTCCTTAGATGTCTCCAATAACTAAATTATCTTCTTTAATGCTTGGAAAGTGGGGTTTGTAAAACTATCTTCCACTAATTACCTATCCTGTCATATATAGCACCATCTTTCCATAATGACCATAGTCCTCACCTATGTAGATTGAATGTAGTGTTAGGGCAGAACAGTAGCTGTAGCCTTGACTTCTGGACCCTAGGTCGGTCTAAGTTCAGTTCTCTCCTCCACTCTGGCCTCATTTATGCTTCTATTACTGTTTAGACACTCATTCTTTTCCAGAAATAAGCCCTTGTCTTTGTATTCTCCCTTGCTCCTGCTTATCCCTCTCAAGACATCCTCCAGAAAAGAAATCTTTACCTGCAATAAATATGAATATTTGTCATGAATACTGTCAAACAGGTCAAAGAACTCCTTCCATAAGATTTAGAGAGTCAAGTTACTATTGCTTCACCCTCTACACTGCCAAGCTGATTGGCTCTATGACCATCTGAAAATAGCATTTTCAGATTTCACAGAGCAAACGACAAAGCTCAGTGAAATGCTGCTGCTGTTGCTAAGTTGCTTCAGTCATGTCTGACTCTGTGTGAACCCATAGATGGCAGCCCACAGGCTCCTCCATCCCTAGGATTCTCCAGGCAGGAATACTGGAGTGGGTTGCCATGTCCTTCTCCAATGCATGCATGCATACCAGGTTGCTTTAGTCGTGTCCGACTCTGTGTGACCCTACAGACAGCAGCCCACTAGGCTTCTCTGTCCACAGGATTCTCTAGGCAAGAATACTGGAGTGGGTTGCCATTTCCTTCTGCTAAGTGAAATATTTATAGTAGCAAATTTTCAAGCACAGTGAACTTTCCTCTCATAGCAGTATGCTTGTATAGCTTCACTCTCTTAAATCATTCTGTAATAAATCTACCTAATACCAAGAACAAGACAAATAAAACTTATACAGGTAGTCTAATTTCACTGTGATTTAAATGAGGGCATGTTTGCTTCCTTGTAACTAGTAAATACTTCGGTATCCTGCCAAACTACAGATTCTGATTCAGTAGGTCAAAGAATAAAGGGATGGAGCCAAAGCAAAAACAATAACCAGTTGTGGATGTGACTGGTGATAGAAGCAAGGTCTGATGCTGTAAAGAGCATATTGCATAGGAAACTGGAATGTCAGGTCCATGAATCAAGGCAAACTGGAAGTGGTCAAACAGGATGGCAAGAGTAAATGTCAACATTCTAGGAATCAGCGAACTAAAATGGACTGGAATGGGTGAATTTAACTCCGATGACCATTACGTCTACTACTGCAGGCAGGAATCCCCCAGAAGAAATGGAGTAGCCATCATGCTCAACAAAGAGCCTGAAATGCAGTACTTGGATGCAATCTCAAAAATGACAGAATGATCTCTGTTCGTCTCCAAGGCAAACCATTCAATATCACAGTAATCCAAGTCTATGCCCCAACCAGTAATGCTGAAGAAGCTGAAGTTGAACACTTTTATGAAGACCTACAAGACCTTTTAGAAATAACACCCCCAAAGATGTCCTTTTCATTATAGGGGACTGGAATGCAAAAGTAGAAAGTCAAGAAACACCTGGAGTAACAGGCAAATTTGGCCTTGGAATGTGGAATGAAGCAGGGCAAAGACTAATAGAGTTTTGCCAAGAAAATGCACTGGTCACAGCAAACACCCTCTTCCAACAACACAAGAGAAGACTCTACACATGGACATCACCAGATGGTCAACACTGAAATCAGACTGATTATATTCCTTGCAGCCAAAGATGGAGAAGCTCTATACTGGCAACAAAAACAAGAACAGGAGCTGACTGTAGCTCAGATCATGAACTCCTTATTGCCAAATTCAAACTTAAATTGAAGAAAGTAGGGAAAACCACTAGACCATTCAGGTATGACCTAAATCAAATCCCTTATGATTATACAGTGGAAGTGAGAAATAGATTTAAGGGCCTAGATCTGATAGATAGAGTGCCTGATGAACTATGGAATGAGGTTCGTGACATTGTACAGGAGACAGGGATCAAGACCATCCCCATGAAAAAGAAATGCAAAAAAGCAAAATGGCTGCCTGAGGAGGCCTTACAAATAGCTGTGAAAAGAAGAGAGGCGAAAAGCAAACGAGAAAAGGAAAGATACAAGCATCTGAATGCAGTGTTCCAGAGAATAGCAAGAAGAGATAAGAAAGCCTTCTTCAACAATCAATACAAAGAAATAGAGGAAAAGAACAGAGTGGGAAAGACTAGAGGTCTCTTCAAGAAAATTAGAGATACCAAGGGAACATTTCATGCAAAGATGGGCTCGATAAAGGACAGAAATGGTATGGACCTAACAGAAGCAGAAGATATTAAGAAGAGGTGGCAAGAATACACAGAAGAACTGTACAAAAAAGATCTTCACGATCCAGATAATCACAATGGTGTGATCACTCACCTGGAGCCAGACATCCTGGAATGTGAAGTCAAGTGGGCCTTAGAAAGCATCGCTACAAACAAACCTAGTGGAGGTGATGGAATTCCAGATGAGCTATTTCAAATCCTGAAAAATGATGCTGTGAAAGTGCTGCACTCAATATGCCAGCAAATTTGGAAAACTCAGCAGTGGCCACAGGACTGGAAAAAGGTCAGTTTTCATTCCAATCCCAAAGAAAGGCAATGCCAAAGAATGCTCAAACTACCACACAATTGCACTCATCTCACATGCTAATAAAGTGATGCTCAAAATTCTCCAAGCCAGGCTTCAGCAATACATGAACCATGAACTTCCTGATGTTCAAGCTGGTTTTAGAAAAGGCAGAGGAACCAGAGGTCAAATTGCCAACATCCTCTGGATCATGGAAAAAGCAAGAGAATCCAGAAAAACATCTATTTCTGCTTTATTGACTATGCCAAAGCCTTTGACTGTGTGGATCACAATACACTGTGGAAAATCTGAAAGAGATGGGAATACCAGACCACCTGACCTGCCTCTTGAGAAACCTATCTGCAGGTCAGGAACCAACAGTTAGAACTGGACATGGAACAACAGACTGGTTCCAAATAGGAAAAGGAGTATGTCAAGGCTGTATATTGTCACCCTGCTTATTTAACTTATATGCAGAGTACATCATGAAAAACGCTGGACTGGAAGAAACACAAGCTGGAATCAAGGTTGCCAGGAGAAATATCAGTAACCTCAGATATGCCCATGACACCACCCTTATGGCAGAAAGTGAAGAGGAACTCAAAAGCCTCTTGATGAAAGTGAAAGTGGAGAGTGAAGAAGTTGGTTTAAAGCTCAACATTCAGAAAACAAAGATCATGGCATCTGGTCCCATCACTTCATGGGAAATAGATGGGGAAACACTGGAAACAGTGTCAGACTTTTTTTTTTTTTTGGCTCCAAAATCACTGCAGATGGTGACTGCAGCCATGAAATTAGAAGACGCTTACTTCTTGGAAGAAAAGTTATGCCAACCTAGATAGTATATTCAAAAGCAGAGACATTACTTTGCCAACTAAGGTCCATCTAGTCAGGGCTATGGCTTTTCCAGTGGTCATGTTGGTGTGAGAGTTGGACTGTGAAGAAAGCTGAGCGCTGAAGAACTGATGCTTTAGAACTGTGGTGTTGGAGAAGACTCTTGAGAGTCTCTTGGACTGCAAGGAGATCCAACCAGTCCATTCTGAAGGAGGTCAGCCCTGGGATTTCTTTGGAAGGAATGATGCTAAAGCTGAAACTCCAGTATTTGGCCACCTCCTGCGAAGAGTTGATTCATTGGAAAAGACTCTGATGCTGGGAGGGATTGGGGGCAGGAGGAGAAGGGGATGACAGAGGATGAGATGGCTGAATGGCATCACGGACTCGATGAACATGAGTCTGAGTGAACTCTGGGAGTTGGTGATGGACAGGGAGGGCTGGCCTGCTGGGATTCATGGAGTCGCAAAGAGTCAGACACGACTGAGCGACTGAACTGAACTGAGGATAGAACCTGAGATTCTGCATTTTTAAGAAGTTCACAGGTGATGCTGAGGCACCTGACACAGATTTCACAAAAATGAAATAAACAGGAGTTTAAACTGTTTATCCTTGGCTATGTCACTCATGAAGGAACCAGCACTTCATGAGTGTACAGAATGGAGCATTTCCAAACTATGTGCACATAAGCTTACTAGCATCTGAGAACAGTTGGAAAAAGAGAATAAGAGTTAATATGTAGAAAGAAATTCAAATAGGGTCAATAATAGCTAATATATAATTATAGTAGTAATATCAAATATCATTCAAATCATACACATTCAAAACTAAATGAAAAGCAAATAATTTTTCTACTAAAGGAAGTTTTTATTTTCACAAATATTTAATAATGCAGCTACCTTTGAGCCAAGATAGCAGAGTATGGCTGTATTTTTTTGATACCAGTATTTGGTACTAATTCATCTTTAGTTCCTTAACTAGCTGTAAATAACTCAGAAAAACAAATATAGGTTATTCTGTTAGTATACGCAGGAAATCATAATGAATAGTGATTAAGTGGAGCGGTTATTTATAGTTGTAGGTGACCATGAAGAGGCAGACAGAGAGAAAGCAGCCACAGTGTCTCTAATACATTGAACTTCAACCAGAAACACTGAACTGACGGAAGACACCTGCAACAAACTCCAGCTAGAAAGATACTCTGTAATTCAGACCAGACATTGATACTGGGTTAATAAGATCAACAGATCATCACACATGTAAAAATCTACATATAGCTATGTTTTCCCCTAAGATGACACCCCCCTTTAACCTCTTTTTCTGAGTACTGAAAGATCTACACATTTTCTTTTCTGTAAGCCTCAACCCATTTTAAGATGCTACAGATTCTCCAGTTTATGTTAACCCCTTTTCAGATGATACAGGTTTTCAAACTTTAAGTTTTAAACACCTGTTTTTGGGGGTGATTTAACAATGTTGAATAAAACCTTGCGTCTTTAAAATATGGGGCAATTTTTCAATGAAAAAAAGCAGACTAATCCATCCATGTGTACAATTATACTTGCTCTGGGGCAATTAAGTCAACATGAAACATACTCCCTGAAGTGCCGAACTCCCGCCTCAGCACACGCGTATGGAAGCACACGTACACACATCCCAACTCACTTGTCATATAAAAATAACTGTCTCCCATTTTTAAAACAAAATATTATACTTTCTACTAGGTATTTTTAATGTATTTCATTTATCTTTATGTATGGATTGTTTTTCCTTTGTAAATTTAAAGAATTTAAAGAAAATATGGTAAGTAATGATAAAAAATAGAATATAGAGTACTATGGGCTCATAAGTCAAAACCTTTCTCCCCGCCTACTGATGCAGAAAACATGAGGGGCAAGTTCCATCCCTGGGTCAGGAAGACCCTCTGGAGAAGGGCATGGCAACCCACTGCAGTATTCTTGCCTGGAGAATCCCATGGACAGAGGAGCCGGGTGAGCTGCAGTCCATAGGGCTGGCTGAGTCAGAAATGACTGAAGAGACTTAGCACACAAATAATATGAGGTGCATTTCTGTTTGAAGATTTAAAATTGGAGGCATTGATTGGTTATACAGTTCTATCTACCCTTAGGTGGGTATGCAATTTTTATTCAGTTCTTCTGAACTGTTTCTGCTTTACATCATTCAACCCTATTTCGTTTAAGACTTAAAGAAATACCCTTTATATTCTTCCTAAATCAATGTGCCCACAGGTATCTAATGTCGTGAAAGTAGACTCAGTATCAGAAGACAGATGGCCAGGATCTCACACGTTGTTTTGTCAAAGTTTTACTTTCTTTTAGGTTTGATGAATTCGTTAACAAAAGAAACCACTCCTCGCTCACAGATAAACAATTTCAATTTTTATGGATAATTATTTGAGTTAATTTCAATATACAGTCATTTTAAAAAATGAAATACAAGCAATGAAGTAGTCACAGCTTATACATCACCAGATTGGGCCTATCTATATCCAGACTTGAGCAGCACTGAGAAGTCCCTCCTTAATCTGGAGCCCCAAAAGGGAAAGGGTCCTGGAAAGTACATCCACCCCATGGGTGAGACTTCAGATTGAAGTTATGGGATCTCCTATTTATAATCCCAGGCCGCCTCACACAAACTGATAACATCATCAGTTTGCTTGCAAAATTGCAGTTTTGGTTTTTAATTTTTACAATGCTGTTTGTTTCACGTCGTGACTCATCAGTATTTCTTAGAACCCCTAGGGGGCTCATAAGGCCTTCAGGGGGTTAGATTCCAAGATCCACTCTCTTTCTCATATAAAATACTGTCTGACTGATAGGGCTTACAGGCAGGCACAGAATTCAGGCAGTGTCCAGGCAGGTCAGAAACCTGCTCTCCTACTCCTGAAGCCTGAACTACATTTTGTTCATTTTAATTTCTCTAACACATCCCCATATTTTAGGAAGATACTTTTTCTATTCCCAGGAAATGAAGGGATATTGCATCAGTATGTTTTGAAGATCTTCAAGATTTTTCCAAAGATCCTTCCAAATTGGTGTTATCTCGGTTTGCAGTTTTTGGTATTTATTTACCCTGGCAACTGACATGACAAGATTATTCCTGATTTTAGTATCTAAACAAACCAGTTACTAATAATTTATCCTATAAAACACAAGGCAGAATATGGTCCATCGTCCCCTTCTATGGGGAGCGTTTTTAGGAGGACTCGTGGTCTCCACCATAAGTGAGCTTCGGCTTAAGAAAGCAGGACTACCTAGCAATACATCTTCTGGTAAAAAGGAAAGGTCTTTCATAATCTAGAATTTAAGTTCTGCACCTTTAAAGCATGACCAGCTATCTTTTTATTTCCTTATCCCCCAACTGGCTCAAAAATTAGTTAAGGAAAAAGTTGTAAAGATTGAATTTAGAAATAGTATTTCAAAAGAACATATTAGATTCATTCATACAGAAAGAAAAATTCAGATAGAACAATTAGAAAACTAGAATAAATGTTGTGTGACACATCAGGAACTAGACAAAGTACAAGATTTTTAAGGAACATCTTTTAATGTTCAAAACCAGTCTTTCCGAGGTGACAATGAAAGCAAGAAATTTTACAACAAATAACTATGAATGCACATTCTACAGCTAGTAATCTTCCACACAATAATTTCTGTATTATTGTTTACATCTCTCAGTACTAGCACAGCATTCTGAAGGTGCCAAGCATAAGTTGTCTGCAACTGAGTAGAAAGATGAAAATTTGCTCAGATTTCTAGAAGAGCTGTAGAACATGGAAGATAGCAAAGTTCTTAAACATGTCCAAATGCATAACCATTGACAAAAATATAAGCCCATATTGTTATAAATACTATGGTTATAATGCCTTGCTGATGCTGTACAAAGGATTCCATAGAGAAAAAAACTTGAGAAATGTATAATAAATGGTTCATAGGCCAGTCATTTAGTTTATGTTTTCAAATATCTTTCAAAATATTTGCTCTGCAGAGGCAATGTACTGATAGTACTGGGTCTGTGTTTTGCAGGGACACTGATGAGGGTAGTGATGTTTTCCTTTTGATGAGGAAGGCTGGTTCAGGGTCCAGGATTTGTGTAGAATGACCATCTCTCTGCTGAATTTAGCATTGGGAATAAATCGGTGAATCAGTAACAAATGAAAATTAAGTGGGTCACGCTCAAGCCACATCTGTAGAAACTGAAGTCCATTCCATTGTGAACATGTTGAATTTTTTAAAGTGCTGTTTTTTTGATTGAAGTGTGAATTTTAATGATGTCTTAATAATCCTTTTGAAATGTGCTGCTGCTTATGGGTGGTGGGTGGGAGGGAGTGTCACCAGTTCTTGAACTGTAAGATAAGGTGTGTTTTGCAAAAATAAAGCACGAAAATCTTGACTTTTGTAAGGTGATATTAAGAAAGATCCTGACATAGCTGGTGTATAAAGGTAGAAACTCTTTTGCTCCCTGGAAAGAAGAAAGATAAGGTACATATCAGAAATTCATGGAAAAATAGTTCAGACTCTATATTAAATTCTCTATATTAAAGATGTTATATTTTCTAGAAATCAGCCCAATTTCTCCATCTGTAGAGAAAATTTCTCTGATGTACTTCATGGATAAGGCAGTTATTTTCCCATTCCAGGGTTCATGGAAGGCTCCTTCCCAACTCTCAAGAGCTGCACACAGTCAGACAAGGAGGGTCACTCATTAAATCCGCTCTGCATGAGCATTTCCACTCCTTGCTGTCCCTTCAGACCATCCTCCGTTTAGTGGTGTATGTCCTGCTACTTTTTTTTTCAATCAGAAATACTGATTTATTGTGTGTCTGTTTTATTCATTTTTCTTGCAAAAAAAAAAAAATCCAACTCAGAACATTTCAGATATTTAAGAGTTCTGTACATCAGGTCTGTGTTTGAACTTGCAACTTAAGTTAAATGGAAATAGGACACTGGCAAAGTTCACAGGGTAGGATACCAAAGTCTGTTTTTTGGTAAGCTGTCAAAAGTGAAATTGTCTTAGCTTTTCTCATAAAATAATTGATTGTCAGAAAAGAAACAAGAATGAAGTTGATGTCAGCCTGCTGGTTTGTGTTACAAAGCATAAAGCAGTGGTTCTTATAGATATGATATATTACAGCTGAAGAATAAAATTAACACACTGTCAAATTAACATAGTCTTATGGCATCATACATCTCTAAGAAGTTTGCCAGAATTTTCTTCCTTAAGTCTTTTTTTTTATGTTTTTGCTTTTTATTTTTTATATTTTAAATATCTTACAATTTTATGTGTCATTTATACCTTAATAAAGCTGAAAAATATATATATACATGACAAAAATAATTTAGAATGACAAAAATGTAGATTATCTCTTTTGGACACAAACTCCCTTCAGGGTCTAGGGTAGCTCTCTCTAACCCAGGCTTCTTCTCTTTGTCTCCTATTTGTCAGTTTGTCTATTTTTTTTTTTTTGACCATTTAAATTTTTTTTTTTTTTTACTTTATTCTACGTTACAATACTGTATTGGTTTTCCATACATTGACATGAATCAGCCACAGGTGTACATGATGTCCCAATGCCAAAGCCCCCTCCCACCTCCCACCCCATCTCATCTCTCTGGATCATCCCGTGCACCAGCCCCAAGCATCCTGTATCCTATATTGAACATAGACTGGCGCTTCGTTTCTTACATGATACTTTTGAAAAGACTGTTGGCTCTTTCTCTTTGTGATCTATTGAATAAATCCACACCTTCACTCTCCCATCTTTACTTTATGCCCTCTGCACAGCATTTCCTTATTTTTCAGTTGTTTGTAAATCTTCCCAAAGGCATAATTAATTACAGTATTCAACATGAGGCCTGTTTAAGGACATCTATATCTGTGATTCTTCTAAATCTAGTAAATCAAGTAATCAACCTAGAAAATTTTTCTTCTCTATTTGTAAAGAAAAAAGACAGTATAAGTAAGTAAGCAGTTAGTTTACTTATAACAGAAGTTTAAGCCAAACCAATGTACTTGTTGATAAAGACACTCTGGAGAGTTTTCAGTCTTTCACTTTCAGCTGCATTGCTCTGCTGAATCGCTCAGTTGTGTCCCACTCATTGTGACCACATAGACTCTAGCCCTCCAGGCTCCTCTCTCCATGGGGATTCTCCAGGCAAGAATACTCAAGTGGATTGCCATGTCCTCCTCCAGGGGATCTTCCCGACCCAGGAATCAATCCAGGGTCTCCTGCATTGCAGGCGGATTCTTTACCTGCTGAGCTACCAGGGAAGCCCAAGCTATGTAGAAACCCAAGATGCTGGATATTCAGGGCTCATTAAGCATTGATGAAATAGGTTATATAATTTTAATAGCGAATAATACCCCAAAATTTACAACTACTATAGTTCATTTTGAAAAGCTTATTTTCCCACTAGAACAAGTTTTTGTTTTAACTTGGCTTTTCAATAGATGACATTTTGGTCTATTATATAAATGATCATATGAATTACTGTGTTTAAACATAACTGGTTACTGGATTGATGACAGGTTTTAAAGGTGATGCCATATTTCCTTTATTATAACATGAATATTAGCATTTTGAATACATTGTGTCCAAGTAGAGTGTAGGCAGAATTGTTCAGTCTCCTTTTAAGGATATATATATAGGCAGAAAGCATCAAAACAAAACATCGAGTTGCCTTCCTCAGTCTAAGCTTTCAGTCTCACGAACACACACAAAAAAATTGGTCCAAAAGGCCAGTTTGTTTTTAAATCTTCAATTTAACTGATTCACACTTTGAAAATAGTTTTATACTGTTAAAATTTAGTTTTCTGTAATGTCTTCAAAAAACAGAATGGATGCTGATAGATCCATGGCTACTGGAAAATCATAAATTTTTATTAGGGATTAGCTATGAAATTCATGTAAAATAGCATGATTTGAGCACATTGAGTCAATAATTGTCGGTGGCAGCTCCAGAATTTCTATGCAGGGCATTTTACTGTCAGTAGTCTGATTGAAAGTGGAATAAGAAGACTTGTTTTAAAATTGTAATTTGTTTTCTTCACAGCAATTTGCTGCTGCTGTTGTTCACTTGATAAATTATGTCCAACTCTTTGCAACCCCATGAACTGGAGCATGCCAGGCTACCCAGTGCTTCACTATCTCCCTGAGTTTGCTCAAACTCATGTCCATTGAATCAGTGATGCCATCTAGCCATCTCATCCTCTGTCACCCTCTTTTCTTCATTCCCTCAATCTTTTCCAGTGAGTCGCCTCTTCACATCAGGTGGCCCAAAGTATTGGAGCTTCAGCATCAGTCCTTGCTTTAATTTAGATTTCATATATATATATATATATATATATATTTTTTTTTTTTCCTTCTTGTTCTTCTTCCGAGCTTCCCTGGTGGCTTAGATGGTAAAGAATCTGCCTGCAATGCAGGAGACCTGGGTTCAATCCCTGGGCCAGGAAGGTCCTTTGGAGAAGGGAATGGCAGCCCATTCCAGTATTCTTGCCTGGAGAAATCCACAGACAGAGGAGTCTGGCAAGCTACAGTTCATGAGGTGGAAAATGGTAGGACGTTACCAAGTGACTTTCACTTCACTTCATTTTTCTCTTTGATATCCCAGGGAAGAAACGGCAGATAGAACCTATGGGTTAGTGGAGAATCCACTCCCCTCAGGCCATACCAATGCCACCTATGATTATTAAAGAAAGGCTTCCATTTAGAGAAAAAGGGTCTGGCAAATACTCCTCTATGTACAAGGGGACAAGGGTACTAATATTTAAAACACAGAGGCCTGAACCACCTCTTTAGTTTTGCTAAAACTCATCCATCCATATTTATCTGATTTTTCCTTTACACTCTAATTATTTGGTTTTAGTGAGTTCAACATTATCTTTATTCTATTTTTCTTATACTCATTTAATTCTAGCTCCTGAATTATAATCATTCATCAGGGCTTCCACATGGAACATCTAGGGTACATGTCATGATTTTGGACAGCATGTCTATATGCAGCAGCTCTGTTTTTACATTAATACACGTAAGTGAGTGAAGTCGCTCAGTCGTGTCTGACTCTGCGACCCCATGGACTGTAGCCTACCAGGCTCCTCCCTCCATGGGATTCTCCAGGCAAGAGTACTAGAGTGGACTGCCATTTCCTTCTCCAGGGGATCTTCCTGACCCAGGGATCAAACCTGGGTCTCCCACATTCCAGGCAGATGCTTTAACCTCTGAGCCACCAGGGAAGCTCATTGAATACACTGTTTGCATTTTAAAATAGCATATTTTTATCTGATTTTATCTCTACCATTTATTGACTCTTTAATTCTCATTATTTTATAGCTTATCTAATTTTACTTTTTATTTTCCTTTATAAATTTCAGTCTCCCCAAATAGTTGCCATTTTCAGTTTCACATAATATTTCCTAGTCAGATATATTAAATTATTTGTAATTTAAAAAATAACTATCTAGAAATAATTAAGAAATAAAAATTGAGTACATGTATAGCTTTTGTGCAGCATTCTAACTTTTCAAAGGTGACACCTTCACAGTTTAGCCCATTTCCTCCCAGAATAAAGATGAAATATAGTAATCTGTTTAATACTGATAAGCCTAAGTATCCATTCAGTCTTCATTTTAACTTGTTTTAAAGTTTCAAGGATATATTAAAAATGATAGTTGACTAGACATGTTCATTAATATTTGAAGCCTAGTTTATAACTGTCTTGATAAAATGAAAACAAGTAATATTTAGTGTTACTGAAGTCATATATGGTTTCTATTATATACTTACTTAATTTACTCTCTTTGATCTGCATGCACAATATGAAATCATAAAAGCAATAAACATCACCACACCAACACTGAGCAAGACGATTTCTACGAGGCCAAGGAGGTTTATTTTCCCAGTCACTTGATTTCTGAACATTTCCGCCTTCTCATCACCAATGGTACCAGTCTGTAATCAAGTTAATAAATAGTGTTATTTGAATAGATTTGAGAGCAGAATACTCAAAACTCTCCACTTATGTGTATCACTTTTATCGAAACAGCACACAGATGTCAGTCTGTTGGAATTCTCTTTGCATGTCAAAGAAGACAGTAAATGCCCAGGCAGAATATTTAGAGAGAAAGAGATAATATTCCTCCCTTTAAACATGTTATCCACTGCTATTGAATATACTGATTTCATTGATCAGTATAGCAGTCTTACTGAAATATTCTCCAGTTTCCCAAAGGTTGCCTCTTAGTAACAGAGAGAAATGGCAAAGCTCAACTGTTTCTATCCTCTGAAGGCTTATGCACTGCATTTCCTAATTCTGTGGTTTGTTGGTTCCATGATTGATATTAAAAATATCTTGTCAGGTACTAGATAGACTGCCTACGTCTACTCTAATTTGCCCATTATAAGCTTGGGTGGTTTTATTAGCACTACAAGGCTCATACTGAGCTATCTGGAATTTAATATTTTCATGACTCTTTCCTAACACATGTACTATCTCAAGAAAAATTATCTAATAAATGCATTATGAAGTATTTTTATTTTCATAAAAGTTAGACTTAAGTCTACCATAATCCTGATACTTCTGTATGACTTGCTTTAAAAAATAATTAACTATATAATTAATAATATATAAACTCACCCATAAGTACAATGGAAAGACAAGTTCAAATACTGTGTGTGTGTGTGTGTATATATATATATTTAATTTTCAAACATCAAAAACTTTTTCTGTATATTAAGAAGCTTACTGTTTTTAGTGACTAATAGGTAAAAATACTAACCTCATTAAGCCAAAGAATAGGGACAATATAGTTGTGCTTCAGATTCTTTAATGCTCTGTAATAAACATTGAAAATAAGTATGAAAATATATACTAATATGCTATACACATATAACAGATATTAGTAATTACTAGTGAAAATAAATGTTCAGAAACTAGTTGCTTTTACAACCTGGTTAAGTCACTTGCTTTGTTTTCCCTGTAATGAAGCATTTAAATTTTAATAGTGCTGTTTCTCAGGTATCTTTACTACATACACATCTGTCTAATACAGATTTTTTTAAAATATTTATTTATGTTTGGCTGCACTGGGTTTTGGTTGCTGTACATGGGCCTTCTCTCGTTGTGGCAAGCAGGGGCTACTCTGTAGTTGCTCTGCATGGGCCTCTCATTGGAGTGGCTTCTCTTGTTATGGAGCATAGGCTCCAGGAGCACAGGCTTCAGTAGCTGCTGCATATGGGCTCAGTAGTTGCGACTCGAGAGCTCCAGAGCACAGGCTCAGTTGTTGTGGTGCACGGGGTTAGTTTCAGAGGCATGTCGGATCTTCCCGTACCAGGTATCAAACCAGTGTCCCTTGCAGTGCAAGGTGGACTCTCAAGCACTGAACCATAGGAAAGCCATCTGATACAGGTTTTTACATTAGAATTTTTCTATGTATGTATTTCCCCTTTCAACAAATTATACCCAGGAAACTAAAATATGAATGCTGAAACTATTGTCATAAAAATAATTGGACAGTTAGCAAAGAGAGAAATACCAGAAATACTCATTCCAAAATATGGGTAGGTACCATTTCACTACACATTAGATGTAATTCTAAATTACAAATGACAGTTATAAGCATTTAATAATTATTTAATGACATTAAGCCAAACAGAAGTTGAAATTTTATTTCCATCTCCTTTGATAGATATACCCCACATCTTACAAGAAAATTTGAAAAATCAAAATGAAACTTGTTTAAGAAACTCACTCAATTTTTCTTGCTGGCTTGACCAGTATGTTGATCTGCAGCCGTTTTGCAAACCGTAAAGTAAATCCAGTTATCTAAAAAGAGAACAAACTAATTACCAACTTATTTGAAAAACATTCTTTTATAATATCCAGACCTTATTTTTGTTATGTATAGCCTAAAAGGTGAAAGTGTACTACTTGAACCTGTGAAATCTGTTATTTATTAATTGGACTTAATCAGACATATTAAATATTACACATGTATCTTTCCACAATTACATTTTATGAGTATATGCATGTGTGTATAAAGATATATCCTTGCCCAACCTAATGTCAAGGTTTAGTTAGATTTGTGACGTTTACTTGAATTATTTTGGGGAATTAGTAACGACATCAACAGTAGTGAAATCTAAAGCTCATTTGACAAAATATATCCTGGAATTTAAATATGTACTCAGTCAGAATCCATGCATCATCAGTATAATTATAATGTTACTTCTGTCATCATTTAAAATAAGACTACTGAAGTCCTGATATTTCATTTATCTGTTGAAAAGGGGAATATTAATATAAATGAAAAATTGAATCTGTTAAACTATAGGGACTTAATAGATTTTTCTTGACACTAAGAAATATATTTGATCTTACCTCAAATGTATGTATACCCATAAAAAAATGTTAATCCTTCATAATCTACAGGGTCCCTTCATATATATAAGCAATATTTGCAGTTAAGTATAAAGTACATTTGAAAGAGTAACATGTAAAATCATTTTAATCCAAATAGAATGATTTTCATTATTCCTGACCTTTGCTGAAAAACTAAAATTATCTTGACATTTCATAAGCAACAACAGGAAGAAATCACTGTAATTTTCCTTGAAGTAAAAATAAGTAATTTATTAAGAATATAGTACAATAAATGTGACTAAATGTGATTGATAGAAAGGAGATAATTTTTTCTTCATTTTTAAAAAACAAATCCGATCAATAAAGTATTTGCTTACAGGTTCAACATCTAAGTACGTGCTATGTTCTTCTTCATTTGGACTTAAGCCTTCAATAGGTTCTGCAAGTTGAGGACTTCCATGTAGAAAATGAGGAAGTGAAATGTAGACAGGTTTTCCTGAAAGCAAGTTTTAAGAGACAATTGGGGTAAATCATTTTCTTCATTTCATATACCACTTAGGAAAGATTTCCTTGAAAACAGAGGTCTTTAATTTAAAAAAAGAAATGCAAATTTGGCTTTGAAATCTTATCAGGGGATGAAAGGGAGGGAAAATTATTATATCTGACCACTTTTGAACAAAAATAAAATGTAAACTTCTATATCATCCTACTGACTATTTAGTTAATGTCTGTGGTTCATCCCTTAGGTGTTTATTTTCACCTTAGGTGTTTTCAGTATGTAAAGCTTAGCTACTGAACACAAAGTTACAACCATATACCTCCATGTTTCAGGCTGTAAAATGTCTTTGGACTGAGAATTTATTTAAAGAGGCTTTTCTTTCTTTATTCTCACCCACTCTAACATGAAGAAGGTAAGCAAAATAAGATACACTCCAGATGCCATGTTTGAACCAATTTTTGTTTCAGACACATCCTAAAATATACTGATTTTATTTACAGATTCTTGGGTAGAAGAAAAATGTCAGATGGACAAGTTGGGATGCTCAAAGTATTCTGCAAACTATTTTCATTTTACCCTACATCTAAAAGGAGCACAGCCATTCTGCACAGCAAAAGAAATGGTCAGAAATGAAAACGTTATCTGTGGGTGGGAGAAAATACTTCCAAAACACATATCCCATAAGTGATTAACATCCAAAATATACAAGAATTCACGCAACTCAAAAAAATAAATAAACCAATTTAAAAATAAGCAAAAGACCTAAAGAGACATTTTCCAAGTAGCATGGGAAGTATCAAAAGCATGATTATACCTAACAGAAACTAAGTTTTGAAACACGAAAACAACTGAGACCCTGAAAGCAAGACAAACATCAAAACAAAAATATCTTACCATCACTCTTACTTTCTGCCCTTATTGCTTTCTCACTTTATATTTCTGGTGGAAAGGAATCCTGGGTGAAGTTTATATTTTAAAGGATAATGCAAATTATGCCATAGATTGTGACACTGAGAACTTGTACTCACCTTCTTTGCATTTGCCAATGTCTAGCACACCATATAAGGTACAATTTTTTGAGATGATATTTTCTGTGCAGAAACAGTGGTTGTCTGGATTTTGAAGTGGAGATGCAAAAGCCAAGGATGGAAGAACAAATCTATACACAGGGATTCCTTTCAGATTCATTTCAGCTCCAAACACAGCATAGATAGACCTAGATACAGATAAGAAAAAGCTTCATTCTGGGAACCTAAACTTTGTTGTGGAGATTTCGTTTTTTTCTTATATTTAAATTTATACTATTGTTGCCTTAAATTAGAAAAATCAGATATAATTTTATTAGAATCCTTTGAGGAAAAAAAAACTTGCAAAATTTTAAGACACACTAGAACTTAATACTTGAGTACGAGCTATTCTTACCTTTGTTTTCAAATGCTTCTGAGAATAATTTTTGCTTGTGAATTACTGTGGAGTATTTACAATTAAGGCATTCCTCACAGTTAGTTTCCTTTATAGATTAAATATTTGCTAATCCCCAGATGACTATTTGAATAAATGCTGTTCTTTTCAATTTTACAGATAAGGAAAAAGATTCAGAGATACTATGCTTGCTTTACCAAACAGTGTTAAGAAACCAGGTGAGCATTCAAAGATACAGGTGTAGGCGCCAACGCTTGTGTGGTAGCTACTGGGCCCCGTCAATTTGAAAACATGCTGTATTGCCGGTGGGGCACATGAACATAGTTTTGTGATTGTGTTATCCTCTTCTTTACAAAGACTGGGCATACCTTTCTAGACTTGACTGTTATCACTCTTACTGCTAATTTAGTAAAAGAATGAAAAAGTAGTTCTTACTTAAAAATAACAAAAAGAAACTGATTTGCATTATATACAACATCCTTCTACATCAAATTTTAAAGACTCATAAGTACATTGTGTGTGTGTGTGTGTGTGTGTGTGTGTGTGTGTGTGTGTATTGGTGGCTCAGCTGTGTCTAACTCTGCAACCCCATGGACTGTAGCCCACCATGGTCCTCTGTCCATGGGATTCTCTAGGCAAGAATACTGGAGTGGTTTGCCATTACCTTCTCCAGGGCATAAATACATCATGAATTTCACATTGTATTTATTCTTATCAGGAAAAACGTCCCTAGAAGTATTTTATTTTTCTCAAATAACATGATTAATAAGCATGAGTTTCTTGGTCTGTGTTTTATCATTTAGAGAAAGAATTCTGACTTGGAGAAATACATCATTGTCTTTCTCTTACCTGCAAATATCAGAGGAGAAAAATCGCAGTATCCTCGTCTTCTCAACAAAAGGTGGAAATGAGGCTGCATCTGTTTAAAAATCAAATCAGTGGCAAGGGATTAGATGGAAAGGGTGGGTCTTAGACAAATCTAGAAATCTTGATTCCAGCATGGTTAAGAGAAATGTAATGCAAACTGTATATATAAAATTAAAATTCTCCAGTAACTACATTTTAAAGATGAAAAAAAATGTATCAAGTATATGTTGCTTAACCCCATATATCAAAAATACCATCATTTTTTTAACATATAAAAATTAACAAAAATCTGAAAATCCGGTGTTTATACTTAGAGTATTTCAGTTTGTACTAGCTGCGTTTCAAGTGCTGCTGAATTGTGACATGTGGCTAGCAGCCACCATATCTAATAAGTCTGTATACTATACATAGTCATTGGCATTCTGTTTCATATTAAATTTTCCCATTCCATAAAAATAGATGAAAGCTTTTAAAAATGTCAAAATCATGTTGTTAAAACTGTGATTTTATGTTTTTAAATCTTCCACCTATCAGTAGAGTAGCAATTTTTTAATCTTGAGATTCCTTTAAAACTCATTTTTGTAAATGTTATTCATACTTTTAATAGTGATCCATTCACCTACCCTTATGGCTGATCAATATTTTTCAAATCACTAAACAATTTCACACAAATGGTTGGAAAGTGTACACATCAAACTAAAAAAATAAAAATAAAAAAATAAAAAAAAAAAAAAGGGCATTTTCTGAACTTAGTATATCTTTACTATGGTTGTGCGCCATAGTACACACTGGGTGTAAGAAAAAATAGCTAGATGATTCCTCCATTTGCTCCACAAATGAATATCACCAAACATGAGCCACCACTGAACGTGTTTGTTCAAAACAGTAAGACCTATCCTTCAGTTATGAATATCACACTCTTTTTCTGGTAACTGCTCTGACCTTGTGATTTTATTACATTTCACTCACATTCTTGTGATAGGTGAAATATAACAGAGGATCTCAGTGAACCTGATAGAGACATTGAGAGAATGGGATGCTGAAGATTAAATTCCCCAAATAGGTCCCCGAATGGGCCTTGCCGACAACTGTTGTCCCAACACCTTAGCCATTAAAGGAAAAGAGTACATTGAAAATCTTTAAAAACCATCGGAAATATCATTGAAGATTATGTTGTAATGACACTAGTAACTTCCAAGGGCCATGACCATACCACAGCTGATGCTAGCAGGGCTCGCTTTTTTTAATAAATTTAAATATAAATAAATATTTTCATTTTATGTCTTTAAACTTAATGAAGATGGTAGAAGTACTTCTAAATCATGATTTAAAAATCACCTTGGATCCATTTACATTTCATTAGTCTCTTTTTCTCGGAGAAGGCAATGGCACCCCACTCCAGCACTCTTGCCTGGAAAATCCATGGACGGAGGAGCCTGGTGGGCTGCAGTCCATGGGGTCACTAAGAGTCGGACACAACTGAGCGACTTCACTTTCACTTTTCACTTTCATGCATTGGAGAAGGAAATGGCAACCCACTCCAGTGTTCTTGCCTGGAGAATCCCAGGGACGGGGGAGCCTGGTGGGCGGCCATCTATGGGGTCGCACAGAGTCGGGCAGGACTGAAGCGACTTAGCAGCAGCAGCAGCAGCAGTCTCTTTTTCTAGTGCTGTGACCAAGAATCTGCCATCGGAGTCCCTAGTCTATCCAATCAACCTTTGCTCCTAGTTTGTTTTACTGTTATTTTCTTCTTAGATACTTTGAATTTCATGCCTGATTCTATGTATATGTTACTGTCATTAATGGATCCTCTTATTACTGTTTTAAAACTGCTCTATTTTTTGTTTTAGACTAAGATTTAAATATATTTTAAGCCCATAAACAATAGTTTACCTGTTTAGGAGAAGCACAGTATATTTCTCTCTTAAGGACTGAAGTGTATGCTTATAAAATTAAAGTTAGTGGTACTAGGACAGTTGACTATTTGCAGAAATGAACTACTTGGAAAGGATTTTTTACCCATCACCCTGACTCAAAGTGTTGCAAAGCAAATTCAGCAGTGGTTTTACTGTTTGTTTGTTTGTTTTTAACAGAGTGTAAACAAAATTAAATAAACCTGTGAAACTCAGCAATACCTTTGTGAAAATGAGTGTTCTCTATGTTTCCTTATTTTCTTTTATGCACTTTATGTATAAGTTTTTTTCTTCATAGTGTTACATTCTTCCAAAGTGTTGCCTTATCAACTTAATACACATAATATTCTGCTTCTGCTTCTTAGTAGCTGAAAGATCACCTTTGATTTTAAATATTTTATTTCTATTACTTTTTAAAATTTTAATACTTAAACTCATAGGCATATGTGTACTTTGCTTTTCTTTAAGGAGAATAATAAACTGGATCTATCACTCTCTGACTCTAAAGTCCTGGTACCTTCTTTCTTCCCAGCTCTAATTCACAATGTCATTTTTGCATATTTCTCATGGTTAGTGCAGATGCAACTATGTGTTATTGTTGTTGTTTTCCTTCTCATTTTAATCATCTCATTCAAAATCTGTGTTCAGCCTTGAACTTCTCTGATTCTGCCTCATATTGAAACCTCCACTTGGACACAAGGTTTACTTTTGTATTTATCTTGATTTTTTTAATTCTTTTAAGTTTTAAACCTTTCAGTTCAGTTTTGTCCGACTCTTTGTGATCCCATGGACTGCAGCATGCCAGACTTCCCTATCCATCACCAACTCCCAGAGCTTGCTCAAACTTGTGTCCATTGAGCTGGTGATGCCATCCAACCATCTCATCCTTAGCCGTCCGCTTCTCCTCCTCCCTTCAAACTTTCCCAGCATCAGGATCTTTTCTAAGGAGTCAGTTCTTTGCATCAGGTGGTCAAAGTATTGGAGTTTCATCTTCAGCATCAGTCCTTCCAATGAATATTCAGGCCTGATTTCCTTTAGGATTGACTGGTTTGATCTCCTTGCAGTCCGTGGGACTCTCAAAAAGAGTCTACTCCGACACCAGAGTTCAAAAGTATCAATTCTGCGCTCAGCTTTCTTGGTCCAACTCTCACATTCATACATGACTAATGGAAAAACCATAGGTTTGACTAGACGGATCTTTGTCAGCAAAGTAATGTCTCTGCTTTTTAATATGCTGTCTAGGTTTGTCATAGCTTATATAGTATTTTCAAAACATGCAAACAGTAACTGCTACTCTAAAATATTCTTCCCCCTTACTTCTGTGGCCAGGAAGGGAGTTCCCTTGAGTAAAGCTTTTATGAAGCAACATTTCCCAAGGAATGTAGTAAAGGCTTATCTTCAATGGTTAATCTTCAGAAATACCATCACATTAGACTTATATTTAATAAGCCTATATATAAGTATAGTGGAGAGGGTGGTGGCAGTCCACTCTGGTGCTCTTGCCTGGAGAATCCCATGGACGGAGGAGCCTGGTGGGCTACAGTCCCTGGGGTGTCTAAGAGTTGGACACGACTCAGTGACTTCATTTTCACTTTTCACTTTTCACTTTATGCATTGGAGAAGGAAATGGCAACCCATTCCAGTGTTCTTTCCTGGAGAATCCCAGGGACGGGGGAGCCTGGTGGGCTGCCATCAATGGGGTCGCACAGAGTCGGACACGATTGAAGCAACTTAGCAGCAGCAGCAGCAGCATAAATATAGAGACTCTGAATTATGTTGTAGGGATACAAAGATAAGTAAATGCATATCCTCAACTCCCAGAACATTGTAGACATGATGGAGGATTTGTGGGAGAAAGAAGGTTTCACTGTGATATTACCACAAAACAGATGTCCTTACCTGTACCATTAATCAGGTCACAATAACTTGACCAATAGGAGAGATTCCTTAGGAATTAAAAAAGAAAAAGAAAATGATCAGTCTCATTTCAGGAGCACCTTCTCACATTACATTGACTATTATGAGTCAGTATTTCTCCAGAAATAATAACAATTGATTAGATGTGACAGGTGCTAAGTTTAAGAAATATTCTTTGTCATTTGGTTTATGTATTGTTTGAAGCCGGCATCTTGTTGAGATAAAGGAAGTGCTTGATAACACTAAGTAGCTGGATTATAAAATAAAAGCTGCCAAAATTTGGTAGTTAGGAACAACTTGGAAAAGATAAAATTCTGCAAAAAGAAAATTTAAAAACACATATCAGACATTTAGATGTCTCCTTCAAGAAAGTTTTTGTTGTTGTTGTTCCAATGGGAGAAGTGGAGTATTTCATATTATGTTGAAGTGTCCAGCTGAGTAGGAGGAAGATACTAAATGGTTAACTGATATAAACTCATTATGAGAGAAAAGAGTAGAATGTGGAAGAGGAAAGAGATGTTTGATTAATAGAGATTTAGAAACATGTAGAAAATCAATATTCATTTTTCCTCTCAACTCTTGCATGAGCTGGCATTAAAGTAGGATGAAGTTTGTTAATTTATATTCTGGTATCTACATAAAATATATATGTGTGTATATTTATATCTGGAAATAATGAAAACAAGAGTAGTCATAGTTTCTTTGTATAGTCAACCACTTTTTGGTGATGGAGAAATGGGTTTGTCAGTCTAACATACCATCCAGTAAGATGTCAAGGCAAGCTATTGCTTTTTTAAACAGAATAAGCTGTCAGTCATGCTCAAACAGTTAAGTTAACCTTATCATAATCTTAAGTAAAGTCGCTCAGTCGTGTCTGACTCTTTGTGACCCTGTGAACTGTAGTCTACCAGACTCCGCCTTTCTTGGGATTCTCCAGGCAAGAATACTGGACTGGGTTGCCATTTCCTTCTCCAGGGGAACTTCCCAACCCAGGGATCGAACCCAGGTCTCCCTCATTATGGGCAGATGCTTTAACCTCTGAGCCACCACGGTAGCCCATAACTCTCCTCAAAAACTCTGGTAATATTGAGATGGAAGAAATTCTCACTTTCCTCAATATACAGAGATGTGATTTCCCTAAAATGAACATTTAGAAGTGTTTGTTTTCCTCCATGAGAATTTTCAAAATGATAAAGGACTATGAACTCTAGATGAAAAGTCTACGTGAGCGAGTATTTAACTGTTTTAGGCAATTTTTAGGGACAAACTCAGTGTGAAGTAATGGTTACTTAATCATAAAAATATTTCATCTCCTGATTTATTCTTTGTCAGGAACTACTGATCTTAAAACTCTAATTTCAACTTTGAGGAGAAAAGTCCCCCCCCCCCCTGCTATTTATTGGGCTTCTTTGTATTTTAGATATATGACAGATTAGGTGTGCTGCACACAAACAGGCAGGAACTTGGGAGAAATAGGAAATCATGGGTATGTGAGCATATCTCACTCTACTACTACTTCATAGAAGGTGTACACTTTATTTTCAGGTTTAATATGTCAGTTTTGGAACAGGAAATAATATTCCATTTTTTGCATTGATAATGTTTTTAAAAGCTGAATTATTAATATAGAAAATTATTTCAGGAAAAATTTTAAGAGACAAGACATGAAAATGTTCACATGGATTCATTGAACGTTCATCTTTATAGGTTCATTTAGTTGCCGGAAGCCACCACAGGCGATCCCACCCATGACAAGGTCATGTGGAGGAGAACTGTTAAGCAAGGCTTCAGGACTCAACGGGCTTCCTAGGCTACCCCAAAACTAGAATCTGTCTGTTTTACTGTTTCATGACTTTCACCAGCTCCTCTGACATTAACAGGAGGCTATCCCTGACCACCTTTCTCTAGAGAAAATCAACTTAGGGCTCTAGCTAATAAGTCTCTTGGACATGAGAGGAATATTTCAACTCAAACCCCCTCTGTTAGCATTCTAGCTTTCTTGGCAGGTATATCCAGACTCTTGCAGCTACGCATATGATTATTTACAGCCTCCCAACTGTGAGAGGCACAAGAAGCCTAAAACATAGAGCCTTTCAAAGAGTTAAAAGTTATTAGAGTAGTGCTGGTGTAGGATTTCATTATTGGGCCAGTGCTTGTTGCTAAGTTCCCATATCTCTTATCCACTGTGCACCTGGGAGTGCATTAGTTAACATAGTTGGAATGTAAGAAAAACAAATGTAGCCTTGAATTTAACCACATCAGACCTTTAAGATAACTGGTTCTTTCTTGTAACTCACTGCACCTTTACTCCGTGAGAAATGTAACTTGTTTAATACTTTCTGAGGCTGACATAGATTAGAAATAAAAAGAAAAAACATTTCAAGGGAAAATAAGTTTTCTGGTTGAGCAACCTTTATCAAAAGAGGGTCATAAAATGTCCACAGGCCTCCAAGGCCAGAAGATAATGTACACAACATCGTTTGTGGGAAAGGTATGCAGAAAAAAATCCTGGTTTCGATAAAGACAAAACAGATGTAATGTTTGAGTTGACTCTGTATGACTTGGCATCTTTCACTGCCCTCTATGTATAAGACAAGGTATAAAAGTACCTTTTAAAAATAAAGCCATTGGGCCTCGCTCACCAAAGCAGCTTGGTCTCCCTGTGTCAATCATTCTCTCCCTCTCCCTCCCTCTCTTTTTCAGGCCGATTCCTTGGAACAAAGAGGCTCCCTGTGTTCATTTATCTGCCCCGGTTTCTAAGACCTGAACGGGAAGACGTTCTGCGTCTTCACTCCCTCGGGAGACCGGGAGGGCACCTGTGGCCTCAGTGAACAGGACAAACTTCTTGTCTGGGAGTTTTATTGGCTTCCTGTGTAAACCAAGGAATATCAGCCTCTTTCTCTCCTCTGTTTTCTCCAACATTCTTTCCTCATCTCTCTCTAAATCAATCGCTGATGCTGTTTTTCCTTCAGGTTCCCCTGGATCCTGTGGGGGCTGGACCCCGGCATTTAATCGTCTCCCTGGAATGAATGATGTGTTTTGAAATGCTCAGTTAAAAAAGAAACAGATGTCTGTATTCCTACTTGCTAGATGATGAGTTGATATATTGATTTTCCTCATTTTCATTTGCATTATGTCATGTTGTGTGTATGATAATACCAGTTATATAGCAGAGAGAGTAGTCCCTTTAGATTTCTTTATGTAAGAGAACTTGTTCATAAAGGTGAACCCTCCAGTGGGGCTGATGCTCAGCAAAAATGCACTAGTGTGACCAGTCATCACAACTAAAGGATTAATGCCTGGTAGACCTAGAGAGTTTCTAGGGCTGAGATACAAACAGCTCTGTCACACAGGTTGTGCCTGTGTCTTACCAGCCAGTAAATAAGTTTTTGCCTGCCTTAGAGTATCCTAGTGACACACAATTTGCCTGGATACTTACTTTTTGCCTTTGTATGTGTCAATTATGGCGACTTTGCTTATGTCGTCCTTTCCATTGAAAACTTTGTAAATTCCATCTGCAGTATTATTGTACTGAAGAGATAAAAGAAAAAATTACTTTTACAACAAACCATACTTTCCAAGTTATTAAAATATGTACTTATCTCACATTTTCAGTGGTTGTTCATAATTATTTTATACGATTTTAAATATACATGCCATCATTTCAAAATTATTGGTCTTTAATATTTTAAAAAACAGAATACAAAAGGTTACTAAAAACAAGTGCTAGATGCCAAGACAAAGTAAGGTAACATGCCAAAGCTGTCATGATCAAATTCTAGCACTCCTTGTTTTATTTAATCCAGAAAGGCCATTTTGATCACTGCTCTTGATATATTGAGGTGAGAGGAGAGTGAACAAAATCTATGAGAAAAATGACCAGTTTCTAGACATTGTCTCACATGTTATGACCTCTAAGTAGTTACTAAGATGAAGTGCACAAAATTAAAAGCAATTAGCCAAGGAAATAAATAAGAATATGTGAATGAAATAATAGTAACTGAATTTATCTCCCTTAAGGCTTTCTGTATTCATATTTGATTGGTATATGAACTTGCAACCCTAAAAACCACCTAAAGTAAAATAACAATGAACTGCAAAATATAATTAATATCTCATATAGTGCCAAAGGGAATCACAGTAAAACTTTCCATGCAATAGTCACCCTGTCCTATTTGTAATTCAGAACATTCTGCCATAACTAAGTACATCACCAAATTCAATTTTATCTCCAAACTGCCATTTCATGAGTTTGTAGATAGAAGTTCTTATCAGCTCTGAGCGCTGCACTCACTCACAGCTCTTACCAACTAAATCTGAGAGAATACAACATGCTGATGTGTCAATCTTGTGTACAATATAAGGTGACTTTTAAATTTACACTCAGACAATTTTTTAAGAATGATATGATGAATACAATTAACAAAATAAAATACAGCTTAAACTTGTTTTTTTTGACAGGAAACCAAAACCAAAAACAGTATTCAAACTCTTAGCACCTTATAACCTAATTTTAGACAATTGCATATTTATCTAGGAGTGGAAACTTAAATGGCCACTTCTTAAACTTAATTGTTAAATTCAGATAAGTAAATTTTCCCAACTAGGAAAGCTAAATCCATGTGAGGTAGAGATTTTTAAAAACTTAAAGTATAAAATAAAGGTGGTTATTTCTGGCAATAGGAAAAAAAAAAAAAAAAACTTAACGTATGTATTCCGAGATCCAGAATAGGGTTTAACATACTGAATGATAAACTTATGAATTGCCAATGTGATTATATATATCCAGTTAAAGTCTAACAGTATCAACATTTATAATTGTTACTCACAGGATAAAACACACCAACTGTAGTAGTAATAGGATATGGAACCAAATTCAAGAATGGATCCTTATAGCCCCACAATAGTTCTTTCAAAGTTCTGTTTTGAAACATGGAAGATTTGGACTTTTTGATAAGTGAATTGAGTATTCCTTGAACAAATGAATTTGGATAGAGATGTGGTGCAGCCTGAAAAAAAAAAAATCATGGTCTAAGACACCAACTGCAATATCACTTTCTTAACAAATAAATATAAATAGAAGAATTAAACTGAATAAAACAATTTCCAGCTATCTTTAAAATGGCTGCCAAATCTAGCCAGGACGAAAAGTATATTATTTCTTCATCTCTTAATGGTTACATTTCTCTGTGGTTGTGTGGGCCACAGGAAGAAGAGTTTCATAGTTAAGTCCTACTTTTTGACAAATTTTACGTATTTATTTCATTGGTGATTTATTTTGGCTGTGCCGAGTCTTCACTGCTGGGCGCGCTTCTCTCTGGTTGCCTTGAGCAGGGCCAGTCTCTAACTGCGGTGCGCGGGCTTCTCCTGGTGGTGGCCTCTCCTGGTGCAGAGCATGGGCTCTAGGGTGGGCAGACTTCAGTAGCGGAGGCAAGTGGGCTCAGCAGGGGCGGCTCCCCAGCTCTGGAACACATGCTCAGTAGCTGCGGTGCGCCGGCTTAGCTGCTCTGAGGCATGTGGGGTGTTCCTGGACCGGGGACTGAACTCACGTGTCCTGCATTATCAGGCAGATTCTTTATCACTGAGCCTCGAGGGAAGCCCCATAAATCCTTTTAAAATGATACACTCTAAATGGTCTTCTCATCAGTCTTCAGTTGATCAGTCTATGATCTTGTCATCTTTTCAAATGATCGTAATTCAAAATGATAGCATAAGAAAGCATTTTTATAAAAATGAAAAAAGATATTTAATTGTAGTTTTAATTGTGAGATTATTTACAGTTGGATTCTATAGGATTTCAAAACCAGTAATTTTGCGGTTTGTCTACTCACTGCTACAGCCAGGTTGAGAATGGTGAACGTGTCCTCCTCAGTTCCCACTGACAGCGAGGGTTCAAAGACGGCGCCATTGGGCTGCAGGAAAGAGACCGTGTGGGTCTCAGGGTCCTGGGTTATATTTTCCTTGGCTAGATAACGAACTCTGAAAAACAGGAGGAGCTAAAACTCAAAACAGTTGTTTCAAATGAATGTCATTCATTCACGCAACAAATAATTTTAAGTACATAGACTGTGTCAGAAATTATGCTAAACAAGTAGACCAAAAGGATAAGCAAGCCGATGCTGAGTCTGTAGCAAATTAGAGAAGGAAGGTCTTAGATGTACATACGAGGGGAGAAGGGATACATGTTATTATAGGAGGTTATACAGATTCTGTGAGAAGACAGACTAGGTACAAACCCAGGCTTAGAGTGGTGATGGTGGGGATAATGGACAGGATACAATTTCATGTACGTGGTTTGAGTGACAGAAAAATTTAATTTGGTAAAATATGGTAGAACATATAGGATAAGTAAGGACATGGTATACTTTTAGAAATAACACGTTTCAGTGTGGTTGGTTTACAGTGTCTGAGTAAGGGGAGTGCTAGAAAACAAAGCCACTGAAATGAGCAGGATTTCAAAGACTAAAGGGTGGCATTCTACATTCAGATGTTCACCTTTTATCTAGAGGGTGAGGGGGAAATACCGAAGTTGAAGCAGGGGACTATTATGAGCCCATTTTTTTATATTAGAAGGACTGTTCAAAGTAGACAGCCTTTCCATCACTGGCTTGGCTATAATTTTCATTATTTTAATGAAAGTTAAAGATAACTAACAATGTATTTCCACATATCAATTCCTCTCCAACCCTACCCCATGTATGTAATAGTTACTAGTTCTGAGCTCCTGGCTCTAATCTCTAGGCAGAGTACCAAATACTTTTTAGGAATACATATACATAGTGTACCTATACATAGGGATACATATACATATACATAGTGAAGGGTAATATCATGGGAAAAAATATTTTATACATACAAGATATTTACTGAGATGGAATAAGGTGTACATTATTCACTGCTCTATCATATATCCAAATGTTTCTAACATGTGACCTTCTAATAGTTATCTGTTGTTATCTAAGAGAAAGATTGAAACAACATGGGACTGAAATGGAAAAAACAAAACCAACCAGAAAAACCTGACCTGATTTCAATCAAGTATAACAAAAATGTAGGTTCCTATGCCATAGGTATTCTGAGTATTTTGTATCCCCAAGCAGTGTCTGGTACCTGGGTAAGTTCTTGGTAAATAGTTTTGAATGAAGAAATTATTTTTTACATTCTTTAAAAAGAGAATTCACAAAAATATGGAAATAAATATTATTTCTAATACAAGTTCATTAAGCTTTTTATTGTTTATTCTCCTTGGAGTACTGTAGACATACAAAGAATATAAGTATCTGAGACACCATCCTGGAGAATCTATTACCAGTCAGTTACTCTTTTATATTAGATAATTATATGTTAAAATTATATTACATATTCATATTTTAAATTAAAATACTTTAATTTTCAGGAACATTTATATTTACATAATTGAAATAATAGCAATGTAAATAAATGAAAGTAACTGAAGGTCACTCATTGGTGTCTGTTTGTGACTCCATAGATTATACAGTCCATGGAATTTTTCAGGCCAGAATACTGGAGTGGGTACCCTTTCCCTTCTCCAGGGTATCTTCCCAACCCAGGGATCGAACCCAGGTCTCGTGCATTGCAGGTGGCTTCTTTCCAGCTGAGCCACAATTGTGACCCAAATTGTAGTTTACTTAGTTGTACTTACATGATACCAGCAGATGGCACTCACTAACAGGAAAAAATCCTTCAAACTGAGGTCTGTGTTTAGAATGTACTTTTAAAAAGAGATTATAAATACTCAAGGTTTTGTTTAAAAATTAAGATATATACAGGTTTTACAGAGTGTTGGTTAATAAGGTCAAAGGGAGGTAATTGCTTCATATTTTGTTTTCCATGTACTCCTGCCAAAGCAAAGTAATTAAGTTTATGTTCAATCTGAGAATATTCTGAAGGAGTTACCAGGTCTTCATAGAGATGGTATACATAATTAACATCTCAATCCAGGAACTTTCATGCTTTGACTCATGTCGCACCCTGTCAAAGTTTCATTAAGCTCACTTCAGCAGCTAAAAGGCAAATAAACCTGTGTGGTTCTGTTGATGAGGGACATCCTCTTCCACTTCCAATTTGAACTGAATTCAGGGTGTAATTGACAGGAAGTAAATTCACCTCAACACATGGAAGACTCTCAAACTATTAACTTTTTCTGAAAGGTAACCATTGTTTTTCCCATTATTTAAGGCATCTAGGTAGATAGTAAGGATTCCTTTGTCAACATCATAAAACATCATGAGATTCCTTTAGAATTATTATATAAATTTGAGTTTGTTTACATACTTTAGCTGAAAATCCAACTTCTCCAACCCTCACCTCATTGCTTCTCCAAGTAAATGAATTATATCTAATCCACTCCGTTTTTATCCCTTAGAGAATGAAGGTTTTAGCCTCCAAGAATAAGATATATATCTTATCACCTGTCAGAAAAGGACTGAGACAGGATTATGTTTGTTTTTATATTCCACAATGAATACTCTTAAAAGCACTGCCCCCACCTGCCAAACAAGCAAAAAAAATTAAGCAAAACGTGATGAGACAGATCTTAAATATCACCTTTTTTCTCTTATCACATGTATTCAGTTCTCTCAGCGTATGATTTTTAATCAATTATGGTTTGGTGGCTTAGTTGCTAAGTCATGTCTGCTCTTGAGACCTCATGAACTGTAGCCTGTCAGGCTCCTCTGTCCATTGGGTTTCCCAGGCAAGAATACTAGAGTGGATTGCCATTTCCTTCTCCAAGGGATCTTCCCAACTCAGGAATCGAACCCAGGTCTCCTGCACTGCAGGCAGACTCTGGCACTGCAGGCAGATTCTTTAACAACTGAGCTATGACGGAAGTTTAGTCAGTTATACTTAGATTGTATTAGGTCATATGTGAGTTCTAGATTTTCAGAGTACACGTTTTTTGGAATAAGATATTCAGATATCTTATTATATCTGGCTTTTGATAGTGATATAAGAAGTATAAGACTCTGAAAAAAATTTTAATATTTCTGAAAGTAAGATTATTTTCTGTAACAATGAAAACCAAGACTTCTTTGACCAAGTTGTGAATAGTCATAGACATATGTCTGAAGACAGGAGATGGGGATAATTACTAGGATGGAATAGTACCATGGTGCTCTGCAGCTTATATATTATGTTACAGCAGCAGGCGTCACCGTCCCAACTACTGTTACTTCATTATCTTTGAGCATGAGTTGCTGACATAGAAATAAATTAATGCAAGGAGAGGAAAGAAATTACATGATTATAGACTACCTAAAAACAAGAAAGAAAGGAAAACTATGAATTAGAAATCTTTACAAATATGAAGTTTTGTGATAATACTTGACTATTGTCTATAACTAGTTGTAATTATCCTTGAAAAATCATATTTATATAACAATGATACAACCAGACTTAAGTCTGTTCCCATATGGGGTCTATAAATGTCCTAATACCTGGCTAAGGTTAGTGTTTTTCGCACTTCAATCTATAATTTTGATAGGGAGAAATTGTACATAAATAACTAGGAGTTATTAGTTTCCAGGATTTTGTCATCATGGACAAACTATTTCACTTACTTGGTGTCAGTCTAATTTTTAAATTTACAAAATGAAAAGTTCTGACTAATTATTTTCCCCTACATCTGATGGATCTTAGATTCTACTCAAAATGTGTTAAACTGTTAAGGCGTGTAGATAAAGGTATTTTTTATTCAGTCTTTGTACTGGAGAAAATATAAGAATGAAGCTACTGCATAAATACACTCTTAAGACCTGGAAAACAGTTTGAGTAGAAATCCTAAGCAGGTATTTTACTTACATAGAAGTTTAATGCTGTGGTTAGCAAAACTGACTATGTACTGCAATCACCCAGAGTATTTGTAAAACTCATTACCAGGCTCAAACCAAGGGTCTCTGATTCATTTGGTCTATGGTGGGGCCTGAGAATTTGCATTTCTGCCTAGTTCCCAGGTGATGCTGATGTTGCTGGCCCAGGAGCCATACTTTGAGAACTACTCATGTACCTACACCTTTCAATTTTAAGATTTTAAAATACTCATTTTTTAAAATTTTGATAGATTTTTTTCTATTTAGATGCATATTTCAGAGTTTTTGAAACATATATGCCACACATGTGACTTGTTAAATGTAGGGTAGTTAACTGATGCTGGTAAATTCATAAGAAAACCTGTTTTTTAATAATCATTAAATCCTTAGATTAGGATTTTATGTAGGCAGAAACACAATATTTCCACATATATTAATGGTAGGAAAATAATAAGTACATTTCAATACAGTGACATTTGCCAAGTGGAAGCTTTTTCAGAAATCCCTGTGTTCAAGGAAAGCGTGCCGTGTCTTTTGGGGACTCACCTGTACGTGTAAGGACCTCTTTGCTTAACTTTAATTTTGCTGCTATTAACTGCCACTTCGTCTGGATTCTGCACATCAAATATCCAAAACTGTCTGTAAACATCTGTGCCTGTTTTAACCCAGTTTTTAAAAGCAATTGTGCCTTCTTCAAGGACAACTTCCTATGAAAAAGAAAATGTTTGGGTTATTTTTTTGTAGCCAATTTGGGCACCTGTTGGGAGTTTAAACTTTTTGTTAGTCAGTGAAAGATCAAGCTCAAGTATCCTGCTCATGAAAACCTTTGCAACCTGCCACATGCTTGCAACAGAAATGTTTTCAACATATTATGGTAGCAATCTCTTTCAGTCAGCCTTTTACAAGGAAAATCAGTGTGTAATATTGCAAACATGTCTGGTGATTGTAAGGCCAACCATTGGCAAGTTTTAGAGTGATCCTATTTCAATATTGCAACAATTTGTAACAATTTATTAAGCAAGATTAATTAAAGCATTTCAAAAAAGTTTTTAACAGGTTGAATATTAATTTCTAATGTATCCTCAATGAGTCAGATTGAAGAGGCAAAATGGAAAAACAGAAAGATCTAGTGGAATTAGAAGTTTTCTCATTTTCTTCAGAATTTGGATACTTCAGAAAACACAGCTTTGATTTCTCCCATTCAAAACCCTGATCAATGAGGCTTTCCTCTCAGTACATTTGCAGAAACCTATTAGTACATGTTTCCAAGATTACAGTAGTCTAATTCATTATTATTAGGTTAATACTTTAAAAATAAAAGAAATACAGAAGTTTTCTTTTTTGTGAAATCAGAAAATCCAACATTAGAAGTATCTACTAGTTTAGGTATTATTAGTATGGATATATAAGTATCTATTAATAGTTTAGGAGCTGAGACAGAATAGAGAGTCACCAAACCCTTTAAGGTCAGTTTTATTATCTGTAAAGTGAGGGAGTTATCATAGATGCTCTCCCAGGTTCCTTCCAAGGCTTTTACTCTCTGAGCTTCAAGAAGCCTATGGAGCTCTAGGAGCTAATGGAAACAAAGGTGACTTTGTGGCAGGCAATGTTTCCAATTAACTACCTTGGAAGGAATACATACTCAGGTGGAAAGCTCCAGCTTACCCTTTTACTGCTAGAGGAAGAGGAAAGAAAGCATTTCACAGAAATTAAGCCTTAAAACACACACAAGAACAATCTCACTTGTTTGTTTAGTTCAACAGGAAGCATCAATTCATAGAATGATGGATCAGAAAAGGGCAGTGAACATTAGCACATTTTCTAGGAGAGAGTGCTGACCCTGAGAAACCAGGTATCTGGCCCAAGGGTCACAGGCAAATGCCTAGTGGCAGAATCACGATGAAGATCCTAATCTCTGACCCTTAGGCTAGTCCTCTTTCACACTGTGTTACTATTTTTTGTTCCTGTCACCTCTGCACTTAGTTGGTAGAAGTCAAAGTGAATTAGCAATCTTCAGGATACTTGACTTATTGCTTAGTGGAAAGAAAAAGAGAATTCCTTAGAGAAGAACAGGGCATCAACTAAAATGTCCTTACAAAATCCTGTGCTGTCACAATCCTTTTACACTGGGTGCATCGCAACTGTTAAAGCAGTGTGAGACCTTAGTACTTTTAACAAGCAACTGTCCTTGAAGATTGTTTTATTACTCCTAAAAAGTCTTAATTCCATAGCAAACCCAAATCAAGACAAAATTATGTATAGATACGTATTATGGCTGTTCTAAATGTAAAGGTGTCTACTGTAAATGATGAAGGTTTTGAAGCTGAAATCTACATGGAAGCTGCAAACTATTTTCATTTACCCATTGCAAGAGACATTATGAGAGAAGAACACACATGAACATTATTACTTTTACACTGTAGAATCTTAAGGACTAGTATAATATCAATTGTTTATCATTACCTCTCAAGACACATATTTTATTTCAATAATGTACTTGGTGGGACAGAAATCTCCCTGACTCCAAGGCTTGTGCATTTTATATAAAAAACATTGTAACTGTATCATGTCTTTCTTCTAAGGGCCATGAGTTACTTTGTCTTATTTGTCAATCTGGAGATAACTTTTTTAAAATGGGGAAGTTGAACCACAAAGAATTGAAATGAGTGCACTGAATTTCTAGCTTTAGAGTTAGCGTCATCTAACACCATCCATTTTTTTTAAGTAGTTGAAGTGGGTCCTAGAAAAACAGATGTCTGATTCAATGTGGCACAATAATTTAGTAGTAGATAATGGTGAATCCAGCATTTCATGCCAATCTTGTTTGGTTTTTATAAAACCACAGTTTGTACAGGGACAAAGAAAAATATTGAATCAGAATAGGAATGAATTTATTCTGATCCTAAGACCACCTAGGTACTAGAAATTTGTATAGACCTCTTTGACTATCAAGACTAAATATATCATAAGGTCCTCTTAAAAAGGAGCTTAAGTTCTTTGTGACTTTAAAGGCCTTGATTTGACTTTGGACTGTCTGGCCTATTTTGTGGACCTTTCAGTAAATTTGGAATACAAAGGTGAAATTATATGTACAAAAAAAAGTAATATAATTGAGGATCCTCTCCTTGGCTGATACATACATCAGTATCTATCCCTGACTTCAAGCATTCAGATTATTTAGCCCTGGATTTCAGCTTGATGACTCTAGTGTGGTATGGTCTTCAGCTGAGTTGAAAATTCTGTTTTGCTACATTAATTTGAAGGCAGATATCTGGGACTGTAATACCCTCTATCTAGTCCTGTGGTCACTTGATTATTGCTGTTATGGGAAAGCAGTACTCAACCACATGATGGGCAACTTTAGTCTAACTATGTTCCTGTGAATGAACTATATAGAATACATATGCAGAAAATAATATTGTCCCATTTCTCAAGGTTCTTATACAGTACTGAAAGATGGAATCATATAAAGCAGATTTTAATCTATGAGTAGATTTCCTTACCCTACTACCAACCTGACTCAGTTTACTGGCTTCTTTATTCAAAGTCTAGAGTGAAAAGTGAGTGTTAATTGCTCAGTCATGTCTGACTCTTTGTGACTGGATGGATTGTAGCCCATCAGGATCTTTTGTCTATGGAATTCTCCAGGAAAGACTATAAGAGTGGGTTGCCGTTCCCTTCTCCAGGGGATCTTCCTGATCTAGGGGTCAGGATCCTGATCAGGGTCTGATCAGGGGGTCTTCCTGATCCTGGGTCTCATGCATTGCAGGCAGATTCTTTACTGTTTGAGCCTCCTGGGAAGCCCAGAGTGACGTGGTTAACAATGAAATAGATGCTATGCGTTGGATTCCCAGTTTGATCATATGCTAACCATTTAAACTTGGGCAGGCTATTTGATTTCTTGTACCTCAGCTTCCTTATTTGTAAAATGGGGATAATAATATTGGAAATAATATGAGGTTGAATGATATGAAATTAATATTTCTGAAAGTCAATATAGGTGGAATATGGTATAATTATATTAATTATCTCATTCATAGCATTCCTGCCTGAACCAGTCATGTGGCAATAGCTCATGTAAAATCCTGTGACACTTCTGCTATTTAATCATTTCTATATTTATTCTCCATCCAGTGAAATAAAAACTTTCCTAGAAAGCAGAAACATATTGAAAAGAGTCTTTATCTTCTTCACTCACTACTACAATTTGTTCTGTTTAGAACCAGTTACAAGCAGTCTTCCTATGATCAAAACTTTTTCTCCTATGTGTATACATGTTGAGAGAAAGAGAAAGAGAGGATTAGAATATTAGTGCCAGTTGTGCTGTCAAAAAGTGGTTTTGGTCTCAGGTTATTATCAAGTCATCACTTAAACCTCAGAATAACAATTGGTGGAATTGATTAGATATAATATCTTTCTGAAACTCAAGAAGTCAGCCTCCAAGTGTTTATGTAAGAACCTAAAATGAGAGAGATTTTCTTTGGCATGAAAAGTATACTATGTTGATATTAAATTGGGCTGGAGGAAGAAAATTACACACGCTGACCTGGTGTTTCTTAAAACATTTAAAACTGATTTTATTATTGGAATTAATATGCAAATACATGTTTAATCCATGTTTTACTACTATCTAAATTTAGAGTTTATTTTAGATTATCTCATGTTCTCATAATTATTATTAAATTTAAAGCAAGTTCTACTACCTATATACATCTGGCACTTTTTTGAGCTTTTAGATACTATAATAAGGTAAAAATTATTTTATCATATCTAGAAATAGTCTAAGCATACATCATGAAATTAATATATATGTGTATAAATTTTACTATCAAATACTGACTATTGCTTTGAAATTATATTCATTTTAATAAGTCAAAATAATAATCATTTATGTTTATTTTATCTGGAAGCATTTTTGTCTACGAGAAGATCATTCTTTTCAAGAATAGGGAAAGGAAATGGTGTAATTGAATGATGGTATGATTGAACATTAGTCTTTAAATTGAAAAAGATATCTTGATTTTCTGTCTTGATGTTCCACGGTTAATATCATAGGTGAATTCAAATTATTATTTAAAATTGCCTATTATATAACATTCAGCAATATTAATCAAGTGATATTTTATAGTGTCAGGTAATAAATTATCCTTTGTGAGTGGTGCCAGAACTTTGACCTTTTTCTGAAGTCCTTTGATAATTTCTGCTTTCCACATTTGTGGAAGCTCATGCCATTGACTTTTAGTCTATCTAGCAAGATTGCATAAATCTGCAGGTCCCACTCAATTCTACTAGGAATCATGATCTGAAACACTGGTATAAAAGCATTCAGCTATAATGCATAAAACCCTATATAATACATAATTATCTATAATGCATAACAACCTTACAAAATTTCCTTTGGAAATAGTGAATAAAGAAATATAATGGTAAAATGTATCGACTATTTTATGCCATTTCAGATATTGGTATCAGGCGTCATCTTTGAGAACTAGAAAGTATCAGAGTCCCAACTCTAGAGAACACAATGAGATGGTTTTCTTATCTTTTTAAATTAAGCACTTTAATTTTTTATGGTGCTTATATATAGGTAATAACTTTGCCAATTTGCTGTTAGTCCATTAAATAATGCAAGTTACATGCAATGAGTTTTAATTGTAGAGAAAAACTGGTAGTACAACATATATATATATATATATTTATAAAATAGCAGTATTAACCTAAGTGCTCTTGAGGCAGGGGCGAGACACTTAGCTCTCTGTGCTTATACATAGTTCAAAGATTTGACCTCTACACGTATGCTAAACAGATACATATGCTAATCTCACATTTAAAATAATTTTGTAAACTAAATTTAAAAGAAACAGTTTTATTTAAATGAAGAAAAAGTCACAACAGCTTTACATAATTAAAATAAGCAAGGTCAACACTACTATATGAAAATCTGAGCACAAAAGCAGGCTGTCTTAACTATACTACACAGCTCCTGACCCTTGAAGAGCTTCTGATGATGTCTTGAAAAGTGAAAGTGAAGTTGTTTAGTCGTGCCCAACTCTTTGCGACCCATGGACTATACCCTATTAAGTTCCTCTGATCATGGGATTTTCTAGGCAAGAGTACTGGAGTCGGTTGCCATTTCCTTCTCCAGGGATCTTCCTGACCCAGGGATCGAACCCACATCTCTTGCATTTCAGGCAGATGCTTTACCATCTAAGCCACTTAATCTTATCTAAAAGGCTGAGAAGTGATGTCTTAGAGATGATGTCTTAGTCTGTGAATATTGAGCTGGGTTACAGTGTGACCCAAAGATTGCAGGTAACCCTCATTTCAAAAATAAGAAGGGAAGACACTCTATTTCTTTATTTTATCCTACTTTATTACTTGGCACTACTGAAAATATAATTTTAAAGTTATTAGTGACTGTGTTCTAACTACTATTTCCTTAATTTTCACCTGCCTGAGATAATTTTACTTTTTCCTTAGAAATTGGCTTCATAATAACTTCTAAAAAATTAGTCTATTGTTTTCATTGTTCATATAAAATAATTTTTCTGTTTTTTGCTGTCTTCCTACTTACCTCTGAATGCACAAATCCCGTAGTAATTTCTCTGCTCTTTTGTCTCTATATTCAAACTCTCCTTAAACATATCTATTGTTTAGTTTTATCTGTATTCTCTATAATAATGAACAAATCTCTGAACCTTCCCTTTGAAATATACACTGATGTTCTCTTCAAATCACTAATAAAAACTCTGTGCTTTATTCTTCTAAGGTATACATATTTCTATCAGGAACACAACTGGACATCTTGTAGTTTGAAATTTTTACTCCTCTCTCACCCTATTTATTTAGTTCCTCTATCCATTGCATTCCATCACCCATCAGTTCTACATACTCCATCACACTAGACCAGAGAGCCTTTTGTTATGTGCAAACTGTGCGAAGATCTGTTTAAAAGTGAGTATTAAATTCTCCTTGAAAGTAGTCATGTCCTACATAACATTTCCTGTTTTTGGTCTCCTCACTTTACAACACTTTCTGTTGTAGAATTAGAGAGTGCAAAATGTATAAATCATCTCATCTCTGCCTTCAGATTGCCTAGGTTTAGAAACTAACTCATATTCCTTTTGGCTGGGTAAGTTGTCAGGTTGATTTAAGGTCTTGTGATGGTAGTACCTTCTCATTGATATTTGTGAAGGTTAAATGAATTAGTATATATGAAGCTCTTAGTAGGACTAAAAATGCTTTATTTATTTAGTATATAGATAACATATTAGTATGTGTGGCATGTAACTTACGAGTATATAGTATTGCCATTTCCTTCTTCAGTATATTTGATACCAGTCTCTAAATGCAGATTTTGTTATATCTAACAACTACAGGTAAATAGAGACTACTATTGCCTGTCATGTCATTAATTAAATAGTCTTCTTCCTGATGCTCAAAAGTTTCCTAAATTTTACCCCATATTATTACCTTTCCAATCATCTTTGCTGTTATTTCTTTGTTCTGACACATTAAAAAAATATTTTTCCTTCTATCGTCACAATATTTAGTTGCATTTCCTCAACTTTTTCCATGTCATTAAGCAGTCCCCTAACACTTTTATTGGAACTCTCTTTGGACTATCAAAATTTTATACTTCAAAATCCAACTCAAGTCTCACCTTCTTCCTGAAGTTATTGAAAACTCTACGAAAGTTCTATTTCTAAATAGTGTATGCTTTAGAATTCAATTAGAGAGTTTCACAAGTCTCTATAGTTTTTTTTTTTACAATATGCTAGATAAATATTTATTCTCTCTTACCCTCTGTATGAATTTTTGATGTCTCAAAACTCTTATTTCCTCAAGATTAGCCATATGAACTGAGATAAATATTAAAAATTAAAATAGATGTTAGTGCCTCTCATGACACAGAGACTCTGTATGTATAATATTGTTGAATGATAAGAAGAAACAATAGATGATCACTGTTTGCTACTGATTATCAAGTATGAATAAAAAAACCTTAGTCTAAGATGCTGTACACTGGAAGATTATTGTGGCTTTGCTCTTAAGATTTTTAAAAAAAGTTATAGTCTGTGTGTCAAAATTTATCCTGTTCTCACTCCTCAGATATAGAGGGGAAGTGAGTTTATAGAGCAGAAAGGATATAGGACAATAGCAGTTCTCTCTAACATGTTAGACACTCCATACCTCACCATCTCCTGTCTGTCTCTATTGAGCTATATTAAAATAATATCAAGAAAACTGGAATTCCAAGGAAAGAGATGGTATTTAATGTATAATATTTCCAGTTAAATTCATGAAGTTAAAATTTTTGCTGCCAGTTAGCAAGAGAAAAGATAGAAATGCCTGTGTGGTTATTAAGCAAATATAGCATACAAGTATAGAAACTGTACCAAAAATGTCCTATTTCTTAATCTGTTGTACTAAGACAATAGCTATAACAGTACAGTCAGAAAAATTTTTAAATTTACAGACTAAGCATTTAGCTGAACAAAAACAAACCAAAAAAGCTTTGGAAAATAGTAACTTCTTGTCCTGGGTAACTAGATTTGAAATTAAATCTTCATATTAAATCAGGCAGTGCTTTAATGAAAAAAATTGTAATTATTTAAACTCCTAATAACAGCAGGGTGTCTGTCAAACATGGGTGAATGGATGAGACAAATAAAGGTCTTGACAGGAACAGAAACCCCAGTATGAGTTGGTAGTCTAGCCCATTTTATGATTCAGTTCTTGCTGATCTCCTCTGTACATTGTGCTTACTGACATCTAGACCTCTGGCATCTGAACCAGGATGACAGCTGAGGCTAGCACTCAGATAAGTTTATTTGGCCAGCATTATATTTTAAAAATAAACATACGTGCCTCTCAGCAGGCCACACACTTTTAACTTCACAGTAGTCATTGTCTTGTTTATATATTGTTCTTGGTAGCTTTTTTTAAGGCTTGTCTCCAAACCCTGAAGTTATTTGAATTTGCTATCCCTGGTTTAGGACTCCAGCAGATCTACATCTCCTTATCCTAGTCTTCCTTTTCTTTATCAATTAAAGTTGTTGAGTATAAAGCTGGATTAGAAGGAACTAGGATGAGAGACAGATTCTAGTTTGTTGTACAAAGCCTATGTAGTAAGTCACTTTATTTTTAGTTAAATCTACAGTGAACTTGCTTGTATACATATATATATATATATATATATGCACACACACATATATATACACATATACATATATATACTGGGATATGTTCTGCATAACATTTCTGAAAGTATTTTCAAAAAATCCCTTATCAACCTTTATCAGTAGGAAATGTTTATAAGAATCATATATTATTAATATTATACATATATAGAACAGTTTACTAAACAAAAATAAATTTTACCAGTTTTGCCAAATATTCCTAAATCAATATTAAACACAGTATTAAGTTATATATAATTTTACTTTAATCAACTGTAACCAAAGTGCAACTACTTTTATAAATGTACCCTCACAAAATAATACTCATTTCTCATTCAAAAGCATATGAAAAGCATTTCAGCATTCTCTTTGGAAATAATTAAATTGAATTATTTCTACTTATCTGCATACCTATAATAGATTTTATCAGAAATTAAAATATTTAGACTTAAGATGACAGTGCATTCATATATAGTATATATAGTATACATCATACTTTGATTATTTCTCTATCGTGTAGAGTTTCAGTTGTTCAAAATCACCTTTGTGTTAGATACAAAATTGCTGGTTATAATGAAATATAAAACAGAAACCCTAAGCCAAACACAAATCAAGGTAGACTGAATCAGGATGAAAAGAAATATTCTCAGTACCACTTGTACCTTTTAATTGTCCTCTCAATAAGCATGTCTCCAACTGGCATTAGAATCCCTCCAAACACAGCCAGGACTGCGCCAATGACAGCGCCAGCAATGAGCCCACAGTTTCTATTGCACCCCATTTTTCTTGTTCAAGGAAAAACTGAGGTTCAGCACCTGCTTCTTTCAAACTCCCAGGTCTGATGAAGGTGGTTGCCAAGAGGTCTGGTTCTATCGTTAGAAGGAGATCATAAAACAGAAGCATAAATATCAGTACAAAAAGATCAAAGTACAAGGAAAACACGCAACTGAAACAAATCATTTTGCCAGGTATAAATAGACTTTTTTTTTTAGAAAACATTCTAGGTCCTGTAGTTTTTTTTTTTTAATTTGACTACCTAGCAGTGGTAGAAACAATAAATATCATTACATAGAGCAATTTCTCAAAATTCTCTTTTTTTTTTTCCTGTGGGTAATTAACATACTGAAATCTTATCTATGGAGAATATGCATATGTACTCTTGCCCTCTGCCTACCTCTATCTGGCTTTTCCACCTGAACACAGCCATTTACACAGTACTACCTGGGGAACAACAGACTGGTTCCAAATAGGAAAAGGAGTACGTCAAGGCTGTATATTGTCACCCTGCTTATTTAACTTCTATGCAGAGTACATCATGAGAAACGCTGGGCTGGAGGAAGCACAAGCTGGAATCAAGATTGCCGGGAGAAATATCAATAACCTCAGATATGCACATGACACCACCCTTATGGCAGACAGTGAAAAGGAACTAAAAAGCCACTTGATGAAAGTGAAAGAGGAGAGTGAAAAAGTTGGCGTAAAGCTCAACATTCGGAAAACAAAAATCATGGCATCTGGTCCCATCACTTCATGGCAAATAGATAGAGAAACAGTGGAAACAGTGAGAGACTTTATTTTGGGGGCTTCAAAATCACCACAGATGGTGATTGCAGCCGTGAAATTAAAAGATGCTTACTCCTTGGAAGGAAAGTTATGACTAACCTAGACAGCATATTCAAAAGCAGAGACATTACTTTGTTAACAAAGGTCCATCTAGTCAAGGCTATGGTTTTTCCAGTGGTCATGTGTGGATGTGAGAGTTGAACTATAAAGAACGCCAAAGAATTGATGCTTTTGAACTGTGGTGTTGGAGAAGACTCTTGAGAGTCCCTTGGACTGCAAGGAGATCCAACCAGTCTATCCTAAAGGAGATCAGTCTTGGATGTTCATTGGAAGGACTGATTCTGAAGCTGAAACTCCAATACATTGGCCACCTGATGTGGAAGAGCTGACTCACTGGAAAAGACCCTGATGCTGGGAAAGATTGAGGGCAGGAGAAGGGGACAACAGAGGATGAGATGGTTGGATGGCAGCACTGATTCAACGGTCGTGAGTTTGGGTAGACTCCGGGAGTTGGTGATGGACAGGGAGGCCTGGTGTGCTGTGGTTCATGGAGTCACAAAGAGACGGACATGACTGAACTGAACTGAACCTGGTGTTCTGCAAATTGAATGTGGGTTGACTGGAGTCTATTCCATCTAAATTCTAAACAAGAACAGTAACAAATGTCTTCTTTACCTTTTTCACGATTAGAAAGATACAGTTTTTACAGGAAATTATCTGATGAGCCTTAGAAGGAGTCAGTTCTTCTAATCAGTGGTAACCTATCTGTTAAAACAAAAAACATGAGTAAATTAGGGAAATACATTGTCAGAAAATTAACACTACTCTACTCTCTAATATCACCGAAATTATAATCATGGTTAAAAGAAAACTCCATTCTCATGGATACTGAGTTCATGCTTGAATTCTTTCTTATCAACTGTGTTGAAAACGTTGAAATATTTTACATAATATTTTCACTTCTTTTTATATCGTCTAAAGGTGAACAGAACTTGAAGAAAATATGTAAGGTAGAGAATATCTAGATTCTGTAATAGGTATTGCTTTCTTACTAGCCTCAAATACATACATTTTAACATATTCAAGAGCAATAGTGTTCCCTTTGTTGTAGGGAGCTGATTCATAGGGGTTCCCTGGTGACTCAGTGGTAAAGAATCTGGCTGCCAATACAGGAGATGTGGGTTGAATCCCTGGGTTGGGACGATCCCCTGGAGAAGCAAGTGGCAATCCACTCCAGTATTTTTGCCTGGGAAATCCTATGGACAGAGGAGCCTGGTGGGCAACAGTTCATGAGGTTGTGAAAGAATCAGACATGCTTACAGACTAAACAACAACAACAATAAACTGATTCATAACAATTCTGTTAAAATCAACTAGATTGTGTCAGTATGTATTTCACTTAGTCTTATCTTTGGAAAAAATTCTTAGCGTAATAAGCAGATCCTATGGTAACAAGACTTTATTATTCAAATACCTAAAACATGCTATTTGAGCAGTTTTGATTGCAGTAGGAAATCTGTACTAGAGTTGGCCTGACATTGATAAACAGAATGTGCTTGGTAGCTTGTAAACAATTACTCCCTAGTTCAGAATGCCCTTGCCCAAGAAGACAAAAACTGCAACAGATTGGAGGGACACACAATATTTCTGTCAATCTTGTAAGGATAATAGTAAAAATCATACTTCGTTATGGTTTCAGATTTTTCCCTCCATAGCTTGGTTGTGGTTACAGTACCATTCTGATGGTTTTATTAGTATTTCTTTCCACTTGAGTAAGCATTTAATTTTTAAAATTATTAATTGCATAGCTAAGAAAATGTTAAGAATAATGTTAAGAAAATAAAGGAATAAGACTTTCCCTCAAAATGGAAAAAGGAAAATCTTACAAACTTTTTTCATTCTTCAGGATTTCCATTCTCTTATGCCAAATACCTAGGATGATCCACTGTAAATCAGGATGAACAAACTGATTCACACTGAGGTCCTAGTGGCTAAGAAGTTTGAATAGTCATTAACGTCGCATGCTTTTTCCCAATGTAAACAAAACACACAAGCCTAAACAAGTGGTTTACTTTTCCTGCGGAATTTTATGTCTCTGAGCAAGCTGAGTTGTTGTTGTTTAGTTGCTAAGTCATTAGCAGCTCTTAGCAACCCATGGCCTGCAGCACGCCATGGGCTGCTCCACTGTCCTCCACTATCTCCTGGAGTTTGCTCAAATTCATATCCATTGAGTCCATAATGCTATCAAACTATCTCATCCTCTGCTATCCCTTTCTCCTACTGCCTTCAGTCTTTCCCAGCATCAGGGTCTTTTCTAATTAGTTAGCTCTTCCACATCAGGTGGCCAAAGTATTGGAGCTTTAACTGGTCCTTCCAATGAATATTCAGGGTTGATTTCCTTCGGGATTGACTGGTTTGATCTCCTTGTAGTCCAAGAGACTCTCAAGAGTCTTCTCCAGCCCCCTAGTTTGAAAGCATCAATTTGTTGGCATTCGGCCTTCTTTATGGTTCAACTGTCACATCTATACATGACTACTGTAAAAACCGTAGCTTTGGCTTTACGGACCTTTGTAGGAAAAGTGATGTCTTTGCTTTTCGGTACACTAAGTTTGGCATAGCTTTCCTTCCTTTATTAATTGCTTGGGGGTAGAACCCGCCTGCCAGTGCAGGAGATGTAAGAGACACAGGTTAGTTCCCTGGGTCAGGAAGATCCCCTAGAAAAGGGAACGGCCACCCACTCCAGTATTCTAGACTGGAGAATTCCATGGACAGAGGAGCCTGGTGGGTTACAGTCCATAGGGTCACATTGGTCATGACTGAAATGATTTAACACAGAGGATGAAGAATAACATGCTGCCTGCTATGGCTTTGGCTAGGATTGTCATAATACAGTGGAATAAATTATTTAAACTTGATAATAACAACTAGATATTCTCAAGTAAAATGTCTTTTCTACTTGTGAATATCATTCAAGTGTGCTGTACTGTATGTAAGTGACCATATTCAGGGGAGCTTATCAAGTACTATTTTACTGAATGCCCATCTTATAGACCATTCCCTAGTTCTCATCTGTAAGTTATATTTGAGGTAGACATCAAAATACAGGGTTCCAAACTGCTGTAATTAAGGGTGGGAAACTCGAGATGAAACCAAAGTGCGATTGGCCACTTTCTTGCCAGATGACCATGGGCAAGCTATTTAATAGCTCTGTTCCTCAATTTCTTCATGTGTAAAGTAAGATTATAAGATGAGACCCCCATTTTTTCACTTAAGCAGCTGAACTGATTCTTCACTCAAATCCTTACATGGAAGACCAAGCCAAGTGACTTAGATTACAGCATTTGTGTGACCACCGAGACCCGGCTTGCTAACTAGGTCTCCTGTGTCCCATAGCACTATCTTGTCCCATGTTTAGGATGCTTGAGGGCATCTCTGTAGAAACCTGTGGATTGCAATTTATTAAAAAATTGGACAGGAAATCCCGAGGGTCAAATTCTAGTTCTGTTTATATAACATCAGGAATACAACTCAAATCATCTCTTTTGGAAAGATATTTTCTACATAAATGCCACAAAATTATTCAGTATTAATGTCCTTTGCTGTTCTGTCAGATGGAATATAAAATGATTTTAAAATTACAAATCTTTTATTTCTGAAATGGATATAGGTGTGTATTTGTCCATTCCCAGATTCTGTGCCATCACCTAGTTGAGAATATATCTGACCTTTCCCAGAATCATTATCCTTTATTTAAGCAGTCCCATGGACTATAGCGAAGAGTCCCAATGGGCAAAAGTCCTCAAAAATCTGCTGGATGACCCAATGTGTTCTTTAGCACCTTCCTCTCTAAACATGAAAGCGCGTTATTATGCCATCCAAGGACCCTGCGCCCAGAGATGTCAAGTTATTGGCAGACCTGGGTACTGCCTAGACTCTGTCTGTGTTGAACTTAAAACTGAAGTGAGATAGTGCACACAGCCCAGAGCTGTTCAGTCAAGTTCATCAGAAAACAGAAGTATCAATGATTTATTCTGCTAAATTGCATGCTTAGACAGTTACTAGTATAACACTGGTCTGGATGATGTCTAAGCAAAGATAGTAGTGTGACTCATACATATACTGATATTTTTGACAGAAAGAGATTGACTTTATGAACTTTTTGCCCAGCTTATTTTGTTATCTTGATGCAAGTTTTTCTCTAAAAATTAGCAAGATATTTTATATAAATGTAATCCTTCTTTATCAATGGCTTTGCTTTCCATGGTTTCACTTATCCACAGTGAAAAGTGGTCAACTGAAGCTAACTGAATCTGTAGAAAGTAAAATCTTGGATGAATGGGGACTACTCGGGGTTTGGTGCTATCTCTAGGTTCAGGCACCCACTGAGGGTCTTGGGTTTATCACGCTTCTGTGCCTTGTTACCATAAGTATTGTTATTATAATCATACTTCAAGCTTATGCGTCATACTACAAAATTACAAATACAGGCTGACCCTTGAACAACACAGAGGGGTTATGGACAATGCAGGCAGTGGAAAATCCACATATAACTACACCATCAACTTACCTGTGGTATCCAACCAACTGCATATATGGGATCAGGTTGTACTGTAGTGTTTATTGAAAAGATACTCCATAAAAGTGGACTGACAAAGTTCAAACCTGTTGTGTCCAAAGGTCAGCTGTAATTTGTGCTTCCCCAGGAGGCTCAGTAGTAAGAATCTGCCTGCCAATGCAGGAGGTGTGGATATAATCCCAGGGTCATGAAGATTCCATGGAGAAGGAAATGGCAACCTACTCCAATATTCTTGCTTGAAAAATCCCATTGGACAGAGGAGCCTAGCGGGCTACAGTACATGGGGTTGTTGCAAAGAGTCAGATAGGATTTAGCAACCGAGCATATATGCTACTGTAGTTTTATTCACCTGAGGCAAAGGAGGAACCAACAAATTAAATAGGACACGCACTGAATGCATGAGAAAAGTTCAGGTTACTCAGCATGCTGTACTCAACAACAGCTGTATAAAGTGTAGTTTTCTCCACTATTCTATCAAATGTAGCTATTTAGAGCAGATAAGATTTGCATTTTGCACACTTGGTTTTCTTAGTCATACAGATTCTTTCATAATAAAAAATTGTTTTTTTGCTAATTTTAGGTTAAATTTTATTCTTTACCTTTATTTCTTCATTAGAAATAATAATTTACTGCTTGCTTCAGTCCAGTTCAGTTCAGTTACTCAGTCATGTCCGACTCTTTGCGACCCCATGAACTGCAGCATGCCAGGCCTCCCTGTCCATCACCAACTTCCGGAGTTCACCCAAACGCATGTCCATTGAGTCAGTGATGCCATCCAGCCATCTCATCCTGTCGTCCCCTTCTCCTCCTGCCCCCAGTCCCTCCCAGCATCAGAGTCTTTTCCAACGAGTCAACTTTTCTCATGAGATGGCCAAAGTATTAGAGTTTCAGCTTTAGCATCAGTCCTTCCAATGAACACCCAGGACTAATCTCCCTTAGAATGGACTGGTTGGATCTCCTTGCAGTCCAAGGGACTCTCAAGAGTCTTCTCCACCACCACAGTTCAAAAGCATCAATTGTTCGGTGCTCAGCTTTCTTCACAGTCCAACTCTCACATCCATACATGACCACTGGAAAAACCATAGCCTTGACTAGATGGACCTTTATTGGCAAAGTAATGTCTCTGCTTTTGAATATGCTATCTAGGTGGTCATAACTTTTCTTCCAAGGAATAAGCTGCTTGCTTAAAGTACTTCAATTTAGAAAACAAAAAATTCACATATACAGGAAAGAAAACTTATTTTTGAGACTTACGAGAAGACGAGAAAATAAAGACATTGTAAGATCCCACTAATCCCATACCTTTCTTGACTGTGTCCTCTCAGTTCACAGACCATAAATCCTACTCTTTTTGTGGAGTTTGTGAACATAACTACATGTGGGCTGTTTATTTTCTTGCTGTCAAGTCAACAGTGTGTTTCTAGATGAACTTATGAGTGTTATGCTTTTCTATTATGCTGGAAAACTGGTGGTCAGAACTGAGACTGAGCTTTAAGAAGTGTCCCCATAAGTGAAGTGAAGTGAAGTCGGTCAGTCGTGTCCAACTCTTTGCGACCCCATGGACTGTAGCCTACCAGGCTTCTCCATCGAAGGGATTCTCCAGGCAAGAGTACTAGAGTGGGTTACCATTTCCTTCTCCAGGGGATCTTCCCAACCCAGGGATTGAACCCAGGTTTCCTGCATTGGAGGCAGACACTTTAACCTCTGAGCCACCAGGGAAGCCCATAAATAGGTCAGAATAATAGAGAAACTTCCCAGAGAATTTGTGATTATTTTCATGTATGTATAGAGCTGTGTTTCCTTGGAAACTCCACCCAGAAAAAGGCATGGCCAAGAAGTATGGTTTCCTGGGATGTGAACTATGAAACTTTAAAACAGTTTTACATTACATACTTGTACTATGAATGAATGCAGGACCTGGATGACATTTTCTGACTCATGAGTGAATATCTCAAATTTCCTATTCTATCCATTAGCCTACCTTCTGCTTTCCCTCAGAATAGGAAACCAGATCACATCTCTGTTTTCTACTGGACACACAAGTAATTCTTTTAATTTACAGCCTTTTCCTCACCAAATATAGTGTTTGCCCACAAAACCCAGGTTTGGAGTTTGAGGGTGATTAATTCAACGACAGGTGGAATATGAAAATTAGCTTTCCAAATTAAGTTCCTTTTCACACTCTTACTTTACATGATATCTAGGTGTGTTTTCAAAGCCATGATTCCCTAGACATGAGTAAGATACAGATTCATATCAAGCTGGTGAAGTCAGTTATTTATATCTGATTGTATCTCATGAAGTGAATGCAGAAGGTCACTAGATTAGTACTTATTTTACATGCAATCCCAACATTTGAAGGTAGTTAAAAGAATATCTATTCTGATCAAAGTGGGCAGGAATTGTGGCCCTTTCCCCTTCTAGTCACATCTCGTTTGGGCTCTGATTCATCCCCACAGAACCCTAGGGCTCTGTGGTAAATGTTTAAATAACTAGATTCAGAAATGCTCATCATCTTCTCTTATTGAAGTTACCATAATCTTTTTAATGTATAGGGGCATTTCCATCCTGTCAGAATATATGGAGGTAAATATATATAAAATATATAGATATCATAATATAATACACTTCACTAAATTATGCCTTTCAAATATGTATGGCAAAACAAATACAGGATTGTAATTTAAAAAAATTAAAATTAAAAAATTAAAAAAAAAAACAAATATAACAACTTTTATTTTTGTGGTAATCTTAAAATAATTAAAACAATAATTACATTGACTTCATTATCACATTAAATGTTCTAGAAACACACCAATCTTTTGGAGTAGGTTTTAGAGTACTTGATTATAGAGATTACTATAGATTTGAAATGATTTTCTCAGAGTCTTATCAGCTTAAATAGAATTATCTAGAACCATTCTTGATTTTTGAATCCTGATAGAAATACTATTGTTTCTTTTTCCCCAGCCTAGTTCTTCCTATGAACGGAAAGATACTGTAAGATTTTCAATAGTTATTATTCTGGGCTTTGAATTCAAGTAATTTAGGTTTGCTTTGCAGGCTAACATTATAGTTTCTCTGTGGCTCAGTTTTCTCTCAAATGGGTATACATACATCATTCAGTTCAGTTCAGTCGCTCAGTCTTGTCCGACTCTTTGCGACCCCATGAATCACAGCACGCCAGGCCTCCCTGTCCATCAACAACTCCCGGAGTTCACTCACACTCATGTCCATCGAGTCAGTGATGCCATCCAGCCATCTCAATCTCTGTCATCCCCTTTTCCTCCTGCCCCCAATCCCTCCCAGCATCAGAGTCTTATATATGGTTATGGTTATAAATGTCAAGTAAAATTCAGTGAGAAGGAATAAAATTTCCTATCATAGCACTTATTATGTTATTTTAAATATTATAAAATATATTGAACTGTAACATAACAGTAAAATATTATTGTGAATTGGCCAAGTATTTTTTAAAATTATAGTAAATGTGTCTTTTCATAAATAATCAATGATCATTTCCAAAACTCTTAGATTACAATAAAATCTGATGAGATGGCTTATTCTTAGGTATACAGGGGTTTAGAATATTATGCAAATGAAATATCAACTCCTAGGTTAGAATAATTCCTCAAAACTTTCAGCCATGACTTGGGCCACTGAATTAAAAACATACCCTGTAATTAAATCAGAAAATAATTACAGAATCAATTCTTTCAGGAAGAAAGAATCCATAGGATTTTTGCCTATAGTGTAGTAACTATAACTCCCAAGATAAATTCCAAAATTTTCATTGCATTCTGTCCAGTACCTCTCTAATTATAGTTTTATTCCTCTCAGTTTAACTTCTAGCTGATGTTTGTATATTAAATTTATTGTTCTGTTCTTGTAAATGAAACAAATGATTCTGTGAATGAAACAAATTTCTGTGTATATTTTTTTCTCTCATGAAATCCAGTGGACCACTGGACTCTTCTATATAACAAAATTTTTGAAAAATATTATTTTGGTTATTTTTGGTTGAATATTAAGAGCATTGTTTTTTTTTAACTAATTTAAAACTACACACTAAAGAACTGAAGTACATGCAAAGATTTTAAAAACATTTTTCAATATGTTACTTGACAATTCTAGAAACTGTTTGAAATTTACTGTAGAGAATTTATGCCATTTACAGTTATGTATGAGTTCACTTACTATAATTAATTTATAACTTTTAATTTATCCAGAATGATTTGTCATTTATTAGTATTATCATTCAAGACAATAATTTGCTGGTATTTGTCATAAGTTTCCTAAAAACACAAAAACTTCAATTCAAAAAAAATTCTAATACCAAATTTTATATCATTTACACCGTTATATAAATCAAAATCATTTGGAATTAATATAATTTACCATTCCCAGAAGCAAGTAAAAATCAGTGAGAATGAATTTTTTTTAAATGCTGAAGAGGAATATATCCAAAACATATACTGCTGTTAACCATGTAAACAAAGTCAGGTTCACCAAAAAATTGTGACATTAAAAAATAGAAGATTAAATAAACCAAAGACTCTCTGAAATAATAAGTACTGAAGAACTGCATATTAGAAAGCATGTTGGCATTAAGAGTGTCAAATGACTTTTAAGAACTAATCCTACTAAACTGATTTTTATTTATGCTGATTTTCATTCATAATTTAAAACCATGCATAAATACCCTAAGTAGACAATAAAAGTTCTGAAGTAACAAAATTGGATAGTACATCATTTTAACAAAAACTATTTATGCATAAAAATAAGTTTTTAAACATCAAGAAGCAACATGACACTGATTATTGGACAAAGTTTTAATATTTCTTAAACATAATAGGTAAGGTTGATAACTTTGGAAACAGCACAAACCTAGCTTTTAGGAAAAGCCTAATGATTTCGAAAAATAGTTCCTGCTTACTGCTGCTGTTCTATAACTTTAAGGGTGTGTATATAATAGTGTCATCTCCTGTCATTTACAAGACAGAAATTTTTAAAAAGTCAGTATGACTTACCTTTAAAAAGACTAAGAAGTCTTTTCCGATCAAATGCTCCAACATTTGAACAGTCAGTTCTTAGTAGGACCAAATGGTATCCTGCAGAAAACCCTACACTGAAATTCTCCTTATAAAAGTGTGTGAGTTTAAATATACTTTAAAAGAGAGAGAAAGGCAGCGCCAGTCAGAACCCAATGAGTGTTTGTTCCAAAAGGAGTCTGAAAAAAAAAAAAAGGAAACCCCACACTTCCCACTTAGAGTGTGTGGGAGGGTGTGACAAGTCTTAAGGGTCTGTTTTTATATAGTAGTGCGGACCTATTACCTATATCTGAGATCCTCTGCTGTCTTTTTTTTTTTTCCTTCTTTGGCCATTTTCCCATCCAAGTAAGTCAGAGGCCAGAGAGACAAAAGGAGCTAGCTTGCTGAGCGGCCTTTCATATACTCTTTTATTATATTAATACAGTCATTATTCCAGATGATAAACCGGGTCCGGGGGTGGAAAATGTAAATTGGGAAGAATTACCTTCTTCTTTCACTTTCCTGCTTGAAAAACCTACTTCATGAAGTTTAAATAAAATGTGCCTTGTATGCATCATTTATTCAAAGTGTGTCAAGCCTAATGATTTTAGAAACAGTTGGACTTTGTCAGTCAACAGGGATGACAAACAGACTTTAAAAAAGGAAAGAGCCTACTGTTCTAACTGGAAGCTCTTCACTATTTATTATTCTTCTGTTAGTCTTACAGAAATTTCATGAGCAGAGCAAAATCCTTCTATGAAAACCAAGAAGTTGTATTTCTTAGATCTCCTTTAGATAAAAAGACAATTTTAAATAATATTTAAATAAAATTTCATATTAAAAGCCATCCTAAATAGTAAAAGTATATAATGAAGTTACTTTTAAAAGAAAGGCATTATTTTAAAATTTCATCAAAAAGAAGGACTTAAGCTTTTGGGGAGAAAAGACCGGCATGTTAAAATTCCATTCTTAGAAAGAAATTCTCAGAATCCTACAGGGAAGATAAAAATCTTCAGGTTAAACTGTTATCTGTCAGACCACATGAATAAATGCCTCTGACTCAGCCTTGAAAGACAACAGCGTAACAATAACAGGCAGAAATACAGTTACTTCATTAGATCATATTTAAACCAGTCTTCACTGGGCTGTTTGTGCTATTGCTTCTAGGCCTGTGTTGTATTCTCTCATTTGCTAGCTGTGCAATACAACTGGAAAGGAACCCAAAGCAGTATTTTACCTTGAGCATTGCTTTCTTTTTCCAGGATATTTTTATAGACAAATTTATTTAAAAATTAATGTTATATAAGTCTTTAGTTATATTGGGATTGTTTTTCCAAATATCACTTAATTAGGATAAAGTAGAAATGGCCTTGTGTAATCTCATTATGATTTATGCTTTTCATTTAGAAAGAATAATTTAAAGATTTTAGATAATTTAAAAAGATGATTCCCTTATCACTGTGACATTTTATCTTTGTTATACTAATAAAAAGGTAATATAAAGGCTAGTTTAATAATTATTTTGATATTGAATATCTATTTTACTATATTTAAGCTGCTTTGATAACATTTCCTTCTCAGCCTTAATTCTCACAAATATACACAAGTTCACACATACACAAATACCCTCCAGTGTAACAATTCAGCAATAGCCCACCAACACAGAAGTTCAGATGCTATTTAAACAGCCTATCTTAAACGCACTGAAAGGATAATTATATAAAAAATGAACATTGTTAGAGTAAGATATTTCAGAAAAAATACCTGTAAAGTTGGTACCTAAGCTGACACTGAATTTACCTGGATTACTGTTTAAGCAGTAGTCTAATGACATCTAAATTGGCTTCGGAGAGAAAAAATGTCACACTTTCCCCTGAGCAGCCCCAAAACTCAAATTTGCATTCCCAGAGGCAGCTGTTAACTGTTTTAACACTGTGCACAACAGTTCCTGATACAGGAAAACACAGGAAACCCAGAGCCAAGGAAAATCTGCAATCATATGTCTGTATTTTGAGCAAAATGTTCACCTTGAACAACAAGGCAGAAAACTGCTGCACCCATTTCTCAGTAATACATGTTGGGGTTTTCATTTTTAAAAATTATGTATATGCAGTATGTTTAAGGGATATTTTTATATGAGCGTATACCTCACCTTCTGTAAGTCCACTAGAACAGATGTAGCAGAATGAAAGCTCAAACTGTCAGTATGCCAAGTAAGCTTAGGCACAGTGCTTTGCAAACTTTTTACCTGGAAGATCACTTAGAATTTGGAATCAGACAGACTACAGTGACTTGCAATGTACTAGCTATATTGACTGGGGATTAGGAGTTACTAACAATTTATTCTTACTTTCTTATTCAAAAAATGAAGAAAACTAAGAGATCATAATAAGGACTAACTAAGGTGGATTGTGTGCAGCACTTGACAGCGGCCTGACTGTGAGGCAACGAAGTGCTTCCCTTCCCCTCGAGTCATTGTCCCTTTCTCCCTTCTGCTCTGCTTACTGGAGATCACACAGCACCATCAGACAAGCATTCGGCTTTTTTTTTTTTTTTTTTGGTCCTTTCTCTGCATTTGCTAGAATGTTGACTCCATGGAATGAGAGACCCTTGTCTGTTTATTGCACTGCTGGAGCCCCAGGAGCACAGAGCAGGCTCGTAGCTGGTAATCAGTTGAATGACTGGATGCACATGATTGTCATAACCACAATAATATTTTTGAAAGAAATGAGAATGGCCAGAAATAAGAGATTCTACTGTTTGTTCATACCACAGATATGCAGTGCTTTGAGATGAAGGGCATATGCTATTGAAGTAAATGGACCTAACTCAGAATTTGGAGTTCATCCCTTCCTACAGTGTGTGACTTGTTGCTACTACCTTACCTCTCTAAGTCATAGTGGAAATAGCTCCCTCTCACAACTGTTGCAAAGGTGAGAGTAGTAATGTGACGAACTCAGTGCAGTTCTTGACATATATAGTATTTGTTTAAAAATAATTGGTATGGTGATCATTTTCTATTAAGCAAATTTTTATTTTAGGAAATTCATTAAGGTAATATGGACAAGTAAAAAATATTGAATATTATAAAAGGTGTAAAATGAGAAGTCTCATTCAAGCATCAATTTTATTCCTCAGAAGTGAACAATGTTAGGTATGTCACTACCACCTAGGAATTTTATCAATTTTAAACTTACATATATATATATATATTTCTGTATGTTATAAACTTATAAGTATAAACACACAGCATACAGTCATCATTTTACTGATTTCCTAAATATAAACTTAAGTTTATAACATATATATATATACATACACACACATACACATATGGACTAAACCATATACTGAATCACACTTTCTACAACTTATCTCTTTAATATCAAGGGACTTGGAGATATTTTCATATCATTGATAGTGTTAACTCTCTTTTTTCTTTCTCAATTATTGGAAAAAATAGTCCTAAAAATGTACCATTGTCTTTTAAATGACCAATATCATATGTAATAGAACTTTTTATTTTTCTTTTTCCATTCTGTTACACCTTTCTTCCCTGGTGGCTCAGAGTAAAGAATCTGCCTGCCAATGTAGGAGACATCGGAGATACAGATTCAATCCTTGTGTCAGGAAGGTCCCCTGGAGGAGGAAATAGCAACCCAATCCAGTGTTCTTGTGTGGAGAATCCCATGGACAGAGGCGCATGGCAGGCTAGAGTCCATGGGGTCGCAAAGAGTTGGACATGACTGAACATACACACGTAAAGGAAAAACCTGAACAAACTTTTTGGCTAACCAAATTGTTCTTTGATCTTACAAAAGCAATGCTAAAAATTTATGTACATATGTAATTTTGTTTACTGCTAGGACACTAGTAAGTGGCAGAAAGTGAAATTTCTGGGTGAAAAGTATGTACTTGTTTTGGCAAGGGGAGTTTTACCAAATTTCTGTTGATACAGGTATACAACAATATGTGAAAAGGCCCATCTTCATACATCAGTCACACTGGCTCATACTAAACTTTGTTTATAATAAGTACTTATTTTATTGTTAAATATTTGACTGAAGTTTCACTAATTGTCTAAAGCATATTAGCATTTATATTTTTAAACATTTGTGATATCTTTTCCTTATTAGTAAGGCATTAACCAGTCTTTTGATATTTGACAATTTTTTAAAAAGTTTTTGACTAAACTTTATTGAATTTTAAAATTACTGAAAATTTCCATTTTTATGCCATTAACTTTCACAATAATTCCCTTTTAAGTATTATGTCATGCTTTGAAATGCTTTCTCCAAAAATAGGAAAAATAATAAACTTTATTCTAGCATTTCTATGGTTTCAAAAATGCTTTAGAATATATTTCTAGATTAGCTGATTCATGGCATATAACACTTGTGAAGTAAAAGAGGAAGAGTGAAGTACATTGAGTAATTATAAATATTGCAACATGTCTGAGAAGCATACAATGGAAGCATAGTAGAAGAGGAATTGCATGGCATGGCCCAAGTTCTGACTGCAGCCCTATTAATAATAATAACAATAATAGGTTTTGTGAATGAGCAGCCCACAGTCATATTTCTCATTTCCTTTCTTGTCAAAGAGAGTAACTACAGAACCTACCTACAGCCTCAAGCTGACAAGTCATACGACAGATTTATAAAGCTTTATACAGATTCTATGTAACAGATAAAAACTTTTAATTGACCCTCTTTTTTTTTAACACTTCAGTAAATGAAAAGAATTTTAGCATCATGTGCATTAAAATTCTAGATTGTATGGTTAAGCAAAGACCTATAAATTATGATGATGATGCAATAACAGAGTTAACATGTATTGAGGGCTTATCTGCCAGTTGTTGAAATAAGTGTCTCATATAAGTCATCTTATTGACCTATCATACAACCTTGCTATGTTTTTAGACAACTAGTTGAGGTCACACAGCTACTATGTGCCATAATAATTAAAACCCATATAGACTGACTAATGAGCCTATAGTCTTTTCTGAAAGAAAAATGTGTGTGTGTATATATATATACATGAGTTCTTGATCAATACCTAATTTGCATATTCTTTTCAGCACATTTGTGCAAGCTGAATAACAATTTTAAATAGCCTAATATAAGAAAATGATATCTAAGTACAATAAACAAGGAATGAACAGTGAAAGTATTCTGTAATTAACAGTTAACAGAATTATTTTGAAATTAAAAAATAAAATTCATTCTGAAGACCTATAGTACCTAATGCTGCACTGATACACTGTAAAGTATCTTAAAACTTTAGTTACCAGTGTCAAACCATAAGGCAAAATTTGACATCTCTTTAATCCTTGGGATGACTAACCGTGAAGATTTACACACACACATATTTATGTACATGTATAGCACACATGATTGTGTGTGCCGCATAAATAGATGTCTATTTCTCCACTTGCTGCGCTGCTCATTATGGAAGTATTAAACCAACGACAGGTTCTGTCTGTTTTATATGATGAGGTGGGGCTTCCCATACCAGAATGAAATACATATGTATGTAATTTAAAGAGACTATTACATGCATAAGACATAGACATGATAGTGCCAGTGAAAGCTTCAGAGATTAAAATGGAAGTTTTTAATACCATTTTTAAAGGAAAATTTCAAAGGACAACATTAAGGATAATGCAGAATATCTGGGTCATTAAAGTTTAGACTTAAGCTACATCATCTAATGAGTCAAAGCACACGATCCAAGTATTGACAAACCTACTGCATTCATGATGTAAACTTTCCCCTATGTTCCTAGAAGCCGTGGTAGGAGCCATGTATAAAGAGAGAACACCTCTCTATATCTGGATAGTTCTTATATGGGCAGAGCCATATAAATATGTAAATTCCACAGGCCTAAAAATGTTGGCAGATCTAATCTTTATTTGAACTGTTTGCAAAGCTGACTTAACTCTCTGAGGAGGTGGAGAAATGTCAACATTTAAACAATACTAAGAAACTTAAGAAAGTGTTAAGATTTGCATAGTTGTCAGTACAATTTGTGTTCATACAATGGAAGGGAAATAATTAGGAGGGAACAACAGAAATCTTCAAGTAAGAGGATAGCTTGGCCTCAAAGCTTGGTGTTATGAAATAGTAGGGGGAAAATCAATGATCAATAACAAAATTTAGGATTTAAACAGTGTCAAAAAGATTGAAAAAATTATGTGAGCAATTAATGTGTAATTTCAAGTGGCAGAAATACTAAATTCTTTGAATTGAGGGTACAACAAAGTTTTCTTTCAAGAAATGCCATCTACGTTATAAATAGTCCCTGTAGGGTCTTAGAAAGGACATAACATAATTTTAAGAAGAGTTAGAGAATCAATTTACATATTCACATTGGCTGATGGCTTGATCAAAATGATATGCTTTAAAATGCTAAAGGGTTTTTTTCACTCTTTTTAACTACCCAGCAGGAAAAAAAAAAAAAACTTGAAGAGCATGATGAATGCTTAAAACCAGGAAAGAAATCAAATGGATAGTGAGAACAGTAATTCTGTTCCATTTACTAAAAACGAGACAACCATACTCTAGTCCATCTTTTTAACAATTTTGTTGTCTGTGCCAACTGATAATCTGCTAAATTTGGAGATAGACAACACTTGGGTGGTCACATTCCTGAAAGAGTTAAACTCATCTACATGCATACACACGTGCGCGCACACGCACCCACACATTTTCCAGGGACAGGGAAGCATAATCAAATTCCTTTTTAAAGCTGAGAAAATACTTTCTAAGAAGCATGTCATATAATAATAATTTTAGAAATCACCACATAGAAAATGGTACATTCCTAACGCCTTTCTTTTTCTGTTAGCTTGAAATGGAAATGTTTGATCCTTCTGCCCTGACACTTCTAAAAACATTTGGTACAAACCTTGCATTCGAGTGGCACGGCTGTATTAAATAGTCTATCAAACCCTAAAGTGAAAATGTTAGTCACTCAGTCATGTCTAACTCTTTGTGACCCCTAGACTGTAGCCTGCCAGACTCCTGCACCATGGGATTCTCCAGGCAAGAAGACTGAAGTGGATGGCCATTCCCTTCTCCAGGGGATCTTCCCAACCCAGGTCTCCAGAATTGCAGGTGGATTCTGTACCATCTGAGCCACCAGGGAAGCCCAGCATAGCCAAATCAAATCATCATTTCCCCAGATTTGTTCTCAGAGACTTACGGAGAAGATCTGCTTGTGGTAAAGCCTGAGTTTTCTGTCTCAAGAGGCCACAGAGTTTGGATTAGAGTGCTACTTCTCAAATAAACTTCTTCGGAGAATTTGAAATGTATTAAGATTTCAAGAATCCATAAGTATTCAAAGTTGGAACATCTTACTCTAATTGTATTTTTCATTTTGAACAAAGCCTAATATAATAGTTTGTAAAAACTAATTCTTACATACATGCACACCCAAATATAGAGTGTATATCTATCTAATATATGTAATAAAACTTCTGGAAGCAAATATTTTCCTGGAAATGTTATAAATCCTTAAAATTCTCCCTGTATATCTTATTTTCATGACTGTATTCTGTAAATCATAAACATGAAAACCTAAAGAGAATAAAAATGGAAGACTAGTACTGTTTAATGGGTAAGGTAGATTTCATAACAATTCAGAATTCTAAATTAGCAGAACCCTGCAATTGTGCTGCATGTTTCTCTGTGACACATTTGGTTAGCTGCTTAAATGAAGCAAATGACAACTACTCAGGAGTACAGCAACACTTTTCCTTTAGTATCTGCACAAAATTTAGTAAATTTTAAATAAAAGAGAAGTTCAACTTACCTATTAAACTTCATTTTAGCGCTCACGTGTTAGTAACCACATTAAAGTTTGCTTCACATTAGGGGGCGTTGACAATGGCTTGGATAAAGGAATTTACCTTAGGTTAAGTAGAAAGAAATCTTCCAATTCTTAAGTAGGTTTAGGTAACATCAGCCTTGTCTTTATGAAAGTGTCTGTCATCCTCAGTGTTCTCCAAAAGGCAACCAAGGACTCAAATCGTGCATCCTCTTAACAGATTCCCGCACTTCACTTTGTTAGGAGGTTGTGATTTAAGTAAACAGCAAGTTACGGAATCTGAATTGCTGTGGAATGTCACCCTCAAATGACTCTACTGGCCCTGCTAGTTTTGCACTGCTTAGTACATGTAGCCTCAGAGATTGTTCTAACAACTGTTTTCTTGGCTTTCAGGACATTGTCGTGGTATTTAGTAAGCAAACTCTGCTACTCCACAATGCCTCCTGTTCACGGATAAAGGTAAAAATATTAAGATCCTATGGTATCCCAGTGTGTATTCAGTGTATTCCTTTTGTTAATGACACACCAAAAATTCCTATTCAGAGTGAATACACTGGGATTATCATTGTTTTCCAATCTGTGTATACAAGGTTTGGAGCACCGTCCTTCAAGTAGTCCAAGGACTAAAAACATTTTCTGGACAGGTTCCAAGACTGCTGCAAGGCCTGTTTTTCCTCTCATTTTCTGCAACCCCTCAGGGAAAACTGGATAATCACAGTAGGTTGTAGAAAAGAGAACTACATTAAAAGTAATATTTGGAGGTGAAATAAGCCCATGGAAACCATACCATTTCATGCAACTCAAAATTAAAAACCACTAAATATTTCCCACGTTATAAAGAAGCCTGTCTCCCAATACTATTTTTATGTTTCAGGATAGACTTCTCTCCTCTGCAAGCTTCCCAGTTTTCATTGTTTTCATTTTTTTCTTCCTTGGTTACCTTGCATTTATCTATCCTAGTTGATTTTTATTTGACATCTCATTTTTTATCTAATAGTTTTTCAAAATTCATGTGGTTTTAGGTATGTAAATTTGGAATTGCATGCAAATTAACTTACTATAATTATAAAATCACAGCTATTCCTAAATTACCAGAAACCATAAATTCATTTGGCCCTTCACACCTTTTATTGATATGTTCACATTACCCACTTAACTGGTAATTTTGCTGTGAAAAACATCCACCGTCCAGTGGTAGTTCAGTACACAATCACAGATTTCCATATATTACCAAAAATATTTTGGTTATGACTGAACCATATTCTGAACTGAACCATATTCTGCCATTTATTCTTTTAATCTCATATTACCATCCTGTTGGAGTAGGAAATGGCAACCCACTCCAGTTTTCCTGCCTGGGAAATTCCATGGACAGAGGAGCCTGGCGGGCTACAGTCCATGGGGTCGCAAAGAGTCAGACACCATTGTGCACACACACCTTACCATCCTGTATAGTAGAAAATATTTAAATTCTTTAAGCTCTGAAACAAAATAAAGATTAAAACAAAATAAAAGATTAAACTAAATCTCTGCTATTTACTGAAATTTCTCTGGCTCATTTGCCATGTCACGTAGGTTAGGGAAAAAAAATACTATAGTGATTTTCTTTGTAAGTGTTTTGGTGCAAACTAATTAAGGGAAACCTTTTCTTTTTGTGATAAAGTATTCCACCATTGAAAATATCATCCTTTCAGACAATCTTCATCCAATATCAAGTGACTAAAATTAAAATTGAAAATAGACAACATAGTTTTTAAAAATTCCAGTGCATATGTGTTGAGATATGTTTTAGGGAACTGGCTTCAGTTTTAAAGATGAAACATAATAAATAAATATAACTAAATTCAGCCTTTTGATTAAATCATAACCTTTTCAAAAGGTTATTAAATCATAACCTTTTGATTAAATCATACCATTTCCACATGTTTAAGAATTTCCTAGAGGAAAGGAAGATCATAATGTTTCTTCAAGAACTTATCCTAGCCTAACAGATCATCAGTATATCCTATGTAGTTAGAAGTAACTGGTGTTCCAGAAACCATGAGCAACTGACTTTGCTTTCAGAGATGACTCACAACACTGAGTACAGAAGAAAAGATTCAAAAGTTTCCTCCATATTTTGTTTTATAAAACATGTATTATCATGGTACTAACATGATATTTCCATGAGGTTGCAAAGAGCTGGACATGACTGAGCAACTGAACTGAACGTGATATTGCCTCTAAAAATGTCAATGTTCTATTTAGTATTTTTTATTAAATCCCTATTTAATGGTTATAAGTTAAAGTGTTATAAGAACTTCAGTGTTATAAAAACATACATCTCCTCAGGACTCACAAAAGCTTTGCTCTTTTGTTCAGTATGGGTGGGAATGATCTTTTCACTATTATCTCTCCCCATCTTCATATTTATTTGTAATAAGGAAACATGTACAAATGCTGCCAGGACCCATCTTAGAACTTCAAGGAAATTAGAGTGAAAGCCAACACCCAAATAACAGGCAAGAGCAAATAAGTTCAGAGGACCAACAGTTTGATCTAACTGTGCCTACAGAGTGCTAACTCTGAAGTTTTTCAGTTAAGCTGGACCCCAAATCCCTGAATTGATACAATGGTTTGAGTTGAAAACACTCAAACTCATATCCTGAGATTCTATGTAAAATGTGAACTGTAGATCACAAACATTTTAAATAACTAAACATCTAACCAAATTTCTTGCTCATTAACTACCATCAAGAAATGTGATTTAATCAATAGGTCCCTAAAAAAAAGGAAATAAACAGTCCCTAAAACATGGTTTTGTATACCATGTACAACAAGCAGAGATCTTAATATTAAGCACGTACAAAAAGCCACATGACTATATTTATTCATCTTTATATCTCCAGAATGCTTTAATGTTCTACTCATACAAAGTATAACAAAAAGCTCAGTTCATTATATACCCATTATGACTTCCAAGGGAGAGGTCACAGTGGAACTCTATAATATATTCACTGAGAACTCTGTTGGGAACATTTACTTTTATATGCCAGATTTTAAAATAATTCCTTACACATAATAGGTATTCAGATATTCATCAAATAAATACTGAAAAACCTATACTACAAGTATCACAACATACATTAAAGAGACATGGGTATGTTAAATATTTTGGCAGAAGAATATATTTGCTTTTCCAAGATATCCAACATAGAATTTGAAAAAACTAGTTATCTGAATTATTAAACAGTCTGGTTCTTCCACACTGAAATATATTTATGCTCAAGGAGGGCTTACTTCTATTGTTCCAGAGATATGTATTGAGTAACGGCAGTGTAAGGACAAACGACATACCACTACATGATAAGCTTTTCTCAAATATTTTAAATGGTCAAATGTGCCAATTATGTTTATATCTTCATTGCCAGGAAAAGACATATTGATTAAAGTGAAGATTTCAAAAATTTATGAAAATAATTCAATCATAGGCCAAAAATAATGATTAAATATAGATCATTCCTTGTATTGGTATTTTTGCCCATCAAAAATTCTAAGTCTGCTGAGTATTATACTCTACCATCTAATTTTACATGCCAATCTACTATCTATTTATAAGGTAACATGTGATCCCTTGCTAATAGTTTGATCCCTTCGGGTTATTTAGTCCATTTGTACTGGACTGCTCACTTATTTTGTTAAAAAATAGGCCTTTATCTGATTACACAAATGCACCTCTGTTGAGGGTGCCAGGGTAGCCCAGTCATTGGACCCTTAAACAAGGACCCCTGAGAATTGGCTTTTCTGTTCTGATGACAATTAATTTAACTAAAATAGCCCAATTTTTGTCTTCCTATTTGTTTCCATCTGTGAGATGAGATATATCATCATTAACATGGGCACTACCCAGTTAAACTGATATACTAGAGGGGTCAAAAATTGTATCAATTGCACAATTCTGTAGAAATGAAGTGTAAAGAAAAATTGAAAATAGCAGCAAATGCATCCTTATCCCATAAAAACCTAAGTCACACTGACTCTTTTATTCTCAAGAGAATTTTTAATATGACAAACTCTTATTAAATATCAACAAAATGCATAAATGCCAAAACCCAGGAGAAAAGGACAGTAACTAAAACCTTATAGGACTCTAGTCTCAGGAGAGGCTGCTGGGTCTACCTGTGCTATTGGCTGTGATAAACATGAGAGCTGAAATCAATAGGAGATAAGAAAAATACAATTCCTGCATATCAAGAGGTATAGAGAAGATTGCTGTTGTTGAACAACAATGTAAAAAACTGATAAACTGAAGATACTATTAAAATCTCAAAACATGCCTTAAATCAATGGGGGCAAATAGTTAAAAATAACTACAAAGAGCAAATACTTAGACGGATGATGAGATTACATTCCCCAGTCTTTTCCATTATTGGAAAAATGTGCTTTTCAAATAAATTAATTTTTGAATACATTTGTGTATACAAATTACACAGCATATTATTTAAGGCTTAAGATTTTAAAGAGAAATAATGTGGTAAATAATTTTAAAGAAATATATATATATGTGAAAAGGGAGTTTATAACGTAAAATAAGAATATCATTAAAATGCACTTCATATACATGTATGGATAAATTTATGGATTTATAAATACTGTCATTTATAGGGCCTTTTATTATCACATAGATTATACACTATATTAGCCTAACTTTTCATGCTTCTAATTTAGTGCAAATCTTGCATATATATAATCAAATGTAGGCAATAGGATAATAACTAGGTGACATAACAAATTTCAAGTAACTAAAATTACATAGTGAGCTTAAGCCTAATTTTCTTGTTTTTGCTAGCTATTATGTTATTCTTTTCAAAATTTGGTAAACTGTAGTATTACTTAGCTTGATTGTGTGAATAATAAACAGTCATGTGATCGGAATATTCATACTAGAAAAATATGGAGATTTGGCAGAATGCCAGGTAAGTTAGTTTTGCATTCACTGATAAGTTGGGTTGCTATAGCAAGCCCATAGTCACCAGGTTTCTAAGCAACCTAAGACTCCACAGACTTGAGATACTTAGGAGTCCACTGATCTTTCATCATCCTTAAGGGAAAAATCTGAGAAACTGTGGTACCAATCTCTGGAAGTTTCCCCAATTATCCAGTAGAGCAGTGACCCTTATACAACATCCCCTGTATTGATAGATTTAATTTATTAAATAATGATGTTCATACTAGAGAATTAATTGATTACCCAAAGTGTTAAGTACATGAAATTAGGAACGGGAAATGATCAATACCTAGGTTGTTGTGGGCAAACAAATGTGTGTTGAATGAATAAACAAGATTCAACACATAATCCAACCCTCCAAAGTGATTTACATAATGCTGGCATTCATAAAGTCCTCAACTTTATATATATATAAATATATCTGTTTAGTAGCATTACTATAAAACATGAATCTCAGTTTTTTTTTATTTTGTAATCATTTACATTTAGGTAACATACATAATTTTAAGTCTGCAATTATTTGTGAGTTTAATTCAAAATACTTAATTATGGATTGTCTGGAATACTTATGTAACAATATTAACTACTAAAACGTCAATTAGAATTGTACCCATCTAAGATACAAGCCAAGTTGTGAATTGTCCCTTGAATAATCTTTTATTAACATTTCCTGTCCTTTTCTATGTTAAACACTTCCTTTAGTCTGCTATCGTGACACAGTACTCACTGAGGCAAACTGTTGCATCCAATTTTAATTTACAGTTTCCAGCTATTTAAGATAATCACAATGAAATAAAATTAAGGTAGGCCAATGCTGTCTGTCCTTACAAAACACTGTATCATAATATAGGCTGAAATAAAATGTCATTAATAGAAATGATTATATGTGACCAATAAAACGATTAAGTCTGGAATCTATAAAATTTTACCTAATTCTTATACCTGGTTTTCTCTGCCTCCCATTGTCATTTTATATAGCTTGTTCTTGCCATGAAAAACCTCATGACAATGATTTGCAAACAGAAAATTGGCTTTAATGGCAAATTTTATAATGTTACTGCTTATATCCTGAAATCTATTGCATTAAAGATTCAGTAGCCCAAGTCAGGTGTACAGTATGATGACTGAGTTTCCCTAACTTGAGTATAAAATAAAATTCCAAAGTCACCTGTCTAGCTAGTCACAGTAATCCCTAGAGGACTAGATCCATTCCAGGAATGTCCCAGTACAAAGTGCCTGTGACCTCTGCTGTTTGGTGGTATTCAGTGTCCAAGTCATGTCCGACTCTTTGCTACCCCATGGACTGCAGCACACCAGGCTTCCCTGTCCATGGGGAAGGAGAGATTCTTCTTTTCTCCAAGACTGAAAAGAACAACTGCTCTGCCTTACAATCTTAATATGAGAGTCCCAAACCTATACAATAATACTCATTATAATTGCCTCTTCAGGTAAAAGTGGCCATCTATAATTTAAGTCTTCCTGGGCATGTATTTTCTTTAGAATAAAAGATAGCTTTTGATCTTTTAATATATTGCTCTACTAAAATATTCCTCCATTGTAGCATGTATACAAGCATAGGTGTGTTGGAAGGTTTAGACAATTTCAAATATTTCTGAATGTCCTCTTATCATCTAATATTTAGCTATTATTGATAACATCATCGCAAAATTACAAAACCTGACCAACTCCTTCTGTTTTCTTTTAGACGCAATTTCTTATCTAAAAGCTTGGGACAGGCTTCCTTAACATCTGTTCTATCTCGTATCCTCTATTCATTAGGACAAGAGAAAAAAATGCACATACAACTTAAACTGGACAAGAACAATGCAAAAATCAGATCAAAGTAAGAGACTTTAGTATTACAGGCACTGGTTTTGAGTCCTACTTTGTTAGGTTAGATAACTTCACAGTGATAATATAAGTGTAATTACCAGTTGGAAGTCCGATGAAAAAAGTGCAAGGCCACCAGTGTCAACGCATTTTCAGAATGCTGGTTGGAGGACCACGAAATTAACACTGATGACTCTTGTTGTGTCTGCCTCAAGCGCTGGGTCAAATCCCTGCTGTACATCAGTCAGCCCCACCTCCAAGTATCCAAGAATGGCTGCGGAATTTTGATTGACACTCCAGTGAGGCAGTGGGATTCCTAAACCAAAGTAAACCCTGCAGCTTGTGTTTGCCAAGCTCTCTAGCTTGAAAATGAGCTTCTCTTCTCCTGGTTCTTTCCTTAAAAGAGAAACAATTACTCTGTGATGCTTAAAGGAACACAGAAGCAACTCCCTCTCCAGAGATATCCCTACTTATTTTCTTATAGCAATTCCCTTGACTGTTTTCATCCTTTGTCTTGGTGTAGAACTTTATAGTCTTCCTAGGAACCACATAACAACATTGCACACTGGCCTTCAGGATAAGAAACAAGGCATCAGTGTGAATATTCTAGTTTGTGGAAAGCTGGATATGATAGCAGCATTGGGCAGGGCTTTGCAAAATGGACAAGCTCAGGTTTATGCTAATTGTGACATTCTTTTGCCATGTAAGATTAGCAGTGTTAGGTGACTATGCTATTATATATGCAACTCGTAAGAATGAAGAAACTAAGATAACTATATTGTAAAAGCAAATCAAGCCATTACAGTATATGCTAAATTAGATAAAAATATATGATTTTCTTGATTGTACTTAAGGCATTAATTCTCTAAGGATTAAAGTTGATGACATGTATCCTCATACACATACCCACACACATACTTAATGAAAATCTGTTATGTGTCCACTGTGTTCTTAGAATCTTGTCATCAAGAAGAAGAAAGCCTCATCCTTCCAGTGAGATTTTTTGTAATGTACTTTAAAACCTTGCAAATAAAATGCAATGATGAAGTACTGAATACTTTTAATCTAAGTGGACAGCTAACCTAGTTGAGAACATTCATTCTAGAACTATTTACTTAGCATATAATTAAAATATGTATTTTAGTTGCCTTTTCTCCTAAACTCTGGAAATTTTCACAATAAATATAACAGAGAGGTTTTCACTGGTGAAATTAATGGCTTCAAAGATTTATGAACTGACCAGAAAAATTACTGGCTAACTATCCTTATATCACAGGCTATAAAAACCCACCAAGTTCATTGTCTAGCTCTTGATTTCAGGGCATCCCCGGCTACCTGACTGGCACTGGATAGTTAGCTGAATTCTATAGTTAGCATGTTGTGTGTGCCCCTGATGAAACTTCCAGGCAAGAACTATTGGGACACTTAAAAGGACAGAGAGTGGGTACTTCACAAATCCCATGGAGCAGGTTGGGGAACCTTGCTACTTAACTGCTACTTCACTGTTTCTGTTAGAAGCCAGTACTGAGAGGGCTTTCTTTGTACCTGTTTTGAGAAAGATCTGTAGCTCTCCTCACTGTTATTTATTGAAAGCTACCAACATTTACCAAGATTACCCAGTAACAGTGTGTGCCCAAATTGGCTTGGATAGTTTAGCAACACTTACCTTAAGGAGCTCATCTTCTAGAGATGTAGCTTAGACACAGGGGACAGTTACACATAAAGAGTCTAGAGTAGACAACCACAAGGCTCTGGGCTCACGGGACATCCACATTTACTCAGTTATAAATAGCTGTGACTCTTAGTTCAAAGACCTTTCACCCACTTCCATGTATGACACATTTTTTCTCTCTTGCTCGTGACTTTATATTGCAAAATGTGAAGAAATTTTAAGAATCATCAAATCTTGATCATTTAACAGATAAAGTTTCAGGGATCTGAGGAAATGCTTTTCTTACATTTCCCTAAGAGTAGTTAAAAAAACAAAGCCCCTCAGCTAAAATATTTCTCTTTGTCTCCTGATGTTTCTTTTTGTTTTTTTGTTTTATTTTGTGTATTTCACCTCTTTTCACATATCTTCTCCCAGGATCTGGCCTGATATTTGCTAGTGTATTACTTTAATATTTTTTGTATGTCATTATACTTTCAGAAGTGCTAGTCAATTTAATATTAATTTCCTGGGTAATTGGAATAGTTTACACCTCTTTGATTCCCATATACTGTACCCTGTTACTAGAGTGAGGTTAGTTTTTTCTAAATTATTCTGGTTACAGTGCTCTTGCCTTTTAAATTTTATTTTAAATATGCTTTTGAAGTAAGCCAGAAAGAAAAACACCAATACAGTATACTGACACATATATATGGTATTTAGAAGACAGTAATGATGACCCTAAATGTGAGACAACAAAGAGACACAGAGGTATAGAGTGGACTTTTGGACTCTGAGGGAGAGGGAAAGGGTGGGATGGTTTGGGAGAATGGCAATGAAACATGTATATTTTCTTGTAAGAAACGAAGCGCCAATCTATGTTCAATGTAGGATGCAGGATGCATGGGGCTGATGCACAGGATGATTCAAGTAGAGGATGTGGGGTGGGAGGTGGGAGGGGGCTTCGGCATTGGGAGATTGTGTTCACCTGTGGCTGATTCGTGTCAATGTGTGGCAAAACAAATACAGTATTGTAATTAAAAAAATAAATAAATTTAATAAAAAATTATCTAAATGAAATTATTAAATATAAAAAACAGAATACTATTTATTCCTCCTTACAAGGAAACTTGAAAAGTTCTAGGAAAGGATAAGGGGGAGGACAAGTATTTGTTGACATATTATTATGGATCGGTTGTCAGGCTAAATGCTTCCATGTTATTATTTAAATCTATAGAAAATTCTGTAATTAGGTATGGTCAGCCTACATTCCTACAAAGGAGACAACTGACAGAGAAAATTAGAAAACTTAGATAAATGCTAAGATTTCCAGCATTTGTATGAAATGCATCACCTTAGGTTTATGTATCCAGGTGACAAGTAATAGCAAAGATTAGTCAGAAGACATTAGGATGCATGATCATGAAAGGCATTTTTGCCCTTATCTAAATCCTTACCTGTGTCAGTATAAATCTCTTAGCAGATGCATTGTGCTATGCTACTTTGATGTTTCAGGATTATTTATTATTTTCATATACAAATTATAGTTAAAAACTCATTGGTTCACAGAATTACTTAAGAAATGATTCCTCTTTGGCACCAGATATTCCTGGGTCCAGAAATTATGAAAATAAAACTCTAGCTTCATGGAATGGTAGACACATAGAAAAATTATTATGAAATCGTACAATAGATGGTCTAATGGAAGGTTTATGGTACTGTGGGAAACCTACAGAGAGGGTAGCTTTTAGAAGGGGAAGCTTCACAGAGAACCTAACATTGTAGCTTCTTCCTCAAGCATGAGTCAGAGACCAGTTACCAAGTACTGACTAACACAAAGAACACGTTGTCTAACATAAAGGCAGAGAATATTTCTCCATCTTTCATAAGATCTGGCAGTTTCTGCCAGAAGATAGTGGCTGTGGCAAAAAACATATAAGATTAAAGAAATTGATTTCAAATTAATTGAGTGTCCACTTTTTCTAGGAACTGTTAGGGAACAATATGTAGTTTCACCTTAGAATTTAAAATAAATTTTTATTTAAACTGCCAAAAGTTACAACTTCTATTGCACAAGAACTAAAAATTCTGCTTCAAGGCACAAAAATTTTTACTTAATATTGAGAAAAGAAAACCATACTGGATGCCTTTTACAAGTATTTTGTTATGTTACTATTTGGTACCTGTATAGATTTTAGAAAGCTCATTTAAATTTATTTAAGTTTATAAGATATATATGTGTGTGTGTGTGTGTGTGTGTGTGTGTGTGTATGTATCTTTGGAAGGATTTCAGTGATTTTTAAAATGAATATTAGACTAAGTATCAAGGGGCAAGTGTTTAAGATACAGATTTCTTGCTGCATAAGGAATCTAAATTTAAAAAATATATTAGTATATTTCTGTGTCTCTTACCAGATCCAAGGGAACATTTCATGAACAGATGGGCACAATAAAGGATAGAAACAGCAAGGACCTAACAGAAGCAGAAGAGATTAAGAAGAGGTATAAGAATACACAGAAGAACTGTACAAAAATGTTTCTAATGACCCAGATAATCACAATGGTGTGGTCACTCACCTAGAGCCAGACATCCTAGAGTGTGAAGTTGAGCGTGCCTTAAGAAGAATCTCTACAAACAAAGCTAGAGAAGGTGATAGCATTCCAGCTGAACTATTTCAAATCCTAAAGGATGATGCTATTAAAGTGCTGCACTCAATATGCCAGCAAATCTGCAGAACTCAGCAGTGGCCACAGGACTGGAAAAGTTCAGTTTTTATTCCAGTTCCAAAGAAAGGCAATGCCAAAGAATGTTCAAATAACCGTATAATTCTATCTTTTCACATGCTAGCAAGATTATGCTCAAAATCCTTCAAGTTAGGCTTCAGCAGTATGAAAAAGAACTTCCAGATATACAAGCTGGGTTTAGAAGAGGCAGAGGAACCAGAGATTAAATTGCAAACATCTGCTGAATCACAGAAAAAGTAAGGGAATTCCAAAAAAACATCTGCTTCATTGTGACAAAAGTCTTTGACTGTGTGGATGACAACAAAGTATGGAAAATTCTTAAAGGGATGGGAATACCTGACCACCTTACCTGCCTCCTGAGAAACCTGTATGCAGGACAAGAAACAACAGTTAGTAATGGACATGGAACAATGAATTGGTTCAAATTTGGGAAAGGAGTATGTCAAGGCTGTATACTGTCACCCTGCTTATTTAACATATATGCACAGTACATCATGCGAAATGCTGGGCTGGATAAATCACAAGCTTGAATCAAGACTGCCAGGAGAATATCAACAACCTCAGATATGCAGATGATACCACTCTAATGGCAGAAAGTGAAGAGGAACTAAAGAGCCTCTTGATGAATGTGGAAAAGGTGAGTGAAAAAGCTGGCTTAAAACTCAATTTTTTAAAAACTAAGATCATGGCATTTGGTCACATCATGTCAAATCGATGAAGAAAAAGTGGAAACAGTGATAGATTTTATTTTCTTGGATTCCAAAATCACTCCAGACGGTGACTGTAGCCATGAAATTAAAAGATGCTTGCTCCTTGAATTAAAAACCTGTGACAAACCTAGACAGTGTATTAAAACGCAGGAATATCGCTTTACCAACATGGGTCCGTGTAGTCAAAGCTATGGTTTTTTCAATAGTCAGGTATGGATGTGAGAGTTGGACCATAGAGAAGGCTGAGTGCCAACGAATTGATGCTTTCAGACTGTAGTGTTAGAGAAGACTCTTGAGAGTCCCTTGGACAGCAAGGAAATCAACCTAGTGAATCCTAAAGGGTATCAACCCTGAATATTAATTGGAAGGACTGACGCTAAAGCTGAAGCTCCAGTACTTTGGCCACCTAATATGAAGAGCCAATTCACTGGAAAAACCCCTGATTCTGGGAAAGATTGAGGGCAAGAGGAGAAGGGGATGACAGAGGATAAGATGGTTGGATGGTATCACTGACTCAATGGACGAGTTTGGGCAAACTCAGGTAGATAGTGAAGGACAGGAAGGCCTGGCATGCTGCAGTTCATGGGGTCACAGAGTCAGACACGACTTAGCAACTGAACAACAACAAATGCCTCTTACTACAGGTAAAGCATATCATCTTACTGGGAATGTTAGGGGTTAGAGAAAGCAAACACTTATATTCAAGGCTAAGAAAATAAGAAACCTGAGGTTGTATAAATGATAACTTATAATAATAAGACAGAAACAATAATGCAATTGTATTTTTAAAAAGTAATAAACATGGGGAGAATTTATTTACATTTGAAAGCACAGAGGAAAAATATTTTGAAGTAAAACTTTCTTGGTGCAATTATTTTTACCATAAAACACTCTTAAAATATGAATAGTCTATATTGTAGCACTATGTCATAGAAGTTGACTTTTTAGAAATATGGATTTTCCTCTAATCTCTTTTGTTCCTCTCACTTTAAAAGATTTTTCATACTCCAATACAAAAAAATAAAATAAAAACAAAACCTGAGCCTAGTACATAAGAGGACCCAGAATATTTAAATTAAAAGTCATATTCAGCAGTTTGCTTACTTCATGATTTCTCAGTCTTACTATTCTCATAACACAGCTCCAAGAAAAGGTCCTGGTATGCCTTATTTCCCAAACTTATTTGACCCTGTGTCACCCTAGGATATCTTTATTAACATCTACTGGAACAGTGTTTCATAAAGACAGTTGGAGAAGTGCTGAATTAAATTAGGACAAGTAAAATTTTCTAAGAAAAGGCAAAAGGGAGTATATAGGTGGTATATCTGACTTGAAAGGTTAAGTCTACAACTTACATTATCTTACAGTCTTTGGTAGGGCTTCCCAAGTGGCACTGGTGGTAAAGAACCTGGATGTCAATGCAGGAGACATAAGAGACAGGGGTTCAATTCCTGGGTCGGAAAGACTCCCTGGAGAGGGAATGGCAACCCACTCCAGCACTCTTGCCTGGAGAATCCCACGGACAGAGGAGCCTGGCAGGCTACAGTTCATGGGGCCGCACAGAGTCAGACACTAGTGAAGCGACTTAGCACACACACATAACCTTTTGTGACCTGTGTTTTTAATCTTTGTAAACAGGAAGAATGAAGGAGAGAGTACAGGTAAGAAAGAGAGACAGAGAGACTGGAGATGGGGAAAGGGGTAGTCCTTTGTGCTGCAGGAAAAAAGGGAATTCAGACTGCTCTGGGTCTGGCAAGCAAATAAGTTGGTAACTATTGATTGACTTCTTGTGAAGCCCAAATAATAGCAATTGTCCACAAAGGCGGTTTATCTTGTAAAAGCTTGTTTGGCTTGATGTCTGTTGATCAATTGGCTCTGGCCAGACAGGACAGGATCCTTGAGGGTTGCTTGGGTCTTTTCTTTTTCATGTGCTCTGGGACACACATTGATAGTCTGGGTTCTGCAGAGGAACTTTGGGACAGAGAGTGAGTGGGTAAGATTGCAGATTGTGGAGGCAAGTTGTTGGGTTGATAGTGCGTATCCCGAATGGTCTTGGACCTGTTGCTTGACTTCTCTGTTTTTCAGTTTCCTCCTCTAAAAGATGAGGATGATAATATTTATCGTGTAATGCCATGAGGATCCAATAAGATGAAATATATGCACTCATTAAAACAACTACTTGCAATTACTGGTATCATTGATAATGGTAATAAAGATGCTATCTCTGTGAAAAAAGTTTTTCTTCTTCACAATCTCAGGTCATTCATTTTCAAATCTACTCTACTGGTGCCAGCCAGTTATCATGCTTTCTGATCATATTCAGTTCTAAGCTGTACTAACCTCACCAGACCCAGAGGCAGTATGAGAGCAGCACGTTCTTTCTCTGTGTAACTCTCCCTCTGGCCTCTGTCGGGCAGTGTGTCCTGGACTCCTTCCCTCTTCTCTGTTGCTCAACTGAATTTAGGTAATAAGAAGCAGATTCTTCACAGACTTAGAAAATGAATTTGCGATTGCTGGGGGAAGGGATAGCTAAGGACTTTGGGAAGGTCATGTACACACTGCTGTATTTAAAATGGATAACCAACAAAAACCTATTGCATAGCGCATGAAACTTGTGTTCAATGTTATGTGCTAGCCTGGATGGGAGTGGGGTTTTCAGGAGAATGGATGTGCTTAGTCACTCAGTCGTGTCTGACTCTTTGTGACCCCACAGACTGTAGCTTGTCAGGCTCCTCTATCCATGGGATTCTCCAGGCAAAAACACTGGAGTGGGTTGCCATTTCCTTCTCCAGGGAAAATGGATACATGTATATATATGGCCGAGTCCCTTCACTGCTCACCTGAAATTTCACAACATTGTTAACTGGCTATACCCCATTACAAGATGTTTTCGGTGTTGAAAAAATAAAATAAAAAAGCAGAGTCTTGCTCTCCTCTATCCAACAGGTAACTCCCAAAGTCCTTGGAGACAGGGATTGGACTCTTCTTGCCCTGAAATTCACAGAACTTCCATGTTTAAAACCACGAATAAGCATTCAGGTATATTGTAAAATGAGATTACAGGCCAAATAATTATTTAGGTCTAATTGAAAATACCACCTAAATGGTGTCTAATGTCCTGCCCTCCTTTAGACTATATGTAACCATAGCTATTTCTGATGAGTACTTTTATATTTTTTAAATATTGAGCTTATTTGAGCAAAAATCATTTTGAGTCTGGCAGCATCCAATCTAGCAGATAGAAAGGAGCTCCAAATATTATGTATAAAATAGATAAGTAATGAGACCCTACTGTACAGCACAGGGAACTCTATACTCAGTTTTCTGTGGTGACCTAAATGGGAAGGATATCAAAAAAAGAGGGGATATATGTATACATATGGTGAGTGCTTTTAAAAGTCATTGAACTTATCTCTAGAATCTTATGGAGGGCAGCAGACAAATTCTTGTTGTGTGTTGACTAACTTTTAAAATAATTACATCACCATGTTTTATTCCTTGGAAAACCACTTGGTGTTTAATATGTGAAATGATAAAACTTATCAGAAGCACATTTTTTTGAAAAGCCCAAAGTGTGTCATGTAATACAAATGGCTGATGTCGAGGGCACTTACTACAGGCAAACACCTTTCTATATGTATTATCTAAATTAATCTTCATAACCACAATTTGAAGTAAGAATTGTTGGTTTCCTGACATTACAAATAGTAAAAGTACCATGCTGTCCGTGGGGTCTCAAAGAGTCGGACACGACTGAGTGGCTGAACTGAACTGAAAAGTACCGAAGTACTGAGAGGCAAAAGGACTGAGAGATCAAGCAAATTGCTCAAGGTCAAAGAATCCAAGCTATGGTTGTATCATTTAGGACACTTTTGTCTGCAAGTAAGAGAATGCTCCAATAAAAGTAGATCAGAATATGGGGGAAACTTTACTTGTCAAATATTAAATATTAGGAAGTAACCGTCAGCTTCCAAAATTCTAGCTCTTCTCTAAAGCAGCCATTTTTAAATATTGGGCTGTCATACCATCTTGATAATACAATTATTTGCTTAAATTGCATATACATGTGTATGTATATACAATCAACTAAAAATCAAGACCATCTCCTGTCCCCTAGGTGGGTATAATTCTTTAAAGGGAGAAAATATTACATGTTAAGTTTTCAAAATCAAAGTTCAAAATAAAAATTAAGTCCAAGTTTCTATCACTCTGGAAAACAACTGTTTAATCTGACAAAGGGAATGTGAAATATAAAATTAATCTAAAACAAAGAAAAATAATCATGGTTACCTGGAAAATGTCTTTTTGTTTGTTTTTTTGTGAGAAAGAAACTTTGGGAATGGCTGTATACTGTATATTCCTGAAATGGAAATGAGTTTTATAATCACAAACTCAGGTGTGCAAAAACAAAATTTTGTTGAACTAAATTTCATTTTATCTCAAACCTCCATTCTGTCTGATACAGCATATTTAGTCACTTTTAAGAAATTTCATTTTTGCTATCCCTCAGTCATTTCAAGTTTAAAACTCTTGTTACATTTTTCTCAGTACAGGCTATTTTCAGAGGAGATGAGAACACAGAGCATGCCCTCTAAATTTGTGGCTACCACTTTCCCTTGTTCTGGCCTTGAGCACTTTGCAAGTGGTGCCTTTCTTTTTCTCAGCTAACTTGCATAACCTTCAGGGGCCTTGAGCTCAGTGTTAGGGTCCAAGGGGCTCCATGAATCTGCTTCTAAACAGCAGCCTACGTACCACACACAGCCCCGGATACTCCACTGCCGTAGTCTCTGAGGCAGTGTTTTCTGAGGCTTGTTCTCTCTGATAGCACTTGTGTTCTGAGGTCCTCCCACTTGAGAGTTGAAAGGGAGAGGAAAACTTGCCTTTAGGAGTGAGTCTGCTGCAGAACGGATCACAGCAGCTCTCTGGGCTTCGATCACGTCTGAAGTCTGTGTTTCCCTTTTATCCATGCTTGCTGCTGCTAAGTCGCTTCTGTCGTGTCCAACTCTGTGCGACCCTAGAGACGGCAGCCCAGCAGGCTCCCCCGTCCCTGGGATTCTCCAGGCAGGAACACTGGAATGGGTTGCCATTTACTTCTCTAATGCATGAAAATGAAAAGTGGAAGTGAAGTCGCTCAGTCATGTCTGAACCTCAGTGACCCCATGGACAGTAGCCTACCAGGCTCCTCCATCCATGAGATTTTCCAGGCAAGAGTACTAGAGTGGGGTGCCATTGCCTTCTCCGTTATCCATGCTTAGGGCACAACTATTTTCCTAGTCTTTAGTAAGACTGAATAGTAACCAAATGTCAGTTCCTTGTGTCCACTAAAAATTCTCCCTCAATTTGCAGCTTCATATCTTGCAGTTAGAAAAGAAAATGAAGTGGGCAGAATAAAACAATGTGGATTAATACCTCACAGTATAATTTATCATAGTATAAAAACTATAAATTGTGGGAAACACACACATGATAGAAGTTTAGCTAAGAAAGAGATCAGTGGGGATTGAATTCCTAAGAATATGTTCATAGAACTCTGACATCCTTAATCTTCCCTAGATGAGTTAAACGTAAAAAAGTGGAAGTGGGATTCGTGGAAAATAAAATTAGATAAATCATGTAAATCATTTAGAAATGTAATCGGTATGGTTGGAAAAAGGCATGTGCACAAGCTAAACCTGGCTTGCCATAAAGGTTCCTATCTACATAGAGATGGACACATTAGAGCAGGTTATAGGAGACTTAAGTACCTGAATATAATCTGACAAAAAAGATAGAAGGGAGTAACAAGATGTTAAGATTTAAAATTATGACCTCTGGTTAAACGTGGCAGGTGGAATACATTTTAACTTGCATCTGAAATCTCATTAAAATGAAAGTTGTAGGTAAAATTTATAAAAATAGGAACACACATGTTCAGCTCAAAGATTTAGATGAGTGAAGACAAGAAACCAGTCAACATATAGAAAGCATAATGGACTAATGGTAATTGCTCAAACATCCTTCATGTCAGATTTCTAAATATGTACACCTAGAGCAGAAGCAAAAATAATCTACTGGATAAGTCCACATAGGACCACGGGGTGCATGGAAAGCAGAGTCTTAACTTGATTGAATATCTCAGGAAGCCCTAAAACTAAATCTTCTCTCCATATACTTTACACAGCCTGCTCACTCTCCTTCCTCCTCATCTGTCAGAAGATGGGGTGTTTCCTCTTTGAGACATGGAGTAAGAGATTTCTGGACCTGAGACAAGGAAGCCCAGCTAGGGGTATGAGGGAGATCCATGTCGAAATAAGTTTAAGCCCACACACTGATTTCTCTTCCACTACCAATTCCAGAACTCTACCAGGCAAAACATTACAGGATTCCTTTCTAAGGAAACTGGCACAAGAGGAAACACTTGAGACTACTTATTAGCTGAAGTGGGGAGGAGGTCAGGGAGCACAGTGAAATGGTCAGGACCTTCTGCTCAATCCAGAATAGTATGTCTGGTGCCAGTATGATACAAGCCTCATGCTAAATATGCCTTTAAAATATCCAGTGGCCACACTTAAAATGTAAGTAAATAGGTAATATTACTTTTAATATTATATATTACTTACTACAACATCATAAATACTATCATTTAAATCAACATAAATTATTAATGAGATTTTTTTGCAGGGGCACAAAGTGTTAAAAGTCTGGTTTTTACTTTACTCTTAGAACACATTTCAATCTGGATTAACTATGTTTCAAGTTCTCAATAGTCACTTGGGGCTAGTGGCTACCATATTGGACAGTGCAACTCCAGAATGAAATCTGTATTCATTTTGCCTCAATCTTAAATATAAATGGATAATCAGTAGACATTTGAGGAATACTTCTGACTTACATGAAAAAGTTAAATACAAGTAAACAATAAGGTTGAATACAAGAAAAGGGAATAAAAACACAAAATATTTTTGTGATTACTATCATCAGACGACTAAGAGACAATTTTGTATCATGAAACTAGTAAAACAAAAAACCATGGGGCTTTCCTGGTGGCTCAGTGGTAAAGAATTCACCAGCCAACGCAGAAGACATGGTTCAATCCCTGGTCCAGGAAGATAACCACATGCCGTGGAGCAACTACGCCTGTGTATCACAACTACCGAGCCTGTGCTCTAGAGCCTGGAGCCCTAACTACTGAACCCCACCCACCTAGAGCCTGTGCACCGCAACAAAAGAACCCGCCACAAAGAGAGAGGAGCCCCCACTCACCACAACTAGAGAAAAGCCTGCGCAGAAATGAAGACCAGCACAGCCAAAATTTTAAAAATTAATATAAAAATTGCATTAAAAATTCTAATCATAATTTTAAAAATAAACAGGAAAGAATCACTTTAAAAAGAAAACCATGAAATCCTAAACTCCACAGAAATAAAAGGCAGCAATCTGGAAAAAGAAAACCATGATAGGAGAAGTAACACAGTGGAGCAAGCATTTGGAATATCTGAGTACAGAGGAGCCACCGGAGCAGCATTAGAGCAGCGAGCTATAGAACAGAGCCAGCAACCACACAATGGGGTTTCCAGAGAAAACAAAACCAGACAAAGTGGACACAGGAGAGAATGCACGAATATTTTCCAGAATCAAAGGACACAGTGCAGAAAGTCACCCATCTACAGCAGAGTGGATAGAAAGGGCCACAGGCTATGACCTAGCTGCCTGTTTTCCCATCACAGGTACCAAGAATAAAGAGAAAATCTTAAAAACCTCTAGCGGGCTTGAGAGTAATGTCACATACAAACCAAAGAGACAACAGACAGCAGCACTGGGGATTTACAAGTCAAATAACAATCTCTTCAAAAATGTCCAAAAATTAGAAAGAGGATATAGACGTTTTAATATACACACAGTCCTAAATTTAACTTCTCTTTTACTGTTTTGTAAGGAGCCCAAGAAACCTCAGAATATAAATTTTACTGAAACAAGGAAGTAAAAGAAGACAGGGAATTAAGGAAATAGCTAATACAAAAATGAGAGGCATAGGGAATTTCCAGGAACAGCAGAACGGAAGTTTCACAGTAAGAATTATGTCACAGGTCAAGGGAAAAAAACAAAAACCAGTTAATATTGGACCAGGAGGACAGAGGATTTAAGGATGCAATTATCACCAGGAAAACATAAATTGCACCAGAAAGAAAGCACTCATTGTTTATTTCTTGGCTCTGCTGCTCAGAAAATTTAAAATAATGATTTACAAAGTCAATAATATTAGAAAAATAACTACATTATTAGGTGGAAGATGAGAAGTATGTATATAGATGTGATGGATGGAGTGGTATTGTATTTAATACATAAAAGTTAGATCCTTCTCTTCTACAGGAGGAAATTGTATTTTTAAAAAAACAGTTTTTGTTTAAAAAAAAATCAAGAACACTTTAAGTATGTCATCTAAAAATAGTTCAATATTCTAAAATTTAACATGGGGAATGGGACAGGGTGGAGAAAATAAGGCAATTGTCTATTTTCTTTAAGTTTTAAAATACCATTTGGTCTTTTAAAAACTAACAAACATTCATTTGATATCTATATACATTTTAAAAATAAGATTGTAATTGAATTAAGCTGTGCTAAGCAGTCCTTTACTTTTTCCTATCTTGCGACTCTTGCCTTCGCTCTCTTGGTTTTTTACTGTGGCATCTTCATTTTCCTAAGTATTTCCCTGGAAACCTATCTTCTCAGGATAAAGTTTTATTTCCTGCTTTAAAAGTTTGAGGCCATCCATTGTGTATCTTTTAAAATTTCTTCAAAATACAGTACCTCCTTGACCCAGGTACTATCATCCCTTACTTGGAATCCTGAGCCTCTGTGAAGGTATTTTTGGGCATGGATAGTTGTTAAGTTCATTTTTCTGGTAGGAGATTTGTGTAGAAATTTCAGTAACCATTCTACTTGCATCATTTTTGTCTAGCCTGAAAAATTTATTGAAATCTTTCCAAACATCTGCTATATAATTCTACAATCAGAAAATCAACACAAAAATTGTAATTCTTTGTTTAGAATTTGACCAAGATATTATAGCCAGTTGCTTACTAGCTTGCAGTCACCTACTCTGTAAATCTAGAATAATTTCTCATGTTGCAATTATGGTCATTTGTCAATACTTAAAAAAATATTTGGCAAACTTCAGTGAAATAGTATATACTAAAGAAGAAGGTAACAGAAGCATAGATTTATACAACAGATGATCAAATAAACCTAGCATTGGAACATCCGTTATAGATCATCTGGAACAACTTCCTCATTTTAGCTAAGAAGCAGAAATGTGATGTTAGAAATTACTTTTACATCAATAGAACTGGATATAAAGCCAAGATATAAACCCACACACCTGTGGTTGCCTTATCTTTGACAAAGGAGGCAAGAAGGTAGAATGTAGAATAGACAGCCTCTTCAATATGTCATGCTGAGAAAACTGGACAGCTACATGAAAAAATAATGAAATTAGAACACTTCCTAACACTATACATAAAAATAAACTCAAGATGGATTAAGTACCTAAAGGTAAGGCTAGACTATACAATTCTTAGAGGAAAACATAGGTAGAATATTCTTTGCCACAAATTGAAGCAAGATCCTTTTTGATCCACCTCCTAGAGAAATGAAAATAAAAACAAAAATAAGCAGATGGGACCTATTTTTTTTTTTTTTTACTTTATTTTACTTTACAATACTGTATTGGTTTTGCCATACAACAACATGAATCTGCCACAGGTGTACACGTGTTCCCATTAAAGCAGCTCATACAGCTCAATATAAAAAATACAAACAACCTAAAAAAAAAAGATGGGGGCAGAAGTCCTAAGCAGACAGATATTTATCTGAAGAAGATATACAGATGCTCAAGAGGCACATGAAAAGATGTTCAACATCACTAAATATCAGAGAAATACAAAACAAAACTACAATGAGGTATTACCTCATACCAATCAGATTGGCCATCATCACAAAATTTGTAAATGATAAATGTCATAGAGGGTATGGAAAAAAGGGAGCCCTCTTGCATTGTTGATGAGATTTTAGATTGAGAGAGCCACTATGGAGAATAGTAGAGAAATTTCTCAAAATACTAGGAATAAATCTACCATATGACCCAGCAAACCCACTTCTGGGCATTTACCCAAACAAAACCATAATTCCAAAAGATACGTGTACTACAATATTCATTGCAACACTGCTTACAACAGCCAGGGCATGGAAGCAACCTAAATGCCCATCAACAGAGAAATGGATAAAGAAGATGTGGTACAGATATACAATGGGATATTACTCAGTCATAAAAAGGAATGGAATTGGGTCATTTGTAGAGATGTGGATGGACCTAGAGACTGTAATTCAGAGTGAAGTAAGTCAGAAAGGGAAAAACAATTATCGTATATTAATGCATATATGTGGAATTAATGCATATATATGGTCAGTTTTCATTCCAATCCCAAAGAAAGGCAATGCCAAAGAATGCACAAACTACTGCACAATTGCACTCATCTCACACACTAGTAAAGTAATGCTCAAAATTCTCCAAGCCAGACTTCAGCAATACATGAACTGTGAACTTCCAGATGTTCAAGCTGGCTTTAGAAAAGGCAGAGGAACCAGAGATCAAATTGCCAACATCCGCTGGATTATGGAAAAAGCAAGAGAGTTCCAGAAAAACATCTATTTCTGCTTTACTGACTATGGCAAAGCTGTTGACTGTGTGGATCACAATAAACTGTGGAAAATTCTTCAAGAAATGGGGATACTAGACCACCTGACCTGCCTCTTGAGAAACCTACATGCAGGTCAGGAAGCAAAAGTTAGAACTGGATATGGAACAACAGACTGGTTCCAAATAGGAAAAAGGAGTACATCAAGGCTGTATATTGTCACTCTGCTATTTAACTTCTATGCAGAGTACACCATGAGAAATGCTGGGCTGGAAGAAGCACAAGCTGGAATCAAGACTGCCAGGAGAAATATCAATCACCTCAGATATGCAGATGACACCGCCTTTATGGCAGAAAGTGAAGAGGAGCTAAAAAGCCTCTTGATGAAGGTGAAAGAGGAGAGTGAAAAAGTTGGCTTAAAGCTCAACATTCAGAAAATGAAGATCATGGCATCTGGTCCCATCCCTTCATGGGAAATAGATGGGGAAACAGTGAAAACATTGTCAGACTTTATTTTTGGGGGCTCCAAAATCACTGCAGATGGTGACTGCAGCCCATGAAATTAAAAGACGCTTACTCCTTGGAAGGAAAGTTATGACCAACCTAGATAGCATATTGAAAAGCAGAGACATTACTTTGCCAACAAAGGTCCGTCTAGTCAAGGCTATGGTTTTTCCAGTGGTCATATGTGGCTGTGAGAGTTGGACTGTGAAGAAAGCTGAGCACCAAAGAATTGATGCTTTTGGACTGTGGTATTGGAGAAGACTCTTGAGAGTCCGTTGGACTGCAAGGAGATCCAACCAGTCCATTCTAAAGGAGATCATTCCTGGGTGTTCATTGGAAGGACTGATGCTGAAGCTAAAACTCCAATACTTTGGCCACCTTATGCAAAGAGTTGACTCATTGGAAAAGACCCTGATGCTGGGAAGGATTGGGGGCAGGAGGAGAAGGGGACGACTGAGGATGAGATGGCTGGATGGCATCACCAACTTGATGGACATGAATATGAGTGAACTCTGGGAGATGGTGATGGACAGGGAAGCCTGGTGTGCTGTGACTCATGGGGTCGCAAAGAGTTGGATGCACCTGAGCAACTGAACTGAACTGAACTGATGTGGAATCTAGAAAAATGGTACAGATAAACCTATTTTCAGGGCAGAATAGACAGAGAGAATGGGCATGTGGACACAGGAGAGGAAGAGGAGAGTGGGAAGAATTGAGAGAGTAGTACTGACATGTAATATGACCATGTGTAAAGTGGATGACTGGTTGGAAGCTGCTGCATAGCACAAATTCAAGACAGGAGTGAGTGATGTATTGGTAAAATTTAAAAAATTGATTTTAAAAATTTTAAAAATTGATTTTTAAGGGAAGAGAAAAAGTGAGAAGAAGGTGTGAAGGCCAGATGTTGAAGCTCCTTGTATAATATTTCAAGGAGATTGAATGTTATTCCAGAAGCAGAATAGAACTGTTAAGTATTGTAAATAGGGAAGGGACAGGATAAGTATTTTCACTTTTAAAGGGCCAAGTTGAAAGCAGTAAGTTGGGATGAGAATCTACATAGAAAACTAAGCAAATACTGGGAAGATAGATAGCTCTGCACTAAGACTTGTGTTCAGTCTAATGAAGAGAAGGTGGAGTTCTTCCTGACAGAGTTTGGATTAGTGGGAAAATGGTGCAGTTATGGCAGCTGCTGTGGCAAAGAGGGTTGTAAAACGAAAGCATGCCCTTACAGCCATCATCATGAGTGGGTGAGAGATTCTGGTTAAGCTTTTATTTTTTGATGGTGCTCCGGAGCATAACAGCAAGAGTAGAAAGAGAAGTAATGAAAACTGGGTAAGAACCGAAGCAACCATCCTGGTAAAAGCAGAGACAATACACTAAAGGTCAAAGGAACTGAGGGACTTGACACTCTTATATTGGCTCAGGCTGAAGTGACATAGTATTTGCTCTACAGATAGCAGAGCAGATAACTAGAGCCTGCACAGACTTCAGTTGATATTAATATTAGGAAGTATTTAATCTCCTAATTTCTCTCTTTCTCCACTTCACATTCCAGGCTGAGGTTGGTGGACTTAGGGCCATGCTCAGCCTCATGGGAGTTGGGGAAGAGATGTGGGGACGAGGGTGAGGAACAAAGATCAAGAGATGAAGAGGTCCACTGCAAACAGCCATGGAAGAGTAAGCAGGAAACATCGGTCCTTTGGTTTACTTAGTCTAGAGTCAATAACTGGACCTTGTCGGAAAGAAACAATGGGAAAAAATGATTGCATGAGCCTGCTTTTTGTTGAACATGTAATCTTTCTTGTTTGGCCATTAGATGTATAAAATGTAAATGCATTATGACAGTTCAAAAAGGATAGGATGGAAGAGAGGAGAATCTAAGCCTAATGACAGTGGGGAAAAAGGAGACTCTGGAAGAAATCATCTGGATAGTTTTTGCTGTTGAAAACCATTGCCACTGTTTGCCTCCAAGCCTGATATGCTCCAAGAAGAAAGGAATATATGTAAACAAGAATAAGAAAGCTACCTTTTTATTCTGGCATCAGTCACAACAACAGTTTTAAGAATATCTGTGATGTGTTAAAGAGTTTGCAGACGCACACCATGTGCAGGAATATTTCAGGTAAGAAAACTGGTTGGCTTGAATCCTTTTCATTTCAGATAGGTACCTACTGCTTAAATGCATACTCAAAGTACTTCTTTTGACAAAAAGCAGTTATATAAGTTCATCTGTAGTAAACTTCTAGACAGTAATATTAAAGAACACACATATCCAAAAGCACATTATACTAATTTGACCCCGCATAAAATAGACTCCAAGGATAGAATAAGTTCCTAAGTAGCCAAGGATATTTATTGTATTATTTCCCATTTATTTGTTAATAAAGAATTAAATCAGTTATCAGGAGTCTTCTGTAATTTAATTATTGAACCATTCAGATGTAAGGATCCAAAGTGCTGCCTTTGATTGTACTAAGAGTGAATAGACCCACCTCTAGGCCCATGACAAGTATCTATAGTCTTTAAAATGATTTAAGCCTTATTATCTAATTAAAAGTTAAATTTATTAACTTGAATTCTAACTTTTAATTTCCATTTCCTGTTGTAAATTATTATTTCTGGTTCACATAAAACATAGCTACACATTTTACTTGAAAACAGGAAAGATGAAATAGAATCATACAGAAGAGTAAACTGTAAAGAGAGAATGAAAAATGAGCACCTTTCTTGGTTTAGGTCATATCTTCAAGGGTAAATAAAGGCCAAATTCCATGAAGTTCAATCAAAACATCTTATCCTTACTAATAAGACAGTATGATAAATAAAGCAGAGTTGGAAAATAAGTAACTATTTCTTTATTGCTTTTATTCTATTCTAAAACCAATCAAAAACTCAAAGATGAAGAAACTTAATCTTACATATGAAATTGGTAATCTTGAGCCTATTAACTCATGTTTAAAGATCATATAAGTCAAAAAATTGTTACATTTAGCAATATTACAAATACATTAAATATTACATTATGGAAGATATTTTTTCATGTGTGACTTATAGTATAGGCCTGATTTATATAACCTTATCTCCTTCTCTCATCAGAGCCTTCCACCCACAACACTTTCTCTACATATCTGTAACAAGTTACAAAGCAAATTATTAGTATGGGACATTTGTCAGTTTCTACTCATTTAAAATCCATACATTACTTAAAGATTATTCAATCATGAACTTAAATCACTTAATTAGGTGTTCTTTTCTTTAAGTAAAACTTATGATAATGACAGTCCATTATGTAAAAGAAAAAAATTATCTTACTTTTTTTAGTAGGCATCTAGAATGTCTAAGTAGTAAGTTTTTTAACCACATGTATATGTTTGAGTGAGTGAGTGAGTGATGTCGCTCAGTCGTGTCCGACTCTTTGCGACCCTGTGGACTGCAGCCAACCCGGCTCCTCCGCCCATGGGATTCTCCAGGCAAGAATACTGGACTGGATTGCCATTTCCTTCTCCAGGGGATCTTCCCGACCCAGGGATCGAACCCAGGTCTCCTGCATTGCAGGCAGACGCTTTAACCTCACCCCTGGGAATATGTTTAGCCTAGTATATATTTCCAGAGATAATTTGATTCATCATAATTCCTAACTTCAAAATTCCAGTCTCTGATTATTAAACTCTTTTCTATATAGTAAGTGGAAAGACCCTTTAAAGTCCTCACAAGTAACTCCCACTAAATAAAATTAAAATTTTATTCCATTTATTTCCTATATGCCAATGGTTTATATTTACACAAATTAGTGTTTATGGTATAAGTACAAAAATAACCAGTTCCTTAAACAATCTGTGCCCTTTGTAGTTATTATACATAGATCAGTGGTCCTTACTGATCATCATCATATTGCTAGCTTAAGAGAAATGAAACTTTGTATTAAAACACACAGTGGGTTGAGCATACCATAGGGTTAGGGAGGAAATTATAAAGAACTGTTAGAATCTTATCACCAAAGTAGAGGAAAGTAGATTTCATGGAAGTTAGTTTAATTACTGAAGTAGCAAAGAATTTTATCATGAGAGAGAAAACAGCCCCTGACATCCAGGACCTGGCCCGGTGCTATCTCTTAGGTCTTGTTGTTTCTGGACACTGCCCTGGCTCTCACACCTGCCTGCGGTATCCTCATGTTGAACGGAAGCAATTTCACAGAACATCGGTTAGGCAAGGACACTCTATGATCATGAAGAATCAAGACAAAAACAAAATGCTCTATAATTATGTCTGAATACAGACCTCTTATGAACACTGGCTAAGCCACAGGCATCACATGTCCCCCTTTCTCAGCTAATCTGGGTTACTGCTGCTGCATTACCAAGACAGGCTTATCTTCCCTCTTCCTAAATAAGATTTTTAAGGCACCAGATTGTAAAATTACCCTGCTTCTTGACAACATTCAATTCAGGGTAATGCTCTACTTCCTTAAATCCTCTCCCCAGATCGTCAACCGAAGTTCAGGTTTTATAAGAGGTTCTTTTTAATGCCTTCTGACCCCATGGTACACTTTTTTCCTCTTTGCAATAGGTAATGAACTCAACTTTTTCAACTACAGGTGTCTTCTTGGTAGTCTCTGGCTTAAGGGCAAGGACAGTAATAAGGCAGCTAAAAAGTTGGACTCCTCATGCCTGTGTTATCAGGTGGTTCTGATGCATTTGGTTATATAATTTCCCAGAATTTAGAAGAGTAAATAGAACATCAGGCTTCCCTGGTGGCTCAACAGTAAAGAATCCACCTGCCAATGCAGAAGATGTGGTTTCAGTCCCTGAGCAGGGAAGGTCCTGTGGAAGAGGAAATGGCAACCCACTCCTATACTCTCGCCTGGGAAATACAATGGACAGAGGAGCCTGGCAGGCACACAGTCCATGGGATCACAAGAGTTGGACACAACTTAGCAACTAAAACAACAACAAATAGAACTTCACAGAAGGAACATTAGTAGATGACACAGTGATGAGGAACAGGAGAGATTGTTATGGGGTATGCAAAATGACACTAGACAAAGATTCTGAGGCTAAAGCTATTGTTGCAACTATGGAGTGAAATATCCCACTGAGAGGAAGAACATGATTCAGGGCACAAGGAGAGGCAGATCATGAGCTGAAGAACCATGAAACACCAAACAGTCTTATAACCCTGTTTCACAGCTAGAAAGAAGAAAGGGTTATAAGAAGAAAATTTTAAGTCTGAATACCAAGTCTTAGCCACTATATTGAAAATATTATACTCTTCTTATATATGTATTATATCTATAAAAACCATGGCTTCCCTGGTAGCTCAGCTGTAAAGAATCTGCCTGCCAAGCAGGAGATGTGAGTTTGATCCCTGGGCTGGGAAGACCCCTAGAGAAGGAAATGGTGCCCCTACTCCAATATTCTTGCCTGGGAAATCCCATGGAAAGAGGGGCACAAAAGAAAAGCTAAATATCACTAGGAAACTAATAACCCTCCTAGTAAAGGGTTATCAAGATAGTTGTAGGTGAATTTTCATAATTAAGAAGAGATTAAGACAAAGTGTGTATTTAGAAGGGATTAAAATGTCAGATAATCAGCAAGATGGGAAGATCAGGGTATAAATGTAAAAAATAAGAGTAATAATGACAATGATGATGAAGACAGTTATAAAATTATAACAACAATATAACATATAACAACGAATTGCTTAGAAGCAGGCATCATGGCTACACTTGGGCTGCATGCTCTGTGCTTGCCCAGCCATAAGACTGAATAAAGAGCTCAAAGTCAGTGGCAGACACATCAGTGATGTAATGAATGGGGGATCTTACATGTCAGAAGCAAGTTCCTGAATTGACGCTCCACCATGTGGGGAAGACAATGGGCAAGACATGGCAGCAGTCTGCTGGCAGGGGGCCAGAGGATGTGGAGAGGGAAGTTAGCAGTTGACATCAGGTTGAGTCATCAGTTACCAGAGAAACCAATAGAGGAGTGCATCCCTCATTCCCCTTTGATAAGCTATCTTGGTGGAGATGTTCTGACCAGAAGATTAGGACAGCAATGCCCACTAGCTATCTATTTTATTCAGCTCCTGGACTGTGATGACCTAGATGGGTGGGATGGGGGTGGGGCAGAGGACAGTCCAAAAGGGAGGGGATATATGTATACATATAACTGATTCAGTTCCTTGTACAGCAGAAACTAACACAACGTGGTAAAGCCAAAAAAATAACAAAATTAAAAAGAAGCAAAGGAAAGGAAGAAAAAGATTGGAAGAATCACTAGTTGGGGCCAGGGACAAGTTTGTAGGCATTTATTGATTAGATTCAGTGATTAACAAGGAAGGTAGGTAGGATGTGAGTAGGGTGTAGGTGGGCAGGGAGTGGTTGAGCAAGGGGTGTACAGAGAGCAAGAGAATGGCCTAAGCATGGCCTAAGCATACAAGCATTCTTACTCTCATGTATGCCAATATTTTGAGATCTAGTGTGTTAAATCTTGTTTGATTTAAACAACTATTAAAATTGAGCCTAGTGCTATGAGATAATATTTCATACTCTGTAGTTTCCAGCAGTCACTTAGTAGTCCTTATTTTCCAAAAGAAGGGAGAATTTAAAACTACATAAGACTCTGAACTTGGCTTACCCATTATAGTTTATGTCCTCACCTAATCTTATCTTGCCCTCAACCTCTTGCCTACATGGCAAGCACTTGCCAAGCAGTCACGCCTGCAACCTGAACCAACTTCTTCTGATCTGGCTCCTTCACCACTGGATCACAACCCAGAAGATACACAAATTCTGGCTCCATTCTTTTGCAATGATTTTTACTGGTTCTCATATTGGATCATTTCCCCTATCGAGCTTTTTGCATTTAAAAAAAAATATTAGATTACTTTTGAAGCTACTTTTCTATAATAGTTTGAATCATTCACTTTGCTTCTCATTTGTTTATGCTTTTATTCTTCCATTTACACTGGTAAATGTTTCATTAACCTGTAGCCACTGAAACAGTAAAATAAAATAAGTCCCTTAAGCATTCTAAGCCTGGACTAATAATTGGGATGAAATGAGGGAATCAACAGAACAAAAACCTGGTATTTTCATGCAAGTAGCCCACAGCATCCCTAGGAAGACAGCTTTGTAAACAGACAACTATAATATTGATTTACTGTGACTCCTACACCCAGGTGGGAAGAAAAACCGTGGGTCATGTAAGAAAGTAAAAGGACTGCTGGTGGAAGAAGTGATAGCTTACTACATATAGTACACAGGGTCCACGTAAGGGGGAGACAGCAAAGGAATTAGAGGCATGCCCCTAAACTACAGATGCCTAAGAAATTGTACAACAGGGGAAATACAGTTTGGTAAGGCTTTGGTACAATGTACAAGTTTTGGAAAAGAAAGGACACTGGAGAGGTGAGCACAAATGACATCAGGAAGCCCTAATGTAAGGCATAATATACCAGGCTGTGGGTTTTGCCTGAATACCTAGGATTTCATTCTCTCAGAAACTTCTCTTGAATGCAATAGAGAGTCACTCGGGGATTTTAGAAGGTAGTGTAAACAGCCAAGACTTGGTTAGTAATGAGCTAGGTAGATGGATTAAAAAACAAAATGAATTCTAGGTTTTAGGCCCAGAGCAACAATATAAAAAGAAAGAATGGAGAAGCAAAAAGCAAAGGAGAAAAGGAAAGATATAAGCATCTGAATTGCAGAGTTCCAAAGAAGAGCAAGAAGAGATAAGAAAGCCTTCCTCAGTGATCAATGCAAAGAAAAAGAGGAAAACAACAGAATGGGAAAGACTAGAGATCTCTTCAAGAAAATTAGAGATACCAAGGGAACATTTCATGCAAAGATGGGCTCGATAAAGGACAGAAATGGTATGGACCTAACAGAAGCAGAAGATATTAAGAAGAGGTGGCAAGAATACACAGAACTATACAGAAAAGATCTTCATGACCAAGATAATCACAATGGTGTGATCAATCACCTAGAGCCAGACATCCTGTTATGTGAAGTCAAGTGGGCCTTAGAAAGTCTCACTATAAACAAAGCTAGGGAGGTGATGGAATTCCAGTTGAGCTATTTCAAATCCTGAAAGATGATGCTATGAAAGTGCTACATTCAATATGCCAGCAAATTTGGAAAACTCAGCAGTGGCCACAGGACTGGAAAAGGTCAGTTTTCATTCCAATCTCAAAGAAAGGCAATGCCAAAGAATGTTCAAACTACCGCACAATTGCACTCATCTCACATGCCAGTAAAGTAATGCTTAAAATTCTCCAAGCCAGACTTCAGCAATACATGAACTGTGAACTTCCAGATATTCAAGCTGGCTTTAGAAAAGGCAGAGGAACCAGAGATCAAATTGCCAACCTCCGCTGGATCATGGAAAAACCAAGAGAGTTCCAGAAAAACATCTATTTCTGCTTGATTGACTATGCCAAAGCCTTTGACTGTGTGGATCACAATAAACTGTGGAAAATTCTGAAAGAGATGGGAATACCAGACCACCTGACTTGCCTCTTAGGAAACCTATATGCAGGTCAGGAAGCAACAGTTAGAACTAGACATGGAACAACAGACTGGTTCCAAATATGAAAAGGAGTACATCAAGGCTGTATATTGTCACCCTGCTTATTTAACTCCTATGCAGAGTACATCATAAGAAATGCTGGGCTGGAAGAAGCACAAGCTGGAATCAAGACTGCCAGGAGAAATATCAATCACCTCAGATCTGAAGATGACACCACCCTTATGGCAGAAAATGAAGAGGAGCTAAATAGCCTCTTGATGAAAGTGAAAGAGGAGAATTAAAAAGTTGGCTTAAAGCTCAATGTTCAGAAAACTAAGATTATGGCATCTGGCCCCATCACTTTATGGGAAATAGATGGGGAAACAGTGTCAGACTTTATATTTGGGTGCTCCAAACTCACTGCAGATGGTGATTGCAGCCATGAAATTAAAAGACACTTACTCCTTGGAAGGAAAGTTATGACCAACCTAGATAGCATATTCAAAAGCAGAGAGATTACTTTGCCAACAAAAGTCCATCTAGTCAAGGCCATAGTTTTTTCCAGTAGTCATGTTGGATGTGAGAGTTGGACTGTGAAGAAAGCTGAGTGCCGAAGAATTGATGCTTTTGAACTGTAGTGTTGGAGAAGACTCTTGAGAGTCCGTTGGACTGCAAGGAGATCCAACCAGTCCATTCTAAAGGAGATCATTCCTGGGTGTTCTTTGGAAGGACTGATTCTAAAACTGAAACTCCAATACTTTGGCTACCTGATGGGAAGAGTTGACTCACTGGAAAAGACTCTGACGCTGGGAGGGATTGGGGGCAGGAGGAGAAGGGGGACGACAGAGGATGGGATGGCTGGATGGCATCACCAACTCCTATGGATATGAGTTTGAGTGAACTCCAGGAGTTGGTGATAGACAGGGAGGCCTGGTGTGTTGCAATTCATGGGGTCGCAAAAAGTCAGACTTGACTGAGCGACTGAACTGACTGGGGTGGGACAGGATAGCTCTATCTAGCATTCTCACTAACTGCAGGACCCGGGGCAATATCTTAATCTCTATGAACATGTTTACTGGTACCTATATGAGGGTAACACTGCCTATTTAAAACTATTGTGAGAATTCAATAATGGTAGTTAACCCTTCTTCAGAACTTATGTGCAAGGCACTTGCATATTTTACATAGTCACTTGCTTATTTTGAGCAACTTGTCCATAAAGGCAGTACTTATATTAATCTTATGTAACAGACAAGGAAGCAGAGATACAAAGAGGTTTAATATGTTCCTCAAGGTCACAGAGCTGGAAAGTGGCAGATTCCAGGTTTCAAATCTTTTCAATCCAGCTACAGAGAGTATCTCAACCAGTGATTCCCAGTACCTCTCATTAAATACTAGGCATTTTTCATAATTATTATGAGTGCCCTGAACATATCAGTAGGTTATAATTAGCTATTATAATTTAATCCATGTACACCTGTGGCGGATTCATGTTGATGTATGGCAAAACCAATACTGTAAAGTAAAATAAAGTAAAATTTTAAAAAAATAATTAAAAACAAGACAGCTTTTTTAAAAAGTGTTTGCAGAGTACATATATATGCATGTTTTACTGAACTTTAGAAGATACTCAAGCAGAGTAGGAAACAAAACTCAACTGGGTTTTTATAGTTTTGAGTATAAAATGCACCTCATGAATCAAAGCACAGTAATAAGATAACGTGTTGAAAGAGGTTAGACACTTTCAACTCACGAGTAATGCATCCATGTCTAGAACTTGAGCACATAAATGGATGAAGCTAATAATCAGGGAAGAGACTGGGGTGGTGAAAAGATTTGGGTCTCTTCAATAGCTAGGTTATAGTTTGAAACCATGAGAAAATAGAGGTTGGTGTTGAATGGAAGGGGAGCCTAGAAAAACTGCAGAAAGGGCAATCCAAAGGCTAGGCCCAGACGTGAGAGCTTACTTCACTTCTTTGAGCCTCAGAGTCCTCACTTGTTTAAAAAAAAAAAAATTAGTGAATCATGGTTTAAGAGTGTGCCAAGAACTATTCTCACTTCCAATGTTTGCAGCTTTTGTTGCGAACAAATGTGAACATTGGAAAACCCGCTAAAAGGTGACTTTTAGCCTTAAACTGGAGGGAAAAAGCTAAACTTCATAGCTGCTGCTCTGCCATGGTAAATTATTATTAAACAAGTTTTCTTCTCACAAAAGCCCATTCAAGTGATTTCAATTGCTTCTATTTATTCTACAGGATTTCAGCTTCACAAATGCTCTTGCTGTTACTATGTACAGAGTTCTGCAGGGGAGATGTGAGGAAGAAAACAAAATGGCATCTTTCATACACAGGAGGAATATTAATGAGGTAGAGAAGAGGGAAGGAATCATTATGGTAAGCTTCCTTTCTATTTGCTTCCTAATATTAGAATTTGCTTTTTTCCTTGCCTAATCCTGGTTTTCCTGACTTCATCTGGTAAAACATAGAATTTTTGCTGAACTGCTATAACTGAACTATAGTATGTGAAACAAAGAAGTTTGGATAACAGGAGACAAACTCTCAATGAGGTCAGGACACAACTCTGACCAATGAATTGAGAAAGAAAATGAAGAATGATGTCTGTATCTCTCCACTTGCTGTGGCCATTACATCCACCTCAAGGGAGGGTTTTGGAAGTATGTGTGATTAGACTAACAAAGAACATCTGCTATGCTATGGTTTCCCATGAAGTAAGAAGTGGAAAAATCAAAACCTGTACTTGGCCTGTTACTGCTGCTGCTGCTAAGTCGCTTCAGTCGTGTCCGACTCTGTGCGACCCCAGAGATGGCAGCCCACCAGGCTCCCCATCCCTGGGATTCTCCAGGCAAGAACACTGGCGTGGGTTGCCATTTCCTTCTCCAATGCATGAAAGTGAAAAGTGAAAGTAAAGTTGCTCAGTCATGTCCTACTCTTCACAACCCCATGGACTGTAGTCCACCGGGCTCCTTCGTCCATGGGATTTTCCCGGCAAGAGTACTGGAGTGGGGTGCCATTGTTAGCAAATCTTAAAAAAGCCCATTGGACCCAGAGTGGAACGACTGAATGTTTCTCTGGCTTTATCTAAACACTTGGTATATGTACTGTAGACACCTAGGGGGCAGAACACAGACACAAACATATCTAAGCTCTGCATGTAGAATGGGGAAAAAGGATAAGGTTTTCATGGCATTAGCCGAAATGAACGAGCTTCATGGATTTGGTTCATTGAGAAATTATCAGTGTCTGAATCTGCAAACTTAGCGTAGCATGAAACAGAATATTTCTGTTAAATTTTATAATTTTAATAGATGATCCACCCTACGGGGAGAGAGAGAGTTAATAAAAAATAAAATAAAACAGATGTGCTGAGAAAGGTGAGGGTGGTACTGATGATGGTAATATTCCTGAGAATTTCTCACTCACAAAACTGCGCACATCTATGTATTACTTTATGGTAGAGATTTATGTCAAGTTGGATATTTTTTTTAAAGTGCTAAGCATAAGAAATGGAGATAAAAGATTTTAAATTGTTTTACATGACTAAAAATTCTTAAGATCCTAATTTAGATCTCATTGGAAGGTGAACCTTTTGGGTTATGAAAGACTTATACCTATTTTTGAATAAATAGGTACTATCTGTTTATTAAGTGCTTACTCTGTATCCAGCACTGGATATTGCTGATACTAAGTTGCAAATGAAACCCAGCCTTTATGGAGTTCACAGCCCAGCAAGAAGTGCAGACTCCACATAACAGCAAAGGACTGTAAACAGACGCCTTTTATCAAAGAACAGAGCTGGTATCTCTGAGTACTGGCCTTATCACAGCTCAAGGTAATGCACTGGAATTCCCTGTCTACGTGTCTGCTTGGATGTAACTTTTGACCAAGCAGCTCTTAAAGACTGGGCTCATAATAACTAGATGTTTCCATGCAAACTAGAGTCTTTCTGCCAAGAGGCCCAACTACAATTTAGATTACATTTGTCCCCCACTGCAGACAAAAACACTTCAATCAGAAGTAAATTTAGGAAGCTAAGCTAAAATGGATGGGAATGGGCAAAATTAATTCAGGTGACCATTATATCTACTACTGTGAGCAAGAATTCCTTAGAAGAAATGGAGTAGACCTCAGAGTCAACAAGAGAGTCTGAAATGTAGTAATTAGGTGCAGACTCAAAAGTGACAGAATGATCTTAGTTTGTTTCCAAGGCAAACCATTCAACATCACAGTAATCCAAGTCTATGCTCCAACCACTGATGCCAAAGAAGCTGAAGTTAAACAATTATACGAAGACCTACAAGGCCTTCTAGAACTAACACTAACAAAAGATGTCCTTTTCATCATGGGGGACTGGAATGCAAAAGTAGAATGTCAAGAGATACCTGGAGTAACAGGCAAGTTTGGCCTTGGAGTACAAAAAGAAGCAGGACAAAGGCTAACAGAGTTTTGCCAAGACAATGCACTGATCATAGCAAACACCTCTTCCAACAACACAAGAGATGAATCTACAGATGGTCAATACCAAAGTCAGACTGATCATATCATTTGCAGCTGAAGATTGAAAAGTTTTATACAGTTAGTGAAAACAAGACCTAGAGCTGACTATGACTCAGAACATCAGTTTCTCATCACAAAATTCAGGCTTAAACTGAATAAAGTAACATAAAACACTAGGCCATTTGGGTATGACCTAAATCAAATCCCTTATGATTTTACAGTGGAGATGATGAATAGATTCAAGGAATTAGATCTGATAGATGGAGTGCCTAAAGAACAATGGACAGAGATTCATAACACTATACAGAGGTGGCGACCAAAACTATCCCCCAGAAAAAGAAATGCAAGAAGGCAAAAGGTTGTCTGAGATAAGATAGCTGAGATAAATAGCCGAGAAAAGAACAGGAGTGAGAGATAAAGGAGAAAGGGAAAAATACACACAGTTGATGGAGAATTCTAAAGAATAGCTTTGGAACTCCAAATATTTCAAAGATTATCTCTCCAAAGGGTACATAAGAAAGCCTTCTTAAGTGAACAACGAAAAGAAATAGAGAAAAACAATAGACTAGGAAAGACTAGTGATCTCTTCCAGAAAATTAGAGATGTCAAGGGAACATTTCATGCAAAGATGGGCATAATAAAGGAAAGAAACAGGAAGGGCCTAACAGAAGCAAAAGAGATTAAGAAGAAGTGGCAAGAATACACAGAAGAACAATACAAAAAAGGTCTTAATGACCCAGAAAACCGTGATGGTGTGGTCACTCAACTAGAGCCAGATATCCTGCAGTGTGAACTCAAGTGGGCCTTAGGAAGCATTACTATGAACAAAACTAGTGGAGGTGATGCAATTCTAGTTGAACTATTTAAAATCCTAAAAGATGATACTGTTAAAGTGCTGTACTTAATATGCCAGCAAATTTGGAAAACTCAGCAGTGGCCACAGGACTAGAAAAGGTCAGTTTTCATTCCAACCCCAAAGAAAGGCAAAGGTAGTTTGAAAGAATGTTCACACTACCACACAGTTGTACTCATTTCACATGCTAGCGAGGTAGTGCTCAAAATCCTTCAAGCTAAACTTCAACAGTACGTGTACCGAGAACTTCCAAATGTACAAGTTGTATTTAGACAATGCAGAGGAACCAGAGATCAAATTGCCAACATCTGCTGAATCATAGAAAAAGCAAAGGAATTCCAGAAAATCATTTACTTTTGCTTCATTGATTACACTAAATCCCCGACTATGTGGGTCACAACAAACTGTGGAAAATTCTGAGAGATGGGAATACTAGACCATCTTACTTGCCTCCTGAGAAACCTGTAGGTCAGTCAAGAAGCTACAGTTAGAACCAGACATGGAACAATGGACTGGTCCCAAGTTGGGAAATGTGTACATCAAGACTGTATATCGTCACCCTACTTATTTAACTTATATTCAGAGTACATCATGAGAAATGCTGGGCTGGATGAAACACAAGCTGGAATCAAGATTGTCAGGAGAAATATCAGTAACCTCAAATATGCAGAGGACACCACCCTAATGGCAGGAACTGAGGAGAAATTAAAGTGCTTCTTGATGAAGGCAAAATAGGAGAGAGAAAAAGCTGGCTTAAAACTCAACATTCAAAAAACTAAGATCATAGCATCAAGTCCCATCACTTCATGGCAAATAGATGGGGAAAAATGGAAACAGTGACAGACTTTATTTTCTTGGGCTCCAAAAACACTGTGGACTGCAACCAAGAAATTAAAAGGTGCTTGCTTCTTGGAAGAAAAGCTATGACAAATCTAGCCAGTGTACTTAAAAAGCAGAGACATCACTTTTCTGACAAAGGTGCATCTAGTTAAAACTATGGTTTTTCCAGTAGTCATGTATGGATGTGAGAGTTGGACCATAAAGAAGGCTGAGCACCAAAGAATTGATGCTTTTCAACTGCAGTGGTGGAGTAGATTCTTGAGAGTTCCTTGGATAGCAAGGAGATCAAACCAGTCAATCCTAAAGGTTATCAGCCCTGAATACTCACTGGAAGGACTGATGCTGATGCTGAAGCTCCAATACTTGGGCAACCTGATACAAAGAGCCAACTCATTGCAGAAAACCCTGATGCTTGGAAAGACTGAGGACAGGAGGATAAGGAGGTGACAAAGGATGACATGGTTGAATGGTATCATCATCTCAATGGATATGAGTTTGAGCAAATTCAGGGAGATAGTGAAGGACAGGAAGCCTGGCATGCTACAGTTCGTGGGGTCGCAAAGAGTCAGACACAACTGAGCAACAACAACAACAAGCCTTAGAGCATACAGTACAGTTATTATGTTTTGGAGGTATTTCCATGTGTTATATATGTTAGTTACTAGAATTTTAAGAGTCAATTACGCATTTATAATGGCAACAGCAAGATGCTCACTCCGGTATCTTCCTTCTATTCCTCCTGTAAATATCATATTATTTTTAAGTCACTTGTTTGGCCTATTTTCTTCAGGAGATTGATAGGTCCTTACGGGGTCTGTTTGTGTGCAGTGGTGGCAAAGTATCCACAGAATTCAACCTGTGTCTTCATCATTTACTAATTTAAGGTTTTCTTTTTCACTTTCATCAAAAGGTTTCATTCCATAGAAACAAAATTTGGAACCACCACCTGAAAATAAAAAGATCCTGGATCCTTGTCAGTGTTCAGCACAATAAGGTATCTAATAATGTTTTCTGTAGCTTACATCAATGTCTGACATAGAGTAAGTACTCAAATATTTTTCAACAAATGCATCAAGAAATAAGTTTATCTGAAAGAGGATGACTCTATTATGTATTCAGCCAAAATGGGTTTCTGCTGTTTTAGGGTCCCATCAAAGTAAGAATCAGAGAAGGCAATGGCACCCCACTCTAGTACTCTTGCCTGGAAAATCACATGGATGGAGGAGCCTGGTAGGCTGCAGTCCAAGGGGTCGCTAAGAGTTGGACACGACTGAGCGACTTCACTTTCACTTTTCACTTTCATGCATTAGAGAAGGAAATTGCAACCCACCCCAGTGTTCTTGCCTGGAAAATCCCAGGGACAAGGGAGCCTGGTGGGCTGCCATCTATGGGGTCACACAGAGTTGAACACGATTGAAATGGCTTAGCAGCAAAGTAAGAATACTTGTAGGAAAGATGCCACTTACTAAAGTGTATGCCTACTCTGAGAAGATACTGTATTTAGGGTCCATGAGATGGGACCACTGTACTGAATAACCTTTTATTTATTTATTTCCAAAGCTTCCTAGAGTGAGATACAAGAAAGACCCCTTATAACAGCACCTGTTACATTTCAAATAGAGTAATAATGAAGTTCTACATAGAACGAAGTGAACCTCCAAATGAATTTCAATTAGACTGTGTTCTCATGAGTACTAATATCCCTCCCTTTTGATTTACGTGAAATGAAATGGGAGAAATTTGGGAAAATTAAGGTGGGAGGAAGGTAAGACTGAGGTTTGGAAGATTTAATAAGAGAAAACAACACTGAGATCAAACTCATCCCTTTTGAAACTGTCCTCACTCCACTGTTAAAGTTCACAAGCACTGATGCACAGTGCTCTTCTATTTGTGCTCACTGTGGATGAGCTGGCTGGATGGCATCGCTGGTTCAATGGACGCGAGTCTGAGTGAACTCTGAGAGATGGTGATGGACAGGGAGGCCTGGCATGCTGCGATTCATGGGGTCGCAAAGAGCCGGCCACGACTGAGCGACTGAACTGAACTGAACTGTGGAGTCCTTGATGAAGGCAGCCAAGCTGTCTGCTATGTCGCCTCCAGAACGTTTGCCAATTTTCTCTCATTTTCTCCTTGAGATGACAGTGTGTGACAAAGGTCTCTGGCTATATTTCAAAACATCTTAAACTATTTAACAATGTAATATCAAGCCCTAATTTAACAGTGTTATTTATTCTCCAGAAGACTAAATTTGTCAGAAGACACAAAGCTCAATTCACCTTGCCCTGATCCACAAAGAAATGACTAGAAAGTGCATCGTGGAACCAATGGCATGCATATTACCTGCCAGATGTAATGGAGAGAAAGTTTCTAGTGGCCTAGTCAACATGTGTACTTCAACATGCAACACAAAAAAACAGGAAAACTATTTACTACACTGCATTTCTGTTTATATCCCGGCACACTTACCCTAGTTTAGACTGTTTCCTTTTCCTGACAAACAATTCATTGTGATTGAGAGAATCATTTTGGACTAGTCATGATTTCAGATTCCAGGAAGCTGGTGTGGAAACAGCATCACTCCTCCACCAGCACCTCCCCTGCTCACCACTCCAGATCTCTGCTTTTAGGTTGTAGTAGAGTGATGGTTCGCTTTTCAATTTTCATCCAAAGAGCAATCAACAGTGTATAAACAACTGACCAATTAAAAATACTTCTCATCTAAAATCATTTCTTTTTCATTTTAAAATTTTGTGAACTTTTCCTTAAAAAATTCGACTGTGAAGTTTAGTTTGTAAATACTAAGAATATTAAATTCCTTAGCTAGTGATCTCAACCAACAATCTATGCTAAAAGCAAAATTAGTCCTAATCACTTCAAGGGCAGCACATTATTATGTATTTCTTCATTCCAAGAAAAACATATTCTTTCATTTGATTGGTCCACTCTGCTGTCTTATATGGTCTTTGCCACCGATTTGTTAGCATTTTAAAGCCTTTTTTTTCCTTGTTTGTTTTTCCTCTTTTGCCTAACAATGATTCTTCTGAGTTTGGGAGCTTACCATTTTTCCCCAGGTGAAAATCTTTTTATTATTCTCAGGTGTTTGCTTTCTTTCTGTAACTCTCAGAATAATTCATTGCAAAGTCGTCATTGTCCTTTACAAAAGGATCAAATTCCAAATAATTACAGCTTGTATTGTACATCCTCTGAAAATATTTCTCCTTTCCCGTTGCCAGGATTGCAGGAGTCTCATATATTGTCCCACAAACCCTCCTTCTTTTACTTAGTCAGGTATACCTGAGAACAGGACAGACTGCTTGTTTCTGTTCATCTGATCCAGATCCTACCTGAGTTCTTGCATAGGAAGTGAACAGAAGTTAATACTTTTAAAAGTATTAGTCCAGAGTGCTTTCCCTGAATTTAGCACGGCTCCAACAGACCATTCTCCAAAGAATTATGGAAGGTGATTTTTTTAAAGGTAAAGAAGCCTGTTCATTTCATTCTCAGACTTTGTAACATAGCATAGAGTTAGATGGAACTGCTTTTTTGGTATCAGCAGTTGTCTCTAAAGAAGTATATCATTATATACTTATTTGTCTCTAAGCATACCCTTAAGTTTCCTGTCTGAATAAGTCATACTCTATCATTCTTTGTTGTTTCCTGGTCTTATATAGCCATAGTATGAAACACACCATATAACAAAAATTCTGCCTTGAAACAAAATTCCCTTCCCTCAAATATCTGGTGCCAACAGTCAGTATAATTTCTATAATCACTAGTGATCAGTAATTTTATTTGTGGAAATACTTTTTCTTCTAAAAGTTTGTTAAGAGGATTGAGTCTTTAGATTATTTCTTAAATATACTTGTCAGTCTTGACAAAACACCAAAAAACATTTTTAGGTCCCATGAACAAAAGTCATTCAACTTCTAATCTCATTAAAAGCATGTTTTTTCAACTTGTAAGCAGAAAACGGAACTGGTCGGAATTTGAGAGCATCCCTTTCAAAAAGAGTAACATTTTTAAAACAAGGCACACAAACATTTAAATAAAATAAGAAATCAGTTTAAGAACAGGACATGACAGATCAACTTAAGAATCTCAAGGAAGAAAAAGTTCCACCAAAATTGTACTTCTAAAAATACTTAGTTTAAGTTTTCTGATACTTTGAAAATAAAAGATATGAGAATGTATAAGTGGAAATTTCATAGGATCAGTTGAGAGACTAGTGGAAATGAAAACTTTGTCTTAAAAGTCTGTCCATTTAGTTAAAAGCTTATAACTCTGTTTAAACAATATCATAAACTAAATTATTACACCAGTTAGTATTTAGCTTCTTAAGGAGTTTGAAATAACAAGTATTAATGTTTACTTGATGATAGTCCATCAACTACAAAGACATTTATAGCCACACCCCTAAACAAAAATAACTGTGCTCACCAACTTTTAGAGAAGCTTGCTTGCCCAGATGTAGGATCTTAAAACTGGCCTCAGAGTGACTGTTGGAGGAGGAGATGCAGAAAATAAACACATGATTTCCACAGCTGAGAACTCAGAAATGAGGCTCAGGGTCTTGACCATTCGTCTGTCGTTAAGGTTATCCTGACATGTGAAGCCATTGACATCCTGAGACTCCCAGCACTTCAGATGCCTAAACCGAGATAAATATAGATCCCTGACACCTGAGCCAGATGAAGTTAACTTGAAAAATCTTGCTCATTTTGCCCCTCCATTGAGGAAAATAAAACCCTTAATCCTTTTCCTGCTAAAACCTGTTACGTCTTAACAGATAATTCCTTTGCTTATGAAGCACAGGAATTCAGATCAATCATACAGAATCAATTTGCTTCTGTCTATGTTTAGCATTTGTTGTTGTAGTATAGATACAGGTTTGAATTTCTCTTAAGTTGAAAGAAAACTAATGAATATTAAATAGTTATTTACAAACTTTTGTCAGGAAGTTTTCCAAGTGAGTCATTGAAATGTAAATATGTATTTGGTAAACTTTCTAGTATGTTTTTCTCCTACATGGTTTAAGTAGTAATTTGGTCCCTTTTGGTTTGCCTCATTTAATGATGTGGAAAGTGTCATACGGCCAAGGTACTTTGGCTTAAGTTAATCTTTTGGTATAGTTGTGTCACATGTTAGATTTAAATCAAATTGTGCTTAGTACTGTTTTTAAGCATTAGAATAAGGATCTACCCTCAATCTGATTAAAGATATTACTCTGAAGCTATAATTGCAAGATTTCTAACAATAAGTCTCTTCCTGGGATTCATATTATTTATTAAGAATCTATAATAATATATCAAAACAAAGTGGATAAAGAAACTAGAAAAGTCATGCTGCTTTCCTGAGATTTTGAGGTATTAATTATTTTCAGTTAATGCAGTCTTTACAGAATGGCACAAGAGAAAACCGATGACTTTTGGAGTTACCACTTTCTAAATGAAGCTGAACTATAACCAGTATTACCTATCATTCCAGGCAGGAGAATGACTTTTTCAAATGGCCAAAACTAGTATTTTAATATCTAGTATTATATTTAATAGATGCTGTGCACTGATCACTGTCTACACGCTTGGCACTTTGCTAAGTATATAGCGTATAATCTCATTCTCTTTTCTTAACCCTGAAATATCCTTTCAAATCAAGTTAATATTTTTAGGTCCAAATAGTTACAGGAAAGAAAGCAGACTCAAAAGGATAAATACTGACAACGGACATGCGGCTAATAAGTGGTTCATATGAGAGTCTAACACCCAATTTTGTCTGAAACCATGTTTCTTTCCCACCCTAAAATATAGTTACAGGTTAAAAATGTTTCATCCACACATTATCTATGTCAAAGTAATCAACCTATACGTAATTCCAAAACTGTTTTAATTTATTGCAAACAAAGTTAGGGAAAGTACAGAAGTGGTCCCAGTGGAGTATTGTATGACACTAGAAAGTCTCCCCAGAAGCACTGTCCTTAACACAAGGAAAAGACAGACGATCTGTAAGTGCAGCACAAGCCTAGCCAGAGATAGCTCTCATCTCTTGGATGAACTTTCCGTTGAATTGTCCTTCTCAGTTTGTGTAAGCAAAATTTGACCTACCAGAGCCTGCAGGGCCAGTCCAGTGGCCACTTCTCAACCATTAATACCATGTTTGGCAGTCTGAGATGGATACCTAGCACAAAGCAGTGACATCCAGGTGACACAGAGTCACCTGGCAAGGTCAGGTGGTCAATACCAGAGAGATTTTGGCATGAGAAGGTCAGATTCTAATCTGTCATAGAAGGTGACACATTTCTTTATAGAAAAAAAGGTTCTATGTATATAAAACGTTTTTCTTTGACTTGAACTAGGAATCTGTTAAGCAAAATGTTTTATCAAAGAAGTCAGAAGACAAACTACAAATTCAGGGAACTCAGGATCACATATATCTTCTACGAATCTGAGAATGCCCACACCCTAAGCACCCATTATCTTTGAATATGGATTAGGCCTTATAAATAAGAATAGGGAATGTGGAATATCCTTTCTATGAATTATATAGTCATTATCATTTAATTTTTCACTCCCTGGTGACACTGACTTCTGAAGGGTGAATGTTGAGGGAGAGGGAAAATACTGATGGACTGAGGTACAAAATGATTAGGCTCTAGGGTAACTCAGACAAGACCTCTGACCCTCTTCAACCAGAGAATTTTCATTCTTAAGCAGTTATCTTCAGAGTTAAATATTTCATCACAGGATATTACTTAAACCTAGGTCTTTTTCACCCCAAACTGTTTCCTTTTAAGTATTAAACTAGGCAAAATCAAAACCTCTCCTGGATTTTATTGCACAAGTGCCATAAACTGTAAGGAATTAAAGTTGAACCAACAACCCAGCCACTAAGAGCAGCTGTCGCCAGCTGTTAATAGCATGTTCTTCACAAGACATTATTGTGAAATGTCCAGTTTCTATGTGAAAATGTTTTTATCAGAACAGCAGTCAAATCAATCTGTCCATATGCATTAGCGTCATGGATGCGGTGGCAGCAGGAGTTACACTCATATTTCTGTCCTTCCCAGTTTCTATCCCACCCCCTCAAATTCTGTTTTCCTGATGCCCTCAGAGGGTCATCTTTTCAGATCCCTCTTCTCTATCTGGCCAGCACCATCCAAGGTGCTACATCAAGTATTATTACTTCACCCTTCAGTACTATGTCCTGCTGAATAGGTTTAGGCCTTTTCAATTAATAATAGGATGTGTTTTCAAAAATCCCCTTCAGAAAAATTCAAATTTTAAATCAAAGATTCGCCCCTTTGTTTATATTCCTATTCACTATATAAGTGTTAACAGTAATCTGTTCTTGAATCCTTGACTCTGTAACATAACAGGGAAGGAATACTTTGTGGCCTTATCAGGAAATGTTGGCTTAAACCCTTGTACACACTTAAAAACAATGAGAATATTCACCAAGATACTTAAACATGTGAACCTTACTAAATTTTTAGGGAAGGCACATTTGAAAAACATCCTTGAATTATTATCAGCTTGCTTAACGTGTATATTTAGTATCTGAAAGACATTCTGGGGACTAATTTGTCATCGATTCCAGTAACACATCCTTCTTTCCAGGCTTTTTTATTTGTCTGTTTTCTCATGTTAGCATGGAATAAATAATTTCACTCAGACATTCTTCATAAGGAGCATTTTCCTACAGGAAAGCTGGGGCAAGTCAATATTAATCTTCTCTGTTTAACTTGCTCTCCTCAAATGTATACATGTGTGAAATGTGTTTATTCCAAACATCAGCTTGAGGTAAAGATTTTACCACCATTTCCTCACAAAGTTGACTTCAGAGGTGGGTGCTGGCTATGTGTTTGTTATTCAAAAGTAATGAGGATTGATGGAAATCTCTACTACTAAAAATGATCTAATGGAGCAGTGCTCTTAAGTCTTGGAAGCCTAAAATTATTGCTCGACTGTATATTTATTTTGCTTTCTGCCTTCCAGAGTCATCCTCATTAGTTGTAAAAGCCTTATCGATAATTTGCAACCAAATATTATAGCTCCAAAGCAATGTTCTTTCCTTTTAAGGTTGATGGGTTCTTGTTTAATCACTTACCCATCCAATAGCAAAACACACGGAAATGTGTTTTGGCATTGTGTACGGTATTCTGCTACTCCTGTGGGAAAAATGGTGAATAAAAGGCCAAAGCTGCTCTCAGTGTCTTCTTATTTTGTGAGGGGAGATAAGCACTATTTAATAAATCATATTATAATGAAGTGGGATAAATAATGAAGGAAAGTTTTATTGTGATAAGCTAGGCTGAAAGGTCAGAGATGTTTCCCTAATATACCTATACATTTAAATGTATAGACAGTGTGCATACACACACACACACACACACATTGTATTTGTTTATATTAACATATTTACATATATATATAAATGCATATGGGTATACATCTATATATTGTATGCATTTGTTTATATGTGTATATAGGTGTAAATGGATATATGCAGATATTGTTTACGTATATAAGTGTTGGTCGCTCAGTCATATCTGACTCTTAGCAACCCCAAGGACTGAGCCCTCTGTCCATGGAATTCAGTCCATGCAAAGCCTGTCTGTCCTTGAAATTCTCCAGGCAAGAATACTGGAGTGGGTAGCCACTGCCTTTTCCTAGGGATCATCCCAACCCAGGGATTGAAACTGGGTCTCCTGCACTGCAGGCAGATTCTTTACCATCTGAGGCAACACAAAAGCCCCATTTATGTACTGTCATAAACTGTGATCAATGAGGATAAATTTTGAAGGAATTTACACTGTGAAAAGGTAAGAGGTCCCATCACTTCATGGGAAATAGATGGAGAAAGTGTTAGCCTTTATCTTTTTGGGCTCCAAAATCACTGCAGATGGTGATTGCAGCCATGAAATTAGAAGACGCTTACTCCTTGGAAGGAAAGTTATGACCAACCTAGATAGCATATTCAAAAGCAGAGACATTACTTTGCCAACAAAGGTCTGTCTAGTCAAGGCTATGGTTTTTCCAGTGGTTATGTATGGATGCGAAAGTTGGACTGTGAAGAAAGCTGAGCGCCGAAGAACTGTGGTGTTGGAGAAGACTTTTGAGAGTCCCTTGGACTGCAAGGAGATCCAACCAGTCCATTCTGAAGGAGGTCAACCCTGGGATTTCTTTGGAAGGACTGAGGCTACAGCTGAAACTCCAGTACTTTGGCCACCTCATGCGAAGAGTTGACTCATTAAAAAGACTCTGATGCTGGGAGGGATTGGGGGCAGGAGGAGAAGGGGACGACTGAGGATGAGATGGCTGGATGGCATCACGGACTCGATGGACATGGGTTTGGGTGAACTCCAGGAGTTGGTGATGGACAGGGAGGCCTGGCGTGCTGCAATTCATGGGGTCGCAAAGAGTCAGACACAACTGAGCAACTGAACTGAACTGAAGGTGAGAGGTCAGAGTTTTCCCTAAAATTTTTGTATGTACTCCTCCCTATATAATATGTATATTATCAAGATGTCTTAAATAGTACCTGTCTGCCTTCACTAAACAATAAGATTCTTGAGAGTTTACCATTTAGTTCTTTATTTCCCATTTAGTTCTACTACACCTAAATATATGATATATATGTATAGATATGTAGGTATGCTGCTGCTAAGTCACTTCAGTCGTGTCCGACTCTGTGCAACCCCATGGACAGAAGCCCCCAGGCTCCCCTGTCCCTGGGATTCTCCAGGCAAGAACACTGGAGCAGGTTGCCATTTTCTTCTCCAATGCATGAAAAGTGAAAAGTGAAAGTGAAGTCGCTCAGTCGTGTCCAACTCTTTGCGACCCCATGGACTGCAGCCTACTAGGCTCCTCCGCCCATGGGATTTTCAAGGCAAGAGTACTGGAGTAGGGTGCCATTGCCTTCTCTGATATGTAGGTATATATATAATATAGAGCACACACACAAATATCTAAAAATGAATTGCTTTTAAAAGGCAAAGAATTAAGAAAGCATTCAAAGGTAAGGATCCACCACTATAAGGAAGTGGCACAGAGAGGAAGGAGCACAGTGGAAGACCACTGTGACTGGATGAGAGAGGTTAAGAAAGAGTAATATGAGACAAGACAGAAGGGTTGGGGGAGAGTGGAATGTTACAAGGATTTGTAGTGATTTATCCTAAGAACAATGGGAAGCCTTTGAAAAATTGTTATCAAGAGAGACACATGGGTGAATCTGAATTACATTTAAGAACAAGCTCTCTGATAGTTTCATTATTAATGGATTAAAGGGAGGTAAGGATAGATGTGGGGAAACCAGCAAAGCAATTATTACTGACTTTAATGATAAGATCCTAAAATTGATGATAAATGGAGGAAAAAACATGGATTTGTAAAATGCGTAGGTAAAATCAACAGATTTTGGTGGTGGTGGTATATGAGGAAAAGGGAAGAAGAATAATTGAGAAACTATTTAAACTGAAGCTATCCAGTTATTATTCTAGCCCCCTAACATGAACATTTATTCTTCAGATAACATATGAGAAAACATGCAGCTCAATGATTGACATATTTCAGCTGGTTCTGGAAATTTTCTTGAATAAAAGATTATATAAATGGATGAGTAACTGTGCAATTGGGTAGAATGTTAATAAGGGTGAATGCTTATTGCAATGTATCTTCTTTTGTTTGGATCATCACACAAAGTTTCCACAAGGCTGTGGCAAGGAGAGTCACAACACACTACGTGATACCTTAAGAGACGAGAAGTACAGGGAAATGACAGATTCTCATGGAGACAGGTCCAAAGGAAAATGAATGAACCTAGTATTAAAAGAAAAATTTTTTTCAGTGACTTAGAAATTGTTCAAGTGTCTTGTACACATCTGGCTCTGTGTATAGAAGCTTGTAATCTAATGGAAACTTGAATCCCCTGGACCAAGAGCAAATAATATCCACAGGACATAAAGTCCTTCTAGCACAACAAAACAACAGGCTAGTAGCCAATTATGGTAGCAGCCAAGCAGATGTCTCACTGGTTTTTAAATCAGACACAGTTTTATTATAATTATTACCTAACATGTTGTAGCATTATCTGTTTATGAAATTTTGTTTTGATGTTATCACATGATAATTAGCTAATAATCAGACAATTCGTATATACTTTCTTGATGAGTAATTGTACAAAACAGTATTTAGTGTCTTGTAGCTCTGCTTTCTTTAGGATAGGGGAAGATTAAGCAGGATGATACTGAGGCAATCAAAATGTTCTAACAAAGCTCTAGAACCAAAATGTCCAGACATTAGATCATACTTCAAATAGGATTCCTCTGTGTATACATTTTTCATGTAAAGATCAAATATCCATGTTCTTGATTGTCCTTTCCCTGTCCATGTTTGTGTTTCCCTTGCTCTATCTGCATTCTAATATAGGCAACTTCTATATTCCTGTCCTATCCATTCTTTTTTCTTCCTATGTCTTCTTTCTTGACAGTATATGCTACTGTCTGGGCTCAGTTTATCACTTCTGCACAGTTAATCCCCAAATCTATTTTTTACCCCTAAATTCTACCCTAATGATAAATTTACTTCGCATTTTTGAGAATTCTCTATACACTAGTAACATATATTAACTCATTTATTATTTTTTTAACTCTGGATATAAAACTAACATTTACCATTTTACAAGTTTAAATGAATGTTTAGTAAAATTAAGTACCTTAATTCACAGTGACAGTGCTCTAAGTAGCCAGATTTGGGCTCAGATGACTCCAGGCCTTAAGCCCTTAAACACTGTGCTGTGACTGACTCACTGTGATATAACTGTTCATCAACCTTCCGTGGCATCTCTACCCTGCTGCCTTAACACAGCCCCCCTTTCCTATCTCTGCATCTCTACTTCCTGCCACCCAGCCTGAAACTGGTCCCCTTACACTGAATCATCTTCCAATTCCTAACAACTCTAACTTTGTCATGGATTTTCCATTTGTTTCCCATGTTTTGTTTTCACTGCCTCTACTTAAGTCAGATTTCCATTACCACCTACCTTTAACCATCGCCATGGTCCCCTAATCGGTTTTCCTGCCTGCCAAATTACTCCCTCTCATTTATGCTTCCCACTAATTTTAGGGTAATCTTTCTAAAACAAAAATTTGATTTTATGGTTTATTTATTTAAAATAAAACATTAATAGTACCCATTTCCATTAACAGTACAGAATGGACTTTAAACTCCTTAGACCAGCACTGAAGATTTTTAACTATTATTTCTGTTCCTGCATGAAACCTATTCTTCAGTGAAATGGTCTCTGCATTTTTATCTTGCATTTTACACTGCTTTAAATATTTCCTCTATCTAGAATTTTCAATTGTCTATAAATGCCACTCTCCAAATTCAATGATGGTGTGTACACTGAAAACTCTAAAAAATATAACATATTCGTTCTTCATCCTAGACTATTTGATTGAAATTAATGAATACTTTCATATTTAAAAATTACTGTTAGTGCTACTATTGGTCTGTGTGGTTAATTTGTACAAATGAAAGGAACCACTTATTCAAAATACTTTTATGTACATTACCAGAAAATTGTCATTATGTATCTACATATATTTTATATTACATTATATATAATATTATCAAATATACAATGTGAATGATAACATTTATTGTCATTGTTTATTGTACAGGTATTACCATATTCAGCAGTGGTCTTCCTTTAAGATTCAATGAACAAATCTCCTCTCTTTTCTCTGTGGTTTATTCAATTCTCCTTTAGCCAAGAAAACCTCTTCCTGAACTGACCTCCCCTATTATTATATGTGATTTACTTCCCTGCAAATTTAAATCTTGTTTTATCAAACTTAGTATATGTATTTAATCTCTGACTGAATTCAGGGCTTACTCATTTAATCTAGTCCACTGTTTCTATATACTAACCAATCATTTAATATATGGATTTCATATGAATCATAGTTTTAGAAAGATCTCTGATATACAGATTTGGTAGTTTTATTGATATATTTCATTACATCTATTTCTAGAAGCAACAATACACAACAGAAAAATGAGTGAAGATGAGAAACAAACAAAGAGAAAAAAATAAAGGAGGGGAGATGAATTTGGCCTAAAACCTTAGCCGAGGAACATTGGTTCACTCAAGCCAAGCCCAAGCTTGGTGTCTCCCTGGCAGCCACAACCACAAGGGAACTGTGATGTGTTTTAAAACACTCGTCAGAAATGAAAACTTAGCAGTCCTTCAGCAGGCATCAGATTTCTTCATGAACCAAATCTTAAGATAACTTTATTACTGGATCTTTAAAAGAGATAGACATTAAAATGGACAGTATCTTCAAAGAGTTCTAACAACTGGTTCAGAAGTAGAAAATAGTCTTCAAATATTGGGAATCTAAAAAACCTCATCTGGCTAGCGGTTAATCTCTCCTCTGTCTTTAACTCTTAGTATCTTGTAGTTCATTCACTGTTCATACCATACTGGCCCTCCTGGAACACGCCAAACTACATCCTACCTCTGGACTTTCCCTTGACCTAAAACCCTCTTCTCCTAGGTATTTTTGTGCAGGTTCTGCTCCCCTCTTTATTCAGCTTCTCTGCTCAAATATTCTCTCTAGGGCCCAATGTATTTAAGAAGCAATCTCTCTTCATATTCTATCTTGTAACTCCACACTACTGCATTTATTATGCTACCTTCTTTTATCATATATTTGTTTGGTATTTTTAAAATCTTTAACGTACACCACATGAAGATGTAAAGGCCTTGGGGCCAGGGAGTTTTCACTGTCCTGTTCATTTCTATATTCCACATTGCTTGAAGAGTACCCAACACGCAGAAAGCATGCCAGAAATATTTGCAGGCAAGCTGAATACACTATTTTTATATATTTATTTATGGCATTAACCCACAACTAAAATGTTTAAGGGAGCTTCCCTGGTGGCTAAGTGGCAGAGAATCCACCTGCCAAGCAGGAGACGCAGGTTTGATCCCTGGTCAGGAAGATGCCCTGGAGAAAGAAATGGCAACCTGTTCCAGTATTCTTGTCTGGGAAATCCTCTGAAAAGAGGAGCCTGGCTGGCTACAGTCCATAGATGGGGGTTGCAAGAGTTGGACATGACTTAGCGACTGAAACAAAAATGTTTTAAGATTTAACATTCAACCCTTAATTCCATCAAAGAATTTCTGTGGAGAATGAAAAGTCTTTAGTCTAAGAAATAGCTTTCTGGTTATTTGTTTTGATATAGGAAACAATGTGAATTAATGGAACAAACAAATATACCAAAAGAATCCAAAAACCCTATATTGACATCCCATTTCACAAACTCAGTGTGAAAGATGCAACTGAATTTGGATATATGAGGATTACACAGAGGAAAGCTGGGAAGAAATACTAACTTCTAAGATTTGTATCTTTCTCCTGAACATTTGAACATAGGTTGAAACCACATGTATACTACATGCAGGCTGAAACTACACTCAAAGTAGAGCAAGTAGAGAATGGTATGAAAACTTTGCATAAGGACTACTGCATAGGTAGGTATGTTAGTGACACTGTCAAACCTATTACTTTGATAATTAACTTGTGCTCAAAGACTTTTGGTGGAATGTCTTTCCTAAGGGCCTATACCTAAAAAGTGGCAGTTTTAAAAATTCAAACCAGGTCTGTCTGGTTTTACAATTAGTTTCTTCTCTAACAAATTTTGCTCTCCCCTCCTCCTTTCAATTCATGTATTTATTCATCTACTGATTTATTTATACAATAAATTTCTGAGTGAATGTAAATATTAATTTATTATATTCAGTGTAAAATTGTTTTTCATCAACTAACATTTCCAAACCTTTTGTAACCTGTGACCCATTTTAATAATTATATACCTACAGCCTGTCATGTTAAAATTGTATTCATTTTTAATAAGATGAGGTAGAGTCAGATTTCTTACTATATTCGGAAATCATTAAGGATTGTGTATTCTTTAATATAGCCATATAGAAAAAGAGATTTGATTTTTTTCTACTAACAAGGAAATTTTACTTCCAGATAATTAATAAGAAGCCTAATTTGTTAATGAATAAATTAAAAATTTAATGTGTTGTGTTTCACTATCAAATACATAGTGAACAGTGTTTTGAAATTAAAAATTTTTCTATCTGCAAACGTGGACAAAAATCCTTTCCTGCACTGTTACTTGAATTTTGCATTTCACAGTTTTAAACTATGTATTTTTTTATATTTATAGTGTTTAATTTCTTAATGATGGGAGAAGAAAGAAGGTTAGAGGCCACTTTTTAAAAACACTTCTCCATTGATAACACTGTTTGCATGTGACTTGCTTTTGTACCTAACAAACAAAAGATTAAATTTAATATATGTGACACTATATATTCTTTTTGGATACTGACCTTGAATTTCTAGACACAACTCTCTCTGCTTTATTGAAATGTAAAATACCTGAATGCAATTTTCAAATCTGATAAAGATGATATTGGTACAAATTTATACATATTCTTTATTTCTACTTTCACCTATGGTTATTAATACCCTTAATTCTCTCAATATCTTTAGTCAATGCTTTATAAAATAGTTTTAAAAATAAGAATAATGGTAGTATACAATTGAATAGAGTAAATCTTTTCCTATAACTGGCAGTGTTCATCTTTGATAAATTGAATGCATATCATTTGACAGCCTTTAAGACTTCAATTTTTTTTTCCTCTTTTATGCAGTTTTATTTCAAACTGATTTCTAAAGTTGAAATTTAAACACATATTTACTATTTTTATTGCTGTTAATCCTTGAATATTTTAAATCAGTTGTTGGAAAAACTGTTTTATAGAAATGATGGCTAGTTATAAAATAATAAAATATGCATAAACAATTTGCTTTGAGATCTCAGAGAGAGATGAGGAAATGTAGAGGGAGCAGGTATTAAGCTTTGGAAAATGAGTAGGATTTGAAAAAGTGGAAAAAAAGGAACAAAGGGCTTCTAGGTAGAGCACACAATGTTAATAAAAATTCTGAGGCCCTTAAAGGTGTGGGATATGTACAGAAATAGAAAGGCAATCAATGTGCCCGAAGTTCTGCCAGCTCAGCAAATAGGAAATAATTTTTAAATGGGGAAGAAAGAAAAGAAAGCCCGCATGTTTGCTGATCACAGAAATATCAATAGTTGAATGCTTGATTAAAATATGCATTCAGTAGAGACTGTGGTATGGAAGATTTATGAAATAGGCCAGCAGAATTTAATCTCTGCCTTATCTTGTCTCATAATTTCCCTTTGCTTTGCCATTGTTTGTTTGTTTTGCTTTGCTATTTTTAACTCCCCTTACTTGCTTTGAAAATTTTAAGTATCTCAGGATAGTAATAACATAGAATGATATTCAAGACATCTGTGCTACATGCCCTGATATTACTATGATTATTATCCTAAATTTTGCATTCCATTACTCTCCATGATCTTCTATTTTCTTATTCATATATTGGCCCTCAATTGCCAAATTTCTGTTTGTTTGTTTGTTTGTTTTACCTTAGAACTTGTCAACTACAAATGGACACTTGCCAATAGCATTTGCCAGCAACTGAACAACAAGGATATTTGTTATCTACCTGTGCTGCTGCAGCTGCTTTGACACTCCCAGAAGGAAATTCAGGGTGGAGAGTGAGACACTCTGTGCTCCAGGGAAACTGGTGGAATAGGTCTTTAGACAGTTTGATGTTTTCAGGAACTGATTTCATGATCCCAATCCTTGCATCTCCTCTTATCATCTAGAAAAGCACTAAATACCTTCGTGGTGACATCAGCTCCTTGTGACTAGCAGAAGACCTTTTGTAAAATGAGTGCTTGATTGCATTGAACTCCCCCTTCACCAAAATCTTATATCTTGACTGTTCCCCACTGCTTCTTTAGAGGAGTGTATCAGAGCTATCTGAGGTGCTGTCTTCTGGGCTGCAGTCCTCATTTTGCCCCAAATAAAACTTAACTTGCAACTTTAATGTTATGCATATTTTTAGCTAACAAACTCTAAGCATATCACCTGATTATTCTTTGCCACCTCATTTTCTGGTATCACCTAGGTACATATAAACAGCATCTTTATTTTAGTAAATAGCTTATAATAGTTTACTACTAGAGGAAGATAAGAGATAGCCGTATCAAGTCCATGCATCTTATTACTGAGTTCAGATTCTATCGCTGGATCCTGTCCATGATTCAGCTGGTGACTCAGCATGTAGCCAGAAATCAGTCATAATTGTAAGTGTACAAGAAGGAGAAACAGTTTTGTTATAAATCTGAAAGATTTAATAACAATATTATATAAAAGGATGTTTTTATATTTTTGTGTGAGGTAAAGTTCAAATCCAGTTCAGTTCAGTTGCTCAGTCATGTCCGACTGTTTTTCAAATTAACTGTTTAGTAATTGCATAACATATCACAATAGTCTCTTTTATTAAAACAATAATGAAAACCTGTTTGCTTTCATTTATCACCTTATATATTATAAAAGTATGTTTGCTGATCATAATTAATATCAAATTTTAGTGCTTTAGTAATAAATTCCTGAAAGATGTGAGCTAACTTCAGTTGTAACTTTTCCCTTTTCATTTGTATGTAAGTTACCTGGATGACACCGATAACAGCTTTCTGTTCTTTATTTCATGTATTTCTGATGATGCTTTTATTTTATTTTTTCCTAGGAGTTATGTGCTTTATTTTTGCTTTTTCAAACACAATGGGTAGATTTACTAAATTACATGCAGTACTCAAAGCAGACCGCTCTCCACTCTTGTTTATGCTGTTGAAATGGCATAATGCAGCAGTAATCATTCTGCCTGAATGGAGGCCAGGTCAAATTATATTTGAAAGTACACAGATACAAATGGGAAATTTTAAGCAACAGCTGTAGATTTACTGCATGGCTGTTAGTTCAAAGAGATAAAATATAAAAGCCAAAGCATAGAAGACTAACTGGGTCATTGTTTGAGCAATGGAAACTAAATGGAGCCATCCACAGGTGCCATGGGACCTGGGAAGCTTTTGTTTTGTGATCCTACCAGTTTTGTTAATGTATCCTTTCCACAATAGCTCATTCAGCTGTATATCTGATGTAAATCAATAATATGTTTTTTAACCCCAGATCCCCTGCAGCCTATCCTTGGGTGGCTTTTTGTTCTGAGACTCATCACGACTCTGGAACTTGGAGAATAGTTTTTCTTTAATGTTCTCCTCAGTATTTCAACAGCTAGCACAGAGAGTGGCAACACACCCAGTGGGACCTATCCTGCATTTTTCAGTGACTGAAGATTCCAGAAATTAAAACCTTATGTGGTCTGCCAGGTGGAAGTGTCACAAACCTGCCAGCAAACAGCTGCTGAGAAAATGCTGAACATGCAATAATGTAATTTCTTTCCTTTTAAGAACCTTGATCAGTCGTGTCTGACTCTTTGTGACCTGTGGACTGTAGTCTGCCAGGCTCCTCTGTCCACGGGATTTCCCAGGCAAGAATACTGGAGTGGGTTGCCATTTCCTACTCCAGGGGATCTTCCCGACTTGGGGATCAATCCATGTCTTTTGCATCTCCTGCACTGACAGTTTAAAATAATCTGATTTGTGTGTGGTTGGAGGTTGAGGGTTGTTAGAGGGTCTGAGGCCTTCATTGAAGACGTAGGGTATTATTCCCAATGGAATTAAAAAAAAAAATCCAGTAGAAAGCAAAAAGAATTTTGCTAAGTCACTGTATCTAATTACTAGCATGGATTTAAATTTAGAATATGTAGAAATTAGTCTACATTGCTGGCATCTGAACTCTGCTGCTCAGCTAAGACAGTCTGTGAAACTCAGTCCTATTTGCTCATTTCCAATCTGTGTTCATGACATTCTCTCATCCCACTCTGAAAACTTCTTTGATTTTAGCTTTAAGCTTCATCACCTGATGCAGTGTACTAATGGGTGTTTTGCCTGGAATATTGAACTCATCTTTTTCATAGGAATTTTGCTTAGGCTCATGCCATCAGCAAATAAGGCTTTCTAGATTTTTGAGTGGGAAACATTCAGTGAGCTCTTTAAGTGAAAGTCGCTCAGTCGTGTACGATTCTTTATGACCCCATGGACTATACAGCCCAAGGAATTCTCTATGCCAGAATTCTAGAGTGGGTAGCCTTTCCCTTTTCTCAGTCTTCTCCCTTAACAGTCAGATGCTACTTCAAAAGATCAGCCTGTGTACAGTTTGGTTTTAAAAATAAAGTATAGATAGATCCCTGAATTCATTTATCACCTATTAAAATGCATTTCAAAAGAGATGTAAGTATTTAAAAACATTTTAAGAATTTGTTTACAACTTGTGTTCAGTTGCTCAGTTGTGTCCGACTCTTTGCAACCCCCGGAATTGCAGCACACCAGGTCTCCCTGTCCATCACCAACTGCCAGAATTCAGTCAGACTCACGTCCATCGAGTCAGTGATGCCATCCAGCCATCTCATCCTCAGTCGTCCCCTTCTCCTCCTGCCCCCAATCCCTCCCAGCATCAGAGTCTTTTCCAATGAGTCAACTCTTCACATGAGATGGCCAAAGTACTGGAGTTTCAGCTTTAGCATCATTTCTTCCAAAGAAATCCCAGGGCTGATCTCCTTCAGAATGGACTGGTTGGATCTCCTTGCAGTCCAAGGGACTCTCAAGAGTCTTCTCCAGCACCAGAGCTCAAAAGCATCAATTCTTCGGCACTCAGCCTTCTTCACAGTCCAACTCTCACATCCATACATGACCACAGGAAAAACCATAGCCTTGACTAGACGGACCCTTAGTTGGCAAAGTAATCTCTCTGCTTTTGAATATGCTATCTAGGCTGGTCATAACTTTTCTTCCAAGGAGTAAGCATTTTTAATTTCATGGCTGCAGTCACCATCTGCAGTGATTTTGGAGGCCCCCCAAATAAGGTCTGACAACGTTTCCACTGTTTCCCCATCTATTTCCCATGAAGTGATGGGACTGGATGCCATGACCTTCGTTTTCTGAATGATGAGCTTTAAGCCAACTTTTTCACTCTCCTCTTTCACTTTCATCAAGAGGCTTTTGAGTTCTTCTTCACTTTCTGCCATGAGGATGGTGTCATCTGCATATCTGAGGTTATTGATATTTCTCCCAGAAATCTTGATTCCAGCTTGTGTTTCTTCCAGTCCAGCTTTTCTCATGATATACTCTGCATATAAGTTAAATAAGCAGGGTGACAATATACAGCCTTGACATACTCCTTTTCCTATTTAGAACCAGTCTGTTGTTCCATGTCCAGTTCTAACTGCTGCTTCCTGGCCTGCATACAGATTTCTCAAAAGGCAGGTTAGGTGGTCTGGTATTCCCATCTCTTTAAGAATTTTCCACAGTTTATTGTGATCCACACAGTCAAAGGCTTTGGCATAGTCAATAAAGCAGAAATAGATGTTTTTCTGGAACTCTCTTGCTCTTTCCATGATCCAGCAGATGTTGGCAATTTAATCTCTGGTTCCTTTGCCTTTACGAAAACCAGCTTGAACATCAGGAAGTTCATAGTTCACGTATTGCTGAAGCATGGCTTGGAGAATTTTGAGCATTACTTTACTAGCATGTGAGGTGAGTGCAATTGTGCAGTAATTTGAGCATTCTTTGGCATTGTCTTTCTTTGGAATTGGGATGAAAACTGACCTTTTCTAGTCCTGTGACCATTGCTGAGTTTTCCAAATTTGCTGGCATATTGAGTGCGGCACTTTCACAGCATCATCCTTCAGGATTTGAAAGAGCTCCACTGGAATTCCATCACCTCCACTAGCTTTTTTCGTAGCGATGCTTTCCAAGGCCCACTTTACTTCAGATTCCAAGATGTCTGGCTCTAGATTAGTGATCACACCGTCATGATTATCTGGGTCGTGAAGATCTTTTTGTATAGTTCTTCTGTGTATTCTTGCCACCTCTTCTTAGTATCTTCTGCTTCTGTTAGGTCCTTACCATTTCTGTCCTTTATCGAGCCTATCTTTACATGAAATGTTCCCTTGGTATCTCTAATTTACTTGAAGAGATCTCTAGTCTTTCCCATTCTGTTCTTTTCCTCTATTTCTTTGCATTGATCACTGAAGAAGGCTTTCTTATCTCTTCTTGCTATTCTTTGAAACTCTGCATTCAGATGCCTATATCTTTCCTTTTCTCCTTTGCTTTTTGCCTCTCTTCTTTTCACAGCTATTTGTAAGGCCTCCCCAGACAGCCATTTTGCTTTTTTGCATTTCTTTTCCATGGGGATGGTCTTGATCCCTGTCTCCTGTACAGTGTCATGAACCTCATTCCATAGTTCATCAGGCACTCTATCTATGAGATCTAGGCCCTTAAATCTATTTCTCACTTCCACTGTATAATCATAAGGGATTTGATTTAGGTCATACCTGAATGGTCTAGCCGTTTTCCCTTTCTTCAATTTGAGTCTGAATTTGGTAATAAGGAGTTCATGATCTGAGCCACAGTCAGCTCCTAGTCTTATTTTTGTTGACTGTATAGAGCTTCTCCTCCTTTGGCTGCATAGAATATAATCAATCTGATTTCGGTGTTGACCATCTGGTGATGTCCATTTGTAGAGTCTTCTCTTGTGTTGTTGGAAGAGGGTGTTTGCTATGACCACTGCATTTTCTTGGCAAAACTCTTATTAGTGTTTGCCCTGCTTCATTCCACATTCCAAGGCCAAATTTGCCTGTTATTCCAGGTGTTTCTCGACTTCCTACTTTAGCATTCCAGTCCCCTATAATGAAAAGCATCATCTTTCAGGATTTGAAACAGCTCCACTGGAATTCCATCACCTCCACTAGCTTTGTTTGTAGTGATGCTTTCTAAGGCCTACTTGACTTCACATTTCAAGATGTCTGGCTCTAGATGAGTGATCACATCATCATGGTTATCTGGATTGTGAAGATCTTTTTGTAGTTCTGTGTATTCTTGCCACCTCTTCTTAACATCTTCTGCTTCTGTTAGATTCATACAATTTCTGTCCCTTATTGAGCCCATCTTTGCATGAAATGTTCCCTTGGTATCTCTAATTTTCTTGAAGAGATCTCTAGTCTTTCCCATTCTGTTCTTTTCCTCTATTTCTTTGCATTGATCACTGAAGAAGGCTTTCTTATCTCTTCTTGCTATTCTTTGAAACTCTGCATTCAGATGCCTATATCTTTCCTTTTCTCCTTTGCTTTTTGCCTCTCTTCTTTTCACAGCTATTTGTAAGGCCTCCCCAGACAGCCATTTTGCTTTTTTGCATTTCTTTTCCATGGGGATGGTCTTGATCCCTGTCTCCTGTACAGTGTCATGAACCTCATTCCATAGTTTCTCAGGCACTCTATCTATCAGATCTAGGCCCTTAAATCTATTTCTCACTTCCACTGTATAATCATAAGGGATTTGATTTAGGTCATACATGAATGGTCTAGAGGTTTTCCCTACTTTCTTCAACTTGAGTCTGAATTTGATAATAAGGAGTTCATGATGTGAGCCACAGTCAGCTGGTCTTGTTTTTGTTGACTGTATAGAGCTTCTCCATCTTTGGCTGCAAAGAATATAATCAATCTGATTTTGGTGTTGACCACCTGGTGATGTCCATGGGTAGAGTCTTCTCTTGTGTTGTTGGAAGAGGATGTTTGCTACGACCAGTGCGTTTTCTTGGCAAAACTCTCTTAGTCTTTGTTCTGCTTCATTCTGCATTCTAAGGCCAAATTTGCCTGTTACTCCAGGTGTTTCTTGACTTCCTACTTTTGCATTCCAGTCCCCTATAATGAAAAGGACATCTTTTTTGGGTGTTAGTTCTATAAGGTCTTGTAGGTCTTCATAGAACCATTCAACTTCAGCTTCTTCAGTGTTACTGGTTGGGGCGTAGACATACAACTTGTGTGTATGTCTGTAAAGTTACTTGATGGCAAAATAAATCAAATCAGTTTCCTCCGAGTTGTGAATTGGCATTCATGCATAACAAACAACATTTAATGACTGTTTCCCTAGTGATATGATTCCTTAACATAGTTTCAGTTAGACTTCAAAGAAGTTAGCCTTCATCCCTAAAATACATCATCTACTTAAAAAAAAAAAAAGATATTATCTTGTCATTTTTTTCTTTTGGATATTTCCTGGTTCTAAGTCTAGAGAGTTCTTAAGAAATAATGTAGTTTTTAGACAAAACCATTGTGTAACCACTTGCAATGAGATTTAGATAAAATATAAGACTCAAGCATTCAACACATTTGAAAATTAAATGCCAACTCTATTGAGATTTATTGACATCTTCTGTAGGAGACTTTTGAAAAGCTGGTGGGGGTGCAGGGTGGGAACAGAATATATACTCGTAAATGTTATTTTTTTGTCAAAAGAACCAAAAGTGCTTTCCATGTAATGGGAGCCCTTGACAATGAAACGGTTCTGAATCAGGAGGTTTGAGCATGTTTATAATGGGAATGTGACTCTCCCACTTGAAGATGTCTGAGCATAGGCCACTTACCCTCTCTAATCATTAATTTCATCAATTGTAAAACAGCAAAAAGATGATAACTTATAGGACCTGAGGAATTTGGCTTTTATAGCAGCTAATATAATCCTGACTGCATTTTGATGGTGCATATATTTGATCACATCTATCAAAATTTACTTCAAGGAAGCATAGTGAATGACACTGTCCATAGTTTTTCCCCATTAAATGATATATTTAATATATATCATTTAAATATAAAGGATATATTTAATATATTCATTAAATATTAAGCTGTGGAAATAGTCATATCCTAGAAAAAAGTATTAAAAGTTATTAAAAGTTGTATTCACCTAAGAATACAAACTGGAATATTTCCCTATATTTTTTTTTCTTCTACATTAAGATTACAGTTAAACAAGTTGTAAGACTGTTGTCTATTTTTTTCTTAGCCTCATCCATTATAGCCATACACTCTGCTTGTTTCTTTCTTTTTTTCTTTTCCTTTCCTTTCTACCACACTTTTCTCTTAGCGCTTCCTTCCTTGTCCCTGAGACACTCTTTCGAGCTTCCAGCTCAAGGACTCTGTACTGCAATGTCTCTAAAACAACTTCATGGAAGATGTATATTATAACAGAAAACAGTTCAGTCACTCAGTCATGTCTGATTCTTTGTGACCCCATGGTCTGCAGCATGCCAGACCTCCCTGTCCATCACCAACTAACAAAAATAACTAATACCTAATGACAGAAACAAGGGAAGCAGATAAGCCCTACCCAGATCTAGAGGAAACACCTGGCACCTAATGTTAGAGATATCTTAAAAAAGAAACCCAGACCTGTGGGATTTTAAATTTAAGTTAACAGTAATGATCACAGCCTAGGAATTGGTGAATTTAGCAGTAAGATTTCAAGGTCTGTAGATCAAGACTTATATGGTATCACCCCCTCAAGGAAACTTAGAAATCACTAGAGATTGATAGTCTTCCATATAAAAACTTACTTGCACACAAACTTCTTAAAGCAGAGAACCCTTGTTTTGTTTTTTCCTTCTGATGGACAATATAGGAAAGTGGCTTTGTCTTTTGACCTTCTTTTGAACTTTTCATAAGTGGAAATAAAGGTATAATGACCCTGTATGACCATCCCCCAGCTTCAGTGTTTATCAGATTGTGCCACTTGAACAGCAATGACTTTTAGATCTTCAGTCTAAAAGGCCTTCATGAAAATAAAGGGATATGTGGAGGAAACATACAAAATAAACAGATATGTAAATATTGGGAACTGGAAGCTAGGTCAGAGATTAGATTAAAGTCACAAAGATCAAGGTCTGGAGTCATCAGGAAAAAACAGTTATGAATTGTATGTTGGTTTTGTATTCACACCAGTCCACGAGTCAGAAGAAATTGATCAGACTTATTTCATGACAGTATGGTAGTTACAGTGTTAATAAATCTACAGGATCAAAGAGATAGTATAACCTTGATATCAAATAGGGGTTTGTCACATTTTAATATAAATTCCCTTGGAGGTTTGGCTCAGTTTTGTTTTTTTTTCTTGCCAACATTAATGAGTTTATCCTCATTTAGCACAGAGACGTTCATTCTTGAAAGCTTTCTATGAAAATTTACTGGAAAAATTAATTCAATGAGCCATGTAAGAAAGCATGTTCCTGGGTACCAAAATAGGCCATTGAGAGATTAGTATGCTATCAAGGTGACAAGAGCCATTAAAGGGAGGGCTGGGCATACTCTGAGGACAAAAGTCACCCAATAACATTTCTGAGCCATGGCTCTATGAGTGAACTAGCTGAGCTTACCAGATGGCATTAGGAATCCTCCCAAACACCAATGAGCACCAAACAAACCTTAAGAACAAAAAGTGTATGTAACCAGTCACTCTCCGTCTTCTTTTCAGTTCAGTTAAGTTCAGTTCAGTCACTCAGTCATTTCCCTGCCCCATCTCTGAAAATCTTTCCAGACCATACAACTAAATCCGATTTCTAGATCCCCTTCTTCCTTTTACCACACTGAGTATTTCATTCCTAAATTCATAGGAAAAAGCTAGAGAAAATAAGTAACTTGTTCAGAAGCCTAATCTGCAAGGAGCTTGAAAATATCCTGAGGAAAGTCTCAACACTGGTATCATTTTTTTGAATTACTAAGCAGTACTTAGACATTCTTTAGAATTCCTAAGCAGCATTATTTAGATAGGGTACATAAAAATTAGAAAAGATATTTACAACTTTATACTATGTGAGGTAGCTCAGTGTATGCTTTTGAATAATTTCATGGAGTTAATGAAAATTGTCATGATCATCTAACTTCCCGTTGATCATTCTATGAATTCACAAACTTTCTTTTGCAGTTCTTTCATAACTGCTTTACAAACAGCATTACACATGTGCTTTTCTATTATGGTTTCCCTTAGGAAGGACAGTTAGGTGGACAGTTTTGGTGGCTTAATAAAACTTTTAAAGGTGTTTATACAACTGCAATGTAAGAGAATGATCAAGATATATTATCAAAGCAATTACTTTTTCTATCACCAAAAACCTATGTCCTAGATAAACTTTCACTTGTTTTAGTTTATCAATAGGATTGATGTTGTTCTATACTTCTTAGGAGATGTTGGAGTTTCCTTTTTAAGAAAAATTTTCACATTTACACAGAGGAGTAATAGAAAATTCCACCTTCATGGATTGCAGCCTTGTTGTGCTGAAGGGGCTTGTCTAACTCAGTGAAGCTATGAGCCATGCTGTGCAGGCCCACCCAAGACAGGTCATAGTGAAGAGTTCTGACAAAATGTGGCCCACTGGAGGAAGGAATGGCAACCCACTCCTGTAATGCCTGGAGAAGCCCATAGACAGTATGAAAAGGCGGAGAAATATGACGCTGCAAGATGAGTACCCCAGGTTAGAAGGTGTCCAATATGCTACTGTGGAAGAGCAGAGGGCAATTACTAGTAGCTCCAGTAAAGAACGAAGTGACTGGGCCACAGTGTAATCCACACTCAGTTGTGGATGTGTAAGTCTGATACTGCAAGAACAATATTGCCAAGGAACTTGAAATATAAAGTCCATGAATCAAGGTAAATTGGACATGATTAAGCTGGAGATGGCAAGAGTGTATATTAACATCTTAGGAAATCAAAGAACTAAAATGAATGAGAATAGGTGAATTTAATTCAGATGACCATTATGTTGCTACTGTGGGGGCAAAAAATTACTTAGAAGAATTGGAATACCTCTCACAGTCAACAAGAGTCTGAAATACAGTACTTGAGTGCAACCTCAAAAATGACCAAATGATCTAAGTTTGTTTCCAAGGCAAACCATTCAACATCACAGTAATCCAAGATCTATGCCCAAACCACTGATGCCAAAGAAACTGAAGTAAACTGGTTCTATGAAGACCTACAACACCTTCTAGAACTAACACCAAAAAGATGTCCTTTTCATCACTAGGGATTAAAATGAAGTAGTAGGAAGTCCAGAGATACCTGGAGTAACAGGCAAGTTTGGCTTTGGAGTACAAATGAAGCAGGGCAGAGGCTAACAGTTTTGTGAAAAGAACATGCTGGTCATAGCAAACACCCTCTTCCCACAACCCAAGAGACAACTCTATACATGGACAGCACCAAATGCTCAATACTGAAATCAGACTGACTAAGTTCTTTGTAGCTCAAGAGAGAAGTTCTACATAGTCAGTAAAAACAAGACCTGGAGCTGACTCTGGCTCAGATCATGACCTCTTTATTACAAAAATCAGACTTAAATTGAATAAAGAAAGGAAAACCACTAGGCCATTAAAGTATGACCTAAATCAAATCCTTTATGATTATGCAGTGGAAGTGACAAACAGATTCAAGGGATCAGATCTGATAGACAGAGTGCCTGAAGAACTATGGATGGAGGTTTGTAACATTGTACAGGAGTCAGTGACCAAAACCATCTCAAAGAAAAAGATATGCAAGAAGGTAAAGTATTTATCTGAGGAGGCTCCCAGACAAAGAGCTGAGGAAAGAAGAGAAGTGAAAGGTGAAGGAGAAAGGGAAAGATACATGCAACTGAATGTAGAGATCCAGAGTATAGCAAGGAGATAAGAAGACCTTCTTAAATGAACAATGCAAAGAAATAGAGGAAAATAGTAGAATGGGTAAGACTAGAGATCTCTTCAAGTAACTTGGAGATATCAAAGGAACGCATCATGCATGGATGGGAATGATAAAGGACAGAAACAGTAAGGACTTAACAGAAGCAGAAGAGATTAAGAAGAGATGGCAAAAATACACAGAAGAACTGTATAATAAAGGTCTTCATGACCTAGATAACCACGATGGTGTCATCACTTACCTAGAGCCAGACATCCTGGAACATGAAGTCAAGTGGGACTTAGAACCATTACTACAAACAGAGCTAGTGGAGGTGACAGAATTCCAGCTGAGCTATTTAAAATCCTAAAAGATGAAGCTGTTAAACTGCTGCGCTGCACTACACATGCTACAAACTTGGAAGACTCAGCAGTGGCCACAGCACTGGAAAAGGTCAGTTTCCATTCCAGTCCCAAAGAAGAGCAATGCCAAAGAATGCTCAAACTTTGGACATTTGGTATGAAAAATTGTGCTCATTTCACATTCTACCAAAGTGAAAGTGAAGTCGCTCAGTCATGTCCGACTCTTTGCGACCCCATGGGCTGTAGCCTACCAGGCTCCTCTGTCCATGGGATTTTCCAGGCAATAGTCCTGGAGTGGATTGCCATTTCCTTCTCCAGGGGATCTTCCAAGGTTATGCTTAAAATTCTTCAAGTATGGTTTCAGCAGTACATGAACCGGGAACTTCCAGATGTACAAGCTGGATTTAGAAAAAGGCAGAGGAATCAGGGATCAAACTGACATTTGTTGGATCATGCCGAAAGTAAGGAGTTCAAGAAAAACATCTACTTATTAAAGCCTTTAATTGTGTGGATCACAACAAACTGTGGAAAAAATCTTAGATAGGGGAATACCAGACCACCTTACCTGCCTCCTGAAAAACCTGTATGTGGGTCAAGAAGCAACACTTAGAGCCAGACATGGAACCAGACAGATTAAAAATTGGGAAAGGAGTACAACAAGGCTATATATTGTCAACTTGCTTATTTAACTTCTGTGCAGAGTACATCATGCAAAATGCCAGGTTAGATGAATCACAAGCTCAAATCAAGACTCCTAGGAGAAATATCAACAACCTCAGATATGCAGATGATACCACTCTAATGACAGAAAGTGAAGAGGAACTGAAAAGCCTCTTGATGAGGGTGAAAGAGGAGCGTGTTAGGCTGGCCTAAAACGCAACATCCAAAAAACTAGGATCACAGCATCCAGTCCCATCACTTCAGGGCAACTGGAGAAAAATTCCAAGTAGTGACAGATTTTATTTTCTTGGTCTCCAAAAATATTTATAGATGGTGACTTCAGCCATAAAATTAAAAGATACTTGCTCCTTGGAAGGAAAGCTATGACAAAACTAGACAGTGTATTAAAAAGCAGTGACATTACTTTGCTGACAAAGGTCCATATAGTCAAAACTATGTTTTTTCCAGTAGTCATGTGTGGATGTGAGAGTTGGACCGTAAAGTAAGCAGCCAAAGAAGGCTGAAAGCCAATGCTTTCATATTGTGGTGCTGGAGAAGACTCTTGAGAGTCCCTTGGACTTCAAAGAGATCAACCCAGTCGACGCTAAAGGAAATCAACTCTGAATGTTCATTGAAGGACTAATGCTCAAGCTGCAATACTTTGGCCATCTGATGCAAAGAGCTGATTCATTGGTAAAGACCCTGATTCTGGGAAAGACTGAAAGCAAAAGGAGAAGGGGGCAGCCAAGGAGGAGATGGTTAAACAGCATCTTTGACTCAATGGACATGAATTTGAGCAAACTCAGGGGGATAGTAAAGGACAGAGGAGCCTGGCATGCCACAGTCCATGGGGTCACAAAGAGTGGGACATGACTTCGTGACTGAGCAGCAACAATAGAAACTTCTAGTAATTTTGCACTGTGGCTTAAAAGGTATGTTTTTTAAAGATGTAAATGAAATATGCTCAGAGAATATTACTAATGTCTTCATTTGTTTGTTGCTGCTCCCAGCCATGTTACAGATCAGAAATAACCAGTTGCTAATGGTAATAGTAAAGGCAAAAGAAATTCTATATAAACAGCTGCTGCTTCTCCTTGGGGAAGAATTACATTAAGTTGAACCTTCATTTTCCCATGAAGCTGGACAAAATACCACCAGGAAGCAGAATTTATGAGTCTCTCAGAGACTCACTTTATATGATCCAAGCAATCATATAAAATCAAATGGACACAAAAGTTGACTTGAATGGGCTTCCACTGGTGAAATCTGGGATAGTTTGAGTATTATCATAAGTGATAGCAGTAGATTACAGTAGATTACAATGAATAAAACAGGAAACCAAGAGCCCATATGACTTAATAAACAGGCGAGGGAGATTAAGAGGTACAGATGTCCAGCTGCAAAAATAAATGAGTCATGGGTATGAAAGGTACAGTGTGGAGAAATAGTCAATAATTATACAATGTCTTTGAATGGTAACAGATCATACCAGACTTATTATGGTATTTATTTTGAAATGCACAGTCATACCTCATTACTATGTTATATAAAACAAACTAACATTGTATTATAGGCCAGTTATACTTCAAAAACAAAATTATTGTAAGAAGAGGGTGGAGGGAGCATTTTTGGGGTGACAGGGTGGGGAATTGGTTCAAGGTATTCAAAATGGACAAACTTCCAGTTTATAAGTAAGTACTAGGGATGTAATATACAACATGATAAATATGACGCTGCTGCTGCTGCTGCTGCTGCTGAGTCGCTTCAGTCGTGTCCGACTCTGTGCGACCCCATAGACGGCAGCCCACCAGGCTCTCTGTCCCTGGGATTCTCCAGGCAAGAACACTGGAGTGGGTTGCCATTTCCTTCTCCAAAATATGACACTGCTGCATGTCATATATGCAAGTTGTTGAGTAAATCCTAAGAGTTCTCATCACAAAGAAAAAAATTTTTTCTATTTCTTTGCAGTGATGGATGTTCACTAAACTCACTGTGATACCAACAAAAAATAGTGCAAACTCAAGTCACATGTATGGTTTAAAATGCCTTCCTCAAGATTCCATAACTGTAAGCTGAGGCACTGTGGCAACTCTACACTACACTGAGTTTATGTCTCAAAGTGTAACTTAGGACTGATGTTCCTTCGCCATGCAGTTTATAACTGCTCATTTACCACCCCTGCTCCTGCTACTACACTCCACCTTGGAGCTTCTTAGCAGTCAGAGAACTAATGAATTAACCATCATATTTAGGTCTTATGAAATATCCCTGTAAAGAACACCATAGTGCAGATAACCTACTAGGTAAGAAAACTATCCTATGTTATCCATATAGGATAAAATTTAAAAATTTAATTATGACATCCTTCCTTATCCTGGTAGCCACTTCTTCTTGTTTTTATACTTACAGCTATAGTTCTGAATGAGAAATCAATGTTTAACCGATCCCCCATGAAACTATATTTTCCAAACACTGTCACTTGGATGATTTTTCCAACACTCAACTGCCTCAACTAACCTTCTTTTAAAACCAAGGACCTCTTTTTCTCGGCTATGAATAAGAGCTTTGAATCCTGGGCCCTTGAAGGTTAGATTGTTCATTACATGAATTCTACATTTGCCCTTGGGCTTATCACTGTATACATTTAAAATTGAGATGTGTAAAGAGCCTAAAATCAGAATCAAGGGCTTTAATTTTTTTGCCTTTTACTATGCTCTATAAATATTTGCTGTCATAATATCCAGAAATAGTTGTCAAAATACACCATAATAACTGATACTTAGAATATCAGGAAATATTCCAACCAGATTAGAAAGTAAATCCAATAGAGGCAAAGCCTAAATGAATGAGGACTAAGTTGTCATGATAAATTTAGTAAGTATAAGTTGATCTTGCAAATGAAGATTCCTTAAGGACTTTTACAGGCAATAGCATGCCTAATTATTGCCTTTTAGCCTATGTAGCCTTTTATCTTGTACCTTTTTCTCCAAAATCATTTACATCCTCCATACATATATACATTTCCCTTGGGGGAAAATCAGTTTTAAGTCCAAGAACTTTGATTGAAAGAGAAGGCAGAAGGACTTAAGAACAACCATCTTCACTTGGGAGATCTTGTAAGTAAAAAGGGAAGACATTTCCTCCCAAGAGAAATCAAGCAACGAACAAACAGAATGAGCTCAGATCCTAAATTTTCTGACATGCAGACATTTCTAATATACCTGCTCCAGAATGTTTCTTTTTGTAATGTTAACGCTATTTAGAAAATCTGGGGTACAGATAAACAGTGACATTAAGTTTTCTGACAGGAAGGGTTAAACAAGATGATTTGAGAAAATACCATCTTAAGGCTCTTTCATAGGGACAAGTAGAGATATTAGTGGCTTCCCCAGGCATCCCTTACCACAATCATTTTCTCACCTTTGCTGTATATAGAGTGTACTGGTTATCTATTTTTTAGCCAAATATGCAAAAGCACTAGAAAACAATCATTTGAGGGTGAGTAGAAAATGACAGTGCCTCAAATAGGGAAATGCACTATGAAGTGAATTCCCTTTCCTTTCAAAATTTGAAAACAAGTGACATTTCATAGATTGCCTGAAAGTATATTCTAAAACTTTTCCTTTCTTTTATAATCCCTCAGAGCAAGATGTGTAACAAATTTCAGAGAAAAATGAAATACAAACAGTATTAGTGAGCAAACCAGGCCTCCACCACAGCTTTACACCACAGCTTTACTAGGGAGACCACAAGCTCTCTGGTGCAAAGAAAATGTCTACTTCTTGTCTTTGATCATCAATCAAGTGGCCCAATAACTCTTTTCATACTTAGACTCTGGATTTTATTTAAACTTCTCTTTATCAGTAAACTCGCTGACACCATGGCTGCAGAAGGATACGACAGCCTGCCCTGCTTCTAGTGCACCGTGGCAGCAGCTCTGTGGTTTTCTCCTTTCCCCTTGACTTTGTCTTACTTCTTTGGCTCCCGTGCTCACTTTGTCCCATGTCACAGTATCTGATTACATGATCCAGGCACTTATGCAATGTGCTGGCCCGCCTCCTAACACCCTGGCACCTTAGCCAACATACTTATGGCAGAGATGATCATGAGAAACTCTGACTGAGTCTATTGAAAACATGATGAAACATACTCAATATCAAGACCAAGGGAGAAAAGGTGCTTAGGAAACAGAGGAAAGGACAAAGAAAGATGGAGAACATGACTGCAAGTGAAGAGAAAGAGAAATGAGTACATCTATTTTAGACAGATTTATTAAGTGCATTCTATATTCCAGACATGGAAGATGTAATACATGTATCCCAGGCCCTTAAGAAGTTCAAAGTCTGGTAAGGAAGATAAGGATTGAGATAGGGCAGCATTACTGATGGTATGAGAAGTAGAGAGTTAGATATGTGCACAGGGTTCTCTAAGGATCAAAATAAACTGTTTTAGGAAGCAAGGAGGGCTTCTTTTAGGAAGTAACATTGAGTTGAGTCTAACAGGGTGAATAGGACTATATTTAGGGAACTAAAAATCTTTTACAGATTAAAGTATTATTGGTAGAGAGCAGTAAATCACCAAGCATCTTTGCATTCTTTTTAAAAATATTTTTAATATTATTGATTTCAAGTTTCTTCAGATAACAAATATTCATTGCTGGTCATTATATTCAATAAACTATAATAGATGATGATTTAAGTCTTCCAAATTAGAACTGTTAAGACATAAATTATTTTTTGGAAAACAGAGGGCCTCTGGAATTCAATTCTATGAACTTAATCATAATTATATACAATACCCAATACAATTATAGAAAAATTGACATTAAAAGAAACATAGAAGAAGCAATGAAGTGCATTCAGAGTAACTTAAATCTACCCTATGGATTTTAAGTTCTTTGTTTAATAAATCTCATCTTAGCCCTTTCTTTCATCTTACCATGTTTTTAGCCTTTAAATATATCACATATTTCAAATATGTGATACCGTACATCATGTATTTCACATATCAAATAAAAGACAGAAATGGTATGAACCTAATGGAAGCAGAAGATATTAAGAAGAAGTGGCAAGAATAAACAGAAGAACTATATAAAAAAGATATTCATGACCCAGGTAACCACGATGATGTGATCACTGGCCTAGAGCCAGACATCCTGGAATGCGAAATCAAGTGAGCCTTAAGAATCATCACTATGAACAAAGCTAGTGGAGGTGATGGAATTCCAGTTGAGAAATTTCAAATCCTAAAAGATAATGCTATAGAAGTGCCGCACTCAATATTCCAGCTAATCTGGAAAACTCAGTAGTGGCCACAAGACTGGAAAATGTCAGATTTCATTCCAATCCCAAATAAGGCAATGACAAAGAATGTTCAAACTACCGCACATTTGCACTCATCTCACATGCTAGCAAAGTAATGCTCAAAATTCTCCAAGCCAGGTTTCAACAGTACGTGAGTGATGAACTTCCAGATGTGCAAGCTGGATTTAGAAAAGGCAGAGGAATGAGAGAATTAAATTGCAAACATCCATTAGATCATTGAAAAAGAGAGTTCCAGAAAAACATCTACTTGTGCTTTATTGTTTATACCAAAGTCTTTGACTGCATAGATCACAACAAACTGTGGAAATTCTTAAAGACATGAGAATACCAGACCAACTTATCTGCCTTCTGAGAAATCTGTGTGCAAGTCAAGGAGCAACAATTAGAACTGAACATGGAACAACAGACTGGCTCTAAATTGGGAAAGGAGTACATCAAGGCTGTGTATTGTCACCCTGGTTATTTAACTTATATGCAGAGTACATCATGTGAAATGCTGGGCTGGATGAAGCATAAGCTCGAATCAAGATTGCCAGGAGAAATATCAATAACCTCAGATAAGCAGATGCCACCACCCTTATGGAAGAAAGTGAAGAACTAAAGAGCCCCTAATGAAAGTGAAAGAGGAGAGTGAAAAGTTGGCTTAAAATTCAACATCCAAAAAACTAAGATCATACCATCTGGTCCAATCACTTCATGGCAAATAGATGGGGAAACAGTGGAAACAGTGACAGACTTTATTTTTGAGGCTCCAAAATCACTGCAGATGGTGACTGTAGCCTTGAAATTAAAAATATTTGCTCCTTGGAAGAAAAGTTATGACCAACCTAGATAGCATATTAAAAAGTAGAGACATTACTTTGCCAACAAAGGTGCATCTAGTCACAGCTATAGTTTTTCCAGTAGGCATCTATGAATGTGAGCACTGGACTATAAAAAAATCTGAGTGCCAAAGAATTGATGCTTTTGAACTGTAGTGTTGGAGAAGACTCTTGAGAGTCTCTTGGACAGCAAGGAGATCCAATCAGTCAATCCTAAAGGAAATCAGTCCTGAATATTCATTGGAATGACTGATGCTGAAGCTCCAATGCTTTGGTCACCTGATGCAAAGAATTGACTCATTGGAAAAGACCCTGATGCTGGGAAAGATTGAAGGCAGGAAGAGAAGGAGATGACTGAGGATGAGATGGCTAGATGGCATCACCAACTCGATGGACATGAGTTTGAGCAAGGTCTGCAATTTGTTGACTGACATGGAGGCGTGGTGTGCTGCAGTCCATGGGGTTGCAAAGGGTTGGATACCACTGAAAAACTGAGCTGACCTGCTGATATATCAATATATGGACCTCTTGGCTTCAGGATTAGTTTTTTGTGGTTTTATCCTACATTCTGAAAAATCTTGTCTCCTATTTGTTAGTTTATATATCTCATTGTCCAAAATTCTCACCATAATTCAAATTTTATAGAAAGCTATTCTGAATTGTGGATCAATCTTCCCTCTAATAAAAGCAAATCATAACTCTTCATTAAAATTCCCAATGAAAATTATGTTCAATAACAGTCATATAAACACCGTGAATTTAGGAATAACAAATTTTATAAAAATCTGACCTGAATGAAATGACACAAAGAGACCACACTTGAGATTACAGTGAGCCTGTATTTAAAAATTCCAAATCCTAATTACTATAAAAAGAAAGATATAGGAAGCTTTGCTTGTTAATTCTTTGAATATGTGGGTTGCAGCAAGATGGTTCTGTTTTTAAACAGTAATGTTATCACCATCCTATTTCAGTTCAGTTCAGTTCATTCACTCAGTCATGTCTGACTCTTTGCGACCCCATGAAGTGCAGCACGCCAGGCCTCCCTGTTCATCAACAACTCCCGGAGTTCACTCAGACTCACATCCATCGAGTCGGTGATGCCATCCAGCCATCTCATCCTCTGTTGTCCCCTTCTCCTCATACCCCCAATCTTTCCAGGCATCACGGTCTTTTCCCATGAGTCAACTCTTCACATCAGGTGGCCAAAGTACTGGAGTTTTAGCTTTAGCATCATTTCTTCCAAAGAAATCCCAGGGCTGATCTCCTTTAGGATGGACTGGTGGGATCTCCTTGCAGTCCAAGGGACTCTCAAGAGTCTTCTCCAACACCACAGCTCAAAAGCACCAATTCTTTGGGTGCTCAGCTTTCTTCACAGTCCAACTCTGACATCCATACATGACCACAGGAAGAACCATAGCCTTGACTAGACGGACCTTTGTTGGAAAAGTCTGCTTTTGAATATGCTATCTAGCTTGGTCATAACTTTCCTTCTAAGGAGTAAGCATCTTTTAATTTCATGGCTGCAATCACCATCTGCAGTGATTTTGGAGCCCAAAAAAATAGCCTGACACTGTTTCCACTGTTTCCCCTGTTTCCCCATCTATTTCCCATGAAGTGATGGGACCAGATGCCATGATCTTCGTTTTCTGAATGTTGAGCTTTAAGCCAACTTTTCCACTCTCCTATTAGAAAGGGACAAAAAACCTTTTAAGGAATTGTTATCAGAAGCAGACCTGCCACAGTTGTGTGTGTGTGTGTGTGTGTGTGTGTCCTTGTGTGTATGTTACTGTTGGTGTCAAGTTGTTCTGATTAGTAATGAAAATCACAATCCTTTTTGGATTCCGCTGGATCATCGAAGAAGAAAAAGAGTTTCAGAAAAACATCTATTTCTTCTTTATTGACTATGCCAAAGCCTTTGACTGTGTGGATCACAATAAACTGTGGAAAATAAACTGAGATGGGAATACCAGACCACTTGACCTGCCTCTTGAGAAACCTGTATGCAGGTCAGGAAGCAACAGTTAGAACTGGACATGGAACAACAGACTGGTTCCAAATAGAAAAAGGAGTACGTCAAGGCTGTATATTGTCACCCTGCTTATTTAACTTATATTCAGAGTACATCATGAGAAACTCTGGGCTGGAAGAAGCACAAGCTGGAATCAAGATTGCCAGGAAAAATATCAATAACCTCAGATATGCAGAAGACACCACCCTTATGGCAGAAAGTGAAGAGGAACTAAAAAGCCTCTTGATGAAAGTGAAAGATGAGAGTGAAAAAGTTGGCTTAAAGCTCAACATTCAGAAAACTAAGATTATGGCATCTGGTCCCATCACATTATGGGAAATAAGGAAACAGTGGAAACAATGTCAGACTTCATTTTTGGGGGCTCCAACATCACTGCAGATGGTGACTGCAGCCATGAAATTGGAAGACTCTTACTCCTTGGAAGGAAAGTTATGACCAACATAGATAGCATATTGAAAAGCAGAGACATTACTTTGCCAACAAAGGTCCATCTAGTCAAGGCTATGGTTTTTCCTGTGGTCATGTATGGATGTGAGAGTTGGACTGTGAAGAAGGCTGAGTGCGGAAGAATTGATGCTTTTGAACTGTGGTGTTGGAGAAGACTCTTGAGAGTCCCTTGGACTGCAAGGAGATCCAACTAGTTCATCCTAAAGGAGATCAGTTCTGGGTGTTCATTGGAAGGACTGATGCTGAAGCTTAAACTCTAATATTTTGGCCACTTCATGCAAAGAGTTGACTCACAGGAAAAGACCATGATGCCTGGAAGGATTGGGGGTAGGAGGAGAAGTGGACGACAGAGGATGAGATGGCTGGATGGCATCACCGACTCTATCGACATGAGTTTGGGTAAACTCCGGAAGTTGGTGATGGACAGGGAGGCCTGGCATGTTGAGATTCATAGAGTCACAAAGAGTTGGACATGACTGAGTGACTGAACTGAACTGATGCTTGGTATAAGACAAATCTATTTTTCAATTGGCATCTTAGCACTTTGAGGTTCTAATGATGGTCTCTATCCTCTGTGACTATATTAGTTCCCTTGGCTCTCAGACCCCATGTTCCTCCAACACTGGTACTTGGAGCCACTCAGGTCACCACTCACCTTGCCCCTTTCAAGGCACAGGACTTGGCTCCTGAATCTCTGACAAGGGAGTTTCCCCAGTTTTATATCACTTATCACACTGTCTTTATAGTAGGCCTTGTTGCCCTTATACTGAGGGTGAGGAGGGGCTGTTCCCTTCTTTAATAATTGAAGCCACAATTTTGTCTTCCAGGGATTAGATTTTTAACCAGAAAAATCACTTTGAATGAACTGAAGTCCCCAGATTTATTGTGTCCTTGGGCAGCTGCTATGGATATCCTCTAATATATTCCTGTACCTAAGATAAGAATATTGATTGTCTATTTGTGCTAGACACGAACGTGCTTACACAGTGCTTCCCACTTTAGAAAACTTGGTATCATCCACTGAATACCATTCTAAGCCCAAACGAGCACTTCTTGTAGCCTTTAGTGGTGGGGTGGGGTCAGTGTTACACCCACACGGGAGCCAGCAAGCCTGAAAGTGAAAGTGTAGTCGTTCAGTTATGTCTGACTCTTTGGAACCCCATGAACTATAGCCCATCAGGCTCCTCTGTCCATGGAGTTCTCCAGGCAAGTATACTGGAGTGGATTGCCATTCCTTTCTCCAGAGGATCTTCCCAACCCAGGCACTGAACCTGGATCTCCCACATTGCAGGCAGACTCTTTACCATCTGAGTCACCAGGGAAACCCACAGAGGAGCCAGGAAGCCTAGAGACTGATATTTACCAGTCAGATCTCCTTTCCTCTTTGACTTGGCCCATCTAGGAACTTCATTAGCATATAAATGGTATATACTCTCTATTTCAACTCCAAATTATCTCATCAGCACTAAGTATGTCTAGAATATTCTTATTCTTGGGCTTCTTTCGTATGAGGATTGGTATCTTCATCAGGATTGTTGTGGTGAATCAGGAAGTTTTTAAGTATCTAGACTTGACCATTAACTGGCATCTCTGGAATTATTCTGATCCACCCAGCCACCCTATTTGTCCATATTTTAACCTCATTTGACTTCATTCCTCAACTCCAATTTATTTATTTTTTCTTACAAGCACTAGGTTTAATTTTTAAGAGTCAGACACACCTGATACCTTGGCTTTGTAAAACACCTTGACTGATTTTCTGATATTTGCCCTCTGGCACCAAGCACAGTGGTGTGAAAAATACTCTTAAAACTCTCTGCACTATCCTTCAGACCTGAGAAGTAGTGTTGCTGCGTGATTGGACTTCCCACTAGTTAGGAAACAAAGCATTTTGTTCTTTCCTGCCCCTCTCAAAGAGGAAATACCCCAGGAGCAACTGCAAGGAGCTTTTGCAAGCATAACACAGCTCTTTGTTGGAAAAGAGAACATTTTGGGGTGAACCACACCCACCCAACAAAGGAACACTCAGCAGCTATTGATGGCATAAAGTCATATTGTTTGGGGCAGCTAACATTTTCTGGTAAGCTCCCCAAATTCTCATTCTTCTCTCATCCTGGAACGCCTGGACCTCAAATGGGTGAGATCAAGAGGCCAAGCTTGTTTAATCTAGGAAAACATCAGCAGGAGATCATGATACAGGTATGGTAGAAGAAAGGGGACAACTAGGAAGATGACAAGGTATTGCTGTAGAGTAAGATTCAATGCTATAATTGCCAGTAATAAACATAAATTTTATATAACTGCATTTAGGTCAGATGTGCTTATATTTAGAACAAATACCATTGAGAATAAGTTCGGCCCTAGAACCCTTCTGAGACTGAGACTGGATGGGATGGAGTTGCTGGTGGGAGAAAAAAGTAAGCTCCTGTAAGGGGTCATCAAACGTTGCCCTCTAATCCAGGCTCACCTCCCTAGTTCTTGAGATGTCTGCAGGCACTGTTTTGTGTATATGTCACGCTATGTGGGGGTGGCATCTCCATAGGGAATAACAGGTAACATAAATGTTTCTGCTTTCTGGAGGCAGTAGAGATGGTGACCATGATAACGGTATGCAGTTACAGAGGAATAGGAAACAAGTGTTCTTTGAGAGGACATAAGTGTACTACTGGAGGAAAATGACTCGACAAATTACTGAGTTACGTATATGTGACTGACCTCCATTTTCCTTCCCTTATTTCAAATCATATTGTGCCACTTGAATGTTCTTACCATAAAGACTTTTGTAAGCTGTAGTAAATAGAAGGCATGTGAAGTTAACTCCATGTTACACCTTTTTAAAGTGTTCAAACACATGTGAAGAGATTATGCTTGATATCATGGAAAAGTGACTTTGGGAGAGGCTGGAAAAAGTCAGGAGCACCTCCTTGTATTTCCAGGACTCCCACTTTCCATACAGGTTTTTGTGCCCAAAACAAAACAGAAGCAACAGAGTCCCAGAAACCCAGGGTACCCTGAAGACTTAGTCACTGGCCATTTTAGTAATAACCAGTGAGAACAAAGGACATGAGCACTCTGGGGCTCTCATGCAGATTAATCCTCTAGGATTTATCCATAACTTAGACAGGAAGAAAGAAAACCATAATAACAAAATTCTCTCAACTGACAGGGTTGTCAGACTCTGCTTTATTTTTTTATTTTTTAAATTTATTTATTTTTAATACTTTATTCTACATTACAATACTATATTTGTTTTGCCATACATTGACATGAATCAGCCACAGGTGAACACGATCTCCCAATGCCAAAGCCACCTCCCACCTCCCACCCCACATCATCTCCCTGAATCATCCTGTGCACCAGCCCCATGCATCCTGCATCCTGCATCCTGCATTGAACATAGACTGGCGCTTCATTTCTTACAAGATAGTATACATGTTTCAATGCCATTCTCCCAAACCATCCCACCCTCTCCCTCTCCCTCAGAGTCCAAAAGTCCGTTCTATACCTCTGTGTCTCTTTTGTTGTCTCTTTCTAACACCATACACAAAAATAAACTCAAAATGGATTAAAGATCTAAATGTAAGACCAGAAACTATAAAACTCCTAGAGGAAAACATAGGCAAAACACTCTCCGACATAAATCACAGCAGGATCCTCTATGATCCAACTCCCAGTATACTGGAAATAAAAGCAAAAGTAAACAAATGGGATCTAATTAAAATTAAAAGCTTCTGCACAACAAAGGAAACTATAAGAAAGGTGAAAAGACTCTGCTTTAAGTACAAGAATAAGGGTATATGACATATTTCCCACTCTTCAGTTTGTAGCTAACAAAGCCATATCCATTATAAAGCATACCTACAAATATTGACAGTAACTACCCAGAGCCCTATTTCTTATAGCCCTAATTCCTACCAGGTGGTTAGGTGATAATGCAAAAAGTGAACTTGCCAGGGAGTGATGAAACATTCACCAGTCACTCATAACTTAAATACTTCTGCGCTCTTAACCTTCTGAACTCAGCTCCTTTCCTTAGTGAAATAAAGGCTCCCCCTCACATTGGTCCTTGGCCCTACCTCTTGTGATGGGGTCCTGGCTCCTAAACTTCATGTGTCTAAGATCACTCCTCTTCTTCATCCTTTCCTGAATTTTACTGTTTTCTTCCATCTCTGCCTTGTTCTGGTCTTTCTAAAATTTCTGACTGCCTAATCCAATCAGCTGCCAGGATTTTCATATCTTGATTTAGACCTACAAAGGTCCCTAATTCTACAGTTTCTCTGGTGTTTTCTACTGTTTCTTGACTCAGGATGATTTCCTTAATACTGACCTACAGTGTATACTATCTTCTTTTCTAAACTGGAACTACAACTTTTCTTGACATTATGGCACTGCCTATTACTCAATATGACATGAGGAAGTTTTCAACTTAATAGGTGACTCTATGAAATCAAAACACTTGAAAGATATTTAAAAAAATGGTGGCATGAGTTTTGTTTTTGTTGCTTTGCCCCCTGTCTTGTTTTCTGTTTGCTCATTTTGTTTTAAAGCAAACTACATGCCCCTAATTATCATATGCAGCCAATCTCACATCCGTTTCTGCCTACTAATAAACTCCTGGTAGAGGTCACATTGATTTACACCACCAATATTTTGTTATTTCTAAAAAAATTTTAGATGGTATTAAAATGCATGTGAGCAGAATATTAATATATTGTCAAGGAACTCCTTTATGGCCTCTACTAATGATATTCGTTGTCCTGTCTTTGCAATTTGGGTATACATTAAGTAAAATTTGAAGAACATAAAGTAGTTTAAGAAAAAGACCTAAAAATGAATAGTAACACACAAAGAAGTAAGAAAAAACAGTTGGAATACAGAACCGATATAGTTCCCTGATGGCTTAGCAAGTAAAGAACTGCCTGCAATTCAGCAGACACAGGAGACGAGTTTGATCCCTGGATTGCGAAGAGTCCCTGGAGAAGGAGATGGTAACCCACCAGTATTCTTGCCTGAAAAATCCTATGGAGAGATGAGCCTGGTGGGCTACAGTCCAAAGGATCACAAAGAGTCAGACATGACTGAGCATACATGCATGAATATAGCATACATAGGAGGATATAATTGAGTAGAAACCGTCACTGAACATATGATTTGTTAATCTAAAAACAGATTTGTTTACCTTTAAACATTGGTAAGTAATACTGTGAAGCACTGAACATGGTTTTTAGAATTTTTAGAGTAATTCAAAGAAAACCATCTGCCTTAAGTCATCATAATCTAATAGGCAAATAAACCCAAGGCCAGAAACTTGCCTAATTGAAGAGGCTCAATTTTTACTTTCTATACAAGCAGCACAAAAGAATTAAACCCATCTTGCAGTAATACTTAAGTATGACTGTATGGTTAATTACTCATCTACTTTTTAATGGAAAGCCAGTATTATTGATATGACATAAAACATATGGTAGGACTAGAACAACAGCTTTTGGAGATCATGTACATAATTCTTTTCAGCTTACAGACAAAGAAAATGGAATACTTTGGGATTCAGTGACTTGCATAAATACATAGTTATTTAATAAAGTTGGAGATGTCCTCATTTCTAATAGAGTATGTCCAATTGCTAACACATAGCTGGACATTGATAGATTCAAGGAACCTATGTGGAACAGATTAAAAACCACAAATACTTGCAAAGTGACCATCATAAATAAAATCTGAATACATTTACATTTATCATTTTAAAAATTATTCAAAGAACCCATCTGCCTAGAAATGCCATAAAGCCAATGCTTTACTATAATTTTTAGAATGGTTCATACAGATGTCATAGGGAGTAGTTTCCAAATAAGATTCACCACTGAATTCAGAAAATATTATTCTTTCTCTCTTTTAACACCATTACGTTTTGCCAAGTACTCTCATCAGTGTATGTGTGCTATGTGCTAAGTCACTTCAACTGTGTCCAATTCTCTGCAACGCTATGGACCACAACTCGCCAGGCTCCTCTGTCCATGGGATTCTCCAGGCATTAATAGGTTGCCCCGCCCTCCTGCATGGGGTCTTCTGGATTCAGAGACTGAACCCACATACCGCATATCTCCTGCATTGTCAGGCGGGTTCTTTACCACTAGTGCCACCTAGAAAGCCCACTCAAGTCAGTACTGGGGATAAAATGGTCATGTTTCCTCTCTGCAATTACTTAAAGACTAGTGAGGATTTGAAGCAATTAAACAAGCAGTTAGAATTCAATGTAAAATCTTTTCATTTTAAATTGAAATACAGTTAACTTACAATGTTAGTGTCAGGTGTATAACATAGTGATTCAACATTTCTGTAGACAGTACTCCACATAAAGTTAGTATAAAATGTTGGCTATACTCCCTGTGCTGTACATTACATGCTTATATCTTATTTATTTTATACCCATAATTTGTAACTCTTCATCCTTTTCACCTATCTTGTCCCTTCCCTGTCTCCCTCCCCACTGACAACTAGTTTATTCTCTGTATCTGTGAGTTGTTTGACTTTTTGTTTGCTTTATATTTTAGATTGCACAAATAAGTTTAAAAAATTCAGTATTTGTCTTTCTCTGTATGACTTATTTCACTGAACATAATATCCTCCAGGTCCATCCACATCATTGCAAATGGTAAAATTTCATTCCTTTTATGGCTAAGTAATATTAATTAAAAATAGAACAACCATATGATTCATAGAATATCTTTTTCTATTGCCTCTCTTTCAATCTATGTCTTTAGCTGAGTCTCTTGTGAGCAACATTTAGATCTGTCTTATTTTCTTATCGAGTCACCCACCCTATGTCTTTTGTTTGGGGCATTTAGTTCATTGACATTTAAAGTGATTATTGATCATTATGTACTCACTGACATTTTGTTACTTGTTTTGTGGGTATTTTTGTAGTCTTTTTCTTTTTCATTTTGTCTCCTGTTATGGTCAGATGATTTCTTTAGTTTTATGTTTGGGTTCCTTTCTTTCCAATTTTTGTGTATCTCTTGTAGATTTTGGATTTGTGGTACCATGAAGTTCATATTTGTTTACCTATACTATGAGTTTTAAACTGATAGTCATTTAAGTTCAAACACATTCTAAAAGATTTACATTTTTAACTCATCTCTCCCCCATGTTTTTTTGTATTTGATGCCATACTTTACATCTTCATGTCTGTCCCTTAACTGTTAATTGTAGTTACAGTTGACTTTACAATTTTTAACATTTATCCTCCATGCTAGCTTATTTAAGTGATTGATCCACTGCCTTTACTATGTATTTTCTCCATACATTACCATATGTCTTCTCACCTCCTACTAGACTTCATTTGATTCTTTCTTTACAGTCTTATTTATAGAAGAGTGCTTCTGCTAGCTCAGGTTATTCTTAGTGAGAGTTTCTCAGTATTTAGCTGTAGTTTTGATGTGTTCAAAGGAGAATGCGAGCTCAGAGTCTTCCTAGTCTACCATCTTGACTCTGCCTCCTCTCAAAAGAATAGCATTTTTAAGCTTGTTATTTTTTCAGCACTATTGCATGTATTAGAAAAAGGTATACGTTTGAGAAGGAAGCAGGCAAAACCTTTGCCTTACCCTTCTGTGGAAGAGAAGAAGAGGAAGAGAGAGAGATGGAGAGAGATGAATGGAGATAAAGAGAAGTAAAATATAAATGAATACATATTCATAAATAATTCATGTGCTACCACAAAATGATAAATACATGAAAAGAATAGGACAAAGGGAACAGAGTGCCTAGATCTGAACAAGGTTGGCTCTTTTGGAAGTCCTTTCTGAGGTGATGCATTGGAACAAAGAAGTAAATGGAAAAGAGATAAGCCATAGAAAGATCTGAGAGACCATTCTAGTCAGAGGATACCACAACTGCCATGACCACAAGATGCAAAGGGTTTGACAGTAAGATAAACTCCAGAGCCAGTATCATGGGAATGGAGCAAAAGAGGAGGAGAGAGATGAATAGAAGATGAGGCGTGAAGAAACCAGGTCAGATTAGGGAAAGTATTATAGGTCACAGTAGGAGTTTTGATTTCTTTCTATGTGTGTTGGGAAACCATTTCAAAATAGTGTAATGTAGGTCAAAAGAGTGCAAACAATGGAACTAGTTAGAAGACTGGGGCAGGAGGCTAGAGGTAGAGAAGTAACATAGTATAGGTATTAATGTTGAGAAAAGACTGGATAAATATACATTAGTGAAGCATATTTACCAATGAATTGACTGGATGTTGAATATGGAGGAGAGAGGAAAAATCATGGTGAATCCTGCATGTTTGCTTTTGAAGGAATATCAAACTCAGCTGTGGATAATAAGTAAACATTTCTGAAGAAAGTAATATTCTGCCAGTTTTATTAGGTCAAATTATGCATATATTCCCCAAATATACAACTAAGTATTCCCCAAATACATTAACTAAAAAGATCATTGCTGAACCTAATCTTTAATAAGAATTAAGATAAAAGGCTTATAAGTTCTTTCCTTTTATTAATAATTGCTAACCTTGGGGGAAAGGTGATCATTTTTGAAGATGGACAAATGTTTCTTGAGATCTTTTAAATTTCATGTGCCATTATGAACATAGTGGGCATACAAAGAGAAAGCAGTATGTGTAGATTATGTTTTACTGAAACCGATTAAGCCAGTATAGTTCAGTAGAAAGGAAGGTAGAGATTTGTAGGGAAAATAAAATCAATATAAGAAAAGAACTTAGAAGTCATCTTATTCATTCACATTATTTTCCAGATGGGAAATTAAGTATCAGAAATATTAGGTAACTCAAAATAATTTAGCAAAAATCCCTGTCTTGCCTGTTTCCATGAAAGTATGTATCATTTAGCACTCATCTAGCTCCCTCTTGATTTCTTCATATGTATGATTTTAAATTGAACAAGCTGTCTATTCTTACAACATGATAAACTAAAGCTCATATTGCTTACTTCTTTCCCTCCAAACTCCACTCAAATAATAGTAAACACATAATAAATGTATAAACCTGGTAAAATTACTGGGAGGAGAAACTTCAGAGTACAGGAGATTCCAACACATTTCAGGAAAAGGCTAAAGGGATTTTTAAAAATACTGTAAGTAAAAACGAGGAAGTCATGGCCTAAAATACACACAGAAATGGCTGTAGAGGAGTATCCAGATGATCTTCATCTCATTAATAGAAAATATTTCAAATTAATGATTCAAAAAAGAGTGATCTAACTGTAGTATTTAGAAACTGGGAGGTATTAAGAAGATGTATTACATGGCAAATACAATTCTAAAATATTTTAATGTATTACAATCTATAAAGTTGATACTTCCATCTCTATTTTACAGAGCTACAAAAGGTTAATAAGCCAAAGGTCATTAAGCTAATAAGCAGTGAAGCCAGGACTTGAACCCAGACTCCACACTTAACCACCTCATTATGCTAAGTGCACATACATTTGTGGAAGAACTACAAGAATTAAAACTAGAAATAGTCAAAAGAAACGGGACAGAGACGGTACTTTTTCTTTTGGAGGTTCTGTATTTTTAAAATTTTGTAAATATTACTAATAAGTAAACAAAATTGTTAAAAAAAAAAAAGCAAAACCAGCTGTGCTAAAAGCATGAAATGATATTGAGTAATGTGAATATATTCAGATTGGCCTAACACAGAGTAAATACAGAGCTTTCTTTTTGTTTCCATGCTAGGATCCTAAGATTAACAACAACTTTGTATGTTAAGAGACTCACATTTTCAAACAGTTCTATGACTATCCTTAATATTTAAAAGTGTACAAGGAAGGAAAATCTTAAGCCTAAAGAACTGTATCTTTAAAATCACAGACTTGATACAATCCAAATCCTCTGTAAGATTTATTTCTTTTCCCATATGAACTTAGATTCTAAGAATAAAATTGAGAAAGAAGTTCATTATACAAATAACCAGCACCAGAAACTGATGATCTTACTGTTTGAAGGCCACAGAGTTCTAGAAAAAGAGATTATAGTTATATAATAATAAGAAGAATTAGTTAATTGAGATTTATATTATTTTCTTAGGCCCTAGGCTATCATCTTAACACATATCTCATGAGTATGAGTGAAGCAAGAAAATATTATCAAAATAGAACTTTGAAAGTGATGGTTTAAGACAAAGAGAAAAAATTAACTCTTAACAGTTTTCAAACTAATAGAACAAGAATCAGCTAAGGAGTTTTTTGGAAGTTCAGATGACTAGACTAATGCTTGGAAATTCTGTTTACTTGGGTAAATGGACAGCAGAGATACTGAAAAAAAAAAAAGTGTCCAAAGTCAGATTTTAAAAGCCCTGAGCTACATAATATTAGGATAGATTATTTCCATCTGAAATAATCTTGTGAGTCAGCTGGAAACAATGTATCCTAAACATAGAAAAAATGGATTACCCAGACAAAAAAAGCTAAGGATAATCAGGGCCATGAATTCTCTTATTTTTGTTGTTCCCATCACTTCTAAGAGAAATAAAGCACCAAGAGGACAAATGTATAAGCATTAAAGAGTGTCTTTGGAATATTTCCTCAAACGGAACAAAATATGTAGTTAACGTGGTCTTTTTCTATCATACATGATAGGTATATTTTGTAAACAGCTGTAATGTAGATGTGTTATTTTACTCAAACACGTCAGCACAACATAAAACACATAGGAGGTATCTACTGATCTCTCAAACATATTTTTTCCATCCCTATAAATAAATACACTTTTAAAAATCAGTCTGCCTTTACATGACAATGGCAATCAAAAAGCATTCACATTCATTGTCCAAGGCTTTGTTAATTGCTTGCTCTCTGTCATAATATAGTATACAGGATGTTTCATATTCTGCACAATGTCACTCTGGTTCTATGTAGAGCGAATTTGAAATACAAATCGGAACCAATAAGTATAAAGCACAAGTACTCTGGATGGCCTCATCAGACACTTTTAGAGAGTGGAAGATAAACCTCCCAACATTTATAGCCCAGATCATCAGAGAGGGTCTTAAGAGCTAGTGATTTTTAGGATATCCCATTTAAGGTAAAGAGCAGGTTATTATATCTTGTATATGCTGCCTCTAAGAAAGGAGTGCAACAGTTTGATTAGTCTATTTTAATTTTAGAAGCACCATATGTGACACTTGGAGAATACTGCTACAACAAATTTATCAGGTGACTCAGAAGACTGGCAGCATTGAGTCTAGGACTTGAGAGAACTCTGGAGAATGTCCAGGCTAACAGCTGAGAAATCTGCTAAGAGGATGCAAACTAAAGACTTATACAGAGGCAAAACTATGATTTCAAACCAACAAAAAGAGTAGAAGTAAAAAATAATTCCAATTTCATAATTTATATAATAACATATTGTGTTCTCTATATTAGATTGGTGCAAAAGCAGTTGTAGTTTTGCATTGTTGAACTTCACCATTTGATACTGACATACATTCTTAAATAAATGTGGTTATGTTATATATCAATTTAATGCACATTTCTTGCCTTTTTTGCTAATGACTTATTACATGCTGTTTATTTATTTTTCTCATTCAAGTTCAAAATGGGTCATAAGCCAGTGCAGACAACTCACAACATCAACAACACATTTGGCCCAGGAACTGCTAATGAATGCACAGTGCAGTGATGGTTCAAGAAGTTTTGCAAAAGAAACAAGAGCCTTGAAGATGAGGAGTACAGTGGTTGGTCATTGAAAGGTGACAACCAATTGAGAGCAATCACCAAAACTGATCCTCTTAAAACTACACGAGAAGTTGCAAAACAACTCAACATCAACCATTCTACAGTCATTCAGCATTTGAAGCAAGTTAGAAAGGTGAAAACCTCAGTGAGAGGGTGCTTCATGAACTTATCGGAAAAAAAAAAATCACTGCTTTGAAGTGAATATTCTCTTATTCTACTCAAAAACAGCAAATCATTTCTCAATTGGATTGTGACATGCAACAAAAAGTGGATTTTATACAACCACCAGCAATGGCCAGCTCAATGGTTGGATTGAGAAGAAGCTCCAAAGAACTTGTCCAAACTAAACTTGCACCAAAAAAGAAGTCATGGTCCCTGTCTAGGTGGTCTGCTGCCCGTCTGATCCACTACAGTTTTCTGAATCTTGTCAAAACCATTACATTTGAGAAATATGCTCAGCAAATTGATAGATGCACCAAAAACTGCAATGTCTACAGCCAGTGTTGGTCAGCAGAAAAGCCCCAGTTCTTCTGCAGTAAGTTAGGGAAGTTGGAATGGATATAGACACGGCTATATTTTTAAATGGATAACCAGTAAGGACCTACTGTATAGCACATGGAACTCTGCTCAGTGTTATGTAGCAGCCTGGATGAGAGGGAAATATGGGGGAAATGGATACATGTATATGTATAGCTAAGTCCCTTTGCTGTTCACCTACAACTATCACAGCATTGTTAATTAAAAGTTTAAAAAAGTTTAACATATGTTAACTACAACTATCATTACTATTATTGTTTTTATCTTACATATACACATATAAATACTGTATTATATATTATCTTATATTTGCATACATATGACATATAAATGTTTATATACCTCCATTATCTCTTTACAGAGAAGGAAATGGTAACCACTCCAGTGTTCTTGCCTGGAAAATCCCAGGGACAGGGGAGCCTGGTAGGCTGCCATCTATAGGGTCGCACAGAGTTGAACCCGACTGAAGTGACTTAGCAGCAGCAGAACAACCTTTATTAGGAAATAGACACTGAAACCTTTTTATATTACAACCATTATGTAACACAGATAACAGGCTGAGTGCTACCTCCAAGTCCACCAGGTGCCACATTCAAAGGAACATTCTCAGGTAATTCAAATAAATAAAGCTATATCTTCAACTGCATCTCCCAAAACATCAAGGTAGATCCAATCCATATTCCCAGCACTGAGGTGCCATTCCTTAATAATTCATTGCCCTTCCTGTTTTTGTGCTTTAACTCTTCTTCATTACACCAAAATTCTCCCTGAATTCCAGATTACATAGACCCTTCTTCAATTATTTATCTTATATTATACACATCAGTTATTTAGGTAAGTAATTTGAAACAAGCCAAAGACCCATAAGGACTATATAGATGCTTAACAGTGCATTCTGAAGAGACCCATATGCTCTTAAGGTTCCCAAGTTGTCTTGAAACCAAACATGGTCATGAGATAACCAAAGAAGATGCTCCATATAAAACTCATGACTGATTCTAGAAACATTTTTTTCATTGAAGTTTTTCCAAATATTATCATATTTATCCATTTATTGGTAACAGTATACACTTGATAATAATTATATCAACAATTCTCATATTAGCATCTTTAGCTCAAAATGCTGCCACTAAAATTTTATACACCATCATAAATTTATATGAAGAGTTCACCAGAATTCAACTAAGAATTGGAATTGACAATATGTGTTATAAACAGAGTAGGACACAGCAACCTACTCCAGGATTCTTGCCTAGAAAATCCCATGGACAGAGGAGCTTGGCGGGCTACAGTTTATAGGGTCACACTGATTCAGACACGACTGAAGCAACTTAGCTAGCATGCATGCATGTATTATGAAAATCAAATGTTCACATTACTTCTGTATTACCAAAATACTCTCTGGGCTTCCCTGGTGGCTCAATAGTAAAGAATCCACCCACCAATGCAGGAGACGTGAGTTAGTCCCTGCTTTGTGAAGGTCCCCTGGAGAAGGAAATGGCAACCCACTCCAGTATTCTTTCCTGGAAAATCCCATAGAACGAGGAGCCTGGCAGGCTACAGTCCATGGGACTGAAAAAAACTTGGAGATGACTTAGCGACTAAATAACAATAGCTAATACATGGCAAAGGTGAGATTTACTCCTAAATCATATCTGCCTTCTAAGTTCATTCCTGCTACACAAAATGTTTTCACAGAAGAAGGGAATATTAACAATAATATTATGAAAATACGAAGTCAACTTATAAAACATGGTGAATAACATATAAAGAAAACTGTCTAACAGCACACATATGCTAGTAAGGTTATGCTCAAAAAGCTAGGCTTCAGCAGTATATGAACTGAGAACTTCCAGATGTACAAGCTGGATTTAGAAAAGGCAGAGAAACCAGAGATTAAACTGCCAGCATTCATTGGATCATAGAAAACATCTGCTTCACTGACTATACTAAAACCTATGATTGTGTGGATCACAACAAACAATGGAAAATTCTCAAAGAGATGGGAATACCAGACCACCTCACCTATGGTGGGTCTGATAAACCTGTAAGTGAGTCAAGAAGCAACAGTTATAACCAGACATGAAAAACCTGACTGGTTCAAAACTGGGAAAGGAGTATGACAAGGCTGTATGTTGTCACCCTGTTTATTTTACTTACATGCAGAATTCATAATTGCCAGGAGCCAGCACGAGGAGTCCTGCCCGTGGCAAAGGTCACGAGGTTAAGGGGCCCGAAAGGCAAAGGCGAGTCGTGCCTTAAGGGAGCCTCGCTGGATCTGCTTGTGCCCCAAATCAGAGTCTGCCTGCCTTACTGCATTGTGCTTTTCGCCTACTCTTCTGACATTATACGGGGGGCTAGCCCCCACCACCTCTCTCTGAAAAGGAGTTAACTTAGGATTCCAGTTAATAAATCTCCTGGGTGTGACAAGTGACAAGAGTGTTTCAGTCCTAAAACCTCCCTGCTGGCAGACTAGCTTGTGTGACAGGATTATCCACACTCTTAACTACTGTGCACATGATTGTTTACAACCTCTCAACCATAAACAGCACAGAGAGTTTGGAGTATTTTGAAAGTCTTAATTAGCATAGGGTTTTTCTAAAGATAAAAATAATGTTAGTGAAGGGTTTCATTGCTGAGTTAATAATTGCCGCCAGGCCTCCATATCCTTAGGCACCTTGAGAGTATGTTAATCGATGTAATTGGAATGTAGAAAAGAAATAGAGTAGTTTTGATGTTAGCAATACTAGACTTTTGAGTTAATGAATTTTCTCTTTTGTTATAGATCACTGTACTCCTCTGTTATAAATCATTGTGTCCTTGCTATGTAAAAATGTAACTTTATCTATCACTATTTTAAGACTAAATAGATCTTAAGGGGAAACAAGTTTTCTGATCAATTAACCTATATCAATAGAAAGAAAGGTAGGGCCATAAAATGTTAATCCATCTCCAGACCAGAAGACATTGTAAACAAATGTAAGACCCTTGTAAGAACAAAGATACGCTGAGAACACTGTCTTTAGATTACGGTCGGAGCAGCTGACCCCCGGGTGACTGTTTCTTACATTTATCTCTATGTATAACTAAAAGTATAAAAGTGGACCTGAAAAATAAAGCAACGGACCAGTTCCTAGAAAGACTGGTTTCCCCCGTGTGGTCTTTTTCTCTTTCTCTTCTTTCCTGGCTGAATTCCCATCTGGAGAGCAGAGGCTCACCAAGCCTACTAATTTTGCCTGGGCTTCTAAGATCTGAATGGGGCGGGGGCACTTTGTGTCCCCACTCCTTCGGGAGACCAGGAAGATGCCTGTGGCCTACGTAGATGGTGCAAACTCCTTGTCTCGGAGTTTTATTGGTTTTCTGCATAAACCAAGTTATTCAGCCTCTTTTCTCCACTAATTTTCCTACTACACTATTCTTTCCTAATCTCTCTTTATATTTCTAATTAAATAGTTCTTTCCTAGGATGCCGACTCCATCCCCACTTCGAATTCCCTAGACCCACCAGGACTGGACCCTCGCACATAATGCAAAATGTCAGGATGGATGAATCACAAGCTGGAATCAAGACTGCTGGGAGAAATAACAACTTCAGATATGCAGATGATATCACTCTAATGGCAGAAAGAAAAGAGGAACAGGAAAAGGAAATAAAGAGCCTCTTGATAAGGGTCAAAGAGGAGAGTGAAAAAGTTAGGTTAAAATTAAACATTAAAAAAATGAAAGAAAACTAAGATCATGTCATCCAGTCCCATAACTTTATGGCAAATAGAACAGGAAAAAGTGGAAGCACTGATAGATTTTCTTTTCTTGGGCTCCAAAATCACTGCAGACAGCGACTGAGACCATGAAGTTAAAAGGCTTCCTTCCTTGGAAGGCGAGCCATGACAAACTTAGACAGTGTATTAAAAAGCAGAGACTTCACTTAGCTGACAAAGGTTATATAATCACAGCTATGGTTTTTCCAGTAGTCATGTATAAATGTGAGAGGTGGACCATAAAGAGGATTGAGTGCCAAAGAACTGATGCTTCTGAACTGTGGTGCTGGAGAAAACTATTGAGAGTCACTTGGAAAGCAAGGAGATCAAACAAGTGAGTCCTAAAGGAAATCAACCCTGAATAAACATTGGAAGGACTGATGCTGAAGCTGAAGCTTCAGTACTTTGGCTACTTGATGCAAAGAACTGACTCATTGGAAAAGAAACTGATGCTGGGAAAAACTAAAGTCAGAAGGAGAAGGGAAGCAGAGGATAAGATGCTTAGATAGTATCACTGACTCAATGGACATGAATTTGAGCAAACTCCAGGAGATAATGAAGGACAGGGGAACCTGGCATGCTGCAATCCATGGGGTCCCAAAGAGTCAGACAGGACTTAGCCACTAAGCAAAAACAGCAACAGCATACACAAAAATAAATTCAAAATAAATTCAAAGTGGATTAAAGACTGGACACTATACAACTCAGAGGAAAACACAGGAAAAACACTCTTTAACACAAACCAAAGCAAGGTTTTTTCTGACCCACCTCTTAGAATAATGAAAATAAAAATAAAATAAACAGAATTTAATATTATAAGCTTTTGCACTGCAAAGGGAAACAGAAGGAAGACAAAATGACAACCCTCAGAATGGGAGAAAATATTTGAAAATGAAGCAATGGGAAAAGGATGAATCTCCCAAATATATGAACAGCTTATGGAGCTCACAAAGCTTAATAACCTGGATAATCATGATGGTGTGGTCACTTGCCTAGAGACAGACATCCTGGAGTGTGAATTCAACTGGGCTTTGGAAAGTATTACTACAGACAAAGCTAGGGGAAGTGATGGAATTCCATCTGAGCTATTTAAAATCCTAAAAGATTATGCTGTTAAAGTGTTGCACTCAGTACGTCAGCAAATTTGGAAAACTCAGTAGTGGCCACAGTACTGGAAAAGATTAGTTTTCATTCCAACTCCAAAGAAGGAAATGCCAAAGAGTGTTCAAACTACCATACAATTGTGCTCATTTCACATGCTAGTAGAGTGTTAGTCACTTAGTGTGAGTCAACTCTTTGTGATCCCATGGACTACAGCCTACCCAGCTTCTCTATCTGTGTAACTCTCCAGGCAAGAATACTGGAGTGGGTATCCATTCCCTTCTCCAGGGGATCTTTCCAACCCAGGGATCAAACCCAGCTCTCTGACAGATTTTATTTTCTTGGGCTTCAGAATCACTGCAGAGGGTGACCACATCATGAAATTAAATGACACTTGCTCCTTGGAAGAAAAGCTATTAAAAAGAAAAAAAAATAAATAAATAACCCTAGACAGTATATTAAAAAAGCAGAGACACTTTGCTGACAAAAGTCTGTTTTAGTCAAAGCTATGGTTTTACCAGTAGTCATGTACAGATGTGAGAGTTGGACCATAAAAGGCTGCACACCAAGGAATTGATGCTTTTGAACTGTGGTGCTGGAGAAGACTCTTGAGAGTTTGTTGGACTGCAAGGAGATCCAACCAGTCCATCCTAAAGGAGATAGTCCTGGGTGTTCATTGGAAGGACGGATGTTGAAGCTGAAACTCCAATACTTTGGCCACTTGATGTGAAACACTGACTTATTGAGACTGTGATGCTGGGAAAGATTGAAGACAGAAGGAGAAGGAGGTAGCAGAGGATTTGATAGTTAGGTAGCATCACCGACTTAATGGACATGAATTTTAGCCAACTCCAGGAGACAGTAAGGACAGAGAAACCTGGTGTGTTACAGTCCATGAGATCCCAAAGAGTTGAACAGGACTTCGCAACTGAATAACAACAACATGGAACTCAATATCAAAAAAACAAACAACTCAAACCAAAAATTGGTGGAAGACTTAAACAGACATCTCTCCAAAGCAGACATGCAGGTGCCCAACAGGCATATGAAAAAGTGCTCAACATCACTAATTATTAGAGAAATGCAAGTCAAAACTACAATGAGGTATCACCTCACACCGGTCAGAATGGCCATCATCAAAAAATCTACAGACAACAAATGCTGGAGATAGTGTAGAGGTAGGGAACCCCCTCTTGTTGGTAGGAATACAAATTGATACAGCCACTGTGGCAAACAATATGAAGTTTCCTTACAAAATGCAAAACAGAACTACCATGACCCACCAATCCCTCTACTCTGTGTGTGAGTGTATGTGTGTGTGTATTAGTCTCTCAGTTGTGCCCAACTCTTTGTGATCCCATATACAGTAGCTTGCCAAGCTCCTCTGTCCTTGGAGTCCTCCAGGCAAGAATACTGGAGTGGATTGCCATGCCCTTCTCCAGGGGATCTTCCTGACCCAGGGATTGAATCCGGGTCTCCTGTATTACAGGTGAATTCTTTGCCACCTAAGCCACTGGTGAAACAATTATACTTTAAAAAAAAAATGTATAGGCATTATACACTGAAGGTACTTATTACTTTAACACAGTAGGAAGAAAAGAAGGAGGCAATATAAGAGAAATAAAAATCAGTATGTTTGTATTTGGTAGGATAAGATTATGCTTTTCACATGGGAAAAATTCTAGAGTAATCATAATTCAGACAAGTTTATTCTCTCATTTTTGAAGTGGCAGGGATCCAGGCTACTTCTATCTCATTATTGTTTGGTTTGTTCCGGTCTCATGATGTGAACCATAAATCCTTCAGAATTCCAGCTGAAGCTTCAGCCATGGCCCCTCCTTCTATCTATCAGGGTGAAGGGGTCTTAATGACATTTCTTGGAAACGGAACTTAGCATTTCACTTCTTACTAGTTAGAATTTTGTCACATTTCAGTACCCATTTGCAAGAGAAGCTGGAAACTATTGTTTATTCTAGACAACCAGGTAACCAGATAAAACTGGAAGAACACTGTAGAAGAGAACAGGCATGACAGCCAGAGTTTCTGCTTCAGCCTCCAAACCAAACTCATTATCATTAGCCATGGTTAGTTTTTCCTCTTGTTATTTTTAATAGCATAATCCCTTTCTCCTTCACTAAAACTCAAATTCTCCTTGTAAGTGCATTTTAGGAAGGCAGTGTAGAAAAATGAGAGCCTGTAGAATCAACCTACAGGTCTGGACTTCCAAGATAGTCTTCTACTTACAAATTATTTTTATCCATAAAAATGTTCTAATTTCTTTCTGCCTCAACTTCTTCTTTTTAAGAATAGGAAAACCAATGGCATTTGACTTTGAAAGTCACATGAAAAATAACTTAAGTAAACTGTTTAGCATTGTGCTTGACACAGAGTAAGTTTTCATTGAATACTAGCTTATTATTATCCCCTTTTTCATTTTCCCTCCTCCTTCCCTTCATGATCCACACAAAATCAGTTGCCATATCTTTGAAAGTTAACTAAAACTGTATTGGCAGATGTGCTCCCTGTCATTTGCTCAGCTTTATTCCATTAGCATTTATGTAGCTCTCATACTTAGTCCGCTAAACTGACCTCCATGATTTCATTCTATCTTCCCTGAAATCCATTCAACCCAGCATGCTAGGAATTCTTTCTAAATAGAATCTCTGGGGGGGGCAACCTATTATCTGTAGAAAAACTTTAGAACATCTTATGTGAGATAATACAGATGAGAATACACAACATAATGCATTACATACACAAAAAAGTGTCCTTCTAGCCCCATCATCCCTTTACATAGACATGTTCTTGAGCTTGATGTTCATATCATCCAGGCATATTATATGACAATCTTGGTTTCTCTTTTGTCTCCTATCCTCTTATGCCTTGTCCTATGCCTTCACTCCAGTGCCTTCCTTTATTATTATTATTTTTTAATGAAATGTCTATCTTGCCCTTCCAACATCAAAATCTAATTTGTGGGGTGGGAGGTGGAAGGGGGCTTTGGCACTGGGAGATCGTGTACACATGTGGCTGATTCATGTCAGTGTATGGCAAAACCAATACAGTATTGTAAAGTAGAATAAAGTATTAAAAAAAAATAAAATAAAATATGGCAAAATGTTAATAATAGTTGAATCTTCAGGATTAGGTAATTGGGTTTTATTATGCTATTCTTTCCCAATTCCATATTTTTGAAATTTTGATAGTAAATATTGAAAATTTGTTAAAGAAATCTAGCTTGTTCCTCAATAGTAAAACAATTCCTCAAGATGGAAATATTATTTCTTTTTCTTTTCTTCCTTATATGGCAGATGGGATGTGACTCTCATACTGTCTCTTAATTTTCAGCTTATATCACAGCAGCTCGTATATGTATTGTAATTTCTGCTCCACATTGTAAACTCCATGTGGGCCTAGTGCATACCTTACTCATCTGTGCATGCAACAGAAACAACTCAAAAAGAACATTCAGATGATAAACTCTAACATCTTAGTTGATAATTCTATAAAAAATACCATAAACTGAGTGGTTAAAACAACAGTTATTTCTCATGGTTCTGGAGGCTGGAAGTCAAGATCAGCATGGTTAGGCTCTTGGTGAGGACTCCCTTCCTGTTTATAGAAGCTCCCTTCTTGCAGAGAAACAAGCTCTGGTTCCTCTGTCTTCTTTTAAGTGTATTAATCCTATCTTGGGGCTCTGCCCAGATGACCTCTTCTAAACCTAATTACCCCATTGCTAAATACCATCACAGTGGGAATTAATGCTTTAACATATTGAATTTGGGGAGGACACATTCCATTCATAGCACCTAATATCTGGCATACTTTAATCGACTTAAGAGAGATACCCATCTAGTACATGTATTTGGTGAGTAGAATTGGCTTCCTAAAATTAGTGAAGAAAAATAAAGTAAATAGACAACAACAAAAGCAAACAGAAAGCATCGTATTTTCAACATGATGAACTAGTGAACAATTTGGAAAAGAAATTCCTTACCAGCTCATTTTTTATGTCCAAGAGGTATCTATTAAGACTTGAACCTGAGTTTCACCCGAGTAAAACCAATACTTATCTATCCTCACACTCCATATCCACACATATCACACATTTAAACTTGTGTATGTCATAAGATGCTGAGACATAAGAAAAGAATTAAAGGTCATTACATATGATAAACTGAGCAAAATAGGAAATGTTTATTATAGATGTGGAAATTGGCCAAATAGAAGAGACACTGATTCATCAAAAAATGAGTGAATTACTAAGTATATAAGAATATATTTAGTCTCATAAATAAATGTTATCATTGAGAGATGAACACTTGAAAGTTGTTAGAAAATTCCAGTTTCTCAGTATGCCTGTAAAGCATTCCTAAGTTAGTTCTCAAATATCTTAATTCACACTAAATGTTTGGTCATTGTCAATAGATAATTTGACTCTGTCAGTGATTCCCAAGGTAGATACGTTGCGTAAGCTACTTTCATTTAAGATTTATGGCCCAGAGATAGTAAAAGGAAGAAAAACAGAATCCTTACTTTATTATGGAACAGTGTGAATTTCTGGAAGTGTTATAAATTATAAATATAAGTTTTATGTCTTGATAAATTACATAGTATCATTAAAGCATACACCCATAAGTAACCATTTTAGAGTACTATCTCAAGAAACGTCGTTATAAGTAGCCTCAATTTCCACAGAAACTCTGCAGGAGACATTAAAATTGATTTATTCTTGCTGGAAAAACTTATTATCAGGAAGAGTTACCTCTGGGTCATTAGGATGAAGGTTATCAGAGAGACAGGAACAGTAGCGGAAGCTCTGCCTATATTCCTGACTGAAAGGCAGGAAGCCAAAGGGTGACTTTTCCTCCTGATTTTTTTTATCCCAGTAATAACATGTTTATAAGACACTAATTAAAGAGGCACAACAGTCTTCTGACCTAGATAAGCAGGTATAATAGCAAAGGTGAAAATGAAATCTCAAAGTAGTTTTTCTCCAAATTTCTTCTTGATTTATGCATTTTTGCCTAAAACATCTATTTCTTTCCATCTGGTTTTACTTTTACAAAGCTCATATGATACATTAAGAAGTGAAATGAAATTCTTTTATGTCAGACACAGTGGGGGAAGGAGAGAGTGGTATGAATGGAGAAAAAGCATCAACATATATACACTATCATGTGTAAAACAGATGGCTGGTGAGAAGTCACTATATAATACAGGGAGCCAAGCCTGTCACTCTGTGATGACCTAGAGGGGTGGGATGGAGGGGAGAGGAAGGCTCAGGAGAGAAGGGATATATGTATAATTATGGCTGATTTGCATTATTGTACAGCAGAAACCAACAACATTATAAAGCAGTTTTCCTCCAATTAATAAATCAATTGGAAAAAAAAAGAAGTGAAATGAAATTCTTCTTTTTACAGAGAGAAAAGATTTCCTTCCTCAACAGCAAACACGTTGTTTGATTCTAGCACCATGTTCACCAAAAAAATGCACTGGTGTTTCACTTTTTCAATACAAATTCACACAGTTGCTTAAGAGAGCCCATCTTAACCATTTAAGAGCCATTTGAAGTACTGCTGCTGCTGCTGCTAAGTCGCTTCAGTCGTGTCCAACTCTGTGCGACCCCAGAGACAGCAGCCCACCAGGCTCCCCTGTCCCTGGGATTCTCCAGGCAAGAACACTGGAGTGGGTTGCCATTTCCTTCTCCAATGCATGAAAGTGAAAAGTGAAAGTGAAGTCGCTCAGTCGTGTCTGGCTCAGTGACCCCATGTACTGCAGCCCACCAGGCTCCTGCATTCATGGGATTTTCTAGGAAGAGTACTGGAGTGGGGTGCCATTGCCTTCTCCGTGAAGTACTTCTAGACAGCCTTAAAAACTGCAAACTAAAATTAAGAAAAGTCTCTTGGGACTTAATTAAATTGACAGGTGTTGTGCCACACCTACTGATTACTGAGAAGCTGCAGGGGAAACACTTTCTCATTAGCACTAGGGAAGATTGGGTGACTTTACTTTAACCCAGAGTAAACCTTCCCCTCTTAGCATGGAGATGAAAGATGGAAGGAACCATAGGGAGAATGCGTGGAAGAGCTAGAAAGCAACAAACCTAAAACAATAATAGGACTTACAACAAGGAGTAGCAGCCAAATGGAATGAAAGCGCAAAACGGAATGAAAGATCCCATGCATAGAGCGTAATTCAGGCAAGTGCTGCTTCTGTCAGCATGATAGTCATCCTATAACTGCATCCTATAACTGTGCTAAGGCCCAGTCTTCCCTCATTCATATTCCTATACAGTGGAAGACTCCGTGTGGGGTGCGAAACACTGGATCGCTTCAGGAAAGGCAGCTTACAAATTTGGACTTCAGAGTTCCAGACTTTGACTTCTCTACTTCCTTCATAAAACTGGGCCAGTTAGTTACATAAACTCCAAATTTCAATTTTCTCAACATTTAAGTGTTGACCTTATGCGACAATGCCTTTGTTGTTTAGTCACTAAGTCATGTCTGACTCTTTGCAACCCCATGGACTGTAGCCCACCAGGCTCCTCTATGAGATTTCCCAGGCAAGAATACTGGAGTGAGTTGCCGTTTCCTTCTCTAGGGCATCTTCCTAACCCAGGGGTTGAATCCATGTCTCCTGCACTGACAGGCAGATTTTTTAAATAACTGAGCCACCAGGGAAGTCCTTAACATGAGCTATTTTACTCCAAATTTGAGTTATAAGTCCTCTGAACAGTTTTGGTTTACTATCTGGCCCTTTGGCTCCATGTTAAAAACAGTTGACCTCCACTTGTTAAAAATACATGCCAAATTGCTCTTTGGAGTCAACTTGATTAAAATTTGCAAGTTAAGGCAGCCATCTGGAAGCTGATTATCATTGGGGAAATGGAGGAGGATATCATTCCCATCATACAATGGAGACAAAAAGTGTTTATTTCCTCTCATGCCGACTTAATTTTAAAGGGAAAGGTTAAAATGGAGAATATGAAAAACAGAACTTTGTTCCCATATATTCTCATTGCCTTCTCATGTAAATCTGAAGGCATTGTATGAACTGGCAGCTCCTAAAACCACCAATAGCAGGAACTGAAACAATCTAAAATTAGATGTTAATGGGGAAAGTCTCTGGGGATGTTCAAAAATGTTCTTTTGTTGTTTTCTTTTGTGTCATTAAGTAAATGTTGTAAATCATAGGTCAAAGTTTCTGGAACGCTTCCAAAAGCCAACTCCCTTTTGCACTGAGCACAAATACCAAAAGAATTACAGAAAACTAATAGGAATTCACTATGAAAAACATTCATAATATAAAAATAAACTAGTTAAGCAAAAGGTGCAACTACTAATTAAAGATAAACATGAGTTCTCAAACTATGATAAGGAGTAGATAGTAATAAACAACAGGTGCAAAAGTAATGAAAAAATACTTATGATATGTGCCATTTTGAGGGAGTGCGATCTGGAGAAAGAGAGAGAGAACTAAGATTCCCAGTTAGTCCTTGCCTATGGAGAAAATCCCTTCAATCAAACTCAACCCTGACTTGCCACCAATTTAATGAACCCATTCCTGAAACTACTCCCCAGACCCAGGAGAAATAATAAACCCACCCACAACAGTCCCATTGCATAGAAGACACAGCTGTATTTCATATTTATGTCATTATGCTTGTATTATAGGAAAGTGTACACATGCCATTCAACTATTAATATTACAATATGTGTTGATCATATTCAATTTACCAGAAAAATTTGCCAGAGTCTTAGTAAATGCTGGTGAATGATCCTGCCACTGGGGATGGGACTGGCTACTGAGGGAGACACATAACAAACAACGAAGTAAATCTATCAAGAAATGGCTGAAAAACATAATTTGACAGATTCAGCATTTTAGGTACAACAGACACAAATACACGTGTGACTGAGAGTGAAGGGGGTGGAATGAACACCACACCAAAGCCATGACCTGACACAAAAAGCTTCAAATGCCAGGCCGAGGAGTTTAGACTGGATTTTTCTTGTCTAGTATTTCAACTGGTAGGGGATTCAAAAATATACATTTTAACAAGCTTCCAGGATGATTCTTACTAAGTCATCCAGTTTAATCAGATTAAAGTAACCTTTTTGCTATTATCAGAGATCATCAACATAGTTGATATATTATTTTTCCAGCATTACATACCATTATTATTTTTTCATCATCTTAGAATGACACATTTTAAAATTTATATCAGTGATTTTTCATTGGAAACACGGAGTTGATGTTTTTATAGGTGAAAGATGTTCCAGTGTCAGTAGTTACATATAATCCAATTCATTTACCAAAAGTTCATGAGTACTTAAGAAAACAATATCAAATATTTTAGGGCTTCTATATTTGGACCTTATTATTAACACAGAAGCTTAGAAACAAAGAAGCTTCAAAAATTGTCTTAATAAATCAATGTATCCAGTACACATTCATGTATCCCACAAATATTAGTTGAATGCTCAATATGGACCGACACTGTTTTTGACCCTAGGGACACCACAATGAAGAGGACAAAATTCTTTGTTCTCAGAGTTTATATTATGAATAATTTTTAAAGTTTATATTTATATTACTTATTTAAATATAAACTCAATACATAAAAATAATATAAATATAAATAAATATTATTTACTTAAGGAAACATGTATATTATATATTATTTATATATATATATATATTTTTAAGTTTATATTATTGTTGCAGGAAGGGGGACCCCTTCCAGGGCCCAAAACTGGACTCTTGTCTAACACTCGGAAATGAATTGTTCAAGGACACACATGTGCTGACAAAGCAAGAGATTTTATTAGGAAAGGGCACCTGGGTGGAGAGCAGTAGGGTAAGGGAACCCAGGAGAGCTGCTCTGCCACGTGGCTCACAGTCTCTGGTTTTATGGTGATGGGATTAGTTTCCAGGTGGTCTTTGGCCAATCATTCTAATTCAGAGTCTTTCCTGGTGGCGCACGCATCACTCAGCCAAGATGGATGCTAGCGAGAGGGATCCTGGGAAGTGGACGGACATTCGGTATCTCCTTTCGACATTTCCTGGACTCTTCTGGTTGGTGGTGGCTAATTAGTTATGTATTCCTTATCAGGATTTCCTGTCATAAAACAACTCATGCAAATGGTTGCTATGGTGCCTGGCCAGGGTGGGCAGTTTCAATCAGTGTGATCGATGTTGGTAACAGTGTGACTCTAGATATGGGAAGAAGCAACAAGAGGGAATGTTTTCCTGGACCAAGACAGTAAGACAGGTGGTCCAGAGAATGTTGAATACTGTTTTATGGCCTAGTCCAGTAACAGCACATTAAGTGGCCTGTCAACGAAATCTTTGCCAAACGTGAGAATGGACATTCTCAGCACCATGGGATAAAACAGTCATGAAATGCCCCCTCAAAATCATGGTCAAGTTTATGAGCATAAAGGGGCTCTGCCAACTGAAGACTGACACTTGCCCTCTACATCTACAAAGATTAAATCATGGCCGCTGCAACTGCTGACTTTCAACACCCCTGAAAGGAGTTCAGGGTGAAAATCAAGAATGAGGCACTCTGTGCTCTAGGAAAAACTGGCAGAACAGGCCTTCAGATAGTTAGATCTTTTCAGGAGAAGATTTTGTGAGTCCCAATTCTTGCATCTTCTCATACCTAGAGAAACGCTGATGTCGCTAATGGTGAAATCTGCTTTGGCTATTTAAGGAAACGTTTACAATTAAAAGTCAAAATAGAGTAGCTACGGTTCAGATATCCTGGGAAATAACTAGATGGTGTACTTTCAGATTATACCTTGTATTGCTAAACACTTGAGTTTTCTGAGTCGTATCAGGCTTGGATGCCACCATTCTCAAAACAACGTGTGCTGGAAGCTAGTAACTGCAAGCGTACTTTTTATAAAACCAGGCAGCTGGCTACCTGGCTACAAGTCCCCCTGAAGTGCCCAGTCCAGACTGGGTTTCAGGCCTATTCTTCTAAAAAGAAATGAGATTGATTTTGTTTACTAAATTCCAGTTATCACTCCTCCAACTACTTCTAGTTGGGTCTGTTACACCAAAATGGCAGACCAACGGATTGAGATTTTAATCAAATAAGACTCAGATCTAGAACTTGGAACTCAGAAATACTTCCAGTTCAGTGTCTACACTCCAAGCTGAGGCAGTCCTATGCTCCATTTTGACAGGGAGTTATCACAATCATAGTTGCCTAGTTCCCTAAATTAAAACTGAGTAGAACTCTATGGGGCTCTGGAGTAGAGATCTGTTCTGTGTTCTCCACTTCTTGTCTGTAGGATATAGGCTTCATTCAGCCTCCTTGACATTCCCTGAGTTCCAAAGGGTGGATTCAAACAATTGCTAATCAGGGAAGGGAGGGGATACAGAAACAGGAGAAACAATCAAAGGTTGGTACAGCCTCCAGACAGAGTCCTGGTTCCTCCTCAAAGAAATATGCATAACAATGTCTTTGAGCTCCCACCCAGGTGGAGGATGGTAACTTCAGACTGAACACAAGATTCCTGGAGCACAGCTCTGTTGCCTCACCACCAACCAATCAAAAGGGTCACAGACCCTGCAGCCCTCACCCCCAAATGTTGCCTTCTGTTTCCAGGGACCAGAGATGACCATCCTGTTAGGTCTCCTGTTTGGCCCTTGTCTATTTCATCTCTGAGAGGGGCCAACATTTTCAAACTAAACTGCTGTTACTACAAGGGTGGAAGCTGGTTTCAGATGTGGAACACTCCAACTTAGATCAGGTAGAGAGAGACTTCTGCTCTGCTAGGCAGGCCTACGCCCATGCACAGCAGGAAGAAGTTACAGAAGAAAGAGACCTCCACAGCAATTCCCAAGAAGTATCTTGAGTAGAAAGTCTCTCGGGGGAGTTGTTAGGGGAAGCACACTGATTGAAACCGCCCACCCTGGCCAGGCACCATAGTAACCATTTGCATGAGTTGTTTTATGACAGGAAATCCTGATAACGAATAGGGAACTAATAAGCCATCACCAATAGGAAGAGTTCAGGACAGGTCGAAAGGAGATATCATGTGTCCATTCACTTCCCAGGATCCTCTCGCTAGCATCCATCTTGGCTGAGTGATGTGTGCGCCACCGGGAAAGACTCTGCATTAGAATGATTGGCCAAAGACCACCCAGAAACTAATCCCATCACCATAAAACCCGAGACTGTGAGCCACGTGGCAGAACAGTTCTCCTGGGTTCCCTTACCCTACTGCTCTCCATCCAGGTGCCCTTTCCCAATAAAATCTCTTGCTTTGTCAGCACATGTGTGTCCTTGGACAATTGATTTCCGAGTGTTAGACAAGAGCCCAGTTTCGGGCCCTGGAAGGGGTCCCTCTTCCTGTAACATTATGAATAAATTTTTTAAGACTTCAGCTAGAAAAACCTGAGTTTAATTTTGTCCTGGCCCTGAACTGGCTGAATTTCTTTGAGAAAAATATCCAGGTCTCTGATTCATGACACAAAAACTTTTTAATATATAATCTCTACACATCATTTGCCATTAAATTTCAAGTTTCTATTTTCACCCAGATTTCATAAACTCCCAAGCTTTTCTCAGCTTTTTATGTCAACAATTTATTAATATCCTACTTCATAATAGTCTTTGATTTTCCTGTCTTTATAGTAAGAGTTCCATTTTTAAATTACTTTTTTTCACTTTTTTATTATTGTACTTCTGACAGGTATATTTTCACTTCTTTAATTTCTTATCAGAGTCATAGAACTGATATGAGACAACAGGCAAAATAAAGTGCTTGCCCAATTATCATTAAGGACAACATATTCTTGACGTTACTTCTTGAAAGCCTTATAGGCTTTATTCTTTCCTAAGGATAAAGAACCATAGGAAAGCAGACTATGGTTCCCTCTGAGATATTCCTCCTTCACTTGAAGAAACTGCTTTCTTTGGGCTTGATGATTCCAAAATACAAAGAAAAGGAGAGAAAACAAGAAAAAGAAAACAATGTTGGTTTCAAATATTTATAAAGGCATACCAGTTTTATGGTTTTTTTCTTTTTAAATTTGAGGCCTTTAAAATAACAAGTAAGTAGGCTATAAATCAAAACACTGTTAAGAATTATTTTAAAGTGTAAACTATAATGATGTGTAAGCTAATTACAGTGACTGTCCTCTTAAAATAACTTGGAAGAATGGGGGTGGGGGCAAAGTACCAAAGTATCTGTATTAATAACTATGATTATTTGCTGCTACTTCTTTCATGTATGGAGACATTTAGTCAGAAAAGAAGTCAGAAAATCAATAAATAAGTTTTAAGGGTCTTTAAAGACTCAGGGACAATAGGAGAGACAAAAATAAAAGAATAAATAAAATATGTTCCCTGCTCAGAAAGATCTTCCAACTTGTTCTCCAGGAAATTGAGAAGGAAGCAGTGAACTTCTGGTGTCTGAGGGGAGAGAGGAGGAGGCGCAGCAGGGGAGTTACTGGTGAGGATTAGAGCCTCAGGACAACATAACGTTTCCAAACATTTTAAATCCCCTAATTTTTTTAAAAATCCACCAAATCCTCCATATCTTTATAGATGAGACTTTTAACTAAAAGAAACAAGAATACATTTGTGCATGGAAATATTTTCTCAGGAGTGCAGAAAAAGCTGAATGAGCCTTTTCACTCTGTATGTTGTGCCTAGAAATTCCTTTTGGCTGGTTGTCAAGATGAGTCAATAGGTAGAAAGCCTTAAAACCAGGCTATAGGCAAGTTGCAGATGTAATCAAGGAGATAAATTCTTTTAGAGATTCTTATTAGTCTTTTGACACCTAGACTTCTCCTCTACACTTAAATTACCTCCAAGAGAGTAAAATGCAAGAAAATTTCTTTCTAGGAATATTTTAAAGAATATAAATAAACATCTAAAATTTCTTTGCCAAACTTTCTAAACTCCTTATATTACTAGCAAAGGAGCTTCTCAGGTGGGGCTAGTGGTAAAGAACGTGCCTACCAATGCAGGAGACTCAGGTTTGATCCCTGGGTTGGGAAGGTCCCCTGGAAGAGGGCCTGGCAACTAACTCTAACACTCTTGCCTGGAGAATCCCATGAATTCAGAAGCCTGTCAAGCTACAGTCCATGGGGTCACAAAGAGTCGGATGCAACTGAAATGATTTGACATACACACTCAGCATAACATACAAATGACAGCAAAAATGGAAATGTCACTTTTATTTGTCCATGACAAGTCATGTAATAACAAGAGAATAACTGACTAAAGGTAAATTTGTGTTAGCTTTGGATTCTTCTGATGTCCTAGATCTGAATTCTGAACGTTTAACATTCTTTCCTGGGATTCCTTTGGTTTCTCTCAGATAGGCCTGATACTAGCCTGCAAAGTAAGGAATTTTTAGTTTTCATACCAGTTTTCATAAAAATGATTTTTTTCCTTTGAAGAAAGACTAAAAAGTATGTATATGAATATTCTATGTTTACAAAGACAATCTCATCCTTATTTAAGACCCCCAAGGTTGATTAGCCCAGTATAGTTAATACTACATAATGTCATACTTAAGAAACAAAATAGAGGCAGACACAAATTAAATAACAAAACTTTCCAGGTGCATTCAGTGAAAATGTCATGAGATTCTCAGGCTACCATGATTCTCTTCAAAATGAAGCACCAAATTAACCTTATAATAATAAACAGTATTCCATACATAGTGCAGTTAATCTCAATGAGATATTGTCTACTCCAATCGTTCCCTATGCAGATGACACCACATTTATGGCAGAAAATGAAGAAGAACTAAAGAGCCTCTTGATGAAAGTGAAAGACAAGAGTGAAAAAGTTGGCTTAAAGCTCCTCATTCAGAAAACTAAGATCATGGCATCTGGTCCCATCTCTTCATGGCAAATAGATGGGGAAACAGTGGAAACAGAGACAGACTTTATTTTGAGAGGCTCCAAAATCACTGCAGATGGTGACTGCAGCCATGAAATTAAAAGACACTTGCTCCTTGGAAAAAAGTTATGACCAACCTAGACAACATTTTAAAAGCAGAGACATTACTTTGCCAATAGTGGTCCATCTAGTCAAAGCTACAGTTTATCCAGTAGTCATGTATGGATGTGAGAATTGGAACAAAAGAAAGCTGAGCACCAAAGAATTGATGCTTTTGAACTGTGGTGTTAGAGAAGACTCTTGAGAATCCCTTGGACTGCAAGGAGATCCAACCAGTGCATTCTAAAGGAAATCAGTCCTGAATATTCATTGGAAGCTGAAACTCCAATACTTTGGCCACCTTATGAGAAGAACTGACATTTGAAAGACTCTGATGCTGGGAAAGATTGAAGGCAGGAGGAGAAGGGGACGACAGAGGATGAGATGGTTGGATGGCGTTACCGACTCAATAGACATGAGTTTGAGGAAACTCCAGGAGCTGGTGATGGACAGGGAGGCCTGGCGTGCTGAAGTCCATGGGGTCACAAAAAGTTGGACATGACTGAGCCACTGAATTGAACTGAAGGAATGATATATGGTTTGCTTGATGAAACTGGACAGCAGATTACATGTCCTTAATGGTTTGTCCATTTTACTTAATAAAAGCTCCTTCGGAAACATGTTTTTTTAAAAGGTGAAGTCATTTAGAATACATTTAATTTCCTTCCAAACACATTTGGATCATGCCTGCCTGTAGTATTTGTCTACCTACAAACAGTATCAAGTAAAGTTTGATGCACACACACACAAAAAACAAAAGAATTTAAAAAAAGTGAACTCATTTGTTAAGCACACACTTGTGTCTTTCATGGCAGGATACTTGACCCACACTATTTATTACTCACACCAATCTTGAGAATTCACCTGGGTATTTTGAGCAGTCTGCTTATTGGAAAATCAATTTTAAAACTACTCTAAAGAATAGACTTTCTAGACTTTTATTCCACAAATCTCTTCAATAATTGAATAATGTTTTGAAGTACATCCATCAATTCATTTATTCACTTATTATTCTAATGAGATTAACTGAAGGTCTAGGTACCTCAGGTACTATTGAAATTAAAAGGAAAAATGGAATCATTCTCCCCAGGAGGTCCTCAAGCCACTTCAGAGGACATATAATTACCAAAGCAAGACTGGAATAAAACAGAATTTTGGTGACTTCCAAATAAGGTGAAATACTTTCAACTTAGAGAAAGTATTGGAAGATTTTGAAATAAATGAAAGAAAAATTAAGAAATATGTATATTTATATATTTTATATATTATATATATTTATATATAATATATTTACATATTCTCCTTCACAGAAGAAAAAGTGTATTCCTAACTCTTAGAAACAAATAGTTTTCCTTAACCCTTTCTGATCTCCTCTTAATAATTCTTACGGAACAACAAAGGAAATCATTGCTTTGAGATGTGCTGATCACCTCTGGCCTGTGAATGAAGTCTCTTTCTTACCTTATTATTTACATTTCTAAAATAATTCATCATTTAAGATTGCTCTTTAAAACTCCAAGAGATAAAATGTGAAAACAGGAAATGACAGAGAGAAGAGTTAATACACCAGTTTAAGTTTCCATTATTTATGAGCCAGAATAGCTCCTCTTCAAAAGCCTGGCCAATGTGGGAATGTATGACACTGGACATGATTTGGTGGGGAATTTGAAACCACTTCACTTAGATCATACATGTACCAATCTACCTTGTCAACACTTGGACAGAGTTGGTCCATTCTTGAAAATATTGCCTACAGAAGGAAGTGATAAGCTAGCAGAAATGGGGCAACAGTAAAAACACAAGCTGGAATCAAGACTGCCGGGAGAAATATCAGTCACCTCAGATATGCAGATGACACCACCCTTATGGCAGAAAGTGAAGAGGAGCTAAAGGGCCTCTTGATGAAAGTGAAAGAAGAGAGCGAAAAAGTTGGCTTAAAGCTCAACATTCAGAAAACCAAGATCATGGCGTCCGGTCCCATCACTTCATGGCAAATAGATGGGGAAACAGTGGAAACAGTGTCAGACTTTATTTTTGGGGGCTCCAAAATCACATGGTGAATGCAGCCATGAAATTAAAAGACGCTTACTCCTTAGAAGAAACGTTATGACCAACCTAGACAGCATATTCAAAAGCAGAGACATTACTTTGCCAACTAAGGTCCGTCTAGTCAAGGCTATGGTTTTTCCAGTGGTCATGTATGGATGTGAGAGTTGGACTGTGAAGAAGGCTGAGCGCCAAAGGACTGAGGCTTTTGAACTGTGGTGCTGGAGAAGAATCTTGAGAGTCCCTTGGACTGCAAGGAGATCCAACCAGTCCATTCTGAAGGAGATCAACCCTGGGATTTCTTTGGAAGGAATGATGCTAAAGCTGAAACTCCAGTACTTTGGCCACCTCATGCGAAGAGCTGACTCATTGGAAAAGACTCTGATGCTGGGAGGGATTAGGGGCAGGAGGAGAAGGGGACGACCGAGGATGAGATGGCTGGATGTCATCACTGAGTCGATGGACGTGAGTCTGAGTGAACTCTCGGAGATGGTGATGGACAGGGAGGCCTGGCGTGCTGCGATTCATGGAGTCGCAAAGAGTCGAACATGACTGAGTGACTGAACTGGAACTGAACTGAGCAGATGATATGTATTATCATTTAACAAAGTGTCATGATGTGTTCTCTCAGTAGCAAAAGACATAAAATATAAAATCCTTAAAGTAAGACATTCTCTGTCTGTGGAAAATAAGCTAGAGAATGCTAGCACCTCAATAGAAAAAAAAATATTCCCCAAACAACTGGAATAATTACTAAAAACCAAGTATTTCAAAGAAATCATAAACATAATAAGGTTTTAGAAGTTGATTAGAAATAATCTAAATTATAAAATCTGAAAAAATATAGTAACATGCAAGCAAGTCACAAATTGTCATTAAAGTCTTTTGTGAGAAAGGTTTTCATCCTTGCTAATTCATGTATCTAATGGAAATACCCTTTATTGTGTATTTATTCTGGAATATTATTGGAAAACTTTAAAGAAACTACTTATTTTAGAGAAAAATAGTGATATTCAAATAAAAATGCCTCACTTTTGTAAGAAAATTTAGTGAATTGGCTAACTTGGATATTTAAATGTTATGACTTAACTATAAACTGTATTTTTTCCTCACAAAGGTATGCATAAATGCAGTAGAAACTGATATAATAGAAATAATTATTTTCATGTAATAAAGCTTAAATGCAAAAAATTTTCATCTTTATTTTACTGTATAATATTTCAACTGGTTTATGTCCCATCCAGTAACTCTAAAGAAGCTGAACAGTTCTATGAAGACCTACAAGACCTTCTAGGACTAACACCCAAAAAAGATGTCCTTTCCGTTACAGGGGACTGGAATGCAAAAGTAGGAAGTCAAGAAACACCTGGAATAACAGGCAAATTTGGCCTTGGAGTACAGCATGAAGCAGAGCAAAGGCTAATAGAGTTCTGCCAAGAGAATGCACTGGTCATAGCAAACACCCTCTTCTAACAATACAAGAGAAGACTTTACACGTGGACATCACCAGATGGTCAACACCAAAATCAGATTGATTATATTCTTTGCAGCCAAAGATGGAGAAGTTCTATACAGTCAGCAAAAATAAGACCGAGAGTGGACTGTGGCTCAGATCATGAACTCGTTATTGGCAAATTAAGACTGAAATTGAAGAAAGTGGAGAAAACCACTAGACCTTTCAGGTTTGACCTAAATCAAATCCCTTATGACTATACAGTGGAAGTGAGAAATAGATTTAAGGGACTAGATCTGATAGACAGAGTGCCTGATGAACTATGGACCAAGGTTTGTGACATTGTACAGGAGACAGAGGTCAAGACCATCCCCAAGAAAAAGAAATGCAAAAAAAAAAAACAGAAACACACACACAAAATTGCTGTCTGGGGAGGCCTTACAAATAGCTGTGAAAGAGAAGTGAAAAGCAAAGGAGAAAAGAAATGATATAAGCATCTGAATGCAAGTTCCAAAGAATAGCAAGGAAAGATGAGAAAGCTTTCTTCAGTGATCAATGCAAAGAAATAGAGGAAAACAACAGAATGGGAATGACTAGCGATCTCAAGAAAATTAGAGATACCAAGGGAACATTTCATGCAAAAATGGGCTCATTAAAGGACAGAAATGGTGGGGAACTAACAGAAGCAGAAGATATTAAGAAGAGGTGGCAAGAAGACACAGAATTGTACAAAAGATCTTCACAACCCAGATAATCATGATGGTGTGATCACTCACCTAGAGCCAGACCTCCTGGAATGTGAAGTCAAGTGGGCCTTAGGAAGCATCACTACAAACAAAGCTAGTGGAAGTGATGGAATTCCAGTACAGCTATTTCAAATCCTGAAAGATGATGCTGTGAAAGTGCTACAATCAATATGCCAGCAAATTTGGATAATTCAGCAGTGGCCACAGGAGTGGAAAAGGTCACTTTTCATTCTGATCCCAAAGAAAGGCAATGCCAAAGAATTCTCAAACTATCGCACAATTGCACTCATCTCACAAGCTAGTAAAGTAATGCTCAAACTTCTCCAAGCCAGGCTTCAGCAATACATGAACCATGAACTTGCCTTTTGAAAAGGCAGAGGAACCAGAGATCAAATTGCCAACATCCACTGGATCATGGAAAAAGCAAGAGAGTTCCAGAAAAACATCTATTTCTGCTTTATTGACTATGCCAAAACCTTTGACTGTGTGGATCACAATAAACTGTGGAAAATTCTTCAAGAGATGGGCATAATCAGACCACCTGATCTGCCTCTTGAGAAACCTGAATGCAGGTCAGGAAGCAACAGTTAGAACTGGACATGGAACAATAAACTGGTTCCAAATAGGAAAAGGAGTATGTGAAGGTTGTATATTGTCACCCTGCTTATTTAACTTATATGCAGAGTACATCAAGAGAAACACTGGGCTGGAGAAACCACAAGCTGGAATCAAGATTTCTGGGAGAAATATCAATAACCTCAGATATGCAGATGACACCATCCTCATGGCAGAAAGTGAAGAAGAACTCAAAAGCCTCTTGATGAAAGTGAAAGAGGAGAGTGAAAAAGTCGGCTTAAAGCACAACATTCAGAAAACGAAGATCACGGCATATGGTCCCATAACTTCATGGCAAATAGATGAAGAAACAGTGGAGACAGTGACTTATTTTATTTTTATGGGCTCCAAAATCACTGCAGGTGGTGAATGCAGCCATGAAATTAAAAGACACTTGCTCCTTGGAAGAAAAGTTATGACCAACCTAGATAGCATATTAAAAAGCAGAGACATTACTTTGTCAACAAAGGTCCATCTAGTCAAGGCTATGGTTTTTCCAGTAGTCATGTATAGATGCGAGAGTTTGACTATAAAGAAAGCTGAGTGCCAAAGAATTGATGCTTTTGAACTGTAGTGCTGGAGAAGAATCTTGAGAGTCCCTTGGACTGTCAGGAGATCCAACCAGTCCATCCTAAATGAAATCAGTCCTGGGTGTTCATTGGTAGGACTGATGTTGAAGCTGAAACTCCAATACTTTGGCTACCTGATGCAAAGTGCTGACTTATTTGAAAAGACCCTGATGCTGGGAAAGATTGAGGGCAGGAGGAGAAGGGGATTTCAGAGGATGAGATGGTTGGATGGCATCATCAACTCAATGGACATGAGTTTGGCTGGACTCCGCGAGTTGGTGATAGACAGGGGAGGCCTTGCGTGCTGCGGTTCATGGAGTCACAAATGGTCAGACACAACTGAGCGATTGAACTGAACTGAATTCCACAGTACTCTGTCCTTAGAATTCTGGTTCCTCATTCCATGAATAGCATCCCCATGTAATTTTTGTCACTGTAGTATAAACACTATATGAAATTATTGTTATTCCAAGTTTCTGAGATCTTGGCATTGTTTGTTTATGCAACATATCTTGTTTTAGTTTGATTAATGCTGAGACTTTATATTATATCAATATCTTTAAGAGAAAAAAATTTCCCACCAAATATCCATAACCTAGAACTATGCCTAACCACATTCAGAACAATTCAGTTCTATCAAGTTACCCAAAAGAATGGTCATTCTAACACAGAAATTACTCATTCTGTCAACAAAATTTGAATGCCTACCACCAATCAGGTAGTATGTCAAGATCTGAGACTAGAACAGTTAAGTAATACTTTTCATCTCCCTAGTTATTTTGGAACTGCATTTGAGGAATTAAAATGGAATGATTAAGTTTCATGTGTTGTTGAATACTATGAGTTAGATAAGCCAAGAGTGGCAGTAAGAATACCTGGCCTCATGTACTGGAATAGAAGGTATTTGGTTTTCACTTTTAAGAGGATAAGATATTAAATTTAACACTTGAAGGATTAAAGGAGCTGTCCAAATTGGAGAAGTTTAAAGTAGTAAGAAAATTCAAGACAGAAGAAGAAATTTGTGCAGACTCTCTGAAGTCCAGAGAAAGAAGGTCACATCTGTGGACGTTAAGATGCTTAGTATGACTGGGGGTGTGGTGCGGTAACAAGAAGAGTGCCTGGGAGGTCAAGGAGACGCTGCATCTTGAAGAGTCCTGTACACTGCGAAAGACTGACTGCTGCATGTTGAACTGAGTAGCCGAGTCAAGAAGGCTGTTTATCTGGCACCCTGAGTGAGTGAGTGAGTGAGTGAGTGAGTGTGTTCATCTTCCCTACAGTAATATATGTTGTACCTGTTACAGTTAATTTATTTCCCCCTATGATTTTCTTAGAATAATTGTTATTTCAGGCAAAATCATGTATTTATTGTTCTCAGAGAATACTCAGAATGTTACAGGTGAAGGAAGATGATAAAAAGAGTGATAATAAGGTCAATCATGTTCAGGAACAGATGAACTTAGGAAGTCCAGTCCTCACTAAACTGGAAATCTACTGTTGTCATTTGGGCTTCGAGTTTATTTATTCTGTCCAATTTCTCCCATTTGCTGTCATCATTTCCAGACCCATCCTATACATCCAAGTCCTCATGACCTTCTACCCTAATTCGTAGCAAGATCTGGTTTAAGGAACAATCTTCAACTCATTCCCTGCAAAGCAGAAAGAGTAATACCAACTTAAATAACTTTGGTTTTATGGTAATATAATCATCCTTCAAAAAAGCTAACTAAAGTCATTTAAAAGTTTTATATTTCTGGATAATTTTATTTTGTGAAAGACCCTTTGAACAAACAATCTAAGAATCTTCTGTCTTCAAAATTATTATAAGTCACAAGTGTGTCCTTGTGGGACCTAGGGAAATTTACAGAATATTAAATTCATGGAATATTAAAACTCTGTACATGGATCTATACTAATACATTTAAAATGCACTGAAGAAGAATCATGAGAAAAATATGGCACCAATTACTGTGCTATTACAATAAGTCAGAGAAGAGATAAGAAACAAAAGCAGAGGATATATGAATGAAAAGGAGTCACAAGTTTGTGAGAGATTTCAGTTAAATATGCAAACAACTTTCAGTTTCTGGTTTGAATGTGGGAGCTTGGAAGTCACCACTAAATCCTAACAAGTAAAAAACTGAACAAACTGTAAAATCAACAACTCTTTTTAGAACCCTAAGAGAAGGAAGGCCACAGAGAAAATTGCTATCTCATCACCAAATTGTAGAGATGTGCAGCCATGAAATTAAAAGACACTTACTCCTTGGAAGAAAAGTTATGAGCAACCTATGACAGCATATTCAAAAGCAGAGACATTACCTTGCCGACTAAGGTCCGTCTAGTCAAGGCTATGGTTTTTCCAGTGGTCATGTATGGATGTGAGAGTTGGACTGTGAAGAAGACTGAGCGCCGAAGAATTGATGCTTTTGAACTGTGGTGTTGGAGAAAACTCCTGGACTGCAAGGAGATCCAACCAGTCCATTCTGAAGGAGATCAGCCCTGGGATTTCTTTGGAAGGAATGATGCAAAAACTGAAACTCCAGTCCTTTGGCCACCTCATGGGAAGAGTTGACTCATTGGAAAAGACTTTGATGCTGGGAGGGATTCGGGGCAGGAGAAAAAAGGGGATGACAGAGGATGAGATGGCTGGATGGCATCACTGACTCAATGGACGTAAGTCTGAGTAAACTCTGGGAGTTGGTAATGGACAGGGAGGGCCTGGCGAGCTGCGATTCATGGGGTCGCAAAGAATCGGACGCAACTGAGTGACTGAACTGAACTGAAAGGCAAAGAATCACAACTTACCAGAGCAAAAACCTCTGTGGGAACCAGAGCCAGGGTAGAAATCCTGAACTGTAATTGACAAATTGCCAGAGGCTCAATGTGGACAAGTCTGAGTGTTTAAAATTCCAAGGGGACTTGATCAGAAGTGGGCTCCCATACTTCAACAACTTTTGTCTCCTGGAGTTCAAGCAGGTTATCACAGTGAAGATCAGCAAAAAAATTGCTCAGAGGAACTATTTTGAAACATGCCAGAGTTCTCTATTTTTCTTAACAGGGTCTGCCCTCAGCAGAAACCTTTTTTTTTTTTTAAATGCTGTGCTGCATGACTTATGGGGGGTCCCCTCACCAGCGATGGAGCTCTTGCCCCTGCAGTGAAAGCCCAGAATCTTAACCAGAAGACCACCAGGAAAGTCATTACCAGAAACCATTTAACCACAGCCTAATCTGCTGGGAATATATCAGAGCCTAACTAAAGTGGGAGAAGAGAAAACACCCAACTCCAGCCCACTAGAGACATCCTGTTCCAACTTGGAGGAGAGAGGACTGAGAAGCACTTGTGAAGTTCAGTCCAGAAGCACAGACTCACTAAACGGGGACCTACCTGCAGGAATGCAGAATGCTTCTCTTCCCCCACCACACCTCATCATCACATTCGTAAAAGCCCATTACAGCAGTTCCTTTCATTTTGTAAAATTACAAGGCATACTTAGAGGCAAAAAGCCCAGTTTTAAGAGATAGAGCAAGCACCAGAAACCAGACTCAAATATAGAAAGAATGTTATTATACTGGGAACTGAAAGCAGCCATGATTAAGATCCTGAGGTAATGAAGTAGAAAGCATGCAAAACAGATGGGTAACACATACAGAGATTTATAAATTCTAAGAAAGAATCAAAAGAAGTGCCAGAGGACAAAAATACTGTAACAGAAATGAAGAGTGTCTTTGATGACTTAGACTATACAGAGCTGAGGAAAACATTTCTGAGCTTGAAAATATCAAAACAGAAATGTTAAAAAACTGAAAAAGGAGAAAAACAATGAACAAAAGCAGAACAGAACATTCCAGAACTGTGGGACAAGTACAAAAGGCATAATATGTGTGTGGTGGAGTGCCAGAAGGAGAAGGAAGGAACAGAGGCAATATTTGAGAAAATAATGACTGAGAATTTCCCCCAATCAATGTCTGATGCCAAGCCACAGATCCAGAAAGCTTGGAGAGTACCAGGCAAGATAAATACAAACAGAACAAAACAAATCAAACCGAAACCAAACCTAAAATTACTATATTCAAAGTCCAGAAAATCTGAGATAAACGGTAGATCCTGAAAAAAAAGCCAGAAGTGAATAAAACTCTTTACCTACTAAGAGAAAAAAAAAAAATCCACCAACCTAGAATTCTGTTCTCAGAAAAATTATTATGCAAAATTGAAGGAAAAATAATAATAAAGAGACAGTTCAGTTCAGTTGCTCAGTCGTGTCCGACTCTTTGTGACCCCATGAATTGCAGCTCGCCAGGCCTCTCTGTCCATCACCATCTCCGAGAGTTCACTCAGACTCACGTCCATCGAGTCAGTGATGCCATCCAGCCATCTCATCCTCGGTCGTCCCCGTCTTTTCCTGCACCCAATCCCTCCCAGCATCAAAGTCTTTTCCAATGAGTCAACTCTTCCCATGAGGTGGCCAAAGTACTGGAGTTTCAGCTTTTGCATCATTCCTTCCAAAGAAATCCCAGGGTTGATCTCCTTCAGAATGGACTGGTTGGATCTCCTTGCAGTCCAAGGGACTCTCAAGAATCTTCTCCAACACCACAGTTCAAAAGCATCAGTTCTTCAGCGCTCAGCGTTCTTCACAGTCCAACTCTCACATCCATACATGACCACTGGATAAACCATAGCCTTGACTAGATGGACCTTAGTCAGCAAAGTAATGTCTCTGCTTTTGAATATACTATCTAGGTTGGTCATAACTTTTCTTCCAAGGAGTAAGTGTCTTTTAATTACATGATGATAAAGACATCAGCTCTCCCAAAAGACAAGAATCCTTAAGTGGTATTTACCCAACAGTGAAATGGCGGGGATAGGGCACTGATAAAACCGTAAGAACCAATAGATGAATCCACTATCATAGTTGCAGATTTCAACACCTCTCTATAAAAATAGATTGAGCAGGCAGAAAATCAATAAGAACATAGCTGAACCAGTAATACCACCCATCAACTGGCTATAATACATATCTATAGGCTACTTCATCCAACAATAGCAGAATGCACAATCTTCTCATGTTGACATGGAATATTTGCCAAAAATAGGCCACATTCTATAACTCTATTTCTGTTTTGTGAATAAGTTCATTTGTACCACTTTAAAAAATTCCACTTATAAGCAATGTCTTACAGTATTTGTCCTTCTCTATATGACTTACCTCACTCATCGTTACAGTCTCTAGGTCCGTCCATTTGCTGTAAATGGCACTATTTTGTTCTTTTTTATGTCTTAGTAATATCCCATTGTATATGTTGCACCTTCTTTATCCATTCCTCTGTTGATGGGAGTTTAGGTTGCTTCCTAAATATTGGAATATTTGCCAAATAGGCCATAAAACATACCTTCATGAATATAAAAGAGTAGAAATCATGTAGTATCTTCTCTCAGACCCCAGTGGGATTAAAATAGACATCAATAACAAAATGATAGTGGAAATTAGGCCAATACTTGTATATTAAACAGCATACTTGTAAATAACACATGGGTAAACAAAGAAATCTCAAGAGAAATTTAAAAGATATTTTAACTAAATAAACATGAAGCTTATCAAAATGTGTGGAATGCAGTGAAAGTGGTGCTCAGAGGATAATTTGTAGCATTGAATGCATGTGTTAGAAAAATCTAAAATCAGTCATCTCAACTTCCACCCTGTGAAACCAGAAAAAGAAGAGAAAAATAAATACAACTAAGCAGTAGGAAATAAATTATCAAAATCATAGCAGAACTCAATACTATTGAAAATAAGAAATCAAATAGAGAAAAATCTAAAGAACTGTAAGCTGGTTCTTTTTTAAAAAAAGATCAGTAAAATCAATAGGCTTCTAGATAGGCTAACTTAGAAAAAAGTATACACAAATTGCTAATATTAGAAATAAAAAAAGAACATCATTACAGTTCCCCATTGATATTAGAAGGAACAGCTCTGTGACCGCAAATGTGATAACTTAGATAAAACTGAGAATCTAGACCTAATTCAAAATGATACATGCATCCTAATGTTCCTTGGAGCACTATTTATAATACCAAGACATGGAAGCAACCTAAACGCCCATCAACAGAGGAATGGATAAAGAAGGTGCAACATATACAATGGGATATTACTAAGACATAAAAAAGAACAAAATAGTGCCATATACAGCAAAATGGATGGACCCAGAGATTGTAACAATGAGTGAGGTAAGTCAGATAGAGAAGGACAAATACTGTAAGACATTGCTTATAAGTGGAATTTTTAAAGTGGTACAAATGAATTTGTTTACAAAACAGAAATAGAGTTATAGATACAGACCTCAATCCTATGATTACTGGGGCAGGGGGAAGAGGTAAACTAGGAGACTGATATTGACCTATGTACATTACCATATATAAAACAGACAACTAATAAGAACCTACTATATAACACAGGGATCTCTACTCAATGCTATGTAATGACCTATATGGGAAAAAAATCTAAAGAAGAGTGGATATACTTTATACATGTAAAGGATTTACCGTGCTATACAGAAGAAAGTAACACAACAATGTAAATCAACTATATTCCAGTTTACGAAAGGATATGCAGATGGCTTCCCTTGTGGCTCAGCTGGGGAAGAATCTGCCCTCAATGCAGGAGACCTGGGTTCGATCCCTGGGTTGGGAAGATAACCTGAAGAAGGGTAAGGCTACCTACTCTACCTACTCCAGTATTCTGATCTGGAGAATTTCATGGACTGTATAATCCATGGGATCACAAAGAGTTGGACACAACTGAGCAACTTTCACTTTCTTTCTCTACAGATGGCAAACAAGTCTATGAAAAGATGCTCCACATAATATGTCATCTGGCAAAAGCAAATTAAAAGAGTGAGATTCCATTACACACTTATGAGAACAGTCACAAAATCTGGAACTGCAAAACCAGATGCTAGCAAGGATATGGAGCAACAGGAACTCTCATCCACTGGTGGTGGGAATGAAAAACGGTACAGCCATTTTGGAAGACAATTTGCCGATTTCTACAAAACTAAACATACTCATACCACATAAACCAGCAATCATGCTCCTTGGTATTTATTCAAAGGAGTTCCCAATATATGTCCACATAAAAACCAGGCATAAATGTTTATTGCAGCTTTATTTATAATTGCCACAATTTGAAAGCAACCAAAATGTCCTTCAGTGAGTGACAGAAAAGGAAACTGTGGTATATCCAGACAATGAAATATTTTTCAGTGCTAAAAAGCAATGAACTATCAGGCCATAAAAGACATGGAAGAAGCTTAAATATATATTTTGCTAAGTAAAACAAGAGCCAGTCTGCAAAGGCTACATACTGTATGATTTCAACTATATGATATTCTGGAAAAAGCAAAACCGTGGAGATAGTAAAAAGCTCAGTGGTTGCCAAGGGTTAGTGGGGAGGAAGGGATGTATAGGTGGAACACAGGATTTTCAGGGCAGTAAAACTACTCTAATATCATACAAAGTATGATGGGATACATGTCCTTATACAATTGTCCAACACCAACAATGAACCCTAATGTGAACAATGGACTTTGGGTAACAGTGGTGTGTCAATCTAGGTTCACCAAATTATAACAAATGCTCTACTCTGGTGGGGCATGCTGATGATGATGCGTTTGGGGAGGAGGTGATAGGGAAAACATCTGTACCTTCTGTTCAATTTTGCAGTAAGCCTGAAACTTCTCTAAAAATTAAGTATATTTTAAAAATGAAGTGTCTGTGTTTCCTTGGATGTAGGAATGAAGTGAAATGAGTGATAGCAATGCCTTCCTTGATGAAACTGAAATGGTGCTATTCTGCACGCAAACTGCAGTGTGAATGACAGTCCTGCAGCAAGGTGGGGTGGTGGTGGTAGCCTGTTTTGTCTTGGAAAATATTACTTGGTGTGCTTCCCTGGGAGCTAACTCTGACATAGACTATTGTAAAGGAAGCTCATTAGGGAGTGTCCCCAAGATCAACACTGGTGAGAGATATGAAAATAGCAGAATAGGCAGAGAGAGAAGTTAGACTGCAGTGAGGTAATAATAAGGTCTCAGATAACCCTATAGGGATCCCTGGAAAGAACAAGGCCCTTTGGATTTGTGCTGATTTGAGGCACCAGTCATTGGATTCAGATCAGTTCTCTTGGAGGCATGGGAACTTACCTGTTGTTGTTATTCAGTTGCTTAGTTGTGTCCAACTTTGTGACCTCATGGACTGAAGCACACCGGGCTTCCCTGTCCATCACCATCTCTAGGAGCTTGGTCAAACTCATGTCCATTGAGTCAGTGATGTCATCCCACCATTTCATGCTCCTCTGTCGTCCTTTTTCCTCTTGCCCATCAGGGTATTTTCCAATGAGTCAGCTCTTTGCATCAGGTGGCCAAAAATATTGGAGCTTCAGCTTTTTCAGTATCAATCCTTCCAATGAATATTCAGGACTGATTTCCTTTAGGATTGACTGGTTTGATCTCCTAGCAGTCCAAGAGGCTCTCAAGAGTCTTCTCCAATACCACAGTTCAAAAGCATCAATTCTTCAGCACTCAGCCTTCTTTATGGTCCCATTCTCATATCCATATACGACTACTGGAAAAGCCATAGCTTTGACTATATGAACCTTTGTCAGCAAAATGATGCCTCTGCTTTTTAATACACTGTCTAGGTTTGTCATAACTTTAAATCCAAGGAGCAAGTGTTTTTTAATTTCATGGGTGCAGTCACCATCTACAGTGATTTTTAGAGCCCCCAAAATAGTCTGTCACTGTTTGCGTTGTTTCCCCATCTATTTGTCATGAAGTGATGAGACCAGATGCCATGATCTTAGTTTTGTGAATGGTAAGTTTTAAGCCAGCTTTTTCACTCACCTCTTTCATTTTCATCAAGAGACTCTTTAGTTCCTCTTCACTTTCTGCTATCAGGGTGGTGTCACCTGCATATCTGAGGTTATTGACATTTCTCCCTGCAATCCTAATTCCACCTTGTGCTTCATCTAGCCAAGCATTTCTCATGATGTACTCTGCATATAAGTTAAATAAGAAGGGTGAAAATATATAGCCTTGATGTATTCCTTTCCCAGTTTGGAACCAGCCTGTTGTTCCATGTCCTATTCTAACTGTTGCTTCTTGACCTGAATATAGGTTTCGCAGGAGGCAGGTAATGTGTGGTACTCCCATCTCTTGAAGACTCTTCCACAGTTTGTTGTGAGCCATACAGTCAAAAGCTTTCATGTAGTCAGTATAGCAGAAGTAGATGTTTTTCTGGAATCCTCTTGCTTTTTCTATGATCCAGTGAATGCTGATCTCTGATTCCTCTGACTTTTCTAAATCCAGTTTGAACATCTGGAAGTTCTCGGTTCATATACTGTTGAAGCCTGGCTTGGAGTATTTCAAGCATTACTTTGCTGGTGTGTGAAATGAATGCAATTGTGTGGTATCTTGAACATTGTATGGCATTGCCTTTCTTACCTGAGGTAGGTATTTTCAGCTAAAGGGAAATTTTTGGAGAACTGAGAGCACTCAGTTATTAGGCATCAATGTTCTCATAAGTGGAAATCAGTCCTGAGGGAGGGTGAGAGGGCACCCACAGAGAATCCACGAGAGTATCTGTTTACAGTCCTGGCAAACATGACCATTAGGCTACCCACAGGATCAAAAATTATGCTAGAGATATTATCATTACTGGTTACTTAAGTGAATGCTATCACAACACCTCTTTTGGCTCAGGACCAAGAAAAATATAATACTTTAACTGTCATATGCAAGGCACTGTTGTCATATTCTCTCATGTGTTGTTAGTCCATTCATTTGTGACAACAGATTTTAATGTCTTCATTTTTAGATAAGAAGATTTAAGCTCATTGAATTGCTCAACTCTCTGTTTCTCTGCACTGCTTACTAAGATAGCTTTCACAACTTGCTCTTCAGAGGGTAGAATAGGCCTGAATTATGACATTTTGTTCAGTGGGTGGCTTTGAAGGAAATGTGAAATTCAAAAATGGGAAGTGCTGGGCAGCCTCTGAGCTTTCAAGGAAGAATGTACCAAAAGACCAAAGAGAGAACTCTCAGAGGGAAGGAAGGATGGTGCAAATAATGTTTTCACTCACTTCAAACTAAGGCAACTCTCTTTAAAAGGACTGGCCTCAGATCAAATAAAAATAAGTTAATGATTATTCAGTAATGTCAGCTGCCCATTCTAGGCTAATACTATGGTGAATGTAAAAAGCCTTTTCTATACTCTATCAATTATCCATTGCTGCCCTTAATGGAAAATGTTTGGATTTGCACTATTTTTAAAGCCAGTAAAGAGGAAGGACAGCCTGATTCTCACTTGGTTTTCATTTGACCCAAATTGTTTGAGTCAGCACATAGCAGTGTAAGTCCAATACCCTAACAGCTAGATCTACACCTACCTTCAAGAAATTTTCTAATTTATGTAGACCGTATTTCCCATTTTTAAATGAGTACAACTTTGATATCCTAGACATGTATGGGATTCACGTAATATTTCACATAGAGAAATCTTTAGTGCACAGAGAGATAGAGCAAAGAGTTTGTTGTGAGTAAGGCTGAAAAGTCCTGGGAGACTTTACCTTGAACAACAAAGCACTTCTGGCAATGTGGTAAGAGCTGAGACTAACTGGCTACAATGGACCCACACAGCAGAGAGTAAAAACGTCAAGTCCCCCAAATCAGGGGAGATTTTCAAAGAGGGTTTAAGAGGAATATATTTAACTAAATATATTTAATATATTTAGGAGAGGCAAGAGCACAAACTAGGAAAACTATTCATGCTCATGCTCAATCACTAAGTCATGTCAAGTCTTTTATGACCCCATGGACTTTTAGCCCACCAGGCTCCTCTGTCCATGAAATTTCCCAAGCAAAAATATAAGAGTGGGTAGCCATTTCCTTCCTCAGAAGATCTTCCTGACCCAGGAACTGAATCCATGTCTCCTGAATTGGCAGGCAGATTCTTTACCAGTGAGCCACTGGAGAAGCCTGTTCAGTTCAGTTCAGTTGCTCAGTCGTGTCCGACTTTTTGCGACCCCGTTAATCACAGCACGCCAGGCCTCCCTGTCCATCACCAACTTCCAGAGTTCACTCAGACTCACGTCCATTGAGTCAGTGATGCCATCTAGCCATCTCATCCTCGGTCGTCCCCTTCTCCTCCTGCCCCCAATCCCTCCCAGCATCAGAGTCTTTTCCAATGAGTCAACTCTTCCCATGAGGTGGCCAAAGTACTGGAGTCTCAGTTTTCGCATCATTCCTTCCAAAGAAATCCCAGGGTTGATCTCTTTCAGAATGGACTGGTTGGATCTCCTTGCAATCCAAGGGACTCTCAAGAGTCTTCTCCAACACCACAGTTCAAAAGCATCAATTCTTCAGGGCTCAGCTTTCTTCACAGTCCAACTCTCACATCCATACATGATCACAGGAAAAACCATAGCCTTAACTTATATGCAGAGTACATCATGAGAAATGCTGGGCTGGAAGAAACACAAGCTGGAATCAAGATTGCTGGGAGAAATATCAATCACCTCAGATATGCAGATGACACCACCCTTATGGCAGAAAGTGAAGAGGAGCTAAAGGGCCTCTTGATGAAGATGAAAGAAGAGAGTGAAAAAAGTTGGCTTAAAGCTCAACATTCAGAAAACGAAGATCATGGCATCTGGTCCCATCACTTCATGGGAAATAGATGGGGAAACAGTGGAAACAGTGTCAGACTTTATTTTTGGGGGCTCCAAAATCACTGCATATGGTGACTGCAGCCATGAAATTAAAAGATGCTTACTCCTTGGAAGAAAAGTTATGACCAACCTAGATATCATATTCAAAAGCAGAGACATTACTTTGCCGACTAAGGTCCGTCTAGTCAAGGCTATGGTTTTGCCTGTGTCATGTATGGATGTGAGAGTTGGACTGTGAAGAAGGCTGAGCGCCGCAGAATTGATGCTTTTGAACTGTGGTGCTGGAGAAGACTCTTGAGAGTCCCTTGGACTGCAAGGAGATCCAACCAGTCCATTCTGAAGGAGATCAACCCTGGGATTTCTTTGGAAGGAATGATGCTAAAGCTGAAACTTCAGTACTTTGGCCACCTCATGGGAAGAGTTGACTCACTGGAAAAGACTCTGATGCTGGGAGGGATTGGGGGCAGGAGGAGAAGGGGACGACCGAGGATGAGATGGCTGGATGGCATCACGGACTCAATGGACGTGAGTCTGAGTGAACTCCGAGAGATGGTGATGAACAGGGGAGGCCTGGCGTGCTGCGATTCATGGGGTCACAAACAGTCAGACACGACTGAGCGACTGAACTGAACTGAACTAACTAGAAGACCTTAGTCGGCAAAGTAATGTTTGCTTTTGAATATGCTATCTAGGTTAATGATAACTTTTCTTCCAAGGAGTAAGTGTCTTTCAATTTCATTGCTACAATCACCATCTGCAGTGATTTTGGAGTCCAAAAAACAAAGTCTGACACTGTTTCCACTGTTTCCCCATCTATTTCCCATGAAGTGATGGGACCAGATGCCATGATCTTCATTTTCTGAATGTTGAGCTTTAAGCCAACTTTTTCACTCTCCTCTTTCACTTTCATCAAGAGGATTTTCAGTTCCTCTTCACTTTCTGCTATAAGGGTGGTGCCTTCTGCATATCTGAGGTTATTGATATTTCTCCCAGCAATCTTGATTCCAGCTTGTGTTTCTTCCAGCCCAGCGTTTCTCAAGATGTTCTCTGCATAGAAGTTAAATAAGCATGGTGACAATATACAGCCTTGACGTACTCCTTTTCCTATTTGGAACCAGTCTGTTGTTCCATGTCCAGTTCTAACTGTTGCTTCCTGACCTGCATAGTGGTTTCTCAAGAGGCAGGTCAAGTGGTCTGGTATTCCCATCTCTTTCAGAATTTTCCACAGTTTATTATGATCCACACAGTTAAAGGCTTTGGCCTACTCAATAAAGCAGAAGTAGATGTTTCTCTGGAATTCTCTTGCTTTTTCCATGATCCAGCGGATGTTGGCAATTTGATCTCTAGTTCCTCTGCCTTTTCTAAAACCAGCTTGAACATCAGGAAGCTCAAGGTTCAAGTATTGCTGAAGGCTGCTACCACAGTCTAAATAAGATTTCATCATGATCTGAACTCAGGAATGGAGAACTGTATGTTCAAAAACCTCACAAGATGGTGTCACACCAGGCCTAGGTTTCTTTCCCATATTTCTAAAATACCCTCCATTTTAAAAATAAAATAATCTCTTTCTTGAGTACTACTAATTATGAACTTTCAAATGCCTATTATATGTTCTCTAAAGGAAAGCTGATTTTGGAGCAAATTAGACAAATAAAATGTTATTCTTATTTTCTACTGAAAATATGTTGTCCTTTTTAAAAATATGTTGTTCTTATTTTCTATGTCAAATCCTGTTTATACATTCTGTCATAATCTCAATTCATAATTTAAAATGCTTTAGTCTCCCATCACACTAACACTGCACAGCAAAATCACTGGTATCATTATTCTTATTTTACAGATGGACTAACTGAGGCTCAGGAAGATTGAGTATATGATTAAATTCACAAAAAGAGTGAAGGCAGGATTTTGAGCCTGACTCTGACTCCAAAAAAGGTGTTCCTTCCACTGCATCAAATTTTCATTTTTTGTTCCTCTTTTCATCAAGCACCTATTACTTTTTTCTAGGTCCTAGTTCCTGTGTTTGTACATTATTTTAAAATGACTTCTCTACATTTAATACCCTAATTCTCATTCTTATTTTCTAATATTTTAAGTACTATAATAGACTGATTTGATAATTTATTTCTATTTCCTTTTCTTCCAAGCCAGCTGACATCATCCTAGTGGGTTTCTATTCTTAAGAGGTCACCTCTACTTGGCTACTCTCTTACTCAAAATATTTATTGGCCACTTCCTATCTATATAGTAAGCTCTCTACCTTGAAATACAATGCCCTTCACAATCCTGTTTCAATCTATTTTTCCAAATATATCTCCCATTGTTCCTAAATACACACAATCCTTGAGCCAAACTGATCTGTTGATGTTAACTCACCACACTGTATCTTAAACTTTCCTATGTCTACAGAGATTCCTGCTTTTGGCTCTCAGGATATGCAGTTTCCTTCATCTGGAAAAGCCATAAACCTAGTTTGTATTGAATTTCTGTGATCCTCCAGGAATGATGCTAGTTTTATGGGTAGTACTTCTAAACTTTAAAGAAAAAAAAAATTGAAAAGTAACCAAAAAGAGAGAGAGAGAGAGAGAGAGAGAGAGAGAGAGAGAGAGAGAGAGAAACAACTCAAATGAAAAATAGGTCAAAGATCTAAACAGACATATCTCCAAAGAAGAAATATAGATGGCCAACAGGCATATGAAAAATGCTCAAAATTGCTAATAATTAGAGAAAGCCAAATAAAAACCTCCATGAGGTACAGAATAGCCATCATCAAAGAATCTACAAATAGCAATACTAGAGACGGTGTGGAGAAAGGGGAACCTTCCTACAGCTGTTGGTGGGAAGGTAAGTTGATGCAGCCATTGTGGGAGACAGTGTTCCTCATGAAACTAAAAGACCAATTGCTGTATGATCCAGCAATCCCACTCCAGGGCATATCTCCAGACAAAACTACAATTCAAAAAGATGAATGCACCTGCAACCCTATGTTCACAGCAACACTATTCACAATAGCCAAAACATGAAAATGACTTAAATGTCCATCAAAAGATGAATGGATAAAGAAGCAGTACATATGTACAATGGAATACTAGTGAAAGTTGCTCAGTCATGTCTGACTCTTTGTGATCCCATGGACTGTGACCTGCCAGGCTCCTCTGTCCATGGAGTTCACCAGGCACTAACACTGGAGTGGGTTGCCATGCCCTCCTCCAGGAGATCTTCTCAACCCAGGGGTGGAACCCAGGGCTCCTACATCGCAGGCAGATTCTTTACTGTCTGGGCCACTAGGAAGCCCAAGAATACTGGAGTGGATAGCATATCCCTTCTCCAGGGTATCTTCCTGACCCAGGAATTGAACCAGGGTATCCTACATTGCAGGTGGATTCTTTACCAGCTGAGCTACCAGGGGAGTCCAATCAAACACTACTCCGTCATCAAAAAAGAATGAAATAATGCCATTTACAGCAATGTGAATGCAACTAGAGGTTATCATACTAAGTTATGTCAGAAAGAGAAAGACAAATACCACGTGGAATCTAAAATATGACACAAATAAACCTGCCTATGAGACAGGCTCACGAACACAGGGAACAGACTGGTGGTTTCCAAGGAGGAGGGAGTTGGAAGAGGGATATGAGTGGGAGGCTGGGGTTAGCAGATCTAAGCTTTTATATATGAAATGAGTTAACAAGGCTCTACTGTATAGCACAGGGAACTCTATTCAATATCCTATGATAGACCATAATAGGAAGAATATTAAAGAATGTATATATATGTATAACTGAATCTTTTACAGAAGAAATTAATACAACATTGTAAATCAACTACACTTCAATTAAAAATACTAAAACTGAAAAAAAAAAGTTGTAAATCTCTCAGTCCTTAAACATTAAGAAGTTTGTAGAAGATGACACAACTACAAAGAGAATGGCATGACTGCCTAGAAATTACATGTTCTTTCATTTTTCTATACTGTGTTCTGAATGTCTTTTATTTAAAATCTTATCTATAATTGAATGGGCAACTAAAATCATAACTTTTTCATATCACATTTCTTATATATAAAAGCATGTAAAAGCCATAGCTCTCTCCTCTGAGCTCCTTAAATCCTATGTGTGGGTGGGTGTGTGTGAGCGTGTGTGCAATTCTTTTGACATTAACCATAAACCTTGTGTACCATAGTGCTTTTTTTTGTATACTTGTAGTATTGCCCTAACTATATTTTACATTCTTCAAGAGTATCATTTTCCAGTTCAGAACTTTGCTAGAAATTTAAGTAGGCTGAATAGGCAGAGAAATCATTTAACAACTTGGCATGGAAAGGACAATTCAGGGAAGATGTAAAATGATTCTTCAGCTAGCACAATGAAAGGTGAGAAGAATGCAGAGTTATCGAAACGGATTCATTCATCTTCCTGTTCCCGTCAAGCAGTCAGTCATGTCCCTCTAACCCATATGTATGTAGAAACCAGAAACTACAACAAACAAGAGTGACAATAAAGGAACAGGGGTTAATGTTGGGAAAGTAATGACTCTGTGACTGTTCTCAGCTTTCACGTGCTTTGGGTGGTACAGGGGAAGGAGGAAATCGCCAGATTAAGATTCATGTTGCATGAGTCATAGAAAGGGGGCCAAAGGTGATACACACAGTGAAGTCCTACAATGGCTCAGTGAGGACTGAATCTTGAAGCAGCATTTACGCAAGGGTTTGTGTGGGTTGAGATGAACGGATTTTGAAGAAGGAGGTGACCCAGGAACTCTTAGTGTTCATAAGCAGACCAAATGTGTAATATCAAAAAGCCACTTGTGGTAATTTAGATAAAAGTGATTAAAATTTAAAGTGTAGTTCTTCAGTTGTATTAATACTAGCCACATTTCAAGTGCTCACTGGCCATATGCAGCTAGGAGATGCTGAATAGGGCTGTGCAGATCCAGAGCGTTTCCATTCACTACAGAAGAGTTCTGACTAAAATACCAAAAACATACAGTATTCTTCCAGCTTTGTTTCCAAAGCCTATAGAGTGTCAGTTAATATCTACAGTAAGCTGGGTATATAATTTAAATTAATTATAATAAGTTCAATTAGTATTTCAAATGTGGCCAGAGTAAAATTTTCTATTTTTCAGAGACTATTACTTTCAAGTTAGGATGGAATTGAAAGTACTCAATATAGTGACATTTGAATTGGGCATTAACAAGTTTTCTAAGTTGAAAAGGACACTGTGCAACAAGAATAGCCCAAGGTTAGAGATGAAAGACATGAAGTCTCACAAAATATGTGGGAAATAGTAAATCATTTTGATTAGGATTTAGAATAAATATAGGAGAGAAATGCAAAATTTAGGAGAAATGTAAAATTTAGAAATTGAGATCAACTAATGTAGGCTTAAAAGTTTGTCTTAAACAATGGATCTTACAAGAGATGTTGCCATTTGCTCCTTGGGAAGATAAATCTTCAGCTCTATGATGCCATATTGAATAAAAATGCAATTAAAGAAAAGAGGAAGTGAGATTCTTTAAGAGATTGCCCTAATAATCAGGAAGAGAGAGGGAACTATGTGCTTGGATAAGGGAGCTAGCAAAGGAAGCCGAAAGGCAGGAAAGGATTTGAAAACACTTTTGCATGCTATCAAATATATAAATATAGGGAGAAAGGAAGAGCCAGAAAAGGCTCAGATTTCAAGTGAGGGGTAAATATAATTATGCTGTTGCTCAAAGATAGTTGAGGGTTCATGAGGAGCTATCTTGAGTTCAGTTTCAAACACTTTCACTTTGAAGTGCTGTGGGGCTGGCCACAGGCTTCCCTGGTGGCTCAGTGGTAAAGAATCCACCTGCCAGTGTAGGAGATGTGGGTTCGATCCCTGGGTAATCCCCTGGAGAAGGAAATGGCAACCCACTCCAGTATTCTTGTCTGGGAAACTCCACTATAGAAGAGCCTGGTGGGGCTACAGTCCATAGGGTTGCAAAGAGTTTGACGCAATTTAGTGACTGAACAAGACTCGCCACAAATTGAAGAGGATGGGGCAGTTCAGGTGGATGTAAACATTTGAGTTTGCAGGGTTCATCTCCTGATCACTGAACCCTAAAAAGAAAATGAGATTGCCTGGAGCAGGAGCAGGGAATTTAAAAGACAGAAACATGAAACAATCTGGCTTAAAAAAAGAGTAACAGAGAAAGAATTTAGTGAAGACAAGGTGTGAAGTCAGAAAAGGATAATAGTCACAGTGTGAAAGGCACAGTGAGAAAGGCTTCAGAGAAATGAGTGGTTAGCAGTCTCCAAATTTGCAAAGAATTTAAGGACAACTCCTAAAAGCTTTCTGGTGATCTGGAGTACATGTATGGCTATTGAGACATCTTTAATAGAGGTGGAGGGTGGCATTGCATGACTGATATAAGGGGTTATTTAGATAAGAGCTGTTAAGTAGGTCACTATTTTATTATTTTTCTTTTTTTCTTGTATCTCCAACACATGTTCCACTCTTGACTGCTATTTCTCTGAGAAATAGAAGCAACCACAAGACACATTTAAACTCTATCACCATCACACCTAACCGTGATCTGCTTCTGTATTTACTTGCTTTTCCTTCTCTCTTGTTCCTGTAAATGAACTGTCGGTTTAATAGAAAGCAACCATCCACTTATGTACTACATCCCATTTCTCTCTACCTACTCAAGGACATCATTTCAATAGTACTGTCCCTTCTCTAGTATGCATATCACATTTTACCACTGTTCTCCACTGTATCTTTCTCATCAGTACATACAAAAGCATCCTCTTTTGATCAACTTCCCCTACCAATTATGATGCTAGTCCTCTCCTCTCCTTTATAAAAAAGCACCAGACAGATTATATGGCGGCATTAAAGGATTTCCTAAAAACACTGCTTATTTATACTAAACAAATTGTTGAAGGCAATGCTTTCACTCACTGTTAAGTATATATTAAACAATATAGTTTAGTATATATTTTTGAGCAGCAGGAGGACATCAGAGCAGAAACTGAGCTTTTGGTGAAAAGATTTTCAAAAAGTCAGAATATTATATCAAAGTCTTGTATTTATAGTTGAACTACACCAATACAAGCTATTAATTGTATATTATACCAAATAAATGGAGAAGGAAATGGCAACCCACTCCAGTATTCTTGCCTGGAAAATCCCATGGTTGGAGGAGCCTGACGGGTTACAGTCCATGGGGTCACAAAGAGTTGGACATGACTAAGTGATTTCACTTTCACCTTCATACCAAATAAAAGTTGTTTTTAGGGGAAAAAAAATGTAATGTGTAATACAGTTTCTAATTTCTCTTCCCAACCCCACATTCCTCCTACCCCCACCACTCTTAACACTGCCTTGAAATCAATATTATCAAGATCAATATTTCTAAATCTTGTACCACCTTCAGATTCAGCAAACAGGTGACTCTTCCCTGGACCCCATGACTTAGAAATTCTTGCCCTGGCCCTTTATACGCTGAGCTTCTCCCCAGTGGAGCAAGGAGCTGAGAGGCCAAGGGAAATGTCCACTTGGCGTCTGTGCTCTTCATCCAGCCCATACTCCAGGGAACCAGAACTGTGTAACTTCCTTTTAGTAGCACTTAAACCCACTTCAGGATCTGCACGGGCCTCTTCTGTGAGTCTGCTGACTCACGAGTAGATCACACCACTGAATTTACTTATCCCTAGGTCAGAGAGATTGCCCAAAGTCAGCTGCTTGTCAGGTGTTAACAGAGCTTGCTTGTGCAAGAGTTCTCACACAGCAAAGCACTGAGTGGATAGTGGGAAGAGAAGGGGGCTAGGATTCTTACACTTCCACATTTCCGTACTGAAAAGAAAGCAAATTGTGCTAAATTTGGACATGTCTTTTGTATCACTATGAAGTTACTTTTTTTTTTTTTTACATAAGAGGGAAGAATTTTTAAGTTTGTAAGCTTGATTTATAACATAAATATTTAGATGTGTAGCATGTATGCTTGGAATGATACTCTGGCCAGGGAAAGGTTAGATGTAGGTCTGACTGGATTCAGTGATTAATTCTCAGTACATTTTTTAACTTGACCAGTCCAGTAGCATGTGACAGAATGAAGCATTCCATTCTCTTAAGACCCTTTCTTTTCTTGGCCTCTAGGAAGATAGTGTATTCTCCAGAGTATCCTCCTTCCATGTTAGCAGAAACTTCTCAGATTTCTTTAAATGAGCTTAGACAGTTCCTGAACCTCTTTTCTCTCTTTCCATATTCCCCTCATTGTTTCATCTACTTTTATAACTTTAAATGTCATTATCTGCTGATGACTCTCAAATTATATTCTAGCCCTCGTGTGATATGTGGAATCTGAAAAAATAAAATAAAATAAAAGATACAAATGAACTTATTTACAAAACAGAAAAACATTCACAGATAGAAAACAAACTTATGGGTAACAAAGGAGATTGCAGTGGCGGAGCAGGGAGGGAGATAAATTAGGAGTTTGGGACTAACATAAACACACCGCTATATGTAAAATAAGAAAACAGCAAGGACCTATTGTATAGCACAGGGAACTAAACTCAGTATCTTCTAATCACCTATAATGGGAAAGAATCTGAACAAGAGTATCTATGTATGTATAACTGAACCACATTGCTATACACTTGAAAATAATACATTATACATTAACTATACGTCAGTTTAAATAAAAGAAAGAAACAACATTCTAGCCAGAATTCTGACACTGAAACTCATATTGGTAGCCTGCTTGAACACTTGATTTGGCTAATAATTTTTCAAGTATATGATATTCAATTGAGCTCTTGATCTTTCTCCCCTAACTGTTATTCCACAGTATTTCTCATCTCAACATGCAGAAACTCCATTCCAACAACTACTCAATTTCTTTCTCTTAAGTACTGCATCTCAATCCCTACCCGTTCTAACCGTAAGATGTATCCAAAAATCTGTCCACGTGTTACCATGGCAACAATCCCGCCTAAATCATGTTGCCTTTCACCTGGATTATTGCAAAATTTTCCTAATTTCTTGAAAACGTTATCCAGAATTCTTGTGTTAACATGTTGGTTCCATCAATTTATTGCACTGCTTAAATCCCGGTCTTGTTTTCCAGGGTCTCACAGGGCTGAGTCCTGAGCTGATTTAGGAGTCCCTCATACATCTGAAGGAGCATCCCCATGCTCACCCATTCTGAGCTCTTCTACTCCTTTCCCTGCACTTATTTTACTCCAGCCACCCTGGTTCCCTGTGATTTTTCAGTCACACTAGGCAAGTGCCTGCCTCAAAGCCTTCACAATTACTATTCCTTTTGCTCAGATTTATCTTTTTCTAGATGTCTGTTTTTCGTTCCTCATTTCTTTGATGTCTTTGCCCAAATGTTACTGAAGTGAACATTCTGCTGTACCATTAAGAGCTCCTTTCATGCCTGATTCACTCATTCTTTCAGCTCCTGGCATTGTGGGCAGATGAGTGCCTCTGCAGGGCAGCGTCCTTGACCAAAAGGACCTGCCTTGTCCAAGGTTGTAACTCCCACCTGAAGGCAGCCCTCATGCAATGACTGGGCAACTTGGGAGTATAAAGATTAATTTCCCTTCTCAAGAACAACTTTGAAGAATCAGTCCAGTTATAGACCTCCAAAGGATCATCTGTGACCCCTATTACAACGGCATTGTGGTTCACCCTTTCCTATGGCCAAGTTCTGCCTCCCTCTTCCATCTAGATTTATCTCCCAAAGGTGTTCCTCACTCCTTTTTAAGCAGATCTGCCTCAGATTCTGTTTCCAGGGAAACTTAATCTGAGAGAATTGATGTCAAGAGTGGTCCCATGAAGCAGACTCTAAATGGGATATTGGAACTAGATTACCGATCCCCAACCTTCAACCTTCAGCCAGCTAAGCAATTAGGGCCCAATTATTGCTGTTAGTTTTATGACCCATTGCATTCGGCTTGCAAAAGCAGGTAAGTTTTTAAAATTTTCACTGGTGCTAATCTGAAATTGGATATCAGTGAAAAATAATATACATGTAAGAAAAATCTCAGTGTTCAGAAGAGTTAATTCAAGAAAAAATTATAAGGACTACAGCAATATGGCTGTTGCTGGGAGCTATCAATTCACTGAAAAAAAAGACAATGGAAGGCCAAGGGTGATTGATCACAAATTTAATGCAAAGCACAAAAGGCAGAGGATAGCCTAAATAGATGAAGGTGGGAAAAGTGATGATCAGGCAGAGGACTTAATTATAAAGTAGAAGAGTTCAACAGAAGATTGACTATTCAACCATGGCAAGATTGTTACACCAAAGTCAAGGTCTTCATGGAAAGAAATGGGACCTGCTGCTGCTGCTGCTAAGTCGCTTCAGTCGTGTCTGACTCTGTGCGACCCCATAGACGGCAGCCCACCAGGCTCCGCCATCCCTGGGATTCTCCAGGCAAGAGCACTGGAGTGGGTTGCCATTTCCTTCTCCAATGCACAAAAGTGAAAAGTGAAAGTGGAGTCGCTCAGTCGTGTGGGACTCTTAGCGGACCCCATGGACTGCAGCCCACCAGGCTCCTCAATAGTAATGCCTAGGTTGATGCATCATAAAATCTTGAATCCTTAGACTCTACTTGGATCCTCTGGGCTGGCAAAAGTATTACATTCTTTCTTTTTAAAAAAGTAGCACCCCCTCTTGCATGAAGACAATGCAGAATTCTTTCTCTTGTAAGATAGCTTTCAGTCTAATGCGAATCTCTACTTACTGCTTCAGGAAACACAGGTAGTAACTATAATCTACTTATGACATAACCTGGCCAAGGAAGTTCTGGACCTGTGAGCAGAAGAAAGAGCCCACATAACAAAAGAGCTCCAGAAGCTAACCAACATGTGCCTGCAGGAGCTATAAGTGTGTGCGTGCACATACACAAATATATTTAGATTTTAAGGGTCCTCAATCAAAGGAAAGTGGAACATAAAATTGGATAAAGGAGAGGTGTCATACAGAAGCCCTCTCCTATGATATAGGATGCCAGTACCCTAGGAGACAGTATCAATATGTTTCATAGGATGGCTCTTAGAAGCCTGGATAAAGTTCTGTCCCACGGCAAATGGTAGAGGAAGGCAACAAAAGGCTCAGAGAATTTGGCAACCTATAAGGGAAAAATAATCAGACTTTAGGAAATGATCAAATAGATTTCCATGTATTGAAATAGTAAGGAATGCACTAGTGGAGGGAACGACTTCAGCATTATTGAGACAGTTCTTTACAGGCAGGGGTTGATGACAGAAAATACAATTATAGACCTGGGCTTCCTCAAAGCAATGGAAATTATAAGACCCCAGAATAAAAGAGACCAGGTGCGAGCATTTAATTATGAAAGTCAACACAGCTGTAATATTATAAAGAGAGTAAAGGTCAGAGTAGCAGCTGGGGGAGCCAGATATGTGTAGACCTATGGAAATAGTTAATAGCTCAGAGCATCCTTAAAACCAAAGTAAATGAACAGGCCTTCTGAGTATTGCTGAATTTAAACAACCCAAAGAATCAAGGATAATCATTAGAAGGATAATGTCATGAGCCCTTATCCTATTTCTAGAACTGAGCTATTTCTCAGAGCCTGATTCCAGTTACTGAGAGATCCTCATGAAGGAGAAGTCTACAGCATCATAAGTATGTGGAATGAAGAGTCACTAAACAGATTCGAGTTGCTTGGGCTTTTCTCTAGTTGTGGAGAGCAGGGGCTACTTTTTAGTTGCAGTGTGCAGGAATCTTATTGAGGGAGCTTTTCTTATTGTCGAGCATGGGCTCTGGGGAGCACAGGCTCAGCGGGTGTGGCTCCTTGTGGGTTGTAAAGCACAGGCTCACAAGTTGTGGCATACAGTCTCAGCTGCTTTGCAGCATGTGGAACCAGGGCTAGAATGCATGTCCTCTGTATTGCTAGGTGGATCCCTATCCACTATACCACCAGCAAAGTCCTTTTTTTTTTTTTAAACACTTGTCACCATCTATAATTCTGTATACTCAAAATATTTAGTGTGTTTATTGTCTGTATGAATCCATCTACACCCTCAGACACTAGAATTTAAGCTCTGTGAGAAAGGCATCTAATTTGATTTACTGCTGAATCGCTCATGCCTGGCACTCACATAACAATTGTTAAATATACCAATTGCTGAATAATTGAATTCCTGCAATTCTAGAGGTAATATTTCACATTTGCAGTCATTTGGGAAAAGGAGAATCATGCATGTCCAAGATGGAACAGGACCCTTCAAATACTGTGTATCTACTGGTCACTCACTATTCTCTAGTGTTTTCAATAAACAAGGGTTTTTGTTTTTTTTCCTATGTACTCTGTTGAGAACCTGCAAACAGAAGAGAAGAACCAGAGGGCATGGTCACTGCAAAATATCCCCACCTAGTTAAAGAGGATGGACAAACTGATTGGCTGCAGATTCCTCTTAGGAATTTCAAAAGTAATGAAGCATCTAACAGGAGGTAGTAGATGTGAATCATAATGGAGAGTGTACAGAAGAATTTCACTCTTAAAGGATGAGAATTATGAGAAAAGTTAGCTATGGAAAAGCAAGATACTCCTAGTGAGGGAAAAATCCTGAGTGAAAGCTAAGTTTGGATACTAGCAAAAATTTTGTGAAATTTGAATAAAATCTGTACTTTAATAATCCTGAGATACATTTGTTTTTTTAAAGACAGACTTTGGGACAGGAAGAGGCCCCTTAGGAAATAATTATCTCCTTTGTCATTTAGGCTTGTAATATTTTTGTTTCCAATAATCATCACTTATATCCTAATCCATAGAAAAATAAAAGATAGAAATTAGAAAAATAAAGATAAAATTAACTTCAATGAATAAAAATACATATTTGCATTACCTCTAAAGACATAAGAGCTGCTTAATCCGGTACTATAAACTTATTGCACCATCTGAATGTGCTAACTTGAAACAGCAACTTTTGCCCTACTCCCTCAAGATAGAAAGACTGCTCTCAAGGAGTCCCTAAAGACATGAACTCTCAAAAGGCAATGCCATACACAGGGCTCCCAGAAGTACATATTTGAGTACCATTAGTAAAGAAGGGATAGTTTGTCTCAAATTTCATGGGAATATACAAAGATAAAGGTCATTGCTAAGGGAGCTAAGACTCAAAACACTTAGGGATCCAAAGCCTACAGTCAACACCTCCTATAAGATATGGAAACAAATTAAAGAATAATACAGATGGCAGCCTGTTTTGACAATTTCCAGAAGAGGCTGAGCCACTGAAGGCACTTATGGAAGTCAGCCACAGGTTACAGTGTCAGTGGATATCCAGTGTGCTGCGTGCTAAGCTGCTTCAGTCGTATCCGACTCTTTATGATCCCATGCACTGGAGCCCACCAGGGTCCTCTGTCCATGGAATTCTCCAGGCAAGAATACTGGAGTGGATTGCCATTTCCCCTTCCAGGGGATCGTCCCAACCCAGGGACTGAACACCCATCTTTATGTCCCCTGCATTGGCAGGAAAGTTCTTTACCTCTAGCACCACCTATAAAGACCCGACTGTATTAGACTCAGTAATACTGGCAAAAGAGACCTCTCCAGAAATGTAGGTTGGACTCTCAATATTAAAAGCAAATGGGAAACAATCCCAGAATATCTCAAGCTAGATGTTAAAACATATATGTAAAACAGCAATTATTCAAATGGTTTAAAGACTAATATGCTAGTCTGAAGATTCAACAGAGAACCTGACCAAAAACAGCAAGAAGGAAAATCCCCCGCATCACTCAAGCTTGTGGTCTATCAGTGACTTTTAAAGCTGAGGACTCGTTTTCTGTATTTTACCTCCTCTACTGCTGCTAAGTCGCTTCAGTCGTGTCCGACTCTGTGCGACCCCATAGACGGCAGCCCACCAGGCTCCCCCGTCCCTGGGATTCTCCAGGCAAGAACACTGGAGTGGGTTGCCATTTCCTTCTCCAGTGCAAGAAAGTGAAAAGTGAAAGTGAAGTCGCTCAGTCATGTCCGACTCTTAGCGACCCCATGGACTGCAGCCTACCAGGCTCCTCTGTCCATGGGCTTTTCCAGGCAAGAGTACTGGAGTGGGGTGCCATTGCCTACCTCCTCAGTTTTCTTTATGGCACAGCCTGTTCCCACAGAAGATATTCCTGATCAGGTTAATACTGTGATTTTTTAAAAAAAGGCAACAATGTTCTTAGAAGTTATTTTGCAATGATTATTTAAAAAGACCACCATTCTCCAATACAATGTCTCTTTCTCTCTCTCTCTGTGTGTATGTATATCTGTGTGTGTGTGTGTGTGTGTGTGTGTGTGTATGTATATGTACAGCAATCTACCTTTTTAGTTGGTCATTATATAAAACTCTAATATGATAGGATACTTTGGCCACCTGATGCAAAGAGCTGACTCATTTGAAAAGACCCTGATGCTGGCATGCCGCTGTTCGTGGGGTCGCAATGAGTCATCATGACTGAGAGACTGAACTGAACTGAACTGGATAGCTTTATGTTTCTTATTTTAAAGAAGGAACACAATTTATGGCCACATAGTTCTTAAACAAAAATATTTAATTTAGTTGCCTTTTCCTGTTGTCATCTTTTATCAATTTTCCCTCACTACAGAGCAAGGTTTAATAATAGGGAGTATGCTGGTGTTATTTTTAAGGCTGATTAAAAAAAAAAAAAGACGTACGTATTGGGCTAACAGTTGTAATCATAGATATGAACACTATTTCAGACTAAAATTGTGCTTCACAGGTGGCACTAGTGGTAAAGAACTCGCCTGCCAGTGCAGGTAGACGTAAGAGACGTAGGTTCGATCCTGGGGTTGGGATGATCCCCTGGAGGAGGGCACGGCGCATGGCGACCCACTCCAGTATTCTTACCTGGAGAATCCCACGGACAGAGGAGCCTGACAGGCTGCAGTCCATAGGGTTGCACAGAGTCGGACATGGCTGATGCAACATAGTACACATACGCAGACTAAAATTGGTCTTTTTGTTGATTTTTTGAGTTACTTTAAAATTTCAAAGGTGTTGAGACAGACCCATCATGACACTGAACCTTGGAAATATTCAACCGTGTTATCACCTCAACAGAGCACACACAGAAAAGGTCCCAGGTCTCTATCAGTGTACTAACAAAAAATAATTTTCGAATATTTCCATTAGTTAGCACTATGTCAAATACAATGGAGGATACCTAAGCTAATAAAATACTGTATTCACTCTAACAGAATTTACTATTTTATTTCCATAATTTTCTTAGGTCCAGAAAAGCACAGTGAGTGAGTGATAAGTGAAGCAACATGGATTAATAGCTGTATTAACAACCACAGCTCATTAGTGAAGCTGAGTGCCAGGCACCCAAGGGAGAGGAATGAGAAGCCTTTCTCTTCTCTCTGGCTCTCCTCAGCTTCCCTCCTCTAAATATAGATACACCTTGAATTTAATGTCAAGATTATTTTAGCTAGTAATGAAAAAAAAAATCACATAACAATCTCATAAAGTTGAAGATAAATCATTCTGAGTCACGCAGCAAAGTAGAATTTTGTAATTGTATACAGTATAGAAAATATACAATTATGCTCCTGGAAGAGTTGGTCGGTTTTCATCAGAAGCCCTTGTAGAAGTCTTAGTAAATTGCATACCCTTTCGAAGCCACAGTATGTCCCCAGCAAAAAATTAGGGAGTATATCTACTTGAATGCAGTTATAGGAAGTACCTTATCTATTCATAATTGCTACGGAACACACAAGAGTCTTCTATATTCAAGGTACTCTATATTCAATTTTGATGTAAAAACAAAAAGGAAAAGATTTTAATGTTTGTGTTCTTTTGCATTGCTGTTAGTGTGGATGGACTCGGTGTTCAAGAGAGAGTATAAATAAACCAGCTGGTGCAAATCTTGTTCCTTTAGGGCAGGCCTTTTGCATTTTAAAAGCAACATCACATGCTTTGCATACCTACCTTTCCACATCTTTATGCTATCATAACATGGCTTGGGCAGATGAAATCCAGAAAGTTTTGACTATGCTTATGTATTGACAGTCTAATATTTTATGTGAAAAAGTAAACAAAGCAGGACTATGTATTGAATTTGGCAGCCTATTTCCTTGTTCTATGAATATGCAAAAATACACCTGTTCAGAGTTTGTCCACGATCCACAAGAACAGCACTAACATGCTGATGGACTGACTGTATTCTAATATTTCCCTGCTAGGCACATCCACAAATCCCAAAATGTACACTGAGAGATTTGCCTGCTGCCACAGGTAGCCAACTCTGCTTAAAAGAAAAACGTCACTTGACTAAGTGCTTTATGCTTCATATAAACAAACAAGCAAGAAAATTGTATAACAGAATCTCTGTCCCCAAACTTGCAGATTGTCAAGAAGGACATGATATCTGTTGGGGTAGTCGAAAGGCATGGAACATATTTAGGTATATTTACTGTTCTTACCTTTCAGGAAAAACCAAATGACCTACTGTTACAAAGACTATTGCTTTTTATCCCCTCAGTACCAGATCAATACAAGCCTTCCAGCACAGCAGCTGCTCCCGAATGGCCCCAGTTAATGCACTGCCTGAAGCAAACACATTCCAGTGTCTACACCAAGCAGACCCTCAGTTGGTGGTGATGGATTGACTTTCTCACAAGCAGTAAAAGCTCAATTTAGAGAAATTGATTCTATGAGACAAAAATAAATAATTTAAGAGCACTGTGTGTTAAATTCTATGTTTGGCAACATAGCAATGTGTATAGATCTAAGAACTATGTGGTTTGTTTTTTTAATGAAAAGGTTTTCTAGTTAGCTGACAGAGACTAAGAGTGTCTCAATCATTTTGAGTTATAATCTAAGCATAGCAAAACTATAAATCTGGGTGATTCAATATAAATATTTTGATAATGATATCATAGTGATTATGAAGAATCTGAAGACTCATATACCTAAAGACACACGTTTGCTCGTTAGTAATTATAACTTTAAATCTTGCAATAAAGATTGCCTATTAGTGATAAACACTGTTGGAATTGCCCATTTCAGATCTTTAGTGTACAGATTTTCATAACTTTCTACATTATTGTATACTATTCTTTAAGGAAGATGAGCAGGTTTGAAGGAGTGCCAGAAGTAACCACTTAATTTGAAAGTATAATGAATTTTCTCTTTAGCTGCCATAGAACTGTGTGGCTTTAGCCTTTGTCAGGTGACAGCATCTCCTTAGTCAAAGCAGAGTCTTAGAAAATGAGGGAATGGGCTGTTGGGTATTTCAGCAGAACACTGCTCTTACATCCTGTGTCCAAACCAGAGCACTAGCTGCGCTCTACATTCCAAAAAGTTTGAGCAAATAAACTGACAAGCATCTAACACTACAAGATGGGAATTGGAATTAGTTCAGAGAGCAAGGAGTCAGCCAAAAGATCAAAAGAATTGGAGAAAAAGCTTCAGGAAGATGCTGAGCGGGATGCAAGAACTGTAAAGTTGCTGCTGTTAGGTAATATCCTTCTTTCCTTTTGCCTTTAAAACCCTGCTATTTTTTTCAACTGTGATGTATTTACTTTTCTCAAACTTTAATTTCAAGGGTATTACCATATAGGAGATTTATTACGAAAATGTGTTTCGAAATCGATTTTATGTGTACTCTGTAAATATTTACTTTTTTGCTTAGGATTTTATTGCGTGTCTTTTATTAAGCAGAGAGACAAATATTTATTAGATGACTCAATTTCTCTATGTCAGTAATCTTTTATTATTAAAAATCTCATGGACATTTATTATTTCATTATACTCTAGTTATTTTCTGAATATCAACTTTTTAATATGGAAGAAATCCTTAATTACATGTTACAAATATTTATGTCATTTTGTTTGGAACTATGTTGTTCGGTATCAACACTAATATGTTATCTAATTACTTATATTGTTAAAACCAATTGGTCAAGTTATTTAGAGAGTAGTAATAAAGAACCTTAAAGGTACTAATAATATTATTCAGGCTTCTGAATACTGTCTGTATAATTGAAAAATATTCCATTTAAATCTTTTTAGGATATTTAAATATTTATTTAGGTCAGGAATTATATCTCTTTTTTTTTTATTCCCTCAAAATTCAGCACACTGTTTAACCACAGCTATGAATTTAATAAATGTTCAATGAACTGAAAGAATGAATATAATTTATATATTATGCATTTTTCTAAATATGTCACAGTCCCTAGAAGATAAATATGATTTTGAAATAAAGACCTATGAAAAGAATATAAAACAAAACTTCAATTTAATCATATTTATATGTTCCTCCTGCTCTTCATTATATACAAAATCACTCCATTTTATTTCAGAATTCTGAATCTTTCACACAACAAATTTTCTCATTTGTGTCTATGTGTTCTTTTACCATGTCTGATTTGCTCCCAGTGGCAAGAGTATCTCAAAAACCAACTATAAGATTCCCACCACTTGCTCTTCCAAGGAAAGGAAATGTTTTCTCTCTTTATGCTCAATTCCTGAGGCCTCACACCCACAGCACTTACAAGTAACTACCAAGAGAGGTTGGTAAGTTAGAAAGATGTAGGGGTCAGCTCTTATATAACCACCAAATGCAACTTCCCTAATGCTCCGGAGTATTCTGAGACTTTGTCAAGAGTGAAAGTAATAAGTGGACACAGAGAAAACAAATAAAAGATGAGAGGTAACACCAAACATCCCAGCAAGTATGTTCTGCGTGCCTGTTGTACTAAGAACCAGGGCACAGGACTAGTGACACAATACACAGAGAATCCCTATGTTTGAATAAAATTTCAAAAGAAGAGATATTTTCAATATACAAATTATTTTTAGATTAAAGTGATGGGCTACATAAAGAGGAAAGGGTAACATTATAGAAGATATACAAAGAACTTTAGTGGTATTATTACATCTTTTAATATCCTAAGACAATCACAATTGCATAAATTCATCTCCAGTGTTACCCATACATTTGGATTCATTTGGTTCCAACAATATGTCACTGAACTTCTCTATCACATCTTATTTACACAGATGAATCAAATTCTCTGTAGCTTTCCCTATTCAGTGATATTTCAAACCCTTGACTAGGTTTTCCCATCTGGACTCTATAGAAGTTCTACATGGTAGTTTAGTCACTAAGTCGTGTCCAACTCTTGTGACCCCATGGACCACAGCCCACCAAGTTCCCCTGTCCATCGGATTTTCTAGGCAATAATACTGGAGTGGAATCTTGCTGAAACAGGGATTGAACCCGGGTCTCCTGCCCTGAAGGCAGATTCTTTACCAGCTGAGCCACCAAGAAAGTCATATGGGTTCTATACCTAATGATGAAGTTGTCAAAGTTCAAAACAATAAAATCTTGTAATAACTCTGATTCAATTCTCATGTTTTGAACTGAAAGCAAATTATCTAACCTATTATCTTTATATTCAATTTGGCCTCATTAATATATAAAAGCATTCAGTAGAACCAAAGTAAACCTTCCCACTCTCAAGTCCCCTCACTAATGAAATCTAATTTCTCTCATCATTGAAACAATGATTCTCATTCATCAGTCTTACCTGAACAACTGTTTTTAAGCAATGAGTCTATGTCCTGTAGGATCAACCAGGAGAGTCTTGGGAGAAATCAGAACTTGAGTCTGATTCTACTTTTATAAAAACAGAAATCTTACATTTATAGAAATCTGAAAAAAACATTTTCAACAGAATTCATTATTTATGTGGATCCTCTTGTTATTCAGTGAATTTTGAGGTGCTTAAATGCAACACAACTTTCCAAGTTAACATATGCTGTGGAGTAGATGTACTATTTGGTATCACTGGACATAAGATTTCACTTAATTTGAAGAGCTATCTATATCAAAGTGCACTTTACAACTAAAGGATCATCTTGAAGACAGACTCTCTTTTATTCTACCTTTCAGACATTCAGTAAAATTATACAAGAGATGCCACATCTGTTTCTATTGCAAAAACCAGCCTTTCAGTAAACACTGGAGATGACATACAGTCCTGGCTTATTTGATAAAACTGCTATCAAGACAATAATGCCATGGAACGTATTGTTTTTTTAATTAGCCTGTAAAGGTGCCCCAGAAAGAGTGTATTTTAGTAAGAAAAAACAAAATACTAATGTATAAGCTGTTCTTTTTGTAGATTTCCTATGTTACTTTATTTTTAATTTTATTTAAATTAAAAAAATCTTAATTTATAGATGTTTGATTACACTTCAATCCCATTCAAAAGAAATACCTGTCTTTTCATTGTGAGATCATTGTGGCTCATGTTTCTATTTTTCCTATATCTCCTTTCTTTATATTTATTATTTCAAATTTTAGTTCAATTAACACATTGCTGCTGCTGCTAAGACGCTTCAGTCGTGTCCGACTCAGGGCGACCCCACAGACGGCAGCCCACCAGGCTCCCCCGCCCCTGGGATTCTCCAGGCAAGAACACTGGAGTGGGTTGCCATTTCCTTCTCCAATGCAGGAAAGTGAAAAATGAAAGGGAAGTCACTCAGTCGTGTCCGACTCTTAGCGACCCCATGGACTGCAGCCCACCAGGCTCTTCTGTCCATGGGGTTTTCCAGGCAAGAGTACTAGAGTGGGGTGCCATTGCCTTCTCCGAATTAACACATTACTTCTTTTTTTACTTTTACAAATTTTCATCACGTGAGCTGGATAGATTCAGAGCTCCAAAGTATAGGGGAAAAAATAGCTTTGTTTTTTCATCATATCTGAAACCTTGCCTCATTCCTTCTACAAAGTTCAGTTAAGATATTGTAATGAGCTTTTAGCCAGTGATTTCCAGCACTGTCATGGACTACTCAATACTGGTGCTCTACTCCTTTAATTCTAAACCCATTTATTCTTGATTTTTCTATGTGCTATCTTGTAAACATTGTATCATTTTTAATGTATATGTGTATATACATTACTTTTATGTAATTATCAAGTAATACAATGTACATATACATATGTATATCCTTTTATGTATATCAAGAGGAAAGAGTACATAAGACTCATGCTATATCAAAGTTCTTACTTGTATTCTGTTTAAATAGGTCTTTTTATTTTTAAAAGCATTTCTATACATGAGTGGGAAAGGACGCAGAAAACGAGGTATTCCTCGGTCACTGGCTAGAGTATAAATTCATCAAGTATAGAAGCTCTATTTTATGTTTCTATTACACCAGTAGAGTCAATGCTTGTCTGTGGATGTGATCACTTACACAGGTCCCCTGGAATAATTATGTTACAATTAAAACTTGCAAAGCATAATTAGAAAAAAAAAAAAGAAACATTTCAGATAACCAGTGATATGAATCTTGTGAACAACATGTAGAAGCGATTCTTGAGTAAAGTTTCCAATTTTTTTAAATTAAAATCATTCTTTGTTATATTAATATATTTTGTTTTAAAATACTTTACAATATTTTATTTTTATAAAGATATCAGTCTTTTGGATGTACAAATATTTTTACTATTTGTACAAATATTGTACAAATGTTTAAAATTGTTTTTCAGTAAAGTGGAAAGAAACAATCTACTTGGAGAGTTTCAAATTGTCTCCAAAGCAACTATTTGCACCATAGCAATCTGAAACCTTCAGAGGAAAAGTCAAATATTTACAGTTATATTTTTTATAACTAATGGCATTTGGCAGCATCAAATAGCTCTCTACAGTGTCCCTTTTCTCTAATGGGCAAAAAGGACAAACAAACATTTTGCATTTATTTGTTTTAAATTAATATATATCTAATAATCAGGACACATTAACAGACTCATAAGTCCCTCACATGAAAGATGTAAACCATTCATTAAGGCATTCCCTATTTAGCCAACTTATGGTATTTGTTAATGAGATTAAATACCCTGTTTTGCTGAGAATAACTCTCATTAACTTAATGCAACAGAACATCTCATTTTATATCACAGAGCATTTTTATATTCATTTGCTATATTCAAACCTTAATTATTGATTTAAGAGCAATACTGTGCTTTTAAAATATTCAGATAAGCAATATGAGTTAACACAATTTATTTATCCTTCCATTAATTAAAAAGGAAAGAGGGTAGTGAAACATTTGATAGTATAAAGTCTCTGTGATAAATTTTATATAAAATATACTTCCAGTTAAGATTTATATTCAAATTCAGAATCCATCTCCTTATTTAACTTTCCTACAAATATATCAGTGTAGAATTCGCCTCTAAGGAAGTGGGATTCAAGCTGAAACTGAAGGTAAAACTCATCAAGATATAAAAATATTGATTTTGTGTATTAGACTCTGATCCTAATAAACTAGAGTCAGTTCAGTCACTTAGTCATGTCTGACTGTTTGCGACCCCATGGACTACAGCACACCAGGCTTCCCTGACCATACTGAATTGTGGAGCTTACTTAAACTCATGTCCATCGAGTCAGTGATGCCATCCAACCACCTCATCCTCTGTTGTCCCCTTCTCTTCCTGCCTTCAATCTTTCCCAGCATCAGGGTCTTTTCCAATAAGTCAGTTCTTCCCATCAGGTGGCCAAAGTATTGGAGTTTCAGCTTCAGCATCAGTCCTTCCAATGAATATTCAGGACTGATTTCCTTTAGGATGGACTGGTTGGATCTTCTGGCAATCCAAGGGACTCTCAAGAGTCTTCTCCAACACCACAGTTCAAATAATCAATTCTTCGGCACTCAGATTTTTTTATAGTCCAACTCTCACATCCATATATGACTACTAGAAAAACCACAGCCTTGACTAGACAGACCTTTGTTTGCAAAGTAATATCTCTGCTTTTTAGTACGCTATCTAGGTTGGTCATGGCTTTTCTTCCAAGGAGCAAGCGTCTTTTAATTTCATGGCTGCAGTCACCATCTGCAGTGATTTTGGAGCTTAAGAAAAGAAAGTCTATCACTGTGTCCATTGTTTTCCCCTCTATTTGCCATGAAGTGATGGGACCAGATGCCATGATCTTATTTTTTTAAGTACTGAGTTCTAAGCCAGATTTTTCACTCTCTTCTTTCACTTTCATTAAGAGGTTCTTCAGTTCTTTTCTTGCTGCCATAAAGGTGGTGTCATCTTGCATATCTGATGTTATTGATATTTTTCCCAGAAATCTTGATTCCAGCTTGTGCTTCATCCAGCCTGGCATTTTGCATGACATACTCTGCACATAAGTTAATTAAACAGGGTGACAATATACAGCCTTGACATACTCTTTTCCCGAATTGGAACCAGTCTGTTGTTCCATGTCCAGTTCTAATTGTTGCTTCTTGACTTGCATACAGATTTCTCAGGAGGCAGGTCAGGTGCTCTGGTATTCCCATTTCTTTAAGAATTGTCCACAGTTTGATGTGATCCACTCAGTCAAAGACTTTGGCATAGACAATAGAGTAGAAGTAGATGTTTTTCTGGAACTCTCTTGCTTTTTCCATAACGTTGGCAATTTGATCTCTGGTTCCTCTACCTTTTCTACATCCAGCTTGAACATCTGGAATATTTCACAGTTCACATACTGTAGAAGCCTGGCATGGGGAAGTTTGAGCCTTGCTTTGCTAAGTGTGTGAGAAGAGTGCAATTGTGTGGTAGTTTGAACATTCTTTAACATTGCCTTTCTTTGGGATTGGAATGAAAACTGACCTTTTCCAGTCCTGTGGCCACTGCTGAGTTTTCCCAATTTGCTGACATATTGAGTGCAGCACTTTCACAGCATCATCTTTTAGGATTTGAAATATTTCAACTGAAATTCCATCACCTCAACTAGCTTTCCTCATAGTGATGCTTCTTAAGGCTCACTTGATTTTGCATTCTGGGATGTTGGGCTCTAGGTGAGTGATCACACCATCATGGTTATCTGGGTCATGAAGATCTTTTTGTATAGTTCTTCTGTGTGTTCTTGCCACTGCTTCTTAATATCTTCTGCTTCTGTGAGGTCCACACCATTTTTGTCCTTTATTGTGCCCATCTTTGCATAAAATGTATAGAGATATACACATATCTCTATATACATATAGAGATGTACATATACATATGTACATATGGATGTACATATACATATATATGTACATCTGTACATATACATATAGAGATATACATATATAGAGAGAATATATACATATATATACATATATCTTGGTATAGAGATTTTCTTGAGATCTCTAGTCTTTCCCATTCTATTGTTTTCCTCTATTTCTTTGCACTGATCACTGAGGAAGGCTTTCTTATCTCTCCTTGCTATTCTTTGGAACTCTGCATTCAGATGGGTATATCTTTCCTTTTCTCCTTTGCCTTTAGCTTCTCTTCTTTTCTCAGCTATTTGAAAGGGCTCCTCAGACAACCATTTTGCCTTTTTGCATTTCTTTTTCTTGGGAATGGTCCTGATCACTGCCTCCTCTATGTCAGTAGTTCTTTATGCACTGTGCCTATCAAATCTAATCTCTTGAATATATTTGTCATTTCCTCAATATAATCATAAGGGATTTGATTTAGGTCACACCTGAATGGTCTAGTGGTTTTCCCTTTCTTTCTTCAAGTTAAGTCTGAATTTGGCAATAAGGAGTTCATGATCTGAGCCACAGTCAGCTCCTGGTCTTGTGTTTGCTGACTGTATAGAGCTTCTCCATCTTTGGCTGCAAAGAATATAATCTATGAGCCATTCCATACAGTACCACCCAAGACGGATGGGTCATGGTGGAGAGTTCTAACAAAACATATTCCACTGAAGAAGGAAATTGCAAACCACTTCAGGATTCTTGCCTTAAAACCCCCATGAACAGTATAAAAGGCAAAATTATATGACACTGAAAGATGAACTCCCCAGGTTAGTAGGTGCCCAATATGCTACTAGAGAACAGTGGAGAAATAACTCCAGAAAGAATGAAGAGACGGAGCCAAAGCAAAAACAACACCCAGTTGTAGATGTGACTGGTGATGGAAATAAAGTCTGATGGTGTAAAGAGCCATGTTGCATAGGAACCTGGACTGTTAGGTCCATGAATCAAGGTAAATTGGAAGTGGTCAAACAGGAGATGGCAAGAGTGAACATCGACATTTTAGGTATCAGTGAACTAAAATGGACTGGAATGGGTGAATTTAACACAGATAACCATTATATCTACTACTGTGGCCAAGAATCCCTTAGAAGAAATGGAGTAGCTCTCATAGTCAACAAAAAGTCCAAAGTTCAGTACATGGATGCATTCTCAAATACAACAGAATGATCTCTATTAGTTTCCAAGGCAAACCATTCAATATCACAGTAATCCAAGTCTTTGCCCCAACCAGTAATGCTGAAGAAGCTGAAGTTGTATGGTTTTATGAAGCCCCACTAAGACTTTCTAGAACACCCCAAAGAGATGTTCTTATCATTATAGGGGACTGGAATGCAAAAGTAGAAAGTCAAGAGATACCTGGAATACCAGGCTAATTTGGCCTTGGAATTCAAAATGAAGCAGGCAAAGGTTAACAGAGTTTTGCCAAAAGAACACACTGGTCATAGCAAACACACTCTTCCAAAAACAAAAGAGAAGATTCTACACATGGATATCACCAGATGGTCAATAAACTAGAACTTAAATGTTTAATTCCTGCCTCAATATTTTATATTCAAATATAATTTTCTACTTAAAATTGTTTTTCTTTTAAGATATCTAGAAATTTCACTTCCTGACCAGCATATGATTCTTTACCATCTCATACTTGTTCACACTTACTGAATTCTATCTTTGATTTCATATTGCTTCCTTTCAAAGTTGACCATTTTACCTGTGTCTCTCCTAAAAGTCTAAAATATTCTCTTTTTTTTAATACTTTATTCTACATTACAATACTGTATTTGTTTTGCCATACATTGACATGAATCAGCCACAGGTGTACACGATCTTCCAATGCCAAAGCCCCCTCCCACCTCCCACCCCATATCATCTCCCTGGATCATCCCGTGCACCAGCCCCAAGCATCCTGTATCCTGTATTGAACATAGACTGGCGCTTCGTTTCTTACATGATAGTATACATGTTTCAATGCCATTCTCCCAAATCATCCCACCCTCTCCCTCTCCCTCAGAGTCCAAAAGTCCGTTCTATACCTCTGTGTCTCTTTTGTTGTCTCACATATCTTTACCCTAATCCTCTCTTAATTGACATTCACAACCTCAAACCTGGATAACTCCTCAAAATTCCCACTTATTATTGTGTTCTAATAACACTACTCCCAACTGATTTCTTCCAAAGTAACACTGTTTAACATCTTTTCAGCCTTTAGTGCTGATCCTGGTCCCATGTAAACACCTAATTTCCTCCGTTCCCAGGTGCTGTAGAATAAAATGATGTATCATTCTCAGTTTCCTGGTTGACAATTTCCTATTTTTAACTTTCAGTTCAGTTCAGCACTTAGTTGTGTCTGACTCTTTGCAACCCCATGGACTGCAGCACGCCAGGCCTCCCTGTCAATCAGTAACTCCCGGACTTTACTCAAAATCATGTCTATTGAGTCGGTGATGCCATCCAACCACCTCGTCCTCTGTTGTCCCCTTCTCCTGCTTTTAATCTTTGCCAGCATCAGGGTCTTTTCCAATGAGTCAAGTTTCTCATCAGGTGGCCAAAGTATTGGAGTTTCAGCTTCAGCATCAGTCCTTCCAATGAATATTCAGGACTGATTTCCTTTAGGATGGACTGGTTGGATCTCCTTGCAGTCCAAGGGACTCTCCAACACCACAGTTCAAGTTTTCTTTATAGTCCAAATGTTTCATCCATACATGATTACTGGAAAAACCATAGCTTTGAATAGATGGACTGTTGTTGGCAAAGTAATGTCTCTGCTTTTTAATATGCTGTCTAGGTTGGTCATAACTTTTCTTCCAAGGAGCAAGTGTCTTTTAACTTCATGGCTGCACTCACCATCTGCAGTGACTTTGAAGCACCCCAAAATAAAGTCTGTCACTGTTTCCACTGTTTCCCCATCTATTTGCCATGAAGTGATAGGACCAGACACCATGATCTTATTTTTTTGCATGTTGAACTTTAAGCCAACTTTTTCACTCTCCTCTTTCATTTTCATCAAGAGGCTCTTTAGTTCTTCATTTTCTGCCATAAGGGTATTGTCATCTGCATATCTGATGTTTTGATGTTTCTTCCAGAAATCTTGATTTCAGCTTGTGCTTCATCCTGCTTGGCAGTTTGCATGATGTATTCTGCATATAAGTTAAATAAGCAGGGTGACAATATACAGCCTTGATGTACTCCTTTCCCGATTTGGAACCAGTCTGTTGTTCCAGGTCCAGTTCTGACTGTTGCTTCTTGACCTGCCTACAGAGTCTCATGAGGCAGGTCAGGTGCTCTGGTACTTCCATCTCTTGAAGTATTTTCCACAGTTGTGATACACACAGTCAAAGGCTTTGGCATAGTCAATAGAGCAGAAGTAGATGATTTTCTAGAACTCATTTGCTTTTTCAATGATCCAACGGATGTTGCCAATTTGATCTCTGGTTCCTCTGCCTTTTCTAAATCCAGCTTAAATATCTGGAATTTCATGGTTCACAACTTGAAGCCTGGCTTAGAGAATTTTGAGCCTTCTTTGCTAGCCTGTGAGATGAGTGCAATTGTTTGGTAGCTTGAGCATTCTTTGGCATTACCTTTCTTTGGGATTGGAATGAAAACTGACCTCTTCCAGTCCTGTGGCCACTGCTGAGTTTTCCAAATTAGCTGGCATATTGAGTGCAGCACTGTAACAGCATCATCTTTTACGACTTGAAAGAGCTCAACTGGAATTCCATCAGCTCCACTAGCGTCGTTCATAGTGATGCTTCCTAAGGCCGACTTAACCTCAGATATCTGGCTCTAGGTGAGTGATCACACCACACTGTGTTCTTGCCACCTCTTCTTAATATCTTCTGCTTCTGTTTGGTTCATGTCATTTCTGTCCTTTATTTTGCCCATATTCACATGAAATGTTCCCTTGTTGTCTCTAATTTTCCTGAAGAAACCTCTAGTGTTTCTCATTCTATTGTTGTCCTGTATTTCTTTGCATGGACCACTGAGGAAGGCTGTCTTATCTCTCCTTGCAATTCTTTGGAACTCTGCATTCAAATGGGAGTTTTTAACCTTATATAGGCTAATAATTATTTTACTTATTTGTAGTTTATTACTAAAGTATTCCAAAAGGCAGCTATTTGTACATTTCCAACATCACTTTCAACTACAATCTCCTCTCCTTCCGCCTCACCCTAGATGACCATCGCTCGTAAGACAGTCGTGAAATATCATCTCTGAAGCTTTCTCCAAAGCATCTCTTCACTAAGCTTTCCTTCATTCTCTTCCACTTTAACTACTTTTAAGGAATTTGTGGTATTCCATTCTCATTTAAGGCTAACTTCAGCCTTTGTGCTATAAATTGTATCCCCTTCTATATTTTAAGAATTGTGCTTTATGAATTATCCTGTTTGTCACTTTCAAACTTCTCTGCTAGCTCCTCCCTCTTGGCAGATAATGATATTTCTTCCCAGTCACCTAGAGATTTTTCTTTGATTCCATAAAGCTCGTTTGATTCACCTTATATAGTTATCTTTTAAAATGTGTTTATACTAAAATACTTCTCAAACTAGTCTATGGTCAAACTAGTGTATAGTCTTCTATTGCTATACTGTTTCCATTGTTTTCAGTTAATTGAGATCTAACTTGTATATTCATTCTCCTCTTTACCAAAAATGACCTCTCACAGATCCCTGATAATCTGCAATTCACAAAGCTGAGACCTCAATAACTGGATTTTTATTAACTCCTGGTACACCACTATACTTTCTAATTTTTTTATATCCCTCTACTCCTCACTTCATTCAAGCTTGCTTCTTTTTCTCCATTTATAAGTAGTTTCACTCACCAAACTTTGCCCTTGCGCCTTTGTGGTTTTCAGTCTGTGCTGTATCAGGGGTCTCACATCAGGACATAGCTATCACTTCCAGAAGAATGCCTCCAACATCCTTTCTTTTGCCCAATTTCTGGATCCGTATTTGTGTCAACTACAAATTAGCAGTTGCCATGGTTACTTGCCATCTCCCTCTGCAAGGATGAAATCATGTGCTGCTATAGCTGCTGATCTTCAACATCCCCTTAAAGAAACAGAAATGAGGCACTCTGTCCTTTAGGAAAAACCGGCAGAACAGGTCTTCACATAGATGGTTTTGGGAGCCAATTTTATAAGCTCAATTCTTATGTTTCCTTGTATCTAGAAAAGCCCTGAAAGCACTAACATCTACTCCTTATGACTAGGTGTAACCTTCATGACACTAGAAGAAAATATTTACAAAAAAATGTGTGCTCGATTGCATGCATGCCTCCTTCTCCAAAATTACATATATAATGACTCTCCCCCTACCTCTTTGGAGCAGTTTCTCAATGCTATTAGAAATGTTATCTTCTAGGCTATAGTCTTCATTTTGCCCCCAAATAAAACTTAACTCAAACTCTCACATCGTACTTTTTTTTAAGTCAACAATTGTTGTTTATCAATAACTTTGGGGCATCTAGCAATCATTCTCCAAGTTTATCTTGCTGTCCATTCATCCTCAAACTTCACCTTTTAATGAGGTCCTTCATTATATTCTTTTCCATTATATTCACTCTAGTATTTCAATCTTCTTTAATTCCTTTCTTTGTAATCATTCTCTATTCATTGTCCAAAGATCGATCTTTGTTACAAAGCTTGGTTCTAGCCTTATCTCTGATAGAATGGGTCTCATGTTTCTCTTTTATTCCACTACTCTGTTATGGTTTTCAATCTACAAGGAAATGCTATGAAATAGTATTTTCATTAAATAGAGAAGAAAATGAGAATTTACTGAGGTAATTCAATTTTTAAGATCACACATTAGTTTACAGGAGAACAAAGGCTTTACTTTTTATCTCTGTCATTTTTAAATTAGTATCCACATTCTAAGTTCTATAATAACAGTGGATATGTCTGCTTTTGTCCTTCACTGATATCCTGGCACAGAAAAGCATGCATGCATAATGCATGAAAGAATGACAGAGTTGGGAACATAAAACATTTCTGTAGGTTGGTTATGGTGACTAAAGCATAGATATACATTTGGCATTTGCAAAGAACTGGGGAAAAATATGTATGTCATATAATAAGGCATTTTTTTAAGTCAGTGAAGCTTTTGATAGATTTTTAGAATTGTAAATGAGAATAATAATACTTGGATTTTTTTGTCTAAGACTATCCAAGCTATGCTATAAGATAAAGACTTTATGCAGGTACTTGAGGTAGGTAGGCCAGTTAGGAAATTGTCACTACTCTGCAAACACTTGATGAGATTGTAAATTAAGGCAGAAATTACAAGTTTGAAAGTGAGATTTGAGGGATCTTATGAGACAAAATAATAAAGCCCGGTGACTTGACTGCCTGTGGCTGTTAAGTCAGAGGAATGATTAAGGGCAGAATAAGGAATAGTGATTAGTTTATTGATCAGTATGTGAAATACAGGACAAAGTTTAGGTTGGGGACAAAACAAAAAGAGTAGTCATTTGAGACATTCAAATTTGTGTTGTTTGGAGAACAACCAAGTGGAGATATCTATTAAACAGATGAACATGTGGGTCCAGAAATCAGGAGGGGTAACTCAAGTGAGAGGTGTTAATTTGATGTATTCAATTCCTGTTCTCTTTTCCCCAGATATACAGTATATAAAGGCCAACTGTATAATTAACCAAGGTCTTAGTTTGAAGAATTCATACGAAATGCATAACTGTTCCCCAACTAAGGAACACTTAGATAAATTCTATCAATCTATCCTTCTATCATCTACATTTCTATCTAAAGCAAACTTGTGTGGGAAATATCACATAATTATATATTTCATTGCCCCCCCTTTTAGCCTAAGAAGTACATTAAAAAGATAAGAAAAGAAAGAAAGAAAGAAAGTGAAGTCGCTCAGTCGTGTTCAACTCTTTGCAACCCCATAGACTGTAGCCTACCAGGTTCCTCTGTCCATGGGATTTTCCAGGCAAGAATACTGGAGTGGGTTGCCATTTCCTTCTCCAGGAGATTTTCCCTATCCAGGGATTGAACCCCAGTTTCCCACATTGTAGGCAGATGCTTTACTGTCTGAGCCACCAGAAGGACACCATCTGAGCCACCAAAAGGATTTTGAAGTTAAAATACTTCCAAGTCGTAGAAGGCATATCTATATCATGTTTGAAATATTATCAACTATTTTAAAACAAGTATAAAACTGGAAGTATTTAAATAAAGTTTCATTAGGAAGGAAAGAGTACATAGCCACAACATTCTCACAAATGAAACGCTTGTTTGGCTGATGACTTTTTACAGTTTCAGAATGCTCATCATTATTACATTATAGAAATAAGAACTTGATATAACACTAGTAATTGAAATATATCTGATACCATATGACTACTAACATAATTCACGACAAGAAACCCCACAAAATTACTTATATTTATGCTACGATATTTATACCACATTGGATCTAATCACCACACAAATACAGAATATTGGACATTATATAATAAACTGTCCTAGACTTTAAAAATGACAGTTATGAAAACAAAATAACAACAGCAGTATAACATGGGAAACAGTCTAAATTAAAAGTTTAAATAGCATAATATACAAAGAAAATGTGTAAGACTTGATTGGATCCTGGATCCAAGAAATATAAAAGGTCTGAAAAACAATTTGGAACAATCAAATAAATATGAATATGGAGTATATTTTATATAACATTTTGGATTTGTATAGATATTCTTAAGCATGAAAATAGTGCTGTGATTTTCTGGGACAATCACCTATTCTTAGGAGATGCATTCTGAAATATTTACAGGTGAAGTGTGTGATTGCTTTCAAGAGGTTCAGCAAAACAAAGTATAAATACAAAGACATATATTTATATATGAAAAATACAAAGGACAAAGTGCTAATAATTGGTTAAGGTGAAGGAATAAAATATAGGTATCTAATGTACTATTTTCTTAAAATTCCATAGTTTATAAGATTATTAAAATTAAAAGTTTGGGGGAAAATAAGTGCACATTGGGATATTTTTCTGATAAAAGAAAATAGATTAATATATCTGCAAATTCATCCATATTATTTTGCAAATGGATTCTTTCAAGTACTTCATGAGCAGATCACTTTAAAATCATAAAAACTTTTAAAGGAAATCCTTCTCAAAAGCTTATTTGATAAACTTAACAATAAAATTTGACAAAAACAGGCCAACTCCTTCATGAATGCAGATCCAAACACTAAACCAAAATATCACCAAACTGATTCCAACAATGTAAAAATGTATATTAAAAGAAAAAAGCCAGAGGTAGGACAGAACTCAAGAATGACCTGTTGAAATACTATTGGAACATTAATATTATTCCCATTATCAGAGGAGAAAGAACATCATGATTACGACAGGAGATGCACACACACGTGCATGAACACACACACACACACTAAACAAACTTCTTTTATACATTCTTGATAACAACTTTTATCACACTAGAAATAGAAGGCAATCCTCATAACAAAATAAAGAGTATGTACAGAAACCTGTAGTAATGGTCATACTTAATGGGGAATATTTAGCATCATTAACTACAGGTAGTGAACAAGGACTTATGGTGATGAATGGACTGACACTTTCCTGTCTTTGACCTTGTCCTCTTCAATGTTTTCATCAGGGATTTGGGTGAAAGTGGATAAGGCAAAATTTCCCACTTAAGTAAAATTCAGAATTTGGAAGGATACAATTTAAGGTAAAGTCAGTATTCCAAGTGATCTAAACTAGCAGAAATGCTTGGCCCAAATGAACAAAATTTAGCAGATATCTTTAATTGAAGTTCAAAATCAGCTATACACATGTAGTATACCCATATAATATGGGAAAATCAGTTTGCTAAGTGATTATGTAAAAAGTAGAAACAAATTAACTGCTAAAAGCTCAATATAGGTTAAAAAATACAGCTACCAAAAAAAAAAAAAAACAGAAGAAGAAGAAAAGAGGTAAACCAATCATAGTGTCTATTAAAAAAAAAGTATTCTATTTAGAAATAAGTACTAGGATTGAGGCAGATCTATTTTGTACCCCTATCTTACTAAACCAGAATATCAGTACCCTTAATAAAATCACTATATCTATGGCAAAATTTTAAGTCAGACAGTATTTCAGAAGAACATCGGCTCTCGTATGGAGTGTGATTCAGAGGGTAAGAAATCTAAAAATCATGTTCCAGAAGGATGAAAGGAGTCGAACATCTTATAATTGAAACATCTCTTGTAAAAGTGGAGAATGCTTCAAATAATACAGAATGTTGAGAACTCATTGTAAGTTAGACTTTGTACCAACTATTTCAATCTACCCATAGATATCAGTAAGTCAATTTTATAAAGGAGGAAACTCTCAGAGATTAAATTCCATCAAGACACCAGATTCAGCAATGAGTACAACCTCACATTTATTCCAAAACATGAGTTTGCTTATTACATTTCACTACCCACTATTAGGCTGTATGATGGGTTGTAACATGGAAGGGACAGAGAAGTTTGTTGTTGCTCAATGAGAAAGAAGAATAGTGAGTGAAATAGAATTGCTTCTAAACAAGAAACAAAGCTAAAAATCTTTTATGTTAATAGTCTACCAAAAGATTACAACCATAAACTGCACACCCAAATGTCTATGAAAGTTCACATCTTCCATATTAATTTTAAAAAGTGATTTAAAATTTATGTCTTGACATCATATTGATACTGACATTACCAGTTAATACTTTAAAAGAAGGCATCATTATAAGATTAGTATTAGGCTGTATATTGTCACCCTGCTTATTTAACTTACATGCAGGGTACATCTTGTGAAATGCTGGGCTGGATGAAGCACAAGCTGGAATCAAGATTGCCAGGAGAAATATCAATAACCTCAGATATACAAATAACACCACCCTTATGGCAGAAAGTGAAGTAGAACTAAAGAACCTCTTGATGAAAGTGAAAGAGGAGAGTGAAAAAGCTGGCTTAAAGCTCAACATTCAAAAACTAAGATCATGGCATCTGGTCCCATCACTTCAGGGCAAATAGATGGAGAAATAATGCAATGACAGACTTGATTTTTGGGTCTCCAAAATCACCACAGATGGTGACTGCAGCTATGAAATTAAAAGATGCCTGCTCCTTGGAAGAAAAGCTATGACCAACCTAGACAACATATTAAAAAGCAGAGATATTATTTTCCGAAGCAAGGTTCATCTAGGCAAAGCTATGGTTTTTCCAATAGTCATGTATGGATGTGAGAGTTGGACTATAAAGAAAGTTGAGTGCTGAGGAATTGATGTTTTTGAACTGTGGTGTTGGAGAAGATTCTTGAGAGTCCCTAGGACTGCAAGGAGATCCAACCAGTCCATTCTGAAGGAGATCAGCCCTGGGTGTTCATTATAGGGACTGATGCTGAAGCTGAAATTCTAACACTTTGGCCACCTGATACAAAAAGCTGACTTATTGGAACAGACCTTATGCTGAGAAAGATTGAAGGCAGGAGGAGAAGGGGACAACAGAGGATGAGATGGTTCGATAGCATCACCAACTCAATGGACATGAGTTTGAGAAAGCTCTGGGAGTTGTTGATGGACAGAGAGACCTGGTATGCTGCAGTCCACGGGGTCGCAAAGAGTTAGACACAACTGAGTGACTGAACTAAACTGAACTGAGAGTATTAGTACGGAAGTGAAATGGCAACCTACTCCAGGGTTCTTGCCTGGAGAATCCCAGGGATGGGGGAGCCTGGTGGGCTGCTGTCTATGGGGTCGCACAGAGTTGGACATGACTGAAGCGACTTAGCAGCAGCAGTAGTAGCAGGAGCTTAATTTCATTGTTTTGAGTTAGGTCTAGGACTTTAGATGAGTATCATAATTTCTACTAGATTCAGTATTCTCATGTATAGAACAGAGAAGGCAATGGCACTCCACTCCAGTACTCTTGCCTGGAAAATCCCATGGATGGAGGAGCCTGGTGGGCTGCAGTCCATGGGGTCGCTAAGAGTCGGACACAACCTTACTTTCACTTTTCACTTTCATGCATTAGAGAAGGAAATGGCAATCCACTCCAGTGTTCTTGATTGGAGAATCCCAGGGATGGGAGAGCCTGGTGGGCTGCCATCTATGGGGTCACACAGAGTCGAACACGACTGAAGTGACTTAGCATGTATAGAAAGAAGATGCCTGCACAGCTGGTTGGGTTCTAAGGTTTCAGTCTTCTGCACAGTTAAGTGATATTAAGAGTACCTACAAAAAGCTTCTGCAGGATTATAAATCAGGGTTTATTTTCATTTTGCCTATTTTAACAAGTTATGAAACGAGTGAGCAGGATTGGAATGTGATTTGGTGAAATTTAGTTACTGGTATAGATCTATAATGGCTTCTCTGGTGGCTCAGACAGTAAAGAACTCGCCTGCAAAGCAGGAGACCTGGGTTCAATCCCTGGGTGGGGAAGATACCCTGGAGAAGGGAATGGCAACCCACTCCAGTATTCTCGCCTGGAGAATCCCATGGACAGGATTTGGTGAGTTATGGGGTCCTAGAGACTCATGGGGTCTCAAAGAGTAGGACACGTCTGTGTCACTAACACTTTCACTTCACACTTCAATTCATAGACATCATGTAGACTTAAAATTTTTTGAATATATTTGCCAAGAAAAATGTGGAATAAAACCTCTAATTTATACTTATTAAGAATAAAACAATTTATGAGTATTAAGTATGAATTAAGTATAAACATGTATTTATTTGAAACATTTTCTCCTTTGAAGAAATAAATAACTTGTTAAAATTCCCTCATTACACTTTGACCCAGATAATAATATTAGTCACCATCACAATTAGGAAGGAACAGATTATTTCAGGATGCCCTTGGCTTGTGTAAACATGCTATTTTGATGTCTATATTTGGCTGTGTAGCATGATCTAATCTTACAAGAATGGAATGATTATTGTGAACTAAGACCTAGAAACATTGTGAGAATGGGACTTAATAATTATTCCTAAAAACTTTGCAGCAGGGAAAATAATAAATTAGATTTTAGACAGATGGGCTTTTCTTCAGGAATTTTCATCTTATTCCTATAATTGCCTATACTGGGTCTTCATATAGAAGCCTGAAGTCCCTACATAGAGCAGGAAATTATTCAGGTAGCTATTTTAAAATCTTTCAAAGGAAAATACTGTTTTCATACAGAATTTCATTAAAGAGTAATGCTGTTTTTCCAAAAGTGATTATTCTGCCTATCGGACACACATCTGAATGATCAGTTATCAACAATCTCTGTGTAATAACATACCCATTAGCATCATAAATAGTTCTGGAAACTTGCCAGATCTTAATTAAATATAGTTGTGATTATTTAAAAAAAAATTTTATGTGTTCAACAGTGGTTCAAATGTATATCTGTCAATGCTACATATGCTGGTACAATTCTGGAAATTTCTTTACACAGATTATTATTCTCAAGACAGATAACTGAAGTTAAATGAAAATTATCTAAATTATTTTCACTTCATTGTAGAAATTATAGATATTATGTAACTGATAGTTAAAGATGAGACATTCTTAATCTCTCAGATTTTCTCAAAACTTTTTCATTCAGTGTTTCCACTCTAGTTGAGGAAAATGCAACATTAAATATTTCTGAATGGATAAGTCCTGGGGTTTCTATTGAGCCAACTGGTTTTCCTCCTATATTCCCAGAACTCTGCAATTTTCCATCTAGCAAAACTGAAAGCATACTTAGAGAAGTAAGATATACTACAACTCTTTTAGTTGTTTAGGATGATGCTGTGATTTCTAATGTCTGCTTCTACTGTTGGAGTTTTTTTCAGAAACTACCAAGAACAGATTTATAATCTTATTGAATAACTTTTCTTTCAAAGCGATGCAGTCTGGAGCAAAATAGCAAGTTATATAAAGCCAGTAAGCCAAGATACTGTGCAAAGCTCATTGATTTACTCTTGTCATCCTCACAAACATAACACTTAGCCAGGGAAAAAAATATAGCCAGTTGTCTTCTGAAAACAAGTGAGGTGATACTTTAATGTGATTTTCACTTTAATATCAAGTTTCTCAGTCTTAGACATGGCAGCCTCTATTAAATGGTTGTGCACTATCTGTGAGTTTTGATGGTTAGATTTAAACTTTATGAAGAAAGATTAGCAAATTTGCTGAGGCTGATTTTGTATTTATCAACTTTGTTGTATCATTTCACACTGAGTGGTGTGGAAAACACTAGCTTTACACCACAAAGCAAAGTATGCTGGAGGTTTATCCAAGAGGAAGAATCTATAAATCATCACCAGCAATAGAATTATTTTATTTACCATAGCTTCACTACTTTGATTCCTCAGTATCCTATAAGCTGGGCAGTTCTTTCAGATAGCTACAGATACATAATTTTCTTGGAAAAACAGAAGAAAATTTTCCTCTGAGTAAGAAAAAGCAATTTTCTGTGAAGTAGAATTAAACTGAGGTATAGCTGTATTTGCTCACCAGAGTTTAAGAAAACATTGAGCCAGGGAGAAATCATTCAATGTGAAGAAACCGATATAAAACACAAGGGCAAAATGTTACTTTTGAAGTACTGTCTGAGTTTAAAGAATGCATTTATTTCATTGAGATTCTACTGTTAAGCACTCTTCTACATGCTTTCGATATGTGAGTGAACAAAAGAGACTGATTCCCTTGCCCTTATGGAATTTACTCTGCAGTGCTTGCAGACAGACAGGAAAATTTAAAAACTATATGTGAATAATGTGTTACTTTGTAGAGTGAGGTAAGTGCTAGGGAAAAAGTGAGGCAAGGAAAGGGCAATAGTGGGTGACAGTGGGTTTAGAAATTTAGATAGTGTAGTCAAGATCCTCTGATTCAATATAGATTCTCATATAATTTGAATAAAATTCTTAGATTCAGGGTTGCCAGAAGTCATGACTTTTGTTCCATAAAATTATACTAGTTATGGTAAAACAAGGCAGTTGATTACCATGCTGGTAAGGGATATGTGTACATCTATTAATCAGGTTTCCTAACTTTGGCTTTTCCCTGGAAATTTAAATTGTGTGAGTAGTGCTGCTTTGAAATTCGTCCAGAGTTAACAGGCACACAGACTTTAAAGATGTCCTATAACTCAATTTCACAATAACATATCAAAGCCTTTGCTTCTCTTAAGGATACAGAAAGGTTAAATATTCACTCGCTGATCTTTTTTATAGGCCCTTCATCAATATTGTATTTCAATATCACATTTTCATTGATAAATGTTAATTATAACCTGAGGAACATTGAGTTTTCCTCAGTTTATTAAAGTTTCATGATTCTATATAAAAACTTTATGAACAGATTTGTATTATTCAGGTTTTATCAACTCTTGATGACCCCCTGCTTTTCTCCCGTTTATAAACCCAGAATTCCCAAATGTCAAGAAGCTGCCTGATACACTGGGGAGGATATGTGGAGAAAAGGGAGCCCTCCTGCACTGCTGGGGGTGACATGAGTTGGTGCAAGAACTATGGAAAATGGCACAGAAGTTCCTCAGAAAGCTAAGAATAGAATTGCCATATGATCTAGCAATCCCATTCTTGGGCATATAGCCAGACAAAACTATAATTTGAAAAGATATATGCACCCTAATGTCCATAGCAGCACTACTCACAATAGCCAAGACATAGAAATAACCTAAGTGTCCATCAACAGATGAAAGGATAAAGAGGATGTGGTGCATATACACAATGGAATACTACTCAGCCCTTAAAAGTGAAATAATGCCATCTGCAGCAACAGAAAAGCAACCAGAGACTCCATCATAAGTGAAGGTAGCCAGAAAGAGAAAGACAAACACCATATGATACCACTTACATGTGGAGTCTAAAATCTGACACAAATGAACCTATCTATGAAATAGAAAGAGACCAGGGACATAGAAAATAGATTGGTGGTTGCCAGGGTAGGGCGGGGTAGGAGAAGGGCGAATTGGGAGTTTTGGATAAGCAGATATAAACTGGTATATATAGAAGGGTAAACAACAAAGTTCTTCTGTATAGCACAGGAAATTATATTTCTTTCATTAAAAGTTTATGTTTTAAAATGTTTAAATGTGAATTTTGTATCGTTTTACATGTTTGCCAACAATACTAAACTATAGCTGTATATTGTATATCATCAGCAAAATAGATGCCCCCAGATAAATGCAGCTGGTTCTCTACGGCATTACTGCCACTCCCTTCCCTTCTCTCAGGAATGTGTAATCCACTGTGAGACATTCATTCCTTTGTTATTGTTATCCCAGCAGCTCTTTAGGTTTGCTTAGTATTATAGGCAGCTTTCTAATTTTAAACATAAAATTCCTATGTAACAAGATAAACATGGTGATGAAAACAAAAGCTCATCCTCAATCAGAATAGGCTTTGAATAGTTCTGGAAAGAAATTATCGTCTTTTTTTTTTCCTTGCTATTTAATCACGTAGGATATAGGAAGACACATTCTGGAGTGATCTAGAGACTAGTAGCTCAGACAGTAAAGCATCCGCCTGCAATGCCGGAGACCCAAGTTTGATCCCCGGGTCGGGAAGATCCCCCAGAGAAGGAAATGGCAACCCACTCCAGTGTCCTTGCCTGGAAAAATCCCATGGAAACAAGAGCCTGGCGGGCTATACAGTCCATGGGATCACAAAGAATTGGACACAACTGAGTGACTAACACACACAGAGACTATATGGAACCATTTACGGGAGAGCTGAAAACTCAGGAGAGAAAAGCATTTGTAAAGTTATATTCAAATGCAATAATACATAGATATGTCATCGCCAACTCAATGGACATGAGTTTGACAAAACTCTGGGAGCTGGTGATGGACAGGGAGGCCTAGTGTGCTACAGTCCATGGGGTTGCAAAGAGTTGGACATGACTGAGTGACTGAACTGAATTGAACTGATGTTTTCCTGACGGTATACACTTCTTGATTTACAAAACACATTCTACCTTGGAGCCAGAACTATATCTGACTCTAGTATCAAAATAGAGGGGTTGCTACTATCTTAGAAAGTAGACAGCCAATAATACCTTTCAAGTCCTGATTGATTACTCTCCTTCTTTACATAAGATGGTGGTATGTAAAAGATTAACCCACAAGAAAGAGTCACAGGTTTTAATATCTATACGAACTTGGTTTATCAGTTGATAACACTCCCATATTTCTATTGCAGGAGCAGGAGAATCTGGAAAAAGTACCATTGTGAAACAAATGAAGTAGGTGCCCACTATTTTAAATATTTACTGTTTGATGTCTGTCCATGTGGGCTTCCCTTGTGGCTCAGCTGGTAAAGAATCCACCTGCAACACGGGAGACCATGTATTTGACTATGACTTAAATAAGTACTTTTGGAAAAACTAATTGATAGTCTCTAAACCACAGAGAGTGTCAGAACTGTCACATTTCCTGTGCAAATATTCCTCCAATCCTTTATCTGTAAGCATAACAGATGAGTAATATTATAATTTCCATTTTTCTTTCAAATTTTGCCTCTCAACAAGATGACTACTAAAAGCAATTACGTTTTAAATATATTAATATAGGTATGATTCAGGGTCTTAATATCATGAGCATAAGCCATAAACATTTCAAAATATGTCAGTGATCCATTTGAAATTAGGAGGAAACAATATTTTTAACTTAATTGGCGTGGGAATGAAATGCATATTTAAAGTTATTATCATCATGGATTTCAATTTGTTTTTGTGTTTTTTTCTTTTTCTCTTTACAATAAAATAAATAGACCTGAATTCTGAGTTAGGATATTATGAGCACAAAAATTCTATAATTTAAGAATGCACTATCTAAATGAGTAAATGAAATACTAAGGAGAGATGAATATGTGAAATCTTATGACTATGTCACTGCTGGAGAATTTCAAAGGACCATCATTGCTATAGGAGAAGAATATGATCATTTTTTGGAACTTATTTTTTACTATGCTTGAGGATCTTTTTCTTTGGAATGTATCCTGGAGACATAATGATCCCAACTAATGATGAAATTGTCTGTTTGAAGTCTGATGTTGTTTGGTCACTATACCCAACTCTCGAGACCCCATGGTCTGTAGACCACCAGCCTCCTCTGTCCATGGGATTTTCCAGGCAAGAATACTGGAGTGGGCTGCCATGCCCTTCTCCAGGGGATATTCCCAACCCAGGGATCAAACCTGGGTTCCCCACATTGGCAGGTGGATTCTTTACCTCTGAGCCACCAGGGGAGCCCACACTTTGAGCTAGGGAAGCATATAGTATCTGCGTCTATATTCTACAGATAGGTCTAAATCAGAATAAACAACATTAAACTTATCTTCCCATGTGTCCTGTAGTCCCCTGCAATGAGTTATAGCAACAGCAGCTTCTACAGAAATAAATCTATGTGTAGTTATGGTGACCCCTCACTCTCTCAACCAAGTTATGCAACATCTACACAAGTTATGTCTCCAAACATGTCACTTAACCCTACTGTCACTGCTTCAGTTCAAAACCTCAGCATTGCTAACCTGGATTACAGTGGCATCATGCTGTATCGTTTCTACTTCTCCTCTTCTTTCCAGTGTGTTAGCCACACTGCCACCAGCTATCTCTTTCATGAATTGAACTCTTCACCTATATTAACAAGATCAAACTCTTAAACACTTCAGAATCCAACTCTTGCCTATCTCTTCATCCTAATATCCCATAATCCCTCCCCCTCCTTTCTGCCTCAGATATGCTGAATTTACACAGTGCTATGGACTAGCATACCATGGGTGGCAATATAGCTAGTGGCTAAGATCACAGGCTCTGAAATCAGGCTGTGTGTGTTGACCCGCTGTACCATCCATTAATGGAATAAGTCAGAGACAGCATCTTTATGTATTTGCCTTTGTTTCTCCCTTTAAATGTAGGTGATAACTTTTATCAATACCTACTTTAAGTCAGGACTTATTGCAAGAAACAAAAGGACGCATAAGCACTTAAAACAACGTTTGGCACATACTGAAAGCTTGATAATTGTAAACATCTATTTGGTCACACTGATTCTTTTGCTCAAAGTGTTCTTTTTCCTTTTGACTCTCTGGAAATAACCATTTATCCCTGGAAAATTAACTGATCATCCCTGCTGATGATCCTCCCTGATCCCTTACTACCTCTCCCAGTTGGGTTGATCACTTTTTCTAGTTCATTCCACCTGCCAGTATTTTTGCTATACATTATCATACTGTACAAAAATAGGATACCTTCCTATAATCTAGTACTCTCCAATAGCACATTCTGTGATGTCAGGAATACTATTACATCTGTGCTCTCCATATGTGGCTAATGTGATTAAGGAGCTAACTTTTAAATTTTATTTAATTTTAATTACCATGTGTGGCTACTGTATGGGACAATAGAGCACTGGTCTATGTTTTTAGGGAGGAAAGACTTTTATACTTCATTTATTCTCTTCAGTGTTTGAAATACGTTGCCAAAAATGCCTAGTAAATGCTTATTAATTTGAGCAGATCTAGGAATGAACTTGCAGATGGAGAGTTCTATCTCACAGTAATTGCAGTAATTGCAGCCCCTAGAAAAGCAGTATTGCTCAAGTCCCACTACAGCTGGATTTTGTTAACTTTGCTGTTAATTTGCTTGGTGACAGGTATTTCTTATCCCATGAAAAAAAGGACAGAGATAAGAACTTGTTCCGGGAAGAAAACCTAAATGCCCCCAGGTTTATTTATAATTGCCATTTAAATTTAATAATTAAAGTAATATTCTAATTTTAATTTTTGATAGAGAACTGGGATTTCTTTCCTGAACTTATTCTTAATGTATCCATAAAAACATTTTACTGTTTTTTCTCTATAGTCTTTAATTGACTATCTTATTCACCTAAATTAATTAATACAGTAGGACAGATATGGCCATGTTGAAGTATTGAATATAAATACAGCCAGTATTGGCAATCAAATATTAAAAACAATAAATAACAGATATAGGTATTGCCTTTCCTCTTTTCACTTAGAGTATTTGCATTTGAAGGTTTTAATGTCTTTGGAGGCATTTGTGTGTTTTTACTCCCTATACTAAAGCCTCTGTTTGTATGGATTCAACACAAATCCCTAGTAATCTCTCATCTAAATGATGCCTAATGAACATGCAGTTCATTTTAAAAGCAATTTAAAAACAAAAAACAAGAATATATTATGCAATAGAAATGTAATAAAGTGATTAGCATACACAAAGACCCTTTTAATAGGTGTGTATTCCAACACTAGTAATAAAATTGAGTTCTGATTGAATGAGTGGAAGGGAAAGAAGAGTTCAGCCAAGTTAAATGTCTAGGCATTTCAACTTTGAGAACTCAGTGGCACGTACACACATGGAACAGTGACAAGGGATTGAACAGAAGGTAATTACCACCATTTAAAAGGATGCCTTTGTTACTGTTATAAATAGAAAGCAGGCACTCCTATTTTTCCTGTGTGTCTTAAGTGATAGGAAAAGATGTGGATGCTATAGTAAATTACTTCATTTCCTCTAGACATCATGTTATAAACCTAAAAAACGTTTCAGAACTCTGTGTTTATCTTTGTCCCAGGAATCCGGACTATCTTTCTCTCAGAAAGAAAAAATCTTGCTCAGTAAAAAGTTCATGATTTACCCATTTAAAATTGTAGTTTATCTAGAGCAAATCATTAAGTCCTCTTTGTATTTAGCTTAGGAGCTCAGAAAGAAAATACTACATTAAACCCCAATGAAAATAAAAACTCAAAGCCACAAAAGTGTTCCCATTAATCATATGCATGGATAACATTCTTCTGTTTTCAACAAAAATGTATACTATAATTTTATGCAAGCAAATTATTATTGATGTGTTTAAGATTAGAAAAAAATCAACTATTCAACTGACAAAAGCTTTTCATGTTTAAATTATAGGATCATCCATAAGAACGGTTACAGTGAGCAAGAATGCATGGAGTTCAAAGCAGTAATTTACAGTAATACATTGCAATCCATCCTAGCTATTGTGAAAGCCATGGCAACCCTGGAGATTGATTATGTAAATCCTAGAAGTGCAGTAAGTATGCAGATAATGACAGCTGTAGTAGAGTCTGAACCATAAAACAGTGGGACCTAATAGATCTGTAGTATTAATCTACACCAAAAATTAAGAATATAAAACATCAGTTTGAAAGTATTAATTCTGTTTAGTGTAAGATTTCCTATTTTCCTTTAAATGGAACTTTCCTTTTGACTGTGTGTTCTCATCTTACTCAACAATAACTGTTTTCCTAGGACTTAATCAGCCACCAGGAAAGCCCAGTATCAAATAATACACTATATCAAATATAAATACTTCTATTTGCTAAATACAAGAGTCTAGTCCATGAAACCAAACTGTAATATTTCTATATTAAGAATAATTATGAGCCATTTCATGGAGATTTTATTTTTAATAACAATACTACAACTATCAATAATGTTCAATGATAATTACAAAAACTATGTGGCATAAAGAAATTATTATTTTATAAAGTTAATTTTTAAAAAAAATTCAAAATTGTATGAGAAAATGTTTGCATAATAAGTATACTCAGTCATTATTTGTTTACAAGGTAGCAGATAGTTTCATTTGCCTTTTTAAATTTTATAATATATAAGAATTTATGTTTAAAATGCATAAAAATTTTACCTACTCAAAAACAATTTATGCGCCAACATATAAAACTATTTTAGTTAGCACATGAAACCTATAGTATTATGCAAAGAACGGTAGTTAATCATATCCTGAAACAGATCGTATACAATCTATAGGAAGAACTCACCCATTTCCCTTTATCCTCTCTGGGAGCAGCTGATTGCCTCTGGATGATGTCAACTAAACAGTTCTCAGTGTAATTTTTAGGTACCTTGTTATACTAACAAGTGGCTAGCTAGTAAAGAATCTGCCTGTAATGTGGGAGACCTGAGTTCGATTCCTGGGTTGGGAAAATCCCGAGGAGAAGGGAAAGGCTACTCAGCCCAGTGTTGTGGCCTGGAAAATTCCATGGTTTGTATAGTCCATGGGGTAGCAAAGAGTCAGATACAATTGAACGAATTTCACTTTCACATACTAACAATGAATATAGAGAGGAATGATACAGTAGGTATAGAGAAGACAGAGATACTTGGGCTCTCCCCTCCTCTGGAGAAGTTTAAGGTTAAACCATGTAAATGACTTCTGGCAATCATTAGGATGAAAAGAAAAATACCTCTTTCATGTCCCTAAATCCCCTTTGGTCCAGCAGAGAGCAGAGAAATGCTCTGCATGTCCTTGGGGCAGACTGTAAAGCAGAGTCAGGATTTCTGCTGGCTGTTCCTTCCATTTTTAGCTTCCCCACAACTTGGCTCCACTAAGTTAAAGATAACGTTTCTCTAGGTTACAGTTTTCCTCACATGTGAAGGGCGAACTTGAAGGAGCTGAATGCTAATATCCTTTTGGTTTTTATTGTTCTGTGATGTAGTGTTCATTTATAGTTCAGTTACTACTCAGACCCTGGCTTTTCTAAGAACCTAGGATTTTAAACTGACTATTAAGACACAACTTGAAATAATCCCTTATTAAAAAAAAAAAAAAAAAAACAATAAGGGCCAAAGAGGATTAGCAATTTGGCCTGCATTAAATAACTAGAGTTTAGGGCAAAACTCAATTCTCCTGGCTTCTGTTATAGTGCTTTTCCCTGCGCAAGGAGTTTTGTAAAAATATTTTTAAGAATTAGGACTATTTCTTTTATTTCTTTTGAACAATAACAGTTCTTAGAACAGGTGTTCCTTCTACATTCCTCTGAGAACGATTTAGCAAGTTCGCATGTGTAATATTCCATATATTTGTGTCACAACCCTGCCTACTGATACTTAGTTAATTGTATTTTTGCTTCACGAAGCCCAATGTTTGCAAACCAGATAGCGGTCATCACTAAAGACCTGGAATGTGTTGGTTAAAACTCTTAATGATCTGGCATGAAGGTGGAGTGAAAACAGACTCTGTACATTGCTGCCATTATGCTAACTACAAAATAAAAAGAAATGTCATTTATTCAAACTGTACATTAAATGGTGTAAATAGAGTAACTTAAGCAGCACTAAACGACTGACCTAACTTCTCAGGAGTAGCTATGTCCTCAAGTATCCAGCGTCACAGTTGTCAGGTACTACATAGCTCATACTTTTATTTCAGTTAATGTAGATTATAGCGATTTCAATCACATTCTTCTTCAGTATTTGACTTTGAGATTAATATACTCTCTATCTGACTCAGACTATTTATTTGACAGATTAATTGCTAAGCACTTAAGTGTGGCTTTCACAGTTCTGGTGTCCCATGACTCTCAATTTAGCTTCCAACTTATATATACAATATATATATTTTTACACAATCATTTATTCCTCACCACACAGATTGCCATTCAAAGAGAGAAATATTTCTAACAGAAAATATACATGAGCTTTACTAGAAACTGGTTCTGCAACTTTGGACAAGACACTTAAGTTTCAGGTTTTTCATCCACAAAGTGTTAGCTTTCGTCATCAAATTACAATGACTATTACAAGAGGAAGCAAAAATAATAAATCCATGCAAACTCTAATTATGAAAGAATATAAGCTCCCAGTATTAGATATTATTACTTTCTAATAATCACAGTGAATATAGGCTCGTTAACATTTATGTATTGAAGTATACATCCAATATCATTTGAAAAGTTGTTTTTCACTAAACTATTATTTATTTGGCAGACAACTAACTGGACACTAGAAATATACTGAAGAATCAGCCATAAATGAGATGGAAATAGTATTTGCCCACTAGAGAAGAAAAAGTGGTGTTGAACAAGTAGTTATAAAGCATCAGCTCTTTCAAAAGCTTTTAAAGATGGTAAAGTTGAAGAAACAAAATGGAATAAAGGCATTTACTTATTCTCTCTCAATATTACCATATTCTATTTTAGAAATCTAAAACAGTCTCTAGACTGACTAAAAGAATGCTGAAAATTGCAACACACATTGTGGGTGTTGTGACCATCTTTGACAAAGCACCTTATGAAGTGAATCCTATAATCTGAAGTAAAGAACACGGATTACTCAAGATGGTCTATGCTAAAAGTTTTATAATCAAATAAGTTTGGGATACATATGCACTATAACAAGTTTTAGGAAATTCACAAACAATATTTGTAAGCAAAGCTTCTGAAAATCCTGTAATTAAAACTTGGCATTTTAAACCCAACATTTCTGCAAATTATTAGGCTATGATATCTTTTCCTTCCCTGATGTATTTTTTCCATAATCTTTCAAAATATGATTCTAGGGTTCAGAGTGAGTTATACACGGTTCTAGGTTCATCTGAGGTTCCTAATATTGATGAAGAAAGTCTGGAAAATTTATTGAGGAAACATATTTCACTTTCTATGCAACATAGTTCTAGAGCTACCCAACGTAAAGAAAATGAGTTATTCTAGAACCACCATAATTCCCAAACTTTTCCAAATTCGTGATAGGGAAATAAAATTTATTTAGGATGCCACTCAAACCTTCAGTGAATTATTAATATTTGGAAAATGATTAAACATCCCTTAAATTTATCTAGATCAGATTTGAGCTAATTAGTATATTTATTTTATTGATTCATTCATTCAACAATATTGCAAGGATATATACTATGTGTTAGGTTCTGTTCTTGGTTTTAAGGATGTAAAAACAAAAAAATAAAATTTCTGCCTATATATACTTATAATCTAACATAAAATATGTAAAGAATTGTGGTAGTACTACAGGTAGTAGTAAGTATACTAGGAAGAAAAATCAAGACAGTTAAGGGGAGAAAGTGTAAGAATGGAAGAAGGGGTGTTAAGGAAGCCATCCTGAGGTGGCGGTATACTCAGAGAGTCTGAATTAAGTAGGTAGTGAGTCACAGGAAAGGCATGAAGAGACCAGCCATTCTCAAAGCTTGGAAATGGGGGCTTGGTGAGTTCAAGGAATAGTAAGGAGTCCAGTGGGTCTTGAGGGAAGAGAGACAAAAGCACAGGGTTGTAGTGGGGTGAGGGGGAGAGAGGAAATAAAATTAGAAAGGAGGACGTGGCTAAAAACATAGAACCACAGTAAGGAATTTGGAATTTTGTATTGAGTTTGATGGGATTAAGATAATCGATAGGAGTTAAATGTTCAATCCACTTGACTCATATAATTTCTCATATAGCTGCTAATTTTGGTGTGATGTATTTCAAAAATTCAAATTTCATTGGTGGGCCCAATCCCCTAAACTTGATAATTAAAGACACCAAATTTATATGTATGTTAAGTCACTTCAGTCACGTCCAACCCTTTGCAGCCCTGTGGACTATAGTCCCCAGGCTCCTCTGTCCATGGGATTCTCCAGGCAAGAATACTGGAGTGGATTGCCATGCCCTCCTCCAGGGGATCTTCACAATTCAGGGAATGAGCATCTGCTGCACTGCCAGGCGGGTTCTTTACCACTAGCGCCACCTAGAAAGCTCCTTAATTACCATAACTGTAGAAAAACTTCAAGAATTGAATTGCAGTATGTCTAATAAGATATTATTTATGGCTTAAAAAAATATGTTGCAAGGAATTCTCAACTCAGCACTGCACATTTGAATGACCTGGGAGATTTTTAAACCTACCTTTGCAGACTCTGATACCCAGAAATTCAGATTCATTTTATTTGAGTTGGGGGTTCTGGTATCAATTTTTTTTTAAGTGCCCCACATGGAAACAATGTGGAGTCTGGTATGAAAATCACCACCGTCAACTTGACCTCTGCATGCAGCTTTAGTCATGTCCGACTCTTTGCAACCCCGTAGACTGTACCCTGCCAGGCTTCTCTGTCCATGGTATTCTTCAGGAAAGAATACTGGAGTGGGTTGCCATACCCTTCTCCAGGGGATCTTCATGACTCAGGGCTCGAACCCTCCTCTCTTGCGTCTGCCTCACTGGCAGGCAGGTTCTTTACCAGGAGCTCCACCTGGGAAGCCCCACACTAAAATATAAAAGATCTCCAAAGACAAAAACCAAATTGATTGGGTGTTTTGCCGGGAGCTCATAGTAAATGATGACCAAGAGGACTTTCTGACATTTAAATGTTCAAGTTGAGACTGTATTCATGACACCTCTACAAATAAAGAATATTTAAATTAACAAATGGTATATATTTAAAAGAATGAAAGAGGACATAACGGCTTGGTTTGTAAAGCTTATAAGGGATGTGATTTTTTTTTCCCCTTTAAGGACAATGTTGTTTAAGCAACTATTTCATTGCATCATTTGTCCTAAATGGCACTTTAATGTGGAAAAAGGCAAATAGAATGATGCCAGCAAAAGTGACTGGTCATATTTCACTAATTGCAATTTCCTGTCATATCCAACTAATCTGGAGGAAGGGTTTTAAAGTTCATCTTGTGTTGACACAATAAAACGACAGGTCAAAGCCTTTGGTTCGGGCCAGTTAAAATTTGTGGCCTAACGGTCATCTAATCAGTTTGGCTTAGCAGTAAAATTAGATTGTGAAGAAAGATAAAATGAAGTTTTTAGTCTTAACAGAGTCTTTCTTTAACAGTGTTACAGACACCTTTGTTTTTATACAAAGAGTAGATTTTTAGTAAAATGGTGACACAAGCCTATCATCAATTTCAAGTAATAAATTGAGTTGTATCAGAAAGGCATCAGGATCTTGTTGGACATATTTCACTAGTAGCCACCTAATTTTTGCAGAAAATATGTTTAGGCTTGACTTTTTTCTGATACTTACATCTTTGTTGATTTGGCAAATTTACCTCCAAGTTTTAGTTTCCTCATTTGTAAGATAGAGAAAATATAGTGTCTATGTCACTCTTGTTGTAAGGATTGTGTGAGATATCACATGTGCTAAATGTCATGTGAGTTGTTATGAAAATATGCACGAAAAAGAGTCAGCAAAAAGAATATGGGCTTTGGAATCTGACAACCAAGATTTGAGCCTAGATTTCTCCATTTGTCTGGTCTAGCATCATGGCCAATAATTGAATTATTCTGAAACCCACATTCTTAATGAAATTTTTTTAGTCATCAACCAGTTTAGATCATTAGTGTAAGTAAGCTGTGGACTGTGTTATTTACTCAGACTTCCTTTGCCCTTGTCACCTCCAAATATCCCATCAGGAATAACACAATACTTGGTTTTCTTTTCTCCTTTTCCTCTTTCTTTTCTTTCCTTTACTTTCTTCCCTTCTTTTCTCTTCCTAATGAAATCTCACCTCTACCCTATTAATTTGCCCTAAAATCATGCTCATGACAACACCTACACTGATGTTCAAAAACTTTATGTGGATCAAAATGTTTACCATTGGAATTTTTATGATTACAAAGAGGTATGTGATGGTAAATAATGACAATATATTTCTAAACTATAATTTTAGAGTACTAAGTTTTGATTTCCATTTGTACTCTAATTCTTACTTGGTATTTTTATTTCCTGGAAAATATATGGCTATGATCAAAGGAATACAATGTGCTCAATTAGATTAGACTTGTTGCTCTTTGATACTAGCATTCTGGTTCTCTAGAAGCTCAGTGGACTTACACCAAAACACTGTTATCCCTTTTTCCATCATGTTTAGAAGTTAGTGATAAATACCAAATATCTTTATTTCATCATGTAATATTTCACAGTTTTTGCAGTGAAGGACTTTTGTGGACATAAGCCAGAAATTTCATTATAAGATACTTGTGTTCTATTAACCTAAAGATACAGTGGGCTTCCCTTGTGGCTCAGCTGGTAAAGAATCTGCCTGCAGTGCGAGAGACCTGGGTTTGATCCCTGGGTTGGGAAGATCCCTGGAGAAGGAAAAGGCTATCCAATACAGTATTCTGTCCTGGAGAACTCCATGGACTGTACCAGTCCATGGGGTGCCAAAGAATCCAACATGACTGAGCTACTTTCACTGCACTTCACGTCATAGTGAATAGACTTTCAGTGAAATTACTGCTACAGTAAAAATCACCAAATTGAAATGATCTTTTGGAAAACAAAAGAATTTGTGAGTTTAAGTAACAACACATTTTTATCCTTCTGACACAAACAATGCTGCAGGAAGACCAGCGACAGCTTTTTGTGATGGCAAATACCCTGGAAGATGGCAGCATGACACCTGAACTGGCTGAGGTAATAAAACGACTGTGGAGAGATCCAGGAATTCAGGCCTGCTTTGAAAGGGCATCTGAATATCAGCTCAATGACTCAGCAGCATAGTAAGTAAATGCATTTTAAAAGGAACTTTGGCTGAAACATTTACATTTTAAAATTGTAACTCTGTATACTCTGCATTTGTAATCACCAATGACAAAAGTAAATAGTTTTACATTTTTATCATGCTAAAATAACAAGTAAATGAAAGGAAAGAAAAAGAGCAAGATTATATACATAAGCTGTAAAAAGCATAACCATGGAAGAATTTTAAATAACTAATTTTGAAACTATTAATATATGTCTGAAAACCTATATATGCTGTAAATATTTTCTCCCAATTAGAAAAATTTAATCATTATGTGGGCTTCTCAGGTGGCTCAGTGATGAAGAATCTGCCTGTCAAGCAGGAAATGCGGGTTTCATATTTGGGTCAGGAATGTCCCTTGGAGGAGGAAATGGCAACTCCCTCCAGGATTCTTGCCTGTAAAATCCCATGGACAGGAGCATGGCTAAAGTCCATGAGGTTGCCAAGGGTCAGACATGACTTAGTAACTGAGCACACATGTGCACTCATGCACAAACACACACATAATCATTATGCACCAAGCTCAGTTCAGTCCAGTCATTCAATTGTGTCCGACTCTTTGCGACCCCATGAACAGCAGCATGCCAGGCCTCCCTGTCCGTCAACAACTCCCGGACTTTACTCAAACTCATGTCCATTGAGTTGGTGATGCCATCCAACCATCTCATCCTCTGTCATCCTCTTCTCTCACCTTCAATCTTTCCCAGCATCAGTTTTTCAAATGAGTCAGCTCTTTCCATCAGGTAGCCAAAGTATGGGAGTTTCAGCTTCAGCATCAGCTCTTCCCATAATATCCAGGACCGATTTCCTTTAGGATGGACTGGTTAGATCTCCTTGCAGTCCAAGGGACTCTCAAGAGTCTTCAATACCACAGTTCAAAAACATCAGTTCTTCGGTGCTCAGCTTTCTTTATATTCCAACTCTCAAATCCATACATGACTACTGAAAAAACCATAGCTTTGACTAGACCGACCTTTGCTGGCAAAGTAATGTCTCTGCTTTTGAATATGCTATCTAGGTTGGTCGTAATTTTTCTTCCAAGGAGCAAGGGTCTTTTAATTTCACAGCTGCAGTCACTATCTGCAGTGATTTGGGAGCCCCCAAAATAGTCTACAACTTTTCCCCCATCTATTTGCCATGAAGTGATGGGACTGGATGCCATAATCTTAGTCTTCTGAATGTTGAGTTTTAAGCCAACTTTTTCACTCTCCTTTCATCAAGCGTCTCTTTAGTTCTTCTTCACTTTCTGCCATAAGAGTGGTGTCATCTGCATATCTGAGGTTATCGATATTTCTCCCAGCAATCTTGATTCCAGCTTGTGTTTCATCCAGCCCAGTGTTTCTCATGATGTATTCTGCATATAAGTTAAATAAGCAGGATGACAATATACAGTCTTGACATACTCCTTTTCCTATTTGGAACCAGCCTGTTGTTCCATGTCCAGTTCTAACTGTTACTTCCTGACCTGCATACAGATTTCTGAAGAGGCAGGTCAGGTGGTCTCGTATTCCCAAAAGGCTTTGGCATAGTCAATAAAGCAGAAATAGATGTTTCTCTGGAACTCTCTTGCTTTTTTGATGATCCAGCAGATGTTGGCAATTTGATCTCTGGTTCCTCTGCCTTTTCTAAAACCAGCTTGAACATCTGGAATTTCACGGTTCACGTATTGTTGAAGTCTGTCTTGGAGAATTTTGAGCATTACTTTACTAGCATGTGAGATGAATGCAATTGTGTGGTAGTTTGAGCATTCTTTGGCATTGCCTTTCTTTGGGATTGGAATGAAAACTGACTTTTTCCAGTCCTGTGGCCACTGCTGAGTTTTCCAAATTTGCTGGCATATTGAGTGCAGCACTTTCACAGCATGATCTTCCAGGATTTGAAATAGCTCAATTGGAATTCCATCACCTCCACTAGCTTTGTTCATAGTGATGCTTCCTAAGGCCCACTTGACTTCACAATCCAGGATATCTGGCTCTAGGTGAGTGATCATACCATTGTGATTATCTGGGTCATGAAGATCTTTTTGTATAGTTCTTCTGAGTATTCTTGCCACCAAGCTCTAGATGAACACAAACTGGTGACATGCATGTTGAGGTGTGGACTATTTACTTCATTTCTAACCAAGTTACCAAAATCATCTAAAATAACCTTATTAACAACATGTGCTTTGGCTTCCCTGGTTTGATAGGCATGATATAGAATTTCAGAAGAAAGTAATGTATTGATTTGAGGAATGTTTCTATATAGTGGGATTCTTTTGGAATCTCAATCAAGATTATCTAATTTTCACAATAATATTAACCAGTTAGAAATTTTTAGCCATAAGCAATAGGAGGTTATAACAGTATTTATAACTTCATTATTAAAATGATTTTAAATATCCATTTTAGTAAATGGTTCCTGACCTGTCCCACAGTTACATGCCTGTAAGCATGTGTGCACATGCATACAAATATAATTTAAGTACTTATTCTATATTTCTGTCCCTGCAAATGAATGTGTGAATGGGTATATACACAGTTCTTCTGATGGACTCCCAACAGAACATACTAGATGTACTTAAAAAAATAAAACAGTTAAGATTAAACAAATGAAAAATTATTTGAGGACAGAATAAAACAAACTTGCATGATACATCAGATTTTAAGCATAATAAGAAGGATTATGAAGAGAAAACAAACCATATAAATTCTAGAAAAACCTAACAGAAACAAAAGTCCTCTGTGATTGCTCATTCAGATTTATTTAAAATTCCAAAATCCACTGGACATATTGCCCTTGGAGGAAAGTCCTGTTCTTATCTCTCTGATGACTGATGATGTAGAGAACAGGTATCACCATTTGATTACATAAACAATGGCTTAATATTACACTATGGTATAGAAAACATTGCTTTTGATATGAATCACTGAAAAGGCAGTCACAATGAATCAGAAACTGAATTGTGGAATATTCCTATAAAATGTTGCTTAGCAAAATTCTGGAGAAGGAGAAAGAGAAAGATAAGATGATACTTGTAATTTTAATATATTTCATTCTAGATACACATTATTGGTTAGACATTTTCCCTTAAAATAATGTCAGAAATATGTTAGCAATTATATTACATTATGTTTACCAAATTCTTTGCTCTTTGATATCAAAAATAATTACGTACTGCATACCCCAAATGGGCAAAAAAAAAAAGACAGTTTACTGTTTTTCTTAGACTTCCCTTAATGTTAGCTTTTTTCTTTGTTTTGACAAAATATATTTTACAATTAGACTATCACATTTCAGATTCATATTAAAAATATTTGTCCATTCTTCAAGATAAACAAATCTATAAATCTCTGCACCAATTTTGTGAATGTTGCCAATAATGTAGTGATTTTTAACTATCCAGATCAATTTGCAGAGTAGAAGATAAGAAGAAAGTTGACTTCCTCCCTCTGTGTCTAAGAAAGTTTTCTTACAACAATTTTTAAAAATAATGTAAATGTTAACTTTTTTGCCTTTACGGATTCTTAAAGTGAAAATAAAGTGAAAGCTCACTAAATTAGCTGAACCTCCATTGCTTTCTTCCAAACATTAACAGCAGGTTTTTTAAAAATACTTAATTACATTAACATTTTAAACTAAAATTAATGTCAGATTGCCACCACATCCAGTTTACTTCATATACATTCTGTGGTGCAATGGTATTTCTTTCCCTCCTCTCCCTTTCTCTTTCTTCCTCCTCTCTCTTCCTTTCCTTCCTTCATTCCATCTGTCCATTCATGTTCCTGTCTATTAATCTATTCATCCAGTTTTTCTGGAAATGAGATATTTGATTTTCTCTCAAACCTAAAGATTCATTTAGTTGAGATCAATAAATAGATGAGTCCTAATCAGGGAATGTTGGTGACATAACATCTCACCCTCCACAATCAGTACTAGCAAACTTACAGAAAAGCATCGTGAAAGCAGGAACGATTTTTATTAATACTTTGCAGTTTGCTGATTGAGGCTGTCTAGTGTGCAACAAACTCCACATGCTTTAAAATTCAACATGGGCTTCACTGAAAAATATACTATTTTTACATGATTAGGAAAAGAATGATATTTTTAAAGTGATTTGAACTATAGGTATTTCAGGCCTCTGGCTTGTTTTAAGTTTTAGACCACAGGCTTGAGCACCCAAATTCTATGTTTATTAAAATGAGTATTTTAGATGCAAATTTGTCACTCTGCCAATGCTTCTGCTTTGTTTGACATCATTTATGTATGCAAATAAAAGTACTTTAAAGCGTATCTTTACCAAAGCATTCATTTACCCATAACTAAAATGGATTTAATCTCTATCACAGCAGGTATGTTTCTGTTTGGACTGCTTTTGTTTTTGCTCCTGCATGAACCAACTGACCAACAGTAGACTACCACATGTGCAGCCTGAGTTAACAAGTAATTCACCAAAGACCTTGCTTCAGAAATAGAGAAAATAGAAAAAACAAAATATCTTCTAACATTTTCTTCTGATGTATTTATACCTTGATTTGTCTTTTTATAATAAAATTAAACTATTAGAAAAAACATGGTGATCAATTTTCACATTATACATATATGTGTTTCTGAAGTCTGACTGTCTATTTGTCCTTGACCAGAATCCCTTTGGGACACTTGACAATTTTTAGTTTATTTCAGCTTAAAATCAGAAATATCTTTCAAGAATAATTATCTACATTGTTACTGAATTTATTTTCAAAAACAAACAACATTAACTTTTAAGGCATTGTGCTAGGCTTTAAGGTATAACACTCTTCAACTTAGTCTCTGAAAAATTGAAGTGTTGAACAATAACTAATACTCAGTTATATTCTACCTCTCAAATTCTGTCTAGATGAATGCATGTCCATTATGATCTTTTTATTTAGGTTATAAGTATAAACTTGGTTCAATATAAAAGCCAATTTGATCATAAAAACTTTACTAGGCTATCGGTATCCCTATTTAATATTTTTATAGAAATAGCCATATTGCTAAGCTCCTAAAACCTTAGTATCAAAAGTATAGAACAGGTGAATTTCAACTGTTTTTAAAGCAATAAATCACTTTGTTTTACTCCAGTGGCATGATCTGGCTTGAAGGATGAAGCTAAAAGCAGTTTATTTCCTCTAATCTAATAGACTCTTCTAGAGCATACAGCTTAATCGTGCTCATTCCAGGCTCTCACCACCCCTAGATCCTGTGGGCAGAAAGAGGGCAGTATTTTGGCTGATGATAGTAGTGTTTTTAAATGTGGCCTCTGGAGAAGAGCAGAGGGCATGCTGAGGAACTCTTGGAAGAGAGGAGGAGATAGGAAAGTATACAGTGTATAAATTCAGCTTTCTGTCCTCAAGTGCACTGACTCAGGAGTGGGTCAGCAACGTAACTAAATAGTTCCACCATGAGCCAGAAAGAAAGTGAAAAGGTTCTTCTATTACTGACCTAACTGGATAAAATCATTGCACTTAATAAAAACAATTCCAATTCCTAAACTAGATGACCCAGGAGAAACAACACAAAACCGACAGACCCCAACACTAAAACAAGTCACTCTCTTAAAATCCCAACTGCCTAAATACAAACAATAGCATTTTGAGACTAGTGACCATCATTACAAGAAAGCATTTTTGGGGAAGGGATGATCTAAGTCCTGTAAGGAGAGCTTTCCTCTCAAATGCCTATTCAGACACCAGTTAATCCATCATATCAGCCTTGTAAAATAAAGCAAAGGCACCACTCACCCAGCTGCCTTTACAAAAGGACCCACAGGTCAGTTGTGTGCCACACCCAGTGCTCTGCAACATCCCAGCCACTGAGCTCTTATAATTTTGAGAAGCAGAGTTTGAAAAGCATCAGTCTGGAGGTTAATCAGTTTAATGGACTCTAAACGAAAAATTCATTTGTACTGAATCCTGGTATCTTCTAACACAAAGTTAAAACTATATATGCTATTTTTTTTATTAGCTACCTTAATGATTTGGACAGAATAGCAGCTCCTGGCTATGTCCCGAATGAACAAGATGTTCTACATTCTCGAGTGAAAACAACTGGAATCATTGAAACTCAGTTCTCCTTCAAAGACTTGCATTTCAGGTATGAGCAAATGTCTTTTTAAGCTCTCAACAGAAATATGCATCAGGCACATATTCTTTATGGAGAAGAGCTCTAACCCATGATCAAGTACAGTGAGTCCTTGGGCATGTCCATGAGGCCTCATGTACTTCAGTTTCATGGTCTTTCACTGCCCTCCTGTAGCTCTCCATGCCAATCCTGATCCTGAGCCTCATCCTCCTCTTCTTGAGCAGGTGGGAGCTAGATTTTAGTTTCCTCATACTTGAAACTGATATCCTACTTCGAAAAAAACAAAAGAAATACATTTAAATGATACTGATGCAACAGGTGCCAAGGATCTTATTTCTGTGCCTTCCTACTCTCCCATTTGCTTGAAATGTTATTTTGTTTACTTCACTTAAAAATGCAAATAATTTAGAAGAGAATTATTTGAATGTGATGCTATCTACTGGAATAACAAGACCTATTTCAGAAGCATGATTTGGGTATGAGTCCATTATTTTCATTGCTGTCATATTATCAAGACCCTCCTAGCAATTCTGTTGTAAAATTACCCATTTACTATACCAAGAAATAGAAATCCATACTATAGTGTTAGAAAATGTCCCTTGACACTTAAGGACCTCTCCCTATGATTGTGGATGAGATAGAATGCTGCTGCTGCTGCTGCTAAGTCATGTCAGTCGTGTCCAACTCTGTGCGACCCCATAAACGGCAGCCCACCAGGCTCCCCCGTCCCTGGGATTCTCCAGGCAAGAACACTGGAGTGGGTTGTCATTTCCTTCTCCAATGCATGAAACTGAAAAGTCAAAGTGAAGTCGCTCAGTCATGTCCCTCTTTGTGACCCAATGGACTGCAGCCCACCAGGCTCCTCCACCCATGGGATTTTCCAGGCAAGAGTACTGGAGTGCGCTGCCATTGCCTTCTCCCTGAGATAGAATATTAGACATTAAAACCATAGTTCTAGATGTACCCTTAAAACATAATTAAGGGTACATAACATAAACATAATTATTTAATTAATAAAAACATAATTAAGTCATTCATGCATTCAATAATGGGAATATCTTTTAAAAGTAGAAAAAAAATGGGAAAAGGTGACATGAATTATTTGTATCCATTGAGGAAAGATTGTTTCAGTGGAATCAAAATTTAATTGCTTTAAAACTATTGTAATTACTGACATATAGTATTTAATTAGAATATTATTACACAGATGGCCAGGATACTTTCAAGTTAATATGGAAGAAAGCCCTGAAAATTACCCATTAATGTCAAGCACACAAATAATTAATTTTCTGAAAGATGAATGAAAGACCAAACAGGATAAAGGAACTGCAAAGACTGGGATCAACATCTCTTGCAAACCTAAGCAGCTTGTCTTCAGGCCTGTCATCACTGTGGTACAGTTCCTCTTTGGCAACGACTTTCTCCAGACTCCTGATCATTGATCCAGTTTTCAGGGTTGTACTTCGAGAGCCCAAATCCAGTTGCTCCTCTGTTTCACCCCTCCTAAGAAAAAAAGCCTATGGACAGAGGAGCCTAATAGGCTATAGTCCACAGGGTTGCAAAGAGTTGGACACGACTGAGTGACTTCATTCATTCATTCAAGCCTCTCAAAGCAATTTTGGCACACTCATATTTCTTTGTCTCTTTCTCCTCTCCAAATTTGTCCCTGAAACAGGCTAGAAGCTGACTGCAGGCCTTGGGGCTAATTTTACCAAGGTTCCAATCACAGAGTATCCATTAATTAGCAGCAATTGTTGAGAAATAAAATTATCTCTTCTTTGCTTGTCTAATGTGGCTGTTGTAAAAAATTAGTTGAAGTCCCAGGAGAGAATTATAATTTGGTGTCAGCTTATCTTACGTAAAGCTAATGGAATTTTCTGGATCCTAAATTGTATTATTAAAACTGGCTCAGTTTTAAGAATTAATGCCACATCTTGAACATCTAGAAACTCCCAACCCTAGTCTTTCTTTACCACATCAAACAATCTAGTATCTTGTCAGAATCGCTCACTAGCATAAATTATCTTTTTATATCTCTGTTCCTTGAACATCCTAAGTCTTAGAGTCTTTGCACTTACTGTTCTTAACTAAAATGCTCTGACACTAGATCTCTGCAAGAACTGGCCCCTTCTTATTAAGTTTCCCAATCAAACACTGTCCCCTCATGGAGTCTTGACCACCTTATCTATTAACCATCCCTAAATGTCCCTGCTATAACTATATCCTGCAGCGTGTGGGTAATATGTAACAACAAGCCCCCAGGGGTAGAGCGGGTTCAGACTGATTTTTGGCCCTTGAGGATTTCTTGGGTGTAAACACCCTAACAATAGCCATTTTCAGCTTATAAACATGATGACATCAAACGTAGAACTGGGAAGATATACAAACAGTTCTTTCCAGCCACACCAACGTGAGCCAGTATCATTACACAATTGATATTACACCATTTTCTCTTTTTGAACTTACCACTACATGAAACTGCCTTGTTTATCAGTTTGCTCTTTTTGTTTCATGTGATCTGAGGTCCAGAAGGCCAGGGGCCATGTTTGCTTACAGCTGTATCTCCTGTGATTACCACAGTGACTAACTCAGAGTAGGCACTCATCAGCCTTAATCCTGCCTGGAGGAATAAATGTTCTGTGCCAAGCAACTATGAGCACGGTCTTTACAGCCTTACTGTAATATGATGAATGGGTATTGCTATCCTTACGTAAGACAAAGAGTCAAAAATGGAGGCTGAAAACAGGTAGGTTTCTCCAAGATCACACACAGAAATGCGAGAAATGTGATTAAAATGGCTATCTTTCTAACTTCAAAATCCATACTTTTACACTGCTCAACCCTGATGGGTTATAAGGTAAACTGGGCTGGAAACCACTCTTGTCCTGTAGAGTAAGTGCTTCTTCCAATGTTGTTGGTCATCCATAATTCCCTTCAGAGAGAAGAAGGAAGAGGGATAAAAAGACAGCCTGCTGGGGAGATAAAGTCCTGTCGTCAGGGCTCTTTGGCACCTCACAAGCCTGTGCTCCTAAAAGGAGGGTATGTGTCAAAATGCCAGCGAACACACAAAAGCTCAGGGAATCATCATCATTGCCTGAAACATCAAGTTCATTCAGTACCAAGTAATATCATTATCCATACATTTTAAAAAAACAAGTAGAATACAGCATTTGCATTAGGACACGAGACTTTCATTGGTGCATCATTTTCCTTTCCTTTTCCAATTCTGTGGTTAAATTTGTGAAGCATTTTAAGTTGTATAAGTAATCTTTCGTGTATATACATGAAAGTATACTTTCTTATATTGTTGGCTCATATGAAGGAATGAGAAAGGTCTTGCTAATTCTTTATACAATAGCAATACTAAAATGTAAGATATTTGTGAATTGGACTGAAGCTCAATTAAGACTCATTTTGACATAACATTTTCTATAGTATGCAACCACTACCTCTTTCCCACCCACGAAGACAGGTTTGAGCTCTTTTGTTTTCTTACTAGCTTTTGTTTTCTCTCTGGCTCAAGAGGGTGTGTAATTAAGGACATCATTTATGAGGAAGGGCATCATTTATGAGGAAGAGAATGTAGGGAATTCCTCTAGGAACAATATTTACGCAATAAAATTTTGAAAAAATTCAAATTTTACTATAAAGCGTAAAAAACACAGCTATACATATTTTAAGGAACTTTTTTTTTTAAATTTTATTTATTTATTTATTTATTTTAAATTACAATACTGTATTTGTTTTGCCATACATTGACACGAATCAGCCATAGGTGAACACAATCTCCCAATGCTGAAGCCCCCTCCCACCTCCCACCCCACATCCTCTACTTGAAAAAAATTTCAAGTCATTTAAATAGTCACAGCAATTGAGATAATTAATCCCTCAATAAATTCTCACAGCTAAATCATTTTTTTTTGGAAGTACTAAACAGGATTATCCAAAAGTACACAGGCATTCACAGTGTAAAATTTCATAGTATTTGAAAATAGAAAGTATAAAAATAAGGTACCTTCCAACTTCATTTTGGTAAGTGCCTAGGTACTTACATTAGCACTGATTTGTATTCACATAGCATAAATCATCCTAAAACTTTTAAAGATAAAGTTAATTTACATATTAAATTCAAGACTGTAGAATTTTAAACAGGAACATCAAAATGAAAAAATTCTCTCTGTCAATGCACTGTATCATCTTCATGTATCACCTAATTTAATGCAAATTACCTGGGAGTGTTTTTTATCATACCAGAACCTTCAACTGTCAAACTGGTAAAGTTATTTCTCTTTATAGAAGTTACTATGTAAATAGAAAATGCAATGCAAATATGAACCCTTTTATTATCATATGAGTTATCAGTTATAGAGAGGTCCCTTCTTCCTATTGCTCTATGATTAAAATAATTGAAAGGAGATAAAACTATGTGGAAGCAAGGGAAAAGAGGTCAGCAACTATTACAATGTAGAGCTTTAGATTTTGTAATTGTAACTATTTTCAACAATATCATAGATTTACCCAATCAGTGATACAAAATAAATTATAATTGTTTTGAATTTGAAGCTAAATCATGCCCACTATGTTCATTTCTGTTGGAACATGAGACAGCTTAGGAGTGTCTCTGGTTGTCTATCAAGCAATTGTAGCCCAACTTAGGTTTGTTATTCTCATTAGATCTCACAGAACAATAAATCATGTATAACTATATTTTTGTTACAGGTGTGTTCATGGTTAATGTTATCAAAATTATAAGTTATATAACATGATGTCTAATTTATTCTCATGATAGAATTTAAATGACTTTAAGCATTATATTATTCAATAATCAGAGAACTCTTCTGTAGGCATTTTAAGTTACACACAAATTTAGTAGAAAATATATAATTATATTAACAATTATGGGAGTTCAGCGACCCCAGGCTACCTTATGGTGGTTAATCCTTTGATTCTGTTTTTTAATAACAAGCAGTTAAAGGATTTAGAATGACCTCGGTGCATATTCTTTCTATCTGCAGCATCTGCCCTAATTTATTTTCAGAACTGGGCACCAGGGAAAGACTTAGTGAAGCTCCTTTGCTAAGATGTGCAGTGGGAACACAGATGTGCCTGGTGGCCCCGACACAGGTAGCCACCTCAGGACCTTATACCTAGATTTCTTGTGGGGGTCAATTACAACGTATATAAATGTCAAATCACTAGGTTGTAACATGAAATAGTATAATTTTGTATGTCAACTATACATCAATAGAAAGATAAAATTTTAAAAGTTATACCAATTCTGATATAGTCAAATATGTTGAATACATCCCATTCAACATAAGAGCTTAAAAGTAAATTTCTACTTAGATTAGATCTTATTTTTCTGTGGTCAAATACATAAAGGATGTCAGAAATTGTTATTTTTCCAAGAGAGTCACATGCTTATAGGATGAGCAAAGACAACTTACAAAAAATTAGCTGCAATAGCATTATAGCTATCCTAGACTATGCAATGACTTTGAAAGTATATAAAGGGCCTATTATTTCATAATAACCTATTCTAATATGAAGTATGAATAATCTTATGTGGTTAAATATTTGTGTGTTCAAGTCCCTTCAGTCATGTCCAGCTCTTTGCAATGCTATGGACTGTAGCCCACCTCTATCCATGGGATTCTCCACACAAGAACACTGGAGTGGGTTGCCATGCCCTCATCCATATTTAGCCAATTGTTTAACATAAATTAGTAAAGTTCAATAGCTTTTCCAACTGTCTAAAATGGACTATAAAACTCAACTGCTAAGTCAACTGTTTAACATAAAGCCATAAAAGTCTGATGGGTTGCCCTATATTAATACCATGGGCAGTTTAACAAATAATTGATGTTCAATTGTTGCTTAAAACCCTGACCTGTGAATTTTTAGTTACATCATACATGTCAGGCATTTAAACACATCTTAATATTTAAGAATCCGTTCTTAAATATCAGACTTAAGGAAACATGTATTAAGTCAATCAAGCAATAAAAAAAAAAAAAGAAAAAAAAACTTTTCAAAATGAGAACTGAAAGTTCCAGCTAATGTCATCAGAGCTCTAGTTATCTTAACTATTCAGGCAATTAAGGATATTCAAGCCACATCACATATCCATTCACCTCATTAATTGTCCCAGTATATTTAACCAATCCAGATATTCAGTCAGCAAATATACAGGTTGTCCTTTGATTTCTATTATTGTTTTCTCAGAAAAGTCATGATGAAGTGTATATTTATATTTCTTACATGCTCCACTTTGGGAATCTCCACATTTTTTTCAGTGATTATAATGCTTTAGTGTTATCTGCTCATCACCTCTGACTCTTTGCAACCCCATGCAGTACAGCCCACCAGGCTCCTCTATCCATAAAATTCTCCAGGAAAAAAACACTTGAATGGGTAGCCATTCCCTTCTCTAAAGTAAGCCTCAATTAGAATTTAGAGGAGATAAACATGAAAAGACATGTAAAAAATAAATTACTACAACAGCAGCAAAATAAAATGTAATATCCAAGAGAATCAATATAAAAGCGAAACTCCAGCCACTGATCTGCTTTGCCAATGAGCATTTCAGTTCAGTAACAGCAGATGGCATTAGAAAAAGGTCAATGCTCCCTGGACCTGTGTCTCTAACATCACTCTGCATAAGGAAAAAAAAAAAAGTTTTATCAAGTGAGTCATAAAATGAGAAGATTATTAGCATGCAATCTAAGATTTTTCAGAAGCCATTTTATCAACATGAATAAAACCTTAAGACTAAGTAATCTTTGTCCTCCCTTCCTTGGGAGATTGTAAGATATGCTGAGAGAGAGAACAGTGGGCTAAGGATCGCTTACATAACTTATACCTCTTATCAACTAAATATTTGACTAAAAAGGAGAATAGCTACTTTTCACACATATGTGTTAGTATCAATAGCAGAGTTCAGAGAAGATAAATGATCAAAGTCAGGAGATAACCAGATGGTCCACGAAAAGAATGCCACACAACCCTTGGGAAGGGGAAAGTTTTAAAGTTTTGCACTGTTATCTGTTTGGAAACAACAAAAAGGTATTTTCTGACCTGGGGAAAGAAGGCTCCACAGCAAATATGCTTCTACTCTACTTGGTGAGGATTTGACAGCTAACAGTAGATAGATGTACTTGTTAGGACCTGTAGTCTAAGGAAGTAGACCTAATGAACTTCACAACAAAGCTTAAGATTCACAACATAGCTGTCATGCATAAAGAACCTAACATGCCACTTGCTACACAGCAGCCTCAAATATCAACTGGATTAACAAGCCTTGGGCAAGCTGTTTAAAGAGATAATTGTTATCTATCTTCAACTTTATGGTGAAGTTTAAATAACTGTTGACTAAAAGTTTTAAAAGTCTGAATGCATATTTATCATCCTTGCTTCCATAAGGATGTTTACTAAATTTAAAAATTTTTAAATTTGTTGGCTAATTTTTACATATTATAACCTTTAAGTCAAAACTGTCCTCGTCCTCCATTTATATTGCAAGTCTGAAACTATAGAGGGTTTGGTAATTAGCAGTACTTACAATAGTCTTTGAAAGTGAAACTGAAAGTCCCTCAGTCGTGTCCAACTCTTTGTGACCCCATGGACTGTACAGTCCATGGAATTCTCTGGGCCACAATACTAGAGTGGGTAGCCGTTCCCTTCTCCAGGGGATCTTCCCAACCCAAAGATTGAACCAGGTATCCCACATTGCAGGTGGATTCTTTATTAGCTGAGCTACAAGGGAAACCCAAGAATACAGGAGTGGGTAGCCTATCCCTTCTCCAGTGAATCTTACCAACCCAGGAATCGAATCTGGGTCTCCTGCATTGCAGGTGGATTCTTTACCAGCTGAGCTACCAGGGAACCCCATAATAGTCTTTATTGACACCACATTTAAATTTCTAAACATCGTCTTCAATAATATGAGCAACTTCTCTTTCAATATACTACTAAATGGAGTGATTTTGCATTGGTACACACATATTGGAGGAATTTTATTTCTATACGACTGTTCTTTACTGGATTACTATGTGAAATATTAAGCACTAGAGAGGTGCAATGTGTGGTACTTCTGATTATCTTCAGTAAATCAGCTGACTGATGTTTGTTTAACTCCAATATAGTTATTACCTTTGAAATATCTGTACAGGTTGGGTGTTCCTTGGTATTGAATATTTAATCTCTTGGGATCAAGCTATTATGAAAGCCCTGTAATTTTTCCTTGCCTCTCTCTAGTCTCTTCCTCATCAAATCTGTCTTCAGATTTGAACTCAGATCAATGTGACCTAACAATAAGCACACAAGCAAATGTTAATTCCCTAGTTCAAAATCACCTATGGATTGCCATTGACCACAATATAAAAACTGATCTTCTCATGTAATAGAAAAGACAGAAAATCTATTTCTGGTCCAACACCTCAGGCTTACTCTTGGGTGCTCAAATCCTTTGCTCTTGCTTTTGCTCGTATTGCCTCTATCTGGAACATTCTTTTTACATACTATCTTCTCTGCAGTTTCTGATCACTCCATTTCACATACATACATACACACACAGACCACACATACAACTACCACCACTACAACCAAATCAGAAGATTCTCAAGACTGAAACTCTAACACTTAGAATGTAATATATGCTCAATATATATTTTCTGACTCAGGCCATAAATTTCAATATTTTACCGTAATCTTCACATTCTCCAAAATATAATTATTTGTCTCAAGCATGCCATGTTCTCTCATTCCTTGATGACTTAGACATGCACTTTGGGTAAAAATCCTCCCTCCATTTCATTAACATGGAAACTATTCATTTATTTGCAAGTATTTATTACATGTTTGGAGAAGGCAATGGCACCCCACTCCAGTACCCTTGCCTGGAAAATCCGATGGACAGAGCCTGGAAGGCTGCAGTCCACGAGACTGTTAAGAGTAGGACACGACTGAGTGACTTCACTTTCACTTTTCACTTTCATGCATTGGAGAGGAAATGGCAACCCACTCCAGTGTACTTGCCTGGAGAATCCAAGGGACAGAGATCCTGGTAGGAGGCCGTCTATGGGGTAGCACAGAGTCGGACACGACTGAAGTGACTTAGCAGCAGCAGCAGTGTAGATAAGGTCCCTGCCCTCATGAGACCACTATTCTATTAGGGAGATGATAACTACTAAACATATGAAAAAATAAATCACAGTCATTGATTGTGACTATTACTATAAAAGAAATGGAGTGATACAACAGAAAGTAAATGGGCAGCAGAAAGAGTTAACAATTTACAAAGGATGCTCTAGGTGGCTATCTGCAGTCTCGATATTGATATTAAGACCTGAACATTGAGGGAAAAACGAGTCTTATGGAAGGAAGAACTGAACCATGTTGCCTGGAAGGGAGATGGACTATGCAAAAGTCCTAAGATAGCAAAAAGTTAGATTTATATTAAAGGAACTGAATGAATAGCATTGTGATTGAATTGCATTGAAAAGAAGAATGGTAGGAACTAAGCTCGCAAAGGTAGGAATGAACAAAAACAGGTAGAACCTTACAGGTCATCAAAAAAAAGTTTGTGTTTGATGCAAAGGGTTTCCCTGGTGGCTCAGTAGTAAAGAATTTGGCTGCAATGCAGGAAATCCAGGAGACATGGATTCAATCCCTGGGTCAGAAGATTCCCTGGAGGAGGGCATGGCAACCCACTTTAGTATTCTGGTCAGGAAAGTCCTATAGACAGAAGAGTCTGGTGGGTTACAGTCCATAGGGCCACAGAGGGTCAGACACGGCTGAAGTGACTGATACACTAAGGGGAAAAGAAGCCTTTGAAAAATGGCAAGCAGGAAAGTGGTATAATCAGATTTACATTAGGATAAAATTCTGAGTGCTGTGAGAATTTGTGTTTAGAGCTTTTAGAAACAGGGAGACCAATTAGAACATTTCTATAGTATCCCTTGTGAGAAATTGTGGTGGCTTATACAAGAGAGGAGTTTCAAAGGAGTGGATGAATTAGAAACTGCATTTCACATGTGCACTATATGGAAGATAAGGGAAAGAGGGGGATTACAAAGGACTCCTAGCTTCATTATTGAGTTTCTCTGTCCACACTGGTGCTTTTTACCGAAATACAAAACCAGAGGGAAGGCCAAATTTTCAAACATTTTCTTTAAGTTTCCTGATCACTCAAGGTGACTTAAATCTTCCTCTGGGCTCATGTTTTAACTTCTATGTATAGAATATATATATTATATATATATATATATATATGGACATGAATCTGAGCAAACTCCGAGAGACAGTGAAGGACTGGGGAGCCTGGCATGCTGCCATCTGTGGAGTCACAGAGTCAGACATGACTTAGTGACTGAACAATAACAACAAGTTAGAATATTTATTACAAAATATTATAATAATTTATTTTACTTTTTACAAGATAGCAAGCTCACTGAAGACAGTGACTGCATCTTTTTATCTTTGTGTCAGTAGGCTTAGCACAGTGTCGAGTACATAGTAGGCAGATGATAATTGTTCAAATGAATGAATGAACGAATGTAGGAGGAGCTCAGTGAACAAGCAAGACTTGTAGCATCAGAACTATGACAACTTTCAATCTTCTCTGGGCTCTAGTAATTTAAGAATACAGATAGTCTTTGATCAAAATCTCTAAGGCCAACAGATATCTTACTAAAACTTCAAACTGCTGTAAATTTCCCAGTTGCTCAAAGTCAGTATGTGAATTATTTTATTCTACCCTTTGAAAATACACGCTAAGTTGCCTCAGTCCGACTCTCTGCAACGCTATGGACTCTAGCCCTTCAGGCTCCTCTGTCCGAGGGGATTCTCCAGGCAAGAATGCTGGAATGGGTTGTCACTCCCTCCTCCAGGGGATCTTTCCAACTCAGGGGTCAAACCCACGCCTCTTACATCTCCAGCATTGCCAGGCAGGTTCTTTACCACTAGCACCATCTGGGATGCCTGCATAGAAACCAAAAAATAATAAAATTTCTCTTTTTCTGTAGTCTTTCAGCTGCAAGTTGCCCAAATAAGTCTTACTTCATAAAAGACTACCTTTAAGCATATGAGAGCATTCATTTATAATTCCAAATGTTCATCTTAATGTAAATTTTGGAGGATATTTGTAAGATTCATTTTTCTGTTATCCTTACTTTTTTAAAGAATGTTTGATGTAGGTGGACAGAGATCTGAAAGAAAGAAATGGATTCACTGCTTTGAAGGAGTTACATGCATTATATTTTGTGCTGCACTCAGTGCCTATGACATGGTTCTGGTGGAAGATGAAGAAGTGGTAAGTCTAAAAGGAAGACAAGATCGAGATAAAAAATAGGCATTTGTGATTTCCAATATGACTACCCCATTCCCCAACACAATTAAGAACTTCCAAAGACAGATGCTATTTCTAGATCCTTGTTCATAATCCCCACCATTAATATCTTGCAAACAACAATCCTACAATTTTCATCTTTTATATCTAACAGAACAGAATGCATGAAAGCCTTCACCTGTTCAACAGTATCTGTAATCACAAGTATTTTGCAACCACTTCCATTGTCCTGTTTCTCAATAAAAAGATCTCTTTCAAGAAAAAGTTACCAAAGTGCATCTTAGTATCTGCTTTCCAGAGTATACTGGTAAGATTCTTTTCCTTTAATTCCAAAGTAGTAAATTCTTGTATAAAGATACACTTTTCTATCTGGACCTTGATGTATAATATTTAGGAGTTTAGATGCTTATGATACTTTTTGAATCATGTGTATGATCCACATTGGAATGAATTTTACAAATAAAAGAGGAAACCCTCTTTACACTGCCTGCATTAAAGCAAAGCTCTAATGAATAAAGGGGAGGTGATTAGACCAAACAGGGCTGAGACTCCATATAATGTATCAAATGGCATTGCAAACTATATTATATTAAACATTATGATAAGAGTATAAATTTTACTTCAAATTGGCATCTTTTAGATATTTCCCAATGAAACTTTGTAATGCTGTACTAGATCTCAGTGACTCTTCAAAGTCAGAATTAAGTTTCCAGAGGAAGATCTGGAATCAATTTGAGACTAGTGATAGCTTTTTTTCCAGTTTTCCTACCTCCTAGAGTTTTAATACTGACCCTGTTTGCTATTGACTATAAATGTCGGTTCTCTAGAAGAGCTGTATTTCTTCTGGAGACTATTTTTTTTGGTAAATAGTTATATGCTCTGTTGTTAATGAGACTGTGTTCAATGAAGATATTTATGGTTTAAATATAAATATGGACTTCCCTGGTGGCTCAGTTGGTAAAGAATCTGCCTGCAATGCAGGAGACCTGAGTTCGATCCCTGGGTTGGGAAGATTCCATGGAGGAGGACATGGCAACCCATTCAGTATTCTTGCCTGGAGAATCCCCAAGGACAGAGGAACCTGACAGGTTACAGTCCATGGAGTCGCAAAGAATTGGACATGACTGAGCGACTTAGCTCAAGCATAAATATAAACCTAGTTTACCACTTAGATATGTGGGTAGCCCAGATGTACTAGGGTTGTGCACTTTGTCAAAATAGCTACTTAGGCTAATCTATAATGACTGCTTATAGCTTTATTTATAAATATTAATTATATGCTTATACATTTGTCATGTAATTAAGTATAATTACATGAATGTTGTATTGAATGTTACAAATTAAATATAGAATCATAATTAAGTGCTTTATGTGTTCCAATAAGTTATAATCTTAATTTCTTAGAGCAATTTTTAGTTGATAGAAAAGTGAACAGAAAATAGAGAGTTTTCATATATTTCCTCTCTGGTCAGCTCCCATCATTTGCCCTATTATTAATACTTTGACTTGGAGTCATACATTTATTTTGTTACAACTGATGAGCAGATATTGATATTAACCAAAGTCCATGTTGATATTTTACATCAGAATAAACTGTGTTACACAGTCTGATGGGTAATACCAAATGCATGTCACAATGGTAACACAGCATTCTCGTGTTACCCAGAACAGCGTCACTACACTAAAACTCCCTGGGATCTACCTATTCATGTCCTTTTCCTTACCTCCAATCCTTACAACCACTGTTCTTTTTACTATTACAATACTTTTGCCCTCCCCAGAATGTTACATAGTTGGAATCTTACAGTACATCCCTATCACTTTTTATTCATTCACACAACTTTTTTTTCTCTTTCTCTCCTACCTACCCTCCAAGCCCAGCTCAAATACTACCTTATTATGTATTCCACTCATCTTCAATTTCCGTTCTTTTTAGTTCATACTAACACACATGCACACAAGCATGCACATATTTACAAACATAATCTTTGACATTCATCTAGGCTTTCTTACTCACTTTGGTGTATAAATACGTTAATTGCTGCTGTTGTTTAGTCACTGTGTTATGTCTGACACTTTTGCGACCACAGGAACAGTAGCCTGCCGATCTCCTCTGTCCTTGGGAATTCCCAGGCAGGAATTCTGGAGTGGGTTGCCATTTCCTTCTCTAGGGGATCTTCTCGACTCAGGGATCGAATCCATGTCTTCTGCATTGGTGGGTGGGTTCTTTTTCACTGAGCCACCAGGGGGAGCCCCAAATATGTTAGTAGTTTACTATATTTTGATGTTTTCATGCATGTTACATTTTATCCATTTGAAACCCCCAGAAGAGTAAGCATAGTTCCCAACACAAAGTAGATGTTATATAAATCCCTGATAATTAACCATTGCCATTTTGATTTTTTAATTCTGAGCACGTCAAACAGCTCACAAAGTAAAATTCTAAAGATTATTTATAATTGTATGCTTTTTAAATGCAATTACGGTTTACGTCTTCAACTTTTTTTTTTTAAACAAGGTCCAAATACATTTGAAGATGCAGGGAATTACATCAAGAACCAGTTTCTAGACCTGAATTTAAAAAAAGAAGATAAGGAAATTTATTCCCACATGACCTGTGCCACAGATACTCAAAATGTCAAGTTCGTGTTTGATGCAGTTACAGATATAATAATCAAAGAGAATCTGAAAGACTGTGGGCTTTTCTAATTGATGTTTTTTTCTTCTACTCCTGCTCATGTACACTTTTCTAGATATAAAAGGTGCTGTGTGATGTATTTAGTTTTAATAGATACTAACTTGTATAACTAGTGTTGTAAGGCAAAACTTTTCACACAAACATTTTAATGTATTGTCACCTTTCTTTGGTAAACTTTGATTTATTTGAGGTTGGAAGGATTGGGGTGTCTGATGCCTTCAGTTCTGGAAACTGATACATTTTGGTAGCACTCTTACTGTACATATCAGTGACATTGAATTTTCTTGGAAGTAAATTCTGCATTGTGGCCTATTTTAAAATCATAGAACAATGAGGAGGGGGGGACAATGTATTCTATATTATTTCCATTGGCCAGAATTTGAGAGGCATTCATTTTTGCTGATAATATATCTGTGCCTATACCATAGAAACATTCAAAGATGATACATGTGGCGTTTTATTGGTCAATTACTCCTTTTCAACTAGTGCAAATGAAATATTCACTATACATGTACCTGTTGATGGAGATTACACATGCCAAAGAAATGCATACAACTTTATCTGCTACTTTTCCATAGGAAGAAAAAAGTATTAATGCTGAATTTACCTTTAGAATTGAAGATTTCAATAACGTATTTTTGTACCAATCCAACTGAAAACTGGGGACCACGTGTGATCAAGACAGTGTAAGAATGCTCAGGCTGAAGAGTCTTCCTCAGTGGAGTACGCCCTTCCCCCATTTTATTTCGGAGCAGCGTGGAACATTATTACAATTAATGGTTTGAGGACAATACATCGTGACCGCAAGAGAAAAAAAAATTAAATATCTTAGCACTAGTGTGTTTTAACTTTGTGAATAAGAAGTAGGAAGTAAGGGTAAATAATTAGGAGATTTTTTAGAAGAGAAACTGAGCTTGTTGTTTGTAGCATATGCTCCTTTCTAATGTTATATGGTATGCTAGTGGTCAAAGCCGACTCTTCAAAAGATTATTTGGTACATTACCAACACAATCATTATTTATGAACAGAAAAGATGACTTTTCCCCTTTTTTAAAGTCTGCATCACTTACAACATATATTTTTAAAACATGTCATATCGTTTAACTTATCCACTTTTGAAGGTGATATATAGGTCAGAATAGGACAGCAGTGCATAAGATCTATAATTACTCTGAAAAGAGAACTAATTAGATTAGATAATTAGATGAGATGAAAGGAATATAAATTAAGCAATTTGCCAATCGGTAGCTCTGGTGGATTTCGGTAGCCCTGTCTCAGCGTCACTGCCTCACTGTTCTATAATACATCTCCAGCCTAAGCACCTAAGAATGATCCCCGTCCAGTGAGTAACCTTGACAAGAGCATTTCTGGGTTTATTTTCAAAAACACAAGGAGTTATCCATAAATATGATCAAATAGAAATGTTATATTAAGAACAATTAATTTGAAATTTCTTTGCAAAATACAAGTTATTAAGGAGCCTAAGATAACAAGGACAAACAACGCACAAGAAATCGTTTAGCTCAGGCACTCAATAAATTTTTCTGGCTGAAAACCATTATCTATTAAACAAGTCCACATTTCACTAGGAGCTATATAATGCTTTGAGATTTTAAATTAAGATTACAAATACTATCATTTTATCCAGTACTTTTCCTTTTTGTTCTCCTCTACTTTAATCTATTTTTCTCTATCAGCATGAAGAGAATGTTCCAGAAAGTAATTTTTTGAAATAGTATTACTATTATAATTTATATTTTGACTATGACTTATGCTTAGAGTTCCTATTTTAGGTAACATAGGTTGAAAGGGTAAGTTCAGAAATAGTCTTTTAAAAATATATAACTCATTTTGATCTTAGCAAAAAATTAATAGACATCATTTATTTATGAAATCTTGTTCTGAAAACTTTAAAAATATATGTTAAACTACCAAACTAAAATTAGAGGTCAGTTGGGTTTATCTTTTTAAAAATTGTTCTGTTCCTTCCAATTCTATAATTAAATTAAAAAAAAACTTTTCTTCACAAAAGTGGATACAAAGAATTTGAGGTTGAACAAAGTAACAGAATGGGAAACATAGGAAGTTACACTTCAGCTAGAAGAAACTCACCTTGAGACTAGAAATGTTACAATTGATTGGACTCTAAACTATTTCAACTCAAAATTCAATCTTTTAAATGTATAGTGTTTTTGCTTTCATACTATCTCAAGGAAGTAGTATATGTCATTCAAAAATTCACCTGTGATTATAATGATATTTTTCTTTTCTGTTATTTGTGTCTTTTCTTCCTGATTCACAATGTTTTATAAGCCTGCTTGTCTTAGATTTTTAATACCCCCAACTCATAACTGTCTAACATATGTCCAATTATAGACACACTGCACTGCCTCAGAAATCTGGTGTGGGCTTACATCTAATAGGGTCACTAATAACTAGTTCTTGCAGAGTTCTTCCATAAACATGAACTGATCAACAAATAAGCTTTTGCCTCTTAGAACTAGTGACTGGAGAGTTAAATGAAGAGTATTAATTGGGAAATATCTTTGTGTCAAAATACAAAAGTTGGCAACTCTATGAAGAAGCTCTATGGAAAAGGGGTTTCAAATTCTGTGAAATCTACAACATAACTTATAGATATCCAACAGTTTTTGTGTATATCACAAAAATAGGCTCACTACTTTTATAGGCCATGAGCCTGTCCTAATACACATTTTCTTACTCAATCCAATAACCTATTTTAAACACAAAAGGTATTTTTAAATACTTGACAGAGAATTACTCAGGCTTAACATAATCAAACACTATGTATACAAGGGAAAAAAATAATATTTTCTGTTGACTTAATGTGTTTTCACAGTGTTACGCCACATGTAGAAAGCTTGATAAATGTGTATCTACTAAAAACAAAATATTTGTAAAAACTATAGGAGAATTATGCATTCTGTAACTTGGAATAACTTTAAAAATAGGAGAGATAACAATCTGCCTAAGGGCAGGGTTTATAACCTTCACTTCTCTGCCTAAGGTAGAGCCAGAATTTACTGGCGAATATAACCAGCTAAGGCCCTCATTCAAAACATTTAGGAATTTTTCTACATTTTTACAAACTAGCCTATAGCCACTTGGGGGCACACTTATATCATGTGTTTTTCTTCCCAAATGTTGAAAACATAATGAATTTGGATTGTTGGTAATGTTAATGACACAGATAATAAAATCTTATTAGAAATCACGGATCATTTTGTGTTTCCAGCTCAGTAGTACATGATAATTTTCTGATAATCATTATATGCACGATCTTAATCAAATTTTTGAGTAATGGCTATTAAAACAGCTTGAAATTTATTTGATATTATACAGATATTTAGTTTCTTTGCATGCTTTTATTTTCTGCCATTTTCAAACTATTATTAAATCTAAGTAACCATTAATTTTGCAAAGTGTACTTTTCCATTAATTTGAATTGTTTCTAAAATCTTGATTAGCTTATAGTGAAAGAACAATTTGAAGCCTAACAGTTATGTTTTGTGAATAGTTATTAATTAGATACCTATTAGTGTGTTATCTATTCAATAAATCAAAGTAAAATTCCACTCTTCTATAATAGCCATTCCATTATTCTTTTATTACAACTTTTTCTGTAACCACCACTGCACTAAATCAAGAGGAAAATGAGCACTCTGTGACATTTTTCTAATAACAGCACTGCCACTACCAGAACATTTTTCACTAGTAATAGTACAATTGTTATTTTAAGCCACATTTGTCATACTAGTTAAGAAATAGAGTCACAAGAAAGAAAAAAGAAATAAAAAGACCCTAATTTACTTCACAAGGACATTGATAATCCTCTAATTACTATACCTTTCAGATACAGAATAATATGTGTGACACACAAATATCGTGATTGTTTGAAAGATGTTCACATTTTCTAAATTGGTGAGATTAAAACAAACAGCACATATATGGAATGGAAAATCTATTTTTCGATGTATATTGCTGTGAGTTTTCTGGAAAAAAAAAGTGGTCAAATATGAAATGCCAGTGTAATATCAAAACCAATGAAAACTGTCTTTTAATACATTAAAAGTCTTACATTGGAGAAAATACTAGATGACTGTACATATAGTTAGCATATGAAAGTTCAACACAAAAAGCACCCCATGTAAAACACCAAAGAAAAAGATGCTCTATGCTGTGATGATCTTCCTCAGTTAAAATCTGAATGTTTGATGACATTTTTGAAATACTGATGGACAAGTGTACATTTGGGCTTTCCTGGTAGCTCAGCTGGTAAAGAATCTGCCTGCAATGTGGGAGACTGGGGTTCGATCGCTGGGTTGGGAACATTCCCCTGGAGAAGGGAAAGGTACCCACTCCTGTATTCTGGCCTGGAGAATTCCATGAACTATATAGTCCATGAGGTTGCAAAGAGTCTGACACAACTGAGCGACTTCCACTTTCTTTCAAATGTACATTTATATATTGCATAAATTAGGGAAGACAATTCACCAACAAATGAAGTGATTTTTATTTCCCTTGGAGTTAGTCAAGTTATTCAGTGAGTCCATTAGTGTTTATTTTCTAGCATATCTGAGAAAGAACAACAGCAAAGACTAACTTTGTGTTGTTACTCACACATATGATGTGTTCCCCTATAATACCTTCATAATCATCTGTACCTTTTGAACCAAAAGGTAGAAAATTTTATTTAAAAAAACACACAAACCACATGGATTACATCTAAAACAGAAAAAGTACATATTCATTTTGATAATTCTGTTTTTTGGTAAATATAAAAAGAAGCATTGCTTCATAATCTAAAGCAGCAGCCACAGTGTTTTGCTCTAAGCAGGAGAGGAAGTATCTGGGCAGTTACATTCTAGACCACTACACATGAAGACTGCATCAAACTCAGATCTCAAGAGCAAATTGCTCATCAGGCATTTTATCCTGAATCTGAGGCAAAAAGTCCTCTTGAACTACATTTTTCCTTCAAGGATAGGTGATATGGTCACTGTAGGAAACCCTTGGCTGTGCTTGAGAACTGGCATTTAAATCTCAGTTTTGTCACCAAACATCCCCCTGTGAGACATTGAACACAAGTTTTTTCCACGTGGCTGCTCTTCTTATCTACAGATGAACAGAGTAGATTAAACAATCACCACAAACCAATACACTCTGAGCTTCTGAATCAGCAACATCTTTGCACACTGGTACCAGAGTAAGATTGTCTTAACTGTGTATTGAAAAAGAAAACAATAACAGGAAGAGGAATGATATGTAAAGAGTCTTTAATTAGCACGTAAAATCTGACTTAATAAAATTTGTGACTTTCTTCTCTTTTCACTGCTCAATTGAGCACTAGATGTGTTATTTCTTCCTGGAAAGAATAGTCTAGCAGCTGGCATTGTCCCTAGTTAAGACTTTACCAGGAGGACAACTCATAGTTCAGCCACGTATAACAGAGCATCCATTAACATCCCAAGAAGTAAGACTGCATTGATTCATGTTTAAAAAAAAGTTAAATACCAATGTAGCAACTTATAAAGTTACCAAACACTCAATTACATGCTTAAAATGAATGAACATATAAATTATCCCTCAAAACAATAATAACTTCTAAAAATAATAATATGGCACCCATTCTCTCCCATAGTATCTCACATATGTAATGGCATTAATAAGTTTTTAACAAATTAATAAACAATACGGTCATATCCCCCATAATGACCTCTCTGACTGAAACAGATGAGTACTAATCTCTGTCTACCCTAGGATATAGGTCTGCCCTCCCCACATGGTGGGTTGCCCAAGAGTAATAAATCAGTTCTACTTTTTAAAAATTCCTGAAAGCTTAGAGCACTCTCATTCTAAAATGCAGTTTCAGGTTAAATCTAGTAGTCAGGGCACAGGCCCTGGTCCTTCACACAGTAGGTCCTTAGCTCTTGCTGAACGGTCAGGACTGCCCGTTCCCGCTCCAGGCCTTATGGGCTCCTGCTTACTCTTCAGATCTTAAATCAGTGTTGACATCTTGAGACAGTGGTTCCCAAAATTTCATCGATACAAGTTCACCTGCTTCATACTTTTGTAGCTTTTTATAATAAATCTACTCTTTATACCTTGCTGGCATTTACAATGAAATGTGTAGGTTTGATATTTGTACACAATATTTGTACACAGATATTGATGTGTATTTGTTTCTCCACTTTACTGTTAGTTTCCTGAGGGTGGAGCTGATATGTGGGTTTTCCACAGTTGTGTTTGATGCAAGTAGTAGTTGCTCAGTCAAGTCCAATTCTGCATGACCCCGTGGATTGTAGCCTGCCAGTCTCCTCTGTCCATGACATTTTCCAGGCATGAATGCTGGAGTGGGTTGCCATTTCCTCCTCCCAAAGGGTCTTCCCAAGCTACGGATCAAACCCGGGTATCCTGCATTGTAGGCAGATTCTTTACCATCTGAGCTGCTATCTTAAAGAATATTTGTGAATTACTCAACCAAAAATCAATGATTGTTCACCAGTTCTCCTTGAAAGCTGTTTTTCACTTAGCTTCCAGAATGCCACACTTTCCTGAATTTTCTCCTGTCTCTCTTCTTCTTTCTCAAACTCCTGACTATCCTGTAAATGTTACTATTACTGAAAATACTTATCTAGACTGGGTTTTCCACAGTTGTGTTTGATGCAAATAGTAGCTGTTCAGTTCAGTTCAGTCGCTTAGTCGCTTCCGACTCTTTGCGACCCCATGAATCGCAGCACGCCAGGCCTCCCTGTCCATCACCAACTCCCGGAGTCACTCAGACTGTTCAGTCGTGTCCAATTCTGTGCGACCCCATGGGTTGTAGCCTGCCACTTCCCTCTGTCCATGAAATTCTTATCTAGAAATTAGGACTACTTTTACACCTTTATTTTTCTTTAACTAAGATCAGTTTCTTGATCCCTGGATGTATATTTTAACTGCCTTTGGGGACATGATCAGACAAGTAAAACTCAACATTTAAAAAATTAAACTCAGGATTTAGTAAGTTTAATTAATCTCAAAAATCTATCCCCTCCTCCTGTGATCTCTCAGTTGTTTGTTCCCGATCTCAGGTTCTACCCTACTTTCTCTCATGAGTTACCTATCTTAAATTATTCAACAAGTTCTATTATTGCTCTACATCTTAAATATTTCTTTATATGCTTTTTTTCTATCATCACCACCCCTGTTTAGTTCAAGTCTCTCTCTTGCAGAGATTCCTGGCTCCTTAGACTCTCTGCCCAACACCCATTCTTGCCACTCCCTGTCTATTCTGCACCCAGCTGGCAGGATGGGCTTTCTGAAATGCAGAACAGTTACGTTACAGGGCTTCAGATGCTTCTGTGGCTCTCCAGTGTCATGAAGCCCAACTGCCATGACATCTACATGGTCTCCCTGACCTGGCACCTTTTTTTCTCTCTAGCCCATCTTTTGCCATTCTTCAGTCTAAACCAACTTGCAAATATATTCCCTCCTAAATCATTGTCTTTCTCATCCATTGATTCATTAACTTAGCCTTTAGGTTTTGACTTTTTTCAGTTCTCTCCTCACCTGCCAGGTCTTGGCTAACTGCTGCTCTATGTGCTTGTTCACCCTGCATCTCCTTCTCTGTAAGCCTTATCATGACAAGGAAGGCAAGTAAATTCATGCTCTATTACTCTGTGCGTGTATTTTACCATTTTAAACTCTATCTTAATGTTCCTGGTGGGGTAGGAAGAAATAAAAATGTCTAAAGAAAATGATGTATCATAGTAAAAGAACATCATTTGTTTCTCCTCAATTCAGACTTGCAAAAAGTCTTGAATGCATTTGGCAAAATTTCCGAATGGTAAATCAATATACCAATTTAATATTCTAAACAAGTCTACATAAACATGTCAGCAATCTGTTTCGTAAAGCCATTTACCACATCCTATTGGTATCAGTAGGAATAGACATGTTTCTAGAGAAGTCAAACACATTACTATTGAGAGAAGCTGTAGCTAATCCTATCCTAAAGATATCTGAAAGAATACAACATCAGTCTTGCCTTTCCTGCCAGCCTGACACCTCTATAAACAGAGACACATCTAAACATCTCAGAGATTTGAAATAAGGTTTTTGATCCAGAGAAGCTATATAAGACATATAGATTTTTCTTTTTGAAGTTTTGGATAATGAATAACTGAGCATTACAAAATCTTATAATAATTAGTCCATTTGTATAAAAATAAGCTTTAAAGTGTGAGCATTGCCTTAACTGTTCACAAAAGGGAGAATTACATCACATAAAGCACTATCTTACAACAGCAAAATCTGTGTTAGTTGTTCAGTCGTGTCCAACTCTTTGCAACCCATTGGACTGTAGCCCACCGGGTTCCTCTGTCCATGGAATTCTCCAGGCAAGAATACTGGAGTGGGTTGCCATTCCCTTCTCCAGGGGATCTTCCCAACCCAGGGATTGAACCTGGGTCTCCTGTACTGCAGGCAGATTCTTTACCAGAGTCACTAGGGAAGTCTGTAAAAACAGCAAACCCAATAATAAAAGAATTAATGTTTAAAATCTTTAAACATTTGTTTCATAACTTATGATATTTTTAAAAATAATTAGAAGATTTAAATTTACTGCTAAATATTTTTCTGGGTTTTTTGTTTGTTTGTTTTTGTTGTTAAGTCTCCTCAAGTCTTTCAAAAGCAACTTTTATCTCCTTAGCAGGACAGACTCTGAACTTGCTCTGTACACAACCGCCTTACAAACAAATCATATTTTCGTCAAAGTATCAGTCCCTTTTAAAGTTAGTTCTCTCCATACTATAAATAACCCTTACCTGGAACATTCCAGAAGATTATCAAACATACTTGATCAAAGTTCTATTACAGCTTTTCAGAAAATGCTTACACTTCAAAACTTGCAATGTAACTTGGAGAATTTATAAACAGATCAATGACCCTTTAATATCTACACATATAAGTAGATAATCTCTGTTAGTCATTCAGTCGTGTCCGACTCTTTGCGACACCTTAAAATGTAGCCTATCAGGCTCCTCTGTCCATGGGATTCTCCAGGCAAGAATACTGGAGTGGATTGCCATTCTCTTCTTCCAGGGATCTTCCTGACCCAGGGATTGAACCCGGGTCTCCTGCTTTGATTCTTTACCAACTGAACCACCAGGAAAACCCATAAGTAGATAATAGTGGAACTCTTATAAGTATGTTTTCCATAACTTGAATCTATTATTTTCCTTAAAATTTCTCACATTTAACAATATTACATAAAAGATATTTCTTTCACTGAGATGCATAAGAATACTGGTGATAGATTTCAGTGGGAAGTCAACAGAGACTTAATCTTGATGAGGTTAGTAACTGTGATCTTTGATACAGATTTAGGTGTTTGGTAATTTCCATTAATCATATGAGTGTGTATGTATATTTAACAGGAAGAAAGATCATAACATTTTTAGATTTATTCTAATGCCCTTTCTTAAATTTTTAAATCTATCAAATCTAGTAAATCTTAATTTTTTTTGCTGTAAATTAATTGAGCCACATTGCTAAATACAATTGCCTTCATCATCTCATGCTTCATGAAGACCTAACATACCTTTGCTAAACATTGTTTTTAAAATGTTTTTTATACTATTGAAACCTATCTGTCTTTCTCTAACTCACAAATTTAAGCCAACCAGTTGGGAATTTAAAATTTTTCCGATATAATTCATGACACTTTAAATGATTACATAGAAAAAAAAAGATTTGATAAATTTCTACTGTCTATGGCCTGCCTGTGCTATCTCTCAGTTGTATTTCAATTCTAAAAATGTAAGCTTCGAATTTTAAAGAGATTTGAAAAAGCAAATTCTCCTTCATGCATGATCAGACAAAATAACAAGCAGCTTGCCATCTATTAAACTCGCACAGTGTGAATGGTGAGTGCAGGCAATTTGACTTTCTGATGATCAGGTAACACTGTAAAAAAACTGTTGTGATATTTACCTTCTGAAAGTAATATTTTCACTTTGAAAGTCTTTTTTCCCCCTAAGTTAAATCAAGTTATTACTCCATGAGAGGCCTATCTTCAAACCCCATCTCAGCAGAGGCCCATCAGATTATTCATATTACACTTGTGAGCTCTGGCCACAAGAAGCCCAGCTGAGCCCACGGCATTTTGCAAGTGTTCTAAACCCAGGAGGCAGGCATATCAAACATCCACATACTAATTGTGACATTAATCTCTAGCCATCAGCTGACTAAGGATATTAGAGCTGTAATAAAAACATGCAGCAGTTTTAATCACTTCACCGAGTAACCCATGTGGTGCCACATCTTATTTGCATACCAACAAGGAGTGGCAACAGCAGGAATAGTATAGCCGAGCACAGATTTTGAAAGAGAATCGTATGTTTAGATGTGTAAGCTGTGTAAGCAGGGTATGAAAAACTGCCAATTTAGAGCTCAAACAGCATTTATTTTTTATCACCTGTCTGTACAAGAAACTTCTTACTAAACACGATATTTTCAGATTAGTAGAGGATTTGCTCCTTTCAAATTCTGGTATCTTAAACCATAATGAATAATTTAACTATATTATAAATTATTCTGTCTTCTGCGATCAAATATATTCAACATATTTTACCCTTTCCTTAAAGTCCCATAATTAATATGATACATAATTACTATATTGTACTGCAATAATACTCAGTTACAGTTTCGGCATGTGGGTTTCTTTTTATTCATTGTCACAGGGACTCATATGGGTGAGAAGATGCTATGAGTCACCAAGAGAAAAGGTGCTTGCTTTTAAAGGCAAACACGCAAGTGAAACCTGCTCTCTAATGTGGACAGCACATAAATAGAGAACAATGGTGCCTGAAGGTTCTTTGTCATCTGGGCTGATAACTTAGTTCTGTCCCTGATGAGTTGCATAGTCTGGAATAAGGTTCTTAACTACTCAGTATCCACATTCACACAATGAGGGAAATAATAACAGTTATAGGTCAGAGAGCAGGAATAAACGAGATAATACGTGTGAAGTGCTTAGAAGAGATGATTGTTTATTAGTAGAGGGGGTAGAAAGCTTAATATGGAGTTGTGAAGCTGTGTAGAGATATATAAAGAGAGTTCATGGTATAACAGAGCCCTTGGCTGAGAGGGAGGTGGAAGTTTAGAAAATATTTAGAGTCTATCCCGTGAAATGAAAATATCTCCTGCCATATCGATAAGCAAGAGATGTCATAGTCATCAGCAGTTTCTGCCCCCCAAATGTGAACAAGGGCTCCCAACGCTGTAGAACAGGAGATGCTGCCGCTCCCCACAAGGTGACTGCTGAAGAGCTAGGGGAGTGAGAAGCAACCATCTGCCACTCCTTAAGGTCAACAAGGAAACAGGATTTGGCCCCAGACAGCTGAGTGAAGGGAAAGTCACTCAGTCCTGCCTGACTCTTTGCAACCCCATGGATTATACAGTCTGTGGAATTCTCCAGGCCAGAATACTGGAATGGGTAACCTTTCCCTTCTCTAGGGGATCCTAACCCAGGAATTGAACTCAAGTCTCTGACATTGCAGGCTGATTCTTTACCACCTGAGCCACAAGAGAAGCCCACGAATAATGGAGTGGGTAGCCTATTCCTTCTCCAGGGGATCTTCCTGACCCAGGATCACACCAGGGTCTCCAGCACTGCAGGTGCATTCTTTACCAGCTGAGCTATGAGGGAGATAGCTCAGATAGCTGAGGTGCATATGAAAGGAAGGAATTCAGGGAGGCCAGAGGCTTGCATCTTCCTATATATACAATGCTAAATGCCTTAATTTGATACCTGATCTTTGCTGTTCAGACTTCTGCTCCCTTTGCTGCAAACTTGTATATAGCCTGACTACGCCTCCTGCTTCCTTGGAGCAGTTTTCTCAGAGCTACAGAGATGCTGTCCCCTGGGCTCTGAGTCCTAAATATTCTGTCAACTACAAACTGGCACTTGCCAAGAGCGCCGCCAAAGACTGAACAGAAAGGACACTTGCCATCTGCCTCTGAGGAGACTGAACCCTGTGCTGATGCAGCTGCTGACATTCAACACCCCTTGAGGGAGTTCAGGGCAGAGTGAGGCACTCTGTGCTCCAAGCAATCTGGTGAAGCAGTTCTTTAGATAGATGTTTTTAGGAACTGATTTTATGATCTCAACCCCCTGTATCTCCTCATATCTAGAAAAGCACTAAATCCCTTCATGGTGACATCAGATCCTCAGAATTAGCAGAAAATCTTTTGCAAAATGAGTGCTTAATGGTATTGACCTTCCTTCTTTCACCAAAATCTTATATATTGACCTTCCCCTACTTCCTCTCTGGAGCAGTCTCTCAGAGCTATCTGGGGTGCTGCCTCCTGGGCTGCAGTCCTCATTTTGCCCCAAATTAAACTTAACTCACAATTGTCAAGTTGTATATCTTTTTCTAGTTGACAGCACCAAATAAAATAACTCTCTATTTTCAGATTGTGACTATTTTTAGTCGACAGGATTAAAAAGATGATGTTAAAGAATTTTTCTTTATCTTTTGCAAAAATTTTCTTTATCTTTTGCAAATATAGTAACTTCCCTGGTGGCTCAGAGGTAAAGCATCTGCCTGCAATGCTAGAGACCGGGGTTTGAACCCTGGGTCGGGAAGATCCCCTGGAGAAGGAAATGGCAACCCACTCCAGTATTCTTGCTTGGAGAATGCCAGGGATGGCAGAGCCTGGTGGGCTGCCATCTATGGGGTCACATAGAGTTGGACACGACTAAAGCGACTTAGCAGCAGCAATGTGTACACATTAATCTCAATCTCCGAATTCATAACCTACTGTTTAGCACAGGAAACTCTACTCAATGGTCTGTGGTAAAAATGAGAGGTTTTATATATATGTATAACTGATTCACTTTGTTGTACAGCAGAAACTAGCTCAGCTGATAAAGAATCCACCTGCAATGCAGTAGACACCAGTTCGATTCCTGGGTTGGGAGGTTCCCCTGGAAAAGAGATAGGCTACCCACTCCAGTATTCTTGGGCTTCCCTAATGGCTCAGATGATAAAGAATCTGCCTGCAATGTGGGAGACCTGGGTTCGACCCCTGGGTTGGGAAGATCCCCAGGAAGGGAGTATGGCAACCCACTCTAGTATTCTCAGCTGGAGAATCTCCTTGGACAGAGGAGCCTGGTAGGCTATGGTCCATGCAGTTGCAAAGCATCCAATACAACTGAGTGACTAAGCACAGCCTAAATTAACAACATTGTAAAGCAACTAAACTCCAACTTTAAAAAAGAGAACCAGGATAAAAGGGCCCTCCAGATAGCTAAATGTATGTCTCCAGAAGTATTTCAATGAATCCAGATTTGTACATCTTCCCATACATCACAGAATAACACTAAAATCATTGAGATCTCTGGTCTTTGTGCTTGACAGTAATATATTTAACCAAGATGTATGCTTGACTACATGTATTTCCTAGCTAAAAATTTAACTAGGTATTGGTTCCTCTCTTATCTCTTCAGAGCAGTTCCACAGAACTGTCTGAGAGGCTGTTGCTCCAGCTATGGTCCTTAGTAAGATCCCTGAAAAAATGGAAACTCAAAACACGACTCTGACGTGTATTTTCCTTTCAGTTGACAAGTTAAATTAAGTTAAAAGTTTCTTTAACACTGTGTACCTTTGAGAAGGAGACACAGTGTAAGAACTCTTTTTTGATCCATTATTTTTGCAGCTAATGTCTTGGGAAATATTGTGTGTATGTTAATCACTTGGTCATGTCCAATTCTTTATGACCCCATGGATTGCAGTCCACCAGGCTCCTCTGTTCATGGAATTCTCCAGGCAAGAATACTAGAGTGGGTTGCCATCTCCTTCTCCAGGGAATCTTCCGGACCCAGGGATCAAACCTGAGTCTCCTGCATTGGAGGTGAATGATTTACCATCTGAACTACTAGAGAAGCCCCTTGGGAAATATTAGGTAATAAATATAGCAATAGCATTATTGCAAAGACTTTGTGATAGGTCCTTGGGACAAAAGTCTTTTCTACTTACTTTCTGGTTTTCAATTCCATTCAGCATATCATGACGTGTTCACACAGTTTCAATGAAATAAGGGTGCTGTTTGTATTCCTTTAGATCATGGACACAGGGAACAGACTCCAGCACCATAAAGGGCAGTTTTAATAACTGACAGTGTGAAGATTGCAGGAGAGAGAGCAATGAACCGAGCCTGCTGAGGCCATATTGTGGATGATGGTTTTATGCCAGGAGCCAGCGCCGCTGCTTTTTTCTGAATGATACTACTTGGTACAGCAGTTTTCTTTTTATTAAAAAAAAAAAGGCCCGAATAAAGAGAAGTCCTAGGAGTTCTCCAGATATCTGGCTTTTATCCTGAGTACCTGAAGTGAATTGAACACCATTTTTAAGTTATGAAATTGTAATGATGAAACGCAAATCCTACCGACAGAAATTTTAATTGTTCCAAAACTGCAACCATCAGAATGTCATTCATCTGATTTATCATCATTGTAAAATGCTGAACCAAAGACAAGATTCTCTGTTTCTCTAGGAAATCATTTGTTCCTTTGTATAAAATCAATATGAGGTCACTCATCTGCATACAAGTCTTCCTTGACACTAATTTTTCATGGAAACACTGTTGAAATAATCTCAATGTGGCTTTCGCAGCCTAGCTATTTTCCAGATGATTTAACCTTCAGAGTTGAACCTAGAAAAATGTTATTGCTTAGGTTGAGACCTCCCAAAAATAGGCAATAAAATGTATGAGACATCATTAGGATATAATACACATCGTTAGGTACAAACACATATTCAGCATCTAATTTTAACTAGTGAATCACTGACCTCAAGTCACAAGTAACAATTTCTTTATCACACAGGACAAAGGTGTTTCTGCCCTTAGCAAAAATTGGTCAGATGAAATGCAAATTGTACTTATGAATCAGGGGATGAGAAAGGCAAGATTTGTAAGTCTATTGTAAATAAACTTGATTTTGATTTTGGGCTATATCAATATTGACATATAGATGAAGAAGGAAGGAAAGTAGGACTGTAAGAAAGATATATTTTTTCCTTAGACATGTGTGAATGATGTCATTGGTTTTTCCTTATCACTGTGTCTATTGTAATATAGACATATCACTGCAGAGGGTGACTGCAGCAATGAAATTAAAAGACGCTCACTCCTTGGAAGGAAAGTTATGACCAACCTAGATAGCATATTCAAAAGCAGAGATATTACTTTGCCAACAAAGGTCTGTCTAGTCAAGGCTATGGTTTTTCCAGTGGTCATGTATGAATGTGAGAGTTGGACTGTGAAGATAGCTGAGCACCGAAGAATTGATGCTTTTGAACTGTGGTGTTGGAGAAGACTCTTCAGAGTCCCTTGGACTGCAAGGAGATCCAACCAGTCCATCTTAAAGGAGACCATTGTTGTTCATTGGGTGTTCATTGGAAGGACTGATGCTGAGGCTGAAACTCCAATACTTTGGCCACCTCCTGTGAAGAGTTGACTCATTACAAAAGACCCTGATGCTGGGAGGGATTGGGGGCAGGAGGAGAAGGGGATGACAGAGGATTAGATGGCTGGATAGCTTCACCAACTCGATGCACATGGGTTTGGGTGAACTCTGGGAGCTGGTGATGGACAGGGAGGCCTGGTGTGCTGCGATTCATGGGGTCACAAAGAGTCAGACACGACTGAGCAACTGAAATGAACTGAACTGCATTCAATTGATGTTTCATAAACTTTTCTTGTTAACACCAATGGCAATTGTTTAAAAATATAGATTAAAGGATTCCTATTCCAATTCTGTTGGTCTGAAGAACACCTAAGAATTTCTGACACCTATGAGTAGGCAGTAGGAGAAACTTGGCTTAAATCACCAAAAATAAAACACTGATTTGAATTAAATTTTATTTTCTCTTGTATTTTTTTTTCAGTTTCAATGTTAATGAAGCTTACCTACTATACATTAGTTATTATATTCCAACTTAGACAGTTGAGGGAATTGTGAGTGGGTAAGATTAGTGTCCACTTTCAAAACAGACTATTTTAGTAAGGTACATAAGCTATGTATATTCAGAAGAATTATAAAACAAAGGTAGGATTGCCAATCTTAAATTTATTAAACCATTCACTTATTAATTTACTTAGTAAATGTATATATATTATCCACCTATTAATGAATGGCATTCTATCAAATTAGAGAGCTCCAATGATGAGCAAAAACAAGCACAAATCCTGCCTTCCTGGAACTTCTAGTTTAGGAAGGAGAAATTTGCTACAGAAATTAATAACATTGTAAATATAAAATGCAGCATGTGTTATGAAAACAGTGAATAAGACACAATTAGCTAATAGCATGCAAATAGTGATCTAGTTGACATTCACCCTTGCCATCTCTTGTTGACCACTTCCAATTTGCCTTGATTCGTGGACTTGACATTCCAGGTTCCTATGCAATATTGCTCTTTACAGCATCGGATCTTGCTTCTATCACCAGTCACATCCACAACTGGGTATTGTTTTTGCTTTGGCTCCACCCCTTCATTCTTTCTGGAGTTATTTCTCCACTGACCTCCAGTAGCATATTGGGCACCTAATGACCTGGGGAGTTTCTCTTTTGGTATCCTATCATTTTGCCTTTTCATACTGTTCATGGGGTTCTCAAGGCAAGAATACTGAAGTGGCTTGCCATTCCCTCTCCAGCGGACCACATTCTGTCAGACCTCTCCACCATGATCCGCCGTCTTGGGTTGCCCCACAGGCATGGCTTGGTTTCATTGAGTTAGACAAGGCTTTGGTCCTAGTGTGATTAGATTGACTAGTTTTCTGTGAGTATGGTTTCAATGTGTCTGCCCTCTGATGCCCTCTTGCAACATCTACCACCCTACTTGGGTTTCTCTTACCTTGGGCATGGGTTATCTCTTCACGGCTGCTCCAGCAAAACACAGCCGCTGCTCCTTACCTTGGATGAGGGGTATTACCTTGGAGGTCGACATTCTAGGAATCAGAGAACTAAAATGGACTGGAATGGGTGAATTTAACTCAGATGACCATGATATCTACTACTGCGGGCAGGAATCTCTCAGAAGAAATGGAGTAGCCATCATGGTCAACAGAAGAGTCCGAAATGCAGTACTTGGATGCAATCTCAAAAATGACAGAATGATCTCTGTTCGTCTCCAAGGCAAACCATTCAATATCACAGTTATCCAAGTCTATGCCCCAACCAGTAACGCTGAAGAAGCTGAAGTTGAAGGATTTTATGAAGACCTACAAGACCTTTTAGAACTAACACCCCAAAAGATGTCCTTTTCATTATAGGGGACTGGAATGCTAAAGTAGGAAGTCGAGAAACACCTGGAATAACAGGCAAATTTGGCCTTGGAATGTGGAATGAAGCAGGGCAAACACTAATAAGAGTTTTGCCAAGAAAATGCAGTGGTCATAGCAAACACCCTCTTCCAACAACACAAGAGAAGACTCTACAAATGGACATCACCAGATGGTCAACACCGAAATCAGATTGATTATATTCTATGCAGCCAAAGGAGGAGAAGCTCTATACAGTCAACAAAAATAAGACTAGGAGCTGACTGTGGCTCAGATCATGAACTCCTTATTACCAAATTCAGACTCAAATTGAAGAAAGGGAAAACGGCTAGACCATTCAGGTATGACCTAAATCAAATCCCTTATGATTATACAGTGGAAGTGAGAAATAGATTTAAGGGCCTAGATCTCATAGATAGAGTGCCTGATGAACTATGGAATGAGGTTCATGACACTGTACAGGAGACAGGGATCAAGACCATCCCCATGGAAAAGAAATGCAAAAAAGCAAAATGGCTGTCTGGGGAGGCCTTACAAATAGCTGTGAAAAGAAGAGAGGCAAAAAGCAAAGGAGAAAAGGAAAGATATAGGCATCTGAATGCAGAGTTTCAAAGAATAGCAAGAAGAGATAAGAAAGCCTTCTTCAGTGATCAATGCAAAGAAATAGAGGAAAAGAACAGAATGGGAAAGACTAGAGATCTCTTCAAGAAAATTAGAGATACCAAGGGAACATTTCATGCAAAGATGGGCTCAATAAGGGACAGAAATTGTATGAATCTAACAGAAGCAGAAGATGTTAAGAAGAGGTGGCAAGAATACACAGAACTACAAAAAGATCTTCACAATCCAGATAACCATGATGATGTGATCACTCATCTAGAGCCAGACATCTTGAAATGTGAAGTCAAGTAGGCCTTAGAAAGCATCACTACAAACAAAGCTAGTGGAGGTGATGGAATTCCAGTGGAGCTGTTTCAAATCCTGAAAGATGATGCTGTGAAAGTGCTGCACTCAATATGCCAGCAAATTTTGAAAACTCAGCAATGGCCACAGGACTGGAAAAGGTCAGTTTTCATTCCAATTCCAAAGAAAGGCAATGCCAAAGAATGCTCAAACTACTGCACAATTGCACTCATCTCACATGCTAGTCAGAGAAGGCAATGGCATCCCACTCCAGTACTCTTGCCTGGAAACTCCCATGGACAGAGGAGCCTGGTAGGCTGCAGTCCATAAGGTCGCTGAGTCAGACACGACTGAACGACTTCACTTTCACTTTTCACTTTCATGCATTGGAGAAGGAAATGCAACCCACTCCCGTGTTCTTGCCTGGAGAATCCCAGGAATGGCAGAGCCCAATGGCCTCCATCTCTGGGGTCGCACAGAGTCAGACACAACTGATGTGATTTAGCAGCAGCAGCAGCAGCACATGCTAGTAAAGTAATGCCCAAAATTCTCCAAGCCAGGCTTCAGCAATATGTGAACCATGAACTCCCTGATGTTCAAGCTGGTTTTAGAAAAGGCAGAGGAACCAGAGATCAAATTGCCAACCTCCACCGGATAATGGAAAAAGCAAAAGAGTTCTAGAAAAACATCTACTTCTGCTTTATTGACTATGCCAAAGCCTTTGACTGTGTGGATCACAATAAACTGTGGAAAATTCTGAAAGAGATGGGAATACCAGACCACCTAACCTGCCTCTTGAGAAATCTGTATGCAGGTCAGGAAGCAACAGTTAGAACTGGACATGGAACAACAGATTGGTTGCAAATAGGAAAAGGAGTACGTCAAGGCTGTATATTGTCCCCCTGCTTATTTAACTTCTATGCAGAGTACGTCATGAGAAATGCTGGACTAGAAGAAACAAGCTGGAATCAAGATTGCCGGGAGAAATATCAATAACCTCAGATATGCAGATGACACCACCCTTATGGCAGAAAGTGAAGAGGAACTCAAAAGCCTCTTGATGAAGGTGAAAGAGGAGAGTGAAAAAGTTGGCTTAAAGCTCAACGTTCAGAAAATGAAGATCATGGCATCTTGTCCCATCACTTCATGGGAAATAGATGGGGAAACAGTGGAAACAGCTTCAGACTTTATTTTTGGGGGCTCCAAGATCACTGCAGGTGGTGATTGCAGCCATGAAATTAAAAGACACTTACTCTTGGGAAGAAAAGTTATGACCAACCTAGATAGCATATTCAAAAGCAGAGACATTACTTTGCCAACTAAGGTCCGTCTAGTCAAGGCTATGGTTTTTCCTGTGGTCATGTATGGATGTGTGAGTTGCACTGTGAAGAAGGCTGAGTGCCGAAGAATTGATGCTTTTGAACTGTGGTGTTGGAGAAGATTCTTGAGAGTCCCTTGGACTGCAAGGAGATCCAACCAGTCCATTCTGAAGGAGATCAACCCTGGCATTTCTTTGGAAGGAGTGATGCTAAAGCTAAAACTCCAGTACTTTGGCCACCTCATGAGAAGAGCTGGCTCATTGGAAAAGACTCTGATGCTGGGAGGGATTGGGGGCAGGAGGAGAAGGGGATGATAGAGGATGAGATGGTTGGATGGCATCACTGACTCGATGAAAGCGAGTCTGAGTGAACTCCGGGAGATGGTGATGGACAGGGAGGCCTGGTGTGCTGTGATTCATGGGGTCGCAAAGAGTCGGACACGACTGAGCGACTGAACTGAACTGAACTGAATGATCTAGTCAGAGGGGCTGAGAAGTTTTTTCTTAGTAAACAAACTTGAACTGAGGATGAGGAAGCAGTAACAAGAAGAAGGGAGGAAAGAATGCTTCCAGGCCACAGTAAGCACATGAACAAAGGCCCTGAGGTAAAAGAAATTCTGTGTATGTAAAAGACTCTGGTGGCTAGAGCTCTAAGAGGAAGAGGGGAAAGGCTAAAAAGATCAGATCTCATAGGGTCTTTTAAGATGCATCAATGATTTCTATCTATATTTTAAAAACAAGTGTTCAAAAATAGAATGGTATGATAAGATTTGCAGTTTGAAAAGATCACCTTGGGTGTGGTATGGAAAAAATGACTAGAGGAAGGAAGGCTAGATTAGTACAATAGGTGGGCAGCTACTCAAAATGTTCCAAAAGGAGATAACAACCTAAACTAGGACAACAGAGATGGAGAATAAAAGGGCAGACAGACTTCTAATGTATTCTGGAGGCCAAACCAAAGAACTTGGTGATGAATTCACTGCTGTCAGATATGGTAGGGGCCTAGTGGGCCATCAGGGGGAAGATTTTTCAGGGATGGAGACATACTGAGGTAGGAGATGGTAGAAGAACAGATCTGAGGAAGGAAGAGGGAATAGATGAAAATGATTTTAAAACAAAATGAATTTGAGATGTTTTGGATATATCCCCTTTGAACTGAGTAGGTAATTAGAAATTCTTACCCAGAGGTTAGAGAAGTATCATCTGCAGACAGACATTTTTGAAGCATCAGGAAAAATAGAAAATATGGGTTCAAGCAAGATTAAGGACATACAGCAGAAAGGAAAAAGAGCTTGGGATACAGCCTATAAGAACTGTGGAAGGTTTTTTTTTTTTTGACCAAGAAGAGAAGATTGCAAAGTACACTGAAAAGGAAAGGAAAAGAAAAGAAGTAGGATTCAGACCAGGGAGTGTGTAAGAACAAGACAACATGGGAGAAGTTTTCAAAAATGGAGAAAAAGTATCAATTCTTTTACATATTTTTGTTTAGTCAGTAAGTCACAGCCAACTCTTTTGTGACCTCATGGAGGAGCCTAGGCTCCTCTGTCCATGGGATTTTCCAGGCAAGAATACTGGACCAGGTTGCCATGCCTTCCTCTGGGGGATCTTTCCAACCCAGGGATCAAACCTGTATTTCCTTCATTGGCAGGTGGGTTCTTTACCACTGAGTCACTAGGGAAGTCTCAGTTTTACATATACAAAAAAAAAAAAGTAAATTGGGAAGGAATGTCTGAAACATGAAAAGAAGAATGATTAAATAAATGATAAACATAGGTAAATCTAAATTATTTTAAAAATTAGTTTTATCTATATATCCATTGGATTTAGGGACACTAGAGTCACTGACAACATTTTGGAAAAGTGACATTTGACAAAGTCAGGCAGTTCTGATGTTGGGAGGGGTTGGGGGCAGGAGGAGAAGGGGACAACCGAGGATGAGATGGCTGGATGGCATCACTGACTCGATGGACGTGAGTCTGAGTGAACTCTGAGAGATGGTGATGAACAGGGAGGCCTGGCGTGCTGCGATTCATGGGGTCGCGAAGAGTCGGACACGACTGAGCAACTGAACTGACTGACTGACATGACTCAAGGAATGAAAGGATAATGGTGACAATAAGTAATGAATTGTTTTATTTTTTTTAGAAGTCTGACTATAAAGAGGACAGGTAAGGTAGCATTGATTTCAGTTTTTCCTAATAAAAACATCATCTTTATTGCTCACCCTAATATCCTTTCACATTTCTCTTCTATGAAATATGCCATATGCCTCTCAATCACCAAAGCATGTGAGTCTGTTCTAACACACACCATCTAACAAGCCTTCAGTGGTCCCGTCTCATTCTTCTGTACATTTAAAAGACCTCTAGTACCCTGAACTCTTTCCCCTCTACTCCAATGAACATGTGGCTTAATTTCATGAGCAGATCCACCCTAGTTCTATTATTTAGCTAACCCAAGCTTCAGTACATGATATAACATTTTTAGAACTTAGTTTGCTTGACTAAAAGGGAAGAATCATCTGTATGTCATAGTGTCCACAAAAGTAGAGGGAGATAGTGAGTCCAAACTGCTTATTACATTTTCTGGTCCCTGTAGATCTCAGTGATTACCAGTTGAATTTGAATTTGATTCATCTGTGCATGATGTCTTTTATTCAGTATTAAAAAAAAAGAGAACAAGCTCAAAATGGAGTCACTTATGTTAAAGTCTCATTTCACCAAACTGAGACTTGACTTAGTTATAGTTTTGGCTTTTTCAGAAATGGAAACTGAAACCAGTCAAACAGTAATCACCTGGTAAGCAGTGAGGTCATTTGACTGATAGACCCTCAGCATCCTCTAAAGGAAAGAAACCTTGCTATGGGAAACCTGCTTTTTGCCTAGTATAACTTAGTTGTTCCTACTCCTTTCTTCCTGTAAAGGTCCTTCATTTTGCAAAGCTCCTCAGAGCCCCCTTCTCTCTCCTAGAATGAATACTGCTTGATTCATGAATCATTGAATAAAGCCAATACAATCTTTAAAATTTATTCAGTTGAATTTTGTTTGTAACATGATTTTCATTTGTGTTTCCCATGAGTTTTCACACGAGTTTCCAGTAACTACATGTAAAAATGAACAAGAATTATATAAAATGTTGTTGAGAAAATTAACATTTAAATAGCAATTCAGATTAGGTTGAATCATGAAGACACACTCCTCTAAATTTTATAATTATTATCATATTACTTTAAAATAGTTACTTAATGTGCTATGCTAGGATCCAAGTATTTAAAAAAACTACAAAGTGAAGGTAGGTTAGTTCAAGTCATGAGCAAGAACATTCATATCATTCCTCCTTACTCTCTCAGGCCGCAGCCTTTCAAGGGAATGATGTCATATGACTGTAGTCTAATGCTTCGGACTGTAAGAGCTGAAGTTCAAGTGTAAGATTCAGACTCTGAGTTCAAACCCCAGCTTTGCTATGTGAGTTCAACTATGATCTTCAGATTCTTGTCCTTAATGTCTATTCAGGTTGCTGTAAGAGAATACCACAGATCAAGTGGCTTACAAGAGACAGAATTTTATTTCTCATGGTTGTGGAGGCTAGGAGATCCAGGATCAAGGTGCCCGCAAATCTGATGTCTCATGAGAACAAATTCCTAGTTCACAGACGCTTGTCTCCTCACAAGTTCTCACACAGTAGAAGGAAGTAAGGGCACTAATCTGATTCTTCTGTGCTCCACCACCTAATACCATCACCCTGAGGGTTAAGATTTCACCACGTGGATTTATGGGGACACAAGCATTCAGCCTCTAACAGTGGTGATGATAATGGTTTCCCAGTTCAATGAGGTAAGGTAAGAAGTGAGTAATGTATGTAAAGCACACAGCATAGTGCATGGGGAATATTAAACAGATAATGGCTAGCTGTTATTATTGTGATTGTAGCTTTCTAAGAAATACAGAAGTGACGAGATATAAATCTCACTTTGTTAAAACACAATATCTAAGTTTTGTCAGAGGCTATGAGGACCTGTATCTACTTCAGCTAATTCACAAAGAAAATATAAAGTTTTATCGCATATCAATACACAAAGCACAATGGACGTGGCCTAGAGGATTTATACATAAAACTGCATTGACCAGTCTCTGAAATAGCACAAGGAAGCCAGAAGGGACTCAGTATACATGCAACATAATGAGAAATGACAGGAATTGATATGGGTAATAAGCTGGAGTCGATGGGATGCTACTAGAGAAAAAAGCGAAAGAATATGCCAGTTGGGGTGCAACAAAGGACAGGGGTGGGGGAGTCGTGGGGAGAGTAGGTGAGAAGATGAATAGCATGAGGAGGTCATCTGGGCAAGAGTCAGGGAAGTCAAGGAGGCAAGGTGGAGAGGCCTGGGGTTGACATTATGAGGAATTCTTTTCCTCATTTTGCTAAGATTTTACAATGTTGCTATTGCTCTTATAGTTGAAGTTGTATTTTAAAGTAATTATCTGGATTAGCATGTCTATAATCAATATGATTTTGAGTGAATGAAAACAGGTAGTTCTTTGGCAATTTTTATTCAACATCTTAAGACATTTCAAATTCATGTGAAAAATAAGGCAATTATCCTTAACATTCATGTAACAGGTTGAAATGCTTATGTACTTATTTTTAAATTATTTGTCCTCTATTTCATTTTAAACACTCTTCTACTGACCCAAGTATTATACCTATAGAATACCTTATTTTATGTCTCAAAGTTAGCTCAGTGTAGTAGGTGGAAATATAAGATGACCTCAAGATTCCTCTCTCTGGTGTACACATCTTATAAAATGTGGGCATTTGAGTGTGGGCAGGGCTATGAAAATGATGGGATAACACTTCTGTGATTAGATAGAGTTAATCAAAAGAGGCAGTTTATGTGTGGGCCTGTCCTAGTCAGGTGAGCCCTTTAAAAGGTGATTATCAGAGAGATGCTCTCCTGCGTTGCAAGAGGACCTATGTGTGGGTTAGGGACCTACGGCCTCTAGGAGCTGACGGCCAGCAAAAATCAGGGGTCTCAGTCACACAACCATTAGCCTTACAGGAAATTGGACTCCTGAGCCAGAGAAATTATAAGATAATAAATTTGTATTGTTTCAAGCCACTAAGTTTGTTGTTATTCATAGGAATAAAGAACTTATACTATGAGAAAAGTAATATAAAAAATTCTGTAATATTCAAAGATGTGAAATGTAAATACGCAAGGTATAATATGTCAAGAAGGATGAATGGATAAAAAGATGTGGTACAATTTATGCAATGGGATCTTAGCCATAAAAAAGAATAAAATAATGCCATTTTCAGTGACATGAATGGACACAGATATTGTCATACTGAGCGAAGTCAGAGACAGACAAATATCATATAATATCACTTATATGTGGATTCTAAAAAAAATGGTATAAATGAACTTATTTACAAGACATAAGTAGTCATAGGGTTAGAAAACAAAATTTTTGTTGCCAAGGGGGACAGGAGAGGGAAGGGATAAATTGGGAGATCAGGATTGGCATACACACACTACTGTATGTACAGCAGATAATAAGGGTCTACTGTATACACAGGGACACTGCTCAGTGCTCCGCAATGACCTATATGGGGAAAGAACCTAAAACGAGTGAATATATGTGTGTGCATATAACTGATTCACTTTGCTGTATGGCAGAAACTACACAACATAGAAAATCAACTATACTCCAATAAAAATTAATTAAAAATCAAAAATAAGAATTCTTATCAGCTGTTAATTCAACAACAATTAAAAATAACTTTATGCTAATATGAGCATAGTAAAATGTGCTAGTATAAAGGCTGGAAGGTTGTATTCACCCATTTAGGAGATCTGGTAAGGTGCTTCAATTTCTGCACCAGGTAAAATCTCACTAAAGTCATTACAATATTAGTTATTTAATAAATAAAATGTTAAGGAATCAGTATTTTTGGAACCATCTGACATTTGATTCACATTTTGGGAAAAAGCAGGAAAATGGCAGACTGAATCTGGTGGTCTTGTGTTGGTTGAGATTTGACTAATTAAATGTATAAAGTTCCTATAAACTAGCTTATATTACAATCACTTACCAGCAATTCTACCTTCTAGTATTTACATTTTAGGTGAACAGCTGTTAAATCTCACTATCTGCTAATACTGACATTTATATCAGTGGCTGTGTATCACCTCTCCTCACATCTAGGCCTCCTCTCTTACTTCAGCCAGTGTTTCAACATCACCACACAAGTAAATTTCTGCAGTGCCTTGTCTGGTTCATGCAGCATCCTTTCCCTGACTGGAGGCTCCTCCAATCCTATGGTATAGGGATACCCTCAGAAACCCACTGGGCATTCAGAGTACAACTAGTAAGTAGGGGTAGTTAACACACCCATAGAGCCAATTATCAAAGGAGATCAGAAGCTTATTGATAACGCTTTCTACTTTTGTCCTCTCTGGGTAGATGAAACAGATTTAAAGTGTTTAGTTTGTAGTACATCTGATTTGATCACAGATATTTTAAAACTTAATTATGTTTTGAATTCTAAGTCACAATTTTGTGACAGGGTATGTTTGAACAAAAGTAAATAAGTATAAATCAGATGAAACATGTGTAATATTAAAAAGAGTGCAGGATATAATTAAATTCCTATCAATTGGAAAGTTTGTGGTGCTATTTTCCTTCTACTTTTAGTAAAAAGTTCTTAAGTACTAACATATTTCAGTTTGTGGCAGGTAAAGGCTGATAGAATCTTTATGAATCATTTGTCTTCTCTAAGTCTGGATGAAGATTCTGATCCTCTTATCTAGGAGTCTTTCCCCTACCACATGTTGGTATAGTTGATCCTAGTAGTTGATGCCTTTCAGTTAATATGATGGGGTCTTCCCTTGCAGGAGAAGAGAATGAGAACAATTACAAAACTGGATAAAAGAAAAATGTAGATACTGGCATGTAGAATGCATGCAAATGTGACAAATCAGGATGAAGGAAAGTGATCCTGGCCAGGGCCATGTCTAGAGATATGGAGTTCAGTGAATATGCCCCACTCTACAGCTTGAGAGAGAAGCATATGCTTTGTCAATTGGAACAAAGCAAGAAGAAATTTAACAGATAAAGAAGTGAAAGGGTTAAGAAAAACCTAAGTTTTTTTTTTAAATGGCTCTTACTAAAAACCTGAAAGAGGAGCAGAGGATTGATCTTAAGAAGAACAAATAAATGTCCACTGCACATGAGCCAATTGTAAGCCTCTAGACAAACAGACCATACCAAAATCCACATGAAGAATAAGAATTTTTTTATAATAACATGGAAAGCAGCCACTTGATTCAGTATGAATAATATAAAGAGAATTTATGGCTGTACATAATGTATGAGGTTATCAAACGAGAAGAGCTTTATGAAGGGACAACAAACTATAAAGTAAATCAGGCTATGGGTAAATAAGAGTCTTTAAAGGAATAAAGTGGTTTTGCTAATCTGTTATGGCCCCATGGACTGTAGCCCACCAGGCTCTTCCGTCCATGGAATTTTCCAGGCAAGAATACTGGAGTGGGTTGCCATTTCATCCTCTGGGAGTCATCCAACCCAGGGATTGAACCGGGTCTCTTGTGTCTCCTTCACTGGTCAGCAGATTCTTTACCACTAGCTCCACTTGGGAAGCCCTTTGATGAGGAAGTAAAATCTTAAAGGGATACAGCAGTTTAGCTAATCTCTTATATAGCTCATATTTTGTTTTAACCCATGATGTGCTTCTTCAAAGTGGAACAAATCTGAAGTAATACTACTTAAATAAAATGTACCCTTGCTCTCAGGACTTTGCTGGGTCTTTACCTGAGCCTTGAAAATTCAAGTAGATCTAATGCTACAGAGGCTTTCCTTAGATGTCTCATAAACCTATGTCTTTTTATAGGTTGTGGGGGAAGATTCTAAAATATTTTCACACTGTTACTATCTGGAGCTAACTCTGCCTGAGAAAATCTGAGGCTATGTAGTCTGACTAAAAATACGCCATGTTGCATGCATGTTAAGTCTTCAGTCATATCTGACTAGTTGGGACCCTATGGATTGTAACCTGCCAGGCTCCTCTGTCCCTGGGATCCTCCAGGCAAGGATGCTGGGGTGGGTTGCCATGCTCTCTTCCAAGGGATCTTCCCAACCCACGGATCAAAGCCACCTTTCTTATGTCTCCTGCATTGGCAGGAGAGTTCTTTACCAATTGTACCACAAGCAAGTTCAATGCTATCACATTTGAAATTCCCCAAAAGAAGGGACACAGGGAAAGGGGTTGCAAACAATCTAAACTAGGGGAGCTATCTCAGGTAGATATTTTGGGGGTGGGGAAAGTCTTCAAATGATTAAATTAAAGCCAGATCTCCCTTCTCTCTTTTTCTTTTACTGAGAATCCCTCAAATGCAGACAGTGGCTCTAAACATGTGATCCCATGTAAATGCCATGTTGTTGCATGTATCAATAGTTCATTCTTTTTGGCTGAGTGATATTCCATATTTTGTTTATCTACTCACATAGTGAGGGCTATTGGAGTGGTTTTTCAAGTTTGAGGTTGTTACAAATAAAACTGATCCGAGCATCTGTGTACAAATCCTGGTATCAGTTCTGGATAAATACAGAGGTAGCTGGATCATATAGTTCAAATTTTAAGAAGCCAAGCTGCCTTTCCAATGTGGTTGTACCATCTTACATCCCTGGGCCAGAGTAAATAGTTGTAGTTTCTTACTCGAATAGGTCAGTCTTCTTCATGAGCTAAATAAATATATATCAATATCTCAGTGAAGTTTTAATTTACTTGTATCTTACTTTTACTGATCATTCATATAGTATCTACAACAGCATGATTCCATTCAAATAAATTTAAGATTTCATAAACAAATGTCTATTAACCAAATGTAGATTAATGTTTGCTGGGGGACAGAAATGGAGTAATAGATGGATTGCAAGGGAATAAAAATCAACTCCTGTTTTCTGTCCACCACTATTATGATTCTCAGTATTTCACTTCTGACACCAGATATGTTTTTGCCACATCAAGCAATTCTCTGGTCTGCTGGATAGCAACTGAGTGTCGTATAACTTAATTCAATTCTGACAATACTTGCCTAGCAAAAGCATCAGAGAGATGCCCCAGGTGAAGGGCTCAGTCCCTTAAGGCTGCCCTTGCTTCAGATGCCAACTGAAACTCAGGCTGTGCCCTGAGCTTCTGACCAACCCAGCATAAACCAGAGCTTCCTGACCCTCTTTCTGCAGTTCCATCAATTGTTAGAATGCCTCCTGTAGTTCAGGAAAACACTTATTAGATTATCAGCTTATAAAAGGATACAACTCAAGAATAGCCATATGGAAGAGGTGCCGAGGGTGAGAGGTATGGGAAGGGGTGCAGTTTCCATGCCCTCTCCAGACACACTACGGCCCCCATACATGTTCACAACCCCAGAATCTCTCTCGCTCTCATCCTTTTGGCTTTTTACAAAGGCTTTATTATGTAGGAATAATTGACTGAATCATTGATCATTGGTGATTCATTCAACCTCTAGTTCCCTTCCTCAATCTGAAGGTAGGGACAGGGCTGAAAGTTTCAACCCTGTAATTACCTGGTTGGTTCCCTTGATAACCAGCTTCTATCCTGTAGTTATCTAGAGGCTTTTTAAAAAGTTATTTATTCATTTTTGTCTGTGCTGAGTCTTTGCAGCCATGTGGGCTTTTCTCTAGCAGTGGAGAAACAGGGGCTACTCTCTAACTGTGGTGCACAGGCATCTCTTTTGGTGGCTTCTCTTACTGTGGAGCATGGGCTCTAGGATATGTGGGCTCCAGTAGTCATGGCTCCCAGGCTCTAGAGCACAGGTTTAATAGTTGTGGAGCATGGACTTAGTTGTTTCTTGGCGTGTGGAACCTTCCCAGATCACATATCCAACCCTCGTCTCCTGCATTGGCAGGCAGATTCTTTACCACTGAGCCATCAGGGAAGCCCTATCTAGAGGCTTTTGAGAAAAATCACTCAGTGACAGACTCAAATGACTGGAATGGCTTTTATGAAAAAACAAAAGACATCTTTATCACTCTTATTATTTAGTAAATTCCAAGGATTTTAGAAAGGGAAAGATATACCCAAATGAATGCAGAGTTTCAGAGAATAGCAAGGAGAGATAAGAAGGCCTTCTCCAATGTACAATGCAAAGACATAGAGGAAACAATAGAATGGGAAATGCTAGAGATCTCTTCAAGAAAATTGGAGATATCAAGGGAAAATTTCATGAAAGGATGGGCATGATAAAGGAGAGAAATGGCAGATGAGATTAAGAAGAGGTGGCAAAAACACACAGAAGAACTATACTATAAAGGCCTTAAAGGCCTGGATAATCAAAATGGTGTGGTTACTCATCTACAGCCAGACATCCTGGAGTGTCAAGTCAAGTGGGCCTCAGGAAGCATTACTATGGACAAAGCTAGTGGAGGTGATGGAATTTCAGCTGAGCTATTTCAAATTCTAAAAGATGATGCTATTAAAGTGTGCACTCAGTATGTCAGCAAATTTGGAAAACTCAGTGGCCACATGACTGGAAAAGGTCAGTTTTCATTCTAATCACAGAGAAGGGAATGCCAAAGAATATTCAAACTACAGACAAATGTGCTCATTTTCCATGTTAGTAAGGTTATATTCAAGATCCTTCAAGCTAGGCTTCAGCAGTACATGAACCAAGAACATCCAGATGTACAAACTGGGTTTAGAAAAGGCAGAGGAACCAGAGATCAAATTGCCAACATTCGTCAGATAATAGCCAAAGCAAGGGAATTCCAGAGGAACATCTACTTCTGCTTCATTGACTACGAGAAAGCCTTTGACTGTGTGGCTCACAACAAACTGGAAAATTCTTAAAGAGACAGGAATACCAAACCACCTAACCTGCCTCCAGAGAAACCTGTATGTGGGTCAAGAAGTAACAGAAACTGTTGACTGGTTCAAAATTGAATCAAAATTGAAACAAATAACTGATTCAAAACTGGGAAAGGAGTACAACAAGACTGTATACTGTCACCCTGCTTATTTAACTTATATGCAGAGTACGTCATGTAAAATGCCGAGCTGGATGAAGCACAAGCTGGAATTAAGATTGCTGGGAGAAATATCAACAACCTCAGATACGCAGATGATACCACTCTAATGGCAGAAAGTGAAGAAGAACTAAAGAGCCTCTTGATGAAAGAGGAGAGAGGAAAAGTTGGCTTAAAACTCAATATTCAAAAAATTAAGATCATGGCATCCAGTCCCTTCATTTCATGGCAAATAGATAGGGAAAATGTGGTAACAGTGACAGATTTTATTTTCTTGGGCTCCAAAATCACTGCTGATGGTGATTGCAGCCATGAAATTAGAAGACACTTGCTCCTTGGAAGGGAAGCTATGACAAACCTAGGCAGCATATTAAAAAGCAGAGACATCACTTTGCTGAGAAAGGTCAATACAGTCAAAGCTATGGTTTTACCAGTAGTCATGTATGGAAGTGAGAGTTGGACCATAAGGAAGGCTGCACAGCAAAGAATCGATGCTTTTGAACTGTGGTGTTGGAGAAGACTCTTGAGAGTCTCTTGGGCTGCAAGGAGATCAAATTAATCAATCTTAAAGGAAATCAACCTGGAATATTGATTGGAAGAACTGATGTTGAAGCTGAAGCTCCAATATTTTGGCCATCTGATGGGAAGGACCAACTCATTGGAAAAGACCCTGACACTTGGAAAGATTGAAGGTAAAAGGAGAAGAGGGCGGCAGAGGATGAGTTATTTAGATAACACCACTGAATCACTGGACAGGAACTTGAGCAAGCTGCAGGAGATAGTGGAGGACTGGAATGCTGCAGTCCTTGGGGTGGCAAATAGTTGGACACAATTTAGCAACTGAACAACAAGGATTTTAAGATCTCTGTAACAGAAATAGGACAAAAGCTAAGTATTTATTACTATAAATCACAATATCATGAAGCAGCATAAGGAAACATTTCAGATTTATGGAAATATTTGTTATGCTCACTAAAGTGATGGTGTTAGGGGTATATATAAGTGTCAAAACTAACCAAACTGTATATGTTAAATATGTACAGCTGACTGTATGCAATTAAGCCTCAATTAAGTTGTTAAAAAAAGAAATGCAAAAACTCTATTACGAAGTATAGCCATTATTAAATATACTTCACAGATTGGTTTTTAGCCTGCATTGCAGAACCTTGTATTTTGATGGTATATAGGAACGTTATGACCAACCTAGATAGCATAGTCAAAAGCAGAGACATTACTTTGCCAACAAAGGTCTGTCTAGTCAGGCTATGGTTTTTCCTGTGGTCATGTATGGATGTGAGAGCTGGACTGTGAAGAAGGCTGAGTGCCAAAGAATTGATGCTTTTGAACTGTGGTGTTGGAGAAGACTCTTGAGAGTCCCTTGGACTGCAAGGAGATCCAACCAGTCCATTCTGAAGAAGATCAGCCCTGGGATTTCTTTGGAAGGAATGATGCTAAAGCTGAAACTCTAGTACTTTGGCCACCTCATGGGAAGAGTCGACTCATTAGAAAATACTCTGATACTGGGAGGGATTGGGGGCAGGAGAAGGGGATAACAGAGGATGAGATGGCTGAATGGTATCACCGACTGGATGGACGTGAGTTTGGGTAAACTCCGAGAGTTGGTGATGGACAGGGAGGCCTGGCGTGCTGCTTGGGGTCACAAAGAGTCAGACATACTGAGCAACTGAACTGAACTGAACTGAGGTGGTCTAAAAGGTTAGGAATGGACTATGGGAATGAGAAGGAAGCTGAGCCCAGCACGTCAAAGGTAGTGTGATTCAGAAAAAGAGAATGGAAGGAAACTGCCCAGAGCAACAGCAGCAGGAAGAGGAGAGACACAGGAATTAAAAAGAGGAGGCTGTTCCATCAGGATAGGGCCACTGTAACATCTTTCTGAATGATAGATACTGTCTGTTTGTAGAGCTCCTCCTGCTCCAGCCTTGTGTGTAGATTTGGGGAATGTCTTCTAAAGTAAGGGCTTCCCCGGTGGCTCAGAGGTAAAGAATCTGTACAGCAGATGCAGGTTTGATCCCTGGGGTGGGAAGATCCCCTGCAGGAGGGCATAGCAACCCGCTCCAGTATTCTTGCTGGAGTCACAAAGATTGACTCCATGGGGTCACAAAGAGTAGACATGTTTTAGCATCCACGCCACTTACACTTCTGAAGTAGACTCATACAAGAGTAGAAAAGGAAGCTGGGAAGGCAATCTACTTTGTTACCATTTGTTCTGAGCCATCTTGGTGTCAATTCTTTTATGATTCTTAACTCATGAGAAATCATTCTTTATGGTAGATTCAAATACTTTTATTTGTGGAATCAGGGGAATGGGGCATTGTGGTTTGGGGAAAGATCATGAGATCTAGGGTTAGGCCTAGATAGGCCTGTGTTTGAAGTCTAGCGTTATCAGTTATGTGATACTTGATAAAGTGCATAATCTATTAAAGGCTCTTTTGCCTTCAACTGTAAAACCATACTAATTAAATGATGTAATATACACAAAGTTCCTGCTAGATTGTTTAGAGAAATTTAGCTTATTTCCTATTAGTAGCTCTGAACACTCAAAAGCTAGAATTAATGTGTTCTAGATTTTTATGTTTGTGTTTACTAAGGTAAATATAAAAGATTGCCTTGAAACATAATATTTTTTTTTCTTTAACCATAAAGCTTATTTACCAGGCAGTTTGAATTAAGCTTCTATTTCTAAAATTCCTGTCTGTGTCCTTAACAATGATTTTTCTTCTTTACATTTAATAATTATACTAAACTCATAAAACAACTTTGATGAATAGCAGTGATTTGAACCCAATTAATAGCAAACAAAGGATATGTCATAGACAGAAACCCAGCTATTTAAGTGGTCTTTTAAATATAGAAATTAATTTCATCTTGTAGTAGCATCATGCTCTCTTTTATGTAGACAATAACTGATATTACTTTCTTACTCATACCTAAAAATTTTAGGTGCTGGAAAACCTAAAATTCATCAATTTCCAAGCATTGATTTTGTAAAAATTCCTATGATTCTGAGTTTTAAGGATTCATTTATGTTTGATATTAAATTAAACTTTTGATCTAGAGAGTTATAATCTGTTCAGTTTCTAAGAAGCATTCTCATGACTCTCAAACAGAATTGACAATACAGCTCTTAACTAATGAATATATAACATAATAAGAAACAAAACTGTAATCTATGTACTTCCCAAACTGCTTTCTGAAGGTAGGGCCCTATTGGAACAGGTCCAGCTTTTCACTACCTTTATGCAATGGACTCTCGAGAATGCTTTCTCGTCTTCCTTGCTGTTTTCAGGGCCAGTGAGTGGCAGGGTGCACTGGTGTGTGCTGCTCCCTACTGGACAAGCATGAAGCTATGTATTCAAGCTTTACCCTTGAACGATGTGAGAGCTGGGCCATAGAGAAGGCAGAGCAATGAAGAATTGATGCTTTCAAACTGTGGTACTGGAGAAGACTCTTGAGAGTCCCTTAGACAGCAAGGAGATCAAACCAGTCAATCCTAAAGGAAATCAACCCTGAATATTCATTGGAAGGACTGATACTGAAGCTGAAACTCCAATACTTTGGCCACCTGATGTGAAGAGCCCACTGACTGGAAAATACTCTGACGCTGGGAAAGATTGAGGGCAAGAGGGGGCGGGGGGTGACAGAGGATGAGATGGTTGGATAGCTTCACCGACTGAACAGACGTCAATTTGAACAAACTCTGGGAGACAGCGAAGGACAGGGAAGCCTGGCGTGCTGTCCAGGGGGTCGCAAAGAGTTGGACACAACTTAGCAACTGAACAACAATAAATACATTCAAGAGTGGTGCACTGCCTCAAGAAGCCTACGTATCTCTTTTTTTTTTTTTTTTCCCTCTGAGCTCTGATAAAGATAGTGAAAGCAGATATTTTGCCCCTTTCCTTTTGGTCATTTTTATTCCCCTCTAACCGCAAAAAGAATCTAATTGTAGGAATGAGGTCACTAAGTAATTGAAACTAACTCTTGACTTATGTTCCCTTGAAAGCATACACTTTGCCTGTTGTGTTACTTCTTTTCCTGGGTAGAAAGAATGAACAATTATCAGTTAAAAGATGTGCATCTCTCTACTACCAAGAGCCCTTTAGCAATCCTGCAGGCAGATCACATAGTCAGTTTAATGTCTAAAGACAGAGTCAGCTTGTCTGCACTCAGTAGAGAATAATGCAGACAGACCCCAACTTCCTGCCTTGATGATTCACTTGCATCTCTACACTATTTTTTTCCATTTAAAAATTATCGTAGTTGAGAAGAATCTTTGGAGTTGGTCCTTGGACATGAGTCTACGTAATCCCAGGTTACCGATTTTCCTGATCAAAGCATCTTTTATTTTATTTTTTTCTATTGACACTTGCCTCTCCAATTATTGGCTTGTGAGCAATAAACAGTCAATCCTGAGTTCAGTAAAAATAGACTTTTAGGAATCAAATGCTTAGCTTAAGCTTTCATATTTTATGTCCACTCTAGATTTACATTCCTAGTCATTAAAACAGGTCACACATCTAGTCAAACATAGATCATGCTCCAAACATCAATAATTGACAGCCTCTTCTAATTTATGGAAATGATTATGGTTAACATAATAGAAAAACTGATACTTGTTAAAAGCAAAGTTATACAAGCCTGGGTCTAAATCATACTTTCATTGTTCTGCCTGATCCTACCTGTTAAGCCTCAGTTTTGTCATCTGTTAATCGTGATTAATAATGTTACCCCAAAAATTCCTTGAAATTTTGCCCTTGTATCTGAATATCTGGCTACTCGGCACAGATGACCCTGTTTCTGATCTACAGGTCTAATTTTCATTATAATAATTATGAATTTAAATACTTAATGTCTAATTGTTATAGAAATTCATTGTAGTAAAATATTCCTTTAAGAACATTGTAATATATCAAATATACTGTAGTGTGAGGACTTTAAAAAATAATAATAGTTACCCCATAAAATCACTGTGAGAGTTAAATTCCATACGCAAAGCACCTAACAGAGTTTCTGAAAAAAATACATGCTTAATAAATGTTTAAAATGATAATCATTTAATGAGCTATGCATTTTTTTTTGCAATTAAAATAAATATTTATCCCAAAGCAGCTTCCTTCCCTACCTCACATTCTATTAGAAAAATATTTCCTTCTCACAGAAGTTCCAACCTATGCTTGTATTCTGTGTCCTATGCTCTATCACCTCACTTGCTACTTTTCTCCATTAATGATTCCCTCGCACTTAGGGTTTCTTTTCTTGGTACTGACTTTTCTTCTCCAATTATAAGCACACTTTCCTACTTTGACCTAGAGCCTTACCACAGTCTTCCCTTTCAAAATCAAAACTGCTAAACATTATTTTACGTTGGCCACCTCCCTGTCTCTTACTCCTTAAACCTTTTTGTACAGTGCCACTTTTCTCAATCTACCAAAACTCTTTTCTGCAAGGTCACCATGTTTGATCTGCTTTTCTCCAGTTAGTATCCAAGTATCCATGTCCCTATTCTTGCTCTGCATGAACTATTTATAGCATTGACATAGTTTCTTCTTCAGTTCCAGAACACAGCTCTCTTTTACTCCCTTCTTCAATTTCACCTTCCCATCAACTGCTTAAATGTGGACATGCCCTTGAATTCACGTTTTGTCTCCTTCATCACATGTACCATGTAACTCTGCGATTCCACCCCTATTTGTATACCCAAGAGAAAACATGCTTCCACACAAAAATTGGAACATAAATGGTCACAGCAGCATTATTCATAATAGCCAAAAAGTATAAGCAACCCAAATATCCAACAACTGATAAACGGATAAATAAAATATGGTACATTCATAAAATGGAGTATTACTTCACAATAGAAAGAACTGATGTTATTGACACATGCAGCAGAACAGACAAACATTGAAAATGTGCTAAGTGCAAGAAGTCAGTCACACAAACCACGTGTTATATGATTCCTTATATATGACAGATTTAGACTTAGAAAATCTATGGAGACAGGATGCAGGTTAACTGTTGATCAGAGCCGGAGAATTAGAGAGTTGATTAACTGCTAATGAGTCCATAGTTTCTTTTAGGAGAGAAGAAAATATGCCAAAATTAGACTGTGACAATGATTGCATAATCATATGAACATACTAAAATATTGTACTGTACTCTTTACATGGGTGACTGTTTCACATGTGAATTATGCCTCGATAATGCTACTGAACTTACACACACACAAATAAATAACTCATAAGCATCCAAGTGATCTATTAGAAAATCATTCATCCTTAAAACAAGACATTTTCATGGTGAATGTGTTTCTGAATTAACCCCATTTTCACATCTTCCTATGTTTTATATAAGTATTTCTTATCTAATCAGGCAGCCTTGAACCTAGATAGAAGCATATCCTTTATTTACTTTTTTCTAAAAAAAAACACCACTAAGGAAACTAATATAACACTAGATTCATTCTACTGAATCTGGAAACTGCACATACTTTTTTCCAATTTGCAGTGACAGCTAAAAGCCTATAACCTTGAGATTTCTTCATTGCTACTTTTTAACCCTTCTAATTTGCAAATGGAAAATATGAAGTTTTGGATGTCTATGACTATATACTTATGACAGGGTATCCATTTGTCTTTCAGCAAGGTGATGCCTCTAGTAGTTGAGGAAATGATGATATCAAGGGTTGATTTATTTTTAGCTGTGGATGCCAATTATTCTGCAGAAAACTTGTCCTCTAGGGAAGCAATGTCAGGTTTGGGTGTGTGTTTATTTTTTTCAATTTTATGCCATATATGACCTTTGTTTTACCAACATTCTAACTCCTGCAATAAAATGAAGGTAAGTGACAGGAAAATGGAAACTCTGTTTTTCAAAGTGAATTATCTGTCAAACACACAGTGAAGCTGCTCAACATCAAAATTAACTTGTTCTTAATATCTTACTATGCTGCCGCTAAGTCGCTTCAGTCATGCCCGACTTAGCGACCCCATGGACTGCAGCCTGCCAGGCTCCTCCATCCGTGGGATTTTCCAGGCAAGAGTACTGGAGTGCAGTATATCTTACTGTAACCACTGCTAAAATTAATTCAGCATCATTCAAGATATACAGAACAGGCTTGGGGATTTTTGGCTTTTTTAATGCGCGTATTATTTTTCATTGGAAAATCCAGAGTATTGTTTTCTGTCAATAGGTCCTACTGAACCTGATGAAGAGCCACTGATCTTGACTAATCTCATCTGATCAGATCTAACAATGTCAGCTCTATTTTCTGAAATATACACTGAAAAAATTAAAGGCAGAGAAATTTGAAAGGAGAAAGATAAGCTTAGCAGACAGAGAATAACTGAATACTGCCATAAATAAAGATAAGAACCATATCACTGGAGACATGTGACATCTCAGAATAGTAATGTGCTCTTTGTTCCCAAATATGGTTGTTGATGGGAACGGTTTCAATTTTCACTCCTTTTCAAATGACTGAATAACTTAAAAAAAAATCTTTGTGTATTACTAATTCTCAAAGTTCCATGTCTAGATATTTTTCTCTTTATTTCTTATCCAGAAAAGTGTTTTCTTAACGTCTTTAATGCAAAGTTAGTTATGATATACTGTATATATGAAAAGTATCTTTATGGTTTCTGAAAGTTTTCCTATGTTTTATCTGTTTACACCCTACAAAATTTCCATAGGCAAATATCGCTATACATAATTTACAAATGAAGGGACTGAGTTTTAGAAAGTTTGAATAAGCAGAATGCTTGCCCAAGGTGTGTGCTTAAAAACTAACAGAATCAAAAGTATCATTTTGATATAAACGACAGCATTCCTCCTGAAATTTTAACTCTGATTTACTTTATCTTTTTCTTTTTTCACATAAGAATGATAATACAAAAACATTAGAAAACAGTTATATAATGTACATATTTATATAGTGAAAAGTGGGAAGCCATGAACTTTAAATTTCAGTGCTAGCTACTGTTAAGTATTTTCTGCCTCTTTCATTTTCTTCCCTTATACACATATTAGGATTTTTAACAAAGTAGGTTTATATAACTATTTTAGCTCAGGGTGCCAAAACAAAATACCATCCACTAGGTATTGGCTTAAAGAATAGAAATTTATTTCTCACATGTTTGGTGGATGGAGAGTCTAAGATTAAGAAGCCTGCAAGTCAGGTTTGTTCTGAGGTCTCCTGTCTTGATTTATAGGCAGCCACCTGCGGGAGACCCAGGTTCAATCCCTGGGTCGGGAAGATCCCCTGGAGAAGGAAATGGCAATCCACTCTAGTATTCTTGCCTGGAGAATCCCATGGATGGAGAAGCCTAGTAGGTTACAGTCCACGGGGTCGCAAAGAGTCGGACACGACTAAGCAACTTCACCTTCACCATCTCCCTATGAGCTCCTCATGACCTCTTCTTCCAACACCCACGGGGGAAAGAGCAAGCTCTCTCATGCCTCCTCTTATTAGGGCACTAATTCCACCATAGGACCCCACCTTCATAAACTTCTCTAACCCTGATTACCTCCCAAATGCCCCATCTTCAAGTAGTACCACACTGGGGGTTAGGTCTTCAACATATGAATTTGGGAGACACATTCAGTCCTTAACAACAACATATACTTTTATGCAAACTATTTTCACAAACTATAGTTGTAAAATACTCCTTGTTAGTATAAGCACACTATTACATTAACAGAATAGCTCTATATTAATTTATGAAATAGATTCAGTAAGTCATTGAGTCAATGACTTATTGAATTATTACTAAATTTATTACTAAAATGAATATTCTTATATATATCATTTGTGCTTGAGTTGGCAGTTGCTATTGCTATAGAAAACCATATTGTCAAGTGTGAACATTTATCAATTTAAGTATTATTGCTATTAATATTTGTCTCATGAAAGAAATCCTATTAAGAAATGAAAACATTGGCCTTAAAAAGTTAATAGCATAAAGAAACTTTATATCTACTGTGCTACTTGATTTTTTCAAAGACCATGTACAATCAACAGAGTAACATTTAATTCTATTTTTATACACTTGGAAATCAGGCACAGAGAATTAGAAATTACTCATCCAAATTCACATTTGACTAAGGACCAGAATTAGAATCCAGGTCCATGTCTGCAGGAGTTGGTGATTAATCTTCAGTTATTTCTTGGATGCATTCACAGGAACAAGAAGGGACCATGTGGGAAAGGTGTACTATTTACCTTGGGCTTAGAGCTCTCTGCTGCTAGGATTCTCCTCAGGCCACTTCCATCATCTTTGCCCAGTCTCACTTTTCCTCTACAGGATTCTTTTTCCTAGACACATTTCACCCAGAAAATGGCAACTTTCCAATTTTTGTCCCTTTCCTTGCACTTGACACTCTAGATTGTGCCTTTAGAGACACAAGAGAAACTTGGAGAACAAGAAATACCAGTGAAAAATATACAAAGCTCCATATCACAGTTGTGCTACCTACACACAATTTTTTCATAACTTAATGGGAGATGTTCATGTTTACAGAAAAGTCAATGGATAAATACGTGTATTAGATACCTGTATGCCGTAACCTTAGTTAAAGAAAGATATATAAGCAGACCTCTTCCTGACTACACTGGCAGGTCTGTTAATTTTTGTCATTGCCTTATCTACAGAGGTCACTTTGCCTCTGTTTATAGCTATCTTTTCAACAAAACAGAACGTGTTCTACCAGAAATAAAAATTCACTATTTTAATGACCAGAAATTCAATTATCATGGCCTGGAAAGAAACTGGAGCATGACAAGGATTATGCTTATAAATGTGTGCTGCCAACAAACACCAGAAATTTCATCAAGGAAATAGCCAAGATAAATCTTGTGCCTAAAACTCTATATGAATTAATATAGGCAAAAGTGATAACAATCACAGAAAACATAATCAGGCACTAATTAGCAAATATCAGTGTTTCAGAATGGTCATGCACTTTATGCCCAAATACCAAATTATATCGTGAGGCTTATAGAAGTCATTAAATATGCTCCTCCTGCCCCAAAGCTTCTCACAGTCCCATTTTCTTCCTTTTTCACTTTCTCATAGTGACTGAATTATCATCAATTGAATATTTATTAAGGTTAAAGTGTCTTATTTTAAAATGTAAATTCTTCTCAAAGGATTTAGAAGTGGGTGTGGGGTTATCAGTTATTCATACTCTGGGTAACAGTTAGTATAATCTAATTGCTTTCTTTTCAGATTCAGCTGCCATCAGATTCAATATAAGATTGCCAATCTGAATGGAGCTAAAAGGTTCAGTACAGAGTGCTTTAAAGGGAGCTAAGAAGGTGGTTATACAAGGGCTCCTGGTGCATCAGGAAGTGCTGGATAGTACAAGGACGCTGAGCCAAGAGCAGGTAGAGAGTATGCCCCCAGCTAGTCTGAGACAAGGGAGAACAGACAGGGAGGACCCCAAAGCCAAACTCTGTCCTCACAGATGTCAAAGGGGCTTGTCTTTGAGGGGACACGTAAGGTGTAAAATATATATCTTAATCTACAACCTTTTTACTTCTTTAGGACAATATCAAAGTTTCCCAATGACAGTACCCAGATCTATGTATCTCATCTTTCAGGCATCTTCTCATCCATTGGCCTTCATAAGAGCCCAGAGCTGCTTCCCATGTGCCTCAACCCACTATTCCCTTTCCTGTCTCTCCTCTGGTTTCTACTCTATTTTGTATGGACAATCTCATGTAGGCATCACTAGGACTCACAGCCTCATTATATGACTGCCTCAGGGCAGTTTGCCACATCATCCTTCACTAGTGAACTACAAACAAAAGGAAGGCTAAATATGAGATTCAAAAATTACCAAGCAAGTCTATTTATTCTTCATGCAGAAGAGTATCACATCAGTATCAACATCAAACAGACTTTAAAAGACTTCTCTTAAAATCACTCATCTGTCTGACTCAGAGTTCATTATTTTGTTTCTTAAATATTACCCTTGGATTCCAAAGCAGATGCACAAAGAAACATGCCCAACCTAACAGCCTATCTTGACATGAATAATCATACACATGTACTTCAGTTTTTATAATAAAATGGAATGTTTTCCTTCCACTTAGCAGAAAAGTTCATAAAGTGTCTTCTGTGTAGTCCAAAATGCTCACTTCTAAAATATAGACTTGTAAGTGTATTGTGATAGGTGTAGACTAGTTTCTTTTAACATAGGCTTATTAATTTCTGCTATGAATATCTTTTTGACTGCCATATAAACTCATGCCGTTCATATCAGAACATTGGCAAAGCTTCATGCTTTGCTGGAATTTAGGTTAATATCTTGATATCCTTTTAGTCATTGTCTTGATTTATGGTGTTTTTGTACAACTTTTAAATTTTATTATCTTATTGTCTAATCATTGTTAGGGCTTCTCTCGTAGCTCAGTTGATAAAGAATCTGCCTGCAATGCAGGAGACCCTAGTTTGATCTCTGGGTCGCGACAATCCCCTGGAGAAAGGATAGGCTACCTGTTCTAGTACTCTTGGGCTTCCCTTGTGGCTCAGCTGGTAAAGAATCTGCCTGCAATGCAGGAGACCTGGGTTCAATCTCTGGGTTGGGAAGATCCCCTGGAGAAGGGAAAGGCTACCCACTCCAGTATTCTGGCCTGGAGAATTCCATGGAGTTATAGTTCATGTTTTTCTTGACTGTGTTCAGTGTCCTAATTTCTGTATTGTAAAAACTCAATATCTTTAGGTCTTTTTACTCTCATTCTACAATACAAAATATTTGTATGTTTATAACATTTCAGTTCAGTTCAGTCGCTCAGTCGTGTCCAGCTCTCTGCGACCCCATGAATCGCAGCAGGCCAGGCCTCCCTGTCCATCACCAACTCCCGGAGTTCACTCAGACTCACGTCCATCTAGTCAGTGATGCCATCCAGCCATCTCATCCTCTGTCGTCCCCTTCTCCTCCTGCCCCCAATCCCTCCCAGCATCAGAGTCTTTTCCAATGAGTCAACTCTTCGCATGAGGTGGCCAAAGTACTGGAGTTTCAGCTTTAGCATCATTCCTTCCAAAAAATCCCAGGGCTGATCTCCTTCAGAATGGACTGGTTGGATCTCCTTGCAGTCGAAGGGACTCTCAAGAGTCTTCTCCAACACCACAGTTCAAAAGCATCAATTCTTTAGCGCTCAGCCTTCTTCACAGTCCAACTCTCACATCCATACATGACTACTGGAAAAACCATAGCCTTGACTAGACGAACCTTAGTTGGCAAAGTAATGTCTCTGCTTTTCAATATGCTGTGTAGGTTGATCATAACTTTCCTTCCAAGGAGTAAGCGTCTTTTAATTTCATGGCTGCAGTCACCATCTGCAGTGATTTTGGAGCCCTCCAAAATAAAGTCTGACACTGTTTCCACTATTTCCCCATCTATTTCCCATGGAGTGATGGGATCGGATGCCATAATCTTCGTTTTCTGAATGTTGAGCTTTAAGCCAACTTTTTTAACTCCTCCCTTTCATCAAGAGGCTTTTTAGTTCCTCTTCACTTTCTGCCATAAGGGTGGTATCATCTGCATATCTGAGGTTATTGATATTTCTCCTGGCAATCTTGATTTGAGATTGTGTTTCTTCCACCCCAGCATTTCTCATGATGTACTCTGCATAGAAGTCAAATAAGCAGGGGGACAATATACAGCCTTGACGTATTCCTTTTCCTATTTGGAACCAGTCTGTTGTTCCATGTCCAGTTCTAACTGTTGCTTCCTGGCCTGCATACAGATTTCTCAAGAGGCAGGTTAGGTGGTCTGGTATTCCCATCTCTTTCAGAATTCTCCACAGTTTATTGTGATCCACACAGTCAAAGGCTTTGGCATAGTCAATAAAGCAGAAATGTTTTTCTGGAACTCTTTTGCCTTTTCCATGATTCAGCGGATGTTGGCCATTTGATCTCTCATTTCTCTGCCTTTTCTAAAACCAGCTTGAACATCAGGGAGTTCACGGTTCACGTATTGCTGAAGCCTGGCTTGGAGAATTTTGAGCATTACTTTCTAGCGTGTGAGATGAGTGCAATTGTGCGGTAGTTTGAACATTCTTTGGCATTGCCTTCATGTATGTTCTTATACATGATAAATGTTTTTTTATCTTCCAACATTATTTATACTGCATTAATGTATCTCTATCTTTACAAATTAATTTTTCTGATTTCATTTTCTTCTATTTTTAAAGCACATATTACTTCTTTGTGTGTTAGTTGCTCAGTCATGTCTGACTCTTTGCAACCCCAGCAGACTCCTCCATCCATGGAATTCTCCAGGCAAAAATACTGAAGTGGATTGCCGTTCACTTTTCAGGAATCTTTCCAACCCAGGGATCAAACCCAGGTCTCCCACACTGCAGGCAGTCTTTTCTATCTGAACCATCAGGACCCTATCACTTCTTTAAATATTTTTATTATTTGTACCTATTTCTGTTTTAGTCACTTTGTACTATCTGCTTTCCATTTGTTAATTTAGTTTGATTTTCTGTATTTAATTTTTCTTCAATTTTTTGAATAAATTGTTTTATGATGGTGACAATGATTATGGCCACGGGTTAGGTAAATGGATAAAATACACACTGCAAGTAAGGAAGTTGGGAGCCTCCTCTGACTCACCTGTCCACACAGCTACTGCTCTATATCTCTAAATGGATTTCCTATCCTCTCAAGGAATGCTTTCCACAAGTCCTTATAATAACCAGCCCTTAACAATCACAGGTTATTTCTCACAGGAAAAATTCCCTTGATATAGATGTTTTATTATCAGACGTCATACATCTATTTTGTTACATGACAAGTTTTTATTTGTTTAATGCCTGTTCTGTGACACACATAAATATTAAACTTTGAGAAATGTGGAAACAGCCTGTTTTGCTGAAGAAACTGATATCTGGCTACAAAAGGTCTAGGTGGTATTGGTCCTCCCAGTAGACATTAGACATTTATGGCAAGAAGCACAGGAAAGTGTTACCATTTCAACCTTTGCTTCTTGCTAATATATTATTAACAAGTTGACCCTCCTTCCTTTCTCTCAGGCCCACGGGGAAATTTTCTAAGCACATGAGTCATTTCCATCTCTTTATTTTGATGGTCTAGGGAAAGCTGGATAGATAGGAAGTTACCTGAATAAACATTTGTATACATCATTGGTGTACCTTTTGGGGGTTCCATCAGTTTTCAGAAACTTTCTTTGGATCAGTGGAGAAAGATAGAAGATAAGGTTAAAAAATATTTGATTCATTCTGTATATTTCTTGAAGTAGGGAGAGGAAGATGGATCTCTCCCTGTTTTTTATTGTTTTGGGATGGGGCAGGTGCTGTTTTTTTTGTTTTTTGTTTTTTTCTCTATATGTAGGGATAAGAATAAGGTACTTTCAAAATTGAAATTATGGTTACTGTCAGGAATACATTAGATGAATTCAACATGTAAAAAATGTTCAGCCTTTTCCAAGAGATGACATAAGAGCTCAATCAAACTAATTCTGAGTAAGCTCAAGGATACAAGACTGAAAAGTGATTATAAAAGGAAAAGCTCTTATCTTGGTAAACTCTTTCTTCTCTGAAGAAGTGTGTTGATTAAAGAAAGTTTTTCTAAAAAACATCTGCAAAAAGAGAAAGAAAAGTGGCATGATACAGCCAGCACATTTCAGGGGTGCTTTGTCCCATAGACACATATTCCATATGGCAAGTGTGTGTGTGTGTGTGTGTGTGTGGTGAAAGTGCAGCATTGGGTACCATGGTTTAATGAAGCATTAACACCAACCAAGGAAACCCCTGTGTTCTCATTATTTACATGCCTGTGGTCAATCTCATCATCTGTGAAATGGGAAAAGTAACAGTATCTACCCTATACTGTGAACTTTCAATGATGTAATATAATTACATCTCTTATAACATAATAAATGCTCAATAAATAGAAGATCTCTTTAGTATTATTATATATAGTCAAACTTAAGGATTTGTAACCCCTGTTACAAGTACTTCAAGATTCCTGTAGACAAACATATAGTAAGTGTAATATTTTACAGCCTTTATTAAATATAGCCATGTCATTATAGAAGAATTTTTGGTTCTATAATTCCAAGAAAAAGTTCTGATTTTTGTCCGAGACTCTTGTCCAATTGAGTATAATCCATAAGGAATCAGCTTCTTTTAAAATGTGTGGAGCAGTTTGTTCAGTGTGCCAGCAGACCTCCTATCCGTGCGTTAATTATAAACTGTTGTATTAGCTTAGCCTACCTAAACAAAATACAGATTGTGTAGCTAAAACAGACACTTATTTTCTCACAGAGAGGCTGGAAAGCCCAAGATCAAGGTGTTCAGCTGCTGATGAGAGAGGTCTTTCTCGTTTGCAGAGAGCCACCTTCTAAGGCCACAGTCCTATTGGATAAGGGCCTCACTCTTACGACCTCAGCCTGGGTGCTCAGATGCTTCAGTCATGCCTGACTCTTTGCAACATTATGGACTGTAGCCTGCCAGGCTCCTCTGTCAACGGGATTCTCCAGACAAGGATACTGGAGTGGGTTACCATGCCCTCTTCCAGGGGATCTTCCCCACCCAGGAATCAAACCTCGGTCTCCAGCATTGCAGGTGAATCCTTTACTGCTGAGCCACTGGGGAAGTCCCTCTTATGAGTTCATTTAACCTTAATTATGTCCTAAAGACCGAGTCTACAATGTCATATTCAGTGTAAGGGCTTTAACATAAGAAGTTTTCAGGTACAGTTCATAGCAACTGTCCAGTACAATTAAAAAGACTTGTCATATTTTGAAAAATATACATCACACTTTCAGAGTGCTCAAGTGAGCAGAAGTCTAGGAATAATACATATGGAAAATTTTTTTATTTATGAAAATAGTTATATCCTTAACAGGAGAAAACATCCAATTTCATAGACCAAGATCTTTGTTTTCAAACTATGAAAGGAACAGATTGGAGGAGGAGGGTTATCTGTTATGCTCAGATGTTTACTATTAGGGATCTACTTAAAAGACTTATAAGGAAAGTTTCTTCAATTTTTAATAATTGTAGTAAGAACAATCTGCTTACAAACAGTGGGTTGGCCAAAACATTTATTTGGGTTTTTCCATAAGATGTCACAGAAAAACCTGAATGAACTGTTTGGCAAACCCAACACTATTCCCAAGGACAGGCAGCCAGGAAGGGGAGTAAAATGTATTTCATCATGGAAGGATGATGCTAATCCATTTATAAAGTAACTTTATCTCCATTTTTACCTGGGATCTTTATGTCTAAGATGAGATGTGTTAACTGAAGTTAAGTTCTCATTTGGTCACTGAATATGTGAAAACCCATGTTAAATTCCTTATTCCTTTGCTGATCAATGTTGATCACCACAGGTAATTACTTATACAGTATTCCTCTCCTATCAACATGGAAACCAATATAAACAGTTGCTTCACCTGTAATGTAGTCATTTCACATTCATGGAGTAATCTATCAAGTCGTAAAATGTAATACATAGTCAATATGAGATACTGTGTAAAAAATGTACATAACATATATAAAACATGCATGAACTCTGTGGACAAAAAGCAAGCAGAAATCCTTATGGGAAATCCAGGCCTTTCTAATATTATTGTCTATGTGAGGGAAGATTTTGTATTAGTATACATTAGGAAGGATTTAATAATAATACAAAATTTAGATAGAATTAGCGAGCTATCCTGATCACATTACCTGTAAATTCTGTTTCTAAGAAAAAGGTTAATGTTCCAAATAGCGAGGATCAGTATTTCACTGGATGAGAGATGTGCTGTTACTACAAGTAAGGAATGACACTTCAGATCAGTGTAATGTATTATCAAAATGAAGCGCTAATCACATAGCAAATACCTTTTCCTTCAGGTCTGAGAAACAGTGCTGGGTTTTGACCTTTTATCTGAGTGTCTCTAGGGTGTTATTAAACATTAACTTAAAGGCCAACTGATTTTATTAGTGTCACATATAACAGACATTTAAAAATAAAGCTTATAAAACAACAGTCATTTTTTTTTCTGGGACCATTGCTCATTTTGTTATATTGCATGACTTATGTTTTTCCTTTCCATATTCTTAATTCACTCATACTGTATAATACTTTGCCCTTATTTTTTTAAGCACCTGGAAAATAGTTCATAAAAGAATTGCTCTTGAACAACTTATTTAAATAATGACCAAAGTTATCATCATTTGTGGAATTTTACAGATTGGTCTGCATCTTATCTCCATTCTATGTAAAGGATGACTGACCAGGAAGGTGAAACAGTAACTTTGCGCTGGGTGTCATTTTTGGTTGCAGTGAAAGTCATTTAAAAAATTTTAACAACTCAACTCTTTCAGAACACAATGCCAAACATTTTTTATAAGTGAAAAATAAGCAAATCTGACACCAAAACTTGGATCTCTTGATTTAGAAGCAATTTTAGAGACACAAAAATAATTTGCCTAGATACAACTGTCTAGCACAATTGAATCTTTCTATATTAAAAAGTGAATAAATTATATATCCCACAAGTTTTTCTGGAAATGAGTAGAACATCCCAGAATCAGTCATAAGGTACAGATTGAACTAATAATGGACACTTAGGATTATCTGACTAAGCAGCTCATTTGGGACTAAGACAAGCAGTTCCTATTTCTATTCTCCTGGGCCGTCATTCAAATACATTATTATTCAAATAGCTAATGAGACAGGAAGAGCTGGAACCATAATTGACTTGCATCCTCTTGGGAAGTCAGCTCTGAGAGTAGATTTAAATAAATTACCCAAGTGTGTTATAGACAGAAAATATTGTAATTAATTTACTAGTCAGGCCCAAAGCATTGTGACTGAAAGGATTACCCAGTTCTTCCTTTACCAACTCCTAGATTCCAACCTCTCTAAAAAGAAAAAATAAAAATAAAACCTACTTCCACATATTCTGAAATACAATGTGATTCAAAACATGAAATGTGATATAATGTACATATATCTCTACTTTTCCAAAGAATATGGTGCAAAGAAAATAAAAGCACTCATTTATAGTACAGCACAGTTCTGGATGCACAGAAGTTCCCTTATATCAAGTATAGCACACTTATATTACTATCAGTTCAGTTCACTCAGTCATGTCTGACTCTTCACAACCCCATGAACCACAGCACGCCAGGCCTCCCTATCCATCACCAACTCCTGGAGTTCACCCAAACCCATGTCCATTGAGTCAGTGATGCCATCCAACCATCTCATCCTCTGTTATCCCCTTCTCCTCCTGCCCTCAATCTTTCCCAGCATCAGGGTCTTTCCAAATGAATCAGTTCTTCGCAACAGGTGGCCAAAATACTGGAGTGTGAGCTTCAACATCAGTCCTTCCAGTGAACACCCAGGACTGATGGACTGGTTGGATCTCCTTGCAGTCCAAGGGACTCTCAAGAGTCTTCAACAACACAGTTCAAATGCATCAATTCTTCGGCGCTCAGCTTTCTTTATAGTCCAACTCTCACATCCATACATGACCACTGGAAAAACCATAGCCTTGACTAGACAGACCTTTGTTGACAAAGTAATGTCTCTGCTTTTCAATATGCTATCTAGATTAGTCATAACGTTCCTTCCAAGGAGTAAGCATCTTTTAATTTCATGGCTGCAATCACCATCTGCAGTGATTTTGTAGCCCAGAAAAATAAATAATCATTATTACTGTTACATAATATATGTTCTAAAAATAATTTATTTTCTTTAAATTTTATGGTTTTAAACATAACCCCTTTATGGATCACAGCCTTGTCATGGCAAAGGGACGTGTGTAACTCAGTGAAGCTATGAGCCATGCTGTGCCGGGCCACCCAAGATGGATGGGTCATAGTGAAGAGTTCTGGCAAAACGTGGTCCACCGGAGAAGGGAATGGAAAAGTATTTCAGTATTCTTGCTGCAAGAACCCTACGAACAGTATAAAAAGGCAAAAAGATATGATGCTGGAAGATGAGCCCCTCAGGCCTGAAAATGTCCAATATGCTACTGGGAAAGAGAGAAGGGCAATTACTAATAGCTCCAGAAAGAATGAAGCAGCTGGGCCAAAGCAGAAATGACACTTAGTTGTGGATGTATCTGCTGGTTAAAGTCCAATGCTGTAAAGAATAACACTGCATAGAAGCCTGGAATGTTAGGCCCATAAATTAAGGTAAATTGAACGTGGTCAAGCAGGAGATGACAAAAGTGAACACTGACATCTTAGGAATCAGTGAACGAAAATGGATGGGAATGGAAAAGTTCAGTTTTCATTTCAACCCTAAAGAAGGGAATGCCAAAAATGTACAAACTACTGTACAGTTCTCATTTTGCATGCTAGTAAGGTTATGCTCAAAATCCGTCAAGCTAGGATTCAACAGTATGTGAACCAAGAACTTCCAGATGTATAAGCTGGGTTCAGAAAAGGCAAAGGAACCAGAGATCAAGTTGCCAATATCCACTGGATCATAGAGAAAGCCAGGGAATTCCATAAAAACATCTGCTTCATTGACTATACTAAAGGCTTTGATTGTCTGGATCACAACAAACTGTGGAAAATTTTTCAAGAGATGGGAATACCAGACCACCTTGCCTGTCTCCTGAGAAATCTGTATGCGAGTCAAGAAGCAACAGTTAGAACATTACATGGAACAACTAACTGGTTCAAAATTGGGAAAGGAGTAAGACAAGGCTGTACACTGTCATCCGGTTGATTTAACTTACATGCAGAGTACATCATGGAAAATGCTGGGCTGGATGAAACACAGGATGGAATCAAGATTGCTAGAAGAAATATCAATAATCTCAGATATGCAGGTGACACCATCCTAACGGCAGAAAGCAAAAAGAAACTAAGGAACCTCTTGATGAGGGTGAAAGAGGAGAGTGAAAAAGCTGGCTTAAAATCAACATTCAAAAAACTAAGATCATAGCATCTGGTCTCATCATTTAATGGCAAATAGGAGGGGAAAAATGGGAGCAGTGACATATTTTATTTTCTTGGGCTCCCAAATCACTGCTGATGGTGACTGCAGCCATGAAATTAGAAGACTCTTGCTCCTTGGAAGGAAAGCTATGACAAACCTACGCAGTGTATTATAAAAGCAGAGACATCACTTTGTTGACAAAGGTCCATCTAGTCAAAGCTGTTTTTCCAGTAGTCGTGCATGGATGTGAGAGCTGTGTGTGTGTGTGTGTGTGTGTGTGTGTGTGTGTGTGTAAACACAGCAATCACAAAAAGAAAGACTGAGTGTGAAAGAACTTATGCTTTTGAATTGTGGTGCTGGAGAAGACTCTTGAGAGTCCCTTGGACTACAAGAAGATCAAACCAGTCAATCCTAAAGGAAATCAACCCTGAATGTTCATTGGAAGGACTGATGCTGAAGCTCCAATACCCTGGCCACCTGACGCAAAGAGCTGACTCATTAGAAAAGATCCGAATACTGGGAAAGATTGAAGGCAAGACAAGAAGAGGACAAGACGGTTAGATTGTATCACTGACTCAATGGACCCAAGTTTAAGCAAACTCAGGGAGATAGTGTGAAGGACAGAGAAGCCTGGCGTGCTGCAGTCTATGTGGTTGCAGAGTTGGACATAACTTAGCGACTAAACAAAAGCAACAAAACTTGGCTAAAACAATTTCTTTCCAAACTCTAGTAAAATAAGTGTAAAAATATAAAATATATGTGTGTGTGTGTATAAACACAGCAATCACAAAGAGGAAAGAAAAGGAAGCAGAGATGAGAAATTTCAACCCATTTTGTAAGACTGAAAGCATGCACTTGAGTCAGAAACAGACATTATGCATAATTTTTTCACAGAGCTTAGGAGTGCAAAATATTGAAAAAAGGTAATATGGAGTAGATACAAAGGGATTTATTGAAAGTTCATATTAATGTAGTTAGTCTCCAGATCTGGTCCTCAAATGACTATCTGCCTTCAGTGACCCTAAAAGAGCTTAAAGTTTGATTGTTCAGAGAAAGTGAATCAGACATTTTCTATATTAATGTAGGAGAAATAGGAGAGTAGCAGGAGATAAGAACTTAAAATTAGGAGAACTAATTGAATGGTGAAACTCTTAGGGCTCCAGCAAAGTAGATACTTCCTGAACCTCTTCTATAGGCAGGGGATCATAGCTTCTTCTCTAGGAAAATGAGATGGCCTCAGAAAACATAATATATGAGTGTTAGGATTAGATAATACCTGAATAGCAACATTATCTAATAAGTCCAGAAGACAGCAAACATTAATAATGCAAATGTAGCTTCAGATTTACTAAATATAAACAGATGGCTAAGGATCACCAGGAATTTGAAGACTACTTTCAACACACATGAAAAACAGGATCAAACTGATGCTAAAGCTGAAACTCCAGTACTTTGGCCTCTTCATGTGAAGAGCTGACTCACTGGAAAAGATTCTGATGATTGGGGGCAGGAGGAGAAGGGGACGACAGAGGATGAGATGGCTGGATGGCGTCACTGACTTGATGGACATTAGTTTGAGAGAACTCCGGGAGTTGGTGATGGACAGGGAGTGCTGCAATTCATGGGGTCGCAAAGAGTCAGACACGACTGAGTGACTGAACTGAACTGAACTGAAACAAGTGAAGAAAAGGAACTGAAGAACCCAGAGAGAATTTTAAAGCTCCATAATTAGTATTCTCAGAGTAGCAACGTAAAATAGTATATGAATGGAAAAAAAAGAAAAACATGGGATATAGTAAATAGGCAGCAGAGAACAGGAATAAAAGGTTTTTGCAAATTAATGACAGAATAGCAGATACTTTTAAAATTCAACAAAAGTTTGGGAAGTGTAAGGAAAATATTCCCCCTACAACACACACACACACACACACACACACACACACATGCACACGCACACGCACAGGAAAGAATAGCCACCATCAAAAAGAAAAGACAAAGCAATGTATTATGGGGGAAAAAATGATAAGAAAATTAGAACATCATTTTAGGTGGGGCAACATCCAGTCAAAATTAGTTTCAGAAGGAGAGAAGAAAGGCAAGAAACTTTTATTCTCCAGAAGTGAAAGGCTTTTGTTTACTAAATCTTGTGGTTACTATTGCCAACAAGAGACCCTAGAATTTAGCTACTTAAAATTATCATTTAATCATGTTTATGGCTTTAAGGATTATAAATTTGGACAGGAAACTGAGAATGTCTTTTCTCTGTCCCACAGTTTCTAGACCCTCACCTGGGGAACACTTGACAGTTTGCTGGGATTGAATGATGGGGTCCTGGAATCATTTGGAGCCATTTTCATGGATATATCTGGTGACTGGTGTGGCTTACAGTGGGGACCTCAGCTGGGACTTTAGCTGAATCCATATGAACAATGTCTAGCCTCTCCATGTGGCCTGGCCTCCCACACAGAACAGAAGTTACATGGCCCTGGGATTTCCTATGAAGTGGCTCAAGCCAGCCAGTCTGAGTGCTTCAGCATGCAGTGCATAAGATGCATCACCTTTGCAACACAGCCTTGGAAGGTCACACAGCATCATTTCCAATCCATCCATTGGTTATAAACAAGTGCCTAAATCTAGTTCAGATTCAACTAGAGGAGACAGGACCCCACCTGTCTCTTGCATGAGTGTCAAAGATTTGCAGATAAAACTACCACATGCTTGAATGTCAGAATAAAGGTTTACCATAATGAGTGTAACATTTCTTGCACCAGAGTAAAATTTCAAAACATTTAATGTTAATATAGATTTTGGAAGTTTCTGGAAGGTGAAAGATAACTAAATATTAAAGAATATAAAAGTGGTATGGGATTTCTGAAGCTTTACACTAGAGTCTAGAATCTTTTATCAATGCCTCCAAAATTACTATAGACTCAATTGACAAAGAGGACAAAAAAATTAAATGAGAAAAATAATCTTTTTAACAAATGTTGTGAGGACAATAATATAGCCAAACTAATAAAGTGGTATACCTCTGACACATCACATGTAAAAATTAACTCAAAAGGATCAACAATCTGAATACAAGAATGCTTCTTACACCTTCTGAACTCGTAGCAGAAAGCGCAGATATGCAGTCTTGGTGAATTCAGCTTAGGCAATGGTTTTTTAAAATGACACCCACAGCACAAATGATCAAAAAATAAAAATAAAATGAATTTCAAAGCTTTTGTGAATCAATCAAGTAAAATCAAAAGCCACAAAATAAAAGGAAATGCCTATATATCATATATACAATGTGAGCCTAGTATCTAGTATACATAAATTTCTTATAACTCAACAACAGGACAAATAATTTTTTAAATAAGCAAATTAAATAGCTATTGCTTTAAAGAAGATCTAGAAATAGCCAATAAGCATGTACAAAAAAAGATGTTCATTGTCATTATAGCTACATGAAGCAAAATTATAAGATTCCACTTTAAATCCACCAATATGACTAAAATCAAAACAGAAAATGCCACGCATGAGCGATGATGCGGAGAAATAACGACTCATGTACACTGCTGACGGGAATGCAAAATGGCACAGTCGTTGTGAAATGCACGTTGGTGATTCTTTAAAAAGTAAAACATGGATTTCCCTATGACCCAGTTATTCCATTCCCAAGAGAACTGAAAATATTTTCCCACACAGAGACTTGAACATAACTATTCATAGCAGCATTATTCATAATAGCCAAAAAGTAGAAACAACCCGAATTCCATCAACTGTTGAACAAGTAAGCAAAGTATGGTATATTCATACTGTGAAATGTTACATGGCTCCAAAAGAGAATGAAGTATTGATACAGGTTACAACATGGATGAACCTTGAAAACATTCTAACCTAAAGAAGCCAGACACAAAAGGTTACATATTACATGCTTCCATGTATATGAAAGGTCTAGAACAGGTAAATTGAAAGTATATTAGCAGTTGCCAGGGGCTGGTGGGAGAGGGAGGTAACTGCTTAATGGGTTTGGGATTCAGGGGATGCATGATGAAAATGTCCTGGAATTAGATAATTGTGATGGTTTCATTTTGTGATAGACTTGAGAGTAAACTAAAACTCTTATACAGTTTAAATGAGTGATTCTGTGGTATGTGAATTATATTTTAAGAATATGTATATGTGTCTTAAGATTAAACTTTTATTTTAGCTTCACCTGTATCATCTCATTAGTTGCCCCAGGAAAATGATACTGAATGGTGGGGACCATGGCAGGGCTATTATTCATGATAAGTTTTGAGAAGTATGAATTCTAAAATTACATGCATACTTGTTATTTTAACACCCACTGAACTTTCTCATAATTGTTTTTCATAATAATTATTATGATTTTAAAACTATATGATTTTTATATATAAACCTTTTATATGGAGTCCAAAATATTCCTTAGTTTGCAAAGTACATCATTTTATTTAATATGAGAAATTAAATAATTATTTCTACTCTGTTTTAATTATATCACTTCAATGAGTTTGAAATATAGTTATGAAGTACTTTCTACTTCAAGTTTTGTTATTTTGTAATTCCAGTCATAAATTCAAGTATGTACTCATCCACCGCGGATCAAATCATTTGCTGTTGGCACTCAGAATGCCTCAATTTGCCATCTACTGTGCCTTAAAACCAGTAACATCAGATTTTTTTTCCTGAGGCCATATGTAAGTACCACCCTAATCCAATAATTTCTTATAGGCACTTAAAAGTATGTCCTTTAAAATGCTGAATGAACCTAGTTCTGCTTACTGTGCTTCATTCCTCCTGATCTAATAAAATTATCAAGAAAAACACTGTGGCTTATATATCCAAAGAATTGTTAGTATACCAAAGGAGCAAGTAAATCAGCTAATCACAGAAACCCAGCTGTGGAACCCAGAGAAACTGCTTTCCAAGGGACAGACGTGATCTGTAAGATTATCCTGTTAACTAAACTCAGTAATTTTATATTTGGTTTCATCCCATTTACTGCTTGTTGGGTTTTGTCATCATTATCACTGCTTGTTTCTTCAGAACAGACAAAATGTGACTCCAGGCTAAGATGACATGCATTTCCCCTTTTCTTATTTCTGCTCCCTCCTCACTGAACTCTTTCACAACGAACCTCATAGAATCCATCTGTTTAGCTACAGAGGCTAGACATGGACTCTAGTACCTAAGGTGAGACCAAGTGCATATATTTACATCCAGAACTTGTAAACAATACATAGTACAATAGAAAAGGAGTAAACATGGTATACAAACATAGCAATATGAATGATAGGAAAGGTGGATTCAGCAGATGAGCTTACAAACAAAGATAGAGAGGATAGAAAACAGAGGAAAAGGTGTTAGCCATTGAAGCAGAGGAGGAAACCTCCACCTAAAACATTCTATTATGGGAGCTGCAATTGGAGAGTGAAATTTGGAACCCAAAGAGCAGAAAATGAAAGAAAAAAACAGAGTGAGGGCTAGAGCATCACAAATTTAACTAACTGGAGTCTGTGAGGAAGCCCCTTTCCTCCAGTAATGGGGCTTCCCTAGTGGCTCAGATAGTAAAAACTGCCTGCACAATGGAGGAGACCTGAGTTCAATCCCTGGGTCGGGAAGATCCCCTGGAGAAGGGAATGCCTACCCCTTCAGTATTCTTGTCGGAAAATTCCATGGACAGAGGAGTCTGGTGGGCTACAGTCCATGGGGTCACAGAGAGTCGGACACAACTAAGTGTGACTATAACACTTTCACTTTTCCTCCAATAATGTGATGCACTACCTGACACGTTCAAATCACCAGGAATCTCTCTTTAAAATAAGAAGTGTCTGGGTAGAATGAAGGAGACTTACATAGAGGTTAGCACTACAGGGTTGAAACTCCTTCCTTTCGGTGTTTAGTGATACACCATCAGAACTCCTGGCTCTGTACCATTCACTCCAAACTGAAGTTGTTAGTAATCCTCAACTACTTTCCAGAGCTCCCAATCACACTTCTCATTGTCAAATACAGCAAACGACCAAGGGTCATATGACATTTAAAATATATATATACTTTTTTATCAAAGAAAAGGCAAAGAGGGAAAGGAGAAATATTTATTTTGGAGGAAACAAACATTATTTTAAAATAATAAGTTTAAATATTTCATAATATCTTCATATGTGTGACTACATTACATTCATAAAATGCAAATAAAAATCTACGACAAATAGAATAATAGTGAGGTTTTGTACCTTAAATGTATATTTGTAAACTTTTTTAAAGAGAGGAGAAATAGTAAAGAAAATCTTTCATCACATAGAATAAGAAAGCAAAACGAATAGATGAAATACAAGAAGCAGCAAAAGACAAATGCAACAAAACTAGCAACAAATTAGTGAAAATTCAAAAAAAAGTGGGAATGGCAAATATGGAAGGAAAGAAATTTCCAAAGAAATAATTCAAGAAAAATTTCTGCTATAGTACTGAAGAGAGTCATGAGTCTTCAATATGAAAAGGTCCACAAGTGCTGAGTGACTGAAAAATGACCCACATCTAGGTATTTAAGTTAGAAATTTTGTAACAGAATGAACCAACTCCTTATACCATGTCTTTTCTTTGCTTTTTGGTAATATTTCAACTTTGTACATTTTCTTAAAATCTGCTTCTGTACTATGAATCAGCTGATGAGATTATGACAGATTCTGACCACTTTCATGTCGGGACTTTGGCCTATGGTCTGCCCCAGCCATGCTGAGGTGAGAATCCAAGCTTATCACACATCAGGTGTTATGTGGCCCTCCATCCCACCTAACTGAATACTGACATCTGTATTCAGTCTGTACACTGCCCATTAGTGAATCTCCCCCCTTGCTCCACTGATGATTCCCAGTATCTTTTGGGACTTTTCCCAAGAAACCCTTAGTTTATCTAGTGTGTGGAAAGAGAAAATATTTTTGAGTTTTTAAAGAGCTGGAGCCTTTTGAGTGAATTTTGCTAAAACGGGATAGCCAGCTAAAAGTAAGACTTGGGAAGTTGGTTGACAACTGTACAGAAACTGAGAGAACTCCAGAGATACTGATCTAATTCTAGGGGTACATATTTACATTTCAAGGGAAAATGAGTCCTAGAACCTTGGAGACATCTTTAGTCATAAAATCCAGGGACAGTGGATCTTATCTGGGCTTTGGAGAGATGTATTTACATTCCAAAAGACTACAGTGAGAATACAGAATCCTTTTCATCCATCTCCAAGAAGCAAAAAATTTTTTCTCCTTTTGAGAGGGTAGGAGGCAGTTACCCCTTTCTCCTGTATGTAAACAGAGAAAATACATTTTTCTGTTTCTCTCCTATGACTCAAATTTTATAATCTGCATTTATAAGACATTATATCTAAGTTTTCTCTCATTGCCCATGAATAAAAATTAGAATGTGGAGGATCACACAATCATTATGTTTCCATCCACATAGTAAACAGGTCCAAACCTGCTTAGCTTCAGAAATCAGGTGAGATCAGGCACGTTCAGGATGGTATGGCCACAGACATCATTATTTTTATTTGAATAATGATAACCTATCTTTGACCTACAAGACTTCATGTGCATATTTAGGATTAAATTAATACAGATGCATATTTTAAAACCCAACCTTTATTCTGCCTTTTCTCAAGAATGAACATTAGTTCTCACAACAGTAGCATAGGTCACAAATCAAAACCCTGAAATGTTAGTTTTTGAAGGACAAAAAAGAAAACTAGATACTATTTTTCTATTTGTAATTTATGATAATGGCATAAGACATTTCATGACAATGTGAAATAAGAAGTAAGGGGTTTTTTTCTTCATGCAACAAAAGATAGATAATAACAAACCTACTTGGTGCAATTAGTTTATAAATAGCATTGAACTGTGAGCATAAAGGAATGGCTGCGGCTAGAAAGTAATATTTCCAGCTGGATTTTGGCTACATTCAAGACTGAAAAAAGTTGACTATTTTAAAGGTAATCTTATATTTCTCTTCCTCTCTAAAAGAATTATCTACTATGGAAAAATAAAATTCAAGTACTATTTTGTATTTTGAACCAAGACTAACTTTAGCTTTTGTATTTGGGGTAGGGGAAGTAGGATTTAGGCTCTGTACTTTTTAATAAAGTTTCACTTTAATTTCATTAAGCTTTGTATCCCTGTTGTGAATATCTATGTAATGGAATTCCTTTGGAATCTTTCAGTTCAGTCGCTCAGTCATGTCCGACTCTTTGTGACCCCATGAATCGCAGCATGCCAGGCCTCCCTGTCCATCACCATCTCCCGGAGTTCACGCAGACTCGCTTTCATCGAGTCAGTGATGCCATCCAGCCATCTCATCCTCTGTTATCCCCTTCTCCTCCTGCCCCTAATCCTTCCCAGCATCAGAGTCTTTTCCAATGAGTCAGTCTTCGCATGAGGTGGCCAAAGTACTGGAGTTTCAGCTTTAGCATCATTCCTTCCAAAGAAATCCCAGGGCTGATCTCCTTTAGAATGGACTGGTTGGATATGGAATAGCAAAAGTTTTGAACTATTGATGTCATTTTGAGCTTGGTATTTTTCCATTCTTTTTGTTCTATGATTACAGAAAACAAATATTTAGAGTTGAAGTCTTTGAGATCAAATCATTTGATTAAGAACTGATGTAAATTTTGACAGAGGTAAACCCATACCAGAAAACATCCTGACTTAATCTTTACTTTGAGATCCCAGTACTTGCAGTTTCATTCAAATTGTCCCAAAGACTTCTTTCTCCAATTTAATAATAATTCCTCAGTCTTTTTGTCTTTTCACAACTATCCTGATTATCCTGCCTCTGGAGAAATCTAACCATCTCTTTTCTCCAGTCCAATTAGTTAGTCTATATTGAGAGAAACGGCTCCAAGATTATTATCACTGTGTATACTTAAAACTATATTGAGAATGTGAAGTAAATGGTTTTAAGTATTGGGACAGAGTGATGTCAGCATTGTGGTAGTGTGAGTGATCTTTTTCTCTCACTCCTTTGATTGATAACTAACCGGGTATCCATCAGGGGGTGGAGGGGCAGGGGAGCAGCTGAGCAATACATCCACGTGCATTGGATGTGGATGAATCGGACATCTGGGGTCACTGTGAATGAGGGGAGTCATGGCGGGTCCAGCAGGGAGCCTGCACAACACTTCTGGCATGAGTGAAGGAGGTGAGTGGGTGTTGACCAGCTCCTAGTGCTACAGCTGGAAAGGTTTCGTGCGTGTGGAGAGAATGGCAGTGACTCGGTGACTCGGGAGGGAAAGGAAAGGGAAGACAACAAAGATCTAAAAGGCGCTTCCTGCTGACTGTCCAGGATTCTGTTAGAAGAGCCACCCACGAACCTCTGTTGCCCCCCAATTCAAGGATTCTACCAGCAGGCCATGGCACCCCAGAGCCTGAAATACTAAGCACGCATCTCCTTCAGTGTTCTATTGCCAGCCTTTTCTTCTTTGTTTCCCCCTCTGCCAAGTTTTTGTTTGTTTAAATGCACAAGCTCCCCAGCTTAGCAGCCTGTCCATGCTGATAAGAGAAACAAAAAAAAAAGAGAGAGAGAAACAAAAATCTTGTGCTATGGTGCCACCTTCTGGGACAAAAAAGGAAGGCTCCTAATTACTAATCTGTTGGCTTGTTGGAATCAAAGCCTTACCTAAATATGATGTTCACTACTTCAAACATGGCAACACAACTTTACATCAAACACTATGAAAAAAATCACTATAATACAGTATCACAAAAAAAAATGACCATTTTGAGCAGCAGAACCCAAAGACATGGAATAGTGCCACTACCTGATAAACAATTCAAAATAACTGTTATGAAGAAATTTAATGTGTTACAAGAAAACCCAGAAAGGCAATATCATAATTTCAGGAATAAAATTAACGAGCAGAAGGAGTGTTCCACCTCAGAGATTGAAATTTTTAAACAGAACCAGGTAAATTTTGGAGCTGAAGAACTCAACAAATGAGATAAAGAATGCTTTCCAAAATATGCAGAGCAAGCAGATCACATGGAAGTGAGAATACGTGAACCTCTAGCAAAACACATCAAGAAAGAAAAAGTGAGACAAAATAAATGAAATCAATAAAGAAAGAGAAGCTATTAATAATTGTGGTTTTGCATTGCTCAACTTTGCTGTTTTTAGATATTGGAATACATTCTTAAATAAATGTGGTTATATTGAAAAGAAAAAAGAATAAGTGAGCTTGAGGATAGGAATATAGAGATGACTCAAGTAGAGAGAGATGACTCAAGAGTAGAGAGAACTAAGATATTTTAGAAGTGAAGAAACCCTACAAGAACCATCAGGCTCCATTGGGAAAGGCAAGATTAATCAGTGTAACAGAAGGGGAAGAGAGGAGAAAGTGTATTTAAAGAAATTTAGCTGAGGACTTCCCAAACCTGGTGAAGAACTATACAAATCCATGAAGCTAATAGAGCACCTTCTTATTTGAACAGAAAAAGAACTTCTCCAAGACGCATTATATTAAATGTGTCAGAAGTCAAAGACAAAGAAATATAAAGCAACCAGAGACAAAAGACAATATCCTACAAAGAAACACCCATCAGGTAAGAGATTTTTCAGCAGAAACTTTATAGGTCAAGAGAGTAGAAGGACATTCAAAATACTGAAAGCCAAGAAGACTCTACTCATCAAAGTTATCCTTCTAATATAAAAAGAAATAAAGGCTTTTCTAGAGAAACAAAAGCTGAGAGAGTTCACCACCGCTAGACCTGCCTCACAGGAAATATTGAAAGGAACTCTTCAGGCTGAAATGAAATGACGAACACAAAATTTTAAGGTGATAAATAGAATTAGAAAACTGACTCTTTTTACAATAGTATATTAAACACTTAATTATAGCATAAAGATTAAAGGAAAAGAGCACTAAAATTAACCATAGTTATCCCTGGTGGCTCAAACGGTAAAAATTTGCCTGCAATACAGGAGACCTGGGTTCAACCCCTGGGTTGGGAAAAGCCCCTGAAGAAGGAATTGGCAACCCACTTCAATACTCTTGCCTGGAGAATTCCATGGACAGAGAAGCCTGGCAGGCTACAGTTCATGGGATCACAGAGTCGGACTTGACTGAGTGACTAACTTTCACTTTTCACTAAAACTTAGTAATGAAATCACAGCATAGAAAGATAATTGATGACCTTAATACAAAAGGAGAAGAGCAAAAGGATAAAACTTCTGCTTTTTATAGATGAGTGAAGATGAATTGCCATCAGCACAAAAAGGACTGTCTTACCTATGAAATGTCTTATGTAAAACTCATGGTAACCACAAAGCAAAAAAATTTAGAATAGAGACAGCAAGCATAAAGAAAGGGAAGCTGAGCAAATCACTATGGAAAACTACCAACATATAAAGGTAGACAAAAAGAGGAGGAAAAAAACGATGGGGAGAAAAAAACCAGAAGGCAGAAGATAAAATAGCAGTAGTAAATCCCTACATATCAATAATCTCCCTAAGTGAAAATGAACTGAACTCATTAATCAAAAGTTACAGAGTGGCTGGATGAACAAAAAAGAACAAACCATTCGCTACCTACCAGAAACTCATCTCATCTCTAAAGAAACATACAGGCTTATGTAAAAGGATGGAAGACAATATTCCAAGCAAATAGAAACCAAAAGAAAGCAGGTACAGCCATGCTTAGATCAGACAAAAGATATTTCAAGTCAAAAAAGGTGACAGGGTATACATCATACACTTTAAATTTATACATTATATATCAAATGTACTCAATAAAAGGAAAGAAGTATAAGTGCCTCAATAATTTTATATTGATTACATGTTGATTTTTGATTGAATATAATTTAAAAATTTATAAACAGATTGGGATAAATTCCAAAATCATCATAGATTACTCAAATTACCAAGAAATATATGATTTTTTTAAAAAACTACAAATGCCTAGTCCATATTTTTTAATTTAAAATCCCATTAAACATATCTCCATTCAATGTCTCTGGTTAATATATATAAATTAATGTCTAAAGAACCATGAATACAGTTTTAAATATTCTATCATCTGAGCTTGTTAAATCACATATGTTTATATCAGAGGAAATTTGTAATTCACTTGGCATACCAGTTTACAGTAGAGATTGTTAAAATATTATACTCCATCAAAGTGATCCAAACTAGAACAGGTTCATTAGGACTCCTTTTTAATTCAATGAGTGCATTTGCATTTACATTTGTAATGTCTTCATTAGAAGACTTAAATTATTAATAAAATATTTTCAAGCAAATATGAAAAACATAGAATGATTGGAGGCAATGTTAGAGAGTATAAAGAATATTGACATGGAAGTTATTAAATAAGAATGGAATCTAGTCTTAATTTTGCTACTGATCAGCTGGAAAAGTTGTTTCACATAAGCCTTAGAGTTTTCATTTACTTATCTGTAAAAAACACGCTTACTCCTCTGAAGAAAAGTTATGACCAACCTAGACAGCATATTAAAAAGCAGAGGCATTATTTTGCCAACAAAGGTCCGTCTAGTCAAGGCTATGGTCATGTATGGATGTGAGAGTTGGACTATAAAGAAAGTTAAGCGCTGAAGAATTGATGCTTTTGAACTGTGGTGTTGGAGAAGACTCTTGAGAGTCCCTTGGTCTACAAGGAGATCCAACCAATCCATCCTAAAGGAGATGGTCAAGGCTATGGTCATGTATGGATGTGAGAGTTGGACTATAAAGAAAGTTAAGCGCTGAAGAATTGATGCTTTTGAACTGTGGTGTTGGAGAAGACTCTTGAGAGTCCCTTGGTCTACAAGGAGATCCAACCAATCCATCCTAAAGGAGATCAGTCCTGGGTGTTCTTTGGAAGGATTGATGTTGAAGCTGAAACTCCTATATGTTGGCCACCTGATGTGAAGAACTGACTCATGGGAAAAGACTCTGATACTGGGAGGGATTGGGGGCAGGAGGAGAAGGGGATGACAGAGGATGAGATGGTTGGATGGCATCACTGATCCATCTGGTGATGGACAGGGAGGTGTGGCGTGCTGTGGTTCATGGGGTCACAAAGAGTTGGACACAAATGAGAGACTGAACTGAACTGAAAGAAGACTTTTGAAGGAAATTTATATCCTAGTTTTATCATTCTCAATCATTGCTTGATTATACTTCATTTAACTTTGCAGCCAAATCCAAACTTAATTGTTTTTACTAAGCCCTCTTTATTAGAAAATGATGCCAGTCTTGACAGTGCTAGCAAGAGCAATGGGCATGTCCTATGTAGAAAATGTATACTGAAGGTACAAACTATGTGATTCATTAGGCAACTAAGGGAAATAAAATGGTTACATTTTTGAGCCATCAGAATGAATGAGATGTCTCTTTTCTTCCTTTCTCTGTTACTTCACTAGTAATCAATGTTCATGCTTATTTTAAGAATAACTGATAAAAGATAGAGAGAAACTGTCATATATTATTCCATTTGATAAAATCAGTACCAACTTGCCATATTTTTAATCAAAAATTATGGTAGTACACATAAATTATAAAAGTTTTTCAGCCAATATATGAAGCAGGAAGAAAAGCTAAGCTCTTAACCGCATATCAAGAGATTGGTGGTGGTTTAGTCACTCAGTTGTGTCTGATTCTTGCTATACCATGGCCTGTAGCCTACCCGCTCCCTGTCCATAGAATTTTCCTGGAAAGAATACTGGAGTGGTTTACCATTTCCTTCTCCAGGGCATCTTCCCAACCCAGAGATTGAACCTGGGTCTCCTGCACTGCAGGCAGATTCTTTACCAGCTGAGCTTGGACTTGACAGGAAGGTAGTGTTGGTAGTGGGTGTGTGCTAAGTCACTACAGTCGCATCCAGCTGTTTGCAAACTATGGATTGTAGCCCTCCAGGCTCCTCTGCCCATGGGATTCTCCAGGCAAGATTACTGGAGTGGGTTGCTTTGCCCTCTTCCAGGGGATCTTCCCAATCCCGGGATCAAACCCTCATCTCTCATGTCTGTGCACTGGCAGGTGGGTTCTTTACCATTAGCACTACCTGGGAAGCCTGGCTAGTAGCTAAGAGTATCCCTAAAGCCAGGTTGTCTGCTAAATCCCAGCTTTAAAAAAATGCTATTTCAGGCTCTTTCTTTTGTGATGTAGTGTCTGTAATAGATTTTATATATTATATATATATTTTACAAGTTTCAGAATGATATAATTATTACACTTCATGTTTAATGCTGAGAATTTCCCCTAAAACTATTAGTCATTCATTTAATAATATTTTAAAACTAGGACAGATTAAAAAGGTATTACAGAATCTTTAGTAAAGTGTCTTTTTTCAAAACCCGTAAATGACTATTCTACATGATAATGAAAAATTGATGTTTATTTTGATATATTAGGAAATGTATTCTCAGCAATATCTCAATTGAAAGGTTTAAATATTAATATACTGCTACTAATGAACATACCTTAATTGATTTAGCAATTCCCCTATTGAGTATTTAGGTTGGCTTTAGTACTTGGAGTTTCCTAGATGGCTCAGTGGTAAAGGATCTGCCCGCCAATGCAGGAAGCACAAGAGACATAGGTTTGATCCCTGGGTCTGGAAGATCCCCTGGAGAAGGAAATGGCAACCCACTCCAGTGCTGTTGCCTAGAAAATCCATTGACAAAGGAGCCTGGCAGGCTACCTTCCAAGCAGTTGCAAAGAGTTCGACACGACTGAGCAAATGAGCACCGCACTTAGTATTTTAGTATGATAACTAATTCTTTTATTAATAAAATGAACTGACTTCGGTCCAAGTACACACAGTCCTTATTCTTCTTTACAAAATAAGATGTATAACTATTTGATAGTACAACTTGGGAAATCTTTATTGATCATATTCTTCATATTCATCTAAATAAAATTCTAAAAACATACTCCTAAAAATTTTGAAACACTAAAGCATTCACATGTTCTCATACAAGAAAAATAAAATTTTATAGTGATATAGCTTGATGAGAGAAGATTCAGTTTCCCATGTTTCTTTAGCATTCAATCACATTCTTGCATATGCATGTCCAATTTATAATTTACTGATGTTTTAAAATATTGGATTCCGATTACATAGTCAAAATGATGATTTTCTTAGCTATTATTTCAGTGAGGGAAGAAAGAAATCTAAGTGGATTATTAGACATACCATGTCATGTTAGTCAATTTTTATTCCTTTGTAATCATTTAAATATTAGTTTATATCATATATAGTTCTTATGTATGTCAACCCCTTTATCCAGAATGCTATTTCTTATTCACATCTCATCATAGTATTTCATAAAAGGTCTACCGCCATCACTGAAGATTCAGCTCCTTTTTGGACCTATTCTGTACAGTCTTTCTTCATTCTTATTGTCAAGAAGAGTTTATCGTTCTCTCTGATTGCATCTTGCATTTCAAATATCTGTCATATTGTTCTTTTCATGCTACATAAACTCTCTTCTTTCATACTCCTCTGTAATATTTGAGGTCCTTAAAGTCAGGAATCATTTTGAATGAATCATCCAAGGACATAGCACTTTATCATCTTTGTATACTTCGCATTAAGCCAGTGCTTGTGCTGGGTGCTAACAATGAATGAACAGAAGAATAGATATTCTGTAGGCATTTAATTAAGCAGCATTATTAAAATGTCTCATACCATTTTAATTTCAAGTCCTAAAGGAAGATGTTACTACAGGGAGTATTATTTAAGAAGTAGTTGTTCTATTCTTTTCTACTTTATAGACATAGTTCTCAAAAATATGTTGAGAAAGGAATATAAAATGATGATTGGCAATCTTGCAAGAATGGAATTTTTATAAATTCATCCCTGGCACAGAGAAAATTGTGATCACAACCTGTCACCATTCTAAACATGATTTTTGCGGTTTTGAAGAAAATATATCTGGTGGAGATTAATTTTAGAAAGAACAAAACCACTCTGATTTCTTAAATGGGAATGGAAAATTCCCTGCGCTATCACCACCACATCAAGGTTAGCCACAGAAATGTCCTTAAGTGTATTGTATGTGCTAGAGATATTTGTATTTGTCAAGTTACCACAGTAATAACTACACACAGTGCAAATTCAAGACGATGTTTCAAAATCAAATGCAAGCCTAGAGGAAACCTAAAAAACGCTGAAGGAAAACAAACATGAATATTTATATCCTTGGTGAACGTTGATTTTAATTATGGTTTAGTGAAGCCACATTTTTCTTTTAATCACATAAAAGTTCACAGGAAGCTAACGGTGAATGTGGAGGAGGGGTGTCCCTCCTCTTTCTCCCCCACACACATGGTTTGGCCTCTTGACGGTAAACTTCTGCTCTGTTTCAGGCAAGATTCCTTTGATGGCTGATAATACTGGACCCCTGTTAAGTGTTTTCTCTTTGGTAGGGACTTGTGGAAGAAGTGTCATCAAGAGCTAAAAGAAATGCATCTTTAATTGAAAAATTTCAACTTGATTCTGGCAGTAGTAGATGGTGATAGCTTTTAGGAGGGACTCATTCTTATCTGATATCACATTCTGTGGCTCCTAATACATTTATACTACACCATAAACTGACTCTTTGTAAACAAAACCAAAAATCCCTACTCTCTCTCAAGCGATATTTTCTTTCTGTTAGATATTATTTCCCTCTCTCTCTCTTTTTTTTTTGCTGGCTAGAACCATGGATAGAAGGAAGCAAATCAAATGGGAGAAATGTAACATAATAATGCTACATTTATGGTGGTATATTTTTATGAATTCATTCATGGACAGTATTGATCACCAAAAAAGTTTTGGTGTAAGTAAGGTATATGTTGTCATCATCCTAATTTTCAGGTGAATCTAATGAATCACTAAAATCTTTCAGTGAAATCAATTAACAGAACTAGACATGGAATCCAATAGTTTGTAATTCTACATCCTTAGTCCATCAAAAAAACAAACTCAGACTTCAAAAGGACAGCAAATAAAATCAATTAATACTGAAACATTCTTATCTATGCTGAACCAGTCCTCTTAACCACACAGCTGTAAAGACTTAAACAGAGAAGCCATATAGGATGAATTCCATTTAAGGTTCTCTTTTATGGCCACAGGACAGTAATGGTAAGATAATTAGTCATGTTTTAAGAATAGTCCTGAACCCAGAGTCAAGGTCTTCAAGGATGTAAACAACTAAGCGTAACCCTGAGTCTAGGGAGAAGGGACTTTTTGTTTAACTACATAGCCTGGGATATCTCTTATTCATTTTCTCTGTAACAACAGTGATGTTGTATCTTCCCACCCCCACTTCCTCGCTACACTCAATTCCTGCTACATTACATTCTTTGCATGATTAGATGTGCTAAGTCGCTTCAGTCATGTCTGACTGTGTGCAACCCTATGGACTATAGCCCAGCAAGCTCCTCTGTTCATGGTATTCTCCAGGCAAGAAAACTGAAGCGGGTTGCCATGCCCTCCTCCAGGGGATCTTCCCGACCCAGGGATCAAACCCATGTCTTTTTGTCTCCTGCATTGGCAGGCAGGTTCTTTACCACTAGCTCCATCTGGGAAGCCCCATGATTAGGAAGTGAAGTGAAGTTGCTCAGTCATGTCCAACTCTGTGACCCCATGGACTACATGTAGCCTACCAGGCTCCTCAGTCCATGGGATTTTCCAGGCAGTAGTACTGGAGTGGATTACCATTTCCTTCTCCAGGGGATCTTCCCGACCCAGGGACTGAACCCAGGTCTCCCGCATTGTAGACAGACGCTTAAACCATCTGAGCCACCAGGGAAGTCCCTACAATAAATCAGGCTTTAATTTGTGAGCACTGTTCCTTCATTTCTGCAATCTAATGGCTATTTGTCTTCAACTCCACTGATAACTACACTTTGCTTTTACAATTTGCATTCAGTTTTACTTGCCCATTCTTGCAGACATTTACCAAATTAATAATATATTCTATAGCCACCAAAAATCCCTGGACATTCTAAAAATGTACTGATGGAACAAAGATATGAAAAATAATTTAGAGCATGCTGAAAGAATGCTCTTCATCCCAAAACAATACCATTTATAGGATTCAACAGAGTAAGACATTTGTGTGTAAATAATTTTATGAGTATGTCATAAGTTTTGAAGAATTCAGAAAAGGAAAATATATTCCAGTCTTTCCACATTCAGTACACTGAAATGTATGCCAGTTTCAGTTATGGCACGTTACTCTGTGGGAGGCAATGTATATTCATATATATGTACAAAGAATTAATAGTTTCACAGACTGCAAGAATGTCAACACTTTAACCACCAGATGGCAGAAATAAAGCTATAGAACTTTAGAATCTGAAAGTTCAGAAAAACATAACAGCAGTATCCATCTTGATTTTTTTCAGTTGAACAGACATAAGACACTTTGGTGCAAAAATTCTGTGTGTGAAGCAGAAAAAAATTTTTATTAACAACTTTCCATTTGAATGGGTTGCCAACTCATAAGATTTTTTTTGTTTAGATTGTGGAGTCTTTTAAAAGAACCATTTTTAAAGACAAACTACAATCAACCCTAGACTATAAAAGAGTTACTCATTCCCTCAGCATCTCCTTTTGGAAGTCATTCTAAATCAATCCTACCTGTTTTGAACCATGGACTCTCCTTGTTTCACTTTTTCAACCACCTAGCCTTCTCATTTTTCCAAAACGGATCAGTTGTCTATGTATCTGCAATGCTCTAGATGGCTGGATTTGCTTAATCAATCATTCCACCACACATGACAGCATGTTTTCTTGTGATTTCCAGTATGACAGTATGAGTTTTTTGATTTGTTGTACTAATTTTTATGTATTAGGTAGTTGTAATAACCATAAAGGGAGAAGGAAATGGCAACCCACTCCAGTATTCTTGCCTAGGAAATCCTGTGGACAGAGGAGCCTAGCAGGATAAAATCTACAGTCACAGAAGGTCAAACAAGACTTAGCAACTAAACAACAACAAAAAACCCTTAAAAACAATAATAAAGAGGAGATGTTGCTATACCATATATAAACTTTGATTCTAAAAGTCCAGAGTTCTCATTCCAGTGGTATCAGTTTTAATATTTCAATATTTCTATTATCTTCTATACGAGATACAATGAAAGAGATACCGGGCTGATCAAATTAAATGGCTGCTATGAGCTCTGATAATAGACTTCCTTAGATTAGCTAGAATTTTAAATATCTTCAGTGTAACATTATATTAACATAAATTAACAGTAGCAATGATGTGAAGTGTTGACTGGGTACTGGGAAGTTTTCCAAGCATTTTAAAGGATTCAAAATTTAACTTTATAACAACCCATGAAATAAACACAATGAAATGATCCTATTTTATATTTTAAGATGCTGAGGCATATTTAAAATACATTATTTGTAGTTTTTATTCAGTCACTAAGTCATCCAACTCTTTGTGACCCTGTGGACTGTAGCCCACCAGGCTCCCTCTGTCTGTAGGATTCTCCAGGCAAGAATACTGGGCTGGGTTGACATTTCCTTCTCCAGGGGATCTTCCTGGACCAGGAATCCTCCATTGTCAAGCAGATTCTTTACCACTGAGCAACCAGGGAAGCCCCAAATCCCAAGTAATATGTAGTCTAGTCTCTGTTTACACCTAGGGTCATTTATTCTCCACTTTCTGCCCTGAACCATTGCTCCATTCACCTGAACTACACTATTAAAACTCAGGTGTTTATCTGAAACTTTATTCAAATATTTATTAAAGGCCTTTTTGGTAGCAAGAATTGAATATTCATAGAAAAGATTTAAAATGGACTCCATCTTGAAAGGTATACAGTCTGGTAGGGAACTGAGACACATGATTAGTAAGGACAGTAAGGCTTTATGTGTGTCATGACAGTTGTATATAAGGTTAAGAACAACAATAAAAAAGACTAGATACATTTCCCATAAAGTACTTTGTTCAAGTGTCTTCTGACAGGTGACAAGAGAAGTGTTTTAACACAAAGGAGAAAAAGCATACACATGTGCAGAAGTACTGAAGAGTTGCACATATAAGCAGTTCATTTTTTTAGGAGTTGAAGTTTATAAACTGGGTACCATGGGCATACATATTTAATCAAAATACATTGAATGGTACTTAATAACTGTGCATTTCACTATATATAAATATTTCAACTTTTAAAAATTGGTTGCTAATTTTAAAAAGATGAGTTTGGAGGGTCAGGAAGAGGCCTTAGCATAGTTGGTTCTGCAGAATATCCTAAGGAGAATGCATTGGAATATGCACATTGGGGAACTTCCAAAGGATTTTAAATAAGGAAATCACATGGCCAAAAATGGTCTAGGAAATCATTGTGGTGGCAGAGTGAGGACAGACTGGAGCGACATAAGGCCAGAGATAAACAGACCACATAGGAGACTACTGTAAAAGTGAAGCACAGAATGATGAGGACAGCTGCAAATGAAACAGAGTTAAAAATGAGCATGAAGTTATTTGGACATGCAGTTTACTAATGTGCTGAAGAATGCAATCTAGTGCACATGAGGCAAAATTATAATGAACCAGATGTGAACAAGCTTGCCTACTTGGACTAGAGAGAATGTGATAAGGATGGTAACAGATTATATTTGTTCCTTAGCTGATCACCTTGATTTTCTGTATATGGTAATGTGGGAAGTTGCAAGTCATCTCTAGAGAGAGGTTATAACCATCAGTACCGTGTGTCCATGTTCAGTCGCGTCCAACTCTTTCCAACACCCCCATGGACAGTAGCCCACCAGGCTCCTCTGTCAATTGAATTTCCCAGACAATACTGGAGTGGGTTGCCATTTCCTATTCCAGGAAAACTTCCTGATGCAAGGATCAAATTGGCACCTCTTAAGCCTCCGGAATTGGCAAGCAGATTCTTTACCTGGGAAGCTTCTATAAACATGCAGGGGGACAATTTTAGACAACAGCGAGACTTTTTAACAGCAGCTACAGAGAATTTAAAAGTGAATTGACCAGAAACAAGTAAAATATGCCCCATTCTGATGGGGAGTTTAGGGATTAAGTAGTGATAGTTACAGAGAAAACTAAGGGGGTGAGGTGAGAGAGAGAAAATGAATCATTAACTAATATTTACTTTTCCAGTGAAGAGATTTCGTAAAAGTGTAGTATATCACATTACTCAGTTGTGAGTAATAATCAGTAATATAAATACTCAATCTTGAAGGGAGACAGTATGAATAGGGAGATGGGCATATGTGAGTAATAAAGATCCTTCCTCGGAAGAAGTTAATAGCAAGTACCTCAGTTCAGTTCAGTTGCCCAGTCTTTTCTCACTCTTTGCAACCCCAAGGATTGAGGCATGCCAGGCCTCACTGTCCATCACCAGATCCCAGAGTTTACTAAAATTCATGTCCATCGAGTCAGTGATGCAATCCAACCATCTCATCCTCTGTCGTTCCCTTCTCCTCCCATTTTCAATCCTTCCCAGCATCAGGGTCTTTTCAAATGAGTCAGCTCTCAACATCAGGTAGCCAAAGTACTGGAGTTTCAGCTTCAACATCAGTCCTTCTAATGAACATCCAGTACTGATCTCCTTTAGGATGGACTGGTTGGATTTCCTTGCAGACAAAGGAACTCTCAAAACTCTTCTCCAACACCACAGTTCAAAAGCACCAATTTTTCAATGCACAGCTTTCTTTATAGTCCAACTCTCACATCCATACATGACTACTGGAAAAACTATAGCCTTGACTAGATGGACCTTTGTTGGAAAGTTATATCTTTGCTTTTTAATATGCTATATAGGTTGGTCATAATTTTTCTTCCAAGGAGTAAGCATCTTTTAATTTCATGGCTGCAATCACCATCTGCTGTGATTTTGGAGCCCCCAAAATAAAGTCTGTCACTGTTTCCACTGTTTCCCCATCTATTTCCCATGAAGTGATGGGACAAGATGCCATGATCTTCATTTTCTGAATCTTGAGATTTAAGCCAACATTTTCACTCTCCTCTTGCACTTTCATCAAGAGACTCTTCAATTATTCTTCACTTTCAGCCATAAGAATGGTGTCATCTGCATATCTGAGGTTATTGATGTTTCTCCCAGCAATCTTGATTCCAGCTTGTGCTTCTTCCAGCCAAGCATTTCTCATGATGTACTCTGCATAGAAGTTAAATAAGCAGGGTGACAATATACAGCCTTGATGTACTCCTTTTCCAATTTGGAACCAGTCTGTTGTTCAATGTCCAGTTCTAACTGTTGCTTCCTGATCTGCATACAGATTTCTCAAGAGGCAGAAAAGGTGGTGTGGTATACCCATCTCTTTCAGAATTTTCCACAGTTTATTGTGATCACATATTCAAAGGCTTTGGCATAGTCAATAAAGCAGAAATAGTTGATTTCCTGGAACTCTTTTTGCTTTTTCAATGATCCAACAGATGTTGGCAATTTGATCTCTGGTTCCTCTGCCTTTTCTAAATCCAGTTTGAACACCTGAAATTTCATGGTTCAGGTACTGTTGAAGCCTGACTTGGAGAATTTTGAGATCTACTTTGCTAGCACGTGAGATGAGTGCAATCGTGCAGTAGTTTGAACATTCTTTGACATTGCCTTTCATTGGGATTGGAATGAGAACAGACATTTTCCAGTCCTTTGGCCACTGCTGAGTTTTCCAGATTTGCTGGCATATTGAGTGCAGCACTTTCATAGCATCATCTTATACAACTTGAAATAGCTCAACTGGAATTCCATCACCTCCACTAGTTTGCTCATAGTGATGCTTCCCAAGGCCCATGTGACTTTGCATTCCAGGATATCTGGCTCTAGCTGAGTGATCACACCATTGTGATTATCTGGGTCATGAAGATCTTTTTGTATAGTTCTATGTATTCTTGCCACCTCTTAATATCTTCTGCTTCTGTTAGGTCCAGACCATTTCTGTCCTTTATCGAGCCCATCTTTGCATGAAATGTTTCCTTGGTATCTCTAATTTTCTTGAAGAGATCTCTAGTCTTTCCATTCTATTGTTTTCCTCTTTTTCTTTGCACTGATCACTGAGGAAGGCGTTCTTTTCTCTCCTTGCTGTTCTTTGGAACTCTGCATTCAAATGGGTATATCTTTCCTTTTCTCCTTTGCTTTCTACTTCTCTTCTTTTCACAGCTACTTGTATAGGCCTCCTCAGAAAGCCATTTTACTTTTTTGCATTTCTCTTTCTTGAGGATCGTCTTGATCCCTGTCTCCTGTACAGTGTCATGAACCTCTGTTCATAGTTGTTCAGGCACTGTGTCTATCACATCTAATCCCTTGAATCTATTTCTCACTTCCACTATATAATCATAAGGGAGTCGATTTAGGTCATATCTGAAAGTGGTTTTCCCTACTTTCTTCTATTTAAGTCTGAATTTGGCAATAAGGAGTTCATGATCTGAGCCACAGTCAGCTCCTGGTCTTGTTTTTGTGTACTGTATAGAGCTTCTCCATCTTTTGCTGCAAAGAATATAATTAATCTGATTTCAGTGTTGACCATCTGGTGATGTCCATGTGTAGTCTTCTCTTATGTTTTGGAAGAGGGTGTTTGCTGTGACCAGTGCATTCCTTTGGCAAAACTCTATTAGATTTTGCCCTGCTTCATTCTGTACTCCAAGGCCAAGTTTGCCTGTCACTCCAGGTATTTCTTGCCTTCCTACTTTTGTATTCCAGTTCCCTATAATGAAAAAGACATCTTTTTTGGATCTTAGTTCTAGAAGCTCTTGTAGGTCTTCATAGAACCATTCAACTTCAGCTTCTTCAGCATTGCTGGTCAGGGCATAGACTTGGATTACTGTGATGCTGAATGGTTTGTCTTGGAACCAAACAGAGATCATTCTGTCATTTTTGAGACTGAATCCAAGTACTACATTTAGGATTCTTTTGTTGACTATGATGGCTACTCCAAGTCTTTTAAGGGATTCTTGCCCACGATGGTAGATATAATGGCCATCTGAGTTAAATTCATGCATTCCAGTCCATTTTAGTTCTCTGATTCCTAAAATGCTGATGTTCACCCTTGCTATCTCCTATTGACCACTTCCAATTTGCCTTAATTCATGGACCTAACGTTCCAGGTTCCTAGCATATACTGCTCTTTACAACACTGAAATTTGCATCTATTACCTGTCACATCCACAACTGGGTGTTGTTTTTGCTTTGGCTCTGTCTCTTCATTCTTTCTGGAGTTGTTCTTCACTGATCTCCAGTAGCATATTGGGCACCTACCAACCTGAGGAGTTTATCTTTCAGTGTCCTGTGTTTTTGCCTTTCCTACTGTTCATGAGGTTCTCAAGACAAGAATACTGAAGTGGTTTGCCATTCCCTTCTCCTGTGGACCACATTTTGTCAGAACTCTCCACCATGATCTGTTCATCTTGGTGGCCCTACACAGCATAGCTCATAGTTTCACTGAGTTAGACAAGGCTGTGGTCCATGTGATCAGATTGGTTAGTCTTCTGTGATTATGGTTTTCAGTCTGTCTGCCCTCTGATGGAGAAGGATATGGAAGCTTCCTGTTGTGAGAGACCAACTGAAGGGAGAACTGGGTCTTGTTCTGATGGGTGGGGCCATGCTCAGTAAATCTTTAACCCAATTTTCTGTTTATGGGTGGAGCTGTGTTCCTTCCCTGCTATTTCAGTTCAGTTCAGTCACTCAGTCCTGTCCGACTCTTTGCGACCCCATGAATCGCAGCACACCAGGCCTCCCTGTCCATCACCAACTCCTGGAGTTCACTCAGACTCACATCCATCGAGTAAGTGATGCCATCCAGCCATCTCATCCTCGGTCGTCCCCTGCTCCTCCTGTCCCCAATCCCTCCCAGCATCAGAGTCTTTTCCAGTGAGTCAACTCTTCGCATAGGGTGGCCAAAGTACTGGAGTTTCAGCTTTAGCATCATTCCTTCCAAAGAAATCCTAGGGCTGATCTCCTTCAGAATGGACTGGTTGGATCTCCTTGCAGTCCAAGGGACTCCCAAGAGTCTTCTCCAACACCACAGTTCAAAAGCATCCATTCTTTGGCACTCAGCTTTCTTCATAGTCCAACTCTCACATCCATACATGACTACTGGAAAAACCATAGCCTTGACTAGACGGACCTTAGCTGGCAATGTAATGTCTCTGCTTTTGAATATGCTGTCTAGGTTGGTCATAACTTTTCTTCCCAGGAGTAAGCATCTTTTAATTTCACGGCTGCAGTCACCATCCGCAGTGATTTTGGAGCCCAAAAAAGTAAAGTCTGTCATTGTTTCCACTGTTTCCCCTCTATTTCCCATGAAGTGATGGGACTGGATGCCGTGATCTTCATTTTCTGAATGTTGAGCTTTAAGCCAACTTTTTCATTCTCCTCTTGCACTTTCATCAAGAGGCTTTTAGTTCCTCTTCACTTTCTGCCACAAGGGTGGTGTCATCTGCATATCTGAGGTTATTGATATTTCTCCCAGCAATCTTGATTCCAGCTTGTAAACACAAGTTTCCAGTCCAGCGTTTCTCATGATGTACTCTGCAGAGAAGTTAAATAAGCAGGGTGACAATATACAGCCTTGACGTACTCCTTTTCCTATTTGGAACCAGTCTGTTGTGCCATATCCAGTTCTAACTGCTGCTTCCTGACCTGCATACAGATTTCTCAAGAGGCAGGTCAGGTGGTCTGGTATTCCCATCTCTCAGAATTTTCCACAGTTTATTGTGATCCACACAGTCAAAGGCTTTGGCATAGTCAATAAAGCAGAAATTGATGTTTTTTCTGCAACTCTCTTGCTTTTTCCATGATCCAGTGGATGTTGGCAATTTGATCTCTGGTTCCTCTGCCTTTTCTAAAACCAGCTTGAACATCAGGGAGTTCACGGTTCATGTATTGCTGAAGCCTGGCTTGAAGTATTTTGAGCATTACTTTACTAGCATGTGAGATGAGTACAATTGTGCGGTAGTTTGAGCATTCTTTGGCATTGCCTTTCTTTGGGATTGGAATGAAAACTGACCTTTTCCAGTCCTGTGGCCACTGCTGAGTTTTCCAAATTTGCTGGCATATTGAGTGCAGCACTTTCACAACATCATCTTTCAGGATTTGAATTAGCTCAACTGGAATTCCTTCACCTCCATTAGCTTTGTTTGTAGTGATGCTTTCTAAGGCCCACTTGACTTCACATTCCAGGATGTCTGGCTCTAGATGAGTGATCACACCATCACCTGGGGTCAAACTATGATAGAGGTAATACATATACACATATGTATATATAGACACAAGTTATTTAAAAATCTGGGAGTAAATTCTAAAAGACATAGCTAAGTACTGAAAGTGTTGCCTCTAGTGCAGGAGATGAGGCTTGGCATGTTGGAGACTAGAATTATCTAGTAAGCTATGCAGAAATTTTTACAGTTTTAGTATATATCCTTGTATCACTTCAATAAAGATATGAATTAAATGTAAAGAAAATTTTTAAAGAAATCAACTCGTGGATTGGAAATCATTTTAGGGATTTAAGAGATGCCACATTTGCTTTGAGACTGTGGCACACAGGATGTGGGCAGATTGTTCTCCACAAGCTGTGAGTCTGAGGAGCTGGTGTGATCAAGAGCAAGAGGTGCTGTGCTTAATGTGTGGAGGTGTAAAGTACCTGAGGATGTAGGGAAGTTTGCTTGAAAAAAGAAAGAAACAGGTTTCTGGAGTGTGAAATGAGGAAAATCTGGAAGACTCACACAATATAGTCCTCTTAACTAGGATTAAGAACAGTTATAATAATAGAGCAATAAAAATTAACAGATAAATGTGAATTTTTGGCAAATGAATGATGTGGTGGAAAAAATAAATTCCTTGGTACAGTTCAAGAACTGTATTTTGATGTTGACCTTTACGACATTAAGTCCAAAACCTAGTGACTCCCCTACCCATGATGTTAAACTTAGTAACAGATACTTACTAAAGACAAAAGGAAGAAGAGAAAATATTAAACACACACACACACATGAACTGAATTTCTTACCTTAGACAGTGATGTTGGTAACATAACAGCCCAGAAGGCTGCTGAACAATTTAGAACAGTTCCGGAACCATTCTGTCCTAACATGCCATACAAGTTGACAATTTAACTAACAAAATTCATGCCTCAAAGTCAGAATAAAACATGCAAATGTTAACAGGATTGCATTTTCCTAGCCAAGGGGGTGGGGGAATTGCAAGGCAGAACACAGAGCTGAGGGTCCGGAGTGAAGAGGCATTTCTTTGCCTCAAGGCAATCATGAATTTCCTGGGTGAAGTCAAGCGGAGCACTCCACTGAAAAACATTCTTTCATTTGCCAGTAGTGCTTGTTTGTGGTTTCTTTTTTTCTTCTTCTGACCTTCCAATAATTCATTCAAGAAAGGAATACCTCAAAAGTAGGTCAGCTCCAATCCACACAGTTTGGAACACTCATAAATATTTAACATTTACAAATGTTTAAGTGACTAAGAGAGCTAGATTACATTTTAAAGAATTTACACCTGTTGTAAGTGACGGACTTTCAACTTCATCTTTTCCTTGATCTCACTTTGTTTAGGGATTTAAGAATCCTAACACCTTGAGAACAGAGATTCCCTCACCTCACCCCAAGGTTTCTATTATTTATTAGGTAGGAGGTTAGGCATGAGCAAGGAGGGGTGGCCTTGCTGAAAAGGATGCAAGTTGATCTCAAATTCTCACCCCAGAGACACTCAAGAGAGCCCACAGATATGCTACAATAATAACCACAGAGACTTTTTCAACTCCTGCACGTGTGGCCTCTGCACACAGTGGATACAAACAAACCATAAGGGCTTCTCCAGCTCCTGCACATGCACCCTTATGCACAGCTGTGTCCTCAAGTAACCTTAGGCAGCCAGGAGCCTGTTAAGGGTTCATAAATATTCTATACATACACACATCTTGTTATAGCAGACTGAATTATGGGAAAGACATGTGCAACAGAGTCTGTTATATAATTTACAGCTGTCAATCAAAACTCAGTCCATGCCTGCCTAGATGAATATGTAACAACCTTATTTTGTATTTGTTCAGATACGCCCCCTTCCCTGATTGCATTCCATTTCCTAATTGGCGGTATAAGCCCTATTTTGCACAGAGCAGAACCAAGAGGAGGAAATGGGAAGTATAAAAAGGAAATCCAAGAGGAATAATGGCCCCTTCTTTGGGGTTGGTCTGCTCCCATGTCTGGAAAGTGTACTATCTGCAGTCTATTTAATGAAATACGTGTCTGCTTGAAATGTAACTGATCTGTAACCAGTCTGTTGTTTCAAATCCTTGCTACCAAAAGAGGAGAGCCAAGAAATCCTACCTGAGTTATAATTAGCCTGTCATTCCAAATCTTTCTTACAATGAAACAAGAACTGGGGGAGAGAAATAAACCAATTTGACAATTCTCTCTTGATGATGTGGTTCCAGTACTAAGCCATCAGCTGCTGGAAATTTTATGGTGAAACAAAAATCTGACTTGATATTTTAAAAAATTTTATGTTGCAGTTTGGAAACACAGAAATTTTTTCAACTGAATAAATTCCCTGTCTCTCCTGTCCTAATGAACTTCTAGTTCCCTAAGTGTGACATGGTGACATAAGTCCCATTCTTAACTTGTTCTCCAGGGCAAAATCTCCTAATTTTTCCAAACTAAGCTTACCTATCTATTTTGAATTGCCTCTCATATTCATGATAAATTACCAGCTGAAAAGTACTGGTTATCTCAAATTTTCCACAACCACAGAAAATATAATCATTCTCTGCTGCTTCCCATAATTGTAGCCTATGGTTTTTCATTGATTCATACTTTGCCTAATTGGTTCTCTGAAAGCAGCAGGCTTAAGGATTACCTGAAGGTCTAGTTAACACACACAGATATCTGAGCCCCATCCACAGGGTTCCCAATTAAGTACAAGTGGAGTGGGACCCAAGATTTGACATTTCTAACATGCTACAGTTAGGGACTGTGATTTATATACTAGCGTTTTGCCTCTCTTTATATTACAAGTCTTTATCCATATGTTTGATGCATGTTCTAAGTGCAATCATTTTTAATGCCCATTTTACACTTGACAGAGGCTAAGAGAGAATAAGTAACATACCCAAAGGTCACAGATATATAGGAGGCATAATACCAATTCAAGCTAAATTCAGAACTTATCTGAGTTAAATACTTGCTATTTGACAGTCACATCATTAAATAGCAAGACATTTCTTTTTTTTTTTTAAGATTGATACAGAAGATGAGAAAATGTCAATGTCTCCTTCTCTATTTCTGTCATTTTTGCTCTTCACTCCAAGTTACAGACAACTAGCATTGCCTTCTCAGATTAATAAAATTTTATCAGCTCAGAAGTAGCTAAGAAATAACTGTCCAGAAATTTCCAGGAATGTGAAAATATTGTTTTTTTAATCTAAAAGTGCTCTTGCAGGGCAGCAAATTGCTTGGAGAAAGAGTGAAAGCAGAGAGGAGTCAGTATTTACTTCCAGCTAATGACAGCTTCTACTACTGTGTGTAATTAAGCCAAAGAGGACTTGAAGTCAGGTTATCTACAATGAATACAATTCATCTGTCGATATTCAGGAATTAAACATTTTGATTACTATTTTATAGGCAAGCAAACAACAAAAGACAGACTTCCCCATGAGAATACAATAGGTTAGGAGCAGGTTAAAAAAAAAAGTTCTGATTTTCCTTGAATTAGTGAATTAAACATTGTAAGCAGATGGGAGCAATACTACATAAAACCTAAAAGGCTAATAGTCTACTCTGCCTATTTTTTGGGAAAATAATTTGCATCAGGTAAAAATCCATTGAAATGTCTATCTTCCTCTCAAGTCATACTGACTGAATTCAATGAACGTTTTTCTGGGAAGCTTAATAGGGCATTGATGATACACATGAAAAAAATAAATAAACACCATCATTTTGAAGAGGGCTTTGAAAGTCAGGGTCAGGACTTGAAAGCACCTAGTTGAAGATGTTTTAGCAAGACAGAAATGTTACCAGAACTATAATATTGGTAAAAGGCTGACTTTACAGTATATGTATATTTATATAAATATATATACATATAACATATAAATATATAAAAATATGTTATTTATATAAATAAATGTTATATACAAGTATATATAAATAAATATAAATATATAATATATATTTTATATTTTCAAAGTATAGATATACTTTATATTTTAAAGTATATATATACTTTATAGTATGTATATATAAATACTATATATAATATAAATATATAATATATAAATGTAAATATATAAATATATTTAAATATATAAAATATATATATTTAAATAAATATAAAACATGTGAGGTTGTCTGTGCAAGGAACAGAAATAATATAAAAACCACATTTAAATCTTAGTAGAGATATTAGGGATTGAAAAGGAGAAACAGACAGGAAAGCACCTTTGTATCTTGTATATCTTTGGATTTCTTATTCAAAGGTGATTCAATGGCTGTTTGTTTACTGTCCATCAGTGCAGAGCATATGTCATACTCATCTTTGTATCTTTTTCAGTGTCTAGATGTGTACCTTTATAACATACTAAATTTTTCTTCCAGGTTTGAAAGTGAGAAGTCAAAATGATTTCAAAGTATTGAGCCTGGTAACTGGGAGAGGGATAATGGGATTCATGTATATATGTGAATGTTAGGGAAGGAGGAGAGAAAGTAGGCTGGATCTTGGATCCATCTGATTGAATAATGCTCATGTATCTCACAGACAGTGGAATGTGGGGATAGAGTTTCAAAGAAAGAATTCACTGATAAAAAGAAACATACTGGCAGAAGCTGCAATGAGAGGAAAATGGGGATACCTAGAGGAGAAAGTGTAATGGCACCCTGCTCCAGTACTCTTGCCTGGAAAATCCCAGGGACGGAGGAGCCTGGTAGGCTGCAGTCCATGGGGTCGCTAAGAGTCAGACATGACTGAAGCGACTTAGCAGCAGCAGCAGAGGAGAAAGTGTAAAGAAGTAGAGCCAAGAACAGATACTATATGTAAGAAACAGGAGAATGAAGACCTAGGAAGAAGAGAGAGAGAGAACTTCCAGGCGCACAGAGAGGAGGACCAGATAACCAAAGGAGACAAGAGAGGAGGTAGTTTCCCACAGACGTGTATACCTCCTATCAGGATTTTCATCTGTGATGTATTTTAGGTCATTTGAACATGTTGATAACAAAGCTGAATTTTTTTTATTATTATAATCACTGCAACAGAATACAACCTATCATATTTTGTTTGAAAATGTGTCTTTCCATGCTTGCTTCTGTAAGATTCTTTGGAAAAATTAACTAGGGTTCACTATGAACTAAATGCAGCAATATCAGGCAAAAAGATAAGGCTATTCAATATTTACAATTCTATTAAGTATTGTCCTCAGACATCTAGCCAACACAGGAAGGTAGTTAAAAGAAATAAGTATCAGAATGTATGAACCAAAACTGATATTATTTATGGATTATGTTATTGCTTATACGTTTAAAAAGAGCTAAAATAGATAAATATTAATAATGAAACAGCTCAGCAATGTGCTTATTATAAGAAAAAAATAGTACAAATTTCTACTCATCATAGCAAAAGCTTACCTCCCCAGTCCTGAACTGGGTTGTACATAGTGATTTACCTCCAAAAGTACAGAATGAGAATGGAACAAATTAAATAGAATAACTTACAATGGTGGAGTATCTGGATAAATACTACTTCAGCCAAGTTATCAAGGTGAAAATCAACAGTCTTAAATCACGTAGCTAGTAAATGTCCTTTATAAAACTGCTGTTTTACCTCTGTGGTCTTTCTCCCTAAAATTCATAACCCCAGTCTAATCATGAGGAAAAAAAAAAAAAGGCAGACTGTTCTGCAAAATACCTGAACAGTAAGTAACTGTCACAATGGTCAACATTATCAAAATAAGTCTGAAAGACATACAGGTGGCCAAAAAGCACATGAAAAGATGCTCAACAGCACTAATTATTAGAGAAATGCAAATCAAAACTATAATGAGGTATCAGTTAACATTTCAAACTCTCATTTTTTTGGAATTTAAAAAGTTAAATGAAAAATCTCAAATCAGTTAGAATGGCCATCATTGAAACATCTACAAAAAATAAATGCTGAAGAGAATGTGGAGAAAAGGGACAAAATGGGCACAGCCATTATGGAAAACAGTATGGAGCTTCTTTTAAAAAACTAAAAATACAACTACCATATGACCCAACAATCCCACTCCTGGGCATATACCCAGAGAAAACCATAATTGAAAAGAGACATATGCACCCCAATGTTCACTGCAGCACTATTTACAATAGCTAGTATATGGAAGTAAACTAAATGTCCATCAGCAAAGGAATGAATAAAGAAGATGTGGTACATATATACAATGGACTATTAGGCATTGAAAAGAACAAAATTAATGCCACTTGTAGCAACATGGATGGACCTAGAGATTGTCATAGGGAGTGAAGTTCAATAAGCCAGACACAGGAAGACAAATATCATATAATATCAGTGACATGTGGAATCTAAAAAATGAGTACAAATGAACTTATTTGCAGAACAGAAGCAGAGCCATGAATGTAGAAAATAAACTTATGGTTACCCAGGGATACGTTGAGAGATTGGGATCGACATATACAAACTACTAGATGTAGACAGATAGCTATACAAACCTGCCATATGGAACAGGCAACGCTTTCCAATACTCTGTAATGATTATTTTCGTAATGGTTTTAGAATTTCAGAACAAAGTCTATTAATTTAAAAATGTAATTTTTTGAAGATGTTACTTATAATATCATTGAAATAGAAAGTTCACAAAAATTTAACAAAAATATGAGATCTTTATAGACATATAATCTACTGGCAGAGCTAAATATAGAAAGTATGCCATGAACAGTGAATCAAGAGTCTCAATATTATATGGATATCAATTCTTCCCAGATTGGTCAGCAGTTTGATCAATATCAGTTAACATTTCAAACTCTCATTTTTTTGGAATTTAAAAAGCTAAATGAAAAATCTAAATAAAAGTACAAATACCCAAGAATAGATAAGATACTGAGAAAGACAAAAATGTGGGAAGAATTACCTTACCAAATGGCAAGAAGTATTAGAAAGTTATAGTAATTAAAATAATCTGGTATTGTTTAAAGAATAAATCAACTGAACAGCACTCTCATCTCCCTCACCTGCCCCAAACAAAAGCCCACACATAATTGGGAATTTGATTTATATAGAATTAGATTTGAGTTATATAGAATTACACTGAATATAGAATTAGATTTATAATAGGTCAATGGAGAAAAGATAGAGCTTAATAAATGTTACTGAGACTACTATTTAAGGTTAGGAAATTGTGGCACTGAGCTACTCCCTCACATTCTATACAAATTAGTTGGTTAAAATATAAAGATCAAATATAACCTACCAGATAATATAGAAGGTTATCATTATGTTGTCAGTTAGGGAAGTGTATCTTAAGACAAGGTTACATATGCAAAAGGAAATGGTTAATAAAGTCTTATGATATCACAACCCAGAAACTGGGTTGAGATCCTGTAGGTCTATTAAAAACACACAAAACTTGATAGAAAAAGTGGTTTTAAATATCCACATAAAAGCATGTCATAGAAGATTCATCATAAGCAGCAAATAAACAAAATTATGCTTGACCACAGAATTAATCAGGGAAATAAAAGTAAAATGATGAAACAATTTTTTAGTACCCACAGAAATACGTAAATGAAACATTTATAAAATGATGTCATAAGTGCCAAGGGCTTCAATCATTTTGGAAAACAAAGTGATACTTTCTCACAAAGCTAAATTTGCAACCTGATAATTCAACATGTGAATATTTACCTTAAAGAACTCTAACACAGGCATACTTAGACAAAAGTACTCATAATAAGACTGAATATTTATGGGGACAACCTAAATGTATATTAGCAAAGGAATAAATCAATAAATTGTGACATTATACTGTACTGAGTCAACAGTAAGCATGAATGTATTGCATCCTTAAACAGTAAGAATGAATTTCTGAATATAATGTCCAATTTAAAGACAAATTATAAAGACAGTTCTGTACAATATAATTCCTATTTAGAACCATAAAAGCATTAAACATTACATTGTTTCAGCATATAAAGATATTCAGCAGAAGTCAAAAAGCAAAGCAAAAGTTAAGTACAAAGTCTATTATTTAATTTCACCTGAGCAGAGAGTAAAGGGAATGACATTCAAGAGGATTACAAGGCAAATTCCAAAGGGAATAATTACCATTTTCTTAGACCAAGAGTCAATGGGATATGCATTTGAATCATCATTTCTTATACCTTATACATAGTTTACATTTTTAGTTTACTCAATATTTAAGAACATTATTTTAAAGCATAAAGCAATAATAGCACGTCACAACACCCAAACTGTTGAAACAAAGTCATTTCTCCATAGTAACTATAAAACTTCCCAGTTGTTGTTGTTGGGTTCAGTGGCTAAGTCATGTCCGACTCTGCCACTCCATGGACTACAGCATGCCAGGCTTCCCAGTCCTTCACTCTCTCCCAGAGTTTGCTCAAACTCATGTCCATTAAGTTGATGATGCCATCCAACCATCTCATCCTCTGTTGTCCCCCTCTCCTTATTCTCTCAGTCTTTTCCAGCATCAGGGTCTTTTTCAATAAGTCAGCTCTTTGTATCAGGTGGCCAAAGTATTGGAGATTCAGTTTCAGCATCAGTCCTTCTAACGAATATTCAGGGATGATTTCCTTTAGGATTGACTGGTTGGATCTTCCTACCATTCAAGGGACTCTTAAGAGTCTTCTCCAGCACCAGAGTCTGAAGGTATAAATTCTTCAGCGCTCAGCCTTCCTTATGGTCCATATCCATATATGACTACTAGAAAAACCATAGCTTTGACTACACGGACCTTTGTTGGCAAAGTGATGCTTCCACTTTTAATGCACTATACGTGTTTGTCATAGCTTTTCTTCCAAGGAGCAAGTGTCTTTTAATTTCATGGTTGCAGTCACCATCTACAGTGATTTTGGAGCCCAAGAAAGTAAAGTCTGTCACCGTTTCCACATTTTCCCCATATATTTGCGATGAAGTGATGGGACTGGATGCCATGATCTTACTTTTTTAAATGTTGAGTTATAAGCCAGCTTTTTCACTCTATTTTACCTTCATCCAAAGGGTTCTTTAGTTCCTCTTCATTTTCTGCCACTGGAGTGGTATCATCTGCATATCTGAGGTTATTGATATTTCTCCTGGCAATCTTGATTCCAGCTTGTGATCTCAGGGTAAACTTAAATAGACTGGATTATCTGTATCCTATTGCCCATTTTTCTGATAGCATGACAGGAACTCAAGAATAAAAATACTAAATCCCAACTGTTGAAAATCTGAATTATTTCTGCTATGTTTCTGAACCTTAAGATGGTAGACAAGACCAGAGAACTCAGGTGGATATAAGAGGGAATGTAAAATAAAGAAGTATTTTAGCAGACATTGTTGACAAGGTTTGTTGTCAGAGAGTACTCAACTGACCTCACTTGATCAACTGTAGTGCTCACCAAATTGCGGTTCTGATTATTTTTCCTACTAGCTAATTAAGATTAAACCTCCATTAATTAGCAAGTCCTCTTTGCTTTTAAAAGAAGTCTAAAGATAGCAGAAGTGGTTTGACACTAGAAATTTAAGATGATAAACAAGGGCCAGTACAGATGTGGCCCAACCTCTCATGCAGAAACTATTACAGGTCTTCAGAGCTCAAAGTTCCTTAGAGATGTTCTGTTTTTACCTCTCGTTTTGCAGTGGTCACACTGAATCTGAATATGTTCTTTAGGAACAGAGATGATACTGTCAAAGACTACTACTAACTTGATATGTAAAACCATAAGTGGACCTTATGGTAAAGCTTCAAAGCACATTGTGATGATTGATCAAGGACACATTCCTCTGCCTTTCAGAGGAAAGTACACTGATCTTAAAGATATTTTAACAATGGCAAAAACAAAAGGATTGTCTGCTGTATGAAAGCTAAATGGTTCTTGCTAGGACCAGTAAATAACGGTGCAGTCATGGTTTTCCAAAGAGAGCATTGCCATTTCAATTCAGCATTAGAGTAATTACTATTGTAAACACATCGTTCTTTAAGGACCTATAGTGCTGTTCTACCAAGAGCACTGAGAGCTGCATTATGAACCATGTAAATGTCCCAGGGCTTATTATCATCAGTGAGGTGTTGGCTAAAAAGCAAGGGATATCAACAAGCAGAAATTGGTAATGATCATTATAGACTTTAGCTTTAGCTTTTATTTTAATGCATGGCTCTTTGGATTTCAAAACAAATGTAAGGTATTATATGGGTCCTCTGTCGTGATTTATGATTCATATAATGGTTTCTCTAGTTGAATCTATTGACTTGGCAAGAATTTAGCATCATTATGAGTTTGCAGCAGCCTAAGAAGTGATTGCTCATGTTTTAGGAGTGTTGCATTAGGGAACAAGTGAGTATAGTTTTCAAACAAAATGCTGCATTACAATGTCATTCGAAAATCCAGCTTATAAAACCACAAAGATGAACATTGAAGGAAAATATCATGTTGGGTTTCTCAGAGGAATATGGAAAGTAATTATAAAATGCATATTATTATGTAATAATATGCCTTGCTCTTGTCACACATATACATTTGTTAGCATCACCTCAATTTATGACAGCAATCTCAAGCAAACATAATTTATTCAGAACCTGGTCTAACAACATCTAAGAAGCAGAAAAGTTTATTCCTAGTCAACACTCATTATACTGAAATCACAGAAACTCATACAGTTTCCATTCTTTTAAATAATCCTTGGAGTTCTTTATATAGCACTACTTGGGGAAGTCACTTTGCCTCTCATGGTCTGCTTCAGTTTTCTATAAACTGGAAGGAATGAATTTATTCTTCCCAAACCAGCTCCCATCAGCACTGGCAACAATTAAAAAATTTTCTAAAAACCCAGATCCTCAGGTTTATATCAATTTGCGATAAGTCCTAGAAATCTGTACTCTTTTTAATTATTCCCCCAAGTGAGATAAGCAAACTTATAAATTAATAAGCTACATGATTTCAAAGGTTCTTTTTGACTGATCAAAAGACACAGACTTGTTGGTAGAGGTTTCAATTTAGAGTTCACTGGTGTTAGATTTGTGAAATATTTTGATTGCAATCAAACTTAACTTTGAAGATATGCTAAAGAGAATGCTTTGAAAATCTAGGAATATCCAGTTCTATTAGATGACTCCAGGTTATTAGTATTATGTAGTATAGGTACTCACATAGGGCCAATTAATAGAGTGGTTTTAAAAAGACAATCCACATAGGAACTAAAGAAAGAAAACCATATTTTATATAATTCGTACAGAATCAGTCTCGTTTTGTAAAGACAAAATTTAGAAATATGCATTTCTACAACTTTTTCTAAAATGTAAGATTCTCAATGACTATCTAGTCTGTAATCAAAAAGTGGCTTTTCTGTGCCCCATCTTACTCCAACTCCTACAAATTTGCTATAAAACTTATCTTCAAAATTTTAAACTAATTTTCTGTATAGCATTATTTGGCATAAATAAACTGATAGAATATTGGAAACTGTCTAAGAAAGTAATTTGAGAATAACTAATAAGCCTTTCTTAATGATGAAATTGATGATAATTAGGCCACTGAGCCAACTGTCTGTTGAGATGGGTCCTAGTTACATTATGAAGAGCAAGTTTCCTATTCACAATGGCCAGGGCATAGTCATTGAGTTCTTCTAAATGTAGCGTCATGTTCATCCCATACAGGCATACCCTGGAGATATTTCAAGTTTTGTTCTAGACCACTGCAATAAAGTGAATATTGCAATAACATAAATACTGCAATAAAGTGAGTCAGATGAACAGTTTGGTTTCCTAGTGCATATAAAAGTTCTATTTATGCAATACTGTAGTCTATTAAATGTACAATAGCATTATGTCCTAAGAAACAACAAACATACCTTCCAATACTTTATTGCTAAACAATGCTAATTATCATCTGAGCCTTCAGTGAATTGTAGTAGTAATAAAGATCACTGATATCACAGATCATTAACAAATATAATGAAAAAGTTTGAAATACTGTGAGAGTTACCAAACGTGACACAGAGACACTAAACGAGCAATGCTGTTGGAAAGATGACATCAACAGACTTGCTCGACATGGGTTTGCTAGAAATCTTCAATTTGTTTAAAAAAAAAAAAAAAAGTATCTGCAAAGTGCAATAAAGTGAAACAATAAAATGAAGTATGCCTGTATTACACTTTATAGGAAAGTTTCAACATAACTTGCACATCATCGAGATTATTCTGCCAGGATAGCGCCAGCCAAGCCTGGATTTTTAGATGTGGATCACACCCCCGTAATGATGGGAGTCCACATTCAAGTGCTGCCAGATGCTGGCGGCAGCACCTGCACAGACAGAGGGCAATGGAAACAGCAGAGCTACATTGCTCCTGACTTGTTTATTCACGGGGCAGCAGAGCAGGGCTAATGCTTTATGAGAAGCTGCTTTTGTTTCACATAAAATGCTGGCCTAAAAGGTCCAGATTTAAAGCTTGTTTAAAAGCAAAGAAGGCAGCAAGATTTGAAATAAAAAAACAGTAAATCTTTACCTTTGTTATTTTCCTTGCTGACTTTTTGTTCTCCATAAAGCTTTCATAAATATACTTGATAACATTTGGTTATAATTTTATTTAGACTTAAACACTCTGAATACTGTGTAGAATAGAATGGATCTTATCTGGGACCCCGATTTAACTAAAAATTGGTATGTCCAGGATCTAACACTTTGGTAGCAGTAGTGACTCTGAGACACCCTGCAGCAAAGCTTTAACTGCAGAAGTGTCAGACCTGGGTGCTTTTCTGGAGATCCTCAATACCGTACAAAGACCTTGGAGATTCTGTGTGTCATTTTAACAAGAAACATAATTATCTAAGCAATGGTTAACATTAAGAAGTGAGAGAAACTACCAGAGAGCTTGAGCAGAAAAGTTAAAAATAAAGGAAATACAAAAGAAAATAGAATGATATAGCTGATCTGAATTTCAGAAAGATTATCCTGGAGGCAGTGTGAAGAATGAATTGAAAAGAGTGAAAATTAAAAGGTTAGAGACTGTGATGAAGTTTACTCTTTCACTAAACCAATGACGGTGGAGGTGGAAACATGGTCTGGAGGAATTCTAAGGATCTGAGAGTCATTGCTGCTGCTGAGTCACTTCAGTCGTGTCTGACTCTGTGAGACCCCATAGACGGCAGCCCACCAGGCTCCCCTGTCCCTGGGATCCTCCAGGCAAGAACATTGGAGTGGGTTGCCATTTCCTTCTCCAGTGCATGAAAGTGAAAAGTGAAAGTGAAGTCGCTCAGTCGTGTCCGACTCTGTGTGACCCCATGGACTGTAGCCCACCAGGCTTCTCCATCCATGGGATTTTCCAGGCAAGAGTACTGGAGTGGGGGTGCAATGCCTTCTCCCAGTCATTGATAAACCAAACATATTTGGAGAGGTTTCTAAGCTTCTCATTTGGGGAAATGAATACACAGTGGTGCAACTGACCAGAAAAAAAAATACTGAAGGAGCAGAAGGAAGGGGGTTTGGTGAGATGATCAGTTTGTACTAAAGCTGAGTTTGAAATGCCTATAGCACATCCTGATGGAAATATTTAAAAATCAGTTACATATGTGGTCAGTTGTATATGTGATATCTATCAGAGAGACCTGGGGCAGAAACAGATTTGGGAGTGATCAGCATATGTTGTCCACTAGATTTACCTATTTAACCGAGAAAAAAATGGACTGTAACGAGTCTGCTAGAATTGACAATGGCAATCACTGGCAAAAGTAATTGGAGATCTTGGTAAAAGATATACCCAGTTAACAGTGAGGGGAAATACTGAATTTCAGAGTTGCAGAGTAAATTATAAGTGAGAATTATAGAGAGCAAATGGAGGGCATTCTTTTAGAAAATTTGTAAAAGTGACAGAAAGAGAGAGTCAAACAGGAGGTTGAAATAACTCTTACATATATTAAGGAAAATAATAGAGAAGGTATGTTTTAAGACTGAAAAAGAGTGAATATGAAGCAATGTCTAAGATGAGATAGGAATGAGGAACATTCAAACTCCAAAGAATACATTACTCTTGGGTGAGAGATCTTTTCAGTGAAAAGATGAGAACAGAAATAGATGAAAACAAATTCATTTGAAGATGAGGATAGAAACAAAAGTTTTCAAATATTACAAAGATACCATGATTCTTTAGAATGAAAATATAATTTGGATTATTAAAGTAATATATATTCATTGTAAGATACGAAACACTTTAAAAGAAAATATTAAGAGTTCTTGTGCACATAAATTCACTCCTTCCCCATTTCTTCTCCAGCAAGTAGGTACATGCTGCTACATTCTATCATGCTTCATACACTAAGAAGATCACAAATATTAATTATGCTTTAGGTCTCAGCTCAATCCTTCCTTCCTTTAAATCCTGAACTGTTTAACTTTCCAGTGTTCTTCAGATTGCTCATCATCTACATCAGTGATTTTTTTTTAATTTTCCCAAACACTTCCCCAAATATCTATTTTTTTCACTACAGTTAAGTTACATGAGGCAAGAACCACATTCCACTCATCTTCAGAATTCCACAACACAAATAAAGCTTTAAACATTGTAAATCAGCACAGCCCAAGAGAATATTCTGTGATGATAGAAGTATTTGTTCTCTGCACCGATATAGTTAGCCACTTGCTACTGTGGCTATCATGCACTTGAAATGTGAAACTAAAGAACTGGATTCTTAATTTTAATTAAAATTAAATATGGATAGTGACTACTTATTGAACAACACATTGCAGGCTATTAGTATAGTGATTAAACTATTTTAAGCTTTTCATATGTTTAGTTTTTAATTATTTTTCCTTCTTGGGGTTAAAAAAAAAAGATTCCCCAAGGCTCACAAAAGATGAAGGGAATAAATTGGAGGAGAGATGACTAGGAATAAGAAATAATTTTAATCGCTCAACTGATGTTTACTATAACGATCCCGAACCATCCCAGGAATGTATAAGCTCAAACTTAATTTTTAAGATAATTTCAGGAGCTATATAACATTACCCTTATATCTCAGTTTTAAAAGTTTCCAAAATTCAAGCAACTTCCAAAAACAAAAGAAAGAAGAGATGTTAGGTGATAGATCTAAAATTCTATCCTCAGTAAAGGACAAAGCCCACAAGCTTTAACATGATGCCTAATGCCTACATTGTCTTCATCATACTCTTTACTCTTATATGCACACACAAAATATGTTTTAAAAATTTCACTAAAGATCGTTAAAACCTGAAGCAAATCATTGTAGCGCATAAAGGGATAAATCTTCACCTAATTAAAAGAGCCATTTGTTTTCCAAATGACTCATAGTCTAGTGAATCCGGATAGATGATACCATATTCATTTTTAGTAAGTCAGTACAGATGTAATAAAATATGCAAACCTTAAAAATGTTTATATGACATATTCTTTTGAATCTTTTTATCAAATAAACTTGCTACATTCAAGTTGTAAGAAAAAAATCAATGCATTACAGAGATAAATTCTTTTCATTACTTTCAAACAATAAAGTTATAACACTTACTCTTACCTTGTTTGTTGTAAATGTGTGGTATATTCCTATTGTCCTTCCTAATTCCTTCAGTTATTTAGGTCCAAATGATACTAACATATTTTATAAGTATATTTTCAAAGCATTCTTTAGTCTTTAAAGAAATATATTGAAACTATCTTCAATGTCTCTTAAAACTCAAATGTGACTTTTAAAGACCTGGTTCCTATGGTCAAAATGATACACTTACTGCCTCTCAATGTCTATAAATAAGCTATGGTTTCTTAAAAAGGCCCATAAAATAAAAGTTTGTTTGTTATTAGTTATCTTATTTCTTAATTAAAGATTATGCTTGTTAGGAATGGAACCTAACTATTTACTGATTTAAGTAATTTTCAAATAGTATCTTATGATAATATACTTTTATACTAGAATTTTTAGTTGCCTTTCTTATTCTTTTTACTTGTATTCCATATTTTCCTGCTGAATTATAATCATGTGTTCTATTCTGGATGAAATACTCTCATTTTCCTCTAAAATTCAGCTGGTAAACAAAAGCATGTAAGACTATACATAAGAGGGAAGCATCATCTCTTTCATCTGTGACTTTGCTTTTAAAGTTATCCTTGGCTTTAGTAAACTGTGGGTTGTTGTGGCTGTTATTGTCTCGCTAAACATAGACCCTAATTTAGATAATCATAGGATAAAACCCAAACTGACGTACGGTTTCAAATAAAATACTGATACCCCTTCATATAGACCAGAGTGGCAGAGACACACTGCATTTAACATTCCACCAGGCATCTCAGTGCTGGACTCTATTATTTCAGATGTCAGTGTAAATAGAGCCAGAGAAAAGCAAATCAGGAGGAGAAAAACAAAAACTTTTGCTTTTGCATTCCCTTTAACAAAAATGCCTTGGCGGGTGGTGTGTGTTGGGGGGGTGTTGAGGGGGTGGATCCTTTATTAAATTCATCAGTGTAATCAAGAATGTGTGACATGTATTTCATCTAAGAGAATCAGGCTGTAAAATTTAGCATTCTTTATTCCAACCCATCAAGTTTGATTCAGTTCACAGTTATTGAATATTTTCTTCAGATAAAAGGTTTGTGTAAATGATTATAATAAAGTGTGCTGTATACTAGGCCTCATTTTTGCTTCAGTGACAGAGAACAAAAGAAAATGGCAAAAGAATCTAACACACCATGAGCTCGAAGCAACGTTTTTCAGATGGAAAAATACCTAGATGATTGCCTACATTTCCTGATAATGCCATGATGCCAGACCACATAATAATTAGGGGTAAACAGTCATAAAAAATAGCTTACGCAGGCTTCATTGTTGCTATTATATATGCAGCATTTTCAGAGTAAGTTTACACTGAAGGACTGCACATGGAGGCACTGGGTGTAATTCCAAGTAAGCCACTGACCAATCAGTCAAAAAACCAACCTTTATCTTTCTACAAAATAGGCTTTTCTGGCTCACTAGTTATTGAGCCTCTAGGTAATTTGATATTGAGTCATTAGCAATCACTACACGCTTACAATGGCTTTGAGTGATACACAAATGTGAATTTAAAGAAATTCAACACAGCACTGTAAAGCGTAGGTGCTCTAAAATACAAATGCAAAGCGGATGGTGGAGAGGCCCCGTCCAGAACCTGTTTGCCTGCTAGAGCACCATCTCAGCTGCTCCGAGAACTGGCTGGCAGCGTCACAGCTGCCACTTCCTCGGAAAACTGCCCTTCCCCAAAGGTGGGCTGGAATAGGGGACAAAAGCCTGCTCCCTGGCTTCAAGGATGAACTAACTTTGGTGCCGTTTATACTCCTGAGACTCTCCCTGCAATCAAGTGCAGTAAGACTCCAGTAGAGATGCCATCCTTGCTCATCCTTTTTCTTTAGCTTTCTTGCTTTTCTCACTCCTGTGAACCTGGGGTTACTTTCCAAATAAATCACATTCAATAGTTCATGTCCTGCTTTCAAGAAACACTCACTTAGGATATACAGGTATCATTAAAACGATAGCCCTGTTTAAAGAAGGAAAAAAAAAAACTGAAGAGATTGTGTAAAGGAAGAATGGAATAAGATTTCTATTATCAAGATTTTATTGGATGAAGTTACAACATTGAGCATAATCCACAATTTCAACTGACTAATTTTCTATGGGTTTGAGAATCCATTTCTTTATCTTTAAAATGGAAATTATCTCACAATCCAGTTTCCAGCTACAGTGTTATATTTACACATAGAAGAGTTGGGAAAAAGTGTTATTTTTCCTGTCCTCTATAAGTTAACTTTCTAACAGAAAAAGCAAAGCATAAAATCAAAAAGAACTTTATGATAAGCAGGTCTGCCAGTTTGAGATTTTCTTCCTTTTTCTTCTCAACACAGAAATACAGAAAAAAATCATTTTTGAAAATATAAATTAATCTCAAAAATATAATAGCTAGTGTTTGTTTGTTTTTTTTTTCTCAGTCTTCGCTTTATTGCAAACTCAGGCTGCGTGGAAGACAATACACTGGACACCGGGAAGAGCCTAGGCCGAGGAAGGAAAGGGCTCCACGGGTGCAGGAGCGCGTTCTCGGCCAAGGCGAGGGGCTCAAGGGGAGGGCCTTGGCCAAAGGTGTGGTTGGCTCGCAAGAGTGAAGTGAAGTGAAGTCACTTAGTTGTGTCTGACTCTTAGCAACCCCATGGACTGCAGCCTACCAGGCTCCTCCGTCCATGGGATTTTTCAGGCAAGAGTACTGGAGTGAGGTGCCATTGCCTTCTCCATAGCTGGTGTTTTAAACCAATATTTTACTCAAAACACTTTCATTGGGGAATTCCATGACTGTTCAAATCGAACATTTCAAAGTCAGGAACCTTTGTTTCCCAGTGTCTTTCTCAATGACTGGCACATATTAGGTGCAAATAATTCAGTTCAGTCGGTCAGTCATGTCCAACTCTTTGTGACCCCATGGACCACAGCATGCCAGCCTTCCCTGTCCATCACCAGCTCCCAGAGACTACTCAAACTCATGTCCATTGTGTCAGTGATGCCATCCAACCATCTCATCCTCTGTCGTCTCCTTCTCCTGCCTTCAATCTTTCCCAGCATCAGAGTCTTCTCTAATGACTCTGTTCTTCACATCAGGTGGCCAAAGTATTGGAGTTTCAGCTTCAGCATCCGTCCTTCCAATGAATATTCAGGATTTATTTCCTTTAGGATGAACTGATTGGATCTCCTTGCAGACCAAGGGACTCTCAAGAGTCTTCTCCAACACCACAGTTCAAAAGCATCAATTCTTCAGTGCTCAGCTTTCTCTATAGTCCAACTCTCACATCCATACGTGATCACTGGAAAAATCATAGCTCTGACAAGACAGAATTTTGTCAGCAAACTAATGTCTTTGTTTTTTTAATATGCTGTCTAGGTTGGTTGTAACTTTTCTTCCAAGGAGTGTCTTTTAATTTCATGGCTACAATCACTATCTGCAGTGATTTTAGAGCTCAAAAATAAAGTCTCTCACTGTTTCCATTGTTTTCCCATCTATTTGCCATGAAGTGATGAGACCAGATGCCATGATCTTCATTTTCTGAATGTTGAGTTTTAAGCCAACATTTTCACTCTCCTCTTTCACTTTCATCAAGAGGCTCTTTAGTTCTTCGCTTTCTGCCATAAGGATGGTGTGTCATCTGCATATCTGAGGTTACTGATATTTCTCCCCGCAGTCTGGATTCCAGATTGTGCTTCATTCAGCCCAGCGTTACCCATGATGTGCTCTGCATATCAGCTAAATAAGCAGGCTGACAATATAGAGCCTTGACATACTCCTTTCCTGATTTGGAACCAGTCTGTTGTTCCATGTCCAATTCTAACTGTTGTTTCCTGACCTGCATACAGATTTACTATGAGGCAGGTCACGTGGTCTTGCACTCCCATCTCTAAGAATTTTCCATATTTTGTTGTGATCCACACAGTCAAAGGTTTTGGGGTAATCAATTAGGCAAAAGTAGATGTCTTTCTGGAACTCTGGCTTTTTTGATGATCGAGTGGATGTTGGCAATTGGATCTCTGGTTCTTCTGCTTTTTCTAAATCCAGGTTGAACACCTGGAATTTCATAGTTCATGTACTATTGAAGCCTGGCTTGGAGAATTCTGAGCATTACTTTGCTAACATACGAGATGAGTGCAATCAAGGGGGTAGTTTGGACATTCTTTGGCATTGCCTTTCTTTGGGACTGAAATGAAAACTGACCTTTTCCAGTTCTGTGGCCACTGCTGAGTTTTCCAGATTTGCTGGCATATTGAATGCAGTACTTTCACAGCATCAACTTTAAGGATTTGAATTAGCTCAGCTTGAATTCCATCACCTCCACTAGCTTTGTTTTACTGATGCTTCCAAAGGCCCACGTGACTTCACATTCCAGAATGTCTGTCTCTAGTGTGTGATCGCACTATAGTGGTTATCCTTCATAACCACTTTTTTTGTGTAGTGCTTCTGTGTATTCTTGCCACCTCTTCTTAATATCTCTCCTTCTGTTAGGTCCATACCATTTCTGTCCTTTATTGTGCCCATGTTTGCATGAAATGATCCCTTGGTATCTCCAATTTTTTTTTGAAGAGATCTCTAGTCTTTCCCATTGTATTGCTTTCCTCTATTTCTTTGCATTGATCACTGAGGAAGGCTTTCTTATCTCTCCTTGCTGTTCTTTAGAACTCTGCATTCAAATGGGTATATCTTTCCATTTCTCCTTTAGCTTCTCTTCTTTTCTCAGCTATTTGTATGGCCTCCTCAGACAACCATTTTGCCTTTTGCATTTCTTTTTCTTGGAGATGGTCTTGATCACAACCTCCTATGCAATGTCACAAACCTCTGTCCATAGTTCTTCAGGCACTCTGTCTATCAGATCTAATCTCTTGAATCTGTTTGTCACTTCCACTGCATAACTGTAAGGGATTTGATTTAGATCATACCTGAATGGTCTAGTGGTTTTCCCTACTTTCTTCAATTTAAGTCTGAATTTGGCAATAAGGAGTTCATGATCTGAGCCACAGTCAGCTCCTGGTCTTATTTTTGCTAACTCTAAAGAGTTTCTTCATCTTCAGCTGCAAAAATATAATCAATCTGATTTCAGTATTGACCATCTGGTGATGTCCATATGTAGAGTCCAGCAGAGCTTTATGAGATGAATAACATTACATTGATTTTTAAAGATTAGGAAAATGAGATTTGAGAAACTTAGGCAACATATTTACATCTCTACTAAAAGATGGACAAATATATTCCCTGTTGAACCAACAGATTTTTTTGGCACAGAATTAACATAAAATAAATACCTGTTGGTTCAATGGAGAGTCTATTTCTCCATCTCTTAGTAGAGATTAAATTTGTTACCCAATTTTAAAAACCTCATTTTCCTAATCTTTAAAAATCAACATAATATTATTCATCTCATAAGCTCTAATCTAATAGCTAGTTAGTTGAAATAGTAGCATTACAGTCAAACTTAGATTCTATCTATAAACCTATGGACAAGTGTTGCTAATTATGAAATTATAGTCAGTTAAAAATACATTTTAAATAGCATATGTATAACTGTTATTGTTGCTATTATTATTATAATAATCATGGGCTGATCATCAGTAGACAGTTTTTAGGATTATAAAGACAAAAAAATTTTCTACGAATTCCCAAAGAATAATCTATGGTAAATTGATGGCTATAAGAGGACAGTCAAGAGCCAGCATTAATGCCATCTCATCAGATTATCTAAGAAACTTAACATTCAACAGTAATAACTGGTTCCCAAGTAAAGAATTTGATCAAAGGAGAAATCATAAATTTGGCTAATATAGAAATAAATATCTGCCAGTTTTAGACATTATTCTATGTACAGATATTTAACCATACTAACATCATGTTCTTTTCAATGGAAATTTTACCTCATGTCTTTCATTCAAATAAAAAATTGTAATTATTACAAAGACACCTTTGTAAAAATGACAATTTCTTAAATATCTCTAAAGAGAATTGACATGAGTGAGACAAGTTTAGCACTTGAATATAAAAACTGATCATTCATTTTTAAACTATAAGGTGAATGTGTCATGCGTTAGTTGTGTCTGACTCTTTGCAACCCCATGAATTATACCCTACTAGGCTCCTCTTTCCATGGCATTTTCCAGCCAAGAATACTGGAGTGGGTTACCATTTCCCCATCCAAGATAAGGTGTATAGTTGAAGTTAAAATATAGCACTGGCAAATAATAATAAAAACTGTAGTGAATGAATGAAATGAAGGAAGAAAAATAAAACAAGCAAACAAAAAAACAGTCCCCAAACTACTGCCCCACCCCAATACAAACACAAACACCAGTACCTGAAGAGCTATGCCAGACCACTGAAAACAGAAGCTGTTAATACTATTTCCATTGCAAGGTAATCAGATATAATTTTAGATATCCTTCATAAAATTTGTTGGCCATTTTAAAATGGACATTACACATCTACCCCTTTAGATGTCCTGTTTCTATCTTGTACTGACTTATCTTGTGTTGTTAGAAGAGGGAGTTTGTTATGATCAAAGCGTTCTCTTGGCCACACTATGAGCCTTTGAACTGCTTCATTCTGTACTCCAAGGCCAAATTTGCCTATTACTCCAGTTATTTCTTGATTTCCTACTTTTGCATTCCAGTCCCTTATAATTAAAAGGACATCTTTTTTTAAGTGTTAGTTCTAGATGGTCTTGTAGATCTTCACAGAACCATTCAACTTCAGCTTCTTCAGCATTACTGGTCGGGACATAGACTTGGATTACCATGATATTAAATGGTTTGCTTTGGAAAGGAACAGAGATCATTCTCTCCTTTTTGAAATTTCATCCAAGTACTGCATTTCAGACTCTTGTTGACTACGATTGTTACTCCATTTCTTCTAAGGGATTCTTGCCCACAGTAGTAGATATAATGGTCATCTGAGTTAAATTCACCCATTCCAGTCCATTTTAGTTCGCTGATTTTAAAATGTCGACATTCACCTTGTTATCTCCTGTTTGACCACTTCCAATTCACCTTGATTCATGGACCTAACATTCCAGGTTCCTATGCAACATTGCTCTTTACAAAATCAAAATTTGCATCTACCACCAGTCACATCCACAACTGGTGTTGTTTTTGCTTTGGCTCCATCCCTTCATTCTTTTTGAGTTATTTCTCCACTAATCTCCAGTAGGATATTGGGCACCTAATGACCTGGGGAGTCATCTTTCAGCATACTATTTTTTGCCTTTTCCTACTGTTCATGGGGTTCTCAAGGCAAGAATACTAAAGTGGCTTGCTATTCCCTGCTCCAGGGGACCACATTTTATCAGAATTCTCCACTATGACCCATCTGTCTTGGGTGGTCTTACACAACATGGCTCTACACATTGACATCACCAGACAGTCAAGACTGAAATCAGATTGATTCTATTCTTTGCAGCCAAATATGGGGAAGCTCTATACGGTCAGCAAAAGCAAGACTGGGAGCTGACTGTGGCTCAGATCATGAACTTTTTATTGCAAAATTCAGATTTAAATTGAAGAAAGTATGAAAAACCACTAGACCATTCAGGTATGACCTAAATCAAATCCCTTATGACTATACAGAGGAACTGAGAAATAGATTTAAGGGAGTAGATCCGATAGACAGAGTGCCTGATGAACTATGGACAGAGGTTCATGACACTGTATAGGACACAGGGAGCAAGACCATCCCCAAGAAAAAGAAATGCAAAAGCAAAATGGCTGCCTTAGGAGGCCTTACAAATAGCTATGAAAAGAAAAGAAGTCAAAGGCAAAGGGGAAAAGGAAAGACATACCAGATATACCCATTTGAATGCAGAGTTCCAAAGAACAGCAAGGGGAGATAAGAAAGCCTTCCTCAGTGATCAGTGCAAAGAAATAGAGGAAAACAATACAATGGGAAAGACTAGAGATCTCTTCAAGAAAATCAGAGATACCAAAGGACCATTTCATGCAAAGATGGGCACAATAAAAGACAGAAATGGTACGGACCTAACAGAAGGAGCGATATTAAGAAGAGGTGGTAAGAATACACAGAAGAACTATACAAAAAATATCTTCACCACCCAGCTGATCAGAATGGTGTGATCACTCACCTACAGCCAGATATCCTAGAATGTGAAGTCACATGAGCATTAGGAAGTATCAGTAAGAATAAAGCCATTGGAGGTGATGGAATTCCAGTTGAGCTACTGCAAATCCTGAAAGATCATGCTGTGAAAGTGCTGCACTCAATATGCCGGCAAATATGGAAAACTCTGCAGTGGCTACAGGATTGGAAAAGGTAAGTTTTTATTGCAATCCCAAACAAAGGCAATGACAGAGAATGATCAAACTAATGCACAACTGCACCCATCTCACATGCTAGTGAAGTAACGCTCAAAATTCTCCAAGTCAGGCTTCAAAAATACATGAACAGTGAACTTCCAGATTTCAAGCTGGATTTAGAAAAGGCAGATGAATGAGAGATCCAATTGCCAATATCCACCAGATAATCAAAAAAGCAAGAGAGTTCCAGAAAAACATCTATTTCTGCTTTATTGACTATGTCAAAGCCTTTGACTGTGTGGATCATAATAAACTGTGGAAAATTCTGAAAGAGATGGGAATACCAGACCACCTAACCTGCCTCTTGAGAAATCTGTATGCAGGTCAGAAAGCAACAGTAAGAACTGGACATGGAACAACAGACTGATTCCAAATCAGGAAAAGGAGTACATCAAGGGTATATATTGTCACCCTGCTTATTTAACTAATATGCAGAGCACATCATGGGTAATGCTGGGCTGAATGAAGCACAAGCTGGAATCAAGATTGCTGGGATAAATATCAATAACCTCAGATAAGCAGATGACACCACCCTTATGGTAGAGAGTGAAGAAGAACTAAAGAGCCTCTTGATAAAAGTGAAAGAGGAGAGTGAAAAAGTTGGCTTAAAACTCAACATTCAGAAAACTAAGGTCATGGCATCTGGTCCCATCACTTCATGTCAAATAGATGGGATAACAGTAGAAACAGTGTCAGACTTTATTTTGGGGGCTCCAAAATCACTGCAGATGGTGACTGCAGCCATGGAATTAAAAGACACTTACTCCTTGGAAGCAAAGTTATGACCAACCGAGATAGCACATTAAAAAGCAGAGACATTACTTTGCCAATAAAGGTCCATCTAGTCAAGGCTATGATTTTTCCAGTGGTCATGTATGGATGTGAGAGTTGGACTATAAAGAAAGCTGAGCCCCGAAGAATTGATGCTTTTGAACTGTGGTGTTGGAGAAGACTCTTGAGAGTCCCTTGGACTGCAAGGAGATCCAACCAATCCATCCTAAAGGAGATCAGTCCTGAGTGTTCATTCGAAGCACTTATGTGGAAGCTGAAACTCCAACACTTTGGCCACCTGGTGCGAAGAACTGACTCACTGGAAAAGACCCTGATGCTGGGAAAGATTGAGGGAGGGAGGAGAAAGGGATGACAAAGGATGAGATGGTTGGATGGCATCACTGACTCAATAGACATGAATGTGAGTAAATTCCAGGAGTTGGTTATGGGGAGGACAAGGTGGCCTAGCATGCTGCAGTCCATGGGGTTGCAAAAAGTCGGACATGACTGAGCAACTGAACTGAACTGAACCAACTTATCTAACCCCAAAGCCACAATCATACTCACCATTTTAACTACCTAAAGGTCTTCAGTTAGACACATTTTAATGTCATAATTTATTATATTGGAGTGTAATTATTTAAATGAAGAAATGGTCTGTATCTTATGTTAAAAAATCATTGTTAGATTTCTTAATGAAAGTCAATATTCTTCATAATTTCCTTCTAGCTACTATTATCCACAAAAGCACCTTATTCTCCTGATGAACTAAAATTCCCTTTCATCAAAGAACACACTATGCATTCCATCACACCAAAAATATACATATGTACATACTATGATGAAAGGAAAAAAAAGTTTTGGCTTTATAACGAGATAGTTTCATATTCGTAAACATATAGCAATGTCATCTCTCTGAATCTCAGTTTCCTCAAAGTTCAATTGTGTGAACCTTACTAGGTTTCAATGTCTGTGTATAATCCTTTATGGCTCATGGACCCTCTGAGCCTGAGGTTCTGAAAATAATGTAAAGATGAATACAAAATCAATGTAGGCCATTGGACTTCCAAGATTCTACAGGCTGGAAACAAACTGATAAATGTAGTCAGCAGCTAACACATGTTTTAAAGAATAAGCTAAAAAGTTGAGGATGAAAACATAACAATGACAAAAATAGATACTACAGTGGACAATTACTCAGCTAAATGAAAGAATGAAATATCAAAACGCAAAACATCAGTGAATCTCAAATGCACTATGTCAAACGAAAGGAGTCACCCATATGGAAATACATGTGTTATGAGTCCATTTTACGATTAGGAAATGCAAATATATTATGAGCAAAAGAGAAACAAAAATCGATATTTGCCAGAGATCAGCAGTTAGAGTAAGGAGATTGAAGGCAAAAGAAATCAAATGGATATTTTGGAGTGACAGAAATGTTTTATATCCTGATTGTGATAGTAGTTAAATGTCTATATATCTTTGTCATAACTCATGGCATTTTAATCACTAACATTGCTGAGTTTAATCACACTTCAATGATTAAAAACTTCAAATTAACACCAAAAATTTATTGTAGTTTTCTGGGTATTAACATGGTAACTAGCTTGAACATTGATTTTCTCCTTTAGAGGGAGGGAAAGAAATGAATTAGAATAGAATTAGCTAGAATGTCCATAATTGTCCCTCGAAATGTGGGGAGGCCCATTTTGGTATTTTCCTCACCTGAGTACTGTATCTATTTCCATGATACACGGAGGGAAACTAGCCACAGAGTTATTGTAATAGGCAAATGAGAGATTATAAGGGTCTTTTTTAATTAAATTTATTTATTTTTTTAATTACAATACTGTATTTGTTTTGCCATACATTGACATGAATCAGCCATAGGTGAACACAATCTCCCAATGCCGAAGCCCCTCCCACCTCCCACCCCACATCCTCTACTTGAATCATCCTGTGCATCAGCCCCATGCATCCTGCATCCTACATTGAACATAGATTGGCGCTTCGTTTCTTACAAGAAAATATACATGTTTCATTGCCATTCTCCCAAACCATCCCACCCTTTCCCTCTACCTCAGAGTCGAAAAGTCCACTCTATACCTCTGTGTCTCTTTGTTGTCTCACATATAGGGTCATCATTACTGTCTTCTAAATTCCATATATATGTGTCAGTATACTGTATTGGTGTTTTTCTTTCTGGCTTACTTCACTCTGTATAATCGGTTCCAATTTCATCCATCTCATTAGAACTGAGTCAAATATAAGGGTCTTATATAGGGCAGGTTTGATATGGAAATAAACATTTTCATTCAAAAGATATATACACTGAAGGAAAATTGAGAAAAAATTTTGTATTCTTGGACAGAAGAAGTGTGAGATAAATTGCTCATTTCTGCCTTCATCTACTTTGTAGGAAGTGATAATGTCTACCAAGTTGGAGGAGGGGAAAAAGAGAATTTGAAGAGTAAGATTGTTTTATTTTAGCTTTACTGAGGATTAAGGGGTTATGTGCAACTTTCCAGTAACAACTTCCATTTATCAGTTTGAATGTCACAGTAAAGGTCAAAGATAAGAACAGAAATTTCAGATTATACAAGTAAGGTTTAATCTTCAGAGTGATGTAGAGAGAAAAGAAGATGACAAAGATGGACCTCTGGGTAAGACCAATATAAACCAAGCAGAAAGAGAAAGTGGGCTCCATAAAGACAAAGAAGAAATTGTTGTGAGGTAAGAATGCATCAGGAGAAGTTGATATCCAGGGGATAGAGATTTTGACCATATTTGGTGAAACTGGGCAAGATGGCAGAGTAGAAACATCCTGAGTTCATCTCCTCTCATGGACACACCAAAATTACAACTATTTCTAGAGCACCTATAGATGAGAAAAAACCAGAACCTACCAGAAAAAAATGTTCTACAACAAAAGATATAAAGAAGGAACCACAGTGAGATGGGTAGGAGGGGCAGAATGGCAGTATTATCAAGACCTATACCCATGGGTAATGTGCATGCTTTGTCGCTCAGTTGTGTCTGACTCTGTGGCCCCATAGAGTGTTGTCCATGGGTAAGCAACCCACAAACAGGAGAATAATAACAATTCCAGAGGTTCTCCTCAACCAGCAGGGGTCTAAGGCCAACATGAGGTTTCCCAGACCAGAGGTCCCTCCAGGAAAGACCACTTCCTACAATATTTGGCTTTGAAAGCCAGCAGGACTTTCTTTCAGGAGGTCCAGATGTTTTGTGGGAAGTAGAGACTCTACTTTTAAATGGCACACACCAATCTCACATGCTCCAGGTCCAAGGGTAGGGGCAGTTATCTGAAAGGTGCCTGGGTCACACCAACCTGCTAATCATGGAGAGTCTACTGCAGAGGCAGGAGACAATTGGAGCTCACCTTTGAGGACAAAGACATTTTAGGAGCTTTTCTACTACATGGACATCAGTGCTGGCAATCACCATTTTGGAATCCTCCCTCATGCCACTAGCCTGTGGGCACCAGTACAAGGATGCTTCAGGCCAAGCAAATAATGGGATGGAGGCATATCCCTATTCATTAGTAGACAGGCTTCCCTAAAATCCCCAAACTCACAGCTTACCCTGGAGATAGCCCCACCCACTGAAGCACCAGGATCAGGTCTCACATGTCAGTGTAACAGGCACTAGATCTGGGACCCCCAGGTCCCTGCAGCCAGAGAACAGGGGACCCAGCTCCATCCATCAGTGGGCAGAGATAAGTACCAGAATTTCTAACCCAACTCACAACTGACTTGCTCTAGCTTTAGGACCAGCCTTACCCACAAAGAAGCAGATACCAGTCTCAGAAAAGACTCTTAGTTTATAAACTTTTACTCTGACTCATAAAACAAAAAAGGGACCAAATCAATAAAATCAAAAGTGAAAAAAAGGAAGTTACAACTGAACACAGAAATACTGAGGATCCTAAGACATTACTACAAATAACTGTACATCAATATAATTGACAATGTAGAAGAAACAGACAATTTCCCAACAATGTACAGTCTCTGAAAACTGAACCAGGAAGGAATAAAAATATGAACAGATCAATTACCAATAATGAAACTGAATGACTCTGAGGGAGAGGGAGAGGGTGGGATGATTTGGGAGAATGGCATTGAAACATGTATACTATCATGTAAGAAATGAAGCGCCAGTCTATGTTCAATACAGGATACAGGATGGTTGGGGCTGGTGCATGGGATGATCCAGGGAGATGATATGGGGTGGGAGGTGGGGAGGGGGCTTTGGCATTGGGAGATCGTGTACACCTGTGGCTGGTTCATGGCAATGTATGGCAAAACAAATACAGTATTGTAATGTAGAATAAAGTATTTTTAAAAAATTAAAAAAATACTTGTTGATTAAAAAAAAAAAAACTCCCAACAAATGAAAGTCCAGGACCAGATGGCTTCACAGGTGAATCCTATCAAACATTTAGAGAAGGGTTAACACCTATCTTCTCAAACTATCCCCAAAAAATTTCAGAGGAAGCAGTGCTTTCAAACTCATTCTATGATGCCAGTGTTACCTTGATACAAAATCAGACAAATATATGATAAGAAAAGAAACTTATAGGCCAATATCACTGATAAACACACTTGCAAAAATCCTCAACAAAGTATTGTTAACCCAAACTGAGCAACACTTTAAAAATAAGTCATACACCATGATCAAGTAGAATTTATCCCAGGAATGCAAGTACGGCTTAGCATACACACACACACACAAATCAATGAATGTGATACATCTCATTAACAATTTGAAGAATAAAAACCATATGATCATCTCAATAGATGCAGAAAAAGCTTCTGACAAAACTCAAGATCCATTTAAGATAAAATCTTTCCATAAAGCAGGTATAGAGTGCACACACCCCAACATAATAAAAGTCATATATGATAACCCAACAGCTAAAATCATACTCAACACTGAAAAGCTGAGAGCATTTTCTCTAAGAACAGAAATAAGACAAGGAGCACCACTCTTGCCAATTTTATTCAACATAGTATTCGAAGTGCTAGCCACAACATTCAGACAAGAAAAAAGGAATCCAAGTTGCAAAGGAAGAAATAAAACTGGTACTGTTACAGACAAAATATATATATGAAATCCTGAACATGCCACCAGAAGACTACTGTTTCATTAATGAATTCAGTAAATTTACAAGATACAAAATTAATATAGAGTAGTATGTTGCATTTCTAACTAACAAACTACTACAAAGAAAAATTAAGGAAACAACTCCATTTATAACTGTATCAAAAAAATAAAACACTTAGGTATAAACCTTGCTTAAGTGGTAAAAAAATCTATATGCCGAAAAGTAGGAGACACTGATGAAAGGAATTGAATACAACACAAATAGATGGAAATACATCGTAGTCATGAATTGGAAGACTTACTATTGTTACAGTGACCATACTATCCAATACAATCTGTATATTCAATACAATCCTTAATCAAAATATTAATGGCATCTTTCACAGAACTGGAACAAATAATTTAAAAATTTTTATGAAAATACAGAAGACTCTGAATAGCCAAAATAATCTTGAAGGCTGGAGGTATCACACTCCCTGACTTCAGTCTATGTGACAAAGCTACAGGAATCAAAACAGTATTGTACTGGCACAAAAACAGATATACATAAATCACAGAACAGAAAAGAGAGCTCAGAAATAAACCCATGTACTTAAGGTCAGTTAGCATACAACAACAAAGGCAAGAATAGACAGTGGAGTAAAGACAGTCTCTTCATAAGTGGTACCGGGAAAACTGGGCAGCTACATGTAAAAAGTGTGGTTTTTCCCCCACTCACCCCATGTACAAAAATAGACTCAGAATGGATTAAAGGCCTAAATGTAAGACCAGAAAACATAAAACTCCTAGAAGACAACATATTCATAAGTCTGGCATAAATAATAGCAACATTTTTTCACTGTTTCCTAAGGCAAATGGGGGAAAAAAAACAAAAAAAAAAAAAAAAAAGATTAAATAAGCAAATTAAACAGACATAATTAAACTGAAAAGTTTTGGCCTAGTAAAGGAAACCACTGACAAAATGACAAGATAACCTACTGAATAGGGAAAAATGTTTGCAAATCATAGACCAGTAAGGGGCTAATATCCAAAATATAGAGAGTTCATACAACTTTTCATACATGAAATGCATGAAAAGGCAAAACAAAGGATACTGAAAGATGAACTCCCCAGGTCAGTAGGTGTCCAATATGCTACTGGAGATCACTGCAGAAATAACTCCAGAAAGAATAAAGAGATGGAGCCAATGCAAAAACAACACCCTCTGTGGATGTGACAGGTGATAGAAGTAAAGTCTGATGCTGTAAAGAGCAGTGCTGCAGAGGAACATGGAATGTTAGGTCCATGAATCAAGGCAAATTGAAAATGGTCAGACAGGAGATGGCAAGAGTGAACACTGACATTTTAGGAATCAGCAAACTAAACTAGGCTGGAATGGGTGAATTTAACTCAGATGACCATTATATCTACTACTGTGGGCAAGAATCGCTTAGAAATGGAGTGGCCATTGTCAACAAGAAAGTCCAAAATGCAGTAGTCGGATGTAGTCTCAGAAACGACAGAATGGTCACTGTTCATTTACAAGGCAAACCATTCAATATCACAGTAATCCAAGTCTATGCCCCAGCCAGTAATGCTGAAGAAGCTGAACGGTTCTGTGAGGACCTACAAAACCTTCTAGGACCAACAAAAGATAATGAAAAGACGTCCTTTTCATTATAGGGGACTGGAATGCAAATTAGGAAGCCAAGAGATACCTGGAGTAACAGGCAAATTTGGCCTTGAAATACAGAATGAAGCAGGGAAAAGGCTCATAGAGTTTTGCCAAGAAAATGCACTGGTCATAGCAAACACTGTCTTCCAGCAACAAAAGAGAAGACTCTACACATGAACATCACCAGATGGTCAACACTGAAATCAGACTGAGTCTATTCTTTGCAGCCAAAGATGGAGAAGCTCTATACAGTCAGCAAAAACAAGACTGGGAGTTGACTGTGGCTCAGATCATGAGCTCCTTATTGCCAAATTAAGATTTAGATTGAAGAAAGTAGGGAAAACCACTAGACCATTCAGGTATGACCTAAATCAAACCCCTTATGACTATACAGTGGAAGTGAGAAATAGATTCAAGAGATTAGATCTGATAGAGTGCCTGAAGAACTATGGGCAGAGGTTCACAACATTGTACTGAAGTCAGTGATCAAGACCATCCCCAAGAAAAAGAAATGCAAAAAGGCAAAATGGTTGTCTGAGGAGGACTTACAAATAGCTGAGAAAAGAAGAGAAGCTAAAGGAGTAAAGGAAAGATATACCCATTTGAATGCCGAGTTCCAAAGAACAGCAAGCAGAGATAAGAAAGCCTTCCTCAATGATCAGTGCAAAGAAAGAGAGGAAAACAATAGAAAGGGAAAGACTAGAGATCTCAAGAAAATTAGAGATACCAAGGGACTACTTCATGCAAGGATGGGAACAATAAAGGACAGAGAAATGGTATGGACCTAACAGAGGCAGAAGATGTTAAGAAGAGGTGGCAAGAATACATACAAGAACTATACAAAAGATCTTCATGACCCAGATGATCACGATGGGGTGATCACTCAACTGGAGCCAGACATCCTGGAATGTGAAGTCAAATGTGCCTTAGGAAGCATCACTATGAACAAAGCTAGTGGAGGTGATGGAATTCCAGCTGAGCTATTTCAAATTCTAAAAGATGATGCCGTTACAGTGCTCTACTTAATATGCTAGCAAACTTGGAAAACTTAGCAGTGGCCATAGGACTGGAAAATATTAGTTTTCATTCCAATCCCAAAGAAAGGCAACGCCAAAGAATGCTCAAACTACCACACAATTGCACTAATCTCACACACAGAGGAACCAGAGATCAAATTGCAACATCCGTTGGATCATCAAAAAAGCAAGAGAGTTCCAGAAAAACATCTATTTCTGCTTTATTGACTTCGAAAGCTTTTGACTGTGTGGATCACAATAAACTGTGGAAAATTCAAGAGAGGTGAACACCAGACCACCTTACCTGCCTCCTGAGAAATCTGTATGCAGGTCAAGAAGCAACATTTAGAACTAGACATGGAACCACAGACTGGTTCCAAATTGGGAAAGGAGCACGTCAAGGCTGTATACTGTCACCCTACTTATTTAATTTATATGCAGAGTACATCATGGGAAATGCCAGGCTGGAGGAAGCACAAGCTGGAATCAAGATTGCCGGGAGAAATATCAATAATCTCAGATGATACCATACTTATGACAGAAAGTCAAGAAGAACTAAAGAGCCTCTTGATGAAAGTGAAAACTCAACATTCAGAAAACTAACATCATGGCATCCAGTCCCATCACTTCATGGCAAACAGGGAAACAATGGAAACAGCGACAGATTTTTTTTTGGCCTCCAAAATCACTGCAGATGGTGATTGCAGCCACGAAATTAAAAGACACTTACTCCTTGGAAGAAAAGTTATAATCAACACAGATAGCATATTAAAAGCGAGATATTACTTTGCTAACAAAAGTCCATCTAGTCAAAGCTATTGTTTTTCTAGTAGTCAAGTATGGATGTGAGAGCTGGACTATAAATAAAACTGAGCACCAAATAATTGATGCTTGTTAATTGTGGTGTTGGATAAGACTCTTGAGAGTTCCTTGGACAGCAAGGAGATCCAACTAGTCCATCCTATAAGAAATCAGTCCTGAGTGTTCATTGGAAGGACTGATGCTGAAGCTGAAACTCCAATACTCTGGTCAGCTGATGCGAAGAACTGACTCATTGGAAAAGATCCTGATGCTGGGAAAGACTGAAGGCAGGAGAAGTGGAAAACAGGATCAGATGGTTGGATGGCATCATTGACTCAATGGACATGTGTTTGAGTAGACTCTGGGAGTTGGTGATAGACAGGGAAGCCTGGTGTGCTGTGGTCCATGGAGTTGCACAGAGTTGGACACAACTGAATGACTGAACTGCTATACTACTACTACATACAACTCAGTATGCAAAAAAAAAAAAAAAAGATTAAGAAGTGGGCAGATGACCTGAATAGATATTTTTCCAAAAAATACATACAGGTACCAAATATGCATATCAAAAGATGCTAAACATCACTAATCAGAAAAATGCAAATCAAAACTACAATGAGATACTACTCAAACCTGTCAGAATATCTATCATCAAAAAGAACACAAATAACAAATATCGGTGAGGACGTGGAGTAAAGAAAATCCTTGTACACTGCTGGTGGGAATATACATCCATGTAGCATCTTTTGTAAATAGTATGACTTTTCCTCAAAAACCTAAAAATAGAACTACCATATTACCCAGAAATTCTAATCCTGGATATCTATCTGAATTAAATGAAATCATTATCTGAAAAAATACATACATCTCTGGGTGCACAGCAGCATTATTTAAAATTGCAAAGGTAAGGAAGCATGATAAGAGTCCATCAACAGATGAATGGGACTTCCCTGGTTGGTGTAATGAATGGAAATCCACCTTCCAGTGCAGGAGACACAATTCCTAGTCCAGGAAGATTCCACATGTTGTGGAGCAACTCAGCTTGTGTACCACAACTATTGAGCCTGTGCTCTAGGGCCTGAAAGCTGTAACCACCAAGCCTGTTTGCCACAGCTACTAAGGCCTGCATGCCTAGAGATTGTGCTCCACAACAAGGGAAGCTACCACAATGAGAAATCCATGCAATGCAATGAAGGGTAGCCCTTGTCCACCGCAACTAGAGAAAGCCCATGCAAAGCAACAAAGATCGAGTGCAGCCAAAAATAAATAATAAAATTTAAATAATTATAAAAGTTAAAAATAATAAATGGATTAAAAAGTTGTGGTATATACATGGAATATTATTCAGCCATAAAAAGAACGTAATTTTGCCATTTGCAACAAAACGGATGGAACAGGAGACGGTTATACTTAGTAAATCAGAGAAAGACAAACACTCTATTTTAGAATATATATGTGGAATCTAAAAAACTGGTCAACCACTTGTAAAAGAATGAAACTAGAACACTTTCTAACACCATACACAAAAATAAACTAGAAATGGATTAAAGATCTAAACGTAAGACCAGAAACTGTAAAACTCCTAGAGGAGAATATAGGCAAAACAGTCTCTGACATAAATCACAGCAGTATCCTCTATGACCCACTTCCCAGAATATTAGAAATAAAAGCAAAAATAAAAAAATGGGACCTAATCAAAATTAAAAGCTTCTGCACAACAAAGGAAACTGTAAGTAAGGTGAAAAGACAGCCTTCGGAATGGGAGAAAATAATAGCAAATGAAGCAACTGACAAACAACTAATCTCAAAATATATATAAAGGCTCATGCAGCTCAATTCCAGAAAAATAAACAATCCAATCAAAAAATGGGCCAAAGAACTAAACAGACATTTCTCCGAAGAAGACATACAGATGGCTAACAAACACATGAAAAGATGCTCAACATCACTCATTATCGGAGAAATGCAAATAAAGACCACAATGAGGTACCATTTCACACCAGTCAGAATGGCTACAATCCAAAAGTTTATAAGCAATAAATGCTGTAGAGGGTGTGGAGAAAAGGGAACCCTCTTACACTGTTGGTGGGAATGCAAACTAGTACAGCCACTATGGAGAACAGTGTGGAGATTCCTTAAAAAACTGGGAATAGAACTGCTTTATGACCCAGCAATCTCACTGTTGGGCATACACACCGAGCAAACTAGAATTGAAAGAGTCACGTGTACCCCGATGTTCATCGCAGCACTGTTTATAATAGCCAGGACATGGAAGCAACCTAGATGTCCATCAGCAGATGAATGGATAAGAAAGCTGTGGTACATATACACAATGGAGTATTACTCAGCCATCAAAAAGAATACATTTGAATCAGTTCTAATGAGGTGGATGAAACTGGAGCCTATTATACAGAGTGAAGTAAGCCAGAAAGAAAAACACCAATACAGTATACTAACACATATATATGGAATTTAGAAAGATGGTAACAATAACCCTGTATGTGAGACAAAAAAGAGACGCAGATGTACAGAACAGACTTTTTGACTCTGGAGGAGAGGGAGAGGGCAGGATGATTTGGGAGAATGGCATTGAAACATGTATAATATCAAATAAGAAATGAATCGCCAGTCTAGATTTGATGCATGATACAGGATGCTTGGGGCTGGTGCACTGGGATAACCCAGAGGGATGGTATGGGGAGGGAGATGGGAGGGGGTTCAGGAGTGGGAATTTATGTACACCCATGGTGGATTCATCTTGATGTATGGCAAAACCAATACAGTATTGTAAAGTAAAATAATAAATAAATAAAGCCAGCTTAAAAAAAAAAAAACAAAAAAAAAACTGATGATTACACCAAAAAGAAACAGCCTCACAATAGAGAACAAACTGATCAGAGGGGAGAGGGACAGTGTAAGGGACAAGATAGGGGTGACAGCTTGAGAGATACAAACTATTATGTATAAAATAATCTATAAGGATTTATGTTGATGTATGGCAAAACCAATACAATAGTGTAAAGTAATTAGCCTCCAATTAAAATACATAAATTTCAATTAAAAAAGAATATATCATACAGCATAGGGAATATAGCTAATATTTTACCATAACTATAAACAGAGAATAATCTATACAAATTTCAATCACTATGTTGTTTACTTGAAATAATTTAATATTATAAATCAACTATTCTTAATTTTAAAAAAGTGTATTAGGTCAACTCCTATAACAAACATATTTCAATCCCAGTTGTTTGTGTTCATATCACAATTTTTTTTTTTCTGGGTCATGTAAGGAACATGATGATCTGTAGCAGTAATTTAAGGGTCAAGGTGTCTTCCATCTTATAGTTCTATTTTCCTTTAGGACACTCAGACACACAGAAACAAGATCACGGAAAATGCCATGCCTTTAATAATCTTGCCCAGGAAATGACACATATATCTCCTATCACATTTATTGGGGTGTGTTAATCAAAGTAACCTCACCTAGAAGCAAGGGAGATGGGAAATTTAGTCTAGCTCCCTGACAGGTAATGGTGAACACTAAAATTTTCTAGCTAAAGCAACCAGAGTTCAATACTTAACTAGTGTAGCAGATATATACGGTGAGGAGAAGATTTGAAAAAGGAATTATAGGAAAGACAGAGACAGAAAGATACAGAAGTTCAGAGAGACATCAGTTATAAAACATTACATGAAGGCCATGGGTGGAAATGAGATCAAGTGTAAAAATGGAGAGAGTGCCACTTAGATAAGTCTCCCAAAGTAATAAAATCATTTTAAGAACATTCTTTACATCCATCCTGGGAAGATGGCTAATAAGAGTAATAGGTTTTCTATTTTTATCTTTCTGGTTTCTTTTTCCCAGAATGCTAGAATCATACTACCTCATGATTTGAGATGAAAATAAACTGCTTCTAAGACAGGGACAGTGGAAAACACAGACCCTTATCCCCATAGCCTTTTGACATTTTTCTCTCAGCAACATGTTCTCTTCTATGAAGCCATAAGGTTAATAAGATCAAGGACAGGACAATTATGTTTAAAATGCAAAAGAAAAAAATTCATGTCCAAACTAATGCTGTCCTGTCCCACCAGAAGTTATTTAAACCACTTATTTACCCAAATTGATACCAACAGCAGAGTAAACAAGCTATTAGAGACAGAAATCTCCACAGACTTCTTATAGCATGTCAGAAAGATGAGAATTTACTGGGACCTTCTGGACCACATTAGATTGTTGTTTTATAGGCAAAAAGGTGAAATAGCATTGCTTTCATATGATGCAAAAGAGCAACTACACAGAGGAAGTTGTTTTGCCCATGAAGTTTTAATAGGATAGACCCTGGATGGGAATTCCTGGAATGCATAACTCCCTAAAACTTTTCTGTGGTAGTTTAAGCTAAGCCAAGATTGAATAGACAGGTGTGCATCAAACAACCACAAACCCTTAACAGATGGTCTTTCTATCTCCCTGAAGACTATTGAGTGAGCTAGAGTAAGATTTTACTCTGGTCTAGTCCCAGGGAAAATAGTATTGTACAAACATTAAGTTTATCATAATTAAAATTTGTTTTTTTCTGAAGTATTCCTTTAGGCAATCTAAACTAACTTTAATATAATTAAAACCATACTGACAAAATGCAACACCCATTTATGATTAAAAATATTCTCCAGAAAGCAGGCATAAAAAGAACATACCTCAACAGCTATATACAACAAACACACAACAAACATTATCCTCAACGGCAAAAAGTTGAAAGCATTTCCTCTAAAACCAGGAACAAGACAAGGCTGACCACTTCCACCACTACTATTCAACATGGTTTTGGAAGTCCTAGACTCAGCAATCAGAGAAGAAAAAGAAATAAAAGGAATCCAGATTGGAAAAGAAGAAGTAAAACTCTAATTGCAGATGACACGATCCTCCACATAGAAAACCCTAAAGATACCACCAGAAAATTACTAGAGCTAATCAATGAATATAGTAAAGTTGCAGGACATAAAACTGATACACAGAAATTCCTTGCATTCCTGCTGCTGCTGCTGCTAAGTCACTTTAGTCATGTCAGACTCTGTGACCCATAGATGGCAGACCACCAGGCTTCCCTGTCCCTGGGATTCTCTGGGCAAGAATACTGGAGTGGGTTGCCATTTCCTTCTCCAACGCCTAAAAGTAAAAAGTAAAAGTGAATTTGCTCAGTCGTGTCCAACTCTTAGCAACCCCATGGACTGCAGCCTACCAGGCTCCTCTGCCCATGGGATTTTCCAGGCAAGAGTACTGGAGTGGGGTGCCATTGCCTTCTCTGAGCATTCCTAGACATTAACAGTGAAAAAACAGAGAAATAAAGGAAACAGTTCCATTCACCACTGCAATGAAAAGAATAAAATATTTAGGAATAAATTTACCTAAAGAAACAAAACACCTATGTACAGCAAACTATAAAACACTGATGAAAGAAATCAAAGATGACACATAGTTGGAGATGCATACCAAGTTCATAGATTAGAGGAATCAAAATAGTGAAAATGAGTATACTACCCAAAACAATCTATAAATTCAATGCAATCCTTATCTAGCTACCAATGGTACTTTTTTTTCTTTTACAGAACTAGAACAAAAAATTTGACAATCTGGGTTGAAACACAAAAACCCTCAAGTAGACAAAGCAGTCTTGAGAAAAAGAATGGAACTGGAAGGATCAACCTGCTTGACTTCAGACTATACTGCAAAGCCACAGTCATCAAGACAATATGACACTGGCACAAAGGCAGGAATACAGATCAATGGAAGAAAATAGAAAGCCCAGAGATAAATCCATGTACCTATGGACACCTTATCTTTGATAAAGGAGGCAAACATATACAATGGAGGAAAGACAATCTTTTTAACAAGTACTGACCACCTCTTAAAGGAAAACACACAGAGAACACTCTCTAACATAAATCACAGCAAGATTTTCTATGACCCACCTCCCAGAGTAATGGAAATAAAAACAAAAATAAACAAATGGGATCTAATTAAACTTAAAAAATAAGTCACTAAGTCGTGTCCAACTCTTTGCAACACCATGGACTATATAGTCCGTGGAATTCTCCAGACAAAAACACTGGAGTTGGCAGCCTTTCCCTTCTCCAGGGTATCTTCCCAACCCAGGGGTCAAATCCAGGTCTCCAACATTGCAGGCAGATTTCTTTAACAGCTGAGCCACAAGGGAAACCCAATTAAACTTAAAAGCTCTTGCACAATTAAGGAAACTGAAAGCAAGGTGAAACTGCAGATGGTGATTGCGGCCATGAAATTAAAAGATGCTTACTCATTGGAAGGAAAGTTATGATCAACCTACACAGCATATTGAAAAGCAGAGACATTATTTTGCCAACAAAGGTCTGTCTAGTCAGGGCTATGGTTTTTCCAGTGTTATGTATGTATGTGAGAGTTGGACTATAAAGAAAGCTGAGTGCCGAAGAATTGATGCTTTTGAACTGTGGTGTTGGAGAAGACTCTTGAGAGTCCCTTGGACTGCAAGGAGATCCAACCAGTCCATTCTAAAGGAAATCAGTCCTGGTTGTTCTTTGGAAGGAATGATGCTAAAGCTGAAACTCCAATACTTTGATCACCTCATGTTAAGAGTTGACTCATTAGAAAAGACTCTGATGCTGGGAGGGATTGGGGGCAGGAGGAGAAGGGGACGACTGAGGATGAGATGGCTGGATGGCATCACTGACTCAACGGACATGAGTTTGGGTGAACTCCGGGAGTTAGTGATGGACTGGGAGGCCTGGTAAGCTGCGATTCATGGGGTCACAAAGAGTTGGATACGATTGAGCTGCTGAACTGAACTGAGCCCTCATAAAACTTTACATGCAGAACTAAGCACAATACAGCACTTTTTAGACCACTCTTATTGATTATGATGCTATATTCTTATATGACAACTACATTATATTCCTAGGTATCCAAAATTAGCTTATATTGAATTCAGTCAAGTAAAAGTCTCAAAGCTGAAGCAGTACTCTCTATGCAGCTGGAATTCCTTGCAAACCACCCACAGACTCAGTACTTCCTTACATCCTAGAGGGATATACTTGGAGCTCTAGCTAAATATCAGACTAAACAGAATTCACCCCTGCAATGACCCACAGCCATATTCAAATAACTCAGCTTTTACCTTATTCTCACTTGAATCTCTGTTCTAATAACTGAGTCACTGCATATTTACCTGTGCAGAAGCTCCTGCTTGGAACCTCGCCATTCCAAAACATGTGCCTGGACCCTAAGCCCTAGCACAATTACTGATGCTATTACTGACTTTAGACAAACGGTAAGTTGCTTGTATCTCACAAAGGATCTGGTTGTTGTGTTTCCCTGGTATTCATGGGGTTGCAGAGTCAGACACAATTGAACAACTGAACTGAACTGAAGCAAGGTGAAAAGGCAGCCTTCAAAATAGGAGAAAATAATGCAAACAAAATACTGACAAAGAATTAATCTCCAAAATATACAAACAGCACATGCAGCTCAATACCAAAAATGAACAACCCAATCAAAAACTGGGCAAAAGAACTAAACATATTTCTCCAAAGAAGACACACAGATGGCTAATAAACATATGGAAAGATGCCCAATGTCACTCATTATTCAGTTCAGTTCAGTCGCTCAGTCGTGTCTGACTCTTTGCGACCCCATGAATCACAGCACACCAGGCCTCCCTGTCCATCACCAACTCCCAGAGTTCACTCAGATTCACGTCCATCGAGTCAGTGATGCCATCCAGCCAACTCATCCTCTGTCATCCCCTTCTCCTCCTGCCCCCAATCTCTCTCAGCATCAGAGTCTTTTCCAATGAGTCAACTCTTGGCATGAGGTGGCCAAAGTACTGAAGTTTCAGTTTCAGCATCATTCCTTCCAAAGAAATGCCAGGGCTGATCTCCTTCAGAATGGACTGGTTGGATCTCCTTGCAGTCCAAGGGACTCTCAAGAGTCTTCTCCAACACCACAGTTCAAAAGCATCCATTCTTCAGCGTTCAGCCTTCTTCACAGTCCAACTCTCACATCCATACATGACCACTGGAAAAACCATAGCCTTGACTAGACGGACCTTAGTTGGCAAAGTAATGTCTCTGCTTTTGAATGTGCTATCTCGGTTGGCCATAACTTTTCTTCCAAGGAGTAAGCGTCTTTTAATTTCATGGCTGCAGTCACCATCTGCAGTGATTTTGGAGCCCCCAAAATAAAGTCTGACACTGTTTCCACTGTTTCCCCACTATTTCCCATGAAGTGATGGGACCGGATGCCATGATCTCAGTTTTCTGAATGTTGAGCTTTAAGCCAACTTTTTCACTCTCCTCTTTCACTTTCATCAAGAGGCCTTTTAGTTCCTCTTCACTTTCTGCCATAAGGGTGGTTTCATCTGGATATCTGAGGGTATTGATATTTCTCCCAGAAATCTTGATTCCAGCTTGTGTTTCTTCTACTCCAGCATTTCTCATGATGTACTCTGCATATAAGTTAAATAAGCAGGGTGATGATATACAGCCTTGATGTACTCCTTTTCCTATTTGGAACTGAGAAACGCAAATCAAAACCACATTGAGGTATCATCTCACGCCGGTCAGAATGGACACCATCAAAATGTCTACAAACAATAATTGCTCAAGAGGGTGTGGAGAAAACGGAACACTTTTACTCTGTTGTTGGGGATGCAAACTGGTATAGCCATTTTGGAGAACAGTGTGGAGATTCCTTAAAAACCTGGAAACAGAACTGCGATATGACCCAGCAATCCCATTGCTGGGCATACAGACCAAGAAAACCAGAATTGAAAGAGATATGTACCCAGTGTTCATTTCAGCACTGTCTACAATAACTAGGACATAGAAGCAACCTAGATGTACATTGGCAGATGGATGACTAAAGAAACTGTGGTAAATATACACAATGGAATATTACTCATCTATAAAAAGGAATGCATTTGAGTTAGTTCTAATGAGGTGGATGCAACTGGAGCCTATTATATAGACTAAAGTAAGTCAGAAAGAGAAATATCAATACAGTGTATTAACACATCTCTATGGAACTTAGAAACACAATAATGACAATCCTATATGCAAGGCAGCAAAAGAGACACAGATGTAAAGAACAGACTTTTGGACTGTGTGGAAGGCGGCGAGGGTGGGATGATTTGAGAGAATAGCATTAAAACATGTATATTATGATATGTAAAACAGGTGACCAGTGCAAGTTCAAAGCATGAAGCAGGCACTCAAAGCTGGTGTTCTGGGACAACCCAGAGGGATAGGGTGGGGAGGGAGGTGGGAAGGTGTTTTAGGATGGGGGGACACATGTGCACCCATGGCTGACTCATGTTGACCTATGGCAAAAACCACCACAATATTGTAAAGTAATTATCCAATTAAAATAAGTTAATTAAAAAACATACTGAGGCAATTGTTTTAATATTTATAAAAATGTTTAATTACATATTTTGCCTGTCAGAATCCCTTTTACTTGCTTTCCTATACAGGAAAGACTAATATTTACCCTTAGCATATATCTTGCAGAGTCATTCTACCTAAGTCATGTAATGACATACTTTAAGACATTCATAATAGTTATATTAAATTTTAAAATGCTCTTTTGAATCAGAGTGACACAAAAAAACAATATTACCAGCATTTGGTGAAATTTAACAGATTGCTGTCAGTTGGACTTGTATGATTCTATTTCTGTTCCCTTCAGTTTGCTTAAAAATTCAAGTATACTTTAGAATAACAGAACCCACATTTCAGGGAAAATGACATAAAATCAACTCATGTTCTGCTCCCTTACCCAAAGCAGGTAACAGCGATCTGAACTGGGAAATCAGGGGGAAAAGGAAGGATTATAGAGGGATTCCAATAGCTTTCAGAAAAGCATCCAAGCAATTAAACTCAAAAATTTTTTTAAATGGCTTCTTTCTTGTCAATAACTTTACAGTTCTCCAAAGCTTAAAAGCCTACCAAGATTTACTCAATTGCAATTCAAGAAACATTCATTCTTTATTAAAAAAAAAAAAGGCAAAGAGAAGCACAAAAATGCTTAGCAAATTTGCATGCAATCTGTTTGCTGCCCTCAAAGAAAAGTAAATATTTGCAGCGTTGTATATTTGCTACAGAATCCTGTAACCAAAAGAAGAGACTCTGAATGGCATCTTTTTTCTATCTACATAAACAGCTGGCTCTTAGATGCAAGTTTGGCTGAAATATTTTACCTTCCTGGATACCATGTTTACTTTGACTAATGCAAGGAATTTTCACAGTGTGCAGTAACATCTGTTACCAAGGTATGTGGAATGCATCTACTCCAATCCCTCTTCCAGTAAGGGAACAGGCCATTTTTTTAAAAACAGTAGAAAAACACAATTTTGAAAAGTTATACTATTTCTGGACATAATGCTATTTTTTTTAAAGAATAACACAACAGGCTAGTGAACTAATTATTGGCTTATAGTTGTTGGTCAGAAAGCTAAGAGCAACTTAATTAAGAGCTTTGTGATATCAGGAACAAAGATGGAAATATGAACTGGCCAAAAAGTTTGTTCTGGTTTTCAGAACAACAAAAAGTTGTTTCCAGTTTTCCATAAGATGTTATGAAAAAACTTGAACAAATCTTTTTGGCCAACCCAATATTTAAGTCAAAATTTGTCTTATTAACACTTATTAATGCCAACACTATAAAACCTATGCTCTAGTGAACCCAGAGGGAGATAACTGGGATCATTATGCTTCTTCAAGCTCCACACAGAGATTTAATGGGATCTGAACTCAAGCTGCAATTACTTCATGAAGAGTTTGTCTCCTTTTTCCAGTGGCCTTCTCTCTTTTTTGGCAATGTGTTTAATGCTTTTATGTTCTCCCTGGATTAGAGCTGGAGTTCTGGGGGCTCCATTCCTGCCTATTATACTCCCAATAATTTCTGAACTCATTCAGATTTCTCAAACATGTATCTGGACCAGTTAATTCATATGCCTTAACCAAATCAAGGTTTGGAACTAGAGAGAGAAGTAACTAGAAAAGCATCGCTGTAGCTAGAGATTTTGAGAGCTTATAATGAAGCAACAGTTAGAACTGGACATGAAACAACAGACTGGTTTCAAATAGGAAAAGGAGTACGTCAAGGCTGTGTATTGTCATCCTGCTTATTTAACTTATATGCAGAGTACACCATGAGAAACGTTGGACTGGAAGAAACAAGCTGGAATCATGATTGCTGGGAGAAATATCAATCACCTCAGATATGCAGATGACACCACCCTTGTGGCAGAAAGTGAAGAAGAACTAAAAGGCCTCTTGATGAAAGTGAAAGAGGAGAGTGAAAAAGTTGGCTTAAAGCTCAACATTCAGAAAACAGAGATCATGGCATCCAGTCCCATCACTTCATGGGAAATAGTGGGGAAACAGTGGAAACAGTGTCAGACTTTATTTTGGGAGGCTCCAAAATCACTACAGATGGTGACTGCAGCCATGAAATTAAAAGACGGTTACTCCTTGGAAGGAAAGTTATGGCCAACCTAGACAGCATATTCAAAAGCAGAGACATTACTTTGCCAACAAAGGTCTGTCTAGTCCAGGCTATGGTCATGTATAGAAGTGGTCATGTATAGAAGTGGTCATATATAGAAGTGAGAATTGGGCTGTAAAGAAAGCTAAGCACCGAAGAATTGATGCTTTCAAACTGTGGTGTTGGAGACGACACTTGAGAGTCCCTTGGACTGCAAGGACATCCAACCAGTCCATCCTAAAGGAGATCAGTCCTGGGTGTTCATTGGAAAGACTGATGTTGAAGCTGAAACTCCAATACTTTGGCCACCTGATGTGAAGAGCTGACTCATTTGAAAAGACTCCGATGCTGGAAAAGATTGAGGGCAGGAGAGAAGGGGATGACACAGGATGAGATGGTTGGATGGCATGACCAACTGAATGGACATGGGTTTGGGTGGACTCAGGCTGTTGGTGATGGACAGGGAGGCCTGGCGTGCTGCGTTCATGGGGTCGCAAAGAGTTGGGCATTACTCAGCGACAGAACTGAGAGACCCAGATGAGACCCCATCAGGAGTGAACAGTATTGGCCAATTGTGGTTTGACAAAGAGGCTGCTAGTTTGATAGTTAAGAGAGTAATCGAAAGTCCAAGTATAACTGCAGATGACCTGCTACCAGGAAAAATTGGGGTAAGTTTGTAGGCAGAAGTTAAAAGGCTGGAAAGTTGACATGGGTGCCCCTTAAAAGACAGTAAAGTTGAAGATAGATGAATCTACATAGATGCCCAGAAGTTATGAAAGGATGTGAAAGAAAGCAATCCAAAATTGATAACTGAATATAATAATGTCAGAACAACTAGATCTTCATGGTGTGGCTTCCTTTCCTGAACACCATGAGTTAATACTCTTACCTATTCCAAAAGAGAGGCATCTGAGATCTCTAAGCCATCTCATTAATAAAGACCAGAGCATCAGATGTCAATTACTGCATCAAAATGTAGAATTGAGCACTGGTTTTCACTCTTTGTTTCTGGTAAATTCTACACAAGACACGTACCCACTTTATGTTATAATGTTATCTCTGAGGAGGATACTAGGATAATAAAAGACAAGGTACTTTTAAAAAGAAACTGATACTGGCAAAGACAACTAAAATGTTCAAGTCCATTTATCTTCATAAATTGCCATGGAGTTAAGTTTAATGAGTAAGAAACAGAATCAATGATTTCAAGTACTATCCCTATTATAAGCACATTACAATTTGGGCCATTTATCACATGCAAACTGAGACACCAGTATTTTTCTCCCTGATTTCAGCATGTTACAGTTTATTATCTATAAAGCAGAAAGACCCTTTTAAAAGTAAATAAGATCATGTGGCATCTTGGCTCAAAATCATTCTGTAACTTCCCATCACAGTTATAATGAAATATGAACAATTTATTAAAGCCTAAACAGATTCTCCATTGTATGACTCTTGCCTACTTCTACCACGAGGCATCTCAATCTACTTTCTTTCCTTGTGCATTTATTTGTGTCTTAGAATCTGGATCCTATTGGTCCTTCAGCCTCAAAAGCTCTTCCCCAGATGGAAATGTGGTTTGAGATTTTCAGAGAGGCTTTCTCTGACCATATCATTTCAAATAACTTCCATCCCTATTCCTGCTTCCATGGTCACTCTATAAACCATTGCCCTGGTTTTATTTTTCTTCATAGCACTTATCTCCACCAGAACTTGTGTTTTATCTGTTAATTTCTTTCTTTCTCACTAAGATCTGTATGAACAGGAAAGCTGTTATATCTACTACCTTCTCCTAGAGGCATAAAAGATTGCTTAAATAATAAAAGTATTACATATATATGTTTGTGTGTGTGTGTATAGCATGTTGAATTATATATGTGTGTGTATACACACATACACACACATGAAATTAATGAGTGATGCATGAACCTGATCCAGTTCAAGGAAGGAGAGATGGAGGATCCCAGCCAGATACTACAACCTCTATATGAGCTAATTTCAGAGCACTAAAGGCAAACCATTCAATATCACAGTAATCCAAGTCTATGCCCCAACCAGTAACACTGAAGAAGCTGAAGTTGAACAGTTCTATGAAGTCCTACAAGACCTTTTAGAACTAACACCCAAAAAAGATGTCCTTTTCATTATAGGGGACTGGACTGCTAAAGTAGGAAGTCGAGAAACACCTGGAGTAACAGGAAAATTTGGTCTTGGAACGTGGAATGAAGCAGGGCAAAGACTAATAGAGTTTTGCCAAGAAAATGCACTGGTCATAGCAAACACCCTCTTCCAACAACACAAGAGAAGACTCTACACATGGACATCACCAGATGGTCAACACCGAAATCAGATTGATTATATTCTTTGCAGCCAAATATGGAGAAGCTCTATACAGTCAGCAAAAACAAGGCCAGGAGCTGACTGTGGCTCAGATCATGAACTCCTTATTACCAAATTCAGACTCAAATTGAAGAAAGTAGGGAAAACCACTAGACCATTCAGGTATGACCTAAATCAAATCCCTTATGATTATACAGTGGAAGTCAGAAATAGATTTAAGGGCCTAGATCTGATAGAGTGCCTGATGAACTATGGACAGAGGTTCGCGACATTGTACAGGAGACAGGGATCAAGACCATCCCCATGGAAAAGAAATGCAAAAAGCAAAATGGCTGTCTGGGGAGGCCTTACAAATAGCTGTGAAAAGAAGAGAGGCAAAAAGCAAAGGAGAAAAGGAAAGATACAGACATCTGAAAGTAGAGTTCCAAAGAATAGCAAGAAGAGATAAGAAAGCCTTCTTCAGCCATCAATGCAAAGAAATAGAGGAAAAGAACAGAATGGGAAAGACTAGAGATCTCTTCAAGAAAATTAGAGATACCAAGGGAATACTTCATGCAAAGATGGGCTTGATAAAGGACAGAAATGGTCTGGACCTAACAGAAGCAGAAGATATTAAGAAGAGGTGGCAAGAATACACAGAACTGTACAAAAAGATCTTCACCACCCAGATAATCATGATGGTGTGATCACTCACCTAGAGCCAGACATCCTGGAATGTGAAGTCAAGTGGGCCTTAGAAAGCATCACTACGAACAAAGCTAGAGGAGGTGATGGAATTCCAATTGAGCTATTTCAAATCCTGAAACATGTTGCTGTGAAAGTGCTGCACTCAATATGCCAGCAAATTTGGAAAACTCAGCAGTGGCCACATGACTGGAACAGGTCAGTTTTCATTCCAATCCCAAAGAAAGGCAATGCCAAAGAATGCTCAAACTGCCACATAATTGCACTCATCTCACATGCTGGTAAAGTAATGCTCAAAATTCTCCAAGCCAGGCTTCAGCAATACGTGAACCGTGAACTTCCTGATGTTCAAACTGGTTTTAGAAAAGGCAGAGGAACCAGAGATCAAATTGCCAACCTCCGCTGGATCATGGAAAAACCAAGAGAGCTTCAGAAAAACATCTATTTCTGCTTTATTGACTACGCCAAAGCCTTTGACTATGTGGATCACAATAAACTGTGTAAAATTCTGAAAGAGATGCACATACCAGACCACCTGACTTGCCTCTTGAGAAATCTGTACGCAAGTGAGGAAGCAGCAGTTAGAACTGGACATGGAACAACAGACTGGTTCCAAATAGGAAAAGGAGTACGTCAAGGCTGTATATTGTCATCCTGCTTATTTAACTTAACGCTGGAGTGGAAGAAACACAAGCTGGAATCAAGATGGCTGGGACAAATATCAATAACCTCAGATATGCAGATGATACCACCCTTATGGCAGAAAGTGAAGAGGAACTCAAAAGCCTCTTGATAAAAGTGAAAGTGGAGAGTGAAAAAGTTGGCTTAAAGCTCAACATTCAGAAAACGAAGATAATGGCATCTGGTCCCATCACTTCATGGGAAATAGAGGGGGAAACAGTAGAAAATGTCAGACTTTATTTTGGGGGCTCCAAAATCACTGCAGATGGTGACTGCAGCCATGAAATTAGAAGACACTTACTCATTGGAAGAAAAGTTACGACCAACCTAGACAGCATATTCAAAAGCAGAGACATTACTTTGCCAACTAAGGTCCGTTTAGTCAAGGCTATGGTTTTTCCTGTCATGTATGGATGTGAGAGTTAGACTGTGCAGAAGGCTGAGTGCTGAAGAATTGATGCTTTGAACTGTGGTGTTGGAGAAGATTCTTGAGAGTCCTTTGAACTACAAGGAGATCCAACCAGTCCATTCTGAAAGAGATCAGCCCTGGGATTTCTTTGGAAGGAATGATGCTAAAGCTGAAACTCCAGGACTTTGGCCGCCTCATGAGAAGAGTTGGCTCATTGGAAAAGACTCTGATGCTGGGAGGGATTTGGGGCAGGAGGAGAAGGGGACAACAGAGGGTGAGATGGCTAGATGGCGTCACTGACTCGATGGATGTGAGTCTGAGTGAACTCCTGTAGTTGGTGTTGGACAGGAGGCCTGAGGTGCTGCAGTTCATGGGGTCGCAGAGAGTCGGACACGACTGAGTGACTGAACTGATAGGGAATCATGTCTGAAAGTGAGCCCTCTGGTTGTTAACAAGCTGTGGAATCATGACTTCATTCCAATTCCTAGATAGATGTTGGAGCTGAAGCTACTTGCTTTCACATACTTACTTTATAGTTCATGGTTCCTAAGGCTGAGGGGCAGGCTTGGGCCTCCAAGCTGTCAGGGTGAGCTGGGTGTTTGAGTAAGGGGAAAGATAAATAAATTGCTGAGATTAGCTGTGAGAAAATGCTAAGGGCAGAAGCAGATGAGCAAGTAGAAGCCTTTGTTAAAGAAGTAGATTCTTGTCCATTTTCTTGGCATTATTCCTTCTCATTAGTATTCTAGAGGTTTTCAGAACTTCATTAATGACAAAGAAGCCCTCCCAACAGTTCTGTTGTTCCTGGAGCGTAAGAGCACATCCAAAGGAAAATGGACTATTGTGTTCTGGAAATAGCTGAGCTACACAATAAACTTGTGAAATCATAGGCTGGGGCTATACAATGGACCCAGTCACCTGAAGGGAAGTATAGTATCCTTATTCAAATTAACAGAGGAAATGATTGAAAATTTACATTACTCAGAATACATATAGTAGATGTTTCAGCCTACATTTATTCCCAGTTTTTAGTTTTTGTTTTTTCCTAATCTCAAGAAATGACTAATAATTGCTTATCATACAAAAGTACAATTTCCATCTTTAAGAGATAGTATTAGTTGCACGACTATTGGAAATGATCCACAGTTGCGAGGCACTATCATACGCAAGGTCAGCTTAAAAATAAGTTAGAAACTTGCTTGCAAATCATATTCAACTACAAGCTGCATCATAAAACTACTCAAGCCTGACTCACGCAAGTACATAAGCCTTAATGAAGGCAGTGAAGCTTAAGATGGTTTTTCTTCCCCCCTTGTCAAAATCATTATTTTTAAATCTGATTCTGTCTTTAAATATTGACAAAATAAAAATGTAGTTTACTCTTTGCTCTAGGTATTACTTCTATACAGAAAACAACTTAAGAAATACAAGGTCCCATGGTGATGAGACAATTGTCTACCGCAAATCACAGAAAATTAAGAGATAAATACAGGCATTAAAAAAAAAAGAACAGAGGGAAGGTTAAAGGGAAGAAGGGAAATAAAATAGTGTAATATTATGGGCTAAATGGGCTTCCCTGGTAGCTCACACAGAAAAGAGTCTGACTGCAGTGCTGGAGTCCCAGGTTCAATCCCTGAGTTGGGAAGAAACCTTGGAGAAGGAAATGGCAACCCACTCCAGTATTCTTGCCTGGAAAATCCCATGGATGGATTTTGTAACCTGACAGGCTACAGTCCATGGGGTAGTAAAGAGTTGGACCCAACTGAGTGACTTCACTTCATGGGCTAAATAAAAATTCCATGGGCTCTGCCATCTTACTTTGCTAAGAACATTTTTAGAAATGTAAAATTCCTAGGAATTTCTCATAGTTTAGAAACACGGGTACAGAATATAACGTGTGGAAATTGTAAGAAAGTAGAACTAGGAAACAGTGGATTTGCTGAGGACTAGAAGGAATGTCGGAGAAGGCAATGGCACCGCACCCCACTCCAGTACCCTTGCCTGGAAAATCCCATGGATGGAGGAGCCTGGTAGGCTGCAGTCCGTGGGGTCACTGAGTCGGACACGATTAAGCGACTTCACTTTCACTTCTTTCATGCATTAGAGAAGGAAACAGCAATCCACTTCAGTGTTCTTGCCTGGAGAATCCCAGGGACAGGGAAGCCTGGTGGGCTACTGTCTATGCAGTTGCACAGAGTGACACACAACTGAAGCAACTTAGCAGCAACAGCAGCAGCAGGAATGTAGAGACACCATTTTACTTATCCCCAGCTTCCCCAACATTACTTCACAAAACTTTTCAAAGATTTCACGTCTTTTGGTTAGTTCTCTATATTGTATCTTTATTTTTAAAATATCATTTATTATTTTTATTATTTCCTTTCTTACTTCTAAACATCAGTGAAATTTTTCCAGTTTCTGATATTGAATTTTTTAATTAAATTTATTTATTTTTTTAATTACAATACTGTATTTGTTTGTTTTACTTGTTAACAGAAAAACATGTTTAAAACGAAGAAGTTCCCTCTGAGCATTGCCTCAGCTTTGTCTCTCAAATTTTGACAAATATTGGCGTAGGTATTAAGTTAAATATTTTTGTAGTAACTGAAACTTTCAATTGCAAAGATTCCCAGCATCTCCACTTAAATTTTTAATCTATCCCTTTCTGAGAAATGTATGTTGAAAGCTTCAGCCTTCATTGTTAGTTTGCACTTACGTTTGGTCAATTCTGTTAGTTGCTTTATATAATATGTTCATAGTGTTTATATATCCTGGTAATTTTTTTTTCTTTAGCATTGTATATCATGTTTTTGTAGAGCAGGGTGGAATATAAAATAGTTTAAAAAAAAGGCATGGACTTTTAAAGCTATACACCACAGTTAAATCCTAGTTCTATAACCAACTTTTAAATAGCATATTTTTATGAGAGTAATTGGTGTGGGGTTTTTGCTCAGTTAATATGATTAACTTTGCATATAATAAGGTGCTTTGGGATAATGGCAATTTACTTAACTTCTGAATTTCTATGTTTTATACATGTAAAATGGAACATAAATATGGCAAAAATTAAATGGGGTAAAGATATCAGTTTTACCATGGTGGTTATTAAGTACTATTATTTCTATTCATGTAATCTATTCATCAGAAACACTGTGACCCACTGTATGACTTACAATTTATTTTCCAAACTCATTTGGATAGAAACCTCTCCCCCAGGCTAACAGCCCATCTTTCTTTGAAATATATGCCTTGACCATGCTTTAATAATAATTCTGTGACTGTATTATGTTCCTTTGCTCTCCTTAAGAGACTAGAAGATCTACAAGGAAAAATCCCATTTCTTCCTCATATAAATTTTTATCTCTAAAGCCTAGAAAAATATTTGCAGCAAATTCTCTCGGTGGCATACATTTTTTAGAATTAATGAATAATCAATATAATTCAGAGAAGGCAATGGCACCCCCACTCCAGTACTCTTGCCTGGAAAATCCCATGGACGGAGGAGCCTGATGGGCTGCAGTCCATGGGGTCGCTAAGAGTCGGACACGACTGAGCAACTTCACTTTGACTTTCATGCACTGGAGAAGGAAATGGCAACCCACTCCAGTGCTCTTGCCTGGAGAATCCCAGAGGCAGAGCCTGGTAGGCTGCCGTCTATGGGGAAGCACAGAGTTGGACATGACTGAAGTGACTTAGCAGCAGCAGCAGCAGTATGATTAATCTAGAATAGAGTTATCCAAGAACTTTCTCCAGTAATGGAAATGTTCTATTCTGTGCTGCTCAATAACATAGTCAGTTTAAGTCTATTCAGAATTGAAATGTGGTTAGTGATGGATTTTACGCATTTTTAATTAATTCCCACTTAAATCACCATATGTGGCTAGAGGCTGCTTTACTAAACAGCTTAGGTTTTCAAAATTTATGTTGCAAGTTGTGTAGGTTAGTAAACTTTCCAACAGCATCTCATCACAGGGTAAAACTCAAAATCTTTACAATAACCTCCAAGGATCTATGCAATACAGCCTTCCATCCATAATTCCAGTCTGACTCCACTCCCTGCTTCCTACACCGCAGCCTTACTGGCCTTCTTGTTGGCACACTCTCACTTCCACTATCTTCCAATAGTTGCTCCTTTGCTCAAAAGGCTTCTGTCAGACATGTCTATGGTTCCTTCCCTCAATTCCTTCAGCTCTGTTTTAGGTGACAGTTTATATAATATATAAAACACTCTGTGGCAATTCTATCAAAAATTGCTTCTTCTCCCCATAAGCTGTCTTTCCTGTTTATTTTTTTTTTTCTGCAAAGAATATATCAGAGAGTGAAATGTCCTACCTACCTTGCTTACTGTCTGTGACCAACTATTAGAATTATGCTCCAGAGAACAGAGACCATTTTTGTGTTTTATTCATCACTATATACCCAGCTGCTATTATAGAATACTGCTTTACAAGGGAGGGTTCAATGAACCCTTGCTGAATGAATAGGCATACTGACGAGATCATGAATAATTTTTAGAATCAGACAGAAAACGGTACCTTAATACTGCTTGCACCTTGAGTAAGTCCAAATTTGCTGTCCAAATTAAATGAGTTGAGCTTGTATGAATATCGGAGTTCCAACATCACAAAAAACCCTATAAAACATGAACAAATTAAAACAGCAGTGAGACTGGTTTATAACCCTCTAACCTGCTGTACTTAAAGACTGTAGCTACTAAAAATTTTCTACAGCCTTATGGAAATACAAAAGAGGAATTGAAATAAATTTCATTTTTGTAAATAGCTCACATAAATGAGCAACAATTTAGGGTCTATGTGCTCTTTATTTTTATAGTCACTTCCTGCATACTTTTACACATGGTATAAGTTGTATTGTATCACTGTAAATACATTCTGAGTTCCATGGCATACTGTGTTTAGTTTTCATGGCATAAAGTGTTTCTTTATAGCTGAAGTAGTGCTTTTGTTTGGTCTTATCCCTACCCTTCCTCCTGAAACCTACTCCAAATTCAGGCTCATCAAGCATGCAAAAACATTAAGAACAGTAAGATACATCCACTTCCCCTGCTATTATTCTTATCCAAGTATCTAAGAAAAGCTCAGATATCCAGCTGGTTCAGGAGCTGTGTTATTCACAGTTTTGGCTGATTCAGGCCTGAACAAATATCGCTTCTGTTACTGTCCTGAAACACTAACACCCAACTTGACTCCTTAAAACAAAACACCTGAGTTAGAGACTATATAGAATCCCCCTGAAATGTATGCATGGAAGGAAAAAAAAACAAAAAACACAAGCATTTATATTATCCAGATCGTATAGATATTCAACCAAAGAGAACATCAATAAGAAAAGATATGAGAGTGGTTATATACCCCATATTCTTACCAATGGTTTAAGAATATGTTTGCAAAGGAAATTTTTCCAGTCTCCAAATGGAAACTATCGAAAAGTTTTAAGGGGTAAAATCCTAAAGACATGCCCATTTAAAACCAAGGAACAAAAAATAAGTCATCATCAACAGAAACAGGTTCATAGACACAGAAAACAGACTTGTGGCTGCCAAAGGTAGGTGGAGGAGTTGGGGAGGGAAAGGTTGGGAGGTGGGATCAGCAGATGCAAACCATTACAGAAGAATGCATACATAAGGTTCTACTGTATAGTGCAAGAACTATATTCTATATCCTGTGATAACCCATAATGCAAAAGAATGTGTTGCTGAATTATTTTGCTGTACAGCAGAAATTAATAGTCATTGTATGGCCACTCCATATTGAGGTCATTATATTACTATTACTGTTAAGAATTCAAAGGGCAGAGTTTTAAGACGGTAGAGTGAGCAGAGTCTCTGTGAAACTCTACATGCTGAATTCAGTGCAGCATTTTGGAAAAAGAATCTCAGGCATCAAGACACGGAGTTCTCGTCCTTTCTCTGCCACTGTGAACTACTCTGCTTTAGGTAAATTTGTTTACATGCTTCTTGGTCTCAGTTTTGCTATCTCGAAAATAAAGGAATTCGATATTTCTAAACTTTTGAATGCTGAATACATTTACATGGTATTAAAAATCTCAAATGCCCCAACAGGATTTTAATTGAAATAGTAACATTTGCTTATTAATAAAACACATAAAGAGGAAAGGGGCTAATAATGCTTTCGATGGTATTTTTATTTTATTGATTCCAACAGCAACAACATACACTTGAAATACACATACATGCATCTACTAAAAATATGCCATCCCCAATAGGCCACTTTCGGCATATGATTATTTTGAGTAAATGCAGTGAGAGGCTGTCTCTGAACTCCCTTCTGTGTATACATATATTTCCAAAATACGTAGCTTTTTATTCAGACTAGGCTTCCCAGTTGGCTCAGTGGTAAAGAACCTGCTTGTCAATTAGGAGGTGCAGGTTTGATCCCTGGGTTGGGAGCATCCTCTAGAAGAAGCAAATGGCAACCCACTCCAGTACTCTTGCCTGGGAAATCCCATGGACAGAGCAGCTTGGCTAAAGTTCATGGGGTTGCAAAGAGTTAGACATGACTCAGCAACTAAATCACCACCAATTTTCAGTACCTAAATCTCTAGGTACACCTGTTGGCCCCTTCTCAATATCTATTCCCTCTTAATAGGTATTGTGGCTTTAAATACAAACACCTGTCTTCAGTGAACTCTTAAAATCACATCTGATCCACAGTCTGTGTGTCATTGAGAACGAAAAACTCTAGCTGCATCTTTTCTCCATACTGTTTGCAAAGTGAAGTCACATATTAGTTTCTACCTCTGCTATATCAAATTACCATCAGTGTAGTGACTTAATCAAAGGAAACTTGTTCTGGAAGGCAGAAGTCTAACTTGCTTTGCTGGAAAAACACCTTACTGTTGTTGTTAGTCACTCAGTCATGTCCGGACTCTTTGCGACCCCGTGGACATAGCTCGCTAGGCTCCTCTTTCGGATTTCCCAGGCAAGAACTGGACTGGGTTGCCACCTCCTTCTCCAATAAGAAACCTTAGATCAAGGTGTCTGGGAGACTAGGTTCTTTTCTTGAGATTCCAGGGGCAAATACATTTCCCCACCTTTTTCAGCTTCTAAAGGCCCACATACTTTGGCTCATGACTGTCTTTGTCCCTCTTCAAAGCCAGCAACAACGAGCTGAGTCCTCTTCATGCAGCTATCTGCCTGATTTTCTCTGCCTTGCCTCCCTCTTCCATTTTTAAAAGCTTTGATGATTAGATTGGGCCCACCTGGATAATCCTCAAGGTCAGCTGATCAGCTATAAACTTAATTCCCCTTTGCCTCCTAGTCGAAATACTGTTAAGTTCTGGATGTAAGACATGGACAACTTTGGAGTGGCTGTTTTATCTACCACAGGACAGAGAAAACTCATCTTAGAGACCTAATAGAAACGCCAATGCAAATGTCCTGATAAAAATACCAATATGACAGTAATAACCTTATTTTCAGTGTATGTTTCTTTTAAAGCTGGATTTGATTGCTTATAATTTTAAGACTATCTAAGGGCTGCAGGTTATGGAAAGGTGAGGGAGGAAGAGAAGAAAAAGAAGAATAAACAGGAGAATGAAAAAGTAGAGAAACTAATAGAGTGAGAGAAGCAGAGAAAATCAAGATAGATATGGAGGAATACTGTTCACCTAGAGGAAGAAAAATGAGACAAGAGAAATCTCCATGAAAAAAGTGCAAAAGTGTTATTCACCAACTCTGTTCTCAATTTTTAAAATAAAATTCAGTGACCCAAGACTGATTTATTGAATTCAAATAAATTCTTTAAAAAAGAAAAATAATTTCAATTTTATTTTTTACATGTTTTTCCTTTAATCCTTCCTGAAGAAATGGTTCTATTTTAACATTTTGTAATATATATAGGAAGAAAGACCTCAGCTAGGCTGGGTTATTCACAGAGTTCTCCTATGGCCATAACTGAACTGCTAACTATGTGTCCCCACCAGAGGCTGGTTTCCTGAGGGCAGGGGCTGTGTTTATCAACCACTATAGACCAGCAGCCGACATGGTTCCTGGCCTGTAATTACCTCAAAATATTAATTAATAAAATCAGTAAAGTGATCATTTGCTTTCCTCAAATTTTCTAGCCTCTCATCTAAACTTCCAAACCTATCAGTCAAACCAAACAGCACAACTCCATTTAGAATGGAAAAAGGAGAGGAGGAGGGATGATGATATAAGGGATGATGATATAAGGCATGATAATCTCCCACTTCCCGTTGGATTTCAGATGCTTTTTTAACTCACAATTTGCTTCAGGAAAGCTAGGAACTCTTTTTTCTTTCCGAATATTTCAATTTAGAAATGGGATTTTTTTAAAGCTAAATATTTATTTTAACAAAATAACTCTGCAGTAAAATGGCTTGGACACTGTACAGCTTATAATGAGGGGATTTTACGTGGCAATGGTAATAGATAATGTTGAGAACACTGTTTCCTTCTGTTTCTACATAACGATAACATTTCAAAGAACTGTCCTTTTTCCAGCTCTCACACTGTCTGCTCGGAGAAGGCAATGGCACCCCACTCCAGTGCTCTTGCCTGGAAGATCCCCTGGACGGAGGAGCCTGGAAGGCTGCAGTCCTGGGGTCGCGAAGAGTCGGACACGACTGAGCGACTTCACTTTCCCTTTTCACTTTTATGCACTGCAGAAGGAAATGGCAACCCACTCCAGTGTTCTTGCCTGGAGAATCCCAGGGACGGAGGAGCCTGGTGGGCTGCCGCCTCTGGGGCCGCACAGAGTCGGACACGACTGAGGCAACTTAGCAGCAGCAGCAGCAGCAATACTGTTTGCTATCGGAATCCCGCATTCCACGTGATGAAGTCTTCTTGGTAAGATCAGCCTAAAGCAAGATTGTGACATAGAGAGAGTAAACGCTCTTCTGCTTCAACTCTGTGCGGTCTCATCCTTGGGGGCCTCATGCTTTCCCAGAATGCACCGCACCTAAGGTCCCTCCTGCCACTCCTGATACAGTATTGCCCTTTTCGCCTTCCCACAGAAATATATGTGCACTCGTGCGCCACGTGTATACATGCCCAGACGTGCACATGCACACACACACACACAGGTGTGAGATTCTGAGGGTGATCTTAATGTCTAAATCTTTTTCCAGAGTTAATTTACACTTTCTTTTTAGCCAAAGCATATATGCAGATGGTTAAAAATCAAGTAATTTAGAGGAATTTATAATGAAAATCATGTTTCCTATTTGAATTTCTCCTCTGTGGGGAAAAAAGTTACTCTTTTTAGAAGCTGATTTTTAAATTTTTCTGACTTTTGGCTGCTTATACTGTGACTGCTTTTCATTCTTTAAATTATTTCTATTCATTATCAATTTATTTTGTTGTAATCTATAAAAATTTATTTTATATAACTTCTTACCACACTCCTTCCTCTCCCCAATATAGTCCTGTCACATCTCTTTTACTTCTGCAAATTACATCATACATTTTAAAAGTAGAAGGCTCAAAATATTCTGCAGCTATGATAATGATGATGATGATGTCATAAAGAGTCATGTTCTGAAGATGAGTTAACGGCATAGGAAAAGAGCCACCACTTAAAATTAGATCCCCTGGAGAAGGGAAAGGCTACCCACTCTAGTGTTCTGGCCCGAAGAATTCCATGGACTGTATAGACCATGGAGTCATAAAGAGTCCAATGTGACTGAGCGACTTTCACTTTCAATTCAAATTCTATAGATATAGACTGTATATAATAAAATTGTAGAAACAAAATGTACAATAGAATTAATAATGTTTCTCTCAAAGAAACAGGCTTATAGATCATTCTTATTTCCTTTTTCTAAAATTGCTATAATAAATACATAGCCTTTTATAGTAAAAGAATATTAAGAGGAAAAAATACTTCCTTTTAAGTAAAATGAATGACTACCTAATAGTAAAATCTTAGGCCAGTGGAACAGCTAATATTAGGCTTTGCCCTTCAATTATATGAACTTTGGAATGCCTATTCCACCCAAATCCTCTTTTCTCACTTAAAATATGCAAACTGGTGGCTGTTCAGAGATCTAAATCGTTATAAAAATGCAGGACATCATCAGAACTTTTAAAATAAAAAAATCCAACAGTTTTAATTAAGTGCATAATACATATGTATGAGTGTATTGTCTTTTGTAATAGAAGACAGCTGCTTGCTATGAGTTTGAAAATCCCATTTAAAATTTGTTAATCCTATGCTAATGATATAAAGAGAAAAGGAAATGGCAGGCAATAACATTTTACTTTAATATTAATTATTTTCAATGCTAACAGAATCCTCACTATTTCAATATTAATTAAAAACATTTTCTCTTATAGTAGCATATTTGCTTTTGGTAGTGACTGCCATCTCTAAAAGTACATCAAATTACTTTTAATGAAGAACTCTTTGTACAATACATTGCAAATTAAAGAAATTCTGTCTTCCTCAATAATCTAGATTATATCTAATGAACACTGTTGGGAATATGTACAAAGTAAAAAGTAAAAAGAGAGTGGGACTGGCTGAGTTATGTTCTCTCCAGCCCCCATGACTTTACAGCTGACCCGGTCACACACTGTTCTGCCCACAAATGCCTCCTCCTCCATCTGGGCATAGACATCTTAAACAGAATTTCTCAGATTTCCTTCCTTCAGCCTACTGCTTTCCATTTAACTTCTGGCACCCTTGCTAACTGCTTCAGGGTCATCCTGGTTCTTTGCTGCTCACAGAAAGCAGAACAATGGCAGAACTCTCTGCCAGTGTCTGCTTCAGACTCTGAGTCTGCCTAAGATTGACATCTGCTTTTCAAAATGGGCAATTTATGACTTGCTCCTTATTTTGCCTGTCCCCATGCTCCACCTGCTTTTATGCTCACCAGCCAGAGAAGCCAGGATAGGCTCCATGTCCCTCTTTGCTTTACTGCCAAATCACCGTTAGGTCATTATGAAAGCCGGAGAACCTCATCTTCCCAGACTCTAATTAGAGGCCCCTGCTCTCCAGTTTTCTGCCAAGCCTGTCCTCTCATGCCTCCAACAAGTCAGGTGCCATGTCAACTAATTCACTATTGCAGATTATCTTAGCACCTCTATTGACTGGGTTCAAACCATTTTAGCTTTATGGCCTTAATCAAGGACCTTAGTTCTGTTCCTCAGTTTCTTTATCTGTAAAACAAATAATCATAGTGTCTAAATCATGGTTACAGAAAGGATGAAATCAGATCATATATGTAAAATGCTAAGAGCAGTGCCTTGGACACAGTAAGCTCACTATAAATGTAGCTATTGCTATTGCTATAGAAAACACATACAGAATTCTCACACACACAGTGCACACCACACACACACACACATATATACTTTTAAAAATCCTGGTCTAATTCAGACAGTAGATAACAAGAGTTATTTAATAGAGGAGCAAGCCTTAGCAAGGGGGAACTGCTCCTTGAGTAACTGTCCTCAAGCCCCAGCAGACCTCAGCAACAAGCAACATGTCACTAAACAACAGCAACTGTATGAAGGTGTGAGAAATGCTGGGCTGGATGAAGCTCAAGCTAGAATCAAGATTGCTGGGAGAAATATCAATAACCTCAGATATGCAGATGACACCACCCTTATGGCAGAAAGTAAAGAAGAATTAAAGGGCCTCTTGATGAAAGTGAAAGGGGAAGAGTGAAAAAGTTGACTTAAAGCTCAGCATTCAGAAAACAAAGATCATGGCATCCATTCGCATCACTTCATGGCAAATAGATGGGGAAACAGTGGAAACAGGGACAGACTTTATTTCAGGGGGCTCCAAAATCACTGCAGATGGTGACTGCAGTCATGAAATTAAAAGACGCTCCTTTGAAGAAAAATTATGACCAACCTAGACAGCACATTAAAAAGCAGAGACATTACTTTGCCAACAAAGGTCCATTTAGTCAAGGCTATGGTTTTTCCACTAGTCATGTATGCATGTGAGAGTTGGACTATAAAGAAAGCTGAATGCCGAAGAATTGATGCTTTTGAACTGTGGTGTTGGAGAAGACTCTTGGACTGCAAGGAGATCCAACTAGTCCATTCTAATGGAAATCAGTCCTGAATATTCATTGGAAGGAATGATGTTGAAGCTGAAACTCCAGCACTTTGGCCACCTGATGCGAAGAACTGACTCACTGGAAAAGACCCTGATGCTGGGAAAGATTGCGGGCAGGAGGAGAAGGGGACGACAGAGGATGAGCTGGTTGGATGGCATCACCGACTCAATGGACATGAGTTTGAGTAAATTCCGGGAGTTGTTGATGGACAGGGAGGCCTGGCATGCTGCAGTCCAGTCCATGGGGTCACAAAGAGTCAGACACGACTGAGCGACTGAACTGAACTGATATGAAGGTGGCACTAGAGGTCAAGAACCCACCCAGCCAATATAGGAGACATGAGATGTGGGTTCGATCCCTGGGTCAGGAAGATCCCCTGGAGGAAGAAATGGAAACCCACTTCAGTATTCTTGCTTGGAAGAATCTCATGGACCAAGGAGCCTGGTGGCCTATACTCCAAAGGGTCGCAGAGTCAGGACACGACTGAAGTGAATTACCACACAACACATTTGAAGATACATCTCCCGGCTCTTTGTGAGTCAAAAGGAACTTGAGACTAGTAATTGCTCAACTTTTAGTACTAGAAATACTTAGCTGCAAAATCAAATCAGCATCTAAGAAAATGAGTTAGAGATCCTTCCGTCCTCATGTATAAGGATGCCCAAGACCACAGAGATGCAGACAAAATTCCAGGACTGACTCTGAACAAAACCTGCATCAGGTGAAGTGTTCCTTTGTCAGAAAGCCTTTATTTCTAGGACTTCAGCCCACAAGCAAGGGTCAGGCTCAAACAAGGTGCATTTGAAAAGAAATAGCCAGATTTAAGTGTTTGAGATGAAGACCTGATGATTCATTACTCTTCACCCTTTCCTCTGACTCAGTTCTGAAGAAGTGTATATACTACAGGTGGTGATCCACCACTGGAAATGGCTAGAGTCTTAGCTTTATTCCAGTAGCAGTACTATAATTTCATGCCTACAGCAAACCTTTCTCCAAATTACACCCACACTATAATCAGCTGCAGAGGCCTTTTGTCATTATTTATAAAGGGCACCCTTTAATTCACCCTTATAATTTAGCTGGTAGCATGTGCTGGAATTTAACAGCTATGCTGTGCCAAACCCCTTCCACTAAGTGTGTGGTCCCTTTTCCAAGTGTATAGTATACTACATATCCACAAAATGGTCATTAATACAGTTAGCATCCAATTCTGGTGTGAAATTATAACACTCTTAACTTTGGGGCAATTATAGACATTTTAGAAGTGCCACAGAAAGAGTCTGGAAATGTTAGTCTGTGTCCACCCCAAAACAAACAGCATGGAAAAATTTGCAACCTGAAAGCTGTACTCAGAGATTCCCCATTGATGAGTACAGTTTCTCATCAGAGAAGTATAGGAGGCTCATCAATGATGCTAGAACAACTTTCATGTCTGTGCCAGTGACCTGGAGATACGTTAAAGTGCAGTTTCAGGGTCACTAGTTCTGGAATAGCCATGAGATTCTGCCTATTAATAAAATCCCAGGTCATGTCAGTGCAGATCACACTTTGAGAGGTAAGAGTGTTGGTGGCCAGGTTGGGAAGAATTGAGGAGAACAGTGGGTTCAGTTGGCACATGTATGAAGATCATGTCATTGAATCTTTTGGGTGGTTATTTAACCAGTTTTGAAATCAGTGAAGCTGTGTTCTCATATTGTCAGCCTTTCCTGCCTTCTCATTTTTACTATCATCATCATCATCCCAAATAGAGAAATACTAACCATAACTGGATTCCTAAAAATAGATCCATGAGTAAGCAGAGGATCTGATGTTGCACCGATGACATAAATGTATGTATTTTTGGAGTTCATGACTATATTAAGAACCAAAAGACTACTCTTCACTCAAATTTAAAATAAAGGAGACCAGCTTTTGGTCTTTGGGAAAATCAATCTTTCATTCCCCATGTTGCTCATTAATAAAGGAAAAAAATTTAATTTACTGATATATAAGTTCGAAGTCTAAAATATTACAATTTAATAAATTAGTTTTAAAATTCATATATGATATCTGTCACACTTGAAACCAAATAATGCATGTCATACTACATGCAAAATACTGAAGCAAATAATGACAAGTATCTTATCACTCACCCATAACAACATTATAAAATAAGTAATCTCAAATATTTAAAGGGGAAAAGTGCCTGAAATCCAAGAAATTATCTGTCTACTAATGGAGTTGTTGGTTTATTTGTGTTATTATTTTCAAAATTTCATATGAAAGCTCTATTTTTCAAACTGCCTTTATTGTGTTTCGATGATAATGTATAATTGAAAAAATCTTTAACTTAAAAAAATCAAGACCATTTTTATGAACATGCTACTAACTGCTTCAGCAGAAGAATATATATGATAAAACATCAGTGTCGTCTGAATAACCTCCCAAAATACTGCTTGTGTGTAAAATTCTTTCTAATAGTTTTCTTTCATATGCTAAGAAACCCTCCAGTTTAAGGACTACTACTCGAGACACAGAAGGTAAATCAGCAGGAAAGATTCTATGTAGTCAACTTTTAATTAATTCTATCTAACATATATTTTCAAGGATTCTATCCTCAATTGTTTTGCCTGAGTAGTTAACTACCTGGGGCTTCCCCAGTGGCTCAGAGGTAAAGAATCCACCTGCAACGCAGGAATCTTGGGAGACACAGGTTTGATCCCTGGGTGGAGAAGGTCCCCTGGAGGAGGGCAGGATAACCCACTCCAGTATTCTTGCCTGGAGAATTCCATGGACAGAGGAGCCCGGTGGACTACAGTCCATGGGGTCACAAAGAGTCAGACAGGACTGAAGCGACTTGGCACTCATGCAGTTAACTACCTATTTATTTCCAAAATGGGAAAAGAGAATCTGCCTTTACTATCAATAGAGCTTTTGTATTTATACTGTCTGAGAACATGTTAGGAGTATTAAACACAACAATCAAGGATTGTTATATTTACTTGCACAAATTTTGCTTATTTTGTTTCCTAGTCATATTTTCACTGTGACAAAGGAGACTTTTATAATAATAATTAATAATGGAGATAGACTGTAATAATGAGCAATTATAGGTCATTTTAATTCTCTAAAATATTATTTTATAAAAGAAAAAAATAAGTCTCCAGTGGTTTATAACTTGTCCATGTCCAGACAGCTAATGTCACAAACCTGAGAAACAAAATCTGATTTTCCTGACTCTAAAAACTATATTTTTTCTGATTTATATACATCATGCAAATTTCTGCCCAAATAGTTGAATTAGCTCTCAGAACATATAATACAATGTAAAAGCCCCCAGTTAGTAGAAACTAGGAAATGGAAAACACTTAAACCTTAAGTCTGTTCTGTGAAAGAAAATTATAAAACAAAAGCAGAAAATAAAACTATCTTTTCCATTTATTTAGTTAGTTATTTGCTTTTATTTTTTAGAAAAGTATATACTTTAGAAGGGAAGAAAAAGGAAGAATGTGAAATTCAATAGATTTTTTTAAAAAGACATCATGATATTTCCAAAATATCACTCTCCAGGAGATTAACTTCAGGGACCTTTGAGACAACAGTGAAGCAAGTCTATTTGCACACACACACTGCTGCATTCCAGAACATGTTAAGGTGCCTAGACTATAACAAGGACTCAAGAACAATTTATTGTTGATGATGGAAATGCCCATGTTATGCACATACCAAACTTAGGCTGCTCCCGTCTCCATAACAAGGGAATCTCCTGAGTCATTAAACACAATGTATTTGTGTCAATACTTTTATCATTCGTGCAATTCAGGAATGCCCACCTCATTATTCCTTTAATGTCAAAAGGATGCCTGCAGTTTCTGCTTTTCTCCTCCTTTGTACCCTCTTTTCCTCTTCATCATATGTGTGCTTCATTTCATTTATTGATATCCAAATGGCTAGTCAGTACAGTCAGTTCAGTCACTCAGTCATGTCCTACTCTTTGTGACCCTGTAGACTGCAGCACACTAGGCTTCCCTGTTCATCACCAACTCCTAGAGCTTGCTCAAACTCACATCCATCGAGTCTGTGATGCCATCCAGCCATCTCATCCTCTGTTGCCCCCTTCTCCTCCTGTCTTCAATCTTTCCCAGCCTCAGATTCTTTTCTAGTGAGTCAGTTCTTCACATCAGGAGGCCAGAGTATTGGAGCTCCAGCTTCAGCATCAGTCCTTCTAATGACTATTCAGGACTGATTTCCTTTAGGATTGATTGATTTGATCTCCCTGCAGTCCAAGGGACTCACAAGAGTCTTCTCGAACACCACAGTTCAAAAGCATCAATTCTTCGGCGCTCAGCTTTCTTTATAGTCTGACTCTCACATCCATACATGACCAGTGGAAAAACCGTAGCTTTGACTATACAGATCTTTGTCGGCAAAGTAATGTCTCTGCTTTTAAAATGCTGTCTAGGTTGATTATAGCTTTTCTTCCAAGGAGCGTGCATCTTTTAATTTCATGGCAGTCACCATCTGCAGTGATTTTGGAGTCCAAGAAAATAACATCTTTCACTGTTTCCATTGTTTTCCCCATCTATTTGCATGCAGTGATAGGACCAGTTGCCATGATCTTAGTGTTTTGAATGTTGAGTTTTTGAATGGTGACTTTTCTTAAGCCAGCTTTTTCAGTTTCCTCTTTCAATTTCATCAAGAGACTCTTTGATTCCTCTTTGCTTTCTGACATAAGGGTAGTGTCATCTGCATATCTGAGAAATATCTATATTTCTCCTGGCAATCTTCATTCCAGCTTGTGCTTCACCCAGCCGAGCATTTTGCATGATGTACTTTGCATATAAGTTAGGCATACTCAGGCAGGCATAACTGGTCAGGCATAGTCTTAAGCCTTCAAGCAATCATAAGAGATGCAGGTTTGATCCTAGGGTCAGGATCAAGACCCTTTAGAGGGGGCAAGGCAACCCACTCCAGTATTCTTTCCTGGAGAATCCCCTGGCAAGAGAAGCCTTTCAGGAGGTGCATAGGGTCACAAAAAGTAAGAAACAACTGAAGCGACTTAGCACACATACTTTCTAAAGTTTTTGTAGAGAGTCTCATATTCCTTTCACTGTAAGCAATTCATTCTGAGCTTTTTGTATACTAAACATATGCGACACATGATTTGGTTAATCAGGCTCTACTAGTGACAAACTATTAATGTCTACATTAGCCACTTTATATTGCTCTGTTTTCTCAACATTTATTCCATAGTTCACTTCTGTAGTGTCTTAGTGTCATAATACAAAGTCACAGCTCAAAGTACTTAGATTTAAATTTTATACACATGACGATTTTATAGTTGACCCAGGTGGCAATTTTTAACATTAATACATTTATTTTAATTGGAGGATAATTACTTTACAAAATTGTGATGATTTTGCCATTTATTAACATGAATTGGCCGTAGGGATACATGTGCCCCCCACCCAAATCCTGAGCCCTCCTCCCACCTCCCTTTCCACCCTATCCCACTAGGCTGTCCAAGAACACCAGCTTTGGGTCCCTGCTTCATGCATCAAACTCACACTAGTCATCCATTTTACATATGGTAATATAAATGTTTCAAAGCTATTCTCGCAAATCATCACACCTTTGCTTTCTCCCCTGAGTCCAATACATGGCACTTTTTGCAGGCAGAAACAAAAATATACAGGCTACACTTCCACTTTGAAGGAACAGTAAATACACTGAGTTTGTATAATATAACCTACTCACAAATTGTATTTATTTATATTTCCCACCATCAGCAGTGACCACTGACCACTGATCAATACAGTGGTGTGCAGAAGCATCTACTAGTTCATGTTTCAAAAGTGTACCCTAGGATCTAGTTGGTATTAATTAGGAATACAGTGGATTTCAGGAGAAAGAACTCATGTGTTATCCACATTAAAATAGCTCTAGTTGTTTGATATACTTTTATCATCTATTTTTAAAATAAGTTTCACATTATATGTACACACATAAACACACACACACACATACACAATGGAACTATAGTAACACACTTTTCCAAAACAAATGAGAGCATCACCAGATTAAACTCATCTAAGAGTCGACAGTGGGATTTCCCTGGTGGTCCAGTGGCTAGGACTCCACACTCCCAAAACAGGGGCCCTGGGTTCAGTCATTGGTTAGGGAACTAGATTTCCATATACCCAAACTAAGACCTGGCACAGTCAAATAAATAATTTTTTTAAGAGTCAATAATTTTGACTCTTACCTTCCATGATATGTTCATGGGAAACCACATATTTTTGCTTCATAAGTGATAAATGATAAAACTGAAAGGACCCAAAATTGGGAGATGAGTTTAATATGCTTTCCTACAATTGCCAAATGCTATATTCATCCAGTTGATTTGAAATCAAATGTAAAACGCTATATGAAAACACAGATAATCTGGAGACTATAGGCTATAGCCTACATTTTATATAGATGATATGTTTATGTAGAAACTAGTCTCACTGCTATAAATACCTGTTATAATGAATGATGCAGCTCAGCTGAGCTGGTGATTCAGAGAGGCAGGAGGTACCCATGCCACCTTTGCTACATACTGAACAAGGAGAATGAAATGTACTGTTTTCATTTTCTAGCCATAAATATATATTATGTTTTCTTTCAGAATGCACAGGAAAAAAATCTACTGATGGAACTGAATTGCAGTTAAAAACTATAACTACATCCATCTCTGTGATTCATTTCTCACTCTCATGATATATTTGGAAGTTGTTCCTTTAGGATTTCCAGCATCTTGTCAACCATTCTGCTCTTAAACTTGCCATTTCTACAAAGTAGCTCTTAGTGGAAATTTGAAGTGTTGTGTTTTCACACCACTGTGTTTCTTAAAGAGAGCTGAAACTGACATTTTGAAAGCAAAATGAAACACACACATTAATTGTATTTTAAAATTTGACAAAGCACATCAAATTACTTTTACTCAAGTAATTAATTGAGTTAGATTTTAAATACATAGTCATCTGTGCACCTGTGATCATTTCTTCTTCTTTTTTTTTTTTCAAATGAAAATTCTCCACTGACTCCAAAATGGTGCATAAGAGTTATTTGTAACAATGGAACTCCAGCAAACAGAATTTAAACACCAAGAGAGCAGCTCAACTGCAATAGCCAGAGTTCTCTGATTTTTGGCTTAAGATACTCTGAGATGAAGAACTTCCCAGATTTTCTTCACAGGAAATGCTAAATAGAAAGAGAAGCTTGATATTTGGAACAAAATGCTTGCCATTCTTAACTCCTTCCATTTTTTCACACTCATAAGTGTTAGTCATCAAATCTTTTGAAATATCTATGAATCCACTACTTCTCTCCATCTATGTTACCACTATCTTAGTCCAGGCCATCAATGCATCTGAACTGAAATACTCCCACAAGTAGCCTTTGTTACTTGAAAAAAAGAACAGCTCGTGGGGGCTGCATGCATCATAGTGTCTAGTGTAAATGTATTTTTTTATGCAGTCACTCATATCTAGAATGCATTGTGCACACACACACAAACGGTTCTTCAGGACACAAGGTATATGTCACGAATACCAGGATCTATCTTTGATTTCTTGAATGACCGAGAATGTTTCAAAGATCCTAAAGCCAAGGCCACATCCTATATTAGTTAAATCATGTCTCAGTATTTTTAAAGCCACCCAAAGCAATTCCACCATATAGCCAAGAAATGCAAAGAAGCAAAATGGCTGTCTGAGGAGGCTTTATAAATAGCTGTGAAAAGAAAGGAAGTGAAAAGCAAAGGAGAAAAAGAAAGATATACCCATTTGAATGCAGAGTACCAAAGAATAGCAATGAGAGATAAGAAAGCCTTCCTCAGTGATCAGTGCAAAGAAATAGAGGAAAAAATACAATGGAAAAGACTAGAGATCTCTTCAAGAAAATTCAAAACACCAAGGGAATATTTCATGCAAAGATGGGCTCAATAAAGGACAGAAATGGTAAGGACCTCACAGAAGCAGAAGATATTAAGAAGAGGTGGCAAGAATACACAGAAGAACTGTACAAAAAGATCTTCACCACCCAGATAATCATGATGGTGTGATCACTCACCTAAAGCCAGACATCCTGGAATATGAAGTCACATGAGCCTTAGGAAGCATCACTATGAACAAAGCTAGTGGAGGTAATGGAATTCCAGTTGGGCTGTTTCAAATCCCGAAAGATGATGCTGTGAAAGTGCTGCACTCAATATGCCAGCAAATTTGGGAAACTCAGCAGTGGCCACAGGACTGGAAAAGGTCAGTTTTCATTCCAATCCCAAAGAAAGGCAATGCCAAAGAATGCACAAACTACCGCACAATTGCACTCATCTCACATGCTAGTAAAGTAATGCTCAAAATTCTCCAAGCCAGGCTTCAGCAATACGTGAACCGTGAACTTCCAGATGTTCAAGCTGGTTTTAGAAAAGGCAGAGGAACCAGAGATCAAATTGCCAACATCTGCTGGATCATCAAAAAAGCAAGGGAGTTCCAGAAAAACACCTATTTCTGCTTTATTGACTATGCCAAGGGCTTTGACTGTGTGGATCACAATAAACTTTGTGGAACATTCTGAAAGAGATGGGAAAACCAGATCACCTTACTTGCCTCCTGAGAAATCTGTATGCAGGTCAGGAGGCAACAGTTAGAACTGGACATGGAACAACAGACTGGTTCCAAATAGGAGTACATCAAAAGAAGTACATCAAGGCTGTATATTGTCACCCTACTTATTTAATTTATATGCAGAGTACATCATGAGAAACGCTGGGCTGGAAGAAGCACAAGATGGAATTAAGACTGCTGGGAAAAATATCAGTCACCTCAGATATGCAGATGACACCACCCTTATGGCAGAAAGTGAAGAAGAACTAAAGAGCCTCTTGATGAAAGTGAAAGAGGAGAGTGAAAAAGTTGGCTTAAAGCTCAACATTCAGAAAACTAAGGTCATGGCATCCGGTCCGATAACTTCATGGCAAATAGATGGGGAAACAGTGGCTGCCATTTTTTGGGGTGGAGGGTCTCCCAAACCACTGCAGATGGTGGTTGCAGCCATGAAATTAAAAGATGCTTACTCCTTGGAAGGAAAGTTATGACCAACCTAGACAGCACATTAAAAAGCAGTGACATGACTTTGCCAACAAATGTCCATTTAGTCAAAGTTTTTCCAGTGGTCATGTACAGATGTGAGAATTGTACTATAAAGAAAGTTGAGTGCCGAAGAATTGATGCTTTTGAACTATGGTGTTGGAGAAGACTCTTGAGAGTTCCTTGGACTGCAAGGACATCCAACCAGTCTGTCCTAAAGGAAATTAGTCCTGGATGTTCACTGGAAGGACTGATGCTGAAGCTGAAACGCCAATACTTTGGCCACCTGATACGAAGAGCTGACTCATTGGAAAAGACCCTGATGCTGGGAAAGATTGAGGGCAGGAGGAGAAGGGAATGACAGAGGATGAGATGGTTGGATGGCATCACCAACTTGATGGACATAGGTTTGGGTGGACTCCGGGAGCTGATGGTAGACAGGGAGGCCTGCCATGCTGCAGTTCATGGGGTTGCAAAGAGTCGGACATGACTGAGCAGCTGAACTGAACTGAAAATCACTGCAGTAGGGTTTCAGCTAACCGTTTTTCCTAACAATAATCCATCTTCTGAGTTCATCCTTCATACTCCCTTGCCACATTAATCAGACCTTTCATTTGTTCTCACCTAAACTGTTTTTTTCCACCTTGGTCACAGAGTCCCATGCAGGACACTGTCAAGTGCTTTGTTGAAATCCAAGGCCTCATTTGGTCATTATCTTATTAATCTGCTGGATTCTTTCAAAATAACACTTGCTAATCCTAAATTACATGAGAGTTTTTGACATTTAGCAAAACATCTATAGAAATTAAATGTTTTCATTCAATGCAAACTATGTGGACATCTACTAAATGTTGCTTATAGACATAATATAGCTTATCTGGAATGAAGCCTTAAAGTCAGGTTGTTTTGTGTTGTTTTATGTGTAAAATATGTTCTTTCATACATACATAAATGCATTACTTGTTCTACTCCTCATGGCATCCAAATACCCTAGAAAATGACAGTTAACATGGAAGGTCCCAAACAATATTCACATCACATTTTAAATGATTCAGTTCACTTACAAGCTCAGTATTTACAAGACAGGTAGATTTATTTCTTGCATTGATTTTTCTTTTTGGATAATAATGAATACACTGAAGAACAGCAAAGCATTTTTCCCAGATATTTCTATGTATAGGGAGACTACTGTAGAAAGAGTCAGGACCACTAAATGTGAGCTCTGGGTCAACATAATCTGTGTCCTTAGGCAATGCTTTGAATTTCCCAGGTGTCAGTTTCTGTTTTTGTTTTAGTATTTCTTTATTTATTCGACTGCATCAAGTCTCAGGCTGCACAACATGCAGGATCTTTATTGCCGCATGCAGGATCTTTTGTTGCAGTGCGCAAACTCTCTAGTTGTACCATGAGGGCTTAGTTGTTCCATGGCATGTAGGATCCTAGTTCCCCAACCAGAGATGGAGCCCACGTCCCCTGCATTGGACCATCGAGGACCTCAGTTTTTAAACATGATATAAAATGAAGACAGGGCTATAAGCTAGAACTCCTAAGAATGTGACGGTACACCAGTGGGAGGACTTTCCTGGTGGCCCAGTGGTTAAGAATCCACCTGCCAAAACAGGGGACATGGGTTCTATCCCTGGTTGGGGAACTAAGACCCCACATGTGATGGAGCAACTAAGCCCCATGTGCCTCACCTGCTGAGCCTTCACTCTAAAGTCTGTGCTCTGCAACAAGAGAAACCACGGCAATGAGAAGCCTGTGAACAGCAACTAGAGAATAGCCCCCACTTGCCACAACTAGACAAAGTTCTCATGCAGCAACAGAAACACAATGGAGTCCAAAATTAATTAATTAAAACCATCAATGGGGAAGACATGTATGCTTCTTACAGGAGACAGGTACAATCAAGGTGAAATTGAAAATTTAATAAATGGTCTATTTACGAAGGTGTGTGCAGCAGAAAGAAACTAACAAGGGATGGCAAAGCATCTGAAAACTAACTAAAATAGGAAGGAGTTATCCCCCTAGCTCCGCAGGAACAGGGGATCAGGGTTGAGGTGAGAACCCAGCGAGAGTTCTGTCTGGGGAAGAGAGACTCCAGTTGAACTGTAGTTGGATGAATACAACCGTTGCCACACTGTAACTTGACAGGGGGAAGCAGGGAATAAACCCCCAGTCTCTCTCTTCTGCCCTTCTCTGATCATCCATCTGCTGGCAATTTCCCTTGACCAAACCCAAGCCAAATTCAGAAAGGGGTCCCAGTGATGCCCTCTGTAGAGGCGTAGAGCAGGATGAAGAGAATGAATGATATAAAGAAGCAGCTGGAGAACATTGGCCACAAAGTGAAAGCTTTTAACCAAACATTTGTTCAGTAAATTGTTTTTCAAATATTAATAAAAACACAGTATAACAGGGAAGCCATTATTATATATGATACTATAATAGTGGATATATTTCATTATACATTTGTCAAATTCCATGTATAACAATACCAGTGAACCCTAATGTGTACTATAGACTATAGTGAATAATACTGTAACAATATTGACTCACCAATTCTAACAAATATACCATACTAATGTAAGATGTTAAAAATAGTGGAAGCTGGTAGGGGTAAGGGGTTTAAGGGAATTCTCTACTTTTTGCTCAGTATTTTGTAAATCTAGGATGTTCCCCAAAAACACAGTCTATTAATTTTTTAAAAGTGCCATTTTTACTACTCATATCTGTTGAAAATGTCTCATCATTGCCCCAATTCCACCGTGTTGCCACATCCATGCAAGTGAGGTGACAGTGAGATAACCACCCTATGACACCGAGTAACAGGAGGTTAATTACCAAGATTAGTGGAGATACATCTAGGAAACATCAAATTGCGAAGAGTTACTGGGGTCTGTTTTCTAAATTCTCCATATCCCTATTCCTTATTGTGCTAATTCAGACAGACAAAATTCTCCCTTGCTTCTCAGGAAAAGCTCTTAGTAAGGTATTCCAAATCATCATTTCTCTTGTAATGATTAACTTTTCACTTAAAGCTCAGACAACTCTGTTTTCATGATAATTTGTATGTGAAAGTTCTTTGCCCTTTGAAGAGACTGAAGACATAATTTGGAAAGGTTTTCATGGTATGATAATTACCATAGATACCTCCTGCTGATAATTCTTCATTAAATAAAAAATAAAGGTGAAAGAGAAAATAAAATATACTCTGGGTCCAAAAAGAACCTGACACACTGAAATATATTCTATTTGGAACCTTACATCAGATGTTTTAAAAATCTGGTTTATTTCAGTATGATTTACCATAATCTAATAGAATGTCCTCTGAAATGCAAGTAACATACTATAATAATGAATTTCTACACATTATACAATTGATATAAATGTTCCCGAGCCTTACATTTTTTGATGTATGTTCAAGCTGGTTTTAGCAAAAGTAGAGGAACCAGAGATCAAATTGCGAACATCTGCTGGATCATAGAAAAAGCAAGAGAGTTCCAGAAAAACATCTATTTCTGCTTTCTGACTATGCCAAAGCTTTTGACTGTGTGGATCACAATAAACTGTGGAGAATTCTGAAAGAGATGGGAATACCAGACCACCTGACCTGCTTCTTGAGAAACCTATATGCAGGTCAGGAAGCAACAGTTAGAACTGGACATGGAACAACAGACTGGTTCCAAATAGGAAAAGGAGTACATCAAGGCTGGGATATTGTCACCCTGCTTATTTAACTTATATGCAGACTACATCATGAGAAACGCTGGGCTGGAGGAAGCACAGGCTGGAATCAAGATTGCCAGGAGAAATATCAATAACCTCAGATATGCAGATGACACCACCCTTATGGCAGAAAGTGAAGAGGAACTCAAAAGCCTCTTGATGAAAGTGAAAGTGGAGAGTGAAAAAAGTTGGCTTAAAGCTCAACATTCAGAAAACGAAGATCGTGGCATCTGGTCCCATCACTTCATGGGAAATAGATGGGGAAAGAGTGGAAACAGTGTCAGACTTTATTTTTGGGGGCTCCAAAATCACTGCAGATGGTGACTGCAGCCATGAATTTAAAAGATGCTTACTCCTTGAAAGAAAAGTTATGACCAACCTAGATAGCATATTCAAAAGCAGAGACATTACTTTGCTGACTAAGGTCTGTCTAGTCAAGGTTATGGTTTTTCCAGTGGTCACGTATGGATGTGAGAGTTGGACTGTGAATAAAGCTGAGCGCCGAAGAATGGATGCTTTTGAACTGTGGTGTTGGAGAAGACTCTTGAGAGTCCGTTGGACTGCAAGGAGATCCAGCCAGTCCATTCTAAAGGAGATCAGTCCTGGGATTTCTTTGGAACGACTGATGCTGAAGCTGAAACTCCAGTACTTTGGCCACCTCATGCGAAGAGTTGAGTCATAGGAAAAGACTCTGATGCTGGGAGGGATTGAGGGCAGGAGGAGAAGGGGATGACAGAAGATGAGTTGGGTGGATGGCATCACTGACTTGATGGATGTGAGTCTGAATAAACTCTGGGAGATGCTGATGTACAGGGAGGCCTGGTGTGCTGCGATTCACGGGATCGCAAAGAGTCGGACACGACTGAGTGACTGAACTGAACTGAATAGCATGTCCTCTGAAATGCAAGTTACATACTATAATAATGAATTTCTACACATTATACAATTAATATAAAGTTTCCAGAGCCTTGTATTTTTTGATGTATGACACACAGAGCCATAGGTACTTGTGATGTCCTGTCAGCATTCTCTTAATAAGAGTTAATGTTTTAAACACAAAATTATAGATTGTGTTCAAATCTATAATTGTGTTTTTAGATTAGAAAAAATCAAGTAGTAAACTATACTTAAAAAAAAACACAAAAACTAGGGACTCCCTTGGTGGTCCAGTGGTTAAGAATCTGCCTTGAAATGCAAGGGATGCAGGTTTGATCCCTGGTTGGGGAAGTAGGATCCTAAGGGCTTAGGGGGAACTAAGCCCAAGTGCTGCAACGAAGATCCCAGGATCCCATGTGCTGGCGCAACTAAGACCCAATGTAGTTGAACAAAGCAACAAATTAAAAAAAAAAACAACCCACACTATCAGTGTTCCAAAGTCAATAGCAGATAAATGACAAGAGAATTCAGAAACGATCCCTGATGCCACTTGCTGAAATCAAGCAGGTATGGTTGTACAGAATAGATAGCCAGCTGTTCCTTCTCTAGAGCATGGAATGGTACTATCTTTCCCTACTTATCTTCTCCCCTCTTCACAATTGTCCCCTGATTAAACCCAAACACCCTGCATCCCTACCTCAGAGGAGAGCTCAGATCAACAGTGTCGTCCAACAGGTCTGCCTCTTTTGTCCTCCAGGGCTGTAGGCACTGGAGAGCCACAGAACCCCCTTTCTTCAAGATGCTGTGATCTAGCGATGACAGCTGAGCTGCCTGGTCCCTCAGAGTCCAGCCTAAATGAGGGCGGCTCATACAGTGTATGACTTTGATGATAAGACTAACATTAGTCACAGGGCAGCATTTTGAAGGTGTGTCTCTGCCTCCCTTTTGGTTCACTCATGTGCATAAATGCAAACATTGTTAGGGTGTAAATGCCCCTCTTTCTGGTCTTATCTGCACTGTTTGTGTGCACGCTCCAGCCCTGGGAAGACTGAGGAGTGGACTATCACACCCAGATACTGAGTGCTTCCTGGTTTGCCTGGCAGCTGTTGCTTGCCCTGTCTGATGCCTTTCAGAAGCTTTTTTTTCCTCCATATCTATGCCGTGACTTTCCTTGAAAAATCTTACACCAAATACTGAGCTGGCGTGTCTAGCCCTGTGACTTCACAGTAATCCATAGCAGATAAAATCTTCTACAGGATTTTAACACAGAAAAGCAGTGACTCAACTATTGAGGAAAAAGCGGGAGTAGCTCTTTCTTCCTGATACAATTAAAAATTTTAAAGAATACTTCTCAGTACTGCTCAATACAGGATTCACATCCCTTTGGCCAAAGGGAGGCTGTGGTTACACTTGAGCCTTCTAACAATTATTTACAGAGTCCCTATCATTTAACGGAAGTACATTTTTTGTCCAGGGATGGATGTTTTGTCAAATTAAGGTGAACAACATCTTAGTAGGTAATGGGCTAGCAACTACTTAACAATTTATTCTTGGCAAGATCACCAAGGTTCTGGGGCTCTGTAACACCCTGGAAAAACATTTAGGGAAAGAATGCAGGATGCAACAGGAAGACAGATTACAGGTCCCTCAAGTGAAGAGAAGAATGTTTCTTCCCTTGTAGCCAATGTTTGTATTTGTTCCTGTAGATCTTGAGAAATAACTAAATGACTTCCAGGAAGTTTTAAGAAATATATCTACAACTTCATTTTCCCATGGTAAGGGAGGAAAAAATGAAAGAGGAAAAAATCTGTAGATAAAAATGTTGACATAAGAAAATAAGGAAAAATACATATATCTGTTGCATGATCCCTCTTTGCTACCTTATAACTAAATTATAAGGATAACAACCAGCAACAACACACACTGTTTAAAAATAGTGGAGTAGGCTAAGAGGGAAAACATGACTTGGTTAATATATATAAATACATGGCACATGTGTGTACACGTGTACACATATACATGCACACACACACACAGATTATCCTCAAAAATTTAGTGAAGTTTTGAGTTTTAATAACTTAAGTATAAGTGCTACAAACTTTAAAAATACCATTTCAAGACAAGGTTCTTTTATACTTATTTAGATTTGTGAGTGCTGAATAATTTTTAATTATTTTTAATTTTAACTTCATTTGCCATCACCTGTATATATAAATGAGTCTTCCCTGGTGGCTTAGGTGGTAAAGCGTCTGCCTGCAATGCAGGAGACCTGGGTTTGATCCCTGGGTTGGGAACATCTCCTGGAGAAGAAAAAAGCAACCCACTCCAGTACTCTTGCCTGGAAAATCCCACGGACAGAGGAGCCTGGTAGGTGGCACTAGTGGTGAAGAACTTGCTTGCCAGTGCAGGAGACATAGAGACGCTGGTTTGATCCCTGGGTCAGGAAGACCCTCTGGAGAATGGCATGGCAACCCATTCCAGTATTCTTGCCTGGAGAACCCCCATGAACAGAGAAGCCTGGTGGGCTACAGTCCATAGTGACACAAAGAGCTGGACACGACTGAAGCAGATTAGCACACACATATGTGTAAACAAAGCAAAGACGAGAATACACACAGCAACAAGTCACGAGGCTCCAGTTGAGTTTTGTAACTTCTTTCTTCTGCTATCTAGTTCTTGTTCCTTATATCTCAGCTGGCATTTCTAAGCTGGTTTTGTTCTTTACCTGCTTGGGTGACCTAAATATGACTTCTGATTATTTCTAGTAGTTACAGCAGCAGAAACGGCAATAGCAGTTACAAAGGGAAGGCCTCAGAATATACAACAGCAACCTCATCACCCCTTGACAATCAGAATCAATCATTCAGACATTAAGCTCCTGCTGTGTCCTTTAGGTCAGTGTCATGAACTCAAACTGCTTCTCAGCTTCCACGTGGATCAAACCATTTTTATGAGAACTAAAGTAATGGATCCAGACAAGGTCAAAGTTGTAGTAATGGGAAACAAAATTCTTAATGAATAGATCACTGAGGTAACATGGAAAAGGTCTACTGTCACTCCACATCCTTAAGTCTATGTCCTGGCTATTGCAGAAACAAAATTACGTCTGAGCTGCTATTTCCATCAACTGTTATCAGAATATATACTGTATCTTGTCAGATGACACCTCAGACTTGCAAGTTTTTTGTCTTTTTAATATTTAATCTATTTATTTAGCTGCACTGAGTCTTAGTCGTAGCACACAGGATCTTTCTTGCACACAGAACATGTAAATGATGTGCTCCCTTCCACAAAGATGGGGAGAAAGGAAGAACACATTTCATGAACACCTCCAGGTGGGCTGAAGGATCCTTGCTTGCAGCCCCCACTCTATTGTTCTGCTTTTGAACCATGGGGCTTTGTTCATTATTCACACATTTTAAAAGGAAGCAGTGGTGCAGAAAGTGAGCCTCAAGATCGGTCATTCAAGAAAAAGCCAGAGACTTAACCTGATGGTCCATTGGTTAGGACTCCATGCTCACACTGCAGGCAGCACAGGTTGATTCCTGGTTTGGGGACCAAGATTCTGCATGCCACAGGGCTGTGGCAGAAAATGAAAAAGTCTGGATACAGACCAGTGGGTAAATATATTAATTGTTCAGGTGGGGACAAGGAAGATGGAAAGGAAAAGGAAGGAAAGGAGAGGCGGGAAGAACAGGGGAGGGGGAGGGTGTAGAGAGGCAGTCCAGACACGTAGGTCCCTCAGGATCTTCCTTGCATCAAGTGGGATTTTCCTTGCATCTGGTAGTATCTTCCTTGCATTGTGCGGGCTGAGAAGTTGTGGCGCTTGGGCTCTGTTGCCATTGGGCATGTGGGATCTTGGTTCCCAGACCAAGGATGGATCCAGAGGCTTCTGCACTGCAGGGAGATTTTTAACCACCAGGCCACCAAGGAAGGCCCAAATTGGAAGTTTTTATTCATATACTTGGAATGTTTCTTCAATGGATCATTGTACCGTTCCGTCAGAACAGTAGCTTCTAGATGATATAGTACACAGTAAGACCAGTAATAAATGAAGAATAAAAAAGTTGCTCAGTTCAGTTCAGTTGCTCAGTCGTGTCTGACTCTTTGCGACCCCATGAATTGCAGCCCGCCAGGCCTCCCTGTCCATCACCAACTCCCCGGAGTTCACTCAGACTCGCGTCCATCGAGTCAGTGATGCCATCCAGCCATCTCATCCTCTGTTGGCCCCTTCTCCTCCTGCCCCCTCATATTGAGACATTTTGAAGCTTTGTATATTGGTGGTTGTTTGGGACCAAGGTTCAAAAATATTTTATAAATCTGAGCCATCCCCCTTACTCAGTGTATGGTCGCTCTGGCAAATGTCCTCAGGTCACTCTGTGGAAGACTGAAACAAACATTTACAGTATACACTTGTGGCAATTCTGTGGGGAATTTCCATAAGGGAAATTGCCACCTCTACTCAAAAGCTTCTGTGAACTGGATCAAATCAGGCATGATCCAGTTATGACTCCATTGAGTCCTTGAGTTATGATTCCATGGTAATGACTCCTTTCAGATCTCTGCTTACTAAACCTTAACGTTTTATTTATTTCAGCTGAGCTAAGTCTTCATTTCTGCTCGTGGGCTTTCTCTAGTCATGAGCAGGGCTACTCTTTCTTGTGGTGCACAGGCTTCTCATTGTGATGACTCCTCTTGTTGCTGAGCACGGGTTCTAGGCACGTGGACTTCAGCAGTGGCGGTGCACGGGCTTTAGTTGCTCCGTGGCACGTAGAACCTTTCTGGACCAGGGATTGAGCCTGTGTCCCCAACACTGGCAGGGGAGAGGCAGGCAGATTCTTAACCACTGGACTATCAGGGAAGACCAACCTTGCATTTTTAATGAAACCAGGTCAAGTAGACATTATAAGAATCAAGTAAAATTTTAGTTGGTTGCTCAACTATCGAAACCTAGAGTATGAGTCAGTTACTTTGCTCCACCCTTTACCATCTGCAGAGAGACAAAATACCTTCTTGTCTCCGGCTTCTGCCATTCACTCTTTAAAACTGAGAAGTACATTTCAGTGGCACTATCTCTCACAGTCTTCCCCAGCCTGCAATGAAGAGCTAGCGCTATTCTTTCTAAGATGCTGCATCAATCAAAGCTTTGGTGAAGGGAGTATTCTCTAAACTCTCCTCAGGGATACAGTAAGGCCATAGGTGTGAAAGTTTCCCATAATTAATATTCTCTGATCTCATTTCCAAGCTTTTAGATATTTCAGTCAACACTATACTAAAGAAATCCTGGCACCTCATACTTATTTAATTTGTCATTGATAAGTTCAGATTTAAGCCAGAAGTCTGAGTAAACTATTGAAGTCTCTCCTAGCTACTTGTGGCAACACAGTTTCTCCAGGATGTCTAATAAGGGTACCTTTTCAATAAACCAGCCTTATACATGTATTTTTAATTGTTGTTATTGGTTCATTTTGTCCTGCTATAAACCCCTTAGAATTATTTTTACCAACATTATGCCCTGTTTTCTGTGAATATAAATTTGGAAAACATTGCTTTTGCTTCAGCGTATGGTGCCAGCTCCTCCTGGATTTGAATTTGTAATCATCCCCCACATCCTGTGCTCAGCTTCTGATTACATGTCTGGAAGCAATGAGAAGAGTGGGGTTAGGTCTTAAAGAGAATTGGCATTGCCTTACAAGGGGATGCTTCATTGAGGCAATTCAGAATCATCAGGCAAAGTGAGGCTAATATCCCTGGATAGGGAAAGATAACACTGCTTCTGATGGAAACCAAGAATCAGTGAAAGTAAGCAGTGTAAGCTCCTTTGATTCACTGGAATCCACTGGAAAATTCTTATTCCAGTTCTACTCATTCTTAACCAGTACTCCAACTTTTGCAGGAGGCAAAGCAAAGCTAAAAATTCCATTTGCCTTGTAAATCTGCAATTTACAAGACCAAATCTTATTTCTGGTTCTGTATTTATAGGTGTATCTACTAAGTTACTTTAAAAATATTTTTAAGGGTAATAATAAAAAGATCTTGCTTCTCTGATCATGCCATAAACTTATCTTTAGTAGGCACTTTATTTCCTATTTGTCATTTCTATAGACTCTTCTGTTTTCTGCTGATAACAGAGTCATATAACCTTCCAATGACTAATCTCAGGTTCTCACGTGTGAGAGTCTGTGTCCTGGATCCATGTTTTTATATATTGAATCAGATAGAGTTTTCTCAGGAAAACAGAAAGCACACTAAATATTATAAACAGGAGGCATTTCATACAGGAAATTAGATACAAAACATTTGAAAATCTAGGATGAAGAGGTTAGCAAAGAAATGCTAGATTTCAGAAATTGTGAAGTGAGGAATTGCAAGAAACTGCTGTTTGTTTCCTCAGCTGCCTTTAGCATTAAAGTGGGTGATCCAACAGAAAATATTGGTAAAAATATCCATCTGTTCTTTTATAATCTGACAAACCTATTTGCTGCTGCTCATTCAATAACAGTGCTTCCTTTCCCTCTTCCTGGCAGGAGACGATTCTCCATCAGTTTCGAGCATCTCTGTATATCTTGCAAATAAAGGTACTGACTGACTTTATTCTAAACCATTTTTTTAGGGATGTTTATGTGGCAAGAGGGCTTCCAAGGTGGTCCAGTGGTAAAGAATCTACTGTCAATGCAGGAGACAGGTTTAATCACTGAGTCAGGAAGATCCTCTGGAGAAGCAAATGACAACCCACTCCAATATTCTTGCCTGGAAAATTCCATGGACAGAGGATCCTGATGGGCTGTAGTTTGTGGGGTACCAAATAGTCAGATAGGACTGAGTGACAGAGCACTCACCCCCACACCATGCACACACCCAGCTAGAAAGTAACCTTGAAGACAGAGATACAGTCTCCCTTCAGGACAAAGACCAGATAGGATTACTGCTCTAAATTCAGAGTTCAGTTCAGTTCAGTCGCACAGTCGTGTCCGACTCTTTGCGACCCTATGAATTGCAGCCCGCCAGGCCTCCCTGTCCATCGCCAACTCCCGGAGTTCACTCAGACTCATGTCCATCGAGTGAGTGATGCCATCCAGCCATCTCATCCTCTGTTGGCCCCTTCTCCTCCTGCCCCCAATCCCTCCCAGCATCAGAGTCTTTTCCAATGAGTCAACTCTTTGCATGAGGTGCCCAAAGTAGTGGAGTTTCAGCTTTAGCATCATTCCTTCCAAAGAAATCCCAGGGCTGATCTCCTTCAGAATGGACTGGTTGGATCTCCTTGTAGTCCAAGGGACTCTCAAGAGTCTTCTCCAACACCACAGTTTAAAAGCATCAATTCTTCGGCACTCAGCCTTCTTTACAGTCCAACTCTCACATCCATACATGACCACAGGAAAAACCATAGCCTTGACTAGATAGACCTTAGTCAGCAAAGTAACGTCTCTGCTTTTGAATATGCTATCTAGGTTGGTCACAACTTTTCTTCCAAGGACTAAGCATCTTCTAATTTCATGGCTGCAGTCACCATCTGCAGTGATTTTTGAGCTGCCCCCAAAAGAGTCTGACACTCTTTTCACTGTTTCGCCATCTATTTCCCGTGAAGTGATGGGACCAGATGTCATGATCTTCATTTTCTGAATGTTGAGCTTTAAGCCAACTTTTTCACTCTCCACTTTCACTTTCATCAAGATGCTTTTTAGTTCCTCTTCACTTTCTGCCATAAGGGTGGTGTCATCTGCATATCTGAGGTTATTGATATTTCTCCTGGCAATCTTGATTCCAGCCTGTGCTTCCTCCAGCTCAGAGGTTCTCATGATGTACTCTGCATAGAAGTTAAATAAACAGGGTGACGATATACAGCCTTGACATACTCCTTTTCCTATTTGGAACCAGTCTGTTGTTCCATGTCCAGTTTTAACTGTTGCTTTCTGACCTGCATATAGGTTTCTCAAGAAGCAGGTCAGGTGGTCTGGTATTCCCATCTCTTTCAGAATTCTCCACAGTTTATTGTGATCCACACAGTCAAAGGCTTTGGCATAGTCAATAAAGCAGAAATAGATGTTTTCTGGAACTCTCTTGCTTTTTCCATGATCCAGCAGAGGTTGGCAATTTGATCTCTGGTTCCTCTGCCTTTTCTAAAACCAGCTGGCACATCAGGGAGTTCATGGTTCACATATTGCTGAAGCCTGGCTTGAAGAATTTTGAACATTACTTTACTAGCATGTGAGATGAGTGCAATTGTGTGGTAGTTTGAACATTCTTTGGCATTGTCTTTCTTTGGGATTAGAATGAAAACTGACCTTTTCCAGTCCTGTGGCCACTGCTGAGTTTTCCAAATTTGCTGGCTTATTGAGTGCAACACTTTCACAGCATCATCTTTCAGGATTTGAAATAGCTGTGCTGGAATTCCATCACTTCCACTAGCTTTGTTTGTAGTGATGCTTTCTAAGGCCCACTTGCCTTCACATTCTAGGATGTCTGGCTCTAGACGAGTGATCATACCATCTTGATTATCTGGGTGGTGAAGATCTTTTTGTACAGTTCTGTGTATTCTGGCCACCTCTTCTTAATATCTTCTGCTTCTATTAGGTCCATACCATTTCTGTCCTTTATCGAGCCCATCTTTGCAAGACCATCCCCATGGAAAAGAAATGCAAAAAGCAAAATGGCTGTCTGGGGAGGCCCTACAAATAGCTGTGAAAAGAAGAGAGGCAAAAGCAAAGGAGAAAAGGAAAGATATAAGTATCTGAATGCAGAGTTCCAAAGAATAGCAAGAAAAGATAAAAAAGCCTTCTTCATTGATCAATGCAAAGAAATAGAGGAAAGACTATTGGGAAAGACTAGAGATCTCTTCAAAATTCAGAGTTACTCTCCTTTAATCTGTTGCTGCTGCTAAATCACTTCTGTCATGTCTGACTCTGTGCAACCCCATAGACAGCCACCCACCAGGCTCCGCCATCTCTGGGATTCTCCAGGCAAGAACACTGGAGTGGGCTGCCATTTCCTTCTCCAATGCGTGAAAGTGAAAAGTGAAAGTGAAGTCGCTCAGTCATGTCTGACTCCTCGAGACCCCCTGGACTGCAGCCCACAGGGCTACTTCCTCCATGGATTTTCCAGGCAAGAGTACTGGAGTGGGGTGCCATTGCCTTCTTTGCTCTTTTAATCTACTCCACTGTGTATGCGGGTATCACCCAGCCCTCCTTTCATTGTCCTGTGGGATTTGTGTCTGGCAGGACCAATGCAAATGTTATCCTCTGACTTTTCTTGTTGCTCTGAATAATAAAGCCCTTCATCGCTGACCCAGGAGTTTGATGTCTTTTACCAGCTCCTGTAAAACAGAGGGATGCTTCCCTGGTGGCTCAGTAGGTAAAGAATCTGCCTGCAATGTAGGAGATGTTAAAGAGACATGAATTTAATCCCTGGGTCAGAAAGATCCCCTGGGGAAAAAAGATGGCAACCCACTCCAGTATTCTTGCCTGGGAAATCCCATGGACAGAGGAACCTGGCAGGCTACAGTCCATGGGCTCCAACAAGTGGATATGGCTTAACGACTAAAATACCATGCATAAAACAAAGGCAGGCTAATTTGTTAACATGCAAGTAGGGAAAATTTCAGATCTTTTCAGTTTTTGATATCAAAAGTCATATCTCATAGGAGGATCTTTGTTTCTACAAAACCAGGGGGTGAGGGGTGGGGGGTGGGTGGGGAATAAGCAAAGATAAATAAACTTGCTAAAAAAATCATCTAACAGCTTTTAAAAATACAAATATTAAAAAGAATATTTCAGATTTGGGGTTCAATTTTTTTTTTCATACCTCATTAACTTTGCCTGGAGAATTCTAGGGATGAGGGAGCCTGGTGGGCTGCCATCTCTGGGGTCGCACAGAGTCGGACACAACTGAAGTGACTTAGCAGCAGCAGCATTAATTTTATCTTTTGGTGTTGGTTTAGTCCCTAAGTCCTGTCTGATTCTTGTGACTGCATGGACTGTAGCCCACCAGGCTCCCCTGTCCATGGTATCTCCCAGGCAAGAATATTGGAGTGGGTTGCCATTTCCTTCTAGGCCTAGGGATCAAGGGATTGAACCTGCCTCTCCTGCAATGCAGAAAGATTTTTACTGACAGAGCCACCAGAGAAGCTTATTTTATCTTTAATCTTTATTAAATCCTTACTTATATATTCTTAATCACAATGTATAATTTATTGACTCATTGAACAACGAAATTCTTATGCTCTATTAGGCTTTGAGTTTAAAATTATGAGCAAAAATATACATTATCTCTACTCCATTGGAATTTTTCTTTATTGTTTTTTTCCTAACTCCTTAAGTTGAATGCTTTAGATATTTTAAAACTGCTGCTGCTGCTAAGTCACTTCAGTCGTGTCTGACTCTGTGTGACCCCAAAGACGGCAGCCCACCAGGCTCCCTTGTCCCTGTGATTCTCCAGGAAAGAACACTGGAGTAGGTTGCCATTTCCTTCTCCAGTGCATGAAAGTGAAGTCGCTCCGTCATGCCCAACTCTTAGTGATCCCATGGACTGCAGCCCACCAGGCTCCCCCGTCCATGGGATTTTCCAGGCAAGAGTACTAGAGTGGGGTGCCATTGCCTTCTCCGATTTTAAAACTAATTATGACTTTAGTTACATTGCACATTTATTTGAAGTATCCTTATTTTCATAAATTTCTTAGTTACTTGTCTTCTGTAATTTTATTTCTTCTTCTAAGCAACATTTTTAGAAAACTGTTTTTGTGATTCTCCTTTTATTTCTTAAATGTGAAAGATATTTGCACAAACTGCTTGCCATGCTAAATGTAAAGGAGTAGGGAACAGAGTCTCTGAAATAACTGAAAACTTTTTTGAGTTAGAGTAAAAATGAATTTTTTCAAAGCAGTACACATCAAAATATACAATATTTCAAGAATGGATTTTTTTTTACCTTTTCCTTGCCCTAGAGTGGTAGAATTTCTTGTTTCTATTCTCCCAGCATACTTCTGATTTTAAATTCATATAGACTTTATACTGGGACATTTAGCAACATAAACAAAAAGTCAACATTTTCACATTGTTTAACCAAGGAATTCTAATTCTAATACTATAAAGAAATAATTGTACATGTTGGCAAATATATGTGTGTGTGTGTGTGTGTGTGTGTGTGTGTGTGTGATATTCAGGATAATGGCCACTATTATTTGTGAAAAATCAGGCAGAACCCTAAAAATGCCCATTAACAGATATTGAGTAAAAATGAATAAATATACATACTGAAATTCTATGTATCATTGAGAATGAAGATAAACATGTATTAACAGGGAATGGCACAGTCTTCATGGTAGAGGATTGTTAGTAGTAGATAGTGAAAGGAGATTTAGTTCCAATATCCAATTAAAAATATATATATATTTTTTGTAGTTATGTATATATATGAAGTATGATGTCTTTACACCAAAATGGTATTAGTTATTTTTCTGAGTGTTTAGAAAATAGGTGATTTTTCCTCTTAGTTTATTTTCTACCTTTTTCTAAATATATATATATACCTCCCATTGGCTATATATATATACAAGTATATATCTCCCAGGTGGCACTAATGGTAAAAACCCACCTGCCAGTGCAGGAGATATAAGAGACATGGGTTTGATCCCTGGGTTGGGAAGATCCTCTGGAGGAGGAAATGGCAACGTACTCCAGCATTCTTATCTGGAAAATCCCATGGGCAGAGGAGCCTGGCTGGCTACAGTCCATAGGGTTACAAAGAATCAGACACAAATGAAGCAACTTTGCATACACATGCACATATATATTATCAGTTCAGTTCAGCCATTCAGTCATGTCCAACTCTTTGCGACCCCCTGAACTGCAGCACTCCAGGCTTCCCTAACCATCACCAACTCCCAGAGATTGCTCAAATACATATCCATCAAGTCAGTGATGCCATCCAACCATATCATCCTCTGCCATCCCATTATCTTACTGCCTTCAATCTTTCCCAGCCTCAGGGTCTTTTCAAAGTTTTCAATGAGTCAGTTTGCATCAGGTGGCCAACGTATTGGAGTTTCAGCTTCAGCATCAGTCCTTCCAATGAATATTCAGGACTGGTTTCCTTTAGGATGGACTGGTTGGATCTCCTTGCAGTCCAAGGGACTCTCAAGAGTCTTCTCCAACACCACATTCAAATGCATCAGTTCTTCAGTGCTCAGCTTTCTTTACAGTCCAACTCTCACATCCATACACTACTATTGAAAACCATAGATGATACTAATCATGGTGTAAAACATAATTTCTGTGGCCTGTTCTACTCCAGAATTGATAACGAAAAAGGTCAGAACACAGTAAAGACATTTCTTTATAAGATAACTCAAAGAAGCCAAAAGATATTGCCAGAGTGTACTACAATCTTAAGTCCCAATCATGTATGTTGTTTTGCTGACCACAGGAAGCCTAAGGAAACCCTACAAATGTCTGGCTAAAACCCTAAAGATGTCTGGCCCTAGGTGGGTAATGACACCATCATGGTTATCTGGGTCACTAAGACCACTTTTGTATAGTTCTTCTGTGTATTCTTGCTACTTCTTAATATCTTCTGCTTCTGTTAGGTCCATATCATTTCTGTCCTTTATCGAGCCCATCTTTGCATGAAATGTTCCCTTGGTATCTCTAATTTTCTTGAAGTGTTCTCTAGTCTTTCCCATTCTGTAGCTTTCCTCTATGTCTTTATACTGATGACTGAAGAAGGCTTTCTTATCTCTCCTTGCTATTCTTTGGACATTCAAATGGGTATATCTTTCCTTTTCTCCTTTCCCTTTCACTTCTCTTCTTTTCTCAGCTATTTGTAAGGTCTCCTCAGACCACCATTTTGCCTTTTTACATTTATTTTCCTTGGGGATGATCTTGATCACTGCCTCCTGTGCAATGTCACGAACCTCTGTCCATAGTTCTTCAGGCACTCTATCAGATCTAATCCCTTGAATCTGTTTGTCACTTCCACTGTATAATCGTAAGGGATTTGATTTAGCTCATACCTGAATGGTCTGTTATATATATTTATATATTATTTGTATGATATAAGCAACATTAACAACAAAATTCCTCTGTATGGTGCTGTGTTTTCAGTATATGTAGGACGTTCCCAGCTGTTGCACATGAGGAGGTAGTTGAAATAGAGTGTACTGATTAGTGAAAGTCACTCAGTGGTGTCCAGCTCTTTGCAACCTCATGGACTGTATAGTCCCTGGAATTTTCCAGGCCAGAATACTGGAGTGGGTAGCCTATCCCTTCTCCAGCAGATCTTCCTGACCCAGGAATCAAATAGGGGTCTCCTGCATTGCAGGCAGATTCTTTACCAACTGAGCGATGAGGGAAGCCTGTAGATGCCTCACTAGATGAAGATTTTATTCTAAAAACAACAACACTTTGTCCAAGCAACCTACACGATCACAAACAAGATTTTTCTTGTGTTAAGCAAGACCTACTCCCTGTGTTAAGCAATCTAAAATTCTTTGAAGATGCTAAAGCAATTGTATTAGAGAATACTTTACTTCTAACTTAGTTAATACTAGATTTTAAGAATGGAGGTGGTAGGAGTTGGGTCATGGCATTTCTCAGTACCAAGCTTGAGGAGAAGAGTTGCATAATTTGGGAAATAGAATCTAATTCTTCTCTGCTTTCTTTTATATGAGTTGATTTTAAAAATACAGTAATCTGAAAAGGGTTCCATTACTAAGTGAATGCTGCTGGTCTAGGATATTCAGTGTCAAAACAGCATGGGTGTTGTTCTCCCTGAAAGGTAGATTTCCTGTTTTCAGAAAATTTAAGTATGATTCTCAAGCCTCCTTTGTAGATGAGAGCACCTAATTGTCTAAGCTTTTACCTTGTGCTTTCATCTTTCTGAAGCATCATTTCCTAGGATATTGGTCTTGATTCCTCCTGAGTCAAATTCCACTGTCACCAACCCGTATATCAGAGGCATTATAAACTTCCACATGAATTCAGGATTCTCTACATACTTCCTTCATGGGATCACTCTCATTTTCTCCACAGACTTTGGATACTGGCAAACTGCCTGTGATGTTTTTCAATTACATGTCCTTTGCCACCCATTCATAAACTAGTTTCTGTGTTACAATTAATCACAGATTATTATCAATAAGATCTCCCTCAATATCATTAGCATCACACAATCTTTTATTGGCTTAGAGATTATTCTTGGCTGCTGAGAATAAAAACAAACAAACAAACAAACAAACGAAAAGAAACAAAACAACAATGGCAACAAAACCCCATAATCTCTTTTCACTCTGTTTCTCCTTCATAGAATACAGTAGTTGAATTAATTTTACAACATAATTTCAGAAACAAAAGTTATATAATGCATTTCTTTTGATGCTGACACCAGTGATCAACCAAATATGACAATAGAATATGTAATAGCAATTATCTTTCTTAAAGTCAAAAATGTAAAAAAAAAAATTTCTGAAACAGAAACTAGAGGCTTCCCACAGGCTTAAGTTTTCACCAATAAAATAATTTTTCCAAGCAGTCCTGTGGAATCTCTTTCCTTAGTTCTGGTAGACAGATGGCTCCCTTTGTCAAAGAAAAACCAGAGTCAGATAGTAGTTAAGATGATGATAAAAAAAAACAAAGATTTCACTCCAGAATCATTGCAATAGGAGAAAAGAAACCTCAGTATAGCACTAGGCTCAATTCTGAATTCAAGAAAAAGTGGGAATTTCCAGCCAAAGAGAAGATGGAAGGAAGGTAGTGGGGACTAAAGTTTGGTGAAGGAGTGAATCCTTGTCAGCCTCTCCTCTTGTTCATGGAAAGAAGAATGTCTCTTCTAACTTGAGACCATTTCTCATTGGTTGAATTTTATCCATTAAAGATCAACTGAAGCATTTGCTGGAATTTGTTAGCAGAGGATATTTGCTGGGTGATATTACCAGTCAAGCATTTAATGAAGGCATTTTCTATAAAAATAGAAGAAGAGCAAACATTAATCATTGGAAAGCCAGTTTCTGAGTCCAGAGCACAGTCAGTTGAGATTTCTAAATGCTGGACTCAGAGACAGCAGTGGCCAGCCAGTGGATCTCCTGGTTTACAGTATGAATGTCTTTGGCGATGGCATGGGTTGTTTCACTAAACTTTCTGAGTTGCCCACATAGTAGCAGGCCTGGAGGTTGTTCATATATGATCTGTTGTGATTAATTTGAAGTTGATATCAAGTCCTCCAGCTTCAGCCTCCAGGTTTCACAGGAAAGGGCAGGAAAAAGGGCAATTTTTGTTCTCAGTACTGCCAAGTAATTACAGTAGATGAAGAAATGGAAACTTTAATTTGGAAAGTTGTCACCAGATAGCAGAGAAAACTAGGAGAATTGAGAACCCACAGATGAAGGAAGGAGATGATCCAAAATTTTGAGTGGAAACACTGAGCATGTGTGTGGGATTTTTGAACTTTAGAATTTGACTAGGTGAATGAATCACAGGTATTAGAGCCTGTATTCCTTTTCTTTTGAGCTGGTCACCTTCCCCAGAATGTTCTCTTCATCTCCTACCTGGTGGGTAAAGTTCTAGCTATAAGAATTCTGGGAGTTCAGCAGAAAAAGAAAGCTGGGGACTTTAACCCAGCCTGAAGATGCAGCTAGCCACTGCATCTCCTACTGTCTATGTGATACCAACATTTTCATTCAGCGCACTTGATGCTCATTCCGAAGATCCTCAGTTACCTTTTCCAGGAAATGAGTCCTTTGTCTTCTATCCAGTGGGATAGCAGGGAAGAGGGACTAGAGTTCCAGCTACTTTGCAGTTTCCCCAGTTTTCTTCATTTTAGCTTCTCTCGCTTCACTTTTATTTCTAGAGGCATGTGGTGTTACCTACTCCTGACTCTTTTGATAATTCTCTGCTTAAATCAGGAGGCTTCTCAGGCCTCAGAACACCGCTTCCTTAGGATTCTTCTTTTCAGGTATGCTCAGCCTGTCCATCTGTTTTCCAGCTTGCAAATTTCGTTGCTGTTGGCTTTGTAAATGTCACGAATTGCTGAGGCTGTAAGTCTTACTTCCTTTATCCTAGTTAAACTGCTTAAGATCTGCATATTTCCCTGAGATCCTTTATTGGTCATCTGAGAATATACTCCTAGAAGTATATCCCTGAGCTACCCAATTTGTATGCAGCACACCATGGACTGCCACAAAAGAGTTCTGGGTGTGCCGTGAAATATAGATCACTGAAGTCCTTTCTCCCTGAGTTTCTCAGACAATGGTCCAGGCAGAGCAAACAGGCCAGAAAGTGTGCCCAAGTTCCCTGTGAAGAGTGAACACATAAAACCTCTAGTAGGTACTGCTCTATAATAAGAATGCAAATCCTCTACCACTGGGACATCTATATCAGCAGCCACTCTGGATGTGCAGTCCACTGAGCTGCTGCGTGTTGTATGTTCCAGGCACACAAAAGAGCATGGTATATAGGCCAAGGTCAGGGCTAGTATCTTAAACTGTCTTTACCTGCATTATGTTCCTCTTGCAATCCAAGTGCAATTTTAGAGTCATCTAAGCTAGCATCTGGCTTACAGTCCTAGCAATGTATTTGTATTCTACATTTGAAATATTTACCTTATTTTGAAATTATTGATTCAAAAAAATTTTAATGAATTTGAAATCTATTGCAGTTATTATAAGAAATTTTATCATTAAAGTATTAATGAAGGAAATAATCTATTTAATAGCTTTAAACATAATTTCAATAGTTTTGAATTTTTAAACAGTTTTAAAGTATATTTAAATGGTATCTCATATATCTGTATGAACAAAGGTTTTCCTTGATGGTGACTATCAGTAATTTGAAAAGATCATCATTAAAAGGTCTTGATAAGGAGTTGTAGAGAGTTCTTCCAAGCATAAAGAAAAAAAAATTTTAAGTATTTTTTTAAGCAGACATGAGCCCAAGTTTCTAAGTTTTCAGTGAATGTTATTTGCATGTTTCATATTTCTTCAGTATCAAAATTTACCCCCAAATTTTGTACTTATTTCCTTTCATATAAAAAATTTACTTAAGAAATAATTGTAAGTGGAAAGTAACCTTAAAATTGCATAAAATTTAAATTTTTAAATAAAAAATAAATGTTTTTAAAATGAGAGTGAAACGACTCAATAAAAATCGGGCAGAAGACCTAAACAGACATTTCTCCAGAAACATACAGATGACCAATAAACGTGAAAAACTGCTCATTGTCATTATTAGAGAAATACAAGTCAAAACAACAAAGAGGTATCATCTCACACCAGTCAGAATGGCCATGATCAAAAAATCTACAAACAATAATGGTGGCGAGGACGTGGAGAAAAGGGAACACTCTTGCACTGGTGGTGGGGATGTAAATTGATACAGCCACTATGGAGAACAGTATGGAAGTTCCTTAAAAAGCTAAGATTAAAACTAGCATACGATGTAGCAATTCCACTCCCAGGCATATACCCTGAAAAAACCATAACTGAAAAAAGATATGTGTACTCCAAAGTTCATTGCAGCACTATTTACAATAGCCAGGAAACCAAAGCAATCTAGATGTCCATCACAGATGAACGGATAATGAAGATGTAGTACAAATATACAACAAAATACTACTCAACCATGAAAAGGAATGAATTTGAGTCAGTTCTAGTGAAGTGAATAAACCTAGAGCCTCTTATACCAAGTGAAGTAAGTTCAGAAAGAGAAAAAAATATTGTGTATTAATGTGTATATATGGAATCTAGAAAAAAATGGTACTGATCAATCTATTTGCAGGGCAGGCATAGAGACACAGACATAGAGAACAAACTTGTGGACACGGTGGGGGAAGAAGAGTGTGGGACGAGTTGAAAGAGTACCGTCAAAACATATATATTACCTTATGTACAGTAGATCACAGGAGGTTGCTGCATAACACAGGGAGCTCAAGCTAGTGCTCTGTGATAGCCTAGAGGGGTGGAATGGGTGGGAGTGAGGTTAAGAGGTAAGGGGACATCGTATACTTATGGCTGATTCACACTGTTCTATGATAGAAACCAATTCAACACTGAAAAGCAATAATCCTCCAATTAAAAATCAATTTTACTTAAGTGAAAAGACAACCCACATAATGAGAAAAAAATCTGCCAATCATGTCCCTCAAAAGGAGTTTTTGCCCAAAATATATAAAGAAATCTTGTAACTCAATAATAAAAATATAGAGAGAATCCAATTTTTAAAATGGGTAGAGAATCTAAATAGATATTTCTCCAAAGAAGATATACAAATAGCCAATTAGTACATGAAGAGAAAAAGTCTGTACTTAATTTTCACCAAGCTTCTTAAGTATATCTTTCAGTATATCTGTGTTAGAGTGGATCCCTGGAAATGCATTATAAGATGGAGAATTTCAGGCAGAATGTTTACCAGGAAAGGCCTTCAGGAGACACACCTGTAAGGAATAAAGGGTGCAGGCACCAAGAGGCAGGAGCTGAGGCCAAGGCCTCAGCTGATCGCACTTGGAGATCTGGAGTTGTGATGGCCTTTCAGAGTTGTCTCTACTTGATGTGAAGGGCTGGGCCCGTGTGTTCTCTCATCAGTCATTCATTACACCTGCTCCGAGGGTATATAACACTGAGTGAGAAACACTATGAGGTGGTGGAATTTGGCTTGTCTACCAGCTTGGAGAGGGGTAAGTCAGCCCTGGGCAGGGAGCTGCAGAATTTGCCACACTGTGAGTTATCACAGATACTGACTTAATTTCTTTAACTTCCTTGGGATTCTTCTGGGCGACATTCATTTGGGTTGTTTACAGTCAGCCTACTTTTCTGGGTTATTTACACTGGGCCTACTCTGTACCTCCTGAGATTTTATTAACATTGTGGATGTTGGTAGTATATATTTTTATAGCACTTACTACTATCTAATATTATAAATTAATTTACGTGCAGTCACATCTTTGTGGGCTTCCCAGGTAGCAGAGTGATAAAGAATTCACCTGCTAATGCAGGAGACACAAGAGACATGGGTTTGATCCCTGGGTTAGGAAGTTCCCCTAGAATAGGAAATTGCAACCCGCTGCAGTATTCTCACCTGGATAATCCTATGGACAGAGGAGGCTACAGTCCATGGGGTTGCAAAGAGTCAGACACGATTGAACACGCCTGCACATCTTCATTGCTACCATAAAACCTGAGAGGATGAGAGCTTCATTAATTATTGTATCACCAGCACCTAAAACACTGACTGGAATATAAGCAGGCACTCGGTAAACATTTACTAAATTAGTGATAAAAGTAAATGAATGAGCAAAAGGGTTCCTGAATCCAATCTGTGAATCCAATTCCAATCTGTGTGTTTGGAGCCTTCCACACCAACAAGCAATTTTCAGACGGCAGCAGGGTGCTGGAGAACTCAGTTTCGACACTGTACTAAGAGATGGAGTCAGACTCCACAGCTAGATGCCTCAGTCCCACAAAACCACTCTTCACTTCAGATGCCGGTTGCAAGCCCAGGTTTTACCTGTGCTTCTGAGGTACTGGCTGTAGGTCAGTAGTCTCCTTGACCCTCTCCTCGGGTTCAATTAATTTGCTAGAATGGCTCACTCAGGAACTTAAGAAAATCTGTTTACTCATACAGTAACCAATTTATTATAAATTATACAAATCAACAACCAGATAAAGAGATACATAGGTCCCAAACAAAGAATCGTGCATCCTTGTGGAAGTTGGAGCTCAGCACAGTGGCATGTGGAAGTGTTCTGGCTCCCCAATGTGGAAACTCTCTGAAAAGGGCCAAAGAGCTGTCCTTTCGGTTTTTATAGAGGCTACATTATATAGTCGCATGCATGTGTGTGCTCAGTCATGTCCAACTCTTTGCAACCCATGAATTGTAGCCTGCCAGGCTCCTCTGTCCATGGAATTTTCCAGACAAGAATACTGGAATGGATTGATATTTCATACTCCAACATTATATAGTTATGACTGACTAACTCATTGATTGAACCTCAAGCCTTGTTCTCCCCTCCTGGAAAATCAGGTGATGGGACTGAAAGTTCCAATCCTGTACTCACATGGTTGGTTCTCCTGGCAACCGGCACCCCCTGGAGTGGCATCCAAAAGTCACCTTCATTAACATAAACCCAATTGTGATGGGAGAAAACCCAAGGGTTTTGGGAGCTGTGTGGCAGGAACCATGAATGAAGACCAAATATATCTGAGAAATGTATTTTGGTCATCTGATGAGGATCACAACTGATGAATTCATTAACTTCTCTTTCTTCCCCTCCCTGCCCCCTTTACTTCTTTCTTATTTTCTGCTTCTTAGTATCTCCTTTTGCTATGAAATGTATTTGAGAGGCAATGTCATAAGGTCAATCAATCCTGGTAACTCCTGTGGACATTAAAGGAGTTTACACATTCTTGAAATATCACCTGATGGGATGTCCTAAGAATTTACTGTTTACATTTTAAGGAACATCATTTTCTTCATTTCAATCTTTTTTAAGTGATTTTTTTCTATTACAGTTTATGTGTAAGAACAGAATTGTCAGTTCTACAGAAAATGAAGTCCCATATCCAAACATTTTTCAACAAATTGCTAATGTCTTTGAGTATATTTAGAACTTAGGCACATAGAGTCAATAATATTTTCCATCTCTTATCTTTTTCAGGAGGTTGTCTTACTCTGATAATTCTCTAACTCTTAGTAGAGTTATAAATTTCCCTTCCGGGTGTTGATAACTTATCTGAAAAAGTTATGGTGCATTTTATACCTTCTGTGTGGATTTCTGCTATTAATCTGTTCAGAAATTACTTCAACTACTTCTCTATCACTGAAGACAAATGGTCACAGCACTGTTTTTTGTTTTGTTTCTTCAGGTTTTTAATCAGGCCATAAGTTTTAAAAATAAGTTCCAATTTTTCCATTTCTCTCCCGTAATTATCTGATTGGTTATTAACTTAGGATCTCTTTTTTCTACAGTCCATAATGCATGTTTCACCTCAAATGTTATGGAACTTGTGATACGTCTTGGAGACAAATTTAATGATATAGCTTACACTTTCCCAATACAGAAAACAAATTTCTTTAGATTGAAGATATTTCTGTTGGCAAATGAGTTTCTTTGTTTTCTGAACTTGTCTCTGTCTTGATGTTCTTGGGTGTATGTCCAAAATGACCGCTTCCCTATACTTTGTCTCTCTTACACACAGTTGGTGATCTTTCATATATACACCTTTTTGTTCCTCTTATTTTTAGGGCTGGCCTTTGTTTCAAACAACTGTAATCAGTTACATTTCCAGTTTCAAACAGCTTAATTCAAACAAAGTTCTAGAGACAAGCACCATTTACAAGAAGTGGTATCTTTATAAGATTAAATGTTTCAGTGTTGATCTTTCTATGAATATATTAAATTCCTTAGAAAGGATCAGTTAGAGTTGTCCCTGTCCTGATTGTTTAGATCTGCCTTTTCTTGTCTGTGAACTGTTTTTATATCCCACAACAGTGATTTGCTGATGCCCTAGTATTAGGAGTTTCTATTTGCTTAAAAATTTCTCATTAATTGTAATGCATAGTTATTAACATTTATTAGTACTGTGTTTCAAGTTTGTAAAGCATTTCCTTATGTCCTTTGATCTTTTTTATATTCCTTACAAAATATTTTTTGAATGAGGAAACTAAAATCAGATTGGCTCAGGAACTGTTCATCAAACCACCAGTACATAGAGAAATCTGGTTTCAAATCTTAGTTTATCTGTGATACTTCACTGCCTCATAAATATGACATTTAAAAAAATATCAATTTCTTTCTTCCATTAAAGACCCCAAATCATAATTCCATTGGTCTCTTAATTCCTATGAAAGCATGCAATGCCATAACTGCCAGAGATATGAGTCTTGCTTGTAACTTTGTTCAGTGCAAATCTTCTATACCATGTTAGTGTTAGCAAATTTCCCAAGGTAAAGAAATTTCTTGCTCTTGGGGCTAAAGATATTCGAATTAGTAATATATCTGAACTTACTAGTTAAACATTTCATGTCTTTCCAATATATTAATTCTTTATTGCTACTGCTCTTGCTTTAAAAATTCTGTATTCAACTGTCCATTTTTCAAGTTGCATGAACTCAGAACAACTTTTGCAATGTCTTTCTGAACTCCTGCCCAATGTTAACTCTTACTCATCTAAGGTGCTTTGTACAAACAGTTCTCTAATTTCTGAGTTCAATATGTACTATTTCTGGCAACATAATGACTTTTTATAAGTTTGAGATAAATGTTAAAAATAAGGCAGAACAAATAAAGTAAATAGAAATGAGACAGGTAAAAACATTTTGATTGGGGGTGAGGATTTATTGAGCTTATCTGGAAAAATTAAATGAGACTTCTGAATCATGTTAAGGAGGGAATTATGCTATTGGATTATAAACTTTATTTTGAAGATGCAATAGGTAATATAGTGTGGTAGTATCTTAAGACATGAGAGACAGATACTAGAGAAACCCTAGGATAAATACTAGAATCTCAACATAGGGTTTAAAATGTCACAGATCCATAAGAAAAGGATGTATTATGCTTAACATTGTGTTGGAAAAATTATTTTGAAAATAAAAGCCAAATATCAGTTGGCATTACATCTAAAACATATTGAAATGATGAAAAGTTTACAGGTAGCATCTAAAACTATAAAATATATGCAGATTTTTCAATGTGGAAGATAAGAACCTTCTAAAAATGAAATCATTATAATATGTATGAAGACAAAATAGATTTGCCTGTTACATAAAATTTAAACCTTTAATTTATCAAATATTAACATTTTCCATTCTATTAAAATGCTTAATTCCTTTTATATCTAAATCATTAATATAAATCAGTAAGCAAAAGGGCCAAACTCAAGACTAATTATTTTGTCATATAATTAATAGACATATAAAAATCCAACTCATTATAATCAGAGAAATACAAATAAAAGCTTCACAGTTCAGTTTCTCAGTTGTGTCCAACTCTTTGCAACCCCAAGGATTGCAGCATGCCAGGCCTCCCTGTCTATCACCAACTCCCGGAGTTTGCTCAAACTCCATGCCATCTACCCATCTCATCCTCTCTCGTCGTCTTCTCCCTGCCTTCAGTCTTTCCCAAATAAGTCAGCTCTTCACATCAGGTGGCCAAAGTATTGGAGTTTCAGCTTCAACATCAGTCCTTCCAACAGTATTCAGGATTGATTTCTCTTAGGATGGAATGATTGGATCTCCCTGCAGTCCAAGGGACTCTCAAGAGTCTTTTCCAACACCACAGTTCAAAAGCATCAATTCTTCAGCACTCAGCTTTCTTGACAGTTCAACTCTCACATCTGTACATGATTACTGGAAAAGCCATAGCCTTGACTAGACAAACCTTTGTTGGCAAAGTAATGTCTCTGCTTTTCAATCTGCTCTCTAGGTTGGTCATAACTTTTCTTAAAAGGAGCAAGCGTCTTTTCATTTTGTGGCTGCAGTCGTTATATACAATGATTTTGGAGCCAAAAAAAAAAAAAGTCTGTCATCGTTTCCACTGTTTCCCATCTATTTGCCATGAAGTGCTGGGACTGGATGCCAAGATCTTAGTTTTCTGAATGTTGAGCTTTAAGCCAACTTTTCCACTTTTCCTCTTTCACTTTCATCAAGAGTCTCTTTAGTTCTTCTTTGCCTTCTGCCATAAGGGTGGTGTCATCTGCATATCTGAGGTTATTGATATTTCTCCCAGCAATCTTGATTCCAGATTGTGCATCATCCAGCCCAGTGTTTCTCATGGTGTACTCTGCATATAAGTTAAATATGCAAGGCGACAATATACAGCCTCGACGTACTCATTTCCTTATTCGGAAACAGTCTGTGGTTCCATGTCTGGTTCAAACAATTGCTTCTTGACCTGCATACAAATTTCTCAGGACGCAGGTAGGAGGTGTGGTATTCCCTTCTCTTTCATAATTTTCCACAGTTTGCTGTCATCCACACAGTCAAAGGCTTTGGCATAGTCAATAAAGCAGAAGTAGATATTTTTCTGGAACTCTCTTGCTTTTTCAGTGATCCAATGGATACTGGCAATTTGCTGTCTGGTTCCTCTGCTTTTTCTAAAACCAGCTGGAACATCTGGAATTTTACAGTTCACATACTATTGAAGCCTGGCTTGGAGAATTTTGAGCATTACTATACTAGTGTGTAAGATGAGTGCAATTGGAAAGTAGTTTGAGCATTTTTGGCATTGCCTTTCTTTGGGATTGGAATGAAAACTGACATTTTCCACTCCTGTGGCCACTGCTGAGTTTTCCAAATTTGCTGGCATATTGAGTGCAGCACTTTCACAGCATCATCTTTCAGGATTTGAAATAGCTCAACTGGAATTCCATCACTTCCACTAGCTTTGTACATAGTGATGCTTCCTAAGGCCCACTTGACTTCACATTCCAGGATGTCTGGCTCTAGGTGAGTGATCACACCATCATCATTATCTGGGTTATGAAGATACTTTTTGTATAGTTCTTCTGTGTATTCTTGCCACCTCTTCTAAATATATTCTGCTCCTGTTAGGTTGATAACATTTCTGTCCTTTATTGAGCCCATCTTTGCACAAAATGTTCCCTTAGTATCTCTAATTTTTCTTGAAGAAATCTCTAGTCTTTCCCATTCTATTGTTTTCCTAGGTTTCTTTGTACTGATCACTCAGGAAGGCTTTCTTATCTCTCCTTGCTGCTCTTTGGACTTCTGCATTCAAATGCTCATATCTTTCCTTTTACCTTTTGCTTTTCACTTCTCTTCTTTTCACAACTATTTGTAATGACAACCCACTCCAGTACTCTTGCCTGGAAAATCCCATGGGCAGAGGAGCCTGGTAGGCTGCAGTCCATGGGGTCGCTAGAGTCGGACACGACTGAGCGACTTCACTTTCACTTTTCACTTTCATACGTTGGAGAAGGAAATGGCAACCCACACCAGTGTTCTTGCCTGGAGAATCCCAGGGATGGTGGAGCCTGGTGGGCTGCCATCTGTGGGGTTGCACAGAGTCGGACATGACTAAGCGACTTAGCAGCAGCAGCAGCAGCACAGCCTCAGACAGCCATTTTGCTTTTTTGCATTTATTTTTCTTGGGGATGGTCTTGATCCCTGTCTCTTGTACAATATCACAAACCTCTGTCCGTGGTTTATCAGGTGCTCTATCAGATCTAATCCCTTAAATCTATTTGTCACTTCCACTGTATGATCATAAGGGATTTGATTTAGGTCATACCTGAATGGTCTAGTGGTTTTCCCTACTTTCTTCAATTTAATCTGAACTTGGCAATAAGGAGTTCATGATCTGAGCCACAGTCTTGTTTTTGCTGACTGTATAAAGCTTCTCCATCTTTGGCTGCAAAGAATATAATCAATCTGATTTTGGTATTGACCATCTGGTGATGTCCATGAGTAGAGTCTTCTCTTGTGTTGTTGGAAGAGGGTGTTTGCTATGACCAGTGCATTTTCTTGCCAAAACTCTATTAGCCTTTTCCCTGCTTCATTCTGTATGCCAAAGCCCAATTTGCCTATTACTCCAGGTGTTTCTTCACTTCCCACTTTTGCATTCCAGTTCCCTATAATGAAAACGATATCTTTTTGGTGTTACTTCTAGAAGGTCTTGTGGCCTTTGTAGAATCGTTCAACTTCAGCTTCTTCAGCCTTACTGGTCAGGGCATAGACTTGGATTACCATAATATTGAACAGTTTGCCTTGGAAACAGAGATCACTCTCATTTTTGAGACTGCATCCAGGTACTGCATTTCAGACTCTTTCTTTGACTATGAGGGCTATTCCATTTCTAAGGGATTCTGCCCACAGTAGTAGATATAGTTTTCACTTGAGTTAAATTCACCCATTCCAGTCTATTTTAGTTCACTGATTCCTAGAATGTTGACATTCACTCTTGCCATCTTCTGTTTGACCGCTTCCAATTTACCTTGATTCATGGACCTAACATTTCAGGTTCCTATGCAATATTGCTCTTTACAGCATCAGACTTTGCTTCCATCACCTGTCACATCCACAGCTGGGTGTTGTTTTTGCTTTGGATCTGTCTCTTCATTCTTTCTGGAGTTGCTTCTCCACTGATCTCAAGTAGCATATTGGGCACCTACTGACCTGGGGACTTCCTCTTTCAGTATCCTATCATTTTGCCTTTTCGTACTGTTCAAGGGGTTCTCAAGAATACTGAAGTGGTTTGCCATTCCCTTCTCCAGTGGACCACATTTTGTCAGAACTCTCCACTGTGACCACTCCATCTTGGCCCTACACAGCATGGCTCATAGTTTCATTGAGTTAGACAAGGCTGTGGTCCATGTGATCAGATTGTTTAGTTTTCCGTGTTTGTGTTTTTCAGTCTGTCTACCCTGTGATGGAGAAGAATAAAAGGCTTATGGAAGCTTCCTGATGGGAGAGACTGACTGAGGGAAAAACTGGGTCTTGTTCTGATGGGTGGGACCATTCTCAGTAAATCTTTAATCCAGTTTTCTGTTGAAGGGTGGGGCTGGGTTCCCTCCCTGCTATTTACCTGTAGGGCTGTAAGGAGATACCCCTTGCCCAAGGGCAAAGGAGAAGCCCCAGCAAGAAGGTAGGAGGGGCGCATTTGAGTTTAGACTCAAACCCCATTCCAGAGATGCTCAGAGGGCTCTAACAGACCTTGTGCACACCAGGACCCAGGGACCCCACAGAGACTGAGACAGAACTGTGTTTGAGCATCTCCTGTGGAGGTACGGGCCAGCAGTAAACTGCCACAGGGACAGGGGCTCTGGGCGCAGCAGACTTGCGTTGGCATAAGCTCTCTCATAGGACATCACCATTAACCCCACCATAGAGTTGCCAGAACTTAGCAGGACTGGGAAATACTCTTGGAGGGCACAAACAGAAGCTTATGTGCACCAGGACCCAGGTGAAAGAAGCAGTGACCCCACAAGAGACTGACCCAAACTTGCCCAAGAGTGTCCAGGAGTCTCCAGTGGAGGTGTGGGTCGGTGGCGGCCTGCTGCAGGGCTAGGGGCACTGAGTGCAGCAGTGCACGCATGGATCTTTTGAAGGAGGTCGCCATTATCATTACCTCCACCATATCTTGGCCCTAGGTAAAAGCTTGACAATTTCCTATAAGAGGCTATAAATTGGCACCAAGAAATATATAGTACTGACTATTTACCACTTCAACCAAAGTTGGCATCACAAGGTAGCAAGAGGCCCAAGAAGTGAGGATACAAGGGTTTGCCTGAGAGCAGAATATGCAGGAAAAAGTAAACACTATTGGTCCACTAGTTTGAGGGGGTAGAACAGGGGCAATTTCAAAACAATTAAATCACACTTAAGATAGAGTGCTCTAGCATTCAAAACACGAATATCAAGCTTTGGAGCATGTGTAGTGGGGTCTTAGTCTTTTCAGGCTGCTATAACACTACTGTAGACTGAGTGGCTTATAAATAATCAAAATTTATTTCTCATAGTTTGGGAGGCTGGGCTGTTCAAGATCAAGGTGCCAGCAGATTATGTATCTGGAGAGGTCCTCCTTCCTGGTTCACATACTACAGTCTTTTCTCCTTGTCCACACATGCTAAAAGGGGCAAGGGATCTCTCTGGGGTCTCTTCTTAACACTAATCCCATTTATGAAGGTTCCATCTTCAAGACCTCACTAATTCCCAAAGGCCCCACCTTCATATATCATTACATTGGGGGTTAGATTTTAATATATGAAATCTGAGGAACACAAACAGTCGATAGCAGGTGGTAACTGTTTATAGATATTATAAATATTATATGCCTATATGTAATATATATTTATATTTAATAGTCTGTACAGATATAAATGCAATAACTACTCTTTTAAGATTCATTGATGCCTATAAATGCCAGTATTTCACAAATGTATGCCAAGTTTAAAAATGCATAGCCTGGTCAGAATGCAGACATACTAAATATCTTTATATATTATTTAAATTGAAAAAGAATCATAGTTAAACTAATGCATGGCTTTCCTTTTCAATTTTAATATAAAGATTATGCCAGCTCATTAATTTTTCTTCCATAGCTTCAACGTTTTAGTTGAGCCACAGAAATACAAAGTGACTACTATGTATATATTTTTAAATAGAATATTTTTTCCAGGTTGTGTTTCTACCAGAATCTTTTGTTCCAAGTCATTGAATACATTTCATAAGAATGAGTCATTTCAAAATGAAATTTCTTGGGTTATAAGCATAATGTGCATGCGTTTGGAAAAAAATAAGAAAGAAAATTATTATTATTTTTTAAAGCCAGATGAGTAAGTTAGCATAGCCAAAGGGCAGCAACATCTGATGTGGTGACAAGCTTTGCATGCTTTATGTATTAATGCAGTTTCCATAGCAGCCACCATATCACATGATAGTTCAAAATAATTTATAATTGCCAAGAATCCTTAAAGGGAAACATATCCAACTCTGACATAATTTTAAAAATCAACTAAGTGTTTCTGAATCTAGATCCTGACTCAGGCCCCAAAATGAAACTTGATGGGTAACCGCAACCTCCAAGTGTCTACCTCTCTATCCATAAAAAAATAAAGATAAAAATATATGCCATGCCTGTCCCAAATAGGATCAATGATTAATAGTTACAAACATGCTTTGAACAGTGAAATCTGATGGACAAATACCAGGCACAGTCAATTTGCAGAATCATAGTCTTACAACCAGTAGAAACATTAGAGGTCACCTGGTCCCAGGCCTCACTTCACAAGTGTATTATAGGCACTAAACTTGTCTGCAAGGTCACATTAGATGAGTAGCACAGTCATCACTAGCGCTCGGTAGGTCATTTGTTTCCAGGTCCAGTGCTCTTGGCCTTTGCCCCTCTCTGTCTCTGTGGCCAGCTGCTGCTGTTTGAGATCCACCACCCTCGCCTCCCTGAGTCTCCACACTGATTACTATGGTGGAAAGTAATTACTCTAGTTTTCAGAGGGCACAGTCTGCTCCCATCTGGTCGTATAGAACTTCAATATGTATTGAGATCTTTTTGCACAGCTGAAATCTTCCTATTAATTCCACACTGAGTCCTTAGCATACTCTTATCCAAAGCTCTTTCAACTGTCTGAGTGTTTATGAATGACCTTTTGCTACAACAGGGATTTTTAATAGGACTTTGAAGATTCTAGTTAACTTTCAAGTGTCTAGGCATCATGTAAATCAGAAAGGGAAGACTCCATCTCCTGAAAGAGTTCTTGTCTGAGTTGTCAGTTGAAATGTAACATTCATAGCCGATTTTCATTGTGTGTGATATATTTTAGTTTGGAGGCAATTTCATGTACAGATCTAATTTAATACTTAAACTCTCTTTAATACTTAAACTCTCTTGGAGGAAGGTTACCCCCATTTTGCTGCTGGAAAAAACTGCTTTTCAGATAAATTAATTAACCTTTCTATTGTGACAGTGATACTGGAGCCAGGATTTGAACTTAGGTTTTTGTTTTGCTTTGTTTTTAATCAGATGCTTTTTCTATTTCTCAGCAGTGGGTGTTTTTGATCAGACTTGCTCACTGACTTGGTGTCAGGAGACTGTAGGGCCTAGAAAGAATGAAGCCTGACACAGCGACCAAATACTTACACAGGATCTGATATTTACTAACCCATCTGAACTTGAATTCTTAGTCCATATCTTCTGCCTTAGTTGCTAGCCTTGCTTTTTCAACTTGACCCATAGTCTCTCAATTCTTGGCTGTAACACTGATTATAACCATCTTAATTTGACCCATAAACAGTCTTCACCTACCCTGTCCAGACCTGATAGATAAAAACTGCTAAGGATGAATTGAAATGCTAATTGTGATTAACTAGTGCATCATCAAACATAAACTGCAGTGTCAGACTCAGCAGCTTGGTGTCCCTAGACTACTAATATAATCTATTCTAATGACTTCATTTACTTTATAAATTGCCTTTTCATTGTATGTCCATATCCACAAACTATCACTACCATCCTTCTCAATCTCCCCAATCTTCCTTTACAATATACCTCTTATTTATCAAGCACTTAACTATTAGAAATAGAAGTCTCTTCTATAGATCATTGAACCCAACCCCACCATTATACATAATTCTGAATTTTAAATATTACAGGAAATGTAAGGTCATCCAGATTATTGGTGGTAAAGTCCCTGACAATCAGCTATCAGTCTACTCTTTCTGAAGTGGAGGTGTTTGATTTATTCATTCCTGTTGTTAGCTTCTCCCCTTTCTACAAAGAATACATCAAGAATACCATGTTGAACAAAGTTCACAGGTAAATTTTACTAGTTAATGTGATGTCATCTTCCTGCCCAGATTGTAATCACTGAGAGAAATAGTAACAACTCTACCAATTTACAAGACAGGGATAGTTACTCATATAAGATTGCCATGTCTTGGCATACTCAAACATTAATAATAAGTCCAAGAATGCTTTGGCAGAGAGTGCAGGATTTAAATCTGCAGCTAGTCAGAATACGTGGGAAATCTGATAGTCAGTCTCCATAGGCTTTAAATGGTCCTAATTAATGGTGCTCCCTGGACTTCATACTTCATGGTATCAGACAAACTCTACATCTCAAGGGGACAATAATAACATCTCAAGGGGAGATACCCTTCAGTTTATACACAGTGGAGTACTACGCAGCCCTTAAAAAGAATAAATTTGACTCAGTTCTAATGAGATGGATGAAATTGGAACCGATTATACAGAGTGAAGTAAGCCAGAAAGAAAAACACCAATACAGTATACTGACACATATATATGGAATTTAGAAGATAGTAATGATGACCCTATATGTGAGACAACAAAAGACACAGAGGTATAGAACGGACTTTTGGACTCTGAGGGAGAGGGAAAGGGTGGGATGGTTTGGGAGAATGGCATTGAAACGTGTATACTTTCTTGTAAGAAACGAGGCGCCAATCTATGTTCAATGTAGGATGCAGGATGCATGGGTCTGATGCACAGGATGATTCAGGTAGAGGATGTGGGGTGGGAGGTGGGAGGGGGCTTCAGCATTGGGAGATTGTGTTCACCTATGGCTGATTCATGTCAATGTATGGCAAAACAAATACAGTATTGTAATTAAAAAAATAAATAAATTTAAAAAAATTATTTAAAAAGTTATATAAAGTAAATTTCATGTGTTAGTTGCTCAGCTGTGTCCAGCTCTGTGACCCTATGGACTGTAGCCCATCTAGCTCCTTTGTCCGTGGAATTCTCCAGGCAAAAATTGTGGAATGGATTAGCCATCCCTCTCCAGGGGGTCTTCCCAACCCAAGAATGGAACCCGGATCTCCTGCATTGCAGGCACTCTGAGCTGAGTGTTCAGTAAATATGGGTGGTTGACTAACTCACCAAATATGGAAAGTAATGGTAAAGGATATGAGTCTTGGAATCTAACTGTCTGAATCCTGTGTTCCTCTTACTTTTTGTAATTTAGACAAGTTATTTGTTCTCTAATCCTCAGTTGCCTTGTCTTTAAAAACAGAGCTAATAATACCTCAAAGGATTATTGCAGCCAATAGTGAGGTATTTCAGCAAAGAGCTTAAAAGTTCCTGACACAGAGGGAGCACTTGATAAATGTCAGCTATTATGTTTAAATCACTGAAAATTTCTTTTTCATAGACATGAGACAAATGACAGATTCTGTTCTCTTTCAGAAAAAGAAATCCATTCATCTTCAGGAAAAAAAAAAGTGACTGATTTTACAAGCACAGCCCAGGTCTGAGTTCTAGCCACCACCCAGTTGTGTGATCTTAGCCAAGTAAGTTAACCTTCCTGTTTCTGTTTGCTCGTATTTAATATCAATATCATAGTGCTGGCTACTTTGTGGTGTTATGAGGTTTATATGAGTCACTGCATATGAAAGACTAAATTACTAAATTGGCCTATGGTTAGCACATTGAAAACACTTGCTGTTATTCTGGATCTTATGCATAAAGAAGGATATGGTTAGATTAGAATTATTCCAATCCACAGATTTACTTGAATGTGAATAGGTTTTCCAGCCATTTTCATCATTCTTTGAATCAAAATATTTTGGTTCTTATTGTACCCAATAGCTATTACTCTCTTTGACAGGAAATGGTATGAGATGAGAATGCCTATAAATCACACTTATTTATTTATTTTTGAGTATGCTGTTGAATTACTGATTTGGCCTTTCAGGATTGTGTTAGATTAGTAGAATAACAGCCAACTACCAACCACCACCACCACCCAATTTCCACCCAGGTTTTCTGTGGATTTGTGTTTGTAAATAGAAGAGATTAATTAAATTACAGAAGAGTACAGATGTCAAAAGTGTTATGCAAGCAGTATTTCTGCTAGGTGAAATATATCAGGCATCCCAGTTCAGGAACCCTTAGAAACAAATGTTACCATACTTTGGGCCACAAGAAGGGACAAAGAGCTATTGCTGTAATGCAGGTTAGATGAGTGAGAAAAAAAAAAACATAATGCCACCAAAAATCTAGTTTTCCCCTCCCCTTACTGCCAGGATACCTTGATCTTTGGTGTTTTAGGCTCTATCAGCTATCATGTATGTATGTGTGTGTGTATGTGTGTCTCTGTGTGTACAAAAAACAAATAATTATACATCTATATCTTTTTTAAGAAATTTAAAAGAAAAACTTACACAGGTCCATCATGCTAGACATTTTTCTCTTTGTCTTCCTATTTGCTTGTGTATACTTTGTTATAGTAGTGAAATTATATGTGTGTGTGTGTGTATCATGATTTTTACTGTTAAAATACTGTATTTTAACAAATACAGTATTTGACAAATACCAGGAATGCTGTCCCTTGCCTGTGTATAAAGCATGGGCCTTTCCATCTATTTTATTAATTTTCTGTCATAACTATTCCCAAGAGGATGAATGAGCTATTCTTTTAAATATATTGAGTTCCTAACACCTTAGACACTATCCAAACACTTTGCTCTAGGAAAGACAGGAAATTTGGGGCCTCACATTCACACCCTTTACAAGCAGGCAAGGAAGAAAAATTAAAGGAAGAAAATAAGACTAGCAAGCAGGCAATACAAATTATAAGTATTTCCCTACGTCCATGGCTGCTCAAGCTGTATTCTAAATAACATATTTCTCTGGAAGTCCAAAGAAATAAGAACTTTATTTTCTCTTCCAAAATGGAAACAAAATACTTCCATAGCTTGGAATAACTAACCGTAAATTACACATAGTTTATACTTACCCTCGGAGAAGGCAATGGCACCCCACTCCAGTACTCTTGCCTGGAAAATCCCATGGACAGAGGAGCCTGGTGGACTGCAGTCCATGAGATCCCTAAGAGTCGGACACGACTGAGCGACTTCACTTTCACTTTTCACTTTCATGCATTGGAGAAGGAAATGGTGTTCTTGCCTGGAGAATCCCAGGGATGGGGGAGCCTGGTGGGCTGCTACTCCACTGCCTATTCATTTGCCTATCATCGGGTGACCTAAACACATCACTGGGGCCATCTTACTTTATAACTTTTCTCTCTCTTTTTCTTAATCCAGAGAAGCATAACAAAAGAATCTTTACTTCTATGACCAATCAAGAAACTATCTCTCTATATAGTATTTTCCCTGGAGAAAGGATAGGCTACCCACTCCAGTATTCTTGGACTTCCCTTGTGGCTCAGCTGGCAAAGAATTCACCTGCAGTGTGGCAGACCTGGGTTTGATGCCTGGGTTGGGAAGATCCCCTGAAGAAGGGAAAGGCTACCCACTGTAGTATTATGGCCTGGTATATTCCATGGACTCTCCATGGAGTCACGAAGAGTCGGACACGACTGAGCGACTTTCACTCACTCATATATTATTTCCACAGGTTACTCTTCAAAAACAAAGAATCTGCTATAAAAACAGTCATGAGTTAGTTCTGTTTGGGAACACTGTGTGCTCTGGGCTGAATTAGTGCTAATGGAAATGAGGTCATGAGTTTAAGTCTCATGACGCCTCTCTTTGCTCTGTGGTTGTCCTAACCTCACCTGGTTTGCTGGCTTGCAAAACGAAAAGGAACCTCACAAGCTCCTCTCCATATGAATGGAGCTCTGCTAGACCTAGACTTTTGAGAGTGTCGGGATGGATGGAACTCATGAGTCTCCTTGGGATCCCCAAAGACCTACATATGCCTTGGCAAAAAGTAACATGTGACTTTAGGAGGTCAGAGCTGCCCAGCCCAGGGACCTGGAAAAGTTTCCCAAAGCAAAATACATCTCAGCTGCCATCCAAAAGGGGCCCTCTAGGTTAGCTTTTCCTTAAAGCTGGAGTCTGGCCACCTTTAGGAGCCCATAAGGCTGCTGCTTCCTCTTCTCTATGAGGGGAGCATTTAGGCAGGCTCCATGGAAATAAAAACTTCTGCTTGTTTCTCTGAGTCAAAAGAGCCAGTGCATTTTGATCTTCTCTAAAGACTTTTCAAGATTCCTCTTCATTTCTTCTATTTGACATCGGTCGCAGAAGTTTCTAGAATATGCAGACAGTCCTTTTCTCCTGTGTCCTTATGAGACAAAAGGACTCTTTCCAGCAAGAAGGAGAGACCAGAGGCTCTCATGGAGGGAAAGCACCACCTGTGGAGCCCCTCTGAGGATGACTAGGTAGTGATTTCCTCCTGTAGGAAGCCCTTCCCCTCCAACAGTCTGAAATGGTTGACTCATCATCTGAGAGCCAATAAACTGCTGGAGCACAAAAAGCCCTCTCCCTCCCTACCATAGCATTCGACATCTAGACGAAGCCCATTCTGATTGTAACATGGAGTGATAGTCTCTACTCGTTTCCATTGGGAGGTGGAAGGACACAGAGTCATGTACATCTTACGGGATGGAGAATTTAAAATTGCTATGAAAAGTACAAACATAAATGAAGTTATACACTAACCTATGAATATGAATAGCATCATAGGAAAAAGATATTATTTATAGTTGGTCATATTCTGTGGGGGATTTTCCACTCTGGAAAAACTACCATACCAAGATTGTACATCCGTTTGTTTCTGAGTAAAGAGTAGTGAATAAAATTGAGGGAAACCTCCAAAAATGCAAAGCAATAGCAACAAATTGTTATACAATTATCACTGGACATTTTATGCAGTGTGATCCAGATACTAGCAGATATTCTGGTATAGGCTTGTGAATTGACTCACATGGAGAATGAAACACGCACATGCTCTGATCAACCTCCTGAGACAGTCTGTGAAGGAGCCTTGCCTATGAGACTGAGTTAAACCATCTGGTCTCTAACTTCATACATGTCCAAGGTGGGCCAGCTGTGTTCAGTGAGTGTGTGCTATGGTCATCCCTTCCTTTAAGGCTGAGAACAAGCAATGGGAAAACCTGAAATATGTGCCCTTAGACACCAAATTATCCAAAGTTTAATTATGTTTATTACAGCTGAACCGGCATGAAGAAAGAACAGTTAGGTGTCCTATTTCTTTCTCTTCAAACTCACAGCAGCCTTAGATATAAATGAGAGTAGCTGAGTGTTAAAAGAGAAGGTCAGGTCATGGAAGGTTTTAAATGCCCACTGGAATGTCCAATCTCTACAATCTAAATTTTACCAAGTATTACACAGCAAAGATCCCAAAGCCAGAACATGTTGAACAAAATTGCTGAGAAATAAAAGTTTAGATAGCTAAAAAAAAGTGACCTTGAGTAGAAGGTGTGGTGAGTAGGAGTGTTATGAGGGCTCTTCAAAATATTTAGGAAAACGATAAATTGATAAATAAGGGGTTAAAAGTTAAAACAAAAGACAAATTGATAAAAGGACCATCTTCTATCATATTTGTTTAAATTTTCAGAGCTGAAAATGACAATTCCAATCCCCCAGATAATTTAAGCAAGCCAAATCCCAAAGCTGTGAAATAACTTATTCATGTTGATACTGCAGGCATAGCTCATCACTTTGGACTCTTAGTCCAGTGCTCTTGAACTCATCTTAAACTCATCTCTTGAACTCAGTCTAGTGTTCTTTCCATCATCCTCTGACAGTAAAGAACAGCACTTTATCATGACTTTTGGAAAAAATCTTAGGAAGTTTCCAGTATAGTACCCACAATTTCCATATTAGCCTGTCTTGAGACACAGATCTCATCACAACCAGTGTGTGCTTTCTGAGGGCTCCAAAATTCAGAGGGTGAATTTGAAGATGATATACTTCTGAAGATGATATTATCACCAGACAATAACAAAGACATAAGTAGACTTTCCTCACTAGAATTTTGTAAAAGCTATGACTAAGTGACTAAGCATGCATAAAACTCTCTGGCAAAAAAAGGGTGATACATAATTTTCTAGTGAATGTTCCTTGAGATGAGAAAGGGAAATTAAAAAGAGAATTCAAATAGGTATTTAAGAGAGATGGTTTGATATAAATGCTGCATTTACATCTTTTAGGAATCCTGTTTTCATATTTCTGTAAAACATGATTGATAATAGAAAAGGAACATGGCAGTGCCTAGTGAATACAGAGTCTGAAAAGAATCACTTGTTTTCTTCAAACTGGATTGGTATCTTTTGTATATCTAATTTGTTCTACTTCATGACTTGGAGCTGGGGCTAAAGCTGAGGTTCTATAAACTGGTACTATCAGTAAGCAAGAACAATTTTTGAATAACTTAAGATGAACATTTTTTATTTCTCATCAAAGAATTCAGCATGAGAATTATACTTAAAACATATTTTTAATATGTTTTTAGAATAGATTTGCATTCCATGCATACTACAAATTCCCTACATTTTCCCCTAGTCCCACTTTCATCAAATAGAGACATGACCCACTTTCCTTCTATAGAGGGTCATTTGTCAGGCTAGGAGATATGAGATTGCAAGAATCCTAGGGTCAGTTTCAGTCAACTGTTTACTTAAATTCCCCTGGAGAATGTGAGCCATGACTTGTGGAAATTTAAGGGTCAAAATCAAAATTATATCAAGTTTCAATAATAAATTCAGAGCTGGAAATGAATTTATTGCTTAGCAAGTGTTTGGGAAGAAGTAAAAGGGGAAAAGCAAGATGAGCAGATCAGGTATAATTGCCTCAGCTGGGAGATGATTTGTCTGACAACCATCTTTAATGACTAGTGACTCACCATATATGAATAGCTGAGATTGACTTAATGGTACACCACTCCCTTTTTCCATGTCTCACAACTAAGCACAGTTTTTCCAAGACTTCCATCAGCAACTTCTGAAAATTTACTATATCTTCTAGTGTTTTCTAGAGATAAGAAAGTAGCTCTCACACATTGTGTCTGAAAACATCTTGGCTTTATGAGTAGTTTGGGTAGCTATTTTAGCACACTTAATCTGCAAAGTAGGGCTCATAATACCTATTCTACACAGCTGTTTTGAAGATTAAAAAGATAATGCACATGCGATTACTGTAGGGTTTGGCCTTGAGTAAGTGGCCAACGAATGATGGATACTGTTACAAACTACTGCCATTATACTTTTCATACCATTATGCTGAGACTTCAGAATAAAGTATAATGGCAGTAGCTGGTAGTAGCATCTAGCATCGACTGAGCCCTTATTAAAGGCTACGCCCTTGGTAGTGGCCTGTATGTTATCTTAGCCGCTGGACCACCAGGGAATTCCTTCATTCTATGTCTTAAAAGCTGACTTCCTCTCTGGGATTTCTGGTAGAGATGGCAAAGGCATAAAGCAGACGTTATACTCCCCAGGAATAAGAGGAATTATCAGAAGTCTGAGGTGATGGATGTTCATAATCTCTGTGATTTTGAAGGGGGAGATAAAGTGGCTTCCAAGTTATCCCAGCAAATTTTAAATAGTCTGTGGCTGGAAAAAGATCACTCAAACCTTCAAAATTTACAATGTTATATTGTCATCTTATTTCATGCTTACTAGAGTCTCTACCAAGAAACTTAACTACTTGACATATGGTAGAGATTCAGAAAATATTTGCTAAAGGGTAGACATTTTCAAAGAAATTAAGTTATATTTATTTGCAGGAAAAGCAAAAACACTATAGTAAGCTGCTGTGTCCACTGTTCTTCTGATGGTCCATTGCTCTCTGTGATAAAACTGACTCATAAAATTATCCTTATCATGTTTAATTCTGTTTTGAATGTTGATTGTTGTTCTAAATGTTTCTGGAGTTGGGTAGGTCTGGTCTCAAAACAGTTCTATTGCTTCTTAGTTGTCTCTAAATAATATCATTATCAAGAACATGTACACTTCCCTGACTGAATAAATGCACCGAGTGTGTCTTTATTACTATGAAACACAAACATAGCTGCAGAGTATAGGCATGTATTCTATTAGCCTACTATAGCTTTCATTTGGGGAAATTCTTTCATTCGTCTTATCCTTTCAAATGTGTCTCAACATTTGTTTGAAATTTTGCACAACCACCATGTTCTCTGACCACAATTCCATTTATATTATGTAGGAATTTTTTTAATAATGCCAAGTATGAAAGTATCTTGAAAAAGTTTGATGCTGTCATGGTCAGAACTTAACACAGTCACCTAAAAAACAGATATCACACTTCCTTTACTAAGTTATAAACTCTTACGAAGCCTGGCTTACTTCACTGTTTGGTTTCTATTGTTAAAAAGCAAAATAACTGAGTAAACTATAAAGATCTAATTGGCTTTACTCAATGATTCATGAATAGAGCAGTATCCCACCTAGGAAATAAAAAGGACTCCAGAGAGCTCTACAAAATGACAGACTTTCATAGGCAGAGGCAGGTGCTACAAGGAAATTGCTAGCAAAGAGTAGATTGTTTCAGGCAAGGTCACTTTCTTTTGGGAGAACAGCAGGGTCTATCAGGCAGATTACTTCACTAGTGCTGACCAGGAAATGTCAGACTGACAGGTTAAGGTTTCACTCCTGGGAGAGGCTGACACTGCTGTTACGTTAGATATTAAGCCTGGGTTTGGTGAGGTGAGCTTAGCACAAGTGACTCAATTGAGGCCTGTTATCTATTTTTTAATGTTTAAGGAGTATATTTATGAAATCATGGCATTTTATTTTGGTTATTAATGTGTGCCAACCAAAGTTACTTATTTGCTATATTTTCCCTGTGGTACTTGAATATCACTATAGTGTACATGTCTCATTGTCAAATTAAGAAAATTGGCAAGACTATGGGATTTTCATGTTCTTTGTGGTCATGATTGCAAGTGTGGAATGCCCTACCTGTTCATGAATAATAGCTTGGTTTCTCTCCAGTTTGAGTTGCATAATGCACTAGAAAAACCATGTCCCAAACACCAAGTATTTGTCTTTATAAAGATCAAATGATTCTGAGCCAACATTAATTTTCTAAAATCAAATTTATTTCAAAGATAAATTAATAGATACTGTAATCAGCATTATAATAAGAAGCAAGTAAGATATATTTATTTTTAGCCCTATACAGAGAGATAATATGGCATGATCCCACTCATGTGGAATATAAAAAATTTGAATTCATATTAATAGAGAATAGAATGATTGTTACCAGGGGAAGGCGGAATAGTGAAGGATAGGGAAATGAGATGTTGATTAAAGGGTACAGATTTTCAATCTCAGAATAAATAAGTTCTGAAGACATAATTTATAGCATGGGGACTATGGTTAATAATAATGTACTGTATACTTGATATTTGGTAACAAAGAAGATCCCAAGTGTTCTCACCACCCACACACAAAATGGTGACTATGTGCTGTGAGGAGTATGCTGATATCTTGATTGGGGTAATCATTTCATGTTACATATGTTTATCAAAACATCACATTATATACCTTCAGTAAATATAATTATTGTCAGTCATATCTTAATTAAGCTGAGGAAGGTGATATATTTATTTCTGCTTAAATTATCCTACTTTGTCCTTCAAAATGCCCAAATAATGATAAACAAAATATATCTAAAGTATAAATTTTATATTAGCAAAGACCATATACATAAATTTCTACAAAACAATATTATCTACTTCTTCAATATTGGACGCCCTGATTGCCCAAATAGTAAAGAATCTGCCTGCAATGCAGGAGACCTGGTTTCAATCCCTGGGTCACGAAGATCCCCTGGAGAAGGGCATGGCAACCCACTCCAGTATTCTTGCCTGCAGAATCCCATGGTCAGAGGAGCCTGGTGGGCTATAGTCCATAGGATTGCAAAGAGTTGGACATGACTAGAGCAACTTAGAGTGCACTCAGGCACACACCCATTATGATAAGTATCCCAGAGACATGTCAACAGCTCAGTAGTAAACTCCTTAGTGGCAAAGCACCTATAAGTTTGAGAGTTATGTATCTGTTGGGCACCTTAGGAGGATCCCAGCTTCCATTTACTTCAGGTGATGTCTAGTTTCCCTTTTTCTCCAAAGCAAGAACTTAATTGATTTTTATCTGGTAGAAATGATAGAGTAAAATGATAGGGGAACAACTGAGGAAAGGGGATATACAGTCATGAAAACTGTTTCAGAAAGCTCCTTCGACAGATCAGGAAAAGACAGAGGGATAGAAGCATGGAAAGAAGGAAGGAAGGAAGCTTCTCACTGTCACCCTTATGGCAGAGAGTGAAGAGGAGCTAAAAAGCCTCTTGATGAAAGTGAAAGAGGAGAGTGAAAAAGTTGGCTTAAAGCTCAACATTCAGAAAACAAAGATCATGGCATCCAGTCCCATCACTTCATGGGAAGTAGATGGGGAAACAGTGGCCTGACTTGATTTTTCTGGGCTCCAAAATCACTGCAGATGGTGACTGCAACCATGAAATTAAAAAAGACGCTTACTCCTTGGAAGAAAAGTTATGACCAACCTAGATAGTATATTCAAAAGCAGAGACATTATTTTGCTGACTAACGTCCATCTAGTCAAGACTGCTTTTTCCTGTGGTCATGTATGGATGTGAGAGTTGGACTGTGAAGAAGGCTGAGCACCGAAGAATTGATGCTTTTGAACTGTGGTGTTGGAGAAGACTCTTGAGAGTCCCTTGGACTGCAAGGAGATCCAACCAGTCCATTCTGAAGATCAGCCCTGGGATTTCTTTGGAAGGAATGATCCTAAAGCTGCAACTCCAGTACTTTGGCCACCTCATGCCAAGAGTTGACTCATTGGGAAATACTCTGATGCTGGGAGGGATTGGGGGCCAAAGGAGAAGGGGACGACTGAGGATGAGATGGCTGGATGGCATCACAGACTCGATGGATGTGAGTCTGAGTGAACTCCAGGAGATGGTGATGAACAGAGAGGCCTGGCAAGCTGCGATTCATGGGTCACAAAGAGTCAGACACGACTTAGCGACTGAACTGAACTGAACTGATTCCACTTCACATAGATATGAGTACGGTAAAAAAAAAAAAAAAAAACCTGTATTTATCTTTATTTTCTAGTTTTGTTTGTACAGACTGAAGGCACAAACTCATGGGCCCTTATGCCAATCTTTCAGGGAACCACTCTTTTTGTTTCACAAAAGCATAGTAGTTGATATGCATAAAAAAGAAAAAAAAATTCTCATTTTCTCCTGAAGGCAATCTACTTGGTTCCTCATGTATGAGCCCTAGGAAAAACAAGATTAAACCCCAGAAAAAGGTTCTAAAACCCAAATTCATTCAAGACTGACTTATGACTGAAAACTAATTTCATCATTTAAACTATAATTACATTATTTTAAAGAAAAATTGAACACAGTTGCTCATATGATTTAGTTACACATAACTAGTAAAACTTCCAAATTTCTGCTGAAAATTCAATATTACCTCAGGAATAAAGCTTCAGTTAGATGTTAATCTCACTTGTGATACCTGTAATCTAAACACTTTCTATTTATCACATGAATCAGTTCAACATATCTTGCTACAAGTTGTCCTCTGCCTCTTCTTTTTAAATTAAATGCCTTATTAATAGTGGTTTGAGCATTGTCTCAACTGAAATCTTTGATAGTTGTTGCTGTAAGCAGAAGGTCATGGATCAGATGTTAATTTTAGAACTGAATATCTTTATATAGGCTTATTAATTTAATAGCCAACATGTGTTTAATGTGGAAAAGGAAATGGCAGCCCACTCCAGTATTCTTGCCTGGAGAATCCTATGGATAGAGGAACCTTGTGGACTGCAGTCTATGGGGTCGCAAGAGTCGGACAAGACTGAGTAACTTTGACTATGTGTTTAATGAACATCTATTATGTGTAAGAAATTATGTCTGTAAATTATTTTGTCTTACTGCCAGTAAGAAAGGTAAAAATTCGTATTATCCTGATACTAATTCATATATTGGGCTTACAAAATGGAGGCCACTTCAATGACCTCATGTTTAGCCCATTGTCAGAAATCTGAAGCTAAATCAGTCTGCACTGACAGGAAACACCTGTCAAAGAATCCTAATGGACATGTTCACCATCCTCCAACTCAGCTAAGGTAGCTCACCTTACCTTACCCAAGAAAATAGGACCTGCTAGTCTTAAAGGGAAATGCCTGAACTCTTGGCCAATCATGCCCTGTCTCCAGTCTGCCTCTTCTGAGGAATTCTTCTGTAGAATTTTCTTTTGCTCAAAATCCCCAGATAAAAGCACTCCACTGTTTGTGAGGCTCTGTAGTCCTCTATCCATGGGCTGTTTTCCATTAAATAAAAGACATCAAACTCATTACTAAATGTGTTAATTTTGTCATTTGACAATCCCAAGTATGATAACTAATAAGATAATAAATGAAATGATTCATCTATTTCATTTAAATACCCATTGTGATTAATACCCAGAGACATCTTAACAGCTCAGTAAACATAGTAAAATTTCCAAATTTCTGCTCAGAATTTCTGAGGAATTCTGTATTGCCTTAGGAATAAAGCTTCAGTTAGATGTTAATCTCTTGTGATACCTATAACCTAAGGACTTAACTCTATTTACCACATAAATCAGTTCAACATATCCTGCTACAATGTGTCCCCTGTCCTAATAAAATAAACTTAAAAATCTTCAAATATTTTTAAAACTGATTGCCAAAGTTTCTAAACTGTTTCTCTTGAGTTTTCCCTATGGCTGACTTGCTAGTATTTGAGCTCTTTGTCTGTTAAGCACCCTTTCAAGAGAAAGCCTTCCAAACTTCCTTCCTTCTCCTGATTTGTTGAAGGAACTTTCTGAGACGGTTTTCATGATTGTTTATCCCCTTCCTCCATCATTCTCCTATCATTTCACTCCACAATCTGTCAGATATAACCAACTAAGTTCTTGCTTTGGAGAAAGAAAGGTATCGCCTGAAGTGAGTGGAAGCTGAGATACTCCTAAGGTGCCCAACAGATAGATCACTGTGAAGCTCGTAGGTTCTGTTGCCAATGAGGTTATTACTGAGCTGTTCAGATGTCTCTGGGAAACTTATCGCCATGGATATTTAAATATAATAGATGAATCATTTCATTTGCTTTCTTAAAACCAACATTTTTACAGATAGGATACCCTAATATTGAAATAGGAAATATTGTTATTATTTTCTAGAAGTTTATATAAATGGTTAGGGTCAATATTTTGCTTCTGTATATATTAAATGATAGCAATTTTACTTATGAAATTTTAAGCTAAGAAAACATAGAATCTGGAAACTTGAAATACACTTGCTTTTGAACATTTCCGAAGAATGAATTATCTTATGTCTTTTTAGTACTCTTTTAATGACTATTGTGATTTTAAAAGTAATCCATGCTCAGGGTAAACAAAAATAATTGATTAATAATGAGAAAAGTAAAAGGCTTCATCTCCATAACTCCTTTGTCTCTAATATCCAATGTTGACTGTTCCATGGGTGCCCTTAAGAAAATATCAATGAGTTGACAAGCATATACATATGCGTATTGTAGAGGAAAATACACTGTTCAGCAGTCTTAGGATATCTGGCTGGGTCTGAAAATTAAATTGACACAAACAGATTGACAGCAGAAAAGTATGCTAATTTATTTATTTTATGTGGCGTGACAGCCTGCATGAGGAAATGAAGTCCCAGAGGAATAGTTACTTGAGCATTGTATGCCAGCTTTGGTGAAGTGCAAGGCAGTGGAGGAATCTGATAACTTATAAAGCGTGAGGCTATTGCAGTAAATGGGGAAACAAGACCTGTTGGTTAGGATTCTTCTCTGCACCCCTTTGTCTTCAGAGATAAGGATACTGCTTCCCTCTGGGTATAGGTAGAGTTCCTCACATGTGCCTGTTTCTTGGCCTGACTCAGGGAAGAAGTATGATGGACTGGAGATCACAGTGATTTTCCTGCTTCTGCCATTTTGTCAAAGTCCTTCAACTTAAGGTATTTAATATGTCAAAGTGTCATATTTTGGAGCCCCATCAATATATATGTATGTGGGCTTATCCATCATAGTCACCTGTCCTTATTAGCACACAGACAACTACCTCATAAATCGATTTCTACAAAAATTAGCTTGACTTAACCATTCCTCTACAAGTGAACATTTAGTCTGGTTTCATTGTTTGGCTAGCACTATCAATACTGCAGTAAACCACTTGGTACCTTTGAATACTTGTGCAAATTGCCAGCAGTGGATTTTCTGGGCCAAGTTTTATATGCACTTAAAAATTTGATAAGATTACTAAATAAGCATCTGAAAGGTTGAAACAATTTACATGTCTACCAGGACTGTCTGAGCATACCTCATCAACTTGGCTGGGTATGATGAAGCTAAGTTTTGCCTCCGTCGTAAATTTAAAAAATAAAAAGATTCTGCACTGTTGTGTTCTCTTTTCCTTGTATGCCACTGTTAAGGAAAGGTTAAGTAGCTAAAATCAATAGTCAAATGTTGGATAAGAGGGTTAGAATAGTTCTGATGCTTTTCTGTGTTGTTAATCTGAAAGAGTGAAGTGAAGGGAGGAAGGAGAAACACCTAATTACACTTAACTGTGCTAGGCTGGAAAATATTCAAGGCACATAGAATGTGGAGACAAGCTCTAAAAACTAAGCTTGTCTTTTGTTCCACAAATGTACTGTAATATGCACTAGTCAAAATAAAATCTGTCTTGGAGAGCATTGAAATTTTCGGCAGCAATAATTATTTCTGTGTATTTCATTTTCTACTTTAGGAAAAGCTTATGATGCATGCAGAGTGTACATCTGAGTTTCACAGATGTGATCTAAATTACTCAGATGTCAAGCCCTTTTATCTGGTCACTGCTGGGTCAATTGCCAGACATAGAAAAGAACAGAGTGACATGAGTTTTCAGAGTTTGAAACTGAATTGAGCTTACAGTCTAGCTTTGCCTTTGAAGACACTATGTAATGCAGTGAAACTCTACTCAAAGCTAAGGGGAAAATGTTTATTACTTCGTATTCTGTATCTTAACCAAAGAAAATAAATAGCAAAAATGCTCTGACAAACATTAGGCTCAACTAACTAATCAAAGTTATTGACCTATTGTCATTACTTAAAAAATAATAAAAGAATTCTAACACAAAAATATTTGTACCTACATAACTAGAGAACAACAACAATAAAAGAAACGTAAAAATTCTTCATTGATGTACAATTATTGCCATGTATAGGTACTCTACCAAAGAATACTTGAGTTAAAAGAAACAAGATTCAGATTTTGTTCAAGTTTTATCAAGTGTAACTGACATATAAAAAATTATATTTGGCCATGTAACTATTACATTAAATTATCAAATAACTATGGATTTCGACGTTTTTGCATTCTGAATTTTTTCACTTACATATTTGGATTTGGAAAATCCAAAATTCTTGGGATAATTTGGGGGAAAATTATTATTTTTGATAAAATTGAGAAATTCAAGTTACTTTTACCACACTCTGGTAAAAGCAGAAACATACCTTTTCAAGTACCTGTGTCCAATTGAACAAAATTCATAGTCAATTTGCTCAAATTATTGGTTAATTAAAGCAAAATTTGGTTGATTTGTTTGAAGGCCCTTTTAGTGAATATAACTGACTGGTTCATCCAAGACTGAAAAAAATAAAATTATACCATTCTACAGTCTCCTCCCTACGACTTCAATGACTCCAAACTGAGTCATAAAGTTAGTTGGTTCTTCAGTTTATATAATTGGAACTTTTGTTCCATTATTATCTCTTCTTTCTGAGTGTGATCTGTCTCGTGTTTAGACTTCCACTGCTTTCTGCAATTATCTCCCTGATTCTTAGTCTTTTCTTACAAATTGTGTACTGCATACTAATACAAGATTAATATATTTTTTTAAATGACTGTTTTTTAGAGCAGTTTAAAGTTTACAACAAAACTGAGAAGGTGATATAGAGATTTCACATATACTCCCTGCCCTACACATACTCAACCTCCTCTGTTATCAACATCACATTAAAAAATGGTATATTTGCGATCAAGGCTGAACCAGCATTCACACATCACTATCAGCCAAGTCCATTAGGGCTCACTCTTGGTGCTGTACATTCTATGAGTCTGAGCAACTGTCTAATGACATACATCCATCGTTATGCATATTTTACAGAGTGTTTTCATTGTCCTAAAATCCTCTGTTTTGCCTATTCATCCCTCCCTTCCTTTGTGTCAACCACCATTCTTAATTATCTCCACAGTTTCACCTCTTACAGAATGTCAAATGAAATTGTATGGAATTCCATATGGAATCCATACATTGCATATGGAATCCACTCCATATGGAATCATACAATATGTAGCCTTTTGAGATAGGCCTCCTTCACTTAGTCATGCTTAAATGTCTTTTAATTTAATAGCTTAATAGCTCATTTCTTTTTAGCACTGAATAATATTTCATTGTCTGGGTATAACACAGCTTATTCATCCATTCACCTACTTAAAGACACTTTGGTGTCTTTACTTCCAAGTTTTCTGGGCTTCCCAGGTAGTGCACAGTGGAAAAGAATCTGCCTGCCAATGCAGGAGCCACAAGAGATGTGGGTTCTATCCCCAAGTTGGGAAGATCCCCTGGAAAAAGAAAGACACCCCACTCCAGCATTTCTTGCCTGGGAAATCCCATGGACAGAGGAGCCTGGCAGGCTACAGTCCATGGGGTCACAAAAGAGCTGGACACAGCTTACTGACTAAATGACAACAACATCTGAGCTCTTTACTCTGTTCTCTTAATCTCTGTTCTTTCATCAATCCATGCTTCTTGAATAGAAATAGCTTTATAGAACGTTTTAAAGGTGGATAATATCAGTTTTCCAACTTGGTTTTTCTCCTTTAATATTGAATTGACTATTCTGGGTCTTTGCCTCTCTATATAAATCCTAGAATCAGCTTTTCAATATCCATAAAATAAATCACTGAAATTTTTATTGAATTTGCAACTTGATCTATAGATCAATTTGGGAAAAGCTGACATCTTGAAAATGTGAGTCTTATATCCATGAACATTCTCCAATTATTTTTTATTTATCCAATAATTATCCAATTATTTAGTTCTTTGCTGATCTCAAGGTTTTCAGTTTTTCTCACCTTCTTATATAGATTTCCTTATACATATCTTCTCATATAGATCTTATATGTATTTTGTTAGATATATAGCTAATTATTTCAGTTTTGAGGTGCTAATGTAAATGACATTGTATTTTTAATTTCAAATTCTATTTGTTTATTATTAGAATATAGGAAAGCAACTGCTGTTTGTGTATTAACCTTGTATCCTACAACCTGGATATAATTGCTTATCTCTTTCAGAAGTTTTCTGAAGATTCTTTCAGATTCTCTGAATTAGATGATCATGTAAACAGGAGCAGTTTTGTTTTTCTTCTCAGTCTATCTTGTATTTCCTTTTTTGCCCTATTTAATTAGCAAGGACTTTTAGTACAATGTTGAAAAGCTGAGTTGAGAGGAGACATTCTTGCTTTGCATCTGATCTTAGTGGGAAAGCTTTACGTTTCCCACCATTGAGTATGATGTTCACTGTAAGATTTTTGTGGATAGTCTTTATCAAATTGAGAAGGTTCCTGTCTGGCCCTCATTTGCTGAGAGTTTATCATGAATGGATATTGAGGTTTTGCTTTTTTAATTTTTTTTTTCTGCATGATCATTATTATTAGCAGGATCATGTGATTTATTTCTTTTTGAGTCTGTCGATGTAATGGTTTACAGTAATTGATTTTGGAATGGTGAATCAGCTATGTATACTTGGAATAAATCCTACTTGGTTATGGTATATAATATATATAATTATTTTTATGCTGCTTTGGATTTGATTTGTTAATATTTTCTTGAACATTTGCACCTACATTCATGAAAAACATTGGTTTAGAATTTTCCTGTAATGTCTTTGATTTTTCTATCACAGTAACACTTGCCTCATAAAATGAGTTAGGACTTATTCTCTCTGTTTCTATCCTCTGAAAGAGATTATAGAGAATTAGTATAATTTCTCCCTTAAATGTTTGGTAAAATTCACCATTGAACCCATATGAGCCTGAGAATTTCTGTTTTGGAAGGTTATTAATTCAGTTCAGTTTAGCTCAGTCATGTCCGACTCTTTGCGACCCCATGAATTGCAGCATGCCAGGCCTCCCTGTCCATCACCATCTCCCAGAGTTCATTTAGACTCACGTCCATAGAGTCCGTGATGCCATCCAATCATCTCATCCTCTGTCGTCCCCTTCTCCTCCTGCCCCCAATCCCTCCCAGCATCAGAGTCTTTTCCAGTGAGTCAACTCTTCACATGAGGTGGCCAAAGTACTGGAGTTTCAGCTTTAACACCATTCCCTCCAAAGAAACCCCAGGGCTGATCTCCTTCAGAATGGACTGGTTGGATCTCCTTGCAGTCCAAGGGACTCTCAAGAGTCTTCTCCAACACCACAGTTCAAAAGCATCCATTCTTCGGCGCTCAGCTTTCTTCACAGTCCAACTCTCACATCCATACATGACCACAGGAAAAATCATAGCCTTGACTAGATGGACCTTTGCTGGCAAAGTAACGTCTCTGCTTTTGAATATGCTATCTAGGTTAGTCATAATTTTTCTTCCAAGGAGTAAGTATCTTTTAAATTCATGGTTGCAATCACCGTCTGCAGTGATTTTGTGACCCAGAAAAATAAAGTCAGCCACTGTTTCCCCATCTATATGTCAGGAAATGATGGGACCAGATGCCATGATCTTCATTTTCTGAATGTTGAGCTTTAAGCCAACTTTTTCACCCTCCTCTTTCACTTTCATCAAGAGGCTTTTGAGTTCCTCTTCACTTTCTGCCATAAGAGTAGTGTCATCTACATATCTGAGGTTATTGACATTTCTCCCAGCAATCTTGATTCCAGCTTATGCTTCTTCCAGCCCAACGTTTCTCATGATGTACTCTGCATATTATTGATTCAATTTATTTAATAGACATAAGCCTATTGAGATAACCTATTTCTCCTTGTATGTGTTTGGGCAGATTCTCTCCATTAAGAAATTGGTCCATTTTATATAGGTCATTAAGTCTGTGGGCAGAGAGTTGTTATACTGTTCCCTTATTCTTCTTTTAATTTCTATGAGGTCTGTAATGGTGTCTTCTCTTTAATTTCTGATATTAGTAATGTGTGTCTGCTTTCTTTTTACCTTAGTTAACCTGGCTAAAGTCCTATTGATTTTCTTGACCTTTTCCAAAGAATTGCTTTTGGCTTTGTTGATTACTCTATTGACTTTTCATTTCAATTTTATTACTTTCTTTTCTTCTGCACTAAACTTAATTTGCTCTTGTTCTTTTCTAGTGTCCTAAATTGGAAACTTAGATTGTTGATTTTAAATCTTTTTTTCTAGTATATGCATCCAGTGTTATACATTTCCAAGAACTGCTTTTGCTGTATCCCACAAATTTTTATAAGTTGTATTTTGATTTAGTTCAAAACAGTTTTAAATTTCTCTCAAGATTTGTTCTTTTGTCCATATGTCACTTACAAGTGTGTTTTTAATGTTTTGTATTGGGGGATTTTCTAGTTATCTTTCTGTTATTGACTTCTGGTTTAATTCCACTGGGTCTGAGAGCAAACATTGATTTCTATTCTTTTAATTTTGTTAAGGTGTGTTTTATGGCCCAGAATGTGGTCTATCTCCGAAAATGTTTCACATGAGTTTGAGAAGAATGTATATTCTTCTGTTTTAGAATGAAGTAATCTATAGATAGATATCCATTATATCCACTTGACTGATGGTGTTGAGTTCATACGTCCTTACTAAATTTTCTGACCACCAGATCCATCCATTTCTGATAGAGGGTATTGAAGTCTCCAACCATGATAGTAGATGAAACTATTTCTCCTTGCAGCTCTATCAGGTTTTGCCTCACAAAGTATGGTGTTCTATGGTTAGGTGATACACACTGAAAATTGTTACATCTTATTGAAGAACTGAGCCCTTTGTCATAAGTAATGTACTTCTTTATCCCTGATAACTTTTGAAGTTCTGTCTGAAATTAATGTAACTAATTCTGTTTTATTTTCTTTAGGGATAGTGTGGTATATTTCTCTACATCTATTTATCTTTAATCCATAATTTCTTTATATCTAAAGTGAGTTACTTATAGACAACAGGTATTAGAGTCAGTCCACTCTGATTTGAAAAGATCCTGATGCTGGGAAAGATTGAGGGCAGGAGGAGAAGGGGATGACAGAGGATGAGACGGTTGGATGGCATCATCAACTCAATGGACATGGGTTTGGGTAGACTCCGGTATTTGGTGATGGACAGGGAGGCCTAGCGTGCTGCGGTTCATGGGATCGCGAAGAGTCAGACACGACTGAGCCGACTGAACTGAATTGAACCACTCTGATAAACTGTCTTTTAAATGATACATTTAGAAACTGACATTCTAAGTAATCATTGCTATAGTTGAATTATAGCTACCATATTTGTTCCCATTTTTCATCTGATGCTCCTGTTTTTTGTCCCTATATGTCTTCCACTCTTTTTCTGCCTTATCTTCTTGCATGCTGCTATGCTACTCATTAGTCTTTAGCATATTAATCATAGTTGTTTTAAATTCCCAATCTGATCATTCCAACATGTCTGTCATGTCTGGTCCTGATGCTCATTTTGTCTCATCCAACTGTGTTTTTACCTTTGGTGTGCCTTTTAATTTTTAATTTTTATTTTTTGATGGGCAGGCCTGGTGTACTGGACAAAAGCCATTTAGGAGGTAAATTGGCCTTTGTAATGTGATACTGAGGTATGAGGAAAGGGGAAGCATTTTACAGTTTTCTGATTAAACTTCAGTCTTTTTGGTGAAAACATGCCTCTACAATGTGAACTTAACCATTGTTTTTCAGTTTTTTCTTTCATCTGTCCTTTCAGTTCAGTTCACTCGCTCAGTTGTGTCCGACTCTTTGCGACCCCATGAATCGCAGCACACCAGGCCTCCCTGTCCATCACCATCTCCCGGAGTTCACTCAGACTCACGTCCATCGAGTCCGTGATGCCATCCAGCCATCTCATCCTCTGTTGTCCCCTTCTCCTCCTGCCCCCAATCCCTCCCAGCATCAAAGTCTTTTCCTTAGGAGAGGACAAAAAGGCTAGAATTGGGTAATTTTCTTCTCCAGGTCCCTATTATCTGGCTCTGATAATACCCTAGCAGGTTAGGCTATGGTTACATGGTTTCTCCTGAATGCAGGCCTTGTTTAAAAGAACAGAGTGCTCTGATATATTTCAAAATGATTACTTTTCACATTCCCCTTCAGGAAGCAGAAGGGAATTGTTCTCAGATACTTACTGTGGTAACCTGGTCAATCTCCAGGAGATAAACCTCACAGTACTGTAGCAGCCTCGCATACGCCTCCCCCTGGAGTTAATAGATCTCAGGTTTGTCGACACTGACCCTCCAGCAATTCTTCAATGTCAATGCAGGTTTTCCTTCTCTGGCTCTGGTTGATGTAGTAGTTTCTGCCCCTGAATCTCTGCTCTGCTAAGCTGGGACTTCCTGTATTCACTTGTCTGCCTCTCCATTCTTGGGGACACAAATTTTCCACCTGTTTTCCCCTCTCTTACGGTTCCTAGAAGAACTGATTTTTCACTCTACTCAACTTTTTACTTATTGGTAGCATGGAATGACAGTTTCCAAGTTTCTTGTATGAGAACAAGGCAAGATTAATATTCCTGAAACATTATTTTCTTCACTTCATTACTTCCAAAAAAACATTGCACTGGATTTTTAGTAGCTATGTTCCAACTGCTTAGGTTGGCATTCAAGGCCCTTCAAAACCTGAAATAAACCTTTCTTTTATGTGTTATTTCTACCTACGTGTTGATAGCTTCCTAATATCAATTTTTCCCTTCAACTTTTGTACATTTTGTCTGAGCACTTTCTCACCTGATATAATTATTACATCTCCCAGTCACTTCTGTAGCTAGATGTGGCCATGAGACTAAACTTTGTCCTGTCAGTTGTTAGCAGAAAAGTGCCATGGGGTGTCTATAGCAGCTCCTTAAAGAACAGATATATGCAGAAATCAGATCCAATGGATAAATGTATCCCTTTTGCTCTCCTGCATTTTCTTTTCTATCCTTCCTTTCTTCATTTTGTTCTAGGCATTGTTCTATATGCTAGAGAGCAAAATAGTAAAAACTTAGTGCTCACATTCAGCTTATATCCTAGTGCTTTTTAGAATTTAATGTGATGGCTGGAGCTCCAGCAGTCACATGATACCAGAAAGAAAATTTAAGGATAGAAATTATGTGTGCAGAGAAGAAAAAAGGACAGAAATCATGGGCTTTAATGACTTCATGAAACATTAACTGGAACCATAATCCCAACCACATGTGTTACAACTTCTAAACTTCTTTCATCCTAAGCCATAAACTCTTCTGTGTTTAAGCCTCTTTGAGTCTCTAAAACTAGAGACTTTCAAACTCAACTTTCCTGATACTCAATTTTCAAAGAATACCTCACATTTACCTTATCATTTGTAAATTTTAGTCCTTTGACTTTACTCTAAATAACCTAAGAAAAGGTAAAAGGTTTATTCAGTCTTGGGATTCCTCAAGGCAAAATGTAATAGTACCTTGTAATCAATATTTAATAAGAAAATGAAAGAACACATGGTTTTGCTACATGATTACCACATAGTAGGTGAATATTGAAATAGGAAGATTTTTCTCTGGGTTTCTGCTTATACTTTACATTAAACAATGCCTAGATAAGAATCTAACAGGTGTTCTTTTAGTTTAGTCAAATAAGATGCTAGTGTCTATTTTACAGCAGGCAAGAAATAGAGTAACATAATTTATTCCCTCAGTGATCTTACAGACCAAAAGGAGAAATGGATATTTAACAAATAATTATAATAAAGAATAAAAAGTATTACATTAGATTGAGTAAAGGGTTTAGTGGAACAGAGAACTGGGAAACCATATGTGTTAGGTGAGAAAAGAGCTCTTTGAAGATGTGATACATACATAAGTTGAAATCCAACAGTGAGTATTTTTAGTATTTTGATTCAGATCTGACATGCAATAACACCATATGCAACTCAGTTCATGTGGCTACAGAAATCCAAAAAGTACAAGCATGTCTCCAGGCAAAGCTGATGCTGAGAAAAAAAAGTGAAAGAGAAAAAGAAGGAAAGAAGAAGGAGGTAATGTCACTAAGGATATATAAGAGGTTAAGTTGGAAATGTTAGAGATTAAGAAAGAGAAGGTGGAGAAGGAGAAAAGAAGAGGAAGAATAGAAAGATAGGAGAATAGGAAGAGAAAAAGAGCAGGAGGAGGAGGAAGAAAAGGAGAAAAAGGGAGGAGGAGGAGGAGACCCCTCTGAGAGAGCCTTGATACAAATCAATCTGAGGACGAAGTCCAAACATAAGAGTCTTTAATCTCTTCCAGATCTATGATTGATTGTCTAGATATTTTTACTCACAAAAATACGCTTTTTGAATTAAGAAACATTCATTTTTTAAAAACTTCATAAGGTATAGTTGATATAGTTCACATAAAATAACTTGTATACTTGTAGGTGTACAATTCGATGAGTTTTAACCTGTATATTCATCCATGAAACCATCAACACAACCGAGTTAATGAACGTATGTAACCCTCAAAAGTCTTACATATGTCCCATTAACAAGTGTCCCACTGTAATCCTTTACCCCTGCCATTCCTTACGTCCCTCACCCTTGTCTGTAGTTTCCTTTCTGTAGATTCATTTGCATTTTCCAGAATATTATATAAACAGAATCATACAGTATATACTATCATGTTTTTCACTTGAAATAATCATTTGGATTGTTACTCAAGTTGTTGCAGGGATCAATAGAGCATTTCTTTTATTGCTGGGTAGTAATCAGTTGTGTGGATGTATTATACTATGATGTGTTTATGTACTTACCTTTGAAGGCTTCTTGGGTTTTTCCAGTTTATGACTATTAAAAATAAAGCTGCTATAAACTTTCTTATACAAGTATTTGTATAGATAGAAGCTTTCATTTCTCTAATGTTAAATGCCTAGGAATGCAATGACTAGATTATATAATAGGTATATGTTAGTAATTTTAAGAAGCTGACAAACTGTTTTGCAAAGTGGTCGTACTGTTTCACATTCCCACTAGCAGTTCACAACAGTTCCACTTCCTCCACACTCTCTCCCTAACACTTGATCTTTAAAATTTTAAACATGCTAGTAGATAGCCTAGTGATAATCTCTTTTGGTTTTAGTCTGCATTTTCTCAATGGCTGATGATATTGAGCATATTTTCATGTGCTTCTTTGATGAAGTATCTTTTCAAATATTATGACCATTTCTATTGAACTATTTTTTTCTTATTATTGAGTTTTGAGAGTTCTTTATATATTCCAAATACAAATTGTTGATTCTTAGTAGGGTATATTTCAACAAATATTTGCCTGCCTTAAGTGGAAAGATAAATATTTAGGAGATTTTGTGTTTATTTAAAATAATGCAAAACAGGAAAGCAACAATAAATTTGAAAAGTGTTTATTAGAAATAATACATAAATATATATTTGTCTGTGCATACATATATGTATTTGTGCATCTGTGTATACAAACAAACCAAAAGAAAAGTCATTGAGCCAGTAAATTAAGTCTATCATTAAAATAAAAAACACCAGAGGCGAGAAGTGAGAAGCTGCTGCATTAAGAGCTGACTCATCCTCTTGCTTGCTGCAGCTCTTCTCTCCACTCATTTCTGACTGATCATGGATAGTGGCCGACAGTTTACATCATTAGCTATTAATGACTTGGTTAAAATTTCCGGTTACTCAATCCACACAGCCTTCTAAAGATCCATTTTAAGCTCCGACTGAAGACTATGCAGGAAGATTTACTATTTATGGAACAACCTTGAACATATTTTCTGGCAGGCATCTTCAGAGGCAAGAGTTGCATCAGCAGCAGTTCCACAATTTCAGTGCTTAATCTTACTAACTAGCCTAAATGATAACTCTTCAACAAGCAACTGATAAGCATGCTTTGCTGATGGCTAATCTAATCATTTAATGGGAAAGCAGGAAAAAAAAAATCTGAGATAGTAGTTTGTTCCCTCCCTAGGGCACAAAACAATATCAATAACATAGCTCCCAAAGGAAAATATATTCATTCAGATAGTTTTATAAATCATTTCCTTCCTAAGATAAAAATTAAAAGGTCAATACAAGTTTTTATTACAAAAGAAATTCAATTTGGCATCCTGCTGTACAACACCCTAATAAAATCAGTAAAAGTATGTTTGCATGAGGAAATTTAAAATTTCATAAATTTAACTGAGAAAAATATGTACATTGACAAACTAGTCTGGGGTTCCCATTGTTAAAAGGTTCCAAATCTGAACTTCACGATATTATGATTCTAGTTTATATTCCACTTTGCAGGTATGAGCATATATATTCAGAAATCCTTATAGCAAAATTCAGACCTAAAAAGAAGAAAGTAGGGAAAACCACTAAACCATTCAGGTATGACTGAAATCAAATCCCTTACTATTATACAGTGAAAGTAACAAATAGATTCAAGGGATTCAATCTGATAGGCAGAGTGCCTGAAGAACTATGAATGAGGTTCATGACATTGTACAGGACGCAGGGATCAAGACCATCCCCAAGAAAAAGAAATGTAAAAAGGCAAAATGGTTGTCTGAGGAGGGCTTACAAAGAGCTGAGAGACAAAGAGAAGCTAAAAGCAAGGAGAAAAGACAGTGAAAGTGAAAGTTGCTCAGTCGTGTTCGACTCTTTGAGACCCCATAGACTATGCAGTCCATGGCATTCTCCAGGCCAGAATACCAGAGTGAGTAGCTGTTCTATTCTCCAGAGGATTGTCCTAACCCAGGGATCTAACCCAGGTCTCCTGCATTGCAGGTGGATTCTTTACCGCTGAGCACCAGGGAGGGAAGCCACCAAAGAAGGCAAAGGAGAAAAGAAAAAATATACCCATTTGAATGCAGAGTTCCAAAGAATAGCAAGGAGAAATAAGAAAGGCTTCCTAGGTAATCAGTGCAAAGACATAGAAGGGGGGAAAATAGAATGGAAAACTAGAGATCTCTTCAAGAAAATCAGGGATACTAAGGGAACATTTCATGCAAAGATGGGCACAATAAAGGACAGAAATTGTATGGACCTAACAGAAGCAGAAGTTATTAAGAGGTGGCAAGAATACACACAGAAGAACTATACAAAAAAGATCTTCATGACCCAGATAACCACGATGGTGTGATCACTCACCTAGAGCTAGACATCCTGGAATGTGAAGTCAAGTGGGCCTTAGGAAACCTCATTATGGACAAAGCTAGTGAAAGTGATAGAATTCCAACTGAGCTATTTCAAATCCTGAAAGATGATGCTGTCAAAGTGCTACACTCAATATGCCAGCAAATTTGAAAACTCAGAAGTGGCCACAGTACTGGAAAAGGTCAGTTTTCATTTCAATCCCAAAGAAAGGCAATGCCAAAGAATGTTCAAACTACCACCCAACTGCTTTCATCTCACATGCTACCAAAGTAATGCTCAAAATTTTCCAAGCCAGGCTTCAACAGTATGTGAATTGTGAACTTCCAGATGTTCAAGCTGGTTTTAGAAAAGGCAGAGGAACCAGAGATCAAATTGCCAACATCTGCTGGATCATTGAGAAAGCACAAGAGTTCCAGGAAAACATCTACTTCTGCTTTATTGACTATGCCAGAGCATTTGATTGTGTGCATCATAATCAACTATGGAAAAGTCAAAGAGATGGGAATACCAGACCACCTGACCTGCCTCCTGAGAAATCTGTATGCAGGCAAAAAGCAACAGTTAGAACCGGACATGGAACAACAAACTGATTACAAATTGGGAAAGGAGTATGTAAGGCTGTATACTGTCACCCTGCTTATTTAACTTATATGCAGAATACATTATAGAAATGGTGGACTGGATGAAGCACAAGCTGGAATCAAGATTTCTGGGAAAAATATCAATAACCTCAGATATGCAGATGACACCACCCTTATGGCACAAAGTAAAGAACTAAAGAGCCTCTTGATGAAAGTGAAAGAGGAGTATGGAAAATGTTGGCTTAAAACTCAACATTCAGAAAACAAAGATCATGGCATCTGGTCCCATCACTTCATGGCAAACAGCTGGGGAAACAATGAAAACAGTGAGAGACTTTTTTTTTTTTTTAGCTCTAAAATCACTGTAGGTGGTGACCGCAGCCATGACATTAAAAGATGTTTGCTCCTTTGAAGAAAAGCTATTGCCAACCTAGACAGCATATTAAAAAGCAGAGACATGACTTTGCCAACAAAGGTCTATGTAGTCAGAGCTATGATTTTTTTCCAGTGGTCATGTATGGATGTGAGAGTTGGACTAAAGAAAAGCTGAGCTCCGAAGAATTGATGCTTTTGAACTGTGGTGTTGGAGACGACTCTTGAGAGTCCCTTGAACTGCAAGGAGATCAAGCCAATCAATCCTAAAGGAAATCAGTCCTGAATATTCACTGGGAGGACTGGTGTTGAAGCTGAAACTCCAATACTTTGGCCATCTGATGCAAAGAACTGACTCATTGGAAAAAGACCCCGAGGCTAGGGAAGACTGAAGACAGGAGGAAAAGTGGATGACAGAGGATGAGATGGTTGGATGGCATCACCGACTAGATGGACATGAGTTTGAGTAAGCTTTGGGAGTTGGGGAGTGACAGGAAGCCTGCCGTGCTGCAGTCCATGGGGACACAAGGAGTAGGACACAACTGAGCAACTGAACTGATGAAACAAATGAAAGAGACATAGAGCATGTCGCAGTGCTGTTCACTCCCTCAGTGTAAGTTACTGCTAGTGTGTGATGTGGATGTTTCTGTCTAGCATTTCACTAGCCTAGATTCTGTTTTGTAGTCCTGTTTTTAGTTTTGACTATGTAAACCAAAGAGCAAGTGAGCTTCCTCCTGAAATATCTCTATTTACTTTTCATTAAAATCTTGATATCAAAACTTTTCACAATGTCAGTAAAATATTATCATACCAAATAGATAAGAAGCCAAATGCACTCTTTTAAAAAAACTTGTCAAATGCACACTTCTAAAGATTAATATTCATAAAAACCTGAAATTGCATTCTTGGAGCAACCTTAACAATAGTAATGTCATAATTATGATAACACATTCAGTCACTCCCCAATAATTTTTCAGAAAAGCATAGTATTTAATTTCAGAAAAACACATTTAACCTGTTTATTTTGTTTGAATTTTTTAAAAATGTGTCTCTGCTTTGACAACAGAAGCATCAAGTGTAGAGGCTGGATGCAAACTAGAGTTCATTAACTAGCTATTGAACCCAGAACCCCAGCATACGGAGTTCAAACAAGAAATTAAAACAATAGAAGTTAACAAACATTGTTCAATATTGCAAAATCTTATTTCTTTACCTTGGAAAAACTAAAGTAAATATGAATCAGTTTTGAAAATCAGAGTATCAGACTTTAGGCCCAAATCTGGTCCTCATCTTTATAAATGAGAGTTCTATATAATAAATATCCTTGCTTACTTTTTTAATTAATCCTTTCTGTATTGTGGCCCAAGAATAACTGATCTCATACTAAAAGTTATTTTATAAAAATCATTGTGTTCTAGAATGTGTTCAGTGTACTGCTTTTTTTCAATAAAAATCTCCTCTCATCTAGCAATTACTTTTGCAGTTAAAAATTGTTCTGCATACCTATTTGTAGAATGTATATCTACAAGTTTTAGTATTACCCTAATATAAAAGTTTTACAAGTGCATTTTATTAAGGGAAGAAGAGCAAGTTTGTTGTTTATACTAACGGTCTGTAAATAGGCTATAAACATTTGTTGAAAGAATGAGTCACTAAGAAAAAAATTCAAGTAACAAGAAGAAATCTAGATGAAAATCTAAATTATTTGTTTAGGTTATTTTAAACTTATTTACCTTTAAGTTATTTATACCAGGATCAAACAAGCACACACTAGAATTAAGTTTGAATGCACTTTGAAGGCCTAGTCATTGGGTAATATAGAGTGACTTGAAAATGTGAATAAATATCACCAAAATAAGTAAGGTCAACTTGGAAATAGGACATGGGGACAATGACAGGCACCTGGGACACTGGGTTTCTGACAAAGCAGTTGGGAGAGTCTGCCCCGAGTGATCAAGCCTTAGCCTATAACCGCTACTCCAAATATCTACTGCTTCCTTATAGCACCCATCTTTTGCCCTATCTCCCCAAGAAAATGTATGCACATACCACCTGTGTTGTGTCCAATTTTGTTGTTATGTAAGCATAAAATTTGATATCTTACTATATCAAAAGTTAACAAAAATTCACCTTTAATTCAAGCTTTGGCCATATGTAAGAATTGCTTATTTATTTGGGGTAAGAAAGAACTTTAATTTATGGCCAGACTACTCCCTTGGGCCCCAAACCTCTTCCTTCATTTCTTGAGGAAACCATTTCCTTTTGCCTAAGTAACATGAACTTGGAATTCCCTGGGCTCTGCCTGCAGAATTACACTGTACTCTCTTTTCCTTTCTCTAACATTATTCCTCAGATTGCCAGGACAGCTTGGAAATCTCTCAGACAGCTTCCTTATGTTATTAACTGCTTTATCTCATGTGTACCCTCGTAATTTCTATAAAATCAGTCAATTACTTTTCCTCAAAATCTTCCTTTCCAGGCTCACTAGTCTCTTTAATTGACTCGAATCTCACATGCGTTTATCACTGTTATTACTAGACCGACAGAATTATAAATATGTATGTACCCTGTCTATAAAATGTTTGTACTTTGATTTGACCTAGCTGAAGGAGGCTTACTCCCAAAGCTCACAAAATTAGAAAGGTGGCTTTAAAAGAAAATTATTTCTTTATTTGGCTGCACCAGGTCTTAGTTGCAACAAGCAGGATTTTCATTCAGTTTGTGGGTTCTTCAATTGCAGCATGTGGTTTTTTAGTTATGGCATGAAGGTTCTTTAGTTGCAAACTCTTAGTTGCGGCATATGGAATCTAGTGTCCTACCAAAGATTGAGCCCAGACCCTGACATTGAGAGTGTGGAGTCTTAGCCCTTGGACCATCAGGGAAATCTCTCGAGGAGTGGCTTGTTTTATTTTGTTTGCACCTCTCTGAAGTTCAGATTCTAACCTAACCCAGAAGTTCTCCAAATATAGTCTGGGGACACATCAGTGTCTGAGAATTTTAGGGTATCTGCAAGACTGAAATCATACATAGGTGAAAGATCTATTCAGAGTTCTAGACAGAGTAATGGATTTTATGCTGCAGATTAAGAAATGTTTATTGAAATGGTTTCAGATTCCACATTACAACTAACCTTTAAGGAGCTAACACTTGTGGAGTTTTTTAAAACAGATTTATTCACAGATATAATTCAAATACTATAAGTCCAATATTAAGTGTATACTCCAATGGCTTTAAGTATATTAACAGATACATGAAACCACCTCTATAGTAAATTTTAGAATACTTCCAATCATTGCAAGAAGAAACCTCATACCCTTTAGCTAGTACCACGTTTTGTTCCATTCACCCAGACCTAAACAACCACTAATGTGTTTCCTGTCTCAATAGATTTACCTATTGTAGATATTTCATATAAATAAGAAATCATACACATGACCCTTCATATTTGGCTTTTTTGCACTTAGAACAATATTTTCAAAGTGAATACATGTCATAGCATATATTAATACCCCATTCCCTTTTATGGTTAAATAATATTCTATTGTATGAAATTAAAAGACACTCACTCCTTGGAAGAAAAGTTATGACCAACCTAAATAGCATATTCAAAAGCAGAGACATTACTTTGCTGACAAAGGTCCGTCTAGTCAAGGCTATTGTTTTTCCAGTAGTCATGTATGGATGTGAGAGTTGGACTGTGAAGAAGGCTGAGTGCCAAAGAATTGATGCTTTTGAACTGTGGTGTTGGAGAAGACTCTTGAGAGTCCCTTGGACTACAAGGAGATCCAACTAGTCCATTCTAAAGGAGATCAGCCCTGGGATTTCTTTGGAAGGAATGATGCTAAAGCTGAAACTCCAGTACTTTGGCCACCTCATGCGAAGAGTTGACTCATTGGAAAAGATTCTGATGCTGGGAGAGATGTGGGGCAGGAGGAGAAGGGGACGACAGAGGATGAGATGGCTGGATGGCATCACTGACTTGATGGACGTGAGTCTGAGTGAACTCCGGGAGTTGGTGATGGACAGGGAGGCCTGGCGTGCTGCGATTCATGGGGTCACAAAGAGTCGGATACAGCTGAGCGACTGAACTGAACTGAACTGACTGAACTTGAAGCACAAATTTTTAAAGTTTTGATGAAATCTGATTTTTCCCGTTGTTCATGTTACTCGTGTTTTGATGTTACATTATTCATGGCAAACCCAAAGTCATCAGGATTTATCCCTATTTTTTTTCCTAAGAGTTTTATAGTTCAGTGCTTACATTTAGATCTTTGTTCCATTTTGACTTGATTTTCCATATATGGTATGGCAAGAGTCCATATTTCTTTCTTTTTTTTTTTTTGTATGTGGCTTGTCTCAGTACCATTTGTTGAAAAGGACATTCTTTTTCTCACTGAATGATCTTGGTACTCTTGTTGAATGTCAGTTGACCATAATCATATGGATTGACTTCTGGACTGTTGGTTATATTCTGTTGATTTCTAGGTCTACCTTGTGCCAGTATCACTGTCTTTATTACTGTTGCTTTGTGGGAAGTTTCAAACTCAGGAAACACTAGTCTTCCAACTTTGTTTTTCAAGATCATTTTCGTTAGTGTGGGGTCCTTTGCAATTCCTTATGAATTTATAATCAGCTTGTCAAGTTTAACAAAGAAATGAGCTACAGTTTCTATAGGAACTGAGTGGAATCTATAGATCAATTTGGTAAGTATTGCCATCTTAATAGTATTAAGTCCTCCCATCCAATTGTTGAGTTTTTATTTAGTCCCAAAAAAGAATATCTGCAATTATCTGAAGTAGTTATGAAAAAGACTACTAAGAGACTCCTTCCTTTTCCAAATATTTATGTTGTGAGGCTGAATTTTCTCCATTAATTTGGCCAAAATAGATCAGTGAATTTAGAAACATACGTGAGAATCCAGCTGTATTCCCCTAAGCTAGACATTAAAGTGAAAGTGAAGTCACTCAGTCATGTCCTACCAGGCTTCTCCGTCCATGGGATTTTCCAGGCAAGCCCACTGGATTTTCCAATGGAGTGGGCTGCCATTTTCTTTTCCAGGGGATCTTCCCAACCCAGGGATCAAACCCATTTTTCCTGCATTGCAGATGCTGTACCATCTGAGCCACCAGGGAGCCAAGCTAGACATTAAGGAGATCCGCAAAAAGTAAAACTTACCCCACAATTTTTTGGGGGGTAAATATAGTTATTTTTCATAAAATTTCTTGTTATTTTCCAATAGATTAACAAACATTTTTGAAATTCCCTCACTTGAATTCTGATATGAAACTAGCAAAGATATGTAACACATGTGACCAAATGTTCTTTGGAGGCCTCAGTAAAGGGATCCTGAGGCAAAAATGTGAACTGTTGGCTTAATACATGTCCTTCATTGATGGGTTTGGTCGATTTTTCTGTCCATATTCTCCTATGCTGACCAAAATACAACACACTTGTCACATCAATCATAAAAAATGACTTGCATTTCTTTTGATGTATCATGTTTTTCCAAACCTCTGTGCTTTCTCACTTGTTGATGCTTCTGCCTAGAACAAATGACCCATTGCTGCCCCCTCCTCCCAATTCGTAATACGTCAAAAATTCCAAACTTCACTCAAGCCCCAAATTCTCCAGATCTGAGTTCTTTCCATGTGACCACTCTGCTCTGTTCTTTGGACTTCTGAGTTTGTTTGTTTGTTTTTTTTTCCTCCCCTCTAAATACTGTATCTACTCCTGGAATAGGAAACTCCATCGTATTCACTTCAATACATGTCCTTAGCACACAATAAGTGATCAGTTTATGCTGCAGTGTGCTTAGTCGCTCAGTCATGTCCAGCTCTTTACGACCACTCCAGGTTCCTCTGTCCGTGAAGATTCTCCAGGCAAGAATGCTAGAGTGGGTTGTCATGCCATCTACCAAAGGATCTTTCCAATCCAGTGATCAAACCTAGGTCTCCCACATTGCAGGCAGATTCTTTACCTCAGAGCCACCAGGGAAGCCCAGGAATACTGGAGTGGGTAGCCTATCCCTTCTCTAGGGGAATTTCCTGACCCAGGAATCAAACTGGGGTTTCCTGCCTTGCAGATGGATTCTCTACCAGCTGAGCTACCTGGGAAGCTCAAGTGATCAGTTAATGCTTGCTGACAAAGTATATAATCCTATGGTACCATTAGAAAATTGTCAAACCTATTAGAAACTAGCCTCATACTATGTATTGTTGAATGTTTTATTTCCTATAAAGAATAAACACTTAGAAGTATAATTATTTAGAATTTATAAAAATTAATGCTTCCAGAATAAAAAGTACTACATGAAAAAAATTGTTACAGGATTTTTCAATTCATGAAATATAATCCTTTGATATTCTGTTACCTTCATGATGTTCAGACCCATTATCATTCACAAAGGGGCTTCCCAGGTAGTGCAGTGAAAGAATCCACCTGCCAATGCAGTAGACACAAGAGGCGCAGGTTCAGTCCCTGGGTCGGGAAGATCCACTGGAGCAGGAAATGGCAACCCACTCCAGTATTCTTGCCTGGAAAATTCCATGGACAGAAGAGTCTGGTTGGCTATAGTCCATGGATCACAAAGAGCTGGACACGACTGAGCATGCATGCACACACACATAGATGCAAATAGCTTAGATAAATAGATTAACTAAAACAATTTTTCTGAAAAGTTATAAAAGTACTTTAATTAACTTAATGGGTTCTAAATTATTTGCTTAGGATATGGGGATATAGTGAATTGATAGCCACTTCCCTTTAATAAAACATATATGAATGTTTTGTTAAAATTTCCCTTAAAAATCATTATATTTCTTTGTAGTCATAAATCTTCCTTTTAACATAAAACTTTTCAATTCCCAAATATTCAGTTACAATAAAACTGTAAATTAGCTATATAACTACAATGTATTTTGTGAATAAGTTCAATGAAATCAAATAAGCAGCAAAGATACTATTTTAACATGACTTGAAATTATATAGATTCAAATATCTTAGATTTCAAATAATAGTTGCAAAACCACAATAGGTAGTGATGTATGTAACACTGTGTTTAGCCTGTGATATGGGTGTTATATCCCTTTTTAGCATAATAATGAGATGATGTATTTCCTTTGTAAATTCCTGAGAAGTCACTAGGTAGAGAACAGTTTGCATTTTGATGGTAAGGAGGCAGCTTCAGAATACAAGCTTTGGAAAGTCAAATTCTTCTGAAGCATCATGTTATGGGGAGACAACTAAGCACGCAGGGTGACAGATGTTAACTAGACTTGCTGTGATCATTTCAGAAGAGAAACAAGTATCGAATCACTGTGATGTACACCTGAAAGTAAAACAATGGTATAGGTCAATTATACCTCGGTAAAATAATAATAACCATCAAATAATAATAATAACCATCTGTACTCAAAGCTGGAGAAGGCAGTGGCACCCCACTCCAGTACCCTCGCCTGGAAAATCCCATGGACGGAGGAGCCTGGAAGGCTGCTGTCCATGGGGACTCTGAGGGTCGGACACGACTGAGCGACTTGACTTCCCTTTCACTTTTCACTTTCATGCATTGGAGAAGGATATGGCAACCCACTCCAGTGTTCTTGCCTGGAGAATCCCAGGGATGGGGGAGCCTGGTAGGCTGCCGTCTATGGGGTCGCACAGAGTTGGACACTACTGAAGCAACTTAGCAGCAGCAGCAGCGGTATTCAAAGCTAACTGCAATATAACTTCTAATAAAAATATAATTGCAATGCCATTTAAATCAACCAGATCTTGTAATAAATGGAATGATTCCTAATTTAACTTTACTATAATATCTTAAGATAAAAGCAATACAAACAGGAAAATCTATGAACTAATTTGACTATTGACTAAAGATGCAAACATTCTAAATTTTAATAAATTTAGGGTAAAAATATTCCATTCACAGTAACAACAAAACTATGATAATTCATTTTATCTGGTTTACCACTGATCCACCTGGGTTTGGAGACAGTAAAATGTGAAAGTAATGTTCATGGCATCCTAGAATCAATGAAATATATAAAAGGACTAGAAATATACTAGAAATATATAACTATGCCTAGTTTTAGAAAAACATAAATCTTACATTAAAAAACTATAAAATCTTACTGAGTGCTCAAATACATCCTCAGATTTATTTACAACAGATTCTATATTGAAAGGTCCCTGATAGATTCCTGAATACAGCCAAATTGGAAAACTCTTGCATTTAAAGGTAGAAATGAAGGGGGTGGGAGGGGATATAGATTGCTGCTTCTTTATATGTTTATATTGAAATATGTCACTTACTAAAGCAAGCATTATTATATTGAATTTGAAAGTAGAAGTTTCTTTTTACTTTCAACATTTTATGAAAAGAACGAAACTGGGAGGTATTATTGGATCAGTAATTAGACACTTAGAATACAGTTGAAGGGAAAGAGCAACAAGGCAAATACAAAATGGAAGCTTTAGAGAGGAAAATAGGCTTCTATATCTCAGTTCGCACTCACAGAAATGTCTTCCTTCCTTTGTACATTGCTTAATCTGCATGTTAATGAGGAACAATTGTCATTCCAAGTTTTTATTTATAAAATTTGAAGGTATAAGAATGGAGTTGTCCAGAATTTAGGTCTTAACTCTCCATTGATAGGGATAAAATATGAATTATAAGATCCTTCTTCATAAGAGTAAATTGAGGAAATTATATTAAAAACTTGGAGGAAAGGGATTCTATAAGAATAAACCATAGATAAGAGAAAAAATTGAGAAAGATGCAAAAAAGAAAATGTGCCAGTTTTCTCCTTTAGTAATTTGCAGCTTTTAGAGTGAGTTCAATAAAGAAAGAATTCTTAAAAGCAACCTTGACATTACACTTAAGCAGGATAGAGACCAGAGGACAGTCTATACGAAATTAGTTTAGGGAGCTGGGAGAGCTCCTCTAAATATCTCCTCTCTATATTTTATATCTGAAATGTTTTTAGTAGGAAAAAAACACTTCATTTTGTAATTAGTTAGAGGCAAATATTGTGTACACCCCTTGGGAAAATTAAATATTGAATAAAATTCATATGTTATAATAAAATAAAATAATATCAAATCTTCTGATAATTATAGGAAGATGAAAATGATACGTTTGTGTGGTGGAGAGGGTTTCTGCGGTGAAGGATGATCATGATCGGAGAGATCAGTGGAGTATAAGGTCAAAGGAGGAAACTGGTAAAATGGAAAGCTCGTGATTTCTCCAGGGCAGGCTCTACCAAATATCTTCAAGTTCAATCTACAATGTGCCAAATGCAACCAAGAAATAAGTCCACAATCTCTTTGTCTTTTCATTCTCTTATGCTTGATTGGAGTGTTTGAAAGGAATAGAAAAAATGTTAGGGTTAATTATGGGAAACAATGTATGGAGGCTCTCACTATGCTTCATAGTACTCTGACTCACAGAATACACACAACTACCTACCCTAGCAGAGTGCTGAAAAGCACACAGGACATAGGAGAAGAAAGCCTGTCAGGTTCCTTATTGCCCGTAGTTTTGTATCTAGATCCGCTCTAGAGATAGCTGCCGCTGCTAAGTCACTTCACTCGTGTCCGACCCTGTGTGACCCCATAGACGGCAGCCCACCAGGCTCCCCTGTCCCTGGGATTCTCCAGGCAAGAACACTGAAGTGGGTTGCCGTTTCCTTCTCCAATGCATGAAAGTGAAAAGTGAAAGGGAAGTCGCTCAGTCCGACTCTTCACGACCCCATGGACTGCAGCCTACCAGGCTCCTCCGCCCATGGGATTTTCCATGTACTGGAGTGGGGTGCCATTGCCTTCTCCGCTAGAGATAGCAGTGATACATTTTATCACTGGCTTCCAGGAGGGATAATCCTGGGAAAGGAGCATAAACTATATTCTTCACCTAGTGACTAATAACTTGGCAGAAAGACTTAGCAGAATAACTTAGCCAGAACTTGCTGGCTAAGATACAGGAAGTGTGCTTTAAAGTGGTGTTTGTCAGTCCTTTTTATTTACCTTTTAGCCATTTTCCCCTAACCACTTCCCATGAAATTTTAATGCCACAGATATACTGTGTTTTTATTCTATGTGTGTCTATGCGTGGGTTGGGAAAGGAATTTCCAGACATGAAGCCAAATGAGAGAAGAATGGCGTTTATTCGAGTGGGAGATGCTGTTAGAACAGTGGGTCAGCTCAAGGGAGAGCTGAATGCTTTTGCAGGCTTGCAACCAATTTTTATAGCCTCAAGACAGAAAATTCTTACTGGAATGGTGGCATTAGGTGATTGGTTAGGATGCTATAGGGTGGATAGTAGGGTATATGGGGGTCAGGAAACTTGTTGGTTTATATCCAGAGGCTCATGACAACTGTTGCTAAGGGGCTTGGTCAGTTCCAGAGATTTTTATCGTGTGACCTTGGTACAGGTCTCCATACCTTTGGTATACAGCTCCATAGTATGCATGTCTATCATTTATACACAGATGTTTTTCCTTCCCCAAGAGCTAAGTTATGCTCCATTGAAGGAGATACTGCTTCCATTGAGAATATTTGTCTTAAAGTAGTATCTTTGAATGGTATTATTGCATGAGGCAGCTAGTATTCCCTTTTCCTAATTGGTGAAACTAAAACAGGCCATTAAAATTTGTGTTTATCCTTTAGAAAAAGACAACACCATGTTCATGAAAATACTGTAGAGAAATCACTTAGATTACGCAGTTAAGAAGGATGAGTCAATTGGAGTTTTTCTGGCATTAAGTCAATTGCTGAGATACTGTCACATCTTCCCACTACTAGAATTTGAAAGAAAACGTCTCATGCCTTTAGAACTAATCTACATGTATCCAGTAAATCATTTATGTTACAACCACTCCATAGTCTTATATACATTGTTTAGAACAAAGAATTGGGATGTTATAGAATCAAATTGGAGAAGGCAATGGCACCCCACTCCAGTACTCTTGCCTAGAAAATCCCATGGATGGAGGAGCCTGGTGGGCTGCAGTCCATGGGGTCACTAGGAGTCGGAGACGACTGAGCGACTTCACTTTCACTTTTCATTTTCATGCACTGGAGAAGGAAATGGCAACCCACTCCAGTGTTCTTGCCTGGAGAATCCTAGGGATGGGGGAGCCTGGTGGGCTACCATCTATGGGGTCGCACAGAGTTGGACACGACTGAAGCGACTTAGCAGCAGCAGCAGCAGAATTAAATTAAACCAAAGAGGCAATTCTGCCTCCAGGATGGGGTCACATGATATTTACATGTTTAACTGAATGTACTTAAATGTTCTCTATAGTAATATTAATTTCACTACACATTTTGAAAATAATATCAAGAAATATATATGCATCTTATTTCTGCACACACACACACACACACACACACACACACACACACACATGTTCTCTCCTCTGTTACTAAATTATTTTATTCTTCTCTGGCTTACCAGCTCTGCCTTCAGTTCTTTGTAATGGACTATGCCCTTTACAAGGTAGAAAGATAAGTTTTTATCCAATTTTACTTGGGAAGGGAAGAAGTAGGAACCCTATACCTTCCATCCAGGACTGCTCAGCCTGTTCATTTATGAAGTGTCTTCCACCTGCTGCAAGGTAGAAGCATACACATTTATGGAGGGCCTTGAAGGTACTGAAAATAAACTAGGTATGGAGCACCCGCACCAATGGAATTGTTGCATTAATATTTGCATATTAAACATGGCATGTATCTTACAATTTTTTTGAAAAATAAATGTAATTCAAATAATTACAGTGATTGATGGTAAATGAGTGAGAGTTAAATAGTTGCCCACTTTAAAAATAAGTTAGATAATGATAGGCAAGGAATATTTGCACAGATTAATAAATAAAAGTCACCAGAAATAGATTTAAAACTATATCAGCTTACTGTAAGATTAAGGTAATTCATGTCATTGGGGAAATGACAAACAGCTAATAACTAAAGAGGATCCCTCACTACTGCCTTTATTTTTAAAATGCCAAAGGGATCAAAGATATAAATGTAGGATATATAATGATAGAAGTTGTAGAAGAAAATATGAAATAACTGGAGACTGGAAAAATGACTGATCAACTCAACATCACAAAATAAGACATAACTACAGAGCACAAATATCCTGAATACAGTCAGGATAAATTCAAAATTGTAAAAAAAAAATAATTGTAACAGATGATTATAGGAATAATTAGACTTAAAAGAACTTCTAAAATTAACAGAAAAAATCAATAACCCAATTAAAATAAGAATATTACTAAATCATTCACCAGAAAAGGAAATGTCTTTTAAGTGTGAAAAGATTTCCCTCTTCAATAAATTATAGTACATCTATATAATGGTAGCTCTGTATAAACTATGAAACCATTTCAAAGATGCATTGTTAAATTTTCAAAAACAAGGGTAAAAACCAAGAATTTTTAATCTATAGATAAAAATATGTGCATTAGTGCTTATGTGTGTATATGCTTGTATATGCATAGATTACAGTTAGAGAAAGATGTAGGTGTTTGTCTGTCACTCAGTCGTATCCGACTTTGCAACCCCAAAAACTGTAGCCTGCCAGGCTCCTCTGTCCACCAAGTTCTCCAGGCAAGAATACTGGAGTGGGTTGCTATGCCCTTCTCCAGAAAAGAGATATAAGTTATCTATAATCATGGTGTCCCTTGATGGGGGAGGAAATGGGTACTGAGATGGGATGATTACTTTTCACTACAAGCCCTTTCATATTTTCTGAATTTTATACCTTATGCATTTATCAATTATTTTTAAAAGTTGGTTATATAAGTCAATTATTTTCACCATTACTATGATTTTAGATGATCATTTACCTCATTTTAATAGTTCTTAGAATTCCAGTAAAAATGCACACACACACACACAATAGTTTAATCATTTCTCTGTTGGCGAACAATTTTTCTAAATTTTTTTAAAGATTTCACGATTGTATATAGTATTTTTATTTCATGTGCATTATCTAGCCAAGCTGGACTCTACATAGTCTTTTTCTTTCCATCAGTTTCATGTGCCTTCACCAGCTTCTTCTCAAGAGTTTAAAATCCAATTCATCTTTTAAACCCTATTTTCTTTTTTCACTCTGGCCCTGAATTTTTTCTTTAATTTTATTTCATATATCTATATCTATATTTATATTTATATTTATCACTCTATACCTATTTTGCTTCATCAATAAAATAGATTGATAATATCAATCTCAGAGATTTGTGAACATTAAATTAATGCAGGAAACATGTATAAGTGATTAAATGCTACAAAAACATAAATTATACCATTCATATTTTGTCCTTTATTATAGTTGTTTCTTATGTTATTTGCACTAGTGTCATTATTATATTATCATCATCTTGTGTACTCCTGTGTATGTACATACTACCTTTTTACTAGCTTTGAGTACTTTAAAGGATTTACTGTTCATCTGTGTATCTTCTACCAGCCTATATATTTGGTATTTTTGACTGAGTGGTCCTCAATAATGTTGATAGTACAATAAATGCAATAAACAAAACCTTATTGATTCTACTATTTGGATTTGGAGTTAACAGTTCCATAATTTTTTTTAATTCCACAATTAGAGTGTAAATGATAGTCCGTAACTTATATATAATGCTGCTTTAAGAGAAATGTTCAACCAAAGGGGACACTTTTCTTGCCTTCGTATATCCCGATCTGCCACCAGCTCGTGTAAGATCACATCTTGAAGGAGCCTACTGAATCTACTATAAAACACAATTCAGATCCCAACTTCTCTAAGGGACCTCCTGTCAGACATAATCACATTCCCTCTGACTTATTACTATGCCTCCTATTTTATCTATAGACTTTGCCTTACCTATTGTCCTGCACATTATTATTCATTTTCATGATTTTTTCCTCTGTCATATGGTGACTCTTTCAGCATAGCAACCATGATTTTTCATCCTCATATTCCTGCTCCCTACCACAGTGCCTGGTACATGATAGGTCTAGAAATAGTCATTAAATTAGAATTAGGCTAATTTGAGGAAATGAATTACTTCTATTGCATTATAACTGCAAAAATGACTTTGGATCAGATTTAATCAGGTGAAAATATATATATGTTTTATGCAATTCTTATCATACTATCTGTGGTAAACAGTAATAACGAGAAAACCCAACAATGATGTATTACAATGAAGCACAGAGTTGAAGAGGAAAAGAATTGCAGTGTCACTTAATATGGTTCAATTAACATCTGTTTGTGGTGCCATTATTACTACCGGCTAGTGTTCAACAGTGATCAGTAAATTAGTAGGTTGTATTCCTGATGATACATCTATTTTCTGCCTAATGGTATATTAACTTAGCTGACGTTGGCTGCCCTGATTAGAAAAAATTCACACATCAGAACATTATTAATTGAGCATGTCAAATATCTGCCCTAACTCCTTTGCTTTCCCTTCTTAAATAAATAATGAGTTAAGAAGGCCTAGTAAGAAATTTAAATAATTCTGTTCACAGCAAGAGCATCTTCAGTCCCAATCAAATCTGTATGTTTATATATAAATATATTCTAACTTACAGATGTCAAAAAATTAGTGAAAATTTTAACTAAGAAGAAACTTAAATAGGGCATAGAGATTATACTATAACGGAAACATTTTTGGTTAACATAAGAAGTTGGCTCTCATTTATAAATTCATAGTCAATTGAACACTGTGTTGTATGCACTAAAGCAGGATGTGGGAAAACTCGTCCTTAAAAGTAGTTTGATATATTGATTTTTCTCCATTTAACTTTTCCTCTGACCTCTGCTTTAAACTTTTCAATGGACTGTACTCCTGGGTGCACCTGCTCTCTGGCTTATGACTGAATCTGGTCCAACAAGGCACTGTCAGGCAATGAGAGAAAGGAGGCGTCTAGAGCGTTTATTCCCTTTACCCCTTTCATCCTGAGACAGTGTTGATTATGCCTGTACTGTTTTATGGTCAAGGTTCTGTCAGGAAGTTTTCCTTCCATGGCTTTATCTCCTGTCAAGTTCTAACAGCACTATGGGACTTCTAGTTTCAAGAAAGTGGACCAAACATTTATGTCAAAATTTCTGGCTCCTATTCAAAACTGACATTGTAGCGTAAGTTTAATACAGACACTACATAAAGTTTATAAAAGTAAATATTAATATATAATTACATTGAGAGGTAGATGGGATAAAATATTTTGTAAGTGAAGTAATGAACAAAGGCTACTGCTACTCCTAGACCTAAACCAATGACATCACCAAGAAGGTTACTACTAGGAAAAGCCATGGTGTCAGCTGGTGGTCATAATTGAGGACATAGAATCAAGACCCACCAAGAATCATCAGACATCTGAGAAAGGCTACAAATTGTGAGGCAACAAATTCATAAATCAAAGGATTTATATCCAATAACATAGAGATAATATAAAAATATCAAAAGGAATTAGAATACATATAGTTCCTATTCATAAAGAAATTAAAAATACACTCATGACACAAAAGTAAATAGCTATAAAATGAAAAGTTACAGTTGTGGAAAGAGAACTTAGAGATCACAGAAATGCCAACTTGTTGGAAATTGGTAAAAAAAAAAAAAAAAAAAGAAACTCATTATAGTCAGGTTAAATAACAAACTGCACCTAGCTAAAGAACAAAATAGTTCACACATATAAAATCTGCATCGTTTCCTCCAGGAACAATTGCTCAGTATTGCTAATTCAAGATTCCCGGAGACTTTACACAGTATATTACCAGGAATAACAAGAGTTGGGTGGATGGGCAGGCATGGAGGAGGAGGAGGCGGGATCTTGGTGGCGGGGCAAGCCTGGAGGGACTCCACAGGACCTCGGCAGGATGGGGATTTCACTGGGGCAGGGTTCATTGACCAGGTGGAGATATCTATCACAGGAGCCACTTAGGCATCTGGGAAACGCAGCTCACACGTATTGATATTTACAATGCAGTGGATTTGTTTATGAAGACAGAAGACAATAGAAACAGAGAGCCCACTTCCAAGCAAGATGTTTCTGCTTATTCAGTTCAGTGCTGGAATCATTTTGGTGTTTGCTTTACTTGCAGGTTCCCTTCTAGGTTTGCACTGCAGTGAGATTTCGTTCTCTACATTTAAAGAACATCCTTTCTGAGCTGCTGTGAATAAATTTGCAGTGATACTGTGTATCTTCATCTAATGGAGAATCAGCTGTACCTTTAAAGACTGAACAACTTGATAGTATTACTCACAATGTCATCGGACCGGAGCCAGAATCCCAGTGAACTGAATCATCTTGGCATTGACAAGCTCTGGGATAACATCAGAGCTGGAATCCAGCAAGTGTATGCCAGACAAAGTATGGTGAAATCCAGATACATAGAACTCTACACTCTTCTTTATAACTACTGTTTATATGCGTCCTCTCAAGCCCAGACTAGATCAAAAAGGAGCAGAAGCGGAGGGAAGATGAAAACGTTGGCTTCGAATTATACAAACGAATTAAAGAGTTTTTGAAGAATCACTTGACAAATCTTCCTAAGGATGAAGAAGATTTGATGGATATAGGAATACTGAAGTTCTATACTCAACAATGGGAAAATTACCAGTTTTCGAGCAAAGTGCTGAATGGGATTTGTGCCCGCCTCAATAAACATTTACTTAATATGACAAATACTGAAGGACACAAAGTTTGTGAAATATATTCTCTTGCAATGGTGACTTGGAGAGATTGTCTTTTCAGGCCATTGAATAAACAAGTAACAAATGCTGTTTTAAAACTGATTGAAAAGGAAAGAAATGGTGAATCCATCAATACAAGACTGATAAGTGGGGCTATACAGTCTTACATGGAATTGGGGGTGAATGAAGACGATCAGTTTGAGGAGGGCCCTACGCTAACAGTGTACAAAGAAGTCTTTGAATCTCAGTTTTTGGCTGAAACAGAGAGATATTATACCAGAAAGAGTACTGAATTGTTGCAGCAGAACCCAGTTACCAAATATATGAAAGAGGTAGAGGCTCTTCTGCTGGAGGAGCGGCGGAGGGCCCAGGCCTACCTTCACCAGAGCACCAAGGGCAAGCTAGCCAGGAAATGCAGGCAGGTGCTCGTGGAGAAACACTTGGAGATTTTCCTCACAGAATTTCAGAATTTACTGAATGCCAACAAAAGTGAAGATTTGGGTCGCATGTATAAGCTCGTATATAGAATCAAGAATGGCCTGGGAGAATTTAAAAAACTCCTGGAGACACACATTCATAATCAGGGTCTTTCAGCAATTGAGAAGTGTGGAGAAGCAGCTTTAAATGACCCCAGAATGTATGTAGAGATAGTGTTGAATATCCATAAAAAATACAATGCCCTGGTGATTTCAGCATTCAGGAACCATGCTGACTTCGTGGCCGCACTGGACAAGGCTTGCAGAGGCTTCATAAACAACAATGCCGTTACCAAAATGGCTCAGTCATCCAGTAAATCCCCCGAGTTGCTGGCTCAATACTGTGATTCCTTGTTGAAGAAGAGTTCCAAGAACCCAGAAGAAGCAGAACTAGAAGACACACTTAACCATGTGATGACGGTCTTCAAGTATATGGACGACAAAGATGTGGTTCAGAAGTTCTACACGAAAATGCTGGCCAAAAGGCTTGTCCATCAGAACAGTGCGAGTGATGATGCTGAAGCAAGCATGGTCTCTAAGTTAAAGCAAGCTTGTGGTTTTGAGTATACCTCCAGACTTCAGCGGATGTTTCAAGACATTGGGGTAAGCAAAGCTTTGAATGCGCAGTTCAAAAAGCACCTGATGGATTCAGAGCCTTTGAGCTTAGATTTCAGTATTCACGTTCTGAGTTATGGATGGTGGCCCTTTGAGGAATCTTGTACAGTTCTTTTGCCATCAGAGCTGGAACCATGTTATCGGCGCTTCACAGCATTTTATGCCAGCTATTACAGTGACAGAAAGTTGTCATGGGCGTATCAACTGTCTGAAGGAGAATTAGTAACAAACTACTTTGAAAACAACTACACTTTGCATGCATCTACATTCCAGATGGCTGTCCTGCTCCAGTACAACATGGGAGATGCTTACACCGTTCAGCAGTTGACAGACAGCACTCAGATCAAAATGGACATTGTAGCCCAAGTCTTACAGATTTTACTGAAGTTTAAGTTGCTGGTTTTGGAAGACAAAAGTGCAAATGTTGATGAGGTGGAACTGAAGCCAGACACCTTAATAAGATTACATTTTGGTTATAAAAGTAAGAAATTAAGGGTTAATATCAGCTTGCCACTGAAAATTGAACAGAAGCGGGAACAAGAAACCATGTACAAAAACATCGAGGAAGATCGCAGACTGCTGATCCAGGCGGCTATTGTGAGAATAATGAAAATGAGGAAGGTTGTAAAACACCAGCAGTTACTTGGAGAAGTAGTGACTCAGTTGTCCTCAATATTCAAGCCTCAGATCTCGGTGATTAAGAAATGCATTGACATTCTGATCGAGAAAGAATATTTGGAGCGAGTGGGTGATGAAAAGGACACATACAGTTACTTGGCATAACCCTCCTGCAAGGGTCTGACTGTGGGCACAGCCCCTCGTCCCCTTAGGAAGGAGGGAAACAAGCTCACAGTGGTGGCAGAGGCACTCCGACCTCCTCCTTGGCCCCAGGTCCAGGTACCCATTGCTGGCTCCAGATGGAGAACTGCTTAGGACTGCCACACCTCGCATCTGTAAATATGGACGCTGATGCCATTTCACCTAATTGAAGACCAGAGGAGGGGGACCTTGCCACCCTGAGGGCTGCATGCTTTTGCATCCAGATCAACCCAATGGCCACATGAATAATAGCTGCTAGCTCGGCAGCCCCTTGCAGGCTGACAGCACCTTGAGAGCAGGTCTGAATGGACCCACTTGTAATCTGTTATGAAAAACCATTTGTCTATGTGCTTCATTTTTTAACTGTGGAAATAAAATTAAAGGGAAAAAAATGAGTTGATTCTAGAAAGTGTCAAAGAATGTTCAGAAGCATAGAGAATAAATCCAGAAGTTCAAATTTTAATTTCAATAGAATTTCAGAGTAAAGTAATAGAGAAAAATCAAAGAAAGTCAATATTTGAAGAAATAATGGGAAATAATTTCTCAGAATTATAGAAAGGTATGATTCCACACATTACGAAAGTGCATTTAATGCAAAGCAAATCAAAACAAATTTTAAAAGCAAGAAACAAATGAAACCACACCTGAACACGTGGTAGAGTAGTTTCCACATGTTAAGGATAAAGGGAAACTTTGAAAGTCATCAGAGGGGAAAAGCAACATAATAAAGTGTAAAAATCCATTTTCATGAGCTATTAGACACATGACGTGAGGTTTTTAGATACATGACATCAATAGAACAATACTTCCAAATTACTGAGGGGGAGTTCTATTTCTGCAATTGCTCACTAATGGTTTCAGACCAACCTTCCATCCAAGGAAAACTTAAAAGTATAGACAATATTCAAAATGGAAAGAAAAAGCTGAAAATTGCAGTTAAACGTTAACCAACAGGCTCGGAGTGTTCAAAACTGTCACATTCCAAAGAAAGGATTGGTTCCTGAGTTAAAAGTCTTTAAAATACCCTTTCTGTTAAGAGTGTATGTACATACATGAGGTCTTGGGGGCATGCCAAATAGTCCTGCTAATAATGTGACATGGTGGGGTACTTGGACCATACTTTATCAGTTTGACCTCTGGAGTTGCTGGAAACTAAGTAACCAAGGTCAGCCACTTGGACAATAAACCATGTCTACTTGACCGACTCTTAATAGAAACCTTGACACCAAGACTCCTATGAAATAGGCTATTTGACAAAAGTTCATACACCTTGACACATAAGTTGCTGGGAAATTAAATGCTATTCAATGACTCCAGGAAAGAGAACAGTTGGAAGCTTGTTCCTAATTGCTTCTTGACCCTGACCTTTGCACCTTTTGCCTTGACTGAGTTTGATTTGTATCCTTTGGTGTAGGAAACTGTGGCTGAGTAAAACAGCTTTTCCGAGTTCTCTTGAGTCTTTTAGCAAATCATCAAACCTGAGGATGGTCTTGGGGATCTTCAACATAGAAGGATTTTCAAGGCAGTAGAGACAAAATAGAAAATTCTGAAGATCAAGCATAAGTGGGAATTTGATGTGTTTGGAAGTTGTATGACAAATTAGCAGTTGGAATGATTAATTATTATTGGCTCTAGTTCTCCACATGAACAAATATATTTAAATAGAATGCATTTATTTTATTAATTACCTCAAATACAAACAAATTCCAGATGAATAAATCTAAAAAGAGAAACATGACTTTTAATAAAGAAAACAGTCTCTATGATATTGAGCCCTTTAATTAAAATTTTTCCAAGGAAAAATTAGTTTAAAAAGCTTGAAAAAATGATGTGGCTGTCTCAAAAGTACTAATAATCATTGACAAAAGACAGCACCAACAAAATTAACAGATGGAGAAAAACTGGAAGAAAAACATAACTATAAATAAGATATTACAAATATACAAAATATATATTACAAAATGAAGGACTAGTACATAGCATAAAGAACATCTATAAGTCAATAAGAGGTGCAAACAACTGAATAGGATACTGGAAAAGGACAGTTTTTCAAAAATTAAAACAGTTGACTTATATTAAAAAGTATCCAAAGATAGTAATAATTTTACAAATGTGATTTGAAAGAATAGGAGTATATCATTTTTCACTCATCAAATTTACTTTTTCCTAAGTCAACAATGGTTTAAATGTTTGAGTCTTGGAAAAGTTTCTCAGAGTACTGATTTTACACTGGGGCAGAGAGTTTTCAGGGCAACTTGAGTGTCTTAAAATATGAAAGGTGCATACTCTATAACTTAGCATTTCTGTTTCTAGTTACCTGCTTTAGGGATGATCTACTTATGCATGTCAAAGTAAACACTTATAAATTTCTCTTTCTTAGTATAACTTGTTTCCTGGCTTTCGAGGACATCACACTCTATTATTTTGTGACTATTCGCTCCTAATTCTGCACTGCGGTTTTCTCTTTCCTGGTGGCGTAAGGTTGAAGTAGCCCCGGGCTCAGCCCCTGCTGCTATTCTCTTCTTCAGCTGCACTCACCTTCTCAGTTATCTCAGATGGCTCAAAGCTTTAAACAGCATCTATAGGTGGATAACTTCAACCTATCTATCTCCAGATCAGATCACTCTCCCAAACTAGACTCATATATCCAGTGTCCTACTCATTCACTACCGTAAAGTTAGACAAAAATCTTCTGTGTCTCCTCAAAGTCCCTTGGCTACCTTTTCATTTACAAAGATGCCTTCTTCCCTGTGGGTCACGCTGCTGCTGCCTTTGCCATTCCCCTTGCCAAGATTTCTCTGCTGGCTGTTGGTCAAGCTGAGGTCCCAGACCGTTACGCCTCTCATGTCCAACAAACCAATCCCCATCTACTTGCATACTGCAGTAAGAAATGGGGGTGTGGGATTTGTCATCGTTATTATTGACCACCAACATGCCGACCAGTAACATCCAGTAAAGCAGGGCATTGCTCTTGACTAATGGGAATCGAGAGATGGGAGGAAACTGAGTAGAAAAATTCTGTCTCTTCTCTCTCCTAAACTATTCTGAGGTGTAGTTTCTTGGGGTTACTAAATTCCAGCTGGGAGGAGATGAGAGAAATCACTGCCCTTAAAAAGTGAAGTGGGCCTGTGAGCAAGTCAAAGCAGACCTGTAGTCAGTCACACATTTGTGGCTCCTTCTCCAGCATCAGCCCACACTCATCACTTCCTCCTCCAAAGCCTTAAACTGAGGCTAGATTTCTTCTTCTCACACATCCCCAGGGTATCTAGCATCTTGTTGAACACACATTGAAAACTCTAAAATGTCTTCTTAAAAGAAAGACAATGAGAATGGGAGATAGGATATGTGAAAGAGAAAAAAGGAAAGAAGAAAAAAATCAATTCAGACCAGCATATCAGCTATTCTCTCTCTACAGAGTTGTGAAGAACTATTGTTGTTTTATTATTTCTCTAAGTAACAAAATCCCAATAATTTATGCAGTTAAGAGAAAAGTCAGTGTTCTTCTGGCAAAGGACCTCAAACCAGTAGTAAAGTTTAGTTTTATCTGAGTAAAAGCAATTAGCTTCTTGGCAAGTATTGGAACAGTAATTGTGCAACTTAAGTATCCTAACCTCCCCCCGCCTAATTTGGAATTTGCCTAATTTATAACTGACGTTGCACTTCATAAACGTTGCTGTCTTTGGGCCACTTCCCTGTACAAAGACTACATTTGTCCCCAAGAGTTTTTTGTATCAGGTCTATACTCTTATTCCAGGACTTATGATCTACTCTTTAACCATATCCTAACAATACTCTAACCTTCCTGCCAAAGAACTTTATGTTTTATAATTGCCCTAAACAATACCCACTTTGGTCAGAAAGTCTTAACATCCTTCTTTTTATGTCTTTACACTCAAGGTAATGCCTTGTAGTCATGGGATTAAAAGATAAGGAAGAGAAAGGTCTGGATTCCAGAATTCAGTAATTTAACTGATCTCATGATAGCTGTCACCATCAAGAGATGCTGCAATGCAGGTGGTACTATGACCCAACCATACCTCAAACAAACCTTGATTAGGCATATAAGATTACTTTTTATTGTCATCATAGGTGAGCCCTCTGTAATTGCCTCTATAATGTCTCTTCTACTACAAATGTGTCAGCACTAGTCATTCAAAACATTTCTCCATTGGCAATTTTTAGGTCAAATGATATTAAGACACTGAGGATTCATTCATGATTAAGATAAACCTCATCCCTGCCCTTTCAGAACTTCTATTTCAATGAAGAGAATTAATACATAAATTAGATATTTTTAGTGCCATCAAAAAAACTAAGATGATTTGACATTAAATTGGACAAAGAGACAATTATAGATTGAGTCACCTATCAGAGAAGATTTGCTGATGTTGTGAAATGTTGAGTTGAAGCCTCATTAAAAGACAGTATTTCAAGAGACTGGGAAAGAGGATGCCAAGCAGTGGGACTGACAAGAACAAATTTCTTAAGTTTGAAATGATGTTGGTGTACCTGGGCAGTGTGGTTGCAGTATAGTAAGGAAGAGAGAAAATGGCACATTAAGAAAAGAGGAAACGAGTACAAGGCATTCGGACCTTGTGGACCAAGATATGGAATTTACATTTTATTGAAAATAAAATGAGAAGCTGCTAGAGAATTTTGGCAAGGGCTTAACATCCAATTTTCATGTCAGAATTGTTTTGTTTCCTCCATGGAGATGGGAGAAGAGAACACATCAGTTCCACCTTTGTTCCAACTTCAGAGATAGGTTCTCGAAAAATATTATGAATTTTGGAATAAAGTGATTTTTTAATATCTGCTGATGATCACCTAAAAGTTTCTAGGTAGACTTTTGTTCTCTTGACATATTAGCACTAAAGGTATTGTCTGCACATTTAACATCAGTAATCAACAACCAAACATTTGAAAGTGATAAATACAAGCAGATAGAGCTGAAGAAAAATAAGAGAAAGTTCTGATTATTCCTGCACAGGCCAGCTTATCAGACAAGGAAGTAATAAGGCTGAAACAATGCCTAATTACAAATGCACTAACCAGAGCAATTTTGTCTTTATGTGGAAAACATGGCTTAACTTCTCCATTTCTTATTGACTGCACTCGATTTCAACTACTTTCAACAACTAGGCATAACTCATTTTATTCTGCTCTGTTTTATTGGGCTTTGCAGATAATGTGTTTTTTTACAACACAAATTGAGATTGTGGCAACCCTGTGTCAAGCAGGTGTATGGGCACCATTTTCTCAAAAGCATTGCTTACTTGTCCTCACATTTTGTTAGTTCTTGTAACATTTCAAACATTTCCACTATTATTATATTTGTTATGGGCTTCCCAGGTGGCTCAGTGGATAAGGAATCTGCCTGCAATGCAGGAGACATAGGTTTGATCCCCGGGTCAGGAAGATCCCCTGGAGAAGGAAATGGCAACTCACTCCAGTATTCTTGCCTGGGAAATCCCATGAGCAGAGGAGCCTGGCAAGCTACTGTCCACGGGGTTGCAAGAGTTGGACACAGTGACTAAACCACAATGTTTGTTATAGTGATCAGTGATTGGCAATCTTTGATGTTACTATTGCAAAAGAAAATTCACAGCTGGTGAAGGCTTAGATAGTGAGTAGCATATTGTAGCAATGAAGTATTTTTAAATTAAGATATATATGCTGTTTTATAGACATAATGCTATTGCACACTTATACTAGAGTACAGTATAAACATCACTTGTATGCACTGGGAAGCCAAAAACTTCATGTGACTCACTGTATGCAATAGTTGCTTTATTGTGGTGGTCTGGAACCAAACCCACGACATCTCTGAGGTGTGCCATATATATATATATATATATATATATATATATATATATATATATGTATGTATATATATGCTTCCCAGGTGGCGCTAGTGGTAAACAACTTGCCTGCCAATGCAGGAGGCATAAGAGATACAGGTTCAATCCCTAGGTCTGGAAGATTCCCTGGAGGAGGGCATGGCAACCCACTCCAGTATTCTTGCCTAGAGAATCCCATGGACAGAGGAGCCTGGTGGCTACAGTCCATGGGGTTGCAAAGAGTTGGACATGACTGAAGCAACTTAGCACGCACACATGCACACACACACACACACATATACACATGTTTTATGTATGTGCTAAATGTATACTCCTGCTGAAACTACAGCCTTTGCAATGAAGCAAAATAAGGAATTTTGACAATTTACTTTTGGTCAATATCTGTCCTCTGAATGCATTGCTAACAAAACAAGATAGTATTCAATAAAGGCAATGAGCCAGGTTGCATTCAACCTGTTCAAACTTGTTCAGAAAATTATATAACCCTAGTAGGTAATAAGTGGGAAATACTGAGTGGTTGTACCTGACAAGATACTGAGCACAAGGAAGGAGAAAGTTCTGATTAGAAAAATACATCAGAGGTATGTAAGTCCAAAAGTGAATGGGAGCAGGGGTAAACTAGAAAGAGCTGGGGAAGGTATGCTCTCTACTGTCAGTAGTTATTAAACCTGGCTGAATGGGGTATGCTGCTGCTGCTGCTGCTGCTGCTGTCGTCACTTCAGTCGTGTCCAACTCTGTGAGACCCCATAGACAGCAGCCCACCAGGCTCCCATGTCCCTGGGATTCTCCAGGCAAGAACACTGGAGTGGGTTGCTATTTCCCTCTCCAATGCATGAAAGTGAAAAGTGAAAGTGAAGTCACTCAGTCGTGTCCAACTCTTAGCAACCTCATAGACTGCAGCCCACCAGGCTCCTCCAGCTATGGGATTTTCCAGGCAAGAGTACTGGAATGGGGTGCCACTGCCTTCTCCTGATAGGGCTCTAGTAAATATTTAATGTTGTTTTTCTTCATGTTGCCTAGCATTTAAGTTTCTACTTCCTGTTAGAATCTTATCTCCCTGTCATCAAAGTCCCCATTTGTGTAGCTCTGATGAAAGATCAGCTCCATAGATACCAAAGTGGGTGATATTTCTCATTCCAGTAGAGCTAAGAGACAGCACGTGATTCAGGAGTGCCCATTTTGACATCAGTGACAGTCTGAACCAGTCCCTTACTGCTGTATAACCTTGTCATTCTTCCATTAACTAGCTTTTAGAACCCCTCTGGCCTTTGTCCATTTCCCAAATCAAATCCCCCAGGCCATCATGAATATTTTGAACTTCCAATTCCCCTCTAATATATAATTTTTTGCTTAGAATAGACAAAATTTAGTTCTAATGCTTGAAAGCAAGACATGTGATTAATACTGACTCAGGCAATGTTTAATCATTTTTTCCTGGTGTCCAAACTCCCTCCAAGCTAATGGGGCTCAACCCTACTAACCAGTTCAGTGGAAGTTTCTGCTGTCTTCCCAAGGTGCACAGCACCCCTAGTTTTCTTCCAACTCAGAACCCACTCTTAGGATACAAAAAATTATTAAGAGAAGTTTGAAGCCAAAGCTAGAACAGTTATTCTTAAATTTAGTACTCTTAGAATCTGATATGGTGTTCATTAAAAGTGTGGTTTCATAGACTACACTAACTCAAAAGTAAAGCATGGGAGAAGCCCAGGGATTTGCATTTTTATAAGCATGGAGCCAAGGAGCTAGAATTCTATTTGGTGAGCACATTTGTGTCCATTTGTCTTTGAAGGAGAAGAACCACATTTGGATGGTTCTCCATCCCATCATGTATTTCATATTTCCTTCATATTTACTTCACTGGCTGATTTCCAGAGAAATTTGTGATTTCTTTGACCTTCAATGTATGATTTGCTCTGCTTTGTCTGTGCTTTCTTGGGAATTTCTTGTTACCATTTAAAGTTTATTTATTTATTTTGTTGAAGTGTCTAGCTTCTTATAATCAACTTTAGAGCATTTTGCAAAGGTCAGTGTAATCACTGCTCTACTGAAACAACTTAAATTCTGCTCTTCTAAAGAATGATTCCTCTCAGTTTGGGAGTTGTAAACATTTTCAGTAGCAACCAATTGCCAAGGAGTCCTGTTATAAGTTGAGAAATAATATCTACCGCTTCATATCTTCCCTTGTGACTCAGCTGGTAAAGAATCTGCCTGCAATGTGGAAGACCTGGATTTGATCCCTGGGTTGGGAAGATCCCCTGGAGAAGGAAAAGGCAACACACTCCTGTATTCTGACCTAGAGAATTCCATGGACTCTATAGTCCATGAGGTTGCAAAGAGTCGGACACGACTGAGTGACTTTCACTTCATGTCTCAGAGAACACAGAAATGTGTTTCCTTTTACTCCATCAAAACTACTGACTATTGAGAATGAAACATCTTCAGAGTAAACAGCAATTAAATTTTATTCTTTTGAAGATAACTGTACATTTACTATACTGAGTAGAACTTCTGTGAGAAGGAAAAAACTCAAAACATTTTATTCTAAGATTCATATAGTTTTCATATGGCTATATAATAACAATAATCCTGGCTGGAGGTTGACAATATAAGTTTTAATTATGAATCTAACTTTTTTATTCTTATAATTTACTACCTGGCCTAATTATATAGAACAAGATTAAACTTCATAAACTATAAAAACACTTCACAAACAGAAATTACTGGTAAATAAGATGCAAATATGACATTCAATTTAAACAGTATTAAGAGGTAACAAGAACAATAGCAGTGGTTTATATAGTTTCATATATTTGGCTTTATTTTAAGCTCTATGTGTGTGTGTGTCTAAGGAGAGAAAGCATGAGAGAGATTGATTTAACACTCAGAAACACCCTATGAAATTGATCTTTCTCAGATGAGGAAACTGAGGCATAGAGAAGTTAAATAACCTTTCAAAGACCCCATAGATTTTTCACAGGTACTTTACAAAAATGCAGCAAAAACAAAAGACTTTTAAATTTTATTTATTTATTTTAATTGGAGGCTAATTACTTTACAATATTGTAGTGGTTTTTGCCATACATTTACATGAATCAGCCATCGGTATACATGTGTCCCCCATCCTGAACCCTCCTCTCACCACCTTCCCCATCCCATCCCTCAGGGTCATCCCAGTGCACTGTCCCTGAGCGCGCCCTGTTTCATGCATCGAACCTGGTCTGGCGATCTGTTTCACATATGATAATATACATGTTTCAATGCTATTCTCTCAAATCAGCCCACCCTCACCTTCTCCCACAGAGTCCAAAAGTGTGTTCTTTACACCTATGTCTCTTTTGCTGTCTCACATATAGGGTCATTGTTACCATCTTTCTCAATTCCATATATATGTGTTAATATACTGTATTTGTGTGTTTTTTTCTGACTTACTTCACTCTGTATAATAGGCTCCAGTTTCATCCACCTCATTAGAACTGATTCAAATGCATTCTTTTTAAAAGCTGAGTAATATTCTATTGTGTATGTACCACAGCTTTCTTATCCATTCATCTGCTGTGATGAACATCTAGGTTGCTTCCATGTCCTGGCTATTATAAACAGTGCTGCAATGAACACTGGGGTACACGTGTCTCTTTCAATTCGGGTTTCCTCAGTGTGTATGCCCAGCAGTAGGATTGCTAGGTCATATGGCAGTTTTATTTCCAGTTTTTTCAGGAATCTCCACACTGTTCTCCATAGTGGCTGTACTAGTTTGCATTCCCACCAACAGTGTAAGAGGGTTCCCTTTTCTCTACACCCTCTCCAGCATTTATTGCTTATAAACTTTTTGACAGCAGCCATTCTGACCAGTGTGAGATGGTACCTCATTGTGGTTTTGATTTGCATTTCTCTGATAATGAGTGATGTTGAGCATCTTTTCACGTGTTTGTTAGCCATCTGTATGTCTTCTTTGGAGAAATGTCTATTTAGTTCTTTGGCCCAGTTTTTGATTGGATCATTTATTTTTCTGGAATTGAGCTGCATGAGCCTCTTGTATATTTTTGAGATTAAGTCTTTGTCAGTTGCTTTGATTGCTATTATTTTCTCCCATTCTGAAGGCTGTCTTTTCACCTTGCTTATAGTTTCCTTCGTTGTGCAAAAGCTTTGAAGTTTAATTAGGTCCCATTTGTTTATTTTTGCTTTTATTAATGAACATACCAATATTCACAAATGTTTTGGAATTGACCCTGCATCTTGATAGTGCCATGACATAAATATACATTTTTCTTTTTATGAACCTCAAAAAAGTGCATTTGATTTAGCTAAGTGGAGTCTGTACTATTCTCACTTCCTTTCCAAATCCTATGACTCTAAGATGATTGCCTGCCTTTACGCAAATAGTAAAAATAGACAACTGGAATGCCATGTAATTGCTGGAATTTTAATTGGATGGGAAAGAGGAGCATAAAATAGTATTACAGTCAGAGCCAGCCTAGCTTTAAAGACAGTGACTATTTAAGTTTGTGATTTCTGAGGCTTCTTCAGAATCCTCACCAGAGAACTACACCTACACCTTTCCTTACCTAAGCTCAAATTCCCACCAACATCATTTCTATATCACTTTTAAATCAAATTTGTTTTGATAAAAGGCATAGAGATTATGCTCATTGTGTAGCATCTTGAATTATGATTAATAGTAACCCTGAAATTACAGCAATGATTTTGTGCTCACTAGGTTATGACATCCTTAGCAGGGTTACGGAGATTCCCTTGTGGCTCAGCTGGTGAAGAATCCACCTGCAATGCGGGAGACCTGGGTTTGATCCCTGGGTTGGGAAGATCTCCTGGAAAAGGGAAAGGCTACACACTCCAGTATTCTGGCCTAGTATTCTGGCTCCTGTATAGTCCATGGGCTCGCAAAGAGTCAGATGTGACTGAGCAACTTTCACTTCACTTTAGCAGGGTCATAGGGCTTCCCTGGTGGCTCAGAGGTTAAAGCATCTGCCTGCAATGCCAGAGACCCGAGTTTGATCCCTGGGTTGGGAAGATCCCCTGGAGAAGGAAATGGCAACCCACTCCAGTATTCTTGCCTGGGAAATCCCATGGACACAGGAGCCTGGTGGCTTACAGTCCTCAGGGTCACAAAGAGTCAGACACGACTGAGTGACTTCACTTTCACTTTGGGGCTTCCCTGGTGGCTGACGGTAAAGTGTCTGCGTGCAGTGTGGGAGACTCAGGTTCGATTCCTGGGTCGGGAAGATCCCCTGGAGAAGGAAATGGCAATCCACTCCAGCACTCTTGCCTGGAAAATCCCATGGATGGAGGAGCCTGGAAGGCTGCAACCCATGGGGTCGCTGAGGGTCGGACACGACTGAGCAACTTCACTTCACTTCAAGAGGTTAAAAGTATAAAATTTGATTTATCAGTTTTATCTGCCTCTAGAATTAGGAAAAAAGGCTGCCACTACTGGATTAAGTCTAAGAATAGTAAAGTTCAATAAGAGATCTTCAGAGTTCCCAGGGTGAATTCAGGAAACCTGGAGAATCTGATGGCCCTGCGATCCTGATATTCAACCAGTCCGTGCAAAAGGGCAGCAGAACAGGAGCTGAAGGGAGCTGAGCAGTCCCATAAAGGGTTACAAACAAGAGATACCAGCCTCAGCCAGGTATCGATATGAAGGCCCCTGGGCCCTGGTTCAGTGCAGGCACTAGGGCCACATTCTGGAAAAACAGCCATGTTGGAATGGGATGTGTCAGGAAAGCCAAATCATTGCCACTTTGGGGAAACAATATAGGAGGCATTTATTTCATGCCAGATTCTTTGTCAAGGATCTCATGCTCTTGAGCTGTCTTTTAGTGAGGAAGCATTTTTAGTTGGAATAGCCCTTCTAGTCTCCTTCTAGTCACTGGACAAGCATGACTTATGTAATTAGTGAGTTTGTGAGGAGGAGATAGTCATGCTCAGCTCAAAAGATAGGCAGTCTCTGTGTCTTGTAGGTCTGCCAACTTTTGGACAGAGCAACTCTGTGACCTCAACTGTGTGATTAGTGTCTGCCCCTACAAAGGGGGTTGGGGGTGGTGGCGCTCAGGTCATTTTACTGTGTGGAGGACTAAAAATATGACTATTTCCTGAGTAAAGAATTAGCCCATGGTGACCACACACTGAGGCCATATCAACCAAGTCAGCCTGTATCAGCAATAACACTAGTTTTTCGTTTTCCACTTGTCTTTTATGTCTTATTTCTTAGATGCTTCTATATTTGGAGATGAAAGGGATGTGATTTATTGACTCCCTGGAGTCCTAATCCATATGTCAACTCCTTTAACTCTTGCAATATTATTGGTAATCTTGTTAGTTTCCATTGTGGTTATAGCAAATAACTGCAAACACAACACTTTTAAACAACACAAATTGATTACCTCATCATTTCTGTAGGTCAGAAGCATAGCACAATGTGGCTGAATTCTCTGCTCAGTGTCTCAATGATGAAATTAAAGTACTGACTGGAGCTGCAGTCCTCAACTTGGACTCCAGATCCTCTAGAAATATGGCTGATCATTGCAGGAACTCATTCCTTCTATTGTTTTCCATGGGCCCCTCCATCATCAAACATTTCCAGGCTTCAAATCCCTCTGAATTGCTCTTTTGCCTTTTTTTCTTTTTAAGGTTTCATGTGGGTACATTGGCCCAGCCTAGATGATTCAGGATCATCTCCCAATCTTAAACTTGACATAATAGGTACATTAATTATAGCCACAAAGACCCTTTTCATCACATCAGAGGGTGTGACTCCCGGGAACAAAAATCATGAGGGCTATATTTCTGCTAACCACAGTTAGATAATAACATTCCTATTTTGGAAATAAGAAAGTTGAGACTCAGAAAAGATAAAGAACTTGTCATAAATCACACAGATGGTAAATGGCAAAGCTAGAATCAAAGGGCGAGTATCTCTGAGTTCAGGTTCAGTACTGCCCTTGATCTCAAATTCCTACATTCTTGCCCACTGTTCACCTTGGACAAATGATGCATAATCAAACACAGCATTTTTCTTTATATCAAGGAACAGAAAGACATGTTCATTGTGCTTCCAAACCCCTCTCTTTCCTTCATCTTATTTTTTCTGTTTTCACTCCCATCTGATAAATGTTCCCACTTCCTCACAAATGAGAAATGGTTAGGAAGAGAAAAATAAAGGGTCGATAGTAAAACAAGGAAATAAGAGAGAGAGGTACAACAGGGGAGGGAAAAAAAGGATGAAGGCAAGAAAGAGAGAGAAAGTGAAAAGAAAAAAAGTCAAGAAAAGGGAAGGCACAGGTAGAGATGACTCTGAAGTGACTCAAATAAACGCACTATATTCTAGGATAACGATTTAGGCACTGCGAGACCAGTTAAAATTTCCCCACTATTCCCTTTATATTCCCAAGTAAAGCCCGCATACTGCTGGCCCCAAACAAAACACACAATTAAAGAGCTCGAGATTCTTTAGCTGTTGTAATATTTTAACGACTTGAGGCCAGAATTTCAGCTTGAGGCCATGTCAGCCTGCTTTGCTTCTCACTCTTGTCCTAGCAAACTGGCCTCACGGCCAATCCCTCAGGCCCTCTCTCCTACAGTACACCCATCCCAGGATCCACAGCTTACTTTTCTGATTACATCTTTGCCATCTTGTCTCCTGAAACCCCTATTTTACTGGAAATGTACCCTCGACATTTTTTTTCTTTTTCTTTTTAATAAAATGTTCCCTTTGCAGGCAGATCTCCCTAAAGGTCAGTTCCTTTCATCACTTACTATGTGGAAGACACTGTTCTAGTGCTGAGGACAGGAAAACATAAAAAGACATGCTCACTGTCTCTGTAGATTTTGCAGCCTGGCAATTAAGTAGGACAGAAAATAAGTAGAAAATGTTAATGTTGAAAGGTTAAAGGGAATAATAATTGACACCATGTTGTTGTTTTTTTTTTTGCCTTCCAATCCTGTTTCAAACCATCACTCTTCCACTCTCAAGAATCTCTTTCTTTAAGATATTTACTGTGTCAATATATTTTGCCTACCCTCAAGGCTACCCAGGGATACTTCTAAATATCTCCAATCCACTCATTTTCCTTTTCCCTTCAGGGAGTTTCCCAGGTTTTTCTCTTCTTCTTGAGTGTCTTCCCTCTACTTCTGTTTACCTCCTGCTCTCAGGTACTTAAACTTCCTCAACCCCAGGTAAAAAAATATAAATAATTCAATTTATAGACTTCCTTTTTGATTCCCTCTTAATGGATCAGATCAAGGCTAACTCTTCCTCATGTTCTTTAGATTTATTGCTTTGTGCTTAACAGAAACTGTAATTCATCAGTGATCTCTGATTTCCTCTTTGAGCAACATTCAAACACTAATAAGCCCCAGACTCCTTAAACAAAAAAAAGCTTGCCCTATATCCCATCTTAATCCTTGTTAACTACTTATCTCTCTTCTATATTTTGTTATACACCGTAATGGCAACCCACTCCAGTATTCTTGCCTGGAGAATCCCATGGACGGAGGAGCCTGGTGGGCTATAGTCCACGAGGTAGCAAAGAGTCAGACACGACTGAGCAACTTCACTTCACTTCACTTTCTTGAAGAAGGAGTATTGGCTACTATCATCACTAGCTCAGCTTAAATTTAATCTAGAACCCAAGAAAATGAAACTAATAATATTTCACTGATATGCTCAGCAGGTGTGACTTCATAGCTAGATACACACACATGGAAAAAAGGTAGCATTTCTTATTTTCTATCAGTAAGAGTAATACCTGTCAGAATGGCTCTCATCCAAAAGAACACAAATAAAAAGTGTTGGCAAGGATACAGAGAAAAGGGAGTACTTATGTACTGTTGGTTGAAATGTAATGCAGCCACTGTGAAAACCAGTATGAAGATTTCTTACAGAACCAAAAATAGTTTTTAGCAATCCTACTCTTGGGTATATATCAAAAAACAAAAAACACAGATCCATGAAGATACACACACCCCAGTGTCCATAGCAACAATGTGTACAGTAGCCAAGACATGAAAGCAACCTAAGTGTCCATCAACAGATCAACAGATAAAGAAGTTGTGGTATAGATACACAATTGAATATTACTCAGCCATTTAAAAGAATGAAATTTTACCATTTGCAGCAGCGTGAGAAAGACAAATACTATATGATATCACTTATATGTATAATCTAAAAAAACACAACAAGCTGGTACATATAACAAAAAAGAAGCATATTCATAGATACAGAGAACACATTAGAGGTTACTAATGGGGAGGGGGAGGAGACGGTACCAATTATTGGGTGTAAGATAGGCTCAAGAATGAGTAAATACAATTGTAAGTCTCCATCCCCCAGGATGTCGGGAAATCCAATCTTTGCTTTCCTAAGGGCTCCCTGCTTCCCAGGGTCACACTGAACTGAAAGGTTTATGCATTATCTGGGAAACAAAGGCTCTATTTGTATAATCATTTCTTCACTACCAGTTGCCAGTCTCGCCTCCCACCACTTCCTGTTCACCCTTTTGCAATAGTCTTACCACCTACTTGTTGTGATGCTCATTACTGAGTCTAATCCTTCACCAATCCTGTTTTCTATACAGAGGTTGTCCTTTTCTTCCTTCGTTGCTTGGATCTCTCCTGTTTATTCTGCAGAATTGAGTTCAAGTTGTCCTTCTTCCTTCTTTGAACACTCCCTGACCCACAGAATGGTTTACACACTCTCATTGCCATTGCATTCTGCACAAACTTTGAGTAATTATTCCTAGATTCTTGATTAGGCCAGAGAATATATTAGGCTCCTAAAGAATTTATAATCTGGAGAAGTATCTAAATGGAGAGAAAAGGTGATTGCAATGCTCTCTGTGATGTTTGGCAGGAGTAATTAAAGAACCTAGGAAATTTTTTAAATAGTTAACATATTCAATGTTTTATGTGTCTCATATAATCTAAATATTTTGTATCTTATCTCATTTAATTCTTACCAAAAACTATGAACCAAAAACCTGTACCCATTTAGTAACTTGTCCAAGGACTCATGGCTAATGCACAGACTAATGGAAGTCTGGCTTCAGGACATACTCTGTTAATCTATATACTACATTATTTCACTATGTTTGATAGCATTGCCTCAACAGTGAGTATTGTCTAGGACATGAGAACTAAGATGAGATTATCTAGTCAAAGGAAAGGAAAGTGAGGTTGCTCAGTCATGTCCGACTCTTTGCGATCCTGTGGACTGTAGCCCACCAGGCTCCTCTGTCCATGGGATTCTCCAGGCAAGAATACTGGAGTTGGTTTCCATTTCCTTCTCCAGGGGACCTTCCCAACCCAGGGATTGAACCCGGGTCTCCTGCATTGCAGGCAGATGCTTTATCCTCTGAGCTACCAGGGAAGCCAAAGGGTAGGTGCAAAGAGAAACTATGGAAATTGAAGAGTGGTGAGAAATGAGCCTGCAAGGATAAGGAGTGTCTGAATAATAAAGGGACCAGGGAATTCTATAAGAATTTTGCATTCATCATGGCAACAAAGGGAAGTCACTAGGATGTCCTCCCGCAAGGATGGATCATAACTAGTAGTCGTTGGACTGGGCTGCCTTGTGCATGGCGGTGCCCTGAACTGAGGACAGCTGCCTGTGGGGATGGTGACTCTTGGCTGAGGATGGAGTGACTGGCCTACAGGGGGACCTGGGTGGAACCACAGTATCTGCCACGTCTCAGCTCTGTGGGGCTTACAACCACTTGCTTTCTAGGTTATTTCTCCCCATCAGGGAAAAGCTTTGCTAGGGGTCTGGTTAACCTGATTTTCTGGAGGGAAATTTTGTGAGAGAAGGGTTGGTAGGATGAACTACAGCCCCTGTTGCTGAATCTGATCTCAGAACTAAAACTGATACTTACCATCTCTCTCCTTCACCACCCATTCTAGACTCCTGCTTCCCTTAGCCAACACTTCTTCTGGTCCAGGCAGTTTGCCTGTATGGATGTGAGCTACACCATCCTTCCTGAAGTGCTGGAGCCCCTGGTTACTGTGTGTTTTCCAGGCTGTGGCTGTTTCTCTGTACGTCATTGACACCAGGCATGGCAGTGCTACAGGCATCCCAGTGGATCAGCTAAGGGCCAGACACATTCATCCCTCCTGCCCTGGGTAACAGCTGCCCTGCCTCCCCTGAAGATGGGATCCATCACCAGTGCTGGGAACGTGACTCCTTTCTTTCCCTGCTGGCCTCATGGCAGGAGGATCCTGGACGACTAGGTGGCAGCAAGACTATACACGTCAGTGCTGCTGTTCCTGGGAACCAGAGCTTCTAGGTCTGTGGAATCTACACCGTGTGGGTGGAAAACACAAATTCCCTCCAGGAAACTAGGCCAACCAGAATCCTGGCAAAGCTTTTCCCTGATGGGGAGAAATTACCTAGAAAGCAAGTGGTTGTGAGCCCCTCGGAGATGGAGTGGATACTGTGATTCCACTCAGGTCCCCGCAGCAGGGCCAGTCACTCCATCCTCAGCCAAGAGCCACCATCCCCATAGGCAGCTGTCCTCAGTTGCAGGGCACCACCCACATAGGGCAGCCCAGCGCAGCAACTGATGTGGGGGTTTAAAGGCCCGGCCTTCTTGTGTGAGTTTGGAAGGATCCAGTGCTTCCCACAGGATCATCTGGGGCCTCAGCAGGAACTATTAATACACTGTAGGTCACTTTCTGCATCTGCTCAGTCCTGCCCCCTTCACTTTCTTACTAGTGCGTCTCCTGAGAGAATGTCCTCAAACCCCTTTAGTCCAGAATTCTCTGGTCACAGAATCTGTTTCCAGAGGCCCAGTGTGAGTCCCGAGGTCTGAAGGCAGGCTGCTGCAGGAGCGGGAGCCAGAGGGGAAGAAGCACAGAGAGTAACAGTGGCAACTCTTTCCATCAAGGAAACCAGCGTGGTGGTGGCTCCAAGAAGCAGGCAGGGTTGAGAGTGTCTTCTTCTGTTGTTACTGGCTGTTTAAGACTAAGTATGCTTCATTTTTGACAGAAAAGAGAGGGAGAAGAGGAACATACACTAAAGATGATGAAAATGAACATTGAGTTTGTGGAGGTGCAAGGAAGGATGAAAATCAAAGGCTTAAGTAGCGAGAGTTAACCTTGTTTTAGTGCATTGTCGTTCAGCCGCTCAGTCGTGTCTGACTCTGTGCAAACCCACGGACACCAGTCTTCCCTGTCCTTCACAGTCTCCCTGTGTTTGCTAAATCCACGTCCATTGAGTCAATTAGGCTGTTCAACCTTCTCATCCTCTGTTGTCTCCTTCTCTTCCTACCCTCAGTCTTTCCCAGCATCAGGTCTTTTCCAGTGAATTGGCTCTTCACATCAGGTGGAGCTTCTGCTTCAGTATCAGTCATTCCAATGAGTATTTAGGCTTGATTTCTTTTAGGACTGACTGATTTGATGTACTGTACTATATGACTTACAAATCTGACTTCAGTTCAGTTCAGTTCAATCGCTCAGTCGTGTCTGACTCTTTACAACCCCATGAATCACAGCATGCCAGGACTCCCTGTCCATCACCGACACCCGGAGTTCACTCAGATTCACGTCCATCGAGTCAGTGATGCCATTCAGCCATAAGTTTTTGCAAATGGTTAGTCACTCATTTCAGCACTAATTTTGACTAGTTCATTCTTTTTGTATTTATATAAATTGCTGCTTTTTTCACAAAATAATCCTCATATAGTCCTGAGCCTGCCTTTAGACTCCTATTTCATAACTGTTTCTATTTCTCATCTAATATTAAGTTGATACAGTTACTACAGTTTATATGACATTTTGATAAATGAGAGGACAAAACCGTCTGCCTCAGTGCCCTGAAATATTTTTAAATATTTCAAAATTTATGTCATATATATCATGAATTTTATTTTGCTTTTTAGGTTTATCTCCAGGATATATGATTTTTGTGTTGCTAGGCAGAATTTTTACATTGTATTTTCATATTTGTGTTGTTGAGATGAAGAGGGCTATAGATTTTATTGTATTGATCTTTTATTAATCCCTGTATGAAATTTTTATACATTTTTGCATTTGTTCACTTAGGTTTTTCAGAGAGCAATTTTCTTTTTCAATAATTTATACCTAATTTATTTCTTATTAACCTTATTAGCTAAAACCTATTATATTATTCTCTGAGATGGGGCTTCCCCAGGGATCAGCAGTAAAGAATCCACCTGCCATGCAGGAGATGCAGTTTTGATCCCTGGATCAGGAAAAGCCCCTAGAGATGGACATGCAACCCATTCCAGTATTCTTGCCTGGAAAATTTCATGGACAGAGAATCCTGGTGGACTGCAGTCTATGGGGTCGCAAAAGAGTTGAGGACGATAGAGTGACTAAACAACAATAACATCTTCTGAGATAAAGATTTGAGTGCAAGAGGATTTGGGAGTAGTGCTCTTGGAGTCAATACCTGTTGGAGGGAAGAGAAGGAAATAAGACTGAGCAGAAAGATAAGGTGGGTTGCTATGCAGTAAGGATAAAGCAATCACATAAAGTCCTTAGCAACCTACATGGAGCGCTAAAGCGTATAAGATCCTTTCAGAGTTTTGGCAGGGACCTCAGATGTCCAGTCGCTGGATGCTGGCTATTCCTGAAGCGGGGCAGAGCCTGAGGCCAGGTGACTCACATCAACTGATACAATTCCTGGCAGCACTCTCAGCAACAGCCCCAGGAGGGAGGAAGTAAGTGTGCCTGTTCTGAGGGCTATCTGGTTAGCATGTTACAGCATTCTTAACTTCCACGAAAGATGAGGTAATTTTGTGTTTAAAAAAATTATTTATGTGGTTGTGCCAGGTCTTAGTTGCAGCTTGCGAGATCTTCTATCTTCTTTGCTACGTTCCAGATCTTTATTATCACATGCGACCTCAGCTATGGCATGTGGGTTCTACTTCTCGGACTAGGGACTAAACAGGGCCCCCTGCCCTGGGAGCTGCAGTTTTAGTTACAGGACCACCAAGGAGGTCCCTGTGTCTGTTTCCAACATGATCATGGATTAATTTATATAATTTGCGGGCAAACTACTACTAAGACGTATCTGCATATTTGCATTACCTTTCGTGTTTGCAATTAGCAGAAGTTCCCCTCTCCTGCTTCCCATCCGCAGCCCCTCTCCACTCTGGCCATGCTGCCCCTTCTCCCCCAGAGGCCTGGGAGCTCCATGGGCCAGAATCTCACCCAGGAAGTTTGCGTCCAGGTTTCGGGAACTGGAAGCACCTGCTCCAGGCTTGAAACAGCAGCGGCCACCATTTTCTTGTTCTCCAGGCAGCAGGAGCAGAGGCCCGGGTTTTAGTAGAGAAATTACAGCGGCTTCTGGGCGTTTTCCTGTGAATCTTCTGCCTCGGTTTGCAGAGCAAAGTCTAGCCCAGAGGTTCGCAAGGAATCATCATCACCTGGGAGCCTGAAACAGTACAAATTCTCAGACCTACTGCAGACTGACCCATCCAGAAGCTCTGGAGATAAGTGTTTTCCTGAGTTCCCTGGTCGAGAAACGTCAAAACTGGTATTCATACAACAGATAGTGACAGACTTTGCAAACTGGGTTTGGTTAACAGAATTACCAGGAGTTGTTCTGAAAATTACACATTCCTGGGTCCCACCACATATCAACCTGGTTAAGACTCTCCAGAAAAAGGCCCCATGAATATATAATTTTGTTTGCACTGCCCAACATATGGGATCCTCGTTTCCCAAACTCCCCAACCAGGGACCCAGGGGGTGCTCCCTGTATAGGCAGCAGAGTCTCAACTACTGGACCACCAAGAAAGTCCGGCATCAGTGTATATAGTTTTAACAAGTATCCCCGATTTTTCTGCATTTGTGGAAAATTGGTCAAGTATTGCTTTGTGGTCTCTACAGTTCCATGTTTAAACACCATTCCCTTTTCCTTATACTATCAATGGAAGGAAAAACAGTTATATTTAATGAAAAAAAAAGCTGTAACTTGTTTGGAAAACCTGCTTACTCAGCATTAACATTCATTTTAAAAACTTGCAGTTGTAGGTTTTATATTTCTCACTCTAACTAACCAAGGATGACTTTATCACAGTCACTGTTAAAATTTCAGACATCTAGACTCCATTTAGACTTTATTGAATTGGATCTCTGAGAATAAGGCATGCTCAACAAACACACCAGCACCCCAAAATTTTGAGAGCCACCAAACGATTTCCCCCTAGTTTATAGTAGACCACATTAGACCACATGTATCACCAGATGTGCTAGCTATACTGCAAGCAAACTTGGGAAATGGATACCTACAAAGAGCCCTACTATTAACTCTGGGTTTTAGTTTATTCATTGGTAGATGAGGGTGTAGAACAAGATTATTTGTAATTTCTCTTCCTGTTCTAAAGTGTTTTGATGAAATTGGGTATTTATCAACCTGTACACATAGCTACTTCCAGTGTTTTATGGTTTTCCTTGGGCCTTCTCATGACCACATCATTTACTGCTTTGGCTAGAGGCAGATATTTCAATTTTAAAATCTGATAAAATTTTATCTCAATTTTGTGCCCCTTTGGTGCAAAACAAAGGGGTAAGAGAAAGAGAGGAGTGCTATAAATATTTCATTCATACTCTGATCCACTTCTTACAAATTTATTACTTTTTTCCTAAATATTTTTAAAATGATGACCACATTCTTGAACAGTCTTATAAGATGACTGATTTAAATTTTGCTTCCAGATGAAAATATTTAAATTTGTACAACATCACCAAGTTAATAATATACAAAAACAATCAGTTTTAACTCAATATCTACTTTTAGCTAAGTATTCTTTATTGTAAAAACACAGTCTATATATATTTTTAATGTTATTGAAGTATAGTTGATTTACAATGTGTTGATTTCTGCTGTACAGCAAAGTGATTATTTTATATATATATGCTCAATATGCTACTGGAGATCAGTGGAGAAATAACTCCAGAAAAATGAAGGGATGAAGCCAAAGCAAAAACAGTACCCAGCTGTGGCTGTGACTGGTGATAGAAGCAAGATCCGATGCTGTAAAGAACAATATTGCATAGGAACCTGGAATGTCAGGTCCATGAATCAAGGCAAATTGGAAGTGGTCAAAAAGAGATGGCAAGGGTGAACGTCAACATTCTAGGAATCAGCAAACTAAAATGGACTGGAATGGGTGAATTTAACTCAGATGACCATTATATCTACTACTGTGGGCAGGAATCCCTCAGAAAATGGAGTAGCCATCATGGTCAACAAAAGAGTCTGAAAGGCAGTACTTGGATGCAACCTCAAAAACGACAGAATGATCTCTGTTCATCTCCAAGGCAACCATTCAGTATCACAGTAATCCAAGTCTATGCCCCAACCAGAAACACTGAAGAAGCTGAAGTTGAACGGTTTTATGAAGACCTACAAAACCTTTTAGAACTAATACCCAAAAAAGATGTCCTTTTCATTATAGGGGACTGGATACTAAAGTAGGAAGTCAAGAAACACCTGGAGTAACAGGCAAATTTGGCCTTGGAATGCGGAATGAAGCAGGGCAAAGACTAATAGAGTTTGGCCAAGAAAATGCACTGGTCATAGCAAACACCCTCTTCCAACAACACAAGAGAAGACTCTACACATGGACATCACCAGATGGTCAACACCAAAATCAGATTGATTATATTTTTTGCAGCCAAATATGGAGATGCTCTATACAGTCGACGAAAACAAGACCAGGAGCTGACTGTGGCTCAGATCATGAACTCCTTATCACCAAATTCAGACTCAAATTGAAGAAAGTAGGGAAAACTGCTAGACCATTCAGGTATGACATAAATCAAATCCCTTATGATTATACAGTGGAAGTGAGAAATAGATTTAAGGGCCTAGATCTGATAGAGTGCCTGATGAACTATGGACAGTGGTTCGTGACATGTGCAAGAGACAGGGATCAAGACCATCCCCATGGAAAAGAAATGCAAAAAGCAAAATGGCTATCTGGGGAGGCCTTACAAATAGCTGTGAAAAGAAGAGAGGCAAAAAGCAAAGGAGAAAAGGAAAGATATAAGCATCTGAATGCAGAGTTCCAAAGAATAGCAAGAAGAGATAAGAAAGGCTTCTTCAGCGATCAATAAAAAGAAACAGAGGAAAACAACAGAATGGGAAAGACTAGAGATCTCTTCAAGAAAACTGAGATACCAAGGGAACATTTCATGCAAAGATGGGCTCGATAAAGGACAGAAATGATCTGGACCTAACAGAAGCAAAAGATATTAAGAAGAGGTGGCAAGAATACACAGAAGAACTGTACAAAAAGATCTTCATGACCCAGATAATCATGATGATGTGATCACTAATCTAGAGCCAGACAACTTGGAATGTGAAGTCAAATGGGCCTTAGAAAGCATAAATACGAACAAAGCTAGTGGAGGTGACAGAATTCCAGTGGAGCTATTTCAAATCCTGAAAGATGATGCTGTGAAAGTGCTGCATTCAGTATGCCAGCAAATATGGAAAACTCAGCAGTGGCCACAGGACTGGAAAATGTCAGTTTTCATTCCAATCCCAAAGAAAGGCAATGCCAAAGAATGCTCAGACTACCACCCAGTTGCACTCATCTCACACGCTAGTAAAGTAATGCTTAAAATTCTCCAAGCCAGGCTTCAGCAATACGTGAACCGTGAACTTCCTGATGTTGAAGCTGGTTTTAGATAAGGCAGAGGAACCAGAGATCAATTTGCCAACATCCGCTGGATCATGGAAAAAGCAAGAGAGTTCCAGAAAAACATCTAGTTATGCTTTATTGACTATGCCAAAGCCTTTGACTGTGTGGATCACAATACACTGTGGAAAATTCTTAAAGAAATGGGAATACCAGACCACCTGACCTGCCTCTTGAGAAATCTGTATGCAGGTCAAGAAGCAACAGTTAGAACTGGACATGGAACAACAGACTGGTTCCAAATAGGAAAAGGAGTACATCAAGGCTGTATATTGTCACCCTGCTTATTGAACTTCTATGCAAAGTACTTCATGAGAAACACTGGGCTGGAAGAAACACAAGCTGGAATCAAGATTGCCGGGAGAAATATCAATCACCTCAGATATGCAGATGACACCACCCTTATGGCAGAAAGTGAAGAAGAACTAAAGAGCCTCTTGATGAAAGTGAAAGAGGAAAGCAAAAAGTTGGCTTAAAGCTCAACATTCAGAAAATGAAGGTCATGGCATCCGGTCCCATCACTTCATGGGAAATAGATGGAGAAACAGTGGAAACAGTGTCAGACTTTATTTTGGGGGGCTCCAAAATCACTGCAGATGGTGACTGCAGCCATAAAATTAAAAGACGCTTACTCCTTGGAAGAAAAGTTTTGACCAACCTAGATAGTATATTCAAAAGCAGAGACATTACTTTGCCGACTAAGGTCCGTCTAGTCAAGGCTATGTTTTTTCCTGTGGTCATGTATGGATGTGAGAGTTGGACTGTGAAGAAGGCTGAGCACCGAAGAATGGATGCTTTTGAACTGTGGTGTTGGAGAAGAATCTTGAGAGTCCCTTGGACTGCAAGGAGATCCAACCAATCTATTCTAAAGATCAGCCCTGGGATTTCTTTGGAAGGAATGATGCTGAAGCTGCAACTCCAGTACTTTGGCCACCTCATGCGAAGAGTTGACTCATTGGAAAAGACTCTGATGCTGGGAAGGATTGGGGGCAGGAGGAGAAGGGGACAACAGAGGATGAGATGGCTGGATGGCATCACTGACTCGATGAACGTGAGTCTGATTGAACTCTGGGAGATGGTAATGAACAGGGAGGCCTGGCGTGCTGTGATTCATGGGGTCGCGAAGAGTCGGACACGACTGAGCAACTGAACTGAATTGATACATACACATACACATTGTTTTTCATATTCCTTTCCATTATGGTTTGTCACAGGATGTTGAATGTAGTTACCTGTGCTGTACAGTAGGATGTTGCTGTTAATCCATGCTATATATCGATGTATCAATAATAGTTTGCATCTGCTAATCCCTAACTCCAAGTCCTTCTCTCCCTACTTCTCTTCCCCTTGGAAACCACAAGTCTGTTCTGTATATCTGTCAGTCTGTTTCTTTCTGTTTCATAGATATATTCACTTTTGTCTTATTTTAGATTTCATATACAAATGATATCATATAACATTTAGCTTTCTCTTTGACTTATTTTGCTTAGTATGATAATCTCTAGGTCCATTCATCTTGTTGAAAATGACATTATTTTGTTCTTTTTGTAGCTGAATAACATTCCCTTGTCTGTAAATATCTTTCTTATCCATTCCTCTGCTGATGGTCATTTGGATTTTTTCCATGTATTTGCTATTGTGAATAACGCTGCTGTGAACATTGGGGTACACGTGTCTTTTCAGATTATGGTTTTGTCTGGGTATATGCCTGAGAGTAGGATTGCTGGATCATATGGCAACTTGGGTTTTTTGAAGCCTTCATACTGTTTTCTGTAGTGGCTGCACCCACTTACATTCCCACCGACAGTGTAGAAAGGCTCCCTTTTCTCCACACCCTCTCTACTACTGCTGCTGCTGCTGCTGTTGCTGCTAAGTCGCTTCAGTCGTGTCCAACTCTGTGTGACCCCATAGACGGCAGCCCACCAGGCTCCTCTGTCCATGGGATTTTCCAGGCAAGGGCACTGGAGTGGGGTGCCATTGCCTTCTCTGACACCCTCTCTAGCATTTGTTATTTGTAGGCATTTTAATGCTGTCCATTCTCATTGGTCTGAAGTGGTTCCTCACTGTAATTTTGATTTGCATTTCTCTAATAATTAGTGATGCTGAAAATCTTTTGGTGTGATTGCAGATCTCTTTTGAAAATGTCTGTTTAGGTCTTCTGCCCATTTCTTGATTGGGTTATTCGTTTTTGTTGTTGTTGAATTGAATGAGCTGTTAAAATACAGTCTATATTAATGGTTAACATGAATACATGTTCAACCATTCAGGCTTTTTATTGTTGCTTTGAGTTAAAATGTGTCCTATATTGTACTATGAATAAGTGATGATAATGTATACTCTTGAAGAGAAACTAAAGCTGTGTTGAGTAGCATTAATACCATGTCTTACATTAGTATTTACTAAATGTTTCTTGAATGGTGATTAGTTCCCTTGCCAATTATTTCTGGCACAAATGATTTTTAAAAACCTTTTTACATGACTTGAATAGTAAATAGTAAATCCTTCTATGGGCTTACAGATGCTTCAGGTCTTTGTCTATAATTTTAATGTATCAGAGTTGACTCATTGGAAAAGACTCTGATGCTGGGAGGGATTGGGGGCAGGAGGAGAAGGGGACAACAGAGGATGAGATGGCTGGATGGCATCACTGACTCGATGAACGTGAGTCTGATTGAACTCTGGGAGATGGTGATGGACAGGGAGGCCTGGAGTGCTGCGATTCATGGGGTTGCAAAGAGTCGGACACGACTGAGCAACTGAACTGAACTGAAGGACATGAAAGTGGCAACTGTGAGATTACAGCAGAAATCACATTATTTCTTTTGTGATTTTGCTACATGCAAGGACCATCTTATTGAATGCGGGTGCATCAACAAAAATTGGGGTAAGGAAAAATCCATTAACCACACAAAGTTGATTAAAACTTCTTATGTTGTTTGGTGACTTAATCTTGAATGATAAATAAAAAGTGTTGGTTTGCTGACTTTTCCTATCTGTTTTCAAGATGCTCCCCAAGCTAACTTAACAGTTACCTTACTTCTGGAGTATTCCAGTCTGGCAAAAGGTGCTGAGTTACTGACAAGGAAAGGGCAGAGCCATGGCAGTGGTCACGGTCCAACAAAGCCAAATCTGTTGGCCTTCAGGGTTCAGTTCAGGATCCAACTTGTTTAGCCAGATTTTTTTCCTAATTGGAGTCAGTCATCTCCTTAACTTTAAAATTGCATTATTTAATTTAGATGGTTTTTATTCATAATTCTGGTGATGTTTGATTTTGGTACTTTTTATATTGGTGCTGCTGCTAAGTCACTTCAGTCGTGTCCAACTCTGTGTGACCCCATAGACAGCAGCCCACCAGGCTCCGCCATCCTTGGGATTCTGCAGGCAAGAGCACTGGAGTGGGTTGCCATTTCCTTCTCCAATGCATGAAAGTAAAAAGTGAAAGTGAAGTCACTCAGTCATGTCCGACTTTTCCGCAGCCCCGTGGACTGTAGCCTACCAGGCTACTCCGGCCATGGGATCTTCCAGGCAAGAGTACTGGAGTGGGGTGCCGTTGCCTTCTCCTTTTATATTGGTACATTTTTATTAATAAAATTCTATGTTGATTATTATATTTTTGAACTTTGAGTGGATTTCATTTTGATACTGTTAAAGATAATACTGGTATAATAAAATACATAAGCTTGTATAAAACATGCCAAACATTTTAACATGTAGTTTTTGTAAATTACTCAATATAAAAATTTCTTGCTATCCATAAGTTTATTCACCAACTGCCATAAGAAGTAAGAAATGTTCATGTGCTAAGCAGAAAGAATAGTATTAAGACCTTTGACATTATGGGACTTGAGTGTTTTTTAAAGAATAAGTTACTTTATGTAAAAATTAAATTCCTGTTGTAAGTTATGTTTGATAGGATTAATGCAAAGTTTTTTTTTAAGTAGATTTTACTTTTTAATAAGAACTTTGAAATGATTTGTGTATATTTAAGAAGCAGATCAGGATTGACTATAAAATCAAATTTTCCTTGGTAATATTTTGCTGGAAAAAAAAAAAGGTCTTTTGTAAAGAAACCAATGTTCCTAGAAAATTGAAAGAACAATCATGCCACATAAAGAATAATGAGTCAGCAGGATCAGAGGAAGATGTACTTGATTCTGACTCTGAGTTATGAGATAGTTGACCAGCTCCAGGTCCTGGGCTTGTCATAAGTTACAGATTCATTTCAGACAGAAACATAGGTCAGTCATGATTACGGAGGAAAAGTTTTTTCTAAATCATGAACATAGCAGACCATCAGATTATTATGCATTCTCTCATTGTATATGCCTTGTTCTGAGAATATGGGTTTTCTCCCTTATTTGAATCAGAATAAAAATTTTAAAAAGCTGAAAGATCACCACAAAAAGTATTTAGAGGAAATTCTTCAAAAGTTTGTATTTACTTCTCACATGTGCAATAAAATAAAAGCGTGCCATAGTTTCTTCACCTTTGTTTATTTTTTAGTGTTTTTACACACAAGGTGTGAAACTAAAAAGACTCCACATTCCTTAATTAACTAAAGAATAAGAAAAGTTAGTTTCTTCAGCAAAAATCATTTTTTAAAATTCTGATTTCCTAAATGATTGCTTTAGACTATTGTTTCTCAGAATCTGGTTTCTGGAACAGCAGCAGCACCTTAGTACTTTGAGGTACAGATTCTAGAGTAAAGATTCAGTACTTAGAGACACAGATTCTCAGGTCCCACCCAGACCTACTGAATCAGCAGCTCTGCAAGTGGAGCCCATCACAGTCTTGACAAGCTCCCCATGGAATTCTGATGCCTACTAAAGTTTGTGATCAACCACTTTCGACTCGGGAACCTAAATAGACAAGCTGAAATAGATAGGCCTGAAATGCTGGGTAGACTCATTGTTGGATCTCAGTCTTGCATGCTGATCCCTCTTGGGGATGTTTTCAAGGCCCCAACTCAGATCAATTAAATTTGAATCTGCCTTAGCATCTGCATTTTAAAAGTCCTCTGGTGGTGCTGATGAGCCGCAGGATGGAAAGATGCTGTTTCAGGTCAGCAACTTAGTCCAGGTTTACTGTAGACTAACCTGTGGTTGTTCCTGTGCCTTTTCTGTTGACTCTGCTTTTCTGCTTTACTGCATTGGCTGAAATACATGAGCCAAAGAGGATGTGGATTAACTGCCAGTGTAGCTTAGATAAGACTTATTTCCATTTGGGAACCTTTGTATTCAATTTAAAAATCAACCCACTATCCCTTGGATTATTAAAGACTCCACTACTGATTCCCTTGCTTTTGGACTTAACCTTTTCAATCAATTCTCCACATTATATTCAGTGTTATCTTTCTAAAATGCAACTCTGATCATGTCCAGACTCTTAAGAATGGCTTGCAAGGCTGTGCATAAACTTCTGTTTTGTCTATCCACTATATCCTCCCCAAATTCCTTTTGTGTTTTTGTGTTGTAGCCATTCTAATGTTTAGTTTAGTATGCTAGTTCGACCAAGCTTGTCTTCTCTCTCCTCCTATCATAGAACATGTTATTCTCTTTTCTTGGAACACTGCTCTCTGACAGATGGTCATCTTACCATCACACGTTCATCCAAGTCTTTGATATGATTCCCTCCAAGAAAGGAATTCTTTGGTGGCTCAGACGGTGAAGCATCTGCCTACAATGCGAGAGACCTGGGTTCAATCTCTGGGTCTAGAAGATCCTCTGGAAAAGGAAATGGCAACTCACCCCAGTACTCTTGCTTGGAATATCCCATGGACGGAGAGGCATGGTAGGCTACAGTCTACGGGGTCAAAAAGAGTCGGACATGACTGAGCAACTTCACTTTCACTTTCAAGAAAACTTAACTGATTATCCAAGCTTGGGAGAACACTCTTTGAGGAACCTTGAAATCTTTATTATGATACTGCTATAACTTGCTTACATCTCTGAAATTCCCAGTAGACTGGAAAACTAAAGAAGTTATTCTTCATATTTTCTCACTCGATTTTTATTTCTACATCTAGACAAGAGCCTATCCATAAAAGTTTTCCATAAATTTTTATTGAGTGAATGAAGGGATTATTTTAAAATAATCTCAACACAGATAACAAAACCAAATAGCTAATTAAAAGTAACAAATCATGAACAAAAATTTTTCTTGAAAAGGTAATCTATAATCAGGAGTTTTCCAAGTGGTTGGCATATTGAATGCAGCACATTCACAGCATCATCTTTTAGGATTTGAAATAGCTCGACTGGAATTCCATTACTTACACTAGCTTTGTTCATAGTGATGATTCCTAAGGCCCACTTGACTTTGCATTCCAGGATGTCTGGCTCTAGATGAGTGATCAGACCATCATGGATATCTGGGTCATGAAGACCTCTTCTGTATAGTTTTGTATATTCTTGCCACCTCTTCTTAATATCTTCTGCTTGTTAGATCCATACCATTTGTGTAATTTATTGTGCCTATCTTTGCATGAAATGTTCCCTTAGTATCTCTAATTTTCTTGAAGTGTTCTCTAGTCTTTCCCATCCTATTGTTTTCCTCTATTTCTTTGCATTGATCACTGAAGAAGGCTTTCTTATCTCTCCTTGCTCTTCTTTGGAATTCTGCATTCAAATGGATATATCTTTCCTTTTCTCCTTTAGCGCTCTTCTTTGAGAGCTATTTGTAAGTTCTCCTCAGACAATCATTTTGCCTTTTGCATTTCTTTTTCTTGGGGATGGTCTTGATCCCTGCCTCCTGTACAGTGTCATGAACCTCCATCCATAATTCTTCAGGCACTCTATCAGATCTAATCTCTTGAATCTGTTTGTCATTTCCACTGTATAATTGTAAAGGATTTGATTTAGGTCATAACTGAATGGGCTAGTGGTTTTCCCTACTTTCTTTAATTTAAGTCTGAATTTGGCAATAAGGAGTTCATGATCTGAGCCACAATCAGCTCCCAGTCTTGTTTTTGCTGACTGTATAGAGCATCTCCATCTTTGGCTGCAAACAATATAACCAATCTGATTTCCTATTGATCATCTGGTGATGTCCATGTGTAGAGTTGTCTCTTGTGTTGTTGGAAGAGGGTGTTTGCTATGACCGTTGTGTTCTCTTGGCAAAACTCTTGTTAGCCTTTGCCTTGCTTCATTTTGTACTAAAAGGCCAAACTTACATGTTACTTCAAGTATCTCTTGACTTCCTCCTTTTCCATTCCAGGCCCTATAATAAAAAGGACATCTTTTTTGGGTGTTAGTTCTAGAAGGTCTTGTAGGTCTTCATAGAACTGTTCAACTTCAGCTTCTTCAGCATTCCTGATTAGGGCATAGACTTGTATTACTGTGATACTGAATTGTTTGCCTTGGAAACGAACAGAGATCATTCTGTCATTTTTGAGATTGCATCCAAGTACTGCATTTCAGACTCTTTTGTTGACAATGAGGGATACTCCATTTCTTATAAGGGATTCTTGCTCACAGTAGTAGATATAAAGGTCATCTGAGTCAAATTCACCCATTCCAGTCCATTTTAGTTCACTGATTCCTAGAATGTCGATGTTCACTCTTGCCATCTCCCATTTGACCACTTCCAATGTGCCTTGATTCATGGACCTAACATTCTAGGTTCCTATGCAATATTGTTCTTTACAGCATGAGACTTTAGTTCCATCACCAGTCACACCCACAGCTGGGTGCTGTTTTTGCTTTGGCTTTGTCTCTTCATTCTGGAGTTATTTCTCCCCTGATCTCCAGTAGCATATTGAGCACCTACTGACCTGGGGAGTTAATCTTTCAGTGTCCTATCTTTTAGCCTTTTCATACTGTTCATGGGGTCCTCAAGGCAAGAATACTGAAGTGGTTTGCCACTCCCTTCTTCAGTGGACCACATTTTGTCAGAACTCTTCACCATGAGCTGTCTGTCGTTGGTGGCCCTACATGGCATAGCTCATAGTTTCATTGAGTTATGGCTGTGGTCCATGTGATCAGTTTAATTAATTTTCTGTGGTTGTGGTATTCATTCTGTCTATGCTCTGATGGATAAGGATAAGAGGTTTATGGAAGCTTCCTGATCAGAGAGACTGACTGAGGGGGAAACTGAGTCTTGTTCTGATGGGTGGGGCCATGCTCAGTAAATCTTTAATCCAGTTATTGTTGATGATGCAATGAAAGTGCTGCACTCAATATGCCAACAAATTTGGAAAACTCAGCAGTGACCACAGGACTGGAAAAGGTCAGTTTTCATTCCAATCCCGAAGAAAGGCAATGTCAAAGAATGTCTGAACTATCATCCAGTTGCACTCATCTCACATGCTAGCAAAGTAATGCTCAAAATTCTCCAAGCCAGGCTTCAACAGTATGTGAACTGTGAATTTCGAGATGTTCAAGCTGATTTAGAAAAGACAGAGTAACCAGAGATTAAATTGCCAACATTCTTTGGATCTTTGAAAAAGCAAGACAGTTCCAGAAAAACATCTACTTCTGTTTTATTGATTACGCCAAAGACTTTGACTGTGTGAATGACAACAAACTGTGGAAGAGTCTTAAAGAGATGAGAATACCAGACCACCTGAGCTGCCTCTTGAGAAATCTGTATGTAGGTCAAGAAACAACAGTTAGAACTGGACATGAAACAACGGAAAAGGAGTATGTCAAGGCTGTATATTGTCACCTTGCTTATTTAACTTCTATGCAGAGTACATCATGAGAAATGCTGGGCTGGAGGAAGCACAAGCTGGAATCAAGATTGCCGGGAGAAACATCAATAACCTCAGATATGCAGATGATACCACCCTTATGACAGAAAGAGAAGAAGAACTAAAGAGCCTCTGGATGAAAGTGAAAGAAGAGCATGAAAAATTGGCTTAAAGCTCAACATTCAGAAAACTATGATCATGGCATCTGGTCCCATCACTTCATGGCAGATAGATGGGGAAACAGTGGAAACAGTGGCTGACTTTGTATCCTTGGGCTCCAAAATCACTGTAGATGGTGACTGTGGCCATGAAATTAAAAGATGTTTGCCCTTTGGAAGAAAAGCTTTTGCCAACCTAGATGGTATTTTAAAAAGCAAATCAAGACCGCAATGAGGTACCATTTCACACCAGTCAGAATGGCTACGATCCAAAAGTCTACAAGCAATAAATGCTGGAGAGGATGTGGAGAAAAGGGAACCTTCTTACACTGCTGGTGAGAATGCAAACTAGTACAGCCACTATGGAAAACAGTGTGGAGATTCCTTTAAAAATTGCAAATAGAACTGCCTTATGACCCAGCAATCCCACTGCTGGGCATACACACCGAGGAAACCAGAATTGAAAGAGACACATGTACCCCAATGTTCATTGCAGCACTGTTTATAATAGCCAGGACATGGAAGCAACCTAGATGTCCATTAGCAGATGAATGAATAAGAAAGCTGTGGTACATATACACAATGGAGTATTACTCAGCCCTTAAAAAGAATAAATTTGATTCAGTTCTAATGAGATGGATGAAACTGGAGCAGATTATACAGAGTGAAGTAAGCCAGAAAGAAAAACACCAATACGGTATACTGACACATATATATGGAATTTAGAAAGATAGTAATAATGACCCTCTATGTGAGACAACAAAAGAGACACAGAGGTATAGAACGGACTTTTGGACTCTGAGGGAGAGGGAGAGCGTGGGATGATTTGGGAGAATGGCATTGAAACATGTCGAAGCACCAGTCTATGTTCAATACAGGATACAGGATGCTTGAGGCTGGTGCACGGGATGATCCAGGGAGATGATATGGGGTGGGAGGTGGGAGGGGGCTTCGGCATTGGGAGATCGTGTACACCTATGGCTGATTCATGTCAATGTATGGCAAAACAAATACAGTATTGTAATGTAGAATAAAGTATTAAAAAAAAAAAAGCAGAGATGTTACTTTGCCAACAAAGGTCCGTCTAGTCAAAGCTATGGTTTCTCCAGTAGTCACATATGGATATGAGAGTTGGACTATAAAGAAAGCTGAGCACTGAAGAATTGATTCTTTTCAACTGTGGTGTTGGAGAAGACTCTTGAGAGTCCCTTGGACTGCAAGGATATACAACCAGTCAATCATAAAGGAAATCAGTCCTGAATATTCATTGGAAGGACTGATGTGAAGCTGAAACTCCAATACTTTGGCAACTTGATGTGAAGAACTGACTCATTTGAAAAGACTCTGATGCTGGTAAATGTTGAAGGCAGGAGAAGGGGACGACAGAGGATGAGATGGTTGGATGGCATCACCGACTCGATGGACATGAGTTTGAGCAAGCTCCTGGAGTTGGTGATGGACAGGGAAGCCTGGCATGTTGCCGTCCATGGTATCGCAAAGAGTCAGACATGGCTAAGTGACTGAACTGAATAATCAGGAGTATTAAACCATGTGTGCGCATGTGTCCTCAGTCCCTCGAGTCATGTCTGATTCCTGTGACCCTATGGACTATAGCCTGCCAGCCTACTCAGTCCATGGGATTCTCCAGGGAGGAATACTGGAGTAGGTTGCCATGCCCTCCCTCTAGGAAATCTTGCTAACCCAAGATTGAACCTGTGTCTCTTGAGTCTCCTGCATTGCAGGTAGATTCTTTACCACTGAGCCACCGAGGAAGCCCCTCTCTTAAACCATCCAGACACTTTAATCTTTTATTTTGCATCTTGTGAAAAGTAAGTATTTTCTGACAACATTTCAGAGATGCTGTTGTTATTAAAGAGATGTCCACAGCCCTTAGTTTTTCATATAGAGGTATTCTGTAGTCGAATAAGTTTGGGAGGTATAAAGTTAAGCAGCTTTCTTTAGTGCAACCAATTCAGGATCTTTATTATGCTAATATGCTTTGTAAATCTCCAAAAGAAAAAAACAGCATTTCTTTAAAATATTTTGAGGGACATGTTCAGAATTAATTGTTAATTTATTGAAGTATTTTGAGAAACTACTTAGCTTAAAACTATCAGTAAATGTTTTTTTCAAGAAAGTTAAAGGAAAATAGAAATGGAGGTGTTAGTAATTTTCTCCATTTCTTCAGGAAGCTAAATGATCAGAATTATTTTCTGAACACTGTAAACTTAATGAACTCAAAAAGGAAAAAAAATGTATATATGTGTGCAACCAACTTAAAAAGTGACCAAATATATATATAAATATATTTTAAGACTATTTGAAAGTATACATTATTGTGTTCAGAACACAACATGGTAAGTATTAGATACTGATTTTTCTTGATATGTTCAGCTGTGATATTTTTGTTGATCACACAATTCACTGTGGTACTTATGTTTTTAATTGTGAATTTTATAAATACACAGTAGCTTAGAGAAAACGTATAGCAATGTCAGCTGAAAGAGAAAAGGAAAACAAAGATAAAGGAGGAAACTAAGTGGGCCCTGAAAGAAGATAATGTGTGATGTTTCTGGAATCTTGGAGTCGGCGGGGGTGGGGGGGTCAGATACGGTGAACAGTAGAATGAGGCATCCTTTGTTTCCAAAGTTAGGCTTTGAATTTAGTGGATGCCTCTCCCTCTTGTATGCATTTAGACCTAGGAACTTCTGGGAGAAATGCTGACACCTTGATGGCTGAAATTTAAAGGTGTAAAAGTGTATCTGATTGATTAGAGTGGAACTGGCTGAGTGAAGCTTGCCATTTTCAAGCTTGAGTTCCTCAAAAAGATTCTGTGCAGCAGGAGAAGCTGGGCCAGTGAACAATACTGAATGCCAAAGTCTAAGTAATGTGAGGAAAGTGAAGTTCAGTCCCACTGTGCACTGAATTCCAGAACCTCTCTAACTGCCATTCTGGCTCTGAGAGGACATCTGGAGACTGTTGAGTGCTATAACAAAGAGCCATTAAAGAGCTCTTACACATGGGGCCATGGAACTTGTTAGTTAGTGCCCCTAACTGGGACTGGTTTAGAGGGGCCTAGTAGAAGTTTTGTGTGTGTGTGCATGAACCTACATGGGCATGTGTGCACATGCATTCATGCTTCACCACTGCTGTTTCCACTGGGAACTGTTCCTCTTCCATTCCATGTGGTTCTGAGAGGGTCTATCAATCTCATAGTCCACCATTGCCTAGCAGCAAGGCTGGGCCCAGTTCTGGCCTAGCTCATCAGGATAATCTATCTGCCTAGTCAACAGGGGTAATAGTTCAGGGGTAGATGTGCAACCCAAGCAGGATCTACCTGAGTGCTTCATGAGTTGAATACACTCATGAAAGAGTGGAAAGAAACATTTGCTTACTTACAAATACCAACATGAATTTGTGTTTGGTTTCCCTTTTATTGTTTAAATTTTTATGTTATATTGGAGTGTAGTTGATTGACAATTTTGTGTTAATTTCAGGCATACAGCTGCTGCTGCTGCTGAGTCACTTCAGTCGTGTCTGACTCTGTGCAACTCCATAGATGGCAGCCCACCAGGTCCTCTGTCCACAGGATTCTCTAGGCAAGAATACTGGAGTGGGTTGCCATTTCCTTCTCCCAGTTTGTTTTAGTGGCTGAGTAATACTCCATTGTGCATATGTACCTCACCTTCTCTCTATAAATTCCTTCTATACGGACATTTAGGTTGCTGCCATGTCTTGGCTATTGTAAATACTACTACAATGAACATTGGGGTGCATATGTCTTTAAGAATCATGGTTTTCTATGGATATATGACCATGAGTAGGATGGCTGGATTATATGGTAGCTCAGCTGTTAGTTTAAGGAACCTCCATATTATTCTCCATAGTGACTGTACAAGTTTTACTTTCCCACCAACAGTGAATGAGGATTCTCTTTTTTCCCCACGCTCTCCAGCATTTATTATTTGTGTACTTTTTGATAATGACCATTCTGACTGGTGTGAAGTGATATCTCATTGTAGTTTTGATTTGCATTTCTCTAATGATTAGCAATGTTGAGCATATTTTCATGTGCCTCTTGGCCATCTGTTTGGAGAAATGTCTCTGTAGGTCTTCTGCGCATTTTTTGATTGGCTTGTTTGTTTTCTAGATACTTAGCTATATGAACTGTTTGTAAATTTTGGAGGTTAATCCCTTCTCAGTCACATTGTTTGCAAGTATTCTTGCAAAAAAAAAAAAAACCCACTCAGTGGGGGTTTTTGCTTTGTTTTGTTTTTGGTTTCCTTTGTTATGCAAAAGCTTTTGAGTTTAATTAGGTCTCATTTGCTTTATTTTTGTTTTTATTTCTGTTACTCTAGGAGACAGATCAAAAAGATACTGCCTTAATTTATGTCAAAGAGTGTTCTGCCTATATTTTCCTCAAAGAGTTTTATAGTGTCCAATCTTACATTTAGATCTTGAATCCATTTTGAGTTTATTTTTGTGGTGGCTCACATGGTAAAGAATCTGCTTGCAGTGCAGGAGACCCAGGTTTGAGCCTGAGTCAGGAAGATCCCCTGGAGATGGGAATGACAACCCACTCCAGTATTCTTGCCTGGAGAATTCCATGGGTAGAGGAACCTGGTGGGATATAGTCCATGGGATCGCAAAGAGTTGGATATGACTGAGCAACTAAACCTTTCACTTTCATATGATGTTAAAGACTGTATTTGTTTCATTCTTTTACATGGAGCTGTCTAGTTTTCCTAGCATCACTTATTAAAGAAACTATCTTTCCTCCATTATATAGTCTTACCTCCTTTGTCATAGATTAATTGACCATAGGTGCGTGGATTTGTTTCTGGGTTTCTGTCCTGTCCCATTGATCTAAATTTCCATTTTTGTGTTAGTACCATGCTGTTTTGATGACTGTCTTTGTAGTATAATCTGTAGTCAGAGAGCCTGATTGCTCTAGCTCCGTTTTTCTTAAGATTGCTTTGGCTATCAAGTGGGCCTTAGAAAGCATCAACACAAACAAAACTAGTGGAGGTGATAGAATTCCAGTTGAGCTGTTTCAAATCCAGAAAGATGATGCTGTGAAAGTGCTGCACTCAATATGCCAGCAAATTTGGAAAACTAAGCAGTGGCCACAGGACTGGAAAAGGCCAGTTTTCATTCCAGTCCCAAAGAAAGGCAATGCCAAAGAATGCTCAAACTACCGCACAATTGCACTCATCTCATATGCTAGTAAAGTAATGCTCAAAATTCTCCAAGCCAGGCTTCAGCAATACATGAACCATGAACTTCCTGATGTTCAAGCTGGTTTTAGATAAGGCAGAGGAACCAGAGATCAAATTGCCAAAATCCGCTGGATCATGGAAAAAGCAAGAGAGTTCCAGAAAAACATCTACTTCTGCTTTATTGACTATGCCAAGGCCTTTGACTGTGTGGATCACAAGAAACTGTGGAAAATTCTGAAAGAGATGGGAATACCAGACCACCTGATCTGCCTCTTGAGAAATCTGTATGCAGGTCAGGAAGCAACAGTTAGAACTGGACATGGAACAACAGACTGGTTCCAAATAGGAAAAGGAGTACATCAAGGCTGTATATTGTCACCCTGCTTATTTAACTTCTATGCAGAGTACATCATGAGAAACGCTGGGCTGGAAGAAACACAAGCTGGAATCAAGATTGCCAGGAGAAATATCAGTAACCTCAGATATGCAGATGACACCATCCTTATGGCAGAAAGTGAAGTGGAGCTAAAGGGCCTCTTGATGAAGGTGAAAGAGGAGAGTGAAAAAGTTGGCTTAAAGCTCAACATTCAGAAAATGAAGATCATGGCATCCAGTCCCATCACTTCATGGGAAATAGATGGGGAAACAGTGGAAACGGTGTCAGACTTTATTTTTGGGGGCTCCAAAATCACTGCAGATGGTGACTGCAGCCATGAAATTAAAAGACGCTTACTCCTTGGAAGAAAAATTATGACCAACCTAGATAGCATATTCAAAAGCAGAGACATTACTTTGCCGACTAAGGTCCGTCTAGTCAAGGCTATGGTTTTTCCAGTGGTCATGTATGGATGTGAGAGTTGGACTGTGAAGAAGGCTGAGCGCTGAAGAACTGATGCTTTTGAACTGTGGTGTTGGAGAAGACTCTTGAGAGTCCCTTGAACTGCAAGGAGATCCAACCAGTCCATTCTGAAGGAGATCAGCCCTGGGATTTCTTTGGAAGCAATGATGCTAAAGCTGCAACTCCAGTACTTTGGCCACCTCATGAGAAGAGTTGACTCACTGGAAAAGACTCTGATGATGGGAGGGATTGGGGGCAGTAGGAGAAGGGGACGACCGAGGATGAGATGGCTGGATGGCATCACGGACTCGATGGACATGAGTCTGAGTGAACTCCGAGAGATGGTGATGAACAGGGAGGCCTGGCATGCTGCCATTCATGGGGTCGCGAAGAGTCGGACACGACTGAGCGACTAAACTGAACTTTGTGTCTCTATAAATTTAAACAGTTTTTGTTCTAATTCTCTGAAAAACGTCATTGATAATTTAATAGGGATTGCATTGAATCTGTAGATTGCCTTGAGTAGTACAGTCATTTTGACAGTATTGATCCTTTTAATCAAGGATCATGGTACATCTTTTCTGTTTGTGTCAACTTTAGTTTCTTTCATCAGTGTCTTATAGCTTTCTGAGTACAGGTCTTTTGTCTCCTTAGGTAGATTTACTCCTAGGTATTTTATTCTTTTTGATACAGTGGTAAATGGGATTGTTTCCTTAATTTCTCTTTCTAATTTTTCATTGTTAGTATATAGGAATACAAGAGATATCTGTGCATTAATTTTGTATGCTACAGTTTTACCAAATTTACTGATAACCTCTAGTAGTTTTCTGGTAAAGCAGCTTCAGAATTTTCTTTTTTGTAAATACTTTATTCTTTATTACAATACTGTATTTGTTTTGCCATACATTGACATGAATCAGCCACAGATGTCCACGATCTCCCAATGCCGAAGCCCCTCCCACCTCCCACCCCATATCGTCTCCCTGGATCATCCTGTGCACCAGCCCCATGAATCCTGCCTCCTGTATTGAACATAGACTGACGCTTCGTTCTTACAAGATAGTATACATGTTTCAGTGCCATTCTCCCAAATTATCCCACCCTCTCCCTCTCCCTCAGAGTCCAAAAGTCCGTTCTATACCTCTGTCTCTTTTGTTGTCTCACATAGAGGGTCATCATTACTATCCTTCTAAATTCCATATATATGTGTCAGTATACTGTATTGATGTTTTTCTTTCTGGCTTACTTCACTCTGTATAATCGGATCCAGTTTCATCCATCTCATCAGAACTGAGTCAAATTTATTCTTTTTAAGGGCTGAGTAGTACTCCATTATGTATATGTACCACAGCTTTCTTATTCATTCATCTGCTGATGGACATCTAGGTTGCTTCCATGTCCTGGCTATTATAAACAGTGCTGCAGTGAACATTGGGATACATGTGTCTCTTTCAATTCTGGTTTCCTCGGTGTGTATGCCCAGCAGTGGGATTGTTGGGTCATAAGGCAGTTCTATTTGCAATTTTTAAGGAATCTCCACACTGTTTTCCATAGTGGCTGTACTAGTTTGCATTCCCACCAGCAGTGTAAGAAGGTTCCCTTTTCTCCACATCCTCTCCAGGATTTATTGCTTGTAGACTTTTGGATCGCAGCCATTCTGTCTGGTGTGAAATGGTACCTCATTGTGGTCTTGATTTGCATTTCTCTGATAATAAGTGATGTTGAGCATCTTTTCATGTGTTTGTTAGCCATCCGTATGTCTTCTTTGGAGAAATGCCTATTTAGTTCTTTGGCCCATTTTTTGATTGGATTGTTTATTTTTCTGGAGTTGAGCTGCATAAGTTGCTCTTATATCTTTCAGATTAGTTGTTTGTCAGTTGTTTCGTTTGCTATTGTTTTCTCCCATTCAGAAGGCTGTCTTTTCACCTTGCTTATAGTTTCCTTTGTTGTGCAGAAGCTTTTAATTTTAATTAGATCCCATTTGTTTATTTTTCTTTTCTTTCCAGTATACTGGGAGGTGGATCATAGAGGATCCTGCTGTGATTTATGTCGGAGAGTGTTTTGCCTATGTTTTCCTCTAGGAGTTTTATAGTTTCTGGTCTTACATTTAGATCTTTAATCCATTTTGAGTTTATTTTTGTGCATGGTGTTAGAAAGGGGTCTAGTTTCATTCTTTTACAAGTGGTTGACCAGTTTTCCCAGCACCACCTGTTAAAGAGACTGTCTTTATTCCATTGTATATTCTTGCCTCCTTTGTCAAAGATAAGGTGTCCATAGGTGTGTGGGTTTATCTCAGGGCTTTCTATTTTGTTCCATTGATCTATATTTCTGTCTTTGTGCCAGTACCATACTGTCTTAATGACTGTGGCTTTGTAGTAGAGCCTGAAGTCAGGCAAGTTGATTCCTCCAGTTCCATTTTTCTTTCTCAAGATTGCTTTGGCTATTCGAGGTTTTTTGTATTTCCATACAAATCTTGAGATTACTTGATCTAGTTCTGTGAAAAATACTGCTGGTAGCTTGATGGGAATTGCATTGAATCTGTAGATTGCTTTGGGTAGTATACTCATTTTCAGTATATTGACTCTTCCAACCCATGAGCATGGTATATTTCTCCATCTATTAGTGTCCTCTTTGATTTCTTTCATCAGTGTTTTATAGTTTTCAATATATAGGTCTTTAGTTTCTTTAGGTAGGTATATCCCTAAGTATTTTATTCTTTTCGTTGCAATGGTGAATGGGGTTGTTTCCTTGACTTCTTTTTCTACTTTCTCATTATTAGTGTATAGGAATGCAAGGGATTTCTGAGTGTTGATTTTATATCCTGCAACTTTACTATATTCCTTGATTAGCTCTAGTAGTTTTCTGGTCGAGTCTTTAGGATTTTCTATGTAGAGGATCATGTCGTCTGTAAACAGTGAGAGTTTTACTTCTTCTTTTCCAATTTGGATTCCTTTTATTTCTTTTTCCGCTCTGATTGCTGTAGACAAAACTTCCAGTACGATATTGAATAGTAGCGGTGAAAGTGGACACCCTTGTCTTGTTCCTGACTTTAGGGGAAATGGTTTCAATTTTTCACCATTGAGGATACTGTTAGCTGTGGGTTTGTCATATATAGCTTTTATTATGTTGAGGTACGTTCCTTCTATTCCTGCTTTCTGGAGCATTTTTATCATAAATGGATGTTGAATTTTGTCAAAGGCTTTTTCTGCATCTATTGAAATAATCATATGATTTTTATTTTTCAGTTTGTTAATGTGATGAATTACATTGATTGATTTGCGGATATTGAAGAATCCTTGCATCCCTGGGATAAAGCCCACTTGGTCATGGTGTATGATCTTTTTAATGTGTTGCTGGATTCTGATTGCTAGGATTTTGTTAAGGATTTTTTTGTATGGTATCATGTCATCTTCAAACAGTGACCATTTTACTTATTTTCTAATTTGTATTCCTTTAACTTCCTTTTCTTCTGTGATTGCTGTGGCTAGGATTCCCAAAGCTATATTGAATTAAAGTGGTGAGAGTTGACATCCTTGTCTGGTTCCTGATCTCAGAGGAAATGCTTTCAGTTTTTCACCCCTGAACATGTTAATTGTAGGTTTGCCATATATGGCCTTTATTATGTTGAGGTATGTTCCTTCTGTACCCACTTTCTGGAGAATTTTTATCATAAGTTGGTCTTTAATTTTGTCAGAACCGTTTTCCACATCTATTGAGATTATATAGTTTTTATCCTTCAGTTTGTTGTGGTGTATGAAACTGACTGATTTGCAGATATTGAAAAATCCTTGCATCCCTGGAATAAATCACACTTAGTCATTGCATCTGCCTGCAATGCAGAAGACCTGGGTTCAATCCCTGGGTCAGGAAGATCCCCTGAAGAAGGAAATGGCAACCTACTCCAGTATTCTTGCCTGGAGAACCCCATGGTCAGAGAAGCCTAGTAGGCTAGAGTCCATGGGGTTGCAAAGAGTCAGACATGACTGAGTGACTTCACTTCTTCACTTCAATCATGGTATATGATCCTTTTGGGAAGGCAATAGCAACCCACTCCAGCACTCTTGCCTGGAGAATCCCATGGACGCAGAGGAGCCTGGTAGGCTTCAGTCCATGGGGTGGCTAAGAGTTGCACACAACTGAGTGACTTCACTTTCACTTTTCACTGTCATGCATTGGAGAAGGAAATGGCAACCCACTCCAGTGTTCTTGCCTGGAGACTCCCAGGGATGGTGCAGCCTGCTGGGCTGCCGTCTCTGGGTCGCACAGAGTAGGACACGACTGAAGTGACGCAGCAGCAGGTAGTACTGCTAGTGATAAAGAACCTACCTGCTAATTTAGGAGATGTAAGAAATGTGGGTTCAATCCCTGGGTCAGGAAGATCCCCTGAAGGGCCTGGCAACCCACTCCAGTTTCTTGCCTCAAGAATCCCATGAGCAGAGAAGCCTGGTGGACCGTGGCCATAGGGTCACAAAAAGTAGACAGAGTGAATTGCCTTAGCACACACAGCACAGCAAGATCCTTCTATGTTAAATTTGGGTTGCTAGTCCTTTGTTGAGAATTTTTCCATCTATGTTTATCAGTGATATTGACCTATAATTTTCTTTTTTGTGTTGTCTTTGGTTTTGGTATCATAGAATGAATCATAGACTAGAATGATTCTATAGAATAGAATGATTCATTCACCTGTAGAATGAATTTGGGATTTTTCCTTCCTCTCCAATTTTTTAGAACAGTTTCAGAAGGATGAGTGATGACTTTTATCTAAATGTTTGATAGAATTTACCTATAAAGCCATCTCATCCTGGACTTTTGTTTGTTGGGAGTTTCAAAATCACAGTTTCAATGTCAGTGAAAGGCCAAGGAGAAAAGGAAAGATATAAGCATCTGAATGCAGAGTTCCAAAGAATAGCAAGAAGAGATAAGAAAGCCTTCTTCAGTGATCAATGCAAAGATATAGAGGAAAACAACAGAAGGGGAAAGACTGGAGATCTCTTCAAGAAAATTAGAGATATCAAGGGAATGTTTCATGCAAAGATGGGCTCAATAATGAACAGAAATGGTAGGGACCTAACAGACGAAGAAGATATTAAGAAGAGGTGGCAAGAATACAAAGAGGAACTGTACAAAAAGGATCTTCACGACCCGGATAATCACGATAGTGTTATCACTCATCTAGAACCAGACATCCTGGAATGTGAAGTCAAGTGGGCCTTAGAAAGCATCACTACGAACAAAGCTAGTGCAGGTGATGGAATTCCAGTAGAGCTGTTTCAAATCCAGAAAGATGATGCTGTGAAAGTGCTGCACTCAATATGCCAGCAAATTTGGAAAACTAAGCAGTGGCCACAGGACTGGAAAAGGCCAGTTTTCATTCCAGTCCCAAAGAAAGGCAATGCCAAAGAATGCTCAAACGACCACACAACTGCAATCATCTCACACGCTAGTAAAGTAATGCTCAAAATTCTCCAAGCCAGGCTTCAGCAATACGTGAACCATGAACTTCCAGAAGTTCAAGCTGGTTTTAGAAAAGGCAGAGGAACCAGAGATCAAATTGCCAACATCTGCTGGATCATGGAAAAAGCAAGAGAGTTCCAGAAAAACATCTACTTCTGCTTTATTGACTATGCCAAGGCCTTTGACTGTGTGGATCACAAGAAACTGTGGAAAATTCTGAAAGAGATGGGCATACCAGACCACCTGACCTGCCTCTTGAGAAATCTGTATGCAGGTCAGGAAGCAACAGTTAGAACTGGACATGGAACAACAGACTGGTTCCAAATAGGAAAAGGAGTACATCAAGACTGTATATTGTCACCCTGCTTATTTAACTTCTATGCAGAGTACATCATGAGAAACGCTGGGCTGGAAGAAACACAAGCTGGAATCAAGATTGCCGGGAGAAATATCAATAACCTCAGATATGCAGATGACACCATCCTTATGGCAGAAAGTGAAGTGGAGCTAAAGGGCCTCTTGATGAAGGTGAAAGAGGAGAGTGAAAAAGTTGGCTTAAAGCTCAACATTCAGAAAACGAAGATCATGGCATCCAGTCCCATCACTTCATGGGAAATAGATGGGGAAACAGTGGAAACGGTGTCAGACTTTATTTTTGGGGGCTCCAAAATCACTGCAGATGGTGACTGCAGCCATGAAATTAAAAGACGCTTACTCCTTGGAAGAAAAGTTATGACCAACCTAGATAGCATATTCAAAAGCAGAGACATTACTTTGCCGACTAAGGTCCGTCTAGTCAAGGCTATGGTTTTTCCAGTGGTCATGTATGGATGTGAGAGTTGGACTGTGAAGAAGGCTGAGCGCCAAAGAATTAATGCTATTGAACTGTGGTGTTGGAGAAGACTCTTGAGAGTCCCTTGGACTGCAAGGAGATCCAACCAGTCCATTCTGAAGGAGATCAGCCCTGGGATTTCTTTGGAAGCAATGATGCTAAAGCTGCAACTCCAGTACTTTGGCCACCTCATGAGAAGAGTTGACTCACTGGAAAGACTCTGATGCTGGGAGGGATTGGGGGCAGTAGGAGAAGGGGACGACAGAGGATGAGATGGCTGGATGACATCACGGACTCGATGGACGCAAGTCTGAGTGAACTCCGGGAGTTGATGATGAACAGGGAGGCCTGGCGGGCTGTGATTCATGGGGTCATAAAGAGTTGGACACGACTGAGCAACTGAACAGAACTGAACTGAACTGAATGTCAGTACTTGTGGTTGGTCTGTTAATATTTTCTCTTTCTGGTTCAGTCTTGGGAGATTGCATCTTTCTAGGAATTTGTCCATTTCTTCTAGGTTATCCTTTTTATTGGCATATAGCTGCTTGTAGTAGTCTCTTAAGATCCTTTGTATTTTCATGGTGTCCATTGTAACTTCTTTGTTTGTGGACAGTTTTTCAGTAGCTGTCTATTTTTGGCTGTCTGGGTCTTTGTTGCTGTGCGGGCTTCTCTTTAGTTGTGATCAGTGGGTGCTGCTTTCCAGTTGTGGTGTGTAGCCTTCTCACTGTGGTGGCTTCCCTTGTTGCTCAGCACTCTCTAAAGCTGCAGACTTCAGCTGTTGTGGCTCCTGGGCTCTAGAGCACAGGCTTGATGGTTGTGTTGCACGGGCTTGGTTGCTGTGTGGCTTGTGGGATCTTCCCAGATCAGGAATTGAACCTGAGTCTCCCTCACTGGCAAGAGGATTCTTTACCACTGAGCCACCAGGGAAGCCCATGACTTCTTTCTCAATTTTATTGATTTGAGACCTTTCCTTCTCTTTCCTGATGAGTCTGCCTAAAGGTTTATCCATTTTGTTTATCTTTGTGAAGAATCAGCTTTAATTTCATTGATCCTTTCTGTTGTTTCTTTAATCTCAGGATATTTTATTTCTGCTCAGATCTTGTGGTCTCTTTCCTTCTACTAGCTTTTAGTTTTATTCTTTCTCTAGTTGCTTTAGGTGTAACATTAGGATGTTTATTTGAGATTTTTCTTATTTCCTGAGGTGTTTATTTTCCAGTTCATGGGTCATCCACCCAGCAGGTATTTGATTTTGTTTTATAGACGTTGATCTTCTCCTACCATCTCACTGTGGCTTCTTTGTCTTTTGATGTAGAATATATCTTTTAGTGAGTTCTAGCCTTTGTGTAGATGGTTGTTCAGCAGTTAGCAGTGATTTTGGTGTTTCTGTAGGAAGACATGAGTTCATATCTTGTCTCTGCCCCAAGATCATCCTTCTTTTTACAAGAAGGAGACAAGAAATGGGTGAGGCCTTTGGCATCTATTTTCATCAGGATCTTTTTTTTTAATTTTATTTTTTAATGCTTTATTCTGCATTACAGTACTGTATTTGTTTTGCCATACATTGACATGAATCAGCCACAGGTGTCCACGATCTCCCAATGCCAAAGCTCCCTCCCACCTCCCACCCCATATCATCTCCCTGAATCATCCCGTGCACCAGCCCCATGCATCCTGCATCCTGTATTTGAGGGATCCAGGAAGAGCTGATTGATGTTTAGATGAGCCACAGCCGTGAAGAGTTTCGAGGGCTTCCAGCTAAGTTAGCAGCAGCATTTTCTATACATTTGTACAAACAGCAATCACTCATGGACCATGGTGGCACATGGGCCATGGTCAGCTGATGGAAGATAGGGGTATAGAAATGGAATTTGACCTCTAGGAGCTTTATCTGAAGTATTCCTCCCATGGAGTGGGAAGGGTAAGAACAATGACAAATATCTCATAGTTCAGTTCAGTCCAGTCCAGTCACTGTTGTGTCCAACTCTTTGTGACCCTATGAACCACAGCACACCATGCTTCCCTGTCCATCACCAACTCGAGGAGTTCACCCAAACCCATGTCCATTGAGTCAGTGATGCCATCCAACCATCTCATCCTCTGTCTTCCCCTTCTCCTCCTGCCCTCAATCTTTCCCAGCATCAGCATTTTTTTCAGTGAGTCAGCCCTTCACATCAGGTGGCCATAAGTACTGGAGTTTCAGCTTCAACATCAGTCCTTCCAGTGAACACACAGGACTGATCTCCTTTAGGATGAACTGGTTCCATCTCCTTGCAGCCCAAGGGACTCTCAAGAATCTTCTCCAACACCACAGTTCAAAAGCATCAATTCTTCAGTGCTCAGTTTTCTTTATAGTCCATACATGACCACTGGAAAAACCATAGCCTTGACTAGATGGACCTTTGTTGACAAAGTAATGTCTCTGCTTTTCAATATGCTGTCTAGGTTGATCATAATTTTCCTTCCAGTGAGTAAGCATCTTTTAATTTTGTGGCTGCAGTCACCATCTGCAGTGATTTTGGAGCCCAGAAAAATAAAGTCTGACACTGTTTCCACTGTTTCTCCATCTATTTCCCATGAAGTGATGGGACTGGATGCCATGATCTTAGTTTTCTGAATGTTGAGCTTTAAGCCAACTTTTTCACTCTCCTCTTTCACTTTCATCAAGAGACTCTTTAGTGCAATAAGGGTGGTATCATCTGCATATCTGAGGTTATTGATTTTTCTCCTAGCAATATTGATTCCAGGCTGTACTTCCTCCAGCCCAGCCTTTCTCATGATGTACTCTGCATAGAAGTTAAATAAACCGGGTGACAATATACAGCCTCGACATATTCCTTTTCCTATTTGGAACCAGTCTGTTGTTCCATGTCCAGTTCTACTGTTGCTTTCTGGCCTGCATACAGGTTTCTCAAGAGGCAGGTCAGGTGGTCTGGTATGCCCATCTCTTTCAGAGTCTTCCACAGTTTATTGTGATCCACACAGTCAAAAATTTTGGCATAGTCAATAAGCAGAAATAGATGTTTTTCTGGAACTCTCTTGCTTTTTCCATGATCCAGCAGATGTTGGTAATTTGATCTCTGGTTCATTTGCCTTTTCTAAAACCAGCTTGAACATCTGGAAGTTCATGGTTCACGTATTGCTGAAGCCTGGCTTGGAGAATTTTGAGCATTACTTTACTAGCGAGTGAGATGAGTGCAATTGTGTGGTAGTTTGAGCATTCTTTGCCATTGCCTTTCTTTGGGATTGGAATGAAAATGGCCTTTTCCAGTCCTGTGGCCACTGCTTAGTTTTCCAAATTTGCTGGTATATTGAGTTCAGCACTTTCACAGCATCATTTTTCAGGATTTGAAAGAGCTCAACTAGAATTCCATTACTTGCACTAGCTTTGTTCGTAGTGATGCTTCCTAAGGCCCACTTGACTTCACATTCCAAGATGTCTGGCTCTAGGTGAGGACCACACTATCGTGATTATCTTGGTTGTGAAACTCTTTTTGTACAGTTCCTCTTTGTATTCTTGCCACCTCTTCTTAATATCTTCTTCTTCTGTTAGGTCCCTACCATTTCTGCCCATTATTGAGCCCATCTTTGCATGACATGTTCCCTTGGTATCTCTAATTTTCTTGAAGAGATCTCTAGTCTTTCCCATTCTTTTGTTTTCCTCTATATCTTTGCATTGATCACTAAAGAAGACTTTCTTATCTCTCCTTTCTGTTCTTTGGAACTCTGCATTTAAATGTGTATATCTTTTCAAGGAAATGTTGGAAATTTCTATAAATGTGATTTTCTTACAAATACTGAAATTTCTATGAGCACAGGCTGTGGAGAGTACTGCTATTAGGATTTAAGATACAGTTTTAAGTGTGATTTCAGACTACTTAAATTGAGAAAAAGTGTGAAGAAAGGCAATTCCAGGAAGAGGAAAATATTGCCAGTGAAACTTTGGTGTATTCATAAGGTTTGAGACTATCAAGCTGATTACACAAGGCAAAACTTTGGACAAGGTTGTGAGAAATGAGACTGGCTAATTACAAGAAGACTAGGTTATGGTACAGCTTGTCAGAGAAGTTTACATTTGGTTTAGTATGAAATAAGATTTAAGTGGAGGGAGTTTATACTTATTAAACTTATTTTCAATCTAGGTAAGATCACACTTCATATTTCCCGTTAGTCATTTGAGTTTTCACATTTCCTTATATAGCATAAGGCCCTCTATTTCTTTTCTTTTTTTTTTTTTTTAAGATATCCCCCTGCATTCCTGCCCCAGCCACTCACTAATTTGTCTGAGAAGCAAGGGACTTACCCAATACAAAGGAAATTAGTTCTGCTTCCAGACACCTGTAGGAGGACTATACACTCAGATTAATCCACATCCACCATTGGTTTGGTCACAGGCATTTCACCCAGACAAATGATGTTTCTCCCCCCTGCAGGGGTGCCCTTGTTAGTCCTGATATCTGATCAGAATAGAGGTGGGACCATCTTTGAGAATCAAGGATACAAATCTTAGATAAATATTTTGTCAGACATTGTTTCCTAAAACAGGACACTCTACCACAGTGGCTGGGTCTGAATTCATGCTTACTCACAAGGGAGCAACAGTGCAGAGATGTTCTTAGCGGGAGTACTCAAAATTCCACAAGCAGCTGATCATGAAATAAACTTTGCTGCCATGCTGCAAGTTAGTTTCAAGTTTAACAATACCGAGTGTTTCTGAGGATGTGAATAATCTGTTAGCTTTATAGAATTCTGGTAGGAGTACAAATTGTTACACCAACCTTGCAAAACAATTTCATGTCTAGCAAAGTTCAGAAATTTGTTTGCACTCAGAAATTCCATTTTCTAAGTATATACTCAAGAAGAGCACATTCATGACAGTGTTGGCAAAAGCAGGGGAAATGGCCGAGATGTACAGTAATGGAGCATGACTGCATAAATTGTAATATGGTCGTGGAGTGGATTAAAATTCAGCAGTGAAAGTAAATGAACAAGAACTGCACATGTCAACATGGATAAATCTCACAGATGATGCTGAACAATCACAAAGGCAAGTCATAGAAGAACATAGGCAGTTTGAGGCCATATACATCATTTCAAAAATATGGAAAACCAAGCAACATGCAGTTAAAGGATCTGTACACTTGCAGTAACTTCATAAACACAAGGGAATAATAAACACAAACTTCACCATACTAGTTCACACTTGAGGGCATGGAGAATGCTGTGACCGAAGACAGGCATATGGGAAGCTCCAAATATATTTTGACTTTATACAGTATAGTAAGAGGCTTACCCATCAGCTCTGTATCTGTTGAACATTTCTACTCTTCCAGCTTTTATCCTTCTCTCTTCCTTTTTTCACCTACATCCTTTTTTTTTTTTTAACCTTTCATTCTCTATTTGCCACATCTCAAAGCTCAAAGTAATAAAGAAAGGTCAGTACAAAGGAAGAGAAAAAGATAAGGAAATATTTTAAGTTCTAAATGTACTCATTTTGTCTTTTCAGGTATTTGCTGAACTTCCCTTAATAAAGTATAACAGCTATTATAAAAAGTGTTTTGTTTTCTAGCAGGATTTATCAGAGTTCTTGACAGTCTTAAGAGGAAGATTATAGCATACTGTTTATTTCAAATTGTTTGATAGGAAATTTCCCTGTTTTCTGTCTGTCTTGGATAATACTATATTCAGTGGAAAAATTATGGAAAATACTGAGTTTGAATTATGACCAAGAATGTTCTCACAGAAATGAAGCTAAACATATGTTTTTTTGCATTACACATTAGTCTTAAATATTTGAATTGGATTGTCCTACTTTCAATAGTGGATTCTTTGTCAATATGGATAATGCAAATTCTTTATGGCAAATACTGCAATTTAATGATGTACATAATCCCCTTTTAAAAATGTTATATCATGCTTTCTCCTCCAATACTGAATGAGTTCCTACTCTGAATCTAAGTGCTAGGGACACAATAGTAAACTTTTACTTAGACATAATTAGCAATCTTATGGAACATATTTGTAAGAAAAATTATTAGAAATTAATCATCCCTCTATTAAATACACTTAATATAATAATAAAATAAGGAGCAAAAATTTCAAAGGGAACCTGAATGTGATTTTTAGTCCCAGGTATATTTTTCAAAATTATTGCAACTTTATGCAGGCAAAGCCTGTGTGTTCATTATGTATTTGGGTTCCCCTTAAAAAATATTGCTTAGGGAAGGAAATGTTATATGATGAAAATTTTATTTAGAACTTTTGATTCAGTTCATCCCTGCCCGAATATTCCTTCTTCTGTTAATAGGACTACATTGATCACCAATGACAGCAATATCCTTACCCATTCAAGCTTTTAATTTCATATTTGTATTTTATGACCTGATGTTCTATGCAATATGATTCAAACTGTGAAATAAAAATGCGAATGTCATTGAGTCTGAGACAATGTAATTGATGAAAATAATGTTGGAAAAATACTGTAAACAAACCCTTATAAAAAAATGAAAATCTGGCAGAATAAGAATTGTTAGCAAATAAAGGAAAATATAAGAGTAAAAAAATAGATTATTCAGGCATGAATTATTAAGAGAGATGCTTGAAAATTTCAGTATACTGTCAAATATGTTTTTAAAAGGATTCTTTAAGATTATCCACAATAGTCAAAAAGAAAGGCAGTCATACTCTAACTCTCTAACTCGATTTTGCAAAAATGCTGTATCAAGAGTCAACTCTTGCTTTACTCTTTGTTCAACAAACTAGAACACAATTGAAATATAATATAAATTTTGTTAAATACATGTGTAGTTTTAGAATTTTCCATTTCATCTGTCAAGAAAACATCCAACCAGCCTTATTTATCACTATTTATTATGAGAAAAATTCATAATCTTACAAAAACAATATCTTAAAGGCTTTCACTTTAATATCATGGTCAGTTATACGCAGATAATGAAGATTTCCTACACTGGTGTTCTCTTAGTCAAAGCATACATCTCAAAGCCACACTGAAGTCTGGAGCCCTGTTTTCTCAATAAATGAGTTCCTGATTCTGGTTTTGAAAATTAGAGTTGGTAGACTTTGCCATGTGCCTGAGATTGTTAAAATAGTAAATCTTTCATCTTTAATAGAATTATATTTATTTCTAAGTACTATGCTCTTGAGGGACTTCCCCAGTGGCTCAGAAGGTAAAGAATCCACCTGCAATGCAGGAGATCCAGTTTCAATCCCCAGGTCAGCAAGATCCTTTGGAAAAGGAAATGGCTACCCACTCCAGTATTCTTGCCTGGGAAATCTCATGGACAGAGGGGCCTGGCAGGCTATAGTCCATGGGGTCACAAGAGTTGAACATGACTTAGCAACTAAACCACAACCGCTCACTATGTTCTTGGCACCAAAGCAGTGAAAACAGCAAATGATGACAGCTCCTGTGTTCTCATCCTTGGAGCCAGTGGATCTGTTATTTTACATGATAAAAATAACTTGCAGATGTGATTACATTAAGGATCCTAAAATGTAGGAGAGGATCCAGTATTAACCAGATAGGGCCCCATGTAATCAGTAGGGTCCTTAAAAGAGAGAATCAGGAGCGTCAGAACATTTATATTTAGAAAATGTAAGGATGAAGTTAGAGGAAGGACCATGGGGCAAGAAATGCAGGCAACCTCTAGAAGCTGGAGAAGGCAAGGAAACAGTCTCCTCAGAGCTCCTGATGATATGTAATCCTGTGGACCCATTTTAGACTCCTGATGGCCTGAATTTTAAGAGTATATGTTTGTGTTATTTGAAGGCACTAATTTGGTACTGATTTGCTACAGCAGCAAGATGAAACCAATACAGTTTCATCTGGAATTTTTAAAAATTTTTATTAGATACAGTTGATTTACAATGTTGTATTAGTCTCAGGTATACAGCAAAGTGAATCAGTTATACATATAGCTATTCTCTTTTTTAGATTCTTTCCCATATAGGCCATTACAGAGTACTGAGTAGAGTTCCCTGGGCTATAACAGAAGTTTCTTGTTAGTTATGTGTTTCATATATATGTATGTATATATATATGTGTGTGTGTGTGTGTGTGTGTGTGTACATATATGTATATATATTAGTGTATATATGGCAATCCCAATCTCCCAATTTACCCCCACTTTGTACCCTTTATCTAGATTCCACATATAAGTGATATCATATGATATTTGTTTTTCTTTGTCTGAATTCACTCAATATGGCAGTATGTAGGTCCATCCATGTTGCAGCAAATGGCATTATTTCATTCTCTTTATGTGTGAATAATATTCCATTTTATACACCCCCCACCCCCACTCCCAACACATCTTCTTTATCTGTTCCTCTGTGGATGGTCAATCTGGTTGCTTCCATGTCCTAGATATTGTAAATAGTGCTGCAGTGAACTTTTGGGTGCATGTATCTTTTTGAATTATGGTTTTCTCTGCATATATGCCTGGGAGTGGGATTACTGGATCATATGGTAGCTTTGTTGTTGTTTAGTCACTAAATTGTGTCTAACTCTTGCGACCCCATGCACTGTAGCCCGCCAGGCTCCTCTGTCCAAGGGATTTCCCAGGCAAGAATATTGAAGTGGGTTGTCATTTCCTTCTCCAGATAATCTTTCTGACCCAGAGACTGAACCCACACCTCCTGCGCTGGCAGGTGAATTCTTTTCCACTGAGTCATGTGGGAAGCCCTATGGCAGCTCCACCCAGTATTTTAAGGAACCCCATGGCTCAGAGGTTAAAGCATCTTCCTGCAATGCGGGAGACGCAGGTTCGATCCCTGGGTCAGGAAGATCCCCTGGAGAAGGGAATGGCAACCCACTCCAGTACTCTTGCCTGGAGAATCCCATGGAGGGAGGAGCCTGGTAGGCTACAGTCCATGGGGTCGCAAAGAGTCGGACACGACTGAGCGACTTCACTTCACTTCATACTGTTCTCCATAGTATTTTACCAAATTACTTTCCCACCAACAATATGGGAGGGTTCCCTTTTCCTCCACACACTTTCCAGCATTTATTGTTTGTAGACTGATTAATGATGGCCATTCTTTCAGGTGTGAAGTGATACCATATTGTAGTTTGATTTATATTTCTCTAATGATTAGTGATGTTGAGCATCTTTTCCTGTGTTTTTTGTTTGTTTGTTTTCAGGCAAGGCCCCTGCTACAGCAGAGGGAGGGCGAGAACTAACAACAGAGTCCCTTGTTGACTCACTCCCTGAGGGGGGCACAAACTAGTTCCCTATATGGGGTGAAGGTAGGCATCTTCCCAGGGGGCGGGCTGGAGGGTTGGCTTAGTTGTTTGCCCGCTTCTTGTGGTATTGTGTTTAGTGGTCATCCCCAGTACCCTGCATTTACTCCTGACTCCCTGCTTTTGCTCTGGGCTCTTCAAAAGTGGCAGTTGGATTTTTGACAAGAATTTGCCTCAACTTCTCATGCCCGCGGTTTCTTTGTATTTTGTTGCTTGAGGAGAGTTGTGTCCAGGTTGCAAGCATTGCCACACTTGCAACAAAGGGTCCTACATCCCATCCTGTTTCATCCCCCAGAGCAACTCTGCACTCTTATTCTTAAGGGGTAAGGGGCCAGAGGCCTCTTCTGAAACTTCTTCCTGCTAGACAGGGGCCATAGACCCTAGCCCACTCTAGAGGTGTAAAAGTCCCTTGCTGACTGTTTGAGGACCTACAGGGACCTGGGCCACTTTCCACTATAATGGGCTGAATTCCTTGAACCATTATGAGTCTTACTTCAAACTGCTGAAGCCTAAAAACACAAACTTAACCAAAAGGTTAAACAAGAGTGAAAAAGGAGAGGAGCAGCAATAGCCATTAAAGGGCCTAGAAAGGGAAGGAACCAGGTTAACTTTGGCTTCCTTAACTGTTGACTGGACAAGGGAGGCAATATCAACCCTGCCAAAATTATCAAGCAACTCTTTCTGTGTCTGTATTTCCTAAATAATAATTTTAACACATCCTGTCATTTTGATCCAGGTGCAGCAGGAAGCGTTAGTTGTCCCACAAACTCTACCTTGTTCTGCCAGAAGGAACTCAAAGGTCAGATGGTTGTCAAGAGACACACCAGCCAAAGATACAAGAATGGTCCAAGTCTCACTAAGATTTCAGATAATCCTCCCCCAACCCACCATATAATTTTACTTACCTGTTCATGGTGCCTGTCTTTTGAATAGGTATCTCATGTTTCGTTCTTTTGTTGTGACCTGTGAGGCTTCTAGAGGTAAAAGCTTTAGTCTGGGCAGATGTTACTGTTCAGTTGCTCGGTCATGTCCAACTCTTTACAACCCCATGGACTGCAGCACACCAGGTTTCGCTATCCTTCATCATCTCCTGGAGCTTGCTCAAACTCGTGTCCTTTGAGATGGTGATGCCACCAATCATCTTGTCCTCTGTTGTCACCTTCTCCTCTGCCTTCAGTCTTTCCCAGCATCAGGGTCTTTTCCAATGAGTCAGCTCTTCACATTAGGTGGCCAAAGTGTTGGAGCTTCAGCATCAGTCCTTCCAGTGAATATTCAGGATTGATATCCTTTAGGATTGACTGGTTTGATCTCCTTGCAGTCCAAGGGTCTGTCAAGAGTCTTCTCCAACATCACAGGTCTAAATCATCAATTCTTTAGCACTCAGCCTTCTTTCTGATCCAACTCTTAGGAGTACATGCCTCCTGGAAAAATCATGTGTGTGCTCAGTCACTTCAGTTGTGACCACTGCTTTGTGACCCTATGGACTTTAGCCTGCCAGGCTCCTCTGTCTGTGGGATTCTCTAGGCAAGAATACTGGAGTGGATTGCCATGCCCTCCCCCAGGGGATCTTCCTGACCCAGGCATTGAACCCATGTCTCTTACATCTCCTGCATTGTAGGTGGATTCTTTACCACTGAGCCACCAGGGAAGCCTAGCTTTGACTATATGGACCATTGTCAGCAAAGTAATGCCTTTGCTTTTTAATCCTCTGTCTAGGTTTGTCGTAACTTCTTCCAAGGAGCAAACGTCCTTTAATTTCATGGCTGCAGTCATTGTCCACAGCAATTTTGGAGCCCAAGAACGTAAAGTCTGTCACTGTTTCCATTGTTTCCCCACTATTTGCTTTGAAGTGATGGAACCGGTTGCCATGATTTTCGTTTTTGAATGTTGAGTTTTAAGCCAGTTTTGTCACTCCTCTTTCACCTTCATCAAGAGGCTCTTTAGTTCCTTTTTGCTTTTTAAAGATAATGTCATCTGCATATCTGAGGTTATTGATGTTTCTCCCTGAACTCTTGATTCCACCTTGTGTTTCATCCAGCCCGGCATTTCACATGATGTACTCTGCACATAAGTTAAATAGGCAGGGTGACAACATATAGCCTTGCCATATTCCTTTTCCAATTTTGAACCAGTCCATTGTTCCATGTCCAGTTCTTTTTTTTTTTTTGATTCATTTTTAAGTTTTTAAAATTTATTTTAATTGGAGGTTAATTACTTTACAATATTGTATTGGTTTTGCCACATATCAACAAGAATCTGCCACGGGTATACATGTGTTCCCCACCCTGAACCCCCCTCCCACCGCCCTCCCCGTGCCATTCCTCAGGGTCATCCCAGTGCACCAGCCCCAAGCATCCTGTATCATGCATCGCACCTGGACTGGTGATTCATTTCATATATGATATTATACATGTTTCAATGCCATTCTCCCAAATCAAACCACCCTCTCCCTTTCCCACAGAGTCCAAAAGACTGTTCTATACATCTGTGTCTCTTTTGCTGTCTCACATACAGGGTTATCATTAAACATCTTTCTAAATTCCATATATATGCATTAGTATACTGTATTTGTGGTTTTCTTTCTGGCTTACTTCACCCTGTATAATCGGCTCCAGTTTCATCCACCTCATTAGAACTGATTCAAATGTATTATTTTTAATGGCTGAGTAATACTCCATTGTGTATATGTATCACAGCTTTCTTATCCATTCATCTGCTGATGGACATCTAGGTTGCTTCCATGTCCTGGCTAATATAAACAGTGCTGCGATGAACGTTGGGGTACACGTGTCTCTTTCAATTCTGGTTTCCTTGGTGTGTATGCCCAGCAGTAGGATTGCTAGGTCATATGGCAGTTCTATTTCCAGTTTTTAGGGACTCTCCACACTGTTCTCCATAGTGGCTGTACTAGTTTGCATTCCCACCAACAGTGTAAGAGGGTTCCCTTTCTCCAAATCTTCTCCAGCATTTACTGCTTGTAGACTTTTGGATAGTAGCCATTCTGACTGGCGTGAGATGGTACCTCATTGTGGTTTTGATTTGCATTTCTCTGATAATGAGTGATGTTGAGCATCTTTTCATGTGTTTGTTAGCCATCTGTACATCTTCTTTGGAGAAATGCCTATTTAGTTCTTTGGCCCATTTTTTAATTGGGTCGTTTATTTTTCTGGAATTGAACTGCAGGAGTTGCTTGTATATTTTTGAGATTAATTCTTTGTCAGTTGCTTCATTTGCTACTATTTTCTCCCATTCTGAAGGCTGTCTTTTCACCTTGCTTATAGTTTCCTTTGTTGTGCAGAAGCTTTTAATTTTAATTAGGTCTTATTTGTTTATTTTTGCTTTTATTTCCAATATTCTGGGAGGTGGGTCATAGAGGTCATGCTGTGATTTATGTCGGAGAGTGTTTTGCCTATGTTCTCCTGTAGGAGTTTTATAGTTTCTTGTCTTACGTTTAGATCTTTAATCCATTTTTAGTTTATTTTTGTGCATGGTGTTAGAAAGTGTTCTAGTTTCATTCTTTTACAAGTGGTTGACCAGTTTTCCCAGCACCACTTGTTAAAGAGATTTTCTTTTCTCCATTGTATATTCTTGCCTCCTTTGTCAAAGATAAGGTGTTCATAGGTGCATGGATTTACCTCTGGGCTTTCTGTTTTGTTCCATTGGTCTATATTTCTGTCTTTGTGCCAGTACCATACTGTCTTGATGACTGTGGCTTTGTAGTAGAGCCTGAAGTCAGGCAGGTTGATTCCTCCAGTTCGATTCTTCTTTCTCAAGACCGCTTTGGCTATTCGAGGTTTTTGTATTTCCAATTGTGAAATTATTTATTCTAGCTCTGTGAAAAATACTGCTGGTGGCTTGATAGAGATTGTGTTGAATCTATAGATTGCTTTGGGTAGTATACTCATTTTCACTATATTGATTCTTCCAATCCACAAACATGGTATATTTTTCCATCTATTAGTGTCCTCTTTGATTTCTTTCACCAGTGTTTTATAGTTTTCTATATATAGGTCTTTAGTTTCTTTAGGTAGATATATTCCTAAGTATTTTATTCTTTACAATGGTGAATGGAATTATTTCCTTAATTTCTCTATTTTTTTAATTATAAGTGTATAGGAATGCAAGGGATTTCTGTGTGTTGGTTTTACATCCTGAAACTTTACTATATTCATTGATTAGCTCTAGTAATTTTCTGGTGGAGTCTTTAGGGTTTTCTATGTAGAGGACCATGTCATCTACAAACAGTGAGAGTTTTATTTCTTCTTTTCCAATTTGGATTCCTTTTATTTCTTTTCTGCTCTGACTGCTGTGGCCAAAACATCCAAAACTATGTTGAATAGTAGTGGTGAAAGTGGGCACCCTTGTCTTGTTCCTGACTTTAGGGGAAATGCTTTCAATTTTTCACCATTGAGGATAATGTTTGCTGTGAGTTTGTCATATATATCCTTTATTATGTTGAGGTATGTCCCTTCTATTCCTGCTTTCTGGAGAGTTTTTACATAAATGGATGTTAAATTTTGTCAAAGGCCTTCTCAGCATCTATTGAGATAATCATATGGCTTTTATTTTTCAATTTGTTAATGTGGTGTATTACATTGATTGATTTGTGGATACTGAAGAATCCTTGCATCCCTGGGATAAAACCCACTTGGTCATGGTGTATGATCTTTTTAATATGTTGTTGGATTCTGATTGCTAGAATTTTGTTAAGTATTTTTGCATCTATGTTCATCAGTGATATTGGTCTGTAGTTTTCTTTTTTTGTGTGTCATCTTTGTCAGATTTTGGTATTAGGGTGATGGTGGCCTCATAGAATGAGTTTGGAAGTTTACCTTCCTCTGCAATTTTCTGGAACAGTCTCAGTAGGATAGGTGTTAGCTCTTCTCTAAATTTTTGGTAGAATTCAGCTGTGAAGCCATCTGGACATGGGCTTTTGTTTGCTGGAAGATTTCTGATTACACTTTCAATTACCATGCTTGTGATGGGTCTGTTAAGATTCTCTATTTCTTCCTGGTTCAGTTTCGGAAAGTTGTACTTTTCTAAGAATTTGTCCATTTATTCCAAGTTGTCCATTTTATTGGCATATAATTGCTGATAGTAGTCTCTTATGATCCTTTGTATTTCTGTGTTGTCTGTTGTGATCTCTCCATTTTCATTTCTAATTTTATTGATTTGATTTTTCTCCCTTTGTTTCTTGATGAGTCTGGCTAATGGTTTGTCAGTTTTATTTATCCTTTCAAAGAATCAGCTTTTGGTTTTGTTGATTTTTGCTATGGTCTCTTTTGTTTTGGGGTTTTGTTTTTTTTTTTTTTTTGCATTTATTTCTGCCCTAATCTTTAAGATTTCTTTCCTTCTACTAACCCTGGGGTTCTCCATTTCTTCCTTTTCTAGTTGCTTTAGGTGTAGAGTTAGGTTATTTTTTTTCTCTTTTTTCTTGTTTCTTGAGGTATGCCTGTATTGCTATGAACCTTCCCCTTAGCACTGCTTTTATAGTCTCCCACAGGTTTTGGGTTGTATTTTCATTTTCATTCATTTCTATGCATATTTTTATTTCTTTTTGATTTCTTCTGTTATTTGTTGGTTATTCAGCAGCATGTTGTTCAGCCTCCATATGTTGGCATTTTTAATAGTTTTTCTCCTGTAATTGAGATCTAATCTTACTGAATTATGGTCAGAAAAGATGGTTGGAATGATTTCAATTTTTTTTGAATTTACCAAGGCTAGATTTATGGCCCAGGATGTGATCTGTCCTGGAGAAGGTTCCATGTGCACTTGAGAAAAAGGTGAAATTTATTGTTTTGGGGGTGAAATGTCCTATAGATATCAATTAGGTCTAACTGGTCTATTGTTTCATTTAAAGTCTGTGTTTCCTTGCTAATTTTCTGTTTAGTTGATCTATCCATAGATGTGAGTTGGGTATTAAAGTCTCCCACTATTATTGTGTTATTATTAAGTTCCCCTTTCATTCTTGTTAGCATTTATCTTACATATTGCGGTGCTCCTATGTTGGGTGCATATATATTTATAATTGTTATATCTTCTTCTTGGATTGATCCTTTGATCATTATGTAGTTTCCTTCTTTGTCTCTTTTCACAGCCTTTGTTTTAAAGTCTATTTTATCGGATATGAGTATTGCTACTCCTGCTTTCTTTTGGTCTCTATTTGTGTGGAATATCTTTTTCCAGCCCTTCACTTTCAGTCTGTATGTGTCCCCTGTTTTGAGGTGGGTCTCTTATAGACAACATATTATAGGGGTCTTGTTTTTGTATCAAATCAGCCAGTCTTTGTCTTTTGGTTGGGGCATTCAACACATTTACGTTTAAGGTAATTATTGATAAGTATGATCCTGTTGCCATTTACTTTATTGTTTTGGATCGACTTTATACACCCTTGTTGTGTTTCTTGTCTAGAGAAGATCCTTTAGGATTTGTTGGAGAGCTGGTTTGGCGGTGCTGAATTCCCTCAGCTTTTGCTTGTTTGTAAAGCTTTTGATTTCTCCTTCATATTTGAATGAAATCCTTGCTGGGTACAGTAATCTGGGCTGTAGGTTCTTTCATCACTTTAAGCATGTCCTGCCATTCCCTCCTGGCCTGAAGAGTTTCTATTGAAAGATCAGCTGTTATCCTTATGGGAATCCCCTTGTGTGTTATTTTTTGTTTTTCCCTTGCTGCTTTTAATATTTGTTCTTTGTGTTTGATCTTTGTTAATTTGGTTAATATTTGTCTTGGGGTGTTTTGCCTTGGATATATCCTGTTTGGGACTCTCTGGGTTTCTTGGACTTGGGTGATTATTTCCTTCCCCATTTTAGGGAAATTTTCAACTCAAGTATTTTCTCATGGTCTTTCTTTTTGTTTTCTTCTTCTGGGACTCATATAATTCAAATGTTGGGGCATTTAACATGGTCCTAGAGGTCTCTCAGATTGTCCTCATTTCTTTTAATTCATTTTTCTTTTTCCTGATTCATTTATTTCTACTATTCTATCCTCTACTTCACTAATCCTATCTTCTGCCTCCAGTTATTCTACTATTTGTTGCCTCCAGAGTGTTTTTGATCTCATTTATTGCATTATTCGTTATATATTGACTCTTTTTATTTCTTTTAGGTCCTTGTTAAACCTTTCTTGCATCTTCTCAATCCCCTCTAGGCTATTTATCTGTGATTCCATTTTTATTTCAAGATTTTGGATCATTTTCACTATCGTTATTTGAATTCTTTATCAGGTAGATTCCCTACCTCTTCCTCTTTTTGGTATGGTGGGCATTTATCCTGTTCCTTTACCTGCTGGATATTCCTCTGTCTCTTCATCCTGTTTATATTGGTGTGTTTGGGGTGGGCTTTCTGTATTCTAGCAGTTTGGGGAGTTCTCTTTATTGTGGAGCTTCCTTGCCGTGGGTGGGGTTGTATGGGTGGCTTGTCAAGGTTTTCTGATTAGGGAAGCTTGTGTCAGTGTTCTGGTGGGTGGACCTGGATTCCTTCTCTCTGGAGTGCAGTGAAGTGTCCAGTAATGAGTTCTGAGATGTCAATGGGTTTGAAGTGACTTTGGGAAGCCTGTATGTTGAAGCTCAGGGCTGTGTTTCTGTGTTGCTGGAGAATTTGCGTGGTATGTCTTGCTCTGGAACTTGTTGGCCCTTGGGTGGTGCTTGGTTTCAGTGTAGCTATGGAGGCGTTTGATAAGCTCCTGCTGATTAATGTTCCCTGGAGTCAGGAGTTCTCTAGTGTTCTCAGGATTTGGACTTAAGCCTCCTGCTTCTAGTTTTCAGTCTTATTTTTACAGTAGCCTCAAGACTTCTCCATCTATACAGCAACATTGATAAAACATCTAGGGTAAAGATGAAAAGTTTCTCCACAGTGAAGGACACTCAGAGAGGTTCACAGAGTTACATGGAGAAGAGAAGAGGGAGGAGGGAGTTAGATGTGACCCGAATGAGAAAAAGGAGAGAGCAAGCTAACCAGTAATCACTTCCTTATGTGTGCTCCACAGTCTGGACTGCACAAGATATTCATGGAGTTACAGAGAAGAGAAGAGGGAGGAAGGAGACAGAGGTGGCCAGGAGGATAAAGGTGGGGAATCAAAAGGAGAGCGACAGGTCCAGCCAGTAATCAGTTCCCTAAGTGTTTTCCACCATCTGGAACACACAAAGAGATTCACAGAGCTGGGTAGAGAAGAGAAGGGGCAGGGAGGAGATAGAGGTGACCTGGTGGAGAAAAAGGAGAATCCAAAGGGGGAGAGAGCAGTCAAGCCAGTAATCTTACTCCCAAGTAAAAATGGGCATTGAAGATTGGGTTCTTAAAAGTACAAAATTGATAACAAATACCAAAAAGCAAAGATTAAAAATCTAGAGAAGAGGTTGAATTTTCAAAAATACAATATTAAAGAACAGAAAAAGAGAAGTCACAAAAATTATTTTATATATATATATATATATGAAGTTTGCTTTAAAAAATAGGGTCTCTTTTTTTGCAAAGTAATAGTAGGTTACAAAAATGAAAATTAAAGAAGTAATAGAGGACTTAAAAAATTTTTTTAAAATTTTAAAAATGATAGTAAAAATATATCTAGGACTTTCTCTGGTGTTGTTGTGGGCAGTGTTGGGTCAGTTCATTTTCAGCTAGTTCCTTGGTCCGGCTTATGTTTCTCAAGACCTGTAGGCCCCTTCCTATGTAGTCAGTACTAACTACTGGGTTTTAATCTATTGCACTTGTCACTTTCAAGATGGTTCCCTCTGTTTTAGCTTCTTCTGTTTGCTGGTCCCTTCAGTATCTGATTTCCACCCTGATGCAAGGGGGCAGTGGTGGGGACGTTTTAGGCTCACTTCTTCAGTCACGCTGTGGGGAGGGAGGGACACTGCAAACAAATAACACTGGCCTGTGCTCACAGAGTCTCAGCCACACTGGGCCGGCCCCCGCTCACGGTGCTTGTGCCCCCAGCCCCCCACTGCTCAGGCTCTAGGTTGCTCCGCTGGGAACCATCTGAGGCTGGCCCTGGGCTGCATGCACCTCCCAGGTCTAAGCCGTTCAGGTTCAGGTACATGGGTAGTCCTCAGAGGCACAGACTCAGTTGGGTCTGCGTTTTGTGCCCTTCCCAGGTCCGAGCAGCTCAGGTGATGAGGTGTTTGGCGAGCACGGTCGCTGTGACTTATCACTTCCCCGTCCCTGCTGCTTGGTTTTCTGGCTGTACAACCGGTGCACATTCTCAGGCGGATGTTGACCGTCCAGAACCCCAAGAAGTCTTAGTTAGCAAAGAAGCCTGCTTGCAATTTGTAGATGACGCCTCTCTGGGGCTGTGATTGTCCCCTTCTGGCTCTGGCTGCCTGTCACCAGAGGTGAATGGTCTGCAGACGGCTATCTCTTTCTAGTCCTTTGTTCTGTGAGTGGACCTGACTGCGTCTTAGGTTAGGGCTTTTCCTGTGGTAGCTATTCCACAGTCTGGTTTGCTAGTTCAAGTTTGTTTCCTCAGATTGCCCTCCGGGCATTCAGGCCTGGTTCTTACTCTAAGCAATGCAGCCCTCACCTCCCTTCCCAGCCCCCACTTGCTAATGGGGGTGCAGGCATCTGTGCTGCTTCTCTGCTGAGGGGGAGTTACTGTTAGGCACATAATCTGTGGGTTTTAATTATTTATTTATTCTTCCTCCCAGTTATGTTGCCCTCTGAGGATCCAAGGCTCGCCACAGACTCGGCAGTGAGAGTGTTTCCTGGTGTTTGGAAACTTCTCTCTTTTAAGACTCCCTTCCTGGGACAGAGCTCTGTCCCTATCTCTTTTTCTCTCTTTTGTCTTTTATGTTTTTTCCTACCTCCTTTCGAAGACAATGGGCTGCTTTACTGGGTGCCTGATGACCTCTGCCGGCATTAAGAAGTTGCTTTGTGGAATTTATTCAGCATTTCAAAGTTCTTTTGATGAATTTGTTGGGGAGAAAGTGGTCTCCCCGTCCTATTCCTCCACCACCTTAGGACCGCCTCCCCAGGTCCAGTTCTAACTATCGCTTCTTGACCTGCATATAGGTTTCTCAGGAGGCATAAAAGGTGGTCTCGTATTCCCATCTCTAAGAATTTTCCATAATTTGTTGTGATCCACATAGTCAAAGTCTTTACTGTATGTAGTCAATGAAGCAGAAGTAGATGTTTTTCTGGAATTCTCTTGCTTTTTCTATGAGCCAACGGATGTTGGCAATTTGATCTCTGGTTCCCCTGTTTTTAAATCTAACTTGTACATCTGGAAGTTCTCAGTTTGCATACTGTTGAAGCCTAGCTTGGAGAATTTTGAGCATTTCCTTGCTAGCATGTGAAATGAGTGCAATTTTGCAGTAGTTTGAACATTCTTTGGCATTGCCCTTCTTTGAGATTGGGATGAAAACTGACCTTTTCCAGTTCTGTGGCCACTGCTGAGTTTTCCAAATTTGTTGGCATATTGAGTGTAGCACTTTCACAGCATCATCTTTGAGCACTTGAAATAGCTCAGCCGGAATTCCATCACCTCCACTAGCTTTGTTCATAGTGATGCTTCTTAAAGCCCACTTGACTTCTCACTCCAGGTTGTCTGGCTTGAGGTGAGAGATCACATCATCATCGTTATCTGGGTCATGAAGATCTGTTTTGTATAGTTCTGTGTATTCTTGCCACCTCTTCCTAATATCTTCTTCTTCTGTTAGGTCCATACCATTTCTGTCCTTCATTGTGCCATTTTTGCATGAAATATCCCCTTAGTTTTTCTAATTTTCTTGAAGAGATCTCTAGTCTTTCCCATTCCTATTCTATATTTCTTTGCGTTGCTCACTTAGGAACACTTTCTTATTTCTCCTGCTATTTTGGGGGATTCTGCATACAGATGGGTGCATCTTTTGTTTTCTCCTTTGTCTTCTACTTCTCTTCTTTTCTCAGCTATTTGTAAGACCTCCTCAGACAACCGTTTTGCCTTTTTACATTTCTTTTTCTTGGGGATGATTTTGATCACTGCTTCCTGTATAGGTATTATGAACCTCTGTCCATAGTTCTTAGGCTGTCTATCAGATCTAATCCCTTGACTCTATTTGTCACTTCCACTGTATAATTATCAGGGATTTGATTTAGGTCATACCTGAATGGTCTAGTGGTTTTCCCTACTTTCTTCAATTTAAGTCTAAATTTTGCAATAAGGAGTTCATGATCTGAGCCACAGTCAGCTTCAGGTCTTATTTTTACTGACTATACAGAGCTTCTCCATCTTCAGCTGCAGAGAATATAATCAGTCTGGTTTTAGTATTGACCATCTGGTGATGTCCATGTGTAGAGTTGTCCCTTGAGTTGTTGGAAGAGGGCATTTGCTATGACCATTGTGTTCTCTTGGCAAAATTCTATTAGCTTTTGCTCTGCTTCATTTTGTACTCCAACGCCAAATTTGCCTGTTACACTCTTGACTTCCTACTTTTGCATTCCAGTCCTCTGTGATGAAAAGGACATCTTTTGTTGTTAGTTCCAGAAGGTCTTGTAGATCTTCATAGAAATGTTCAACTTTAAGCTTCTTTGTCTTTAGTGGAGGGACAAACACAGACTTGGATTACTGTGATACTGAATGGTTTGCCCTGGAAATGAACAGAGATCATTCTGTGGTTTTGAGATTGCATCCAAATACTGCATTTTGAACTCTTTTGTTGACTATGAGGACTATTGCATTTCTTCTAAGGGATATTTGCCCACTGTAGTATATATAATGGTCATCTGAATTATTTGCCCATTCCCGTCCATTTTAGTTCCATGATTTCTAGAATGTCTTGCCATCTCCTATTTGACCACTTCCAATTTGCCTTGATTCATGGACCTAACATTCCCAGTTCCTATTCAATATTTACAGCATCGGACTTTACTTTCACCACCACAACTTAGCATTGTTTCCTCTTTGGCTCAGCCTCTTCATTCCTTCTGGAGCTATTTCTCCAGTTCTCCACTCTTCTTCAGCATATTGAGCACCTTCCAACCTGGAGAGTTCATCTTTCAGTGTCATATCTTTTTGCCTTTTCATACTGCTCATGGGATTCTCAGAGCAAGAATGCCAAAGTGCTTTGGCATTCCCTTCTCAAGTGGACCACGTTTTGTCAGAACTCTCCACCATGACCCGTCTGTCTTGGGTGGCCCTACATGACATGGCTCATAGTTTAATTGAATTTGACAAGTCTGTGATCCATGTGATCTATTTGGGTAGTGTTCTGTGATTGTGGTTTTCATTCTTTCTGCCCTGTGATGGATAAGGATAAGAGATTGATAAAAGCTTCCTGATGGAAGGGACTGGCTGTGGAGAAAACTGGGTCTTGGTCTGATTGACAAGGTCATCCTCAGTAAATTTTTAATCTGATTTTCTGCTGATGTGTGGGGCTGTGTTCCTTCCCTTTGTGTACTGGAGGTAAAACTATTGTAGGAGTAATGGTGACCTCCTCCAAAAGGACTTATGCCAGCATGCCACACCTCCTAGGACTGTTGCAGTCAGTGTCCCTGACCCCGAGGCAGGCCAGTGTCTACCCAGGTCTCCACTGAAGACTCCCGAACACTCACAGGCAAGTCTGGCTCAGTCTCTTTTGGGTCATTGCTCCTTTCTCTGGGTCCTGGTGCACACAAGATTTTGTTTGTGCCCTCCAAGAGTCTCTGTTTCCCCAGTCCTGTGGAAGATCTGTAATCAAGTCCCACTGGTGTTCAAAGTCAAATTCCTTGGGGTTCTCGGTCCCTTTGCCAGATCTCCACTTTGCTAAATCTATTGTGGGACCTAGAACTTTTTCAACAGTGTGAGAACATCTTTGTTATAATTGTTCTCCAGTTTGTGGGTTGCCTGCTCTGTAGCTCTATAGTGGAGCTAATGGCAACTTCCTCCAAGAGGACGTATGCCACACACCACATTTCCCAGGTCTGCTGCAGTGAGAGCCTCTGTCCCTGTGGCAGGTCACTACTGACCTGTGCCTCCACAGGAGACACTGAGACACTCAAACGAGGTCTGGCTCAGTCGCTTGTGGAGATCACTGCTCCTTTCCCTGGGTCCCGTCATGCACAAGGTTTTGTTTGCACCTTCTTAATGTTTCCGGTGGCTATGAAGTTTGATATTAAATGCTATTGCACCCCGCCTGCTGTCTTATTGTGGCTCCCCTTTTCCTTTGGGCATCGGGTATCTTTGTTTGGTGGGATCCAACATTCTCCTGTCATTAGTTGTTCAGCAGCTAGTTGCGATTTTGGTGTTCTCAAAGGGTAAAAGCAACACACATCCTCCTACTCCACCATCTTGCCTGTTAGGACAAATGTACCCAACTAGATATTCCTAATAGCTTGACAGCAATGGGGTTGATTAAAATCACTTTATAGGGACCCTTCTCTTTAGCAATAATTGGTCTTTGGGGATCCCCTCTTTCCAGCTTTTAAGAAGAATTTGGTCCTCAGGGTTTATTTGCGAAGTAACTGTTCCTTCCGCTAGTTTTTAGTGGGAACTGGCAGTGCCTTGTGGTCTGAGTCCTGGATTGCCTTCTCAACTTGTCCTAGGTTAATATGTCTCAGGGCCTGACTCACTTCCTTATCCTGTAGAATGTCAGTAGTAAGAGAAGGCATCCTATAGGTCATTTCAAGTAGGCTGTCTCAGACCACTCTTGGGGGCTACACAGACCCTGTGGAGTACCAGAAGAAACAAGTTGGCCCAGGTTCGTGAGTTTCTTGGCAGAGCTTTGCTAAAGTTTTCTTTAAAGTATGGTTCATTTTGTCTACCTTCCCTGAAGACAGGTGGTGCCAAGAGATGTGTCACTTGTAGTCTATCCCTAGGGCCATTGTAAGCCCTTGTCTGATTTTGGCTATCAAAGAGGGCCCATTATTGCTCTGGATGGACATTGGAAGTCCAAACCAAGGAATTATTCCTTTTAAGAGGGACTTACGGACTTGCATAGCTGTTTCAGAACAGGTGGGGAAGATTTCACACCATCCTGTGAAAGTGCGGACAAATACCAGAAGATACTTATATTCTGATTGTGGGGGCATTTGAGTGAAACCTGACCATCTTCCCCTGAATATGTCCCTTGGCATTGAATTGACCTGAGTAATGAAGGGGAAATTAGATGAGTCTGTGGTTTATTACAGGCGTGTGTTACTTGTTTTACTGTTCCTTTAAGCCCCTTCCCTGGGGGAAATGGCCTTTTGCATTGAGTACTATGATGCATCCCTCCCATAGCAGGCAGCATCATGTAAGCTCTTAGTGAGTTTCCATTGTTGGGACTCAGGGGTTAGAATATTATCCTCCTTTTATACCAGCCTGTGCTTCCCTTCTCATAGCCCCATTTCCAGCATTTTGTTGTTCCTGTGGGGAATACTGGGGAAGACTAGGGAGTTCAGGGAGGCCAATCACTAGAGCTATAACTTGTTTAGGTTCCTGCAGTCAAGCTGCTTGTTTTGCAGTTTAATCAGCTTTCCTGATACCTTGGCTCACAAAAGATCCCTCTCTCTCAGGCCTACAGTGGATTACTGCTCCCTGGTGGGAGGCTGTACTACTTCTAAAAGAGCCAGAATCAAATCTTTATATTTCAGGAGGGAATTTCTAGCAGTTCACATCTGTCTGTCTTTCCATATGGCAATGTGAGCATGTAACACTAGAACCCACATTTCGTCAGCAAAAATATTTAATTTCCTATCCTTCCCTAATTGCAAAACTCTCATTAATACCATTAGTTCAGGCTTCTGGGCCAATGTCTGGGGTGGCAGGGCCTTGGCTTCTAGACTTTGTCTAGACTAACTATGGCATATCCTGCCTTTTAGGTTCCCATTTCTACAAAACTGCTCCCATCAGTGAACCATTCCATCTCAGGACTTTCAGGAGGTTCATCTGGAAGAGTAAGTTTGTTCTGTGGTCTCTATATACTGATGCAGTAAGTCTCCACCCTTGACCACTGCAAACAGGGTTGCTGGGTTTGGCACGCCTTTAAGGTAATGTCAGGAGTGTCTGTTAGGAGCACCTGCTAGCTCATTATCCTTCCTCCAGTCAACCAATGATGCCCTTTGACTTCCAGCACAGACTGTACCTGATGAAGGTTTCATACACCTAAGTGTTGTTCCAGGGTCAGCTTGGAAGCCTCATTACCAACAGGGCTGTGGCTGTGACTGCCTATGGGCAGCTTGGCCATCCAGGCCACTAAGTTCAGTTGTTTTGAAAAGTAGGCCAACTTTTGGGTCAGGACTCCTAGTGCTGTTCCTGATTGCTCATGAATGTAAAGGGTAAAGGGCTTGTCCAAATTTGGAAGCCCCAGTGCTGGTGTCTGCTCAATTCAGTCTTTAGAGTCTTGAAGTCCCACTGGTGTCCTTATTCCATTGACAGTATTCTTTTTCTCCTCTCTTTAGAGCCTCATAGAGGGTTTTGCTATAAGTCTGTGATTTGGAATCTAGATGTGACAGAACCCAGACATCCCAAGACACCCAAGAAAGTCTTGGAGCTGTCTCTTTATGGTTGGAGTTGGTAATACACTAACTACTGTTTTTCTATCTATGGCCAAGGCTCGTATCCCTAGGGGTCAAAACAAATCCTAAATATTGAATCCATTGCTGTGAGGGCTGAGCCTTGGTTGGAGAGAGTTTATATCCCCTTCTGTCCAGAAAATTTAGGACTGTAGCAGTATTTTGATCTGAATCTTAGTTGGTCTTACTACTTATCAATAAACTATCAACACATTGTAGCAGAGATCCATTCTCCAGGCTCGGTTCCCTCAGTTCCCTTGTTAACGCATTTCCGGAAAAGTGGGTGCTATCCTAAAAATCCTGTGAAAGCACTGTCCTGGTATATACTGGGGAGTCTCCAGGCTGTCAGGGTCTCTCCACTCAAAGGCCAAAAGCTATTGAGAGACTGGATGTAGGGGAATACAGAAAAATGCATCTCTGAGGTCCAAAACGGAAATACTGGGCACTTCCTGGCACTTGCGTGAGGAGGATATATGGGTTTGGCACAAGTGGGTGAATAGGGATGACTGCCTCATTCACAGCTCCTAAGTCTTGCACAAGCTGATTCTCCCCACTAGGCTTCGCACAGGAAGAATTAGGGTGTTGCAAGGGAATTAGCAGGGCCTAATGAGTCCGTGTTTCTGAAATTTGCTGAGCCATGATTCGATACCCCTCAGGGCCTCAGGCTTTAAAGGATATCATCTTTTCCAAGGGTATTTTCTCCAGGCCTTGACTGTATTTTTATTGGGGAAGGATGTTTTGCCCTTCCTGCACCAAGGTGTCCAAAACTGTAGGATAAGCCTGTTCTCTAATTTCTTAGAGGGTATCTAGGGATATCTTCCCTAAGGGCTCAGATGGTAAAGAATCTACCTGTAATTCTATCGGCCTGTAGGTTTGATCCCTGGGTTGGGAGATCCCCAAGAAGAGTCTGGTAGGCTCTAGTCCATGGGGTCGCAAAGAGTCGAACATGACTGAGAGACTAACACTTTTGCTTTCATCTTAGGGAATATTTTGATGGCCAACCAGTGGATCTTTTAGGTTACAATATATACAATACGTACAATAGATAAATATACAGACAGATACATCTGTCTGTTCAGATTCTTTACTTCCTTGGATTTCACCCTATCCTAAGAGTGTACTAGTTTCTAACTTATTTAGCAAATATCTTTCAAGGAGGGGAACAGAACATTCTGTTATACACAAAAAGGAGTGAGTATTAATGATGGACCTACTTCTGCAAGCAAGGGGAGATCTAAATCACTTTACCTTTGACTGTTCATTAACTCTTGTCACAATACAGTCACAGCTGGAAAAGGGAGCTAGTTGGCTAAGCCAGAACAGAGCAGGTGGCTCCAAGGTATACAAGAAATTCAGTTTTTCTACGTGCTCCATCTAGGGTGACCTGAGGCTCCACTGGAGTAATGATGATGGATCTGGAGCTGGGCAGGCACTCAGACCTTGTCAGTCAGGGGGAATCCCTCATCTGAGAGATGTGCAAGGAACTAGGGTGTGTTGGGGTTCTCCCTTGGGCATCCCACAGGAGGGTGCTCAGGGGATTCCCCGTGCCAGTGCCCCTCCCTCTGACAGAAGGCACACTGGTTCGGGCCCAGGTGGCTTCTTGGTAGACTGTCCTGCCTCGGCTCTCCAGGATTTCCCTAAGGTGGTGCGTGAATCAGGAGCCAAAAGCTGCATTCTCTTCGCTAGCCTCATCTTCTCATTGGTCTCCGCCACTAAATGTAGGTTGTTAGAGACCTTGAAGGCCTCCTCTACCAAGGTTGACTGCGGGATTTGGGGTCCAGCCTCAAGCTTTTGAAACTTTCTCCAGATATCAGGAGTAGCCTGGGTGATAAAATGCATGGCCAGTAGTGCCCTCCCTCCTGTGGACTCAGGATGTATACCAGTGTCCTTCCAGAATGCCTCTGTCACCCAGCTCAGGAAGACTGCTAGGTTTTCATCTTTTTCCTGTGTAACCTCACAAATCTAATCATAATTTATAGGCTTCATCATATGCCTTTTCATTCCTTCTGATGACAAGTAATATCATATCTCATCCTAACTAGCTTACTCAAGCTTCATAGTTCCAGTGTAGGTCATGTTCTGGCGTTGCACCTCCACCCAGCTGATAAATGTGGTGTGGATTGGTGGCCAGTAGGCCATCTGTTTGTTCCCTGCCCTTTCTCAGTATACCTTCCTTTTCATCTGGGGTGCAGCAGAGGGCCAGAGTAACCATGACATAAAGATCACTAAAAGACATAGGAACTCACACAATCTGCTACCAAAAGCAGCATTCCAGGAAAACTTGTTCTCTTACAAGAGAGAAATCAAATCCAGTCTTGCATCAGCCTACTCTTAATAAAATCCATTTACCTAGTTACATTTAATCTAACCATAGAAAATACTGGCACATACAAAATTATTCCCTCAATGTTTGTCTTCTATAAAACTTCTGCAACTTCCTATAGCCATATTTTGTCCCTTATTCTTTCCACATTCAGAAATAGCCAGCACTGAGACTAAATCACCCCTATTCCTTTCAACAAACTGTATTTCGACTCTTCATACCTTCTTTTCTGAAAACACGCATCCCACTTTCCATGAACTGTTTTCCACATTAACATTCTGTAAACTGGTAAGAGAACACCTCAAGGCAGCACCGAACAGTTTAATTTCTTTCTCCCACGAAGACAAAAGTAAGTAAACTGAGACCTGTTTCGCAATTAATATTCCAATATTTTATCAAGCATTCCTGCTTGAATTCAAAATGGCCCTCTTTCTTATTGTTCCTCAGTCTGGGGGACTAGAGATGAATCTGGCAGTCCTGAAAGCCCAGGCAGAATAGTTTCACTTCAAGAGCAGAGGAGGGAAAGGTTCAAGCTCCTGCCTTTTCTTTAAAATCCCACTCCATTCAGTGACCCAAGGCTGGAGTCTCAGGCAGCGTGGGCTGTGTATTTCAAGGCTGAATTTCTCTGTCGTGCCCACAGTGTTGGCAGAGACTTGCAGGAGCAGTTGGACACACAAAACTACAGCACAAAGATGCCAGCCACAAAACTTGAAGACCCAAACAAGAAATTTTCAAGGTAAAGGGGGCAGGAGTGCAGGAATGAGGACCAAGGGAGAGGTAAAAGAGGAGGGACGCAAAAGAGACAAAAAGAGACAGAAAAAAAGAGATCACTGTTTCAGCCCGCCCTGCTGTGGGTCTCTATTCAGGCACCAACCGTGTGCTTCCCAGAAGACACCAGTGAATACCCACAGGGGTGATCAAGCCTGGAAACCAGGCAGTTGTATGTTTTCTGTGGGTCCCCTACCCACAAGTGGGACTCTCAGCCACATGAACACCAGTATACAGAATCTGCCACTTCAGCCCATTCTCAGTAGGACTTTTCTTACTGGCAGAGAAAATAACAATGATAATACTGAGATGATCGTACTTCCGGCCCCTACACTACATGAGGTTTGGTTAGCAGAAGAGACTCTGCAAACCCCTCCTTCCCTGGTCCTCAGTTCTTGGTGAGGACGCAGAGATGAATCTGAGGTCTTACTTATTGTGAGAGAGTTTATTGAAAATAAGGACAGAACAGAGAGAGCACCTCAGAAGAGAGGTGGGCCAGGCCAAGGAGTGCAATGGCACCAAAGGATGGAGGTGTAGAGTTTTTAAGGTAAAGCTTTTCTGTTATCCAGGAGGCTGTTATTTGACAGTCTTAATTGACAGCTACAGGTTGTATAATGAGACTGGTGAGCATGTCTTTCCTGTAATTCAGTCTGTCATAGTTGGATGTACTCACAGAATATTTATGAACATTTAATGAGCCCAGTGGCCACAAAAGGCTATCTAAGGACACAATAGCATGAAGTGTGTGCATGTACCAGAGTGGGGAAAGACCTTCCAATTGGCCAGTGGGGAATTTTTCTGGGCCCCTGACCATTTTAGAATACTGATGGGGGCATGTTTGGGGCAGGGTTGGCGAATAGCTTGGCAAAATTGGGCAGCTAGTGGAGAAGGCAATGGCACCCCACTCCAGTACTCTTGCATGGAAAATCCCATGGACAGAGGAGCCTGGTAGGCTATAGTCCGTGGGGTCGCCAAGAGTCGGAATCGACTGGGAAACTTCACTTTCACTTTTCAGTTTCATGCATTGGAGAAGGAAACGGCAACCCACTCCAGTGTTCTTGCCTGGAGAATCCCAGGGGCAGGGGAGCCTGGTAGGAGGCCGTCTATGGGGTCGCACAGAGTTGGACATGACTGAAGCGACTTAGCAGCAGCAGCAGCAGTGGACATTCAGTCAATAGGGCCGCCTTTCGTTGCTCATGGCTAACGTCCTGCCTTATAGTTTGAACCTCTATCATTCTGACAAATGTTTGGCCAGGGAGAGCCTGCTGGACCAAGGTGTGCCATGGTGTGAGGCGAGCCTCTCCCACCTGCCCTGTCACCTGTCAGTGTGAGCATTGCTGGCCAGAGGGAGCAGGTGTCCCAGGCTGAGGAATGAGGCTGCAGCTGCCCAGTGGCCGCTCTCTCAGGACACGACAGAAGGGGAAGAGGACAGAGAGGAGAAGTAGAGATTTTAGGAGAGGGAGGAAGCAATGGGGCAAGAGAAAGTGGTGAGGGAAGACGGACAAAGGGAGGGTGAAAGAAAGCATTGCCTGAAGGAGGGTTCTGAGTCCCCAGGGGCCAGGAAGGCAGACTTACCTTGTGACTCAGAAGCAAGAGGGAAGCTGTGCTCAGTGATTCCAGAGGTGTCCCGATCCTTTCTCTAAACTGGACAAGGCCTACATCAGGCACCGCTAAGTTTGTTACCAACCAGGGCTCTTGTTCCTCCTTCATCAGTAAAAATTGATCAGAGGCCAGATAGGAAATTCAGGCAAGGTTTTATGGGGCCCCTGCTGCCGGGCCCCCTATCGGGGAAGCAAGAGCGAACAACAGGTTCTCTTGCTGGCTCACTCCTCCTGTGCGTCTTAGCCATCTGTATGTCTTCTTTGGTAAAATGCTGTTTGCTTTCTGATCCTCAGGTACATGAGCTGTTTGTATTTTGGAGATTAATCCCTTGTCAGTTGCTTCCTTTGCAAATATTTTCTGCCATTCTGAGGGTTGTCTTTTTATTTTGTTTATGGTTTCCTTTGCTGAGCAAAATCTTTAAGTTTAGTTATGTCCCAATTGTTTGTTTGTGTTTTTATTTTTACTACTCTAGGAGGTGGATTAAAAAGGTCTTACAGAATTTTTATCCTTTCTGCTTTGCTGAAAACTCAAGGAAAAGTTAGTCTTCCCCTGCCCATTTCCATTTCACAGAAATGGCTTTCCTTTCCTAACCATTCCTTTTATGGGTCAGGTTAGAAGTCCTGATGTCTATCTCCTAGCCTCTCGTAGCAGGTTGTCTTTATTTACAGTGACCATAGGTCAATTCTGAAGGTGCAGTGGAATGAAGTTAACAATCATGCCACAACAGAGACAAACTGGAATACTGTTGTGGTAGATGGTCCCCCTACTTGCATATCTACTACGGTACTCATTTTGTTTTATTTTTGAATTATGAATAAATACTTGTCCTTTTCCCCATCTCCTTCCTTCTTCCGCTAGAGGTAGGGGAAGCGTTCCTCTCCAGCTCTTTTCTCTGTAATACATCTAATGGCATCATTGCCAGCAGCAGCATCACCAGCATCGCGATCATCACATTACAGTAGCTGAATCTTCCGCTATACTTACTATATGTCAGGTACATAGTCACATTATGTATAATGACTCGCGGAATCCTTGCAACAGTTACAGGAAGGTGACGTTATCCTTGTTTTAGAGAGAAATTATTTGAAGCTTGGAGAGGCTCACATGCTCAGGGTCACATAGTAGGGAGCACTGGGGCCAGGATTCAGTTTCAGACAGTTTGACTTCTTTATCACCGTTGCCCTCAAATAGGACTTTACACAAAGAATGTGTAAAGTGGTTATTTGAAAAGTAAGGGATCATTGGAGTCACATCTTACACCCCTAATTCTAAATTTTAATAGAGGAAAGAGTTTAGGAAATAAACAATTTCACTTATAATAATAATCTGTCTTATGTCTACTGCAGATATTAAAAAACAAAACAGGATTCCACACAGAATGTTGTCTCTGGTCTTCTGATAAATTAAACTTGTTAGAATTAATTCAAGGAAATAAGGGTTATTGGAGGGAACAAATGCATTTTTATTTATTTTACAGCTTTGTTGAGGTATATATAATTGATGTACAGTTCTGAGTGTAAGTTATACAGAATAATGATTTGACTTATATATATTGTGAAATGATAACTACAATAAGTTTAGATAACATCCATCTTCTCATATTGAAACAACAGCAAAAAAGATGTTTTGTTTCTGATGAGAACTGTTAGAACCTACTCTCTTAGTACACTCCACAGCAGTGCTGGTTGCAGCTGCCAAGCTGTGCATAATGATTTTTATTTATTCATCTTTTAAATGCAAGTTTATACCTGTTGATCACCTCTATCTACCCTGTTTCCCCATTTCTGATAACTGTAAATCTGATCTCTTTTTCCATGAGTTTGGTTAGGGTTTGTGGATTTTTAGTTTCTCCAAATAACTAAGATTATATAGAATTGGTCTTCCTCTGTTTAATTTACTTATCCTAGTTTACCTCAAAGGCTTCAGATTTTAGGATTGCCTTCATTTATGGCTGACTAATATCTATCTTGTGTTTATGTATCTCATTTTCTTTATCCATTTAGCCATCAATGGACAGTTAGGTTACTTCCTTCCAACCCATGGTAAATAATGCTTGCTATGAACTTGAGAGTGCAAGTGATATCTCTTTCACATAGTGTTTTCATTTCCTTAAAATATGTTCGTACAAGTGGAATTGGTCCTCTGGAGAAGGGAATGGCTACTCATTCCAGTATTCTTACCTGGAGAATCCCATAGACAGAGAAGCTTGGCAAGCTACCATCCATGGGGTCACGAAGAATCGGACTTGACTGAACTGGCGTGGCATGGCATGGCATGGTATGGTAGTTAAATTTTTAATTTTTTGAGGAACATCCATACTGTTTTCCATACTGGCTGCACCAATTTATAATCCCACCATCAGTACATAGGACTCTTCTCCACATCTTCTCTAGCATTTATCTCTTGTCTTTTTGATGCTAGCCATTGTAACAATCTTTAGATGTTATCTCATTGAGATTTTTGATTTGCATTTCCCTGCTGATTAGTGATGTTGGAGAAGGCAATGGCACCCCCACTCCAGTACTCTTGCCTTGAAAATCCCATGGACGGAGGAGCCTGGTGGGCTGCAGTCCATGGGGTCGCTGAGGGTCAGACACAACTGAGCTACTTCACTTTCACTTTTCACTTTCATGCATTGGAGAAGGAAATGGCAAGCCATTCCAGTGTTCTTGCCTGGAGAATCCCAGGGACGGGGGAGCCTGGTAGGCTGCCATCTATGGGGTTGCACAGAGTCGGACACAACTAAAGCGACTTAGCAGCAGCAGCAGCTGGTTTTTTGCTATTGAATTGTATGAATGCTTTATATATTTTTGTTGTTAGTCACTTCTCTGTTATATGGCTTACAAATAGTTTTTTCCCATTCTGTAGGTTGTCTTCATTTTGTTGACTGTTTGCTTTGCTGTGCAGAAGCTTTTCAGTTTGTTGTAGCCCTACTTGTTTATTTGTGATTTTGTTGCTGTGCTTTGTGTATCATATATATGTATATATATATGTGTGTGTGTGTGTGTATATATGTGTATATATATGTATAAAATCATTGCTAAGACCAATTCCCATTGCCTATATTTTCTTCTAGGAGTTTTGTTCTTTCCAGTCATACATTTAAGTCTGTATTGCATTTTGAGTTAGTTTTTGTGAGTGCTGTAAGATAGTCAATCTATCAGTAGTTTCATTGTTTTACATGTGAATATTCAGTTTTCTAAGGTTTGTTTACTGAAGAGATTGTCTTTTCTCTGTGGAGTTTTTCTGGCACCCTTGTCAAATATTAGTTTACTGTATGAAAGTGAAAGTATTAGGTGCTCAGTCGTGTCCTACTCTCTGCAACCCCATGGTCTACTGTAGTCCACCAGGCTCCTCTGTCCATGGAATTCTTCAGGCAAGAATACTGGAGTGGGCAGCCATTTCCTTCTCAAAAGGATCTTCCCAACCTAGGGATCAAACCTGGGTTTTCTGGATTGCAGGTGGGAATGCAATTTCCACAAGTGGTGGTAATTTCTTTACCAATTGGGAAACCCAGTTTACTGTATATGCATGGGTTTATTCTGTTCCACTGACCTGTATGTCTATTTTTATTCCAGTACTCTGACGCTGGGAGAGATTAGGGGCAGGAGGAGAAGGGGACGACCGAGGATGAGATGGCTGGATGGCATCACGGACTCCATGGACGTGAGTCTGAGTGAACTCCGGGAGTTGGTGATGGACAGGGAGGCCTGGCATGCTGCGATTCATAGGGTCGCAAAGAATCAGACATGACTGAGCAACTGAACTGAACCATATTTTAATTTTTTACTTTATATTGAAGTATAGCTGATTAACAATGTTGTGTTAGTTTCAGGTGTACAGCAAAGTGATTCAGTTATACATATACTTGAATCTATTCATCTTCAAATTCCTTGCCCATCTAGGTTGTTACATAACATTGAACAGAGTTCCCTTTACTGTACAGTAGCCAGTCCTGGTTGGCCAGTACCTTATTTTGATTACTATAGCTTTATAATATAGCTTGAAACCAGGAAGTGTGATGTCTCCCACTCTGTTCTTCTTTCTCAGGATTGATTTGGCTATTTGGGTTCTTTTGTGGTTCCATAAATATTAGAATTGTTTTTTATACTTCTGTTTAAAAAATGCTATTGGAGTCTTGATAGGAATTGCATTGAATTTATGGATGATGAAGAACTGATTCATTGGAAGAGAACCTGATGCTGGGAAATATTGAAGGCAGAAGGAGATGGGGAGGCAGATGAGATGGTTGGATGGCACCACCAATTTAATGAACATGAATTTGAGCAAATTCCAAGAGATGGTGAAGGATAGCAGAACCTGACATGCTGCAGTCCATGGAGTCACAAAGAGTCAGACACGACTTAGGGACTCAATAACAGCAACAAATAGATGGTTTTCAGTAGTATGAACATTTTAACAGTATTTTTCCCATCAGTGAAAACATTGAAAATATTTTTCTATTTATTTGTGTCTTTAATTTCTTTCACTGATGTCTTGCAGTTTTCAGTATAGAAATCTTTACCTTCCTTGGTTAAATTTACTCCTAAGTATTTTATTGATTAATGCTATTGTAAATGTGATCATTTTATTTCTTTTTGAGATAATTCATGTTACTGCATAGAAATGCTCCTAACTTATGTATGCTTATTTTATATTCTGCAACATTAATGAATTTGTTGGTTCTAAGTATTTTATTGACTTATGTTGCTGTAAATGTGATCATTTTATTTCTTTTTCAAATAATTCATTGTTACTGTGTAGAAATGCTCCTAATTTTGGGATGCTTATTTTATGTATTCTGCAGCTTCACTGAATTAGTTGGTTAGCTCTAACAGGGTTTTTTTTTTTTTTTTTTTTAGCACTGACTTTAGGATTTTCTATGTATAAAACCATATCATCTGTAAATAGAGACAATTTTCCTTGTTCCTTTGCATTTCTTTTTTTTTTAATTGGAGTATAATTGCTTTACAATGTTGTGTTAGTTTCTGCTGTACAACAATGTGAATCAGCTATGCATGTTTGCTAAGTTGCTTCAGTCGTGTCTGACTCTTTGCGACCCTAAGGATTGTAGTCCGCCAGGCTCCCTGTCCATGAGATTCTCTAGGCAGGAATACTGGAGTGGGTTGCCCTGCCTTCCTTCAGGGGATCTTTGCAACCCAGGGATTGAACCCACATCTTATATCTCCAGCATTGGCAAGTGGGTTCTTAACCACTAGCGCCATCTGGGAAACCCTGAAATCTGCTATCTATATATGTATATGCCCTCCCTCTTGTGTCTCTTCCCACCCACCACCCCACCCCTTGAGGTCATCACAGCACGCCTGGCTGGGCTGCCTGTGTCATACAGCAGCTTCTCACTAGCTATTGATTTTATGCATGATAGTGTACATTTCAGTGCTACTGTCTCAGTTTGTCCTGTCCTCTTCTTCTTTGGCATGAAGTGATGTGATCAGATGCCATGATCCTAGTTTATTGAATGTTGAATTTTAAACCAGCTTTTTCACTCTCCTCTTTCACTTTCATCAACAGGCTCTTTAGTTCTTTGCTTTCTGCCATAAGGGTGGTATCATCTACATATCTGAGGTTGTTCATATCGTTCCCAGAAATCTTGATTCCAGCTTGTGATTCATCCAGCCCAGGATTTTACATGATGTATTCTGCATAGAAGTTAAATAAGCAGGGTGACAATATACAGCCTTGATATACTCCTTTCCCAATTTTGAACCAGTCAGTTGTTCCATTTCTGGTTCCAACTGTTGCTTCTTATCCTGCATATAGGTTTCTCAGGACAGGTAACGTGTCCTGGTACTCCCATCTCTTTAAGAATTTTCCACAGTTTTTTGTGATGCATACAGTCAAAGGCTTTAGCATCAATGAAGTCAATGAAGCAGAAGTAAATGTTTTGTTTTGTTTTTTTTAATTACCTTGCTTTCTCTATGATCCAACAAATGTTGGCAATTTGATCTCTGGTTCCTCTGCCTTTTCTACACCCAGATTGTACATTTGGAAGTTCACATAGTGCTAAAGTCTAGTCTGAAGGATTTAGAGTGTTACCTTGCTAGCATGTGAAATGAGTCTAATTGTATATTAGTTTGAACATTCTTTGGCATTGCCTTTCTTTGGGATTGGAATGAAAACTGACCTTTGCCAGTCCTGTGGCCACTGCTGAGTTTTCCAAATTTGCTGGAATATTGACTGTAGCACTTTAACAGCATCATATATTAGGATTTGTAATAACTCCACTGGAATTCCATCACTTCCACTAGCTTTGTTTGTAGTGATGCTTTCTAAGGCCCACTTGACTTCACACTCCAGGATGTCTGGCTCTAAATGAATGACCACACCATTGTAGTTATCTGGGTCAGTAAGACCTTTTTGTATAGTTCTTCTGTGTATTCTTGCCACCTCTTCTTAATCTCTTCTGCTTCTGTTAGGTCCTTACCATTTCTGTCCTTTATCATGCCATCTTTGCATGTAATGTTCCTTTGATATCTCCAGTTTGCTTGATGAGATCTCTAGTCTTGCCCATTCTCTTGTTCTCCTAATTATTTGCATTGTTCACCTAAGAAGGCTTTCTCATCTCTCTTTGCTATTCTCTGGAGTCCTCCATACTATCACCATAGTGATAGTATCAATGTACCTTTCCACCAACATTGTAAGAGAGTTCCCTTTTCTCCACACCCTTTCCAGCACTTATTGTTTGTAGATTTTTTGATGATGGCCATTCTGACCTATGTGAGATAATATCTCACTGTAGCTTTTTTCTAATAATTGTAGTATTTTTCTAATAATGAATGATGTTGAGCATCTTTTCATGTGTTTGTTGGCTATCTGCGTGTCTTCTTTAGGGAAATGTCTGTTCAGGTAATCTGCCCATTTTTTTAATTGAGTTGTTTGTTTTTTATATTGAGCTGCATGAGCTGTTTGTATGTTTTGGAAATTCTTTATCAGTTGTCTCATTTGCAGATATTTTCTCCAATTCTGAGTTGTCTTTTCATCTTATTTATGGTTTCCTTTGCTGTGCAAAAGCTCTTAAGTTTAATTAGGTCCCATTTGTTTATTTCTGTTACTTTATTTCATTACTTTAGGAGGTGGGTCAAAAGGATCTTACTGTGGTTTATGTCAAAGAATGTTCTGCCTGTGTTTCCCTGTAAGAGTTTATGGTGTTTGGCCTTACATTTAGGTCTTGAATCCATTTTGAGTTTATTTTTGTATATGGTGTTAGGAATTATTCTAATATCATTCTTTACATGTAGCTGTCCAGTTTCCCAGCACCACTTATTGAAAACGCTGTCTTTTCTCCACTGTATATTCTTGCCTCCTTTGTCTTTGACTTTAGGTGTGTGGGTTTATCTTGGTTTTCTCTCTGTTCCATTAATCTGTGTTCTGTTTCGTGCTAGTATGCTGTCCCATACTGTCTTTGATTGCTGTAGCTCTGTGTTACAGTCTGAAATCAGGGAGGCTGATTCCTGACTGTTTTTCTTTCTCAAGATTGCTTTAGCAATTTGGAGTCTTTTGTGTTTCCATATACACTGTGAAATTTTTTATTCTAGTTCTGTGAAAAATACTGTTACTAGTTTGATAGGTATAGCCTAGCCTAGAATCTGTAGGTTGCTTTGGATAGTATAGTTATTTTCACAGTGTTGATTCTTCCAATCCAAGAACATGGTATATCTCTCTGTGTGTCATCTTTGATTTCTTTCATCACTGTCTTACAGTTTTCTTCATACAGGTCTTTTTGTCACTTTAGGTAGGGTTATTCCTGGGTATTTTATTCTTTTTGTAGCTATGGTGAATGGAATTGCTTCCTTAATTTCTCCTTTGATTTTTCATTGTTAGTGTATAAGAGATTTATGTCTACTCATTTTTTTATACTGTGACTTTACTAAATTCATTGATTAGCTCTAGTAGTTTTCTGGTGGCATCTTTGGGATTTTTATGTACAGTATCATGTCATCTGCAAACAGTAACAGTTTTACTTCTTTTTCAATCAGGATTCCTTTTATTTCTTCTCTGATTGTCATGGCTAGGACTTCTAAAACTATGTTGAATGATAGTGGCAGGAGTGAGCACCCTTCTCTTGTTCCTGATATTAAGGAAATGCTGTCAGTTTTTCACCATATTTGAGAATGTTTGCTGTGAGATTGTCATATATGGCCTTTATTATGTTGTGGTAGGTTCCCTCTATGCCCACTTTCTGGAGAGTTCTTTTTTTTTTTCTTTTCCCATAAATGGGTTTTGAATTTTGTCAGATGCTTTTCTTGCATCTATTGAGATTATCATATTGTTAATATTGTGTTTCACATTAGTCAGTTTGCATATATCAAAGAATACTTGCTTCCCTGAGATAAACCCTACTTGATCATGGTGTATGACTCTTTTGATGTGTTGTTGGACTCTGTGCCAGTATTTTGTTGAGGATTTTTTCATCTATGTTGATCGGTGTTACTGGCCTGTGATTGTCTGTTTCTCCCTTAGCAATTTTTGGGAATAGTTTTAGAAGAATAGATGTTACCTATTCTCTAAACATCTGATAAAATTTGCCTGTGATGCCATCTGGCCCTAAGCTTTGGTTTATTGGAAGATTTTTCTTTTTTTTTAATTTTTTATTTTTTTAATACTTTATTCTACATTACAATACTGTATTTGTTTTGCCATACATTGACATGAATCAGCCACAGGTGTCCACAATCTCCCAATGCCGAAGCCCCCTCCCACTAATTGTGTTGCACAGGCTTCTCTCATTGCAGAGCACAGGCTCTTGCCTGCACGGGATCAGTAGTTGTGTTTTGTAGGCTGTAGAGTGAAAAAGCAATGGCACCCCACTCCAGTGCTCTTGCCTGGAAACTCCCATGGATGGAAGAGCCTGGTAGGCTGTAGTCCATGGGGTTGCGAAGAGTCGGACATGACTGAGCGACTTCACTTTCACTTTTCACTTTCATGCATTGGAGAAGGCAATGGCAACCCACTCCAGTGTTCTTGCCTGGAGAATCCCAGGGACGAGGGAGCCTGATGGGCTGCCATCTATGGGGTTGCACAGAGTCGGACACAACTGAAGCGACTTAGCAGCAGCAGCAGCAGAGTGGACTCAATAGTTGTGGCACATGGGCTTAATTGCTCTGTGGCCTTGGAATGTTCCCAGAGCAGGGATTGAATCCATGTCCCCTCCATTGGCAAGTGTATTCTTAACCACTAGACCACCAGAGAAGTCCAAAGAACCAACTCTTAGTTTTGTTAATCTTATGTTTTTATTTTTTTTTCTATTCTCAGATTTTTAATTTTCTTCCTTTTGGTGACTTTGGGTCTTTTATTTTTTTCCTAGTTCTTTGAGACATACAGTTATATTGTCTACTTTGGACCTTTCTTTTTCTTAATGTAAGTGATTATTGCTATGAGCTTCCCTTTTAGAACTCCTTTTTCTGCATCCCATAAGTTTTGGTATGTTATGTTTTCAATTTCATTTATCTCAAGATGCTTTTTAATTTCTCCTTTAATTGGTTGCTCAGGAGAGTGTTATTTAATTTCCATGCATTTGTGAGTTTTCTAGTTTTCCTCCTGTTACTGAATTCAAATTTCATCCCATGGTAGTCAAAGAAGATACTTGGTGTGATTTCAGTCTTTTTGAATTTACTAGGACTTGTTTTGTGACCTAACATTGTGATCTGTAATACATAATGCTCCATGTGTACTTAAGCATACTGTATATTCTGCTGTTGTTGAGTAGAATATATATGTCTGTTAGATCTATTTCGTCTATTGTGTTCAAATCTGTTATGTCTCTATTGATTCTGTCTGAATGATCTATTCATTGCTGAGAACTGGGTATCTAAGTCCCCAACTATTATTGTATTTGTGTTTATTTCTCCTTTAGCTCTGTTCATTTTTGCTTTATTTAGGTGCTCCGATGTTGGGTAAATAAATATTTAAAGTTGCTAAATGTTCTTGATTGTCCCCTGTATCATTATATAATCATTATATATTGTATCTTTTACCATTTTCAGTTTAAAGTCTATCTTTTCTGACATAACCTTCCTGCTGGTGGCTCAGATGATAAAGTGTCTGCCTACAATGTGGGAGGCCTGGGTTCAATCCCTGGGTTAGGAAGATCTCCTGGAGAAGGAAATGGCAATCCACTCCAGTATTCTTGCCTGGAGAATCCCATGGACAGAAGAGCCTGGTAGGCTACAGTCTCCATGGGGTCGCAAAGAGTCAGACAGGACTGAGTGACTTCACTTTCACTTTCATTTTTCTGACATAAGTACAGCAGCTACTGCTCTTGGAGGGGATGGTTTCTGTTTGCTTGAAATATCTTTCTATATACCTTCATTTTCAATCTGTCTGTGTCTTTAAGTCTAAAGTGAGTCTTTTGTAGGCAGCATATGGTTGAATCTTGTTTCTTTTTTTAAAATTCATTCAAAAGTTCCATGTACCTTTAAGGTAATCATTAATAAGTGAGGACTTACTCGGCTTCCCAGGTGGCGCTAGTGGTAAAGAACCCACCAAGGACTTACTATTGTAGTTTTGTTACCTTTTTTCAGAATGTTTTTAGATTCATTTTTCTTGTTTCTTATCCTGCTATCTTTTTTGTATTTCACATCTTTTAGTATCAGTATGCTTTGACAACTTTAGCATGTTCTTTTATGTAATTACTACAGATATTTTTCCCTTGTGGTTACCATGGAGCTTGCATAAATATTGTGGAGTTACAGCATGTAATTTTAAGCTGTTAACAACCTAACTTTGATGACATTCTTTATACTTTTATTTCTCTCCCTCCCCTCACATTTTATGTTATTGATGTTACAATTTACATATTTTAATATTGTTTATCCAAATATAGATTATTAAAATTATAGTTATTTTGCTATACTTGTTTTTTAATTTTGAGTTATAAATGAATTATGCACCACCACTTACATATTTCTTCTTCATGGAAAGTCTGCTTTTGAAACTCTATTCAGTTCTTCAGATCAGTCATTGTATTTTTCAGCTCTCAGATCTCCAGTCAGATTTTGGATGGTTTCTATTTATTTTGAGGGTAAGAGGAGAAGGAGGCACAGAGGATAAGATGGTTGGATGGCATTATCAACTCAATATACATGAATCTGAGCAAACTCTGGGAGATAGTGAAAGAGAGGGAAGCCTGGTATGCTCCACTCCATGGGGTTCCAAAGAGTCAGACATGACTGAGCAATTGAGCAACAACAATATTCATTTGTTGGACTTCTTTTGTTCATGCATTTTCCCCCTTAATTTTGGTTATTTGTCTGTGTGTTCTTGTAGTTCACTAAACTTCTTCAGGAGAAATATTCTGAATTTTTCATGTTACAGTGCATAGACCTCTATTCTTTGGAGTTGGTCCTTGGAGCTTTGTTAGTTTCCTCTGGTGTCATGTTTACCTGATTTTTGTGATCCTTGGTTACTTATGCTGGTGTGAGCACATTTGAGTGAGTATTCTCTTCTTCCAGATTCTTTACAGCTTCACTTTGACAGAGATAGTTCTTTGCCAGTCAGCTCAGCTTGGCTTCTGATTGTGCCCACATGTAACATCCATGGGCAGATGCAGCTTGCTGTGAGGGTCTGTTTTGGGGTGAGGCCACTGCCCCAGCTATGAGGTCGGGAGTGATGCTACTGGCTGAGAAGTCGGTTTTCTGATTGATGGCTGACTTGGTTCCCTGTCCAAGCAAGGCTGTACGATAGGTTCTGCAGTTGTGAGGGTTCTCTGGTCAGGCTTACTAGATAGTTGGGACTGGGTACTACACTCAGTAGAAGGTAGGAGTATGAATAAGCTTCCCTGACCTGGTGGGATAGCAGAAGGGGCCATGAGCTCGTGTGGCTCATTGTTTGGGGAGCTGAGTCAAGCAAGGCTATGCATTGAGTTCCCTGGCCAGATGGAATCGGCTGTTTCTCTCTGCAAAGGAGAAAGCCCTGGGCTGAGCGCTCTGTTCAGGCGCCACTGTAAGCAGGGATGTTGGACCGGGCTGTGCAGTGTTCCATGTGCTCTACTTAAGCCTGGTGATCAGATGGGCTGAAAGCTATCTTCAGCAATGGGTGAAGCCATGATTTAGTTTCCCTTCCCAGCTTGAGTGGGAAAATAGGCTCCAAGGCTGGAGCTCTTTGTGGTCTTGACTCAAGCTGACCCATGTACCAAGTTTTCTGTCCAGACCAGGCCACTGGCTTTGCTTTGTGAACAGTTGGCTCTGCCTGCCTGACTGTCTCATCAAGTGTTACTAGGCTGTACAAATTACTATATCTAGGCTTTCTGGGCAGGGAGGATTGGGAGCTATATTTAGTAGTTCATTTAGTAGTCCATTCTCCATTGCCAACCTGGATAGATGCAAACCAGGATCAAGAGCCAGCAAAGTCCTTATTTGAACACCCAAATCAGGCAGACCTGAAATCCCATCAAGTTCCCTGTAGTGACTGCACCACCATCTTGGTTCTTTAGATGAGCAAAGCTCCTGGTTGGGTCTTATCCTTGAGTGTTGGATATAGGAAGTCAGCCTATCAAGACCTGAGTGCTGCCTTGTTGCAAACCCCTCCTTCCCTCTCCATGACAGTCAGATTCCAACTGGTCAAGCCCCGAAGGTCCCCCAGGTTACTTCTGTGGGGTGAGACTGGAGTTGGAGTTCCCAAGAAATAACCCACAGTTTTGGAGAACATCCATCCTGGGCTCTTTTCCTCTGGGGAAGAACCGTAGAGTCAGGGGAGCTGGCCAGCCTAGGGGAGGGGGTGGTGGAGTCAGCTTGTAGTGGCTCCTCTTACCCTTCGAATGCCATCTGTCCTGGTCTCTGTGATGCAAGAAGGGTGTGCTTCAGTCTCACCCCTGCATTCTAGGATTTTCTTAGTCTTGTCTTGTCCATGAATAGTTGTCAGTTGTTTTCCTCCCGTTGGGGAGCAAAATCAGGATCAGGTATGTTGACATCTTGATAACAGCACTCCTGCATTTCAAATTGCTTTCTAATTGCAAATAACCATAGTGTCTATAAATGAAACTGGTTCAACAGGTCAAATGCTTCTCACCTACCTCTGACAATCACTAAAAAGAAAGAACATTTTTGCCAAAGGCTCAAGGAAAAGAAGTAACATTTAGTTAGAAAATACGGAACTTGTATATGGCTTATATGAGCCAAATTTCAGGTGAGTCATGTTGAGAAAGAGCTCTCAACTGTAACTGCCAGCCAAGTGTGTGAAGTCTTCTACTGGTTAATAAACAGAATAACCATTGATTTTTATTATCCACATACTAATGCCAAGAAAAATCATAGGCCTAAAAAATAAAGTTGTACTCTTTAAAATTCAGTAGAGGATTTATGCTGCTTTTTAGGGAAAATACTGCTTCCAGTGTGAATCATGACATATTTAAGTAAAGATAAATGCAATCTACTGATTTAGTAATATGAAGAGTGGAAACAGAATTATCAGAATGAAGATAGGACTTACATGTGAGCATGATTTGATTTTCTAAAGATGGATTCTTTGATTCAAACATTAGATTGTTTGATATAAAAAGGAATATGTTTACTTGAATGTTAATGCCCTTAATGAATACATCATCATTTAACTCTATGATAATTAAGTGTATATAAACCTATTCTTTTTATTCTTACAATTATTAGAGAAACTTAAATCAGCTTTAATCATTTTGTGTACTCAGTTGCTCAGACTTGTCTGACTTTTTGCAGCCCCATGGACTGACTGTAGGCTGCTGGGCTCTTCTGCCCATGGAATTTTCCAATCAAGAATACTGGAGTGAGTTGCCATTTCCTACTCTAAGACATGGGAATCTTCCCGACCCAAGGATCAAACCTGTATCTCCTGCATTGGCAAGTGGATTCTTGACCACTAAGCCACCAGGGAAGCTGTTAAATCATCTAGGCTATTCCAAACTTAAAAAAAAACCCAAATTAGACATATTTTTGAAATATGTCTTGATAATTTCAACTATTTACAAGTAAAATTATTCACATATCCCATTATAGTTTTATTTGGTACACATTATACTGAGAAAACATATTTCTCATGGAATGATTTTTGTATGTATATTCTAATTGAAAGCATAGCTAAAATATGCATATATGTAAAATAACCTTTCTCAGACTGCTACTGTTAAACTAATGAACTCAAATCCTGAGGGAAGTTTAAGAATCTAGAAAGCTTCACTTATACAGATAAACAGATGTGATTTTACTAAAACTTAACAGATGTGATTTTATTGCTGTCTTCTGTTTTTATGAAAAGAAAAGCGTGCATCTAAGGCCTTGGAATATTTGATATCCTATCCTGGTTTAAGCCCTTTAGAATATCAGATTCCTGTCCTCCTCCACACCTCCAGGGAGCTACTCTTTCTGAAAAAAGTTCAGAAGCTTTTATAAAGCATGACTGTGCTCAGCCCAGGCCTGTGGGAGGTATGGAGGAAGAAAGGAATTTGGCCAGGGGAATTGAAACATATTAAAAACAAAACACAACACAATAACAATGTTAAAAAAAAAACCCACTAATATTGTGATTTGGCTTAAAAATGCTAAAGACATGGGTTTGTAAACCAGGATTAAGTAATTTTCCAGTGCCCTGATGGGTCTATTCCTGTTCCATGTATTGAAACTAAAGATATAGCTATTTGAAAAATCCATTTCTAGAGTATGTATTTAAAATGTGTATTGCTCTTTTTATTAGAGCTGACAAAGTAGAAGTGACAATGAGAGAGCCACCCCTCCCTCGACAGTAAAGGCCATACTGTGTCAAACCAAACCTTTGTATTTTATAACTAGAATAGTCTTCAGGTCTTAGCTTTTTATGCATGGTATGTGGTTCTCCTAAGCTTTGAAACTGTTCCATGGAATGCAAACGGAGGTGTGTGGAAGGAAAATAAACAGTGTTTCACTTTCCAAGTAGAAAGATAATGCAAGATCCTTGAATTTATTATATTTCCCACCAGGCAGGTAAACCATGTAAGAAGGAATAGGTGGAATTTTAAAGATATATTTCATTTAACCAGCATATCCAAAATACTGATTTACCATGTACATTCTTAGAACCCGCTGTGTCTTTTTCCTGCATGTCACACCTCAGTTTGGACCAGCTATATTTCTGGGCTCCTAGAAGGAAATGGCAACCCACTCCAGTGTTCTTGCCTGGAGAATCCCAGGGATGGGGGAGCCTGATGGGCTCTCGTCTCTGGGGTCTCACAGAGTCGGACACGACTGAAGTGACAGCAGCAGCAGCAGAATAGTGTATCGGTGGTGGCTGCTTCGTGTTAGCACAGCTCTAGGCTTGTAAAACAGCAGGTTAACACACACGGGCGCTTCTTTATTGAAGGACTTTCAAGGCCATTGACAGGCTGTGTACACCAGACACACTTCACATCTGCTTGGTTGTTGATGTTCAGTCGCTCAGTCATGTCAAACTCTTTGTGACCCCATGGGCTGAGCACAGCAGGCTTCCCTGTCCTTCACTGTCTCCTGGCGCTTGCTCATACTCATGTCCATTGAACTGCTGATGCCATCCAGTGTTGTCCCCTTCTCCTGCCTTCAATCTCTCCCAGCATCAGGGTCTTTTCCAATGAGTTAGCTCTTCACAACAGGTGCTGTGGTACTGGAACTTCAGCTTCAGCATCAGTCCTTCCAATGAATATTCAGGATTGATCTTCTTTAGCATTAACTGGTTTGCTCTCCTTGCAGTCCAAGGGACTCTCAAGAGTCTTCTCCAACACCACGGTTCAAAAGCATGAATTCTTTTGTGCTCAGCCTTCATTATGGTCCAACTCTCACATCCATATATGACTCCTGGAAAAACCAAAGCTTTGTCTATACAGACCATTGTTGGCAAAGTGATCTCTCTGCTTTTTAATACACTGTCTGCTGCTGATGCTGCTAAGTCGCTTCAGTCGTGTCCGACTCTGTGCGACCCCATAGATAGCAGCCCACCAGGCTCCCCCTGTCCCTGGGATTCTCCAGGCAAGAACGCTGGAGTGGGTTGCCATTTCCTTCTCCATACACTGTCTAGGTTTGTCATAAATTTTCTTCCAAGCACCAAGTGTCTTAATTTTATGGCTGCAGTCACCATCTGCAGTGATTTTGGAGCCTAAGAAAATAAAGGCTGCCACTGTTTCCATTATTTCTCCATCTATTTGCCATGAAGTGATGGGATTGGATGCCATGATCTTAGTTTTCTTTACTCTTGAGTTTTAAGCCAGCTTTTTCACTCTCCTCTTTCACCTTCATCAAGAAGCTCTTTAGTTCCTCTTTGCTTCTACCATAAGGATGGTATCATCTACATATCTGAGTTTGTTGATATTTCTTCTGGCAATCCTGATTCCAGATTGTGCTTCATCCAGCCCAGCATTTCACATGATATACTTTGCATGTAAGTTAAATAAGCAGAGTGACAATATACAGCCTTGACATTCCTCTTTCCCAATTTGGAACCAATCCATTGTTCCATGTCCAGTTTTAACTATTGCTTTTTAACCTACACACATTTCTCAGGAGGCAGGTAAGGTGGTCTGGTATTCCCATCTCTTTAAGAATTTTCCAGAGTTTGTTGTGATCCACACAGTCAAAGGCTTTATCATAGTCAATAGCAGAAGTAGATGTTTTTCTGGAATCCTCTTGCTTTTGATCTCTGGTTCCTCTGTCTTTTCTAAATCCAGTTTGTACTTATGGAAGTTCTCTGTTCACGTACCATTGAAGCCTAGCTTGAATGATTTTGAGCATTACATTGCTAGCATGTAGAATGAGTGCAATTGTGCTGTAGTTTGAACCTTCTTTGGCTTTGGCCTTTTTGGGATTGGAATGAAAACTGACCTTTTCCAGTTCTGTGGCCACTGCTGAGTTTTCCAAATTACTGGTATATTGAATGCAGAAATTTCACAGCATTGTCTTTTAGGATTTGAAATAGTTCAGCTGGAATTCCATCACCTCCACTAGCTTTGTTTGTAGTGATGCTTCTTAAGACCCACTTGACTTCACAATCCAAGCTGTCGGGCTCTAGGTGAGTGATCACACCATTGTGGTTATTTGGGTCATTATGATCACATCTGCTTCAGTTCAGCTCTGTCACTCAGTCGTGTCTGACTCATTGCGACCCCGTGAATTGTAGCATGCCAGGCCTCCCTGTCCATCACCAACTTTCGGAGTTCATTCAAACCCACGTCCATCGAATCAGTGATGCCATACAGCCATCTCATCGTCTGTTGTCCTCTTCTCCTCCTGCCGCCAATCCCTCCCAGCATCAGGGTCTTTTCCAATGAGTTAACTCTTTGCATGAGGTGGCCAAAGTATCGGCATTTCAGCCTCAGCATCAGTCCTTCCAATGAACACCCAGGACTGGTCTCCTTTAGGATGGACTGGTTGGATCTCCTTGCAGTCCAAGGGACTCTCAAGAGTCTTCTCCAACACCACAGTTCAAAAGCATCAATTCTTTGGCACTCAGCCTTCTTCACAGTCCAACTCTCACATCCATAAATGATCGCTGGAAAAACCATAGCCTTGACTAGACAGACCTTTGTTGGCAAAGTAGTATCTCTACTTTTTAATGTGGTATCTAGGTCAGTCATAACTTTCCTTCAAACAAGTAAGCATCTTTTAATTTCATGGCTGCAGTCACCATCTGCAGTCATCTTGGATCCCCAAAATAGAGTGATACACTGTTTCCACTGTTTCCCCATCTATTTCCCATGAAGCGATGGGACCAGATGCCATGATCTTCGTTTTCTGAATGTTGAGCTTTAGGCCAACTTTTTCACTCTCTTCTTTCACTTTCATCAAGAGGCTTTTTAGTTCCTCTTCACTTTCTGCCATAAGGGTGGTGTCATCTGCATGTCTGAGGTTATTGATATTTCTCTCGGCAATCTTGATTCAGCTTGTGCTTCCTCCAGCCCAGCCTTTCTCATGATGTACTCTGCATATAATATCAATAAGCAGGGTGACAATATACAGCCTTGATGCACTCCTTTTCCTATTTGGAAGCAGTCTGTTGTTCCATGTCCAGTTTTAACTGTTGCTTCCTGACCTGCAAATAGGTTTCTCAAGAGGCAGGTTAGGTGGTCTGGTATTCCCATCTCTTTCAGAATTCTCCACAGTTTATTGTGATCCACACAATCAAAGGCTTTGGCATAGTCAATAAAGCAGAAATAGATGTTTTTCTGGAACTCTCTTGCTTTTTCGATGATCCAGTGGATGTTGGCAATTTGATCTCTGGTTCCTCTGCCTTTTCTAAAACCAGCTTGAACATCTGGAATTTCACGGTTCACGTATTGCTGAATACGTTCAGCACATCTGCTTAGGCAACTCCATTTGGGACACACTGCCTGATATCCTGCAGCACTCTTAGGGAATAACCTTTTGATGTGATTGGATTCTGAAGACATGGCTAACAAATGACTCAGCCCTGGGTTGTTCTCACTCTCACTCTGCTGGTGACCAGGGGTTCAGCATAATACCAGACACAGAACCTTTCTTAATTGGTCTCCATATCTGAAAAGTGGAACTGACCAGTGGCATTGAAGGCCTGCTCTGATGACTAATTGAGGGAGTTAGTAAATCACTGAGAGAAGTTGTGGCACATAGTAGATACTTAGGAAATGTGGTATATATGCATTTTCTATGTATAGTTGTGCTATTAGAAGGGACAGATTATCTCAAATATATTTGAACATTATGCTGAGCTTATGGTGTTGAATGAATCCTGTTAGTAAAATTTTTCAAAGGACTCAGTTTAGAACTATGTTGATTTTTCTTATATATAAATACATATATGCATATTTTTGAAGTATAATTGATTTACAATGTTGTGTTACTTTTAAGTGTACCACAAAGTTTGATTCAGTTTTACACATACACATCTATCTCCCCCAGCCTGCTATATTCTTTTTCAGATTCTTTTCCATTCTAAGTTATTACAAGATACCAAATATAGTTCCCTGCCTTGTTATAAATAAAATAGACAAAAAGCTATCTTATTTTAAATCTGCACTTAGAAGCTTTAGGTGCAAGAGATCAGAGGTGGAGTCTCAGAGAGAAGAAAGGGTGCCTTTACTGCTTCCATGCTTTCTTTCCTCTTTCAGCCAGAAGAACTTTTTAATCATTAGACATTAGGATGAGTTTCTTTCTGAAGAAACACATACACAGTTAAAACTAGTTGGTAATCTAAAATAGGGAATTTAGGAATGGCGTAAAATGTATACACACGCCTGCAAGAGATCTTCTTATTCAAAGTTAATTGCCTTGAAGTGAAGTAGGTTGCTATGTGAAATGGTCACTTATATTAACAAATTGCTGCTGCTGCTGCTGCTGCTAAGTCGCTTCAGTTGTGTCCGACTCTGTGCGACCCCACAGACGGCAGCCCATTGGGCTCCACCATCCCTGGGATTCTCCAGGCAAGAACACTGGAGTGGGTTGCCATTGCCTTCTCCAATGCATGAAAGTGAAAAGTGAAAGTGAAGTCGCTCAGTCGTGTCCGACTCCTAGTGACCCTATGGACTGCAGCCCACCAGGCTCCTCTGTCCATGGGATTTTCCAGGCAAGAGTACTGGAGTGGGGTGCCATGGCCTTCTCCAATTAACAAATTACATATGTTTAAAAAGAGAAACATTATATTCTATTGGCATGCGGCACAATGTGCAGCACAATTTCAATAGAAGAATTTGGTGCTGGGATGGTCCACATTCCACAAGGTACAGAATTGACAATTGAGTACTTTTTTTTTCCCTTGAGTACATTTTTATTCAGACAAATAGAATTTTAAAGCTGGAAAGATGTCACACGTCTATTCCTTATTCTATTAATTTTTATTGAGATATAATTGACATATTTCAGGAGCACAACTTAATGATTTGGCATTTGTGTACATTATAAAATGATCACCACAGTAAGCCTAGTTAAGATCCATCACCACACATAGCTACAAACATTCTTTTCTTGTGATGCCAACTTTTAAAATTTATTTTCTTAGCACCTTTCAAATATATAATACAGTGTTATTGACTATAGTTACCATGCTGTACATTAAATTATCCTCATGACCTTTCTTGTAACTGGCAGTTTGTACCTTTCGACCACCTTCCCATGTTTGCCCCACCTTCCCACTCCCCAGCCCCTGGCAAGCGCCAGTCTGTTGTCTATACCGATGAGCTGGGTTTTTGTTGTTGTTTTTATGTTTCGTATATAGTGGGATCACGTGGTAGTTGTTTTGTCTGACATCTTTCACTATTATAGTATCCTTAAGGTCCATCCATGTTGTTACAAATGGCAGGATTTCTTTTCTTTTGTTTGGCTGAATAATTTTCCATTTGTGTGTGTATGTGATGTTTCATATATATATATATATATATATATATATATATGTTAAAATGACATCTCATATTGATATACAAATTTATGCATGACATGATACACATGCATATATATGATGCCACCTTTTCCATATCCATTTACCCATCAGCAGACACTTAGGTTGCTTTCATGTCTTGGCTGCTGTAATAGTGCTGCTGGGAATATGAAGGCACACATAACTTCCACACAGTGTTTTTGTTTCCTTAGGATATATTCCTGGAAGTGGAATTTCTAGGTCATTTGGTGTTTAATTCTTGTTTCCCATGGTGGCTGTACTTATTTGCATTTCTGTCCGTAGTGCACAAGGATTCCTTTTCTCCATGTCCTTACCAACGCTCCTGATTTCTTGTCTTTTTATAAAACCCATTCTAAGAGGTATGAGATGACAGCTCATTCTGCTCTTTATTTTCATTTCCCTGATAGTGACTTTGATAGACCTGTTTTTCATCTATAAGTCTTCTGAAAAATATCTGTTCAGATCCTCTGTCCATCTTTAACTCAGACTGTATTTGTTGTTAATATGTTGTAATGAATTCTTTATACATTTGGTCTTTAATATATTTAGGTATTAACCCTTCCCCTTATCAGATATATGGCTTGAAAAATTTTTCTCTGTTTCCATGGGTGCCTTTTCAGGTGGTTGAAGGTTTCTTTTGCCTTACAGAATCTTTTTTTTAGTTTAGTGTAGTTCCATTTGTCTATTTTTGTTTTGTGTTTGGTATCGAATCTAAAAATCATCACCAAGACAGATGTCAAGTAGCTTACTGCATGTTTTCCTCTTCTAAGAGTTTTATGGCTTCAGTACTAAATTCAAGTCTTGAATCAGTTTGTATTTAAGTCTTTTGTGTGGTGTAAGATAGCAGTCCAGTTTCATTCTTTTGCATGTGGCTGTCCAGTTTTCTCAACACTATATGTTCTGGGATGCTCTGTGGTAAATTAATTGACCATGCATTTGTGGATTTATTTCTGGACTCTATTATTCCTCAGATATATATGTCTGTTTTTATGCCACTATCATAACTTTTTTGATTACTATGACTTTGTGATAAAGTTTGAAATCAGGGCCCTTGCCTTTAGGTTTGTTCTTGCTCAATATAGCTTTAGCTTTCAGAGTTTTTTGTGGTTCCACATAAAATTTAGGATTGTTTGTTCTATTTCTATGAAAAATGTCATTGGAATTTTGATAGGGATTGTATTGAATCTTTAGATTGATTTGTATGGATATTTTAACAATATTAATTCTAATTCATGAGCACAGAATATCTTTCCATTTATTTGTGTGTTCTTCAATGTCTTTTATCAGTGTCTTATAGTTCTTAGTAGTGTTTTAGTGTATACCTTTTTGAGTTAAATTGATTCCTAGGTGGTTTTATTCATTTTGATGCATTTGTAATTTCTGATTGTTTGTTATTAGTGATAGGCACCAGATTTTGTATATTAACAATTATATCCTGCAATTTTATTGAATTTGCTAATTAGTTCTAGTAGCCCACAGCTTTTAAAGTATAAAAATACATATAGTCCCATGGGATCACAAGCATAAATCCTATTGGCATAAGAGCCAGGTGATCTGGAGGCATCTTCTAGGCAGTGGTTGTGAACATTAGGCCATCAGATGAGCGCCCGAACCCCTTCCCAGAAGGTACTAGCAACCTGGAGCGAGGAAGGGGGAGCACACAGATGGTGTCCCTCTGGCCACACTCCCCAGAGAACAGCTCAGTTGACCTCTAGACCTGTTTCATGTCAGAAGCCCACCCCTTAGGCTGCAGTTCCAGGACAAGCAAATAGGCCTCTTTTCCCATACGGACCAGGGTGTATGTACTTCAGTCTACCGTCTGCACTGTTCCCCAGGGGTGGTAACCAGCTCAGAACTCTCTCTCCATTTGCTACAGTCCCATAACACTCAACAGTGAAAGCCCCATTGGCCACCAGGGACAGGAGATGAAGGGATATCCTCTGGTCGACAGAGAAAAACTGAGCCACGAGACATAGGTACAAAGCTCCCCTCTGGCGGGTACTGTCACTCAAGAGCAGAGCAGAAGGAGAATGAGAAGATAGTGTCAGCCTCTGACATCCCTGGAGAGAACTGGGGTGGCCCTTCAATATGTGTTTAATAAGAAGCCTGCCCCTCAGGCTGCAGCTGTGAAGATGAGCGGGTGCATCTCTTTCACAGAAAGACCGGGCACCACAGTCTCCTGTCTTTCACTGAGCCCTGGGGCTGGAGTTCGTTAAGAACTCTTTCTGTTGGTGACAGTCCACTGGCACCAGAGCCAGGACTTCTAGAGGTGTCCTTGGGCAACAGCTGCAAATGTTGGGGCACCAGATGAGAGTGAAAGTCCTTTCCAGGAGATACCTGTGACCTGGAGCAAGGCGGAGGGGCCTGCTGTCCTCTGTCCCTGGAGAGTTTTCAGTGGGCCCTAGATGTGTTATATTAGATGCTCGCCTCTCGGGCCCATGCTGTGGGATAAACAGATAAGCCTCTTTCAGAGTTGTGTGCTTTTCAGTTGGCTGCCTCTTTGCCGGTCCCTGGCCTGGCTGGCTCCATTCCTCTGAGACGTGGCTCTGTTTTCTGTAATCTTGAGAGTCTCATGGACATGAGCCTGCTAGTTTTCAAAGCCAAACGTTTGGGGTGCTCAAGCCTTAGGTGCAGGCCTTAAGAGTTCAAACTCTTTTCTCCCCAAGGAGAAGTGGGAGTTTTGAGTTCTCTCCTTGAGTTGCTGTGCCGGTGGTGGGTTTTATGATAAGATTTGTTCAGTCTTTTACCTGCTTTGATGTGGCTTTTCTCATTTGCCCAGTGCAGAGGAGTCGCTCAGCTAGTTTTTGGTCTTTCTTCAGAAGCAGTTGTTTCACTTGTAGCTGTAAATGCAGTGTGTCTGGGAAGAGGTGAGTTTAGGGTCTTTTTCTATACCACCCTTTTGAACCACAACCCACTGATTTCATTTGATGAAAATTAAAGACAGAATTGTTTAGAAGTAGCTTTGGCCTTACTCATTTTTTATTTTTAAAAGTAAGGGAAAAGATCAAAGCTGAAATTATTTTCAAAGAAAATAATGAAAATTCAAGAAGACATAACAGAAAATTCCAGGTAATATCCAATCTTCACAATGGCTTATTTGTAATACTAGCTTTACAAAGAAATTGTACAAATATATCAATTAAGTTAAAAATGCAAAACTGTACATTTCTCTTGGAATCTCTTTGGGTTCTTAGGTTCTCAAGAGGCCTATTTCATGTGTTTTTGGTGAGGCACTGTGCAGTTCAGAAGGATACGGTATCTTCTTTTGCTAAAAGTGGCACTCGCTTTCTAAAGTAGTATTTATTTAGTAATTAAAACCTGCTTTATCGTCTGTGCATGGTTTGCTAATACTAGCGTCTAGTCTGTAATCATTTACCATTGTATTTGAACAACTATCCTTTGGCAACGGCAATGTTTCCATTCAGTATGGAACCCCAGGAAGATGGTCAGTAAATCAAAGTTAGAGATATTTGAACTTGTATATGGTGCTTGAGAGTTATAATGTGGTAGGAAGGGATAGGAGATCCACTCCAGTATTCTTGGGCTTCCCTAGTGACGTAGGTGGTAAAGAATTTGCATGCAATGTGGGAGATCTGGTTTCGATCCCTGGAAGATTCCCTGGAGGGATAGCATGGCAACTCACTCCAGTACTCTTACCTGGAGAATCCCATGGACAGAGGAGCCTGGTGGGCTGCAGTCCATGGGGTCGCAAAGAGTCAGACACGACTGAATGACTAAGCACACACAGCAGAGGACTGTCCTGGGTCAGGCCTCCTCAGCCCTGGCTTGCATGATTTCAACAGATTCCTGCCTGTGCACATTTTGGTGTTTCTGGACTTGATGAAATGTGTTTCATAACTTTTAAAGTAACTAAAAAATACAAGTAAATAATAGAACACATCACAACAAACACCAAAGCAAAGCAGTTATTGGTTAAGGGGAAAATGCCCAGGAAACAGGCCAATGGAGTAGTAAAATATAAAACTCTTGATACAAAGACATGTTAATTATTAAGATGTAGGTTTCCAGAAGCTATTACAAGAGAAAATTTCCCAAACTTTAAAATTAGATAAATGTCCACATTTTTTGTTACATTAAATAATGTAATAATGAATAAAAATAACAGAAGTGCCCTGAAAATGAAGAAATGCATATTTTTTCTTCTGACATTTTCAATATCATCATCAATGTGAGACATTCAGAAGTTTCATCTATAAAGATGAACTATGATACTTGTTTTAAGACATTTTATTCAAAGATAGTATCAACAACTATTATTTAAGCACTGATTAGGGTTTTAAAGGCACCCCCAAATTAAAGTCTTTATAGTCAAGTAGCAGTACAACTTATCAAGTGCTTACCACATGCCAGACTCACTTGTAAGTGTGTAACGTGCATTGAGAATTTAATGGCCTGGTTATTTAATCTCTATTTTTTTTCCAGATAAAAAGGAGATCGAGTAAAATTAAATAACTTGCCCCAGTTTACCCAATCAGTAAGAGACAGAGCCAGGATTTGAATTCAGATAACCAGTGCCTAGGCCACCCCCCCGCCCCACCACCACTTTCAACTTTTCTCTAAAATAACACACTGAGCAATGACAATGCTAACATCTATAATACAGATTACATTATTAAATTCCTTTACACAAGGCACCATGGGTGAGTCTGCTAAGAATAAATGATGTAAAAATGTCCATAACTGTTTGTGTCCTTAAGAATCTTCACATCTAATGGGTGTTATCATAGCTTTGATACAAGTATACATATTTTTAAGCTTTTATGCATTTTTGAGATATATTGACATATAACATTTTGTGTGTACACTGAGTTTATAAATATGGCAAAATAGTCAAAATAAGTCATTAACATCCATCACCACAGTTATATTTTTTTTTCTTGTAATGAGAACTTTAAAAACTTACTCTTTGTAACTCCCAAATATGCTACACTGTTATTAACTATACTCACAATGGTACACATTATATCCCCATGACTTATTTCATAGCTGGAATTTTTTTACTATTGACTCCCTTCACCAATTTCATCCACACCCACACACCACCTCTGGCAACCACCGATCTGTTCTCTGCATCTATGAGCTAAATTTTCTTGATGGTACATATAGGTGATACCCCATATTTGGCAGTCTCAGACTTACTTCGTCTAGCATAATGTCCTCTTCAGGGTCCATTCATGCTGTTAGAAATGGCAAGATCTTGTCTTATGGCTGATGTTCATGCGTGTGTGTCTGGGTGTTGCATTTTCTTTATCATCTGTGCATAGACACTTAGGTTGTTTCTCTATCTTGGCTATTGTAAATAGTGCTGCCGTGAAAATGAAGGTACATGTCTTTTTGTCAGTGTTTTCACTCTCTTTTTGGATAAATACCCTGAAGTAGAATTTCTGAATCATACAGTCATTCCACTTTTAGTATCTTGGGGAACCTTCATCCTTTTTGCCATAGTGACAGCCCCAGTGTACATCCTGACCAACGGGGTACAAGGGTTCCTGGTTCAGCACATCCTTACAACGTTTGTTATTTCTTGTCTTTTGATAATAGTCATCCAAACAGAAGTGAACTGATAGCTCACTGTGATTCTGATTTGTAATTCCCTAATACTTAATAATGCTAGGCAACTTACTGTGAACCTATTGGCTATCCATGTCTTTTTTTGGGGAAAAAAAAGTATATTCTCAGGCCATTTTAAAATCAGGGTTTTTTTTTTAGTTGTGTATTTTGGATATAAGATATGATTTGCAGTTTTCTCTCCCATCCCACAGGCTGCTGTTTCAGTTTGTTGGTGGATTCCTCTGCTGTGCAGAAGCAGCTTCTTAGTTTGATGTACTCCCCCTTTTTCTGTCAAATTTAAAAGATTATCACCAAGACCAGTGCAGAGGAGCTTATTACTGCCTCTGTCTTCTGGGAGTTTCATGGTTTCAGGTCTTAATCCATTCAGGCCCTTAACCCATTTTGCATTTATTTTTGTGTGTGGTATAAGATAATGACCCAGTTCCATTCTCTTGCATATTGTCCAGTTCTCCCAACATCATTTATTGAAGACACTGTTCTTCCCCTGTTGTATATACTTGGCTCTGTCTCATAAATTGACCATATATGTCTGGGTTTATTTTTAGGCTTTTTCTCAGATCTATGTGCACGTTTTTATGCCAGGAAAACACTGCTCTATTATAGCTTTCTAGTGTAGTCAGTACTAAGCGGGACACATCATGCTCCATAATTTCTATCTTATGTATTTTTAGTCTAAAAATATGATTCAGATAAACTTAGAAGGTGACAATGGGGGTGCTTAAAAGAATACTTAAGACATTTTCTAGAAATAAGATAGCATTAAACAGATGTGAAGTCAGAAGTCACAGGTTTGAAATGTTGATCTTGGTTGTTGATTAACCTCTCTGAGACTTTTTAAATCTATCTCAGTTACTGCTGGCATTTAGTAAGAACTTGTGCATTTTAATCCACTTTTTTTTTTTTGGTAAAAGTCTGAACCTGAATGAATGACACGAAGTGTTATTTTTAAAAGGATACTGAAATAAATGAAGAGACTTTAGCAGCCAGAAGAGCTTTAGGAAATTGAGAAATGAGAACTGGCACTATGTCTGGCTCAGCTGAGCTGCTTCCCAGTGAGGGGGATGAGGGCTGATCAGACTGAGCCTCTGGCCAGGGAGGTGAGAACTGTGATTGGCAGCCCTATGAGAACCATGCAGTTTCACGCAGGGCAGATGGAAGACAAGATGCCAGTTGATATAAAAGAGACCACCAAAAATAGTGGTAATAAATAACAATAACATTAACAGACATAAAGGAACACTTCCCGTGTCCCAGGCATTGTTTTAAGCATTTGCAGGTAGTATGTAGTATAGTGCTTGAAGGAAAGCCTGGGCTATGCACAAAGCGCTGTTAGAATGTGTGGAAGGTGGCAGGGGAGGGGACATAGTGAGGTGGGCTCATATAATGAAGAGCATGAACAGAAGGCTAAGTAGATTTCATTTTACTGACAAGTCAGAGCGAATGCACAGAAAGTAACACAGGCGCAATTCTAGATGAGGATAAATAACCTGCACTGAAGAAAGGAGAAACTGGAAGCAAGTGGGGAATTAATAATCCATTTTAATTGGAAGTTGAAGACCTGAATTCAGTAGATGGTAGTGGGAATGGGAAAGAGAAATAAAACAGAAACCACATGTAAGGCACTGGGAAGGAGACCTGTATGTAAATAGTGGCTTATCAGAGATAGAGATGAGGGCTAAGAAGAGTTCCCAATGGCTGACAAATTCCCCACTGAGGGATTCCGTGAATGGCGGTTCAGTGGCCAAGACAGAGGGTGAGAACTGGTTGACGGGGGAAAATGATGATGAATTTGGTTTGGGCGTACTGAGTTGGAACAAGAAATTCCAAATGTGGCACCACATCTTCTGAGAAAATTTAGGGCAGGAAAAACTCAAGCTTTGGGAATAGATGAAATTGCAAACACAAAGGTAAAGAAGAAATGAACTAGGGCCTGGCGGGAGGGTGGCGACCCGGCGGGCGGGGGCGGGCGGGCTCTGGCTCCTTCTTCCTCCGCATGTGGCTGGCGGCCGTAGGGCAGTTCAGTTCGCGCACTCCAAGCTACTCGTTCGGGCTCTCCTCGTGTCTCCGGAGCCATGGCGTTTGCCGAGACCAGCCCGGCGGCATCCTCCTTGCCCAACGGCGGCTGCGGCCGCCCCAGGGCGCGGCCTGGAGGGAACCGGGTGACGGTGGTGCTCGGCGCGCAGTGGGGCGATGAAGGCAAGGGGAAGGTGGTGGATCTGCTGGCGCAGGACGCCCGACATCGTGTGCCGCTGCCAGGGAGGAAATAATGCTGGCCATACAGTTGTTGTAGATTCTGCGGAGTATGATTTTCACCTTTTACCCAGTGGAATAATTAACCCGAATGTTACTGCATTCATTGGAAATGGTGTGGTGATTCATCTACCTGGATTGTTTGAGGAAGCAGAAAAAAATGTTCAAAAAGGAAAAGGTCTGGAAGGCTGGGAGAAAAGGCTTATCATATCTGACAGAGCTCATATTGTCTTTGATTTTCATCAAGCAGCTGATGGTATCCAGGAACAACAGAGACAAGAACAAGCAGGAAAATATTTGGGTACTACAAAAAGGGCATTGGCCCAGTTTATTCTTCCAAAGCTGCTCGGAGTGGACTCAGGATGTGCGATCTTGTTTCTGACTTTGACGGCTTCTCTGAGAGGTTCAAAGTTCTGGCTAACCAGTACAAATCTATATACCCTACTTTGGAAATAGACATTGAGGGTGAATTACAAAAACTAAAGGGTTATATGGAAAGGATTAAACCAATGGTGAGAGATGGAGTTTATTTCCTGTATGAAGCTCTCCATGGGCCACCAAAGAAAATCTTGGTAGAAGGTGCAAATGCAGCACTACTAGATATTGATTTTGGAACTTATCCTTTTGTGACCTCTTCTAACTGTACAGTTGGAATGTGTGTACTGGCTTGGGTATGCCCCCTCAAAACGTTGGAGAAGTGTATGGAGTTGTAAAAGCTTATACAACTAGAGTTGGTATCGGTGCCTTTCCTACAGAACAAGACAATGAAATTGGAGAATTATTACAAACAAGGGGTAGAGAGTTTGGTGTAACAACAGGAAGGAAAAGAAGATGTGGCTGGTTGGACCTTGTTTTGCTCAAATATGCTCATATGATTAATGGCTTTACCGCGTTGGCGCTTACCAAATTGGATATTTTGGACATGTTTACAGAAATCAAAGTTGGAGTTGCATACAAATTAGATGGTGAAATTATACCTCATTTTCCAGCAAACCAAGAAGTCTTAAATAAAGTTGAAGTTCAGTATAAGACTCTCCCAGGATGGAACACAGACATATCGAATGCAAGGACTTTTAAGGAACTACCCATTAATGTACAAAACTATGTTCGATTTATTGAAGATGAACTTCAAATTCCAGTTAAATGGATTGGTGTAGGTAAATCCAGAGAATCTATGATTCAGCTCTTCTAAGGATTTCCAGTGATGCCAGAAACACTCCTGGAGAGGCGGGGAAAGGACTTTCTTAAACATTTCGTTTATGATCTGCAAATTCCAAGAATAAAGGCATGGAAGTGAGTTTTAAGCCCTGCAGCTGTTTCCAGTCTTTGAGATGGCTGGCTGGTGTAGAGGTACACTTTGGCATTTTCCACTGTCAGCTTCCTTAGCTGGCATAATTGCCAGATCATTTGTTGCTCCTACTGCTCATGGTGCCACGTTTTCTTTGAATGTTTAGTAATAATATAATCAATGTTGTTTGAAATCTAAAATAGAATTACTTTCAGTGCAGTTTTCTTCATTATTGTTATTGTGTGCTCATAGGTTTTACCTCTATTGAATGGTAAGGACAATTAATGCAGTTTTGCACAAATATTTTTACATTCTGATCATTCATTTCTGTCACTGTAACTTTGTTGCTCAAAAGAAAATGATAAGAGAGGAGTCCTGTAAATTTTTGTAATGCTATAAATTCTGTTTAAATTGTGAACTGTTTATTTTCTGCTGAGACCATTGCATATTTGAGCTTTGATGGTAGGAAGGGATTATATTCATGAGTCCTCTAATTTGTATAGAACACAAAACTTATTTCTCTTGTGTAAATTATTTAACATATTGAACATTTAGCTAAATGTTCAAAGAAAAAAAGTGTTCCCTAAAATAACAATTGTAATGTTAAAAAACTTAGTCATTAAAAGATCTGTTGTGATTAAAAAAAAAAAAAAAAAAATGAACTACAGACTGATAACTGCTAATACAAAAACATGTATTTACCCAAGAGGTTTGTAAAATTTTAAAAATTCAATTTATTAGATTTTATTAGTAACACAATTACACAGAATAAAGTTCAGGAATTCATCAATGGTGGTCACCAATATGTGCTTCTTTGTGGCTTTTTAAGCTGTTATTTCTCACGATTCAAATCGATTCACAGGACAGTTGAATTTCATACACAGCTTCATAAGATGAATACAACAGGTCTTCCATCCATAAAATTAATGAAAACATATCTTTCATGAAAGGCACATAAAGAATCTAAACTAACACATTTATTTAAAGAATTTTGATAACTTTGAATTTCTTTACATTACAAAAAGAAAATCCCCGAATGAAACAGATGTAAATGTAGTTTCTGGTTACACACACACACACGAATACATACACACTGCAACAAATAGACCTCAACAAAATGATCACACACAACTAAATTTAGAAACTACTTACCCACAAAGCTTATTGAAACACTACATAATGTTTTTAAGACGAGTAAAAAAAGAGAAGTGGGTATGGAATGCTGTTCACTTTGCTGAAAACAAGGTCATAGAGAGATACTGTGAATAATTAAAACAAAAATGGCTATCAAAAGTTTAATATCTAGCAAAAATGTAATACTTACTTAAGAATACATACAATTGCTGACTTAATTAAATACGATTACTCATTTTCCTAAGTGTAATTGCCCATTTCATTCTCAGAGATAATAGCACAGTTTAAAGAAATAATACAAACTCAAGCAAGTGGAGGAAATTTGAATAATCTCAGGGAAAAAGTAATTTTAATATAGTGTGATAATTAAATTTGAAACTAGTTACTTACATATGTGAATTTAAAGCTTGCATTTTATCAGCAGCAGAATCTCCAGAGGTCTTTCCTGTTACCTTTTGAACAAGGAGCTGTCATGTATGGTACGTACAAGGGATTTCCCAAAGGAAATACACAAATGAATGTCTCAAAATTCATTATGCTGACTTATTTTTACCCACAAAAATGCTCTTGCACCCACCTAAACTTAGTTATAAATAAAAATGTAGTTATTTGAAGTGTATAAAAATTAACTTGGCATCACCTTTAAGGCAATGCATGAATACATCCAAATATTAAAATTCAAAATGAAAACAAACCAACTGAATAAAAATTAAGTGTTTATAAGTCTATACGTATATCCTCGGACACCTGCAATTTTACAGTTTTTAAACCAAATCTAACGTAGACTCAGATTAGCATGCACCCTTAAAAGAAAAACTGAAATGCATACAATGTTTAACTGATCCAAAGGCAGGTATAGTCATCTTCAAGAACATTTCAAAGAAACACATAAATTTAATGAACAAATCATGTTATTAAAATAGTCTGTGCAATGTTTGTACAAATAACATTTATGATTACAAGTATACTACATATAATCAAGACAAGAGCTGCAATGTGTCCTAATATTAATCATCGTACTTAAAAATTTATAGGACAGGAACATAAATAAAGCTGTTTAGAACTGGCAAATATGACAATAGTCTGTCATTCAGTACAAAGTACTTAATATTTCTGTTATTTCCAAAGCCATCACGCTAAAATTATAAGTTGCCGCTTACTAAATACCTAAAAGTAACGTGGAAAACTAAAGTCATAAATACATGTATACATACATTTGCATATTTACACGTATGTAGAAGTCATCAGTACACTAGAGCCCAGTGTTAACACTGCCCTTAGTTTCACACTGCAGGACCACCTCTCACATTTAAGAAAGGTCCTTCCATTACTTTCAGTTTTAAAAAAACAAATAGAACAGCTTTGGTCAGGTCCCAGATGCACTTGCCATATACTACATTCTGTGTTGCTGCAAGACTCTAGTCTAGAGAGTCCACATGTAAGTACTCATTTGGTTTGAAAATGCATTTTACCATTTACTACCAAAACTCAGAAGAGACCACAATCTTTTAGATTGTTTTTTATGATGACATCTGTTACGGCATCAAAGACAAACTGCACGTTCTTGGTATCTGTGGCACATGTGAAGTGGGTGTATATTTCCTTTGTGTCCTTTCTCTTATTGAGGTCTTCAAACTGACACTGAATATATGCAGCTGCCTCTTCATATGTGTTTGAGCCTGAGAAGGGAAATGGAAAGAAACATAAGCAACATGGACCTTAAAATTCAGAAATAGGCTTCATATGTATAAAATATATAGATTCCATCATAATTGTGTTTGCCATTTGAGGATAAGATAAACTTTAAGTGAAAAATACTGAATGTTAATCACCCTTTAATGACTGCAAGTTACCCTTAAATTTTAAAAAAAAAGGCATGGTATTCCATGTTCCCCATGATCTTTGTTCCTGCCTCAATCTCCAAGTGTCAGAGCCTCTTTTTGCTTTTACCCTTACACTCTACATCCTAACATGGAAACAACTTACACGGATAACTGATGTAGCTTGCTATAACACTTCTAGCCTATAGTGGCTTATCAAGAAATGCTGACTGAGTACTGACTGGTATATTTTTATTCAAAGTGTTGTGTTAGTTGCTCAGTCTTGTCCGACTCCTTGCAATTCCATGGACTGTAGCCCGCCAGGCTCCTCTCTGTTCATGCAACTCTCCAGGCAAAAATACTGGAGTGGGTTGCCATTTCCTTCTCCAGGGGATTTTCCATCCCAGGGATCAAACCCAGGTCTCCCACATTGCAGGTGGATTCTTTACTGTCTGAGCCACAAAGGGAAGCCATTTTTATTCAACTTCCTATGTATATTCAATACATTAACTAGCATTTATCTCTCAGTTTTTTATTCAAAAACTGTACAGTGGTCTACAAAGTGGTATATGGACAAGAGGTTACAAAAAGTGAATGACAGAATGACTGCCACTTTCATCAGATGACTGAAGACTATCACCTCCACTGACTTTGTTCATAGTGATGCCTTTGTTCATGTGACTTCACATTCCAGGATGTCTGGCTCTAGGTGAGTGATCACACCATTGTGACTGTCTGGGTCATGAAAATCTTTTTTGTACAGTTCTTCTGTGTACTTCTGCCACCCCTTCTTAATATCTTCTGCTTCTGTTAGGTCCATACCACTTCTGTCCTTTACAGAAATGAGCACGCTGCACTACAGAAATGGCTGCGCGGCGCTGGAGTGGCAAGAGGCCATGAGGAGAGATCCCACGTCCAAGGTCAGAAAAGCCCCAGTAAGATGGCAGGCGCTGGAGCAGCTGTGAGGAGATACCCCACATCCAAGGGCAAAGTACAAGACCTAGCAAGATGGTAGGAGGAGCAAAGTTGCATTTAGAATTAAACCCCATTCCCATCAGAGATACTAAGAGGGCTTAAACAAACCTTGTGGACACCAGGACCCAGGGACCCCAGGACCCCACAGAGACTGAGACGGAACTGTGTTTGAGTGTCTCCTGTGGAGGTATGGGCCAGCAGTGGACTGCCACAGGGACAGGGGCTCTGGGTGCAGCAGATTTGGGTTGGCATAAGCCCGCCTGGAGGAGGTCACCAATAACTCCACCATAGAGGTGCCAGAACTTACATAGGACTGGGAGATAGACTCTTGGAGGGCACAAACAGAACCTTGTGCACCAGGACCCAGGAATAAGGAGCAGTGACCCCACAGAAGACTGATCCAGGCTTGCCTGTGAGTGTTCAGGCGTCTCCAATGGAGTCGTGGGCTGCTGCAGGGTTGGGGGCACTGAGTGCAGCAGTACCTGCATGGGACCTTTTGAAGGAGGTCCCCATTATCTTCAATACCTCCACCATAGTTTGGTCCCAGGTAAATAGCAGGGAGGGAACACAGCACCAGGCATCAAAGAAAACTGGATTAAAGATTTACTGAGCGTGGCCCCGCCCATCAGACAAAACCCAGTTTCCCCCTCAGTCAGTCTCTCCCATCATGAAGCTTCCATAAGCCTCTTATCCTTCTCCATCAGAGGACAGACAGACTGAAAACCACAATCACAGAAAATTAACCACTCTAATCACATGGACCAGAGCCTTGTCTTACTCAGTGAAACTATGAGCCATGCCCTGTAGGGCCATACAAGATGGACAGGTCATGGTGGAGAGGTCTGACAGAATGTGGTCCACTGGAGAAGGGAATGGCAAACCACTTCAGTATTCTTGCCTTGAGAACCCCATGAACAGCATGAAAAGACAAAAAGATAGGATACTGAAAGAGGAACTCCCCAGGTTGACAGGTGCCCAGTATGCTACTGGAGATCAGTGGAGAAATAACTCCAGAAAAAATGAAGACAATGGAGCCAAAGCAAAAACAACACCCAGTTGTAGTTTGGCTGGTGATGTAAGCAAGATTAATGCTGTAAAGAGCAATATTGCATAGGAATGTGGAATGTCAGGTCCATGAATCAAGGCAAATTGGAAGTGGTCAAACAGGAGATGGTAAGAGTGAATGTCAACATTTTAGGAATCAGTGAACTAAAATGAACTGGAATGGGTGAATTTAGCTCAGATGACGATTAAATCTACTACTGTGGGCAATAATCCCTTAGAAGAAATGGAGTAGCCATCATAGTTAACAAAAGAATCCAAAATGCAGTACCTGGATGCAATCTCAAAAACAACAGAATGATCTCTATTCGTTTCCAAGGCAAACCATTCAGTATCACAGTAATCCAATATGCCCCAACCAGTAAGGCTGAAGAAGCTGAACGGTTCTATGAAGACTTACAAGACCTTTTAGAACTAACACACCCAAAAATGTCCTTTTTATTACAGAGGACTGGAATGCAAAAGTAGGAAGTCAAGAAACACCTGGAGTAGCAGGCAAATTGGGCCTTGGAGTACGGAATAAAGCAGGGCAAAGGCTAATAGAGTTTTGCCAAGAGAACGCTCTGGTCATAGCAAACACCCTCTTCCAACAATACAAGAGAAGACTCTACCATGGACATCACCAGATGGTCAACACTGAAATCAGATTGATTATATTCTTTGCAGCCAAAGATGGAGAAGCTCTATACAGTCAGCAAAAACAAGGCCAGGAGCTAACTGTGGTTCAGATCATGAACTCCTTATTGCCAAATTCAGACTTAAATTGAAGAATGTAGGGAAAACCACTAGAACATTCAGGTATGACCTAAATCAAATCCCTTATGATTATACAGTGAAAATGAGAGATAGATTTAAGGGACTAGATCTGATAGAGTGCCTGATGAAGTATGCACAGAGATTCATGACATTGTACAGGAGTCAGTGGTCAAAACCACTCCCAAGAAAAAGAAATACAAAAAAGCAAAATGGCTGTCTGAGGAGGCCTTACAAATAGCTGTGAAAAGACATGAAAAGCAAAGGAGAAAAGGAAAGATATACCCATTTGAATGCAGAGTTCCAAAGAACAGTAAGGAGAGATAAGAAAGCCCTCCTCTGTGGTCAGTGCAAAGAAATAGAGGAAAACAACAGAATGGGAAAGACTAGAGATCTCTTCAAGAAAATTAGAGATACCAATGGACTATTTCATGCAAAGATGGGCTCAATAAAGGACATTTTGAATGTTAATCCCTAAGCAGATAAATGGTTTGCAAATATTTTCTCCCATTCCTTTGGCTGCAGTTTTATTTTGTTGATGATATCCTTTGCCATGCAGAAGCTTTGTAGTTTGATGTAGTGCCACTTGTCTATTTTTGCTTTTGGTGTCAAACCTAAAATTTACAGTCAAGACAGATGTCAGCTTACTGCCTATGTTTTCTTCTAGGAGTTCTATCAGTTCTTACACTCATATCTTTATTTGGGTTTATTTTTGTGTATGGTAGAGAGAGCAGTCCAGTTTCATTCCTAGCATGTGGCTGTCCAGTTTTCCTAACATTTATTAAAGAGACTGCTCTTTCCCTATTGTGTATTGTTGAGTCCTCTGTCATAAATTACTTGATCATGTATGCATGGTTTACTTCTGGGCTCTCTGTTCCTCAGTTCTGTTTTTAATGCCAACACCAAACTTGTTTTGATTACTCTAGCTGTTAGAAACAGCTAGAGCACAGTGAGCACAGTGCTTCCACCTTTGTTGTTCCTTTTAAAGACTGCTTTAGTTTTTGGAATCTTTTATGACTTAAAATTGTTAGGATTATTTATTCTTTCTGTGAAAACTGCAATTAGAATTTTGATATGGATTACGCTGAGTCTTTTAGACAAGTGTAGGTAGTATGGACTTTTCTAACAGTATTCTTCTAATCAGGCATGGAATATCAGATCACCTGACCTACCTCATGAGAAATCTGTGTGCAGGTCAGGAAGCAACAGTTAGAACTGGACATGGAACAGTAGACTGGTTCCAATAGGAAAAGGAGTATGTCAAGGCTGTATACTGTCACCCTGCCTATTTAACTTCTATGCAGAGTACATCATGAGAAACGCTGGACTGGAAGAAACACAAGCTGGAATCAAGACTGCCGGGAGAAATATTAATAACCTCAGATATGCAGATGACACCACCCTTATGGCAGAAAGTGAAGAAGAACTAAAGAGCCCCTTGATGAAAGTGAAAGAGGAAAGTTAAAAAAGTTGGCTTAAAGTTCAACATTCAAAAAAACAAAGATTATGGCATCTGGTCCCATCACTTCATGGCAAATAGATGGGAGAAACAGTGGCTAACTTTATTTTTGAGTCTCCAAAGTCACGGCAGATGGTGACTGCAGCCATGAAATTAAAAGATGCTTACTCCTTGGAAGGAAAGTTATGACCAACCTAGACTGCATGTTAAAAAAAAAGCAGAGACATTACTTTGTCAGCAAAGGTCCAGCTAGTCAAGGCTATGGATTTTCCAGTAGTTATGTATGGATGTGAGAGTTGGATTGTAAAGAAAGCTGAGCACCGAAGTATTGATGCCTTTGAACTGTGGTGTTGGAGAAGACTCTTGAGAGTCCCTTGGACGCAAGGAGAGCCAATCAGTCCATCCTAAAGGAGATCAGTCCTAAGTGTTCATTGGAAGGACTGATGTTCAAGCTGAAACTCAATACCTCGGCCACCTAATGTGAAGAGCTGACTCACTGGAAAAGACCCTGATGCTGGGAGAGACTGAAGGCAGGAGGAGAAGGGGATGACAGAGGATGAGATGGTTGGATGGCATCACTGATTCAATGGAGGTGAGTCTGAGCAGAGTCCGGGAGTTGGTGATGGACAGGGAGGCCTGGAGTGCTGTGGTACATGGGGTCGTGAAGAGTCAGACATGACTGAGCGACTGAACTGAATTTTCTTGTGATATATTTGCCTGGTTTAGGTAACAGGTAGAATACCAGACCACCTAACCTGCCTTTTGAGAAATCTGTATGCAGGTCAGGAAGCAACAGTTAGAATTGGACATGGAACAACAAGACTGGTTCCAAATAGGAAAAGGAGTACGTCAAGGCTGTATACTGTCACCCTGTTTATTTAACTTATATGCAGAGTACATCATGAGAAATGCTGGACTGGAAGAAACACAAGCTGGAATCAAGATTGCCGGGAGAAATATCAATCACCTCAGATATGCAGATGATACCACCCTTATGGCAGAAAGTGAAGAAGAACTAAAAAGCCTCTTGATGAAAGTGAAAGAAGAAAGTGAAAAAGTTGGTTTGAGGCTCAACATTCAGAAAACAAAGATCATGGCATCCAGTCCCATCACTTCATGGGAAATAGATGGAGAAACAGTGGAAACATGGAAACAGTGTCAGACTTTATTTCTTTGGGCTCCAAAATCACTGCAGATGGTGACTGCAGCCATGAAATTAAAAGATGCTTAGTCCTTAGAAAAAAAGTTATGAGCAACCTAGATAGTATATTCAAAAGCAGAGACATTACTTTGCTGACTAAGGTCCGTCTAGTCAAGGCTATGGTTTTTCCTGTGGTCATGTATGGATGTGAGAGTTGGGACTGTGAAGAAGGTTGAGCACCAAAGAATTGATGCTTTTGAATTGTGGTGTCGGAGTCCCTTGGACTGCAAGGAGATCCAATCAGTCCATTCTAAAGGAGATCAGCCTACAGATGCTGAATTATAATGCTGTACATGTGAAAATTATATAATTGTTTAAAACCACCAATGAAAATCTTGTTTTGCCACATTAAAAAAAAAAAAAAAAAAGGAGATCAGCCCTGGGATTTCTTTAGAAGGAATGATGCTAAAGCTGAAACTCCAGTACTCTGGCCACCTCATGTGAAGAGTTGACTCATTGGAAAAGACTCTGATGCTGGGAAGGATTGGGGGCAGGAGGAGAAGGGGACGACAGAGGATGAGATGGCTGGATGGCATCACTGACTCAATGAACGTGAGTCTGAGTGAACTCTGGGAGATGGTGATGGACAGGGAGGCCTGGTGTGCTGCAATTCATGGGATCGCAGAGTCGGACATGACTGAGCGACTGAACTGAATGGTGGCCTGGTAAAATGAGTGATGGAAGAGTTAGAGAAGAATTACTAGCAGTGCTTCTCAGCGTGTTTGGCAGAATTCAGCAGTAAGGCCATCTGGTTATGAACTTTTGTTTATTGGGAGGTTTTGATTACTGACTGAACTCTTTACTAATCAGTCTATTCAGATTTTCTATTTCTTAATGATTCAAACTTGGTTGATTGTTTTAGGAAATTTTCTCTAGGTTGTCAAAATAAATTTACATTTTATCTCAAGTTAATAGCAGACAGCCATATAGTCTACAAATTAAATTTTAGTTTATTAAATAATAAGGTTGGTACACTGAAATATAAAGGAATAAATAATGTCCTGCTGACTCACAGAAGCTAATGCAACCTCTAAATTAAAAATATGTTTTGAGAAAACAGCTTGCCCTGTGTGCATTCCTCAATCTGTTGTATATATTCCAGGTAACTAGTTACATTACTTAATCTCCAGAACTACAAGAGACATGAATGAACTAGTAAGTCCAGTATTAAACCTGTATTTAAGTTTTGGTAAAGAATTACTGAGGGAAGGAGTGGTGGAAGATGACATTAGTTTCTAACATAATAGAACGGTCTTGACTAAAGGTTTATTATAGAGGATATAGCCTGGCTCAAGACTGGAGAATGTGAGGCTGGTGATACAATTCAAAGGGAGATAAAGGTGATTTGAAAAAAAAAAAAATAGCGTGAGTTCAATTTGAGACTCAGGTGCTAAAAAACACAGATATGCTCAGCAAGCAGTTGGAAATGCAAGCCTGAGTCTCCACAGAGAAATTAGAGTTGACAACAGAATGTATCATGCTGAGAATAAATATGCCTATGAAAGAATAGAATGCTGGAAGATTATAAGACTGCAGACAGAATTTGGTGAAATGCCAACATACAGATAAAAAGAGGAGAAGACGGGAGCAGAGGGAGGTAGGAGATAAACCAAGTGAGGAGTTTGCAGGCTACATGTCTTCTTCTATAGCAAAGAGTATAGAACAGGAATTAAGAATTGAAGGTGCATCAGAGAATCTGAATGAGGTGAATCAAGAATTCTATAATACTCTTTGCTAAAAGAATCTTAGATCAGTGATTATTACTAACTTTAAAAAAATGTATACCTGGCCTGGCAAAAAACACAAAAAACAAAAGAGCTCACAAGTATGTTCTTGGTGGCTCTAAAGTCTCTGTAGGTATGTAATATTTGAGGAGTGATTTGGGTTCTCTGGGACTTTCCCTGGTGGCTAAGACAGTAAAGAATCTGCCTGTGATGCAGGAGACCTGGTTCAACCTCTGGGTCAGGAAGCCCCCTGGAGAAGGGAAGGGCTCTCCACTCCAGTATTCTTGCCTGGAGAATCCCATGGACAGAGAAGCCTGGTGGGCTATAGTCTATGGGATCGCAAAAGAGACACAGCTGAGTGACTAATATTTTTACTTTTTTACTTGGGTCCTCTGACATTAACACAAAAGGGCTACTTTACAATGTTGTTGTTGTTTAGTCCGTAAGTCGTGTCTGACTCTCCCAACCCCATGGACTATATTCTGCCAGCTCCTCTGTCCATGGGATTTCCCAGGCGAGAATACTATAGTGGGTTGCCACTTTCTTCTCCAGGTGATCTTTCCAACCCAGTGATCAAACCCATATCTCCTGGATTTGCAGGCAGATTCTTTACTGCTGAGCCAGCAGGGAAGCCTTTATTTCACTATAGAAAATGAATATGACCTTAAAGATAAAGTAAAGGCAAAACTGAATTGCCTTGATTCTAGATATCTTCAATCTTGTGAATCAGAACTATTAATAATTCTATCCCCCAAAAGCACTAAAAATAATTGAGTAAGGTGACATAGGATACTAAGACTTTCAAAAATTAAACTAAAAACAAGTTAACTCTATGAAATTAGTTTGAATTAAAGAATAACTCTGTGGGCTTTCCTTGTGGCTTAGCTGGTAAAGAATCCACCTACAATGTGGGAATCCTGGGGTTCGATCCCTGGGTTGGGAAGATTCCCTGGAGAAGGGAAAGGCTACCCTGCCTCTTGAGAAATATGTATGTAGGTCAGGAAGCAACAGTTAGAACTGGACATGGAACAGACTGGTTCCAAATAGGAAAAGGAGTACGTCAAGGCTGTATACTGTCACCCTGCTTACTTAACTTATATGCAGAGTACATCATGAGACACACTGGGCTGGAAGAAGCACAAGCTGGAATCAAGACTGCCGGGAGAAATATCAATAACCTCATATATGCAAATGACACCACCTTTATGGCAGAAAGTGAAGAACTAAGGAGCCTCTTGATGAAAGCACAAGAGGAGAGAGAAAAAGTTGGCTTAAAGCTCTACATTCAGAAAACTAAGATCATTGCATTCGGTCCCATCACTTCATGGCAAACAGATGGGGAAACAGTGGCTGACTTCATTTTTTTTTTTTGGCTCCAAATCACTGCAGACGGTGACTGCAGCCATGAAATTAAAAGACGCTTACTCCTTGGAAGAAAAGTTATGACCAACCTAGACAGATATTAAAAAGCAGAGACATTACTTTGCCAACAAAGGTCCATCTAGTCAAGGCTGTGGTTTTTCCACTGGTTGTGTATGGATGTGAAAGTTGGACTCTAAAGAAAGCTGAGAGCCAAAGAATTGATGCTTTTGAACTGTCGTGATGGAGAAGATTCTTGAGAGTCCCCTGGACTGCAAGAAGATCCAACTGGTCCATCCTACAGGAAATCACTCCTGAATATGCACTGGAAGGACTGATGTTGAAGCTGAAGCTCCCATACTTGGCCACCTGATGCAAAGAATTGACTCATTGGAAAAGACTCTAATGGTGGTTGGATGTCTTCACTGACTCAGTGGACATGAGTTTGAGTAAAATTCAGGAGTTGGTGATGGACAGGGAGGCTTGGCATGCTTCAGTCCATGGGCGCAAATAGTTGGATGCAATTGAGCGACTGAACTGAACTGATAACTCTGTGATTCACAAAGAGGGCTGTAGTGAAGAGCAGTAGGGTCACACTGATTGAAGAACCCTCTGCTTTGCCTCCAGTGAGAATATAATTAAATGTACTCTGACTGCTAATGTTCTGGATGCAGCAGGTGCAGCGGACTTGGATCTGGTTTGGGACTCTCTTGCTTCATCCCTCCCAGTGCTCTCACCTGTGTTAGTGGGATATAAAGCAGCCATAGCACACGGTTGTTTTAACACTGCCCGTGGGAAGGCAGTAAATATTTGTATAATTTACTCAATACAAAACTAAAATTTTGTTTATAAGAAAAAAATTCTTAATTAGGATGGAGCGAGGGTTGTTATTTTTCTGTCAGGTTCGACTCTTTGTGGAGGGGACCTGGGGGGCTAGGGGTGGAATATCTGTGTTCCTTGTGCCCACTTCTAGCAGTATCCAGGGAAGTGTTCCAAAGAATTAAAGCAGTGTTTTTGCCTAACTTTTGATTTCACAGATGGAGTACTGAGACAGGGAAATTAACCGGCTCATTCAAGATCAAAGAGCAAATTATGGGAAAGCCAGGACTGCAACTCAGCTTTCCTTTTCTCAAAGCAGACCGTTTTCCACAGCAGTAAAACTGAAGTAGCTTTAAGGTCTCATTACCAAAGCCTGGGTTTCCTGTGAAGCCTTCCCCCATCCCCCTGAGCACTTAGCTACCTCAGACTCCTTTCTCATCTTTCCCCTCTTACAATTACTGTTCATTTTCCTCTGTAGTCACATGCTGCACTGTTGCTGTATTAGCTGTTTCCTTAGGAGTACCTCTGTCTTAGAGATTATTCAGTGAACAGAGACACATTTATTGTGCATCACACAATACCTAAGATCTGTTAACTGCATGAACAAATCCGTATCGTATGTTTACAAAGACTTGGGGTCACCATAGAAAATTATCTAACAGCTTTTCCATAAAATGAATGTTATTTTTAATCCTCCACACCTCAAGGAGCTAGCCCAAGCAAGCTGGGCTTGAATGCAGTTTGCTAAATAATTTTGTTTTAGAGGTTAAGAACTACCAAGCCAAGAGATTCAAATCAGTAACTGAAATCTTGACTTAGGGGAACTTTCATTTAGAAATCTACGAGTTGACAGAGAAAGTAAAATACCTGCATATTCTGGATAGCATATAGTGAGAGGGCTCTTCTTGATTTTTTCTTCAAAGAGATCCTTCTTGTTCAGAAACAGTATAATAGATGTATCTGTAAACCATTTGTTGTTACATATGCTGTCGAATAACTTCATGCTTTCATGCATTCGGTTCTGTAATAGAAAACAGCCAGTGTGTCATAAGGGCAAAGATTCTGAGAAATATTACTTTTAAAAAATAATGAGTATCTGGGAAAAAAAGTGTGGCAGTACAAGAGAGCTTAGTCAGCCGAAAAATAGATAACCTATCACATAAATACACTTCTGCCATTTAAGAACAAGCACACGTGATGATTTTAGGCGAGATGAATATCTGCATCACTCATCACCCTTTTGCATCCATCCAGCACTTGCTGAGTGCCCGCAGTGTGTCCCTGTACTGCAGGAGCTTGTGATCTAGAAATGGCAAGTGCAGACATCTCAGAGGAGACCTCATCTTTACAGAGTGAACTGAAGTTTCCATTAAAAGGTAAGTAGAGGTTTTAAAAGATTAATAAATTGAAAAAGCTGAATACAATTAGACCTATACCCTATATAATAGTGTATGAAGGAAGGAAACCTCCAATTCCTGTTTCCTGCCCTTCTGGTATTTGTGGTTTCAAAAAGGGCACTGATATATTATAGAGCACCAGAAGGACAGAAATGAATGTGGTATGTTACACCTACTGAACGGTAACTGTATATACCTTATCTTAAAAAAAAAAAAAAACAAACCTGACATCTGTAGCTCTTCTATTTAAAAATATTTCCCCCAGATTAATGGTACACTGAAACACGTGACAATTACGACAGCAGAAAGTATAATAGCTCAGGAGTAAGAAATATAAGCCTTGGACTATAATGGAGCTAACTTTATTTTTATTCAGTATGTAGATACCAGATCTCAGAAATACCTAGTTAAGCATCTAGGGTTGAACTCTTTGTCTTCTTTTATGAGGATCCATCATAAAATGTATGCTTCTTTGCATACTAAGAGGGAAATGTACTAAATAGAAAAGTCAGAGAAAAGTGCCTGAACTTTCACATTATTCAGACATTAGCAAGAATTTCTCAAGACGTTTTCTTAGAAAAATTCTTGGCAACAACTCCAACTCTTCCTATTCCCTGTTCAATCTTTAAAAGAGGTTCTACTTGCCATTTCTTCATCTTCAGCTAGAACCAGGTCATAGTCACTCAGCGCCACACAGAAGATGATGGCGGTCACTCCTTCGAAGCAATGAATCCATTTCTTCCGCTCAGATCTCTGTCCTCCCACATCAAACATTCTATAAGAGGAGAAATGAGTTTGACATCACCCTGAATGCTCAGACACACCAAGGAGTTCTATAAAAAAATCAACAAAAAGCTCCAAATCACATGGAGAATGTGGGATGGAAGGTAAGGAGAAAAGGACTTTAAGGGAGAAAAGATCTGCTAGAAGGGAAGGTCTCTCACAATAAAACACAAAAACCCCAAATACCTTAAAAAAATCCCTAAATTCCTTAACATATGAGACCACATTAGAACAAGAACATTAAAACACACAAATAAAGGGGTTGAACTATGTATAAACAGAGAAGTCACAGGAAACATCTAGAGAATGCAGAGATAATAGAATATATTCAATTTACCAGAGTTACAGAACATTAGAGGCAGAGAACATGGTCCCCTTGTCCAACTACAAAATGTTTTCTCTCTGAAGCAATACAGCAGGACTTAAATGTAAAGGAGAAACCATTAGAGGTAAGAAAGGAGTCATATTTAAATAGGGGCAAACAGGCTGCCTAAATCAAAAAATAAAATCAAGGTACAGAAAAAAAGAGAGATGAGATAAATGGGTGGCCTACTGAATAGTGTGAATACTAGGAGAGAAAAACTACATTTTTAAATGATGTGCAATAGGAGACCATTCTATTCTAAGTTGCTATACAAGGTAGTAATACAAACAATATAAAGATAATGATGTTTTCTGCTTTCTCCTCTAAGAGTATAAGTTAAGCAAAAGTTGAAATTCACATTGATTGTTATGCAATCTAGAAATAGCCTCTTACATAATGGAAACACTATGCAAACTGGTACATTTTAAAAGACTCCATTTATCTAGATACTGCACTAATTAAAATAGTCCCTATTTAATTCTCAGGCAAAACGAATTTTCCCAGTAGACAAGCATTGGCCTATAAACCAAATCCAAGTGCATCAGATTTGTACTCAGTATAAAAGTAACAATAGTAGTTTTATCATCATTTAAGTGGTATTCTATTAGTCTACCTAGTAAATTGTTCATTAAGTTTAAGTATGCTATATAACAAAATGATTCTAAAACACACTGAATTAAAATGGGTAAGATGCAAAAAGGACAGCTGGTAATGAAGATCAAACAAAAATAAAAGAAATTAAAATGATTACCCATTCTGTTAAACTGCCAAGGAACACAATTTGAAGACTACATTACCAAAAAAATAATATATTTTAGCTAACTTCTCTGATCATATGTCATATACCACTCCTTGTAAAATAACAACAGAACCCTCTCTCTCCCACATGTTCCCTCTGTTGATGGTTGGTTTACGTATCAATTTGGCTAGGCTAGCATATGCAGTTACTTAATCAAGCACTAATTTGGGTGCTGCTGTGAAGGTATTTTATTGTTATGGTTAGTATCTATAATCAGTTGATTTTCACTAAAGGAGTTTATCCTTGATAATGTGGGCAGACCTCATATATTGAGTTTAAAGGCCTTAAGGGCAAAAGCTGAACTTTCTTAGAAGAAAAAAATTCTGCTTCAATACTGCAAAATGAGTATCTACCTAAGCCTGCTGTCCTGCACTGCAATCCAACACCCACCTTCAGGTAAGCCAGGTTCTTGATAGCAAGGAGAGATAAGAAAGCCTTCCTCACCCATCAGTGCAAAGAAACAGAGGAAAACAACAGATGGGAAAGACTAGAGATCTCTTCCAGAAAACTAGACATACCAAAGGAACATTTCATGCAAAGATGGGCTCAATAACGGACAGAAATGGTAGGGACCTAACAGAAGCAGAAGATATTAAGAAGTGGCAAGAACACAGAGAAGAACTGTACAAAAAGATCTTCATGACCCAGATAATCACGATGGTCTGATCACTCACCTAGAGCCAGACATCCTGGAATGTGAAGTCAAGTGAGCCTTAGGAAGCATCACTACGAAAAAAGCTAGTGGAGGTGATGGAATTCCAGCTGAGCTATTTCTATCCTGAAAGATGATGCTGTGAAATTTCTGCACTCAATATGCCAGCAAATATGGAAAACTCAGCAGCGGCCACAGGACTGGAAAAGGTCAGTTTTCAATCCAATCCCAAAGAAAGGCAATGCCAAAGAATGCTCAAACTACCGCACAATTGCACTCATCTCACACGCTAGTAAAGTAACGCTTAAAATTCTCCAAGCCAGGCTTCAGCAATACATGAACTGTGAACTTCTTGATGTTGAAGTTAGTTTTAAAAAGGCAGAGGAACCAGAGATCAAATTGCCAACATCCACTGGATCATCGAAAAAGCAAGAGAGTTCCAGAAAAACATCTATTTCAGCTTTACTGACTATGCCAAAGCCTTTGACTTTGTGAGTCATAATAAACTGTGGAAAATTCTGAAAGAGATGGGCATATCAGACCACCTGACCTGCCTCTTGAGAAACCTGTATGCAGGTCAGGAAGCAATAGTTAGAACTGGACATGGAACAACAGACTGGTTCCAAATAGGAAAAGGAGTACGTCAAGGCTGTATATTGTCACCCTGCTTATTGAACTTCTATGCAGAGTACATCATGAGAAACACTGGGCTGGAAGAAGCACAAGCTGGAATCAAGATTGCCAGGAGAAATATCAATAACCTCAGATATGTAGATGACACCACCCTTATGACAGAAAGTGAAGAAGAACTAAAGAGCCTCTTGATAAAAGTGAAAGAGGAGAGTGAAAAAGTTGGCTTAAAGCTTAACATTCAGAAAACTAAGATCATGGCATCCAGTCCCATCACTTCATGGCAGATAGATGGGGAAACAGTGGCTGACTTTATTTTTATGAGCTCCATAATCACTGCAGATGGTGATTGCAGCAATGAAATTAAAAGATGCTTACTCCTTGTAAGGAAAGTTATGACTAACCTAGACAACATAAGCAGAGACATTACTTTGCCAACAAAGGTCCGTCTAGTCAAGGCTACGCTTTTTCCAGTGGTCATGTATGGATGTGAGAGTTGGACTGTGAAGAAAGCTGAGTGTGGAAGAATTGATGCTTTTGAACTGTGGTGTTAGAGAAGACTCTTGAGAGTCTCTTGGACTGCAAGGAGATCCAAACAGTCCTTCCTAAAGGAGACCAGTCCTGGGTGTTCATTGGAAAGACTGATGTTGAAGCTGAAGCTCCAATACTTTGGCCACCTGATAGGAAGAGCTGACTCATTTGAAAAGGCCCTGATGCTGGGAAAGATTGAGGGCGGAAGGAGAAGCGGATGACAGAGGATGAGATGGTTGGATGGCATCATCGACTCAATGGACATGGGTCTGGGTGGACTCTGGGAATTGGTGATGGACAGGGAGGCCTGGCATGCTGCAGTTCATGGGCTTGCAAAGAGTCGACACAACTGAGCTGAATGAAACTGAACAGGTTATTTCCTCGAGAATCCTAAGTGACACGTTTAGTACCCAGATTTGGGTAATACAGTAAATCAAATACTCCTGTGGAGGTGGCTTTAGATATGGGTAGTAGAGAAAGGTTGTAAGAATTTTGAATAATTTGATAGAAAAAGTCCAAAATATCTTGAAATACGGTTGGTTAGAAATACAGATAATAAAAGTGATTTTGATGAGAATTAGATCTTTCTTTTTAGCTTTCAGGAAGAGCATAATCCTGCTAACAAACTAATTTCTCACTTCAAGTACTATCAGAGAATAAATTTCTGTTGTTTTATGCCACAAATTTGTGGTAATTTGTTACAGAAGCTTTAGGGAGCTAGCTAATATATGCCATCTTGCTTTTCTCATCATAGCAGTTATACCACCCTCTGAATACTAAATATGTATTTATTTCCTCTTGTCCCCCAACCCTATAATGATGTAAAGACAAAGACTTTGTTTTGGCCTCCGCTGGACAAACAAATGTACTGCGTAAGTATTTATTGAATGAAATAATCAACTGTGTCTACAGAGTATTTTAAAACACTTTTAAGCAGTAATAGACTAGTTTTTACCAATGCTGTTTTTCACAGAACTAGAGCTAAAAAACTTTAAAATTTATATGGAAACACAAAAGATCCCAAATAGCCAAAGTAATATTGAGAAAGAAAAATGAGGCTGGAGGAGTCAGACTCCCTGACCTCAGACTATACTACAAAGCTTCAGTAATCAAAATGCCATGATAGCATGATTCTGGGACAAGAACAGAAATACAGATCAAGGGACTAGGTCAGAAAGCCCAGCAATCAACTCATACACCTACAGTCAGTTAATCTAAGTTAAGGGAGGCAAGAAAATACAATGGACAAAGTGGTGCTGGGAAAACTGGACAGCTACATGTAAAAAGAGTGAAATTAGAGCATTCTCTAATATCATATACAAAATTTATCTCAAAATGGATCAATAATAGACTAATTTTAACATGTTAAAGATACAGCCCTTCCAGTTATGCTCTGGGAATGTTAAATATAAAAGAGCTTTAAGTTGATAAGTAGTATGAATACAGAGACAATTTCTCCAATTTAATTTATGAATGAATGAGGGTCATTCATTATTGATTATAAGTGAACCTATGGACTACAGCCTGTCAAGCTTCTCTGTCCATGGGATTCTCCAGGCAAGGATACTGAAGTGGGTAGACGTTCTGTTCCCCAGAGGATCTTCCCAACCCAGGGATCAAACCTGGATCCCCTGCATTGCAGGTGGATTCTTTACCATCCGAGCCACCAGTGAAGCCTAGCATAAACAAAGAATCTTTAAGCCAGTGCTTCTCAAACATTATGTGTGATGTTGATACTGCTGATTTGCAGACTGGACTTTGAGAATCACTGGCCTAACTCAAACAAAAATGACTAAGAACTAATACAACAAAAGATCAGACTGTACACAGAGCATTATTCATTGTTTCATACATATATTAAAATTATCTTCAAATCTGAATTTCTATTTAACACAAAACAAAAAATGATTATAATATGTTCTCCTTCATATGAAGAGACTGTTGACTAGTATTAAACAGGGAGTGAAATTGAGCTTTCTTAAAGATTTATTTCTTTAGGGAAGCAGGGGGAGGGAGGGAAGATGGAAGGGAAAGTATTGAAGATCCTGAACTGTGCTGACTTACTCTCAAGACTGTTACCTGATATCACTGTAACCAAGACTGGGGCAATGCCAAGTGACTATACATGAATACTACCCCATAAATGACTTTCCACCCCAAACCAACTGCACATTTACAAGATTATAGAAAAGGAACAGAAACATATTACAATGATAAAGTGTCCCTTCTATTAGAAAATTCTATTTTCAACAAAAATTAAACAAAATACCAACAAAACTGTTGATTCTTTAAAGCAAAATAATCCTCACAGACACTGTCCATAAATGTGTGGTCACAGAGGTGATAGTATATATTCCTAAGTTATAATGCTTTGTTGCCTCATTTTAAATTTGTTAATTCCCATACCACAAAACAAGTGAAACTAAAATTTTGTATCAGCAGTTAAAAAATTGGACAATGAATTTATACCACACAACCCACAAAATAGTAAAACACACTCAGGAGTTTCCAGTAGAATTGTTCTAAGCGTATTTTTGTCTTCATTTTTCTGAGACTTTTAAATATATAAAAAGCATACTTGGAACCATATGTTAGCAATGATAGTAATTTAACAATTCAAATCCAAAATAAGACAAAGTTTATTTGAAGTTCCTGACAGACCTATGTTTAAGTCAGCAAGTGAAAACAGTAACTAAAAACATCCTGTGAAACTTTACGTCACCCAAGAAGACTAAACAGAGCAAGGTTCCTGGAAGGATCATGATAACAGACAACCTACCTGATGTTGAAATGACAACTTCGGGAAATCTAGGCTGGACGTGATGAGTATGGTCTGGAAGTAAATATTTATAGTGCATCTACCCAAGAACGGGACTGAATTTAACACAGATTGCCTGAAGCACCAAATAATTGACGTAATATTTACTTTTGCCATTTCCCATCATTTACACAGCTGTCACCTCTATGTTTTCTTTCACAGATAATAACCCATTTTATGTATAAACCTCTGACACTGGGCAAGATTGGAACAATCTATTAAGAATCTTAAACACGTTTGCCTTTACCTAGCAAGGTCAAGTCCAGAATCCTTATTTAGTAACCTTAACCCCAGGTACTTTTTCCTCAGATTTCACGGTTAGAATCAAGTGAATGATCTGAACATAATTTAAGATTGCTACCAAATATGGTCGTAAAGCAAAGTTAAAAAGAAATTTTTAAACCTTCAGAATTTAAGGTGTACTAGGATTTTTTAAAAATGCAATAAACCTTACAAGTCAAACACTGAACTTCCTTATACTTAAAATCATTTCATAATTTTAAAATAAATCCAGTAGTAGTAATCAAGTAAGACAAATCAGACGATTTAAAATAATGCTATTTTAATATTCCTGAGTTTGGTTATGTAATATTCTACAAATAGTAAGCAAACTAAAAGAAGGCAAATGATTTCAGTAAATAAAAGATAATACCAGCAGTGATAGGAGAAAAAAATTACAAGCAAATATAAAACAGTATCATATTATAGTACCAAAAGTTACATGCTCAGATAAACTAATTATGATCTGTATCTCTGTTTAAGAAAGCAAGGTAGTGTTTGCTTCTGAAAGACAAGCTGCCATGGAAAACTGAAATTAAATTTTAATTTCCTGGAAAACTCAATTACATGAATCATTGAATGTGGGATAATGTAGAGATGAATGCTAGTAACAAATGTATTATATTTAAAATACTTATGGAGAGACTCAGAGGTATAGTTGCATATTTAGCTGTGCTCCACACAGTGTGTAATACTGAGGTCCTTTGAAGTGAGCTGACGAATATTTGTTTTTAATCTCTGACTAGAAACCTCTTTTAAGATAGCTTCAGAAATTCTGATTTGTTATCATACTGTTTCAGAGCACTGGAATTAACTGGAGCAAAATTCGGCAGTTTTTCTCACATTTTGTTTTTCTTTTTCAATAAGTTAACAATTTTCAATGTTTAACTGAACTTCCCTGAACTTGGTTCATTATAAAATGAGCAAACAAGACAAAATGAACTTCAGGATCCCTTTCATTCCACAGGCTACTATTCAATGTTTCTCTGTTCAGACCTCAATAAGTTATAGTACACTGTAAGTTAAACGAACATTTTTCATCATCAAATAGTAGAAATGTAAGTGTGCATAAAAATCTTTGTGAAAAATTTTAAAAAAGTAGCTTTTGAAAACATTTCCATAAATCAGCATATATTCTACCAGTAAAATCTAAAAATAGATGGCAACATTTTCCAAAATATACAGTATTAGAGCAGTAGTTTATATTTAAAAATAAAAACCAAAATCTATTTTTATTTAAGCCACTGTGAAAAATACAGGCAAAAGAAATCTGCATGGTTACTTTTTCTTAAATAAAAATATCCCCCTCTTTGGACCTGAAAAACATTTTTGTAATTTCCAACTCTAAAAAATTTTAAACTTTTTTATACTGTTTTCCCTTAAACATTGTATTTTATATATCTGAATTCATATATTATATGCTTTGAAGCTACTCACTTAAAATGAAGGTCTTTGAAAGTAAAATGGGTCTCAACAATTCCTGTGGTTTTCACTCGAGTTCTGAGAACATCTTGTTGAGTTGGAATATAATTTGGTTGTGCAATTCTGTCCAAATCATTCAAATAGCTGAAAAATAAACAATATGCTAATAGTTAACATTATCAATAAAGATCATCTAAATCAAAGAGCAAAACATTCTGATGCATAAAGTACTACAGATCACTGTAAGTTTTTACATTTCTGTGTAATGATGTAATTTGACCAATTTAAATCTGTATCTTACACAACTCTCTCTGAAATGAAATGTTTATACTTCTCCAGCCACAAAACTCCATAAGCACCCGAACTCACTGCAAGCCATGAATTTGTCTCTAAAAACTCTTTATTCATTTTTAGATGTACCACTGTGTTTATTTTCTAGACATTTCTTTTTGTTGAGGAGTTATTGTAGAAAGCCTTCCTTTTGAGAAAGTAGTGAGGAAACACCTGGCCAAAGGCTGAATTCAGTGTTGTTCTTTTTCAACTAGCCTTAAGTTATACACAGAAAAACACTACACATGCTCCTGTACTCTACATTTTACTGGCTCTATGAATCAACATTCAATTTTATTTCTGGTTTCAGCCACTCATTCAACTCCCTCTGCCAATAATGCAAAATATGTTGTGCTATAAAAATGTAGTGGTATCATACTATGCAATTCTTTTGTGTCCAATTATGCAGTAGAATCAATAACGTTACATACAGTACAGGTATAGAGAGATTAAGGTGAACCTGAATGGTTAAGAAGAGGGCTTATTGCAGAGTGAGGTGAGGACTGTAACAGAAATCTGAAAGGTACATGGATAAAAGGGAAAGTTATTCACATCAGAAAAAGCACAGTAAGGAGGTAGGAACAGTCACATCTTGTATCTTAGAAGAGAAGTCCACTAGTAGGCTATGCATGGAATTAATCCTAAGGTCACCTGTATGTGAGGAGCATGACTGCAGTGTTTTCTAATATTAGAGTGGAACAGTTCAAGATAATTTAGCAAATACCTCAGGGTTCATTACAGAAGCACCAACTTTTGCAACTTTAATTCATGTTGCCCTCTCAAAGTGTTCTTTAGCCATTTAGAATGGGGTCTTATCCACAAAAGGAGCTCAATAAATATACGATTTGTGGAGATGGAATTGGAAAGCCATCTGCTGAATTAGTAATCAAAATGTTATAGACAAGTATATGTATGTGATGTTGATACTAGAATACACAGAGATGATAGTTTATCTGTATTTTAAAATAATGTATCACTGCATTGTTGATAATCTCCTACTATTTTATGTTTTTAGTCCCACATATATTAAAGCTCACTTTACCGTAATAAAATCTGACTTAAAACAGGCCATGACAAGACTTTACTAACTGTCCCTTTGAAATAATGAGCTGTTCTTATTTAAACTATGTTCTGATTACTCATAAACATTTATTTGCTTAGCACTGCTATAGTTCTATTAGCCTCTAAAAATAATGCACATTTATATTTCAACAAGACAAAAAGAAAAATGGGCACTGTGAAAAACTCCAGTTGTTTGAAAAGATCACAAATTTTTGATAGATTGATGATTAGGTGGTCTTACTGGGCAACTTGGCAGCACCCTCTATCTCCAGTCAAGAATTCAGAAATCAAGATGCCTTATAACTACCAAGGAGAATAATGAATTTCATGACTTCCTTCATTCTTGAAAAATGGCTCCATTTTGGCCATCTTAAGATCAGAACTATTAGTAATGAAATAATGGAGAGCCAAAGTGACTCCAAGCACTGTGCACGGGACAGGGGGTCTGGGCAAATACACTTGGTGGGAAGTGGACATCCATCCAGGAAGATAGGGGGCAGTGAACTTTAATCTACTGTCCCTGAGGAGCACCCTTAATTATTCAAATAGCTCCTCTTGCTGGGCTCAGCTCAGAGCAAGTTACTCACCATAAGTAATTTCCGCTTTGATCTTTCTGCAGGTTCTGGTGGTGCCAAAGCAAGCACTGTGGACCAAGAGTTGTGTTTTGCACTAAGAAAATTTTTTTCTAACTTTTTCCTCTAGCTTCTGAAAGTTTGGTTTATTAATATAAGGGCATCTTGTGTGATGACCATGTATCAGGTAATGTAGACAGAATACTGGGCAAAAACAGACCTTACCAGATATACAGTTTAGTGGCAGATATTTAAAAAGAAAATCAAATAGTCCTCAATGTTAAGTATAAATAATATTACCTCAAAATACGTGTAAATCTGTGAGTGCTAGGGAAAAATAATACCGCAGATCATGAGTACACAGCACGGAGACAAAGGCCTACCCATTGAGTCAAAGAATATTTCCTTGTAAAAAGTCAGGACACCAGATGGAGAGATGAACTACATGTCGATGTTATACCCATGTAATAATACATATGGCTTATACACTTGTAAAACACTAAAAATACATGTTAAAAAATATAGAGCTATAAAAATTATGACAGATTACACAATATCTTGTATTACTTCTTCACTCACACTAAATCATTACTGTAACGCCGAGTACACTGACGTGCAGCACATGATGATACTATAATTAGGTTCTCAGCAGCAACACCCATTTGCTTTTCACTGTGGCAAAGTGAAAAGCAAAATTAGACCTTCTAATACTTGGCATCTTCTATTTAATCCTCACTTGTATCCCTGAGAGCCAAGACCTCTGTCAAGAAAACTAACTTTGGAAAATAAAATAAGCGTAAGGCACTTATCTCTACTCAGAGTATCATCTTTGACATTGCTGAGTATGTGTGCCAAATAATGGAAATAAATTCTTGATATTTTTACCCCTATGCAGATCACCAAACAGAAAACTCCTTGACTAGGTTTTATCAAAACTTACTTTATAGACTTTCTGAGGCCACCACCTAGAAAATTGGGGCAAATTTTTCCTTCTAAAAACTGCAGTTCGATATCTATTAATATAAACAATGTATAATGCAACACAGCACATATACTTGACAACTGTCATTTACAGCTCCTTTATTCTCATCAATAAGAATATCCTGATGCTATCACTGTACACTCCTTCAAACAGGCTGCCTGTGACTCAAAGTGCCTGTCACTGGACAAGTGACTTCTCAGGCATGTTAGTAAATGAAGAGCACTCACGTTAGTTACCCCCCTTTGGCTGGTCCCAGGCCAACTAGAGGTCCACCCAAATTCAGAGTAAACTTTGGGAAATCCCAATACTTTCTTGGAAGTATACTGGAAATAGTTCCATGCTGCATGATTAGAGTTACATAAGCATGAGTCCCCTGAGACAACTTTTGAACACAAAAGAAATATGAGCCTTGCTACCTGCAAACACACACAGAGAGAGACAGAAAAAGTGTTCAAATACTGTCATCTTGAATACCTTGAGTTGTACAAGAATGTGTCAGCCAATTCTGCATTAAAACTGACTTGGAGGTATATTTGACTTGCAAGTAACTATTCATGATGATGAAGTTATGATTACTTACTATGCTGCAGAATCATTAAGCTGGTACTCTCGGGATCTGTTGAAGCAGGCTTGTACACCACTGTCTTTCCACAGTCTCTTTATAACTCCAGCAAGTTCTGCAGTCATAAAACCTTCCTCTGCAGCACCAGCAAGCACAAAGAGTTGGCGAGCATCATCCTGAACATTCAAAGGCCATTTTTATTTAAAAAGTAAAAAGACACTACAGATAAAATACATTGTTGATTACAAAAGGTACAATCATGATTTTCCTTTATGCTGTCTATTGGTGTCATAACTTAGATTTCCCTAAAATACCACTTTAAAAATTGGTTTAATCAAAAAGCACAATCTTAAGTCATTGTCCATGTTTTGTGATATTAGTAACAGCTATCAAGGCACCAGAAAGGTGAAACAATGACGAGACAGCTCATGAGGGAATATATTAACCAACTACCCACTGACAGTCAGCCGTGCATGGAAGATGGTCACTTGTGACCAAACAGAAGATTGTATTCTTTGCCTCCCATCACCAAAATGTTTTCTAATCTAAAAACACATTGACACCATTAGAAGTTATTTTCAGAATTGAATTGTCAGCTCTGTAATATACTTTGTAGAGGCACACTAAACTCAGATAAGGAAGAAGTAATGTGGAATAAAGCAAGAATAGTTCCACAGAATAGTCTGAGATTTCAGAATACCTTAAAGCGTGTATACGTTAACATCAGTGGGTCCAGAAGTGGTGATAGGTGTTTGCTAATCCAAGCATAGGAAACAAACACAGCTCTGAAGTAGAAATAACTCATGATGCATATAGAAGATAGCATGCAAAAGTTTTTAAAAGGAGGAATACTGCACATAAAATTAAATTCAGCTTAAGTGTTGAGCCTACAATGCATATGTGCTAAGTCACTTCAGTCGTGTCCAACTCTGCGACCCCATGGGCCATACGTAGCCCACGAGGCTCCTCTGTCCATGAGATTCTCCAGGTAAGAATACTGGAGTGGGTGGCCATGCCCTCTTCCGGGGATCTTCCCAACCCAGGGATCAAGCCCCCATCTCTTATCTGTTCTACACTGACAGGTGGGTGCTCTACCTCTAGTGCCACCTGGGAAGCCCAGACTCTACAACAGTGACAGTTATTCTGATCCATAGGTAATAAAACCCACTAAGTCACTATTGTCCAAGCGATTTAAGCCACTGATGGAATTCTAAATTTTCTAACAGCACATTTTAAAAAGTGTAAAAAAAAAAAAAAGTAAAATTCATTTCCACAATATTTTATATCTCCTGTATATAAAATATATTTCGACATTTAACCAATATAAACTTAGATATTTACTCTTTGAAACTTGGTATTTCTTTTATACAGACAGCACATCCCAATTCTGATGGGGCACACTTCACAAGCTCAATAGCCACATACAGCGCTCTACAACACAACTCTAGTCTTCAGGTAATAACATGCTTACTACAAAATAAGGGAGATGTGAGGATACTATTGTCACAAAGATTCTTGGGCTGGGATTTGCAGCTGATGTTAATGGGTAGACTGTTCCTAACTTTTCTCTAGGGGCATCTTTCCAGCCTGGTGTAGTAGCTCTTTACGAAGTGATGGCACATCTCAGGATACAGTGTACAGAAGGGAAGCATTTGGTGACACAGGCTAGCAGCGGGTACCAGCTGATAATATAAATTCATTCTACTGCCAATTTGAGAAACATTTTCTTTTCAGATGGAACCCATCATGAGAAATAATTAAGTCACTCAGCATGGGAACATATTATTCAAGCATATGTTTCCCTTTTAGTAAATCACAAGAGAAATGCATGCAAGCAAATAACACGTGTACAAGATTCTTAATAAACTCCAACAAAACATGATTTCAAGTTGCTCTTAGCACCATTTACCTTATTCCAGTAAACAGTTACTCAGTTTTCCAAATAATGACTTACATATAAGAAATTTCTAAATTTGGTCATTTTTATTTTTAACTAAGTGACATCAAACATACTTTTCTCTATCCTTTTAGAACAGTGCTTTTCACTAAAGTCAGCTTTCATTATGATGTATTTATTCAATTTCCATAAAATTTTTGATAGAAAACACTAATACCCACTGGTATGGGTCATAGGATCATATTCTCTTCAAACTTACCAGGCAAGAACCCTGAAGAAAAGACTTGGGAAACTGTGGAAACTCTATTTATAAACTGTATTCTCTCTGTAGTATTCAAAAATGTCTCCTCTTCACAAAAATGTTAAGTCTCTTTTCCTTAATAAATAAATTGGAATACTCCCACGTCATTAGCAGGATATTCAGATGTCTATAGATGTACTTTAAGGAATAAATATAAGCTGAAAGGTACTTTTAAAATTATTCTATCTAACTTTAGGTTTTATATAAAAAGAATCTGATGCACAGAAAGACTGCGCAATTTATTTGGAGTTCCACAGGTAATTAGTCACCTCACCCAATCACACATATTAGTCAACAGTTACTAAGTAGCCACTGCCTAAGATAAGACACATTTGAAAATTGCAGAATGACGACAAGAGTCCTATCTTATCAACTGAAGTCTTTTCAAGATTCATGTAAAATGTTATTTAAGAACATTTAGGGCTTCCCTGTAGCTCAGATGGTAAAGAATCTGCCTGCAATGCAGGAGACCAGGTTTGAGCCCCAGGTAGGGAAGATCCCCTGGAGAAAGGCATGGCAACTCACTCCAGCATTCTTGCCTAGAGAATTCCATGGACAGAGGAGCCTAGTGGGATACAGTCCACGGTGCTGCAAAGAGCTAGACTTAACAATTAAGGCAGTGACACTACTAAGAGCATTTAAGAAAGAAAAACTCAAGTGCACCAAAACGCTGTGATGCAGAGTAGAAAACTGATAGGTATTATTGAAGGGCTATAAGTAAGTAAAACAGCTTATAAGGACTCTTGTTTGCGACATTAAGGAGATATTTACTTATCAGGCAATTACTTGCAAGTATCAAGAAAAAAATCTGTGAATGTAACCAAGTTAGCATGTTTTTAAATGACTAATAACTAAATGAAAATAAGATGGTTTGAAGAATGGAAGTTCTAGTTCATACAAACTGGGCGTTTGGGGAACTCAGAAAAGAGATAAGAAATGCTATCTGCTATCATGTCAAGAGACACATAATAGCCTCTTTTCCCACACTGACGATGAGGGAGCACCCGTTACTCAGTGACAATACATACGGCTGTCTTCTGATTTCTGATATATCAAGGTTCATTAAAGGGAAGAAGGAAAAGACTTTGTGCTTAGACACAGAGCAGAAAAAGAATTCTCAGGGCAAAAGAGAGCAGATTTCAATTCAATAAAAGCACTTTTTAACAACCAAAGCCACCTAAAAAAACAAAAATGGAGGGAGAGGGAGAGACTGAAATTTTAAGCAAAGGCTACATGATTGTTTATTGTGATCTAGCAGATAGAATTTATGAATCAGACGAAGAGTTTAAACAGAAATCATCAGAAAGCCCTTTACGATAGAGGCTAATATGCTCAAGGAGTGTTAAAAAACTGTGACACCTTCAAATTTTTAGCTGCAGGGAAAATATCAATATATTGATGTCATAATGGATATACACATAGAAATCCTTTGTTTCAATGGTTTTGAATAATTATTTTCATTAATAGTATTAGTTGACAATACTGAATACTACACAATGAGAAATGATCCTATATTTAATCTACCACATTTCTAAAGCATACAATCACTCCTATAAATTTAAAATGACTATACAGCTTTTACCAAAGTTAGTGTACTCAATAGGAAATACTGAGAATGTTAGTGAAGTCACCTCTCCACAGCTCCTGGTGCTAATCCCAGACATTAAAGAATTGCTTTGATTAAAAAATAAACATAAAACTTTTTTTTTCTCTAAAAACAGAATTGTAACTAAAGTAAAAATGACTGAGACAAGGAAATGGGGGTGCTAAAAATAAAATAATCTAATTTTAAATTGCAGATGGCAAAACTTGACTAAAATTGCACTATGCATGAGCTTCATTATGTCAAAAAAAGAAATTACAATATATTACACAAATATAACATGTATTTATTAATTTTATAAATGTATGTATCTTAAAATATCAAATCAATAAAATAAATATTTAAGTGTTCTTTGTATGGACAATAGAACCTATTGTCAAAAGACAGTTAAATATGTAATGAATGTAATGAATTGAGTAAAGTAGAAAAATACTGTGCTGGAGGGACATAATATATTTCAAATTAAGGTAAGTATCACTTTCCACATATATAAATCATTATTTCTTAGAATCAAAAACAATATAACTTCTTCATCTTAGTTCTCAAATATAAACCAGACTACTACTATAAATAACTCAAATACTGATCTGGGAAAATAACAAGCTGAAGTAACTAGAAACATTTTGAAAAAGAATACTGGGACAGAGGGCTGAAATTATCAGATATTAAAAGTCTACAATATGTAGAACATCTGGTATTAAGATCAATAGGAGTAGGGAGTCCCAAATCTGAACTTATATGGTAACGGTGGCAAGATAAATCGGGAAAGAATGCAATTACTTAAAAAACACTTGTGAATATTTAGATAGCCATCTGAAGAGGAATAAACATAGTGTAGATCCTTATTCCATGCATACAACAAAGTTGCAGAGGGATTTGGGGATATAGCATAGAAACAATGCTGAAATTTACTCCCTAAAAATCTCTTTAAATATCATAAATATTCAGTAAATCTTTGGTTGAGAGAAGACTATCTAAATTTAAACATAATGGAATAAATAATAGGGGATTTTTTTTTTTTAATGAAAACCTAAGATGAAAGGCAGTAACCCAAATGTGAGAGAGGTACACATTACTGGACAAAGAGTTACTATATATGTACATTTGTTGTTTACTGGCTAAGTTGTGTCCATTCTTTGTGACTCCATGGACTGTAGCCTCCCAGGCCCCTCTGTTCTTGGGATTTCCCAGGCAAGAATACTGGAGTAGGTTGCCATTTCCTTCTCCATGGAACCTTCCAGACCCAGGGTCTGAACCCATATCTTCTGCTTGGCAGGGCAGAATCTTTACCAATGAGCCACCTGGGAAGCCCATATATATACAAACAAGCAGAGATTAATCGAAACACCAATACTCTAATCAATAAATGAATACAGGATAAAATAGGTGACAAACGTAGAGAAAGAGAGTCAATGAAGATATGGAAAATGCATAGTTGTATTAAAAATTGAAAATGCAAATTAAATTGAAATAAGACTTAAATTAGCCAATATTTTTAAAATTTAAGACTGCAAGATTGTGGCTACTGAGACTAAGACACAGCGCTGCTGCTAGGAAAGTACATTGATACAGCCTTTCTCAAAAGCAATCTGGCAAATTTGGCAGACAGATATAATGTAACTAACTAATGAAATAAATTTAAAAATCAGAGGAAGAGGAAAGTGGCCACAGTGCAGAAGCCCACTCCACTATTCTTGCCTGGAGAACCCCAGGGACAGAGAAGCCTGGCAGGCTGCTGTCTATGGGGTTGCACAGAGACGGACACGACTGAAGAGACTTAGCAGCAGCAGCAGTGCAGGAGCATGCTCAGGAATGGGGGAGAAACGGAGCTTAAGTCAATTCAAGGCAAGGTTTTCTGTTCCTTACAGCCTGGCTTATTCTAAGGAAGTACTTCTCAAGCTTTCCTGGATGAAAGATCAGCTCTGTGTTTTATCTTCTTTTGTTTCTAATCTTTTAATACTATTGGAAATTAAATGACATAATACATTTTTATTGACTTGTCAATTGCTGCAAGTCTGTCTAATTACTTCCCCTACCTCTGTGCTCACCTATGTACATGCTTGTGTGCAGTGCCTAAGACATGTTTACAGGCCCCTATTCAAGGCTTCTCTAACTGCACATTATTAAAAACAAAATAATCAAATTTATCAGTATTGTCATCTACAGATTAACTACACTCATTATGAGAGTTCTGAAAGTATATTAGGCACAAAATTTGATTGCTCTATGCCAGCCTTGAAAACAATTTTGTTTCCTCTCATTTTAAATAACTAATGTGTAATCTGCTTTGCAAATTCACTAGCTGCCAAATATGAAGCAAACCACAGCAAATGAGTCACCATCTCTTAAAATTTAAAATACATTTTGTCATCAGTTCTCACTCACCCAGTTACCCTACATATTAAAATATAATTCCAGTTAAGATACTGATAGGCTTTTTCATTTGTTTCGTTTCAATAGGGATGTGGAGAATTACAATGATTCCTGAGTTCATCTGGAAGAGAAATGGATAGTAGCCTTGATATTTTGGTTAAAAATAGTGGAATGGATGCACTCACCCTAGCAAATACCCATGTCCTATAAATCAAGAGAAACTAAATGTTACTCTGACAAAAATTATATAGTAGTATAGTCATTATAAATGACAGTAGCAGTAATAAACATTTATTGAAATCTCTTATGACCAAGGCATGTGGTAAAGTCTTGTCATTATTCCTCACAACCCTCAAAGGTAGACGTTATTATTATTTCCATCTTATGATGAAAATAAGTGACTGAGCTAGGGAAAAAAGAATACATCAGTGAGAAAAAAAAAACAAACCCGGAGTCTAAAAACACTGGATAGAATGCTAAGGGTAGCATTTTCAAGTCACTCAGGAATGGACTACTTGGTTTGTAAGGCAAGAGATGATCAAATTATAAAACATACTTAGATTCCACCTAGGAGACACAAATAACATTTCCAGGTGAGTGGACATGTTATTCTAGAAAAAGAAGACATGTTTTTAAAAATAAGATGAAGAACATCTAAAGGCACAAAACACAGAATTCAGAACTGACTGAAGGAAACGAGGACTTCTAACATAAGAAAAATACTGTTTTAAAACAATAAAAGAAATATCCTGAATAATATTCTAAGAGACTTAATGTGAAAAAGGACAAGGTATTAAACAGAACTGAGTAAAGACTACTAAGACGAGTCCAAATACTAAGTTCAATACTAAGAAGAGATACAAAAAGAAAGATTCTCAACCTCAGTAAAAATCAAGAAAATAAAAGCCAGTAAAGAAAAAGAGTAATTTTTCACTAAGATATTAACAAATTCAGGACAATCCCTGGTGGTCAGTCCAGTGGCTAAGATTCCTTGGCTCCTAAAGCAGGGGGCTTGCGTTTGATCCCTAGTCAGGGAGCTAGATCCCACACGCTACAACTAAAAACCCAGTAAAGCCAATAAACTTACCAAAAAGATATTAAATAATTCAAATGTTGACATATCTAAGTTAATGAGACTGAGTTGACACTGATGCACAGTTTCTAGAAGAGATTATTCACTTTGTGTTTTTTTCTGAGAACAGAAAAACTATAGTACCTTCACACTTAAATATCTGCTTATTGTTCAACTTAAGGCTAACACTTCCAAGAACTGATACCTTAGAAAAAGAAACATATTCAGCCTTTCACTATACAGTTTCTTCTTTCTAGAATGCTTTTCCCCCTTGTTTTGGTCTAGAAAACTCTTAACACATGCTCCAATTATCAAGCTCAAAGTCCAAGCTGCCTTTAATTAGTCTTTGTATTGCTGAGCACAATTTCCAGAGCCTCACAGTATATTAAAACTTGCATAGAGGCAAGGCTGCAAAGACATGGAGTAGACCAATCAAAACCAGTGAGACAGCCTGAAGACATTTGTGTGAAAGGGTAACAATGGCTAACATGAGCAGAGGCAACAGTCAGAAGGAAGGAAGAAAGTAAGTTACTAGGATACAGCTAGAGATCTAGAAAGAGTGGGTGAAACAGAGCTGACTACTGCAGGCCCTCAGGTAGACAAAGCATCAGAAAACCAGTTAAAAAAAAACCAAACCACACCTTGTGTGAGGGAGCAGTTATTTCCAGTCAGTCCTGAAACAGAGTCTCTGAAAGTTGCTCAGCCGTGTCCAGCGCTTTGCCATCCCATGGACTCTATATACAGTCCACTGAATTGTTCAGGCCAGAACACTGGAGTGGGTAGCCCTTCCCAGATCTTCCCAACCCAGGGATCAAACCCAGGTCTCCTGCACTACAGGCCGATTTTTTATCAGCTGAGTCACCAAGGAAGCCCAGTCAGTCTTGAAATTAAGCCCAAATCTGCCCCCAAAGGACAGAAAATGAAAATATTTCTTGAGAAAAATATGAAAAGAAAAAGACCTCATAAAAAAGCAGCTTACATTGACCCTTCATTACCTCACACAATGGAGGCTACAAAACCTTTCTCTTTAATAATCATATGTATGATCTGAATGCATAATACTGTACACGTGATATGGAATTAATGTAAAGTACAATTTATTCAATTCCTTATCTTAGGGTAGCTCTCTTGTGTATGACTAAGAGCTCAAAAGCATTTCCTGAATGAATAACGATAAATGAATAAGTTACAGCCTGAATGGATAGGAGATAAGGCAAAAATTGTCTGGATATGATCAAATGCTGCTTCAGAAAAGATAAGTTAGAAGAATGCTATCAATTATTATTAAAAATGATCTTGAGGTCTTTGAAAATATTCTTTATTTAAAAAGAAAAGCTTAGTAAATTAATATGCCCCACAACTTATAAAGAAATTTTAGTGACTTATTATACAAAATAAATTTTTACAGATTTCCCCAATATATGTTTTCTAATGATGCTTTCTTTCACTTTTTTTCCTATTAAGTACAAATTGAGCCTGTATATAAAATTAAAAACCTGGCAGACGTGAGAAGATAAAAAGTTATGGACTCTATACAAAAAAAGTCTTTATAGTATTATTAGGGAGATAACACACATATTGAACACATAAAAATAAAAAGGAACTATAAAAGGGGTAGTAGTAGTAACAGTAGTAACAATATACATCTACTTTGTACCAAAATATTAAAAACTAATCTAGAGACTCACTTAAAGGTTTCTGGAAACATCAAGTTTTACCATGTTATTTTAAAAAAGAATCAGTGAAGAATAAACCATACACAAATAAACTTGAAACAGATTAAGCAAGCTACCCAGGACTGGGGAGAAAAGAGGAAAACGTAATAGATGGGCCAGGCTGGGGCTGTTTCCAATCAAACTGCAAACAAGTTACATACTGGGTCACATAAGGAAGCACAGGCACACTGCCTTGCTCACCACCCTGGGGCAATCTTTCCTATCATGGGATGTCCTGGGTTCCAGTTCCTTTACTGCCAAAATGATGCGGTGGAACTAGCCTGTCTCCTAAGGTCCTTGTCCTTCTAGCTCTGAAATTCTGAAAGATGCTTTCTAATAGCAAGTATTTTCTGATTCCAAAGATAAGCAAACTTTATAATGTTTCCATCATCTGAGACTAGACTGCTTTTTAGTCTGGGCATGAACACAAATATTTAGATCATTTCAGCATTCCAAATCACATAAACAAATTCTGAAGAATGCCAACGTAGGCAGTTTACTGAACTCGGTAGTAACTACTCAAAACCATGATGGAGATTCAGAGGTAGTCAGTATACTATGTTATACAGAAAACACAGAAATCCCATCCCTGGGATTCTCCAGGCAAGAACACTGGAGTGGGTTGCCATTTCCTTCTCCAATGCATGAAAGTGAAAATTAAAAGTGAAGTCACTCAGTCGTGTCTGACTCTTAGCAACCCCATGGACTGCAGCCCACCAGGCTCCTCTGTCCATGGGATTTTCCAGGCAAGAGTGCTGGAGTGGGGTGCCATTGCCTTCTCTGACTACTCACCTCTAAAGCTTCTGACCTACTTCACTCACTACTATTCTTCTGGTCCTGAGACAGCTGATAAATACAGTAAGGTGTTATCTGTAAGGTTTTTTTACTCTTCTGGTCTGCTCCAAGGCCTTTAGTAACTTACCGCCCGGGCCGAGTCACCGAAGTCAATCTTCAGTCTGCCCATGGCCCTAATGATGGCGATAATGGACTGGATGGTATTACTGTAGACCACTGCTTTGTACTGCTTACATTCCTCTTCTGAATAACCAGCTTCGTGGATAATTCTAAGGAGACAAAAGGAAAAAAAGAATAGTTACTTCCTTTGAGGGAATGGTACATTTAAACAACATCAAAAAAAAATTAATGTTTTAAATCTACTTACTTCATTTGCTTCACAATTGTACTTTTCCCAGATTCACCAGCACCTAAAAAATGTGAAATAAAATAATTAAGGGATTTCTAGTTTTATCACTTAAGTATATCCAACTCCCAAACACACACATTCTCTCTCACAGTTGAATTTTTTAAACATTTTTAAAAATTGCAGTTATAGTTCAAACTACAGCACAACTGCACTCATCTCACATGCTAGTAAAGTAATGCTCAAAATTTCCAAGTTAGGCTTCAGCAATACGTGAACCATGAACTTCCAGATATTCAAGCTGCTTTTAGAAAAGGCAGAGGAACCAGAGATCAAATTTCCAACATCCACTGGATCATCAAAAAAGCAAGAGAGTTCCAAAAAAAATCTATTTCTGCTTTATTGACTACGCCAAAGCCTTTGACTGTGTGGATCACAATAAATTGTGAAAAATTCTGAAAGAGATGAGAATACCAGACCACCTGACCTGCCTCTTGAGAAATCTGTATGCAGGTCAGAAAGCAACAGTTAGAACTAGACATGGAACAACAGACTGGTTCCAAATAGGAAAAGGAGTACATCAAGGCTGTATATTGTCACCCTGCTTATTTAATTTATATGCAAAGTACAGCATGAGAAATGCTGGGCTGGAAGAAGCAGAAGCTGGAATCAAGATTGCTGGGAGAAGTATCAATCATCTCAGATAGGCAGATGACACCACCCTTATGGCAGAAAGTGAAGAGGAACTCAAAAGCCTCTTGATGAACGTGAAAGAGGAGAGTGAAAAAGTTGGCTTAAAGCTCAACATTCAGAAAACTAAGATCATGGCATCTGCTACCATCACTGCATGGGAAATAGAGTGGAAACAGTGTCAGACTTCATTTTTTTTTACCTCCAAAATCACTGCAGATGGTGACTGCAGCCATGAAATTAAAAGATGCTTACTCCTTGGAAGGAAACTTATGACCAACATAGAGAGCATATTAAAAGCAGAGACATTACTTTGCCAACAAAGTTCCGTCTAGTAAAGGCTATGGTTTTTCCAGTGGTCATGTATGGCTGTTAGAGTTGGACTGTGAAGAAAGCTGAGCGCCAAAGAATTAATGCTTTTGAACTGTGGTGTTGGAGAAGACTCTTGAGAGTCCCTTGGACTGCAAGGCGATCCAACCAGTCCATCCTAAAAGAGACCAATCCTGGGTGTTCACTGGAAGGACTGATGATGAGGCTGAAACTCCAATACTTTGGCCACCTCATGTGAAGAGCTGACTCACTGGAAAAGACCTGATGCTGGGAAAGAGTGAGGACAGGAGGAGAAGGGGACAACAGAGGATGAGATGCCTGGATGGCATCACCGACTCGATGGACATGAGTCTGAGTGAACTCCGGGAATTGGTGATGGACAGGGAGGCCTGGCGTGCTGCGATTCACGGGGTCACAAAGAGTCGGACACAACTGAGTGACTGAACTGAACTGAACTGAACTGATAGTTCATTTACATTGCTGTATTACTTTCTGCTGTACAGCAAAGTAAATCAGTTAGACACACACATATATGAAAAATATATTTTCCCATATAGGATCATTACAGAATATTGAGTATAGTTTCCTGTGCTATATAGTAGGCCCTTATCAATTATCAATTATAGTATAGTAATATATAGTAGTGTAGTAATATATAGTAGTATATAGTAATATATAGTAGTATATAGTAATATATAGTAATATATAGTAGTATATACTACTACTATATAGTAGTATATACTACTATATAGTAGTAGTATATACTACTATATACTACTATATATAGTAATATATAGTAGTATATACTATATATAGTAATATATAGTAGTATATACTACTACTATATAGTAGTATATAGTAATATATAGTAATATATAGTATAGTAATATATAGTAGTGTGTGTGTGTGTATATATATATATATGTATCAATCCCAGTCTACCCCCTTTTACCCTGGTAACCATTTTTTTTAACATCTGTGACTAAATTTTATTTTATATCAAAATGATCTTTATTTGGATTCCAAAATACTGAAAATTTCTTAAAGTCCAAATATTTATTACACCATAATACTTAAAATTCAACTGAAAAAAATTGCTTTCATCGTTGTTTTTATGTATTCCCTAAAGCACTTAAAAAAATTTCTTCTTCTATGCTTACACTGAAGCAGTATAAATTAACTTTATTCAAGATTTTGCCCCTCACTGGAAGACATTTAACTGTTTGGCCAATTATCATAATTTTAACCTTTGCCTCTTATGAAACAGAAAGTCAGCAGTACCAAGAAACCATGAAAATTATTTTTAAATGTTATGTTAAAATAAAAATGTCTCATGCATTATATATAGTCGACCACCATTATTAAACAAGTGACAGAGAGCCAACACACTTTGCCAGCAGTGAGGACGCAAAGGTATGCAGAAAGAAATATCTCCGCCCATGTTTTTCTATATTCCCTATCACCTGAGTCGTAAACCCAGTCTCAAAACTATCCCTAAAATAGGGATAGAATTATGCCATCACAACGGGAAAATATTAATCACAAAACAGCCCTTCATAAAATTAGAGCGCGCTAGATACTGAGAACATCTGCGCATAGCACACAAAACAAGGAAGGTGTGACAGCTTCAGGCTGTCTTCGGCCAGAGCTACACATCACGGCTATCACTCCGCTAGAGAGACGGGGCTCAGGATTTTCATTTTCTGGGCCTCATATTCCCATTTTCCCAGGGCCATTCTTGTAGTGCTTTATGCTCCAGTATCACCGAACTTACAGCTCCCAGAACACCTACTGCTGATGACGCCACGAGTCTTCAAACATACTGTTTCTCCTGCCGAGTGTAATTTGCTCTGTTCCTCATGCCACACCAGTGATGCTGTATCAACCATCAAACCTACCTCCTTCATCAGCCTTTCCCGACCCACTCCCGCTGTGATCCCTGCTGCCTGTCCCTTTGCACATTTTCCACTTGAAAGCTCAGCAGCTAACCTGTGCTAGACACACCATCAACCAGAAATGTACCTGAATTTATTTAAGCTATCTGTGATGGATGTGGTAGATGGCAAATTCTGGGCCTTGTTCCCTTGCCCTTCTCCCTCAGCCGCATGTACACAACCAGATCATCAGAGCATCTGAGAATAAGTCTCAGTTAAATGGCCTATTTGGAAATCTGGGGGAAAAAAATTGCTTACATTTTACTTGTGATTTGATATTCAAGAAATTTCTCCAAGATAGCTGCATATTAAATAGAAAAGCAGGCGCTGAATAAACAATGAGGTCATTATTCGTTTACAGACAGCCTTTGAATTTTAGAGGGCATCTGCCAATACAAACAACTCCAAGATAAACAACCCATTATTTATTAATCAGCAACAGTATACTTGGCTCTATGAAAAGCACAATTGTAGGCATCATGGCTCACACATTTCTCTAATTCAGGAGAGGTCTGCCCAAGTCACACACCATCAACAGTTTCCAGCAGAGCTATCTCCAAGGGACCTCTGAGCTTCCAGGGCCCTGCACATTGACTCAGCAGCAGGCGAGCTGTGGAGACACCCCCATTCTGTTAGTGAAACAACTGAGAGGCTCAAAGAAAGGCTTACATGACACAAGTCCCTGAGGTCTGAGAACCACACAAGGTGAAAAAAATCAGAAACAGTAAGAATAAGCTGAAGTTAGCAGCTAAACAATGTGTATAGAGATGAAAATTTTAAAATCTTAATGAGTAAAATGTTTTCCTAATATTAGACATTATTTTTACATTCATATTCACTTCCCATGTCACCAATTATTGTATGAGCAATAGAGAATCTAGTCAATGGTTTGCAGTTCAGAAAAATCCTGAAACATATTTCACATTTAGAGTGAGGGGTGGCAGTGTTATTGGTTGAATGTTTACCTGATTTTTTTCTAGATACAAGGTACCCTCTGTGGAATAGATATCCCAGAGGAAGAAACACCTGGGGGCAGGGGATCTTTCAAAATTTAAAGATTTATGTAATTAATTTTCAATTCCTGGTGCCACACAGACTCTTAATAGGAAAATTAGAAATGCTGCCTGGTTACGGTTCCAAAATTCTAAAGACTGCTATTCTTTCCATACAGCATATAGGAGACTCAGTTCAGTTCAGTCACTCAGTTGTGTCCAACTCTTTGTGACCCCATGAATTGTAGCATGGCAGGCCTCCCTGTCCATTGTCAACTTCCGGAGTTCAACCAAACTCACACCCATCGAGTTGGTGATGCCACCCAGCCATCTCATCCTCTGTCGACCCCGTCTCCTCCTGCCCCCAATCCCTCCCATCATCAGAGTCTTTTCCAGTGAGTCAACTCTTCGCATGAGGTGGCCAAAGAACTGGAGTTTCACCTTTAGCATCATTCCTTCCAAAGAAATCCCAGGGCTGATCTCCTTCAGAATGGACTGGTTGGATCTCCTTGCAGTCCAAGGGACTCTCAAGAGTCTTCTCCAACACCACAGTTCAAAAGCATCAATTCTTCAGCGCTCAGCTTTCTTCACAGTCCAACTTTCACATCCATACATGAACCACAGGAAAAACCATAGCCTTGACTAGGCGGATCTTAGTCGGCAAAGTAATGTTTCTGCTTTTTAATATGCTCTCTACGTTGGTCATAACTTTCCTTCCAAGGAGTAAGCATCTTTTAATTTCATGGCTGCAGTCACCATCTGCAGTGATTTTGGAGCCCCAAAACATAAAGTCTGACACTGTTTCCACTGTTTCCCCATCTATTTCCCATGAAGTGATGGGACCGGATGACATTATCTTCGTTTTCTGAATGTTGAGCTTTATACCAACTTTTTCATTCTCCTCTTTCACTTTCATCAAGAGGCTTTTGAGTTCCTCTTCACTTTCTGCCATAAGGGTGGTGTCATCTGCATATCTGAGGTTACTGATATTTCTCCCGGCAATCTTGATTCCACCTTGTGCTTCTTCCAGTCCAGTGTTTCTCATGCTGTACTCTGCATATAACTTCAATAAGCAGGCTGACAACATATAGCCTTGATGTACCCCTTTTCCTATTTGGAACCAGTCTGAAGTTCCATGTCCAGTTCTAAATGTTGCTTCCTGACTTGCATACAGATTTCTCAAGAGGCAGGTCAGGTGGTCTGGTATTCCCATCTCTTTCAGAATGTTCCACAGCTTATTGTGATCCACACAGTCAAAGCCTTTGGCATAGTCAATAAAGCAGAAATAGATGTTTTTCTGGAACTCTCTTGCATTTTCTATGATCCAGTGGATGTTGGCAATTTGATCTCTGGTTCCTCTGCCTTTCTAAAACGAGCTTGAACATCTGGAAGTTCACAGTTCACATATTGCTGAAGCGTGGCTTGGAGAATTTTGAGCATTACTTTACTAGTGTGTGAGATGAGTGCAACTGTGAGGTACTTTGAGCATTTTTTTAGCATTGCCTTTCTTTGAGATTGGAATGAAAATGGACCTATTCCAGTCCTGTGGCCACTGGTGAGTTTTCCAAATTTGCTGGCATACTGAGTGCAGCACTTTCACAGCATCATCTTTCAGGATTTGAAATAGCTCAACTAGAATTCCATCACCTCCACAAGCTTTGTTCGTAGTGATGCTTTCTAAGGTCCACTTGACTTCACATTCCAGGATTTCTGGCTCTAGGTGAGTGATCACACCATCATGATTATCTTGGTCATGAAAATCTTTTCTGTATAGTTCTTCAGTGTATTCTTGCCACCTCTTCTTAATATCTTCTGCTTCTCTTAGGTTCCTACCATTTCTGTCCTTTATCGAGCCCATCTTTGCATGAAATGTTCCCTTGGTATCTCTAATTTTCTCGAAGCGATCTCTAGTCTTTCCCATTCTGTTGTTTTCCTCTATTTCTTTGCATTGATCCCTGAGGAAGGCTTTCTTGTCTCTCCTTTCTATTCTTTGGAACTCTGCATTCAGATGCTTATATCTTTCCTTCTCTCCTTTGCTTTTCGCTTCTCTTCTTTTCACAGATACTTGTAAGGCCTCCCCAGACAGCCATTTTGTGTTTTTGAATTTCTTTTCCATGGGGATTGTCTTGATCCCTGTCTCCCGTACAATGTCACAAACCTCCATCCATAGTTCATCAGGCACTCTATCTATCAGATCTAGGCCCTTAAATCTATTTCTCACTTTCACTGTATAATCATAAGGAGTTTATTTGATTTAGGTCATACCTGAATGGTCTAGAGGTTTTCCCTACTTTCTTCAATTTAAGTCTGAATTTGGCAATAAGGAGTTCATGATCTGAGCCACAGTCAGCTCCTGGTCTTGTTTTTGCTGACTGTATAGAGCTTCTCCATCTTTGGCTGCAAAGGATATAATCAGTCTGATTTCAGTGTTGACCATCTGGTGAAGTCCATGTGTACAGTCTTCTCTTGTGTTGTTGGAAGAGGGTGTTTGCTATGACCATTGCATTCTCTTGCCAAAATTCTATTAGCCTTTGCCCTACTTCATTCCATATTCCAAAGCCAAATTTACCTGTCACTCCAGGTGTTTCTTGACTTCCTACTTTTGCATTCCAGTCCCCTATAATGAAAAGGACATCTTTTTTGAGTGTTAGTTCTAAAAGGTCTTGTAGGTCTTCATAGAACCGTTCAACTTCAGCTTCTTCAGCATTACTGGTTGGGGCACAGACTTGGATTACTGTGATACTGAATGGTTTGCCTTGGAAATGAACAGAGATCATTTTGTCGTTTTTGAGACTGCATCCAAGTACTAGACTTCGGACACTTTTGTGACCATGACAGCTACTGCATTTCTTCTGAGGGATTCCTGCCTGACTAGTTCTCTACAAATCTCAGCACAGTCTTGTTTGAGAGATGGACAGGAAGCAATTGTTTATATATTAAAAAAGCAAACAAACAAAAAGAAACAAAAACAAACCTCAGAGGTCATGAAGGCAGGATAAAGGAGAAAAGGGTAAATTTTCCTAGCAGGACTCAGCTAGGCAGCTATCGCTTTTCAATTCAATCCATAGGTGAGATTAGAGTGAGAGAACCCTTCTTTCAAGAAGAAACAAGGAATATGTAACACCTATCGTCAGGAGAGATCCTAGTCAGACTCCTGCCGTCACAAAGCTGACCCAGTCAAGGTGACTAGGTGGCTTCTAAAGTAACTCTCGACAAGCTGGTTGGTGTGAAATGAGAGACTTCAGGGTAGTGGGCAAAAATGTGTGCAGCGTGGCCACAGGAACCATAAGGCCACTGAGGGGGATCCCCTAGGCCTCTCTTTAAAGAGGAAGGGGCAGATGGAAAACTGCAAGTCTGTGAGCAACATTGCACCCAGCAGTTGTGTGAAGCGGAGCTCGGCATCTGGTAACACACCACACAGATGATGGGAGAGTAAGGGCACACCACCACAGTGACGCGGACAGGGACTCACCTGGGGGCACGGCACGTGTGCAGACTGCTCATTAACAGCACATCAAGTGCTGATCAGGAGAGGCAGGAGGAGGGGAAAGACTAAAATCATATAAAGGTCTAAGTCAAGTCACCAAGGCTAGATTCTAAGGTCATGAATAGAATTATGTAAGTTACAGTTATAAAAGTGATAAGCAAATAGTGCCTACTGCCAATGTTTGTTAAGAGGCTGTCTAGGGAAATTAGGAATTTTAACTGTAGTGAAGTGTAAAAGAAAAAAAGACCTCCAACCTCAGAACACAAACTTGTCTTTTTCCCAATATTCTTTGTCCAGAACATCCCTGGTGCCTGAATGGTAAAGAACTGCCTGCCCATGAAAAGATGCAGGTCCTGTCCCTGGGTTAGGAAGATCCTCTGGAGAAGGAATGGCAAGGCACTCCATATTTTTGCCTAAGAAATCCCATGGCCAGAGGATCCTGACAGGCTACAGTCCATGGGATCGCAAAAGAAGCAATAGACTTAGCAAGTAACCAACAGTTCTTTGTCCAATTCTCTGCTTAGGTGCATATTTATATAATTTACCAACATCACAGGCTGTTCAACATGAAAACAGTGATTTAGCCAAAGTCATCTTATGCTGAGCTCCTGACAAACACAGATCAGCTCAGTCACTCAGTCGTGTCCAACTCTGTGACCCCATGGACTGCAGCATTCCAGGCCTCCTTGTCCATTGCCAATTCCCAAAGTTGCCTCAAACTCGTGTCCATTGAGTCGGTGATGCCATCCAATCCTCTCATCCTCTGCCATTCCCTTCTCCTCCTGCCTTCAATCTTTCCCAGCATCAGGGTCTTTTCAAATGAGTCAGTTCCTCCCATCAGGTGGCCAAAGGACTGGAGTTTCAGCTTTAGCATCAGTCCTTCCAGTGAATAATCAGGAATGATTTCCTTTAAGATGGACTGGTTGGATCTCCTTGCAGTCCAAGGGACTCTCAAGAGTCTTCTCCAACACCACAGTTCAAAAGTATCAATTTTTGGCACTCAGCTTTCTTTATACTCCAACTTTCACATCCATACATGACTATTGGAAAAAACATAGCTTTGACTAGACAAACCTTTGTTGTCTAGTAATGTCTCTGTTTTTTAATATGCTGTCTAGGCTGGTCATAACTTTCCTCCCAAGGAGCAAGCGTCAATTACATGGCAGCAGTCACCATCTGCAGTGATTTTGGAGCCCCCAAAATAAAGTCTGTCACTGTTTCCACTGTTTCTCCATCTATTTGCCATGAAGTGATGGGACCAGATGCCATGATCTTAGTTTTCTGAATGTTGAGCTTTAAGCCAACTTTTTCACTCTCCTCTTTCACCTTCATCAAGAGGCTCTTTAGTTCTTTTTGCTTTTTGCCATAATGGTGGTGTCATCTGCATATCTGAGGTTATTGATATTTCTCTTGGCAATCTTGATTCCAGTTGTGCTTCATCCAGCCCAGTGTTTCTCATGATGTACTCTGCATAGAAGTTAAATAAGCAGGCTGACAATATACAGCCTTGACTTAGTCCTTTTCCTATTTGGAACCAGTCTGTTGTTCCATGTCCAGTTCTAACTGCTGCTTCCTGACCTGAGTACAGATTTCTCAAGAGGTAGGTCAGGTGGTCTGGTATTTCCGTCTCTTTCAGAATTTTCCAGTTTGTTGTGGTCCACACAGTCAAAGGCTTTGGCATAGTCAAGAAAGCATAAGTTTTTCTGGAACTCTCTTGCTTTTTTGATGATGCAACGGATGTTGGCAATTTACCTCTGGTTCCTCTACCTTTTCTAAGTCCAGCTTGAACATCTGGAAGTCCACAGTTCACATACTGTTGAAGGATGGCTTGGAGAATTTTGAGCATTACTATGGTAGTGTGTAAGATGAGTGCAAGTGGGTGGATAGTTTGAGCATTCCTTGACATTGCCTTTCTTTGAGATTGGAATGAAAACTGACCTTTTTCCTGTCCTGTGGCCACTGCTGAGTTTTCCAAATTTGCTGGCATACTGAGTGCAGCATCAGTATGCTGCACATCATACTGATCACAGCATCATCTTTCAGGATTTGAAATAGCTCAACTGGAATTCCATCACCTCCACTAGCTTTGTTCGTAGTGATGATGCTTTCTAAGGCCCACTTGACTTTGCATTCCAAAATGTCTGGCTCTACGTGAGTGATCACACCATCGTGATTATCTGGGTAATGAAGATCTTTTCTGTATAGTTATTTTGTGTATTCTTGCCACCTCTTCTTAATATCTTCTGCTTCTCTTAGGTCCATACCATTTCTGTCCTTTATTGAGCCTATCTTTGCATGAAATGTTCCCTTGGTAGCTCTAATTTTCTTGAAGAGATCTCTAGTCTTTCCCTTTCTATTGTTTTGCTCTATTTCTTTGCATTGATCACTGAGGAAGGCTTTCTTATCTTTCCTTACCATTCTTTGGAATTCTGAATTCAAATGGGTGTATCTTTCCTTTTCTCCTTTGCCTTTTGCTTCTCTTCTATTCACAGCTATCTGTAAGGCCTCCTCAGACAACCATTTTGCCTTTTTGCTTTTCTTTTTCTTGGGGATGGTCTTGATTCCTGCCACCTGTACATTGTCACGAACCTCCTTCCATAATTCTTCAAGCACTCCGTCTAACAGATCTAATCCCTTGAATCTATTTCTCACTTTCACTGTATAATTGTAAGGCATTTGATTTAGGTCATACATGAGTTGTCTAGTGGTTTTCCCTACTTTCTTCAATTTAAGTCTGAATTTGGCAATAAGGAGTTTATGGTGTGCCATAGTCAGCTCCCGGTCCTTTTCTGCTGACTGAATAGACCTTTCCATCTTTGGCTGCCAGGAATATAATCAATCTGATTTTGGTATTGACCATCTGGTGAAGTCCATGTGTAGTCTTGTCTTGTGTTGTTGGAAAAGGGTGTTTGCTATGAGCAGTGTGTTTTCTTGGTAAAACTCTACTAGCCTTTGCCCTGCTTCATTCTGTACTCCAAGGCCAAATCTGCCCGTTACTCCAGGTATTTCTTGACTTCCTACATTTGCATTCCACTCCCCCATAATGAAAAGGACATCTTTGGGGGCCAGGTATTAGTTGTAGAAGGTCTTGTAGGTTGTCATGGAACCATTCAACTTCAGCTTCTTCAGCATTACTGGTCAGGACATAGACTTGGATTACTGTGATATTGAATGGTTTACCTTTGAAATGAACAGAGATCATCTGTTGTTTTTGAGATTGCATCCAGTTACTGCATTTTGGACTGTTTTGTTGACTACGATAACAACACTACTCCACTTTAAAAAGTCCCAATTAAACCATGTTTATACTGAGTAAGACTAAATAATAATTTAAACTGTAATAAAACCAAATTTACAAGTGTATTTAAAGTCACTACTGTTTAATCATAAGGCTACTGTAAGATTAAGAAAATCAAGGTCCTTATTTTTAAGACAAAAGCAAATAAAGAGGATGCAAGGGCAAATATGACAAATCTAGACAGTGTTAAAAAGCAGACAGTACTTTGCCAACAAAGGTCCATACAGTTAAAGCTATGGTTTTTCCATTAGTCATGTACAGATGTGAGAGTTGGACCATAATGAAGACTGAGCGCCGAAGAACTGATGCTTTCGAACTGTGGTGTTTGAGAAGACTCTTGAGAGTCCCTTGGACTGCAAGGAGATCAAACCAGTCAATCCTAAAGGAAATCAACCCAGTATATTCACTGGAATGACTGATGCAGAAGCCAAGCTCCAATACTTTGGCTACCTGATTTGAAGAGCTGACTCACTGGAAAAGACCCTGATGCCTGGAAAGATTGAAGGCAGGAGAAGGGGTTGACAACGGATGAGAGGGTGGATGAGATCACTGACTCAATGGACATGAGTTTGTGCAAACTCTGGGAGATCATGAAGGACAGGGAAGCCTGCCACATTGCAGTCCATAGGTTTACAAAGAGTTGGACACGACTTAGCAACTGAACAACAGCAAAGGGCAAATATAAATTAAAGAGGCTTAAATTATCCCTGATGGAAGTAAAGGAAAATTTCTCTTCCTTCTTCTTAGGACATTTACTTAGAAGTTTTAAATGTAAGTAAAACTTTCCCCTCTTTGAAATGTATGTACAGTTGACCCTCAAACAACCTGAGTTTGAATTGAATGGGTTCACTTATACATGGAATTGTTTTCTTTTTCGAGTAAATTCACACAGTACTACGCAGACTCTCAGGTTGGTTGAATCTGTGTCAGGTCCTGGAACCAATCACCTGTAGATACCCAAGAACAACTGTATTCCCTTTGGAAAACTAAATAGGCCTTTTTTGTCAGCTTTATGATGGAAAATGTCTTTCTCAAGGACCTGAGAATCATCTCTTTGAAAAGTAAACAGCAGGGAGATAGCACCCCTAACTGCCTGTTTCTGCAGGTGGGCAGAAGTCTAACTTGTTTGAATATCTTGCTCCAAGTTGCAAAACTACCTCATCATAAGATAAGCTTGTTTCTCTTCTAGAAAAAGGCAATTAGCTAAATGATGATTATTTCAATTACCCAGTAAAGCTATGATGAACTGTGTATTACATAAGGTGTTATAAAGCCTGTCATTTGGGAACTAGTTGTTTATCTTGAAAACATGTGTGTAATAGGTTGTATCAACTTGGCTACGTAAGTGAGTAAGAGACCTTTCTGTCTCTGCAGTCTCTTAATGGAATGCCTGTGATGCAATCCATTCAATTTTTTAAAAAGTTTTCTTTCTCCACTACTGTTATGAAGATTATTTCTGGGTTGAGAGAAGACTTTGTTTTTAATTATAAGCCCCCAACGTAGGTAATAATCTAGAAACCTTTCTTATTTAGCTGTAAGCTGGACTTACATTTATATGAATACATACATTTTATGAGATTATCTGATATTCTGGGATATAAAAATAGTGACTGTAAACACCAGAATCTATAGATTCCCCCAAATGATCCTCTTTCTCTAAATATTAATTCCCCATAAAATCACTCCCCAAGCCATTCATGTCTGAAATAGGGATCACACTGTAATACTAAGCAAGAATGATTACACATGCAAGGGCAGCATAGAAAGAGAGGACAAAAGAAAGGAGAATTGTGGGCAACACAGGAAACTTTTTCCTGGCAGGCTAGTCAAAGAGACCACAAAGTAGCTAACTGAACTGAGGGATCAATGTTTGTTTCGGAGTCAAGTCTGCAGAATCCAAGGTGAGGCTGAGGAAGGATAAAGGACTGGTGCTACAAGCAAACTCCTGAGAGTTTACAAGTTTTCTGCAAGAATTAATTCAGTGTTTTGTTTTGTTTTGTGTAACAAGAATATTTTAAGAAATCCTGAGTCATTTGAATGCCTCTCTATGAAGATTCTTCAAGAGATGGGAATACCAGACCACCTGACCTGCCTCTTGAGAAATCTGTATGCAGGTCAGGAAGCAACAGTTAGAACTGGACATGGAACAACAGACTGGTTCCAAATAGGAAAAGGAGTATGTCAAGGCTGTATATTGTCACCCTGCTTATTTAACTTCTATGCAGAGTACATCATGAGAAACGCCGGACTGGAAGAAACACAAGGTGGAATCAAGATTTCTGGGAGAAATATCAATAACCTCAGATATGCAGATGACACCACCTTGATGGCAGAAAGTGAAGAGAAGCTAAAAGCCTCTTGATGAAAGTGAAAGAGGAGAGTGAAAAAGTTGGCTTAAAGCTCAACATTCAGAAAACGAAGATCATGGCATCCGGTCCTATCACTTCATGGGAAACAGATGGGGAAACAGTGGAAACAGTGTCAGACTTTGGGCTCCAAAATCACTGCAGATGGTGACTGCAGCCATGAAATTAAAAGATGCTTACTCCTTGGAAGGAAAGTTATGACCAACGTAGAGAGCATATTAAAAAGCAGAAACATTACTTTGCCGACTAAGGTCCGTCTAGTCAAGGCTATGGTTTTTCCTGTGGTCATGTATGGATGGGGGAGTTGGACTGTGAAGAAGGCTGAGCGCTGAAAAACTGATGCTTTTGAACTGTGGTGTTGGAGAAGACTCTTGAGAGTCCCTTGGACTGCAAGGAGATCCAACCAGTCCATTCTAAAGGAAATCAGCCCTGGGTGTTCTTTGGAAGGAATGATGCTAAAGCTGCAACTCCAGTACTTTGGCCACCTCATGCGAAGAGTTGACTCATTGGAAAAGACTCTGATGCTGGGAGGGATTGGGGGCAGGAGGAGGAGGGGACGACAGAGGATGAGATGGCTGGATCACTGACTCAATGGATGTGAGTCTGAGTGAACTCCAGGAGTTGGTGATGGACAGGGATGCCTAGCATGCTTCAATTCATGGGGTCGCAGAGTTGGATACGATTGAGTGCCTGAACTGAACTGAACTGATATGGATGAATTTCAGGATCTGTATTTGAGCTTGTGTTTACAGGTCCTAAGATACTCAAACAACTGCCAAACATTGTACCTTGCTTGAGAAGGTGTCTAACCATGACTCTATGCAGTTTGGCTGTCAATCACTAGAACTCCTGATCCAAAGAAAGGATGATGTGTTTCCAGCAGGCTAATCACAGTTGTGTCTGAGAGTAAAACTCCCTATTCTTATAGATCATTTACAAACCATCAAAAAAATTTTAGAAACATATGTAAATATATCCATATATGATATAATAATATATACTAAAAGCTTAACAAAAAAACAGTTTGGATGCAGTGATTTTTCCCCCCCTCCAAGGAAGGAATGAGATCTAGGTGCCAGAGATCTTCCCTGGCCTTTTATGTGAAAGTTAAAGAAAGAAATCACAGGAAAGGATAATGTGAAATCTGGTCCATAAAAGTCATTTTCCATGATCATATCGTGGAAAACACTATGAAAGGATGGGGTCAGAACAGAGGGAAGCAGCACTAAGAGAGAGCTAGGATGAGAAAAGCCTGATGCATCCCTGAGCCTTTAGTCACATTTAGGGAATCACATTACAAATGACCATAGGAAGTGGGGCACTGCTGAGAGTTAAAGGGGCAGAAGCACAAACCAGGACTGACCTGGGAGAAGGAGAAAAGACATCACTCTAGTCAGAACTGAAGGCAATTTCAACTCAGTTTCCAAGCTGTGAGTCAGTTATGAGTTTGCGTTCTGTCACAAGGACCTGAAAAGAGTTTTGGACTAACCCTGTGCCAAACATTATTACTTTAATTATCTTTAGCTAATGAGGGGAAAACAAAGGAGGTTAATGATGCATTTGCAGCAAGTAAAGGTCAAATGATAACTACTGGATCCTTTAAAAAGAAAAGTTACAGAACTTTAGAGAAAAGATGTGGGAAAATTAGTCATCATATAGCCCACTGGAGAAGAGGTATGCCTTAATCCAAGAGTCATACTGTAAGTGCAATTTACTGTGACTAATGCATCACTATTTGTCTAACTAAATTCTTATTTATCTTTATTTTTTATTATTTTTTTAATTAATTAATTTATTTATTTTTTAAATTACAATACTGTATTTGTTTTGCCATACATTGACACGAATCAGCCATAGGTGAACACAATCGCCCAATGCTGAAGCCCCCTCCCACCTCCCACCCCACATCCTCTACTTGAATCATCCTGTGCATCAGCCCCATGCATCCTGCATCCTACATTGAACATAGATTGGCGCGTCGTTTCTTACAGGAAAATATACATGTTTCATTGCCATTCTCCCAAACCATCCCACCCTTTCCCTCTCCCTCAGAGTCCAAAAGTCCACTCTATACCTCTGTGTCTCTTGGTTGTCTCACATATAGGGTCATCATTACTGTCTTCTAAATTCCATATATATGTGTCAGTATACTGTATTGGTGTTTTTCTTTCTGGCTTACTTCACTCTGTATAATCGGTTCCAATTTCATCCATCTCATTAGAACTGAGTCAAATTTATTCTTTTTAAGGGCTGAGTAGTACTCCATTGTGTATATGTACCACAGCTTTCTTATCCAGTCATCTGCTGATGGACATCTAGGTTGCTTCCATGTCCTTGCTATTATAAACAGCGCTGCAATGAACATTGGGGTACATGTGTCTCTTTCAATTCTGGTTTCCTCGGTGTGTATGCCCAGCAGTGGGATTGCTGGGTCATAAGGCAGTTCTATTTGCAATTTTTAGGGAATCTCCACACTGTTTTCCATAATGGCTGTACTAGTTTGCATTCCCACCAGCAGTGTAAGAGGGTTCCCTTTTCTCCACACCCTCTCCAGGATTTATTGCTTGTAGACTTTTGGATCGCAGCCATTCTGACTGGTGTGAAATGGTACCTCGTTGTGGTCTTGATTTGCATTTCTCTGATAATGAGTGATGTTAAACATCTTTTCATGTGTTTGTTAGCCATCCGTATGTCTTCTTTGGAGAAATGCCTATTTAGTTCTTTGGCCCATTTTTTTATTGGATCATTTATTTTTCTGGAGTTGAGCTGCATAAGTTGCTTATATATCTTTGAGATTAGTTGTTTATCAGTTGTTTCATTTGCTATTGTTTTCTCCCATTCAGAAGGCTGTCTTTTCACCCTGCTTGTAGTTTCCTTTGTTGTGCAGAAGCTTTTAATTTTAATTAGATCCCATTTGTTTATCTTTGCTTTTATTTCCAGTATACTGGGAGTTGGATCATAGAGGATCCTGCTGTGATTTATGTCGGAGAGTGTTTTGCCTATGTTCTCCTCTAGGAGTTTTATAGTTTCTGGTCTTACATTTAGATCTTTAATCCATTTTGAGTTTATTTTTGTGTATGGTGTTAGAAAGGGGTCTAGTTTCATTCTTTTACAAGTGGTTGACCAGTTTTCCCAGCACCACCTGTTAAAGAGACTGTCTTTACTCCATTGTATATTCTTGCCTCCTTTGTCGAAGATAAGGTGTCCATAGGTGTGTGGGTTAATCTCAGGGCTTTCTATTTTGTTCCATTGATCTATATTTCTGTCTTTGTGCCAGTACCATACTGTCTTAATGACTGTGGCTTTGTAGTAGAGCCTGAAGTCAGGCAAGTTGATTCCTCCAGTTCCATTTTTCTTTCTCAAGATTGCTTTGGCTATTCGAGGCTTTTTGTATTTCCATACAAATCTTGAGATTATTTGATCTAGTTCTGTGAAAAATACCGCTGGTAGCTTGATGGGAATTGCATTGAATCTGTAGATTGCTTTGGGTAGTATACTCATTTTCACTATATTGATTCTTCCAACCCATGGGCATGGTATATTTCTCAATCTATTAGTGTCCTCTTTGATTTCTTTCATCAGTGTTTTATAGTTTTCGATATATAGGTCTTTAGTTTCTTTAGGTATTTACCTTTTAAATGTTCATATACATTTTATAATACTGTTTGATTTTATAGTTCATAGAAGACCTGCAAAGCATGAGAACTTTGTTCCCAATGACAGTTACACACATTTGTGAAAATGATTTGGTACCACACAGAAGGGGAAGGTTTCCTTTATTAGGGAGTCAGGCATCACATTTTCTAGAATTCAAGTCTAATTGCGCTCAGGTTTTGCTTAGCTGTTCACTAGTAGGGACCACTGAGTAATATCGCAACTCTTCCTCTGTTGCCGTACAACTCTCCATGCGTCTCTCTCCCATTTCTCAACGTACATGAGCCTTTGTCCTCAACCATCTTTTCAAGGATGTTTATGTAGAGAACAGTCTTTGAAGTCAGAGATAAGGCTCTCCTCTGGAACCAAGAGCAGGTCTCTTTGCTGTCCAGTATAATAAAGATAACATATCCTCTGGGACAAATTCCCAGGCACTGCACATTATGAAAAAAATACTGAGGATCCCTAACTTCAGGGCTCCTCTACTGCAACATAACTCACAGACTATGTAGCCATGGCTCTCTTCTTCTTGCCTTAGGGAATCAGGGCTTGGTAAATTGCCATAAAGGCAACTGCAATTGCTGAAATATAGTCATTTTTGTCTCTGAATCAAGACTCTTAAGCATTCTGCCAGTAACCATGAAGCTGAGGAGGGAATTTTCTGGTGGTCCAGTGGTTAGGGCTGCCATGAGCCTCTATTCCATCCTTGGTGGGGGAACTAAGATCCTACAAGCATCAAGGTTTGGCCAAAAAAAAAAAAAAAACAAAACTGGGGTAAGCTAACTTGTTATATTAGCGTGTTAGCAGGGTAAAGTCTCAGGTACTGAATCATTCTGGACATGCTCTTCTGCTTAATTTTTAGTTAATTCCCAAGTTTCTGACAGAGATCCAAGCAGTCCATTCTGAAGGAGATCAGCCCTGGGTGTTCTTTGGAAGGAATGATGCTAAAGCTGAAACTAAAGTACTTTGGCCACCTCATGTGAAGAGTTGACTCATTGGAAAAGACTGATGCTGGAAGGGATTGGGGGCAGGAGGAGAAGGGGATGACAGAGGATGAGATGGCTGGATGGCATCACCGACTCAATGGACGTGAGTTTGAGTGAACTCCAGGAGTTGGTGATGGGCAAGGAGGCCTGGCGTGCTGCGATTCATGGGGTCACAAAGAGTCGGACACGACTGAGTGACTGAACTGAACTGAAGGACACTTTCAGCCATTATCTTTACATCTTTACTACTTATCTTTTTTCCCTTTCCTCAAATGGCAGCTCAATCAGCTTTGTCACATAAAGAGCTAGAATAGTGGTTCTAAAACTACAATCTAAAGACCAGCAGTATCAGCAACACTTAGGAAATATGCATTCTCTGCTTACAAGCCAAGACATGGAAGCAACCTAAATGTCCACTGACAGGAATGTCCTGTGGTAGCCTGGGTGGGAAGGGAGTTTAGGAGAGAATGGATACTTCCGTTAGGTATAGCTGAGTCCCTCTGCTGTCCACCTGAAACTATCACAACATTTTAAATCAGCTATACTGCAATGTAAAATAAAAAGTTTAAAAAAAAGAAAGAAGTGTGCATTCTCAAGTCCTACCCAGAACTTAGTGATTCAAACTCAGGGAGTGGGGCCCAGGAATCTATGTTTTAACAACCCTTCCAAGTGATTCTAATACAAGCTAGGGACTGAGAACCAGTTAGGTAGAAAGGTCACCTCTTTTTTCTTGTGATCAGAGTAATTATAGTGATTAAGTTGCTGATGAGTTATAAAAAGCTTATTATTTTTATAAAATATTTCTATTTCCCTCCTCCTCCTATAAGTGAAACAAGTAATATTCTTTTACTTTTCTGCAAATACTAGATTCTCATATCTGTCTGCATTTAATGTGATACAATATATTACTTTGGTTGAGTGAAGAAAATCCATTTTCATATAATAATGAAGTTATTATATGAAAGAGCATTTTAATAACATTTTCAGATAACTGTGGATAGCTTTCATTGATTCTATAGCAAAATTTGAAAAGAGTAGCTTAAAGTTTGATTATAATGCATTTCTTTGGACTTTTTATACTTTGGTAGGTTAAAATTCATTGGTCTATCTTGTACTTGCAATGGATATTCTATCTATGTCTGATGTGGAAATTAGTTCACTAACTTACAGAGAACTGAATGTCGACATATTTTCAATTTTTAAAAAGCATTTATGTTTACATTGCCTTTACTGTAATATTAAACATAATTTCACCAGAAAAAGCTTTAGGTGAAATGGTATCAAGCTCCCAGTGGTAGGGACAAGATTATAAAATTTCAGTTTATTTATTTATTTTTGTTTGAAAGCTCACATTCTATTATTGCCAACAAATACTGTTTGCTGTTTTCCTAGAAGTGACAACTGACTAGCTGCCAAATCCCAAGTCGGATTAACCGTAATTTTTCTTTCAAGTGAAAATGGAATGGTATTCCAGGAAAACAGTCTCTAGTTCAATTCACAACACAATCACACAATTGCTCTTTCTCAAGACACCACGTGCAACAGCAGTCTGGAAGTACTTCCCATTTGGTCACACACAATATTAAAGAAGTATTTACTCAATGGTCAAGATTTAATAAAAGTAATGTTTATGACTTCAACATTTTTAAATCAGAAGTGCAAGGCAGTGAAGAATACAATGACCATTGGTACAACCCATTGCTACAGGCGTGATTCAGCAGTTTGACCGATTATTACTTTGGTACCATCAGAGCAAATGACACAATAGAAAAGGCAAATAATATCTTAGTATTATAAAAATGGTCTCAGGGGCCTCCAGAGTCCACTGACCCCTCCTAAAACCACAGATTTAATGTCTTTCTCACCCGTTGGACTGTGAGCTATGAGGGAATAGAGCACTTGGTTTTTGTCATCATGACATCCCTAATAACAGGAACACATTTATTCACTGGCTGGATGACAGAAAGGGAAGGAGTAGAGAGAAGGGAAGAAGAATACACAACATGAAGAAAGCGTAAGAAAATGTAACTGAATATTTATATGAACCATGGAAAGGGAGAGCAGAATTCTGTGGAAGACAAAAAAAGAAACGAGTGGAAGCCTGTGACTGACCATTAAAAACAGGTTCATAAAGAAAGAAAAAGCAGGTTCTCTTCTTCTATTACAGGAAGAGTAGTGGCTGAGGGCAAGGCAGCAGGAGACTATCTTGCTCATCCTTACTTGCTGCTGCGTGTAGCCATATCCCCACATTTCTCATCAAATCACTGTGTATCTGAAAGGAAAATGCAGGCTTGGACTCTCTCATTCAGGTTCCTACGTATAAGCCAGAAAATAGGTTTCCCTGTGGTCTTGCTCCAACTGGGTGAATTAAGACAATGTCCAAGGATGGTAGGGCAGTAAGAAGGCAGGAACGTGGGTAATGAACCATCATGCGAGGCAGAGCACCACAGCACTACCTAACCTTAAATCCCATAATACGAGAGAACTAAACACCTACCTTCTTTAGGCCACGGTCAGGTTAGGTTTCTCTGATTCTGAAATAGCCTTTTATACTAATTCTTAAAAGCTGGCTGCTGCTGCTGCTGCTAAGTCACTACAGTCATGTCCGACTCTGTGCGACCCCATAGACAGCAGCTGACCAAGCTCCTCCATCCCAGGGATTCTCCAGGCAAGAACACTGGAGTGGGTTGCCATTTCCTTTCCCAATGCATGAAAGTGAAAAGTGAAAGTGAAGTCGCTCAATTGTGTCTGACTCTTTGTGACCTCATGGATGGCAGCCTACCAGGCTGCTCAATCCATGGGATGTTCCAGGCAAAATACTAGAGTGGGTCGCCATTGTCTTCTAAAAGCTGTCTAGGTGTAACTATACAAGCAAATATATATATATAATATTAATTATAAATTTAAAAAACTAAAAAGTCCCAAAATCTATAACTGTTTTAAAAAATTACCATCAGTTCACTCTGTCAGTCAGTCACTCAGTCATGTCCGACTCTGCGACCCCATGAATCACAGCACGCCAGGCTTCCCTGTCTATCACCATCTTCCGGAGTTCACCCAAACTCATGTACATTGAGTTGGTGGTACCATCCAGCCATCTCATCCTCTGTTGTCCCCTTTTCCTCCTGCCCTTAATCTTTCCCAGCATCGGGGTCTTTTCCAATGGGTCAGCTCTTCACATCAGGCGGCCAAAGGATTGGAGTTTCAGCCTCAGCATCAATCTTTCCAATGAACACCCAGGACTGGTCTCCTTTAGGATCGACTGGCTGGACCTCCTTCAGTCCAAGGGACTCTCAAGAGTCTTCTCCAACACCACAGTTCAAAAGCATCCTTTCTTCGGTGCTCAGCTTCCTTTATGGTCCAACTCTCACATCCATACATGATGACCACTGGAAAAACCATAGCCGTGACTAGATGGACCGTTGTTGGCAAATACCTCTGCTTTTTAATATTCTATCTAGGTTGGTCATAACTTTCCTAGCAGGAGTAAGCGTCTTTTAATTTCATGGCTGCAATCACCATCTGCAGTGATTCTGGAGCCCAAAAAAATAAAGTCTGACACTGTTTCCACTGTTTCCCCATCTATTTCCCATGGAGTGATGGGACCGGATGCCATGATCTTCGTTGTCTGAATGTTGAGCTTTAAGCCAACTTTTTCACTCTCCTCTTTCACTTTCATCAAGAGGCCTTTTAGCTTCTCTTCACTTTCTGCCATAAGGGTGGTGTCATCTGCATATCTGAGGTTATTGATATTTCTCCCGGCAGTCTTGATTCCAGCTTGTGTTTCTTCCAGTCCAGCGTTTCTCATGATGTACTCTGCATATAACTTCAATAAGCAGGCTGACAACATACAGCCTTGATGTACTCCTTTTCCTATTTGGAACCAGTCTGTTGTTCCATGTCCAGTTCTAACTGTTGCTTCCTGACTTGCATACAGATTTCTCAAGAGGCAGGTCAGGTGGTCTGGTATTCCCATCTCTTTCAGAATGTTCCACAGTTTCTTGTGATCCACACAGTCAAAGGCTTTGGCATAGTCAATAAAGCAGAAATAGATGTTTTTCTGGAACTCTCTTGCTTTTTTCATGATCCAGCAGATGTTGGCAATTTTTTCTCTGGTTCCTCTGCCTTTTCTAAAACCAGCTGGAACATCTGGAAGTTCACAGTTCACGTATTGCTGAAGCCTGGCTTGGAGAATTTTGAGCATTACCAAAATAGACATCCTTTTCATTATAGAGGACTGGAATGCTAAAGTAGGAACTCAAGAAACACCTGGGGTAACAGGCAAATTTGGCCTTGGAAAACAGAATGAAGCAGGGCAAAGACTAATAGAGTTTTGCCAAGAAAATGCGCTGGTCATAGCAAACACCCTCTTCCAACAACACAAGAGAAGACTCTACACATGGACATCACCAGATGGTCAACACCAAAATCAGACTGATTATATTATTTGCAGCCAAAGTTGGAAAAGCTCTATACAGTCAACAAAAACAAGACCAAGAGCTGACTGTGGCTCAGATCATGAACACCTTATTACCAAATTCAGACTCAAATTGAAGAAAGTAGAGAAAACCGCTAGACCATTCAGGTATGACCTAAATCAAATCCCTTATGATTATACAGTGGAAGTAAGGAATAGATTTAAGGGCCTAGATCTGATAGACACAGCGCCTGATGAACTATGGAATGAGGTTCGTGACTTTGTACAGGAGACAGGGATCAAGACAATCCCCATGGAAAAGAAATGCAAAAAAGCAAAATGGCTGTCTGGGGAAGCCTTACAAATAGCTGTGAAAAGAAGAGAGGTGAAAAGCAAAGGGGAAAAGGAAAGATATAGCCATCTGAATGCAGAGTTCCAAAGAATAGCAAGAAGAGATAAGAAAGCCTTCAGCCATCAATGCAAAGAAATAGAGGAAAACAACAGAATGGGAAAGACTAGAGATCTCTTCAAGAAAATTAGAGATACCAAGGGAACATTTCATGCAAAGATAGGCTCGATAAAGGACAGAAATGGTATGGACCTAAGAGAAGCAGAAGATATTAAGAAGAGGTGGCAAGAATACACAGAAGAACTATACAAAAAAATCTTCACGACCCAGATAATCATGATGATGTGATCACTCACCTGGAGCCAGACATCCTGGACTGTGAAGTCAAGTGGGCCTTAGAAAGCATCACTACGAACAAAGCTAGTGGAGGTGATGGAATTCCAGTTGAGCTGTTTCAAATCCTGAAAGACGATGCCGTGAAATTTCTGCACTCAATATGCCAGCAAATTTGGACAACTCAGCAGTGGCCACAGGACTGGAAAAGGTCAGTTTTCATTTCAATTCCAAAGAAAGGCAATGCCAAAGAATGCTCAAACTATTGCACAACTGCACTCATCTCTCATGCTAGTAAAGTTATGCTGAAAATTCTCAAAGCCAGGCTTCAGCAATATGTGAACCGTGAACTCCCTGATGTTCAAGCTGGCTTTAGAAAAGGCAGAGGAACCAGAGAAAAAATTGCCAACATCTGCTGGATCATGAAAAAAGCAAGAGAGTTCCAGAAAAACATCTATTTCTGCTTTATTGACTATGCCAAAGCCTTTGACTGTGTGGATCACAAGAAACTGTGGAACATTCTGAAACAGATGGGAATACCAGACCACCTGACCTGCCTCTTGAGAAATCTGTATGCAAATCAGGAAGCAACAGTTAGAACTGGACATGGAACAACAGACTGGTTCCAAATAGGAAAAGGAGTACGTCAAGGCTGTATGTTGTCAGCCTGCTTATTGAAGTTATATGCAGAGTACATCATGAGAAATGCTGGACTGGAAGAAACACAAGCTGGAATCAAGACCGCCGGGAGAAATATCAATAACCTCAGATATGCAGATGACACCACCCTTATGGCAGAAAGTGAAGAGAAGCTAAAAGGCCTCTTGATAAAGGTGAAAGAGGAGAGTGAAAAAGTTGGCTTAAAGCTCAACATTCAGACAACAAAGATCATGGCATCCGGTCCCATCACTCCATGGGAAATAGATGGGGAAACAGTGGAAACAATGTCAGACTTTATTTTTTTGGGCTCCAAAATCACTGCAGATAGTGATTGCAGCCATGAAATTAAAAGACACTTAGTCCTTGGAAGAAAAGTTATGACCAACCTAGATAGTATATATTCAAAAGCAGAGACATTACTTTGCCGACTAAGGTCCTTTTAGTCAAAACTATGGTTTTTCCTGTCATCATGTATGGATGTGAGAGTTGGACGGTGAAGAAGGCTGAGTGCGAAGAATTATGCTTTTGAACTGTGGTGCTGGAGAAGACTCTTGAGAGTCCCTTGGACTACAAGGAGATCCAAACAGTCCATTCTGAAGGAGATCAGCCCTGGGATTTCTTTGGAAGGAATGATGCTAAAGGTGACAACTCCAGTCCTTTGGCCGCCTCATGCGAAGAGTTGACTCATTGGAAAAGACTCTGATGCTGAGAGGGATTGGGGACAGGAGGAGAAGGGGACGACTGAGGATGAGATGGCTGGATGGCATCATGGACTTGATGAACATGAGTCTGAGTGAACTGCGGAAGTTGGTGATGGACAGGGAGGCCTGGCATGCTGAGATGATTCATGGGGTCACAAAGAGTCGGATACGACTGAGCGACTGCACTGAACTTACTAGCGTGTGAAATGAGTGCAACTGTGCAGTAGTTTGAGCATTCTTTGGCATTGCTCTCCTTAAATTACCATAAACTAAGTCAAAAGGCAAACTATAGAATAGGGAAAAGTATCAGTAATTAATGAATATCAAATGTAGATTTATTTCTTTTCCCCCAGATACACAGGAAAATAACTCAGTTACACAAAACACATACAAAATTTTTTTAATTGAACTTTTTTGACCACATCATTTGGCATACTGGATCTTAGTCCCCAATCAAGGATTGAACCCACATCCCCTGCATTGAGAGCTTGGAGTCTTAATCAATGGACCATAAGGGAAGTCCCAACACATATTCTTTTTCAGAGTCTTTTCCATTATAGGTTATTACAGATATTGAATATAGTTCCCTATGCTATACAATAAGTAGGTCCTTGTTGTTTATCTGTTATCTCTATAGTAGTTTGCATATGTTAACCCCAACTACTAATTTAGCTCCTTCTCTCCCTCTCCCCACACTATTCCCCCTTTGTTTATTTTCTGGTAACCATAAGTTTGTTTTCTATATCTGAGTCTATTACTACTTTGTTAATAAGTTCAAATATATTCTTTTAGATTTCACATATAAGTGATATCATATGATATCTGTATTCCTCTGACTTACTTCACTTAACATGAAAATCTCTGGGCCCATCCATGTTGCTGCAAATGGCATCACTTCATTCTTTTTACGACAGTAATAATACCATATATTTTATTCATGTTGCTTTCATTTTTTTGGCTATTACACATAGTGTTACTATGAACACTGGGGTACATGTATCCTTTTGAATTCTGTTTTCCATAGTGGTTATACCAATTTACATTCCTACCAACAGTGTAGGAGGGTTCCTTTTCTCCACACCTTCTCAAGCCTTTACTGTTTGTAGACTGATGCCCATTATGACTAGCATGTAGCTCGTCCAGCACAACTTATTGAGACGACTCTCTCTTCTCCACTGTATTGATAAATTCTTGCCTAATTTATCATAGATTAATTGATCATAAATGCAGGGGTTTATTTCTGGGCTTTCTATCCTATTTCACTAATCTATATATCTGTTTTTGTGCCAGTACCACACTGCTTTAATTACTGTAACTCTGTAGTACAACCTGATACCAAAAAAACAGGACCTGTATACCTGCTGCCTATAAGCAACCCACTTCAGATCTAGAGACACATGCAAACTGAATTGGGGATGGAAAAAGGTATTCCACACACATGAAAATCAAAAGAAAGTCACAGTAGCAATATTTAATATCAGACAAAACAGACTTTAAAATAAAAGACTGTCAAAAGAAACAAAGAAAGCTATAGTACATATACATGATGGAACATTACTCAGCTATTTAAAAGAATGCATTTAATCAGTTCTAATGAGGTGGATGAAACTGGAGCCTATTATACAGAGTGAAGCAAGTCAGAAAGAAAAAACACCAATATAGTATATTAACACATATATATGGAATTTAGAAAGATGGTAATGATGACCCTATATGCGAGATTGCAAAAGAGACACAGATATAAAGAAGAGACTTTTGGACCTGTAGGAGAAGGCGAGGGTGGCATGATTTGAAAGAACAGCATTGAAACATGTATATTACCATATGTGAAATAGATCGCCAGTCCAAGTTTGATGCATGAAACAGGGCACTCAAAGCTGGTGTGCTGGAAGAACCCAGAGGGATGGGGTGGGGAGGGAGGTGGCAGGGGGTGTTCAGGATGGGGGACACATGTACACCTGTGGCTGATTCATGTCAACGTATGGCAAAACCACCACAATACTTTAAAGTAATTAGCCTCCATTAAAATAAATTAATTTTAAAAAAGAGGCAAAGAAGGACACTACTTAATAATCAAAGGATCAAACAAAAAGCAGATATAACAATTGTGTGTTTCTGTGTGTATCTGCAATCCAACAAAGGAGAAACCTCAATATATAAGGTAAATGTTAATAGACATAAAATGAGAAATTGACAGTAACAAAATAATAGTAGGGGTCTTCAACACTCTCCACTTACATCAATGGACAGATCACCCAGACTGAAAATCAATAAGGAAAAACACATACCTTAAATGACAAATTACATTAGATAGACTTAATTGATATTTATAGAGCATCTCATCTAAAAGTAGCAGAATCCACGTTCCTTTCACGTGCACATGGAACATTCTGCAGGACAGAGCATATGCTGGGCCACAAAGCAAACCTTGGTAAATATTGAGTTGGCCAAAGAGTTCATCTGGGAAACATTTTGCAAAACAACCTCAACAAACTTTTTGTCCAACCCAATATAAGAATACTGGAATCATATGAAGTATCATTTCTGAGCATAATACTTGGAGGCTAAAAACTAACTACAAAGAAAAAAACTGCAAAAATACAAACAAATGGAGATTAAACAATATGTCATTAAACAAGCAATGAACCACTGAAAAACTCAAAGAGAAAATCAAAAAATACCTACAGACAAATGAAAATGAAATCACAATAATCCAAAACCTGAAATTTATACCATACAAGCTTGTCCTCAGAGAACAAGAAAAATCTCAAATAAGCAACCTAACCTCACACCTAAAGCTACCAAGTAAAGAACTACAAACAAAAACCCAAAGTTAATAGGAGAGAAATCATAAAGATCAGAACAAAAATAAATGAAACAGAGACCACAAAAACAGTAGAAAAAGTCAATGAAGCTAACAGTTGGTTCTTTGAAAAAATTAACAAAATCAATAAACCTTTAGCTAGAATCATCAAGAAAAAAGAGAAAGGGCCCAAATGAAATAAGAAATGAAAAAGGAAAAGTTATAAATGACACACAGAAGTAAGAGACTACTTCAGTGTAGCTCATAGAGTAAAGAATCTGCCTGCAATGCAGGAGACCTGGGTTCAATCCCTGGAACATCTGGAGACGGGAATGGAAACCCACTTCAGTATTCTTGCCTGGAGAATCCCATGGACAGAGGAGCCTGGTGGGCTACAATCTGTGGGGGTCACAGAGAACTGGACACAACTTAGTGACTAATACTGCCATGTGGGCAACTATATGCTAATAAATTGGACAACCCAGAAGAAATAGCCAAATTCTTAGAAAGGTTCAATTTCTGAAATTGAAAACTGAACCAGGAAAAAACAGAAAATATGAACAGGACAATTACCAAAACTGAAATTGAATCAGTAATTTTAAAACTCCCAATAAACAAAAATCCAGGACCAGATGGCTTAACAGGTGAATTCTACCAAATATTTAGTGAAGAGTTAACAGCTATCCTTCTGAAACTATTCCAAAAATTGCAGATGAAGGAGCATTTCCGAACTCATTCTATGAGGTCACTATCACCCTGACAGCAAAACCAGACAAAGACATCAGAGAAAAAAAAACTGTATATTTTAAAAATTCATAATAGATTAACATTAAATGACAAGAAAAATACCAATATTCTAAAAACAAAGGACACAAACACAACTTAGAGAAAAATCGAACATATATAGTAGTTTTAAACTCTAGATATACATATATTCATACCAAACAAAGAAGGAAAAGGCAACCCACTTCAGTACTCTTTCCTGGAAAATTTCACTGATAGAGAAGCCTGGTGGGCTACAGTCCATGGGGTTGCAAAGAGTCAGACACAACTGAGCATGGACATCAAAAAAAAAAGTACCTTGAAAGAAATATACTGAAAAGTGTTTGTATCTGAATAATGCAATTTTATGTCTCAAATATCTGTGTAATTTCAAATTTTTTTACACTATAAGAATGAATCAAAATGATGCAATTTATTTAGAAAAATTTGGTCATATCTCTATGATTAAAGCTGAATAACATCATGTTCTTTAATCTCCCTTGCTTCAACCCACGTTCCAATCTCATCACTCATGCACATAAATCTCACATTCTAATCACAGAAAATCACTTTTGCTTCCAAACGTTTCATGATCATGCCTGCTCCATTCCTCCCCCAGACTTTCTCCCAAGTGGAGCCCCTTATTAACATCGGCAATAAAAGGACCACGCCATATTTAGGCAGGGAGCAACTGCGGTTGAACTTTTCCAACCAAAACACAGCTAATTCCCAGGGAGTGTGAAACTGAGCAGAGATATGCCAGGCCTGCTCCATGGCCCAATATGGCAGGCAAGAAAACCACCAAGACCACGGCTCTACAAAGACCCGGGAGAGAGACTCTGAGGGCTGCAAGAAGAGGCGTCTAGACCAGGCAGGCTCTAAGCAGGCTGAGTTATAGCACCAGAGACTTCAATTATGACGCCAGGAGCACCAAGGTGGAAACTATCTCCTCCATGACCAGAGGATGCAAAGCAGAGCATATTAAATCTAAGGGACCAGAAGCAAAGTCACTTTTCCCTCCCAACCCACTCACTGGGCCCCTACCAATTAGGGAGAACAGCAGAAGGAAGGATGGCAACGGATGAAACATTTTTATCTGAACACTACATAAATGATTGTGCAAATAATCAGACTGGACTAAAGCTTAAGCAACATTGAACATTTTATTATTTTCTCTACTAATCAGCAGGAAGTAAGTTGATTTTAGATTAAAATAAAATATTGTGAATTTTGTTACTCAATTTATAGGCAATAATCTTAAAGCATATTTTTTAAAAGACATGGATATTATACTTTCCCCTATCAAACATCCCAAATTTTATACAGTACCTTCACAGCCTGTTCAGAGGAATCATAAATCTGACTAGGATGACATGTCTCACATCTGATGTGAACTGACTCCATCCTTTCACCACTTCAAACGCTCCCCTTTAGTACATAATCCAATGCACATACTACCTTTTCTATTTTTATCGACTCAGATTAAATCAGTTCCGTGGGGCACCAAGTTTTTGGCATGTACACATGTACCTTAACGTTTTAATGAGGATTGTGGTTCAGGCAATGCAAGTGGTTTAAACAAGACAGAAAGAATTCCATCACTCTTTCACTCAGGAGTCCATATGTGAGTCATCCAGGGCCTGTACTGAGAGGCCTGAGCACCTTCTACCTTATTGCTCTGCCACCTTCATGACAAGGCTTCCTACTCAGGTATAGGTATCTGTTCAGGAACTCACTGGTACAAGAACTTGCAGTCACTGGAGGTGACAACAAGTAGAGGAAGTGGAGGGAATGTGCTTTCCCTTTAAGGGGACAACTGCAAAGCTGTAGCTTATTTCCCTTCATATCCCCATGAGCAGAATTTATCTTTCTAGTTTCATGCTAGTAAAGCTGGGAAATATAGTCACTATCTGTGTGGCAATGTGTCCTATCAAGGGATAGTGGCTAATGGAGAATAACCAGAAATCTTTGCTTATCCTATAGGCCTATTCTCTTCTTTCCCGTGCTGTTTGTTTCATATCTGAATTTTAAAAAAAAAATTTAATGAAACATTATACCAGTCAATATATTAATATACAAAATAAATGGGTTGTGTTTTGTTTTTATCTGCTTTGGTTTCCTTCTAAAAACTAAGTTGGGTGCCTTGGAAAAACGCAATAAAGCAAGCTGCTAAAAATGGCCACTGAATTAGATCAATGTGAGAAACTCTTCAACGGAGAGGAAGAAAAAAAAAAGTCTAAGAGGATTCTTCACTCAGATTCCTTTGCAAGTATCTTTAGCTGGAAAAAAAAAAAAAAAAAGAAACTGGAAATAAGGGGTTCATTTTAACTATGCAAAAAGACAACTATGAACTATATCATCAGTGAATCATACTCCCCCAAAAAGGGATCAAAATTGTACATCAAAAGATTGCTAAACAGAACTATACTTATGTTTCAACTAAAATAGAATATTCAAGTTATATTTACAAAAGTATATATAATTTTTACCCTTAAGACCGGTAAATTCTGATCCTATCAGTACAGAGAACTTCTACAAATGAAATTTTCGCCTGCATGTCAACAAATTCAGAACTTAATTACCTTTATCTTTTAATTTTTATAATCCTCCCACAACCATTCTTCTAAAATGTTTAAATGTGTATGAGTTCTTTAACACAAACTTCTGAGCATGACATTCCAAGAATGCTAGAATTTGGACCCACGGGTATTCCAGCCTCACCTATTTCATAGACCTCCAAGCATTCTCTAGCCATGGAAGTCTTCAAAATAATCTACTGAATCTACTCAACCAGAATTTCAGCATCTGTGTGTCAAGGATCACATTACACAATCAAGTCAACGTTGAATAAATCACAGGTCCTGACCCTATAAAAGTTGTATCTAGAATCAAAGGAGACAGTCAAGAAAATGAACAATTTCAACATATTTTCTTTCATTCAAAGAGTATGAAGTACTTGCTGTTTGGTAGGTAAAACTCTGGGTACTGAGAACAGAATGACTGGGAGTAAAAGCTGCGTGTCCTCATTTCATGAGGGGGAGGAACAGGTGGCAGGAAACACTTCAGATCGTGTGAGGAGGAAAGGCTACTCAGAGGGGTGATTAATAAATACATGCAGATGGTTTACTTAAAATATAACTGCTACTAATGGATCTTAACAAGCTAATGTACCTAGTACGTCAGTGGAAGAACTAAATTAATGAGAGGAAGAAAATGACAGTAGAAAGTTACTATAAAACAAAACATCTACAAGGATATAATTCCTAAGAACTACAACCCTAATATACTTTTCACTGGTCCAGTAATGTCTAAAATATCCTTTCTAGCCACAGTTCTAGGAAGAACACAGATAAAACAGCATTATGTCCAGAGAGGAGGTACAGAGGACTCTAAACTACTTCATTTGAGGAAGGGCTGAGGGAGGGAGGAATGTTTAGGAAAAAGACTAGGAGAAAGCAGAGTGTATGCTAAACAGCTTGAGACCCTACATAGGAAGGGAAGTTACAGTGTGACACTCAAGAAGGCTGAATTAGGATCAATAACTGAAATTACACAGAAGCAAACCTCAGTAAAAGGAATAAGCTATTAACAAACTGATGCCAGAAACTGTCAGTAAGATTGTTATTCTCCTCAGTTCTTTATGCTATGGCTTAGGTACTAAGTTGTGTCTGACTCTTGCAACCCCATGGATCGTAGCCCTCCAGGCTCCTCTCTTTATGGAAATGTCCAGGCAAGGATACTGGAGTGGGTTGCCATTTCCTTCTCCAGGGCATCTTCCTGACCCAGAGATCCAACCTGTGTCTCCTGCATTGCAGGTAGATTCTTTATCGACTGAGCTATGAGGGAGTTCATTTTAGCAGGAGTCATACATATAGTTTTGTTAGACGTCATTTTACATCAGTCAGTTCAGTTCAGTTGCTCAGTCGTGTCAGTCTCTTTGCGACCCCATGAATCGCAGCACGCCAGGCCTCCCTGTCCATCACCAACTCCCGGAGTTCACTCAAACTCACATCCACCGAGTTGGTGATGCCATCCAGCCATCTCATCCTCTGTCGTCCCCCTCTCCTCCTGCCCCCAATCCCTCCCAGCATCAGAGTCTTTTCTAATGAGTCAACTCATCCCATGAGGTGGCCAAAGTACTGGAGTTTCAGCTTTAGCATCATTCCTTCCAAAGAACACCCAGGACTGATCTCCTTTAGAATGGACTGGCTGGATTTCCCTGCAATCCAAGGGACACTCAAGGGTCTTCTCAACACCACAGTTCAAAAGTATCAATTTTTCAGTGCTCAGCCTTCTTTCACAGTCCAACTCTCACATCTATACATGACCACTGGAAAATCCATAGCCTTGACAAGACAGACCTTTTTGGCAAAGTAATGTCTCTGCTTTTCAATATGCTATCTAGGTTGGTCATAACTTTCCTTTCAAGGAGTAAGCGTCTTTTAATTTCATGGCTGCAGTCACCATCTAAAGTGATTTTGGAGCCCCCAAAAATAAAGTCTGACAATGTTTCCCCATCTATTTACCATGAAGTGATGGGACCAGATGCCATGATCTTAGTTTTATGAATGCTGTGGCTGATTCATGTCAACGTATGGCAAAACAAATACAGTATTGTGGGGTGGGAGGTGGGAGGGGGCTTCGGCATTGGGAGATTGTGTTCACCTATGGCTGATTCGTGTCAATGTATGGCAAAACAAATACAGTATTGTAATTAAAAAAATAAATTTAATTAAAAAAATAGATTAAAAAAAAAAAAGAAATGAGGCAATCTTCTGATTTTCCATGGTTAACAATACTGTACACTTAACATCTTGTTAAGACAGCAGATCTCATTTTAGGTATTTTTGCCACAATAAAAGGGGTGGTGGAAGGAACAGGGCAGTACAGAACTCCAGACAACACTACTAGAAATCATCAAAACTACTTGTACTACCTTGGTTTATACAGTCCTGTTAAACTGTAGGTTTCATACAAACAATAATAAAAAAGACTATGCTGAATTCATACATTCTGGCCATAGCCAGTTTCTGTACTGGGTCAAAGAGGGATCAATAAAACACAAGCATTTGCTTTTTCTCATCAGCTCTCTTCACCAAACAAAAGCGAATCTAAAACTGATCAGTGATGAAACAGCTTTAACTAAATTCCTGTACTCCATGTAAACTGAAACACAGAGACTTAAATTTATAAGAAATAAACAAAAATTATTCAGTAAATAGCCAATAATTTATAAGGAAATAAGGAAAACAATCTATTAAAAGTGAGGATAAATAATGTATCAAATCCCTCATGATTGGCAGCGACATGATAATATAGGTTGGCAAGTATCAGTGAATTAACCAGAAAGGAATTGTGGAGGCAAAGAGACTTCACATCCCAAGTTACTTAAAAATTTAGTCTGGTGATCTGTAAGAGAAGGAATTATTAGTACTAAATCTTAATCTGAGAACCTTTTAATTTTTAGATGAATCTGCTCTGTACCAGAAACAGTAAATTTCTTAAATGCCAACTGGGTTTTCTTTTTCAAGTTGTCTTCACTATAAGCCATATTATACTTACTGTAAGATGCGTATGTGCTGATTTCAGTACGTTAAATGTGAAAAATGTGTGAAATGAAAGTCGCTCAGTCATGTCCAACTCTTCGTGACCCCATGGACTATAGAGTCCATGGAATTCTCCAGGCCAGATTATTGGAGTGGGTAGCCTTTCCCTCTTCCAGGGGATCTCCCCAACACAGGGATCAAACCCAGGTCTCCCACATGCGGGCAGATTCTTGACCAGCTGAGCCACAAGGGAAGCCCAAGAATACTGGAGTGGGTAGCCTCTCCCTTCTCCAGCGATCTTCTAAAATATGTGTATTGGATAATTAATGAAATACATGTCTTGATTCATTCTAACAGAGTAAATACCAGATTAGAGTCTCCATTAGGGATTTAGTATATTTAAATTTTAAAAGTTAAATAGAAGTTAATAAACATATAAAGATATTCAAGGAAAAGGAGTACATCAAGGCTGTATATTGTCACTCTGCTTATTTAACTTATATGCAGAGTACATCATGAGAAACGCTAGACTGGAAGAAACAAAAGCTGGCATCAAGACCACCGGGAGAAATACCAATAACCTCAGATATGCAGATGACACCACCCTTATGGCAGAAAGTGAAGAGGAGCTAAAGGGCCTCTTGATGAAGGTGAAAGAGGAGAGTGAAAAAGTTGGCTTAAAGCTCAACATTCAGAAAACTAAGATCATGGCATCTGGTCCCATCACTTCACGGGAAATAGATGGGGAAACAGTGTCAGACTTTATTTTGGGGGGCTCCAAAATCACTGCAGATGGTGACTACAGCCATGAAATTAAAAGATGCTTACTCCTTGGAAGAAAAGTTATGACCAACCTAGATAATATATTCAAAAGCAGAGACATTACTTTGCCTACTAAGGTCCTTCTAGTCAAGGCTACGGTTTTTCCTGTGGTCATGTATGGATGTGAAAGTTGGACTGTGCAGAAGGCTGAGCGCCGAAGAATTGATGCTTTTAAACTGTGGTGTTGGAGAAGACTCTTGAGAGTCCCTTGGACTGCAGGGAAATCCAACCAGTCCATTCTGAAGGAAATCAACCCTAGGATTTCTTTGGAAGGAATGATGCTAAAGCTGAAACTCCAGTATGGCCACTTCATGCGAAGAGTTGACTCATTGGAAAAGACTCTGATGCTGGGAGAGATTGGGGGCAGGAGGAGAAGGGGGTGACCGAGGATGAGATGGTAGATGGCATCACGGACTCGATGGACATGAGTCTGAGTGAACTCTGAGAGATGGTAATGAACAGGGAGGCCTGGAGTGCTGTGATTCATGGGGTCACAGACAGTCAGACACGACTGAGCAAATGAACTGAACTGAACTGATACTCAACATTAGTAGTCATCTGGGAAATGCAAATCAAAACCATAAGATGATACTACTTCACATATACCAGGAAGGCTAGAACCAAAGGTCAGATAGTAACAAGTGTTGCTAAATGTGTGAATAAACTGGAATTGTCAGAAGTTGAAAGAGTTAAATGGAAGTTACCATTTGAGTCAATATTTCCACTCCTAAGTACTTAACCAAGAGAAATGAAACATGTCCATGCAAAAAGTTGTAATCAGTGGTCAAAGCAGCATTATTCATAATAGCCCCAAAATGGAAACAACCCAAGTATCCATCAGCTACTGAAGAGATCAACAAAATGTGGCATATCGATACATTGGAACATTATTTGGCCATTTAAGCAATGAAGTACTGATAGAAGCTACAAACATCATGTGAAGTGATAGAGGTCAACAAAAAGACCACACAGTGTTTGATTCTCTTCATATTAAATGCCCAGAAATGTCAAATCTATAGAGACAGAAGTAGATTAGTGGTTGTTTAAGGCCAGGGATGGGGGCGTGGGGTTTAGAGGAAATAGGAGATACCAGAGTTGATCTCCAGGTATCCTGGTCAAGGATACAGGGGTTTTTGGAGGATATGAAAATGTTCTAAAATTCATTACAGTAATGGCTGCACTACAATGTGAATATACTAAAAACCATTGAATTGTACCCTTTAAGGGCACATTGTATGGCTGGGGAATTATATCTCAATAAAGATGTTTTAAAAGTTAGTGGAAAATTTGATAGACTATGATTAAAAAGATAGTTTTAAGAATATTTTAGTAGCAACTTATGGCTACTCAGGGGAAAGCAAGGAAGGAGGTAAACTGGGAGACTGATTGACATATACACTACTATAAAACAGAGAACTAATAAGGACCTACTGTATAGCACAGGGAACTCTACTCAACACTCTGTAATGGTCTATATGGGAAAGAATCTAAAAAGAGTGAATGTGTGTATATATATAACTGACTGACTGTAACTAAACGCTGTAAATAAACTATAGTCCAATAACAAATTTTTAAAATAGATTATTTAAAAAGTAGATTACAAACATTCCATTTACCTCCTTCCTTTGAAACTGTTTTGAACCTTGACTAATGCTTGTTTCTTTGCTCCCAGAAGACCAAACTTTTTCTAAATGGCACCTTTGTTATATCTCCTCTTCTGTCAAGTAGACTTTCTGACTACACAATTTGCTGAAAGACTAGTGATTTTACCTAAAGGAGAAGCCCAAAGATTTCATACCTAGCAGACTAGTGGTGTTTGTCATGAGAGAATGATGTATTTCTGCGACTGTAGTCTGAATGCAGAACTAGCAAAATATTCCCTGAGGAAGAAATTTTAACCTTTAAGTCTCTGGATTTACAAATGACTGTTTGAGTGGCCTAAAAGCTTTTAACTTTTGCAAATCCGGAGACTTAAAGGTTAAAGCCACTCAAACAGTCATTTTAGAACTTCACTAAGGAGAGCTCTTCAGAAAGCTCCTACAGGAGCAAGGGGATGGAAAAAGCCACCCCTAGTGCCAGATGTAGGGCAGGATGTGGAATCGTCCTAAAATCACCATTGTTAAGTCATGATTCTTGCTCCTCCTTTTAAATCCAGGAATACTTAAACAGAGGAAAATCATAATTTTAAAAATTCTGACAGACAACAAAATAGTCAAAACTATAAGAATCAGGAAAAGAACTATAAAAAAGGGTAATGAGAAAACTACTATTTAAAATTCTTAAACTAGATAAGATGAAACCAATAAACTAATACAAAGTAAGCAACAATAAAGAAATAAAAAATAAAGCACAAGAACTGGCAACAGAGGAACTATATAAGCCCTATAAACATAAAAAGACAGCCAACCTCACTGATCATTAAAAAGAAAAGTAATAAAGTATTTTTAGCTAAATCAATATGGTATAAGAAATGGTGTGCAAGTGAGTACACTCTCATACTATTCCTGAAAGTAGAATGGTTACCACCTTTCGGAGGGCAACAGACAATACATTTCAAAAGCCTTAATACATACCCTAGTCCAAACCATACAATCCTTTTTTAGAGATCTGTCCTAAGCATATTTATACATTTTTTAACAATATGAAGAATATAGTCAACCTAAGCATCCAGTAATAGGAAGCTGATTTAACACATCATGATAGACATACAAAAGTATTTTTATAAAAGCATTAAAATGTGATAGCTTTATATGAGTCAACATAGAAAAATGTTCAGGATATGTTATGTGGGAAAAAACAGGATATAAGAGTGTATGAATAGACTAAATATGTGTGTTGGACTAACATATACAATCAGTATCTAGAAGAATATACATGAAATTTTATTAACTCTTGAGGCTAGGATTATGAAATGAAATGCTTTTTCATTTTATAATTTATACATTTTTATATATTATTTTCTAATAATCAAATATCACTTTATAATAAAAATGGAAAAATAGCACTAAAACCAAATAAATAATGTACTAAACAGGCAAGTGCAAAAAGAGATTAAGGCATATCAGGGTTAAAAATAATAAAGACTGAAAAAGAGGACAAAGCTAAATAATTGCAAAAACTGAAGAAACAAAACATGCTCATATTTAAGAATAAAAATAACTGTATATTAATTAGATCCCATTTGTTTATCTTTGCTTTTATTTCCAGTATACTGGGAGATGGATCATAGAGGATCCTGCTGTGATTTATGTCGGAGAGTGTTTTGCCTATGTTCTCCTCTAGGAGTTTTATAGTTTCTGGTCTTACATTTAGATCTTTAATCCATTTTGAGTTTATTTTTGTGTATGGTGTTAGAGAGGGGTCTAGTTTCATTCTTTTACAAGTGGCTGACCAGTTTTCCCAGCACCACCTGTTAAAGAGACTGTCTTTACTCCATTGTATATTCTTGCCTCCTTTGTCGAAGATAAGGTGTCCATAGGTATGTGGGTTAATCTCAGGGCTTTCGATTTTGTTCCATTGATCTATATTTCTGTCTTTGTGCCAGTACCATACTGTCTTAATGACTGTGGCTTTGTAGTAGAGCCTGAAGTCAGGCAAGTTGATTCCTCCAGTTCCATTTTTCTTTCTCAAGATTGCTTTGGCTATTCGAGGTTTTTTGTATTTCCATACAAATCTTGAGATTATTTGATCTAGTTCTGAGAAAAATACTGCTGGTAGCTTGATGGGAATTGCATTGAATCTGTAGATTGCTTTGGGTAGTATACTCATTTTCACTATATTGATTCTTCCAACCCATGAGCATGGTATCTATTAGTGTCTTCTTTGATTTCTTTCATCAGTGTTTTATAGTTTTCGATATATAGGTCTTTAGTTTCTTTAGGTAGGAATATTCCTAAGTATTTTATTCTTTTCGTTGCAATGGTGAATGGAATTGTTTCCTTAACTTCTTTTTCTACTTTCTCATTATTAGTGTATAGGAATGCAAGGGATTTCTGGGTGTTGATTTTATATCCTGCAAATTAAAAGCTTCTGCACAACAAAGGAAACTATAAGCAAGGTGAAAAGACAGCCTTCTGAATGGGAGAAAACAATAGCAAATGAAACAACTGACAAACAACTAATCTCAAAGACATATAAGCAACTTATGCAGCTCAACTCCAGAAAAATAAATGATCCAATAAAAAAATGGGCCAAAGAACTAAATAGGCATTTCTCCAAAGAAGACATACGGATGGCTAACAAACACATGAAAAGATGCTCAACATCACTCATTATCAGAGAAATGCAAATCAAGACCACAATGAGGTACCATTTCACACCAGTCAGAATGGCTGCGATCCAAAAGTCTACAAGCAATAAATGCTGGAGAGGATGTGGAGAAAAGGGAACCCTCTTACACTGCTGGTGGGAATGCAAACTAGTACAGCCATTATGGAAAACAGTGTGGAGATTCCTTAAAAATTGCAAATAGAACTGCCTTATGACCCAGCAATCCCACTGCTGGGCATACACACCGAGGAAACCAGAATTGAAAGAGACACATGTACCCCAATGTTCATTGCAGCACTGTTTATAATAGCCAGGACATGGAAGCAACCTAGATGTCCATCAGCAGATGAATGGATAAGAAAGCTGTGGTTCATATACACTATGGAATACTACTCAGCCCTTAAAAAGAATAAATTTGACTCAGTTCTAATGAGATGGATGAAATTGGAACCGATTATACAGAGTGAAGTAAGCCAGAAAGAAAAACACCAATACAGTATACTGACACATATATATGGAATTTAGAAGACAGTAATGATGACCCTATATGTGAGACAACAAGAGACACAGAGGTATAGAGTGGACTTTTGGACTCTGAGGGAGAGGGAAAGGGTGGGATGGTTTGGGAGAATGGCAGTGAAGCATGTGTACTTTCCTGTGAGAAACGAAGCGCTAATCTATGTTTGGTGTAGGATGCAGGATGCATGGGGCTGATGCACAGGATGATTCAGGTAGAGGATGTGGGGTGGGAGGTGGGAGGGGGCTTCGGCATTGGGCGATTGTGTTCACCTATGGCTGATTCGTGTCAATGTATGGCAAAACAAATACAGTATTATAATTAAAAAAATAAATAAATTTAATTTAAAAATAAAAATAAAAAAAATAAAAATAACTGTATAGCATAAATTGGAAAATAAACAGATTGTTTTTAAAATGCAAAAAGTTTTATGTGAAAGAAGATCAAGATTGTATAATGTAAGACAGCTAAGATTATAAACAACAATTTTGAAAGTAAAAAGTTGAAAACCTAGTAAATTAGATATCCACATGTAAAAGAATGAAGTTGGATCCTTACCCTGTACCATACAAAAAAAAAAATTAAGTCAAAATGGATAAAGGTCTAAACATAAGTGATAAAACCATAAAACTCTTAGAAGAAAACATAGGAGAAAACTTCATGATATTGGATTTGACAATGATTTCTTGGATATGACACCAAAAGTTCAAATAACAAAAGAAGAAACAGCTAAACGGGACTTCATCAAACTTTAAAATTTGTGCATTAAAAGACTAAAAAGAAAATGAAAAGGCAACTCAAAGAATAGGGGAAAAAATATTTTCAAATTAAATATCTGATAAAAGATGAACTCCAAGAATACAAACAGAAAACTCCTACGACTTCACAAGATATTTATCTTGTTAATAACCCAATTAAAAAATGAAAAAGGACTTGAATAGACTTTTCTCCAAAGACATACAAATGGCCAAAAAGCACATGAAAACACACTCAACCTCACTAATCTTTAGGAAAAGGCAAATCTAAACAGCTATAAGATAGCAACCATTAGGAGACTACTTGTCAAAAAACAAACCAAAAACCTATAAAAAACAAGTTTTGGGTAGGATATGGGGAAATCAGAACCCTTGAACACATTTGATGGTAATGTGAAATGGTATAGCCACTATGGGAAATGGTATGGCAGTTGAAAATTTAAAAACAGAAATTTTATTCTAAAAAATGAAAATTAAAAAAACAGAATTACCATATGATCCAGCAATTCCACTTCTGGGTATATACCCAAAAGAATTTTAAGTAGCAACTCAAAAAGATATTTATACAGTCATTTTCACAGAGGTATTATTTATAATAGTTAAAAGTCATCAACAGCTGAAATGTGTATTAATGAATGAATAAACGGTAGTATATACAAACAATGGAATATTATTCAGTCTTAAAAAGGAAGGAAATTTTGTGCAGGCAACAAAGTAGGTGGACCTTGAAGACATTATGCTAAGCCAGAAATAAGCCCGAAAGAGAATACAAGTATTCCATGATTACATTATACAAGGTATACAAAATAGTCAAAACTCATAGAGATGGAAAGCAGAACAATTATTGCTAAGGGCTAAGAATGCGGAGCTATCATTTAATAAGCACAGAGTGTCAGCTTGGGATGATGTAAAAAGAAAAGGCTAAGAGCTGAAGAACTGATGCTTTTGAAATCTGGTGTTGCAGAAGATTCTTGAGAGAGTCCCTTGAACAGCAAGGAGATCCAACTAGTCCATCCTAAAGGAAATCAGTCCTGAGTATTCACTGGAAGGACTGATGTTGAAGCTGAAACTCCAATCCTTTGGCCACCAGATGTGAAGAGCTGACTCACTGGAAAAGACCCTGATTCTGGGAAAGATTGAAGGCAGGAGGAGAATGGGACAACAAAGGATGAGATGGTTGGATGGCATCATCGACTCAATGGACATGAGTTTGGGTGGACTCCGGGAGTTGGTGATGGACAGGGAGGCCTGGCGTGCTGTAGTCCATGGGGTCACAAAGAGTTGGACATGACTGAGCGACTGAACTGAACTGATGATGTTCTAAGTATGGCTTTAGTATGCATGGGGTGGTGGGGTGGGGGTGGTTTATAATAAATTTCACAGTAATTTAAAAATAAAATCTAGCAAGTTACTGAAAAGGAGTTAAATATATGACTAAAGATTTCTACAAGACATTTCACAGGCACAGGTTTATATAAATTTTGACCTAAGGAAGTTCCCTGGGCTTCAAGGTGCTGGTAAAGTTCTACAGGAATCAACACAGGGCAGTGATGCTCAAAAGGGATGGTACAGCCTCATGAGCAGTGTAAAGGAAATTTATGAGAGCATTTTTGGTTGTTGGAGTGGTTGGGTGGTTTACTGCAATATACAAAACAATTCTATCAATGAGGCACTGGTCTTGTGTTCTATACAATTTTCAAATGATCCTTTGGACATCCCCAGCATCTGAGTTTTATAATGACCTATAGTTGTGGTTGAGTCATAAATGGAAAAACATAAATTACTTTATTTCTCATATGCAGAGTACATCTTCCAGCTGGACTGGAAGAAACACAATCTGGCATCAAGATATCAATAACCTCAGATATGCAGATGACACCACCCTTATGGCAGAAAGTGAAGAGGAGCTAAAAAGCCTCTTGATGAAAGTGAAAGAGGAGAGTGAAAAAGTTGGCTTAAAGCTCAACATTCAGAAAACGAAGATCATGGCATCCAGTCCCACCACTTCATGGGAAATAGATGGGGAAACAGTGGCAGACTTTATTTTGGGGGGCTCCAAAATCACTGCAGATGGTGACTACAGCCATGGAATTAAAAGACGCTTACTCCTTGGAAGAAAAGTTATGACCAACTTAGATAGTATATTTAAAAGCAGAGACATTACTTTGCCGACTAAGGTCCGTCTAGTCAAGGCTATGGTTTTTCCTGTGGTCATGTATGGATGTGAGAGTTGAACTGCGAAGAAGGCTGAGCGCCGAAGAATTGATGCTTTTGAACTGTGGTGTTGGAGAAGACTCTTGAGAGTCCCTTGGACTGCAAGGAGATCCAATCAGTTCATTCTGAAGGAGATCAAGCCTGGATTTCTTTGGAAGGAATGATGCTAAAGCTGAAACTCCAGTACTTTGGCCACCTCACGCGAAGAGTTGACTCATTGGAAAAGACTCTGATGCTGGGAATGATTGGGGGCAGGAGGAGAAGGGGACGACCGAGGATGAGATGGCTGGATTGTATCACGGACTCGATGGACTTGAGTCTGAGTGAACTCTGAGAGATGGTGATGGACAGGGAGGCCTGGCGTGCTGCGATTCATGGGGTCGCAAAGAGTTGGACACGACTAAGAGATTGAACTGAACTGAACTGAACATTGTTTAAATTGTTATAGTGTGAAAGTCACTCAGTCATGTCTGACTCTTTAAGACACCATGGACTATACAGTCCATGGAATTCTCCAGGCCAGAATACTGGAGTGGGTAGCCTTTCCCATCTCCAAGGGATCTTCCCAACCAGGGAGGGAACTCAGGTATCCTGCACTGCAGGTGGATTCTTTACCAGGTGAATCACAAGGGAAGCCCAAAGTGTTACACTGATTGCTTTTTAATATGTCTATACATTATTTTTATCTACTAATCTTGTTTTGAAATATTGCAGGGCACATTAAAATTTTTCTTCTACAAAAGGGGGCAGTGGGCCTGATAAGGATGAGAAGCGTTGATCTAGAACAAGTAAAATATGGACCACTTTTCCTTTCTCAGACAATTTCACTTCAGTTCAGAACACTAACCTCCATTCTGAAGTACAGAAAAGAAAAGCTAAGTCCACATGACTCTTTCCGTCCATTATTGACATTGTAAATGTCTGTTTTCCACAAGAACACCAAGCACTGCAAGAAAAGACCTTCTTCTTTTGTTCCATCCATCCAGGAGCAGTGCTCAAAGGCAGGATGCCCATCAGTCAGGGATGCAGAATGATACAGGTCATTCTTACATTAGGCTGGACAAGAGTTAACCCCAAGTTTTTAACTTCAAAAAGTCTATAAAACTATCAATAGTTCTAAGGTGAGTTTAAGTTACCAAACCCCAGGAAATAACAAGTCATTAGCCCCCTCATTCTTAATGGTTGTTGTTTATAATGATGTTAACCAACCACCTCGTCAAGCTCTCAGGACTAGCAGACATCTGGTCCTGTCTAAAATGTCCATGAGACATTTTATCCACACCAAAACATCCTTGATATTTTGCCTTGTCCAAAACTACTTGGCATGGGCCAGATATGCTCACGGATGTTTTAAATAGGACCAAATGTCCTAGAAAGGCTTTCTCACAGGCAACATAATGCCCCAGGTGATAGACCTCAATGATGACAACTATACCAAATCACTTTTAAAAACCACAGGTATATATTTTACAGAGCACTATGTGTAGAAGAAGATCCATTTCTATCTCCAACCACTGACATTAAAAATAGGGGGAGGAAAAATGAGACTGAAAATTTTATAAATATATATCATCATTCAAAACTCCCGTATAGTTTGAAAAGACTAAAACTAAATTATTATAGTTAAAGCAACAATATTAAAATGGGCACTCAGAGTAATCATAAAGACAACTCAGAATACTAAATTAATATCAATATGCAAATATTCACAATAGAATTAACTGTGACACTTTACTTCCTCCAACAGTACTCTACAAGCAATCACTTAGAGTCAAGCAAATCCCAAAAGTATTACTACTACTAATTTTATGATTATTTATAAGAACAATGTATTGATCTTATTTTGCACACAGGAAAATGATCTAAATAGCACCCTTTTTAAAAAGATTTCATTCTGACCTGTTCAGTACCCAGCATAATGCCTAGTGAACAGCAGTAAGCAAACTGTGTTTGTTTCTGTTAATGTATGAAAATAGCTACCTTTATAACTGTTACTATGTGATAAGCACTATACTAAGCATTTTGCATTAATTTTTCTGTCTTAATAAGCATGGCCATTACTGTAAGTCATTACTATATTATATTATAAATACTAAAACTGAAGCTTAACCTGGATTACACTAATTGCCCAAGGTCACACCCCTTGCAAGCAGAGATCCAAAAGTTAAAGATTCTATATTAATCTACCTTCTCTGCTATGATAAACCAAGACAGCACATTAAAAAGCAGAGACATCACTCTACTGACAAAGGTCTATATGGTCAAAGCTATGGTTTTTCCAGTAGTCATGTGGAGGTGAGAGTTGGACCATAAAGAAGGTTGAGCACTAAAGAATTGATGCTTTCAAACTGGTTGGAAAAGACTCTTGAGGGTCCCTTGGACAGCAAGATCAAACCAGTCCATCCTAAAGGAAATCAACCCTGAATATTCACTGGAAGGACTGATGCTGAAGTTGAAGCTCCAATACTTGGGACACCTGATGCGAAGAACTGACTCATTGGAAAAGACCCTGAGGTTGGGAAAGACCGAAGGTGGGAGGAGAAGGGGATGACAGAGGATGAGATGGTTGGATGGCATCACCGACTCAATGGTCACTGAGCCTGAGCAAGCTCCAGGAGATGGTGAAGGACAGGGAAGCCTGGCATGCTGCAGTTCATGGGGTCACAAAGGCTCCGACATGACTGAGCGACTGAACAACAACCTTCTCTGCCTTTAATTCTCAATGAAGGACAAAGTAATGAAGGTCAAACAGGATGACATCTCCTGTAAAAGGATGCAGTAACTGTTATGGAAATAACTTACAGATTGAACTTTGTTATTTTGATTATATGTATAATTAACTTTATTTCTAAAACAGAGAAAATTAAGAACTCATGTTCCCAAACAGCATTTGTTCTTCTGAGATAGATAACATGACCAGTTTAAGAATAATCTAGTTTCTAAGAAGTACTACAGTGAAAAAAACACCCTCCAGTTATAAAATAGTTTATCTAAAAGAACTACCTAGTAATGAAATATCTGAAATATCAAGTAAAAATAAGTGCTAGCATATTCAGTTTCACAATAGACAGAAAAAATCTTCAGCCAAAACTCTTAGGGTGACCTGAAAAGTAAAGACCATCATTAAAAACAATTAATCATATCATCTGCCATTTAAATTACCAAAACATTATAGGAAACATTTATAGTTTACATAAACATATTGAGTTTTATTTTTATACACAACAGCACACTAACTGCCTAGTCACTTTTCCATTAGCAGCTTCATGAAGGAATGTTCACAGCATTTTAAATGACAGAAAGAGAAAGAACTGGAGTGACTCTAAGGCATCAGATCTGTAGATGTGAGGTGAGATTTGTGAAAAGACAGAATCACTGGGCCAGAAAGGATTTGTAAAGGTCACCTAGTATCTCTGTTAGCCTTGGGGAGCACTACAAGGCTACATCATTACTGAGAGATGAAAATCTGTTATTTTTAGACATTTGAAGGGAGGGAAAATATCCTACTTCCTTTAAAAAGTCACCCCAGAGATGAACAATATTTAGAGTCAAACCTCTATTTATACTCAATAAAAATCCTTGAATAATCCTGCTTAAGTCCATTTCCTTTGTACGGTCTTCGTGGAATGTGCAAAACTGCTGGCCATCACACTACATGTAAAGTCTTTAACTTTTTCTTTTGGGGTTGGGTGGGTGGGGACACAAATAGGCCATCTTTAGCTTTTTCTCATTAGACTTTATTTTCTAATCTGTTATAAATCCTTCTCTCTGATCTCTCTCCATTCCTCATAAAAGGACAAGGGAGGAAGTAGGTGGTTTCTCATGCTCTAAAATGTCAACCCACTGTTATTAAGCCATTATTCTTGCTTCTCCAATTGCTAGTATCTTTGTAAAGTCATCAAATGAAAGTTGAGATGTCGTGAAGGCTAGAGAAGAAAAGAAATAAGAAATTAGGTAAGCCTGGAATAAACTGCTGACAACTTTGAAGACAACTTACAAAAAGTAAATTGTAAGCATTTAGAACAGAAATCCCTGGCATGAGGGAAGTAGCTACAGGTTCACCAAAAAGGTCAGTACTATTTTGATGAGATTATTAGACAAAAGGCATGACTACACATGAGCCCAAAAGTAGCTTAGTTTCAGAAAGGCTTTAACAGATATCCCATAATATCCTTGTGCTCAATACAAGAAAACAATGCTAAGCTCTAGTTTAGGTGGGTGTGTATCTGGTATCTATTTAAATAATGGGATTAATTACTATCTGTGAATAGTTATAAAACTTCTTCTTTAATCATGAGGTAGGAGGAAAAAAATAGAAGGAATACCAGCATCTCTTAGTATCTCAAAATTCAGTAATAAAGGGCAAGGACAAATTGTTTTCACATATGTTAAAATGGATGTAGGAAACAGAACGTAGACTCAAAATTTCAATGTTTCAAATGTATGTTACTGGTTTAAGTAGTTATGTAATGAATTTCAGTGGGATATAATTAACATGCCAAGAGTAAAGAGCAGTTTGCTAAACACCAAACAGACTGACGGAGAATCTACTCTAAACAGAACATACTATTAGAGGACGTGCAGAGATCAAGCAGTGTCTAAGTCCTTGCTATTGTATAAATATACGTGGAGTTTGCAAACAGGTGTGGGCCCACCTACAGCAGGGCTACTGATGCTAAGGTGTTTGAGAATAATGCTTACAGAATGATTACAGAACTTTAATTATTTAACTTATACAGTAGAGTGGGAGGTTTCAGGAAGGGGCCATTCTCTCCTTTAATCATCTAAAACCCTTTCAGATGCTACATAAAAGAGAAGTGACACATATACTGCCAGAGGGAAGTATATACAGGGACCACAGACAAGCACGGAACTTAGTTGTGTCAGGCTCCCTTGGGTCATCTCAGCAAGTCAGCTCTGAGTCTCCCCACGAAACTGCAGTTAGTACTTGGACTAAAAAACAATCCCAGGTCCACACGTTATTTTTAAACCGTTCAATAAAGATTCTGTGGGGAGACAAGGGATAAAATTTGTATCACACAATGCATTCCAGAACCTAACAATATTGCCCCCCACCCACCCATTCTTCCTTCCCCTGTTTCTCCTCCCTGGAAGTCACCCGACCCTTTTCCATTCCTCTCTCACATGCTTTCTCAAAACCCAGCCATCGTGCACAGCCACGCCTAATGTCTGTGGCTGAACGAGGACCATTTATTGTTTCTCCCGGGTACCTTAAACATCTCTCTCCTAACCTCAAGGAACTATTCAAAGCATCCCTTCAACCCAAGAAGGGTTTCTTTTCAAGAGGAGAGATTTGCTGTTGCTACTGACATGGGAGCTCCAAGAGCAAATCCTCCTGGAAAACATGAAACTGAAGAGAATTCTGCTGATTCTGCTTGGGTATCAAAAATCCAATTCCAGAAGAGGTAGCAGAGTTCTTTTCCTGTCTTTGGAATTAACCTCCAGTATTCAGGTGTGTCGTCTCAGTTTGAGATGCATGAGAAGAGTATCTGTCTCATCTATAAAATGTGTATAATAATACAAACTTTCAGTCAGCTGCTGTAGGATTTAATAAAATAACTCAAAAAACCAAGCAAAGTACCTGGCATATTAGCAGACACTCGATAACAATTAATGAAATAAGCTGATATTTATGGATCTCTTGGGACACTGTCTGGAAAATGCTAAGCAATATATAAGCATCTGCTAATAAATAAAACATCTGAGCATCTTTCCAGCAATTATCAATCGTGCTATACGATTCCATGATCCAGTAGGAATGGTGCAGGGATAATTTCAGCTTTTAGAAGAGAAGGATGGACTAAGGGACACAGAAAATCTCTTGCAACACAACTTCCTATCAGTCTATGATCCAATGGTTTCGACTGTGGGGCTCCCACTTTAGAAACATACACAGGCAGCCTTAGCAAACAGTAACATTAGAGATTAACACGTACTTTAAATTTTAAGTTAATAAGAATCCAAGGAGTTTATATTACAGAGCCACTGCTGCTGTTCAGTTGCTCAGTCATGTCTGACGCTTTGTGATCACGTGGTCTGCAGCACACCAGGCTTTCCTGACCTTCACCATCTCCCAGTTTGCCCAAATTCACGCCCATTGAATTGGTGATGCCATCCAACCATCTCATCCTCTGCCATCCCCTTCTCCTCTTGCCTTTAATCTCTTCCAGCATCAGGAATAACGTACTTTTAAAAACATACAACATTTAAAGAAATTCTTTCTTATTGACATAAACATAATTAAGGGGTGGAGAATTTCATTCGCACGCCCAGTGGTAAATAGCTGACATTCCTAAACTCTCATTCCCTAAATCAATGTCTTCTAATATATTTCCCTTTAATCACCAAAGCTGTACTGAATTAACTTATCAAATACTTCCTTAAACAACACATCATTGCTGAGTTAAGATCAAATTTCCTTCTCAATATAAAATCTCCAGCTAAGTAAACATGTGCCTTTGTAATATAGCCATGGTTTCTCCAATACTCATACATCTGACTAGTAAAACAATACCTAACAGGAGATAATAATGAACAGTACTTCATAAACTGCTAAGAATTATATACGACTGAGTTTCTCACAAACTATCCTTGGAACACTAATATGAAGAATGCCAATAGGTGTTCTGTGAATACCAAGCTGTACGGTTTAATAAGGTTACCATACCTACTTTAAGGATATACACAATGAACATAAGCATATTAATAACTAAGAAGTGTCCTACATTTAACTTTAACTCAGTACTTCTTAGAGGTAATGAGAACTAAGAAACCATTCTACTTGATTTATGGAAATTCAGAAAACTATTGCAAAGTAAACCATAAAATATCAACTATGATGTCAGCTATCAATTTTTTTTTCCTGAAAAATAGTATTACTAAATGGAAGGAGATATGAACTTGAGCAAAGTCTCGGAGATGGTGAGGGGCAGGGAAACCTGGTGTGCTGTAGTCCATGGGTGGCAAAGAGCTGGACATGACTTGGCAACTAAACAACCACAAAACGGAAGGAATATAAAAAATATTAATTACTGCCTTCTTTAGAAAACACTCAAATTGTTTTATCAAAATATCCTCTTTAATAGATTTTCACATTGCTCTCAAGAATATAATATGCTATAACAATTCAAGGTATTATTCTTTAACTGGTAAAATCACTCAAAATAATACAATGGCAAATAACTTGAAATTAAGTCTCTGATTTGCAAATGGATATCATAAGTACTATCTATTTTTAAAACTTAATGAAAATCATCAAAGGCCACAACCAAAAGGGCTGGAAGCTGTTGGATCTATTTCCAAACTCTGACTTATATTAGGTTTATCCTAGATATCTACTTATTCCAGGATAGGAATATCAGAATACATCTTACTTATGTGGAAACCTCTAGCCTAAAATACAAAGTTGAGCATAACAGATCTTATCTTAGAGAGTAACAGATTGTTTTAACATGAAGAAGCTCTTCAAAGATCACCTGGTTGCTTCCTCCCATCTGTAAAAATAACCAGACTGTGGTCCAGAGAACTGCAGAAATGCCGGGCTCTGTGAGCTGTTGCATCTTAATCTAGACTCTGCTGACTGCCACATGCTTACATCACGTGCAAACAGTCCCAATGTTTCCCCTCACATTTTAAAGGAAAACTGTCTGCAGTGAGCTACCAATAAACAACATATAAGTCACTTTTGGGGTGATTGGTGAGATCATTTAAAAAGAAGCAGTCATTTTCCAGAGAAGCTGCAGAGAACTGATTTGCAAAAGAGCTGCCTGTTAAGCACAGATCTATGAAGCAAAGTAACAGGAAAGATTCATTTATTTACTGATGGTTAATGAGTGATCCAACCAAGCCAGGAAGGTCAACATTACCTACCACGTAATAAGCATTCAGCATGTGCACAGCCCCTGATAAATATCTAAACTTCACAACAAACCTATAAGACAGATATTTTCTTACAAATTCACAGATAAGGAGATTAAGCTTCCCAGAAATGTAGAAATGCATCATGGTCACCCCACCAGTTAAAGTGTTGACGTTAAGATGGAAACTGAATTCTGCCTGCTTGAAAACTAGGATCTTTCAGCATAGAAAAGTGAAGTGGAAAAAATCGACCTGGAGACAACTACGGCTAAAGATTCTCCGCCACCCAAATGGTAAGCAAAGCGTAATTCAAAATGTGAAAACAGTTTGCTGAAAAAGAAGACAGTAAATAGAAACGTCTCAAGTGTCTGCTAAGAATCACCCACCGAGTGTATTTCTTGAACTTGAGCTGCGATCACCTAGGATTTAAGGCTTTTCTAGACACTAGAAGACACTATATGGAAAGAAATTGGGGGCTGGGGTGGTGAGGAGTCAATCCACACAGAGTGGCTCAAGAACAAAGAACGATGGAGCCTCAGAGCTATGGTTCTTAGCATGATGTCAGACAGCTATGCCTGTACAAGGGCACTGCAATCAACAAGCAAGTCAAATCCAAACAGAAGTGTTTCACAAAACTCTCCATGGGACGGTGAGAGCACAAGGCTCCGAAACCTGTGCCAGCAGCTGGGGCCAAGGACAGTGCTCTCAATCTGACACGGGAACCACAAGAGACCTGGAGAGACCACAAGACAGACAAGCAAGCTCAAGCTGGGGCACCAAGAGTCCCAGTGTGACTGCGTGAGCAATGAGACACGGCAAAAGCTAGGATATCTCTGATCTCAACAGCCTTAGAAGACATCACCACTGTGAGCTGTAGCCAGAACACTGGAAAACAATGGAGTTCATGCAGAAGCCAAGAAAAAATACGAGGGATTTGAGTCTCCCTCACAAATCTCACGGAGAAGGCAATGGCACCCCCACTCCAGTACTCTTGCCTGTAAAATCCCATGGACAGAGGAGCCTGGTGGGCTGCAGACCATGGGGTCACTAAGAGTCAGACACGACTGAGCGACTTCACTTTCACTTTCATGCATTGGAGAAGGCAATGGCAATCCCATTGCCAGGACAATCCCAGGGACGGGGAGCCTGGTAGGCTGCCATCTATGGGGTTGCACAGAGTCGGACACGACTGAAGTGACTTAGCATCAGCAGCAGCAGTACAAAACTCAGGGTGGACTTGGAGGGAATTTGAAAAGGATGAATATCCTTAGGCTGGCAAGAGTAGCTTGGAACCTCCTGAGAATACAGTGCTTGCCCTTTTCACTGTGACTTTTTATCTGAAGGTCGCTCTTTGGGAAAGAAAAGTTTAATAAAATGTCTAGAAACACTGTTAAGTATTAGTATGCTTATTCAGCATGTGAACCTCATTAAAAGCTTTGCCATTTGAAAGAAATGCTTTCATTTCTGTACTCAAAAGCCCTCCTTTTAAAAAAGTATACTTATACTTGGGGGTTTGTTTCACCTAAAAGGGTATCTTAAATCTCTCACCCCAAATCCAGTCTTAACTCTCTTACCACTAGATCCAGGGTACAAGAGCCTTCTCTTGCCTTATTTTCTTTTACTTCTTCCAACATGCATCCAACAGGATGCATGGCATACGATAAGCCCACAGTAAGTGCTTAGTGAATACAGCATATTTAAGACAGGGGAAAGTGTTCAGAAGAATTATGCAAAAGACGCATGGTGCCCTCCACAACTCAGGCCTGCTCCAGCAGCTCTGATCTTAATGTCATCTGGAAGACAGGCAAACTTGCCTGCTCATCTGTACATTCGCTTAATAGTCTGTTCAGTGACACACTGGATTTCATTCTCTTAAACATCTAGCTGAATAACTCTGTTATCATTCTTTCTGGAATGCCATTTCTACTTAAAATTTCAAAACCTCAATTATAATCACTGATCTTTAATAATAAAGACACCAGCCTACTCGCTGACTTTGACACCTAAATGACTAAGAGTGCAAAGTCTTGAATACTAGACTACATAAAATATATTTAAGGAAGGTAAGCACACATGAGTTTTTGTTTAACCTTGACAAAATCATTTTATTTTAGAACAAAAAAAAACACCAAAAATACATTCTGAAATCAATGAAGTCTAACTATTATAGATCTGGTATATACCAAAAGAACATCATTCTTATGCTGTATACATGTATTATGATAGAAATATAGAATTAGAAATTATCTGAAATTCATAATACTAGCAAAGAAAATTTTATTTCCTATTTTATGCAGGAAAAAGCAATTATGATTAAAATATTAAAAACACAAAAAAACCCATGTATTCGTTTAATACCAACTCTCAGAATCATTTGTCCTTATTCAAGTTAATGAGATTCTATTAAAAACATTAAACTTTTCCTTTTACTAAGAAAAGCTCAATAAAACAAATGTTGTATAATCCCACTGACTGAGTCAGTGATTTTAAAAATCTCTACACTTCAGTTAGAAATACAACATTTATAGACAATGCACTTAAAAATGAATTCAAAGGCAGGCTAAGACAAAATAAAGAATAACTAGCATGTTATTTAATTTTCCCCATAATATATAATAGGTATTTCTTCTGTAGCAGTATATCTAATTAAAGATTAAACAATATTTTATAAAAAATAATCCACTTTAAAAATATTATATCTATAACCTAATAAACAAGTGCAAGTCTTTCACAATTAGACTCCACCTATAATTTTGGAACATAGCCTGGAAAGCTATTCCAGAAGCCAAAGTTCTAGTTACAATCATTGAAATCTTTCTAAATTCTTCCAACTTGCAGAAAACACCATTTTCAAGAGATATTTTATAGTTTTTCTCTTAAATATAAAATGTACCAACAATCTGCTTTACTATAACAAAGAAAATAACCTTAAAAATTATATAACTGAAATGTGTTGTCAACCATGAAAGTGCTGCACTCAATATTCCAGCAAATTTGGACAACTCAGCCCTTTCATGACTGGAAAGGGTCAGTTTTCATTCCAATCCCAAAGAAAGGCAATGCCAAAGAATGCTGAAACTACTGTACAACTGCACTCATCTCACACGCTAGTAAAGTAATGCTTAAAATTCTCCAAGCCAGGCTTCAGCAACACATGAACTGTGAATTTCCAGATGTTCAAGCTGGTTTTAGAAAAGGCAGAGGAACCAGAAATCTAACTGCCAACATCCGCTGGATCATCAAAAAGCAAGAGAGTTCCAGAAAAACATCTATTTCTGCTTTATTGACTATGCCAAAACCTTTGACTGTGTAGATCACAAGAAACTGTAGAAAATTCTGAAAGAGGTGGGAATACCAGACCACCTGACCTGCCTCTTGAGAAACCTGTATGCAAGTCAGGAAGCAACAGTTAGAACTGGACATGGAACAAAAGACTGGTTCCAAATAGGAAAAGGAGGACGTTAAGGCTGTATACTGTCACCCTGCTTATTTAACTTACATGCAGAGTACATCATGAGAAACGCTAGACTGGAAGAAGCACAAGCTGAAATCAAGATTGCTGGGACAAATATCAATAATCTCAGATATGCAGATGACCCACTCTTATGGCAGAAAGTGAATAGGAACTAGAAAACCTCTTGATGAAAGTGAAAGAGTAGAGTGAAAAAAGTTGGCTTAAAGCTCAACATTCGGAAAACAAAGATGATGGTATCTGGTCCCATCACTTCATGGGAAATAGATGGGAAACAATGGAAACAGTGGATGACTTTATCTTGGGGGGCTCCAAAATCACTGCAGATGGTGATTGCAGCCATGAAATTAAAAGACACTCCTTGGAAGGAAAGTTATATCCAATCTAGATAGCATATTAAAAAGCAGAGACATTACTTTGCCAACAAAAGTCCATCTGGTCAAGGCTACGGTTCTTCCAGTAGTCATGTATGGATGTGAGGTTGGACTATAAAGAAAGCTGAGTGCCAAAGAATTGATGTTTTTGAACTGTGGTGTTGGAGAAGACTCTTGAGAGTCCCTTGGACTGCAAGGAGATCCAACCAGTCTATTCTAAAGGAGATTAGTCCTGGGTGTTCATCGGAAAGACTGACATTGAAGCTGAAACTCCAATCCTTTGGCCACCTGATGCAAAGAGCTGACTCACTGGAAAAGACCCTGATGCTGGGAAAGATTGAGGGCAGGAGGAGAAGGGGACGACAGAGGGTGAGATGGCTAGATGACATCATCAACTCAATGGACATGCTGCTGCTGCTGCTGCTGCTAAGTCGCTTCAGTCGTGTCCGACTCTGTGCGACCCCAGAGACGGCAGCCTACCAGGTTCCCTCGTCCCTAGGATTCTCCAGGCAAGAACACTGGGGTTGGTTGCCACTGCCTCCTCCAATGCATGAAAGTGAAAAGTGAAAGTGAAGTCGCTCAGTTGTGTCCGACTCTTAGCGACCCCATGGACTGCAGCCCACCAGGCTCCTCCGTCCATAAGATTTTCCAGCTAAGAGTGCTGGAGTGAGTTTGGGTAAACTGTGGGAGTTTGTGATGGACAGGGAGACCTGGCGTGCTGTGGTTCATGGGGTCGTAAAGAGTCGGACACAACTGAGCAACTGAACTGAGTAAAGTATCTATGGCCGTATTTCAGACAATTAAAATGACCCCTCAAATAAGCTCACCAGAAACACTTCTTTATATATTTACAGTATTTTAACATTCCTGAAGGAATAAGCATCCTATCTTATTGATAGGATAACTTTGTCATCTCTGACTTACTAATCTAACATTTTTCCCATGGCGAATCAGAGCAAAAGCACCTGTACAAATGGAAATGTTTTAACTCCAACTTGATAATTAGACATACCAGTGTTCAAATAAACTTACAAAGTTAGAAAAATATAAGCATTAATTACGCTTACCAATTTTAAGACATACATTTTACAACCAGACCCTTAAACCAAAAATATAAAACTGTCTTATTATGCCTATGCCAAAGAAAAAAGAATTCAAAGTTAAAGAAAATATTGTGATTTTTCATGAAGTGTATATTAGACCTGATAAGCTTGATTAATTTAATCTGTCCTCAGTTTCCGTCATTATCAGTTTGTCATTGAGAGGGTTATTTTTACATTGTGGCATTATCTTTAAAATTTAGTATTTTTGTTACCTTGGTTAATGGGAAAGTCACTGATATAGAAAACAGCTGTTGTAAAATCAAATAGTCCATAATTTTTTTCCTATGGTAAATATAGTGTAAAGTGAAGTCGCTTAGTTGTGTCCGACTCTTTGCGACCTCATGGACTGTAGCTACCAGGCTCCTCCATCCATGGGATTTTCCAGGTAAGAATACTGGAGGGGTTGCCATTTCCTTCCCCAGGGAATCTCCCCAACCCAGGAATCAAACCCAGGTCTCCCGCATTGCAGGCAGACGCTTTACCATCTGAGCCACACTGAGGGCCAAATATAGTGTAGTAAGTATAATTAACTCTTTCTTCAAAGATTCAGGATATTCAATTTTACTATTTTTTTAAACAATAAATTTCATGTCTCATTTAAAATACTTCAGCCCTAGATCTGGAGATGGAAGAGATGGTATTAAATCTACACTAACCTCAGATTAGATTCTGAAGTTGATTTCTCAAACCAAACATTGAACTATTTTAATGTATCATTCAGTATTCCCTTTAAAAAACATCTAGCTAAAACATCTCATTATGCATATCAGTTAACATTGGTGTTTTAAATTATTGTTCTTTCAACATAAGACACAACTGTTAATTTATTCAACCAGTATTTAGGAAATGTCTATTCTGTCCCAAGCCCTTTCACCCTAATATACCCTTTAATTTCACAAATGCAAAAAAAAACCTACATGAAACAACAGAAAAATAGATTACTCCAGATTTAACCTTAAGAACTGATCAGGCAGTATACCAAGAGAGTTAAGAACCTGGAGTTTAATCAAGAGATGTAAATAAAAAGACCCAGCCTGGCCACTCAGCAGCTGTATATCCTCGGGCAAATTACATCCAAGTCTAAGCCTCCATTTCCTACTTTGTAACAGGACATTATCATTGCCTTCCTTAGTTCTAGAAAACTGAAAGGAATAGGTCTGTGAAAAAGAAGAGAGGCAATGGAAGTACCTTTCATGTTAAAAAAAAAAAAAGTTCCTGTGAAAGATTTAATATTTAAATTTTAGATACTCTTAAACCTTCCAATGGGAGACAGAAATGGCAACCCACTCCAGTATTCTTGCCCGGAGAATCCTGTGGACAGAGAAGCCTGGAGGGCTGCTGTCCATACAGTCGCAGAGTCGGACATAACTGAAGCAACTTAGCGTGCATGCATGCATGCATTGAAGAAGGAAATGGCAACCCACTCCAGTATTCTTGCCTGGAAAATCCCAGGGACAGAGGAGACTGGTGGGCTGCTGTCTATGGGGTCCGCACAGAGTCAAACACGACTGAAGTGACTTAGCAGCAGCAGCAATGGAAGTAGAATGAAGAAAATAAATATGGAACTAGAGAAATCAATTCAAAATGAAACACACTGACCTAACTTTTTTTTTTGCTTGTATCTTTAATACCTTAAGGACTGAATAGTGAAAAGCTCCAAATGTGAAATCCTGGTGACCCCCTGTATATGTTCAAATACCACCTCCAGCATTTATCTTCCTGTAATGTTTCCTTTTGCTTTATGTTACCACTAAACTCCTTGAGTTTTGATGCTTTTGAACTGTGGTGTTGGAGAAGACAATTGGAGAGTCCCTTGGACAGCAAGGAGATCAAACCAGTCAATCCTAAAGCAAATCAGTCCTGAATATTCATTGGAAGGTATGATGCTAAAGCTCCAATACTTTGGCCACCTGATGTGAAGAACTGAGTCACTGGAAAAGACCCTGATGCTGGGAAAGATCGAAGGCAGGAAGAGAAGCAGACAACAAAGGATGAGATGGGTGGATGGCATCATCGACTCAATGGACATGAGTTTGGGCAAGATCTGGGAATGAGTGATGGACAGGGAAGCCTGGCATGCTGCAGTCCATGGGGCTGCAAAGAGTTGGACATGACTGAGCAACTGAATTGAAACTCCTTGAGAGTAAGACCATGTTTGATGTGTGTGGCATCTGTTATGGTAGTCACTTTACTATTTATTAGTGAATCTGCATTTATCTCCAAATATACCTTGTTTCCCCCATGTACAAAAATCAGGTTACTTGGTGGGTATAGCACTGAGACTTATGATTCATGCTATCACAGATGATGCCTCAATGGGCATTTATTCCAATGATAGTGAGACCATAGGAATGAGGAGTTTAAATAACTCAATTAGAGAAAGGGGAGGAGAGAATTGGGGCATTTTGCCTATTAGTACAGGCATGCCAAAAGCAAAGGCAATGTATACCTGACTCATAACACAACCAGCACAGAATAAATGTTAGTGGGGATTGTATTTGTAGTTGTGTAATTTTTTTGGCTTTGTAGCTGATTAGGAGTAAGAAATGTATGACTTTTTAAACCTAATTACATGTTTGCACAACTATATATAATCAAGTGATATTGCAATACATTTAAAACAGTATTAGGAATCTGTAAGAATTGTTTTCTCTTTATTAAGGATCCAGATATTATTCAATTTGGACGAAGGTTGTTCCAAACTCTCTCTACTCATGAAGTATATGGGCAGAACTGGAAATCGGGAAAGATGGAAGGGTGTTCCTAGAAAGAGGAACCTCATGAGGAAGAGTATCCATGGGGAAAGAATGTGCAGTGTTCAGAGAGAGACAAGGGATCATCACGGTGAATATGGAAAGGCAGGGCAGATGCCAAACCACAGAGGTTCCTGATTACAAAAGTCATAAACATGGTAATTTTCTGTAAGTAATCACAACTACTACATACTTCTGAGTAGTTACTGCTAGGATCAAGGCTGTCACTCAGAAGCACTAATTTAGAATGAAGGGCAGAAGGCATGTAGGTAGGAAGTTCTGGTAGGAAGAAATTATGACAGTTCAACCTAACATGAAAATGCAAAAAAAAAAAAAGATGATGAACAAGACAATGGAAATTATTAGCAAACAAGGCTTGGGAATTAACAGATGTGAAACACACACAAAAAAGAGGATGCCAAAACTGACAAGAATTAGCAAAGATTAACAATACTTCAGTGTTCCTTTGTAATATTTCAGTCAAACAGAAATATCTGGAAAATAAGAGAATCGACACCTGTGTGGTGTATCCAGCACACTGCTTGAGACATAAAGCACTGTCGCACCCTGGATAGCCCTCCCTCATTCATTCCCTCTCTCTTCTCTCAGGAATCACCAGCACTTTGAATTTGATGTTTATCCTCCCCATGCATTTCTTTATACTTTTCCTATATACATTTGTACCTATAAAGATACGGTATAGTTCTTAAGATTTTTTTAACTTTACTTCATTATGCCATAGACTAGAAAGTTGCTGAGTCGTGTCTTGACTCTTGCAACTCCATGGATTATACAGTCCACAGAACCCCCAGGCCAAAATACTGGAGTGGGTAGCCGTTCCATTCTCCAGGGGATCTTCCCAACCCAGGGATCAAACCCCGGTCTCCTGCATTGCAGGTGGATTCTTTGCTAGCTGAGCCACCAGAGAAGCCCTGAGTGTGCCACAGAGCATATCATTTACAAACTGCATATGTAACTTAACATTGTCACTGAGATTTATCATATATCCACTTTCTCTTTGAGCATTTCATTTGTAGAGTTGTTTATAGTACTTCATTTTTAAGATAAACTCTTATTAATTTATTCCTGCTCATTTACTCCTGAATACGAATAATTCTAGTACTTCCAAATTTTACTTTTACTACTAACAATATTGCAGGAAATATTTTTCTTGGTTTAAGTGTTAACACTTTATCTGGAGTCCATACTTAGGAGTGAGATTCCTTGGTCTGAGGATGTATATCTTTACTAGATATGGACAAAACACTACCCCAAAAGGTTCTGCCCTGATGCTCCCACCGACAGTGTACGAAAGTTGTCCAGCTCAGTATTTGGTGTTGCATGATTCTAATAAGTGTGAAATGGTGTCTCGTTTTAATTTGCACTTCCACGAAACATATGCTATGTTTTCCCCCACTGTGTCTAGAGTACATATGTCATCAATGTTAATATGAATTAATTAATCAATCTTGCCTACTACAATTTGCAGTGATTTTTCTTCTTCTATAAAAAAGTCTCTACTTCTGTTCAAAGTTCTTAAGTTGTGTATCCTGAAGGCACATATAACTAAGTGAATATAAAATATCAAGTCATAGTTTACATGGTCTAACAATTTAAACAATTCTAAACCATAAAGAAGGCTGAAAGCCAAAGTGGCTCAGTTGTGTCCAACTCTTAGAGAAGCCATGGACTATACAGTCCATGGAATTCTCCAGGCCACAATACTGGAGTGGGTACCCTTTCCCTTCTCCCGGGGATCTGCTCAACCCAGGGATCAAACCCAGGTCTCCCAGACTGCAGAAGGATTTCTTTACCAGCTGAGCCACAAGGGAAAAGCAAGTTCTGAGAGATGGTGCAGCACAGGGAGGCCTGGCGTGTGCAGTTCATGGGGGTCGCAAAGAGTCGGACAAAAGTTGGACAAGACTGAGTGACTGAACTGAACTGTATCAATCTCAAGACTGAACCGTTCAGAACATAGGAGACAATGAATAGGACTGATAGTAAGCTTAACAGAAAGCAATTTTGTTGTCTGAAATGCAACAAATATTTTTCTTATACTGGATATATATAAAGGATTCAGAAGCAATGTCATATATTTCTTCAACAGTCTGACAGCCCTCCTCTTGGCTTTACTGAGAAACAGTCTCAGTGACCCTGTACTCCTCTCAGACCACAGCTGCCTGGACCTGAAAAGAGTGAGCACTGGACCAACAGGAGGCCCAATCTTCACCTACCAAAGACCTGTGACTCCAGAGCCTGAGTAAAGCTGTGACAGGCAGATCAGATCTGTCTAATTTTCGAAAACTGATTAAGGGTTTGACAGAATGTGGTCCAGTGGAGAAGGGAATGGCAAACCACTTCAGTATTCTTGCCTTCAGAACCCCATGAACAGTATAAAAAGGCAAAAAGATAGGACAATGAAAGAGGAAAACCCCAGGTCGGTAGGTGCCCAATATGCTACTGGAAGTCAGTGGAGAAATATTTCCAGAAAGAATGAAGGGATGGAGCCAAAGCAAAAACAATACCCAGTTGTGGACATGACTGGTGATAGAAGCAAGGTCCAATGCTGTAAGGAGCAATACTGCATAGGAACCTGGAATGTGAGGTCCATGGATCAAAGCAAATTGGAAGTGGTCAAACAAGAGATGGTAAGAGTGAACATTGACATTCTAGGAATTAGCGAACTAAGATGGACTGAAATGGGTGAATTTAACTCAGATGACCATTATATCTACTACTGTGGGCAGGCCTTAGAAGAAATGGAGTAGCCATCATGGTCAACAAGAGTCCAAAATGCAGTATTTGGATGCAATCTCAAAAACGAAAGAATGATCTCTGTTCATCTCTAAGGCAAACCATTCAATATCACGGTAATCCAAGCCTATGCCCCAACCAGTAATGCTGAAGAAGCTGAAGTTGAACGGTTCTATGAAGATCTACAAGACCTTTTAGAACTAACACCCCCAAAAGATGTCCTTTTCATTATAGGGAACTGGAATGCAAAAGTAGGAAGTCAAGAAACACCTGGGGTAACAGGCAAATTTGGCCTTGAGTACAAAATGAAGCAGGGCAAAGGACAATAGAGTTTTGCCAAGAGAACGCACTGGTCATAGCAAACACCCTCTTCCAACAACACAAGAGAAGACTGTACACATGGACTTCACTAGATGGTCAACACTGAAATCAGATTGGTTATATTCTTTGCAGCCAAAGTTGGAGAAGCTCTATACAGTCAGCAAAAACAAGACCGGGAGCTGACTGTGGCTCAGATCATGAACTCCTTATTGCCAAATTCAAACTTAAATCGAAGAAAGTAGGGAAACCACTAGACCATTCAGGTATGACCTAAATCAAACCCCTTATGATTATACAGTGGAAGTGAGAAATAGGTTTAAGGGCCTAGATCTGATAGATACAGTGCCTGATGAACTATGGAATGAGGTTCGTGACATTGTACAGGAGACAGGGATCAAGACCATCCCCATGGAAGAGAAATGCAAAAAAGCAAAATGGCTGTCTGGGGAGGCCTTACAAATAGCTGTGAAAAGAAGAGAGGCAAAAGCAAAGGAGAAAAGGAAAGATATAAGCATCTGAATGCAGAGTTCCAAAGAATAGCAAGGAGAGATAAGAAAGCCTTCCTCAGCAATCAATGCAAAGAAATAGAGGAAAACGACAGAATGAGGAAGACTAGAGATCACTTCAAGAATATTAGAGATATCAAGGGAACATTTCATGCAAAAATGGGCTTGATAAAGGACAGAAATGGTCTGGGCCTAACAGAAGCAGAAGATATTAAGAAGAGGTGGCAAGAATACACAGAAAAACTGTACAAAAAGATCTTCATGACCCAGATAATAACAATGATGTGATCATTCATCTAGAGCCAGACATCCTGGAATGTGAAGTCAAGTGGGCCTTAGAAAGCATCACTATGAACAAAGCTAGTGGAGGTGATGGAATTCCAGTTGAGCTATTTCCATCCTGAAAGATGATGCTATGAAAGTGCTGCACTCAATATGCCAGCAAATATGGAAAACTCAGCAGTGGCCACAGGACTGGAATAGGTCCATTTTCATTCCAATCCCAAAGAAAGATAATGCCAAAGAATGTTCAAACTACCGCACAACTGCACTCATCTCACATGCTAGTAAACTAATGCTCAAATTCAAGCCAGGCTTCAGCAATACGTGAACCATGAACTTCCAGATGTTCAAGCTGGTTTTAGAAAAGGCAGAGGAACCAGAAATCAAATTGCCAACATCCACTGGATCATGGAAAAAGCAAGAGATTTCCAGAAAAACATCTACTTCTGCTTTATTGTCTATGTGAAAGCCTTTGACTGTGTGGATAACAAGAAACTGTGTAAAATTCTTCAAGGAGAGATGGGAATACCAGACCACCTACCCTACCTCTTGAGAAACCTATATGCAGGTCAGGAAGCAATAGTTAGAACTGGACATGGAACAACAGACTGGTTCCAAATAGGAAAAGGAGGACATCAAGGCTGTATATTGTCACCCTGCTTATTTAACTTATATTCAGAGTACATCATGAGAAACACTGGGCTGGAAGAAGCAGAAGATGGAATCAAGATTGCCGGGAGAAATATCAATAACCTCAGATATGCTGATGACACCACCCTCGTGGCAAAAAAGTGAAAAGGACCTAAAAGCCTCTTGGTGAGCGTGAAAGAGGCAAGTGAAAAAGTTGGCTTAAAGCTCAACATTCAGAAAACGAAGATCATGGCATCTGGTCCCATCACTTCATGGGAAATAGATGGAGAAACAGTGGAAACAGTGGCAGACTTTATTTTGGGGGCTCCAAAATCACTGCAGATGGTGTTTGCAGCCATGAAACTAAAAGACACTTACTCCTTGGAAGGAAAGCTATGACCAATCTTGACAGCATATTGAAAAGCAGAGACATTACTTTGCCAACAAAGGTCCGTCTAGTCAAGGCTATGGTTTTTCCAGTGGTCATGTATGGATGTGAGAGTTAGACTGTGAAGAAGGCTGAGTGCCGAAGAATTGATGCTTTTGTACTGTGGTGTTGGAAAAGACTCTTGAGAGTTCCTTAGAAGGCATGGAGATCCAACCAGTGCATTCTAAAGATCAGTTCCAGGTGTTCTTTGGAAGGAATGATGCTAAAGCTGAAACTCCAATACTTTGGCCACCTCATGCGGAGTTGACTCTTTGGAAAAGTCCCTGATGCTCGGATGGATTGGGGGCAGGAGAAGAAGCAGATGATAGAGGATGAGATGGCTAGATGGCATCACCAACTTAATGGACATGAGTTTGAGTAAACTCCGGGAGTTGGTGATGGACAGGGAGGGCTGGCGTGCTGTGATTCATGGGATCACAAAGCATCGGACATGACTGAGCGACAAAACTGAACTGTACTGAATTAACGGTTTGAGGCTGTTGAGTGGTGCAATGTGAATTTTAAGTTCATGAAAGCGGAAACCAGAGGCTGGTTGGAAATCATGGAGGCAATGCTATACACAAGCCAGAACCAAAGGTTCCAGCCCTGATTCCCCACCTGCCATTTTAAAGAGTTTCAGCCTTGGGCTTCCTCTGAGCCTCTTGTAATAATGATGCCCTCTTTGTCAGAGCCGGCTTGAGGAGCATCTCTTCCTTGCCAATAAAGAGCCTCACCTAGCAACAGGAATGGTCTTCACACACTTATGTCAGATATTTACTGCATCTATCAGCACGGATGCCAGTTTACATTTAAGAGAATGAGATATATAATTAAATATAAAATTAAGAGAAATAGAGAGCTAGAAAGGAAGAAAAAACTTTGTGAATATGTTATGTCCAGGAAGGTTGAGAATGTGTCTTTTATAAAGTCTCTTTACTGAAGCTGTAACAGCAGACTGTATTAAAGTAGGAAACTACCATGGATCTATATCATATAATCCATTATTAATAGAAGAAATGTATTCAAAAGACTAATATCACAAATGCTCTGGCTAAATGCTTTCTTAAAGCCACACATCAAGTTTTCGAAACAATTATAGTAAACTAAAGCTTGAAATCACAACAAATGTAAATGAACAGTATGAAAATGATACCTATACACAATTAAAAACCAGCTACTCTTCAATCATACTATCTATATGGAAAACACATGACAACTAATTACACCCCTATATTTGCACTTGAAATGTTCTAGCAAATAAGCTGATTAACTTGACTGCAAACTTACCCACATGCTGCTGCTAAGTCGCTTCCAGTCGTGTCTGACTCTGTGCGACCCCATAGACGGCGGCCCACCAGGCTCCGCTGTCCCTGGGATTCTCCAGGCAAGAACACTGGAGTGGGTTGCCATTTCCTTCTCCAATGCATAAAGTGAAAAGTGAAAGTGAAGTCACTGAGTCGTGTCCAACTCTCAGTGGCCTCATGGACTGCAGCACACCAGGCTCCTCCATCCACGGGATTTTCCAGGCAAGCTGCTGCTGCTGCTGTTAAATCGCTTCTTTTGTGTCAGACTCTGCGTGACCCCATAGACGGCAGCCCACCAGGCTCCCCCGTCCCTGGGATTCTCCAGGCAAGAACACTGGAGTGGGTTGCCATTTCCTTCTGCAATGCATGAAAGTGAAAAGTGAAAGCGAAGTTGCTCAGTCGTGTCCGACTCTTAGTGACCCCATGGACTGCAGCCTACCAGGCTCCTCGGTCCATGGGAGTTTCCAGGCAAGAGTACTGGAGTGGGGGTGCCATTGCCTTCAAGAGTACATAATATTTAATAGTTAGAAATATCAAAAAATGTGAACACCTAATCTTAACTTAGATGTCTTCCCAGGTGGCTCAGCTGGTAAAGAGTCTGCCTGCAATGTGGCAGACCTGTGTTCAAATCCTGGGTAGGGAATATTCCCCTGGAGAAGGAAATGGCAATCCACTCCAGTATTCTTGCCTGGAGAATCCCATAGACAGAGGAGCCTGGTGGGCTATAGTCGATGGAGTTACAAAGAGTCTGACACAAGTGAGTAACTAACACATACACACACAAAATCTTAACTTTCAGAACCCAGACAAAATCATTATGCCAAATTATTTTTTTAGAATATTATGATTCTTAAATTAATAAAGTTCAACTCTCAACTTATTCCCCCATGTATAGGAACCCATTTTAGAAATTCTTCATGGCTATGTTTAATCAGAAAAAAATAAATTGCATACCTGACAGACTCATCCTGATGTTTGAATTTTCTAACACTTTTGTTTTTTAAAATAACATTTGTCCACTAATGAACAAAAACATCCAACACACCCAAATGTAATTCAAACTCTACACAAATCTATGAATCACACAAAGCTTAAGTTCTGCTGACTGTCAAAAGCTAGCCACTATGAAGAGTCTGTTAAGAGTTTCGTATTTTTCAGAATTATTTTTTATATACTGCTTACTTCTTAGATTAGAGGTTCAGTTACTTTGGATGTGACTGCAAGAACTACAATGGGCTACATCTGTAGACTGACAACTTCTCTGGGAATTAGTACTGTTTACTTCTTAGCTTAGAGCTTCAGTTACTTTCAATGTGAGTGCAAGAACTACAATGGGCTACATCTGTAGACTGACAACTTCTCTGGGAATTAGTTCTGAAATACCATGTGTACAGTATAAGTCACTGTGGAGCTCATTACATATTTTCTACTCTGAAAGTTTCAGCTTTTGGCAAAAAGCAGTAAAATTCAACTGACGTATAAAATGCAATCATCCAGAGCAAAGTTAAAATGATCTCTACTACAAAGGGTAAGACAAATGTCAGAGTGGAAGAAACCCAGAACCCAGTTTTTAATACGTAAACTTATAACAAGCCAAAAATAACCATATTGTCCTTATCTAACGGTAAAATGCCTAAAGAATGCTTTCTCTACTTTAATTAATACCAGCTTCCCAAAGATTTTTCCATTCCCAGATACCTAAATGCAGGCCATAGGGTTGGCATTCTATAAATATTCGTTGAATGAATTTACATATGTTTCATAAGAACCAGATGTCATAGCTAACTTAAAGTAAGCCCAGCTAGCTAATGATACTATAATGAAAACAGAAGTCATTGAACATTTATGCTATATTTAATCACATTTTGTAAGAGCAAGTCAGTAAACATTAATGTGACAGATAAGTTTTCTAAGACCAGAACTCCCTTTAAGGGCAGGGGAAAATGTGTTGTATGTGCATATAGATTAGGAAAGCTGAGGTTATAAAAGTGGCAATGGCTATAAACTTCCTCAGACTTTATAACTATCTTTTATTACTTCTAACAAAGGAATTTCATCATGAACTTTACCAGATGAAAATGTTCATTAAAAAATTATAAGGTCACATTCAACCTGACCTGAACAATTGTATCATCAAAAGAAGAAATCCACTGTAAAAATTCTTGCTAAACACACAGAAGATTCATTATCACTAATTATAGTTTTTGATCACTTTCCAGGAAGTGCATGCTTCCATGCAAGATAGTATCAAGTAGTTTTTTTTTTTCAAAATGTACTACTAAAACAAGACTCCAGATTAATATTAAAAGTTGACAATAAAATGGTAAGTGGTAAGAATTATACAGGACTCCCTTAGTGGCTCATAGATAAAGAATTCACCTGCCAATGCAGGAGACACAAGAGATGTGGGTTCGATCCCTGGGTCGGAAAGATTCCCTGAAGAAGGAAACGGCAACCAGTCCAGTGTTCGTGCCTGGGAAATCCCATGGGTAGAGGAGCCTAGTGGGCTACAGTCCATGAGGTTGCAAAGAGTCAGACATGACTTAGCGATAAAACAACAACAAGCATTATACATGCATGTACATGAATCTGAATGCATAAAACATGATGAGTGCTTACTCTGAGCAAAGTGCTGTTTAAATACTTTATTGAGAAGGTTATGGGAGGCTTCAAGAATATGGCAAAGACAGGATAAGTCTTGCAAAATGTGTACAAATGGATAAATGGGAACAATCCAGGAGAATCACCTACTCAAGGAATTTGCTTCTCCAAGTATGGCCTGGGCTGTGGATCAGCAGCCAAGGGATCCCCTCTGAGCTTGTGAGAAATGCAGAAACTCAGATCCCATCCCAGACCTATTGAATCAGAACGTACATTTTAAAAGATTCCGACTTACCTTTTTGTGCTTAAGAAGAGCTGCTTTAGGAAAATAAAGGTAAGCACACATGGAGCAGGAGCAGCAAGAACTCACAATTAGGACAGTAACGGAAAAAAAAAAAAAAAAAACGACTTCAGAGCAGGAAGGTAAAGGACAACAGAGAACGTAATGTGAGAAATATTTTAAAATTTTTTCCGTTTTTTTTTTCTCTTTCACATTTACATGAATAATGGGAAAGAGGCAGCAAAGGGTTCTTTAGTGTCATCAAGACAGAAATGGGTGAATACACACGGCGTACTTTCCAGGTATCACACAGCAGAGACTGAAACCCTGGCAGCCACAAGGCACTCAGTGGTCTGGGAGCAACTGCAAAAGGCACACGGGACAAGGGAGGTATGCAGTCATCTCTGTGCTGGATCTCTTTGAGCCCACGTTTCAGGCATGAATGGGATGTCAGAGAAGAGACTGCTAAAGGCAGAGGGGCCTATTTGCGATCCTGGGAAAAAAAAAGTCGCCTAAGGCAGCAACACATCCAGGCAGCCTGGTGGTGTGACTCTGCAGAGAGAACATGCAAGTTTGTCTCCTTCCAGCACCTTAGCATCTCTGCAGCATCGATGTCACACAGAACCTTCCACATGCTTGAGGTGACTAGAGACTCTAGGCAGAGCTCTCAGGGGGCTCACAGCTTGGCTACCACATTCTGGCTCTGCAACAAAGGGCTGTCTGGAAAGGGGGAGACTAGGAGGCCCAGAGCACCGCTAGAGACAGAGGGCAGCCACGGCAGTGAGACAGATGGTCGCGGCTGTGATTAAAATGAGACATAATGACCAGCACGGACACCCCCACTTCAGCAGCAGGTGCCAGCAGACAGGAAACAAGCTGTCTGCCAGGGTCTCGGGCACAATGGAAGTGAATGAGGATCCCCAGAAGACCCTCCCCATTGGGCTCACAGACACAGGTGCGCATGAACGAACACACACACACACACACCTCTCAACCTAAGCAGAGATCGCATAAGTGAAGGTAGAGGGAAGCAAAAAAAAAAAGGAGAGAGAGAGAGCACATGAATGAAAGGAACCATAAATATTCAAATTCAAGGTTGCTGGATGGTAAAAAAAAAAAAAAAGTGAGGCAGGAAAATACTTAGAAAATCAAGTCAATGGTGATTTTGACTAATTAGGTGTGAGAACAAATAAAAAGTGAAGGCTTGGTGGTGACAGGCACTAAGAAGGAAACAGGAAGAAGAAGAAAGTGGTTTAGTGAGTGGAGGAGAGATGATGCTTTTAGTTTTAGAACACCATGTTAGGTAAATGAGAAATAAACCTGTCCTCTGCCCTCGGTTCGCAAAACTGGGAGGAAAACTGCCAATACAGGGTGCCCAGGATTCACACAGGCCATGTATTGGTTAATATACACTCACACACAAAAAATCACAAGAGAGTACAATCTACTAACCATGAGATACAATCACGACACTACAAGTAGCTGCAAAGAGACTATGAAGTTAGTATTAATAAAAGTGATTTAAGACAAAAAATACAGTAATAAACTATTTTTAAAAGATTAGAAACAGTTTCTAGAAATAAAACTGTCACCATCAGAAGTAAAAAAAAAAAAACCACTTATGTTACAAGGCACATTAATTTATTACAGAATTGAGAAAGAAAACTAGATTACCTAAGTAGCACATAAAAAAGGATGAAAAAAAGAACCAAAAAACAGGAGAGAGGTTAAGAGATGTGGAAGTTAGAATGAGAAGCCCAAACTAATTATAGAAGAAACTTCAGTGAACAGAGCAAAGTCACAAGACATTATCTCTTTAAAAGATATTGGTGTGCATTCCATGAGCATTTGTATAGTTTCCAATAATTCTGTATCACTAGAAAAGTCCACAATTTTAAAACATAAAGCAGCTTAAATACTGAATTAAAAGTGAAATTGATGGGAATACAGCCTAGAATTTTGAAAAGTTTAGATGACAAAATATGAGATGAAACATTATTAAAGGAGTATATGATTTTATTACTTTTAATTTTTGTCTGGATTTTATTACTTTTAATGCCAGGCATGACTTGATAATACTTATGGAACAGGACACAGGAGACTTTAAGAAGTGTGAAGATGACAGAATCAGAGAGGGTGGGAGCGTCCTGTATGCCAAGGGAGGATGAAGGAGTTGAGCCAGTGCAGAGCACTGGCCTTGAGCTGGGAGAGCACCATCTCATCACTTCCAGCAGCTCCACTGGCCAGCATGACCACTTTGTGCTGTCACAACACATCCCTGGCAGGTATGCCTTGATCTGGTTGTTAGGGACACTGACGTGCTCAGTTTATAAAAATTCAGTGGATCAAATTTTTAAATTGCATAGAAATATGTTATTCTTCAAAAGATTAACTTCAACACTACTAACCAGAAGGCAGTTTTCTTCTCCTACTACATTATATTGATCTTGTATGGTTTACTTACAGGTTCCACACTTCTTAAATAAATAAAAGGCATGTGCCCAAACAAGAGAAAATATACTGTAGATTAGATAAGTATATTACCAGGATAAAAAAAATTTGGTAGAAACCTTAAATAGGTTAAATAGGCATGGTAAACAGAACAATTCCAGGTAATTCAAGGTTAAGTCTTAAGGGACTTCTTTGAAAAATTATTAAAATGCGTAAGTACTGTAACAAATTCAATGCTTCATTGTTTTTATTTCAAGGTTATGACCACTTTTCAAGAGATGCTGCTTCTCTCTTAAAAGTAAATTCATTTTAATTCTGGAGTTTTATTAGGAATCTATTTGAGTTAGCAATACAGGAAGTTTCAGAAAAGTTCTAAAATTTGTGCGAAATAATCATAAACTTCAGTGATAAATGGCATATTCATTTGAATCAACTCAAATTATGTTTCATAATTTATATTAACAGCTATGTTTTATTTTTAAGAAAGATAAAAGGAAAGTTTGCAGGAAATTGCTGCATTTATTCTATGAATGGGTATTAAATGGAGAGAAAATTACCTCTAAATCATTTGTAAAGTTTTCTATTTACTCAAAATTCACTCTCTACAGAATTCTTAACCTAGCACAGGTATTTAGCTGGTCTATTCCCAGTGGGGAGTTTTGTTAACAGAAATCCAAGTCCCAGAACGAAGCTGAGGTGGGACTGGAAACTACTAATTACAACTGATTTTATACTTCTTCAGCTATGTACACACCCTTTGCTAAGAAGAGTCAACAAAAGGATTTAATATTTGTGACCATAAATGGATCAAACTGCAAGGAGACAGGGAGCGAGGGCTGACTCCACGGAGTCTCTGAAGTATTTATAATAACAGCTTATATCAATACTTATTAAGATGTGTGTGCCATGAACAACTGCTCTAAGTCCTGTAGATACATTACCTTACTTTGTCTCCCAGCCCTATTGGATAGCAATACTTATTGTCTAGAATTTATAGAAAATTGAGGCTTATAGAACTGGATAACTTGCCCAAGGTCTTAAAGAAAACATTTTACTGCCCAAGTTCTGGGTCAACCACCTCTCCCAAGTGGAGAGTCTTCCTACAGAACAACAACAACAAACCTTTGGAGGAACAGAAGTCCTTATACATGGAAAAAGTAAGAAAAGTAAACTATAGATGGCAAAGTCTCTTCTAGATTGTAGGTTTAGGTACAATACAACGCTTAGAGCTGACAGAATCCAAAAGTCCCTCAGAACTACATGAAGGCAATGGGCAGATCTGGAATCACTTGATTTCTGAGATGCATGCCGCATCCACTCTCATCTCACAAGATCGACAAAGCAGCCCCCTCCTCGGTGTCTCTTCCACCACTTTTCTTTCCCCAAGGAGACTGTAAATTCTCCCAAGGAGTTAGTTGGAGAAGGCAACGGCATCCCACTCTAGTACTCTTGCCTGGAAAATCCCATGGATGCGGGAGCCTGGTGGGCTGCAGTCCATGGGGTCCCTAAGAGTTGGACACAACTAAGCAACTTCACTTTCACTTTTCACTTTCATGCACTGGAGAAGGAAATGGCAACCCACTCCAGTGTTCTTGCCTGGACAATCCCAGGGACGGGCGAGCCCGGTGGGCCGCCGTCTATAGGGTCGCACAGAGTCAGACACGACTGAAGCGAGTTAGCAGCAGCAGTAGCAGCAAGGAGACTGTAAATTCTCCCAAGGAATTAGCAAACCTAAGGAAAAATACCAAAAATACCAAAAATATGAACCACACTTAACAAACGCCACCAATAACAATCCTCACCAGACGAAGGCCAGCAAGACATAAAGAACACACTGATGAGCTTCTGAGCACCCCTGCTGGCTCCTGCAAGCCAAAGTTACCCACAGGCGCATCATCCTGTAGGCAGATGCAGTTGTGAGAGTATATTTAATGTCTTGTTGCATTACTGTATGCATTTCAAGAAAGCATTCAAATAGTATGTGAAGTAGCAATGTAACAACCCTGTTAAAAACAATGTGTTCACAAGGACCTACTGTGTAACACATGGACTCTGCTCATTGTCATGTGGCAGCCTGGATGGGAGGGGACTTTGGGGAAGAATGGAGACGTGTATATGTATGGCTGAGTCCCTATGCTGCCCACCTAAAACTTTCACAACACTGTAAATTGGTTATACTTCAATATAAAACAAACAGTTAAAAAATGTATTCTGAATATACAAATAAAAAATCACATTTCACTCCACCACTTACCAAGAGTCAAAATATTTTTCTGATCATGTAACAGGAATTTGGTCCTCTATGTTATCCTCTATGTTATTTTTTAGAACTCTGTTAGAAATAACATAGTAGGTTCTATCTAGTTACTCTTAACTGCTGCTGCTGCTAAGTCGCTTCAGTCGTGTCTGACTCTGGGGAAACCAGAGTCCCTGGAAGCCCACCAGGCTCCCCCGTCCCTGGGATTCTCCAGGCAAGAACAAGAAGTGGGTTGCCATTTCCTTCTCCAATGCTCTTAACTGGCAAGGTATTAAACACAAATAGGGATACAATGGGCCAAAATTCACTAATTTACCCAAAGCACAAGGATAATATATTGACTTTTTCCCTTTAAAAGACTATTATTCAAAATGAATCATTTAACTGGTTACTCATTTAATTAATGCTTATGAAAAGACTAGTATGTGTCACCTGAGTAGGTGCTAAGTCGTACAAGGTTCGCGCTCTGATGAAACCAATTCACATGTCAAGGTGCAACAAACACAAAAGTAAATGGACAAGATGATTTCATAATGGTGTAACTTGTGAGAGGAAAGAAGATTAATTTAGACTGAACGGTCTGGAAAAACTTCACTGAAGAAGAGGCAAACAAAGGAAAAGTCTTATTCATTCACACTACGTCTCAAGTGAAATACCACAAGTTCAATATGAAGCACCAGAAACTGGTGGTTTCGCTGTTATCCTAACAGTTAAGTAAATTACAAGGGACCAAAAGATATAAAATTACCAACATTATGCATCCCGAAAGTTAAACATGAGATATCAGTGATGGTATCTGGAAGTAGTGTGTTGCTACAACAAATACTAAAAATGTGGAAATGGCTTTAGAATTAAGCAATGGGTAGAAGCTGAAAGAATTTTGAGGAGCAGGAAAAAAAGGCCAAGATTTGCCTGGACATGCTTTTTAAAATACAGATATTAATGGCTCCCCTGGTGAGACTCAGAAGAAAGTGAGAAAGATGGTAGAGAAAACTAAATACCATCACGAACAGACTGTCAATAAACAGCAGCACGTAACATGTGCTGCTGCTGAGGATATGGATGGAAAGGAGGAACGTATTATTAGAAACTAGAGGAAAGGGAACCCTTGTTATGTTATGGCAAAGCATCAGTGAATTATGTCCTGCAGTTGTGTGGAAAGCAGAGCTTATGAACTATAAACTTGGATATTTAGACAAGGAGGTTGGCAAGCAAAATGCTGAAGGTGCAACCTGTTTTTCTCTTACTGGTTACAGGAAAATGGGAGAGGAAAAAAGTACAAAAAGAAAGAATGCTGTCAGATCACCATCATAGAGACGAGAAACAGGCTGATAAACGGTGCTGCCTTTCCTTGAAAAGAAAGGATGAAAATTGAAGGGCGGAGTCCAGAGGACAGAAAGTGAAGCAGAGTCACCAAGAGTGTTCATAGGCCTTGAAACCTAAAGTAGTTTGCAAAGTGTATGAGACTGAATATGCAGGCCTTTTTCTTTCCACTTTATCCCTTTTTGAATGAGAATGACTATTACGGGTATCTTGATACTTTTGAACTGTGGTGTTGGAGAAGACTCTTGAGAGTCCCTTGGACTGCAGAGAGATCAAATCAGTCAATCCTAAAGCAAATCAGTCCTGCATATTCACTGAAAGGACTGATGTTGAAGCTGAAGCTCCAATACTTTGGCCACCTGATGCGAAGAACTGACTCACTAGAAAAGACCCAGATGCTGGGAAAGACTGAGGGCAGGAGGAGAAGGGGACGACAGAGGATGAGATGGTTGGATGGCATCACCGACTCGATGCACATGAGTCTGAGCAAGCTCTGGGAGTTGGTGACGGACAGGGAAGCCTGCTGTGCTGTAGCTGATGGGGTTGCAAAGAGTCAGACACGACTGAGTGACTAAACTGAACTGATGCCTGTTTTATAAGCTGTGCATTCTCACTATATTCTCGGAGCAGATAATGTGTTTTCTAGTTTCACAGGTTCACAGATAAAAAGAAATTTGGTTCCAGTATGAATTATATGAAGATTCTCACTCTTACCAGAAGTAGATTCTGAGATCTGGATGAGATTTCGGGTGTTGAGTTGATGCTGTAAGGGGCTGAGACTTTAAGGAAATCAAACCTGAATATTCACTGGAAGGACTGATGCTGAAGCTGAAGCTCCAGTACTTTGGTCACCTGATGCGAAGAGCCGACTCATTGGAAAAGACCTTCTGTCATGCTGGGAAAGATTGAGGGCAAGAGGAGAAGAGTGTGACAGAGGATAAGATTGGATGGCATCACCACCTCAGTGGACATGAGTTTGAGCAAACTCCAGGAGACAGTGGAGGACACCAAAGTCTGGCGTGTTGCGGTTCATGAGGGTCCAGAGTCGAACACAACTTGGTGACTGAATAGCAACAACAACTGTTTTTGCACGTGGGACAGACATGAATTTTCGGGAGCCAGAGGGCAGATTATAGTGGACAAAATAACAGTCCCCCAAAATGCCCATGCCCCCAGTCCCTATTAGCATGTTAGCCTTCAAAACAAGGAACTTTGCAGATGTGATTCAAGACTCAGCTTGAGATAAGTCTGTTATCCTGGATTATTTGGGTGGGCCCAAAGTGATCACAGAGGTCCTTATAGGTGAAGGAGGGAGACAAGAGAGTCATGCTACATGAAAAAGACTCCACTAGCCACTGCTAGCTTTGAAGATGAAGATGAGGCCATGAGCCAATGAAAGCAGGTAGTCTCTGGACAGAGGTTGGATTCTCTTCCACAACCTCCAAAAGAAAAGTAGCCTTAACACCATCTTGATTTGAGTTTGGCATAAGGCTCTGACCTACAGAAAGTAAAGGTAATAAACTGTGCATTGTTTTAAGCCACTAAGTTTATGGTAATGAACGTTCATTTTAAAATTATTTTGTCCCATTTCTGTTAAGATTTCTAGCCCCACTTCTGTTAAAGTTTTTAATTAGTATTTAACAAATTATAACAGAATGCAGCCTAAGCATTACAAAATTAGGTGCAGTTGACTTTAGCTTATTCAACTCAAATGCCATCTGGGATCCAGTTTCATACTCTAGGATGTCAGACACTGGGTCACTACAAGCCAGAACATGTGACCAAAAATACAACTTAGAAATATGACAAATACATCAGGCCCTCCCATGTAAATTTGTGGTATACCGAATTTTCCAAAGTAGAGAGAAGTGCATAACAAAATAGAAATTAAGATTGTGGTTGGACACTCAATTGTTGCCTTAAAAATCCTAGCACTCTTTTCAAGGTTTAAATATTATCTTCCACTACATCCTATAATATGGGTATCATATTTCAATGCAGAGTTCCAAAGAATAGCAAGGAGAGATAAGAAAGCCTTTCCTCAGTGATCAATGCAAAGAAATAGAGGAAAACAACAGAATGGGAAAGACTACAGATATCTCTTCAAGAAAATTAGAGATACCAAGGGAATTTTTCATGCAAAGATGACACAATAAAGGACAGAAATGGTATGGACCTAACAAAAGCAGAAGATATTAAGAAGAGGTGGCAAAAATACACAGAAGAACTATACAAAAAAGATCTTCATGACCCAGATAACCACGATGGTGTGATCACTCACCTAGAGCCAGACATCCTAGAATTCGAAGACAAGTGGGCCTTAGGAAACATCACTACAAACAAAGCTAGTGGAGGTGATGGAATTCCAGTTGAACTATTTCAAATCCTATATGATGATGCTGTGAAAGTGCTGCACTCAATATGCCAGCAAACTTGGAAAACTCAGCAGTGGCCATAAGACTAGAAAAGGTCAGTTTTCATTCCAATTCCAAAGAAAGGCAATGCCAAAGAATGTTCAAACTACTGCACAATTGCACTCATCTCACACGCTAGCAAACTAATCCTCACAATTCTTCTAGCTAGGCTTCAACAGTATGTGAACTGTGAATGAACAGATGTTCAAGCTGGACTTAGGAAAGGTAGAGGAATAAGATCAAATTGCCAACATCTGTTGGATCATCAAAAAAGCAAGAGAGGTCCAGAAAAATATCTACTTCGGCTTTATTGACTATGCTAAAGCCTTTGACTGTGTGGATCACAACAAACTGTGAAAAATTCTTCTAACAATGGGAATACCAGACCTGGCTCCTGAGAAATCTGTATGCAGGTCAAGAAGCAACAGTTAGAACTAGACATGGAACAACAGACTGGTTCCAAATAGGGAGAGGAGGGGTGTCAAGGCTGCATACTCTCACCCTGCTTGTTTAACTTATATGCAGAGTACACCATGGAAATGTCAGGTTGGATGAAACACAAGCTGGAATCAAGATCGCCAGGAGAAATATCAATAATCTCAGATATGCAGATGACACCACCCTTATGACAGACAGAAAGCAAAGAGGAACTAAACAGCCTCATGATGAAAAGTGAAAGAGGAGAATGAAATAGTTGACTTAAAACTCAACATTCAGAAAATTAAGATCATGGCAACTGGTCCCATCACTTCATGGCAAATAGATGGGGAAACAATGGAAACAGTGACAGACTTTATTTTGAGGGTCTTCTAAATCACTGCAGATAGTGACTGCAGCCATGAAATTAAAAGATGCTTGCACCTTGGAAGCAAAGCTATGACCAACCTAGACAGCATATTAAAAAGCAGAGACATTACTTTGCCAACAAAGGTCTGTCTAGTCAAAGCTATGGTTTTTCCAGTAGTTATGTATGGATGTGAGAGTTGGACTATAAAGAAATCTGAGCACCAAAGAACTAATGCTTTTGAACTGTGGTGTTGAAGACCCTTGAGAGTCCCATGGACTGCATGGAGATCCAAGCAGTCAATCCTCAGGGAAATCAGTCGTGAATATTCATTGGAAGGACTGATGCTAAAGCTCCAATACCTTGGCCACCAGGTGCAAAGAACTGACTCATTGGAAAAGACCCTGATGCTGGGAAAGATTGAGGGGAGGAGGAGAAAGGGATGACAGAGGATGAGATGGTTGCATCGTATTGCGGACTTGATGGACATGAGTTTGAGGGAGGCTCCGGGAGTTGGTGACGGACAGGGAGGCCTGGCGTGCTGCAGTCCATGGGTCGCAGAGTCAGACACGACTGAATGACTGAACTGAACTGACTTACTATCATTGATAAATTAATTTCGTGTTCTTTTAACTAAGAGTCTAAAAATAAAGAGTAAAAAAATGAGATCTAGGCTTAATAAAAAAAAAATAATTTTAAGGAATAATACTACAGTATAACAACATAAAAGACTCTCCTCAGATATCCATTGTCGTTTTCTTGAATTTACCTAATGTGTCAAAAAAACATAATGACTGTGAAAAGTTCTTATTTTTAAAAAAATTTGTTAAACCAATCAACTTGCTTTTAGATACCATGCACTTATTGGTTGTCCTTTACTTTTTCTGTTTCCTTTCTGTTTACATTCCCATCAATACTGAAAATGGCAAAGTATAAGGTGTATATTGCAGTTGAATTCTAGTCCTACACAAGATATTAACATAATTAAGAACTAAATATGGACTTGACAAAATAAAAGGTTTGTCAGGATGACTTACAAAGATCCTGTTCCTGAAGTTTCACAATAGTTTGGGAAGCGGATAGGGCATAAGGCGAAATCACGCTGGAAGCCAGAGTGCAAATATGCTTCACCATATGCCAAGCATTCCAGTTTGGAGAAGAATGGTGGCCTGAGGAAAAGAGCACGAGGACAGAGGGAAGCTAGGTCTACAAGAAAGCTTTTATTCTACAGGCAAAGGAGAAGTCAAGAATGGTTTTCTGGAGTTAGCATGATGTCTACTGCAGGCTAGAGGTGAATAAAGAGCAAAGGCAGGAAAGTCTACTGCAACTGGGCTGCCAGAGGCAGAGCAGAACCTGAACTATAAAAAATGAGAATGAAAAAGAGACAATACAGAAACATCAGCACTTTCAAAACATAAATCCCCACCACCTGTGGCTTCTATTACAGTAACTGTTAATACAAAGCAGGGGAGGAAGAGAGAAACAACCTCTGTTGAAATACCAGATCCACTCTCACTCAAGGAACTTTCTGACATCTAAGATCCTGAGCCAACTCTAAGGAAATAGCTAAAGCAATGCAAAATCAAAAGTTCTGCAATGCCATAATTTCTCAACTAGAGGAGTCACGGGAAAAGTTTAAAGAAAGCAACGTGATGAATGGTATAGTTCCTCAAATAGCTCTTCGGTGGCAGTAATGGAAAAATATTCACCAGGTAGAAGACATCCAGTTCCTCACATCATTTTAAGAAGCTAAAGAAGGAGATAAAACGTGTGGATTTGTATTTGTTTGTTTGTGGAGATGACTCTGGTGGAGGGAAGGATAATGGGTGGAGTGAGAGAGAATAACAGCTCAAAGTTTCAGAATCAAATAATTTGAAAACAATTTGTAAAAATTTTATTGGCATATTTTCTACCCTCATATATCATTGAAAATTATCATAAAATATGTAATAAGTACCCATATGTACAATATAGCCTCACTGAAACAGGTTTAATGATGACGGTAAGTTGTAACATCCTCAAAGATATAACAATAAGATTTTCCCTTGAGACAGTCACATATAATGGAAAGAAACTTTCATTATTAAAATAAGTTTCTTTCTTTAGGATTACCACTCTAATACTAAAGCCTGAAAGCTAAATCTAAAAAGTCGAACCACTTAAACCCTGACCTAATTTTCTTTAGGTCAATTAGACTAGGTCCTCTGTTTTGTAAGGCCTAATTCACTGCTCCTAATAAGGACAGTGAAATATCTCTGAGTTTAAAATATATACATTTGTTCCCAATAACATAGACATCCAGTACCAAAAACTTTTTACTGATGTGTGTCTTATACCCGAATCTCTCAACCACAATGTCTAAAATATAATTCTTGCCTTAATAAAAATGAAATATAATCGACTCTTTACTACACCATCTTAAAGGTACCTTATGTACCTTAGGTGCTTTACACCTTAAATTAAAAAAAAAAATCATTTGATGAGAAAAATAAACAGAAAGAAAACAGGATGTAAATGGAATTGACATTGGTTATACGTTACCTAGACACCATTTTATATTTCTAGATGATTCAGTTGCTGCATTTTACATGGAATGATTTAACTGAGCTCTTTACACACTAAGAACTAAAAAAAAAAAAAAAAAAATCCCCCAAAGAACCAAAGGTCAACACTTCACTGCTAAAGTCAAACTAGGAAAAAGAAATATTTTTTCAAACATTCCAAGAATAAGCCAACATTCTGTTTAAAGGAACTAGAATGTTGGGACTCTGGGCAAAAGGGTAGAGGGTAGGATGGAAGTAAGACAGACGAGGAGGAATGCTGGGCCAGTAATATGATGCTGTGATGGGATTTCTACAGAGACAAGGTGTGGGAACAGCACAAGACTAAAGCTAGAAAAGAGAGCTGAAAAAAATTAGCTACCTAAAGCTTTTAAGTCATTTTGAAAGCTTTCTAGTGTTATTGGTATGGAGAAACAAAACTCCTTAATTTCTTCTGAAAATCATTAACTCTGCTACATCTCCCTCAGAGCTCTCACTACAGTTCATGGTAGAGCTCCAAACTCAGGTTTTACCCTACATATTCAGTGTATATTTTTCAGTCTAGAAGAGCTACTCTAAGCTGAGATTAAACTTGCCCCTAGGGTATGTTTGGGAGTTATCTGAGACATTAGTCGGAGGCCAAAGATTCTGCTAAGCTTTCCTATAAGGCACAACACAGCTTGCACAATAAAGAAATATTCCATCCAAAAATGCCAGTAGTGCTAAGTTTGAGAAATACTGATCTCTTCTGAATATAAGCAAACACCAACTCCTTGGACCCTTATTCTTGTCTATTTCTAATAGACATGTATGTAAAGCATATTACCATACCAGAGGACTCATTTTTCAAGGCTTTAAACAAACATGGTGGATGGCTGGCTCAAACTGAGCGTCACACAATACACTGAAATAATACATCAGAGCAGGAGTGCACAAACTGCTGGAAGAGAACTTTCCAATCCTTTTGCCATTTTTGTCTCAAGCACATTCCATTTGAAAGAGGAGCACCTATATGTACCCATACCAAGGTATGTCCCTTCTGTGTTCAAGACACTAAAAATATATTGCCTTCCTCAAAAGACTATTTCTTATTAATGTAAAAACTTAGGTAAACAGTATGAACTGAGAAAGATTTACTTTGGGTAGGGGGAGGTGTGGAAAAACCACCAGGGCTCTAAAATGCAAAGTTATTTCACAGTTTACTTGTAGAATGACTCAGATCATTATTACTTTTAGTCATGCCAAGTTTGCAGCTTCTAAGCCTACTAGTAATGGAGAAAAAACCCCACCATTTTTCCTGCATTCATTAAACCAATGAAACAGAAGCTTACTGAAAATAGGCTTGTGCAATAGTATTTATTTTATTATAACTGTTACAAAAATAAAAGCAGTCGCTGCAGTGCAAATAAAGATTCTGAGAAATCTTTCACCTACTCTGCTACCTATAGGTAGGGTGGTGTGGTGTGTTTGCGCGCGGGGGTGGGGGTGGGGGGCAAACAAAAGAAAATCCTAACTCACACATCAAAAATCTTAAACTGAATATTTTCCAAATGTATCCCTCAATCAAAATCCTGGATTACTCTTTTCACGTTCCCTTCCTTCAAACAGCTGGAAAAGACCTCCGCAGAGCATTTTACCACCAGAACAATACTAAGAACAAATAAAAGCCTTGCGTCGACCTGGCAAATCTCATTCATCAGAAGCCCTGGCAGCAGAAGAGAATCCTGTTGTCCCGTGTGACCCATTCACACCTTTCACATCGGTTTTACTGAAGCCAGTTACCCAACTTTGGTGGTTCCCATGTCCCCACAGCATTAAAAAAATCCAGCATCCAGCATAGCCTACTTCCCTACGCAAGGTAAATGTAATCAATCCTCCTTTAACACTTACTGAGTCGCCATAGGAAGTTCACCAGAAAGACACAATTCAACCCTAAGGAGGCCCCACAAAAGGTGCACTGATTTCACAAAACGTGGCACTCTTGACATCCTCGAGGAAACCACAACCGCGATACGATGCCTTGTACGCAGGGTTTTAGCGCGGGGTGGGGGGGGGTGCTTTTCTTTTCGCCAATGCCCTTTCATTTTCATAAAGCTGAGCTAACTTAAAAGAAGGGGGCTTCCTTGCGAACCGCTCCTGGGCTCCTGGTGATATTTCACACCAGGCACGCGAGTGAAGTCTTGCCGCGCCACCGGCGAGTTCTCCACGGCCAAGGGAGCAAAGAGAAGGGGACCGAGGAGAGGGGCCCCCGCCTCAGCTCTGCGCCGCACAAGCTCGCGCTCCGAAACCATCCTCGGACGCTACACGATGCGCCCTCCGCCGCTTTGGCACGTCCCCTCCGGGTTTCCCAACGCCAAAGAGTCCGGCACAGCCGCGCCTGGCTCTTCCTGCCGCCCGACCCCCGGGTTCCAGGCCCACCAGGCGCCCAACCCGGCCCGGCCGCCCTTACCGAGCAGCAGCAGCTTGACCTCGCGCGCCGCCTTCTCGCCATCCTCGCGGAGGTTCCGGTCGATCATCTTACTCCGCTCCACCGCCGCCTTGTCCTCGGCGCTCAGCGTACAGCCCATTGTGCCAGGAGCGAAAGCTGGCTGCCGCTCCCTCCAAGTCCGGCGCGCTGCCTCGAAACACAGGTGAATTCTTTCTTTCTGGATGCAGGCGTTCGAATTCCTCCTGACGCCGGCCACGCCACCTCTACCTCCTTCCGAAACTGAGCGAGGGCAGCGCTCTCTGCCGAAGGGCGAGCAGCACCGCGCAGCTCTTTTCTACAGTCAGGCTCTACTCCTCGCCTCCCTAGGCGCCCCCTAAGACCAGGTTCCTAGGCTCTGGGAACAGCTGCCAGCGGCCTCCTACTGGCGGCCGCGCTGCAGCCTCTAAGAAGCCCAGCTCGCCGAGGCGTCCGCGCGCCGCCGCGTCCCCGCCCCTGCCCGCCCCGCCCGCCGCCCCGCGACCACTCCCAGAGCGCGCGCCCGCGCACGAGCCCTCGGACCTCGCCCCCTCGCATGGGCGCGCGCACCCGCGCTGCCGCGGACCCCGGCGCCGCACAGCCCGCGAGGGCCGGCCACCCGCGCGCGCCCGTGGGAAGCGCCCCTGGGAAGCGCCCAAGGAGCCCCAAACCTCTCGGGGAATTCCTCTACCTGGCTTCCTCCTCGAGAGTGTGATAATTTCTTCCCGTTTACTCACACCCAGGGATGTGTGCGGACCTGCCCCTTGGGGTGCGGGTGGGAGAACTGCCAAAGTTGGAAACCGAAAAAACCCAGTCCTGGGCGTTTGAGCATGCCCAGCTCGGGCGGGCGCGCGAGGGTTTTCAAAATGCAAACCCGTGTCAGCGGGCCTTCATGGCGGTGGGAGATAGAGCTGGTTTGGGAATGGAGCCATGGAGAAAGCCGAGCAGGTAAAGTGCGGAACAGAAAAGTCCGGGGAAGACAGGAGGTCAACTTTCTTCCTTTTTTTTTTTCTTCTCTCCTCCCTCCTACCATCCATTTTCACGTTCCTTTCCACAAGCAGAAAACATTTTGAAGGATTTCCTCAAACCTGAGAAAATATGAGACAAAGAATCAAAGAGTTTATTATTAAAATAAGAGCCAACACAGCCACACAAACAAACCCGCTCCTCGCCGTATCTGACCTCCTCTGGGGCGACATAGAAGCTTCAAGCCAAGTTCTGCACCAATATTCATGACCATGTTAGTAAATCAGAAGCCACTGGGCATGTCATTCTTTATTGCAGGCTTTTGCTTCCTTACCCATAAAATGAGATGGAACTGATCCACACTATCGTCCATCCTTCCAGGTTTACCTGGTCTGGGAGAAATCACTTCTGTGGGCGTTGGAGGCATCTCACCCACCATGTCATCAATGAGCATAGGTTTAAGATCTGGTCTCTGTCACTTGCACTACTACACTTTTCCTTACAGATATCACAGGAAATGTTGATTGCGTTGGTAGCAAAGAAAAACGTCTTCTTTGATGTATTATATTAGGAAATTGCTCTAACAGAAACCAAAGAGCAACCATCTATAAGTCTTATTTTATAAAAATAAAAATAAAACGGTTTGTTAAAAAAAACTGGGCTTGAGTTTTCCAAGAAGGTAAGGCTGAGCTGATGCTACAGGAAGGATAGCCTTAGAGTGGGTCTCCTAAGGAAGGCCTGGGGCCTGGGAGAGATTGCCAGTTTCCTCCTAATTGGACATGCCCTTTCCTGTTCTGCAGTAGTCAAACATGCTGGGCTCAAGAACTGCCATTTCGAGAACTGCCTCAACTTTTCCTATGGTCTTTTGTAAGATATCAGCAAAAAAGAGCAAGCTTTGAATTATAATGAATCACCTTTACCCTCTTTGTATTTTTTGGCAGTCTAAATATTGATTTTCATCAGAAACTCTGGAATTAACAGTTGACAGAGTGAGCTTTCAACATAGTGTTTGCGTATTACCATTTTGTATTATCTGTGAGTCTTTAGATTGAAGCATCTTAGCACACATCAGTGTGTGCTAACAATAGGAATTTATTTCTCACAGCTCTGGAGGCTGGGAAGTCCAGGATCAAAGTACCAGCCAATTTAGTTTCCTGTTGAGGACTCTGCTCCTGGCTTTCAGATGGCTACCTTCTTGCTGTGCTCTCACCTATAGAGAGCGAGCTCTGGTCTCTCTAACTCTTCTTTTAAGGAAATTAATCCCATCATGGGACACCCCACCCCCATGCCAAAGGCCCCGCCTCCAAATTCCATCATATTGGAGTGAGAGCTTCAACATAAGAATGTCAGGGGCAGGAACACAAACTTTCACTTCATAACAGGGTATGTTTTGTTTAAGAGGAATAACCAGTTAAAAGAGTTAAGTGCAAAATATATGATGGAAATAAAGGATTTTGCCTAACAAAACAAATGGTGTTACAGCCAGAGGATTTTGTTGGTAGTGCATATATAAGGTGACAAAAATCATTCAAATTAATAATTTACATAATTATGACATTGAAAAACATGATTCAACAACTTCATCAAGCAGGTGAGACAGATAGTATCAACTCATTTATTTTATAGAGAGTGAAACTGAAATACAGAGGTTAAAGCAATCTACTTCAGAGTACTGTTTTACCTTCTGGCCATCATATGTTTTAAACAACTATACTGAGATATAATTCACATTGCATTTATTTTATTCACTAAAAGTATATAATTCAATGGCTTCTAGTATTCTTGCAGAATTGTGTGGCCATCACAACAATCAACTCTAATAGAACATTTTCATAACCCCCAAAAAGAAATCCCATGCCCTAAAGCCATTATTCCCCTAATCTTTCCACTGTCCCTCCTACCCCCAGTCCTAGGCAACCAATAATCTACTTTCTGTCTCTATAGATTTACCCATTTTGGACATTTTATATAAAAGGAATCATATACATGGTCTTTTGCCACTGCCTTCTTTCACTTAGCATAAAATTTTCAAGGTTCATCCATGTTGTAGCATGTTTCATACTTCATACTTTTTTTTACTGCTGAATAACAACTCATCATCACATGTTAAGAGAATCAGAGACAATGTTAAAAGACGAATTTGGATACATTCAGCTGAGAGCATCTAGGTCTTAAAGTAACTCCAAACTGTGTCATAAGGAATAATCAAAGAAACTGGGGATATTTAATGTAGCAATGAGAAGATACAAAGTGGCATGATAGCTCTTTATGAATGACTGAAGAAATATCATAAACCAGAGACAACAGACATTTTCTGTCTGGATTCAAGGTGGTAGATTTAAGAACTATTGGAAGAAAGCCAATAAATTGTACCTTGAAGTGGAAAAAAAAATAAAAGTGGATAATTTCCCCAAAAGGAAATAAGGAACCTCAGAAAATCATTTTACTCAACTAAGATGTAAAAATCTAGACTGGGTGATCATATATTGGGGAAGATCTAGAGAGTGATGCTTTTGAAATCCCTTGCAGCCTTGAGATTACATATCATTCAGAAGTTAAATGGAATTAGTGTGAGAACTGATTAAAATTCAGAAACTCCTTCTGGCCTCACTTCCTTTCCTACTCATCCTGCCATCAATACACAAGCAAAAGTGGGAAAGGAGAGTTTATGTGAGACATGTTGGCTTAGTGTGTGGATGGATTAGTGTGGGGATGTGGAGGAACCAAAGAAGAAGAGAGTCAGGACAACCTGATGTGTATACACACACACGCACACACACACTCACACACGGCACCATGGTAAGAGGAGACAAAAAGAGACAATAGAAAAGGCAGTGTGTATCTGTCTAGCTAAGCTGGAAGCAGATGTGACATGTGGACACATTTCCATTGCTTACATTGAGAGTTCTGCTAAGAAGAAGAGAGTCTGGTTTGGGGACAGGTTATACACACAGAATAGAGGGGGTTAGCATGGCATCCATACCTGTCTATAGTTAGAGATAGAAAAACCCCCAAAACAAAACCATTTTTATTAGAGATGTGAGAATCTGGGCAAATACTGAAATATGAGAGCTCATGGGATAATTACTGAAAGACTCTAAAAGACAGTCAGCACCGTTTGGTTTGCAACTTACAGCAACGTGGGGCAGAGAAAATGATAACGTAAGGCCGTCGTCTCTGCATAGAACATACCACCACTCAGGCACCAGCGCATTGGTGAACTGAAAGCGCATAGAGACAGCACTTGGGTGTGGAGGTTCACATGCTGCCAATGGGCACTGTATCACTGGCAATGCTCAAGTCTCCCCTGCTTAGCTTCACAGACGGTGGCTGTGATAGAAAGGAATGGGAAAAGAAGAGGGAAAACCTGAGAGAAAAGAGAGACTGATTTCAACCAGCAGACTCATTTGTGAGCACTTGTGAACATGATGCCAATTAGGACGCTTAATTTCTTACTTAAGAGGGTACATCTTGAGTTATTGTCCATGAGGCCAAGGGCACTGAGGAATATAACAGTACATAAGCAAAGGTGGAAGATGTTTAAGAAAAAAATGAGAGAGAGGTAATAGAGTATTTTAAATGCATCAAAAATACTCCCAGGGACAAGAATAAAGAAAAGAGAATTGGAAATAGTATTATGGTAGAAGAAGCTCTAAGCAGGTAATCAAATAACCTTGGAGCAATTCAAAGCTCTATTATCAACTACGTATCTGTCTTTGAAAGTCCCTTAACTAATATCCTTTAAAATATTCCTACCTATAAAAGTGAGTATGTTGAATCTGATCATCAGCAAGATACCAATAATCCTGGGTTCCTATGAGCCTACCATTTCAACAGGAGATGGCTGGCAAATAAACTAAAGCATTTGGATGTACTGCAGTGAGGAAGCCATACCATGTAATCAAGAAGGAGCTAAGTACTGAAAATGCAGAGATTAATAAGGACATTTTCCAGAATGTTTAACCATGAAGAATGGTAGACACATGGGATGGTAGAGAGGTAGGTTTGGGATATGCTATTGTTTCCTTTAAGCCATGACTCTTCTTCCCAAATAGTGGGAAGGGGTAGAAAAGGAAATTGTTACCACCCCAAGGAAGGAACGTGGCTGTCCCACTTTCTGATCTCTACCTCTGATATTTCCATCTTATGCTGTCTGAAATCTCATCCCCATCAGTTCTTCAATCCACCCCCTTCCATCCATTGCCTGTATGCCTTTTCTCTGTCCCTTATGTCTTGCCATGTGATCATTTCTCTCCTTAAGCAACTTATGCAACTTGTACCAGGATAATCATTGCTTTGCAGATAGCTCCCAGAAAACCACACCATTGGATTCAACAGAAAAACCTCAAATTTGGGTAAATCAACTCCTGGCCTATCTGTGTCTGTACCTGCACAGCAGCTTGACTGGAGGAAAACAGAGTGATCCGCAATTCTGCCCTTCCATTTGCTCAGGCCACAAAGCTGGCACCATCTTTGATTACTCTCTTCCTCTCAGTCCCCTGAGGAAATCCTGTATACTCTGCCTTCATATACATTCAGAATTTGGCCAAATATCACCATCCACTGATATATCCCAGTTTGAGAGATCGATGCAATTTCACAATAGCCTGTTTTCTTGTCCCTCTTTCTCTTCCCTGCCTATTTTCTACCCAGCAAACAGTCATCTTTCAGAATGGTCATTCTTTACATGGAATTAGCCACTCCAGTACTCTTGCCTGGAAAATTCCATGGACGAGGAGCCTGGTAGGCTGCAGTCCATGGGGTCGCTAAAAGTCGGGCACAACTGAGCAACTTCACTTTCACTTTTCACTTTCATGCATTGGAGAAGGAAATGGCAACCCACTCCAGTGTTCTTGCCTGGAGAATCCCAGGGACGGGGGGAGCCTGGTGGGCTGCCGTCTCTGGGGTCACACAGAGTCGGACACGACTGAAGCGACTTAGCAGCAGTAGCGACTTAGCAGCCATCCATTCACTTTCCACCTTACTTCAAGAAAACTCCCACCTCATGTTCTTATGACGACAAAGATTTGCTGGTTTATCAGGCTCACTTTTTACACTCAATATTACTTCCTACCACTCTCCTTGCCTTCAGTGTTTCAGCCTCACTAACATGCAGGCTACTCTTTGAACTTGCCAAACACATTTGTCATGGGACTTTGGACTTCTGCTCACCCTGCCTGGAACACTCTTCCTCTAGTTATCTGCTTGGCTCATACATCAGTCCAGTCTCAGTTAAATGGCATCTTAAAAGGGAGATATATTGCTTAAGCACCCACCTGTCACTCTTCATTCCTTGACTGCACTGCCATTTCTTTATAACATATCACATCACTCGCATATTTTTGTGACTTGTTTGCTCCCTGCCTTCTCTCACTAGAACATAAATTCAAAAGAGCAGAGAATTTATCTCTTTTGTTTACTGTTTTATCTCCAATCACTAGCACATAAATGCCCATAGTAAACAAATGAAGAGCTGGATTTAGAGTATAAATCTAACCTTCTGAACCATTGATTCTTTCACTCAACTATTAAAGACCTGTCATGAACCAGATAACGCTCTTAGCACTGGGAATGAAGTGGTAAATAAAATTTACTATGTTGGGTTAGGGGCAGTGGTAGAAGAGAGATGTTAAATAAGTAGGTAAGCGGAGCAATTAAACATTATACAATTAAAAATAGTTGTAAGTGCTCTGAAGATAAAGAAACAAAGTGTTTTACAAGAGAATATACCAGTTCAGGTCTTCTGAGAAGCAAACTCCAAAACAGGATTAGGCACAAGAGATTTATTAGGGGAAGTGCCTGTGAAGGGTAAAGGTGAGATGGGAACAGGAAGGGATGGGGCGAACTTTCAAAGGGGATGCCACTCTGACACCTAGGGAAGGAAAGAGAGACGAATTGCGTAGGAAAGTCTCAGACTATGGTGTGACTCTGAGAAAGTCTTGAGCAGGCCTACGGGGCTCCCTTTCCCTACTCCCCAGTAAGTACTGCTCAGTAGACAAACCCTGCCTTGGGCAGAAACAGCCAGGGTCTAGGACCCCCACCTTGCTCTGTCATGGACTTTGGGCAGCCTCAGACGGGAACACTGTGGTGGACCTGAAGGTGGGGCAGTTGGAGGTGGTCAGCCAACTACACTCCCCTGAAGTGGGATCCGAGTGTAACGCTCTCGTGGCCATAAGAGGGAGTTACTCTGACTATTGTAACTAGCAAGCAGAAAGTAATTGTTCTTCCAACCAAGGGTTCAGAGGGAATTACTTTGAACTGAGGGTTCAGGGAGATCAGTCTGAGGAGGTGACCCTTTTGAACGGAGAACTGGAGGAGAAGAGGGAACCTGATTTGAGGGAAGAGGATTCCAATCTCATTGTAAAGTGCCAATACTAAGTCCCCAGGATAGAACTGAGGTTGGCCTAATCAAGGAACCCAAACACTGGTTTGACTGAACCGTAAGAGTGAAGGTGAGCGGGGTGGAGGTGAGAGAGGTGGGGGCTGAGAGGCAGATGGAGTCAGATCCTGCACAGTGGGGCAGACCATGCTTAGGTGGTCAGAATTTACTCTAACTTTATTCTAAATTGGAGTTTGTGAGCCTCTGCTAAACTGGATATATCAGCAGATGTGTTTTGATGATTAAATAACATCAAGGATAACACAGTTCCTGGCACATCATAGTCTCCTAATTATTGTACTTTTTCTTTCTGCTTTGTCAGACCCAAGAGTTTAAGTATTTCACTCTTAGATGAAACAGAAGATTAGGTGGACAGAACAATTGAGGATGCTGAGGGCCAAGATGAGGGTTTGAGTAAGATCTAGAGAGAAGAAATTACAGAATAGTAAAATTCATGATATAGTGTCTGTTTGTATTTTGGTGGACAATGCTAAATCATTTGGTTTTTGCATTTCCTATTTGCCTTGTCTTTTCCTGCTTCATAAATTTCATGCTTCTCTTCATGAGAATAAGCCTAAGAATGAGGTCATGTCTTTTTTTGTTTTTTTTCCCCTCACATTTATTTGTTTGACCTGACCAAAATTTCAACATGCTATTCTAAAAAGGATAGAGCAATCCTTGGGCCAAGCTTGAAGCATAAGCGAGCTTCTTCCAGAAAGCTACCTGGCTTTATTAAAGTCTACGTGTTTATTTACTACATTGGATTTTAAAAAAGACAGTTGTATTGACACCTCCCCTGCAGTGTTTGCTTCCTGCTGGCTCAGCTGTTTTTCTTCCCGGTAGCTCTCTCTTTAAACTGTGAAACCCGCATGTGTGTCTCTTACTCAGCTCAGCAGGAACTGCAACAGAAGGGTTGATCAGGACTGGAATTAGGAGCCAGGCCAAGGGGATTCAGGGAAGCACTGAGTGCTTTTCTGTCCCAATTACTGGTAACAGCAATATTATTTCAAATCACGGTAATAAAGAGGTTAGCAAACATTTGTTGAATACCAACATGTTATTAGGCTATGTATGGATTAGAGGCTAAAAGGACAAAATATGATTTATATTAACATATTAAGAAATGAGTTCTTTGTAAGAGTTCAGGGTCACTGAATGGGGGAGAAAACATGTATGAGGAACTTTAAGGCATGAAATTTTCAAGGTTTTCCATATACACAACCACAGTAAAACAGAGTCAATTAGTCAGTGCTGAAGATCAGACTTTGTCTCCTGTGAGAATAGTGACTGGGATAAAATATATGTATTGGCAGAAAATCTCTGGCCACTGCTCCCTGGGCCTGGCCTATCCTTACCCCCCTTTATTCCCAGCTCACTGTTACTATACCCCTCAAACCCAGGAAGATAAATTCAGTCACTCAGGAACCGCATGAGGGCTGGTACACTGGTTTCCTCCTAAGGATCCATGCTCTCCTTGCATGCCCTGGGGTGGGCAGATGCAGTCCTGGCCTCAGCAAAGTTTTCTCTGTCTTTTGATGCACTCTGGGTGGGTACGTGGGCTCAGGGTTTGCCTGGGGTACACTGTTTTGCCCAAGCAAGCTAAGTGTGTTGGCCCACAAATATTTAATATCTGTTGACTGAGCTGGCTTCCACCACAAGTTCACCCTCATCCTTTAACCAAAGCTCTCCTTGCACAGCTGCTTGCAGAGTGGAGCTTGGATTCACAAAACGCTTGTGTTCTTTTCCTAAACAGCTCCTTCTGAACACCTGGCTGAGGAAGAGTGTTTATGTTGGTGGAACACCTTCAAAGCATTTCTTAGTCCTTGAAAGTAAAATTCAAAACTTCTTTTTCAGGGCTTTCCTGGTGGTCCAGTGCTTAAGACTCTGCCTTGCAATGCTAGGGACACCGGTTGGATCCCTGGTCTGGGGGGATCTCACATTGCTGCGGAGCAGCTAAGTCCGTGCACCGCAACTATGAAGCCTGTGCTCTAGAGCCCATGAGCTGCAACTGCAGCCAGAGGAGCCATCCCAGTGAGAAGCCTGCACACAGCAAGAGAGCAGCTCCACTCACTGCAGCTAGAGAGAGCCTGCGGGAAGCAACGAAGGCCACTGCAGCCAGAAGCTTCTGCACAACAAAGGAAACTATAAGGAAGGCGAAAAGGCAGCCTTCAGGAGGGGAGGAAATAATAGCAAACGAAGCAACGGACAAAGAATTAATCTCAAAAATAACAAGCAACCCCTGCAGCTCAATTCCAGAAAAGTAAATGACCCAATCAAAAAGTGAGCCAAAGAACTAAACAGACATTTCTCCAAAGAAGACATACAGATGGCTAACAAACACATGAAAAGATGCTCAACATCACTCATTATCAGAGAAATGCAAATCAAAACCACAATGAGGTACCGTCTCACGCCAGTCAGGATGGCTGCTATCCAAAAGTCTACAAACAATAAATGCTGGAGAGGGTGTGGAGAAAAGGGAACCCTCTTACACTGTTGGTGAGAATGCAAACTAGTACAGCCACTATGGGGAACAGTGTGGAGATTCCTTAAAAACTGGAAATAGAACTGCCATACGACTCACCAATCCCACTGCTGGGCATACACACCAAGGAAACCAGAACTGAAAGAGACACGTGTACCTCAATATTCATTGCAGCACTGTTTATAATAGCCAGGACATGGAAGCAACCTAGATGTCCATGAGCAGATGAATGGATAAGAAAGCTGTGGTACATGTACACAATGGAGTATTACTCAGCCATGAAAAAGAGTATGTTTGAATCAGTTCTAAAGAGGTGGATGAAATTGGAACCTATTATACAGAGTGAAGCAAGCCAGAAAGAAAAACACCAATACAGTATACTAACACATATATATGGAATTTAGAAAGAAAGTAATGATAATGCTGTATGTGAGACAGCAAGAGACATAGGTGTATAGAACAGGCTTTTGGACTCTGTGGGAGAGGGTGAGGGCAGGATGATATGGGAGAATGGCAATGAAACATGTAGAATATCATATGTGAAGCAAATTGCCAGTCCAGGTTTGATGCAGGATACAGGATGCTCAGGGCTGGTGCACAGGGATGACCCAGAGGGATGGGATGAGGAGGGAGGTCGGATGAGGTTCAGGATGGGGAACACATGTACACATATGGCAGATTCAAGTCAATGTAGGGCAAAACCACTACAATATTGTAAAGTAAAATAAATTAAAAAAATAAAAATATATAAATAAATCTTAAAAGAAAACTTTTTCAGAAGTTCATCAGATTATTAAGACTCCTTTTTAACATAAAGTAGCCGACAGGAAATTTTGGAGAGCATAGGAAAACACCAAAAACGAAAATGTAGCAATGGAAGCGGTGACTGCAGTGGAATTAGTGTTCATTTATTATCACATTATTTATACACAAGGAAAACATCTATTCTGCTTTATTGACTATGCCAAAGCCTTTGACTGTGTGGATCACAAGAAACTGTGGAACATTCTGAAAGAGATGGGAATACCAGACCACCTGACCTGCCTCTTGAGAAACCCATATGCGCGTCAGGAAGCAACAGTTAGAACTGAAAATGGAACAGACTGCTTCCAAATAGGAAAAGGAATACATCAAGGCTGGATATTGTCACCCTGCTTATTTAACTTATATGCAGAGAACATCATGAAAAACGCTGGGCTGGAAGAAGCACAAACTGGAATCAAGATTGCCGGGAGAAATATCAATCACCTCAGATATGCAGATGACACCACCCTTATGGCAGAAAGTGAAGAGGAACTAAAAAGCCTCTTGATGAAAGTGAAAGAAGAGAATGAAAAAGTTGGCTTAAAGCTCAACATTCAGAAAACGAAGATCATGGCATCTGTTCCCATCACTTCATTGGAAATAGATGGGGAAACAGTGTCAGACTTTATTTTGGGGGCTCCAAAATCACTGCAGATGGTGCATGCAGCCATGAAATTAAAAGACGCTTACTCCTTGGAAGGAAAGTTATGACCAACTTAGACAGCATATTGAAAAGCAGAGACGTTACTTTGCCAACAAAGGTCCGTCTAGTCAAGGCTATGGTTTTTCCAGTGTTCATGTATGAATGTGAGAGTTGGACTGTGAAGAAAGCTGAGAAGAAGAAAAATTGGTTTTGAACTGTGGTGTTGGAGAAGACTCTTGAGAGTCCCTTGGACTGCAAGGAGACCTACCCAGTCCATTCTAAAGGAGATCAGTCCTTGGTGTTCTTTGGAAGGAATGATGCTAAAGCTGAAACTCCAGTACTTTGGCCACCTCATGTGAAGAGTTGACTCACTGGAAAAGACTCTGATGCTGGGAGGGATTGGGGGCAGGAGGAGAAGGGGACGACAGAGGATGAGATGGCTGGCTGGCATCATTGGCTCAATGGACGTGAGTTTGAGTGAACTCCGGGTGTTGGTGATGTACAGGGAGGCCTGGTGTGCTGCAATTCATGGGGTCGCAAAGAGTCAGTCACGACTGAGCGACTGAACTGATAAATGTGATGTGGTTGGTTTTCTTTTTACTTGGGATATAATCTACATACAAAAATCACCATTTTTAGTGTACCATTCAATTGTTTTTAATTTATAAAATTGTACAACCATTACCACTAATTTCAATACACTTTTATGATGCCAAAAAAGAGTCCTCACACCTGTTAGCAGTCATTTCCAATTCCCTACCCACCCCAGCCCTTGTTGTTGTTATTTAGTCATTACGTTGTGTCTGACTCTTTTGCCACTCCATGGACTCTAGGCCACCAGGCTCCGTTGTCCATGGGATTTTCCAGGTAAGAATACTGGAGGGTGTTGCCATGCACTTCCCTAATCTAACTCTTATCTCCTGTGTCTCTCCATTGGAAAGTGGATTCTTTACCACTGAGCCACTAGGGGAAACCCCAGCTCTTGGCAACTACTAATCAAATTTCTGACTCTGTATTTGCCTATTTTAGAGATTTCATAAAAATGGAATCATACAACATATGATCTTTGGGGCTGGTTTTTTTATTTAGCATAATGTTTTTAAGTTTCATCCATGGTGTAACCTGTATTAATCTTCATTTCCTTTTTGTTGATAATATTATTCCATGTATGGGTATGTCATGTTTAGTTTCCATTCATCAGTTGGTAAACATTTGGGTTGTTTCCACTTTGGGATTATTGTGAATATTGTTCTATGAATTTTTGTTCATAAGTATTTGTTTGAATACATGTTTTCATCTATCTTCAGCATAGCATACCTTCAGCATTTCACTTCACCTAGGAGTGGAATTGCTGGGTCATATGATAACTCTGGACTTCCCTGGTGGCTCAGACAGTAAAGAACCTGCCTGCAATACAGGAAACCAGTCTAATCTCTGAGTCAGGAAGATCCCTGGAGAAGGGAAAGGCTACCCACTCCAGTATTCTTGCCTGGAGAATTCCATGGATAGAGGAGCCTGATGGGCTATAGTCCACGGGGTTGCAAAGAGTCAGATATGACTGAGCAGCTAACACTTCATAGGATAATTCTATGTTTAACTTGTTGAGCACCTGCCAAGCTGTTTTTCAGAGGGCCTGTACCATTACATTCCTGCCAGCAGTGTGTGACGCTTGATGTGGTTAGTTTTGAAATTTTAGCTATTCAGTTCTGCTGCTGACACCAAATCACGCTTTGTGTGACACTGCAATTTCAAAGAGAACTTAAAAAAAAGAGGGGGGGAGAAATTGAGAACATTGTGAACTGCATGGTCTTCCATTACTATTTAGTCTTTTCCTTTCGTAATTTTAAGATTCACTTTGTCAAACCATTCTTACTTATAGGCAAAGGGCCTTCCTATCACCTACTGTAGTGCTGGTCACAGATCAGGAATTTAACCAGTATATATAAACGAGGAGACAAATGAATAAGAGGTGATCTTGGTGATTTCATTAAAAGCATTAAAAAACATGAAAAGCAGTGTCTTGATTCTTGCCACTAAGGTATGCTCAGCCCTGTTCTGTTGGTGCCCTAACAGTTAAGTTCAGTGCAGTAAGATGAGCCTAGGAGTGAAGAAACACAGGCTTCAATCCTACTTTGAGACTGATTTGCTATAAGACACTGGATAAATGATTTTTAGCTTCCTCGTTTGTTACAGTAATGATATGTTTTAATCACTCAACAAGTTGTTGGGCAGGTCACAGGAAATAACACATATATAACCCTGACTCAGCTGCTGTCTCCCTGCTCTGGAGATCCGAGTCAGTGTGTGCTCTGCCTCTGCTTCTGCATAGATTTCTTCTGTTCCTTACTGATTCCATCCAGACATATTTAATTTACCCCCCCACACACACACACACATACACACACTCTTACCTCATTTACATAATGTCTACAGAGCAGCCATAGAAACCAAATTACACAGAATCAATTAAAAACCACATTAGGTTACTTTTGTGGCTAGATGGAGGCTGAGGCTTATCCTACCACCCAGGAGATTTTTACAAGTTCTTTACTCCATGCAGCTTTGATGCACAGCATGTCTTGGTCTCTTGGCCTCCCTGTCTCCTCTCGTCTTTCTCTGCCCTAGTCTCTTAGGAGCCAAATCCTACACTTTTCATTTTCGGGAACAGAGTTCCCTCAAGCACTCCTTTGTTCTTGGGACTCAAGAGGCACCCACGCCCTCAAGATCTCACATCCTTTTCAAATAGTTTTCCAAAGTATTTTTTCTCCTCAACAAAAACAGTTTCATCCTTCAGAGAAATTCTGTCTGTTGTGTATTATCTTAATACTTTTTTCCACCTCGCTGACATGTGAAAATGCTTTGAAAAGTTAAGGGGATTCATGGCTACCAAGGGATCTGTCTGATGACCTCTTTCCTTGGGAAGGAAAAAGGGTTTCTCTTGGGAAGAGAAAACCCTTTCCTTCCTCTTGGGAAGGAAAAAGGAAAAAAGGTTTCCAGTCTAGTGAGAACAATTCACCCTGTAGCCATTTTGTCTATCTTGTTCTTCATCATTCATGAAAATATAGGCATGGGTGGGCATGTCATCCAAGCATAACCAGATTCCCTGTGAATTTGTAGTTGATATGAAAGAGAAACCAGTGTCTTCAGGTGGCTGGATCTGTAAAGTATATACTCTGGATCTGTGGGTAGTCACATTTTCATTCATGGGAAAGCAGAAGAAATCTATCTTTAGATTAAATTTTTTTAAAAAAGCTTCAGGCAAACAGAGAAGAGAGAAGTTAACTGGCTTCTGTTTTTCTCCTAAGATCTTGATATGCTCCTGGTTTGATATACCAAGAGACGATTTTGCATCTTTACAATACAATCCTTTCTCCATGTTTTGCCCCTTACTTAAGCTTCTTTGAGTTGATTTTTATTGCTTGCAATCAAAAGATTCCTAATAAAAGAAATATTTACAAAATGAGGACTTGCTACTATTAAAATTTTTCTAAGCTTCCAGGAATAATCTTTTTGTTTTCAAAATGTTATTTGTATGTTTTGCCTCACTTGATTCCTATGATAACCCCACGAAGCAGGTAGCACAAGATTTACTATCCTCATATCACATACGAGGAAATTAACTTTCAGAGTTTAACTTACATACCCTTGTAAAATAATCAGTATGTGACAGAGCCAGAAAGAGATGACAGACCTCCTGGTGCTTCTGTGACACTGTAGAAATGATACAGAGAGGAGGGTCTTCTAATTGAATTACAGTGTCTTTATATAAAAGTTGTAACTGTTGGAAATTTATCAACGCCTGAGCTGTGCTCAGTCACTTCAGTGGTTTCCAACTCTTTGCAACCCTACGGACTGTAGCCCGCTAGGCTGCTCTGTCCATGGGATTCTCCAGGTAAGAATACTGGAGTGGGATGCCATGCTCTCCTCCAGGGCATCTTCCCGACTCAGGGATCAAACCCATGTCTCCTGTGTCTTCTGTGTCTCCCGCATTGCAGGCGGATTCTTTACCCACTGAGCCACCTGGGAAGCCCTTAACAATGCCTAGATACCACTTATTATCTATTTAAGTCAAGTGAGATTGTAATAAAATTCCAATGTGGGACACAGGACACAAAACCCTTCCTGAAATAAGCTGACTGAAAAAATTTAACTGCACTGCTCTTAACCAAGAAAGTCTTATGTTTTTATTTATGGAGTAAGTAGCATAACTGATTCAAATTTTAAAAGACTTTTTCTAGCAATGCTAAATATAGTATTATAATTTATTCCCATATTTACCATAAAAGTCTATAATTTTCTCTATATTAGGTTTTAATCTTTTGTTGTCTAGGAACCTGTCAGTGGCCTGAGAACTCTGGAATTTGTAATTCATACAATACTGAATCACTGAACATATATATGGGTTGAGTGGACTCAAACCTCTTGGAAAGCAAGACAGTCCTACTCCATTTATCTCCTCTAATGTGAAGTGTATTAGAAGTTCTCTGGAGACAGTGTTGTTACTGATTCTGGATACCTGGAGCAGATCTAACAAGTTGGAGCATAAAGGATAAAGACCTCCTTGAACTGGTCTGAGAACCATTCCATTCCACATCCTTCCCTGGGCAATCCCCTGAGGCTGCCCTAGGTGGGTAAATTCTGATGTGTTATCAGAAAAGAGATAACACACACTTTCTCCAGAGGGCTGGTTCAGTATACCTGTCCACACAGGCTCTTTGTCTTCTGACATGCTCATAGCATCTTCTAGAATGAGGCAAAAATGGCATATGTAGGCCACAGCTTTTAGCCTCTTAAATGCATGAGCTTGTATTCTATTTTTTAAAATAGAAGAGGCTTTCCTGGGGGTTCACCAGTTAAAGACTCCAAGTTTCCAATGCAGGGGGCCCGGGTTTGATCCCTGATCAGGGAACTAGATTCCACATGCCACAACTAAAGATTTGGCATGCAACTAAAAGACCCCACATGCTACAACCAAAACCCAGTGTAGCCAAAATAAATTAAAAAATAAATACTAGAAAAAGAATTACCATTACATGAAAAAATAAATAAAAAGACAGTGCTTCATTTATCTAAAATTATTTTTAAAGTGTTCTCAGAGAGATGAAATCATCATATAACATATTTTTCCAGAAAATTAGAACCATCTTAAATAGAATTTTAAAACATAATTTATTCTTGATATAAATCTTCACAATATGTTATTTACTTTCTGCCTTAATAAATAGAATGTATGAAACTTAAACTCTCTTTTATTCTTCTTAGGAGCATCTTCTATTAGAATAATATGTGTAGGAGTTGGGTGAGGTCATTTGGACCAAATGTCTTCAGACAGCCCTGATGCCCCAGCTTCTAGTCACTTCTGTTTTGTCTTTGTTCCTGTTCTCATTGTCATGAAAACACTACTTGTCACTACTTGTGTTCCTCCTGGAACTCCTTGTGGCTGATTCTCAATCCATTCTTTCACCCTTAGGTATAATAATCCACTATTGCTTTTGCTTTCCGTTATTTTCATTACTTCAATGGTTTTTCTAAAAATTTCTCCTTGCCTTGCTTTAAAATTTAGCATTGAAGGTATTTGGTCTTTATAACCATGTCTCATGCATAAACATTGCTTAAATTATGCCCCTAGCATTGTATATAAGAGTGAAAATTTAGAAATCATCTAAATGTTTTGTAATAAAAAATATATCTAATATTCCACATAGTTCAATACTAAGCACGCAGTCAAATAAACAAAATATAGATCTATATTCATTGACTTCAGAGGATGTTTGTATAATATCACTAATTTAAGGAAGTAGTTTTTAGAAGAATATGTTTTATAAAACCCTACATATGTCTATGTATTCAGTTCAGTTCAGTAGCTCAGTTATGTCCGACTTCTTGCGACCCCATGAACTGCAGCACGCCAGACCTCCCTGTCCATTACCAACTCTTGGAGTTCACTCAAACTTATATCCACCGAGTCGATGATGCCATCCAGCCATCTCATCCTCTGTCGTCCTCTTCTCCTCCTGCCCCAAATCCCTCCCAGCATCTGAGTCTTTTCCAGTGAGTCAACTCTTCTCATGAGGTGGCCAAAGTACTGGAGTTTCAGCTTTAGCATCATTCCTTCCAAAGAACACCAAGGACTGATCTCCTTTAGAATGGACTGGGTGGATATCCTTGCAGTCCAAGGGACTCTCAAGAGTCTTCTCCAACACCACAGTTCAAAAGCATCAGTTCTTCGGCACTCAGCTTTCTTCACAGTCCAACTCTCACATCCATACATGACTACTGAAAAAACCATAGCCTTGACTAGACAGACCTTTGTTGACAATGTCTCTGCTTTTGAATATGCTATCTAGGTTGGTCATAACCTTCCTTCCAAGGACTAAGCATCTTTTAATTTCATGGCTGCATGCACCATCTGCAGTGATTTTGGAACCCCCAAAATAAAGTCTGACACTGTTTCCACTGTTTCCCCATCTATTTCCCATGAAATGATGGGACCAGATGCCATGATCTTCGTTTTCTGAATGTTGAGCTTTAAGCCAACTTTTTCATTCTCCTCTTTCACTTTCATCAAGAGGCTTTTTAGTTCCTCTTCACTTTTTTGCCTTAAGGGTGGTGTCATCTGCATATCTGAGGTTACTGATACTTCTCCTGGCAATCTTGATTCCAGCTTGTGCTTCTTCCAGCCCAGCCTTTCTCATGATGTACTCTGCATATATGTTAAATAAGCAGGGTGACAATATCCAGCCTTGACGTACTCCTTTTCCTATTTGGAACCAGTCTGTTGTTCTATGTCCAGTTTTAACTGTTGCTTCCTGACCTGCAAATAGGTTTCTCAAGAGGCAGGTTAGGTAGTCTGGTATTCCCATCTCTTTCAGAATTTTACACAGTTTGTTGTGATCCACACAGTCAAAGGCTTTGGCATAGTCAATAAAGCAGAAGTAGATGTTTTTCTGGAACTCTCTTGCTTTTGCCATGATCCAGTAGATGTTGGCAATTTGATCTCTGGTTCCTCTGCCTTTTCTAAAACCAGCTTGAACATCTGCAAGTTCACGGTTCACATACTGTTGAAGCCTAGCTTGGAGAATTTTGAGGATTACTTTACTAGCATGTGAGATGAGTGCAATTGTGTGGTAGTTTGAGCATTCTTTGGCATTGCCTTTCTTTGGGATTGGAATGAAAACTGACCTTTTCCAGTCCTGTGGCCACTGCTGAGTTTTCCAAATTGGCTGGCATATTGAGTGCAGCACTTTCACAGCATCATCTTTTAGCACTTGAAATAGCTCAGCTGAATTCCATCACCTCCACTAGCTTTGTTCATAGTGATGCCCTCTAAGGCCCATTTGACTTCACATTCCAGGATGTCTGCCTCTAGGTGAGTGATCACACCATCGTGATTATCTTGGTCGTGAAGATCTTTTTTGAACAGTTCTTCTGTGTAATCTTGCCACCTCTTCTTAATATCTTCTGCTTCTGTTAGGTCCAGACCATTTCTGTCCTTTATCGAGCCCCATATATATATATATATATATATATATATATAGATGTATATGTACAAAGTAATATTAAATAGAAAGATAATATAAGCCATGAATGTAACTGAAATTTTATGGTAGCCAATTTAAAAAATAAAAATATCCAAAAAAATAGATTAGATTAAAAATATTCTACTTAATCTGTTAGATCCAAAATACTGATACTTTTAACATATAATCCATAAGTTATTACTAGATTTTTTTGAATTTTTTTTATGTTGGCTTTAAAAATACAGCATATATTTTACATTTACAGCACATCTCAAATCAGACACTGCATTTTCTATCAAGCAAAACACAGTCACACCAAACAATAAAGAGGTTTTAAGAAAAAAAATATTTTATTCTGCCTCAATTTTAAGCTGAAGCTCTACTACTTTGGCTACCTGATGTGAAGATCCAACCCATTGGAAGAGACCCTGATGCCAGGAAAGACTGAAAGCAGGAGGAGAAGGGGCAACTGAGGATGAAATGGTTGGATGGCATCACTGATTCAGTGGACGTGAATCTGAGAAAATTCCAGGAGATACTGAAGGGCAGGAAAGCCTGGCATGCTGCATGCAGTTCATGGGGTTGCAAAGATTCAGACATGACTGAGCAACTAAACAACAACACAAATAAGTAAACTAAAGATTCAGTTCCTCATTTGCACTAACCATGTTTCAAGGGCTGAATGACCATATGTATATATCCTGGGGAAAATATGGAAGTTATTTAATAAAATATTAGTTGAGGTTTTGACGTGTTGATGGGATAGCAGGTATACTTAGATTATTTTTCCTTATATATTTTTCTAAGATTTCATCAATTATATATACATTTCTTTGTAAGTTTTCAAAAGAGAAAAAATGTGTCTCTCTAAACTTAGTATATTTGTTTTGTTTTCATTCTCTCAGCTGTGCTGTTGCTCCAAATATTCTTGGATTATTTATATTTTTTTAATTTTCTAGACAACCGAGTTTGGGTTAGATTGTCAAATCATCCAATTTCATGCTCTGACCTTTTTAATATAACAAACATACTTTATAAATAATCTATTCATTTAATCCTACACTTATTCAACAGTTAGCTATCAATTGCTATACAGGGCAGACACTGACCTAGGCTTAAAAAAAAAAGAAACTGATCCAGAGTGTCAGTGTCTCTGTTCTCCAGGAGCTTCCGTTCAAATGAATATTCAGATAGATAAAGAGTGAAGAAGAAACAAATCAGGGCATTTGTTTGCTGGTCCAGTGGTTAAGGAAGACTTCATGTTCCTAACGCAGGGTATATGGGTTCCATCCTTGGTTGGGAGAACTAAGATCCTACATGCCAAAAAAGAGGAAAGAAACCAAATTGGATGTTTTCAGGTGGTGATAGACAGGTGTAGGGCTAAATAAGCAGAGTGAGAAAATAAAGAGTGGTAGGCAGAGGCTACTGTAAATGGTTTCGGGAGGAGAGGGCTCTGCAACACAGACGATATTTGAGTTGAAATACGAAGGATGTGAATAAGCCAATGAATGGAAGGCTAGGAGTGGAAAGAAGGTCATTTCCTTCCATAGAAAGGCAACGTGGTTACTGGGAGAGCAGCTGACTGAAGAACAGGCTAACTGAGAAGTAATACAGGGGATCTGTATTTGCAGAGGTAAATAGGAGCTTGATCGTATTTGGAAAGATGCTATGGGGAACAATTACAGGAGCATAAACCAGGCAAGAATAATAGAGTGGTTTGCCATTTCCTTTTCCAGGGATCAAACCCACATCTCCTGTGTCTCCTGAACTGACAGGCAGGTTCTTCACCACTAGTGCCACCCGGGAAGCAAACAGAGCTCAGAGGTAAAGAATCTGCCTGTAATGCAGGAGACACAGGTTCAATCCTGGGTCAGGAAGACCCCCTGCAGAAGGAAATGGCAACCCACTGCAGTGTTCCTGCCTGGAAAACCCCATGAACAGGGGAGCCTAGTGGGCTATAGTCTCTAAGAGTCGGACACAACTTAGAGACTGAACAACAACAACACAGAGAAGAGCAGTGACTGAAGTTAAGAAGTTTTTGTGATATTTTAGGCAACACAATGAAGATGATTTAGTACTGGTGAAGTTCAGAAAGACAACTGATATCTTTTAGATAAATTCAAGACATATTTTACAATTAATTAGACCAACAGGTCTTGGTGATCAATTGGATTTATGGATGATGGTATGGAACAGAAAGGAATTGAGTATGATTTTTAGTTTTAGGGTTTTTTTTTTTCTTGACTTAAATAACTGGCAGAGTCATTGCATAAAGCAGGAGTATAAAATGATACAGCCTCTGTGGAACACAAAGTGGCAGTTCCTCAAAAAATTTAAAAAATGGAACTAGTATGAACAGAGGAAGAAATAGGTTAGTGGAGAGAACCATCAGCTACCTTTTGAACATTTCCTACCAGTCAGGTATCTAGCAGATGTCAGATAGGCAGGTGAATACATGAGCCCAGACTTCCTGAGCTAGGATTCAGACCCAGAAGACATAGCTGACATGGAGAAATAGACCTGCAATGAGGGAGAGCAGGAATACTATCTAAAGCTAGGAGGAAAAAAAAAAAGTCAACCTGAGATGAAGATGTAGATAATAAAGAGTAAGAGGCACACCAGGACGGCATTTAGTAAGATCTACATCAGAAACAGACCTTGAGGAGACAGTGACGTATGAGGAAAAACTGAAACTATTAGGTCAAGGAGTCCAGGAGGGAAGGCTTCCCTAAGAACAGTATCCCTGTCATGCTGAATATACTGTTAAGGGGCCATGTAGGTTAAATACAGAGAAATTTCTGTTGGAATTGGCAACTCTGAGGTAGCTGGTGACCTTCAGAAGAAGAGTCAGTGGAAGGGAGAATAAAGTCAGATATGTGTAGTTTGATGGATGAATCGGAGAAATGAGGTTGGAGAGAGTACATAAAGCCACTAACTATCGTTTTCTGGGAAGAGGAGTAGAAAAACAGGACAGTAACTGGGGGAAATGATGAGGTTAGGGAAGGGATTTAAAAATGGAAATAGCAGGGAATTCCCTGGCATTCCAGTGGTTAGGGCTCCACGCTTTCACTGCTGAGGGCATGGATCCAATCCCTGGGCAGGGAACTAAGATCCTGCAAACCTCATGATGCAGCCTTTTTATTTTTAAGGAAGTAGTAGAGAATATCTGTATGCTAATGGAAGTACGCCAGTACAGAGGAAGAGACTGATGACAGATGAACAGATTGAGGAGGTGGTAGGGAGGAGGAACGGCTGAGGAACTGAAGTCCTTGATAAGCCAAGAGGGGAAGGAGGCCTGTGCCTGCAAGAGTAGACTTGATTGGACACTCCGTTCCTACTCCAAGTAGGAGCGCAGGGAAAATGAAAAGATTATCTTCTGGCAATATGAGGGAGGCACCCTGCAGTGAGCAATAAGGTGCAGTGAGCCTCAGCAGAGAGTTAAAGACTGTGGGAGAGGGAAGGCAAGTGTCACATGAATGGATGATAGCAGCAACAGTGAACTAACTAGGGGTGAACAGGGAACTAATTGGGGAGTGACATTCTCACCAGGAGAAGGAGGGGATGTTTCACAACAGATGCACAGCATGTGTTGTGCTTTGATGTCACAATGAACGGGTTACTTTTTAAGACATGAGGATGAGAGTGTCAAGTAATATGACTCACATATTTTTAAAGGTTCAGGAAAATAAGGTCCTATGATCAGTCCTGGGTGTTCATTGGAAGGACTGATGTTGAAGCTGAAATTCCAATACTTTGGCCACCGGATATGAAAAAGCTGACTCACCTGAAGGACCCTGATGCTGGGAAAGATTGAGGGCGGGAGGACAACAGAGGATGAGATGGTTGGATGGCACCACCGACACAACGGACATGGGTTTGGGTGGACTCCGGGAGTTGGTGATGGACAGGGAGGCCTGGAGTGCTGCAGTTCATGGGGTTGTTAAGAGTCAGACACGACTAAGTGACTGAACAGAACTGAATGTAAACTTTAGAATTAGCTTTCTAACTATTTGTTAGAATCTAATTGATTCTGTTTTCATTTCATTCACCTAGTTTCTGTTTCTTTTAAGTGATCTGGGAAGCACTTGATTATCTACATTTGCTGACACCTGGCCAGACTAAATGTCTTCAACAGAGTGATGTTTAAATAGAGTTCCTCAGATGGAATGTCTTAAAACTACCATTTACCGTAGTATTAATGGAAGATTCTACATCATATTTTTACAATATTGAAGGCTTCTACATCATATTTTCCACAGGATTTTCTAAAATATATACATATGCATGAAAATTTCTTTTAAAATATTCAAATAAGTAAATAAGATAAGCTATAAAATAATCTGTTCATGGGGTTCTCAAGGCAAGAATCCTGAAGTAGTTTGCCATTCTCTCCCCCAGTGAACCACATTCTGTCAGACCTCTCCACCATGACCCGCCCGTCTTGGGTGGCCCCACAGGACATGGCTTAGTTTCATTGAGTTAGACAAGGCTGTGGCCCTAGTGTGATTAGATTGACTAGTTTTCTGTGAGTATGGTTTCAGTGTGTCTCACCTCTTGCAACACGTACCGTCTTACTTGGGTTTCTATTACCTTGGATGTGGGGTATTTCTTCACGGCTGCTCCAGCAAAGCGCAGCTGCTGCTCCTTACCTTGGACAAGGGGTATCTCCTCATCACCGCCCCTCCTGACCTTGAACGTGGAGTAGCTTCTCTCAGCTCTCCTGTGCCCGCGCAGCCACCGCTCCTTGGACATGAGGTTGCTCCTCTTGGCCGCACCGCCCCTGACCTCCCGGCCTGTGGTCTCCTCCAGGCAGCTGCCCCTGACCTCAGGCATGTGATAGCTACTCTAGGCCGCTGCCCCTGACCTCGGACGCAGGGTAGCTCCTCTCAGCTGCCGCCCTTCACCTCAAACGTGGGGTAGGTAGCTCCTCTTGTCCGCGCTTGTGTTATTGAGCATATCAATAACCTCAGATATGCAGATGACACCACCTTTATGGCAGAAAGTGAAAAGGAACTACAAAAGCCTCTTGATGAAAGTAAAAGTGAAAAAAGTTGGCTTAAAACTCAACATTCAGAAAATGAAGATCATGGCATCTGGTCCCATCACTTCATGGGAAATAGATGTAGAAACAGTGGAAACAGTGGCAGACTTTATTTTTGAGGCTCCAGAATCACTGCAGATGGTGACTGTAGCCATGAAATTGAAAGACGCTTACTCCTTGGAAGGAAAGTTATGACCAACCTAGACAGCATATTCAAAAGCAGAGACATTACTTTGACAACAAAGGTACATCTAGTCAAGGCTATGGTTTTTCCAGTGGTCATGTATGGATGTGAGAGTTGGACTCTGAAGAAAGCTAAGCACTGAAGAATTGATGCTTTTGAACTGTGGTGTTGGAGTAGACTCTTGAGAGTCCCTTGGACTTCAAGGAGATCCAACCAGTCTATTCTAAAGGCAACCAGCCCTGGGTGTTCTTTGGAAGGAATGATGCTAAAGCTGAAACTCCAGTACTTTGGCCAACTCATGTGAAGAGTTGACTCATTGGAAAAGACTCTGATGCTGGGAGGGATTGGAGGCAGGAGGAAAAGACAGAGGTTGGGATGGCTGGATGGCATCACCGACTCGGTGGACATGAGATTGAATGAACTCCAGGAGTTGGTGATGGACAGGGAAGCCTGGCATGCTGCAATTCATGGGGTTGCAAAGAGTTGGACATGACTGAGCAACTGAACTGAACTAAACTGATAAAATAATCTGAGATGCTGAAGGACAGAAACTACAAAAACATAGACTTTGATAACCATAACAAGATTACAAAAATAAAAAATCTAATGCATACTAGAGCAACAGCTGGTGTCTTGATAAATCAGATTAACAAAATTAACCAGATTAAAATTTAAGTCTTTTTCACCCTCTAAAATGCTAAACTGCTCCATATTTTTGTTTATATTTATCTTTTTTAATGTTGTACCTGTACATTATCAACTAGAACAGTAAACAGGCTGTGATTTCAGTATATGATTGTGTGTCCACTTGTATATAACAAAACTATCTTTTTCAAGAGTAATCAAATAAATCAATAGAGAATGCAAATATATTAATTTTTAATTTCCTTAGTGTACTGAATTTCAATAGATTTATTTTTAGTTGAATTATGCATTATGTTTACTGGGTAAGTGAAAATATGTAATTACCTTTCCCTATCTTACTGCACTCTTAATTTATTTGACTAGGTCTCACACAAAATTAATATATAACAACAGTATTATTTTTCTTGTGTTAGTAGTCTGTCATACCAACATAAATACAGAAAATGTATTATTTATTCTAATACTGTTTCAAAACACATAAAATAACTACATTCAAAGGCTTCAAATGAACAAAACTCAGTACATTTATTTGGACACATGACTTTGATGTGGTCACTTAGCAATCATGTTGTCCCTTCAATGTATCAAAACCTCATCTCTGAGGCCTCAGCCAACCATCAAGACCCACTATCTCTTGATCCTCCTCCTTGGAAACAGTTTCCTATCAAACTGTATCTCTGTATTTTCTTTTTAATATCATAAAGGCCAGCACCAACTATTAACAGGTGACTTCCACTAACCAACTAACTATACTAACTAGGGCCATTAATCAAAATATAAAATCTAGATATTTCTATTTCACCTCCAATTAATTTTAATTAAATAAAATTAAAATCTATCCACATTTCAGTCTGACAACTGCATCTGCTCAGTTCAGACTATCATGTCAGGCCTATACTACTAAAATGTAGGTTTGACCATTTATTTTAAATTTCAATTTTGGATAATTTAAACTCAATTTGGAGAATGAAAGAATCAAATTAAATTACCCAGTTTTAAAATGAAAGGACAACCTGCTGAATGGAGGAAAATATTTGCAAATGAAGTAACTAACAAAGGATTGATCTCCAAAATATATAAATAGCTCATACAGCTCTATGTCAAAAAGCCAAATAATCCAACCAAAAAATGGGCAGAAAGTAAGACATTTCTTCAAAGAAGACATGCAGATGGCCAAAAGCACATGAAAAGATGCTCAACATCCCTAATTATCAGATAAATGCAAATCAAAACTATAATGAGGTGCCACCTCCCACTGGACAGAATGGCCATCATCAAAAAGCATACAAACAATAAGTGCTGGAGAGGCTGTGGAGAAAAAAGAACCCTCCTACAATGTTGGGGGAAATGTAAATTGGTATAGTCACTATGGAAAACAGTATGGATGTCCCCTAAAACACTAAGAATATAGCTACCATATAATCGAACAATCTCACCTCTAGGCGTTTATCTGGAGAAAACCATAATCCAAAAAATACATGCACTCCAATGTTTATAGCAGCACTATTTACAACAGCCAGGATTTGAAGCAACCTACGTGTCCACTGACAGAAGAGTGATAAAGGAGATGTGGTACACATGCATGATGGCATATTACTCAGCCATCAAAAAGAATGAAATGATGCCTTTGCAGCAATATGGATGGACCTAGATGACCATACTAAGTGAAGTAAGCCAGATGGAGAAAGACAAATCTCATATGATATCACTCATATGTAGAATCTAATTTTTTAAAATGATACAAATGAACTTATTTAACAAAACAGAAACAGACTCACAGATATAAAAAACAAACTTATGGTTACCAAATGGGAAACGTAGCAGGGAGGAATAAACCAGGAGTTTGGGATTAACATACAATGTACTACTATATATAAAAATATATAGTATATATTTAGTATAGTATATATACAATATAGTATATAGTGTATAGCCAACAAGGACATACTGTAGGGTATAGGAATCTCTACTTAGTACACTATATAGGAAAAAATTTGAAAGAGAATTAATATATATGTGTGTGTGTGTGTGCATGTGTATTTATAAAACTAAATCACTTTGCTTTACACCTGAAACTAATGCAGCAATGTAAATCAATTATACTTCAATAAAATTTTTTAAAGGAATTTAATTAAGGATATAAAAATTGCATAGTTTTTTAAAATGTTTATCTCTTCAGTCCCAAAACTATTTGTTATAATGTTGAAACTATACAAAGATTTCCAAAGTAAATATAGTATAATTGTTAATTAAAGCAAAAATTTCAACAATTATGTACATTGATTATATAAAATTAAAAATTATAAGCATAAAAATTAATCTTGACACATATTCATATTCTTTAATCAGTCTATTACATAATGTCACTAGTATTTTTAAGAATATATTTTTTCAGCAGATTTTCTTTAAAAATGTCCTAATTATTTGTTTTTATACAGTTACCTACAATATTCTTCAATGTTGTATTCTGTGTTTACTGAACTTGAGATTGTTGGTAATTTATAGCAATATTTCTTTGTGGACCACTGAATTTTTAATTAAACATATAATCTCTTACAGACATTAGGATGCCTGGTAAGATCTAAACAAATTTTGCTAACTGGAGGATACTGTCAGTTCTTTTTTACTTTTGCCATTCAAATATGCAAGTATTTGACCTAAACATTTTGACAGCTTTTCTTTTGTTTCCATTCAGAAAATCTTTCTTTAATGTACATTTTATAAGAAAAAACTTGTCAGTTACTTCTGTTATTGTTTTGATGTTTCAACATAGTGTAGGTCTTTTTTCAATTTTTAGAGAAATTTATAAATTTATTAAGAATAAGGCCTCTGTCAAAAGGTTCATCTCAAATTGAGATATTCCAAAGTGCAATCTTACTCTTCAAAAATTAAATAGTGTTCTCTGTTTGAGCTCTCAACCTTAATTTATTCAGTTTCTCCTTTGCTTTTAAACAAATATATTCTAATGTCTTCTGGATTTTAGCATCGTTTTAAACACTTTTTCTTTTCTAAAAGGAAGTTTTATTGTTTTATTTGCAGAATATTTTGGTTAAATATTTCAACTTTAATTTTGAACAAATTGCAACCCAAACTCAGAAACTTTTAGTTTTTTAAAGAAGTTCAATTCCACTATAGGCCTTCTAAGTTGTTTTACAAATTATGTCTCCCAAGTCTCAGATATTTTTAAAAATCAAACTGAGAAGAGCAGCAAAGAGAAAAACCACATACTTCAATGCTGAAGTGCCTTTATGTTTATTTAACAGTAGCTTTATTCCCCAAGTGTTGTAGTTTAATAACTCTGTGAAAATACTAAAAAGCATAAATTTTGACATCTACCTGCTCTGTTTTGACTATGGAGCACTGTACCTTATGTGATGCAATTATGTATGACCACAGCCAATTCCAAATTTATTTGTTTACATGTTTACTGCTTTCAAAAGGGTTTGGAGGGACTTCTCTGGTGGTCTGGTGGTTAAGATTCCATGCTCCCAAAGTAGGGAACAAGGGTTCAGTCCTTGAGGGGAACTAAGATTCTGCATGCCACAGGGCATGGCTTAAAAACAAAAAAAAGGGTTTGTAGATTGAAAGATGGGCCCAAAGCTTTTCATCCATACACTTGTCATCCTGAGCAGAATCTACTTCCCCAGCCCTTGGCTTATTTTGGCCAGTGGCATATGGATAGATTTAATAGTATGTTAGCTCTGACCTTAGGCTTTAAGAAGTCTGTAGCATTTCTGCTTGCTCTCCAGAGCCTTTTCCATAACCATGAGAATAACAGGTCCTTGTCTATTCTACTGAGTCCACAGGAAGGATGAGAGAGATATATAATAAAGTAGCAACCTAACATAGCCCAAGTCATTGACACAAAACCGACCATGTATTACATTTAAATTCAGTCACTTCTTACCTCTCCCTGAGTCCTCACTCCTATCATCCTAGCTTGAGCCACCATCATCTCACTCTTGATTATTGCATTCATCTATTAGCTGGCCTTCTTACTGCCAACTAATCATATATTCACAAAAATAAGTAATTTTTTAAGCCACTGAATTTGGGGATGATTTATTAAGCAGCATTAATGTGACAATAGCTAATTGATAAAATAGGTTTCTTAAATTAGCCACAACAGTGTTTCTACCATAAAGCTTGCCCAATCAAAATTTGCATTCATTTTATCAGTGTAAAAATAACTGTATCTTATATGGTGAACCTTTCAATTGAATTTACAATTTTTATGTAATGTTGTAAATGTCAGATGTATCACCTCCAAAATTTTACTTTGCTTCCTTGAGCTGGTAGAAAAAAAACTTGAAGCATTATTGGAATTAATTCAAATGAAATCTTATTTAAAGCATCTAAATACACATATAAAACTGACATCAGAGATACTGGTTCACTTTCCATATGTGCCCAAGAAAAATTGGGATTGAAATACAGCTATTTAGAAAGACATTCATTTTATCTAAATGAAAACTCAGGCTTCTCAGAACAAAGTGTATTAACTGCATGTACTACTAGTTGTCTTTCCGAACATTCTTCTTAAGTAGTAACTTTTCAAGTAGACAATGTTTCTTCAGAGAATGTGTTTTCTCGCTTTGTATTAGCTTTACTCTGGCTCCTGTGGAGAAGGCAATGGCACCCCACTCCAGTACTCTTGTCTGGAAAATCCCATGGACGGAGGAACCTGGTAGGCTGCAGTCCACGGGGTCGCTAGGAGTTGGATACGACTGAGTGACTTCACTTTGACTTTTCACTTTCATGCATTGGAGAAGGAAATGGCAACCCACTGAAGTGTTCTTGCCTGGAGAATCCCAGGGACGGGGGAGCCTGGTGGGCTGCCATCTATGGGGTCACACACAGTCGGACACGACTGAAGTGACTTAGCAGCAGTTGGCTCCTGTGGTGAATGGTATCCATTGATAAGCTTTCTGTGCAAGTTCACATTATATCTACTTGTTTGAAAAGTAGATGTTTAATACTAAAGTTTTCATTAAATGGACTTTTCATTATTTTGAGTTCATTGAGGCCCAAAACCTGAAAATGTTAGTCACTCAGTTGAGTCTGACTCTTTGCAACTGAATGGACTATAGCCCACCAGGCTTCTATGTCCATGGAATTTTCCAGACAAGACTATTGGAGTGGGTTGCCATTTCCTTCTCCAGGGATCTTCCCAACCCAGGGGTCGAACCCAGGTCTCCTGCATTGCAGGCAGATGCTTTACCATCTTAGCCACCAGGGAAGCCCCAGGAAAAGGTCAGTGGTTATTAAAGGTTATTTTAAAAGATACAACCATACTCCTGACAGATGATGTCAGACCTGGGAATACAAAGAGTAGATCTGATAACGCAGCATGCTAAATTGCTTCAGCTGTGTTCGACTCTTTGTGACCCTATGGACTGTAGCCAACCAGGTTCCTCTGTTTATGGGATTCTCCAGTCAAGAATACTGGACTGGGTTGCCATGCCCTTCTCCAGGGGATCTTCCCAACCTAGGGATCAAACCCACATTTCTTATGTCTTCTGCACTGGCAGGCGGGTTCTTTACCATTACTGCCACCTGCGAAGCCCATATAAATACTGATTCTTTAATAAAAATAAAAAATCATGGACAAATGTTCAGTTTCAGTTCCGTTCAATCACTTAGTCGCATACGACTCTTTGCGACCCCATGGATGGCAGCATGCCAGGCCTCCCCTAAAGTAAAGTAAAAGTAAATGTCGCTCAGTCGTGTCCGACTCTTTGCGACCCCATGGACTGTAGCCTACCAGGTTCCTCCATCCATGGGATTTTCCAGGCAAGAATACTGGAGTGGGTTGCCATTTCCTTCTCCAAGAGATCTTCCCAACGCAGGGATCGAACCCAGGTCTCTCATGTTGTAGGCAGACGCTTTACCGTCCATCACCAACTCCGGGAGCTTACTCAACTCATGTCCATCAAGTTGGTGACGCCATCCAACCATCTCATCCTCTGTTGTCCCCTTCTCCTCCTGCCCTCAATTTTCGTCAGCATCAGGGTCTTTTCCAGTGAGTCAGTTCTTCACATCAGGGGGCCAAAGTATTGGAGTTTCAGCTTCAGAATCAGTCCTTCCAATGAATATTCAGGACTGATTTCCTTTAGCATTGACTGGTTGGATCTCCTTGCAGTCTAATGGACTCTCAAGGGTCTTCTCCAACACCACAGTTCAAAAGCATCAATTCTTTCATGCTCAGCTCTCTTTATAGTCCAACTCTCACATGCATACATGACTACTGGAAAAACCATAACTTTGACTAGATGAACCTTTGTTGGCAAAGTAATGTCTCTGCTTTTGAATATGCTGTCTAGGTTGGTCATAGCTTTGCTTCCAAGGAACAAGTGTCTTGATTTCATGGCTGCAGTCACCATCTGCAGTGATTTTGAAGCCCAGAAAAATAAAGTCTGACTGTTTCTCCATCTATTTCCCATGAAGTGCTGGGACTGGATGCCAAGATCTTAGTTTTCTGAATGTTGAGCTTTAAGCCAACTTTTTCACTCTCCACTTTCACTTTCATCCAGAGGCTTTTTAGTTCCTCTTCACTTTCTGCCATAAGGGTGGTGTCAACTGCATATCTGAGGTTATTGATATTTTTCCCAGAAATCTTGATTCCAGCTTGTGCTTCATCCAGCCTGGATTTTTGCATGATATACTCCACATATAAGTTAAATAAGTAGGGTGACAATATGTTAAACAGGTGTAAATGAGACCTGTTCCAGCTAAACTGGGACACAGATAAACATGTATACACATAAGCACACATACAGTAGAACAATAGGCTCCTAACTGGATTGGCTTCCCTCAATCCATTCTTTCTACCATCCTAAGCATTTTTCTGAAAGAAAGAAAATGAAAAGGAAGAATATGTAGAAGAAATAGTAATAAAATGTCTCTTGTACTAATCAGACAAAGATTTACCCTGAACCTAGTAAATCACATATCCATTCTGCTGATTTAATATGGTGGAGGAGTCTGGTGTGCTGCAGTCCATGGGATTGCAAAGTTAGACAGGACTTAGTGACTGAACAACAATGGTAAAAAACTATGTATCAGTTGTTCAGGCTTGATGGCAATAGCATTTATAATTACCCATCAAATGTCTTTGACTCACAGTAACTGTCTGATTATAATATTGCTTCCCACACATAGTTGTACCGGAAAGAGAAAGTGCTGATCAGCAAACATGAGTATCTTTTCCTCTTGATAATGTAATTCTTATCTTTAAATAATAAATTGCCTTTCTGGTTTTATAAATAATCAAACAAAAATACTAAATGTATCTTCCTTTTGCATACTGCCCTATATCTTTTCCTAGTACAACAGATTCATGAAAGAACAGTCTTTGTCTCCAATTCAACAATTCATTCACTTAGTAAATGTTTGTAGAGGACTCAATGTGAAGGGAGAAAACTTTCCCGCATACTCATACAATGAATTGCCAAAATAGGACCAACTCGTGCACTTTCCTTATTGTAGCTTCTTTAGATTTGGAAATCTTTTCAAGTCATGCAAAGAAAGTGAATAGAATACTCAATCACTTGAATATTTAAGGATTTTTATTTAGTTCAAGGACATATTAAGTATTATTGAAGTTATGATTTAAAATAATGAGGAAATTAACCAGGAAAATACATCACTAATAATTACTTGATATACTTTTTTATTTTAAAAAGTTTCCAAGTTGGAGTACTATACAAATAAAATCTCTTATTTCTACTCAATTCTGAATTATGCCCATTCATTTAAACTGACTCACTTAAATGATACACTTATAATTTACAGATTCTAAAGAAAACCCAAGGTGTGAAAAAGTAAAGTTGAATATAATTTGAGCTATATTTCTTTGGAATGAATTTTCTTTCCACACCACTGGGACCTTTAAACCTTCTAGCATACCAGGTTTTTACTCCCTCAAGCATTTCTGCTCAAATTCTATTGTGCAAGCAGAACATACCAGAGTCTTGTTAAATTAAAAGTCTACTTCAGCAGGTCAGGGGTAGAGCCTGAGATTCTACATTTCTGACAAGCTTCCAGATGTAGATACTACATTTGAATAATACAGCCCTAAAAGACAGACCAAGATACAAATAACTCAGAGTGTTTTATAAAGACAGTTCTTACAAATAAGAACATACACAAATTGCAATAAATAAACTTAGTAATATTGATGGGTCCTGAGGGTCTAAGCATTAGGCCCAGCAATATCCAGAGATGCAGAAGCATGGAAATCAGACTTGTTTTAAAGACTGGAACTTTACCCAAATTACTGCAAATCAGTATGTTAATCATTCTACGTATTATCAGATATTTAGGTATGTACAATTTAGGTTAATATTTAGTTATGTACTGATTTAGGATAATCAGTAAAACTGACAATTTCATAGCCCATCTCGATTTCTTAACTGCAAATGCAAAACTCAGTTTGCACACCATGCTTGTGGAAACTTTTCAAAACATAAAAAATAATCAAGAATTTGAGAACAATAGAATTATTCACATCCTATTATTCTATTACAAACTATTTCACATATTTTTATTAATATCTTACTTTTCCCCTAGTTGAATTATTCTATATTTACAATACAATTTCTATTGTATAACATAAATGTGTTTTTAAAATGTTTCATCCTTTTCATAGGAAAATAAAAGTATAAAAGTGTCAAATATAAAATTTCATGAATGTAATTATTATATGTCAAATGAAGTATATAAGATCTTTCCAACAAAGTGTTTCTTCTACCTCTCAATAAACCTCAAAATGGCTTGTTGTATTAAGAAAAGAAGCATTAAACAAACTCAGTTATTCTATTTCTGTGGTAGTAAGAACCCTCATTTTCTGATTTTGAGTTAAAGCAATCTCATTTACACGAGTACAATAAATGTTTTTAGGTGTGGCTAGGATCATTTCCATATTTTTCTCTTTCCTTAGTCTTCTTGAACCTGACAATGTCCTACTATTTGCAAAACTAAAATCCATTCTGAAGGAAAAATCTTTGATAGAAAAGGAAAAAGCAAGAAACAGGTACCACATTCAAAGCTGCTCTGCTCTTTCATCATTAACCCAGCATGCAGGAAGAAAAGTATCACAAAGTAGTTCACAATAAAGGCAGTGTTGAATAATTTGTTAGAAATAGAGATCATTTTCATACAAGTTAGGATTGGCTCATATCAAATGCTGTGTGATTTCACTTGGAAATGGATTCAGCTGCAAGTAACCATGTGCCCAAGCTGAACACAGAAAGTCTACCTGCACTGTTACTCTCCTTTCTGGTCTAGATTACTTTCATAAACATAAATGATAAGAGCAAAGAGAAAAGGCATGAATACGAACAGCAATACGAACATACAATTTTTTCCTTGAGCTGTGTGCTTCACAAATATCTCTATACAACTTTTTTCAAACAAGAGTCTTTTTTCTGGGTGCCTCTTGGCATTCTAGCAAACATTTGTGTCATGTTTAATTATGAACGTGTTCATTTAATTGAGAAGATTGAATAAATTATATGCTTAGCTGATGAAAGTGCTTTCTTTTTTAAATAAGCAGATTGACATAAAGTACTTCAGTCAGTCACTTATCTATATTTGACTGATTTTGAAATTTGTGTCAGGAACTTACAGTTTATCTATAGGAACTAAAAATTTAATTAACAGTTTTCTTCTTTTTTTTCCTGCAATAAGGCAGTGTTACCAGATGAAGGCAAGTAAAATTTCCATGCAGCTTTTCCTTACACCCTGTGAAGAGAGCACTTAGGCAAATAAAGCAAAAGTATGTCTCATAAAACCACATCCTCCTTCTAGAAGAAGCACTTTTTTTTTCTTAAATCGAAACAGGATACTTAGAGCCTTCAGAGATAAAGTAGCAGAACCTACCAGTCTCTTAGCATCTGAAACCACAGTCTGCACCTGTCATTTATTGTTTTGTAAATGAGCTAAATATACAAGGTTGACGGGCTGTGTGAAACCTATAATTTCTGTTAATAGCCTAAGAAGCCCTGTGTTTAGGACACGTGATGTTACTCAGTGATCCTCCTTTAAAGAGAGTTCTCAAAACACTTATGTAGTCATTCTCTCTCTCTCTCTCTCTCTTTTTTTTTTTACTATTTTTACTTTGAAATAGAATAATTGTAGCTTATTCAATTCAGTTTCTTTCTATAAATATATTCAGCGCATGATTTTGCTTTCTAACTTCATAGAAAACCAAGAGTTATTAATTTCTTGTCCCTTTCACACTTAACTCCCTGAAATCACATTAGTCGTCTTTCCACGTTCAAAGCTAGTGCTAATATATGCCATTGTTTAGGTATTAGTGTCCCCTTCGCTCAAGAAAACATCATTACTATTTCTCTTCTCCCCCCACCCCCTCATCATACCTCACTGTCTCTCTGTTTCTCTCTCTCCTCCCTCCCCAACCTTTCCCTCCTTATTCCTATCTCACCTCCAGCTTTCCTTCTCTCTTGTATTTCAGCTTCAGTTCCACCTGGTTTTCCTTTCAAACTCTTTCCCTTCTAATACAAACACTTGGAATCGCTTATTCTAAAATTAACATCCTGTAACTGCCCCTCTTTTTCCTTCCTTGCAAACCAAACTTCTCCATAGAAAAGAGCATTCCCTACTCTGTTTCTTCACCTCTGGTTCAATCACAATCTTTTTGGAATTTAGTCTCTGCTTGAGAACCCCTCAAGGCACCAAAATGTCAGTAACTTCCCCCATGCTGGAGTCTGTGGCATCTGATAGAATTGACTCTTCTCGTCCTTAACACATACCTTTCTTGGCTTGTATTTTTTGTTTATATATTTCCCTCTATCTCTCATTAGTCTTGAACTAAAATATATTTAAATAAAACTATGCATAGAACTGAAAAAAATTCTTAGGTATAAAACTATAATTTTACCTGCAGTTATCAGCACGGGAAGAACTGTTTTATTCTAGGCACTTGAACTGACCTGACCAGGAGAAACCGCTAAGAAGGAAAAGACAACACTAATTTTTCAACATTGTGTGATTATAGGGAAGAAGTTTAGATTTTTAACTGTCTGCATTTTGTATTTCTCAAAAAGGAAGGTTAGAATGAACTAGTCTGAGACAAGTTTTTCAAAAGTAACTTAATCTTTCTGTTTTTGCTAAAATGTAAATCCATCTTAAGGAAAGATGTATTAGTTTCCTAGGGCTGCTATAACAAAGTACTGGGTGACTTAAAACAACAGAAATTTATTCTTTCATGATTCTGAAGGCTAGTGGTTCAAAATCAAGGGGTCAGCAAGCCATACTCCCTCTGAAGACTCCAGGGTAGAATCCTTTCTTATCTCTCCCAGCTTATTATCTCCGCTGGTAATCCTTGGTGGCCTCTGGCTTGTACATGTATCACTCTAACATCTGCCTCTGTCTTCAGGTCCCTTCTCCCCTGCATGAGCCTCTGTAGCCAAATTTTTCTCTTTCACATATAGACATCAGATATATTGGATTTAGAACACATCCTACACAGTATGACCTCATCTTAGGCTGATTACATCTGCAAAGATCTATTTCCAAATAAGGCCACATTCACTGGTTCAACACTTGTTTTGGAGAGACACTATTCAACTCAGTACAAATAGAAAACCAAAAATCAGTATTCTGGAAAATTAAAAAAGGATGTCTTTCTTTAGCCAAATTATTTATCACATGTTATTTTTCTTCCTTTTCAAACCTTACTAAAACAGTAGTAAAGGAATGAATCAAGCAATTAAAAAAAAATAAAACCATACCACACCAGGGAAAAAAACACTGAAAATAGAGATAACATAAGGGATAATATTTTTCAATGTGAAAATATTTTAATATTGTCCAATCGATATACAAATAGGATGCTATGAAAAGAAAAACAATTGGAGGACAAAAATGATAGAAATAAATAGCATTATAAAAATAATTGAAAGATAAATCCAAGGACCCAAAGTAAAACAAAACACACAAAGAGCGGGAAAAACAGGAGGTATAGAAAACAAAATTATTAGATAAGTCTATGAGGATTCAGAGTCCACCTACTAAGCATTTTGGAGCAATGTCTTCAAAAGTTTTACAAAAGTGATATTTAGTGAATAATTTTATATTCAAGACAAGCTAATGTTTAAGAATGAGAGTAAAGAGTGGTCCACTGACTAGTACTCTGCACTCTCACTGCCAAGGGCCTGGGTTTAAGCCCTGGTTGGAGCACTAAGATCCTGCAAGCCATATGGTATGACAAAATTAAAAAAAGAGAGAAAGAGTAAAATGAGGACATTTTTAGGTATGTAAAGATATATCTATGTACATACACACACACATATACACACACTGTTCAGTCACTCATTAACGGAAGCAACTACTAGAACATATCTTTGAACAAAGATGAATGCAAATTAAGAAAAGAGACAGACATAGTATACAGTGAACAGTGGATTTCTCCGAGAAATGACAGAGTTTTTGAGGATGACAGTGAGGGGAAGCACCAGCAGCAGTGCAGCCAGCCTGGAGGGCAGCCCATCCACAGTGGATGAAGAGAAAGGACAGTCACTATCAGGGGTTCTTGGTTCAAAGGAGAAGTCAGAACAGCATAAATTATTATGGAAAAGAGGAATATTCAGATGAATTGCAAATGGCAACAAAATTAGTTTTTCATAGAGAAGAGGAAGTCAATTAAACCACTATCAGAATTATTTCTCTTTTAGTTATCTACCACCTATAAGGTTACAAATTAGCTCAAAGAAAAATAACAGGGCTAGAATATGATAACCGAGAAGGGTACACCTTTCCATTTTGTGGAAACTCACAAAAATATTATATAATGCATATAAAATAAAATATGAAACAATCAATATATAGGGTAAATGTGAGGAAAGTGTTCTTTGTAGAGGAAGAAACTGAGCTTACAAATTCTTTATATAATTTATATTCCCATAGTCAGCAACAGCATAATTAGAACTATAAATTACATTTGTATTTGTGTGTTTTCAAGAATCACCCTTGATACAAATAATCATGTTTTTTCTTTTTTAATTAAAAAAATAATGAAGGGACTTCCCTGGTGGTCCAGCGGTTAAGAATATGCCTTGCAAGGCAGGGGATGCAGGGTTTGATCCCTGGTCAAGGTACTAAGATCCCATATGCTGCAACTAAGACCTACCATAACCAAATAAATAAATGATAGTAAATAAATATATTTTTAAGTGAAGATAATTATATCAGTTTCTTCAGTGGCATCTTTAATTTTCAAAGCTGATACTGCCAGTTTACCACCTGGGACCCAGTCAAATTAAAATACTTTTACTTTTGAGGGTCTTTACCTGCAGTGAGTAGTGATACAATCTTTTTCTAGCTGCTTCTATGAAGAGAAGGCAACTTCAGGATGCTGCAGAAGGGGCTTTTGCCTCTGTCAGTCCATGAAGTGGCTGAAAATGACACAAATATTCTACCTCCTCCCTGGAGAGGCAGGAACATGCAGGGACTTTCTCCAGGGACAGAAAGGTTAGTGGGCATTATTTTTGGAGCCTTCCCTTTAGCCTGGTAGCACCAGTGGGCACACCACCCACCCCACACAGCTGCCGAGAACCTGCTCTTTAAAGGGCTCAACCACAGACTGACTTGACCTGAGATCCATCAAAAAGCAAGAGCTTGAAAAACACCCAGACAGTATGTGAGGGAAATCCAGTTACTAATCCTAAAGTGGCTGACAGAGGAGAGGGAGAATACTGAAATGACTTTCTCCAGGGATGAAAAAGCTGACAGGCACCATTTTTGCATTCTCATTCTAACTTGCTGTTGACAGAGCTGGTGGGAGCCATTTTTGGTGCCTCCCTCTAGCCTGCTAGCATGGTAGATGTGTCCCAGGTCCCACCCACCCCACACAGCAGCTCTGCCACGACCAAAGTTCTGGCAAGTGCACTGAGCCCTGCCCTCCCCCCACACTAGCACAGCTGCAGCTGGGCAAGCTCCCTGCATCCAGCCCACCCTGCATCAGCAGCTGCACCATGGAGACCAGGCCTGTACGCTTAACCTCCCTGAGCCACAGCCATGCCACATTAGCACAGGGGATTGCATCACACCCCAACTCCCTGTGCAGGAACTGAGGGTCCACCATCGCCAGCAGGGACCTGCAGTCCACACAAGGGATGACCTTTGAGCTCCTGGCTCTAGGGGGTGGGACAGCACTCTGGACCCCATGGTTCATCTTCTACACTCCTACCCTTCGAGACCACTTCTTTCAGACTGCAAAAGGCCGATGTTTTATCTAATACATATAGACAAACTCACAGAGTCAGACCAAATGAGGAGATGGAGGAATATGACAAATCCCAGAAAAAAGGCCTTGATGATATGGAGAAACAACCCACCTGATAAAGAGTTCAAAGTAATGCCATAAAGATGCTCAGCAATCATAGGAGAAGAATGGATGAATGAGAACGTCAACAAAGAGACAGAAAATATAATAAAGTACCATGCAAAGAACATAACTGAACTGAAAAATGCATGAAGTAGGAAGACAAATCAGCAAACTGGAAGACAAAGAAATAGACCTCACCCAGTCAGACAGAGGAAGACAAATACCATATGATTTCACTCATATGTGCAATCAGACAAAACAAAGGAACAGATAATATAAAACAAACTCAGATACAGAGAACAGGTTAGTAGTTACCAGAGGAGAAGGGGGTTGAAGGTGAGCAAAATGGATAAAGATTGACGCTGTGGTGATGGATGGTAACCAGACTTGTGGTGCGGATCACTCTGTAGTGTATACAGATGGTGCTCTGTAATGCTATACCTGACGCTGACACATAAACACACGAAAGTATGGCAGCCCTCTGTGTGTGTGTATGTTTCTCCTGTGTGTGCAGCATAACTTTATTCACATTCCCCCACTCCTTTTTAAGAAGTTGTCTCTGTAAATTCTGTCTCCTCCTCCATTGCATGTTACCCCACTTATTTTGATATCCTTTAGGCCTAGGCCTATACCTTTTCCTAGGAGACCACAGAACTGCCCTTATACCTCCCATATTCATACTGTGTACTACAGGGGCTAATGGGAAAACTAGATGTTTACTGTTAAGATATCCTCTAAAACTATAGCAACTCTTAAATAAACAAAAAGCATAGAGGATGTTCTGAAAGGATGTTAGAGGTCTTTTAAGAGATAAGGAAGCAGGGTATGTACAGTCAAATTGGTCCTCAGGTTTGCATGTTTAGTCAGTCCTTCCACAGAGCTGTGTGCATTCCAAGTCACTTCAGTAGTGCCTGACTCTTTGCAACCATGTAGACTGTAGCCCTCCAGGCTCCTCTGTCCATGGGATTCTCCAGGCGAGAATACTGGAGTGGGTTGCCGTGCCCTCCTCCAGGGGATCTTCCTGGTCCAGGGACTGAAGCCGCATCTCTTAGGTCTCCTACATTGGCAGGTGGGTTCTTTACTACTAATGCTACCTGGGAAGCCCTCCGCAAAACTATTATATCTAATATATGTCAAAGTCATAATTTTATCAGGTTACTCAGAGATTATTACTATCTTGTGAAATTATTTCATATGAATAACCAGAGATGAATAAAAGTTTTAATAGGCACTTTCTAGAAATATGATCTGCTTCCATCCAGGTCATGGCTTAGGAAGAAAGGCACTCACCCAAATGTGAAAAACATTCCAATCAATGGAGTACATCAACAAAAGATAACACAGCCAGATCTCCCTGACATTCTAGTCTACTAAGAAATAAAGCTGATCAACACTCATTTTAAAGCTCTTGTCAGGAATTATAACATTAATCAGAAAAAGGCATATATTTGAATAGGCTTGAAATAGATCATCACTTTGCCAAGATTATTATTTGCATGTAATAAAGAGTCATGTTAGGGAAAGAATTCATCAATTTATTATATCCTAAGTCACTTATTTACTCCTTTTAGTAAAGGAAACTGCCTAGATAGTATAAAGATATGACAGAATCCACTCAATGTTTCTTTTCAGACTCCATGAAATCAGTATCTTCGTACTATTACCAACATTACTTTGAATATTCAAAAATTAAACTAGTTGTCTAATAGTCATCGCATTTTAATCACTTTAAGAGACACAATACATATACTAGACTGGACTACAGAGTTATTTGGAAAATATAAAAACTCATCTACTTGTAACTTTCTACTAGACTTCCATAGACATCAAAATACCATGTTTTATGCCATAGCAAAAGGGTAGCAGCTCTACCGGACACTAAGGGATTGCAGTAGTGATTATATTTAGGTTTATTTTGGGGCCCAAATAGAGTCAGCCCTTATAATTTAGCATATTTATAATAGAAGAGTCTTCCATGTTTGAGGATCCATGAGTTGGTTACTTCTGAAGTTAATTTCAATCACTTTAGTTTTGATGTGGACCTATTTATATTCAATTTTAGGTCAATACCAATTAATAGATTAAGGAGAATTGCTTTAAAGATAATTTTCTTACATTAACTTATATGTGATCCCATTTTTTAATTTTCTAAAAGCAATCATGTAGGAAAAGAAAATATTTTGGAACCAAGCCATATACCACAGGTTAAAAATGCTTATGCAGCTATCTTACTACATATATTCAAATTATGTAAGTTTTCAGTTTATAAATCCTTTGATTATTGATCAATGATGATTCAGCTCTAACAGTCAAAGATTTTTATTAATAATGGTAATTGTTTTGCTTTATTGCTTCTTTCAGATATTGCATTATTTATTTTGGTGTGAAATTAAGTAATCCAAGACAAAGAATCCACTCATTTTAGAACTATGAGATGCCAATATCCCAATTCAATGTATGACTTAAAAAAGAGAAAGAAATAAACTGGAGATCGGTTATATCTTTTAATGTTTTTCACAAAACAGTGGCATGTAGTGCCTTCACAAATGCTCCTCACAGCTGTTTCTAACCTGGTATTGCTCTTAGTTTACAGCTGGCACTAGCTGCCTAGAGCTGGTTCAATTGCCATTGAGGTTTACTGATATTACCTGCTTTACAGATTCAAACTTTAGCAATATTAAATGAATCTTTTATTTTCCAACTGAGTGCTTGTCTAATGTCTACAGTGCTATTTTTCTTACTAAAGAAATTATTCTAATGTAGAACCTTATATGTAGATGGTGGCAATGATTTACTGCTACTGAAATAGATAAATTATTTTTGAAACATCTAAAAGCCCCAAATTAGAACAAAGACCTACAAAAAGTGGTTCACCTTTGGAAGTTATAAATTATGCTTTTTATTTGTATAGGAGGAAAGAGTAATGTAAGCTATTTTATTACCACTTTATATGAATTGTATAACAAATATTTTTTTTACACATTATTGCCTAGCAGTCTGTAAACCTGACCACAACATGTCTGTGTTTTGAACTTTCTCGAATTTCAACATCAGAAGAAAGATGCTGATATTATCTTTTATTTATTATGACCAAGTAAAGTATATACCAGGGCTTTTCTGGTGGCTCAGACAGTAAAGAATCTGCCCAAAATGCTGGAGACCCAGCTTCGATCCCTGGGTCGAGAAGATCCCCTGGAGATGGGAATGGCAGTCCATTCCACTGTTCTTGCCTGGAGAATTCCATGGATAGAGGAGCCTGACAGGCTATAGTCATGGGGTCACAAAGAGTCAGATACTACTGAACAATGAATACATATAATGTACACAAAGTTTGTTTAGAAAAGACAAAAATACTATCTTCTTTACATAAATAAATTGGTGACTAACAATAGAATATGTTTTTCTATCAAAGTCTCACACACACACACAGACACATGCTTTCAAATACAGCGGTTTTATTTTTGAGAACATCTGTTCACACATATGACCATTACATGTGGAACTCAGATTTCACTGCTACTGTGCTCTAACTATAAAAATGATTTTAAATTATCCTGACTGGAAATAAACTCAGAGCCTTGCTGGATGTCAATTTAAGCAAATCCATATTTGCACCTAGGTTCATGTTTACTTAGAAAAAAAAACAAAAAACAGAGACCCTTTAATAGCCTTTTCCATGATGTGAAGGCTAGTTACACTTGGTATAAACTCACTGAGCTCCACACTTATGATTTGTATATGAAAATATATATATGTATAACATGTATTGTTGTTGTTGTTCAGCCACCCAGTCTTTGCCACCCCAAGGAATGCAGCATGCCAGGCCTCCCTGTCCCTCACCATCTTCCAGAGTTTGCCCAAGTTCATGTTCACTGTGTCCGTGATGCCATCCAGCCATCTCATCTTCTGATGCCCTCTTCTCCTTCTGTCCTCTATCTTCCCCAGCATCAGGGACTTTTCCAATGAGTTGTCCACATCAGTCAGTCAGTCAGTCAGTCAGTTCAGTTGTTGTGTCTGACTCTTTGCGATCCATGGACTGCAGCACGCCAGGCCTCCCTGTCCATCACCAACTCTTGGAGTATATTCAAACTCATGTCCATTGAGTTGGTGATGCCATCCAACCGTCTCATCTTCTGCCATCCCCTTCTCCTCCCACCTTCAATCTTTTCCAATGAGTCAATTCTTCGCATCAGGGGGCCAAAGTATTGGAGTTTCAGCTATAGCATCAGTCCTTCCAATGAATATTCAGGACTGATTTCCTTTAGGATGGACTGGTTTGATCTCCTTGCAGTCCAAGGGACTCTCAAGAGTCTTCTCCAACACCACAGTTCAAAAGCATCAATTCTTCGGTGCTCAGCTTTTGTTATAGTCCAACTCTCAGATCCATACATACCAAAATACTAGAGCTTCAGCTTCAACATCAGTCCTTCCAGTGAATATTCAGAGTTGATCTCCCTTAAGATTGACTGGTTTGATCTCCTTGCTGTCCAGGGGACATTCAGGAGTCTTCTCCAGAACCACAGTTCGAAGGCATCAGTTCTTTGGCATTTTGCCTTCTCTATGGTCCAGCTCTCAAAACTGTATATGACCACTGGGAAGACCATAGCCTTGACTATACGGACCTTCGTTGGCAGAGTAATATCTCTGCTTTTCAACACACTCTCTAGTTTTATTTTTAATGTAAAATTTATACATTAATAAACTTATTTATAGATATATAAATATATATATATATTTATAGATAACATAAATAAAATTTACATGAAAAAACCCAGGGGAGGTGAATATTACTCATTTTTTAAAGAAAGTCCTTGACTGTGTAAGCACTTTGAAACTTGCAGGCCTAAAGTAGGTCTACGTTTTTAATTGAAAGAATTATTACATGAGACTTCCCTGGTGGTTGAGTTATTAAGACACCATGCTTTCACTGCAGAGGACATGGGTCTGATCCCTGATCAGGGAGCTATTATCCCACATGATGTGTGACATGTCAAGGGGGAAGAAAGAAGGAAAAAAATTGGGGTTGCTGTCCGTGAATTTAAAGTAATACAGGTAAGTATAACTATATATTTTTCTCTAGTTATGGTCAGCTATGGAGTCACATGCAGTTGACTTTAACTAAGGGTATGGATTAGATCATGGCAGCCAGTCCCATCACTTCATGGCAAATAGATGGGGAAAAAGTAGACACAGTGACAGGTTTCATTTTCTTAGCTTCCAAAATCACTGTGAATGGTGACTTCAGCCATGAAATTAAAAGATGCTTGCTCCTTGAAAGGAAAGCTTTGACAAACCTAGACAGTGTATTAAAAAGCAGAGACATCAGTTTGCCAACAAAGGCCTGTACAGTCAAACCTATGGTTTTTCCAGTAGTCATGCATACATGTGACAGCAGGACCATAAAGAAGGCTGAGCACTGAAGAACTGATGCTTTCAAATTGTGGTGCTAAAGAAAACTCTTGAGGGTTCCTTGGACAGCAAGGAAATCAAACCAGTCAATCTTAAAGGAAATCAACCATGCATATTCATTGGAGGGACCGATTCTGAAGCTGAAGCTCCAATACTTTGGCCACTTGATGCAAAGAGCTGACTCGTTGGAAAAGACCTTGATTCTGGGAAAGACTGAGGGCAGCAGAAGTGGGTGACAGAATTTGAGATGGTTGGATAGCATCACCGACTCAGTAAACAGGAGTTTGAATCAACTCTGGGAGACAGTGAAGGACAAGGAAGCCTGGAGTTCTGCAGTCCATGAGGTCGCAAAGAGTCAGACACCAACAACAGCTTGTTGTTTAGCATGTACTAGTCATGCAAACAAAACAAATGGGAAAGGGATACAGAATGAAGATAGTCAAGGCAGTAATTATAGGGGCCAAACAAGATTTACGCTGGGTTGGTGGTGGTTTAGTTACTAAGTTGCGTCCGATTCTTTGCAACCGCATGGACTGTAGCCTGCGAGGCTCCTCTGTTCATGGGATTCTCCAGGCAGGAATACTGGAGTGGGTTGCCATTCCGTCCTCCGGGGATCTTTCCAACCCAGGGACTGAACTCATGTCTCTTATGTCTTTTGCGCTGGCAGGCAAGTTCTTCACCACTAGTGCCACCGTAGGATTCCCACTGTGTACTATTTAGCTACTGTATGCTATTTAAAACTGCTACAATTAGAGTGTCATCACTTTAAAATGCCCATAAATTAATAGATCATCAGTGGCTGACAATATCAGAAAAAGAGACAATACAATTTTATGTACCATGTGAGAGCAGCACATCATACCAGCCATGGGATATTGCTGCCAAAACACAGAAACTGGATCTGAACAAACCATAGATTTAAGTACTCATTTACAGTTGATAAAGTGAAGATGAAGTCGCTCAGATGTGTCCAACTCTTTGTGACCCCGTGGACTGTAACCTACCAGGCTCCTCCGTCCATGGGCTTCTCCAGGCAAGAATACTGGAGTAGGTTGCCATTTCCTTCTCCAGGAGATCTTCCCGACCCAGGGATTGAACCTGGGTCTCCCACCTTGCAGGCAGACGCTTTAACCTCTGAGCCACCAGGAAGGAACATGTTAAGTGTTACCATAATAACATAATCAGCAAAATCCAAGACACGAGAAATACTATAAACCCATTCACCTATTTTTAATTTGTCTTTTTTCCTTCAACAAATAAATTGCAAGAGAATAAAAAGAGAAATGGAGAGGAATCTGCTGATTAAAAGAGACTTACTGATTATTTGCTGTGTATGGAACTTATTTAGATGTTGATGTGAACAATTTAGAGAGAGGGAAAGAAGGTGAAGGAGAGGAGAGGGGGCAGGATCAGAAGAGGCAGTGAGGAAGAATATCAAGGATATTTGAACATTACTTGGATATTTGATATTTGATGATATGAAAGGATTACTTTAAATTTTTTGAGGTGTGATAACACTATTGTGTTTATGCTTCAAAAAGAAAAAGGGTCCTATCCTTTAAAGATAGACTGGGGAATGAGTGAGGGTATAGATGAAATAAGACTGACCATGAGCTGATAATTACTGAAGGTGAGTCACGGGTACATAGTTCATTACATCAATCGTGCTAAAAATAACAAACAACCGAAAACGTTTAACAATGTGGCTTTGATAAAATAATGTATAGTATTTCCATGAGATAAAATAATAAGCATCCATTAAAATGTTCTCTACATTATATATTATGTAGAATGCTTAAGAATATTCAGATATTAAAAATGTTCATAAATGAATAAATGTAAAAGGTTACAAAACAGCATGGAGAGAATTATCTCATTCAAATGTATAGAACGGAAATAAGGTCCCTTCCTCCCAAATTAGGAGTAATTATCACTGACCAAAATAAAAAAGCTTGATTTTGAAGGGAAATATAAGGTTGGGTACATTTCATATTTTAGATAAAGAGAATCTGGAATATTATTTTAATTGTAATTTTTATCAAAGATGTACTATTTATCAGACATTGTGCCAAAACTTCACAAACAATGAGATAACTGTCTTTGTTATTGAGAGAAGCCATGGAAAGTACAGAAAGTTTAAGACACTTGCCTAAATTAACTAGAAAAAGTTAGAACTGGATTCAAATCCAGGCATTTTGACTCAGAACCTTCTTGAGGAAGTCAGGAGAGGCAGAGCCTGAAAGTTCTATGGGAAGAAAATAAAATGGAAAGAGTGAAAACCCTGAATGTGTGGAGAGGGAGGAGCCTGACCCAGGGCAGAAGAAAGTCATTTCTGCAGTCAAAGGAAGGAAATGTAATACAGTGGCAGATCAGAAGTTTGTTGAGTGTAGATTCCTATCTAATTAGAAAAAAAAATTTTTTTAAGCACAAAAATGTTTAATGTAAATTATATATTCAAATAGTTTACATTCTTCTTAGTTTTATTTATCTTATAGATAACCTGTTCATTCATAGAAAAGATTATATTTCTGTATATTAAATACTGAGTAATATGACAGGAATTCTGCATTTTCTATTCTGTTCAATTGATCCATCTGTTTATATACAATATCACATACTTTACTTACTAGTTATGGTAGCTTTATTCTGCAGTTTGATACTCATCCATAAAACAAATGTTATGTTATTGCTGTTCAGTCGCTCAGTCGGGTCCAACTCTGCCACGCCATGAACTGCAGTACACCATGCTTCGCTGTCCTTCATCAGCTCCTGAAATTTGCTCAGACTTACTTCCACTGAGTCGGTGATGCCATCCAACCATCTCATCCTCCGTCGTCCCCTTCTTCTCCTGCCTTCAATCTTTCCCAGCATCAGGGTCTTTTCCAACGAGTCAGCTCTTCACATCAGGTGGTCAAAGTACTGGAGCTTTAGCTTCAGTCTCAGTCCTTCCAGTGAATATTCCGAGTTGATTTCCTTTAGGACAGACTGGTTTATCTCCTTGCTGTCTAAGGGACACTCATGAGTCTTCTCCAGCACGACAGTTGGAAGGCATCAATTATTTGGCACTCCGCCTTTTTATTGTCAGCTGTCACATCCATACATGACTACTAGAAAAATCATAGCTTTGGCTATATGGACCTTTGTAGGCAAAGTATCATTTCTGCTTTTTAATACCCCGTCTAGCTTTGTCGTTGCTTTTCTTCCAAGGAGCAAGGTCTTTTAATTTCAGGGCCTCTTACAAGGGTACTAATCCCCTTCAGAAGGGCTCCACTCTCATAACCTAATCAACTCCAAAGGTGCCACTTCCAAATACTCTCATATTGAGGATTAGATTTCAAGGTACAAATTTTGGGGATGACCCATTCAGTTTGTAATAAATGGTATATATTATAAAAGAAGGAAATACATGAAGAACGGGAAGTAAAGAAGCAAGATCAGGAAAGGAAAGAGAGTCTGGGAGAGGAATCAATTTCTCTGGTCAACATTGCAAAGAGAACATTATTGATAAATTGTGTCTCCTTTAAAAAAAAAAAAAAAGTTGACCTAAATACTCATGGCCTCACCCTTACTGTGAAGCAAAGCAAGTGTTTTTCAGGCAAAAGTTCACAGGGGAAGTAATAATCTAATTAAAGAGTCTATTCTCAGAATGTTTACATTCCTATTTGTTAAACAGAGTTGGTTTTCAGAAAGCAGCTAGTTGAGATAGAACATTCAAATTCAGAATGTTTACTCATGCTAGACATTTAAAGCTACACCCATTATAAGTGTTTCCTTGTGATTTTTAAGACCGATATTTCTCTCCACCTGTGCTCTCCTCTCTGCCTGCAAGATCAAATATCTCCTTGGTAAAGTTTTCCTCTTATCCCCTCAGACAGGTTTAGTACTCTGTCTTCAGTGCTTTCATACGATACTGCATACGCACACTTAGAATGGCTGCGACGAGAATGATGCTTAAGTTGCTTAAGCCATAGGGGAGGATACTACCACATGTCCACGTGTTAAACGTTTCTGTGAAACCGGCAAACATAAGATTTAGTTGCATAAGTCATATTTCTCTCCTCTTCACTTTCTACTTTGTAATTTTCCAGTGTCTATGGTCTGGGGAAGTTGCAGGATTTCTAGAATCTGGCTAAGGGGATACAGCAAAAGGCTTAGTGGCCTGTATTTACATGTTTCATAGTCACTGCCAAGTGCACCTGTGCTGTTGTTCACTACCAGTTTCATATAGAAGTGGCTTCCAGCTACCTCCTATGCGGACTCACCCAGCCTCGGAAAACACCCCAGAAAAGCAGATCAGTTGTATGGTGATATGTAGGTGCCTTTGGGTCAAGTCTATGCATGTGGAAGAAGAAGGATTGATGCAGGGTCTACCCTAGTGGCAAAGAGTCTCCTTGTTGACACCCTCCTTAGGGTAGCCTGTACCCAGTGACTGAAGCCCAGGAGGTAGGTGGCCTCTGCAGGACTCTTTAAAAGGCGACATAATAAAGCAGAGGCAATCAGGCTTGCTTTGCAATTCTACTTGTTCTTTGGCCCCATTCTACTTCCTTTCTTTCCCTTTTGGTTATTAATCTCTAACAAACATCTAATACCCCAATTTTTGCCTCAGTGTTGGCTTCTGTCAACTTGTGGCATTCATCTTGGTTTTAAAAACTCTGTCAAAAGATTATTTCCAGAAAATGGTAAAATCATGACCCTGATATAGATGTAAAAGTGATTTTATAGTAAAGAGCCTGTTTTACTTATGATATGACGCAGAGGCTACAACTGATTTCTGATTCAAAGTAGAAGTCAAGAGGATACAAAACAATGTGGGAGAAAGATATGTCGATAAATTGCAAATGGTGAGAAAACCAGCTTTTCCACATGATGGAAGGAATCAATTAAATCACTCCTGGAGAAGATAGCACATACACTTGTCAGCTACACAATTTATAAAGAATTGAAAAATATCTCAAAGATAATGAACAGAGGTGGAATCTAACAGCTTGGGAGAATATACTGCAGAAGATACATAGTTTGCCACTGAAACACACCTTTTTTGGAGTACATGTCTTATTTGCAAAAGTGCTTTCTGTGGACTTTCCTGGTGGCAGAGTGGATATGAATCTGCCTGCCAATGCAGGGGACATGAGTTCGATTCCTGATCTTAGAAGATTCAACATGTTGTGGAGCAGCTAAGCCCATGAACACAACTACTGCGCCTGTGCTCTAGAGTTTGCAAGCTGCAGCCACTGAGACCCGTGCTCCTGGAGCCCATGCTCTGCAGCAAGAGAAGCCACTGCAATGAGAAGCCGGCATACCACAACTAGAGAGTAGCCCCCGCATGATGCAACTAGAGAAGCCCACGCATAACAATGAAGACCCAGCAGAGCCAAAAATAAGTAAATAAATAAAAAAATTTTTATAGAAGTGCTTTCTTTCTCACCTCCCTTTTGCTTTCAAAAGAAATGTTTAGTCAGCAAATTCTGTTGGGATTTTAGCACACGTATAGATAGCTAAACATGCTTCTTATAAACTCAGTTATGGATTAAATAACAAGAAAATTTAATAACCTTAAATGACTGTAAATGAGTCCCTATAATTGAATATTAAACATTATCAATATTTGGTCTAATATTTATGAATAAATAAACACAAGCTTTTTATCAACAGAAATATTAATATAAACCTAAGCAGGCTCATTTGAACAAATAAATACAAAAATATTATGATCAAACTTAGTGTCTTTTATATATATATATATATATATATATATATATATACTGAATTATATATTGACTGAAACAGAAAATATGGAACATAGATACACAATCTATAATAATGTCAGTATGTGGGTAACCTAGGAAGGAGGTTTAGAAATATAAAATATTATGTCTGCCTAGACATCTCTTCCGGAGAAGGCGATGGCACCCCACTCCAGTACTCTTGCCTGGAAAATCCCATGGACAGAGGAGCCTGGTAGGCTGCGGTCCATGGGGTCTCTAAGAGTAGGACACGACTGAGCGACTTCACTTTCACTTTTCACTTTCATGCATTGGAGAAGGAAATGGCACCCCACTCTAGTGTTCTTGCCTGGACAATCCCAGGGACGGGGGGAGCCTATTGGGCTGCCGTCTACGGGGACACACAGAGTCGGATACGACTGAAGAGACTTAGCAGCAGCAGCAGACATCTCTTCAGGCCCCATTTCATTTGTTTTTGCAATATTATTACAAATTCACAAATGAAGTCAGGTTCTGTTAAGTTTCCATTTTCAAGTTTAATTTTTAAAGTATAAATTTTGTATAAAGTATAAATTTTTAAAGTATAAATTTAAACCTTTAAGGAGAAATTTTTAAAGTATAAATTTAAACCTTTAGAGAAAAATTTAAAGACTTCTGGAAATTTGTGGACTTGAATAGTAAATTTTATAAGATGGGAAATAGTACATTTGGATATTTCATTAATGTTTTATAATGTTAATGCTTACATTTTCTAATTCGAATGTTTTAAGTGTAACAGTAGATTGTAAATGATTGATGTAAGTAATTTTAAATGATGTGTTTGATATTGTAAGGGTGCTATTTATTCTTCACAATCCAGTGATGTGTATGGGTGGTTATTTGTACAATCCTTTCACATTGAATGAAAGAATAGAGTTCTTTGTATCAAAGTAGATATTTGGAATCTTGTTCTAAAGATACAAAATTGCTCTCAGAAAACACTAAGAGAAAACAGGCTGTATTGTTCTTTCTCAAAGAGCATAAAAGGCAATCAAACAAGTAAGTAGAATGTGGTAATTATTGAGAATGTTGATGGCACCCTTAAGATTAAGCCACAGAAGAGAAATGCTTTTTTGGGATGACTTTTTTGAAAAATCTATTAAGTGAGGATGGGGGTAGGCTAGCAAACTCCTACAATCCATTTGGGTAATCTACCAAATCATATTTCTTGATTCAGGTTATACACCCTGAAAGGCTGAAAGGCACAATTGATTACTGGAGAGATGACAAATAGGTATGAGGAAAAAAAAAAAAAAGAATAAGAGAGAGAGACAGGTAAAATGAAGATAATAATGATGCTGTTTCCAGAAGATCTCCAACATGTCAAGACTTGAAGAAGCAGAAGCCTGTGCATTCCATTTAGTTTACCAGATAGCCTCCAACAATGAAGATGAATTAAAGACTCCAGAAATAAATGTCTTGGATATTAATTCCCCCACAGTTATCTTTCTCTCAGAAACTCCTTGGAGATCAGAGGACAAGACCTGATCTTTATATTCGTGTTTTTGTAACTTCAAAATGAATTTCTCACTGCTGTTCCTCAGACACTGACAACCAAATCCACAATGGAAATACTCAAAATGCTAGATTTTGAAACACAAGACACAAAGCAAAAACCTTTATTCTAGATTAATATGTATTTGTTAAATCAGTAACTTTCATGGCTAAACAATCTCGTTAGAATTTGTCATTGTAGTTTCAGAGTGAGGGGTAACATGCTGGTATGTGACGCATCCTTGCATTGACCTTAGATGACGCATTTTTGTTGACTGATTCTGTTACTGATGAAAACATCAAGAAGGCTCTTAACTGGGTTGTGAAATATTATTGACTATTCTAAATTACTCTGATTCTTTTTGCTTTTGTAACCCTCCTATTTGACAGCACCAAGTGCTGTAGTGTGAATGCTTGTGTCCAGCCCCAAATTCTTATGTTGAAATCCTAACCCCCAAGGTGATGGTATCTGGAGATATTTTGGGGAGATTATTAAGTCATAAGGGTGGAATCCTCATGAAGGGGACTGTGTTCTTTCTTATAAAAGAGTCCCTAGACAGTTTACTGCCCACTTCCCCAGGTGAAGATACAAGAGAAGTCAGCAGTCTGCAACCCAGAAGAGGGCCCCCATCAGAACCCCATCATGCTGGCACCTTGATCTTGGACTTCCAACCTTCAGAAATGTAAGAAATAAATATCTATTATTTATAAGCCAGCCGGTGTCCATTTTTGTTTTATTATAGCAGCCAGAAATAAATAAGACTGCAAAGTATTTCCAGTTTGCTTTAAAGTACAGAAATAGCTACAATAGAACTCCAGTCTTCAAAACCATGGAATAATGAATTTTAGTTATTATCTCATACTTAGAGTGGAAAGCCTCCTGAAAGTCCTTCCCTTTTTTATTGTTTTATTGAAATACAGTTGATTTACAATGCTAATTTCTGCTGTATAGCAAAGTGATTCATTTAAACATTATATATATACATACACACACACACACACACACATATATATACATACACTTTTTAAAATATTCTTTTCCATTATTCTTTATTGTAGCATACTGAACATAGTTCTCTGTGCTACACCTTGTTGTTCATCCATTGTGAATATAAAAACATTCATCTGGCAAACCCCAACCTCCCACTCCACCCATTTCTCCCTTTGGCAGTCACAAGTCTGTTCTCAATGTCCCTCTGTGAGTTTGTTTCTGTTTCATAGATAGTTTTATTTGTGTCATATTTTAGATTCCACATATAAGTGATATCATATGGTGTTTGTCTTTTTGGAGAAGTCTATTCCTTTAAACCTAAAATTACATGTATTATCTTAAATCACCAAGTTCACGATATGTACTAATTATGATAATTAACATGGCCCATGACTTAAGAATAAGTATATGTTATGAGGAATAAGAACTTTTTGGCTTACACATATGCATGTTTATCATAAGCACCATGAACTGTCCTATTTCAAGCAATGTAATCATAAAGCAACTTTATCACTGGAACTCCCACCACCTCTTTAAATCTACTCAGTGGAGCTATGCCCTTCCTTGCATGTGCTTGTGAACTTATACTGATCTGTGACATGGCTTGTTTGCTTTTGGTAACTGAAATCCCTATGGGGATTTTTCCATTTCAGTTCCAAAATTAAACTTGATTTTAAATTGAGATTTCTTCTCTTCCTCTAGCTGATTTCTTGTCATCTTACTGCCATCTCTGCTGTAAATAAAACTGCTTCACTCATTTAAGAATTTTTTTTTTTTTTTTAGCATCTCTTCTGTACTGGTCACTGTGCTAGGCAAACCAGACATGAATGGTTCCTTCTTTCAAGGACCTTACAGTCTGGTCAGGGGAGAATGGTAATAAAGATTTAAATAGACAAGCATAAGTGAATAACTGCCACAAAATACACAAATGAAAGAAGCACATAAAAGCTGTGATTGACTTCTCTTTAGGGACAGCCAAAATTTGATGGTGGTCTCTGTAGACATTCCCATTCTGTCTTTCTGAAAAGCACCTTTGTTTGCTCCCCATAGTACAACTAAAACTGGACTCTGAAATTTAACGAAGTTTTATAGAAAGCTTAGTAATAGCCTGAGTACATCACCTGGAATGAACACTCTCTGGCAATACTAGTGAGTCTTAGAACCCAAGGAACAAAGGCTACATGCCAAGTCCCTACACAGAGTGAGGGTCAGTTCCCACCCACATGAAGCTGCTGGCATTTCTACTTGGTACAAATTTAGGCCCAAATGCCTTCTGGACTAGAGTCCAGGGCATGGGATGCCCTGGGGTGACCAGTAGTAGGTCTGTCCTCTTCCTTCCAGGTGTATACTCTCACCATTGTGAACTAATCAAGACACATAAAACAACATACATTATACATCCAAAACTGAGGTTATCAAGTCTTTAAGGACACTAATCTTACAACTTAAGATAGCATATTAAAAAGCAAACAACAGAAGTTCAACAAAGGTTGGACTTTTACCAAAACAAGTCCATATAGTCAAAGCCATGGGTTTTCCAGTAGTCATGTATGGATGTGAGAGTTGGACTATAAAGAAAGCTGAGTGCTGAACAATTGATGGTTTTGAACAGTGGTGTTGGAGAAGACTTTTGAGAGTCCTTTGGACTGCAAGGAGATCCAACCAGTCCATCCTAAAGGAATTCAGTCCTGAATGTTCATTGGAAGGACGGAAGCTGAAACTCCAATATTTGGCCACCTGATACGAAGAACTGACTAATTTGAAAAGACCCTGATGTTGGGAGAGATTGAAGGTGGGAGGAGAAGGGGACGACAGAGGATCAGATGGTTGAATGGCATCACCGACTCAATGGACATCAGTTTGAGTAAACTCCCAGAGCTGGTGATGGACAGGAAGGCCTGGCATGCTGCAGTTCATGGGGTTGCAAAGAGTCAGACTGAGCAACTGAACTGAACTGAACTTAAAGATATTTAAGTATCAGGACTTTCCTGGCAGACCAGTGGTTAAGACTCTGTGCTTCTACTGCTAGGGGCATGGGTTTGATCCCTGGTCAGGGAACTAAGATCCTGAATGCTGAGCACCAGAAAAAAAGAAGAAGAGAAGAAGAAGATATTTAAGTATCTATGGTGAAGGGCAAAAACTGCTTATAAAATTCTCAGACTACAATTTTCCTAGTCCAGATCCATCAGGTACCTGACTAAACATGCTTGACTCTAAACACAACTGAGCTATGTGAGACCTGAACTCTTACATTTTATTTCTGGGTTCTCACATCTATTCAGTGTCCACCTGCAATATTTTATAAAAGCCAGAGTGAAGAAACAAAAAAAATTTTAATCAGTTAAAATTCAAACCCTTAACAGCTTCATGACAAATGTCAATTATTTAACCAATCCAGGGGTCAAGCTCATTATTTGTACATTATTAATATACTACATGTTCAATAAGTTGTGAGACTATTTAGCATATTATTTAAGTTATTATTATTAGTTGTTTTAAAAGAATTTTATGAATCTGATTATAAGTGGCTTCATAAGTATTAAACTGGGGAAATCAGCTAGGAACTGGTAAAATGATTTTCTCATATTGAAAAAAACTGTAAGTAGGAAATCCCTTAGGCATGATGGCAGGTCCTAACAGAGATCTTAAGTTTGTAGGAAATGGCACTAAGGCAGATGTTATACACAGACACTCTCTTTTGTTATGGAGTCTTAGCTACTTTTCGTTATTGTATAGTAATATGCTCATCCTCTTATATTAATTGGGTTTCCCTGATAGCTCAGTTGGTAAAGAGTCTGCCTGCAATGCAGGAGATTCCAGTTTAATTCCTGGGTCAGGAAGATCCACTGGAAAAGGGGGTAGGCTACCCACTCTAGTATTCTTTGGCTTCCCTGTGGCTCAGCTGGTAAAGAATCTGCCTGCAATGTGGGAGACCTGGGTTTGATCCCTGGGTTGGGAAGATCTCCTAAGAAGGGAACAGCTACTCTGTTTTGGCCTAGAGAATTCCATGGACGTCCATAGGGTCCCGAAGAGTCTGACATGACTGAGGGACTTTGACTTCACTTCACTTCACTTCACTTCACTTACATTAGTAGACCAAAGGCATGTTGGCATGTCTTTTAAAAGGTGGCCTTATAGAGGAACTTCCACTTGCACACAAGTCTCAGATCTTAGGTCTGTCATAATTTTTCAAAGTTACAGATTTGTAGGGGTCAATTTTCATGGATATAGGAAATTTCATGGATGTAATTATTAATGTATAAATGGTGGATTCTTAAAATATACATGTTGACAAGAAGAAGATTTCTTTATGTCAATCATATTCTAGCTCCTTCCTCTTCCCTACCTTGTTTCCTCTTAGCTGTGGTCCACAGGCATCTAGGATGAAAATGTGTGACTGGGCGAGGGTTGCATATGGTAATATGTTTAGTGCCACTGAGTTGTATGGTCAAAAATGATTGAAATGGTAAATTGTTATTCTGTGCTGTGCTTAGTCACTCAGTTGTGTCTGACTCTTGGTGACCCCATGGACTGTAGCCCACCAAGCTCCTCTCTCCATGGGGTTCTCCAGCCAAGAATACCGGAGTGGGTTGCCATGCCCTCTTTTAGAAATCATTAAGTATATTTTACCACACACAAAAAAATTAGACTACTGAGTACAGAAGCAATGGATTCTTGTAGGAATATAATTGTGCTAAATAATGAAGCCCTTATTTATTTTTTTTTAATTTTTAGAATATTGATATAATTTATGAGAGCTAAGGAAATGATAAAGTACCATCATCTCCCTCCTTGTCTGCAACCAGCTCTCATCAGATACCCTTACCCTTTCTACCAGTCCAACCTCACAAGATTATCTCCTTTCTTGCTTTCTTTTTTTTTCTCTCTTTCTTTTTTAACACTTATTCTCAGTTTTTAAATTGCTGCACTCCTCAGGCTGAAATGGATGAATGAGACTTTAGACAAGGGGTTCCTCTGAAGCTCTGTGAAATTCCTGATTGGTATATGTCAGAAACAATCAAAACAGATTTAAATGCCAAGAGCTTTGCTCATCAACAGCTATGGGCAGCATGGTAAGTTTACACTTTTGAATGTAAAGAAAAGTGTATTCTTTAGTGGAAAACTATGGATTGTCCAGATCCTAGAGGGTACCTTTTGGGTTATTTCATTTTGATTCTATGGAAGCTATTTTGCAACTGTGTAAATATTAGCTGACAATGATGCAAAATAATTCTTGTTTTGCATGCACATTCTTTCCTGTCTGGTAGACATTCAGCTAAACTTTCTCTTTTCCCTTTCATCGAAAACTAGTTTTACATTTTTCTGCATATTCACTTCAGCATTCCTAATGTATAAATGTGTCTAAGCTTTGGATTCCCATCTGAATGACTTATAACATCTGCCTGGTTCTAGCATCGGTTATCAGTAAAATAACATCCTTAATACAGGTATTAAGGTAGTAATGTATCATACAAGTATTAATGTATCATACAAGTATTAATGTATCATACAGTTTTACACCTGTATGATAATCATGATTTTACTTTTCTTGAAAATTACTTGTTAATAAAGACAAATAGACATTTATTTGCTTTCTTTAAACATAAGGGAAAGAAACAATTTTTTTTTAAGTTTGTCATTTATCCAGTCCTATTAGGAGAAGATTCACATCAGAGTGTTAATTCTATAATAAGGATTATATTATTTTTGAATCCTATATGTATAATAATGAACAGTTGTCTTAATTTATTTTGCTTCTAGAGCTCATTTGTTGCTAAAACTCCACAAGATTGTGCAAAATGAACCATAGAAAGAATATTATTCTCTTTCCATAGAAAAAAGAATTCAACAAAAAATAAACTACCTGGACAAAAAAAGCGTGCAGATTTTGACAGCAGCTGGTTGACTAAAATTCAAATTATTTTCAATAAAATCTGATTAATATATGTTAATTCTAAATAAAATATGATGGTCCTTTTTTCATCTAAACATTTAGAGAAGGTACAAGTATTGTGAGCCCAGGTGTGCAGAGAGTAAGAGAACTTGGAGAGACATTTCAAAAATCACTGAATTTCAAAAAGCATGCATTAATTTCTACAGTGTCTTTAATAAATACTCTCATGATGGATTAAACATTTCCTTAAAAATGTAAAAAAAATAAAGTTACTACTAAATATGTTAAGAAGAAAAAAATCTGCAATATATATTTTTGCAGAAACAATTCAGAAATCTGTTTACGTGAGTATCTGAGAACATATTCAGAACCTGTTCAAGGCTTCTAAATATTTATAGCAAGTGTATACTTGTTATCATGCTATACCAATCAAGCTAGCTGGAGACATTGAGAACAGTAGATATTGAAGATAACCTACAGTAAGATTGATCATATAGCTGTGCTAAAGGGAAAACCCTCGCCAGGATCTTTCTCCCAGTTTCTCTAAGATAGGTGTGTTAGAGTTGTCCAAAGAAACAAAACCAGGAGGACCTATATGTAGATTTAGATATACATAAGCAAACATATATTTATATCCTATGTGTATCTATCTATGCATATAGAGATTTGTTATAAGGAATTGGTTTACATGATTATAGAGACTGACCAGTTCCAAGCTCTACAGTTAGCAAGCTGGAGACCTAGAAAAGAAAGCTGCAGGATGGAGACTTAGGGAGAGTTAATGTTTCAGGTTGAGTCTGAAGGTGGGAAAAGACTGCTGTTCCAGCTTAAGGGCCCTGATGGCTCAGATATTGTTCTGTTCAGGCTTTCAGATGACTAACTGAGGCACACCCACATTAAGAAGGGCAAGGTCCTTTACTCACTCCTGCCAATTCAAATGTTAATCTTGTCAGAAACACCTTCAGAAAGGCTGATCAACTGTCTGAGCATCCAGTGGCCCAGTCAGTTTTACACAAAAAAATTAAACCTCACAGTAGGTGAGCAAAACTCAGAGCCTAAAAGATTCAGGTTAATATACATTCTATAAACATATGCTCCCCAATTCTGCCTGTCTATGTAAAAACAGTCTAGAATATTGATTTGCATACATAGTTTTCTCACCCAGAGTTAACCTCTGAATATTCTAACATGCTTTGATGATCTGGGCTTCCCTCATAACTCAGTTGGTAAAGAATCCGCCTGAAATGCAGGAGACCCCGGTTTGATTCCTGGGACAGGAAGATCCGCTGGAGAAGGGATAGGCTACCCACTCCAGTACACTTGGGCTTCCCTTATTCCTCAATAGGTAAAGAATCCATCTGCAATACAGAGACCTAGGTTTGATCCCTGGGTTGGGAAGAACCCCTGGAGAAGGGAATGGCTACGGCAGCTGCGCGGGTGCAGGAGGGCTGAGAGGAGTTACTCCACGTTCAAGCTCAGGAGGGGTGGCCATGAGGACATACCCTTCGTCCAAGGTAAGGAGCAGTGGCTGCACTTTGCTGGAGTGGACGTGAAGAGATACCCACGTCCAAGGTAACAGAAACTCAAGTAAGATGGTAGGTGTTGAGAGAGGGCATCAGAGAGCAGACACACTGAAACCATAATCACGGAAAACTAGTCAGTCTGATCACATGGACCACCAAGTGAAGTGAAGTCGCTCAGTCATGTCCAACTCTTTGCAACCCCATGGACTGTAGCCTACCATGCTCCTCCATCTATGGGATTTTTCAGGCAAGAGTACTGAAGTGGATTGCCATTTCCTTCTCCAGAGGACCTTCCCGACCCGGAATCGAACTTGGGCCTCCTGCATTGTAGGCAGACAGTTTACCGTGGTCCACAAGGGACCACAGCCTTGTCTAACTCAGTGAAACTAAGCCATGTCGTGTGGGGCCACCCAAGATGGGCAAGTCATGGTGGAGAGGTCTGACAGAATGTGGTCCACTGAAGAAGGGAGTGGCAAACCACTTTAGTATTCTTGCCTTGAGAACCCTATGAACAGTATGAAAAGGCAAAATGATAGGACACTGAAAGAGGAACTCCCCAGGTCGGTAGGTGCCCAATATGCTACTGGAGATCAGTGAGAAATAACTCGAGAAAGAATGAAGGGATGGAGCCAAAGCAAACCAATACCCGGTTGTGGATGTGACTGGTGATAAAAGCAAGGTCCGATGCTGTAAAGAGCAATATTGCATCCATTTACAACACCATGAATGAACCTCAGTTCAATTCAGTTCAGTCGCTCCGTCGTGTCCAACTCTTTGCGGCCCCATGAATTGCAGCACACCAGGCCTCCCTGTCCATCACCAACTCCCGGAGTTCACCCAAACCCAAGTCCATCTAATTGGTGATGCCATCCAGCCATCTCATCCTCTATCATCCCTTTTCTGCCTGCCCCCAGTCCCTCCCAGCATCAGGGTCTTTTCCAATGAGTCAACTCTTCACATGAGGTGGCCAAAGGACTGGAGTTTCACCTTTAGCATTGTTACTTCCAAAGAACACCCATGACTGATCTCCTTTAGACTGGACTGGTTGGATCTCCTTGCAGTCCATGGGACTCTCAAGAGCCTTCTCCAACTCCGCAGTTCAAATGCATCAATTCTTTGGCACTCAGCTTTCTTCACAGTCCAAATCTCACATCCAACATGACTACTGGAAAAACCATAGCCTTGATTAGACAGACCTTTGTTGGCAAAGTAAAGTCTCTGCTTTTCAATATGCTATCTAGGTTGGTCATAACTTTTCTTCCAAGGAGTAAGCATCTTTTAATTTCATGGTATAGGAAACTGGAATGTTAGCTCCATGAATCAAGGCAAATTGGAAATGGTCAAACAGGAGATGGCAAGAGTGAACGCCGACATTCTAGGAATCAATCAGTGAACTAAAATGGACTGGAATGGGGAATTTAACTCAGATGACCATTATATCTACTAATGTGGGCAGGAATCCCTTAGAAGGAATGGAGTAGCCATCCTGGTCAACAAAAGAGTTCAAAATGCAGTACTTGGATGCAATCTCAAAAACCACAGAACGGTCTCTGTTCATTTCGAAGGCAAACCATTCAATAATATAGTAATCCAAGCCTATGCCTCAACCAGTAACACCGAAGAAGCTGAAGTTGATTGGTTCCATGAAGACCTACAAGACCTTTTAGAACTAACACCCCAAAAAGATGTCCTTTTCATTATAGGGAACTGGAATGCAAAAGTAGGAAGTGAAGAAACACCTAGAGTAACAGGCAAATTTGGCTTTGGAATACGGAATGAAGCAGGGCAAAGGACAATAGAGTTTTGCCAAGAGAACGCACTGGTCATAGCAAACATCTTCTTCCAACAACACAAGAGAAGACTGTACACATGGACATCACCAGAAGGTCAACACCAAAATCAGATTGATTATATTCTTTGTAGCCAAAGATGGAGAAGCTCTATACAGTCAACAAAAACAAGACCAGGAGCTGACTGTGGCTCAGATCATGAACTCCTTATTGCCGAATTCAGACTGGAACTGAAGAAAGTGGGGAAAACCACTAGACCATTCAGGTATGATCTAAATCAAATCCCTTATGATTATACAGTGGAAGTGAGAAATAGATTTAAGGGACTAGATCTGATAGAGTGCCTGATGAACCTATGGAATGAGGTTTGTGAAATTGTACAGGAGACAGGGATCAAGACCATCCACAAGGAAAAGAAATGCAAAAAAAAGCAAAATGGCTGTCTGGGGAGGCCTTACAAATAGCTGTGAAAAGAAGAGAAGCAAAAAGCAAAGGAGAAAAAGAAAGATAGAAGCATGTGAATGCAGAGTTCCAAAGAATACCAAGGAGAGATAAGAGAGCCTTTCTCACTGAGCAATGCAAAGAAATAGAGGAAAACAACAGAATGGGAAAGACTAGAGATCTCTTCAAGAAAATTAGAGATACCAAGGCAACATTTCATGCAAAGATGGGCTCAATAAAGGACAGAAATGGTATGGACCTAAAAGAAGCAGAAGATATTAAGAAGAGGTGGCAAGAATACACAGAAGAACTGTACAAAAAGATCTTCACAACCAAGATAATCACGATGGTGTGATCACTCACCCAGAGCCAGACATCCTGGAATGTGAAGTCAAGTGGGCCTTAGAAAGCATCACTATGAACAAAGCTAGTGGAGGTGATAGAATTCCAGTAGAGCTATTTCAAATCCTGAAAGATGATGCTGTGTAAGGGCTGCACTCTATATGCCAGCAAATTTGGAAAACTCAGCAGTGGCCACAGGATTGGAAAAGGTCAGTTTTCATTCTAATCCCAAAGAAAGGCGATGCCAAAGAATGCTCAAACTACCGCACAATTGCGCTCATCTCACATGCTAGTAAAGTAATGCTCAAAATTCTCCAAGCCAGTCTTCAGCAATGTGAACCGTGGACTCCCAGATGTTCAAGCTGGTTTTAGAAAAGGCAGAGGAACCAGAGATCAAATTGCCAACATCCGCTGGATCATGGCAAAAGCAAGAGAGTTCCAGAAAAACATCTACTTCTGCTTTACTGACTATGTGAAAGCCTTTGACTGTGTGGATCACAATAAACTGTGGAGAATTCTGAAAGAGATGGGAATAACAGACCACCTGACCTGCTTCTTGAGAAACCAATATGCAGGTCAGGAAGCAACAGTTGGAACTGGACATGGAACAACAGACTGGTTCCAAATAGGAAAAGGAGTACGCTAAGGCTGGATATTGTCACTCTGCTTATTTAACTTCTATGCAGAGTACATCATGAGAAACACTGGGCTGGAAGAAGCACAAGCTGGAATCAAGATTGCCGGGAGAAATATCAATAACGTCAGATATACAGATGATACCACCCTTATGGCAGAAAGTGAAGAGGAACTAAAAATCCTCTTGATGAAAGTGAAAGAGGAGAGTGAAAAAGTTGCCTAAAGCTCAATTCATGGCATCTGGTCCCATCACTTCATGGGAAATAGATGGGGAAACAGTGGAAACAGTGTCAGACTTTATTTTTGGGGGCTCCAAAATCACTGCAGATGGTGCATGCAGCCGTGAAATTAAAAGACACTTACTCCTTGGAAGGAAAGTTATGACCAACCTAGATAGCATATTTAAAAGCAGAGACATTACTTTGTCGACTAAGGTCCGTCTAGTCAAGGCTATGGTTTTTCCAGTCGTCATGTATGGATGTGAGAGTTGGACTGTGAAGAAAGCTGAACACCAAGAATTGATGCTTTTGAACTGTGGAGTTGGAGAAGACTCTTGAGAGTTCCATGGACTGCAAGGAGATCCAACCAATCCATTCTAAAGGAGATTAGTCCTGAGTGTTCTTTGGAAGGAAAGACGCTAAAGCTAAAACTCCAATACTTTGGCCACCTCATGTGAAGAGTTGACTCACTGGAAAAGACTCTGATGCTGGGAGGGATTGGGGCAGGAGGAAAAGTGATGACAGAGGATGAGATGGCTGGATGGCATCATGGACTTGATGGACATGAGTTTGAGTGAACTCCGGGAGATGGTGATGGACAGAGAGGCCTGGTGTGCTGTGATTCATGGGATTGCAAAGAGTCAGACACTACTGAGCGTCTGAACTGCACTGACCTACTCAAATATTCTGGCCTGGAGCATTCCATGGACTGTATAGTCCACGGGGTTGCAAAGAATCGGACATGACTGAGCGACTTTCACTTTGATGATCTGAGCTTGGAAGTCAGGTTGGATCAGTTGGTTGTGTATTTACATTTGATTTGGAATGTAGAAGGTAATGTTTGCCTTCCAGTTAGTCGAGTCTCTAGAATCTCTTATTTCAATCATTCTAGAAAATGTTGATAAATAAAATAGTTCTGCAGCTGAATAATAACATAAAAAGACTAAAAATTATATATTTCCTCATATAAATAAAGAGTTGGGACAAAAATATGATATATTGATATAAACAAAGAAATAGAATCAAAACACATTTTATATAATGTTATAGGTAGCATCTAGGAACTTTTCATAAATCAATTTCTTGATTCTCATAATAACGCTAGTAGGCTTTTTCATCCCTGGTTCATAGAGAAATAAGGTTATGAGAAGTATAGTTGAAATTGGTACTCTGGGCTGTTTGATTTCAAAAACACCACATTCTTCCCACTTCATCACATAGCCTTTTGCTTCTCTTTTACTTCTTCCTTTGTCAAAACATCAAATATGGAAGTCATGTAAAAGCTGAATATTAGTGTGTTTATTTTTTTTTCTATTTCGAAATCATGCAAAGTATTCTTTAACTGGGAAAATACAATATATGAATGGATATCACCTTCAGAGTAAGTGTGTATGTATGCATATTCTAAACTTGGTGAGTTTGAGGGTTGTAAATAGAACTTGGCTACCATTAGATAACTGGTGGAATTAAGATTCTTGACTTAAAAATTGAGGAGCAGAACTTGTATCCATGGTGATCCCACAAATGTGCCAACACCTGGCAAAGCTCATTCGGAAACATCTTGTCAGCTTCCTTTAGAGACTCATATAAAAAGAGGAACAGGATAATGAAAACTCCATTGGAAAGAAACACATGAGTAATAGAAAATTAAGAAAATACATGTAAACACATTTGCTCCCCATGTGCATCATTGTGGAAGCAAAGATGAACAAAATATTTCCTTTGTCTTAATGTCTCTATAGGGAGAGAGAAGGATGTACAGAAATCACAATACACATTTTTTTTCCTGTGTTGTTTTTTAATTTTTTAAATTCATAACACACATTAAAAGTGGTGAGTTTTGTCAGTTAAAACACGAAGTGCAAGGTGCATTGAGGGGAAGAATTTGGATTAGGGCTTGAATGAATGGCAGTATTTCTGAGGGTCACTGATAGTTAAGGGCAGTGAGAAATAAGGTGTTCAACTGCCCTGAGGTGGAGGTCAGTCAGTCAGGAATGTCACATGATATGGCTGCTCCCGGACCACCTCCCCATCCTCTGACTGGCATGGTTTAGAGCTTGAAGTAATTTACTCTGCATGTACCATTGACCTTCATATAGATAATTCAAAGGGATATATTTCAGTTATTATTCCATCTGATATGTCAGATGAAATTGGGGCTGTTAATCACTTCCTGCATCTAGAAAGGCGTCCTTCCTTTGGTTGCTTTTACTCCTTGGCATCTGAAAATTGTTATCTGTAAAGATGCCCTTAAATTATATGCTCATCACGTCTTCCCCGAACTCCCAATGTCAACACTAATAGCTTCAACAGGCAAATAAAAATAATCATACCTGAAAGAGAAATTTCCGTCCCTCCTCCATTGTAAGCCTGGGATCATTTTGGTGTTCTTTTTCAAAGCAAACTACATGATCATCCAACTAGTCGCTAAGTTAGAAATTCAGGAGTCATCCTCAATACCTGTCTCTTCTGAACACCACCAGATCCAATGCATCCAGACCCGGGGTGACATTTTTATCAAGTCTCTCTCAAATTCTTACCTTCTGTCTCCCTCCTCCACCATTCCTTAGGCACACTGGCTTGTCTTGCTGTTTAGAACCTACACTGCCTCTTTCTGCCTTGACGATTTTGCATGTACAGTATGTATCATTTGGCATTTTCTATCTTACCCACCCCATACTTACAAACCATTTATTTTCAGACCAAATCTCAAATACAACTCTGTTGACAATGATGTTGATAATTCTCACAGATTAGATCTTTTTTCTCCAGTAGATCTCATAACTCCCATAGTTTTTCTTTGTATTAATTATTACAATTATATTATACAGGTCAAAGGGACAAACTTATCTATCTGATTTGAACTGCTATATTTTGTTTTTCAAATTTTTATTAAAATAATTCCAGGTATATTTGGTTTATATTACTAATAGAGACCTACTGAACTTTTCCTTAGAAAATGTCTCAAGCTATCTTCAAATAGTGATTTGAAGATAGCATTCAATATAATGAGAAGCAAAGAACACACTGAAATCACATCCCAGACTAATCTTAGGCTTTACTAAACTCATGAAAGAAACAGTGGCAATGTTCTTTGCTTCTCATTATATTGAATGCTGGAAGATTCAAAAGGGATTCTGCCCTGTCTGACAGGTTACAGATTACCAATTCTAACAAAAACTCAGCCCAGTGATTTACATGGAAAATCTCACCATGGAAAATCTCACCATGCTAAATATTAGAAGCTATAGAATATGATAGATATAATTCTGGCATTTGTCTCTCTCTCTCTCTCTCTCTCTGTGTGTATACATATATATATATATATATATATATATATATATATAACAGGTATAGAATATTTTATAATTCTATGGCAAGTGTATCACTGAGATATTTTTCCAAGCCAGAGAGAAAAAAAGACAGAAAGGAAGAGAGATTGAGAGAGAGACAGAATGAATGGGGTGAAGGGAAGAAGAGAGAAGAATAAACAGCGGGACTCAAATGGAAAACAATGGTTTTCCACAAGTAGTTTAACAAATAAATATTTCATAAGGTCTTAAAATGTGCCCTGATTTTATTAAGCACAATATAAGGCACATTTCATTACTTGGTCCTTAAAATTAATTTCTTTAGATATAAATCTAGCAAAAATCAGGAGGCCATATGACATATGTATGTCATGAGCAGGTAGATTAGTTGTTTTCTGATTGTGAATAAATAATTTGTTGGTTACAGAGATCTATGTTAGAAGATATGTCCTTGACTACATCAGTGGTCCACACTGACCTCCGGATTGGGCAGCTAGAGGTATGTCAGACAGGTCACTGACTCTGGAACAGAGTATCTGGTAAATAGTAAAGCCTGTCTTCCAGTAGACTGGTGGAAGTCATGAAATCCCCACATGTGACCTGCTTTATGATGCTTGAATTCAATCCTGGTTCAGATTACAGGAGATACTGCAATGCCAGTAGCTTCTCACTGGGCTCCAAGATCCCCTTGCTGTGTCTGATTCTGGTCTAGTATTTACAAGGGGATTCAACCTATGTCTTTATGAAGCAAAATGAAAGGGGTTTGACTCTCCCAATATGAAGGAGAATTTATCCCATGCTTCTTTAACCACCTTATGGGATGCTCATATTAAGCATTCTTAACCTTTTTAAAGCACCTATTTATTAGAAATGCTCTGGTCAAGTAGGAAATAAGGGGCTTTCATCTCCCTTTCCTCCACCTTCTTGTTCTAACTCAGCAGTCTTGCAGACCTTTTGATGCAGGAATGCGTGCATCAGTGCAGGTGGCCCTATGAGAGCAATGTGGGAGGACTGCTGCACTAGCTGTGAACGAGGACAACTGTACGAGGCAAACGCTGAAATCACATCCCAGACTAATCTTAGGCTTTACTAAACTCATGAAAGAAACAGTGGCAATGTTCTTTGCTTCTCATTATATTGAATGCTTTCCTTTAACAAGAATGGCAAAGGATCACCTTTCCCTTTGTATGGACCTGGAAGATTCAAAAGGGATTCTGCCCTGTCTGACAGGTTACAGATTACCAATTCTAACAAAAACTCAGCCCAGACCTCTTGATGCCAGTTCGGAAAAAGCAAAAGCAATTGTGAGACACTGAAAAAGATACTGTTGTTCACAATATGAGATTTATATGAGGAATTAGAGCAAATGTCTCAGTCTGAAACAAAGTTAGTCTGAGAGCTCACAACTGATATACTATATAGGACATGGAAACCAGAATCAGTTCAGTTCAGTCGCTCAGTCGTGGCAGACTCTGCGATCCCATGAATTGCAGCACACCAGGCCTCCCTGTCCATCACCAACTCCCAGAGTTTACCCAAACTCATGTCCATTGAGTTGGTGATGCCATCTAATCATCTCATCCTCTGTTGTCCCCTTCTCTTCCTGCCTTCAGTCTTTCCCAACATCAGGGTCTTGGCCAGAGTTATTTTCTAAAGTGCAGTGGAAACAGTTGATACCATATTGGATGCAAAGTAGAAGAAGTAAGAAAATTTTCAAAGTAAGAAATTTTTAAAGAGCTTATGAAAAAGAATACAGAGGTGAAAACAGTAGAAGAAAAATTATGACACAGATCCAGAGAATGGGGTATGCATATATTAGAAGGCACAGCAATGACTCTGGTGGCTCAGTGGTAAAGAATTTGCCTGCCTATGCAGATGACACAAGAGACATGGATTCAATCTTTGGGTCAGGATATTCCCCTGGAGAAAGGAATGGCTACCCAGTCCAGCAATCTTGCTGGGAAAATGCATGGACAGAGGAGCATGGAGGGCTACAGTCCACGGGATCACAAAGAGCTGGACACAATTTAGCGGTGAAACGACGACAGCGATGAAGGACAGAGTGGACAAAGTGGCAGTTTCCATTTAACACAAAAAGAAAATGACTGCTCTGAGTTTGAAAAAACATTTTAGTATTTAGATTTATGTGGTTTGTAACATTAACAAAACCCCAGAACTTAATATACTTTGTGAAGTTTTAGAATTTCAAAGGTGAATTTACAGTCCCACCGTATTTACACTGGCTGGCTGTCTACAAAGCAAATGAATAAAACCAGCAATCACTCTACAGCAACAAGTACTAAAAAGTTGGTGAGACAATGTTGTCACCATTTTGAGATGATGTTATTTTGATGCTATAAGTATATAACTACATGGATAGCTTTCTGTTCTTTATTCTTGCTTACTTTTACCTTCTCAATCTGTTAACATACACTACTATGTTCAAATTCTTAGACTTTTAAGAATTCATGTATTTTTGTGTGTCCAATACTCAGTTGTTTTTTTTTTTTCATAGCAGATATACTGAGGTATATTTTCCATATGATAAAATTCAGCTATTTTAAGTGTACATTTTGTGGAGTTTTGGTGAACTAGTGTCTTTTGCTGACACTGGATGGTCCTCTCACTTGATGTTCTGTATTCCAGCAGAGTCACGGTAGGGAGAGCTTAACGTGAACATTAGGAGTTTTCAGTTGTCTCACTTCTGGTTCTCCGTCCTCAGCAAAATAACAAGAGTAACTGTACCATCTGCAGGAGTGCAGCCACTGAGGATGGGTCCAGCGTGCTGTAGTGAGGTGAATAACACCAATTACAACCATAATGTATACATAATCAGGCAAGTAATTGTGTGTATGTGTGATAAAGAAAGAGAGAGAGAACCAGAGAGGGATTTTACCAATCATCTTACTGAAATTTGTCTCTCATGAGTTAAGAATGTGTTTTGGAACTTTACATATAATATTCTTAGATTAATTATAACTTGTATCAGTGATCTTAGCAGCCACTTTGTCATTGTTTTAAAAAAGGGATCACAAGCTTGTGATTTTGCTACAATTGGAACAAATTAAACTGTCTAGGGAATTCTCTAGGAGTCTAGCAGCTGGGACTCCTTGTTTCCACTCCAGGGGGCACAGGTTTCATCCCTTGTTGGGAAATTAAGATCCTGCAAGTTTCTGGGTGTAGCCAAAAAATAAAAAAAATGTCTAAGCTCAAAACATTTTGATTGCAACCTTGCGAGACCCTAAGCAGAGGACTGGACACTTGTGCAGTAATAAGTGTATGCTGCTTTAAGCTATGAAGTTTGTGGTAGTTTATTACTAAGCAATAGATAACTAATACAGTGGACATCATATTTTGTCCCTGCGTTTAGTGAAGATGTTGCTTTTTGTTTGTGTGTGTGTGCTCAGTTGTGTTCAACTTTTTGCAGCCTCGTGGATGACAGCCTGCCAGACTCCTCGGTCCATGAAATTTTCCAGGCAGGGATACTGGCGTGGGTTGCCATTTCCTACTCCAAGGGATCTTCCTGACCCAGGGACTGAACCCATGTCTCCTGCGTCTCCTGCACTGGGAAGTGGATTCTTAACCACTGAACAACTTGGGAAGTCCCGGAAAAGTCCCCATCGTTCTATTAATAAGAGTAATAGATTTAGACTGATGTTATGTCAAACAATGTATAACACAGAAAGGATATATTTTCGAAAATTTAAATAAAAAGAAAATGAAAAATAAAAAGCAAATTGTAACACAGACCCCCAAGATATAATGTTAATGGAAGAAAGACAGATGCTTAGGATAGAGCTGGACTCTTCTATTACTTCCATTATTCCTGCTTTGTTTTTGAATTAACTCAGAGTGTTCTGAGAGCCTTTACCAATATGGAGTCTATAATTTCACTGAAACTATATTTTGTGGATTTTTGGGGGTTGTTTTCAGGTGGGAAGTGGAAATATATTGACTTACTACAGATACATGCTTACAGGACATGCTGACATCTTTTAGATGCTACCTCCATTGTTTACTGTGAAAGATCATGAAACGATTTCTCCTTTAGAATTTCTGGTCATGGGCCTCTTTTTGCTGAAGCTTTGGACCTCAGAGTTCTACTCCATATGTGTTATTATTTTCAAAAATTTTGAGTAGACTGTAAATGGACGTTACTTATTTTTTAAGTGCTATTTGCTTAAAACATCTCTAATTTATTAAAAGAAAAACCCAGAAAACAGTATATTTATGCTGCCTCATGAGACAGTGCATTTTCTCTAAGTGAAAATGTTTAATAGGAGTGTGGATAAAGAATGATCAATAATATTTTAAATCAGTTTCAGCATAAAGAATTAGCTTAATCTAGGTGATAAGGAAAGTCCCTTTCAATTTGAGAATTTTGTTATATCATATGTTAAAAAATCATTTCAAATTTAAGTTTAGCTCAAATAGATGGTTTAAGGCAGTGTTTTTTAACTTTTTGTGTTATTAAAAAAATTATTATGAAGATTGGTTTTCTTTGGGAATATTAACTACAGATAGGGTCACTCAAATAAGGGGAAAAATTTTAAATGTTACAAATTAGAACCCATCAACAGCTTTATTTTGATTGCAGTAACAGTGAACAAGATTAGGCCGGTCTTGGTATTTGACATCACAAATGCTACTCTGACACCTAGTGGTTAGTTCTGATATTTTCCTAAAAGAAATCTTAAATTTTTTTTTTGTCTTTGTAAAATAATATATGAAATATGTTCTATTTAAAGTATAAGATATCTACTTTATCCATATTTAGGATAAATGATTCTGGGGATGATTAAATTTATATTTTTGTGTTGTATCTTGGTAAGAACATAGTATCTAAATTGTTTTTATTGAACATCAAACCAGTACAATTTAAAATTCTTAGCTCAAATGTTCCTTTACAAGATGCCTCTTGCAAATTATTCTTATAGATTAAATAGAAACTCTCATATTATTAAAAAATAACTTTTAGAGAGTGATAAAATCATTTCCTATAAAGACATAAAAATGAACAAGTGTTAATTTGATTTAATCTAAGGATGCAACTCGGAGAAGGCAGTGGCACCCCACTCCAGTACTCTTGCCTGGAAAATCCCATGGACGGAGCAGCCTGGAAGGCTGCAGTCCATGGGGTCGCTGAGGGTTGGACACGACTGAGTGACTTTACTTTCACTTTTCACTTTCCTGCATTGCAGAAGGAAATGGCAACCCACTCCAGTGTTCTTGCCTGGAGAATCCCAGGGACGGGGGAGCCTGGTGGGCTGCCGTCTATGGGGTCGCACAGAGTCGGACACGACTGAAGCGACTTAGCAGCAGCAATGATGAAACTGGTGAGATATAACAACTAGTTCAAGGGAAAAGTAGAAAAATGACATATTTATAGTTAAATGGCTGTGCAAATGGAGGTAAAAGTAGCTTCTTCTATAAAAGTAGCTTCTTCTATAAAAGTAGCTTCTTCTATAGTAGAGTAAGGAAGTCAGTAGATCTTTCAGACAGAATTTGCATGACTACAGATAATAACCGTCTTACATTGCTAACAGCTATCTGCATTTTACAGAGGAAAGAATAGCCTTCATAGAAGCAGATCAGATAATTATTATATAAGAGAGCTATAGATATTTTGTCTGTCATTAAAAAATTTTTTTTCCCGCACATTAAACAAGTTCTGTCTCTGCTTTGTGCATTTCCCTATATATAGGACTATAGCAATATGTATTTTTTAAAATATAGGTTCATGATTTGAAACTAGAGTAAGTAACGAGGCACAAATAATAAGTACTGTCAGGCCTCCACATCTACGGGTTCTACATCTGCATCTATACATGAAACCAACCTGGGCCTACTTCAAACCAACTTCAGATCTCTGGAGGTGGAATCTGCACCTTGATGCTTTAAAAAAATTACCTAGATGATTTTAAGGTGCATCCATTATTGAGAACCATTCCTTTGACAGCTATCAGATAGCTTAGTTATGATCCTTACAGACTCTAGTCCAACCTCATTAGAAAAATCATTCTTATTATGAGATGTGGGATGTGGCTTGATGTTTCAGATATTCAAATTATTAGAATCCATACTCCTTAAGGAAACTCCTATCGTTTAATTTGTCATGCACAATGCCTATAGTTAATAAAACACTTTGATCCTGTTGCATGAAAACAAATTTAGTCCTCTTTGAGAACATTTCAATCTGAGATTAACAAACTGATGTTTATTCCTTAACACAAATCTCATGAACTTGACTATTACAAAGACGACTTGGAGTGGAGCCCCAAAGGCCTTATTTCTCAGGTGGCGACACCCTACATGACCTTGTACCTCTGTGTATTGGTTTCTACACTACCATGTTGCGGTTTATTATGGTTAAGAAACAGAATATTTGCAAAGTAAAATCAAGTACTTTTACCAGTGCTTCATACACAGTTAAGTGCTACTATTTTCACCCTTTTATTTCCATAAACAGTACCTTTTATTGGAGGGCTTCTCGCTAATTCAAATGTTTTCATTTCAGTGTTATCAATTCTCCAGGACACACTCTGTGTCTCTGCTCTCAGACTAGGCTCTCCCAGGCAATATCCCTCATTTTAAGCCTTTCTCATTTGCCTCTCTAACTTGGCTTCCGAATTTTTTATTTGATTTCCCAAATGTACAGAGCAGTGAACCAACTGTGCATATCGATCTGTTAATTGGTAAACAGACATAGAAGAGTATTACATATCATGCCTTTGCCCCTTCAAAATAAAATACATTGTAAAGTTTTCCTTTTAAACTCAAATCTTTTGTCCTTTTGAGTTTTCTTTTATTACCTATTTCTTTAAGCTTCCATGGTTGACTAAAATCAGTTTTTTAAAAATGTGGTAAAATAGCATGACATCTACCAGAATCTTGTGATTCCTCATAAAGAAAAAAATGTATTTGTACTTGTACTCATGGGCTTCCCTGGTGGCTCAGTGGTAAAGAATCCACCTGCCAATGCAGGAGACACAGGTCTGACTCCTGGGTCAGGAAGATCCCTTGGAGGAGGAAATGGCAAACCACTTCAGTATTCTTAACTAGGAAATCTCATGGAGAGAGGAGCCTGCTGGGCTACACAGTCCATGGGGTCACAGAGTCAGTCAGACAGGACTGAACAGCAACAACAACTTGTATTCACATCTGTGTGTGTGTATTCTTTTAACCACACAAAGGGATTACATTTATTATGAGTTTTGATACTGTTTTTCTGATTTTAAAATTTATTTATATAGCTTGATAATATAAGATAGTTGAATAGATCTTTTTATTAGTGTTTTTTCCCCAACAGAATAAGTAAACCTGGGATTACAAATGTGGAGCAAATGAGCCACAATGAATAAATTTTAGTGGAAATTATTGTAGCCATGCTATTTAGGAGATTTAATAAGAATTAATTGATTTAAATACTTATGTTAAGCAGATTATAGTCAATTCCATTATTTTGTTTTTCTAGTGTTATCATACTACTTTGTAGATGTCTCTTAAAAGCTGTTTGGTTACTTATTAAAGAAAGAATAGCTTCATTCTGACTTAACAAGCTGTTTAGCTTTAGCTAACCTCTCCAGGCTTAATTTTATTTGAAAAATGACCTATGAATTTCCTTCCAGTTATATGTATCTAATTCTTCAAATGTTATTATGCAAATATCAAAGAATATTTGGTTAAAATATATACGATACAAAGAATAATGTTATGATGCAAACCTGCATCTACCATACAGTTTGTAAAAATGTTTTACCACGTTCTTTAAAGTGTCCATGTACCCCTAAATGTTGCCTTCCCTTTCTCTTTCTGCTCAGAGGAAATACTACTGTGAACTTAGAGATTAAACTCCCTTGTTTGTCCTCATAGTTTGGCCACACATGTTTGTATGATCAAACATATGTTTAACATGCTTTAAATGTTATGTAGATGCATTTATACTGTATGTTTTCCCCTATGAATGGGTAATTTCCTCATTTTAACCCAAGGGAAGCAGGCTTATATACATTTTGCAAATCAATCTTGGGTACCCTGTTAGACTCCCTAAATCAGGCCATGTTTTGCTTCACTCCTTAGGTGAGTAGAAACTGGAGCCTGATTCACTTTTACTTGTTTAGTATTCCAAAATCATCTATTCCTTTCTGCTTTGACTTAAATTTTGGCCTTGGTTAGCCCTTATTTTCTTGTTAATTCCTCAAAGCACTTAACAATGTGTTTTCAATAGTTTATCCATATGTTTAGTAGTCGTTTGGATCAAAGGCTATGTTAGACAATTGACACAAAGTTAAATAATCATGGGTCCTGAATTCTAGAAGTCTGAATCCAGACTATGAGAAGATAGTCATGTAAACAATCAAAATATCTAATGACCTTCCATCTTCAGACACAGGCTTAAAGCAATCAAAAATAATAAGAATTAGAACATAAATTAATGAGATAGAGAACAGGAAAACAATAGAGAAAAACAAGAAAATCAACAATAACCAAAGCTGATACTTCAAACCAGACAAAAAAACCTGATAAACCTTTAGCTGGAGTGACCAAAAATCAGGGGACAAGACTCAATGATTAGAATCAGGAATGAAAAAGGAGCTCAGCCACTTTGGAAAACAGTTTGGCAGTTCATCAAAAGGTTAAACTTAGAGTTCACATGAATTCTAATCCTAGGTGTATATACTCAAGTGAAATAAAAACAGATATTCAAATAAACACTGGTGTATGAACATTTGTATCAGCACTCTTCACACTAGCTCCAAAGTGGAAACAACTCAAACATCCATTAACTGAAATATGGAAGAGCAAAATGTGTCATAGCCATACAATGGAAGAATTTATTAAGCAATAAAGAAATGAAGTCCTGGTACATGCAACGGCATGGATGAACCTTGAAAGCATTATGTCCAGTGACAGAATCCAGCCACAAAAGGTCACATTTTATTTTTATTTTTTTTGATTTTCTGAAATACATGCATTTTTATATTAACCATCAGGAGTAGAAATGAAATCTAAATATTCTTAAAATTTGAGATTTGTTTTTCAGGTTTACCTTTAGCATAGATTCTTTTTTTTTTTTTTAATTACAATACTGTATTTGTTTTGCCATACATTGACATGAATCAGTCACAGGTGTCCACGATCTCCCAATGCCAAAGCCCCCTCCCACCTCCCACCCCACATCCTCTCCCTCCATTTCTAGGAAATGTCAAGAATAGGCAGACTTATGGAGACTGAAAGTAGGTTAATAGTTATCTAGCAAATGGCAACCCACTCCAGTATTCTTGCTTAGAGAATCCCAGGGATGAGGGAGCCTGGTGGGCTGCCATCTATGGGGTTGCACAGAGTCAGACACGACTGAAGCGACTTAGCAGCAGCACTAGTTAGGAAGCTGTGGAAATAATGGGGTGACTGCAAAAGAATCTGAGGTTTCCTTTTGGTGTGATTGAAATGTTTTAAAATTGTGGTGATGGTTGAACAACACTGAATACAGTGAACATCATTGAATAGTAAACTCTAAATGGGTGAATTGAATGGGATGTGAAATCTATCTCAGTAAAGTTACTACTGAATGATGAAATCACCAAAGCTCGATTTCAAATTAAATATGTTTGTGGATACTTAACATCTGATCTCAGCAGACAAGGCAACTTGATCCACAGCTATCAGGTTAAATAACACTATTTATTAACTCTATTTTAAATAGAGACAAGGGAATGCCAAGTGAATTTAGATGCTTTAGGAATAACATCAGAGAGACCTTATTCCAAAATTCCACTGTGTTCTTCTTTCAAAGTATTTCAAAAGAAACATTTTATTTCAAAAAGAAAACTTCTCCAAAATTCCACAGTGTGTTCATCCACTGTATAGTTCTGGTAACTCAGATAAACTTATTTCATATATTTGAAATTTAACTTTCTTCTGCTGCTGCTGCTGCTGCTAAGTTGCTTCAGTCATGTCCGACTCTGTGTGACCCCAGAGACGGCAGCCCAAAAGGCTCCCCTGTCCCTGGGATACTAATTTTTGCAAAAATTTAATAAGTCAAATCATAGACCTTTTTAGGTAACTTATTACTGTAGTTATTAATTTTCTTGCTATATTTATCAAACTATTATAGACCCTATTATAGTTATAGGACTATAGGGGTAAAAAAAATTTTGGATATACTTTCATTCACATTCTCTCACACAAAATACAACTTTTTGGGAATTTACATCTCTTAAGTCTAACTTGATCACAGGGAAAATGCTAACAGTGCACTTCTGAACACAAAAGAAAAGGAAAGAAATATGTAAATATTTACTTTTTATTTATTGCCCATCCTTATGCATACATTTTTCTTTTTGATCTCTTAAGTCTAACTTGATCACAGGGAAAATGCTAACAGAGCACTTCTGAACACAAAGAAAAGGAAAGAAATATGTAAATATTTACTTTTTATTTATTGCCCATCCTTATGCATACATTTTTCTTTTTGAACCTTGCTCTCAAACAGAATCAGAAAACATTTAGGGCAGCCAACTGGGTTTCCAGCCTTGCACCCACCCTGGGAAGCTCTAACCTGCTCTTTGACTATCGCTTTGCTGCTCCTGTGATGTGCCGCCCTGGAAGCACTTCAGAACCTTTGCCTGGCGGGTTAGGCAGCAGTGAAGCAGAGAAGACAGGTGGCCTTAATGGGTAACTTAATGGTGTGTTAAGTGTTCATTTATGCTAAACTGAACACAGGCTTTGGTGTGAGGGTCTAGATTTACTGGGTCACTGTCAAGCAACATGCATAGAGTGCTAAATTTTGAGGAAATTTGGGGTTTGAATGGAGCACAGCATGAAGAAACTACTGCAAGGATGGTTTAAGGTGATCACAGGCAGCAGGGATAGAATGTGTATCTCCTCTACCCCCAGGTATGTTTTTAAATTATAAGCATGTATCAGGCATTCTGCTGTGAGATCACTATTTCCTCCCACTGGATTAAGATTATCTAGAAATACTGGATATTTGGCTTCTCTGGTGGCTCAGCTGGTAAAGAATCTGCCTGCAATGTGGAAGACCTGGGTTTGATCCTTGGGTTGGAAAGATCCCCAGGGAGAAGGGAACCAGCTACCCACTCCAGTATTCTGGCCTGGATAATTCCATGGACTACATGGAGTCACCAAGGAGTTGGACAGGACTGAACGACTTTCACTTTCACTTTTCAGAAATACTGTCTATCTTATTTTGCTTTGCTAGGCTTATCTGAAGGAAAAAAATATCCAATAATTATAAAATTTTTAAATAGAAGTGCTCCTCTTTTAATAGAAAAGAAGCACTAGCATATTTATTATTTTATAAAATGCTTTTAAATATGTGATTTTCAAAAAAAATTAAAAAATATAAAGAGTCTTAAGTATATGAAGTATATTTCATACACTTAAACAATGGTAAGGCCATTGCTTACTATATGGGCATAATACTTTTTGAAAGATGAAGAAACAAGCCATGATTTCATTACCTAAGCACCCCCATCTTTGAAACTAGACTGCTGATATGTTAGTGAAATCATAACTTTAGGATTTATATGTGATGTTTGAGTAATAAGAAAAAAAACATTAAAAATATGGACTTGCTAAAAAATATTAACAGTGACCTTGGTGTGATTACTATATTATGATTGACAAAGTACTATTAGATAAAGGGGGAACGACACATGGGGAAAAAATACATGCTGTGTTTTTGCTCATATTCTCACAAGCCCAAATATTGAAAGTGCTATTCCCCATGATTATCAAGTGAAAATTATAAATAAATAATCATGATTATATATATATTTGATACACTTTTTTTCCACTTGAAAGGCTCTAATTACCCACTGAAATCTTAGTATAGATTTTATACTAATTGTAATAGCAGTGGAATGATGGGAATTTTTATAACAATTGTATGATGAGTATACTATGAAAGAAAAGTTTATAAATTCTACCTCCAAGATTTTAAAAAACATAAAAGTATAATGGGAAATATTCTGTTCAACTATCTGATCAGAGTAGTAGTGTTTTATACAGACACCTTCATGAGTAGTCACTCCCTCTTCCTCAGAGGGAGGTAGGATTCTTCTTTCTTTTCTCGAAAGGCTCCAGGGTTTGTGAAAGTTCTCAGAAAGGTACCAAAATCCTGGAAAACCAGGATTTATTAAAGTTCCGAGAAAGGATCTGGGCACCAGAATTGGGCTGGGATTGTCATATTGGAAATATTACTACACAACAGAAGGCAGCTATTGGGGGCTCAAAAAGTTTTGAAGTAAATCCACAGCTTAAACAGCTGGACAACTTGGGAAAATAAGACAAGAAATTTGGACTGTTTTGACCATCAAGATAAAAATCTAAGTAGGTACAAGTCAGACTATTAAAAGCCGTCAAAGTATCTGCTACTATTAAAATGAAGAAATCTTTCTGTGAAAGGAATAACAGGTGTGTTGCTGATAGGGATTTGCAGCCAAAGCTGCAAAAGTGGTGGGCATGAGTCAGATGCTTAAAAGCTCTTAGCACACTGGTTACCCAAACTTAAGGCTCCTGAGCTAAGACAGATTGGTCATAGAAGAGGCGAGGTTAACACTAGGTCACCCCACAACTTGAAGAACATTTCCATGCAGTAAGGTACACTGTTCAGCTCAGTTCAGTCACTCAGTCATGTCTGACTCTTTGTGACCCCAGGGACAGCAGCATGTCAAGCTTCTCTGTCCATCAGCAACTCCTGAGGCTTGCTTAAGCTCATATCCTTCAAGTCAGTGATACCACCCAACCGTCCCATCCTCTGTCATTGCCTTCTCTTCCTGCCTTCAATCTTTTCTAGCATTAGGGTCTTTTCCAGTGAGTCAGTTCTTCCCATCAGGTGACCAAAGAATAGGAGTTTCAGCTTCAGCATGAGTCCTTCCAATGCATATTCAGGACTGATTTCCTTGAGGGTTGACTGGTTGCATCTCCTTGCTGTCCAAGGGACTCTCAGGAGTCTTCTCCAACACCACAGTTCAAAAGCATCAGCTTTCTTTATGGTCCAACCATTACATCCATACATGACTGCTGGAAAAACCATAGTTTTGACTAGATGGACATTTGTAAACAAAGTAATGTCTCTGCTTTTTAACATGCTGTCTAGGTTGGTCATAGCTTTTCTTCAAAGGAGCAAGTGTCTTTTAATTTCATGGCTGCAGTCACCATCTGCAGTGATTTTGGAGCCCCAAAATATAAAGTCTGTCCCTATTTACATTATTTCCCCATCTATTTGCCATGAAGTGATGGGACTAGATGCCATGATCTTCGTTGTTTGAATGCTGAGTTTTAAGCCAGTTTTTTCACTTTCCTCTTTCACTTTCATCACTTTTTCACTCTCCTCTTTCTCCTCTTTAGTTCCTCTTCACTTTCTGCCATTAATGGTGGTGTCATCTGCATATCTGAGGTTATTGATACTTCTCCCAGCAATTATGAGTCCAGCTTGTGCTTCATCCCATCTGGCATTTCACATGGTATAGCCTGTATGTAAGTTAAATAAGCAGGGTGGCAATATACAGCCTTGACATACGCCTTTCCCAGTTTGGAACCAGTCTGTTGTTCCATGTCTGGTTCTAACTGTTGCTTCTTGACCTGCATACAGATTTCTCAGGAGGCAGGTAAGGTGGTCTGGTATCCTTATCTCTTGAAGAATTTTCCAGTTTGTTGTGATCCACAGAGTCAAGGGCTTTGGTATAGTCAATAAAGCAGAAGTAGATGTTTTTGAGAAATGCAAATCAAAACTACAATGAGGTACCATCTCACACCAATCAGAATGACTGCTATCCAAAAGTCTACAAACAGTAAATGCTGGACAGGGTGTAGAGAAAAGGGAACACTCTTACGCTGTTGGTGGGAATACAAACTAGTACAGCCACTATGGAGAACAGTGTGGAGATTCCTTAAAAACTGGAAATTGAACTGCCATATGACCCAGCATCCCACTGCTGGGCATACACACCAAGAAAACCAGAATTGAAAGAGACACGTGTACCCCAATGTTCACTGCAGCACTGTTTATAATAGTCAGGACATGGAAGCAACCTAGATGTCCATCAGCAGATGAATGGATAAGAAAGCTGTGGTACATATACACAATGGAATATTACTCAGTCATTAAAAATAATACATTTGAATTAGTTCTAATGAGGTGGATGAAACTGGAGTCTATTATACAGAGTGAAGTAAGTCAGGAAGAAAAACACCAATACAGTATACTAATACATATATATGGAATTTGGAAAGATGGTAATAATGACCCTATATGTGAGACAGCAAAAGAGACATAGATGTATAGAACAGTCTTTTGGACTTTGCAGGAGAAGGCAAGGGTGGGATGATTTGAGAGAATAGCACTGAAACATTTATATTATCATGTGTGAAACACATCACCAATCCAGGTTCGATGAATGAGATAGGGGGCTCAGGGCTGGTGCACTGGGATGACCCTGAGGGATGGGATGGGGAGGGAGGTGGTGGTGGGGGTTCAGGATGGGGAACACATGTACACCCATGGCTGATTCATGTCAATGTATGGCAACAATCACTACAATGTTGTAAAGTAATTAGCCCCCAATTTAAATAAATAAATAAATAAGTAGATGTTTTTCTGGAACTCTCTTGCTTTTTCGATGATCTAATGAATGTTAGCAATTTGATCTCTGGCTTCTCTGCCTTTTCTAAATCCAGCTTGAATATCTGGAAGTTCTTGGTTCACATAGTGTTGGAGCCTTGCTAGGAGAATTTTGAGCATTAGTTTGCTAGCATGTGAGATGAGTGCCGACTAAAGTCCGTCTAGTCAAGGCTATGGTTTTTCCTGTGGTTGTGTATGGATGTGAGACTTGGACTGTGAAGAAGGCAGAGCGCCCGAAGAATTGACGCTTTTGAACTGTGGTGTTGGAGAAGACTCTTGAGAGTCCCTTGGACTGCATGGAGATCCAACCAGTGCATTCTGAAGGAGATCAGCCCTGGGATTTCTTTGGAAGGAAGGATGCTAAAGCTGAAACTCCAGTACTTTGGCCACCTCATGTGAAGAGTTGACTCACTGGAAAAGACTCTGATGCTGGGAGGGATTGGGGGCAGGAGGAGAAGGGGACAACAGAGGATGAGATGGCTGGATGGCATCACGGACTCGATGGACATGAGTCTGAGTGAACTCCGGGAGCTGGTGATGGACAGGGAGGCCTGGTGTGCTGTGATTCACAGAATTGCAAAGAGTTGGACACGACTGAGCGACTGAACTGAACTGAACTGAACTGAGATGAGTGCAATTGTGCAATAGTTCGAACATTCTTTGGCACTACCTTTCTTTAGGATTGGAATGAAAACTGACCTTTCCAGTCCCGTGGCCACTACTGAGTTTTCCAAATTTGCTGGCATATTTAGTGCAGCACTTTTACAGCAACATCTTTTAGGATTTGAAATAACTCAGCTGGGATTCCATCACATCACAAAACCCCCAACTCAGAGACTCATCCCTCTTAGGTATTAATATGGCTCAGAGACCTAACACTTAGCCAAGGAAATATGGTTCTTAACTTTCAAAGAATTGAGCATGCCACCTCTGGCACACGTCCTTATTTTATATCTAGGAACTGTGGTAGCAGAAACTATAGATATCCACAGAAATGGTAAAATCTTATAAAGAAAACCTAAACCTATAATGGCTATTATGGAGAATGTTCCATTTAGACAAAATTGTTCATTTAAGAAATGCACTTGAAAGCAGGGGTTTCAAATGAACAAGCAAATTAATTGACATTCAAAAACCACTGAAAAGCTTAAAAATTCCAAAATAGCTTCATTGATAGATTCACTGCGAAAGGCTTAAGAAAAACTAAAGACACAGCGGTATCTAAAACAAAAGACTAAGTAAGACTGATGTGACACCTACTACTTGCCTCTGCTGCTGCTTCTGCTAAGTCGCTTCAGTCATGTCCAACTCTATGCGACCCCATAGATGGCAGCTCACCAGGCTCCCCCGTCCCTGGGATTCTCCAGGCAAGAACACCGGAGTGGGTTGCCATTTCCTTCTCCAACTACTTGCCTCTACCCTCCTTCTAATCTTATCTGAATTGCCTTTCTACCTCAAAGAGACCAAAAGATAACGAAGAAAAGTCCAAGTTAGTGGCTTGACAAATGCAACAGCTTTAAGACCAGAAATCTATAACACCTGGGACTCCCCTGCGGCACCCTCCTGGGGTCTGCCATCTAAATCCTGTCCCAAAAACCAATGCCTCATTTGCATTCAATGGAGACACTGGGCGGGGTGTGTGGGGGGAGTTCTAAAAGATTTTGTCAAATTCTTTCATACCAACACAAATGTTTTCATATATATCTACCCTCAGATAAGGGCTCTCATATGGGTCTCTCTCAGTACTCATGGGACTCTGAGGGATTTCCCCATGAACTGATACCAGATATTCTTTTAGATAGCCAAGGAGAAATAAAAATTAAAAGTAATGGAAAATCTCACCAAATCCTGGTAGATACCAGGGCTACACTCTCTACTTTACATCCTGCTAGCTTTGGAAGCCTACAGATGAGATCCTGAGAAAACTGGGAGAAGTCAGTGAAGGGTGAGAATTCTTACCAGAGTCAGCCGGATGGAGCTCTGCAGGGCTGGTGGACAAAGGAGATGATATACAATGGAGGCTGGCCCAGTGGTCCAGTCTACATCACAAGACTATACCCAAGTCAGCCTGCACTTAGGAAACACCTGTCAGTGAATCCTAACATACACCAATCACAGTACTCCTGCTCAGCTAAGCTAGCTCACGGTACCCTGGTACCCTAGAAAACAGGATCTGCTAGTCTTTAAGGAAGTCCCCCACCTCTTGGCCCCCACCTGTTCTGCATTTCCTCTTCCACACCTACAAAACTGGCTCTTGCCCAAAATCCCCAGGAGAGAGTGCTCCACTGCTTGTGAGACACTACTCCCCAGTTTATGGATTGCTTTCCCTTAGAAGAAGTGAGGCAGAAACTGCTAGACAGTATAAGACTTTGAGAACTCAATTCCTTGTTTTAATTTCAATTTTTCTCTTCTCAGATAAACATCTCATTCTTTGTTCCAAGTTCCTGGCATTCAGAGGCATGCCACCCTGGTCTGGAGGACCATAAAACATTCAGACCCGGGACAAAACAATCATTAACTGCTGTCCAATTTATCAAGGAAAAAAAAAAAAAAAATCCAAGAAGACCAATAGCTCTTAAAACATACATTTGGTCCCTAAATAATAGTCTGGAGTCTTGAAAAAGTGTCAAGAGATGGTGTTGCAATGTCTGGAGAAACTGAGAAACTGGGGGATCCAAGAAAGTCATAAAATTGACAAACTGGACTTTTGCAACATTTAAACTAATTGGTCAAAAATGACATATATTAAAGTCATGAGCCAACTAAAACTGTACAGATCAATATGTTAGGTAGTTAGAATAAGAAAAAAAGAGTCCAAAATAGCAGTGACTAAAAGACAAAGAAAGGAAAAAGCCCATGAAAATAGAACAAAGGAAGGTCTGCAGACCAGAGTGAAAACCTCAGGTGAAACAAATAGCCCTCCTGGCTAATCCAATTTAATAGGGCAGGCTCGTTGGGGCAGTGGGGAGGGAGGAGAAAAACATATGCAAAGATGGGACAAAACTGAGCTGCTCTCTTCTCTTTGCTTCTTTTGGGTCAGCCCGCCCTCACCTCACGCCTCAAGGATGTATTTTCCTTTGCTTGCCAAATAAAACTGAGCTGCAACCAAGCTGTAACGTGGGTCTGCCATTTAATCTGAACTGTAACTGACCTGTAACACTGGTCCATACGTCGCTTCAAATTTTTGCTACGGTGAGACAGAACCAAGGAAATCACACATTCCCCCAACAAATACTAAAGATATAAAACTGCTGTAATCCCCGCCTTTCAGGGGCTCTTCACCTCTCAGTGACTATGCTGAGGGCTTTATGTCTCTATCTTCTAAAATAAACTTTGCCTGTGTGAGTGTTTGTCATTTTTCAAATTCATATTTTGGCTCCATGAACAGAACTCGGGTTTCACGCACATTTCAAAAGGACGTCAACCTTGTTACGAAATTGTTTTAGTTTTGTCATTTGATGGGAGGTAAAATTTCACCCTGCCCCTTCCTCTGGGGTTTCCATTAATCATTAATCCTTCCTATCCCAAGGAAAGCTATTGTCTTCCTGTGTGTCTCATTTGTGTCCCGAGTACTTGGCTTGCCTTTCTGTCTGCTTAGGGCATGCAGGTTTTTGGTTCTTGCTCAGCTGCAAGTGTGAGGAGCCCAAAAATATGGCTAGACAGAAATGTAGGTTTAACTACATTTGCGGCCAGCATCCTATGACTGCTGCCAGTTCTTTAGGGATCTAAGTCTGTCTTCCTTTTGGCTATCTTTGGGAGTAGATCTGGATATTGGGAGGATAGTTTCTTCTGCATCCTCTCTGGGATGCCTGTTTCATCCATGGGGCCATTCAGTGCTGCCAAGAATGTTTACTATTTGTACCAGCTGAAATCTGCCAGGATATTTGAAAGAATTAAAAAAAAAACTTAAATAGCTCTATAGTCAGGAGTTATTAAAGTTGGAAGTTGATACTCTAGAGACTGATAGAAACATTTTTAAGGCCTTCTTCCTAGGCTAAATGAAACTATGTAACGAGAGGGAAAGAAAACCTTTTCCAAGACAAATGGCTCTAAATTTGGAACATAGGAATATTTTATTTCTATCTTAATGAAGATGCCCCTGATATAAAGAAGCAAATTGTAGATAACATAGTTAGATGGGAGGATCAGTACCTTGGAATCATTCAGGCTGCAATCCTATTCTTTGACAAATTAGAAACAGCTGTTCTTCTCTTTTATAGAACCAGAGATGTGGCTCCAGAAGCAATTAAAAATCCACCTTATTATTTTTAACAAACTTCAGTCAGTTCACTCAGTCATATCTGACTCTTCGCGACCCCATGTACCACAGCACACCAGGCCTCCCTGTTCATCACCAACACCTGGAACTTACTCAAACTCATGTCCACTGAGTCGGTGATGCCATCCAACCATCTCATCCTCTGGTGTTCCCTTCACCTCTGGCCTGCAATCTTTCCCAGCATCAGGGTCTTTTCCAATGAGTCAGTTCTTCGCATCTGGTGGTCAAAGTATTGGAGCTTCTGCTTCAGCATCAGTCCTTCCAATGAATATTCAGGACTGATTTCCTTGAAGATTGACTCTTTGGAGTTAGATCTCTTTGCAGTCCAAGGGACTCTTAAGAGTCTTCTCCAACACCACAGTTCAAAAACATCAGTTCTTCGGCACTCAGTTTTCTTTATAGTCCAACTGTCACATCCATACATGACTACTGGAAAAACCACAGCCTTGACTAGACGGACCTTTGTTGGCAAAGTAATGTCTCTGCTTCTTAATATGCTGTCTAGGTTGGTCATAACTTTTCTTTCAAGGAGCAAGCATCTTTTAATTTCATGGCTGCAGTCACCATCAGCAGTGATTTTGGAGCCTCCCAAAATAAAATTTGTCACGATTTTCACTGTTTCCCTATCTATTTGCCATGAAGTGATGTGACCAGATGCCATGATCTTAATTTTCTGAATGTTGAGTTTTTAGCCAACTTTTGACTCTCCTCTTTCACTTTCATCAAGCTCTTAAGTACTTCTTCTCTTTCTGCCATAAGGGTGGTGTCATCTGCATATCTGAGTTACTGCTATTTCTCCCGGCAATCTTGATTCCAGCTTGTGCTTCTTCCAGCCCAGTGTTTCTCATGATGTACTCTGCATGTAAGTTAAATAAGCAGGGTGACAAGACGCAGCCTTGACATATTCCTTTCCTGAACTGGAACCAGTCTATTGTTTCATGTCCAGTTCTAACTGTTGCTTCCTGACCTGCATACAGATTTCTCAGGAGGCAGGTCAGGTGGGCTGGTATTCCCATCTCTTTCAGAATTTTCCACAGTTGTTGTGATACCAACCCTAAACTTCCCCTATTTATTACAAAGGCTTGTAGGTATTGTATAAATTCTAGCCTTAGGAAACAAAGGTTCTTCTTGGAGAACCAGCATTCTTTCTCTGTGTTTTTGAGGTGCAAATATTCTACCTGGTTTTTTACAGAAATGAGGGTTCTCTCTTTGAAATGCAAACTTCAGGGAGGTCATTCTTATCAGAAGCGGAGGGGTGGGGAGGGGAAATGCAGTTTGGAAACTATTCAGGGACTTCCCTGGTGGTCCAATTGTTAAGAATCCGCCTGCAAATGCAGAGGACGTGGGTTCAGTCCCTGGTCCAGAAAGATCCCACGTGCTTCAGAGCAACTAAGCCCCTGCATCACAACTATTGAGCTGGAGTGCTGCAGCCACTGAAGCCCTCAAGCCTAGAGCCTTGCTCTGTAACAAGAGAAGCCCCTGCCCGCCGCAACTAGAGAAGGCCTGCCTGTGTGCAGCAAGACCAGGGAAACCGAAAATAAAGAGCAAATAAATAAAATAATTAATTGAAAAAAGAAACTAGGCAACTAAAAACCTTAAGTCTTCTCTACCAAAATTAGTAAAAGTTTAAGTCATCTGAGCAGGTAACCTTAACTTATTCCATCTACTAGAAACACAACTTGGATTCAACTTTTTAAAAATAAATTATTCAGTCTTGCATTATCATACCTGTCTCATGGCTACAATTTTAAGCTGAAAGCTATAGGATCTTTTTTGAGTGTGTTCCTCTGTATGTTTATGAAACTGAACAGGACCCCATCACGCCCTCCTGGGCATAAATGTCTTTCTGCTCTCCACTCCCACTTGTTTGTAGGAAATGAGCTTCATTCAGCCTCCTTGACCTTCCCTGATTTCCAAAGAATAGATTCAAGCTTTTTGCTGGAAAAACTGAAGGCAGGAGAAGGGGACAACAGAGGATGAAATGGTTGGGATGGCATCACCAACTCAATGGACAAGTTTGAGCAAGCTCCAGGAGATGGTAAAAGACAGAGAAGCCTGGTGTGCTGCAGTCCATGGGGTTGCAAAGAGTGGGACACAAGTTAGCAACTGAACACCACCAACGACAAATGAGGGAATGGAGGGAATACAGAAATCAGGGAGGATCAGTCAAGAAAAAAAAAAGCACAACCTTGAGGCAGGGTCCTGGTGAAGAACTTAGATTAAAAATTTAAGCTCGGGAGGCAAGGCCGCGGCCTCCTGGAAAATAGCTTTCTCCTTATCGGGAGGCAAGGCCGCGGCCTCCTGGAAAATAGCTTTCTCCTTATCGGAGGCAAAATAGCTTTCTCTGTTCAACTTAGTTGCTTTCTGTAAGCTTTCCCACCAATCAAGTGTATCCCCGCACCTGTGACTTCACTTCAATGTATCCCATAACCCGACTCCATCCCCACCTGTCTGTAATTTTTATATAAAAACCCTCACTACTGAGGCTGGGGGTTCACTCCACTGAACCCTGGCGCGCGCCGGCTTAATAAATCCTCTTGCTGATTGCATCGAATTCGAGTCACTGTGGTCTTTGGGGCGACGGTTCCCGAGAAAAGGCCGCTAGGTCTTACACTGGTTCCTCCTCAAGGAATATACATAATGTAAGAATACGCCGTGGTAAGAAGGAGCCACCTCTAGGGATCGTTGATGGAAGCCTTTATTGGGTGGTCGCTCTCGGGCAGAACTTCCTGGGGCAAGCGAGGAAAGGAAGGGAGTCTGCAAGGTATGAGGGGGTGAGGAAGGGGTTTTTATACCCAGGCTGGCATTCAAGCCAGGTTCTTCCATATAAGGTAAAAAGCACGGGCTGCAGCAGTGATTGGTGTTCAGGGGCTTCGTGTCAGCACCTGATTGGGCCAGGCTACAGGGGGTTGGTCCCTGGAGTTTGGTCTGCCCCCAGTTCCTCTTTGGGCGTCAGCCAACTGTGGGGACTTGTCCGGGCTTGTCCGGGGCATGTCTCGACATGCCCGACCTTTCATCCCGGCCTTTTTGATATAGGATAAGGGGCGCCAATTCTCTCTGGCTACTTCCTGCTGAACGGGAGCGACGAGGGGTAGGGTGCGGCCGGGATGACAGGGAGAGTCCGCCATTAAGTTTGTCACGGAGCGTTTGTCGGAAGCCCTTGGTACTGCTGTCGCAGCATCATCATCATAGAGCATGCAGAAAATGAGTATCAGACAGCAATTAGTGAAAACTATCAAACAATGTCAGACATCACATTCAAAGCCTTGCGCCGGCAACTTCCTGTTACCCGCACCAAAGTCGACTGGAACAAGATACTCAGCTACAATATTGGCAAAGAAATGCAGAATGCTTAAAGGCTGAATGTAGGATTCTTCAGTACATGGAAAGAAAGGATTCAACGTGTGGTCATATGATAAATAAGTGATTTATAAACAAGAGTGATATTTTGCTAGGGCTTTCAAAAGTTAACAGGTTTTCTAGCCTAATGGAATACTGTTGAACCTAGAGCATTGTCTTGATTCTTTTGTGTTTTCTTTCTTGTAATTTTGTTTTCACTATACTTGTAAATTTTTTTTTTTTTTTTAATTCTGCCACATTTAATGATGGAGAGAGATATCTACCCTGGAGTCATTTTACTGTTTAGAAAATTTTCCTAGCCATGAAGCCCTGTTACTGACATAGACAGGTAATATATTCAATACTTTTCCACCCCATCCTTCAAAGTACTTCTGGTGTTCAGTGGTTTTTACTGATTGACCAACAGCTAAAGAGGCTGTGCTGCAAACTGTAGCTGAATGGAAGACACATTCATCCTTCTCCCTCCAGTTGCTTTGATCATCATTTATAACATCTCTTAATGATAGTTTCATATGTTTGGATTGGGGCTTTTCAGGTTCATTTTGGAGGCCAAGGAAGTTTTCTGGAAATTCCATCATAGCCAACTTCTCTGGGGAAGTTGTTTTTAAATCCAAAGACTTGAACCACATTCCCTACATCAACATGTTTGCTTTTTCCCTTTCCCTCATTTTCTCCTTCCCACCTAGTACCATTATAGTTATAGACGTGCATTTTTAGAAGAGTGTTATCCATTTGTATTACTGTTTTTTTAATATCCGAAAACTGCTGACATACTAGGGGTATAGTAGAGTATAAAACTTGAAGAAATGCAGATGTTGAAGGAATAATAGGTATCTTGTGCTTTAATACTTTGTGGCAGGATTGTACTATAAGTGAATGAATCAAACAACTGTGGTAATCACAAACAAAAACTAAAAATGAACCAAAGTGAAAAGGATAACTTTCAGGCAGTATCTTTCTATTGTAACCTGTTATTTAAGGGAATACTAGTGATTTGTTCTAAACAGGATGTAATACTTATTCCAAATTACTCTTCCTCAGTCCTGCCTGCCAACTCAAATATAACTGTGATATAGCAACCCTTCCCAGGTTTATTGGCAGGTACAGGTGTGATCTCAGAATACACAGGTGACATATATATGATATGACAACTGGTAATGGTGGATTCATTTACATTGTTTACACTTCTATGACCAGGCCTTAAGGGAAGGTCAGTTTTTTAAAAACCGAGTAGTGTCTTCCTCCAAACACACGTCAAAAAGAAGGGTGTTTGTGTTTTGGCTTTGCTTTTGCTGAGTAATACAGTCAAGCAAGAGTTTATTTTTAAGTGACCTGTTGATTTGTGTAAGCATTTTTGTTTATTTCAAATAAAATATATTTGTGTTACTTGTCATTCATACTATTCATCCATACTACACTATCCTCTGTATCAGGTAGTCCAAGAGAAATACACCTGTTTTGTTCTTAAAAAAAAAAAAAACCACACATCTCGGCGCCGGGAGATGAAGAGCTGTTGTTTGATGAAGGCCAGGAGCCGTGGTCCGGTTAAGCTCTTCATAGGTCTCTCCGTTTTTTTTAAGATCCAGGTGACCTGAAAAGGCCAGTGGGGGTTTGGATGGTGTGTCCCCCTTTTCCAGGACCCCCAGTACCCCCAGAGTAACCCAGAGTAGAGAGCCCTGCATTGTTCCTAGGTTGGGGTGAAAGGGGTGTGGCGGGCAACCAGCCTCGGGGGTCCTGTAAAGGTGGAGCTGGCAACCAGGTCAGGGTGACCCAAGGGAATAGCACCCCAAGAGTAGGAAGCAAGTGGTTAGGTATGTGAGGGCCAGCGACAGTTGAAGTGCGAATGACCAGTTTTGGGGAGCTGTGGCCGCTAATCCAATGGTGAAGAGTATGGCCAGAGCTGTGATTGTCAGCAGCCACAGCGGATGGTACCAGGCAAACATCGGGTTGGGACGTGTTTGTTCCTGGTGGGAGGCGGTGCCTCAATTACTCCGAGATCGGCGAAAGAGGGGTTCAGGTAATAGTTAGTTTGGTTGGCCCAGTAAGAATGGAGCGGTAACACCCCCCTTTTTCAGGGAGACCCAGGGGTGCGGGTTTGAGTCGGGTCAGGTGGTACCAGGGCTCATGTCCCAGGAGTTTGGCTGCCGTAGGAGTGGTGAGGATTACCGTATGGGGTCCCGTCCAGCGAGGCTGTAGTGGGCGGGGACTGAGGGCTTTCAGCAGTACCTGATCTCCCGGGGCCAGAGGCCGAGTTGGCCCCTCGCTGTCTGTCGGTTGTGGCAGGACCCGATCAGCGTGTTCTCTCAGCAAGGATTGTAGGAGGGAGAAGAGGGGGAGGTACACCACGAGTGGGGAGCCTCTCCCTCCGGGAGGTGAGTCAGGAGGTAGGGCCTGCCTAAAGCAGTTCAAAGGGAGTCAAACCTGTTTTTGAGTGTGGTGTGGCGCGGATACGAGTGAGTGCCTGTGGGGCCCTAAATGGGAAACCTTAAAAACAAAGGGGCTAGCTTTGCGGTCGAAAACCTAAGATGGCGCCTGGCGGAAGAGATGGGGGCAGGGTCTATGTTGTTTGTCAAAGTTTTTAATTGGCTCTCTTGATGTCTGTGCATATAGACAGTGTGTGATCTCTATAGACTCCTGTTATAATGAAGGTGACAATTTGACCTTTAATGTGATTGGTGCAACTATGGAAAGTCCCTCCTAAAACCCTCCTGTTTGTCTATATAAGCTGGGAGTTTGCAACAATAAACCGGAACTGCTTCGACGGAACCCCTGTCGCGTCTGATTGTCTCTCGCTCGCCGAGGGGCTGGGTTGGTGGACAGCAGGCTCACCTCTCCTCGGGAACCCCTCGGCTTTGCTGAGGGAAGTTCCACTGCCTCTGCTCTTTCTGCAGAGCGCCCCCGCAAGCGCCAGAGGAAGGAGGTCGACCCAAGACAGCCACAGTTCTGAGGCAAGCTTGGTCAGGTGCGTCTTGATGATGCCGTTCACCCGCTCTACCTTGCCTGATGATTGGGGCTGATAGGGGATGTGGAGATGCCAGGCGATGCCCAGGGCCGCGGCCACCTGCTGGGAGATCTGTGAGACGAATGCAGGCCCATTGTCAGACTGGAGAGAGTTTGGCAACCCAAATCTGGGAATGAGATGGGTCGCCAAGACCTCCGCCACCGCCGCTGCTGTCTCTCGGGTGGTGGGGAAGGCCTTGACCCATCCTGAAAAGGTGTCCACCAAGACCAGCAGATAGCGGTGGCTCCGATGTCTGGGCATGTGGGTGAAGTCTATCTGCCAATCTTGCCCAGGCAAGTGTCCCTGAAGTTGATGAGTTGATTGTGGGGGTCGGAGTCCTCCTTGAGGAGAGGTAGAAGCACATGTTAGGCAGGAGCGATGAACATCATAAGTGGCCTATCTGAGGTGCCAAGGGGCAAAGATGGGGCTGAGAAAGGAGAGGAGAGCCCTTGGTCCAATGTGGAGGGTATTGTGGATTTGGGATATTGGAGGGTGGTGCCGAGCCACTATCGGGACTCGGGTGTCCCAGACCTCAGGATTAACAGAAGAGGTTGGAGAGTCAGTAAGTAGCATTAGGAAGGCCCCTGACATGGGAGCTGATCCTGGAGTTAGGTGAAGAGTGGCCTTCAGCTTAGCAAGTATATCTCTTCCCAAGAGAGGAGTAGGGCAGGAGGGGATGACTAAAAGGGAGTGGGTGAATAGGCAGGAATCTAGTTGACAGGATAGTGGTTGGGTTTGGAGCGGACACAGGTTTGGCCGTCAATGCCCATAACCGAAACCTGGGAAGGACGTAGAGTGCCCCTGAAAGAAGGAAGGACTGAATAGGTAGCCCCCGTATCAACTAGAAAGTTGATGGGCTTACCCGCTACCTGGAGCATTACCCTGGGCTTGGCTTGGGTTATCGGGGTCCCCGAGTCTGGGCGGCGTCAGTCATCGTCGAAGCTCAGCAGCTCCAAGGCCGGAGGAGGGCAGGAAGTCTCCCTGGGGCACTCTGGTTCCTGGCCCCTAGAGGTCGGGGCCCAAGAGGCCTGGGGACAGTCACTAGCCCAGTGTCCTTGTCGTTTGCATCTTGGACACGGCATGGAAGGAGGGCGCGGACTGGGACACATCTTGGCCTAGTGTCCTTCTTGACTGCACTTGAAGCAGGCCCCCGGAGGGGGGCCCGGGCCCCCGCCTGTCGCCAGCCGCAGGGCCGCTACCAAGGCCTGGGTTTGCTGGTTTAGGAGGCTTGCCTGAAATTCGGCCTTCTGTTTGAGCCTTGCCTTTCGACTGGCCTCAGCAGTTTCCTCGCGGGCATTGTAGACTTTAAAGGCCATTTTTACCAGGTCTCGGATAGGGGTCTGAGGGCCACCCTTGGCCTTGGCCAGCTTTTTTTGGATGTCAGGTGCAGATTGGGAGATAAAATGGTTGGCCAAGGTGGCCGCCCCAATGGGGGACTCAGGGGACAGCCTGGTGTATTGGACGAGGGCCTCGGTCAGCCGATTAAGGAACATGGCTGAGTTTTCGTCGGGCCCCTGAGTCACCTCATCTAATTTGAGGAGGTTTACAACCTTATGAGAGGACACTTCCATCCCATCGAGGATACACTCTACCATATAGCGGACCCAAGCAGCTGGCTGCCACCCTCTTCTTGGTAGTTCCAATCAGGGTCAGTGTCAGGAACTGCCTGAGCCCCTGGGGGTGCTCGGGAGAGGGGTTGGCATAGTGTCGTTGGTCGGCCTGAGCTTTGGCCGCTGTCCAAATGGCCTGCCTTTCGTCAGGGGTGGTGGTAGACCCCAGGATGACATATATGTCCTGCCATGTTAAGGCATAGGCGCGGGTCAGAACGGTGAACTGCTTAATGTACTGAGTGGGATTGGAGGAGAAGGATCCCAGTTTGGCCTCAATCTGTGCCAAGTCTTGGAGGGAAAAGGGGACATGGACTTGGGCTGGGCCCTCAGCTCCGGCTACCTGCCGCAGAGGGAATAGCGGGGCTGGGGGAGGAGGGGGTGAGAGGTCTCCGGAGGATTACCGTGGGAAGCGGGTGTGGGAGCTAACCGGAGAGGGAGAGGGGGTAACAGGGGGAGGGGAGGGTACAGGATAGGGTTAAGGGCGGGAGGGTCTGGGGCTGGCGGTGGATTCTTGGGGACAGAAGCGGGGGGGTGACGGGACCAGAGTGGCGGGGGGTAGGAGCAGTGGGAGTACTATAGGGAGGGAGGAGCCACCAGGTCTTCTGAGGGAATAGAGAAAGCAGACGACTCGGGAGCAGGGGTTAGCTTGGCTGAGGAAGGTGGAGCTGGGGGAGCCATCGTGAGCAGGACCTGGCTGGGAGCACACGTGGTGCATAGGGTGGGGTGAGAGCACAACGCCCAAAAGGCCTGGACATAGGGGACCTCAGACCATTTTCCCGTTCTATGGCAGTAATTATCTAAATCACGGAGGACGTCAAAGTCTAGTGTCCCTGTGGCTGGCCATTGAGAGCCGTTATCTAGAGGATATTGTGGCCAGGCCTGTGAGCACAAAAAGGTGAGCTGCTTGGGGCGAATGTAGCCCTTTAGCCGTAAGGTCCGTAGGTTAGCCAATAAACATTCCAAGGGAGTGGACCAGTTCGGTTCGGGTTTGGAAACCGTCGATCCCATGGTGACCACGTGGCGTGGAGGCGACCCCTGCTGCCCGAACATCTTCAGACGTGCCAGGGGAAGCCGGAGGCCCGTGCAGCTGTTCAGAACATCTTCCTCACAAGCTGGGGACCGGGAAAGGCTGAAGCCGGAGGCCTACTCAGCCACTTGGGACGTCTCCCTCATGAGCTGGTGACCGGGAGGGCCCAGTAAGTGTGCACCGGTTACAGGGCCCTAGGAAATGGTCGCCAGGGAGGGCTGGTCCCAAAGCCGAAGGGACTTACCCCGTATTCTGCCGTCCGGGAGGTTGGTCAGCTGCCTAGGTCCAGGGCTACCGCGGCGGTGGAGCTCGAAGGGGCCTCAACAGCGAGTGCTGGGGGCCCTCACCTCGAGCCCCATGTTGGGCGCCAGATGTAAGAACATGCCACGGTAAGAAGGAGCCACCTCTAGGGATCATTGATGGAAGCCTTTATTGGGTGGTCGCTCTCGGGCAGAACTCCCAGGGGCAAGCGAGGAAGGGAAGGGAGTCTGCAAGGTATGAGGGGGTGAGGAAGGGGTTTTATAGCCAGGCTGGCATTCAAGCCAGGTTCTTCCATATAAGGTAAAAAGCGCGGGCTGCAGCAGTGATTGGTGTTCAGGGGCTTTGTGTCAGCACCTGATTGGGCCAGGCTACAGGGGGTTGGTCCCTGAAAGTTTGGTCTGCCCCCAGTTCCTCTTTGGGTGTTGGCCAACTGTCGACTTGTCCGGGCTTGTCCGGGGCATGTCTCGACATGCCCGACCTTTCATCTGGGGGTTGGAGTCCTCCTTGAGAAGAGGTGGAAGCACATGTTAGGCAGGAGCAATGAACATCATAAATGGCCTGTCTGAGGTGCCAAGGGGCAAAGATGGGGCTGAGAAAGGAGAGGAGAGCCCTTGGTCCAATGTGGAGGGTATTGTGTATTTGGGATATTGGAGGGTGGTGCCCTTCCCTTCCTCGCTTGCCCCCAGGAGTTCTGCCAGAGAGCGACTGTCCAATAAAGGCTTCCATCAACGGTCCCTAGAGGTGGCTCCTTCTTACCGCGGCATGTTCTTACACATAACAATATCTTTGAACTATTCTGTAGGAACTAAGGCCTCCACCCAAGTGGAGGATGGTGACTTCAGGCTGAGCACAAGATTTCTGGAACACCACACTATTACTTACCAACAGCCTAGCAGATAAAAGTCACAATATCCTGCAGCCCTCACCTCAAATTTTTCCTATACAAACTTTTCTTTCAAAACCATCAGGGAGTTTTGGGTATTTGAACATGATCCACCCATTCTCCTTGTTTGGCTCTGCAGTAAATCACTCTCTTCTCCAAAATCCTTTGTTTTGGTTTATTTGGCCTCACTGTGCATTAAGCATTCAGACATGTGCTAACAAAAGAGCTAAATTTGTTCACACCTATATAACTTTTTGTATTTTTAAAACTCTTCTATTTTTTCTACAGTTAAATAGATAATTAAGTATTATCCATAATGAGCTATAATCTTATTGATCAAATACACTTTTTGACATTTTGACTACTTCCCCAAATCAAATTCTAAACAGTCTTTTTGACTTCAAAGTCACTTTGAGATTTCCCAGAGGACCCCTGGAAAATATCAAAGGATTTGTTTCTTACCCTGCTAAACTAATTTGGTTTATTCGATATGTTAAATTAAGTGATGTTTAATCTTCTTAAATCATATTTGTATAGGTATATGTTATTAGTATAAGTTTTCCAAAAATATATAACATTTCTAAAATCGTTATTTCCTAGTATAATGTCATCAGTCATAATTCCAGCTATCATCTCATCTTAAAATGTGTGTTACAGAAACAAGCAAATTACCTTGTCAACTCCATTGTGACAAACTCTTAATAGATCTTTAACAATGGAAATTTTCAAGTCTTTTGTCATTCACAGACTGTTAACGTATTCTGATTCTCCTGCAAAAGTGAGATTTATGGAAAGGACCTACCAAGTATTCTTGACCACTGACACTGCTGCCAGTTTACAAGGTATCAAGCCTTCGGTGCATATTTCACAACTGAAGAAGGCTCCACTTGCTATCTGATTCTGTGCAAATGCTGAAGATCTGAAAATCAAACTGACTAAGAAGAGAAGTAGCCCACATCTAGGTAGACTGCTTCTTCCCAAGACATCAGATCAAGAGGATCAAGAATGCTTCTTTATTCCTTCTTCTCTCTCCGACCATCTTTTTCTCAATTTGTATACTGTGAAGGTCTTTATAATTCTTTGTCTGCCACCTTCTTCCTTGCCAGGGTCTTCCCTGGTGACTCAGTTGGTAAAGTCTGCCTGCAAAGTGGGAGACTTGGGTTCACTCCCTGAGCCAGGAAGATCCTGAGGAGAAGGAAATGGCAACCCTCTCCAGTGCTCTTGCCTGGAAGATTCCATGGATCGAGGAGCCTGGGGGGCTGCAGTCCATGCGGTCGCAAAGAGGTGGATGCAACTGAGTGACTAACAGCTTCACTTTCCTTGCTTTGGCCTCAAAGGATAATGCTGTTGTTCACGTATCTCTGGCTATGCAAAGGAGAGTAGTCTAAACTCCAATTTACACACTACTATAGCGATCCTATAGTTCTTTCTGCCAGTGATAAACTATTCCCTGATTTCTAATGCCTCAGTTTCTCTGGAACACACTCTGCGGATAAACAATTATGGAGAAATAGAGATATGGTTACACAAAACACATAAACAGGCCAACTGGCTTAAAGAGTAGCCCCTGTTTGGGATCATTTCTTGGCTTACTTGATTCTAACTGGCTTGGGTCACTGGGACTCTGGCTCAGGAATGCTCTCTAAACTACAGGCATGGTTTTATTGCTAATAATTATTATTGTCTCCCTAATATATTACATTCTCTCAAAAGCTTTAAATGCATGAAGGCAGCCATTGATCAGCCTACAGAACGTTTCCGTCTGACTGGAATGAAAAAATAGAACAGAAAAATATAACCAGCTCTAAGAATAGGAGCCTGACATCATCTCTTGTGGATGATACACCAAGACCCAAAGAAGCAAAGGTAATCAAGAGTCACAGGAAGACCAATATTTCTGATTAAATGTCTTGAATGGTCAAGAGAATGATCATAAAAAGGAAATTTGAAATAACTTTATATGAGCATTATGAAGCCAACTCTGCCGAGGGTACCACATCAACAGAACCAAAACAGATCATTTTTGTGTTCCTGTAAGCACTCAGAGCAGAAATACAGTATATTCAGTCAACCCAGATGCCACCCTAGCTCACTTCAGACAAAGCTGACTGTGTGGCCTCAGCAAAGCAGATTATTTTCTATTTGTCTCCTCCTTGTTCTATATTCTCCATCCTATAAAGGCTTCTTGCCTTGTGCCCCATTTTGGGTCTCAAAAGGAGACTGTCTATTTTATGAAGTGTTAAGATTTGTTTGTATCAACTAAACTATCTTCTTTAATCATTCTTTTAACCAAAGGTAACTTATTCATTCATATATGAATAAAAATAATATACATATAACAAGTCATTATAAATCTGTCTCAGAACTCCTCATTTTGAGCACCACTGCTCAGAACTACTGTGAGGTGTTCACAAAAGGTGAGATGAAGTCAGTGAGTCTTTAATTGAAATGAACACATGCTGGCATTTCATGTTAGCACACAATCTGTCAAAATCTGCACTTTAGGCCCAACAAATATTTTCCACATTTTAGTAAGCAATTTCTGTTAGCCTGTACCTCAGAATGCAGTGGTTTTGGGATAGTTATTCTGATATCATTGTGTTTGATGAAGCAACCATTTACACATGACTTGGGGTGTATTCCAGTATTTTCAGAGTAATTCAATTATTAATAGCACTATGAAGCTTTTCTCTACACAGGTATGACTTGTGTCTTAATGAAAATAAAAGGGAATCCTCTTTGTGGTACACTGTTCAATTGCCTTATTGTTGAATAATGTCAAGGAATGATACCTTAATGATTTGCAAGCATGAAAGTATAAAAACTCCAAACCATAATTTAAATCCACTGATTGAATTTAAGAAAAATTCCATGAGAGATCCAACATAATAACCATAAGCATGACACATTTTAATATTTATGGGTAAAAGTTATAAATAGAATATATATTCACATTGTATGGAGCAAGGTATGAATTATGTACCATTTAAAATATTTATAAACATCACAGAGGCATCTCCAGAAAATGTCAAATCCTAGGAATTAATTTATTGTCAGAGTAATCATAAGGTTAAACTACCGTAGGAGGGAAACAAAACATTTTCTTTTTAGCCTAAATAACAATCTGAGCTTTAAGTCTGTGCACAGTGTGTGTGTGTGTTCATTGCTTGTCAGTAGGGGACATGTTTTAGTAACAAAATATAATTGTAAAATTGTTCTTCTATCCATTAACAATAGGACATGAACACTTGCTTGGAACCTTTCTATTGTGGAAAACTATCAAATCTCAAATTTGGGGAAATACACTGTTTTCCTTACCAATAGTTTTTTTGCAGAGTGATGTTTCTGGTAGTGTTGACACAGCACAACCATTAAAAAGATTGGCCTGACTAACCACTACATTTTTTCAATTTTGATCTAACCTCTGTTACCAAGGAAGGAAAATGGCAACTCTTCTTCTTCTCCATAACTGTAAATAAATTAGGTTTTAGGAAATTCCAGCTGGGATTTATTTGACTTTCCATGTCCTGTAGAGAGCTTGGCTTAAAATATAATCCAGGGACTTCCTTGGCATTTCAGTGGTTAAGGCTGTGTTCCCAGTGAGGGGAGTGGGTTGGATCCCTGTTTGGAGAAGGAAGGTCTCATATGCCACCTAGTACGGCCAAAAAAAAAAAAGAAAATGTAACCCAGCTTGTACTGCCACTAAAAGTCTCTGGATAAAACAAATGAATGAAAGTCCTAGGAATTTTTCTAAATCAGGGAGAATCTATTACATACTCAGAAGTAATGTTTTATTACTTAAGTATAATATCTAGTGAATCATTATTTAAATATCACTCCCATGTTTACCTGAAAATTCCTTTGTTTAGTATTCCAACTCTGAAGCATTTTATTTATTATCAAAATAATACAGGTTTATTCATAAAGCATACTGCATTTACAATAGAAGAATTCTTACCTTGACATCTATAAGCACGTACAAACTGGTGTTTAGAGGTTTAGCAATAAGTCAACCCTAGTGATTTTAACAGATATAGTGACAATGCTGTAGTATTATGCATTTTGAGTAGAATTATGCAGCTAAAAATTTTAAATTACTCATTGTAGCCACTAGATAGCAGTATAAGTCTTTGGATGCTCTCAATATGAAATACAGCCTGAACAATTTAAAAATTTTGTTTCATAACAGCTTTCACTAAATCACCCCAAAAGGAAAAATCAGAGGCAAAAGGTCACTGTTACAGTATAAAGTATTTCTGAGTGTTGTCCCACTCTGATTTGGCATTTTCTTTGTGAAATTAAACAAATAATTATCTAGTAAATTTTAGCTACAGTTAATAACTTGGGCTTCCCTGGTGGCTCAGACAGTGAAGAATCAGCCTGCAATGCAAGAGACCCAGGTTTGATCCCTGGAGCAGGAAGATCCCCAGGAGATGGAAGTGGCTACCAACTCCAGTTTTCTCGCCTGGAAAATCCCATGGACAGAGGAAACTGATGGGTTACAGTCTATGGGATCCCAAAAAGTTGGACATGACTGAGTAACTAACACTTTATTTTATTTTACTTATTCATTAAATATAAAAACAGCAGAATGTATTCATTACTGAATATTATATTCAATGATGTCTGAAAAATTATTAAGGATTGTTATTCTTTAATATACACTGTACTTTCAGTGCTGTCATTAAATTACATCAATGAAAAAAAGTTGCTCATTTTAAAAATGTATGCGCATACTAGCTGCAAATAAAGTGTTACCTTATATGGTAATCAAATGTAAAGGTTTAGACATTTGATTTAATGATGGACAGAGCTCACATTCTCCAAATCCCACATAAATGATAAAAGAAACAAAAATGAAAAGTATCTATAGCACTGTTGGAAAATATAAGATGTTGCTAGTGTGGCAGAGCTAATTGATGAATTGTTGAAAATTATAAAGTAGACGGAATTCAATGGAAGGGAAAATTTCTAAAATATATACAGTTGTCCCTTGATATTCATGGGGGATTGGTACCAAGACGCCCTGCAGATAACAGTGTTTGTGGATGCTCAAGTCCTTTATATAAAACAGTGTGTACTGGCATACAACCTACACACACCTCCCATACGTGTGAAGTGATCTCTGTGTGCCTAGTCACTCAGTCGTGTCCGACTCTGTGAGCCCATGGACCACAGCCCGCCAGGCTCCTCTGTCCACGGGGATTCTCCAGGCAAGAATACTGGAGTGGGTTGCCATGCCCTCCTCCAGGGGATCTTCCCAACCCAGGGATCAAACCCAGGTTCCCCACACTGCATGCAGATTCTTTACTGTCTGAGCCACCAGAGAAGCCTGGTGAAGGCTTTGGCATAAGAATGAATTCTCTCCAGGATATCCTCCTGTATGCTATAAGCCTGGGAGAGCTGACTGGTTGTTACAGGGATTATTCTTTTGACAGACTTCACATCCTTTAACAATTTGGCTTATAGCTTTTATTAATCCTTTTCCCTTAAAAGACTCTTAGCAAGTTGGTAACCATTTTCAATTCCCAAATGGAAAGTTTGATGTAGAGCTTTAAGAATTTTCCATTGGGTGCTAGAGGACAATACACGTTTTTCATCTTCTACTTAAAGCCATCCAGAGGTGAGTACCCTATCTCCATGAGAAAGAGAGTGTTGAAGTTCATTAGGTTTAATACTGGGGTTTTAAGTCAGTGGGGATTTTATCCCAGAGGAGGGGAGCCTGAGTATTAAAAGTCTGGGTGGCTGCCTTTTCCGCTTGTCGGTCGGCTCGCCTATTTCCCTCTGCTATGTCAGAATCATCCCTTTGATGGCCCTGGCAGTGTATTACTGCCACTTCTTTGGGTAGTTTTATTGCATCTAAGAGGTGAATAATATCTTGGTAGTATTTTAATGGGACTGCCATCTGAGGTTTTAAACTTTCTTTCCTTCCAGATAGCGTCTAAAGGACTAAGTACACATATTTAGAGTCAGTATAGATGTTCACTCTCTTATCAGTCCACAGCTCTAGGCCCTGGTTAAAGCAATCAAGATGATCTAGAAAAATGATGTCTAGATTACTTACAATACCTAATATGATGTAAGAAGTTGTAAATACAATGTAAATACCATTGAAATAGTTCCCAGCGTGAGGAAAATACAAGCTTGGGAATTTTCTTTCTTTTTTTTTCTTTAATATTTTTGATCTGAGATTGGTTGAATCCTCTCATGTGGACCCATGGATATAGAGGGCTAATGTTATGTGTGCTGAGGAATCAAAGACAGGCCAAGAACATGGGTACCAGGGAAGTGAATAGTTTCTTTTCCCCAACATCATGGAAAAAGCTGAGTCTGGGAGCATGAATGGGGAGTCTAACAATTAAGGGGATTTAGAGACTGTGGAACTATGAGGATACACAGCCACATGCAAGAAGAATAGCTGGCTGTGGGGTTTAGTTACAGATTAAAGTTGGCCCCCAATTTTCTCTGTATTAAATAAGTGATACATCTTGGAAGATCCTACTTTGGGTACTAAAGTTGGAAGGAGACTCTGGCTGCATATAAAGTATTTCAGGACCACTACAAAGCATTTATGAAATGAAAGTACTTCTGTAACAAGAAGGAGAGTTCCAGAGTTTAACACAGGCACTTATTTTGTAGTTGTAACAACTGTGTTCTGGGTCAATAAATATTGTAGTTCACACTTCTGTGAGTGACAATGCTAACAGAACTTTGGTTTCCTTAAAAGGGCAATGTGGCGAAGCAAAGACACTAAGTCTATTACAGAATATTCTTCATTAGAAGTGCCAAGCTTCAAAATATCTTTATTTCTTGAACTATACAATTTGGCTTTTCCTTTTCAAAAACTTAACAACTTAACTATTCATTACCATCATATTTGAAATAAGAAATAATTTTTACTCAAAGGGTTTGTCAAAAAATTTAAGTATTACCAGGAGATTACTAAATTTTATTATTAGCTAACAGTTTTGAAAACGTGTCTCTGTGTGTGTGTGTGCGCGCATGTGCGAGTAACTTTAGTCACATCTCTTTGAGACCCTATGGACTGTAGTCTGCCAGGCTCCTCTGGCCATGGGCTTTTCCAGGCAAGAATACCGAGTGAGTTGCCATTTCCTCCTCCAGGGGACCTCCATCCAGGGATTGAACCCGCGTCTCCTGCGTTGGCAGGTGAGTTACCACTAGTAACAACTGGGAAGCTCCTTTTGAAAGCTTATTTTGTATCAAATAACATGCTGAAAAAACTGTTTAGATTTATTTTTAAATTACATAAATTAATGACACAGGTAGTATCCTATCATCATAAGTCACATGTAGTAAAATCAAGGAAATTATTACTGAGTTATAATTCAGTTATGTCAGTTTCCCAATCTATGCCCATAGAATTTGTGGCAGACAGAGTAAGTAAGTTTGAAAGGCAGCGCCTTTCAAACACTACTAAAGAGTTCTATGCCCTAATTCCCAGAACCTGTGAATATGTTACATTACATGGCAAAGAGGAGTGAGGGTTGCAGACTGAATTAAGGTTACTAGCCAGCTGACTTTACAATAGGAAGATTATCCCAGATTACCAAAGTAGGACCAATATAACCTCAAGTGTTACTAAAAGGGAAAGAGGGAGGCAGCAGAGAAGCAGAGAGATGGCAGCATAAGGACTTAGCCCACAACTGCTGGCTTTGAAGACAGAGCGAGAAGCTACAAACCATGGAATGTGGGTGCCCTTTAGAAGCTGGAAAAGGCACAGATTCCTCCCTAGACCCTCCAGGCAGGACACAGTTCCGCCGACATCTTATTTTAGTCCGTGAAGGACATTTTGGATTAGTTAACTACAGCTCTGTAAGACGATAAATTTGTGTTGTTTCCAAGCTATTGAGTTTGTGGTAATTTGTTCCAGCAGCAATAAAAAAAACTAATCCACTATTATACTCTAATTTTCTTCCCCTCTCTCACCAAAACAAATTACTGAGTCCACTAACACACATCAGAGGTGCTTTGCACCATAATTACTGCATCTGGGAAATTTTCCTGTGATGACTTTTGTGAAGAAGCCCAGCTAATAACAAGTATCTATGAGAAAATAAGGATTATGCTCTCTAAGCACTGCTCATTGGTAAGAACTCTTGTTCTTCCATTACTTGGTTAAAGTATGACTTATGAGTACATTAACATTCACCCTTCCAAAGGTCTGCCCACAATCATATGTTCACGAGGTACACAGCGCCATGTTCCTCGGCTGCAGGACTCTCTCAGATTGATGACCAAGAGCAATAACTAGGCACCCCTGAGAATCATCAAAATTATGTCTACTGAAATCACTGAGCCTGACTGTTGCCTCTTTGTATTTGAGGACCAAGTTTGGTTAGTTCAGTTCAGTCACTCATTTGTGTCCAACTCTTTGTGACCCCATTGACTGCAGCATGCCAGGCCTCTCTGTCCATCACCAACTCCCAGAGTTTACTCAAACTCATGTCCATTGAGTTGGGGATGCCATCCAACCATCTCACCCTCGGTTGTCCCCTTGTCCTCCTGCCCTCAATCTTTCCCAGCATCAGGGTCTTTTCAAATGAGGCAGTTCTTTGCATCAGGTGGCCAAAGTATTAGACTTTCAGCATCAGTTCTTCCAATGAATATTCAGGACTGATTTCCTTTAGCATGGACTAGTTGGATCTCCTTACAGTCCAAGGGACTCTCAAGAGTCTTCTCTAATACCACAGTTTAAAAGCATCAATTTTTTGGCATTCAGCTTTCTTTAGAGTCCAATTCTCACATCCATACATGACTACTGGAAAAAACATAGCTTTGACTACATGGATCTTTGTTGACAAAGTAATAGCTCTGCTTTTAATATGCTGTCTAGGTTGGTTATAACTTTCCTTCCAAGGAGTGTCTTTTAATTTCATGGCTGCAGTCACCATCTGTAGTGATTTTGGAACCCAAAAAGTAGTCTGTCACTGTTTATATTGTTTCCCCAACTATTTGCCATGAAGTGATGGGACTGGATGCCATGATCTTAGTTTTCTGAATGTTGAGGTTTTTTTTTTTTTTTAATTAAAAAAAAAAACAAAACTTTTACTCTTTTCTTTCACTTTCGTCAGGAGACCCTTTAGTTCTTTTTTACTTTGTGCCATAAGGGTGGTGTTATTTACATAATCTGAGGTTATTGATATTTTCCCCAGCAACTTTGATTCCAGCTTATGCTTCATCCAGCCTGGCATTTCACATGATGTAATCTTCATATAAATTAAATAAACAGGGTGACAATATACGGTTTTGATGTACTCCTTTCCCGATTTGGAACCGGTCTGTTGTTTCATGTCCAGTTCTAACTATCGCTTCTTGACCTGCATACAGATTTCTGTATGCATGTCAGGTGGTTTGGTATTCCAATCTCTGTAAGAATTTTCCACAGTTTGTTGTGATCTACACAGTCAAAGGCTTTGGCAAGATCAATAAAGCAGAAATAGATGGTCTTTTTTTTTTTTTTTTTGAATTCTCTTGTTTTTTTGATGATCTGGCAATGTTGGCAATTTGATCTCTGGTTCCTCTGCCTTTTCTAAATCCAGCTTGAACATCTGGAAGTTCATGGTTCACATACTGTTGAAGTCTGGCTTGGAAAATTTTGAGCATTACTTTACTAGCGTGTGAGATGAGTGCAATTGTGTGGTACTTTGAGCATTCTTTGGCATTGCCTTTCTTTGGGATTGGAATGAAAACTGACCTTTTCCAGTTCTGTAGCCACTGCTGAGCTTTCCAAATTTGCTGGCATACTGAGTGCAGCACTTTCACAGCATCATCTTTTAGGATTTGAACTAGTTCAACTGGAATTCCATCACCTCCACTAGCTTTGTTCATAGTGATGTTTCCTAAGGCCCACTTGACTTTGCATACTAGGATGTCTGGCTTTAGGTAAGTGTTCACACTATCGTGATTACCTAGGTCATGAAGATCTTTTTGTACAGGACTAACAGAAGCAGACGCTATTCTTAATAGCGTCTGCTTCTGTTAGTTCCAGACCATTTCTGTCCTTTATTGTGCCCATCTTTGCATGAAATGTTCCCTTGGTATCTCTAATTTTCTTCAAGAGATCTCTAGTCTTTCCGGTTTTATTGGTTCCTTCTATTTCTTTGCAGTGATCACTGTATTTTTCATTTTGAGAAATGAAATTGGAAAACAACTCACAATATGGAAGAAGCTTTAGTTAGGAATCTGAGAGGCGCAAATCCTGGTTCTGATTCAGTCATAAGTAGTTCTGTCACCATCAGCAGCTATTTAATCTCCTTAAGTGAAAGACAGCACACTGGAGAAGAGCAGCTGTTCTAAAATTTTTAGTCACCAGGCTCTTTCTCCTTGTGACGGAGAACTCTCAGGCAAATGAAACAGATACAGGCTGACATTTTCTGGCGGAAGGAAGGAGCTACTGGCTGTCCTGGGGTCCACTCCCTCTGCCTCCCCTTGTGTCTGTCTCCCAGGCCCCTGTGGGAACGTGGAACACAATTTGAAAAAAATCACTGCATTCTCAGCTCTCTCAAATATCTCCCATGGAACAGTGCTCATGGCAGACAGGATGAAATGGAAGGATGCGCAAGTTACGCTCTCTGTTACAGTGCATACCAAGAGCAAGAATTTAGTTCTTTAAATATCAACTCAACAAAGCAAAACACCTTATTTAGAAGGTATTTCTTTCAGTATCAATGTAGAGAAAACTCTAGAAGAAACTGAATGTCAAAGGTAACTTCAGAATTGAAAATATAAATATAAAATGTAGAAGTTAAATAAGACACATGAAAAATTCAGTCAAGCACACATAAACAGTGATTAAGCTGAAAAAGCAAAACACCTTTACATTCCTCTCAGCATCTTTGTGCTGCTGCCACTAGCAACCACGCTTATTCCTCACATTAACCCTCCAATCTATGCACATAAAATCTGTATTGCTCTTTAAGGGTAGGACTTTTTAGTGCAGATTCTGACCCTACATTTGAGAAGATGCAAATTCACTGAATTGGAAAATGTCACCTTAAGGCTTGAGATTTTAATATCGAGAACAAATGTTTACTAAATTATTAGCACTATAAACATCATTTTTGTGTTATTTCCTCTTATTAAAATAAGAAGAAAATGACAGTAAGAGGAATCTTGTACAGTTCCAAAGAAATATAGTTAGAAGGTTTTGTGTGTGTGCTAAGTAGCCTCAGTCCTGCCCGACTCTTTGTGATCCCATGGACTGTAGCCCACCAGCCTCTTCTGTCCATGGGATTCTCCAGGTAAGAATACTGGATTGGGGTGCATGCCCTTCTCCAGGGGTTCTTCCCCACCCAGGGATCAAACCTGCTTCCCTTATGTCTCCTGCACTAGCAGGCAGGTTCTTTACCACTGGTGCCACCTGGCAAGCCCTTAGAAGGCTTCAGAACCACAGAAAAGTAGGTCATTTTAAAAACATTATTTTAAAAGGTAAATATACTTATATTTTATCCTAGGTAGCAATCCCTATGTCTGTGAATTTATTATAAAATTCTAGGTTTAAAAGCACATATAATATATGTATGACTTAGTTCTCCTTTTGATATTTAAAGGATATATATACGGTTTCCTAAAAACAAAGTATGATAATGTCTGAACATCTCTATCTGCAAGAAATTTAGGAATTATGATCTCTAGGCATTGCTCAATGTTAAGAACTCCATTCTTCTGAATATTGGGCTAAAGGATGACCCTAAAATATATGAACTTTAAGACTTGAGCATCCATGGAGCAACTGCATATATTTGGAGCACAGAACCCATTGCACTAAGTTCTGGTGACACGATTAGCTTTACTCATGCTAGACATCAACATGAACAGATTAAATAGCTGGTTAAGAATTTTGAAACTTAAATGGATTTTCAAGAAAGAGGTACAAGACTTCTAAAAGGAGATGGGGAGCAGAATTTGAAAGACTATATCAAGACATAGGGTTCCCTGGCAGCTCAGCTGGTAAAGAATCTGCCTGCAGTGCAGGAGATGCCGGTTCAATTCCTGGGTAGGGAAGAGCCTCTGGAGAAGGGATAGACTATCTACTCCAGTATTCTGGCTGGAGAGTCCCCACGGATAGAGGAGCCTGGCAGGCTACAACCCATGAAGTCACAAAGAGGTGGATGCTACTGAGCAATTAGGAATATACACAGCACATCAAGCCTTAGGGCACCTAATACAAAGGGCCATATGTGTATGCCAGATGGAATCCTTCTAACATTAAAACAAAACCTTCTCAGTCTATGATGATGCCCAATCAATGATGTTAACCCAAGCTGGGTGTGTAGGTTTTAAAGCTGTGATTTTCCCTTTTTCTCAGCCAAAAATATTGTAAGCAAGACCCTTGAGCCCTCAGAAGTTGTCTAAACTACATTAAGGATCTCATATCTTCAACAAATACAAAAAGGTCAATATTTCAAGGCGTGTAATACATATTTGAGCCTAGAATAACATGTAAGAAAAAAACTGTGTACTGTGGACTCTATTTTGAATCAAGTTTGCATTATATTAGAGATTGTAAGACAACTATCATCATTAAAGAATTTAGTAAGTAGCTATATATATCTTTGACTATATATAAAAATTACATGAATAATGTAAGTGACAAAAATTTGCCATCCTGGAAGAACTGACAATTTAAGATTCAGTGGTTTAGTTCCATGAACAGCACCTGAAGAGATTGATGAAGACTAATTATGTTATGTTTCCTACATATTTCCTATTAGAATAAAAGAATCATGATTTCTGAATAGAAATTGCACTTTATGTGATTATTTAGTTGAATCTCAATGGGAAAGGAATACTAAAATATCTTAGACCTGGAGTCCTGGGTCTATTTTATATGAACCTCAAGCTAGTAGCAGCAATTTAAACTATTTTTCTTGTGTACAACACATTGTCAAAACCATCCTGCTGTGAGAACAATGAAAAGATGTAAATGGAGAGAGATTTTTACTTTGTGCTTTCTATTCATATATCTGCATCTTAAATGTCTGCCAGAGCCTTTGACTAAGAAGGCAACTAAAGCAAGACAAACAGGTCAGTAACCTGACCTACTTTCTCCATCTTGCTACTTAACAGTGAATGGCAAAGCTTAAGAAAGTGAATCTCAGTACTTTTAAAAATTTGAAAATTATAGAAATAGACAAAGAAGATGTACTTTAGCCTCAGATGTTATTAGAAAACAAACAAATGAGAAACAACTATTTAACATTAAGATACTGGGGGAGATTTTGAGTGATGGAAATTTATAAATAGTTTTCTCAGAAAATAATTTATTCAATTATGTTTACTTAAATGGAGCAAAGAGAAATTTTATATTACTGGTTGTTTTCTTTCTTAGTTATAAACTTTTAGTATGAAAACCTAATTTTTCATTCATTTAACATAATTTGTTGAGAGAACTGTAGGACACTAGCTAAATATTAATTTATCACATGGTCTTAGTCCTGGAGAATTTTTTCTATGTAGTTACCATAATCACAATTGTGGTCCATATGATGAATGCTGATGTAAGTATAATAGAAGCTGGGAACATTAACCAATGTTAATATTTGAGTTCAAGTTATAAAGATGACTTGCAATTTTCCAATCATTTTAAGGTATGCAAACTGATGAATAACAAATTCAGTGCAACAATGATTGAGAGCACAGGGCTTTGCAAGATAGTTTCAGAAGAAGCTGGATCTATATGGGCCAGAAAGATTACTGAGTTGTGTATTAAAGTGATTAACAATAGCTGTTACAGTATGTGTGTGTGCGTATGTGTCTGTGTCTGTGTGTGTGATTCACTTGTAGTCCAAAATGTTACTGTAGGTTGTGGTGGTAAGGGTCTCTGGTAAAGGTTATCTTTGGGGGATTTGGCTACTTTGAAGATCATTTAGGTAGAATATATAGGATATGATAAATTAGGATAAGACTTGTAGGAGGGAAGCTAGGTCAGACACTGGCAGCATTATAGGAAAACAGAGGTAAAATACAGAAAATACTTCTGAGATAGAATAAACCAGATTTGGTTACAGACTGAATACTGAACTGAAATATAGAAAAGGGTAGAAAATGACTGAACATTTTACTGAGAGAATGTACCAATGGTGACACAATTATATAGAGTCAGGAACATGTCAGTTGAAGCAGGATTACATATGAAAAAGAAAAAGGAGAGCATTTTAGAAAGTTGTTAGCATTGGCAGGACATCTGAGTGGAGATGTCCAGTGGGAGAATGAAGCCACAGATCTGAATCTTAGACAAACACACGAGGTGTGCTTTTTGGGAGAAGAGCTTTCTATAGTCTACAGCAATGAAATTAGAAGCAAACACCCAAAGAGATGTCATGGAGTGAAATGAGAAGAATCCTGCAGGTCTGAGTCCTCCTAAGTCTATGAATGAAGAAGGCAATGTCAACCCACTCCAGTACTCTTGCCTGGCAAATCCCATGGACGGAGGAGCCTGGTAGGCTGCAGTCCATGGGGTCGCTTAGTAGTCGGACACGACTGAGTGACTTCACTTTCACTTTTCACTTTCATGCATCGGAGAAGGAAATGGTGACCCACTCCCATGTTCTTGCCTGGAGAATCCCAGGGACGGGGAGCCTGGTGGGCTGCCATCTATGGGGTCGCACAGAGAAGTCTATGAAAAATTGAAAAAACACTATTTTCCCTGTTGGCAATCAAAATACTATCTTTCTCATTCATTTGTTGTAGGGACTAAATTAGTCACATGATGAATTTAAAATACTAGTCTTGGTGTCTGAAAAAGGGAAGAATTTAATAAATGGTATGTGTAACTACTATATGAATGATAAGAAGAATGGCAATCATCAGTTGACTCTGAGTGCCTTTGACCATGTGGGAAGGTCTCTACTGTCCTTGACATCTACCTCTGATTTTTACTAATTTTGCTCCGTTCTACAAGCAACGCTTTCCCCACATGCTACACATAACTGTTCTGCAATGATTTCTCTTAAGCTAAAGGCAACTGCCCCTCGCACTGATTGCAAATTCTAGACAATTATTCTTCACAGTGCTGTGCTTATTGCCTGGGATTGTAATGGCCTCTCAGAGAATTATAATGATAATATTCTTTATCAAGTGATTGCTTTGTCCATGGTTACCACATTAAAAACACAAAATTAGAGTGAAAATGAAAGCCAAAAATCTATGACGAATGTAGCAATACTTTTTGTGATAGAAAGAACAATGTATCTAAGAGAGCTTTCATGCTGTTGTATAATGTACCTTTCTTTGCCTTAAATTAGATTCCTCTCCGTGTTCAGTTAATGTGGAAACAACAAATAACCAGTTTATCTCCTTTCTTGAATTTTGCTATTGCACTGACCACTACTGATACATATTTTTGTTCTAGCCAGGGTTCTCTCTGTTAAAAAAGAAATAAGCCATTTTATCATGAGATAATACATTATAAAAAAACAAGCTGGTTTTAAAGTGTTGTTCAATTTTTTTTTTCATTTAAATGAATCACTGATGAATTCATTTCAGACAGTGATGCTGATTTCGCCCATCTACTCAGTAAGTCTCTGCTGGGTGTAAAGAATATGCCCCCAGGAATTTGACAGCATGGAAACAGAAGGGCTTTTCACTCTAAAATTATGTACAGAGCCTAATCAGAGATACATAAAATCTTGAAACTAACTTAAAAACACAGATTGACCTTATGAGCACAGCAAAACAAGACCAAAACTAGAGTCTGACTAGGTCATTCAGAAGAATGGATGCAGGCAGAGTGCCAGTCAGATAAGTTTATTTCTCCAGGAGACAGGCAATCCTGACCAAGACTGACTCTATCTCAGTGAAGGTGAAGTTGCTCAGTCATGTCCGACTCTTTGCGACCCCATGGACTGTAGCCTACCAGGCTCTTCCATCCGTGGGATTTTCCAGGCAAGAGTACTGGAGTGGGTTGCCATTTCCTTCTCCAGAGGATCTTCCCAACCCAGTGATCGAACCCAGGTCTCCCGCATTGTAGGCAGACGCTTTACCATCTGAGCCACCAGGGAAGTGGTGGATATGGATAACCTCAATTTAATCTTGAGACAACATCAGACAAAGCCAATCTGAAACCAAAATAACTAATTCTCTTCAAAGGTCGTGAAAAATAAGCAAGTCTGAGAAACTGCCTTCAGTTTCTCCAGGAGATTACGGAGACAGAACAGCTGGAGAAGATTAACTAGAGAGAACAACTAAATGCAAGGTGAGATGGTGGGATGGATCTGAGACAGAAAAGGCTCATTATTGGAAAAAGCAGGAGAAATCCAAATTGGTCTACACATTTAATTATAATTTTGTATGATGGAGAATTTCTTGGTTTTGGTAAATGTTTTATGGTTATGATGTTAGGATAAGATGTTAACATAAGGGGAGGCTTAGCAAAGGGTATACTGGCAACCTCTAAAAATATTCCCCCAGTGGAACGTCCCTGACGGTTCAGTGGTTAAGACTCCTGCCTCCTATACGGGGGTAGTCTGGAAACTAAAATCCCCCTGTCACACGGCATGGCCCAAAACAAACAAACAAATATCCCCCATGTGATCTCTGCTTCCTGGTATTCATGCATTTGAGCAATCCCTAACCCTTGAGGGCTGGACAGAAATACTGATTCACTTTTTTCTAGTATTAGAATGTGGCAGAGGTGAAGAGATATACTTCCAAGGTTAGGTTACAAAGTAGACTGTATTTTGTCTTGGGCACATCTGAACTCTCACTTGCTCACTTGAGAAAAGCTTAACTGTCACAGCTGCCTTAAGGAAGGAAGAAGCCGTTTCTGCCCAATAGCCATGTGAGTGAGCTCAGAGGGACACTGGTCTTAGTCAGGTCTTGGGATGGGACCACAGCTGCAGCCAATACCTTGTTTGAACCCTGTGAGAGACCCGAAGCCAGAAGCACCTAGGCAAGCCATGCCTGGATCTCTGACCCACAGAAACTTGGGGTAATATTTACTATTTTAAGCTTCTACATTTCAGGGTAATAGGTTACACTGCAATAGATAACACAGGAACTCTACTATTTTTGCAGCTTCTCTAAGTCTAAATTTAATCTCAAAATAAAGTTTAATATTCTTAAATCTTAAAATCTCAGTGACAGATATTATGTAAAGTGTGAAGACTGCTATCTCTGGGTATGGCCTGATGCCATTAAACATACTATGTACTTTTCTTGTTCTGATGGCATGATCATTCAGCTACCTACTGGTGATAATTTGGCTTCTTGTGAGAAGGGAACATTCTGACCAGAGGAGGCATATCTTCATCATCTATCCTCTTGGTAGATATACTTCTCAATATAAGTTAAAAAAGAGGCAATTTAGTTATAGTTCATTTTATATGAGTGAGGTTGTGTGAATCCGTTCAAATCATCCTTTATGTGATGACAAAAACCAAACTTTTGAGGCTGCAAAATAGCATCTCAAACCAAAGACCAAGGAACGTATGGCTCTATGAACTTTCTTGGGAGAAAGTCAACAAAGAAACTATCCCTCTAGTCATCCCTACAACCCAGGCCATTGAAGCATGAAAGCTGATCACTGGAATAAAGTATAAAGGGATAGTCAGTATACAGGAATATGGGCAATTTACAAGCACAGGTTTAATTTCAGCATTATAATAGCCAACACTTATGGAATCTGAGAGAAAATTAGACTGTTTATCTCAAGCAGTTAGTAGGAGTTGCAGTTTTACAGGCCTGAACACTTCTCAAAGTACAAGTATTTATTACTTCCCCAGCCAGAACATGGGCTTCCCTGGTGGATCAGACAGTAATGAACTGAAAGTGAAAATGAAAGGCACTCAGTCATGTCAGACTCTTTGTGACCCCATGGACTATGTAGTCCATGGAATTCTCCAGGCCAGAATACTGGGGTGGGTAGCCTTTCCCTTCTCCAGGGGATCTTCCCAACCTAGGGATCAAACCCAGGTCTTCCGCATTGCAGGCCAATTCTTTACCAGTTGAGCCATAAGGGAAACCTGCCTACTATACAGGAGACCTAGGTTTAACACCTGGGTCGCTAAGATCCACAGAGAAGGGAACAGCTACCCACTCCAGTGTTCTGGCCTGGAGAATTCCACAGACAGAAGCGTCCGGCGGGCTTCAGTCCATGGGATCGCACAGAGTCAGACAGGACTGAGACTAACACTTTCCCTTTCAGCCAGAACCCTGTGCCCAATCCTTAGTTCTCTCCCCTTCCGTACTGTGACCTGTAGTAAAACATGATTCTAATGTCTCCGGAAACACCTCTATTACTTGGTCTAAAAAACATTTTTTTAAAATACTCACCAAATATAAATTATTTTAGATATAACTGATTACTATTTCATTCACTTAAAAATCCTCTTAAATTGCAGTATTTAAAACCTTATTTTAAGAGAGTGAAAATACACAGATGTTAGCATAGCTCATTTATTCTTTTCTCTACCATCCACTGAAAAATGATAGCACAACGGTTGAGTAAAGACTCAGAAAAAAAAGACTCAGGAAATTTCATAAAACTGTTTTGATCCATAATCATTATTTTTCACCTTAACAGAATGCATTATATATAAAAATTAGTTGAAGTACATTAATTTTAAATAAAACTGTGATAGGAATAAAATTAAGTTATTCTGATCATGTGTAAAGATGGAAAAATAAACATAATGGGTCTGATCTCTTAGTCTCCCAGTACTAATTATTTTCAGAAAAATTGTATGTACCTCTGATTACTGCTACTCAAGAGTCTATTTCATGCAGTAAACAGGATTAGAATAATCTAACAAACACATACAATTATATTTTTAATTTGTAGTTTTCAACAATTACCAGAATGGGAAAGCCAAACCTTTTTGGTATTTTTTGCAAGTAGTAAGTATTAATGTTTAGTTCTTATAATATCTTTGAATGGCCACAAGAATATACACAAAGGAATGTGAAAATCAGATACATCTTTCATAATCATTGCATTTGTAATCTTTCATTTTAAGATCAGGTGGAACACTACGTTGTATATTGTGAGGTTAAAAAATCTAATGATTCACATAGTTCTATTTCTCAAAATAATATTTGGATTTTAAAATGACTACTTTGCCATCATTGCATATTGATTTTGAAGAAGAATATTAATTTTGCATGAAAGTACTGAGGGGGAAAACTGACATATATTTAAAAAATTTAAAAAATGAATACCAGATAATAAAAACAGAAGAAACTGCAGTTATTTCTCAAACATTCTTACTTGTGACAGGTGGAAATGTGCCTGTTGTTAAGGTTTGGTACCAAGTTGTTTTCAGTATATCTACATAGATATATATATATAATATATTTGGTATCACTTATACAGCAATTCTTTCCTCAATTAAAAATTATGAAATGAGATTTTAGCCTACTGATCTTTTTTACTTCAGTAATTATATATTGTCTCACTTTCATAGAAACTATTGTAATTATTATTCTTTTATTTTCAGGAATAAATCCTTAATACACAAAAGTGCAGTAAAACTTGCTGTGAGCTATTTTTATATTCCCATTGCATCCTTCAATCAAAATATGAAGCAGTGTTGTGTGCATCTCAGAAACTCAATATTATTCTTGTGGGTGGTTTTGTTGCTTCCAAAATAAACTTTTATTTTGGACACCAAACAAGCTATTGCTTGAATTCAATGACTAGTAAGTATGCACAGGGACAAACTAGATTGTGTTGAATGTGGGTTTATAAAGTCATTTCTGTTTCAAAACATATCTTTACAAATAATATCAATAGCTATATTTTGTTAAGTATTTATTTTGACAGCCAGATAGTGCATTAACAGCTTTATAGGTGTGTTTTCTCATTTAATTCTAATAAAAGTTTTATAACAGAGCTCTTATCCTACCCCACTCCCCAACAGCATGGTGAGAAAACAGGATGTCTAGAGATTAAAGTGTTTCACCTAAAGTCACAGTGCTAAGGAGTGAATTTAACTCATCCTCATTTTTGTGTACCTCCCAGTATGCGCTCTAAGGATGACTGCATTGTATTCAGATCTGTTAACAATGTCTCCACACACTATATATTTGTTGCATTTATGCATGAACACAGGTAGGGTTTATTGAAAGAAAGATTTGTGTAGGTTTCAGAATCATTCCCATTATTTTGTATGAGCATCTCATATATTAGTGATAGATACAAACTGAATTTCTAAATTTCTTTCCATTCTTGGGGATGTTTTCAAAGAGCTCAGGATTATTACAACAGCAAGATACATGCAACATGGAGCAAAAATTTAGGTATTTGATGACTGAGAAATAACTAAAATGTCCCCAGAATATTATCTCTTTTCTTATAGTCAACAATTTACAATGCAGCAAAATTATGAAAAAGTGCTCATAATGTTTAAAGTAAAGAGGCTTCTAAAGAAACAAGGCATGTTGTATTTAAAATGATACCTCTTCTAAAACATACTTAAAATTGTCCTGCCTATATTACTCTATTTTGGGAAAAAGAAAAAAAGAAACTATAGAGGAACACAGGGAAAGCAGAACAACGGGTGGGTGAGGGAAGCTTACGGGTGAGCAAGAGGGACACAGAAAAATATATTCTCCATTCAGACTCTCTGCTTGCATTAAACCTTTGCGCCTCCAAACAGAATCTATCACTAAGTCTAGGAGGGGGGATTCTCAGCACATTCATTGTTCCCTGCTCTCTAAACTGTGACAATGATCAAAATGCCTGTGTACAATTCTTGACAAATGGAAAAGAATTCTGTCACAGAGCTTCTAAATGGCTATTAGAAATATGTGTGAGTTGTATTGTCAGACTGGCTTAGATTCTAAGTCCTGGTGGGGGAGGGACTGATGTTTTTCCTCTGAGGCTGACAGACTATACTGCAACACTTAATAAATATAGTAGCTGAAACATAGTGGAGGCAAATGAACCCCTCAATCCCAGACTACAAACTCCACACAGAGCCCTGTACCTTTCATGCAATTCCATTACCAGTATGTATGAGTTTCAAGGGGAGCCTGCACTGAAAATCTATTTTCTGTGATAACACATTCTGGTATAAAATGTTCACATGAAGCAAATAAGATTATTCACAGCAGACTACTTAGTGGCTAATAAAATTAATAATTCTCTTCAGTGACATTAATCAGTAGTTGTTCCAAAATATGCTTGAACAAACAGAGCACCTGACTGTAGATTAACTGCACTAAGATGGCTTGTGAATATTAGCGTATCACTTAACCATATGGTAAATTAGACTTCTCTCTTGTAATTCACCGGAAGGAAGTCAAAATAATTAGAAATCACTCTCAGTAACTGCAGTTGCACACAACAACTCAGCCACTGAAATGAAATGGTTCTCAGAAATTTTTGTTTTGCAGGTGGGTTCCAATGACAGGCTACAGACTGGCTGCTGGTGTTAAACATTATCATGTAAAATGGGCTTGCAGAATGAATGTTAAAATGTGAGGTTGTTTGCCATCTGCTTTCTCTATTGATTTGACTTTGGAAGGTTTTCTTTTCTGTTCAAGAAGAAAACCAGATCATATCCTGATCATGAGGGTTGCCAAAAATGGTATATACATTTTTTTATAAGAGGCATTCATTGGAGGGTGATAGAAATCAAATGTCACTTTATTCTTTCCAGGGATGTGCTCTGTTATATTGAGAATTTTAAAACAATTTTAAATAGTTAATAGCATAAATATGTGGAGAAGGCAATGGCACCCCACTCCAGTACTTGTGCCTGGAAAATCCCATGGACAGAGGGAGCCTGATGGACTACAGTCCATGGGGGTCACCTAAGAGTCAGACACAACTGAGCAACTTCACTTTCTCTTTCACCTTCATGCATTGGAGAAGGAATTGGCAACCCACTCCTGTGTTCTTGCCTGAGAATCCCAGGGACGGGGGAGCCTAGTAGGCTGCCGTCTATGGGGTCGCAAAGAGTCGGACACGACTGAAGCAAATTAGCAGCAGCAGCAGCAGCATAAATGTGAACTGATGAATCCTATATATACTCTAGGTGAAAAGATAGATAAAATCTATAGAAGTATGTATTTATTCTGAAAGAGGTTGCAGAATACTAAAGATGCCAGAGGATCTAACTGGGTAAGGCTTCCCTGAGAAATTGACATTTAGTTAAGCTCTGAGCTACAAGGAGGTGTTATTCAGGAGAGTGAGGGAAAGTGTTGAGTAGCCAGGAAATACATTCACAATCTTTTCAGTCATGCATGAGACAACTGAGCAAGGAAGTGGTGCAGAGATGAGACTGGAATGGTGAGGAGAAATCCTGTCCCGGAGATGTTATATGGCAGTCAAGATTTTAGAGTGAAGCTAAATGTAAAGGAAAAATGTTTTTAAGTATAAGCATTGTAGTATACACATTTTGAAGCACTCTTTCTTTCTGCAATGTACTGATTGGTTAGGACAATAATGGATATAAAAATTAGGCTACCAAAGTGCCCCAGGCCAAAGATACTGGAATTCAGAAAAGGTGGTGGTAAAGGAGATGGGGATGTGCTGTGCTGTGCTTAGTTGCTCAAGTCATGTCCAGCTCTTTGCAGCCCCATGAACTGTAGCCTGCCAGGCTCCTCTGTCCATGGGGATTCTCCAGGCAAAAATACTGGAGTGGGTTGCCATGCCTTCCTCCAGGTGATCTTCCCACCCTAGGAGCTGAACCCAGGTCTCCTGCATTGCAGGTAGATTCTTTACCATCTGAGCCATCAGGGAAGCCCAAAATGGAGATGGAGAGACAATTATATGTATATTTGGGAGGTGTTTTGACTTATTCAGTATGGGAAGTCAAAGAGAAAGAGAACTCAGTGATGTCTCTTGGGCAAAAGCAATTTTGGTAGATGGTGGTACCATTTGCTGTTATGGGAACACTAAAGGAGAAACAGGTTTTGTGGGTAACATATAAATTTTGGCAATTTTTTGTTATAGAAGTCTATTAAAGCCCCACTGGAGTTTTCCTACTGTGATCATTAGACTATCGTGCAAAAGAAATAAATGCTTTGTTGAAATAAAAACTTCCTGTTTAATGTTCTTCTGTTACTTAGTCAGTAATAACTTTATACAAAACAATAAGTTAATCTTTTTATAAGAAGGAAACTTAGAACAAAAAGACATAGACTTGAAAAATTACATAGGGATGGTGATAAAATTGGTCATAAAAATTTAGATATCTCAGTTTAATAACTATTCCCTATTTTACTTGTGAGTTTGATTTCTTAAGAAACAATCATGGTGAAATATGGCAACGTCTCAGAGAGGTGTCCAAACCCTCACCATATGGGTTATCATTGATCTACTATGTATTCAATATTAAAGTCACCTTTATTATTCAGAAATTTGGGGCTTTAACTTTTTAAACTGAAAACTATAGTCATAAGGATCTTTAGTAAGCTACCTTATATACTATAAATCTGTGCTGGTATTATAGCTATAAAGTGTATGTATGCTGACTAAGCATACACTGATAACTAATCATACTACACTGGTTGAAAAAGGGGTATCCAAATATACTATTCATATCTAATACGGACTTTATCATCAGCTATGATACAGGAAATATTTAAACTCCATTGTCTCGCTTCAACTGAGGAAGCTTTGCTGCCTCAGCTTTTCTCAAGCTGCATGCTGCTGCTGCTAAGTCGCTTCAGTCGTGTCCAACTCTGTGTGACCCCATAGATGGCAGTCCACCAGGTTCCTCTGTCCCTGGGATTCTCCAGGCAAAAATATTGGAGTGGCTTGCCATTTCCTTCTCCAATGCATGCATGCATGCTAAGTCGCTTCAGTTGTGTCCGACTCTGTGCAACCCCATGGACAGCAGCCCACCAGGCTCCTCTGTCCATGGAATTCTCTAGGCAAAAATATTGGAGTGGGCTGCCATTTCCTTCTCCACAAGCTGCATGACTCACATGTAATGTTAATATGTGCTAATAAACATTCTCAGCGGCACTTCACCCTGTTGTGGCTCCCCAGAAACAATTGTCACATTGATGGTCGTTTTTCAAAGCAGGGTGTGAGTTTTGTACTGACACATATAGCTCATATATTAGACATATAGTGAAAGTGAAAGTGTTAATTGCTTATCAGTGTCCGACTCTGCAATCCTGTGGATTGTAGCCTACCACGCTCCTCTATCCCAGGAATTTTCCAGGCAAGAATACTGGAATGGGTTGCCATACCGTCCACCAGGGGATCTTCCCCGACCCAGTGATCAAACCCAGATCACCCACATTGCAAGCAGATTCTTTACCGTCTGAGCCAGAGGTAAAGAATCTGCCTGCAATGCGGGGAGACCTGGGTTCCATCCCTGGAGAATTCCATGGTGGGTCACAGTCCATGGGGTTGCAAAGAGTCTGACACAACTGAGTGACTAACACACAGTATGAAATACTACATCATCATAGGAAGTTGAAAAAAATGTACAGGACAGGCTATAAGGTTTACAACGGTGGTGCAGGAAGACACAGAACTCATTTCCTCCCAAAGACACACTGAATCTACACCTACATACAGAGCACTTCCTCCTGAAGGTGCACTGAGGGCTAACTGAAGAACTTATGCACAACAAATGACAGAGGGACCCCAAAGAGATAGGCAGAAGAGACAGAGATAAGGTATCAATGGGGAACCTCACCCTATGGCCTGTAATTGCAAGGAGGGAGATCCCTGAGGGGCCCACACACAGAGTTGTTTCAGAAAATTATCAAACTCGAAGTGAAAAGACCAAGATAAAAAGAGAGGAGAAGAGAGAAAAACTACAAAAGCCCAGTAAAACAAAGCAACCCAAGGAGTTTGAAGGGCATCTAGACTACACATGAAGGAAACCATTCACTAGCTTTAGCGCATCTGCCGAAGGAGCATGGAACTGCTAGAGCTATCCCTGGGGCTGGAGGCCAGACTTCTCAAAATACAGTGACAGCACAAATAAGTAAGAAATGAAACAGGAAAAGTTACAAACCATACTATAGGAATACAAGGAAGGAATCATCGAAGATTACTTAAAAATTATACGCCAATAAGCTGGACAATCTAGAAGAGACGGATAAATTCACAGAAACACACACCTTCCAAGGCTGAATCAAGAACAAATAGAAAATATGAACAGAGGGATTTATTGCTAATAAAACTGAATCAGTAATAAAAAAAAACTCCCAACAAACCAAAGTCCAGAACTAGACAACTTTATATATGAATACCAACAAACATTTAAAGAAGAGTTAACACTTATTCCTTTCAAAGAGCGAAAGAATGATTCCACATTTTTTGAGGAAGTCATCACCCTAATACCAAAACCAGACAAAGTATAAGAAAGAAAGAAAAGTACAGCCCAGTATCCCTGATGAACATAGATGTAAAAATCCTCAATAAAATATTGTCAATCTGAATTTGATAATACATTAAAATGATCATACAGTGTGATCAAGTGGGATTTATTTCAAGACGCAAGGATGTTTCAGTGTTCACAAATCAATCATTGGTAGATACCACATTAAGAAAACAAAGGATCAAAAGTATATGATTATCTCAATAGATGTAGAAAGAGCATTTGACAAAATTCAACAAACATTTATGATAAAAATTCTCAACAAAGTGGGTAAGGAGTGAATATGCTTCATAATAAAGTCCAGATATGACAGGTCCAAAAGCTAATATTATATTTAATGGTGAAGAGCTGAAAAGTTTTCCTCTAAGATTTAGAACAAGATAAGCATGCTATTCCTGCTAATTTTATTCAACATAGTATTAGAAGTCTTGCCCAGAGAACTTAGGCAAGAAATAAAAAAGGCATCTAACTTGAAAAGAAGAAGAAAAACTTGTTATTTGAAGATGACATGATACTATATGTAGAAAACTTAAAGACTTCACACACAAGCACACAAAATCTATTAGAACTAATAAATACACTAAAGCTGTAGGATACAAAGTTAGTATACAGAAACATTTTGTATTTATATACACTGATAATGAACTATCAGAAAGAGAATAAGAAATTAAGAAAACCACCCCATTTACTATTGCATCATAAATAAAAAAATTCCTGAAATAAATTTAACAGAGGAGGGGAAAGACCTGCACTTGGAAAACTATAAGACACTGATGAAAGAAATTAAAGATGACACAAGTAAATGGGAAGCTACACCATGCTCATGGATTGGAAGCATTAATACTCTTAAATACCTGTATTACCCAAAGTATTCAATGTAATCTCTGTCAAAATACATATGGCATTTTCACAGAACTAGAACAAAAATCCTAAATTATGTATGAAACCACACACACACAAAAACCTCTTAAATAATCAAAGCAGTCTTGAGGAAAAAGAACAAAGCTGGAGGCATCATGTTTTCTGATTTAAAAATATACTACAAAACTATTGTAATCAAAACAGTATGGTACTGGCACAAAAACAGACACATGGACTGAAGGAACAAAATAGAGATCCTAGAAATAAATCATCTTATATGATACATTAATCTAGGACAATGGAGGCAGGAATATACAGTGAGGAAAGTCTCTTCAATAAGTAGTATTGGGAAACTGAACTATACGCAAAAGAAAGAAACAATACCCCTTTATTATTGACACACCATATACAAACACAAACTCAAAATGGATTAAAAACATATATAGACTTGAAATGATAAATGTCTAGAAGTAAAAAATAGACCATATGCTCTTTGACACAAGTCAGAGGAATATTTTTGAACCTCTATCTTTAGGCAAGGACAAACAAAAGCAAAAATAAACAATGGAACTGTATCAAATTAAAAGCTTTTGCACAGTGAAGGAAACAACAAAATGAAAAGGCAACTTAGTGAATAGGATAAAATATTTGCAAATGATATATTCAATATGGGGTTAATATTAAATATACATAAAGAAGTCATAAACAATAAAAACAATCATACTAAAAAATGGGCAGAAGATCATAACAGACATTTTTCCAAAGATGACAGACACAAGGCTAATAGGCCCAAGAAGTGATGCTTGACATAACTAACACCAGGGAAATATAAATAGAAACCACAATGAGGTATCATCTCAGACTTGTTCAGTTCAGTTCAGTTAAGTCACTCAGTCATGTCTGACTCTTTGCGACCCTATGAACCACAGCACACCAGGCCTCCCTGTCCATCATCAACTCCTGGAGTTCACCCACACCCATGTCTATTGATTCAGTGATGCCGTCCAACCATCTCATCCTCTGTCATCCGCTTCTCCTCCTGCCCTCAATCTTTCCCAGTATCATGGTCTTTTCAAATGAGTCAGCTCTTTGCATCAGGTAGCCAAAGTATTGGACTTTCAGCTTCAACATCAGTCCTTCAAATCAACACCCAGGACTGATCTCCTTTAGGATGGACTGGTTGGATCTCCTTGCAGTCCAAGGGATTCTCAAGAATCTTTTCCAACACTACAGTTCAAAAGCATCAATTCCTTGGTGCTCAGCTTTCTTTATAGTCAAACTCTCACATCCATACATAACCACTGGAAAAACATAGCTTTGACTACATGGACCTTTGTTCCAAAGTAATGTCTCTGCTTTTTAATATGCTGTTTAGGTTGGTCATAACTTTCCTTCCAAGGAGTAAGTGTCTTTTAATTTCATGGCTACAATCACCATCTGCAGTAATCTTGAAGCCCCCAAATTAAAGTCAGCTGCTGTTCCCACAGTTTCCCATCTATTTTCCATGAAGTGATGGGACCAGATTCCATGATCTAGTTTTATGAATGTTGAGCTTTAAGCCAACTTTTTAAATCTCCTTTTCACTTCATCAAGAGGCTCTTTAGTTCTTCTTCACTTTCTGCCATAAGGGTGGTATCATCTGCATATAATGAGGTTAGTTGATAATTCTCCTGGTAATCTTGATTTCAGCTGTGCTTCCTCCAACCCAGCAATTCTCATGATGTACTCTGCATATAAGTTAAATAAGCAGGGTGACAATATACAGCCTTGATGTACTCCTTTTCCTATTTGGACCCAGTCTGTTGTTCCATGTCCAGTTCCAACTGTTGCTTCCTGGCCTGCATACAGGTTTCTCAAGAGGCAGGTCAGGTGGTCTGGTATTCCCATCTCTTTCAGAATTCTCCACAGTTTATTGTGATCCACACAGCCAAAGGCTTTGGCATAGCCAATAAGGCAGAAATTGATGTTTTTCTGGAACTCTCTTGCTTTTTCCATGATCCAGTGGATGTTGGCAATTTGATCTCTGGTTCCTCCGCCTTTTCTAAAACCAGCTTGAACATCAGGAAGTTCACAGTTCATGTATTGCTGAAGCCTGCTTGGAGAATTTTGAGCATTACTTTATTAACATGTGAGATGCCTGCAATTGTGCGGTAGTTTGAGCATTCTTTGGCATTGCCTATCTTTGGGATTGGAATGAAAACTGACCTTTTCCAGTCCTGTGGCCACTGCTGGGTTTCCAAATTTGCTGGCATATTGAGTGCAGCACTTTCACAACATCTTCTTTTAGGATTTGAAACAGCTCAACTGGAGTTTCATCACCTCCACTAGCTTTGTTTGTAGTGATGCTTTCTAAGGCCCACTTGACTTCACATTCCAGGATGTCTGGCTCTAGGTGAGTGATCACACCATCATGATTATCTGGGTCATGAAGATCTTTTTGTATAGTTCTTCTGTGTATTCTTTCCACTTCTTCTTAATATCTTCTGCTTCTCTTAGGTGCATACCTTTTCTGTCCTTTATTGAGTCCATCTTTGCATGAAATTTTCCCTTGGTATCTTTAATTTTCTTGAAGAGATCTCTAGTCTTTCCCATTGTATTGTTTTCCTCTATGTCTTTGTATTGATCGCTGAGGAAGGCTTTCTATTCTATTGCTATTCTTTGGAACTCTGTATTCAAATGGGTATATCTTTCCTTTTCTCCTTTGCTTTTAGCTTCTCTTCTTTTCACAGCTATTTGTAAGGGCTCCTCATAGCCATTTTGCTTTTTGCATTTTTTTTTTCTGTGGATGGTCTTGATTCCTGTCTCCTGTATAATGTCATGAACCTCCATCCATAGTTCATCAGGCACTCTGTCTATCAGATCTAGCCCCTTAAATCTATTTCTCACTTTCACTCTTTAGTCATAAGGGATTTGATTTAGGTCATACCTTAATGGTTTAGTGACTTTCCCCACTTTCTTCAGTTTCAGTATGAATTTGGCAATAAGGAGTTCATGATCTGAGCCACAGTCAGCTCCTGGTCTTGTTTTTGCTGACTGTACAGAGCTTCTCCAACTTTGGCTGCAAAGAATATAATCAATCTGATTCAGTGTTGACCATCTGGTGATGTCCACGTGTAGAGTCTTCTCTTGTGTTGTTGGAAGAGGGTGTTTGCTATGACCAGTGCGTTCTCTTGGCAGAACTCTATTAGCCTTTGCTCTGCTTCATTCTGTACTCTAAGGCCAAATTTGCCTGTTACTCCAGGTGTTTCTTGACTTCCTACTTTTGCATTCTAGTCCCTTATAATGAAAAGGACATCTTTTTTGGGGTGTTAGTTCTAGAAGGTCTTGTAGGTATAGCTATCATTAAAGAGATGAAAAAAAATGTTGGGAAGGGTGTGGAGAAAAGGGAACACCTGTACCCCATTGGTGGGAATGTAAATTGTTACAACCATTCTGGAAAACAGTATGGGGGTTCCTCAAAAATTATAAATAAAAGTATCACATGAATTGGAGATTCTACTACTGAGAATTTATCCATAGAAAATGAAAACACTAATTTGAAAAGCTACAACTACTACAATCATTGAAGTACTTATTACAATAGCCAAAATATGAAATTAACATAAGGGTCCATTAACAGACAAATGAATAAGGAAGAAGTAATATACATGTATGTATATTGTACACACATATATATTATACATACATATATATATATCTTATCACCGACTTGATGGACATGAGTTTGAGTAAGCTCCCAGAGTTGGTGATGGACAGGGAAGCACAGTGTGCTGCAGTCCATGGGGTCACAAAGAGTCGGACATGACTGAGTGACTGAACTGATCTTATCTAATATACACACAAAGACACACATACACACTGGACTATTACTCAGCATTAAAAAGAGAGCGAGAGAGAAAGACATCTTGCCATGTATGATAACATGGCAGCATCCAGAGGGTTTTATGCTAAGTGAAATAGGTTGGTGAGAGACAAATACCATATGATTTCACTTACATGTGGAGTCTGAAAAACAAAACAAATGAACAAAAGTAACAAAACAGAAACAAAATCGTGCAAACAGAGAACAAACTGGTGGTTGCTGGAAGGGAGGTGGATGAGGGGATAAGTGAAATAGGAGAGGGTGATGAAACTTCCAGTTATAAAATAAATGTCACTGGGATATCATGTACACCATAGGGAATACAGTTAATAATATTTTTAAAGCTTTTATGGTGACAGATGGTAACTAGGCTTATTGTGGTGCTCTCATAAATGCAAAAATATTGAATCACTGTTACCACCACCACGACCTAGATACAGAACTTTTTTCAATCACCACAAGTCTCTCTGTAGAGACTATAATCTCTGACTGCCTCTATCTCTATGGTTTTGTTATTTCAAGATTATTATGTAATACGTGACTGTCTTTTTCACGCAGTGCAAAAACTGTACTTGTCAACCAAGTTGTTGCATTTTTCAGTATATTCTTCCTTTTCACTGCTGTATGCACTGTAGGTGTGGGAATACCACCATTTGCTTACTCACTGACCATTTGAGGGACATCTGGATTGTCTCTAATTTGGGACAGTGCTGAGTGAAGCTGCTATGAACATTTCTGTGCAGCTTTCTTATTTTTAAAAATTTTTATTGGAGTTGTACAGCTTTCATGTGAACATAACTTTCTATCCTTTTGGGATACATACCCAAGAATTCAATGACTGTGTGGCATATGGTAAGTGGATGTTCAGTATGAAACTGCAAAACTCTTTCCAGAGTGGGCTACCATTTTGTCACCTATGCTAGCAATGATCACCTGTATTCTTAGAAACCTCACTAGCATTTGGTGTTGAATGTCATTTTAAGGCTGTAAATTTTTGTGGCCACGTACTATCTCATATCACCTTTAAAAACATTAATATAATAGCAATATTGATTTTTTAAAATGCTATTGGATATTTGCTATAAATAGGACATTGAATAGGACAAACACATGACTTTCCTCCAGGCAGGGACCCCAGGTTTATTGGCATGCAGCAATTGCAAATTCAAATGTCAGAGCCAGACAGACAACATGAATGGTAGAACTGTCGGGGACCAGAGCCCTATGTGTGCACTGTGGGGACTGTGACCTAGCAGAGAGCGCAAGCCTGGCTAAAGGGAGACTGTCCCCTGGCAGCCATTCTGTCCACGTTGCTAGACATTCTGATTTTTCTAAAAAAATTAAAGTACAATTTTTCAATGGACACTCTCCTGATGTGTAAGTCTAAGTTTGAAAGAATCCAGTCTCCACAAAAGTCCAAGAACCAACTTTGGCTTAAAGACAAATTACTTGAGAATTATCACTTAGAGAGGTGAGTAACCCACTAAAAAAGAAAATAAATGTTTAGCACTTTTAGACATCAGGAAGTTATTTTATTTTTTTATTTTTATTTTTTATATTATTTATTTTTTTTAAAATTACAATACTGTATTTGTTTTGCCATACATTGACACGAATCAGCCATAGGTGAACATAATCTCCCAATGCCAAAGCCCCCTCCCACCTCCCACCCCACATCCTCTACACATCAGGAAGTTATTTTAGATCGAAGAAATTAAAAAGCCTTTATAGAGTAGAAGCATGCTTCTCAAACTTCAAACTGCTTATGAATCACTGAGGATTGATCTTTTTAATTGGCTTAGGAGGAGGGGATCAGGAATGTGGGCTGGGATTTTGCCTCGCCTGGTGATGCTGCTGGACCACTCTAAGTAGCAAGGATATGAGTAACCTTTGAGCTGGACCCTGCTGGGTGGGTTATGTTTGTAGACGCAAAAAGTGGATCCTGGTAGAGAGAATGGTGCCACCAGTCATAAAGGTAGGAAAACTTGGAGACGAATGTGACATTGCAAAATCTTCAGTTCATGTTGTAAATAGTTTACATAAAAAGAGCAGGAGGTAAACTTAGCAAGGTAAGTGTTGATATGGGACTGTGCTATATATTACGTTTCAGATTTCAGTAGCCTGTGAGACACATGTAGTGAGACCACCATCAGTAAAAATGTCCATGATTTCTATGATCCCTCCTTTTGATTATAAATAGGTCTCTCAGTTATAATCATCTAGTTCCACCCAGCCACATGCCTTTCAGTTTAAGTCTTCTGCCCCAAATTTAAAGGCATGTGCACTGCCTCAGGACTCACTGATGTCTGTATTGAAGTTTCTGCCTGTTTTATCTCTCAAATGCACTACTTGCAAACCTAGCCGTGTTGGCTCCATGCTAAGCAGGGATACTTGCCTTTTGTCTCTTATGGGAAAAGATTTTCACCTGAACTCCAAATTCTCTTAAAGAATTCTGAAAACTGATACTCTCTCCTGGTTCTCAGTGTCTTTCTATCTATAGGTGCTCCATCCCAAGGGGGTCCACTGTCTTCTTTGCTCCTGTCACTTGGTCTCTCTTTGACTGAGAAATTTGAAAAAGCACAAACAAAATGAAACATAAAACTCTTCTCTCTCTTTGGCCCCAAAACTGTCAAGGGCTATATGACAGTTGATTTCACTTATTAAATTAGGCAAACACTTGTTTTCAGGAGTCCACTTGGTTCACACACAAGCAAAACAAGAACTTCCACTCTCAGAAATAAAAGGATAAGCAAACAAATGAATAGGTAAATGGATGCACTTGTATTTTAATAGGAAGATGAGGAAGGGATATAAAGGAGAGGAAAAACAAAAGTGAGAAGGACATATGGAAGAGGCCTTGGGAAAGGGAGGAATAATTGACAAGGAGGGGCAGAGAATGGAGATAGGTCTAAGATTTCCAGGCTAGAAATCACCTTAGAAAGACCTGAAAAGCTAAACCAGTGAAAAGCTAGGTATCCCTGCTATCTCTACAAGCCCTGTCCATTTGTGTTGCCTGATATCAGGCATCAGAATTACTTTTTCATTCTTTCTTTGTCTTACATTTTAATCAAAATAGATCCTTATAAATTGTTCTGGGTTATTATATGGGTCTATTGTATGAGATGCTATAGAAATACTACAATATAACTTTTAAGGAAATTATTAACAATGTATTACAGAAATCCTTCTAAATAAATATCTTCTTGCTTTTCTAGAGGTGGCCTGGGATGCCTGCCATGACTATGTGGATGTGGCTATAGTCCATCAGCTACAGCACGTAGACGACCAAGGAACCTAACAGTTGTCTGGAAATTCATCAGCAAGTTTGCATGCAGGCCGTGTTCCCTGTGAACTGCTTTCAGCCAGTGGCTGAGTGTGGCAGAGATAGTTTTGTTTTGTTTTTCCTGGTTGACATGGGCCCCTTTGATGGCTGACCTTGACTTGAAAACGCTGATGGCCTTGCTGAACCTTCCTTAGACTGTACAGCAGTCTAGGATGCCTCCATCCAGTCCTCTCTCCCTTTCTCCATACTGGCTTCAGACTTGCTTTGCAGACCGATGGCTCTTGCAGCCTTATCAGGCTCCCTCCCAATTTTCCTTCCTATATGCATTTCCCCTAATGAAATCCTTGCCTTCTGCATTACAGAAGACCCAGGCTAAGCAAAGCCTACTCCCTATTTTGTGAAACATTCCCTTATTGATAGACGTTTAGCTTATTTTCAAACTTTTTTGTTAACACGAAAAACATAGTGATAAATATCATCCACTTGTATCTTTATATCCTGGTGATTTTTTTCTTCTATTGAGTAAGTTCTGAGAATGGAACTTTTTAGAGTATATACATATTTGAAATTTATACAACTGCAGTACAACTAATATAATGAATACAAACAGATAAAAATATAACTTAGAAAAACTTTGGTTTTAATGAAGCACTTTTCTCATATAAGAAGAAACAAGGTAGCAAAACTACAGACTAATGACATTAATCTCTTAATGTGGTGTCTATAATCTACATTATGGCTTAACAATAAAACCTCTGTAGTCTGTAAAATATCAGTTAACAATTGATGTGTCTGTTAATTATCTTGAATATGAATTACTGCTTACCTTCTGATTGCAAGCACTTAAAGGGAAAATCAAGAAGAGATGTAACATGGAAATAAGTATAATGTTTATTTTATTCAGTAAGTTTCATAAGTTATTAATGTTCAAATGTGACATTCAGATGTTTGTGTCATCTTTAGCCATATTTTACTCATTTTTCTCTTTTAAAATTTTCAAGGATTAGTAAAACTTGACAGTAGTTTCAAGTTTAAAATCCACTGGATTACATGGTACTTTAAAAATTATATAATATAAAAATTCACTATGTTACATCTATCTTATCAGTATGCATTATCTGGAAACTTTCATTAACAATTGATCATATACATGAATTAGACAAATAAAAATCATGGTTATCTGGAACAAATATAATTTTCTATGATGTCTGTTGCAAACAGTACTGGCTAGCTATATTCTTTGATTAAAAATGAACGCTAGCATCACTGCCGAACACCATTTGTGTTTAAATGGAATTCACATTTAAATCTGTTTTGTATTTCTGAAGTAATTATTCTATTTTTTATCATAAAAGAATATCATGCCATTTTTTCTTTTTTTTTTTTTTCACAAAAAGGCAAAGATAGTGTAATACAAGATCAGGATGTCATTTGATAAAACTTAAAAACAACTATATGCATGTGTATGTATGGCTGAGTCCCTCTGCTGTCCATCTGAAACTATCACACCATAAGCTATACCACAATATAAAATAAAAAGTTTAAAAAAACATAATATTTAGGGGTTCCAGAAATAACAGGATTCATTTTAATACAAAAGTTTGAGGAATGTTTTCAAGGGAATGTTGTAAAGAAATGTCATCATAAAATTTTATTTTCTATAAAACCCTAAGATAACATGTTCAAAAACCTTTTAAAATAATATATACTGCTTTGCAATCAGAGATAAAGATTATTTTTAAAAACCACTACAGACCAATGGTCTTTTAGACTAGCATTTCTATAAGTACTTCATATATTCTGCTAAAACATTAAAACACCATTTAATATATACACTCACACTACATCAAGTCAAATTAAAATCTAATATATAATTCTACAGAGGAAAAAGAAAAAGATTTTAAATGTTCTTTAAAGCTTGCTAATCTGGTGAGTTACTTAAGGGCACTTTAAGACAAGAATTTTTACATTTTCTTCTTGCCGACATATTTAAAAACTGAGATGTGCTTCACATTTACATTAAAAATGAGAGGAATAATTCACACCCATACCATCTTATGTGTAACCAGATATGAAATTAACCACTTGCTATTTGAACTTTTTCTGGTTACAGTGGACAAACAGAAATGAGAGGGAAAATGAATATCCAATAGATTTGACACTGGAAGATTATTTCTATTTAAGCAAAACCACTCAAAGCAGAGAGCAGGAAATCATTAACATCTTCTCATTTTACTTTGAACAGTATGTATCCTTCCATCTTAAGTATTTTATTGGAAGTTCAAAATAATTATTTTAAGAGATACCATCTAGGACTTCCCAGGTGGTTCAATGGTCAATAATCTGCTGCCAATACAGGGGACACAGGTTTGATCCCTGGTCTGGGAAGATCCCACATGCTGTGGGGCAACTAAACCTATGTGCCACAACTCCTGAGCCAGTGCTCTGTAGTCCCCGAGCCACAGCTACTGAAACCTGCGCGCCCAGAGCCCATGCTCTGCAACAAGAGAAGTCATTACAGTGAGAAGCCCGCAGACTGCAACCAGAGAAAGCCCATGCACAGAAACAAGGATCCAGCACAGCCAGAATAAAAACGACAAATAAGTCAGATTATCTTAAGTGCATGAAATGTACTTAGATCTTTCATTCATTTTTTCTTTCATTTTAAAGGGAACTGGCAAACATAGCTACACACTATTTCAGAAATGGTTAGTCAAGAGCTTTCCCACCCCAAACCAACTTAGTAAATAATATATAAAATCATAGTGCATATATAACATATATATATGCTAGACAAATATAGAAATATCTTTATGCTGCTGCTGCTGCTGCTGCTAAATCGCTTCAGTCGTGTCCGACTCTGTGCGACCCCACAGACAGCAGCCCACCAGGCTCCACCAGGCTCCGCCGTCCCTGGGATTCTCCAGGCAAGAACACTGGAGTGGGCTAGATACAGAAATACACACACACACATCACTCACTGTGCCAGCTATCTTCTCTGTGTGAGTCCATGTGTACTCTTCAGCCTTGTTTGTCTGCTCTGTTGGGGCTGAATGAATAAGCTGCGTCCTTGTCCTCTGGCTTCTGGTTAGTTCCAGCTGATGGCTTTTGAGGATGTCCAGTGGGCCCGACCCTTTCAGCCATACTGTAGTGGGAGAAAATTCACAGTACCTAACAGACAAAATAAAGGTGGAAAACATGCATGGGGAAAATACTTTGTAGTAATTGTTCACAATGCTTCAACTAGTCTCCTTCTAATAACTGATATTAATATACCTAGGCATTTTATTTCAATATTTCATGTTCTCAAATGATTCTCATGCCCTCCAGAATTAGATTCCTATTATTACTAGCCAAGAAGCTGTCGGATCAACGCCAATGTATGCTGTTGTTCTTTAGCCAGTAAGGCACTTATATCTTTTTATATCTTGGAAAAATTCAAGAGTTTTAAATTTCCCTATAATTCCCAAGAAGATGTCCTCTTAATAGGGCCTTACTGCTTCATAAAATCTCACTAATTCCAAGGATAAATAATTTTTCATCGTACTTTAATTGATTTCTGATAGATGGTAAGTTTTAAGGCACATTAAGATTCCAACTTTTTAAAAAAGCAGGAACAGTTATTTGAATATGTTAAACACAATTGGAATGGCCAACTTTAATAAAAACAGTTAACAAATTAACAATTTCAATACTCAAATCCCCAAAACATTTGTATAAACTATGTAACTGTGAGAAACACTGTCACATATGCAAGAGCAGAAACCAAATTTAGTACAATTTATCCTCAGTAATCCAGGGTGTGGAAAGGGCAGGTAACTCAGCATAAGCAGCCATGAACGTGCATGTGAACAAATGATCAGGTCTGCAGTGACATATATAGTGTATAATATACCCGAGTTCAAATGTGAGATGAATAGTGGCAGTGGCAGGAAATGAAGTGGTGATGAGGAGTTATTGTTTAAAGCACTTGTTATACTCTGCCTCTGGGCATTCTGCCATACTGCTCTCATTTATTCCAGAGGGCTAGTCACTACAGGGGACGTGTAAACTGTGTGCTTGTAAAGCATACACCTTATCAAAAATGTGCCTCCTCACTGTATAAACTGATCAGACAATACCGTACTCTTTCATAATTTTTTCCACTGTAAAGTTTTCTTGGAAGTTTAAAATTATTCTAGGTGTAAGTGTAGATATTCTACACTTAGTTTAGTTTTTCCAGCTGTACTGAGGTATAGCTGACAAATGAAAGTGTAAGATATTTGAAGAATACAATTTCAGGATTTAATACACATACATACATACTGTGGAAAGATCCCCCTCAAAGGCGTTAACAACGAGTCTATCACCTTCTTTGTGTGTATGTACATGAGAATATTTAAGTTCTACTCTCTTAGAAAATTTAATCACACAATAATACAGTGTTGCTATCAACTATAGTCACCATGCTATATATTAGGTCTTCAGACTTTATTCGTAACTGAAAGTTTGTACCTTTTTTTAGCAAGCTCTCCCTATTTCCCCTATCCCTAACCCCTATCAACCACTTCTCTACTCTGTTTCTGAGTTCAACATTATTTTTAAAAAGATTCCACATATAAGTGACATCATTTTCTTTCCATCTGGTTTATTTTATGTACTGTAATGCCCTCCAGGTTTGTCCCGTTGTTGCAAATGACAGGGCTTTTCCCTTTGTCAGGTTGAATAATATTCTATTGTTGGTTTTATACACACACACACACACACACACACACATACAAACATATATATATATATACACATTATATATATGTAGCCATATATATATAATGGCTTCTCTGGTAGCCCAGGGTATATACACACTATATTTTCTTGATCCACACATCTGTTGATGGACATTAGGTTGTTTCTGTACCTTGGCTACCATGAATTATATTGTGATGAACATGGCAGTACAGATTAGACACATCTCATTTAATCCAGAAAACAATTTCAATGACTATTTAGATTACTGTCAACCATTAACCTCAAAGTCACTTATACAGTGAAGTGACTACAGAAGAGACTAATTCTAAAATAAGCTTAAAACAATAAAAATAATCATTGAAAAGTATGTATGTATTCTTACATTTCTCTCTTTTTTTTTTTGGTTTCACATTATTCTAAAAACAAAGATTTTAACTGTGGTCTGTGTTCAGTGTTTTGAAATTAAGGCATCTCTCAACCAGTAGCAAACATCAATGGTAACTTACCCACTGCTGGAAATATTTACTCCTTCCATATGATATCTGTGTAAGGGAGTGTCCTTCTCCCTCTCTGTTGCAGTAATGCCTATTCATTTTGTAAGGCTCAGTTTCAGTGTATTATCCTCTAGGAAAATTGCCTGGACCAATTAAGTGGGATTAGGTGGTTCTACTTATGATCCTTAATGTCCTATACATTTAAAGATTAGTTGTGACCTCATATTTCCACCTACCATGTAATTTAATGATTTTTTACATGCTTATTTTCTCACGAGGGGGGCTTCCCTGGTGGCTCAGATGGTAAAGAATCTGCCTGCAACACAGGAGAACTGGGTTCAATCCCTGAGTCAGGAATATTCCCTGGAGAAGAGAATGGTTACCCACTCCAGTACTCTTGCCTGGAGAAGTCCATGGACAGAGGAGCCTGGTGGGCTACAGCTCATCGTGTCGCAAAGAGTTGGACATGACTGAGCAGCTAACACTTTCTCACTAGAATGTGAACTCCTTAAAAAGGACAGAACTGAATTTTATTTTTCTTCATATTTCCAGTGCTTAGCATGATGTCAGTACTTAATAAGTAATCAATAAATATTTATTTCATAAATGAATGGAAAAAAATGAATGCATTTCACTTTTCCATGTCAAGACAAAGCCTTAAACAGTTGCCCACTTAAGCCTAAAATCTCAGCAGAATAACTGACACTGAAAGTTGATAGAGAACAATTCTAGCCTCATTCCAACAGCTAAGTCTTTCTGGAAACCATCAGTTCTCAGGAGTTGTTGGTCCTGAATACAACCTATTCTTGACTCTCTTTAGCAATTTTTATTATCTTACTTTTTAAATATAGGTTTTTTTGGTTTATTTTAAAAGGTAACAAAACAATCCTTGATTAATTAATGATTACTAATTCTTATCTGATGTGAGGAACTGTGACCACGACACTAGGGAAATTTCACAATTAAGTGCCTGATTTCAGGTATTACTCCATTGAATAGTGTCCCATCCGTGAAGTATAATGGATTCACGGCTTCTTTATCCCAAAGGACGTTCTGAGCAAAGTATTACAGAATATAATAGCTACCCCTTGAACTTCTTTTTCATGTCTTAAGTATGGCTGGGCATAAGTGAAATAATGTAGCTAGCATCATATCTCCAGCTTTTTTTTCTTTCCAACTTTCTTACCCCCTGGACTTCTTTCTGACGATACCCTGGTCATATTCGGGGATCCCCTGCTAAGCTGTCCTCCTCCAGCTTTGGCCGTAAGGTAGCCCTCTCAGTGCCCATTCATAGTCCACCATCACCGAGACCCCTATGATCTGAGTCCATCACTGCCAGGCTTTCTGACTTTGTTAGGAGAATGTTAACAGAACTATTCTGAGAAGTGAGTTTCCTTTTGGAGAAAGACTAAGAAAACATTCACGGATTTATACTGTTGAGGTTGTTTTCCAATTCTGTGGAAACCTATGTCATCATAATTGCTCTGAAAAGCAACAAGCCCTGTCAAGTCTAATTCCCCTCTGTTCAGCGCGTTCTCCCTTGTGCCTGAACGTGGCTGAAGAAACACACTCATGCAAAGCGGTCTCACTGTAAATCTTTCACTGAAATCTGTAAGTTGGCTCTCATTGCTGCCTGCAGTGCATTTTCCATTGCCTCAATTCATGCACTCCCCCATTCCCTTTCCTACCTTCTCATCTCTCTTCATTGTTGAAACATCGCTTTCTCAGTTTATTAGTCTTTTATTTCATTGAGAAATGGGAAGCAACCAGGAGAGAAATCCCTTAAGCTTGCTTATACAGCACTTATTCACCTACCAGCACTTGCAACAAAATCCTCCTTTTCTTCATATTACTAATTCAGCTGCATCATCCCTTCTTTCCTTCTACTCATTCATTCACATCAGCACGCAAATATGTTATTATTCCTCCCATTAAAACCAGACAGAGGGAATTCCCTCATGGCCTAGTGGCTAAGACTCACTATGCTCCCAGGGCGGGGAGCACAGGTTTGGTCCCTGGTCAGGGAACTAGATACCAAACGCGACAACTAAAGATCCCATGTGCCACAACTAAGACCTGGCACAGCCAGAGAAATAAAAAAGCAAATAAATATATTAAAAAAAAACCCAAACACATTAAAAAACCCTTTCTATCTCCCCCATCCCCCTCCTACCAGCTGCTCTGTTTTTTTAGAGGTTAGCTCATTAAAAGGGTTGTCTATATGTGTTGGAGTAGGAAGTGGCAACCCACTCTAGTATTCTTACCTGGAAAATTCCATGGACAGAGGGAGCCTGGCGGGCTACAGTCCAAGGAGTCACAAAGTGTTGGACATGACTGAGCAACTGAGCATATATGCTAACTGCACTTTCTATTTATTCTGTATTAAAATTCATCCTAATTGCACTTTCAAATTCAACCTTCCTTGAAACTTCTCCATATTACTAAATGCAATGGTTATTTTTAGCCTTCATTTTATTTATCAGCAGAAGTTGACCAATCATTCACTCCCTCCTTATTGAAATACACTTAAAATGTACCTTCCAAGAAAACATGTCCTGGTTTCTTTCCTTTCTCACTGGCTGTCTTTTAAGCGTTACTTTCTGGCTCCTTCTTATATCTACAAACATCTGGATGTTTGATGATCTTATCCAGGTTTATGGCTTTGAATAGCATTTACATTTGATGAGTATCCAATTTATATCTTCAACTATAGCACCTTCCCCAGAGTTACAGATTCATACCTCTAATTTTTGACTGGATATTCTTACTTGGATACCCACCATCTTAAATTTAGCATGTCCCAAACTGAACTCCCCATTTTCTCCAACCATGATTCTTCCAAAATCTTTGCCATTTCAGTTAATGGGAACTTTAATTTCTTAGACCAAAAACCTTGGAGTCATACTTAATTTTTCTTTTCTATTTTTTTTTTCTACCACATATTCAACTAGTAAACCCTCTTGGTTTACCTTCAAAACATATCCACAGTCTGACCACTTTACTGTCTAGCATCTTGGTTCAAATAAAATGGTTTCTCACCTTGATTAGTGAAACAGCCTTCTAACTGGCCTTCCAGCTACCACCTTTATTTGTCTCAATGCAGTGACCAGAGTGATACTCTTAAAGCAATGTCAGCTTATTCTCTCTTCTGTTCAAAACTCCAGGCTTCACATCTCACAAGAGTAAAAGCACAATCTTTATGATATTTTAAGAGGCCTGTGTGATCTTTCTCCCTTAATGTTCTGTCTTTGTCTCATACTTTTTCCCTACTGCTCACTTTGTTGCAACTATTCTAGATTTCTAGGCTGTGCTCAAATACTCCTGTTGCATACCTATCTCAGGGAATCTGCACGTGTTAATTTCCATTTCTAGGAATGCTGTTCCTCCATATACTCAAGGCTCACTCTTCTCACTCTCTTAAAATCTTCACTCAAGATTTTAAGGGTCATTTAGTGAGGATTCCTAACCATCCTTTTAAAAATCACAATGCTTGGGACTTCCCTGATCCAATGGCTAAGACTCCTCGCTTTCAATAAAGGGGCCTAGGTTTGATTCCTGTTTGGGGAACTTGATTCCACATGCCACCACTAAAGGTCCTACATGCTGCAACTAAGATCGAAGATCCCACGTACCACAACTAAGACCTGATGTGGCCAAATAAGTAAATAAAATAAAAATAAAACACACAATGCTCTCTTCTTGCTGGTAATCCTCTTACTCTGCTTTATTTTTATTTACTTATTTTATTGTATCTTTCCATGCACTAGAAAGTAATCATCACAACAGCAAAGCTTTTTTTTTTCCTGATCTGTTGTTTGTTGCACTATACCAAGAATCTAGAAAATTGTCTAACATATATTGCAGATGGTGACTACAGCCATGAAATTAAAAGACGCTTACTCCTTGGAAGAAAAGTTATGACCAACCTAGATAGCATATTCAAAAGCAGAGACATTACTTTGCCGACTAAGGTCCGACTAGTCAAGGCTATGGTTTTTCCTGTGGTTGTGTATGGATGTGAGAGTTGGACTGTGAAGAAAGCTGAGTGCCGAAGAATTGATGCTTTTGAACTGTGGTGTTGGAGAAGACTCTTGAGAGTCCCTTGGACTGCAAGGAGATCCAACCAGTCCATTCTGAAGGAGATCAGCCCTGGGATTTCTTTGGAAGGAATGATGCTAAAGCTGAAACTCCAATACTTTGGCCACCTCATGCGAAGAGTTGACTCATTGGAAAAGATTCTGATGCTGGGAGGGATTTGGGGCAGGAGGAGAAGGGGTCGACAGAGGATGAGATGGCTGGATGGCATCACTGACTCGATGGGCGTGAGTCTGAGTGAACTCCCGGGAGTTTGTGATGGACAAGGAGGTCTGGCGTGCTGTGATTCATGGGGTCGCAAAGAGTTGGACACAAATGAGTGACTAAACTGAACTGAACTGATACTGTTTATTAGTATTTGTTAAATGAATAAATGCATAGAAGTTAATGAATAAAAAATTTACACTCATGTAGCTTTTAGTCACATTTTGGACAAGTTACATTCTTTATATATATTTTAAGCTTTTCAGTTATTTTAGGCTTTATTTCTCAAAATATACAAATTAGCTGATTATTACTTTCAATATTCACTATACTTTCAGTCCACTCCAGTACTCCTGCCTGGAAAATCCCATGGACGGAGGAGCCTGGTGGGCTGTAGTCCATGGGGTCGCTAAGAGTCGGTCAAGACTGAGTGACTTCACTTTCACTTTTCACCTTCATGCACTGGAGAAGGAAATGGCAACCTACTCCAGTGTGCAAGATTACTCTGTCTGTGTTTCCTAAGAATGTTAGATCATGATGCCCTATTATTTAATGAGATGTCACAAACTATGTCATTAACTAGCCTGTCTCTCAACTCTCACATTAAGTGAGATGACATCAGAAAAGCAGGAATAAAATTATTTCCATGAAAAAGCTCAGTAGATTATGGAATCACTTTTAATAAAATACTGGGGAAGTTTGCACATAGTAAAGGGGTAAAAGGTTTATATCCTACAAGTAACATTAAAGTAAACGCATTTGGGAAGAATTATTTCAGGCATTTTCAATGGACACTTTTATGAGGTGCTGTTGATCAACATTTCTAAAGTATCACATTGAGCAGTTTCATTTCCTATCACATTTCTTCTTTTAAAAGTAGTAAATAGCTATGATAATTCTTATTTCATCATGCCTGTCACATGTAACAAGTGATAATCCATCTTGCTTTCATTATTGAATACGGGAACTGAATACTGAAAGACTAGCTGTAACAACTCTGTCAAAGTCTTCCTCCTACCAGGGCAGTAATTTGTCTATGAGTAACGGCTGGATGTAAAAGAAACACATAATATATAACATCAGCTTCAACCAAGAACCTGCTTTAAAAAAAAAAAAAAGTAACTATACGGTTTCCCAAAGTGTGTTTTGCATTCCCATGATTTCAAGTAAAATGACTTTAGGTAATGCACAGACAGATACTATTAATTAGCATCTTTATTGCAATGTCTGTAAGAAAATGTTAAGTAAAAACAGTACTCAGGAAATACAAAGAAGGTGTTAACGTATATGAATGAAGTTTGGAAAATCCTTGTTATTTGGGTATTTGATTAGATCCCCAATTAATACCTAAATACTATTTGGTTACAGAATGCTGGGGCTTCCCAGGTGGTGCTACCCGCCTGCCAATGAAGGAGACATAAGAAATGTGGATTCAATCCCTAAGTCGGGAAAATCCCCTGGAGGAGGGCATGGCAACCCACTCCAGTATTCTTGCCTAGAAAATCCATGGACAGAGGAGCGTGGCGGGCTACGGTCCATGAGGCTGCAGAGTCCGACACAACTGAAACGACTCAGCACACAGCACACAGCACAGAATGTTGAAACAATTTTTTTAAAAAGGGACTTCCACCTGCTATCCACTCTTCAAAGAGAACACTTATGAAAGTATTTGGCTTCTCATTAACAATTAAATAGGCAATAATGAGCAAGATAAGCATTAGACAGTGGTGCAATTTAAGACATACCATGTTGTCTCAATTTTACTGTTCCAACCCATTATTTGGCTCCTGCTAAATAAAACTTGGATATTTCTAACAGAATATCCAAATTTTTAAGTAACACTTAAAAAGATGGAAGTAGTTGTCATTTTTCTCTCTTTAAAAGTTAAATATGTACTCTGAACATACTCTGACCATTTTTCGTGTGTGTGTGTGTATACAGAAACACAAAAACAAACAGAAAAAAATCTATTTCTCAAAACTCAGCGTCTGTATATATGAAGTCTAGTCACACCCACACGTTAGAACAAAACAAAAATATCCTTTTCTGCTTTCCAACTCTTTATTAAATGGCATCAAATATTCTCCCCTTAATCCTTCTTATGTAAACTCTAAGTAGAGTTTAATAATCATATTCCTTGTTTGAGTATTTTGTAACCATATTCTATAAATTCTGAGGTTAGCACATCTTTGTTTTATTTACATTCACACTTAAATTGCACTGTTTCTTCTATGCTTAAAATGTTTAACATGATGGAATAGGAAGAAAACAAGGGATTACTAGCTTAAGTTCAGTACTTGCTCCTCACCTTCTACTAATATGTAATTTGTAACAAATTATATTATTTCTCAGAAAATTATTTTTCTCATGTGTAAATTAAGAAAAATACTTTCTCCTCAGTTTGTTGAAATATTATGTGAAGTGATATCAAAGAATTTCATAAGCTGAAGTGCCATACAAATGTTATTTTATGAATAAACGTATTTTGCAAATTTTTAAAAATGTATTTAATTTAGTTCAGATAGAATTTTATGCTTTTCTTTCTTCCATTTTAGAAGTGTTTATGTACATTTATTTGTAAATTTTTTTCCTTAAAATGTCTAGTCAAATATGTGTACTAATTATAAAGACTTGCTGGCCCTTTATTTCTGGTTGAAAACATTCAAAACCTTTCCAAAGAACTATGCTTCTCTAGTTTTACCTGTGTTGGATTAATAGTTATGAGAATGAACTGGATTAGCTAATCTTATAGGCCTAAGATCAGTCTTTATGATTTTGGACTGCTTAATTATATTAAGAAACTATTTTTATTTGCTTGTAAATATACGAGATTCTAGAGTCAGTGGTTTAGGGCATACTTCTGTCACACTCCTCAACTGTGATCCTTAAGACACAACTTTGTGAGTACTTTAAAACTATTAGAAGAACATATAGAAGGAGACCTTTAAGATCTTAGAGTTGGCAGAGATTTAACAAAAATAAAGATGAAAAATCACAAAAGTCCAGGTCTGATTAAATTAGAAAAAAATATTGCTGTTGTTTAGTCACTAAGTTGCGCCCAGCTCTTTTGTGACCCAGTGAACTGCAGTCCGCCAGGTTCCTTCAGGGATTTCCCAGGCAGGAATGCTGGGGTGGGATGCCATTTCCTTCCCCAGAGGATCTTGCAGACCCCAGGACTGAACCCACGTCTCCTGCATTGCAGGCAGATTCTTACTACTGAACCACCAAGGAAGCCCAGAAAGAGTATGCTGAAGGTTAAGCAATGTCCTAGGAAAAGGATTCATGGAATACATAGCAAGGAGATATTACGAAACTATATCAAGAAAATCTACAAATCAGTATTTAAAATATACTTTTAAATATTAGCAAATTATTTGAACAGAAAATGAAAAAAAATAAACACAAAAGTTCAGTGATTTATGAAGTGTTGCCCAATCTGAGAAACAAAAAAACACGATGAAATAAAATTCTCCATCCATCAGATTCCTAGAAACTAAAATTTCAGATTAAAAAGGTTGGGTAAGAATATTTAAATATGAATTTTTGGAAAGGGACTCTGAGATATTAATTAGTACAGATAATTTGGAAAGAAATTTAGCAGTAAGCCATTAAAATAGTGTGTAATTTATGATCCAACCATTCTCTTTTAGGTATACACTTTACATAAAGTTTTTCATCTATATAAAGAAAAAAAAATTCAACTACTAGAAAATTCACTCAAGAACTGTGTATAAATCAAAGTACTTCAAAATAATCTTCATTTACTTTGGAAAATAAAAGGATATACAAGCTATCATATAATAATAAATGGAAAATGTAAACAATATTCTGTCTTTTACATCTTAAGAACACATTGAATGGAAAATGTGATTGTAAAATTATTTATGTACTTTTAAAATGCATAAACTCACAAAATGCTATATTGAAAGAGCAAGTATAGTTTTGGAAGGACAAATCAAACATAGGATAGTGAGTGTCTATGGGCTGAGAAAAGAATGGGGAAAAGGGATAAATGAGGCATAAAATAGTAAGTCTGGGTTAGCTGATTCCATGTCACTAACATAGAATTATGATTATTCATATCAATCCAACTTTAAGATTCCATGTGCAGAAAAGAAAAAAAATATAAATTTAATTCAATGGGATTATATATGTATACACAGTACTTAATATATCATAGACACTCAATTTTAATTTCATTACTTTTTTATAAAGTTTAGTCAAATTCAACTCTAACTTGATTTTTAGTTTCTTAAAAGTTACTATTTTCTCTCTCCTAACAGAATATCCCAGTTTTACTGAGCCTGTAAAATAAAATATGTGCAAAATATAGTAAATTCAGAAATCAGATTGCCCATAAGAAAATATTATTTTTAATATCTGAATGATAAATATGTGAAGATGAATAGCATTGATATTGACAGCTCCCTGAAATTAATTTAAAAAATCTGAAAGTTATTTCCTACACTAATCAAAGTTCTTTGTGCTTAGTGAAAATTTCCCTCAATTTGCCTCAGAAGGTAAAGATTGAGAATATGTCTCTGAGAAGAGGATGGGAGTCAGGCAAACATTTTTTGCCCATGGATCAGTGTGAGCACTTTCCCGTTGCACTGAAGATCTTTTTGATTGGATAATCATAGCTTGCCAACTTCACACCTAAGCTTTCATAGCCAGGACCTTCCATCCTGGGTGAGTCTGTGCACTGCTAAGGGATGGCTGTTTGTAAGCAAATTGGGTCAGTGGTGGGGAGAAAATATTTCCTTACATACCTTCTGAGTTACTATTCAATTATTTTTCCTTCTAGGATCTATAAGGAACCTCTTGATCTATACCAAAAACTGCACAGAGATAATTTCCTACAGAGTACAAGCAGATACTTAAACACTATTATAAGAGGGAAGAAAATGTCAATGCCTTAGTAATGATCTTACTCTGCATTTCATACTTTCAGACCATCATACAAAATGAATTGCTGCTAAGTCACTTCAGTCGTGTCCAATTCTGTGCGACCCCACAGACGGCAGCCCACCAGGCTCCCTCGTCCCTGGGATTCTCCAGACAAGAACACTGGAGTGGGTTGCCATTTCCTCCTCCAATGCATGAAAGTGAAAAGCGAAAGTGAAGTCGCTCAGTCTTGCCTGACTCTTAGCGACCCCATGGACTGCAGCCCACCAGGCTCCTTCGTCCATGGGATTTTTCCAGGCAAGAGTACTGGAGTGGGGTGCCATTGCCTTCTCCGACAAAATGAATTATGTCCGAATAATTTCACAAAAGTAGAATTACAGAATTTTACCTATCAGATAATTTTAGTCAAATCTTTATATTAAAGTGGCCAAGGTAATTGTTGAAGATTACATAGCATATCTCTAACATTTCTGATCCAGAGCAGAGTACTATTTGATTTTTGTCTTACAACCACAAAAAGTAAAAGTATAGGGCTTCCCAGGGGGCGCAGTGGAGAAAGTATCTGCCTGGCAACATAGGCAATGGAAGAGATGCAGGTTTGATCCCTGAGTTGGGAAGATACCGTGGAGAAGGAAATGGCAACCCACTCCAGTATTCTTGCCTAGAAAATTCATGGACAAAAGAGTCTGGCAGGCTGCAGTCTATGGGGTCACAAAGGGTCAGACATGACTGAGCACAGAGGTAAAGAATCCGCCTGCCAGTAAAGGAGATGCAAGAGATGGGGGCTTTCTTCCTGGGTCAGGAAGAGCCCTACTCCAGGAAGAACCTACTCCAGTCTGTTTTCCTGGAAAATTCCATGGACACAGGAGCCTGGTGGGCTGCAGTCCATGGGCTTCCCAAAGTGTTGGACATGACTGAGCAACTGAGCACACACAGAGATAAACATGGTACCTAGCCCACCCCAGCACACACACTAAGACTCATGGATCTGCTCTTGTTCACACTACCAAATATTTTCATCAGCTCAGGATGAACCATTTATATTATCATCTCCAAAATACAGACAGTTTAAGACAGGACATAAAAAATTTAAATATTGTATATTTAGCAATAAACTGGTTTCTCTCAGGTTTCCAGTCAAACATTCCTGGCAGGGACTTCTTTGAAGGGAGGGATTGAGTCACATTAATCTTTCTCTCTTCAAAATCTAATATGGTGCCAGGATCCTTTTAGAAATTCTATACATGTCAGATGAGAAGGAAAAAAAAAAGGCATGAAAGAAGGAAAGATGGGTTTGGTCCCTTAGTCTTTCTAATACTTCTGAGATTACTCCTGCTATTTATTCAGCCACATCCTAAACACACGCTTGCTACCTCCTTACAGGTCTCTCTCCACAGAGAAAGACCTGGTCTATACTTAGCTCTTATTAAGACACGTTCTCAAACAAGGAACAATCTTTGGATATTCAGTAATTGCAACACATAGCTAAATTTTGAGTCACTGCTTAAAATTATTCAAATGAGACCCCCATTTTTTTCTTTATTAAGCAGGCATTACCCTGGATTATTTATATTGCAAGAACTAACTGATTTGAACATTGTCTTTATTATATATTAATTGATATGCTTTACTATATGCTTTCACTTATTTATTATACTTCTAGTTGCAAGGCACAGAGTTAGATTTGTGGGTTAAATAGGTGAAAAGAAAATAAGACTTGATTGAACAGAACACAATACTTATTTTAGGGGACATCCTGCTCAGCCAGAGATGCGTATAAATATCCATATAGGGAAGTTATTATTGTTCAGAGAAAAATATCCTTTTACCACAGACCTTAGTGGTATGCAGGCCAGCTGTCCTAGAAACTATTTCCCTCTGGTCATAAAAGAGGCTACATAAAAATATTGCTGCTAATTAAAAAAAATTTATTGACTGTCTCATATTTCAGGTACTGTGATTGGCACTTGGGGATCATTAATGAATGAAATGTATTAATTTATGCTTTTAAAAGTCTGCCTATAACCCAGAGAGATTCTGATGTATAAAAGATTATTTTCAGTGTGGAAACAAGAAAATCTGATAAATTTTTATTCACTGGAAAAAAAAATCACCTGGCATTATTTACTTAAATAAAATGCAAGGTTAGCAACAATTCCTGGGAAAAAGGTGTAGTTATGAGTGGCTGAGCCTTTCGGAAAAGAGTGCTAAATTTTAATGTCATTCCTTTTCACAATTTTGTTTCCAATTATTCCCAAGAATGTCTTAGTGCTGTAAAACAGAACTAATTTATATTTAATGTTTTGATACCTGTTTTCATTTTTAGATTAAAAATCCACAATATTCTAATATTGGTAAAATATCTCTCTATATTTCATGTAAGTACGACATTCGGTGTGAAACAGTTAAACAGAGATGGCCCTCAGTATGGCAGTGGTGGAGGATGGGGTTGGAGCACCTTAGGGTTCCACCTGGATATTCTTATTGTAACAATGTTTGTCCAGAGCTAAGCAGAGGAATCAATTTAGCCTGGACCCTACTTAGTGTGTATAATCTTCCTTTCTGTAATCTTCCATATTTATTCCAGGGGCAGGGAGTGGTAGAACACAGAAAAGAATAGGAAGAAGACTTAGGTATATGCACAACATTTGGATATGAAAGAGACCATCCCAAAGTTATCAGGCAAACTTTAGCAGATAGTAGACCAAGATGACGATAGTTCCTAACCAAGAATGCACCCAGTCAGGACACTGGGTAGAGGGAATGAGACGAAAGTGAAAGTGAGTCGCTCAGTCCTGTCCTACTTTTTACGACCCCATGGACTATACAGTCCATGGAATTCTCCAGGCCAGAATACTGGAGAAGGTAGCCTTTCCCTTCTGCAGGGGATCTTCCCAACCCAAGTATCGAACCCAGGTCTCCCACATTGCAGGTGGGTTCTTTACCAGCTGAGTCACAAGGGAAGCCCAAGAATACTGGAGGTGGGTAGCCTATCCCTTCTCCAGTGGATCTTCCCCACCCGGAGTCTAACCGGGGTCTCCTGCACTGCACGTGGATTCCTTACCAACTGAGCTAGCAGGGAAGCCCTATAAGAACAAAGGGAGAAGACAAAAATAATCAGCAGAACCTGAGAAAAACTGAAACTAGATTAAGACTGAGACTGGCAATATTTCTAAATGTTTATAAACATTAATTATGGCAAAGAAACTGTAAGTTTATATTCTAATTTCATGTACCAATTTAAAGAGAAGGGTAGTATTTTCACTTGGATTTTTATTTGTAGAGCAGAGCATTCTACATTCATTCCGCAGTCCATGAAGTGCACAACTGATCCAAGATAACTGACAATGGGCCTGTAATATGCTCTCTCTGATTTTTTGTCCTAATGATGGAAATGATATTTGTTATCAACTTGAAAGAGACGATGGACTGTTTTTTAGTTTAAGAGAAATAATGAAAATGCATTATTTCTTTAGTCATCACATTCCTTGAATATTACATGGAATTTCAACTTTCCTTTGCTATCCTAGTTCTTACACATTTTTTATTGAGACATCAAAAGCTACAATCATTAACTAAATAGTTCTTTTGTATTCAGAATGATTCAGGGCCACAGCCAAGGATGTATTTCAAGTTGACTGCTGCACAAAATAAATACAAAGCTGGACCACAGTTTATCAGAAACATACTGAAGCCAAGAAATGTACAACATTTCAAAATAAAGAGATGGGCAAATATATTTCAGGCAACAATATATAAAATAAAAAAACACTAACAAGAGAATATAAAATGTAAAATTTAAGATGACAAAAGAGAAAGAATGGTAAAAGAACAATTTATGATAAAGGCGTATGAAAAATCTTACTGCCCCAGAAATAGAACAGTCAAATACGTAGTGTAATTATTGTACATGAATGAAAAGTAGCACAAAAAGCAATTATTATGGGTGGGTTTTAAATACACCTCTATCAACATTAGACAGATCTACTAGATCAAAACAAGTACAGAATAGATAGGGCTTTGGTTTCTAGTAACATGGCAGCCTAACATTACCTAAAATTGCAGTAGAAAGTATTTAAATGCTGGGCAAATTGTAGAACATTCTTGTAAGTGATGTGAGCTTAAAATAAAGGTAAATCCCTAGGGGCCAAAAACAAAGAAAAGACTGGTCAAAAAAATTAAAAAGCATCTCTTGCTCTGCAGGTACTCACTCATATCAGTAAAGAAGAGGCTTTTGTTTTGTTGACCATGGAAAGCCAGGAAACAAAGCACTAGGTTTAGGAAAAATTCATGTTTGTACTGAAAACCCTGGATAAAGCTGGCACCCACGAAGACCTACATGATGAAAGCCTGGATTAAGAAAATGTGTCCAGGGACGTCCCTGGTCATCCAGTAGCTAAGACTCCACATTCTGAATGCAGGCGGCACTGATTCGATCCCTGGTCAGGGCACTGGATCTCGCATGCCACACTAAGTCCCACTTCAAAAGATCCCACGTGCCACAGCCAGGACCTGGCACACCAAATAAATACGTATTTCAAAAAGAAAATGTGCTCAACAGAGAAGTTTGCCTAAAAGATAACTTATTTGCCTGACCCAAGCCATACGTGTAGATAAATTCCTCTTCTGAGAGTTTATATTCGCCATCCTGTCATCACGAAGATTAAGATTAAAATTTATACTCATTACACTTGGCTGAGGTACCACCAACCTAACAATCAACATAAGGTGGTTAACACATTTTGAATACAGCTGGCAAGAAAATATGCTCCAGGAGAAGATGAAGGACAGGGAAGTTTGGTGGGCTGCAGTCTGGGGTTGCAAAAAGTCAGACATGACTGAACAACAAAGCCTCAAGGTGTAGCCAAAAAGGGAAAGAAACAGGTGAAGAGGAAACACTGAATAACAGAAATTACTCCGAATGCAGCAGGAAGAGAAAAGGAAAAAGTGTAAAAGAGTTTAGAAGATAAGGAAGAATGAGAAGGTCCAAAATATATGCATTTGTAATCCTAGAAGAGGAAAACAGAATAAGAGAAAGGAACATCTGAAGAGATCATGTCTGAGAATTTGCCAGAATTAATGAAAGAATCCTTAGATTCAAATCACATAAGTAAAACGCTATGCCAATATAGCTACGGAATCTACTAACAAGAAAAGAGGAAATAATATCTTAAAACCAACTAGAGATAAAGACAGATATCACTTTACTCTTGTTATTATTGACAGATCCTTACCTGCCTCCTGAGAAGTCTGTATACAGGTCAAGAACCAACAGTTAGAACTGGACATGGAACAACAGACTGGTTCCAAATTGGGAAAGGAATAGGTCAAAGCTGTATTTTGTCACCCTGCTTATTTAACTTATATGCAGAGTACATCATGTGAAACGCCAGGCTGGAAGAAGCACAAGCTGGAAGCAAGATTGCTGGGAGAAATATCAGTAACCTCAGATATTCAGATGACACCACCCTTATGGCAGAAAGCGAAGAGGAACTAAAGACCTTCTTGATAAAAGTGAAAGAGGAGAGTGTAAAAGCCAGCTTAAAACTCAGCATTCAAAAATGAAGATCATGGCAACCAGTCCCATTACTTCATGGGGAAACAATAGAAACAGTAACAGATTTTATTTTCTTGGGCTCCAAAATCACTGCAGATGGTGACTGCAGCTATGAAATTAAAAGACACTTAACTCCCTGGAAGAAAAGCCATGAACAACCTAGACAGCATAGCAAAAAGCAGAGGCATTACTTTATCAACAAAAATCTGTATAGTCAAAGCTATGGTTTTTCCAGTAGTCATATATAGATAAATGAACACCAAAGAATTGTTGCTTTTGAACCGTGGTGCTGGAGAAGATCTCCTTGGACAGCAAGGAGATCCAACCAGTCAATCCTAAAGGAAATCAGTCCTGAGTATTCATTGGAAGGACTGATGCTGAAGAGTGAAACCCCAATACTTTGGCCACCTGATGTGAATAACTTACTCATTGGAAAAGACCCTGATGCTGGGAAAGCTTGAAGGCAGGAAAGAAAGGGACGACAGAGGATGAGATGGTTGGATGGCATCACTGACTTGATGGACATGAGTTTGAGCAAGCTCAGAGTTGATGATGGACAGGGAGGCCTGGTGTGCTGCAGTCCATGCAGTCACAAAGAGTCGGACACAACTGCGACTGAACTGACTGAGGTTCTCTACAGTGTCTACGAACACTGAAGTAGTTCATATATCACCTCTGCTGCTGCAGGACATGAGAAGTTCCAGGGAACCTCTGCTCATAAGCTTTACAACAATCAAACAATACATAATCTTTTTTGTTTGTGTTTTTCTGTGTGTTTTATTTGTGTGTTTTTGTGTGTTTCTATTGAATTATACTATTGAATGATTTAGCATACATATTTTTGTTTTACAAATTATTAACTGCATATTCTTTGAATATTTTATAACCAGGTACTTTGAAGGTTATTTGTGTGATATAGGCACATTTGCCAAGGTCCTTACAAAAGAAACTAGTCTCAGTGGGTACTATAAAACATTTAGAGGAAAACATAGGCAGAACACTTGCTGATATAAATCACAGCAATACCTTTTTTGATCCATCTCCCAGAGTAATGGAAATAAAAACAAAAATAAACAAATGGGACCTAACTGACCTCAAAAGCTTTTCAAAACAAAGGAAACCACAAACAAAACGAAAAGACAACCTACAGAATGGGATAAAATATTCACAAATAATGTGACCAATGAGGGATTAGTCTCCAAAATTCACAAACAGCTCATGTGGCTCAATATCCAAAAAACAAACAACCAATCAAAAAATGGGTGGAAGACCTAAATAGATATTTTCTCAAAGAACACATATAGATGGCCAAGAGGCACAAGAAAAGATGTTCAACATTGCTAATTATTAGAAAAATGCAAATCAAAGTTATAATGAGATATCACCTCATACCAGTCAGAATGGCCATAATAATAATTTTTAAAAATCTACAAACAACAAATGCTGGAGAGGATGTGGAGAAAAGGAAACCCTTTAATAGCTGTTGGTAGGAATGTAAGTTGGTATAGCCACTATGGAGAACAGTATGGATGTTCCTTAAAAAACCAAAAATAGAGATACCATATGATCCAGCAATCACACTCCTGGGCATGTATCAGCAGAAAAACATCATTCAAAGGATACATGCAACCCAATGATCACTGCAGCACTGTTTACAATAACCAAGTATGAAAGCAACAAAAATGACCACCAGCAGGGGAACAGATAAAAGAAGTGGTGTCTGACTCTTCGCGACCCCATGGACAGCAGCCTACCAGGCTCCTCCGTCTATGGGATTTTCCAGGCAAGAGTACTGGAGTGGGGTGCCATTGCCTTCTCCAAAATATATACAATATAATACCGGATATGTGTCTAAGTTGCTTCAGTTGTGTGAGGCTCTTTGCAACCTTATGGACTGTAGTCCACCAGGCTTGCTCTCCATAGGATTCTGCAGGCAAGAAGACTGGAATGGGTTGCCATTTCCTTCTCCAGGGTATCTTCCTGGCCGAGGGACTGAACCCGTGTTTCCTGTGTCTCTTGTATTGCAGGCAGATTCTTTACCACTGAGCCACCAGGGAAACCCAACATGGAATATTACTCAGCCATTGAGAAGAGTGAAGTATCGCCATTTGCAGCGACATGGATGGACCTGGAGAGTATCGTACTAAGTGAAATAAGTCAGACAGAGAAAGACAAATATCCTATGATATCGCTTAAATGCAGAATCTAAAAAAAATAATACAATTCAACTTATTTACAAAACAGAAACAGACTCGCAGAATTACAGAATGAACTTATGGTTCCCATGGGGAGGACAGAAGAGAAGAACAGAATGGGAGTTTGGGATTGACATGTACACACTGCTATTTTTAAAACATATAACCAAGAGACTTCCCTGGTGGTCCAGTGACAGAGTCTCTGAACTCCCAATGCCAGGGACCCAGTTTCGACCCCTAATCTGGGAACTAGATCCCTCATGCTACAATTAAGAGTTTGCATATCACAATAAAGATCAAAGATTCCTAGTGCCACAGCTAAGATCAAGCACACCCAAATAAATAAATAAAAATAAATATTAAAAAATAAACAAGGACTTATAATAAAAATACTATAAAATAAAAATAAGTTTAAACAAAGATACATACAAAAAAAGAAGCAAGTCTCATCAGCAATGAAACACTGCTCTTCATTATAACCCTTTTCCTATTTATATTTAACAGAGATTATAAAAATTGTTCCACAGCCTCCTAATCTGAAGAATTTGGCTCACCTGCAATTTTTACATTTTTCATGCCATATGGCCTTTTGAAACATGAAAGCTAGTCAGCACCAGCCAAGAAAACCTTTATATTTTCCTGACTTTAGGTAGTGTGACTGTAAATCTGTTTGGCTTTCAGCTCACAAGAATGCTGTCTGTTATGCTTTTTTTTTTTTTAAATGGTGAGGGAGTTTGTTTTACTGTGTATTAAATCATTTCAAAGATAATGTAATTGAGCAATGTGGTAATGTAACAGAAGTGGACCAATTGTTCAATGTAGTAGAAAAAAGTTAATGATATTTACAGAAATTCAGTATATATAAAAGCTGGTATTTCAATTGAGTGGGAAAGGATATTCTATTAAATAAGTGATGCTAGCATAACTGACTACTTCTCACTTGGGAGAAAGTAAGAATTGAACACTTACATAACACACACAAAAAATATAAAGAACAAAAAAAAATTACAGATGGACAAAATAAATGTATGAAAATATAATTTTAGAAATAAATGTAATATACACTTGTAATTTTAGGGCAAGCAAGAATATTGTAATTGAACTTATAAAGTGAGTTTTCTCTTTCACACTTGGAAATTAAAAAGTTTTTGAGAGATTGGTTCCAGTTGAACATGGATTTGTAGTGTGCCTTACTTCCTGATCTCTGTCACTCATCATCTCTGTAGCTGTATTCTAGCCAGTGTAAATGAGTTATCCAAAAGCCTCCCCTACCATGTGTGGCTGGCCAGAGCTCTTATAGTTTGAGACAAAATTATCCATCTGGACCAGCCTTTTGGGGTAAAGGGTGGTTAAAGGTCTAATCATGCTTTTATAGTATTGAAATGCCTCTGATTCATTCTTGATACTATGGAAAAGAACAAGGATAATAACCCTTATTACATTACTCTGCTGAGTTGCCACAGGGATCAGGTGTTAAATCACAGGCAGCAAGTCCATGCAAACTCAACCTCCATCCCTACAGATGAGAGCAGAACCATGCTGTCGCTGTCAGCTGGAGCTGACAAAGAACCGAAGACTAAGGAACATAAAATACTCCATACAGACCTGTGGTGAACTTTTCAAAATGTGAACTTTTAAACTATTTTGATAGAAACAGTTGACAATACCTAGATTCTAAACCTGAAAGGATTGTCTATTTATTTGTGAAAAATGATTTTATTTTTGGAGAAAGATGACACATAGATTTCATGAATTCAAAGTTCATATTAAGATTAGATTTCCTATGAGCATTTAGAAATACATTTGTTTTATTAGAAACACATTTAAAACAAAGACTAATTCTGTTTTCTCATGCAAATACAAGATAGTTACAGAGGTTCAACTAAGAATTTTGAAAAATTGCTCTCTGTAAATTAATACTGAGTATGATCACTTGAGATGACATGAACTTAAAGGATGAGTGATGAGAACATCTGACCACGTATTAGCACTTAATGAACAGATGCCCAGGGCTGCAGCGCTTATCAAACAGAGCTTTCAGGTTGGCAGAAGAATCAAAGGGATTTAGTTCTTTTCTCCTTCTGCCTTAAGACAGTTAAGTTTCAATGTATAATATATAGTCAACTTTGATTCACTGAACTCAGTGCAGTGAAACTTGATGAATGGTACAAGCTCTTTGATTTTTTTTTCACTTCCTTCATGCTTATGGGATACATGATTTCCATTTTAAATTTTATTCTGAATTATTTTCAAACTTTCATAACCTTCTGTCTCTTGGATGTTTTTTTAATCCCAGATCATACTTTAAATTTTTTGTCTCTTTTGTATATGCATTTTTTTCCCTAGAAAAAGAGACAGTGAGAAGTAAGGAAGCAGTGAAGTATTATATTTTGAATATTGCAATTCAACTTATCTACCTGCACATATGAACAACTGAAATAAATAACAATGATGGAACTTTTATCAACTTGGACCTAAAACTGGACTTAAAAAATCATTTATGTACTGGCTATTGTAAATAGTGCCTCAGTGAACATTGGGGTACATGTGTCTTTTTGAATTATGGTTTCTCAGGGTATATGTCCAGTGGTGGCATTGCTGGGTCACATGGTTGTTTTATTCCTAGGTTTTTAAGGAATCTCCATGCTGTTCTTATAGTGGCTATATCAATACACACACACAATGGAATATTACTCAGCCTTAAAAAGGAATGAATTTGAGTCAGTTGGACTAAGGTGGATAAACCTAGAGCCTGTTATACAAGGTGAAGCAAGTCAGAAAGGGAAACACAATTATATATTACCATACATAGATGAGATCTAGAAAAATGGTACTGATGGAGCTATTAGCAGGGCAGGAATAGAACCACAGAGATAGAGAACAAACTTGTGGACACAATATGGGAAGAAGAGGGTGAGACAAATTGAGAGAATACTATTGAAACATACACAGTACATGTAAAAATAGATTGCTACTGGAAAGCTGCTGCATAACAAAGGGAGCTCGACATAGTGCGCTGTGACAGTCTAGAGGGGTGGGGTGCAGGATGAAGTGGGAGGGAGGTTCAATAAGGAGGATATATATATATATATACACATAAGTATATATATTTAATTCTGATTCATGTTGTTGTATGGCAGAAACAAGCACAATGCTGTAAAGCAATTATCCTCCAATGAAAAATAAATTTTAAAAAGTCTAGTTTTCAGGTAATCGATGTTCTGTAAATCTTAAAAGTTCACTTTAAACTAGCTTTTGGATATTTGAAACATAAATGTGTAATATTATCTACTTTCCCCTCCACCTTAACTGAAGTATAATTGACAAATAAAAATTATATATATTTAAGATGTACAACTTGATGTTTTGATAGACATACATATGGTAAAATAGTCACCATGAGCATTACTGAAGGACAGGGAGCTTGGTGTGCTGCAGTCCATGGGGTCGCAAAGAGTTGGATACGACTTAGCAGCTGAGTAACAACAACAAATCACCTCACATACTCAGCGTTTTCGTTTCTTTTTTTTTCTAGTGTGGGAGAACATTTAAAATTTACTCTCTTAGTACATTTCAAGTATACAATATATTAACAGTACTGTTAACCAGAGTCATGTTTCTGTACATTAATTAACTCTCTGGAATAACTGAAATTCTGTACCCGTGAACTAAAGCTCCCCATTACCCCCTCTACTGGTTTCTACTCTATCCTTCTACAAGTTTGATTATTTTCAATTTCACATGTATCAGTAAGTGAGATCATGCAGTATTTGTCTTTCTGTGCCTGGCTTATTTCACTTAATATAGGGATCAAGATCATACCCACAGAAAAGAAATGCAAAAAGCAAAATGGCTGTCTGAGGAGGCCTTACAAATAGCTGTGAAAAGAAGTGAAAAGCAAAGAAGAAAAGGAAAGATATAAGCATCTGAATGCAGAGTGCCAAAGAATAGCAAGAAGAGATAAGAAAGGCTTCTTCAGTGATCAGTGCAAAGAAATAGAGGAAAAGAACAGAACAGGAAAAACTAGAGATCTCTTCAAAAAATTAGAGATACCAAGGGAACATTTCATGCAAAGATGGGCTCAATAAAGGACAGAAATAGTATGGACCTAAGAGAAGCAGAAGATATTAAGAAGAGGTGGCAAGAATACACAGAACTGTACAAAAAGATCTTCACGACCAAGATAATCACGATGGTGTGATCACTCACCTAGAGCCAGACATCCTGGAATGTGAAGTCAAGTGGGCCTTAGAAAGCATCACTATGAACAAAGCTAGTGGCGGTGATGGAATTCCAGTTGAGCTATTTCAAATCCTAAAAGATGATGCTGTGAAAGTGCTGCACTCAATATGCCAGCCAATATGGAAAACTCAGCAGTGGCCACAGGACTGGAAAAGGTCAGTTTTCATTCCAATCCCAAAGAAAGGCAATGCCAAAGAGTGCTCAAACAACAGCACAATTGCACTCATCTCACACGCTAGTAAAATAATGCTCAAAATTCTCCAAGCCTGGCTTCAGCAATACGTGAACCGTGAATTTCCAGATGTTCAAGCTGGTTTTAGAAAAGGCAGAGGAACCAGAGATCAAATTGCCAACATCCACTGGATCATGGAAAAAGCAAGAGAATTCCAGAAAAACATGTATTTCTGCTTTATTGACTATGCCAAAGCCTTTGACCATGTGGATCATAATAAACTGTGGAAAATTCTGAAAGGCATGGGAATACCAGACCACCTGACCTGCCTCTTGAGAAACCTATATGTAGGTCAGGAAAGAACAGTAACAACTGGACATGGAACAACAGACTGGTTCTAAATAGGAAAAGGAGTATGTCAAGGCTGTATATTATCACCCTCCTTATTTAACTTAAATGCAGAGTACATCATGAGAAACCCTGGGCTGGGAGAAGCACAAGCTGGAATCAAGATTGCTGGGAGAAATATCAATAACCTCAGATATGCAGATGATACCACCCTTATGGCAGAAAGTGAAGAGGAACTCGAAAGCCTCTTGATGAAAGTGAAAGAGGAGAGTGAAAAAGTTGGCTTAAAGCTCAACATTCAGAAAATGAAGATCATGGCATCCGGTCCCATCACTTCATGGGAAATAGATGGGGAAACAGTGGAAACAGTGTCAGACTTTATTTTGGGGGGCTCCAAAATCACTGCAGATGGTGACTGCAGCCATAAAATTAAAAGACGCTTACTCCTTAGAAGAAAAGTTATGACCAACCTAGATAGTATATATTCAAAAGCAGAGACATTACTTTGCCGACTAAGGTCCGTCTAGTCAAGGCTATGGTTTTTCCAGTTGTCATGTATGGATGTGAGAGTTGGACCCTGAAGAAAGCTGAGCACCGAAGAATTGATGCTTTTAAACTGGTGTTGGAGAAGACCTTTGAGAGTCCCATGGACTGCAAGGAGATCCAACCAGTCCATCTTAAAGGAGATCAGCCCTGAGTGTTCTTTGGAAGGAACGATGCTAAAGCTGAAACTCCAATACTTTGGCCACCTCATGAGAAGAGTTGACTCGTTGCAAAAGACCCTGATGCTGAGAGGGATTGGGGGCAGGAGGAAAAGGGGATGACAGAGGATGAGATGGCTCGATGGCATCATCGATTTGATGGACGTGGGTATGGGTGAGCTCTCAGAGTTGGTGATGGACAGGGAAGCCTGACGTGCTGCAATTCATGGGGTCGCAAAGAGTTGGACACGACAGAGCAACTGAACTGAACTGAACTGAGGTTCATTCATGGTGTTGTAAATGTCAGAATTTCCTTTTCTAAAAGGCTGAATATACATATGTGTGTATATATATATACATAGTTTATTACTTTTTGTTAATTCATTTATCTTTTCCATACAGCTAAGCTATATTCCTAAGACATGTTAGGAAACATCTGGCTATGCTCCGGCAAATGCTGGATGCTATGTGGGCAGGACATTATGTACATAAGTTCTAGGAGGCCTAGCAAGAAAAATTTCCATAGAGATTCTCCATCCTTCTCCTTCCATGGCACACTTGGAGGGAAGCCTCATGTTGAAGATGATGGTAACATTAAACAAAATAATTCTGGGTCTCTGAATAGTCATGCACAGAAGAGAATTCTCCCCTGCCACAGACAATCACAAAGGTACATAATAAATTTTAATTGTGTTCAGTTGAAATGTGGGTGTTGCAGCCTGTCCTGATTAATGTAAGGACTACTGATAGCAGAAGCAGTATAATGAGCAACTAAGGTATTGAGTTTCAGCATCACACAGCCTGGGTATACACTTTAGTTTGTTTCTCACTATCTGTAGCTCTACATAAATCACTTAATATCTTAAATTTCTTAAGGCTAATAGGGAGTGGATTAGGAATGGTTAACTCATTACAGTTGTTAAGATAATGAAGTTCTTAAAAATTTGGTATTTTTACTATTTCATGGTTGCTTCTGAATATCTAAATTATTATTAGTCAGTTGTTTCCAAGCTTTTCTTTATGAACATAAAACATAAAACTCTAAATCTTCTAACTGAATGCTATTAGTTTACATAGGATGTGCTGAAATATATAATGAATGATAAGGATAAGGGAAGTAACTGTTTTCAAGTTAATAGTCATACAGACAGAGCCCAAGTCATATTTTACAGAAATACACGCTAGAAAATTAATGCTATGAAATTCATCTTCTGGAGAGGATAATATAGTAGCATGCATCTCTAGTCAAAGTTAATTAGATGTTTTAGTTACCACAGGAATCACAGTAATAAGCTTTATCAGCATTTTTTGCAGAGTAATAAATAATACTCATTAAAATTTTCAGATATCTTCTGTACAGTATTCAAATGTCATTCTTCATCATGATGATACGTGACATACTTAAAAATATTTTGTCAGCCTAAAGATTTATTGTAATTTAAAAGTTTTAAGATAATTTTTCACAGTTAAACTAAAGATTTTAGGATCTATGTAAAAATCAATACTGCAGAAGATTGCTTACAGATATTATCCAGGAGGCGCTAGTGGTAAAGAACCTGCCTGCCAGTGCAGGAGACATAAGAAGCACAGGTCCCCTGGAGTAGGAAATGGCAACCACTTCACTTCACTTTCCAGATTTGCCTGGAAAATCCTACAGACAGAGGAGCCTGGCAGGCTACAGTCCATGGAGTCGCAAAGAGTTGGACAGGACTTAAGCGACTTAGCACACAGCACCCACATGATGCATGGTGCACTAAAATCTAGAAAGATTGTTAACAGAAGTGTTATTCCAAAAACAAAAGAGCTTTATTGCATGTGATCCTCACACTTTTCAAGCAGGGCACAAAGGAATTATGCTAAGTAATTGGTCCATCAGCACAAGAGTAGACATATTTCATTACGTTGGGAAAAGCTGAATTCTACTATAACTTTTAAAGCTTTAAGGCTCTATAATCTGCTAAGCATTATCTGTCAGTAAACTCTGAGGATTTCAGGATATTTATCAAATAAATGTGTAACTACAAGGTTTCCAAGAAGTTTTTAAGAACATCTTCAGATGGACTTTTTCCCCTAAATGAAACTACTGACTAGATGGACAAATGTTGATAACTGTAAAAGCTGCTGTACATAGGCTTTTATCATACGAGTTCTTTGAGACTGAAATCCCTAAACGAAGAGTTTAAAAATGATGAATTAACATATGCAATATTTATTTTTGTTTGTAAAATGATGGAAAAAATAGTGAAGAATGTAGACAGTAAACAAACTTTAGAGCCTTAATTTATCTTCCTCCAGCCTCCTAAATCATTTAGGTATCCAGTTTAATTTTAGGCTATGATTTATGTGTTTAAAGGGATTCTTTACCAGAGAGGTTTTGGGGAGTTGTTTTTCTATTGTGGTAAGAACATTTCTTCACAGATGTGAAGAAATTGGAAATCCTGTACACTGTTGGTAGGAATGTAAAAATGATACAGCCACTATGAGAAACAGCATGGAGCTCCATCAAAAATTAAAACTATAGAATTATAAATTTTTAATTAAAAAATTAAAATTATAGAGCTACAGTGTGATCCAGTAATTCCACTTATGAGTATACATCCAAAGAAAAGGAAGTCACTATCCACTGTCTTGAAGAGATATTTGTACACCCATGTTCACTGCAGCAATTTTTATAATAGTCAAGGTTTGGAAGCAACGACCTAAATATCCATCAACAGAAGAATGAATAAAGAACATGTTGCATGCATGCTCAGTCATGTTCAACTCTTTGTAACTTCACGGACTGTAGTCTACCAGGATCCCCTGTCCATGAGATTTTCCAGACAAGAAATACTGGAGTGGGTTGTCATTTCCTTCTCCAGGGGATCTTTCCAACACAGGGATTTAACCCACATCCCTGCATGGGCAGGCAGATCCTTTACCAGTGTGCCGCCTGGGAAGCCTGCAAAGAAAATGTCTGATTTGTACGCACACACGAAACACATATACACATGATGGAATATTTATTTATCCCTGAAGTTTATTTATTGTTTATTCCTGAAAAAGAAGGAAATCCTGCTGTTTGTAACAACATGAATAAATCTGGAGGATATTATAACCAGTGAAATAAGCCAGTCACAGAAGGAAAAATGCTGCATGATTGCACTCACATGAGATAGCAAAAACAGTCAAATTCATAAAAGCAGAAAACAGAATGGTGGTTGCCAGAATCTGGGAGGAGGGGAAATGGGGAGTGGGTGTTCAAGTGATACAAAGTTATGCAAGGTGAACAAGTTCTCCTGGTCTATCTGCTGTAAAACATAGTGCCTACCATTAGCACAGCTGTGCTGACTTAAAATTGTCAAGTGGATAGGTCTCATATTAGAGATTTTTTTAAAAATGGGGATGAATTACAGCAGTTGAAATTCATTGGGTTTCCAAGCTTATTTCAAAAAGACAATGGGAGGCTCAGCAGTTTTTCCGTGTTCCTTGCTTCAATGAACAAGTGAGGAGTATCCCCCAAATTGTAATATATTAATACTTTGTGGGACACCTACTTAAATCTCTGGCAATTGTAATAATTATTAACAAATCATGATGTGTCTACAGTGGATATGGTGAGGCTATTTTCTTCCCTTAAAAGGTGGTAAATAACATTTAGTCTCAGGAACAGCAATAAATTCATTATTGGTGGTAGCAATCTTTGAAATTTTCAAATATTTTTATAATATAGAACTTTTGCTTATAATTCTGAATGAGATTTTCTAAAACTTGTGCTTTGGATAAACAGTTCTAAAGGATATCTGAGAAAATAGTACTTTTTGTAGCCAATAAGTTTAAAAATAACTATGCACAGGAGACACTACATGAGATCTAAAATATATTTCAGCATATTTAAAGTGCTATGTTTTCCCACGCGTGCGTGTGTGTGTGTGTGTTTGTGTGAGCTGCTCAGTCATGTCCGACTCTTTGTGATCCCATGGACTGTAGCCCGCTAGGCTCCTCTGTCCATGGAATTCTCCAGGCAAGAATACTGGAGTGGGTAGCCACTCCCTTCTTCAGGGGATCTTCTCCAACAAGGGACTGAACCTGGGTCTCCTGCATTGCAGGCAAATTCTTTAGCATTTGAGCTACCAACCTATTTATCTCAGAATTGCTCAACTTTACTTCTCACAGAGTCCTTTCAGGTTCCCACAACAGATATTAATATCAAATGGAAGTAGTTTCCATGGCACAAATTTTGGAAGTCTCTGATATATAAAGAGAGCATTATCCACTTTCCTACTAAATTTTATTACTGAATAATTGACTAGTCACCTGTCCAGAAGTGAACTATCAGGTACATAATAACTATCACATTGTCACAATTCAGCTTCTACCTTTGATGATTCATCAGAAAGTTTTAGCTATGAATTCAAACATTATTATTAATTTTTGGCAAAGATCTATTATTTAATGTTAACTAAGAATTTACAATGTTTCTATAAAATATACATCTTGTAATTATAAATATGAAGTTGGTTTTTAAAATAATTTTAGCATCAAAGAGGAAAGATTTGTCCTGGCTATTTCTTTCATGATTTATCCTAAATAGTCTAGTCTCTTGAAAACATAAGCAGAACTATCTCTGACATAAATCTCAATAATATATTTTTGACCCATCTTCCAGAATAATGGAAATAAAAACAAAAATAAATAGGATCTAATTAAACTCAAAGGTTTTTGTACAACAAAGGAAACAATAATCAAAACAAAAAGAAAACCCATCGGTTGGAAGAAAATACTTGCAAAATGATATGACCAACAAAGGATTAGTCTCCAAAGTTTACAAACAGCTCATGTGGCTCAATATCCAAAAATAACCCAATCAAAAAATGGGTAGATGACCTAAATAGGCATTTCTCCAAAGAAGACATACAGATGGCCAAGAGGCACATGAAAAGATGTTCAACACTGCTAATTATTAGAGAAATGCAAATCAAAACTACAAAGAGCTATCCCCTCACACCAGTTAGAATAGCCATCATCAAAACATCCACGAACAATAAATGCTGGAGAGAGTGTGAAGAAAGGGAACCCTCTACACTGTTGGTGGGAATGTAAATTGGTACAGCCTCTATGGAAAACAGTATGAAGGTTTCTTTAACAAACTAAAAACAGAGCTACCATATGACCCTACAATCCCCTCCTGGGCATATATCAGGAGAAATACATGCTCAGAAAGAATACACGAATCCCAGTGTTCACTGCTGCACTGTTTACAATAGGCAAGATGCGGAAGCCACCTGAATGCCCAGTGACGGAGGAATGGATAAAGAAGTAACAGAACACTACTCAGCCATTAAGAAGAATGAAATAGTGCCACTTGTAGCAACGTGAATGGATCTGGAGATTGTCATACTAGTGAAGTAAGTCAGACAGAGAAAGAAATATCTTATGATATCACTTATATGCAAAATCTAAGACGCAGATGTAGGTAATGGATTTGTGACACAGTGAGGCAAGGAGAGGGTGGGGCAAAGTGAGAGAGGAGCATTGACATACATGCACTGGACGCACAGCAGGCTTAAACAGACAGCTGGTGGGAAGCAGCTGTGCAGCTCAGGAGTCAGCCTGGGCTCCATGATGGCCTGGAGGGCTAGGAAGGGGCGGGAAGGGAGGGCAGCTCGAGAGGGAGGGGCTGCATGTATACTTGTGGCTGACTCATGCAGAATCACAGCAGAAACCAACACAACACTGGAAAATATCTTCCAGTTAAAAATTTAAAAAAAAAGAAATGAAATGAATTTATTAAGAAAACAGAGACTCACAGACTTAGAGAACAAACTTTTGGTTATGGGGGGAGAAGGAAAGGATGGGGAGAAAGCATAGTTAGGGAGTTTGGGAGTGACATGTGCACATTGCTGTACTGAGGGCAGATAACCAGCAAGGACCTACTGTATAGCGCAGGGGACTCTGCTCAATATAATGTGGCAGCTTGGAGGGGGGGGTTCGGCAGAGAATGGATACATCTATACACGTGGCTGAGTCCTTTTGCTGTCCACCTGAAACCACCCCAACACTATTGTCTATATTCCAATATAAGTTGAGAAGTTAAAAAAATAATTTAGCCTCTCATTCATTGCTTTTGCATGTAGGAAAGCACTTAACATTTCTGTTAACTATTAATGAAATTGTGTTCCTCTGTTAAAAATTCTTTTCTTCATCATCCATTTCTATTTCTTTTCCAATCCTCTTATTTCTTATCAGGAGTGATGAGCAGGATTCAGGTTTTTCAAGTGTAGAAGCATATGTTTGTACATGGGTGGAAATATATATATCTATATATATATATATATATATTTTTTTTTCTTTCCAAAGTCCCAACTATATCCCAGCTGTCATGCTTCATTGAAAGTTTAACATAATATTCTCAGTCAATCTTTGATTCATTTCCTGGGCTATAACAGAGAGCTCAAATTCCATTTCACTAGAATTAAGGTTTGTATATTTTTTCTTGAATGAATTATATGCTATTATAAACACTAAATTTCATTATATTTTCAAAATGTTAAGTCTACTAGCAATTTTAATTCACAAGAGAAATAAGAAAGAGTCTTTCAAGTAGGTCTTTTAGCATCCCATTAGACATGAACATTATATTTTTTAATATTTCAGAAACTACTAATTCTCTTTGGAAAATGTTCACACTTCAGTTTACCAACAATCTGTTATTTAGTAATTAAAGAAGTATGATATAGAACTCTCTTGTTTCTAATTTCTTATATAACATTCTTAAAAATTTGTGCACATATTTTATACAAAGTTTTAACTTGATATGAGGATATGTTAAATTTATTGATTTTTTTGTTGATATTGTTCTCACATCTTAAATTCTTAGAACAGTTATATTCAGCCTAGAATTTTTTCTTAGTAATTAAACCACTTTCAAATTTGTTTTAATTCTTCTGGTTGAATATAAAAAGTGTGTAATCATCTAACCTTATCCCTATTTTAACAAATTCACCAACAGAATGTTCCAGTATCTTCAACATATGAGCAAAAAGAAAAAAAAAAAAAAAAGTATGGGCTCAGGTCTTTATGCTCATGGCTGAGCAACAGGACTTTGGGATGACTTGTAATCAGTGACAGAAGATGCCAGATGTGCCATTAGTCTAGCAGCCACTGTTAATGACAGAGGCGGGTGTTGGTATTTATCAGCTGAGGCTTTCTAACTGCCAGTCTCATGAGTCAGAGCAAATCCGCACCTGCTCAGGAAATATGCAGAGAATCACAGAGCTAGGAACATGTTCAAGCTTGAGGTCTCCAGTGACTATGTGGCAAGCTTACTCCGTTTGCATTTTAGCAGCATGCATTTCTCTTGGAGATATATATGCTAAGAAAGGTGATGAAAGAATAGAGGTTTTTGAAAGGCACTCATCAAGGTAACCAGGAAGGTTATTGTGAATGCTTCTGTAAATTGCTTCTTTACAATGGCTCTTACTCAGAAGGATCTGAATAGGTGGGTACTGCTGTTGTCTACCTCCTAAATAAATCATTATATATCTGAAAAGAAATGCATTCACTTTTTTTTTTTTTGCTTTCACTGGAAACAAAAACTTTCAGGCAAATATTAAGATTTAAAAGCTACATCAGAGTAAAATAACAACTGCAGTCTCTCCAATTCTTCATGACTATTTTATCCAATTTGATATACTATTCACAAGAAGAGTATATCTTTGCTACCTTGGGGACATGTTCAGGCAGCTACATGGTATTACAGTAGTATCCCTCAGGCCACGAGTATCCTGAATTTAGTTTGAGCATTAAGGACCAGTCAAAAGTCATGGAAAGAAATGTTGTAGAAAATATACAATAAAAATAGTTGCAAGACTGAAAGCATAACACAAATACATGGGAACATCTGTTAAATTGCAACTTCAAATTACAACTTCAAAACAGAAAGCTAACAGAGAGGGTTTAAAGCATGGTAAAGTGATTCTTTAAGGTCCTTGCTCTATTGTTATACTGGAAACACATACTTTGGAAATCTCTGAGGCACTTGTGATAGTACAGATTCCTGTATTTATTTAAGACTTACTAAATCACAATTTGACAACCCAGGGGCCCAGGAACATGTATTACCACAAGTCCCGTAGACATTGTTTATGCTTATTAAGGTTGAGGCAATATTACAGGGTAGTTGGAAAGGATATTTTGAGGGTACATATTAAAAAGGAATCACTGATTTTTAGAAATTATATGCATAGTTTGTATAAACTTTTCTGTCATCTCTGTCCAACATAAGAATATGAAAAAGTAACAAAAGATGTTTAATTCTGTTTTGTTTTGTTTTTAAATACATACTGGGTTCACTCAATGCAACTATCAGGGTTGGGAGTGAGTGGAAAGGCTGTGCTTTATTCACATTAGGTCCAGATGAACTTTATTCTGAGCTCTAAAGTCTCAGTTTTAAGAATGAGAAATTAGCAGAAAGTGGACAGAGGTTCTACCACTTTCAGTTCAGTTCACTTCAGTAGCTCAATTGTGTCTGATGCTTTGCGACCCCATGAACAGCAGCATGCCAGGCCTCCCTGTCCATCACCAACTCCTGGAGTTTACTCAAACTCATGTTCATTGAGTTGGTGATGCCATCCTATTATCTCATCCTCTGTCCGCCCCTTCTCCTCCTGCCCTCAATCTTTCCCAACATCAGGGTCTTTTCAAATAAGTCAGCTCTTCACATCAGGTGGCCAAAGTATGGGAGTTTCAGCTTCAACATCAGTCCTTCCAATGAACACCCAGGACTGATCTCCTTTAGGATGGACTGGCTGAATCTTTGCAGTCCAAGGGACTCTCAAGAGTCTTCTCCAACACCACAGTTCAAAAGCATCAATTCTTCGGCACTCAGCTTTCTTTATAGTCCAACACTCACATCCATACCTGACTACTGGAAAAACCAGAGTGTTGACTAGATGGACCTTTTTGCAAAATAATGTCTCTGCTTTTTAATATACTGTCTAGGTTGGTCATAACTTTCCTTCCAAGGAGTGCCTTTTAATTTCATGGCTGCAATCACCATCTGCAGTGATTTTGGAGTCCAAAAAAATAAAGTCAGCAATTGTTTCCACTGTTTCCCCATCCATTTGCCATGAAGTGATGAGGCCGGATGCCATGATCTTAGTTTTCTGAATGTTGAGCTTTAAGCCAGTGTTTTCACTCTTCTCTTTCACTTTTATCAAGAGGCTCTTTAGTTCTTCTTCACTTTCTGCCATAAGGGTGGTATCATTTACATATCTGAGGTTATTAGTATTTCTCTCAGCAATCTTGATTCCAGCTTGTGCTTCTTCCAGCCTAGAGTTTCTCATGATGTACTCTGCATATAAGTTAAATAAGCAGGGTGACAATATACAGCTTTGACGTACTCCTTTTCCTATTTGAAACCAGTCTGTTGTTTCATGTCCAGTTCTAACTGTTGCTTCCTGATCTGTATATAGGTTTCTCAAAAGGCAGGTCAGGTGGTCTGGTATTCCCATCTCTTTCAGAATTTCCACAGTTTATTGTGGTCCACAAAGTCAAAGGATTTAGCACAGTCAATAAAGCAGAAATAGATGTTTTTCTGGAACTCTCTTGCTTTTTCAATGATCCAGCAGGTGTTGGCAATTTGAACTCTGGTTCCACTGCCTTTTTAAAAACCAGCTTGAACATCTGGGATTTCATGGTTCACGTATTGCTGAAGCCTGGCTGGGAGAATTTTGAGCATTTTTACTAGAATGTGAGATGAGTGCAACTGTGTGGTAGTTTGAGCATTCTTTGGCATTGCCTTTCTTTGGGATTGGAACGAAAACTGACCTTTTCTAGTCCTGTGGCCACTGCTGAGTGTTCCAAATTTGCTACCACTTTATTTTATCCATTTGTCTGCTAATTAATCTTTTCATTTGACTCAACTTAGGTCAACAATTCCTATTGTACATACAAAAATTCTAAGGTCCTTAAGAATAATTCTTCTTCAAACTTTACAAAATAAAAAGGGAAAATAACTAATGGTTTATATTCCAAATACATTGCAACATTTTGGGGATTTGAAATATGTTATCATCAAAACTGTACTTCTTTTACTGTTTGTGTGAGTTTTATTATCAATACAATGATTGGCAACTTTGGTTATACAGTGGCCCATGTTAGAACTCTTAGAATCACCTTTATTTCCTCTCTTCTCATTCCCTCATAATCAACCAACTAGTTGCCAAATTTAGGAAATTTCACACATACTTCATACGTCTTTGATCTATCACCTCCTCTAAGTTCTACTACTACTGCCTTGGGAGCTGAAGGGAGCAATGCCCTTGAGCTGATTGCTGTTGTTTTTTGTTCAGTCACTCAGTGGTATCTGACTCTTTGTGACCCCAATGGACTGCAGCATGCCAGACTTCCCTGTTCTTCACAATTTTCCAGAACTTGCTCAAACTCATGTCTACTGAGTCAGTGATGCCATCCAACCATCTCATCTTCTGTCATCCCCTTCTCCTCCTGTCCTTAATCTTTCCCAGTATCAGAGTTTTTTCCAATGAGTCAGTTTTCCGCATCAGGTGGCCAAAGTATTAGAGCTTCAGCTTCAGAATCAGTTCTTCCAATGATTATTCAGGATTGATTTCCTTTAGTATGGACTGGTTGGATCTCCTCGGTGTCCAAGGGACTCCCAAGAGTCTTCTCCAGCACCACGATTCAAAGGCATCGATTCTTTAGTGCTCAGCCTTCTTTATGGTGCAAATCTCACATCTGTACATAACTACTGGAAAAATCATAACTTTGACTATGTGGACCTTTGTAGGCAAAGTGACGATCTCTGCTTTTTAATACTGGAGCATTATTTTAACTGTTTTCTCTTTCTTCATTCTGGACATCTTCTAGCAAATTCTGTAAACTGATATTCAAAATACTCTTATAAATGAAGGACTGAAGATGTTGCTTACCTACTGAAAAACACTCCTGGCTCTTACTTTCATTTAAAATCATGTCCAGAACTTCTTAGTATGGCATGTTTTTTCACAACCTGCCTTAGCATATATTTTCAGTACCTCTGAAATATACCAGAGGAATAGAGGAATATACCTCTATTCCACAAAAAGTTGAAAGGTACTGTATTGTACCCTACAGAAAACTACTGTAGTTTTCCAAACAAAGATGTATATCAGGCTTTTGCCACAGGGATCCTCATAGTACTTGGGAGAAACTGACCCGCTGGTCAGTTCCCAAACAATGGAACTATAATTTTCTCCAGCAGAAAGAATTTTATTTCTTGGTGTTTTCCAAGTCAACATCTGTATTAACAGGAACACTCAGAAATAAATTGAGGTCACAGGGAACTAGAAGATAAGCATTTAGATGACAAAATATTGATTTTTTTCAAGGCAAAAGTGCTTCTATAAAAGGTAAATAAAACTGTGGATAATTTACAAATGAAATACATGAAATTGGCTTTTTTTTTAAACCATATATTGATTTGATGTTCATAAACACTTTTGCTTGGCAATACAGTGTGATCTCTGCTTGATCTTCATGAACTACAAAAGGACATAACCACCCAATTAAATTTAAGTGAAACATTGTTTATGTCAGATTAGCAATTATGAGATGAGTTTCTTTGTAAAGTCTGAATTCAAAATGTCACATCTAGACATTTTCCTAAAATGGAAGTACTTTATATCACATTGAGTTTATTAATTTTATTTGTGTCTGATGAGAATTATATCATGAGAAAAGCTTTGCTTATGTAAAGACACACCTGTACCTTATATTCATGTAATACTTGCTATATGCCAGATCCTTTGTCTTTGATAATTGCCATTTGATCAAACTTGGTGAGTTACTGTCTTTAGTTATATAAAATCTATAATGTATGACTCTTAGAAATACATATTTTACATCTCTAGAAAGTAAAAGATAAAAACTTAAAGCATAACATTTTCGGGACTTCCCAGGTGGCCCAGTGGCTAAGACTGCAAGCGCCCAATGCAGGGGCCTGAGCTGGATTCCTGGTTGGGGAACTAGGATCCTACATGGGCAACTAAGACCCAATACTGCCAAATAAATAAATATGTTTAAAAAATAGACAGAATATTTTAGAAACTATTTCTGCAAGTAACAGACTGGGAGGAAATCTTTACAAAACACGTATCTAATAAAGACTATAATTCAAAATACACAAAGTGGTTGCAGAAGTTGGAGTGTGAGGTGAGATGGAGAGGGAGAGCACAGTGGAGTTTCAGGACAGTAAAAATGCTCTGCATGACGCTGTAAGGAGGGATGCATGCCACTATGGAAAGCGAGAGTGCTAGTCAGTCAGTAACGCACAACTCTTTTGTGACCCCACGGATTGTAGCCCACCAGGCTCCTCTGTCCATGGATTTCTCCAGGCAAGAATACTGGAGTGGGTAGCCATTCCCTTCTCTAGGGGATCTTCCTGACCCAGGGATCAAACACAGGTCTCCCGGCATTGCAAGCGGATTCTTTCCTGTCTGAGGCACTAGGGAAGCCCACATGTCACTATATGTTTCTTCAAACTCACAGAACACAAGATAGCAAAAACATAATACAAGTGAATCGTAACATATCAGCACTGGCTCATCGGCTGCAGCATTACACCAACTAGCGAAAGATGTCAGTAGAGGGGACTCCATGTGCTGTGGCCAGAGTAATATGGGAACTCTGTGATTTTTGCTTCATTTTTCTGTAAACCTAAAATTGTTCTAAAAATAAAGGCTATTAACTAACAAAATTAGTCCCAAGGTTAGTAACAATAGAGATATAATACTTTAACACTTTTATACACTTAATTTTTTTGTTCTGCTTCTTAGTTAACTGAGTGAATTAGATAAGAAATTTCTCCTAAGCAGCATAAGCCCATTTCATTACTGCCTCCTGCACATTCTTAGCTGCTTGAGAGCTGTCTCTTACTGTGCCATCTAACTCAGGGTTAATCCTCTGCCTGCTTCATTTAAGTGCCCCAGAGGTCAAGCGACATAAGGGTGACAGAGAGCAAAGTACTAGAACTTGGCAGCTTTCAAAATTCATTTCAAAAAGTATATTAAATACTCCTCTTGAGTGTTGTAATACTCCCCCTTGAGAGGCCTCACTGAAGATTCTTAAGAGCTGATTCTAAGAACAGCTTCTGGGAGGAGGAAGAAGCACCTAGCAGGAAATGCTCTCACGGGGAGTATTGTGATATTCGCCCCATCCCCGTGGGGCTTTATCAGGAAGGCCTGTTCATGTATTGGCATTCGCTCTTCAGGCAGTTATATGGTGATGTTCACATGCTTTCTGTGAAGTCCAATAGAATAATTGATGTTACCAGAGCTAAGCTATGAAAACAAAGAAGGCTTGATAAACATATTTTTGAAAAATTGAAGCCGGATTGATTTCTAAATTGTTTGATTCTGAAATGAATTTTTGATATTCATGATAACATTATTAGAATTGCAACTAATGTAAATGTTTAAGGAATTACTAGATCAAACCTACTTTTAAATTAATTAATAATATAAAGCACAAACATTTACTTGAATATTTTGATTCAAAGCACACATTAAAAGAATTTTAGAGTGAAGTTTTACAATTTAAGGATGTATTAGTATATTCCTAGGGTTATAGGCTGTTAGATTTAACTAGGAGGTACAATTTTTGTTATGATAGGCACTGAAATTTCAAACTGAATTTAATGTGTTGAGGGGAATTCTCAAATATGTACTGCTGCTGCTGCAAATATGTACAGTGGCAATAAATATTCCATTAGGATAATAATGAGTAAATGAGAATATTTTGAGCTATTATCAAGGGCAGGACTTTAATATTAAGATTTGAAGTAAAAATGAAATGAATGAAAAATGCCTCAGCTCCTGGTCTCATGGACCTCTCTACTGGGCCACCTGAACGTCCCTGTGACATGACAACTGGCCTCCATCAGAACAAGCAACTGAGAGCAAAGGAGAAACCTCTGACACAGCGTATCATCACTTCTAACTTATGCTAGTAGGTGTATACACTGACCGTGGTACAAGCTGTGAGGGAAACACAGGCGGCGTGAATTCCAGAAGGCAAGGATCACTGTGGGTCATCTTGGAGGCTGGCTACCACATGACTAAATGGTTTGCATTTGAAATAATTGTGCAGTCTCTGGAATAAGCTATAGCTAATCCAGCAGTTAGTGATAGCTGAAAGGACATGGCACTCGGTATGCATGATGACACTCTATTTCACACTTTAATACAGGCTTATGGACATAGAGAGAAGGGGAGAGAGGGTGAGATGCATGTTGTGAGTAACTTGGAAACTTACATTATCATATGTAAAACAGATAGCCAATGAGAATTTGCTGTATGCCTCAGGAAACTCAAACAGGGGCTCTGTATCAACCTAGAGGGAGTGGAATGGGGAGGGAGATGGGAGGGAGGGTCAAAAGGGAGGGGACATATGTATACCTATGGCTGATTCATGTTGAGGTTTGACAGAAAACAACAAAATTTTGTAAAGTAATTATCTTTCAATTAAAAATAAATAATAAAAAATAATAATATAAAAAAACCTTGAAGATGAACAGCTAAATACAGTTTGTAAATTTAAAGTAATCTCCTTGGACTTATAGGGGTTTCCTTCATAGCTCAGTTGGTAAAGAATCCACCTGCAATGCAGGAGACCCTGGTTCGATTCCTGGGTCAGGAAGATCCACTAAAGAAGGGATAGGCTACCTGCTTTAGTATTCCTGGGTTTCCCTTGTGGCTCAGCTGGTAAAGAATCCACCTGCAATGCAGAAGACCCTGGTTCGATTCCTGGGTCAGGAAGATCTACTGAAGAAGGGATAGGCTACCCACTCTAGTATTCCTGGGCTTCCCTTGTGGCTCAGCTGGTAAAGAATCCACCTGCAATGTCTCCACATTGGGTGGAGGCCTGGGTTTGATCCCTGGGTTGGGAATATCTGCTGGAGAAGGGAAAGGCTACCCACTACAGTATTCTGGCCTGGAGAATTCCATAAACTATATAGTCCATGAGGTTGCAAAGAGTTGGACACGACTGAGGGACTTTCACTCACTCACTCACTTGTTGGACTTTTACATAGTATTGACAATGCTGGTACTTTTTAAAGGATACCCTTTTTCATTAGGAAATTAGTTGAGAACATCAACTTACTTCATATACCATAGGGCTCTCAGAAGAATGTGCATTTAAACTGTTCTTAATCTACACTGTGTAGAAGTTTAGAGGTGACAGGCTTCAATTAATATCCTTCTATGATTCTTCCACTTAGATTCTGAACTTTCTAATTTCACCTCAAAATTGTCCTCAATCACAGAAAGGAGAAAGTCTAATTACAGACAGATAGATTTTATGCCAGGCTCATTCAGCAGAATGTTTTACATACTTAACAGCAAACTGACTTTGCCCAAAGAAAGAAAGGAAGTCTTAATTATCATCTTTTAAAAAACAATACTGAGATGTTAAAGGGTTGTGGAAGGAGGCATTATGAGTATAAAATTTATTTTGATTTCTGTGGTGATATATTTCTGACATGTCAGAGCCCAGTTACTATCATTTAAACTCTTCCTTAAGTTGTTATTAAAATTTACTTTCAACATCGCATTTGACAGTAGAACCTGTAACATTTTACACAAGCGATCGATCTATTTCATATTCACTCATTTATGATTCAAACCACTGGTCCTCAAGACCAAATTGCTTAACTGCACTCTTCACCAGTTCAACACCAAAGTATAGTTGAAATTTGAGTCTTGAACACATTTAAACATTTTAGTGATTTCAACATTATATTTATTCCCTGTCCTTATATTGGTTTGGTAAAACATATCATGTTTATAACTAAAACAAAAAGATGAATGTCCCACAGAGTTTTGGGGAGATTCAAGAAATAATATAAGTGTAAAGTTAAGAAGAACAAATGTTTAGTAAATATTATTCTTATAATTTCAATTTTAATTACAAATTAAAAATTTTAATTACAAATCTCTGCTATACTATACTAGTCTCTATATTAATTGAGTATATGCAAAAAGCATTGTGTAAAACTGCAAAAATGTGAAAATGAAGCATTAACTACAATAGTTAAACAACAGGGGGAAAAAACCTCTTTGGAGGAGCTGGGTGAAAGTAGAGATTAGAAAGGGAAGTGGCAAATAACCGATCATGGATCAAAGAGAGAAATATAAGGACACCGTGGAACCCAGGAAGGAATCTGAGGTATGAAGAAAGTGGAATTCAGTCGCCATGCAGCTGAAGGCTTCTGTAGCAAAAGGAATAATTACTCCCACTTTGAATGATCAGCTTTTGCATTTTAAATTTCACTCCTATCATAAAATCTAGCTGACTCACCCAGTGTAGTGTGGTCTGTTTTCTCACAGGACACACTTATCTGCCCCCAAATTCCACTATACTTCTTGTCCTGTCCTTTTAAACACATACCTATATGTTTTGTGGAAATTCACAAAGGCAGTTTCTGTTGCCTAGATTATAAATTTGCTCCTAAAAGAAGGTTTAATTTATGATATTCAATCAATATTTCCCTCTAGATTATCAGTCAAAACATAGAGAAATTAGTCACTCAGTTGTGTCCAACTCTTTGTGACCCCGTGGACTGTAGCCCACCAGGCTCTTCTGTCCATGGATTTCTCCAGGAAAGAATACTGGAGTGGGTTGCCCTTACCTTCTCCATCAAAACAATAGGACACAAAGTTAAATTTTAATTTCAGATAAGCAGCAAATACATTTTAGTATAAGTATATCCCATAAACTATATTTTTTATCTGAAATTCAAATTTAATAACATCTAGTATTTTTATTCCATGCCTATATATACATAGTTGTTTTTATTTTTTTGACGAAATGACAGTAACTTGCTGTTATTGATTTACCAAATGGTCCAGAACAATAGCATTTAACAAGTGCCTACAGTGAATCAGTCACTGGTTTCTGTAAAGAAAGTAAGGGACCAAAAAAAAAAAAAATTAGAGGGACAAAGCAAGTGAAAATATTATGCTGTCTTTCTCTTAATATAATTCAAAACAAAACTATCACTAAGCTATAAGATAGGTGTTAGGGAATCCAATAAAATTCTGATTTTCAATATATTGACTACCAGTGTTTCAAAATGAACCATCAAATGTCATTCTTGCATAAATATTTTTTCTTTCTTATTTTTTTTCCTTATCTCACATTTGTAGGAGCTCTAAAGTTGGCCCTGCTCTGATTATACAGTAATTCATTATTGCACACAGAATAGAGTAAGATATCAATGATTTTATGATGAATGAATAAAGGAAAGAATGAATAAAAATGAGATCTAGTAGAGGAAATAGTAATATAATAGCTTGTTAAGAGACAAGAGAGAACGTAAATTCTGAACTATAGATGCAAACAAAATGCACGGAGACCAACGGGATTTCATAATGCATGAGTACATTAAGTGGAACAGGAAGCTTTTGACAGGAGACCGTGGGACAGGAAACACTGATGACTATGAGCTCTTGCACTAGACTATTAGATTATTAACACAGGATTGCATTTTCATGTTTTGGTTTCAGTATCTAAAACAGTGTTTGGTACATTTTTAGTAATAAAAATCTATTTAGAAAGTACAAAAAGAGAAAAGAAAGAAGGAAAGAATGAAGGGAGAAAGGAAGAGAAGAAAAAAAGAAGGAAGAATATAAATAGTGATTGTTGGGGATTGGTGTAGAGATAGGAAACTGCATTAAAAGTGTAGGGCAAAGAATAGGGTATATTGAAAAAATATAAAAATAGAAATGAAATTGAGTCAAGAATAGGCAGAAATTTGAAAGCAATGGTAAACAAATCTTTTAGTTTTTTAAAAATTGTTATGATATTACAATAAATCATTTGAATGATTTTTATGGCAAATTTATGGAGACTGTATTAATATTAAGAGATATTTTTGAGCATCTATTCCTAAAGAAAAACAGTGAAGCATCCCCAATAGATGCATACCATAAGTATGTACATAGAGGGCTATGAAATATCCTGTATGTTGTAAAACATACGTTTAAGCATAAATTTAAATAATGAGATAAAGGGAACATAAGAAGTCACGGTACTGGTCTCTTGGATCAATGAGGTGATCTATGGGTCATCGTGCTCTTCCCTCAGGGTGCGAGCATTTCATGTGGCAAATCTTCACAGGGAAGCACTATCTCTCATACCATCTACATAAACTAATTTTCTAACTACACCCAGGACAAGAACTGTGCATTTCAGCTTCTATTATTTTGTTCATGTCATTTCCCTTTTAAAATTTAAATGTGTCTAGCTGAAGTCTATTTATAAAATAAAACCTTCCTTATGAACCTCATAGTAAGTGACTTCTTTCTCACCTTGAACACCAGATAATTGTCTGGCTTGTCCAAATATTTGTTACTTAGTAATCTGTCTTAAATTAAATTATATTAAACAGTTGTGTTGTTTTTGTGTGTGAATATGCCACATATTTCCATTAAATAGAAATCTTTTTTTCTAGGAATTGTTAATAGAGTTTTTGTTAAATCTATAGATTGATAACCCAGTGCTTTATTTACTAAAGACTCACTGTTTGATTGCAGTAAACAATAAAAGCATTTGTAACTCTCCTTAGTAATTCCTTCATAGATGTTTCATTTGGGGTTCTGGAGTTGAAAGACAAGCTGACTAAAATAAAGCAAAATCCAAATGAAAGACAAACAAGAGTGATTCTGACTCAGGAAGAGACTGTTACAGCAGGAAAAACTCATGAAACACTGTATTACTTTCTGTTCTATGTCACACGCTGAAGATTGCAATTTTTATAACACAAACTGAATGGCTGATTTTAGACACTTTGGGTAAAACCTTGATTGTATTCTACATGACAAGCATTCCTGTAACCAAAAGTTGAAAAGGGGGATCTTCACCAGAAAAAAATGAGTGTGGATGCTGGGAAGGTATTAATACAAATGTGTCCCAAACCATGTGAAACAAAGCATGAAGACATATTGTCTACCTAAAGATGATAATTCTGAGATTACCAAAAACATCTACATGATGGTAAAGCCTCTGAGCTAGAAGATCTGAAAAGTCATCTGGTCTCTACATCTCCTGTGGATGCGGTGAACCCCCCAGACAGCTTAATCTCAGTCCCTACCTACGGATAAGAACTCTTAGCTGAGCAGTTTAGAGGGGTTAGGATGTGTCTGAGACAAGAAGCCAGAGGGGGAGGAGGTGATGAGACTCAAGCCCTTGGGTATCTCTGCCATCACACTCCACTCAAATTTACAAACGAGGAACCCAGACTTTCATTTGGGAGGCCTGGCGCGCTGTGATTCATGGGGTTGCAAAGAGTCGGATGCAACTGAGCGACTGAACTGAACTGAACAGTACCACTGCTGCTGCTAAGTCACCTCAGTCGTGTCCGATTCTGTGCGACCCCAGAGACGGCAGCCCACCAGGCTCCCGCGTCCCTGGGATTCTCCAGGCAAGAACACTGGAGTGGGCTGACATTTCCTTCAATGCATGAAAGTGAAAAGTGAAAGTGAAGTCGCTCAATCGTGTCCAGCTCCTAGCGACCCTATGGACTGCAGCCCACCAGGCTCCTCCGTCCATGGGATTTGCCAGGCAAGAGTTCCACAGTTGAGCATAAAACTCTGCCGCCTAGTGGCGATTTCATGTAAAAACTTAAAAAATCCGGCCCTGAGGGGCAATGAAGAGTCAGCAGGACCACCTGGCTATAGTGGTAAAGAACCTGCCTGCCCCGTGCAGGAGGCATAAGAGAAGGGGCTTCGACCCCTAGGTGGAGAAGATCCTGCGGACAAAGAAATGGCAACCCACTCCAGTATTTCGGCCTGGAGAATGCTACGGACAGAGAAACCTGGCGGGCTACAGTCCATAGGGTCACAAAGAATCGAACACGACTAAAGCGACTTAGCGGGCACCTGGCTGTCAGTGACAGCTGACCCAGGAAACGCCCCCAGGCAGGAATGAGAAAAAGCGTTCAAGACAGGCCACACATCAGGGTCCATTTTGAGAGGTAAGTTTTACTCACACAGTTTATTTAAAAAAAAAAAAAAAAGAAAAAGATGCTCTATATCAGTAATTCTTGCTGCTAAGTCACTTTAGTCGTGTCCGACTCTGTGTGACCCCATAGACAGCAGCCCACCAGGCTCCCCTGTCCCTGGGATTCTCCAGGCAAGAACACTGGAGTGGGTTGCCATTTCCTTCTACAAGGCATGAAAGTGAAAAGTGAAATGAAGGCTCTCAGTTGTGTCCGACTCTTCGAGACTCCATGGATTGCAGCCTACCAGGCTCCTCTGTCCCTGGGATTTTCCAGGCAAGAGTACTGGAGTGGGTTGCCATTGCCTTCTCCATTAGTAATTCTTAGGAAAATGCAAATTAAAACAATGACCAGATTCACCTGGCACCAGTCAGAAGAGCCACAAAAAGTCTCCATCAATCCCCGTGACAGAGAGCAGAGAGAAAACAGAAGTCTCCTGCAGTCTATGGTAGCGTAAGTCGGTAAAGATCACAGTGAAGACCAGAGAAAGGGTCCCTGTAAGATTAAAAACACAGCTACCCTATGATCGGGCAGTCCCACACCTGGCTGTATATCTGGAGAAAACCACACAGCAAAAAGACATATCCAGCCCTGGGTTCAATTTAGCAACATTTTCTTTTCTTTTTTTTTTTTGAAAGTAGCTCAGTTGTGTCTGACTCTTTGTGACCCCATGGACTATACAGTCCTTGGAATTCACCAGGCCAGAATACTGGAGTGGGTAGGCTTTCCTTTCTCCAGCATATCTTCCTATCCCAGGGATTAAACCCAGGTCTCCTGCATTGCAGACAGATTCTTTACCAACTGAGCCACCAGAGAAGCCCAGGAATATTGGGGTGGGTAGCCTATCCCTTCACCAGCGTATCTTCCAGACCCAAGAATTGAACCAGGGTCTCCTGCGTTGTAGGAATATTCTTTAGCAACTGAGCTATCAGGGAAGCCCCTAGCACCATTTAGAACCCTAAATATATGGACATATGGAAGCAATGAAAATATCCACCCAACGTGGAATAGAGAAAAAAGTTGCATGCCACACATACGATGGGGTATTACACTGCCCACTGCTGCAACAATGCTGCACCTATGACCAGTTAGGAAGCCAGTTGGACAGAGAAAGATGAGCACATGATCTCACATGCAGGTGGAATTTCAACATCGATAAGAATGAAGTAACTTCTGAAACAGACTCACAGTCACAAATATCAAGCTTGTAGTTACCAAAGGAAAAAGGTCTAATGGAAGGATCTCTTAGACGCTGCAGAGTGACATGTAGACCCCCTGGTTATGTATTACGTAGATAATCAACAAGCACCTACTGCACAGGCAGGGCGCACTGTATTCAACCATCTGTAATAACCACTGCAGAAAAAAATATTTGAAAAAGGAATAGACACGTGCCTATGTATCCCTGAGTCAGGCTGCTGTACACCTAACACCAAGAGAGTATTTCCTCCTCAGCTGAATAAAAAAATGAATAAAACTGACAAGAAGGGGTTGGGTGGTGGCTTGGTGGTAAAGAATCCCCGTGCCAATGCAGGACACACAAATCCCACCTCTGATCTCAGGAGGAGCAACTAAGCTTGTGGGCCACAAGCACTGGCCTGTGCTCTAGAACCTGGAGCCACAGCTACTTAGTACACGGCTGCAACTACCGAAGCACCTGCGCCCTAAAGCCGGTGATCTTCAAGAGAAGCCACTGCAATGAGAAGCCTGGGCACCCTGACCAAAAAGTAGCCTCCATTCTCCGCAATGTGAGACAGACCTGTGCAGCAACAAAGATCCAGCAGAGCCAAAATAAAGACATAAATAAAATTTAAAAGAGAAAATGAAACTGAAAAATAAATGTTTCTAATATGCCCCTCAAGCCTCTGGGAGCTGGGCTGGTGTCACACCCATGGAGCCTGAGCAGCCCTGGTCCCAAGACTGGACAGGAATGGGGACAAGGACGCTGGCAAGATGTACCAGCAAGTGAACCCCTGCTTGAACCTGACTGCCTGGTCCCCTTTCCGTGAAACCACAACAGCCAGATTGACACAGGCCCAACTTCAGGTAAACCAAGCTTAGTGCACCCCAAAATTGCTCCATTCCTGAGCTGGAGAGCTTTGAAAATTCTCCTGGTCTCCTTGTCTCCTGGTGGTGGGGTTCCCACCTCCAACCAGCTTCCTTGCTGTCTCAGTACTACAAACAGCATCACCCACAGTGGAGTTGTTTGAAGGCATTGGGATTATTCAGGGGCAAGATGATAAGGCAAGAAGCAATGATACACAAGCCCTTATGTGTGCCTTCTGGCACCTTCCAGTCTATATTTACAAACAGGAAATGACTTTCAGGAAGGCTCCTGTTGCCCTATAACCAAAGTGGGGCGTGAAGAAATGTAAAGTGGTCCTTAGGGGCCCTTCAGGGCTTCCCGGGTGGATCAGTGGTAAAAAACCTGCCTGGCAAATCAGGAGATGAGGGCTGCATCCCTGGGTCAGGGAGATCTCCTGGAGTAGGAAATAGCTACTCACTCCCGTATTCTTGCTTGGAAAATTTCATGGGCAGTGGAGCCTGGTGGACTACAGTTCATGGGGTCACAAAGAGTCAGACATGACTGATTGACTGAGCAAAGGGGCCTTTCAGAGCGAAGAGGCCTACGAATCTATCAATGACAGCTGCCCTCAAGCAATGTCCCGAAATAGTTAATGGAAAACAAATTTAAAACATGGCCAACTATTAGAGGTCCATTTCAAGTGGTAAATTTTCCTCGCACTGTTTGAAGGGAAAGAAGGAGAGGAAAGGATGCTCCATACTAGTGATGATTCAGGAAATGCAAATAAAAATGACATCAGACTCACCCTGCACCAATCAGAAGGAACAGCCTCAAAAGTCGACAGGAACCCCTGTAGGATAGAGCAAAAGAAAACAAAATTTTTCTGCACTGTTGGTAGAAACATAAATTTGTAATGATCACAACGAGGGACAGAAGAAAGGGTCGTTGTAGGAGCACCAATAGAGCTGCCCTATGATTGGGCAATCCCACACCTAGCTGTATCTCTGGACAAACCAGACATAAAAAGACACATCCCACCCGGGTTCAGTGCAGCTCTGTTTAGAACCCCCAACAGACTGAAGCAATGAAAATATCCATTGGAGTGTAGAACAGAGAAAGAAGTCGTGTGTCACATGTGCAATGGAATATTACTTAGGTGAAAAAATGAGGAAACACTGCCAACTGCAGCAATATGGATGCACTCAAAGGTGTTCATACTTAGTCAGGCAGTCGGACAGAAAAAGACAATGAGCATATGATATCACTTATAGGTGGAATTTAAACATCGATGAGAACGAATAACTTCTGAAACAGAGTCATGGAAATGCAGCTAACAGTTACCAAGGAAAAAGGCTAAAGGGAGGAGTATTTAGAAGCTTAGGATTGACACACTGACAATGCTGTATATGTATTATGTAGAGATTCAGTAAGCACCTACTCGGTGGGCAGGGCACTGTACTCAACCTCCTGCAATAAACTCCTTTGGAAATAAAATATGAAAAGAAAAACAGGTGCCTATGTACCACTCAGTCAGTCTGCTATACACCTAAACCTAACATATATTGTAAAATTCTTTCCACCTCAATCAAAGAAAAAAAAAAAAATTAAACTAAAAAGGAAGTACTTCTGTGATGGATCAGTGGTAAAGAAGCCCCCTGCCAATGCAGGAAGCAAGAGTACCCCCTGAACTGAAATGATCCCACATGCCAAGGAGTAAGTATATCTGTGAGCCACTGGGCTGTGATTTAGAGCCAGGAGCGGTAATTAATAGCCCTTTAGCCCCAACAACTGATGCCCCCGGGCCGTAAGCCCTCACTTCACAGTAAGAGAAGCCAGCGCAGAGAGAAGACCGGGCACCGCAACTGAAAAGTTGCCCCCTTTCTCCGCCAAGAGAAGAGCCTGAGCAGTAAGGAAGATGGAGAAGGGCCCCAAATGAAGGCATTTATCAATAACTAAATTTTAAAGAAGAAAATAAACTGGAATTAGAAATGTTTCGAATATTCCCCTCCGGCTATGGGAACTGGGCTGGAGTCACATCCATGGAGCCTGAGCAGCCCCGGTCCCGAGGCTGGGCGGGAATGGGGACGAGGAAGCGCGGAGGATGCGCCGGCAAAGATGAAACCACAAAATCCGGATCCAACCAGGCCCAGCTTCAGCAGAACGAAACTCGGCACCCCAAACTGCTCTATACCCAGGAGTAGAAGAGGGTTGGAAAGTCACCTGGTCTCCCGGTGACGGAGTCCCCACTTTGGGCCAGCCAGCTTCCTCTCCGTCTGCGCACCGCAAACAAAGGCACCCGAGCGGATTGAGGGCATGAGGATTATTCTGGGGTAAGAAGCTAAAGCGAGAAGAAGTCACAAAAAACAAGCCCTTGGGTGTGTCTCCTGGCACATTCCACTCTAACTTACAGCCCAGGACACCGGACTTTCAGGAAGGTGCCTGCTGCCTCAGTAAGCAGAATGGGCAGGAAGAAATGCTTCCTCTTCGTGCCATTTTCGGGAGCTACAGCTTCAAGCCTGGCCCTTAGAGGCCCTTCAGAGTCCCGAGGCCCCGAGGCTCTCAGTGAAGCAGCCCTCCAGCACTGCTCCCACACAGGCAATGGAAAACAAATGTAAAAGAGAGCCGACCCCGAGAGGTCCATTTCAAGCGGTCAGTTTCCATCTCACTGTTTAAAGGGATAAAAAGAAAGGAAAGGCCGCTCCATATTAGGCGAGATTTTTGTGTGGGTTTTGTGTGTTAGTCGCTCAGTGGTGTCTGACTCTTTATGACCCCACAGACTGTAGCCCGCCAGGCTCCTCTGTCCATGGGATTTCCCCAGGCAAGAACACTGGAGCCGGTTGCCACTCCCTTCTCCAGGGGATATTCCCAACCCAGGGATCAAATCTGGATCTCCCTCATTGCAGGCAGACCTTTTACCGTCTGAGCCACTGTGCTGTGCTTAGTTACGAGTGTGGAAATGCAAGTCAAATGTACCACCAGACTCACCAATCATGAGGAACAATCTCAAAAAGTCTACAAACACTCCCTGCAAGAGAGAGAAAACAAGTCTCCTGCACTGTCAGTGGAAATATAAATGGTAAAGATGACAATGAAGACCAGAAGAAAGGGTCCCTGTAAAAGCGCCGACAGAGCTACTCCACTGCAGGACATCTGGCTCTAGGTGAGTGATCACACCATCACGGCTATCTGGGTTATTAAGACCTTTTTGTAAAGTTCTTCTGGGTATTCTTGCCATCTCTTCGTAGTATCTTCTGCTTCTGTTAAGTCCTTGCCATTTCTGCCCTTTATTGAGCCCATCTTTGCATGAACTGTTCCCTTGGTATCTCTAATTTTCTTGAAGAGATCTCTGCTGCTGCTGCTAAGTCTCTTCAGTCATGTCTGACTTTGTGCGACCCCATAGACAGCAGCCCACCAGGTTCCCCTGTCCTTGGGATTCTCCAGGCAAGAACATGGGAGTGGGTTGCCATTTCCTTCTCCAACGCATGAAAGTGAAAAGTGAAAGTGAAGTCGCTCAGTCGTGTCTGACTCTTAGTGACCCCATGGATTACAGCCCACCAGGCTCCTCCATTCATGGGAGTTTCCAAGCAAGAGTACTGGAGTGGGGTGCCATCGCCTTCTCCAAGAAAGGCCATAGTCTTTCCCATTCTTTTGTCTTCCTCTATTTCTTTGCACTGCTCACTGAAGAAGGCTCTCTTATCACTCCTCGCTGTTCTTTGGAAATCTGTATTCAGATGGGCCTGTTCCTTTTCTCCTTTGCCTTCTACTTCTCTTCTTTTTTCAGCTGTTTGTAAGGCCTCCTCAGACAGCTATTTTGTCTTATTAAAATCCCATACCTGGTGGTATACCTGGAGAAAGCCAAAAGTCAAAAACACATCCAGTATCCTGTTTAATGAAGGTCCATTTAGAACATGCAACACAGGGAAACAATAAAAATATCCATCCAATGTGGAATGGAGCAGGAAGTTGTGGACCACATTTACAATGGAATATTACTCAGCCAGATAAAATGAGGAAATGATGCCAGTTGCTTCACCATGCATGTACCTAAACATGAGCATACTAGAAAGTCAGTAAGATAGAGAAAGATCATGAGCATATGATCTCACTTATACGTGGAATTTCAACATTGACAGAAATGAAATAATTTTTGAAACAAAATTTGAGTCACAGAAATCCAGTTAATAGTTATTAAGGGAAAAAAGGCTAAAAGGAGGGATATTTTAGAAGCTTTGGGCTGCTATATAGATACCAATGTATGTGTCCTGTAGATAATCAGTAGGCATCTACTATACGGACAGAGCACTGTACTCAACTCTGTAATAACCTCTATTGGAAAAAAAATTGGAAAAAGAATACACTATGTATCACTGAGTCAGGCTTCTGCACACCTAAAACCAACAATGAATTGTAAATCCTTTCACTGTCAATCAAAGGAAAAAAAAATTCAAATAGGACAAAACACGGTAAAAGTGGGGTTTCCCCAGTGTCTCAGTGGTAAAGAATCAGTATGACAATGCAGTAAACATGGGTCCCGTCTTTGAAATGGGATGACTCCACATGTCCAGGAATAGCTAATCTGTTGAGTCACAACAATTGAGCCTATGTTCCAGATCCTGGGATCCACAACTCTTTAACCCATGAGCCTCAATTATTGAGGCCCCCTTCCCTTAGAGTGTGTAGTCCACAATAAGGGAAGCCAGTGCAATGAGAAGGCTGGGTACTGCACCTAGAAAGTAGCCCCTACTCTCTGCAAGAGAAAAGCCCACGTAGCAATGAAGACCTAGCAGAACAAAAATAAAGATACTAGTAAATAACACTTTAAAAGAAAATAAAACTGAAATAGAAATATTTCGAATATTCCCCTCAGGGCCCTGGGAGCTGGGCTGGTGTCACATCCATGGAGCCTGAGCAGCCCTGGTCTCAAGGCTGGACGGGAGTGGGGCCGAGGAGGCTGCGAGGATGTGCCAGCAAAGGAGCAGCTCCTTGAGCCTGCAGCACCTGTCCCCTTGAGATCCACATCAACTCAGGTCCACCTGCAGGGAAACCAAGCTTATCGCACCCCAAAATTGCTCGATAGTGGAGGTGGAAGATCTTTAAAAAGTCACCTGGTCTCTTTGTCTTCTTGCAGTGGGGTTCCCACCTCGAGCCAGCTTCCCCCACAGCTGAGCTGTGTGAGGACGTCGGGATTATTCTGGAGCAAGGAGATGAAGCAAGAAGAAACGAAACACAAGCGTTTGGGTGTTTCTCCTGGCACGTTCCACTCTGATTTACAACCCAAGACACAGGACTTTCACCAAGATCCTGGTTGCCCCTGGAAACAGCGTTGGGAAGGAGGAAATGCTGCTGTCGCGTGGCCATTTTCTAGAACTACAAGCCTGGTCTTTGTGTTAGTCCCTCAGTCCTGAACTGGGAAAAGAGTACGTCAAGGCTGCATATTGTTACTCTTCTTATTTAACTTATATGCAGACTACATCATGCAAAAATCCTGGGCTGGATGAAGCACAAGCTGGAATCAAGATTGCCAGGAGAAATATCAATAACCTCAGATACACATATGACACCATCCTTAAGGCAGAAAGCAAAGATGAACTAAAGAGCCTCCTGATGAAAGTGAAAGAGGAGAGTGAAAAAGTTGCCTTAAAACTCAACATTCAGAAAACTAAGATCATGGCATCTGGGCCCATCACTTCATGGCAAACAGATGGGGAAACAATGGAAACAGTGACAGACTTTATTTTTGGGGGAGCTTCAAAATCACTGCAGATGGTGACTGTAGCCATGAAATGAAAAGACACTTGTGCCTTGGAAGGAAAGCTATGACCAATGTAGACAGCATATTATAAAGCAGAGACGTTACTTTGCCGACAAAGGCCCCTTTAGTCAAAGCTTTCCAGTAGTCATGTATGGAACTCACTGGACAAGATCCTGATGCTTGGAAAGATTGAGGGCAGGAGGGGAAGGGAACTACAGAGGATGAGATGGTTGGATGGCATCACCGACTCAAGGGACGTGAGTTTGAGCAAGCTCCGGGGAAGTGGTGATGGACAGGGGAAGCCTGGCGTGCTGCAGTCCATGGGGTCTCAAAGAGTCGGACATGACTGAGTGACTGAAATGAACTGATTTCAGTCCTGTCTGACTCTGTGACCCCATGGACTGTAGCCCACCAGGCTCCTCTGTCCATAGAATTCTCCAGGCAAGAGTACTGGAGTGGGTTGAGTTCCTTTCTACAGGGGATGTTCCCAATCCAGGGATTGAATCCTGGTCTCCCACATTGGAGGCAGATTCTTTACCATCTGAGCCACCAGGGAAGCCTCTAGCAATTTCAAATCTGGTCATTACCGGCCGTTTAGAGTCAAGAAACTTCGAGGCTATCAGTGAAGTTGCCCTCAAGCAATGTCCTGGAATAGTTAAAGGAAAACAAATTTAAACCTGGGTTGACTATTAGAGGTCCATTTCAAGTGGTAAATTTTGGTCACACTGTTTACAGGGGAAAATGGAGAGGAGTGGATGCTCCATATTACTAATGATTAGTGAAAGCAAATGAAAAGCACCACCAGACTCACTTTGCACAAATCAGGAGGGACATCCTCAAAAGTCTACAAACTATCCCTAAAACAGAAGTTTCCTGCACTGTCGGCGGAAGCATAAACTGGTAATAATTATAAAAAGACTAGAAGAAAAGGCCCTGTAAAACAGAGCTACCCTATGATCAGGCAATCCCACATTGGCTGTATCTCTGTTGAAAACCGGAAATCAAAAAGACACATCCAGCCCCATGTTCAGTGCAGCGTTGTTTGGATCCCCCAACATATGGAAGCAACAAAAATATCCATTCAGCGTGGAATGGAGAAAGTGGTAGTGTTCCACATGTACAATGAAGTATTATTAGGTAAAAAAGGAGGAAATACTGCCTGTTTTGCAACATGGATGCACCTGTAGCTGATCCTACTTAGTAACTCAGTCAGACAAACACAAACAATGAGACTGTTATGTCATTCATAAGTCAAATTTAAACATCAACAGTAATGAAATAACTTCAGAAACTGACTCACAGTCACAGAAATCAAGCTTATAGCTACCAAAGGAAAAAGGTCAAAAGGAGAAAAAGCTTTTAGACACTTTCTATTGACATGTAGACACCAATGTGTGTGTCTCACGTAGATATTAAGCCTGCACCTACTGTACGGACAGGAAACTGTACTCATCTCTCTATAATAACCTCTAATGTAAGAAAATTTGTAAAAGAATAGACAGGTACATATGTATCACTGAATCGGGTTGCTCTACATCTAAAAGCAACACAATATTGCAAATCCTTTCCTCCTCAATGGAAGGAAAAAAAATCTGAAAAAGAGGGTCTTGCATCCTAGCTCTGTGGTAAAGAATCCCCGAGCCAAAGCAGGAGACATTGGTCCGATCTGTGATGCAGAATGAATGATCCCACATACCCAGGAGTAACTAAGGCCCCCGGAAACACACTGAGCCTGCGCTCTAGAGCCTGGAGCCACAACTACCTAACCAATCAACCACCACAACCGAGGCCCCTGGACCCTAGAGTCCATTCTCCACAGTAAGAAAAGCCACCGCAGTGAGAAGACTGGACACTGAGTATGTCAGTTAAGAAGTGTGACATCACCCGTTCTCCACAATTAGAGAAAAGCCCACCCAGAAACAAAAGTCCCACAGAGTCAAAAATAGAGACATTAGTAACATTTTGAAAAGACAATAAAACTGAAATAAAATGTCTGGACTGTTTCCCTCAAGCCTCTGGGTTGGTACTACATCTGTGGAGCCTGAGCAGCCCTGGTCCCGAGGCTGGACAGGAACAGGGCCGGGAAGCTGGCAAGGATGTGCCAGCAACCTGCAGTGTGTGGTCCTCACAAGTAAAAGCACAGTGTCTAGATCAGGGGCAGGTACAGTCTCAGCTAAACCAAGCTTACTGTGCCCTAGAATGGCTCAAACCCCGGGGTGAGACAGGTTTGGAAAGTCACCGGATTTCCTCATCTCCTGTCCATGGGGTTCCTACTTCCAGCCAGCTTTCTCCCAGTCCTGGCACTAAAAACAACAGCACCCACAGCTAAGCTGTTTAAGGGAGTCGGAATTATTCTGGGGCAAAAGACAAACTGAGGAGAAGTAACAGAACACAAGCCCTTAGGTGTAACTCCTGGCACATTCCACTCTAATTTACAACCCAGGACACAGGCCCTTGAGGAAGACGCCTGTTGCCACTGTAACCAGAGTGGGGCATTGGGAAATGCTGCTGCCTTGTGGCCATTGTCCAGAACTACAACCTCCAACCTGGCCCTTAGGGGCCCCTCAGAGGCTGTCACCAAAGCTGTCCTCAAGCAATGTCCAGAGTAGACAATGGAGAACTAACTTAAAACAGAGCCAACTGCAAGAGGGCCATTTCGAATGATAAATTTTCATCACAGTTTAATGGGAAAAAAAAGGAGAGGGGAGGATGCTCTTTATTAGTAATGATTGGTGAAAAGAAAATCAAACCACCACAGACTCAGCTCACACCAGTCAGAAGAGACTTCCTCAAAAAGTCTACAAACACTCTCTGAAGGAGAGAGCAGAGAGAAAACAGAAGTCTCCTGCACTGTTGGTGGAGGTGTAAATTGGTAATGATCAGCATAAAGACCTGAAGAAAGGATCCCTGTAAAACTAGAAACAGAGCTACCCTGTGATCAGGCAATCCAACCCCTAGGTGCATATCTGGAAAAACCATACGTTCAACAGGCACATCCAGCCCCGTGTTCAATGCAGCACTGTTTAGAAAGCCCCATATATGGAAGCAATGAAAATATCCATCCAACGTGGAATGAAGAAACTAGTTGTGTTCCACATGTACAATGGAAGATAAGTCAGTGGAAAAAATGAAATACTGCCAGTTGCTGCACCACGGATGCACCTAAAGAGGGTCATAACTAGTATGTCAGTCGGACAGAGAGAGACAATGAGCATATGGTAGCACTTACAGGTGGAATATAAACATCCACAGAATGAGTTAACTTCTGAAACAGACTCGGTCACAGAGGTCAAAGCTTAAAGTTACCAAAGGAAAAGTTCAAAAAGGAGGGATATTACAGAAGCTTCTGACTGGAACTTACAGCCTAATGCATATGTATCACTTAGATAATAAATACACACCTACTGTATGGTCAGGGCACTGAAATAACCTCTATTGGAAAAAAATTTGGAAAAGAATAAACGGGTGTATATGTATCACTGAGTCAGGCTGCTCTCCCCTAAAAGCAACACAACATTGTAAATCCTTTCTCCTCAAATGAAGAAAACCATGAATTCATATAAAAATAGAAAAAGAAAACTGAAAAGGGGGCTCCCTGATGGCTTAGTGGTAAAGAATCCCCAAGCCAATGCAGGAGACACACCTGTCCCATCCCTGATCCAAAACGATGCTACCTGCCCAGGAGCAATCAGGCCCATGCATCTACTGAGCCTGTGCCCTGGAGGCTGAAACCATAACCACTTGGCCAACCTGTTGTGACCCTGAAGCCCCTGCAGCCTAGAGCCCCTGCTCCACAGTAAGAGAAGCCAGGGCAAGGAGGTGCCTCCACTAAAAATAGCCCCTGCTATTCATTGAGAGAAGAACCTGCACAGCAAGGAAGGTACAGCAGAACCAAAAAGCAAATCAACAAAAAGAGAAACAAAGCTGAGAAAAGAAGTGTTTCCAAGATCCAGCTAAGGCCTCTGGGAGCTGGGCTGTGGCCACATGCATGGACACTGAGCAGGCCCTAGGACTGGGCGAGCGTGGGGCTAAGGAGCCCGTGGAGAATGCGCCAGCAGACAAGCCCCTCCTTGGCCCTGCACTGCCTGCTGCCCCTCGAAATGAAACCATGATATCCAGATCGACACAGGCCCAGCTTCAATGAAACCAAATTTCCTACACCCCAAAGTTGTTCAACCCCCGGGGTGGAAGAGGTTTGAAAAGTCACTTCGTCTCCTTGTCTCCTAAGGGTGGGGGGTCCTACCGCCAGTCAGCTTCCTCCCAGGCCTGGCACTACGAACAGTACCCACAGCGGGCCACGTGAGGGCGGGGGGATAATTCTGGGGCAAGAAGACAAAGTACGAAGTAATGAAACACAAGACCTTCCGTGTGTCTTCTGGCACTTTCCACTCTAATTTACAACTTAAGCCACGGGCCTTTCAGGAAGGCGCCTGTTGCCCCTGTAACCCACTGTGGGGCATGAGGAAATGCTGCCGCCTCGTGGCCGTTTTCTGGAACTACAACTTCAAGTCTGGCCCTTAGAGGCCCTTGAGTCAAGAGGCCTGGGAGGCTGTCTGTGAAGTCGCCCTCAAGCAATGTCCCCAAACAGGTAATGGAAAAGAAATCTAAAACAGAGCAGACTACCAGAGGTCTGTCTCAAATGGTAAATTTTGGTCACTCTGTTTAGAGGAAAAAGGAGAGGAGCAGATGCTCCATACTAAGATTGGGGAAAAGCAAATGAAAATCACCACTATACTCACCTTAGACCAGTGTGAATGGACATCCTTAAAGAATTTCCAAAAAATCCCTGCAGAAGAGACGTCAGAGAAAACACAACTTTCCTGCACTGTCGAAAAAAAAGTGACAGTGAACTGAAAGTTGCTCAGTTGTGTCCAACTCTTTGCAACCCCATGGACTATAGAGTCCATGGAGTTCTCCAGGCCAGAATACTAGAGTGGGTAGCCATTCTCTTTTCCAGGGGATCTTCCCAACCCAGGGATCAAACCCAGATCTCCCTCGTTGCAAGTGGATTCTTTGCCAGCTGAGCCACCAAGAAGCCCTGCACTGTCGAGGAAGTGTAAAATGGTAAGGATCAAGGTAAAGGATCAAGATTTGGGACCACGAATAGAGCTATTCCATGATCAGGCAATCCCACACCTGACTGTGTCTCTCTTGAAAATCAGACATTGAAAAAACACATCCAGTCTGTTGTTCAGTGAAGGACTCTTTAGAATACACAACATATGGAAGCAATGAAAATATCCATTCAATGTGGAATGGAGACAGAAATAGTGTTCTACACATACAATGGAATATTACTTAGGTAAAAAATAAAATGAGGAAATACTGCCAGTGGATGCAACATGGATGCAGCTAAAGATGACCTTATAGAAATCAAGATTATAATTACCAAAGGAAAAAGGTCAAAAGTTGGGATATTTTGGAAACTTCAAGTTGACAAGTAGACACCAATGTATATGTCTCACAGAGATATTCAGCAAACACCTACTATATAGACAGGGTACTGTACTCAACTGTCTAGTAAAATCTATCAGAAAAAAATTTGAAAAGAATAGACAAGTGCACAGTTACCAATGAGTCAGGCTCCTCTACACCAAAACCAAACCAATATTGTAAATCTTTTCCTCATCAGTGGAAGTAAAAAGATAAACTGAATTCAAATAAGAGAAAATACTGCAAATGAGGGGCTTCCCCAGTGTCTCAGTGGTAAGAATCAGTCTGACAGTGCGGGAAACATGGGTTGCATCCCTCATCTGGGATGACCCAACCTGCAGAGGAGCAGGTAAGCTGTTGGGTCACAACTAATGCGCCTGTGCTCTGGAACCCTCGAGCCGAAACTCCTTAGCTCATGAGACTCAATTACTGAAACACCTCCCCGCACCCTAGAGTACATAGTCCACGTAAGAGAAGCCACTGCAATGAGAAGCCTGAACGCCGCAGCCAGACAGTAGCCCTCAGTCTCTGCAACTAGAGAGAAGTCCAGGCAGCAGCGAAGAGCCAGCAGAGCCAAAAATAAAGACATTAGAAAGAGTATTTTCAGAAGAAACTGAAACTCAAAAGGAAAGGTTCCAGATATTCCCCTCAGGCCACTGGGAGCTGGGCTGGTGTCACATCCATGGAGACTGAGAAACCCTAGTCTCAGGGCTGGACAGGAACGGGCCCAAGGAGGCTGGCGAGGAGGTGCCAGCAAAGGAGCACCTCCTTGAACCAGCAGCGCCTGTCCCCTCGAGATCCACATCAACCCAGGTCCACCTTCAGCGAAGCCAAGCTTATTGCACCCAAGAATTGCTTGAGGTGGAAGAGGTTTTCGAATTCACCTGGTCTCCTTGTCTCCTGGTGATGGGATTCCCACCTCCAGACAGCTTCCTCCTAGTCCTCGCACTACAAACAACAGCACCCACAGGCAAGCTGTTTGAGAGCTCCAGGATTATTCTGGGGCAAGAATATGAAGCTAGGAGAAGTAACATAACACAAGCCGTTGAGGGTGTCTCCTAGCGCATTCCACTCTAATTTACAACCCAGGACACAGGACTTTCAGGAAGGCTCCTGTTGCCCCCGGAAGCAGAGTGGGGCATGAAGAAATGCTGCTGCCTTGTGGCCATTTTGAGGAACTACAATGTCCAAACCTGGTCCTTAGGGACCCTTCAGGCCTGAAAAGGCTGTCGATCAAGATCAAGCAATGTCCCGAAATAGATAATGGAAAACAAAATTAAAATAGAGTCGTGGATTAGAAGTCCATTTCACCTGGTAAATTTTCATTGCACTGTTTAAAGTAAGAAAAGGAGAGGAGCCGTTGTTCCTTATTAATGATGACTGGGGAAAAGTGAATGAAAAGCACCACTAGACTCATCTTGCACCAGTCAGAGGGACTTCCTCAAAAGTCTACAAGCAATCCCTGAGGGAGAGAATGGAGAGAAAACAGAAGTCTCCTGCACTGTTGGTGGAGGGGTAAATTGGTAATGATCACTGTGAAGCCAGAAAAAAGAATCTGTGGAAAAGTATAAATAAAGCTACCATACGATTGGGCAATCCCACACCTGGCTGTACCTCTGTGGGACATGAAAAGACATGTCCCACTCAAGGTTTAATGCAGCATTGTTTACGACCCCCTAACATATGGAAGCAATGAAAATATGCATCTGTTGTGGAATGAAGAAAAAAGTTGTGTTGCACGACAATAATGGAAAAATGTATACATGCATGCTCAGTTGCTTCTGCTGTGTCCAGCTCTTTGTGATTCTATGGACCGCACCCTGCCAGATTCCTGTCCATGGGATTCTCCAGGAAAGAATACTGGAGTGGTAGCCATTCCCTTCTCCAGGAAATATTCCCTTCCCTGGGCTTGGACCTGAGTCTCTTGATTTGCAAGCAGAATGTTTATTGTTGAGCCATCAGAAAAGCCCCACTACGCAATAATACTCAGCTAAAAAGTGAGTAAATACTCTCAGTTATTGAAGCATGCATATACCTAAACAGGATCACATTTAGTAAGTCAGTCAGACAGAGAAAGACGACAAGCATATGGTATCACTCATTGGTGCAATTTAAGCATCAATAGGCATGAAATAACTTCTGAAACAGACTTAGAGTCACAGAAATCTAGTTTATACTTAACAAAGGAAAAAGGTTAAAGGAGGTATATTTTGGAAGTTTTGGATTGACACATAGACACCAATGTGTATGTATCCCATAGATCATCAGCAAGCACCTAATGTATGGACAGGGCACTGTACTCAACTATCTGTAAAAATCCTCTATTTGAAATAAATTTGAAAAAGAATAACCAGATGCAAATGATTCACAGAGTCAGGCTGCTGTACACCTTATAAAATATTGTATTGTCAAACCAACACAACATTGTCAATCCTTTCCACCTCAGTCCAAGAAAAAAATTAAATAAAAGCAAACAAACAAACAAAAAATGAAAAAGAGGGACTTTCTTGGTGAGTAAGCAGTAAAGAATGCCCCTACCAATGGGTCTCCCCTGTAACCAAAAGGTTCCCACATGCCTAGGAGTGAGCAAGCCCTTAAGCCACAACAACTGCGCTGTTGCTTGAGAGCCAGGGGCCACAGCTATGCAGCACACTGGGTCCGACAACAGCTGACGTCCCTGGATCCTCACAATAAGAGAAGCCACCCCAGTGAGAAGACCAGATACTGCAGCTAAAAGGTAGCTCAGCCTCTCTGCAAAAGGGGAAAAGCCAGAGCAGCAATGAAGACTGAGCGCAGCCAAAAGACATGAATAAACAGAATTAGGGAAAAGCGAATGAAAAGCACCACCAGACTCGCTTCCCCCAGTCAGATGGGACATCCTCAAAGAACCCCTGAGGGAGAGAATGGAGAGAAAACAGAAGTTTCCTGAACTGTCCGTGGAAGTGTAAGTTGGTAATGATCATGATAAAGATCAGAACAACAACAACAACAAGACCCATAGAACCAGGCAGGTGGCTCAGATGGTAGAGAATCTGCCTGCAATGCAGAGACCCGGGTTCAGTCCCCGGATAGGGAAGATCCCCTGGAGAAGTGAAGGGCAACGCACTCCAGTACTCTTGCCTGGAAAATCCCATGGACGAAGGAGCCTGGTAGGCTGCAGCCCATGGGGTTGCAAAGAGTCAGACATGACTGAGCGACTTCACTTTCTCTTTTCACTTTCATGCCTTGGAGAAGGAAATGGCAATGCACTCCAGTATTCTTGCCTGGAGAATCCCAGGGACGGGGGAGCCTGGCGGGCTGCCGTCTTTGGGGTCGCACAGAGTCAGACACGGCAGGTCACTCAGAACCAGGCAGGTGGCTCAGATGGTAGAGAATCTGCCTGGAATGCAGAGACCTGGGTTCAGTCTCCAGGTAGGGAAGATTCCCTGGACAAGTGAATGGCAACCCACTCCAGTATTCTTGCCTGGAAAATTCCATGGACAGCACCATTTAGAACCTCCAACATATGGAAACAAGGAAAATATCCATCCAATGTGGAATGAAGAAAGAAGTTGTTGCACATGTATAATGGAATATTGTGTGTGTGTGGTTAATCACTCAGTCATGTCTAACTCTTTGGGAGCCCATGGACAGTACCCTGCCAGGCTTCTATGTCCATGGGATTCGCCAGGAAAGCATACTGGAGTGGGTAGCCATTTCCTTTCCAGGGAATCTTCCCTACCCAGGGATGGAAGCTGAGTCTCTTGCATTTCAAGCAGATTATTTATCATTTGAGCCACCAGGGAAGCTCCACAATGGAATATTCCTCAGCTAAAAAGGTGAGTGAATACTGCCAATTGCTGAAGCATGCATACACCTAAACACCATCACATTCAGTAAGTCAGTCAGTCAGTCAGAGAAAGACAGTGCGCATAGGATATCCCCCATCGGTGGACTTTAAGCATCAATAGGAATGAAATAACTTCTGAAACAGATTCAGAGTCATGGATCTAGCTTATGCTTAACAAAGGAAGAAGGTCAAAAGGAGGTGTATCTTAGAAGCTTTGGACTGACATGTCGACAGCAATGTATATGTATCACACAGATCATCAGCAAGCACCTAATGCATGGGCAGGGTACTCAACTGTACTAAGCTGTGCAATAATCTCTGAAATAAATTCTAGAAAGAATAACCAGATGCATATGTATCACTGCATCAGGCTGCTGTACACCTTATAGAATATTGTATTGTCAAGCCAGCACAATACTGTCAATCCTTTCTTCCTCAATTCAAAAAAGAAAAAAAAGTGAAATAAGAACAGAAAAAAAAAAAGAAAATCCCTGAAAACGTGGGCTTTCATAGCTCAGTGGTAAAGAATACCTCTGCCAATGCGGGAGACACGGGTCATCCCAAAACAAAATGTTCCCACATGCCCTGAAGTAAGTATGTCTATAAGCTACAACAATTTTGCGATTGCTGGAGAGGGTGGAGCTGCAATGTAGAGCTCACCAGCCCCTAAAACTGAAGTCCCTGGACCGTAGAGCCCATACTTCACAATAAGAGAAGCCGTGGCAATGGAAAGATGTGGCACCCCAGCTAAAGACTACAGCTGCTCTGCACAAAGGGAGAAAGGCCAGAGCAGAAACGAAGACCTGACAAAGCCAAAAATAAAGACATAAAAATTTTTAAATGAAGAAAATGAAAATGAAATAGAAATGTTTCAAATATTCCCCTCAGGCTTCTGGGAGCTGGAGTGATGTCACACTGATGGAGCCTGAGCAGCCCTGTTCCCAAAGTTGGACTCTAATGGGGCCAAGCTTGCAGGGATGCACTAATCTAAATGAGCCCCACTTTGGAACTGTATTCCCTGTTCCATTCAAATTAAACTACAACAATATCCGGATCAACACAGGACCAGCTTCAGCCAAACAAAGCTTCCTGTACCACCAAATTGTTTGACCTTCAAAGTTGCCGGGAGAAATATCAATAACATCAGATATTCAGATGACACCACCCTTATCGCAGAAAGTGAAGAGGAATTAAAGAGCCTCTTGATGAAAGTGAAAAAGGAGAGTGAAAAAGTTGGTTTAAAGCTCAATATTTGGAAAACTAAGATCATGACATCTGGTCCCATCACTTCATGGCAAATAGATGGGGAAACAGTGGAAACAGTGGCTGACTTTATTTTTTGAGCTCCAAAATCACTGCAGATGGTGATTGCAGCCATGGAATTAAAAGACACTTACTCGGAAGGAAAGTGATGACCAACCTAGACAGCATATTGAAAACCAGAGATATTACTTTGTCACCAAAGATCCATTTAATCAAGGCTATGGTTTTTCCAGTAGTCATGTATGGATGTGAGAGTTGGAATATAAAGAAAGCTGAGCACCAAAGAATTGATGCTTCTGAACTATGGTGTTGAAGAAGACTCTTGAGAGTCCCTTGGACTACAAGGAGATCCAACCAGTCCATCCTAAAGGAGATCAGTTCTGGGTGTTCATTGGAAGGACTGATGCTGAAGCTGAAACTCTAATACTTTGGCCACCTGATGCGAAGAGCTGACTCATTAGAAAATACCTTGATGCTGGGAAAGATTGAGGGCAGGAGGAAATGGGGATGACAGAGGATGAGATGGTTGGATGGTGTCACCTACTCAATAGACATGAGTTTGGGTGAACTCTGGGAATTGGTGATGACAGGGTGGCCTGGAGTGCTGCAGTTCATGGGGTCACAAAGAGTTGGACACAACTGAGCGGCTGAACTGAACTGAATCAGGGTCGGAGAGGTTGGAAAAGTCACTTGGTCTCCTCACCTCCTGGCCGTGGGGTTCCCACCTCCACCCACCTTTCTTGCAGTACCTGCACTACAGACAGCAGCACCCACAGCCGAGCTGTCAGGGCGTCGGGATTATGGAATTATTCTGAGGCAAGAAGATGAAGTGAGAAGTAATGAAACAGCAGCCCTTGCATGTCTTCTGGCATATTCCACTCTAATTTACAACCCAGGACACAGGAGTTTCAGGAAGGCTCCTGTTATCCCTGTAACCAGAGTGGGGCATGAAGAAATGCTGCTGCCTCATGGCCATTTCCCAGAACTACAATTTCAAACCTAGTCCTTAGGGGCCCTTCAGAGTCAAGAGGCCTGTGAGACAGTCAGGGACAGCTGCCCTCAGGCAGTGCGCCGAAATCGGTTGTTTATTCAGGTCACTGTGGTATTACTAGATGGGGTCCCCTCACCGGGCCAATTAATAATGCCTGCTCTGACTCTGGCCATAAATTTGAGCTTTTTTCTATCAGGGAAGGCAATGGCACCCCACTCCAGTACTCTTGCCTAGAGAATCCCATGGATGGAGGAGCCTGGTAGGCTATAGTCCATAGGATCGCTAAGAGTCAGACACGACTGAGCTCCTTCACTTTCACCTTCATGCATTGGAGAAGGAAATGGCAGCTCACTCCAGTGTTCTTGCCTGGAGAATCCCAGGGACACAGGAGCCTGTTGGGCTGCCGTCTATGGGGTCGCACAGAGTCGGACACGACTGACGCGACTCAGCACATTGCTGTTGTTCAGTCCATAAGTCATGTCCTGCTCTTTGCAACCCAATAGACTGCAGCACATGAGGCTTCCCTGTCCCAGAGAGCTCAAAGTCATGTCCATTGAGTCGCTGATGCCATCCAAACATCTCTCCCTCTGTTGCTCGCTTGTTCTCCTGCCCTCAATCTTTCCCAATATCAGGGATTTTTCAAATGAGTTGGCTCTTCAAATCAGGTGACCAAATTATTGTATCTTCAGTTTCAGCATCAGTCCTCCCAGTGAATATTCACGGTTGATGTCCTTTAGGATTGACTGGTTTAATCTCCTTGCTGTGCAAGGCACTCTCAAGAATCTTCTCCAACACCACAATTTGAAAGCATCGGTTCTTTGGCACTCAGCTTTCTTTATAGTCCGACTCTCATGTGCAGATGCACATGACTACTGGAGAAACCATAGCTTTGACTTTAGGGACTTTTGTTGTCAAAGTGATATCTCTGCTTTTTAAAGTGATGTCTAGGTTTGTCATAGCTTTTCTTCCAAGGAGCAAGCATCTTTTAATTTCATGGTGGCAGTCACTGACTGCCATGATTTTGGAGCCCAAGAAACTACAGTCTGTCACTGTTTCCACTTTTTCCCTTCCATTGCCGTGAAGTGATGGGACTAGATGCCATGACCTTAGTTTTTTAAATATTGAGATTAAGCCAGATTTTCATTTTCCTCTTTCACCCTCAAGAGTCTTCACTTTATTTTTTTATTTTTTTAAATTAAATTTATTTATTTTTTTAATTACAATACTGTATTTGTTTTGCATATGAGGTTATTGATATTTCTCCCGGTTATCTTGATTCCAGCTTGTGATTCATCCAGCCTGGCATTTTTCTTGATATACTCTTTAGAGAAGTTAAATAAGCAGGGAGACAATATACAGTCTTGTCTTACTCCTTTCCCAATTTGGAACCAGTCCATTGTTCCATGCCTGGTTCTAACTGTTACTTCTTGAACTGCATACAGGTTTGTCAGGAGGCAGGTAAGGTAATCTGGTATTCCCATCTCTTTAAGCAATGAGCAAATGAGCGACTGAACTGAACTGAAGTATTTTCCACAGTTTGTTGTGATCCACACAATCAAAGGCTTTAGTGTATTCAGTGAAGGAGAAATAGATGGTTTTTCTGGAATTCCCTTGCTTTCCCTGTGATCCAACAGATATTGGCAGCTTGATCTCTGGTTCCTCTGTCTTTTCTAAATCCAGCTTACACATCTGGAAGTTCTTGGTTCATGTGCTGTTCATTATCCAGTATGCTACTGAGGAAGAGTGGACAAACAGCTCTGGAAAGAATGAAGAGGTAGAGCCAAAGTGGAAGGGACACTCAGCTGTGGATGTGTCTGGTGGTGAAAGTAAAGTCCGATTTTGTAGAGAATAATACTGCATAGGAACCTGGAATGTTAGGTCCATGAATCAAGGTAAAAAGGATGTGGTCAAGAAGGAGATGGCAAGAGTGAACATGGACATTTTAGGAATTAGTGAATTAACATGGATGGGAAAAAAAGAAAGTGAAGTGAAAGTGTTAGTCGCTCAGTCATGTCTGATTCTTTGTGACCCAATGGGCAATAGCCCACCAGACTCTTCTGCCCATGGGATTCTCCAGGCAGGAGTACTGGAGTAAGTAGCCATTCTCTTCTCCAGAGGATCTTCCCAACCCGGGAATCAAACCCAGGTCTCTAGCACTGCAGGCATATTCTTTACTGTCTGAACCCCCAGGGAAGTCCCTTTCCTGGACAGGAGTGGGTAAATTTAATTCAGATGACCATTATGTCTACTACTGTGGGCAAGAATCCATTAGAAGAATCTGAGTGGCTCTCATACTCAACAGAAGAGTCCAAAATAGACACTGGAAAACAAATTTAAAGCAGAGTTGACCACAAAAGGGTCATTTCACGTGGTAAATTTTTGTAGCACTGTTCTAAGTGAAAAAGAAGAAGAGGAACAATGCTCCTTATTAGTGAGGCTTAGGGAAAAGCGATTCAAAAGTCCCATGAGACGGACCTTGAACCAGTTTGAGGGACATCCTCCAAAGTCTACAAACACTCCCTGCAGGAGAGAGTGGAGAGGAAGCAGAAGTCTCCTGCACTGTCAGTGGAAGTGAAAATTGGTAATGATCACAATGAAGATCAAGAAAAAGGGTTCTTGTGAAACTACACATAGAGCTACTCGATGATGGAGGAATCACACACCTGGCTGTATGTCTGGAGAAAACCGTACCTCAAAAAGACACATCCAGCCCCATGTTCAGTGCAGCACTGATTAGAACATGCAATATATGAAAGCAACCAAAATATCCATCCAGTGTGGAATGGAGAATTGTGTTCCACATGTCCAATGGAATATTACTCAGCTAAGAAAACAAGGAAATGCTGCCAGCTGCTTCAACATGGATGCATCGAAACATGATCATAAGTAGTAATTCAGTTGGATGGAGAAAGACAATGAGCATATGATATCACTTATAGGTGATATTAGTAGGATATTAAACATTGATAGGAATGAAATGACTTCTGAAACAGACTCACAGTCAGTCACAGAAGTCAAACTTAAAGTTACCAAATGAAAAAGTCCAAAAGGAGGGATATTTTAGAAACTTCCAACTGACTTGTACACACTAATGTATACGTATGACTTAGATAATAAACATGAACCTACTGCATGCACAGGGCACTGTAATAAACTGTCTGTAATAACTTCTATTGGAAAAAAATTCGAAAAGAATAGACAGGTGCATATATATCACTGAGTGAGGCTGTTCTGGGCTTCCCTGGTGGCTCAGAGGTTAAAGTGTCTGCCTCCAATGCGGGAGACCTGGGTTCAATCCCTGGGTCGGGAAGATCCCCTGGAGAAGGAAATGGTAACCCACTCCAGTATTCTTGCCTGGAGAATCCCATCGATGGAGAAGCCTGGTGGGCTACAACCCATGGGGGCGCAAAGAGTCGGACACGACTGAGCCACTTCACTTCACTTCAGGCTGTTCTCACACCTAAAAGCAACACTATATTGTAAATCCTTTCTCCTCAATTAAAGGGAAAAAATGAATTTAAAACTAGAAGAAAAAAAAATGAAAAAGAAGGCCTTCCTTCGTGGCTCAGAGGCAAAGAATCCTCAAGCAAATGCAGGAGACTCTTCCCATCCCTGATCCGAAATACGTCTACCTGCCCAGGAGCAACCAAACCGAGGCACCACAACTACAGAGCTTGTGCTCTAGAGTCTGAAACACAACTGCTCAGCCAACCTGCTGAGAAACTGAGCCCCGCGCCCTAGAGCCGGTGCTCCACAGTGAGAGAAGCCCTGCAAGGAGAAGCTTGGGCACCGCCACCAAAAATAGCCCCTGCTCTCTGCAATGAGAGAATGACCTGCACAGCGAGGAAGATGCAGCAGAACCAAAAATAAATCAACAGATAAAATTAAAAGAAGACAATAAAACTGCAAAAGCAATGTTGCAGTATTCAGCTAAAGCCTCGGAGCTGGGCGGGTGTCCAATCCATGGAGCCTGAGCAGCCTTGACCCCAAGGCTGGGTGGAATCGCGCCAAGGAAGCTGGCAAGGATGTGCGGGTGAAGAAGCCCCTCCTTGGACCCGTACTGCCGGCTCCCCTTGGGATGAAACCACAATATCCAAATCGATGAAGGCCCAGCTTCACCTAAACCAAGGTTGCTGCTGCTGCTGCTGCTAAGTCACTTCAGTCGTGTCCGACTCTGTGTGACCCCGTAGATGGCAGCCCACCAGGCTCCGGGTTAGGGCACTCCAAAATTGCTCAACTTTCTGGGCTGGAGGCGCTTTGAAAAGTTATCTGGTTTCCATGTCTCCTAGCGGTGGGGTTCCCACCTTCCAGCCAGCTTCCTCCCAGTCCCGGCAGTACAAAGGACCGCATCCACAGCTGAGCGGTTTTGAGGGGAGTGAGATTATTCTGAGCAGCAGAGGAAGGAAGATGAAGGATCGAAATACCAGCCCTTGGGTGTATCTTCTAATTTACAAGCCAGATGTGTGTGTGTACGTGCGTGCGTGTGCATGTGCCTGTGTGTGTGTGCATGTGCCTGTGTGTGTGTGCATGTGCCTGTGTGTGTGTGTGCACACGCGTGCGTGTGTGTGCGTGTGTGTAGAAATGCTGCCGCCTTGTGATCGTTTTCTGGAACAACAACTTAAAAACTGGCCCTATCCACTCCAGTATTCTTGCCTGGAGAATCCCCTTTGACAGAGCCTGGCAGGCTATGGTCCATGGGGTCGCATATAGTCAGAAAGGACTGAGAATCTCACACTTTCACTTTCAGGGGCCTGTAGGAGTCAGTGAGGATTAAGAGGCTGTTGATGACAGCTGCCCTCAATCAATGTCCTGAAATAGGTAATGGAAATCAAATTTAATACTGGGCAAGCGTCAAGATGTCCATTTCTAGTGGTAAATTTTCCTTGCACTGTTTAAAGGGAAAAAGGAGAGGAAAGGATGCTCCATATTAATATCGATTAGGGAAATGCAAATCAAAAACACCGCCAGTCTCACTTTCCTCAGACAGAAGGGACATCCTCAGAATGTCTACAAACAATCCCTGCAAGAATTGCAGATATATTGGTGGAATATATAAATGGGCGGACATATAAATTGGTAATGAAGGCGATAAAAAACAGAAGAAAGTGTCCTTTAAATCTACAAACAGATCTACCCCATGACTGGGCAATCTTACACTCTGTTGTGTATATAGGCAAATCCTACATAGAAAAGACACATCCACCCATATGTTCATTGCAGCACTGTTTACAATACCCAAGGCATGAAAGCAACAAAATGTCCATCCTCTGTATTTTGGAGAAAGATGTTGTGTTCCATATGTACTTTGAAATACTACTCAGCTAAAAGAAAATAGGAATAATGCCAATTTCTGTGACATTCAGGGTCAAAGTGAGGATCAAAGTAAATGCAGTCAGCGAGAAGAAAAATGTAAGCAGCATATGTTATCACCTATTGCTGGAATCCAAAAATTGATACCAATGAACTGATAAAAAACAGAAAAACACTCTAAGACATAGAATTAAACTAATGGTTAACAAAGGGGGAAGGTAGAATGAGGGATAAATAGAAGCTTGGGATTGATACACACACACATATGTGTATAAACATATAAAACATAATTGATATATATCAATTGGGATTTATATATATATATATATGTATTTGCATGTGTATATATATATAAGATAATTAGCAATCTCGGTCTAGAGATGGTACTCTACTCAACACTGTCAGTTCAGTTTAGCGCTCAGTCATGTCTGACTCTGTGACCCCATGGACTGCAGCACACCAGGCTTCCCTGTTCATCACCAACTCCCGGAGCTTGCTCAAATTCATGTCCTTTGATTTGGTGATGCCATCCAACCATCCCATCCTCTGTCCCCCCTTATCCTCCTGCCTTCAATCTTTCCCAGCATCAGGGTCTTTTCTAATGAGTTAGTTCTTCATATCAGGTGGCCAAAGTATTGGAGTTTCAGCTTCAGCATCAGTCCTTCCAATGAACATTCAGGACTCATTTCCTTTAGGACAGACTGATTGGATCTCCTTGCAGTCCAGGGGGCTCTCTAGAGTCATCCTCAACACCACAGTTCAAAAGCATCAATTCTTTAGTGCTCAATTTTCTTTATAGTCCAACTCTCACATTCGTACATGACTACTGGAAAAACCACAGCTTTGACTAGATGGACCTTTGTTGGCAAAGTAATGTCTCTGCTTTTTAGTATGCTGTCTAGGTTGGCCACAGCTTTTCTTCCAAGGAGCAAGCATCTTTTAATTTTACGGCAGCAGTCACCATCTGCAGTGATTTTGGAGCCCTCCAAAATAAAGTCTGTCACTGTTTCCCCATCTATTTGCCATGAAGTGATGGGACCAGATACCATGATCTTAGTTTTCTGAATGTTGAGTTTGAAGCCAGCTTTTTCACTCTCCTCTGTCAATTTCATTAAGAAGCTCTTTAGTTCTTCTTCACTTTCTGCCATAAGGGTGGTGTTATCTGCGTATCTGAGGTTATGAGTTCTCCAAGCAGTCTCAATTCTAGCTTGTGCTTCATCCAGCCCAGTATTTCTCATGATGTATTCTACATATAAGCTAAATAAGCAGGGTGGCAATATACAGCCTTGATGTACTCCTTTTCCTGTTTGAAACCAGTCTGTTGTTCCATGTCCAGTTCTAACTGTTTCTTCTTGACCTGCATACAGATTTCTCAGGACACAGGTCAGGTGGTCTGGTATTTCCATCTCTTTCAGAATATCTTCTGCTTCTGTTAGGTCCACATCGTTTCTGTCCTTTGTTGTGCCCATCTTTGCATGAAATGTTTCCTTGGTATCTCTAATTTTCTTGAAGAGATCTCTAGTATTTTCCATTTATTGCTTTCTTCCACTTCTTTGTATTGATCACTGAGGAAGGCTTTTATATCCCTCTGTGCTATTCTTTGGAACTCTGCATTCAAATGGGTATATTTTTCCTTTTCCCCTTTGTCTTTGGCTTCTCTTCTTTTCTCAGCTATTTGTAAAGCTTCCTCAGACAACCATCTTTGCCTTTTTGCATTTCTTTTTCTTGGGGATGGTCTTAATCACTGCCTCTTGTATGATGTCATGAACCTCCATCCATAGTTTTTTAGGCACTCTGTCCATCAGATTGAATTCCCTGAATCTTTTTGTCACTTCCACTATATAATCATAGGGATTTGACTTAGTTCATACCTGAATGGTCTAGTGGTTTTCCCTTGTTTCTTCTATTTAAGTCTGAATTTGGCAATAAAGAGTTCATGATCTGAGTCACAGTCAGCTCCTGTTCCTGTTTTTGCTGATTGTATAGAGCTGCTTTATCCTTTGCTGCAAATATAATCAATCTGATTTCAGGATTGACCATCTGGTGTTGTCCATATGTAGTCTTCTCTTGTGTGTACTCAACACCGCAATATCCTCTATTTGTAAAAGCCCCACCAAAAATAGATAGGTGTACATGTATCAGTGAATCATGTTGCTGTATACCTAAAACAAACAGAGCATGGTTGACCAAGTATATCCCAAAAGAAAATCAAAATGAAATTAATACATAAATAGCAAATTAGAAGCAACATATTCTCATTCTGCTTTGTGATCTGGTCTGATGTCACATCCCTGTTGCCCTTGCACCCTTGGGTCCCACAGCTGCACTGTAATGGTGCTACAAGGAAATGCCACCTCCCACTAGTGAGAAGGACCACTGTGAAAATATCTACAAATAATAAGTGCCTGAGAAGTTGTGGAGGAAACAGAGGCTGCCAACGCTGTTGGTAGGAATGTAAAATGGTATAACTCCTGGGTAAACTATACAAAGATTCATCAAAAACTGTAGGTAGAACTACCATTTGATTCAGCATTCCACTTCCGTGTCATTACCCAAAGAAAGGAGAAATACTAATTTCAAAAGATATATGCACCTCAAAGCTCATCACAGTATTATTTACAATAGCCAAAATATGGAATCAGTGTGAGTGTCCATCAGTAGATGAATGGATAAAGAATGTGATATAGTTATGTATTACATTATATGTAATGGAGTATTTCCTATCTATTAGAAAAAGACATCTTGCAATACGTCTCAACATGGTAGGACCTAGATGGTATTATTCTAAGTGAAACAACTCAGAATGTGAAATACTAATGCTGTTTGACTTCACTTTTTAGGACGAAACAAATCAGAAAACATAAAACAGCAACAGATACACAGATGCAGAGAATAAAGTAGTGGCTGCCAGAGAGGAGAGAAGTAGGGAGATGAGCAAAACAGGTGAAGCGGATTTAGAAGAACAAACCCGCAGTTATAAAATGAGGAAGTCATGGGGTTTAATGTGGAGCATGTGGGATACAGTCCACCTGTATTATAAAGACTTTGTCTTGTGATAGACGGTAACTAGATTCATAATAGTGATTATTTTGTAGTGTTTAAAAATACTGAGTCACTATGTTGCACACTTGATACTAATACAATATTGTAAGTCATCTATATATCAGTTTAAAATGTAAAGTTTAATATTTCTCAAAAGTGCTATTTTTTTTCTTTTAGTGTGGAGAACTATAGAAGAACATTTATTTCAGACAATTTATTTCAATGATATTTTAAAAACTAATAATAATCAGTTGAGGGTTTGAAAAGACATAGAAAATAGATATAGTCAGATCTAGCTATATTTTTTATAAATACCCATCCTGGAAAAAACCACAAAATTTCTGACTACAAAACAAAAAGATCTCATAAGTTGAAACATTTGTAATATTTTAATGTCTGTAAATATTTGAAGAAGTGAAGGGAATAGTAAAGGACATACTTGTTTCTGAGGCATATATGTATGAAGTTATGTCTATAGAGATCTGAGGTTACAGAACTTTATATTAATACTAGGAGGTGTAAAACCTGTTTGGTTGAAGTAAATACTGAAATAAAATATTTAAATTGGACAATGCTTCATTTTTTCCTAGTTTATCCCTTAATGGCTAAAAATTCATTTGTGTCCTGTTTTATTCTCAAATAATCAAGTTTGAAATTTCGAGGTCCTAATGGTTCTCTTGTGAATTATGGAAATAGAAAATAGGAAGAAATATGAATGTATATATATATATGTATATATATATTTATTTTTGGTATATTTATACAATGTCCCTAGTTTAAGATTTCGGGGTGTATCATTATGCAATGAAAGTCTTCCCTGTCTTACTTAGATATAATATGACGGACGGAATTAGAGGGATACTGGAGAAACTACTATATATTGGCACTTATAAAATCTTTGCAAAAGTTTATTTTTTTTTTAACTAAAGACATTGGCTTAATCCCATGGTGTAGTAGATGCCAGTTGGTCTATCAAATCTCATAAGATGTTTTGGGACTAAATGTCTTTTTCCTAACTTAAATAGATATTCAAACTGAATGTGTATACAGATTTCATGGTGCTTCCACTTAAAATCCACATTTCTGTGTCCATCTCTAGAGATTCTAATTCAGTGGTCTTCAGGGGAACTTGGGAATTTACATCTTTTTGTAAAATAGCCAAGAAGATTTTGATATAGATAATCTGGATGTCACACTTGAAGAAATACCACTATCTGACTTATGACTTCCCTTGATAACCAATTCTTCCCCCTCTTCCTCCCTCATGATGGTGATGAGGATAATTACAAGTCACCTACTGAGAGCTCCTCCAATCAACTTTCCATAATTTTCCAAGATGGGAGAACAGTGATAAAGAAGATCCAATGCTGTTTACTGATTTTTATAATAGAATATCTGCTCTTAGCTGCATCTCCCAAACCTTAGTTCTATTGTTAGTGGATGCTCTACATGAAACATGGTCAAGTAGTTCACATATTACGTGACAATACTTCACCTTTGATTAGCGAGTTACAGACACACACTGACACACAAAATCATGTAGCTGTGGTTTAAGCAGGCTTTCCATGATTCTGACTCTGAAACCTTATGAATAAAAGATAACTGTTAATATCTTGCAGAAATATTGTTTCTTGCAGAGAATTAAACCTCATCTTGCTCTCTTGCCAAACCTAGTATCTTTTCAACAATTCAAACTACCGCTTTGCTCTAAAAGTACTCTCTTTGGCGTGCTTGAAGCTTCCATGGAGTAAAATTAGTCAGAAATGGCAGTGCCAATAGCAGCTAAGAACAAAGTATATTCCAAACTAAATCTGATTATAGGGCCTAAAGGATGTTCACGTGGCTATAGATGATGACAGGTGCAGGGAGTATAAGAGATCCTTCCAAATCCCCCTTTTTATATGCTTTGGAAATAAAATCAGTAGATTTTGAGTAAAAATAAAGAGTTCAGCGTTTAGTGAATGAAAGCAAAGATACATAAAGTCACACTTAGTGACTGTTAGGATAGACTGCTGCTGCTGCTGCTGCTAAGTCGCGTCAGTCATGTCCGGCTCTTAGAGACCCCATGGGCTGTAGCCTACCAGGCTCCTCCATCCATGGGATTCTCCAGGCAAGAGTACCGGAGTGGGGTGCCGTTGTCTTCTCCAAGTATAGACTGAACCAGGGTCAAATAAACTTCATAAGTATATTTGAATAAAGGTTCATTTTTCATCAGAGCGTCCTGGAAAACAACGAATAGGAAAAAAATTTGTCTATGTGCTCAGTGTTCAATAGGAGAGAGAATATTTTGTCAATGACCAGGAGTAATATATCCGGCAAATTTGTGTCTTTCAGAAGCTGTTTAGAATCATTCACATTCCTAGTGGTGATTCCTTGGATCACAAGCAAATTTCTGTTTTAGTTTTCATGAAATTCTGCCATAAAGAAAGCATATTTTGATCATGGCAATGTATACATTCTGGTCAGAATAAAGCAATAATTATTGCAAATGAATAAGTTGGTATTCTGGTTTACATTCCAGTCTCTCATTAATTTAATTTAGAGTAAGTTAACATCCCCTAGTCTGATCACATCTGAGGAACTCACAATTGATTTTCAGGCAAAGAAGTTTCAATGAAATTCAGACTGCAATGAAATCACCTCTTAAATGCTACCCTGAGAGATTTTTCGTAGACCAGTACAAAATACTTGCTGGGGAAATCACCTAGTTTTCTATTTGCTTCTCTTCAAAATGCAACATATTCAATATAAGATTTTAATGAGGATACTAATCTTGTTTTGAGCGAGGGTATTTTTCTTGTTTTGAGAAGAAGAAAGTGAGTTTACTTCCCCCAACCATTTGCTATTAGCTCCATGTTTATTATGCTTTACAAAAGGGATTATTCACTTAAGAATTGGTGTCTTCCTTCATTGCATTTTTTTTCCTTAGAATACTGGCAAAATAGAGGAATAAATGGAAGTTACTTTGGGTAAATATCTTATACTCTGTTCTTAAATCTTGCAAATGCAATTCTTAGTGTCCCTCATTCAGAGTCACAAGGTAAACTTGGCTCATTCATGCAGGTCCAAAGGAAATCTGTTGGTACTGAGGCTGCAGAGCTAAGTGTTCAACTTACAAGTTCTTCCTGGACCTTCTTTTCACCCAGTGGAAATAGATGTAGTTATCACAGTAATTCTTATGCAAATTAAAGTGTGTATGACTTTTTAATACTTTCAACAGTGAGTTCTTTGTGGGGTCTTCCTGAGTGAGACAAAAAGTTTCTTCTGCCTTTTTCCTCCCTCTAATCCAACATTTGTGATATTATAAATTAAAAGATTTTAACACATATTACAAAATATTAATCTCTCATATTTGATAGGAATTAGGAAAATCTCCTCATATATAAATACATAATCTCAAAGCTGTCTTTATCTTCTAACACATGTCAATTGAAAGACTACTTCATAGTCTCTCTTTATCAATACTTTTTATTGTGGTTTCTGGTTATTATTTTTTTAAAATAGATATCTGCCTCCTTAATTTTCTAATGTACATATCTTAAAACTGGGCAATGGAGACTTTTTTCTCTTTACTTCTCTTAGCTGAGTTAATGGTAAATATCACTAGAGTATTAATCAGTTCTAGTAGCACAGAGACTTGTCTATAGAGCAATTTAAATTAACTATTACCCTACCCTGATAATGCCTCCAATTCTATGATAAGAAAAGTTTTATAGCTCTTCTAATAGACAGGGATACTCTTAATCTCCTATTCCCTACCAGATCTCTGGAAAGATAACATGTTTTATTTCATGTCAAAATGTACATTTGTTGTTTTCTTATGCTGTGTTATAAGTAACCAAATTTAAGTGGAATGAAAATTAATGTTTACTTGAGTCAACACACCCATTTACTTATTAAAACAATTATTTATAATCAGCTGGAATGCTTGTCAGAATTATTAATTTTGCCATAATCAGGTAAAACACCTGGGATACTTGCCAGTTGAAAATTTTCAAAAATACTCTTTTTCTTAGTCTCATTTAGCATGGTTTCATTTTCACTGTTAAAAATTACTACCGTTTTTAAGAAATGAGGGGATATTAAAAATCAATAGTTAGACCACACAAACAATTCATGACTTACATTGAAATGAATCAGGAGGCTATCTCTTTAGTCAGTTTTCATATGAACTTTGATAGGTATTTACTGGGTACTCATTTCAGGCCAAGTGCTGAGTGTGGCAGTAGACTGGAGATACATTAATTGATCATGGTCAAATGGTTTTTAAAAACTACTGGAGGAGTCAAATAATCACATAATTATTTATACCATTATTAATTACAAGGCCCCTTGGAAGAAGCATCTATTAACTTTGTAAGAACTGACAAAGGAAAGTATGATTAGACATAATGTTATATGAAGATAATAAATGTCATTCTATGAACTTTAAGCTTCAGGGAGTGATCCATGCATATAGAAACTTTATTTGTGGTTGTTCAGTCACTAAGCCTATAAAAGATACATGCATCTTAATATTCACTGCAGCACAATTTACAATAGCTAGGACATGGAAGCAACCTAAATGTCCATCAACAGAAGAATAGATAAAAAGATGTGGTGCATATACACAGTGGAATATTACTCAGTCATGAAAAGAAATGAGATAGAGACATTTTCAGAGACATGCACAGACTTATGTGGAGTGAGACTGCCATACAGAGTGAAGTAAGTCAGAGAGAGAAAAAAAATATGCTTAATATCTCTTACATGTGGAATCTAAAAAAATAGTACAGATGAATGTATTTGAAAAGCGAAAATAGAGATGCAGATATAGAGAACAAACTTATGGATACCACGGTGGAAAGGGGGATGGGATGAATTGGGAGATTGGGACTGACATATATACATTACTATGTGTAAAGTAGATAACTAATGAGAACCTACTGCACAGAGCAGGGAGCATGATTCAGTCCTCTGTGGTAACCTAAATGGGAAGGAAATCCAAAAAGAGGGGGATATATGTATAACTGACTCTTTCTGTACAGCAGAAACTAATGCAACATTGTAAAGCAAGTATATTCTAATAAAAATTAATTAAAATAATAAGTTAATTACAATATTCTATTGTATAAATATATGACAGCTTATTTACTCGTTTCCTGTTGGTGGCTACCTGAGCTGTTTCCAATTTTGGCTCTCATGGACATTTTAAAATAAGACTTTTATTAAAAAAAAATATATATATATACAGACATATTTATTACTCTCAGGTAAATATATAGGATTGAATTTTTAGTCATGGTATTAAGTATATGCTTAGCTTTATTTCTTAAAAATCAGACTTTATTCCAAAGAGATTGCATCACAAGCTTAATAGTTTTAAAAATAACACTTCTGGGCATACACACCGAGGAAACCAGAATTGAAAGAGACACATGTATCCCAATGTTCATTGCAGCATTGTTTATAATTGCCAGGACATGGAAAGAACCTAGATGTCCGTCAGCAGATGAATGGATAAGAAAGCTGTGGTACATATACACAATGGAGTATTACTCAGCCCTTAAAAAGAATAAATTTGACTCAGTTCTAATGAGATGGATGAAACTGGAGCCGATTATACAGAGTGAAGTAAGCCTGAAGGAAAAACACCAATACAGTATACTGATACATATATATGGAATTTAGAAAGATAGTAATGATGACCCTGTATGTGAGACAACAAAAGAGACACAGAGGTATAGAACGGACTTTTGGCCTCTGAGGGAGAGGGAGAGGGTGGGATGATTTGGGAGAATGGCACTGAAACATGTATACTATCATATAAGAAATGAAGCGCCAGTCTATGTTCAGTACAGGATACAGGATGCTTGGGGCTGGTGCACGGGATGATCCGGGGAGATGGTGGGGGTGGGAGGTGGGAGGGGGCTTCAGCATTGGGAGATCCTGTACACCTGTGGCTGATTCATGTCAATGTATGGCAAAACCAATACAGTATTGTAAAGTAGAATAAAGTATTAAAAAAAATAAAATAAAATCACACACACACACAAAAATAATGCTGCCTGTAAGGCTAGAGAAGGACTTGGCAATAGGTAAAAGTAGATAAGGGAAGACAAATTAAATATTGGAACATTACTGGGACCAGTGGAAATAGAGAAGAGTGAATATAATTAAGATCCATTTAGAAGATAGACTGAAAAAGACTTCATAGTGAATATGATTTGAGGGGAGGAAGATGAATTAGTTAAGTTTCAGGCATGAACAAATGGTTGAAGGAGGTGTGATTTACCAAGATGGAAAGCACTGATGGGGTACCAGGTTTAGAGGTAAAATCCTGAGCTCCATTTTGAACAGGTGCAGTGTAATGTGACTATTTTCTCTCTTGGAAAAATGATTAGCCAATTTGTTACAATTTATATACTTTGAGAATCAGGAGAAAAATAAAAAACAAATGCAACCCATTTTGAAAATGGAAGTGTTAGTCGAGTCAGTCGTTTCTGACTATTTGCCACCCCCGCCCAGGCTTCTCTGTCCATGGACTTCTCCACGCAAGAATACTGGAGTGGGTAGCCATTTCCTTTACCAGGGAATCTGCCCAACACAGGGATAGAACCCAGGTCTCCAGCATTGCAGGCAGATTGTTTACCATCTGAGCCACCAGGGATGCCTGCAACCCATCTTGCTAAGCACCAAATAAACTTATGTTTTCTAAACTTACCCTTTCCTTGAACTAAAACACTAAATAGTATATCTTCACTTATGATTTATTCAAGAAAAGGGAACATAGATTTCTATTATCTGTTCAAGAAATTTGGAGATACAAAGGGAACATTTCATGCAAAGATGGACACAATAAAGGCAGAAATGGCAAGGATCTAACAGAAGCAGAAGAGATTAATAAGAGGGGGCAAGAATACACAGAACAGCTGTACAAAAAGTCTTAGTGAGCCAGATAACCATGATGGTATGGTCACTTACCCAGAGCCAGACATCCTGGAGTGTGAAATCAAGTGGCCTTAGAAAGCATTACTATCAACAAAGCTAGTGCAGGTGATGGAATTCCATCTGAACTATTTCAAATCCTAAAAGATGATGCTGTTAAAGTGTTGCACTCAATATGTCAGGAAATTTGGAAAACTCAGTAATGGCTACAGGATTGGAACATTTCAACCCCAAAGAAGGGCAATGTCAAAGAATGTTCAAATTATTTTAAAAATGCACTCATTTCACATGCCAGGAAGATTATGCTCAAAATCCTTCAACCTAGGCTTCAGCAGTATGCGAACTTCCAGATGTACAACCTGTTTTTAGAAAAGGCAGAGGATCCAGAGGTCAAATTGCCAACATACACTGGATCATAGAAAAAGCAAGGGGATTCCAAAAGAAACATCTACTTCTGCTTCATTGACTATGCTAAAGCCTTTGACTGTGTGGATCACAATGAACTGTGGAGTATTCTAAAGGGATGGGAATATCAGATCATCTTACCCTTCTTGAGAAACCTGTATGCAGTTCAATAAACAACAGTTAGAACCTTACATGGAACAACTGACTGGCTCAAAATTGGGAAAGGAGTACTTCAAGACTGTATATTGTCACTCTGCTATTTAACTTCTGTGCAGAGCACATCATGCAAATATCCAGGCTGGATGAATCACAAACCATATTATGAGTGCAGGGAAAAATATCAATAACTTCAGATATGCAGACGATCCCACTCTAATGGCATAAAATAAAGAGGAACTACAGAGCCTCTTGAGGAGAGTGAAAGATTAGAGTGAAAAAGCTGACTTAAAACTCAACATTCAAAAACTTAAGATCATGGCATGCAGTACCATCACCTCATGGCAGATAGATGGGGAAAAAATGGAAACAGTGTCAGATTTCATTTTCTTGATCACCAAAATCACTGAAAACGGAGACTACAGCAATGAAATCAAAAGACACTTGTTCCTTGGAAGAAAAGCTATGACCAATCCAGACAGTGCATTAAAAAGCAGAGACATCACTTTGCTGACAAAAGTCCGTGTAGTCAAAGCTGTGGTTTTTCAGTAGTCATGTAGGGATGTGAGTGTTGGACCATAAAGAAAGCTGAGCACTAAAGAATTGATGCTTTTGAATTGTGGTGCTGGAGAAGACTCTTGGACAGCAAGGAGATTAAACCAGTCAATCCTAAAGGAAATCAGTGCTGAATATTCATTGGAAGGACTGATGCTGAAGCTGAAGCTCCATTTGCCCACCTGATGTGAAGAGCTGACATATTGGAAAAGACCCTGATGCTAGGAAAGATTGAAAGCAGGAGAAGGGGATGACAGAGGATGAGATTTCTGTATCGCATCACTGACTCAATGGACATGAATCTGAGGAAACTGTGAGATAGTGGAAGGCAAAGGAGCTTGATGACATGCTGCAATCCACGGAGTAGCAAAGAGTCAGACACTAAGTTTAGTGACTGAACAACAATATTTAAGTTATATTCATGTCAATACCTTGGAATATATGACTTTTGCTTGAAAAAAATCATAGCACTTTTACTGGACAAGGAGATGATGTATTACAAAAGACTTAAGTAGGATAATGAATGGATATGATATGGTATAATATTTTCACAGATGGTTGCAATCCACTTTGGAAAAAGCTTGGATTCATGTTCATCTATATAAGCTGCTTAGAATAATTCAGATGTAATTCAAAAGTAAGTTTATTGGTCATTTAAATCACTAAGCTTATATACAGACACAAACAGTAATTATAATTCTTTTTAAAGTACTGCAGAACTAAAACTCTCTGAACAATGAAGTTAAGTAAAACCTTTAAAGAAACTTTTAAAGGTCTTTGTAATTTGTGTTTTTCCAAAAATAATATGGCCCCTTAATATTAATGAGGATTCTAATCAAACTGATTTTAGACATGATTTTAGCTGGAGCACATGGTTCCAAGTTAGTTATCCTTGAAACAAGATAATAATATTTTAAAAAATTTAAGTGTTATGAAAGATATTAATAGTAAAAATGATAAGTAGACTTGCTCCACATATGAAAGGGACATCTACTACCCATTTAATCAATAAATGTGTTTTTATTACTTGAATGTTATAAATGTTGAGAAAAACAATTCAATCTGCATTAGTAGTCCCTAACCTCATGTTACCACCTAACACAGTTATGTAAAATAATAAGAGTTGTCATTAAAATGTAATTAAAGAATCACATTTCATGCCAAGCTGTCAACAAGCCTCATTTTGCTAAATTATGTAGATTTTCAGGACCACCTGTCTTCGGGAGGGCTTTTCATTTCCAGGAGGTCAATGAAGGAAAGGAAAATGCAGATTTTGCCAACCACCTTGTTTATAACCCATTTGCTGCTCACTGAAGAGTGGCTCTGGCTTTCCTTCATGCTTTGTATTTCACTCTGATCTAGTCCTCAAAGGCTTTTTACAGCCAGGCGAGAAATCTAACTAGGAGCTACAAAGAAAAGGGAGATCTATTTTAACAAACACAATTTAAATACTGTAAGATACAATTTAAATACTGTAAATTTGGTAACAATTAATTTGCTTTTCTGTCCACCAAAGGTCCTTACATTTCCTTCTTATAATTTTTTTTCTTTTTTTAAAAACATTTCCTTCTTACTGTTAAGTATTTCATTCTTTAGTGACTCATTGTTTCCAACTTGCTAATGTGAAGTCTCTTGACGAAAGTGAAAGAGGAGAGTGAAAAAGTTGGCTTAAAGCTCAACATTCAGAAAACTAGGATCATGGCATCTGGGTCTATCACTTCATGGCAAATAGATAGGGAAACAGTGGGAAAAGTGTCAGACTTTACTTTTTGGGGCTCCAAAATCACTGCAGATGGTGACTGCTAAAAGATGCTTACTCCTTGGAAGAAAAGTTATGACCAACCTAGATAGCATATTGAAAAGCAGAGACATTACTTTGCCAACAAAGGTCTGTCTAGTCAAGGCTATGGTTTTCCCAGTGGTCATGTGTGGATGTGAGAGTTGGACTGTGAGGAAGGCTGAGTGCCAAAGAAATTGATGCTTTTGAACTGTGGTGCCAACACAACTGACTCTTGAGAGTCCCTTGGACTGCAAGGAGATCCAACCAGTCCATTCTGAAGGAGACAACCCTGGGATTTCTTTGGAAGGAATGATGCTAAAGCTGAAACTCCAGTACTTTGGTCACCTCATGGGGAGAGTTGACTCATTGGAAAAGACTCTGATGCTGGGAGGGATTGGGGGCAGGAGGAGAAAGGGATGACAGAGGATGAGATGGCTGGATGGCATCACGGACTCGATGGACGTGAGTTTGAGTAAAATCCAGGAGCTGGTGATGGACAGGGAGGCCTGGAGTGCTGCGATTCATGGTGTTGCAAAGAGTTGGACACGACTGAGAGACTGAACTGAACTGAACGGAATGTGAAGCCTGATAACATATAAGTTTTGATTAGAAAGATTATATTAAGTTTCCAATGATCTACATGTATATTATATTTTTAAATAAATAATACTAAATGGGTTATTATATATAAGAATTGATGCTAAGAGAAGAACACTGGCTTACATAAAAAAATAATCTGTTGTGACTGACTAGTCAGTTTTTGCTCTGTTTCTTTTTTTTTCCCAGTATAGTTAGAGATTTATTGGCATTTAGAAAGTAAGTACTTATACTTATTAAATCACATATCACAGTTTTCCTTTAAATTTCTTAAAATGGTACATTTCTTATGGAAATGCAATGTAGAACTGTGGTTAAAACTCATGCTTTATTGCCAAACTGCTTTTTTTTTTAATTAGCTTTTAATTGGTGGAAAATTGCTTTACAATTTTGTGTTGGTTTCTGCCATACAGCAATGGGAATTAGCCATATTAGTCATATATGTATGTGACTGATATATATATATATATATATATATATATTTATGTATCTTCCCTCTTCAACCTCCCTCCCCTCCCACCAACCCATCTCTCTAGGTCATCACAGAGAGTCAGTGGGCTCTCTGTGTTATTTAGCAACTTCCCGTTAACTATCTCTTTTACGCATGGTAGTGTATATATGTCAATGCTACCTTCCCAATTCATTTCACCCTCGCCTTCCCCTGCCGTGTCCACCAGTCCATTCTCTAGTAGGTTCATAAGTACCATATGGTCTGTCTAGTCAAGGCATGGTTTTTCCAGTAGTTATGTATGGATATGAGACTTGGAGTATAAAGAAAGCTGAGCGCTGAAGAATTGATGCTTTTGAGCTGTGGTGTTGGAGAAGACTCTTGAGAATCCCTTGGACTGCAAGGAGATCCAACCAGTCCATCCTGAAGGACATCAGTCCTGGGTGTTCATTGGAAGGACTGATGTTGAAGCTGAAACTCCAGTACTTTGGCCACCTGATGCAAAGAGCTGACTCATTTGAAAGACCCTGATGCTGGGAAAGATTGAAGGCAGGAGGAGAAGGGGACAACAGAGGACGAGATGGTTGGATGGCATCATCAACTCAATGGACATGGTTTTGCGTAGACTGCGGCAGTTGGTTATGGACAGAGAGGCCTGGTGTGCTGCAGTTCATGGGGCCGCAATAATTCGGATACTACTGAGTGACTGAACTGAACTGATACGAGATTTGTTTTTCTCTTTCTGAGGCTCTAGGTTCTCTCCCTACAACTGATTCAAATGTATTCCTTTTTATGGATGATAATATCAGTTCATTTCAGTTGCTCAGTTGTGTCCTACTCTTTACAACCCCATGGACTTCAGCACGCCAGGCTTCCCTGTCCATCACCAATTCCTGGAGCTTACTCAAACTCATGTCCATTGAGTCAGTGATGTCATCCAACCATTTCATCCTCTGTTGTCCCCTTCTCCTTCCACCTTCTGTCTTTCCCAGCATCAGGATCTTTTCCAATGAGTCAATTCTCACATCAGGTGGCCAAAGTATTGGAGTTTCAACTTCAGCGTCAGTCCTTCCAATGAATATTCAGGATGATAGTATTCTACTGTATAAATGCACCGCGACTTCTTTATCCATTTGTCTGTTAATGGAAATGTAGGTTACTTTCATGTCTTTGTTATTGTAAATAGTGCTGCAGTGAACATTGGGGTACATGTGTCTTTTAAAATTGTGGTTTTCTCATAGGGCTTTCCTGGTGGCTCAGGTAGTAAAGAACCTGCCTGCAATTCAGGAGACCCAGGTTTGATTCTGGATCAGGAAAATTCCCTAGAGAAGGGATTGGCTACCCACTCCAGTATTTTTGCCCAGAGATTTCCATGGACAGAGGAGCCTGGCGAGCTGTAGTCCACAGGGCTTCAAAGAGTTGGACATGACTGAGTGACTAACAATAACTAACTAACTGAGTATATGCCCAGTGGTGGGCTTGCTGGGTCACGTGGTAGATTTATTTCTAGTTTTTTAAGAAGTCTCTCTACTGTTTTCCATAATGGCCATATAAGTTTTCTCCCCATCCTCTCCAGAATTTGTTGGTAGACTTTTGGATGATGGCTACTCTGGGTGGCGTGAGGTGATACTTCACTGTAGTTTTGATTTGCATTGCTCTAATAATGAGCAATGTTGAGCATCTTTTCATGTGTTTATTGCCAGTCTGTATGTCTTTTTTGGAGAAATGTTTGTTTAGGTCTTCTGCCCAGGTTTGATTGGGTTGTTTGCTTTTCTGATATTGAGTTGTATAAGCTGCTTATATATTTTGGAGATTAACCCTTTGTTGCTCCATTTGCAATTCATTTCTCCCATTCTGAGGATTGTCTTTTAATCTTATTTATAGTTTCCTTTGCTGTGCAAATGCTTTTAAGTTTTATTAGGTCCCATTTGTTTAATTTTACTTTTATTTCCATTAATCTAGGAGATGTATCTGAGAGAATCATGCTGCCATTTATGTCAAAGAGTGTACTACCTATGTTTTCCTCTAAGAGCTTTATATTTTCTGGCCTTACATTTAAATCTTAATCCATTTTGAGTTTACTTTTGTTTATGGTGTTAGAAAGTGTTTTAATTTTATTCTTTTACATGTTGCTGTCTTAAACTGCTTGGCTTTGAATTGCCACATTTTCACTGAATTTTCACTGGTTTTCACTAAAAATGACTTTGAGGCTTCCCTGGTAGCTCAGCTGGTAAAGAATCTGCATGCAATGCAGGAGACCTCAGTTCAATTCCCAGGTCAAGAAGATCCCTTGGAGGAGGGCATGGCAATTCACTCCAATATTCTTGCCCAGGGAAATCCCATGGACAGAGGAGCCTGGCGGGCTACAGTCTATGGGGGTGCAAAGAGTCAGACATGAATGAGTGACTAGGTACACAAAAATGACTTTGGGCAAGTTACTTAATATCTATGCAATATTGGCTCTTGTCTAACACTCGGAAATGAATTGTCCAAGGACTTACATGTGCTGACAAAACAAGAGACAAAGCATATCAGTAAATAAAGGATATCATAGTCATCAGAATTGCAGCCATGCAACCGCCACCCAAGGTGAGCTGGCGAGCCCTTAGGGAACTTGGGAAGGAAACAAAGAATACCTCTCATCTGTCAGCCAGCAGACCACAGCCACTCTGTAAGGTGATCCCTGAGGAGACTCGGGATGTGAAAACACAGGGTACTGAGATAACTGAGGTGCACATCAAAGAAATGATTTCAGGGAGCCAAGACTCTTGCATCTTCCCATACATAGAAAAGTGCTAAATTTCTTAACTTGGGATTTCTGGTTTTCTTTAATTAACAGTAATCTTTTGATGTTCTGACTACCTGCCTTTCTCTGAAAAACTCCTATATATCCTCACTCTCCTCATCACTTCCTCAGAGATGGAGATACAGCATAACTGGAGATACTGCCTTCCAGACTTGAAGTCCTAAAAATTCCTGATGAAAAAATATATAACTCTCAACTTTCAGGTTGTGACTGTATTATTTTTAAGTTTACATAAATTAGAAGGCAATCACTTCCTCAACCATAGCTGGAAATACATTTCCTTGGGCATATCAACCAGAATGATACATTCAAGTCGGCCAAATGGAGTTTACCTTGGGATCAAAAAGAGCTGGGGATAAATCTGAAAATGGAGTTGAAAGTGAGAGGGCTCCCAGATGAGGGGAATCTGCCCAGAAGAAAGCAAAAGAGTTTGGTTGTTGTGGCTAGTGAGTGTGTGAATCAATGGAATCCACAAAATGAAGGTTACTAACATTGGCTACTATTAATATATACCCAGCACCCTGCTAAGCACTGGTAAAATAATGTAGAATATGCTGAAGTCCCAGGAGTTACCCTGCAGTGGAGGGGACAGACATATAAACAAAATTACAATACGATTTAGCAAATGCAAACAAAGAAGTCTGCAGAAGGAGGGTTAACTTCTGTAGGCAGCTTGCTCAAAGTTATATAACTAACTCCTTATACAGATGGCCAAGAGGCACATGAAAAGATGCTCAACATTGCTATTAGAAATGCAAATCTCCATGCAAATGCAAAAATACAATGATATATAATCTCACACCAGTCAGAATGGTTATAATCAAAATCTCTACAAACAATAGATGCTGGGGAGGATGTGGAGATAAGGGAACTCTCCTACACTGTCAGTGGCAACGTAGGTACAACCACTGTAGAGAACAGTATGGAGGTTCCTTAAGAAATTAGAAATTGAGCTACTGTATGACCCTGCAATCCCACTCCTGGGACTATATCTGGAAATATATCCTGAGCATCTATCCAGAGAAAAACAGGGAAGGATACATGCACCCCAAACTTCAGGCAGCTGTTTACAATAGCCAAGACATAGAGGCAATCTAAATGTTCACTGACAAATGAGTAGATAATGAAGTTGTTACTATGGACTTTACTCAGCCACTAAAATGAATGAAATAACGCATTTTCAGCAACATGAATGGGCCTGGAGATTATCACACTAAGTGAAGTAAGTCACACAGAGAAAGACAAATACATGACATTGCTTCTTGGAAAGTAAAAAAATTATACAAATTAGTTGAGTTCAGGTCAGTTGCTCAGTTGTGTCTGACTCTTTGTGACACCATGGGCTGCAGCACGCCAGGCTTCCCTGTCCATCACCAACTCCCAGAGCTTATTCAAACTCATGTCCATTGAGTCGGTGATGCCACCCAACCATCCCGTCCTCTGTCGTGTCCTTCTCCTCCCACACACAATCTTTCCTAGCATCAGGGTCTTCTCCAGTGAGTCAGTTCTTTGCATCAGGTGGCCAAATTATTGGAGTTTAAGCTTCAGCATCAGGCCTTCCAATGAATATTCAGGACTGATTTCCTTCATTATGGACTGGTGGGCTCTCCTTGCAGTCCAAGGGACTCTCAAGCGTCATCTCCAACACCACAGTTCAAAAGCATCAGTTCTTTGGTGCTCAGCTTTCTTTAGGGTCCAACTCTCACATCCATACATGACTACTGGAAAAACTATAGCTTTGACTGGAGGGACCTTTGTTGGCAAAGTAATGTCTCTGCTTTTTAGTATGCTGTCTAAGTTGGTCACAGTTTTTCTTCCAAGGAACAAGCGTCTTTTAATTTTATGGCTGCAGTCACCATCTGCAGTGATTTTAGAGCCCCTCCCCCACCAAGAAAAAAAAAAAGTCTGTCACTGTTTCCATTGTTTCCCCACCTATTTGCCATGAAGTGATGGGATTGGGTGCCACGATCTTAGTTTTCTGAATGTTGAGCTTTAAGCCAGCTTTTCCACTCTCTTTTCATCAAGGGGCTGTTTAGTTCTTTGCTTTCTGCCATAAGGGCGGTGTCATCTGCATATCTGAGATTATTGATATTTCTCATGGCAATCTTGATTCCAGCTTGTACTTCATCCAGCCCGGCATATCACATGATGTACTCTGCATATAAGTTAAATAAACAGGGTGACAATATACAGCCTTGACATACTCCTTTTCCTATTTGGAATCAGTCTGTGGTTCTCTGTCTGATTCTAATTGTTGCTTCTTGACCTGCATACAGGTATCTCAGGACACAGGTCAGGTGGTCTGTTATTCCCATCTCTTTCAGAATTTTCTGCACTTTGTTGTGATCCAGACACTCAAAGGCTTTGGTGTAGTTGGTAAAGAAGTAGATATTTTTCTGGAACTCTCTTGCTTTTTCAATGATCCAACAGATGTTGGCAATTTAATCTCTGGTTCCTCTGCCTTTTCTAAGACCAGCTTGAACATCTGGAAGTTCACAGTTCACGTACTGTTGAAGCCTGGCTTGAAGAATTTTGAGCATTAGTTTGCTAGCGTGTGAGATGAGTGCAATTGTGCGGTAGTTTTAATTCTTTGGCATTGCCTTTCTTAGGGACTGGAATGAAAACTGACCTTTTCCAGTCCTGTGGCCACCGCTGACTTTTCCAAATTTGCTGGCATATTGAGTGCAGCACTTTCACAGTATCATCTTTTAGGATTTGGAATAGCTCAACTGGAATTCTCTCGCCTCCACTAGCTTTGTTTGTAGTTGATGCTTCCTAAGGCCCACTTGATTTCACATTCCAGGATGTCTGGCTCTAGGTGAGTGACCACACCATCATGGTTATAAAGATGTTTTTTGTACAGTCCTTCTGTGTAATCTTGCCACTTCTTAATATCTTCTGCTTCTGTTAGGTCCATACCGTTTCTGTCCTTTATTGTGCCTGTCTTTCTATGAAATGTTTCCTTGGTATCTCTAATTTTCTTGAAGAGAACTTTAGTCTTTCCCATTCTATTGTTTTCCTCTATTTCTTTGCATTGATAATTGAGGAAGCGTTTCTCAACTCTCCTTACTATTCTTTGTAACTCTGCATTCAAATGGGTATATCTTTCCTTTTCTCCTCTGCCTTTCACTTTTCTTCTTTTCTCAGCTATTTGTAAGGTCTCCTTAGGGAAACCGTTTTGCATTTATTTCTTTTGGGGATGGTCTTGATCACTGCGTCCTGTACAATGTCATGAACCTCCGTCTATAGTTCTTTAGGCACTCTGTCTGTCAGTCGAATTCCTTGAATCTTTTTGTCACTTCCACTGTATAATCATAAGGGATTTGACTTAGTTCATACCTGAATGGTCTAGTGGTTTTCCTAGTTTCTTCAATTTAAGTCTGAATTTTGCAATAAGGAGTTCATGATCTGAGCCACAGTCAGCTCCTGGTCTTGTTTTTGCTGACTGGATAGAGCTTCTCCATCTTTGGCTGCAAAGAATATAATCAATCTGATTTTGGCATTGACCATCTGGGGATGTCCATCTGTAGAGTCCTGTGTTGTTGGAAGAGGGTGTTTGCTATGACCAGTGTGTTCTCTTTGCAAAACTCTGGTAGCCTTTGACCTGCTTTGTTTTGTACTCCAAGGCCAAATTCACCTGTTACTCTAGGTATCTCTTGACTTCCTACTTTTGCATTCCAGTCCCTTATAATGAACTGGACATCTTTTTTGGGTGTTCTAGAAGGTCTTGTAGGTCTTCATAGAACTGTTCAACTTCAGCTTCTTCGTCAAAACTGGTTGGGGCATAGACTTGGTTTACTGTGATATTGAATGGTTTACCTTGGAAATGAACAGAGATCATTCTGTCGTTTTGAGATTGCATCCAAGAACTGCATTTTGGACTCTTTTGTTGACTATGAGGGATACTCCATTTCTCCTAAGGCATTCTTGCCCACTGTAGTAGATATAATGGTCATCTGAGTTAAATTTTCCCATTCCAGTCCATTTTTGTTCACTGAGTCCTAAAATGTCAATGTTCACTCTTGCCATCTCCTGTTTGACCATTTCTAATTTGGCTTGATTCATGGACCTAACATTCTAGGTTCCTAGCAATATTGCTTTATAGCATCAGATCTTGCTTCCATCACCAGTCACATCCACAACTGGGTGTGGTTTTTGCTTTGGCTCCATCTCTCCGTTCTTTCTGGAGTTGTTACTCCACTGTTCTCCAGTAGCATATTGGGCACCTACCGACCTGGGAGTTCATTTTTCAGTGTCCTATCTTTTTGCTTTTTCCTACTCCTCATCAGTTTCTCAAGGCAAGAATACTGAAGTGGTCTGCCATTTCCTTTTCCAGTGGACCACATTTTGTCAGAACTCTTCATCATAACCCGTTCATCTTTGGTGGCCCTACAGGGCATGGCTCATAGTTTCATTGAGTTAGACAATGCTGTGGTCCATGTAATCAGTTTGATTAGTTTTCTGTGATTTTAGTTTTCATTCTGTCTGCCTTCTGGTAGAGAAAGATAAGAGGCTTAGGGAAGCTTAGAGACTGACTGAGGGGGAAACTGGGTCTTGTTCTGACGGGTGGGGCCATGCTTAGTAAATCTTTAACCCAATTTTCTGTTGATGGGCAAGGCCGTGTTCCCTCCCTGCTGTTTGACCTGAGGCAAAACTATGGTGGAGGTAATCAAGATAATGGAGACCTCCTTCAAAAGATCTGGTGCACACACTGCCACGCTCAGAGTCCCTGACCCTGCAGCAGGCCACCGTGGACTCACACCTCCGCTGGAGATTCCTGGACACTCATGGGCAAGTCTGGGTCAGTCTCTTGTGGAGTCACTGCTCCTTTCTCCTGGTTTCTGGTGCACACAAAGTTTTGTTTGTGATCTCCATAAGTCTGTTTTCCCAGTCCTGTGTAAGTTCTGGCTGCTCTATGGTGGGGTTAATGGTGACTTCCTCCAAGAGGGCTTGTGCCATACACAGGTCTGCTGCACCCAGAGCCCCTGCCTTTGTGGCAGGCCGCTGCTGGAGGAGATGCTTGAACACTCAAAGGCAAGTCTGGCTCAGTCTCTGTGGAGTCTCCTGGTATGCACAAGGTTTTGTTTGAGCCCTCCCAGTGTCTCTGGTGGGTATAGACTATATAGAGCTATATAGTAATTCTAAACCTGATTTCACCCCTCCTCCTAGCTTGTTAGGCTTCTCCTTTGTCTTTGGACATGGGGTATCTTTTTTTGGTGGGATTCAACATTCTCCTGTCAACAGTTGTTTAGCAGCAAGTTGTAATTTTGGAGCTCTCACAGAAGAAGAAGAGCCCATGTCCTTCTACAAACTTATGGTGACCAGGGGGAAGGGTCAGGGAGGAGGCTCAGATTTAGAGTTTTGGATTGACATGTACACACTGCTATACTTAAACAGATAACCAACAGGGACCTACTGTATAGGTACGCTGCTGTATGTTCTGTAATAACTTAAACAGGAAAAGAATTTGAAAAAAAAGAATAGGTATATGTATATGTATAACTGAATCACTTTGCTGTACACCTAAAACTGATACAACATTGTTAATCAACCGCTTGAGGAAAACAAAAACAAAAACCCCAAAACTAACTCCTATCACGAAGGGAAGAGAAAGTTTACTTTTCCTTTGGATAAAGCTACTTAGGAAATCCCCTTCATGGATCACAGGCTTGTCATGGCAAAGGGGCTTGGGTAACTCAATGAAGCTATGAACCATGATGTGCAGGGCTACCCAAGACAGATGAGTCACAATGAAGAGTTCTGACAAAACGTGGTCCACTGGAGGAGGGAATGGCAAACCACTTCAGTATTCTTGCCAGGAGAACCCCATGAAACTATGAAAAGACAAAAAAAGAAAAAAAGAAGACATTGAAAGGTTCAAAGGCATCCAATATGCTACTGGGGGAGAGCAGAGGACACTTAACTAAAAGTTCCAGGAAGAATGAAGCAGCTGGGCCAAAAGTGGAAACAATGCTGGTGGTGAAAGTAAAATCCGATGCTGTAAAGAACAATACTGCATAGGAACCTGGAATGTTAGGTCCATGAATCAAGGTAAATTGGAGGTGGTCAAGCAGGAGGTGGTAAGAGTGAACACTAAGATCTTAGGAATCAGTGAACTAAAATGGACAGGAATGAGCAAATTGAATTCAGATGACCATTATATCTACTACTGTGGGCAAGAATCCCTTAGAAGAAATGGAGTAGCCTTCATAGTCAACAGGAGTCAGAAATGCAGTACTGGGGTGCAGTCTCAAAAATGACAGAGTTATCTTGATTCATTTCCAAGACAAATCATTCAACATCACAGTAATCCAAGTATATGCCCCAATCACTGATGCCAAAGAAGTTGAAATTGACTGGTTCTATGAAGACCTACAAGACCTTCTATAACTAAGACTAAAAAGATGCCCTTTTCATTATAGGGGATTGGCATGCAAAAGCAGGAAGTCAAGAGATACCCGAAATGACAGGCAAGTTTAGCTGTGGAGTACAAAGTGATGCAGGGCAAAGTATAATACAGTTTTATCAAGAGAATACGCTGGTCATAGCAAACACCCCTTTCCAACAACATAAGACAACTGCACTTGGACATCAGTGGACAGTCAATACTGAAAAAGATTGATTATATTTGTTGTAGCTGAAGATGGAAGAATTTCTATATATTCAGCAAAAATAAGGCATTGGAGCTGACTATGGCTCAGATCATGAACTCCTTATTGCAAAATTCAGGCTTAAATTGAAGTAGGGGAAAACCACTAGGCCATTCAGATATGACCGAACATCTGAAATCAAATCCTTTATGATTATACAGTGGAAGTGATGAAGAGAGTTAAGAGATAGATCTCATAGACAGAATTCCTGAAGAACTATGGTCAGAGGTTTGTAAGATCGTACAGAAGACAGTGACCAAAACCATTCCAAAGGAAAAAAAAAAATGCAAGAAGGCAAAAAGGTTGTCTGAGGAAACTTTACAAATAGCTGAGGAAAGAAGAGAAGGGAAAGGCAAGGGAGAAAAAGAAATATATATCCAAATGAATGCAGAGTTCCAGAAAATATCAAGGATAGATAAAAAGGATTTCTTAAATGAACAATGCACAGAAATAGAGGAAAACAATACAACGGGAAAGACTAGAGATCTTGTCAAGAAAATTAGAGACATCAAATTGATATTTCATGCAAAGATGGACATGATAAAGGATAGAAACAGTAAGGACCTAACAGAAGCAGAAGAGATGAAGAAAAGGTGATAAGAACACACAGAAGAACTATACAAAAATGATCTTAATGACTGGGATAACTACTTTGGTGTGGTCACTCATCTAGAGCCAGAAATGGTGAAGTCAAGTGGGCCTTAGGAAGCATTACAACAAACAAAGCTGGGGAGGTGATGGAATTGCAGCTGAGCCACTTAAAATCCTATAAGATGATGCTGTTAAAATGCGCCACTCATTATGCTGACAAATCTAGAAAACTCAGCCACGGACCACAGGACTGCAAAAGTTCAGTTTTCATTCCAATCCCAAAGAAGGGCAATGCCAAAGAATGTTCAAACTACCTTACTATCGTGTTCATTTTACATGCTAGCCATGCTAGCTATGCTCAAAATATTTCAAGCTAGGCTTTAGCTGTATGAGAATTTCCAGATGTATAAGTTGGGTGTTAAAGAGGCAGAGCAGTCAGAGATCAAATTGCCAACTTTTGTTGGATCATGGAGAAGGCAAGGCAATTCCAGAAAAACATCTACTTCTCCATTGAGTACACTGAAGCCTTTTACTGTGTGGATCACAACAGACTGTGAACAGTTCTTAAAGAAATGGGAGTACCAGACCATCTTACTTGTCTCCTGAGAAACCTATACAGGTCAAGAAGCAATAGTTAGAATCGGACATGGAACTATGAACTGGTTCAAAATTGGGAAAGGAGTACGACTAGGCGGTATATTGTCACCTTGCTTATTTAACTTCTATGCAGAATATATCATGTAAAATGCTGAGTTGGATGAATCACAAACTGGAATCAAGAAAATTGCTGGAAGAAATATCAACAACCTCAGATAGGCAGAGAATACTACTCTAATGGCAGAAAGTGAAGAGGAACTAAAGAGGAGAGTGAGAAAATTGGCTTGAAACTCGACTTTCAAAAATTAAGATCATGGCATCCAGTCTCATCACTTCATGTCAAACAGAAGGAAAAAAGTGGAAGCAGAGACAGATTTTCTTTTTTGAGCTCCAAAATCACTGTGGACAGTGACTGCAGACATGAGATTAAAAGATGTTCCTTGGAAGGAAAGCTATGACAAACCTAGGCAGCATATTAAAGAGCAGAGACATCACTTTGCCAACAAAGGTCCATATAGTAAAGGCTATGTTTTTTCCAGTAGTCACATACAGATGTGAGAGTGGGGCCATATAGAAGGCTGAGTGCCAAACAACTGATGCTTTTGAATTGTGGTGTTGGAGAAGACTCTTGAAAGTCCCCTGGACTTCAGGTGATCAAACCAGTCAATTTTGAAGGAAATTTGTCTTGAATATTCATTGGAAGGAGTGATGCTGAAGCTGAAGTTTCAGTACTTTGGCAACCTGATGCGAAGAGCTGACTCATTGGAAAAGACCCTGATGTTGGAAAACATTGAAGGCAACAGAAGAAAGAAGTGGTGGAGGATGAGAAGGTTAGATAGTACCGCTAACTCAATGGACATGAATCTGAGCAAACTCTGGGAGATAGTGAAGAATAGGGGAGCGTTGTGTGCTGCATGCAGTCCACAGTGTCACAAAGAGTCTGACAGGACTTAGCTACTGAACAATAACAACAACTTAGGAAGTACAAGGTACCTCCACCTTACATCCCAGAGATGAGTGTTTCAACTTGATTTTTCATCTCTCCTCATCACTTGGAATACTACCAGAATAAAATATGCTTTTGTTTGCTTATCTTCTCCAGTGATATTTTCTTTAGCATTTGCCAATACATTTTGCCAATTCTCTTTCAAAATGTCTTAAATTGTACCATATTTCATTTACCCCTCTTTATAGATACTGTTTTTTTTGTTGTTCCATTTTCCTTTTTTTAATATAGTGAAGAAAGTGTTCATCCTCTACTGAAAAAAAAATCCATGTTTCTATTTTTGTTCTAGTTCCTATCCTTTATCACTTTTTTTTAAAAAAATTACTTTATAATACTGTATTGGTTTTGCCATACACTGACATGAATCCACCACGGGTGTATATGAGCTCCCAATCCTACATCCCCCTCCCACCTCCCACCCCATATCATCTCTCTGGATCACCCTTTATCACTTTTTAAGAAAAGATTTATTTACTTATTTTTTGGCAGTGTTAGGTCTTGGTAGCTCCTGTGGGCTTTCTCTAGTTGCGGGGAGCAGGGGCTACTCTTTGTTGTGGCGTGTGGGTTTCTTATTGTGGTGGCTTCTCTTGTTGCAGAGCATGGCCTCTATGCATGCAGACTTCAGTAGTTGCATTATGTGGACTCATTAGTTGTGGTGCACAGACTTAGTTGTTCCGCAGGACTTGGGATCTTCCTGGACCAGGGAACAAATCAGTGTTCCTTGCATTGCAAAGAAGATTTTTAACCATTGGACCACCAGAGACGTCTCCTCTCTCACTTATAAAGGACTTTGCTCATTCAGTCATCCATTCTCTTTCCTGCAACACTGATGCCACTAAATATACTAGAATTTTACAAATAGCCTATAAATGTGCTTTAATAGCTTCCTTTTTAAAAACAAGATCCTGTAGACTCCCACTCTTGTCCCTTTTGTCAGATCACCATTCACAGAACAAAGTTCTCAAGAGTTGGGAATCCATTTGTTGAGCTACCATTCACTTTGCAGCCGACTTCTATCTCACTTCGGCCATCATTTACCCTCTAAAACTGCTGCTGTCAAGATCATCAGTGATCTCCAAGTCCAGTGGAAACTTGTCAGCAGTTTTTGAGACATCTGGGCAAATTTTCCATCCAAAAATCTAGGTTCTTACTTAGTTTAAATTCTACCTTAGTGATCACACTCATTTCCATAGCTTCAAATACAAATTCACATCTGTAATGTATCATTTTCTTTAGGACTCAATATCCATATGTTCTCTGATTATCCAAACAGTTTTATTTAGATGTTTTATAAATATCTTAAATATAAGCTATCTAGAACCAAACTTTTTATTTATACCTGTAATTCCCTTATTTAAACAATTTTCTCTCAAGTCTATTCTTTTCTAAGAATGACAATATCATTTCCATAGCTTTTCTTGCTGCAAGCCTGGGATTCATTCTAATTATTCCCACATCATCCTCATGGTCATCTCTCAATCCAAAGCCATGATGTCTGTTAATTAACAGTGTCAAGGTATATTTGAAATCTATCCACTTCTCTCCATATCTATCACTACATTCTAGCATAAGCAATCAGTTCTGACTTTTTCCCCAACTGATATTTCTAATCAATTCAATTAATTTCCACATAGTGATCACAGTGATGTTTTTAAAACACAAATTTGATCATTTCATTTTTCTGCCTTAAATCTTTCGGTAGCTTTCTAGCATTTAGAATAAATTATACAACCCTATTGAGGCCTACAAAGCACATGATGCCCCCAGCTCCAACAGAATAAAAGTTATTTCTCCATTCTCTTCTTTTTATCCCATTTCCCCATGATTATCATTAGTCAGCCATACAGATCTTCTCTTACTTCTTGTATTCAACCCCAGGGCCTTTGAGCATGTTCTTACTAAGATCACTCTTCTTCACTCCATTCTTCACTGTATCATCATAAGTTTTACATCAGCCTAAGTAATTGTTTTTATCAGACATATCCAAACTAATTCTCCTTATATTTACTATCACAGAAAACTGTTCATTTTCTTTATATCATGTATCATTATTCTGTTTGTTTATGACTGTATCATTTTGTGTTTGTTTGCTGATTGTCCACTTCCCAAGCCTGACTAGCCATGAGACTTGGGACTGTGGCTGTCTCCCTAAATATTGTATCTACCTCATCCACCATGCTGTCCAACACATTGAGAATGCTCAGAACATTTATTGGCTGAATGAATACTTCTGTCAGAAATCCATTTCTGGCTCTATGTGGGTAAAATTTCCATTAATATTTGTGGTCTAAATGGACTTACACTAAGAGGATACAAACATTAGTTCAGAATGTTCTTTCTAGTTTCTTAAATGTTCTTTCTAGTTTCTCTTAAATCAGAAGTCACCATAAGACAAGAAATGCTTTTCTAAACTAGCTTCTGCTTTTAGTGGTCTTTAAAAACTGTGCCTAATGAAGTTCTACTGAGATTACATTTTATAAAATTATCCTGACTGAGTGAAAATGGGCAAAGAATGGGCTGAATTTGGCTGCTGCTCTACACAAATAAGAGTTTAGCTATATACTTGAGATCACATGGGATGTGCATTCACAGCCACAGCTATTCAGTGCTGCTCTGTGGCTCTATTGAGATCATAAACAATAAAGAGACCAGAATCAAGGCTTCCCCAGAAAGAAACAGGAAACTTCAAATCTACTAAGTCAGCACAACTCTTGGAAATTGTTCCCTTGGAGAAAGCAAATGCTCAGGAACACAAATTAGTTATCAAAAGAGATTTATGGTAAAGCAATGTAAGAGAGTATTATATATATTAGATGTACAAACAAACATAAACCCAAACCCACTAAATAGCTGAGTTATGTCTAGAAATCAATTTTATTTAGTATTCAGCACTGTGAAATTCTATGATGGAGCTAAAATTTTTATGAGAATTTTTTTTTTCGGATGAGTCATTCTTTTATCTTGCATATGCACTTTTCTGTGATTGTCCACAAAAATGAATGGGTATGAGCAACAACAGTTTACACATTAGGTTAAAAAAATCGAGTATAATTGTTTGACTTGAAATTGTATCCCCATTTTTGATTGTATGGCATAGTGAGCGTATGTGAGCTCAAAGTAAGGTTATAAGCAGCTGGTTTTGTCTGTTTCTAAAAATAAGTATTGCCCTCAAATCAGTTTTTTAATACTCATATAGTTTAAAATGAATCTTATAAACTCAGAATAAATAAACGTTCTATTTTGCTCAAAGCTTATCTTAAACTCCAGGGTCTCAGGTAGGCACTCATATCTCTGTGTTCCATAATGATTTGGACACATATGCTTTATTGTTATGTTTAGCCCCTGATGTATTTTACAACACGTGAAAGCATAAAGAATATATTTTACATGTAGGTTTCTATGGCCCAAAGCAGATGTCAAGTGAAAATTTTCAGTTTGATTTATTAATAATAGTTCCAAAAGATTTTTACTTTTAAAGAGTCATTGTGTGCAATATTATATATTTCTAAATCACTCTATCTCCATATATGGTGAGAAATTGAAATTGGGGTACTCTTTAAACATATGAATAAGTAATTTACATAGAAATAAAAAGTCCAGAAAAATTCTAAACAATATAAAATAATGTATGCACACATAAGCATACATATGTTATGTATGTATATGTATATATGTACATAAAAATCTATCAGATATTCTTTTTTAAATAATAAAACTAAATGCTAAGGAGAATACAGTGGAAGAGCTATTACTATTGGCAGAAATATGAAAATTTTCAAACATTTTTGAAAATAATTGAGAATTCTGAAATAAAAATTAATAAGTGATCATCACAAAGATTATTGCTTAAAAGTATTCATTTTATTTATTGTAGTAAATACTACTTAATGAGGGAAAAAATCTTAAATATCCAACAATAATACTTATGATGCTCTAAAATGAATTTTGCACCATTATTAGTCTTAGGTTTACAAATAATTTTAATAACAGGAAATACTCATGAATTAAAGTTAAGCTGAAAATAAAGCATATGCAATTATTTGTGTGAAAGTGTGTGCATGCATGTGCACTTGTAGAATTTCTAAAAATTAATATGAGAAATAAAATAAGCCTCCTGTTAAAAATAGCAGAATGATGTTTTTTTCATTTATCACTGCCCTACTATAGCAATTTTTAAATAAGAGTAAAGGACAGACATCCTGGAGTGTGAAGTCAAGTGGGTCTTAGAAAGCATTACTATGAACAAAGATAGTGGAGGTGATGGAATTCTAGCTGAGCTATTTTAAATCCTAAAAGATGATGCTATTAAAGTGCTGCATTCAATATGTCAGCCAACTTAGAAAACTCAGCAATGGCCACAGGACTGGAAAAGGTCAGTTTTCATTCCAATATCAAAGAAGGGCAATGCCAAAATGTTCAAACTAACATACAATTGTGCTCATTTTACATGCTAGCAAGGTAATTCTCAAAATTCTTCAAGCTAGGCTTCAGCAGTACATGAACCAAGAACTTCCAGATGTACAAGCTGAGTTTAGAAAAGGCAGAGTGTGTGTGTGTGTGTGTGTGTGTGTGTGTGTGTTGTGTGTTTAGTCACTTCAGTCATGTCCAACTCTTTGTGATCTTATGGACTATAGCCTGCCAGGTTCCTCTATCCATGGGATTCTCCAGGCAAGAATACTGGAGGGGGTTGACATGCCCTTCTGCAGGAGGTCTTCCTGACCCAGGGAACGAACCAGTGTTTCTTGCATTTCCTGCATCGCAGGCAGATTCTTTACCACTGAGCCATGAGGAAAGCCTCAAAGGAGGAATAACCAGAGATCAAATTGCCAACATTTGTTGGATCATAGAGGAAGCAGGGGAATTCCAGAAAAAAACATCCATTTCTGTTGTCTACAAGAAAGCTTTTAACTGTGTGGATCACAGCAAACTGGAAAATTCTTAAAGACATGGGAAAACCAGACTACCTTATCTGTCTCCTGAGAAACCTGTATGTGGGTCAAGAAGCAACAGTTAGAACTGACATGGAACAACAGACTGGTTCAAAATTGGGAAAGGAGTATGACAAAGCTGTATATTGTCATCCTGCTTATTTAACTTCTGTGCAGAGTATTCAATTGTGCCCAACTCTTTGCAACCCCTTGGACTGTAGCCCACCAGACTCCTCTGTTCATGGAATTTTCCAGGTAAGAATACTGGAGTGGATTGCCATTTTCTTCTCCAGGGGATCTTCCTGATCCAGGGATGAAACCCACATCTCTTGAGTCTCCTGCATTGGAAGGAGGATTCTTTTACCACTAGCACCATCCATATGAAATGCCAGGTTGGATGAAACACAAGCCAGAATCAAGACTGCCAGGAGAAACATCAACAATCTCAGATATGCAGATGATACCCCTCTAACGATAGAAACTGAAGAGGAACTAAAGAGCCTCTTGATGAGGGTGAAAGAGGAGAGTGAAAAAGCTGGCTTAAAACTCAACATTTAAAAATCTAAGATCTTGGCATCTGGTCCCATCACTTCATGGCAAATAGAAGTAAAAAGTGGAAGCAGTGACAGATTTTATTTTCTTGGGTTCCAAAATCTACTGCAGCCATTAAATTAAAAGATGCTTGCTCTTTGGAAGGAAAACTATGACAAACCTAGAAAGCATATTAAAAAGCAGAGACATCATTTTTCCAATAAAAGTCCATATAGTCAAAGCTATGGCTTTTCCAGTAATCATGCATAAGTGTGAGTTGTACCATAAAAAATGCTGAGTGCCGAAGAATTGATGCTTTTTAATTGTGTTGTTAGAGAAAACTCTTGAGAATCCCTTGGACTACAAGGAGATCCAACCAGTCAATCCTAAAGGAAATCAACCTTGCATATTCATTGGAAGGACTGATGCTGAAGCTGAAGCTCCAATACCTTGGCCACCTGATGAGAAGAGGCAACTGATTGGAAAAGATCCTGATGCTGGGAAATATTGAAACCAAAAGGATTAGGGGGTGGCAGAGTATGAGATGGACTGACTCATGGACATGAATTTGAGCAAGTTCCAGGAGATAGTGGAGGATAGAGGAGCCTGGCATGCTGCAGTCCATGGGATCACAGAGTCTGTCTGACTGAACAACAAAGAAAGTAAAAAGTATAAATTCAAGACGTAAAAATAAGAGAAGAAATGACAAATGAAAAATTATGGAAGATAGAGAGAAATTGGATAAAACTCAGCTTTCTGCAACATGACATGAATTACTCAGAGAACATTTTCTATAATGAAAAATTAAATTTTTTGATATGATAGTCTTTTTTAATGGATTGCCGAATTTCTTCAAGAATGTCTCTTCCTGGTAAAACAAACAAGCAAACAAAAAGAAAAATAGCCAAAGAAGAAGAAGAAGAAGAAGAAAATCTGTGTTCTGGGGCTCATGTTGGGAGCAGTAAGTAGATTAGAAAAGCAAAGATTTCATGAAGTTGGAAGCTAATATAAACACAGAACCAGATGTTGGAACTAGGGCAATAAATAGTAAAGTGGTTGAAAAAATTTTCTTTTCATATTGAGGTAAGACTTTTGGGGAGCTACACAGCCATCCCAAATTGGTCCCATTCCCTCATTCTTTCCAGGAGCAAAAACCTTCTCAATCAAGATTTCTTATAAGTCAGATCAGCCAATGAACTCATAATCAAAAGTCACCAACCATGTGAGGAGGCAGAAGAGAAATAATAAATACCAGATCTAGGTACTCACATACTACGTATATTAGAATTGACAACTATAAAATACAGAACAAATAAGTAAGAATGATTAAATAAACAAAAGATGAAACCTCAGAGATTAGAATAAAATCATGTAAGAGCAGGTAGTTAAAAAATAAATATCTTTTAGAAATGCAAAACTTTATTGGTGATATTTTAAATCTAAAGAATGAGTTAAAAGAGGAAATTTATGACCTAAAGAAATATCTGAATAAATTAACCAGAACCTGCAATTTAGAAAAAGAAGGATATGCTGCTGCTGCTGCTGCTATGGGAAACATTGAAAAGAAGTTAAGATATATTAACAATTGAATGAGAAAGTCCAATAAGCATTTAATAAGAATAGACAGAATGGTTTTCAGTTATGACTAAGACAGACTTAGTCTACTAGATCCTGTGCTCCCTACTGATTATAATGAAAAATTCTGTATAAAATGCAGAAAACAACTACCTGAGGACTCAGCAAAATAAACAGAATCAGGCAGACTGGGAAGGGAAACCCAAACTTGGAGAAACAATTCATCTGGGTGTGAATTTCTCCTTTGTTTTACAATTTTTTCATTGCTTTGCCTCAGGGTAGGCCTAAATCTGAGCTTAAAACAATACAGATTTATTATCTCACAGTCTATAGATCAGAAATTTAGGAAAGATAGTACTGGATTCTCTGCCTTGGTTTTCACTGGATGAAAAATCAGCCTGGGATTTTTTATTTTTATTTTTATTTTTTTTTATTCTACATTACAATACTGTATTTGTTTTGCCATACCTTGGCATGAATCAGCCACAGGTGTCCATGATCTCCCAGTGCCAAAGCCCCTTCCCACCTCCCACCCCATATCATCTCCCTGGAGCATCCCGTGCACCAGCCCCAAGCATCTTGTATCCTGTATTGAACATAGACTGGCGCTTCATTTCTTACATGATAGTATACATGTTTCAATGCCATTCTCCCGAATCATCCCACCCTCTCCCTCTCCCTCAGAGTCCAAAAGTCTGTTCTATACCTCTGTGTCTCTTTTGTTGTCTCACATACAGAGTCATCATTACCATCTTTCTAAATTCCATATATATGTGTCAGTATACTGTATTGGTGTTTTTCTTTCTGGCTTACTTCACTCTGTATAATCGGCTCCAGTTTCATCCATCTCATTAGAACTGAGTCGAATTTATTCTTTTAAGGGCTGAGTAATACTCCATTGTGTATATGTACCACAGCTTTCTTATCCATTCATCTGCCGATGGACATCTAGGTTGTTTCCAAGTCCTGGCTATTATCAACAGTGCTGCAATGAACATTGGGGTACATGTGTCTCTTTTGATTCTGGTTTCCTTGGTGTGTTTGCCCAGCAGTGGGATTGCTGGGTCATAAGGCAGTTCTATTTGCAATTTTTAAGGAATCTCCATACTGTTTTCCATAGTGGCTGTACGAGTTTGCATTCCCACCAGCAGTGTAAGAGGGTTCCCTTTTCTCCACATCCTCTCCAGCATTATCTGGAGGTTCTGGAGTAGAATTCACTTTCAGGCTAATTCAGATGATTGTAGGACTAAAGCCCCTGTTTTCTTCCTGGCTGTGGGCAAAGACTCATTCTCATTGCTTCTTTGATTCATGGTCTCTGGCATCTTCAAACCTGGCAAAAAGCTCATTAAATCCTTCAGTGCTTTCTCAATCCTTGAAGATCAGACTTTCTCTTCTATTGGCTCTCCCTGACTTTCACTTCTGTATTTTAGAGCTTATGTGATGACATGGGCCCATCTGAATAATTCAAAACAGTGTTCCTATTTTAAGGGCAAGCAGTATTGTAATTACATCTCAGTTTTTAGAGATTAGAGCCTGGAGTATTTGGGAAGCTATTTTAGAATTTAATTTATCACACTTCACAAAATCATTTAGAGATAATTCTTCAATTCTCTGAGTTTGTATAAAGCTGTAATTAATCATTTCTTAAATATTTGATATGGCTTACCTATAATGTATTTCTGATCCACTGCTTTATTGTTGTTTCTCTAATTTATTTACTTATTGGTAAAATATTAAATATTTATTTCTTATTTATTACCAATATATTATTCAACTTATTCAGTGTTAATATATTATATAGTTTATCTCATTTTCTAATCTGTTTTGAGATATTTATTAAATTCATTAGTCATTTTGAAGTATCACCTATTAGTATTTTTGCTTATTTTATCTTTTCAGAGTTAATTACCATATATATATATTTATTTTTCTTTTTTTCTTTTGGTTGCATTGTGCAGCCTGTTGGATCTTAGTTCCCTGCTCCTTGCATTAGAAGCACAGAGTCTTGACCACTGTGCCACCTGGGAAATTCCACTATATTTATCTTTTTTATTTCCTTCTTTCTACTTCTTTTAGGCTAGTTCTGCTGTTCTTTTTCAAACTTCTTAAGTTAGATTTTAGGTTTAAATTTTTTTTAAAAATCACATTAAAACCATATAATTATATATGTCCCTGATGCATATTTTTCAGCTCTTATGAATAATTGGTATGAAGCCATTAGATAAAGTTTAACTGTTTAAATATTTTCTATCTTTGCTGATATTTCTAAAAACAGATTTAGCCATCTGTTACTTAAAAGTTCATTAAAATGTGCTACTATGAATGTCTCAATTTTTCCTTGTAGCACTTTTAAAGTATTTTGAAATCATTTTATCAGACATAAAATATTACAGTTTCTTACCTTGTAGTACGAGGTAGTTATCCTTTCTTTTGTTCTCTCATAATAATTTAAGTCTCAGAACAACTTCATCTAATAAAACTGGAACCTAGGACTTTTCTGTAGTATTTTCTATTTTACACCATTTTGGTGTCAACATTTCTTCTTTTTGTTTTAATCATGTCTATCGGGCTTCTGTGGCTCAGATGGTAAAGAATTCGCCTGCTATGCAGGAGACCTGGGTTTGATTCCTGGGTAGGGAAGATCCCCTGGAGAAGGGAATGGCAACCCACACCAGTATTCTTGCCTGGAGAATCCCATGGACTGAGGAACTTGGTCTACAGTCCATGGGGTCACGAAGAGTGGGACACGACTGAGCGGCTAACACTTTCACTTTCACTGGGCCTCCCAGGCGGCTCTAGTGATAAGGAGTCCGTCTGCCAGTGCAGGAAATGTGAGACTGCAGGTTCTGTCCCTGGTCAGGAAGGAGGAGGGCACAACTATCCACTCCAGTATTCTTGCCTGAAGAATCCCACGGGCACAGTCCATGCGGCTGCAAAGAGCTGAACAAGACTGAAGCAACTTAGCACCCAGGCATGCATTGCAAGTATATGGGTGGTGTTCTTAAAATCCTTAATACAACTTTCAACTATTAATTAGTGCTTAGTCCATTTAGGTGCTTCCCTGGTGGCTCAGATGGTAAAGCGTCTGCCTGCAATGAGAGAGACCAGGTTCAATCCCCGGGTCAGGAAGATCCCCTGAGAAGGAAATGGCAATCCACTCCAGTACTCTTGCCTGGAAAATTCCATGGACAGAGGAGCCTGGTGGACAGTCCACGGGGTTGCAAAAAGTCAGACACAACTGAGAGACTTAACTTTCTTAGTCCATTTATACTAATGATGACTACTCGTCATTCAGTTCATACTTAATATGTTAGTGTTTCTCCTTTTCCCTGCCTTTTATATTGCTTTTTTTCCCTCTTGTTTTCTTTTGGATTGACCATTTTTTTCTTTTATTTGTTTTTTTTTCACAGGAGTCTGGCAGGCTACAGTTCAAGGGGTGGTAGAGTTGGACACTGCTGAGCAACTGAGCACACAATACTTTGGAAGCTACATAATCTATTTCTGTTCTTTCAGTATTACCCTATAAATTTTTGCAAGAACATTTTGCAAAGACATACTTTACACATTCATATGAATTTGTTCATCTTTTATTACAGACTCAGAAATATTTTAAAATGGATTGCTTACAATTTACTTAGCATTTTATCACAATTTTTGCTGGGAAATATTTTAATAACTTACTGGAAGCAGTAGCTCCTAAAGCTAGTATTTTTTACTGTGAAAGAAATCCTCACTTAAAACATATATAACTTGTTGAGACAGACATTTTTTTTAAAGGAAGGATTATGAACCAAGTAATATGTCTGAAAAACTGAGTGAAATGTTAAAATACTAGAAAGAAAATGGAGAGATACTAGAAAGATTAAAAGTGCCAAATATGTTCCAAGTGGAAATAGAAAAGGTAAAAAGATTAATACAATGTAAGAAATTGAAGTAAATATAGTCATTTAAAAATAAATTCTATCAAAATTTTAAGAAATAATTTTATATTAAACAATTTATTTCAGAAAAATATTTTTTTCTATAAGGTGGTTTTGGATATTAATTTCTTTTCCTACTATAGTCAATTTATTTTAAGTCATTGCTTTATATTTGGAGATTCTCCTGCAATGCAGGAGACCCAGGTTTGACCTCTGGGTCAGGGAGATACCCTGGATCTTTTGCTGTTCGTTTTTAACTTCTAAAATTAGATTTTAGGTTAAAAAGGTTTTTTTCAATCACATTAAAAACATATATATGTCCCTGATGCATATTTTTCTTACACTAATCTGAAAATCTTTGTCCTTTAAAAGAGTAGAGAATAATTTCATTGTTTAAAAAAACCAACACATTTTTTATGATTCTACTTCTTTGGCTTTGGAGCAAATTGTTTATAAAAATTAAAGATATTCCAGATATTCATCCCCTATAATTTCTGCTCTATGATCATTTTTTTTAAATGGTATGTGTTCAAGTGACTCCTAACCACTTAACGTTGTAACTAACTTATCATCTTGGGTTCACAAAGATGATCTGATTAAAGTTTATTACATACTGAGGTTTTCTATGGCTTTGATGGACATTAGTAAGTTCTACTTTAGAATCTTTCCAGGCTAAAATCAAGGATGCCAGAGTGTGAATGTTAATTTTTGTAGTTCTGATCAATTATGGGTTGAAATTGACCCAAAATTGGGTTTTAAGGGAAATCTTCGTTTTGGTAATAATATCGTGATCACCTGTTGTTGTTTGTTTAGTTGCTAAGTTGTGTCTGACTTCTTTTGCAACCCTATGGGCTGTAGCCTGCCAGGCTCCTCTACCCATGGGATTTCCCAGACAAAATACTAGAGTGGGTTGCCATTCTCTCCTCCAGGGACTCTTTCTGACCCAGAGACTGAACCCACATCTTCTGCATTGGCGGATGGATTCTTTGCCATTGAGCCACCAGGGAAGTCCCATCCTGATGGCTAGGTAAATATAAGTTAAATAATGAACTTCTTCTCTTTCTTTTTGGGACAGTTTAAATAATATTGCAAAATCTATATTCTGAAGGATCAATATAATTTACCTAGTACAATTTACCTACCTAGTCCATTTTGTGGGAGTTAATGTGTGATTCATTCAATGGCCCTTGATCTAGTTGAAGTTTTTAACATCTTAGGGGTGAATTTTGATCATTTTTATTTCCTGAAAAATTATCAATTTCATACAGTTTTCCAGTTCTTTTGTATAGTTTTTGTAACAGGACCAAAGTATTCTTATTATTTTAAATATTATATATATGATTATTTCCTTAGTGTTTATGTGTGCCTCTATATATGATTTTTAAAATATTATATCATTACATTATTTAGAGGTTAATTAATTTCATTAGTTTACTTAATAAATGGTTTTGTTATTATTTGTTGGTTCTACTAATTTCCTGTTTTCTAATACTCAATTCCTTGTCACTGTTCAATCCTTCAGATACCTTTCCTTAGAATAATTTTCTAACTACCTCTATTAAATATTCAAATCAATTATTTTCATGTTCTTTGTTAGTAATACAGCCACTAGGTCTCTATATTTTCTTATGAGTCTTTTAAACTATATGCCATAAGTCCTAATATACAGTCTATTCCTTATAATTATTTTTATTATGCCTTTTGTTTCTATTTGAAACATCTTTATTTTCAGTTTGCTCATTTAATACTGAGTTTAAAAACTTTATTGAGATGTAATCCATATAATATATAATTCATGCTTTCAAAGCATATAATTGCTTTTTTATTTTTATTTATTGTTTGGCTGCTCTGAGCAGCACGTGGAATCTTAGTTCCCTGACAAGGAGTTGAACCTGTGCCCTCCTCAGGGGAAGCAGGGAGTATTTTTTTCAATTGGAGGAGAATTGCTTTACAATACTATGTTGGTTTCTGCCGTATATTAACATGAATCAGCTATAGGTAAATGTATGCCCCCTCCCTCTTGAATTTCAATACCACTTCCCACCCTACCCCACACCTCTAGATTGTCACAGAGCACTGGATTTAATCAGGGAGTCTTAGGATTGCTAGGGAAGTCTGAGTGTTTTAGTACTTGTATTTTTTATTTTAATTTCTAGTTTTAGCTCATTATAACCACAAATGATGTCAACTTTTTGAAATTAGTTAAGATTTCCTTCCTGCCTTAAGATGTGGTCAATTTCTGTTAATATGCCTGCATGCTTGAAGAAAAAGTAAATTATTACTTTTCAGTGTATAAAATTTGTTTTTGCTATTTGATTCAATGTTTATTACTTGACTGTAATGACAGATATACTTGATCTGTGGTCTGTTTTCATATTTTTATTAGAATTTTTGAAGGTTTTTATTTTTTTAAAACTCTTTAATTAGTTTGCTACAATGTTGCTTCTGTTCTTTGCTTTGTTTTTTTGGCTGCAAGCCATATGGGATCCTAGTTCCACAACCAGGGATTGAACCCACAATCCCTGCATTGGAAAGTGAAGTCCTAAGCACTGGACCACCAGGGAAGTCACTTGACTGCTTCTTTTGTCTTTCTATAACATTCTTATTCTTACTGTTGCCTTTCTACTATTTCGGTTCTATGGCTATATTTGAAAGAATTAAATTCTTAGTCAATGGTTTCTCTTCTTCCTTCCTTCCTTTCTTTTGGCTGGAATTCATTATTAATTATTACTGTCAAAAGAGGCTATATTCATCAATGCTGTATTTCCCAAAATACTCTTCAGTAGAAATTGCTGATATAAGTAGAAAGGCAGATGTAGAATACACTTCAGTATTAGAAAAATCACAATTTTTCCATTTATCATTCTTTATCCTTGTGCCTGGAAATGGCTATAAGAGTTCCAGTCTTCACATCTATATAAAATTATAATGTTCAGAGAAAGAGAAACAGCTCTTTTCTCTTTAGCAGCAGTCCCTCAGGAGAAAGATAATAATTCCTCCAAAACTCCTACCAAACTTCTCTTTGCATATCATTGATTCAAATTGTGTCACATGCCCATTGCTGAACACACTGGTGTTTGTAGGAGAAGTTGATAGCTACATATGACAGGTTCACTGAACCTATCACTGACAAGGTTATATAGACTTACACTAATATGGGAGATGCATAGGCTAAGATTACTTAGGAAAAATGCAGGGTAGCACTTGGAAATAGGGAAATGGATGCTGGTAGGGAAACAGCAATTGTCGCATGTTAGTTTTATTTTAATTATTAATCTACTTTGAAATGGGGGAATTAATTCTGCACCAGCTACTAACTGAAATTTAGTGCTGGAGAAAGGTTGAGGACTTTGCAGAATCAGCATGAGGCTTGGATTTAGACATGGTTTTCTGATCATTATCTTCTTACCTCTACTGGGTACTCTGCCCTTGGAAGAGTCTCTTCTCTTAGAGTTCTCTATTACTTTCCTTTGAGGTGAGCAGGTACATTGGATTTTATGTGATGTGCTTGTATGCATATGTGTGTTTTGTTTTGTTAGGTTTTATCCCTACCCATATGATGGGTCATGGTGGAGAGTCTGACAAAATGTGGTCCCCTGGAGAAGGGAATGGCAAACCATTTCAATATTCTTGCCTTGAGAACCCCATGAACGGTATAAAAAAGCAAAAATATAGGGCATTGAAAGATGAACTCCTCAGGTAGATAGGTGCCCATATGCTACTGGAGATCAGTGGAGAAAACTCCAGAAAGAAGGAGAGTCAGAGCTAAAGCAAAAACAACACACAGTTGTGGATGTGACTGGTGATGGAAGCAAGATCCGATGTTATAAAGAGCAATATTGCATAGGAACCTGGAATGTTAGGTCCATGAATCAAGGTAAATTGGAAGTGGTTAAACAGGAGATGGCAAGGGTGAATGTTGGCATTTTAGGAATCAGTGAGCTAAAATGGACTGGAATGGGTGAATTTAACTCAGATGACCATTACATCTACTGCTGTGGGCAAGAATCCCTTAGAGGAAATGGAGTAGTCATCATAGTCAACAAAAGAGTCTTAAACGCAGTACTTGGATGCAGTCTCAACGACAGAATGATCTCTGTTCATTTCCAAGGCAAACCATTCAGTATCACAATAATCCAAGTCTATGCCCTGACCAGTAATGCTGAAGAAGCTGAAGTTGAACAGTTCTATGACGACCTACAAAACCTTCTAGAATTAAGACCCCAAAGTGATGTCCTCTTCATTATAGGGGAATGGAATGCAAGAATAGAAAGTCAAGAAACACCTGAAGTAACAGGTAAATTTGGCCTTGGAGTACAGAATGAAGGAGGGCAAAGGCTAATAGAGTTTAGCCAAGAGAACACACTGGTCATAGCAGAAACCCTCTTTCAACAACACAAGAGAAAACTCTACACATGGACATCACTAGATGGTCAACACTAAAATCAGATTGATTATATTCTTTGCAGCCAAAGATGGAGAAGCTCTATACAGTCAGCAAAAATTAGACTAGGAGCTGACTGTGGCTCAGATAATGAAATCCTTATTGCCAAATTTGGACTTAAATTGAAGAAAGTAGGGAAAATCACTAAGCTATTCAAGTATGACCTAAATAAAATCCCTATGATTATACAGTGAAAATAAGAAATAGATTTAAGGGACTAAACCTGATAGTGCCTGATGAACTATGGCTGGAAGTTTGTGACATTGTATAGGAGACAGGAATCAAGAGCATCCCCAAGAAAAAGAAATGCAAAAAGCAAAATGGCTGCCTGAGGAGGCCTTACAAATAGCTGTCAAAAGAGAAGCAAAAAGCAAAGGAGAAAAGGAAAGATATACCCATTAGAATGCAGAGTTCCAAAGAATAGCAAGGAGAGATAAGAAAGCTTTCCTCAGTGATTAGTGCAAAGAAATAGAGGAAAAACAATTGAATGGGAAAGACTAGAGATCTTTTCAAGAAAATTAGAGATACCAAGGGAACATTTCATGCAAAGATGGGCACAATAAAGGACAGAAATGATATGGATCTAACAGAAGCAGAAGGTATTAAGATGAAGTGGCAAGAATACATAGAAGACTTATACAAAAAGATCATTGTGACCCAGATAGTCACAATGGTGTGATCATTCATCTAGAGCTAGACATTCTGGAATGTGAAGTCAAGTGGGCCTTACAAATAAAGCCAGTGGAGGTGATGGAACTCCAGTTGAGCTACTTCAAATCCTAAAAGATGATGCTGTGAAAGTGCTGCACTCAATATGTCAGCAAATTTGGAAAACTCAAGCGGTGGCCACAGGACTGGAAAAGATCAGTTTTCATTCTAATCCCTAAGAAAGGCAATGCCAAAGAATGCTCAAACTACTGCACAATTGCACTCATCTCACACACTTAGTAAAGTAATGCTCAAAATTCTCCAAGCCAGGCTTTAACAATATGTGAACCATGAACTTCCAGACGTCTAAGTTGGCTTTAGAGAAGGCAGAGTAATGAGAGATCAAATCACCAACATGCACTGGATCAATGAAAAAGCAAGAGAGTTCTGGAAAAAAACATCTATTTCTGCTTTATTGACTATGCCAAAGCCTTTGACTGTGTGGATCACAGTAAACTCTGGAACATTCTGAAAGAGATGGGAATACCAGACCACCTTTCCTGCCTCTTGAGAAATGTGTATGCAGGTCAGGAAGCAACAGTTAGAACTGGACATGGAACAACAGACTGGTTCCAAATAGGAAAAGGAGTACATCAAGGCTGGATATTGTCACCCTGCTTATTTAACTTATATGCAGCATACATCATGAGAAATGCTGGGCTGGATGAAACACAAGCTGGAATTAAGATTGCCAGGAGAAATATCAATAACCTCAGATATGCAGATGACACCACCCTTATGGCAGAAAGTGAAGAAGAACTAAAGAACCTCTTGATGAAAGTGAAAGAGGAGAGTGAAAAAGTTGGCTTAAAGCTCAACATTCAGAAAACAAAGATCATGGTATCCAGTCCCATCACTTCATGGAAAATTGATGGAGAAACAGTGGAAACAGTAGCAGACTTTATTACTTTGGGCTTGAAAATCCCTGCAGATGGTGATTGCAGCCATGAAATTAAAAGACACTTAACTCCTTAGAAGGAAAATTATGACCAAATTAGACAGCATATTAGAAAGCAAGAGACATTACTTTATCAACACAGATCCATCTAGTCAAGGCTATAGTTTTTCCAGTGATCATATATGGATGTGAAATTTGGACTATAAATAAAACTGAGCACAGAAGAACTGATGCTTTAAAGGAAATCAGTCCTGAATATTCATTGAAAGGAGTGATGCTGAACCTGAAACTCCAGTACTTTGCCCACCTGATGTGACAGCTGACTCATTTGAAAAGACCCTGATGCTGGGAAAGATTGAAGGCGGGAGGAGAAGGGGACGACAGAGGATGAGATGGTTGGATCGCATAACCGACTCAATGCACATGAGTTTGAGTCAACTCTGGGATGGACACTGAGGCCTGACATGCTGCAGCCCATGGGGTCGCAAAGAGATGGACATTACTGAGCGACTGAACTGAACTGATATGACTGTCATTCACAGCTGCAGAATTGGTTGCCATCTTAGCCTTGCTCCTCTATTCTGCCACACACACACTCTGGAAGTTGAAAAGTGTTGAATTTTTAATATTCTTTTTCATGTCAACGTTGTCTATCGGCTATCATTTTGAATTTGGCTCAGGTACACAACTAAACTGCATTTGTTACCTATGACCTTGTATGCTTAGTTGCTCAGTCTGTGTCCAACTCTTTGAGACCCCATGGACTGCAGCCCACCAGGCTCCTCTGTCCATGTGGTTCTCTAGGCAAGAATACTGGAGTGAGTTGCCATTCCTTTCTCCAGGGCCTATGACCTTGTACTCATAAATGGTTGCTGGTTTCATGTCCTCAAACAATAAATGCTGGAGAGGGTGTCGAGAAAAGGGAACCCTCCTATACTGATGGTGTGAAGGTAAACTGGTATAGTCATATGGAGAACAGTATGGAGGTTCCTTTAAAAACTAAAAATAGAACTACCATTTGATCCAGCAATCCTATTGCTGGCATATAACTGGAGAAACCATATTTTGAAAGGTACATGCACCCCAATATTCATTGTAGCACTAGTTACAGTAGCCAAGACATGCAAGCAACCTAAATATTGATCAACAGAGGAATGGATAAAGATGTGGTACATATACATACAGTGGAATATTACTCAGTCATAAAAAACATGAAATAATGCCATTTGTAGCAACATGGATGAACCCGGAGATGATCATAGTAAATGAAGTAAGTCAAACTGAGAAAGAAAAATATCACATGATATTTATATGGGTAGTCTAAAAGATGATACAAATAACTTATTTACAAAACAGAAACAGACTCACAGATTTAGAAAACAAATTTATGGTTACCAAAGGGAAAGGGAGAGTGGGAGGTAAATTAGGAGGTTGGGATTAACATGTATACACTATTATATACTAAACAAATAATCAACAAAGACTTTAACTGTATAGCACAGAGAACTCTACTCAGTATTTTGTAATAATCTATGTGGGAAAAGAATCTGGAAAAGAATGGATATATGTACAGGTATAACTAAATCATTTTGCTGTATACCTGAAACTAGGACAACACTGTAAATTAACTACATTCCAATATAAAATAAAAATTAGGTTAAAAATCTAAGTAAATTCAAAGTATAGAGTGGGGTTACTATGTTGAAATTTTCAAATTTTTTTCAGTGCTTCTGTTAGTTCTAGGAAATACAATATTGAATATTAAGTCAAATTTAAATTATTAAAGTATATTAACATGGAACCCCATGGTTCAATTGTTAAAGAATCTGCCTGCAATGCAGAGACCCACATTTGATCCCTGGGCCAGGAAGATTCCCTGGAGGAGGAAACAGAAACCCACTCCAGTATTCTTGCCTGGAGAATCCCATGGACAAAGAAGCCTGGTGGACTACAGTCCATAGGGTCACGAAGAGTCAGACACTATTGAAGTGACTTAGCACACATTAGCTAAATTATGGTTCTACCACATTTCCTTTAATGGCAAACATCATGGCAGACAATACATGTATGCATTCGTGCTAAGTCACTTCAGTTGTGTCTGACTCTTTGTGACCTTATGAACCATAGCCCCCAGGCTCCTCTGTCCATGGAATTCTCCAGGCAAGAATACTGGAGTGGGTTGCCATGCCTCCCATCCAGGGGAAATAATGAAGTGGGTTGCCTCCTTCATGGCAAACTGCTGGTTCTAAACTGAACTAAGCCATCTAAAACTATGCATCAGGGTCCTATCTGTTGAATGAAGACTGGTGCTGTGCATGATTATGCTTCCAAATTCTTTCCACTTTAATTAAAATTCCCAGACTACAGAAACTATTAGGGACACTTTCTGTGAGATACCTTATATTCATTTCTTCCAAACTCAAAATCCTGAGACAGTGCATAAAAATGTATTTAACACTGTTATTTAAATTTAAGAAAGAAAAATGTAATGTATGTTGGAATTAAAGGTGTTTTCCAAAGTGAAATGAGTTAATTTGGAGTGAGAGGTCTGAGGAGAATGAAAGTAACTTCTTATAATTTTATGCAAAAACATATATATATGAAATATTTTGTAACTGATACATATAAATGTGTTAGAGGAAATGTCCATATAAAGGAAGAATAACTATATAATATCTGGATTTTCTATAGAAAATATCATTTCATTTAAATGTTTAATTCTGCAATAGTTTTCAGGTATTTGAATATCAAAACCCATTGGAAGGGCTTTAAGGAGTTAACAAAGCAGATCATCACCACATCATTGTTTTATTTTTAGTAGATTCATGAAATCTACTAAATGAATTTAGTAGATTTCTCCTTGGAAGAAAGTTATGACTAACCTAGACAGCATATTAAAAGGCAGAGACATTACTTTGCCAACAAAGGTCCGTCTAGTCAAAGCTATGGTTTTTTTCAGTAGTCAGGTACGGATGTGAGAGTTGGACTATAAGGAAAGCTGAGCTCTGAAAAACTGATGCTTTTGAATTGTGGTATTGGAGAAGAATCTTGAGAGTCCCTTGGACTGCAAGGAGATCCAACCAGTCAATCCTAAAGGAAATCGGTCCTGAATATTCATTGGAAGGACTGATGCTGAAGCTGAAACTCCAATACTTTGGCCACCTGATGGGAAGAACTGACTCATTTGAAAAGACCTGGATGCTGAGAAAGATTGAAGGTGGGAGGAGAAGGGAACAACAGAGGATGAGATGGTTGGATGGCATCACTGACTCAATTGACATGAGTTTGAGTAAACTCCGGGAGTTGGTGATGGACAGGGAGGCCTGGCGTGCTGCGGTCCATGGGTTTGTAAAGAGTTGGACATGACTGAGTGGCTGAACTTAAAACTGAACTGATTCCTAGGGAGGCATATAATAGGCAAAGATGTATTGTTCAACATTATATGTTGGTCAGGTGATTTGGATCAACAAGCCATAAATGGCTACAGAACAGCTAATATCTAGGTGATTGTTGAAAAATAATTCATTAATATAATAAAATATCAAGTATCTTGATAAATGAAAAATAATAAATATCACCAAAGACTTGAAGTGGCACATTTATTCTGCAATTTGGTGTATGCTACATTTTTCTATTTAGTCATATATGTTTCAATAATTAACTGAAGCTTATTCAGTGAACTTCTTCTGCAGGCACAAAAGTTCCTAACCTGTAAAGGCTGGGTAATGACTAGTTTAACATCAAGAGTATAAACAGTGAGGTACACCTCTAACTGTAATATGTCAACAAATTATTCATACCTTCCTAGGTTTCTAAAGTAAAATTTTGTTTGTAATTTTATGAAAAGATTGTGGGTGTATAAATTCAGGTATATTGATTTTGAACAAAAAAATGATTAGAAACAGATTATGTGCCATAAGCCTATTACAAACCTTTATAGGCTTGAAAAAAATAATAATTATAATGTTGCCATGTTTTTGGTGTTTTACTATAAAGCAGGTTTTCTTACAAATAAGAACTATATTCTTATTTTCTAAAATAATTGCTAAATCTATTGATGAATAAATGAACACTCAAGTCTACTATTAGTCATGCTTCTCTGTGGTTGAATTTTTGAAAAAAATTTTTTTAAATGGTAGAAAAATGTTTTGTACTCTAGAGTCCAGAAAAGGAAAAATCTTCAAAGGAAAAAAATCCAAACTAGACTCTGAATAATTTTTCTATAGCATTACTTCGTGAGTAAGGTCAATACATGCTTATTCTCGATTTTTTTCATCATCGCTCTAAAAGAGTCATCTTGGTACCTTGTGTTCTCTTACATTACAATAGGCTTGCAGAACCCTAAGTGTTTCTGGATACCTTGAGGCACAATATTACATTTTCACCCAAGCCCACAATCCATCCCACTAATCATTTACTCTGCTATTTACTGTTTTCTCTCCTTCCAAATGCCTCTTTTGAGCTTCCTCAAGGTGTGAGTGGCTGGCCTAACATTTTTTTTCCCACTGTGTTAAACTGAGTTTGGTGTGTGTTATCTGCTTTTCTGTAATGTCTTAGAGATATTTTCCCTTGAATTCACTGACTTCACATATTCTAGATCTATTAACTAACTCTGTTTTTTTTTATTTCACACAAGAGATTTTTAGTTATATTAATAACCAACATGCATACAATCCTCCCTAACCCCAGATTTCTGCTTCATGCTTGGTAACTTCCTATACATCCTCTAAAACCCAACACAAATATTACCTCTTGTCCTTAGCAACCAAAGATATTACTAGTTATTTTTTCATATCTTCATAGCATTTATTCACTACTCATCACATTTATTATTAATTTATGGAGTTTCTTCACATTAAAATTTTATTTATATAAGTATACAAGTTCACTTCATGGATTGGAAGAATCAATATAGTGAAAATGAGTATACTACCCAAAGCAATCTACAGATTCAATGCAATCCCTATCAAGCTACCAGTGGTATTTTTCACAGAACTAGAACAAATAATTTCAAGATTTTATGGAAATACAAAAACCTCGAATAGCCAAAGCAATCTTGAGAAAGAAGAATGGAACTGGAGGAATCAACCTGCCTGACTTCAGGCTATACTACAAAGCCACAGTCATCAAGACAGTATGGTACTGGCACAAAGACAGAAATATAGATCAATGGAACAAATAGAAAGCCCAGAGATAAATCCACACACCTATGGACCTGTTATCTTCGACAAATGAGGCAAGAATATACAATGGATTAAAGACAATATCTTTAAGACGTGGTGCTGGGAAAACTGGTTAACCACTTGTAAAAGAATGAAACTAGATCAGTTTCTAACATCACACACAAAAATAAACTCAAAATGGATTAAAGATCTAAATGTAAGACCAGAAACTATAAAACTCCTAGAGGAAAACATAGACAAAACACTCTCCAACATACATCACAGCAGGATCCTCTATGATCCACCTCCCAGTATACTGGAAATAAAAGCAAAAATAAACAAATGGGATCTAATTAAAATTAAAAGCTTCTGCACAACAAAGGAAACTATAAGCAAGGTGAAAAGACAGCCTTCTGAATGGGAGAAAACAATAGCAAATGAAGCAACTGACAAACAACTAATCTCAAAAATATACAAGCAACTTATGCAACTCAACTCCAGAAAAATAAACGACCCAATCAAAAAATGGGCCAAAGAACTAAATAGGCATTTCTCCAAAGAAAACATATGGATGGCTAACAAACACATGAAAAGATGCTCAACATCACTCATTATCAGAGAAATGCAAATAAAGACCACAATAAGGTACCATTTCATGCCAGTCAGAATGGCTGTGATCCAAAAGTCTACAAGCAATAAATAAATGCTGGAGAGGATGTGGAGAAAAGGGAACCCTCTTACACTGTTGGTGGGAATGCAAACTCGTACAGCCACTATGGAGAACAGTGTGGAGATTCCTTTAAAAATTGCAAATAGAACTGTCTTATGACCCAGCAATCCCACAGCTGGGCATACACACTGAAGAAACCAGAATTGAAAGAGACACATATACCCTAATGTTCATTGCAGTACTGTTTATAATAGCCAGGACATGGAAACAACCTAGATGTCCATCAGCAGATGAATGGATAAGAAAGCTGTGGTACATATACACAATGGAGTATTACTCAGCCATTAAAAAGAATATATTTGAATCAGTTCTAATGAGATGGATGAAACTGGAGCCGATTATACAGAGTGAAGTAAGCCAGAAAGAAAAACACCAATACAGTATACTGACACATATATATGGAATTTAGAAAGATGGTAATGATGATCATGTATGCGAGACAGCAAAAGAGACACAGATGTATAGAACGGTCTTTTGGACTCTGAGGGAGAGGGAGAGGGTGGGATGATTTGGGAGAATGGCATTGAAACGTGTATACTATCATGTAAGAAATGAAGCACCAGTCTATGTTCGATACAGGATACAGGATGCTTGGGGCTGGTGCATGGGGATGATCCAGAGAGATGATATGGGGTGGGTTGTGGGAGGGGGATTCAGGATTGGGAGCTCATATACACCCGTGGCGGATTCACGTCAATGTATGGCAAAACCAATACAGTATTGTAAAGCAAAATAAAGTAAAAATAAAATAAAAAGAAAGAAATAAAATAAATAATAAAAGAATACCATTTTTTTCTCAAAAAAAAAAACAAACAGCACTCAAAAATATATCAGAGTTACCTTCTTACTGATGCTGTGTTTTATAGGTAAGTCCCATACATAGGAATTAACTCAACGTAAAACCACTTTCATTACAGAAAAGACAAACAAAACAAACTTTACTCAATTCTTTCATTGTGACAATGTGTTTTATCCAATATGCTGTGATATAAGATTGTAAGTGCATAACCTCCTATATTTATATTCTATAAATTCCTTATATTATACTTAAAAGGTAACAGTTGCCCAGGAAGTGTTTAATATTGTCCTGAATCATGGTTTGTTGTTTGTTCATTTGTTTTTAGTCTTAACACAGTGGCTATTTTAAAGCTTGAAAAACACTAAACTTTGCCATATTCAATTGGCTAGTTTCCATGCAGGGTCAATAATTTATATAGAGGCAGTCAGCATTATGGCTTTAAAAGATATGTGACATGCTAGGAAACTGAAGATACAATTATCATTTGGAGATAAATGTCATGAATAACTTCAAGTATTTAGAAACCTTGGTGGTGTTTTATAGATAGTATTTTAGAAGTCAGTGATTGGGCATCGTTTGAAGACCTATATGACTAAAAAATATGCATAGATATTTAGTTTCAACAAGAAATAAACTTAGAGAAAAAAAAGGTCTTGCAGGAAATTTATTTTGTCATTTTAAAGCAGGTTTAGTTCAGTTTACTTCAGTCGCTCAGTTGTGTCCGACTCTGCGATCCCATGGATCGCAGCAGGCAAGGCCTCCCTGTCCATCACCATATTCCGGAGTTCACTCAAACTCACGTGCATCGAGTTGGTGATGCCATCTAGCCATCTCATCCTCTGTCGTCCCCTTCTCCTCCTGCCCCCAATCCCTCCCAGCATCAGAGTCTTTTCCAGTGAGTCAACTCTTTGCATGAGGTGGCCAGAGTACTGGAGTTTCAGCTTTAGCATCATTCCTTCCAAAGAAATCCCAGGGCTGATCTCCTTTAGAATGGACTGGTTGGGACTCTCAAGAGTCTTCAGCACCACAGTTCAAAAGCATCAATTCTTCGGCGCTCAGCTTTCTTCACAGTCCAACTCTCACATCCATATATGACCACAGGAAAAACCATAGCCTTGACTAAACGGACCTTTGTCGGCAAAGTAATGTCTCTGCTTTCAATATGCTATCTAGGTTGGTCATAACTTTTCTTCCAAGGAGTAAGTGTCTTTTAATTTCATGGCTGCAGTCATCATCTGCAGTGATTTTGGAGCCCCAAAAGATAAATTCTGACACTGTTTCCACTGTTTCCCCATGTATTTCCCATGAAGTGATGGGACCAGATGCCATGATCTTCGTTTTCTGATTGTTGAGCTTTAAGCCAACTTTTTCACTCTCCTCTTTCACTTTCATCAAGAGGCTTTTAGTTCTTCTTCACTTTCTGCCATAAGGGTGGTGTCATCTGCATATCTGAGGTGATTGATATTTCTCCTGGCAATCTTGATTTCACCTTGTGCTTCTTCCATTCCAGTTTTTCTCATGATGTACTCTGCATAGAAGTTAAATAAGCAGGGTGACACTATACAGCCTTCACGTACTCCTTTTCCTATTTGGAACCAGTCTTTTTTCCATGTCCAGTTCTGACTGTTGCTTCCTGATCTGCATACAGATTTCTCAAGAGGCAGGTCAGGTTGTCTGCTATTCCCATCTCTTTCAGAATTTTCCACAGTTTATTGTGATCCAAACAGTCAAAGGCTTTGCCATAGTCAATAAATCAGAAATAGATGTTTTTTTGGAACTCTCTTGTTTTTTCAGTGATCAAGCAGATGTTAGCAATTTGATCTCTTGTTCCTTTGCCTTTTCTAAAACCATCTTGAACATCTGGAAGTTCACAGTTCACGTATTGCTGAAGCCTGGCTTGGAGAATTTTGAGCGTTACTTTACTAGTGTGTGAGATGAGTGTGATCGTGTGGTAGTTTTAGCATTCTTTGGCATTGCCTTTCTTTGGGATTGGAATGAAAACTGACTTTTCCAGTCCTGTGGCCACTGCTGAGTTTTCCAAATTGGCTGGCATATTGAGTGCAGCACTTTCACAGCATCATCTTTCAGGATTTGAAATAGCTCAACTGGAATTCCCTCACCACCAATAGCTTTGTTCGCAGTGATGCTTTCAAAGGCCCACTTGACTTCACATTCCAGGATGTCTGGCTCTAGGTGGTTGATCACACCATTGTGATTATTTGGGTCATGAAGATCTTTTTGTACAGTTCTTCTGTGTATTCTTGCCACCTCTTCTTAATATCTTCTGCTTCTGTTAGGTAAATACTATTTCTGTCCTTTACTGAGCCCATCTTTGCATGAGATGTTCCCTTGGTATCTCTAATTTTCTTGAAGAGATATCTAGTCTTTCTCATTATGTTGTTTTCCTCTATTTCTTGCACTGATTGCTGAGGAAGGCTTTCTTATCTCTTCTTGCTATTCTTTGGAACTCTGCATTCAGATGCTTTTATCTTTCCTTTTCTCCTTTGCTTTTTGCTTCTCTTCTTTATAGCTATTTGTAAGGCCTCTCCAGGCATCCATTTTGCTTTTTTGCATTTCTTTTCCATGGGGATGGTCTTGATCCCTGTCTCCTGTACAATGTCATGAACCTCATTCCATAGTTCATCAGGCATTCTATCTATTAGATCTAGTCCCTTAAATCTATTTCTCACTTCCACTGTATAATCATAATGTATTTGATTTAGGTCATATCTGAATGGTCTAGTGGTTTTCCCTACTTAAAACTGCTTAGAGGAAGGCAAATTATTTGTCTCCTCTAAACAATGCCGGTTACTGGTTTGCAAACAGATGTGGTGAAATACTCAGGAAACAGTGGGGGCTGGAATAAACTCTGGACAGTTGCCATTCCTACTTTATAGTCTTTATTCTTTTAGCCATTGTGCCTGAATGCTTACTTCTCAAATAGTTTCTGATCATCCATCCTAAAAGAGCAATATGTTTTAAAGCTTTCATTTATATGACTTTGTTATGAGTTAGTCTTGCATGAATTTCCACAGAACACTTGGGAGTATTTTAACAGGAAGCCTCACTAGAATGGATGAGATAGTTATGAAATATCAAACAAACATGAACCTCAGTGGACTAGTAATGGGATATGTGGAAAGAGATTATGACATCAGAAATCAGATATTGGATTTTATTAATACAGATGTCACAGAAAAATGTTGGTTCCCAAATCAGCATCCATTTTTCCTCCCCAAAATGCCTAATTCCTCAGACCTCATCCATGCAGCTTTTGTGTATGAGGTGAAATTGCTTCCATCCTGGGTTGTTAGAGTGGGGGCTTCATTAGTTTAAGACCAATGATTTAGCCAGGAAACTAGACTTAATGAATGGATACATGGCATTCTTTGAGGACATGTCAGCCAATTTGGATATAGGAGATAAAAGAAAATAACAGTTGAGAGAAGCCTCTGAGAAAGAATTTTCTTTCTGCTAAATGAGAATGACCAGAGAAGTGACATCTTCTTTTCTTGTCCTCTACAACTGAGGCTCTGAACTCAGCAATGTGAGAACAAGGTTGGCAGACTCCAAAGCTGTGATTCAGCCATTTCTTAGATCTGCACAAGCACATTTATGAGTGGAGAGTGTTCCTTACTGATTATGCCAAGTTAAATCACATTTTCATAATTATATTTAGTGATTATTAAAATCATTTTAGACAGATGTGGAAACTGTCATTTTTTAATTAAAATCCAAAAATTATCCTTTTATTTTAGCCAATGGCTACATTTTTCCTTATATAACTTCTCTTTTCAAGACTTTTTCCACAATATTATGCGTTTTTGTGTGTTGATGCCACTAAACAAAAACTTGATTTGTTTAGTTCTGTGGTGGTGGTATTTGTATTGTATTTTTTTTTTTATGTCTTATGACCAGTGATATCAATAGACAGGAATCATGACCCAGAGAATATGCATATACCATTTTGAAGTATTCAGAATTTTTCCCCTTTAATACAACATTCCTGATATCTGTACCAAATTGCTTCAGAAAACCTGAATTCAATAGCTATTCAATGCAAGTTTAGGCTTCCCACAAATCTAAGAACTAGCTGAAGATGAGAGCAAAATTTCATTTCAGTAAACACATTAGCGAGTTTCTACTATGGATGCTACTGTTTTAAAGCTGAAGAAACAGGTATGAACAAGACAAATATTCTGAGCCATTAAGAAATGTATATATAAAATAAACAGTGAATGAACAGATAAATCTAGATTCATAAGTGTCATGAAAAAAATAAATGGGATAGTGGGGTAGACATATAAGTGGAAGGGGAAAATTGGACATGGGATAGTCAGAAATACATCTTTGAGGGAAAGAGAGCAGCTAGGCGATAGCCAAGGGAAGAGGAGGTTTCAGGAGACACAAGGAAGTAAAATGAACTATGGAATAGGTGAGGGCCTGTCACAGAGGAGGAACAACATATTTTTAAAAGGGAGACATTGTGAGATAAAGATGAAAAGCTAGGGAGAGTTCAGATATTTGGTTATAATCACAATGACAAGTTCTTTGAAGGCATAAAAGTGAAAGAAAATGTGATTTACATTTCTAAAAAGGTTACTCTTGCTGCTGTGTTGAAAAGGGATTGAAGAAAGCAAGAGAAGACACAGGAGAGCCACTCAGGATACTATCACAAAGTCCAAACATAATATGATAATTTAGATTTGTATGTTGGCATTAGAGAACGAAAGCAGTGATGGAATTGAGGTACATTTTGGAATTAAAATTTTAGAACATGATGATTGTATTAGAGTATAAAAGAAATGGAGATACTAAATTGGAGTATAACAGGGGTAAATACAAATGGTATTTCCTGTACTAAAGCTAGTGGGTGGCATTTTTATTAAGATCATGTTAAGTTTAAATATTAAATAAGGGAGAACTGAACACTTATAATGTTGAGTGTTCTTCCCCAAGAACATGATTGTTTAGCTTGTTTAAGCCTACTATAGTATTTTTCAGAAATGTTTCAAGTTATCCCCATTTAGATTTTTATATTTTGCTACCTTTCATCAAAAATATTTTTGAAAAATCTGTTTTGAATAGGTTCTTCTCATCTATTATATCTCCTAATTGTTTACCATTCACATATAAGATGGTAATTATTTTAGTATGTCAGTTTTCCATGCTAGCTTACTAAATAGTTTTCAGTTTAGTTCAGTTTAATTGCTGAGTTGTGTCCAACTCTTTGAAACTCCATGGACTGCAGCATAAATAATTTTATTGTTTACATAATATTTCTTAGATTTTCTTTTTTTTTTTTAATGTGCACTATCTGCAAGTAGTTTTAGGTCTTTTCATATTCCTATGCCTCTACTAGTTTTCTCTTATTTTAGCCATTGATAGATAATGTTATTAATCCAATTTTTATCAATAATAATAATGACAATGCTGCTGCTGCTAAGTCGCTTAAGTCCTGTCCCACTCAGCAGGTGTTTATGTTTTGTTTCTGATTAAATTGCCTCCAGTGTTTTATTATTATTTAAGATTCTGATCTGCAGACTAAGAGTTATTTTATCATGTTCAAGGTATGTGTTCTAATGCCTCATTTAGTGACTTTTCTTCATCAAGAATAGAATATCATTTTTATACTTCAAATTTATCTTCAACATCTTAGGAGATATTTTCAAGACATCTGTTCTTAGATCTATTAATATGAGCAATAACTTTAATGACAATACAATATTGAAGGGTGCTTACACTCCTATTTTATGTTATACTGTTACATTTTAAATATTTACTCAGGATTTTTTCACATCAGTGTTCACATGAGAGAATGATTTTTTATTTCTTTTTATATGATTTTTATCAGATTTTGGTATTTGTTTTAAAATAATTTGAAAGCTTTCATTTGTTTTTCCTTTTTTGGTCTGGGGCAATTTTTTGTACTGTTGGGATTCTCTAGTCTTTATTGATTGGGAAAATTCACCTATAAGCCCATAATTTTCTATTGCTTCTTGTACAAATAGGTTTTTTTATAGCTTTATTATGTTTAGGAAAATAGATTCTCTAGCTGGAATCAAGATTGCCAGGAGAAATATCAATCACCTCAGATATGCAGATGGCACCACCCTTATGGCAGAAAGTGAAGAGGAACTAAAAAGCCTCTTGATGAAAGTGAAAGAGGAGAGTGAAAAAGTTGACTTAAAGCTCAACATTCAGAAAACGAAGATCATGGCATCTGGTCCCATCACTTCATGGGAAATAGATGGGGAAATGGTGGAAACAATGTCAGACTTTATTTTGGGGGCTCCAAAATCACTGCATATGGTGACTGCAGCTGTGAAATTAAAAGACGCTTACTCCTTGGAAGAAAAGTTATGACCAACCTAGATAGCATATTGAAAAGCAGAGACATTACTTTGCCGACTAAGGTCCATCTAGTCAAGGCTATGGTTATTCCAGTGGTCATGTATAGATGTCAGAGTTGGACTGTGAAGAAGGCTGAGTGCCAAAGAACTGATGCTTTTGAATTGTGGTGTTGGAGAAGACTCTTGAGAGTCCCTTGGGCTGCAAGGAGATCCAACCAGTCCATTCTAAAGGAGATCAGCCCTGGGATTTCTTTGGAAGGAATGATGCTAAAGCTGAAACTCCAGTACTCTGGCCACCTCATGCAAAGAGTTGACTCACTGGAAAAGACTCTGATGCTGGGAGGGTTTGGGGGCAGGAGGAGAAGTGGACGACAGAGGATGAGATGGCTGGATGTCATCACTGACTCGATGGACGTGAGTCTGAGTGAACTCTGGGAGTTGGTGATGGATAGGGAGGCCTGGCGTGCTCCGATTCATGGGGTCACAAAGAGTTGGACACGACTGAGCGCCTGAACTGAACTGAACTGAACTGATCACTATTAAGATCTGTTTAAATAATTTTTCTTTCCTAGAAAATTATCCATTTCATGTAGACTTAAAATTTTATTGATGGGTAGAGCTACACTTCTCTTAGAATTAAAAAGATAATTGATTTGATGGCTATTTTACCTTTCTCTTGTCTGTTTTGTTATTTTATGTATTTGTGCTCTTTGTTCTCTTATTTTTCCTGATATAGTTGTGTGGTGAAATGTTTCTTTTTCCTTATTTAGAGGGTTAAATATTTATTATTCTCTTAACTCATTACTTCCTGATTCCCCTTTGTGAATTTCTTCTGCTTTGTTTCTGGTTTCTCTTTTCCCCTACCTAACATTTTGGTTAAGAGAAGGCGATGGCAACCCACTCCAGTACTCATGCCTGGAAAATCCCATGGACAGAGGAGCCTGGTAAGCTAGGTGCAGTGCACAGAGTTGCAAAGAGTCAGACAGGACTGAGTGACTTCACTTTCACTTTTCACTTTCATGCATTGGAGAAGGAAATGGCAACCCACTCCAGTGATCTTGCCTGGAGAATCCTAGGGACGGGGAGCCTGGTGGGCTGCTGTCTATGGGGTCGCACAGAGTTGGACACGACTGAAGTGACTTAGCAGCAGCAACATTTTGGTTAGACATTTAATGTATTATTTTCATTCTTTTGATATTAGTAATACGAGTTTTTTGGATCTGAATTTCCTCTGAGTACCATTTTAACTGTATTCCATAAATTCTAACATATATTACTTATACTACTGCTGCTGCTGCTAAGTCACTTCACTTGTGTCTGACTCTGTGCGACCCCATAGATGGCAGCCCACCAGGCTCCCCCGTCCCTGGGATTCTCCAGGCAAGAACACTGGAGTGGGGTGTCATTGCCTTCTCCAACGTTTCTAGGTTACCACTGTCTTTATTTCAACATTGTCGAGTAACAATCATGACTTGTGTTGATATTATAAAGATACATCAGTACTGCAGTGAACTGTCATTGTGTTCTTCTTACAAATGAAACCTTATAACCAACTTCTGTCTTACTTTAATACATGGAAAGATTAAATGATCTTTAACCTCCAGGATATTTCACAGCAATGCCGAACATCTCCACTTAGATGTTCATTGTACATTTTACACTATGGTATCCTTCATCTTCTGATAGAGAATAGATAGAGATGGTTGCAACACAATATAAAAAGTCTAATCTTTAATAAACCATAAAAATCCATGTTTGCAAACACACTAGAAAGAAAGCATAGTGTGGATTATTTGAGTGCTGAATTACATTTTCTTCAAATAATCTCAAATCACGTCATTATTAACAAGCATACATGCATTGCTAAGAATTGTAACTTGCTAACCATCAATCCTCATCTCATGATTCATGCTAATATATCCATTTTCTATGTGTTTTAACTATGGAGTACTCCCTACAGTCATTCTCCTTTAGAGAAATTAATAATTTTATTCAAAAAAGAAACTACAACAAATATATTGGATTCTATCTGGGCAACTTTTAAAACCCTGCAAAATGAATAAGTATTGCTTACAATATTAAAAAGTAAAGCACAAATAGAGGAAAGTGGTAGTAAGATGCACAGAACTCACAGTTAAGATTGTGACAGAAGGAAACAGAGGTGAAAGTCACACACAGGTGGCTTCAAAAGTCCTGTAAATGCCTAGGTCTTAAACCAGATATGGGTGTGGAGATATGGGTGCTCATTATTTGGTTAATCTATATACATTCCAACTGTTTTATAGTCTGGTGTTTCTTTTCAATACCTAATAAAGGCAATTAGTATAGTATAATTAGATCATTTCAGAAAGCAATGCATACACATTTCAAACATTTTTTGTACCAATTTTTATAAAAATTGCATAATTATTGTCTTCTAGCCTAAGTATTTTACTAAGGCCCTTTACTGCAAGTAAAAACTTCTATTTTAGTTTAATTTTGTTGTTTTGATTCAATGCATTATGTTCAGAGAATACTGTCTGCTCTTCAACTGTTTGTATGTTTGTTGAGTTAGTCTTTATGACCTAAATGATTTTTAACCTTTAAGACAGTTTCATATACGACTGCCAAGACATTATATTCCTTAATATTGGGATATATGTCTCAATAAATTATATAGACATAAACATACTCTGTCTAGATCCTCACATAATACTTTTTTTTGCCTTTGACTTGCCTTGGATGAAGACAATTAAAGTCTATTACTAGTGTGCATAATGCCTCTTCTGTAGGTTTTGCTTTATGAAAGTTGGTATATTATATGGTGTTTAGAGAGTCATAACTCTTTTATTTTTACTGTGAAGATATAACAAAATATATATTTTGTTCTCATTTAATAGCTTTTAGTCTGAATTATACATTGTCTGATATCAAGTTGTTATCTCTGCTTTCTTTTCGGTTTTTGCTATTACTCTTTTTCTATCTTTTGACTTTTCTCCTCTGTAAAACATTTTTTAAGGTGGTCTTCTTGTATATAATATAAATTTGCATTTTTCTGTCAGTCCTTCTGAAGTTTTTTTTTTTTTTTAAGTAAGTGAGTTAAGTCTGCACACGTTTAGTAATTAGATATTCACTGTCATCTATTTTTTATGTTTCTTTTAGTATTAGAAAAACATACATCTTGTATTTCCAATGTCTACCTTTATGTGAACATCTCATTCTCCATTTTCCTTATGAACAAACAGAAAATTCATTTAGAAACACTTCTTTATTTTTCTTTCTTTCTCATCCACCATCTAATTAGGGCAATCATATGGTATTTCTTAGAGTTTATATTCTTATTCTTAAATATATTTATGATGAATAATTCTTCATGTTAACTTGACTGGATTGGATTTGATCCCTGGATTGGGAAGATCCCCTGGAGAAGGCATTGACAACCAATTCCAGTATTCTTGCCTGGAGAATCCCGTGGACAGAGGAGGCTGGAGGACTATAGTCCATAAGGTCAGACAGGACTGAGCAACTTTCATCTTTACCTTCCCTTTCACCTTGACTGGATCACAGACACTGGGCAACCATTATTTTTGGGTGTGTCTGTGAGGGTGTTTCTGAATGAAATTAGCATTTGAATTAGTGGAGTTGGTAAATTAGTTTCTATCCCCAGTGTGGGTGGGCATCATCCAATCAATCAAAGGCCTGAGTACCACAAAAAGGTGGAGGAAGGACAAATTTGGCCCTCTATGCCTGATTACTGAGCTGGGACATCCATTTTCTGCCTTGGTGCTCCTCATCCTCATCATCTTCTCTCCTGTTTCTGAGGCCTTTGCACTCAGATTGAATCACACCACAGGCATTCCTAGGTCTTGAGCTGGTCACTGGTAGATCATGAGACTTCTCAATATCTCTAATTTTAGGGCCATTCTTATAATAAATCTCTTCAAACATACATATGAAGAGATTTATTGTAAGGAATATAAATAGAAAAGGTAGAGGAACCAAAGATCAAATTGCCAGCATTTATTGCTGCCGCTGCTGCTAAGTCACTTCAGTCATGTCCAACTCTGTGCTACCCCATAGACAGCAGGCCACCAGGCTCTGCCATCCCTGGGATTCTCCAGGCAAGATCACTGGAGTGGGTTGCCATTTCCTTCTCCAATGCATGAAAGTGAAAAGTGAAAGTGAAGTCACTCAGTCCTGTCTGACTCTTTGTGACTCTATGGACTGCAGCTTACCAGGCTCCTCTGTCCATGGGATTTTCCAGGCAAGAGTACTGGAGTGGATTGCCATTGCCTTCTCTGGCCAACATTCATTGCATCCTTGAAAAGCAAGAGAGTTCCAGAAAAACATCTATTTCTGCTTCATTGACTATGCTAAAGCCTTTGACTGTGTGGATCACAATAAATTGTGGAAACTTCTTAAAGAGAAGGAAATACTAGACCACCTTATCTGCCTTCTGAGAAATCTGCATTCAGGTAAAGAAGCAACAGTTAGAACTAGACATGGAACAACAGACTGGTTCCAAATCAGGAAAGGAGTACATCAAGGCTGTATACTGTCACCCTGCTTATTTACCTTATATGCAGAGTACATCATGAGAAACGCTGGGCTGGATGAAGCACAAGCTGGAATTAAGATTACCAGGAGAAATATCAATAACCTCAGATATGCAGATGACAGCACCCTTATGGCAGAAAGTGAAGAGGAACTAAATAGCCTCTTGATGAAAGTGAAAGAGGAGAGTGAAAAAGTAGGCTTAAAACTCAACATTAGAAAAACCAAGATCATGGCATCCCATCCCATCACTTCATGTAAAATAGATGGAGAAAAATGTAAATAGTGTCAGAATTTATCTTTTTGGGCTCCAAAATCACTGCAGATGGTGACTGCAGCCATGAAATTAAAAGATGTCTTGAAAGAAAAACTATGACAAATCTAGGCAGCATATTAAAAAGCAGAGACATTACTTTGCTGACTAAGGTCCGTCTGGTCAAAGCTATGGTTTTTCCAGTAGTCATGTATGGATGTGAGAGTTGGACCATAAAAAAGCTGACTGCTCAATAATTGATCCTTTGAACTGTGGTGTTGGAGAAGACTCTTGAGAATCCCTTTGACTGCAAGGAGATCCAACCAATCAATCCTAAAGGAAATCAACCCTGAATATTTATTGAAGGACTGATGCTGAAGCTGAAGCTCCAATACTCTGACCATCTGATGTGAAGAACTGACTCATTATAAAAGACCCTGATGCTGGGAAAGGTTTAAGGCAGAAAGAAAAGCAGATGACAGAGGATGAGATGATTAGATGGCATCACTGACTCAATGGACATGAATTTGAGCAAGCTCCAGGGATGGTGAAGGACAGGGAAGCCTGGTGTGCTGCAGTTCATGGGGTTGCAAAGAGTCAGACATGAGGGAGTGACTGAATAACAACACACAAAATAATTTCAGCATTGTAAAACCAGCATTATCCCCAACAATATGTATATAAAAATCAACTTCAGATTTAATAGGCATTCTTTCTTCATCTTTTGAATATAATCTCATAAAGAATATACAGAAAATCATTGTGGTTTAAGCTCATTTGTAGCACTAATCCTCTCTGTGGTTGTCCAGCACATATTTAGGTTCTCTTTTTTTATTTGATTTTGATTTTTGGAATTATTTAAAAATTCAGCTTATTTTTTAAAATTATGATAAATACTTATAAGTGTCCAAAATAAACTCTACAAGATATATTATTTTTAAACAAATCTATCTTCTTTCCTTGTTTCCTTCTTAAATCATGTTAATATTTATATGACAATTGGCAAGTCTATTCTAATATACTGTATCTACATAGTCATTGCATATAGCCCTTACGTTCTATACTGGTTCCCTAATATCAGTCCATCTTATTTTGTTAGGTAAATATAATTTTTGCTTAATGCCAGTACTTATCACTATTCATGTTGGTTGCTTGATTTATGTCTCTAGTAAGTTCCTTATGAAGGGATTATAGAACTACTCTGAGTTCTTACTTATTCCTGTTAGTCTACAATCTTTATTTCTGAGGCTATGTTTGACTGGATATAAAATTCTCGGCTTACATTTTTTCCTTTTTGTGAATTTCTTAAATAAGTTATTCGTTTATCTTTTGGTATAATGTGTAGCTGAAAGTTATATTTTCTTACCATTATACATGACTTGGTCTTTTTGCTTAGGTGCCCAAAGAGTTTATTTTCTTTTTCTTAAAATAAAATAGATGTATCAAAACATGCTACTGTCTTGGCTGTTTAGGGTCTATTTTCCGAAATGTAGAATGTAGTTTTCAATATTTATTGTTACACATTTTTAATGAGATTTTTCATGGATTTTTAATATTTGTTCTTTTTATTCTCTATCTTTGATATTTATTTTATGTCAAGTACCTGTTTTCAAATTATTCAACCCATTTTGATGTTTAAAAATGTCTACCAAAATAGTGATAGCTCAGTCTCCAGAATTAGAAGAGCCAGAAGTCTGAAAAGAGCCAGACTCATATGTTCTGTCCTTCTGCATTATTCCATTTTTCATGTCAGCAGTTGAATCTCATTTCAGTATTTCTAGTTACTTTTTTTCTTAAAAAAAAATCACTTCTCACTTCACTCTACTCTGATAGAGGTACTGAACCACCTAAGGGAGCAGTCTCAGGAATGCAAAGATAATAGTATTTTAATATATTTTAAGATTTCTCTCACAAGATTGATACTTCTGCTGAGCATTATTCTGTCATGATATTCTACACCTAAAATATTTTAAACACTGAGCTATGCTATTATAGATAATATTAAAATTAGAATATTTTTAAGCCAAACATTGCCTCAGACATGCTATAATTTTTAGCATGCATATTTGAAGATCTAAAAATATAAAAATGGAGTCAGTTTGAAAATTTTTTCTTTAAAAACTTTTGAAAGCTTCCTAACTGCTGACATTTACTCATTATCGAGGCAAATTAGTTTTCCTTCACAAATGAAATAATACTATACATTGTTCTTTATCTTTTCCCTTCTTACATCTATATTTTTGCCCTGGTTTATATTTTCTTGAGGTAGAAACAAGAGGGCTGCTTAGTTCCGAGTATATGGTAAACTAAAGCATGGAAACATTTATGCCTGCCTTGGTCTTTTTTATTCCCTCCCTTCTTTGGTCTTTCTTAAAACCTTAAGCTTTATTGGTTTAGTCATAAAAATTGGTTACTATGAAAATTTTCCTTACCATCTTTAGTATGATGCTGGGAATTATAACCTAGTTGCCATCCTAAAATATGGCTATTGCCACTTTTTTCAAATATTAAGTTCAAAGAGAGGATATTCTTACATCCTTGAAATACAAACAGCACTTTAAACATTTTGTTAATGTTAAAATATTCAGGGGAAAATATCAAAGAAAAGGCAATCATAGCATACTATGGAAAGATATGAGAAGTGAATGTACAGGAAATCATAAAAGTGTGGTAAGTCACTTACGTTAGACAACACAAGAATTTAAGGACATCAAAAGGAACTCCAAAACATGTCATGTGTAAGTGTATCAAAAGTAGAGGATAAGTTGGTACCCTTATTGATAAAGCTATAAAAATGCTCTTGTGTTCTAAAAGGAAATGATTTCTTTGCCAAATGGTTTGAAATATTGCACCTTAAATTATTAGCATCCAGGAAAAATTAAGTAGCCTTGATATGTTAATACATGTTTAATATATAAATATTCTAGAACTATGACAAAATGGAATCTTCTTCAGATTTTGGAAAAACTCTTGATTAAAATACATAATCATATTGGAAAAAAAAAAACTGAGCAGTTAAAACATATTTGAAAGACAGCAAAGATACAGTTTAAAAAGGATTAAATTAAAATGCACAGTTTAGCCTTAGAGAGAAGTGGGCTTAACCAAGAACCTGTAGCTTCAGTAATCTATGCCTCTACCATATAGCTTCTCTCCCTCCACCCAGAGATCCCAGTAAGTCAGTGAGAGGGCACCTATGCTCAGATACTGGTTTCTAATTATCATTCTCCACTGAAAGGAACCAGGGGTTTTTTTCAGTGAAATGCCTGATTATAGAGCCTTGGCAGAGAAACAAGAGAGTGAGCTGAAATAACCTGTTCTCAAAAATAAGAAAATGTTCCAAGACTGATGGAGCTATGCTGAGAGAAAAAAAAATTATTGAGGAATAAAATAATAACTGAATAAATGCAGATATAAGCCACATTTATGGAGTACAAACAAATTAATCCATAGATTTAATATAATTCCCATTAATATAGCTATATAATATTTAAATATAATTAATCTAGATGATGAATAGGTTATATGGAGACAAAAAATGAGCATTTTGAAAGACAGAGCAGTACCATCTTGACCTCACAGAAAAAAATCACATTCCATTAAATAACGATTTTAGTAGTTTAGAGCTCATATAATAATTGAAAAATAAAATGAATACACAGCATATCCAGAAACTAATAGTATAAACATAAAGCATCAAAATTAAAATTCTTGGGAAACTAATATATGTAAAGGAACATATCTACCTCATGCACAATAAATTCCAGGTAAATTATACATCTATATGCCTTTGATGAAAGTGGTAGAAAAATATTTAATATTTAATATATATGACATATGGGCTTCCCAGATGGCACAGTGGTAAAGAATCCATCTGCCAATACAGGAGATGAAAGTGATTTAAGATCGGGAAGATCCCCTGAAGTAGGAAATGGCAACTCAATTCCATGGACAGAGGAACCTGACTGGCTAGAGTCTATGGGGTTGCAAAGAGTCGGACATGACTGAGCATGCATAAACACAATATATGGAAATACTAATATGAGAGGGAATATTTTGTTATTAAGTGAGAAATCTAACAAAATTTAAGGAAAATAGAGGTTTTTGGGATTTGTAATATAGTAAAAATAGTTTAAAATATTTTAGGCTGTTTTTATATATATACAGTTGAACTTTGAACAGTATGTGTTTGAACTGCACAGGCCTACTTATAATGAAAAATTTTTTCAGTAGTAAATATTATAGTATTTGCATATTCAACTACCTACTTGACATCTCTTCTTACATATATATGTGTGTTAAGTTGCTTCAATCATGCTCGACTCTTTGTAACCCAATGGACTGTAGCCCACTAGGCTCCTCTGTCCATGGGATTCTCCAGGCAAGAGTATTGGAGTGGGTTGCCATTTCCTTCTATAGGGAATCTTTCTGATGCAGGGGGTCAAACACAAGTCTCCTGCATTGGCAGGTGGGTTCTTTTACCACTAGTACCATCTGAGAAGCCCTTATATATGTATTGTGCTGTGCTTAGTCGTTCAGTCATGTCAGACTCTTTGTAACCCCATGGACTTTAGCCCGCCATACTCCTCTGTTCATGGGGATTCTCCAGCCAAGAATACTGGAGTGGGTTGCCATGCCCTAATAGATATTTCAAATATAGAACATTTAAAGCAGAAGCATCTATCTATATCTCTGACTTCTTCCTCTCCTTGTATCTGTCACTATAGTAAATTTTAATTTTACTTAGGCTACATGCCTGACAGTTTTTCTTTATTCCACACATCAAATTCATTATCAAGTCCTATAGAAAAATCCCCAGAGAATAACCATACCTTTCTATATTTCTCCAAATCTATACTGTCAATTTAGTCTGAGCTACCCTTATATCTCACTTGAGTCATTATAATATTTTCATGATGGGTGTGCCTTTTTCCGCTTTGACCTCAGCATCTTCAACCTCAATTCTTCTGACACAGAGAAATCATATTGTTCTTTATAAATGAATATGATCATATCATGCCTTAAATTTAAAAATCTTTAAGGCTTTCTTTTAAAAGAATTGCTCCTTGGAAGAAAAGCTATGACAAACATAGACAGTATATTAAAAGCAGAGACATTACTTTGCCAACAAAGTTCTGACTAGTCAAAGGTATGGTTTTTCTAGTGGTCGTGTATGAATGTGAGAGTTGGACTATAAAGAAAGCTAAGCTGAGTGCCGAAGAACTGATGGTTTTGAACTGTGGTGTTGGAGAAGACTCTTAAGAGTCCCTTGGACTGCAAGGAGATCCAACCAGTTCATCCTAAAGGAGATCAGTCCTGAATATGAATTGGAAGGACTGATGCTGAAGCTGAAACTCCAATACTCTGGCCACCTGATGTGAAGAACTGACCCCTAAAGACCCGGATGCTGGGAAAGATTGAAGGCAGGAGAAGGGGACGGCAGGATGAGATGGTTGGGTGGCATCACTGACTCGATGGACATGAGTTTGAGCAAGCTCTGGGAGTTGGTGGTGGACAGGGAAGCCTGGCTTGCTGCATTTCTGGGAGTTGGACATGACTGAGTGACTGAACTGAATTGAACTGAACTGAAAGATTTCTTTTTAGATTTGTAATAAAGTTCAAAATCCCTACCATGCCTTACATGATTGACTCCTGCCTACATTTTTATCTCTTCTAGCGAACTATCCCCTGCTACATATATCTTTTCCCTATTGTTATCTTTATTGTTTTTCAAACATGCCAAGAGTGTTCCTGGTTTACAGCTTTTCCACATCTTAACAGTCTATCAAAATTATTTTCTACTCGACTATACAGCTGACTCCAGTTAGTTGTTTAGGATGCAGTCCACATGTTGACTCTGATTGTTTATGCTTGTTCTATTTCTTTAATCTGACTTGTTGCCTTTTCTTAGTGGTGTGAACATATACGTTTAACAAAAGGTGAAAGAAAGAAAAGGGGATGGGAGAGGAAGAGAAGCAGGGAGTAAGAAAGAGCAAAGAGAAAGTTGGAAAGAAAACAAAAGAAAGAAAAAAGGAAGGAAAGAAGGGAGGGAGGAAGGGGAGCCCTGATTTGTACTATTTGTCAATTTTCATGGTATAAACATTCCATGAGGGCTAATTTAACCTACCAATAAGACTTCATGAATAAAAATTGGCAGAAAATGTACACAGATTAGTTTTCAGAAGCTGACAAATGACATCTCCAGTATAACACCGGACTATCTGTTAAGAGTTTTACTCATTTACCACCTTGATTTATGTTTTATCTAATATCTATTTTTGATAAGACATAAAGCTTGGAGATTTTAACAGATCTACAGTGAGATAAATAGGAATAAGGGAATCAGAATATGTTCTGATATAGAAAAATCTTAATATCACCAGCAGGGTCATAATTTATGCCACCCTCCCTATAACACACTTACATTTAACATTTGACTATATTTTCTATCAGCTTCACAGATGAGTTTGCTTCTGGAAAAGCACATGCATTCAATCTAGCTTTTAGTAATGTGTGCCCCCATGAATTTCAATCAAATCCGGTTAACAACAACAACAAAAAGTTCCCTGTGAAGTATGAGGCTATTGACGTTCACATTTTATGATATGCATTTATGAAAAGGAGCTTTGGGGAGAATTATATTGCTTGTATTTTGTCCTTTAACTTGAGGTTTTATTGGAATATACATTCATAGATATATTTTATCTAACCCCACCAAGATACATATTTGAAATATGAGGTACTGTTTATGCTTCTTAATTTTAAATATCTTATTCAAATAATCTCTAAGACTTCCTCAAACTATCTGAGAAATGAGATTGTGCTGTCAGATTCCTTGAGATATGGAAAATCTATCATACAGTTTACATAAGAGCTGTTTCATTTTTCTCAACTGGTATTTTTTGTTCTCTGAAAGACATGTAAGATGAATGCTTTGTTCCTAAACTCTAGTCTGAGTTTTGGTCTTTGGTTTATTTTTGTTGTTGTTCTTCTTCTTTGTTCTCTTGTAAGGAACTCAAATTCATAGATAATATTCAAATTTAAGCAATATTTTCTATCAATATCTTCTCCAAAATTTTATATTAAAAGTCATAAAATTGAATGGTAAATCTATAAAGAATCACTGATATTAAAATGGATCTTTGGTATAAGTTTTAAGATTAAATCAATATAAAGACAGCATTCTCCCTGGAAGGAATATCTGGACCATTCTGGAGCCTAGTATGGTAGTTTGATAATCTAAAGCCTTTCTGCATTTCCTGTTGAGATGCAGTTGTGTTATATTTCTATGAAATCCACACAGTTTAAATAGTTCAAGAAATAGTAAAACCCTCTGATTTAGCGTTGATGTATTATCTACATATTATATCTATATATTATCTACACATTATATTCTGGTTCTACATATTATCTATATAATATTAGGGTTGATATATTATCTACATATTATATTCTGGTTCTACATATTATCTACATAATAGACAACCCACAGATAGATTCTTACCCTCATCATTGGTAAGTTGGGCCAAAGTACCCAAGCAGAAATTTGGGAAACAGAGAGTATGCATCATCATTAGGACCCAAAGATTGTACTTAAAAACTGACTTTCTATTAAATTTGATAAGACTAGGGTTCAGAGCTTAAACTGAAATTAAACATTCATTACTACAGTCATTAGAATATATAAATAATGGTAGAAAATACAAATATAAATGGAAGGGATGGAAATATTTCATAGTTTTTTCCATTTTAATACCATTTTAGAATCTGACTGATTCTTCTAGAGAAGGAAAAAGTACATCACTAGATTCATACTTAAGTGAATGAAGTCATGATAGAAAATGTTTCCTAACGCAAAAACACATTTTTCATCTGTATTTCTTAAGAACTTTTGGTACTTTTTGTCTTCTACATGTGTGTGGCCATGTATAAAGTAATGACAATTTTACAAAAAGTAGGGATGTATTTATTTTTCAGTTAGGTATGACTATCCTCCTAGCTAATAGGCTTTGAAACAAGTACATACTCAAGTTTGTTCATTGCTATAAAAATTTCCAACTCTTCAAAATCATCTTAATCTTATCATATTTTAAAATTTATAAATAATTTTTCCTGGACCTCTCAAATACAGAATTTAGATAGTCATTTCATTAAGCACTTTTGGGTTCTGGTTCAAGATGGGGATGTAGGAAGATCCTGAGCTCATCTCTCATGGATACATGGTGACTACAAACACATATGGAACAATTTCCTCTGAAAAACATGTACAAGCTGGCTAAGCAATAATGACACACTGCACAAATGAGAAAGAAAAAAAAAAAAATACATGAAAGCAGTAGGAGAAGCTAGGACACAATCTCACCATAAACTCACCCCTAGCTCAATGATGCATCATTAAGAGGGAACTCAAAATGCATACCTTCTTCTTGAGAAGTGAGGGGTTTGAAACCCACATTGAGCAATCTAACTTTTAAGACCTACACCTGAGAGATGAGACCCTAAAATATTTAGCTTGGACAACAAATGAGACGTATATTCAAGAGACCCCACAAGCTAGAGCAAGCTGAGAACCAGTCCTTAAAGGGCTTGCACACTTTGACTCGCCTGCCCCAGGGCTCAGTGCTGAAGCAGCCTATCACAGCCTTTGAGCATCAGCCCGAGGGGTAGGCTTCTAACTTAACACACATCCAGGAGCCTGCTGGAACACTTTCCAGAAGAGACAGTGGGGCGGGCACCATTTTTGCCCTCTGTCTGCCATGCTCCAGAGTTCCAGTACCTTCCAGAAGGGAACTTTTACACACATCTGGTGCGCAGTTCTTGTGGCTGCCACCCAAGGAACATCCTTTGATTCCCTAGCTCTGAAAGCCAGGGGAGCTTGTGTCCCTGGGTCCCATAGTGTTTTAACAGTTGGATAGGCATATCTTAACCGACTGTTACCCCCATGTGGGTGTGCCGAGTAGCTTCAGTCATGTCCAACTCTATACAACCCTGTAAACTGTAGCCCGCCAGGCTCCTCTGTTCATGAGATTCTCCAGGCAAGAATACTAGAGTGGGTTGCCATGTTCTCCTCCAGGGGATCTTCCTGACCCAGGGATAGAGCGTGCACCTCTTAAGTCTACCTGCATTAGCAGGCAGGTTCTTTATCACTAGTGCCACCTGGGAAGTCTGTTACCCTCACAGCACTGCATAGAGTCCAGACTGAAACATAACCCAGGGTCTTTCTGTGATTGAGTTTCAGTTTCTTGTCCAAGAGTTTTGACCTGAGAGGCAGTCTTCAGTTTTGGCACACATCTAAGGGCCTATGAAGTTGCTATCAGAGAATGGAGGCCGGTGGACACAGTCTTTGTGCTCACCCTCTGCCTCATGCCAGCTTTCCACTGTTTTCTAGAAAAGAGCTTGTATCCTTGTCTGGAGTGCCAGTTTGTGTGGCTGCACGAACATCTTTATATGGCCTGGCTCTGGTGGCCAGTGCGGCTTACACTCAAGAGTCACACAGACCTGTAACCAACAGAGGAAGAGTTGTTAAACAGCTACCATTCCCAGGACATGGCGTGAAGCAACAGACCAAGGAGCTTGATCTTTCTATGAAAGAAGCCTATTAGCTTATCACGGCTGCAGACTGAGGTTAGACTTCTCACAAAGCACACATCTAAAGTTTGACTGTTAGCCTTTCCAGAAACCGCAGAGAGTGGGTGCTATCTTCGCACTTTTCCTCTGCTGTGTTTCAGAGTGCCAGTGTCTCTCACATGGCTACAGGCATCTGGTGCCCAGGTTTTTGTATCAAGCGCCCCTGTTTTTGCAGCTGCTGCCCAGGGATGCTCCTTGACTGCCTGGGTCTGGTACCAGGGATCTTGCATTCCTGGGTCCCATAGGACTATAACTATAGTTAGAGACATTTTAGCTAAAATTATTTACAGTTTATAGTACCCTCATGAACCTAAGAAGCAAATTCAAATCCTTTTTGGAGAAGCCTTAAACCTGTCTTTAAGCCAGATTTCAGAGGCTTCACAGAAGAAAATCTAAGGAATATGAACCTCTGATGAAACTCATGAACCAGAAAAGAAACAACAAATTAATTTTTAGGTCCAATAAAGGAAACAGAAACCAGACAGCCTGGTCAAAATGTTAAAATTATTCAGATATTTGAGTATCAAATAAAATACATGTTAGAACAGAAAAGGAAAGGACATAAATCACTCATGATATTCACATGATACAAGTTTCCTTCTACGAAACAGATGAGGCAGTACAAATTAATTATTAGAACTACTGACGAGAAAGTACAAATTAATTATTAGAACTACTGAGAGAGTTTACTATTATTGTTGAATAAAAGATTATCAAAAAGCAACTGAATTTTAAATAGAATATATTTTAAAACTAATATTTACAAATGTATCAATATATAAAATATTAATAAATTATAACAATAAATAACATTAATAAATGTCTTTAAGAGCTCTATGAAAATAACTAAACGTCCAAATATACTGAAAAGACATAAAAATTAGATATATCATAATAATGAGAGATTGGAGAGATATATATGATATATGATATTCTTGGTTTGTAAGATGCAAATATTTTAATGATGCCAATTGTCCCCAAGTAAATCTACAGATTTAATACCATTAACACTTATAAGACTTTGTTTGTTTCAGATTTTGATAAGCTAAACTGTCAAATTCTAAAGTTTATGGAAAATGATGAAAGGCCAAGGATAGCTAAGATATTTCTGAGGAAAGAACCAGCTAGGAGGACAGTATAAAGTTCCAAGAAACAAAGCATGTATATAGGGCAGATGTGGCTTTGAGGATAGTAGGGAAACAGTTTCAATAGAGATGGAATCATTGCTATTTCATGAAATTGAGTTCTCACCTCGAATCATACATGAATACAATAAAGACTTCTAAGACCAAAATGCCCAAAATATAAAAAAGGACAATAGAGGATAACAATGGTGAACATGGGATAGTGGAAGACTGCTCATATTATATATCATAAGCACAAATAATAAAAACAACAGTGAGAAACATAACCAGATTACAAGCTTCCATTCACCAAAAGACAAAATGTTATGGATATAAATGTACAAGATATTGCAACTGATAAAGATTATTATCTACAAATCAATTAGAAAATCCAGATAATATTTCATAGACGCTATTTACCCACTCATTTCAAACACCATTACTCTATTTGTATTTCTTCTTGTAACTTAGAGGTTATCAAACTAAAATCTATGCTTACTAGATTTTCGTGCAGCTAAACTTTCTGAATGCCAAATGAATCCTGCCAATTTACATGGAATTCATATGGAATTTGGTCAGATCTTAAAAAATAATAATATCTGAAATTACCTTTTTCATTTTTTTTCTTTTTAAATTAAAAAATACTTTTATCTATTCATTTGGCTGCATTGGATCTTAGTTGCAGCATGCAGGATCTTTTTAGTTACAGTATTCAGTTCTAGTTCCCTGACCAGGAATCCAACCCTAGTGCTTTGAACTGCGAGTGTAAAGTCTAAGCCACTAGACCGGGGAAGTCCTGGAAGACATCTTTTAACTCATCTTTTTGTCTGTTTTCTTCTGGCAAACCAAATAAGTGAGAAAGTACATTTTTTCCCCCTTGAATTGGCTACCCTTGTCTTATTCTCTCTCAATTCTTCTGTTCTCTGTTCTCCTAGATTTACTAAGATATTTATTACATACCTTATTCACCTATTTTAAGTATTACAGTTCAATGAGTTGAGTCTGGGTACTTGTGTACAGTTGTGTAAACATGAGGTGAGGTGAGGTGAGGTGAAGTCGCTCAGTCGTGTCCGACTCTTTGCGACCCCGTGGACTGTAACCTACAAGGCTTCTCTGTCCATGGGATTCTCCAGGCAAGAATACTGGGGTGGATTGCCATTTCCTTCTCCAGGGGATCTTCCCAAACCAGGTATCGAACCCGAGTCTCCCGCATTGGAGGCAGATGCTTTAACCTCTGAGCCACCAGGGAAGCACCCTTGTGTAAACATGATTACAATATATTATAAAACATTTAAATTACCTCAGAAAGTTTCCTTGGGCCCTTTTAAAATGAATACTCTTTCCCAATTGCTAACTCTAAGCAGCACAGATTTGCTCTCTATCATGAAAGCTTTGCTTTTTCTAGAATTTCATATAAATGAAATCAGATGGAAATAGCCTCTGTGTTTGACCTCTTTACTTAGCATAATGTTCCTGAAACTCATTCATACTATTATGGGTATCAATAGTTTGCTTCTTTTTAGTCTTTGCAGATACTGCCATCATCAACCTAGCTTTCTGGACCAGCAAGAGCTTGCCACCCATGCCCCAGCTGGACCTGCGGCAGCATCCTCTCCAAAGAGACGTCAGCAAGGTGGTGACATACCTGGAACTGCACCCTCCGCCCCCACTCCGCACCCGGGGAACACAAGAAGATCAGCCAGCATCTCCCATAGACAGGACACCACTAAGACAACGTAAGAGAGCAGGGGTAAGACTGAAGCACTCCCTGGATCACAGAGACTGAGAAGGACTACACTGGAAGCTAAGAGGCACGTTACACTCTGACCGGGTTGCCCTTACCCCAGGCCCGCACAGCATTGCCTGGAGGGGCCCCCTCCCACACCCCGACTTTCAGTTTCTCCAGTGGGAAAACCAGAACCTAAAGAACCTTTCCCCACACTTCGGAACGCATTTTCAGAGAGGCCCATTCGGGTTTCGCTTGCTTCCGAAGAGATCACTTTGGGAGGCCAGCAGGGCACCACCACTGGGACAGAGAGTGCTGGGCTTGCAGCATCTAGCATTCAGACACCCGCAGACCGCCTTACCGTGTGCCGGACCCAAAGCGGAGATCGCAGTCACGCGCTGCCAGTCTGGCTGGGGAACACGGCTGTCTGGCAGTTCTGACTGATTTGGTCTCCAGTCAAAGGGCCCTACCAGCTCATTCTACCGCGTTGTTTCAACAAGAAAGCAAATACACAGTCTCGGTTCTTGTGCATCCTGAAAGCTTGAAGTCAGAGAAGCTTGGTCAGAGAACCTGGGCAGCCTCAGAGCACACCCTATAGTGCTGGCTGGTCTGAGAATCAGGCCAGTAGCCCTGTCCAGCTGTTGAGCATGGTCTCTGGTCTCACATAGCCAGGGAGCCTGAAGAGAAGCCTGGGCAGCTCCAGAATAAAACACTGGTTCACTGAGCTGTGGAGCCCAGGCTTCCGCCCTGCATAGCGGAGAAGCCCAGCCTAGGACTCTGCCACATCACTAAACACATCCAGTGGCCTTGCCCAGGCAAGGAGCCTTGTCAATGACTCAGCCCCATTGCAGAGAATGTAGCCTGTAGCCCCACCTGAAAAGGGAGCCTGGACTACGATCCCCACTCAAGATGCACCGTATCCCTCCAGTTGTTGGATACAGCTAGAGGATACTCTCAATCAGAGAGCCCTGACAGTGACTTTGCCCCAAAGTGGAGCTCAACCAACTCACAAACAAAGCAATGAATCTTTGGATATGACACCTAAAATACAAGACACAAAATCGAAAATAAACAGGTGGGACTGTATCAAACTAAAAAGCTTTGGCATAGCAAAGTAAACCATGAACGAAATGAAAAGGTAACCTACAGAATATACAAAATATATGTCTGATAAGTGGTTAAATATCCAAAATATACAAGGAATTCATATAATTCAACAACCAGAGAACCCAAATAATCCAGTTTAAAAATGGGCAAAGGATCTGAATTGACATATTTCTAAAGAAGATATTCAAATGGCCAACTGAGCCACCAATCATCAAAGAAGATATTCAAATGACCAAAGGTACAGGAAAAGATGCTCAACATCACTATTTATAAGGAAAATGCAAATCAAAGCAACAGTGAGATATAGACTCACACCTGTTAGAATAACTATCACCAAAAATACAAGAGGTAACAAGTGCTGGTGAGGATGTGGGGAAAAGGGGATACTTGTGCACTGTTACTGGGAATGTAAATTTGTAGTGTCATACAAAACAGTATGAAGTTTCCTCCAAAAACGAAAAATAAAATTATTATATAATCCAGCAATCTCACTTTTGGTTATACACCCAAAGGAGGTAAAATCACTGTCTCAAAGAGATATCTGTATCTCCTTATTCATTGCCGCATTTTTAAAAATAGCCAAGTGATGAAGACAACTTAAGTGACTATTGATGCATGAATGGATAAAGAAAATGTGGGAAATATATAGAAGAGAATATTTTTTCAAGAACCAAATAGAAGGAGATTCTTCAATTTGTGAGAATATGGATGAAGCTTGAGGGCATTGTACCAAGTGAAATAAGTCAGACAGAAAAAGACAAATACTCCAAGATACCACTTCTATGTATTGATAAAATCTAAAAAAACAACAACAAAAAAAAAAAATGGAAAGAGAATAGACTGGTGCTTGCTGGGATGGGAGAAGAGGCGGGAAAAGGAGTGAAGTTGGTCAAAGGTTATTTCTGGAGGTGGACTGCAAGGAGATCCAACCAGTCCATTCTGAAGGAGATCAGCCCTGGGATTTCTTTGGAGGGAATGATGCTGAAGCTGAAACTCTAATACTTTGGCCACCTCATGCGAAGAGTTGACTCATTGGAAAAGACTCTGATGCTGGGAGGGGTTGGGGGCCGGAGGAGAAGGGGACGACAGAGGATGAGATGGCTGGATGACATCTCTGTCTCAATGGATGTGAGTCTGAGTGAACTCCGGGAGTTGGTGATGGACAGGGAGGCCTGGCATGCTGCGATTCATGGGGCTGCAAAGAGTTGGACACGACTGAGAGGCTGAACTGAACTGAACTGAATGTATAGAATGGTGACTATGCTTAATAACACTGTATTATATTTGAAATTTGTTAACAAGGTGTATCTTGAATGTGCTCATCACAACAAGGAAACAAAAAAACTGTAGCTATGGGGGAGATGACTATGCTATCTAAACTTATTGTGGTAATCATTTTACAATGTATACGTATATCAAATCATCCTATTGAACATCTTAAATTCACACAATGTTAAATGTCAGTTATTTCTCAGTAAAACTGGAAAAAGTAGCTTGTATCTTTTCATTGCTGAATAGTATTCCTTTGTTAGTATAGAACACAGTTTTCTTATGCATTCATCACTTTATAGACATTTGAGTTTTTATAGTAATTTTGGTCTATTACAAATAAAGCTGCTGTGACCATTTTGGTGAAGAGATGTAGACATACACTTTTATTTCTCTTGGGTAAATACCTAGGAGTGAAATAGATTTTATAGAAGTTATATGTTTATATTTTTAAGAAATAGCAAATTTTTTTCCAAACTTGCTGTACCATTTATTTCTTCCCACCAGAAGTGTGTGAGTATTCCAGTTATTCCACATCCTTGCCAAAACTTCTTATGGCTAATGTTTTAAGACTGTAGCAATTTTATTGCAATCTTTAGGGCAATCGTTGAAAAACAGAAAAGAAAAAAATAAGTTCAGCTAAAAAGTCAATAGAGCTTTTTAAATACATGACAGAAAAATTGGATGGATATATATATATATATATATATATATATATAGCTTTTTTGGATATGGGATATATATGTATATATATGCATATATATATATACAACATACACACTCAACACACATGCATGTGTATACACATATATACACAAACATACACACACACACATACACAAACAAACCCCCACCTCCCAAAAAGCAACTGTAATCTCATACACTATTGGTGGGACTGTAAAATGACACAATCACTTAGTAAAATTATGCACAAGTTTCCTTAAAAATTCACTTAATTTTATATGTCCCAGCCATTCTACTCTTAGGAATTTACCAAGGAGAAATGAAAGTACAGTTTACACAAATACCTGTACATGAATGTTTATAACAGCTTTTTTCCCGCACAGTTGCCAAACAATAGAAACAACTGTCTGTTAACTAATGGATGGCTTAATAAATTGAGGTGTATCCATAAAATAAATTAGTAATAATAAAAAGAAATGAACTATCAAGAACTGTGAAGGATCTGAGATTTAACACTATTTACTTTAGCAGTTTTACCTGGCACAATTTGATGGATGATGGCAGAGTGCCTTAGGTCAGTGACAAAGACTTGCTTATGTACAGTAGCAGTAGCTTGAGTAGCATGGGTTCCCTATGCCCCATTTCCAATAGGGAAATATGAAGAGGGTACATGGAATACATTATGTTACAGGACGAGAATCTCAGACTTAGTGTTGCAAATATTTATACTAGGCAATAAGCCTTCTTAACCTTTGCCCTATAGGAAGACACATATCTTTGTCATACTGGACAGTATACAAACCTGTCTTTTGCTCTGGAGTGAGACATTCTATCTTTCCAGTCTCATCTCTATACAAACATCCTGAAAAGACAATTCAAATAATGTCAGTGACTCCTGTTCACAAGACCAGCAGAAAACATGGGACACTCACAGAGGATTGCTTTTCAATAGTGACAATGTGGATGAATCTCAAAATAAAATGCTGGGCGAGTGAAGTCAGACCAAAAAAGATATAAACTATATCTTTACATTTGTATAAAATTACAGAAAAAGCAAAGTAATATACAGAAACAGAAAGTAAGTGAATCCTTGACCGGGATGAAGGAGGGTAGGGAAGAGTTTTAAAGAACCACAGAGAAGCTTTTGGGGGTGAAAAATATTATCTTGATTTGATGAGGCATTCACGGTGTGTGTGTGTGTATATATATATATATATATATATATATATATGTCAAAAAGTAAAACTGTACTCTATAACAATTTACTGTATGTAAATTTTACTGTAATAGAACTGCAAGAACATAGACAGAAGTCTTTCACTTTTCTAATTCTTTGTACATATACCTGTCATTTCTAAAATTCTTTGAGTCTACTATTAAAATACATATTGGACTGACAGAAGAATCTGCTCATTGCTTATACATTTACTAAATTATCTCTTGCTTCACTTGGTTAAAATATGGATTTTCAAAATATTTAATTTTTTTACTTAAAGAACATCTTTAATATTTTATATACAATATTACCTTTAATTTATAAAATTACATATGGAGGCATAACTTGAAATCAGTTCAGGAGTGGCCAGTGGGTACCAATTTAAATTTTTAATGGCGAAAAGGCTGAGAATTTAATAAAATTAGAATTTATAATTCATAATGGAGATTCTGAATTCTAAACTGCATTTACCTAAAACAAGTAAAAGCCAGAACCAGCAGTCCTTCCCTCCAACACAATAGCACAGGCACAGGACTGGTGATGAGCCCCAAGGAGTAAGGAGGGGGCTTGGAGGGACCGCAGACTTTCCCAGGCTGCTGTGTGGAGAGACAGCCCTCTTTGGAACAGGCTGAGCAAAGCCACTCAGCTTCCCCTGCATACCTGATAACCACTGCTAAGGTTACCTTTGGGCTTCCCTGGTAACTCAGTGGTAGAGAACCTGCCTGCCAATGCAAGAGACACGGTTCATTCCCTGGGTCAGGAAGATCCCCTGGAGGAGGAAATGGCAACCCATTCCAGTATTCCTTGTCTGGGAAATCCCAAGGACACAGGAGCCTGGCGGGCTATGGCCCATGGAGTAGCGAAAGAGTTGGACACGACTTAGGAACTAGACAACAACAACAACAAAGGTTGCCTTCCTCTGCCCCTCTGTTAGCGTCTGTACACTATCCTTGGGAAATTCAAGAGAGAAGCTAGTCTTGAGGAAAGTAATGAAAGCATACCTGAGGGACACACTTAATAGCATTAAGGCAGATAAAAATAATTTTAGCATTTGATAGCACTTAGAGATTAAGTCCAAAGCCCTCATTTTACAGTTTAGAAAAGTGACACCCAGAGATCTTATATTTGCCGGAAGGAAAGTAAGTTTGGTGGTGACAGTGTAAGGATTAGAGCTCTGAGAGTCGTGATTACTAGGTCAATATTCTTTCCTTTACATGAAATTTCTACTCTTAGTAATAATAAGATTTATTTCTTCAGTTTTAGAAATGCAACTTTTCTGTATTCTTCCCTAAATTGAAAACAAGACAGTTAAGTAGTCTGAAAAAATATCTCTCACATATTATTTTGGAAAATCAATACAGGCAGTGTAAAGAATAACATTTTTATACCCAACTAGCAATTGAGATCGATGTCTTTTCACAGTAGCCCATTTACCTCTGTGAGCAAAGTGAGCACAATTAAAGTGCATCTAAAAAGAAATTACTTATTAAGTAGTTAACTTGTCTTCCAATCCTTTTGTGAATGTTTTCTTAACAATTTTTCAAGCAGCATCATTGATTCTTTGAACACATAATTTCTCTTGCTGGATTGCATTCCCCAATAGCATATGTACACACAAGTATACACACACACATGAATAAGAGTTTTTAAAAAATTGGATTTTGATGGCTCTACAAATTACCTTATGTGTTAAGCAGAAAAATCACTTATTGGAAGCCTTTAGTTTGGCTTGTTTTTTCTTAAACCAACAAGCACTGCAGTGTTAAGTGGACCTAAACAGATGGAGCAGATGGAGCAGCAACAGAGCATTAAGGAAAAGCAGGAGAGGAAGGCCAAAGAGTCCTGGAGGCAGGAAAGAAATGCTGATGACTATTTTTGGTTTGGGGCTCTTTATTAGATGTTAATCGACTTTAATATTCACATCTAACTTATAAACTCATTCAGGATTTTGTCAAAATGTACCAACACAGGCTAAGGACTCACCTTCCCCTCATTAAGGAGGTCTAATTGTTTTACACACTGATGATAGGAGAGCCGCAAGCAAGAGTATTAGGCTTGTTAAGGATTTTAAGAGCATGTTTTTGGTATCCACATAAAATAGCACGTTCCTTATTTTGTAGGGAATCCTGAAGTACACCATCTGCTCCTCTCCTTATAACCATAGGTATCTGATGTCTGGAACCCATTCCTTTATACACTTTCTCATCCTCTTAGCCATTTATTTGTCCTAAAACTGGAGAAAACAGTTTGCATGTTGCAATAAAAGTCTAGACACACTAATACTTGCTGCCATTTAATCTTTGCAGAATACCAGGATGTGAGTCTCAGATATAAATGAAATCCACAGAAAGAGGGCTGTTCTAATGTCAAAAATGTGCAAATTCTTTTGTATTATTTGATTACCTAAAAATTAATTTCAAAAAATAGTAATCAGGAAATAGAGTTTTCTTTTTTGATTTCTCTGGGATTTTTTTGGTTTTGCTTTATTTTTTAGGTGAGAAAAATTTAGAAAGAAGAAATATTGTAGAAGCATAGTCCAGCCTGTCTTCCTTCAACATTTAAAAATTATAACTAGATTAATTTTTTAATAGTCAAATTGGCACCACCAGAATATACCAAGAATCAGAAATTTCAGATTTTGTTGCAATGTTGCCAATGATGCTGTGTATCTGAGCAGCGTGTTTTTACCTGTCCTCAATAGCTAATAGTCTTTATTTATATCTTTTGGCCACACAGAAGAACATTATAGTTAGATGAAACATTGTCTATGAAGTACCTCGGCCTATTGAAAAATGCAAAATGTAGATGACAAAGTACTCTCTGATAATGATGACTAAGAGTGAAAATGGCAAAATCCTAAAACTTCAAGGGGGATTCACTGACAAATGATTCTGAATAGGAAAACTTTCTACATGTATGTAGAGATATTTAATAATAGCTTGTGGTGACCAAAAAGCTTACTACACTACTACTAAAAATCTTAACAGCAGCATGATTTATTGTTCTGAATAATTTTCTACAAAAGTGCTAACTCTTTAATAGTGGTTTATTTACCAGATTGTCCATTAGCTTCACTATTGCATTGCCAAGAGCAAGAAGTGAAAGAATGGAGTAGAGACTGGGTGATATTTGAAGCCAGCTTTTTCACAGAGTTGGCGGAATATCACAATATTTGCTTCTATGTCAATAATGATGTTTTGGAGGGAAGCAGAAACAAGGCAAAAAAAGAGAGTTAGGGCCACAAAGAGCTAAGTTTATTAGTAAAAGTAATATTGTAGAGTTTAGGGGGCATTTAGAAGGGATTAGCAGGAGGGTCTAGAGAAGCTATTCCACATTCAAGGTCAGGAGGGGCAGCGGTGAGGAGATAACACTCACCCAAGGTAAGGAGGAGTGGCTGCACTTTGCTGGAGTAGCTGTGAAGAGATACCCCACATCCAAGGTAACAGAAACCCAAGTAAGATGGTAGGTGTTGGAGAGGGCATCAGAGGGTAGACACACTGAAACCATAATCACAGGAAACTAGTCAATCTAATCACACTAGGACCACAGCTTTGTCTAACTCAATGAAACCAAGCCATGCCCGTGGGGCCACCCAAGATGGGCGGGTCATGGTGGAGAGTTCTGACAGAACGTGGTCCACTGGAGAAGGGAATGGTAAACCACTTCAGCATTCTTGCCTTGAGAACCCCACGAACAGTTTGAAAAAGCAAAATGATAGGATACTGAAAGAGGAACTCCCCAGGTCAGTAGGTGCCCAATATGCTACTGGAGATCAGTGGAGAAATAACTCCAGAAAGAATGAGGGGATGGAGCCAAAGCAAAAACAATACCCAGCTGTGGATGTGACTGGTCATAGAAGCAAGGTCTGATGCTGTAAAAAGCAATATTGCATAGGAACCTGGAATGTCAGGTTTGAATTTGAATGAACTCTGGGAGTTGGTGATGGACCGGGAGGCCTGGTGTAAGATGATTCATGGGGTCGAAAAGAATCAGACACGACTGAGCAACTGAACTGACCGACTGAACTGAGAGGGATTTTAGATAAGGAGATTTGAGGCTGATTCCAGCTCTGACACATAACTTGACATGGAGGAGATTTGTATTTATATAAATATATCAGTTCAGTTCAGTTCAGTCACTCAGTCATGTCCGACTCTTTGCGATCCCATGAATCACAGCACCAGGCCTCCCTGTTCAACAGCACCTCCTGGAGTCTACTCAAACTCATGTCCATCAGAACTGAACTGAACTGATGCAATGGTCGATGGATCAGTTTGTTGAAACACTGAACATAAAGCTAACAAAGGTTGCATGCTGCTGGTGCTGCTGCTGCTAAGTCACTATTTCAGCCGTGTCCAACTCTGTGCGACCCCATAGATGGCAGTCCACCAGGCTCCTCTGTCCCTGGGATTTTCCAGGCAAGAATATTGGAGTGAGTTGCCATTTCCTTCTCCAATGCATGCATGCATGCTAAGTCGCTTCAGTCATGTCTGACTCTGTGCGACCCTATGGACAACAGCCCACCAGGCTCCTCTGTCTACAGGATTCTCGAGGCAAGAATACTGGAGTGGGTTGCCATTTGCTTCTCCAACAAAGGTTGCATAATGTCAAAATACCTTGATCATTTTGATTCAAAGAGAAAAGTACAATTTATTCAATACCAATGTACATTTGGCATCATTTCAGGGGAAGAACAATTCTACTTCTACATCTTATTCCAATTGGAAATAATCACTGCAAGTAAAGATACTTCTTTACATGCAAACGAGACATTTAAAACCTTATTCATTAAACATGTCATTTATACAAATATTTCTCCTAGTGTAGTTTTTCTTTAAATAAAGGAAGATTATAAAATCTTTTTCTTCTGTTCAGTTCATTAATTATGGCTAATTTGCCATCCTGACTACCTTTACTTTCTGGAAACAAAAATAAATATTTCCCTGTAATGATTTAGATTTCAGGAGAAAAGCTTAGTTGGCAATGTCAATTCTTCCAAAATTTTCCCTGTAAGCATACTTTAGATATTCTAAAATTAAATTATTCCAGGCCACATTACACAATGATGCCACTAAATGCAAAAAGGAGATTACACTAAAAACTATAATTATATTCCAGGGAGTTTACAAGTCATGTCATGCCTGGTTTACTATGTACATTAATTCATGATTATTTTACCCACATGGGAAGCTCATTTCCTTTTAACATATGTCCCTGATTCAGTTGTAATGCCACACTGACCAAGCCAATGAGCCCTTCATTGATGTTCTACAAGATCCTAAATATCAAAGCTGCGTCTACCACAAATTGGCAAAACTTAGTGACTTTACCACCAAGAATTATTTGATTTATTAAGCAAATATTTCATGCAAAGTGTGGGTCAGCACTTCTTAAGTGCTGGGAACTGAGTATTAGAGTTATGAAGAGAAATTAAACAATGATCTTACCCTTGAAGTTTTAAAGTTATTTTATTTGTTGGTTTGCTTATAGAGGCTAGAGGGTAGGAAGCACACCTTTACAATACATTTTAGTAAGAGCTATAGGGGCACTTCGCACAAGAGTGCATGGGTTTATGTATGCTAGGTTACTTCAGTAGTGTCTGACTCTTTGTGACCCTGTGGACTATAGCCCTCCAGGCTCCTCTGTTCAAGGGCTTCTCCAGGCAAGAATATTGGAGTGGGTTGCCGGGCCCTCCTCCAGGGGATCTTTCTAACCCAGGGATTGAACCTGGCTCTCTCACATCTCCTGCGTTGGCAGGTGGACTCTTTGCCACCAGTGCCACCTGGGAAGCCCTTGCACAAGAGTCCTACTAGGTGGCAAAATACTGGGCTGGCAGAGGTGCTTCACTGAGAAGTAGGGTTGGGAAGAAATATGCTTAAAGCATACTTAGGTTAAATATTGTCTTGCAACCACCATTCTACTTACTCCTTCCATGAGTCCAATTTCTTTGATTCCACATGTAGGCTAGGGAGTGACGGAAGTGGGGGAGATACTGGTCAAGGGATATAGAGTTTCGGTAACGCAGGATGAGTAAATTCTTGAGAGCTAATGATAGACGGGTAACTAGAGTCAGTAATCTTGAATTATATGCTTGAAATTTGCTAACAGAGTTCATCTTAAGTGTTGTCACCACCAAAACAACAACCTCTAAAAGGTAACTATGTAAGGTGATGGATATTGTAATTACCTTGATTGTGATTATCACTTTATAATGTGTACATATATTAAATCATTACATTGACCATCTTAAATATATATATATATATATATATAAGTTTATTTGTAAATTATTCTTTACTAAGGATTGAAATTAAAAAAAATTTTTTTTGATAAAATGGAAACAGAAAATGTCTCACAAATACTTTTAAAAATATTGACACTTTGTGGATGAAAATGGCTGAGACAAAGAGAAGTTAAGCAACTTTCTCAAATACATACCCAAGGAGGATGCTGTCCCCTGTGAGGGGCCTGTGTCTCCATCTGAGGGACAGACCTTGTTTTGTATATGCATTGTGTACCCAAAATTCCTGTATGGACACATAGTATGTCCATCGTTGTATATATGCTTTGTGTATCCAAAACTCCTTTGTGTACACATATAAACAGTTGTAGGCTTCCTACATGTGCTAGTGGTAAAGAACCCACCTGTCAATGCAGGAGACATAAGAGACATGAATTTGATCCCTAACTGGGGAAGATACCCTGGAGGAGGGCATGGTAACCCAGTCCAGTATTCTTGCCTGGAGAATCCCAAGGAGAGAGGAGCTTGGAAGGGTGCAGTACATAGGGTCACAAAGACTTGGACACAACTGAAGCAACAACACAAGAGAAGACTCTATACATGGACATCACCAGATGGCCAACAATGAAATTAGATTCATTATATTATTTGCAGCCAAAGATGGAGAAGCTCTATACAGTCAGCAAAAACAAGATGAGGAGCTGAATGTGGCTCAGATCATGAAATCCTTATTAGCAAATTCAGACTTAAATTGAAGAAAGTAGGGAGAACCACTAGACCATTCAGGTATGACCTAAATCAAATCCCTTATGGTTATACAGTGGAAGTGAGAAATAGATTTAAGGGACTAGATGTGATAGACAGAGTGCCTGATGAACTATGGATAGAGGTTCATGACATTGTACAGGAGACAAGGATCAAGACTATCCCCAAGAAAAAGAAATGCAAAAAAGCAAAATAGCTGTCTGAGGAGGCCTTATGAGCAGCTGTGAAAAGAAGAGAAGTGAAAAGCAAAGGAGAAAAGGAAAGATATACCCATTTGAATGCAGAGTTCCAGAGAATAGCAAGGAGAGATAAGACATCCTTCCTCAGTGATCAGTGCAAGGAAACAGTGGAAAACAATAATGGGAAAGACTAGAGATTTCTTCAAGAAAATTAGAGGTACCAAGGGAACATTTCATGCAAAGATGAGTTCAATAAAGGACAGAAATGGTATGGACCTAACAGAAGCAGTGGAGAAGGAAATGGCAGCCCACTCCAGTGTTCTTGCCTGGAGAATCCCAGAGACGGCAGAGCCTGGTGGGCTGCCATCTATGGGGCCGCACAGAGTCAGACATGACTGAAGTGACAGTAGCAGCAAAAGAAGCAGAAGATATTAAGAGGAGGTGGCAAGAATACACAGAAGAACTGTACAAAACAGATCCTCACGACCCACATAATCACAATGGTGTGATCACTCAACTAGAGCCAGACACTCTGGAATGTGAAGTCAAGTGGGCCTTAGGAAGCATCACTACAAGCAAAGATAGTGGAGGTAATGGCATTCCAGTTGAGCTATTTCAAATCCTAAAAGATGATGCTGGGAAAATGCCACACTCAGTATGCCAGCCAATTTGGAAAACTCAGCAGTGGCCACAGGACTGCAAAAGGTCAGTTTTCATTCCAATCCCTAAGAAAGGCAATGCCAAAGAATGCTCAAACTACCGTACAATTGCATTCATCTCACACACTAGTAAAGTAATGCTTAAAATTCTCCAAGCCAGGCTTCAGCAATATGTGAACCATGAACATGAAGATATTCAAGCTGGTTTTAGAAAAGGCAGAGGAACAAGAGATCAAATTGCCAACATCTACTAGATCATTGAAGAAGCAAGAGAGTTCCAGAAAAACATTTATTTCTGCCTTATTGACTATGCCAAAGCCTTTGACTGTGTGGATCACAATAAACTGTGGGAAATTCTGAAAGAGACGGGAATACCAGACCATTTGACCTGCCTCCTGAGAAATCTGTATGCGGGTCAGGAAGCAATGGTTTGAACTGGACATGGAACAACAGAGTGGTTCCAAATAGGAAAAAGGAGTACGTCAAGGCTGTATATTGTCATCCTGCTTATTTAACTTACATGCAGAGTACATCATAAGAAACTGGTTTTAGGCTGGAAGAAGCACAAGATGGAATCAAGATTGCTGGGAGAAATAGCAATAACCTCAGATATGCAGATAACACCACCCATACGGCAGTAAGTGAAGAAGAACTAAACTGCCTTTTGATGAATGTGAAAAAAAAATTGGCTTGAAGTTCAACATTCAGAAAATGAAGATCATGGCATGTGGTCCCATCACTTCATGGCAAATAGATGGGAAAACAGTGGAAATAGTGACAGTCTTTATTTTTAGGGGGCTCCAAAATCACTGCAGATGGTGACTGCAGCCACGATTAAAAGACACTTACTCCTTGGAAGGAATGTTGTGTCCAACCTAGACAGCATATTAAGAAAGCAGAGACATTATTTTCCAAACACAGGTCCATCTAGTCAAAGCTATGGTTTTTCCAGTAGTCATGTGTGGATGTGAGATTTGAACCATGCAGAAAGCTGAGCACCAACGAACTGATGCTTTTTAAAAAATATATAAATTTATTTATTTTAATTGAAAGTTAATTACAATATTGTATTGGTTTTGCCATACATCAACATGCATCTGCCACAGGTATACATGTGTTCCCCATCCTGAACCCCCCCCTCCCTCCTCCCTCCCTGTACCATCCCTCTGGGTCGTCCTGTATGTGAGACATCAAAAGAGACACAGATGTATAGAACAGTCTTTCGAACTGATGCTTTTGAACTGTGGTGTTGGAGCAGAATCTTGAGAGGCCCTTGGACTGCAAGAAGATTCAACCAGTCAACCTTAAAGGAAATCAGTCTTGAGTATTCATTGGAAAGACTGATGTTGAAGCTGAAACTCCAATCCTTTGGCCATCTGATGTGAAGAGCTGACTCATTTGAAAAGACCCTGATGCTGGGAAAGATTGAAGGTCGGAGGAGAAGGGGATGATAGAGGATGAGATGGTTGGATGGCATCACTGACTCAATGGACATGAGTTTGGGTAAACTCTGGGAGCTGGTGATGGACAGGGAGGCCTGTTGTGCTTTGGTCCATGGGGTCACAAAGAGTCTGACACCACTGAGTGACTGAACTGAAGTGACCCAGCACACATGCACATACAGTTGTGTACATAGGTGCTGTCTCCTTTGGGGGTTGCTCAGGTTGATTCAGTTAGCACCTTGGATCACAGGACAAGGAAAACTGATACGAAAATAAAGTTTTTGTTTCTTGCTATGTAGAGAACAGTACATTCCTTTTATTTTGACCCAGAGTGCATGGCAACCTACCCCAGTATTCTTGCCTGGAGAATCCTATGGACAGAGAAGCCTGGTGGGCTACAGCTCATGGAGTTGCAAAGAGTCAGACATGACTGAAGTGGTTTAGCTTGCACACACGCACTGCTGTCTTCTACCAGAATCTATGAAAGGGTAAAAGTTATCTTTTTAGTTTGCAAAGGGTAAAATCATAGATTCTTGACAGTTATTGACAGTCAGTACAACCCAATTTAGAGAGGAAATGTTACAGAATAGGTACATTAAAAGGGTAATACTTTTTTCCTGGGTTGGGGCTCCCAATCAACAGACTACAATGCCTCTGAGCTACATACACTGTAGCACCATTTCTCTAGGAGAGGTATTCTCACACTCCATCAACCATGGAAACTTTATTAAAGACATTCCCTTTGATTTTTAATTCATTTAAAATTTTTACCCTGAAGATGTTAAACATCTGCAACTTTATCTCTGTAAAGCAAAATTCGAGGATGTATTTAATGTTAATATGTAAGTACAATCTTACTCATGTATTACAAGTAAAAAAATGAAAAAAAACCTTATAAAAGAGCTCAAAGTGCTCCTACTTATATAATAATATTCAGTAAATATTCATTATGACATAACTCCCAAAATGTTTCATGTTAGCCAATCTCACAGCACCTGCATTCAAAATTGCTGTGCTATAATACTTGCAGAATATATGGACAGATACACTAAGTACACATATCCAAAGTCAGGAAAAACTTAAATACACACACAGAACCACACACACATACAAACATATATGCTTAAATTCCTTTAATCATAATGAACATGTAGATTCATACCCCACTGAATACTAATGGTAAAACTAATAAAAATCCTAGTAAAAACCTTATAAAACAAATTTGCAACAGAATATAAAGTGACCTTATGTGATATTCTTGTTGCAGCAGGTGTTATCTTTGATATTTAATACTTGTAATTCAGTGCTAATGTGGTATGGTCCCAATTGACACATAAAATACAAGTGCTTTTGATGAACTTTATAAAGGCCAAACAGCAGATGCATATGTTGGCTATTAACATTCATGGATTTTCTTATTAAAAAGAAAAGTATAAATTAAATTAATGTAGTTGCTGGCCACATAGTGAAGTTTCACAAAGTGTGTCCAAGAGATCTGGGCTTTCAGAATTAAAGGGAAAAAATAGCCTTAAAACTAAAGATATATGGTTTTGTCTATAAGAGTTATTGTGGAACTCTCCAGTCACCTTAAAATTCTTGTTGTTTTTAGGCAGTGCATTTTTTGACATAATTCACGCAAGATTCTCTTGGGCCCACTACCTACATTAATGGAAATAAAAACAAAAATAAATGGGACCTAATAAAACTTAAAAGCATTTGCACAGCAAATGAAACTATACACAAGATGAAAAGATAACCCTCAGAATGGGAGAAAATAATTGCAAATGAAGCAACTGACAAAAGATTAATCTCCAAAATATATAAGGAGCTCATATAGCTCCATATCAGGAAAACAAACAATACAATCAGAAAATGAGCAGAAAACCACCTAAACAGACATTTCTACAAAGAAGACATATAGATGGCCAATAAACACATGAAAAGATGCTCAACGTAGCTCATTATTAGAGAAATACAAGTCAAATCTATAGTGAGATATCACCTCTCAGAATGGCCATTATCCAAAACCTACAGACAATAAATGCTGGAGAAGATATGGAGAAAAGGGAGCCCTCCTGCACTGTTGGTGGGAGGGTAAACTGATAGGGCTATTATGGAAAACAGTATGGAGTTTGCTTTAAAAACTAGAACTAAATCTACCGTCTGCTGATGTCCTCAGTCATGGCCTACTCTTTGCAACCCCATGGACTATAGCCTGCCAAGTTCCTCTGTCCATGGAATTTTCCAGGCAAGAATACTAGAGTGGGTTGCCATTTCCTTCTCCAGGAAATCTACCATATGACTCAGCAATTCCACCAATGGGCATATACCCTGAGAAAATCACAATTCTAAAAGATACATGTACTCCAATGCTCATTGCAGCATTATTTACAATAGCCAGGACATGGAAGCAACTTAAATGTCTGTGGACAGATGAATGGATAAGGAAGATGTGGTGTATTCATACAGTGGAATATTATTACCATAAGAAGGAATGGATTCTGGTCAGTTGCAGTGAGATGGATGGACCCATAGCCTCTTAGAGAGCAAAGTAAGTCAAAAAGAGAAAACAAATATCATAAATTGTTCATATATAAGGAATATAGAGAACTGGTTCTGATGAGCCTATCTCAAGGAAGGAATGGAGACCCAGATGAATGGAGATGTAGAAAATGGACTTGTGGACACAGTAGGGGAAGGAGAGGCTATGACAAATTGAAAAAGTCTCATTGACAAATATACACTATCATGTGCGAAATAGCTGGTAGGAAGTTGCTATATAACACAGAGAGCCCCGTCTGGCACCCTGTGATGACCTAGAGTGGCGGGATGGGGGTGGAGAGTGAAGCTAAAGAGGGAGAAGATATGTATTTAATATGACTGATTCTCATTGTTGTATGGAAGAAATCAACACAACATGGTAAAGCTATTTTTCATCAAGTAAAAATATTGAATAAGTTGTTGTTTTTAGGTTACTATGACCTATATATCAAGACAAAAATGCCATAGTTCTAAGTATTGAAAATTAATATATGAGATCAAGGTGATGTCTGAAACTCTATGTTTACCTAATGACTCTAAGCGAACATTGAAAATACATAGTATCTCCTTTTATATCTAATTTCGTCAAATGCTTTTTTAAAAAACAAGATATTGTTCTGATTACCTAAAATTATGTAATTACTTAAAATTACTTTAATTACTTAAAAAAACAAGATATCTGATTATTTATAAATGCTAACAAATAAATCTGGAATTCAAAATTCTATCAGAATAGTGTCCTACATCTTCCTTTTTCAATAATACAACATCTACCTAGCCTAAAGTGTATTAATACATATACATAAACTACACAAAAGATATTGAATGACAAGAATTATGCTGGCACTTGAAATATACTATTGAATAAAACAAATAAGCCTCCTCTCTTTGGGGCTACTGAATAAAATGGACAAAATAATTTTTAAACTTTAAAGTGGAAAAGGCTTATTCTCAATTGGAGTCTAAACATGGTCAAGAAATTTTTATAAAATGACTAAAACATAAATAAAAAGAGTTTCTTGTACTCGAATGGTAAATAGTAATAATTATTTAATTTGTACATTGAGGATTAATGAATTTACTAAGTGGCCTGCTCCCTTATGGATATTTACCTAGCTATGCCATAGACACACATTCAAATACATCTATAGTATTAAAGCTTTTTTTAAGAAAAGATAAAAATAGAACTGTCTAGGTCACCTTTAGACAGATGGAATGACCAGTCTTTGACTGAAAGAACAGACTTAACAAATTCTAGATTTCTCTTACTCTGTATTTGGAAAGCTTACTCTACTTTAAGTGCTTAGATCTTCATGACTACACTTGAGTTCTGACTCTCAATAAGCTTACTACTTTGGGCTAAAAAAATAGGGATTTAAAGTTGCAATGATAAGCTTCAAGTAAATTATCTAAAAATTAACAATTGAATTACAGTTTATAGAATAAAGTGAGTATATTTTGTTCAAAATGAATGTTCCATAGTGGTTTCTGTTACTTTAATACTTAAAAATAACCTGTGTTTTGGCATAAATGCTCCCGGCAAAATACTGCATTACCTGAAAAACGCTGTATCCAAAAAATAATAAACATATTTTTAATTAAATTAATGAAATATTTTATTTCTAAGTCAGATTTTATAGAGTAGATAATATAAATAATACAGTACATATTGTTGGTGTTCAGTTGCTCAGTCATGTCTGACTCTTTGAGACCCCATGGACTGCAGCACGCCAGGCTTCTCTGTCCTTTATCATCTCCCTGACTTTGCTCAAATTCATGTCTATTGAGCTGGTGATGTATCCAACCATATCATCCTCTGTGGCCAGCTTCCCTCCTGCCTTCAAACTTTCCTAGCATTAGGGTCTTTTCTAATGACCCAGCTCTTCACAACAGTTGGCCAAAGTATTGGAGCTTCAGCATCAGTACTTCCAATGAATATTCAGGGTTGATTTCCTTTAAGACTGACTGCTTTGATCCCCTTGCTGTCCAAGGAACTCTCAGTCTTCTCCGGGACCACAGCTCAAAAACATCAATTCTTCAGCACTCAGTCTTCTTTAGGTCCAATTCTCACATCTGTACATGACTACTGGAAAAACCATAGAGTGGACTATATGGACCTTTGTTGGCAAAGTGATATCTCTGTTTTTTTAATACAAAGTATATGTTTGTCACAACTTTTCTTCCAAGGAAAGACCTTGCATGGCAACCTACTCCAGTATTCCTGCCTGGGGAATCCTATGGACAGAGGAGTCTGGTGGGCTACAGTCCATGGGGTTTCTCCCACATTCAGCAAGTCTTTTAATTTGGTGGCTGGAGTCATCATCCACAGTGATTTTGGAGACAGAAAATTAAGTTTGTCACTGTTTCCATTATTTATCCATCTATTTGCCATGAAATGATGGGACCAAATGCAATGGTCTTAGTTTTTTGAAGGCTGAGTTTTAAATAAGCCTTTCACTCTCCTTTTTCACCTTCATCAAGAGGCTCTTTAGTTCTTTGGTTTCTACCATAAGGGTGGTATTATCTGCATATTTAAGCCTATTGATATCTCTCCTGGCAATCTTGATTCCAGCTTGTGCTTCATCCAGTCCGGCATTTCGCATGATGTACTCTGCATATGAGTTAAATAAGCAAGGTGACAATACACAGCCTTGGCGTACTCCTTTTCCAATTTTGAACTAGTCTGTTGTTCCATATCTGGTTCTAACTGTTGCTTCTTGACCTGCATATAGGTTTATCAGGAGGTAGGTCAGGTGGTCTGGTATCCCCATCTTTTAAGAATTTTTCACAGTTTGTTGTGATCCACAAAATCAAAGGCTTTAGTGTAGTCGATGAAGCAGAAGTAGATATTTCTCTGGAATTCTCTGCTTTTCTCACGATGCAACAGATGATGGCAATTTGGTCTCTGGTTCTTTTGCCTCTTCTTAATCCAGCTTGTGCATCTGGAAGTTCTCAGTTACCATACTATATATATATATATATATATATATATATACTATATATATATATATATATATATATATGTATCAGTTCAGTTCAGTTCAGTTCAGTTGCTTAGTCGTGTCCGACTCTTTGCGACCCCATGAATCGCAGCACGCCAGGCCTCCCTGTCCATCACCATCTCTCAGAGTTCACTCAGACTCACGTCCATCAAGTCCATGATGCCATCCAGCCATCTCATCCTTGGTCGTCCCCTTCTCTTCCTGTCCCCAACACCCCCCCACCCCCAGCATCAGAATCTTTTCCAATGAGTTAACTCTTCGCATGAGGTGGCCAAAGTAGTGGAGTTTCAGCTTTAGCATCATTCCTTCCAAAGAAATCCCAGGGTTGATCTCCTTCAGAATGGACTGGTTGGATCTCCTTGCAATCCAAGGGACTCAGAAGAGTCTTCTCCAACACCACAGTTAAAAAGAATCAATTCTTCTGCACTCAGCCTTCTTCACAATCCGACTCTCACATCCATACATGACCACAGGAAAAACCATAGCCTTGACTAGACAGACTTTAGTCAGCAAAGTAATGTCTCTGCTTTTGAATATACTATCTAGGTTGGTCATAACTTATATTATATATAATATAAACCATGTATTATTTTAAAAGTGCTAGTCAGAAATATTCATATAAATAATATAATTTATCATATTTTACAGTTTATAATGTGAAACATTTAATGAAGGAAGCAATATATTGTAAATTGTAGTACTGTTAGCCACTGTAATTTACATATTAATATCTATAACAACAATCAGAATTATAAACTTTTAACTTTGAATTTTGACTTGACATTTGACCTCCAAAATTCTTTCTTTTTCCATTACATCCAAAAATAAGTAGATTATTCATGACATTATTTTTATATTGGAAACATAACACTAAAATTATATAATTTTAATGAGTATAAATGAAAAATTCTCAATACCTTAAAAGTATAAACTCCATATGCTTTTAAATATCAATTAAAATATTTGCTTACAAATTTAGATGTGAAATTATTAAATCACATTCCTACAACATTATTGTCACCCTGCTTATTTAACTTATATGCAGAGTACATCATGAGAAACACTGGACTGGAAGAAGCACAAGCTGGAATCAAGATTGCCGGGAGAAATATTAATAACATCAGATATGCAGATGACAGCACCCTTATGGCAGAAAGTGAAGAGGAACTCAAAAGCCTCTTGATGAAAGTGAAAGAGGAGAGTGAAAAAGTTGGCTTAAAGCTCAACATTCAGAAAATGAAGATCATGGCATCTGGTCCCATCACTTCATGGGAAAGAGGTGGAAAAACAGTGGAAACAGTGTCAGACTTTATTTTAGGGGGCTCCAAAATCACTGCAGATGGTGATTGCAGCCATGAAATTAAAAGATGCTTACTCCTTGAAGAAAAGTTATGACCCATCTAGATAGCATATTGAAAAGCAGAGACATTACTTTGCCGACTAAGGTCCATCTAGTCAAGGCTATGGTTTTTCCTGTGGTCATGTATAGATGTGAGAGTTGGACTGTGAAGGCTGAGCGCCAAAGAACTGATGCTTTTGAACTGTAGTGTTGGAGAAGACTCTTGAGAGTCCCTTGGGCTGCAAGAAGATCCAACCAGTCCACTCTAAAGGAGATCAGCCCTGGGATTTCTTTGGAAGGAATGATGCTTAAGCTGAAACTCCAGTACTTTGGCCACCTTATGCGAAGAGTTGACTCATTGGAAAAGACTCTGATGCTGGGAGGGACTGGGGGCAGGAGGAGAAGGGGACGATAGAGGATGAGATGGCTGTATGGCATCAGTGACTCGATGGACGTGAGTTTGAGTGAACTCTGGGAGATGGTGATGAACAGGGAGGCCTGGCGTGCTGCGATTCATGGGGTCGCAAAGAGTCAGACACGACTGAGCGACTGAACTGAACAACATTAATATGCACCATTTTCTCCTGATAGTGGTCCCTCTTATGAAAAAGAGTTCTAGTTCAGAGTGTTGAAAGTTGTGCATTCATCCCCTGTTTCAGGTAAACACTAACATCAGTTAAACAGTATATTCTTAAATAGGAAGTATGTCATCCTAACTGAATAGCTCTCTTACATGAAGTGTCAGGGAAATTGCTTTAATTAAATACTTATCAGAAGTGCATACAACCTGTATTTTTGACTAGAATTATTGGGAGCAAAATAACTTTGATATCTAGGTTTCTTGCCTGCATTAGCTTTCTTTTTTTAGAAGTATAGTGCATTTTATAATGATTATAAAGAAATTGCACTATTAAAATATTAATGAATGATAGTATCTATTTTCACTACCTTTTTTACATTGCTTTTATCAAATTGCCTAAAAATAAAATGATGGAAAGATGAATAACAGGAAAAATATAATAAAAAGTATCATATTATTCAATAGATAAATGTAATAAATACCTCAAGAATAAGGAATCTATATATTTCTATGGTTTAGATTAATTTCATTAGATGAATTCAGATTAACTATTCAGTAAAGACTCCTTATACTAGCTTCTATATTTCATTTTTAATGGAAATTTATGTTCTCTAAAAAATGAAAACTAAAAATAATGATAATGGGGTAGGGAAAGGGGCAGAGATTGGAATGAACAATAAACAAATAATAAATGAGTATTTAATAAATGTCTACAGTAAATCCATTAAAATATATCAAGGCCCCAAAATTAATTATAATGGAAAAAATATTTACAAATAACGAAAATGCCAACTTTCAACTTTATACCTGAAGTCATCATTGTCAACTGCCAATCCTCTTGCAGAAGGTTTGAAATTTAGGCCATGAGATCTGTAATGTCTCAGCTGGCTGAATCTTTGAGTCTCTGTGAGAATATATTTTCCTTACAATATAGCAATTTGGGTCAATAAATATTGTGAATAAACTGATTTTCTTAAATATCTATGCAGACTGAGTTGATATTTTTGAAAAAGAGTTCTAATATATTTAATTATTTCAACTCTAAAAAGCTAGAATGCATAGCTGAAGTAACAATACATGTACTTTAAAATTATTTTAGAATACATAAGAATAAACAAGGATATCCAATCAGTCCATTCTGAAGGAGATCAGCCCTGAGATTTCTTCGGAAAGAATGATGCTAAAGCTGAAACTCCAGTACTTCGGCCACCTCATGTGAAGACCTGACTCATTGGAAAAGACTCTGATGCTGGGAGGGATTGGGGGCAGGAGGAGAAGGGGACGACAGAGGATGAGACGGCTGGATGGCATCACCGACTCGATGGACATGAGTTTGAGTGAACTCTGGGAGTTGGTGATGGACAGGGAGGCCTGGCATGCTGCTATTCATGGGCTCACAAAGAGTCGGACACGACTGAGTGACTGAACTGAACTGAAGAATAAACTGTCAGCTATAGAAGTATTAGTTCATGGAACAAAATGATTGTTGGAGCCAAATGTCACTTAACATGTAACAGTTTTTGACCTTTTAAGTTGGATAATTGAGTGTTTAAAAAATAACAACACTGGTCTATATCCAGCTAAAGAGATTCTGTTTATAGTTATAAATATCTAAAACGTAGAGTAAATAAATTAGTAAAATGTCTTGTTTAATTTAATTTGACATGTGTGTCGGTCCGTCTCTCTTACCTAGAATAGCCTTGGGCATCCACCCACAGTCTGGATACAAGAATTCTCACTCACAGTAATATGTACACAGCATGTATTCTACTAATTCCTCTCTGTCCATGGGGATTCTCCAGGCAAGAATACTGGAGTGGGTTGCTGTGGCCTCCTCCAGGGGATCTTCCCAACCCTGGTCTCCTGCATTGCAGGCAGATTCTTTAAACATCTAAGGTACCAGGGAAGCCCAATTGTGTATCAACTTGATATAAAGGGGAAAATAACTTATTGCTTTAGACTCTATATTTTGCATCTTTATCTAATTTCTTTCTTGTCATTAAACATCATCTATTTCCCAACTGTTGTATGAAAAAGGATAATTGTAAGCCATCAATAGAATTTTTTTGTTTTTGTTTTTACTTTTGTAAAATTTGAAAATGTTAAAAAATGTATTTTATTTTATGGATAAAAAGTAAACGATTCTCTAATTATAAGCATAATAGCTACTTACACTTTTCTGAAATAACTTGTTTACCATACAACCTATGAATGTTGAGATAGGTCTTTTTTTATCAGTTAACTTTGGGCAGCTAAATTTTAAAAAGGGAAATAGATAATGAAAATGAAATAAGTATTACAAGAAATTATGTTTTATCAAGAATTTTTATTTCAATAGCAAGTAGTATGAATTATTGAACATAATATATATCCCACGATTGGTCTTGAGATACAAATTTCTTCATAGGGAAGTAGTTGCATGATGGAAAGCTAAAATTAGACAAATAAAATAAAACTATTTAAAAGTCATAATTATTTCACTGGTGTGTGTATATATATATATATATATATATATATATATATTGACATTGACATTGAAGTCGCTCAGTCATGTCCAATTCTTTGTGACCCCATGGACTGTAGCCTACCAGGCTTCTCTGTCCATGGAATTTTCCAGGCAAAAGTACTGGAGTGGGTTGCCATTTCCTTCTCATATATATATATATATATATATATATATATATATATAATTTTTTATATATAAAAATTAATTTAAAACAATGTATTATTTTCAAAAATGAAAAAAATGGAACATGTTATTTGTAATAAAGTTTCAATTCATCAAGTGAATATGTAATACCAAATGTCACATACTGATTTTGAGGTAAATAAGCATAGATAAGTACATGCATATTAAGCAGAGATGAAAAAGCACCAGGGCCCTGGGCATAGCCTCTTGAGAATTCTTTTGTCTAACCAGACTCTTTGAAGTCATTCACTGCTACACAAAACACAAACATTTTTAGGGCAATAGACATGATTAGATCTACTTCTTCTCAATATTCTCTTTGAAGGTCTTTTGTTTTTTTGGAATATTTTGTATTTTTGCCTTCTGGAATATTTTTCACGCAATTAATTAACTTATGTATTAGCATAAAAATTATGTTTATGGGATAGCACTGATCACAAGCCATGTAATTCTGTAATTCTGCTGTTTTTCTCCTGAAATATCGTCTCATTCAGCAAGTACCTGTGTTCTAGCAATTGTGATGGCCTCTTGCCTAATGATAATCTCATTGGGTGAAGATAAATGAATGCATTTGTCAAAAGGAAATTAGAATGATGAAAATTCCAAATCCATAAATCACTAAATACATATACATAAATATATACATCATTGCATTTATACACAAACACAATATATAAATCACCCAATGTGTAATGTTGCATTTTTTGATAAATGAAGACCTTTCATTTCATGACTGTATATATTAATAGTAATTTAAAATATTTGTGTATGTATAAATTATACTCCTAGAGAGCCATTACTGATTATCTGTCAATAAATTCCTAAAATTATCATTTCTATTTCTATTACAAAATTATGAAAGTCATATGTACTTTCAAAAATGGAAAACAAGAGTGTAAGCAAACCTGTGGAAAACTGAATTTGATTAGCACAGTTCTATGACCAATTTTTTCCCTTTCAATATGAGAAATAGCTAAAACTTCTAGATGCAATGTCAAATATTTCACTTCAATTAAATATATCAGCAAACACTGCTGTCCTTTTCTGACAGTTAAAATTTTGTAGTGAAGCATGTGACGCCTTTAATTCATTTCATTTCTACTTCCAATTAATTATTTTCCATTGTAAAATTCAACTTTCCAAAATTTAAAAGGTTAAAAAGAACAAGAGTTGCTGATAGAAATTTTTCTAAAGCAGATCGTTTGTACATGCAGGATCAATGACTGGTTACACCCATTTTTACTTTGTATAATGCAAACTCTTTTGTTTGGGTTTGGTTTTGCCTATCTGGGCGTTTAATTTCCTGTTTATTCACTCATCACTCAATCCATACTTTTAAGCATTTTTCTTTTCTGCCATTATTCCATTCTTTGATTAAGAAACTCTTTAGTGATTACAATCCCCCTGGTGGGCTGCTGTCTATAGGGTCGCGCAGAGTCGGACACGACTGAAGCGACATAGGAGCAGCATGCTAGTCTAGTGGAGAAGGCAATGGCAACTCACTCCAGTACTCTTGCCTGGAAAATCCCATGGATGGAGGAGCCTGGTGGGCTGCAGTCCATGGGGTCGCGAAGAGTCGGACACGACTGAGCGACCTCACTTTCACGTTTCACTTTTATGCATTGGAGAAGGAAATGGCAACCCACTCCAGGGTTCTTGCCTGGAGAATCCCAGGGAAGGCAGCCTTGTGGGCTGCCGTCTGTGGGGTCGCACAGAGACGGACACGACTGAAGCGACTTAGCAGCAGAAGCAGCAGCATGTAAATTGTGGCAAGTACTAAAAACGTAGATATATTAAATGTATTTATGAGTAGCTTAATATCAAAGAAGACAGCAGGTACACAACCTGTCAATATCTCTCACTACCCTACTAAATAAAATCAGATTCCTGAGCTTTTAACCGTATCTAAACCCTAAAACTCCTTGTACATTATCACTCTTCATAATGGTTTACACATAACTGTACAAAAAAGATCTTCAAGACCCAGATGATAATGATGGTGTGATCATTCACCTAGAGCCAGCATCCTGGAATGTGAAGTCAAGTGGGCCTTAGGAAGCATCACTACGAAAAAGCTAGTTGTGGTGATGGAATCCCAGTTAAGTTATTTCAAGTCCTAAAAGATGATGGTGTGTGAGTGCTGCACTCAATATGCCAGCAAATTTGGAAAACTCAGCAGTGGCCACAGGACTAGACAAGGTCAGTTTTCATTCCAATCCCAAAGAAAGGCAATGTTAAAGAATGTTCAAACTACCACCCAACTGCAGTGATCTCATACACTACCAAAGTAATGCTCAAAATTCTCCAAGCTAGGCTTCAATAATATGCAAACCATGAAATTCCAGAGGTTCAAGCTCGTTTTAGAAAAGGCAGAGGAACCAGAGATCAGATTGTGAACATCCGCTGGATCATGGAAAAAGCAAGAGAGTTCCAGAAAAACATATATTTCTGAATTATTGACTGTGACAAGGTCTTTGACTGTAGATCACAATAAACTGGAAAATTCTGAAAGAGATGGGAATATCAGACCATCTGATTTGCCTCTTGAGAAACCTGTATGCAGATCAGAAAGCAACAGTTAGAACTGGACATGGAACAACAGACTGGTTCCAAATCAGGAAAGGAGAACATCAAGGCTGTATATTGTCACCCTGCTTATTTATCTTATATGCAGAGTACATCATGAGAAATGCTGAGCTGGAGGAAGCACAAGCTGGAATCAAGATTGCTGTGAGAAATATCAATAACCTCAAATGTGTGGATGACATCACTCTTATGACAGAAAATGAAGAGGAACTAAAAGGCCTCTTGATGAAAGTGAAAGAGGAGAGTGAAAAAGTTGGCTTAAAGCTCAACATTCAGAAAATGAAGATCATGGCATCTGGTCCCATCACTTCATGGGAAATACATGGGGAAACAGTGGCTGACTTTATTTTTGGGGGCTCCAAAAATCACTGCAGATGGTGATTGCAGCCATGAAATTAAAAGACACTTACTCCTTGGAAGAAAAGTTGTGACCAACCTAGACAGCATATTAAAAAGCAGAGACATTACTTTGTCAACAAAGGTCTGTCTAGTCAAGGCTATGGTTATTCCAGTGGTCATTTATGGATGTAAGAGTTGGACTATAAATAAAGCTGAACACAGAAGAATTGATGCCTTAGAACTGTGGTGTTTAAGAAGACTCTTGAGAGGCCCTTGGACTGCAAAGAGATCCAACCAGTCCATCCTAAAGGAGATCAATCTTGGGTGTTCACTGGAAGGAATGATGCTAAAGCTGAAACGGCAGTCCTTTGGCCACCTGATGGGAAAAGCTCACTCATTTGAAAAGACCCCGATGCTGGGAAAGACTGAGGACAGGAGGAGAAGGGGACAACAGAGAATCAGATGGTTGGATTGCATCACCGACTTAATGGACATGGGTTTGGGTGGACTCCGGCAGTTGGTGATGAACAGGGAGGCCTGGCATGCTGTGATTCATGGGGTCGCAAAGAGTCAGATATGACTGAGCAACTGAAGTGAAATGACTGAACCAGGGGATACATGTATTATTTTTAGTTTTGGTTTCCTCGGGGTATATGCCTAGGAGTGGGATTGCCGGGTCATATGGTGGCTTTATTTCCAGTTTTTAAGGAATCTCCACACTGTCTTTCATAGTGAGTGTATCAATTTGCATTCCCACGAACAGTGCAAGAGTGTTCCCTTTTCTCCATGCTGTCTCCAGCATTTATTATTTGTAGACTTTTTGATGATGGCCATTCTGACAGATGTGAGGTGATATCTCATTGTGGTTATGATTAGCATTTCTCTAATAATGAGCCATGTTGAAAATCTGTTCATGTGTTTGTAAGTCAAGTGTATGTCTTCATTGGAGAAATGTCTCTTTAGGTCTTTTTCCCTTTTTGATTGGGTTGTTTGTTTTTCTGGCATTGAGTTATATGAGCTGCTTGTATATTTTGGAAATTAATCTTTTGTCCGTTGTTTCATTTGCTGTTATTTTCTCCCATTGTGAGGGTTGTCTTTTCACCTTGCTTATAGTTTCCTTTGCTGTGCAAAAGCTTTTAAGTTTAATCAGGTCCCACTTGTTTACTTTTGCTTTTATTTCCATTTCTCTAGAAGTTGGGTCATAGAGGATCTTGCATTGATTTATGTCATTGAGTGTTCTGCCTATGTTTTCCTCTAAGAGTTTTATAGTTTCTGGTCTTACATTTAGGTATTTAATCTATTTTGAATTTCTCTTTGTGTATGGTGTTAGGGAGTGTTATAATTTCATTGTTTTGCATGTAGCTGTACCAGCACCATTTATTGAAGAGGCTGTCTTTGCCTCATTGTATATTCTTGCCTCCTTTGTCAAAAATAAGTTACCCATGGGTGCATGGATTTATTTCTGGGCTTTCTATCTTGTTCCATTTGTCTATATTTCTGTTTTTGTGCCAGTACCATACTATGTTGACTGTACCTTCATAGTATAATCTGAAGATAGGAAGGTTGATTCCTCCATCTCCATTCTTCTTTCTTAAGACTGCTTTGGCTATTCAGGGTCTTTTGTGTTTCCAAATGAACTGTGAAATTTTCTTTTTAATTCTGTGACAAATGTCATTGGTAATTTGATAGAGATTGCATTGAACCTGTAGATTGCATTTGGTAGTACAGTCATTTTCACAATATAGATTCTTCTTACCCAGGAATGTGGAATATCTCTCCATCTGTTTATGTCATCTTTGATTTCTTTCATCAGTGTCTTATAATTTTCTGTGTACAGTTCTTTTGTCTCCTTACATAAGTTTAATCCTAGATTTTAAATTTTTTGTTGCAACGGTAAATGGGATTGATTCCTTAATTTCTCTTTCTGATTTTTCATTGTTAGTATATAGAATTGCAAGTGATTTCTGTGTATTGATTTTGTATCCTGCAACTTTGCTAAATCCACTGATTAGCTCTAGTGATTTTCTTATACTATCTTTAGGGTTTTCCATGTACAGTATCATGTCATCTGCAAACAGTGAGAGCTTTACTTCTTTTCTGATCTGGATTCTTTTATTTCTTTTTCTTCTCTGATGGCTGTAGCTAGGACTTCCAGAACTATGTTGAATAATAGTGGTGAAAGTGGACACCCTTGTCTTGTTCCTGATCTTAGGGGAAATGCTTTCAGTTTCTCACCATTGAGAATAATGTTTGCTGTAGGCTTATCATATATGGCCTTTACTATGTTGAAGTAGGTTCCTTCCATGTCCATTTTTGAAGAGTTTTAATCTTAAATGGGTGCTGAATTTTGTTAAAGGCTTTTTCTGCATCTATTGAGATTATTATATGGTGTTTATCTTTCAATTTGTTAATATGGTGTATAACATTGTTTTGCGAATCCTTGCATTCCTAGAATAAACCCATTTTGATCATGGTATATGAGCTTTTTGTTCTGTTTCTGAATTCCGTTTTGTAAAATTTTGTTTGCATCTATGTTCATCAGTGATATTGGCCTATAGTTTTCTTTTTTGTGTGTTGCCTTTGTTTGGTTTTGGTATCAAGGTGTTGGTGGCCTCATAGAATGAGTTGGGAAGTGCTCTTTCCTCTGCAATTTTTGAAAGAGTTTTAGAAGGATAGGCATTAGCTCCTCTCTAAATGTTTGACAGAATTCTCCTTTGAAGCCATCTGTGCCAGGGCTTTTTTTTTTTTTTTTGTGATATATTTGATCACAGCTTCAATTTCATTGCTTGTAATTGGGTTATTCATAATTTCTATTTCTTCCTTGTTCAGTCTTGGGAGATTGCGCTTTTCTAAGAATCTGTCCATTCCTTCCAGGTTATCCATTTTTGCCATAGAGTTGTTCATAATATTCTCTTAAAATCCTTTGTATTTCTACACTGTGTGCTGTAACCTCTCCTTTTTCATTTCTAATTTTGTTGATTTTATTCTTCTTTCTTTTGTTCTTGATGAGTCTGGCTAAACGTTTGTCAATTTTGTTTATCTTCTCAAAGAATCAGCTTTTAGATTTAGTAATCTTTATTATAGTTTCTTTCATTTCTTTTTCATTTATTTCTGCTCTGATCATTAGGATTTCTTTCCTGTTATGAATTTTGGTGTTTTTTGTTCTTCTTTTTCCATTTGTTTTAGGTGTAAAGTTAGGTTGTCTATTTGATGTTTTTCTTGTTTCTTTAAGTAGGATTGTATTGCTATAAACTTCCCTCTTAGAACTGCTTTTCTGCATCCATAGGTTTTGGGTTGCCATGTTTTCATTGTCATTCATTTCTAGAAATTGTTTATTTCCCTTTTGATTTCTTCAGTAACCTGTTGGTTATTTAGAAATGTGACTCTGATGCTGGGAGGGATTGGGGGCAGGAGGAGAAGGGGACGACTGAGGGTGAGATGGCTGGATGGCATCACGGACTCGATGGACGTGGATCTGAGTGAACTCCGGGAGATGGTGATGAACAAGGAGGCCTAGCGTGCTGCGATTCAGGGGTCGCAAAGAGTCAGACATGACTGAGCAACTGAACTGAACTGAACTGAACTGAACTGAATCTCCATATGTTTGTGTTTCTTACAGTTTTTTTTTTTCTTTCTTGAAATTGATATCTAGTCTCATAGTGTTGTGGTCAGAGAAGACGCTTGATAGGATTCCAATTTTATTAAGTTTACTGAGGTTTGATTTGTGACTCAAAATGTGGTCTATCTTGGAGAATGTTCCTTGTGCAGTTGAGAATGAGGTGTATTCTTCTGCATTTGGATGGAGTGTCCTGAAGATATCAGTGAGATCCATCTCATCTACTGTATCATTTAAGATGTGTTTCCTTAATTTTCTGTTTTGATGATCTGTCCATTGGTGTGAGTGGGATGTTAAAGTCACCTGCAATTATTGTGTTACTTTCAATTTCTCCTTTTATGTCTGTTAGTGTTTGTCTTATGTATTGAGGTACTCGTATGTTGGGTGCATAGATATTCACAATTGTTATGTCTTCCTCTTGGACTGATCCCTTGATCATTATGTAGTGTCCTTTCTTATCTCTTGTAATCTTCATTTTAAAGTCTATTGTTTGATATGAGGGTTGCTACTCCAGCTTTCTTTTGCTTCCCATTTGCATGGAATATATTTTTTATCTTTTAAACTTTCAGTCTATATGTGTCTTTAGGTATGAAGTGGGTTTCTTGTAGACAGCATATATATGAGTTTTGTTTTTCTTTTAAAATCCATTCAGCCTGTCTGTGTCTTTTGATTGGGGCACTTAATTGATTTACATTGATATATAAGTTCTTATTGCCATTTTCTTAATTGTTTGAGGTTGATTTTGTAGACCCTTTTTCTTCTCTTGTATTTTTGGACTATATAAGTCCTTTTAACATTTGTTATAAAGCTGGTTTGGAAGTACTGAATTCTCTTAACTCTTGCTTGTCTAAAAAGCTTTTTATTTCTCCATCAATTTTGAATGAGATCCTTGCTGGATACAGTAATCTTGGTTGTATATTTTTCCCTCTCATTACTTTAAATATATCCTGCCATTCTCTTATGGCCTGCAGTTTCTGTTGAAAGATCAGCTGTTAAGCATATGGGGTTTCCCTTGTATGTTACTTGTTGCTTCTCCCTTGCTGCTTTTAATATTCTTTGCGTTTATTCTTTGTTAGTTTGATCATATGTATCTTGGCCTATTTCTCCTTGGGTTTATCCTTTATGGAACTCTTTGTGACTTTTGGACTTGACTGACTATTTCCTTTTCTGTGTTGGGGAAATTTTCGCTATAATCTCTTCAAAAATTTTCTCATACTCTTTCTTTTTCTCTTCATTTGATATTGTCCCAGAATTCTCTGAGCCTGTCCTCGGTTCTTTTTACTCTCTTTTCTTTATTCTGCTCTTCAGAAGTTATTTCCACCATTTTATCTTCCAGCTCACTGATTCATTTTCTGCTTCAGATATTCTGCTATTGATTCCTTCTAGAGTTACTTTTAATTTCAGTAATTGTGTGGTTTGTCTCTGTATGTTTATTCTTCAATTCTTTTAGGTCTTTCTTTGTTAATTGATTCTTGCATTCTCTCCATTTTGTTTTCAAGGGTTTGATCATCTCTACTATCATTATTCTGAATTCTTTTTCAGGTAGTTTGCCTGTTTCCTATTCATTTATTTGGACTTCTGTGTTTCTAGTTCCTTCATTTGTGTGGCATTTCTCAGCCTTTTCATTATTATTATTTTTAACTTATTGTGTTAAAGGTCTAGTTTTCCCAGGCTTCAAGGTTGAATTCTTTCTTCCTTTTGGTTTCTGCCCTCTTAAGGTTTGGTCCAGTGGTTTGTGTAAGCTTTGTATAGGGTGAGATTTATGCTGAGATTTTGTTTGTTTGTTTTTCTTTTAATGGGCATGGCTGAGTGAGATGGCAATCCTATCTGTTGATGATTTGGCTTGTATTTTTGTTTTGTTTGTTGTTTAAATGAGGCATTCTGCATGGTGTGCTACTGGTGGTTCGGTATTGCTGGGTCTCACATTCAAATGGCTTCCTTTGTGTGAGTTCTCACTGTTTGATACCCCTCTGGTACCCTAGGGTCTTGGAGTCAGTTTTGTTCTCAGGTTGCCCACTCCAAAGGCTCCAGGCTTGATCTCTGGTCAGGAACGAAGATTCCACAAGTGGTTTCAGTTCAGTTTAGTTGAGCTGATCAATCATGGCCCATTCTTTGTGAGCACATGGACTGCAGCATGCCAGGATTCCTTGTCCATCACTAACTCCCAAAGTTTACTCAAACTCATGTCCATTGAACCAGTGATACCATCTAACCATATCGTCCTCTGTCATCCCCTTCTCCTGCCCTCAATCTTTCCCAGCATCAGGGTCTTTTCCAATGAGTCAGTTCTTTGGATCAGGTGGGCAAAGAATTGGAGTTTCAGCTTCAGTATCAACCCTTCCAATGAATTTTCAGGACTGATTTCCTTTAGGATGGACTGATTGGATCTCCTTGCACTCCAAGAGACTGTCAAGAGTCTTTTCCAACACCACAGTTCAAAAACATCAATGCTTTAGCACTCAGCTTTCTTTATAGTCCAACTCTCACATCCATATATGACTACTGGAAAAACCATAGCTTTAATTAGATGGCTTGCTATTGCATTAAGTGAAATTAAAACAAATATCCAAAAACAAGAAACCAAAGATAACCCCAAACAAATGGCAGTTACAAAATCACACAAATAATAATTAGAATAATGGCATATATACATAGACACCCACGAGCAAAGTCAAGACAGTCCAACAAAAATAAAGTACAATATATTGACCCAGTGAACAAAGGAATTCAACAATTACATTTACTAGTTCAGAGCAAAACTAACTAATGTACAAAGTGGAAAACAAAACTAAAGCAAGGTGCCAAGTGGCAAAACTAACAAATACATGGAGAGGAAAAGAAAGAAAGAAAAGAAGCAAAGACTAGATATGCAAAGTTAGAGGTAGGTGAAGCAGATTTATATACACTAAAGATTAATTGCAAGGGGAAAAGAACAGTAGGAAAGGCAAACAAAGGAATAAATATAGAAAAACTATAATAGGTTAAAAAATTAAAGTTATAAAAAGAGGAAAGGAAAAAAGGGAAGAAGAAAGACAGAAAGGGGGAAGGAAAACTCCATAGAACTGCAAAAACCCAGCGTAGAGGCAGAGGTTTATAACAACAATAAAAAGTGTGACTGAATATATAAATATGTATATACACCCATAAGCAAAATCAAAGAGTCCAGTTCTTTTTTTTGACCTAGTGAAAAAAAAAGAAACCAAAAATTATATCTACCAGAACAAAACGTACTAAGTCACAAACTGGAAAACAAAACTAAAGCAAGGTGCCAGCTGTGAAATGAAGCAATGAAAATAAAACTAACAAGTACATTGAGAAGAAAGGAAAGAAAGAAAGAAAGAATAGGTATGTAAAGTTAAATAGAGGTAGATGAAGATTTATATACATTAAAGATTAACTGCAAGGGAAAAAGAACAGTAGGGAAAGAAAACAAAGGAATAAATGAAGAAAAAATAATAGGTTTAAAAAATTAAATAAAGAGAAAAGAAAAAAAAAGGGGGAAACTTCACATAATTGCAAAAGCCCAAAGTAGAGGCAGGGGTTTATAACAACAACAAAACATTATGACTGAGGGGGAAAAAAAAAAGCTCAAAAGCTTAATTAGATTTCATAGTGCCAATAAAATAGACAAATACAACAGAGGTGGGGAAAAGGGAAAAAGTCCAAAAGAATCTAAAGAACAAGGCAAAACATAAGTGTAATAAATGTTTTTCTTGAGTCACTGCTGTCAGAGTCCTTTCCCTTGCTGGGAGTCACAGTCCATCTCACCTCCCTAGGATGCCCTCCAACACTTTGCTGATCTCTGGACTTATTATGAGGGCAGCTCAGATTTGAATCTGGTCTTACTCCTCTGTGTTCTTGCTCCAATGTTCACAGCTATCAAAACTAGAGAGTTTTCTTTTGTGGTAGGTCTCAATGACCTTTTATATATTCCATAGTCACAGAGTTTGCCTAGTTGATCATGTGGACTTAATCTGCAGATTGTACAGCTGGTGGGAAGGTTTTGGGTCTTCCTTAGCCACACTGCCCCTGGGTTTCAATTGTGGTTTTATTTCCACCTCTGCATGTGGGTCATCCACTGGGGTTTGCCCTGATGCTGCCCTGGAGGACATGGGTTAGCCCCTGTGAGGGCCAGGTGTGGAGGTGGTGCAGCTGTTTGGGTTGCAGAGGTTCTGGCAGCACCAGGTACTCAGGGGAGTTAGCCGCTAGGGCAGCAGGAAATACAGTGCTTTAGAAGGGTATGACAACCAGTATTGCCAATACACTCCAGTATTCTTGCCTGGAGAACCCCCTCCCTGACAGAACAGCCTGGAAAACCACAGTCTACAGGATCACAAAGAGTCAGACACTACTGAAGCGACCCTGCACGTGTGGACACAATAATTTTTGTCTGTGGCAGCTCTGCTCCAGTGAGAGTTGAGTGTGAAAGTGGCACAGCTGCTTAGCTTGCAGGGACCCTGGCAGTGCCAAGCATGCAGGGACACAGACTGCCTCCGCCACAGGAATTTTGGCCTTATCAGAGTTATTTTCTAGCCTCTTGTTGCTGGTGATCAGAAGGCCTCTTTGGCCAGTCTTTCTCTGTAGGTCCACCAGGTCAGGCACTTAAAGGGTGCCCTTGCCTGGGGGGGTCCTTCTCTGTCAGTCAGCGTGTCAGGCACATAGAGGGGGCCCCCTTGGCTGGGGTCCTACTCTGTAGATCGGCACTTAAAGGAGCACCTTGGGTGGGGTCCTACTCTGTAGTCAGTGCTTAGGAATTTGATGAGCCAGCCTCTCTATTGTTCAGCTGCCAATGCTGGCATGTGTGGGGAGAGACACACTATGGTGATGGCTCTACCTCCTACATGTGACTCAACAGTATCACCTTGCATCCATGGCTGCCCGGCTTTCCTCCACAAACATTTCCCACCACAGTCTCCTCCCTCACATCCCCACAATCCGTCCTTCCGCTGTCAACAGCAGCCCTCGCCCTGAGATTGCTCCACAATCCCTAAACTCCAGCTCTCAGCCGCTGCACCTTCCAGGGGATCTATGTCCCTGTTCAAGGTATATATGGTTGCGGCAAGGACTGTCTGATTCTCATTCCATTCAGGCTGTCACAGATCAGCTGTTTCACTCTCAGCCTTAAATGTTTCTCCTTTGACTCAGACAATTGCCCTGATGGGGGACTGGACCCCCCACCCACCAAAGACAGGTCCAGTCCTACTGACACTCCTGTTTCTCCCCCTTGTTCCTTTGTCCTAATGAGTTTTGCATGGTTCCATATATTCTTTTCCGCTGGTCAGGTACTCCTTCCCACTCTCAGCTGGTGTTCTGCATGCACTTCTGTCTGCAGATATATTTCTGATGTACCTGTGGAGAGAGATGTACTCCACGTCCACCTACTCCTCCGCTGTCAGGAAGCATTTAACAGGAAACTTCCTGTGTACTGTTTTGGATCTGTCAGGAATTCTCTGCTCCTTATTAATTCCTGAATACTCAGGAATTAAGAAGGGAGGCAAGCCTCTACTGGGGGCTGAGGAATCCAGGCATTTCCTACGTTAGTTTTTCTATATGGTGATAAGTACTCTCTTCCTTTTTATGAACCATATGGTAATATCTCTGCTGAAAATAGCTATCTTGTAAGACAGTATAAATACCTACACAATGTTGATTAAAACACCTTTGCTCCATCAGAGCTTTGGTCCCCATGTCCTGCTTTCTCTCTCTCTCTCTCTCTCTCTCTCTCTCTCTCTCTCTCTCTCAGGCTATTTCTTTGAAGGGCAGAGCCTCTCTGAGTTCACTTTCTTGCTCAGGCTTCTAAGACCCTCTCGAAAAGGTGCTCTGCGCCTTCACCCCATCAAGAGGGCGCCTGAGGCCTCTGTGAACAGAGCAAGCCCCATGCAGGGGGCTTTATTGGCTTTCTGCGTAAACCAAGGAATATCAGCCTCTTTCTCTCTCCTTTACTTTCTCATCGGTCGACTCCAGACCACCAGGTTCTGGTCCATTAAAGGACCTCAACATTCCACCATCTTGTTTTACCCTCCATATTTCTGATTTTTAAATGATGATGCACAGTTATTTTTAACTTTTCAATTGATTTTCTTATATTGAAATAGTATAGAAACTGGGAACATTGAATCAAAAATAAAATAAATTGTAACTATTACAAATTCACTTTCCTTAATAAAGGAAATGTTCTTAGAAAGCTCTATTCTTTCTTTTAAAACAAGTTTTAACACTGTTCTCATTAAATAAACCTATTGGTCAGACGATTCTTCAGCTCTATGCAATTTGCAAACATTCTACTTTCATCCTGAAGAGCCAATTCCTTCAGTGATACACAAAAGTCTGTCTCTTGCAGTCAATATCAATCTAATTCAAGTAAGATACTTCTTTATGAACATGCTCATTTGAAATGTCATTATAGTACAAAATGAGACTATGGTAATGAACATTATCCCATCATTATTTAAAGCAAATTGAAATTTTCACATGTTTAAATAATCACAATTAAATTATAATTATAAAATATCTGTATTTTATATAGGAATCATGAGAAAGCCTTAAAATGTTTAGACTTAGGTTTGTGGGTAAAATCATCATAAACAGGGAAAAAAATGCAAAACTTGGGTCAGTAGATAGTCATTCCTGAATCTTACATTATTTAAGAGATTCAAAATGTTAAATATATTATCAGATTTAAAAAGTGAGAGAAATAGGACTAGAGAGGTCGGGGATTGGCAGTAAGGGGGAATGAGTAATATGGTGGCTGATGCCAAGAGAAGCTTATAGAGCCCACTGTCAAGTGACAGAGAGGTAACTTTCCAAGCTCACCTGACTCCTAGAAGGCTGCTGACCCCACTCCATTAAGTTGCCTCTTGATTGGCCCCAAACAGAGTTTTTGTGACATTTTAATACAGCCCTAACTTATTTGCCCACTATTGGTCATAATTTAAGAAAGGCATCCTCAGTATAGTCATCACATTCCCAGATTACAAGAAGGTGGAAAAGATAGTAACAACATTGAATTGAAATTACAGTTAAAAATATCTTAAAAGGGATGACTAATAGATTAAATATAGTACAATTCTCTAGAGATAAATGGAGTTTTGATGAATAAGTATATATATACATATATATATATATATAAATAATAGCTTGTTATTGTTTAGTCCTTAAGTCATGTTTGATTTTTTTGACCCCATAGAATCTAGCTCACCAGGCTCCTCTGTCCATGAGATGTTCCAAGCAAGAATACTGGCGTAGGTTGCCATTTCCTTCTCCGGGGGTCTTCCTGACTCATGGACTGAACCTGTGTCTCCCTGTGTCGGCAGGTGGATTCTTTACCACTGAGACACAGCTACATAAATGGACTAGAACTGAATTCAGCATGTCAGCAATGGAATGCAGCTTACTTCTCCTTTATCTACATAATTCCAATTGGGTAAAAGTTTTATTGTACAGGGATGAAAACCATTTGTATGATTGTCTTCATATTCTTTAAGAACTAGAAACTGATATAATCTGGCAGTGGAATGTGTTGGGTTTGACTTTATGCCTTGAAAATAGTTTTACATACTGGAGTAGAGAATGAGGGGGAATGGAAAAGATAGTTCCAGAAGAACTGGAAGATTAAAAGGCAACTTTGAGCACCCAGCTGAGATTTGTGATTCTGATATCACAGTGCCCATCGGTGTCATTGAGGGCTCTTGTGTTGTGTAACCAGTAGTATTTGGCAGCCTGACTCTAGAAAGTGGGTCGACAGTTAGTTAAGTTTGATTAGGAGTGGAGAATTTTAAGCTGGTTAGGGTGAAAGAACAAAGGGACAAGAGTATTATGGATGTGGGCAAGAGAATTGCTGAAATAATGGGTGAAATCTGGATTGAATTTGATGGTAAAACAAGAAAAACATGTTAGAGTGAGATTTTGAATTATGTGTTATATTCTAGTTCCTACAATTTTAGAAGGGTCATCAGCAAACTCAGGTATATCCAGAGGATGAAGATGATAAATGTGACAGTGGGGATCAACAAAACATAAAACAAAGTTGTTCAAAAGACTAGTTGTTGTCGTCCAGTTGTGTCTGGCTCTTTGTGACCCCATGGACTGCATGCAGTATGCCAGGCCTCCCAGTCCCTCACAATCTCCTGAAGTTTGCCCAAGTTCATGTCCATTGCATTGGAGATGCCATCCAGCCATCTCATCCTCTGAGTTAGTTCAAAAGACTGTGAAGTTGCTCAGTCGTTTCTGACTCTTTGTGACCCCATGGACTGCAGCCCACCAGGCTCCTCTGTCCATGGGATTTTCCAGGCAAGAGTACTGGAGTAGGGTGCCATTTCCTTCTCCAGGGTATCTTCCTGACCCAGGGATCGAACCCAGGTCTCCCGCATTGTAGCCAGATGCTTTTACCTTCTGAGCCACTAGGGGAGAATAAGTCTATTTAAATAGAAGAAAAGGAAGTATTGCCATTGTATTCAATACAAAAGTAGTCTGACAGCTTTTACAAGGAAAAGTGTTCACCTTTTTTTTTTTTTTTTTTGGCTTCAGTGAAAACTCCTGAGAGCTGTTTGATGAAGCTACAAACTAGATCTTGATTCACTATGTGTAAGAATTTGCTTTATCGTAGAAGTGTCCACAATTGGCATGGAAAGATGGTTTCATGGAAGTCTATCACTAGTGGTCCTCAAATAGATATTCGATGATATTAATATAAATATAATGAAGGGATCTATTCTTCACACATAGGTCTCAGCAAATAAATTTGAAGTCTGACTCAATTCCAAAATGCATTCAAATATGTAAAATCTGGTGTAAATCCTAATTAACAAAAAAAATACTACTATATAAATCTCTATAGTATCTACTATATAAATCTCATTAATTAAAGAACTAGTTTAATATATTTATGCAAGCATACATGTAAAATTCCTCAGAATATGACAGCATTGTCTTCGCTACCTGTGGACATAAGCTTGGGCCCACTGAATAATAAGGTTTATTTCTTGTGCTAGAGTTTCACTGTCCAACCTGGAGCCACTAACCACATGTGTGAGCACTTGAAATGTGACCAGTCTAGACTGACATGTTTTCAGGTGGAAAGACACAGAAGGTAATATTATACACATATTGGGTTAACAAGTATGATTATATGCATTATAATTAGTTTCACCTTTTTTCTTTTTACTTTTCCTAATATTACTAGAATATTACAAACTATATAACTCAAAAAATTTCTATCGACAGTGGTGCTCATAATGAGGAAAAAAATAGGGTTCAACAACGCAGTTCTTTTTACAGTAAAATTACTACATTACAGACATCATTCTTTGAATTCCCCTATAGTGATTCTCTTTGTTCACTGATTTGTTCCTGCAATGTGCCAAACATTGTTATCAGCACCAGAGAAAAAGTAATGATCAAGAAAAAAAGAATTATTTTACTAGAACAGCTTATCTTCTAATGTATAGAGGAAAACAATAAATATATTAATAAATAAGCAAATTTTGTAATATGTCAAATTAAAATGATGGCTACAGGGGAAAAAAGGCACTAAATCAGGACTGGGATTGCTGATGGGAAAAAGCTAGCTAGATCATGCATTTGGAATTGGGAGGGCAACACTGAGAAGGTAACACACAAGCAAAGAAGGGAGGGAGAGAACCATGTGAAAGTCAGGAGGAAGAGTGTGATGAGCAAAGGAAAGATCAAGTGCAAAATTTCTGATGCCCAGCTTAGGTGGAGTATTCAAATCACAGCAAATTCTCTTAGGCATTGTGGTTGAAGCATAGGGAAGGAAGAAGAAACTAGTAGAGGACAGGGTACGGTAGGACATTGTAGACATCTTCCACTTCCCTGTTCTGCTCTTGGTGAGAAAATACACAATTCAAGAGGTTTAGCAGAAAAGGAACTTACTTTTTGTTACATTATAACATTTAAAGCAAAATTTAAAAATGAATACCTCTGCTGGAGATGGTATATTGAGAAAGGGTAGAGGCTCGTGACTAGTTAGGAGGCAAGAAATGGTGGTGACTTGGAACAAAGTGGGAATGGAGGTTATTATAATCGGTCAAGCTTCTAAGCCTATACAATTTGCTGACCGATTTTGTCTGTGAGAGGAGGAAAGGTGTTAGGATTCTTTTAGCAACCTTTCCCCTCCATTATATCACTACATTAACATTAGAAAAATGAAAATTATACATACTTGGTAGAATTATTTTTATTTATTTATTTATTCTACATTACAATACTGTATTTGTTTTACCATACATTGACATGAATCAGCCACAGGTATACACGATCTCCCAATGCCAAAGCCCCCTCCCACCTCTCACCCCATATCATCTCCCTGGATCATCCCGTGCACCAGCCCCAAGCACCCTGTATCCTGTATTGAACATAGACTGGTGCTTCATTTCTTACATGATAGTATATATGTTTCAATGCCATTCTCCCGAATCATCCCACCCTCTCCCTCTCCCTCAGAGTCCAAAAGTCTGTTCTATACCTCTGTGTCTCTTTTATTTTTATAATAAATATATTATTTTGCTATGAAATTTTGACTTTTAAGGGGGAAAATAAGGATTTGTTTTTTAAAAATATGCAGATTAAAACTTGTTTGTCAACAGTAGAATAGTAGAATAAAAATTTAAATTTTAAACAATGATGATTGACCCACTTTAGGTAGACTGATTTTTCTGCAGCAGTTTATCTGAAATATTAAAAATTACTGATATGTAAGTTGTTCAACAGAATAATTCTTACTGTGATTCAGTTATAAGTTATCGAAACATATATTACTTAACTCAAGAAGTGCTTAAAAACAACAACAGTGCAGTGTTTCCCTGATAGCTCAGAATCCACCTGCCAATGTAGGAGACATGGGTTCAATTCCTGATCTTGGAAGACTCCATATGCCGTGGAGCAACTAAGCCTGTGTCACAGCAACTGAGGCTGTGCTCTAGTGCCTTTGATCCACAACTACTGAGCCCAGCTGAAGACCACGTACCCTAGAGCCTATTCTCTGCAATAGGAAGCCACTGTAATGAGAAGCCAGCACGCTGCAACTAGAGAAAACACCCACAGCCAAAAGTAAATATAACATAAAAGTTTTAACAGTTATTTTAAAGAGGAGTAAAGAGCTCAATATCAAGTCAGTTTATATATTTACTCAGTTTCAGCCCTATTGACTTTTGAAGTAAAATAATTTTTTGTTGCAGGGCTGTTTTCCCCATCCGGGTGTGACAACCAAATATTCCCTGACCATTAGAATCTCTTCCTAAACTTTTAACAAATTAATCTTTTATTAACTAGATAACTAAAGCAGTAGCTGAATTTATAAAAATGCATTGTACCAGGCATCCTTTTATGCCATAGTCACATTTATTCACCATAGCCATGTAATAAGGGGGTTATTGTTATTCTTTCCTTCTAATGTTAAGAAATTGCAGTTTAGATAGAGACTCAATTCCCCAAAGTCTCAAAGCAAGGGAATGGAGAAAATGAAGTGATCTGGAAGTCTGGGCCCTTCTCAAAATTTCTTCAGGTGAGATTCTGCAAACCTAGATTTATTCATGAGTTTGTCTACATGGTTTTAAAGTATTCATTGGGTGTCATTAAAATATCATAGTTAGATTGACAACATTGTTTAGAAGAAATAAAACAGTTTGGTCCAATAAGCGTCTCCATTTTTAACATTTTAATACATTTGAATTCATATATGTGCAAACATAATTTGTAAAATGTCCTGTTACCCAATCAAATTGCAACACTGTTGATATTCTTCAGTGGTTACATCTAACCAAAAATTACATAATAGCAACTTTATAAACAATTCGGTTTATTAATTTTTTCCAGATGGAGCATTTTAAATGTGGTGTTTAAGCTGGATTTCATTAAAATATGTTTCTTCAGCTGTGTGAAGGGCTGTAAAAGAGTGGAGGAATGAGCAGAGTGTGAGGAAATCATGACAAAGGAGTCAGAAAAAACATTTCAGGAACAAAGAGAACTAATTAACTCAAACATATGGTTCATCTCACACTGATAAGAGCTAATTGCCTTTTATGCACTTCAACTGTTTAAAGTATTACGATGTGGCTACTCATGTGAACATACATAGAAAAACTATTAGAAGTATTGAAATTCATAATGCATACTATAATTTACATAATAAAAATCCTTTCCTTCTAACATAAGATTCCAGTATATCAAATTTTATTGTTAACTTGAAATATTTCTTTAATCTTCCTAAGGTAGATTAGTCCTTATTTTGTCTTAATAAAAATGCTATGATAAATATATGCCAAAGATGAGTGGATTTCTTTTAGTGTTCCAGAAATATCAGCAGTTAAAAACATTACTATAATGTAGTAATTCTATAAAGTTTGACATAAAACATGCAAAAAATATAATGAATCTCTACTATTCCCTGGACATCTCTATAATGGTATTATCCTGTATGGTTTTGAAAATTCCTTTGTGAACCCTTTCTGTTAAATACATATTTCGGAGTATAAGATAGAAAGGACAGTTAATTGAATTTTGAATGAAATCCACCCTCCTATATAAGCTCTATTTAACACAAACTATTTCAAATCTGAAATAATTCTTTCAAATAAAGAATTTCAGGTGCAGAAGTATTTACACTTTTTAATTAAAAATAAAATCTTTTTTTAATTAAAAATCAAATCTTTTTTTTTTTTCTCAAATGAAATACTTCATTTTTTTGTTTATATCTACTGAAGAGTGTCACTGCTGATAATTCTAAACACATATGTGTCTGGATATTATCCTAAATAAGTCCCAGGAGTGAATGAAGAAAATTTATTCTCTAAAAGGTGATCTTCTAACTTAAGTATCTGCTAGAGTCCCTCTAGTCCATAATCAAAAGTGTGACTCAAACCTCATCCACTGATCAGTCAAGAATTGAATGTATATTAGAGTCCACTGGGGGCTTGTTCAACCACACAGTGCTGGGCCCCACTCCCAGAGTTCCTGACTCAGTAAGTCTCAGATGAGACCTTAAAGTTGCCTTTTAGCAAGTCCAAGAACTACACTATGGAAAATTCTGCATTTGAGGAAAATTTTTCTGGAAAACTAAACACCAATCAGTGGCATATCCTAAGATATCTTAGCATTGACTAAGTGTATTATACAAGTTTTAAGCACTTAATGATACATTTTAAAATTATTCTCCAATTTTGTTTAATTTGTAAACTTAGTAGCTGTAAGAACAATCTTCCTTCATTCCTGTTTTCCAGAGCATCAGGTACTTTGTCTCTCATAAATACACCATTTAGTTAGAAAGCATATCAACAGATGTGATAGACATATGAGAAATGTATGAAAATTATTTTAATCTATTAGGTACTTATTTGTACACTATATTGTTTGGATAATTTATTCTTATGTTACAAATGTTACATTTTTCTATTTTGAAAATAAATAACAAATAAAATTAAAAAGAAGTAATTTAGGAAAGTCATCTTGGAGTAAAAATCTCAGATCTTATTCTAATTCTGAGTCTACCAATAGTTGGATTTATGATTTGGGGCAAAACATTTGCTTCAAAAATTCACAGGTCCGTTTATTCTTTTATAAACTGAGAGTATTGTATTAAGGGAGATCTAATCCTAGGAGTAGGTATTAAATTGTATGATAATAAGTTTTTTAAAAGACGCACATTATTACCTTACAGATTGATGATAATTTTATGTTATCTTAGGACTGTAAGGAAATCCAACCAGTTCATTCTGAAGGAGATCAGCCCTGGGATCTTTTTGGAGGGAATGATGCTGAAGCTGAAACTCCAGTACTTTGGCCACCTCATGCGAAGAGTTGACTCATTGAAAAGACTCTGACGCTGGGAGGGGTTGGGGGCAGGAGGAGAAGGGGACGACAGAGGAAGAGATGGCTGGATGGCATCACTGACTCAATGGATACGAGTCTGAGTGAACTCCAGGAGTTGGTGATGGACAGGGAGGCCTGGCATGCTGCGATTCATGGGGTCACAAAGAATCGGACACGACTGAGCGACTGAACTGAACTGAACTGAACTGAGAACACAAGAGAGTGAAGATTTCAAGCACTCTCTTGAACAAAAAATCATTTGATACAATGTCATTTGAACAATAGGGCAACTCAATACAAGAGATAGCATGGAAGAAAACAGGGGATGCTATCCCGAGGAAGAAGGCATGCATTTCTAAATGCTGAAATCAGTAGGTGAAAAGGTAAACTCTCTTAATGCATGGTGCTATGTGCAATCTAATTATAACTAGAGTTCCATGTGGGCTTTCTATATGCTTGATATAGAATTTTACAAAAGCTGTATCAAGCTCTTGACAGTAAAAATATCAAATACCTTTAGAGTAATTTATAGTTTAAAATAAACCTATCATGTAGAGAGCAAGAAGAAAATGTTTTATCTTAAATTAGATTTTAGTGTAAACCTCAATGTGTACTTTGATCCATAGAATTAATGAATATACACCACTGCTTCTTATCTGTTTTATGGATTTAATAAATAAGGTTTCTAAAGTGTACTTTGAAGAGCTATTTCTTTTCTCTCCTTTAACTAAAGAGTTTCATTTCGGTATTTTTTATTTCCCTTAATAACATTAGTAACCACAGCATGTAATAAATCTTATAAATTAGTGTAAAAATGTATCAGCCCACACTTTTCTTATGAGCCTGACTTGCCTGTCAAGTAGGCTGGAAGAGAAAAATATTGGTATCACATTTCTTTTAGACCAGTTCAGAATAATTTTTGTTTAACAGAGTAGGAGTAAGGTAGAACCTAAGTCTGTTTGTGGAAAATTCTTAAAGAGACGGAAATAACAAGAGCACCTTACCTGTCTTCTGAGAAACCTGTGTACAGGTCAAGAAGCAACAGCTAGAACTGGACATGGAACAATGGACTGGTTCTAAATCAGGAAAGGAGTACATCAAGGCTGTATATTGTCACCCTGCTTATTTAACTAACATGCAGAGTATATCATGCAAAATGCCGGGATGAAGTTCAAGCTAAAATCAAGATTGCCATGAGAAATATCAACAACCTTAGATATGCAGATGATACCGCTCTAATGGCAGAAAGGAAAGAGGAACTAGAGAACCTCTTGGTGAAAGTGAAAGAGGAGAGTGAAAAAGCTGGCTTAAAACTCAACATTCAAAAAACTGAGAACTTGGGATCTGGCCCAATCACTTCATGACAAATAGATGGAGGAAAATCGAAGCAGTGACAGACTTTATTTTCCTGGGCTCCAAAATCACTGTGGGTGGTGACTGCAGCCCATGAAATTAAAATACACTTGCTCCTTGGAAGAAAAGCTATAACAAAAACCTAGACAGAATATTAAAAAGCAAAGACATCACTTTGCTGATAACAGTCAATATGTACAGTCAAGCTATGGTTTTTCCAGCAGTCATTTACAGATGTGAAAATTGGACCATAGGAAGGCTGAGTACTGAAGAACTGTGGCTTTCAAATTATGGTGCTGGAGAAGATATTGCGTGTTCCTTGGACTGCTAGGAGATCAAACCAGTCAATGCTAGAGGAAATCAACCCTGAATATTCATTGGGAGGACTGAAGCTGAAGCTCCAAATAATCTGGCCACCTGATGTGAAGAGCCAACTCATTGGAAAAGACCCTGATGCTGGGAAAGATTGAGGGCAAGAGAAGAAGGGAGTAACAGAGGATGAGATGGTTGGATGGCATCACTGACTCAATGGACATGAGTTTGAGCAAACTCCAGTAGGTAGTGAAGGACAGGGAAACCTGGCGTGCTGCAGTTCTTTGGGTCACAAAGAGTTATACATGACTTAGTGACTGAACAACAAGCCTGTCTGAGAATTAAGCTTTTATTGATGCTTCTAATCTCTCCAACCATAAATTCACTTTTATTTGATCAACAATCATCCAAAAGAACAAAAGCAGCATTCACCAACACAAATGACCCAACAAAAAGCTCAGCTGCTCTCTGTTAAGCTCCTTTTTTGTTTATTCAGCACATTTTCTACATTCTCCAAGTAATGAGGAGGACCCAGTGTGTTAATTACAAGACCATAAGGAATGTACAATTAAGATTTTCAATATTCCTTTACTGCTTTGATCAGGTTGGACTTGAGAACTCTTGAGATCTTTACTTTACCAAAGACACTGGTGAGTGTTCCACAGAATAAAGCGCCATGCAGAAAATTTTGCAAAGTAATTAGTTCTGGCTCTGCCCACCAAATATGTTCCAAATTTGGTGAAATATATTAATTTAAATATGCAAGATGTACAGCAAAATCAACACAAAAGAAGTGCAGTGAATGTTTTCTGTCTAGGCATATCATTTCCAAATTGCAACAATTCAAAAATACAAGGAAAATACTGAACGAATCAAGAGAAAATGGCACATGATATACAGGGGACAATATTTTAAATGATTGTGATCTTCACATCAGAAGCCATGGGAGGCAGAGGCAGTGGAATAACATCATTAAAGTAATGGAAAAACAAACAAATAGTTAGCAACCCAGATTTCCACATAGTCAATAGTTGGCAATCACCTTTGAGAAACTATGCAATTAAAGATAGTTTCAGATACAATGAAACTGTGAGACAGTGTCATGTGAAGATGTGAACTGCAAGAAATGCTAAATGATATTCTTCAAGAACCCAAACGATGGAGTATTTTTAGATTCGGTTTTAGGTTAAATTACTGTGCTTTAAAAATGTTTTTAATGTCAGGTTATTTTTAAATATGAGAAGTACAAAATACATTACTTTGGGGGCTAGATAGTCTCCTTGCCATCAATGGATGTGATTTCAAAGGCAGTGAGGACAAATACTATGGGCAGCATACAGAGTTACAGTTACATTTGCTTTTTCCTTCTGATACTTTAAAAAGTATTTTTATACTAAATATTACAGAGATCATGAGGTCAGGATATGAAGACAAGTGGACTTCCTTGAAGATTTGTGTTGAAGGAAAATTGAAATTGAGATGACAGTTGATGAAATATGTAATCTGTGATTCATCTATTGCCCTTGCAATTCTAGAATTACCCTTTCAACTCATTTTGTCAGCATTCAGAAGTCTCAAAGGACTCAAAACTTAGCTGAAGACATTTAAAATGGCACAGATGAAATACGGAAACACATACACATTTTTCCTCATCAATGATTTCTAGACAATACTGGTAAGGATGAATTCTTCAATAAAAATTATACATTCTTAATATTTTTAAATGTATATGAAAATTCTGGCACAAAGGCTATCACAGGAGGTACTGGATGTAGATGACTGCAAGGTCTCTACACTTCACCTGAATGTGCACCATATTAACTCTGATTGAGCTATGAACAAAGATATACACCTTTGAAGAACTTACTAGAAATACAAAGAGTTATACGTATAAAGTCAGTAATATTAGTATGCATCATTAAAAGAGTTTCTATAGTATGCAGGCTAAGTTGCTTCAGTTGTGTCTTACTGTTATGACCCCATGGACTGAGTCCACCAGGCTCCTCTGTCCATAGGATTCCCCAGGCAAGAATACTGGAGTGGGTTGCTATGCCCTCCTCCAAGGGATCTTCCCAACTCATGGACTGAACCCATATCTCTTATGTCTCTTGCATTGGCAGGTAGGTTCTTTACCACTAGCACCACCTCGGAAGCCTATAAAACTAATAAATATATATAAAATAATCAAAATAACTATTTAAAGAGATAGAAAAAAAAGAATGGACAAAAATAGAATGGACAAAAAGAAAACAGTAAAATGGTACAGTAAATCCAAACCATATCAGTATTACATTAAATATTAATGAACAAAGCACTCCCTATTATATATGATACAGATAATCATAAGAGGGCTTCCCTGGTGGCTCAGTGGTAAAAAATCTGCCTGTAATGCAGGAGCCTCAGGAGACATGGGTTCAAAACCTGGGTCAGAAATATCCCCTGGAGGAGGGGCAAGGCAACACACTACAGTATTCTTGCTTAGAGAATCCCATGGATAGAGGAGCCTAGCCAGCTATAGTTGATAGGGTCACAAAGAGTTGGACAGACTGAAATAATTTAACCTGCATGAAATCATGAAATTACAGAACAAACACCAAAATATAAACTATTCGAAAAGATTCACTTTCAACATACATACAAAAGTAAGTGGAAAGTAGAGATGGGAAAAGATATGAAATTCCAAGAGTATACATGATAGTATATATAATAAAATCAGAATAAAAGATTCTTCAAGACAAAAGTACTACAAAAGATAAAGTGGATCATGATGATAAAATATTTTATTAATAAAATAAAGGACAAAGATCCCTTCATCATATCAAGAGATGCAGAAAAAACATTCAACAAAATTCAACATTTATTCATAATATGTCAGGAAATTTGGAAAACTCAGCAGTGGCCACAGGACTGGAAAAGGTCAGTTTTCATTCCAATCCCTAAGAGAGGCGATGCTAAAGAATGCTCAAACTACCACACAATTGCACTCATCTCATACACTAGTAAAGTAATGCTCAAAATTCTCCAAGCCAGGCTTCAGCAATATGTGAACTGTGAACTTCCAGATGTTCAAGCTGGTTTTAGAAAAGGCAGAGGAACCAGAGATCAAATTGCCAACATTTGCTGGATCATGGAAAAAGCAAGAGAGTTCCAGAAAAACATCTATTTCTACTTTATTGACTATGTCAAAGCCTTTGATTGTGTGGAAAATTCTGAAAGAGATGGGAATACCAGACCACCTGGCCTGCCTCTTGAGACACCTATATTCAGGTCAGGAAGCAACAGGTAGAACTGGACATGGAACAACAGACTGGTTCTAAATAGGAAAGGAGTACGTCAGGGCTGCATATTGTCACCCTGCTTATTTAACTTCTATGCAGAGTACATCATGAGAAACGCTGGACTGGAAGAAGCACAAGCTGGAATCAAGATTGCCGGGAGAAATATCAATCACCTCAGATATGCAGATGACACCACTCTTATGGCAGAAAGTGAAGAGGAACTAAAGAGCCTCTTGATGAAAGTAAAAGAGGAGAGTGAAAAGTTGACTTGAAGCTCAACATTCAGAAAACTAAGATGGCATCTGGTCCCATTACTTCATGGGAAATAGGTGGAGAAACAACAGAAACAGTGGCAGACTTTATTTCTGGGGGCTCCAAAATCACTTTAGATGGTGATTGCAGCCATGAAATTAAAAGGCTCTTACTCCTTGGAAAGAAAGTTATGACCAACCTAGATAGCATATTCAAAAGCAGAGACATGACTTTGCCAACAAAGGTCCGTCTAGTCAAGGCTATGGTTTTTCCAGTGGTCATGTATGGATGTGAGAATTGGACTGTGAAGAAAGCTGAGTGCCAAAGAATTGATGCTTTTGAACTGTGGTGTTGGAGAAGACTCTTGAGAGTCCCTTGGGCTGCAAGGAGACCCAACCAGTCCTTTCTAAAGTAGATCAGTCCTGGGTGTTCATTGGAAGGACTGATGCTGAAGCTGAAACTCCAATACTTTGGCCACTTCATGCAGAGTTGACTCATTGGAAAAGACTCTGATGCTGAGAGGGATTGGAGGCAGAAGGAGAAGGGGACGACAGAGGATGAGATGGCTGGATGGCATCACTGACTTGATGCACATGAGTTTGAGTGAACTCTGGGTGTTGGTGATGGACAGGGAGGGCTGGTGTACTGCGATTCATGGGGTCACAAAGAGTCAGACAAGACTGAGTGACTGAACTGAACTGAAGTGAATTCATAATAAAAATGTTAACACTTCCTTCCAAAGTCAGAAAGAAGGCATAGATGCCTACTCCTACCACTTCTATTTGAGATTGCAATGGAGGACCTAGTAGTTGAAACAAAGCAGGAAATATAAGTAATTAAAAGGCATAGGGATTAGAGTGAGAAAAAATTGTCTCTATTTGCTGCTGGTATGATTGCTTATATAGAAAATCCTAAGAAGTACACAAAAACCAACTAGAATTAAGTGAATTTAGAAGGTCAGACCATGGTAGGTTAAATGTACAAGTCAATTGGGCATTATATACTAGCCACAAGTGGCTGAAACAGGACTTTTAAAAATTCCATTTAAAATAGTATCAAAACACTTATTTGTTACCTAAATATTTATATGCTAGGCATAAAAATGAGTTAACTGATGATATACAGAATAATATGTCTAAATTTGTAAGTCTTTGCACTGAGAAAAGTCTGTTAAAAATGTTTTCATACTCTTTGATTCTATTTATATTAATGTCTAGAATATACAGACTAATCTATACTGACCAAAAATCTGTGATTGCTTGGGATGCAGAGGGAAGGATGGCCCCTAAAGGGGCTTAAGGTATCTTTTGAAGGTAATGAAAACGTTGTGTACCTCGATTTGGGCAGTGGTTTTACAGTGTATACATGCTGTGCATGCTCAGTCTCTTTGGGTCCCTATGGTTTGTAGACTACCAGGCTTCTCTCCATGGGATTTTCCAGGCAAGAATACTGGAGTGGGTTGCCATGCCCTCTTCCAGGGGATCTTCCCAACCCAGGGACTGATCTCACTTCTGTGCCTTCTTTCTGACTTTGGAGATGGGAGGGTTCTTTGCATTGCAGGCAGGTTCATTACAACTGAGCCGTCCGGAAGCTACAGTATATCCAGCTATCACAATTAATTAATTATACTCTTTACATAGCTATAGCTTTTACATATAAATACACGACAATAGTGAATGCTCATTCACTCAGTTGTGTCAGACTCTTTGCGGCACTATGGACTATAGCCCACCAGGCTCCTCTGTCCATGGAATTTTCCAAGCAAGAATACTGAAAAAGGGTATCATTTCCTACTCCAGGAGATCTTCCCACCTCAGGGATCAAAACTTCATCTCTTGTGTCTCCTACGTTGGCAGGTGGGCTCTTTACACTAACACCACCTGGGAAGCCTCATACCTCAATAAAGGTGATAAAATTGTACCATTGATAAGTGGTACACCATTGATAAGACATAACACAATTCTGTCAATAGAACTGCAATTTATGCTATATTTTTATTTTGGAATGGAATATTTTTATTTTTATATTGGAATGTAGTTGATTTACCATATTGTGCTAGTTTTAGATGTACAGCAAAGTAATTCAGTTATATATATACATATTTATTCTTTTTCAAATTCTTTTTCTATTTAAGTTACTTCAGAATATTCAGCAGACTGCCCTGTGCTATACCCTAGGCCTTAGTTATTTCTCTTAAATATAGTAGTGCATATATGTCAATTCCAAACACCAGTCTTTGCCTGTCCTTCATTTTTCAACTTTGGTAACCATAAATTTATTTCTATGTCCGTGAGTCTGTTTCTGTTTTATAAATAAGTTCATTTGTATCATCTTTTTAAGATTCCACATATAAGCAATATTATATGATATTTGTCTTTTCTGACCAGCTGGTATGATCATCTCCGTGTCCTTCCATGTTGCTACTAATTACATTATTTCAATCTTAATTGCTGAGTAATATTCCATTGTGTATGTGTACCACATCTTCTGTATCCATTCCTCTTTTGATAGACATTCAGCTTCCTTCCATGTGTTGGCTATTGTAAACAGCACTGCAGTGAGCAGTGGGCGCATTATCCTTTCGAATCATGGTTTTCTCTGGATGTATGCCCAGGAGTGGGATTGCTATCATGTGGTAGCTCTATTTTTAGCTTAGTTTAGTTTTTGTTTTTGGTTGTACTAGGTCTTCAGGGCTGTACAGGCTTTTCTCTAGTTGTGGCAATCAGGGGCCACTGTCTAGCTCCAGGGTGATGGCTTCTTATAATGCCCCTCTTGTTGTAGAGCACAGGCTGTAGGGCATACAGGCTTCAGCAGTTGTGGCTCATGGGGTCTAGAGCACAGGCTCAATTCTTGTGGCACCTCGGCTTACTTGCTCTGTGGCAAGTGGAATCTTCCTGGACTGGAATCGAACCATGACTCCAGCATTGGCAGGCAGATTCTCCAACAGGTAGACTACCAGGAAGGCCCTATTTTTATGTTTTTTAAGGAACTCTCATACTGATCCATAGTGGCTGTACGAATTTACATTCCCACCAGTATTGTATGAAGGTTCCCTTTGCTCCACACCCTCTCTAGCATTTATTGTTTGTAAATATTATGATGATGGCCATTCTGACTGATGTGAGGTGATAACTCATTGTAGCTTTGATTTGCATTTCTCTAATAATTAGTGATGTTGAGCATCTTTTCATGTACCTGTTAGCCATACTACGTAAAATACACTATATTTAATTTCTCTTTTTAGAAAGAGTCTACCAATAAATACTAAAACAATTGTTTTATAGAAATTTCACTTTATTATATATATATATATATATATATATATATATATATATATATAATGTATGAGGCAGTTGCACCCCACTCCAGTACTCTTGCCTGGAAAATCCCATGGACGGAGGAGCCTGGTAGGCTGCAGTCCATGGTGTTGTGAAGAGTCAGACACGACTGAGTGACTTCCCTTTCACTTTTCACTTTCATGCATTGGAGAAGGAAATGGCAACCCACTCCAGTGTTCTTGCCTGGAGAATCCCAGGGACAGGGAGCCTGGTAGGCTGCCATCTATGGGGTCTCACAGAGTCGGACACGACTGAAGCGACTTAGCAGCAGCAGCATATATACCTTAATGATACGTTATTTCTAATGTCCAAAATTAGTAGAATTTTGTTTTCTGTTCCTTTTATGCCATGCTAACTATATTAAGTATAAAACTAATTAAGGAACTATAAGACTAGTTCCTCGGAGAAGTCTGAAAACTAACAGCGAAACAATTGACCAAAGTGGTATACTCTATAATGTCTCTATCATTATATTAAAACGTGTTTAAAATTTCTGTACATATATACATATCTTTGGATAAAAAATGCTGATATAATTTTATATTTAATGATTTTCATTAATTTTTCCTTACACTTATACCTGTTAATATTGAAAAAATGAATATCACCTCTTACTGCAAGAATAGAAAATTTAATATCATAGAAACAAAGATGAATGATGAAAATCGGTGTCTAATCTTCTGTCTCATTGTCTCAGAAACCATTTCTTAGGCTGTACCTTAAGGACACTTCTAAGATCATTAAAAATCAGAAACATCTTAGTGCCCTCTCCCCATTTCAAACCATGAGTTTTCATTTTCTATTAAAAGTTAGCAGCATGTTTCCTTTTCTTTGATATAGTAAGTCTTTGAACTTCTTAGTAGAAAGTGGTTTTATAAATTTGAATTAAAAAAATATATATGCTATTAGGTTAGTTGAAACAGTAATACATCCATGGTCTTCTGACCCGGGTTCAAACACCAGCCCTCAGTGATTACACCTCTGTGAAATGAAAACCATACCTATCTTACAGGGTTGTTTTCAATACGGACTCTAAAGAAATTGTAAAATGCATGTTGAAGTGCAAAGAGCTTTATTTTATATGGTTACGTCTATAGGTACATCTGGCTCAATTTATTATCCACACAAATTAGGACAAGGTACTTTGTTTCTCTGTTGGTTTTACTCATCAATGTAATAAAACTAACAATAATCACTTCACAGTGTTGAGGTGGGATTTTGGGATTATGTTGCTTGAAACCTAATCATATTGGTGGGAACATTTTAGGGTCCTGACTCTTTAGGACCCCATGGACTGTAGCCTTCCAGGCTCTTCTGTCCATGGAACTTTCTAGGCAAGAATATTGGAGTGGGTTGTCATTTCCTTCTCCAGTAGATATTGTAAGTGGAGAGTTAAGATGGTGACAGTTGTCCATACCTCATTAGCTCATCCAAAATCAATTTTTAAATGACCATGCAAACAGGCAGAAAAGACAATTACAGAAAACACAAGAAACAAAGGAGCTCTATCTTCATGAGATGCCAGAATTGTATCTGTCTGCCACTTCCACCACTGTCCATGAATACTGTCTGTAACTGACAGCCCATCATTCCTCTTTCTCCTATCAATTACCACCTATATGAGCAAGCCTATTTGTACTTTTCATTACATCACCAACTCTATTACCAGCTTACAAAAGATCTGGGAATAGAGAGAAATAGCCTTAGTGCATGAGAACATTTGTGGAAAGACATGTTGAATGGATTTCACTTTAAGTATTTACTCTACATTCCATCTGATCAATATCTTAGATCTATAGCTTTGGGGAGGTGTACAAATTTACAGTGGGGCTGTCTGTTCAGTTGATATGAAAAATCTCTAGTCCAATTTCTGTCACCTAGAATAAGTTCATCTAGTACAACTTGGAAGTACTAATATATCTGTAAAAATTTCTCTTGACCTCATTACTTACTATCTTTTAAAGAAAATGAGATGGCCCTGAAAGGTGCAAGGAAATCTGCATTTTCTTTCCTTTTCCAGATATGTATATAATATTCTATTTCTGGAGTTAGATGCTGGTTACATAGGCGGGCTCAGTTTGTGAAAATTCATTGAAATTTTCATTCATGATACAAACAGAATTCTGTATATATATTATATCTCAATTAAAAAGTTAAAATTATTAATCATAATCAAGTATAGTAATCATCATAATAAAAATAGAAATAAAGTCATATTTCTCTGCATTTCGTGATAAATTATATATGACCTTCTCTGGGTAAGAAAAAGGGATACAAATTGTGAAAGCTAAGAATGATTATACCTCTCAAGCAATACTCCACATTTTGTATCATGTAGAAAAGTGGTTCTTACATAAATATATTTGGAAAATGGTCCAACAGCTTCCTCTGGCTCAGTCAGTAAAGAATCCGCCTGCAATACAGGATACTGCCTATACTGCAGGAGTCATGGGTTTGATTCCTGGGTCAGGAAGATCCCCTAGAGAAGGAAGTGGCAACCCACTCCAGTATTTTTGCCCAGGAAATCCGACGGATGGAGAGGCCTGGGGTGCTACAGTCCATGGGGCCCCAAGAGTTGGACAAGACTTAGTGACTAAACCACCACTGCCATATACTATACTCCAGCTTGAAGATTCCTGATTTACAGTAATTAATACAAAGCCTTGAAAACATTTATCATAAATGTACCTGTTGAGCTTTATTTAACACAAGACTCAGATGTGTTCTATAGAACAATAATTCTTCTGCACATTCATATGTGATATAAGAAAGCAAAAATCCTGTGGTCAGATAAATTTCAGCATTAGTGGGGTAAATAAAATGTAATAATTTTCTTTACTAAAGTATCTCTGCCAAATGAAATTTACTACCATTTCCAAGATATTATATTTATGTATATAAATTTTAGAGACAAATTTTTTTCCCTGCCATCATCTAAAATTAACTGGAAAAATCATATTACAGGACGAAGTTTCAGCCACTAAGTTAAGCTATGTGTTAGGGACAGATTCTTCCCCATGCTTCCAGAGTTTCATTGCAGACATTTGTAGCTACTTTGAATTATGCAGCAGAACCTTTCAGGATGAGGGTTTCTTGGGAGACATTCGTTTTAGAGTATATGACCCTTCACATGAAACAGCTCTAAAAATGGCATTTCCAGCTTCTCCAGCATTCACCCACTCTCACAGGAGAGTCATACATCCAGTGTTTCTGCTTTCTACAAACATGCACAACAAGAATAGGGTCAGAACAGGACATAACAAAAGTAAGAAAAATGTGCTTTGTGAACTCAGCAGTTGTACAAAGAACAGCAATGAAATAATTCGAATTTAAGGACTAGTGTCGGAAAGACTGTAGCAATTTCCCTGAAATTGGCACACCAAAACAGACACTTGAAAATGACCAGTTTATGTGAATTAGCATAGCATACATAAATAAGTAAGGGAGACAGGAAAATAAAAGCTTGCTTATGATTAAAACAGGACCAGAGACATCAAAATAGATATTCCATGACAGAAGTTACCTTTATGTGTTGATATCTCGGTAAACATAGTCAAATTAGTTTCAATATTGCAATATTACTTTGGTTTTATTAATGTTATCTTTGGGAGGCTAGAAAAAATAGAAACATGTTGCTACAACTCTTAAAATATGTTCTAGTTTTGAATTTAGAACTTTAAACATTCTATGTACATTTTAAAAGTAAAATTTAAAAAATACCCCAAGTAATCCATCACATAACTCCTCTGACCAGTATTATTTTAACATTATTTTAAAAGAGTATTTTAATTGATGTTGCTATTGGGTATGTTTTAAAGATGAAAAATAACACCAAAGAAATTTGAAACCGAATTGGTCACTGTAGTAAAAATATTGGCATTAAGTGAATATATATTAATAGATAATAGAGATAATATACACAGCAATAATTAAATTAGTATTTTTAGAATAGAGAAATGAAAAGCAAATATAAAGAGGTAAATAAAGTCCCAGTAATGTTTCTTTTGATTTAAAAATATCAGCATAAATTTATCATTAATCTTTCTTAAAAATGCATTCTTCCTAGCTCTGCTTGTTGAGAATGCACAAAAGCAATGACACACAGAAGCAGTCATAGACTAGAACCAGTATTTAAGCAACTAAACATTCAGTGCAGTTCAGGTCAGTAGCTCAGTCGTGTCCAACTCTTTGCGACCCCATGAATCGCAGCACACCAGGCCTCCCTATCCATCACCAACTCCTGGAATTTACTCAAACTCATGTCCATTGAGTCGGTGATGCCATCCAGCCATCTCATCCTCTGTTGTCCCCTTCTCCTCCTGCCTGCAATTCCTCCCAGCATCAGAATCTTTTCCAATGAGTCAGCTCTTCACATGAGATGGCCAAAGTACTGGAGTTTCAGCTTCAGCATCAGTCCTTCCAATGAACACCCAGGACTGATCTGCTTTAGAATGGACTGGTTGGATCTCCTTGCAGTCCAAGGGACTCTCAAGAGACTTCTCCAACACCACAGTTCAAAAGCATCAATTCTTTGGCACTCACCTTTCTTCACAGTCCAATTCTCACATCCATACGTGACCACAGGAAAAACCATAGCCTTGACTAGATGGACCTTTGTTGGCAAAGTCATGTTTCTGCTTTTGAATATGCTATCTAGGTTGGTCATAACTTTCCTTCCAAGGAGTAAGTGTCTTTTAATTTCATGGCTGCAGTCACCATCTGCAGTGATTTTGGAGCCCAAAAAGTAAAGTTTGACACTGTTTCTACTGTTTCCCCATCTATTTCCCATGAAGTGATGGGACCAGATGCCATGACCTTCATTTTCTGAATGTTGAGCTTTAAGCCAACTTTTTCACTCTCTTTCACTTTCATCAAGAGGCTTTTTAGTTCCTCTTCACTTTCTTCCATAAAGGTGGTGTCATCTGCATATCTGAGGTTATTGATATTTCTCCCAGCAATCTTGATTCCAGTTTGTGCTTCTTCCAGTCCAGCGTTTCTCATGATGTACTCTGCATATAAGTTAAATAAGCAGGGTGACACTATACAGCCCTGATGTACTCCTTTTCCTATTTGGAACCAGTCTGTTTTTCCATGTCCAGTTCTAACTGTTGCTTCCTGACCTGCGTATAGGTTTCTCAAGAGGCAGGTCAGGTGGTCTGGTATTCCAGTCTCTTTCAGAATGTTCCACAGTTATTGTGATCCACACAGTCAACTACTCACTGAAAGAAATAAGACTCTTTTTGAAAAATTGTGTTCAGAACTGGGAGAAAGAAATACAGAAGAGAGCCATGAAGTATCTTGTTCTCTAAGGAAGCAAGAAATCTGCCCAAGACTACTGAGATCACCTCCAAAGGTCTTAGAAGTCAACTTGAATAGGTTTTTCATGGCCAAAGATAAAACAATTGGGGCAACCAAAAATAAGAATTACAGTGAAGTGAAGCAAAAATACATAGAAATCCCATGAATTAAAAAAAAAAAAATCACCTATGAGTTACTTTTGCCTGGAATCTCCTCAGAGACTACTAGGGTAGTCTCTAGGGTCTCTACCCTAATTGTCCTAGGGTAATCATTAATACCACCCCATCTCAGAAGTGTTTCAGTTTAGAGGTTAAATTATCTGGTAATGCTGCCTTTTTAGGCAGCATTTAGAGTACTGATGTAATAATTCATTATTCTGCAAATTGGAAAAAATAAGAAAAGAGATTATACTACTTTATAATATAAACTGTTTCAGAGTAGCCAAATATTTGATAAGGTTAATTTCATTTCATAGAAGAAGTCCAACTAATAAAGCAGAAAGAATGATAGAAGATTAAAATCATTTTACAAGCACAAATTAAATGATGGATGTAGATAACAATATTTACTAGATGCTATAAAACCACAAGAAATATTACTGGTGAACTTAGTAATGCACAGATTGGCTGACAAGTAAAAACACTTGGGAAAACCAGACTGTATGTACCTATGATGTAATGTTAAAGAAAGATAACATAACCCACAAATTTTTCTTGCCAAAATTCAAACTTCCAGATTGAATTACAGGAAATTGAAAGAAGAGAAGGATGTTGAATAATATAAAGAGAGAACAACAAGTCAAATACAGAGTGTGGAATATGGTACTGTCATGCGAGTGTATGCTTCTCGGTTTTTGTCTGGTCACAAGAAAGATTTGGAGTGATGGTACAAAATGATTAACCAAATTTCTTAAAATAAATAAATAAATGGCTTGTCTTCATTGGTGAATTTTTCCAAACATTAAAGGAAGAAATCATACTAATTCTGTGCAAAATCTTCCAGAAAATAGAAGAGACAATATTTAGTCTGATACCCAAACCACACAAAGCCTAGTGTTTCTGGTGGGGAGGGGGAAACCTTAATCATGGGAGTAAGGGCAACAAATAATTTTGTCCCTATGGCACTGAAGAAAGTGAAAGCGAAAGTGGCTCAGACTCTCTGCAACCCCATTCCCTATACATGGCACTGAAGAAAATCCATCAAAAGGGAAACAGAACAATAAAAACCACATCCTGGGAAAGGGGAGACAGTATAAACTGGGGACAGAACTGTAGCCTGAGGAAGAGCAGGAGCATTAAAGAGGCCACACTGTCAAACATCAAGGAGATGTTTGACCTTGCGTGTTTACTTAACTTTCCCTTTTCCCCAAGGGTCAATGTATAGGGCAATAATAATAGATCTGTTTCTCAATGATAGTACCTTTTCACATTGAAATGTTGATAAGGAAAGCTATTCTTTTGATTTCTTCTGACTAGTTTCCCTTTTATGCATATCTGTTTAGTAACTTAATGATGGGGAAGTTTGCATATTTTCCAAATGAACTATTTCTTTTGCCCGTTACATTTAACTTTAAATATCTTTTTAAAACACAAAATCAAGAGGACAGTTCATACAAGTCAAACTGCTTGAGTATTCTCTATTTTATTTTTCTGCTGAGAATTCACCTGACATTGGTCAAGGACATTGCTCATTTGACATTTTACATTAGTTTGGGGAATCGCTTCAGATCATAGACAACTCTTCAAAACAGAAAAAAAATACTATTACAGGTAACTTTAAAATGTTCACCTCCTTACTTTATTCCTACTCTGAAATGAGCTTCTATCTCCTTTCTAACCATTTGGTGAGGGAGAAAAACACAGATATTGTGGGAAGGAGAACTAGAGGCTAAGAGTACAAAGGCCCCGAGGAAGGCCATCATCCAAATGATCGGTATAGAAGGATGACACCTCTACTTCCTTTTCTTACTTCAACGCTAATATATGACTTAGGAGTAGGGAGAATGAAACATAAAAGTGTTAAATAAAACAGAAGTATCTTTTGTTCCCAGTACAGATTATAGCTTTTCTAAAAGTTATTTTTCTTAATTCAATTTGTGTGTGTTTAAGATCTTATTTACATAGAGAAAACAACCACAGTGATAATTAAAATTTCCTCAGAAATTACTTAATCACTCAACTGTTAACATAAATTGAATCAATTTTAAACTAATGAACTGTAGAAATAGCAATAGAATTGAATGATATTACAGATGACTAAAATCTAGTCTAAATTAATTTACACTAAAAGCTTTACTTAATTAAAATGCAAGCTTTAAATAAGTGTCATTTTTTTGCTTACAAGTCTCATTGAAAACAAATAATGGTCTCTAAATATAGAGGAGAAAGACATTCTCTTATAGTCTCATGAAAAATAATATGAGTGGTTTGTTTACAAATGGTTGCTGTCTTCAAAACTCTACATTTATGTTCTTACCTAAAAGTCATATTAATTTTAACTGCTTTGCAATCAATTTGTATCCAAAAATTTATGTTCTTAGCTTATACTCTGAATATATGATGTTACTTTTGCTTCATTATCCAAGTCTTTGGAGCTTCTAAGTAATCAGTCATACATTTGCCTTTTATTTGTTTCATGGTTAATTGGAGATAACAAATAGAAGTGTTTATCTTTCTTCGTGTATATCTTTCTAAGGAATCCATTGTGAAGTACATGAAAAATAATATTTATCTTAATTTTGAGATTGTTAATATTCAGCTCAGAAAACTAAAACTCAAAATAGGAATTTTTAAAATATTGTACTTTGGAGTGATTCAAGGGTAATAATAGACAAATTACAATTTAGATTTGTTTCTAAGTTGGTTGTAAAATAATGAATCTTGTCAGTAGGATAAGACTTACTATAAAAAAGTATTCATGTTTTATCACATTTATTTGGAAATACTTGACAAAAAAGAAGACACAAAATTTTTCTTTGTCATTTATTACATTTTAGATTATATGTTCATTAGTCCTATTAATGTTATTTTATCCTGTTGAAAGGGAAGATGCATTAATTTCAACAAATAAAAAGTGGTTAAAAGTTTTTATACTGTCCAGAGTGAAACCAACTTTAGCTAATAGATTTTTATGATTCCTTATTCAATATTAAGAGCTTCCCTATTGGCTCAAATAGTAAAGAATCTGTCTGCAGCAAAGGAAATTTGGATTGGATCACTGGGTTGAGAAGACTCCCTGGAGAAGATTCCCTGGAGAAGGGAATAGCTCTCCACTCAAGTATTTTTGCCTGGAGAATTCCATGGACAGAGGAGCCTGGTGTGGACATAACAGAGTGATTTACACACACACATACTTAATATTATTTTCTGTTACAAGTTAATTTTGAAACAAATGGACAATTTTTTAAAATACTGTTAATAGGGTTTAATATGCCTTTGGGGAACAGTGTTACCTAATGGATAAGGAAACAATGCTACATACATATCACTTAGCCTGTGACTTAGCGGATTGTGTGGTAGTGGGTTATCTTCTCATTTACCTTCTTCCCTAGAGTCCCTAGATCTTCCTAAAGATAGAACAAAGATCTTTTCTTATCTGTGCCTACAAACCCTAGCATAATGCCTAAAACAAAACTCTTAAGTCTAAATCAGAGTCTAATACTGAGTCAGTGCTAGTAACACAGTAGGTTTTTCTGGTCTATACTCAAGTGTCACCTGACTGGAGTCTTACTTGACCATGCCATTTAAAACAGGAATTCTCCCCAAACGCATCTACCACTCCCTCCTCTCTTTTATTAAAACTTTGTCTTTAGCACTTATTACTGTATGACATATTAGCCATATCATTTTTGTTCTGTGTGTCCCCTGTATCATCAGTGAATAGTTGTAGAATTAATGAAGAGATGACTGAGGAAGCAGAGGAAATTCAAATAGCTCATGAAGCAATATCATCATGTGAGAATTTTTTAAAGTGACTTACTATTATGTTTCTGATGTTCTTTTTCTCCCTTTGTATCCTGAGGTTTCTAATTTTCTAGCTCTACAACAACTTCTACCCAGAGAGTTCTGGTGTTATTTGTGAAAGGGACTAAAATTGAAAATAGTTATTATTTCCAATATAAGACCAAACAATTTAATTAATCTCTATAAAAATTATTACAAGTTATTAAATTTTAAAAGAAAAAGTCATCAATGTTTGACAAGTAACAAACACAAGCTAGCTTTGCTATACTCCAAACCAGTACTGTCCAAGAGAACATTTTGCAGGGATGAAAATGTTTTGTATCTATGCTGTCCTACATGGTAGAAGCTAGACACAAGTGGTTATTGAGAACCTGAAATATGGTGACAATATCTATCATCTTGGAAAAGCACAGATTTATTATTCTCCTAATATATGATCAGAAATTTTAAAATAAATAAGGCAACAAGAGTAGTGAATTTTATAAAAACATTAAGAGGTTAATTTTTACCAGTAATGATATTTCTTTGTAAAATTGTTATGGAAAAGTAGTTTTAATCACTTAAGAATTATTATGAAGAGTTTTGCTTGTCTTCTATTATAAAAGACAGAGTAAGATATATAACATATTGTCACCCTGTTTATTTATCTTATATGCAGAGTACATCATGAGAAATGCTGGGCTGGAGGAAGCAGAAGCTGGAATCAAGATTGCCAGGAGAAATATCGATAACCTCAGATATGAAGGTGACACCACCCTTATGGCAGAAAGCGAAGAGGAACTAAAGAGCCTCTTGATGAAAGTGAAAGAGGAGAGTGAAAAAGCTGGCTTAAAGTTCAACATTCAGACAACTAAATCATGGCATCTGGTCCCATCACTTCATGGGAAATAGATGGGGAAACAGTGGAAACAATGACTGACTTTATTTTTTGGGGCTCCAAAATCACTGCAGATGGTGACTGCGGCCATGACATTAAAAGACGCTTACTCCTCGGAAAGAATGTTATGTCCAAACTAGACAGCATATTAAAAATCAGAGACATGGCTTTGCCAACAAAGGTCCATCTAGTCAAGGCTATCATTTTTCCAGTAGTTATGTATGGATGGGAGAGTTGGACTATAAAGAAAGTGAGCACAGAAGAATTGATGCTTTTGAACTGTGGTGTTGGAGAAGACTCTTGAGAGTCCCTTGGACTGCAAGGAGATCCAACCAGTCCATCCTAAAGGAGATCACTCCTGAGTGTTTATTGGAAGGACTGATGCTGAAGCTAAAACTCCAGTCCTTTGGCCACCTGATGTGAAGAGCTGACTCATTTGAAAAGACCCTGCTGCTGGGAAAGATTGAGGGCAGGAGGAAAATGGGACAACCGAGGATGAGATGGTTGGATGGCATCACTGACTCAATGGACATGAGTTTGGTAGGCTCTGGGAGTTGATGATGGACAGGGAGGACTGGTGTGCTGTGGTTCACTGGGTCACAAAGCATGACTGAGCAAGGTCTGGAACATGACTGAGCAACTGAACCTAACTGAACTGAGGGTATATGAAAACAGTATAAGAAATGATTTTAAATGCTAAAAAATGACCGAAATATTTTAAAAAACAAACAAATATAAATTTGACATGAAAGATTTTATGGTCATAAAATTAATAGAAAATAGAAATGAGGGACTTGCTTTGTGAATTGCACTGTTCTGAGTCTAGTTCACTCACTAAGCCAATTACAAAGGCATGGTCCATTTTAATTAAACCTGAAAGACTCACGTTTATTAAAACAGCTGGGCTCTTCTGAAAGTGCTAGTTAATAAAAAAATAACAAAACCATATTATAAAATTTACTGAGAAGAGATGAAACTCTCAAATTACAAAAGAAATGACAGTGTTTCTAGAAAATTTCTGGTAACCAAATAAGCATTGTTAAACAAATATAAGAATCTAGTAATGTGGAAAATAGAAAAATAGTATACAAAAATTGATATCTCTCCTGTAGATATTGGATTGCAACAAATCAGCAACTGGAAAGTGCAATGGAGAAAATCCCAATGAAAATAGCATCAAAATTTACAAAATACTACCAAATACCCATAGCAAGAGATGCTAAATATTTATTGATGTTGAAAACAAATGACTGGTAAGAAACATCAGGCTCTAAAATGGAAAGGCTTAATATAAAAGAAGTTAATTGTCTTTGTATTAAACTATAAAACTCAGGTAAGTCCACTCAATATCCTAATGAGATATGTGTGTGTTTATATGTATGTGCATGCATATATACATATATAGGTATATACATAAATATGTATATATATGTGGTTTAAAATGGTTCTCAAGTTGTTAAGTTTATGTGGAAAAGTAATTGTAAGGATAGTCAATGATATTTCACAAAAGGAAATAATGAAGAGAATCTTACTCTAGCTCATATCATAACAAAATATAAAATTACTTAGATAAGCAAGGTGATATTCTATGAGTACACCCCACCCCGTGAGGTACACAGTTTTATACATGAATTATGTACACAAAGTTCCTTTGTGAACTTATAGTATGTCCTCAGTTGTGTACACAAATTTCCTTTGAGGACACATAGTATGTCCTGCCTTTTTAAATCTCCTGATGCTCAGGAAATTATTCTGCCTTCTTAAGTCTCCTGAACACCATTAAATTAATTGATCTTCTTAATTTCCTGACCCTCATTTAAACAATAAGCCCCCTTAAATCACCTAATTGCCTTTGATCCATTTGGCCCCCTTAAAACTTGGGACTGCCCAAGGGTTCTATCAGTCTCCTTGTATCATGTGGTTCTCATGGATTAAATCAGCCTTTAAACTATCATGCTAAGTTTCTTCAGTTGTGTCCGACTCTGTGCAACCCCCATAGACGGCAGCCCACCAGGCTCCCCCATCCCTGGGATTCTCTAAGCAAGAATACTAGAGTAGGTTGCCATTTCCTTCTCCAATGCATGAAAGTGAAAAGTCAAAGTGAAGTCACTCAGTCATGTCTGACTCTTAGCGACCCCATGGACTGCAGCCTACCAGGTTTCTCCATCCATGGGATTTTCCAGGCAAGAGTACTGGAGTGGGGTGCCATTGCCTTCTCAGTTAAACTATCATAACCCTCTTTAAATCAACTGTCCTTAAATCTTCTGACATTCTTTAAACCGAACAAATACATCAGCTTTCCTGGCCCAGATTAAATAAACCCCCTTAAGTTTCTGATCCCCATATTGCCCTCTTAAGTCTCTGGACATCATTAAGGATGATTGATTTAATTAAGAGTCACAATATTTAAGAAACCAGATTGAATCAATGGGAATGTTGTTTCCTGACATAAAGGACATCTCAAAACTGACCTGTTTAATTTTCTTTAAGACGAATGAATCACATTTTCTCAGTTCTTCTTATGTAAGTAATTTTGGATTACATTCTGAACATTGTTAGAGCTGTACTGTTGGGGCTTACATTCTGTCTATTCCTATATAGGGTGTTTTTATTTTTAAAACATTATCTTGATTATGATCAAATTGCAAACATTTTCTTGCTTGTTGAAGACAGTACCTCAAATCTTAGTTCCTATTTTTAGCCTTTGTTGAAACTTGCTTTTAAGTCTTCTTCATACTTGTATGTTTCAGTGGTTAGCCAGAGATGTCAGGACAGTTCATATGCATAACTTGGGGATTCCTTCTGTGGCTCTCTCCTTTCCAGGTTTCCCTCCTCACTTTCTAGGAGTGTGATTGGCCTGGTTTTATCTTCTGATTCTTAGGCTAGAAAAATATGTACATTTCTACCAGATTTTTAACTTCCTGAGCCACACTGGGACTGTGGCCTACTGTCAAACTAATGTCATAAAATGGGAAACCATTCATGTTGTAAGAATCGATATCCTTTACAAAACAAAACAAAACTCACACACACACACACAAGCTTTTCTTACTTTTATCTTTTAAAAAGTTTATCCAAATTTTATAGTTGTTTTCTTTGAGATGATTCATTTTTTAGAAAAAAATTTTTCATCATATTTGAAGAAGAACTCCTCAGGATAGAAAAATGTAATCCTTTTCTCAGAAGGCAGTAATGTCTCTCTTGGATAGATTCCAAAACATGTAATTTGTGTGAAAAGATTATCTAAGGGATTAGATATCCATCAAAGCAAGATTTCAAAAAGTAGGCATCCCAAAATACAAAGAATTATATCAATGGATCAAAAGAGCAGAATTAGGTAGAATCTTTAAAAAGACTAAAGTCTTTTTTTCCAACTGGATAAATAGCTTGTGATTAACTGAATTTTGTTTTAGTTGTTTCTTGAACTGCCTACTGGAGAAGGAAATGGCAACCCATTCCAGTATTCTTGGCCTGGAGAATCCCAGGGATGAGGAGGAGCCTAATGGGCTGCTGTCTCTGGGGTCACACAGAGTTGGACACGACTGAAGCAACTTAGCAGTACTGCCTATAGATGGTACACTATAAATTGTCTGTCTTAGGAACAAGCAAAGAGAGAGGCATTGTCTGAACACAGAGCTCTCAAGACTTTAATGTGCAAGTCTACTTGTTGGGTAATACTGACAGTTGTGTATTTTAGGCAATTCATCTTGAAGTAGGCATGGTGTGAATGCCAAATATGATATTACCTGGTTGCATGAAATGATAGCTGACCATAAATTCCATGATTAAGTAGCTTCAGTTCAGTTCAGCTGCTCAGTCATGTCCAACTCCTTGCAATCCCATGGACTGCAGCACACCATGCCTCCCTGTCCATTACCAACTTTCAGAGTTTACTCAAACTCATGTCCATTGAATTGGTGGTGCCATCCAGCCATCTCACCCTTTGTTGTCCCCTTCTCCTCCTGCCTTCTATCTTTCCCATCATCAGGGTCTTTTCCAATGAGTCAGTTCTTTGCATCAGATGGTCAAAGTACTAGAGTTTCAGCTTCAGCATATACATACATAAAATATATACACACATATATACACATACATACATACATACGTATACATATATAAAATATACATCTTTTAAATATTCTCTTTAAAAACTAAACTTTGTAAAAGTTTAGTACTTTTTAAAAGTACTAAACCTCCAGCTTTCAACTATAGTTATTATGCTAGTCATTAAATTTGCTGCTTTATCTTTGTTGATGAAACAGAGCATCATGAGTATGACATATCAAAGCATAATATTTATGTTTTCCTATTCATAAACATATTTCATGAAAGAAATATTGTTACAGAGTTAAATTGCAGTCCATTTCTGACTTAGTTTTAAAGGATGTCTTAGAACATTATTGTTCAGTCATGAAGTTGTGTCCAACTCTTTGAGACCCCATGAACTTCAGCACCCCAGTCTTCCCTGTCATTCATTATGTCCCTGACTTTTCTCAAACTCATGTCTATTGAGTCAGTGAGGCTATCCAACCATCTCATCCTCTGTCACCCCTATCTCCTTCTGCCCTCAATCTTCCCCAGCATCAGAGTGATTTCCAATGAGCTGGCTCTTCACATCGGGTGGCCAAAGCATTGGAGCTTCAACATCAGTCCTTCCAATGAATTCAGGATTGATTTCCTTTAGGATTAACTACTTTGATCTCCTTGGTGTCCAAGGGACTCTGAAGAGTCTTCTCCAGCACCACAGTGGGAAAGCATTGATTCTTTGGCACTCAGCCTTCTTTACGGTCCAACTCTCACATCCACAGATGACTACTGAAAAAAACCATAGCTTTGATTGCACAGACAGACCTTTGTCAGTAAGATTGTACAGATCATTTTTGGTAAGCTTTTTAATACTCTGTCTAGGTTTGTCATAGGTTTTCTTCCAAGGATCAAGCATCTGTTAATTTCATGGCTGCAGTCACCATCTGCAGTCATTTTGGAACCCAAGAAAATATTTTTTCCCCTTCCATTTGCTATGAAGTTATGGGACTGGTGTGGGACCGGATGCCATGATCTTGGAGAAGGCAATGGCATCCCACTCCAGTACTCTTGCCTGGAAAATCCCATGGATGGAGGAGCCTGGTAGGCTGCAGTCCATGGGGTCGCTAAGAGTTGGACACGACTGAGCGACTTCACTTTGACTTTTCACTTTCATGCATTGGAGAAGGGAATGGCAACCCACTCCAGTGTTCTTGCCTGGAGAATCCCAGGGATGGGGAGCCTGGTCGGCTGTCATCTATGGGGTTGCACAGAGTCGGACAGGACTGAAGCGATTTAGCAGCAGGAGCAGCAGCAGCAGCAGCAGCAGCAGCAGCAGTAGCTGTGATCTTCGTGTTTTTAATGTTGAGTTTTAAGCCATCTTTTAACTCTCCTGTTTCACCTTCATTGAGAGGCTCTTTAGTTCTTCTTTGATTTCTGCCCTTAAAGTAGTATCTATCATCTGCATCTGAGGTTCCTGATATTTCTCCTGGTAATCTTCATTCCAGCTTGTGATTCATCCAGCCCAGCCTTTCATATGATGCACTCAGCATAGAAATTAAATAAACAGGATGACAATATACAGCCTGTTGTGTTCCTTTCCCAGTATTGAACCAACCCATTTTTCCATGTAAGATTCCAATGGTTACTTCTTGACCTGCATACAAGTTTCTCAGAAGACAGATAAGCTGGTCTGGTATTCTCATCTCTCTTAAGAATTTTCCATAGATTGCTGTAATCCACACAGTCCAAGGTTTTAGTGTTGTCAATGAAGCTTAGAGGTTTTTGTTGCAATTCCTTTCTTTCCAAGATCCAGCAGGTGTTGGCAATTTGACCTCTGGTTCCTCTGCCTTTTCTAAGTACAGCTTGTATATCTGGAAGTTCTCAGTTCACATACTGTTGAAGCCTAGCTTGAAGGATTCTGAACATTATCTTGCTAAGAGAACATAATGTAACTTTTTATTTCAAAATCTTTTAACATAATCATTATTTCAAACATTACCAATTATCATCCTATTTCATCAGTCTTTGTTAAAGGTCTAGATTTAATTTAATTTTAATACTTCGAATTAAAATAATTTCTAAAAATAGCTTTTCTATTACATTATATCCAAGAATAATTTGTTTAAAAGACTTCTAATACTTAGAAAAAAATTTTTTGCTTTTTCAAAGGATTTTGATCATCAAAACTTATCAGAGAACTAACAGCTAGAAAAGAGAAAGGACTTGGATATTGTGGGGAAAAAGCACAGAATTTATTTTAATTAAATGTCTCATGTTTCAAACAAGTAAGCTCATAAATTTCAGGCAATGTTTTCTCAGTTATCTATTTATTAATCAAAATTAGTTCCTCAATTATTCACTCATTATTTACTTTTATTAACCTTCAGTTTGGGGGTTTGTATTTTCATATACATCCTTTGCACTGCAACATGATTGTATGTGTTTTGTGTGTGCATATATATTTTTCTTTCAAAGAAATTCCTTGAAAAAATAGGAAGTGAATATTTTGCTGTGTTAGAATAGCATGCACTGAATGATTTTTTTTTCAGTCGAATTTGCTGTCCTGTTTGCTGCACTCAGTGCTCACTGGTCTAATGAGACATGTGGGGCCCATGCCAGAGAGAAGCACCTGGCCTGAGGCCAGGACACTGCCTTTGTGGCCAGTTCTCAGTACACCTGAGTATAGGCTTAGAAACTGCCAGGATTAGCTGAATGGTAAAATATTTCAGATGTGTTGGAGAAAAACAATTACCCATTGAGATAAACACACCATCATTAGGGTGCTTGACGGGCATCCTTGAATAAGAAGATGTTGGGCTATGAATGCTGTGTGTTTACTTTGCCCACAGTACTTAAATGAATTCTGTAATTTTGTAACAAAGTAGAAGAGTATTGCTTTGCTCTCCAGCTGGTTTCCTGGGGAAAAAATAATATTATTTCAAAGTGAAAATATGTGCTAAACATATTTATTTACCAGTACCTAGCACAGTTTTTAGCATGTAAACTCACACATTGTTATTTTATTCTAGTGTTTTAGGGAAAAGTGCTAATAAAAACAGGCTTTCCCTTACCATCTGAATAACAAACCATCAGTTTAAACCCTTTCCTCCCAAGCATTGTATGCTATAACAAGCAAACATTTGGAGACCCATTAGAGTTGAGCATACTAATTTATACTAATTTAGTTCCCTTAGTATATTCTGATGTTGAGTCTCAGTGACTGATTAAGGATGAAATGGTTCATAAAGATTTCTAAAATATATATTTTAAAAAACAATATTTGTTATCATTTTACAAAAAGAAAAAGAAACATCACAAAATTGTGTATTGCCACAGAGTAGATCTTATTGGTATCTCAGAGACCTGAAAACCCTGGTGATATTGAAAATCCACTGGATAGGATGATATGAAACCAGTTTTTATTCTGGCAACTTTTAAAATATCACTTGAAAGTTAAACAAGAAAAAAATGATAGTTTTTAAAAAATACTTTTTAAAATTATGAAATTTTAGAATTAAAAATGAGTGAATCATAGAGATTTATTTGTGTTTTAGCTAACTTCTCACATTTCACATTTATATATACATTAAAATATATGAGAGAAGTTAAGGAGCAAGTACACAAAAATATATTTGGCAGAACAATTATCATAATCTCAATCTTCTGGTTTTCTATATGCCATAATTTATACAGAAGAAAATTTAGATTTTCTTTCTTTCCTCTTTAGAGACTCACACATGAATTTTATATAATAATTTCAAATAAGATAAACTGTTTTAGGAAGAATATTAAAGCTGGCAAATATATAAGTTGGACAGAGTATTATAGTTTTCTTTGGATATATGCCCAGGAGTGCGATTGCTGGATCATATGGTAGCTCTACTTTAGTTTTTAAGGACTCTCCATAGTGTCCTCCATAGTGGCTGTTACTAGTTTCCACTCCCACACACTCTCCAGCATTTATTGTTTGTAGACTTTTTGATGATGGCTATTCTGACTGTAATTAAAAATGTACAAGTAAAAATCACAGACATTCACATTAAATATGAAGATGATATATCAGATCCAAAGCAGTCTCTTTCATTTGGTTTCACACTGGGAGAACTTAGTCTATTGACTGCAAACAAAGACTGGACACTGTGCATATTAAATGAAGCAGAAAAAATTATATACAAGCTGATACGACTTGATAGTCTCAGTGCCTACTGGAATGTGAGCTGCAGCATGTCTTACCAGGGATCAAGGGAACAGATCTTGGGTCAGCTGAAAAGTGAAATTCTTACAAGTAACCATATACCCCCAAACCATCAATACACTAACTGCGGAGAAGGCGATGACACCCCACTCCAGTACTCTTGCCTGGAAAATCCCATGGATGGAGGAGCCTGGTGGGCTGGAAGTCCATGGGGTCGCTGAGAGTCGGACATGACTGAGTGACTTCACTTACACCTTTCACTTTCATACATTGGAGAAGGAAATGGCAACCCACTCCAGCGTTCTTGCCTGGAGAATCCCAGGGGCAGAGCCTGGTAGGCTGCTGTCTATGGGATCGCACAAAGTCGGACACGACTGAAGCGACTTAGCAGCAGCAGCAGCATTCTGACTGATGTGAAACTACTTCATTGTACTTTTGATTTGCATTTTTCTAATAATTAGTGATGCTGAGAATCATGTGCTTTTAAGCCATCAGTATGCATTCTTTGGAGAAATGTTTATATAGTTTTTCCATCTATTTTTGATTGGGTTGCTTGACTTCTTGACATTGAGCTACATGAGCTGTTTGTATATAGTAGAGATTAATCCCTTGCCAGTTGCTTCATTTGCAAATATTTTCTCCCATTCTGAGGGTTGTGTTTCTGTTTTATTTATGATTTCCTTTGCTGCGCAAAAGAAAACCATAATTCAAATAGATACATGCACTCCCAATGTTTATTGCAATGCTATTAATAATAGTCAAGATACGGAAGCAATTGACAGAGGAATGGATAAAGAAGATGTGATCCATACAAAGAATGGAATATTACTCAGCCATAAAAAGAACAAAATAATGCCATTTACAGGAACATGGATGGACCTAGAGCTTGTCATTCTTTGTGAAGTAAGTCATACAGAGAAAGACACATATCGCATGACATTGCTTATATATGGAATCTACAAAAGTCTGCAAATGAACTTATCTATGAAACAGAAATAGAATTATATACGTAGAAAATAAAACTTATGGTTACTGAGGGTAAAGGGAAGAGGCATAAATTGTGAGACTGGGCTTAATACATACATGCTATTAAATGTAAAATGTGTGTTGTGTGTATGTGAAGTCACTTCAGTTATGTCCAACTCTGTGCGACCCTTTGGACTGTAGTCCTCCAGGCTCCTCTGTCCATGGGATTCTGCTGCTGCTGCTACTGCTAAGTCACGTCAGTTGTGTCCGACGCTGTGCCACCCCATAGACGGTATCCCACCAGGCTCCTTCGTCCCTGGAATTCTGCAGGCAAGAACACTGGAATGGGTTGCCATGCCCACCTCAGGGAATTTTTTCAGCCCAGAGATTGAACGTACATCTCTTGAGTCTCCTGAATTGGCAGGCAGGCTCTTTGCCTCTAGCGTCACCTGGGAAGCTCCAAGAATACTGGAGTGGGTAGCCATTGCCGTCTCCAGGGGATCTTCCCAACCCAGGTATCAAATCCAGGTCTCTTGCATTGCCGGCAGATTCTGTACTGTCTGAGCCACCAGAGAAGAACCATATGTAAAATAAATAACTAATAAGGACCTACTATACAGCACAGGGAAATTTACTCAATAGTCTGTAATGGCCTATATGTGAACAAAATATAAAAAACAGTGGATATATGTACGTGTATAACAGATTCACTTTGCTGTATACCTGAAACTAACAAAATATTGTAAATCAACTATGTGTGTGTGCACTTCAGTTATGTCCAGCTCTTTGTGACGCTATGGACTGTAGCTTGTTAGGCTCCTCTGTCCGTGGGGATTCTCCATGCAGGGATAGTGGGGTGGGTTGCCATGCCCTCCTCCAGGGGATCTTCCTGACTCAGGGATCAAACCTGGGTCTCAAGTCTCCTGCATTGGCAGATGGGTTCTTTACCTCTAGTGCCACCTGGAAGCCCCTAAATCAACAATGCCCCAATAAAAAAATTTTAAAAGTCAACATAGTGAAGAATAATAAAATATTTGTTACTCATATTCTAAAAAAAATAATTGGATAGAGTAATCCCTACTCATTCCCTTCTTAAAGGCAAGTGTTTGAGGGTGAAATCAATACACAATACTATATATTAAAATATATTTGGAAAGTGTTGAAATTTGCATTGATTATTTCCACTGATTGGCATTTCTCTTGAAGAATAATATGAACTTACTAATATATAAAACAAATTTCCCATTGTTCTCAGCATTAGCAGTTTTTGACTATTTCTGTATATCACATGGCATAGAAATATTATCTTATAAATAAATTTCTTCTGGGAAAAACTGGGTTAACATTAAATACTTCAATAAAAATATTACACATTCATGTAAAGAAACAAAAATAGTAATCCTTGTACCCTTGTTACCACTTTATCCCTATTCTGATGTAAAGAAAGACAATCTTTTAATCATTTCTCATTTCAGATTATTTACATATATATTCTCCAATTTTTATATGGAATGCAAATGTTACTTTATTAACTTATCACCATGGAAACTGAGGACTTTTATCACTTAAACTATCTTTCACCTCTCACCATCTCCTCCCAATATTTTGGTAATTTTATAATTATTTATTTTACTGCTTAGCAGTACAACTTTTTATAATGTACTTACATAATTATTTCATACTTTGTCAATTATTGTTAAGTTCCCATCTAGGTTAGATAGAGATACCTTATTCTTACATTCATAGTCATTTTTCCTAATACCTTAGAAACATTGTTCTAAAAAAAAAAAAAGAAAGAAAGAAACATTGTTCTATAGTTTTCTGTCCCCCAGGGTTATTAATGAGAAATCTGATGCCAAGGAGAATATTATACAGTAGTTGTTATGAGTTTTTTTCTCCAGAAGCTTACATTATTTTTGTGTGTGTGTGTTGTTGTTATTTCATTAATTTCATTTTATTAACTCGATCATTTCTCAACTTTCTAGGAAACAAAAATTATGCTTGTCCATGCAATTAATTATCTAATATTTAGTTCTGACTTCTTTTAATCTTAAAATTAAGTACTATAATTCTTACACAAATCACTGCTTAATCTTACCTTCATATTTGGTATTATATTTGATCGCCATTCTGTCTTGTATCTCATATTCTTCAGTTATCATTTCCTTTTGTATTGAAGCACCTATTCTGAAGTTACTTTAACAAAGTTGAATGATGCTGCACCATTAAAGATTTTCTTGTTGAAAAATTGTCTTCATTCTTTTATAAAGATAGTTTTGCTGTGGTACATTTTACTTCCTATATTTGTGCATTTATATGTTTTTATATTTCTGGGAAATTATCAGCTTCCTTATATATTGCCATTTCTTCATTTTCTCCCCAAAATGAGAGCTGGATAATACCTCAGGAGAAAGAATCCCTGAGGCTTGGTTGATATCAGGAAAAACAAAGCTGTAAAATCAAGGAAAGAAATAGAGGAAAACAATAGAATGGGAACGACTAGAGATCTCTTCAGGAAAATTAGAGATACCAAGGGAATGTTTCATACAAAGATAGGCACAATGAAGGACAGAAACAGAATGGACCTAACAGAAGCAGAAGATATTAAGAAGACATGGAAACAGAATAACTGTACAAAAAGGTTTTAATGACCTAGATAACCATGATGGTGTGGTCACTCATCTAGAGCCAGACATCCTGGAGTGTGAAGTCTTTTGGGCCTTAGGAAGAATCACTATGGATAAAGCTAGTGGAGGTGATGGAATTTCAGCTGAGCTATTTCAAATCCTAAAAGATTATGCTGTTAAAGTGCTGCACTTAATATGCCAGCAAATTTGGAAATTTCCTGCCAACAGTGGCCACAGGACTGGAAAAGGTCAGTTTTCATTCCAATCTCAAAGCAAGACAATGCCAAAAAATGTTCAAACTACCAAAAATTGCAGTCATCTCACATGCTAGCAAGGTAATGCTCAAAATCCTTCAAGCTAGGCTTCAACAATACGTGAACTGAGAACTTTCAGACGTTCAAGCTGGATTTAGAAAAGGTAGAGGAACCAGCAATCAAATTGCCAGCATCTGTTGGATCACAGAAATATCAAGAGAGTTCCAGAAAAGCATCTACTTCTGCTTCACTTTGACTACACTTTTTCTTCTTTGCTTCACTTTTTCTACTTTGACTACACTAAAGCCTTTGGCTATGTGAATTACAACAATGGAAAATTCTTCAAGAGATGGGAATACCAGACCACCTTACCTGCCTCCAGAGAAACCTGCATGCAAGTCAAGAAGCAACAGTTAGAACCGGATATGGAACAACAGACTGGTTCAAAATTGGGAAAGGAGTACATCAAGGCCATATATTGTCACCCTGTTTATTTAACTTCTATGTTAAGTACATCATGTATAATGCTGGGTTGGATAACAAGTGGAATCAAAAACTGGAATCAAGATTGCTAGGAGAAATATCAACAACCTCATATATACAGATGATACCACTTTATGGCAGAAAGCAAAGAGAGGAACTATAGAGCCTCTCATTGAAGGTGAAAGAGGAGAGTGAAAAAGCTGGCTTATTACTCAGGATTAAAAACACATGCATTAAAAGGTCATGGCATCCAGTCCCATCACTTCATGGCAAATAGATGGGGAAAAATACAAACAGTGACAAATTCTATTTTCTTTGGCTCCAGAATCACTGCAGATGGTGACTGCAGCCATGAAATTAAAAGATGCTTGCTCCTTGGAAGAAATCCTATGATAAACTTAAACAGCATATTAAAAAGTAGAGGCGTTACTTGGCCAACAAAGGTCTGTAGAGTCAAAGCTACGATTTTATCCAGTAGTGATGCATGGATATGAGAGTTGAACCATAGAGAAGGCTGAGTACCAAAGAATTGATATTTTTGAACTGTTGTGTTGGAGAAGACTCTTGAGAGTGCCTTGGACTGCAAAGAGATCAAACCAGTCAATCCTAAAGGAAATCAACCCTGAATATTCATTGGAAGGACTGATGGTGAAGCTGATGCTCCAACACTTTGGCCAACTGATGCAAAAACCAACTCATTCAGAAAAGACTGATGCTGGAAAAGACTGAGGGCAGAAGAAGAAGGTTACAATGGGATGACATGGTTAAATGGTGTGCTGCAGTCCATGGGGTCATAAAGATTCAGACATGACTGAGTGACTGAGCAACAACAACACAAGCTAGGAAAATATAAAGTTAGTGAGCAGAGAATGCAAGAATTGGATAGGCAGTGCAGTGTTTGTTCCCAGAGGAGGAGTTGGGGTAGAAGTTTGTTCAACAGAATGACTCATATACATACTCTGAGCAGATAAAGACCTTTCCAATACTTTGCATACAAGGATGATGGAAATTATTACTGTTCCTTGTTCTCAAATTGCTTGTAAGAAAAAGGTTTCATAATTTTAGTAGTCACATTCCATTCTTCTTGTCAATCTCATCATATTTATTTCTCAAAATTCTCCTTAGGGTGAATTAAATACCATTTAAATTTTATCCAGTTAATTAGACTGTCAAAGTAGCAAGATCAAAAGAGGGGCAGCCTGTGAAAATAGAAGTTCACCTTGACTAAATCTTATAAGAAATTAGATTGTTTCATAATTTCTTCTTGGCTTATATCATTCTACATAGATCTTCATGTCTTCTCTCCTTTCCTTCCATATAGAATTCTGTGTCTTGATAATTTTTCCACTTTACTCTCTTGTATGTATTACCAAAAACTGGATGATTCCCTTCTTAGAATGTTCACAGAAAGAACTGACATAGAATTAGAAATGGACTGAAAAGAGGCAGAGAGTGGGAGAGCAGTGATTCCTTTTGGAATGCACTTTGTGAAGTGAAGTTAAAGTTGCTCAGTCGTGTCTGACTCCTTGAGAGGCCATAGACTATATAGTCCATGGAATTCTCCAGGCCAGAATATTGGAGTGGGTAGCCATTCCCTTCTCCAGGGAGTCTTCCCAACCCAGGGATCAAGCCCAGGTCTCCCATATAGCAGGTGGATTCTTTACCAGCTGAGCCACAAGGGAAGCCCAAGAATATGGGAGTGGGTAGCCTATCCCTCCTCCAGCAGATCTTCCTGACCCAGGAATCAAACTGGGGTCTCCTGCACTGCAGGCAAATTCTTTACCAACTGAGCTATGAGGGAAGCACTTGTAGTGAATCTTAAATAGTTAAAAACCTATTTATTATTTTCTATCTAATGTTTCTTATTATTGGGTTCTTATTTTACTGGAGTTAATTTAACACTAGCTCTTGACATTGACCAGTTCATAGCAACTACATCAAACTAGGTTTCTGGTTCAGCAGTTTTATTTTCAGAGTTTTATGTTATTTCAAAATTCTCAGTATTTGATGCATTGGCTGACTGAATCAACATATGATTTTTTTTGTATATAATCTTGAAGGTACTTAGTATCTCTCATTAAAATAAATTATTAATATGACATTTTTATAATTTATAGTTATTCAGCTTACTCATGAAAAATACTGTCAAAGAAAACTATGCTAATTTTGTTGTAGAAATAAGATTGTCTTAATTTTTTATTGACATAAAATTGATTTATAATATTGTGCTAGTTTAAGTGTCCTTCACAGTGATTTAGCATTTTTGACGATTATATTCCATTATAGATGATTACAAAATAAACGGTATAATTCTCTGTACTATACAGAATTATTTTGTCACTTATCTATTTCATATATAGTAGCTTGTATCTGAAAATCCCATACCCATAATTTATATATGTAACAAATGGCTTTCCATACCGGCTGTATAATTTTGCTTTTCCATCAGCAATGTATGAAAGTTGAAGTTGCTTTACACCCCCATTCCCCATCAGCACTTGATTGTAAGAGAGATGAGAAATATATAAATACAAGCTTACACTCTCTCTCAGAGAGAGAGTAGGGGCCCACTCTACTTCAATATAACCTCATCTTAGCTAATCAAATCTGTGATGACCTTGTTTCCAAACAAGTGAGGTTCTGAGGTTGAGACTTCAACATATCTCTTTTCAGGGAACACAATTCAACATATAACAAATGCAAATCCAGATGATTTCCTTCTAAAGCCAATTTAGAGTTTAACACTCTTAATTGTTACATTTCGTTGCCTCTATCTTATTGAAGTATACCCTGAGTCATTCTTATCTACCATGCATAAAACATTGTTAGTGAGTCAGGCTTTACCCTGTCAACATTATGTATGAGACAGAGTGTATGGATCACAATAAACTGTGGAAAATTCTGAAACAGACTGGGATACCAGACCACCTGACCTTCCTCTTGAGAAACCTGTATGCAGGTCAGTAAGCAACAGTTAGAACTGGACAGGGAACAACAGACTGGTTCCAAATAGGAAAAGGAGTATGTCAAGGCTGTATATCCTCACCCTGCTTATTTAACTTATATGCAGAGTATACCATGAGAAACTCTGGGCTGGATGAAGCACAAGCTGGAATCAAGATTGCTGGGAGAAATATCAATAACCTCAGATATGCAGATGACACCACCCTTATGGCAGAAAGTGAAGAAGAACTAAAGAGCCTCTTGATGAAAGTGAAAGTGGAGAGTGAAAAAGTCGGCTTAAAGCTCAACATTCAGAAGACTATATCATGACATCTGGTCCCATCACTTTATGGGAAATAGATGGGGAAACAGTGGAAACGGTGGCTGACTTTATTTTTGGGGGCTCCAAAATCACTGCAGATGGTGATTGCAGCCATGAAATTAAAAGACACTTACTCCTTGGAAGGAAAGTTATGACCAACCTAGACAGCATATTCAAAAGCAGAGACACGATTTTGCCAACAAAGGTCCGACTAGTCAAGGCTATGGTTTTTCCTGTGGTCGTGTATGGATGTGAGAGTTGGACTGTGAAGAAAGCTGAGCGCCGAAGAATTGATGCTTTTGAACTGTGGTGTTGGAGAAGACTCTTGAGAGTCCCTTGGACTGCAAGGAGATCCAATCAGTCCTTCCTAAAGAGATCAGTCCTGGGCGTTCACTGGAAGGACTGATGCTAAAGCTGATACTCCAGTACTTGGCCACCTCATGCGAAGAGTTGACTTATTAGAAAAGACTCTGATGCTGGGAGGGATTGGGGGCAGGAAGACAAGGGTATGACAGAGGATGAGATGACTGGATGGCATCACCAACTCGATGGGCATGAGTTTGGGTAAACTCTGGGAGTTCACAATGGACAGGGAGGCCTGGCGTGCTGAGATTCATGGGGTCGCAAAGAGTTGGACAGGACTGAGCAACTGAACGGAACTGAACACTTGGTGGGAATGCAATAGTCACCATGGAGAACAGTATGGAGGTTCCTTAAAAAAAATAAAAATAGAATTAACATATGAGTATGTAATTCCTCTTCTGAGCGTATCTTCAGAGAAAACTATAATTTAAGAAAACACATGCACCCCAGTGTTCATAGCAGCACTGTTTACAATAGCCAAGACATAGAAGTAACCTAAATGTTGATGGATATTTGAATGGATAAAGAAGATGTGGTACACACAATCACAGGCATACACAATGGACAATTAGCCATAAAAAGAACAAAATAATTTCATTTGCATAATATGGATGGACTTAAGAGATTATCATACTAAATGAAGTAAGCCAAGCAGAGAAAGACAAATATCATATGATATCACTTACATGTAGAATATTATATATATATATATATATATATATATATATATATATACACACACACACACACACACAAAGGAACTTATCTACAAAACAGAAAGACTCACAGACATAGAAAACAAATTTATGGCTACCAAAGAGGAAAGGGGTGGGTAGAAATAAATTAGAAGGTTGGGATTAGCCTCTCAACCAACAAGGACCTAATAATGCACAGCACTGGGGTCTACACTCAATATTTTGTAATAACATTTGTAATAATGTGTAAGGGGAAAGAATCTGAAAAACAACACATGCACTCACACATATATATAGTTAAGGCTATCTTCTTTCCAGTAGTCATGTATGGATGTGAGAGTTGGACTATAAAGAAAGCTGAGCATCAGAGAATTGATGCTTTTGAATTGTGGTGTTGGAAAAGACTCTTGAGAGTCCCTTGGACTGCAAGGACATCCAGCCAGTCCATCTTAAAGGAGATCAGTCCTGGGTGTTCATTGGAAGGACTGATGTTGAAGCTGAAGCTTCAGTACTTTGATCACCTGATGTGAAGAGCTGACTCATTTGAAAAGACCTTGATGCTGGGAAAGATTGAGGGCAGGAGAAGAAGGGGACAACAGAGGATGAGATGGTTGGATGGCATCACTGACTTAATGGACATGAGTGTGGGTAGGCTCTGGGAGTTGGTGATAGACAGGGAGGCCTGGCATGCTGCAATTCATGGAGTCACAAAGAGTCAGACACAATTGAGTGACTGAATTGAACTGGGAACTGATGAGACAATAGTGAAAATGACATTGTCCAAACACACAACTCTCTGATGATATTATTTAATGAAAGAGTTAAATTAGCAGAAATTATTTATTCTCTCATAGCTCATACAACTAGAGACAAGTATCTTTTGGCTCTCCATTGCTACATCCATGGAGTCCCAATCTCTGTTTTGAAGAATCCTCTATTTCTATCCATCTATAACTCTACCCCTCCTAATTCCTGTAATTTACTATTGTCCAATTTAGCCAATTATTCACTTTCATTTACTGAATACATTAACATCAAGTCCATTTTTTTTTCCTGTTTGCTCCAACTCCTACGCTCAATCTGGTTGGTTTCAAAATCCACATAGAAAATAAAAATGTAGATTTGACTTCATCTCATCAATAATGTTCAACTCTAGCTCATCTTCACTATCTACTCCATAGTAATGCCCTAAATTGTCACCCAAAAGTCCTGTATCACCCAAATCCCACTATCATCTATTCTTCTTTTCCTATTTAAATATTTATGAATTAGGTGGTTGTGAATTTCCCCAGGAACACCAGTTTATAATCTTCTCTCTTTTTTTTTCCTCTTCATCTTTTTGCCTCATCCTTAGTTTGTTTCATGCTGACTTAGATTCCATAGCCTATCATTTTACTCATTCTTTTGGAAATATCCTAAATCCCTTTTCATTATGTTTTAAACACACGTGTTCTGGCAAAACCCCAAACTTGAATAAAATCTAACTTTCTTCTGCATGATTTCACACGAATCAGTGTAGATGACAGCAGAAGAGTCACAGATGGAGAAGAAGAAATGTATAGAGATCATTAATAAGTTAGACTCTCAGTATCATGATTCCCCATGATTTACTATTTCTAAAGGACTTTGCTGTTTCTAAAGGTTTAACCACACTAGCCCATTCTCTAAAAATAATTAATAAATATTTTGAAACTTTATTAAATTATAGAAGTAAAATATACAGTGGTGAGCTCTCAGATCAATTTTGTTTGAAAGTTTGTAACAGATGAAAGTGCAATATCAGAGCACCAGTGACTTTGAAGACACTGATTCATATATAAAAATTAAGTTTTGGTTCATCTGCTATACTGAACGAAGTAAAAATTCAGATTTGACCAATCTTAAGAGTCTTAAAGAAAACCTCCTTCACCTTAAGCTGGGATATAAGAGCTACAACCACAGGAAAATATAAAATCAGACTTAAACATAACCACTGCTCTAATCTCAGAAGACAGTAGGATACTTTGCAGAAGAGAAAGGAAAGGAAAAATATTTTTGAAACCTCATGTCCAGAGAACAATGGTGTAATAACTTTTCACTCGCTATATACACTGAGATATTAAAGGAATCGCAATCCATGAACTTGTTTACTGTCATCTCCAACAGTTAGTTCCCCTCAGGCAAAAGGTGGAAGAAAATGCAATTCCTCTCTGCAAAAGCATATACTTAACTCTGGGCTCAAGGTACCCCCAAATTTCTAATGTACCACTAGTCAAGCCAGACAGTTTAAGAAAGAAAAATGCATAAGAAAAAAGCAGGAGACTCACAAACCAGAAGACTTACAAGAAGAAATGTTAGACTCATACAGACCTCAGATAAAGGAATTCTCAAATGCAGGTTTTAAAATAACCATGGTCAACTTACTTAAAGAAACAAATGACATTGTAAAGTGGTCTGCTGCTGCTGCTAAGTCGCTTCAGTCATGTCCGACTCTGTGCGACCCCACAGACGGCAGCCCACCAGGCTCCCCCGCCCCTGGGATTCTCCAGGCAAGAACACTGGAGTGGGTTGCCATTTCCTTTTCTAATGCATGAATGTGAAAAGTGAAAGTGAAGTCACTCAGTCGTGTCCGACTCTTCGAGACCCCATGGACTGTATGTAGCCCACCAGGCTCCGTCCATGGGATTTTCCAGGCAAGGGTACTACAGTGGCCATCACCTTCTCCGTAAGAAACCTTCAATGAAGAGGACAGGGACAAGAAAGTAAACCTCACATCATACTGTGAAAACCAAAAGGCCTCTATTTTGAGCAATTGGAAGACAGACTGAGTAGAAAATTCCAAGTCTGGAAGAGTTTCAGAGCTGACTGGCTTCTCAGTCATGACTCCTTTTATGTTATAGCCATGGCCTTATTAGAAAAGATAGTAGTTTAGTTCAGTTCATGCCGGGGTCCAGCCCCAGTGGATCCAGGGTGATTCAAAGGTGGGGAAGAAATCAGCGTCCTAGGAAAAAACTTAATTATAGATATATAGGGAGATTAGAAATGGATAGAGTAGTAGGAAAGTTAGTGGAGAAAAAGAGGCTGAATAACTTGGCTTATGTGGAATACCAATCACCACCTACGTAGGCCACAGGTGTCTTTCCGTTCTCCCGAAGGAGAGGCAGCACTGAGGCCTCCCCGGTCCAATCTCAGAAGCCCAGGCAGAATTAGCAGGCTTGGTGAGTACCCACATTTCAGATGGGAATTCAATCAGGAAAACGGGGAGCAAGAAAGAAACGACATGGGGGAATCAGTCTTTCCAGAAACTGATCCGATTTCTTTATTTTTCAGGTTTGTTTATATACATTTTGCTATACATAGGGATAAATACAGAATCATGTGGGGGTCAGTAGACCTGACCCTTGTCACAATCAGGTGCTTCATATAAAATTATATGAAGGTCTTATGGGTTTTTACATCATCTTCTGGCCCTGAGGCCTGCTGACATTTTATGGCCCTTTCTGATACTGGTCAGTTAACCAGAAAACTTATTTTTCCAAGGATGATTTTTTTCTTAAATCAGGTGCCACCCTCCAAATAAGGTTGCATTCTTATAGGGTGAGGGTGTAGTGAGTTACAACTAGGAAAGGAATTTACTTAACCTAAGGTTAACATGATTAATCTTAAAGGTTAATACTTATTTCTCCTATATGCTAGTTATATTCATTATAAGGGCAGGGAATATGGAGGTTTAGCAGCAAACATCAGCCCAACAAGTGAAAACCTTTCACCGATGTTCCCTTTAAGATCTATTTAGTCTTAAGATAGTGATAAAGTTACATTTTTGCATAGCAAGGGCACAGTGACTTATAACAAAGTACAGTGGTCTATAACAAAAGAGAAAATTCATTAACTCAAAAAGTCTAGTATTACTAACATCAAAAACTACTATATTTCCTTTTCTATATTCCAAATACATTGATTAACATATTCCTAGGTGCCCAAGGATATGGAGACCTGGCAGCAATCATTGACTCAACAATGAGAAAAGCCCTATGCTAATACTCCAAACTCTCTGTGCTGTTCATGGTTGAGAGGTTGTCACACAAGCTAGTCTGTCAGCAGAGGGGTTTGACCTGAGACACCCTTGTCACACCCAGGGCAGGGAATTAGCAGTAAGTATTGGCACAACAAATGAAAAAACTCTTCACCAATATAATTCTTAATCAACCCACTAATACTATACTAATAATCTTCTAACTTCTCAAAAGAGTCTGTATTTAGAAAGTTTAAATCATCTCGTGCATCTCATGGTTGGAAGGCTGTAAACAATCACATGTGGCTGGACGAATCTGATCAGGCAAGCCAGAGAACCTTCAGAGGAGTTTGCAAGTTGAAATACTCTTGTCACACCCAGGAATTTTTATTGACTTGGAGATGCAAGTTAACTCCTTCTCCGAGAGAAATGGTTATGGGGGAGAGCTCCCTGTAAAGTCAGAGGTGTAGGTGAGAGCATGAGACAGACTCTGGTTTTGGGGAACAGGGGATTTCCTGAGGCTTGATCAGGGCTTTGCGTATGCCAAGCCTCCTTCCTCATGACCTTTGCCATGGGTGGAGTTCCTCACGCTGGCCCCCGGCAAGTTCTGTCGCTCAGTCGTGTCTAACTCTTTGCGATCCCATGAACTGCAGCACACCAGGCCTCCCTGTCCATTACCACCTCGCAGAGTTCACTCAGACTCACGTCCATCGAGTTAGTGATGCCATCCAGCCATCTCAACCTCCGTCATCCCCTTATCCTCATGCCCCCAGTCCCTCCCAGCATCAGAGTCTTTTCCAATGAGTCAACTCTCCTCATGAGGTGGCCAAAGTACTGGAGTTTCAGCTTTAGCATCATTCCTTCCAAAGAACACCCAGGACTGATCGATCTCCTTTAGAATGGACTGGTTGCATATCCTTGCAGACCAAGGGACTCTCAAGAGTCTTATCCAACACCACAGTTCAAAAGCATCAGTTCTTCATAAGCATCAGCTCAGCTTTCTTCATAGTCCAACTCTCACATCCATACATGACTACTGGAAAAACCATAGCCTTGACTAGACAGACCTTTGTTGGCAAACTAATGTCTCTGCTTTTGAATCTGTAACTCTGATAATTAGAATGAGAAAATTTGAGTGGATTTGTCAGGGAATCTTGAAACCCCATATGTATGTATTCCCCTAAACAATCCAGGCCAGATGAAGTAGCCCACTTCTCTCCTTGCTAGAGTCAGACAGTATCTTACCCTCTGCCCAGTTGTACTTAATTTCACTGAGGAATACACAGAACAAATAAAAGTTAAATGTGGTTATATGTTAAAGAAGATGTTTCATATGTTGCAAGAGGGATGTAAGTACTTTAATAAATCATATCCAGAGTGCCAGAAATCTAGGGAGAGGTCTATCATGTCAGCCAGAGAGCTTGAGAGTGGATCTCTTAGGCTGCCAGAAATCCAGAATTCCAGAAAAGATAACATGCCGATCTTGTCCTTCTTTCAGTTTTTCCCTTTTCTACCTGTGTACCACCACCATGTTGAATATTCTTTTAGAAGTTCTAAATTCTTAGGGAATGAGTCATGTATAACCAAATTTATCTCACTTGAAAAGCCAACAGATTTGAGGCCCCTCCCTTCCCTTCAGGACTATGTTTAATTAGGTCCAAGAGAGAACAAAGAGTTCATTTTGTCCTCAGGAATTTGCTGGATAACAATTTTTTTAAAGTGATAGGCTAAATGTTATTTTGCCCATAATAGTATATGAGAAGACCACTAAAGAAAGGAAATGATGATGTTCATACTTTTTAAAAGTATGTCAATTTTGTCTGAAACTAACTTTAAATGAAATATAATTATATATAGGAGAAAAATCATAATATTTCAAACCAATGTTAAAACAAAATGATCATCCAAATCAAACACTCTGTTCTCTTCTCAATAGACTTAATTGAAATCTAGTGTTAGAGTTATTGATACAGCCGAAATTACTGTTAAGAACTATGCGCAATTTCTAGTTAGAACAAATAGAAATAGCTCTTTGATTTTGTAGAAGTCATTCGAGGTCTCTGAAATTCAGTTTGCCCAAGTGTAAATGAATATTTTGACATAATGATTCATTTAATCCTTTCAAGCTTGAGTATTTTATATAATTTTTGATGCTCTGATTCAAGTATATTTTATCCTTAAATTCAAAAAATAATAATCCATTAGCATTATTATTAAAATAAATATTCAGAAAGTATTTTTTCATCTTCTCATGATCTATTAAGTTCAAGCTGATTTTTAAGCCCCTATATGGTATAATTCCAACTTACTATTGCCTCTTCTGTCTTATGTGGTCTATATATTAGTCAATGACTCTCCATTCCACAAATGTGGATGCATCCTACACTGCTTCTTCCTTTAACTTTCCTCTACTTTACTGTTTCTTCTTCCTTTCTTTTGGATGACTTCTATCCCATACTCATCTGAATGTTGAAAGTTTCTTTATTAAATTTTAAGTCAAATGCCAACTGCTTTATAAAACCTTATCTAGTGATCCAGAAGAAATGATGTTTCTATGTCTAATGCTTAGTAACTACTATGAATTTTAATCTAGAATATATCCCATCACATTGTCTTGCAGTTTTGTTCTTTATGTTTCTGTCTTATTCTCTCTAGGATAAAGCAAGCCTCTTTAAGGATGGTATTACGTTTTGGGCATACAGTGTTCATCCTTTCATCAGCCTCACACCCCTCAATGCCAAGAAACTAAAGAACATTCTCAGATAATTTGATTGGTAGTGCTATTTTGGGAAGAAAGGAAAGTTAAAAAAAAATTGTTATCATTCTAAGGCACATTCATGACCAAAATCCCAGGGCCAGTTACAGGACTTATAGTCAACTTAGTCTTTCATTAGATTGCTTTATCAACTCTTTTAATGTTTCTAGAGGATGCATGATTTGAAGGCTCATCACTGGCCATCTTTCCAATCTAGAACTGTGGTCATAATCTTCCAGATGTCTTGACAAAATCAGCTCTTATGAACAACAGATAAATCAGTGTGTAATACCCTGAACTAAGATAGCATGGCAAATAAGAGCAATAATATGCTTAAAAGAATTTATTACAAAGGAAATTCTGGGTTTCATTAAAGCCAAAGGTGATTCTAGAACTTGAACCATCCAAAGGAAGGACTTGTAAACTATAGTGTTAGTTGCTCAGTCATGTCTGACTCTTTGTGACTCCATGGACTGTAGCCCACCAGGCTCCTCTGTCCATGGAATTCTCCAGGTAAGAATACTGAAGTAGGTTGTCATTTACTTCTCCAGGGGATCTTCCTGATCCAGTGACTGAACCTGGACTTCCCTGGTGGTTCAGATGGTAAAGAATCCACTTGCAAGGTGGAAGACCTGGGTTCCATCCCAGGTTGGGAAGATCCCCTGGAGGAGGGCATGGCACCTCACTCCAGGATTCCTGCCTGGATAGTTCCCATGGACAGAGGATGCTAGTGAGCTACAGTCCTGTGCTTAATCACTCAGTCCAACTTTTGAGACACCACGGACAGTAGCCCACCAGGCTCCTCTAACCATGAGGATTCTCCAAGTAAGAATCCTGGAGTGGTTCGCCATGCTTTTCTCCAAGGGATCTTCCCTACCTAGGGATCTGACCCCAGTCTCCCACATTGTAAGTGGATTCTTTACCAGCTGAACTACCAGGGAACAGCCCACAGGGTTGCAAAGAATTGGACATGATTGAATGACTAAGCATAGTACAGCACAGATCCTGCACTGCAGGCAGATTCTTTATTGTCTGAGCCACCAGGGAAGCCTTTATATACTAGGGATATACAATTGTTTATTACTTTGTTTAACTGTTCATATTATCCCTTAAAACTTGTAATTAATATTTAAAATATGCATCAAATATAGAAAATTATCAAAAGACATTTCATATAAAACTATTTTGAAAATAACCAGAAAAATATAATCACTTAATAGTATTTGACTAGATAATTACTTGAAACAAAAATGTTAAGAATTATTATAATGAATTCTTTTGGGAGAAAAAAAGTATATTGTTTTGCTGTTTCCTTTTGATATTAAAAATTATGCCATAGTTTATTTTTATTCATAGGAGTCCTATGTTATAATTACTAATTACATAATTTTTGTGGCTAATACAAATTGTGACTCATATGGTTAATAATATGTGTTAATTAACAACAAGAAACATTAGTTACAAAGCTTAATTTCTATTAAACATCTCAGCTGCTTATGTAGATATATTTCTCTGTAGATTTATGAAGGACATTATTTCCCTATTAATTGTTATAATATATCCAAATATCTATTATATTATACAGCATTATTTTAAACATAAGTGGTTAAAGTTAATGTTATATATAATTAGGTCCTTGCCCATTTACATGTTTTAACATTTAGATTAAGTTAATTCTTTTTTTTTTCTTCTACATGGAGAAAGAACAGTGGGGAGTTCTGTTTAGACAAATTTTGACCATCATTTTGTAGAATCATATACAATTTTGTTGTACAAATAGTACTACAAATTAAAAATAAATCTCAATTATTTTTAAGCACATCTAGAAAGACCTATTTTTAGAAATCATCTAGTCCCAATGGTGTACAAAGATCTCTTTTAGCTGTCAGGATATGAGCTTATTATAAAAGGTTTATCATGTTTCAATGCCATTCTCCCAAATCATCTCACCTTCGCCCTCTCTCATAGAGTCCAAAGATTGTTCTATACATCTGTGTCTCTTTTGCTGTCTCGCATACAGGGTTATCATTGAAACATGTATATTATCATATGTAAAATGAATCACCATTCCAGGTTCGACGCATGATACAGGATGCTTGGGGCTGGTGCACTGGGATGACCCAGAGGGATGGTACAGGGAAGGAGGTGGGAGGGGGGTTCAGGATGGGGAACACGTGTATACCTATGGTGGATTTATGTTGATGTATGGCAAAACCAATACAATATTGTAAAGTAATTATGCTTCAATTAAAATAAATAAATTTATATTTAAAAAAGAAAAAAAAGAAATGTTCCATGGGGAGAATTAACAGTTATGTCACTTACACTTCAATTTAAAAAATAAAAATGAATAAATACTGAAAATGAAATAATATTTTAAGTAATTTGGATTTAGGGCAATCTTACTCCTTGTAAGGTAAGTTGTCACCAACCTAGACAGCATATCAAAAAGAAGAGACATTACTTTACCAACAAAGGTCCATCTAGTCAAGGCTATGGTTTTCCCAGTGGTCATGTATGCATGTGAGAGTTGAGCTATAAAGAAAGCTGAGCACCAAAGAACTGATGCTTTTGAACTATGGTGTTGGAGGAGACTCTTGAGAGTCCCTTGGACTGCAAAGGGATCCAACCAGTCCATCTTAAAGGAAATCAGTCCTGGGTGTTCATTGGAAGGACTGATGTTGAAGCTGAAACACCAATCCTTTGTCCACCTGATGCGAAGAGCTGACTCATTGGAAAAGACCCTTCTCATTGGAAAAGACTCATTGGGAAAGATTGAGGGCAGGAGAAGGGGATGTCAGAGGAAGAGACGGCTGGATGGCATCACCGACTCAATGGACATGAGTTTGAGTAATCCCGGGAGTTGGTGATGGACAGAGAGGCCCTGCGTGCTGCAGTTCATGGGGTCACAAAGAGTTGGATTCGACTGAACAACTGAACTGAACTGAACTGAAAAGAAGATGAGTCTATTTGTTTTCTGTTTGTGAGACTGAAAGCATTTGCTAATTTGAAAATAATTTTTCGAGTGTGATATGGCATGGAGGGAAACATAAGTATCCTTTTAGACTTTAAATTTGCATTTATGGCAAAACATCTAGTGGAAATGTGCACCAGGTGAGGATATGAAGCTCTGAAGAAACCTGCCCATTTCTGTTTTGAGATGATAGTTTCAGCCACGGAGATAGTTAAAATCATCCAGGAGAAGCTGGTCACAAAGACAAAAGAGTCAATACATAGAGCAAGATAAACTCAAAGGAGGAGAAAAGCAGTCTAAGATGTAGATAAGAAGTCATGGAAGTTAGGAGGCCCTTAAACTTAGGAACCAGAAGGTAATCAATGAACTGAGATCTGTAGAGCAAATACCTTGTTTTAGTCATGACAAAACCACAGATAACCAGGAAATGTAAAAGTTTAGTTGAACTCTTCTGAGCTAGATCTAATAAAAATACTTTCATTTACCTAGAATATTTACATTATCAACAACATTTTGTTGCTGAGTATAGTAATATTCTTCTATTTAGGTTTTCCTGCATACGTATCTGGTATTATTGTCCCCGTCACCATACTTGTACCATAATTTGGCACTTTCATGTTTTGATGTCATGATAGACAGGAGAGGTTGGTCAAGGGCTAAATGTTTTGTACTATGTGCTTGCTTATCCATCTTGAATATAAAACCTGGGAAATTCTTTCAAGCTTTTACAATATTAACACCTATATGAATTTCAAATAATGCCAGATTTAACTTATGTTTTCTTTCATTCAATGATTAACAATTTGGCAGATATCCAATTAGTTCTTTAATAATATTGCTTCATACAGGTAAGAGATATTATAAATCATTTTCAACCTCAGTTTTTAAAAAACTATCTATATTTTTTAGTGTTGCTTCTTTGACATTTTATTTTCCAACTACCCTTCATCATCATTTAGTTTGATTAAACTGTGTGTGTGAATACTACAGATATCTATATTTTAATTTTGAAGGCTAGTGTAGGATTAAACCTATTATAGTACAGAGTCTGTTAAATAAAACCATGCCCTATTCAGAAAATGGTGGGGAAATTAAATCATAATTTATATATGTTTTCCTTATTTATATTCCTTTTTTCTAGCTTGTCTTATGTTACTAAACAATCATATTTTGAAAGTTATGTTTTTAAAAATTCTAATGATAAGCGCTTCCCTGGTGGCTCAGTATCAAAGAATTCACCTGCCAATGAGATCGAGTCCTGATCCAGGAAGATGGAAAATAATGTGGAGAAACTTAGCCCCTGCACCACAACTGTTAAGCCTGCGCCCTAGAGCCTGGGAGTCCTGACTACTTAGTCCACATACCCTAGAGCCCATGCTCTGCAACGAGAAAAAGCTACTGCAATGAGAAGTCTGTGTACTACACTAGAGAGTAGCCCCACTCACCACAACTAGAGAAATGCCCCCACAGCAACTAAGACCCAGCACACCTAAAAACAAATAAATAAAATTATTAAAAAAAGAGACAGCTGACTAGGAGGCCATGGCGTTGTTGACACTGTTCCCCCCCGCCCATTTTTTTTCTGATGATAAAATTCAAATGATAATGTTTAAATACTCAAGAGTTGGAAACACTTATGAACAAAGACATACATATATATATTACTGTTTGGAATTATTTACAGACTTGTGTAACAGGCCTCAGTATCACATTGCCTTAAAATGTACCAATTCTAAAATATGTAATTAGATACTGATGAATTTAATTAAAGGTTTTAGTGGCCTTTCAATATCCTTGCCTTTTGAGTTATGTTGATGACTACTGGGTTTGAAACAGGTTAGTGTTTTTGGAGCTAAAACATGAGAATAAAGCAGTATTTATTATACTTATATATAAATATATTTCACTTATTTATATTTATATATTTATTATATGGTGTGAGGAATTAAATAATATCCCAAAGGCAAATTTGGGCTTAAAAGGGTCAAAAATAAAACAGTTAGTTCAAATAAGCTGTCAGTAAAAGGGAACTAAAGAGAGGTAAAAATCAGAAGCTGAAGCTAGAGTAACATCACGGTGCAATTAGAATTGCAAGGGGAGGTTGAAAGCAGAGATAAATGGATTTCTAAGACTGGTACATATAATGTAGAGGCCATTGTTTAGGGCAACTGCAATGCTGATTATCAATAGAGTTCTGGAGATGTTAAGGGTGCTAGATTGATTCAAAGTTAATAATTTTTTTTCCTCAAATAAAAGAAGTGGTTTAATGCAAATTCTCAAAGGGAAAAATTTTGGTGTATCATTTTACAAAATTAATACAAATCCAGTTTAAAAAAAATGGCTATTGTCTTGAAAATTGAAATAAGAGTAAATAATGGAACTGTTTAGTGTAGGGGCCCATAACCCACAAAATGGGGACTAACAGCCTAGACCTTAAGTATATTTCTGGTTCTGCCATTTGCTGACTTCTAACAAGGGCACCAAACTGTAAAGACAATGCAAGAATTAAATACTATAATAAATGAATCGTACTGGCTTATCAATAGTCAATTTTATGTGTCAACTTCACTGGGCCATGGTGCCCAGACATGCAGTCAAACATTATTCTGGATGTTTCTGGTTTCTGTGAGGGTGCCTCTGGATGAGATTAACCTTTAGAAGACCAGACTTCGAGGAAAACAGATTGTCCTTAAAATGTGGGCAATCAGCTTAAAGCCTGCATAGAACAAAAGAGTGTTTTCTCAGAGAATTTGTAAGAGGGAATTCTGCAGCAGACAACCTTCATAGTTGAAGTCATCACTCCTTTCCTGGGTTTTCAGCTTGATAGCCATCAGACTTAAATTACAGCATGAATTCTTTCCTACATCTCCAGCTTACTGGCCCACCCTTTAGCCTTCGGATTTTCCATCCTCCATAACTGCATGAGGCAATTTCTTTAAATGAATGAATGAATGAATGAATGGTTTTATGCATATATATGCGTGTGTTCCTACACACATGCAGACACACACACAACACATCCTATTGGTTTTTCTTCCCTGGAGAACTTTGACTAACACAGATTTTATTTGGTTAAGCATTCTAAAAAGTAGTACTTTCAAACTGATATCAAAATTTAATATTAAAATACAAACTACTCTATCACTACTTTTATATTTTAAGTTATTTTCTGAGTATGTTTTATTCTAATAAAAAGAATAAATAAGACTTTACAAATTTATATTTACTGAGTCAGATTATTAACTCTACTTCAGTTAATTGCATGAGAATTGGATTCATAGTCAGGTATAATGGCATTTATTTAATTTTGTGAAAATTATTTTTGAATAAATATAAGATTTCTATAAAAAGATCTTAAAGTATTTGTACCTTAAAGAGATAGTAACTCTATCAGGATTTCAAACTCAAGCTTACAAAAGAGATGATGAATCATGAATTAGTTTCTATTTTCACTGGGGCATTTGGAGAAGGATGGGATAGATAAATGCAGCTGTAACATCAGCAATAGAAAAATATAAGAAATATGACAAAGGACATAAATCTGTTTTAGAGATATGTAGATTGCCAGATCAGGAAGGTATCTTCATTATTCCAACTCCTCATTTTACAATAAAGAAACCAAAATTGATCCTATTAGATTTATCCAAAGTGACACTGCCAATTAGATAGCAGTTTATGACTCAGATTCCAGGGTCAAATAGCTACTACTAAAAAAAATCAGTTTGATAGGTCTCATATCAAATTCAGTTCAGTTCAGTTCAGTCGCTCAGTCATGTCCGACTCTTTGCGACCCTATGTATCACAGCACGCCAGGCCTCCCTGTTCATCACCATCTCTCGGAGTTCACCCAGACTCATGTCCATCAAGTCAGTGATGCCATCCAGCCATCTCATCCTCTGTCGTCCACTTCTCCTCCTGCCCCCAATCCCTCCCAGCATCAGAGTCTTTTCCAATGAGTTAACTCTTCACATGAGGTGGCCAAAGTACTGGAGTTTCAGCTTTAACATCATTCCTTCCAAAGAAATCCCAGGGTTGATCTTCAGAATGGACTGGTTGGATCTCCTTGCAGTCCAAGGGACTCTTAAGAGTCTTCTCCAACACCACAGTTCAAAAGAATCAATTCTTCGGCGCTCAGCCTTCTTCACAGTCCAACTCTCACATCCATACATGACCACAGAAAAAACCATAGCCTTGACTAGATGGACCTTAGTCGGCAAAGTAATGTCTCTGCTTTTGAATATACTATCTAGGTTGGTCATAACTTTTCTTCCAAGGAGTAAGCGTCTTCTAATTTCATGGCTGCAGTCACCACCTACAGTGATTTTGCCAATATTTCCTTTCCATGAACTTTAATTGAATCTTAATAAAGTTTTTGAATTTTTACTTCACTGAGAAATGAGTGGAATAAACATCACTTTCCTTTCTTGGAGTTGAAAGAGAAACTATACAATTATAAGAATATTAAAAACATGATTTAATGAGATCATCCACTTCACTTTTCTGACATATTTTATATTGCTTGTTGACATTCAAGGAAACCATCTAAGTCTGTTCCATTCAATTATAATGCAAGTTCCTTAGCAGCAGGGACCTTGGTGTCTGTTCACTGCTGTATTTCTAGTTCTGGGGAATAGCCAGGAACTTAATAGTCCTCAATAAATAATGGTTAAACAGATGCCTGAATTAATAGTCTTTAAATTCCATGAAAAGACAATGGCAATGAGTAACATAAATCTTTACTTAGAGATGTGAAACTATCACTTGGAAAATAGTTTCATATTTTAAAACTGTTAAAAATTATTTTCATCAATTTACAAGCTTAGTTGATCTTACACAAACCATTAATGAAGATCTAGAAGGGGGGCTATTCTAGTTAAAGTAACATGGACAATAATTTTAATTCATGTAAAATTATACTGCAAATAGAGTAGGGTGTGGAGGAAAAGTGACTGCAAAAGAGAATATCATATTTTGTGGAATTCTAAGAACTAGAATTGTAATAAGAATGGGTCTCACTCATTAGAACTTGAGAATAGATCTATGTCCAAGAAAACTTCATAGACTTTAGTAATGGGAATTATGACACTTTTAACTGCTCCTCTATGAACATCTTCCATTTTTCTTCCTCTTTATCAGATGGCTGACTATAATGTCCTTTTATTTATTCTCTCATAGTTTATGTATGTAATGTCTTGAGTTATTGTGGTGTCCTCCAAGCCATTCCTTGTTAGAACCTTTTAGTTACTAAACTACTAGCTAACTAGATTAACCAATTAGTATTTCTTGCTTCAAATTTCAGTGAGAATCTATTTGTTTTACCTCCAAACTGAAGGCCCTGGGTTGGATTTGAATTGACTATTTTTAAGTGGTTTGCCCATACACAGTTGAAATTGCCATGGCCAGAATGAAGGGAGCAGGGTTACATGACACGCAAAAACTAAAGCGCCTCTTGATGAGGGTGAAGGGGGAGAATGAAAGAGCCAGCTTAAGACTAAATACTAAAAAATTAATATCATGACAACTGGTTCCATTACTTCATGGCAAATAGAGGGGAAAAAGGTGGAAGTATTCACAGAGTTCCTCTTCTTGGGCTCTAAAATCACTGTGGATGGTGATTGCTGCCATGAAATCAGAAGACTTTTGCTTCTTGGCAAGAAAACTATGACAAACCTAAACAGTGTGCTGAAATGCAGAGATATTACCCTGCCGACAGAGGTCCATATAGCCAAGGCTATGGTCTTCCCAGTGGTCATGTACAGTTGTGAGAGCTGGATGTGAAGAAGGTGGTGTGCGGAAGAACTGACGCCTTCAAATTATGGTGCTGGAGAAAACTCTTGAGTGTCCTTGGGAAATCAACCCTGAATATTCATTGCAAGGACTGATGCTGAGGTTGAAACTCCAGTATTTTGGTCATCTGATGCAAACAGCTGACTCATTGGAAATGTCCCTGATGCTGGGAAAGATTGAGGGCAGAAGGAAAAGAGCATGTCAGAGGATGAGATGGCTGGATGATATCACTGATTCAATGGACATGAACTTGGGCAAACTTCGGAAGATGATGAGGGACAGAAAGGCCTGGCGTGTTGCAGTCCATGAGGCTGCAAAGAGTCAGACGTGACTGGCTGGCTGAACAACAACAAAGTATTTTTGCCCATACAAATTTAAATTGCGGTGGCCAGAATGAAGGAAAGAGACTTACATGACACACAAAATTTTCTCCGTCCTTGGATGAAAATTTGGCTAAGGTAGGTTCCATTAGGTAGAGATGTAGAGAAGGAAGGCAGGATGTAGAGAAGGAAGGCACAGTGACAGTTCTAGGAAAATATTTTTTCCAGTTTTATGACTAAGAGAACCAAGGTCTACTAAAGTTAAATATCTTGCCTTGGTCACACAACTTGTACATTTTTGGGGATTTATAGAATTCCCCTTTCCATATCATCACACTATCCACTGATCCTCACACTTAATTCTATACTTGGGACAAGTTCTTTTCTCTCTCTCCATTCATACAACTAAATTCTATTGTTGGATAATTAAAAAATGTATATTTATGAGGAGAGGAGAAATATAAAAAGATAGAGGAAAATGGTGAAAGGAAAAGTAAGAAAGGAGAAATGAAGTGCAGCTGCAATTATGAAAAAAAACTACTCCAAACTTCGTATGTGAGTCAATATTTCTAGTTAGAGCTCAGCCAGCTCTTTTAAGTGCCTATTTTTATAATTCTTTCCATAATCTGTTCTGATTATGTACTGCTGCAAGCCTACTATTTAATAGTTCATTGAATTCCTCAAAAAAGTCTAGATTTCTAAATTTACCAAGCAAAGTTAATTATTTCTATATACCATTATGCATGAACTTCTGAAAGTCTATGAACTCAAAAATTCTATAAAAAGGAGCTATATACTGTAAAAGGAACACAGTGCTATGCAATTACACATGAGCTATCTAGCCTGCCTTGTTGCTAAGTCACTTCAGTTGTGTCCGACTCTTTGCAACCACATGGACTGTAGCTTACCAGGGCTCCTCTGTCCATGGGATTCTTCAGGAAAGAATACTGGAGTGGGTTGCCATTTCCTTCTCCAGAGATATCTAGAGATATCATCTAAAATTTTATGTATAAATACATAGAACAAGTTTGCTGGCAATTTGCTTAATGATGTATAACAATATACAAGAGAACAAAGAACAGGAGTTCTATTAAAACCGATAAGTAAAGAATTTAGTTGAAATATCAACAATGTGCACAGTCAACTAAGATATTATATTCATGAATTTATATTTTTAAAAATATTTAGAGCATTGCAATAGCTGATAAAATAATGTTTACCAAATTATCAAATCACTTTTTTTCTAATTCATTATTGATATTTTATCTTCAACCATGTCTAATTATATGTGCATCAAATGCAAAATGATAGGGGTTATGTTTTTATTAAATGTTCTCAATGAATATTTCTTATTACCTTTACCTATTTTCTGTCTGAAAAAACAAAAAAGAGAAACAGAGAAATTTCTCATCGAACTAGTAAAAGATCACGGCACAAAGAAAAATTAATAAAAGAAAATAAAATCTTACCTTTGAGTTATTTGAACATGTCTTGTTACCTATTACCAGTTTGAAGTTATGAAAATAGTAGATGAAGTGATGGCATGGATGAGTTTTGAACTCCAGTTAATTTTTAAAATTTACTGAACAGTATGTTTATTTTTGTGATTTAATTTAGCCAACTGAAATTAAAACCTGGGTTGGCTTATACAAGTATGATCAACAAACTGAGTGATCATGCTGTACCTTCCAAAGAAATTTTAAATTCCCATATAGTTCATGTAAAAGGAAATCTATTCTATAAGAGCTGTACCTTATTCAAGAGAAAATGCAATGCATTAAATGGTATTTAGCTTAATTTTTGATAAAGAAAGTTATCTTTATGCTTCTTCAGTGATTAAATGTCAAATTAAAAACAAAAACTCCTTCCAACCAAAACAATAAGTAGTATCTGCTAAGCACTCTTCTGTCACCTCCTAAAAGCAATGTCATTGGCCCTGTTTTCATTTCTGAAAGCTTAAGACCAGAAAGAAAGGGAAGACAAAATTCATTCTCAAAAAACAATCAGGTCATTTGAAATATAGTATAGTACAACTGCTATTCCTATGAAAATATTCATAGGAATTCATCAATTATTGTGACTATTTAAATGAAGAAGTGTTACCAACAATAAAGATGTTATCTTTTATGAGTTTTAATCCCTGATGGGAGTTTAAATTTGATTGATGCCACTTCATATAAAATCTCACTTGAATAATATCCTCCCTATGTCCTCTACTATGATTTTAAACCTTTTAGAATTTGATTATTATAACCAATCCTGGGATTTTAAAGACCTGTTGTCAGTTATGGCATTTTAAGCATCACCTGCTGGGTTTTTTTTTTTTCCTTCTTCTTCTTCTTTTGTGTCCAGTGCCTTTCCAAGAATGTTATATCATTTCAAAGTTCTGTAACAAACTATCAATTATAACACATAGATTTCAAAAATTATTGTGCCAAATACTTTCAAAAAAGTTAATTAAGACAGAAGTAGCATTTACTCAAATAATTTCTCTACAGTATGAGATAAATTATTTAAATTATGCTTTATTCATTGACAGAAAAGTTGGCATACTAGCTACTAATAAATTAGGTAAAACAAAATCAAGGAAAATCCATGCAATACTATCAACAATTCATAGCAAACAATACCTATTTTACACACACAAGTTAGTCAATATGTTATTCATCATGCATTGATATACAACACAAAATATCTACCATTTTAACTGCAGAAACATTTCAAGATGCTATTAGGTGTTAAAAGCTCCCTACAAGCCTGGTAGTTATTTACTTCTGAACTCTTAATCATATCTGCAAAATGAGTGTACCTAACCAGGTACTTCGTATATGTGCTAAATCCTGGAAAAGAAAAACTGAAAACTTTGCTCAGAACAAGCGGAGATTTCTGTAGAAAAGATACAGGAATAATTGACTCAACATTCAGGAAAATTAAGGTAGCAGAGTTCAAACGCAAGTTCCAAAAGAAATAGGAAAGCAGGGTAAATATGTTAAGCATGATGAAAAATAGGACAGCATTCTTTGGCTGTATACTTTCTGTAACTGCCATCCTGTTTCCTCCATTTTATGCAAACTTGAGTTATCTTCATTTGCTTGTCTTCTCTTTAATTTCTTCCACTTATTTCTCACTGAGATGAAATCTTCAACATTCTCCTGAGTTATTAATACCATCCCAATCAGACATTGTGTTAATCAGCTATTGAACATTCTCCTGATCTAACACTGTCGATGCTACTAAAAACTCTTAATACTACCTTGTTTTGTTTGACATTGCCTTCTCAGTGTTTTTCTCTTAACAAACTTTTGTTTTCTTTCTCTTTTTTACATCCTCTTGCTTTATGCATCACTTACAAGTTGTCCTTTGTAGTACTTGTTTTCTGCTTTTCTCTAAATATCTTCCATCCTTGATCTTAACCAGAATCATGGTTTTAACTAATACCAATCTGCTTTGATTCCCAAACCTACATTTATCTTAGCTACTAATTCCAGCATTTAGGTATTGGTTTGGACTTCCCTGGTGGCTCAGACGGTAAAGCGTCTGTCTACAATGCGGGAGACCTGGGTTTGATCCCTGGGTTGGGAAGATCCACTGGAGAAGGAAACGGCAATCCACTCCAGTGCTATTGCCTAGAAAATCCCATGGACGGATGAGCCTGATAAGTTACTAGTCCATGGGGGCTTTACAACTTCCTCGGGAGCATTTTCATCCCTAGGCTACAGTTGTCTTTCTCCTTGATCCGTAGTATTCTGTGACTATGGCTTCAATTTGCTTTGACAGTCTTCTGATTATAAATGTGTTGAGGTGTATACACCAAGCAAAACTTGTAAACTATTTGAAGATGCAGATGTGTTCTTGTCATATTTATATTTGCAATATCTAATAGGACATTTGTAATAGGTACTTTGCAAGCATACAAATCCATGAAAAAAATAAATGGCAATTTTTATGTGAATTTTCATACCAGATATAACACAAAACATTAAAATAAACTCTTTTTTAAGACATGAAAGCATGGTATTTTTAACAGATTAAAATTAACAACTCTAGCTCAAGCTAGTAGGAAGACGACCACAATGGAGGGAGTGTCTGATTTCTTTTCTTTCCAGAGGAGTCTCACTGTCCTAGAGCTCTAATGAATACCATAAAAATCTTTGTTACATAGACATTTATTTCACTTATTTCTATTAATTTTGTGGTCTTTAAAGAATTTAATGCAAAGATATTTACATTTGTTCATTAGAGATACAAAAAAATATATTTGGAAGATCAAAATGAGATTTAGGGTAGTTATAATGACTATGGGCTTCCCAGGTGGCACTAGTGGTAAAGAAACCACCTGCCAGTGCAGGAGACACAAGAGACAGAGGTTTGACCCCTGGGTCAGGAAGATCCCCTGGAGGAGAGAATAGCAACCCATTTCAGTATTCTTGCCTGGAGGATGGCAATATCTCTTGCTACACAGACAATTGTTCTTTAATTATAGATCTTCATATTTATTTCATGCTTAAAAACAGCTGTATTACAGAAAATTAAAAAGAAAAAAATTACAAAGAAATAAAAGGTGCGTACAAGAGGGCAAAGTAGGAAGATCCTGTGCTCCATGGATACAGAAAAATTACAACTGCATATAGTGAAACTATCTCTGAGACCGACATGAAGGCTAGAAGATAAAATTTTCTACAACTGAAGATAGAAAGCAAAAGCCAGACTGACATTGGTAAGAGGAAGAGAATAGAACTATTTTACTGTCCAACAATTTCACTTCTGAAGGTTCGCCTGAAGAAAACTGAAACACCAATTTTGAAAGATATATGCAGGTGGCTCAGGTGGTAAAGAATCCACCTGCAACGAGGGAGACCTGAATTCAGTCCCTGGTTTGGGAAGATTCCCTGGAGAAGGAAATGGTAATCCACTCCAATATTCTTGCATGAGAAATCCCATGGACAGAGGAGCCTGGCGAGCTACAGTTTTTAGGGTCGCAAAGAGTCAGCCATGACTGAGTGACTAACACTTTGACTTTGATGCACTCTTTATTCTTTGCAGCACCATTTACAATAGTCAAGATATGGATGCAACCTAAATATCCATTAGATGAATGGAACAGAAGATGCAGCACATATATATTTGTGTGTGTGCTCAGTTGTGTCCGATTCTTTTTGATTCCATGGGCTGTAGCCCACTAGGCTCCTCTGTTTATTGAATTTTCCAGGCAAGAATACTGGAGTATGCTGTCATTTCCTACTCAGGAGAATCTTCCTCTGGAAGAATTCAGGGACTGAACCTGTTTCTCCTGCTTTGGCAGGTGGATTATTTACAACTGAGCCACCTGAGAAGCCCACATCTTTGTCTCTTTATATCTTTATCTCTATCATCTCTATATCTATCTCTATATGAAATGGAGTGCTAGCAATAAAAAGAATAAAATCTTGCCATTTGCAACAACTTGGATGGACCTAGTGGATGTAATGCTAAGTGGAATAAGTTAGAAAAAGACAAATACTATTTGGTTTTACTAATAAGTGGAATCTTAAAAAAAAAAAAACAACCAGAAATAGAGTTATAGATACAGAGAATGAACTTGTGGTTGCCAGAGGGGTTGGGGGTATGAAGTGACAAAATAGTTGAAGGCTATTAAGAGATACAAACACCTAGTTATTAAATAATTAAGTTACTTCGGGTAATGTAGATGGTTACTAGATTTATCATGCTGATCATTTCATAATGTCTTTAAATGCTGAATTACTATTTTGTATACCTATAACTAGCATATTGTTGTACACTGAAGTACATCTGGTCCCATAACTTCATGGAAAATAGATGAGGAAACAGTGGCTCATCTTATTTTTCTGAGCTTCAAAATCACTGGGGATGGTGACTGCAGCCATGAAATTAAAAGACGCTTACTCCTTGGAAGGAAAGTTATGACCAACCTAGATAGTATATTCAAAAGCAGAGATATTACTTTGCAGACTAAGGTCTGTCTAGTCAAGGCTATGGTTTTCCTGGTGGTCATGTATGGTTGTGAGAGTTGGACTGTGAATAAAGTTGAGTGCTAAAGAATTGATGCTTTTGAACTGTGGTGTTGGAGAAGACTCTTGAGAGTCCCCTGGACTGCAAGGAGATCCAACCAGTCCATCCTAGAGAAAGTCAGTCTTGGGTGTTCATTGGAAGGACTGATGTTGAAGATGAAACTCCAATACTTTGGACACCTGATGCTAAGGGCTGACTCATTGGAAAAGACTCTGATGCTGGGAAAGATTGAGAGCAGGAGGAGAAGGGGATGACAGAGGATGAGACGGTTGGATGGCATTACCAATTCAATGGACACGGGTTTGGGTGGACTCCGGGAGTTGGTGATGGACGTGGAGGCCTGGCGTGCTGTGGTTCATGGGGTCAGAAAGAGTCAGACACGACTGAGCAACTGAACTGAACTGAAGTACGCTTCAATTTAAAAAGACTCAACAAAACAAAGGAATAAAAGTTACAAAAACCTCACAGAGAAGTAATTTCTATTACTATTCTGATACATGTACTTCCACTTAATTTTATGAGCAAAGAATATAAGCTTATTTACTCTTTATAAATAAGTAAATATGCTTTATTTTTACAAAGTGAAATGATGGTGTGTTTCTTGCTTTACAATCTGCTTTTTAATTCATCTAGATATTAAGAACAAAATATTAGTAAATATTTCTATAGAACATAATGACAACAAATGGCTGCAAACATATTGGTTTTAATAGTAGTCAACAGTGCTTCATAAATATTGTAATGCATGTGTCTATGTGTGTATCTCATTTAAAAAATTTTCAGATCCATTATTAGGTGATGATATATCATTACACTAACTGTGATAAGCACTTTTAAGTTATTAATACTCTACTAATCATAGTATCACTAGGAAAATAGGAACAGAGAATAAAATGAGTTCAGATTAACTTCTCCAGTCAATGTACGCATCCTATTTTGTACATGTTCATTGGAAATTACAGTATATATTTCTAGTTGTATATACATTTTTTCTAAGCTTTTGACTCTCACTTTTAGACTAGTACTTGTCATAATGTGTTACATTAGCTTTCGCTTCCTTTGTGGGAAGGGGTTTTTATTTTGGGCCTTGTTTCCTAACACAGTGTTTGGTACACCATAAATATTAAAAATGTTCATTGAAAATATGTCTGTATCAATAGATGTAATGCAAACCAAATACTAAAATTAATCTAATTAAATAATAACAATCATAATAGCTTTGCCACCCATATATTTTTTGTTGCATCAGTTTAGTTCAGTCGCTCAGTCATGTCCGACTCTTTGCAACCCCATGAACACAGTGTTTGCATTTTTATTTGCTTCATGGATGAAGCTCTTAGGGTCTACCATTTAATTTAACCACTGAAGAAACTAATTATAACAGACAAAAGGCAGCTCTCTTTAAAAGATCTTGCTCGCAAGATTGGCTTTTAGCTCACACCTGGAAATTGAACAGTTGACTAGTCCCCTTACTGATAAGAATAACTCACTGTATCTAGACAGTTTGTACAAATACTACAATTTATTGGGCTTATGTGCTTTTCTTCTGAGAGTCTGAAATTAAATACATGATAGGCAGAGGGTGTTTACATCATCAGTCTCCAACAGAAAACTTAGGTTTTGAGTTTCTACTGGGGTTCCTTGGGCAAAACCACTGCATATGCCTCTGCATTTTTATTGCTGGATGAAGAACTGCTCAAATATGCCCTTTCATAGGAGAGAGAGCACAAAGAATATGGGCATGGCTATCTCCAGGTTCCCCGTCTCTTACTTTGCTGATCAGTGGTGTGTCCTTAACTTGTAATAAACCTTCACCATGAGTACACCTACATGCTAAGTCCTGTGAGTCATTCTAGCAAATTTCAAAATGTGAGAATATTCTGTTGTTGTTATTATTGTTCAGTCACTAATTGTATCTGACTCTTTGTGACTCATGGACTGTAGCAAGTCAGGCTATTTCCCAGAATTTGCTCAAATTCATGTCTTTCAAGTCAATAGTGCTATTCAACCACCTCATCCTCTGTCATCCCCTTCTCATGCCCTCATGCTTTCTCAGCATCAGAATATTTTTTGAATGAATTGGCTCTTTGCATCAAGTGGCCAAAGTGTTGGTTTCTCAGCTTCATCATCAGTCCAATGAATATTGGACATTCAATGAATATTCAGGGTTGATTTCCTATAGTATTGACTGGTTTGATCTCCTTGTTTCCAAAGAATTATTTACAAGTCTTCCCCAGTACCACAGTTTGAAAGCATCAGTTCCTTGGCCCTCAGCCTTCTTTATGGTCCAACTCTCATATCCATACATGGCTACTGAAAAACCATAACTTTGACTATATGGACCTTTGTTGGCAAAGCAATGTCTCTGATTTTTAATATGCTGTCTATGTTTGTCATAGCTTTCCTTCCAAGTAGCAAGCGACTTTTAATTTCATGGCTGCAGTCACCATCTGCAGTGGTTTTGGAGCCCAAGAAAAGAAAATCTGTCACTGCTTCCACTTGAAACCAGATGCTATGATCTTAGTATCTTTTTTTTTTTTCTTTTTTGAATGTTGAGTTTCAAGCTATCTTTTTCATTCTCCTCTTTCACCCTCTTCAAGAAGCTCTTTAGTTCTTCTTTACTTTCTGCCATTAGAGTGGCATCATCTGCATATCTGAGATTGTTGATATTTCTCTCAGCTTGTGATTTATCCAGAAATGTTCCCTAGTGTTCTAAGGAACCCCCAATATACTTCACTGAAAGCTACTATTACTTATGAATGCTCTCATAAGACATGAGACTCCTGAGACAAAGGAGTTTCTTATCAACAGCATAGAAAGCAGACTGAGTACCATGCTTTTGTCAGTTCTTTTCTTTCTTTCTAATATTTTTGTATTTACTTGGTTTGCTGGGTCTCAGTGGTAGTACTTGGGGTCTTCAGTTTTTAAGGCAGAATGCACAGCCTTTTAGTTATGCAATGGGATCTAGTTCCCTTGACCAGGGTTCGAACCCAAACCCTCTGCATTGGAAGTGGGAAGTTTTAGCCATTGGATCACCAGGGAAGGCCTTGTCAATGTCAATAGATCTTCAAATCCCACAAGGGTGAAGCAGAAGGTCTTGAGTGGATGGCTGCTGCACACAGTGGGTTGGCACTGCAGCTGAGGAATAATGATCTTAATCCACCATTGCCTTCCTGTAGTTTGTGCTGCAGAGAGACATTATCTCCTTTCAAGGCTACTTACAGCTTACTGCAAACGTACCCTGTAAAGAGTGGTCAGGATCTTGAATTTTTAGAATACCCAGCAAGAACATATGAGATGCTCAGGGCTCATGAAAGATCAGTTTGCCCAATAATATCTTAGCATATCCTATAAGACTGTAAATATCTCAAAAATAGTACATTGTTTTCTGATTTTCAAAATGCCATCAATGGCATTTGCACAGTGTTGAACAGTACAAAAGACTTAGTGACTCTTGCATTAGTTTCCTGTGTCTGCTGTAATGACTTAACAATGAATTTGTGGCTTAAAACAACAAAAGTACATTCTCCTACACTTCTGAAGGCTGAAACTCTGACTTCAGTATAATTGGGCCAAAATGCTGGTGTTGGGAGGTCTGAACTCCTTTGCAAGCTCTAGGGGATAATTCATTCCTCATCTCTTCTACCTTCTGGAGTGTGCCAGCATCTTTTGCTTGTGGTCACTTTATCTAATCAGTGCCTCTGTGGTCACACTGCCTTTTCCTCTTGCATCTGTATAGTGAAATCTTCTGTCACTCTCTTAAATAAGGATACACTCAGGTATTGCATTTAGGGTCCATCCTGATAATCCAGGATAATTACCTCATTTTTGAATTCCTTACTTTAATCACAACTGTAAATTCCACACCCCCTCCACCCCCTTTTTTTTGCCTTGTAACATTTACAGGTTCCAGGGATTAGGTCATGAATATCTTTGGGGAGCCATAGGATATTTTTAAACTTATAAGGACATTTTAACTGGATTATTAGAAAACAGAGAAAAAACATTATTATACAGCTGTAAATAGAAAGTACATTATTGTTCTACTAAATGCCACAAGAGGTACTTTTAAACCCAGATACAAATTTTGGTTAAAGGAGAATAAATACAATATCTGAAATACAAAGCATTAGTATGTTTTATACTTCAAATAAAATTAGCAGCACATCTTATAGGAACTTGAAAATAACATTTCCTAAAACATAAAGCATTGGTTTTTGTAAACTCACATAGAAGTTGGAATGATGGTTAAGACAATAAACATTTGTTCATTTTTTCTTATTATAAGTCAAAAAACAATAAGCAGCAAATTTTTCTAATATTTATTTTGAGATAACACTGCTGTGACAGGAATATACTACATAGAGAAGGAAAGTAAAAGTGATTTATAGATTTTAGTTGGTTTAGAATCTGTGGATTAGGAAATTTAACAAATATTATTCTTCTCAATATCTGTGTTTAGGATCTAGTAACCTTTTCATTCTGTGTAGGAACTAAGGAATAAATGAGCACTTAAAACATGTTTATACCTTAAAGGAATGACTGTCTCTGTTTCTAGGGACACACATGATACCCATTTGTATGTTTTTAACACTTATTAAAAACAAGTGTTTTTAAATCCAACAGGCAATTTGAAACACAAATTAGAATTAGCAGTTTAGTTTACCCTTGTAACTGTGATTTTTAAATTTTTATGTGTTTTTTTATACATCAGTTTAAACAACTCTTGTAAGCTATTTCTGGCTCACTTACATTTCCTAATTGGCAAAGGAATAAATGTTTCTATTTGTTACCAGCTCAGTTTGGGAAGTCAGTATTTAACTTCTTTTACCACAAGCAAAATTTTAACTAAATCAGTTGTGGCTATTTCTCTTCAATTTTAGTGATAGATATGAGTCTGATATGCCTCCCTTCCTTTGGCAGAACTTTACATAGGGTCATCATGGTTCAAGGAGAACTCAAGAAATGATGTTAGTGAAATTTGACTTCAGGACCAAATCTGGCTCCTCACCTATTTTTGTAAATAAGATTTTATTGTAACACAGACATGCCCATACATTCACAAATAGTCTAAGGCTGGTTTTGCTCAACACCAGCAGATTGGAGAAGTTGCAATAGACAGTGTATGACCCAGAGAACCGAAAACAATTACTACCTTGCTTCCCTGGGAGCTCAGATGGTATAGAATCCTCCAGCAATGCAGGAGACCTAGGTTTGATCCCTGGGTTGAGAAGATGCCCTGAAGAAGGGAATGGCTACCCACTCCAGTATTCTAGTCTAGAGACATACATACAGACAGAGAAGAGCCTGGCAGCCTATAGCCCATGGAGTCGCAAAGAGTAAGACACTGCTGAGCAACTTTCACACAATTTAGTTGCTCAGTCATGTCTGACTCTTTGTGACCCTATGGACTGTACCATGCCAGGCTCCCTGTCCATCACCAACTCCTGGAGTCCACTCAAATTCATGTGCAGTGAGTTGGTGATGCAATCTAACCATCTCATCCTCTGTTTTGTCCCCTTCTCCTCCCACCTTCAATCTTTCCCAGCATCAGGGACTTTTCAAATGAGTCAGTTCTTTGCATCAGGTGGCCAAAGTATGGGAGTTTCAGCTTCAGCATCAGTCCTTCCAATGAATTTTCAGGACTGATTTCCTTCATTATGGACTGGTTGGATCTCCTTGTTGTCCAAGGGACACTCAAGAGTCTTCTCCAACACCACCATTCAAAAGCATCAATTCTTTTGCACTCAGCTTTCTTTATAGTCCAACTCTCCTATCCATACATGACCACTGGAAAAACCATAGCTTTGACTAGATGGACCTTTGTTGGCAAAGTAATGTTTCTGCTTATGCTGTCTAGGTTTATCATAGCTTTTCTTCTAAGGAGCAAGTTTCTTTTAATTTCATGGCTGCACTCACCACCTGCAGTGGTTTTGGAGCCCAAATAATAAAGTCTGTTACTGTTTCCACTGTTTCCCCATCTATTTCCATCTATGAAGTGATGGAACCAGATACCATGATCTTCGTTTTCTGAATGTTGAGTTTTAGGCCAACATTTTCACTCTCCTCTTTCACTTTCATCAAGAGGCCTTTTAGTTCCTTTTCACTCTCTGCCATAAGGGTGGTGTCATCTGCATATCTGAGGTTATTGCTTTCTCTCAGCAGTCTTTATTCCAGCTTGTGCTTCATCCAGCCCAGCATGTCTCATGATGTACTCTGCATATAAGTTAAATAAGCATGGTGACAATATACAGTCTTGGCATACTCCTTTACTGATTTGGAATCAGTCTGTTGTTTCATGTACAGTTCTAACTGTTGCTTCCTGACCTGAATACAGATTTCTCAGGAGGCAGGTTAGGTGGTCTGGTATTCCCATCTCTTGAAAAATTTTGCACTGTTTGTGGTGATCCACACCATCTAAGTCTTTGGCACAATCAATAAAGCAGAAGTAGATTTAAGGTTAAAGCATCTGCCTGCAATGCAGGAGACCTGGGTTCGATCCCTGGGTTGGGAAGATCCCCTGGAGAAGGAAATGGCGACCTACTCCAGTATTCTTGCCTGGAGAATCCCATGGACGGAAGAGCCTGGTGGGCTACAGTCCACAGGGTCGCAAAGAGTTGGACACAACTGAGCGACTTCACTTCACTTCATTTCGGATTTTTTTTTTTTAACTGTTTTGCTTTTTATTGATCTAACAGATGCTGGCAATTTGAACTCTGGTTCATCTGCATTTTCTAAATCCAGCTTGAACATCTGGAAGTTCATGGTTCACATACTGCTGAATGCTGGCTTGGAGAATTTTGAGCATTACTTTGCTTGTGTGTGAGATGAGTGCAATTGTGTCATAGTTTTGGCATGCTTTGGCATTGCCTTTCTTTGACATTACACTCACTACTTCCACCTTTTTCTTTTAGGACAAGTTGACTGATCTTTACCCTAGAAGAATGAGAAGATACACATAGTCTGTTTATCAAATGTAAAGCTGACAAAGAAATATAGAACTCTCTGAAATATAGATTCAGTTTGAAAAAGACATTAGCAGACTAGAATATGAAACTTGCCTGGTGGCCCAGTGGCTACTGCTCTGTGCTTCCAGTGAAGGGAGCCCAAATTTGAATCTTGGTCAGGAACTTGATTCTGCATGCCACAAATAAGAGTTTGCATGCCACAATGAAGACTTAAGATCCTGAGTGCTGCAACTAAGATCCAGTGTAGTTAAAGAAAAAAAAATTTTAATGGCTAGAATACTATGTTAAAAAAACAAAATTAAACTTGAAAGAAATAAATAGAAAGTAATGAGTCTAGACTCTCAAATTTAACTGCATAAATAAGAGTTAACTTTATCCTTAATTTTATGTATGTAACCATAAATATGAGTCAATATTATGCTGCTAACATAACATATAGAATGATTTTATAAATTCATAGCTGTTTTTAGATTAATAGAATTTATTGTTTCTAGAATACACATAATAAAAAATATCTAACAGTTATCGAATATGCAGTATGTGTCACATACTTTGTAAGACCTCATATATATTGTATGTATGTGAATTAAATTAATCCCATGAGAACCCATTTATGTAGATATCATATGCCATCTCACACATGAGAAGACTGAAGTGCATAGAGTCTCCTGCCCAACAGCAACAACTAATGAGCTCTAAAGGTCGAAATCATACCCAGGTTGTCTATCTCCAGAGACCCCACTCTTAGTCCCCAGTCCAGTATATTAGTCAGTTCAGGCTGCTATCACAAAAATATCAGACTTAGTGGCTTACATGCTGAACATTATTTCTCATAGTCCTGGAGGCTGGAAAATCCAAGATCAAGGTACTGGTAGATCCAGGGTTTGGCGAGGACCTGCTTCCTGTCTTGTAGATAGTGATCTTCTCACTATATGCTCACATGGTCAAAAGGACACTAATCCTATCATGGGGACTCTATCCTCTGACTTCATCTAACCCTAATTACCTGCCAAAGGTCCCACCTCCTAATACCACCCCCCACTGAGGGTTAGGGTTTCAACATTTGAATTTTTGGAGGACACAAACATGCAGTCCATAACACCCAGAAAACAAAATATTTAGAAGGAACATAATAACTATATCCCAATATTTGAAAACTTTTAATGTGTAACAGAACATGCACTTCTTGGGAGCTATTTCAGAAGTTGAATACCAATAAGAACAACTAAATATAATAAGATAAAAACTAGAATCAACTTTTATCAAAGGAAAATTTTTGTTTATAATTGGAAGGACTAACATATATGTGGTAAATCGCATGTGATTTCTAAATTCATAATGAGTGAATTTCTCCAGCAATTCCTTAATACTCACTTTTAAGGCTGTTCTTTATTTCTGAATTCACAATGAGTACATTTATCCAGGAATTTCTGAATAAACATTTTTAAGGCATGTTTTTTTTGGTGGAGACTTTTTATGAGGCAAAAGTATCCCAGAAGCTCTCTAACTAAACCTATGCATTTGATCTTAGAGAAAAAGAAATCAGAGAAGTGCTCTGGCATCTTATTCTAATATCACTTTTCCATGTAGGAAAATGACTTGCCTGCAGCAGGATAGAGTCCAGGATTAGCTAAATATAATATTGTAAAACGTGCTTCATACTTATGCGGGTTTTAGCTAGCACCCTAGAGCATAGTTAATAAATTATTTTTAGACTGCTCTGCAATTTTTTCAATTAGGCTTAAACATGACATCTAAGGAAAGTTAAAACATTTTATTTTATAAATTTCAAAGTGGAAAGGAAGCAATAGCATGCAACTTTCCCCATGATGTTCTATGAATATTAGTCTACTTTTCTTGGGGATTAAAGGATAATTTTTCTTCTTGACCAATCTTGAGTTTCACTGCAAGACTTGCTATGCTCCAGCACAAAGATAGATCTTTGAAAATGACTTTGCAGCTCCCTGCTTTTTAACACTCTAAATCGGACACGACTGAAGCGACTTAGCAGCAAGTGAAGTATTGCTGTTGCTAAGTCGCTTCAGTCGTGTCCGACTCTGTGCGATCCCACAGACGGCAGCCTAGACCAGTACAAAGAGGGATCTTTATTATAAACATAAGTAAATTAAAGTGCAAAATTCTGCTTAAAATTAATAACTTTGGCCCCTCAAAGAGCATAGTAGTCAGATAAATGCATGCACCAAAAACACATATTGGATAAATGTCTATGTATAGGTATACAAGCTGTAGTTTAATATGAATAATATTGGTGTCTTATTTTAGTCATTTGATTTTTAAAAGAGCTCATTTTCAGTCCTAATTACTTGTTCAGATAAAAATCTATGTGTTTAGTGACTATATAGCTCAGATTAATTTAAATTATACATGTAAATCTATTGTAAAAGTCTTTGAGCTTTTGGAAAACGAGTCTGCATTTCTAACATCTCAGTGATAAGACTGCCAAATCCCTATCGCTGAGAAAAACACATTCATATACAAGGTAGGTTCCTTCACAAGAGATCTTTAAATTTCATGCATGGAGAATACACATCTTTATATAAGAAACTTTTGATGAAAACTAAGAAAAGTAAGATGCAAATGCAAAACTTTAATCCAGTTAGAAACAAAACAAATAAACACTGGGATGTAAATGTTATGAGAAAGAAGATTTCATTCACTTTTCCCCATTGTATTCTTGGTGCTTGTGAGAGCAGAGGACATACAGTTGGTACTAGGGTGCATAAATAAATGAATGAACATAGGTTATAGAAAATATTCTTTGATCTCCTTCACAGAATATCTTACTCAGGGAAATGAAGCAGAATTCATAAAGAACAACACTGTGTAAGTGGAATTTTACTGAAGATAATAGTAAAATAGGACATTGTAGGGCATTTTCTCACATGAAAAAATAAAAATTCTATTCAGATATGAGTGCTATTAATTTATTGATCCTAATTCAGGTCCTGAATATTCCTTGGAAGGATTGATACTGAACCTGAAACTCCAATACTTTGGTCACCTGATGCAAAGAATTGACTCAGTGGAAAAGACCCTGATGCTGGGAAAGACTGAGGGCAGAAGGGGATGGCAGAGGATGAGATGGTTGGATGGCATCACTGACTGTATGGACATGAGCTTGAGCAAGCTCCGGGAGCTGGTGATGGATGGGGAAGCCTGGCATGTTGCAGTCCATAGGGTCACAAAGAGTCAGACACAACTAAGCAGCTACACTGAACTGAATTCGGTTCAGGTAAAATGATAGGAACACATCTGTAAAACATTTGTGTAAGATTTTAGGAAATGACTTCAGAGACTTTCCTATATGCTAGATTTCTCAAATTCACCACTCATAAAACGAGAACAAATATTTTTTAAAATACATTTTTCTTATCATTGAAAAACTGACCTTTTGCCTTGTTACCTCTTCTTTATAAAGCTGGCAGTATAAAATTATGAGTTGTTATAGAAATGGTGGATTTAAGACGTACCTAAATGATACAGTCAAATATTGGCATTACTGAGGCTTCAGAAAGGAAGTCTTACAGAAAAGTAAAATAACACAGTACGAAATGATAAAATTCAGAGTGTAAGCCCAAGCTGAGCATAATGCCATGTGTTCAAAACAGAGTAAGTATATAAATGAAATTTTCATTATTTCTAGCTGAGCTTTGTGTAACGACTATAAGGAAAACAGATTCAAATGGAAGGTTAGCAGTACCTCCAATCCATCATGAAAGTATAGTACTTTTTCAGAAATCAGAATGGAGCTTAAGTAGTCACTAGCTGGGCATTAAAAAGTGATTGCTCAGAAACAAAAAGGGACAAGAATCCAACTGGTTTGGTGTAGAACAGAGATTAGGTTTGTTGCTGCTGCTGCTAAGTCACTTCAGTCATGTCCGACTCTGTGTGACCCCATAGACGGCAGCCCCCAGGCTCCCCGTCCCTGGGATTCTCCAGGCAAGAACACTGGAGTGGGTTGAGATTAGGTTTAGGCAAAGAAAAATAGGAATAATTAGTAATAAAATATTGTACTTCAAATATCTGAAGAAATACAGGAACATAAAACTATTTAGTTCCAGGCTGTCCACCAGAGTCCAATTTGCATGAGTATATCCTGGTCAAAATGGGCTTCCCAGGTGGCTGAGTAGTACAGAATCTACATGCCAAACAGAAGACATGGCTTTGACCTCTGGATTGGGAGGATCCCTGGAGAGGGAAATTGCAACCCACTCAAGTATTCTGGCCTGGGAAACCCCATAGACAGAGGAGCTTGGAGGGCTGCATTCCATGGCGTTGCAGAGTCAGACACGATTTAGCAATTAAAAAACAACGACATCCTGGTCAAGATATTGTGAGGGTTGTTGCTCTGTTTATTCATTAATTCAACCTATGTTTTTCTATTTTCTCTTCTTTTGAAATGAATTAAATTTCACAAGCAGTTGTAAAAGTAGTATAGGGGGTCCCACAAAGATAATATTCTTTTAAAAATAATATTTTACATAACCATAATACATTGTCAAAAAGAGGAAATGGATATAGATAAAATCTTATTAACTGAAATATAGACATTATTATTATTTCACCAGATTTTTACATCTTTTTATTTCTTTTTTGGTGTATGGTTGTACACAGTTTTATCACACATACAGATTAAATTTCACCATAATCAGTGGTTCAAGCACTACAGAAACTACCTGGTGTTACTCCTCAATAATTACTGTGGTCATTATTTAGTTGCTAAGTCCTGTCCAGCTCTTTTGCGACCCTATGGACTATAGCCCACTTAGGCTCCACTGTCCACGGGATTTCTCAGGCAAGAGTACTAAAGTGGATTGCCATTTCCTTCTTCAGGGATCTTCTCAACCCAGGGATTGAAACTGAGCCTCCTGTATTGGCAGGTGGATTCTTTACCACTGAGCCATTAGGGAAGCCTTTAATAATCAGTCACATCTTTCCCCAAAACTTCAAGTCTTGGTTACAACTCTTTTGTTCTCTATGCCTATAATAGCACTTTAAGAATGTTAAACAAATTGTATCTTATATTATGTGATTAGAATGTTGTTGTTTGTATTTGTTTTTATTCATTTTGATCAGCACAATGCCTTTGAGATCCATTCAAGCTATCACAGGCGTGTTAAAGTTTATTTCTTTTTGTTGTTGAGTAGTATTCTACTGTATGAATGTATCATTGTGTATTCACTCAGTTGGAAGATACTTGGGTTATTTCCAGATTTTAGCTATTTTGACTAAAACATCTATGAACATTTATTTACATTTACTACAGAGTTATTCATTTTTAGCTGGATAAGAAATTGCCTACCAGCAATGTATGAAGAGTTCCAGTTGCTCTGCATCCTTACCAGCCAACACATATTTATTGAGTACTAAGTACATGTTAGTTGTTCAGTCCTGTCTGACTTTTTATGACCCCATGGACTGTAGCCACCAGGCTTCTCTGCCCATGGGATTCTCCAGGCAAAAATACTGGAGTGGGTAGCCATTCCCTTCTCCAGGGGATCTTCCCGACCCAGTGGTTGAACCTGGGTCTCCTGCATTGCAGGTGAATTTTTACTGTCTTAGCCACCAGAGAATCCCACTAAGTACATGCAAGGTGCAATATTAGTATCCAAACTTTAAAAAATTGGACATAATCTTGTTTTATAACTGGCTTCCCTGGTGGCTCAGAGGTTAAAGCGTCTGCCTCCAATGTGGGAGACCTGGGTTCGATCCCTGGGGCAGGAAGATCCCCTGGAGAAGGAAATGGCAATCCACTCCACTATTCTTGCCTGGAGAATCCCATAGACAGAGAAGCCTGGTAGGTTACAGTCCACGGGGTCACAAAGAGTCAGACACAACTGAGCGACTTCACCTCACCTCAAGGGAGGGACACTTTATAAAACTGAACAATTTGTTAAATGGAAAATGTAGAAATGTCTCTGTTTATCTAGGTTTTAAATATTATTATATTTCCAATAGTAATTCATTCTATAAAAATTACTTAAGATTGAACTAAATAAATAATGATTAGAAACCACTGATTAAATATGATTCCTCCATTTTGCAAATGACAAAACTGTGGGTTGAAGATCTGGTGCCTTCATTATGGTCATAAAACTATGTATATCAGAAATTCAGATTGGAAACCCAGGTCTCTTGCTGTTATTTTCATATTTTCTTAGTGCATTAAAACTAAAAAACTAAGTCACTTCAGTCATGTCCGACTCTGTGCGACCCCATAGAAAGCAGCCCACCAGGCTTCCCCATTCCTGGGATTCTCCAGGCAAAAACACTAGAGTGGGTTGCCATTTCCCTCTCCAATGCATGGAAGTGAAAAGTGAAAGTGAAGTCACTCAGTCATGTCCGACCCTCAGCGAATCCATGGACTGCAGCCCACCAGGCTCCTCCAACCATGGGATTTTCCAGCCAGGAGTACTGGAGTGGGGTGCCATTGCCTTAGTGCATTACAAGGCTACTAATAAATAATTTTTAAATTTCATAGGTGTCATACCTAAAGATATTCCCATGCTTTAAGGAAGACTGGTATTATACAAACATATTTTCCACTTTCAAGAAATTGATTAAAGTAGAAATTAGCATCCATTACAATGAAATCAATTAAGAAAGTAATATGGTGATTTGAATATATTCTTTGAAAAAAAATTATTAAATATCAAGTATGAACAGCAATTAAAAATTAAATTATAGCTTAGCATAGGCTTTCCTTTTCCTAGTTATGAGAATGTAGAAATAGAAATTAAATATGCTCAGTTAGTTGGCACTTGATGGAAACTACTTCAAGGGGGACTAGAGCCCCTGAACTCATATCTATGTTTCATAGTTTCCAACTTTCGATCTTAAATGAAGGATTTTACCTTTTTATTTAATATTTGGTTTTAATAGTTTAGTGATTATTTGGTAAGTGTAAGAATTGCATCCAAATAAAATCAATCCATGTTCTCAACAATTAATGCAAGCAAAAATAAAACAGCTGTATTGCTTAGATAGAAGTCATTAGTTACTATCTGACAATGGAAAGATTATGTTTTTTTTTTTCATTTTCTAAAGCCAGACAAGATCTAGAATAACTAGACTATAAATTATAATATACAATAAAAATCTCATTATACAAGCAATTCATGAAAAGTCACAGAGATCATTAGATTAAAGCTAATTCATGAAGGATCATAGCAATCATTAGAATCTAATGGAAGATACAGAAATAAAGTTAAGTATACAAAGATATTTAGTATACTAAAATATTGACATCCAAACACCTAAGGGATAAACGTTGATTTAAATGCTCTTTGTACAACTTGCTTGCCATTTGGACAAACCTAAAATTAATTATATTCCTTACACCATATGCAGGAATTAACTCTAAAAGAATAAGAGATCTATATATAAAACATATAACTATCCAAAGTAGAAGAAAACATTATTAAATTTTCTATAACCTGGATATGGAGGAAGGTTTTATAATTAGAATTCAAAATCCAATAAAATATAAAATGTTTAACAAATTGTTCTACCTAGAAATAATTTTAAAAGATTTGGCATGGCAAGGTAAACCTAAAGACAATAATAAAAACATAAACCAAATAAAAAACTAAATGACAAATTGGAAGAAAATATTTACAGCATATATTCCATATAAAGAGTAATGTCTCCAATATATAAAGAAGTTTTTAAATGTAGGAACTTCTAAAATCTCTCCAAAAAATAAGTAAAAGTTTTTAAAAAGTTGCATAAAGATATAATAGCCTTAAATACAAAAATATATTTAACTTCATAGGTAAAAAAAAGTTACATAAATCAAAATTGCACTCATATAACATTTCTCATACACCAAACTGGCAAAACTTCGGAAATTTGATAATACATTCTATCCATGAAACTGTGGAAATACTTTTTATATATTGTGGGTAAAATGCCAAATGACAAAACCCCCATGGAAGAGAACTTGGTGATATTAATAGAATTACCTATGCATTTTTCTTTTGACACTACCATCTCATATCTATGAATTTACCATGAACTCACAGTTTCAATAATACAAAATAGCATTATTTGTGATTACAAAATATTTAAAACTATATAAATAACCACACAATAAGAAATTGATTGAATTAATATTACACTCACACACATACACACAGGATACTCTGTAGGTATGTAAAAGAATATAGTAGTCCCTAAGTTGCTATGGAGTGATATCCAGAATATATCATACAATTTTTAGAAAGCAAATAGCAAAAAGTCCAGAGTATCTATGGTATAATGTTTTCTTATAAGACAGAAGGGGAAATAAGAAAACATCCAAGTATTTGCTAATTTTATAATAAGAAATGTAGTAAGGATATATAAAAGAACAATAACACTGGTTATAAGTATAAAAGAGAAAGTGAAAAATATAGGAGGAAGTAATATTTCATTAAGTATAACATTTCTACAGTTTCTAATTTTAGAATCATGTTAATACTCTACATAACTAAATAAAATTTTTAAAAGAATGGAAAAATAAAACTCCCAAACTGAATGCAAATAGACACAAATGAACCAACCATATATGTAAGAGATAAAATCTCCATTAAATAAAATAAATTAAAATGAAATGAAAAAACATGAAACAAAAACAAAATAATGAATCCAAATAACTTTGTAAAGCAGTTCTTTGACTATATCCCCTAGGCTGATGGTGAAAAAGAAATATAGGAACTCTAAAGATACCTTGAACTTTTAAACCTAGGGTTTTGTTTTTTTTTTTTAATGGCAGAACCACATGACATGCAGAACTTTCCAGATCAGGAACTGAATCCATGACCCCTGCATTGGAAGCCTGGAGTCTTAACCACTGAACCACCAGGGAATTCCAAATTAGATCTGTTCTTAAATTCTTACAGGTTTAACAATTGTAACTACAATATTGAGCAAACAAGTAAATATATTGTTGGAATCCATTTTTCTTATGGGGAAGAAGGAAAGTAAAACTATGGTGTAGGAAAGGCAAAATAAATCATTTTGGATGTATGTATGTATGTGTCTATCTTCTCCCCCTTGACCCCCACCCACCTTGTGTTAAACAATGACATTGAATAATGACATTGACAATGAATCAGGTCCTTCTTTTCTGAATATCATTTTCCACTAAAAGACATCAGGGAATCTTGGAGAAATAGCTAATTCCAAGACTAGATAGAGAAACTCAGGAAGAATTTTTTGTGCTAGAAAATTAAGAAGTGATCAGAAAGTGATAATAGCATGACAAAATGACAGGAATCAGCTTAAAGGGGATTGCTCTGGCAAAATGTGCAACAACTCAAACTTCTAATTAAATAAAGGCAGTAATGGATTATAACCCATCAAATAAACTAAGAATACATGGATGCATACTATCAATATGAATCTGTAAACAAATAAATTGAGAATAGAAAAATTCTTCCTTATAGTAGAATTGTCACTTATAAATATAGAATAATACAGTTAGGAAGTTACTATTTTGTACCATCACAGGCAAGAAATAAATAATTGCTAAATTTAGAGATGAAAAATAAAAATTTGATGAAGAACAGGAATTCACATAGCCTCAAATTATCTCCCTCAAAACTACATAGTAATTATAAAAGGGAAAATAAGCAGTTCATAGTAAATATACCAGCCAACACATCAACCAACTGATTAAAAAATATCATTATCAGTAAGAGGGAACAAATGTATGTATAATTAATACCTTAAAAGGACATAGCATAACTGTATAGTTTCCCAGGCCTGAAATATATAACTTAAATCTAAACTTGAGGAAACACCAGCAAAAACCATGTGAATAAAATCCATATGAAATACCAGACCTATATTGTTAAACAAAGAAGTCAATGTCCTGGTAAACAAAGAAAAGTTAAAAAAAAAAAAGTTCTAGACTTACCCTCTAAAAATTAAATTTAATAGATACTTCAAGTATATGACATTAGACAGATTAAAAATAACTGGAAAGGATATAGTGAGAGAAGAAAATGGGATGTGAAATATAGATAAAAATATACCACTGGTCAAGTTCATGAATTTGATCATTTTACTTTGGTTATGTTAAGGAGCTCTTTATTTCTACAGAAACTGCATTAAAGAATTAAGTGGTAAACAATGCAGGATGTATGGTTCAGAAAAAATATTAGATGTAGAAAAGCAATGAAGCAAATAGGAAAAAATATTTAAAAATTGATGAATCTGGATATTTGACATTATTTTTGAGTTGATGCTAAGTATTTTTGATAAAAATTATAATGATTCTGGAAAATGTTGTTTTCCTTAAAGAGGCTTAATTCTTTTCACAACAGATGGTGTATCAGTGGACAAAGGACCAACCTATTTCAGTGTTGATTCTGTTGAGTGTGGATAATTAGTTGAAAGACTTATTCTGTATCAGTTTTTTTTATTGCAAAGTTTTATTTTAATTTGTTTTTACTGAAGGATAATTGCTTTACAGAATTTTGCTGTTTTCTATCAAACCTCAATGTGAATCAGCCATCAGTTCAGTTCAGTTCAGTCACTCAGTCTTGTCCAACCATTTGGGACCCCATGACTCGTGGCACGCCAAGCCTCCCTGTCCATCACCAACTCCCAGAGTTCACCCAAACTCATGCGGATCGAGTTGGTGATGCCATCCAGCCATCTCATCCTCTGTCATCCTCTTCTCCTCTTTCCCTCAACCCCTCCCAGCATCAAGGTCTGTTCCAATGAGTCAACTCTTCACATGAGGTGGCCAGAGTATTGGAGTTTCAGCCTCAGCATCAGTCCTTCCAAGTAACACCCAGGACTGGTCTCCTTTAATATGGACTGGTTGGATCTCTTTGCAATCCAAGGGACTATCAAGAATCTTCTCCAACATTACAGTTCAAAAGCAGCAATTTTTGGAGCCCCCCAAAATAAAATCTGACACTGTTTCCATTGTTTCAGAAAACTAAGATCATGGCATCTGGTCCCATCACTTCATGAGAATCAGCCATAGGTATACATATATCCCCTCTGTTTTAAAACCTCCCTCCCTTTTCCCTCCCCATCCCATCCTTCTAGGTTGATACAGAGCCCCCATTTGGGTTTCCTGAGCCATACAGCAAATTCCCATTGGCTATCTCTTTTACATATGGTAATGTAAGTTTCAATGTTACTCTTTCCATATATCTCACCCTCTCCTCCCCTCTCCCCATGTCCATAAGTCTGTTCTCTATCCCTGATTCTCCATTGCTGCCTGTAAATAAATTCTTCAGTACTATTTTCCTAGATTCCATATATTTGCATTAGATCACAATATTAATCTTTTTCTTTCTGACTTAATTCATTCTATATAATAGGTTCTAGGTTCATCCACCTCATCAGAACAGACTCAAATGTTTTCCTTTTTATGGATGAGTAATATTCCATTGTGTATATGTACCACAACCTCTTTACCCATTTATCTGTCAATGGACATCTAGGTTGCTTCCATGTTCTAGCTATTGTAAATAGTGCTTCAATGAACAATGGGATACATGTGTGTTTTTCATCCCTGGTTTCCTCAGAATTTATGCATAGGAGTGGGATTGCTGAGTCATATAGTGGTTTTATTCTTAGTTTTTTAAAAAGAATATCCATGCCATCTTCCATAGTGGCTGTATCAATTTACATTCCCACCAACAGTGCAAGACTGTTCCTTTTTCTCAACATCCACTTCAGCATTTGCTGTTTGTAGTCTTTTTAAAGGCTGCCATTCTAACTGGTGTGAGGTGACATCATATTGTGGTTTTGATTTGCATTTTTCTAATAATGAGTGATATTGACCATTTTTTTTTTCATGTGTTTGTTAGCCACCTATGTGTCTTTGGAGAAATGTCTGTTTCCGTCTTTTTACCACTTTTGATTGGGTTGTTTGTTTTTCTAGCATTGAGTTGTATGAGCTGCTTGTATATTTTGGAAATTAATCCTTTGTCAGTTGTTTCATTTGCTATTATTTTCTCCCATTCTGAGGATGTCTTTTCGCCTTGCTTATAGTTTCCTTTGCTGTGAAAAAGGCTTTGGCATAGTCAATAAATCAGAAATAGATGTTTTTCTGGAACTCTCTTGTTTTTCCATGATCCAACAAATGTTGGCAATTTGATCTCTGGTTCCTCTGTCTTTTCTAAAATCACCTTGAGTATCTGGGAGTTCACAGTTCACGTATTGCTGAAGCCTGGCTTGGAGAATTTTCAGCATTACTTTAAGCGTGTGAGATGAGTGCAATTGTGCAGTAGTTTGAGCATTCTTTGGCATTGCCTTTCTTTGGGATTTGAGTGAAAACTGACCTTTTCCTGTCCTGTGGCCACTGCTGAGTTGTCCAAATTTGCTGGCATATTGAGTGCAGCACTTTCACAGTATCATCTTTCAGGATTTGAAAGAGCTCAACTGGAATTCCATCACCTCCACTAGCTTTGTTCGTAGTGATGCTTTCCGAGGCCCACTTGACTTCACATTCCAGGATGTCTGGCTCTAGGTGAGTGATCACACCTTCATGATTATCTTGGTCATGAAGATCTTTTTGTACAGTTCTTCTGTGTATTCTTGCCACCTCTTAATATCTTCTGCTTCTGTTAGGTCCATACAAATTTTGTCCTTTATCGAGCCCATTTTTGGATGAAATGTTCCCTTGGTATCTCTAATTTTCTTGAAGAGATCTCTAGTCTTTCCCATTCTGTTGTTTTCCTCTATTTCTTTGCATTGATCGCTGAAGAAGGCTTTCTTATCTCTCCTTGCCATTCTCTGGAACTCTGCATGCAGATGCGTATATCTCTCCTTTTCCCCTTAGATTTTCACCTCTCTTCTTTTCACAGCTATTTGTAAGGCCTCCTCAGACAGCCATTTTGCTTTTTTTGCATTTCTTTTCCATGGGGATGGTCTTGATCCCTGTCTCCTGTACAATGTCATGAACCTCATTCCATAGTTTATCAGGCATTCTGTCTATCAGAGCTAGGCCCTTAAATCTATTTCTCACTTCCACTGTAAAATCATAAGGCATTTGATTTAGGTCATACCTGAATGGTCTAGTGGTTTTCCCTATTTTCTTCAATTTAAGTCTGAATTTGGTAATAAGGAGTTCATGATCTGAGCCACAGTCACCTCCTGGTCTTGTTTTTTTTGACTGTATAGAGCTTCTCCATCTTTGTCTGCAAAGAATATAATCAATCTGATTTCAGTGTTGACCATCTGGTGATGTCCATGTGGAGAGTGTTCTCTTGTGTTGTTGGAAGAGAGTGTTTGCTATGACCAGTGCATTTTCTTGACAAAACTCTATTGGTCTTTGCCCTTCTTCATCCCACATTCCAAGGCCAAATTTGCCTGTTACTCCAGGTGTTTCTTGACTTCCCACTTTTGCATTCTAGTCCCCTATAATGAAAAGGACATCTTTGTGGGTGTTAGTTCTAAAAGGTCTTGTAGGTCTTCATAGAACCATTCAACTTCAGCTTCTTCAGCATTACTGGTTGGGGCATAAACTTGGATTTCTGTGATATTGAATGGTTTGCCTTGGAAACTAACAGAGATCATTCTGTCATTTTTGAGATCCAAGTACTGCATTTTGGACTCTTGTTGACCATGATGGCTACTCCATTTCTTCTGAGGGATTCCTGCCCTCAGTAGTAGATATAATGGTCATCTGAGTTATATTCACCCATTCCAGTCCATTTTAGTTCGCTGATTCCTAGAATGTCGACGTTCACTCTTGCCATCTCTTGTTTGACCACTTCCAATTTGCCTCGATTCATGGACGTGACATTCCAGGTTCCTATGCAATATTGCCCTTTATAGCATCGGACCTTGCTTCTATCACCAGTCACATCCACAATTGGGTATTATTTTTGCTTTGGCTCCATCCCTTCATTCTTTCTGGAGTTATTTCTCCACCTATCTCCAGTAGTGTGTTGGGCACCTACTGACTTGGGGAGTTCCTCTTTCAGTATCCTATCATTTTGCCTTTCATACTGTTCATGGGGTTCTCAACTCGAGAATACTGAAGTAGTTTGCCATTCCCTTCTCCAGTGGACCACATTCTATGTTGAGGTAGTGTCCTTCTATGTCCATTTTTTGAAGAATTTTAATCATAAATGCGTGCTGAATTTTGTCAAAGGCTTTTCCTGCATCTATTGAGATGATCATATGGTTTTTATCTTTAAATTTGTTAATATGGTGTATCACATTGGTTGATTTGTATATGTTGAAGAATCCTTGCATTCCTGGAATAAACCCAACTTGATCATGGTGTATAAGCTTTTTGATGTGTTGCTGAATTCCGTTTGCTAAAATTTTGTTGAGAAGTTTTGCATCTATGTTCTTCAGTGATATTGTCGTGTAGTTTTCTTTTGTGTGTGTTGTCTTTGTCTGGTTTTGGTATCTGGGTGATGGTGGCCTCATAGGATGAGTTTGGAAGTGTTCTTTCCTCTGAAATTTCTTGAAAGAGTTTTAGGATAGCCATTAGTTCTTCTCCAAATGTTTGATAGAATTCTCCTGTGAAGCAATCTGGTCCTGGGCTTTTGTTTGGGGGAGATTTTTTTTTTTTTTTTTAATCACAGCTTCAATTTCAGTGCTTGTCATTGGGTTGTTCATAATTTCTATTTCTTCCTGGTTCAGTTTTGGAAGATTGAACTTCTCTAAGAACCTGTCCATTTCTTCCAGGTTATTCTTTTTATTGCTACATATTTGTTCATAATATTCTTTTACAATCCTTTGTATTTCTGCATTGTCTGTAGTAATCTCTCCTTTTTCATTTTTAATTTTGTTGATTTGATTTTTCTCTCTTTTTTCTTGATGATTCTGGTTAAATTTTGTCAATTTTGTTTATCTTCTCCAAGAACAAGCATTTAGTTTTATTGATATTTACTATTGTTTGTTTCATTTCTTTTAAATTTATTTCTGCTTCTTTCCTTCTAGTAATTTGGTTTCTTTTTTGTTGTTGTTGTTCTTCTTCTTTTTCCAGTTGTTTTAGGTGTAAAGTTAGATGATCTAGTAGACGCTTCTCTTGTTTCTTGCTGTAGGATTGTATTGCTATAAACTTCCCTATTAGGACTGCTTTTGCTGCATCCCATAGGTTTTGAGTTGTCGTGTTTTCATTGTCATTTGTTTCTAGAAATTTTTTTATTTCCCTTGGATTTCTTCAATAATCTGTTGGTTATTTAGAAATGTGATGTTTAATCTCCATGTGTTTGTGTTTCTTACATTTTCCTTGTAATTGATATCTAGTCCCATAGTGTTGTGGTCATAGAAGATGCTTGATGGAATTTCAATTTTATTAAATTTACTGAGGTTTGAATTGTGACTCAAGATGTGGTCTATCCTGGAGAATGTTCCATGCACACTTGAGAAGAAGGTGTATTCTTCTGCATTTGGATGGATTGTCCTGAAGGTATCAATGAGATCCATCTCATCTAATGTATCATTAAGACTTAATTTTCTGTTTTGATGATCTGTCCATTGGTGTGAGTGGGATGTTAAAGTCTCCTGCTATTATTGTATTACTTTCAATTTCTCCTTTTATGTCTGTTAGTGTTTGTCTTATGTATTGAGGTGCTCCTATGTTGGGTGCATAGATATTTACAATTGTTATGTCTTCCTCTTGGATTCATCCCTTGATCATTATGTAGTGTCCTTCCTTATCTCTTGTAATCGTCTTTATTTTAAGGCCTATTTTGTCTGATATGGGGGTTGCTACTCCAGCTATCTTTTGCTTTCTGTGTGCATGGAGTATGTTTTTTCCATACTCTCACTTTCAGTCTATATGTGTCTTGAGGTCTGAAGTGTGTTTCTTGTAGATAGCATATATATATGGGTCTTGCTTTTGTATCCATTCAGCCAGTCTGTGTCTTTTGGTTGGAGCATTTAATCCATTTACATTTTAAGTAATTATTGATATATATATATATATAAGTTCTTATTTTCATTTTCTTAATTGTTTGGGGTTGGTTTTGTAAATCTTTTTTCTTCTTTTGTATTTCTTGACTATATAAGTCCCTTTAACATTTATTGTAAGCTCGTTTAGTGGTATTGAGTTTGCTTAACTTTTGCTTGTCTGAAAAGTTTTTATTTCTCCATCAATTTTGAATGAGATCCTTACTGGGTACAGTAATCTTGGGTGTAGATTTTTCCCTTTCATTACTTTAAATATACCTTGCCATTCCCTTCTGGCTTGCAGAGTTTTTGCTGAAAGATCAGTTGTTCAGCGTATGGGGTTTCCCTTGTATATAACTTATTGCTCCTCCCTTGCTGCTTTTAATATTCTTTCTTTGTGTTTAGTCTTTGTTACTTTGATTAGCGTGTGTCTTGGTGTGTTTCTCCTTGGGTTTACCCAGTATGGGACTCTTTGTGCCTCTTGGACTTTATTGACTATTTCCTTTTCCATGTTGGCAAAATTTTCAACTATAATCTCTTCAAAAATTTTCTCATACTCTTTGTTTTTCTCTTCTTCTTCTGGTACCCCTATAATTTGAATGTTGGTGCATTTGATATTGTTCCAGAGGCCTCTGAGCCTATCCTCAGTTCTTTTCATTCTCTTTTCTTCATTCTGCTCTTCAGAAGTTATTTCCACCATTTTATCTTCCAGCTCACTGATTCGTTCTTCTGCTTCAAATATTCTGCTATTGATTCCTTGTAGAGTATTTTTAATCTCATTAATTGTGTGGTTTGTCTCTGTATGTTTATTCCTTAATTCTTCCAGGTCTTTGTTAATTGATTCTTGCATTTTCTCCATTTTGTTTTCAAGGTTTTTGATCATCTTTATTATCATTATTCTAAATTATTTTTCAGGTAATGTTCCTATTTCCTCTTCATTTATTTGGACTTCTGTGTTTCTAGTTTGTTCCTTCATTTGTGTAGTATTTCTCTGCCTTTTCGTGATTTCTTTTTAACTTATTGTGTTTGTGGTCTCCTTTTCCCAGGCTTCAAGGTTGAATTATTTCTTCCTTTTGGTTTCTTCCCTCCTAAGGTTGGTCCAGTGGTTCATGTTAGCTTCATATAGGGTGATATTTGTGCTGAATTTTTGTTTGATTGCTTGTTTTTCCTCTGATGGGCAAGGCTGAGTGAAGTGGTAATCCTGTATGCTGATGACTGGGTTTGTATTTTTGTTTGTGTTTTGTTGTTTAGATGATGCATCCTGCACAGGGTGCTACTGATGGTTGGATGATATCAGGTCTTGTATTCCAGTGGTTTCCTTTGTGTGAATTCTCACTATTTGATACCCTCTAGGGTTAGTTCTCTGGTAGTCTAGGGTCTTAGAGTCAGTGCTCCCACTCCGAAGGCTCAGAGCTTGATCTCTGACAGAGCAGTCAGTTGTGTGGCCTCCCAGATCTCAGCAAGCACCCAAGGCATGAGTCCTCTTGCTTTAGGAACATTGGTAGGCTGGGCAAAGCTCTGACACTCAGAAGCTCGGCAAACTGCTTCAAGGTCCTGTAACACTCTGGCAATCAACTTTCTGATCATGTGGGAGTCAGAACAATGGTCCCCCAGACATGGACGTGCCCACCCCTGGAACCGCCTGGACCGACTCTTAGCCACGAGCCACCAGATGGCAGGACAGTGGCCTGGGGCACATAGTGTGGCAGGGTGTCCTTGGGATTAGAGCCAAGCTATCTGCACCGCCTGTTTACTCTAGTGTGCCTGGCACTCTGCCTGAGCTTGGCAGGTGCACCTGGAGTCATGTGTGAGGCCCCACCTTACCACAGTGACCTTGGATTTCCACCTGAGGTAACAGATTTACATCAGTGATTCTGTATCAGTTTTGCTGTTACCTTTAGATTGCAGTCCTTACTCCTAAAGTGTGTGCCTTATACCTAAGGTGTCACTAGACTTTAGGAACCTCAACAGAAGACCTCAAGTGTTTGGGAAGATTCTTTCAACATTCCTAGTCTAGATCTTCACTTCAGCTTCTGTCTTCTCAGCTTGTGGATGATGAGATTTCTGCTTTTTTTTTTTTTTGCTTCTAGTTACCATTTGTAGCTGGGCTTCACCTTTAACTTTCCTTCCTTCCTCTACCTTTCTTTCTCTCTTCCCTGCCCCCAACTCTTTCCTTTCTTTTCTTTCTTATCTCATCTCTCAAATGTCAACCAACAACTTCCAGAAGATATGTCTGGACATTTTGTTAACTCACTATTGCAGTTCCCTCATTTCAAGAATTTTGCTTCTCACATACCATTCAGTTTGATAACTTTAAAACTTGCCATTGTTTTTCAGCCCTGTGAGACTGCTACGTTTTGCTTGTGTTTTGCAGTGAATTGAAAAATGGCTTCAAGAAGACGACTGAGTGAATGCAGAACTCATCTAACAAGCTTCCATTGTCTCAGTGGCTATGGATCCTCAAACCCTGCATGCTTTGGTTCCTCTCCAAAAGTTATTTTATAGGTTTTGTCTATGTTTTATAATTTTATTTTGGTGGGAGGATTTATCTGAAACAAGTTAAACAAGTTTAGTCAGAACCAACTTTGAAAATCATTTTTTGAATTTACATTTATTATTCTTTTTTAGGGATTCACCTGTAGAGGTAATAACAACAGAACTATATTTGAAATCCATATAAATGACAAGTCCATTCATCTTTCAGTTATACCTAAAGTGTTATAAATATTTATTATAAAAGTACCTGTGGTTGTTAGAATTTACTCTGTATAAAATAATAGAACATATTAGACTTATTAACCTAATAAGTTATTTGTGTTAGGCTTATTAACCTCCATGTTACATATATATGTGTGTATCCATATCTGTGTGTGTGTATATATATATGTATATATATACACACACTTCATCCAAGCACAGTAGAGCTCAGCATATATAATATAAAATCTACTTCCAATCTGTTTCTAAGGTGAAATTACTTTTCTGATATGAATTTATTAGACATGACTGATGCTGTCAGGATCTAGCGCAGAAGAGGGCTTAAACAGTTAATTTAATATCAGAATTGCTAGTATGAGTCATTAACTCTAATGAAGAACATTTTTTCTTCCTTTTTCATATTTTATTCACTTGTATAATAAATAATAGTCATAATAAAAACTATAAAATTGATGGTGATTATTTGGGTCCTCGTATAATTTCACTTCTAGAAGAGCTAAAGCACATCACTTTCACGATTGGTTGTTTAAATTATATTTCTTAATATGGCACTTGGTATTTTAAAAAGAAAATGTATTTTGGGAGAATTTCATCCTAAAAATAAATCTGTCTCAATTAGAAAGTTAGAGTCCTCATTCTCCTGCTCATTTAGCTTAATGAATGCCATTAGCATGGGCTGTTGATCATAATGGATAAGATATGAGCTGCTTTCTCTCTCCCTTATGTTTTCTTTTCACACAAAAAATCTCCCACCCAGATTGGGTTTCTATAAGTTTAGTCCTTCCTCATTACAGAATAAATATGATAATATGACAAAAATTTTATTTGGAATTAATTTTGATAGGAATGAAAATTTAAACCTTTGATTTCCAACTTATCATCAAACAAATTGAAGAATGTGGATGATAATGCTTTAGAGTTTGAAAGATTAAACATATTTATAAAATTTGTAACATATTAATATAATGTCTATAACCTGTCTGTTTTAGTTGCTCAGTAGTGTCCAACTATTTGTAACCCCATGGATTGTAGCCAGCAGCTTCTTCTGTGCATGAAATTCTCCAGGCAAGAATATTGAAGTGGGTTGCCATTCCCTTCTCCAGGGGATCTTCCCAACCCAAGGATCCAACCTGGGTCTCCTTCATTGTAGAAGATTCTTCTTTACTGTTTGAGCTACCAGGGAAGCACATGACTATAGCATACATATTAGTTGCTTATTATTTACTCTGAAAAACTGATATAGATATATACATATATGTATGTATGTACATGTGTGTGTACATATGACAGTGTGTGTGTTTATGTATAGGTATCAAGTTATTATAACTTCAAAGTTTAATGCCTCTTATTCTCAAAAGAGATAGATTTCCTATAGGGAATAAAATGGTTTCTTTAGGGCAAGCTCTCTGATTCACCAATAAAGGATGTTAAGGGAAATTGTGTTACAATATTATGTCAGTGGAAGAGTTGAATAAACCTGGCTAGATGACCAAAATTAAAGCATATAAACTTTTAAAAAGTATTCTGTTGATATCAGTTTACTTTTATAGTTTGTTCTTGAGGAACAAACTTATTGGTTGAAAATTCAGACCTGGAAGCTGGTACTACAGTAGAGCAAGAATGGTACATTTTTGTCTCAAAAAAACCTGTCAAAGTGTACCTTTCATCTAAAATATGGCTAGTAATTTAAGATATTCTATTTTTCTGACGCAAGGAAATACTGTAAAAGGTGATTCAGAAGTACCACAAATAGATAACTGGGGAGATTTTTGACAGTACCAAGAGACAGTGAGGGGTTTATAAATAATCTCTCTCATGAAGAGTCAATCAACAGAAAAGAAACAAAAAAGAAAATCATAAAAACAATTTCAAGAAGACATGAAAACAAATCTCAACAGTAAAGGTGAAGTCTGAATGTCAAAGAGTGAATAAACAGAAGGGAAGGAGTGTAAGAAGATGAAATCACAAAAATACTAGAATACAGTACAAAATAGAGTTTGCAACTAACAGGAGTAATATGGTGTTTAAAAAGCAGCACTGTTTATAATAGCTAGGACATGGAAGCAATCCAGATGTCCATCAGCAGACAAATGGATAAGAAAGCTGTGGTACATACACACTGGAGTATTACTCAACCATTAAAAAGAATACATTTGAATCAGTTCTAATGAGGTGGATGAAACTGGAGCCTATTATGCAGAGTGAAGTAAGCCAGAAAGAAAAACACCAATACAGTATACTAATGCATATATATGGAATTTAGAAAGATGGTAACGATAACCCTGTATGCGAGACAGCAAAAGAGACACAGATGTATAGAACAGCCTTTTGGACTCTGTGGGAGAGGGAGAGGGTGGGATGATTTGGGAGAATGGCATTGAAACATGTATAATATCATATAGAAAATGAATCGCCAGTCCAGGTTCGATGCAGGATACTGGATGCTTGGGACTGGTGCACTGAGACGACCCAGAGGGATGGTACAGGGAAGGAGGAGGGAGGGGGTTCAGGATGGGGAACACATGTATACCTATGGTGGATTCATGTTGATGTATGGCAAAAGCAATACAATATTGTAAAGTAATTAACCTCCAATTATAATAAATAAATTTATATTTTAAAAAAAATTAAAAAAATAAAAGGGAAATCATAGTATAATGGAATAAATTTGGGGATACAAGGAATCTTTTATAGGTTTGTATTTAGACCCATCAAAGCTTTTATGAGATTGCCAAAAGCTGGATGCTGAGATTTTGCTGTTCCCAAATATCAGCTACAACCAGGACAGCTCTTTTTCTCAAGTTAAAAAAAATATTCCAACTGGAAAATCATTAAAGGATTGCTGACTATCATTTTGAATTTACTTCATCCTTCAGTAAAAACAGTTGTTCTGCCAAAATAAAAGACACCTTCTCCTTGGGAACTGCCCTGTGCTTAGTTGTGTCCAACTCTCTGCAACCCCATGGACTGTAGCCTGCCAGGTTCCTCTGTCCACAGAATTTTTCACGCAAGAATACTGGAGTGGGTTTCCATTTCCTACTCCAGGGGATCCTTGTGACCCAGGGATCAAACACAGGTCTCCTTTGTCTCTTGCATTGGCAGGTGGATTCTTTACCACTGTCCTACTTGGGAACTGCCATTACTATCTATCTCCTTGGTCCTTAGAGCCAAGTGTATTATGGACAAAAGCATACAACTCTAGAGACATAGTGTCTGGAGTTCAAATTCTAGCTTTGATTCTAATTTTCAAATTCTCCTATACCTTGTGTGATCTTTGATAACTGCTGTTGACTGAATGTGTCTTCCTGAAATGAAGATGTTAAAACCTCATCCTCCATGTAATGGCATCATGAGGTGGGGCCCTTGGGAAGTGATTAGATCATGAAGCAGAATATTTGTGAATGAACTTAGTGCTCTCATAAAAGAGAACCCAGAGAGCTCTGTTGCCCCTACAGTCTAGTGATGACATAGCATAAGTTGACCATCTATGTCACCATTGATCTGCTGGTATCTTGATCTAGGATTTCCCAGTATCAAGAACTGTGAGAGTTCAATTTCTTTTGTTTACAAACCACTGAGTCTATGGCATTTTGTTGTAACACCTCAAACTGGCTAATGCAATAAATAATAATAATTGTTTGTGCCCTGGTGTTCTAGTCTACAAAAAGAGAACAATAAAACTGTCTCATAGGTTTGTTAGGATGATTAAATATGCTGAGTAATATAAAGTGCTAGGAATAGTGCATACCATATATTAAGCACTATGAAGAGAAACAACAGTAATATGTGCCTATTATAAGTATTCTCTCATTTATTCAGTAAATATTTATGGAGAATTTGCTGTTTTCTAGGCACTGTTCTGGGCATTTCAGATTCTTTATCAACAGACAAAAATTCTTACTTTCTTGGAAATAATATTCAATTAGATTCAATCAAGTGAAAACGTTCTAGGTGTAATAATGATGCTAAGGTCTAGTTATACTCATTCCAATCTTTTAGAATGTATTATCAACCCTTGCAAATAGATCCTATTGCTATTTCCATTTCAGAGATAGAGAAACTGAGTTATAGAAATATTAACTAACATTTACAATAGCTGTAAGTCTCTAAATATCCATCTTTCCTCCAATTTGTTTCCTACTTTTTATTTTTAACTAATTATTTATTCACCTTCTCATTCATACCTTTATTTATTCAACATACACTCTTTCTAGTAGACCTTGAATTCAAACTCTGGATGCAGAATGCCTACTTTTAACTAATTTGTTTTGTTGCCTCAGTTAACAGTTTGGTAAAGCTGGAGACAATTTCATCTATGTTGAATTTATATAATCTTTCAATACCCATCCAATTTCCAATTCAAGAATATTATCTATGTAGTATTAAATTGATATCATCTAAATAGTATTTTTCTTCATTCTCAAATGCAATATATTCAAATAGTCACAAAACCATGTCAACTTTACCTTTTAAGTATTTCTTGAACATATTGTTATAATACTTCCAGTTTCCAATCCTACTGCCTTAGCTTATGTTCTCTTTAACCTCAGGTTAAGAGAAGTATTTGGCCACTTGATGCGAAGAGCTGACTCACTGGAAAAGACCCTGATGCTGGGAAAGATTGAGGGCAGGAGAAGAAGGGGATGACAGAGGATGAGATAGTTGGATGGCATCATTGACTCAATGGACATGGGTTTGGGTGGACTCCAGGAGTTGGTGATGGACAGGGAGGCCTGGCATGCTATGGTTCATGGGGTCACAAAGAGTAGGACATGACTGAGCGACTGAACTGAACTGAACTGAACTGAACTAAGAGAAGTATGTTTAACTATGGAGAACAGATTATGTTTGCCAAGGAGGAGAAGCGGTGGGAGAGGGAAAGATTAGGAATGTGGGATTAGCATATGCAAACCACCATATTTAGGTGGATAAGCAACAATATCCTGCACATTTAATAACCTGTGATAAACCATAATAAAAAAGATATGAAAATCAATATATATAACAGTCACTTTGCTGTACAGCAGAAATTACATAATATTGTAAATCAACTGTACATCAATAACATTTTTAAAAAGGATTGAATAAGAAAAAGAGAGACATGTGTTTAAATTACATCAGTTTCTTCACCAGTCTCATTTGTTCCATACTTCTTTCTTAATATTCCTCAAAATCATGTGTCTGATCATGTTTATCTTATAACCCTAAGTGAACTCTGCAGCATGCATTGAATTCCAGTCTCATTACAATGATTCACAAACCTGTTCACTATTTTGCTCCCACCTGGTTCTCTAACAGGATTCTTGGTTTGGAACGACATTGGTCTTCAAAATATTACCTAGATATTCTGCAGAGAAGCAGATATAGATAATAGATCCTATTGATTCTGTTTCTACTATCTCTATGTTTCTAAATATCCTCCTTTCCTTCAATTTATTTACTTTTGCTTATTATTTCAGGACTATATTATTTCAGTCCTGAATATTCATTGGAAGGACTGATGCTGAAGCTGAAACTCCAATACTTTGGCCACCTGATGCAAAGAACTGACTCATTTGAAAAGACCCTGATGCTGGGAAAGATTGAAGGTGGAGGAGATGGGGACAACAGAGGATGAGATAGTTGGATGGCATCACTGACTCAATGGACATGAGTTTGAGCAAACTCCAGGAGTTGGTGATGGACAGGGAGGCCTGGTGTGCTTCAGTCCATGGGGTCACAAAGAGTGAGACATGACTGAGTGACTGAACTGAACTAAACTTATTCTTTGGGACTTCCCTGGTGGCTCAGATGGTAAAAAAAATCTGCTTACAATGTAGGAAACCCAGGTTTAATCCCTGGGTCAGGAAGATCCCCTGGAGAAGGGAATGGCAATCCACTCCAGCATTTGGGCCTGGAGAATTCCATGGACAGAGAAGCCCTTATCCACCTATTCATTAACTCATTCGGGTTTTCCTATTGGCACAATCAGTGAAGAATCTGCCTGCAATGCAGGAGACCTGGGTTCAATCCCTGGGTTGGGGAAGATCCCCTGGAAGAGGGCATGGCAACACACTTCAGTATTCTTGCCTGGAGAATCCCCATGGACAGAGGAGCCTGGCAGGCTATAGTCCACAGGGTCTCAAAGAGTTGGACATGACTGAGTGACTAAGCACATTCACTCATTCATATATATATGAAAGAGGCCTTAATATAAGGATGTGGCTCATGTGATTATGCAAGCTTAGAAGTACTACCATCTGCAATCTGCAAGTTGAAGACTCAGGAAAGCTGGTGGAATATTTTGAAAATCTGGGAGCAGGAGAACCAATGATGATGTATACAATGTTCTGGCTCAGTCAGTCAAGTAGAGAGAGAGTAAATTCTCCCCGCCTCTAACATCTTTTTTTTCCCCCAGGCCCTCAAAAGATTGGATTCTTGCCACACTGTGGAGAGCACTTTACTTTACTCAGTGTACTGTTCAAATACTAGTACTCCAGGACCACTTCACAGACACACTCAGGATACTGTTTTAACAAGGTATCTGGGAATCCTGTGATCTACTCAAGTTGACTGTCTCTTCAGAAAACTTTCCGTGGTCAACTCCTTCACACATTCCCCAGCAGGATTTAGTACTCCACTCTTAATCTGTACCCACAGTTTGCATATTTTCCCTTTTTGTCTTAAATACTTAGTATTTAATATCTATTTGTTTACACATACAATTCTCTTACTAGAAGGGATTCTGTTTCTAATACCTGTATATTTTTAAGTGATTATCTTTCCTCCAAGTTACCTACTTTTATTTATTTATTTATTCACCTATTCATTCCTGAAGGGAAGTCCTCTAGGGCAAGTTTTGTGCCTTATTCATTATCCTACCTTAGGCTTAGCACAATATTTGCCCAAGACTAACTGTTCAATAAACACAGTATATTCAACATTGTTAAGCTGAGCACTGAGGAAAGCTTAAAAGTTGGCATCTTATGATACAGTTGTCCCACTAGCCATTTGTCTTTTTTTTTTTTTTAACTTATTCTGTCATTACTCAGAAGTTGGTATCCAAAAATCTCACTACTTTTCCTGTCAAGAGATTTAATTGCTTTGTTTTCTCAGACTGACATTATAACAAATGGGTATTTGGTAGATCTTCCCTTCTGGCAGTTTTCAGACAAATAAATTGGAAGAAAAACTGTACCAACTGAAGTCTCATCATCTCTTCCCATCTCACATTTACTTGAAAAACTTAATAAGGAGAGACAATTTATGCAATAAATAGCTGTAAGGAAAGTATGTGCAATATTAAATATTGTCATCTCTAGGACTTCACATCCTGTGAAGAGTCCAACCAAGAAAACCACTCTCAGATAATAATCAGAGATTGCTTGGTACACAGATAAGAAAAGAACTGAGACACACAACAGAAAATCTGTAAGATGATTCAGAGATTAAGAAGCAGAAAACGACTATTGCCCCCAGGTCTGAGTGAGAAGGGGAAGAGGTAATACCACCAGAGCTCAGGGATCAGAATCAGCTTAGGGCAGGTAGAACCAAGGAAGGAGATGGAGATTTGGAAGAACAGCTATTGTTGAAGACTCTACTTCTGATAGAGAGGGAGACACATGCCCTGGATTCTTCCTTTCTCTCAGTCTACTGCCTTGCCAGGGCCTGCTACTGACCAAACCCAGAAGGAAAACAGCTGACATGGAGCCTGAGAAATGCAGCCTGCAGTAATTATGTTTTCTGTGATACCCAGCAGGACACACACATTTTCAGAAATGAATCTGATGGCAAAACTCTGGATGTGATGGCATTTGTATATTAAACTTTTAAGGACAGACCATAGGTTGCTACTTTTCAAGTAATTATATTTAGAGAGGGTCAGTAAACAACATATAACTTGAAAATTGTCTCTATATCTCATTGGTTTATCTATCATAGTTGTTGCTTCCCAGTCTTATTCATATTTGGGATTTCTTGATAAGTTTAATTTGGGTCCAAACATTTCCTTACCTTTCATACCAAAAATACCATTACTTAGAAAGTAATCTTTTCAGTTTCAGCAATTATTTGCCATTCTTTTGCTATATTCTTAGACAAAATCAATACATTTGGTTAATTTTTTTCTCTTCAGGCCACTGGGATCTGCTTTTGGGTTAGCTATCCTCCATGATACAATCAGTTATAGTCAGAAACAAAATGTCCCAAATTTAGAGAAAACCACTAATACAAACTAGGTTTTATAGTAGTCTTGGTGGGTCATTGGAAGAGTGAGTTGTGACAGTGGTTAGTGTGTTTTTAACAAAAAAGTTTTCCCTCAGCCCTAGCATATTTCAAATTGTTATGAAAGAAACAGAAACAAAATTTTATTTCTAAAATTTTAACATCATATATTTTAGTCAACAAGAATATCTCTAATTTTGCAAATGAAGAAAAGGAGGGTCAAAGAAGTTAAGTGACATAAGCCCTATTGCACAATTAGTTACTGACTAATATCTAAAATCTCTATTTCTTGTAGCATATTAAGCTGTTTCCAATTTCTTATTCATATGCAACTGAACAATAATTGCAACTTTTTTTTTTTTTTTCCCCCTGTGAATGAGCAGTCCCAGTACTAAGACTATTTAATGTAATTTTGCAGATTGTGACTGACTCGAGCTTCGGGGAAGGCATTAATGGATAGGCTTGAAACTTCTGAACAGCTTGCAAACAGTTTCATTTTAAGATACTGATACCCACCAAATGTGTTTCTTGCCAAAGGCTTTGATTTCTTTCTGGATAATAGATTATAAAAGTAAACACAGAAAATTTGGCTAGAGCCAAATACTAGTTACTTTCTTTACCTAAGATACAATGCATAACGCAGATTCTATTTCTGAGTTATCAGTTCAATTCAGTCGCTCAGTCGTGTCCAACTCTTTGTGACCCCATGAATCACAGCATGCCAGGCCTCCCTGTCCATCACCAACTCCTGGAGTTCACTCAGACTCACGTCCATCAAGTCAGTGACGTCATCCAGCCATCTCATCCTCTGTCGTCCCCTTTTCCTCTTGCCCCCAATCTCTCCCAGCATCAGAGTCTTTTCCAGTGAGTCAACTCTTCGCATGAGGTGGCCAAAGTACTGGAGTTTCAGCTTTAGCATCACTCCTTCCAAAGAAATCCCAGGGCCAATCTCCTTCAGAACGGACTGGTTGGATCTCCTTGCAGTCCAAGGGACTCTCAAGAGTCTTCTCCAACACCACAGCTCAAAAGCATCAATTCTTCGGTGCTCAGCCTTCTTCACAGTCCAACTCTCACATCCATACATGACCACAGGAAAAACCATCTCCTTGACTAGATGGACCTTAGTCCGCAAAGAAATGTCTCTGCTTTTGAATATACTGTCTAGGATGGTCATAGCTTTTCTTCCAAGGAGTAAGTGTCTTTTAATTTCATGGCTGCAATCACCATCTGCAGTGATTTTGGAGCCCCAAAAATAAAGTCTGACACTGTTTCCACTGTTTCCCCATCTATTTGCCATGAAGTGATGGGACCAGATGCCATGATCTTAATTTCTGAATGTTGAGCTTTAAGCCAACTTTTTCACTCTCCTCTTTCACTTTCATCAAGAGGCTTTTGAGTTCCTCTTCACTTTCTGCCATAAGGGTGGTGTCATCTGCATATCTGAGGTGACTGATATTTCTCCTGACGATCTTGATTCCCGCTTGTGCTTCTTCCAGCCCAGTGTTTCTCATGATGTACTCTGCATATAAGTTAAATAAGGAGGGTGACAATAACAGTCTTGATGTACACCTTTCCCTATTTGGAACCAGCCTGTTGTTCTATGTCCAGTTCTAACTGTTGCTTCCTGGCCTGCATACAGATTTCTCAAGAGGCAGGTCAGGTGGTCTGGTGTTCCCATCTCTCTCAGAATTTTCCACAGTTTATTGTGATCCACACAGTCAAAGGTTTTGGCATAGTCAATAAAGCAGAAATAGATGTTTTTCTGGAACTCTCTTGCTTTTTCCATGATCCAGCGGATGTTGGCAATTTGATCTCTGGTTCCTCTGCCTTTTCTAAAACCAGCTTGAACATCAGGAAGTTCACGGTTCACATATTGCTGAAGCCTGGCTTGGAGAATTTTGAGCATTACTTTGCTAGCATGTGAGATGAGTGCAATTGTGCGGTGGTTTGAGCATTCTTTGGCATTGCCTTTCTTTGGAACTGGAATGAAAACTGACCCTTTCCAGTCCTGTGGCCACTGTTGAGTTTTCCAAATTTGCTGGCATATTTTAGTCATACCAAAAATACCTCTACTTAAAAAGTAGTTCCAATATTTCAAAGAATGAAAAAAATGATATAGAGATGGTAAGAACTATATATATTTTTTGAAAACAAGATCTTTGGATTTCAAAAAGTAATTAAATATGATGGTAAGCAAGGACAGCTTGATCAAAACTGTTGATGGTGAGCTGGTAAAAGTGAAGAGCAGTGAAAAAGAGTATTTTCTGTCTTTCCTAGCCATTTCAAATACTAGTCAAGAGATTATATGTTAAAATTTGTGAATTTGAGGTATTTGTCACATAGGGATTCAGGTGACACCTGAAGCTGAAATTCAGTAAGAGAGCAGGACTTTTTAGTGACCTACAGTACACAGAAAGAAGCAGATGAAGGGAAAATATTGTATTTAATGAACCAAATGAAAAAAGGAAGGGGGGTGCAAAGAGAATGGAAAAGGAAAGAAGATAGTGATGCTGGACAAGTGTAACTTGGACATGCTGTGGTACAGTTGACTTCATCCCTTCTTTTGCATTTATAAATCATTTCCAAGGCAATTATTGTGGAAGCAGATGTATATGAAATGCGTACATTATTTGGTACTTAGCAGCATACTTCCTACTTAAATGTATTATAAAACATTTAGAAATAGTTTGTTCTTAATTATACTGGAGAATGAAAAAGAGAAATAAAAGCTGAAAGAAAGTTATTATTGATACATTTCAAAAGAAAATAGTAACTACTTATCTCATATTTGTTTCTATTGATTATTATTTAAAATTTCATGTTAAAATACCATGAAGTAGAAGACATTTTCCATGGAGAAAAAGGAAGAAAAATCATGTTATGATACTAGGTACCAGCTCCCTATGACAAGACCTTTTTCCCAAGCGAGTATGATGCAAGTTAAACATTTCAAAGGTTCTATTCTTATGCTTAAAAGTGGGATGGGTACACTGTAGCCAGAGAACCTGAATTATAACTTTACTTGATGCAGAAATTCTGAATGTGAGGTGCTAAGAAATCTCCCAAATACAGACTAAAAATGGGCCAATAGAGAGAACTGTGTCTCTCAGATAAGTTTAGAACATAACCCAAATATCTAAGATATTTAATAAAAAAAAAAAGTGATCTCTTCAGTCTTACTGCTGGCTAATTTTGTTTTCAGCATAATTTTTCCCATTTTTTTCTTTCTTTCTGAGCATTGTGGAAAGGAGCCAAAGTTCAGAACAAAAGAAGACAAGTCATTCATCCAATTATTAATAAAACAAATACAGTATTGTGGGGTGGGAGGTAGGAGGGGGCTTCGGCATTGGGAGATTGTGTTCACCTATGGCTGATTCGTGTCAATGTATGGCAAAACAAATACAGTATTGTAATTTAAAAAGAAAAAAAAAAAAAAAAAATAACTTCCTCTTGTTTGAAATAATATCTTCAGACTTAAATTTGCTCTTTAGTTTATAGGTTACTAGTTAAATAAAAGTTAATTATTTATAATTGTTTATTAATAAAATAAAAACAAATTTAAAAGACTGATGATTGGGTTAATTTAATAAATAATAATGGTACAATAATTTGTTGTTCATTATAGTTACATCCTTGCCAGTCAAACCTGGGTCACCTGCATTGCAGGCAGGTTCTTTACTGCCTGAGCCACTGGAGAAGCCCCAGTAGTTATATCCAAGCCACTATTTAAACATACTTCATAGTTATCTTTACAAATGAATGAATCAGTAGCATCAGAATTCACTCACATTTAACTCAGCTGCACTGCATTCCTAGATTTGATTATATTGTTTCTGCCCTCATTTGACTGTTCTCTCTGTTATCCTCCTCTTCCTTCTCCTTTTTCTCTTATTCTTTCTCCTCTTTCTCTTGCCTCACCTCCCCTTCCTCCCTCAGACTTGTTTTAGATTTTGATGGCTCTGCACATATAAATTATCTCATTGGCAAACATTTATCAGTGGTTCAATACTCTTTCTGATAGTAGATCTTGACACTCACTAGGATTAAGACAAAAAGAAAAATAATATTATTATGAAATGTTATTTCTAATAAATCAGTTTCCTTTGTTTTGACTGATGTAGTCTACAATTCAAATTCCAACTTTTAGATGCATTTTTGAATCAGAAAGTAAAATTTACTGCTGTATGAACAATCCATCTACAGATACTTTTAAAACATATCAAGAGTTAATAATTGCAAGTGTAAGATATTTTAATTTTTTATAATTATTTATCAATATTTTAAAAATGAAGCTGCATTTAAAAACTTTGAAAGCTTAATTGAAAACAACACAAAATTCTGTATTTTCATTGTCTCAAGTTTAAGGAATAAACAAGACGTTTTCATGATTAAAGGAGTTAAGAATGCTGCTTCAGGCTTGAATATACTTAAAGTTTATAGTGTTTTATTTTTCCCTGTAAATTATCAAATTCTCCTTTTCAAATGGACCATGGTGTTTGCCCTTTTAAATTTATGATGGATGCTACACAATTAACATTATCATGCCAACTGAAATGTAAAAGCAATAGGCCTATAAAAAGTAATTGCAATAAAATAATCCTGGCATTTTTCAAGTGCAAGAGTAGAAAATATTCTAACTCAGCAACTGATCTTTTTTCTTTTTAAACTTTACTTAACATAAAAATTTTGTTTTTACTATTAAACGGATTTCTGTTTTCTTATTTAATTTTCCTACAATTCTATTATTCTGGATAAGTTTTTGTTTTACTTGCTTCATGAGAATGTTAGAATAGCTTCATGAAAAATAAATTCAGCAAATATTAGTTGGTTTACTTATTTTACTTTATATTAGTCACCTTAATTCATTACTGTTGTTACTTTTAAAAATCAATATTTTATTGGAATACCAAATGAGTTAGTTATGTGTAAGCTTTAGCATTATTCACTTTCATTCTATATGCTTTTCTGAATTCTCAAAGAATGTATTAAATGTCCCATATTTGTGAGTGCATATTACTGTAATTATTTTGCTCAGTATCTTTATCTTGTAGAGCATAGTAGGATTTTGTGTTTCAGCTTTACTTTTCTTAAGTAATTGTTGGCATTTTATGCTTTCCCCTAAAAGTCTAATTCATATTACCAGTGAGAATTTGAAGAGAATTGAATGATCCTAGAATTTATCCCCCACTTTTAAATAATGGTGATAATAAATGTGGTCTCCCTTGATGGTTCAGTGGTAAAGAACTCACCTGCCAGTGCAGGAGATGCAGGTTGGATCCCTGGGTGGAGAAGATTCCCTGGAGAAGGAAATGGCAACCTACACCAATAATCTTGTCTGGGAAATCCCATGAACAGAGAGGCCTGTCAGGCTATGGTCCATGGGCTCAAAAAGAATCAGACATGACTTAGCAACTAAATAAAAACAATAATGTATGTGCTATAATTTAAAGTTTATGTATATTTATATTTCTGAACAAAGATTCTTAGATTCTAATTTCATGAAAAGTTTGATATTTAGTTTCTAAGATCAAATTTGATGATATAAGATAATTTCCATCTATATTCAGTAAAATCATATACTGTAAGTGAGAAAAAGGAACAGGAAGCATGCTTTAGAAATCAGCAATAGTGAAAGTCAACATGGAAAAATCTCTAAGCTTGGAGTTATGCCTTTATTTATGGAACTAATTTGAAAAAATATTCTAATCCTGTATAATTTATATGACTGTGATGATGATTTTAAATAATTTTTAAAATAATTTTGTTTAATGCACTATAAATTTATATTATTATAAAACAGCATAAAAAAGTAAGATAAGCTAGAAATAAGTACAGCAAAATATGTCTAAGAAAGGAAATTACTATGAGAACACACAAGAAAAAAATGAGTCATTTATGAGAACTAAGAGGTATCTAGATATTATCAGAATACCAAATCAAAATAATGATGAATATGGGCCATTTTTAACACAAGTATATTTATAAATTAAGAAAATCTTTTTCTCCTGTCAAATAAATAACAGCCCAAATAAACTGATATTTGAAAAAACATTATGCTAGAGAGATTTTGCTGCTTTGACAGGAAAGCCTTCTCATAACCAGCATAAAGGTAAATTTCTGAAAATGTTAGTGACTCCAGGAAGCTAACAGGGACTTTACCTTTCTATATCTGTCAATGACAACCAAGATATGAATGTCCTCATAGTAAAATTTAGCCACTCTTCCAAATTTTTCTTAAGAGTACCAGATTTAATTGCAACCTCTAAATTTCACCTAAATCTGAAGATAGAATTCACAAGGTTTTTATCTTTTTTTTTTTAATGTAGACAAATGTCCAGATTTTAGGCCCTGTTGAAAAAAAAATCTGCTTGCTACTCTACAGCAGCTCTTAGGCTCATAAACATTTCTAGACCATAGCATTTTTGATGCACTGTTTTAGGAGTTTCTAATCAAAGCATGCTATATTCTTATGTCTTAACATGTATTTCTAAATTTAATAAAGAGAGAATCTAAATTTCCAAGAAAAAAAAGCCACAGGATTAATTGACAAAAGAACTTTTAAAAGAGTATCCAATTGACAGCACCAGCATAACCATACAGGCTGTATTAAGGCAATTTTTCTGAACTAATGAGTAGCTACCATTCCCTGGGTGGAATATCTTTTATAAGCTTTGGTACCTATGGGTGAGTAGTAAAACTGATTAATTTACCAGTTCTCATTCTCTGCATGTTGCTAGAAACGTCTTTCTTTTTCTCCATTCCGGTAAACACTTGATATTAAGAATTACAGTGTTTCATTGTCAAAATGAGGGGAAACTGGCCTTGGGCCTTATTTGTAAATCTATATTCAAGTACATCATCAATCAAATCTTATTGGCATGCCAGTGTGCAGCTGGGTATTACAGATGCTCAGTAGAGTCACTCATCTTCTTCCCACAAAAACAGATCTAGGAAAAAAAATTTAAAATAAAAGAAAAAACAGAAGAAATTAATTTTATGTTAGGACTACTTATATACCAACTAAAAATTATTGCTGTTGACTTCATTAGCAGCCTGTACTATTTACAATTTCACTATTATTTGTACACATTAAAAACATATATAGAGTTTTGTTTCTTTACATGTTTCCATTTTATTATTTTTTCCTTTATTCTAGATATGCACATGACTAACCATAGGAGAGCTATTACTTTACTACTTTGTTAAATGATTTTTGCTTGAATGGGTTAGAATATTTACAGCACTGGTTTTTATGTATTGGATTGACATTAAGTGACACTAAAATGATATCCTTGAGGTCTTATGTTCATTCAATTGAATTAAAGTTCGTATTCTTAAAATGAAGAAAATGTAGATATGTGCAATATTCTCTGAAGTTTACTTGAAAATAGTTAACTACTTTAGATAACACCTACATTCTTTTGGTTTATTCTGTCTTCTCATTAATTAACATATGTAAGTATTTTTATAATGTCACCTTTAGGTTCAGGAAAGAATGGTAAATCTTTTCATTTTTCTTTTCAAAAATGATTTTTAGTCAAGTACTACATTTTGTGCATTAGGTGAACTATATTATAGTTTAAATTCGCCTAAAAGTCTTATATAAATATTATATAAGATACAGCAGAATCGACTAAGAGTATACATACTCTTATGTGTACAAATATGACAATGAACACATATGGTAAAATATTTGTTACTAATTTAACTAGCTATTAACAAATCACATATAGACACATTTATTCTAAAAGAGATTATTTTCCTGATTAAAAGGAGAAAACACACACACAAACACACACCATGGTATTCTAAGAATAAATTAGATGGTAAAATATTTCACAAAAATAATTATTTTAACTTTTACTATTTCTTGTCACCAGACAGTTAATAAGATGACCAAGGAGTACATTACTTCTTAATAGCCTGACAAATTATGTGTATATCTTTTAGAAGCTGATGACTTGAATTGAGAAAAAAAGGAAAGCATCATTTTCATAGTATTTTTAAATTTCATGCCCTTTACTATGAATATTTTTAAACTTAGAGACTAGAGAATTTATTATAGAGACTACAAATAAAATAAATTTATATATCACTTTGCTTAAAAGAAGTGACTATTCAGACAAGGTCTTTGACCCACTTGGGTCTTCTACCCAAATTTCACTCATATATATATTTTTAATATTTTGTTTCAGTGAAACAACACTGCTGGTAAGTTCTGTGTTTAATTTCCTAATGTGTACAAAATTCTGCTATTTGAGTGGCAAATTCACCAGCCAGAAGCTGGCTCCAGACATGTCAGATATATTGGCACAAGCAGGGCTCAGGTGCTGTTGGAAGTCCCTGCCAGCAGGTCAAAGCCAGCTCAGAGTTGGAATCAGAGCCAGAAATCACACTGGGGTCACCAGACACTGTGAGCAATCATAGTAACAGAATCAGATTTCAGACAAGCAGTCATAGTCAATAGCCTGTCATAGGCGGGCTTGGTAGATAAATGGGTAGGGGGTGGTGAGAGACATACAGCAATTAGTCAACCAGTGTTGACCTTTTTGTCCTTTTGTGTATTTTACATAAATACTAGCCAAACACAGAAGATGAAATGTAGAATCCTAAGAGTCTGTGAACTGCTTACAATTGATAAGATGATACACACACAATAAAAAAAAAATTGCTCCCAGATTAAAAAAGCCAGAGATATTTTTATAAGACCACAGTTTACCTCTGATTTTCTGTGCACTCTGATTTTACACTTTAAATTGCTATATTTAAATTTTGTTTCTTTCTTTCCTTGGTACATTAAAATTTGGTAATTTAAAATTTCACTCACAGGCATACTGTTATTGCATGTATTCTAAAGGTAGAATAAATAATTACCATTTCAGTCATGTAATTGACCTCTTTTATTATAGATTTTGATTTTAGAAAAATCTAATAAATATGCTAACTTAAATATGCTTTCTTTTAGATTAATTAAACCACCTTAAACAATTAAAATGGAATTTCAGAACTTCAAGTCAGTTTATAATTGTACTTGTACATTAATACCTGATGTGTTTAACATTTCATCATATCAGGTGGTTATCTTTTAAAGTCTCCGTGATATTAAGTATATACTAAAATTTGGTGTGGAGAAAATTTTACAGGACAACGTGAGAAACAAACTGTCTTCAGAAGAAAGCCTTTCTCCATATCAGTAACCAAATTCACTCAAAAAAATGTAAGATAAACTCACTACACCTCACATTTTGTTTCTTAAGTTATGGTTGCTACTAAAGTTCAACTTTCACAGTATAAAATTCTTCTAACAACAATTTAATTTTTTAACCTGAAATACCTAGTATGTAAGGCTGCTGCTGCTGCTGCTGCTGCTGCTGCTAAGTCGCTTTAGTCATGTCCGACTCTGCGCGACACCATAGACGGCAGCCCACCAGGCTCTTCCGTCCATGGAATTTTCCAGGCAAGAGTATTGGATTGGGTTTCCTTTGCCTTCTCCAAGTATGTAAAGTTATTGGGTAGTTTTTGCATCATTCCCTCTCATTGTTTTTATTTAATCATTGTTTCTGAATCTTTTGTGACCCCATGAACTGAAGCCTGCCAGGCTCCTCTGTCAGTGAGATTTACCTAGCAAGAATTCTGGAATAGATTGCCATTTCCTTCTTCAGGGGATCTTTCTGACTCAAGGACTGAACTCTACAGTGCTCATGAACTATACCTGAGCAACATTTAGCAGAATAAGACCATCTACACAAAACACATTAATATTTGAAAAAAGAGATATCTAACTTACTCAAAACTGAAGAAGAATTCTAAGTGAAAAGTCTAAAAATAAAATTGATGCTGGGATAATGGAACTTTATCTTATAAAAACATGTATATCTAAAATATTATTTATTTAATAATAAAATATAAATATATGTTCCATAGAAAAAATTGTAAAATTATATTTGTGTGGTATAATTTTCTAAAAAAATCCAAGTAAAACAAATAATACTCAATAGTTGTAAAAGATATCTGGGTTTATTTGAACATTTGTTTCAAAAGTGGTCAGAAGAAAAGAAATAAGCAGGTTAATAAAATAAGTATCAAAAATCCTCTTTTTCTTAACAGATTACAGTTCAACTTTCTTTCATATTATTCTCATTCCCTAACACTTTGTGAAAACTACAAATATATGGTTTTTGGAATGGAACTAATAAACATCAGATATGCAGATGACACCACCCTTATGGCAGAAAGTGAAGAGGAACTCAAAAGCCTCTTGATGAAAGTGAAAGAGAAGAGTGAAAAAGGTGGCTTAGAGCTCAACATTCAGAAAACAAAGATCATGGCATCTGGTCCCATCATTTCATGGCAAATAGATGGGGAAACAGTGGAAACAGTATCAGACTTTATTTTTGGGGCTCCAAAATCACTGCAGATGGTGACTGCAGCCATGAAATTAAAAGATGTTTACTCCTTGGAAAGAAAGTTATGACCAACCTAGGTAGCATATTAAAAAGCAGAGACATGACTTTGCCAACAAAGATTCATCTAGTCAAGGCTATGGCTTTTCCAGTGGTCATGTATGGATGTGAGAGTTGGACTGTAAGAAAGCTGAGCATCAAAGAATTGATGCTTTTGAAATGTGGTGTTGGAGAAGACTCTTGAGAGTCCCTTGGACTACAAGGAGATCCAATCAGTCCATCCTAAAGGAGATCAGTCCTGGGTGTTCATTGGAAAGACTGATGCTGAAGCTGAATCTCCAATACTTTGGCCACGTCATGCGAAGAGTTGACTCTCTGGAAAAAACTGATGCTGGGAGGGATTGGGGGTAGGTGGAGAAGGGGACAGCAGGATGAGATGGCTGGATGGCATCACTGACTCGATGGACATGAGTGACTGGACTGAGTGACTTAAGTGAACTAAACTGCTACAATCATATCAATAATGTCACTGCTTCAGTTCAGTTCAGTTCAGTTCAGTCACTCAGTCGTGTCTGACTATTTGCGACCCCATGAATCACAGCACGCCAGGCCTCCCTGTCCATCACCAGCTCCCGGAGTTCACTCAGACTCATGTCCATCGAGTCAGTGATGTCACCCAGCCGTCTCATCCTGCTGTCCACTTCTCCTCCTGTCCCCAATCCCTCCCAGCATCAGTCTTTTCCAGTAAGTCAACTCTTTGCATGAGGTGGCCAAAGTAATGGAGTTTCAACTTCAGCATAATTCCCTCCAAAGAAATCCCAGGGCTGATCTCCTTCAGAATGGACTGGTTGGATCTCCTTGCAGTCCAGGGGACTCTCAAGAGTCTTCTCCAACACCACAGCTCAAAAGCATCAATTCTTCAGCACTCAGCTTTCTTCACAGTCCAACTTTCACATCCATACATGAACCACAGGTAAAACCATAGCCTTGACTAGGCAGACCTTAGTCGGCAAAAAATGTCTCTGCTTTTTAATATGCTCTCTACGTTGGTCATAACTTTCCTTCCAAGGAGTAAGCATCTTTTAATTTCATGGCTGCAGTCACCATATGCAGTGATTTTGGAGCCCACAGAAATAAAGTCTGACACTGTTTCCCCTGTTTCCCCATCTATTTCCCATGAAATGATGGGACTGGATGCCATGTTCTTAGTTTTCTGAATGTTGAGCTTTAAGCCAATTTTTTTCACTCTCCTCTTTTACTTTCAAGAAGCTTTTGAGTTCCTCTTCGCTTTCTGCCATAAGGGTGGTGTCATCTGCATATCTGAGGTGACTGATACTTCTCCCAGCAATCTTGATTCCAGCTTGTGCTTCTTCCAGCCCAGTGTTTCTCATGATGTACTCTGCACAGAAGTTAAATAAGCAAGGTGACAATATACAGCCTTGACGTACTCCTTTTCTTATTTGGAACCAGTCTATTGTTCCACATGCAGTTCTAACTGTTGCTTCCTGACCTGCATATAAGTTTCTCAAGAGGCAGGTTAGGTGGTCTGGTATTCCCATCTCTTTCAGAATGTTCCACAGTTTATTGTGATCCACACAGTCAAAGGCTTTGACATAGTCAATAAAGCAGAAATAGATGTTTTTCTGGAACTCTCTTGCTTTTTCCATGATCCAGCGGATGTTGGCAATTTGATCTCTGGTTCCTCTTCCTTTTCTAAAACCAGCTTGAACAACAGAAATTTCATGGTTCACATATTGCTGAAGCCTGGCTTGGAGAATTTTGAGCATTACTTTACTAGCATGTGAGATGAGTGCAATTGTGCGGTAGTTTGAGCATTCTTTGGCATTGCCTTTCTTTGGAATTGGAATGAAAACTGACCTTTTCCAGTCCTGTGGCCACTGCTGAGTTTTCCAAATTGCTGGCATATTGAGTGCAGCACTTTTACAGCATCATCTTTCAGGATTTGATACAGCTCCACTGGAATTCCATTACCTCCACTAGCTTTGTTCATAGTGATGCTTTAGATGGGTGCAATTGTGCCGTAGTTTGAGCATTCTTTGGCATTGCCTTTCTTTGGGATTTGAAAGAAAACTGATCTTTTCCTATCCTATGGCCACTGCTGAGTTTTCCAAATTTGCTGGCATATTGAGTGCAGCACTTTCAAAGCATCATCTTTCAGGATGATGTTTTACCAAAGCAAAAACAATACCCAGGTGTGGATGTGACTGGTGATAGAAGCAAGGTCCGATGCTGTAAAGAGCAATATTGCATAGGAACCTGGAATGTCACGTTCATGAATCAAGGCAAATTGGAAATGGTCAAACAGGAGATGGCAAGAGTGAACATCAGCATTCTAGGAATCAGTGAACTAAATGGACTGGAATGGGTGAATTTAACTCAGATGACCATTATATCTACTACTGAGGGCAGGAATCCCTCAGAAAAAATGGAGTAGCCATCATGGTCAATAAGAGTCCAAAATGCAGTACTTGGATGCAATCTCAAAAACGATAGAATGATCTCTGTTCGTTTCCCAAGGCAAACCATCCAATATCACAGTAATCTAAGTCTAGGCCCCAACCTAACACTGAAGAAGCTGAAGTTGAATGGTTCTATGGAGACCTACAAGACCTTTTAGAACTAACACCCAAAAAGATGTCCTTTTCATTATAGGGGACTGGAATGCTAAAGTAGGAAGTCAAGAAACACCTGGAGTAACAGACAAATTTGGCCTTGGAATGTGGAATGAATCAGGGCAAAGACTAATAGAGTTTTGCCAAGAAAATGCACTGGTCATAGCAAACACCCTCTTCCAACAACACAAGAGAAGACTCTACACATGGACATCACCAGATGGTCAACACCAAAATGGGACTGATTATATTCTTTGCAGCCAAAGATGGAGAAACTCTATACAATCAACAAAAACAAGACTGGGAGCTGACTGTGGCTCATATCATGAACTCCTTATTACCAAATTCAGACTTAAATTGAAGAAAGTAGGGAAAACCACTAGACCATTCAGGTATGACCTAAATCAAATCCCTTATGATTATACAGTGAAAGTGAGAAATAGATTTAAGGGACTAGGCCTGACAGATAGAGTGCCTGATGAACTATGGAATGAGGTTCGTGACATTGTACAGGAGACAGGGATCAAGACCATCCCCATGGAAAAGAAATGCAAAAAGCAAAATGGCTGCCTGAGGAGGCCTTACCAATAGCTGTGAAAAGAAGAGAGGTGAAAAGCAAAGGAGAAAAGGAGAGATATAAGCATCTGAATGCAGAGTTCCAGAGAATAGCAAGAAGAGATAAGAAAGCCTTCCTCAGCGATCAGTGCAAAGAAATAGAGGAAAACAACAGAATGGGAAAGACTAGAGATCTCTTCAAGAAAATCAGAGATACCAAGGGAACATTTCATGGAAAGATGGGCTCGATAAAGGACAGAAATGGTATGGACCTAACAGAAGCAGAAGATATTAAGAAGAAGTGGCAAAAATACACAGAACTGTACAAAAAGATCTTGACGACCTGGATAATCATGATGGTGTGATCACTCACCTAGAGACAGACATCCTGGAATGTGAAGTCAAGTGGGCCTTAGAAAGCATCACTATGAACAAAGGTAGTGGAGGTGATGGAATTCCAGTTGAGCTATTTCAAATCCTGAAAGATGATGCCGTGAAAATGCTGCTATGCCACTGCTTACTGTTTAAAAATCCTGGTCTTTTTTCCTACATCCCCCTGTTTTCAGCTTTCAGAAATAGTGGCTCTTTTTGCTTCTGGTTTTCTTAGAATTCACATTTTCTTTTCCCTAGGTCCCTTTGCCTGTACGGGTTCAGTGAATCATTATGCCCTAATCTCATTTGTCTAGATCATTAACTTTATTTTTGTCCTTTTTTCATTAAAAGTTTGGATATTTTTTGCACTAAATTATTAATGAGGAAATGTAATCTGAGCTACCATATTCAGGCACTTTGAATTTAAAGCCAAAGACAATTACAGTGAATAATGTTACACTTTTTAAACTGAGGTGGTTGACCATGGGCATATTTCTAGATATGTTAATTCAGCATGTATACAGCATCTAAAATAATTAAGAGTGTTAATTTTTATTAATTTATTATTATTAACATCAGATTTTATGCTGAGAATAAAAATAAGACACAGTTTCTGCCTAGAAGGCACTTACTGGCTAGCAGATTCATGAAGAGAAATATAAATCTCTGGGGTGTCTGACAAAGATTCATTGCACTTAGAAATCCCCTTATTAAATAGTCTATATTTTGATATATGATCTTCTTTAGTCAGAAAAATTAATTTCACAGTGTCTAACTTAAATTGAAGTTGGTTTGGATCACTTTTAACATTGCTTTTATTTTTGGTAGTTACAATATAAATTAGATTATTTCTTAAGTTATATATAAAAAAAATCTGTCCATACCAAGCAAGCTAATATAAATGGTTAACAAACTACTCTGATTTTTCCAACATTATTGTCACAACCATGATGGTTTTAACTCGTTAGACTTGGGAATAATTAATTTGAAGACCTTATGCTGTTGAGGTGTATGTTGATTTGTGATAACGCCTTCTTAGAAATGAAGCCAGAGAAGGCAATGGCAACCTACTCCAGTACTCCTGCCTGGAAAATCCCATGGACGGAGGAGCCTGGTGGAGTGCAGTCCATGGGGTCACTAAGAGTCGGACACGACTGAGCGACTTCACTTCACTTTTCACTTTCATGCATTGGAGAAGGAAATGGCAACCCACTCTAGTGTTATTGCCTGGAGAATCCCAAGGACAGCAGAGCCTAGTGGGCTGACTCTGTGGGGTCACACAGAGTCGGACACGACTGAAGCAACTTAGCAGCAGAAATGAAGCACTGAATCATATGCTCAGGCCCTATGAAAAATAAAAGATAAAAGAGAGAAAGCAGGGAGAAAGGACTTAACATTTAAAAAATGGTAAGGAAATAAATGTAAGTAACAGAAGTAAACTGGAAGAAGCACAAGCTGGAATCAAGATTGCCAGAAGAAATATCGATAACCTCACATATGTAGATAACACCACCCTCATGGCAGAAAGCGAAGAGAAACTAAAAAGCTTCTTGATGAAAGTGAAAGTGGAGAGTGAAAAAGTTGGCTTAAAGCTCAACATTCAGAAAACTAAGATCATGGCATCTGGTCCCATCACTTCATGGCAAATAGATGGAGAAACAATGGAAACAGTGTCAGACTTTATTTTTTTGGGCTCCAAAATCACTGCAGATGGTGACTGCAGCCATGAAATTAAAAGACATTTACTCCTTGGAAAGAAAGTTATGACCAACCTAGGTAGCATATTAAAAAGCAGAGATATTACTTTGCCAACAAAAGTCCATGTAGTCAAAGCTATGGTTTTTCCAGTGGTCATGTATGGATGTGAGAGTTGGACTGTAAAGAAAGCTGAGCACTGGAGAATTGATGCTTTTGAACTGCAGTGTTGAAGAAGACTCTTGAGAGTCCCTTGGACTTCAAGGAGATCCAACCAGTCCATCCTAAAGGAGATCAGTCCTGGGTGTTCATTGGAAGAACTGATGCTGAAGCTGAAACTCCAATAATTTGGCTATCTTATGCAAAGAGTTGACTCACTGGAAAAGATCCTGATGCTGGGAGGGATTGGGGGCAGGAGGAGAAGGGACGACAGAGGATGAGATGGCTGGTTGGCATCACCAACTCGATGCACATGAGTTTGAGTGAACTCCAGCAGTTGGTGATGGACAGGGAGGCCTGGCATGCTGTGATTCATGGGATTGCAAAGAGCTGGATGTGACTGAGCGACTGAACTGAACAGAAGTTAAACTAAGTTTGTCTTTTAAATTCCTTACATTAAAAAAATACAGCATGGAATTTATTTGTTTGGGTAGGTGATACTAAAAGACATTGCAATTTAATGTTTGATTTCTCAGTAACTTGAGGAATGAGGTAGCGTTGCAATAGAACATCTGTGTTAAAACAATTAGTAAGAGGAGCAGGATAAATAAATCAGGTCAAATAGAATGTCCATAGGGTTGATGATCTTTGACAGTCTGGACCTGGATGGATTTTAGTAAATCTCACTTATCTAAAGTTAATTATCTGAAACTGAAATATTCATAATCTAGTCAAGAAGTAAAAAGCATTCTCTCTCCTAAAATGTTTTAAGTAGTCAAAACATAATAGCAAAACATTGCACTGAAAATACATAGCTAAATGTCCTAGTTTATGGGTAGGGGCAAGGGTAAGACTAAGTTGTTTGAAAACTTCTTTATAAGGATTTCTCCTTGCCTAACAGTGTTGCATGAATAAAATATCACTATATTTATAAAGTGAATAAATTGGAAAAAAATTTTAACCCTTCAGATTGCATGTAATATAAATGGCTATGCTAAAATAAACTTGATGGTATGCAGATATATGAATTCAATTAAATAATGCATGAATGGTAAGAGAATTGAAAATGAACTTAAATAATTTCAGACATATAAGTACACTTTCATTACATTGTCAATCCTATATTTATGTAGGAACTATATAGTATAGAGAATAATGTATTCTATAATTTGTGTTCACGGTAAATAAATCAATTAAGATGGCAGAGTAGTAAGATCCTGAGTTTACGTTCTTCCACAGACACACCAAAATTACGGCCATGTATAGAATTATCTCTGAGAATGACTTCATGACTAGCACAAAGGATTTTCTACAACTGAAGAAAAGGCCACACTGAGAACGTTAGGAGGGACAGAGACTTGGTCTAGTCAGAACCCACACTCCCAGTACAATAATCCACAAGAGGGATTATAATCCACAACTGTGGAGGTCTCTTATGAGGAGATTTGAGGGGCTGAAGCCTCACACTGAACTTTCCAGACCAGGACACTGGTACTGGAAAAATAAGTCTCCATAATGTCTGGCTCTAAAAACCAGCAGGGCCTAGTACTTCTGGGAGAGGAAGAGGTCTAGAGGAAACTGAAACTCTGCTCTTGAAGGACTCATTTTACATTCTCACTTACTCCGAGACCCAGCCCAGAGGCAGTAGCTTGAAAAGTGCTTGAGTCATAGGAGAGGGATATTCATTGATTAATTTTAATGACTATGCCTGAAGGGAGGGGATCTGATAGAACTTTCTCTGGGGATGGAAGCACTGTTAAGTGTCATTTATTCTTTTTCTAACTGTTTTCCATCAGTTGGCTTGACATTTTCATCAATTTTGTCACTCTCCTTCAATTTAGCTAAAGCTGAGGGCCCCTGCTCTGGTGTTCTCCTGAGGGCTTCCCTCTCTCATCCTCCCCACCACAGCTAGCCCCTCAAAAGCAGCTTCCACACTAGGGAACTCTGAACACCAGCATACCTCCAGCAATCATGGGCAGACCACTCAGTCAGCCATCCTGGGGACCAACCATGTACATGTGAAAACCTACAGGAGCCGTGGCTGGGTCTTGCAGCCAGCCTGCATGGGATCCAGCCTCATATGGCCAGAACAAATCACCCAACCACAGTAGGAGGACACACCCAGTCCACACAAGAGTGCCTCTGGAGCACCTGGATTTTATGACCTTTGGGGACTGTGTCATTGGACTTACAGGACACCTTCTACATAACACCACTCTGTCAAGACTAGGAGCTGTGGCCGATATCCCTAAAACATAGAAACAAAGAAAGTTAGGAAGAGTGAGAAGACAAAGAATAGCTTTCAAAAGAAAGAACAAGACAAAGCTTCAAGAAAAGAACTAAATAAAGGGAAGATAAGTAATTTACAAGATAAAGAATTCAAAGTAAGACTCATAAAGATCCTCACTGAACTTGGGAGAAGAACGGATGAACTCAGAGGGAACTTCAACAAGGAAACGAAATATTAAACACAGCCCATGAGAACTGAAGAATACAATAACTGCAATGAAAAAATATACTAAGAGGAAATCAATAGCAGATTGGAGGTTGCAGAAGAGAGGATCAGCAATCTGGAAGACAAAGCAGTGTAAACCACCCAACCAGAACAGCAAAAAGAAAAAAGGAAAAAATAAATGAGCATAGATTAAGGGACCTCTGAGCAAAGATATGCTAACATTTCCATGTTAGTTCATTAGATAGACACTATAAAAAAGGAAAGTAAAACTATTTGAAGAAATAATGGCTGAAAATTTCCCTAACCTGATGAAACAAAGAGACATTCAAATGCAGGAAGCACAAAATCTTCTAAGCATGATGAACTTAAAGAGACCCACACCATAGCACATTATATTTAAAATGTTGAAAGTCAAATTGAGAATCTTAAAAGCAGCAAGAAAAAAACGACTACTTGCATACAAGAGACTCCCCATAAGACTAACAGTTGATTTTTCAGCAGAAACTTTATAGAACAGAAGGGACTGAAAAAATAGGTAAAGAGGATTAAGAGGTACAAACTACTAGTCATAAAATAAATAAGTCATGAGAATGTGATATCCAGAATAAATAAGGATTATAATCAATAATAACACAGTAACTGTATGTTAACAGATGGTGATCAAATTCATAAAGCATATAAATGTTGAAGCAATATGTTGTACAACTTAATATAATATTGTACATAAATTATACTTTAATGAAATAAGCAAATTAAAAAAATAAATAAAGCAATTCAAGAAGTAATTGGCCTCATTTGTCTCCTTATAGGTACACACTTTCTGGACTAGGTGAAATTAGAATGGGAGATTTGATCAAAGTTAATTCAGGCATAAAAGCTGTTCAATACATGGAAAACAAACATTAACCAAATTGTAGAGGAGTAAAAGAATAATTCAAAAGATAAAAAAGAGGATTTACATTTCTACCTTTGACATACACTGAAGATACAGAATACAGAACCCTGAGAATACAGGATTGGAAACTTTCTAGGCACAAACTTTCTTGAGTTTGGAAACTTTCTTGCTCTTGAGCTTGCAGTTCTATGGAGAGAGATGAACATCAAAGATTTGCAATTTAAGTTGTGTTTGGTTTTTGATATTTGAAAGGCTTATAGACCAAAATGACTTTTCAGGCTGTATAGATTATATCATGATAGTGTCAAACTGAAGTTCAAATAATTTCTTCAGTTCAGTTCAGTTCAGTTCATTCGCTCAGTCGTGTCCGACTCTTTGAGACCCCATGAATCACAGCACTCCAGGCCTCCCTGTTCATTACCATCTCTCGGAGGTCACTCAGACTCACATCCATCGAGTCCAGGATGGCATCCAGCCATCTCATCCTCGGTCATCCCCTTCTCCTCCTGCCCCCAATCCCTCCCAGCATCAGAGTCTTTTCCAATGACTAATTTCTTATTTCACCCTTATTTTGTGAAACTTTAAAAAATCCTAAAAAAAAATCTAGTGGGAATATTTTCTTTCAATAAAAATATTTTTATTAAGTATAGCACTGGTGCATGTACTTTTGAAAACACCATCTATGCGGTTTTTTTCATAGTTTGAAAGAAAGTTATATATAAAGAAAAAGCCCTGGGTCATTTAATCTGTGGAATATATTAAGAGAAATCAAAGGCTGGCTGTTTTGCAAATTTACACTAGGTATAAATTTTATCAAATACTCCATTGCAGATAAAATTCTGGATTTAAGGGGAATAAAGCTTGATTCAGCAAAATGTTTCCAATCTTCTAAGAAACTTCCTTTAACATATTACATTCTATAATTGTTATCATGTAGATTTGGTGTGATATAAGGACTGTTTAAGTGAAATATGACATCTCAGTATTCTATTTTTCAAGGTGATAATATATAAGAAATTTATATATTCTTGCAGTTTCCTGAAATTTCCTGTGTGAATGTATTCAAGTTTGCACAGACATCTGAACTATATCTATGCTATTGGATAACTATAATATGGGTGAATAAAAGATACTTCAAATTAAATTTTAAAAAATAATTCTTTTATATAAATCGAATTAGTAAAATAATTATACATCAAAGCGTATTACCACATTATACTTTATTCACTCCAAGGTATTTTTCTAGTATGCATGAAAATGACTTTTCTGTGAAAACAAATTTGAATTTTATGGATATGCTGAAATTCAATATATACTCTATAAACATCTAATTTATGACATTTGCTTGCTTCTTCTTGAGAACATGGGAGTCACGAGTACACAGGTGAAAAAAACACAACACTACCATCACTACTACTACTACCATCACTAAGGAAAAAAAACAACAACACACATTAAAAGATGCTCAATATCTTTGAGATACTGAGATATCATGAAATTTCACCTCATACCTGTCAGAACAACTATCATCAAGGTGAAGGTGAAGTCGCTCAGTCGTGTCCGACTCTTTGCGACCCCGTGGACTGAAACCTACTAGGCTTCTCCGTCCATGGGATCCTCCAGGCAAGAATACTGGAGTGGGTTGCCATTTCCTTCTGCAGGGGCTCTTCCCAACCCAGGGATCGAACCTGGGTATCCCGCATTGGAGGCAGATGCTTTAACCTCTGAGCCACCAGGGAAGCCCAACTATCATCAATAACTATCATCAAAAATAATAAAAATAACAAACGGTAAAAATGTGAGGAAAAGGGAACCCTCATATACTGTTGGTGGAAATCTAAGTTAGTGCCACCACTGTACAAAACAACTTTTTCAAAAAACTAAAAATAGGACTACCATATAACCCAGCAATTTCACTCCTGAGTATATATCTGAAAAAAAAAAAAAAAAAGAAACAGAAGTGCTAATTCTAAAAGATACATGCATCCCAGTGTTCATAGCAACATTACTTAAAACTATCAAAATATAAAAGCAATCTAAGTAAAAGAACATATGATATTCTTGTACACTTAATATATGTTATATATTAATATATTGTTGTTTTGTCACTAAGTCATGTCTGAATCTTCGTGACCCCCATGAACTTTAGCCTGCCGGGCTCCTCTGTCCATGGGATTTACTAGGCAAGAATACTGGAGTGGGTTACTATTTCCTTCTCCGAGGGATCTTCCTAACCAAGGTATTGAACCTGCATTTCTTGTAAAGTGAATGTTACCTTTAAAATTTTATGAAAATTGAAAAGTGGGAAAATAAGCAAACAAAAAAAGAGGAAAAAAAATAAACAAAAACCAGAGGGCCAGCTTCAATACAAAGGCAAGGAACTAATATTTTCTAGTACTACCTGCTATACCAGATAATGAGTTACTTAATTGAAAGCATGTAATAATGCTGCAAATTAAATTCTCACTCCATTTCACAAAGTAGGAAATTTTTAGAGGAAATAAGCAACATTTCTAACATTAAACTACCAGGAAATAAATGTAATTGGTATTGAAATCCAAGACAGTTTGAATCCAAAGATCTCATTATGAAAACAATAAATCACTTTGTACATTTATGGTACTTTTAAAGCTTCTACAATATCCGAAGGATAATTCTGAGCACTTTTATAATTTCAAACTTTCCTATGCCAAATCTTTTTCCTATTATACTTCTTTAAGAAATTATTATCGAGTTTACCTAATTTAAAAAAACATGATATGCAGAAAAGATAGCTTATTACAACTAACATAACTAAACTCTGAATTATTTTTCTTATTGACCTATGTTAACAATAGGATAATTCATTATGATTTAGAATTAAAAGTGTGCTATAAACTGTCTTATGGTTGACTTGTGTTACATGAAATATTCTTGATTCAGAGAGATAATACATTAAATATGCTTGAGGAACATTATACATGGAAAGAATAATGCTTACCCGATAATAACAAGATTCTGCTTTTATAATAATGGCTTAGTTTAGCTATAGTTGGGAAACTAGTGATGAATTCTAAGTACAGATATGTAGGAATTTATAAAAATATGAAGCTATAAAAAGAGTTGGTTTTATTGAAAAGCCATAGCTAAAATATTTGCTCTGATCATTCACTGAATAATTTCGATATCCCCAATGTTAAGGCCAGCAAGTAGTTTTACTACAAGTTCTGGGCAAAAATAGTCATTTAAAAAAATCTTCATAAAACTTCACATTATCTCAAATGTTCTGTACTTATTATTAGACCTTTAATTTCACCGAGATTGTATTCACCTACAAAATATTTTTTTAAAAAATCAAATTACCAGCTTCAGAAAGATAGGATAGAATGGTTATATGCAACTTGCAAATGGGCACTAATAACAATTTCATCGAATTCTTCCTGGATGAGTTATTGTTATTTCTCTTTTGTCTTCTCACCAGAGAAAACAGTTATCAATGTGCCTTTAGTTTGCCATCTAAGTTGTAGAAATTAAAATCCTCAGAGGGGCTATTTATTATCAAGTAACTTAAATGACTGTGTCAGAACAACTCAGCTCTTGGAAACTGTAGTTACTTAGCTTCTGTTTCTAATTTCAGCTTAATCTGTGAAAAATAATAAAGAAAGCTTTAACAGGTACATGCCTTTTAAAATTCTGGCTTCAGCTAATACACAGGAGGTTATCTTTCTCCTAAGACTAGCATTTATTTTCTTTATAAAAAATAACACATCTTGTAACTTTTTATGCAAAGACCTAGTATTCAGGCAGGGCACAAAGGCTTATAGCCTATACTGTACTTGGGATCATTCTATGGCCTTTTCTTGCCTGTCAGAATCAATCATAGTGACTGAAGGGAGAAACATAGTAATAATTGAATTGATTTTCTTATTTTTCATAATATTGAAGTATATCTATAAATCATGACTTTCATAAATGGTAAATTTTCCAAGTATTTAATTAAACTCATAGATTCCTATAAGCACTGAGTGCCATACTGTACAATAACAATATAGTTTATTTTATATTTTTCTTTTTAATGTGACTTTTCCAGATTTTAAAAGTGATATATATAGTCATTCTTTTGGTAATGAATGCATACCTTACCACAGTAACAATTATAAATTCTATACAAAATATATAAATAATGTTATTTGAAACACCTGGGAGTGACCAAAACCAGGCAGAAACTACAGATAGGGAAACTCTAGAAGAAAATAAAAATCTCTCCTTTTAGTGAGATTTGTGTGAAATTTTTCATGAAGAATTTTTATCTGAGGATTTTCCACTAGTCCATAGGCAAAGATAACTAACATTCAAACAGAAATCCATGATTTTATTGTCAGGGCTGCCAAAACTGCTGAAACATTAGTGATAGAATCTTGGAAAGGGGAAGTCACAAGGAAATGAGACCTAGTATCTATGTTGAAGTTCTACCAAAAGTCTGAAATAGTCCAAAATGTGCTATTCTTCTTACTTATATTCATATTTTTAGCAGAGTTCCTAATAATATAGATAATAGGGAAAATACAAACTGTTCAAGGGACTTTAAAGAAATAAAGATGATAAAGAAATATTCTGAAAATTTTAATGACAATATATTTGATGAGTTAGATAGTATGGACAAATTCACTGAAAGATACAAATTATTAATAGTATAGCTCACTCAGGAATAAACAGATCATCTGATAACCCTATATATGTTAAAGAACATAAAACTTGTATTTAAAAACCTTTGTGGCTCAGAAAGGAAGAGGAAGGAAAGAAAAGATTATCTTGGATTCTGTTTAAAGCCACTTGGGGATATAATTTAATCCTTACAAAAGATGAAAAATTCTGGAATCCCAAAACAGATGAAGAGATTCAAGTATCTGTATGAAAAGAACTATGGACAAGATATCTAGAGAAACGGTTAAATCTCTGAAAGCCACTAGTATGTCCCATGATGAAAAAGGTCAGCTTTAAACACCTGCCAAATCTAGAAATGGTTCTGCCTTCTGACAGTTATACCAGTCAAGTCAGATCTTTACCGTTTCCTTTTCTCCATCACATGTGCTAATCCAGTAAAGGAAAGAAACTTTGTTCACAAGTCAGGGGTTGGAGAAAGGAACATGTGGAAAATGTGGGGGAAAGAAAGAGTTATGCATACAGCCTCTTTCTACTTCAGGCTGGTGTCTTGCAGTTCAGAGATGGGAAAGAAGAAGAGTTGAGGAGAGAAGGGGTGTCATTTAAACTATTTATTACTAGTTTGAACTGAACTTAAAATTACTGAACATTCAGCACCAACAATGACCTGAAAAGTCATGATACTTTCCCAAAATTTCATCCAGCAGAGTAAGACCAAGCAAAGAGAAGAAACATAAACAGGTAGCTTTGGTGGCTCAAACAGTAAAGGATCTTCCTGCAATGTGGGAGACCTGGGTTTGATCCCCAGGTTGGGAAGATCCCCTGGAGAAGGAAATGTCTACACACTCCGGTATTCTTGCCTGGAAAATCTCCAGGACAAATGAGCCTGGAGGGCTACAGTTCATGCAGTCACATAGAGTTGGACACGACCAAGTGACTAACACTTCTGAGAAACTATTCACATAATCCTAGGGGAAGCACATTTTTTTCAATGTTTTATCTCCAGTTTTAAGATATAAAATAACAAATTTTCTTTGGTTGTAGCATATTAACTCTGTTATCCACTGCTGAATTTTATTTATTCTATTAATTTACATAATTTTTATACAAGCTATATAATTATTTGGAATTTTATTTTAATAAACAATGTACATTGTTTACATTAATGTTCAAATTTACATTAATAAACTAGCATCATTAATAAATAAAATATGTTCTATAATTTTCTACTCTTGCCTTCTTTTTATATTTTGTTATTATGGTTACAAAATTTTATTATACAGATTAGAGATATTCCTACTTTTTGGAGTAGAATGCTTTTAATGTTATTGCAATTATCTTTACCTAATGTAGAAATGTCACAGAATATGGCTGTGACAGCATCTGATCTTTGAACTTTTTAACGTATAGAAATGTAATACCATTCTAGTCTCTTCTACTAAATTTTAGGATCAGTCACATTTCTGTGTCTCTCTTGGAGAAATTCCCACCTTGGAAGTCAGCAAATGTTACAAATGAAGGTGTTTTTTTTCTCCTTTCTTTTCCAGGAGAGTCAGTTTTTAGACATTGACTAGCATACTACAGAAGCTAAAATATAGATAAAAGGTAAGAGTCTTAGGTGAAAGCGAGGAAATCATAGCTCAAAACTTCAAAAGAGTTAGGAATTAACATCTTTATGTGAGCAAATGATAATCAAGCACCAATTATGAGGTTAAGAAAATTTCTAGAAAATGGATATACATGGATTAAAAAAAGCAGTGTCCTTTGTCTTACAAAACTTCCATTCTTGGGGAGAATAAGACAGATGAAAGAATAAATGAAAGAATTAATAGCAAGAATAGAGTGAGGGGCAAAGTGCAGTTAAAAGAAAGCAAGAGTTAGTAGATATATAAGATTTTTAATTTTAAATATTTATAAAACAAAATGGTCCTAAAATTCTAAGGTGTACAAAGTTTCATTTCACTTCATGTTATGAGGTTACATGTAAAACTGAGTATTTTATTTAAGATTATATACAAAATCTAAACTTTAAAAATCTACTTGCGAATATTATAGAGGAACTTTCTGACTATTCACTGAGAAATTACAGGTGAATTTCAAATTTTTATCTTTAATAATACACATAGATGAAACTGCCTTTAATATTAGTGTTTTCAAAATTATTTTTTATCATTAGAGTTTATTTTCCAAGAATACTTTAAACTTGTGTAGTTATGTAATGATTTAATCAACAGTCAACATCTCTAGATTTATTTTCCCATAATTAAAGCCAGAAGTAAAGTGTTCTTGAATTTTTCACTGAATTTTTTTCCTTCAGAGTGAAAGCTGTGTTCTTTATGAGAAAGTTATATGGAAAAAGTACATTTAAGTAATACTAAATTGAATTTTTTAAATGTATAAAATTAAACGTTGCTTTTCTCCTGCATTAGTGAAGATATAATCTACTACAACTGAATAAAGACCAAAGTTTTCAATTTAAATAACTGCTATTTTGGATGCAAACAAATGATTACAAATAACTATTGGAAAATTGTGTATTAAATGTTTTTAAATTCCCCCTTCTCAATAAATGGTCTCCCTAGAGAATAACCAGTTAACTTGTTCTTAATAACATTTTGAATTTAGAATATTTTCAATCATCATATAGCTATTGAAATTCAAAATGTTTCCATTTAAACATACTTTCCATTTATAGTGAGACTAATGGTTATAAATTAAGGAAGATATGAATATAATAGGAGGTAATACTACTTTACTAGTAATACTAAAGAAAGTTATACTATTTTTGCTCTTTCATGTCAAAAGCAGCATTATATAGTCTGGGGTGTTAGGTCTACTTTAGAATAGATTGAACTAGAGACCAAAAGATTAGGAAGGTTCTGCTTTATATTTTTCTGCCTTTTCTATATTTATAAAAACAATTTCCAGTCAATATATAATCAAATAATCAGATAATCTCCTGATTTATATCTCTGTCATCTAAGGCACAAGGACATAATTATATATACTTATACATATTTTTTACATATAAATTTTCCTACCATTAACATGTTCATTTACTCACTTCTACCGACTAATCTTCTAGCATTCATGGCAAGATTTTAAAAGTAGACATTCATTTTACTAAAACTCTGTTTTTGTCACTGTGTTTCTCTGCTGACACTGTCAGCATCAAGATAATGACTCTCTTTGTGTTGCACAATAAATTTTTAAAACTGCCTTATTTTTCTGAAGTATTTGCTGTAAAATATTTGCTAGAAGTCATATAGTAGCTTTAATGCTTCCTTTTAGTTGTCTTCCTTTTGTTCAGCCTCCAAAAATCAAACCTTTAAAAACTGGTCTTAATCGCTCAATAATTACAAGTTCAAGTATATATCTATATCATTTTTAATATTTTTGTGTTATTTAGGTAGCTAGAAATCTCAAAATATGTTAAAGATAGTTTCCAAAGGCTGTATAAAAAGGAATTATCACCAATTTCTACTGTTCAAATTATTCCCAATAATTTCCTCCAAGAATTAATGATTTTTCAATCATTGCACATTGTTTGTCTTGCTTACATCCTTCCAGCAAAGTCATTAGGCCCACTAAAAACTAGCTGGGAATAAAGCATATTTAGGCCAACATAATACAGAGGAAGCAATTTACAAAATGTTTGTAATTGACTGGAGTTGAAGTCAGTGATTGTGCCTCATCTCCTTTCTAAAGTAACTTTAAAAATAAACTTAGATTTACTCTAATCATTTTTCCATATTTATTATTTCTTTTGATTAAATTGCCCTTCCCTTTATTTCTCTTCTTATTTTTAGTATAGCTAATAGATTTGTTTGCAAAGCCTGAGACTTAGATTTTCTTTCAAGAGGTTAAGACTTGTGTAGTAAGAGCTAATGTGAGTGTTCATCCACTTTAATATGTGTCCTCTTTTGGCATTTTGCCAACAAGATGACCCTCCCTAAACCAAAGAAATCGCATTCACCATTTAAAAATATTCATGGAAAAGGGCACTTAAGTGAACATTAAAGAAATGGTCACTAACTTCTAGAAACTCTCCCTCTTAGCATCAGTTCAGTCAGTTCAGTCTCTCAGTCATGTCCAACTCTTTGTGACCCCATGAACTACAGCACACCAGGCCTCCCTGTCCATTACCAACTCCCAGAGTTTACCCAGACTCATGTCACTGAGTCGGTGATGCCATCCAACCATCTCATCCTCTGTTGCCCCTGTCTCCTCCTGTCCTCAATCTGTCCCAGCATCGGAGTCTCTTCAAATAAATCAGCTCTTCGCATCAGATGGCCAAAGTATTGGAGTTTCAGCTTCAACATCAGTCCTTCCAATGAACACCCAGGACTGATCTCCTTTAGGATGGACTGGTTGGATCTCCTTGTTGTCCAAGGGACTCTCAAGAGTCTTCTCCAATACTACAGTCCAAAAGCATCAATTCTTCGGCGTTCCGCTTTCTTCACAGTCCAACTTTCACATCCATACATGACAAGTGGAAAAAGAATAGCCTTGACTAGGCAGACCTTTCTTAACAAAATAATATCTCTGCTTTTCAATATGCTGTCTAGGTTGGACATAACTTTCCTTCTAAGGAGTAAGTGTCTTTTAATTTCATGGCTGTAATCACCATCTGCAGTGATTTTGGAGTCCCTCAAAATAATGACAGCCATTGTTTCCACTGCTTCCCCATCTATTTGCCATGAAGTGACAGAACCAGATGCCATGATCTTAGTTTTCTGAATGTTGAGCTTTAAACCAACTTTTTCACTCTCTTCTTTCACTTTTATCAAGAGGACCTTTAGTTCTTCTTCACTTTCTGCCATAAGGGTGGTGTCATCTGCATATCTGAGGTTATTGATATTTCTCCCGGCAATCTTGATTCCAGTTTGTGCTTCTTCCAGCCCAGCTTTTCTCATGATGTACTCTGCATTTAAGTTAAATAAGCAGGGTGACAATATACAGCTTTGATGTACTCCTTTTCCTATTTGGAACCAGTCTGTTCCATGTCCATTTCTAACTGTTGCTTCCTAACCTGCATACTGGTTTCTCAAGAGGCAGGTCAGGTGAGCTGGTATTCCCATCTTTTTCAGAATTGTCCACAGTTTATTGTGATCCACACAGTCAAAGGCTTTGACATAGTCCATAAAGCAGAAATAGATGTTTTTCTGGAACTCTCTTGCTTTTTCCATGATCCAGCGGATGTTGGCAATTTGATCTCTGGTTCCTCTGCCTTTTCTAAAACAAGCGTGAATGTCTGGAAGTTCACAGATCACATATTGCTGAAGCCTGGCTTGGAGAATTTTGAGCATTACTTTACTAGCATGTGAGATGAGTGCAATTTTGTGGTAGTTTTAGCATTCTTTGCCATTGCCTTTCTTTGGGATTCGAATGAAAACTGACCTTTTCTGGTCCTGTGGCCACTGCTGAGTTTTCCAAATTGCTGGCATATTGAGTGCAGCACTTTCACAGCATCATCAGGGACCACCAATTGGTGTCCTGAGGAAGGAATATGAGATGTGAAACCAACCTGTTTGCAATAGCTAGGACATGGCATCCATTGGCAGACAAATGGATAAGAAAGTTGTGGAACATGTGCCAATGGAATATTACTCAGCTATTAAAATGAACACATTTGAATCAGTTCTAATACAGTAGATGAAACTGGAGCCTACTGTACAGAGTAAAGTAAGAGTAAAGTAAGTCAGAAAGAAAACACCAAATACAGTGTATTAACATATATATATGGAATTTACAAAGATGGAAATGAGACCCTATATGCGAGATAACAAAAGAGATATAGAGATAAAGAGCAGACTTTGGACTCTGTATGAGAAGGCAAGGGTGAGATGATTTGCAAGAATAGAGCTGAAACATGTATATTATCATATGTGTGGGATGACCCTGAGGGATGGGATGGGGCAGGGAGGTGGGAGGGGTGTTCAAGATGCAGGACACATGTACACCCATGGCTGATTCATGTCAATGTATGGAGAAAGCCACTAAAATATTGTAAAGTAATTAGCCTCCAGTAAAAATAAATAAATAAGTAAATCTTTTTAAAAAGAAATAGACATGAAACTAGACTGGGCAGTGGCTGATTTTAATTTTGTAATATAACATTTTTATTTCAAAGCAATTCATGGCATTCTTAAAAGTAATATTTATATAAAGAATGCTTGGTTCATGCAACATTCAACACAATCTCATTAGGCTTTTGGAAAGAAAAAAATATATAATTTTCTTGATAATAAAGGGTATCCCGTCTTTCTCACTGAGAAAAATTTATAACACATTCTTAGATCAGAGATAGATAATAGATTTCTTTCCCTGTGGTCTCAATTTGTACTTTATGTTCTCAGCGTTCACGAGTCTTATGCTTTATTCCTTTTGAATTCCCATTTTCTTTTGTAAGACTGTTGTATCCCCCCATGTTAGTGTTCCTTAGGAGATCAAGGGTTGGCTCATTCTTAGTCTTATAAATAGGTAATAGGAAATACTGACATGTGGTTTTCTATCAAAAAGAGCCCACTGAGATTTCAATGGCAGGGTTTAGCCATTTCTCCTTGAAGGGTCAACTATTAGTAAAATTAAACTCCCAATGTCACTCAACATTTCTATACCATCTATCAACATTCCACTGTTGAGGAAAAATAACCAGGACCACAGAGCATGATTACAGGATGCTATCAACTTAATGTGTTTCCAGTTCATGTGTTGAAACCTAATCTCCTGTGTGATGATATTTGGAGGTAAGGCTTTTGGGAAGTGATTAGGTCATGAGAGTAGAACTCTCATAAAGGAGATGTGTCTTTATAAAATGGACCCCAGAGACCTTGCCTTCCCTTCTGCCATGTGAGGACATAAGGAGAAGATGTCTATTAATCAGAAGCAGGCTCTCAGCAGACACTGAATATGCTGACTCCTGTTCTTAGACTTCCCAGCCTCTAGAACTATAAGGGAAAAGATTTCTGTTGTTTATAAGCTACCCATTCAATTATTAGAACACTAACAGACTATGACAAAAATTGGTACCAGAATAAAGTGCTGCTATAACAAATAACTAAAAATGTGGAAGCAGTTTTGAAAGTGGGTAATGAATAGAGGCTAAAAGAGATTGGAGGCTCTTTCTAGAAAAAAACCTACATTGTCATGAATTGACCTTTAAAGTCAATTCCAGTGAGGGCTCAGACAGAAAAGAGAAGTGCTGTAGAAAGTTTCAATCTTTTTTAGAAAATACTTAAATACTTAAATAGTCCTAAACAGAATGTTGATAAAATATATGAGCAGTAAAGGCCATAATGAAGAGATATCAAAAAGAAGTGAGGAGCATGTTATTGGATAATGGAGAAAAGGCCATCCTTGTTCTAAATTGGCAAAGAATTTGGCTGAATTGTGTTCTAGTGTTTCGTGGAAGGTAGAACTTACAAGTGATAAATGTGAATATTTTGCTAAAGTTATTTCTAAGTAAAGTGCTGAAGATGTAGCTTTGCTCTTCTTGACTGATTATACTAAAAGGAGAGAAGAAGTGAAGTGAAAGTCACTCACTTGTGTCCAACTCTTTGTGACTCCATGGACTATACAGATCTCTGGCCAGAATACTGGAGTGGGTAGCTTTTTCCTTCTCCAGGGATCTTCCCAACCCAGGGATCAAACCCAGGTCTCCTGCACTGCAGGCAGATTCTTTACCAGTTGAGCCACAAGAGAGGAGAGAAATAATGTAAAGATAGAATTGGTAAGCAAAAAAGTAAACAGAAATTAAAGATTTGGAAAATGTTCAGACTATTCATATTACAAAAAATGAGAAAATTAAGGGTGTGGCCAGGCAACCATCAGATAAGATCAGTATGAATTAGACATCTAAGGGAAGCTTGAGCTATTATGTTAGACAATGGAAGAATGAGCCAGAAGATGATTCAGAGATCATCAGAGCTGCTACTCTTATCACAGATCCAGAGTTAGGTCTGGGGTCGGGGTGCAGAGTGGTATCCAATTGGCCACTGGTACCTGCAGGATCTGGGTGCTCATAAGCTAAACCTAATCCCCAGTGTGATGGTATTTGGAGGTGGGACCTATGACAAGTGATTAGATCATGAGGATGAAGCTATCATGAATTGGATCAGTGTCCTTATTAAAAAAAATATACTACAGAACTTTCTTACTTTTCTGCCATGTGAGGACGCAGAAAGAAGAGCCATATATGGCATTTTATTATAGCAGCCCAAACGGACTAAGACACAAAGTTCCACCTAAGTGAAAGTGCAGGTAAAGTCTAGCAAATAGATGTCAAATACTATGCTTCAGTATATTAATTTTCTAGAAATTTATGAAAAATCAAACAAAGGGAAAATTAAAGCCTAAAACTAAAAAGTGCTACTAAAAATAGCAAGCCTGTTTGTTTTATACACCAAAAAACAAAAGAAAAATCACAAAACAAACAGTTTTAGAAGAAGCCTAAGGTTACTGGGGAAACTGTAACACTGTGTAATACTGATTAAGTTTAACACAAGTGGAAATTAACGTTGGATCTTCCTTAATGAAAAAAAAAAAAATCACTCATTGTAGTTGCATCCTTGACTAAACTGTGGTATGCCGTACTCAAGAATAGGCTCTGAGAAGAACTTCTAGGGTCAGCCCAATAGCCAGGAAGATGGGAAGTATGAAATTTATTCAATGTACTTGGAATGGTCTTCTCCTACAAGTATAAGTTAACTCACATTAATACCATTCTTACACCCCACTCCAGGACTCTTGCCTGGAAAATCCCATGGATGGAGGAGCCTGGTAGGCTGCAGTCCATGAGGTTGCTAAGAGTGGAACACAACTGAGGGACTTCATTTTCACTTTTCACTTTCATGCATTGGAGAAGGAAATGGCAACTCACTCCGGGTTCTTGCCTGGAGAATCCCAGGGACTGGGCAGCCTGGTGGGCTGCCATCTGTGGGGTCGCACAGAGTCGGACACGACTGAAGCGACTTAGCGGCGGCAGCAGCCACATAAACCCATTTGACTTTTTTTCCTCCAGAGATGTCTACTTTGCAACTATATGTTATTTTTAAATAAATTCATTAAATATATTGTTGATATTCTTTAATTCATCTTTAATTCTATTCTTTAATTCATCAGTTGGGCATTCATAAATTTATCAATTATGTCATAATTAATTACTTTGCTAAACTGAAATATTTTGCAACACCCTTGAAGACCATATTTTGTCTTGAACATTCAACATATGCTCTTGACTTTAGATTTCCACAGATTCATAAGACATTCAATAGTAGGCTTCCTTGTTGACTGATGTTTAGAAACATCAGAACCTTCTATGTTTAAGTCAGAAAAAACTGTGAGCACAAGTTTATTCAGGGCATAAGTTCTCCCTGTGGTTTAATTAAAGATTGGTAATTAGGATTATTATGTGTTGTAGCTAATCCTGAATTCTGATCACTGTGCATTGTTCCCAGCTGGCACCTTTGATCTTTTCTTTCATGCTCCAAATAGTTTCACCAATTTAAGTTTGAAAAAAATTCCTTTGTGACTCAATTTATAAAATAAATGTGCTACAACAGTTCAGGGAGAATATTAAGGATGATAGAAATTTTATGATGAAGTTAATTCATTTGACGTGTTGCTCTGCCCCATTTCCCTTATCTACTTTTCATATGTTTTAAAATGGAATTAGTATAAATTCATTTTTAAATAGATATCAATTATCATCTGTAGATTATATGTATGTGTATATATGTATATCATTTTACTCCTTGTGATTTTTAAAAAGTAAGTTGTGGCTTTGATAATTTCTAAATGGAAAGCACATCATAATAATTTTTATAAAAGTGAAATAGACACAAGAGATATTTTCTCAAGACTTAACAAGTGTCAGAATTTAAAGCTTTTTCCTTCTGTCAATGTTTATTATTTCCATTTATTTAAGAGAGTCTAGAAACTTAGTTTACAGAAAAAGCTATGAATTCTAAATTTAAATGGTTGAGAAAATTTTCAAATTCACAAATGATGCTTTAACTATTGATGAGGGATAAGATTATATGTTGGAGAAATTTGGTCAAACTGGATTCAAACATTCAGTGTGAAATGATGGTGAAATCTTCCATACTATCTCAATTTCAATCTCATGGAAAATTAATGACTGCTATGAAAAGCCGGGCTTGTGAGCTTAATTAGCCCAATCCAGACACCGAAAAATACAAACAAAAAATTGCACCAAATTCTAACTTCAGTTTTTAAATCTCACTTTATTTTGTACTATATTTCAAAAGAAACAAACAACACTGTGAAATTCATCATTATTAAAATAATGGGCTACTTGCTTCAGTCAATTTGCCATTTTGCTATAGTACAAATGGTGAAAAAATCATAGAATTGTAAAAAGTAGAGTTTTTCTTAAAACTGAGGTAAGAATAAATAGCTGATAATTTAATAGCATTATATCAAATATTTATTTTGATGATATTTATCAATTTTTAATTATTTTTTCCTTCTTGTGACTAAAATTATTTGTCAAACTGTTTTAATTCTATAATAGTTTACAGGCTGTGAAATATGTTGGTATGGGAGTATTAGTAAAAATGTAATGCGTATACTTTCTCCTAATGAGGTGGATGAACTTAGAGTCTATTATACAATGTGAAGTAAATCAGAAAGAGAAAGACAAATACCTTATATAAATGCATATTTATAAAATCTAGAAAGATGGTAATGATGAACCTATCTATATGATAGCAGTGGAAATACAGACATATAGAATAGACTTTTGGACACAGTGAAGGTGAGAGAAGGTGGGATGATTTGAGAGTGTAAGCACTGAAACATATATTTACCATATGCAAAGTAGATAGCCAATGGGATTTGCTATATGACATAGGAAACCCAAAGTCAGTGTTCTGTGACAACCTAGAGAGATGGGATGGGGAGGGAGATGGTGGGGGAGGTTTAAGAGGGAGTCAACACATGTATACCTATGGCTGATCCTTCCCTTGTGGCTCAGCCGGTAAAGAATCAGCCTGCAATGCCTGAGACCTGGGCTTGATCTCTGGGTTGGGAAAACTCCTTGGAGAAAGGAAAAGCTACCCACTCCAGTATTCTGGCCTGGAGAATCCCATGGACTCTATAGTTGATGGACTTGCAAAGAGTAGGAGGCGACTGAGTGACTTTCTTTGTTTTTTGTTTTTAATTTCCAATTAAAAATAAAATAAAATTTAAAAAATAATGTATATACTTTCTCATTTCTTAAAATTTTAGTTGCATTTAAGACAGTAGTCACAAATTTCATTGAGGAATTCTATTCTATATTATCATGTTCATGCACTAAGGCAGTTGAAGAAATCATTTTCTGGTATTTTACTGTGAATCTATTAATTATTAATGCATAGTTTTTAAAAACAGTTACTCTCTGTATCAGTCACAATAAGCTGGGTAAATATAGTAATAAATAGCCCCAAATCTCAGTGACTTAAGATGTCAAAGATTTGTTTCTTTCTCAAGCAATTTCTGCGGGTTTTGGCAGCTTTCCAGGTAGCTGTCTCCACAGCAATTGTTCTAAATGGTAGAGTTCAGCATCCTAGATTACACCTCTACATTATCAAATCTTTGATAACTACAGGAGAGGAATGAGATAAAGGATGGGAATACATACTTTTATTTATACCTTATTATATCTTTACTATTTCAACCAGTAAGTAATTCATGACACTGATCACATTTTATTACTAAAGCAACTCCCATATAGTCTTGCCTAATTTCAAGAGGTCAGGACAGTGCCATTATTTTTTAATGGAAAGAACGAAATATATTGTTGAGCAGTAATAATATCTACTATACTCTGAGATTTTCATTTACTTGCTTTTTTATGTTGTCGATTTGTTTTCATGATTGCATTATACTTTGGACAGAGGTTGGCAAACCTTTTCTGTCTAGAATAAAATAATGAAGATTTAGCTTTGCAGGCTATATGCTTCCAAGTACTCAACTCTTTTGTTGTAGTGTAACACTGCAGATGTTGATTGCAGCCATGAAATTAAAAGATGCTTACTCCTTGGAAGAAAAGTTATGACCAACCTAGACAGCATATTCAAAAGCAGAGACATTACTTTGCCAACTAAGGTCCGTCTAGTCAAGGCTATGGTTTTTCCAGTAGTCATGTATAGATGTGAGAGTTGGACTGTGAAGAAAGCTGAGTGCCGAAGAATTGATGCTTTTGAACTGTGGTGTTGGAGAAGACTCTTGAGAGTCCCTTGGACTGCAAGGAGATCCAACCAGTCCATTCTGAAGGAGATCAGCCTTGGGATTTCTTTGGAGGGAATGATGCTAAAGCTGAAACTCCAGTACTTTGGCCACCTCATTCGAAGAGTTGACTCACTGGAAAAGACTCTGATGATGGGAGGGATTGCAGGCAGAGGGGGACAGAGAATGAGATGGCTGGATGGCATCACTGACTCAATGGACGTGAGTCTAAGTGAACTCCAGCAGTTGGTGATGGACAGGGAGGCCTGGCGTGCTGCAATTCATGGGGTCCCAGAGTCAGACATAACTGAGCTACTGAACTGAACTGAACAGTAGCAAAACTGCTGCTGCTGCTGCTGCTAAGTCACTTCAGTCAGGTCTGACTCTGAAATCCCATAGAATTGACGCTTTTGAGCTGTGGTGTTGGAGAAGACTCTTGAGAGTCCCTTGGACTGCAAGGAGATCCAACCAGTCCATTCTGAAGGAGATCAGTCCTGGGATTTCTTTGGAGGGAATGATGCTAAAGCTGAAACTCCAGTACTTTGGCCACCTCATGCGAAGAGTTGACTCATTGGAAAAGACTCTGATGCTGGGAGGGATTGGGGGCAGAGGGGACAGAGGATGATATGGCTGGATGGCATCACTGACTCAATGGACGTGAGTCTGAGTGAACTCCAGCAGTTGGTGATGGACAGGGAGGCCTGGCGTGGTGCAGTTCATGGGGTCGCAGTCAGACACAACTGAGCTACTGAACTGAACTGAACAGTAGCAAAGCTGCTGCTGCTGCTGCTGCTAAGTCACTTCGGTCAGGTCTGACTCTGTGCGATCCCATAGACAGCAGCCCACCAGGCTCCTCTCTCCCTGGGATTCTCCAGACAAGAATACTGGAGTGCGCTGCCATTTCCTTCTCCAATGCATGCATGCATGCTAAGTCGCTTCAGTCTTGTCCAGTTCTGTGGGACCCCATGGACAGCAGCCCACAAGGCTCCTCTGTCCACAGGATTCTCCAGGCAAGAATACTGGAGTAGGTTGCCAATTCCGTCTAACAATAGCAATAGGCAAGGGATAAACAAATGAATCTTCTGTGTTCTGAAAATAGGTATTTTTTTTCTTTCTTTCTTTTTTTTTTTTTTTTACAAAATGTGGTGTATCTGACTTGGTCATAGTTTAATGAATCTTGACTTAGAGTGACACCCATCCCTTCTGATACAGAGGCCAAATGTTAATAACAAGGTATTTCCTGGAGCCTTATCATTTTTATCACTTCTTAGTTTCCTATGAAGCCTTCCTCATATAGCCATGTGAGCTGTGAACTGTATAAACTCAAAGGCAATTTTTGCACCAACTACAAAATTAATGGTACCTCTTTTATTTCTGCATCAGTTCAGTTCAGTCGCTCAGTTGTGTCTGACTCTTTGCGACTCCATGAATTGTAGCGCGCCAGGCCTCCTTGTCCATCACCAGCTTCTGGAGTTCACTCACACTCATGTACATCAGGTCAGTGGTGCCATCCAGCCATCTCATCGTTTGTTGTCCCCTTCTCCTCCTGCCTGCAATTCCTCCCAGCATCAGAGTCTTTTCCAATGAGTCAACTCTTCACATGAGGTGGCCAAAGTATTGGAGTTTCAGCTTTAGCATCAGTCCTTCCAATTAACACCCAGGACTGATCTCCTTTAGGATGGACTGGTTGGATCTCCTTGCAGTCCAAGGGACTCTCAAGAGTCTTCTCCAACACTACAGTTCAAAAGCATCAATTCTTCGGTGCTCAGCTTTCTTCATAGTCCAACTCTCACATCTATACATGACCACTGGAAAAACCATAGCCTTGACTAGATGGACCTTAGTCAGCAAAGTAATGTCTCTGCTTTTGAATATGCTATCTAGGTTAAGTACTAAGCCTTGTACAGATGTTATATCAACCATTTATACTTCTGGTGAAATATGCACAAAATAAACATTATCACGATGGTTATTTTTGATACATAATTTATAAATAAAAAGCGAGAAAATGTTGAAAAAACATAAAAGACAATTCAAGTGCTGTGATTTGTTAAAATTTCTAGTTCAATTTATATGAATATAAATATGCACAAATAAATTGGTGTGACAATGAATAATCAACCTTACACTGTATTTTTGTTTCACTTGATATTTTCCAATATTATAAAGTTTACAATATTGTGATTTTTAATGAATTTCTAGTCTTTCTAGTTAGACCAATTGCAATTTCTTTGACCATTTTCTTTGAAATTTAGCATGTTTAAAATTTTTACTAGTATAAATGCCACAATGAAATGGCATTTACTAGTATAAATACCTTAAAGATTTGTCTTTGAGTACATCTCTAATTATTTTGTGAAAATAAATTCCTATGAATATAATTTCTTAATCAGTATAAGAATATGCTCTAGCTTTTGATATGTTTTGACAAATTGTACATATATCCTTATACATGCTCACAAAGAGAGTATGAATATTTCATATTATCCACACAAATATTGACTATTATCTTCATATGGATAAATAATGTAAAAGCATACATTCTTAGTTATCTATTATTTCCTGACTCAAGAATAATTTATTTTTGGCAATTTCAGCAACCAAGTTTATACACACACACACACACACGCACGCACACACACACACAATGGATTTTCCAAGATATTAGAATGTTACTAATATAATAATATAAATCATGTATTTGTTGTATAATTATCTGCCTTGTTATACAGAGGAATAATTAAAATGTTTCTTTAAAATTCTGTTATCATTAAGACAATATAGGAATTACATTATTAATATCAATAAAGTTTCACTTTATAACATGTTTCTGTACTGTTTGATTTTGCACAACTTGAAGACTGATTATTTTTATAATAAGGAAAAATATATGTAAATTAATAAATATGCACATGGTGAAACTGTTTGCTAACAACCTGCTTTCTCAATTTCCCTCAGGAAAAATAAACCTTATTATGTAGCTATATTACATTATCCATGGGTTTATATTTTATTTCTCCAGTACTCTATGTGTGTTCTTATTCTTTCATGTGGGATAGTAGAGAGAGAGAAAATCATCTACTCCAGTCAGTCACAGACATGGGGAGAATGTAGCTATGATGGATAAATGGTTTTGGAGGTATTTTCAACTGAGGTCAGTTTATCTAAGAAGAAAAACAAGGTATGGAAAAGTGAGAAATATTCTATTCTATTGAAGAGGGCTGGGAGGGGTAGGAGTCCTTATCTTCCCCTATACTTGTGTTTTTCATGTTTTTCAAGTTTTCTAAATTTTCCTCATTTCCTGTGTACTCCCAAATGTCCCTTCAAATAATTTTTCTTTGCCTACTAATGCATTCAATGAGGACAAATTTATGTGAGATTGTGTTCTTTTTTTCAGACTCTGTGAGAGTAGCTTTTACTGCAATAATTATAATAAATATTGTTAATTGGTAAAAGTTTGTTGTTTTAGTTGCTAATTTATGTCTGATATTTTTGTAACCCCATGGACAGTAGCTGCCAGGCATGTGTTTAAAATGTACTAATAGAAATGCAATGGATGCAAAACAGAAAAAAATCAGGGATAGAGGTGAGGGAAGAGAGTTTTAAATTTTAGGTAACTACCAATATTAATGGCCTATTTTATAAAACAAAGTATATTAAACTTTTACTGTTATATACTAGTCGATAAAGTGTTACTATGCATGTAAATGTCCTACAAATAACTAAATAACAATATGTCAGCGATGTTAGTACTCCAGACTTTGTATAACTTCTAACTATAAGAAGCTCTTAGAAGATCACATGATTTGCCAAAAAGATTAGTGTTTTTTTCTTCCAATTGGCAAATAAATTAGACATTCTATTTTTCTATATCTTACTATTTGACATAAAAAATGTTAACAAAATGAGAACGAACCTATCTGCTTTTAGACACTGCAAGTTGTCTCACATTTCCATTCCCACCCTTTCAATGTTAAGCGTAATACATAGATGACAGTTTTCCCTGCATCTAGATAGAATCATGTGACTTCCTTCTAAGCAGTGGGACGTGAGAGAATGTGACAGGGATAGCATTCAGGTCATGACTAGGAAGGCAAGTAATGCCCTACATTTTAGCCTGTCGCAGTCTTGCTAGCTGGAACGCATGATATAAAAAAGGATGTTTTTTTTTTTTTTCTAATGGTCTTCTTGAGTGGCTCAATTCAGTCCCTGGGTCAGGAAGATCCCCTGGAGGAAGAGATGGCAACACACTCCAGTATTCTTGCCTAGAAAATCCAAGGGACAGAGGAACCTGGCTACAGTTCATAGGATTGCAAAAGACTTAGCAACTAAACAACAACAACAAATTTCTAATGAAAGTTGCACATTGAGTGTAGCAGACCAGCAAGAAGGCTGGGACCCTGGCACTGAACAGAGCCTGATACAGCCACCATATCACACCAGAAATATTTTTCCTCTGACTGTATGTGAGGGAATTAAACATCTATGTGGATTAATCCATTGCTATTCTGACCTTTGTTACTGCAGCCAAAATTTTGCTCAATTAACCAACTAAACACAAACAAAACAAAGGTAAATGGGCTGGAATAAGCGAAAAGGGATTAATGCTTTCTTCCTCTCATGGCTCCAACAAGAAGATTCAGTGTATAGTCACAGTTATATAGTAAAACATTCACTTCTAAATTTTAAATTGAAAAATGGGCTGGCTAGAACAAAATAAAATAAGGTTCTATAAATATATGCATGTACACATATATATGAGTAAATTTGAATGAAATATGCAATATAATACAATATGATTTACATATTGACTGTAAGCACTGCAGTTGGGGAAGCAAAGGCAGGTATAAATAGTAGATTGTAACAAGTGCTGCTGCTGCTGCTAAGTTTCTTCAGTCGTGTCCGACTCTGTGAAACCCCATAGACGGCAGCCCACCAGGCTCCCCCATCCCTGGAATTATATTCAAATAAGCAAAATATTTTGGGATCACAGAGGAATAAGTTTATACTACAATGCTGACAATTTAAAAATCTGTTGTCTTGTACTGCCCATTTTGTTCAAATCTTATGTGAAACTACTAACATAAACATTTTCTGAAGAATGTACAATTAGAAGATTGTACAATTTAGTCTATCTTCAACAAACATTTATTGATTGCCTCCTATTTGTTCCTTTGAGAGACACTAGAAAGAAAATGGAAAACAAAATGGCAACCCACTCCAGTATTCTTGCCTAGAGAATCCAGTATTCTTGCACAGAAAAGCCTGGTAGGCTGCTGTCCATAGGATCACACAGATTCAGGCACAACTGAAGTGACTTAGCATGTGTGCATGCCTTGGAGAAAGAAATGGCAACGCACTCCAGTATTCTTGCCTGGAGAATCCCAGGGATGGAGGAGCCTGGTAGGCTGCCATCTATGGGGTTGCACAGAGTCAGACATGACTGAAGCGACTTAGCAGCAGAAGGCAAAAATTAACGCATAGCACCTGTCCTTAAGAAAGTCAAAATCAAGGTCAGGAACAAAGACGGGCAAAATAACTGTAACAGATAATGACAAGTGCAATAATAATAGTATGAGCAAAGTACTTAGGGAGCACATATGCATAAATGATCAATTTTATTCTGAAAGTTAGAATAGGTTTCATAGGAGAAGTGATATACGACTTAGACTTTAAAGAATGAGTTGCATTTTTCCATCATCCTTCCAGAGGTTTCCAAAAGTCAAATTTATCACAATGTGAAATGAGATACTTCAAAAAGTGGTAACTTTTCTATCACTGAAGAAGATAGAGCACAGGCTAAACAGAGCTTACAGAATGCAGTGGTGGGGAGTTGAGCATCTGTATTGGGAGTTTGGTAGATATACCTTGCTTCTCCAAGTTCTACCTTCCCTGAGATGTTAACTTCTAAATTTTGAGTTGGTGGTGGTGGTTTAGTTGCTAAGTCATGTCCCAGTCTTCTGACCCCATGGACTATAGCATGCCACGCTCCTTGGACCTTGGAATTTTCCAGGCAAGATTACTGGACTGGATTGCCATATCCTCCTCCATGGGATCTTCCCAATCCAGGGATTGAACTCTCATCTCCAGCATCTCCTGCACTGGCAGGCAGATTCTTTACCACTGCGCCACCTGCGAAGCCCTAAGAGATAGATGGAAAGTATGAATTTAGTTCAGATTAACAAAATTATCAAATATAAGGTTTAGGAGTTTTAAATTTATTCTATAAGCTACTGAAATAGCAAAAATTTTGGAATCAGAAATAAAAAATTTGAGAGTTTTGAAAGACTGATGATATCATTGTCCATGAAATTAAATAAAATATAGGATATCTAGTGGGTTTCTGGTGCTTTTCTGTCCCCATAGCATCTTTCCTTCTCTTGCTGAAAGTATCTCTTTCTTTCTTTTAGAGCCATCTCTTCTCAAGTACAAGCAATCTTGGTATGATGGTAAATTAAAGCAGGCAAAGCCTAAGGCAGGTAATGTTAGGTAAAAGACAACCAGGACATCAAAAGAGTGTCTAACAGGCTTTAATGATGAAGCGCTCCCCGGCGGGGTTCCCGGACCCGAAGGGGGCAGCAGGTCAAGGAAGTCCGCACACCCAGACTGTGTTAGAAGTTTGTTTATATATGCACGCTGCGAGGGATGGGCGGGTTAATGGATGGGGGGTTTGGAGAGGTTGCCGGGCCGAGGTGTCGCGGGCTGATAGGTCCTTCTACGTGGTGGAGGTGGGGCGGCTTTAGCTGGCGAACTGTGCAGTCACTGGTTCCCGGGATCTGGGAGGCCCCTTCCTTAGGGGACTTCCTCCGCCAGCGGGGGAGGGAAGGAGCGGCCCATCATGGCCCCCGGGGTCCGACCTTACAGGTAATGAAGAAATTTGCCTAGAATTTGAATATTGTATAAAACACCCCAGTTGAAGCTGATGATTCACCCCATCCCAAAGACTGTGTTTTGCAAAGATTACTTATTGATTTATAAATCTAGTTTTGCAGAGCTGCATTACTCTTGTTCTTCCTAAAATATCATTTTCAACTTTCCCTTCAATACTTGTTTGCTAAACCACATCCTACCATAAATTCTAGATTGGTAATTAATCACAATTCAGTTGTGCTATTTGTGAATAGAAGACCCTGATACATACCCACAACTGTCCTGTCTGATCATAAGCATACTCATTATTAGGTCACTTAGATCACTGATATTATTAAAAGAAAAAAAAGTTGGTGTTACACACAGGAAGATGGAGAACTGAATGCACCAGACTTTACTTCCACCAATGGACACATCTATTCAACCACTATACACAGACTATTCCCTTTTTGAGAAATACAGGGACCAGTTGAAAACCTCTTTCACCTCATGCAAAGCTCAAAAGCAGATGCATCAAAGCTGGTAAGGAACTGTCATGGAACACTTTATGGTAATCCCTTGTCCCAGCAAAGCACCTCTTGGTCAAGAGGAACCTCCCCAGCTCCCTGCTTCTTCCTGGGCCAGAAAGGAGAGGATTGTACCATACATCCAAAGTTTTGACATTTTAGGGGACATCTTGATGGTTAGTGTCTGTCTTGTCTGAAACTGATCCCTGAAAAGGAAGAGCTCCAAGTTAGGAGCCACTGAGAATGAAGACAACAGTTTGGACTAGTATATACTCACTTATCATACTCTTTCTTTAGCTCAGAATATAACAGAGGGATTCTAGCTTTTCTCAGGGAAGGGAAAGAGTTGGAGAATGGATCTGCTACTGCACCTTAGATGCCTGGGAGCCAATGTGAATAAGGGCAAAGGTTTGGATCATTATATGTCACTTGATATTTATATACACACGATTTATAAATAACAGTAACTAATTATATTTTGTTAGGCATATTGCTGTCTCAAACAAAATCAGGAAGGAATAAGCAGTAAAGAGGAAAGATTAAGTTAACAACTAATTGAGCCTGGTACAGAAATGCGAAACAGTGTCTTCAAATATGGACAAAGATGTATCCACATTACAGAAGATTACAATGATAAGTGATTTTAAGGCTTTTCCTGTGACACTCTTGTACTAGCAATGATAAGTGATGAGTAGACTTGTCGTTGCTGTTCAGTGGATCAGTCATGTCTAACTCTTTGTGACCCCATGGACTGCAGCACGCCAGGCTTTCCTGTCCTTCAGCTCTGGAACCATGGAATTTGTGTCACCAAATCATTGGCTAGATTGCATACGGAAAAGGATTCTCATTTGGTGAGGTCCAGTAATAAAAGCGAGATGCAGTAATATGGGAGCAAAGCAGAAAACCAGTAAGGAAAACTCTACTTAAGAACAGATGTGGCTAATTTAGATACTGGAATCAGAAACACCTAATATTTACTTTTTCCTTTTTGGCATTGGGATTCACTTATATTATCCTTAAACTTTAGTAAATTTTGTTAAGTGGAAGTCCAGAGGTGTGGATCAGAATAGGGGGTGAGGAACCCCTACCAGGAATCATTTGTGAAACTTATAACTAAACTTTAGAGACTGGAAAAGGAACTGAATTACAGCATTTATGATGCATGAAGGCAGAGTAGTATTGTTCTTTGGATACTAAAGCAAAAGCTGCCTTTGTTTGTCACTTGTGTTCTACAAAAACAATCAACCTTGGGGAAGGTCTAAAGAATTAATTTCCAAATTCTTTGTTCTTCTTGTGACTCTTATAACTATAGTTCCATTAGAAAAGCAGAATCTGGGAACTAGCAATGTGACTCCTACTGTAAATCTATTCAGTTCAGTTCAGTCATTCAGTCCTGTCTGACTCTTTGCAACCCCATGAATCACAGCACACCAGGCCTCCCTGTCCATCACCAACTCCCGGAGTTTACTCAAACTCATGTCCACTGAGTCGGTGATGCCATCCAGCCATCTCATCCTCTGTCGCCCCTTTCTCCTCCTGCCCTCAATCCCTCCCAGCGTCAGGGTCTTTTCCAATGAGTTAACTCTTTGCATGATTTGGCCAAAGTATTGGAGTTTGAGTCTCAGCGTTAGTCCTTCCAATGAACACCCAGGACTGATCTCCTTTAGGATGGACTGGTTGGATCTCCTTGCAGTCCAAGGGACTCTCAAGTGTCTTTTCCAACACCACAGTTCAAAAGCATCAATTCTTCGGTGTTCAGCTTTCTTCATAGTCCAACCCTCACATCCATACATGACCACTGGAAAAACCATAGCCTTGACTAGGTGGACCTTTGTTGGCAAAGTAATGTCTCTGCTTTTGAATATGCTATCTAGGTTGGTCATAACTCTCCTTCCAAGGAGTAAGTGTCTTTTAATTTCATGGTTGCAATCACCATCTGCAGTGATTTTGGAGCCCACAAAATAAAGTCTGACACTGTTTCCACTGTTACCCCATCTATTTGCCATGAAGTGATGGGACCAGATGCCATGATCTTAGTATTCTGAATGTTGAGCTTCAAGCCAATTTTTCACTCTCTTCTTTCACTTTCATCAAGAGGCTTTTTAGTTCCTGAAATCTATTAATAAAGGGTTAAAAATTTCTCTCAAAACTAAAGAAGCCTAATTTTGTATAGCTGATAATTATTCCCTTTTCTCATTCTCAACACACATGCCCCTCTGGGATATGGCTGGCAGACAGCAAAGTTTTATTGTTTCTTGTTTATTGTCTTCAGAGTTAGACTGATCCTAAGCATCATTAGACCAGTCATATTCATGCCACAACAGGGGCTTCCAAGTCCACAGGGTGTGAAGGAGGACACAGAGAGGAAAAATCAATGGCATTACATCAAGAGTCAAGAAAGAGGACTTCCCTGATGGTACAGTGGACAGGAATCCCCCTTCCAATGAAGGGGAGATGGGTTCCATCCCTGTTCCAGGAAGATTCCACATGCTGAAAAGCAACTAAGCCCACAACTACTGACACATGTGCTCTAGAGCCTGTGTTATGCAAGGGCAGAAACCACCCCGAAGAGAAGCCCTGTGCACCGGAAGTAATAGTAGCCCCCACTTGCTGCAGCTAGGGAAAGAATTCACACAGCAACAAAGACTCAGTGCAACCAAAAAAAAAAAAGAAAAACAAAAACAGTCAAGGAAGAGATTATTTGGTGTATAGCTGCCTCTGGAAGTGTTATTACTTCTTCATAATTTTTCCAGTAAACTACATGTGAATTTTTAACATCAGTGTTCGTTTCAACACTTAAATTTTGTATTAGAAAATCTGTATCTTCTGCCCAACTATAATATTATTATTATCCTGAGGATTAAGTTAGACAATATTTATTTCACTTATTTATTTTCTTATTCAACAACTATTTACTAAGTACCTTTAACTATTTACTGAGTACCTTTAACTATGTACTTTGTTAAACAGTGGGCATACAACAGTGAAAACAAGTAAAATCTGCCCTCATGGAGCTGGAACTCTAGTAAAAGAGACTTAGCACCAAGTTCAGTATATATATATATATATATATATATATACACAAAAATACATATATATGTGTGTATATATATATAGTATATTATGTATATATATTATGTGTATATATATATACAGTATATTATGACAGTATTACTCATATCATAAATATACACAGTATGTCTCATGCCCTCAATTTATTAAATTATCTGCTCAAATGACACCTACTCAAGGAAAACATTCACAAGCCAGCCTATCTGGATTCTTAAATAAAAGTGTTACTACAACTCTCTTTTATATTTAGTCATGTAATAAAAATTATATGTGTGTATGTATATTATATGTATATAAAACATACATTTTATATGCATAAAGTATTAAACCTATAAGGTATTTAAACTATAACATGAACCATAACAAAGGCTGGTGAACATTTTTTACTTTAACAAATTACATATATATTGAATGACAGAGAACTCATAACAACATATATGACAGGATGATAAAGATCAATATTAAAAAGAATTTTTCTTTCTTAAAAAGTACTTTAAGATGCTTAAAGGGGCTTCTATAATAGCTCAGTTGGTAAAGAGTCTGTCTGCAGTGCAGGAGACCTGGGTTTGATTCCTGGGTGAAGACGATCCCCTGGAGAAGGAAATGGCAACCCCCTCCAGTATTCTTGACTGGAGAATCTCATGGACAGAGGAACCTGGCAGGCTACAGCCAATGAGGTCACAAGAAATGGACATAATTTAGTGACTCCACCACCACAGAAAGGTTAAGTATTTTGTTTACCTCTTTTTTGTCACTGAACATGAAATGACTATGAAAGTGTAGGAAAAGACTACCAGTTTAATTCAAAAAGTACACAGGTAAACATATGCCCTTCTCCCAATAAAAATACTTTTCATATTGCTTATTTCATATTGGTAAACAGATATATATATATATATATATATATATATAAATGAATGTGATACAATATACTACCAAAAAAAGAGCCAGACGATATACCATGACTATTCTGGAAGATAATTGCCCATGATCTTTAAGCTTCTAAATCAACTTCTAAATCAGCTTCTAAATCTACAGCCCCTTTTTATGCTCTAATAAAGTATTAGTAAATATGAACTTCCCTGGTGGTTCAGACGGTAAAGCGTCTGTCTATAATGTGGGACACCCGGGTTCGATCCCTGGGTCAGGAAGATCCTCTGGAGAAGGAAATGGCAATCCATTCCAGTACTATTGCCTGGAAAATCCCATGGACAGAGGAGCCTTGAAGACTATAGTCCATGGGGCTGCAAAGAGTCGGACACGACTGAGCGACTTCACTTACTCACATACTTACTTAAATATGTTTTCCAGTTCTTTAGAATCTTTTTAAACTGTTGAGTTTTGAGCTCATTTATTTCTACCAAAATGTTATGAAAGGATATGATATTTTGGCTTTCTTTTTAAACTGCATATTCATTTTATTTCTTCACGAGGAACACTCCCATGTGCATATTTAGCCGTGTCTGACTCTTTATGACTTCATGGACTGTAGCTCACCAGGCTCTTCTCTCCATGGGATTTTTCCAGGCAAGAATACTGCAGTGAGTTGTCATTTCCTCCTTCAGAGGATCTTCCCAACCCAGGAATTGAACTCATGTCTCCTGTATCTCCCACATTGGCAGATGGATTCTTTACCACTGAGCCACCTGGGAAGCCTGAATGCTTACAGGGCTGATGTTAAGAAGTTTGGCATCAATCTGTTTGTTTGTTTGTTTTTCCTTTGAGAGTGATTTTATCTTTCCCTTTAGCAGATTTTGAATTTTATTCTGGTCTTTGATCTTTCAAAACTTCTTATTAAATAATGTATCTAAATATATGAAAAGTATAATATGAACAAATCAGATTAAAGAATAGTATCATGATCAAGTAAATTTTACTTGATAAATACAAGATATTCTCAACATTGGCCATCTTTTAAAGCTATTCATTGAATTAGCATAATAAAGGAGAATATCCACCTGGTCATTTAAATTATGAAAAATATTTGTAAAAGTCAAACTGTGTAGCTAATAATATTCTTTATCAGGCTAGGAGTAGAAAAATATTACTTAACACCATCAATGATTGTACCAGAAACTTACCAAAACAATGTAAAAACATCCTCATTAAAACCAGACTCTAGATACATATATTCAAATATCTTCTATGATATTTTCAAGTGCAAATAACAAAATAAATATTAAACTTGTTCAACTGATAAGGAAAGTTATTGACTTATAGCCTAGAAGGCCAAAAGTAAGTCAAACTTCAGAATTAGCTTGATCCAGGAGTTCTTTCATTATTTTTCTATAAATGACTCATATATGATGTCTTTGCTTCACTCTCAGACTCCATATTTTTCATGGTAAAAAAATAGAAATACTATGGTATTTTTTTCAGATAACTCATTCCCATACTAGAATGTCCAAAAGAAATAAAGAATAAAAAGTATCTTTTCATGGGTTGCTTTTAAGGGAGAAGAAACTTCATGCCAGACTCTTCTGGCAAGTCACTATCTATGTCTATTGTCTCCAAATTAGTAAATACACTCAATTTCTATCCTACAAAAAAGGCTAAGAGTAATGTTTTAGAATGAACGACTTAAACCTGAATTATTTAACCAAGCATTATGACAAGTGTGAGCAATTACTCTTGACCAATAAAATTTAGCTTTGAAGCTGCAGTTGGATCAGTTTCCTCTGAACTAAAGTGGGTATTTTGGGGAATTTTGTACATTTGATGTTGAAAATCAAGTCACTACAAGAGTATACATTCACTATCACCAGAAATATTTTAAATGATACTACAGTCCTAAACAATTCAAAAAACAGTAAAAGAAAAGTAGGAGATATGAATGTTGGGGAGGAATAATTGGAAGAGGGTGAAAAATTGTCATTTTAAAATATTACCTTACAAGGAATAATATAGAGCTAACTGAAAGTTTAGAATTATTGAGTAAAATTACTTGGTGCAAGATAAACACTTTTCTACACATGAACAATAACTGATTGGAAATTGTAAATTTTAAAAATATACTATTGATACATTTCTAACAGCCAGAAGCCTCTATTATATACTGAAATAAGTCCAATATATTATGGGCAGGGCCTAACTGTGACAGAGGACATCATCTGGATAAATTACCTGGCTATGGACGGCTTGATTAAATTCTAAAATTCTTACAAAATAAAAAAGATACAGGGAGAATAGAAAAATGAAATATAGGATTCCTCAGCAATGTTTCTTCAGAATAAACAAGGAAGCAAATGTTATCTTCTTATTGTTTTTATTTATAAATGCCTTAAGAACAAACCACAAACAAAACTTTATTTCTGGTTTCAATTTGTAAATTTTTAGTTATCAACCTTGCTTCAAGGCTAGAGTTTGTAATATCTAAAGACTGGGAGAAGCGTTCACATTTTTCTGTGGATTCTGGAAATTATTGACTTCAGAGTTCATCCACTTCATCTGAACATCAAAGTCACCTGGAATTGTTAAAAATTATTAATGTCTAAGTCCATATAGAACCACATATATGACATTTCTGGTAGTGACAGCAGATCTCAGGAAGATTTTTTAGTTTCTTAGGGCATTCCAAACTCAATCTAGGGTTGACAACTTCTGACTAAATTCTCCATGCCATGATTTTATGATGATGTTGAAGAGTTGTAGGAAAGAGAAAAAGCAAAAGCATTGATCTAGAATTTGGGAAGTTACTGTTGTAAATTGTTGGACTACAAAGAAATTAATGAGCAGTGCATCTTAACTATTCATCGACAATACACTTGAGAAAAAGGACAGAATGTTTGTGGATTTAAATGTCTTCATTCTCAAAGTACAAAATTGTCTGGAAAATTAAGTACCTTTGATTCAGGCTAAGTCTGTTGCCATGGGAGATTCTGTAGAAGATGTGGCTATATTTTAAGGCTGAAGCAGAAATCCAGAGTATCTCTGCAGACTCAGGAGAAAAGAGGTACAGACTAGTATGGATGGTCAGGAGGATTGAAGAAGGTCAGGTACAGGCATGAGAGCAAAAAAGCGCAACCAAAATGAAAAATCCAAAACCAGATTGAAAAATATGTAGGGCCAAACCTGAAATTTCATTATTATTTTCATTATTTTTAATTATAGCTGTGACCTTGCAGTGACCTATGGGTTTCCCTGGTGGCTCAGATGGTAAAAAAATCAACCTACAGTGCAAAAGACCTGTGTTCAATCCCTGGGGTGGGAAGATTCCTTGGAGAAGTGAATGGCTACCAACTCCAGTATTCTTGTCTAGAGAATTCCATCAGTAGAGGAGCCTGGTAGTCTATGGAGTCAGACACGACTGAACAACAGTTTTTGCAATGACCTACAAGTAACAAATGCTGTGTTCCAGGACATTATTGCTCAGTTCTAGTTCCTTAAGATCTATAATCTATTTTGAATATATCTAATGTCAACTCTGGAGCATCTGAAAACAAATTAAGAAGTTTGGAAAGAAATTATAGTGTCTTGTTCATGCATATTATTGATATTATTAGAAGGTTATTTCTATAATTCAAAGGGTTTCATTAAAAAACATTGAAAATATTTGAAATAGGGTGGGATGGTTTGGGAGAATGGCAATGAAACGTGTATATTTTCTTGTAAGAAATGAAGCGCCAATCTATGTTCAATGTAGGATGCAGGATGCATGGGGCTGATGCACAGGATGATTCAAGTAGAGGATGTGGGGTGGGAGGTGGGAGGGGGCTTCGGCATTGGGAGATTGTGTTCACCTATGGCTGATTCGTGTCAATGTATGGCAAAACAAATTCGTGTCAATGTATGGCAAAACAAATACAGTATTGTAATTAAAAAAATAAATAAATTAAAAAAACTTTAAAAAAGACTGTGATATAATAAATGAACATTGTTTTAAGCAAAAAACAAACAAACAAATATAGTATTGTAATTTAAAAAATAAATAAATTTATTAATTAAAAAATAAAATGAATCTTTTCAAGTTTTATTTTAGGAGGCAATATTTTCTGTTAAATGTGTCTGAACAAGTTATGCCTCTATAAGAGGTTACTTTAAAATAAATTTGTATTTTGATGTATCAAATTTCCTTTCAGTGCTTATTGCTTCAGAACACAGCAGTGGCCACAGAACGGGAAAAGGTCAGTTTTCATTCCAATACCAAAAAGGCAATGCCAAAGAATGCTCAAACCACCACACAATTGCACTCATCTTACATGCTAGTAAAGTAATGCTCAAAATTCTCCAAGCCAGGCTTCAGCAATATGTGAACCGTGAACTCCCTGATGTTCAAGCTGGTTTTAGAAAAGTCCAAGGAACCAGAGATCAAATTGCCAACATCCGCTGGATCATGGAAAAAGCAAGAGAGTTCCAGAAAAACATCTATTTCTGCTTTATTGACTATGCCAAAGCCTTTGACTCTGTGGATCACAATAAACTGTGGACAATTCTGAAAGAGATGGGAATACCAGAGCACCTGACCTGCCTCTTGAGAAATCTGTATGCAGGTCAGGAAGCAACAGTTAGAACTGGACATAGAACAGATTGCTTCCAAATAGGAAAAGGAGTATGTCAAGGCTGTATATTGTCACCCTGCTTATTTAACTTCTATGCAGAGTACATCATGAGAAACGCTGGACTGGAAGAAGCACAAGCTGGAATCAAGATTGCCAGGAGAAATATCAATCACCTCAGATATGCAGATGACACTACCCTTATGGCAGAAAGTGAAGAGGAACTCAAAAGCCTCTTGATGAAAGAGAAAGAGGAGGTGAAAAAGTTGGCTTAAAGCTTAACATTCAGAAAATGAATATCATGGCCTCCGGTCCCATCACTTCATGGGAAATAGATGGGGAAACAGTGGAAACAGTGTCAGACTTTATTTTTGGGGTTCCAAAATCACTGCAGATGGTGACTGCAGCCATGAAATTAGAAGACGCTTACTCCTTGGAAGAAAAGTTATGACCAACCTAGATAGTATATTCAAAAGCAGAAACATTACTTTGCCGACTAAGGTTCATCTAGTCAGAGCTATGGTTTTTCCTGTGGTCATGTATGGATGTGAGAGTTGGACTGTGAAGAAGGCTGAGCGCTGAAGAACTGATGCTTTTGAACTGTGGTGTTGGAGAAGACTCTTGAGAGTCCCTTGGACTTCAAGGAGATCTAACCAGTCCATTCTAAAGGAGATCAGTCCTGGGATTTCTTTGGAAGGAATGATGCTAAAGCTGAAACTCCAGTACTCTGGCCACCTCATGCGAAGAGTTGACTCACTGGAAAAGACTCTGATGCTGAGAAGGATTGGCGGCAGGAGGAGAAGGGGATGACAGACGATGAGATGGCTGGATGGCATCACGGACTCGATGGACGTGAGTCTGAGTGAAAACTCCAGGAGATGGTGATGGACAGGGAGGCCTGGAGTGCTGCAACTCATGGGTCGCAAAGAGTCACAAACGACTAAGCGACGGAACTGTACTGAACTGAATACATATTTTTGATGTAGTGACTTCAATTGTTAACACTAAAAATATGTGCAAGTGGAATGAAATAAGAGAAAAAAGATTTCCAGAAAAGAAGCAGTAATTATTTTAAGCTGAAAATGCTATTTAACCTTTAGAGTTTGATAAAGATATATTTTCTTACAAAATTATCTTTTTTAATAACCCTAAAATTATTCACCCAGTATATATAAAAACTTCATTTTAGTATGACTGGCTACCAATTTCTTTAGTTTCTAACAATACAGACCAATATATTGGAGACTAGAACTTAGTCTTCTACAGAAGAGTAAATCAAATGTATAAGAAGATAAATTTTCTACTGGTTTATTTGGCATTCAGTCACTTGCCAGATACTTTTATGATCCTTACTTATTTTGTAATCTTAATAAATAGAATCAGTGCCTCTGATGTTAAAATATATTATCTTACATAAAGTGTTAAAAATATTTGTTTCTTAGTTGTAATTAATTTTTATCTGGTTCACCAACAGATGTTCTACTGAAACATTGTTCTACTGCATTGAAGTTATACTGAATATCCCTAATGCTCAACAGGGAGGCAAACCTGATTAACCGTGTTAAGATCCCAAGACCACTTACTTAGGCATCAGAAGAATGAATTTAGGCCACTTTTTCTATCTCCAGGAAACAATGCTGCTACTAAGTCACTTCAGTCATGTCTGACTCTGTGCATCCCCATAGACAGCAGCCCACCAAGCTCCCCCACCCCTGGGATTCTCCAGGCAAGAACATTGGAGTGGGTTGCCATTTCCTTCTCTGATGCATGAAAGTGAAAATTGAAAGTCAAGTCACCCAGTCGTGTCCAACTCTTAGTGACCCCATGGACTGCAGCCAACCAGGCTCCTCCATCCTTGGGGTTTTCCAGGCAAGAGTACTGGAGTGGGGTGCCATTGCCTTCTATTGATAGCTAAAACTAGAAAATTCTGACTGATTCACTTATCAACATCACAGAGAAAAATACTAGGACAGCAATTGGCTGGAAAATCTTATCCCATAAGCTCTTAATAATTTTAGGCTTGCAAAATTCTTTTCCTTCTAGCTTCATCCTGGGTCTTTGGCTTAAATATTTTTAAACTTCTTCATATCATTCCATAGCATGTTGTTTTGCCTCAACTACAGTTCATTTTTTTCTCCTCATAGTATTATTGGCATATGAGGGTGCTTCTTTATGAGGGTGTAGGAGCATTATCTACTGAAATCAAAACCACACATGATCAAATTCTCTTTATTTTCAGATTATCTCAATTTTATGGTCAATGAATGATAAATAGTTTTCATTTTCCTCTGTAATATCATGAAGTATTATGGGTTGAATAGTGTCTCCCAAAATATGTTGAGGTCTAGCTCACAACACTTCAAAATGTGATCTTATTTAAAAATAAGATCATTTAGATGTAATTATGATAAATTAAGGTCATTAAGATGGGCACTGTCCAATATGACTTCTGTCCTTATGAAAAGAGAAATTTGACACAGAGACATTCATCAATAGATGAATGGAAACAGAAGTTATGATACATAGATACAATAGAATATTACTCAGCTATAAAAAATAACTCATTTGAGTCAGTCCTCAAGAGGTGGCTGAACCTACAGCCTATTGTGCAGAGTGAAGTAAGGCAGGAAGAGAAAGACAAATACTGTATATTAACATATGTGTATGGAATATAGAAAGATTACACTGATGAACCTATTTTCAAGGTAGCAAATGGCTACCCTCATGGATCAGATGGTAAAGAATCCACCTACAATGTGGGTTCAATTCCTGGGTTAGGAAGATCACTTGCAGCAGGACATGGCAACCCACTCCAGTATTCTTGCCTGTAGAATCCCCATGGACAGAGGAGCCTGGCGGGCTACAGCTCATATGGTTGCAAAGAGTTGGACTGAACTGAGTGAATCGGCACAACAATGGAAACTTAGGCATAGAGAACAGACTTATGGACATAGTGGGATGTTGATATATGACAAACACCAGCACAATATTGTAAAGCAATTATCCTCCAACAAAAACTTATAAAGAAGTTTATAGAGGAAGTCTAACAAAACTATGTAACATTCTTCAGTAGCTACTGGAAGAGTCATAATACTGTATGGTTAGAGTTATTCAAAAACTTAATTCTATATCTCTGAATCCTCTGTTTAAGAAGTCAGAAAAACATGCAATATGAAAAGCATTTAAGTCACATTTGTAAAATGTTTAAAAGTAAAGTGAGTTTTATCTCAGAGGGGTATATTTCAGATATGGAAATTAAACTCATGAACAACTCAGATGATGCTTGCTTGAGCCACTCTAATTATATACTACAATTGGTCTCCCAATTTCCAGCTCCATAGGGGGAAAAACTACAATCAGTCAATCCATACATTAGGCAAAGAACCATGCACTAGTCTGGAGGATAAAATCCCTGCTGATAAGAAAAAATGAATATAACTTAATCCACAGGATTGCAAGGGGTCCATCCAGTTGAAACTGCTTCATTTTTAAATGAAACTAGGCTTTAAAACTCCACTGAAGAGACTCTCTAGTAAAACAAAAACAATAAAAATTGATCAGTGATATATTACTCTAATCATTAACATATCTTGACTTTATAATCATTAACATATATCTTGACTTTTCAAGATATATAGAAACATTTTTTTTTCTCACAAAAGAAAAAATATATAAATAACTAAGCTACTTAAATTTGAGTCCCATACTCACTGGATTTTTATTATGTAAGGAACACAGAAATAACACATTTTTTCAGAAGCATGAAATGAAACAATTGGTACACATCACTCAATTTAATAATTATAACATCCCTTTGGAGTAGCACTGTCTCCATTATTAACTGAGGCAATTGACTTTATAACAAATTCACATGGCTAGAAATGGAACATCCAGATTTAAAAATCTGGTCTTACTCCTATATCTGTGTCCTTAAGCAACGCATTATACTAATTCTTTCTAGTCTATAAGCCAGATAGGTCTTTCTGAAATTCAGAGAACCATAAAAAACTTTCAAAACTATTAAAGCACACTTTTATCTCCTCTTATGCAAACTTAGCATAAAACAAAAACACAAACTAGAAATATTTCAGTTATCCTTGCATAGCTCTCAAACTCATGAAAATATAATTCTCAACATCTGCATTCTAAGGACCAGAGGCAAGGGAAAAGAAGATAAGAAGAGAAGTGAAGGTCAACACTTGAAAAAAAAAAGAAAAAAGCCTAAGAAAGGAGATGGATGAGAAAAGAGAGAAATTGTTATTCTCTACTTTTCAGTCAATGATTGGAAAAATTCACCTATACTACTATTGTCTGGAAATCACTGATGAGGAAAAACTGTTTATGTGTCTTTGATTTCATCTGAGACATTTTTAACATCTTAGGTTAAGTTTGGAGTCCTTTGATACTTCAGAATGCTGATAAAATGAGTGTAAAAGGTAATTCTAGAATTTAGAGGAAGACAGATGAATCACAGATTACATATTTCAACAACTGTCATATCAATTTCAATTTTTCTGCAACACACATCTTCAAGTAAGTCAACTTGTCTTCATATCTTGACTTCAGTTCAGTTCAGTCACTCAGTCATGTCTGACTCTTTGTGACCCCATAGACTGCAGCACATCTGGCTCCCCTTATCCATCACCAACTCCCAGAGCTTACTCAAACTCATGTTCATCATATCTGTAATGCCATCCACCCATCTCATCCTCTGTTATCCCTTTCTCCTCCTGCCTTCAATCTTTCCCAGGATCAGGGTCTTCTCAAATGAGTCAGTTCTTCGCATCAAGTGTCCAAAGTATTGAAATTTCAGTTTAAGCATTAGTCCTTCCAATGAATATTTTGGACTGATTTCCTTTAGGATGGACTGGTTGGATCTCCTGGCAGTCCAAGGGACTCTCAAGAGTCTTCTCCAACACCACAGTTCAAAAGCATCAATTCTTTAGTGATCAGATTTCTTTATAGTCCAACTCTCACATCCATTCATGACTACTGGAAAAACCATAGCTTTGACTAGACTGACCTTTGTTGGCAAAGTAATGTCTTTGCTTTTTAATATGCTGTCTTGGTTGGTCATAGCTTTTCTTCCAAGGAGCAAGTGTCTTTAAATTCATGGCTGCAGTCACCATCTGCAGTGATTTTGGAGCCCCCCAAAATAAAATCTGTCACTGCTGCTGCTGCTCCTGCTAAGTCTCTTCAGTCGTGTCCAACTCTGTGCAACCCCATATATGGCAGCCCACCAGGCTCCCCTGTCCCTGGGATTCTCCAGGCAAGAACACTGGAGTGGGTTGCCATTTCCTTCTCCAATGTGTGAAAGTGAAGTCGCTCAGTCATGTCCGACTCTTTACTGTTTCCCCATTTATTTGCCGTGAATGATGGGACCATATGCCATGATCTTGATTTTCTGAATGCTGAGCTTTAAGCCAAGTTTTTCACTCTCCTCTTTCACTTTCATCAAGAGGCCCTTTAGTTTTGTCGGGTGTGTGTGTGTGTGTGTGTGTGTGTGTGTGTGTGTGTGTAGTTTCCTCAGTTCTCCCTCATTGCAGCAAAAATTTGAAGTGGTGGACCAGTGTTACAGCTCATTTCTATTTGGCAAGCAAAGGAAAATACATCTTCAAGGCATGAGGGTGGGCCGACCCAAAGAATCACAGGGCTCAATTCTGGCTCCTCTTTTTAAATGTTTTTTATCCTCCCTTTGAGTGTGCCCTGTGTAAACTGGGCTAGCCAGGAGGGTTGTTTGCTTCACCTGAAGTTCTCGGTCTGGTCCTTGGATGTTCCTTTGTTGTATTTTCGTGGGCTTTTTCCTTTCTTTGTCTTTTAGTCATCTCTATTTTGGACTCCCTCTTTCCTATTCTAACTACCTAACAGTTTCTCTTCACTTTCTGCCATAAGAGTGGTGTCATCTGCATATCTGAGGTTATTGATGTTTCTCCTGGAAAACTTGAATCCAGCTTGCACTTCATCCAGCCCAGCATTTCATGTGATATTCTCTGTATATAAGTTAAATAAGCAGGGTGACAATATACAATGTTGATGTACTCCTTTACCAGTTTGGAACCAGTCTGGTTCTAACTGTTGCTCCTTGACCTGCATACAGATTTCTCAGAAAGTAGGTAAGGTGGTCTGGTAGTCCCATGTCTTGGAGTATTTTCCACAGTTTGCTGTTATCTACACAGTCAAAGGCTTTGGTGTAATAAATCAAACAGAAGTAGATGTTTTTCCTGGAATTCTTTTGCTTTTTCTATGATCCAACAAATGTTGGCAATTTGACCTCTGGTTCCTCTACCTTTTCTAATTCCAACTTGAACATTTGGAATTTCATGGTTTGTGTACTGTTGAAGCCTCACTTGGAGAATTTTGAGCATTTTTTTGCTAGCATGTGAGATGAATGCAATCATGTGCCTGCAATCTTGACTTCATGGTCTCTGTAATATTTGGAATTAAAAAATGCTTTTTAAAGAAGCAGTAGGAAAAAGCAAGTGCACATTGTAACTCTGTGTGTTGCCTATAGTATTTGTCCTCACTGCCTTTGAAATCACATTGCTTTTCATTACAGTCCACTGATGGCAGGGGAGACTACTTAGCCCTAAAAGTAACATATTTTGTATTTCACACATTTTAAAATATCCTAAGACATTAACAATACTTTTAAAGCACAGTAACTCAACCTAAAACCAAATTTCAGGATAGTCCAGTATTTGGGTTCTGTACGCAATTCTACTTCTTGGTGGAGAGGGAGGTTTCAAGCAATGCTCCAGACATCAGCTGGGCTTCCTACAATTCAACTTAATTCTGACATTATCTACCCAAAGATAGCATCAGATTCCACAGATAAAGAGTTCAGTCCTGCAAGACTGCCTTCTACTTCAGATGCCAATTACAGTCTATAAAATTAATAAACAGAAAGCTCAGTTAGAGATGGGAGACCAGAAAGGAAAGTTGTCACAGACAGTGAGGATAGGAGAGCCCAAGAGGATGGAGAAAGACTCCTCTTCTTTCCTGGCAAGGAGTTGGCCATCAAAAAGCCATGGACTCTTTGTTTACAATAGCCCTTCTAATTTCTTTTTCCTCTCTATGGAAATGTTTTCCTTCCCTTGCCCTGTGGTGACTTGCAGGTTACTCACAATGGTTGCAGACTGTAGTTGCAGATCCTAAGTATCAGTTTCCACTGATCCTGAATAATAAACCCATCTTTGCTAGAGAAGCATCAGGCAGTTTATTAATTTCAGGTCAACAAAGCCCAGGTTGTGACCCGTGCTTTTCCCATGTGCTACAAACTGGAGTGTCTAACAATTCACTTTCAAACAGGATGCCAATCTCAAGTGCAAATTGTTACCAAATACTCTGACCAACAATCTGTAAATCAGATTCCCACAACCCCTCTTTGGATTTGATTACTTCATTAGAGAATTTATACTGAAAAAAAAGATTTTATATTTATTCAGAATCTTACTAGGACTATAGCCCAGGAGATAGCCTCTCAGATAGCTCTGAGGAATTGCTTCACTGTTCCAAAGAGGTAGGGTAAGTGCCAAGAGCCAGTGTGTGTGTTTATAAAATATGTTTGTTTGTTTTATTTATTTATTTTTGCTGGGAAATACATGTAGTCAAGCATACTCTTATAAAAGATTACTGCTAATCACAGACTTCAGATACCTCAAATTAATGATTTTAGTGCTTACCTATGTATGGGAAGATTCAAGAATCTTGACTCTTAAAACTCTTCTCAGGTTTCTCTATTGGTGAGCTCAAAAGTGAGCTTCATTTTAACCTTTTTATAACTGGACAATGAACAAGATTCTTTGTTCTTATTGTTCATGAGCAGCTCAGAGAACATAGGAAACTTATTTACCCAGTAAATTGCCAGTGTATTATAAAGGATTTAATCAGGAATGGGGCTTCCTTGATGCCTCAGCAGTTAAAGAATCTGCCTTCAATGCAATAGATAAGGGTTTGATCCCTGCGTTGGGAAGGTGCCCTGGAGGAGGAAATGGCGACTCACTCCAGTATTCTTGTCTGGAAAGTCCCATGGACAGAGGATCCTGGTGGGCTACAGTCCATGGCTTCTGAAAGAGTTGGACACAACTGAGCAGCTGAACACAACACAAAGGCTTCATTACACAGCATGAATGAAGAAGTCATTGTCCAGTGGTGATCAGTTCCACCTCTAGCCTCTATTCCTCCTCAGAGGCTGAAGAGAAGGATTGAAAATTCCAACACTTCAATCACAGGGTTGGTTCCTTGGGCAACCAGCACTCATGCTTAGGTGACCTGAGGGCATTTCAAAAGTCACCTCTTTATATTAAAAATACTACTTCATCTCTCTCACCTCTTAGGAAGCTCCAAGTGTTTTAGAAGCTCAAGGTTAGAAATGGAACAGAGACCAAACATATTTTTATTATAAATAACAGTATTACATAGAACAAAGATACATGATTCAAGTTCTATGCGTGACACTTCCTCTTGCTGGGTGACTTGAGGCAATTTACTTAGGCTTTCTGCGTTTCAGGTTTTCATATGTTGTGGGAGGGAAAAGAAAAGAAAAAAAACCTTTCATTCCTTTACCCTCGGTTTCTCCTGGATGGTCTAAGAATTTAATAGACATAAAATAGATTAATGGGAAAATAAAATTTTATTTTGTATATATGGGAACTCTACATATATAAGAGGATCGAAGACTTCACTTGCATGAAAAGTTCAAAGACAGAAAAGTAAAATGACATATATATGACATCTTGAGCTAAGAAATGGGATAGGGGCCTGAGGCTTCCAAGGACAGGAGGGTAATTTATAGGACAATAAGAATAGCAGATGTTGGGTAACTAGATGTTTTCTTTGCCATACAGATGGACAATGCAGATAAAATTTATCTCTGGTAATAACTCTTAGTCTGGGAAAGTCCAATTTAAATGAATCAGACATGACTTAGCAACTAACCAAAAACAACAAGTAGTTAAGGGAGGGACAAAAGTTTCTCTTCAATCCACAGGGTCTTGCTTTATCTTAAAATAATTTTGGGGAAGTTTGTTCTGAAACCCTTCAATGTAAAACATTCTAATAGTACCCACCTCCTAGGATTGCTATGATGATTAAGGAAGATGATTTTTTTAAAATACATAGCACTGTATTATCTTATGAAAAGTGCATTCTATCAAAAATATTCAGTATTATTGTAATATGTACTATATTATTAGCAGAACTGAAATCATGTAACTCAGATTGGGACTTGAGCCCACAGTCTAACTGAGGTCAGACACCTAGTCTCAGGACTTAATGAAATTCAGGTTCTTGATGTCTCATCACAGAAAGAATTCAGTCAAAGACAAAGTGATAGGTAAGGAGTATATTTACTTACAAATGCACTCCACAGACAGAGTGTGGGTCACCTCAGAAGGCAAGAGTAGCATACAGGGTATGGGGTTGTCAGTTTTTATAGAGGTGAGTAATTTCACAGGCTATGAGTGGGAGCGGTATTCAAGCTATTTGGGAAAGGGGGAGGGATTTCCAGGAATTGGGTCATCACCCACTTTTTGACCCTTATGGTCAGCCTTGAAACTTTCATGGTGTCTGTGTGTGTGTCATTTATTTTGCAGATGTGTTAAAGTGAGTGTATTCTGAGGTTCAAGGTCTAGTGGAAGTCAATTTGTCAATTAATAGCTGCCTGAATGAGCATTGAGGGACAGACTGTCTCCAGTCCTATACCAGAGAGGTTCAGTACAACCAGCACTCTTAGGACCACTGGAAAAGAGTCTGTTTGGCTCCCTATGGATAATGTTTCTGGTCTCTCTGTCTATGGAAACATAACAGTTCAGTTCAGTTCAGTTCATTTCAGTTGCTCAGTCGTGTCTGACGGTTTGCAACACAACGGACTGCAGCACACCAGGCTTCCCTGTCCATCACCAGCTCCTAGAGTTTGCTCAAACTCATGTCTGACAAGTCATTAAACATATAGATGCCTAGAGTTACCGCACTCCTGTGCTATTTGCAAACCAGTATTGGGGTGACAAAAAGGTGATACATCTACAGTGTTATTTTAAAGAAAGAGGGCTTTCATCTTGGAATATGGTACAATTTGCTAATTCAAGATGACTCTTAAACAGCTCAATATTAAGTCAAAACTATGAAAATATCATTCAACCAAACCTCCTAGTTCATATCAGCAATTCTCTTTCTCACAGGATGAAAAAATCAATACATCAGTAATCAAAAAGAAGTCATATTGGCAAGCCTATGTAGTCACTAAGGATTCATGTTATAATCCTGTCTAATTTTAACAAATTAAAATATAATTTAATATATTAAATAAAAATGTACTACAAGTTTCTTGCCTGTGACTTGTTAAATAACATTCATGCTATTTATCTGTGATAACACAGTCTATCATAGAAATGTTGAGATTCACAAATAAGAGACACTAAAGAGCATTATTTTAGGAATTGATTTATAGTGCATCCTTCTCAAATTATCAGAACTATCTAAGGAAAATCAAAAGTGAAGATATCTAAGGAAAGTTCTCAAAAGTGAATTAAAATTTAGTGTAGGTATTATCGCTTATTGAGCATTTTTGAAGAATCAGATTGAGGTTTCCTCAAGTAAGGTAAAGCACCACTACACTGTTACAATAAAGAGAAAAATAAAACTCTTCAATCAGTAATAGTCATATACATGCTGAAGGAAAATATAAATCTTGCATGTGCATCACTTGTATTAAGTTTGGGGAAAAAATCTTGCACTTGCATCATTTGTACTAAGTTTCGTTGGTCACAGTAAAGTAAGAAAAAGAACTGTACTCTAATGAAAAGGGAAGTATGTCTTTCATTTCAAACCTCCATCTAACCTTCCATTTTGTCATATTTGAACTTCTACTTTTTCAACTACCTTAAGACTTTCAAGTTACAAACATGTTCTCAGATTACCATTACAATTTCTTTTTAAAATTTTGAGCAATTATTTTATTCCACTGAAAAGAAGTTGAAATTGAAGTCAAATACCACTTTTGTTCAATAAGACTTTGATAATGTAGTGGTTTAGTAAAAATCCCTCATGTATTACACTGCAGTAATCCAGTTTAGACAGTCAAAATTAATGAATTGGATATCTCTCATAAAATTATTATTTTACTTTATGCCTCAGATATTCCTACATTTAAAAATGTCAGAGTTAATCCCTTAATTACACTTGAAAATGTTTACAAACTGCAAATATAAAGTATTATTAACAACATTTATCAAAAAAGAGGAAGAAACCGATTGCTACAGTTGTTATTTTTAAATGCCCTCTGGGAATAATGAGAACCATTCTGTTATAATTTTACCTCTGTATCTATGACTAACTTGTTTCATTTGTTGTTCAGTTCAGTTTCAGTTCAGTTCAGTTGCTCAGTGATGTCCGACACTTTGCGACCCCATGAAGTACAGCACGCCAGGCCATCAACAACTCCTGGAGTATACTCAGACTCATGACCATTGAGTCGGTGATGCCATCCAGCCATCTCATCCTCTGTCGTCCCCTTGTAATTTGGTGTTATAAAATCATATTTTGGTATCAATTCCCATTTGTGACTTCTGACTTTTCTCTTGCAATGGCCATAGGCATCACCAAAATCTCAATTCACCATTCATGACCATGATCTGTTGGTCACAAAGTACATTAATCAGGAGACTAGGAATAAGCTAGTTTAAAGTCATCATCTATATTACTAAAGTAATTCTGAAAGTCATGTATGTAACTCTATTTCAATGGAAAACACACTAATAACATTATTACATGTAATTTAGAATCAACCTTTGAAAGTGAAAGTGAAAGTTGCTCAGTTCAGTTCAGTCACTCAGTCGTGTCCGACACTTTGCGACCTCATGAATTGCAGCATGCCAGGCCTCCCTGTCATCATCACCTCCCGGAGTTCTCAGACTCACGTCCATCGAGTCAGTGATGCCATCCAGCCATCTCATCCTCGGTCATCCCCTTCTCCTCCTGCCCCCAGTTCCTCCCAGCATCAGAGTCTTTTCCAATGAGTCAACTCTTCACATGAGGTGGCCAAAGAACTAGAGTTTCAGCTTTAGCATCATTCCTTCCAAAGAAATCCCAGGGCTGATCTCCTTCATGTCCAGTTCTTTGTGACCCCATGGCCTATACAGTCGATGGAATTCTCCAGGCCAGAGTACTGAAGTGAAGTAGCCTTTCTCTTCTCCAGGGGATCTTCCCAACCCAGCCATCAAATCCAGGCCTCCTGCGTTCCAGGCAGATTCTTTACAAGCTGAGCCACAAGAAAGCCCAAGAATACTGGAGTGGGTAGCCTATCCCTTCTCCAGCAGATCTTCCCGACCCAGAAATGGAACTGGGGTCTCCTGCATTGCAGGTGATTTCTTTACCAACTGAGCTATCAGGGAAGCCTTTACATGTATTAAAAAAGTAGAAAATACTAGCAAGCATCAACAGCTGTTACCTTTTAGCTTTTAACTAAGCATTATAATAAGAGTAATAAACTCTGTTTTACCTCAGGAGCTGAATCCTGTGATACATAAAATAAATTAAGATTAAAACATGCTTTTCACTGAGCTTTTACACTAACCTTCAGTTTTCCAGTAAGTGATCATGTTCAGTAATTGGCCATAAACCAATAGTCTCACATACTGATAGTTCTGCTAGACAGCTGTAGGAGAAGTTAGTTTGATGAAATACAAATGAAAGCATAATAGAAAATTCATCTCAGAACGAATGATTTCTTCTGTTCCTGGCCTTAAACTCCATGAGGGCAGGAAGTTCTCTATTTGGGACTTTATCCTATGTATCTTTTCATCAGGATTCAAATTGGGCTTTCTCAAAATAAGAGTTATTACCAAATATAAATTTTATTTGAAGTGAAGTTGTGTATGACTCTTTGCAACCCTATAGACTATACAGTTTGTGGAATTCTCCAGGCCAGAATACTGGAGTGGGCAGCCTTCCCCTTACTTCAGGGGATCTTCCCAACCCAGGGATCAAATCCAGGCCTCCTGTGTTCCAGGTGGATTCTTTACCAGCTGACCCACAGGAAAGCCCAAGAATACTCCAGTATTTGAATGGCCCTTTATTTCAATCCTTTAAAAGTCTTTGTATTAAACCAGTAATCTGGTGAGTAAATGAGTTATCCAAGTTCTGTGAGTCACTTTAACAAATTAATCAAACCCAAGAAGGTGATCATGGGAACCTCTGATTTATACCTAGTTAATTAGAAGAATAGGAAGCAACCTGTGTTTGCAATTTTCCTCTGAACTGGAGGGCAGTCTCATGGGACTAAGCCATTTACCTAGGGCATTTAATTCTATCACTGGGTAGATAGTGTCAGAATTGAGTTTTATTGTAGAACACCCAGCTAGTGTCCAGAGCATTGGTTGGTGGTCTCTGGTGGCTCAGAGGTTAAAGCATCTGCCTGGAATATGGGAGACCCGGGTTCGATCCCAGGAAGATCCCCTGGAGAAGGGAATGGCAATCCACTCCAGTACTCTTGCCTGGAGAATCCTATGGGAGGGATGAGCCTGGTGGGCTACAATCCATGGGGTCACAAAGAGTCAAACACAATGGAGTGAATTCACTTTCATCCAGCTAGTGTCCAGAGCACTGGTTGGTGGTATGGGGACACCACCTTCCTCCGAACACTGGAATTGAGTCAAGAATTCAAATAATGAGTAGACATTATTTCACTATGATTTTGAAATGCATGAGCTGTATGCTTCTTTGTTCTTGTTTAGTTGCTCAGCATGTCCTGCTGAGCAACTTTTCCTGCTCATTGGCAGGAAAGCTATGACACTTTTAATATGACCTAGATAGCATATTAAAAAGCAGAGACATCACTTTGCCAACAAAGCTCTGTATAGTCAAATCTATGGTTTTTCCAGTAGTCAAGTATGGATGTGAGAATTGGACCATAAAAAGACTGAGCACCGAAGAATTGATGCTTTTGAACTGTGGTGCTGGATAAGACTCTTGAGAGTCATTTGGACTGCAAGGAGATCAACCCAGTCAATCTTAATGAAATCAACCCTGAATATTCATTGGAAGGACTGATGAAGTTGAAGCTCCAGTACTTTGGCCATCTGATGTAAAGAAAATTACTCACTGGAAAAGATCCTGATGCTGGGAAAAATTGAGGGCAGGAGGAGAAGGGATGGCAGAGGATGAGATCCTTAGATAGTGTCACTAACTCAATGGACATGGATTTGAAAAAACTCCAGGAGATAGTGGACAGGGTAGCCTGGCATGCTGCAATCCATGGGGTCATAAAGAATTGGACACGACTTAGCTACTGAACAGCAACAACAACACATCTAATCATTGTAACTAGTATATCATTGCTTCTGAGTTCTCCTAGTTGATAGAGCAAGGAAATATGTGTGTGTGTTTAAATATGTATATACACATAGATCTATGAATACTTCCCAGTTTAGCTATCTGTATGTGTATTAATCTAAATAGTAGTTCATGCTGATCTCTCTAACATTAATCTATTACCATACGGATTATGGATACATCTAAGTTCCTCTTTCTTATCTGTAACCTCCTACTCCATCAATGAAAAAACTGGCTCTCACCATATATTATCTACTTGTTTGATTCAATGTATACATAGTAGTTTCAAGTTATTAAATGTATCATTGTGATATACAACTTTTTAAAATAGCGTCTTTATATAGTCTTCCTTTTATATTTATTCTTATGGACAATTCTCATTTTCAAAATTACTTAGTTCACTATCTTCTCCCCATCCTCTTCTGTTAGCTTGCTTCATACACTTGTAATACAGTTAGATTCTCTTGTCACATTGGGTTCTCTCAACCTTTTAAATACTTTTTAGATTTTTGTATGTATTAAAATATACTTTGTAATGTAAAATTCTATGGATTTTGACAAATGCATAATGTCATTCACTATTACTGTCAGTCTTTCATTAGAGAGTCTACAAAATACTTCACCAGTACTCCTCAAAACTCTCAAGGTTATCAAAAATAAGAAAAATATGAGAATCTGAGGAGGAGCCTAAGGAAATACGGCTAGTGAGGGTAATCTACCATTTTTAAATGGGATCATGGAATAAAAAAATGAGATTAGGTAAAAATGAAGGAAATCTGAATAAAAGATGGGTTATAGTAGATGAATGGGCTACAGTCCATGGGATCACTAAGATTTGGACATGACTGAGTGACTTCACTTTCACTTTTCACTTTTATGGATTGGAGAAGGCAATGGCAACCCACTCCAGTGTTCTTGCCTGGAGAATCTCAGGGACAGGGGAGCCCGGTGGGCTGCCGTCTATGGGGTTGCACAGAGTCCAACACAACCAAAGTGACTTAGCAGCAGCAGCAGCACAGTAGATGGTAATGTTTCAATATCTATTCATCCTCTGGTGATTCAGTAGTAAAGAACCCAACTGTCAATGCAGGAGATGCCAGTTTGATCTGTGGTTTGGGAAGGTCCCCTAGAGAAGAAAATCGCAACTCACTCCAGTATTCTTGCCAGGGAAATCCCATGGACATCAGAAGGACAAGGATCAAGGATATATAAGAACTCCCACATATAATAATGAGAAAACAAATTGAAAATAGTTAAGAAAAATAGAGACAGGTAGCAAAAAATATAGATGGGAAGGCCACTGAAAAGGAAAATAGAATTAATAGGAATTTGAACAGATAATCTGCCCTCATCATCTGTAAGGACACTATAAAACACTGGTGAAAGAAATCAAAAAGGACACTAATAGATGGAGAAATATACCATGTTCATGGATTGGAAAACTCAATATAGTGAAAATGAGTATACTACCCAAAGCAATCTATAGATTCAATGCAATCCCTATCAAGCTACCAGTGGTATTTTTCACAGAGCTAGAACAAATAATTTCATAATTTGTATGGAAATACAAAAAAACTCGAATAGCCAAAGCAATCTTGAGAAAGAAGAATGGAACTGGAGGAATCAACCTGCCTGACTTCAGGCTCTACTACAAAGCCACAGTCATCAAGACAGTATGGTACTAGCACAAAGACAGAAATATAGATCAATGGAACAAAATAAAAAGCCCAGAGATAAATCCACACACCTAAGGACATCTTATTTTTGACAAAGGAGGCAAGAATATACAATGGATTAAAGACCATCTCTTTAACAAGTGATGCAGGGAAAACTGGTCAACCACTTGTAAAAGAATGAAACTAGAACACTTTCTAACACCATATGCAAAAATAAACTCAAAATGGATTAAAGATCTAAATGTAGGACAAGAAACTATAAAACTCCTAGAGGAGAACATAGGCAAAACACTCTCCAACATAAATCACAGCAGGATCCTCTATGACCCATCTCCCAGAATAATGAAAATAAAAGCAAAAATAAACAAATGGGACGTAATTAAACTTAAAAGCTTCTGCACAACAAAGGAAACTATAAGCAAGGTTAAAAGACAGCCTTTGGAATGGAAGAAAATAATAGCAAATGAAGCAACTGACAAACAACTAATCTCAAAAATATACAAGCAATTCCTGCAGCTCAATTCCATAAAACTAAATGACCCAATCCAAAAATGGGCCAAAGAACTAAATAGACATTTCTCCAAGGAAGACATACAGATGGCTAACAAACACATGAAAAGATGCTCAACATCACTCATTATCAGAGAAATGCAAATCAAAACCACAATGAAATCATGAAATCAAAACCATTTCATGCCAGTCAAAATGACTGCCATCCAAAAGTCTATAAGCAATAAATGCTGGAGAAGGTGTGGAGAAAAGGGAACCCTCTTACACTGTTGGCGGGAATGCAAACTAGTACAGCCACCATGGAGAACAGTGTGGAGATTCCTTACAAAACTAGAAATAGAGCTGCCTTATGACCCAGCAATCCCACTGCTGGGCATACACACCAAGGAAACCAGAATTGAAAGAGACACGTGTACCCCAGTGTTCATCACAGCACTGTTTATAATAGCCAGGTCATGGAAGCAACCTAGATGTCCATCAGCATATGAATGGATAAGAAAGCTGTGGTACATATACACAATGGAGTATTACTCAGCCATTAAAAAGGATACATTTGAATCAGTTCTAATGAGGTGGATGAAACTGGAGCCGATTATACAGAGTGAAGTAAGCCAGAAAGAAAAACACCAATACAGTATACTAATGCATATATATGGAATTTAGAAAGATGGTAATCATAACCCTGTATGCGAGCCAGCAAAAGAGACACAGATGTATAGAACAGTCTTTTGGACTCTGTGGAAGAGGGAGAGGGTGGGATGATTTGACAGAATGGCACTGAAACATGTATAATATCATATAAGAAAGGAATCGCCAGTCTAGGTTCGATGCAGGATACAGGATGCTTGGGGCTGGTGCACTGGGATGACCCAGAGGCATGGTATGGGGAGGGAGGTGGGAGGAGGGTTCAGGATTGGGAACACGTGTACACATGTGGCAGATTCATGTCGATATATGGCAAAACCAATACAATATTGTAAAGTAATTAGCCTCCAATTAAAATAAATAAACTTAAATTTAAAAAAAAAATTAAAAAATAATGATCATAAAAATAGTAACAATATATCTAGGAAACGCTGGCCTGTGCTCGTAGTGCCTCAGCCACACTGGGCCTGCCGCCACTCACGGCGCATATGCCCTCCTTGCCCACACTGCTCAGACTCTAGGTTGCTCTGCAGGGGACTGTCCGAGGCCGGCCCTGGGCTGCCTGCACCTCCCAGGTCAAAGCCGCTCAGGTTCAGGCACATGGTTAGCCCTCAGAGGTGCAGACTTGATTGGGTCTGCGTTTTGTGCCCTTCCCAGGTCCGAGCAGCTCAGGTGATGAGGTGTTTGGCGGCGCGGTCGCTGCGACTTATCACCTCCCCCGTCCCTGCCACTCGGCTTTCTGGCTGTACAACGGGTGCACATTCTCAGGCAGAACCCCAAGAAGTCTTAATTAGCAAAGAAGCCTGCTTGTAGTTTTGTAGATAATGTCTCTCTGGGGCTGCGATTGCCCCCTTTCAGCTCTGAGAAAACGGAGCAACAAAACTTCCTCATTGGTGGAGGAATTAACAGACTCTACCATTCTGGAGTGGAATTTGGAACATCCATTACATTAAAGATGCCAGTGCTTACTATCCAAGAATTAAGTATGTATGGACATATATTTGTGATATTTATATTTTTCATATATATATAAATGTATTAAATATATGTTAATATAATTACATAACATATATAAAAATAAATATATATGAATATATATTCACATATATTAGAGCAGTACTTTAAAAACAATGTTACCATCATCCACAGTAAAAAATAATTTCTGTATTACAATCCTGTGTACACAAAGTTTTCAGAGGAAAAATAAAAGTTAATTGAAACAATATCCTTACATTTGTGATACATTTGGATATTTTCTTGTATTCTCTTCTTCCTTGCCACTTCTCTCTATTCTTTTGTACTTCAACTTTTTAAGACCAAGGGGGCATGTACAAGCATGTATATTGCTGAGATTTTGTAAAGAGAAAGTGAAATAGTTAGCAATTTATCAAGAGAAAAATAGATGTATAATGAAATTAATGAGGCAGGGAAAATAGCATCAACATAAATAAAATTCAAAAATATAATAACTGAAACATGTGCATTAACCAAATGTAAAATAGATGAGCAGTGCAGGTTCGATGCATGTAAAAGGACATCCAAAGCTGCTGCTCCGCGACAACCCATAGGGTTAGGGTGGAGAGGGAGATGGGAGGGAGTTTCAGGATGGTGGGGGACACGGGTATACCTGTGGTTGATTCTCCTCCAATTAAAATAAATAAATTAAATAAATAAAAAGTATATTGATACAATTTATCTACAGAATGGTACTTTTATAGAAAAGTTCAAAACATACCAAAAATCCAAAATATTCATGGGAATGATAAACTTTAAATTTGGGATAGTGATAAACTTTAAATTTCTGTACCTCCAGAAACTATAGGAGAAAGGAGAATGGAATCAAGGAATAGTATAAAGGAGATTGAGCGCCAAAAATTGATGCTTTTGAACTGTGGTGTTGAAGAAGACACTTGAGAGTCCCTTGGACTGTAAGGATATCCAACCAGTCCATCCTAAAGGAGATCAGTCCTGGGTGTTCATTGGAAGGACTGATGTTGAAGCTGAAACTCCAATACTTTGGCCACCTGATGCGAAGAGCTGACTCATTTGAAAAGACCCTGATGCTGGGAAAGACTGAGGGTAGGAAGAGAAGGGGATAACAAAGGATGAGATGGTTGGATGGCATCACCGACTCAATGAACATGAGTTTGGGTAAACTCTGGGAGCTGGTCATGGATAGGGAGGCCTGGTGTGCTGCAGTCCATGGAGTCACAAAGAGTCGGACACGACTGAGTGACTGAACTGAACTGAACTGAACTGATAAAGAAGTTTTAAATTATAGTTGCATTATTATTTAAGTTAGAAGGTGGGCACTTGAGAATCTATTTAGTATGAAATTTTTAGCATGCTTAATATATTTCATTATAATTAAAAGGGAATGCAATATATAGATATAATTATAAGGAGAAATCTTTAAGACTTTTATGATCCTTATCTTTGTATAATAACTATTCAAGCTCAAACAATTCATTCAAACTTTCTGCCCTCTTAGAGTTAAGATATGGCATATTTTCCAACATTTCACTGAGGAAATTCTTCATATTTCTATCAGGATTTGAATCTTCATTAAGCTATCATAACTGACTCACTTTTCCTTGCTACTGAACACAATGAACTGATCATTTTTTTTAATACAGAAGAAAATGATTTTGTATAAACACAGTATTTCCTCAAAATTCTACTTGCAAACCTGGACTGATTTAAGAGTTAAATCCTTAGTTACATGTGGATATTACTCAAGCTGAATCTGTTTAAATATTAAGTTTAGTTCAAGCAGATAGATGCTTCCATTTTTAGGTATTTGAACAAAAAATGAAATAGCTTTGAAAATGAATTCAGGAAGCTGAAGAGTGTGAGCTTAGTCATTTAATTTAGAGGAATAGTACATCTAGACAGCACTGTAATGGCCTAGTCACACAGAGTTTAATGTGTAGATTTTTACTGTATTTTTATAAGCTCATAGGCAGATCCGATTTATTTAAATCAGTGCTTGCTTTCAAGGTATACTTCATCTATTTAAAACCATAAATCAAATTGATGACAAACATTATCAATGGCCCTACAGTATCTCTGTGTCTTGGTTAATTGATGTCCACTTGAAAAAGACAGATGACAGGACAGTAGAGGCTATTTGATATAATGAAGACTGATAGCCTCTGCCATTGTAGAGTGCAGCACATTTGCCATCAATTTATATTCCAGCAGTTCATTCAGGCAGAACCAGACAAAAATAAAAAGAAAGTAGGAGGAAAGAACTGTACTATTAAAAAAAAAAATCTCAATACAGTAACCTAAAATGTCAGCAAGTAATTTTTATGTTAAATACATCTAAATGCCAAAGGGCAAAATAGAAAGCATGAGCAATATTTTAAAAATTTCTAAAATATGTCATATTTTGGTGTACACCCAATATCGAAAATAGGATATTATTTATATTACTGCAAATATTGTTATGTTCCTCATCAATTTCATCCATTGCCTACTTTCCATCCCTAAATCCAGAAGAAAAAAATGGTGAACTAGCAAACAATAACAAAAAGGAAAATATGAATAATAACACAAATTTAGAGAAAATACAAGGAGTTCCCTAGTGGCCTAACGGTTAGGAGTTTGGACTTTTTACTGCAATGGCCAGGTTTCAGTCATTGGTGTGGGAACTGAGATCTTACACGCTGAACAGTGTGGCCAAAAAATAAGTAAAAGAAAATACAGTGCTTTTTTCTTAGAAAAAGACACTCCAAAATTTAATGAGATCATCAATTAATTATGGAAAACTTCTAAAAGAATTCTAATCATAACAATACTTTCCAACTGAAAGAAACATCACCACACTGCACAAGCCTTCAGAGTGAAAGTCTTAGTTGCTCAGTCCTGTCCAGCTCTTTATGACCCCATGGACTGTAGCCCACCAAGCTGCTCAGGGCATGGAATTCTCTAGGCAAGACTACTGGAGTGGGTAGTCATTTTCTTCTCCAGGGCAGAGAGCAAATACTGCCATTGATATCAAATTCTGTTTCAGTATGAAAATAGAAAAATTACATGCAACTCTCATTCAGGATCCTATATTTTTAAAGTACTAAAAAAATAATAACAAAAAGTATAACCAGACTGGTTTTATCTTAGGGATACAAGATTGATTAAGGATTTAAATATCAATGCAATTATTACATTAACACAGTTTGGTCATCTCAACTGATGCAAAATAAAATACATTTAATAAAACTCCCTATTAATTCTTAAGAAAAGAATTTTTAGCAACTATTAATAGTTATGCAAGGTGATTTTTATAATCTACTATAATAGGAAAATTCAATAAAATAAAGATAAATGTCATCGTATGTATTGGTAACATGTTGAAAGTTTTGTCTTTGACAATGGGAACAAAAGATGGATACTCTTTATGCAGCTTTGTACTTGGAAGTCCTAAAAATGACAAAAAGTCAGGGAAAAATGAAATCCAATGATTGGAAAAAAGTGGAAGTGTTAGTCGCTCAGCTGTGTCCAAATCTTTGCAACCCCATGGACTATAAGCCACCAGGCTCCTCAGTCCACGGAACTCTTCAGGCAAGAATACCGGAGTGAGTTGTCATTTCCTTCTCCAAGGGATCTTCCCCACCCAGTGACTGAACCTGGATCTCCTGCATTGCAGGCAGATTCTTTACTATCTGAGCCACAAAACTAAGAGTTATATGTTATACCATTATCTAAGAAGAAAAATCCAAAACTGTCTGCAGATAAAATTATTAAACTAATAAAGCATAAACTCAATATTAAAAATCTGCACTTCTATACACTAGTGAAAAGAATTAGGAAATGAAGTTTTAAATAAAATATCTTTTCTAAAACCCACAAAATCCAATATTTAGGAGTAAACAAAATAGGTGCAAGAACATGAAGAAGAAAACTAGAAAACATAATTGAGGCATATTAAATGTAGTGCTTTTAAAGGAAGGCTATAACAGTTTAAAGGACTGGACAATTCATCAATGAAAAAAATGTCAATTCTTCCTATACTGATCCACAAATTCATAGAATTCCATGAAAAATGCAGGATTTTATCAAAAGTGAAAAGTTATTTCTAAATTTATATGGCAATTCATAAGACCAAGAATAGTCAGGAGTAAGAATAATAGGAGATCTTATCCTGTAAGATGGCTACATATATCTATAGTAAGTAAAGGAGAAATTAAAGAATACACAAACAGTCCTGGGGATGCAATGTACAGTACAGCACCTATAGTTAATAACACTGTATTGTACATTTGAAAGTTGCTAAGAGATTATATTTTAAAACTCTCATGACAAGAAAAATAATTGTAACTATGTGTGGTGATTGATACTAACTAAATTTCTTGTGGTAATCATTTTGTAGTATAATTATATATCAAATCATTATGTTGCACACTTAAGATTAATGCAGTATTATATGTCAGTTATATGTCAATTAAAAAAAAGAACAGACAAACACTGAGATTTAACAACAGTAACACTGCAGAGCAACAGAGAAAGTGTAGCATCTTTTTTAACAACTGGTGCTAAGGTTCATTGGCTATCCATATGGGAAAGAAAGTAAAATTTGAATGCTATTTTATGTCATACATACAAAAATAATATTTAGTTGGATTATTCATTTAACTATGATTGAAGATAAATAAAATGACTAGAATATAGAGGTTCTCTTTATTAACTTATGATCAGACTTCTTAAATAATGATATTAGATGCACTAAGCATTATGCCCTACTGCATTTCTTTTTCTTGAGGATGGTTCTGGTCACCATCTCCTGTACAATGTTATAAAACTCTGTACATAGTTCTTCAGGCACTCTGTCTATCAGATCTAGTCTCTTGAATCTGTTTGTCACTTCCACTGTATAATCGTAAGGAATTTAATTTAGGTTATAACTGAATGGCCTAGAGGTTTTCCCTACTTTCTTCAATTTAAGTCTGAATTTTACAATAAGGAGTTCATGATCTGATCCACAGTCAGCTTCCAGTCTTATTTTACCTGACTGTATAGAGCTTCTTTATCTTTGGCTGCAAGGAATATAATTAATCTGATTTTGGTATTAACCATCTGGCGATGTCCATGTGTAGAGTCATCTCTTGTGTTGGTGGAAGGGAGTGTTTGCTATGACCAGAGTGTTCTTTTGGTAAACTATAGTCTTTGCCCTGCTTTTGTACTCCAAGGCCAAACTTGCCTGTTATTCCAGGTATCTCTTGACTTCCTACTTTAACATTCCAGCCCTCTATAATGAAAAGAACACCTTTTTTTTGGTGTTAGTTTTAGAAAGTGTTGTAGGTCTTCATAGAACCATTGAATTTCATCTTCTTTACTGTTAGTGGTTGGGACGTAGACTAGGATTACTGAGATGTTGAATGGTTTGCCTTGGAAATGAACTAAGGTCATTATGTCATTTTTGAGATTGTGCCCAAGTGCTTCACTTTGGACCCTTTTTTTGTCTATTAGGGCTACTCCATTCTTCTAAGGAATTCATCTCTTCTAAGGTAGCTTCCAGATGTACAAGCTGGATTTAGAAACAGCAGAGGAACCAAATACCATATTTCCAACATCTGTTGGATCATAGAAAAAGCAAGGAATTCCAGAAATACATCTACTTCTGCTTCATTGACTATGCTGAAGTCTTTGACTGTGTGGATAAAAGAAACTGTGGAGAATTCTTAAAGAGACTGGAATACCAGATCCCTTACCTATCTCCTGAGAAATCTGTATGCAGGTCAAGAAGCAACAGTTAGAACTGGACATGGAACAACAGACTGGTTCCAAATTGGAAAGGAGTACATCAAGGTTGTACATTGTCACCCTGCTTATTTAACTTCTCTGCAGAGTACATCATGAGAAATGTTGGGCTGCATGAAGTACAAGCTGGGAGAAAAATCAATAACCTCAGATATACAGATGATACCACCTTTATGTCTGAAAGGGAAGAGGAATTAAAGAGCCTCTTCAAGAGAATGAAAGAGGAGAGTGGAAAATCTGGCTTAAAACTCAGCATTCAAAAACTGAATATCATGGCATCTGGTCCCTTAGCTTCATGGGAAATAGATGGGGAAACAATGTAAACAGTGACAGATTTTATTTTCTTGGGCTCCAAAATCACTACAGATGATGACTGCAGTCATGAAACGAAAAGACGCTTGCTATTTGGAAGAAAAGCTATGACAAACCTAAACAACATATTAAAAAGCAGAGACTTTCCTTTGCCAACAAAGATTTGTATGCTCAAAGGTATGTTTTTTCCCGTAGTCATGTATGGATGTGTGAGCTAGACCATAAAGAAGGCTAAGCATCAAAGAATTGATGTATTTGAACTGTGGTGTTGGATAAGACTCTTAAGAGTCCCTTGGACAGCAGAGAGATCAAACAAGTCAATCCCAAAGAAAATCAACCCTGAATATTCATTAGAAGGACTGATGCTGAAGCTGAATCTCTAACACTTTGGCCAACTGATGCAAAGAGCCAACTCATTGGGAAAGACTCTGATTCTGGGAAAGACTGAGGGCAGGAGAAGAGGGGGTGACAGAGGATGAAATGGTTGGATGGCAACGTCTACTCAATGGATATGAATTTAAGCAAACTCCCAGAGATAGTGAAGGACAGGGAAGCCTGGCATTCTTCAGCCCTTGGGGTTGTAAAGAGTTGGACACAACTGAGCAACTAAAAATAGTAACAATTATAAAAGGAAATATGTAAAATTAAGATTTCTGTTCATGAAGACACCACTAATAGACAAGTCCTGGACTAAGTCAGTAAATTTGTAGCATATGTCATTTGTTTTCAACTTTTTTAAAGTGTTTGAATGAATAAGAAAAAAGATAATAATAGAAAAAAATTACCAGAGGACCTTAGCAAGCAATCCAAAAAGAGGATAACCAAACAGCCAATAAACAAACAAACAAATTAAAAAAAAAAAGTGTTCATTCTAGTTAGTAATGAAGGAATGCAAGTTAAACCTAAAATAAAATATCACTACACATTTACCAAAATGGCTAAAATTAAAAGTACTGGGTACAAAATTTGCATGGTTGGATAAACTTTATGGCAATATCTCATACAATTATTATGTTAATGTCAGATCTTATAATCCAACTTTCAGGAACATAACAAACAGAATTGCATGTGTGCACCCTAAGAAATTTTCAAGAGTGTCCACAGTAGCATTTTTAAAGGCATAAATGAAAAACAATTGAATGATCCATTAACAGTAGAATGGATTCATATATTTTGATATATAGAGATAGTGGACTACTGCAGCTATGCAACAAGAGACAAATATTACATTATAATGTTGAAGTGCATGGAAAAATATATGCATTTTATTCAAATCATATTAAGTTCAAAAATAATTTGAACTATGGTGTTTATGGATTTATGCTTAGGTGGTTAGACTAACCAGAAAAGCCTAAAAGTGTTTACCTTTTGTGCAAGGTAAGAGAGTCACCAAAGGTAGGATTTGGGGAGGAGTGGGTAATAATGTCCTATTTCTAGACCTGGGTGTTGGATACATGAGTATTTGTGATAAATCAAGGTGCACACTTTTTCTGTACAGTGTAAAGTATACACTAAAATAGTCAGTGGGGTGTAAGAGGGTACATTCTGGAAGCAGTTAATCGGTTAGGAGACTTTTGGAATCATCTATGCCAAAAGTTATAAACACTCAGGTAAGAATGGTTTTAGTGGACAAATAACAAGGAGGACAGGTTAAAAATCCATTCAAGAAGGATTAATATAAAGATAAGACATGATTATATAATACAAATACCACCCACTTTAAGAGAAGTATGGGATTAAATTATTTTTTCTACCACATAAAATTAGTATCAGTTTCTTCACCTTTGCATTGGGAAAATCAATACATGTGGCATGCGGTCATGCTAAATCACTTCAGTCATGTCTGACTCTTTGCAACCCTATGGACCACAGCCTGCCAGGTTCCTCTATCCATTGGATTCTCTGAATTACATTTATAAACAGAGATTAAAAAAACTACTTATAAACAGTCAGACACAGGATTTGACAGAATTTAGGAACTTGATGAATGCCCTTTCTCTCCCTTTGATCTATTTCTTGCAATAAAACAATCTTATTGAGGTGAATTAACAAATAACACCAAGATGCTTCTTCTGTGTATCAGAAACAAGTTTAAAAACTGAAAATTACATGAAACAGAATATGGTATTTTACATTTTTGGAAATGTATTTTGAAATACATCCTTCATTTTAGTTCAAGTTACTGTTTTCAACGAAATCTTAATAACTTATTTTGAAGGAAAGATTTGAATTCCATTATTTTAAAGGGGAAAATTGAAAGCAGGATTTGTGCAAGTATAATTGAAGAACTTTTAAAATACTTTATTCTAAGATGTTTCTTAGAGGTATCATTCAGCAACCTTGTGTTTGCTCTGGCATCTGTATTTCCTCTTGTCTCTAACTTCCTCAAGAAGTGACTTGCTGCATTGAGAATCAAAAGTACAGATATATCATGGATCAGGTAGCAACTTTCTCATCCCTACCTCTGGGACATCAGGGTAGAAACTGTTTAAAGAGAAACTTAGAATTTATAATACTTTTTCTCTCATTTAGAACAGGGTCTTTTTCTTGATTCCTTGGGACTCAAAAAGCCAATAGGAACTATTTGGGGAGCCAAAGGAAAATAATAATGTGGAATTATGTATTTCAGTTGGGCTGTTTACTTCATTTGAAAGAAAAGGAACAAAGGGGGATTCTTTAAACAAGTTCATTTGCCAAAGTAAATAGCCACTGTAAAAAAAGCAGAGAGTTTCTGCACAGATTAAACAGGACATTATGTTACTCTCTGAATTCTGTAATTGAATTCAAATTATCAATTTCAAATTTCATACTCCCACCTGAAAGTTTTCCCAGGTGGCACAGTGGTAAAGAATTCTCCTGCCACTGCAGGAGATGCAAGGGACAGGTTTCATCCCTGGGTTAGGAAGATCCTTTGGAGGAGGAAATGGCAACCCACTTCAGTATCCTTGCCAGAGAAATTCCATGGACAGAGGAGCCTGGTGGACTACAGTCCATGGGGTCACAAAGAGTTGGGCATAACTGAGCAACTGAGCACAGTACAGCATACCCGCATAAGCAGTGAGTTACCCCCAAACAGAAAATAGAAATCCACACCCAGTCTGCCAAACATTTGATAAAACCAAAATGTCAAAACAAAAGTATCATATGGCTGGCCAGTTTACTTATTTTTGATAAGCTGTGAAGTCTATTGCATGCCATCTCTTCACCTATGAGTATTTGAAATAGGAATCTATCCATACTTATATCATAAAACAGAATACTATCATGATAGTTATTTTTTTCCACAGAGCAGCACATAGTAAGCATTAATTAAGTATTGTTTTATATAATATCTAATAAGTGAAGTTCCTCAGTCGTGTCTGACTCTTTGTGATCCCAAGGACTTTAGCCTACTAAGCTCTTCTGTCCGTGGAAGTTTCCAGGTGAGTGTACTGGAGTGGGTTGCTATTTCCTTCTCCAAGTATCTAATAAAATACACATTTAATAAAACAGGATATGGTTGCAGGTAAGCCACTCTCTTCTGTGTATTAAAATATAAATGTAAGCTAAATTAAATAGAACTTGCATATTTTATTAGAAAAATAATTTAATGAAAATTATTAATAATTGAGAAATCTCTATTAATAACAGCTCTTTTTATTCTTTAGAGATGAGTTGCATGAGTCTACAGGCATTTCATCCTGAATGAGCCCAATCTCGTCTGACTTCAGAAGATAAGCAAGGTCTGGCAAGGTTAGTTCTTGAATGGAAGATGGATTGCATGGGAGGAAGAATCAGATTCGTGGATTATTATTTCATTTTTTGAAAGTGAAATAATAAATGGACCTTCATGATAAATAGAATGACTACACAACTCTCCAGTCTAAGAACATAAGCCTTCATTTGATGACCCTGAGCCTGTGATCTACAGAGTGGCTGGCACTATAACAAATTTGTGCTAACAAGGTCAGGTTTGACATTACTAACCCTTAAAATAATGGACACTTTATTAATAAAGATTGATAGAATACTGAGTTGTTTTTCCTAGAAAAGTTCATTTCACTTGATCTGTTCATCATTTATATGATGTGATACCAAAACTCTATTATATAATAATAGGACATTTTCCCAAGGCAGTACATGTTATTAAAAAAAAAAATGTCAAGAGATGTCTCAAAGCTATCCACAGGTAAATATAATGTCATAGCTCCCTTGACATTTCATGTGTGAAATATTTCTTCACCAAATAGTTCCTCATATCTACCATTTCTTCACATCTTTACTCTTTAGTCTCAATTTTTTTTTTCCCTGTCCTGTCAGCTTCTTTCCTCATTTGATGCTTCTGTGTCATAAACACCTAACCACAAAGCCAAGTTACTACCTCCCAGGGACTCACAAATATAAACCAAAGGACTTATTCCTAAATTGAATACAGGTTATGTATTTGAAAAATACTGTAAAAATGAAAATAGGAACCAGAAGTTTAGGAACATAAAGTGATTTGTGTGATCTACCTGCAAAGTTAAGCTGCAAGTAACTATCATACTATCCTAGAAAAGTGAAAACTGCCTCATACTTATTGTACGGAATCTTATTTAATCTTCTTTAATTTTTTTACTTAATTCAACTATAATGAATCCACTGCTGCTACTTCTGCTGCTAAGTCGCTTCAGTCGTGTCCGACTCTATGTGACCCCATGGACTGCAGCCCACCAGGCTCCTCCATCCATGGGATTTTCCAGGCAAGAGTACTGGAGTGGGGTGCCATTGCCTTCTCCAATAAAGCCACAATTTTTGACAATTACAGGAAAATATTTCCATTTTCCTATTTTTATCTTATGTAGTAATCCCAACTATTGGCAAAAGAAGCTACAACAGAATAATCAGAATGATACAACATAAATATTTTTTTAATGTTCTGTCACAGTCCTTTTGACTATTAATTAATAAAACAACATTTGCAAAATGCAATTTTCTTTAGATGTCTTTCTTTTCAAAACTTTTTAAATTTTCCTATAGAATGGAAATACTAAAATATCTCCTGTTCAGTAGTAAATAGCTTTGTTTCATTAAATTTACTAGATTTTTCACATTGATAAATAATCTGAGAGAGATATTTTATAATCTGTTTATTATGTTTTGGTCCTTCCATCTATACTGTATGGATCAATCATCTCCGGGAGCTTGGACTAACTTTTTGGCTTTTTGTAGAAGCTATCAGATTGCACCATTGTATTGACAAATCACTTATTACAATATTTTTAAAAACCATTATGGTCAGTTATAGTACAATATTATGCATAATTTTATTACTTGCATGCTTCCTATATTTAGATTCCCAGATAAATGACCATATGCTATGTTGTTAATTTTTATAAGCCAATCTCAATACAGGATATTGTCACTTATGACTGGATTATTGCAATATGCTCCAAATTGTTCCTCTATCTTCATTTTAACATTGGTTCAATTGAAAATTCAACCCTGAAATAATTTTCTAAGTAAATTACTAGAAATGAACACAGTAGAATAAAAATCCAACCTTCATCAGCTTTACATTACTGGCAAACTAAAGTTTAAATGCTCAGCCTAACAGGTAACTTCCTACACTATCACACACATCACCTTGACATCCATACTACCAATTACCACAGTGTGAAATCTGACACTACAATGCCTCAACTTATGCATCATCTCCAAAGAAGGAAGAATAAATTAGGAGGTGAGTCCAACTTATTAAAAAACATTTATATTACAGTGAAATATATTTAAGGCACTCTCCTTCACCCAGAGTCATGCAAGAATAAAGTATATTTGGTTAACAGTAAGTAATGCATGCCCCCCAAATCAAACTGTTAAAAAACTTCTTGTCATTTTTACTTAGATTTTATCCAACATGCATGAGAAATCATTGAAGAATTTTAAGCAGAACAATAACTCAATTAGATTTGTAGCTTAGAAAACTATTCTTGACAGCATGTGGATGATTGATTGAATGGGGAAAGAGACTAAGAAAGTTAGCTTAGAACACCAAATGAAAGATGATAGTGGCCCCAAATAAGAAAATGGCCCTGAAAAGGAATTCTTTGAGAAAAGGATCTTTTTCCTTTCTCATGTCCTCTCACCTAGCATAGTGCCTGTCACATACCCAAACTCAACCTCAACCTCAAACTAACTCTCTGGAAAAGAAAAATGACTAGTACCAAAATGTGACAAAATATAAATTACTGTCACATTTTCTAGTTTATTAATTTATTAACACAATGCTATTATATATCTCAAAGGGTGTTTTTATAATTAATTTGGTAGCAGAGTCTTCACAGACCATCTCCTCATCACAATACTCTTCGTTCTGGTTCCTTTGCTTTTATTAATAAATAGCTAAATGAGGAAAAGCTAGCCTTTCACTTTTCTAATGTTCTCTATTCTCATTTCAACCTCAAATAACAAGTTAAAACATTCCCATCAAGGGATTCCCTGATGGCTCAGTGGTAAAGAATCTACCTGCCAGTGCAGGAGACAGGCTCCATCCCTGGTCTGAGAGGATCCCACATGCCACGGCCAGCTAAATGCATGCACCACAACTACTGAAGCCCATGCACCCTAGAGCCTGTGCTCTGAAACGGGAGGCCACTGCAATGAGAAGCTCTTGCACCACAACTAGAAAGTGGCCCCCTCTTGCTGCAATTTAAAAAAAAAGTCTGTGCAGCAATGAAGACCAAGCACAAACAACCAATCAATCAGAAGAATTTGTCCCTGCCTTTAAAATCATATTTTTGTACAGTTGTGCTTATTTCTTTAAGATAGCTTCTCAGAAACAGAACGACCCGGTCAGAGTTTCCAGTTTATATACTCTTGGTATTTTTCAGTTCAGTTCAGTCGCTCAGTCATGTCCGACTCTTTACGACCCCATGAATCACGGCACGCCAGGCCTCCCTGTCCATCACCAACTCCCGGAGTTCACTCGGACTCATGTCCATCGAGTCAGTGATGACAACCAGCCATCTCATCCTCTGTCGTCCACTTCTCCTCCTGCCCCCAAACCCTCCCAGCATCAGAGTCTTTTCCAATGAGTCAACTCTTCGCATGAGGTGGCCAAAGTACTGGAGTTTCAGCTTTAGCATCATTCCTTCCAAAGAAATCTCAGGGCTGATCTCCTTCAGAATGGACTGGTTAGATCTCCTTGCAGTCCAAGGGACTCTCAAGAGTCTTCTCCAACCCCACAGTTCAAAAGCATCAATTCTTTGGCACTCAGCCTTCTTCACAGTCCAACTCTCCCATCCATACATGACCACCGGAAAAACCATAGCCTTGACTAGACAGACCTTAGTTGGCAAAGTAATGTCTCTGCTTTTGAATATGCTATCTAGGTTGATCATAACTTTTCTTCCACGGAGTAACCGTCTTTTAATTTCATGGCTGCAGTCACCATCTGCAGTGATTTTGGAGTCCCTAAAAATAAATCTGACACTGTTTCCGTTGTTTACCCATCTATTTCCCATGAAGTGATGGGACTGGATGCCATGATCTTCGTTTTCTGAATGTTGAGCTTTAGGCCAACTTTTTCACTCTCCTCTTTCACTTTCATCAAGAGGTATTTTAAGATATATTTATAAGCCACCCTGGCATGATTGGCCAAATCACAGGTAGAAGGATTTCCCATAGCCAGTTTATAATCCTTTTTTATCCAACACTTTGGTTTGTAGGGGGTGTTCTAAATTTTGGTAGAACCTGAGACTTACTTTAATTTTAGTTTTATGGGAAATTTCCAAAGATAGTACAGAGGGTTCCTGCATACCCCTTAACCAGTTTCCTCTCTGTCAACTTCTTATGTTACTGTGGTCTAAACTAAGAAACCAACATTGGTGCTAGTCTACTAACTAAGCTCCAGAGTTTATTTGGATTTCACCAGCTTTTCTAGTAATTTCATTTTTCTTTGCCAGGATCCTATCTGGGTACCACATTACATTTAGTACCCTTGTCTTTTGGGTCCCCATACAGTTATAGAACTATGGTTAATTTTTTAAAGAGAAGGAAAAGTTTTTTTTTAAGGCATTAAGCATTTAAGCCTTAAGTTTAAGAAGCTGATCTCTAGACTAGTCTGCTTTGGTTTGAATCCTGACTTGCCACCTAAGTTGTATTGTATGAGTATACTAGGTATCTCACTTTTCTCAATTGTAAAATAAGGATATTGATAGTGCTAACTTTACTATGTGATTATTTGATCTAAATGATATAGTACTGTCAGTCTCTTAATACAGAGCCTGACAGAAAGAGCTCATAAAAAAATTAAGCATTTTTGTTATTGCTGTTTATATTAATTTTTTAGTCAGAACACCTGGAGAAGGAAATGGCAACCCACTCCAGTATTCCTGCCTAGACAATCCTGTGGACAGTGGAGCCTGGTGGGCTGCTGTCCATAGGGTCACACAAAGTCAGACACGATTGAAGAGACTTAGCATGCATGCAATAATTCCAGACATGCTTAACTTCCCTACCTAATATCACATATTTTGTTGTGAACAATTTTCTATTTAATGCACTTTGCTTACTCACTCACACTGTCAGTTTCTTCAGGGTAATGCATATATCTCAATTATCAACATTCTAAGAAATATAAAAGGCATAGCATATGTGCTTAAAATAATGTTGATTAATTAGTTCTTAAAATTTAACTCATTGACACTTTCTTATATTAAGATACAATTAGAGTTGGGGAGTTATGCTTTCATACCATTGTAATATGCAGGTGTCCTAGATTCCTTTGTAATATTGAAATTTTGCAGGTTTTACTGAATATCCCTAGGATGTCATATTATACTACTGTGCACAAACAAAGGACTGTCGCTGTGAGTGGAATAAGAAGAATTTAGTAGGATAAGACATTCAGCTCTGAAGAGGATTTTTTTCTATAAAATCCTAGCAGTTATAAATGTTATCAAGATTGTAACCATAAGGCATCGTATACAAACATTTTATCAGTCACATTTCACTGATAGCATTAATCAGCATTGATGTGTTCTCTTTCAGTTCAGTTCAGTCGCTCAGTTGTGTCCGACTCTTTGCGACCCCATGGACTGCACAACGCCAGGCTCCCCTGTCCATCGCCAACTCCCCGGAGCTTACACAAACTCATGTCCATCGAGTCGGTGATGCCATCCAACCGTCTCATCGTCTGTCGTGCCCTTCTCCTCGTGCCTTCAGTCTTTCCCTGCATCATGGTCTTTTCAAATGAGTCAGTTCTTCGCTCAGGTAGCCAAAGTTTTGGAGATTCAGTTTCAGCATCAGTCCTTCCCATGAATATTCAGGACTGATTTCCTTTAGGATGGACTGGTTGGATCTCCCTGTTATCTAAGGGACTCTCAAGAGTCTTATCCAGCACCACAATTCAAAAGCATCAGTTCTTTGGCACTCAGCTTTCTTTATAGTATAATTCTCACATCCATACATGATTACTGGAAAAACCATAGCCTTGGCTAGACAAACATTTGTTGGCAAAGTACAGTCTCTACTTTTAATATGCTGTCCAGATTGGTCATAACTTTTCTTCCAAGGAGCAAGTGTCTTTTAATTTCATGGCTGCAATCACCATCTGCAGTGATTTTGGAGCCACAGAAAATAAAGTCTGACACTGTTTCCATTGTTTCCCCATCTATTTGCCACAATGTGATGGGACCAGATGCCATGATCTTAGTTTTCTGAATGTTGAGCTTGCCAACTTTCTCACTCTCCTCTTTCATTTTCATCAAAAAGCTCTTTGGTTCTTCACTTTCTGCCATAAGGGTGATGTCATCTGCATATCTGAGGTTATTGATATTTCTCACTGCAATCTTGATTCCAGCTTGTGCTTCTTCCAGCCCAGTGTTTCTAATGATGTACTCTGCATATAAGTTAAATAAGCAGGGTGACAGTATACAGCCTTGACATATTCCTTTCCCAATTTGGAACCAATCTGTTGTTCTCTTTACATCATACAAAATCATTTTAAATAATATTCATCCCAAGTTTTTATTTTTGGATTCAAATTTATTTGCTAGAAAGTGTTTACAACTTTAATAACACACACAGAGTGAATTCAGTAACCCTTATTTGGCCTCATGAATGCTTGCACAAATCAGCCATGGCATAGGCCTCAAAATTCTTGATAAAAGCAAACTTCAGTATAGTGTGGGATTTTAAAAGGACAGGCTCACAGTGAAATTTGTTTGCCTGGCTTCTCTACTTAACACCTCATCATAGGAAGAGAGGCAGTTATAACAAAGTATAAGAATAGACATTTATTGAGCACCAGTCATAAGTTGGACAACTAAACTCAAAAGATAAATAGCTGATCTACCTCTGATTGTGACAGTCTGAAAGGGTCAGTACTGGGCCCTCTCAAACACAAAAGTCCAGTCCAGACTACTTATGTATTTGGGTTCACAGGAAACAACAGTTAGAACTGGACTGGAACAACAGACTGGTTCCAAATAGAAAAAGGAGTACATCAAGCACAAGCTGGAATCAAGATTGCCGGGAGAAATATCAATCACCTCAGATATGCAGATGACACCACCCTTATGGCAGAAAGTGAAGAGGAACTAAAAGCCTCTTGATAAAAGTGAAAGAGGAGAGTGAAAAAGTTGGCTTAAAGCTCAACATTCAGAACTAAGATCATGGCATCTGGTCCCATCACTTCATGGCAAATAGGTGGCGAAGCAGTGGCTGACTTTATTTTTCTGGGCTCCAAAATTACTGCAGATGGTGATTGCAGCCGTGAAATTAAAAGACGCTTACTCTTTGGAAGAAAAGTTATGACCAGCCTAGATAGCATATTCAAAAGCAGAGACATTACTTTGCCAACTAAGGTCCATCTAGTCAAGGCTATGGTTTTTCCTGTGGTCATGTTGGATGTGAGAGCTGGACTGTGAAGAAAGCTGAGCTCTGAAGAACTGATGCTTTTGAACTGTGGTGTTGGAGAAGACTCTTGAGAGTCCCTTGGACTGCAAGGAGATCTAACCAGTCCATTCTAAAGGAGATCGGTCCTGGGTGTTCTTTGGAAAGAATGATGCTAAAGCTGAAACTCCAGTACTTTTACCACCTCATGTGAAGAGCTGACTCATTGGAAAAGACTCTGATGCTGGGAGGGATCGGGGGCAGGAGGAGAAGGGGAGACACAGGATGAAATGGCTGGATGGCATCACCGACTCAATGGACGTGAGTTTGAGTGAACTCTGGGAGTAGGTGATGGACAGGGAGGCCTGGCATGCTGCAATTCATGGGGTTGCAAAGAGTAGGACACAACTGAGCAACTGAACTGAACTGACCTGAAGTATATCTAATATATCTAGGCTAAAGAATCTGCCTGACAATACAGAAAATGCAGGAGATGTGGGTTTGATCCCTGGATTGGGAAGATCGCCTGGAGGAGGAAATAGCAACCCACTACAGTATTCTTGGCTGGAAAATCCCACGGAGAGAGGAGCCTCGCGGGCTGCAGTCTATGGGGTGGCAAAGAGTCAGACACAACTGAACACGTAAGCACCAGGTATATCTAGTTCCCTACTAGATATCTTCAGGGGGCTTCTCTGGTGGCTCAGAGGTTATAGTGTCCACCTGCAATGCAGGAGATCTGGGTTTGATACCAGGGTGGGGAAGATTCCCTGGAGAAGGAAATGGCAACCCACTCCAGTATTCTTGCCTGGAGAATCCCATGGACGGAGAAGCCTGGTGGACTATAGTCCGTGGTGTCACCAAGAGTCGGACACGACTGAGTGATATCTTTAGCTATTCAATTAAATAATTTAATTGGCTCTTGGATTTTATGTGTCCAATTCTGAGTTAACTAATTTTGTTCTTCTATCCTAGTTGGCAAAGCAATAGCTATTAGCAACAACAGAGGAGCAAACTTCAAATGAAAATAACATACAAGAAGTCTACAGGAACATCTGAACTCACTGGAATGTTAATAATAATGATAATAATACTGAAAGTCACCACTGCATACTGACTCAATACTAAACAATATACTAAGTCTTTGTAATATTTATTTTTCACAGTAATATAGAGGGATAGGTACTGTAATTGTCATTTGGGTCAGTGAAAAAAATTGAAAGACTCCATTGTGTATATGTACTACTCAGCCCTTAAAAAAATAAATTTGACTCAGTTCTAATGAGATGGATGAAACTGGAGCCGATTATACAGAGTGAAGTAAGCCAGAAAGAAAAACACCAATACAGTATACTGACACATATATATGGAATTTAGAAAGATAGTAATGATGACCCTCTATGTGAGACAACAAAAGAGACACAGAGGTATAGAACGGACTTAAGGACTCTGAGGGAGAGGGTGAGGGTGGGACGGTTTGGGAGAATGGCATTGATATACTATCTTGTAAGAAACAAAGCACCCAGTCTATGTTCAATGCAGGATGCAAGATGCATGGGGCTGGTGCACAGGATGATTCAGGGAGATGATGTGGGGTGGGAGGTGGGAGGGGGCTTTGGCATTGGGAGATCGTGTTCACCTGTGGCTGATTCATGTCAATGTATGGCAAAACAAATACAGTATTGTAATGTAGAATAAAGTATTAAAAAAATAAAAAAATAAAAAAATAAAAAGTCTACAACAGTCTAAAAAAAAAAAAATTGAAAGACTTAAAAAGTTTATGAGGAAAAGCCAGAGTTTGAATTCTGATTTTCTCATATTTTCAATTACAAAACATCTATTCTGATATTGAATTTCAGTGCAACATTTGAGTTTTTTGAATGAAAATATTGCCATAGAAAGTACACAGTGTCTCACCAACTTTCATTTCAGTGCATCCGTTTGTAATTACCATAATGGTAATTTCTAACACTGAGCAAGAGAAAAGCTGGAATCTAAGTTTCTCCACAACATACATCAATATAATGAACTCATTAGTACAAAATACCTAGCTATCATTACCTCAATTTGTGTACTCAAATATATTGTAAAGGTGTCATAGAAAATTATTTATTTCATATTTTAATGTCATGATATTTAGGAATGGGCATTTTCTTGGAACAAAGTTGCCTGATAGTACCCCATTAAACTATCAGTTACTCTTTAGAGAATTTCAATTAAAAAGATTTCATACACTGGGGCTCTTTCAAAACGCTTTCTGTTTTTTTGCAAAAGATTATTGTTTGACAAAGGACTGAATAATCTTTACGTTTGAAAGAATATTCAACCCTAAAACTAAAAGTCTTTACTAACATCATTGAAAACTGAAATGTACCCCTCAAAATTAATATAAATTAACTGCTAAAAAGTTTATTCCATTATCTTTGATAGACTTACAACTAAATTGGGAAAATGGAATACCTGAAAGTGGAGGAGATCATAATACTGGGGCTGAAATGGAGGCTTGGAGACACTATATAATCAAAGTAGCTACTAAAGAAAGAAGTCAAGAAAGTCCTTCAAATGACATAAAACTTTGGGGAAAACTGCTGCAAAACCTTATTTTGGAAAATGACAACTTGTTCTATATTTACTGTTGCTATATTCTATAATAATACAAAGAGAAATCTCACCCACCCACATGATGGATGACAGCCCACTGTCTTCATGTACAAATCCTCTCACCTCACTTTCAGGAGCTCTCCTTTCCTGAAGGTCTTCTGTTCCTTAGCTTGCAGATACTAGACATGTCCAAGAAGCAACAGATTTTACCTCAGTATATTCACATTGAGCTAAGCCTCCCAAGGAACCAATTTAACTCAAGCACAATGAACCAGTTCTTACAAAATGCCTGTTGAAATTTCAGCCTCTCTGTAATAACCAGGCTATGACCACAGACAATGACTTATAGAAAATTAATATTTCAAGATCTATCTTCAAGAGATTGAGAAGAGGTGGCAAGAATACACAGAAATAAACAAAAAATAATGTCTTTATGACAGGGATAACCACAATGGTGTGGTCATTTACAGAGAGCCAGACATCCTAGAGTGTGAAGTCAAGTGGGCCTTAGGAAACATTACTACAAATAAACCTTTTAGTGGAAGTGATGGAATTCCAGATAAGCTATTTAAAATTCTAAAAGGTGATGCTGTTAAAGTGCTGCACTCAATATATAAGCAAATTTGGAAAACTCATCAGCAGCCACAGGACAGAAAAAGGTCAGTTTTCATTCCAATCTCAAAGAAGAGTAATGCCAAAGAATGTTCAAACTACTGTACAATTGCGCTTATTTCACATGCTAATTAAGGTAATGTTCAAAATCTTTCAAGCTACACTTCAGCAATACCTAAATGAAGAACTTATAGATGTTCTTCTAGACCCAGGCAGAGGAACCAGAGATCAAATTGCCAACATTTGTTGTATCATAGAGAAAGCAAGGGAATTCCAGGAAAAAAAATCTACTTCTGCTTCACTGATTATGCTAAAGCCTTTGATGGTGTGCATTACAACAAACTGTAGAAAAATCTTAAAGAGATGGGAATACCAGACCACCTTACCTGTCTCCTGAGAATCCTGTATGAGAGTCAAGATGCAAGAGTGAGAACCACATATGAAACAATAAACTGGTTCAAAATTGGGAAAGGAGTACATCAAGGCTGTATATTGTCACTCTGTTTATTTAACTTATATGTAGAGTACATCATGCAAAATGCCAGGCTAGATGAACCACAAACTGGAATCAAGATTGCTAGGAGAAATATCAACAATCTCAGACATGCAGATGATACCACTCTAATGGCAGAAAGTGAAGAGGAAATAAAGAACCTCTTGATGAGAGTGAAAGAAGAAAGTGAAAAAAATGGCTTAAACTCAATATTCAGTAAACTATGATTATGACATCTGGTCCCATCACTTCATGGGAAATAGAAGGGGAAAAATTGAAGTAGTGATAGATTTATTTTCTTAGGCTCCAAAATCACTCTGGATGGTGACTGCACCCATGAAATTAAGACACTTGCTCCTTAGAAGGAAAGCTATGACAAACCTAGATAATGTGTTAAAAGAAAAACATTCATTTACTGACAAAGGTCTGTTTAGTCAAAGCTGTGATTTTTCCAGTAGTCTTGTATAGATATGAGAGTTGGACCATAAAGAAGGCTGAGCACTGAAGAATTGATATTTCTGATTCCTGGTGCTAGAGAAGACTCCTGAGAGTTCCTTGGACTGCAAGGAGATCAAGCTAGTCACTCCCAAAGGAAATCAACCCTGAATATTCATTAGAAGGACTGATGTTGATACTAAAACTCCAGTCCTTTGGCCACCTGATGAAAAAAGCCAACTCACTGGAAAAGACCATGATGCTGGGAAAGACTGAGGGCAGGAGAAGGGGGTGGCAGAGGATGAGATGGTTTGATGGCATCACTGACTTAGAGGACATGGATTTGAGACAGGAGACAGTCAAGGACAGGGAAGCCTGGCGTGCTACAGTCCATGGGGTTGCAAAGGGCTGCACATAACTTAGCTACTGAACAACAACAACCAGGAGTGTCCCAGGTTTAGGAATTTAAGATTTTTCAAGCAAGAGGAATTACTGTTCTATGAAAGCAAACAAACCACACTTGAAACTCATGAGTGTCAATGTGAATGACAAAGATAAATAGTCTTTATTCTTTTCACTCAGTGACTTATCTGAAAGAGGACATTTATGGTGGGGGTGTTGGTAGAGGAGGGCGATGTCAATTAAGAGTTTAGCTGACCTGCTCTCTTCACCTTATGATAAACACACACCACATTTTCACCTGTATTATTTTACCCTTAGGTCTTATCTTGTACTATTCTTCTCTCTCTGCCTAAATTGTGAAAGTGAAAGTGTTAGTTTCTTAGTTGTTTCCAACTCTTACCAACCCCAGGGACTGTAGCCCACCAGGGTCCTCTGTCTGTGGAATTCTCCAGGCAAGAATACTGGAGTGGGAAGCCATTCCCTTCTCCAGGGATCTTCCTGACCCAGGGATTGAACCCGAGTTTCCTGTCATTGCAGGCAGATTCTTTACTGTCTAAGCCACAGGGGAAGTTCCCTCTCTCTGCTGAAGTCTCCTTCATATGCTTAGTCTGTGCAGACCTTCAGTGTCTCTTCCTTTCACAGTTACTATTATATGCTCATGTGCTCTGTTGTGACTGATTTTGGCATCTGGTCAGGCTGTTGGGACACCATGGCCAATAGTTCACCAGGTTCCTCTGTCCATGGGTTTCTCTGGGCAAGAGTACTGGAGTGAGTTGCCATTTGCTCCTCCAGGTGATCTTCCTGACCCAGAGATTGAACCTGTGTCTCCTGTGTCTCCCACATTGACAGGCAGATTCTTTACTACTGAGCCATCTGGGAATCCTCTAATTACTATTAACCGTAGGATTAATAATTTATTCTAAATGGCCTTATTCTCTGCTAGTTTCTGGGATATAACTTGAGCATTTAGATAATGAATGATAGATCTATGGACGTCTGAAACATCCTGATGTCTAAGGAATGTCACGTGAAGACAGTGAAATGTATTTAAACACACATATGTGCATGCATGCACGGACTCATGCACACACATACACAAATTTACATTTGGAATTTGAACTCAATTTTTGAACAAGTTTTGCTGTTTTTGTAATCATCTTGTCCAAGGATATTTAAATGAAAATCACTCAAATTACTCTTCCCTCAGTGGTGATAAAACATCTTCATTCATACCTAGATCGATATTACTAAAATGAAAATCCAAGTTCTTGTTTGAGGAGTCAAAGAATGAACTTCACAAACATGCAAACACTCACAGTAGCAAGAAAATAGGATTTATTTTAGAGAGAAAAAAGTACAATGCTCTCAGCATAGACACTGAGAAGAAGTAAAGTGCCCAAAAGGCGGGATTTATAGCAGTTTATATCCATACTAGTGTTTGATCTGTACATTTTTGGTTGGCTCTTGTCCTTAACATATGTCATTTCTAACCAATCAATTTAAAGGTTACAAAGTTTATCTTGACTTCTTTATGGCTTTTTTGATCCCCAGTTTCTACGTCTCCCCAGACATTGAGTCACTATCCAATAACCCTATATTATGATCCCTGCCCATTTCACAAGGGATGAGATATGGGCCAAAAGTTGATGGTCTACCATTGTTTTTCTTTTAGATAAGAAGGCCATGACTTAATGGTTTTCCTGTCCTGATCTGGGTGTTTTATGATTTACCAGACCAAGGATGCATTCCTCTGAAAGTCAGCAAACTGGAACAAAGGGTATAGCTTTAATGGAATGAGATGTTTATTGAAAGGAAAAAAAAAAAAAGACCAAAGCCTCAGAGTTCTACTCTACTCTGACTGCTTAGAAATTCCTACCTCATTACCATGGAATATTAGGAATTCTACCATTAAAAAAATGAATAACTCATTTCCTGCTTACATTAATTATTGATCTCTGTCATACCTCACCTCATAAAGACATGTGGGTTTATCTGCTCCATGGTGACTGAAATGGAAAACAGCACTCTTTCTTTCATGTCACCAGTATCTACTTCTAAATAGATGATTCTTTAAATACTATAATTTAAAAATAAACTATAAATACTATAATTTAAAAATTATTTAAATACTATAATTTAAATACAGATTTAAATTAATTTTAAAACAATTACTTCTATAAAGTAAAATGTGAAAATCTTTTTTTTCTTTTTAATTTATCCCTTACCTTCTAATTCATTCTCCAACAAACTGTATGTGTGTATATGTAATGTTATATTGAATGAACTAGACATTATAGCCAGAAAAACTAAAATTGTCTGCTTTTCCTCAATTCAATGAAAGCAGCTCTTTTTCCTCTCTCCTGCTTACCCATTTGTGTCTCACTTTAACCTTAAAAGAATCTCTTCATAGTAAAGAGAGCATTTGGTAATTTAAACTAACTCTTGACTTATGCTTTCCTGAATGCACACCATGTATTGCTTAACCTGTTGATTATTTTCCTTGACAAAAAGAAGTAAAAATGAAGAATTAAGTAGTAAAAGAATAATGACTCAATAAAGTATTGGGTAATATGCTATGCTATCTCTTTAACCCATTTCTAACATCTTGATTTGGGAATTTGGAGACTTTATCAGTCATTGTCCTCAGCCAATGTCCTCAGACATTGTCTATGTCCTCAACATAGCCAAAACTCCCAAAGAATGGAAAATATAAATTAAATTTCTTGTTGTGTATAAATAAAAAATGAATTCATCTTTAATTATCTGAGTAATATATTAAACAAGTTTTATTTTTAAGACCTGGGACTAAAGTCTCTCCTCTCTGCTAGGGACCTCCAGATGATGATGAATTACAAAATACATCCCAACTTTTATACTTGCAGAAATGCATCACTTTGTTCAGTGTGAGTTTTACTTAATAAATAACTCATCACACTGTGATCTACCTCATTCCTTTAAAAAATAATGCATTATTCTTATGAATATGGCATACTTTGTTAATCAAATCGAAAAGCCAATTCATTGAAAACCTTTTACCAACTGATTGATTTTTCAAATAAAAATTTTGCAAAATTTACTTTTACATTTTATCATCTTTTAAAGATTTCTGCAAAACTCAAGTTGACACATTTAAAACCTAAAAATGTTCTACTTTTCAGAAGCGGAATAATATTCTGAAAATGTGTCCTTCAAACTTATTCTCTCTGTGCTTTACTCACCAGATCACTGGTATCATCAGTCTGGGCTTTTGTTTGGGCTTTTTTGGTCCTTGGCAGCATCCTCTCACACTCTGTCCGAACTCCTTCTGCTGCAGTTGCAAGTTGATGAAGCACAATTGGACATTTCTTAAAATGCTGCCAAGAAAAAGCAAATTGTTAACTATCCAATTGCTTGAAAAGTCTCATATAATACATATTGCTGCAAATTTTAGAATAAAAGAAATTAAATTTGGCAAATTGATTATTCTGTGCATTGACTTCTGGCAATTTGGCCAAGCAATAAGGAAATTTTTCATAATGGCCTTGAATGAATTAACTTCCATCATTGTTCTTTTCCCATTGCTGGAAATGTTGTCTGTTTTTCATTTTCCTTTAGTTAAAAAACAAAACAAAAAAAACTTTGTGACTTTTCTCTTCAGTATCTTTTACCAATTTGAATAGTATGCCTTTTCTAAAAATTAATCTATAGGAAAATATGCACATTCTAGTCTAATTCCTTTGTTTACTATGTGCTGTATATGCTCAGTCACTTCAGTTGTGTCTGAGTCTTTCTAAATGCACTGTAGCCCACTTGGCTACTCTCTCCATGGAATTCTTCAGGCAAGAATACTGGAGTGGATTTCCATGTACTCCTGCAGGTGATCTCCCCAGGCCAGGCATTGAACCCAGGTATTCTGTGTCTCCTGCATTGCAGGAAGATTCTTTACCCACTGAGCCACAAGTTTTATTTGTAACACACTGGGCTTCCCACATGCCTTTATTTTCCCTTAAATTCGTTTATGTTATTTATCTTTTTTTTAATTAATTAATTAATTTATTTATTTTTTAAATTACAATACTGTATTTGTTTTGCCATACATTGACACGAATCAGCCATAGGTGAACACTTTCGAATGTCAATTTAAAAATATATTGTTTCCTATTTCTTGATTATTTTGGAACATAAGATGGCCATCTGTGTCTTAAAATCATAAATATTTTCTTTTAAAATCTGCTGATATTTAAGCTGGCTTCAGTTCAGTTCAGTTGCTCAGTCATGTCTGACTCTTTGCGACCCCATGAATCACAGCACGCCAGGCCTCCCTGTACATCACCAACTCCCGGAGTTCACTCAGACTCACGTCCATCGGGTCAGTGATGCCATCCAGCCCTCTCCTCCTCTGTTGTTCCCTTCTTCTCCTGCTGCCCTCAACCCTCCCAGCATCAGAGTCTTTTCCAATGAGTCAACTCTTCACATGAGGTGGCCAAAGTACTGGAGTTTCAGCTTTAGCATCATTCCTTCCAAAGAAATCCCAGGACTGATCTCCTTCAAAATGGACTAGTTGGATCTCTGTGCAGTCAAAGGGACTCTCAAGAGTCTTCTCCAACACCACAGTTCAAAAGCATCAATTCTTCAGTGCTCAGCCTTCTTCACAATCCAACTCTCACATCCATACATGACCACTGGAAAAACCATAGCCTTGACTAGACGGACCTTAGTCGACAAAGTAATGTCTCTGCTTTTGAATATGCTATCTAGGTTGGTCATAACTTTTCATCCAAGGAGTAAGCATCTTTTAATTTCATGGCTGCAGTCACCATCTGCAGTGATTTTGGAGCCCCCAAAATAAATTCTGACACTGTTTCCACTGTAAAACTCAACATTCAGAAAACAAAGATCATTCATCGGGTCCCATCACTTCATGGCAAACAGATGGGGAAACAGTGACAGACTATTTTCTTAAGCTCTGAAATCACTGCAGATGGTGACTGTAGTCATGAAATTAAAAGACACTTGCTTCTAGAAAGAAAAGCTATGACACACCTAGACAGCATATTAAAAGCAGAGACATTACTTTGCCGGCAAAGGTCCATCTAAGTCAAAGCTATGGTTTTTCCAGTAGTCATGTATGGATGTGACAGTTGGACCATAAAGAAAGCTGAGTGCCAAAGAATTGATACTTTTAAACTGTGGTGTTGGAGAAGACTCAGAGTCCCTTGGAATGCAAGGAGATCATACCAGTCAATACTAAAAGAAATTAGTCCTGAATATTCATTGGAAGGACTGATGCTGAAGCTGAAGCTCCAATACTTTGGCCACCTGATACAAAGAACTGACTCATTTGAAAAGACCCTGATGCTGGGAAAGATGGAAGGCATGAGGATAAGGGGATGACAGAGGATGAAATGGTTGAATGGCATCACCAACTCAATGGACATGAGTTTGATCAAGCTCTGGGAGTTGGTAATGGAAAGGGATGCCTGGCGGGTTGCAGTCCGTGGGGTCACAAAGAGTCAGACATGACCGAGCAACTGAACTGAACTGAAATTATTATTTTTGACATATTATTTTTAAACTGTATTGTTTTCAAAATACTTTTTTCCTTGATATTTGCTTACAAGTCACTTTTAGATGGTTGGGAGAAATAATAACCGTTTTCAGTGCAACTTCTTCTAGTATACAATATAAAATTTAAATTTAGCTATTGTTCTTAACATCCCTAAGTCATAATTGTCCTGGGAATTTCTTACTGAAGATTTCCTCTCCCAGGTTCATAGATTCACAGGCTTTTGACATCTTGCTGAGTCTAACCTCTTTTCCTGTTCTCGTATTTTCTCATTTCTCTTTATATAATTGCATTCTTATCCCAGCTTCTGTAAGTATGCTCCTTAAAATAATAAATTCTTAATTTCAAAACAGTTGTATCTTTCTGTCATTTTGTGCAAACCTAATCATGCTCTAGAAGTTACATTTCCACAACCAAATCTCTTCTCAAGCAGTTTTATTAATAAAAGATTATGTCTATTCTCTGAGAAATATTGCCATATGTCTTGAATTAGTGATAGAAATGTGTGTGGGGGGGTATGCATGTAATTTTCATAACTCCTTCAGTTAACAAAGCTGTATGCAATCAACCCTAAGACCCAAGTGAAACTAATTGGCACAAATAAGTCTGACACTGGTCTGAGTCACACCAGGAACCAGGGCCTTTAGTGATAGCATAGCATTCTATCACGCCAAATTTTGGACTAAAAGTATCTATGCATCAGCCTTTAACTTGTATCTTCTAAAAAAATATATAATCTTACCCCTTAGTTCCTACAACAAAATTATCAGGGAGGACTTAATGGGCTCAACCGCAGACCTGAACTCATTCTTGAAGTTCTTGCTATGTCCAATAAGGAATGCATACTCCAATTATCTAAGACTTGAGTAATGTGTCCAATGCCAACTTACAGGGAGAGAGCAAGGTCATTACAACACAAACTCGATAAAATGAATTTCCTGTGGGGAATCAGAGGCCTATTAACCAAAATAGAAAAACGGTGTTAGACTGGCCCAGTCAACGGATGTGCACTACAGTAGAAGTGTTAGAGACATAAAACAAGGTATAATATTGAGGGTCATTCCAGGATATAAAAATTAATTGGAAGAATTAAAATAAATCACACAGAAAACCATTAAAGGTAAACAAGACCAATATTATCTATTCATTAAACAGATAGTTAATAGGTACTTTTTGAGAGTTATTTTTCACCAGAAACTATTTTAACTTTTATGATTATGGCACCAAGCAAAACATAAAAGAATTCTGCTTTCAGAAAGTCTGCAGTGTTTTAGAGTATGTAAACACTGTTTTTTTTTCCTTTATTTTATTTTATTTTTTTATTTTTAATACTTTATTCTACATTACAGTACTGTATTTGTTTGACTACAAATATTATAAATTCAATTAGAACCAGTTCAAGATTGAAAAAGAGAGAGAGAGAACTTTGTTAACAAAGTGGGATTCTCTACAGGCTGTAGGACAAGGATGTAGCAACTTCAGAATACAACAAAAACCTAGATTAGTATTATGAAATGGAAAATCCTTCTCTATTTTATTCAATCCTACTTTTCTGTGTATCTATTGCATTTGCAGTTTTCTATTGCATACTGACTGATGTTTCCAGGATCTCTTAACAGAAAAATGTACACATAAGCAGTTCCCCAGCTTGTATGTCATATTCTCAGTCAGTTAAGTCACTCAGTCGTGTTCGACTCTTTGCGACCCCATGAACTTCAGCACACAGGCCTCCCTGCCTATCACCAACTCCCAGAGTTCACTCAGATTCACGTCCATCGGGTCAGTGATGCCATCCAGACATCTCATCCTCTGTCGTCCCCTTCTCCTCCTGCCCTCAACCCTCCCAGCGTCAGAGTCTTTTCCAATGAGTCAACTCTTCACATGAGGTGGCCAAAGAATGGGAGTTTCAGCTTTAGCAACATCCCTTCCAAAGAAATCCCAGGACTGATCTCCTTGAGAATGGACTGGTTGGATCTCCTTGCAGTCCAAGGGACTCTCAAGAGTCTTCTCCAACACCACAGTTCAAAAGCATCAATTCTTCAGCGCTCAGCTTTCTTCACCATCCAATTCTCACATCCATACATGACCGCTGGAAAAACCATAGCCTTGACTAGACAGACCTTTTTGGCAAAGTAATGTCTCTGCTTTTGAATATGCTATCTAGGTTGGTCATAACTTTCCTTCCAAGGAGTAAGCGTATTTTAATTTCATGGCTGCAGTCACCATCTGCAGTGATTTTGGAGCCCCCAAAATAAAGTCTGACACTTTTTCCACTGTTTCCCCATCTATTTCCCATGAAGTGATGGGACCAGATGCCACGATCTTCATTTTCTGAAAGTTGAGCTTTAAGCCAACTGTTTCACTCTCCTCGTTCACTTTCAACAAGAAGCTTTTTGATTCCTCTTCACTTTCTGCCAAAAGAGTGGTGTCTGCATATCTGAAGTTATTGATATTTCTCACAGCAATCTTGAATCCAGCTTGTACTTCTTCCAGTCCAGCGTTTCTCATGATGTACTCTGCATAGAAGTTAAATAAGCAGGGTGACAATATACAGCCTTGATGTACTCCTTTCCTATTTGGAACCAGTCTATTGTTCCACATCCAGTTCTAACTGTTGCTTCCTGACCTGCATATAGGTTTCTCAAGAGACAGGTCAGATGGTCAGGTATTTCCATCTCTTGAAGAATTTTCCACTGTTTATTGTGATCCACACAGTCAAAGGCTTTGGCATAGTCAATAAAGCAGAAATAGATGTTTTTCTGGAACTCTCTTGTTTTTTTGGTGATCCAATGGATGTTGGCAATTTGATTTCTGGTTCCTCTGCCTTTTCTAAAACCTTGAACATCTGGAATTTCATGGTTCACGTATTGCTGAAGCCTGGTTTGGATAATTTTGAGCATTACTTTACTAGCATGTGAGATGAGTGCAATTGTGTGGTAGTTTGAACATTCTTTGGCATTGCCTTTCTTTGGGATTGGAATGAAAACTGACCTTTTCCAGTCCTATGGCCACTGGCGAGTTTTCCCAATTTGCTGACATATTGAGTGCAGCACTTTCACAGCATCATCTTTCAGGATTTGAAATAGCTCCACTGGAATTCCATCACCTCCACTAGCCTTGTTCATAGTGATGCTTTCTAAGGCCCACTTGACTTCACGTTCCAGGATGTCTGTCTCTAGGTGAATGATCACACCATCGTAATTATCTGGGTCATGAAGATCTTTTTGTAAAGTTCTTCTGTGTATTCTTGTCACCTCTCCTCAATATCTTCTGCTTCCGTTAGGTCCATACAATTTCTGTCCTTTATTGAGCCCATTTTTGTGTGAAATATTCCCTTGGTATCTTTAATTTTCTCAAAGAGATCTCTAGTCTTTCCTATTCTGTTGTTTTCCTCTATTTCTTTGCATTGATGGCTGAGGAAGGCTTTTTATCTCTTCTTGCTGTTCTTTGGAACTCTGTGTTCAGATGCTTATATCTTTCTTTTTTAAAAATCTTTTTTCTTTTACTTTATTTTTTACTTTACAATACTGTATTGGTTTTGCCATACATTGACTTGAATCTGCCACAGGTGTACATGAGTTCCTAATCCTGAACCACCCTCCCACCACCCTCCCCATATCATCTCTCTGGGTCATCCCAGTGCACCAGCCCCAAGCATCCTGTATCCTGTATCGAACCTAGACTAGCAATTTGTTTCTTACATGATAGTGTACATGTTTCAATGCCATTCTCCCAAATCATTCCACCCTCTCCCTCTCCTACAGAGTCCAAAAGTCTGTTCTTTACATCTGTGTCTCTTTTGCTGTCTCACATACAAGGTTATCATTACCGTCTTTCTAAATTCCATATATTTGTGTTAGTATACTGTATTGGTGTTTTTCCTTCTAGCTTACTTCACTCTGTATATCTTTTCTTTTCTCCTTTGCTTTTCACTTCTCTTCTTTTCACAGCTATTTGTAAGGCCTCCCCAGACATCCATTTTGCTTTTTTGCATTTCTTTTTCTTGGGGATGGTCTTGATCCCTGTCTCCTATACAATGTCACAAACGTCAGTCTATAGTTCATCAGGCATTCTGTCTATCAGATCTAGGCCCTAAAATCTATTTCTCACTTCCACTATATAATCATAAGGAATTTGATTTAGGTCATACCTGAATGGTCTAGTGGTTTTCCCTACTTTCTTCAATTTAAGTCTGAATTTTGCAATAAGGAGTTCATGATCTGAGCCACAGTCAGCTCCTAGTCTTGTTTTTGTTGACTGTATAGTGCTTCACCATCTTTGCCTGCAAAGAATATAATCAATCTGATTTCAGTGTTGACCATCTAGTGATGGTCTGACAGAATGTGGTCCACTGGAGAAGGGAATGACAGATCACTTCAGTATTCTTGCCTTGAGAACCCCATGAACAGTATGAAAATGCAAAAATGATAGGATACTGAAAGAGGGACTCCCAAGGTCAGTAGGTGGCCAATATGCTGGATGGAGCCAAAGCAAAAACAGTACCCAGGTGTGGATGTGACTGGTGATAGAAGCAAGGTCATATGCTTTAAAGAGAAATATTGCATAGGAACCTGGAATGTCAGGTCCATGAATCAAGGCGATTTGGAAGTGGTCAAACAAGAGATGGCATGAGTGAACATTGACATTCTAGGAATCAGTGAACTAAAATGGACTGGAATGGGTGAATTTAACTCAGATGACCATTATATCTACTACTGTGGGCAGGAATCCTTCAGAAGAAATGGAGTAGCCATCATGGTCAACAAAAGAGTTGAAATGCGGTACTCGGATGCAGTCTCAGAAATGATAGAATGATCTCTGTTCGTTTCCAAGGCAAACCATTCAATATCACAGTAATCCAAGTTTATGCCCCAACCAGTAAAGCTGAAGAAGCTGAAAGTTGAACAGTTTTATGAAGACCTACAAGACCTTTTAGAACTAACACCCCAAAAGATGTCCTTTTCATTATGGAAGACTAGAATAGAAAAATGGGAAGTCAAGAAACACCTAGAGTAACAGGCAAATTTGTCCATGGAATACGGAACAAAGCAGGGCAAAGACTAATAGCATTTTGCCAAGAAAATGCACTGGTCATAGCAAACAACCTCTTCCAACACAAGAGAAGACTCTACACATGGATATCACCAGATGGTCAACACCAAAATCAGATGTGATAGTCTAGGTATCTACATTCTCTGTAAGTTCCAAAATTTCCAAAGAGGAGACTCTATAATCTGTTTGAATGAGATGCTTACTGCTGGACAAACTCTCCATGGCCAAAGAAAGGGGCATAAATCTGCAGTGACTGTTGAAACATGCAGATGAAAATGCAAAGAAGTTACCAGACAAGAGTCATGGGTCACTATTCAATGGGTGTCCACTACACAGGGAGGACAGACAACAATTTCAAGCTGTGCTGTGTTTTGTGATAAGAAAAACATAGAGACTTCCTTGGTGGCTCATATGGTACAGCATCTACCTGCAATGCATTATATGTAAGAGACATATGTTCAATCCCTGGGGCAGGAAAACCCCTGGAGTAGGAAATGGCTACCCACTCCAGTGTTCTTCCTCGGAGAATTAATTCCATGGACAGGGGAGCCTGGTGGGCTATAGCCCATGGGGTTGTGAGGAGTCAGACATGACTGAATGACTAACACTTTCACTTTTCAGAAGTAGATGGGCTTCCCACTGTGGTTCAGTGGTAAAGAATCCACCTGCCAATGCAGGAGAGGCAAGAGACACAGAGATACAGGTTCAGTCTCTCAGTTGGGAAGATCCCCCAGAGTAGGAAATGGTAACTCATGCAAGTATTCTTGCCTGGAAAGTTCCATGGACAGAGGAGCCTGGAGGGCTGCAGTCCACGGGGGGTCACAACTAGTCAGACATGATGGAGCAACTGAGCAGCAGAGGTACACTGTATAAAGCAAAAAAAAAAAAAAAAAGGAGAAAACTCTGTTTTTGTTTGGTTGTTTAGGGAAAAGTTAAAACTTTTCAACTGAGGTTTTATTTTCACTAAGTTTTCAAGAAATAAGCAGCTTTTCCAGATGACTCAAATTGGATCAGCTTGGAGTCTCATCATGAGATCTCTAATTTCATTCAAATGAAACTGTAAAATTTATAGTGATAGAACTCTAGAATAATTATTTTCTAGTATAATATTCATCAAATTTTAATATGTGTATCATCATCTGGGGAAGTCTTGCTAAAATTCAGACTCCACTGTCAAATGCCTGGGGGTGATAGATTCAGCATTTCTGCAAGTTACTAGATGATGCTGAAAATGCTGGTGCACAGAGTACACTTTTAGCTACAATATCTGGTGTATTTTAAAGAAAGACTTACATTTTGGAGATTACTAAGCTACTTAATGCCTTAAATCATGAAGAATATTTCACCATATTTTAGTGTCAGATGAATGAATCTACAATAGAAGGATATATAATCATTTTTTTAAAGTTAAAGTCAAGTATCTTAAGGACTGGATATTAGATAATTGCAATCAATGCAATGGCATACAAAACAAAGTTTCTTTGACATTTTGGGGACCTACTGCAAAGAAAGCAATTTTTTCATATCATATTATTTTTACAGTTGATTTATGGCCACTTGGTTCTTTGCAATTATATTCACTGTTTTCTGGTGTTCTTCTGATGAAAAAATATACTATCCTCTGGAGTTCACACAAACATCTCATGCAGTTTCCCTTTTGTTAAATTACTGAGGATATAACACTAATTTGGTAAAACAAACTTAAATATACATTACCATGAAATATTACCATGACACCATGAAAACTTTCAATGGTCAATGTTTTATAAATTGGAGAATACTATCATAGTATCTTCTTGTATACTATGAAGTCCCCAGTGTAAAACTAGGACCAGTAATATTAACATTAAGTTGTTTTAAACTAATACATCATAATTATATTAATACATAACGTAGTTTCCTTGTTTCCAAGATACAGACTCCAAGTTGAATATCTAATACAAGTGGTTTTATTGAAGAATGAGTCCAGAAAAATATACCCACAAGGAATTGAGGGAAGGATATGTGAGTAGAAAAAGAAGTTGAACCGTGCTACAGTTAAAAAATAGGCCTCAGCAGAGCCCATGGTAATGTAATTTTGAAGTCAGCCCCAAGAAATCCTTTATCATGAATTGAAGCAAGGGGGAGACTCAGGGTTTGTTTTGTTTTTGTTTTTTTACCATTTGACCCACCCATAAACCAAATTCAGCATTTTCCCTCTGTGTCACCCAGTCATAAAGGGAATATAAGCCCATAGATGTGAGCTGGGATAAATGTACCAGCATAACTATGGTGGATGACATGGATGTCAGCTTTCTTATATCTAATTTTCTGGATGTAGAATTTTCTTAACTCAGTGAAGATATATTTAAAAAGTTAAATTCTATAATAATAAATGTTTCAATTTACAGTTCACATAGCATGAAATCCAAAAACAACTTGATTAACAATTAATGACTTAAATCATTTCCTTTAATAATTAAAGATGCATTATTGCATATTACCTTCAATTTGAAGAAAAAAATTCATTCAGTGAAGAATAATCCCCCTAATGTCTTTTAAAATAATGAGAATTTATATTTTAAAGTAAATGTAACCAACAGCAAGTTTTTTAAAACATAACTTTCAATAGTGTGAACTTGCCAGAAGTTCTTTTCATTGGAGTTTTACTTGAGGACAAATTGAAGCTTTTGAATAGCACCATCTGGTCATCTATTAGACAGTGATATACAATAGAGCAGTTTCAAAATGAAAAAGAAATGAAGCAATGTTAAAAACCAAAGGCAAAATGGTTTCAATTACAAAGATTTCTGAACTGACAGAGGACTGATTTAGTAACTGCACAATTGGGATCATCACATTCTAGAACAGAACCATAATAAAACTAAATATCATGTTTTCAGTAGTGAAGTGAAAGGTATACTACATAGTAATTCCAAGTGCCTGAAAATAATGCAGCAGAGTCTAACAGTCTAGCAGGAGTCATTTTATGTTATTAAAACTGTTTTTAAAATATTCATATATATATATAGATAGATAGGTAGATATCCACAGCTAAACTGATAAGCTAATTGTCACTTGTTAAAACAGCATAAGTGTATGTGCATGGGTGGGGATTTAGCAGAGGTGATAGCAGCAAAGGATTTTAATGACAGCCATCTGAAATCTCTTTATGGTCATATGCATGAATTAACAGTGAAAGCAAAAGGGGCAATGTAACTTGGCTAAAAGAAAAAGAAATACCATCTAAGACATAATAAAATTACATGAAACAGGTCTACTTATTGAAGCATAAATGGATCAGTCATTGCTCCTCCCTATGGAATGGAAATATCTATAATAAAGTAACTGAAATGTTCTCAAGTAGAATATGCTTTAAAATGTTCCTATAGAAAGCACCAAACATAAACAAATGTAGTAATAATAGTATATTAAAAAACTGTACTATTTATAGTACAGTTATATCTATTATCCAGGGTCAATATTTAAGTGTTTGTCAAGCTTCTTCACTGTAAAGTTATGCTATTTTCCCCTTTCCATACAGTATCCTTTAGAAAGAAGTCATTCTGTTCAGCACAACTTGAAGAGTAGGGAATTTTGCTCCAGACTTCTTAAGGGCAGAATCGCTACATAGATTATTTGGAATTCTTCTGCATGGAGGATATTTCTCTTCTCATCACTCACTTATTTTTTCAATCATTTATGTCAGTATGGACTCATGGATATTTAGTTTACACTTTAGGCTCTAATCCATTACTACCTTCTTTTTTTTTGGCTATTTCAACTTTCAGTTTGCTCTAAACTCCCTTTGATATATTCTATTTGTGTGTGTGTGTGTGTGTGTGTGTGTGTGTGTGTGTGTGTGTGTGTGTGTGTGGAGATGGAGAGAAATGAGAATTACCTTATTTTCTGGCACTACATTACAAAACACTGCAAGCTTATCATGCATATCCTTCACCCACTTCTTATTATTAGCCATTTTCAAGGATCCCTGGTTCTTTACATTAGAGAATGATATTAAAACTGATATCTGAGTGCTGAAGAGGAACTAAAGATGAGGGTGAAAGAGGAGGGTAAAAAGCTGGCTTAAAATTCAACATTCAAAAAACCAAGATCATGGCATCTGGCCCCCTCACTTAAAGGGAAACAAAAGGCAAAAATGAGGGAACAGTGACAAATTTTATTTTCTTAGTCTCCAAAATCACTGTTGTATGGTGACTGGAGCCATGAAAGTAAAGATGTTTGCTCCTTGGCAGGAAAGCTATGACACATCTAGACAGCATATTAAAAGCAGAGACATCACTTTGCCAACAAAGCTCTATATAGTCAAATCTATGGCTTTTCCAGTAGTCAAGTATGGATGTGAGAGTTGATCCATAAAGAAGACTGAACACTGAAGAATTGATGCTTTTGAATTGTGGTGCTGGAGAAGACTCTTGAGAGTCATTTGGACTGCAAGGAGATCAACCCAGACAATCCTAAAGGAAATCAACCCTGAATATTCATTGGAAGGACTAATGCTGAAGCTGAAGCTCCAGTACTTTGGCCATCTGATGTAAAGAAAATTACTCATTGGAAAAGACCCTGATTCTGGGAAAGACTGAGGGCAGAAGGAGAAGGGGTGGCAGAGGATGAAATAGTTAGATAGCATCACTGACTCAATGGATATGGATTTGAAAAACTCCAGGAGAGAGTGGACAGGGTAGCCTGGCGTGCTGCAGTTCATTGGGTCACAAAGAAGTGGACATGACTTAGCTTCTGAACAGCAACAACAACACATCTAATCATTGTAACTAGTATATGACTGCTTCTACGTTCTCCTAGTTGATAAAGCAAGGAAATGTGTGTGTGTTTATATATGTAATACACATATATCTATGAATATTTCCCAATTTAGCTATCTGTATCCATATTAATCTAAATAGTAGTTCATGCTGATCCCTCCAACATTAATCTATTACCATATGGATTATGGATACATCTAACTTCCTCTTTCTTATCATTCATTCCATCAATGAAAAAAACTGGCTCTCACCAATCCATTATCTATTTGTTTGATTCAATATATATACATAGTAGTTCCAAATTATTTAATGTACCAGTGTGATATACAACTTTATTAACTAGTGTCTTTAGATAGTCTTCCTTTTATATTCTGCAGTCCATAGGGTCACAAAGAGTCAGACATGACTGAAGTGACTTAGCATGCACACATATAGTTATAAAAGATCATGTGGATTGTACAGAACCTGAGCTATTCCAGAAATGATACATTTAAAAGTTAGGGTATGATGAGATCTAATTTACAATTTCCTTTATGCTTAAGTGATATTCTTAAATTCACTCAGTATATTATGAAATATTAAGAACGTAATTTTCCCCTCCTTTGGCATTATTGTACCTTAAAATTAAACATGATATAAAAATTTTCCTTAATAATTCAGGATAGCCAAAAGTGTCTTATCATACCATACTCCAAAGAAATATTAACAAAATGTTATAATTAATTTCATAATTTCATACAATAACATTGCAATATATTTTTATTCCCTTTAAAGTTAGTATCTCAATGTAACTTTTTATTCTCTGTTACTTTCAACTGCCAAATACTGGTGACCTAAATGTAAGTCAGAATGAGCTGATGCAGTGATTGGCAAATAGTAGAAGCAGAACTCAAGAAAAAACAGACTACATGAAGTAAAATTGTAAAAATAGCACAACTTTTTCTGGTCCCTAAACCCGCAAATATTCACAACTACTTTGCAAAAACAGCTGCATAGTTTGTTTTCCTAACAAATTAATATTCTGAAAGCCAAAAGCACTTTCTCAAAGTTAATATGTACTTTAACATTAATCTCTCCAACTTGGGAGAAAATAAAATTCTAGAACCTCAGTATCAGAAATGATCTTAGAAATTAAGTTGTTTTTCAAATAATACAAGCAATATCTTTTGTTAATACAAGTGAAAAAGTTCTGGGATTCTCAATAGATCAGAAGAAAGCAGATCTCTGTTGTAATTTGACAGGAATGGTTGGAAATAAAAAAAAAAATCTCACTTTATTCAGCACTTATACCAGGTGTCTGGATAATTCTGAACTGCATATCATGACTTCTTTATACTTTTGAGACTGCATATTTAACATAAGTACTTCATGGTTCAGATGAGATGCTGAAGTTATAAATGATTTCTTTAAGTTAGAAGCAGTTAATTGTAACAGAGTTAATGTTATAATAAGTAACTTGAGCGCAATTACAGTGCTATTTGAGTTACACACGACAGCCTGGACTTCCCCAGAAAATCTATTAAACAAGTTTTACTTTTATTTTTCCATTTTGCTTTCATAATTATGCTTCAGTCTGATTGATGACTCAGTGTTAATTAAGGTATTATAAGTTAAATTATCATTTAAATGAACTTGTAGAGCTCACAGGTTTCAAAAGATCTTAAATCTTTGTGAATTAATATTAGTGAATACTTCAAAGTTTTCCACTTACTTCTCTATTTAATGAACTCTAATTTATTTTATATAAGTAAGGACCATTTATGTAAATTTACAAAGCCCCAGTAGAAAAACATAGGTAATGTATGAGTGTGGAGAGTTTAACTAAGCTGCTCCATGACATTGCTACCATGGTATTTCTGTTGCCTCATCATCCATTTTATTTGGCTAAAAAGCCTGTGATGACATTAAATCGACACTAGCCACTCTCCAAGTGCATACCCTAGATAGTAGTTTGTAGATTCACAAGCAGATAATACCACCTAATGAAAGCAAAGAGGAACTAAAGAGCCTCCTGATGAAAGTGAAAGAAGAGAATGAAAAAGCTGGCTTAAAACTCAACATTCAAAAAACTAAGATCATGGTATTCAGTCCCATCACTTTATGGCAAATAGATGGGGAAAAATGGAAACAGTGACACACTTTATTTTCTTGAACTCCAAAATCACTGGGGATGGTTATTGCAGCCAAGAAATTAAAAGATGTTTGCTACTTGGAAGGAAAGCTATGACAAACATAGACAGTATATTAAAAAGCAGAATACCATTTTGCTAACAAAGATCCTAACAAAAGTCAAAGCTATGTTTTTTCCAGTAGTTGTATGAGAGTTGGACCATAAAGGAAACTGAGTGCTGAAGAACTGATGCTTTTGAACTGTGGTGTTGGATAAGACTCTGGAGAGTCCTTTGGATTTCAATGGGATCAAACCAATCAATCGTAAAGGAAATCAACATTGAATATCCCTTGGAAGGACTGATGCTGAAGTTGAAGCTCTAATACTTTGGCCACCTGATGCAAAGAAACAACTCATTGGAAAAGATTCTAAAGCTGAGAAAGATTGATGGCAGAAGGAGGAAGAAGGCAACAGAGGATGAAATGGTTGGATGGCATCATCGACTCAATGGACATGAGTTTGAGCAAACTCCAGGAGATGGTGAAAGGCAGGGAAGCCTGATGCTGCAGGTCATAGTATTGCAAAAAGTTGGACACAATTTAGCAACTGAACAACAATAAGATTCACAAGCAAATGTAAGTTCCTTATATGACCATTCCAACAGTGCCTGTGACCAACAGTCTCTCCTGTGTCCCACAAACTTTCCCTTATGCTCTGCTTAATTAAAACCCCTAAGGAATTTATCAGAACTTTAGAGAAGACCTCTATAGTGTTTACCAAAACCCCTTTTGTTAGTTTGAATTGACCAATTCAACTTTAGCTGGAACCCTGAAGCACTCTACTCACTGACCCTAAAAAAACATGTGCAGAGGCCCTGACTCTCTTCCTCTCTCTCTCTGTCCATATTCTGCCTTGACATCCCCACATGACCTTTCAAGGCATGCTTGATACTTCCTCAAAGACTTGCAAGTAATAAGTTTTATTTCACTTTATCTTGTGGCCTGTTGCTGAATGAGGAATCATCATTAGGTATCTTATGCTTCACTTAACATGTTAATTTGATAAATTCATAACAAGGAGCGAAAATGGGAAAATTTAACAAAGAAATGTGGAACAGATATCATCAGTAACAACCAAAAGCTAATGTGAAATTAATAGTTTAGAATTATGAGAACTATCTCTTTGTAGTTTCTCTTTTCTCTTCCACCTGTACTGTCTATTATATCCTGTGACTGAATGTCATATGCTCTTATGGCAATAAAGTAACATCTATAAACCATATTTAATGGAAAACCAATAAGGATATATTAACATTCAATAAATTTCATGAAAATAAAAGTTTCTCATGAAACAATCAGTAATATGTCCCTCAATATAAGCATCACAAAAGATAAACAGAGAGATTTGGAAACTGAGGAGGTGATTGCTTCAAAATAAAATATCAAAAATTATCATAATTATAGTACAACTGAAGGTAACTAATATTTATTCAACATCATCTATGGGAAGACACTGTGCTCAGTACTTTATATGTATCTGTCTTATCTCATTATTATAAATATTCTAGGAGGCATATATTAATACTAAAATTTTGCAAATAGTCATTAAACATTTTAATCTTTAAAAATACAATATTTAGAGTTGAGAGAGATCTGAGTCAAAATTCTAGCTCTGCCACATACTAAGTGTGGGACAAAAGGCAAGTGATTAAATCTCTTTGAGCTTAAAATTTCTACTATAATAATTAGGATAATCTTATTTATTTTGCAAGATAATTGTGAGAACAAGTGATTATGTATGAAAGAACCTGGTCACTAGAAGGCACTAAACATGTTGGAATTAATATTATACTGCTTTACTACTTGTATAACTATTGCTTACTACTCTAACTGTTGTTATATTACTTTACACTGTTCACATTTCTATCATCAACTACTTTGATTTTTAATATTTAAATTTTGTTTCTTCCAGATGACTAAAATGGCAATAAATTCAGCAATCATAATTGTAAGAGTTGACCATAGGCTACTTGTTCAGAGATGACATGTCAAAAGTGACCTTATTTCAAATGAGTACAATCTCTTGAGGAATTAGTTAGTAGAATATGTAAGACATTCTATACTGCAGAGGTTAACGGCCTTTGGCCATTTCTAAAAATGTAGGAGACACTGAAACAAATTACTATATATTTATTTTCCTGAAATTGACATTGTCTGTAACTAGCTGATAATCAGTGGTTAATTCAAAAGATAATAATTTCCTTTAATTGGCCCATTTTTAATAATCTTGGTAGAACCTTCAGTAAAAGGTCACTCACTATCGCTCCAAGGAAAGGTTTCTAAGAGTCTAACAATTCTCTCCCCAGAGTAAGATTATTTTCCCCATTAACCTTTTAAATACAATTACATGAGTTTATTAACAAGAAAAATATTTATTTGTTAAACTCAAGAGGATTTTTATGATACATGACTTGTCATTTTAAAATGTATTAATCTCACTCACCCTACATCACATCAAACTCAGAACCATCTTAGGCAGTTCACCTCATGTGCCATAGTAAGCACAATAAAAGGTTTCTGATTACCATGTAATAATTTTAGTGATTTTTAAAAATGTCAGTAAACTGTTGTCTAATCAGTTTGTCTTCTCTAATCCCAATTAGTATTGTTAGCAAAGGTAATATTATTTTGACTATTTGCCTATCAAACACAAGGATCATTTAACTCAAAAATCAACTTAATATTTTTCTGTAGTAGTACAAGATTCGCAGATGACATCACTCTTAAGGCAGAAAGTGAAGAAGAACTAGAGAGCTTCTTGATGATAGTGAAAGAGGAGAGTGAAAAAGTTGGCTTAAAGCTCAACATTCAGAAAACTAAGATCATGGCATCTGGTCCCATCACTTCATGGCAAATAGATGGGGAAACAGTGAAAACAGTGGCAGACTTTATTTTGGGGGGCTCCAAAATCACAGCATATGGTGACTGCAGCCATGAAATTAAAAGACACTTACTCCTTGAAAGGAAAGTTATGACCAACTTAGACAGCATATTAAAAAGCAGAGATATTACTTTGCCAAAAAGGTCCATCTAGTCAAGGCTATGGTTTTTCCAGTGGTCATGTATGGATGTAAGAGTTGGACTATAAAGAAAGCTGAGTGCCGAAGAATTGATGCTTTTGAACTGTGGAGTTGGTGAAGACATTTGAGAGTTCCTGGGACTGCAAGTAGATCCAACCAGTCAATCAGGAAATAGTCCTGAGTGTTCATTGGAAGGACTGATGCTGAAGCTGAAACTCCAATACTTTGGCCACCTGATGCAAAGAACTGATTCATTTGAAAAGGCCTCGATGCTTAAAAAGTTTGAAGGCAGGAGGAGAAGGGGACAACAGAGGATGAGATGGTTGGATGACATCACTGACTCAATGGACATGAGTTTGGGTAAACTCTGGGAATTGGTGATGGACAGGGGAGGCCTGGCGTGCTGCAGGCAATGGGGTTGCAAAGGGGCAGACACGACTGAGCAGCTGAACTGAACTGAACAAGTCTACTAAATATGTCTTATAATATACCTAGAAATTTATATGAATTAAATTTTAATTGGGAGAATTAAATCAATAAATGATCTTGGTGATAGTTCATTTTGGTAAGTCATCTTGGACATAGAATAATATAGAGTTGTTATTTTTAAAATGTACTTCAGTTTCCATTCATTCTTACAAATGCTTATTAATGTTCAATTATATTGTCTTATTATTTAGCTTCATGTTATATTGAGTAGTCTGCTTCCAGTTTGCTAAGCTGCAATTTATAGCCATCAAAATAATTTCCTCTTTTTCTAAAGTGCTTGTTACTGCCATGTGACTAAACCAATTTTCTTCCATACCTTAATATTTCCCATATTCAAACTGTGTGCTATCTATGCAGGAAAAGGTAGTTCCCACTAGTCTCTAACAGGTAGAATCTTAGATATTCTTCAAAGGCACTGCTTAAATCGGTCCAAAAGTCAAATCTCCCTACTGCAAATTCTTAGAATTAAGATAATCTCTATACACATAAATGGATAAGTATTTTTCCTTTTGCTGTATGAAACTCCATTAGAAGAGTTACAAATTATATAAAAGGGATGTGTTTCAGTGGATGCCTTTTTAGGGAACTGTGCTTTCTTGTTATCTCAAGGTGATTGCACATTTTAAGGGCACAAGCATATGCTTAATGAATATACATTTAGTGCCCACTACATGTTAACACACTTCTGAAAATCTAATGATGAGTTAGATAAGCAAACTTGTATAGATAGAAGATAAAGAAGATGTAAAATAAATAAATAAACATAATAATATCAGATGACATTAAGCCCTTGGAAATAAAAAATATATACATAATAAAGCACTGGGGTGTCATGATTACTTTAGATACTGCATTCAGGGGAGTAGGTTCAAAGAAGCTGACATATGTATTAATAAATGTAAAACTTTACAAGAAAAAAGTAGCTGAATAGTAGGAAAAAAACTTTTGCTGAGTGTGAACTGTTCTTAAAATATCCAACCTCTTCAAGGAGATATGTTCTCTAGTCACCAGAAGTCCAAGATTTGATAAAGAATGAAAGTCAGAACAGGAACATCAAGGATGCATACACACATGGTCCAGGGAGTTCAAGAAATGAGTGATTAATGGATTATTCCTTGCCATATCAGTAAACAAAGAATGTTATATTTCACCAGCAATCGCTGCTACAGCCCATGATGAGGTGGCGAGCTCTCAGGGAACTCAGGATAGAAAGAATACCTGCCACCTAGTAGCCATCAGACTGCAGTCAGTGTCCATGGTGAGCCCTGAGGAAACACAACATTCTGAAAAACAGAACACTGGCCCCAGATAGCTGAGGTGCATATCAAAGGAGTGATTTCAGAATGCAGACGCTTGCATCTTCCTATGGGAAGTGCTAAACAGAGAAGTGCTAAACTCCTAGCTTGCATATCTGGTTTTGTTTAATTAACAACAATATTTTCACATTCAGACTACCTGCTCCTTGTCGTGAAACTCTTATATAACCTGGCTTCCTCCCTTGCCTCCTCAGAGCAATTCTCTGAGGGTTATTTGAGATTCTGCCACCCAGGCTTGAAGTCCAAAAAATTCCCACCAAATAAAAGATAACTCTCAACCTTCATATTTTTTAAAGTAGTCATATGTGCGTGTGTGCTAAGTCTTTCAGTCATGTCAAACTCTTTGAGACCCTATGGACCGTAGCAACCAGGCTCCTCTGTCAGTGGGATTCTCCAGGCAAGAAGACTGAAGTGCTTGCTATGCTCTCTTCCGGGGGACCTACCTGACATAGGGACCAAACACAAGTGTCTATGTCTCCTGCACTGACAGGCAAGTCTTTTACTACTTGGGCCATCTGGGAAGTACTAAATGGACATGAGTCAACCCTGAATTTGTCACTGTGGGACAAAGAATTTTAATTTGATAAATCATAAAACTTAGTACAACTTATTATGTGCAAAGTACTTTTCTATGTATGTTCTTATCAAGAGATAATTCATTTACCAGTCACATGACTGGGTTAAGACAACACAGATTACATTTACAGGCTAATACATTCAGCAGAGATTTATTGACTTTCATGCACCTGGCTAGCATTAACAGAGTTTTAAAATTAACCTACTCTTCCTGGTGATTAAAAAGAATGAAACAAAACTGCTTGAACTGCTTTTGACATCCTTACCTTGACCTGTTAAGTAGAGCAAAAGTTTAAATTTCACATTGCTAATGCTCTTGACTTTCCCCTCCCAAATTCAACACCACTCATTTCCTCAAGACAATGGCACCCACTCCAGTACTCTTGCCTGGCAAATCCCATGGATGGAGGAGCCTGGTAGGCTGCAGTTCATGGGGTCGCTAAGAGTTGCACACGACTAAGCAACTTCACTTTCACTTTTCACTTTCATGCATTGGAGAAGAAAATAGCAACCCACTCCAGTGTTCTTGCCTGGAGAATCCCAGGGATGGGGGAGCCTGATGGGCTGCCGACTATGGAGTCGCACAGAGTTGGACACGACTAAAGCAACTTAGCAGCAGCAGCAGTAGCAGCAGCAGCTGCAGCAGCAGCAGCAGTCTTTATCTTGGAAAAGGAAGTGGCAACCCACTCCAGTATTCATGCCTGGAGAATCCTGTGGACAGAGGAGCCTGGTGGGCTGCTGTCCATGGGGTCACACAGAGTCGGACACTACTGAAGCAACTTAACATGCATGCATGCGTTAGAGAAGGAAATGGCAACCCACTCCAGTATTCTTCCCTGGACAATCCCAGGAACGGAGGAGCCTGGTTGGCTGACGGGGTCGCACAAGGTCGGACCTGACTGAAGCGACTTAGCAGCAGCAGCATTGCCTTTAGAGCATAAATTACCTTGGCTACTTTAACCACTTCGACAATGTTCACAACCATGCTATAACTTGTTTTCAAATGCTTGCTTGAGTACAGAGAGCAGGTTTCATAATTAGTTACTCAAACAAAACCCTCTTTGAAGGGCCATTACATTAATTTTTAAATAGAAAATTTTCCAACATGCTAAATATTTTCAAAATAAGAACACAATATGGTATAAAAACAAATCAAAAGTACTTCAGATAAATTATTATAGAATGTGAGTCAGTAAATAATAAAAGCTTGTTTCAGGAATGCAGCACATTTTGGCCAAAGTGCTTTATATACAGAAATAGCTTTAGCCACTCTTCAAAGCGGAATGCATTTTATATTGTAGCCATTTATGATAGGAAAAATTAAATGACTCTACTTCACTTAAAATGCAAAGAGTGTGTAGATGACAAATTGTGATCAGTAAAATGCATCTCGTTTTAGGATGGCACTATTTGAGCCAAAAGTTTCATGAAAATTAATCTCATCCTCAAATCAGTTATGAGAAACTAAGTCCAAATTGTATAGTCATCATGACTGAAAGTTGAGGACAGATGTAAAACGTATAAGATAGAGGCCAAAATACAGCACGACCTAAACAGTTTGTTGTCATAAGCCTTTGTGAATACAAATCAGCTAAAGTTTTACTCAGAAAAGCAAAAAACAAAATAACAACAAAAAACATGATGCCTCAGGTCTTAACGTGGTTCCAAAGCTCAAAATAATGAGTAAATATACGCTAAACTATTGAACTCTTTTAGTAAAGTAAATATCAAGCCAAGTAAATTTGGCTGCATTTGAATTAGGCTTAATCAAATAAAGTATAATTGTTTTTAAAAGGAGGGCCTTCTCTAGAATATCTTTATTTATGACATGGTTGATGTTTATGTCTGCTCAGGAGCTATAGTTGTTTTTATGCCTCAATTTCTGTGTCTTAAATTCTCATTCTCCACTTACTGTATTAGGCTGTTGCTATTGCACATTCTCATCATGTATACAGCTTTTAAACTGAGAGACTGATTTCCCAATATTACTTAAAGAGTTTTACAACCGATTTAATCATCTCTTCTAGAGAAACTGGAACCCAGTATGGTGGGATCAGATTCTATGGCAATTCAAGAAAACTGTAAGTTTTGCCATCCTGTTTCATTTTGTTGTTGGATAAAATTGCATAGTAGATTTCTGTGGTTGACTTGAGTTTTTAATCAAATACTTTAATATACCCTACTTAATCCCATAAATTCTATTAAGATTTTTCTACATAAATAAACAGTTAAATTTCAAGCCTAGAAGTGACGTTTTGGAAATAATCCCATTTTCTTAACTCCTGTGCCCTATTGATAAAAGGGCACTAAATAGACATTACCCAAAGAAGACTATAGATGGCCAAGAGGCACATGACAAGATGTTCAACAATGCTAATTATTAGAGAAACGCAAATCAAAATTACAATGAGATATCATTTTACACCAGTCAAAATGGTCATCATCAAAAACTCCAAGCCATAAATGCTAGAGAGGTAATGGAGAGAAGAGAACTCTTCTACACTATTGGTGGGAATGGTACAGATACTCTGGAGAACAATATGGAAGTTCCTCAAAAACTAAAACTAGAGCTACTGTATGATCCTGCAGTCCCACTCCTGGGCATTTATCTGGAGAAAAACATGGCCTGAAGGACACATACACCCCAGTGTTCATTGGAGTACTGTTTACAATAGCCAAAACAAGGAAGCAACCTAAATGCCATTGAAAGAGAAATGGATAAAGAAGATGTGGTACATATATACAACAGAATATGACTTAATCAACCAGAAGAATGAAATAATGTCATTTGCAGCAACATGGATGAACCAAGAGACTGTCATACTGAGTTAAGTAAACCAGACCAAGAAGAATGATGAGAAGAAGGGATAAGGATTTTAGGAGAGACAGGTATACATGGCTATATTTAAACTGGATAACCAACAAGGACCTGTTGTATAACACAGGGAACTCTGCTCAACTCTGTGATAGCCCAGATAGAAGGGGAATTTCTAGGAGAATGGACACATGCATATGTATGCCTGGGTCCCTTTGCTATTCACCTGCATAAAAATAAAAAGTTTAATAAAATAAAATTCCCATGTTTAATGTACTTGAGAAGGAAATGACAACCCACTCCAGTATTCCTGCCTGGGAAATCTCACGAACAAAGGAGGCTGGTGGGCTACAGTCCATGGGGTTGCAAGAGTCAGAAACCAACTTAGTGAATAAAACACAGTATAGTTGAAGAAAAAAACCCAAACATGAAAATTCATCAAAGCCATCAGAAATTAAACTTAAACATCAAACAGATTTGAATAAAGTTAAAAAATCAGTCTACTTCTAGAAATAATAGAAAAATATGTTTAATTAATAAAAGACACTTGTAATTTCATTCAGATAGTTTCAAGGTGGTAGGAATGAAGAGGAGTGCCTACAAAGAGGCATGAGAGTGTTTTTTTGTTTTTTTTTTTTTTTTAGTGATGGAGCTGTTTACTTCTTGATAATTTGGTGCTTAGGTGTTTATATGCATTTTTAAAACTTCATATAACTATAAACAAAAAATCTTACCATTGGTAAATTATGTCTCAATATTTTAAAAATATTGATAGTTTAAATACCAGGTTATACAAATGAAGAGATTTAGTAACTGGATGGTGATACAAAGAAATGTTTCATAGTTCAAAAAAGGGAGCTCACTGTAAATATAAGTAAATAATGATGAATAGAAAATAAAAAGATACATTGACAATATAGAATGGAAAACATACAAACAATACTTGATGAAGTTCACTACCAGGTCAGATATATATACACACAGAGAGAGAGAAACAGAAGAGAAAAAGAATAAATGAAAGATAGAATTTGGAGCCAATGATAGAATTTGTCACTCTTCATAACATTTTTCTTCCACAGATTAAAAAATCCTGGAAGTCTCAATAAACAAAGAAATACACTTTGACATATTATGGTGAAACCAAAAATAAAAATTAAAAAAGACAAAGATAGCAATAAAAATATTTTTTGAAAACCCAGATTATCATCAAAGGATAGACACATAGAGAGTAGAGAAATAACAGTAATATGATAGTCAAAGGAAAGGTAATGATATAAAGTTCTGTGAGAAAGTATCTGTCAACTTAGAATACTATACATAATGAAACTACCATTCAGGGACAAGGGCCAAATAAAGATATCTTCAGACCAAAAGAAGATGGAAAAACTTAAAGGGGTTTACTGTAGCTGACTTTTATTAAATAAAAATATAAAAGGATGTTGTTTAAACAGAAGAAAAATGCCTGAGATGTAGGAAAGTAAAGAAGAATAATAGCTTAAACAGTAAAGAATCTGTCTGAAATGCAGGAAACCTGGGTTCAATCCCTAGGTCAGGAAGATCCCCTGAGAAGGTAATGGCAATCCACTCCAATGATCTTGCCTGGAGAACCTCCATGGACAGAGGAGCCTGGCAAGCTATAGTGCATGAGGTTTCAGAGTCACACATGACTGAGCAACTAACACTTCCATGTCAAAGAAAAATAAAGAAAGTAAAAACCATGTGGCAAATTGAAAAACACATTTTGTGTTAGTTGCTTAGTTGTTTTCAACTCTTTCCCACCAGACTTCTCTGTCCATGGAATTCTCTAGGCAAGAATATTGGAGAGAGTTGATCTTTCCTTTCCCAGGGGAACTTTCCAACTCAGGGATCAAATCTGGGTCTTATCCATGGCAGGCAGATTCCTTACCATCTGAGCAGAGACATTACTTTGCCAACAAAGGTCCATCTAGTCAAGGCTATGGTTTTTCCAGTAGTCATGTATGGATGTGAGAGTTGGACTATAAAGAAAGCTGAGCGCTGAAGAATTGATACTTTTGAACTGTGGTGTTGGAGTAGACTCTTGAGAGTCCCTTGGACTGCAAGGAAATCCAACCAGTCCATTCTGAAGGAGATCAGTCTTGGGTGTTTATTGGAAGAACTGATGTTGAAGCTGAAACTCCAATACTTTGGCCACCTGATGCAAAGAGCTGACTCATTTGAAAAGGCCCTGATGCTGGGAAAGATTGAAAGCAGGAGGAGAAGGGGGACAACAGAGGATGAGATGGTTAGATGGCATCACCAACTCAATGGACATGAATTTGGGTAGACTCTGGGAGTTGGTGATGGGTAGGGAGATCTGGTGTGCTGCGGTTCATGGGCTCACAAACAGTCACACACAACTTAGTGACTCAAGTAAACTGATGGCATTTGTAACAAACATAACTAAAACAAAACAAAAATAAAAATAGTGAAAATAAAAAGTGGAATAAGATATATAGGCCCATATACACATATTAAGAAACTTCAAAATAAAACTTTAATAGAGAGGATCAAAAACCAAGAGTTGGTTCTTTAATCAGACTGACACAATGATGGGTATCCAGTGAAATTCATTAAAAAGGAGGTAAAAAAAAAAACAATTTCAAAAATAGAAATTCAGTTAGATATTGTAAGAATAATCAGAGAATAAATTTTTGCCAAAAATGTAGACTTCGAAGAAAATAGGCAGGCAAATTCCTAGAAAATAAGGTTAATCAAACCTAATTCAGGAAGAAATAGATAACCTGAATAGTTCTATAACCATTAAATAAATCAAAATAGTCATCAAAATGTTTCTTCCAATGGAAACTCTAGGCTGAAATGATTTCATCATATTACTGTATCAAACAATCAAAGCTAAATTAATTTCAATCAAACTATTATAAAAAGTAGAAAAGAAAGAATATTCAGTAATGTAGTTTATGATGCTATCATATTGTTAACACCAAGGCTCAAGAAGAATAGAATGAAAAGTGGGAATTATGAGCTAATATTCTTTTTTTCTTAATTTATTTATTTTTCAATTGAAGTATAGTTGCTTTACATAATTTTATTGGTTTCTGCCAAACATCAGCATGAATCAGCCATAGGTGTATGTAAGTCCCCTCCCTTTTGAACCTCCCTCTCATCTCCCTCTTCATCCCACCCTTCTAGATTGTTACAGAGCCAGTTTGAGTTCCCTGAGTCATACAGCAAATTCCTACTGGCTAGCTATCTTACATATGGTAATGTAAGTTTCCATGTTACATCCTCTATACATCTCACCCTCTCCTTCCTCTCTCACCCCATGTTCGTAAGTCTGTTCTCTATGTCTGTATCTCCATTGCTGCCCTACAGATAATTTCATTTATATGAGGTAATATTTTTTTGACATTACTAGCTGACATAAGTTTGAAAATTTGCCCATCACTCAAGCTAATATTAGCGTATTAACCATATGCTAGTATATCTTTCCCCACATCCAGAGTAGTTCATATAAAATAACATGACATAGAAGCAGCTCTATTTGAAACAGATGATATAATTTTATTCTTCTGACCTTTCCTAGGATTTTTTCAAAATAAATTATTATAGAACATCATAAAGCTAATTAAGGGAGAAAAATCAAATAATAACAATGAATAGAGGCATTAGGTTTATTAAAAAAGGGAAAGCTAATCAATATCCAAGCATATTGTGAACAAACAGAATAATCCTATACAGGTAGGGATGTTATATTAGGAAAATTCAAAATAGGGAATATATAAATAAAGGACTTTAACATCTAGAATACTTTCATAATGTCTTGCTTGTGAAGTGTCATGATACAATGTTAGATTATAATTAAGAGAGAATGTATGGCAAAACAAATACAGTATTGTAATTTAAAAAAATAAATAAATAAATTTAAAAATAAAAAAGAGAGAGAATGGGTTGACAGCAATATCTATGAATTTATACCATTGAAAGAGTATTGATACATAGAATTTTTGTAGTCCTTTCCATTCATGCTTTCTGAAGTTTCTTTTGAAATTCACTGTTTTTGCTCATTTTGAACTTATAAGGTGAAAATTTCTAACATGTTTATAGAACATTGTAGGTTACAAACCTATGTAAAAAGTATTGTATATTTAATCCCCAAAATGCTTCCCAGGTGATGCTAGTGGTAAAGAACCCATCTGCCAATGCAGAAGACTTAAGAGATGCATGTTCAATCCCTGGGTTGGAAAGATCCCTGGAGAAGGGCATGACAACCCACTGTAGTATTCTTGCCCAGAGAATCCCATGGACGGAGGAGCCTGGCAGACTACAGTCCTTAAGTGCTGGGGTCCAGCCCCGGTGGATCCAGGGTGATTTGAAGGTAGGGACAGAGTCGGCATCCTCTTTAGAAAAATACATATTTAGTTACAGATGGAGAGAGAGATTAGAAACGGATAGTGTAGTAGGAAAATTAGTGGAGAAAAAGAGGCTGAATAACTGGTTTAAGTGGAATACTAATCACAACCTATGTAGGCCGCAGCCGTCTTACCATTCTCCCAAAGGAGAGGAGGCACTGAGGCCTCCCGGTCCGATCTTAGAAGCCCAGGCAGAGTTAGTAGGTTTGGTGCGTACCCCCATACCAGATGGGAATTCAGCCAGAAAAGCAGGGAGCAAGAATGAACGACATGGGGGAGTCAGTCTTTCCAGGAACTGATCCCATTTCTTTATTTTTCAGGTTTGTTTTTATACCTTTTGTTATACATAGGGATGAATACAGAGTCACACGGCGGTCAGCAGACCTGACCCTTGTCACAATCAGGTGCTTCATATAAAATTATACAAAGGTCTTATGAGTTTTTACATCATCTTCTGACCATGAGGTCTGCTGACTTTATGGCCCTTTCTGATGCTGGTCAGTTAATCAGAAAACTTATTTTTCCAGGGGTGATTTTTTTTCTTACATCTGGCACCAACCTCCAAATAAAGTTGCATTCCTATAGGGTGAGGGTGTAGTGAGTTACAACTAGGAAAGGAATTTACTTAACCCAAGGTTTAGCATGATTAATCTTAAAGGTTAATACTTATTTTTCCTATATGCTTAAGGTTAATACTTATTTCTCCTATATGCTAGTTATGTTCATTATAAGGGCAGGGAATATGGAGGTTTAGCAGCAATCATCAGCCCAACAAATGAAAATCTTTCACCAATGTTCCCTTTATAATCTGTTTAGTCTTAAGATAGTGATAAAATTACATTTTTGCATAGCAAGGACACAGTGATTTATAACAAAGTACAGTGGTCTATAACAAAAGAGAAAATTCATTAACTCAAAAAGTATACTTAAAGTGATGAAAGATAATAACCTTCAGCCAAGACTACTGTACCCAGCAAGGATCTCATTCAAATACGAAGGAGAAATCAAAAGCTTTCCAGACAAGCAAAAGCTGAGAGAATTCAGCACCACCAAACCAGCTCTCCAACAAATACTAAAGGATAGACTTTAGAAAGGAAACACAAAAAGGACGTATAAACCCGAACCCAAAACAATAAAGTAAATGGCAACAGGAGCATACTTATCAATAATTACCTTAAATGTAAATGGGTTGAATGCCCCAACCAAAAGGCAAAGACTGGCTGAATGGATACAAAAACAAGATCCCTATATATGCTGCCTACAAGAGACCCACCTCAAAACAACGGACACATACAGATTAAAAGTGAAGGGCTGGAAAAAGATATTCCATGCAAATAAAGACCAAAAGAAAGCAGGAGTAGCAATACTCATATCCGATAAAATAGACTTTAAAACAAAGGCTGTGAAAAGGGACAAAGAAGGCCACTACATAATGATTAAAGGATCGATCCAAGAAGAAGATATAACAATTATAAATATATATGCACCCAACATAGGAGCACCACAATATGTAAGACAATTGCTAACAAGCATGAAAGGGGAAATTAATAATAACACAATAATAGTGGGAGACTTTAATACCCCACTCACACCTATGGACAGATCAACTAAACAGAAAATTAACAAAGAAACGCAAACGTTAAACGATACAATAGACCAGTTAGACCTAATTGATATCTATAGGACATTTCACCCCAAAACAACGAACTTCACCTTTTACTCAAGTGCACACGGAACCTTCTCCAGAATAGATCACATTCTGGGTCATAAATCTAACCTTGATAAATTCAAAAAAATTGAAATTATTCCAAGCATCTTCTCTGACCATAATGCACTAAGGTTAGATCTCAAGTATAGGAGAAAAACTATTAAAAATTCCAACATTTGGAGGCTGAACAACACCCTACTGAATAATCAACAAATCACAGAAGAAATCAAAAAGAAATCAAAATATGCATCGAAACAAATGAAAATGAAAACACAACTACACAGAACCTTTGGGACACTATAAAAGCAGTCCTAAGAGGAAAGTTCATAGCAATACAGGCATACCTCAAGAAACAAGAAAAAAGTCAAATAAATAACCTAACTCTACACCTAAAGCAACTAGAGAAGGAAGAAATAGAGAACCCCAGAGTTAGTAGAAGGAAAGAAATCCTAAAAATTAGGGCAGAAATAAATGCAAAAGAAACAAAAGAGACCATAGCAAAAATCAACAAAACAAAAAGCTGGTTCTTTGAAAGGATAAATAAAATTGACAAACCATTAGCCAGACTCATTAAGAAACAAAGAGAAAAAAATCAAATCAACAAAATTAGAAATGAAAATGGAGAGATCACGACAGACAACACAGAAATACAAAGAATCATAAGAGAATACTATCAGCAATTATATGCCAATAAAATGGACAACTTGGAAGAAATGGACAAATTCTTAGAAAAGTACAATTTTCCAAAACTGAACCAGGAAGAAATAGAAAATCTTAACAGACCCATCACAAGCATGGAAATTGAAACTGTAATCAGAAATCTTCCAGCAAATAAAAGCCCAGGTCCAGACGGCTTCACAGCTGAATTCTACCAAAAATTCCGAGAAGAGCTAACACCTATCTTACTGAAACTATTCCAGAAAATTGCAGAGGAAGGTAAACTGCCAAACTCGTTCTATGAGGCCACCATCACCCTAATACCAAAACCTGACAAAGACACCACCAAAAAAAAAACTACAGGCCAATATCACTGATGAACATAGATGCAAAAATCCTCAACAAAATCCTAGCAATCAGAATCCAGCAACACATTAAAAAGATCATACACCATGACCAAGTGGGCTTTATCCCAGGGATGCAAGGATTCTTCAATATCCGCAAGTCAATCAATGTAATTCATCACATTAACAAACTGAGAAATAAAAATCATATGATTATCTCAATAGATGCAGAAAAAGCCTTTGACAAAATTCAACATCCATTTATGATAAAAACTCTCCAGAAAGCAGGAATAGAAGGACCATACCTCAACATAATAAAAGCTATATATGACAAACCCACAGCTAACATTATCCTCAATGGTGAAAAATTGAAACCATTTCCCCTAAAGTCAGGAACAAGACAAGGGTGTCCACTTTCACCACTACTCTTCAACATCGTACTGGAAGTTTTGGCCACAGCAATCAGAGCAGAAAAAGAAATACAAGGAATCCAAATTGGAAAAGAAGAAGTAAAACTCTCACTGTTTGCAGATGACATGATCCTCTACATAGAAAATCCTAAAGACTCGACCAGAAAACTACTAGAGCTAATCAGTGAATATAGTAAAGTTGCAGGATATAAAATCAACACCCAGAAATCCCTTGCATTCCTATACACTAATAATGAGAAAGTAGAAAAAGAAGTTAAGGAAACAATTCCATTCACCATTGCAACGAAAAGAATAAAATACTTAGGAATATTCCTACCTAAAGAAACTAAAGACCTATATATTGAAAACTATAAAACACTGATGAAAGAAATCAAAGAAGACACTAATAGATGGAGGAATATACCATGCTCATGGGTTGGAAGAATCAATATAGTGAAAATGAGTATACTACCCAAAGCAATCTACAGATTCAATGCAATTCCCATCAAGCTACCAGCAGTATTTTTCTCAGAACTAGATCAAATAATCTCAAGATTTGTATGGAAATACAAAAAACCTCGAATAGCCAAAGCAATCTTGAGAAAGAAAAATGGAACTGGAGGCATCAACTTGCCTGACTTCAGGCTCTACTACAAAGCCACAGTCATTAAGACGGTATGGTACTGGCACAAAGACAGAAATATAGATCAATGGAACAAAATCGAAAGCCCTGAGATTAACCCACATACCTATGGACACCTTATCTTCGACAAAGGAGGCAAGAATATACAATGGAGTAAAGACAGTCTCTTTAACAGGTGGTGCTGGGAAAACTGGTCAACCACTTGTAAAAGAATGAAATTAGACCCCTCTCTAACACCATACACAAAAATAAACTCAAAATGGATTAAAGATCTAAATGTAAGACCAGAAACTATAAAACTCCTAGAGGAGAACATAGGCAAAACACTCTCGGACATAAATCACAGCAGGATCCTCTATGATCCATCTCCCAGTATACTGGAAATAAAAGCAAAGATAAACAAATGGGATCTAATTAAAATTAAAAGCTTCTGCACAACAAAGGAAACTATAAGCAAGGTGAAAAGACAGCCTTCTGAATGGGAGAAAACAATAGCAAATGAAACAACTGACAAACAACTAATCTCAAAGACATATAAGCAACTTATGCAGCTCAACTCCAGAAAAATAAATGATCCAATAAAAAAATGGGCCAAAGAACTAAATAGGCATTTCTCCAAAGAAGACATACGGATGGCTAACAAACACATGAAAAGATGCTCAACATCACTCATTATCAGAGAAATGCAAATCAAGACCACAATGAGGTATCATTTCACACCAGTCAGAATGGCTGCGATCCAAAAGTCTACAAGCAATAAATGCTGGAGAGGGTGTGGAGAAAAGGGAACCCTCTTACACTGCTGGTGGGAATGCAAACTAGTACAGCCATTATGGAAAACAGTGTGGAGATTCCTTAAAAAATTGCAAATAGAACTGCCTTATGACCCAGCAATCCCACTGCTGGGCATACACACCGAGGAAACCAGAATTGAAAGAGACACGTGTACCCCAATGTTCATTGCAGCGCTGTTTACAATAGCCAGGACATGGAAGCAACCTAGATGTCCATCAGCAGATGAATGGATAAGAAAGCTGTGGTTCATATACACTATGGAATACTACTCAGCCCTTAAAAAGAATAAATTCGACTCAGTTCTAATGAGATGGATGAAATTGGAACCGATTATACAGAGTGAAGTAAGCCAGAAAGAAAAACACCAATACAGTATACTGACACATATATATGGAATTTAGAAGACAGTAATGATGACCCTATATGTGAGACAACAAGAGACACAGAGGTATAGAGTGGACTTTTGGACTCTGAGGGAGAGGGAAAGGGTGGGATGGTTTGGGAGAATGGCAGTGAAGCATGTGTATTTTCCTGTAAGAAACGAAGCGCTAATCTATGTTTGGTGTAGGATGCAGGATGCATGGGGCTGATGCACAGGATGATTCAGGTAGAGGATGTGGGGTGGGAGGTGGGAGGGGGCTTCGGCATTGGGAGATTGTGTTCACCTATGGCTGATTCGTGTCAATGTATGGCAAAACAAATACAGTATTGTAATTAAAAAATAAATAAATTTAATTTAAAAAAATAAATAAATAAAATATGTAGATGGTTTCAAAAAAAAAAAAAAAAAAAGTATAGTATTGCTAACATCAAAAACTACTATATTTCCTTTTCTATATTCCAAATACATTGATTAATATATTCCCAGGTGCCTAAGGATATGAAGGCCTGTGGGCAATCAAATGAGAAAAGCCCTATGCTAATACTCCAGACTCTCTGTGCTGTTTACGGTTGAGAGGTTGTCACACAAGCTAGTCTGTCAGCAGAGAGGTTTGACCTGAGACACCCTTGTCACACCCAAGGCAGGGAATTATCAGTAATTATTGACATGACAAATGAAAAAACCCTTTCACTAATATAATTCCTAATCAACCCACTGATACTATACTAATAATCTTCTAACTTCTCAAAAGAGTCTGTATTTAGAAAGTTTTAAAGCATCTCATGTCTCTCACAGTTGGGGGGTTGTAAACAATTACATGCGGCTGGATGAACCTGATCAGGCAGGCCAGAGAACCTTCAGAGTTCATAAATTGAAACACTTTTGTCACACCCAGGAATTTTTATTAACTGGAGCTGCAAGTTAACTCCTTCTCTGAGAGAAATGGTTATGGGGGAGAGCTCCCCATAAAGTACTCTGGTTGGGGGTAGATGCTCAGGAACAGGGGATTTCCCGAGGCTTGATCATGCCTTTGCATATGCCAAAGCCTCCTTCCTCATGACCTTTGCCAAGGGCGGAGTTCCTCACACTGGCCCCCAACACTTAAGGGCTGCAAAGAGTGGGATATGACTGAAGCAACTTGGCCTGCAAAATAATTCTGAGCAGTAGGCCTTATCATTATTCCTATTTTACAGCCAAGATGCAAAGAGTGAGGAAAGTATAGTATATAAAATACTACAGACAAGCCAAGTACAATGAGGAATGAGAATTAAAAGTGAATTACACAACCTGGAAATCACTGATGACCTTGACCAGAGAGTTTTGAGTGGTGGGTTTACAAAAGAATGGGAAGAGAAAAAAGAGATTGGACATGAACAGAATGAAAATCGCTTAAGTAACTTTGCTGCAAAGGGGAGAAAAGAAATCTATGATAGCTAATGGAAAATTCGGAATCAGGAGTGGAGTTTTACTTTTTAAGATTGGAGAAGTAATGTTATGTTTGTATGACAATGGAATCAATGGAACAGGGATCAAAACACTGATAAAGTAGGAGAGATGAGAGGATTAAGGACCCACTTGAGAATCACTGCCCTGAATTAAAGTTTGGCCAGTCAGCATCTCATGTGTTTCTCTCATTCTGCTGCACTAGCTTAGTCTGGAATGGGCAGTGTTGGGTTTCAATGAGGTATGGTTTTACAAAGTCTTTAGTGCAAAGTGGTTAAGTCTTATAAATCCTTTGCTCTGTCCGCGTAAGTAAGAATACATTACTTATAATAATAATTAATGATAATAACAATATAATATTAACAATAGAATAATAAATTCCTATAAATAATAAAGCCAATACAGGAGACATGGGTTTGATCCCTGGGTCAAGAAAACAGCGTGGAGATGAAATGGCAACCCATTCCAGTATTCTTGCCTGGAGAATACCATGGACTGGCCAGCTACAGTCCATGGGGTCACAGACAGACACAACTTAGTGACTAAGCAACAAACAAGGGAAAAAAGGGAAACAGTGACAGATTTTAATCTTTTGGACCCCAAAATCACTGCATATGGTAATTGCAACCATAAAATAAAAGATGCTTGCTCCTCACAGCATATTAAAAAGCAGAGATATCACTTTGTTGACAAAGGTCCAAAGGTCCATGCTGTCAAAAGTCAAAGCTATGGTTCTTTCAGCAGTCATGTATGGATGTGAGAGTTTGACCATAAAGAAGGCTGAGGGCTAAAGAAGTGATGCTTTTGAACTGTAGTGTTGGGGAAGACTCTTGAGAGTCCCTCGGATTGCAAGGAGATCAAACCAGTTAATCTCAAAGGAAATCAACTCTGAATATTCATCAGAAGGACTGATGCTGAAGCTGAATAACCAATACTCTGGCCACCAGATGTAAAGAAATGACTAATTGGAATAGACACTGAAGCTGGGAAGGATTTAAGGTAAAACAAGAAGGGCATGGCAGAGGATGAGATGGTTAGATAATATCGCTGACTCAATGGATATGAGTTTGAGTAAACTCTGGGATATGGTGAAGGACAGGTAAAGCCTAGAACATTGCAGTCCATGGATTCGCAAAGAATCTTACAAGACTTAATGACTAAACAGCAACACATCTTTTAGATTCCAACACCCGTGATATAAATTACCTGCCATAGTATTCGGAACATAGGAGGTTTTCAGAAAAAGTTAGATTTTATTAATTATTTACATATGCTACATCATTTTCCTGAGGGCATCAAGAAGAATGCAAAGAATTCTGGCCAATAAATGCTTTAAAATGTCTAGAGGCTTTACAGTTGGGCACTGTTTTTACTGGTGCAGTCAAGTTGCTAGTTGATCACATCAGGCCGTGTGACCAATGCTCTCTGGCCAATGCTTTCTGCTCCAGATCCAAACTAAAGAAACCTCATATTTGTGTATAACTGTTTCTCTATTTTCAATGACATGCTATGTTTTTTCTTTCCCTGTTATACCAAGGCTTTTTAATTCCAGTTAAGTGATATGACATGAAGAAATTGCAAAGATCTTTCTTTAATTCCTTTCAGGAAGGGCTGAGGCTACTCCATACAGAACTCAAATGTATGGAAATCCACCTGAGAGGCTCCTGCTTCCATTTACAAACTCAGCAAAATGACCACTTTATAGCCAGAGATTCAGCAAAGAGATCTACAAAATTCACTACTCTTTCTCAGAAGGGAGGGCAAGTAAGTCATTTATAGTTTAAATTAGGACTTTTTCAAAAGACAATCTTATTGAACAACAGATTTACCCTTGACTAATTTTCTCTAGAAGCAAAAGTGATAGAAGCTTATAAAACATAGGGAAAGACTAGATTAGTTTTAGATGGTCTCTGAAAACTTCAGTAAATTTCCTATAGAAAAAGGGTAAGATGTTAATAAGTTGGGAAAGAATTTTTAAGCCCATACTATTCTTAACATATGGAGAAAATATAAAGCTTGTAATTGCTTTGAACTGATCTGTAATTAGCATATATATGACCCAAAATATTAAATATCATTATAACAGCTTCCAAATATTCAGTTCACTCATTTAATTTTTTTTTCTCTATTTGATTATCTTGTACCATAACAAAACCTTCCTTCCTGGATCTTATTTGAGAAATTCAGATCCTAAAAAGATATAAAAATTTAAAAACTTATTGAATTAATTTCTTCATTGACAGTAGATTTCTAAAAATGTTTACTTTTCATGATTATTCTAATAAAGTAAGGTATAATGTTAATAAGTTTTATGTAACATGTGACTCCTATTTTACTGTTTTATAACTCTAGAAAATATACATGAAATCTTAAAAGAGAAAGTAATAGATTTCATTTAGCACACACACAAAGGATAATAAAAATATTTTCCTATATGCTATTCAATCAAAAACGGAAATGTTTACAGGCATTATTTTTTTACTATTATGAGATGAATATATGTAATAATGGACATTTAGAGATAAAAATAAGAAAGTAGACAGTGTTATCTCTAGAGAATGTAGCTTTTCCTCTTGTATATTAAGGATGTATTTAAATTTCAAATCAAAGACATGAGATCGTTAATTAAAATATTTTACCAAGTAAGTGTCAAGTAAATTCTACCTTCATATGTAATATGTATAACTACTATATAACTACATAAATAGCTTAAAATGGATGAAAGAAAATAAAGAGTTATGATGTCTTAGTATAGCACAGTTTTTAGGAAACAAAGAAGTGGAAAAATAAAACACTTTATTTTAATCTACATCTCAAAAAAAAAAAAATGTTCGTTGGTATCAAAAGCCAAAGAGTGAATTTTTAAATGATCTCATCTCATAGGAATTAATAAGAAAGAAATGAATAATATTTGTAGTTTACATGATTATGTATCTGGAAAATTAAAAAATGTAATTGAAAAACTAGCACAATAAGTGAATTTCATGAAATGGTAAATTATGAAATTAATATACGGAAATCAATAGCCTTCTTATATTAAACCAGAAAATGTGTGTGTATTAAATAACCTATATAAAGAGGTTCAATCCTCCTTGTAATAAATCCTTCATTAAATACATTTCTCATCTAAGGATAAACAAAAATCAAGGTTTGAAAACTTAACATCACTGATAAGCCTCTAAGAAAAAGGCACATTGCAAATAGGAAATTAAAATAGATTTTAACATTTAACAAATGTCAAAAAAATCCAGTAAAATTCTTTCAACATTAGGAATTGCACTGCTGGGTATTCATTCCAAAAACACACTGAAACAAATGTAGAAGTATGCTACTGCTAAGTCGCTTCAGTCATGTTAAACTCTGTGTGACCCCATAGATGGCAGCCCACCAGGCTCCCCCAACCCTGGGATTCTCCAGGCAAGAACACTGGAGTGGGTTGCCATTTCCTTCTCCAATGCATGAAAATGAAAAGTGAGAGTGAAGTCGCTCAGTTGTGTCCAACTCAGCGACCCCATGGACTGCAGCCCACCAGGCTCCTCCGTCCATGGGATTTTCCAGGCAAGAGCACTGGACTGGGGTGCCATTGCCTTCTCCGATATAGAAGTATATGCCAGTGCAATTCATTGTAACAAACTACTTTTAGTTGGCAACCTGTATCAGGAAACTGTTGTCACAATAATTTTGTGTAACAAACTATGACAAATCTCAGTAGTTTACAAAAACATGTATTTATTCTCTGCTTCTCTTTTTGCTAGCTAGCTGGGATGTTCATAGACACATCTGGCCTTAGCTCCAGATCCCAGGTGAATACAGGTAGGTTGCCTAGCCTGTTGTTTATGTGGGACCAGTGGACACAAGAGAGCAAGCCCTAAACACATTGGCTTTTCTCAACCCTCAGCTTGCATTAGGCCTACCAATATACCCTTTTCCAAAACACATTGCCAAAACAAAGCCAAAATCAGAGTTTAGTCAATACACATTACATAACACAAAGAAAAAATATAGACAATATTACTATAGGGGAGTAAAGAATCAGGACTATGTGTCATTCTATTACACAACCCAAATTTTCATCAGTAGGGAACTTGTTGAACAAACCATGGCATATCCAAAAACTAGGTAATGATGAAACTATAATAAGGAATAGCACAGGTCTCTGAAAAATACCAAGGAAATGAGAAGTTTTATGTATGCATTTCTCATCACGTGTAATTACCAAGTTTTATTACAGCTATAACACAAAAAGTAAATATGACTCGATGTAGACCTCAATTTATATTTACAACATAAAACTGTGCTTACTCTAGTTTACAGCTCAGTGTTTACACAGCACAAGAAGAGAAAAGAAAGAATAGTGTGGAAGAGAAGGAGGAGACCATGTTTTAGGAAACTTGAACCATAAATTTTGATAGAATTAAGCCTAACTTGTTGATGAACATTAGACAAACTTCTGAGAGGTCTCAAGGATGAGGACTGTTTTATTAATAGTACAGTAAAGTTTGGTTTGGTCTGTTTAAAACATTTTATCAGCCAATATTTCCCTAGTTAAGCATGATGACTCAACTGTCAGCCTTTGACACTAATTGCTTTCCATACTTAAGCCATTCTTTCTTCTTATTCATTATAGCAACATAGACAAAAGCAGCATAAAATATCTTTTCTTTATTAGGTGCTTCAGCCTTGTCCATTTCTATGTTGATTTCCCATTTCCTCCCTTTCTTTCTGTAATTATTATATTGAAACACTTGGATTCTCTCTGTTCTTTTGTTTTTACATCTCCACTAGTGACATTTGCTCATTAACAATCCCAGTCGCAGAGTAAACTACACTTCTTGGAAGACAGAGAAAGTGAAAAGGACTTCAGATTGCACTAACTGCAAGTTCCCTAGATCAGAGTTTCCTGTAAGAAGCTGGGCACCAAAACTACCTGGGAAATTTTCAGAAAGTTCCAATTCTGGTCTTGAATGCCAAAGTTTCTGGATTAAAATTAAATGTAAAAGAGTTGCATTTAGTTGTAGAACATTGCATTTGAGTTTAGAACAACTGTATTAAATAAAATGAATGGCTGAGTAACTTACAATGGTTTTAGAACACTGTAGGAGAGGGAAAACTATTTAGAGAATCAAAACTTGGCAAAATTAAAAGGACAAGAACTGATACCAATTTTCAATATTTCCACAGAAGTGTGTTCAGTGCAATAGTAAATAATCACATGTTTAATATGCTGCTCTGTTCTTATTTGTACCACTGAAATCATTTTGTGAAGACTGACTCATTTTTTTTTTTCATCATAACGCGTGGTTCCTGGAGACAGAATGAGAATAAAATTATCTCTTGGGTAACTTAAAAAAAATTCTTCAATGAGCATATCTGATAGACCTAATTTTCTAACCCATTGCTTTCCTAAACCCCTGCAAGTCCAAAATTCAAGCCAGTAAGAAGCAGAATGCTTAAAATTCAAATTAGCATTTTATTCCATTTCTTTATTGCTTGTAAAGTGTCCTTCCAACCCCATTAGTATAATAATTCACATAGTCTTTGATATATATTTCAACACTATTTCTTCTTGACTATAAAAATATTTCAGCATTAGGTTATGCTCTGCAGCCAATGTCAAACACAGTTATGTCAGCTGACATAATCTGTTAAATACTACTCAAAATGGGGGAAAACTGAATACATTCAATCTCCACCTACATGTAATTGAAAATCTTGTGAAGTGTTAAAAGAATGCAACTCACTTTCATTTTCTGATGATAGTGAAATGTTTTATATAAAATAACAACTAGGAACAAAATCTGCTGTCACTGCTCCATTGTTTACTCCATCAGTTCAGTTCAGTCGCTCAGTCGTGTCCGACTCTTTGCGACCCCATGAATCGCAGCACCCTAGGCCACTCTGTCCATCACCAACTCCCGGAGTTCACTCAGACTCACGTCCATCGAGTCCGTGATGCCATCCAGCCCTCTCTTCCTCTGTCATCCCCTTCTCCTCCTGCCCCCAATCCCTCCCAGCATCAGAGTCTTTTCCATTGAGTCACCTCTTCGCATGAGGTGGCCAAAGTACTGGAGTTTCAGCTTTAGCATCATTCCTTCTAAAGATATCCCAGGGCTGATCTCCTTCAGAATGGACTGGTTGGATTTCCTTGCAGTCCAAGTTACTCTATTTTCTTTAAGAAAAACATATTTTGTGTGTTTGTGTGACTACTACTCAGTAAATAGATTTAATTTGGGGGCTTCCCTGGTGGCTCAGAGGTTAAAGCGTCTGCCTCCAGTTCTGGAGACCAAGGTTCAATTCCTGGATTGGGAAGATCCCCTGGAGAAGGAAATGGTAACCCACTCCAGTATTCTTGCCTGGAGAATCCCATGGATGGAGAAGCCTGGTAGGCTACAGTCCATAGGGTTGCAAAGAGTTGTACATGACTGAGTGACTTGACCCTTCACCTTCAGAGTGGAGTCAGATGACATTATTATATATAAGGTTTTAGACAAACTGTCAGATTCACTATAATTTTATCATTTATCTTGTCTTTTCTTCAGCACATCTGCCATACTTGAGGCTGAAGTGATGACCATGAAGTGAATGACTCCCAACATATACCCTCTGCTCATACCTCTTTCCTAAATTTCAGGAGTAGTATTTATTAGGCATACCTATTTGAGTTAAGAACTCAAAGGACGCAAAGTTAAATAAGAAGTCCAGTCTAGATTACGCCCTCAATCTCACCTCCTGCGTGGGTGCATGCTAAATGGTTTCAGTCGTGTGTGACTCTGTGTGCCCCTTTGGACTGTAGTCCACTCAGCTCCTCTGTCCATGGGATTCTCCAGGCAAGAATGCTGGGGTGGGCTGCCATGTCCTCCTCCAGGGGATCTTCTCAATCCAGGGATCAAACCTGTATCTGTATGTCTCCAATGCCTCCTGCATTGGCAGATGGGTTGAAGCCCCAGTCTCACTTACTCTCTCTATTTAATTACAGAGCTATCATTTCCTCCTAAGGTTAAAAAGGGAAGAAATTAAGAACTTTCACACTACTCTTTCTTGTACCAACTGAACCTCAATTCTTCCTTTAACTACTGAAATGGCCTCCTTAATAATTTCTGTGTTCCTTGTCACATTTATCTTTTTCTAACATCTAAATTTGCTCATATCAATTACTAGCTATTTATTCAATGACTCCACTGTAAAATAAAGAATAAAATTAACAATCTAAGCAATTTATTTGCCTGGCTTATAAAATCCGTTAGATTTGTGCCCACTGGTCCAATAACATCCTTGTCAACCAACTTCCTCACTTCTGACATTTCAACAGTGCTAATGTGCTTGACTTCATCTCAAGAGTCTGGCTTTCTGATACTTCCAGGTCTTATAGCTTTGTTACTTCTCCTTTATATGTCATTCAATATATTTTATTGAAAGTGATTAAAACTGATTCTGGGCCATTCAAGAAGACAGTGAATTTTTGAAAAGTACATCTAAAACCACAGAATAGCACTGAAAAGCTTGGATAATCAAACTCAGATAAATAAATAAATAAATAAAATGACAGGAACAAAAGGAGTTGATGCCAGAGATTACAATTCACCTATTAACTTCACTGAACAAAGAGTGGCTCCATTGGTCCCACTGTCCCTGAAAACTGGCTATTAGCAGCACTGCTACTGCTACTATCAAGATGATTTTTCCATTGGTCTGGACTAGCAGTCTGTCTGTTTCTACTGTTTCCCCATCTATTTCCCATGAAGTGATGGGACCAGATGCCATGATCTTCGTTTTCTGAGTGTTGAGCTTTAAGCCAACTTTTTCACTCTCTTTCACTTTCATCAAGAGGCTTTTAGTTCCTCTTCACTTTCTGCCATAAGGGTGGTGTCAGATGTCATCTGCATATCTAAAGTGAAGTTGCTCAGTTGTGTCTGACTCTTTGCGACCCCACGTACTGAGGCCTACCAGGTTTCACCATCCATGAGATTTTCCAGGCAAGAATACTGGAGTGGGTTACCATTTCCTTCTCTAGGGGATCTTCCCAACCCAGGGATTGAACCTGGGTCTTCCACATGGTAGGCATTGTAGGCAGACGCTTTACTGTCTGAGCTACCATGAAAGATCCTATTTCTCCTGGCAAACTTGATTCCAGCTTATGCTTCTTATAGCCCAGCATTTCTCATGATGTACTCTGCATATAGGTTAAATAAACAGGGTGACAATATACAGCCTTGACGTACTCCTTTTCCTATTTGGAACCAGTCTGTTGGTCCATGTCCAGTTCTAACTGTTGCTTCCTGACCTGCATATAGGTTTCTCAAGAGGCAGGTCAGGCGGTCTAGTATTCCCATCTCTTTCAGAATTTTCCACAGTTTATTGTGATCCACACAGTCAAAGGCTTTGACATAGTCAATAAAGCAGAAATAGATGTTTTTCTGGAAGTCTCTTGCTTTTTCCATGATCCAGCGGATGTTGTCAGTTTGATCTCTTATTCCTCTGCCTTTTCTAAAACCAACTTGAACGTCTGAAGTTCATGGTTCACGTATTGCTGAAGCCTGGCATGAAGAATTTTGAGCATCACTTTACTAGCCTGTGAGATGAGTGCAATTGTGCAGTAGTCTGAGCCTTCTTTGGCACTGGAATGAAAACTGACCTTTTCCAGTCCTGTGGACACTGCTGAGTTTTCCAAATTTGCTGGCATATAGAGTGCAGCCCTTTCACGGCATCATCTTTCAGGATTTGAAATAGCTCCACTGGAATTCCATCACCTCCACTAGTTTTGTTCATAGTGATGCTTTCTAAGGCCCACTTGACTTTACATTCCAGGATATCTGTCTCTAGATGAGTGATCACACCATTGTGATTATCTTGGTCATGAAGATCTTTTTGTACAGTTCTGTGTATTTTTGCCACCTCTTCTTAATATCTTCTGCTTCTGTTAGGTCCATACCATTTCTGTCCTTTATCAAGCACATCTTTGCATGAAATGTTCCCTTGGTATCTCTAATTTTCTTGAAGAGATGTCTAGTCTTTCCCATTCCGTTGTTTTCCTCTGTTTTTTTGAAATAGATGAGGAAACAGTGGAAACAGTGGCTGAATTTATTTTTGGGGGCTCCAAAATCACTGCAGATGGTGACTGCAGCCATGAAATTAAAAGACACTTATTCCTTGGAAGAAAAATTATGACCAAACTAGATAACATATTGAAAAGCAGAGACATTACTTTGCTAACAAAGGTCTGTGTAGTCAAGGCTACAGTTTTTCCAGTGGTCATGTATGGATGGGAGAGTCGGGCGGTGAAAAAAGCTGAGCACCAAAGAATTGATGCTTTTGAACTGTGGTGTCGGAGAAGACTCTTGAGAGTCCCTTGGACTGCAAGGAGATCCAACCAGTCCATTCTGAAGGAGATCAGCCCTGGAATTACTTTGGAAGGAATTATGCTCAAGGTGAAACTCCAGTTCTTTGGCCACCTCATGTGAAGAGATGACTCATTGGAAAAGACTCTGATGCTTTGAGGGATTGGGAGCAGGAGGAAGAGGGGACGACAGAGGATGAGATTGTTGGATGGCAACACGGACTCGATGGATGTGAGTTTGAGTGAACTCCAAGAGATGGTGATGGACAGGGAAGCCTGGCGTGCTTTGATTCATGACGTAACAAAGAGTCAGATACGACTGAGCGACTGAACTGAACTGAACTCAACTGAGCAGTCTGTCTCATTCTCTTTCTGCCAGAGAACTAGGATTGCGAGTCTCTCTGGAGACAATATTTGCTCCTATGTCAAATAGTACAGAATTATCAAATACAGAAAGAGTATTCAGATGCTAAATAGTTTAAAAAAAGTACAAAATGCGTTAGTTTCCTATTGCTGCTGTAACAAATTATCACATAAAACAACACAAATTCATTATCCTGCAATTTAATTTGTGAAGGCTAAAACTTCAAAATGAGTTGTTACTGGTCAAAAGAGTGTTACTGGTCAAGGAGTCAGTATGGTCATGGGCCTTCTGGAGGGAAGACTGTATTTCTTTCCCTTCTCCAATTTCTAGAGGCCGCCTGATTGCTTGTGTAATCGCTGCACATTTTCTTCAGTCTCTGCTTTCTGTCACCACATCTCCTGGTCTCTTTCCTTTTTTTCCGACATATGAGAACTAAGACTTCCCAGGTGGCTCAGTGGTAAAGAATCCACTGCAAATGCAGGGGACACAGGAGACATAGGTTTGATTCCTGGGTGGAAAAGAATCCCTGGAGAAGGAAATGGTACCTACTCCAATATCCTTGCCTGGGAAATCTCATAGAAGGGAGCCTGGTGGCTACGGTCCATATGGCCCGAAAGAGTCGTACATGACTGTGCATGCAAGTGCATGAAAACTAAGTAATCTAGGCATGTCTTCCTATCTCAGGATCCTTAACTTAATCATTTTGCAAAGTTCCTTTTACTATATAATGTAATATGTAGTATACAGGTGCCAGGGTTTAGGATGTGGCATTTTGGGGGGCATTAATTCATCTACCACAAAACAAAACAAAAACAAGTATGATTTTCCCTCCATGAAGGCGCTCCAGATTTCCTCAGACCAGCTAACACATCTTCTTTATAGGCTGAGTATATTTCATATATCTCTGTCTTTGGTGCTTATATGGTTACCCAGCTTAGATAACCAAACTGTGAGTGCCATGAGGGCAAGGGCAAGATTGTTCTGGGTAAGGCTCATCTCATTCACTTCATTCAGCTCTAGGTCTCCAATAATAATCACAATATTTGACAGTTAGTAGATATTTTTTTAAAATATAGGCTAATTGACAAAGTACTAACCACAGGTAGGACTAAAATTAAGTGTTTGTAAATTACAACTTTTTTCTTTTTCCTGGTAGAAACGTATTTAACTATACTTGGTTTCTAAAGACTTCTGTATCATGGTAAAAGAGGTCAGTGAATTAGTCTTCTCCCAAACTAATCATTTTCAAGACAGATAAATGGTAACATTAAATCATATATCCTCCCTCTTTGGATATTAGCTGAAGATTTATTCCTATCTACTTTTCTGCTATAGGCACCAAAAATTTCAGTGTATCTGTAGTAATAAAATATCTAGTGAAGTGATTTAACTTTTTTAATCTTTGGAAAATAGAAAAATAGTCTATAAACTACCATATGTTATAAGAAAACCAAGATCTATGACCCTAGAAAAGAATATGAGTTTTCTAATAACTATATTTATTTATAAAATTGTGTTTTAAAAAGAATTGGGTCATGATATTAAACAAAAGTCTTCATTTATGACAGCTAGATTTCAAAATGTGCTTTTAGGTTTTTTCCAAACTACAGGAAAATCTTACTTGTATATTACTGAAAAAAAGAAAAATAAATATGATATTCTTACGGATTGTTCTAGGTAAGGCTCACTTCATTCAGAGTTAATAATATTGCTGTTACAATGATCTCAATATTTATTGATAAATATCTCCATGAGTTACAATTTTCTATGATAAAAATGATAGTCTTTCAATAAAGTATTTATTAGGTCTGTAGCATGTTGCTTAGACTGCAGAATAATTGAAAGGAATGTCACATATTTGATTAATGCCATGAAAAATAGAGAAAGTATAAATAATTTACTACTAACTAACAATGATTTTCTATGCATGTAACTCATCAGCAGCATCAGCAGAAAATAACAGGCATTAACAGTTACAGAGCTAGGTACCTACTGTCATATTTCAATAACTAGTTTAGATTTTGCAGTTTAGGTTTGCCTCACCATTTCACTTCTTTGCCAGCTTGGAGGAAGAGCCATAAAATGAAAGCATACCGTCTCCATTAGATGTTTCTGGTAGCAAATAACAGAGTGAGTCACAACATAAGACAAATGGAGATTCTAACACTCAGCCCCTTCCTGTCAGTTGGTTTAAAGAGTCTCTAGATTACAATTGCTTAATAGGCCAGCTAACAAGCACTTTTGTTGCTTTATTGACTATGCCAAAGCCTTTGACTGTGTGGATTGCAATAAACTGTGGAAAATTCTGAAAGAGATGGGAATACCAGACCACCTGACCTGCCTCTTGAGAAATCTGTATGCAAGCCAGGAAGCAACAGTTAGAACTGGACATGGACCAACAGACTGGTTCCAAATAGGAAAAGGAGTACATCAAGGCTGTATATTGTCACCCTGCTTTTTAACTTATATGCAGAGTACATCATGAGAAATGCTGGGCTGGAAGAAACACAAACTGGAATTAAGATTGCCGGGAGAAATATCAATCACCTCAGATATGCAGATGACACTACCCTTATGGCAGAAAGTGAAGAGGAGCAAAAAGCCTCTTGATGAAAGTAAAAGAGGAGAGTGAAAAGTTGGCTTAAAGCTCAACATTCAGAAAACAAAGATCATGGCATCTGGTCCCATCACTCCATGGGAAATAGATCGGGAAACAGTGGAAACAGTGTCAGACTTTATTTTGGGAGGCTGCAAAATCACTGCAGATGGTGACTGCAGCCATGAAATTAAAAGATGCTTACAACTGGGAAGAAAAGTTATGACCAACCTAGATAGCATATTCAAAAGCAGAGACATTACTTTGCTGACTAAGATCTGTCTAGTCAAGGCTATGGTTTTTCCTGTGGTCATGTATGGATGTGAGAGTTGGACTGTGAAGAAGGCTGAGCACCAAAGAATTGATGCTTTTGAACTGTGGTGTTGGAGAAGACTCTTGAGAGTCCCTTGAACTGCAAGAAGATCCAACCTGTCCATTCTGAAGGAGATCAACCCTGAGATTTCTTTGGAAGGAATGATGCTAAAGCTGAAACTCCAGTACTTTGGTCACCTCATGCGAAGAGTTGACTCATTGGAAAACACTTTGATGCTGGGAGGGATTGGGGGCAGGAGGAGAAGGGGACGACCGAGCATGAGATGGCTGGATGACATCACTGACTCGATGGACGTGAGTCTGAGTGAACTCCAGGAGATGGTGATGGACAGGGAGGTCTGGTGTGCTGCAATTCATGAGGTCACAAAGAGTCGGCCACAACTGAGTGACTGAACTGGATTGAACAAGTATTTTATATCTTCAAATATAAATTTACAACGTCAGTAGATGTTAGTGATTGTAACTGAAAAGAAAATGCAATATAATTATTTTTACTATAATGGAATAAATTTAATTACCAAGGCAATGGCACCCCACTCCAGTACTCTTGCCTGGAAAATCTCATGGATGGAGGAGCCTGGTAGGCTGCAGTCCATGGGATCGCCAAGAGTAGGACACGATTGAGTGGCTTCACTTTCACTTTTCACTTTCATACATTGGGAAAGGAAAATGGCATCTCACTCCAGTGTTCTTGCTTGGAGAATCCCAAGGACGGGGAGCCTGGTGGGCTGCGGTCTATGGGTTCGCACAAAGTTGGACATGACTGAAGTGATTTAGCAGTAGCAGTAAACAAAGTGAGACAAAAAATTTGCAAAAATTGTTTTATTTTGCACATGTCAATAGGGAATGAAAGACTACCCTCCTAGGTTGTATGTCTGGGTCTTTGAAATAAGCTGATTACAGGCAGGTTGATAAGAGAATAAGGTATACACATTTATTAAATTTTAATATAACTTGCCCAGAGGTATCAAGCCAGAAAAAACTGAATACTCAGAACGGAGGTAAGAATTGAAAGCTTATACATACTGTTGATCCTTTCCATCTGTGGGCTTCCTATTCTCTATTGGTTGAATCCACAGATCTGAGCACAGGGATTAAAACCAATGGTTAAAGAGAGGAGATTGTACATTTCACATAAGGAACTTGAGCATTTGTGGAATGTGTTATCTGCAGTGGTCGGAGGACCAATCTCCCACAGATACTGAAACTGAGCAGAAGCCTGTGGGGTCTTACTGGGTACATGAGCTCCTCCATGTCCCCTTTTTTCTTGTTGTAAAAGAAATAGCTGTAGTCTCCTAGGTTTTACCTGAGTTTCAAAGAGGAGGCTCAAGCATTTAATTATTATAACAATAGAATCACAGTACTCCTAGTTCCTTCTGAATGGATATAGATAACAATCAGATGCATACTTTTGAGTTGCTTGGCAAAAGTCAGAACACCCACCCAGGAGAAGGATGGTGACTATGCGCTGACCACAAGTTGAAGACTTTAGACTGGTTGGACCAGAGGTTGATGACTGAGATTCCAAAAACATCACTCTGTTACTTCACCATCAACAGCCAGAAGAAGGTCCATGAGCTGATCACTCATTCTAAGACCGTCTCCCCTCATATTGTCTTTATAAAACCTTGCCTAGAAGCCATTAAGTTCAGCTATTTTGAGCATAAACTGCTCATTCTCCTTGCTTGGCTCTGCAATAAAGATTCTCTGCTCTAAATTCCAATGTTTTGACTTGCTTGGCCTTACTGTGCATTGGGCCTGGGGACTTGGGTTTAGCAATGCCAAGGAACTGTCTGTTGTCCTAACAGAGGAAGGAAGAGGGAGATGTAGGTAAGTTAGGAGAGAGAAAAAGATTTTTAGGAAAGATGAATGAATCCTTAGAAGAATATTGTGAGGTATAATAGTTTGTGTGTGTGTGTGTGTTGCCATTTTTACCACTTCCTTCTCATTTTCTTGGATAAGAATTGTTGGGGGAGTTTGCAATTTCCTCAGTTTTGTCTCATCGCAACAAAAATTTGAAGCGTTACAGCCCTCGGACAGACCAGTGTTATAGCTCTGTGTTACAGCTCAGTTTTATTTAGAAAGTAAAAGAAAATACATCCTTGAGGAGTGAGGGAATGCCAAACCCAAAGATGCAAAAAGAGGCCTCCAGCCCAATTTTGGCTTCTCTTTTGATATGTTTTTTCCTCCTTCCCTTGGGCCTGCCCTTTGTCAATTGGGCTAGCCCAAAGTGCTGTTTGTTTTACATGAGGCCCTCACTCTGGTCCTTGGACCTTCCTTTGTTCTATTTCTGTGGGCTTTTCCCTTCCTTGACTTTTAGCCACTGCCATTCTGGACTCCTTTTTCCTATTCTAACTACCTAACAGAATCAACCTACCCTGGTTGATGAAACTCCTGGTGTGAGGATTTATGCAGTTGAGTTCATTTGGGATGATGTTTTTAGGCAGATGCAAGGAGTTCAGAGAAAGCCACTCCCTGTATTTCCTATTTTTTAAGTACCTTTAACTCAGAATAATAAATATACCAAAGACCCATATTCTGGGGTCCTGAACTCCTTCATTTATCAGTATTTTATGAAATTAGCCCTTAAATTCAAAGTGTTAATAAGTCAAGAAAAAAAAATTTGGGTACACAGATTAGAAATAGGATTCTTCTATTCATGAAATGATATATGTTTTTGAAATCTCTAAATTTGGAAGTTAAATTCATTTTTTTTTTCTTTTTATGGATGAACCATGAAGAGAATGTGGGATCTTATTTTCCCAACAAGAGATGTAACCCATGTCCCTCACAGTTGAAGAACAGATTTTTAACCACCTTGGACTGCCAGGGAAGTCCTACAAGGAGCCCATTATTAATTTACCTTTGCAAGGACACATACTTGATAAAGAAAACAGTAGCCTCCTCAAAAGTGCCCAACTGTACTCACATTAAGTTAACCTAGAAAGAGTAGAACTTTATCAAATGAATTATCTGTAGTTACTGACCCTTAAAAGGGCTTCCCTGGTGGCTCAGATGGTAAAGAATCTGCCTGCAGTGCAGGAGACCAGGGTTTGATCCCTGGGTCAGGAAGATCCTTAGAGAGCAGAAAATTATTTTAGAGAAATACAGCAAAATACATCTTCAAAGAAGATGGGAAGAAAAAGTTTACCTGAATGTGGATGTCTAGAGATCTTAAATGTCTGTGTGTGTGTGTCTAAATCCATTGTGCATATCATTATTTGGCAAAAACAAACAAACAAACAAACAAACAAAAAACTTACTTCCCATTAGTTTGGGAGTGAATTTGTGACTAATAGTCATGATACATAGGGATTCATACTTCACAAACTGCTTTCACAGTCATTATTTTAATTAAATCTCACAAGCTTCCTATGAAATAGATATTATTATTTCACTCTTACAATAGAGAATCTGATGCTCAAAGATCTTATGGTATCTGGCCAAAAGATGAATCTTCTAACACCATTTTCTTTGTTCTATTCATGAAACCTCAGCAAGTCTTACTTGTATTGAGCATATGCTCTAAATATTTAGAGCTCTAATATGAAATTATGCTCTAAATATGAAAGCCTTGGGGTTTCTATTAGATGTTTATCACATTTTATTAATAAATATGTGCAAACAAAAGAATATGCTTTAATCTGAAACAGATGTCAAACTGTGGATTAAAACTTTTTAAGACTGGTATCAAATATTCTAAATGTAACAGAAAGAAAACTTTTATTAGAAAAGATATTCCTAACTAAAAATGTAAATAATTTAGCATGATTTTAGGAAATACAGTTCTGAGTTCCTAATCTAATAAAGAAAACTAAGGTAGCACTATGAATTAGCTACACAAAAGCCATTCATAACCCCAATTTCCCCTTTTTTCCCTCTGATAATCAGGCTGGAACAGTAGCTCATTTTCCCTGATTGCCTGAGAGGACATAGCATGAGAATCAGTTCTGCCCAGGAAATGTGAACAGAAGTTGCTGAGTAGGAATTCTGGCAAAGTTTTGAAAGGAATAGATTAAGTCCATCTCCTTGCTTTTAGCCTTTTGCTTTCCCCTTTCTTCCACCTGGAACGTGATGTAATATCCAGGAGAACAGGATCATCTTAAGGCCAGTGGCAAAAGACATGTGTATAGAATGGCAATTAGGAAAAAGGAAGGATTTGTCATTGAATAACAACCCCAGGCTCCTTATCCAGTGGAATATAAAAAGCTCATAGTTGTTGAGCCTGACTTTATTTGCAGTCAAACAGAATTTTAACAAATACAGAATGTGTGCCTAAAAATTGGGGTGCTAAACAAACAAAAGTGAAAATATTAATTTTGCTAAGTATAAAAGCAATAGGAAAATGAGAGACAATGTCCTGACAGTTTCTGGGAAGGAGGATATTGATTCTTGCTATATGAAGAAAAACATTCCCTGCTATGGATGACTTGCTGACTCAAATTTCAACTTTAACGAAAATAATAAGAAAATTCAGAATCTTGACCAGTGACAATTTCAGCAAACTCCCACCAGACAGTGAGTCTTCCAGATTTGGTCCACCAAATTTGCAAATCAAAGAGAGATGTTTTTATAGCTGCAAATTGTATTGACTAAGATTACCATAATTTGGAATCTTATGAGTGTAGAAAGGACAAATTCAAGTTCAGGATGGGGAAATCAGAAAAACAGAGGAGTCTGTGTATTTGAAAATGTTAAATGTTGCAGGGGGTAAGTATCAGCCTTACAGGAAATACAAGTGAACCTCTTTAGAATTTCTCAAGCCTCTTAAAACAGACTGCCATTCAAAGGTTTGGAAGTAGCTAAAAACTTCACTAAAGTCCCCATTTTTAAATTTCATTAAAGAAATCACATCAAATTAAGGGTTAGGAAGATGGAGAGAGCAGAAAATCAAACACCTAAGAATCAAACTGTTTGAAGTTTAGGATTAAATATAGATGAGATCTGTAATTACTTTCTCCTGGAAATGACCAAATACAAATTAACTGAGTACTTACTAATTTTAAAGAGAATTAAATTGCCATTTATTTTTTTGAATATAACCTCAAGAGCAAGTGAATGTCCAAAGTTAAGATAAATTCCAGGCCCTTAAACTCAGACCAACAGAAGAGAACTCGAGAAAGTTCCATAGCCCTTAGTAAAGGTATCATCTCCTATGTCCACCTCAGGTATCAACAAGGAGAATGAGAGATAAAGCGGGTCTTCCCAAGAACAGAAGTAAAGATAGACTGAGGACTTTTCTCCATCATAAGAGAAAGTTATCCCTTTTCCTAAAGAGCAGGATTAGACAACAGTAATGGATAAGTTGTTTTTTGCTTATCATTCTCCCTTTCTCCAAATGAAAATTTTATTTCAGCTATCTCATAGTTCTCTTTCACTGTAAACCGAATACATCAAAACAAATAACTTGTCATTTAACTCTATATGCTATCTGGTCACATCTATATCTTTTAGAAAAACTGCATGTGACCCTGATATCTTAAACTTGAAACTGGATGCATTAACAAATCATACTTTCAGATTATGTCTCTCATGGAGAAGGTGAGTACCTTAACTCTGAACTTAGAAATAAGATATTGAGTCACTAAGAGATTGTGACAGACAAGGCATGTTAGTTCTTCAAAGGCATTTATAATCCATGTTTGTTTTGCCTTTCCCTGATACAGAAGATACAGCTGCAATCCATATTGACTCAGATGCCCCTAATTTGTAATCTTGTTAGTGTTGAAAGGACAAATTCAGGTTCAGTATGGGGAAATCAGGAAAACAAAGGGTTTCCTTACTATCCTACCTTGAGAAAAAGAGTGGTTATGAAATCCCATTCTGGACAATGAGATGTTTGTTGAAGCTAAAGAGGGACTTAATTGGAGAGGTTCTTTTGATTTGTTTTGTTTGTTTGTTTGTTTTAAGAGACAGATCTAAAAGGCTTCTTGACTTCTTGACTCCAGCCTGTTCCCATTCCTTCCCCCTACCCCTACCTAGATCATGCATTTGAAGTATATAAGTGCAGCAACCATTTTCTGACCAGAGGATGAAAAAGCCATGAAATAAATTTTGATGGAAGAGGAATATTGAATAATTTGGATCTATGATAATATACCTGAAAGATTATACTACTCCGGGATTTCCTTTTCCAGAATTCTTGCCTTATGAGATAAGTAAACCCTACAAGTACATTGATTAACTTTTATTAATAGCAAATTCTCTTCAAAATTTAGTAGCTTATCACTCTTGTATCCATGGTAAGCCTATATATAAGATAGGATGACTTGGCAGTGTCTCTGCCTCACATGGTTTCATTCTTGGGACTAGCAGAATAGCCCAAACAAATTTTCATGGTGATGGCAGAAGCACAAGAAAGCAAATGATAATCCAAGATGTTTCTTAAGGTCTAGACTTAAAACTGGCATGTTTTTTCTGTTGGCTAAAGCAAGCCACATGGCTGAACTCTAGTCAAAAGATGGGAAATATGTAATAGGGAAGAAACTTGCATTCTGCTACAAGTTAATCACTAAAAGGATCTTGCCTATAAGTTTAAATTATACAAAGTGGCCCATCTCTGGTAACTCGGCCTTCCATATGATAATCATAAAGCTAAAATACCTTTATTTAGCTCACAGGAACTCTCTGCTCCTCCACCCCACCACTGCCTTCTCGATAAGAACACTCACAACCTGGGCCCTGGAACAAGTATTAGGATGGTCAGTCATATGAGAAGGATATAAATGAAGCAGTCATTGGTCAAACAGGAGATGTACAAACAGCAACAGAACAGTCATCATGAGAGGCCTAACCATGCATATATTTCTGGTGATTGTGAGTTATTTTCTGGTCTGCCTATTTAAACAATAGTTATAAAAATAATAACATATTTACATTCATGGAAAATGAATATCATGCTGATAACCAAACTTACTAACATATAAGTAACATATTCTTGTTTGGAGTTAAATGGTTTACCAACTACCTTTTAAGCCTTAATTACAAACAAGTTAATGTTTAAAACAGTAAAATAATATAAATAAATAAGATGGGGTTTTAAAATAAAACAATAAAATTCTTAGTAAGTTTTTTTTTTTTTTCAAAATTTGTTATTGCAAGTGAAGACTATACATGTAATACTAAGCACGTATTCCCAGTATTAAGGAACAGATGATAAGAATAGCATTCATCCAGAAAATAGAATAGTTGCACATGTACAGTCTGTTTTTCAGACAATCATTACCCTATTAAGTACTCAGACTTCCTAAAAACACTATAAATAATAGTTTACAGAGCAAAGAGTCAGCTGGGTCCTATTTCATCATCAGAGAAAATCCAGTCAGGTAGCAGTTTAATAGCCATCCAGGCTCTTTTCCTAAATTAAGCCCAGCTGTATTAGTCTAGAGATGGATGCTATCTCAGGGTCAGTCATCAATACCAAGGCCTCTGCATGTTCTGGGGTCTACTTAGATTGAACTCAGGTTTATCATTATCACACATTCTCACAGCTATCGGAAAACATCCTGTTAGGGCTGAGCCAGAGGGGCCTCTGCCTTGTGTCTTGTGTTTTAGAAGGTCCTCTCCTCTCCCCCGGGCTTCCTTGGTGGTTCAGAAGGTAAAGAGGGAGACCTGGGTTTGATCCTTGGTTTGGGAAGATCCCCTGGAAGAGGGCATGCCAACTCACTCCAGTATTTTTGCCTGGAGAATCCCCATGGACAGAGCAGCCTAGTGGGATAAGTCCATGGGGTCGAAAGAGTCAGACACCACTGAGCGACTAAGCACAGCACAGCACACCTCCTCTGTTTCCCACACTTCCTCTTTCTCTTCTCCTCTCGTGAGCAACACACACACATACACACACACTCAAAATTTTAATTAAAAACACAGAAACCAGTCTATCATTTGGAATGCAATGTGTAGTAGTAGCAGACAACAAGTAGCCCAAAATTACAGCTCTCCTAAACTCCTCTTTAACATATACACACAAATACATATAAAGTAGATAAACAACGAGAACCTACTATATAGCACAGGGAAATATATCCAATATTTTGTAATAAACTATAATGGAAAAAAATCTGAATCTTTGAAACTGTACATTTGAAACTAACACAGCATTATAAATTAACAATACTTCAATACTGAGCTACTGAACTGACTGACTGAGGACCGTAACCTGGAAGAAAGCCTCTCAGCTAACTCTGAAGAATCACTCTGGAGAAACATCATTTTCAGCACAGTTTTAAATCTTGTCAGAACAAAGAAAGAAGAAGAATAAACAGAGAAGAGCAGAGATTCAAAAACTATCAATGAACAGTGAATCAATGTGAACAAAAGATGCATTCAGAATGTCAATTAGGCCAAAATTTTTAATGTAACAAAGTATAAAACATTTCTTCATATTCTGTTAAATTATATATGACAAGGAACTATTTGTTGTTCAGTCAATCAGTCATGTCCAACTCTTTAAGAACCCTTGGACAGCAGCACGCCAGGCTTCCCTGTCCATCACCATCTCCTGGAGCTTGTTCAAACTCACGTCCGTTGAGTTGATGCCATCCAACCATCCTGTCCTCTATCATCCCCTTCTCCTCCTGCCTTCAACCTTACCCAGCATCCGGGTCTCTTCCAATGAGTCAGCTATTCACATCAGGTGGCCAAAGTATTGGAGCTTCAGCTTCATCATAACTTCTTCCAATGAATATTTAAGATTGATTTCCTCTAGGATTGACTGGTTTGATCTCCTTGCAATCCAAGGGACTCTCAAGAATCTTCTCCAGCACCACAGTTCAAAAACATCAATTCTTTGGTGCTCAGCCTCCTTTATGGTCCAACTCTCACATCCATACATGACTGCTAGAAAAACCATAGCTTTGACTAGATGGACCTTTGTCAGCAAAGTAATGTCTTTTAATATGCTGTCTAGGTTTGTCATAACTTTTCTTCCAAGAAGGAAGTGTCTTTTAATTTCATGCCTGTGTCACCATACACCATAATTTTGGAGCCCAAGAAAATAAAGTCTGTCACCGTTTCCATTGTTTCTCTGTTTATTTGCCATGAGGTCATGGGACCAGATGCCATGATATTATTTTTTTGAATGTTGAGTTTTAAGCTACCTTTTTCACTCTCCTACTATTTGAGTTTTGTTTGATAGTGAAGTAGTTTTTAAAAAACCACACATTTGTCAGAAAAGACAAATGAAATATTCTTACTTTCTGCAGCTATGTATCTGACAGGGTCTCTTTCAATACTTTAACCAAAACATCATATGACAACAGAATGAACACAGAAGTAAGAAATATCATCTTTCTTAGTAGGTATAAAAATCTAGTTCTTTACATAGACATTAATAAGATTTTTAAAAATTTAAATAGTAACATTCATATCTTTTTGTTTTGGAAAATAGATATAATCATAAAAATATATTAAACACAGCAAATTAAAAAGAGTTTCAAATAGAACAGAAAACTGAGAGAGGAAATATCAAAGTAGTAATAAGTTTCTCAAAAGAGATATTGAGATTTACACTCAAAATGATCTTGAGTTCACAGTTTTAAGCATACCTATTCATCACATGGATGATTGAAAAAGCAATAGAGTTCCAGAAAAACATCTATTTCTGCTTTATTGACTATGCTAAAGCCTTTGACTGTGTGTATCACTATAAACTATGGAAAATTCTGAAAGAAATGGGAATACCAGATCACTTGACCTGCCTCTTGAGAAACCTATATGCAGGTCAGGAAGCAACTGTTTGAACTGGACATGGAACAGTTCCATGTCCTATTTGGCTGGTTCCAAATAGGAAAAGGAGTATGTCAAGGCTGTATATTGTCACCCTGCATATTTACCTTATATGCAGAGTACATCATGAGAAATGCTGGACTGGAAGAAACACAATCTGGAATCAAGATTGCTTGGAGAAATACCAACAACTTCAGATATGCAGATGGCTTTTCTGGTGGCTCAGAGGTTAAAGCGTCCACCTGCAATGTGGGAGATCTGGGTTCGATCCCTTGGTTGGGAAGATTTCCTGGAGAAGGAAACGTCAACCCACTCCAGTATTCTTGCCTGGAGAATCCCATGGATGGAAAAGCCTGGTGGACTATAGTCCATGGGGTCACAAAGAGTCAGACACGACTAAGTAATATCTTTATTTATTTATGTAGATGATACCACTCTGATGGCAGAAAGTGAAGAGGAACTAAAGAGCCTCTTGATGAAAGTGAAAGAGGAGAGTGAAAAAGTTGGCTTAAAGCTCAACATTCAGAAAACTAAGATCATGGCATCTGCTCCCATCACTTCATGGCAAATAGATGGAGAAACAATGGAAACAGTGGGTGACTTTATTTTTCTGGGCTCCAAAATTACTGCAGATGGTGACTGCAGCCATGATTTTTTTTTTTTTGTAACAAAGTTTTATTAAAGTATAAAGGAGATAGAGAAAGCTTCTGACATAGGCATCAGAAGGGGGTAGAAAGAGTACCCGCTTGTTAATTTTAGCAATGAGTTTATATATTCTCCAACTAATCCAAAGAAGGTCTGGAGGTTGTAAAGACCTCACCAGACCTACTCCCATAATTTACATTTTAAGATAACAGAATTAGCCAGAAGGTTTAATCCAGAGACTGCCCTCAGGCAGAATACATTGTTGTTATATAATCCTAAGGAATGTAGAGAAATATTTGTCCTTTCTTTCTCCTTGAGAATTCCAGACCCCTCTCTCCTTGGGGACCCCTAGACTTCTTATCAACCTGCCTCGGAAATGACTCTCTCATTCCCCCTTTTCTTTTAGGAGAATTATGTTGCCTAGGGAAAAGGGGCGTCGTTTCCGTTCCGTAACTGCTTCCGAGCTGAGAAGGGCGTTGTCCCTAAATTGGGGAGGCAACATATTCTCCTAACCCTCATATTGAGGATATCTGATCCAGGGACCCCAAGTAGTAGTTGGAGGAAGTTACAGCAGTAGCAGGAGTTTGAGCAGCCATTTGTAACTTAAAAGCTTTCATGCGGCTAGAAACAAAATTCAGTTATACAGTTACAGATGTAAGGCAACATAGTCATTAAAACAAGGTAAAATCAAAATTAAAAGTCACATTAAGTCCATAGTTAAAGTGCAACATATTGCACCAGTCCATTTTAGGGTTGGTAGATGTCATCAAATGAAGAAGAGGCATCGCATGTGATTGTTGTCGAAGGTATTCACAGACTTGGATAAAGTCCTTTCCTTGAAGTGGAGATGTCCACCACAGGAAGCCTTCCACTGATGAAGAGAATCTTTATAACTTCCTTAGCCTGTTCACTATGACAGAGAAAAGCCTCAATCCATCCAGTAAAAGTATCTACCCAAACTTGTAAGGAAGAATATCCATTAGCTTTTGGCATATGAGTAAAATCAATTTCCCAGTCCTCTCCAGGATACTTCCCACTTCATTGTAATCCAGATTTTGCTTCCAAAACCTGTTCAGCAGTCACCACGGCATAACCTGCTTTACGCTTTCCATCCCGAACAAAAGAACTGCCATCTGTAAATATTTCCAGGTCAGGATTGTCTAATGAGGTGTCCAATAGATCTTCCCGAGCTGCATAGTTTAAAGTTACGAATTGAGAACAATCATGATCAGGTGTTTCATTTTCCTTTTCAGGAAGGAAAGTGGCAGGATTTAAATTTCCACAAACTTTAAGCTTAGTTACTGGTCCTTCTAACAACAATGACTGATATTTAAGAAGCCTACTGTCTGTCATCCAAATATTAACCTTAGAATTTAAGATTCCACTCTCATCATGAGAAGTCAGTACGGTAAGGTTTCGTCCATTAATTATTTTTAAAGCTTTAGGTGCTAATAAAGCTGCTGCCCCAATTACTCTTAGGCAGTGGGGCCACCCACGTGAAACTACATCTAATTCTCTGCTTAGATAAGCAATAGGTTGCTGGTGAGGCCCTCGGGGTTGTGTCAAGATTCCCAAGGCCATGCCTTTCCTTTCAGTGACAAACAAATTAAAGTCTGACCCTGTGGGCAAGCTCAGAGCAGGAGCTTGCAGAAGAGCAGTCTGGAAGAACCTTAAAAGCCTTTTGAGTTTCTGGAGACCAAACCAGTTTGTCAGTTTGGGCCTGCTGAGTTTCAGCTATAAGTTTATATAAAGGCCGGGCAAGTTCCCCATAACCCGGAATCCAAATGCGACAGTAACCTGTGATTCCCCAAAATCCTCTCAATTGTCTTAAAGTCATAGGTAGGGGATGATTTAGTATAGGCTTAATTCTCTCAGGGCCTATGGCACTAGTCCCTTCTGATATGATTAGACCCAGATATCTAACTGATTGTTGACAAAGCTGAGCCTTTTCTCTTGATGCCTTGCAACCACAGCCTGTGAGAAAGTTTAAGAAATCTTCTGAGGCTCGCGAACAAGCTTCCTCTGTCTCCGCACAAAGCAAAATATCATCTACATATTGTAATACCACCGCTTCAGAGCTATTAAAGTTTTGTAGATCTCGTGACAAACTTTGTCCAAATAAGTGAGGACTGTCACGAAATCCCTGGGGCAAAACTGTCCAGGTTAACTGAGAAGCTGGCTGCGTAGGGTCTTCAAAGGCAAATAGAAATTTACTTTCCTCCGCCAAAGGCACTGAATAGAAGGCATCTTTTAAATCAATTACTGAGAAATATTTGGCTAGTTCAGGAATTTCAGACAATAGAGTATAAGGATTAGGCACCACGGGGTGTAAAGGAATTACAGCCTCATTTATTATACGTAAATCTTGAACTAGTCTCCATTTACCATTTGATTTCTTTATACCCAAAATAGGAGTGTTGCAAGGACTGTTACAGGGAATTAATAGTCCCTGTTCCTTTAAATTTTCAATGATGGGTTTTAACCCTTCCTTAACCTCAGGTTTCAGAGGATACTGTTTCTTATGTGGAAATAAGTGTGGGTCTTTTGAGCTTGACAACTACAGGGATAGCATTTTGCGCTCGACCCAGAAATTTTCCATCAGCCCATACTCTAGGATTTACATTTTGTTCAACTAGAGGGAGAGAAAGGGAGGGCTCCATATTCATAAAAACAGAGGCATGGACCTTGCTCAGTATATCCCTCCCCAAAAGGGGTGAGGGAGATTCTGGCACGATCAGAAACTCATGTGAAAATAGCACAGAATCCCAGTTGCAAGATAAAGAATATCTGAAATAATACCTTTTGGCTCGTCCAGACAGTCCCATTACGGAAGCGGATCGGGAAGAAAGTGGGCCAGGGGCTTCAGTAAGCACAGAGTAAGTTGCCCCAGTATCTAAAAGGAAATTGATGGATTGGCCCCCCACAATTATTAATACCCGGGGTTCCTCAGGTGTAATTAGGACGGGAGCTTGTGTGGGGACCCCTGGGCACCTTCAGTCCTGATTGATTGTCTTGAGAGTTAGACCCCGGAGACCTACGCCTCTGAGGGCAGTCTCTCTTCCAGTGTGGTCCTTTGCAGACCGGACATGGAGCCGGGGGCGGCTTAGATGCCTGAGGGCAATCCGACTTGAAGTGCCCCTCCTTTCCACAGGAATAGCAAGCCCATCCCTTTTCACCTGGGTCCCTCTGGGCATTTTTCTCCGGCTGTTTAAGAGCATTTTTCATAGCCATTGCGAAGGCTTCCGCCTTTTCCTTTCTTTCTTTGCCTCTCTTTCTTTTTTTTCATATTCCCTACCATAATAGACTGTCTGAGCCAGTTGTAACAGAGTATCTAAAGACTGATTTGGTCCATACGCCCGTTTATGTAGCTTATGGCGGATATCTGAAGCCGACTGAGTGATAAATCTATCTTTTAAGATCACTTTTTCTTCTTCACTTTCGGGATCAATCTCTGTGAATCTGCGAAGAGCTTCTCTTAGTCTATCTAGGAATTTACCAGGAGCTTCCTTCTCCTCCTGTTCTATGTCTCCCAATTTGCTATAGTTTAAAGGCTTAGAACGCGCCTGCCTGAGTCCTTCAAGAATACATCTGACAAAATGACTCTGATCCCATCTTCCTTTAGCTGTGTTGTAGTCTCAGTCTGGTTCTATAGTAGGGACCGCCTGATTCCCAGTGGGGAGGGCCGCTATCTCGTCCTCCCGCTTCCCTACTGATTCATTACCAAGCCATTCATCTCCATAAGCAACCGCTTTTCCCAAAACTCGAGTCTGAGTCAGGAGTCAGCGTTTGTCCCAAGATATACATTACATCCTTCCAAGTAAGGTCATAAAGCAGAGTAACACCTTTAAAAGCTCTAATATATATTTTCTGGGTCCTCTAAATAGTCTCCCAGATCCTCCTTGATTCTTTGTATTTCTTGATGAGAAAAAGGCTTACTAACCCTCATGGACTGATTATTTCTCCCGGTGGGTGTTTCATAAAGAGGCAACAGCTTGTGTGGCTGTTCCTCAGTCTCTCTGGCTGTTCTGCGCATATTTCGCAGAGAGAAACAGGGCAACACATATGCTACTTACCCATTTCCCTTGTTCCTTACAGAACCGGTCTAATTGTAAAAGAGTATTATACTTAAGAGACCCTCCAACCGGCCACCGTTTGCCATCCTCCAATGGATACCGTGGCCATTCAGTATCACATAGGAAGACCAGGTGTGTCTTCTTTAAGCCCTGGGGATCGAATCTATCCCAGTTTTTCAGGATACAGTTCAAAGGGAGTGAGGCTGGATTTGTTAGCTCCCATCTTGTCCTGAAGGATCCCGGACAAGCCCCCAAGATGAAAGGTTGTTGTTGAATCACGACGCCGGGATTCTTGGCCCCCGGAGGAGAAGAATTCAATCCGGGGGCCAGAGACGAGGCTGGATCACTCAGAGCTTTTGTGTAACAAAGTTTTATTAAAGTATAAAGGAGATAGAGAAAGCTTCTGACATAGGCATCAGAAGGGGGTAGAAAGAGTGCCCCTGCAGCCATGAAATTAAAAGACACTTACTCCTTGGAAGGAAAGTTATGACCAATCTAGATAGCATATTCAAAAGCAGAGACATTACTTTGCCAACAAAGGTCTGTCTAGTCAAGGCTATCATTATTCCAGTGGTCATGTATGGATGTGAGAGTTGGACTATAAAGAAATCCGAGCACCGAAGAATTGATGCTTTTGAACTGTGGTGTTAGAGAAGACTCTGGAGAGTCCCTTGGACTTCAAGGAGATCCAACCAATCCATCCTAAAGGAGATCAGTACTGGGTATTCATTGGAAGGACTGATGTTGAAGCTGAAACTCCAATACTTTGACCACCTGATGTGAAGAGCTGACTCATTGGAAAAGATCCTGATGCTGGGAAAGACTGAGGGCAGAAGGAGAAGGGGACGACAGAGGATTAGATGGTTGGATGGCTTCACTGACTCAATGGACACGGGTTTGTGTCAACTCCGGGAGTTGGTGATGGACAGGGAGGCCTGGCATGCTGAGATTCATGGGCTCACAAAGACTCAGACACAGCTGAGCAACTGAACTGAACTGATTCATCACAAATGATAGCAATAGAACATTTTGGAAATAAAATTAATGATGTGCAGTAATTCTCAGAACAAAATGATAAATAAATCATCATAGGTTAGAAATTATAAATTAAGCATAAATTCTCAGATCTTTTTGGCATTAAATTCAGAATCAGATAGATGCTGCCAGTTCTCTTGGCTCTTACAGAGTAACTGAAACAGAAACACTTCTTACAGATGATTTGGAGAAGAGCCAGGCTTACGATATAAAATCAGTGTCTGGAATAAACTCTCTTCATTCATGGAATGGAGAAGGCAATGTCACCCCACTTCAGTATTCTTTCCTAGAGAATCCCTGGGATGGGGGAGCCTGGTGGGCTGCCATCTATTGGGTTGCACAGAGTCAGACATGATTGACGTAATTTAACAGCAGCAGCAGCATTCATGGAAAGATGCTGAGCCTAATTGTAATTATTCCCTGTGGATATGACCCATGGACCTGGTTGGCACAGAGACAACCACCCAATAAGCACTTATGCCAACTTAATAGCTAACTCCATGAGCAGGTATGACGTAGGCCCAGTGTCACCATGGGATAGATGCTAAGAATCTTGTATTTGACCTGCCTCTTGACTGAGTTGGAGAATGGGCAGATAAAGAAAAATACAATGAAATGACAAGAGAGAAAACAAACAGAATTTAAAAAAAAAAAGGTCTTAGTGAGCCAGTGCATGAACACTATAAAATCCTTAAAAAACAAAACAGTAGAAATCAGACCCAACAAAATTTAATAATTACACAATGTGAAAATATTATCTTTGAAATAGTTTTAAGATACATACTTTAAAATAATTAAAGAGAAAGTAGAATGACAAGTAAATGTAAAAGCAACCTCTAGGATTTACTATTTATAGTCATTATGAGAAAATTGAGGCAGAAATTAGTCAAAGATAGATGATTGTAGGAGAGACACAGCTAGAAATATAGCATATAAACTAATTTTGTAATCAAGTTTACAGAATTAATATAGGAAATATCCTCTAGACTTGTCCAGTAGACATTTCTATGGTGGTAGAAAGATTCTGTATCTGGATTGTCCAATATGGTAGCCACATTCTAGTTATTGAGCAATTCAAACATAACTACTAAAATTGGGGAATTAAACTTTGCTTTATTTTAAATTATAATTAATGTAAATGTGTTTAAATAAGCATGCATGGCTAGTACCTGCCTTTTAAGATAACAAAGTAAGATAGAACATAGTCAAAGAAAAAAAGATAAAATAAAAGTTTGAAATGTGGCCCTCAAGAATTTGTTCAGAGAATAGCATAAAGAGATAAATACAAATATATAAAAGCACAAATAATAAAAAATGAAGGTAGATTGAGACTCTAAAATACATACCTAAATGAATTTCCAGTGGTAGATAATAGAGGGAACATTAAAGCATCGCTGTGTGAAGAGATAATGGTGAAAAATTACACAGAAATAAAGAGACAAGATTTCAGATTGAAAACATGTGCTGTGATTAAGAAATAAAGATAAAGACATGTCTAAATACAATCCAGTGAAACTGTAGAAGAACAATGGCAAAGAAAAAGAAATAAACCCTAAAACTACAAAAGGGGAAGAGTATCTACAACTGAATGACAGCTAGATGCACAGAAAACTTTTCATCAGAAACAGTATTGGCCAGAAAAAGAGTAAGATTTTCAGAATGAACTAATAATCTATAATCAATGGTAGATAAACTTTTGTTTGTGAGGCAAACTAATTACTTTTAAAGCAATAATGCAAATAAGAGTATTTATTTTATAGATTTCATAGATTTTTCACAAAGGAAGCATTAAAAGAAGTATTTCAACATGAAAAAATGTTTACTCATGAATGGGATGCAAGAAAAGAAGGAACAAAAAATGTGCAAATGAACAGTGATAAATCTGGCTATTACAACCCTTAGGTTGCAAATAATAGACTGGTAACAGAGAAAACTCTTTCATTAATTAAAAGGAAATTTTCTGTGTCAAATAAGTGGAAAATTCTGAGGAAGGTAAACTGAGCAGATTAATCCAGTGGCCCTCAAAAACTCCAATCAAAGATCCAGTTTCCTCTTGTTTATCAATTCTATCACCCACAGCTTCATCCTACAAGTGACTCTTTTGTAAGAATGACTTTCAAAATATCTGCTTTATTTTTTGGTTATAATGAATGCATTATTGAATTTCTATGATTGGCAGATGATAAAATTAAAATTATACACATAAGAAGGAAGATAGGTAGGATACTTCAGTGGGTATTTTTAAAATGCAACATTTTTTGTCTTGTTTTGATTTTCTATGAGAAGGATACAGATTCTGAATTAATTTAGAATGTTATAAAAGTATAAAGCTTGATATATGTGTTAAAAATTTAAGAATACACATTGAAGACTAAAACAAAATTTATAGTTTGCAGCTAAGAGATAAACAGGAAATGAAGCAAATGGTTTAATTATCAGACTTTATAAAAAGCTAAAGTATTTGTAACACTTCTTGTTATCGAACATGACACAATTGACAGAATTGGAGGGAGAGACTGAGCGACCTATGTTCATGCTGGGGAATTTTTCACCCAGCTATCTCAGAAAATTATGGATCAGGAAAATCCCCAAATTAGGTGAAGGCATGGAATATTTAAATTGTACAGATAATAATCTTGATCAAATAGCTTTAAATATAATACTGTGCTACATAAAGATATAGATTCTTTTCCAGCACACATGAATACTGTGCAATAACTGACCACATAAAAATTGTCAATATGAAAGGATATTATATATATATATATATATATATATATCACATTTTCAAGTGAAATGCTGCTTAATTTAGAAAGCCCTTGGAATTAATTGTTAGTTAGAACTCAGAAAAAAGGAAGAAATGAGTAAAATGCTATTCATTAGGAAAGTCTGTGTTCCAATAGTTTGGTTTTAGGATTATATCATAGGCAGAAATGGCTAGGAATATCATCTCATGGAGTAGATGGTTGAAGTTGTATAAGAATAGAGTGTGATCAAATTAAAATATTTCTATTTTATTCTATAATTCATTAAATTTCTATTGAATGCAATAAACATTTAACAGTGGTACCTTAGAAAATAAAGTGGAATTGGACATATTCTCTTTTAGGAGTGATCTAGATGAAACGAAGCACACTTTAGCAGTAACATCAGAGGAAAGAAGAGATGAACCAAGGTGAGCCCAGATGGAGCAAACTGATAGACAACCATGACCCTTTGGTTTCAGAAACAGAGAGAGGCATGACAGACTTTCAACAGCTGTGGGGATGAATGCTTATCCAGTTAACTTTTAGAACAATAAATGAAAGAGTAACCCTTTCTGGGGACATTCAGGTTAACTTCCATTAAAATACCTTATTTGATTGAAGAATATGGCTTAGTAAACTCAAGAAAAGCCTATTTTTCTGTAAAAACACATATTTCTGTCCGACATGCCTAAAATAAATTTGCCATTATGTCTTTACTACACAGGAAAAAAATCTACTTTGAAGAACAAGTAAGCCAAAGATATTCTCTTTCCATTAAGAAAGTAATGTATATATCTTATTAAAAAGAAAATTTATCCTTTCAAAAGGATGAATTAATACTCTAAAAGAGTTCCTGCTGGCTAAAGTATTTAAAATAAGTCTAAGAACATTTTTAAACTCTAGGTCCATAGAAATTTAATTTGATTGTGAAGAACACACACTTTTTGCACTATAAGCCCTTCTTTCATAAGATTTTATTCTTGTAGGCATGTAAGAGTAAATAACAGTGTCTCAGGAAGTCTTTTAAACTTAAGGAAAAAAAATGTCAATTTTCATCAACTCAGGTGACCTGAAATTGCTAACATGTTGAATGTTCAAGAATAACTTGATATATTGATATGTTGATATAGCCATCAATTAATTGAAACTTCATTTTTAAGACTTTGAAATTTCTTGGCAAAACAGAGAACAACATCAAATCACTCTTGCTTTAGAATTTGATATGAGTGCCTTAAAATGAACTTTATCTATACAAACACTTGCTGTTTGAGGAATTGTACTCTTGCCTGGAAAATCCCATGGATGGAGGAGCCTGGTAGTCTGCAGTCCATGGGGTCGCGAAGTCGGACATGACTGAGTGACTTCACTTTCATTTTTTAACTTTCATGCATTGGAGAAGGAAATGGCAACCCACTCCACTGTTCTTGACTGGAGAATCCCAGGGATGGGGGAGCCTGGTGGGCTACCGTCTATGGGGTCGCACAGAGTCGGACACAACTGAAGCGACTTAGCAGCAGCAGCAGCAGCAGGAACAGAACTGATAAAACATGAACTTACGTGGATCTTAGTAGCAGACTTATTATTGCTTCCCTTCCCAATCTGAAAAAAATACACTAAGCAAGCATCTAAGCAGTTTCAAATTCTCAATGGAAGAGTTTACAATATCCAGACAAAACTTTATCTTTCTAATATGCTAGCCATTATGAAAGGTTATAATATCTGAACTGAAAGTTCCAGTTTAACACACTTAATATTTCACAGCTTTCCTGCACTTTATTGAATATATCAACTAATTTCATTCTAAACCAAAAACAGAGACAGCCTTCTCAAAAGCTACTTGATAAGAGCATATGGAAGAATCAGTCTACTTCATCATTGTTAGAGATAAACAATTCAGAGAGTATTTTCTACTAAATGCATTATCTTTGATTCACAGAGTATCTTCACATCTGAAATTGCTTTAATGACAAAAATACTTGTTTTCATTTAAAATGTACTATTTTTTTCTTATTTGGCTTTAAGCAAGTCATACCAGGCAAAAATACAGGACTTCCCTGGTGGTATAGATTGGACTCCACCTGCCAGTGTGGAGGACACAGGTTTGATCCCTGATCTGAGATGATTCCACATGCCACAGAACAACTAAGCCCATGTGCCATAACAACTGAGCCTGTGCTCTAGGGCCTTCAAGCCACAATTACTGAAGCCCTGGAGCCCTACCACCTACACGCTGCAACTACTGAAGCCCATGTATCTGGAGCCTGTGTTCCACAAGAGAAGCCACTGCAGTGAGAAGCCCACGCATTGCAATAAAGAGCAACCCACACTCACCACAACTAGAGAAAGCCCACACATGGTGACAAAGACACAGCACAGTCAAAAGTTAAATAAGTAAATACATAAAAAGACCCCAGATAACCAAAGCAGTCTTGAGAAAGAAGAATGGAACTGGAGTAATCAACTGCTGGAAAGTTGATCCCTCAGGAAGGGTTGTCTTTTCATCTGATTTATAGCTCCCTTTGCTGTGGTACACATATACAATGGAATACTACTCAGCCATAAAAAGGAATGAATTTAAGTCAGTTCTAATAAGACAGACAAAGCTAGAGCCTGTTATACAGAGTGAAGTAAGACAGAAAAAGAAAAATGATTATTATATATAAATGCATATATATGAAATCTAGAAAAATGGTACTAATGAACTTATTTGCAGTGGATAGCGATGCAGACATAAAGAACAGACTTTGGACACAGCAGAGAGAGGAGAGGTACATAGAGAACAGACTTTGGACACAGTGGGGAGAGGAGAAGCTGGGACAAATTGAGAGGGTACAACTGACGCATTTATATTACCATATGTAAGATAGACAGCTAATAAGAAGTTTCTGTATAACACAAGGAGCTCAACACAGTACTCTGTGACAACCTAGAGGGGTGGAATGGGGTGGGGGGTGTGTGTGGAAGAAGTTCAAGAGAGAGGCAACATATGTATATTTATGATTCACATTATTGTATGGCAGAAGCCAACACAAGATTGTAAAGTGATCATCTTCCAGTAAAAATAAATATAAAAAAATCATAAAAAATAATTTAAAAATATATAATGGTACAGACCACATCACAAACCCATCATAAGCCCATCATAAACTCCAGCAGATGACAGATTATATTCTCAATTGTAAACAGCACCTAAAGCAGACTGGTCCAGAAAGCCAACCAGTAAGTACAAGTGAATCAAGAAATGGATATATCTACAAAAGCCTCTCAAGAAACAAAGCAACATGTTTGGTAAACTCAAGGGACTACTGCCTTATTCTTTCATTCATTTAAATATATCCCATTGTAGTATGATGTGATGGCCAGAGATAATCTATGCTTTAAATATTTATATTTGATTTGGTTATTTAGACAAGTTGTTTAGCCTCTCAAATCTTACCTTCTTCATATACACAAAGGGGTTAATGATAACATACACCTTGTGTACCTAATCACTTGACTATAAAGATTTACAAAAAGACACTATGAAATCTATTTGTAAATTAATATAGCAATATGTATACTTCATTTAGTTAAAATAATTTCTGTTGTTGTTTGATATTGTTTTAGTTGTTAAGTCGTATCCAACTCTTTTGCAACCCTATGGACTGTGGACCAGGCTCCTCTGTCCATGGGATTTCTCAGGCAAGAATACTAGAGGGTTGCCATTTCCTTCCCCAGGGGAATCTTCCCGACCAGGAACCAAACCTGTTGTCTCCTGCACTGCAGGAAGATTCTTTACTGCTGAGCCACTGGGGAAGCAATTTCTACCATCAAATTAAGTTAAAGATTATTTCCATCAACAAAGTAGGAGATTTTAATATTTGTCCTATCTTTCCCAATAGCTATGTGTAAATCTCTAATTAACCTAATTATAGTTGTTGTTTTATATTAAAATAAAAAATTGGGGGGTTCTTCCTCAAGAGCTATTCTCTTTCTTTTTCACATTTTGTTTATTTATTTTTGACTGCACTGGGTCTTTGTTACTGAATATGGGATTTCTTTAGTTGTGGAGAGAAGGGGCTACTCTTCATTGTGTGTGCAGTCTTGTCATTGTGGTGGCTTCTCTAGGGCATGCAGGCCCAGTAGCTGTGGTGCATGGGCTGAGTTGCTCTGAGGTATGTGGGATCTATCTGGACAAGGGATTGAATCCATGTTCCCTACATTGCAAGGTGGATTATTAACCACTGAGCAACCTGGGAAGCTTAAAAGCTATTACATTCTGATTCAGTTTATATACCTAGTGTGAGATCAAAACAAAAAGTCACTAAATATCATTCAGACTCTGGAAGTATAGCTTTACTCTTCATGTCATAGAAAATACTCATTTTTAACCATGAAAAAGAGTGTGAAGACATAAAATCTATTAAGCTAATTAAACTTATTGACATATTGAGCATTGAGTTCAAGGACTTGCCGAGTACTAGAGTAGGTTAGTATTTTCATGGTAGCTCAGTGGTAAAGAATCCACCTGCAATGCAGGAGATGTGGATTCCACCCCTGGATCTGGATCATCTTTTGGAGAAGAAATTGACAGCCTACTCCAATATTTTAGCCAGGGAAATCCCTGGCACAGACGTGCCTGATGGATTACAGTCCATGGGGCCACAAGAGTCAAACATGACTTATCAAGTAAACCACCACCACCAGAATTGGTCACAGGATGTTCTTAAGTCCCTAACTGTATACAATAGATTGTGTATAAGTGAATGTCTTGTTCTTTTCAGAATATCCTTTATCTTTTATCAGGAGTTTCCCAATCCCTGAAAGGATAAGAACTACTTACTAAAAGAAAACTGGACATTGTGTATACAAGGTAAATCATGCAGTTTGTCATTTCAGATACTGAATTATTAAATATGTTTATGGAACTAAATGTTTATGGATGACCATATGCAAAATGCAGAAACACTCTGTTAATTTGCCCTTTATTATTTTACTCTTTTAAAATTTTCTCTTCGGGAGGAAAAAAGATGGCGGAGGAATAGGATGGGGAGAACACTTTCTCCCTCTCTACCTCATCAAAAGAACATTTCAATGCTGAGCAAATTCCACAAAATAACTTCTGACTGCTGGCAGAGGACATCAGGCATCCAGCAAAGCAGATCATTGGCTTCAAAGCCAGGTAGGAAATATTTTATTTTATTTTAAAGAACGAAGTTATAGACAAAGGAGGTAGGGAGGGAACCCCGGCACGGGAAGGGAATCCCGTCCCAAGAAGAGACTCTTAAAGAGAGAGGTTCCCTAAAATTGGGGAACTTTCTCACAGCTGTGCACGGGGCGAGCCATGGAAGCACAGAGGGCAACATAACAGGAAGGAAGAATAAATAAATAATTAAAACCAACAGATTACGAATTCAACAGTATAACCCCCAGCGGATAAGCAGCGCAAACGCCTGCGTCCGACAGCAGTGGGGGTTGGGCAGGGGAGGAGCGCGCCCGCGACAGTGCTTTCGAAGAATTGGGCCTCGGGAGACGTAGAATGCAGGGCTTTTCTCGAGAATCAGGGCGTAACAGGGCCAGAATCGGGTCCGCGCGTGGATAGAACGATTTGTCCCGGACTAGCAAACCAGACTGGGGGTTAACTAACATGCGAAACGCTCGAACATAAGACACATTCAGGCCCGCACACAGAACAAAGGACGGATCGGAAATAGCGGGCTGCAGACCATCCCCCACTGGTGACAGGCAGCCGGAGCATTAGGCGCTGGAAGAGGGCAGTCGCAGCTCAAAAGAGACATTACCTACCAAATTGCAAGCAAGCTTCTTTATTGAGACTTCTGCAACAATAGTCCGTGCCAAACTCCCTAGCCACTCGGACTTGGAACCAAACCCGGCACCTGGAGGGGACTTCCTGAGCGCCAATCCTGAGCAGCATAAACCGGGCAATTGCATGAAACATAGGCCAGGCCCCACACGGTTATCCCGCGGATTGGGAAGGGCAAGCCCAGTGCAGAGCTCAGCACCACCCTCCCTGTGGCAAGACAGAAATCAGACACGGAAGAGACCAGCAAACAGAGGAAGTCAAACAGAGGGAACTGCCTTGGTAATGACCCCACACAGTCCTCAACGACAGAGAAAGCGCCAGATATGCCGTTTCTACTTTTATGATCAAAAAAAAATTTTTTTTTTGGGGGGAATGATGTGGAAGCGTGATTTTTTTTTCTTTTAAGAATTTTGTTTTCTTTCTTTAAAAATTATTTTTTCCCCTTTTAAATTTGTTTATCCTTTTCTTTTTCATCCTTTTTTCCCCTAAACTTCCTTAAATTTTTAAGTCTTCTATATTTCTAGTTATTATTTTTAGAACCTAATATTACTTTAAAAAAAAAAAACCCTATCGTTTAAGCAAACACCGTATATAGTCTTATTGGTGAAGGAAGTTGTCTTTTAATAATTTTGGAGTCTTTTATTATATTTTACTTTTTTTTCTTTTTTCTCTATTTTTTTTTTAAATTTCTCTCTACTTCTTCATCTTCTCTTCAATAATCTATCTTTGAAAATCCAATCTATACTCCAGATTTTTAATCTTGGCATTTTGGTATTTGTTGCCAATTTTGTACTTTTAAAAACCTAATCCTCAGTACCCAGTTTTATATGAGTGCAAGACTACTGGCTTGACCACTCTCTCCACCTCTGGAATCTCCCTTTTCGCCACCAAGTGGCTTTTGTCTCCTCCCTCCCCCTCCCCCTCTCTATCCAACCCTATGAACCTCTGTGCATTCCAGGAGGAGGAGAACTCTAAGGAACTGGTCACTGACCGGATCTGTATCCCTCCTTCCCATCTCCCTCTTTTATCCTCCTGTCCACCTCTATCTACTTCCTTCCTCTCCTCTTCCATGTATAACTCTGTGACCACCTCTGAGCGGTCCAGACTTCGGGAGCACACACAAGAAAGTGGTTACGGGCTAACTTGCTTTTCCCTCTTATGATTCCACCTCATCCCATTCCACTCACCTCTAACTACTCCCTCCCTCTTCTCTCCTCCAAGTAACTCACCGATCCTCTAGGGACGACCCTCAAGGTGGAGAAACCTATCATCATTAACCTAGATGTTTTAACATTAGTGCTGAATAGACGGAGAAATCACGAGCCTATTCTAAAAATAAATCTGAAAACCAGAATCAGGAGGTGTAATTCCAAATCCTGAGATCATCAAAGAATTCCTGAATACAGGGAACATTATCCAATTAGAGCTCATCAAACGCCTTCATACCTATACTAAAATTGAGCACTGCCCAAGGGCCAACAAGCTCCAGAGCAAGACATACCACGCAAATTCTCCAGCAACACAAGAACAAGCCCCTGAGCCTCAATACACAGGCAACTCAAAATACTCCAAAACCACTGACATCGCATAACCCATTACTTCACACGTCACAGCACTCCAGAGAAAGGAAATCCAGCTCCACCCACCAGAACTCCAACACAAGCCTCCCTGACCAAGAAACTTTGACAAGCCACTGATATAACCCCAAACACAGAGAGGAAACTCTATAATAAAGAGAATTCCACAAATTCCTGGAATATAGAAAAGCCACCCCAAACGCAGCAATATAACCAGGATGAAGAGACAGAGGAATACCCAGCAGGTAAAGGAAGAGGAGACATGCCCACCAAACCAAACAAAAGAGGAAGAGATAGGGAATCTACCTGAGAAAGAATTCCAAATACTGATAGTGAAAACGATCCAAAATCTTGAAATCAAAATGGAATCACAGATAAATAGCCTGGGGTCAAGGATTGAGAAGATGCAAGAAAGGTTTAACAAGGACCTAGAAGAAATAAAAAAGAGTCAACATATAATGAATAATGCAATAAATGAGATCAGAAACACTCTGGAGGCTACAAATAGTAGAATATCGGAGGCAGAAGATAGGATTAGTGAAATAGAAGATAGAATGGTAGGAATAAATGAATCAGTGAGGGAAAAAGAAAGGCAAATTAAAAGAAATGAGGACAACCTCAGAGACCTCCAAGACAATATGAAACGCTCCAACATTCGAATTATAGGAGTCCCAGAAGAAGAAAACAAAAAGAAAGACCATGAGAAAATACTTGAGGAGATAATAGTCGAAAACTTCCCTAAAATGGGGAAGGAAATAATCACCCAAGTCCAAGAAACCCAGAGAGTACCAAACAGGATAAACCCAAGGCGAGACACCCCAAGACATATTTTAATCAAACTAACAAAGACCAAACACAAGAACAATTACTAAAAGCAGCAAGGGAAAAACAACAAATAACACACAAGGGGATCCCCAGAAGAATAACTGCAGATCTTTCAATAGAAACTCTTCAGGCCAGGAGGGAATGGCAAGACATACTTAAAGTGATGAAAGATAATAACCTTCAGCCAAGACTACTGTACCCAGCAAGGATCTCATTCAAATATGAAGGAGAAATCAAAAGCTTTACAGACAAGCAAAAAGCTGAGAGAATTCAGCACCACCAAACCAGCTCTCCAACAAATGCTAAAGGATAGACTTTAGAAAGGAAACACAGAAAGGACGTATAAACCTGAACCCAAAACAATAAAGTAAATGGCAATAGGAGCATACTTATCAATAATTACCTTAAATGTAAATGGGTTGAATGCCCCAACCAAAAGGCAAAGACTGGCTGAATGGATACAAAAACAAGATCCCTATATATGCTGCCTACAAGAGACCCACCTCAAAACAATGGACACATACAGACTAAAAGTGAAGGGCTGGAAAAAGATATTCCATGAAAATAAAGACCAAAAGAAAGCAGGAGTAGCAATACTCATATCCGATAAAATAGACTTTAAAACAAAGGCTGTGAAAAGTGACAAAGAAGGCCACTACATAATGATTAAAGGATCGCTCCAAGAAGAAGATATAACAATTATCAATATATATGCACCCAACATAGGAGCACCGCAATATGTAAGACAATTGCTAACAAGCATGAAAGGGGAAATTAATAATAACACAATAAGAGTGGGAGACTTTAATACCCCACTCACACCTATGGACAGATCAACTAAGCAGAAAATTAACAAAGAAATGCAAACGTTAAACGATACAATTGACCGGTTAGACCTAATTGATATCTATGGGACATTTCACCCCAAAACAATGAATTTCACCTTTTACTCAAGTGCACACGGAACCTTTTCCAGGATAGATCACATTCTGGGTCATAAATCTAACCTTGATAAATTCAAAAAAATGGAAATTATCCGAAGCATCTTCTCTGACCATAATGCACTAAGGTTAGATCTCAATTATAGGAGAAAAACTATTAAAAATTCCAACATTTGGAGGCTGAACAACACCCTACTGAATAATCAACAAATCACAGAAGAAATCAAAAAGAATAACACAGAACCTTTGGGACACTTTAAAAGCAGTCCTAAGAGGAAAGTTCATAGCAATACAGGCATACCTCAAGAAACAAGAAAAAGTCAAATAAATAACCTAACTCTACACCTAAAGCAACTAGAAAAGGAAGAAATAGAGAACCCCAGAGTTAGTAGAAGGAAAGAAATCCTAAAAATTAGGGCAGAAATAAATGCAAAAGAAACAAAAGAGACCATAGCAAAAATCAACAAAGCAAAAGCTGGTTCTTTGAAAGGATAAATAAAATTGACAAACCGTTAGCCAGACTCATCAAGAAACAAAGAGAAAAAAATCAAATCAACAAAATTAGAAATGAAAATGGAGAGATCACGACAGACAACTCAGAAATACAAAGAATCATAAGAGACTACTATCAGCAATTATATGCCAATAAAATGGACAACTTGGAAGAAACGGACAAATTCTTAGAAAAGTACAATTTTCCAAAACTGATCCAGGAAGAAACAGAAAATCTTAACAGACCCATCACAAGCACGGAAATTGAAACTGTAATCAGAAATCTTCCAGCAAACAAAAGCCCAGGTCCAGACGGCTTCACAGCTGAACTCTACCAAAAATTCCGAGAAGAGCTAACACCTATCTTACTGAAGCTATTCCAGAAAATTGCAGAGGAAGGTAAACTTCCAAACTCATTCTATGAGGCCACCATCACCCTAATACCAAAACCTGACCAAGACACCACAAAGAAAGCTACAGGCCAATATCACTGATGAACATAGATGCAAAAATCCTCAACAAAATCCTAGCAATCAGAATCCAGCAACACATTAAAAAGATCATACACCATGACCAAGTGGGCTTTATCCCAGGGATGCAAGGATTCTTCACTATCCGCAAGTCAATCAATGTAATTCATCACATTAACAAACTGAGAAATAAAAATCATATGATTATCTCAATAGATGCAGAAAAAGCCTTTGACAAAATTCAGCATCCATTTATGATAAAAACTCTCCAGAAAGCAGGAATAGAAGGAACATACCTCAACATAATAAAAGCTATATATGACAAACCCACAGCTAACATTATCCTCAATGGCGAAAAATTGAAACCATTTCCCCTTAAGTCAGGAACAAGACAAGGGTGTCCACTTTCACCACTACTCTTCAACATCGTACTGGAAGTTTTGGCCACAGCAATCAGAGCAGAAAAAGAAATACAAGGAATCCAAATTGGAAAAGAAGAAGTAAAACTTTCACTGTTTGCAGATGACATGATCCTCTACATAGAAAATCCTAAAGACTCGACCAGAAAACTACTAGAGCTAATCAATGAATATAGTAAAGTTGCAGGATATAAAATCAACACTCAGAAATCCCTTGCATTCCTATACACTAACAATGAGAAAGTAGAAAAAGAAGTTAAGGAAACAATTCCATTCACCATTGCAACGAAAAGAATAAAATACTTAGGAATATTCCTACCTAAAGAAACTAAAGACCTATATATCGAAAACTATAAAACACTGATGAAAGAAATCAAAGAGGACACTAATAGATGGAGAAATATACCATGCTCATGGGTCGGAAGAGTCAATATAGTGAAAATGAGTATTCTACCTAAAGCAATCTACAGATTCAATGCAATTCCCGTCAAGCTACCAGCAGTATTTTTCACAGAACTAGATCAAATAATCTCAAGATTTGTATGGAAATACAAAAAGCCTCCAATAGCCAAAGCAATCTTGAGAAAGAAGAATGGAACTGGAGGAATCAACTTGCCTGACTTCAGGCTCTACTACAAAGCCACAGTCATTAAGACAGTATGGTACTGGCACAAAGACAGAAATATAGATCAATGGAACAAAATAGAAAGCCCTGAGATTAACCCACACACCTATGGACACCTTATCTTCGACAAAGGAGGCAAGAATATACAATGGAGTAAAGCCAGTCTCTTTAACAGGTGGTGCTGGGAAAACTGGTCAACCACTTGTAAAAGAATGAAACTAGACCCCTTTCTAACACCATACACAAAAATAAACTCAAAATGGATTAAAGATCTAAATGTAAGACCAGAAACTATAAAACTCCTAGAGGAGAACATAGGCAAAACACTCTCCGACATAAATCACAGCAGGATCCTCTATGATCCATCTCCCAGTATACTGGAAATAAAAGCAAAGATAAACAAATGGGATCTAATTAAAATTAAAAGCTTCTGCACAACAAAGGAAACTACAAACAAGGTGAAAGACAGCCTTCTGAATGGGAGAAAACAATAGCAAATGAAACAACTGACAAAAACTAATCTCAAAGATATATAAGCAACTTATACAGCTCAACTCCAGAAAAATAAATGATCCAATAAAAAAATGGGCCAAAGAACTAAATAGGCATTTCTCCAAAGAAGACATACGGATGGCTAACAAACACATGAAAAGATGCTCAACATCACTCATTATCAGAGAAATGCAAATCAAGACCACAATGAGGTACCATTTCACACCAGTCAGAATGGCTGTGATCCAAAAGTCTACAAGCAATAAATGCTGGAGAGGATGTGGAGAAAAGAGAACCCTCTTACACTGCTGGTGGGAATGCAAACTAGTACAGCCATTATGGAAAACAGTGTGGAGATTCCTTAAAAATTGCAAATAGAACTGCCTTATGACCCAGCAATCCCACTGCTGGGCATACACACCGAAGAAACCAGAATTGAAAGAGACACATGTACCCCAATGTTCATTGCAGCGCTGTTTATAATAGCCAGGACATGGAAGCAACCTAGATGTCCATCAGCAGATGAATGGATAAGAAAGCTGTGGTACATATACACTATGGAATACTACTCAGCCCTTAAAAAGAATAAATTTGACTCAGTTCTAATGAGATGGATGAAATTGGAACCGATTATACAGAGTGAAGTAAGCCAGAAAGAAAAACACCAATACACTGACACATATATATGGAATTTAGAAGACAGTAATGATGACCCTATATGTGAGACAACAAAGAGACACAGAGGTATAGAGTGGACTTTTGGACTCTGAGGGAGAGGGAAAGGGTGGGATGGTTTGGGAGAATGGCAATGAAACATGTATATTTTCGTGTAAGAAAGGAAGCGCCTATCTATGTTCAATGTAGGATGCAGGATGCATGGGGCTGATGCACAGGATGATTCAAGTAGAGGATGTGGGGTGGGAGGTGGGAGGGGGCTTCGGCATTGGAAGATTGTGTTCATCTATGGCTGATTCGTGTCAATGTATGGCAAAACAAATACAGTATTGTAATTAAAATAAATAAATAAATAAATAAATAAAATTTTCTCTTCCCCTAGAGGTCCTTGTACTGCAAGGAAATATAACCAGTCCATCCTAAACGAAATCAGTCCTGGATGTTCATTGGAAGGACTGATGCTGAAGCTGAAACTCCAATATTTTGGCCACCTAATGTGAAGAGCTGACTCATTTGAAAAGACCCTGATGTTAGGAAAGATTGAAGTTAGGGAGGAGAAGGGGATGACAGGATGAGATGGTTAGATGGCATTACCGACTCAATAGACACGAGTCTGGATAAACCCCGGGAGTTGGTGATGGACAGGGAGGCCTTGCGTGCTGCAGTTCATGGGGTTGCAAAGAGTCAGACACAACTGAGAGACTGAACTGAACTGAGTAAAGAATATTTAAACAATAGAGTCTATGAAAATACAGTGTTCAATGGGATTAATTCTATAAACTATAAATGAATTTTAGTCAAGATGTCTTCTAGTGCCCATAACAAAACATTATTTAAATGACTATTCCAATAGTCCTTCTCAAAGTGATATAAAAGTTTAAATATTGCCTAAAAAGTGTTTGAAGTACTGAAGGAATAATGAAAATGCAGGAAATTACTGTGTTAATATTTTGTGCTGTGCACCTTTTTGTTTCTTATGTTCTCCTTTATAGTTTTTGCTTTGGGAGTTTAGAAAAACCAATAAAAATTGAACACTAAAATATTAAGCTTATTCATTTTAGAAACTGCCACATTTTGGAATCCAGGGAACTTGCCTCATACAGCCAATTGATTTTGAAATTTTCAATCATAAGTCACTGTATTCTCAGGTCAAAACTTCTCAATTTTGCCTTAATAGCTTCATAAGAAATCATAAGAAATTGCAAAACTTTTCAAAGTTAGCTCCTGTATTTGTCTTTCACTATTATCAGAAAAGCACTGAATTAAAACCTCAAACTTTGCTCTTTATTTGTAAGACAGAATAGTAAATGGAATAAAAATATTGATGATTTTTCTTTATCACTGACTCGTTAAACATAATAAAAATTGGTTCCTTGTAATTTCATTTAAAATATTTGTAAAAGTAAGATGACCCCTCTTCATTTCTCCATGCATTACACAGAGTATGGGGAGAAGAAGTTGGCAGGACTGATGTTTTTAATGGACTTTTTGAACAATATACTTCATGATAACTGAAAGTCATAAAAAAGACACCATATTTATACATCAAAAACAAGATTTACATCAATGTAGAAGACTATGTGATCATTTTGTTCTATGCCCTATACTTTTTAATACTTAAATTTAGGAAAATTTGAGATAATACACAACATGTGTTCTATTTAAAACTAGGATGAGATGGTTGGATGGCATCACTGACTCAATGGACATGAGTTTGGGTGAACTCTGGGAGTTGGTGATGGACAGGTAGGCCTGGTGTGCTGCAAGCAATGGGGTCACAAAGAGTCAGACATTTCAGAGACTGAACTGAACTGAACTGAACTGAACATTAAATGTATCCTTTGTATGGTAATACTTTTTTCAAAGAGTAGAAATCTGCTTATATTCATATAAGTTTGTTGAAGTTTATAGGAGAATCTAGCATATATATCTATAAAAGGTATAGGCAGGGATTATATGAACTAAAACTTCATTAGATATATTTGTTCTCTTTTCTAATTTTATATCTCTCTATCTTTCTCTTTTCACTCTTAACACTTACCCTTTCTATATTACATCAAGGATTTTGCCACATGTCCTTATACTCCCTTGCATTAGTGTGGGCAGAGTAGATTTTGTCACCCCATTAATGTTGGGGTTGACCATATGCTTTGCTTTAGCCAGTGAAATGTTAGCAAACAGACATAGTTTTCATGGTTTGAATTCAGTTCATTTCAGTTCAGTTGCTCAGGCATGGCTGACTCTTTGACCACATGGACTGTAGTGTGCCAGGCTTCCCTGTCCATCACCAGGTTCCAGAGCTTACTCAGACTCATGTCCATTGAATTGGTGATGCCATCCAACCATCTCATCCTCTGTCATCCTCTTCTCCTCCTGCCTTCAATCTTTTCTAATGTGTCAGTTCTTTGCATCAGGTGGCCAAAGTATTAGACTTTCAGCTTCAGCATCAGTCCTTCCAATGAATATTCAGGACTGATTTCCTTTAGAATTGACTGGTTTGATCTCCTTGCAGTCCAAGGGACTCTCAAGAGTCTTCTCCAGCACCACAGTTCAAAAAGGTCAGTTCTTCGGTGCTCAGCCTCCTTTATGGTCCAACTTTCACATTCATACATGACTACTGGAAAAACCATAGCCTTGACTAGATGGACCTTTGTTGGCAAAGTAAGGTCTCTGCTTTTAACATGCTGTCTAGGTTTGTTATAGCTTTTCTTACAAAGAGCTACTGTATTTTAATTCCATGGCTGCAGTCACCATCTGCAGCGATTTTGGAGCCCAGAAAAATAAAGTCTGTCACTGTTTCCATTGTTTCCCCATCTATTTGCCATGAAGTGATGGGACCAGATGCCATGATCTTAGTTTGGATAATATCATGGTATTATTTGGTTTGGCCTATTGTGCTTCTATAATTTCCACGAGAAAAGCACATTTCAGGCAGCCACAGCCTCATTGGCTCAGAGATTAAAGTGTCTGCCTCCAATGCGGGAGACCCGGGTTCGATTCCTGGGTCGGGAAGATCCCCTGGAGAAAGAAATGGCAATCCACTCCAGTATTCTTGCCTGGAGAATCCATGGACGGAGAAGCCTAGTAGGTTACAGTCCATGGGGTCGCAAAGAGTCGGACACAACTGAGCGACTTCACCTTCACCTTCACCTTCACAGCCTCACTAACCTGGAATTCAGAACAAAAGTACATAGAGAAATATAGCATCAAACTAGAAGCTTGGAGCCCAGTGTAGCCTGGCCCTGCCTAGTATATGTTAGCTGAACAACTGGCTACATGAAAACTGACATGCAAAAAAATACAGTTATTATAATCCCAAGCCCTACATGATCTGTATACTTATATCACATGTCCTAGTACTAGCTGACTTTCTAAAGTCTCAATTTCTTACTTCAAAAGTTGAAAAAGAATCTGGTTGTTAGTCAAAAATAAAATTAATTGACAATGAAATAGTTGTCAGTTGGACTTGTGGTACAATCTTAGCTGCTCATTCTTGGCTATAAGCAGAACAAGTTTTCTTTAAGTTCTCATTAAAATGGATGTGAACAGGAGATAGATGAAGGATTTTTCAAAGACAATGCTTAAAGCAATAATGTTTACTTTCTGCTCTTGACCTGCAGTTTGACATGACACTTGTCTAGCAGTACTTGCCTCAATCTGTCCACAATTCTGATAAAAATACATATTACAACATGGTAGGAAAAAAAAAAAAACACCATAAACACGAAACATTGGATCTTGTAGCCAATCTATGCTTCAACTCAAAGAGATGTTTCCACTAATATAAAACTGATAGCAAGCTGAATTACAGATCAAGATCAATAGCTTGATATCAGCAAATGGCAGAAGAGGGAGTACTATATTCTGTTCCCCTACAGACACTAACTTAATAATATATGACCCAAAAACAATTTATAAGAATTTGAAAAAAACAGTTAGGAAGTCTCAACACACAGACAAACTAAAAGTCAAGAACAACTTTTAATCATATTGAAGTGGGTAAGAAAACCATTTCATTTCAACTTCATCAGCCTTTAACCCAAGCTGGCACAAGTCATACAAGGGAGGAAAAGCCAAGTCATCATTTCATCCTTGAGAAAGGAAGTTCTGGCTTCTTACCAATCTGTCCAAAGGATGGTCTTCTGTCTTGCCTGACTCAAAATTATGCAAATAGAACTTGCCTGGGGACCACAGAGAACAAAAGAAAGCTTAGCAGCCTGTGATACAACCAGATAATTTATAATACTGCAGACAGGAACTGGCACAGCTCACAGTCACTGGGAGAAAATGTCCAACTCATGACTTTTCATTTGAGAGAGAAAGGAGAAGAGTGGAATGTACATAAATATTCAAGCTTTCAGGAGACTAATTTGTACCTCAGCTGATTTTGAATGCTCCAGGGTACTAGAATAGCTTGTATCCTTGGAGTATGCAGAAAACAAAAAGAGCTCAGTGGTTTTGTGGAACCACTAGAACCTGTAGTAACATAAAAACAAAACAAAACAAAACACCAGAGGGAGCAAGACTGCAGGAACCTGAAAAAGAAACCTGCAAACATAACTAAATGAGAAGCAACACATCCAAACCCAGCAAGACATATCATCATAAAAGTTTTGCAGGCACCTAAAAGCGCTAGCCAGGCTGATGGGCAAAGGTCTTTTCCTGTACAAAGACCAGTCTATAAATAATGAGACAGGTGGCTCTTTTTCTCAAACGCATAAATTATGACAAGGAAAAAAATAACAAGGCATATGAAGAAAAAGGGAAACATGTCCCAATTAAAGGAACAAATCTCCCTACAAACTAACACTAAAGAAGTGGAAGTCTGAATTACCCGACAAAGAGTTCAAAATATTAAACTCAATACAATACGAGAGAACATAGATTAAAAAAATGAAATCAGAAAAACAATGTATTAAAAATAGTAGGATATTGGCAAATATATATTCAAAGTAATGAGAGAAAACAACCAAGAATACTATATCTGACAAAACTGTTCTTCAATAATGAAAGAAAATTTAAAACCTTCCCAGAGAGATGAAAACTAAGTTCCTCACCACTAAACTGCCTTAAAAGAACTCCAAAGCCAGTCCTTCAAGTTGAAATAAAAGAACTGCAACACGAAAGTGTACAAAAATGTAAAGCTTTCTGGCAAAGTAAATATATAGGCAAATACAGATTCCTATAATGCTGTAATGGTGATGAGTAGATAACCTTTAATACAGTTATAAAATGAAGATAAAAGCATGAAAATAACTATAACTATAAAACTATGTTATTGACAAAAAATAGTTTTAAAAATGCAATTAGTGACATTGATAACATAAAGCAAGGGTGATATAAAGGAGTAGAGTTTCTTTATGCAATGAAATTGTTAGTTTAAAATAGATTGTTATAAGATGTTTTATATTATCCCCTTGGTAACCACAAAGAATAACCTATAAAAGATGTACAAAAAATAAGCAGTCAATCAAAGCATGTTACCTCAAAAAAAATTAACAAAATACAAAGGAAAGGAAACAGAAAAGATAACTATACCATATACAGAAAGCAGTGAACAAAATGGTAATAGTAAGTCTTCCCTATCAGAAATTAATTTAAATGTAAATAGATTAAATCCTATAATCAAAATCACATACAGTGGCTGAAGGAAATGCACAGGCTCAAAATGAAAGGATAAGATAGTGATAATGAAAATGGTAACCAAAGACAGCAGGGGTGATACTTATATCAGGTAAAATAGAGTTTGAGTCACAAACTGTCACAAGAGATAAAGAAGGACATAATTCATCAGGAAGATATGACAATTATAAATATATCACCTTGATGTACTCTTTTTCCAGTTTTGAACCAGTTAGTTTTTCCATGTCTGGTTCTAATTGTTGCTTCTTGACCTGCATACAGGTTTCTCAGGAGACAGGTAAGGTGGTCTAGTACGCTCATCTCTTTAAGTTTCCAGTTTGTTGTGATCCACACAGTCGAAGGGTTTTGAGTGAAGCAGAAGTAGATGTTTTTCAGGAGTTCCTTTGCTTTTTCTATGATCCAACGAATGTTGGCAATTTAATCTCTTATTCCTCTGCCTTTTCTAAATCTAGCTTGTACATCTGAAGGTTTTTGGTCCACATATTGTTGAAGCCAACTTGAATGCAAAATGCTGGGCTGGATAAATCACAAGGTGAAATTGAAGGTGAAGTCGCTCAGTCGTGTCCGACTCTCTGCGACCCCGTGGACTGTAGCCTACTAGGTAGGCTTCTCTGTCCATGGGATTCTCCAGGCAAGAATACTGGAGTGGATTGCCATTTCCTTCTCCAGGGGATCTTCCCGACCCAGGGATCAAACCCAGGTCTCCTGCATTGAAGGCAGGCACTTTAACCTCTGAACCACCAGGGAAGCACCTGGATAAATCACAAGCTGGAATCAAGACTGCCAAGAGAAATATCAACAGCTTCAGATATGTAGATGATACCACTCTAATGGCAGAAAGCAAAGAGGAACTAAAGAGCCTCTTGATGAAGGGGAAAAAGGAGAGTGAAAAATAAAAACAAAAACTAGAGACCTGATACTTCTTGATTTCAAAGCATCTTACAAAGCTACAGTAATCAAAATATTATGGTTATGGCATAAAGATAAACTTAATAGACCAATGAAACAGAATATAGAGCCTAGGAGTAAATCCCCATGTATATGGTCAAATGATATTTATTTTTTTAATATAAATTTATTTATTTTAATTGGAAGCTAATTATTTTACAATATTGTATTGATTTTGCCATACATCAACATGAATCTGCCATGGGTGTACATGTGTTCCCTATCTTGAACCCCCTCTCACCATCAAGGCTATACAATGCAGACATTATAGTTTCTTCAACAAATAGTGCTGGGAAAACTGGGTATCCACACACACAAGGATGAAGTTGGACTCCTGCCTGACAGTGCAAAGATTATCTTAAAATGGAGTACTATCCTCAACATAAGATCTGAAACTATAAAACATATTCCTTTTTCTTAATTTTTGTACAATAAGCATGTAACAGTTTTATAATCAAGAGTTTTCAATATAAGCAGTCAGAATCTTTTGTAATTCTGACCTGCATTTATTGTCTTAATAGCAGTTTTATAAAACACATATAAAATTATTTTTAAGCTTAATTTATACTATATAAAAATTTACTTTTCAGATGTAACTAAGTTTGAATATCCAGAAAGACAGAAAAATTGCACACACACATATGCCAGTATATTTAGAAATAACGTATAAAGCTTGGCTCCCACCCCAAATAACAAGCCTGCTCCTTGTGTACTATCTTCCTACTTTACAAGAATTTCTTTAACGATAGCATGTAAATCAAATAAGTATCTTTCTTTGATCTACCAAAAATAAATAAATAAATAAAAGGACATTTTTAATTACTTTGATATTTTTCCTAACCTCTGACATATTTTATTAGTTGTTTTGCAATACTTGTTTTTGAAAATGCAAATATATAGTGGCTTTTAGGAAATTTTAGATTCTATTAATCTCTCACTATATTAATACTGAGCAATGAGTACTTTTTTCACTTATTTAAATACTGTAAATTTACCAAAAATATAGATAAGAATAAATCATTTCTAACAAAGAAAATATCACATCTTCTTTTAGTGAGTGTCTTGAAATAATTGTAAGAAGTTCTTTTTACTTTTTATCTACTTTTGCAGGATTCAATCATTGGTCAGATTTTATATTTTCTGCTTCAGTTTTTTTTCTGTATGATTTTGTCCTAAGTCATTACAAGGATTTTCTGCTGAAAGTAGAATTCAGTAGTAACATTAAGTATTTGCTAAAACCAAGAAAAATCCAGTAAAATTTTAATACTCTGAATAATTTTTTTGAGTATCCAATGTGAATTTGCCAGTATTAATTCTAATAATCTCTTTCTTCTTGGTGAAGCAGTGGTGTGCCCTCTGCTCTCTGCCTCTGGGTATTTTTATTTCATTTGATAACTGTGTAAAGCCATCCTGCTGTGGGATTTATAAATCTCTTGAATAAAGTAATGGCACACATTTGAGTATTACCTTAATTAGGAAACTCATGGAGTCTGTCTCATTCAGTTTAACTCTTTCTTTCCCTACTGGTTTATTTTCATGTCAGTGTTCTATTGGCTTGTTTTTATTTAACTGTCTTACTGCATATTTGAGAACAAAGTGATCAGAAAGTATGTGCTGATTTTCACTGAACTTCAAGTCAAGCTGGTTGAGGTAGTTTCCATTGCTGTGTGAGTTAGTCCTGCTTTAGGAATACTTAATTGGTGACCTTCAATAGCATTGTTTATTTCTGGCACGGAGCTTTGATACACAGGGGTACTTGAATAACTTCAAGAGTCAATTGAAAATAGTATGGAAAGTTTTTGTTTTTGTTTTTTTTTAAGACAAGACAACAGTATATCAGTCAAATTTTGTAGCAAAGAATTGATCCCCTGAATGCTTCTGGTGAGTATTCCTAGGTCTTTTAAACTTATAATCTGTTGGAAAGATATTTTATTCAATGTGCAGTATTTCAAAGTTATTGTTCTTTTTAACTTTTTATCCTTTACTGTTTTTAATTTATTTTTTATTGAAGGATAATTGCTTTATAGAATTTTGTTGTTTTCTGTCAAACCTAAACATGAACCAGCCATAGGTGTATATATATATATATATATATATATATATATATATATATATATATATCTCTTCCCTTTTGAACCTCCCTCCCATCTCCCTCCCCATCTCACCCCTCTAGGTTGATACAGAGCTTACATTGATACAATCCTCTAGGTTGATACAAAGCAATGAAAGCAAAACTAACAAATATGTTGAGAGGAAAGGAAAGAAAGAAAAGAAAGAAAGAATAGACATGCAAAGTTAAGTAGAGGTAGGTGAAGAAGATTTATATACATTAAAAATTAACTGCAAGGGGAAAACAACAGTAGGAAAGGCAAACAAAGGAATAAATGTTTAAAAAATAGGTTTAAAAATCAAAAATTAAAATTACAAAAAGAGAGGGAGAAAGAAAAAGAAAACTCCACAGAACTGTAAGAGCTCATCGTAGAGGCAGTGGTTTATAACAACAATAAAAAGTGTGACTGAATATACACATACACATATACACACATAAGCAAAATCAAAGCAGTCCAACAATAATAAAGAAGGACAGACTGACCCAGTGAGCAAAGAAAACTGAAAATTATATCTAACAGTTAAGAACAAAACTAACTAAAGCCCAAACTGGAAAACATAAATAACACAAGGTGCCAATTGAGAAATAAAGCAATGAAAATAAAACTTTTATATTGAGATGAAAGGAAAGAAAGAAAGAATTGATACTCAAGGTTAAATAGAGGTAGATAAAGAAGATTTATATACATTAAAGATTAACTGCAAGGGGAAAAGAAAAGTAGGAAAAGCAAACAAAGAAACAAATGTAAAAAAATAATAGGATTAAAAAACTGAAAATTAAAATTAAAAAGAGAAAAAAAAAAAAGGAAAACTACACAGAACTGCAAAAGTCCAACATAGAGGCATAAGTTTATAACAACAATAAAAAAAAAGTGACTGAGGAAAAAAAAACTCAGAAGCTTAATTAGATTTCATAGTGCCAATAAAATCGAAAACTACAACAGAGGGAGCAAAAAAGAACAAAAAGGAAAAAAATCCAAAGAATCTACAGAACAAGTCAAAACAAGAATAATAAATGTTTTTCTTGAGTCACTGCTGTCAGAGTCTTCTCCCTCACTGGGAATCATAGTCCACCTCACCTCCTTAGGATGCCCTCCAACACTGTGCTGATCTCTGGACCAGCTATGGGAGCAGCTCAGATTCTAATCTGGTCCTCCTCCTGTGTGTTCTTGCCTCCAGTGTCCACAGCTATCAGAACTAGGGCATGTTCTTTTGTGGGAGTTCTCAAAAATATGGAATGCTTCATGAATATACATGTAATCCTTGCACAGGGCCATGCTAATCTTCTCTGTATTGTTCCCATTTTAGTATATGTGCTGCTGAAGAGAGCACTCCTTTACTATCTTTGATCTGAAAAAAACAGGAGTTCAGATATAACAACCTTCTGACCCAAGTCACCAAAACTGCTGATTAAATAGCTCATTAGCTTCACCTTATGTGTCAAATACTTTGGCCTGAATTAAAGTACTTGAATTGAATTGAAAATACTTGCATTTTTTTATGAGGAGTTACTTTGTTATGTTGGTTTTTCTATACTACATTTCAATATGAAATTATAAAGAACTTATTGGACTGGATTTCCAAAGATTTCAAATGGAAATATCACCACCTCCAGTCTTAACCTATCCCTTTGTTAGCTCTGCAAGCTTTGACTGCTCCTTCAGGTGTGTACCCAAGGTCTTTGGAATTGCCTCTAACCCTGACTATGACAATTTGTGAGCATCTAGAACATAATTTGGTGTGGAGACTTGCTGTTACTAATTTACTATGAAATCTTCTACCCAACCTCTGATTTTGGCATAATCTCTTTTAACTTTGAAGATATATAGAGGTGTATCCGGAGAAGGCAATGGCAACCCACTCCAGTGTTCTTGCCTGGAAACTCCCATGGATGGAGGAGCCTGGTAGGCTGCAGTCCATGGGGTCACTAAGAGTTGGACATGACTGAGCAACTTCACTTTCACTTTTCACTTTCATGCATTGGAGAAGGAAATGGCAACCCACTCCAGTGTTCTTGCCCAGAGAATCCCAGGGATGGAGGAGCCTGGCGGGCTACTGTCTATGGGGTCGCACAGAGTCAGACACGACTGAGCGACTGAACTGAACTGAAAAAAATAATCAGATAAGTATGCCAAGATGTAAGTACAAGGATGGTCAGTTTTGGCATGATTTTATAATAACAAAGGCCAAAATAAAAAGGTCCCTAAATATCAACAAATAAGAAATAGTAGAATATAATACAACCATTAATCAGAAATGTAGGCTTTAAGGTGTTAATAGCTTGTTATGCTGGAGGGGAAAAACAAATAGGACAGTGTCACCCTTTTTATGTAAACATGAGGATATAAATGGATTGAACATTTCTAAATGAATATGCAAGAAATTGAACGTGAGCTCTTTTATATAACTCTTTATTTAAAAATAAGTCAGAAAACTTAAAATAATGAGCAATATCTTTTGTCCAATACTATGTCACAATTTTAGTCAGTTTATCTCTTTTTATGTTTATTTATATATGAATTACACATGATTTGCCCCTTCATTTTAGTGATATTCATTTCTCTCTATAGCTTTTTTAATTAAAAAAAAGTAAGCTTTATCTTCTGTGTTTTGCTTTAATAGACTTACAAGTCACATCAAGCTTTTCAAACAATACATCATTTTGATCCTAGCTCCTACTGGTCTTATTCCAGTGCCAAATATTTGTTATACCTTTAGGTTCCCTACCACCATTTTTGGCACTTATGGATTGTACTATATTTTTATTTAACTTTTTGTGGATATGGTTCTTTGTACATCATAGAATTTTCTATATATTTGTTGAAATACATAAATGTCTCATATGTCTCATGGGTTCTCCTATCCAGAAGGGAAAAAAAAAAAAGCTAGGTCTTAAGTATCTGATTTTTCTGCTTGATTATACCATTTAATACTCAAATGTGGTATGGAAGCTCAGTAAATATCAACTACAGTTAGTTTTTTTCTACTGTTACTTAGCAAATAAATAAACTTTCTCCAGTAGGTGATACTGAATTTTGAAAATTTGTTTCTACCACTCAAACTTTAAACTCAGCAAAAAGCGCATTTTAAAAAAATTAAGTTATCAATATATTGAGGATGTCTTTCACAAACATTGGCTTTTAATCAGCTGTTTGCATTTACCTGCAATAATTCCATGAAAAATGACTGAAATAATTTTAATATTAATAGAGAAAAGTTGCCATGTATCTATAATTATACTTTCCACTTGATGAAGGTCAGAAGACATTTTGAAAATATGGCAAAATAAAACTGATGTTAGCAGAATTTACTAAATGAATTCTAACATGCTAGGATACCTAAAGTTGAATATCCTGTGGTAAGTTCTAGTTTCACTAAACACAATATAAGAAAACAGAGTAAGAAACAAAGTATTAATTTTCATTCTGATACAAAATGTGCTTAAAATTTAATACTCTGATAATGCTAGGGCTGCCCAGACCTCAATTTCAATAAATAGCATGAAGAATGAGAATTCAGTTGTACCATACAGATTTCATTCCATCAAGAGAATAATGAAACAAAAATGTTCTTCAGAAAAATGTCAAACTACTTATTGACTAATGGGATAGAAACCACTGGAGCAAATAGAATTTGGGGCCTGTATGACATATGGAGGTCCCTTTATAAGAATCAAGGCCAAAATTTCAAGAGAATGGAAAGTAATGTGATTATATCATTATCAGCTTATTTTAAAATGTTTATGGAGCAAAGAAAAGGCTGACATATACCAAAATCAAGTCAAATTTGACAGGTCAAATTTCTGATTCCATTAGTTTTAAATTAAGACATTTATTATAAGATTAAAATTTAGGATTTTCTTAAGCATAAGCCAAACATATTAGTTTTTCCAAAATTGATGCAATAGTCATTTAGAAACACTTCAAGTTTTTTAAAAGGGGATGAATTCAGTTATTAATTTGTTATCCTTATAGTATCTTAAAATAAAACAAAGCTAAAAGTTGGAACATGTTCATTTTACTGGATGATAAATTATCTGCCTTTGAAAGTCACTTGATAATGAAATTAACTCTGAAAACTTTTGAATAATAACTTGTTAGTAAAAAATTCTAGGTGAAATACTATGGCATACATTTCATGGGCAATATGAGGAAATTTAATCATTCCATTAATAAAAACAAGGTATCAAATGGAAGGAAAGACAACTACATGTTTGTTTTCTATATGTGAGTGTATTTTTGTCTTGTAAGTAAATTCATTTCTATCATATTTTTAGATGCCATATTAAATGATATCATGGGGAGAAGGGTAAATTAGGAGTCTGGGATTTAAATATACACACTCCTATCTATAAAATAGGAATCAACAAGGACTATATAATATAGAGAATTACATTCAATATCTTATACTAACCTACAATGGAAACAACTCCTCTCTCTCTCTCTCTTATATATATCTATAACTTAGATAGCATATTAAAAAGCAGAGACATTACTTTGCCGACTAAGGTCCATCTAGTCAAGGCTATGGTTTTTCCAGTGGTCATGTATGGATGTGAGAGTTGGACTATGAAGAAAGCTGAGTGCCAAAGAATTGATGCTTTTGAACTGTGGTGTTGGAGAAGACTCTTGAGAGTTCCTTGGACTGCAAGGAGATCCAACCAGTCCATTATAAAGGAGATCAGCCCTGGGTGTTCATTGGAAGGACTGATGCTGAGGCTGAAACCAGTACTTTGGTCACTTCATGCGAAGAGTTGACTCATTGGAAAAGACCCTGATTCTGGGAGGGATTGGGGGCAGGAGGAGAAGGGGACGACAGAGGATGAGATGGCTGGATGGCATCACTGACTCAATGGACATGAGTTTGAGTGAACTCCAGGAGTTGGTGATGGACAGGGAGGCCTGGCTTGCTGTGACTCATGGGGTCACAAAGAGTCGGACACAACTGAGCGACTAAACTGAACTGAATACTAGAGGGGGCTGCCATGCCCTCCTGCAGGGAATCTTCTTCAGTCCTTGATTAAGAAGATCCCCTTGCAGGAGGGCATGGCAGCCCCCTCTAGTATTCTTGCCTTGAGAATCCCATGGATGGACGAGCTTAGCAGGCTGCATACAGTCCATGGGATCACAGAGCTGGACATGACTGAGGCGACTTAGCACAGCACACACACATAATATATATATATACACATAACTGTATCACTTTACACCTGAAACTAACACAACATTGTAGATTAATTATATTTCACTACATATTTTTAAGTGAAAGCACAATAACAACAAAAATGGAAAGAAAGCTACAGACAAGAAAGCTATACCTTTCTTCTGCATTCCCATTACATTTGTTAACAATGTCTTCTCTCCTTTTGTTTTGGGAAAAATTTTGCCAATGATCCCATTTGCCCAATCTCTCTCCTCACCTCTTTTCCCCTCCTTCTTGCCCTCTGTTAACACAATTCCTTCTCTTCCCTGCTTTTTGCTCCTCAGCCCTCTACTCTGCTTCTGGGCTCACTCTGCCCTCGCCTACTCTCTTGCTACTCTCTTTCTTTTTCTCTAGCAGTTTTTCAAAATAACTCTTTCCAGCTATCTTTCTTCTTTCAGACCCATGTAGTCATCCAAGTGATCTGCCTATAAGAACAATTTGGATAATGCTATTAAAATTTTAAAATAGAAAATATAGTTAAAATATAAAACTTAAAGCAACTAAAGTTCACAGATTTAAAACTCCCTTTTAATGTGTTCCTATTTTTTTATTTTTTTCAATCTGATCTCTAGCCTGCTGTATCTAATGTAACTTAGCCACCCTGGAATGACTGCTCTCAGTTTTCTGAATATGTCACTAGGTGTTCAGTATTTGCTTGTGCAGTTTCCTCTATATCAACCCACACAACTGGTACATAAAGGTATATGCTTTTCCTGTTTATTGCAACTTTCAGGAAATATGCACCACAATCAGATACAAACCCAAATTTATTCAATTAGCACAACACTTGAAATGGGAAACTAAACTCCAGATTTGGCAAAACAAACAAACAAACAAAATACATTAAATCAATCAATGTGCTTGCTGTATATCAATTATATAAGTGTGATGGATTTGATTGTTTCACTAATACATGTACTTTAGCAGAAAATAAGAAAATTAAGTAAGAATTTTCATAAACTTTCTTGGGAAAATCACAAAGTAAAGCTAACATCTACTATGAAAGTGAAAGTGAAAGTAAAACTCCATCAGCCCTGTCTAACTCTTTGCAAACCCATGGACTATAGAGTCTATGGAATGCTCTAAGCCAGAATACTAGAGTGGGTAGCCTTTCCCTTCTCCAGGGGATCTTCCCAACCCAGAGTTCGAACCCAGGACTCCCACATTGTAGGCAAATTCATTACCAGCTGAGCCACAAGGGAAGTCCACATTTACTATATTGATCAATATATGATATCTTAAAAGTAAGTTTCAGTTCAGACCATTCAGTTATGTCCCACCATGTGACCCCATGGACTGCAGCACGCCAGGCCTCCCTGTCCATCACCAACTCCCAGAGTTTACTAAACTCATGTCCATTGAGTTGGTGATGCCATCCAACCATCTCATCCTCTGCCATCCCCTTCTCCTCATGCCTCTAATCTTTCCCAGCATCCGGGGCTTTTCCAATGAGTCAGTTCTTCCCATCAGGTATTCAAAGTATTGGAGTTTCAGTTTCAGCATCAATCCTTTCAATGAATATTCAGGACTGATTTCCTTTAGGATGGACTGGCTGGATCTCCTTGCAGTCCAACGGACTCTCAAGAGTCTTCTCCAACACCACAGTTCAAAAGCATCAGTTCTTCGGTGCTCAGCTTTCTTTATAGTCCAACTCTCATATCCGTACGTGATTACTGGAAAAACCATAGCTTTGACTAGACAGACCTTTGTTGACAAAGTCATGTCTCTGCTTTTAATGTGCTGTCTACGCTGGTCATAAATTTTCTTCCAAGGAGCCAAGTGTCATTAAATTTCATGGCTACAGTCACCATCTGCAATGATTTTGGAGCCCAAGGAAAGAAAGTCTGTCACTGTTTCCATTGTTTCCCCACCTATTTGCCATCAAGTGATGGGACTGGATGCCATGATCTTATTTTTCTGAATGTTGAGTTTGAAGCCAGCTTGTTCACTCTCCTCTTTCACCTTCATCAAGAAGCTCTTTAGTTCCTCTTCACTTTCTGCCATCAGTGTGATATCATCTGCACATCTGAGGTTATTCATATTTCTCCTGGCAATCTTGATTCCAGCCTGTGCTTCTTCCAGCCCAGCATTTCTCATGATGTACTCTGCATATAAGTTAAATGACAATATACAGCTTTTACATACTCCTTTCCTAATTTGGAGCCAGTCTGTTGTCCCATGTCCAGTTCTAACTGTTGTTTCTTGACCTGCATACAGAGTTCTCAAAAGGCAGGTCAGGTGGTCTGGTATTCCCATCTCTTGAAGAATTTTCCACAGTTTGTGGTGATCTACACAGTCAAAGGCTTTGGCATAGTCAATAAAGCAGAACTAGATGTTTTTCTGGAACTCTCTTGCCTTTTAATGTTCCAACACATGTTGGCAATATGATCTCTGGTTCCTCTGCCTTTTTAAAATCCAGCTTGAGTATCTGAAAGTTTTCAGTTCACGTATTGTTGAAGCCTGTCTTGGAGAATTTTGAGCCTTACTTTACTAGTGTGTGAGATGAGTGCAATTGTGTGGTAGTTTGAGCATTCTTTGGCATTTCCTTTCTTTGGGATTGGAATGAAAACTGACCTTTTCGAGTCCTATGGCCACTGCTGAGTTTTACAAATGTGCTGGCATATTGAATGCACCACTTTCACAGCATCATCTTTTAGGATTTGAAATAGCTCAACTGGAATTCCATCATCTCCACTAGCTTTGTTTGTAGTGATGCTTCCTAAGGCCCACTTGACTTCTCATTCCAAGATGTCTGACTCTAGGTGAGTGATCACACCATAGTGATTATCTGGGATGTGAAGATCTTTTTTTGTATACTTCTGTGTATCTTACTACCTCTTCTTAATATCTTCTGCTTCTGTTAGGTCATTACCATTTTTGTCCCTTATTGTGCCCATATTTGCATGAAAATTTCCCTTGCTATCTCTAATTTTCTTGAAGAGATATCTAGTCTTTCTCATTCTATTGCTTTCCTCTATTTCTTTGCATTGATCATTGAGCAAGGCCTTCTTATTTCTTTTTGCTATTCTTTGGAACTCTGCATTCAAATGGGTATATCTTTCCTTTCTTCCTTTGCCTTTTTCTTCTCTTCTTTTCATAGCTATTTGTAAGGCCTCCTCAGACAAACATTTTGGCTTTTTGCATTTCTTTTTCTTGGGATTGGTCTTGAACACTGCCTCCTATCCAGTGTCATGAACCTCCATCCATAATTCCTCAGGCACTCTATCAGATCTAATCCCTTGAATCTATTTCTCACTTCCACTATATAATCAGAAGGGATTTGATTTAGGTCATACCTGAATGGTCTAGTAGTTTTCTCTACTTTCTTCAATTTCAGTCTGAATTTGGCAATAAGGAGTTCATGATCTGAGCCACAGTCAGCTCCCAGTCTTGTTCTTGCTGACTGTATAGAGCTTCTCCGTCTTTGGCTGCAAAGGATATAATCAATCTGATTTTGGTATTGACCATCTGGTGTTGTCCACATGTATAGTCATCTCTTGTGTTGTTGGAAGAGGGTGTTTGCCATGAGCAGTGTGTTTTCTTGGCAAAACTCTGTTAACCTTTGCCCTGCTTCATTTTGTACTCCATGGCCAATTTGCCTGGTACTCCAGGTATTTCTTGACTTCCTACTTTTGCATTCCAGAAGACAAGAACATCTTTTTGGGGTGTTAGATCTGGAAGGTTTTGAAGGGCCTAGGGCCATTCAGTTTCAGCTTCTTCAGCATTACTGGTCAGGGCATAGACATGGATTACTGTGATACTGAATGGTTTGCCTTGGAAACAAACAGAGATCATTCTGTCATTTTTGAGATTGCATCCAAGTACTACATTTCATACTCTTTTGTTGATTATTATGGCTACTCCATTTCTTCTAAGGGATTATTGACTAATTACTTTGACTGAAACTGATTACACACTGGATGTAGAGCAGTGTGTCAGCTGACCAGGAGAAAGTAGAGTGTTCTTACCCAAACATGTGAAAGCCTGGGGGGTGAAAAAGAGCAGGACCTCATCACAGGATGGAGAGTTAACCTAGATATTACTGGAGACTATTCTGAAATGACAGAGGTACTGAAAAATGAATCAGCGCCTGGGGTTGTGTTACAATGTTCAAATTTTATCCTAGAGACATTTAAAAGATAATGAACTATATAAATATGCATGAGATGGTCAATTTCATGTTTGAGGAATACTACATTGTCTGCTCTGTGGGAACCTATATATTCACAAGAAAATCTACGGATTTTAAATGACAATCAATGACTTATAGTTTGAGTTTCAGATGTAGACACACAGTCTTTGCAATGTCTCTAGAATCTGTAGGGCAGACAGTATCATCTCAAGACTGTTTTTCAAATATACTTTTGAAAAGTGTGATTTAGAACTAACCAGATGTATTTTGGATTAACATAGATAAGAAATTAAAATAATCTGGTGTATCTTAACCATAATGAATAAAGTTTAATAAATTATAGTTAAGTTTACTTATTATAGTATTAATAATATTTATGGATCATTAATAAGAATTCTCAATGTTGAATACATGCAATATATCTGTATGAGTGAGATATAATTTATTAGAAGAAATATTCATTGAAAATGTTACCTTCATGTACAAGGAGAATACTTAGAGTCTACTGAGAGAATACTTAAGAAATATTTAGAATAAACTGCATTACTAATTTACTTACAAGATGTCACTGAGCTCCATTTTCTAGATAGCCATTAGTAGTGATAGCTTCTCTCTCACATATAGGCATCTTACTTCTAAGAATTAATGAGTATAATTGATCATGGCAGATTGTTGGCATTTTCTGACAATAAAGTAAGTTGTGTTTTTCCAGAAATGGTTTCAGTCATGCCACCAGTTTGAGAAAGTTTAGTTAAGGACAAATGAGGTAAGTCACTGGGAGCCTGTTGGTGCCCCTTGACTCCTATTCACTGGAGAAGATAATTACTTAGAAAAAAACTTCAGCTTAAGGGCAGATTTAAGTTTTGTGGAGCTATTTTCAGGAAAAGAAGATAATATTATGAACATAATGTGAAGAAGTGAAGTCGCTCAGTCGTATCCGACTCTTTGCTATCCTGCCCCCTGCCAGGCTCCTCTGTCCATGGGATTTTCCAGGCAATAGCATTGGAGTGGATTGCCATTTAATATTTGATAGGAAAGTAAACTTTACACTGAGATCACATATATAAATTAACTGAAATGTAACTAATAATCCACAATTTATAAAATCGAGGAGAAAAAGAATATTGATTAATCAGATCCTTGAAACATCTCTAGCACATTTTTCAGCTGGATATTCTTAAATCAACTACTTTCTCCTTACTTGATGGAAATGACATTATGTAGTCAATGTCACATGAATAGTTGATCTACCAGGGTAGCCAATAGAAAATATTCATAATTGGGATTTGTAAAACATCAGGTTTCTGCTAATGCTAAAGAACTTGTCTACCAATGCAGAAGATGTAAGAGACATGGGTTCGGGGCAGAGAGGAAAGTGACTGGCTATAGTTGAAATATATTAGTTTTTAAAATTTTATAGAAACATCTGATAATGTGAAAACACAGTAAATGACCTTCTCAGTTTGCATCCTTCTACAATCTGTAAAGAGCTTCCTTGGTGGCTCAGACTGTAAAGAATCCACCTGTAATACGGGAGACCTGGGTTCAATCCCTAGGTTGGGAAGATCCTTTGGAGGAGGGCATAGTGATCCACTCCAGTATTCTTGCCTGGAGCATCCATGGACAGAGGAGCCTTACGAGCTGCAGTCCATGGGGTTGCACAGTCACACATGACTGAGTGACTAAGCACAGCACCCAATATGGACAAAAATTTTATGTATTCATTTTCACCCAGATTCCAGAATAACTGTTCATTTTCCTTGTTTCTTCAAGGTGGCAAACCCTCTGTGCCCCCTTCTGTCCAACACATAGTATTACTAGATCTAAAGTGCTGTACTGTCCCTAAAGGCCTTCTTGTACTATACCAGTTCCTCTTAAATTAAATCACTTCTATATTTGTAAATGCTTTTAATTAATCATTCAGACTGTACTATCTGTTTGCTGCACTGAATCTGATTGATATACCTTCTTGGATTTCAGTTTTTATCTTAAATATAACTTTCTTATCAGGTTTTTCTCAATCAATCTGTTGGTATCTTTTTTTTTTTTCCTAACGTGGTGTTTATTTTTTTCACAGTGCTTATCCAAATTAATAATTGTATATTTATTTTCATTAAACATTAGTCCCCTGGTACCAAATGCAGTTCCTGCAACATAATTGGTACTAAGTAAGTATTCACAGTAAAACACCAGGGTAAGGTAAATTCATCCACTCCATATTCCCAAACAAGGTGAGGTTAAGTTTTTGCCTTTGGAAGGACAGGTGGAATTGGAAGAGAGGATGAGATGTAAATCTACACATAGAGAGTTAACAGGCAACTCTAACCACAAAATGTTTGTCCTCCAACCTGTTCTCCTTGGACCATCTCAGATTACAGGTATCAAACAATAACAAAATACTTAGCTATGGAGCTAGATCATAGCTAAAATCATAGCTACTGAGCCAAGTAGTCCCTCACAGTCACAAGAATAGGGGTTAATCCATTGGTATTTAAGCTAGTGTGCACATCTGATACTAGCTAATGCCAAACCACAGCTGGGATCAAAACTCTTGGTAGGTTTGTTAAACTGTAATCACTTTTGGTCATATTATTAAATTAGCAGCAACACTATCCTGCATTTATAAGGCTGTGTTTTCTGGATCTTGCTTACTGCATTATTGCAGGGTTTTATTGTGTTGCCTGAATGGGTGAATGAGCTTAAATTTATCAGTATTTGTTTCATTTTAAAGATAACAAATATTTATGGTTTAAAATAATGAATGCGATATAATGAAAATAATTTTTCAAAGACTGAGTCTAAGCTAACACTCTTTTGAGGGAAATAAAACCATTTACCTTTGTAAATAGAAGTTGTTAACTGTTATCGAAATGCTTTAAATTTTCTTCTTAGGAAAATCATGCACAACATACTGGGAATTATATGTTCAGGGAAATCAAATAACTGTTTCTATTTTTGCACATGTATTTTTATAAAATTTAAAAAACAAATTTGCATACACTAAGTCACTTGAGTATAAAGACCTTATGAGTTATCTACTTATATGGTAAATAGATTCAATCAACATTTATTCTAGCCCTGTTAAATTTCTCTTCTTATATTTTAAAGCTAGTATCTAATCTTTGTAGGCCACTTTGCATCTAGAAGAGGCCATGTGGCAATCTAACCAAGGAAGGTATTTGGAAGTGTTAGGGATTTCAGGAAAGTGTTTGCATTTTGATAAGGATCCTCCACTTTCTCCTTCACTACTTTTTTTCCTGATTGGGGTGTGGTCATTAAGAGTGATATCATAGCAGAGATATTCCAACAATTAAGAAAACCTCAAAACATCAAAATGCTAGCCCTGAAATCCTTGAGATGTTGAACCAAGGCCAACAACTGCCTCCTTCTTGGCATCTTGTTGCATTTTAGTAAAATACATTTCAAGTTTATTTCAAGATTATTGCTTCACTTCAATAGCATATCATTTTCTATCAAGAGAATAGAAAGACAATTTACTTTGTCTCCTATGATATTAACAGTCAAACATAATCAACAAATGATAGAGTGACACTGGATTATTATTTAGCCAATGGGTAAACTTATGTTCAACATAGTTCATACACATTTATCCATAAAATATTGGGTGCAGTCTGGATCTAAATCAGGGGAAGAAGTACTCTCATTCACTAGAAGTTTACTACCTAAAAGAGAAACAATACTTGCCTTAAAACTAATATACTGAAGTATGTGATAATTTATTAGGCTGGGTGGCTTCATAGTTCAGATCAGTTCAGTTCAGTCTTTCAGTCTGTCCAACTCTTTGCGACCTCATGGACTGCAGGACTACAAGCTTCCCTGGTCATCAGCAACTCCTGGAGACTACTAAAACTCATGTCCACTGTGTCAGTGATGCCATCCAACCATCTCATTCTCTGCCGTCCCCTTCTCCTTCTGCTTTCAATCTTTCCTAGCATCATGGTCTTTTCCAATGAGTCAGTTCTTCGCATCAGCTGGCCCAAGTATTGGAGTTTCAGCTTCAGCATCAGTCCTTCCAATGAATAATCAGGACTTATTTCCTTTAGTATGGACTGGTTGGATCTCCTAGCAGTCCAAGGGACTCTCAAAGAGTCTTCTGCAACATCATAGCTCAAAAGCATCAATTCTTTCGTGTTTAGCTTTCTTTATAGTCCAACTCTTGCACCCATACATAACTACTGGAAAAACCATAGCTTTGACTAGACGGACCTTTGTTGGTAAAGTGATGTCTCTGCTTTTATAGCTAATCCTTTTAAGTAGATATGTGTCAGTCACTTTTCTAGCCAATTTGTATATGTTAATTCTTTTTATTCTCAGCATAATCATATTACAAATGTGGTATATTTTTTAATTAAATTTATTTATTTTTTTAATTACAATACTGTATTTGTTTTGCCATGCATTGACACGAATCAGCCATAGGTGTACACAATCGCCCAATAAATGTGGTATATTATGCACATTTCCCAGAGGGTATAAGAACTTTTGAATTTTTAAGGAACTTATCAGAAGTGACAGAGCCAATAAGTGACAAGTGACAGAACTTGCATTTGGACTCAGGTAGTCTGGCTGTAGAAAATATGCTCTTAGCCATTACCTTATACTATTTCTCACTGATCTGCCCATGTCAGTCTTAATGAAGTAGATATTTTATCCTAATTTTAGGATAATATAATTAAAACTTACAGGTTTTTTTTTTTTAACACAGTTTTTAGATGCAATAAATAGAGAAAAATTATTAACACTCACATAGTACTTAGGATGTGCCCAGCACTGTTCCATATAATTTTCATGTCTTAGCCCATTTAATCGTCATAACAAAATAATAATTTGATGAGGCTGGAAGTATTTATTATCTCTATTTTACAGAAGAGAAAATTGAATTCCATAAAGCTAAGACAATTGCCCAAAGTTGCAAAGCTAGTAAGTGATGAAATTGGGATTCTAACCCAAGAAATTTGACCTCAACATTTTTCTCTTAAACACTTCAATAAAAAGCAGATAATCTTTTGTTCAGTGCACAGATAGTAAAGGCTGGTAAAATTTATAGATGAAATAATGAATATTTACAAAACAGGGAAGTTTCATGGAAGGGGAAATTTGATTTGAATTAATTTTAAAGAGAGAATAAAGTAAATAGCTTTAAAACACAAAATTGAGATTCAGAATTTATTATGAAAGATGAAAAAGCTGGGAAAAATTTTAGAGTATCAGAGTCAAGTAGAAATGTGCTGTGCCATGCTAAGTTGCTTCAATCATGTCCACCTCTTTGCAACCCTATGGACTGCAGCCTGCCAGTCTCCTCTGTCAATGGGATCTCTGGCAACAATACTGGAGTGGGTTGCCATTTTCTCCTCCAGGGGCTCTTCCCAACCAGGGGTTAAACCCGTGTTTCCTGCAAATTTCCTACACTGCAGGAAGATTCTTTACCTCTGAACCACCAATAGAATTACTGCAATCCTTTTAGCAAAGTGATGCAGAATAAAAAGATAGAGGATGAAAGAAGGAAAGAAATGAAGAAACAGAGGAGGGACTACAGGAAGGAATTTAGTACTCAACCAAGAGTTTGTTCACCCTCTGCATCTGCAACTTCTAAAAATGGAGAGGCACCATAAGGAGAAAGGAGAAGAGGCCAGATGAGAGAGGAAACAGGGGATCAATCACAACACTTGAACCCATAAGTTTTATAGTTTGAGAAAGGTCAGATATACAAATAAATCTGGAAAGATCAAGAATCAGTGCATACAGGAGATGACAAATAAAGAACACTAGATTGATGATTCAGAGGTATTAATTTTCTTTAGAAATGACAGGCTAGATGTTCCATCCATGCCCTATCAAGTTAAAGAAGATTTTTTTTTTCTTGGCATCTACAAAACAGAATGTCAGAATTTATGGAAATGATGGTGTATTTCAGTTTACAAGGTTGTCTGTGAAAAAAACTATGTAAATTGAATTACATTCTTACTGCACCTATGGAATTTTCAAAGCAGAAATACAGTTCTGTGATCCAACAACAACAACAACAAAAAACAATCATTTCTATAGAGAATGATGTATTTCTGCTTTTTAGTTTTCAGTAAGGTTAAAATTCATGTAGATGCCTTTTGTAGGGCTTCCCTCATAGCTCAGTTGGTAAAGAATACACCTGCAATGCAGGACACCCCAGTTCGATTCCTGGGTTGGGAAGATCCCCTGGGGAGGGAATAGGCTACCCACTCCAGTATTCTTGGGCTTCCCTTGTGGTTCATCTGGTAAAGAATCTGCCTGCCATGCAGGAGACCTGGGTTTGATCCCTGGGTTGGGAAGATTCCCTGGAGAAGGGAAAGGCTACCCACTCCAGTATTCTGGCCTAGAGAATTCCATGGACTAGTCCATGGGGTCGCAAAGAGTCAGACATGACTGAGTGACTTTCACTTTCAGATGCCTTTTACTGATTCTTCAATAAACTTGTTGTTGTTGTTTAAGTACAGTATTAGTCCCCATATGGGTCACTATGGTGATAAAATAACAGTTTGAAATTTCTTGTCAAGATGGTTTTGTATGTTCAGGTGTTAACGAGCCCCCTTTTCTCCAGGTTTATCCCAGTGATAGATAAAATAAAAGTGAGTGAATCAAGAACATACAATAAGAGTCAAAGAAAGTAAACATCTCCATAAATAAACACAAAACTAAAATATCAGCTTAAATTGCAGGTCTTCTGAGTGATCCATCAAAAGCCAGTGGAGATGGTTAGGAAGTCTATTCCTTATTTATTTATTTATTTATTTTCTAGGTGCATAGATTTATTTAAATCATAGCTTAAATAGATCAAATTAGCAACACTTCTCAGCTTTCTTTCAGGAGAATTAGTGGGGAGCCCTCTGGCCCTTGATCCTAGCATCAGGCACTGAGTCTAAGTAATATCTTCTGCAGCCTACAGAATATTTTTACTCCTACAGGGAGTAAAAATATTCTGCAGGCTGCAGAAGATATTACTTAGACTCAGTGCCTGATGCTAGGATCAAGGGCTAGAGGGCTCCCCACCAATTCTCCTGAAAGAAAGCTGAGAAGTGTTGCTAATTTGATCTATTTAAGCTATGATTTAAATAAATCTATGCACCTAGGTAAGGAAAGAATAGGTAAACCTTCTTAATAGCAACCTAGTCCAATAATCCAATGACTCAATATCTGGATATTTATACTTCCAGTATAAGTATGTATGCTCATATAGAATCACTCTCCAGTTGGTACCTGGGCAAAATACAAAAATAACTATTAGAGGATACTGAGTAATAAATAAAATCAGGCAGGATATGGAGGAGTAAAAATGTTAAGAGGTGACTAACATGAAAATGATTCTCATTTTCTTAAGGATTTTTCCAGCTGATGGGAATTTCAAGAGAGCTTCTCAGGAGACTGAGGGACCTGCTCACTATCAGGCAGCCTAGAACCAGATAGGAACAATTAGGCTGCAATGAGGAGATAAAAGTAATAGAAGCTGAAGTTGTGCACCTGCATTCCCTATGACCAAAACAAACAAACAAAAAAAAATCAAAGTAACAATCAAAAAGTAGGATCAGGAAATCAGCATGTGCTAGAACTGGACATGGAACAACAAACAGGTTCCAAATCAGGAAAGGAGTATGTCAAGGCTGTAAATTGTCACTCTTCTTATTTAAATCATATGCAGGGCGCATCAAGAAAAATGCTGGGCTGGATGAAGCACAAGCTGGAATCAAGATTGCTGGGAGAAATAGCAACAACTGCAGATAAACAGATGACACCACCCTTATGGCAGAAAGCGAAGAAGAACTAAAGAGCCTCTTGATGAAAGTGAAAGAGGAGAGTGAAAAAGTTGGCTTCAAACTCAACATTCAGAAAACTAAGATCATGGCATCCAGTCCCATCACTTCATGGCAAATAGATGAAGAAACAATGGAAACAGTGACAGACTATTTTTCTGGGTTCCAAAATCACTGCAGATGATGACTGCAGCCATGAAATTAACAGACACTTGCTCTTTGGAAGAAAAGTTATGACCAACCTAGACAACATATTAAAAAGCAGAGACGTTACTTTATCAACAAAGGTCTGTCTAGACAAAGCTATGGTTTTTCCAGTAGTCATGTATAAATGAGTCATGTATGAGAGATGTACTACACAGAAACCTGAGCATGGAAGAATTGATGCTTTTGAACTGTGGTGTGAGAACCACCTTATGTGAATAACTGACACATTGGAAAAGACCATGATGCTGGGAAAGATTGAAGGAAGGAGGAGAAGGGGAGACAGAGGATAAGATGGTTTTATAGCATCACTAACTCAATGGTCATGAGTTTGAGCAAGTTCTGGGAGTTGGTGATGGACAGGGAAGCCTGGCATGCTGCAGTACATGAGGTCACAAAGAGTCAGACATGACTGAACTGAACTGATGTGTTAAAATTATGACAATATACAGGAAGGTTTATGTGTCAATCAGGAAAGTTCAAGATAAAAGAAAATAGTCTTATATAAAGAAAATAAGATGAAGTGACTTCAAAAGAAAAAATAAAATATTGAAATGAATTTTAACCAGAGAGATGATATGGGGTGGGAGGTGGGAGGGGTTTTCAGGATTGGGAGCTCGTGTACACCTGTGGCTGATTCATGTCAAAGTATGGCAAAACAGTATTGTAACATAGAATAAAGTAAAAATAAAATAAAAAAAAAAAAAATAAATAAGATGTTAGTAAATTAATATATTTAATTATAATGCACAAATTATTTCAAAGACAAAGGAATAATTACATAATAGATAAAATATATGGAAGATCGAGAACTAGAATCCAACTCATGAAAACTAAGTATTATCAAAGTTAGGTCAGAACATTTAACAACTGCTGTCCATACTTTTACCCAGTTTCATCCAACATGAATATAGACAATCCACAGAAACTGGAAGTCACTGTCTGCAGATCTAGGAATGCTCTTCTCATCTTCATATACCATGGCAGCCTATCATATTGTTCTACTCTAAGAGCAGTACAAATGCAGATCATTATACATTCTCAGTTCCTTCAGGTGATGAGTCAGTAAGTCAGTCAGTTCAGTCACTCAGTCCTGTCCGACTCTTTGCGAACCCATGGACTGCAGCACACCAGGCTTCCGTGTCCATCATCAGCTCCCAGAACTTGCTCAAACTCATGACCATTGAGTCAGTGATGCCATCCAACTATCTTATTCTATGTTGTCCCTTTCTCCTCCCACCTTCAATCTTTCCCAGCATCAGGGTCTTTTCCAATGAGTCAGTTCTTCACATCAGGTGGCCAAAGTATTGGAGTTTCAGCTTCAGCATCAGTCCTTCCAATAAATATTCAGGACTGATCTCCTTTAGTATGAACTGGTTGGGTCTCCTAGCAGTCCAAGGAACTCTCAAAAGTCTTCTCCAAAACCACAGTTCAAAAGCAACAATTCTTCAGTGCTCAGCATTCTTTCTGGTTCAACTCTCATATACATACATGACTACTGGAAAAACCACAGCTCTCACTAGATGGACCTTTGTGGGCAATGTCTCTGCTTTTTAATATGCTGTCTAGGTCTGTAATAGCTTTTATTCCAAGGAGCAAGTGTCTTTTAATTTCATGGCTGCAGTCACCATCTGCAATGATTTTGGAGCCCCTCAAAATAAAGTCTGTCACTGTTTCCATTCCCTCCCCATCTATGTGCCTTGAAGTGATGGAACAGGATGCCATGATCTTTGCTTTTGAATGTTGAGTTTTAAGCCCACTTTTTTCACTCTCTTCTTTCACTTTCATCAAGAGACTCTTTAGTTCCTCTTCACTTTCTACCATAACCTCATCTGCATATCTGAGATTATTGGTATTTTTCCCTGCAATCTTGTTCCCAGCTTGTGATTTATCCAGCCTGGCATTTTGCGTGATGTACTCTGCATATTACTTAAATAAGCAGGCTGACAATATACAATCTTGACGTACCCCTTTCCCAATTTGGAACCAGTCTGTTGTTCCATTTCTGGTTCTCACTGTTGCTTCTTGACCTGAATATAGATTTCTCAGGAGGTAGGTCAGGTGATCTGGTATTCCCATCTCTTGAATTTTCCACTGTTTGTTGTGATCTACACAGTGAAAGGCTTTAGTGTAGTCAGTGAAGCAGAAGTAGATATTCTGGAATTCTCTTGCTTTTTTTTTTTTTTTGATCCAACGGATGTTGGCAATTTGATCTCTGGTTCCTCTGCTTTTTCTAAATCCACTTTGAATTTGGTTCACGTACTGTTGAAGCCTAGCTTGGAGAATTTTGAGCATTCCTTTGCTAGTATGTGAGATGAGTGCACTTGTGTGGTAGTTTGAGCATTCTTTGGCGTTGCCTTTCTTTGGGATTGGAATCACTTCAAAACCATTAAAAACAGACCACAAAGGGCAATGATGGAATACATTACAGCTAACTGAATTTTAAAAGTTTATTCCAGGATGTTAAATTTTAGCAAGCTGTGAAAGAATCTTGGAATAGAAGATCTACACTAGGAACAGATGATAGGGGAGGCAATAGCCATGGCAATAGCCAGACTCCAATAGCCATGCCAGAATATTTCTCGACCTCAAGCCAACATTGTTGACCAGTGGAAGCTTCAGCACTGCAAGTCATGACTGGTCTCTACATTTTATGAGTGTTAAATGTTGCCATCAGTGTTATTACAACTACCAAGCACTGAACTCTGTGCTGTGCCAGGTACCAAAAATGCCTCATCTGGTATAATACCACATAGTACACATGGCAGATGGAGTCTTTTCACCCAATTATTTAATCAGCAGACTGCTACTGTTTTCCATATATCGAATCCCAGAAGATTATGAGATAAGAAAAATAACAATAGGGGCATGATTTTATCGTGGCTAAAGCAAAACAGATACAATCAAAATTGTAGCAGACTTTTGTAGAATTTGACAAGTTGATTTTCAATTTTACATGAAATATAAAGAACCTGAAATATCCAAAGTTATTTTTTAAAGGAATAAAGTAAAAGGACTTACTGATTTCAAGCCATATCCTTAAAATATACTAACCAAGACAGTGTGGAACTTGGGAAAAGTGATATAGATATCAACAGAATATTGCCTTTAGGCAATTTAAAGTGTTGTTCCAACAACTGGTAACAATATGGAGAAAATAAATGGTGATCCTTATCATACTCTATATACAAAATTTTATTGAAAATGGATTATAGACCTAAATATGAAATCTAAAGCTATAATTCTCCTAGAAGAAAACATAAAGAAAATCTTTTTAACCTTCAAGTGATCAAAGGTTTCTTAGAACACAAAACAATGAATCATAAATTTCTTAAAAATGATAAATCAACATTCATTAAAATTTAAAATTTACTCTTCTGGAGACACAATTAAGAAAACGAAGTGGCAAACCACAAACTGAGAGAAAATATTCACAACACATAAATCAGACAAACATTTAAAAAATGCTTAAATTCAATAATAATAAGATAAACAATGAAAAAATTTTAAAATGGGCAGAAGGATTTAGTAGTTATTTCAAAAGATAAAATATACAGATGGCTTATAGCATCATTAGTCTTTGAAGGTAAGAATTCAAACCATATTGAGACACAACACCACACTCATCAGAATGGGAAAATTAAAATGAAATTAAGACAGAACAGGAAAGGATATGGCCAACTAGGACTTGCATACATAGCTAATGAGGCTATAAAATGGTATAGCTACTTTGTAAGAGGGTTGGCAATTTCTTAAAAGCTTAAACATAAACTTATTGATGATTCAGACTTTCCACTCCTAGGTATTTAACCAAGAAAAATAAAAATATATGACCACAAAAAGATTGGGTCACAAATATCCTTAACAGATTTATTTTAAGTAGACAAAACTATAAATAATCCAAATGTCTAACAACACATGAATGGGAAATTATGATAGAGCCATTCAATGAAATACTAGGTAGCAGTAAATAATTAGCTATTAATTAATTCATGCTGTAACTTGAATAAATTTTTTTAAAAACCATTATGTTAGGTAAAAGAAGCCAGGTCAAAAATCAAATGAAAAAGAAGGAAAAAAATGCATATTTTTTATTTTATAATTTGCATATTTTGTAATTCCATTCATCTGAAATTCTAAAGAGTAGACTAACTCATAGTGACAAAAATCAAGTCAGATATGGGGGTGCAGGAGAGAAGAGTTCAAGGTGGTACATAGAAATGTTTGTTAGCCTAACTATTTTGATGGTTTTCTATCTTTTTATACATGTGCCCAAACTGATCAAATTGTACACTTTAAGTATGTGACATTTAGTGAAATAAACTTTGATGAAATTGAATGAAACCAACAAATAAAAGGGGATAATACTAAATTCATTTTAGAAGAGGCTTCTAATTTAAAAAGACATTTTTTTAGAATAGGTTGCCTAAAGCATATTTATTTGAGATATAATATTAATAACACTTCTAAAATTTGTTACCTGTTAAATAATTAAATATCTGTTCAGATATTTTAAAGGACTGTGGAGATACCTTTTGCCATGTTAAGAAATTGTAACCAATTTCTTTAGCTAAAAACCCATTTAAATTTTAGCTTTTCTAGTAAAAAATTATTAAACTTGAAGCATGTTAGGAATGATGCAAATTATTGTTTTCAAGTTCATCCACTTATAAAATACTTTTTCAAAATTATGGTGGAATAAACCAAAAACCAATGAATTGTATACTTTGAGAGAATAGCATAAATTTGTTAATTCATGTTTATAAGAGTGAGAAAATATTCTGGAAAAAAGACAGTAAACTTTTAAGGATCTTGAATATCAATCACTGTTAAATCATGATTTACCACTGGAAATCATGATTTACCATTGAAGGTTTTTGAACAGGAGAATAGCTTGATGTGGCTATGCTATGAGAAAACTGATCTGGCAGTGGTGTGTGGAATGGACTTTTATTAGAAGAGATAAAAATTCTGTTTGTTAGAAGAGACACAAATGTTACTAAAATAAACTGAATGTCATATCACAGAGTTTTAAAGAAGTTAGAAGTAGCAGTAATGATAATTTCTGTAAAAAGTGAGTGGAGGAAAATGAGTAAAACTTTGCCACTCCCTGAGGAAGGGAAGAAATGGGAAATCAAAGACAACTCTAACTTCTTTTCAGTGTTTGGAAGGATAAAGCCTCTAATAGGAATCAAGGGAGAATTCAAGAAACTCTTATTGGTTGGAAGAGTTCAGTATTGAGTGTTCTAAAATTTAGCATCAGGCAGGATAACCAGTTATCCATCTGGCTTTATGGAAAGCATATCCAAGGCTTTCTGGAGACACTGTACATCTATTTTTATAGTTGCTGAGAATTTGAACTCCCTGTCTATACTTAGGGAAGTGGAGATTGTTTTGCTTTACATAAAAGGCCAGGTAATCCCCCCTCCCAGTTTCTTAACACTAGACCTCAAAGACAGGTCTTAACTTTGAGCAATCAGACACTCCCACTCAGAGTGTGACACAGAGAAGCTAGGAGCGTGGTTCTCATGTCATCAGCATAAGAATCCAGTATCTGTTCCCACTGATTGCAGTGTGACAGAACTGGTGGTAGCATGGAAATTTTATTGTTCTGTGGTCAGAGCTGGCTATGTCTTATTCTGGCTGACTCTCCATGGTCGCTGGTTAACTCTTTAAAAACAGCTTTATGGAGATACAGTGCACACAATATAGACATTCACCCATTTAAAGTATGCAACTCAGTGGGGTTTAGTATATTCAAGGTTTATAAACATTGAGCTAATTTTGGAACATTTTCATTGCTCCAAAAGAAACCTTGGACCCACTAGCAATCAACCCACCTCCCTTCAAGCAACAACTTATCTACTTTCTGTCTCTATAAGATTTCCTATTGTGGACATTCATAGAAATGAAAAAACAAAATTTGTAGTCTTATGTGAGCAGCTGGTTTCATGTAGCATAGTATTTTTAAAGTTAATCCACATTGCAGCACATATCACTACTACACTCCTTCTTACTGCTGAACAGTTTTATGGATTTACCACATTTTGTTTATTCATTTATAAGTTAATAGATATTTGGATTGTTTCTACTTTTGGATACTATAACTACTGTGGCTATGAATATTTGTGCATACACTTTGTTGTTGACACATTGTTTCATTTTATTTGGAAATATACATATATATGTGTGTATATCCAAGATACACACACACACACACACACACACACACACACACACTATATATATATATAAACCTGAAACTGCTGAGACATATTGTGACTCCAAACTTCCTGGGTGGCTCAGTGGTAAAGAGCCCACCTGCCAATGCAGGATACGCAGGTTCATTCCCTCTGTTGGGAAGCTACCCTGGAGAAGGAATTGGCAGCCCACTACAATATTCTTGTCTGGGACACCCTATGGACAGAGGAGCCTGGCAGGCTACAGTTCACCAGGTCACACAAGAATCAGATAGGATATAGTGACTAACAACAATAACATTGTTTAACTCAATGTTTAACATTTTGAGGAATTGTCAAACTATTTTCCATAGTAGTTGTACCATCCTACATTCTTACTAACAGTGTATGAACATTCCAATTCCAACACATCCTTACTAGCACTTGTTATTATGTATCATTTTTATTATGGCTATTCTGGTTGTTTAGTCACTAAATCCAGTCTGACTCTTGCAACTCTACAGTCTGTAGCCCACCAGGCTTCTCTGTCCATGGGGTTCTCTATCCACAGCTATTCTAGTGTGTATAAAGTTTCCTTGGGGTTTTTCCTTACAATGATGTTGAAAATCCGTTCATTTGGTTATGATTGATTCCAAATAGGAAAAGGAGTACACCAAGGCTGTATATTGTCACCCTGCTTATTTAACGTCTATGCAGAGTATATCATGAGAAACGCTGGGCTGGAAGAAGCACAAGCTGGAATCAAGATTGCCAGGAGAAATATCAATAACCTCAGATATGCAGACACCACACTTATGGCAGAAAGTGAATAAGAACTGAAAAGTCTCTTGATGAAAGTGAAAGAGGACAGTGAAAAAGTTGGCTTAAAGCTCAACATTCAGAAAACGAAGATCATGCCATCTGGTCCCATCACTTCATGGGAAATAGACGGGGAAACAGTGGAAACAGTGTCAGAATTTATTTTAGGGGCTCCAAAATCACTGCAGATGGTGATTGCAGCCATGAAATCAAAAGACACTTATTCCTTGGAAGAAAAATTATGGCCAACCTAGATAGCATATTGAAAAGCAGAGATATGACTTTGCCAACAAAGGTCCGTCTAGTCAAGGCTATGGTTTTTCCTGTGGTCATGTATGGATGTGAGAGTTGGACTATGAAGAAAGCTGAGCACCAAAGAATTGATGGTTTTGAACTGTGGTGTTGGAGAAGACTCTTGAGAGTCCCTTGGACTGCAAGGAGATCCAACCAGTCCATTCTGAAGGAGATCAACCCTGGGATTTCTTTGGAAGGAATGATGCTGAAGCTCAAACTCCAGTACTTTGGCCACCTCATGTGAAGAGTTGACTCATTGGAAAAGACTCTGATGCTGGGAAGGGTTGGGGGCAGGAGGAGAAGAGGACGACAGAGGATGAGATGGCTGGATGGCATAGATGGGGATGACAGAGGATGAGATGGCTGGATGGCATCACTGACTCGATGGACGTGAGTCTGAGTGAATTCCAGGAGTTGGTGATGGACAGGGAGGCCTGGTGTGCTGTGATTCATGGGGTCACAAAGAGTCGAACACGACTGAGCAACTGAACTGAACTGACTAATTCACATATATATTTTGGAGAAATGTCTTTTCCAATTATTTACCCATTTTTTAAATTGGGTTAGTTCTCTTTTATTATTAAGTTAAAAACCCTCTTTCCTGCTTGATTTTTGATTCATGTTCTTAGTCATAGTTTTCCTTTTGTCTGACCCAATGTTCTTATATTAAATTGCTTTTTTGGCTTAAATCAAGTTCAGTTGCTATCTCTTCCTTGCAACCAAGAACAGAGACAAAGTCTAGATATACCTATTTAGAGTCTGTCCAAACAAAATGAATATTTGATTTTATAAAAGTGCATGAGATAAATGAAAGAGATATATAAAATTTAAAGTATAAAAAGTTAGTGATTAATGAGTGATTAAGCAGTGACTAAATTTTTTGTTATGATTCATTTTGATGATGGAGGAAAAAAGAAGTAGGATAGTGACTTAAATCATTAGCAAGTTTGTTTGCTCAAGGGAAAAAAAATCAAGAGAAGATATTGCACATGAATATATGGGAGTACATAATTAGTGAAGGAAATTCCTTTAGAAGGTGCCAGAAAATGTGGATGAATTAGGTTTAGAAAGGAGGAGTACTCTTCCTTAGAGAAAAGGGGAAAAATATAACTCAGAGGAGGAAAGTAAACAGATTGTGAGGTGGAAATAGTGCCCTGAGAGAGTCTTCAGCAGATGATGTTGACGTTCTCTAGAGATAGGAGTAATATTATGCTAATACGAGTAAAGAGGTTGAATGGGAATGTTGAGGAGAGTAGGGAGTAGCTGAGGAAGAAATGAGATGGCAAGTCAGAGGGAGTTAAGTTGAGAAAAATTTTCAAGCAACAATTACATTCTAACAGTAATGAATTCAAGAATATTTTCTATCCTTCCACCTAAATCTTTGAATTATATTTTTCTTTCTCTCTTGTACCTTACTTAATAAAAATTCATCATAGGAAATAACACCAACAAACACTCAAACACATAGAACGTTAAATATGTATGAATCACTGCTCTAGCTCATACATTTGAAGTCGTTCCTTTGTTTGCTTTCCCTTTCCCCTCATTGCAAAATATAAATACTATGATTCCTTTTTCAGTTTGAAATGTAGTTTCTAAAAATGTCCATTTTAGCCTTAAATTCAGAGATGCTTTCTTTCATCTGCCAAGTGTATCTGACTTAAACAAGAAGTCTAAAAGTGATTTCCATAGTGATTTATAGTGTTCTCTATGCATCTTTCAAAATAGGTATCTTACTCAACTATTTGCATGCATGTGTGCTACGTCCCTTTAGTCCTGTCCAACTCTTTGTGACTCTCTGGACTGTAGCCCACCAGGCTCCTCTGTCTATGGGATTCTGCAGGCCAGAAAACTGGAGTAAGCTGCCATGCCCTCCTCCAGGTGATCTTTCTGACCCAGGGATTGAACCCGCATCTCTTGTCTCCTGCACTGGCAGGTGGGTTTTTACCCAGACTTGTAGTAAAGTTCTCTTTACATGGACTCGTGCTTCCCTGGTGGCTCAGATGGTAAAGAATCCACCTGCAATGCAGGAGACCTGGATTTGATCCCAAGAGAAGATTCCTTGGGGAAGGGAATGACTACTCACTCCAGTATTCTTGCCTGGAGAATTCCATGAACAGATGAGCCTGGTGGGCTACAGTTCATGAGACTGGGAAGAATTGGACACCACTGAGCAACTAGTACACACAATACAATCTTCATATTATAATGTTAATGAAACAAAAATCTCTAGACTACATACAGATCAGGTTACTTACTTTTTCTTTTGTACAATCTATTTGCCCTTTTAAAAAGTCAAAAGCAACCCTTAGTCATTCTCTTAAATAGCTACAAGATATGCCTGAATTTCCAATAGATTCTCTTTATTTTTGGTTTGTTTGTTTAGGTATTTGCCTTAATGTACAAACAAAACCATACCTAAAAATGAAAATGTAATAGATAGAAAAATAAGACATGAGATTTAAAAAATACTGATCAAGAAATTTTTCGAGTTAGTAAAGTATTACACTTCACATTGCTATGAAGTTGGGGGTTTTATATCCCACCGTACTCATCAGCTGAAGTTAGCTCTCCAGGGGATTTCAAGTCAGTTCAAAGTTACATAGTAAAAAGAAAAAGAACTGGGTGAATTCCTTCAATTTCATTGTTTAGCATTTCAAAGGTCCCATCTATTCTCTTGATTAAAGCCCTGGTTCCACTGGGTTTATGAACTTGTCTGAAGTCATGAATGTGTCCAAATACACAGCAGCATTTATGTATCCAACACTAAATCAAGAAGCTTAATTGAGAAATCTTCTTTCAATTCAGAATCAACCCAAATCTTATCCAAATGTAGACACAATCTATGTATAACCAATAACATTTTGTTCAGCATGCGGAAATGAAGAACAAATTTGGGGCTGGGAGTTTGTAGACCTGGGGCTCTCATTCCAGCTCTTCCATTAGCCAGTTATTTGACCTTCCATAATCATTTTACCTTTCTGGATCTTGATGTCATATGCTATACAATAAGTTGTTGTTTATTCGCTAAATTGTGTTCAACCCTTTGTGATCCCATAGACTGCAGCATGCCAGACTTCCCTGTCCTTAATGAAATAGCAAATTTTACTAATGAAATTGGGTACTTATTCTACTTCTAAAATGTTGCTGATCCACTCAGAAAAAAATCTAACGTATACTTCTTTGGAGTATATATACAAAATGTGGTATTTACTGTGTATAATGTCTGTTCAGTCAGTTCAGTACAGTTCAGTCACTCAGTCGTGTCCGACTCTTTGCAACCCCATGAATCGCAGCACACCAGGCCTTAGGTCCCTATAATGATAGCATATAATGTTTATTATGTACATATATAAGGCATATATAATATGTATGTACATATATCAAGAATATTTACTATTTTTAGAATTATACAGGTTAATTATCACCTCAGAATCTAGCCATTTTACCAGAAGATAGTAATGCTTTGTAACAGATATCTTGATAATAATCAAAAATTAAAATCATCACCATTATTTTTTCTATGAAGAAACAACTTTTCACACTGTAGTTTTCTTATGGTGCAACATTTGAAATTAAAATTTTGCCTCTTTGCTTGCTAGTAGGTCATTGTTCTAATATATATTACAAAATTTCTGAGTTTTTAAATAATATGACTTCCCATTTGTCCACTAGCACAAGTCCAGTCAATGTCTCCCCACACTTTAACTTATCAGTGAGTTGGGAAGTAATGCGGTTTTTAATAGGTTATCCTATTCTTCCCTGAAACAATAATTTTATAAATTCAAAAGGTAAGTAAATACTGGGAAGTTGTATATAATGTGAAAGTCCGAGTTGGAAATTAGGTATAAATTTGAGACAAAATATTTAGCAGGGCATTTGCTCTTCTTAATTTCCTGTTCCCTAAATATTCAGTTCAGTTCAGTCGCTCAGTCGTGTCCGACTCTTGGCGACCCCGTGAATCGCAGCACGCCAGGCCTCCCTGTTCATCACCATCTCTCGGAGTTCACTCAGACTCACGTCCATCGAGTCTGTGATGCCATTCCAGCCATCTCATCCTCTGTCGTCCCCTTCTCCTCCTGCCCCCAATCCCTCCCAGCATCAGAGTCTTTTCCAATGAGTCAACTCTTCGCATGAGGTGGCCAACGTACTGGAGTTTCAGCTTCAGCATCATTCCTTCCAAAGATATCCCAGGGTTGATCTCCTTCAGAATGGACTGGTTGGATCTCCTTGCAGTCCAAGGGACTCTCAAGAGTCTTCTCCAACACCACAGTTCAAAACCATCAATTCTTTGGTGCTCAGCCTTCTTCACAGTCCAACTCTCACATCCATACATGACCAGGGGAAAATCAGCAATGTCTCTGCTTTTGAATATACTATCTAGGTTGGTCATAACTTTTCTTGACTCAGATTGTTCTTTTGAAAAAACAGAATGGGTGTTAACTTGTCAAGTATTACAAAGAACTCTAAAAGCCCTTAGCTGAATATTTTTTCTACTCTATTTAAAAACTTTTATTGATGTCTTAAATTCCACCAGTGAATCTTCAAATCTAGTGCAAAATTAAAAATGGGCAGAAGAACTAACTAGGTTTTTCTCCAAGGAAAAAATACAAATGGCCAATTAAGCTCATGAAACTATGCTCAATATCACTAATTAGGGAAATGCAAATTAAAACTACAATCAGGTACTACCTCACATTAGCCAGAATCACCATTAAAAATTCTACAAATATAAGTGCTGGAGAGGGTATGAAGAAAAAGGAACCCTCTTACACTGTTAATGGGAATGTCAGTTGATACAGCCACTATGGAAAACAGTATGAAGGTTCATTAGAAAGCTAAAAATAGAATTATCATCTGTCAGCTGGAGAAGGCATAGGCTACCCATCCCAATATTCTTGGGCTTCTCTGGTGGCTCAGACAGTAAAGAATCCACCTGCACTGTGGGAGACCTGGGTTTGATCCCTGGGTTGGGAAGATTCCCTGGAGGAAGGCATGGTAACTCACTCCAGCATTCTTGCCTGGGAGATCCCACGGACAGAGAAGCCTGGCAGACTAGAGCCCATGGTGGTCACAAGAATCTTCATGGACACAGGAGCCTGGTGAGCTACAGTCCATGGGTTCACACAGAGTTGAACACGACCAAAGTTACTAAGCAGCAGCAGCAGCAGCAGCAGCAGCAGAAGCAGCAAGGATCCAGCAATCCCACTCCTGGGCATATATCCAGACAAAACTAATCAAAAAAGATACATCCACCCTTTGTTTATAGCAGCATTAGTTACAATAGCCAAGACATGGAAATGACCTAATTGCCCACCGATAAATGAATAGATCAAGAAGATGGAGCACATATAGACAATGGAATACTACTCAGACATAAAAAAGAATGAAATAATACAATTTTTAGCAAAACGGATGCAACTACAGATTATCATTCTAAATGAAGTAAGTCAGAGAGAGCAATACAAATATCATATGATAACACTTATATGTGGAATCTGAAATATGACATAAAGGAACCTATCTACAAAGTAGAAACAGAGTAACAGACAGAGAGAACAGACTTGTAGTTGCCAGTGGGGAGGGAACTGGGGGAGAGAATAAGAGGTTGGGTTAGCAGATGAAATCTATTACATATAGGATGGATAAACAACAAGGTCCCACTGTAGCAAAGAGAATTATATTCAGTATCCTATGATACACCACAATGGAAAGGAAGATTAAAAAATAATACATAGATATGTATAACTGAATCACATTGCTGTATAGCAGAAATTAACACAACATTATAAATTAACTATATTTTAATAAAAATGTTTTTCTATTCAAAAGTATATATCACAAAAGTATATATGCAAAATTTAGCATTTATGACAACCTAATGCAAATGACATTGTGACATTCTTTCTCTAAAGTCAACTAGTTAGAAATAATTAAATGTGGTATCTCAGATAAGTAATTTTTAGTTGTTGCTTCATGGGAACTGAAAAGTTCCACAGTGTGTCTCAGGACCTCAACAAGAATATCTCTACTTGTATTATATTTCTTCTAAAACTTTCGTTTGGACATTTGAAAAGTCATTGGATTTGAAAAAGGAATATAAGTTATGAAATTTGTGTAATACTAATGGAAGAAAAAGCACCCATGGGAAGGTGTACAGAAAAGGAAGGATAGGGGCAAGAAGACCTCAACAAACAAGGAAGCAATCAGATAAAATTATGAAAGGAACAAAGGTTGATAAAATTATGGATTCAACAAAGGTCAACATAGCAAGGAGAAGGAGAAAAGATGTTAAAAATGATCTTGGAAATCTAAAATGTACTTTACAAATTTGCTCACATTTGCACATACCAAAGTATCAAATAACATTACATTGTAACTCTCCCAATGATAATTATATTCACTAAAGTCTAAGAATTGTTCTAGCTTGTGTTACAAAATTACTTAAATCACGAAAAATATTTCACAATCACAAACTAGCCATTTAAAATTAGAGATGGACAATATTTCAGCACACTTTTCAGTTAGCCTACAGTCTAATTGAGCTCACATGTATGATAGTTTCCATATTTTATTAAACCTTGCTGAATTATAGGATTTCTATTAACATAACTAAATCACTGTCAGTATCACTGCTACTGCTGCTGCTAAGTCGCTTCAGTAGTGTCCGACTCTGTGTGACCCCATAGATGGCAGCCCACCAGGCTCCCCCATCCCTGGGATTGTCCAGACAAGAACACTGGAGTGGGTTGACATTTTCTTCTCCAATAATTAAGTCAGTAGAAAGTTTTACTGTGTTTTTAGTTAGCTAGTGTGTAAGGAGAAAGAAATGGCAACCCACTCCAGTGTTCTTGCCTGGAGAACCCCAGGGATGGGGAGCCTAATGGGCTGCCATCTATGGAGTCTCACAGAGTCGGACATGACTGAAGCAACTTAGCAGCAGCAGCAGCAGCAGTGTGTAAGAAAAATCAATATATTAAAATTTATGCCCTTAAATTATTTAAGAGAATTTACAGACATTTAATATTGGTTACAAATAAGGCAAGTTTTAATCTCTAGAAACAAAGATGTGTAAACTACAGGGCTTTTTGGTTTGCTTTTTTTGTCTTTGCCTATAACAAGTTTTCAGTCCAATAGACATAATTTGGCAACTAAGTAATCACAATGTGGAATACATTTTGTATTTCTAATATGTCCTCTAAATCTGAGTCAACAGATAGAAACTCTTATACAGTAAATCACTGATAGCATGGCGAGTGCTAAAGGTATGGTTTATTCTACCACATTCTGGTTTTATAACTGAAAATTCAAAGCACATGATTACAGGTTGTGTTTTTCTGTCATACCAGGAGAACTGATTTAAATATCTAAGTGTGAAAAGAAAGATGAGCTGTATCTTTTAAAAGATAAAGAGGCATTGTAAAACCTAGCTTTTTGCTTTTGCCTTTCAACTTTTAATTACACATTTAAGAAAGTAAAAATATGCATCTTATATTCAAAAGTGTGCATAATAATAAGACAACACACAATTCTAGTTCTGTGGTTCTCTATCAGGATGGTTTAGCCCCAGAGGAGATATGTGGCAATGCCTGGGGACATTAATGGTCATCACACTAGAAGGAATATTTTAGGAATCTAGTGAGTAAAGAGGATGAAACTAAACATCCTACAATGCACAGGATCTTCCAACAACAAGAATTATCTCCCCAAAGGTCAATAGTGCTATCATTAAGAAACCCTGTTCTAGTTAAACTGACCTAGCATTAAGGTTTATTATCTAGCAATGATATAATTCAATTTGCCTAGAAATGCACTTGGAAATTAAGTACAAAATAAAACATTTTGTTGTGATAAGAACTATTCTATTTAGGTTAATGAAACACCCTAAAGAGAAATTTTAGGAGGAGAGCCTCTAAAGGAGAGTTTCCTAGGACCAGATGACTGAGAAAGAAAAAAACTAAGAACTAGTTAATAGATGGTTCTGCTATACACAGACATGACCTGAAAGTGGACAGCTGCAGGTTGCAGTCCCTTTCTGGGACATCTCTAAAGGCCAGAGGTAGATGGAAGTTCTTCTAGTGGACAGAATTTATAGCAGTGTATCTAGCTGATCACGTTGCCTGAAAGGAGAAACAGTCAGATAAAAGCATATATAATGATTCATGAGCTGTGGAAAATGATTTGACATCTGGCAAGAGACTTGGAAGGAATGTAATTGACAAATTTAAGACAAGGAAGTCTAAGGAAGAGGTATGTATGTAGACAGAACTTTGTGAAAACGCAAAGAATATGAAGATCGTTGTGTCCCACATGAAAAGGTGACATCAAAGAGGATTTTAGTAATCGATTTAATAACCAATCTTGGGATACCAGTCAGCTTCTTTCCCTAGTCATTCCTGTCATTTCTTGATGGACTGGTGAATAAAGTGGTCCTGTTGGCAGGGATGGAGGTAATCTATGGGTTAAGTAACAAGAACTTCTACTTAACAAGCTAACCTGGCTACAACCATTACTGGATGCTCAGTCTGCCAGTATTCGAGATCAACACAGAGTCCTTGGTACAGCATTCTTCAGAGAGATCAGCCAGCTACCAGGTGGTAGGTTAATTATACTGGACTGCTTTTGTCATGCAAGCAGTAATTCATTTTTATTATTGAAATAAGTAGACACTTTGGATATGATTTTGCTTTCTTTGTGTGCACTGCTTCTGTCAAAAATACCATTCATGGACTAGCAGAATGCTTTATCCACAAACATCATATTCCACATAGCAATGCTTCTGCTCAGGGAACTCACTTTATAGTAAAAAAGAAAAAAGAAAGAAAGAAAAGAAAAAGACTCAATTACAGAGCCAACTAGGTGGCAATACCATGTGAGGCTGGAAAACGTCCTCCAGGGTGGTGAATATGCTCTAAATACTATCATAGTCAAGAATCAGGTATCCAAGAATCAAGGGGATGTAAGTCAGTGTTGCTACTCACTTTTAGCTAGCCCTCAGATCCAATGGCAAAATTTTTGCTTCCTTTTCCCACAACCATAGGCTCTGCTGGTCTAGGTATATTAGCTCCAAAAGAAGGAATGCTTCGACCATGAGACACAATAGTGATTGCCCCGAACTGGAAGTTAAGATGTCCACCCAGCCACTTTGAGTGCCTAATGTTTTTTAATCAATAGGCTGAGAAGAGAGTTACCATACTGGTTTGGATGATTAATCCTGATCATCGAGGGGAAACTTGGCTGCTACTACACATTTGAGGTAAGACAGACTGTCTGGAATACAGGAAATCCCTTAGGGCATCTCTTAATACCACCGCAGTCTAGGATTACAGTCAATGGAAAACTATAAGAATCAAGTTCAGGCAAGGGACAGTGGTTAGGAGATGACTTCCAAGGGGACAAGGGCACTCTTTTGAGGTCATAGAAATAGTCCATATCACAATTGTGATGGTGGATACACAATTATACATAACTGGTAAAACACCCGAAGTTGTACACTTCAGATTGGTGAAATATATTTCATATAAATCCTTGGTGGGTCAATTGATAAAGAATCTGCCTCCAAGATAGGAGACCTGAGTTCGATCCCTAGGTCAGAAAAATTCTCTGGAGAAGGAAATGGCAACTCACTCCAGTATTCTTTCCTGGAGAATTCCATGGACAGAGGAGCCTGGTGGGCTACTGTCTATGAGGTCGCAAAAGAGTCTGAGTGATTAACACACATTTTACCCACTCCCGTGTTCTTGCCTGGAGAATCCCAGGGACGGGGGAGCCTGGTGGGCTGCTGTCTATAGGGTCGCACAGAGTCAGACACGACTGAAGTGACTTGGCATACCTACCTCAATACAGTTGAAATAAACAACAACAACTTTTCTTTGATAATAAACATCCGTAAACAATACTGAAAAATAAATAGGAGTCAGGGATAACATACTTGCAATACATATACTCTATAGAGTATTAATATACGTATTTCAACTTCAAAAGAAAAAATATTTTATAAACACATTTATTTATTCATTCTTTCATTCAACAGTCTTTGGGCATATGCCATTCATCATACAGTTTCAGAAGCTGGGGCTAATACCAGAGGAAAACAAAAAGAACAAGAGTAAAAACACAAAAGCAAGAACAGAAACCTGCAATTATGGAGTTTGTAATTTATTGAAAGGAGACAGAAAATTAAATAAGTAAAATTAATGTCACGATCTTGACGATAGTAAGACTCAGAGCTATGTTTGTCTCATCTATTGTGACGATAAGTATTTTTACAGAATAGATGTCTATATTAGCCTCATTTATACTGCAAGGAGATCCAACCAGTCCATCCTAAAGATCAGTCCTGGGTGTTAATTGGAAGGACTGATGCTGAAGCTGAAACTCCAATATTTTGGCCACCTCATGTGAAGAGTTGACTCATTGGAAAAGACCCTGATGCTGGGAGGGATTGGGGGCAGGAGGAAAAGGGGACGACCGAGGATGAGATGGCTGGATGGCATCACCGACTCGATGAACGTGAGTTTGAGTGTACTCTGGAGTTGGTGATGGACAGGGAGGCCTGGTGTGCTGTGATTCATGGGGTTGCAAAGAGTAAGACATGACTGAGCAAATGAACTGAACTGATAGTTCAAGTTTTCTATCTCTATTGGGTTTTATTTTCCCTAATTCTCATCATTTTTAACTTGTATTAATTTGTTTCTAAGCTGAAAGTTAGAAAATAGATAAATCAATCAGTTAAAAATGCAACACATTGTTAAAAATTGGACTCTTTTTAATTAGTTTCACTTAAGTCCCAAAGGCTGAAGATGTAGCAAGTATCCCCAGGTTTTCAAGTGAAAGAGTAGACTATTAGGCAAAAAAATGCCAAGGGGATATCTAAAAACACCAGTATGATGATCATCAGCCTAACATTTATCTCAAAATTATAAAATGGTTGATTTGAAAAAGTGACCTGCATATGCTCTCAGTCGTATCCGACTCCTTGTGACATGGACTGTAGCCTACAGGTTTCTCTGTCCATAGGCTTTTCCAGGCAAGAATACGGGAGTAGGTTGCCATTTCCCCCTCCAGGGCATCTTCTTGGCCCAGGACTTGAACCGTGTTTCCTGCAAGTTTCCTACATTGCAGGTAGATTCTTTACCACTGAGCTGCTTGGGAAACCCTAAAGAAGTGGCCTGAAGGTCACTTAAAACCATATCCAATAAAGAAAAGCTTCCTAACAGAGGCAAGGCTACCTCAGCAGAAAGATTTTATAGGCACCAAGCAAGGGAGTTATTTTGAGAAATAATTTGATGTGCTTAAGCATTCCCTCTCCTCCAGCATAGGGAGAGAGCTCTTGTCTCAGATCTCATGCCAAGGAAGAGGGTTTACATGTAGTCATTCTGACAGCTTGATATGTGTCTCATGGAGCTTCACGGGGCAGAGGGGCTAGATTTCAATTCAGTGTTGGAGAGAAATGAAAATGAAAGGCTCTGACTGGACTACCTCAGAAGCAGTAAAATTCACAGAAGTGACCACTGTCAGATCAAGCCACTATCCTACTGGAGGCTCTGCAGGGGTGTGTATTTCCTGTGGACTGAATGTGGTCCTTGTGTGGATGAACCAGCATAGGAGCCACAAAATGCTGGCAGGTAGTAAAACTGGCCAGCTGGAAGAGACATAAGGTATGGAGATGGTTTTACTTGCTAGAATAGTCATATTCTAAAGTTAGTGTAACCTGGCAGGTATTCAAAACTGACTGTTTATATCATGTTGTGCTTTCATAAGTTTCTCAAAGACCCTCCTACTGAGAACAACTAACTGCAAATCCCTAAATGAGGACAAAGGCATTCCATCAGCCAGCTGCTACCACCGTCCTTAGCACCTGCATCCTGCAGCACTCTGCAGGCCTCCCTCCATTCAGACCTCAGGGCTGCTGCACAAAGCCCTTGGATGGGGTCAATTTAAATTGATCCAGGACCACCACTCCAAAATCAGCCCTTTAATATAGTTTGTATGATTGAAACTAGCTTTTGAACCATCTCCACTGAAATTCCTGCATATTTGTCCTTGTAACTCACTTAACAATATGAGAGAAGATATCACCAATAGGTCTGTTTTCAGCTAAAGCTGAGGCAGAAAGAATTCCACTTTTAAACTGGGTTAATAAACAAACAAACTAGGATATTTAAAGTGTCAGTGAAGAAGTGAGTTACCACCATAGAGCCACTAAGAAAGAAAACCCAACAAAGCTTGGATATGGCAAAAAGGATAATTAAGCATCAAGTATGATTTTAAGGATTAAGTTTGAGTGTTAAAGGAAATGATGGTGAGATTTCTGTGCAAGATTATCACTAAAATGCAGTGAAGAATTTAAAAGTTAATGACAGGTTTTGGTATTAGGGTGATGGTGGCCTCATAGAATGAATTTGGAAGTTTACCTTCCTCTGCAATTTTCTGGAATAGTTTCAGTAAGATAGGTGTTAGCTCTTCTCGAAATTTTTGGTAGAATTCAGCTGTGAAGCCGTCTGGACCGGGGCTTTTGTTTGCTGGAAGATTTCTGATTACAGTTTCAATTTCCATGCTTGTGATGGGTCTGTTGAGATTTTCTATTTCTTCCTGGTTCAGTTTTGGAAAATTGTACTTTTCTAAGAATTTGTCCATTTCTTCCAAGTTGTCCTTTTTTTTTTTTTTGGCATATAATTGCTGATAGTAGTCTCTTATGATTCTTTGTATTTCTGAGTTGTCTGTCGTGATCTCTCCATTTTCATTTCTAATTTTATTGATTTGATTTTTTTCTCTTTGTTTCTTGATGAGTCTGGCTAATGGTTTGTCAATTTTATTTATCCTTTCAAAGAACCAGCTTTTTGCTTTGTTGATTTTTGCTATGGTCTCTTTTGTTTCTTTTGCATTTATTTCTGCCCTAATTTTTAGGATTTCTTTCCTTCTACTAACTCTGGGGTTCTCTATTTCTTCCTTTTCTAATTGCTTTAGGTGTAGAGTTAGGTTATTTATTTGACTTTTTTCTTGTTTCTTGAGGTATGCGTGTATTGCTATGAACTTTCTTCTTAGCACTGCTTTTATAGTGTCCCACAGGTTTTGTATAGTTGTGTTTTCATTTTCATTCATTTCTATGCATATTTTGATTTCTTTCTTGATTTCTTCTGTGATTTGTTGGAAGTGCCAGTCTATGTCCGATGCAGGATACAGGATGCTTGGGGCTGGTGCAATGGATGATCCAGGGGGATGATATGGGGTGGGAGGTGGGAGGGGACTTCGGCATTGGGAAATCGTGTACACCTGTGGCTGATTCATGTCAATGTATGGCAAAACCAATATAGCATTGTAACGTAGAATAAAGTAACAATAAAATTTAAAAAAATAAAAGTTAATGACATATAAAGACAAAGAGAATGGGGCAGAAGGCAATAATAGACATTATGGTCATTCAGCAAAAGGCAAAGGTTCCCCACCCAAAGTTTGGTTTGGATGTTGAGACTGATGACACTACATACACACCAAGAAAGAATGAGAAGATTTGTTACTTACATAACTGAATTCTCTGGGGAGATCAGGGTAGGCCTCTCAAGAAAGTCAAAAATGGTTTGAGAGAGCAAGGAAAGGATACTGACCTAGGTTTTTACTGGAGTTAGAGTGTGGAAGCAGATGCAGAGTTCTCACACATGGGCAGAGACTTGGGAAGTCTGACTCTTCTGCTGGTACCACAAAGAGGAAGCAAGCACTTAGGCCTGCTTCCAGTCTGCTGAGAGATAGAATACAAGAAGTACAGGAAGGAATGATGCTTAAAAACTGTCAGCAGTCAATAATCAAACATATTCAAATTTTTTTGGAAACAGAGCACTTGGAAGAATGATAAATAGTTGAGGAGGGAAATCAGAACAATTTTCAAGCAGAGACAGCAAATTCTAATTAAAAGTGAGAGAATTTGTAATACAGAAATTCTTAGAGAAACATAACATAGGTAGGAATATTAGGCTGGAGTAAGTTTCATACATTTTAGTAACAACTTATGGGGGCCAAGGATAAAGAGGTGAAGGTTTCAAAATACAGATGGAAAATGATTTCTCAATTACTAATCATATGTGATTAATATGAGAACTTACTGGTCATAGCAAACATCCTCTTCCAACAACACAAGAGAAGGCTCTACACATGGACATCACCAGATGGTCAACACTTAAATCAGATTGATTATATTCTTTGCAGCCAAAAATGGAGAAGCTCTACACAGTCAGCAAAAACAAGTTTGGGAGCTGACTGTGGCTCAGATCATGAACCCCTTATTGCCAAATTCAGACTTATATTGAAAAAAGTAAAAACAACAACAACAACAACACTAGACTATTCAGTTATGACCTGAATCAAATCCCTTAAGATCAAATTGTAAACATGCGCTGGATCATCGAAAAAAGCAAGAGAGTTCCAGAAAAACATCTATTTCTGCTTTATTGGCTATGCCAAAGCCTTTGACTGTGTGGATCACAATAAACTGTGGAAAATTCTGAAAGAGATGGGAATATCAGATCACCTGACCTGCCTCTTGAGAAATCTGTATGCAGGTCAGGAAGCAACAGTTAGAACTGGACATGGAACAACAGACTGGTTCCAAATAGGAAAAGAAGTACGTCAAGGCTCTATATTGTCACCCTGCTTATTTAACTTCTATGCAGAGTACATCATGACAAACGCTGGACTGGAAGAAACACAAGCTGGAATCAAGATTGCCAGGAGAAATATCAATAACCTCAGATATGCAGACACCACACTTATGGCAGAAAGTGAAGAGAAGCTAAAAAGCCTCTTGATGAAAGTGAAAGAGGAGAGTGAAAAAGTTGGCTTAAAGCTCAACATTCAGAAAACGAAGATCATGTCATCCGGTTCCATCACTTCATGGGAAATAGATGGGGAAACAGTGGGAACAGTGTCAGAATTTATTTTTGTGGGCTCCAAAATCACATTAGATGGTGACTGCAGCCATGAAATTAGAAAACGCTTACTCCTTGGAAGAAAAGTTATGACCAACCTAGATAGTATATTCAAAAGCAGAGACATTACTTTCTCGACTAAGGTCCTTCTAGTCAAGGCTATGGTTTTTCCAGTGGTCATGTATGGATGAGAGAGTTGGACTGTGAAGAAGGCTGAGCACCAAAGAATTGATGCTTTTGAACTGTGGTGTTGGAGAAGACTCTTGAGAGTCCCTTGGACTGCAAGGAGATCCAACCAGTCCATTCTGAAGGAGATCAACCCTGGGATTTCTTTGGAAAGAAAGATACTAAAGTTGAAACTCCAATACTTTGGCCACCTCATGCGAAGAGTTGACTCATTGGAAAAGACTCTGATGCTGGAAGGGATTGGGGGCAGGAGGAGAAGAGGACGACCAAGGATGAGATGGCTGGATGGCATCACGGACTCAATGGACATGAGTCTGAGTGAACTCTGAGAGATGGTAATGAACAGGGAGGCCTGGCGTGTTGTGATTCATGGGATCACAAAGAGTCGGACATGACTGAGCAACTGAACTGAACTGAAGATTAAACAGTGGAAGTGAGAAATAGATTTAAGGGACTAGATCGGATAGACACAGTGCCTGATGAACTATGGACAGAGGTTCATGACACTGTACAGGAGACAAGGATCAAGACCATTCCCAAGAAAAAGAAACACAAAAAAGCAAAATGGCTGTTTCAGGAGGCCTTACAAATAGCTGTGAAAAGAAGAGAAGTGAAAAGCAAAGGAGAAAAGGAAAGATATAAGCATCTGAATGCAGAGTCCCAAAGAATAGCAAGAAGAGATAAGAAAGCCTTCCTCAGTGATTAATGCAAAAAAATAGAGGAAAACAATAGAATGGGAAAGACTAGAGATCTCTTCAAGACAAGTAGAGATAGCAAGGGAACATTCCATGCAAACATGGGCACAATAAAGGACATAAATGGTATGGACCTAACAGAAGCAGAAGATATTAAGAAGAGGTGGCAAAAATACACAGAAGAACTGTACAACCCAGATAATGACAATGGTGTAATCACTCACCTAGAGCATGACATCCTGGAATGTGAAGTCAAGTGGACCTTAGAAAGCATCACTACAAACAAAGCTAGTGGAGGTGATGGAATCCCAGTTGAAATATTTCAAATCCTAAAAGGTGATGCTGTGAAAGTGTTGCACTCAATATGTCAGCAAATTTGGAAAACTCAGCAATGGCCACAGGACTGGAAAAGGTCAGTTTTCATTCTAATTCCAAAGAAAGGCAATGCCAAAGTATACTCAAACTACTGCACAGTTGCACACTTCTCACACACTAGTAAAGTAATGCTCAAAATTCTCCAAGCCAGGCTTCAGCAGTACGTGAATCGTGAACTTGCAGATATTCAAGCTTGTTTTAGAAAAGGCAGGGGAACCAGAGATCAAATTGCCAACATCCGCTGGATCAAGAATTTGAGAAAAGATCTGCTTCTGCTTTATTGACTAGGCCAAAGCCTTTGACTGGGTGGATCACAACAAACTGTGGAAAATTCTGAAAGAGATGGGAATACCAGACCACCTGACCTGCCTCTTGAGAAACCTATATGCAATTCAGGAAGCAACAGTTAGAACTGAATGTGGAACAGTAGACTGGTTCCAAATAGGAAAGGAGTACGTCAAGGCTGTATATTGTCACCCTGCTATTTAACTTACATACAGAGTACATCATGAGAAATGCTGGGCTGGAAGAAGCACAAGCTGGAATCAAGATTGCCAGGAGAAATATCAATAACCTCCGATATGCAGACACTACTCTTATGGCAGAAAATGAAGAGGAACTAAAAAGCCTCTTGTTGAAAATGAAAGAGGAGAGTGAAAAAGTTGGCTTAAAGCTCAACATTCAGAAAACAAAGATCATGTCATCTGGTCCCATCACTTCATGGGAAATAGGTGGGGAAACAGTGGAAACAGTGGCAGAATTTATTTTGGGGGCTCCAAAATACTGCAGATGGTGATTGCAGGCATGAAATTAAAGGACGCTTACTCCTTAGAAGGAAAGTTATGAGCAACCTAGATAGCATATTAAAAAGCAGAGACATTACTTTGCCAACAAAGGTCCATCTAGTCAAAGCTATGGTTTTTCCAGTGGTCATGTATGGATGGAAGAGTTGGACTGTGAAGAAAGCTGAGCACCAAAGAATTGATGCTTTTGAACTGTGGTGTTGGAGAAGACTCTTGAGAGTCCCTTGGACTGTAAGAAGATCCAACCAGTCCATTCTGAAGGAGATCAACCCTGGGATTTCTTTGGAAGGAATGATACTAAAGCTGAAATTTGAGTATTTTGGCCATCTAATGAGAAGAGTTGACTCATTGGAAGAGACTCTGAAGCTGGGAAGGATTGGGGGCAGGAGGAGAAAGGGACGACAGAGGATGAGATGGCTGGATGGCATCACTGACTCGATGGACATGAGTTTGAGTGAACTCCAGGAGTTGGTGATGGTCAGGGAGGCCTGGCGTGCTGCAGTTCATTGGGTCGCAAAGAGTCAGACACGACTCAGTGACTGAACTGAGCTGAACTACTGAATCATATGTGAGGGCAGAATAAAGACATTCAAGGTAAAACAATTTATTTACTATGATGATTTTTATTAGGAAATGACTAGAAGATGGTCTCTGGTTGATCCAAATGAACAAGGAAGAGTAGTCAAGGGAAAACATTGGTTTGTAACCCAGAAAAGAAACACATTTTGACTGGAGCTGAAAGAAATACTCCAAAAAATAAAAGAGGAGGAAAAATAAGGACAGGGAAGAGAGAGGAGGAGTAGAAAAGAGGAAGAAAGGAGGAGAAGGAAACAAGAAAATTTGAGGTAAAAATCAGGACTGATATGCTTGCACATTTTCCAGTTATTTGACATAATTTAGCCTTGAGTGCAGAATGAAGCAGGGAAAAGGCTAATTGAATTTTGCCGAGAGAACTCACTGGTGTACCAAACACCCTCTTCCAACAGAAGACTCTACACATGGACATTACCAGATTGTCAACACTTAAATCAGATTGATTATATTCTTTGCAGCCAAAGATGGTGAAGTTGTCATCATACAGTCAGCGCAAACAAGACCAGGAGCTGACTGTGGCTCAGGTCATGAACTCCATATTGCTAAATCAGACTTACATTGAAGAAAGTAGGGAAAACCACTAGATCATTCAGTTATGACCTAAATCAAACCCCTTAAGATTAAACAGTGGAAGTGAGAAATAGATTTAAGGGACTAGATCTGATAGAGTGCCCAATGAACTATGGACAGAGATTCATGGCATTGTACAGAAGACTGGAATCAAGATCATCCCCAATAAAAATAAATGCAAAAAAGCAAACTGGCTCTCTGAAGAGGCCTTACAAATAGTTGTGAAAAGAAGAGAAGCAAAAAGCAAAGGACAAAATGAAATGTATACCCATGTGAATGCAGAGTTCCAAAGAATATCAAGGAAAGATAAGAAAGTCTTCCTCAGTGATCAGTGCAAAGGAATAGAGGAAAATAATAGAATGGGAAAGACTAGAGGTCTAAATTTGCCTATTACTTGACTTCTTACTTTTGCATTCCAATCTCCTGTAATGAAAAGGACATCTTTTTTGGATGTTATCTCCATGGGTGTTAGTTCTAAAAGGTCTTGTAGGTCTTCATAGAACTATTCAACTTCAGCTTCTTCAGCATTACTGGTTGGGGCATAGGCTTGGATCACCGTGATATTGAATGGTTTGCCTTGGAAACAAGAACTGTACAAAAAAGATCATCGTGACCCAAATAATCATGATGGCATGATCACTCACCTAGAACCAGATATCCTGGAATGTGAAGTCAAGTGGGCCTTAGGAAGCATCACGACGAACAAAGCTAGTGGAGATGATGGGAATCCAGTTGAGCTATTTCAAATCCTAAAAGATGATGCTGTGAAAGTGTTGCACTCAATATGCCAGCAAATTTGCAAAACTCAGCAGTGGCCACAGGACTGGAAAAGATTAGTTTTTATTCCAATCCCAAAGAAATGTAATGTCAAAGAATACTCAAATTAATGTACAATTGCACTCATCTCACACGCTAGTAAAGTAATGCTCAAAATTCTCCAAGCCAGGCTTCAGCAGTATGTGAATTGTGAATGTCCAGATGTTCAAGCTGGTTTTAGAAAAGGCAGAGGAACCAGAGATCAAATTGCCAACATCCACTGGATCATCGAAAAAGCAAGAGAGTTCCAGAAAAAGATCTGCTTCTGCTTTGTTGACTAGGCCAAAGCCTTTGACTGGGTGGATCACAACAAACTGTGGAAAATTCTGAAAGAGATGGGAATACCAGACCACCTGACCTGCCTCTTGAGAAATCTGTATGCAGGTCAGGAAGTAACAGTTAGAACTGGACAGATAACAACAGACTGGTTCCAAATAGGAAAGGAGTACATCAAGGCTGTATATTGTCACCTTGCTTATTTAACTTCTATGCAAAGTACATCATGAGAAACACTGGGCTGGATGGGCACAAGGTGTAATCAAGATTGCAGGGAGAAATATCAGTAACCTCCAATATGCAGATGACACCACCTTTATGGCAGAAAGTGAAGAACAATTAAAGCGCCTCTTGATGAAAGTGAAAGAGGAGAGTGAAAATGTTGGCTTAAAGCTCAACATTCAGGAAAGTAAGATCATGGCATCTGGTCCCATCACTTCATGGGAAATAGATGGAGAAACAGTTAAAACAGTGGCTGAACTTATTTTGGGGACTCCAAAATTACTGCAGATGGTAACTGCAGCCATGAAGGTAAATGACGCTTACTCTTTGAAAGGAAAGTTATGACCAACCTGGACAGCATATTAAAAAGCAGAGACATTACTTTGCCAACAAAGGTCGATCTAATCAAAGCTATGGTTTTTCCAGTGGTCATAAATGGATGGGAGAGTTGGACTGTGAAGAAAGCTGAGCGCCACAGAATCGATACTTTTGAGCTGTGGTGTTGGAGAAGACTCTTGAGTCCCTTGGACTGCAAGGAGATCCAACCAGTCCATTCTGAACGAGATAATCCTGGAATTTCTTTGGAAGGAATGATGCTAAAGCTGAAACTCCAGTACTTTGGCCACCTCATGCGAAGAGTTGACTCACTGGAAAAGACTCTGATGCTGGGAGGGATTTGGGGCAGCAGGAGAAGGGGACGACCAAGGATGAGATGGCTGGATGGCATCACGGACTCGATGGACGTGAGTCTGAGTAAACTCCGAGAGATGGTAATGAACAGGGAGGCCTGGCGTGCTGCGATTCACGGGGTCGCCAAGAGTCGGACATGACTGAGCGACTGAACTGAACTGAACTTAGAATCCTTTGACTCTTAAATCATAGGCATGTATTACTCTGAAGAAAATGATTTTCAGCAATTAGAAATGCAAAGTCAAATGAACATAAAAGGAAAGAATGGCTTTTTAAACAGATGGAGTGTGAAATGACGGCATGATATATGCTTCAATTATTATCTGTTGACTTAGTATTAGAGCTAATGGAATCAGTTCATGGTCAGTCACTCAGTCATATCTGACTCTTTGTGACCCTAGGGACTGTAGCCCAAGAGACCTTGTACATGGAATTTTCCAAGCTAGAATATTGAAGTGGATTGCCATTTCCTACTCCAGGGAATGAATCCTCCTGACCCAGGGACTGAACCCATCTCCTGCATTGGCTGGTGGATTCTTTACCACTGCACCACCTGGAAAGCCTAGCTAAGTCTCCCACATTGTAGGCAGACTCTTTACCAAGTGAGCCACCAGGGAACCTTATGTTGGAATCAAAGTAGAGATAAAATACTGGAGTATTAGATTAGAAACAATACTTCAATCTGAGAAGCCAGTTATTCAAGGAACAGTTTCATCTTATGTACAAAAAACCAGTAACACCAATTGAAAGACAAAAAGAATATGCCATTAAATTATAGAGATTGAATTCATCTTCAAATAAAAAACTTTATATTCCTTTTTTTCACAGGTTTCTGTTTTCCTGAAGTTTCAATAATTCCACACCTCTTTTCACTATAAAAAGAACATTCATTAAAAAAATAAAAAGTTCATATCCCAAGAAGATACCATTAGCAGAATAATTTCAACAAGCAGAAGCAAATGCCCAAGAAGCTTGTAGGTATTATTCTTGTCACAACTGCAGTGTAAGTGGGGTAGATACTATTATGTTCCTATTAAAGTAACCATATATAATAGCTAAATTTAAGTAGTGAAAGTTATACTATTTAACAATTATATCTATTTTTTTTTCCATTGGCTAGGACAAGAGATTGAAACAACACATTATAAATTTTCCTTAAAATTAAAAACACTAACGCCAAGTTCTCCCATGGGAAGTGAACATTAACAGAAATCATAATGTCAAAAAACACTTTTTAATGCTTTCTGTTTCCTTCCATAAGCTTATAAAACACTAATTAAAAAAAAAACAATGAAATCAAAACAGAAGCAATGTGTTCTTTTTGCTGTACTCCCAGTGATCTAAACACCACAATGTCCTACATACACAAATATCAGGGAAGTGTTAGTAAACACACACAGATCGAAATCATGGTGCTCTTTGTTCGTGAAAGAAATGGTCCCACAGAAAAAGCATAGGATACAGCACAACATAAGGGCATCTGTTACACATAAAGTGAGCAAAAACAAACTAGCATTTTCTACATGCATAATGAGGAAACCTGCATAGGTTAGAGGGCCATTTATGTTCATTTAGAAGTCAGGCAAGTTGTCTGTGATGCATTTTCGAATAATTTGGAGAACACCTAAGTTCAATATAGGATATGCTCATTAGTGTTGTCTTTGATGGCACTGACAGTTTTTCATGGTCACATAACAGTATCTTTGCTTTAGCTTTTTTTTAAATAAGAGAGTTTTAAGTGCATTTAGATATTGTAAGCTGTTGACATATACTAAATTTAAGAGTGTGTGTTTTTGTTTTTGATTTTCCTTTGAAGACTGCTGCTGCTGCTGCTACTGCTAAGTCGCTTCAGTCGTGTCCGACTCTGTGCGACTTCATAGACGGCAGCTCACCAGGCTCCCCGTCCCTGGGATTCTCTAGGCAAGAACACTGGAGTGGGTTGCCATTTCCTTCTCCAATGCATGAAAGTGAAAAGTGAAAGTGAAGTCCCTCAGTCGTGTCCAACTCTTCTCGACCCCGTGGACTGCAGCCTACCAGGCTCCTCTGCCCATGGGATTTTCCAGGCAAGAGTACTGGAGTGGGGTGCCATTGCCTTCTCTGAGACTACAGACTGTAAATCAGGTTCTTCACGATTAAATATATAAGCTGTTCTTCAAAGAATGAGGAGGAAGAAAAGAAAAACCCAAGTGAATAAAACATTGAAACTATTCCCCTTTGAAAATAAATTCTAAAATGATACAGAATGTGAAATAGCTTTTAACATAGGTGATACAAGTTTATAGTTTTAAACAAAAAGTAATCCTTTATTAAATAAAGCTTACAAGGACACATGGCTGTTTTCCCGTTAAAAACTCAGAAGCTGGTAGAGATGATGTTTCGGTAGGAAAATAAGTGACTGCTGGATCAGCCTTCTGCTCACATGCTGTAGTGTTTTAGATCCCTGAGTATACAGAAGAAAATACTCAAACAAAATATTGTTGTTCTTTAATTTTATTTGTTGAATCTGAAATTACCCAAATTTAAAATAAATTACTAAACTGTGGGGTAGGGCGGGAATCAATGACCCCACTGAAATCCTTGTGAGGATCTCTGAATGAGGGGAAACTCACATCCCTTCCATTCTCTCACATTACCCAGGAAAACTGTCTCATAATCAATAAATATTATCACAAGAATTTTATTATTATGAACAGGCCTTTTAATGTTTAAAGAGAGACAAAAATGCAGGGAATGCCCATCTTCTGATCACAGGAAGAAAAAAAAGATGTGAAGAATGACTATGTAAACACATAAAGAAAAACTTTTTAAAAGCATATTTCTAATTACTCCCTTAGAGCAAATACTGCACATTGAAATTAGTTAAAGATACCTTCAAGTCTTAAAATCTTTAGAAATAATTTGCTCAATTATACTCCACTAGCAGTTTCTTTTTCCACACTTGCAGGATTATTTTCAATTTATGCTTGCAGATTTATTAGGAAAAATATGATGTTGCACATTTAACTTTTTCTTAACACTGACCATTTTAATATGTTTACTTCTTTTTTTTCTTCTTTTTAAATTATGTATGCATACCCAATTTTATTTATTGGTAATACTTTTCTATATTGATGATTACAGTTTGTAGCATGCTACAATTTTCACATGCTTTCAATCTTGATTGACTTCTAATTGATCAAGTTACATTAGTAATAATAGTTACTTGCACATTATTTATTAAAAGATAAAAAGAAAATTCAAAGTCAGTGTTCAAATAAGACACCATACAATGCTAGTTTTCTTTCTGAGTTGTGCTCTATGTCACAAATAAAGAAGAAACGTTAAGCTAAAAATTCTATTAAAAGACAGAACTAGACATGACATCATTCTTTTCAAGCAATTGACTAGAGTCTCATCTTGTAATTTTTTTAGCACTTTTTCTGATTAAATTGGTTAAACTATTTGAGTCCAATTCATTTGCCTTGGTATATGATAATTTTTCTCAGAGTACTATAATATGACAAAAATAATTTTCTTTTTTATATTTTTTCCAAATTATCCTAAATATGATATTAATAATTCACAAGTTAACAGTGCCACTGTTCATGAATTATGTTGCTTAGCTAATTGGAATCTTTTAGAGGAATATTAATCATTTTCATGCTTGTAGTCCTAGATTAGATACTTTATATATCTATGTGCCACAAAGCAATATCCTAAACTTCCAGGCAACTAGAATTCTGGGAATATAAGTTAACTCTGCAAAATCCTCACTTTAAAATGCTGGAGTTTGGAACATTAGACAAATATAATTTTTCTGCCTGAATATTCAAATTGCTTTGCTTATTTCTTTAATTTGGATAAGAATCTATTTGCCAGTGCTATAATTTTATTCACTAACATTTTTACAACTGGATAGGGATGCTAGCAATAGGTAATGAGACACATACAAAGATTAAGTATCTGATCTATCATCACAGAAAACTGTAGCTTCAATAGTAGAACCCAAGTGTCTTCTTAATACCACTCTGAATTTTAGCTGATTGCTCATGTTCCCATTCAACGTACTATTAAAAAAACACATTACCACTATTATTGCTCCATCTATCATTTTATATAGATATGAAACAGAAAAATGTTTTTCTTAAGGAAAAAAGAGTTATCAGTGATTCACAGAACTGTTGTTACGAAGGCTACTGCCTCAGAATTATATCCCTGCCCCTCCCTCAAATAGAAAACAATTACTCTTATCTAGGTTTTGGGAAATGGCACCCCACTCCAGTGTTCTTGCCTGGAGAGTCCCAGGGGACAGAGGAACCTGGTGGGCTTCCATCCATGGGGTCGCACAGAGTCGGATACGACTGAAGCGACTAAGCAGCAGCAGCAGGTTTCGGGAGGAAGCTCCAAGAATCCTTGGAACCAACTAGACCTAAGATGGTGGAGGATTTGAATTCCAGTAGACTTTGAGCCTTGTGGTTTGCTCATTATAAAGCATGCTAAACGACACACCCACCAGCACCGGGACAGTTGACAATTGCTAGGACAACAACCAAGAGAAGCTTTAAGCTTCTGAAAAGCCTGAAAAGTCTTCTGAAAAGACTGGAAAGAAGAGTTGCATCAGTTCAGAGTCCAAGCCACATCTCTGTTTTCAGATAACTTATGAATATTCCTCCCTCTCTTTCTAGTTCCCTCCCTTTTACCATGTTGTTGTTCAGTTGTTGTCATGTCTGACTCTGTGTGGCCCCATGGACTGCAGCACACCAGGCTTCCCCGTCCTTCACTATCTCCTGGAGTTTGCTCAAACTCATGTTTACTGAGTCAGTGATGCCATCCAGCCATCTCATCCTCTTTAGTCCCCTTGTCCTCCTGCCTTTAATCTTTCCCAGCATCAGGGTCTTTTCCTATAACCTTGTATATTTGGTGTCTCTGTCCAAATTGGGTTGAGAAGTTGATATGGGAGCTAGGTTCCTGCTTTTCCATTCTTTGGCCATTGAATAAAGCTTGTGCTGTTCCAGTTTCAGCATTGGTTTTGTTATTGGCTGAGTGAATATGATTAAAAAAGAACCTCCCTGAATGAGACAGGGGTCTTGGACAGGTTAGGACCTAGCTATGGGTCCAGTTGACCAATTTAGTATCACTATTACAGAATTATTGCATGAATTTCTGATGTATTTCCTATTCTTCAATATTGGTAAATTACTTTATGTCTTAATTTTCTGTATTGGGGGAAAAGGGCATTAAAAAAATGATGATAGCATCATGTCCCAGTAAAATGTTGCATCTGAGGAAGTTACATTTAAGAACTGGTATAAAAATATAAAAATCTGATACCATTTTTCCCTATTGCAGAAACAAAGGAAAATATATGGTGCTATATTTCTACTGTAGAAAAGAAAAGCAGAATAAAGGTAATTGGAACAGATGCTTTTGGGAAAACATAAACAATAAATGTTCAGACTGCAAACAGTTCAACCACCTCATCCCACTGTCTGAACTGCTATGAACATTAATGCTAAAAACAGGATGTTATCAGGATAACAACTCAAATGGAGAGGTGAGATCAAATAAGGAGCAAAGGCTTTGCAATAAATATCTCCTACAAGATTTAAAGGTAAGAAAAATGTTTTCTTCCCTCCTTAATTCCTTTTTTTTCTTATTTGCAATAATACCAGATCATCAGTCTCCCCATTGTAAGGCTATAGATTTTGAAGGCTGTTTTGAAGCAAGGGAGAAAACTAATTTTTAAAAATAGTAAATAGGGACCCACCATGGTCAAAAAATAAAATCTCTCATAAATAAATAAATAATTTTAAAAACAATAAATCAGGCAAAGAAAAAGAGGTAGCCAATCACCAAAATAAAGTAGACTCATAAACCACATTATCTGATATGCAAGTTTTGTTACATATTTTCTCCTTTATAAAGCCAACATAAACATGTTTCATAGTATTAGAAATTGAGAAAGGCAAGAATAATCACAATATCCTGATCTAAAATAACTTTTTTCATTTCCTTGTATTAATCTTATGTCATTGTTATTTTATAATTGTTATAATCACAGAATGTGTACAATTTCCCATTCAACCTTTATTTCTTCTAGGACAAAGTTATCCATTATATCATCTTCAGAATCAGCATTTGGGATATGCAGTATTTCTTCTCATTAGTATCTGGCATTTTATATCTTGCCATTTTATTTAATTTGTTAGAATAATACTTAATTAAACATATGCAAGGCATGTAACTTTCCACATAGCTTAGATTATACTCTGAAAAATAGATTTATTAGGTCTAAAAAGGTACACATATGTTATGGCTTTTGATGAATATTGATAAATTGGTTCATGAAAATATTATGTTGATTTTGAGAGCCAGTAGCAGTGACTGGAATTTATTATACTTTTTCCATCATTCATATAATTTTTATTTTGTTTGGTTTTCTGTTTTATTTGTTGTTGTTGTTCAGTGGCAAAGCTGAGTCTGACTCTTTGTGACCCCATGAACTGCAGCACGCCAGGTTTCTCTGTCCTTCACTATCTTCCTGAGTTTGTTCAAACTCATGTCAATTGAGTTGGTGATACCACCCAACCATCTCGTCCTTTGTCACCCCCTTCTCCTCTTGCCCTCAATATTTCCCAGCACTAGGGTCCTTTCCAATGAGTCAGCACTTCACATCAGATGGCTAAAGTATTGCATCTTCAGCTGCAGCATCAGTCCTTCCAATTCAAGGTTGATCTCCTGGTTTGATCTTCTTGCTGTCCAAGGAGTCAAGAGTCTTCTCCAGCACCAGTCTGAAAGCATCAGCTCTTCGGTGCTCAGCCCTCTTTATGGCCTAACTCTCACATCCATACATGACTACTGGAAAAACTGTAGCCTTGACTATAAGGACCTTTGTCAGCAGAGTGATGTTTCTGCTTTTGAATACACCATCTAGGTTTGCCATAGCTATTTTTCTAAACAGCAAATGTCTATTAATTTTGTGGCAGCAGCCACCATCTGTATTGATTTTGGAGACCAATAAAATGAAATCTGACACTGTTTCCATATTGTCCCATCTATTTGCCATGAAGTGATAGGACCAGATGCTATGATCTTAGCTTTTTGAATGTTGAGTTTTAAACCAGCTTTTTCACTCTCCTGTTACCTCTTCATCAAGAGAGTCTTTAGTTCCTCTTCACTTTCTGCCATTAAAGTGGTGGCATATATGAGGCTGTTGATATTTCTTCCAGTAATCTTGATTCCAGCTTGTATTTTTTAATTTTTTTATTGATTAATTAATGAAGATTTTACTTTTTAAAGCAATATGATTTTTTGTTGATTATTTAGTAGACTATACATTTTCTTCTGTTACTTTAAGCAGGATTGAATTTGTTTATATCTGACATTCTAATATTTGTAACAGTTGCTCACACTTTTTCTTTTGTAATTGTGCTTTCTTTTCTTCTTACCTACTCATCTTTCATCATCCATCTTTTATGATGTGTTATTTTTCTTATATTTTCTTGTGGAACAGACACACAGACAAGTACACACAGACATATTCCTTATCATATATTCTGCAAGTACTTCCCTCAATCTTATTTCCTCTTCCATTTTCATTTCTCAAATTTTTCTACCTTTCCTTGACTATTTCTCCCAAGAGTTGCCAGATTGTGTTGTTTCAGAGATTTCTAGCTCAGGGTCTGACTAGTAGAAAATATATTATAAGAGAATAGAACTTAGAAAGTTCTTCAATGCTTAGGCCCACAGTCACTCAGTGACTGGTAGGAAATGAGATAAAGTTATTGAGCAGCTTCTGTGGCTTTGGGACAAGTTGCCCACACTGTCAGTTCCAATAATTTCAATAATCAACCAAACAAAAGTTTTGCAAAGAGGATCAGTTACAGACTGCTGTTTAGATTAAATATAAATGTGATTCCTAAGATAATAAGAAATACATCTTTACCCCCAAATGCATCTGATATTCAAGTTAAACTAGCTTCATTAAAGATAAACTCTTTTATTTTTTAAACATATGCATAGATATATGGGCTTCCCTGGTGGCTCTTTACAGTAAAGAATCCGCCTGTAATGCAGGAGACCTGGCTTCAGTCCCTGGACTGGGAAGATCCCCGGAGGAGGAAAGGGCAACCTACTCCAGTATTCTTGCCTGAAGAATCCTGTGGACAGTGGAGCCTGGCAGAATTGGACACAACTGAGCAACTTTCGTACATTCACACATACATAGATATCATAGATATATAATCTTAAAATATACATATTTGCCTGTGCAAGTGGCAGCATCCTCTGTATCTGTGACTATAAGATTCAATTTATCCTCCAAGATAATATCAAACATACGTAGATTATCAAAACTGTGTTCTTCTGTTTTATTTATTTAATTTTATGAATTCAAGAAATAGTAACTCTACTAAAGGAGGCCTTTCCCACTCAACTTATGCCTGGGATTTTATCTACAATTTTATGGTTCTAAAATATTGCTTAAAGTATTTCAATTATATATTCATTTATAAGCTACATTTTTTGATTTGCCAGTCCTTGGGCTGTCAACTTACTTCTATAAAGTAATATACAGTACAGACTGGTATTATAATATAATGTGATTTTTCTCTTGTTAATGTGCTAAAAGGATTCATAATTATAGAGGTTTGAATTATCTTTATTTTCTTTAAATAAAGCCTACATGGTCATAGTATTATTTAAATAAACTGTAAGATTTAACTTACAAGTTATTTTTAGCTTTTTGCATTGATATGTGTGCTTTATTTTTTCATATAGATATCAAGCAATCATGCTTCACATAAAATCAAGTTGTTATATAATATCATATAAGAAATGAATCGCCAGTCTAGGTTCGATGCAGAATACAGGATGCTTGAGACTGGTGCACTGGGATGACCCAGAGAGATGGTATGGGGATGGAGGTGGGAGGGAGTTCAGGATTGGGAACTCATGTACACCTGTGGCAGATTCAAGTCAATGTATGGCAAAACCAATACAGTATTGTAAAGTAAAAAATAAAGTAAAAGAAAAAAGAAAACAAAAAAAAAGATTAAAAAAAAGAAAGATATAAGCATCTGAACACAGAGTTCCAAAGAATAGCAAGAAGAGATAAAAAAGCCTTCCTCAGCCATCAATGCAAAGAAATAGAGGAAAACAACAAAATAGGAAAGACTAGAGATCTCTTTGAGAAAACTAGAGATACCAAGGGAACATTTCACACAAAGATGGGCTTAATAAAGGACAGAAATGGTATGGACCTAACGGAAGCAGAAGATATTAAGGAGAGGTGACAAGAATGCAAGACTGTCTTTTCTCCATTTGTATATTCCTGTTTCCTTTATCATAGATTAATTGACCATAGGTATATGGGTTTATCTCTGGACACTTTTCTGTTTCACTGATCGATATGTATGTTTTTGTGTGTGTGTGTCAACACCATGCTGTTTTGACTAGTATAGCTATGTAGTATTTTCTAAAGTCTGGAAAGTTTTGACTTCCAGCTTTGTTGCTTTTTGCTCAGGGTTGCTTTGGCAGTTCTGGGTCTTTTGTTAGTTTGATGTAAATGTTTGTTTGTTCTAGTCTTGAGCAAAACATCATGGGCATTTTGATAGGGATTGCATTAAGTATGTAGATTGCTTTTGGATAGCATGGCCATTTAAGCAACATTAATTATTCCAATCCAAGAGCTTGGAATATCTTTCCCTTTCTTTAAATCATCTTCAATTTCTTTTTACAGTTCTTGGTGTGTAGGTCTTTCACTTTGGTTAAATTTATTCCTAGGTGGTTTATTTTTTTAATGCAACTTAGGTGAAATTTTTAAAAAAACTTTCTCTTTTGATATTTCATAGATAGTATAAAAATGCAACAGATTTCTGCATGTTAATCTAATATTCTGTTATGTTGCTGAATTCATTTATTAGTCCCAGTAGTTTTTGTGTGGACCAGAATGGGCAAATTTAATTCAGATGACCATTATATCTACTTCTGTGGACAGAAATCCTTTAGAAGAAATAGAGTGGTGCTCATAGTCAACAAAAGAGTACAAAGTTCAGTACTTGGGTGCAATCTCAAAAATGAAAGAGTGATCTCTGTTTTTTCCAAGCCAAAGCAGTCAATATCACAGTAATCCAAGTCTATGCCCCACCCACTAATTCTGAAGAAGCTGAAGTTGAATGGTTCTATGAAGACCTACAAGACTTTCTGGAACTAAGACCAAAAAAGATGTCCTTTACATCACAGAGGACTGAAATGCAAAAGTAGGCATTCAAGAGATATCTGGAGTAACAGGCAAATTTGGCTTAGAGTACAAAATGAAGCAAGGCAAACGCTAATAGTGTTTTACCAAGAGAAAACACTGGTCATAGCAAACACTCTCTTTCAACAACACAAGAGATGACTTTACACATGAACATCACCAGATGGTCAATACTGAGGTCAGACTGATTAAATTCTTTGTAGCCAAAGATGGAGAAGCTCTATACAATCAGCAAAAACAAGACTGAGAGCTGACCGTGGCTGAGATCAGGAAATCCTTATCGCAAAATTCAGACTTAAATTGAAGAAAGTAGGCAAAATCACTAGACCATTCAAGTATGACCTAAATCATATCCCTTACAATTATACAGTGGAAGCAATAAATAGATTTAAAGGATTAGATCTGATAGACAGAGGTCCTGAAGAAGTATGGACAGAAGTTTCTAACACTGTACAGGAGGCAGTGATCAAAACCATCCCAGGAAAAGAAATGCAAAAAGGCAAAATGGTTGTTGAGGAGGCCTTACAAATAGCTGAGAAAAGAAGAGAAGCTAAAGGCAAAGGAGAAAAGGAAAGATATAAGCATCTAAATGCAGAGTTCCAAAGAATAGCAAGGAGAAAGCCTTCTTCAGTGATCAATGCAAAGAAATAGAGGAAGCAATATAATGGGAAATACTAGAGATATCTTCAAGAAAATAAGAGATGGCAAAGGAATATTTCATGCAAAGATGGGCACAATAATGGACAAAACATTATAGATCTAACAGAAGAGGATATTAAGAAGAGGTGATAAGAATACACAGGAAGCTATCCAAAAAGATCTTAATGACCCATATAACCACTGCAGTGTGATCACTCACCAAGAGCCAGACCTCCTGGAATGCAAAGTCAAGTGGGTCTTAGGAAGCATCACAATGAACAAAGCTAGTGGAGGTGATGAAATTCCAGCTGAGCTACTGCAAATCCTAGAAGATGATGCTGTTAAAGAGGTACACTCAATATGCCAGCAAATTTGGAAAACTCAAGTGGCTACAGGACTAGAAAAGGTCAATTTTCATTCCAATCCCAAAGAAAGGCAATGACAAAGACTGTTCAAACAACTGCATAATTGCTTTCATCTCACATGCTAGCAAAGGAATGCTCAAAATTCTCCAAATGAGGTTTCAACAGTACATGAACTTAGAACTTCCAGATACTCAAGCTGGATTTTGAAAAGGCAGAAGAACCAGAGATCAAATTGTCAGCATCGGTTGGATCATAGAAAAAGCAAGAGAATTCCAGAAAAACATTTACTTCTGCTTCACTGAATACGCTAAAGCCGTTGATTGTGTCGATCACAACAAACTGTGGAAAATTCTTCAAGATGTGGGAATACCAGACCACCTATCTGCCTCCTGAGAAATCTGTATGCAGGTCAAGAAGCAATAGTTAGAATTGGACATGGAACAACAGACTAGTTCCAAATTCGGAAAGGTGTACGTCAAGGCTGTATATTGTCACCCTGCTTATTTAACTTATACGCAGAGTACATCATGTGAAATGCCAGACTGGATGAAGCACAAGCTGAAATCAAGATTACAGTGAGATATATCAATAACTTTAGATATGCAGATGACACCACCCTTATGGCAGGAAGTGAAGAGGAACGAAAGAGCCTCTTGATGAAAGTGAAAGAGGAGGGCAAAAAAACTGGCTTAAAACTCAACATTCAAAAAAATAAGATTATGGCATCTAGTCCCATCACTTCATGGCAAATAGATGGGGTAACAATGGAAACAGTGACAGACTTTTTCTTCAACTCTGAAATCACTGCAGATGATGACTGAAGCCATGAAATTAAAACATGCTTGCTCCTTGGAAGGAAAGCTATGACAAATCTAGACAGCATATTGAAAAGAAGAGACATTATTTACTGACAAAAGTCCATCTAATCAAAGCTAAGTTTTTTCCAGTAGTCTCTTTTGGATGTAAGAGCTGGACCATAAAGAAACTCTTTCAAAAAACAGCAGAAGAAGGAACACTTCCAAACACATTCTATGAGGCCACCATCATCCTGATTCCAAATCCAGACAAAGACAATACCAAAAAAGAAAACTACAGGCCTTCCAACCATCCATCCTCTGTCATCCCCTTCTCCTCCTGCCTTCAATCTTTCCCTGCATCAAAGTCTTTTCTGGGAAAGACTGAAGGCAGCAGGAGAAGGGAATGTCAGAGGATGAGATAGTTGGTGGCATCACGGACTTCAGTTCAGTTCAGTTCACTTCAGTCGCTCAGTCATGTCCGACTCTTTGCAACCCCATGAATCGCAGCACTCCAGGCCTGCCTGTCCATCACCAACTCCTGGAGTTCACTCAGACTCGCGTCCATCGAGTCAGTGATGCCATCCAGCCATCTCATCCTCGTTCATCCCCTTTTCCTCCTGCCCCCAATCCCTCCCAGCATCAAAGTCTTTTCCAATGAGTCAACTCTTCGCATGAGGTGGCCAAAGTACTGGACATCAATTTGAGTAAGTTCTGGGAGTTGTTGATGGACAGGGAAGCCTGGCATGCTGCAGTCCATGGTGTTACAAAGAGTCAGACACCACTGAGTGACTGAACTGATACTGATACTACTGATAGAGGACAATATCACTGATGAACATAGATGCAAAAATCCTCAACAAAATTTTAGCAAACAGAATACAGCAACACATCAAAAAAACTCATACACCATGATCGTTGATTTATTCCAGGGATGCAATTATTCTTCACTATACACAAATCAGTCAATGTGATACACCATATAAACAAATTGAAAGATAAAAACCAGATGGTCATCTCAATAGATACAGAAAATGCTTTTGACAAAATTCAGCCCCATTTATGATTAAAACTCTTCAAAAATGGGGATAGAAGGAACCTACCTTAACATAGTAAAGGCCAGATATGATAATCCTACAGCAAACATTATTCTCAATGGTGAAAAAGAGAAAGCATTCCCCTAAGATCAGGAAGAAGACAATGGTGTCCACTTTCACCACTATTATTCAACATAGTTCTGGAAGTCCTAGCTTCAGCAATCAGAGGAGAAAAAAAATAAAAGGAATCAAAACTGGAAAAGAAGTAAGCTCTCACTGTTTGCAGATGACATGATACTGTACATAGAAAACCTTAAAGATAGTATCAGAAAATTAATAGAGCTAATCAGTGAATTTAGCAAAGTTGCAGGATAAAAAAATCAATACACAGAAATCACTTCCATTTCTAGATACTCTGGACATGGAACAACAGACTGGTTCCAAATAGGAAAAGGAGTGTGTCAAGGCTGTATATTGTCACCCTGCTTATTTAACTTATATGAAGAGTACATCATGAGAAATGCTGGGCTGGAAGAAACACAAGCTGGAATCAAGATTGCTGGGAGAAATATCAGTCACCTCAGATATGCAGATGACACCACCCTTATGGTAGAAAATGAAGAGGAACTAAACAGCCTCTTGATGAAAGTGAAAGAGGAGAGTGAAAAAGTTGGCTTAAAGTTCAACATTCAGAAAACGAAGATCATAGCATCTGGTCCCATCACTTCATGGGAAATAAATGGGGAGACAGTGGAAACAGTATCAGACTTTATTTTGGGGGCTCCAAAATCACTGCAGATGGTGACTGCAGCCATGAAATTAAAAGACGCTTACTCCTTGGAAGAAAAGTTATGACCAACCTAGATGGCATATTCAAAAGCAGACACATCACTTTGTCAGTAAAGGTCTGTCTAGTCAAGGCTATTGTTTTTCCAGTGGTTATGTATGGATGTGAAAGTTGGACTGTGAAGAAAGCCAAATGGTGAAGAATTAATGGTTTTGAACTGTGATGTTGGAGAAGACTCTTGAGAGGCCCTCGGACTGCAAGGAGATCCGACCAGTCCATTCTAAAGAAGATCAGTCCTGGGTGTTCTTTGGAAGGACTGATGCTGAAGCTGAAACTCCAGTACTTTGGCCACCTCATGGGAACAGTTGACTCTCTGATGTTAGGAGGGATTGGGGGCGGAAGGAGAAGGGGATGACAGAGGATGAGATGGCTGAATGGCATCACCGACTCGATGGACATGAGTCTGAGTGAACTCCAGGAGTTGGTGATGGAACGGGAGGCCTGGCATGCTGCAATTCATGGGGTTGCAAAGTTAGGCAAAACTGAGCGACTGAACTGAACTGAACGATGAAAAATCAGAAGGAGAAATTAAGGAACCAATGCCATTCACCATTGCAACAAAAAAGAATTAAATATTTAGGAATAAACTTATCTAAGGAGACAAAAGAACTGTACACAGAAAATTATAAGACACTGATGAAATAAATCAAAGATGACATAAACTGATGGAGAGATATTCCATATTCCTGGGTAGGAAGAATCAATACTATGAAAATGACTATACTACCAAATACAATCTATAGATTCAATGTGATCCCTATCAAATTACCAATGACCTTTTTCACACAACTAGAATAAAATAATTCACAATTCATATGGAAACAGAAAAGATTCTGAATAGCCAAAGCAGTCTTGAGAAAGAAGAATGCAACTGGAGAAATCAACCTGTCTGATTTCAGATTATACAACAAAGTTATAGTCATCAAGACAGTGTGGTACTGCCACAAAAACAGAAATATGAATCAATGGAACAAGATAGAAAACACAGAAATAAACCCATGCACCTATGGTTACCTTATTTTTGACAAAGGAGGCAAGAGTATACAATGGGGAAAGACAGCCACTTCAATAAATTGTGCTGGGAAAACTGGACAGCTACATGTAAAAGAATGAAATTATAACACTTCCTAACACCAGACACAATGATAAAATGGATTAAAGACCTAAATGTAAGACCAGAAACTATAAAACTCTTAGAGGAAAACATAGGCAGAATACTCAATGACATATATGAAAGCAAGATCCTCTATGATCCACATCCTAGAGTAATGAAAATAAAAGCAAAAGTAAACAAGTGGGGCCTGATTAAACTTAAAAGCTTTTGCAAAGCAAAGGAAGTGATCAGGCAGGTGAAAAGACAATGCTCAGAATGGAAGAAAATAGTAGCAAATGAAACAACTGACAAAGGATTATTTCCAAAATATGTAAGCAGCTCATAGAACTCAATATCAGAAAAACAAACAACCCAATCAAAAGTTGGGAAAAAGACCTAAACAGACATTTCTACAAAGAAGACATATAGATAACTAACAAACACATAAAAGATGCTCAATATCACTCATTATTAGAAAAATGCAAGTCAAAACTACAATGAGATATCACCTCACACCACTCAGAATGGCCACCATCAAAAATCTAAAGACAATAAATGCTGGAGAGGGTGTTGAAAAATAGAATGCTCCTGCACTGTTGGTGGAAATGTAAATTCAGACTGCCTTTATGGAAGATGGTATGGAGATTCCTTAAAACAACAACAACAACAACAAAAACTTCAAATAAAACAACCATACGACCCACCAATCCCACTCCTAGGCATATACCCTGAGGAAACCAAAATTTAAAAAGACACATGTATCCCAGTGTTCACTGCAGCACTATTTACAATAGTTAGAATATTGAAGCAACCTAGAAGTCCACTGACAGATGAATGGATAAACAAGTGGTAGTACATATATACAATGGAATATTGAGTTGGATGAGCCTAGAACCTATTGTACAGAGTGAAATGAGTCAGAAAGAGAAAAATAAATATCATATTCTAATGTCTATATACGGAATCTAGAAAAATGGTACTGAAGAATTTATTTACAGGGCAGTAATGGAAAAACAGACATAGAGAACAGACTTATGGACATGGGGAGAGAGGAGGAGAGGGTGAGATGTATGGAAAGAGTAACATCAAAACTTACATTACTGTATGTAAAATAGAGAGCCAACAGGAATTTGCTGTATAGCTCAGGAAACTCAAACAGAGGCTCTGTATCAACCTAGAGGGGTGGGGTGGGGAGGGAGGCGGGAGGAAAGTGCAAAGGGAGGGGATATATGTATACCTATGGCTGACTCATGTTGAGGTTTGACAGAAAACAGCAAAATTCCGTAAAGCAATTATCATTCAATTAAAAAATAAATAATTTTTTTAAAAAATTGAGCACAAAGAATTGATGCTTTTAACTCTGGTGCTAGAGAAGACTCTTGAGAGTCCCTAAAATAGCAAGGAGATCAAACTAGTCCATCCAAAGGGAAATAAGTCCTGAATATTCATTGGAAGGACTGATCCTGAAACTGAAGCTCCAATACTTGGTCCACCTGATGCAATGAACTGACTCTTTGGAAAACATGTGATGCTGGGAAAAACTGAAAGCAGGAGGAGAAGGGGACAACAGAGGATGAGATGGTGGGATGGTATCACTGATTCAATGGACATGAGTTTCAGCAAGCTCTGGGAGTTGGTGATGTATAGGGAAGACTGGCTTGCTGCAGTCCATGGGGTCACAAAGAGTTGGACACAACTAAGCAACTGAAATGAATTGAACTGAAACATTGTGCTAAGTATCATAAATGCATTATTTCATATCACCTTTACTACCATCTTATGAAGATTTATAACATTTGTATTATTCACATGAGAAAAATGAGATTTAGAGGAGTGACATTATGTAAATTACCCAGAGACCCAGAAGTATTAGTATTAAGCTGGAAAATAATCCAGACTGTTTAATTCCAAAGGCTGTATCAGTCAGTTAAGTTCAGTTCAGTCGCTCAGCCGTGTCCGACTCTTGGCGACCCCATGAATCGCAGCTTGCCAGGCCTCTCTGTCCATCACCAACTCCCAGAGGTCACTCAGACTCATGTCCATCGAGTCAGTGATGCTATCCAGCCATCTCATCCTCGGTCGTCCCCTTCTCCTCCTGCCCCCAATCCTTCCCAGCATCAGAGTCTTTTCCAATGAGTCAACTCTTCGCATGAGGTGGCCAAAGTACTGGAGTTTCAGCTTTAGCATCATTCCTTCCAAAGAAATCCCAGGGTTGATCTCCTTCAGAACGGACTGGTTGGATCTCCTTGCAGTCCAAGGGACTCTCAAGAGTCTTCTCCAGCACTACAGTTCAAAAGTATCAATTCTTCGGGTGTTCAGCCTTCTTCACAGTCCAACTCTCACATCTATACATGCTGTATACTCAACGTCTATTCAACTTTGCTTCCTGTCTTCTGTACTTACAAGTCCATCATTCCCTGCAATTTTTGCCATGAAATGCAATTCTCCATTATTTATCCTCCAGATCACTATCATCAATTGTTAAAGGACATTTCCAAAAATGTGAAATGATTGCAATACTTTCATTACTAATACACATCAATGCATCCATTCACAGAATAGAATAAAAACCAGTATTCCTACCCTGGCGAAAAGGAAGATATTTTATTATCTGTATTTAGCATACTTCTCTAGATTCATTTCTTATACATCCTACATTTCTATCTGGCCCTAAATATGCCCAATATGATGTATTTTCATTTTAGCTTTCTAATGTATATATTATTATTACCATTTTATAGATATATAAACTGAGATGCCAGTGAGTTAAACAAGTTCCTTTAACAACTTAGTTATAGAATCAGAATTTTAACTGAGGATAATTTTGTTTCCTAATCCTATGGGCCACACTAGCATATTGCAATGAAAGGATTTTATAACTAAAGCAAAGATTTCCTTTTTCCTTTAGCTTATCCAATAGTTATCCCGTCACCTAGAATGTCAGTCTCAATTACTATACATTTTTCAATAATGAAGACAAAATAACTTACTAGATTACCACAACTTAAGAAAAATGTTTCTAAAACTATGATAATTTTTTATTCCACAGTTTATCAAATGCCCATGTGTCTGCATAAATAAGTGAAAACAATGTCACATTAAAACAAAAGCAGTGTATATCTACTTCAATTAGTTTCCTATTTACTAAGAATTAATTCACAAAACAAATCTAATTAGACAATACTTTAAGAGGATACAAGGACACAATACTAAAACAAAGTAGAACCCTTAGTCAACTAAACTTACAATCAAGAATATCATCTCTTTGGAAGAAATCAAAGAAATTTCTAGATACTGTCTACATTTTAAAATCTTAATATGCAATGTATGGCAAAACAAATACAGTATTGTAATTAAAAAAATAAATAAATTTAATTAAAAGAAAAAAAAATAAAATCTTAATATGAACCAAAGCTTAAAGCACACTAGATGTTTTTAATAAATCACAGCTTATGCTACTGTTTATTATCCAGCTTCTGTGAGCAATAATCAACTAAAAAAAAACACAAAAGATTAATCCAACCTAACAATATATATTTGCCCTCATTATTATTGCTGCATTACAACATAATTCTGAAGTGTTTGTAAATGCTTAGCCAAAAGATGCTGTGTAAATAAAAGCAGTTGTAATTACAATTATTTTGAGTGATAGGTTTAAACAGTTCATGCATTCTCTTCCATTGTAATAACATAATAAGAGAAAATATCTAAGAAATTATGTTAGAATTGGACATAATCCAAGTTATCATTTCCAAGAGAAATTCACTAACTCTGTATGATGCCTCTTCCAGTAACTAAATGAAAGCAGCTCAGGTAATTATACCAGAGAAATGGCACAATGATTCATGGGTTGAAAGGAATAGGAGAATGTGACTCATCAATGAAGATGCATTTTAAGGAAAGAGCAAAGGGTATATTGAATTAAAGGGTTATAATTTAATAGTTGTCATTTCTGAAGCTTACAAGAAAACTTTACTATAAAAAATAACAAAATTGTACAAATGGTTACTGATGAAATAAGAGGACTAAAGCTTAAGGGGTTTTTTTGTTTTTGTCTTTTTTAAAGAGACAGAGTTCTTATATTATAGAATTCTTATTCAAAATAAGTTTAGGAAAATTCTCCTCTTATTATATTTTCCATATCTCATCATTTTATCATATTTTTCCACATGTCAAATTTGGAATTTTGCCTGTGATCTGTGAAATGTGATATCTCACCTTTATTTGCTTAAACTCTATTTGCTTAAAGTCCCAATCAAATTGTTGAGAATTGATCATATCAAAGGAAACTGAAAAGGGAGTTCACTAGATATGTGAAATGAGAATATGGAACCAGTAGTCAGTACTTAATAACTGCTTAAATTACAATGTAGAGATGAAGTGTCTCCCATCTATAATTTAACAAAAGTCCTAGTCTCCACCACAATATTATGTATTTCATATTTAAAGCAAAACTTTCCTATGTTCTTCATCTAAAAATATCTGACATTATTACCATTTTGCCAGATAAAAGTTTGCAAGGCTTAATATAGCCATTCAGCAACTAAAACTGTACCTGCAGTATGCTATGTAAATTTGCTATAAGTTGTTTTTGTTGACTACTCTAAAATCAATGCTATCACTTCCTTTTCTTTTATGATAAAGTTTGCCTTTATTTTGGAAAGACTTTGTGGTGAGTCAGGACAATTAAAAAAAAATGAAACTTTCATAACTACTTAAAAGTAGATACAAAGATTCTTGAGAGTGGAAAGAACATAACAATTGGAGAATGGTGTCAGTGACATATTGAGATTGCAGACACTCCATTCAACATTGCCCCAGATCTTTCATCTATCTGTTCACCTGACTCCCTCTCCTTAATTTATTTGTCGCTGTATCGCATATTGGGCTTCCCGGGTGGCACCACTGGTAAAGAATCTCACCAATGCAGGAAATGTAACAGGTTGGGTCCCTTCCCTAGATCAGGAAGACACCCCCCTGGAGAAGGACAGGACTACTCACTCCAGTATTCTTGCCTGGAGAATCCCACGGACAAAGGAGCCTGGCAGGCTACATTCCATAGGGTCACAAAGAGTTGGATATGACTAAAGCTACCTAGCATGCATGCATAGTGCATATTGACTTCCAATATACTACATGATTTACTAATTTACATTTCTCTAATCTGTTGACTCCTTCTAAAATAACTATGGGATAATGATAGGGATGCATTTGTAGAGTAAATTAATATTTTTACAGAGTGAATGAACAAAGTATAATTGAACAAAGCCTATTTCTATCTAACACTTTTGGCAATAAGATCCAAAACAGGTGACAATCAGTAGGTACTTGATAAAACTTATTTATGATGTTGAATAATATTCTGATCTTGAAATGAAAAAACCTTAGTGATCTCTTAGTGAATTTCTGTTCTACAACATTACATGAATAATGATTATGTAGATAGTCTTTAACGTTAAACCTAAATACATATTTTTTCCAGTTTATTTTGGGGAATAAAATAAATTGATGAAAAACTAAGAAAACATTTGTATTCATGATTTTAAAGTTATTACATTTATTTATATTCAGATAAAAATGTAGCCCCTGATTTAATACCTATTATATTATCTATTTAATATCTATTATATTATATTTTTGATAAAGTCATTTTTGAAAGGTTTTTATTCAACAACATGGTGGCATTCTTTTCCTAACATTCATATATTATTAGAAAATAATTATTTTTATTCATTGACTTTAAAAATATATTAATAAGAAAAGAAAGTGATAATAGATGGTTTGATATATAGTCCAAAATAATCCTCTATATTTTATTTATGTAGGAAAAAAATTAGCATATAAATACTTTAAGACTTATAGCTAACAGTAAATATGAAAATCAAAACAGGAAACTGCCTTTTTTCTAGGATAAATTTTAAAAATTATTATTTCTTTCTTTTTCAAATTCTTTTCCATTAGGCAGAGTTCCTTGTACTTTACAGTAGGTTCTTATTGGTTCTCTATTTTAAGTACAATAATGGGTTCATTTCAGTCTCAAACTCCCAATATATCCCTCCCTCTCCCCTCTCTATCCCTGGTAGCCATTAAGTTTTTCCTCTATGTCTGTGAGTCTGGTAAACTGCCTTTTAATACATATTATATGCCAGATATAAGTATCAAAATAATAATACCTCTTAAGAAGATAGAAAAGATGAGAATATGAAAATTATTTAAAAATGTAAAACTGGAAAAATCCATTTTTCCATGAATGACACGTGGGTTTCAGTTATTCTTATAAAGAGAGTGCCTTTATTAATGGTTACATGGGGTCCCTCATAGCTCAGTTGTTCACATAGGCCTCCAGGGTAGCTCAAACGGTAAAGAATCTGCCTGCAACATGGGAGACCTGGATTTGATGCCTGATCCCCTGGAGAATGGCATGCCAACCCATGCCAGTAATCTTGCCTGGATAATTCCTTGGACAGAGGAGCATGGTGGCCTACAGTTCATGGGGTTGCAAAGAGTCAGACATGACTGAGCAACTAACACTTACAATGGTCACATAACATAAACATAAGTTTTAAACATGAACCAATAAAAAAATGGGCCAAAGAACTAAATAGGCATTTCTCCAAAGAAGACATACGGATGGCTAACAAACACATGAAAAGATGCTCAACATCACTTATTATCAGAGAAATGCAAATCAAGACCACAATGAGGTACCATTTCACACCAGTCAGAATGGCTGCAATCCAAAAGTCTACAAGCAATAAATGCTGGAGAGGATGTGGAGAAAAAGGGAACCCTCTTACACTGTTGGTGGGAATGCAAACTAGTACAGCCACTATGGAGAACAGTGTGGAGATTCCTTAAAAATTGCAAATAGAGCTGCCTTATGATCCAGCAATCCCACTGCTGGGCATACACACTAAGGAAACCCGAATTGAAAGAGACACATGTATCCCAATGTTTATTGCAGCACTGTTTATAATAGCCAGGACATGGAAACAACCTAGATGTCCATCAGCAGATGAATGGATAAGAAAGCTGTGGTACATATATACAATGGAGTACTACTCAGCCCTTAAAAAGAATAAATTCGACTCAGTTCTAATGAGATGGATGAAATTGGAGCCGATTATTCAGAGTGAAGTAAGCCAGAAAGAAAAACACCAATACAGTATACTGACACATATATATGGAATTTAGAAGGATAGTAATGATGACCCTCTATGTCAGACAACAAAAGAGACTCAGAGGTATGGAGCGGACTTTTGGACTCTGGGGGAGAGGGAGAGGGTGGGATGATTTGGGAGAACGGCATTGAAACATGTATACTATCTTGTAAGAATGAAGCGCCAGTCTATGTTCAATACAGGATGCAGGATGCATGGGGCTGGTGCACGGGATGATTCAGGGAGAAGATGTGGGGTGGGAGGTGGGAGGGGGGCTTCGGCACTGGGAGATCGTGGACACCTGTGGCTGATTCATGTCAATGTATGGCAAAACAAATACAGTATTGTAATGTAGAATAAAGTATTAAAAAAAATAAAAAATTAAAAAAAAACATAAAACACTTATATTTAAACATAAACACTTCCTTGAGTGGCAAACTTGAATTCTTCATAGATGAGGAGGGTCAAATGACTGTTTTCCCTTTTATTTATGTTTTGGTTTTATAAATAATTTGGGGGATAGAATTCACCATCAAAATACTTTCCAAAGGGAACTCCAGGTAGAAGCTGAGATTAAACATGGAGTATCGTTAATCTCTGTCTTTTTACCATGGTAATATATACTCTGGTTTAAGGGCTGTAGTAGGTATTGGTGTTTTTCAGGGTATTTCTGGTTCCACTCCTTATGACCTATGGTAGAATTTCATTTCCTGGTCCCCATAAAATTAGATGTGGCCTTGTGACTTTCTCTGGCCAGTGAAATATGTGTGGACTTGTTGTGAGTCTCTACAACATGGAGTAGTACCTGCTAATTTTCCAACATGTTCCTTTTTCATTTTATAAGCAACTAGTAAGGTGACTTAGCAGCAGCAGCAGTAACATTATAGATGATGGATTCTCCATTATTCTGCATTCCTGAGTGAAGATGACATACAATAGAGGCTTCAGCTAATAGAAAAATGAAAGAAATGAATTTTTGCTATATGAAGCCAGTGACATTTGTGGGTAGTATGTTACAACACATTCTAACCTGTCTAAGTAATATAGAAATTGTTAGTTTACAGAGAGGACTTGATTTTAAAAGTTATAGTATGAAAACTTAGCTTACAGTTTAGCTGTCTGACAGGAAAGAAACTGTCACAGTGCAAATAAGAGTGTAGTACTCATCAAATTCTTTTAATTAAACAAATTGATCAGGGAAAAGAAACACTGGAAAGTCCAGAGCTTTCCTTACATCAAGAAAATGAACAGCAATTCAGAAAAAAAGTTTAAAATAGAGGATTTTGATGCTGACTTACACAGGTTTCAGAAGGATCAATGGAAGATTTTCAGGAAATGAGAGAAATAGTATATGGAGTCAGAAAAAGCAGAATACAGAGCTAAATGGAGATTAGAGTCTAAGGAATGAGAGCTAGTAAGAGTCCTAGCTTTTTGTGGGATATAAAAGGAAAAGGAACACAGGACATTAGGAAAAAATTTCAGTGGTCTCAAGGAGGATAGTTTTGGCAAGGCTGTGAATGTTGAGATGAGAGAAGGGTTGAGGTGTTTTACTCCTGCTGTGTTGGTATTCTCTAGACATCCAGAAATGGAAGTGTTCAAAGAAGTGATTCTACCCTACGCACAACAGCTCTCTTTGACTTGTGCTATAAAAGTGCTCTAAGATTCTAGAGAGGGAGTCTTGCTCCTAGCATACTGATACTCTCTTCAACACTGTAAATGGTCAATTATTAATTTCTCTGTGACACTTCTTTCTACCTAGTATTATTAACATTTATGTACAAACTTTTATCTTTCACAATAGACAATAGGCTTCTTGAAGTGATATTTGAGTCTTATTTCTTTTTAAATTAATCATTAAATAGTGTCTGAAATGTGTTAGAATATTCTTCTTTTATTCAATCAGTGTGAATAACTATTTTGTTCCAAGTACTGTGAAATACAGTAGGCAGACAAAAATGAACAAGGCATACTACATGATTATATTACTCAGGGTTCTCCAGAGAAACAGGACCTGTGTGTGTGTGTGTGTGTGTGTGTGTGTGTGTGTGTGTGTGTGTGTGTGTGGGGAGAGAGAGAGAAAGAAAGAGAAATTCAGGAACTGGTTTAGAGGCTTGGTAAATCTTAAATTTGTTGAGTATGTTGGCAGGCTGGAGACACACAGAAGAATTGCAGTTTGAATCTAAAGGTAGTCTACTGGCAGAATTCCTTCTGCTCAAAAGAGGTCAGGAAAAGTTTTAGTCATTCAGTCATGTCTGACTCTTTGCCATCCCATGGACTATAGCCCACTAAGCTTTTCTGTCCATGGAATTCTCCAGGCAATAACACTGGAGTTGGTTGCCACCAGAGATCAAACCCAGGTTTTCAGTATTGCAGGCAGATTCTTTACTGTCTGAGCCACAGCAATTACCCTTTTGTTCTATTAAGGTCTTTAAATGATTGAATAAGGCCCACCCATCTTATGGAGAGTAGTAATCTGCTTAACTCTAAATCCACCAATTTAAACTTTAATCTCATCCAAAAATACCTTCACAGAAACATCCAGAACCATCAAATATCTGGGCACTTTGGCTCAAACAAGTTGATTCATAGGGTTAATCTTCATACTCATCACAAAAATTACTAAAAAGAAGTATAGTAAGGAAAAGAGATGTATAAAAGGGTATATCCAATATAATGAATTGATGAATAGGGCAAAATGGTAATAGAATTGGAGTATGAAGTCCAATCCAAATTGAGAGACCAAGAAAGATTTCTAAAAGATGTCCAATCATTAATAAAAATGAAGATTTGTCCTGATAATGTATATGTGCATGTATATTTACCTGTGTATTGCAGAAGTAGCAGTAGTAGCAGTAATGGTAATGGGGTAAATTTGGGCACGATAGTCCAATAAGCTTAGAACTTTTCTTAGAAATTCAGTGGAAAATCTTGAGATGAAAGTGTCAGAATCAGATGTGAATTTAAGGACAATCACATTTTTATCAGGTAGTAGACTGGAACAGGGAAAGGACAAACACTCCAATTTAATCAACTAAAAATATGTAGAGTCAGAATCACTTTAAATTTTATTACTGTTTTATTCCTAGGACTATTTCGTCTGTTGTGATTTTGTTGAGATTAAATTATATGTGATCCAAAATAGTTTAATTAATAACTGATATTAAACACATAGCATTGAAAGAAAATATATAGAACATATCTGATGAGCTTGCAATAAATCCTCCCAACATAAGCATGCTGATGTGACAGATTTTTAGAAAAAGATCTGCCCTCACTCAACACATGCATTCCAGTTCTAAACCTCATCCACACTCCCCTTGCTGCCTGGTTTACTCCCTTGAATTGCTTTTGTGTTTCTCTCCTAACAAATTTTAATTTATATTGAGAGCACTCTAATTTTAACATGGGAAACCATCAATATTTGATCATAGTAGGTTCTAAATAAATATTGTGTAAATACACAGATAAATAAAAGCAGACTATTTTCAACTTCTGAAATTGTTTTAATTACCCAAATCCTCAGGAGTAATTCGGAAAAGGCCATGGTACCCCACTTCAGTACTCTTGCCTGGAAAATCCCATGGATGAAGAAGCCTCGTAGGCTGCAGTCCATGGGGTCGCTAAGAGTAGGACATGACTGAGCGACTTCACTTTCACTTTTCACTTTCATGCATTGGAGAAGGAAATGGCACCCCACTCCAGTGATCTTGCCTGGAGAATCCCAGGGACATGGGAGCCTGGTGGGCTGCTGTCTATGGGGTTGCACAGAGTCGGACACAACTGAAGCAACTTAGCAGCAGCAGGAGTAATTAAATGTCCTTCTGAGTAATGTAGTACATAACCACTATGAAAGGGAAGACGCATCACTTGTTAAATTGGAAACTGTTCTAATTGAAAAACAAAACAGTTGTAAACTGATTTCTGAGAGTGTGCTCTCTTTGATCCATCCATACTATACAAAGAAAAATCATTGGATAATTGGTTTGTCTTAAATAATTTCCTCTGGATAGTTGTTAGAAACTATTGCCTAGTTCAAATACCCTTGTTAATTGTGCTAATTTGAAGTGGTGCTATGTATTTTGGGCTTCCCAGGTGGTGCTAGTGGTAAAGAACCCACCTGCCAATGCAGGAGATGTAAGAGAGGTGGGTTCAGTCCCTAGGTTGGGAAGATCCCCTGGAGGATGGCATGGCAACCCACTCGAATACTCTTGCCTGGAGAATCCCATGGACAGAGAAGCCCGGTGGGCTACAGTTTGTGGGATCGTAAAGAGTTGGCCATGACTGAAGTGACTTAGCATGCACACATGTACTTTGTATTTAAAATAATGAAAGGTCTTAATCAGCTAAAACTGGTGTATTTTAAACCATTTGTGATTAAAATGACTACATAGTTTGTATTTTAATACATATTATTTGTTTTAATAAAATAGGAATTTTTTGCATTGAATGGTAGTGAACGCTAGTGAATGAGATGATTTGAAGTCACAATCTTCTTGCTTGTGCAAACATTATTTTATTTTAGGTTAAGCCCATCAATGGGATATAACTTGGAGTTATAAGAACAAAATACAGTCATTGAATCATACCCCCACTGAAATTCATAATACTATATTGAACCATTCTTTGGTTTTATGAAATGTAAACTAAAAGTAATGAACTGAGATAAAACCAGATGAAAAGAAAACAATTTATGTACAAATCCAAAAGGAGAAAAATACTGCTTAACACCTCAGGGATACAATAGCTGTTATTTGTAAAAAGTTTCTATGATAAATATAATTATTATTCCTCATTAGCAAAATATGCATACTGATCTCTCTTTTAGGAAGACTCTACATATCATATCCATCCCTAAATGAGCCATACTTCCTCTTGAAAAGCCCTTCTGGACATGGTTATTGACCTAAGAAAAACTTCAAATTCTGCAATATTTGCACAGAAAATTTTCTTCAGGTGTTATTACATGCCCTTGCTCTCTGCCTGCATCCACACAACTGGACAGAACTGATGAAAAACACAGAAGCTCACTGACCTCACTTCACATTATGACTTTTAAATGAAGGAGAGCTTCACTGCTGTTCATAAGTAAAGTATGTAATTCCCAGACAACAGAGGCTTTCATACTAGAGTTAGCTATACTTTCTCTAAACAATTATTTTCCTACTTCTCTTTTGAACTCAATCCAGTCAGGCTTTTGCATAACTTCACATATATGAAATGAGCACCTAACACTCCTGATATTTCCACATTCCCCACAATGTATACTTAAAATCTTTCCCATTTCATACTTCCAGTTGCTCATCCCCAAACCCTTGTATCTACCTTTAAAACCCTTCTTTTTTTTCTCCACCCTACAAATAATCCATGGACAAATTCTGCAATTCCATCTTTAAAAGTATTGTAAAAACAGGCCAATAGCTTGTTCCAAGCCAATGTGATATCTTGCCTGAATCCATGCCCTACTTATTATTGGTCCCTTTGCTTCTGCTTTGCTCTATGTCAATCTATTTCTCACATAGCAGCAAAAGCAGGTCACTCCTCTGCTCAGAATCATGCAGTGGTTTCCCCTAGTCACTCTGTAAAAAAGAAAAAGTTGTTCTATGTTGTACAAGGCCTTAGATGAAGCATATTTTTACATTTTTAACCTTATCATCAACTGTCTGCTGGCTCTCTCGTTTCAGCTGTAATATCATTCTTGCTGTTTTTCAATCACAGCAGATAGACAGACAAGGTACTATCTCACACTCATCTTACTTACAGATCTCACATATGTACATACATACATGTATATGTGTGTATATATACATTTACTGTGCGTGCTCAGTCGTGTCCGACTCTTTGTGGCCCCATGGACTGTAGCCCACCAGGTTCCTCTGTCCATGGAATTTTTCCAGGCAAGAATACTAGAGCGGAATTGCCATTTCCTTCTCCAGGGGATCTTCCTGACCCATGTGTATGTACCTTACACCAGTGGGCTCAGTGGTAAAGAATCTGCCTGCCAGGCAGGAGACATGGGTTCAGTTCCTGGCTGGGAAGGTCCCTGGGAGACAGAATGGCAACCCACTCCAATATTCTTGCCTGGAAAATCCCATGGACAGAGGAGCCTAGTGGGCAACAGTCCATGGGGAGACAAAAGAGACACAATTTAGTGACTAAACTGCAATAACAATAATCTTATTTCAATAAACTGGCTTTTGGGAAATAGTCTTAATTTGTAGTACTTGGTAAATTCTATGGTATTCTTGGAGCTCAACTGCATCCTATGTCATCATATTCCACATTCAGTGACTTTATATTAGTAGCCTGAAATTGATCATGGTTATCATATAACATATGATAATAACTGTTGAATGAATGAATTAGTAAGTCAGGAAAATTCAAAGGAAACTGTTCCCTTCCAGTTGGAGGAAACAAAGAAATTTAAGACAGAAATAGCACATGACCATAAAATCAAGTGGTTTTTGGACATATGAAACACAATGGAAAGGAAACTGCTGAAACAGAGACTCCACAGAGAGGAAACAGTTAAGAATATGGTGAATAATTGGTGATGAAACATGCAGCTTAAAATAACTCACAGTCTGAACCATCACTACCCAAATATTTACTATAATAGCTTACAAAATTTTATTTAGGACTTGACAGCTGAATAGGAAAGCTTGCTATTATAAATTTGCAAATACAATGAAGCAGTTATGACTAAACTACTTCTTAGTTAGGCTCAGTCTTCACAATCATATTGATTAACTCATGATTAATCATCATATCATCCTCCCCATAGTGTTGAGTGGAAATGTCTTCCAGTAAAGTGAAAAAGTCTCTGAAAAAAGTAGGTAAGTGTATGAGACTTTTAAAAGCCTTTAAATTAAGAAAAAGGGAATTGATAAAGAATATTTTAAGAGATAAATAATAAAAGTTATAGGGTTAGCCAAGGACATCTACTTATCTATGTTGTTTTGCTTTTATGAAAAAAAAAACAGCTGTCATAGAGTTGTTTCCATAAATATTAACAATTTCCTCAAGCACAACATAACATATTTGAAAAATCAAAAGTTAAAGAACACCTTGTGCAGTGAATTCATAGACACAATCAGTGTAGGATTCCATGAAGCACTGTATTGCTACAGCAAAGGTCTTAGACATCTTTGAAGATATGAAGAAGGTGAAATAGAGGATTTGATCAAGTTATTGAGTTTACAGTAAGGTGAGGAACAGTTCAAGAAATATAAGTCATGTAAACCTCCAAGATGTGAACAACTTGGAAAAAGCAACTTCACCTGACAGTGGAGCTACATTTTTCCCACTCTGAAGAGAACTAATACAGAGGATGGTTATATTACACCAGCAAATTCTCAATCATAGTGAAATTTAGGTTATCTTTTTAAAATGAATGACATATATTTATCTCAGAATATGAGAAGGGATGTGCCAGGATCTGTTATCAAGTAGGTTAAGATTAACCAAAATTATGTTAAAATAAATCAAAGTCAGCCATTAGCTCGGGGAAGGTCATTTTGCTGTTCCCTAAACCACATGTGTCATATACAGTTGCAGAGAGATGGAAAGAATAATAGACAATTTCTGGGTCCCTTTGTAGAAAAAAAAATAAAAGAGGGAGAGAGAGACTGAGACCACATTACAGAAATCTCTGAATGCAAAGTGAGTTAAACTTTTTTCTACAGAGACTGCTGCCGCTGCTAAGTTGCTTCAATTGTGTCCAACTCTGTGCGACCCCATAGATGGCAGTCCACCAGGCTCCCCCATCTAAAGAGGCTTAAAAGCATCCATGTAAGGAAGTGATTTGTAAATGTTGTGGTTATCAAATAATTTATTAGAAGAAATTCGGAAAGAGAGAGTTTGCAAATGGGGAAAACAGAAAACCAATTCTTTAGTGTAAGAGAAGCCATAGAATCTTGAACTAGTGAACTATCTGTGTGAATGGATAAAAAGTTATATTTGAAAGATATTGCTCATTTGGAGTTATTCAATTTGGGATAGTTGGAGATATCTGGGATATTTGGAGATATTCCATTTGGGAACTGATTGAATTTAGGAGGCAAAGATTATAAAGAGTTTAGAAGTCTGAGTGACAGTATATTAAACTTAATTTACCAACCCCAAGAGAAGAGTGAAGTGTATTCATTCGGTGATGTTTATTGAGCCCTTACTAGGTACTAGGCATTGAGTTAGATACCATGGATAAAAAGATAAATAGGGCATAGTTTTTTTCCCTTACGTTTCTTGAAGTTTATTGAATAATTAATGAAGTAAGATGAAAAATGATATATTAAAGTGAATCTGAGCTGCCAGGAGAGCCCCTAGGACTAAATGTTCAACAGGCAGTGGAATGGAATATGAAAATATTTTTAGATTAATTATCCCATTGGTATTTTATTTTCTTATAATAAGAAGTTTTCCCTCCAAATTTGCAGCTGCCCAGTGAGATCACAACCAGTACAAAGTTTAGGAATCAGATTTTGTTTTTTGTTTGCTTGTTATGTAGAATGTTGTTTGAGAAAAAGGAAAATAAGGTAGTTTAACATAATTTATTACTTTAACTATCTTTTTGGTCCCAAATTGTTTATAAATTTAATTATGGAAGATATTAACTTGAAAAAGAAAAGTTGAAAATTAAGGAAGAAAAATTGTATACACGACTAAAGAAAAAGACACTGCAGTTTTGCAGTTTTAACCATAGCAGCCCAAATTCTGTTCTATAAAACTGATGGTACATCTCTCTGCTATTTGACTTCCCAGGTGGCTCAGTGGTAAAGAATCTGCCTGTCAATGCAGGAGACACAGGAGATGCAGGTTTGATCCCTGGGTAATGAAGATCCTCTGGAAGAGGAAATGGCAACCTATTCCAATATTCTTGTCTGGAAAATCCCAGGGACAGAGGAGACTGGGGGAGTTACAGTCCATAGGACTGCAAAGAGTAGGACATGACTGAGCAACTGAGCGCGCGCACACACACACACACACACACACACACACACACACACATCACTGCTAATGATCTGACTATCACTGATCAGACTTTACAGAGAAAACAAAATGGAAAAACCACCCCATTTTTAAAATTTATTTTTCAATTGGAAGATAATTGCTTTACAATATTGTATTGGTTTCTGCTATAAAACAGTGCAAATCAGCCATAATTATATATATTCTCTCCCTTTTGAGACTCCCTCCCTTGTCCCATCCCACATCTCTAGGTCATCACAGAGTGCCAGGCTGGGTTCCCTGTGCTCTATAGCAGCTTCCAACTAGCAATCTATTTTACCGATTATAGTGTATATATGTCAGTGATACTTTCTCCATTTGTTATACCTTCTCCTTCCCCTGCTGTGTCTACAAGTCTGTTCTCCATGTCTTTGTATTTTTAAGATGGCATCCCTGCTATAGATGTCAGAATCTTCACCAGCAAAAAAGCGAAGGTCAGTTTGTCACCATAGTTTTAGCATCACATTTCTGCCACTGTAAATAGATCTCTGACTTAAATCTACCGTTGTATATTAAAGTCACCATATGTATGAAAACACTGGGTGTAGTTTTGAATATCTAAATCAATGTTCGACTCAAATATACTGTCACAAGTGCAAATATTTCTCTGTGACTTTGAATATGATAATTTCTTAAAACACTGGAAACCTCAAAACTGGGGAAAAGTGAAAATAGTCTTACACTGGAATGAGAAAAAATTGTTCTCATAACATTAAAACATTTTATATGGCACAATTTAGTAAAGTTTTAAATTAATTCAGATATGGAAAACTAATTCAAACACTGAAAACACAATGATAAAGGCAAAAGTTATAAACAACAAGTAGGATATATAAAATCCTTCTTAAAGACTGTAACTTTTAAAAATAGTTTTCAATTTTATTTTTTTCACTTCATATTGCCACTTGAAATTTTTATTATTCAGCATGCTTTTAGTTCTATTTTTTAGAATACTTTTTAAAAGACCATAACATTTTATGAAAAGATGCATGAAAGGAATCAAGAGCTATCAAGCATTACAAATCCACTGGGACAGTAATTAATTATGTTGAGCCTGGCTCCAAAACTAAAACAGTGAGTAATGAAAGGGTATGTAGTATTACTGAATATTCCTGTTTTCTCCCCCAATTCTCCTCCAGTGTCACTCAGAATTTATTACACTGAGCAATACTGAAAGCCTCTAAATTGAAGGAATAGTTGAAGAAAACTTTTTGAAATAGATCACACTATTAACATACACATAAATTTGTTCCTTGTGCTAAGATAATTTTATTTAGAAAAGAAACCCCATGAAATGGGAGTCAGGGCTATGCGCTCTGATGCTTACTCTAGTATGCACACTCCTCAGCATATTATCACAAGGGACATGCTGCCCATCTTGTCCCACATGCACACTGGTCCCATGGAATGAGAGGATTAGTGCTCTGAGGATGTGCTGACTTAGCGAATGACGTTAAGGAGGAAACAATTAAAATTTTTATTTAGAGAACAACAATGTACAAAGCATTTCACATATTTGAAAAATATTTTATTTTGTATATAATAAACTAAATTATTAGTTTATTCAAAAATTATTTAAATATGTCTATATATTGTGCATAAACACATCAGATATATATATGTGAGCAAATTGAGTCAAAGAGTTTGACCCTTTGGATCTTTGAGGCAAAGATTCCAGTAAAACTTAAAGTACCATTTGGTAAGAAGCTTTAGGTAAGCCTTAACAGTTCATTAATTTCTATCATTATAAACAAGTAATGGAATTTTCAAGTTACAGTGATGGCAGTTATAATAATTCAAAGTCTTTCAACTTTCAATTAAAATACCTATAAAAATCAATAAAAGAGTAACTGAGAGCTACAATTTGGACTTGAACATACTAACAGATCATGCCCCAAATAGCATGTCCCTAAATGTATCACTAATTGTGCTGAATTTTTCAAATGCATTCTAGAATTTCATATGTTGCAAGCTCTTAACTAGATTAATAGTAGTTCTAAGAAAGGTAGAGTAAGCCTTTGACTTAAACAACTGCCCAACTGCCCGATCCTGGCTTCCGGGCCCAGGGAATGTGAGGAATGTAAAGGAGCCAACCCCTACACCATAGCATGGAAATAGACTAAAAATTCTTCTCCTCATTGTCTCTACTCCCTATCTCTTCATGTTGATTCCCACTCTTTACCCCCACAAATTTAATTACTTTTTAAACAATCATATTGACAGTGCAAATACCAACAACAGGAGAGAGAGAGAGAGTGGTGAAAAGTGGTGTGTTTCACCCTGAGATGGGATGTGGCACAAGGAACAGCACTGAAATAAGAGAAAAATAGGAAGAGCCTGAGTTAGTATACATTAATATGGCATTGTGACAAGAGCCAATCAATTAAACAGAACCAAGTATATTCATAAATGATGATGACAGCATTTCACATTAGGGACAAATGAGTGAATAGTCAGTATAGGTGTTAAAACATTCAACTACCCAAAGGCAGACAGCTAAGAAAGGAAGAAGAAAGAAAGGAGTGAGGGATAGATAGAAGAAGGGAGAATGAAAATTGAACATCTCTTCCATGTTAAGCTAAATTAAAGTCTGGATGATTTAAAATTAAAATTTAAAACAAAGGAAATATAGAATATATAAACAAATAGTAGCACTTAGTATTGCCTGACTCTTGCTTTCTGCCAGATTCTGTGGCAAATAATTTAAATATATTGTGCATTTTTTACAAGTATTCAGAAGCATGTTAAAGTAACAATAAATGATGAATTGATAAAGACTACATAAGACATAAAAGAAGGCTTCAATATTAGGAAATAGGTTAACATTTCCATTTTCTTAGTAGATCTTGAGAAAAATCATTAATTTCCATTAATATGAAAAATTTAGGATTTGGCAATATTGATTATTCAGTAAAATAAGAATGATAAAATATATCTATTTCAGTGTCAAACCCAGTACTATGACACATGGAAAAATCTTTACTTAAGAGTTTAGAAATCTCCACTAAATATGGTAGAAGAATGTTTACTAAATTCAAAGACAAGAGAAGGATGACCACTGTTGTCACTAATATTTATCATTAAGTATAAAAACATCTAGAAGAATACATGGAAAACTAACGGCAATTTCTTCATTTATTATTTTGCATGCAGGATGTCTGCACAGATCGAGATGGGGAGTATGGTAGATTCTATGATTGTTTATAAATATTTACTATTCCTCTCTGGAATAAGATTATAACTTCCTACCCTCTTGTCAACAGACTTCATCATGTGAATTGCTTTGGCCAATAAATTGTGATTGGGAATAATATTTTTCATTTCTAAGCAAAATATCTAACCACCAACAAATGATTGGCTAAAAGATTATATTTCACATTAATAAGAAAAAAGCATTCTTTTAAATCAGTGATGATGGAGTGGCAAGACAGTTTTAGAGAAAAAGATAATATTGGATCCATTCTTCCTGCTAAAAATTAGGTAAGATTACAAGTGGATCAAAGATACAAATGCAAAAATTGAAGTACATATTTAAAATTGTCAATAGTTGAGCAGGAGAGAGCTGAGCTACAACGTTTTGAGCATAACAGTTCAGTTCAGTTCAGTTCAGTCGCTCAGTTGTGTCCGACTTTTTGCGACCCCATGAATTGCAGCACGACAGGCCTCCCTGTTATCACCATCTCTCGGAGTTCACTCAGACTCACGTCCATCAAGTCCGTGATGCCATCCAGCCATCTCATCCTCTGTCATCCCCTTCTCCTCCTGCCCCCAATTCCTCCCAGCATCAGAGTTTTTTCCATTGAGTCAACTCTTCGCATGAGGTGGCCAAAGTACTGGAGTTTCAGCTTCAGCATCATTCCTTCCAAAGAAATCCCAGGGTTGATCTCCTTCAGAATGGACTGGTTGGATCTCCTTGAAGTCCAAGGGACTCTCAAGAGTCTTCTCCAACACCACAGTTCAAAAGTATCAATTCTTCAGCGCTCAGCCTTCTTCACAGTCCAACTCTCACATCCATACATGACCACAGGAAAAACCATAGCCTTGACTAGACGGACCTTAGTTGACAAAGTAATGTCTCTGCTTTTGAATATACTATCTAGGTTGATCATAACTTTTCTTCCAAGGAGTAAGTGTCTTCTAATTTCATGGCTGCAGTCACCATCTGCAGTGATTTTGGGGCCTAAAAAATAAAGTCTGACACTGCTTCCCAGTCTACAAGTCAAAATGAAAGAGACAATATATTTATCAGATATTTTAAGCAAGTTGCTAAACAGGAGAAAGTGCTAGTTTCCCCAATTTTATATTTTCTCCTTAGTGACTGTGCAGGGTGAGGATGCGATGTACAGAGACTGGGCAAAATCTCAGTACTAAGGGAACCCCAAACAAAAGACTTCTCTCTTTATAGAGACTTAGGGGAACAGTGGAGGAAGGTGATAAAGAGCTAGGACTGGAAAATACTGAATGATGTGTCACAATGGAGAAAAACCATCTTTAATACCCTCTGATATAAGTGACAGAGGTACCTATGAAAGATTTGTGCCTGGCCCCTCCCTCAACCAAGGAGGTCCTAAATGGAAGTATTTGGGCTCTAAATGAAGATAAGCTTAAGAACAATGGAGGCTAGAGACATAGCAGTGCTGAGGCCTTAACTGCATCTCCTTCTGGGCTGTGCACCAAGTCTGGAGTGAGGAAGGCAGCTTCCCCTCACAAGACCTGCCAGGTAAAGGTTTTATAATTGTCTACATGTGTGCTCAGCTGCTCAGTCCTGTCTGACTCTTTGTGACACAATGCATTGTAGCCTTCGAGGCTCCTCTGCCCATGAGATACTCCTGAAGTGGATTGCCATTTCTTCCTCCAGGAAATCTTTCCCACTCAGGAATCAAACCCTCCTCTCCTATGTTGCAAGCAGATTCTTTACAGCTGAGCTACCAGGGAAGGCCTTATAATTGCTTATGTTTGGGTCTAAAAGATCAATCCATAGCTAAACTTGTCAAAAATAATGAAGTGTGAATTACTCTATAAGCTGAAAGTGAGGAAATATTCTCTAACCAAAATTGAGAAGCAATATAAGAAAGGATGGACACATATGATTACGTAAAAATAAAACTTTACATAGCAAAATATACAGCAAACAAAGTTAAATGACAGATAAAAAAATTTAAAAAGGATTTGCAATTTATGTCTCAAAGGGTTACTATCTACAATGTATACCAGACTTCTAAAAACAAAGAAACAAAAAGATCATCAACCCCATATAAAAATGATCTAGAAATAGGAAGATACAGTAAAAATGCAAATGACTCAACAATATGAAAATATGTTCATTATCATTCACAGTAGGAGAAATGCAAACTAAAACTATATTATGATACCATTTCTCATATGTCAGATTGGAAAATCAGAAGTTTAACAGCACAGTCTGATGGTGAGATTGTGAAAGTCACTTTTATTAATTGCTGTTGGAGCTACAAGATGGGAAAATGCCTGTGAAGGTATTTGAAATATCTAGAAGGCAATGGCACCTCACTCCAGTACTCTTGCCTGGAAAATCCCATGGACAGAGGAGCCTGGTAGGCTGCGGTTCATGGGGTCGCAAAGAGTCAGACATGACTGAGCAATTTCCCTTTCACTTTTCACTTTCATGCATTGGAGAAGGAAATGGCAACCCACTCCAGTGTTCTTGCCTGGAGAATCCAAGGGGTGGGGGAGCCTGGTGGGCTGCCATCTATGGGGTCACACATAGTCGGACATGACTGAAGTGACTTAGCAGCAGCAGCAATATTATATTTATATATTTACCCTTTGACTGGCAATTCCACTTCTATAAGTGTATCCAAAAGTTACACTAGCAAAAATACAGAAAGATATAAGCATAAGGGTACTGGGCTATTTTTAGCAGCACTTATAACAGCAAAAAGAATAGCAAGGAGAGAAAAGAAAATCCTCTTAAGTAAATAATGCAAAGAAATAGAGGAAAGCAATATAATGGGAAAGACTAGAGAATCTCTTCAAGAAAATTAGAGATGCCAAGGGAACATTTCATGCAACAATGGGCATAATAAAAGACAGAAATGGTACGGACCTAACAGAAGCAGAAGATATTAAGAAGAGGTGGCAAGAATACCCTTAAGAACTGTACCAAAAAAGGTATTAATGACCTGGATAACCACAATGGTGTGATCACTCAACTAGAACTGGACATCTCAGAGTGTCAAGTCAAGTGCTTAGGAAGATTACAAACAAAGCTAATGGAGGTGATAGGATTCAAATCCTAAAAGATGATGTTGTGAAAGTGCTGCATTCAATATGCCAGCAAATTTGGAAAACTCAGCAGTGGCCACAGGACTAGAAAAGGTCAGTTTTCATTCCAATCCCAAAGATGGGAAATGCCAAAGAATGTTTAAACTACTACACAACGGCACTCATTTCACATGCTAGCAAGGTAATGCCCAAACTCGTTCAAGCTAAGCTACAACAGTAGGTGAACCAAGAAGTTCCAGCTGTACTAGCTGGATTTGGAAAAGGCAGAGGAGCCAGAAATCAAATTGTCAATATTCCCTGGATCATAGAAAGAGCAAGGAGATTCCAGAAAACATTTACGTCTGCTTCATTGACTACTCTAAAGCCTTTGATTGTGTGAATCACAACAAAATATGGAAAATTCTGAAAGAAATAGGATTACCAGACCGCCTTACCTTTATCCTGAGAAAACTGTATGCAGATCAAGAAGCAATAGCTAGAACCAGACATGGAACAATGGACTGGTTCAAAAGTGGGAAATGTGTACATCAAGGCTGTATATGGTCACCCTGCTTATTTAATTTGTATTCAGAATACATCACTCGAAATGCTGTCTGTATAAAGCTCAAGCTGGAATCAAGATTGCTGGGATAAATATCAATAACTTCAGATATGCAGATGGCACCACCCTAACAGCAAAGTGTGTGCCAAATCTATGCCCCAACCAGTAATGCTGAAGAAGCTGAAGTTGACCAGTTCTTTTATGAAGACCTACAAGACCTTTTAGAACTAACACCCAAAAAGATGTCCTTTTCATTATAGGGGACTGGAATGCAAAAGTAGGAAGTAAAGAAACATAACAGGCAAATTTGGCCTTGGAATGCAGAATGAATCAGGGCAAAGACTAATAGAGTTTTGCCAAGAAAATGCACTGGTCATAGCAAACACCCTCATCCAACAACACAAGAGAAGACTACACATGGACATCACCAGATGGTCAACACCAAAATCAGATTGATTATATTCTCTGCAGCAAAAAATGGAGAAGCTCTATATAGTAAACAAAAACAAGACCAGGAGCTGACTGTGGCTCAGATTATGAACTCCTTATTGCCAAATTCAGACTTAAACTGAAGAAACCAGGGAAAACCGCTAGACTATCAGGCATGACCTAAATCAAATCCCTTATGATTATACAGTGGAAGTGAGAAATAGATTTAAGGGCCTAGACCTGATAGAGTGCCTGATGATTTTGGGCTCCAAAATCACTGCAGATGGTGACTGCAGCCATGAAATTAGAAGACACTTACTCCTTGGAAGAAAAGTTATGACCAACCTAGATAGTATATTCAAAAGCAGAGACATTACTTTGCTGACTAAAGCCCATCTAGTCAAGGCTATGGTTTTTCCTGTGGTCATGTATGGATGTGAGAGTTGGACTGTGAAGAAGGCTGAGTGCTGAAGAATTGATGCTTTTGAACTGTGGTGTTGGAGAGACTCTTGAGAGTCCCTTGGACTGCAAGGAGATCCAACCAGTCCATTCTGAAGGAGATCAACCCTGGGATTTCTTTGGAAGGAATGATGCTAAAGCTGAAACTCCAGTACTTTGGCCACCTCATGTGAAGAGTTGACTCATTGGAAAAGACTCTGATGCTGGGAGGGGTTGGGGGCAGGAGGAGAAGGGGACGACCAAGAATGAGATGGCTGGATGGCATCACGGACTCGATGGACGTGAGTCTGAGTGAACTCCGAGAGATGGTGATGAACAGGGAGGCCTGTCGTGCTGCGATTCATGGGGTCGCAAAGAGTCGGACATGACTGAGCGACTGAACTGAACTGAACTGATGAACTATGGAATGAGGTTCGTGACATTGTACAGAAGACAGGGATCAAGACCATCCCCATGGAAAATAAATGCAAAAATCAAAATGGCTGTCTGGGGAAGGCTTACAAATAGCTATGAAAAGAAGAGATGCGAAAAGCCAAGGAAAAAGGAAAGGTATAAGCATCTGAATGCAGAGTTCCAAAGAATAGCAAGAATAGCTCCAAAGAATTAATGCTTTTGAACTGTGGTGTTGGAGAAGACTCTTGAGAGTCCCTTAGACTGCAAGGAGATCCAACCAGTCCATTCTGAAGGAGATCAGCCCTGGGATTTCTTTGGAAGGAATGATGCTAAAGCTGAAACTCCAATACTTTGGCCACCTCATGCAAAGAGTTGACTCATTGGAAAAGACTTTGATGCTGGGAGGGACTGGGGGCAGGAGAAGAAGGGGACGACAGAGGATGAGATGGCTGAATAGCATCACTGACTCGATGGATGTGAGTCTGAGTGAACTCCAGGTGTTGGAGATGGACAGGAGGCCTGGCGTGCTGTGATTCATGGGGTCGCAAAGAGTCGGACATGACTAAGAGACTGAACTGAACTAAACTGAATGGCAAAGTGAAGAGGAAATGAAAAGGAGCCTCTTGATGAAGATGAAAGAGGAGAGTGGAAAAGCTGATTTAAAACTTAACATTCAAAAACAAAGATCATGGTATCTGTTCCCATCACTTCATGGCAAATAGAAGGGAAAGAAATGCAAACTGACAGATTTTATTTTCTTGGGCTCCAAAATCACTGTGGATGGTGACTGTAGCCATGAAATCACAAGATGCTTACTCTTTGGAAGAAAAGTTGTGACAAAATAGTAAACCTAGACAGAATATTAAAAGCAGAGACTTCACTTTGCCAACAAAGGTTTGTATAGTCAAAGCTATGGTTTTTCCAGCAGTAATGTATGGATGTGAGAACTGGACCAGAAACAAGACTGAGTGCCAAAGAATTGATGCTTTCTAACTGTGGTGCTGGAAAGACTCTGGAGAGTCTCTTGGACAGCAAGGAGATCAAACCAGTCAATCCTAAAGGAAATCAACCCTGAATATTCATTGGAAAGACTTACGTTGAAGCTGAAGCTCCAATACTTTGGCCATCTGATGTGAAGAACCAATACACTGGAAAAGATCCTGATGCTGGAAAAGACTGAAGGCAGGAGGAGAAGGGGATAACAGATGACAAGATGGCTATATGGCTTCATCAACTCAATTGACAGGAGTTTGAGAAAACTCTGGGAGATGGTGAACGACAGGGAAATCTGGTGTGTTGCTGTCCATGGGGTCCCAAAGAGTTGGACATGACTGATTGACTGAACAACAACTTGTTAATACCTGTTAACTGGAATGTATCTAGTGAAAGAGAATGAATTCGACAAACCCTAGTATATCCATGTAATAGTGTAGTATGCAACTTTAAAATGAAGTAAGAAATATCTATATCACTATAAATAATATCCTTTATATCTTGCTAAATGAACTGTTAAGCTGCTGCTGCTAATTCACTTCAGTCATGTCTGACGCTGTGTGAGCCCATGAGCAGCAGCCCACCAGGCTTCTCTGTCCTTGGGATTCTTCAGGCAAGAATACTGGAGTGGGTTGCCATTTCCTTCTCCAGAACTGTTAAGAGAGGAATCTTAACAGCAGAATCTCTGCATGGTCAACCCATCTTCACATCTCCATCAGTATTGCTTGAGGCTTCCACTAAGACTGGATTTAGTTGAAATCCCAAGAAACCCCATTATCTTCCCTTCCTTTCTAAGGTGTTGATCTCAGTAAACTTATAAACATACAATAACCACTTGCACACTAATCTTCATCACAGAGTCTGCCTCCTAGGAAATCCAATCTGTGATAGTTGGTGCCAGGAGCAGATTAGAGAGCTAAACTTGGGTGGGAGTTTTAAGCTGGATAACTTACCCTACCAGATGGTAAACCATGAATGGAATATAGATAGCCCCTGGAACAACGTGATAGGACAATTGTTAAAACTGCAGTTGTTGCTAGTTTTGTACTGGGGTGGCATACTGAAGGACGGGAAAGCTGGTGCAGTGTATGTGCTACTTAAGAAACATAGGGAAAAACACAGCTCTAAGAACAGTACAGCTGAATGCCTTTTGCTAAATTTGATCATTCTGAATAAGAAAATATATAGTTGAGGTCATTAATCAGGAATTAAAACCCAAGCATGAAAGGTCAAGTGCCTTTCTGCAGCTTTCAAGGAACTGTTATCTCTTGAATCAATACAGTGAGAAAACTGAGACCAATCTCAGAAATTAATCCTGAGATTAGCCAAACTCCAAAGGTTAAACTTCCAGCTAAGGCAGAACTGCTATGCCAAGGTCAAAACTATTGTGGGAAAAATAATAGGACCCTCACATATGGAGTGCCTATATCTGGTTGATCAAAGTCCTCCAAACTGTTGAGCCTGCAGAAGTGGCCCACATCTCTGTTTAAACAAAAGAAAAAAAAAAGTGAAACATCTCTCTTGCTTAAAGAAGATGCAGAGGCCTTTCCCCCTTGCTCTCCAACAAAACAAACCTTAAAAAAAAAAAAAACCTGTCCTGACCTAGAAGAACATGTTGACTCAAATAAGGAAGGAAAGGCACTGTACATCAAAAGATCCACAGGACCTGTCCACTGTGTGGCAGGAGGAGGCAGTAGGGTGTATTTGGATACTAGCCCCTGAGGGATGTTTATCAGGAGTCCCAGAACAAGAAGGTGGACATGAAAACATTATCAATGTATCCTCTCCTGGGATACAGGATATAATTCTCTGTCAATGGGATATTACAAACAACCCACTAGGATGGCTCCTAAAAGTTTGGAAAATATATAATGGCCCACATTAAGTGAATGGAACTGTCTGAACTATCCTATGAGATAATGGCAAAAGGTATTTAAAAGCCAACAGAAGTGGGTGTGCTAGAACGAATTTAACACATAGGGCCAGAAAACTCACCATGTTTACCGAAATTATAAGGAATATGCTAGTGAGAAGGGTACCTGAATCATTTTAAAGTTTGGTGAATATCTCCACTGTAGGCTAGGGCTAATACTAGAAGATAAACCTACAGAACAAGGTAAAATAATAGCAACAGTTGTGATATAACTCAGAATAATAGAGGCCAACACCAAGTAAAAACAGAGCCATATGGATGTAACTATTATGAGTGGTGAGGTCAGAAGTATAGCAAAGGAAGCCTGACAAGTAGAGATTTATGAAAAGGGTTACAACACAGCTTCCCTAGGTGCAAATAAGATGAACAATGAACAAGGATACAATACAAGCTATAAAACTGAAAGATTTTAAGAATAATCAGAAGTCTGAGGATAGTTATCCCAATAAAAAGTCATGGCCCCTTGTTAGTTTTTGGACTCAAAATTGATAAAAGAAACGGGGATCCATAGAAGGAAGGACGCTCCAAAATCAAGACAGGTACAAATGGTCATGAATTTCCCAGTCTTTTCCTGAAGGAACCTACAGCTACTTAATTTGGTAACTGTACACTGGGGAAAGAAAAATACTCAAACATTTCAAAGACTGTTGGAACAATACTCCTTTCATCAAAATATATGATTAGACATTTAATAGAACAGGATAAACTGATGGCAAATAAGCACTTGAAAAGCTGCTCAACATCATTAGCAGATTCAATAATGACAAAAATTCAGATTAAACAACAATGAAATATCACTACACAACTATCAGAATGGCTAAAATAAAAATAGTGGCAACACCAAATGCTGACAAGGATGTGGACAATCCGACATATAAAATGATACAGTTACTGTGGAAAGAATTTTAGCAGTTTCTTTAAAAAAACAAATATATACCTATCGTATGCTTCATCAGCTGCAGCCTTAAGCATTTATTCCAATGAAATGAAATCTTAAGTTCACAAAAAAACAAAAATAAAACATGAATAAATGCTTATGATTCCTTATTCATAATATTCAATTTGGAAACAATTCAGCTATCCTTCAACAGAGTTAAACAAACTATGGTATAGCCATACCATAAATACTACTCAGCAATTAAAAAATACAAACCATTGATACACACAACCACCTGGATGAACTGACAGGGAAGGAATTAGGGAGAGTGAAAAAAGCTTATTCTAAATGATTTCATACTGTATATTTCCATTTATATATTATTGAAATGACAAAATTGTTGAGATGGAGACTAGGTTAGTGATTTCTAGGGCTTAGGGAGGAGATGGAAGTGAGGGGGAAGTGGATGGGAAACATGAGTGATCCTTGAGGTGATGGAAATGTTTATTATTTTGACTGAATCAATGTCAATATCATGATTGATACATTTAACTAAAACTTTGCCAGGAGTTATCATTAGGAGGAATGATGACAGGTACATAGGGTCTCTGAATTATTTGTTATCACATGTGAACCTACAATTATGTCAAAATAAATGTTTTTAAAAATGTTTCAGGCTGTGGTGCAAGCCTCCCTGCAGATCCTGTGGTACTGGAGCTATCATTGATGAGAAAAGACACAATGTGGACTTTATGACTAGTCCCAATGGGAGAATCATAATTCAGATTACAAGAACCCTAGAGCACAACCATGCTAAATGCAGCAGAGAATTATAGACCTTTTGAAAAGTACCTTTCGATATACTACTAGGATCTGGTAGTGAATGCTTGATTATGGGTCACCAAGTGATATGCAGCCAACTTTGATATATTCATAAAATAAAAGGGGAATGAGCTATCTGCAGATATTATGGTTGAATATCAAAATTTTATACTAAGTGAAAGAGGGCAGAGTCAAAAACATGCACCTTATAAAATACCATTTATAAGAATTTCTAGAATGAAAAAAAATATAGACTCAGAAATCACATTAATAGCTGTTTGAGGGAGCAGACTGATTCCTAAGATGCAAAAGGATACTTCCTGGGATGATAAAAATGTGCTCAATCTTGCCTGAGGTAGTAGTTATTCGGGTGAGGTAAAATGTGAGTATACTCCCCCATGCAAATAATGACTCAATAAATTTGATTTTAAATTGTTTATAAAAATGACTTAGGAGAAAACATAAATAAACTCCCACTCAGAGAGAAAAATTAAGAGTTTAGCCTATTTGTACCTCTTGCTCACTTTCCCATTGCTTTAGGGAGAGTCCTGATGGCGGGAGAAAAGACATCCACTGTGCCTGAGCAAGAATGCCATCAGTGCAAATAAGTTTGATTTCCCATGGAATTCTCCACTGCATCAGTGGCTGAAATGAAATGTAGGTTAAATCAATGTGATACTGAGCACTAGAAGCATCTTCTACAATGTTGATGGATGGAAATATCACAACATCACACATAAAGAATTTCTCCTCAAAATTCCAAACTAAATATGATTAAATCTCTAAATTTCAAACCAATCTCTAGATATAATTATTGGCTTCAGGGCCTAGTAAGCAACAAAAGAATATAAGCGACCCAATTAATATTAATCACCAAATTCCAGTCTAGTGAATTCTACAGGCAAAATAACCAATTTCTTCAACAAATACTTGTTTAATATTAACATTCTGACTATGTTTTTAAAGTTCTTTTTTTCTTTTTAGAAATGTAAAAAAAAAAAAACAGTATCAGATTAAATGACATTATATCTTGGATTTACTTCAAAAAATGCATATGACTGGGGAAGAGTTAGGGTATAAGAGGATTGGCCATGAGTTGATAAATCATTGAAACTGGCTGATAGGTACATAGGGATTCCCTATACTATTCCCTCTACTTATGCATACATTTGAAATATCCTATGAGAAAATGTTTACAAATATATTACAGGAATTAGAGCATAAAAGCAAATAAAAATAAGGAAAACTTTCTAGGAATAAAATACTATTTAAAATACACCAAAAATTACTTGGAAATACTAATCACTGTGGGTTGAACTTTACCCTTTCCCTCACCAAATCATATGTTAGGAAAGCCCCAGTATCTCAGAATGTGAACTTATATGGAAATAGAGTTTTTGCAGATATAATTAGTTAAGGTAAGAACATACAAAGTATGCTTATAAATAGAATGCCACATGAAGAGAGAAAGACAGGCACAGAAGGGCAGCAGTGTGAAAAGAAACAGGGAGAACATAGCCATTTATAAGTCAAGGAGAGAGACCTGGAATAGATCTTTCCTTTATGATCCTCAGAAGGAACCAACCCTGCTTACATTTTGACTTCAGACCCTTAACTTTCAGAACTGTGAAAGAAAAAATTCTGTTGTTTAATTCATTCAGTTTTTAGTACTTATGGCAGCCCAAGCACTAATACCCTGATTGAAATTGACTATATTTTTTTCTAAAATAAGTTAAATAGCCAAAACTGATGTGAGAAAGAATAGAGCTCAACAAACAACTATGAATAAAATTGTGAAGTGGTGAGGATTTCATTCCCCAAAGCTTAATTTCTAGAACAATTTTCCTGAAACTTTCAATTTTCCATGGAACCACAAATGTCATCATACATAGACTCTTTCAAAATGCAGAAAAGGTGACCTTAAATCACCTTTACTCATTTACTCATTAATGTAGTTGTTAAGAATTCATAGGTTAAAGGATAATTCTTCTATACCTATATTTAAGGAAGTGATAAGAGAAAACATTGATAAAGCATTTTTTATTATAAGTGTTTTTCAATTGTTAATTCATGTAAACCTCAAACAAGCTATGAGATACACACAATTGTATCCCCATTTTATGGATGTGAAAACTGAGACACATGACAATTATCTGAGAAGTAACAGAATTGAGGTGAAATGAAAATCTAGACAATGTATCTCTAGAGACTGAATCCCTAAACACTTTTATATTGTCTCTGTATTGAGAACCTGTTTTAATTGCAGCATTCACATATACCACAAAAGATGAGAAAAAGTGTTTCAAAGGACAAATATCCATTTATGTGTATCTAACTTACCAAAATAACTTTTAAACAATCTTCAGTGATAGAGGAACTGATTTTAAGCAAGAAAAAAATAGCACAGAAATATATTTTGGTATTAACTTTTGTTGTATTTTGATTCAATTAAACAGTAAAAGATAAAAATAAAAATTTGATTAAACATTTTAAAAGGGACTGAAAACTATATGTTAAAAAGCAGGGTGATTTTTATAAGTATGCTGAGTAAAATTTTAATAAATAAAAGATTTTCCTCATAATCAATCTCCTTTTCCTTGAAATAAAAAGGAAACATGAATGAACATGACTGTAATCCCTCTATTTAGTTATAATCCCTAAAGTGACAGTGCACTCTCTTGTAATGCGGGATGGCCTCTCTTACCTCCCTTATCCCCATCCTTACTCTTTCCTCAAAGGCCTCATGTAGAGCGCAGGTACTATAAAATCCTTGGTGCTCATTAGTTGTAAATTTTCCATCTACATTAAATCAACATTAAGGTAATGAATTTGACCTTCACTGAATGAAGCAAAAACTAAAATTAGTGAAGTAACATAGTGGATTCTTCCTGGAACTCTATATGACAGAACAGAATATTAATTGTTAAAAATGGCTACTTCCAAATATTATGTATGTGCATGCTTAATGCATGTGGGGAAAAACCCTTTTCTTTTCTATAAAGGCTTAAATACACTTCATGCATTTTAAACTACATAATTTATCTCTTTATATTTAAGTTCTCTTACTGAAATTACTATGTCAACATTAATATTCTCACAATTGAAAACAATAACATCCTTCTAGGAATTTTTTTTCCAAAACAAAACAAAACAAAAAGGAAAATTTACTTCATTCAAATCTTTTATCTGATTTACCAGGCTAACATTTAATTTATTCTGTGAATAAGAATTTTTCAAAGTATACATAAGGTAAAATGAGTAATTTTTCTAAAATTCACTAGTTTCACAAATCAAACTATGGCTTGACTTTTAGAGACAGAGATGGATATATACATACCACTATAGACATGGGAGAGGATAACAGAGAAATGGAGAAAACTGTGGTCTCAGGTACTAATAAATGTCAAAGCAAATTATCAGGAAGGTCCTTTGACAAGGAGAGTTGATGTTTGTTTTCTAAATCCAGCATGCTTATGCTTTCACAGAAAGCACATTTATAATAAGTGGAACAACACGGAAAGACTGAACAATGTGGATGCCCCAATACCAGACTACTCCTACCTTTATAAGGACTTCCAGAATGGTTTCTGCTTTTCTGAGTTGAAGATTCTTATCTTAGTCAGCTTGAAACCATAACAAAATACCACAAACTGGGTGGCTTAGGCAATAGAAACACATTTTCCCGCAGTTCTAGAAACTAGAAGTCCCAGATCAAATTATTGGCTTATTTGGCTCCTTGTTGCCTCTTGAGAAATCTGTATGCAGGTCAGGAAGCAACAGTTAGAAATGGACATGGAACAACAGACTGGTTCCAAATAAGAAAAGGAGTACATCAAGGCTGTACATTGTCACCCTGCTTATTTAACTTCTACGCAGAGTACATCATGAGAAACACTGGACTGGAAGAAACACAAGCTGGAATCAAGATTGCTGGGAGAAATATCAGTCACCTCATATATGCAGATGACACCACCCTTATGGCAGAAAGTGAAGAGGAACTAAAAAGCCTCTTGATGAAAGTGAAAGAGGAGAGTGAAAAAGTTGGCTTAAAACTCAACATTCAGAAAATGAAGATCATGGCATCTGGTCCCGTCACTTCATGGGAAATAGATGGGGAAACAGTGTCAAACTTTGTTTTGGGGGGCTGCAAAATCACTGCAGGCAGCCATGAAATTAAAAGATGCTTACTCCTTGGAAGAAAAGTTATGACCAACCTAGATAGTATATTCAAAAGCAGAGACATTACTTTGCTGACTAAGGTCCGTCTAGCCAAGGCTATGGTTTTTCCTGTGGTCATGTATGGATGTGAGAGTTGGACTGTGAAGAAGGCTGAGTGCTGAAGAATTGATGCTTTTGAACTGTGGTGTTGGAGAAGACTCTTGAGAGTCCCGTGGACTGCAAGGAGATCCAACCAGTCCATTCTGAAGGAGATCAGCCCTGGGATTTCTTTGGAAGGAATGATGCTAAAGCTGAAACTCCAGTACTTTGACCACCTGATGTGAAGAGTTGACTCATTGGAAAAGACTCTGATGCTGGAAGGATTGGGGGCAGGAGGAGAAGGGGATGACCGAGGATGAGATGGCTGGATGGCATCACGGACTCGATGGACATGAGTCTGAGTAAACTCCAGGAGTTGGTGATGGACAGGGAGGCCTGGCTGAGCAACTGAACTGAACTGAACTGAAACCCTTCTTTCCTGGTTTGTAAGTGGTCAACTTCTCACTGTGTCTTCACATGGCTAAGAGAAAAGGCATGCATAAGTGACCATCTCTTTCTGTCTTTTCTTCTAAGGACTCTAATCCTATGAGGATCTCACTCTTATAAATTAATTTACTGTTAATTACCTACATAAATTCCCTACTATAGTCACATTAGGGGCTGAAGCATCAGCCTCTAAATATATTTAGGGGCACAAGCATTCATTCCATAATAATTATCCTTAGCTAGAATTTCAGACAATCTTCAATTCCCAAATCATCCTCTACTTTCTCATGCATTGTATTTCCTTTTTTGCCCATAGGCACTATTATTTCTTGATGCGTCTCTGCCCATTCTTTCTTTTTATTTGAGAAAAACAAAGATAAAATAACTGACTCCAACACAGGAAAATAATGTTTCTTAAACCAGATGTGGCCTGTGAACAGACTTTCTGTGAAATCATAGACTTTTGGGAAACTATGGATAATATCATATTTAGTTTATGATCTTAAGTTTCTTCCTACATTGTGATTTCATTTAATAAGCCACCAAGATGTCAGCAATCACCAGATAGCCTTTGGGTGAGCCTGTGAGGGAAAGAGCAGTATAAGAACAGTGAAACCTTTTTAAAATTCACCTCTGGACTGTCCATAAGGGCTGTGAGAAAGAAATTAGCTTAGAAATTAGTTTAGAAATTATTAAGCTAAATATGTCTTCTTGCCTTTCCAACTGTCTCAACAATGTGAACCACAACACATGCTGATTTGTGTAATAGCCTTCTTAGAATCTAAATTATTATGTGTATTAATAATATTACTGAGTTTGGGGAAAAGAGGGCTAAAAAGAAGAACATTCTAGGGTGGGTGTTGGCAAACCAACGTCTCTCAGACAGTGGTTCTGTCTTCTTATTCTTCCTGGTCATCAAGTATTGAACCAAAAAGACATACACACACACACACACACACACCCCTACCTTATAGTTGACTCACACTCACACACCCATACATGGTCATCATCTGAGGACAAGCATTAATCTTCAGTAATTATACCCTAGAGGCATATTTAAAAAGAGAAATATTTTATCAAAACAATAATTTACTCTGAATACTCCTTTCAGAGTGGAGAAACAGCTTTACATTATAACGTGAATGGTGCCAGTACTCAATTAGGACATCCTTCTGCTTCTAGCCTTGACTCAGATTGTTTTTTCTGTGCATAGGAAATAAGAAGCTCATTACAATTACCTTTTTAAGTAATAGATCTGTCAGCCTTTAATGACCATTTTTGGCAATGATAAGCACTAGTAAAAGCTTAAGAATTGCTTTATCTTTTACTAAAGGATTGATATAATCCTTAGGTAAAATATTCCCACACCATTTACTGAATGTTGAATAAAGGGTGTATGAGGATATTCAGACAAATTTATCATTCTTGTAATAATGCATATTTAGCAGTCTGACTTTATATTCTTAGTTTATTATTATGAGGTCCTTGTAAGCAGGAATATGTCTTATCTGAGTTTATTGAGAGTATTTTTCAAAGTAACCTGAAAATAAGCATGTTTTCTAAACTAAAAATTCTGATATCACCATCTGATTAAGAATTTTTGATTACTTAAAATTTACACAAAAGTCTCAGGAATTAAAAAAAAATTATATTTACTTTTAAATTTAATAAAAACATTTTAAATATCCATTAAGTGGTAGTTGAAAGCCTTTTCTTTCACTGGTACATAAACATCATCTTAATTTTAGTTTAATTAGGTACTGGGGCTAAGTTTAGGTAAGAAAGTGGAAGTACTTAATATAGCTTTCCTTAACTTTTGAATAGATTGACAGTAATAAAACAGAACTCAGTTTCCTGACTAATATTGTATGAATAGTTTCAAGTTATTCTCTGTGATAAAAGAGCACATGAATGTAGTCTGTGAGTTTCCACAGCTGATCTATGAGGTTTTACAAAATATCAAAAGAATGTCTCTAATTGTTTACCAATGATTCATCCCTTAACCCCTTACAATGTGGTTTTCTCCCACTGCACTCCACTAAAATTGCTTTATCAAAAGTTATCAATGGTTTGTTTTCCTTAAAAAAAAAAAAAAACTTTAGATTTTTCTCTTATTTAAAGAGAAAGAAATGGCAACCAACTCCAGGAATCTTGCCTGGAGAACCTCATGGACAGCATGAAAAGGCAAAATATATGAAGCCTGAAGATGAGGCTCCATACCACATGGAAGGTATACAATATGCTACTAAGGTAGAGCACAGGGCAGTTGCTAATAGTTCCAGAAAGAATGAAGTGGCTGGGCCAAAGTGGACATGATGCTTAGCTGTGGATGTGTCTGGTGGTGAAAGCTAAATCTGATGCTCTAAAAAAACAATATTGCATAGGAACCTGGAATGTTAGGTCCATGAATCAAGGTAAATTGGATGTGGTCAAGCAGGAGGTGGCAAGATTAAACATCAACATCGTAGGATTCAGTGAACTAAAATGGATGAAAATGAGTCTTACTCCTCTCTTCAGTGTCATCAAGTGTGAGTATTCTTCAGAGTTTCATCCTTAACTTTTTCTTTCACTTTGTGCACTTATATCCTCTCTTTTCAATTCAGTATCTTCCCAATTGACTAACACAATAATGCAAATGAGCCTTAAAAACTTATTCTGACTTCTCTCATCTAATTTAGTCCTGACTTTACAAATGCCAGCTAAATGTTACTACCGGTGTAGGATGTAATGATTTGGAGAGCAGGAAGTAGAAAGATACAGAATTGGCTTCTATATAGAGAGATAAGAAATTTTTAAAAACATGTGAAACAGGGCAGGAAGTAATAAGTTCCATGTGACAAGTTCCGTATATTCAAGAATATTTTGCTGTTAGGTTCTGTGGTAAAAATGATTCCATTGGATCCATATAAATGGGGTTTTCAGCTTATAAGAACATGTTTTAATTAGTGAGATACTAGAAGATTTCATACATTTATGAGATATATAAAATGTAAGAATGAAAAAAGTTTTGTCTGTTAACCTTGAGAGGTTGAAAGGTATGTAGAAAGTCAGAAAGTGAGTTCATACGAGGAAAACAATTTGTCTAAACTTATCTCATTATTCCAACACGTTTCAAGGCACATCTGATCCAGATTCTCCTCCCACCAGTGGTACCATCATGATCACATATTAGGTTCTAATTGTATCACCTTTGACTTCGTCCTTATCCCTAACACCCATGATAAATAAGTCAGGTGTTTTGGTTTTTTTTGTCTAATTCCTCTTCTTAGAATTTTTTTTCTAACATATCTTTTCCATTGTTGCCACTACCACCTGGGTTTAGATGGTTTTAACTCATAATTAGACTATTGCAAAGTACTCCATCACTGGTCTCACTCCATCTTATGCCCTGCTCACAAATAATGCTCAAAAGCACTCTGATTATGTCAGTCTCCTGGACCATGCTAGTTAAAATATACTCTGGTTCAGCAGGAAGAATAGAAAGTTATAGTATCATAATGGAGTTTGAGGTGTGGGCTACTTTGGTGGCACTTTTATGTAGTTACTAAATGGAAATGATTTTCTTGTTTTAGACTAAATTTTAGTGTGAAAGATCACTGTACTATGAAGCAAACAACAGACATGACAAAGCTGGATTGAGGGCTACAGTGATTAATAATCTTAGCTAAATATTACTGTTTAGGCGAACTCTTCCCTGAGTAACTTTTATAAAGAAAAGTCTTTAATTTTTCTGAAATCAATTAATGCTGTACCCTCGGTGAATGTGAAAGAAATCCTATCAGTTTCTATCCTTCACTACCTGGGAGCTTTCTTTATTTTACCATTTAAATTTTGAGGGTCATGTTCAGTTGATGATTTCTTCTGACTCTTCTTACACATATGTAAACAGTCTTCCGTTGGTATCTGTGGGGTTCTGACTACAGATTCCAGCCCTAAGCATAGGTTGACAAAACTTTAAACCATATTTTGTTGCCTTCCTGGGGCTTCCCTGGTGGCTCACAGTAAAGACTTTGCCTGCAATGCAGGAGACCCAGGTTTGATCCTTGGGTTGAGAAGATCCCCTTGAGAAGAAAACAGCTACCCACACAAGTATTCTTGACTGGAGAGTTCCATGGACAGAGGAGCCTGGAGGCCTACAGTCCATAGGATCACAAAGACTCAGACATGACTAAATGACTAATTTTTCACTTTCACTTCTGTTACCTTCCTATGCTCTTCCTTCCTATAGAGCTGAAAGTTGCTCAGCAGTGTCTGACTCTTTGTAACCCCATGGGCTAATAGTCCATGGAATTCTCCAGGCCAGGACACTGGAGTGGGCAGCTCTTCCCTTCTCCAGAGGATCTTCCTAACCTAGGGATTGAACCCAGGTCTCCTGCATTGCAGGCGGATTCTTTACCACCTGAGCCACCAGGTAAGCCCCCTTCCTTCCTATATCTTTCCATTGTTCCTGAGCTTTTGCACTCCACAAATCCCTCAAGCCCTCCTCCCCAAATTTTCTCTTTTCCTTGATCTCAGACACAAAAATGGTTTCCCATACCTTACAAGTCAGATGTGAAAACCTGTGTAACTCAGTCTCATCATTGAGGAATTCAAATTTATGGGGGCAAAGAACCAGAAAAACCATACATTAAGATGAAAAAACCAGGATGAATAAACTGGGAAGAGGCATAAATTCTTACGTTTTAACAACAGTGAGATAAAGTGGTATGCTTACTTCTAATCAGTAGTGCTTTATAGGAGTTGTCATTCAATTTGGGCATAAATGCCACAAAAGCTTTTCTGAGCCTATCTATGCTATCTGCAGCATAGATTTCACTCACATCTAGAAGAGTTTCACACTGAAAATCTGTTGGGAAGATGAGATAGAGCACATCAGTACTTAAGTGGTATTATTTTTAATCCATTTATTGAGACATGCATCTGCTTTTATCCCTTAAATTTTAAAACAGTAACTTTTTTTTTAATTTTTCACAAACTTCATTTATTTATTTAGGAAAAGTCTGTTGAGTCCTAATAAATAAATTATAAGTTATTTTCTCAGTTGTATCTTTTTTCTTCCTATTTGTAAAGGGAGTGATCAAGGAGGCTTTCTTTTGTTTTATTCTAATGCATTATATTTCTCCTTTTCTCTACTCTTTAATCTACTAACTAGTAGAAGTGAAGAGCTTTTAAAATTCACATTTTCTAGCAGAGGTTTAATATAACTACTGAGATTGTAACAATGTTCCAAATCTGAAGTATGGAGTACTTAGAATCTTCTTGCAAAAACTACCAACTCCAATATTCCTTATCCCAGTAATAGTCACACATCTGACCATTCTTACGACTGGAAAACCCACACTGTCCTTAATATTTACTTCCATCTCCATATATAACCTAACACCAATCCTGCTGCGTTTATCATTTGAATATTTCTCCAACTTTCCCCCTATCTTCGCCATCATCCTAGTGCCAGTCATCAACTCAACCACAGCCAGTATGGTGTAAAGTAATTAAAATAAAGGAAGCAGTCGTGCTAGGTCACTGCAATCATGTCCAACTCTTTGCAACCCTCTGGACCATAGCCCTCCAGGCTCCTCTGTCCATGGGCTTCTCCAGGCAGCTACTGGAATGGGCTGCCATACCCTCCTCCAGGGTATCTTCCTGACCTAGGGATTGAACCTATGTCTCCTGAGACTGCTGCATCGCAGGCAGTTCTTTACCACTGAGCCACCAGGGAAGCACCAAGCAATCAAGCATGGCTTTATTTTCTGCTCTGCCTGGTCTTAGCTGTGGCCCATTGGAATATGTGTTTAATCTCAAGTATATTAATCATATGATTGAAATAATATAAGTAATATAAGTATTTATTTACACCATAAGTACTGGAGAAGGAAATGGCAATCCACTCCAGTATTCTTGACTGGATGTGATATGATCCAGGCAAGAATACTGAGTAATATTATATGATCCAGGCAAACAATATGAGTAATATAGAATTTATTATACCATAAACATTGGAAAAGGAAATGACAACCCACTTCAGTATTCCTGCCTGGAAAATCCCATGGACAGAGGAGCCTGGTGGGCTACAGGAGTCAGATACGACTGAAACAACTTAGCACAGCACATACCATAGGTATATTGCGGATTAAATGAGATAATCCTTACAATGCACTTCACACAGTTTTTAGCACATACTAGAAATTCTTCAATGTTGGTGTTTGTTTTTACCACACTAGGATAACTATATCCATTATGTTAATCAATGAATCATACTAATCAATGTATATTCTCTACCTGTACTGTCCAGTATGGTAACAACTAGTCACATGAGGCTATTGAGTACTTAACATGTGGATAGTACAAATTGAGATGGTCTTGAAAGTGTAAAATACAAATTGAAAATTTAAAATTTTGAATTAAAAATTTAATTTTGAATTAAAAATTTTGAAATTAATTAAAAATTAATTTCCTTCTGTACAACAAAGGAAACTATAAGTAAGGTGAAAAGACAGCCTTCTGAATGGGAGAAAACAATAGCAAATGAAACAACTGACAAACAACTAATCGCAAAAATATGCACACAACTTATGCAGCTCAACACCAGAGAAATAAACGATCCAATCAAAAAATGGGCCAAAGAACTAAACAGGCATTTCTCCAAAGAAGACATACGGATGGCTAACAAACACATGAAAAGATGTTCAACACCACTCATTATCAGAGAAATGCAAATCAAGACCACAATGAGGTACCATTTCACACCAGTCAGAATGGCTGTGATCCAAAAGTCTACAAGCAATAAATGCTGGAGAGGATGTGGAGAAAAAGGAACCCTCTTACACTGCTGGTGGGAATGCAAACTAGTACAGCCACTATGGAGAACAGTGTGGAGATTCCTTAAAAAATTGCAAATAGAACTGCCTTATGACCCAGCAATCCTACTGCTGGGCATACACACCAAGGAAACCAGAACTGAAAGAGACACATGTACCCCAATGTTCACTGCAGCACTGTTTATAATAGCCAGGACATGGAAGCAACCTAGATGTTCATCAGCAGATGAATGGATAAGAAAGCTGTGGTACATATACACAATGGAGTATTAGCCCTTGAAAAGAATAAATTTGACTCAGTTCTATGAGATGGATGAAACTGGAGCCGATTATTCAGAGTGAAGTAAGCCAGAAAGAAAAACACCAATACAGTATACTGACACATATATATGGAATTTAGAAAGATAGTAATGATGACCCTCTATGTGAGACAACAAAAGAGACACAGAGGTATAGAACGGACTTTTGGCCTCTGAGGGAGAGAGGGAGGGTGGGATGATTTGGGAGAATGGCATTGAAACATGTATACTATCATGTAAGAAACGAAGCGCCAGTCTATGTTCAATACAGGATACAGGATGCTTGGGGCTGGTGCACGGGATGATCCAGGGAGATGATATGGGGTGGGAGATGGGAGGGGGCTATGGCATTGGGAGATCGTGTACACCTGTGGCTGATTCATGTCAATGTATGGCAAAACCAATACAGTATTGTAACGTAAAATAAAGTGTAAAAATAAATTAATTAATTTTAAAAATGTCAAATATCTCAATACTAATGTTTTGTATGGATTGAAGACTAAAATGCAAATTTTCTATCGATTGTTTTAAAATAAATTATTTACATTAATTTGTTTATTTTTACTTGAAATGTGCCTATTGGAAGATTTTAAATTACATATGTGGCTCACATTTAAGGTTAAGAATTGTAACACTGGAATTGTATTTCCATTGGACATTACTGATCTAGACTTTGCCAACTTTCTCTTATTTAAAGCCTCTAGAATGGCCAGCTACATTCTTGAAAGACTCCAAGTGATATAGTTTTTGCTTAAAATGATATTGTAAATATTTGAAAATTATTAGAAAAAAAAATCTGAAAAGTCCTGACCAGGATGGGAGCATGGACTTTTAATATTCTGCAATGTTGTTCTTTTAAAACTATAAATCAGCTTCAAGTATACTTTTTGTTTCTATAAGATGTGCCTATAATTCAGTAGTGTCCATTCAATATAGCTGTCAAGTAGTCTTTCTCCATAAATCAATTTTCTCTGATTTTAAAGTAATTATTCTTATAAACTCTGAATACTAAAAATGTATATGTATGCTACATACATGGTAATTGTGAGAAAGGATTAGTATGTGTGCTTTCTAGAAGAGTTCAGAGGAAAAATCCGGATTAAGTTAAAGGTTTTGTAGAGAAGAAGTAAGATTATCGCTCTCAACTTTAAAATTTTAATGTAAAAGATTGTTTCCAATTGCTTATTCTAATATACAAAACTAAAACTAATTTTCTTGTAAAGGTATATGCATTTTAAAAGAATATGGGACAAATGACACTTTTATTTCTGGGATGGTGGTCATATGGGTGCTCATTATACTATTTCTTCAGCCCTTAAATTAACTTAATTTTCATAATAATATTAAAATTTGTTTGTAAAATATCTTGGGGATTCCAGGAAGATATTCCTATCATGACACTTTAACTTCTTCTCCCTATTCTCTTTATCTTTTTGTTTGTTTGTTTTTAATATTTTCTCTGAGACCTTCAGTCTGTGCTGAATAATACTGATGATGGTAGTCATCCTTGTCTTGATGCTTGTGTGAAGGAGAATGAAATATCTAAAATTCTCTATCAAATAAAGATACTTTCTGTAGATATTCTGTACTCTTATGTTCTTTTTAAAAAATTGTCTTTCTCTTTACTCATTTGCTAAGAATTCTTAACTGTGTAGTAAATCATAAGAATTTTTCTTTCCAACCTAAGTTAAAAGATTATATATTTTTCTTCTTTGATCATTTAATGTTACAGTTATTAATTACATGAATAGATTTCCAAGGTGAATAATCCTTATTCACTTGGATTAACTATACTTGACCACATTCTATTTTAATGCATTGTTAGGTTTCAATTAACTAGTATGAGGATTTTTTATGTTCATTAGTGAAATTAACCAACAATTTAGTTTTCCTGTACAGTCATTATCCAGTTTGGGTATCCAGATTATATTCAGTTCAGTTCAGTTGCTCAGTCTTGTCTAACTCTTTGCGATGCCAGGCCTCCCTGTCCATTGCCAACTCCTGGAGTTCACTCAGACTCACATCCATCGAGTCAGTGATGCCATCCAGCCATCTCATCCTCGGTCATCCCCTTCTCCTCCTGCCCCCAATCCCTCCCAGCATCAGAGTCTTTTCCAATGAGTCAACTCTTTGCATGAGGTGGCCAAAGTACTGGCATTTCAGCTTTAGCATCATTCCTTCCAAAGAAATCCCAGGGCTGATCTCCTTCAGAATGGACTGGTTAGATCTCATTGCAGTCCAAGGGACTCTCAAGAGTCTTCTCCAACACCACAGTTCAAAAGCATCAATTCTTTGGTGCTCAGCCTTCTTCACAGTCCAACTCTCACACCCATACATGACCACAGGAAAAGCCATAACCTTGACTAGACGGACCTTAGTTGGCAAAGCAATGTTTCTGCTTTTGAATATACTATCTAGGTTGGTCATAACTTTTCTTCCAAGGAGTAAGCGTCTTTTAATTTCATGGCTGCAGTCACCATCTGCAGTGATTTTGGAGCCCCCAAAATGAAGTCTGACACTGTTTCCACTGTTTCCCCATCTATTTCCCATGAAGTGATGGGACCAAATGCCATAATCTTTGTTTTCTGAATGTTGAGCTTTAAGCCAACTTTTTCACTCTTCACTTTCACTTTCAACAAGAGACTTTTTAGTTCCTCTTCACTTTCTGCCATAAGGGTGGTGTCATCTGCATATCTGAGGTTATTGATATTTCTCCCGGCAATCTTGATTCCAGCTTGTGTTTCTTCCAGTCCAGCGTTTCTCATGATGTACTCTGCATAGAAGTTAAATAAGCAGGGTGACAATATATAGCCTTGACGTGCTTCTTTTCCTATTTGAAACCAGTCTGCTGTTGCATGTCCAGTTCTAACTGTTGCTTCCTGACCTGCATACAGATTTCTCAGGAAACAGGTTATTAACCTCATAAAATAAATTGGTCAGCTTTTCTCTTTTTCTTTTCTTTGGCAGAAAAACTCTATAAGACACATATTCCTTAAAGTCTTACACAACTCACACCTAAAAGCATCTCACCCTGTTCTGTTTTGTTTTTTTTTTTCTGGGGCAAGGGGAGTTTTGATCGTTTTTTCCTAGAAAATACAAATTTCATCTGAGATTTAAAATTTTGATGTACTGTTGACCATTACATATTTGTAGAATTTTGCTTATATTTATGTATTTACTTATTTGCATTCTTCATATTTTTATTTGCATCTTCTCTATTTTATAATTTAATTCATATCACTAGGAGTGTCTTCTTATTTTCACACGGCTTCATGTTTGTTTCTTTCATCCTCCCTTATTACTATGTGTTCTACTCTCTGTCTCTCTCTCTCTTTCTTTTTTGGTTTATTCTGTTACTCTTTTCCTAGCTTAGTTTTCCATCTTTACTTATGTTTGTAAATTGATAAATTTCTTTCTATATTTCAAAAGAAAATTATATTGACTCTCAGTTCTTTCATTATTATTTAAATGTAAGAATCTCAAAGTTTACTGTATCATTTTTGCTTTAAACTGAAAGGTAATTGGTAATGTATTAGTTTTAAGAAATAGTTATTTTTCCCCTAAACATTATTTTCTTAATTTTTAGTTTTATTGCATTGAAGTTATAGAATATAGATTGTATGTTGTTAACTGAAAATTTTAGAAGCTGCTTTTGGGGCCCAGTGTACCATCATCACAGAGTAGGCAATGGCAACCCACTCCAGTACTCCTGCCTGGAAATTCCCATGAACAGAAGAGCCTGGTAGGCTTCAGTCCATGGGGTTGCGAAGAGTCAGACATGACTGAGCGACTTCACTTTTGCTTTTCACTTTCATGCATTGGAGAAGGAAATGGCAACCCACTCCAGTGTTCTTGCCTGGAGAATCCCAGGGATGGGGGAGCCTGGTGGGCTGCCATCTATGGGGTCGCACAGAGTCAGACACGACTGAAGCGACTTAACAGTAGCAGCAGCAGTACCATCATCATTGGTGAATGTTTAATGTGTCTGGAAATAATATGTATTCTATGTTCATTTGATAAGAGGTTCTAGACATATCTGTTAGATCAAATTATTAGTCGTGCTCTTGACATTATCTCTGCCTTTTTTGTTCTCCATGTATCACATTTCTGTAAAATATGTGTTTTGTATGTCTCTTCATATCAGATATTAGTTATTGCTTATATATTTGAGGCCATACTCCCAGATATATATTGAATATTTATTCACTTTTTTTCAAAAAGATATACCAACTCTCTCTGATGATAGTTCCCACTCTACCCACTTCTTTTAGTGATATCAAAATTTCTAGTTGATATTTTTTAGATAAATATTTTCTATGATTGACATAAACCAATTTTTCTGCATCTTATTGTATATGTGTCTATTTAAATGAGCATCTTTTAGACAACATAGCTAGCTTTTATTTTACTACAATCTGAGTATCACTGTTTTCTACAAGTTTTATTTGTACTGATGACTGAGTTTTACCATTGTTTGTGTCTGCCTTCCACCTACTGCAATTTATTTTATGTTTCCTGTTTCCTTGGTTTCAGTTATACATTTATTATGGATTAGCTGTATACATTCTGTTTTTACTATTTTAATCATATTGATTAATTTAGTAAGATTTGTTCAACAAATATTTTTTTCATGATTGACTGTATCTTGAACAATACTCTAGACAGGGATGAATAAAACAGATTAATATTTTCTCTGTGTTTCCTATCAATGTATATAAATGTGTGCTTGTGTGCTTGTGCTTAGTTGCTCAGTTGTGTCTGAATCTTTATGACCCCATGGACTGTAACTAGCCAGGTTCCTCTGTCCATGGGATTCTCCAGGCAATTATACTGGAGTGGGTTGCCATGCCCTCCTCCAGGGAATCTCCCCAACCAAGGGATAGAACTCAGGTTTCCCACATAGCAAGCAGATTCTTTACCATCTGAGCCACAAAAGAAGTCTGTAACCTTGTGAACAATTATTGTTTACCCCCATTGAATAGGACAAAATGTTAACACAATTTCTTTTTCACCTCTTTCTCTTCCCCCAACAACTTCCATAACATTATTATTATCTTAGTTTTGCATTTCATGTTTACAAACATGATAAAATTAATATTTATTGATACGTCAGTAAGTTCTATATCATTCTTACAGGTTTTCCCATCCCGTAGCAATTTCTTGCTTTTGGAATTGACTATTTCCTTTCAAAAGTTAATTCTTGAAGAACTATTTTAAACAGATTCTTCATGTTGCTAGACTCTCTGGTAATTCATGTCTTCTTTTTTGCTCTACACTGAAATAGTTTAACTGAATACAATATCAGATTAAAATATTTTTCCTTGAAAACTCTCTGAAATTCAGTATTGCTATTATCAGGGCTAAAAAGTATTGGGTTTTAGTTCTGAAAGATACATTCTAGGTTCTCTCTGAAAATTATAAATTTTCCTTTGTTTTAAATAATCTTTTCTGTTTCTTTTTGTTTTTTAATTAATATTTTTAATGAAGGGTTTTTTTTTATAGAATTTTGTTGTTTTCTGTCAAACCTCAATATGAATCAGCCATAGGTATACATATAACCCTCCCTTCTGAAACTGCCTCCCATCTCCCTGCCCATCCCAGCCCTCTAGGTTACTACAGAGGCCCCATTTGAGTTTCCTGAGCCATATGGCAAATTACCCTTGTTTAACTAGTTTACATATGGTAATGTAGGTTTCCAAGTTACTCTTTCCATACATCTCACCCTCTCTCCTCCCCTCTCCCCATGTCCATAAGTCTATTCTCTATCTCTGATTCTCCATTACTACCCTGTAAATAAATTCTTCAGTACCATTTTTTGAGATTCCATATATATATGTTACATTAATAGATTTATCTTTCTCCTTCTGACTCACTTCACTCTGTACAATAGGTTCTAGGTTCATCCACCTCATCAGAACTGACTCAAATGTGTTCCTTTTTATGGCTGAGTAATATTCCATTGTGTATATGTACCACAACTTCTTTATACATTCATCTGTCGATGGACATCTAGGTTGTTTCCATGTTCTAGCTATGGTAAATGAATTGCAATGGACAATGGGATACATGTGTATTTTTCAATTTTGGTTTCCTCGGGTATATGCCTCAGAGTGGGGTTGATGGGTCATATGGTGGTTTTATTCATAGTTTTTAAGGAATCTCCTTATTGTCTTCCATAGTGGCTGCATCAATTTACATTCCCACTAACAGTGCTAGAGCATTCCCTTTTTTTCCACACTCTCTCCAGCATTTATTGTTTGTAGACTTTTGATGATGATCATTCTGACCGGTGTGAGATGATATCTTGTGGTTTAGTTTTGCATTTCTCTAATAATGAGCAATGTTGAGCATTTTTTCACGTGTTTGCTAGCCACCTGTGTCTTCTTAGGAGAAATGTTTGCTTAGGTCTTTTTCTCACTTTATGATTGGGTTGTTTGTTTTTCTAGCATTGAGTTGTATAGGTGCTTGTATATTTTGGAAATTAATCCTTTATCAGTTGTTTCATTTGCTATTCTTTTCTCCCATTCTGAGGGTTATCTTTTCACCTTGCTTGTGGCTCAGATGGTAAATGTGTCTGCCTACAATGCAAGAGACCTGGGTTCGATCCCTGGTCAGGAAGATTCCCTGGAAAAGGAAATGGCAACCCACTCCATTACTCTTGCCTGGAAAATACCATGGATGGGGGAGCAAAGAGTTGCATAGGACTGAGTGACTTCACTTTCACTTTCATACTTTGCTGTGCAAAAGATGCTAAATTTAATCATGTCTCATTTGTTTCATTTTGTTTTTATTTTCATTTCTCTAGGAGGTGGGTCATAGAGGATCTTGCTTTGCTTTATGTCATCAAGTGTTCTGCCTATGTTTTCCTCTAAGAGTTTTAGAGTTTCTGGTCTTACATTTAGGTCTTTAATCCATTTTGAGTTTATCTTTGTGTATGCTGTTTGGAAGTGTTCTAATTTCATGTTTTTACATGTAGCTTTCCAGTTTTCCCAGCACAATTAGCACAATTTATTGAAGAGGCTGTCTTTGCCCCACTGTATATTCTTGTCTCCTTTGTCAAAATAACATAGCCATAGATGCATGGGTTTTTTTCTGGGCTTTCTATCTTGTTCTGTTGGTCTATATTTCTGTTCTTGTGCCAATACCATACTGTCTTCGTGACTACAGCTTGGTAGTATAACCTGAAGTCAGGAAGTTGATTCCTTAAGCTCCATTCTTCGGTCTCAAGACTGCTTTGGCTATTCAGGGTCTTCTCTGTCTCGCTATGAATTGTGAAGTTTTTGGTTCTAGTTGTGTGAAAAATGCCATTGGTAATTAGATAAGGATTGATCGCATAGAATCTGTAGATTGCATTTGGTATTATAGTCATTTTCACAATATTGAAATGTTCCTATTCAGGAACATGGAATATCTCTCCATCTGTTTATGTCATCTTTGATTTCTTTCATCAGTTCAGTTCCGATTAGTTGCTCAGTCATGTCCAACTCTTTACGACCCCATGAACTGCAGTACGCTAGTCCTCCCTGTCCATCACCAACTGCCGGAGTCCACCCAAACCCATGTCCATTGTGTCGGTGATGCCATGAAATCATCTCATTGTCTGTCATCCCCTTCTCCTCCTGCCCTAAAATCTTTCTCAACATCAGGGTCTTTTCAAGTGAGTCAGCTCTCCACATCAGGTGGCCAAAGAATTGGAGTTTCAGCTTCAGCATCATCCTTCCAGTGAACACCCAAGACTGATCTCCTTTAGGATGGACTGGCTGGATGTCCTTGCAGTACAAGGGACTCTCAAGAGTCTTCTCCAATACCACAGTTCAAAAGCATCAATTCTTCTCCACTCAGCTTTCTTTATAGTCCAACTCTCACATCCATAAATGACTACTAGAAAAACCATAGCCTTGACTAGACAGGCCTTGTTGGTAAAGTAATGTCTCTGCTTTTTAATATGCTGTCTAGGTTGATCATAACTTTCCTTCCAAGGAGTAAGCGTCTTTTAATTTCATGGCTGCAGTCACCATCTGCAGTGATTTTGGAGCCCATAAAAATAAAGTCTGACACGGTTTCCACTGTTTTCCCATCTATTTGCCATGAAGTGATGGGATCAGATGCCATGATCTTCGTTTTGTGAATGTTGAGCTTTAAGCCAACTTTTTCGCTCTCTACTTTCACTTTCATCAAGAAACTCTTTAGTTCTTCACTTTCTGCCATCAGGGAAGTGTCATCTGCATATCTGAGGTTATTGATATTTCTCCCAGCAATCTTGATCCAAACTTCTGCTTCCTCCAGCTCAGCATTTCTCATGATGTACTCTGCATAGAAGTTAAATAAGCAGGGTGACAATATACAGCCTTGACGTACTCCTTTTCCTCCTTGGAACCAGTCTGTTGTTCCATGTCCAATTCTAACTGTTGCTTCCTGACCTGCATACAGGTTTCTCAAGAGGCAGGTCAGATGGTCTGGTATTCCCATCTCTTTCAGAATTTTCCACAGTTTATTGTGATTCACACAGTCAAAGGCTTTGATATAGTCAATAAGGCAGAAATAGATGTTTTTCTGGAACTCTCTTGCTTTTTTCATGATCCAGCCGATGTTGGCAATTTGATCTCTGGTTCCTCTGTCTTTTCTAAAACCAGCTTGAACATCTGGAAGTTCATGGTTCACATATTGCTGAAGCCTGGCTTAGAGAATTTTGAGCATTACTTTACTAGCATGTGAGATGAGTGCAATTGTGCGGTAGTTTTGGGATTGGAATGAAAACTGACCTTTTCCAGTTCTGTGGCCACTGCTGAGTTTTCCAAATTTGCTGACAAAATTGCTCACAGCATCATCTTTTAGAATTTGAAATAGCTCAACTGGATTCAGTCACCTCCATTAGCTTTGTTCGTAGTGATGCTTCCTAAAGCCCACTTCGCTTCACATTCCAAGATGTCCAGCTCTAGGAGAGTGGGAGTGATCACACTTTTGTGATTATCTGGGTCGTGAAGATCTTTTTGTACGGTTATTCTGTGTATTCTTGCCACCTCTTCTTAATATTGTCTGCTTCTGTTAGGCCCATACCATTTCTGTCCTTTATTGAGCCTATCTTTGCATGAAAATTTCCCTTGGTATCTCTAACTGTCTTGAAGAGATCTCTAATCTTTCCCATTCTATTGTTTTCCTCTGTGTCTTTTCACTGATCACTGAGGAAGGCTTTCTTATCTCTCATTGCTATTCTTTGGAACTCTGCATTCAAATGGGTATATTTTCCTTTTCTCCTTTGCTTTTCAATCCTCTTCTTTCACAGCTATTCATAAGGCCTCCTCGGACAGCCATTTTGCTTTTTGCATTTCTTTTTCTTGGGGATGGTCTTGCTCCTGTTTCCTGTACAATGTCATGAACCTCCCTCCATAGTTCATCAGGCACTCTGTCTATCAAATCCAGTCCCTTAAATCTATTCCTCACTTCCACTGTATAGTCATAATGAATTTGATTTAGGTCATACCTGAATGGTCTGGTCTGGATCCCTGTTTCCTGTACAATGTCGTGAACCTTCATCCATAGTTCATCAGGCAGTCTATCTATCAGATCTAGTCACTTAAGTTTATATCTCACTTCCACTGTATAATCACAAGGGATTTGATTTAGGTCGTACCTGAATGCTATAGTGGTTTACCCTACTTTCTTCAATTTAAGTGTGATTTAGGCAATAAGGAGTTCATGATCTGAGCCACAGTCAGCTCCCCATTTTGTTTTTGCTGACTGTATAGAGCTTCTCTATCTTTGGATGCAAAGAATATAATCAATCTGATTTCGGTGTTGACCATCTGATGATGTCCATGTGTAGAGTCTTCTCTTGTGTTGTTGGAAGAGGGTGTTTGCTATGACCAATGTGTTCTCTTGGCAAAATTCTATTAGTCTTTGCCCTGCTTCATTCCATATTCCAAGGCCAAATTTGTCTGTTACTCCAGGTGTTTCTTGACTTCCTACTTTTGCATTCCAGTCCCCAATAATGAAAAGGACATCTTTTAGGGTGTTAGTTCTAAAAGGTCTTGTAGGTCTTCATAGAATGGTTCAACTTCAGATTCTTCAGCATTACTGGTTGGGGCATAGACTTGGATTGCTGTGATATTGAAGTCTTTGGAAGGAATGATGCTAAAGCTGAAACTCCAGTACTTTGGCCACCTCATGCAAAGAGCTGACTCATTGAAAAGACTCTGATGCTGGGAGGGATTGGGGGAAGGAGGAGAAGGGGACGACAGAGGATGAGATGGCTGGATGGCATCACCGACTCTATGGACATGAGTTTGAGTGAACTCCGGGAGTTGGTGATGGACAGAGAGGCCTGGTGTGCTGCATTGCATGGGGTGGGGGTGGGGGGGTGGGGGAAAGAGTTGGACAAGACTGAGCACGACTAAACTGAACTGAACTAAATGGTGTAGTGGTTTTCCCCAATTTCTTCAATTTCTTTCATCAGTGACTCATAATTTTCTATGTACAGTTCTTTGTCTCTTTAGGTAAGTTTATACCTAGATATTTAATTCCTTTAGTTGCAATGGTGAATGGGATTGATTCCTTAATTTCTCTTTCTGATATTTCTTTGTTAGCATATATAAATGCATGTTATTTCTGTGTATTGATTTTGTATCCTGCAACTTTGCTAAATTCACTGATTAGCTCTAGCGATTTTCTGATACTATCTTTAGGGTTTTCTATGTACAGTATCATGTCATCTGCAAACAGTGAGAGCTTTACTTCTTTTTTCCAATCTGGATTTCTTTTATTTCTTTTTCTTCTCTGATGGCTGTAGCCAGAACTATGCTGAATAATAGCGGTGAAAGTGGACACCCTTGTCTTGTTCTTGATCTTAGGGGAAATGCTTTCAGTTTTTCACCATTGAGAATAATGTTTACTGTAGGCTTATCATATATGGCCTTTACTATGTTGAAGTAGGTTCCTTCTATGCCTATTTTTGGAAGAGTTTTGATCATAAATGGGTGCTGATTTCGTGAAAGGCTTTTTCTGCATCTATTGAGATGATCATATGGTTTTTATCTTTCAATTTGTTAATATGGTGTATCACACTGATTGATTTGCATATATTGAAGAATCCTTGCATCCCTGGAATAAACCCAACTTGATCATAGTGTATGAGCTTTTTGATGTGCTGCTGAATTCTGTTTACTAAAATTTTGTTGAGAATTTTTGCATTGTGCTAATCAGTGATATTAGCCTGTAGTTTTCTTTTTTTCATCTTGTCTTTGTCTAGTTTTGGTATCTGGGTGATGGCGGCCTCGTAGAATGAGTTTGGAAGTGTTCCTTCCTCTGCAGTTTTTTGAAAGAGTTTTAGACAGATAGGCATTAGGTCTTCTGTAAATGTTTGATAGAATTCTCCTATGAAGTCAGCTGGTCGTGGGCTTTTGTTTTGTGGGCGAGTTTTAATCACAGCTTCAATTTCAGTGCTTGTAATTTGGTTTCTGATAATTTCTCTTTCTTCCTGGTTCAGTATTGGAAGATTGAACTTTTCTAAGAATATGTCCATTTCTTCCAGGTTATCCATTTTATTGCTATAGGGTTGTTCATAAAAGTCTCTTATAATCTGTGTTTCTGCAATGTCTGTTGTACCCTCTCCCTTTTCATTTCTAATTATGTTGATTTTTTTAATTTTTCTCTCTTTTTTTTTCTCTATGAGTCTGGCTAAAGGCTTGTCAATTTTGTTTATGTTCTCAAAGAACCAGCTTTTAGTTTTATTAATCTTTACAACTGTTTGTTTCATTTATTTTTCATTTATTTCTGCTCTGATCTTTATTATTTCTTTCCTTCTACTAATTTGAGGTTTTTTGTTCTTATTTTTTCAGTTGATTTAGGTGTAAAGTTAGGTTGTCTATTTGATGCTCTTCTTGTCTCCTGAGGTAAGATTGTATTGCTATAAACTTCCCTCTTAGAACTGCTTTTCTTGCATCCCATAGGTTTTGAGTTGTGTTTTCATTGTCATTTGTTTCTAGAAATTTTTGATTTTCCATTTGATTTCTTCAATAACCTGTTGGTTATTTAGAAATGTGTTGTTTATTCTCCATGTGTTTGTGTTTTTTACAGTTTTTTCCTTGTAATTGATATCTAATCTCATAGCACTGTGGTCAGAGAAGATGCTTGATATGATTTCAATTTTCTTAAATTTGAGGTTTGGTTTGTGGTCTATCCTGGAGAATGTTCCATGTACACTTGAGAAGAAAGTGTATTCTTCTGCATTTGGATAGAATGTCTTGAAATTATCAATGAGATCCATCTAATCTAATGTCTCATTTAAACTTGTGTTTCCTTATTAATTTTCTGTTTTGATGATCTCTTCATTCATGTGAGTGGGGTGTTAAAGACTCCTACTATTATTGTGTTACTGTCAATTTCTCCTTTTATGTCTGTTAGTATTTGTCTTATGTACTGAGGTGCTCTTATGTTGGGTGCATAGATATTCATAATTGTGATGTCTTCCTCTTGGATCCATCCCTTGATCATTATGTAGTGTCCTTCCTTATCTCTTGTAATCTTTTTTTTTTTTTAAGGTCTATTTTGTCTTGTTGAGGATTGCTACTCCAGCTTTCTTTTGCATCCCATTTCCATGGAATATATTTTTCCATCCTCTCACTTTCAGTGTATATGTCTCTTGAGGTCTGAAGTGGGTTTCTTGTTTCAGCAGATATATGGGTTTTGTTTTTGTATCCATTCAGCCGGTCTGTGTCTTTTGGTTGGAGCATTTAACCCACTTACATTTTAAGTAATTATTGACATATATGTTTCTATTTTCATTTTCTTAACTGTTTGGGCTTGATTTTGTAGATCCATTTTCTTCCCTTGTATTTCTTGGCTATATAAGTCCTTTTAACATTTGTTGTAAAGTCGGTTTGGTGGTACTGAATTCTCTTAACTTTTTCTTGTCTGAAAAGCTTTTGATTTTTTCATCAATTTTGGATAATATCCTTGCCAGGTACAGTAATCTTGGCTGTAGATTTCCCCCTTTTCATTACTTTAAATATATCCTGCTATCCCTTCTATCCTGCAGCTTCTGCTGAAAGATCAGCTGTTAAGCAAAAGGGGTGTCCCTTGTGTGTTACTTGTTGCTTTTCTCTTGCTGTTTTTAATATTATTTCTTTGTGTTTAGTCTTTGTTAGTTTGATTAGTATGTTTTGGGCATGTTTCTCCTTGGGTTTATCCCTTATGGGACTCTGTGCCTCTAAGACTTGATTGACTATTTCCTTTTCCATGTTGGGGAATTTTTCAACCATAATCTCTTAAATTTTTTTCTGATACTCTTTCTTTTTCTCTTCTTCTTCTGGGACTCGTATAATTCAAATGTTGGTGCATTTTATATTGTCCCAGAGGTCTCTGAGACTATCCTCAGTTCTTTTCATTCTTTTTACTTAATTCTGCTCTTCAGAAGTTATTTCCATCATTTTATCTTCTAGCACACTGATTCATTATTATGCTTCAGATATTGTGCTATTGATTCCTTCTAGAGTATTTTTTGGAGAAGGAAATAGAAACCCACTCCAATAGCCTTGCCTGGAAAATCTCATGGATGGAGGAGCCTGGTAGGCTATAGTCCATGGGGTCATTTTTAATTTCAGCAATTGTGTGGTTTGTCATCGTATGTTTATTATTTAATTCTTCTAGGTCTTTTTAAATTGATTCTTGCATTTTCTCCATTTTGTTTTCAAGGTTTTTGATCATCTTTATTATTATTATTCTGAATTCTTTTTCAGGTGGTTTGCCTATTTCCTCTTCATTCATTTGGACTTCTGTGTTTCTAGTTTGTTTCTTCATTTGTGTAGTATTTCTTTGCCTTTTCACCATTATTATTTTTTGATCTTACTGTGTTTTCTTTTCCCAGGCTTTAAGATGAATTCGTTCTTTCTTCTGGTTTCTGCCCTTCTAAGGTTGGTCCAGCAGTTTGTGTAAGCTTTGTATAGGGTGAGATTTGTGCTGAGTTTTTGTTGGTTTGCTTTTCCTCTGATGGGCAAGGCTGAGTGAGGTTATAATCCTGTCTGCTAGTGATTGAGTTTTTATTTTTGTTTTGTTTCTTGTTTAGATGAGGTGTCCTGCACAGGATGCAACTGGTGATTGGGTGATGTCAATACTTGTATTCAAGTGGTTTCCTTTATGTGAGTTCTCACTATTTCATACTCCCTAGGGTTAGTTCTCTGGCAATCTAAGGTCTTCAAGTCAGTGCTCCCACTCCAAAAGGCTCAGGGCTTGTCTCTGGCCAAAAATGATGATTTCACAAGTGACTTTTTATGGCATTAAGTGATATTAAAACAAATATCCAAAAATAATAAACCAAAGATGAACTCCAGACAAATGGCAGTTACAAAATCAGGCAAATAATAATTAAAATAATGGAATATACACACATACATATACATTCATGAGCAAATCAAAACATTTCAACAAAAATAAAGTTCAACAGATTGACCTGGCTAACAAAGGAAATACAAAATCATATTTACAAGTTAAGAACAAAACTAACTAAAGCATAAACTGGAAAACAAAAATTAAATCAAGGCGCCAAGTGGGAAATAAAGCAATGAAAAGAGAACTAACAAATATGTTGAGAGGAAAGGAAAGAAAGAAGAGAAAAGAATATATATGCAAAGTCAAATAGAGGTAGATGAAGAAGATTTATATACACGAAAGATTAACTGTAAGGAGAAAAGAAGTAGGAAAGCCCAACAAAGGAATACATGTAGAAAAAAATAGAATAGACTTAAAACATTAAAAGTTAAAATTATAAAAAGAGAAAAGAAAAAATGGAAGAAAAAAAAAAAAAGGAAAACTCCACAGAACTGCAAAAGCCTAAGGTAGAGGCAGAGGTTTATAACATCAATAAAAAATGTGATTGAGAAAAAAAAAAAGCTCAAACGTTTAATAAGATTTCAGAAGAGGTGGCAAGAATACACAGAAGAACTATACAAAAAGATCTTCATGACCCAGATAATCAAAAATCTGTGATCACTCATCTAGAGCCAGACATCTTGGAATGTGAAGTCAAGTGGGCCTTAGAAAGCATCACTATGAACAAAGCTAGTGGAGGTGATTGAATTCCAGTTGAGCTGTTTCAAATCCTGAAAGATGATGCTGTGAAAGTGCTGCACTCAAAGTGCTGCCAGCAAATTTGGAGAAAACAGCAGTGGCCACAGAACTGGAAAAGGTCAGTTTTCATTCCAATCCCAAAGAAAGGCAATGCCAAAGAATGCCCAAACTACCACACAATTGCACTCATCTCACATGCTAGTAAAGCAATGCTCAAAATTCTCCAAGCCAGGCTTCAGCAATATGTGAACCATGAACTTCCAGATGTTCAAGCTGGTTTTAGAAAAGGCAGAGGAACCAGAGATTAAATTGCCAACATCTGCTGGATCATGAAAAAAGCAAGAGAGTTCCAGAAAAACATCTATTTCTGCTTTATTGACTATGTCAAAGCCTTTGACTGTGTGGATCACAATAAACTGTGGAAAATTCTGAAAGAGATGGGAATACCAGACCACCTGACCTGCCTCTTGAGAAATCTGTATGCAGGTCAGGAAGCAACAGTTAGAACTGGACATGGAACAGACTGGTTCCAAGGAGGAAAAGGAGTACGTCAAGGCTGTTATATTGTCACCCTGTGCTGGGGTCCAGCCCCCACAGGATCCAGGGAAACCCAAAGGAGAAACAGCGTCAGCGATTGATTTAGAGAGGGGAGAGACAGATAAGAATGTTGTAGATAAGAAAATAGAGGAGAGAAGAAAAGAGGCTGATGTTCCTTGATTTATACAGAAAATCAATAAAGTCTCAAGACAAGAGACTTGCACCATCTACGTGAGGCCGCAGGTGCCTTCCCAGTCTCCCAAGGGAATAAAGGCACAGGACGCCTTCCGGTTCAGGTCTTAGAAACCCAGGCAAATAAGTAGATATGGCGGATCTCTGTACTCCAGACGGGAACTAGCCTGAAAGAGAGAGTAAGAGGAGGAAAATGATTGATATGAGGAGATCAAGCTGCTTTGATGAGCAAGATCCATAGTGTTTTTAAAAACAGTACTTATATACCTTTTTGTACATAGAGGGAAATGAAAGATGCAAGTTACGCAGAATCAGCCCAAGCATTATATCTGTTTTGTCTTTATCGAAACCATGATTTTTTCCTGCATACCTTTCCTACAAATAATGTTGTGTACAGTATCTTCTGGCCTTGGAGGCCTGTGACCATTGTATGACCCTCTTTTGATAAAGCCTGCTCAACCAAAAACTTATTTTCCCTCAAAGTGTTTTTCCTTTATATTTCTAATCTATGTCAGCCTCAGAAAGTGCCAGAGTTACGTTTTTCACAGAGCAAAGGTGCAGCAAGTTACAAGAAAGAACCAATTAGTTCAAAAGTCTAATATGGTTAAATTCAAGGCTACACTTGTTTTTCTTGCATTCTCACTATGTTAACTAATGCATTCCCAGGTGCACAGTGGATAAGAGATATGGGAACTTAGCAAAAAGCATTGGCCCAATAATGAAATCCTACACCAGCACTAGCACTACGCTAATAACTTTTAACTCTTTCAAAGGCTCTATGTTTTAGGCTTTGCGTGCTTCTCACAGTTGGGAGGCTGTAAATAATTGTATGTATAGCTGTAAGTGTCTGGATATACCTGTCAAGCAAGCTAGAATGCTAACAGAGGGGATTTGATTTGAAATATTCCTCTCATGTCCAGGAGACTTATTAGCTATAGCCCTAAGTGATTTTTTTCCAGAGAAAGGTGGTCAGGGTTAGCCCCTGGTTAATATCACAGGAGTTGGTGAAAGTCATGCAACAGTAAAACAGACAGATTCTGGTTTGGGAGTAGATGCTCGAGAAAGCCTAGGGAACCTGTTGAGCTCTGAAGCCTTGCTTAACAGTTCTCTACCACATGACCCTGTCATGGGTGGGATCTCCCGTGGCAGCTCCTGGCAACCTTGCTTATTTAACTTCTATGCAGAGTACATCATGAGAAAGGCTGGACTGGAATAAACACAAGTTGGAATCAAGGTTGCCAGGAGAAATATCAGTCACCTCAGATATGCAGATGACACCACCCTTATGAAAGAAAGTGAAGAGGAACTAAAAGGCCTCTTTATGAAAGTGGAGAGTGAAAAAGTTGGCTTAAAGCTCAACATTCAGAAAACGAAGATCATGGCATCCAGTCCCATCACTTCATGGGAAATAGATGGAGAAACAGTGGAAACAGTGTCAGACTTTATTTTTGGGGGCTCCAAACTCATTAGAGATGGTGATTGCAGCCATGAAATTAAAAGACGCTTGCTCCTTGGAAGAAAAGTTATGACTAACCTAGATAACGTATTCAAAAGCAGACACATTACTTTGCTGACTAAGGTCTGTCTAGTCAAGGCTATGGTTTTTCCAGTAGTCATGTATGGATGTGAGAGTTGGACTGTGAAGAGGATTGAGTGCCGAAGAATTGATGCTTTTGAACTGTGGTGTTGGAGAAGACTCTTGAGAGTCCCTTGGACTGTAAAGAGATCCAACAGTCCATTCTGAAGGAGATCAGCCCTGGGATTTCTTTGGAAGGAATGATGCTAAAGCTGAAACTCCAGTACTTTGGCCACCTCATGTGAAGAGTTGACTCATTGGAAAAGACTCTGATGCTGGGAAGGATTGGGGGCAGGAGGAGAAGGGGACGACAGAGGATGAGATGGCTGGATGGCATCACCGACTCAATGGATGTGTCTGAGTGAACTCTGGGAGTTGGGGATAGACAGGGAGGCCTGGCATGCTGCGATTCATGGGGTCGCAAAGAATCAGACATGACTGAGTACTGAACTGAACTGAACGGAATGGCAATAAAATCAACAACTACAACAGAGTTGGTAAATAAAAAAAAAGAGGGGGATCCAGAAGAATCTACAGAATGAGTCAAAACATAAGAATAATAAATGTTTTTCTTGAGTCACTGCTGTCAGAATCCTTTCTCTCGCTGGGAGTCACAGTCCACTTCACCTCCCTAGGATGCCCTCCAATACTGTGTTTATCTCTGGACCTGTTGTAGGGGCAGCTCAGATTCTAATTTGGTCCTGCTTCTGTGTGTTCTTGCCTCCAATGTCCATAGCTATCAGAACTAGCGCGTTTTTATTTTGTGGGAGTTCTCAATGACCTTTATATATTCCATAGACAGAATCTGCCTAGTTAAATCAAGAGGATTTAATCTGCAGATTGTACAGCTGGTGGGAAGGTTTTGGGTCTTCTTCCTTAGTCACACTGCCCCTGGGTTTCAATTGTGGTTTTATTTCCACCTCTGCATGTGGGTCATCTACTGGGGTTTGCTCCTGAGGCTGCCCTGAGGGCTTGGGTTTGCCCCTGTGAGGGTCAGGTGTGGAGGTGTTGCAGCTGATGGGTTGTAGGGTTCTAGCAGCACCAGGTACTCAGGGAAGTTGAGGCTTTGGCAGCAGTAAATATAGTGCTCTAGAAGTGTATGGCAACCAATATTGGCCAACACCCTCCAGTGTTCTTGCCTGGAGAACCCCCTCTACCTGACAGAGAAGCCTGGCCTGGCAGTCCACAATCTACAGGGTCACAAAGAGTCAGACACTACTGAAACGACTCTGCGCGCATAGACCCAAGACTTTTTGCCTGAGGCAGCTCTACCCCAGTGAGAATTGAGTGTGAAGGTGGCACAGCTGCTTGGCTGGAGGGGACCCTGGCAGCGCCAAGTGCGCAGGGACAAAGACTGCTTCTGCTGCAGGAGTTATAGACCTATCAGAGTTTTTCCTAGCCTCTTGTAGCTGGTGATCAGAAGGGCTCTTTGACCAGTCTTTCTCCAAGGCTCTGTGGAGGCACCATTCAGGCACTTAGAGGGCTCTCTTGCCTGGGGTCCGTCTCTGTTGTTCAGTACGTCAGACACACAGAGGGGGCCCCTGGCTGGGGTCCTACTCTGTAGATTGGCACATCAGGCACTTAAAGGGGCACCTTGGATGAGATCCTATTCTGTAGTTTGGCACATCAGTCATTTAAAGGAGCACCCTGGGCAGGGTCCTACTCTACAGTTCAGTGCGTCCGGAGTTTGAGGGGCCAGCCTCACTATTGTTCAGCTGCAAGTGCTGGCTTGTGGGGGAGAGAGGCTATGGTGATGGCTCCACCTCCTACACATGACTCAGCAGCATCACCTTGCTTCCATGGCTGCCCAGCTTTCCTCCATAGCATTTCCCACTACAGTCTCCTCCCTCACATCCCCTCGATCCATCTCTGCATTCAACAGAAGCCCTCAACCTGGGATTACTCCACAACTCCTAAATTCCAGCTCCCAGACACTGCACCTTCCAAGGGATCTTCATTCCTGTCTGGGGTATGTATGGCTGTGGCAAGGACTGATTCTCATTCCATTTAGGCTGCCACAGATTAACTGTTTCACTGTCAGCCTTAAATGTTTCTCTTCTGATTCAGACAATTGCCCCGATGTGGGGATCGGACCCCTGCTTCAGTTCCCCCAACTGCCAAGGGAAGGTCCAGTCCTACTAACACTCCTATTTTCCCCCTGGTTTCTTTGTCCTATTGAGTTTTGCGTGGGTCTAGATAGTCTTTTCTGCTGGTCAGGTACTCCTGTTCCTTCTCATCTGGTGTTCTGCATGCACTTCTGTGTCTGAAGGTGTATTCCTGATGTATACATAGAGAGAGATGTATTCCATATCCACCTACTCCTCTGCCGTCTTGTTCTCTCCTCTGGAGAAGACCCTTGAGAGTCCCTTGGACTGCCTGTTTTGAGTAATCTTAAACATCACCAACAATGGCACCCCACTCCAGTATTCTTGCCTGGAAAATCCCATGGATGGAGGAGCCTGATGGGCTGCAGTCTATGGGGTTGCTAAGAATTGGACACGACTGACTTCACTTTCACTTTTCACTTTCACACATTGGAGAAGAAAATGGCAACCCACTCCAGTGTTCTTGCCTGTAGAATCCCAGGAACGGGGGAGCCTGGTGGGCTGCCGTCTATGGGGTTGCAGAGTCGGACATGACTGAAGCGGCTTAGCAGCAGCAGCAGCAAACATCACCATAACATACTTAAATGAGGAACTCTTTTCTACTCTCTCTCCTATTCTGTGTTTTGAAATGTGCCCATTTAAACTGAAGTCTTATATCTTGTGTTAATTTTAATAAATTATCAACTTTTTTTTTTCCCTCAAATACTGATTCTCCTTCTTGATGGGTATTGACATATTAGTCGTCAAATCTTTAGACTTGTTTTTTTCATTCAGTCCATCATTTTATCCCCTACCAATGCCTTCTGAAAGAGTTCTTTAACCTTATCTTTAAACTCAGTAAATTGTTCTTCAAGTATACTTAAAATTTCTTCACTGGCAATAAGTGACCAGAAGATCAAAAACATGCCATTTGTGAATTGCCTAGAAATAATCTAGTAATGGTTGTCTGAGAGAAGTTTATGGAGATTTAGAAAATTCTCTTAAAGGATGTCAAATTCGATCTGAATAAATGGAATAATAGAATATATCTGGGAACATAATGAATAAAGTTTCAAACACTGATTGCCCTGAAATTAATCTATATATTCACTTTCATTCATTTTACATATTCATTTTACCACTGCTAAATTTTTGGAAAAACTTGGAAATTTTATTCCAAAATTTATATTAAAAGACAAATTTTCAGGAGTTACTAAATCCATTTTTAAAAATATAAAGAAAGAAATTCCTACTGCTGAGTATTAAGACAGAATGTGACACAAGATAAAATTCATCAGTATGGAGCTGGAACAGGAACAAACTTATTGAAGAAATAGAAAAAAAATAAGGATTTAAAGAGATTATTTGTTAGATGATAGAAGACATGGTATATAACTTTAGAGATGTGGTAGCCATTATTGTAAAGACCAGAAACATGATTTACTACTAAAATAAAACTGGACCTCCAGCACACATTACAAAATAAAAATAAACAAAAGAATCTCAAGTGAATAAAAGGCCTGAGTATGAAAGTAAAACGATCAAGCTCACCATAGACTATGTTTACTGAAGCAAGATATAAAAGCCCAAATAACAAGAGAAAATATAATTTGACTTTTGACTAATATGAAAATTGAGCAATATAAGTAAGAATTTCCATTAATAACTGTCATTCACACAGGTTGTGTCTCTGGGAACCAGTCCATAAGAAAGATTACTGAACAGGTTTATGTGTTCTTGAGGTCAACACTATGATAGAGAGGGAAGGGAAGAAAACAGACGTGAGTTAGAGGGAGAAGTAGTGCTGTGTTGCAGTATCAATGAAGGCTTCTTCTCTGAAGCTGGAGAGAGGCTGGGCCCAAACATCCCTGCATTCACCAGTCAGTGGATGCAAGCTGCCCTGGTAAGGATGTGTGAAATTGGGTGAGACAAAAATCTCTACCCAAGGCAGTTCCTAATGAAGGATGGTTATTATGGGCTGCTTGCAAGAATTACTCTTTAATGAGGGAATAAGCCTTCTGGCCTTGAACAAGGATGTGAGTGGTCCATCATGGACTTCATTACATTTATAAGACTGAGATTAAAGTGACAGTCTGGGGTTCAATATTTACAATGAATAAATAATAAGAATTAAGATATAAAATATCTAGTCACTTCCATAGAACCCAGTACAAAATAACCAAGGGAGAAAAAGGTAACAAAAGTGAAAACTTGAATGATTCAATGGATAGTTACCCCAATCTCTCCAATGATAGGGAAAAAAAAAAAAGATGAGGTATTTATTAAAGATTTTGACTGCAGCACTGTTTGTTGTAAAGAATTGCTGTAACTTAGCCATTAAATGGGGCTTCCCTGGTAGCTCAGCTGGTAAAGAATCTGCCTGCAATGCAAGAGATTCTGGTTCAATTTCTGGGTTGGGAAAATTCCTTGGAAGAGGGCATGGCAATCCACTCCAGTATTCTTTGCTGGAGAATCCGCATGGACAGAGGAGCATGGGAGGCTATAGTTCATGCGTTTGCAAAAAGTTAGATATGACTGAGCTACTAAGCACATCACAGCACAGTTGTTGAATGCTCAAAAAATAGATAATATATGACAATGTGTTCTAATAGAAAGACATACATTAGTAAAAAGAAACAAAACAGTTATTTGTAAAGGAAATAGATTTTATAAATCTATAATATTAACTATAAAATGTGTAAAATAAGATTTGTTACACTGACATCTTTTAAATTTAACAAAACATATAAAGCAACTACCTATTCTTGTTTTGGGGGATAGCAGAGATTAGAGACATGGAAGTCCGAAGCTTTTTGGTGTGATTTTCCAGTACGTTCTGGATGTGCTCAGGCTGAAATCCAAATGCTGTTTCTGCACCTGCCCAACCTTATGTGATAGACCTGATAATATTCAGCTCAAGAAAGGAAACCTCAATGTCATGGTCACTTAGCAACCCATGTTAAGGCTATCCGTTTCTAGTAGGACCCATTATCGTGGCAGAAATGTTTGCTAAAATTAAGACTAATGTTCTGACAGGGAAGGCATAATTTTTCTCCAGATCTTGGAAATATACTGAGATTTTCCACAGCAAACTCTTCCTTTATAGATATAGCATTTCTGTCAAATCTGTTGAATAAAAAGGCCCAAATGGCAAGAGACCTCAAGCTGGATCTTTTGCAGAATCCTATCTTCCTCTAGGCCCCACTCAAAATGAACAGCTTCCAAAATACCAAATACATGGGTCAGAGTGATATTCTCAAATTCAATATATGTTACCTCCAAAAGCAGAAGATACCTCTCAAACACTGTGCTTCCATCAGTGGTGTCAGATGAAAAGTGCAAAAACTTGTCTTGTCCTTAATCTTAGAAGGAATAATGTGGCATGTCACAGACCACTGGATCTCAAAAACTGTGGCAGTCCCCTGAATCTTCATGATACTTCAGTTCCACTCTCTGACACAGATGTCTTACTAGAATATCTAGTGTACTTTCTAATTCCTGCTCACCAAACCCTATTATCATGGTGTCATTAATGTACTAGTCTAGTGTTATGTCAAGGTGATTAAGATACCTGAATTGTCTACTGTGACAGAAAGGAGGACAGTTAGCGTATTCCTGGGCAAGAATGAGTATGAACTGCTGTTCTTACCATGTGAATAAAAAACAAATTTTATCCTCATTAATGAAGGGAATTGTAAAATTCATATTTATCTGCAAGACTGTTAGTCTCAAAACAAGTGTCAAAACCTGTATTAATCTACTGTCATTTAACCAAGTGGTAGTCTCAATAGCAGCTTCTGTGGCAGATGGTATGGTGCAGTAGTTGTAAATGGGGTTGCCACATGAATATATATATATATATATATATAGTTAATATATACACCTGTCAAGAACCATTTCATTTTTTCAGGGTATTTATAGATGAATTGAATGGAAACAATTTGAGTACCACAACCCCTATATCCTCTGTCTTTGATAGCAATATTAATATCAGCAGTTCTTCCAATGATACAGTATTACTTCTGATTTATAATTTTCTTCCAGGATGGGAGTGTGATTTCTGGGGCTTCCACTTGGCTCTGGATGCCCTGATTACTCCTATTTATAGGCCATAATGAATAGATTGTGCTAGCTGTCAAGTAGTTCTCTCTCAGTTATGCACATGTGACCAAGGAAATAACCAAAGATTATATGGGCTTCCCTCATGGCTCAGATGGTAAGGAACCTGCCTGCAATACTGGAGAACTGGGTTTGATCCCTGGGTCAGGAAGATCGCCTGGAGAAGGGAATGGCTACCCATGCCAGTATTCTTGCTTGAAGAATTCCATGGACAGAGAAGCCTGGTGGGCTACAGTTCATAGTATTGCAAAGAGTCAGACACGACTGAACAACTAACACATATATTCAAATATACCTGGATACACTGAAATGAACCTGACCAAAACTTCACCTGGCCTCCATAAACTATTAAATCAGAAAACCATGGTGGTGTTTCAAATTCCATGGTATGGGTGTCAATGCAGATCTTATTCTAACAGTCCTAGAAATGGCTGGATTTTCCTCATTCCTCAATGTTCAATTACCCTGGAAATGGTTCCAGGTCACTTTAAGAAAATAATCAAGGGAATGATTATTGTATAAATTTAATGTGGCATTATAGGCTTCTTTTTCAAGAAGATCTTGAGCTTCAATCAATGACTTCTGGATTTGAGATCTGACATAGATCTGGATATTGGGTGAGGAAAATTTCCCATTTTAGCAGCTGATGTCAACTTTCTGCTTCTCATTGTTTGTTTGTTTTTCTCTTTCGCCCTTTCTTGCAGGCATCTACACATCTATCTCATGTCTAGTGCTTGCTTTGGAAGCACATATCCTATCTCATATCAAAGAATGCTGTGTTTTACTAGCTATTGCCACAGATCCTGAAAGGTTAAGAAAACTTGATGGCAAGTCTGGTAATTACCTCTTTCTTGCCTCTAATAATTGAATGCTATTCCCTGGCCTGATTCTCACTTTTATTAAAGAACTCGGTTCAATAGCAACAACCGACACTACCAACCATAACCTGCAGAGTGCAGCCACCACCATCCATGCTTCTTACAGAAGCAGTATATACTCAGCAGTATATTCTTTATGGAGTGCTCAGGTCTTAAACGGACTGTCTATTCTAACACCCTGAGTCTTCTGATCCCTTTTGCAATACCATACAGAGAGAGCCAGATTTTTCATCAATTTCATCATATTTGCTCTAGTCAATTTTTAATGCTATTAAAGAGAAGCCAGCCCACACAAACATTATTATTGTTGACCCTGTATTTTAAAACAGCATAACCATCACACCTTCCAGTGTCTTTCCTTTCATCTGCGCTTTATTCCAAAGCAAAAATGGTGAAAGCCTTAGTTAACATGGTGCTATTGCCAATCAGAAATTTTCAGCCACCTATCACTACTAGAAATGGAATTCTCATTGTTCTCAGATAGGAAAGTAATTCAGCTCTAAAATCCCATAATTGTAGTCAACTTTCTAAGAATTTTCTTATTACCAGTGATCTTGCCCTGAGGTTTCCAGAAGACAGACATTTATAAATGTCGGAGACATTTATATAACTACCTTTTAAGATAATGCATTCCCAGGGTATAGTTCAGTTCAGTTGCTCTGTCGTGTCCGACTCTTCGCGACCCCATGAATCACAGCATGCCAGGCCTCCCTGTCCATCACCATATCCCGGAGTTCATTCACACTCACGTTCATCGAGTCAGTGATGCCATCCAGCCATGTCATCCTCTGTCGTCCCCTCTTCCTTCTGCCACCAATCCCTCCCAGCATCAGAGTCTTTTCCAGTGAGTCAACTCTTCACATGAGGTGGCCAAAGTACTGGAGTTTCAGCTTTAGCATCATTCCTTCCAAAGAAATCCCAGGGCTTGTCTCCTTTAGAATGGACTGGTTGGATCTCCTTGCAGTCCAAGGGACTCTCAAGAGTCTTCTCCAACACCACAGTTCAAAAGCATCAATTCTTCGGCACTCAGCCTTCTTCACAGTCCAACTCTTACATCCATACATGACCACAGGAGAAACCATAGCCTTGACTAGACGGACCTTAGTAGGCAAAGTAATGTCTCTGCTTTTGAATATACTATCTAGGTTGGTCATAACTTTTCTTCCAAGGAGTAAGCGTCTTTTAATTTCATGGCTGCAGTCACCATCTGCAGTGATTTTGGAGCCCCCAGAATGAAATCTGACACTGTTTCCACTGTTTCTCCATCTATTTTCCATGAAGTGATGGGACCAGATGCCATGATCTTTGTTTTCTGAATGTTGAGCTTTAAACCGACTTTTTCACTTCCTTCTTTCACTTTCATCAAGAGGCTCTTTAGTTCTTCTTCACTTTCTGCCATAACGGTGGTATTCTCTGCATATCTGAGGTTATTGATATTTCTCCCAGCAATCTTGATTCCAGCTTGTGTTTCTTCCAGTCTAGCATTTCTCATGATGTACTCTGTATATAAGTTAAATAAACAGGGTGACAGTATACAGCCTTGACGTACTCCTTTTCCTATTTGGAACCAGTCTGTTGTTCTATGTTCAGTTCTAACTGTTGCTTCCTGACCTGCATACAGATTTCTCAAAAGGCAGGTTAGGTGGTCTGGTATTCCCATCTCTTTCAGAATTTTCCACAGTTTATTGTGATCCACACAAAGGCTTTGGCATAGTCAATAAAGCAGAAGCAGATCTTTTTCTGGAACTCTCTGGCTTTTTCCATGAATAGGAGTGAGGAAATAGAGAGTGAGGGAAGGGGGAAAGCCAATACTGGCTACTGATTAGTATTTAGTATGACTGCTTGCCCATCCATGTGGCACTGTCCTACAAGAAGCTACAAAAATGAGAGAATATTAGGCCTTTTATCCAGCAAAGAAAAGGTAAAAAAAATTACTATTCTCTCTTGCCTCCCAGTGACCAAAGTTGTGCTCCACGGACAGTTAATTCTCTTGCACACATAACTTGTTCATGAAGGTAACCAAGAAGACTATCGCAGCTAAGACCTCAGCACCAACATAAAAGTCTGAGACAGGAGGCAAGATGTACATGGCATGGACATGAGACAACGTATCGCAGGTTACTCCTACAAGAAGTTTTTTAGTGTCTATTCAAGAGAGCAGTTGGTTTGAAAAAGTGCCCAAATATCTGGAGACAGATGTAACCAAAAGATATGACATAGTATTTATACATGCAAACATTTTTAATTTTTAGTATCTGGAAGGAGCACATGATTGAACTTATTTGTAATTAGTCTGATGCACTTTGCCTGTTGATATCTAATTTATCCTTACTCTAATAACTGAATCCAGGTTAACTTATTGACTTGTGTAGTTGGTCCTATTTTACTGGCATATTGTGTTTAGTCATTTAAAATGCACACTATGACTTGTTATTTTATTCAATAGTAATTTTAAAAGAATGGAGCATTAAAATTTTTCTTTATTTTGTATTCTTTAATAAAGGTCTTATTATAAAAATATTTTAGCTTCAAATTTAACAAAGGACTGAAACTTTTGACCCATCTCTTATAGAAGACATGAAATTTAATATGCTTTTACTGACTCATCCCTACATTTATAGATCTTTGTTGATATGTGGTATAGATTTAGGATAGAGGTATAGATTATTATTGTTTAATTACTGTTTCCAACTACATATCTTATTTTTCAAATGACATTTATTTTATTGTTTCTTATGAACATGTATAAATTAATTGGATTCACTCATAACAATGCTCACCATAAGAATATTTATCCAAAACATCTATTCATTTATAAGAATGCTCACCATAAGAACATTTCTATTTTCTACTTCTCAATTTTAATTTTCCCCCACCCCTGATAAGTGTTTGGGCAAACTTTTCAGAGACTGTAGTGTTAGTGCTAGGATTTGTGAACACCTGAATATCAAAAGTAAAAATAATTCAGTCTGCTCCCAGGCCTATCACCTTGCAGAAAAGGAAAAAAAGAAAACAAATAAGCCTTATGAACATGTCTCAATTATCTTTCAGTATTTTATGCTGCAAAGGTTTAAAGTTTGCCTGGAATTTGTTTCAGGTTTCTTATTTTTTTAATGGTTCCTAGGTAACCTAAATATTTTGGGACCTGGGTTTTAATAAGACAGTTTCTTTATCCTTAACACCACATGAAGTTTATCAAGACATCTGTGTTGCTAAATATTTTGAAGTAGCCTGTGCTTGTTCTAGATATTTTTAAAATTATTCTGCTTGTTATAGTAAAATCATTTCAAAAAGTGTTTTAGAGTAATTCTCCCTTTCTTATATGCTAAATAATTTCTTTCATAAGTCAATTTGTTTGCATCTGTTTACTTTAGGGTAGGAATTGTTTATTGTTCTATGTGCTCATCCTCAAAGATTGCTCAATCCTATTTAATTGGTCTGATTTAGCCTATTAAACAGGAACAGTGAGTCCTATAGCTGCTTCTCACTGCCCACTTGAGTGCTGATACAAGCCTCCTTGTATTCTTAAAGAGAAAAGCAAATAAACATGCATAGTTTTCAAAATAATTCTTAGCTTTTAGCAAGCTTGTAGCAAGCTGGAATGTTACCCTACTGCTTGGTTCTATGTCTTCTAGGATGACAACTTATTCCTGGATTATTGGGCTGTGTTTATTTATTATTTCTTCTCTTGAAGTAGTATAAGGAAATACCATTTTTCCCAAGCATTGCTCACAAGCACTGTCCTTGTCTACACTTACACCACATGGCAAGTTTTCATGCACCATTCCCCACCCACCCAACCTCCCATTTTGCATGCATGCTCAATCACTAAATCCTGTCTGACTTTTTACAACCCTATGGACTGTAACCTCCCAAGCTCCTCTGTCCATGGGATTTGCCAGGCAGGAATACTGGAAAGGACTACCATTTTCTCTTCCAGGAGATCGTCCCAACCCAGAAATTGAACCTGCAATCCCCTGAGTCTCCTGCATTGGCAAGTGGATTCTTTACTACTGAGTCACCTGGGAAGCCAGGCCTCTTTTTACCTCAGCTTTATTGGGGAATAATTTAAAACTTGTATGTATTTAAGTTATACAAATACATTGATGTTTTGATATCATATACATTGTAAAATAATTAGAACCATCAAGCTAATTAACAAATCTAGCCTCTCATATTCTCACCCTGCTTATTTAACTTTTATGCAGAGTACATCATGTGAAATGCCAAGCTGGATCAATCACAAGCTGGAATCAAGACTGTCAGGAGAAACATCAACAACCTCAGACATGCAGATGATACCACTCTAATGGTAGGAAGTGGAGAGGAATTAAACAGTCTCTTGATAAGGGTGAAATAGCAGAGTGGCTTAAAACTTAACATTATAAAAACTAAGACCATGGCAACCAGTCCCATCACTTCAGGCACATAGATGAGTAAAAGTGGAAACACTGACAGATTTTATTTTCTTGGGCTCCAAAATCACTGTGGACAGTGACTGCAGCCATGTAAAGATGCTTGCTCCTTGGAAGGAAAGCTATGACAAACCTACGCAGACTATTCAAAAGCAGAAGCATCACTTTGCAACAAAGGTCCATATAGTCAAAGCTATGGATTTTTCAGTAGTCATGTACAGATGTGAGTTGGACCATAAAGAAGTCTGAGTGTTGAAGAATTGATGCTTTTGAATCACGGTGCTAGAGAAGACTCTTGAGAGAGTCCTTTACGTTGTAAGGAGATCAAACGAGTCAATCCTAAAGGAAGTCAACCCTGAATATTCATTGGAAGGACTGATGCTGAAGCTGAAACTCTAATAATTTGGCCACTGAACAGCAGACTTATTGGAAAAGACCCTGATGCTAGGATAGATTGAAGGCAAAAGGAGAAGGGCATGACATAGGATGAGATGGTTAGATGGCATAGTCAACTCAATGGAATAAATTTGACATGGTAAAGGAGATAGTAAAGGACAAGGAATCCTGGCATGTTGAAGTCCATGGGGTCAAAAGAATCAGGCACAACTTTTCAACTGAACAACAAGAAAAAAATACTCTCATATACTTACTATGTTTTTAATTCCAATTTTGTGTGTGTGATTAGATCATTTATGAAATATACTTCTAGAAAATTCCACTCAGGTTCCTTCCTCCTTCCTCTCTGCTCACCAACTTTCTCAATATAACCCCACCTCAGTCCCATTAAATTCATATTATTTTACTGAGAACTCCAGGTTGGTGAATGCGTGGAGGTGCAGGTAGAATGGTATGCTCAGAGAGAGGATGAAAGCTCTGTACCCTTTCCCCATCTCTTGCCTTAAGCATCTTTTTCATGGTAACCAACTAATAAGTTAACTAGCTTACTAAATGCTGTGGATTGCTCTTGCAAATTAATAAAATCCAACGAATTTACAATTTATAGCCACTTGGTAAAAGTACAGGTGACGATCTGTCTGCCCCTCCCCCCCCACACACACACTCACACAATCATACTCACACTGAGAAAGTAACAGGATTGTTTGGCATTATTCACAAAATTATTTGAATGGTCAAATGAATTTAATAGTTTGATAACTAAAAGACGGTGAAAGATCAATTTCAAAATCACATTGAATTTTTAAAAATCTATTTTTTCCTGAGATTTAATTGTGTAATGTGTCTTTGGGTCCCTCAGATTAATCCTTTAAAATGGACATTATTACTAATTTTAATGGGCATTATCTGAATTGCGATGTATTCTGTTGCATGAGAAAAGAAGCCCATTTCTGTAGCTTAACTTTGTAATAGCATTTTATTTTCCCTCACATATCAACAAATATTAGTGAAGGGAATTTGGGGCCCTTCTGTCATTTTTTCCATCATGCACATAGGGAAGTTCTTATTTTCATGCTTGTCCAAACATGGAGGTAAGGTGGCTGCTCCCTCTTCAGCTGTGCTGTGGAGTGGAAAGAAAGAGACAAAAATAATGTATTAGAAAAACAAAAATATTCCCAGAAGTCTCTAGTAGAAAGATATTTATACCTCATCACCTACACTTTTGTTACATTGCCACATTTGGATGCAATAGATTCTGAAAAGGTGAATATTTCATCTGGGAACATTGCCAACATGAACAAAAGGATAGACCTTAAGTGGGAAACTAACATTGTCTAAAAGTCATTGAATTCAGAATGTTGTATAATCACAATATTTTTAAGCAGCATAAATTTTTAGAGTAATACTAAATTTCAGTAACTATTTACTTTTGCTATATTTGATGGTTTTTAATTAAATAATATAAAGTAATGTTTTATATACTTTACTGTCTACATTATACTAATGAGAATAAGGTCATTATAGGCCATTAATAGTTTTTGCATCTGGGATATTCTTTTTTTATGTACCTTACTTAAATGGTGGCTTCAGGGTCCATGTTATCAAAAGTATCAAACTCCTATGGACAATATCTTAAATCTAAATAATAACATCTAAGTCCAAATCCAAGGATTTTTCTGAGTTAATTACCAATATAACAATTTTAATGCCCACATACTGACAGCAGAATATGAAGTTCTAAGTGGATTCTTTAAACTAAATGCTGAACATTTAAACTGTTTGTCTTTGGGTTTTTTTTTTTGGCCTTAATATCTAAAATTCAATACTTGATAATTATGACTTTAAAGTATTAAAATTGTTACCTCTTAAGGAACATTTTTCTACACTTATAAAAATGTTTCTTAATTATAACTTATCTCCCATTTAATGTAAATCTTACATTTGCTGCATTCTTCTTTAGTATCTTTAATATTGATAATCAAGATGGACTATTCAGTGGCATCTAGGCGGTGGCTGGAGGAGAAGACAGTCAAGACAGGATATTTGTCCTAATATTCTGTCTAAGTAATGCTCATGCACATTACATTTTTCTAAATGCAAATCTAATACTAATTCATATCTAATGTAATACATATTACAGATTTACATCTCATTTCAAGTCTTCTGTGAATTTGATTAGAATTAATTCTGTCTCATCTTACACATTTTATTCAATATATCTTTTCAAATCTAATCTTGATCCTGTTAATTTGGGATGATTTGTGTTTTGTAAACAGTCACATCCAAGTATGATATAGGGTGTCAGATATATCACATGACATGTGAGGTTCAGATAAAATACCATTTTCTCCAGTTATAAAGGAAAACATGTATAATCTTGCATATGAAGACTTTATACTTATTTGCTCATAGTTAAAGCTATATAGCATACATGAAGAAAGAATATATAAAAATACAATTAAGAGAATAACCAAACAAGAATTTTTAAAATATGAGATAATTAAGTAATTTTGTATTCTCTCAAAATGTTCCTGGAACTATGCTCTATAACCTAATTCTTCTCCCTCCCCTGGATAAAACTTTGACTGGTTCCCCACAGTTCTCTTAACTGAAAAAAATAAAAACCCACCTGATACTTTAATCATTTTCAGCTTAGAGACTGGTAAGTACAGCTGGAGTAATAATAAAGATTCCAAACTTCATTCAAAATTAAAGCTTCTGCACTTACCTAATCAGCCATGCAACAGAAGGCAGCCCTGTAGTATACAGTATGACTTGGATAGATACTCCTCTATTTTCCCATCTTGTCTTCTTCCCCTTCTCAAATGCTAATTAGCACTGTTTCTGACCAAATTGGATTTTTAGATGGTGGAGAGAGAAGATGTGAGTGCACAGGAAAACTCTTGTACGCTCATACTTTGGTGAGCTGCCATCATGGATTGCTCTCTGGTTTGGCAGGTGTCAGCTGACTCTTGGTCTTTCGCCCTTGCTGGGTGTTTCATTTCCTTGTAGGGTTCTTCAGACCATGTATTCCTCTCTCCGTTCATGCAGGCATCTCTCAACTGCACTTTATTGTGATTTACGTTATCAGCAGGCCATCTTTTCACAGACTCTCTCTGTTGGGATCCTAGGGTCTTTTGGCATCCTTTTTGGATAAAATCCATTTACAATGATTCTGGGCCAGCTTTTAGCCACATATGTTTGGTTCAAACCTTCTCTATGTCCTTTGTTAATTTTCAATTATATTTTAAGTAATTTTTCAAAAACAAGCTCTCTGTGATATTGTTATGATTGATATTTTTCAGATGTATACATATATGTTTTAATTAATTAACAGCACTGAAATTAAGTTCAAAGCATAACTGAGTCACAGTTATTTTTGCAATCAGGAATACAGAATATTAAAAAAAGATTATATGTGGTGAACTTACTTGGTGATTATTAAAAACACTGAAGATGGCTAAGATAGGCAAATATCCTTCTTTTACAGACAAAAAAGAATCAGCTTAATAAAACTGTCATTGGCCAGGTGTAGTGTGATTTATGTGATGTATTTCATGTGAAGGTTTATGTGATGCATGGGGTTGAAAGTAAACATATGTGGGTTTGAGTCTTATTTCCATAATGTATTTAATTACAAGTTACAAGAAGCTGATCAAGGTTAATAAAGCAGGTAGTCTAAGTTTCTTCCTCTATAAAATAGGTCAAATAATAGCTCTAGCAATTATATTGTTTGGTAGACATATGATATATACCACACAGTAACTTCTTAACAATAGTTAATTCTGTCTTCCAACATTGTCGGTTTTTAAAAAATTATAGCTGTAGTTTCTTCAGGTATTTATTTTATCTTTTATGATTTCCAAAGTCAAAAATAACATGTGCATTATATGAACATATACATATACATGTACACATATTTTTACAATTTTTCAGGTCATTAGTAAATTACTATAATGCAATAGTTAGCAAGTGTTTATTAAAGTGAGAATCTTTGTATTATACAATATAAAACAAACTAAATTATCAGATTATACTTAATTTTTCTAGACAAGCAAATAAAAAGTAATGATAAGCTGTTACCTTTAACAATTTAATCTTTGGAATCAGTAATTAAATATAGAAGTCTGGTTTTCATTGTAATAGGAGAAACAGACTATTAAAAAAAAGTCTTCCATGGCAGGCTGGGAGAAAATTCTATAAGAATCTGGATACATAGTCAATGATTTTATAATGTAAATTGTGATTATTTAGATGCTTATAACTTTTCATTATCTTCTTAACGAGTTATTCATGTTGGTAGCCAAATAATCATCAAGCTATTGCTAAGTGGGATGGTTATTACTGCATCTGTAGCTACTGTGGTTATCCAAAGAGTTGACGTGAAGTCATTCAGTCATGTCCGACTCTTTGCAATCCCGTGGACTGTAACCTACTAGGCTTCTCTGTCCCTGGGATTCTCCAGGCAAGAATACTGGAGTGGATTGCCATTTCCTTCTCCAAGGGATCTTCCCCACTCAGGGATCGAACCCGGGTCTCCCGCATTGGAGGCAGACACTTTAACCTCTGAGCCACCAGGGAGGACACTAGTATTGTTTCCATATAGATAGTGCCATTACTTCCTTGTTTGTTTATACCCCTCATAAATATACATTCATTACAAGATTCTGGATGTAAGGAATGCTCAATATCTTTTCTCCATATTGTTAAAACATGTTGGGAAGTATTAGGACAAGTTTGGTCCCTGATATTATTTTTCTATTCCAACACAGATCCAGAACAATACTGCAAGATTATACCATATAAAATCTAGATCACAGTTTTAAATAATGTTTCCCACCAACAACTAAGATTCTAAGATGTGTGGTGTTTCACTATTAATGAAATCTATTTGGGTATACTTTGTTCAAGATCAATATTACTACTTTCTAAGCCCATTCCTTTGGATTGCAAAGAGATCAAACCAGTAAATCCTAAAGGAAATCAATCCTGAATATTCATTGGAGGGACTGATGCTGAGGCTGCAGCTCCAATACTTTGGCCACCTGAAGCTCCAATACTTTGGCTCATTAGAAAAGGGCCCAATTTGCTGGGAAAGATTGAAAGCAGGAGAAGGAGATATAGAATACAAGACGGTTGGATGGCATCACTGACTCAATGGACATGAGTTTGAGCAAACTCAGGGAGATGGTGAAGGAAATGGAAGCCTGGTATGCTGCAGTCCATGGGGCCACAAAGAGTTGGACATGATTGAGCAACTGAACAACAGTGAAGCCCATTCTACATAGATTACAATGTAGAATGTTACTATTTTGTTCATAGTAAGATGACAATTTGAGTTACTATTTTGTTACTATTTTGTTCATAGTAAGGTGACAATTTGAGTTATCTTTTCTTGTATATTTAACATATTTCACATAAATATATTTGAAATATTTCTATATACAATTCCTAGGTCTCTCTACTGAAAGAGTTTAGAAAAAATGCTCTATCAGTAGCCATAAATAAGACAAATTTCATATATTGGTACCAAATATCATTTTCCACTTAAAACATACCAGAGTTAATTGGGGGAAAGGAAGATTTCTGAGCTGGGGAAGAAGACAAGATAAATTTGGAACACTTTGTTATATTAGGAAACATGGAAACATTCAAATTATCTGGGGGACACATCAAAAGATAAGGGCTTCATCTTAAAGGAACTCCAACAGGTCATATCTGAAAGTACTTGAACTATTAGTCTTCTAATCTGTTAGATTAAATAAGAATCCAAGAGTTTATATTGACATAAACTTTAAAAACAATTAAATAAAGGCACTGATATTAAAGGCTTAGACTTCTATTCATTAGCTTAGTTCATTCAATAAATGTGTATCAGGTGACTGTACCACAACTTCAAGAAGAACCTGTAGGTGAAAAATCTCCCCATGACTATGGATAAAGCATAGAACAAATGCCAACTACTTAGACATGATTTCCTTAAGACAGTGGGCAAGTACCAATATATTGGAAACTTCTGGGGAAAAAAAGTTTCAAATATGTTCTTCCAATTCTGCATGGTTATTTTAATGCCATTTTTTCATCATCTCTTAAAGTAGAATTCCCCTAAAGTATGACATCTCTTAAAGTAGTTGTTCCCTGACAAAGGTCTGTATCCTCCTTCCTCTCTTATCTCTTAAAATTTCCCCATAGCAGCTCTTCATCCAGCTATTCCATTTCTACCAGCCTCTTAGGAATTGAAAAAGTCTTCACTTTACAAATTAAGAACAGTGAGTTCTTGTAAACAAAATGTAATGAGTGTCTCAAACTTAACTCAATTACCCTAACTTCAAAAGAGGAACAGATTACATAAAATATACTATTAAATCATGATTTTCATTAAGGAGTATCTGGTTCTTAATGCTAACATATTTAAAAGGCTGAAAATCTACTAAAGTATACTAAATTGAAAAATTAAAAATGTGTCAAAATTACTCAATCTTTTCATAATATTTCCATGAGCATAGTTTGGATTAAATATGAAGGATAACATTTAACATTTTACTGTTTTGAAATGACATAATGATAAAAGTTCTAGTGGTTATAGAATAGTGTAGTTTATGGTTATTAACTAAAATAAATATGTAGTAGAAACCGTTCTGAAGGTAAATGTTACATTAGCTAAATCACAACAAAATGATATTCCATTCATTCACTCACTGAATGATGATTTGTATAATCTACTATATACTACTAGTACTATGGCTATGTAGTACTGCTACTATGATGGATTCTAGGTCCCAAGAAATGAAAATGTCTCTATCATAAAGAAACTAACTAGTGATAAAATGAGACACACACATTAGTTAATTACAAAGCAGTGACTCAAGTGCATAAGTTAATGGTAGCACAAAAACTTAGCAATTCTTTGCACAGTGGGCAGGAGAGTTAGAGACTTCCTCAAAGAGGGAATGCTTGCAGTAACTTTTAAGAGATGAGTTATCAGTTTATTAGGTAATAACAAATGAATGAGAAGCTATTAAAAGAAACAGCTATTAAAGTCACAGAGAAATAGACTGGCCTGGAACATGGTGAGAAGAGGTGAGGGAAAAATTAAATCCAAAGCAATATCCAACTTGTGAAAGGCCTTAGAGACTAACCTAAGTGGTAGCATAATGGAATGTATAAAATAATGACAGTAGAAATTACTTAGTCTCTGACCTGTCCAGTCCCTTGCCAACTCAGTACCTAGGTACCCTTTTACCCTGTCTGAAAAATTCTTCCCCCAGATTTTTACACAACTGTATGTTCATTCAACTCTTGGCTTAAAAATCCCTGTCAATACCACAAACTGAAATGAACTAGTGCCATCCTACCATACCCACTTATTAGTCTTCTTTTTCCATTGTTTTTAAATCAATAGAGAATAGAAACACAGAGTAAATATAAAATTTATAACTTTATGTAACATACTCATACCCCCCTTCATTTCTTTTTATTCTTATAAATTAGACTGAGGAAATTATAGAAATTGCTAAGTAACATTTGGTGTAGTACAGACTCTAGGGATTTGTGAGTTAGCAATCTTCCCTTTATTCTGTACTGAGTATATTTTGTTCACTAGTAGCCATATGAGTATGACTAAAGCAGGAGAAACCTTTTCAGAGATAGATATATTTTATTATCTCAAAAGGATAAATCAGTAATGCAAAATTATCAGGCAAAATGACAAAAACATAGTGAAGCATTTTGGAAAGAGCAGAAAAAATGTTTCTAGCCCTTTATATTATACCTCATATGCAAATATCCTGTCCTCAAGAAGACCTACTTTTGTCTCCAGAGAAAATGGTTAAGAAGTAAATCTCCATTAGTACTGGGAAAACTTAGAGTTTTAAAATTTAGCAGCCTGCTCAATTGGGAGCTTTAGGAAATGTTTATACATAAACCGATATCCTTTAAAGTAGTTTGGGGGCTTAAACAGGAAAAAAAAAAAAGTAATATGTTTGTTCTTGTGGTCTGTAAAATATTTGAATGAATCCTTGAACTACTGCAGACCCATAATCAAACAGATCAAGTGCATAGGACCCCTTACTTCTTCAACTGTGATTTAGAAAAACTCCAAAACACCTATTGTTACTAAATGAAGGCTATCTCCATATAGTGGAAAATAGAAAATTTTAAATATAGCCTAAAGTAGAAAGCATAACGGCATTGCACTAAAAATATGTTCTCAAAATTTTGTAATTTTATTAAAGTGGCAAATTATTTAATTAAGACAAAACTAGATGGTGGAGTAGAAGGACATGTGCTCATCTTCTGCAAAAAAGCCAAAGTCGCAATCAGCTGCTGAACAACCAACAGAATATTGGATCCCACCAAAGAAAGATACCTCACATTGAAGGGCAAAGGAGAAGCCCCAACAAGATGGTAGGAGAGGTGCAATCCTGTTTAAAATCAAATCTCATACCCACTAGAGATGCTCAGAGGGTGCAGACAAAACCTCGTGTGCACCAGAACCCAGGGAAAGTCTCCACAAGAGACTGAGACCTCCTTTGAGTGCTTGAATGTCTCCTGCGGAGGCATGGGTCAGCAGTGGCCTGTCACAGGAACAGGGGTTCTGGCTGCAGCAGACCTGGGAAGCAGAGTGTGGCCTAAGTCCTCTTGGAGGAGGTCGCCATTAGCTCCACTGTAGAGCCGCTGAGCAGACGACCCACAAACTGGAGAAAAATTATGCCAAAGAAATTCTCACACTATTGCAAAAGCCCACAGCAGATTTCCCAAACTGTGGATCTGGCAAAGGGACTGAGAAACCCCAGGGAATTTTACTTTGGAGGCTAGTGGGATTTGATTACAGAACTTCCACAGGACTGGGAAAACAGATTCTTGAAGAGAACAAACAAAACCTTGTGTGCAGCAGGACCCAGGAGAAAGGATTAGTGACCCCACAAGGGACAGAGTCAGATTTGCCTGTGAGTGTCCAGGAGTCTCCAGCAGAGGTGCTGGTCGACAGTGGCCTGCCATGGGGTCAGGGACACTGATTACAACAATTTTGGGGGCAGCAGCAGCATGCTGGCTTAAGTCCTTGTGAAGGAGGTTGCCATTACCCCTCCTACCATAGTTTGGCCTTAGGCCCCACCCTTCAGCAGAAAACTGGATTAAAGATTTACTGAGCATGGTCTTGCCCACAGAGCAAGACCCAGTTTTCCCCACAGCCAGTCTCTCCCTATCAGGAAGCTTCCATAAGCCTCTTATCCTTATCCATCAGAGGGCAGACAGAATGAAAACCATTTAAATCTAGAAGTGAAGTGAAGTCGCTCAGTCATGTCCGACTCTTTGCGACCCCATGGATTGTAGCCTACCAGGTTCCACCGTCCATGGGATTTTTCAGGCAAGGACACTGGAGTGGATTGCCATTTCCTTCTCCAGGAGATCTTCCTGACCCAGGAATAGAACCTGGGTCTCCCTCATTGTAGGCAGATGCTTCACCGTCTGAGCCAGACAATATATAATTCGTAACTGACCAATATTACAACCAATATTAACTGGATATAAAAATATTAATAGCTGTCTTTAAATAACACAGACTAAAATTTATCACACATTTATTTAAAATTTTGAATGCTATCCTATATTTTATTCAGAGTTCATTTTTATTTATACTGTGTATTGTAATTTAAACATATTAAATTTGCATTGTAAATTTACAATATACAATTGTGGTAGTGGGTCCTCAAGGTTTGAACACCTTAGGGTCAGTGAATTATTCAAGAAATGATTTAAAAGATATTTTGAAAAAGGATCAGGAAAAAGGATCAGGAGTAATCCTAAAAAATTAATATGAAGCAACAATGAGAGGAGTTGATCAGAAGAGTATATAAAATATTAAGAGTGCTCATGAGAAGGCCAATTATGTATAGTCCTGATTAAATCAGATATGGAGAATGTGTTAAAACAGCATTTGCAAACTGAAGCATTACTTAAAGATATTAAACAGAATGATGGAAGCCTGGTCTTTGAGTATTCATTGCTGATCTAAGAAAAGTAGCAATGGCATTAGTGCTTAATGATGAAGCTAATATGATGGACAGGGAGGCCTGGCGTGCTGTAATTCATGGGGTCGTGAAGAGTCGGACACAACTGAGCGACTGAACTGAACTGAACTGAATAAGAATCTAGAGTGAAAAGTCATGCTTTACAAAGACAAATGTACCTTATTTGATTTGACGTGCTTTTCATCCATCTATGCTAGCATCATGTTTGACATTTTTCTCTTCACCTCCTAATGTACGCAGTCTATAATTTGTGGAGTTGATCTTTTCTTTTTGAAAAATCATGATAGCTTTGCTTTTCACCCATCTTTCACTAATTCCCAGAATGTCCACTTTTCTTCATAGATTGCAGAAAGCAGCATGCTATATCTCCTGATTTTTTTATTGCCCTAGGACCTAACTGAAAGAAGTTGAAAGATTAAAATACTCTAAAGCAAATAAATGATTTCCAATTATCCTATGATCCATCTTAAACTACAATTTTAATGAAACTTACTCTTTTTTTCACATATAAAAAGTATTCTGAGATAAAATGGGAGACAATTGTTTCAAAACTTTAACATCTTCCCAGATGGCAAACATCTTATTGTCTTGATTTTTTAAATACATTCTTAAATTATAGGCTAACCTTACTAGTGTCAGTTGACTCTGTGCTTAATAGATATTTTCATAGTCATATTGTAGTTAGGTATGTCCTTTTTTCCTATAATGTATTTTCCTTCACTCCAATGACTGTGATGAATATGAACATGTCATGTTCTCAAGTTACAGACTATAAGTGAGGCTAAGATATACCTAAAATTTTATAATACAAGAGAAAGACATGTGATGTAAAGGATCAGGTAGCATTTCATAGGAGTTCAGTACACAAGGTTACTTCAGCTGATTATATACAAATATATAAAAACTTTATATAAAAGGTTTAGTTAAGCTGGACTTTTAAAGAATCCCCTAACCAAGTAAATGGTTGAGCATCAATGAATCTATAGATTAGATGAAATGATATGTACATATATGGAATATATATGTACATGTGATGGGGGAGAAGGGTGAGATAAGATCACAAGTATTCATCATATTCTGAAAGACATTTTGGACACTCAATATGGTTAAAAGCAAACCACACCATACAGAATACTGTCTGGAGAGGTTTGCAAAATTATTAAAATTAGTATGATTACAGTTACATTTGCATTGCCTCCAAATGTTCATCAGCATTTTAGCTTCTCAATAATCTGACTGAGGAAGCATGATGCACCTCTCTTTGAATTTTTGAAGTATGTTTTTCCAAAGCCTAGAAAACACATCTGACTGTTCCTTATTATTTCAAGATAGAATATGTTCACTTTATTTCCATAACTTTCTTTATACCTACAAGATTTTCCACTACTAACAAAAATTAAGCCCATGATATTATTGTGCCCTTTTTGCTTTTATTGCTTCATTGAAGTGGAAACTATTGTCACTCTATATCAATAACAAAATGATTTTAAAAAAAAAGTAATAGAGAGGCTTAGAGTACGAGTAGTAGTGCATGCATAGCAAGTTGCTTCAGTCATATCCAACTCTTTGTGACCCTATGAATTGTAGCCTGCTCCTCTGTCCAGGGGATTCTCCAGGCAAGAATACTGGAGTGGACTGCCATGCCTGCCTCTGAGGATCTTTCTCAACCCCAAGGACTGAATGCTTGTCTCAAGTATCTCCTGCAATGGCTGTAGGTTCTTTGCCACTAGCGCTACCTGGAAAGCCCATGGGCATTAGACATCATGTTAAAAATGCATTCAGCATATTTCAAATTTTTAAAAATTTATGATGGGAATTGATTAGAAAGTGAAGGCTTATACTAAGGGGATACATAGAGAAAAATAATAAATTAAGATGTGTGTTTGGAAAACAGGAATAATAATAGTGGCAAAAACAGAAGCACTTATAAATGTAAGATATAAATAGTATTTTATAAATGTGTTTTCTATAAGGATAGAGTGCATAAAAAAATAGTAAGATGGTGTTAAAAGATTTAGAATCACAAAGTAAAAAGTGGCAGCAATGGAACTATTCACTTAAAAAGGAGGGCATACAGATATAACTACTTGATGGCATGAAATCCAAGTACCTTAATTTTTGAAGTGTTTAAAAAACATCTAGTAAGGAAGGCCTGAAAGTATAAAAGGTAATAAGAATATCTTTTGAGCTTAGTAGAAAGTAAATTGATGATAAAAGATTGACAGGCACCATGTAAGTAAAAAGCAAAACAATAAAAAAGAAAAATAAATTCAGATATTGACATTCAAGAAGTATGCTTGCATAACACTGCATAGGAAGGAATATATTTCTAAATCCAGTATTATTCTGTCATATATTGTGCATATGTTAAATAAGGTAACAAAAGCATCAAAAGTTCTTACATTATTATTTACATAAAATACTGCAATGACTTTCAAGTCACAGAACAAATTATTTTCATGCTTTCTTTTCTTGAGCTGGTCAAATTTCACTCCATGCACTGTGAACTTTGTAGTTAAGATGGAGCAATGATTTAAACAATCTTGCAGTTCTCTTTCCTCACTTTGTGTAATCTGCATAGTCCATGAATTTCACATAAAGAGGTGCTTTACAAAGACCAAAGTCATCTCATTCAGAACTTTCCAGCAGCTAAAATGACCTAATACTCTCATATATTTAAGTAGTCAAATTTTGCCTGTCCCCAGATCTTTCACTCAGGGTCAGGTGCCTGGTTGATAGTCCTGACTGAAATTAATTTCCTGAGATCCGGAGATGTTGGACCATATATTCACTCCCAGTACATATGCTGGACCATATATTCCCAGTACTAAGACCCAAACTAAAAATAGTAAGAAGGTTTTATGAAATGTATAAGCATAAGAGTATAACATATAAGCATAACCAATGGCATTAATTCTAGACTAAAATAAAACAATTCTGCCCTTCTATGAAAAATTGATGGAAATCTAAATGTTACAATCGTCAAAATATCTGAGGTTTTGAGGTAGAAAGAATTAGCACTATAATGTGATTTGACAAGATAGCAAATAAAAAAGCAGTTCCATGCATATTTGGAGAAGTCTAGGGCCCTAAACCTTCCCCTCACTAAACTCCTGAGGTCTGATTTCTCAACATTAGATCCTTACCTTAGAACACAGTCTTATTCAATGATCATTCCTCTCTTCTCTGCTTAGTAAAAAATATTACAAATCCGAGTTCAGTGTTTTCCTCTTCTCATGTTTTGCAGTCTGCTAAATTAAGCCAAAGTTTCAAGGTTTCAAATTATCTCCCCTGACATCTATCTCTATAGACCAAACTCTCTGGGCTGCTGCTGCTGCTGCTAAGTCGCTTCAGTTGTGTCCGACTCTGTGCGACCCTATAGACGGTGACTCACCAGGCTCCCCCATCCCTGGGATTCTCCAGGCAAGAACACTGGAGTGGGTTGCCATTGCCTTCTCCAATGCATGAAAGTGAAAAGTGAAAGTGAAGTCACTCAGTCGAGTCCAACTCCTAGCGACCCCATGGACTGCAGCCTATAGGAGCTGGCCTATAATCCAGTCACTGAACATAAGCTGTGCTTATGTATGGAGTCACTGGACAGGGCCCAGAAAACATGGCAAATCCCCCTGAAACATCATTTAGGCAAAGTTTGAGTGAAAAGTCATGTTTCATATAGGTATAAATATGATCCTACCACAGAGTATCATCTAAGATCCATAGGACTTTAAAATGAAAACTGGAGATTTCAAGTAAGATTACTTTTGGTTGTGGCTGGGTGAGTATATCATTATTGTGTTATTCTGATAGAAAATTCTAAGAAGCTCTGCACTATGCCAAATAAATCTTCCTTATAAATATGGACTTCTACTTTTCTATGAATATTGTAACAGGGAATGAAAAAGGTTTAATAGTAAGAATGGCTATGGACAAACTATGTAGCAGGTCAAGAGGTCAAACTTATCCTCCACCACCACTCTTACTTTTCAGACCCTGTTCCAAACTGAAGAATCCAGCTTCTTTTCTTAACCTCAGCCTCAGGGCTAAGTATATTCTGTCATTTCTTCATCAGTATATGCTCTTTCACATTCCATTTTCTTAAGTTGTTAATATGAATGTAAGGAGGTAATTGTTTAACACTAAACATTAAAATTCACATTACAGCAGTGGTTAGACAATGAATTTTTATACTTTGGACGTATCCATCATTAGCTGGAATTCTACTGAACGTTTATTTACATTGTGCCAGAGAACATACAAAATGATGAGTGGAAAGACGAACTAAAACTAAAAGTCCACCTATTCTTGCTGTGGATGAGAGACTTGAAAATAAGTGAGTTAGAAGTTATGTTTCCACAAAGGGTAAGATGAGGCATAAAGAAGAGTTTGAATTGTGTTAGTAGGAAAAAAAGAAATCAGAAAAGGCTTCTGAGAGAAAAAGGCCTTAGAGGTATATCTTAGAGGGTGAGCAAGTACAAGCCCTATAATAGAGAGGGTTATATATCAGGCAAAGTATCAGGAAACAGCATAGAAGCCAAGGAAACTGAGAAATTCAGGATGGATGAAACAAAGGGTTGTAAGGGGAAGGGGAGACCTAGACCTGACCCTTTAGTAGGACACCCAGATCAGAAAACGAAGATCTTGGCATCTGGTCCCATCACTTCATGGGAAATAGATGGGCAAACAGTGGAAACAGTGTCAGACTTTATTTTTCTGGGCTCCAAAATCACTGCAGATGGTGACTGCAGCCATGAAATTAAAAAGACGCTTAGTTCTTGGAAGAAAAGTCATGACCAACCTAGATAGTATATTCAAAAGCAGAGACATTACTTTGCCAACTAAGGTCTGTCTAGTCAAGGCTACGGTTTTTCCTGCGGTCATGTATGGGTGTGAGAGTTAGACTGTGAAGAAGGCTGAGTGCTGAAGAATTGATGCTTTTGAACTGTGGTGTTGGAGAAGACTCTTGAGAGTCCTTTGGACTGCAAGGAGATCCAATCAGTCCATTCTGAAGGAGATCAACCCTGGAATTTCTTTGGAAGGAATGATGCTAAAGCTGAAATGCCAGTACTTTGGCCACCTCATGAGAAGAGTTGACTCATTGGAAAAGACTTTGATGCTGGGAGGGATTGGGGGCAGGAGGAGAAGGGGATGACCGAGGATGAGATGGCTGGATGGCATTACGGCCTTGATGGATGTGGGTCTGAGCGAACTCCAGGCAATGTTGATGAACAGGGATGCCTGGTATGCTGCGATTCATGGGGTCGCAAGGAGTCAGACACAACTGAGTGACTGAACTGAACCAGGTCAGCTGCCTCTGGGCCCCAATACTGTGGAGGGCTGACACAAGACAATGTACCTCACTGCCCTGATCAAAATATTACTGAAATTCTACTTTAAAATGTCTGTTTTTAATGATATTTCAAGGGACCTAGAACAGTGCTATATAGGGCTTTCTTTTGTTGGTGTTTGTTTTGTAGGATCCAAATTAGCTGGGTGTCCTGGGTTCCAATTCCAGAAGGATATAGCAAGACATGATTGTAGAGTTAGGAAGGAGCAGAGGAGGAACAAGCTGAAACAGGAGTTTGTACTTGACTGTATTTAATGGGTAGCATTAGTGAATTTTAAGCAGAGGAAAAAGGAAAAGTTTCAGAAAGTTCTCTCAGCTAATGTAATCAGAAGATTTCAAGGTAAAGGAAGGGAGAGGAAACTAATCACCATAATACAGGGTAGTTATGTTGATACCTGAACTAAGTTAGAAACAGTGAGGATATGAATATGTGGTATACTACTGAAGTAGACAGAATGATGGCCCCCTAAAAGATATCTAGGTTCTGCTCCCTAAAACCTGTGAATATGCTATATTATATGGCAAAGGGAGAGGAGGTTTACAGATGAACTAAGGCTTATAATCAGCTGACTTCAAACTAGGGAGATTATCCTAGGTTACCTGGGTGCCTGGTATAATCAAAAGAGTGCTGAAATGTATTTGGTTGGTCAAAAAGTTCCTTTAGGTTTTTCTAGAAGATGTTATGGAAAAACTCGAATGAACTTTTGGACAATCCAATAGAAGAAGAGTCGGTAAGGGGAAGAGTCAATGTCATAGTGACGGGATATAAGTAGGACTTAACAGATTGTTGTTGGCACTTAAGTTAGAGGAACAGGGCCACATACCAAGGAGGTCAGACACCCTGAAGGAGTGGGAAAATGCAAGGAATAGGATTCTCTAGAGATCCAGAAGAAACAGTCCCTCCAATATCTTAATTTTAGCCCCGTGAGAACCATTTTGGACTTCTGGCCTCCACATCTATCTGTATTGTTTTTTTTCTTTTGTTTGTTTTTACTTTACAATACTATATTGGTTTTGCCATACTTTGAAATGAATCCACCACAGATGTACATGAGTTCCCAACCCTGAACCCCCCCACCATCGTCCCCCTAATCCACCAATTTTGTGGAAACGTGTTACAGAACCAACAGGAAAAATACAAATACCCAACTCAGCCTTGGCATGAGGAAAGCCCCTGACTGAAAATGGCATTGAACATTTACAGTTTCTTCTAAAATGTAGTCATATCTTCATCAGAGCTCTGGTCAGGCAGAGCTGTATAAAGGTTGAAACCCTTTGTAAGTGAAGGTTTTCCTAAGTGAGATATACCTTACTTAGGTCTTATTGTCAATGGTTCTTTATCTTTTCTTCTCATATACTTAAAGATCTCTTAACACATAAATATAATTTTTATATGGAGAAGGCAATGGCACCCCACTCCAGTACTCTTGCCTCGAAAATCCCATGGAAGGAGGAGCCTGGTAGGCTGCAGTCCATGGGGTTGCAAAGAGTCAGACAGGACTGAGCGACTTCACTTTCACTTTTCACTTTCATGCATTGGAGAAGGAAATGGCAACCCACTCCAGTATTCTTGCCTAGAGAATCCCAGGGATGGGGGAGTCTGGTGGGCTGCTGTCTATGGGGTTGCACAGAGTTGGACACAACTGAAGCGATTTAGCAGCAGCAGCAGCATAATTTTTATATCTGTTGATTAATCAATTGCTGAACTTTGTGTCCACTTCTGTTCAGACAGTCAAATTTTAAAATACTCAGTATTAGGGACTTTAAATGTAATAAAGCGCTGGAAGTAGCAGTTTTAGAGTTACACAGACATGGATCATTCACAAATTCACCCCTTATTGGTAGTGAGACTTTTGGCAATTTAAAATACTAGAGACTCAGTTTCCCTATCTTAAAAAGGAATAGCAATCTTAGGCCAGGATCCCCGGAAACACACTCTGAGAGGAGGATTGTAGGCAAGTGTTTCATTAAAAAACACTTTCAAGAAAAACACATAAATCAGAGAGTAAGCAAGATAGGGAAGAGATTTCAGGCAAAATCCTAGCATCAGCATGATCTTGCAAGGGAGCCGTGGGGTGTAAATTACACTTCAGATTTTCTTATTACTAGAGGCTTTTATGCTGTGTAGGGAAGACCCTGGCAAGCGGTGTCCTAGGAGGGAAGTGATCTCCCAAGTGGTTCTCTCTGGCTCTCTGTGCCTGAAGGCAAAATGAGTCTAGTAGCTTTAGGAAGTCTTCCAAAGGAAGTCTCAGGGGCTGACTCTGAGAAGTATAAAGAACACAGAAGTTGGGGGTAAGGCAAATCCAATCAAAGAGATTCTAAAGAATTAGGATGGAACTCAACTAGGTCTGTTGCAAGCATCCATCTCATGGAACTATTTTAAGGTTTGAAAACACTCATGTTTTTCTTTCTTTAACTTTTAAGATTCCTAAACTATTTTTTATTTTGGAATAGCATGAAGCATCTAATGCTATGTTCTGTACATAGAGTGCTCAGCAACAAATAATTATTTCTTGACAGAGGCATTTGTCCCAGAAAGGATAAAGGAGACAAAGGAGAAATAAAGCAAATTTGAAGGATATCAGAACAGAAAGTAACCAAATTACTCTGAATCTAACATTTCAAAATGGTCATAATTTCACTCATATTTTTCAGAGACCTGAAAACCTGAGCAACTTAAAAGACTTACAGCTGCTTGCTTTCATCTCTGAAAAGCTAGGCAAAGCAAACCAATCAACAAACAATATATTTATTTGATGATAATAAATCTTACATGAAATGCTGTCCCTTCTACAACCAGGAAACAATGTAACAAGAATAGTGGATTAAAGGATTTAAAGGATTAAAATTTTTTTTTCTTAAAATACCTCCTTCTTTGCTATTCTGTTTCTACACTGAGAATGAAAACCTTTCATTGTGATAGTATCTTACAGTTTTAAAGTACATTCACATTTAAGTGCATTTAAAGAGCATCCAGGCAATGGCACCCCACTCCAGTACTCCTGCCTGGAAAATCCTATGGACAGAGGAGCCTGGAAGGCTGCAGTCCATGGAGTCGCTGAGGGTCAGACATGACTGAGTGGCTTCACTTTCACTTTTCACTTTCATGCACTGGGGGAAGGAAATGGCAACCCACTCCAATGTTCTTGCTTGGAGAATCCCAGGGACGGGGGAGCCTGGTGGGCTGCCATCTATGGGGTCGCACAGAGTCAGACACGACTGAAGTGACTTAGCAGCAGCAAAGAGCATCCAGCACTCTTGCCTGGAAAATCCCATGGAGGGAGGAGCCTGGTGGGCCGCAGTCCAAAGGGTCATGAAGAGTCAGACACGACTAGTGACTTCACTTTCACTTTTCACTTTCATGCTTTGGAGAAGGAAATAATCCCAGGGACCGGGGAGCCTCGTGGGCTGCTGTCTATGGGGTCGCACAGAGTCAGACACGACTGAAGCGACTTAGCAGCAGCAGTACCAGCAGCAGCAAAGAGCATCCAATTTTACATGATGCTCATGCAATCCTGTCACATATTTTCACCCCTTTTTACAAATGAGGGAACATGCTCTGACGGGGTAAGTGAACTAGTTAAGGTTGCATAGCTAATGGCAAGACCCCAACTTCTAATTTTCAAGAAAGTGCATTCCTCAGAGGTCTACATGATTTTATACCTTGTATCAGTCAAGGTCCAGTCAGGAGACAGAAATCACACCAAAATTAGAATATGGAAAATTTAATATGAAGAATTATTAACTACTAATTCTTCTTTTAAGAGAGAAGCTATCGCTAAAGAATAAAGGAATAGTGGATTAAAGGAGCAGCCACTACCTCCAGAGTTGTGGGAGAGTACTCATGGATGAATAACTTAGAAGAAGCATCCCCATCTTTGCTCTCTATCCTACAAAGCTTGAGAGATAGTCCTCATCAGAGATAATGTGGCTGTGGCCCATTTGATATTCAAGAAATTGGTTGAGGTGTTACAAACTGGGCTGGTGAGAAAACCAGGTAGGGGGACGAGTGAAACGTCTAGGAAGCCATCAACTGGGTTGCTGGTGAGGCTTGCTAGGGGGCCACACACTGGGGATTGGGCCCAAATTACTGGAGGGTGTGCAATACTGGTTTTAGGACACTGCTAGCCAGAAAACCACTCACTGACCACCACACCACAGGAGCAAGAAGAAAAGCACTGGAAATAAGAAAAGAGACCCTTTTATAAACAGCGTTCCTCTAGCATCTTCTATTGACAAGTGCTAACACTGAACCAACTGAAAACAAAGAAATGTTTACAGGTTACAGCTCTAATATCACAATTCAGGGCAAAGAAGATGAATTAGGAGCTGTGAAACACTAAATTAGCTGGCATACACCTCAGTGACTCTCTTGGGTCCTAATAGTAAAATGCTTTTATATCAAATTCCTACTCCATTTGTTTTCTTTTTCCCTAAATACCTCTACAACAAAATGCAGACCCAACCTCTGGGACATTATATACTGACTATTAGTATGATATATAGTAACTTCACAGGAAGAGTGTACAACACAGTGACTGAGACCATGTCTTGAGTCAAAACACTTGAGTTGGAATATTAGCTTCACCACTGACTAAATCTGCAGCCTTGCAAAAATTAATCTATGTATGCCTCAGTTTCCCTATCTACAAAAGGGGATAATAATAGTATACACTTTATTAAGATGCCAGGAGAAATAAATTAATATATGTAAAGCCTATAGAACAACTCATGATAAATGTTAAAAATAAATGACAAAAGGAGAACTTTGTAAGTGTGTTAGCCATACACGTTCGTTAGTAAATGGACCATTTATAAGCTAATATGCATGGGTAATACTAACATTTATAATGTTTGTGTTTAAAAATTCATCCCGTATTTTGTTTTTATTATCAATTTCCATTTAGGATTGGGTCTAATAATGCTAAAACCCAACTTTGTTGGGTAAAACTGGTACAAAATGCCTTGCTCACACCTGGACATTGTGAGCACTGTCCTGGCACTGTCCCTGGCTCACTGAATAATCATCAATCAAACCCAATTTATCCAGAACTCATTTTCTCAAGTGAAAAAAAAAAAAAAAAGACGTGGTTAAATCATCTCTTTAAAGATTTCTTCGTTTCTGACTGCTTTTGATCCCCCACATCCCAAACAATGAGTTACACTAGAGAAGCAAAAAGGAGGAAATTATCATTTTGAGTGCCTACTCATTTATGTCAGGCAAACACTTTGCATACATTGCCTGATATCATCTTTATCACAGTTCTGTCACATTAATACTTTCAATCCTATTTAGTAAATAAGGAAACTAAGGCACGGAAAGGTCAACAATTTACTCAAGATCACACTCTTGCTAAGTAGCAGAGCCTGAATTCAAACCTGGTCTTTCTGTTTGGGTCGACTAAGCATTTTTAACTGTTCCGCTTGCCTCCCACACTGTCTTCTCAGACAGCTAGAATCCTACCCGTTCAATGCTTTTCATGCTTTGCTTTAAAGAGACGTGTGGGTGTGCAACTTTTTTTTAAAGTATCATTTGAAAGTAAAGCAAATGGAACTCATTTACCTGTTACAGGAATTTTAAAAATCACTCCTAACATCTCACACAAACTAGTCTTTGAGTAAAAATCAGCGGCCCTCCTGCATCCTGGCGCCCCGGACGTCACCTCACCTCCCGGCTGCAAACTTGGTGAAGGTAAAGAAGCCTGGTGGCGGACCAGCGAGCTGAGTTTCAGCCCCGGTTCTGCCGCTCTGGTCGCCCTCCGAACCTTCTCCTTCAGCGTAGCGGGAGGCGGTCTCCTCGGGGCAGCTTAGGGTTTCCCCCTTCCCAGCCCGGCTGTGAGGGCGCGCGCGACGAGGGCGTGCCCCGCGGTCTCGCCGCAGATCCCGCGTGAAACTGCCCACCAGGGCTGACCACCCCCCGCGCCTCCCCCTCCCCACTGCTTGCTTCCCGCTTCTTCCAACTTGGGAAAGTGAAGCCCCTGCCCCGCGGTGCCTGGAATGCCTTTCACCAGACAGCCCTCCGCTAAGTTCCCTTCTGCACCCAAGGTACGGGCGCTGACAGGAAAAACCAGCCCGCAGTTCTAACTTTACTCTCCTCTGAGAGGAATTCTGAGAACTCTGAGACGGGTTTGACTGAAACGTGGAAGACGAAGCCTGTCTAATTAGTGAACTCCGACGCCTCCACCTGGCTCGCAGCGCCCAGGCCTTCTCCTGGGCGAGGGCCGGGCGGGTCCCACAGCTCTGCCCTTTCTCAAGCCGGGATCCGACGCCCGGAGGCTCGCGGCGCCACCAACCACAGCGTCCGGCACTGAGTCAGGGCATCCTCACAGCGCAGCAGCCTAGCGCGGCATTCGGCCGCCGGGAGGCTGAAGAAAGGTCCGCTCTGGGCTCGCAGCCCTTCCTGCCGGCCTCCCCACGCCGGGCCTCGGCTCCCCTGCTTTCCCGCTCCCGCCTCCTCTCGTAGGCTGCCAGGCGAACCCAGCCTGCCTCTCTCCAGCCTTCACTACCGGGTCAAGCTGCGGAGGGGGGTGGGGGTGGTGGTGAGCGGAGACAGCAGTAAGCGGCTCCCCACCCGGCGCGCGCGCGCCCTCCTCCCCCCCCTAGTCCGCTCCCTCCTCATCGGCGCTAAGCCTCCTCCCCTGCTGCCAGTACAGTACAACTCGGACGCGCGCGCGAGCGCGCGAGCGCGCGCGGACCCTGCCACTGCCACTGCAGCTACCATGGATATCAGCTAACAACACACACTCAGGCGCGCGCGCTCCCCACTCGCACCACGCAGGAGTGGCCCCGGCATCCCTACTCTCCTTCCCCACCCCCCACTCCACCCGCTCACCAGCTCGGCTACTGCTCGCTCAGGCTGCCGCCGCCGCCGCCGCCGCCGCCACCGCCACAGCTCTCCTCTGCTGCGGGGCCACAGCCTTGAGTGTCATTCAAGGGACAGCACAACCTCACCCAAGCTCTCCTACCTCTGCCCAGCCGTCCCTGTCATCCTCCCCCTTCCTCGACCACACTCCATCCAAAGAAGAGGGAAAGCACCGAACAGAGAGAGGAGGAAGGCAAAGTCTGCTCTCCTCACCTCTTGGCCCATTCTCCTCACCTCCAGCCTCATCTTCTCAGCACCAACTCCCCTACCCCAAAGGAATCCCTCAGGAGCTGAGGCGACTCACCCCACTGCCATGTCCAAAAGCTTGAAAAAGAAAAGCCACTGGACTAGCAAAGTCCATGAGAGTGTCATTGGCAGGAACCCGGAGGGTCAGCTGGGTTTTGAACTGAAGGGGGGCGCCGAGAATGGACAGTTCCCCTACCTGGGAGAGGTGAAGCCGGGCAAGGTGGCCTATGAGAGCGGGAAGCAAGTTGGTGTCCGAGGAACTGCTGTTGGAAGTGAACGAGACCCCCGTGGCGGGGCTCACCATCAGGGACGTGCTGGCCGTGATCAAACACTGCAAGGACCCCCTCCGGCTCAAGTGTGTCAAGCAAGGTAAGCGCAGCGGCTGGCTCGGTGCTTTACCAGGAGGCTGGACCGCTCCAGGCGCCGGGGCATCATGGAAGGGTGGGCTCGCGTGTGGAAGGGGGTGTGTTGCGCGACAGTGGGGTGAGGTCGATCGAGAACCGGCAGAGCAAGTGAGCTTTGCCGGGGCTCAGAATGGGGGCTCAGTGGGAGGGAGGGGCGGTTGCGGTGCAGCGTGCAACTTTGTTTGCGCAGTTACCCCCTCCCGTTTGGTAGGTGTTCGGCCTTGTCTGACCTCGGCGGTGCCGGCGAGCTCCCAGGGCAATTTGAATGTGCGTCAGCCGCATGGCCCGCAATGGATGAAGAGCTTTTAGGGAAGGAAAGAAGGCAGAAACGAAAAAGGAGGGCAGGAAAGAGAGGAAGGAACAACTTGAGGGCGCAGCGGCATCACCAGCAGGGCGGGTAGGAGTAGGGGGTGACGGGGCAAACGGAGACCGGCGCCCTCCGTTTCGGTAGCTGTACTGAAGACACCTTGGGGATCCCTGAGCCACTAACTGACAAAGAAGGGAAGGGGCAGGTTGCTTCGGGCGCTTTGACGGGTCTGCCTTAACTTTTTCCCGGCCTCGCTCCTCTGTCCCCCTCCCCCGCCCACGGTCGTGTCATGTGGGCACCGCGCGTCACGTGCGCACTGACTTAACTCCGGAGCTCACCCCGAGCCGGCCCGCGGGAGGCGGCTTGCGAGGAAGGCGCGGCGCTAGCTGCGGGTTTTAGAGTTGGAGGTCCGAGGAGAGACGTGGTTACCGGAATGTTCTTTACTATGGGGTTGTCTTCGTGAGTGGAAGTTCTCTATGGTCGGACTCCCCTCTGGCTTCGGATTTGGGCAGGGGCGGGCGGGGGGGAGGCGTGTTTCTAAGGAGGAACTGGATGAAAAAGCCTTCTGGTTTCCACTGAGGATCCGGTCAGCTCCAACCTGGTTTAGAGGAGCCTCCGCTGAAGGCTGTGATGGGATCCTGCAGAATTCTCGCAACTGTCTTTGCCTGCAGGAAAATGCTGGTCCTGAAGTAGAAAAGAGAGATAAAAGTTTCTTGGAAAGAGGACAACTTTAGCTGGAATAAAATAGTGTATCTTCATTTTCCACATGGGATTGCATAAGTTTTGTAGCTCACATTCATAATCCTGTGTGACATGTATGTATATGCGTCACAAATCGAAAGATTTGTTTTTGGTGACACATTGTTTGGATTCAAAGATGGAACTGAGCATGTCATTGCCTGCATGACAATATCTCTTAGGGAGATATTCTTGTCTATAAACCAGCTGTAAAAGTAAGTCAGTGAAAAATGAAACCTCAGGCAAAATTTCTTAAATGTAAACGGCCATACAAAAAGTTTTAATTGAGGATTCTTGAGTGTTAGTGACTGATGACTTGAGATAGGCTAATGTGAAGACTGACTTCTTTGTCGGGCCACAGAGTTAAATACAGTATGACCCTGAAGAATGTGTTTGGTAGGAAGGCAAATAGAGTATCTTACTGTTTTCCAAGATGACATACCAGAGGCTCGGATATAGGCATTAATGTTAGTGTATTTGATGTCATAATACTATTTTATAGTAATAGATATAAATGTAAAGTTCTGGTTTTGAATCCAGAAGTCTATGTCACAATTAATGACCATGGTTTTATTGACAACAAGGTTGGTATTTGTAGTGGAAAATGGCTGCCAACTTTAAGATATTGCTATTAATAAATTGGACTAATGATTGCAGCCTAATGAGGGAAGTGTTTATCCCACTGTAGTTTGTAATTATGACCACATTTTAATGTACTCATTCTGAGCACATTATTTTGAGATGGACCATCACAAGCTGTTGCTCTAGCAGCTAGAAAAGAAAGAAAGGGAGATTTTGGGAGTATTGTCAATCTATTCTATAAAATCCAGTGGAAAGACTTTAACTTGGAAAAGTGAAGGCATGAAAGCTATCAGTAAATACTATCCTGTGATTATGTATAGGGCAAAAATAAGACAAATCTGTGGAAATTTTTAAAGGTTGAAGCATTTTACTTATATTAAGATGATTTTAACAGAGCTTTAAAAAAATCTGTTAACTATACTGTGAACTCATTAGCTCCATAATTGTGAGTGTTTATAGAGGCCAGTGACCACATACCATGGATTCCTATGTAAGATGGGTACCTGGACTAGATCTCATGTAAATCCTTCCATGAATTGATCCAAGACAGTCTCAGATACTCAACTTCTATGTTAGGTTTTATTTAGAAGATTATAGTTTTTAGAACTCATGGAGTATAGACATATAAGTTAAGTCACTCAGTCGTGTCCGACTCTTTGCGACCCCATGGGCTGTAGCCTACCAGGCTCCTCTGTCCATGGGATTTTCCAGGCAATAGTCCTGGAGTGGATTGCCATTTCCTTCTCCAGGGGATCTTCCCAACCCAGGGATCGAACCCAGGTCTCCCGCATTGTAAACAGACACTTTGGGATTCTCTGGTAGTTCAATTGGTAAAGAACCCACCTGCAATGCAGGAGACCCCATTCATTTCCTGGGTGGGGAAGATCCACTGGAGAAGGGATAGGCTACCCACTCCAGTATCCTTGAGCTTCCCTGGTGGCTCAGCTGGTAAAGAATCCACCTGCAATGCAGTAGACCTGGGTTTGATCCCTAAGTGGGGAAGATCCCCTGGAGAAGGAAAAGGCTACCCACTCCAGTATTCTGGCCTGGAGAATTCCATGGACTGTATAGTCCATAGGGTCGCAGAGTCAAGCATGACTGAATGTGATATATTTAGGGAAAATTTCTTTTCATTCTGTACTAACCTTTAGTTCTGGATTTCACTGGGTCACTGATGATTGATGCTTATAATGATATTCACAGACCCCCAACAGGAGCCTGATTCACCTTCTGAGTCTCTATTGACCAAGAAACAAAAATAATTGCTTCTTTTAGCTTTTGTGGAAAATATAATCTGCCTTTATATTCTTCCATGTGTGGTGATTCATATGTTATTCCCACGTCGAAATCTTTCTTTTCCCTTGTCAAATAATAGATAAGTTTATTTTATCATTGTAAGAAAAGTGAAATTTTCAGAACCTTAGATATAGTGTCTATGTGTCTTGGGTTTCATTACCGATTTCATGTGCTAGAAAAATACATAGAAATTCTTGGCTCTGTAGTTTTATTTCTAGAGATCCAATAAACTAACATATTTGAAAAACTTAAACATGATTTGTTTAGCAGTTGTTATTTAAAATATTAATAGATAGCTGATTTTTGAATATTCAACACTGTATATTCTATAGAAACTACATAATCAGGTAAAGTAAGGCAGATTTTGCAAAGAAAATGAGAAATTTGCATAACAAGAGTGTTTATTAAAATCTGCACCATATAAAATTGCATTATTTAATCAATTTTTATTTACATGTTTGGCCAGTTTTCCTTTACAGTTGTTTTAAGATTAAATAATCATAATTTTAAAAGAAGTTAAACTACCAGAATGTTTAGACACACTAAACAAATAGATGTAATCTTTCTACAAAAATTTAAATGTTTTCAAAGCCATTTTTGAAAACCATTTAATTCAAGAGATTCCCTTTTAAATTTAAACTGCTTTTAAGTCACACAGTGATGAGTCATATATGAAAAATACCATTTATTTTCATATCCTATTATTTTTATAAACTATGGCTTTTTAGTTACAATAATACATTTTTATCACCAAAATATTTAATTCTAAACTAGTTCTCTTCTGTGATCTCATTAATGTAATGGATGCAGTTGAAGGAAGTTTCTTGAATGATTTTGAAATCTGTACTGAAGTGCTAAAGATTTTTCTTTTAAAATTTGCACTAATGTTCACTGCAGGCAATTATATAGACCTTTGTGTCCTACATTCCTTGCTAGTGCATGTACAACCACATGGGGACCTTCATAGCCTGAACTTATTTTTCCCTTTAGGATCTCACAGTGGAAAATAAAAGGCAAAAAGTTTCTAAATTTTCCTATGTAGAAGAAGGGCCAAATAAAGCCTTAGAAATTCAGTTCTAGAGAAGATGTACATTGCTCTCTCTCTTATTGCTCCTTCAGAGACACATTCAAAGGAAAGTAGATCCACAATTATTAAGTCATGCTTCTTTTTGACTGACTTCAAGCTAGTATCATAGAGTTAAACCTCTGTGCTTCCTTTATTTGAAAAGCTGAAAACAAACTGTCAAATTTTCTCCAAGATTCATTTTCCTCCATAGAAAACTAAGTATGTGAATTTATTGAATTGTTTAAGCAATTTGATCAGTTAATTATTTTAGGATAAAGTATCTTTAAATTTTAGGACATGGCGAATGAGTTATCTTTGGGCATAATTTATGGGGGATACTACTGTAGTTCTCATTACATTTTTTAATGTACAAAATTTAGATAGTATGATGTTGAATGATAAATATGACTGTGCTTTTTGTCATGTTTGATTACTTTTGGGGTGAAACCACAGCTAATTTATTTAAGTGCCACCTTTTCTACTCTTAAGGGCTTCCCAGGTGGTGCTAGTGGTAAAGAATCCACCTGCTAATGCAGGAGACAAGAGAGACTCAGAGACTCCCTTCAGTCCCTGGGTAGGGAAGATCCCCTGGAGGAGGGCATGGCAACCCACTCCAATATTCTTGCTTGGAAAATTACATAGACAGAAGAGCCTGGAGGGCTACTGTCCATAGGGCCGCAGGGAGTCAGGCACAACTGTGCAAAGTGACTAAGCACGAAGCACATTTCTATACTTAACATTTATATGGTGCAGTCTTTCCCCATATTTCTTATGCTCACTTTCCTTTTTAGCTGCTTGAAATTCACACATTCACTCTCATAGTGAGCAAAAAGTTTTCACACTGAACAACCCTGACTGCTTGTAGTTTAAACAATGGCTTTCAAATGTATAGCAGTCCCTGGATGAAGCATTTCTCTGAAGAATTGTGATACAGTAGCCTTTAAATGTAGTCTCCCAAGTAGATTATCTGGGTTTGAATCCCGAGTATGCCACTTGGTATTGGCTATATAAACAAGTTATCTAGCCCAGGGTAGTAATAGTATCTTGAGAATGTTAAATAAGTTATGTATTTAAATGATGTAGTGTCTGGCAGATAATAAGCATTATGTAAGTGTTCGGTAAATGTGTTTCCAAACATGTTGGTCATTTTGAGCTAGTGACATGAAATGTTTTTAATTTTCAAAGGATTTTACACTTAATTGAAGACTGAGAAATAGAAAATGATTGACTAATTAGTAGTATGAGTAATTTGCAAGTCATAGTCTTAAAGTTTTTCTATAGAGTGAAATAAATCTTCTTTGAAAATCATTACTGTGAAGAGTACTGCCATTAAATGGAATGGAACATATTTTCACCTTTTTAAAAATAACTCTCACTGATGCCACCTTTATGTGTAAAGATCTGTTTTATATTTATTTTATACTCTAGCCATAGTTTATTTTCACTCAATAATTTATTCCCTTTGTCCCCATATCTTATTGAATCATTTATTCTAGGCTTGACAAGCATAGAAATCCTATTATAATTCACTAATTTAAGCTTAGGAATTTATTTTATACTTCTTACATGAGACTAGAGTTAAATACACGTATCATGTTTTAAGACAGAACTTTTATTTCTTAGCTAGAAATCACAACCTCATAAAGAAGAGCAATAACAAAACAGAATTAATTCCTGTGTGTTCATAGTCAACCATGTAAAATAAAGAAAAATACATCAAAAGTCAGCTAAAAGTATCCTTTGCATTTGTGAGCATGTCAGCAGCTCAATACGAATGATTCTTTATATTAACAATTTCAAGATGAAGCAACCAATAGTGTATCTACCATCAGCCTCCCCCAGTGATTTTAGCATTTAAGCTGACTTAATCCCATCTTAGAATTCAATAGAAACATTTACCTTGCTGGTCCAGTGTCCAATATTAATTTTTAAAAGTATTTCTAAAGTGTAGTCTGATTATTATGAAAAGCATGGAATAGGGCCTTACAACTTTCTTAGTATTATGATTGATTATCCCATTCCAGTCCCAGCTCCCTCTCTTTTGTTTACAGGAAGGACAGATACAATATTTCTTTAATATAATTTCTTTTATATAGGTAAGTTAGTAATAGTTTCATAATTACTGATTTTACATAGGCTTTACATAGGTTTTAAGCAGATCATATCCCTAAAATGGTCATATTCTTATAGGAAGTTGATAATTGCTTCTGTTATTACATTTCATTGATATGTTACAAATTTGATTTAAAAGACCCTATCTGGAAACTAATATTTAATTAATTTTAAAAAATATTAATCAAAAAATTTAAGCTTTAGAAATTTGTTTTAAATTTAATAAACAATATTGTATGCTTTGGATAGTCTAGAAGTAATTGGAAAAAAATTTCCTTTATTCGACAACTGATTGAATATTAACTCAGATACATCCAGCGCATCTATTTTCAAGGATAAAGGAGGATGATGAATGCATATTTTAAGTGAGTGATTAGATTTTGTTCAACACTTAACATAATTTAATGGCTTGTTTTACCTTATGAAACATTTTTCCCTGTAATTGTTACATGAATCCATGTCAGTCTTTGTGTTATTTTCAGTTATTTTTGGTTTACTTAAACTTTTTTCAGTTTTAAAATCACAGCAGTTGTCATGTATTCAATAATGGCTGCAAATGGATATGTGACAGAAGAAAGAATAAACCTTTATAGTGTAAAGTAAAAGATATTTTGAATATATTGATTTCTCTGATGATAAAATTTATGGAATAATTTTTTGAACCTTTTAACTGAGTTTAGTGAAACTTGTGCATATGAAATCAGAGATTTTTCTATAAATAGCCATGGGTTTAACTTTTTTCTTTTTCTTTTTCAAATTATGAAAATATGATAACACATTTACAGGAGACTTGGAAATTGGAAAGTTACATATAGTTCCTCTATGCGTTTATGTATGCCAAGTCTCTTCAGTCATGTCTGACTTTTTGTGACCTATAGTCACATGGACTATAGTCAACCATGCTCCTCTGTCCATGGGACTCTCCAGGCAAGAATACTGGAGTAGGTTGCCATGGCCTCCTCCAGGGGATCTTTCTGACCCAGGGATCGAACCAGCATCTCCTATGACTCCTGATTTTTAGGCGAATTCTTTACTGCTGTGCCACCAGGGAAGTCTCATAGTTCTGCTATATATTATAATTATTTTTAAGTAGATAAATTAAGATATTTAGTTTGGAATTTCAATATAAAACTCTCAAAACTTAATAGAACGAATATATGGGAAAGTAGAAGGGTATAGTAGAACTAAAAATCATGAACCAATACAACATAATTAAGATTTATACAATTGTCACACAACAGTGAGATACAAATTCTATTCAGGTTCCCATAGACTATAAACTTGGAGACATTGGAACATATTCAGGGACATAAAACAAGGCGCAAAAATTTCATGGTCTAAAGGTATTGCAACCATACAGTTTGTTCTCTTATCACTGTGGAATTATGTTAGAAATCAATATCAAAAGACATTTGAAAATAATCTACATATTTTCAAGTATAATGTGACATTTATCAAGAGAAACCTTTGACTTGCCATTGAAAGCCTCAATAAAGTTAGAAGGCTAAAAAGCACAGATGAGAAGCAGAGAAGAAAGTATTTAAATGAGAAATTATATCAAAATGAGAAATTAATATCGAGGATACTTTACAAATCCCATGCATTTAGAAATTAAATATCCACTTTTAAATGATGGGAATATCTAAGAAGCCATAACAAGGAAAATTAGAAAATATTTGTGACAATAAAAATGAAAAGAGAATTTAACAGAATTTGTTGCATGCAGCTGAAGCTGCTCAGTGCAACTAAATAACAGAGTGGAATCTTGAAAATAATGTATGAATACAAATAATGGAGACTAGCATAAAATTTTGTGAAATTTGAACAAAATCTGTACTTTAGTTAATAATACGATATCACATGTTAATTCCTATGTTTTTTTTTTTTTTACAGTATAGTATTTCTTTATATTCTCAGAATTGGATCAGATGTTTCAAGCCTCATTCAGTTTTTTTAATCACTAAGATAATAAGCTTTCTAGACTTTTAGCAGTAATACTAGATGCTAAAATACATGGAACTATATCAAAGTTTTGAGTGAATATAAATTAGAAATTTAGCATTCTGTTCATACTAAGTAAAACAAGTGGAAGCAGCCATGGGTTTTATTAAGTTCCTGTGAAATTAAATAAGAAGAAGCAAATTTGTTTAATAAAGAGTGTATATTTTGTATCATGCATTGAACCTAGACTGGCGATTCATTTCTTATATGATATGGGGAGGGAGGGTGCGAGGGGGTTCAGGATTGGGAACATGTGTACACCCATGGCAGATTCATGTTGATGTATGGCAAAACCAATACAGTATTGTAAAGTAAATAAAGTAAAATAAAATAAAAATAAAAATAAATTAAAAAAAGAAAAGAAAAAAATTCAACAAGGGGAGGGACAGTATAAGAGAAGAAAAAAAGAAAAGAAAATAAGAGAAAATAAAAAAGAGTATATATTTTATTTATCTATTTTCACATTACATTGTGTTTCAAAACATTATATATAATCTTTTATTATATAATGTGATAAATATCATTACATTGGCAACATATTACAAACATATAAAGGTATCAAAGTAACATGTGCTGTACACCTCAGATTTACAGGACCTTACATGTCAAATTTATTCTGTTAAATAAGTAACAAGACTTAAAGGGTCACAAAAATTGTGACTTATTTCCAAAAGCACTCTGATCGTGAATAACTGTAATCTTTCCTCTTGGCAACTCATGTACTTAGTGGATGACCATCTTATTAGGACTGAGGTCTAAGTAGATAGAAAGAAGTCGATTCCTCTCTGGAAGAGTAGGAATGTTATCATAGATGCTCTTACCCATCTAAAATCTTCCCTCTTAGTATTTCTTCTGAAACATTATCTCTAACATCATATCATTTTCCTCTTTGGTTGGAAGTACCTTTGCTTTCCTTTTCTTCAGTTCATTGTGGGAGAGTCACTCTAGTGAATAACAAATTTGTCTGTTCTGCTTCTTTGCGTACATGAAATGCACCCACATGTGTGTATGAATGCACACACACACACACGTTTTTGAAACAGTAAAGTTCAATGCCAGTTTTTAAAGTTATTTTTTGCCCACGCCATGCAGCATGTGGTATCCTAGTTCCCTGACCAGGAATCAAACCTGTTACAGTGGAAGTGAAGAGTCTCAACCACTAGACTGCTGAGGAAGTCTGTCAGTCCCAATTTTTAAATTGATAGTCCTGGAATAGCATTTATACGTTTAAGAGGACAGTCTGGTTTTAGTGAAAGAGTTACATAAAAATATTCCATGTGTGACAAATCTAGCTGGAAAAGCTTGCACAGGCATGCATAAATTTTCAACTATGATTGGTATTTGTAAACCCTTGTTAACTATGATAATGAGAGACCTAAAAGACATAATGACATTGAGTGCCCAGATGATTTCTGTATTTCATATATATTGGTTGTTAAGAAATGATAATAGTTTAATAGTTTGGATTTTAGTCATTTTTATTTACATCACCAAGTGGCTGGTGGACTAGGATGCCTAAGATAATGTCCTAATGTTAATGTAATATAATGTAATGTAAAGGAGGGACAGAGATAAGGACCATGCTTATTCATGAACTTGATAACATATTTGCAGAGTAATTTAACTTGCACTGGTTTAGCTGTGCATTCTGTCCTCAGAATGAGAGGACTGAATCCAACATGTTGTGAGTATATGTGAAAGTTGTTTAATCATGTCTGACTCTGTGACTCCATGAACTATACAGTCCATGGAGTTCTGCAGGCCAGAATACTGAAGTCGGTAGCCTTTCCCTTTTCTAGGGATCTTCCCAACTCGGGTATCAAACCCAAGTCTCCCACATTGCAGACAGATTGTTTACTAGCTGAGACACAAGGGAAGCCCAATGAGTATTTGATATAATTCTAAAGAATTAATCATTTTAAAATAAGTGATTCTTAACTTATAAGTATCTAGTTAAAATATAGGTACTAATGTTGCTTTATGGAGAATTTGAAAATGTCAAGAAAAACCAAACTCAATTGAGTCCTAAAGGGTCTTGTCATGAAATGGAGAATATGATATTTTGAATTACACTGAGGTTTTAATTTAAATCTAGTTTCCTTATGTCAAATTAATTTACTCTGGAGTGGATATATATGAATTTGTGAAGTGTACGTATACCATAAACTTTACTAAAAACTGTTTAAAATTTATTATGATGTCTTTGATAACCCAAGCAGTGTGCTAACATACTACTGTGAATAAAAAAAAAAATCCTTTTATATTCTTATATCAAAATTAATTGGAGATTCTTCATTGTCTAGTATTAAGAGCATCATAAGACCCTCTATCTTTGGGGAAATTGACTTTTAGCACTGAGTGGTTTTGCTTCTGTTGAGTATATTTTCAGATAGACTTAAGAAAGTCACAAAGTATTAGAGACATTGTTGGTTGTCTTTTCTTCTGTCCCCATCCCCTCATTCCTTACTGAACAGAATGCCAGTTTTATTCAACTGTCTACACACTGATGTGATGCTGTACAACGTGCTTTGTATTTTGTCAGCCTTATCCCAAGGGGATGAATTTAAAGTAGTCTAAATCAAGCATGGTAATTCCATCTCTTTGCCAGTGACTGCTTTAAGAAATGGCTTATAACCCAGTTCTAAGTAATGAAAAGTAAAGTGAATCCCTTTGTGGACTTTCTGACAAGCTTTTTAGTTTCTCAGAAATAAGATCCAGGACAAATATATTCATTTTTCTATGAAAGTTGCTATATGTGGAGGTGATACCTGGAGCCACTGGAGCCATCTTGTGATCTTGAGAAGAAAGACCAATGGTGAAGAATGGCTGAACTGAGTGACAATCTGAACTGAGTGACGATCTGCTAAAATAATGAACCCAGAACAAGTCCTTTCTTAAGACTTTTTGTTTTTGAGCTAACAGTACATAAGATATGTTGAACCATTTAGATTGGGTTTTCTGTTATTTTGAGACCAAAGTCTTTTGACAGACATAACTGAAAAATGGTTTAAAAATAGCTATTTTATTGCCATTTTATTGTTTTGGGAAGCATTACTGAACATCTTTCAGAAACAGACATCTATTTGGAGAATAAACTAAGATGTATATTCTTGTTACACAAATTCACTCAAATTCTATGTGTCTCCATTATCTCACTAAGTTTTATCTGGTTGGACCTCAGTTTTAAATTACATAAAACTATAAATATTCAAAAGTAAATTATGTGGAACAAAGAGTTATTTTAACAATATCCAAAATAGAACATAATCAAGAAAATAAATCAACTACAAAAATATACCCACCAATGCATGCCAGAAACAACTAGAAATATTTTTTGAATTATATAATGTTTACAAATGTTTATGCCATCAATCCAGGAGTGTATAATTGTAAACTGACTCATCAGAAATGTTCCAACACCACTTTTCTAGAGCAAGAATTCATCTACTTATTATTTCAGTTCAGTCCAGTCATTCAGTCATGTCCGACTCTTTGACACCCCATGGACTGCAGCATGCCAGGCTTCCCTGTCCATCCCCAACTCCGCAGCTTACTCAAACTCATGTCCATCCAGTCAGTGATGCCATCTAACCACCTCATCCTCTGTCATCCCCTTCTCTTCCTGCCTTCAATCTTTCCCAGCATCACAGTCTTTTCCAATGAGTCAGTCCTTCTCGTCAGGTGGACAAAGTATTGGAGTTTCAACTTCAACATCCGTCCTTCCAATGAACACCCAGGACTGATCTCCTTTAGGATGGACTGGTTGGATGTCCTTGCAGTCCAAGGGACTCTCAAGAGTCTTCTCCAACATCACAGTTCAAAAGCATCAATTCTTCAGTGCTCAGCTTTCTTTATAGTCCAACTCTCAGTCCATACATGACTACTGGAAAAATCATAGCCTTGACTAGATGGACCTTTGTTGACAAAGTAATGTCTCAGCTTTTTAATATGCTGTCTAGGTTAGTCATAACTTTTATTCCAAGGAGCAAGTGTCTTTTAATTTTCATGGCTGCAGTCACCATCTGCAGTGATTTTGGAGCCCCCCAAATAAAGTCTGTCACTGTTTCCATTGTTTCCCAATTGATTTGCCATGAAGTGATGGGACCGGATGCCATGATCTTAGTTTTCTGAATGTTGAGTTTTAAGCCAGCCTTTTCACTCTCTTCTTTCACTTTCATCAAGAGGCTATTTAGTTCCTCTTTGCTTCCTGCCATAAGCGTGGTGTCATCTGCATACCTGAGGTTACTGATATTTCTCCTGGCAATCTTGATTCCAGCTTGTGCTTCATCCAGCCCAGCATTTCTCATGATGTACTCTGCGTATTAGTTAAATAAGCAGGGTGACAATATACAGCCTTGACATACTCCTTTTCCTCCTTGGAACCAGTCTGTTGTTCCATGTTCAGTTCTAACTGTTGCTTCTTGACCTACATACAGGTTTCTCAAGAGGCAGGTAAGATGCTCTGGTAGTCCCAGCTTTTAAAGAATTTTCCACAATTTGTTGTGATCTACACAGTCAAAGGCTTTGGCATAGTCAATAAAGCAGAAATAGATGTTTTTCTGGAACCCTCTTGCTTTTTGGCAATTTGATCTCTGATTCTTCTGCTTTTTCTAAATCTAGCTTGAACATCTGGAATTTCAAGGTTCACGTAATATTGAAGCCTGGCTTGGAGGATTTTGAACATTACTTTACTAACATGTGAGATGAGTACAATTTGAGTATTCTTTGGTATTGCCTTTCTTTGGGATTGGAATGAAAACTGACCTTTTCCAGTCCTGTGGCCACTGCTGGGTTTTCCAAATTTGCTGGCATATTGAGTGCAGCACTTTCACAGCATCATCTTTTAGGATTTGAAATAGCTCAACTGAAATTCCATCACCTCCACTAGTTTTGTTCGTAATGATGCTTCCTAAGGCCCAATGGACTCTGCATTCCAGGATGTCTGGCTCTAGGTGAGTGATCACACCATCATGGTTATCTGGGTCATGAAGATTTTCTTTGTATAGATATTATGTGTATTCTTGCCACCTCTTCTTAATATCTTCTGCTTCTGTTAGGACTATACCATTTCTGTCCTTTATTGTGCCCACCTTTTAATGAAAAGTTCCCTTGGTATCTCTAATTGTCTTGAAGAGATCTCTAGTCTTTCCCATTGATCACTGAGGAAGGCTTTGTTATCTCTCTTTGCTATTCTTTCTAACTCTGCAATTCAGATGGATATATATTTCCTTTTCTCTTTTGCCTTTAGCTTCTCTTCTTTTCTCAGCTATTTTTAAGGCCTCGTTAAACAACCATTTTTCTTTTTGCATTTCTTTTTATTGGGGATGGTATTGATCACTGCCTCCTGTACAGTGTCAAGAACCTCTGTCTATAATTCTTCAGGCACTCTGGCTATCAGATTTAATCCCTTGAATCTATTTGTTACTTCCACTGTATAATCATAAAGGATTTGATTTAGGTCATGCCTGAATTTTCTAGTGGTTTTCCTACTTTCTTCAGTTTAAGTATGTATTGGTAATAAGGAGTTCATAATCTGAGCCATAGTCAACTCCCAGTCTTGTTTTTGCTGATCACATGGACCACAGCCTTGTCTAGTTCAGTGAAACCATGAAACATGCTGTGTAGGGCCACCCAAGATGGATGGGTCATGGTGGAAAGTTCTGAGAAAATGTGGTCCACTGAATAAGGGAATGGCACACCACTTCAGTATTCTTGCCTTGAGAGCCCCATGAAAAGTATGAAAAGTCAAAAAGATAGGACACTGAAAGATGAACTCTCCAGGTTGGTAGGTGCCTAATATACTACTGGAGAACAGTGAAGAAACAAATCCAGAAAGAATGAAGAGATAGAGCCAAAGCAAAAACAACAGCCAGATGTGACTGGCGATGGTGATGGAAGTAAAATCCGATGCTGTAAAGAACAACATTTTATAGGAACCTGGAATGTTAGGTCCATGAATCAAGATAAATTGGAAGTGGTCAAACAGGAGATGGCAAGAGTGAACATCGACATTTTAGGAATCAGTGAGCTAAAATGGACTGGAATGGGTGAATTTAACTCAGATGACCTTATATCTACTACTGTGGGCAAGAATCCCTTAGAAGACATTGGGTAGCCCTCATAGTCAATGAAAGATTCCAAAATGCAGTACTTGGGTTCAGTCTCCAAAATGACTGAATGATCTCTGTTCATTTCCAAGACAAACCATTCAGTATCAAAATAATCCAAGTCTATTCCCCAACCAGTAATGCTGAAGAATATGAAGTTGAATGGATCTATGAAGACCTACAAGAGCTTCTAACACCCAGACAGATGTTCTTTTCATTACAGGGGACTGGAATGCGAAAGTCATTATTTAGAGAACATTTATTGGTAACCTATTCTCTGTCTGGCGTTGAACTAGAGATTGGTGACAAAAAGATGAATATGACTTCATTAAGATACCATCTAAGTCTCCAAGTAGTTCATCCTATGGTACATGTATGTGGCATAAGTTAAAAATCATTAAGAAGAAGGTTCTTTTATCTTTTAAAGATAGCATCCATTATGTAATCAGAATAAAAGGTAAGGAAAAACATTTTGGAGAAGAAACATGGAGTAAATATAGAGAAGAAATATAGGAGTCCTTAGTATTCTACAACATTGATTACAGTTCAGATAGTTGCATAAACTCTGTATATGTTTTAATGTTGTGCTATGTTCTAGGCACTGTGCTAGACAGTGGCTATAGTAAGGTGTGTAACTCTTGATCCTGTGCCAGAAATTTCATAATGTAGTATATAGTTAAGAGCACAGAGCTTTGGAAACAGACAAGTGTGGATTCCACTCACAGCTTTATTATTTGTGCTAGTTGTGAATTGAACAAATTATTTTTACATCTCTATATCAGTCCTATCCTTTGTAAAAATAGGTAACATTAAAAACTTACTTTGCACAAATATTATGAGGAATAAATGTTGTAATACCAATAGGATGTTTAGCCTAAGGCCTGGAGTATAGTATAGATTCAATATTATATATATATAATATGTATGTGTATATGTCACATCTGTATTGTTTGATATTATTATAGTTATCATATATACTGTATATTAATGTTCAGTTTTATTTAACAACTACTGTAAAAAGAATTTTGAATGCAATAAATATTTCAGAAGACCTATACATGGGAGAAGGGTTTTGGTCTCTCCTGAGATTCCAAACAACAATTCATGGAAAAGAGAATATTTGAGTAGGGGATCATGTGAGGAGAGTAGGAGGATTCTTCTAGAGAAAAAGGCAATGCATTATTGATATTGAGGGTTTCTAGGAGAGTTTTCCACAGTTTATTGTGATCCACACAGTCAAAGGCTTTGCCATAGTCAATAAAGCAGAAATAGATGTTTTTCTGGAACTCTCTTGCTTTTTCCATGATCCAGCCGATGCTGGCAATTTGATCACTAGTTCCTCTGCCTTTTCTAAAACCAGCTTGAACATCTGGAAGTTCATGGTTCGTGTATTGCTGAAGCCTGGCTTGGAGAATTTTGAGCATTACTTTACTAGCGTGTGAGATGAGTACAATTGTGTGGTAGTTTGAACATTCTCTGGCATTGCCTTTCTTTGGGATTGGAATGAAAACTGACCTTTTCCAGTCCTGTGGCCACTGCTGAGTTTTCCAAATTTGCTGGCAAATTGAGTGCAGCACTTTCACAGCATCATCTTTTGGGATTTGAAATAGCTCAACTGAAATTCCATCACTTCCACTAGCTTTGTTTGTAGTGATGCTTTCTAAGGCCCACTTGACTTCACATTCCAGGATGTCTGGCTCTAGGTGAGTGATCACACCATCATGGTTATCTGGGTCATGAAGATCTCTTTTGTACAGTTCTTCTGTGTAATCTTGCCACCTCTTCTTAATATCTTCTGCTTCTGTTAGGTCCATACCATTTCTGTCCTTTATCGAGCCTATCTTTGCATGAAATTTTCCTTTGGTATCTCTAATTGTCTTGAAGAGATCTCTAGTCTTTCCCATTCTATTGTTTTCCTCTATTTCTTTGCATTGATCACTGTGGAAGGCTTTCTTATCTCATGTATGGATGCGAGAGTTGGACTGTGAAGAAAGCTGAGCACCAAAGAAATTGATCCTTTTGAACTTGGTGTTGGAGAAGACTCTTGAGAGTCCTTGGACTGCAAAGAGATCCAACCAGTCCATTCTGAAGGAGATCAGCCCTGGGATTTCTTTGGAAGGAATGATGCTAAAGCTGAAACTCCAGTACTTTGGCCACCTCATGTGAAGAGTTGACTCATTGGAAAAGACTCTGATTCCTTGGAGGGACTGCGAGCAGGAGAAAAAAGGGATGACAGAAGATGAAATGGTTGGATGGCATCACCGACTCAATGGACGTGAGTTTGAGTGAACTCTGGGAGATGGTGATGGACAGGGAGGCCTCGCGTGCTGAGATTCATGGGGTTGCAAAGAGTCGGACACGACTGAGTGACTGAACTGAACTGAGGAGAGTTTTAAACAAGACTATCTAAGTACTAAAGTATCTAATACAGGCAGTAGTAATAAATGAGCTAGATGGATTAGATATGGGCTAATCCATCATTAAGAAGTGAATAGTGAGACACTTGGTATTAATGTGAATAGTATTATTAATATTGTCATTAATGGCAAATATATGCAGTATTTACTATATGTTAGGTAGCATTCTAAATACTTTAAGTAAATGTTGATTGATTTAACCTCCATAAGGTAGGTACCACTTGGCAGATAAGAAAATGACCCCAGAGAAATGAAGAAACTTGCCCAAAACCACAGAACAATTAACAGAACCATGATTTAACCTAGGAAGTGCACTTAACCACTATTCTAGCTTGCCTTTCTGTGTTAGAAAGGTTTTAAGGACAGAACTGACAAGGTCATATTTGTGCATTGTTTTCCCAGTGAGGACATCACTGTAGGCAACATTTTGGAGCGCCTGTAAGATAATGAAGAGACTTGATTGAAAGAGGTTGAAGATAAAGGCAGGAAGACCATTAAGGAGGCTATAGATTTACCCAGAAGAGAGGTTTTAAAGTCTTGAACTATAATAATTAGCATAGGAATGGGAAAGTGGACTGAGTCTAGAAAAAATGTGATTGGTAAAATTGTCAGTACACGTGATTATATAGGGATGAAGAGGAAGGCATCTTGATGACTTTCTGGTTTCTATTAGGTGGTGCCAGTCTCTACATTATAGAGACTGGTGGCAAGGGAGTAGATTTGGGGATAAGGTAATTATGATTGGGATATATTTAATGTGAGATGCGCAGAAAGAATTCAAGTGGTAGACATCTGAATATCCCAATTCTTAAATTCAGAAGAGTGGGTGGAGCTGAATTTGTAATTTAGTAAATATGAAATTATCCAGTGAGAGACTATAAAGGCAAAAAGAACAAAGAAACACTGTGACATTTATGTTTGAGAAGTCAGGGGATACCAGGAGGGAAACTAAGAGTCTTATCAGAGAAGTCTTAACACAGAGTGAGTGATCACAACAAAATGTTTGAACACAACAAAAATGTTTAGAAAGATGATGTATGTCTGACATTTCCATTGCATTTGGCAAAAATGAAGGTCAACTTTGCTTGGTGTTGTTTCAGTGGAGTGAGTCGTACAGAAGAGTTAGATGTCACAGGTATGAAGGGTGAATAGAAAGTAAGAAAATGGAAATAGCACATGCATTCCACTACTTCAGGAAATCTGTTAGTAGGAAGGGTAATGGACAGTTATTATCTAAGACATGCATTTTAAGAGAGATAGAAGTGTTTGTATGTATGTAATGATGGAAGAGACATGAGCTTGAATTTTTGTATTTGTCACATATATATGTTATTTCATCAATAAAAATATTCTATCAAATTAAGTACCTTTGATTGATTAATTGAATAAATAATTATTCATTATACTTCTGTTTTGTGTTATGCTTAAGCTAAGTCCTGGCATTAAAATAATAATGGTCAGAACCTATCTTCCAAAGATACAGAATAGAAGGCGAAACAATCATGTACAAAGCTAACTTTGAAACGTTGAGTTTAGTGGAATGGTACAGAAATAAATATACTGCTTTCAGAGCACACAGGAAAGAAAGGAAGCAGAGGAATACAATATAAGAAGTCTGGATCCTTGAGTAAGAGGATGTAATTGGATTCCAGTCCCAGGTTTGTTGCTATCATGCCCTTAAGGGACCATTAACTTCCTCTGAGCCTCAGTCTCCATATATATTACAGAATGATGTTAGAATCAAAAAAGGCAATGTGTATATGGAAATGTTTTCTAAAACTTTAGTGTTGCTTAGTTGGAAACATAATTACTTAAGAGATGGAAGATCACTGAGTGTGCAATGGTGGTGGGGGTACCTCATAGGATAAGGGATGTTTGAAATAGGCTCTAATGCATGAGTGGGAAGTGGGGAGGTGTAGAAAGTGAGAGAAGAGCATGAACAAAGGTGGGAAAGGGTGAAAATGACCCTCCTATGGAAATGGCAACCCACTCCAGTATCCTTGCCTGGAGAATCCCATGGACTGAGGAGCCTGGTGGGCTACAGTCCATGGGGTCACAAAGAGTTGGACATGACTGAGCGACTTCACTTTCACTTTTATGCAGAGAAGTAAATACAGATCAGTGAGGCTAGTGAAAGGGGTAGCTGAGTAAACTTGTTATTAGCCAAGGATTTTTCCAGAAATTTAGAATCATCAGGGAAAGTCTTAAATGAAAACCAAAAGAGTTTGGATATTATTCCCTAGGTAAGTAAAGGCACTGAAGGCATTTGAACAAGGGAAACACATAATCAAAGTGGTTGGAGTCTTTATTTTTGCTTTATGCAGGGTGAGGGCAGGGAGGAAATTTGGCTTGAGGTATGCGTTGAGAGGGCTTCCCAGGTAGCTCAGCTGATAAAGAATCTGCCTGTAATGCCGGGGACCCCAGTTCAATTCCTGGGTCAGGAAGGTCTTCTGGAGAAGGGATAGGCTACCCACTCCAGTATTCTTGAGCTTCCCTGGTGGCTCAGCTGGTAAAGAACCCAACTACAATGCAAGAGACCTGGATTCAATGCCTGGTTTGGGAAGATCCCCTGGAAAAGAGAAAGGCTACCCATTCCAGAGTTCTGACTTGGAGAATTCCATGGACTGTGTAGTCCATGGGGTCACAAAAGTCGGACATGACTGATTGACTTTGACTTTCACTTTCATATGTCGAGAGGAGAGGAAAGTAAGAGGAAGGCCTAAGTTCTCCTTATCAGTGATGGAAATAGAAGGACATGAATTGGCTCATTATAGAAGTAGGATGAATAAGAATTTATATCCAGTTGAACAGGAGATAGTGGTGAAGGAGAGGCAGGAGTCAGAGATAACTGAGCTGGGGGTGGGTGTTCACAGTAGATGAAGATGCCATTAACTACAGAGGTTAAAATGTAATCTAGTGAAGTGGCTTTGTGCTGTTCTAAAAATTGAGAATTGCTGTCTTGGACAATTATAAAAGAAGCGGCATGCTGCTGTCAGCATATTTTGACTTCATGAATAAGTAGTATGATTATATTCACAAGATATTTATCACTGATATTTTACTTAAAAGAATTTAGGCTAGGCATTGGAGTTAGAGATAATGAATTAACAGAATAAAGTTATAAAAGGGGCTTGCCTGATAGCTCAGTTCGTAAAGAATCTGCCTGTAATGCAGGAGATCTGGGTTCGATCCTTGGGTTGGGAAGATCCCCTGGAAAGGGAAAGGTTACCTACTCCAGTATTCTGGCCTGGAGAATTCCATGGACTGTATAGTCCATAGGGTCACTAAAGAATCAGACACGACTGAGCAACATTTGCTTCATTTCAAAATTATAAAATAACCTATTTTTTATTTTTAAACAGATTTTCTTATTTCATGTTGCTTCAATTGAAATAGTGAGTGGAAAAACATAAGCGCCTGGGAATATAATGTGTTTGAGGAACCTGACAGATGACACATTTCTAATGTTCAGGGGTTCTTGGTCACATATATCTAGATTTCACAAAATTGCCGGAGCTGCAGTTTAGAGAGCTGAGTGGTAATGTTTCTGTGATGATTGCTGTATCCCTTCAGGGAACATACCCTGGAGTAGGAAATGGCAACCTACTCTAGTATTCTTGCCTGGAAAATTCCAAGGACAGAGGAGCCTGGAAGTTTATAGTCCATGGGATCATGACTGAGGGACTGAGTGGTAGCTTCAAGATTAGCCCTTCAAGGAGCTATAGCCCCTTTAGAAGAGCACTGAGCATGAAAAGCAGGCCAAGGACTGGAATTTGATAGTTGCCTGTATTTAACAGGCCTACTTGTATATATTATTCTTTACTTAGTACTTCTGACTTGGAGTGTTGGTGTGTGGAGGAGGGGAATACATCTTTAATAATATACAAACCACTTTTTAAATTGGATTCTTTGTAATATGTATCATATAGGATATACTTATATAAGAATTTTTAATGTTAATATATCACTGTTAAGCACTGAAGGTAATATTTCTATTTTATTAACAAGTCAAATACAAACAATAATAGTGGGAACTCTGTCTTCAACAGTGCTGCCTATATTTGCTGTATATTTTTAGTTTTAATTAGGAGATCACAGAAGAAAAATTGCCTCACTTTCTGATTCTGTGAGGTGCTATTTAAGACCAAGATCTTTGACCATTGCTGTAATATTCTAAGCCATACTTATAGTAAACCTTGAAAATCCAAACTCTTCTCTCAGTTTTACTAGGAATTACTCATTGAAACTATGTTTGTAATAAACTACCTTCTTGTGTCACATAAAATTACTCAAATGTTTCCATATGGCATTGGGCTCTAAAATCACTGCGGATAGTGACTGCAATCCTGAAGTTAGAAGACAGTTAGTTCTTGGCAGTAAAGATATGACAAATCTAGACACCATTTTAAAAGCAAAGACATCATCTTGCCAACAAAATTCTGTATAGTCAAGGCTGTGGTCTTTCCAGTAGTCACATGTAGTTCTGAGAGCTGGACTGTAAAGAAGGCAGAATGCTGGAAAATTGATACTTTTGAGCTGTGATGCTGGAGAAGACTCTTGAGAGCCCCTTCAATAGCAAGGGGCTCAATCTTAAAGGAAATCAACTCTGAATATTGCCTGAAAGAACTGATGCTGAAACTGAAGTTCCAATACTTTTGTCACCTGATGCAAACAGCCAACTTATTGGAAAAGACCTTGATGCTGGGAAAAACTGAAATCAGAGGAGAAAAGGGTGTCAGAGGATGAAATGTCTGGATGGCATCACTGATGCAATGGACACGAACTTGGGCAAATTACAGGATATGATGAGGGGCAGAGAGGCATGGAGTGCTGTAGTCCATGCCGTTGCAAAGTCAGACATGACTGTGCAATTTAACAATAACAGCAAAATGGCATTGATAATGATGTGCATATTTTTGAGCACTCAAAATTATATTTTCTCTGATTGAGATGACTTTTCTAGTTCAAGGTCCCAGAAATTAAATATGAAGTATTTTAAACTGTATGTGTTATATAATTTTGTTATAAATTAAAAGAATAGTATATATATATCAAGATCTCAAGGTTCATTTATTTTATCCAGTTTTGGTATATGAGCATTAGATCCAGATCCTTTTGATTCTTAGTATCACAACCAAATATTTTCTTATTTCCATTTACTATAACAATGGTTTGCTGACAAGGTTGTCAAATATGTCATTTGCATTAAACCTGGAATTCATCAAGGATAAGGACAGCATCTAATTTGTGTTTATTTCCTTACTACCTGGAATGATGCCTGCAAATGTGTAGACTGTTTAAGAAAAATTTTGAATGGATGAATGATAAAAGTCTTCTTTCCCTGCAGTACTTGATTTATTTGAAACCTCATATTTGTCTGGGTTCACCAGAGTAACAGAACCAACAGAAGATATATATGTCTTCAGAGAGGAAGGAGGAGAGGGAGATAAAGAAAGAGGCAGGTATTTATTATAAGGAATTGAATCATGTGTTTTCAGAGGCTGAAAGGTCCCAATACATGCAGATTAAATTGGGAAACTAGAGACCAAGGAAAGCCGATGTGTAGCTCCAGTCTGAAGACCTACAGACCTGAGACCCAAGAAGAGTTGGTATTTCAGTCTGAATTTAAAGGCAGGACAAAACCTGATGTTCAAAGGCAATGAGGCAGGAGTAAGGAGTCTCCCTTGCTTGGAGCAGTTGGGGGTTGGGGGTTGGCAGGGGTCAGCTTTTCTGTTTTAAGTCTTCAACTGATTGGATGAGGCCTACTCACATTAGGGAGGACAGTATATTTTACTGAGTCTAAATGTTAATCTCATCCCAAAACATCTTCACAGATGCAGCCCATATAATGTTTAACCAAATATCTGGGTACCCTGTGACCCAATCAAGTTTACACATAAAATTAACCATCATCTGTATATAAAACCTCTGACCATAATTAAGAATTTAAGTACAATTATTTTAGTATACATCTGTATCCTTGAAACCTTTTAAATGTTTCAAATAATTTATGTTTGGAGAAGACTCTTGAGAGTCCCTTGGACTGCAAGGAGATCCAACCAGTCCATCCTAAAGGAGATCAGTCCTGGGTGTTCTTTGGAAAGATTGAAGTTGAAGCTGAAACTCCAGTACTTTGGCCACCTGATGTGAAGAGCTGACTCATTTGAAAAGACCCTGATGTTGGGAAAGACTGAAGGCAGGAGGAAAAGGGGATGCCAGAGGATGAGATGATTGGATGGCATCACTGACTCAATGGACATGGATCTGGATAGACTCCAGGAGTTGGTGATGGACAGGGAAGCCTGGCGTGCTGCGGTTTGTGGGGTCACAAAGAGTCAGACACGACTGAGCAACTGAGCTGAACTGATGCTCACAGATCTTTCCTGGAACTCTCTTGCTTTTTCGATGATCCACTGCATGTTAGCCATTTGATCACTGGTTCCTCTGCCTTTTTAAAAACCATCTTGAACATCTGGAAGTTCACAGTTCACATATTGCTGAAGCCTGGCTTGGAGAACTTTGAGCATTACTTTACTAGCGTGTGAGATGAGTACAATTGTGTGGTAATTTGAGCATTCTTTGGCATTGCCTTTCTTTGGGACTGGAATGAAAACTGACCTTTTCCAGTCCTGTGGCCACTGCTGAGTTTTCCAAATTTGCTGGCAAATTGAGTGCAGCACTTTCACAGCATCATCTTTCAGGATTTGAAATAGCTCTACTGGAATTCCATCACCTCCACTAGCTTTGTTCGTAGTGATGCTTCCTAAGGCCTACTTGACTTCACATTCCAGAATGTCTGGCTCTAGGTGAGTGATCACACCATCATGATTATATGGGTTGTAAAGATCTTTTTTTGTACAGTTCTTCTGTGTATTCTTGTCACCTCTTCTTAATATCTTCTGCTTCTGTTAGGTATATACCGTTTCTGTCCTTTATTGAGCCCATCTTTGCAGAAAATGTTCCCTTGGTATCTCTAATTTTCTTGAAGAGATCTCTAGTCTTTCCCATTCTGTTGTTTTCCTCTATTTCTTTGCACTGATCACTGAGGAAGGCTTTCTTATTTCTCCTTGCTATTCTTTGGAACTCTGCATTCAAACAGATAAAGCAGAGATATTACTTTGTCAATAAAGGTCTGTCTAGTCAAGGCTATGGTTTTTCCAGTAGTCATGTGTGGATGTGAGAGTTGGACTATAAAGAAAGCTGAGTGCCAAAGAATTGATGCTTTTGAACTGTGGTGTTGGAGAAGACTCTTGAGAGTCCCTTGGACTGCAAGGACATCCAACTAGTCCATCCTAAAGGAGATCAGTCCTGGGTGTTCTTTGGAAGGACTGATGTTGAAGCTGAAACTCCAATACTTTGGCCACCTGATGCAAAGAGCTGACTCATTTGAAAAGACCTTGATGTTGGGAAAGATTGAAGGCAGGCAGAGAAGGGGACAACAGAGGATGAAATGGTTAGATGCAATCACTGACTTAATGGACGTGAGTTTGGGTAAACTCTAGGAGTTGGTGATGGACAGTGTGGCCTGGCGTGCTGCAACATTGGGTTACAAACAGTCAGACATGACTGAGTGACTGAACTGACGTATCTTTATATTATGTTGTGGTAGAATTTTGGCAACATGATCACTACCTACATTATGAGACTTATTTTGCTAAAAGTTATTTTTCCCTCAACATAAGCCCTATTTTGTTCTTAGATGCATTCTTGCCTATGATTAACTCACAAAATTTCTCTTGTGTCTTAGTTCCATCCTTACACTAAAACTGTTGTGAAAGAAATCTGTTTAATTTGAAAGTTATATGTTAAATAGTTAAGCATATATAACATATGTAATCTATGCTTATTTGATTCAAAATAATATAAGCCCTGCAAAAAACCAGGTTGCCTATCAATATCCAAGAGAACTTAGCTACTAATAATTGAGGCAAAATGACATTGCCACAGACCTCCAGTATCAGAAGATAGCTTAGAAGGTTAGTTACACTGAAATTTTCTTTATTGGGAGAATTAAATTAGCTCTTTTACTCCAGGAGGGAGGTTTTTATCTAGGAGGAGAATTGTTTTAGGCTGTTCTAGCAGAGAAAATTGCTCTGTTTGAGGACTAAGGAAAATGTAGATGTGGTAGATTAAGTGTTTCATAGTAAATAAGTAATAAAATGGTATTTGTGTCCCATCCCTTTAAAAATATTTTTAAATTGAGTAACAGAAATAAGAGCTCAGTCAAGAAAAAATGCAATACATATTTTTTTTTAACTGAGATTATGTTCTCCTTTCTTTCCACTTATATTTTGATGTATTTGGTTGATAGGTAAATCAATTAATTTTCTTATTTTTGAGTTTAAGTATTTATGTTACATTTCCTGAAGTTGTTCATGTTGAACTTGAAAGTTCACGTGTAAGCATTGTTGAAATTACTTAGGGGCAATGAATAAAAATATTTAGTAATAAAAACAGAAAGAGGATGTTGACCACTTAGTACATTCCATCCACATATACTTTCTCATGTGACTAGTGTATTAAACAAGTTGGACTCAAAGGGTACAAACAAGAAAAAAATTATTTTTCTCTCACTTACCCCTGCCTTACTAAAACCCTTAGTGCCTCACCTCTTAATTGTTTTTACTTTCAAAATCCAGAATAGTCTCTCTTTCAGGTATTAAAAAAAATGTAATCTGTTCAAAATACAAACTTTCTTGGGTTCATTTGAAAGTTTCTCCTATCTTTTAAGCTCAGTCTCAATCAGAAACTCTTGAACTCAATAATAAGGGATGAATTGGGAGATTAGGTTTAACATATATACACTGTTGGTACTATGTATAAAATAGATGATTAATGAGAATCAACTGTATAGCATAGGGAACTCTATTCAATGCTCAGTAGTGACCTAAATGAAAAGGGAATTTTAAAAAGGGTATATGTAAATATATAGCTGGTTGACCTTGCTGTACAGTAGAAAATAACACAACATTGTAAAGCCTATGAAAATTCAAAAGGTTAGTATGGTTCATTTCTTCTCTTTATTTACTCCACTTCATTCATCCTCTACTAGTCTCCTCTGAGGTTAGGTCATTGGAGGAGGATAACTTCATATACTCTTGACTCATTATGTCGTGGAAATTCACCCACATCTCTTCTTGCTCCAGTATCATGGACAGCTTCACTCAAGCTCCCACCATCAGGTTTTTCTGGCACTTGTTGCTGTTGTTGTTTAGTCACTAACTTATGTCTGACTCTTTTGTGGTCCCATGAACTATAGCTCACCAGGCACCTCTGTCCATGGGACTTTCCAGTCAAGAATATTTGAGTGGGTTGCCATTTCCTTCTCCAGGGTATCTCCTTGACCCAGGGATTGAACCTGTGTCCTCTGCATTGGCAGGCAGATTCTTGATCACTGAGCCACCAAGGAAGCTCCTTCTCTGATGATAAGTGGGCATAAATCTCTGTCTTTATGCTATCTCCAGGCTTTTGATCTTTCAAGTTCTTCCAAGAATTCTCTCATTTTGTTTGAGAGTAGCAGGTGGGGCAACTGTGTTTTAAGAATTAAATGAATAGGTAGCCTGGGAGTGACCCTCGTGAACTATCACTTTTTTATGTGCTGCATAGTCTAGAAGGAAGGGGAAATGAGACTTAATTGTCCATTAATATTCTTGTCAAGAAATCTCTCTTGTGGATTTTTTTTTTTTTTCAAATACATAATCTTCTCATCTGGTTTGTTGGGAGTGATGGTCTTTAGGCTGGTTTTACTGTAGGTATGATTGATAACTTGGCATTATTTCCCATTGTGCTCAGCTCTGAAGCAATATTCCACAAAAATAGAATAGTCTCACTTCATATCTAATTACATTCATTAAAGGCTCATGTTAACTCTATGAAGAAAGTGATATTTATCATCTCAGTTAAAACTGAGGAGACGGAAGCATGAAGTTCCATTATTTGCCCAAGGTCACTCAGTACTAAATGGCAGCCTGACTTAAAATCCGATACTCTTATCAACTTTACTGTATTACTGAAACAGAACAGGAGAGAGTCTAGATAATTAATGAATGATCCAATACCTTAGATGAGTACTCAAAACTGCATATCAGACAGTTATAATACCCAAATGTTATGTCACTTTTCTAGTTCTATTTTCCTTTCCAAAGCCTCAGACTTTCTGATAGAGATGACACTCATTTCTTTTCTTTCTTCCTATCTTAGAATGATTCAAACACTTCAAAATTAATCACTAATTGTCATGTTAAAATCATAAGCATCTTAGAAATGTTATAGTGTTTCTTACTTAACTGTCTCAATATTACATAACATACACAATTGGCAACTATAAAAATACTATAATAGGACCATGTTAAAAGACAGGAAAAAACAAATCCTACAGATGACAAAGAGTTTAAAATTCCCTTACCAGTGATTTTATGCTTTCTGAAGTTTTCGAACAAATTTTATTTTGTGAACTTTAAACTTCAGTGCATTATCCCTTTATATGAATGTTTTTTCAGGGATCAAACATTTCTTATTTGACTCCTTCCTTACCCCTTAGGAAATTGTTAGTCCTACTGCTACAGTTGACATAAACCTGCTATTTGTTTACACTCAGTGGCATCCAGATACTTTATAAATATTACATTTCGAAAATGTATCTACTTGTAAAATATGAACTTGAGGATTTGGCTCCAAATAATGGTCTTATCTCAGGTGTTTTGTTATAGTATGCTCATGTGGAACTTATATTTAGTATTACTTGAGTTGCAGATTTATTTCATCTTGCCTAGCAGCATCAGCTATTTCCTTCTTCTGTTTCCAATTATTATGATTACTTCCAGCCTGAGTGAAGTTTGGCAAAAGCAAATGTAGAAAGGGAAAGAGAATAGACTATTCACTTAAGCTAACACTCAAGCTTATCAGTCTTTATTTCACTGCAGAAACCATTTATTAATATTGAGTTAGCAATTTAATATTGATTCTAGTCTTCTTTGGTGTTGCAGACATGAACTCAAGTGGGTGCAGGGCACAGTTTAACACTACGATATAGTGTGAAAGATCCCATTTCCTTGCCTCTGATAGATAAGGCTATTGTCCTTTTCTGTTAGAAAAGCTAGAGTGAAGATGGATTTGTATCAATATTTGTTGAGTTCTGTTATATTCCTTGCATATGTAATGTATGAAAAAGTAGAGGTTATAAGTACATATCTGTTACTACATACAATGTAAACAGCATTTATAGTTACATGCCTGATTATATGCTCAGGGTCATTTTGGATACTATTTTGTTTTTTTCTCATAGTGCTTGGGACCCCAGACATTTGTGTGGGTTAATCTTGTAGAACTCACAATTGAGTAGGAGTTGAGAAATTCATTCCTTTAGGTAGCTTTTCCCCTCTATGTTTCTTTAGTAACTTTCTGGCAAAACAAACAAACAAACAAAACCCCCATTTTTCTCCTATATTCTCAAAGACACAAAGGATTTGGTAAAAACCTAGAAGAACTTATTTTTTTCCAATAAATTTGCTTGAAGCTTTTATAGAAACTTGAGGATTCAGTGGGAATGGGGAAAAAGGTTAATAAAGGCATCAAATTAGATACTAACTTTGTGAAATTTCCTCTTTGCCATTTGTTTCCATATAGTCCTAATTGCCAAGGCTAAATAAAAAATCCTGCAAAGCCGTATTTTCTTGTGATGAGGTAGAGAAATGACTAAATGCAGGAGATTTAATTTTTGATATACATTCAGATTTTAATATAATATTTAAAAAATTAAACATACAGTTTTCTATTTAGCAAATAAGAATTTATGTCAAGTACACAAGCATTCTTTGCAATGAATGTTCTTGCTTCTTCAGAAAACTAATTTCTTCCAGTTTTAATCCATTTAGCTTAAAAAACAAGACACATTCTTCTAATTTTCCAAATAGTGTTCCCTGGTAAAAACGTTTTATTGGCTAACATCTTTTTTAAGCTTTTAAAGTGGATAACATTTTTGTTTCAACTCCTATTAAAAAGACATTAACTTGAAAATAACCTTTAAGGTCAACTGCTGAATCCTATTGTTAATTTGGTAGACTTTTGACTCTGCATTCAGTAAGATTATTTTATTATTACAGAAAAGTTAATTTTACCATGTGAAAAATCTAAAATTTTCTGATGAGCTTATAAAAGGGCTTTTCCACATTTATTTTGCCTTTGTTGCTAACTTTATCCTTCCCTCCCCCGGCCAGCAAAAGTTCTGCTGAACTTTTTGCAGCAACACTGTAAATTTTGCTAAGAAATATAGAGAAATCAAAACATTGCTTTTGATTTGTTGACTTGTCAATAAAGCTTATAGTACAGTCTCTATGGTTAAGATTTATTATATATTGATACAATTTGATTTAATTTGAACAAAATGAAACCATAAATTGAAAGCTGTTCTGTGGAATAATTTTTTTTATGAAAGGTGAGAAAGCATTTTTGAATGGAAAAATATATCTTTAATTTAGAAGCACTGCATATGTGGACTAGTTCAGTTCAGTCCAGTTGTTCAGTCGTGTCTGACTCCTTGCAATACCATGAACCACAGCACACCAGGCTTCCCTGTCCATCACCAACTCCCGGAGTCTACCCAAACCCATGTCCATCGAGTTGGTGATACCATCCAACCATCTCATGCTCTGTTGTCCCCTTCTCCTCCTGCCCCCAATCCCTCCCAGCATCAGGGTCTTTTCAAATGAGTCAGCTCTTCGCATCAGGTGGCCAAAGTATTAGAGTTTCAGCTTCAACATCAGTCCTTCTAATGAACACCCAGGACTGATCTCCTTTAGGATGGACTAGTTGGATGTTCTTGCAGTCCAAGGGACTTTCAAGAGTCTTCTCCAACACCACAGTTCAAAAGCATCAATTCTTTGGCACTCAGCTTTCTTTATAGTCCAACTCTCACATCCATACATGACTACTGGAAAAACCATAGCCTTGACTAGATGGAGTAATGTCTAGTTTGACTAGGCAAAGTAATGTCTCAGCTTTTAATACGCTGTCTGGATTGGTCATAACTTTTCTTCCAAGGAGTGTCTTTTAATTTTCATGGCTGCAGTCACCATCTGCAGTGATTTTGGAGCCCAGAAAAATAAAGTCAGCCACTGTTTCCACTGTTTCCCCATCTATTTCCCATGAAGTGATGGGACCAGATGCCATGATCTTCGTTTTCTGAATGTTGAGCTTTAAGCCAACGTTTTCACTCTCCTCTTCCACTTTCATTAAGAGGCTCTTTAGTTCTTCACTTTCTGCCATAAGGGTGGTGTCATCTGCATATCTGAGGTTATTGATATTTCTCCCAGCAATCTTGATTCCACCTTGTGCGTCATCCAGCCCAGAGCTTCTCATGGTATACTCTGCATAGAAGTTAAATAAGCAGGGTGACAGTATACAGCCTTGATGTACTCCTTTTCCTCTTTGGAACCAGTGTATTGTTTCATGTCCAGTTTCTAACTGTTGCTTCCTGACCTACATACAGGTTTCTTAAGAGGCAGGTCAGGTGGTCTGGTATTTCCATCTCCTTCAGAATATTCCACAGTTTATTGTGACCCACACAGTCAAAGGCTTTGGCATAGTCAATAAAGCAGAAATAGATGTTTTTCTAGAACTCTATTGCTTTTCTGATGATCCAAAGGATCTTGACAATTTGATCTCTGGTTTCTCTGCCTTTTCTAAAACCAGCTTGAACATATGGAAGTTCATGGTTCACATATTGCTGAAGCCTGTCTTGGGGAATTTTGAGCATTTCTTTACTAGCGTGTGAGATTATTGCAATTGTGTGGTAGTTTGAGCATTCTTTGGCATTGCCAACCAATCAGATTGATTATATTCTCTTCATCCAAAGATGGAGAAGCTCTATACAGTCAGCAAAAACAAGGCCAGGAGCTGACTGTGGCTCAGATCATGAACTCCTTATTACCAAATTCAGACTTAAATTGAAGAAATTAGGGAAAAACACTAGACCATTCAAGTATGACCTAAATCAAATCCCTTATGATTATACAGTGGAAGTGAGAAATAGACTTATGGACTAGATCTGATAGATTGAGTGCCTGAAGAACTATGGACGGACGTTTGTGACATTGTACAGGAGGCAATGATCAAGGCTATCCCCAAGAAAAAGAAGTGTAAAAATCAAAATGAGTGTCTGAGGAGACCTTACAAATATTTGTGAAATGAAGAGTAGCAAAAACAAAGGAGAAAAGAAAAGATATACCCATCTTTCCTACTCTCTGGAATGCAGAGTTCCAGAGAGTAGCAAGGAGAGATAAGAAAGCCTTCTTCAATGATCAATTCAAAGAAATAGAGGAAAACAATAGAATGGGAAAGACTAGAGATCTCTTCAAGAAAATTAGAGATACCAAGGGAACATTTTGTGCAAAGATGGGCTCAATAAAGTACAGAAATGGTAGGGACCTGACAGAAGCAGAAGATACTAAGAAGAGGTGGTAAGAATACACAGAAGAACTATGCAAAAAGATCCTCATGACCCAGATGATCACAATGGTGTGATCACTCACCTAGAGCCAGACATCCTGGAATGTGAAGTCAAGTGGGCCTTCAGAAGCATCACTATGAACAAAGCTAGTGGAGGTGATGAAATTCTGGTTGAGCTATTTCAAATCTTAAAAGATGATGCTGTGAAAGTGCTGCACTCAATTTGCCAGCAAATTTGGAAAACTCAGCAGCGGCCACAGGACTGGAAAATGTCTGTTTTCATTCCAATCCCTAGGAAAGACAATGTGAAAGAATGCTCAAACTATTGCACAATTGCACTTCATAGAATGGGTATTCAATATTTATTGAATGAAGTTATCTGTGTCAAGGCATGGATAGATATTTTATAACCCCAAACTACCAACTTAGATTCTAGGTTGTATACAGTGCATGTTTATTAGTTGTCCAACCATAGCAATATTTTATTTTAAAACCTTGCATTGAGAAGGTAGTTAAGTTTAGTGGAACTAAATAACTGCTTTTTCTCTTCTGTGGTATTAAAACTAACTACATCACCATTTAGGTGTTCAGACTGAAGCAACCTAATTTTCAAAGGTACAAAGAACACAATTACGTAATCTGAATAGTGGAGAAAATAGAAAGGAAGTTCTAATCAAGGTAGAGGAGAATAGATACTGCATTTGCAGTGTTTGATATCATTAACCTAGACTGGGCTATCCTGCAGGATCTAGAATCTGGATCTATAGTTGAATAATTCCTTTGTGAAGACTAAATTCAGAGGGGAACTGGCTTCACAACAGAAGTGTGAAAAGTTCACCTCTGACATTTTGCATCCCTGGTTAGTTTGACAGATTTATGGAAATAGAATATAAACACCACGTTCTTGGGCAATCCTACCTTTATATGTGGCAAATTTTATAAAGCAGTATATTTAAACAGATAAATAACTCTTCTATTTAACTCAAGAGGGAAGATAGTTGGACTCTATAGCAAAATGAGAACTTCCTTATTTTCATAATTTCTATCTGAGAGGTAGAAAATAACTTTTTATCCTTGCTTTAGTTTAGGGTTATATATTACTGTGAAAATCCTTTATACGAATCTCAAAATTTATTTGATGAAGATGCCGAGGAGGTGAATGAGGAATAAAGTGAGGAAGTGCGAAAGGAGAAAGAAGATAGGAAAGAATTTTATTTAGTCCAGAACATAAGTTTTTGATCTAATGATCTCTACATTCATCTTTGAAAAATGTTCATTCAACCAAAGTGTTAGAATAGTAAGTTCCCATATTGGAGTTCTGTAGTGGTGAGAGTTTAGAAGAGTGTTGCTGATAGGAGTGAAGCTTCATAACAAAAATTAAAACATTGGGTTCTTGTAAGTCCAATAATCCACTCTCAGTTTGGGGGTCAATACAAAAATACACAATGTTTTTAAAGGACATCCAATTAGATTTCATTTAACACAATAGATTAAAGAATCATTTGTGTTTCTTTGAAAAGCTCCTTTATTTAAAGCAGTACAGTACCCTTCATTCAAGTTCAAATGCTGAGCTTTCCTGGTGCAGCTTTTTTGTTGTTGTTGTTAAATAATCTGTACAATGTTTTATAGTGCAGAGAGGCAAATGATTATTAGAGCCTTTATTCAAGGGTTTTGGGTACGTTCTCTCTCTCTCTGGGTAAGTGGGTGTAGGTGTGTGTGTATGTGTATGTGTATGACATGTCTGTGTGTGTAGTTTGTCAATATGTTCCCAATGTTATCAGGTTAGTTTCCAGTCATATAACTGAGACAAGATGAGACTAAAACAGTGGTAGTTATGAAATTGAAACACACACACACATACACACACACACACACACACACACACACACACACACACACAAGTGGGCATGTGGGCAAGCGAAATTGCTTCAGTATATCTGACTCTTTGTGACCCTATTGAACTGTAGCCCTCCAGACTCCTTGGTCCATGGGATTCTCTAGGATACTGAAGTGGGTTGCTATGCCCTCCTCTAGGGGATCTTCCAGACCCAGAGATTGAACCTACATCTCCTATGTGTCCTGCATTTGCTGGCATGTTCTTTACCATGAGCACCACCTGAGAAGCCCATGCATTAGTATTCTATTTGCCTGGAAGTACCAGAGAACCTCCAAAATATTGACTTAAATGTTGACTTCTCTTGTATGCATTCAGGATTGGTGTGGCAGCTATTAATAAATAGTTATGTAGAACCCAAAATGCCTCCAGTTCTCCGTTCTTCTGTCTCCATGAGTGTCCCTAGTTCTAGTGACCCAGGCAACATGTGCACATTTGAAATAGCAGGAGAAATGAGAGAAATAAGGAGCATATTTGGTTATATTTTAGTGCAACATTCTAGAAAGGAAACACAAGACTCTTATATTTATATCCGATTGGCCAGAAATTAGTCACAAAACCATATCTAGTTGTAAATATTGATTTACTCTGAGAGGCTTAAAAAGATAAAATATTCTAGAAGGCACAAATGCAAATAAATATTCAAGTTTAATATTACATTTGCTTTACATGATATAAGACTGTGCTATGAGGAATAAAATGATTTGGCTTATCTAATCCAGATATTGAATCATTATTTTTAATTCTCTTCCAGGTAACTCTACAGTAGACTATATTTTACCACATTATTTCTATTCTTGGAAATAAAATTTCAGGTCTCTACTGCACATTGCCACTAGCTGTTTGACCTCAGATTCCTTGTGCAGCAAAGCAGATCACTGAGTTAGGTAACTTCTAACATTCTGTGATTTATTAAATTTATCTGCAATGTGCAAAGCCCAATAGCTTCTTGAGGAAAAGCAGTATTTCTTACTTCTATTCTCAATATCCTGACCATGGTTTTTTTGGGATAGAAAAACTATCGTTAAATAAATATGCATAGTGAAAGTTATGTGAACCAAATAACATCTCTCCTAATTACTAACTTTATACTGATGTTACTTTCTCTCCACCTCTGTGTAACAATGTGCATTAGTTATGTTCTCAAACTCAAGTTACTGAAATCCAAAACAAGTCATTTATGATTTTACCCAAAAGGAAGTCTAAAGATAGGGCAGGATTGGTTGATTAACTAAAAATGTCTTCTTTTGATTTCTCTGCAATGCTGTTTTTAATGATGGCCTCATCTGAAATAGATATTGAAAGAAATATCAGCTACATAATGTTATCTTATCTATATAAAGATGTTTAAATAATTTTCTAGTTATTTCTTGAAAGGTTCTTCTGTCCATAAAAATTGTTTTAGATTTTATTCATGCTTAACTTATATACCAGCTGCTCAATACACATAGCTGAGATTTTAGTATTACTTCTTGAAATTACTTCTGATAAGGTAAATTTTATAAAGTATATTTCAGTGCAGTTAATATTATGAAATTAAAAGAGAATTTTGAAATCAGAGACATTTGTGTTTAGATCTTTGGCAACTTACTGACTCCCAAGTATCACTATCCTCATCTCTAAAACAGAGATATTAATTCCTAATTCCTAGTATGTTTAGGATTGTGTGATAATCTGTTTAAAATTAATAAATATTATATTTTGTTGGTTATACATACAACTATTTCAAAACAATTTGGAAGCAAATTACTGTAATTTGCAAATAAGTGTATTTACTTGTCTTTATTTTTGGTTCCAAGATAATGCTATGTTGAGAGAGATTAAATAGTTTTGACCAAATAATTTATTTTATAATGATATAACACATCTCTTCAAATTTCCCCACCCTCTCTATTTCATATGTTTTATGCATTTGTTCTCTGCTTGTTACAGTGATTCACATTTAAAAAGCATCACTCATATACAAGAAATTGGCTCTGGTAGGAGAGAAAATAATTTCATGTGCCTAGAACACACCTTCCTTTTGCTTTGTCTATCTTGGCATTCTATGCTTATCGCCATTGGGCAATTCCAAGTTTAGTTTGTGACTGAGCCTTCCCAGAGTCAGGCTGAATTTTTGCATACTGGGAACCTGGTCTTATTCCCTTAAACGAAATCTGTAGTAGAAGAACCTTCCTAAGTAAGATCAAGTGAGCCAAAAACAAAGAAGCAAGTTTATTTATTTATGTCTCACTATTTGAAATTGTACAAAGTCATGAGTCCAGCTGAGCTTCATTTTATTTTGTTATGTCAATGTGAAATATTTCGTATAGCTTGAGTTTATCACTATTATTTTTATTATGGGAGAAACAAATGTGCATTTCTGTCATTTTGCATGTTCTGATATATTGTCGTGTTTTTTATTGTATTTGGTAAGAAGATTAGACTGTGAAAAGTGTTTGAAATTTTGGAGGGAAAATAACATATAGAGTATTCTGTTAGCTACATTGCTGTTCAGCTGTGTAGGGCTCTTTGCAATCCCTTGGATTGCAGCATGCCAGGCTTCCCTCTTCTTCATTATCTCGTAGAGTCTGCTCAAACTCATGTCCTTTGAGTCAGTGATGCCATCCAACCATCTCATCCTCTCTCATCCCCTTCTTTTCCTGCCTTCAATCTTTCCCAGCATCAGGATCTTTCCCATTGAGTTGGCTCTTCGCATGGGATGGCCAACGTATTGGAGCTTCAGCTTCAACATCAGTCCTTCCAATGAATATTCAGGGTTGATTTCCTTCAGGATTGACTGGTTTGATCTCCTTGCTGTCCAAGGGACTCTCAAGAGTCTTCTCCAGCACTACAGTTCGAAAGCATCAATTCTTCTTCAAAGCATGTATCATGACGAGTTTAGATTAGGACACCCAAACAAAACAAAAAATACTTGCCCTAACAAGCACAGAGAAAATTATTTAGGCAAGGACAAAGCGAGTAATTTGAATGACAGTTAAGCTAGAAGTGTGGAATATAGGTTTAAATAATTCTACCCTATGGAATGCCTGAAGGATCATTTAATATTTATTAGCATATCATAGCTGACTAGTATTGTGATTATGTTACTATTTCAGAATTGCCCAAAGTTATTTCCTTTAGCATGCTATTTCTGCCAGCCTGTTTTCTCTGTTTCCACATTGTTCTTCAGCTGGTGCATTTGAGCACAGCTGGCTTGTGTTGCAATGGAAACAAATGGGCCAGGTCTTAGAACAACAAAACATTCCTGTTTGTTTGAATTTCTGTCAAGGCTCTGTGAATTCAGTTAGAAAGAAATACAAGAATATAGGAACACTAATATAGAAGCAAGAAATTAGAAACCATCATATTGAAAATGTATAAATGATATACCTACTTATTAGACATTAAAACATGTCTGTTTTATCTTTTGACACTCAAGTGCATATGGCTATACTGTTTTTTCTTAATATCATATTCTTCAGATTAGGGCCTGCCATGTGAGTGGGCACTACTGTAATGCCATAAATAGAACCACTTATACAAGCAGACAATGTTATAGGCAGAAAAGAAGCAAGATGACACAAACATTCTTCTAGATTTTCAGATTAGACCAAACTCTGACACTGTTGATAATAATGGAATGTTCCAATGAGATACACTAGTTGATTCTTCCATGATTTTAATTGTTTCATCATTGCTAATGAAAATATTTTAAAAGCAGAGTAGAACTGTCAAGGTAGAACTGTCTACTTGATGTGATTAAAGTTATTTAAAATCTCAAGTTTGGTATGTAATCTAATAAGTAACTTCATCTCTGAAAAATTATTCTCACAGTTTACCTGGTGATGGTTCAGTGTCATCATTATCACAAAATGGTAATTATTGATACATCATGGGTTATTTAAATATCTCTGTGTTGGCTGAAGTTCAGTTTTTAATGGAAAATTTAAATATCTAAATTTACTTTGATGTATTTTCTAAAAAATTGTTTCACAACTTTACATAAATGAAAAGTAAATTTGTTTGTTCATAAATGTTTGTTACTTTCTGTTCATTAGAACAAAAGCAATAATAATAGCAAAAAGCATCAACTGACAGATATTATAAGACCTCAAATTCCCCAAATTACAATAAAATATGTAATTTCAGAGTCAAGATAAACACATTCATTTTTAATTTAACATATTGTAGATGTTTGACAGACAGTGGTAGGATGGAAGAATTAAAAAATATTAGAAGTTCTATGCCCAAAATCTTATGTGTAAGTATTGTTTTAGTCTAGTGTAGTTTAAAAATTAATACAGGTTTCATCAGAATCAAGAACAACCCAATTACTGTTCTTTGTTCAGATATCTAAATAAAGCTATGATAATTGTCTTTCTTTAATCTGAATGTGATATCACCCTCAATTCTAGTTGTATAAATTATCTATTTTAGAGTTAATTTTAACCTATACTAATTATATAACTAGTATTTGTTACTAGTTAATTAATTAGTATTTTGGGGTGAAAATGTCTGGTGATTGTACTTTTCAGCAAGTTTAATAAATTAATACATTTCATTCCACCAAAATGGGAAAAAGATGAAAGAAAATCTTAACTTCAGGTTTAGAAATCCATCTGGGTTGGAAGCCAGTTGAGAAGAGTTTGCACTAATGAAACCAGAATGAAGAGTTTGATTCCAAGGTGGGCCAGTTAGCTCTAGAGTGTAGATGCACTCTTCCTGGGACCTTTCTCCTGAGCATATATGTGCTGTGAGCTGCAGGGGGAATTAAGTGCAAATCCACATCATCCCTTGAAAAAACAGTCTACCTGTGATGGTTCAGTGTCATTATTATCACAAAATGGTATTTGTTAATACATCATGGGCTATTTAAGTATCTCTGTGTTGGCTGAAGTTCAGTTCTTAATGGAAAATTTAAATATCTAAATTTACTTTGATTTTTTTTTCTGAAATAAAATATGATTCTGCACATTCAGCATTATTATACAAGACTGTCTCTTAGACTTAACAAAAAAACAAAACATCTGATATATAGAATGCATATAGTTTAAATAATAGAGACATATATATCACTCAGTATCACAGCTTTGAAATTTATATCTAAAGTGAAAAAATTGATATGCTTGCTATGTCTGTAGGGCAGTACCTTTGCAAATGTACATAAAGTATGATCTGTGCATTTTTGTATATTTGTGCATTTGTATCTGTCTTTTCTTCAGCACTCTTTCTATATAAGGACTCAGCATTTTTAACAGAATTTCTCTTCAGTTCAGTTTCAGTTTAATCACTCAGTCATGTCTGACTCTTTGCGACCCCATGAATCGCAGCACGCCAGACCTCCCTGTCCATCGCCAACTCCCAGAGTTCACTCAGATTCACGTCCATCAAGTTTGTGATGCAATCCAGCCATCTCATCCTCTGTCATCCCCTTCTCCTCCTGCCCCCCAATCCCTGCCAGCATCAAAGTCTTTTCCAATGAATCAGCTCTTCGCATGAGGTGGCCAAAGTACTGGAGTTTCAACTTTAGCATCATTCCTTCCAAAGAAATCCCAGGGCTGATCTCCTTCAGAATGGACTGGTTGGATCTCCTTGAAGTCCAAGGGACTCTCAAGAGTCTTCTCCAACACCACAGTTCAAAAGCATCAGTTCTTCGGCACTCAGCCTTCTTCACAGTCCAACTCTCACATCCATACATGACCACTGGAAAAACCATAGCCTTGACTAGACGGACCTTAGTCAGCAAAGTAACGTCTCTGCTTTTGAATATGCTATCTAGGTTGGTCATAACTTTCCTTCCAAGGAGTAAGCATCTTTTAATTTCATGGTTGCAGTCACCATCAGCAATGATTTTGGAGCCCCCCAAAATAAAGTCTGACACTGTTTCCACTGTTTCCCCATCTATTTCCCATGAAGTGATGGGACCGGATGCCATGATCTTCGTTTTCTGAATGTTGAGTTTTAAGCCAACGTTTTCACTCTCTACTTTCACTTTCATCAAGAGGCTTTTTAGTTCCTCTTCACTTTCTGCCATAAGGATGGTGTCATCTGCATATCTGAAGTGACTGATATTTCTCCCAGCAATCTTGATTCCAGCTTGTGTTTTTTCCAGCCCAGCGTTTCTCATGATGTACTCTGCATAGGAGTTAAATAAGCAGGGAGACAATATACAGCCTTGATGTACTCCTTTTCCTATTTGGAACCAGTCTGTTGTTCCATGCTCAGTTCTAACTGTTGCTTCCTGACCTGCATACAGATTTCTCAAGAGGCAGGCCAGGTGGTCTGGTATTCCCATTTCTCTCAGAATTTTCCACAGTTTATTGTGATCCACACAGTCAAAGGCTTTGACATAGTCAATAAAGCAGAAATAGATGTTTTTCTGGAACTTGAGTTTTTAAACCCACTATCATTCCCCATTTTGCAATATTCCAGAACTCTCTGAATTCTTACAGGCGAGGGTATAATTTGCATCTATGTTCCTTGCCTCTGAATTGTTACAGTAGCTTCCTAACTGATATCTTTTGCTTTTATCTTTGATTTACAGGTCATACTGCTGCTATATTTGTTTTCCTGAAAGTAGTGCTTTTATAAGAGTACTAGCCAACTCAAAATCTTCATTGCCTCTTATTTCCTAGAATAAATTATCCAGATTCTTCATCAAACATTCAAGGTTTTTATAGTCCATCTTCAGGATATGTTTCTAACTGTGTCTTTTAGTACCCATTTTTATGACCCAATCAGAACCATTTGTTACAAAAGTTCTTTTTACCCACAAATGCATTTTCCTTTGCTTTAGCAACAATTTTTGCCCACATGTATTTGCAGGTCTACATACAGCCAGATCAGAAAATGATTCTTCAGTATGAGGTTCACTGCTATGCCAAAAGTCTTTGTTATGAGGTAAACAACTAAGGCTGCCATGTGAAACATAATGCCACAAAGCAGATTTAATGTATGTAACACTCAAGGTGGTTGACTCCAGCTCACATAGGGCTTCTGACTTGTTTTCCTTGTGACTGAAATGTACTCTTTTAATTTACACCATTCCCATGACTCTGCCTTAGTTTGATATTTCTGCAAGCCTTGTTTTTTAAATGTCTTCCTTCTAAATTATTTGGCTCAGTTCATTTGGCCATAAGGTAATTTTCTTCTAGATTTTTGTAGCCTCACATATCTCCTGGATGATTGGTACTAAACCCTACATAGCCCTTAATATCACAGTTTCTCTTAAAGATGATTTACCTGGGACCCTTTGCCTCTGGTTTATTTCTAATCTGTGGTTCAAAAAGCTTCCAGACCTTTAGTATTTCTGGCCCTCTAACATATTAATGACTTCTGACTGTTGAATTTCCCCACAGTGCTTTGAGTACTTAATGTGCCAGCTCCAGGGAAACCCATCCACAGAGGCAACCCTATGCAGCAGCCAGAGCTGTCCATTAGCTGACCTTCAGTGTCAGTTGTGCCTTTGTGCCTTCTTTGCTCAGGCCACCTTTAGATATCATCTCCATTTTTTTTTTAATCTTAGTTACATTGTGATTTTTAGCTATCTGTGTCCTTCATGAAATTTTGGTTACCAGCCCAACTCAGAGCGATCTCTAATATTTATTGACCCTTCTTTCCACATGCTATTTCATATAGGAAATCTGGTTTTAACAACGAGATGGCAATGGTGACCTAAAAAACACTCAACTTGAGAAAGTTGTGAATTAAGTTTTATTTGGAGCAAAATAAGGACTGCAGTACAGTAGATAGCACCTCAGATAGCTCTGAGGAACTACTCCAAAGAGGTAGGAAGAAAGGACAGTATATATGTGATTTTGGTGAAGGAAGAGTACATTCAATCAAGCACATATTTTTCCAGAAGCTTTCTGCTAGTCTTGAGAAGCTTTCTGCTAGTCTTGAGAAGCTTTCTGCTAATCTCATGAAGCTTTCATGAGAAACAGTCATCACCTTGAAGGATTTTAGTGCTTTTCTAGATAGGGAGATAAAAGAATTGGGCTCATAAAATTGGCTCCTGAAAATATCTAACTATCTACAGACCTGTCCTTTCCCAGAGCATAAAGTGCCTCATTTCTGCCCCCCCACCCTGAACTCCTTCCAAGGGGGTGTTGAAAGTCAGCAGCTGCAGTTCCACATGATTTAATCCTTGTGGAGGTAAATGACAAGCACCCATGGCAAGTGCCAATTTGTAGTTGACTGAAGGTTATAGTGGCTAGTGCTCAGGTTTGGAGTCAAGATAGAATAGAACATTTCACACTCTGACTTCTCATTTATACAATGTTAATAACTATTAAATTGTAAAATAGGAATCATACAAATAAAATGGTAACAATAATACTAAAGGTTTCTTGTAAATACCACTAATTCATTGGATTTATCCAATAAATATTTGTTGAGTGCTTAATATAAGCCAAGCACCATAATAGGGATCTGTAATGAACAAAATAGAATCTTCTGCTTATATGTCAACTGTTACTTCAATAATAATGTCAAGCAGATTTATTGTGATAAAATTGTGACATTTACTTTCTTTCTACCTCTTCAAATTGCTAACATATTTCATGGTATCCTAAGGAATATTTTTGTTTTTCTACCTTTTATTGTTACATTTTATTCTTTGCTATAATATTTACTTTTACACATAATATGTTTGATTTTTTTCACATATTCATACAGCTCTTTTGAGATCATGAATAGTAAACAAAACATCTCTTTATTTACATCGACACTTTCTCCTAACCAGGGGCTTCCCTGATAGCTCAGTTGGTAAAGAATCTGCCTGCAATGCAGGAGATCTGGTTGGATTCCTGAGTCAGGAAGATCTACTGGAGAAGGGATACACTACCCATTCCAGTATTCTTGGGCTTCCCTTATGGCTCAGCTGGTAAAGAATCCACCTGCAATGAGGGAGACCTGGTTTCAGTCTCTGGGTTGGGAAGATCCCCTGGAGAAAGGAAAGGCTACTCACTCCAGTATTCTGGCCTAGAGAATTCTATGGACCGTATAGTCCATGGGGCCACAAAGAGTCCGGCACGACTGAGTGACTTACACTTGCACTTTCATTTTTCTCCTAACCTGAATCCATGACATTGAGTTTCTACAGATCCATAGTTGATGTCACTATTATTTTTACGTGCTAAAAAGGAAAAATGCAAGAGAAATTTTCAACCCCCAGGGTAGGATCTGGCATCCTCTGTTTTCATGATTTCAATAAAAATGCCTAAACTTTGGAATTTTTAGCAAAGTATTACTAGGTCATGGATTTAGCCATGATGATGTAATCTTGGTAGGATATGTGCAAAATAAAGTATCAGCTCCACTGAAGACTTTATTTTAGGCTGATTCATCAGTGGTGTCTTGAGCTGCAAATGCTGATGCTGTAATTTGTGTCTAGAGAAACCACATGTTTAATTGCCCTATCTGAAATGTTTAGAGCTCTGTTTTCTTCACTTCCACATGGCTCACAGAACAGATGAGTAATGTTGGAATTGAAAAAGTGAATTTCAAACAAATATACTTAAGAATCAATATGGTTAGAAAGTGGAGTAGAAATTCTGTGGAGTTTACAGTAGCTAAGTATTTGTGAGAGTGGGAGCATCACTAAGAATGCTCCACACTCGAGTTGTTGCCTGATTTTGTAATAGTCTAATTTTAATGGTATTGGTTTTATTTTTAAAGCAATATCCATTAGATATTATAGCATTTTAATTTTCTTAGAAAAGGTAGAGACAGAGGTGTGTATTTGTGTGTATTTTTGAATGTGTGCAATCCTTTCCTCTTTTATATTATTTCAAAATGCAGTTATTTAAAGGTCAACAGATGTAGATTTTGCTCTGCTTTCCAGGGCAATAGACTCAGAGCATGCTTTCCACAAAGTTGCTCAGAGGAAGATCCAGGCTATCTAAAATTAGGTTAGATGGTTCTGAGCAAAGGAATCAAAGCTGACTTATATTTAGTTTTACTGGGACATCCCACTGTGCATTGATGTAACTATAATATACCCTCCTGGGCCAATATGGGCCACCAATTAACTCTCTACAGTAGATCTTTAAGTACATATAGGTGGACATCTTATTCAAAGAGGAACTTTTTAAAAATTTGCTATGCTACCAGAAAATACTAGAAATATTTTGAATCTTTCACTCATATTTATTTTTTTGTGTCATCAGTTTTCTAGCATAATAATCAAATACTCTTTCTAAGGCTTGCATTTGCTGCTCTAATAATATTAAAAAGTATTTTTAAAACTAAAGAAAATTTTATTTAACCAGGAATAACGTGCCTAATATGATTAGGGAAATAAGTTGACATTTAATCTATCATTCAAATACTCTAAATTTTCTTGTTAATGGTTCACTCTTTATATGTTATATGAATCCTCAAAGATGACTTCAGCTAGAAAAGCAAAGCTAACTTGTAGACAAGACAGAAAGCTGTCTTTTGCCATTTGAGTAAATACAGCCATGTGATAAATTCAGAGAATTCAAAGCCAAAGCTATGACAAATTTCAGATTTTGTCCTTACTTGCCCAATTGCTGGTAAATAAAAGAAAAGCATACATTCTCTTTCCTTCCCCTTTTCTCTTCTTCCTTACATTTTCTTTTTCTAATAGTCTTTTATTTTCTAATGGATCTTTTTCTTCTGTTCTTAAAGTAGTATGGGTTAAACAAAGTTGTCATCATGTCAAAAATTGAGTATTCCAGGAAGCTTAGTATCCATTTCCCCTGTTCATGGAGGGTAATCTAACAAAAATGCAAAAGAAAGAAGTTGTTTAGTGAAGGAAATATAAAAATTCTCATTCATTTTAAAATTTAAAAAATTACCATAAAACTCAATGATGCTCAAAGACAGTGAAGAATCAACAATAAATAAAATCAGTTAGGAATATAGTAGTCCATTTGCCTAATGGTAAATATCAGAAGGAAGCTAGATTACTTTTGTGTCTAGGAATGGGGTTGGAGTGACATTGTTAATAAATTTTCCTTAATTTCATGCCAAAGTTAATACAGAATAAAATTAGCTAAAGAATTTTTTATATGACTATTTGATAACATATTATTATTTCATGATTTTGGAACTTTGCCTTTTCTTATCCATTGCTGTGCCTAATGAATCTAGGAGTGGGTATCTAATTGAAGAATGTATCTTTTATATTTATGACTTACAGGTTCACAAGATTTTATTTAGAAACATAGAACCATAAAATTTAAAGGAGATCTGCTACTGCTAAGTTGCTTCAGTCGTGTCCAACTCTGTGTGACCTCATAGATGGCAGCCCACCAGGCTCCTCCATTCCTGGGATTCTCCAGGCAAGGACACTGGAGTGTGTTGCCATTTCCTTCTCCAATGTATGAAAGTGAAAAGTGAAAGTAAAGTCACTCAGTCATGCAGGACTCTTAGTGACCCCATGGTCTGCAGCCTACCAGGCTCCTCCATCCATGGGATTTTCCAGGCAAGAGTACTGGAGTGGGTTGCCATTGCCTTCTCTGATATTAGTAACATTTACCATACAATATGGACTTCCCTGGTAGCTCAGATGGTAAAGCATCTGTCTGTGATGCGGAGACCCAGGTTCCATCCCTGGGTTGGGAAGATCCCTTGGAGAAGGAAAATCCCATGGACAGAGGAGCCTGGTAGGCTACAGTCCATGGGGTCGCAAAGAGTCGGAAACGACTGAGTGACTTCACATTCATTCACATTCACCATACAGTATAACCTGAGACTTATTACTCACTTGACAATACTCCCATGTTATTCTGTATACAAAATGAACCTAATTAGTGTAATATCTTTCTTTGGGATGTTTCAGGGACCCTCTGAAGCATCCCAAAGTTAGCTAGAAATCTTCTTCATTAGAATGATTTAGGAAGCTTTGTCAACAAAAAGATTTAGAACACTCAGTCAGATAGGATTATAGGTCACTGTGAAGCAATACTATTCACTTAGCCAAGGTAACAATAAGGGATTTTAGAACAGATCATTTAAGAGATAAAGAAACTTAAATCTATCATCAAAGGCAATTCAATATCTGAGGAAAAGGTATCCTCTTAACAGAGAGAGAAGCTAAATTCAAGTGTTTGCACCAGCTTACTTTACTTAAAAGGTAAACTTAATTAGCTTTATTTTAAATTTAGTCCTGAAGTGAAGTGAAGTCGCTCAGTCATGTCCGACTGTTTGTGACCTCATGGAATCAGTAGGTCATAATTCTAGTCTATCCTCTTTTCCTGTATCAGGACCAGCCACAGAGCACTGGAAATGATAACTGAAACCCTCATTCCAAGATGGCAGGAACCACAGCTTTCATATTGTTCCATATTGTTACAGTCTTTCAGCATAATGATGTGAAATTATCTTCCTATTTAAACTGATTATGGTTCTCAAGATAATCTGGATTTATCCAATCTTTTAAAATTGGGAATACTGAATAAATTTAGAGCAACTGTATATGAACAGTCAGAGATGTCCACATTGACCAGCCTCGTGTGCTACAAGTTATTTTTTTCTCTCCAGTTATAGGGAATGGTGATGTACAATAATGACTGTTCCTTAAAGGATAGGTTTTAACATTAAGGACATGTTTTGATCATCTATAATATTCTTTAATTTATTCATTATCCAATCTACATAAATGTTAAAAATTTATAAACTTTATTCCATTTTAGATATTATATTTCATTGATTATAAAATGTACCATTATTTTGTCTGTTACTAAGAAAGAAAAACAGTGTTATCAGTTAATAGATGACATAAATCTTTCTTATCACTTAACATTTTTACTTTATGTTAGTTGAAAGAAAGTTTTTGTATTTATGTAGATAGTTTTAAAATTATGATTAAAACATGTATACATGTTTAAAAAACATGAAAATTAGTTGAATTATCCTCAAATTTCTTTATACTGAAATTCTAACTTTCCTACTGGATCTTCGGGAAAGCAAAAGAGTTCCATAAAAATGTCTATTTCTGCTTTATTGACTATGCCAAAGTCAATAAAGTTTTTCTTTTTCTTTCTTTCTTTCCCTCTTTTTGTGCATATGTAGGCATATTCAGCTTTTTACAACTATGTCACGACTACAGTCTTGATGGTATTAATTTAGGCAGGATTTACTCCAGATCAGAGGCATTAAAATGTTAAAGCTCTGCACGTTATGTGGTTGTGGATTAGTCACTAAGTTGTATCCAGCTCTTGCAACCCCATGGACTGTAGCCCATCAGGCTTCTCTGTCCATGGGATTTTCCAGTGCTGGGAGCCAGTGTGAGGAACCCCACCCATGGCAACGATCATGAGGAAGGAAACCTGACAAAACGTAAGGGCGTGATCAGGCTTCAGGGGTCCCCCTGGAATTTCTTGAGCATCCAACCCCAAAAACCAGAGTCTGCCTGCTTTACTGTGTTATGTTTTCCACCTACTCTCTTCTGACATTAACAGGGGGCTATCCCTCCACCACCTTTTTCTGGAAAAAGTTAATTTAGAACTTTTAGATTATAAGTCTTCTGGGCATAATACGAATGTTTTAATCCAAAAACCCCTCTGATGGCTTTCTAGCCTGCCTGCAGGATTTTTACAACTGCACATGTGATTGTTTACAGCCTCCCAACCATGAGAGGCACAAAAGCCTAAAATATTCTAGAAAAAATCATTAGAATAAAACTGATTAAGCGTTTCATTGTTGAGCCAATACTTGCTGTCAAGTTTCCATATCCTTTATTTGTTGTGTACCCAGGAGTGCATTAATTAATATAGTTAGTATATAGAAAAAACAAGTAGCAACATAGGTCTTTGAGTTAAGTACCTTCTTTGTTATAACCCAATGTACCTTTGTTCTATAGGGATGTAACTTTAGTGCTTTAAGGGAGATGCAGATTAAAGAAAAACACTTCAGGGGAAATGAGGTTAATATTCATTAAGGAAGAGAGCCATAAAGTGTTAACAGGTCTTTGACCAGAAGATAATGTAAATCACCTGAGACCTTTTGTATACAAAAAGATATACAGAAAGGGTCTGGACTGCTGCCCCTGCATGACTCTGTATCTTCCATTATGTAAAACTTAGGGTATATAAACACCTTTTAAATAAAGTTGAGGGGGTTTTTGCACAAGCCTGGCCTCCCCGTGTCTAATCTTTCTCTCTTTCTCCCTCTCCCTCCCTCTCCTTTTCAGGCTGAATTCCCATCTGGAGTGGGGAGGCTCACCACATCTGCTTACTTGCCCTGGCTTCTAAGATCCATGAGAGAGGGAGCCTAAGACGAGGCACCCTCTGCTTTTCAAACGGGCGCTGGTGGCCTAACATAGACAGTGCAAGTTTCTTGTCTTCGAACTTTATTAGTTTTCCTCATAAACCAAATTATTCAGCATCTTTTCTCCATTAAATTTCCCACTACACTATTCTTTCCTAATCTCTCTTTTATATTTCTAAATAAGTAAATTTTTCCTCGCCTAGTCTGTCTCCCCTTCGAATTACCCTGGATCCCCCAGGGCTGGACCCCAGCATTCCAGGCAAGAATACTGGAGTAGGTTGCCATTTCCTTCTCTAGGGGATTTTCCCATTCCAGGATTGAATCTGGGTCTCCTGCAATACAGGCAAATTCTTTACTGACTGAGCCACCAGGGAAGGCTCTGCATAATGGCAGCAAATATAGCAGCATATTTTAAATAAGTAGTTTGAAGTAGTTCAGCCTGACAAGATTCAGATACCTCCTATAAAATATGTCTGAAAACTGATCAGTTCCCAATTCTCAATTGTTTGTGAAGGCAGTTTCCCAAGGCCTTTTGTTTTTCACAAAATTCTGATTTCTTCTTTAGAGATATGGCATTCAAGATATGGATGCAAATATATGGTACCCAAGATTGTGGTAAATTGAGACTTAACGGTTATATCAAGAGATACTTAGGAAGATACAACTCTCAATTATTTCATCAATTGAGGACTGTGGTTTCCTCAGGGAAAAGAATAGCTTTGGAATAAATTTATTAGTTTTAGATTTCAAGTTATGCTCTAAAAATAAAGGAATTATAATACAATGAGTTAGATATAATATGTTTATGTAGAGGTCACAAAGAGTCGGACGACTGAGAGACTTCACTTTCACTTTTCACTTTCATGCACTGGAGAAGGAAATGGCAGCCCACTCCAGTGTTCTTGCCTGGAGAATCCCAGGGATGGAGGAGCCTGGTGGACTGCAGTCTATGGGGTCACACAGAGTCGGACATGACTGAAGTGACTTAGCAGCATGCAGAGGTGATTTCTTAGAAAAGCTGCCTTATTTATTTAAGTCAAAAGTTATGGAAGAGACATAGTTAAAATGAATCAAAACATGTGGGCATGAGACTTTCTCTGATTTATTTAAAATATTTTATAGAAAATTTAATCACAAAAACTAGAGAAGATGGAACAATGTACTTTTATGACCTACCTTTGACCTATCTTCAACAATTATTTGCATTTTTCCTGTTTCTTTCATCTATCTCCACTACTTCCTCCACCCCTCCCCCAGAGCATTTTAAAGTAAATACCAAGTATTAGGTTTCTGGACCCAGTTCCAATGTGTTGTTGGTATCCAAGCAAATCTCCAAGCAATAACTGTTGTCCTATAATTCAACTCAGCTCTGACACAATCTACTTGAAGGTAATTGTATTGTATAAGGGTCCAGTTCTGTAGGAATGCCATACCTGTCCCCCTGCCATTATTTCAGACTCCAGTTGCAAGTTCAGATTATTACTTGTGCTTACTACCAACCTGTTACAAATTGTAGGTTCCCACAATTCCTTCTTGGGTTCAATTAATTTTCCAATGTGACTCACAGAACTCAGAGAATGATTTACTTACTAGATTGTTGTTTTACTATAAAAAGATGTAACTCAGGAATACTCAGATGAAAGAGATGCATTAGGCAAGGGATAGGAAAAGTGCTGTGCTTCCATGCCCTCTCCAGGAGTATCACTCTGTTAGTATAGCCACACATTGACAAACCCAGAAGCTCTCTGAACCTGTCCTTTGGGTTTTCATGGAGGCATCTGACTCACTAAATCAATTGCCATTGTTGATTGATCCAACCTTCAGACCCTCTCACCTCCCAGAGGTCAGTGGAGTGGAACTGAAAGATCCAATACTAATCGCTTGATTGACTCCTCTGGCAACAATCCTTCATACTTAGGTACTTTCCAAAAGTTGTCTCATTAATATAACAATAGGTATATTTATTGCTCTCATACTGGGAAAGTTCCAAGGGTTTTAAAAGTTCTGTAGTAGAAACAGAATGAAGAATATATATATACATATGTATATATGTGTATATATATATATATATATATATATATATATATATATATATATCTCACAGTATCATACCAGGCAGCTTATTACCTAATCATATATATTTCAGTATATATGAAATATATATTTCATATATTTCAGTATGCTTAATTTACATAGATATTTTTAAATAGCCACTTTGTCTTTATCACACTTAACTAAATTACTAATAATTCCTTAATATCAATACCCAGTCCATATTCAGATTACCCTGTCACAAAGATGTCTTGAAAATTGACTGCTTTCTTCCTTTGTTCCCTCCCTTCTTTCCCTCTTTCTTTTCTTTCCTCTCTATTTCCCTCCTTCACACTCTTTTTCATCCTTCCCTTTTTCCTCCTTTACTCATGAATTGAGGCTTAAAAAGTTGAAAATGACATTTGGATGTAGTTTTCCTAAAGTCTTTTATTCTCCATCATTTTTGTAAGGAAATTGATATTCCTAGTTTTTTAAAGAGAGATTAAAGATAACAGTGGGCTTTGAGTCAAGACAATTGACCTTTCTGAATAGCTGGTGTATCTAGTTACTGAACAAGTTATTAGTGTCAGGGGAGTTTGTAGTTTCCTCGGTTCTGTTTCACCACAGCAAAAATTTGAAGCAACAGACAGACCAGTGTTACAGCTCACTGTTACAGCTCAGTTTTATTTGGCAGGCAAAGGAAAACACATCCTTGAGGCATGAGGGCGGGCTGAACCAAAAGACACGAAGAAAAGAGCAAGACTCAGTTTGGTTCCTCTTTTTATCTGTTTTTTTCTTCCCCTTGAACCTGCCCTATGAAAATTGGGCTAGCCAGGAGGGCTGTTTGCTTCACCTGAGGTTCTCACTCTGGTCCCCGGACCTTCCTTTGTTCTATTTTCACAGGCTTTTCCCTTCTTTGTATTTTAGCCACTGCCATTCTGGACTCCTTTTTCCTATTCTAACTACCTAACATTACCCTGTCAAGAGATGGGAAGACCAATTCTTTAGGCATAAGGGGCATCGAGGTCTCTCTGGCTACTTCTTGCTGAACTGGGATGGTGAGGGGCATTGTGCCTCCCCCTCTTTCTAGTCTCAAGCCTCAGAGTCCTTATAGCAGTGTTTATCTAATGGTGAGTGATATTTTCCATGGTTGGCTGTAGTTTTATATATCCTTGTTGAACTGGCACTGCATGTTTAACTTGTTGACCTGGGCAGAGACAAAATGGGTTAGACAATTGATAATACATGGAGCAATCATAAGCAGAATCAATATGGTGATAACATGGGTTGGAGGGAGCACTCATTACCAACTCCAAATTCCCCCTCACCAGGAGAAGGATCCCCCATATAGAGATTGTCACCACCCTGAGAACTCTGCAGCTTGTTCTTTGAGATCTTGTAGGATCTGGAATGTTTTTCTTAAGGACTGTGAGACTTTCTTTAACTTAGCTGAAGGTATTTACTCAGAAACAACATACCACATTCAAGATGGCTCAAGTTCCTCCTTGTTCAGGTATCAGGAGATCTATCTCCTGTCTATTTTGGAGTACAACCCCTGCCAAGCTTTGTTGGTTCTTTAGAGCTATCCTGAGAAATCTCATCCCCGGAAACTTAATTTTGGGGGTGTTCATTAGAATGGCACCCATTTGTAGTTCTGAATAGATATCTGAGATCTCCCAGGAACTCACATGTGTATTGTGTCCTCTTCTGTTTTCTTCCATGGCTTGGCTCATGAGTAGTGAATCCAAGAGTCATGTACTGATATCTTGACTGTTGTAGGGGTAGAAAGTATTACAGCCCTTCCTTGTGGGGTGTAGTTGAGCCTTCGGGGACCCATCTTTCCAGACTTTAATTAGGACTTGAGCCCTTGGAGCATATAGTGGTGGATCTTTAGAAATCTGTTGTGTCCTGGTTGACACCCTGTTGGAATTGCCCAATGGCCATGGTATACTACCAGAGGACCTGAGCCTCTGGATCTAGGAATAGGTCATTGACATAAACAAAAGTTTTTCCATATAGCATCTCATAAAGACTAAGGCCACCATGTTCCTTAGGGGCAATACGGGTGTGGAGGAGAGTAAGGGCAGTCTCCTGGGTTATCTTTTTTATTACTGATTTTAAGAATTTGTTGGCTTTTTCTACTTTTCCTGAAGACTGAGGCCTCCAGGCACAATGTAGATAAGTAATGCCCAATGCTTTAGAGAGCCCTTGGATGACCATAGAAGTAAATGATGTCCCATTGTCACTTTGTAATGACCTGGGCAGACCAAATCTCAGAATGATTTCATGTAGCAGGTTTTTTTTTTTTTTTCTTTTTACCACCTGCTCAGCCTTCTCAGTCCAGGTGGGAAAGCCTTCAATCCATCCTGTGAATATATCTATCATGACTAGTAGGTATTTCTACCCTTGAGAAACTAGCATCTGGGTGAAGTCCAGTCCTCTCCTGGGTAAGTCCCATGTTGTTGGATGGGCTGGGCCAGCTGGGGTCTTTGAGCTCCTTGGGGGTTGTTTAATCAGTAAGTGGGACAAGAGGAGACCACTTGCCTTATAGTTGTTTGGGGGCCTCTTCCTCTGAAGGATCTTTCTAGTAATCTTTGGAGGGCCTTCTCCCTAAATAAGTGGTGGTATGTTAGGAGTTTACTAATTTCCACTGGAGGTTCCCAGGCAGAAAAAGGAGTTCCTCTTTTTAGAACCACCCGATATGATCTTCTTGAAAGCCCTCACTCTTAGTTTTAAGAGTCTCACCTTCAATATATGAAGGAGTTTCTGGCAAATTAGTCTGTGAACTAAGGTGGCAACCCCTATTAGGTCATTGTTCTGTAATGCTGCTCTCTTAGATGGCTGATCAGCTTTTGGTCCCCTTGTGCCACTTCCCTGCTCCCTTTTGGTGCCCTTTACAATGGGAGACTGAAACCTTAGCAGGCAGAGGGACTGCCTCCAAGAGCCTAAGGATTTGATCACCATATTTGATTAGGGACCTGTGGAAAGTGGCTTCTTTCTTTCCAAATAGCAACATGTGCATGTAGCACTAGAAAAGCATACTTGGAGTCAGTGTAATGGCTACTCTTTTTCCTTTTCCCAGTTCTAAAGCTCCAGTCAGGGCCCTTAGCTCAGGTAATTGGGCTGAAGTACCTGGTGGCAAATGTTTAGCCTCTGATCTCAAAATTGGAGATTACTGCATATCCAGCTCATCCTTTTCCATCTAAGACAAAGCTGCTTCTATCAGTGTACCAGATTTCCTCAGGACTGGTCAGAGGTTCTTCTGATAATCCATCTCGTGGTTTTGTCCAGTGGTCCAAAGTTTCTAGGCAAGAGTGAAAAGGGAGAGTGCACTGAGGTAGGCAGGAGGGTGGCTGGGTTAAGAACCTCACAAAGGGATGTAGTAAGAGCTGGATTTTCCATCAGCATTACTTGATATCTGAGGATCCTTTGATCAGATATCTGTAAATGACCTCTCCCAGTCAGGAGTCATTTCACTTGGTGGCCAGCTAAAAATAGTTAGTTTGCCCCCAAAAGAGTTTTAAGGCATCTTCTATCAGGACTGCAATAGCTGCAAGATTTCGAAGGTAGGGATGTCAGCCTTGGGCAGTTGGGTTGAACCTCTTGGATAAGTAAGCTACAGGCTTGGGGCTCAGGTCCCAACCTTTGAGTTAACACTCCCAAGTCTATTCCTTTCTTTTTGTGAACATAAAGTTGGAATGCTTTTTCTGGGTCTGGCAACCTCAAGGCAGGTGCTTGAGTTAAATTTTGTTTTAGTGTAGCCTCTACCTTCTTTTGAGGAGTTCTCCACATCAGTAGGATTGAGTCATCCCATCCCTTCAAGCTTTCATATAAGGGCTGAGCAATTAAACCATAGTTGGATATCCAGATTCTACACTTAGCCTCAGAAAAGTTCACAATTGTTTTGGAGTCGTGGGGGAGGGCAGTTGGAGCATTGCTTGTACCCAGTCAGAGGGACAGCTTCCTGGACCCCTGTGTAATCTGAACTGCCAGGTAAGTGACCTTTGTCTGAACCATGCTAAGGCATGGGAGACTTTATACCCCCTCTCTGCCAAAAAGTTAAGAACCTGATTTGCATGTTGTTGGACATTTTTCTCATCTGGAGAGCAGATTAATAGGTCATCTACATATTATAATATTTTCCCATTAGGTCCCAGGTCCAGATTTAGGAGGTCCTGGCTAAAAGCCTGCCCAAACAGGTGGGGACTGTCTCTGAACCCCTGAGGTAATACTGTCCAAGTCATCTGTTGGTGTTTTTCTCCTGGAGCCTCCCACTCAAAGGCAAAAAAATATTTTGGGGTTCATAATCGATGCTTTTGAACTGTGGTGTTGGAAAAGACTCTTGAGAGTCCCTTGAACTGCAAGGAGATCCAACCAGTCCATCCTGAAGGAGATCAGTTCTGGGTGTTCATTGGAAGGACTGATGTTGAAGCTGAAACCCCAGTCCTTTAGCCAGCTGATATGAAGAGCTGACTCATTTGAAAAGACTCTGATGCTGGGAAAGATTGAGGGCAGGAGGTGAAGGGAGCGACAGAGGATGAGATGGTTGGATGGCATCACCGACTCAATGGACATGGGTTTGGGTGGACTCTGAGAGTTGGTGATGGACAGGGAGGCCTGGCGTGCTATAGTTCATGGGGTCACAAAGAGTCGGACATGACTGAGTGACTGAACAGAACTGAACTGAAGCCAGTGGTTTGCAAAAGAATGCATCTTTGATATCCAGGACTGTAAACCATTTGGCACTGGGCTAGATTTCTCCCAAGGTTACATAGCGATTGGGTACTGTGGAATGGAGGGGGCTATAGCTTCCTTTATGATCTGGAGATCTTGAACCATTCACCAGGTCCCATCTCATTTCTTTACAGGGAGGGTCGGGGTGTTACACGACAAATTGGTGGGGACCAATAGTCCACAGACAAGGAATTACTTTAGTAGAGGCTGTAGATCTTCCTGAGCTTCTCTTCTGAGGGGATATTGTTTCTGGTTTAGAAACCGAGTGGGACCTCAGAGGACAGTGACGACCAGTTCAGCTTGGTGGGCTCATCCAGGAGTCCCCTGGTTCCAAACCTGGGGGTTAATTTTGTCCTCCCAGGGTTTTTGGTCCCTTCCGATTGGAGTGGGTGTAATGGGTTTCTCAGTAGTAACCAGAAACTGTAGGGCTCTAGGGGCTGAAAAGCTTCCCATCACAAGAGTGGCGCCCAGTTTAGTGAGTATATCTCTTCCCAATAAGGGAGTAGGACACTCAGGGACCACCAGAAACTAGTGGGAAAATATTTGTCCACCCCAGCAACAAAGAAGTACTTGGGTGAATCTTTTTGTAATTGTTTTCCCTGTAGCAGCCAAATTGGTACAGGTTTGGGAAGAGAAGGCTCCGGAGTAGGTCAGGACAGAGTAGGTAGCCTCTGTGTCAACCAAGAAATTCTTGGACCTAACCTGCCACATCTAGTTGTACTCTTGGCTCCAGCCCCATGATGGTTATCTATGACAGGCAGGCTGGCTGGAATGGGCCACTTCAGTGCTGTTGAACCATCGTGAGGAAAGACTTGGTGCTTGACCTTGAGGCTCTTGGGTCCTCAAGGTAGAGTGCTGCTCAGTGTCCCAACTGATGGCATTTGTAGCAAGTCATTTTAGGAGACTTGTCATGGTTTGGACACTCTTGGGCCCAATGTCCTGCCTGTCTACAGATTAGGCATTTGCCTCATGCCTTGTCCTTTATGAACTTGGGATTTGCCATAAGGCTTCCTAGAGGGTGGCCAGCATCTGGGCATGCCTTGTCTCTTTCCTTTTATCCCTTTCCTGAGCCTTGGCCTCCCTCTCTTGTTCTGTTGTAAAAGGTATTGGTGGATGTCTGGACCATCTTATCTAAATAGCTGTTGTAACTTTATCCTGAGGTCTGATGCACCTTGGGACAGGAATTTGTCCTTTACCATCACCTTCCCTCGTAAGAGTCTAAGTCCAGATTAGTGAACTTTTGGAGGACCCCCCCTGCTTAGCCTTTCCAGAAAGTCAGTAGGGTTCTTATTGGGCTCCTGAGTTATTGCTGAGACCAGGGCATAGCTGTTTACTTTTTGCTGGGCTGCTTTTAGTCCTTCCTTTACAAAGATCAGAAAATGATCTCTTTCCTAGATGTGCTCAGGGTCATTATGATTCTAATTAAGATCTGAGGAGGGAAATGCTGTTTTCCCCTACTGGGTATTTAATCACTTGACATGTGAAGCCCTATGACATACATTCAGCCTTTCTTTAAGACCCTAGCATTCTCAGGGTCAGATAAAGTTTGACTAAATATGACCATGAAGTCCTTCCATGTCAAGTCAAAGGTCAAGGTAATGTGTTGGAACGTATCTACATATTTGCCTGGGTCATCTGTATAGCTTCCCAGGTCTTGTTTGATCTGTCTTAGTTCTGAGGGAGAAGGGCTTATGGACCCAGGTTGGTCCAAATTCTTCTCCATTTTCAACTAAGGGACATACTCAAGTTGGCTTCTGTGGAGTGGGTGCTCCCAGATATGGAGGCACATTTGGATAAAAGAAAAGAGAACCAGGCAACTGGGGAGCCATCAAAGGTGAGCCTTTACAGGGGAATTCCTTCTCTTGGAACCCTAGTAGCTCACTTTTAGGGCATACAGTCCCATACTTAAGACAGAGTTCCTTTGTATCTCTTAGTCAGAAGAAAATTTGGACATATGGGATCTCTGTCCATTTCCCTAGTCTTTTGCAGAATAGGTCTAGCTTCAGGATGGTATTGTAATTTAAACTCCCATCCCCCAGAGGATACCATGGCCACACAGTGGCACAAAAGAATTTTTAAGCAACTTCTCCTTAGAGTTAGAGGATCGAACAGCTTCCTTTTATCAAGGATGCATCTTACAGGCCTCTGTCATGAAGTGGATTGGTTATTTCCCATCTGAAAAACAGTGTTGATTGGGAGGAAATGATAAAAAGACTAATAGGCCTCCTTCTATTTTTATCAGTGGACTTCCTTCGTCTTTCTGAAGCTTATCCTATCCAGTACTATTGCAACCTCAGAGCCGGGCATCCCTGGGTCAGGGTGCAGATCCCCAAGCAGGCTGAGCTGTGACAGCCTCCTGGAGATTGAATCCCAGACAGGTCGAAGCAGGTCGGCCTCCTGAGAATTGGGTCCCTGGGCAGGCTGAGGCATGTCAACCTCTGGGTCCCCTGGACTGGCAGATCCCCGAGTAGGTTGCGGTGTGACAGCCTTTTGAGGACCAGATCCTCAGACAGGTTGAGGCACTTCAGCCTCCTTAGAATTGGGTCCCAGGGCAGGTCAAGGCATGCTGACCTCCTGAGTCCCTTGGACTGGTGGATTCCCTAGCAGGTTGAGACATGATAACCTTCCAAGGACCAGATCCTTAGGCATGTCAACCTCCTGGGACCCCTGGACTGGAGCTGGGCATCTCCAAGGTCTCTAGTGTGACCAGTGCTGGGTAGAACTGAGGGGTTGTAATCTTAACTCATTGGTGGTTTGTCCACCACATATGGGAATAGATATCATGATGTAAAGCAATCCAAGCCTGTGCCCTGAGACTGGGTGAAACAGCCATAAGCCTTATCCTCTTATTGTTCTGAGGGAATGTAAGTCACTGATTTCCTCCCCTAGTTCTCCATAAGAGCAGTTGAGGGTGTCTCCAATGGTAAACATTTCATTGTCATAGATCTACTTTAGGTAGTAACAGAAGTAATGACAAAGGAGCTGGTTATCTAGTCCTGTTAGAGGCATTAAGAGTATTTTAATAATAAACGGGGTGGAGTGATATTGCCTACAAGGGGGCAGGGTCCTAGTTGTAGGAGTTAATAAGTGGCTTAAGAAAAAATTGATAAGAGGCAACAAACCAGATGTTCCATAAAAGAAAGATTTGATTTGGGGGTATGTTTATAACTTTAGGAAAATGGTGGCAAGGATTGGGGCCCAAACTGCTTGCAGGGCTAAATGCCAAAATGGCAAACATTATTCCTGGAAGTCCAATTGCCCTTGAAGGGATGCAACCAACAGATGTACTCTAGCAGGCATTGTGTGCCTGTCACCCACCCTAGTGGGTCCACTAAGAGATACTGTTGTTGCACATGTTGCAGGAAGCATGGAAGATGAAGGCCTGAATATCTAGAAGGATTGATTATTATACAGTATTTCCTTCCCAAGAGCCAGCTATTTTCTGGTTGTCCCTCCAGAAGATTGTAGAGGCAACATTATGGGCCCAGACAGGCTCAGGAAAAGAGCATGAAATAGGAGGAAAGGGGGCGGGGCACAACTTTTGAAAGAATGACATAGCCCAAGGGCATAATATAAGCTGATTAAAATAAAATGGGTCCAAGAAGACAGACAAGTCAAACTCGACTAAACATTGATTTTCAATATGCAAGCTAAATGACACACCCAGAGATGCCAGGACAGTTCCAAAGCAGTGTCAAAAGACCAAGGAGTGAGTGGTTGGTTCCCCAATTGTTGGAATGATCCCCCACTCATTAGCATGCAAACTCACCCAGTTCTCAAAAACTAACCACACCACATTCCATGGCCAAGGCACTCGCCCTCTGTGATGGCTCACACTCTGTTCAGGGTGCTTCTTTCTAAATCCGAACAAATCCACCTTTTACCTCTCACTGTGTCTATCACTGAATTTTTTTGCAATGAGACGTCAAGAACCTGAGCTTCATTGGGTCCTAAAACCAGGCACCGTGGATTTTGGCTGGGCTCAAGTCCTAGTCAGAGAGGACTGAGTGACTAAGCATAGCATGGAGTTCCTGCCACATGGATTTGAGTCCCAGTCTTAAATGGTTTCAAGCACAACTTTTAGAAATGGAAAGATGATGACCTGCCCAATATTTTGTAAGCAGTGGCATAGAAGAAGAGAGGAACTGAAGGATGGGAAGAAAAAGCTGTGGGAAAAATGTGCTGAGGAATCCCCTTCATAACCTGCTGGAAAATCTGCTAAATACCTGACCTGTGCTCAGTTTTCATTGGACTGATCCTTAGCACAAAGAATGCTCTAACTACCACACAATTGCACTCATCACATACGAGTAAAGTAATGCTCAAAATTCTTCAAGCCAGGCTTCAGCAATACATGAACCGTGAAATTCCAGATGTTCAAGCTGATTTTAGAAAAGGCAGAGGAACTAGAGATCAAATTGTTAAAATCCGCTGGATCATTCAAAAAGCAAGAGAGTTTCAGAAAAACATCTATTTTTGCTTTATTAACTATGCCAAAGCCTTTGACTGTTTGGATCACAACAAACTGTGGAAAATTCTGAAAGAGATGGGAATACCAGACCACCTGACCTGCCTCTTGAAAAACGTGTATGCAGGTCAGGAAGCAATAGTTAGAACTGGACATGGAACAACAGACTGGTTCCAAATAGGAAAAGGAGTACATCAAGGCTGTACATCAAGACGCCAAGAGTAGAGAAGAGTGACACTCAATTTTGGCTCCTCTTTTTATATGTTTTTTTCTCCTTGTCTGAGTCCACCCGAGATACATTGGGCTAGCCAGGAGAGGAGGGCTGTTTGCTTCATCTGAGGTCTCACTCCAGTCCTTGGACCTTCTTTTGTTCTATTTTCATGGGCTTTCTCCTTCTTTGTCTTTTAGCCACCACCATTCTGGACTCCTTTTTCCTGTTCTAACTACCTAATAGTGGTATACAAACATATAGCAACCTGATCCTTTCTCACTGTTAACACTTGAAACAAATTTTACAGATTCTTTCCAGCTCCTACCTTCCCTTCTGATTTTCTAACACAGTCTAACATACAACCTTATTTTCTTACTCCTTTTAAGGTCCCTCCCCCAACTTTTAACATATCCCTACTGGCTCAAACAGTAGATTTCACCTCCTTTTTTGCTCCACCTTCTTTCTCATCGACTAGCTGCTTCTTCTGGGTCTTCCAGTTTTAGACCCAATGGTAAGGGATAAAATAAGAAAACAGAACGGTTTTAGATATGTGGTACTGTTTAATCCAGTGTCAAGCTGTTCTGTGTTTTAGTTGTCTAAGTTTCTGTTTTTCTTATGGAGCACTTTTGTGGGTTTTCCTGAGATTTTTCCACCACTGGAGATTTCTAACATACATCTTTAACAGTTTACAGTTTCCTCTCAGACCCTGTCTTCCCAGAAGTGCAATCTGTTGGAATCTTTTATCTTAAAGGAAAACTAGGAAAAAGTCTCTTTCACCTCTCAAAATGACCTCTTTTCATAAATCCTCTGGGCCAAAGGAAAACATCACATCCTTGCTGGATTCAACTGGATATATATGCCCTTCCCAATATAGCCTGATTTGATCTCAAAACTCTTCTCTCCCAGTGAGCCTCATATACAGGGACTCAGAGATGTAGCCTCCCTGACTTCAGTGAACACAGGTTTGGCCTGAGTTTGTAAAGAAAGTTTTGATTTAGGGTAAGAAGAGAATGAACCAGTGTTTCAGAAAATCTGTTTGTAAATTGATATTATCTACCAGTTTTTCACAATAAACTGTGGAACATTCTGAAAGAGATGGAAATACCAGACCACCTGACCTGCCCCTTGAGAAACCTATATTCAGGTCAGGAAGCAACAGTTAGAACTGAGCATGGAACAACAGACTGGTTCCAAATAGGAAAAGGAGTACGTCAAGGCTGTATATTGTCACCCTGCTTATTTAACTTATATGCAGAGTACATCATGAGAAACGCTGGGCTGGAAGAAACACAAGCTGGAATCAAGATTGCCAGGAGAAATATCAATCACCTCAGATATGCAGATGACACCACCCTTATGGCAGAAAGTGAAGAGGAACTAAAAAGCCTCTTGATGAAAGTGAAAGTAGAGAGTGAAAAAGTTGGCTTAAAGCTCAGCATTCAGAAAACGTCATGGCATCTGGTCCCATCACTTCATGAGAAATAGATGGGGAAACAGTGGAAACAGTGTCAGACCTTATTTTGGGGGGCTCCAAAATCACTGCAGATGGTGACTGCAGCCATGAAATTAAAAGACATTTACTCCTTGGAAGAAAAGTTATGACCAACCTAGATAGCATATTCAAAAGCAGAGACATTACTTTGCCAACAAAGGTCCGTCTAGTCAAGGCTATGGTTTTTCCTGTGGTCATGTATGGATGTGAGAGTTGGACTGTGAAGAGGATTGAGTGCCGAAGAGGATTGAGTGCTTTTGAACTGTGATGTTGGAGAAGACTCTTGAGAGTCCCTTGGACTGCAAGGAGATCCAACCAGTCCATTCTGAAGGAGATCAGCCCTGGGATTTCTTTGGAGGGAATGATGCTAAAGCTGAAACTCCAGTACTTTGGCCACCTCATTCCAAGAGTCGACTCATTGGAAAAGACTTTGAGCTGGGAGGGATTGAGGGCAGGAGGAGAAGGGGACGGCAGAGGAGGAGATGGCTGGATGGCATCACTGACTCGATGGACGTGAGTCTGAGTGAACTCTGGGAGTTGGTGATGGACAGGGAGGCCTGGCATGCTGCAATTCATGGGGTCGCAAAGAGTCGGACATGACTGAACGACTGAACTGAACCAGTTTTTCACAACTCTTCATAAATCCATAGCCTTTTTAAAATACAGTCTGGAAGTGAGTAATGAGCAAAAGTGAATTCACATTCTCTAAACCTATTCTGAGTAAATCTGTTATCTATTGTTGTCTGCCTCTGAAGCCTATAGAAAGGAAAGTCACAGTTAACATCCTTGGGTCTTCACTACTCTGTTTAACTTCATTGGATGTGTTTCCTCAAATCTAAAAAAACTCATTCAGAGTTAGGCCCAGTGCCAGGCCCGTATTCAGTGAATGGACAGTTTGTTTAGAGAAGGTACACCTAAAAGTAATTACCCTACTAAAAATTAGAATAGCAGTGTTACAGAGGTAAGCAGGATGGGCTAATCCTTGAAGAGAGAGAAACGGGAGAAGAAACAGTTGTTTCAGTCAAGATGAGGACACTTTTCGGTTCTTTATCTCCAAGTCTTGTGCAAGTAGTGACTATTCAATAAATATATTTATAAGTAAATAAATGCCCAGAGATGTAAAGATTGGGAAACCATGCACCTACAGGATAAGAAGATAAATTATTTTCATAGTTGAAGATGAGGCCTCTGTAATCTTTTTAAAACAAGTAGATACCTTTGCAAAATAGCCAGCTAGTATCAGAAGTACTACCTCTAATCATGTGTGGGAGTTGAAATAAAAGACAAACACTGAAATCACAAATATGAACTCTAGCCTTGACCAAGCTGTCTACCCATATGACCTAAGTAATTGGAACTCACCAGCTCTTTCCTCTGTCCCACATGTTGGTAGATTCTGCCAGAAAAAAAAAAAAAAATCTCTGAAAAAGAAGAGATTTGAGAAGAAATAACAACCTGAGAGAGCAAGGTCAAGGGCTATAACAACCAGCTTGTGTCTCTGTCATTATGCCATGATTCACAGGCAAAATATGTGTGTTTATTGAGCACCCATAATATATCCATTATTTACAAGGTACTATTAAGAAGAAAAAAACCTCAAATAGCCAAAGCAATCTTGAGAAAGAAAAATGGAACTGGAGGAATCAACTTGCCTGACTTCATGCTCTACTACAAAGCCACAGTCATTAAGACAGTATGGTACTGGCACAAAGACAGAAATATAGATCAATGGAACAAAATCGAAAGCCCCGAGATTAACCCACACACCTATGGACACCTTATCTTCGACAAAGGAGGCAAGAATATACAATGGAGTAAAGACAGTCTCTTTAACAGGTGGTGCTGGGAAAACTGGTCAACCACTTGTAAAAGAATGAAATTAGACCCCTCTCTAACACCATACGCAAAAATAAACTCAAAATGGATTAAAGATCTAAATGTAAGACCAGAAACTATAAAACTCCTAGAGGAGAACATAGGCAAAACACTCTCCGACATAAATCACAGCAGGATCCTCTATGATCCATCTCCCAGTATACTGGAAATAAAAGCAAAGATAAACAAATGGGATCTAATTAAAATTAAAAGCTTCTGCACAACAAAGGAAACTATAAGCAAGGTGAAAAGACAGCCTTCTGAATGGGAGAAAACAATAGCAAATGAAACAACTGACAGACAACTAATCTCAAAGATATATAAGCAACGTATGCAGCTCAACTCCAGAAAAATAAATGATCCAATAAAAAAATGGGCCAAAGAACTAAATAGGCATTTCTCCAAAGAAGACATATGGATGGCTAACAAATACATGAGAAGATGCTCAACATCACTCATTATCAGAGAAATGCAAATCAAGACCACAATGAGGTATCATTTCACACCAGTCAGAATGGCTGCGATCCAAAAGTCTACAAGCAATAAATGCTGGAGAGGATGTGGAGAAAAGGGAACCCTCTTACACTGCTGGTGGAAATGCAAACTAGTACAGCCATTATGGAAAACAGTGTGGAGATTCCTTAAAAATTGCAAATAGAACTGCCTTATGACCCAGCAATCCCACTGCTGGGCATACACACCGAGGAAACCAGAATTGAAAGAGACACATGTACCCCAATGTTCATCGCAGCGCTGTTTATAATAGCCAGGACATGGAAGCAACCTAGATGTCCATCAGAAGATGAATGGATAAGAAAGCTGTGGTACATATACACTGTGGAATACTACTCAGCCCTTAAAAAGAATAAATTTGACTCAGTTCTAATGGGATGGATGAAATTGGAACCGATTATACAGAGTGAAGTAAGCCAGAAAGAAAAACACCGATACAGTATACTGACACATATATATGGAATTTAGAAGACAGTAATGATGACCCTATATGTGAGACAACAAGAGACACAGAGGTATAGAGTGGACTTTTGGACTCTGAGGGAGAGGGAAAGGGTGGGATGGTTTGGGAGAATGGCAGTGAAGCATGTGTATTTTCCTGTAAGAAACGAAGCGCTAATCTATGTTTGGTGTAGGATGCAGGATGCATGGGGCTGATGCACAGGATGATTCAGGTAGAGGATGTGGGGTGGGAGGTGGGAGGGGGCTTTGGCATTGGGCGATTGTGTTCACCTATGGCTGATTCGTGTCAATGTATGGCAAAACAAATACAGTATTGTAATTAAAAAAAATGGTTATTACTTTCTTGAATGTTATATAATAAATAATTCAAATCAGTGTATCATGTACCCTCTTAGCAAAGTTTATGCCAACTCTTTGAAGAATGATAGCCTTTCCTCTGATGTCCTGGGAAATGTTATGTATTCTATCATAATGTATCCTCCTATTAGATTTTTCATCCCAGTGATTTGTGAGGTCCCCTTGACTATAGGCTGTATCTTTTATAGTCTTTGTGTATAGCCACTGGCAGAGACATCATAGATCAATACATTGGATAAATGGATAAATTAATAATAGATAAATGAGTGGTATAGACATGGACTCTGAGTGCTTCAGTTGTTGAACAGACTGTATGTTGAAGGCGAAAGTGTTTCAACTTGGAAAATATTATTAGTTGAGAACAGTAAGGGCAGGAGTAAGAAATTTATCTGAGGACATCAAAGGGGATAAGAAAGAAAGCAGAAGCAGAGTAAGCTTATATAATAGCATCACACTGAGGGAAGATTAAAGAAGAAAGAACTGACACAAAGGACTTGGTCCTGAGCCAGTCCACATTAGGGGCTCAGGCAGGACTGTTGGCTCTTTAGTCATTATGTACACTTCTGAGATGTAATTAAAGGAGTGATTGGTCCCCAGCAGTCAGTTCCATTGTTAAAGTAGGTGTTTGTGCCACTTGTATAGCTTGACCCAGTATCTTTGCTTTATTTATTGTGGTGGTTTTGGTGAAAAAGTAAAAGGCTCTGATGAATCAAAAAGGCCTGTAATTCATAGCACTTATTAGCTTGGCTACTAAAAACACTACCATCACTATATGTATGAACAGTATATTCTATCATACATTTTTAGTAGACATATTGAAAAATTCCCCCCTTTGTTTCACAAATGGAATGGAAAGTAAGAATTATTTGAGAAATAGAATTTGTGTGGGGATATACATTATCTAGTGGTCTAGAAGGAATGAAGCTTCATATAACATCTTAGCTGCCTCCAAAATTGCTTTTAAATATAGACTCAGCCATCTTTCTCTGATTTCGTTCTTTGAATGAGAGTTCACGTTGTTCAGTAGTGAAATTGACATATCTTCCAAACTCGGTTCATGACCACTGGTATTATGCCAGACAATTCTTATCTTTCAAATGAAGACGTTAGAAAGAGATCTAAAATTCTCACACTGTGTTCTGAAATTATTTCAGTCAAGATTCAGTCATTATTTTGAAGTTTTAAATGTATTTCCTTCCTCAAGAGGCAGCTAATGCAATGTAAACATGTCAGGTATAGCAATGGCAGTGTCTCTATTTTGGTTCTTCTCTTAGGGCCATAGGCCTAAAAGGTAAGCTTTGATGGGTTTCTTACTGCTCACAGAATTATAGCTTTTCAGACTGAAAGGGCTATAGAGATTACTGGACCCTTTGCCTTCAATAGACAGATGGAGAAACTAAGACCCTGAGAGATAAATTGCTGTGTGAAAAGTTAAATAATGATTTGATTACATAACTCAAAGCTAGTGACCCATCTCCTGACACTCACCACCAGTCTTTCCTCTATGTCATGCTTTGAGTCAATCCTCTGCCAAGAAGGAAAGATAATAGGGAAAGGATGTGAGATTCAAGGAGAAAGAATAACCTGAGAGGGGGAAGCTCAAGGTCAACAAAGCAGCTGTACCAATGCTGTGATGCCCGAACTAGCTTTACATGGGAGCTTAGTTATGCCACATGGAGAGGTGCTGGCAAACCAAAACATAGTCCTCAGTTTCAGCAGCATCAGAGCAATGTGCAAATTTCACACCTTATGATAGCACTTTAAATTTGGTTGTAAAAGAAATCTTTATGTACATATTTTGCATATAAAATATATAATGCATATTTTTGTGGAAGAATAAAGAAATTTTAATTGCTGCTGTTTAGTCACTAAATTGTGTCTGACTGTTTTGTGACCAATCTGCACTGTAGCCCTCCAAGCTCGTCTGTCAGTGGGATTTTCCCAGACAAGAATTATGAAATGGGTTGCCCTTCCCTTCTCCATGGGTTCTTCTCAACCCAGGGATTGAACCTGTGTCTCCTGCATTGGCAGGTAGATTCTTTATCAGCGAGCCACCAGGGAAGCACAAAGAAATATTATCATCAAGCAAAAAGGAATATAAAATACAAAACTTCTTTTTTGTCACAAATGGAACTTTTCTGATAAGGACAACTTGGATTAAATAAAAGATTCCAGTGAACAAAGGCCCCATTGGCAGACAGTACAGCACACTGGTGCCACAAATCCAAATACCACTCCAAGGATTGCTACTGTTGTGGTTTCTGGTATCTGTGCCAATACAGATATGACTATAAAAATTATTGTTAGCAAAACTCAAAATACAGCCAAGTTTGAACAAGTTTAGGTAAATATCATGTTCCATTTTTTTTCTTTAACATGTATTCACATATTATAGCAATTCGTACATTGGTTATGTTGGAAATTTTATTTTCATCTAATGGGATACAGTGATGCAAATCCCGTAAAACTGATAAAGATGAATAACTAGCCTGTTTTAGGGATATGGAGTAATACTACATATTTTTTTTTTGTTTTAATGGAAAACTAGTCAATTAGTTGTTTCTTCTCTATGGGTTTTCGTGACATATTGAGCTCCGTCACACAAACTGTTGAGCAGTTGGTTCTTCCAGTTGGCATCCCCATTGCTTAATACTTCCACCCAAGTCATTTGTGGGTTTTCACGGCATATTGAGCTCCATCATACAAACTGTTGAGCAGTTGGTTCTTCCAGTTGGCATCCCCATTGCTTAATACTTCCACCCAAGTCATTTTTTTACTCAAGATTGAGAAAATACTTTGGCAGTGAAACACCATGTGGCATCACAGTGTTAGTGTGCATGAGACATCCACAAGATACACGTAATATGCAAGACCCTGTTGGGAGGATATAAAGGCCTTTTTGATTTTCATTTTCTTCCCACTATTTTACCTCTGACATCTCAAATATGAACTTAAGTTCATATTGAACTTAAGTTCAATAGTTTGTGTTGATATCCTGAAGATCACAATTCCTATATTTTAGCATTATCAGATTTTATAATATGTAAATAGGGACTTCCCTCATAGCTCAGTTGGTAAAGAATTGGCCTGCAATGCAGGAGACCCGGCTTCAATTCCCGAATCAAGAAGATCCTCTGGAGAAGGAAATGGCAACGCACTCCAGTATTCTCACCTGGAGAATGCCATGGACAGAAGCTGGCAGACTACAGTCCATAGGATCGATCACAAGAGTTTCACACGTCTTACCAACTAAACCATCATCACCATCAATATATAAATACATTTTAAGTTAAATGAACACTAAATTTGATTAAATTTGTCAATCTAAAACACTTTGGAACAGCTATGAAAAACATCTAGAATATTACCTGTACCTAATAAACATAACATAGAACTATAGTAGTAGCTATAGTAGGACTTGATACTTTAATTTTGATAACAGTAAAAGGATGCATTCCATGCATTTCAATTATTTCTTTTATTTATTCTTTTTCAAAATTGTGATTTTGCTCATGATATATTCTGTTTTGCTCATCAAATAATAAAAAATGAAATTATGTTTTAAAAGTCTAGCTATTTCTAATTTATGTCAGATATTTAAGTTGATTTAACTTTTAACAGTAATTAATTTGAAATGTTTTCCTTTGTTTTCAAGGTGAAAAAAAAAAATCCTACCAGGGCATATAGGGAGATGATAAGGCCTGTGAGCTTCATTTCTCTTTGCTATCTAATTTGATACTCTCTTTATTCCATGCTGCATTAGACATATGGTAAAGAGATGTTGTGACATATCACTCCTTTTTTCTACTTGCCTTAGGATGTTATCTGTTGTGGAAGGGCTTCTCTTCAATATTTGTTAAATTCATACTGAAATTGTCAATGTCCCTGAGTTTATATATGTATGGCAACCTTTAGTTTATAATATTTCATGTCTCAAAAAATAGAATATTTCTGGTGGCAACCACTTTAATGTAATAAAAAAGGAAAGAAAGTTAGGTTTAAATATACAAAAGATATGTTCATTACTCACATTCTCTGAGAATATTCTTTAATCTTTGGCACTTCTATTAAGTTTCCAGTTGCATTGGTATAAAGGAATACTTGTTTTATTTCTCCTTCTGAATATAGCTGAATATATCAAGAATGAATGCAATTTTTTCCTGCACATAGTTGTGCAGAAACATTGTGTAAATGCACAGTGTAGCTTGTGTCTGAACACTCTTCAACCTACATTTCTGTAGAAGGTTTTTTTTTTTTTTTTCAGAAGTTATATCTGAAATAAGTTTCATTCATTTGTAACAGCTGTTTAGAATGACATGCATTTTCTGTGCACATTAAACCTTGGTTATATATTTATTAGTTGTATGATTTCTTTCTGGCTGATGTTCAAAGCATTGAGTTAAATTCATCTTAGAATTTGCTGTTTTATCTTAACTTTTAAAACCAATTAGTATTGTCTTAGGTTCTTAGATTAATAACCTGCAGATTTGAAGTTTAGAATTTGAAAGAAATATTGACTCAGTTTGTTTTCTGCCATAAATAGCATCACCCAAAGTCTGCCATAAGCTCTCACTTCACTTGTTTCTGGTCCATTTGCCTCTCTGGGTCTGTTAGGTTACTAAATTTTTTAACTCCCCTCATACTTTTGGTATTCACATTAATTCCCATTAACTCTTTTTGATATACACATTTCTGTTTAGTCACTTATTTCTTCTATTATGCAAGTAAACAACGAACTTTCATTTTTTCCTACCTCTTTTTTCCTCTTTTGTCCCTGTATCATCTCTACCCTATGGTATTATTACCTGTGCTAGGTAAACTTCTAGAGATGCACTCTGGACATTCTTTTCTAATTTTTATTGCAGTGATTTATGTCCACTATTTTATTCTCCACATTTTAATAATATTTAATAATATTGATATATTATTTAAAATATACTTACTTGACATTTTGTAGAATAGAATCAATTATTATTTTCTCATTTGTAATCATCATAACAATAGTTTTATTTTCCATAGGAGATTTAACATGAAAGAAATAGAGCACATTAATAGCATCTGTTTTTTTCTATTTCTAGCTATGCAAATCATTTAGTAGTAGTGAACTTTAGTTGTAGTAAAATCCAGGTTAACAGGCTAGACTATTTCTATTTATAATTTTTGAAATGGAGCATAGTATTAGCTATCTCACAAAAGTCATGCCAAGGTGACTATATAAAAGAGCTTAAAATGCTTAAGTTTGAAAATATTAATGTTATTTAAATTCTAAGTGTTACAAAAATATGCTTTAGTCTACTGTCTACTGTTAGAGTGGCACATATTAATTTAAAGGTTTTATGTGCATTTTATATGCCATGTATAGACAGAGACCCAAAGCTATAGATATTTGTGTCTAATTGCTTTAAAAAATAACTCAGAGTATATTGTTCATGTAAGAAATATGTTTGTATTTTAGGACTATTTGAGATTTATATTTTAGGAAACATTTATGGTCATATTTGTAGTTTTTTGGCCAAACTTACTTTTCCCATCAAATTGAGTTTTTATTGGAGAATACTTGGCCCTTACAACTGATCATAGTGATCATAAAATATAAACCTATAGCAGTACTCATTAAACTGGCCTCCTATAGATTAAAAACAAAAAACAAACAAACAAAAAACCTGAGCCCAGAAATGTGAAATGACTTGTGTACTTCATATCACTGCTAGAATCATTTAACTTACAGTTCACAAGGAACTCTTGCATTTTGATCAAAACTCTCCTTGGAAATCAAGAATTAATGCTAGAAATGGAAATGTTTGTACTGAGGCAGAGGGGTGAGCTAAAGCTAGGGGCCCAAGTAATATAACTTTAAGAGTATATTAGAGTTACTTGTCTGGTCTGGAAGAATGACCACGTGGAGATTTTCTTTAGGCTGGCAGTTTATACACCAGTTCCATTCCAAGATTTACCTTTACTAGTTAGTCATAAGTTCTGAGTAGTCATAGGTATGAATATTGGGTCATATGAGATTCATCATTGTGATTCCAAAGCAATTTCACTTTATACTATGATTATATTTTACAAATCAGAATAATTTACCCATTTATATTTGTCAAATACATGCATCTATATGTTTGTCTTTTTCTTTAATAATCCATTTTTTAAACCAAGAAGCAAAACCATCTTAAAACTATTGGTATTACTGTGCCTTAGGGGAGCGGTATCCGGATAGCTATAAGAACATAGGTATTTCAGAAAGCTGTTTTTACCATTTGTTTTCTATTTTTCTTTTTCTTACCCCATGGCTCACTATATCAGTCTTACGTCTTAAGAGGTGCTCCTAGAAAATTGCAGTAATAACTGACTGAAAATTTAACTTCGTTTTCAACTCTCTTTTGAGACTTTTTTTTATGTAATGGGCTGGATAATGTTCATTTCTCTTTTCTCCACAGCTCTTCACTCAGGGATTTACATATAATAGACACTTAATAATATTTGTCAAATGAGAAGAGATGAGAAAAAGACAAATGTAACAAGTCTTTATATAATGGAAAACCAGAAAATTCAGACCCTGGAAGATCTAGAGTTGACTATATTGCCTTTTTCAGGAACTCATTAGATATGAATATGATTTTTGATGTAAACTTTCAAAGTCTCCCTATTCAGTCTCCCAGTGTATAAAGAAATCCTCTTCTAAATACAGCTCACAGTTTGCATTCTCCCTTTCTCTCTTTTTTCACTAACAGGCAGCTTTACAGAAAGCACAAGTCTAATTTCCCATGGTCTAGTTGTTAAAAATGTAACTAAGGAAAATCTTCATTCTTATAAACTTACAACCTTCTGGCTATAATTGCACATTTTGATTGAAATAAGTTTAAAATTAGCACCTTTCCTATATAATAAACCTTCAACTATTCAAAGTCATTTGGAATGTTTTTCAGATCCTGTATAATTATGCCTACAGTATCTTGTTATATTGTAATATGTTACTATTTATACTCTATTTTCATTTTGCCTTTATTTAGATATATTAAATAAGTATTTATGATTTCCAGTTGTAAAAGAAATGCCATTATCAATACAAAAATGTCCTTTTTAAACTATATTCTTTCATAGAATTTGCACAGGAAATTTCAAGTTTCCTAAATTGTTACTAATTTTATTCATTCCAATGATTCAATACAGTCAAATGCCCACAGGACTGGGGAAAAACATAACTTACTTTAAAATAATATTATTTTGTAGCTTAAATTATTCTTATATTGTCATAAACTACAAAGTGCTCCATTTCTTTGCATGGTGATTATGAGGTCATTCTTGTTTTAGAGTGGAGCGCCCTCGAGGGTAATGTAATGTGTCTTTTATCAACACAAAGGATATTTTAGGTTCTCAAAAATGTTAGATCAGCCAATCATCAAGGATATTTTCTGTGACCCAGTTTACCTAAGTAATTTATATGGAAGTTAAAAGTTTAGTGTCTAAAATTACTTCTGATATTAAATCTGGTTTTTAATTTGCTTTAGGTCTCATGGAACTCATTTTAAGTTCAGAGCTTCCACTGACTTAAAGGCCTAGGTGCCACGATGATATCTATACAGATATAACAAGGAACATACTAGAGTTCTTGAGATATGGAGGGAAATGTGCAGTAACCACAGAGAAATCAACAAAGTCGGGGTAGTACTTGAACTTTTGTTTCTAAAGGTGAAGCATTTAGTAATAAATGTTAATAAATATTGCTATCTTTTTCTGAATTTGAAATCTGTGCAGTTTGGCCAATGTTGTCTGAACACCCTGTTCTTCCTTTCCTATTCACTTAAAATCCCGAGAGAAAAGCTTAAATTTTGACATGCAGAGAAAGATAATAAGATTCACTTATACACTTTTTGAATGATAACATTTTGAACTCCACTGGCCTTCTTCAAGCTAACCCCTAACATTTCATTACCTGAGGCAAAAGTACAAATGGAGGGCTACATGATAAAACTCTAAATATTTTAGATTATATATCAAGCTAACAAACTTTTAAATTATATGTGATTGATCTCCTGACTTAACAAATACAGTTTTGCAATGACTAGGAAGGAGAGTTTCAAATTTAGAATTTTCCGTCACCTTATAATTTTGTGCAAGAATCTAATACCCTCTATTGGCCCATGACATATCCGTTTTCTCTTTTATCCTGTTTCCACTTAGCACTAGAAAGGACCTTGCGTGTAGTCACTTGGGAATATTAGGCTGCCTGGCCAACCTCCAGCTATACTTCTAACCTCTGGTCAAATGCCTCCTCTGGTCTCCCTTGGGCCTAGGGGTGTGCACATGGATGATGAAATTCCCCTTAGGATCAGAATGGACCTAGGGAATATTCCTGAAAGTATTGTCAGGACCACCTAGATAGAAAATTTTGGGAGTTTCTGGTGCCTAGAGGTAAAAGATCTGTGTAAAAGAATATGGGCTTTGAGTATGCAAGATCCTGGGGTATGGGGAGGGTTGTGACTGGACGAAGACTAGTGTCTATGGGTCTGGGATGGGGGACTCTCTTACTTGAGTCTGAATGATCTGGTTTTAAAAAAAATGTCCCCCAGAAGTTGTTCCTGGAAAATATACAAATGTGTGTGTGGGAGATAGAGATGGCATTATGATTTCTTCAAAGAAAGTTATTCCTAACTTAAAAAGAAAGTATCAGAGAAAGAAATCAATGCGCAAGCCTATGGACAGGGAGTGAGCTATTTGCTCTTTATCTTTTTATCATTTACCTTGATCAAAGTTTACTGTTCATGAAGAGTGGTATTAATAAGACTGTAAAATAATTTATATATTATTGTTAGAAGAATTGAGAACAAAACACATAGGTGTGTTCTTATTGAATGTTGTTTATCTAGTTGTTAGAGTCATAGAACTAGGCTTATCAGATAGTCTAATATGTGAAAATTCCTTTGACTTCCTGTCACCAGATTCCAGCAGGTGTCAAAGTGTTTCAAGTTTCTACATTTAATATAAAAGTTTTCATTTGTAGAAATTCATCTCATATACTGATTTATGTCAATGAAGTTGTTCATGTTTTGTATAATAGAACCATCTCTCTCAGATTTCATGTCGACTTAGCTCTACATTGTACTCACTTATATTTGAAAATCTCTTTTTCAAAATTTTAATAGTCATCTGAAAATTGGCTAGATTAAATTTCAGATGACTTCGTGTGTGCTTAGGAAGTAGAACATGAGTTTAGATTTTGAAATTTTCATTTTTGGCAGGCATAGAGCAGGATGTGGCCTAGTTTCAAATGTTTATTTGAAACAAAAATTTAACTGGAATTGAATACTGTGCTTTCTGGAAAGGATTCATAAAATTTTTGAGTGTGGTTAATTTTACACGTAAAATATGTATTTCTACACTTCATCCAGAAGTTAATTTTTAATAATTTTGAGGGTTTACTATTGAGCGTTTTTTTTTTTAAGAAAGCCAGAAAGATTTTCTGCAAGGTGTGTGCAGTTTATATTTTCTATTATGGATGAAAATATTCATATATTCAGAAAATTAATAGTTGGCATGTTGATTTATTAAATATTGAGAAAATGTGCTCTAAATCTCCCATTTTACATACTGTCAGTAAACTTGACATAAATAGAAATCTCTAGTAAAAATTCAAGTAATGAATAGATGAAGAGAAAAAACTTTCCAGCTACTCTTTGGAATGTAGTCTTTAGTTTTTCAGTCGCTAAGCTGTCTTTGATTCTTTGCAACCCCATAAACTGCAACATGCCAGGCTTCCCTATCCTTTACTATCTCCTGGAATTGGCTCGGATTCGTATCCACTGAGTTGATGATATCTAACCATCTCATCCTCTGCTGCCCTCTTTTCCTTTTGCCTTCAGTCTTTCCCAGCATCAGGTTCTTTTCCTATGAGTTGGCTCTTTGCATTAGGTGGTCAAAGTATTGGAGCTACAGCTTCAGCATCAGTCCTTTCAATGAATATTCAGTTTATTTCCTTTAGTATTGACTGTAGTCTTTAGTGGAGAAACATTCATGTTTATCTTAACTTTAAATTATGCATTGACTCAGGGATAGCAATGAAAAATAATAGCAAAATTTTTGAGTACTTACTATATGCATGTCTGTGTGTGTATTAGGCACTTTTCTAAGCACTTTATGTTCATTATCACGTTTAATCTTCACAACAACCTCAGTGAAATCAATGCCATTTTAATTCCTCCATTAGAAATAAAGCAACTGAGACCATTTTAATCCCTCTGTAACAAATGAGAAAACTGAGGCATGATCACACACTAGTATGTGGTGAAACTGAAATTTGAACCAGTCATTGATTTTTTTCACTTTGTCCTTGGAAACTTAGGGAATTTATAAAGCCTGGTAACCTGACACTGAAACCATTTTAAACATGCAGAAATAGTGAAAAGAATAGTAGCAGTTCATTTTTAAATGTAATTTTGGATTTATAAAGAAGCACCAGACTTAGAAGAAGGAGACTAGCTTCTGGCCCTAGTTTTGCCATTGACTGGCTGTAACCATCTCACACTTTGTGAGTTTCAGTTTCTTCATTTATAAAATATGAAGCATAAAGTCATTTCACTGAGTTTGTATGAGGACTAAATTAGTTATTATGTAATCTATTTTCAGTCTTTCAGATTGAATCCCTTAAATCTATTTGTCACTTCCACTGTATATTCATAAGGGATTTGATTTAGATCATACCTGAATGATCTAGTGGTTTTCCCTACTTTCTTCAATTTAAGTCTGAATTTGGCAATAAGGAGTTCATGGTCTGTGCCACAGTCAGCTCCCAGTCTTGTTTTTGCTGACTGTATAGAACTTCTTCATCTCTGGCTGCAAAGAGTATGATCAATATGATTTCAGTATTGACCATCTGGTGATGTCCATGTGTAGAGTATTTTCTTGTGTTGTTGGAAGAATGTGTTTGCTATGGCCAGTGCATTCTCTTGGCAAAACTCTGTTAGCCTTTGCCCTGCTTCATTCTGTACTCCAAAGCCAAATTTGCCTGTTGCTCCAAGTATTTCTTGACTCCCTACTTTTACATTCCAGTTCCCTATAATGAAAAGGACATCTTTTATGGTATTAGTTCTAGAAGGTCTTGAAGGATTTTATAGAATCATTAAGCTGTAGCTTCTTCAGCATTACTGGTTAAGATAGACTTTGATTACTGTGATATTGAATGGTTTGCCTTGGAAATGAACAGAAATCATTCTGTTGTTTTTGAGGTTGCATCCAAGTACTGCTTTTGAACTCTTGTGTTGACTATGATGGTTACTCCACTTCTTCTAAGGGATTCTTGCTCACAGTAGTATATATAATGGCCATCTGAATTAAATTAAAATCCTAAACGATGATGCTGTGAAAGTGATGAACTCATATGCCAGCAAATTTGGAAAACTCAGCAGTGGCCACAGGACAGAAAACGGACAGTTTTCATTCCAATCCCAAAGAAAGGCAATGCCAAAGAATGCTCAAACTACTGCACAGTTGCCCTCAACTCACATGCTAGCAAAGGAATGCTCAAAATTCTCCAAGCCAGGCTTCAACAGTATGTGAACCATGAACTTTCAGATGTTTAAGCTGGATTTAGAAAAGGCAGAGGAGCCAAAGATCAAATTGCCAACATTCACTGGATCATTGAAAAAGCAAGAGAGTTCCAGAAAAACATCTATTGATGCTTTATTGACTATGTCAAAGCCTTTGACTGTGTGGACTACAAGAAACTGTGGAAAATTCTGAAAGACCACCTTAACTGCCTCCTGAAAAATCTGTATGCTGGTCAGGAATCAACAGTTAGAATTGGACATGGAACTACAGTCTGATTCCAAATAGAGAAAGAAGTACGTCAAGGTTGTATACTGTCATCCTGCTTATTTAACTTATATGCAGGGGTACATCATGAGAAATGCTGGGGTGAATATAGCACAAGCTGGAATCAAGATTGCTTGGAGCAATATCAATAACCTCAGATATAACCTCAGATATGCAGATGACACCACCCTTATGGCAGAAAGTGAAGAAGAACTAAAGAGCCTCCTGATGAAAGTGAAAGAGGAGAGTGAAAAAGTTGGCTTAAAGTTGATGTATGGCAAAACCAATACAATATTGTAAATAATTAACCTCCAATTAAAATAAATAAATTTATATAATAAAAATAAAAAGCCTCTTGATAAAAAAAAAAAAAAGGGAAAACTAATGGCATCCAGTCCCATCACTTCATGGCAAATAGATGGGGAAACAGTGGAAACAATGACAGACTTCACTTTTATGGGCTCCAAAATCACTACGGATGGTAACTGCAGCCACAAAATTAAGAGGCTTGTTCTTTGAAAGAAAGGATACGACCAACCTAGACAGCATATTGAAAAGCAGAGACATGACTTTGCCAGCCATGGTCCATCTAGTCAAAGCTATGGTTTTTCCAGTAGTCTTGTATGGATGTGAGAGTTGAACTATAAAGAAAGCTGAGCACTGAAGAACTTATGCTTTTGAACCGTGGTGTTGGAGAAGACTCTTGAGAGTCCCTTGGACTGTAAGGAGATCCAACCAGTCCATCCTAAAGGAAATCAGTCCTGGGTGTTCATTGGAAGGACTGATGTTGAAGGTGAAACTCCAGTACTTTGTCCACCTAATGCGAAGAGCTGATTCATTTGAAAAGACCATGAGGGCAGGAGGAAAAAGGTATGACAGAGGATTAGGTGTTTATATGGCATCACCGACACAATGGACATGCGTTTGGATGAACTTTGGGAGTTGGTGATGGACAGGGAGGCTTGGTGTGCAGCAGTCCATGGGGTCACAAAGAGTCGGACATGACTGAGCGACTAAACTGAAACTGAAGAGGGTGTGTCACAAAGGAAAACCACCTTTATGAGAGAGGTGCAAGTACATGAGTCCAGAGAAAAAAATATACTTAAAAACACTAGGAATTATAATGTATATTATGACAAGGAAATACATAATTGTTCCAAATCAGCTAAGGAATACTACTTCAACCATTTCAGTTTGTATTAGGGAATTCTGTAGTGAAGCCACAGAGCAAGGATTTTATTGTGCTGCTGTTTCATACATTTATTCCTTTGAGTATATGTTAACTGTGAGCTATAAATTACTTGCTTTTGCAAATAGCTTTTGTAACTCTAAAGATGAAATGCAAACTCAGCACTATGACATTTTTTTAAGGAATGATTTCACCTCAAAGTGTAATGGATTTCCTCTGCCAAAGTATTTATTTTTACATTCATGCATATATTTTAAGATGTGTATACTTTATTTTTAGATCTATACACACAATAGAGTGTTGAAACATGATTTCACTAATTCAGTAATAATACACACTTTGGTTAAATTATTGTTCTGCCATTTTGCAATATATATAATTTTATGAGAATCTTTTTTCCTGTTCCCCTAGGCATGTCTGTTTGTTGAAGAGAAGGATAGCAGACAAAAGAAGAGAGAGAGAGAGAAAAAAAAACAACAACAGCCTAATATTGAGATAGTACAGTGTGGTTCACAAATACAAATTTATAATCTTTACTCTGTCTCTGACAGGCTTTATTAAACTCACATGTATTTTCCTATCTTTTAATTGGATCCAGTAGAATTGGACTACAGTATCTTTCTGATGGTTTTGAATATATAATTAAATAGATTAAGACTAAATGGGCATTATACTATCTTTTTAAGAACTGTAATTGATAGATATATAGCCAACTTCGGTCCTATAGGTAATAGATAATTGGAAAAGTTTGATTAATCAATTTTTATGTAGATCATTTTCAGGTAAGTGCTTAATACTTGCTGCAGTCTTCACTTTAAGACTGTATTTACTGTATTCTTTTTTAAATAATGTAATTTACTAAAGAATACAGAAAAAACATAGCCTCAGTGGTGGAATATTAAGGTCCTTCAAAGAGTTGAGTTCTTAAACTAGAGCATAATCTACCTATTAACCAAGAGACACATGGAGAGACTCTTGCAAATAAGATTTCTCCTAGAAGCATTCCAGGCGCCATAATAGCTTTTCCATTGTGGGTCTAGAATGTGTGTTTCCAATAGTATCAGTACAGTTCAGTTCAGTTGCTCAGTCATGTCCGACTCTTTGTGACTCCCATGAATCACAGCACGCCAGGCCTCCCTGTCCATCACCAACTCCGAGTTCACCCAAACTCATGTCCATCAGTGATGCCATCCAGCCATCTCATCCTTTGTCATTCCCTTCTCCTCCCGCCTCCAGTTCCTCCCAGGATCAGAGTCTTTTCCAATGAGTCAACTCTTCACATGAGGTGGCCAAAGTATTAAGACTGTATCTGGAGACTCTTGAGAAACCTACATGCAGGTCAGGAAACAACAGTTAGAACTGGACATGGAACAACAGACTGGTTCCAAATAGGAAAAGAAGTACAAAAAGGAGTTCCAAATAGGAAAAGGAGTACAAAATGGAGTTCCAAATAGGAAAAGGTTCCAAAAGGAAAAGGCTGAAATCTGGAGTTTCAGATTTAGCATCAGTCCTTCCAAAGAACACACAGGATTGATGTCTTTTAGAATGGGCTGGTTGGAACTCCTTGCAGTCCAAGGGACTCTCAAGAGTCTTCTCCAACACCATAGTTCAAAAGCATCAATTCTTAGGCACTCAGCTTTCTTCACAGTCCAACTCTCACATCCATACATGACCACTGGAAAAACCATAGCTTTGACTAGACGGACCTTTATTGACAAAGTAATGTCTCTGCTTTTTATCTAGGTCGGTCATAACTTTCCTTCCAAGGAGTAAGCGACTTTTAATTTCATGGCTGCAATCACCATCTGCAGTGATTTGGGAGCCCCTCCAAAATAAACTCTGCCATTGTTTCCATTATTTCCCCATCTATTTGCCATGAAGTGATGGGACCAGATGCCATGATCTTCGTTTTCTGAATGTTGAGCTTTAAGCCAACTTTTCACTCTCCACTTTCACTTTCATCAAGAGGTTTTTTAGTTCCTCTTCACTTTCTGCCATAAGGGTGGTGTCATCTGCATATCTGAGGTTATATCTGAGGTTATTGATATTTCTCCCAGCAATCTTGATTCCAGTTTGTGCTTCTTCCAGCCCAGCATTTCTCATGATGTATTCTGCATATACGTTAAATATGCAGGGTGACAATATACAGCCTTTTCCTTTTTGGAACCTTTTCCTATTTGGAACTCCTTTTTGTACTTCTTTTCCTATTTGGAACCAGTCTGTTGTTCCATGTCCAGTTCTAACTGTTGCTTCCTGACCTGCATGTAGGTTTCTCAAGAGGCAGGTCAGGTGCTCTGGTATTCCCATCTCTTTCAGAATTTTCCACAGTTATTGTGATCCACACAGTTAAAGGCTTTGGCATAGTCAATAAAATAGAAATAGGTGTTTTTCTGGAACTTTCTTCCTTTTTCTATGATCCAGCGTATGTTGGCAATTTGATCTCTAGTTCCTCTGCCTTTTCTAAAACCAGCTTGACCATCTGGAAGCTCATGTTTCATGTATTGCTGAAGCTTGGCTTGGAGAATTTTGAGCATTACTGTTCCTAATCTTTAGCCATTCAGAAGGCTGTTCTTTATAGCCTTGACAGTCATACTATCCAACCTACCATCTGCTAGGAAATAAACCTCCAGACCTACAGGTATTGAAATAATACAACCAGATAAATGGAAGCAGACTCCTGATTCAGTGATTTTGAATGAGATTGTATATGAAAAATAGGAAGCATTTTCCTGAGTTTTGTTAAGAGATAAGGAATTTTTTTAACCTGGAATATCGGATAATTTAGGGTTTTTAGATAAAGAGATTTTTACTGAGTTCTAAGGTAATAACAGAGTATATTTTTAGAGAGTTTTATCTTTGCATCTGTTTTCGTTCAGTCTCTCAGTCCTGTCTGACTCTTTGTGACCCTATCAACTGCAGCACACCAGGCTTCACTGTCCTTTACTATCCCCTGGAGCTTGTTCAGACTCATGTACATTGAGTCAATGATGCCATCCAACCATTTTGTCCTCTGTTGCTTCTCCTCCTGCCCTCAATCTTTCTCAGCATCAGGATCTTTTCCAAGGAGTTGGCTCTTCTCATCAGGTGCCCAAAGTAGTGGAGCTTCAGCTTTAACCTCAGTCCTTCTAATGAGTGTTCAGGATTGATTTACTTTAGGATTGACTAGTTTTATATCCTTGCAGTCCAAGGGATTCTCAAGAGTCCTCTCCAGCTCCACAATTCAAAAGCATCAATTCTATGGCACTCAGCCGTCTTTACAGTTCAGCTCACACATGTGTACATGACTATTGGAAAAATCATAGCTTTGACTAGACAGACCTTTGTTGGCAAAGTGATGTCTCTGCTTTTTAGTATACTGTCTAGGTTTGTCATAGCTTTTCCTCCAAGGAGCAAGCATCTTTTAATTTTGTAGCTTCAATCACTGTCCACTTTCCACTTGCAATTTTATTGATAATATTAAGTCCTTTGAATGAGAAAAATTTTGTCAGGGAAAAATCTGATAGCCTCAGTCCTTTAGATTAACAGTTTAAATGAGTTAATAGATACCCTATATTTATATTCCACAACCACTTGAAAACAGATGGTAAGCATGAATTTTCCATCAGTGAGATTTCTTGATGGTAGAAAGGATGGTATGGAAATAATTGGTTTAGGCTTAGGGAATACTACTTCCTCACCTGATGAATTAATCACTGACAAAAGACAGTACTACAGAATTTTTATCTGAAGCTTATGTTGTTCAATTATACTTGGCTCCTTTTATCAGGGAACTCACAGGCTAGAGTGATATTGACAGATTTGAGGTTTTATCTCAAGACAAGCCACTCACAAGTACCAGGAGCCCACTGAATATAAGATTACAGACTTCTTTGCAGCCGGTAAAATGCAAGAGGAAATTTGGGCCTTGAGACAGAAAATGAAGGGACTAAAGATGGGAAATGAGACACAGACCAAATAAGAATTGTTGGTGCTCTATACCAAACCTCTAAGAAATAAAACACTGGCGTAAAAACTAAATTCTTACTTTTGTGGTCTGCTTGGAGTCATTTCTACTTAACAAAATAGTAGATTGAAATCTGTAGCTCTGTTTGCAATTATAGATTATTTTTAAATTAAATGTGTTGGCTTAAATTTCCTGTGTCAGAATTCTAATTAGATATTGTTGAAGGAAGATATTTGAATTCAGATGGAGCTTATATACTTTATTTCACTGCCATGACTTATTAGTTGTACTGGTAACCACAATACATTTGATCGCAGTCAAAATGGAGATAAATTTAGAAAATCATGTGACTGTAGACTCACACAGAACAGTTTAGTGACTATTTCTCACACCAAAATGCATGTATTAAAAAGAAAACAAATCAAAGTTAAAAGTCACATGGACAAAAATGCATGACAATAATTTTCTGTTGTGATAGGGAAGGATATTCTGAGCATAATCAAATATTTGATTATCTAGAATTTTGAAGCTACTTTATATAAAAATGTAAACTATTTTATGTAAAGTAGCATAAATGACATCCTGAAATAAATCTTTGTAATAAATATGATAGCTTGAAAGCTAAATAAAACCTTAATATATGGTGAATACTTTTAAATGGCAAAAAGAAACCCCACTAAGGTCAAGAGTGGAAGAGGGGTCACAAAGTGTCAGACACGACTGAACTGAACTGAACTGATGTGTATCCTAGACATACATACCTATGGTAAAGTTTGATTTCTAAATAGGGCACGGTAATAAAATATCCTGGCATCACTACTCTTGCATTTTGGTATCATTGTTAAGTAACATAATGGTTACTTGAACAATTGATAAAACACAAACTGCTGCTAAGTGACTAGAAAGCAGTATAAGCTGGACAAATGGATAGTTCACCTTTTAGGAGGGACAGGGTGGGACTGCTCAAGATTTCATCATGCTGCTTGAGCAGCATGCAGTTTAAAGTTTATAAATTCTTTATTTATGGAATTTCCCACTGAATATTCTGAACAGTGGTTGATCTAGGTAGCTGAAACTGCAGATAAGGAAGGGATAACTGTACCCACTTTATAGTTTACTGGTACACTGAAAACTGTTTGTTCTCTATACTGTAAATATGTATCTTGGTACAGGCTTTGATTCATGGTATTGGGCTTCTCAGGAGGTGCTAGTGGTAAAGAACCCACCTGCCAATGTAGGAGACATAAGAGATGCAAGTTTGATCCCTTGATCAGGAAGATCCCATGGAGGATGGCATAGCAATCCACTTTAGTCTTCTTGTCTGGAGAATCCGCATGGAAAGAGGAGCCTGGTGGGCTACAGTCCATGGGGTCTAAAAGAGTCAGACACAACTGAAACGGCTTAGCACACACGCACGCATGTCACCTATGCGTAAAACTGTCAGAAATAACAGGTTACCAGATTTATAGTATTACAAGGACATCTTATCAACCAAGAAATCAGCACAGGTGAAAGGTTAACTGTGATAATTATTTTCTATTAATTCACTCTTATTTCCACCTGCATATAGCATTTTTCAGAGACAATGAGCATATCAAATTATCCAAGTACATGGAGACAGTGCAGGCATTTTTTTCCAGTGAAGGTCAGTGTAGATCACAAGGGGTATGAGCATGGGGACCTGACATTGTTAGCCCTCATCCCAGGAGAGCTTACCCATGTTGGGCATACCAGAACTAGACTCAAATCTGAGTCTAACTCCAGGGAATGAGTCTACAGAGAACCAGATGAGGCCCTTGGCATTTCCTCCCCATTTTCATTCTGGTCTGGAGAACAAGTATGCGACTCTAAGTCTCAGTAAAGAATTCTTATATAAAATGACTTGAGAGGTAGTTCAAACATGCAGGTTGGGCATACACAGTAGGAGTGGTAAGTAAGATAGCTCCAACTTGATGATCATTAGCTCTTTGTCAAGCTGGACACACAAAAAAATGATCCCATGTAAAGGCCATGCTCCAGAGAGGACAACCAGGCCAACTCTGTTTTCATTATGCTTTAGGAGAAGCAGAGGCTTAAAGTTTTATCTCTGACACTTGCATCATTTTGTGGAATCAGGCACTGACAATATTTTTGTCAACAGTAAAATGTGGCTAGGTAAAAAACTTTTCAGGCATTCAACTTTTCAGGCATTCAGCTTTTCAGGGAAATGGAACAGGGTGTTCAAGTAACAAAATGCCATTAAATATGTCTTAGAAAGTAAATTATGTATAACTGATTCAGTTTGATGTACTCTTGAAACTAACACAACATTGTAAATCAACTATACTTCAATGAAGATTGTTTTTAATAAGATAAATTGTTTATTAGTGTGAAAAAATAGTACTTGTGAGATTTCTAAGAAAAGGAAGCAAACTTTCACATGTGGCAAGAAATTTACTTCCAGATGTTAATTAATATACTGAAATTGACATAATTATGTTTATTATAGGTACATAAGAATGAAAACTGTCTTTTCTGTTTTTTTTCTAGCTATATTTTAATTTCTTATGAAAAATCTCTTATCGTATTAGTTTACTATTCTAGTATAGCCATATCAAAGGATAATTAAAACATTATAGAATTCTGATTTTTCTGAAAATTAGGAAATGATTTTGTTTTATCCAGATGAATCATGGCATAAAAAGGAGAAGAATGGGAAAGCTAATTTAAAGAAAAAAAGCTTTATAAGAATCTTCTTTTTTCCTTAAACATTGAGTTCTCTATTTGGTAATTACTATTTTAGTTATACATCTTGTCTGATGCAAAGTTCTTAGATGTTACTGGAGCCTATTATTACTGGATTCTACCATTTAAGTCTTTATAATAGATCCACAAAATGGGAAAATACACCTTTGTTGCCATTTAATAAAACAGATTTGAACTTCGAGCACACTTCATAATAATTTAAAGATTATGATCAAGTTTCTAGCCCAAGCAGATACTGGAAATAGATGTTAGTAGCAAAAAAAAAAAAAAAAAAAACACACTTTTTTTTTCTTTTAAATGAAATCAAATCTATTCTCTACCTTCATTTGTGTCTCTCTGTTGTGATGTATGAGAGTAACGGGAAGAAAATTGTCATCAAATTCTAGTAAAATATTTGTGTTCAGTCTTGTTTCTGTCATCCATTGTATTGGGTCTCTCAGCTTATCCCAAGAGGACTACTCAGCATGACCTCCTCATTCTTGATTTGGTAAGGCATTTAATTATGGGTTTAAAAAAGTATACTTCTTGAATGTAGAAATTAGAATCGAATATTGGTATGGTTTGTTTAAAAACAGAAAATTGAGTAAAAGTGATTGCTTTCATTAGAGTGGTTTTTATTTTCCACTTTATTTAAACTACTTCTTTTCCAAAATTTTGTGGGAAGCCCAAGTTGCCCATAGTTATTAATGAAGCCTAAAGCTAGAATATATTTTCTGTATGTCTTTTTGTTCTCTTTTTAGTTTATTTTGAACCCTTGTGTGTTTTCCTGTTGGCCATAATGAGACTACATTTTAAAATATTACATAACCTAGGTTTGCAAAATTTATCAATTATTTCTTTAAGCCAACTCTCTCTATTTCCTCTAAGTACAGGAAAGAACCTTGTTTGCATTCCTTTCCCATACTATCTGAGGCATTTGTGCCTTATTCTGGTATCTTTATTAGTTAACTCATTCATTTAGGAAATCAACTCAGACATCTCATCTTCTGTTGTTCTGAGGTCTTCCAAATTTCTTCGTGTGAAAAGTGTCAGAGAAGAACAACAGGGTATTAATATAATATTCTATATGTGCCTCTTCTGGGCTCTGAAATCACTGTGGATGGTAACTGCAGCCATGAAGTTAGAAGACAATTGCTTCTTGGAGTAAAGCTGTGACAAACCTGGACAGTGTATTAAAAAGAAAAGACATCACTTTGCTGACAATGTCCATATAGTCAAGACTGGTATCTTTCCAGTAGTCATGTACAGATGTGAGAGCTGGACTAAAAGAAGGCAGAAAGTCAAAGAATTGATGCTTTCAAACTGTGGCACTGAAGAAGACTCCTGAGAGTCCCTTGGACAGCAAGATCAAGTCAATCAATCTTAAAGGAAATCAACCCTGAATCCTCATTGGAAGGACTGATTTTAAAGTTGAAGTTCCGATACCTTGGCCAACTGATCGAACAGCCGACTTATTGGAAAAGACCTTGATACTGGGAAAGATTGAAGGCAGAAGGAGAAGAGGGTGACAGAGGAGAGATGGTTGGATCGCATCACTAATTCAATGGACAGGAACTTCGGCAAACTTCAGGAGATGGTGAAGGACAGGGAAGCCTGGTGTGCTGCAGTCCATGGGGTCGAAAAGAGTTGGACATGACTGAAGGACTGAACAACAACAACAAATGCATGTACCTACATTTCCTGGGTTAAGTTTCATGCTTTCCTCACATTAGGATGTTTGGCAAATTTCGGATACTATGAATTGGGCTGTTTATTCTGGGCAATGAGTCCCTGAACAACTGAGATCTGGGAACCCAGAATAGAAAATATGGTGTAGGTCATTATACACAGTATAATATGGTTCTTTCTGTCAGTCCAAGGTGGAGAATTTGGAAGCATCTGTCCTTAAACATCTCTTATATGGAATGTTTCCCTTGCCAAGATTTTAATCCTTTTCACCAAGTCTTCCTTGGCATGAATTATGCCTTGAGTTTCTGAAACTTATGCTTTGAGGTATAGGAGGGTAGATTGCACTAAGCTTTGCCCTAATATGAAAGTCTTTATAAATGGTGCTTTGATTTAGCTATTGCCATGTATCTTAGTTATAGAAAGATTATTTCTCTAGTTCCTCTCAGAATTCTTTGCCTTTTCTTTAAAAAAAAAAAATTGTTTCATTTATTTTTCAAACACTTTCATTTTACGTTTATAAGACTCATCTTCTTTTAAAAATTTTTATTAGAGTATACTTGACTTACAATGTTGTTAATTTCTGCTTTACAGCAAAATGAATCAGTTATATATATATATATATATATATATATATGTATATATATATATATATATCTTTTTAGATTCTTTTTAGATTCGTTTCCCACATAGGTCATAACAGAATATTGAGAAGTGTTCCCTGTGCTATACAGTAGGTCTTTATTAGTTATCTGTTTTATATAGAGTGATGTGTCTATATCAATCCCAGACTCCCAATTTATTCCCTAACCCCATTTTCCCACCTGATAACCATACGTTTGTTTTCTACTTCTGTGACTATTTCTGTTTTGTAAATAAGTTCATTTGTACCATTTTTCTTTTAGATTACAAATATAAGAAATATCATATGGTATTTGTCTTTCTCTGTCTTGACTTACTTCACTCAGTGTGACAATCTCTTGGTCCATCCATGTTGCTGTAAATTACTTTATGTCATTTTTATGGCTGAATAATACTCCAGTGTGTGTGTACCACATCTTTATCCATTCCTTTAAGTTAATTCCATGTCCTGGCTATTGTAAACGGCTCCACTGAACATTTTGAATTATTATTATTATTTTTTTCCTGGATAAATGCCCAGGAGTGGAATTGCAGGGTCATAATATAGGTCTATTTTTAGTTAGTTTTTTATTTTTTTTCCCCAAAGGAACCTCTGTACTATTCTCCATAATGGCTGTACAAATTTACATTTCCACTAATGGTCTAGGAGGGTTCCCTTTTCTCTTTACCCTCTCCTGCATGTGTTGTTTATAGATTTTTGATGATGGTCGTTCTGACATTATGAGGTAATAACTCTTTGTAGTTTTGATTTTCATTTCTCTAATAATTAGTGATGCTGAGCATCACTAATTTCATATCCTTTGTGACCATCTGTAGGTTTTCTTTGTTGATTGGGTTGTTTGGTTGGTTGTTGGTTTGTTTTTAATATTGAGCTGTTTGAGCTGTTTTATATTTTGGAGATTAATCTCTTATCAGTCACTTTACTTCCAAATCTTTTCTCCCATTGCAAGAGAAATTAACAAATGAAAATGTCTTTTCATTTTGTTTATTGTTTCTTCTGCTGTGGAAAAGCTTTTGAATTTAATGAGGTCCCATTTATTTATTTTTGTTTTTATTTTCATTAATCTAGGAGGTGGATCAAAAAGTTCTTGCTATGATTTATGTCAAAGTGTTCTGCCTATGTTTTCCTCTAAGTTTTATAGTTTCCAGCCTTACATTTAAGTCTTTAATCCATTTTTTGAGTTAATTTTTTGTTTATGGTGTTAGAAAGAGTTCTAATTTTATCTATTTACATGTAGTTGTCCAGTTTTCCCATTTCTCCATTTTGTATTCTTGCCTCCTTATTCGTATATAGTTCTTAATTGAGGTATTACTATAATTTGAACCTAATTGAATAAGCTTAACTTATGATAGCTTTCATTTGACTCAATTGATAGCTTGGGCCTTCATCAACAATAAGACATAGAAGTTGAGGAGGTATGTCTGCATATTTTAACAAATTGAATGTTTCAGGAAAAAAATAGGTGATCTGAATAAGAGATAATTATATCAGAACCCAAGGGAAAACTATGATTATGGACTAAATTTAGAAATGGAAGTAGACTGGATTCTAATTTCATAAGTAGAGTAATCTCAAATTGTATTTTTCTACATATAATATCACTGAATGAATGGCCATACTATTCGTTTAGAGAAATGTCATCATTATTAGTTCTTTTCTACAATAATATTTTATGTTGAGATTAAATGATATAATCAATTCATATAAAAGTGTTCAAAATTTATAAATTGGATATTTTTTCTTTTTTATTGATGTATAGTTGATTTACAGTGTTCTGCCATTCTCTGTTGCACAGCAGTATGACTCTGGAATATATGTATATAAATTCTTTTTATATTATTTTCCATTATGGTTTATGACAGGATATTGAGTATAATTCCCTGTGCTATATATTACAACTTTATTGTTTATCCATTCTAAGTATAATAATTTTCATCTACCAACCCCAAACTCCCATTTGTGCCACGTTTTAGATTCCACATATAAATGATACTAATGGTATTTTCTTTATCTTTGTGACTTACTTTACTTAGTATGATAATCTCTACTTTTATCCACCTTGCTGCAAATAGCATTATTTTGTTTATTTTATGGCTTAGTTTTCTATTGTATCTGTGTAGCACATCTTTATCCATTCATCTGTTGATGGACGTTTAATTGTTTCAGTTTTGGCTACTGTGAATACTGTTGCTATGAATATAGGAGTACACGTATCTTCTTGAATTATAGTTTTGTCCAGGTATATTCTGAAAAGTGGAATTTCTGGATTGTATGGTAATTGTATTTTTAGTTTTTTAGGGAACCTCCATACTGTTTTCCATAATGTCTGTACCAACTTACATTCCCATCAACACTGTAAGAGGATTCCCTTTTCTCCACACTCTCTCCAGTATGTCTTTTGTAGACTTTTTAATGATGGCCATTCTAATCATTGTGAGGTGGAACCTCATTGTAGCTTTGATTTCCATTTCTCTAATGATTAGTGATGTTGAGCATTTTTTTCATGTGCCTGCTGGCCATCTGTATGTCTTCTTTGGAGAAATATCAATTTAGGTATTCTGCCCATTTTCAATTGGGTCATTTTTGTTGTTGTTGTTGAGTTGTACAAGCTATTTGTATATTTTGGAGATTAATCCTTTGTTGGTCACATCATTTGCAAATCTTTTCTCCCATTCTGCTTTTGTCTTTTTTATGGTTTCCTTTACTATGCAAAAACGTATACATTTGATTAGGTCTTATTTGTCTATTTGTGTTTTTATTTCTATTGCCTTGGAAGACTGACCTAAAAAAATATTCATACGATTTATGTCAGAGAACGTTTTGCCTACATTCTCTTCTAGGAGTTTTTGGTGTCATACCTTATATTTAAGTCTTTAAGGCATTTTGAGTTTATTTTTGTGCATGGTGTGGAAGTGTGTTTTAACTTCATTGATTTATGTACAGCTGTCCAACTTTCCCAGCGCCACTCACTGAAAAGGCAGTCTTTCCCCCACTTTATATTCTTGTCTTTTTTGTCAAATATTAACTGATCGTAGTTATGTAGGTTTATTTGTAGGCTCTCTCTTCTGTTCTACTCACTGATCCTTATACCTATTTTTGTGCCAGTACTACACTATTTTGCTTACTGTAGCTTTGTAGTATTCTGAAGTCTGGGAGAGCTATGCCTCTTGCTTTGTTTCCCACCTCCCACCTCAGGAATGCTCTATCAATTCTGGGTCTTTTATGGTTCCATATAAATTTTTGGATTATTTGTTTTAGTTATGTGAAAAATGTCATGGTAATTTAATAGGGATCGCATTAAATCTATAGATTACTTTGGGTAGTACTTCCATTTTAATAATATAAATTCTTCCAAGCTAAGAGCAGGGATATCTTTTCATTTCTTTGAATCCTCTTCTATTTCCTTTATTAACACTTTATAGTTTTCAATATATGTCTTTCACCTCCTTGGTCGAGTTTTCCTAAGTGACTGATGTTGTATTTGTGATTTTAAAAGGTGTTTTTATTTTTTTACATTCCCTTTCTGATATTCCATTATAAATATAAAGGAATCCAACTGATTTCTGAATGTTATCTTGTATACTGCTACTTTGCTGAATTAATTTATTAGATCTAATAGATTTTTGTGGAATCCTTAGGGTTTTCTCTGTATAGTATCATGTCGTCTGCATATGGTGACAATTTTACCTCTTCCTTTCCAATTTGGGTACATTTTCTTTTTATTTTCTGATTGCTGTTGAAGACAATAATGTTGAAGAGAAGTTGAAGAGAGTAGGCATCCTTGCCTTGTTCTAGATTTTAGTGGGAAGGCTTTCAACTTTTCACCATTGAGTATTATATTAGTGGTAGATTTATCTTTATTCATTGTTCAGTCTCTCAGGCAAGTCTGACTCTTTGCAACCCCATGGATTGCAGCATGCCAGGCTTCCCTGTCACTTCTCCATCTCCAAGTGAAGTGAAGTGAAGTCACTCAGTCGTGTCTGACTCTTTGAGACCCCATGAACTGTAGCCTACTATGCTCCTCTGTCCATGGGATTTCCCAGGCAAGAGTACTGGAGTGGATTGCCATCTCCTTCCCCAGAGGATCTTCCTGACCCAGGGATCGAACCTAGGTCTCCCACACTGTAGGCAGACGCTTTCACCATCTCCCAGAGCTTGCTCAAACTCATGTCAGTTGAGTCAGTGATGCCATCCAACCATCTCATCCTCTGTTGTCTCCTTCTCCTCCTCCTTTCTTTCTTTCCCAGGATCAGGGTCATTTCTGGTGAGTAGACTTTTCATATCAGGTGGTCACAGTGTTGGAGCTTCAGCTCCAGCATCAGTCCTTCCAATGAATATTCAGGATTCATTTCCCTTACAATTGACTGGTTGGATCTCCTTGCAGCCCAAGGGACCCTCAAAAGTCTTCAACACCACAGTTCAAAAGGATCAATTTGGTGCTCAGCCTTCTTCATGATCCAACTCTCATATCCATATATGACTACTGGAAAAACCATAGAATTGACTAGATGGACCTTTGTTGGAAAAGTAATGCCTCTGCTTTTTGATATGCTGTCCAGTTTTGTGATAATCTTTCTTCCAAGAAGCAAGCATCTTTTAATTTCATGGCTGTCAATAACTTTTATTATATGAAGATAGATTCCCTCTATGCCCACTTTGATAATTTTTTTTTATCATGAATGCATGTTAAATTTCTCAAATGCTTTTTCTTCATGTGCTGTGATGATCATGTGGTTTTACTTTTCTTTTGTTAATGTTATGTATTACATTCTTTGATTGCATATTTTGAATCACCTTTGTGAACATGGAATGAGTCCCACTTGGTTGTGGTGTATTTTTATGTGCTTTTGAATTCTGTTTACTAATATTTTGTTGAATATTTTTACATCTGTGCTCATCAACTATATTAGCCTGTAATTTTCTTTTTTGGGGAGTGTCTTTGTTATCAGGGTGATGGTGGCTTCATAGAATGTCTTTGGAACTGTTCCCTCTTCTTCAATGTTTTGGAAGTTTGAGAAGGATTGGTATAAGTTCTTTTTGTATGTCTGGTAAAATTTGCCTTTGAAGCCATCTGATCCTGGACTTTTGTTTGTAGGAGGTTTTTAAAATTATTATTGCAGAGTCTGTTTCTCTTCTAGTAATTGATCTGTTCAAATGCTCTATTTCTTGATTCAATTTTTGTGAGCTGTATATTTCTAGAAAGTTATCCATTTCTTCTACATTGTCAACTTTGTTAGTGTTCATAGAAATCTCCTATGATATTTTTGTATTTCTATAGCATCAGTTGAGATTTATCCGTTTTTATTTCTTATTTTATTTGGGCTTTTTTTCCACTTGATGAGCATGGCCAGAGGTTTGGCAATTTTGTTTACCTTCAAATCAGAAATTTCTAAACAATAAAAATATTGGACTACTATGATTATTGGTGTGGTTTATTTTCTGAAATAAATTTCAAGTTTTACATTACATTTCAGATTTTGGAAAAAGTAAAGAAGTCAGTAAGCAAGAAGGAGAAATATCTAAGTCCATGGAAAAATTAGAGTATATTCTTTTATAAACCATGGCCAATTTTATGCATGCTCATAGATGGATATTGAAGGAAAAAGTTTAAATTTGAAATTAAATTATTTAAAGCCAGTTGTTAAATTTAGCACTTAAGATGACTACAATAGGAAGATTAAAAAAAAACAAAAACAAAAAACAAGGAATATGGGCCCAAACTCCAAAAGTAGAAAGGGGAAGTATAATCGTTTCTGAAAAATTATTTTACTTGAAAACAGCAGCTTGTGCTTGCAAACCACTAATGTAAATAGTGCTACTTTCAAAGCAGTGTTGATAATTTAGAGTTAGAAAATAGTAAAATGTTGTAATACAGTGATATGATAGAAGGGATCAAAAGCTGGACACCTAAGTGGCCATCAGAGTCCTTGAAAGAACCAATGGTGCCAGAAATGACTGTGTGATCTACCTAGGAAGAACCAACGGTGCCAGAAATAACTATGTGGTCTACCTAGAAAAGCCAGTAAAAAGTAGAGAGGTAAACAATTCTAAGAACAAGCAAATGTGAAAGTCCTAGTGATGTAAAGCGAAGAGATAATCACTGGCCAGTTCTAAGGCTTGCATTGTATGTGGAATCTCTGAATAGCAGAGAAGCTAAAGTCAGATATTAGTGCCCTCTGAATTCATGATAATTGAATGAAAAACAGGAATAAATATTGGTGAGTGATTTCTGGTGAAGTGAATAAATTTTTAAGAGTGGGACATCCTGGACTGTTCATATGTGCATGCATACACACATACATATGTAAATACACATTTTAAATTAGTATATGCAAAAGTTAACTAAATTTAAATATTTTAAAATTATATATTTGGTTGGCCAAAATATTCATTCAGGTTTTCCCATAAGATAGTACAGAAAAACCTGAATGAACTTTTTTGGCCAACCCAATGTAAACAATAATACAAAACTTAATTGCTTAATTTTTCAAATAAAACTATTTATCTCAAATTTTACTTACTGGTAGAATTTCTGGAAAGATATTTTCCAAATAGTGTGAGTAGAATTGTTTATTTCATAAACCTAATTATATGAGGAAATTAATTAAAAATCAAGATTGAATATGTTACTGTGACACCTTAGAATAACTACGATTGGTCTATTCAGTCAGTTTGACTGATTTAGAGCATCGGCCCCAACTGTTAGTTAGGAAGAGTAACAAACTAAGTGAAACTAATTTTTCTTGTTAAACTCATAATGACTCTGTTGCTTTGGCTCTACTGTCAATCACAACGAATTTGTTTATTATTTTTTAAATCACAAGATACACAATTTTGTACTCTAAATTTTTATATGTGTTTAGTCACTCAGTCGTGTCCAACTCTTTGCAACCCCATGGATCATAGCCCACCAGGCTCCTTTGTCCATGGGATTCTCCAAGAAAGAATACTGGAGTGGGCTGTCATTTCCTTAAAACAGGTATTTCACTTCAAAATTTTGAATCCATGTAGGACATTTTTTTTTAAACCATTGCACTTATTGGTATAAATGCACAGACAGCATCTCAACATTTTGTTGTCAGATGCATCTCTGTGTAATAACTTTCAGATATTCTTGTCAATTTTGAGTTAAATTATACACAAAGTGTTACTTATCAATTTTATAATTTTGATGAGAATTTATACCCCTAGTGTAAGTTTTTATAATTCATGTTGCCATTGTTTTTGAGGTACCAGAACTGGTGAGACAAAAACATAGTAAAGTTATAGGTACTTTTCTGCTTTGAAAATGCAAGTACTTTTATAAGGTCAAAAATAGGTAAGGGAAATAGAGGCTTTGCTGTGTGATGAGAGAGTAACTTTTTTAATGCTTAGCACTACAGGTATTGTTAAATGAAACAGAGTAGTCTTCTACCTTTACTAATTCTGTAATGCAAGTGTGAAAAAATATTTTTAAAATCAAACATTAACTGAAATTTTAAATCATACTCAAACATTATTCCATTCTTGGTCCTGAAGGAGTATAATTCCAGTTTACCAATGTTATTAAATACAGCCCTAGATTAAGCACTTCTCTTCTTATTTCTTTTTTTTGTTGTTTTTGTTTTTATTTTTATTGGGCTCTAGGGGATGGGATTTCTTTTATAACAGCCTTATATTTTTGCAGCCTTGTACATTATAGCTTCAATAGGTACCTCACTGCCTCCTAGTCCATTATAGTATTCCATTTGTTACACTTAATGTACATGCTCTCTTTTGTACTACTACAAACATACACTGGAGTGGGTTGCCATTTCCTTCTCCAAAACATGAAAGTAAAAAGTGAAGGTGAAGTTGCTCAGTCGTGTCCGACTCTTAGCGACCCCAGGGACTGCAGCCTACCAGGCTCCTCCGTCCATGGGATTTTCCAGGCAACAGTACTGGAGTGGGGTGCCATTGCCTTCTCTTTTAGTGTGCTTAGATCTTTTAAAAATTCCTTTAAACATGCTCATGACTATAATGCTATAAAGAAAATCATAAATAAAGGGGCTTCTAGTTTGTTTGAAACACCCATTTTTCTAAAAGTTCTCTCAAATTTTTTCATGCTAATTACCAGCTTATTTAATAGAACTATTCTTTCAAGAAATATAGTCACAAGATCTAAAGAAAAACTATTTGGGAAATAGTGTACTATTTAGATTTTGTGAAAGACTACATTTCCATCTATATGAAAATGTTTAGCATGTTCCTTTACCTTTGATGTTTACATAGTACAAATGAAAAACTTTTCATTCTAGATATTATAAAAGGGTAAAGTGTCCTAAAAGTTTCCTCATTTTTCACTAAACTTTGAAAACATTTTAAATGTTGTCAGCTTTTGGTTTGCTGTGTTACTCTAATTAAACATCATTATGTCTCTGTAGTGCTAATCAGATGAGTTTTTGGTATTTGTCAAAATGAGCAATTTTTATCTTTTAACTTATTGGTGCTGATTTTTATGATTAAGAGATTTTCTAATATTAAGCTGTCTACATTCTTGGCTATGGTGTATTATATATATGTTGTATATATTTTTTTAACATGAAAAATATAAATAGATACAACTATACTATAAATAAATGTAATCTTTGATTTTTCTGTTTGGGATGTCAAAATTAAAGTGAAATCAGAAACAAATGAGTTAGAGACATCTTAATTTTTTATTTCTAAATTTATTTAATTGGAGGCTAATTACTTTACACTATTGTGGTGTTTTTCCATACACTAACATGAATCAGCCATGGGTGCACGTGTCCCCCTATCCTGAACCCCTCTCTCACCCCTCACATCCCCATCCCTCTGGGTTGTCCCAGAGCACTAGCTTTGAGTGCCCTACTTCATGCATCAAACTTGCACTGGTCATCTGTTTTACATAAAATAATATACATGTTTCAATGCTATTCTCTCAAGTCATCCCACCCCCGCTTTCTCCCACATTGTCCAAAAGTCTGTTCTTTACATCTGTGTCTCTTTTGCTGTCTTGCATGTAGAGTCATTGTTACTGTTTTTCTAAATTCCATATATATGCTTTAATATACTGTATTGGTGTTTCTCTTTCTGACTTACTTAACTCTGTATTATAGGCCACAGTTTCATCCATCTGATTAGAACTGACTCCAATGTATTCTGTTTATAGCTGAGTAATATTCCACTGTGTATATGTACCACAACTTCCTCATCAGTTCTTCTGCCACTGGACATCTAGGTTGCTTCTATGACCTCGCTGTTGTAAACAGTGCTGCGATGAACATTGGGGTACACGTGTCTCTTTCAATTCTGGTTTCTTTGGTATGTATGCCCAGTAGTGGGATTGCTGGGTCATAAGGCAGTTCTGTGTCCAGTTTTTTAAGGAATCTCCACACTGTTCTCCATAGTGGCTGTACTAGTTTGCATTCCCACCAACAGTGTAAAAGGGTTCCCGTTTCTCTACACTTTCTCCAGCATTAATTATTTGTAGACTTTTTGACGGCAGCCATTCTGACTGGCGTGAGATGGTACCTCATTGTGGCTTTAATTTGCATTTCTCTGATAATGAGTGATGTTGAGCATCGTTTCATGTGTTTGTTAACCATCTGTAGAGACATCATAATTTAATACACACTTTGTGTGGTAGAAATTATGTAAGTTACAAGCAATATGTACAGTTATTTCCATGATGGATTATATTTTACATAATCAAAATGCTTGGGTATTTTTAGAGCTAACTGTGCAAAGAAAGGATTCAATCACAGAAATTCATTAAAATAATTTTTGGACCCTATACTAAAGAAAAAAAGGTACAGCAAAGTTTGTACAGCAACTTTTGCTGTACAGCAAAATTAATCAGTTATACATATATCCACCCTTTTTTAGATTCTTTTCCCTGGTGGCTCAGAAGGTAAAGTATCTGCCTACAATGCAGGAGACCTGGGTTCAATCGCTAGGTCGGGAAGATCTCCTAGAGAAGGAAATGGCAACCCACTCCAGTATTCTTGCCTGGAAAACCCATGGATGGTAGAACCTGGTAGGCTACAGTCCGTGGGGTCGCAAAGGGTCGGACACAGCTGAACAACTTCACTTTCCCAGATAGGTCATTACAGAGTTTTGAGAAGAGTTCTCTGTGCTATACAGTAGGTTGTTGTTGGTTTTTTTCTTTTATATAGTAACATGTACCCACTCCAGTAGTCTTGCCTGGAGAATCCCAGGGACAGTGGAGCCCAGTGGGCTGCTATCTATGGGGTCGCACAGAGTAGGACACGACTGAAGTGACTTAGCACCAGCAGCAGCATATGCTAATCTCAAACTTCTAATTTAAATCTCCCCACCCTTTCCCACTTGGTAACCATAAGTTTGTTTTCTACATCTATGAGTTTATTTCTGTTTTGTATATAAGTTCGTTTGTGTTATTTGTTTTAGACTCTTTTAGTGGAAAATATAGGTAGACCACTCTTTGACATAAATAGTAGTAATATCTTTTGGATTTGTCTTCTAGAATAATGAAAATAAAAACAAAAATGAAACAAATGGGATCTAATTATAGTTAAAAAATTCACAGCAAAGTGAAGTGAAATGAAGTCACTCAGTCGTGTCTGACTCTTTGCGACCCCATGGACAGTAGCCTACCAGGCTCTGCCATCCATGGGATTTTCCAGGGAAGAATACTGGAGTGGGCTGCCATTTCCTTTGCCAGGGGATATTCCCAACCCAGGGATCGAACCCGGGTCTTCTGCATTGCAGACAGACGCTTTACTGTCTGAGCCACCAGGGAAGCCCAAGAAGAGGTGCCTAGATCAGGGCCTATTGTCTATGGCAAGTGGCCAGATTGTGCCTGAATCCAATCACCCTCTTGTGAAGTGGCACAGTCCTGTACCACTCTTAGTGACCCCATGGACTGCAGCCTACCATGCTTCTCCATCCATGAGATTTTCCAGGCAAGAGTACTGGAGTGGGTTGGCATTTCCTTCTCCAGAGGATCTTTCCGACCAGGGATTGAACCTGGGTCTCTTGCATTGTAGGCAGACACTTTACTGTCTGAGCCACCAGGGAATCAAGGAAACCATAAACAAAACAAAAAGACAGCCTACAGAATGGAAGAAAATATTTGCAGATGATGCAATCAACAAAGGATTAAACTTCAAAATATAAAAACAGCTCATGTAGCTCAATATGAAAACAAACAATCCAGTTGAAAAATGGGCCAGAGGCCTAAATAGGCATTTCTCCAAAGAAGGCAATCAAACAATATGGCCAGTAGGAACATGTAAAGATGCATTACATCACTAATTATTTGAGAAATGTAAATCTAAACTCCAATGAGCTATCACCTCACTCTGGGCAAAATGACCATCATCAAAAATTCTACAAATAATAAATTCTGGGAACAATGTGGAGAAAAGAAACCCTCTTACACTGTTGGTAGGGATGTTAATTGATATAGCTGCTATAGAGATTCTTTAACAAACTAAAAACAGAGTTACCATATGACTCTTCAACCTGATACCTGTGCATATATCCAAAGAAAACCATAATTCAAAAAGGTTCACACACCCCAGTATTCATAGCAGCACTGTTTACAATAGCCAATAAATGGAATCAACCTAAATATCCTTCAACAGAGAAATAAATACAAAAGATGTTGTGTACACACAGACACACAAACTATGGAATATTATGCACCCACAGGAAAGAAAGAAATGATGCTATTGCAGCAACATGGATGGACCTAGCAATCATCTTACTAAATGAAGTATGATTACTCATTATTCAATGTAATTTAAAAGAGAATTAAATAAAGCATCATAAGCATTCCTTATGGCAAGCAATAGCCCAAACACTCTCACAAGACTTTCACAAATCAAAATGGAGACAGTTGGATTTATGAAGCATTTTCATGAGGCAGAGAGGAATGATTACCAATGGTCTTGACCTTGCCAAATTGTATCTTCACTTTTGTTTTAAAGTATCTGCTTTGGACTAAATATGTAGAAAAACAAATATTTTCAAAATTTTATTTCAATCTTGAGAAGTGAAGTTGCTCAGTCATGGGAGACTCTGCTATCCCATGAACTGTTGGAATTTTCCAGGCATGAGGACTGGAGTGGGTTGCCATTTCCTTCTCCAGGGAATCTTCTGACTAGGGATAGAACCTAGGTCTCCTGTATTGCAGACAGACACTTTACCCTCTCAGCCACCAGGAAAGCCTAATCTTTCAATCTTCAATGTGTTTAAAAATACTGACCTTTTTCAGATCTTTTGGAAAACAATTTATAAATAATTTTGTGTCATTGTTAAAGAGGGATAGAAAATTAAATATATTTTTCTCAGATCTTTTGAAATGTGTGATACCTTTGAGAGGTTATTTTTAAAAAGTGGAACTATCCCTCAAAGAAATGTAACTGTGAAGAGCTAGGGATCAAGGGTTACTGTTTAACTATCTTGTGTAACCCTTATATACACCCAATGGACAGGTGCTTTTATTATTCCCCTTATGCAGATGGGAAACTGAGGTACAGGAATGTTAAATTGTTCTAGGTCACCAGTTGATAATAGAGCTGTGATTCAGGTACCAGGATGCCTGATTCCAAGTCATGTATGTATAATCTTGAGTTGGTACTGTGTCTGAAAACATGTTCCCAGAATGTTGTGTTGCAGTGTGATTTAACATGAGATTCTAATTATGGAGAATTAAACTGGTAAAATTCATTGTAACATATTTCCTGGGGAGAATATGAGGAAATACTCTTCTGTTAATAAACCTGCTTTGATCTACTTTTCTATAGTGAAATTGAATTTTAATAGAATTCCAACTAATTATAATTCAAAGAAGCTTCTGCCTTTTAAAAAAAGTAAATCATTTATCATAAAATGAATGTGAGAGACAATGAGATATCTGTCTAGATAAATAATTTATGGTTGAGTATAAAATAGTAAGATTTAGATTCAAGACTTAAGGACAGATTGAGAATTATTTCTTCCTCTGCTTGCCAAAAGCTGTTAGACTGTCACAGAGGGTAGAATGAAAGAAATACTGCTTCTCCCTATTCTCCAGCTCTATCAGGACTAACATCTATGCTCTCATGATGGAACATTCAAACTGTACTTTTAGAGTAGAACAAATATAAAGGAAGAGACAGGCATAAAAATTAAAATTTCTATTTTAATACTTTAAAAAGTACTTCTTTATTGATCAACTGATGTGAAGCACTGAGTCACTGGAAAAGACTCTGCTGCTGGGAAAGATTGAGGGCAGGAGGAGAAGGGGACTACAGAGGATGAGATAGTTGGATGATATCACCGACTCAATGGACAGGAGTTTGAGCAAGCTCTGGGAGTTGGTGATGGACAGGGAGGCCTGGAGAGCTGTAGTCCGTGGGGATGCAAAGAATAAGACACAACTGAGTGACTGAACTGAACTATTGGTTTGTTACAACTAAGATTATTAATAACACACTTGTAGTATAGTAACATTTCCAAGGGAAATATTGGGAACTAAAATGGATATCTATGTAATTATGTTAATAAACTTGTATTGAACACTTGGCAGTTTGTCAGAGTCTTCCCATTGATTATATCATTTAATCTTCACCACTCTCCTCATTTTATAAAGGAGAAAAGAGAAGCCAAAACTGTTTATAGGACTTTAATAAGATTAACTCCAACCTAATATGGACTAATCACAAATCTAGATGATTGTAGAAATTTCCACCAGCATTGTTGATCATTTACTGATCTCTGTGAGTCATTATATAACTCATATTAACAAACAGTGCACAGAAGCTGCACCATTTTGTATTCCCACCGATAGTGTACAAGGGTTCAGACCTTTGCACTCTAGCCAATACTTATTTCTTGTATTTTTGATAATAGGTATTCTAACAAGTGTGAGGTAACATCTCATTGTGGTTTTGATTTGCATTTCCCTGATGATTAGTGCTGTTGAGCATCTTTTCACTTAGTCTCTGGCCATTTGTGTATCTTCACTGGGAAAATATTTATTCAGTTCTTCTGCCCATTGTTTTGAGAACAAAACTGAAACCTACAGCTGTATTCTTGCTTGGGAAATACATGGACAGAGGAGTCTGATGGGCTACAGTCTACGGGGGTTGCAAAAGAGTCAGACATGACTTAGCTACTGAACAACAACAACAAAATAATAGCTTCAGTTCAGTTCAGTTTAGTTGCTCAGTCGTGTCCAACTCTTTGTGACCCCATGAACTGCAGTATGCCAGGCCTCCCTGTCCATCACCAACTCCCAGAGTCAACCCAAACCCATGTCCATTGTGTTGATGATGCCATCCAACCATCTCATCCTCTGTCATCTCCTTCTCCTCCTGCCCTCAATCTTTCCCAGCATCAGGGTCTTTTCAAATGAATCAGCTCTCCGCATCAGATGGCCAAAGTATTGGAGTTTAAGCTTTAACATCCGTCCCTCCAATGAACACCCAGGACTGATCTCCTTTAGGATGGACTGGTTGGCTCTCCTTGCAGTCCAAGGGACTCTCAAGAGTCTTCTCCAACACCACAGTTCAAAAACATCAATTCTTCGGTGCTCAGCTTTCTTTATAGCCCAACTCTCACATCCATACATGACTGCTGGAAAAACCATAGCCTTGACTAGATGGACCTTTGTTGGCAAAGTAATGTCTTTGCTTTTTAATATACTGTCTAGGTTGGTCATAATTGTCATAAATATTCTGTGCTAAAAGTTGATTACTTGAAACTTATAATAATACGGTAATGTTTACTATCATCATTTGAAATTAATGTTCTGTTAATGATAGATAAATAATTACTTATAAAATACTTTGAAGCAGTATATTTGTCTTAAAGAAATATTATTGAATTCAGTTTATGAACTCTACTTTCCTATTTAACTTGTATCTAACTTTAGCAAGGCAACTTCTTATTTAGAGACAAGTCAATTCAAATAAATGGTAAAGAATTTGAGAAAGATTTAATAGAGGAAAAATTCAAGTTTTTCTTAAGTATAAATCCAAAATAGTAATAATGGAAAATCAGAACTAGGCTTCAAATTCAGCTAATACTTCCAGTCACTGGGGTGATAGTAGTAATACTTTCCCTACTATCAAATATCCCGTGGGGCAACAAACTCAGAGGTGATGCAGGGTACCTAATTCAAGAATTAATGGACAAGAGTAAGTTAGCCCTTCTGCAGTGTGGCTCTTTATTTATTTTCCTTTTTGGCTACCCAGAAAGAATGTTCTGTCAGCTAGCAATGGCTATAAAAAGCAAAATGCTAAACATAATTTTTAGAGAGTAGAGGGAAGCACAAGAAAAGATAAAGAAAAGGAAAAAAAAAGGTCAAAAGAAGGTAAAATTGTGAAGGTCTTAAGAAATAAAGAGGTAGAAGAAATTGTTTGAGAAATAGGAAGAAGAAAGGATGAAAAGCTGCTGGAATTATGCAGCAATGAGGGGGCATTAGTACCTAAGACCACTTTCTTTGGCACTGAGGGGCTAGCCAGAATAGGCACAGCGTTTGAGGGTGTGGAGTGTGGCCTTCCTCCAGGGGCTGTTAAAAGCTATAGAGTATACATTCCACACTGGTTTTATCACACCTAATTTGTGTTCAAAATACTTTGTTTTGTAAAATATGAAAATGTACAATGTAACTTACAAACATTATCCTCACAGGCTGAAGCATAAATATTTGATTGCTGGAGTTAATTTCCAGCATTGTCAGCTCTTGTTTTCAAATATGAAAACAAATTATACACTGTTCTTTTCCATATTCCCCAAGTATTCCTATTTCAGATATTGAAATCACTTAGTAAATATTTGTTGAAATATTTGTTAAGTGAATGAATAACCTACATTGTGATCAGAGCATAAAGACTTTGATGTTTCTCCAGTTTGAAGTAAATATTAATTCAATTGTTACAGAATATGTAGAAAAATTATGTTAGTATCTTATCTTCTTGACAGTATTCCCTGTGTGGGCTTATGGATTTAAATGAAATTATCCTTCAGTTCAAGGATTCAATAGAACCCTTGCAAAACAATGATATAAGATATCCCTTAAATTTCTTGTTGTATCAAAACAAGCTCATATTTCAAAATATAGCTCAAAATTTAGCTCAGTATCCAAAATATAGCCACTTATTAACTGTATGTTTTTGGACAAGTCATTTATCCCCTTGGTATCTCAGTATCCTGATCTGAAAAATGGCTCAATTCTACCTCATAAAAGTTTTATGAGTATTAAGTGAGTTAATATTTGGAAACATTTAAACAAGCTACTGCTTCAGAGTTAGTGTTATAGAAGACCTTGCTGGGAGTAAAATTTGGGCTGATTTCCTGTTGTTGTTTCCTCTCTCCAGATAATTAGATCAAACTTTAGTTACTCTGCTTGGCTTTTGTAACAGCCAAAGCAGTATCAAATAAATCAAATGCCTTTTCCACATTTATATCACATCTGGCTAAGACAAAAATCATGGAATGGCTTGACCCCCAAAATGTGAGAACTGAGAAGGAGCGGCATCTGTCTCCTCCATCTGTTTAACCAAGATTTCTTAATTATCTGTAAAAGATCTCTGATCTGAATCACTCACTGTTCAGCTTAGCGAACTATATCTTGTGACATACATTGGAACCTTGTGCATTCATTAAGATTATCAACTTCCTGACTGCTAATACTTGCCATGAGGATGAGGGGGGCTAACAATGACTGTATGTTACCCACACGTACTGTTATTTTGATGAGCATGATTAAAGTATTACTCTTGGAGCTTTATGTTGTTTTATCTAGTATCACTGGTTTTTGTTGTAGATACTCCTTTTTTCCCAAAATCAAGTCACTGTCACTAATTGTTCCCTCCAGTGATGCTTATCTGCTGCTGATGTTCTGAAGCAATTAATGTTGATGTTACATTGGTTCAAATTATACTTGCATTTGCCCTTGAAGCTTTTTGGCTGTCCATCTCGTACTTGGTTGCATTCCTCACCTCATCATATAGCAGCTGCTTTGGCATTCTTTTTTATTTTTCATTTGCTTTGCTTGTTGAAATGTAAGAACTTGGCTTCATTGCCAATATTTTAATAGTGTTCAGAAGTATCATTATTGATTTTGATATTGATGCTATTCGGTAATGAATGACAATGAATCTTCTCCCCAAGTTGAAAAGACTTTTAAAAATGAGTCTAAATCTTTTGCCATTAGAGCTCCTTGGGAGGCCATCATGTCAGAAGCTGCCTATGCAGCTTGAAGCTAGAGGCTGGTTGTGCTAGTTTTTCATGGTTCCTATTGTGGAGCTGAATAATGGACATTTTTCTTCAGTTTGGTAGTGTGACATGCCTGTGATAATTTTATACTTGAGTGGATTTCATTTATAATCTTGCTATGGAGGATCAGCATAACTCATGTCACAGACTAGACTTAATATTTGACATTTTAAAAATGTAGTTGTTAGATATTAAGAAGCATTTTTAAAATTTAAGTTCATTTACTTTCTGTTGGAGGATATTGCTTTACAATATGAGGATGAAACAAGAAACAAAAAAGCATAAAACTTTTTAAAAATAGGAACCGATTATACAGAGTGAAGTAAGCCAGAAAGAAAAATACCAATACAGTATACTGACACATATATATGAAATTTAGAAGACAGTAATGATGACCCTATATGTGAGACAACAAGAGACACAGAGGTATAGAGTGGACTTTTGGACTCTGAGGGAGAAGGAAAGGGTGGGAGGGTTTGGGAGAATGGCAATGAAACATGTATATTTTCCTGTAAGAAACGAAACGCTAATCTATGTTCAATGTAGGATGCAGGATGCATGGGGCTGATGCACAGGATGATTCAAGTAGAGGATGTGGGGTGGGAGGTGGGAGGGGGCTTCGGCATTGGGAGATTGTGTTCACCTATGGCTGATTCGTGTCAATGTATGGCAAAACAAATACAGTATTGTAATTAAAAAAAAATAAATAAATTTAATTAAAAAATTACAATTAAAAAAATAAAAAATAAAAATAGGTTTGTTTGATATTTAGAAAAGGTTTCTCTCCCTAAACCTATATCACACATTTTATTCATATTTGTCTTGTGTGTGTTTCTTCCCTCCTACTAGACACAACCAAACAGAGGAAGAAGTCCTCAGTAATTTTTGCATTTTCCAAAACAAAGACCCAATAAGAAATGATAAATAGTAGCTTGCTGTTTCTTTTGTTTTATAAATATCTATGAAAAGTGAAAGTGTTAGTTGCTCAGTCGTGTCTGACTCTTTGCAACCCCACGGACTTCAGCATGCAGGCCTCCCTGTCCATCATACTCAAACTCATTTCCATTGAGTCAGTGATACCATCCAGCCATCTCATCCTCTGTCATCCCCTTCTCCTCCTCCCCTCAGTCTTTCCCAGTATCAGCGTCTTTTCAAATGAGTCAACTCTTCACATCAGGTGACCAAAGTATTGGAGTTTCAGCTTCAACATCAGTCCTTTCAGTGAACATCCAGGACTGATCTCCTTTAGAATGGACTGGTTGGATCTCCTTGCAGTCCAAGGGACTCTCAAGAGTCTTCTCCAACACCACAGTTCAAAAACATCAATTCTTTGGCTCTCAGCTTTCTTAACAGTACAACTCTACATCCATACATGACTACTGGAAAAAACCATAGCCTTGATTAAACAGCCCTTTGTTGACAAAGTAATGTCTCTACTTTTGAATATGCTGTCTAGTTTGGTCATAACTTTACTTCCAAGGAGTAAGCATCTTTTAATTTCACGGCTGCAATTACCATCTGCAGTGATTTTGGAGCCCCCCAAAATAAAGTCTGACATTGTTTCCACTGTTTCCCCATCTGTTTGCCATGAAGTGACGGGACTAGATGCCATGATTTTCGTTTTCTGAATGTTGAGCTTTAAGCCAACTTTTTCACTCTCCACTTTCACTTTCATCAAGAGGCTTTTTAGTTCATTTCTGCCATAGGGTGGTGTCATCTGCATATCTGAGGTTATTTATATTTCTCCTGACAATCTTGATTCCAGCTTGTACTTCTCCCAGCCCAGCATTTCTCATGATGTACTCTGCATAGAAGTTAAATAAGCAGGGTGACAATATACAGCTTTGACATACTCCTTTTCCTATTTGGAACCAGTTTGTTGTTCCATGTTCAGTTCTAACTGTTGCTTTCTGACCTGCATACAGGTTTCTCAAGAGGCAGGGGGTCTTTTCAGATAAGTCAGTTCTTCACGTCAGGTGGCCAAAGTATTGGAGTTTCAACTTCAGCATCAGTCCTCCCAATGAATATTCAGGACTGATTTCCTTTAGGATAAACTGGTTGGATTTCCTTGCTGTCCAAGGGACTCTCAAGAGTCTTCTCCAATGCTAGCAAAGTAATTCTCAAAATTCTCCAAGCCAAGCTTCAATAGTATGTGAACTGTGAACTTCCAGATGTTCAAGCTGGATTTAGAAAAGGCAGAGGAACCAGAGATCAAATTTGCAACATCTGTTGGATCATCAAAAAGCATGGAACCAAGAAAGACTATACTGCAAAGTCATGTTGTCTGTATCCTTCCAGGGTAGGGTTGTTTTAAGAAACTCAGTAAGGGAGCTAGTGGTCACAGAGGCAGTTATGAGAGAAAAGTAGTAGAACCTTCTAGAGTAAGCCATCCCACTGATTAATTCTACCCCAGCAGAATAGTCTTCTCAAAGAATTGGCCAATGTCAAATACGTTCATGCCATATTGCCTATTAGTTGAATTTGTAAGTTGTCACAAACTCATGGTCATTTCTAGATATTAGCAGCAACACTGACCTGCAGTTTCTAATCTTTGAATTCTTGCAAGGAGAGGATGAGTAAAAGGAGGAAGAATTTGGTCTGTAGTTTTCTTGAATTACCAGAATCAGTTAATTTTTAATTTTTGAAACTCTCAGCCTTCCTAGCAGGCTGCATTTAAAGTCAAAGTCATCTTTGTCTAAACTGACAGAATTCTTTTAATATTCAGGTTAAATCTGAGTAAGTTTGGAAAATCATTTTCTGTAAGTTGACAGAAAATGTTTGAAAATGCAGTTTTGTGGACTGCCATCTTTAATAAAGATAAGTTTATATATAAAAGTAATCCTTGTTTCATACTAGGCATAAGTTATTGAATTGTATATGCTTACATAACATCACGATATATATTAAGAAATTCTACTTTAGTAGTTATATATCAGAAAAGGGAAACTTAGATGGAGAAGGCAATGGCACCCCCACTCCAGTACTCTTGCCTGGAAAATCCCATGGACGGAGGGAGCCTGGAAGGCTGCAGTCGATGGGGTCGCTGAGGGTCAGACACGACTGAGCAACTTCACTTTCACTTTTCACTTTCATGCATTGGAGAAGGAAATGGCAACCCACTCCAGTGTTCTTGCCTGGAGAATCCCAGGGACGGGGGAACCTGGTGGGCTGCCATCCATGGGGTCACACAGAGTTGGACACGACTGAAGTGACTTAGTAGTGGCAGCAGCAGCAAACCCAGTGAATCTGGAATTTAGTGGGAATTTTTAATTTAATTAATTGAGAATTTTGAGATACAGATTCATATGTTGTTGAAAGAAATAATATAGAGATTTTTGTTCACTTCACCTACTTTGCCTCAATAATAGCATTTTGAAAACTATAGTAATAAACTATCAAAACCAGATATTGGCATTCATACAATCCATCAATATTGTTTACATTTTTAGTTTTACTTGGATTTTTTTGTATGCTTTTGTGCCTTAAGTGCTATACAATTTTGGCATTTAATTGGGTTGTTATACCCATCACCACAGTCAAGACACCGAACCACAAGGATCTTTCCTGTTGCTCTCTTATGATCCAGTCACCTCCCTCCTGTCATCTCCTCACTCTGTTTCTGAGCCCTGGGATTTCAACTATTAGTTTATTTTCTATTTCTAAAAGTTTATAATTTCAAAATGTTATATAAATGGAATCATACAGTGTGTAACATTTTGGGATAATTTTTTTTTTACTCAACATAATTCTCTGACAACTTATCCAGGTTGTTGCTGGTATTGATATTTTGTTGTTTTTTTATTGCCCAATAGTATGCCAAGGTATATATACACTGCACTTTATTTATCATTCACTTGTTGAGGGACATCTATGATGATTGTAGGTTTGGGCTATAGCAAATAAAACTTCTGTGAGTATTCATTTACACATTTTGTGTGAACATAAATTATTTTTACTCTGGAATAAATGCTCAAAAATACATGTGCTGAAGTTATAGACTATGCAGTTTTAGTTTTATAATAAATTGCCAAACTATTTTCTAAATGACTGTACCATTTTACATTCGTTCAACAATGTGTAGTTGATCCAGATGCTCTACATTCTCTCCACCATTCAGTCTTGTCACTGTTTAAAATTTTAGCTCTTCTGATGGGTATATAGTGTCTCACCCTGGTAACTAATTATGTTGAACATTTTTTATGTGCTGATTTGCCACTTCTATTTCTTCTTTGGTGAAGTGGATGTTCGTGTCTTTGCTTACTTTCTAAGTAGATTGTTTCTTTTTCTCTGTTGAGCTTTGAGTTTGCATGTTTTAGGTATTTGTCTTTTGGTATGTATGTGGATTGCAAATATTTTCTCCAAGTCTCTAGCTTGTATTTTCACCCTGTTCACATAGACTTCCACAGAGCAAAATATTTTTTAATTTGATGATATCTAATTTATAAATTTTTCCTTTTATGGATTATGCACTTGTTTAAGAACTTTGTACCTAAAGGTATTTTTTTTCTGTTTTCTCTAAAAGTTCTTTCCCCAGCCTCATTGAGAGATAACTGACATACAACATTTTATAAATTAAAGGTGTGTAACGTGATGATTTGATATATATAATGTGTATATTACAAAAAGAGTACCACAGAAATTAACATATCCATCATCTCACATGGTTATCTTTGTGTGTATGTTGGTGGTAGTAGGGGGCTTTTAAGAGTTATTCTCTTATCAACTTCCAAGTATATGGTCCAGTGTTGTTGATGATAGTCACCGTGCTGTATATTAGATACTCAGAACTTATTCATATTATAACTGAAGCATCTTATAAATTCTACCTTATGGCAACTTTCACCCATTTTTTAATTTGCCCTCCTCTGGCAACCACCAATCTATCTCTGAGTTGTTTTGTTTTGTTTTGTTTTTAGATTCCACGTTAGTGAGATCATATAGTATTTGTCTTCCCCTAACTTATTTCAATTCATTTAGCATAGTGCCCTCAAGTTTCATTCATGTTGTCACAATGACAGGGCTTCCTTTTTATGGCTGAATAATATTACTTTGTTTGTATGTGAATGTGTATATATGTTTTCTTTATTCATCTCCCAGTGGACATGTAGGCTATTTCCATGTCTTAGCTATTGTATAAACATACCTCAGTGTTCATGGAGGTACAGATATGTCTTCAACACAGTGACTGGGTGATTCTATTTTTCTGTCCTAAAGTTCTTAATTCTATCGTCTCTTATTGCCACTTTACTGTTGAGCCCATCTAGGTAGACTTTTATTTCTGTTATGATATTTTAAGTTCTGTGTGTTTTGATTCTTATGCATAACTTGTTGCTGATATTTTTTATGTTTTCATTTATATCAAGTGAATTTATAATTGATTCTGTAAGCATTTTTATGACTTTCTTTAAAAGTCTCCTCAGATAATTTGAACATCTGATTCATCTCAATGTTGACATCAATTGATTACTTTTTCTCATTCAACTTGTGATGTTCTTGGCTCTTATGAGGAATGATTTCCAATTGTATTGGGACACTTTATGTATTATGTTAGCAGTCTCTTGCTTCCTTTCAATCTTTCATTTTAGCTAGAAGTGCCCTGTTTTAGTTCTTGCACATGTGTTGTGACCTACTGTTTTTTTGTTGCCATGCTTTGCAGCTTGTGGGATCCTAGTCCCCCAGTCAGTGTTTGAACCCAGGCCCACGGCAATCAAAGTACAGAGTCCTATTTACTTGACTGCCAAGGAAGTCCCGTGTTGTGACCTACTTTTGTCCACTGCAGTTCCAGTGACAGTTTTTCAGACTGTTTACAATATTACTATGGTCGTCTTTGTCTCGTGCCATTGGAGTTCTCACTAGTTCTTGCCACTGCTGCCTGAGGAAGTAAAAGGGCTTTCCCCTCGCTGGGCCTCCAAGCATCTCTCACTGTAGGGGGAGGTGTGGTGGGATCCTCTTACCATGACCTCTCCCACTTCCCTAATATCTCGGGGGTAGTGAGGAGATCCTCAGGTCACTGGTGACAAGGACCTTTCCTAAACTGTGTTATTCACTGTGACTGGGTTTATTTTTCCTCTTCTGCCTGTTTGTTTCTAGTAAGACTTTGATTCAATATTTTTTTAACCTTTTATCTACATACTTCATCATGTATCAAATATCCTTAATTTTAACATTAGATAATTATTTGTTTAATCAAATGCACAATGTTCTTGGTTTTTCACACTCCTATGATTGTGTGTGAGTTTTAGGTTGAGAAGACCAAGAAAAAGTCAAAACAACAATAGCAAATAGATGTTTTCATAAAGAAAGTTTTTCATGTGGGGACCTAGTGGCTCAGATTAAGAATGCCTTTCTTTTAAATATGCATCCATTAATGTTAAACACTACAACATATTTTCAAAGTTGACCTATTGTCATCATGTCAGGGTCTTGAACAAAACAGATTAGACTCAATTTAAAATAGTACTTAAATAAGAGATCTAGCTTTATAACTTTATTTGCCTAATTTTATTTGCAAGCATTTTCCTACACACATAACCAAATGTAATGATATAAAAATATGTTAAAAACAAGATAGATGTCAACATATTTATATTTACAGGTTAAAAAAACTCAGAGGTTAGATGACTTATCCAATATTTCTAAGCTAGTAAATGCAATGGTTGGGATATATATTTAGGTCTCATTTTACACATATGGGAAGTGATGGGATCCCATTTCCTAAAAATTGTTTAAGGTGAAAATAGATGATATATGCTCATTTTGAACAGAGACAGAATAACATGACAATGAATCCCTTAGATCCTTTTCAATTTATCTTAGTTTATGTATTTAACTTTCTAAACAATTAACTAAAAAGCTGAGTGCTTGCTTGACTTTTTTTTTTAATTTAAATTTTTTTAAAGAAAGTAGGGTCTGTGTTAGGGGAGAACATTAAAAGTAACGGCACTTATTTTTATTTTCTGAAAAATAAAAAAGTTTCCTTAATATGCAAACGACTTTTTGAGGGTCAGCATAACTGCATCCAGGATTTAAATGTTATTTCTGAGTTGGTAGCTAACTCTACTGTGTTCCAAGCATAAGATACCTGGTTCAGTGAGCAAAATGTGCATCATGTCACTTTGAAGAGAAAGTCATGTCTCATAGGATGCATTGTCAACAAGCCTGATGAGATATAGTGCTGGTGGTCTGATTCTCTCTTTACATGTGCTTTGGCTTTCCAGTCTTTCCGTTTAATTTTTTATAATCTGAAGAAATCATAGCTTCTGGCTACTCTGTACTGTTTGAATAGTTAAACAAGCCTGACTGTCGGTTTTCCAGTACTGAAAGGATCTACAAAATAAGTGAAATGACCTTGGGCATTATTTCTAATACCCATTGTAATCATTGCTAGATTTAAACTTGAAGGCTATAGAATTGCACATTTTAATGTGGGAATTTCTGACAGGCAATATTGGAATTTTTAGACTCTCCTTTGCTTAATTTTAGACTTGGTGAATGAGTTTTATTCACTGATTTAAAGAGTATTTCTCTTTAATAGAGTAAAACCTCATGGCAAAATTCCACAGGGATATACTGTGTATCTAGTCCATAAGAGTCATGCTGTGGGTTGTAAAATGGTTTTCTGAAAATTTGGTGGCACATTGTATATTTCTTCTATTGCAGAAATAAAGGACTTCTCTGACCATTTTATCTATTTTTCTGTCAATGCCAGTATTGTAGGTGTTGTAGTCATGTTTTTCTATACTTTAAAAGTGATTAAGCTAGTACCACTTAATCTTAAATAGCAGTTTTATTTTGTTTCTTTTAAAGGTGGATACATTGTAAAGATTTTAAAGTTGGGAAGTTGCTTAGATCAAATTTGCTTTTCTGAAAATTAATCCGTGTTGTGAATAAAAAAAGGTATTGGGTGTTTTGTTTACTTTCAATTCAAAATGCATTCCTGTTTTTTTCTTTCTTAATGTTTAAATTGTACAGAGGAAACCCTGTTAGGGTAATGACTTGCTGAAGACATGTGCTCTCCTACTCATCTTATTAGTTGTGATTGCTGATGTAGATTGTTGTGGGGCTGAGAGGTTCGTAATGCAGCAGGTTATTCATTAGCAATTCCAGGATAAAAAATAGAAAATAATTTGAATCTTATGATTGTTTTAATTTCTGAGTCCATAGTGTGTGTAATGTTTTAAATTCCTAGATACTCTATGCATTTCTGTTTCTAAATTAGAAGTATTCTCAAGTAACTCATTCTACATATTATTATTATACAACTCCCAAGGATACTATTGTCTATATAATATAATATATATAATATGTATTATAAATATAATATAATGAACAATACAAAGTTACACCTTTCAGCCAGATGGACACTATAAGTATATATATATATATATATATATATATATATATATATATATAAGCTTTTACGTTTCTGATAATTTCTTAGAGTACCCTCTGCACTGTCACCTTCTACAGACTTTTAAAAAGACATATATTGATATGCGTAATCATATTTGTAAAGACTCAACATATTGTTTGATTCAGAAAATGTTAATCCCTCAAATATGGTAATTTAGTTTCTTTCAAAATAAGTTTAACACTCTTGATTCCGTGTCTTAAAATGTTTATGTACCTGAGAATTATATTTGATTTGGGAAAAAAAATCATCAAAATAACAAATTTATTATGTGAAAGCCACAACTATCTGGGTTGCCTTTTGAATAAGCCACTGACTCAAAGCAACAATATCTGTCCATTGTTTTCATTAGGGGTTCTAAGCATGTTCTTTCCAGTGGTGATAAGTTTATTTCTCTAAATTTACATACAATTTAAACTGTATATTTGAAACACTACTAGGACATTAAGAAAACTAAAAACTGATGCTAAAAGATCACAGAGATCAACAGAGAAAGTTCTCATTTTTTTAATGATTTTTTTCCTTAATTTTCTATTTTCTCCCCTGTTATTTTCATAATTCCTTTTTACAATGTATTTTGAGTCTCAGAATATCTATTTCCTTGACTTTAAAATGGAAATATTAATAATAGAACCTACCTCATAGGGTGGATGAGAGGATGAAATAATATATGTAAACGTGCTCAGCATACTAAGTACTAATCCTGGCATACTGGAAGGGCTTAACAAAATTGCTTCCTTGGCATTATTATACATTTTGCGAGACTCTGCTCCCAATTCTAGAACCTGTTCAAAATTCTAAAACTCAGCTACTGTGAGTCATTCTTGGTAGAGCTTATACATTGTAAACTGGATTTTCTAAGTTGAATATTCCTTGAATCTGAGCATTGTAGTTGTATTTGCAGCCTTATCTGCTAGGATAAGATGCTCTTAGATCTGAAGCTAATAGTTGCTGTACCTTCTTTGTGAGTAATGTATCTTTAAATTCTACCATACTTGATGTGGTGCGGTTTAGTACTCCAGTAGAAACCCTATGGGAACAGTCCTTCCGAGATGAGCAGGGTTTGGGCAGCCAAGTTGTAAATTCTATCTATTCCCCTCATACCTCTTGGAAATGCGAAGCATATCCTGATGAGCATTTTCTTGTTAAAGAGATTTTTTAATTGAATGGAAGTCTGGGCTAGATGACCTCTAAGAGACCTTCCTACCAGTCTGCAGCAGGTTCAAGGAACCAGGGATTTGCAAGGCTGTGTTTAGGAGTCCACCAATAGAATGTTTCAAAGTTATTTCTGCTTGACTGACCACCATTTCCAAAATTACCACTCAGTTAAGATTTCCCAAATGAGGCAAAGCTATTTGTGTATGCTTCAAATCATCCATGTCTAACTTTGCATAACTGACACTCTGGCTTTGCGAAGAGTTTATGAAAATTCAAAGATTTATTTTTGGCAGTCCTATAAGCATGAAGAGTTGCTAAATGTGTTCTTCATTTAAAAGATAGTGATGCTTCATTTATTTTCTAGCAATAGGTGCGTTCTTTCCATCTTTCATTTATATATGGCTTTATCTTATAGCCTCTAGAGCTGCAGAAAAAGTAGTCAACATTCCCGAAAGGGAGGACTACACTTCAAAGGAAACAAACAAACAAACAAACATAGATTTGATTCTATAATTCAAAACATAATATTTGAATAAACAGATTAATACATTTAATCTACTCCCATATGCCCTGTGACCATACAGGTTTGAATCATTGAGACCAGTGAAATAGCTGACATTTTTAATTACTCACCATAATGCCTGGTACTTTAAAATATTGAAACCACAGGAAGAAAGATTTAAGTTACATGCCAATCTGTAAGTGCTTTAGCTTTTGTAAATTCTGCATGGTACAAACTGATCTGTGTTCCTTAAAAAGTGTCCATCTTTCACACTGAAATGCTTTTAAAAGTTTGGAAACATTCCATGAATTGTAATAATTTTGAACATTTTCACAATACCAGAGCTTAATTTGACATTTTAATCATTTTAATTAAAAAATCTATTTCAAGCTAAAGTGATACATCTGACATATTATAATAATTCATCTATGGTAGTTATGGAATTATGCCTAGAATAACCTGTTCCCTTTATAATTTTTCTCATACATGGATAAATATTAAGTAAGTTATTCAGTTTGTCTTCCAAGCACTGTTTTCACTGAGAAATCCCTGCAAACTAGTAATTTGACATCATTATTTTGGTACAATTCTGTAGTGACTTCTGTTACAACTAATTGTAAGAAATTAAAATTTGTAAAGGGAAAATTTTAATTTTAAGAAACGTTTATAAGATGTATAAGAAGGCAAACCAGAGCCACCTATATTATTTTATTATAAAATCCTAGTTCTTTTAATTATATGATATCTTAAAATGTCATATATAAAATAAGATTAATTGTTTACCATCAGTTGTACAGTATAACTTTTTTTTAATGTTAGAATTTATTATTTATTTGTTTTATATAATAATTCTTAGTTTTGTAATCAAGGCTACTGTTTTATTTTCAAATCTGTGTTAATCTTTAGGCATGTGGCCTTCCTTGGTGGCTCAAATGGTAAAGAGTCTTCCTGAAATGCAGGAGATCTGGGTTCCATCCCTGGGTCAGGAAGATCCCCTGGAGAAGGGAATGGCAACCCACTCCAGTATTCTTGCCTGGAGAATTCCATGGACAGAGACGCCTGGTGGGCTATACAGTCCATGGGGTCACACAGAGTCTGACATGACAGAGCGACTGATATTTTCATTTCTTAGTAAAGCTGTATTTTATGAAATAAAATCAATTAATTACATAATAATTTTTTAACAAATATATATTTACTTTCAAACTCAAATTTGCACATATTAGTTACACAGCTTTTGGTATGCAAAAAATTTTAATAAATGAACAAATATGGTAGGAACACTGCAAAAATATTTTTTTAAAGCTGTTTAAACTTGGTTTGTTCTCTTGTTTTGTACAATCAGCTAAGCAAAGGAAACAGGTTTTCTTTTTTCCCAATGGCATCTTTCTGAACCACAGTTTTTAAACACAAAAATATTTAATAGTAATTTCTCAGTAACAGACTGAAGTATTTAGAACTCCATAGAAAGAAAAGGGAAGTAGTTCTTATCTGAATTCAAAGTTTTAATAGGAAAAAGACTACATTTAATCCATATCCTTGAATCTCCCTCAAAAGTAATCCTACTGTCAATTTAGTTTTCATTCAGCTCATCCTCTTAAATATTTAAGCCTTTGTCACTCAAACATTCAAAGGAAGATGTATGCCAAGAGTTCTTTTTCTTAGTTTTTTCTTTTTAATATTCTTAATTACAACAAAACCGTAAGGTAGGACAGGGACTGATTTTGGAAATTAATTTGAGTAATAAGAAAATTGGCAATGTCCTAATTATCATTTTTCTCAGTAATTTTATATTTATAATATTGTCTGTTTATTAATACTTTACAAAATATATCTGAAAACTAAAAATTCTATTCTTGTTTAGGGATATAAGTAGGAGGCAGAGTATATTTGGTTGAGGAAAAAAAAACCCGAGCTTCTAACAACTTGTTCCATCATTACCAGATAATCTTGACTATTTGCATGTCTCTGGCATTAGTATAAAGATTTAGCTGAACAGATTTCCAGAATTCCAGTTTTTAGGTCTCAGGAGCACTGTGTACATACTGTGTGCACCCTAGAGAAATGTGACAGTTTTTCTCTTCTTAATTTCATTATATGGCTTTCTATATTTATGTACTGCTTTCCTTGTAAGTTTCATTTGAGCTACTAGAGTGAATCCTAAAAATGCTTACTATACAGTCTTAATTTCAAATTCTAGATCTTAACATCAGTTTCTATACCCTAAACATGAGAGAAGAAAACAGAATTGATTGAATGCCTGTTGTTGTGTGCCAGGAGCTATGCTATAGTGTGCATCTTTCATCTTAATCCTTCAAAAACAGACTTTTGAAATGAATGGAGAAAACAGATTCTGAGTCTAAGTACCTGGTCCCAGTTCAGAAAGCAGCTAGACAATACAGTTGGGATGAAAGCTCAATGTTATTGAGTCTAAAGTTCATTCTATTTCCCCAAACACCAATGGGAAAAGAATGAAGCTTCAATTAATGCCATAAGCAAAAACATGTGGTATTCTTCATGAAACGGGTCAGTACACTGTTTCAGTTAGAAACACAGGTTATTAATTCATGCTGTCCAGCTTTGATTCCTGTCTGCCATCTTTAAACCCTGTGCCCTTGAGCAAGTTCCTCAACCTCTCTAAATTCACCTTTCGTACATATAAAATGTGGATGATAATAGCAGCTACCACATATAGTGCTAAGAGGATGAAACAAGCCTTCAGTTCCGTTCAGTTCAGTCACTCAGCCGTGTCCAACTCTTTGCAAACCCCGTGGACTGCAGCACACCAGGCCTCCCTGACCATCACCAACTCCCGGAGTTTACTCAAACTCATGTCTGTTGAGTCGGTGATGCCATCCATTCATCTCATCCTCTGTTGTCCCTTTCTCCTCCCGGCTTCAATCTTTCCCAGAATCAGGGTCTTTTCCAGTGAGTCAGTTCTTCGTATCAGGTGGCCAAAGTATTGGAGTTTCAGCTTCCGCATCAGTCCTTCCAGTGAATATTCAGGACTGATTACCTTTAGGATTGCCTGGTTTGATCTCCTTGCAGTCCAAGGGACTCTCAAGAGTCTTTTCCAACACCACAGTTTAAAAGTATCATTTCTTCAGTCAAGCCTTAGCACATAGTAAGAGACAGCTATTATTATCAGTTGTTATTAATTTTAACTAGACTGGTCTTTGGTGGCCATTTTATTTTACCTCTTCTTTTTCTAATTAAGAAGCTGGGGTCCTGAGAAGTGGAATGACTTGCCCAAGGTTACAAAGACAGAAACATCATCTAGTTATCCTAACTTTCAATCTGGTGTTATACTTGTAAGCAAAAACAACATTCAGAAGATAATGAATGCTAATACTGTATTTAGAATTCATTTGCATTATTTTATGAATCCCTCAGCTATTTCTGAAATGTGCCTATTTCTATTAAGGATAGTATTATCTAATTGTAAATTTTTATGAATATTGATAAATGGAATAGATCAATACATTATGAATATACTGCTACATTTTAAAAGTCCATTAAATTTAAGGATAACTTTTTATGTACAAACAAAATATTACATGGGAATGGTGAATGAAAAGTAATGGTAAAATTAAGAACTATTTTACTTAAATGTGAGGGGGTTTTTATGCTAAAGAATTTAAAACTTAAATATTTGTCAAAATTAATGAAGTAGAGCAGAGCTGTCACTCTCTCCTGTTGTATTAAATGGATTGACTTCCTCTGCATTGCACATTTTGTCCAATAGAGAAAAGATCACAATGATTAATGCACAAATAGTGATGTTGTTAAAGTTTCAAAAGTGATAAAACTGTTTTTACATCAAATTAGAAGTATTGTCTTTCTTCTGGAAAAAAGTAATGAACTACATAAATATAAAAATCAAAAGTGGCTGTAAATGGTGAATGTTGGACTTTCCCTGAAAACTTATTTTTCACTGATGAAAAAAAAGCAGAAAAACTGATTTTTGGCTTGTAAAACCTTAGTAGAAAGGATAAGAAAGCTGTGATACATGTACACAATGGAGTATTACTCAGCCATTAAAAAGCATACATTTGAATCAGTTCTAATGAGATGGATGAAACTGGAGCCGATTATACAGAGTGAAGTAAGCCAGAAAGAAAAACACCAGTACAGTATACTGACACATATATATGGAATTTAGAATGATGGTAATGATGACCCTGTATGTGAGACAGCAAAGAGACACAGATGTATAGAATGGACTTTTGGACTCTGAAGGAGAGGGAGAGGATGGGATGATTTGGGAGAATAGCGTTGAAACATGTATACTATCATGTAAGAAAGGAAGCGCCAGTCTGTGTTCAATACGGGATACAGGAAGCTTGGGGCTGGTGCACGGGGATGATCCAGAGAGATAATATGGGGTGGGAGATGGGAAGGGGGTTCAGGATTGGGAGCTTATGTACACCCGTGGTGGATTCATGTCAATGTATGGCAAAACCAATACAGTATTGTAAAGTAAAATAAAGTAAAAATAAAAATTAAAAATATAATTAAAAAGTTAAAAAAAAAGAAAGTTTCTAGACTTCCTTTCAAATTAATACTCAGCACACAGATTACTGAGTGCTTACTTACTGTATTTAAGGCAATATGCTAGTTGCTGGAGACACTAAAATTTATAAGACATAGCTTTGACCATCGAGGACATTACAAAGACGATATTTTTGGTCTACCTTGTTGCTTAGTTACAACTTGGAAGTTTTCTAATATAGCATCAAACGTTTTGGCTAGTAAATACAATAGAGTTGAAGCAATATCAGAGCATGTATACTAATTAAATGGTCTCTCCTTCTTACCATGCTCTAATTACATTAAATAGTATCAGCTGCTGCCGGTGCTGCTAAGTCGCTTCAGTCATGTCCGACTCTGTGCAGCCCCATAGACGGCAGCCCACCAGGGTCCCCCATCCCTGGGATTCTCTAGGCAAGAATACTGGAGTGGGTTGCCATTTCCTTCTCCAATGCATGAAAGTGAAAAGTCAAAGTGAAGTCACTCAGTCGTGTCCGACTCTTAGCGACCCCATGGACTGCAGCCTATCAGGCTCCTCCATCCATGGAATTTTCCAGGCAAGAGTACTGGAGTGGGGTGCCATTGCCTTCTCCATGGAGTGGGATGCCATTGCGTTCTCTGAAATAGTATCAGAGCTACAGTTAATTTTCACTTCAAAAATTATTGTAATTTCTTTTATTTGTATAAGTAAACTAAAAGAGCTGTAATACATTCAAACAGAGCCTGTGCAAGATTACTTAAATGAGAAAATTTTGCTTTGGGGCAAACAAATAAACATTTCCAGAAAATGCAAATAATCTCTTAATAAAGACAACATCCACAGATTGTGAAAATGCTTATCTATTTCATTGATAAGATTGTATATCATTTGCCTATTTACTTTTATCAAGTATACCATCTTAATATGTTTAAAATAGAGTAAAAAATTGTGACAATTAGCCCACTTACATTTTTATAATAAGGTAAAAGATTGTGCCAACTAGCACACTTTTAAATCAGATTTTATAGGACAAGTTTCCCCTCATTATCTAAAGATAATTTATTGTCACCAGGGAATGATGTATATAGTGAAGCTGATCGGTATTGAAACTGCTAAATAATATGGTACTTAAATGTCCACACATATAAAGATATATGTGAAATATTTACAAATAAAATGTATACTCATATTTTATCTATGATTTTAGACATCTATGATTTTTCATGTTTCTCAGACTTTTCAGTTGAACCTTACTGAAGGGATTAAATAGAGTATAATTCTAAGGAATCCTTTCAGTAATAGATGCATTAACATTAATGAAAAAGTGAGGTCTTTCAAGGAAAATTTGATCATTTGGAGATGCAACAATGCAGTTCAAGTGAAAGTGAAAGTCGCTCAGTCATGTCAAACTCTTTGCAACCCCATGGACCATACAGTCCATGGAATTCTCTAGGCCAGAATACTGGAGTGGGTAGCCTTTCCCTTCTCCATGGGATGACCCAGGAATTGAACCTAGGTCTCCCACATTGCAGGCAGATTCTTTACCAGATGAGCCACAAGGTAAGCCTGGAGAGATACACAGTAGAAGAGACCAGAAAGCAAGATCAGAGCCCTGAATGGTGAGATAATCCATGGGCTGTGTAGGCTTTGTTGAAAAGATAAGAGGAAAAATTAATTACTCAGTGTCAATTAGGCTGTGGAGACAGTCCTTATGATAAGAGATAAGGATGATCCCCAGGGTAGCAGAAGTGAAGAACAAAGACAACACAGAAAGAGCCACTGGGTTATGAAAAAGCAGGGACTTAAGGCTAGGGTAATTAAGGAAACATTAAGTAGGGGGAACTGAAAACTTTTAGTGTCTATTACATATCAGATAATTTGATAAAATTATGAATATTACATATTATAGTACATTGGCAGCAAAGTTAGATCATTTTGTTTGTTTTAGTGTGCTATTTATTTTTCTATAAGATGTTTATGTATGTGATAGAGGGGCACAATTATTTATTATTTCAAATAGCATGTATTTATAGAACAGATTCTTTGTAAAATAAAACACTAAACCATGTTAGGGCATAAAGAAAAAAATAATAAAGATTGAGAAGCTTTCAACTTAACATAGAAAAAAATGAAGATTATTGAGATCAAGAATTGATGGAATCATGGCCACAGATAAAGAAATGATATGACTTATAGGGAATCTCAAAACCAATGACTCAAGAAGTTTAAGAGTTCTAGAGTCTTTAGACTCACAGAAGCTCTGTTGCAACAACATATTTGTGTTACTTTCATAGATGTGGATGCATCGAGAAACAACTGTATAGGAAATGTCCTTTGCCCTCAAGGAAGAGCTGGAAAACTCACTCATGCACAGTGTTCTAAGCCAGTGTGTATTTGTGTAAACCAACAGCTGTACAAAGACAGAATGAGAAATCATGTCTGCTTAGGAAGACCAGGTGGGATATGAGGAAAGGTTTGACATGGGCTCCACCTAGGAATGAGAAATATTCCAACAGTGATAAACTGGAAGAGGAGCAAAAGCCGGGTGCATAGGGTTTAGCAGACTATAACTTAAATAGAAAACTAGATGCACAGATTTTCTTTAGAGGATTAGTGGATGAGGAAGCTGGAGAAAGACAAGATGCAGGCTACAGAGGGCCTTGAATACCTAGAAAAAGCTTGATACTTTATAGGGCAGGTAGTACTGAGTAGAGGAAAGGAGAATCAAAATGCTGCTTAGGGAGATATCTTTCATCACAAGTCTTAATAGAAAGGAGAAAAGAAAAACAACTCTTGGTAAAATGTTATCATCCTAAAGTGTGTACTATCAAAGTGTTAGTAGCTCAGTCATGTCTGATTCTCTGCAACCCCATGGACTGTAGCCTGCCAGGCTCGTCTGTCCATGGAATTCTCCAGGCAAGAATACTGGAGTGGTTGCCATTTCCTTTACCAGGGAATCTTCCTGACCTAGCAATGGAACCTGGGTCTTGGAGGCAGATTCTTTAGCATCAGAGCCACCAGGTCAGCCCTGTATTTTCAAAATGAACCTCAAATTGTGTACTTGGAAAATTAAACCTCAGAAGTACATTGATTTTTCTGAGAGGTAAAATGTTCATAAGAAATTATGGGTATTTGCAGGGACATTTGAGAATAAACTTAACAACATCTGTTAAGAAGTGATTTCCTAATGAGATTAAACCTATAAGTAGGAAGTGCTTTGTGGGAAAGGCTATAGGAAATGAAAATAAATTCTAATTCTTACTTGCTTAATTAAGACAAAATGGTATCTTCAGAAAAATCAGAGTGGTTCATGTTACTGTTCTCTCAGGGAAGATGGACTGTTTTGTTCATCTCATCCTACTGAAAAATTGCCTATTCTTACTTTGAATTTTACTAACTAAATATAAGAATAACTTTAAAAAGAGTAAATTGTAGAAATGTTTTAACATGAGCACTAATAATGAAAATTATTGCCAAATTGTTTATAATAACCTTATTTTTTTAACATGTCTTCACATTTGGTAATTTCCTGTGCAACAGGGGGACTAATGTGTATACTCAGTTGCTTCAGCCGTGTCCAACTCTTTCTGACCCTATGGACTATAGCCTGCCAGTCTCCTCTGTCCATGGGATACTGCAGCAAGAATACTGCAGTAGGTTGCCATTTCCTTCTCTAGGGGTCTTCCCAACTCAGGGATCAAACCTGTGTCTCTTAAATCTCCTGCATTGGCAGGAAGGTTCCTTACTACTAGCACCACCTGGGTGGCCAATAGGACTAATGGGTAAGAGTAATTTTCTTGGGATCAGGAAGCTTCCATAGCCTCTTATCCTTCTCCATCAGAGGGGAGACAGAATGAAAACCACAATCACAGAAAACTAACCAATCTGATCACATGGACCACAGCCTTGTCTAACTCAGTGAAACTATGAGCGATGCCGTGTAGGGTCACCCAAGACAGATGGGTCATGGTGGAGAGTTCTGACAAAATGTGGTCCACTGGAGAAAGAAATGGCAAACCACTTCAGTATTCCTGCCTTGAGAACCCCATGAACAGTATGAAAAGGCAAAAAGATAGAATAAGTGAAAGAGGAATTCCCCAGGTCAGTAGGTGCCCCATATGCTACTGGAGATCAGTAGAGAAATAACTCTAGAAAGAATGAAGAGACTGAGCCAAAGCAAAACCAATGCCCAGTTGTGGATGTGACTGGTGATAGAAGTAAAGTCCAATGCTGTAAAGAGCAATATTGCATAGGAAACTAGAATGCTTGGTCCATGAATCAAGGCAAATTGGAAGTGGTTAAACAGGAGATGGCAAGTGTGAATATTGACATTTTAGGAATCAGCGAACTAAAATGGACTGAAATGGGTGAATTTAACTCAGATGACCATTATGTCTACTACTGTGAGCAGGAATCCCTTGGAAGAAATGGAGTAGCCATCATGGTTAACAAAAGAGTCTGAAATGCAGTACTTGGATGCAATCTCAAAAACGACAGAATGATCTCTGTTCGTTTCCAAGGCAAACCATTCAGTATCACAGTAATCCAAGTCTATGCTCCAACCAGTAATGCTGAAAAAGCTAAAGTTCAACAGTTTTAAGAAGATGTACAAGTATGTAGAACTAACACCCAAGGAAGATGTCCTTTTCATTATAGGGGACTGGAATGCAAAAGTAGGAAGTCAAGAGATACCTGGAATAACAGGCAAATTTGGTCTTGGAGTACAAAATGAAGCAGGGCAAAGGCTAACAAAGCTTTATGCAAAAGTAGGAAGTCAAGAGATACCTAGAATAGCAGGCAAATTTGGCCTTGGAGTACCAAATGAAGCGGGGCAAAGGCTAACAAAGCTTTGCCAAGAGAACACACTGGTCATAGCAAACACCCTCTTCCAGCAACACAAGAGAAGACTCTACACATGGACATCACCAGATGATCAATAGAGAAATCATATTGATTATGTTCTTTGCAGCAAAAGATGGAGAAGCTCTATACTGTCAGCAAAAACAAGTCCGGGAGCTGACTGTGGCTTAGATCACGAACTCCTTATTGCCAAATTCAGACTTAAATTGAAGAAAGTGAGGAAAACCACTAGACCATTCAGGTATGACCTAAATCAGATCCCTTACAATTATGCAGTGGAAGTGACAAATAGATTCAAGGGATTAGATCTGACAGAGTGCCTGAAGAACTATGGACAGGGGTTCATGACATCGTACAGGAGGCAGTGGTCAAGACCATCCCCAAGAAAAAGAAATGCAAAAGGCAAAATGGTTGTCTGAGGAGGCCTTACAAATAGCCGAGAAAAGAAAAGATGGAAAACACAGGGGAGAAAAGGAAAGATATACGCATCTGAATGCAGAGTTCCAAAGAATAGCAAGGAGAGATAAGAAAGCCTTACTCAGTGATCAATGCATAGAAATAGAGGAAAAAACAGAATGGGAGTGACTAGTGATCTCTTCAAGAAAATTAGAGATACCAAGGGAACATTTCATGCAAAGATGGGCACAATAAAGGACAGAAATGGTATGGACCTAACAGAAGCAGAAGATATTAAGAACAGATGGCAAGACTACACAGAAGAACTGTACAAAAAAGATCTTCATGTCCCAGATAAACACAATGGTGTGATCACTCATCTAGAGCCAGACATTTAATGTGAAGTCAAGTGGGCCTTAGGAAGCATCACTATGAACAAAGCTAGTAGAGGATGGAATTCCAGCTGAGCTATTTCAAATCCTAAAATATATGCCATGAAAGTACTGCACTCAATATGCCAGCACATTTGGAAAACTCAGCAGTGGCCACAAGACTGGAAAAGGTCAGTTTTTCACCCCAGTCCCAAAGAAGGCAATGCAAAAGAATGCTCAGTCCCAAAGAAGGCACTGCCAAAGAATCCTCAAACTACCGCACAATTGCACTCATCTTACACACTTGCAAAGCAATGCTCAAAATTCTCCAAGCTAGGCTTTAATAGTACATGAACCGTAAACTTCCATATGTTCAAGCTGAAATTACAAAAGGCAGAGGAACCAGAGATTAAATTGCCAACATCTGCTGGATCCTTGAAAAAGCAAGAGAGTTCCAGAAAAACATCTGCTTTACTGATTACGCCAAAGCCTTTGTCTGTGAGGATCGCAACAGACTATGGAAAATTCTTCAATAGATGGTAATACCAGACCACCTGACCTGCCTCTTGAAAAATCTATATGCAGGTCAGGAAGCAACAGTTAGAACTGGACATGGAACAATAGACTGGTTCCAAATCGGGAAAGCAGTTCATCAAGACTGTACATTGTCACCCTACTTATTTAACTTATATTCGGAGTATCATGCAAAATGTTGGGCTGGATGAAGCACAAGCTGGAATCAAGATTGCTGGGAAAAATATCAATATCCTCATATATGCAAATGACACCACCCTTTTAACAGAAAGTGAAGAAGAACTAAAGAGCCTCTTGATGAAAGTGAAAGAGGAGAATGAAAAAGCTGGCCTAAAACTCAACATTTAGAAAACAAAAGATCATGGCATCTGGTCCCATTACTTCATGACAAATAGATGGAGAAACAATGGAAGTAGTGAGAGACTGTTTTGAGGGCTTCAAAATTACTGCAGATGGTGACTGCAGTCAGAAATTAAAAGACACTTGCTCCATGAAAGAAAGCTATGGCCAACTGAGACAGCATATTAAAAAGCAGAGACATTACTTTGTCAACAAAGGCACGTCTAGTCAAAGCTATGGTTTTTCCACTAGTCATCTATGGATGTGAGAGATGAACTATATAGACGGCTACACACTGAAGAAATGATGCTTTGAATTGTGGTGTTGCAGAAGAGTCTTGCGAGTCCCTTGGACTGCAGGGAGATCCATCCAGTCTATCCAAAAGGAAATAAGTATTGAATATTCATTGGAAGGATGATGTTGAATCTGAAAGTTCAATACTTTGGCCACCTGATGTGAAGACTGACTCATTGGAAAAGACCCTGATGCTGGGAAAGCTTGAAAGCAGGAGGAGAAGGGGATGATGGAGGATGAGTTGGTTGGATGGCATCACCAACTCCATGGACATGAGTTTAAGTGAACTACGGGAGTTGGTGATGGACATTTGGTGATGGACAGTTAAACCTGGTGTGCAGTCCATGGGGTCACAAAGAGTCAAACACGACTGAGTGACTGAACTGAACTGAACAGAATTTTCTTCCCTGGGAAATAAGTGATCCAAATGGAGTGTAAATCTTGATCTCTGGCATATTTAAGATGCTCATATGACCTCATATAAAAGCAGTTATTAGCATGTATAATCTTTGGAACCAAGCAGGGATTCAACCTCAATTTTTTTAATAGAGTTCTTCTTTTTCATAATTTTAGATTTTTTTAGAATATACACAGGAGTGGAAAGAAGCAGTATGAAAATTTATCAATTCTTAAACTTAGCAAATCCAGTTAATAGCATTTTCTTATATCTCAAGAGAACATCAAAATTGAAACTCCAAAATCTGATCTCTTTTCATTTCTATTATTGATACATAAATGAATTTTCTAGGGCTGCTGTAACAAAGTACCACAAATGTAGTCACTTAAGAGCAACAGAAATTTATTATCTCACAGTTCTAGAGACTGAAAGTCTAAAATCAATCTGTCAACAGAATCAGTTCCTTCTGAGGGCTGTGAGTGAGAATCTAAACCGTGACTCCTATCTACGTTCTGGTGATTTGTTGGCAGTCTTTGGCATTATTTGCTTATGTAGCTTCACCTTGATCTTTTGTCTTCATCTTCACATGGCATTTCCCCTGTGTCATTGGTGTCCACATTTCCTCTGCTAATAAGGATACTAGACATATTGGATTGGGGCACACCCTACTCAGTATAACCTAATCTTAACTAATTACATAGGTAATGACCCTATTTCCAAATAAGATCACTTTCTAAGATAGTGGGATTTAAGTCTTCAACATATGGATACATTTTAATGTAATTCAACCCACATCAATATGTAAATAAAATATGAATATTGGAAGTTTTTGAGAGTCATCTTGTAGATCATCTACTCACTTTAGATCTTCTGTCTCTTATAGTTAAATGGAGAAATTAAAGATTCAGAGGCAGGTTTTATCAGAAGAGGTCTGTTTTCCAGATGCACCCAAGGTCTCTTTGCTGGCTTCCCTAACATCCACCTTTACTCTAGCCTCAGTTCTCTAGCAAACTGTTTACCTGAGTCATCTGGGAAAAATATCACTTTTATATTACCCTCACTTCAATGAATTTCAGTGGCTCACTGCTAAATATATAGTAAAATCCAAGTTCCTTATAGAGTCTTCCACACACCAAAGCATAACTGTCATTTTACTCCTGTCAGTCTTCACATGCACAAATCCAGTGTTCCAGCCAGACTCATCTCTTCATTTTCTGAAAAAATTAAATTTCTGCACTTTTATTATGCGTATTTTTAAATTTTATATTGGCATATAGCTGATGAACAATGTGGTGATAGTTTCAGGTGGACAGAAAAGACTCAGCCGTACATATACATATACATGTATTCATTCTCTCTCAAATTCCCCTGCCATCCAGCCTGCCACATAATATTGATCAGAGTTTATTGTGCCAAATAGTGGTATGTGTTGGTCATCAATTTTTAATATAGCAGTGTGTACATGTTAAATGCAAAATTTCTATCTCTTCTCCCCATCCTTCCTCTGTTTTTGAAACTTCTTTCTTTTACTCATCCTGTGAAATTAAAAGATGCTTACTCCTTGGAAGAAAATTTATGAACAACCTAGATAGCATATTGAAAAGCAGAGACATTACTTTGCCAACAAAGGTCTGTCTAGTCAGGGCTATGGTTTTTCCAGTGGTCATGTATGGATGTAAGAGTTGGACTGTGAAGAAAGCTGAGCGCTGAAGAATTGATGCTTTTGAACTGTGGTGTTGGAGAAGACTCTTGAGAGTCCCTTGGACTACAAGGAGATCCAACCAGTCCATTCTAAAGGAGATCAGCCCTGGGATTTCTTTGGAGGGTATGATGCTGAAGCTGAAACTCCAGTACTTTGGCTACCTCATGCGAAGAGCTGACTCATTGGAAAAGACTTTGATGCTGGGAGGGATTGAGGGCAGGAGGAAAAGGGGAAGACAGAGGATGAGATGGCTGGATGGCATCATTGACTCGATGGACGTGAGTCTGAGTGAACTCTGGGAGTTGGTGATGGACAGGGAGGCCTGGAGTGCTGCAGTGGGGTCACAAAGAATCGGACATGACTGAGCAACTGAAGTGAACTGAAGCCTAGCTGAATCTGTACATGCTCCATGACATAATCACTATGCATATGAAGTGTCTGTCTCTCATTCCTGTAGCATGCATGGTCTATATGAATCATTTTGAACTAATTTTTTGCTTGTTTTTTTTTCTTTACATATTTATTTCTTATATTTCTTACCTCCGTGTGTGTGTGTGTGTTAAGTCACTTCAAAAATTTCCAACTCTTTGCAACCGTTTGGACTGTAACCCACAAGGCTCTTCTATCTATGTGATTCTCCAGGCAAGAATACTGGAGTGGCTTGCCATGCCCTCCTTCAGGGGATCTTCCCATCCCAGGGATTGAACCTGCCTTACCTACTTATTTCTTGGTTTTTAAACATCTTGGGAGCGCCTATATTCTCTTTTATTATTCATAGAATAATATAGATCCTCAAACATTATTGACATGGTTAGGACTGATTTATTGTGCCTTTTCTTACCAATGAAGTATATAGTGACTGTTTCATTGTTTCATTTGATTTTTCCTGCACCCATAGTTAGCTGCTAAAATTCTAGCTACATATTTACACATTATCTCATATATAGTTGAGAGTCAAAGGATTTGGATCTCTCTGGGTTTTTAAAATTTTTTTTATTTTTATTTTTAATACTTTATTCTACTTTACAATACTGTATTGGTTTTGCCATACATTGACATGAATCAGCCACAGGTGTACACGATCTCCCAATGCCGTAGCCCCCTCCCACCTCCCACCCCACACCATCTCCCCGGATCATCCCGTACACCAGCCCTGTCTGGTTGAATTAGTTCATTTGGTCCTCAGACCTTTAGTTACCTTATCTATAAAATAAGAAAATAATGATAATTCAGTTCTAAAGTTACTCTCAGATCTAAAATTATGTAATAGTTTATATATTATGCCCTTCAAAATGAAATCTCTATATAAAGCTAATTGGATACAGGAAGCTTTTATACAAATATAGATGGATAGCTTGATGAAGCTTGTATTGCTAGTTTTTTTTTTTTTTCTGTCAATGCTTGCTAACAGTTTAGTGATCCTCTATTTGATTTTATATTTCTGGCTATATTGAAAATAGTCTTAACATGACCTATTGAAAATAAAAACCAATTAGAAGGTAATTTGAAAGTAATTTCTATAATGGTATACAAGAAATTACTAGCAGTCATTAGTCACAGAAAGCAGGATTGGGGAAATGATAGGAAGTGGGCTTTTCACATATTAAGTTCACAATTAAAAAGAAGTAGACTTAGTTTGAAGGCCAGAGCTGTTTTTTAGAGAAGGAACATCAGGCTGGCAAAAATAAAGAATAAAAAAGTACAAATGCCTCCTCCCTTCTTCTTGAAGATTCTTAGAAGCAAGATGTCAGATCTAAAAGTAGAATACAACAATGCATTTGTTAGTATCCTATAATATCAGAACATCAAACTGTTTCTTTATGAGCCTTAGAACAGAGACTAGTAGTATTTTGAAATTGAAGAGAAAGTAAAACAAACCAAAACACAAGATTATCAAAATAGTATGTGATACTTGGTACCTGAGTTGATCTAATTACCATAAGTAGATGAGCACTGAATATGACTCTAAATTCCCTGGAAACTTAGACTAAAAAGAACTACCTTGGGCTGTATCCTTTTAATTGTGTGATAGAAAAAAAAGCACATAGGTAAATCTGTGGAAGAAAACTGTCCTTGTATTGCCTGTGAGATAAAATCTATTTTCTTAGTTCTTTTATAAAAGATATTAGGGTACAGAAAAAAAAAAAAAACATGTCTTTAGCTACAATTTTGTAAGAGGCATACCTTGTTTCAGAGGGTGTTTCTTTTATTGAGACTCTAGTAGTGCTGAGAGCATAATACTGCATCTTAACACAGGAGGGGTTATCTGAATAGAACAGGAAACAAGGCCAGGACCTTTGTTTCCTGCTGATCTAACTTTTGAAGAGGAATGGAAGAATTAAACTTCTAACTCATTAATGTTTTCATCAGATTGCTTTGCAACTATCTTGTATGTTATTATGAGATGAGTAAGCCATGTGAGATCCAGAGAGGAAGGACCTCTTGTAGGTATGCTCTCTGTGTAGAGTTCCCACTGGGAGTCAGACTCTATTGCAGTAGAAATGTATCAGAAAGGTAGAGGAACTGTTCAGAAAGAACGACTCCACTAATTAAGTAGGAGAAGCAAGAAGGGCTGGAGGTGAGGAGCAGAACTATGGTTCCCAGCATAAGGATAGCAAGTGTTTGGATATAAGAAGTCATCCTGTTCTCTCTTCTGCAGTGCGATAATTCAGGGCTCCCAGCATGTTGCCTGTTTATCAGGGAAGAAATTGAGGCAGCTCTCGGAAGTTCCTATAAGTTTTACCCATTGAAAGTTCAACTGAAAGTGTAATCCATTAGAAATTTAACCTTATGAAAATTCAAGTTGTGGCCTTAACTAGTCCAGACTTAACCATGCTGCTGCTGCTGGTGCTGCTAAGTTGCTTCAGTCGTGTCTGACTCTGTGAGACCCCATAGACGGCAGCCCACCAAACTCCCCATCCCTGGGATTCTCAAGGCAAGAACACTGGAGTGGGTTGCCATTTCCTTCTCCAGTATATGAAAGTGAAAAGTGAAAGTGAAGTCACTCAGTCATGTCTGACTTTTTGTGACCCCATGGACTGCAGCCTACTAGGCTCCTCCATCCATGGGATTTTCCAGGCAAGAGTACTGGAGTGTATCATCATATAAAAGATTTCCCCATTCTGGCTCTCATGAACTAGCCTCTTCTGGCCACCAGTCTCATCCAGGAATGGTGATTTTAAGACTCATCACCTTCCCAAGGTAGGATATTTCCATAATAAGCAATATGCTCACCTCCTTTTCTTTTTGTTGATAGTGGTCTGCTTACACCAGCTTTTGAAGGCCAGTGTAGGAATTACATATTTTTTTCTCTTGTGTCCTTCCATCATCTTGTTCAAGAAAGACTCAGTGTAAGAGGTCTTACATCTTGTTTAAAAGATACAGGTTTTTTTTTTTAACATTTAAATTTCATTATTTGTACCAGTGTCAATGTATAGAATGAAGGAAACTGACATTTATTAATGTCTCTTACTGTATATATTTTTTGGCTCATTGCTTACAATGGAAGTGCTGTGTACTCAAATTTATCTTTGATATAACCCCAGACTTAAGGATCTGTGCACTAGAGCCCTTTGTTGTCAGATGCAGGCAAATTGTGATGTTCACAGTATATGGCTGGTAAATAGTATTTTAATAGGTTGGAGTTAATATTGGTTCAGTAGGTTTTGATTTCCCAAGGATGATGCTATGCATAGCTCCCTTAATATACCAAATGTCTAAGGGGTTCTTTGGTACCCAGGATAGCAGAGACATTACTTTGCCAACAAAGGTCCGTCTAGTCAAAGCTATAGTTTTTCCAGTGGTCATGTATGGATGTAAGAGTTGGACTGTGAAGAAAGCTGAACACTGAAGGATTGATACTTTTGAACTGTGGTGTTGGAGAAGACTCTTGAGAGTCCCTTGAACTGCAAGGAGATCCAACCAGTCCATTCTGAAGGAGATCAGCCCTAGGATTTCTTTGGAGGGTATGATGCTGAAGCTGAAACTCCAGTACTTTGGCTACATCATGTGAAGAGTTGACTCATTGGAAAAGGAGGGATTGGGGGCAGGAGGAAAAGGGGACATGACAGAGGATGAGATGGCTGGATGGCATCACTGACTCGATGGATGTAAGTCTGAGTGAACTCTGGGAGTTGGTGATGGACAGGGAGGCCTGGCATGCTGTGATTCATGGGGTCACAAAGAGTCGGACACGACTGAGCAACTGAACTGAACTGAACTGATTGGTGCTGTTTGCTTGCTAGCGACCTTAGGTAAAAGGCTGTCCCAGGGATGCATACTTGGATCAGAATTTAAGATGAATAAATGGGGATACTGAGTTGTAAGGCTTGGAAAGCAATTCTGGACATTTACACACACACACACACACACACACACATCTTTATCTTCTCCCACTATACACATTCTTATTAGGAAATTAGTCATGCAAAGCCTTATCTAGGAAAATTTAATCCTTTTAATAGATAAATAATGTAGAAGCTGGCAGATAATTGGTTAAAAATAGTAACAGGAAAAAAGTACAAGAGAGCAACAAATTTGTCAACAGATGAAGAACACATAATAAAAATGTTGCTAGAGAGCATTTATGAAAGTTGTGACCTAACATCTATATATTTAAATTTTAATATGGTGGTTTCTAACACAATATTGAAGGATAATAACAAAGTTGAGGTACTGATAATTACCCAGATTCAAAAGCTGTTATAAAGCTATAGTAAACCAGACAGTATGGGATTGGCAAAAAAGAGACAGATAAATAAATGGAACAGAATGAAGAGCCCAAAAATAGACCTCCATAAATATTTTCAACTGACCTTTGACACAGAAGCAAAGGCAGTACAAAAATTGGTGATAGAACAATTGGACATGCATATGCAAAAAATGAATCTGGATACAGACCTTTCACTCTTCACAAATATTAGCTCAAAATGGATTACTTACCTAAATGTAAATACAAAACTATAAAACTCCTGGAAGATAAGAGCGAAAACCTAAATTGCCTTATGATAATACCATTTTAGATACAGCACCAAAGGTACAATCTATGAATGGAATTATTGATAATTCAGACTTTATTGCAACTAAAAACTCCTCTGTGAAAAACAGTATGAAGAGAATTAGAAGACAAGCTTCAGAACGGGGGAAAATATATGAAGATGCATCTGATAAAGGATTCTTACCCTAAATATACAAAGAGCCCTCAAAACTGAATGGCAAGAAAATAAACAACCCAATTTAATAATGGGCCAAAGCCCTAAAACAGATTCTCACTAAAGTAGATATACAGATGTCAAATAAGCATATGAAAAGATGCTCCACATCATATGCCATCAGACAGCATAAACTGAAATAACAATAAGATACCATACATAACTGTTGTTGTTGTTGTTCAGTCTTTAAGTCGTGTCTGACTCTTTGTGAGCCCCATAGACTGCAGCATGCGAGGCTTCCGTGTGCTTTACCATCTCCTGGAGCTTTATCAAACCCATTTCTATTAATGTCTCAAACCCATGTCCGTGATGCCATTCAACCATCTAGTCCTCTGTCATTTCCTTCTCCTCCTGCCTTCAATCTTGCCCAGCATCAGGGCCTTTTCTAATGAGTCAGTTGTCTGCATCAGGTGGCCAAAGTATTAGAGCTTCAACATCAGTCCTTCTAATGAATATTCAGGATTGATTTCCTTTATGATTGACTGGTTTGATCTCATTGCAGTCCAAGGGACTCTCAAGAGTCTTCTCCACCACAGTCTGAAAGGATCAGTTCTTCAGTGCTCAGCCTTCTTTATGGTCCAACTCTCTCATAAATGTTAGAATGATAAAATTCAGGAATCCTAACTCCACCCCACCGCTGATGGGAATGTGGAAAAACAACTCTCATTCACTGCTCCAGGAATGAAAAATGGTGTAGCCTTATTGGAAGACAGATTTCAGGTGTTTGTTTTTTTTTCATAAAACTAAGCATATTTTTACAATAGAATCTAGCAGTCACACTCCTTCATATTTAGCTTAGAGTATTGAAAACATGTTTGCGATAAAACTTGCACATGAATGTTTGCATGCCTGCATGCTAAGTCACTTCAGTCATGTCCAACTCTTTGCTATACTATAGAGTCTAGCTCTCCAGGCTCCTCTTCCATGGGATTCTCCAAGCAAGAATACTAGTGTGGGTTGCCATGCCCTCCTCCAGGGTATCTTTTGGACCCAGGAATCAAACCCATGTCTCTTATGTCTCCTGCACTGGTAGGCAGTTTCTTTACCAATGAGGCACTTGGAAAGCCCACATGAATGTTTATAAAAGCATTATTCATAATTCCCCAACTTGGAAACAACCAAGATGTCCTTCAGATAAATAGAATAGTAAAAGTGGAAAATGAAGTTATTCATTGCTTAAAAAAAAAAAAAAGAACTTAAATGTATATAACTAAGTGAAGTCAATCTGAAAAGACTACATAACTGTGATTTCAACTCCATGACATTCTGGGAAAAGCAAAACTTTGTAGATTCTAACAAGATCAGTGGTTGTCAGGGCTTAGGAGTAGGCAAGGATGAATAAGCAGAGCACAGGGAAATTTAGGGCAATAAAATACTCTGTAAAATATTATAATGATTGATAGATGTCATTGTACCTTTTTCCAAACACATATAATGTACATCACCACAAGTGAACTCTAAGGTGAACTATGAATTTTGGCTGGTTATGACTGTCAGTGTAGATTAATACCTGATAAAAATACATGTTGAAATTCGCATACTTTGCTATCAATATTATTGTAAAGTAAAATTTTTCTTAAAATTATCTTTAATTTTTAAAAATAAATTTCCTACTTCTATGAGCAAAGACCAGAAATCATAAATACAAGAACTCAAGAAAGATAAAATGAGAAAGTGGGAGGAAATAGAGTGTTACTTGTCAGATTTTAGTAAAATAGAACAAATCAAAACCATCACAGAAACACAAAAGAATTGAAAGGAGCCAACATGAGAATAGGCACTGTAGAAAACATAACAAGGATACTGAGAATATAAATGGGAAGATGCAAAAACACAAAATAAAAATGAATAATGAAAAGAACTAAGGAGAAAATAATAGATATATAAACCAAGTAGTTCAGTTCAGTCGCTCAGTAGTGTCCGACTCTTTGCGACCCCATGAATCGCAGCACACCAGGCCTCCATGAAGACCCTATATATGCATAAATGGAGTCCCTTAAGAAGAACACCAAAACAAGGGAACAGAACAAATATCTGAAAATATAACTGGAGGAGAAAAAAATGTAAAAGGAAATACTTGATCCTGTTTATTGAAAGGGTATATCATGTGCCAGTGAAAATTGACCCAAATTAGTTAACTGGGAAATTTTTCTTCTGCTATGTACCTGAGGTATATGTCCTCAAGACATATCATAGTAAATTCATAATGATACAGCAGTTTTCTTTCAACTAGCCATGCAAAATGATCACAGTACTTATAAGAGGGGAAAAGGTCAGACTATCTTCAGATTTCTCCTTGGTGACATTGAACACTAGAAATCAGTGGACCAAAACCTCTGGGATACTTGAGAAAATAAAGTATAAATTAAGGATTTCATGTACAACTCAAGATTTTTATTGAATATAAAGGATACAAAACAATACTAAATGTGTAACAATTTGAGAAATACTTTTCACCTCCCAGAGGCTGAGTTTCAGTCAATCAAGGGATAATACAGATAAAATTTAGCAAAATGACTAAATTTTGTATTGTAAGCATTGTATATATTTAACAGAAATAAGACTAAGCAAAATATATGAACCAGATGACAAAATAAAATATAAACTTTGTATGCCTTGACAATTTAGAAATTTACAAATAAAAATTGGGAGGGTAGAGGAGACAGTATTTTGGCATTTCCTTACAAAACTAAAACTTGCTGCTACCATATGTAGAATACCACAGATACAGTATTCACAGAATACTTCATTTGTAATAGTGTGGACTCAAAGGATGTTATATGAAGCTGAAAAATCAAGCAACAGGATTATAACTTGGTATTGTATAATTTAGCAGTGTGAAGATGATAATAAAATTGTTTTAAAACAAAATTTCTGAGTAGACTAAAATTAGAAACTTGAACAATTTGTAATGACAACACTGATTTTCAAAAATTTTACATGTAAAAAGTGAGTAAACCTTTAAACAAAATAATGAGGTAAACATAATTGTTCTCCTAAAAAGATACTCTTAAGACAATTTATGCCAAAACATAACTATAAAATATTATTGTACTTCCCTGTACTTGCTTTTGAGAAAATTTAATACACTACATGAAATCATGGTTAAAACTGAAGGCTGTAAACCTGAAGAAAATAATAAATAGTACAAGTAGACTTTTAGCAGCCCAGACACACTTTCACGATTGTTGAATCAGAGTATCTTTTGCTTGACTTTGAATGTTTCTGAAAAGTCAAGGATGCACTGACCCTTAGCATGAAGTGGATGTACCTCCATGAATTGATGAAGAGAGAAGTCCTATTTCTCAAGGAGCAACAGCAAGGCTCTTACATGGCTTACTCTGATTTGCAGGAGAGTTCCTGCCTCTTTGATCTCAAGGGGCCAAAGATCTATTATAGAATGTAACATGGTATACAATATATTATAAGGATCCCAGACACTTGTGCTGTGCTTCGTTGCTCAATCATGTCTGACTGTGACCCTATGGACGGTAGCCCACCAGGCTCCCTCCATCTATGGGGACTCTACAGGCAAGAATAGTGGAGTGAGTTGCCACACCCTCTTCCAGGGGATCTTCCCAACCTAAGGATCGAACCCAGGTCTCCCACATTGCTGGTAGAATCTTTACCATCTGAACCACCAGGGAATCCCAAGAATAGTGGAGTGGGTATCCTATCCCTTCTCCAGGGGATCTTCCCAACTCAAGAATGGAACTGGGGTTTCCTGCATTGCAGGTGGATTCTTTCGAGCTGAGCTACCAGGGAAGCCCAAGAATCTCATTAAAGTGATTGGAACTTTCTCCAGGAGATGCACATGTGACATTTTGCCTATAACTGTACAGGGCCCCTGTAGCTCATTCAAACAGACCTTCTTGCTTTACAGGCCCCAGGTTAAAGACAGTGGTTTAAAAAGTTCTTTGAACTTAGGTCAGAATCTCTACTGTTTATCTTGCTGATCAGAACCACATGTATTACTCAGTTTTCTGATAGAAGGAGGAAGGCTTCTAAAATAGCATTCACAGTCCATCTAAACCATTTCTTACTTAATCTGATGTGCACTAGTGGCAATTTTCAAAGTCCGGTCCCCAGCTTCTTCACATCAGAAACACTTGAGTTCCTATTAAAAATGGAGGTTGCTTTGTTTGTTTTTAAACCACACACTGCATCAAAGGAGACAAAGGCAAATTCAGCATCAGGGTTGTGCCCCCTGCTGCTGTAAACTCTGTGTATAGCTGTAACACCTAAATTGTCTCAGCTGTATTCTTACTAAAGTGAAGCATACTACAGCAACTAGTGCTAGAGCAATAGTTTGCCAAGTGGAGTAATTAACCATTATGAATCCAAAAGTTTTTTTTTTTTCAATTTTAAAATGAATAACATTGGAGAACACTTAGCCATACATTGAACCACATAGACATCTCTTTCTTCCCTTGAACACTCGCTAGCAGCTGGTAAGGTCTTCACACCCTGATTCTTTAATTTTTTGCCTGGTGACACTGACATTAAGTATTAGTGGGGACTGTTCACCCTAGGACAGCCTGAAATGCCCTTCCCTTTGGCTATGGTCAGGCCCTAGTTCACTGACAGTTTGGAGCTGAGGTGTCTTTTTTTTTTTTTCTTTCCTTAGGTCCTATATTCTAACCATTAGTACAAATAAACATTTTTATACAGACAAAAAGAAAAAGGCTTGACTGCATGTCAAAACTATGGGTAGACACTATCACAAAGGGAAGTACTCTGGTCATTGCAGCTCAGCCATCACTTGTCCTAAAAATAGGTTAGAAAGATGATCCCGGGTCACTAGCTTCACTGTCTTGCATAAACTTCAGCATGGTAGTGATGCTGAAGTGAGCACATCTGAGATGTCTAACCAGTAGGCAAACACCACTTCACAGTTAAGGATTCAGTCATCCTTATGGCTGGTAGGTAAGACTGAATCCTCTATCCTGTCCTTAGAGATTAGAACAAGCTTCGTGGATGAGCATCATCCAACATAGTTTTCTCCGTAGACATTGTGGCTTAATTTGGACAACAGAGAGCACTTTTGCCCAACAGATTTTCACTATCATGTTTTTTCATCATGTGATTTAATAGGTACCTAAGGTAAACATATGTCAAGGTTTACAAATTTAAGTCATCACTTTAACTGTATCAAGAAAGCAGATAATCTTGTTTCAGATTTGAACCATCTTCATTCAAATCTGGTTATATCTCTTTCTGTACTGTTGACTTGCACTATAGCTTCTCTTTGCAATTTTCTTTATCTTCATGTAAAGTGAAACGCTGAGCATTTATAGGACTGTGTTCAAGCTATTTAATTTGCTACTCAGAACTCTGAAGGGTCAATGCAACAGAAACTCAGAAACTCATATGCTCTAATTGGAATTTCATAGTGGAATGCACAATATAAAATGCCCACAATTTCACATATATATTGACATAAATATCACTTGAAAATTCTGTAAATTTGAAGACTTAATGAACTAAATAGATTTGGATTATTTCTCTAATAGAGGTTTTTGTACTGGGGAAAATAAAGAGAGAGAAATATTCCTAGTTACCAAAATCCTCAATAGATTTCAGTTAACATTTCTTTATTTGTAACCTAATAACCAAAAATATTACCTTATTTTGTGTTAGCATTTTGTGAAATTCTTCATTTGAAATATATTTCTATATTATATAATTCTAGGTTTTGAAATTTTTGAGATAAATTTATTCATCTTTTGCCTGTTAAGGATGTAATAGTATCTTTAAGATAATAGTTAGCTAAGAATCTATTTTCAGTTCAGTTCATTTCAGTCACTCAGTATGTCCGACTCTTTGTAACCCGATGGACTGCAGCATACCAGCCTTCCCTGTCTGTCACCAACTCCCAGAGCTTGCTCAAACTCCTATGCATCGAGTCAGGGATGCCATCCAAGCATCTCATCCTCTGTCATCTACTTTCCCTCCTGACTTCAATCTTTCCCAGTATCAGGGTCTTTTCCAATGAGTCAGTTCTTTGCATCAGGTGGCCAAAGTATTGGACTTTCAGCCAACATCAGTCCTTCCAGTGAATATTCAAGACTGATTGCCTTTAAGATTGACTGGTTGGATCTCCTTGCAGTCCAACGGACTCTCAAGAGTCTTCTCCAACACCACAGTTCAAAAGCATCAATTCTTCAGTGCACGGCTTTCTTTATGGTCCAACTCTCACATCCATACATGATTACTGGAAAAACCATAGCTTTGACTAGATGGACATTTGTTGGCAGAGTAATGTCTCTGCTTCTTAATATGCTGTCTAGGTTTGTCATAGCTTTTCTTCCAAGGTGCAAGCGTCTTTTAATTTTATGGCTGCAGTGATTTTGGAGCCCACTCAAAATAAAGTCTGTCACTGTTTCCATTCCATCTATTTGCCATGAAAGTGATGGGACAAGATGCCATGATCCTGGTTTCTTGAATGCTGAGTTTTAAGCCAGCTTTTTCGTTTTGAACATTTTGTGAGATTAGTGCAATTGTGTGGTAGCTTGAGCATTCTTTGGCGTTGCCTTTCTTTGAGATTGGAAAGAAAACTGACCTTTTTCAGTTCTGTGGCCACTGCTGAGTTTTCCAAATTTGCTGGCATATTGAGTGCAGTACTTACACAGCATCATCTTTTAGGATTTGAAATAGCTCAGCTGGAATTCTATCACCTCACTAGCTTTACTCATAGTGATGCTTCCTAAGACCTACTTGTCTTCACACTCCAGGATGCTGGCTCTAGGTGAGTTATCACACCATCATGGTTATCTGGGTCATTAAGGTCTTTTTTGGACAGTTCTTCTGTATATTCTTACCACCTCTTCTTGATACCTGCTGTTTCTGTTAGGTTCTTACCATTTCCAATAATATATTTTAGGCTTTCCTTTATTTTATATATTTTCTACTACTTTTCTGATGTTATGTTGTTTGGATTTTGTACCGGTTTTTGCAGTTTTATATTATCACATATATTTTGCCTATCCGTTTATAATCTCTTCCTTTGCTTCAATGCTTAATACTGTATTTTCCAATTTTTTTCTTCATTACCTTGTGAGTTCTTTAGCTTTATCCAAAATGTCATTAATATCACAGCAGGATGTTTTTTTCTTTTCTATGCATAAACCATGTTGCTGATATTCACTTAAGTATGGTGCAAAGAAATGAAATGCAGGTTGAAAACACAGCATAAAACACTGCTCTGAGAAAAGTAAATTATTGCTCTGAGAAAAGTAAAATGATTGTAGCTATTTCCATTTGGTTAAGAGAATTATTGTTGTTAATTTTGTGAAGTCCTCTGAATAATGTGCATGCACTAGAGGGGAACTTCCCTAAAATTAAGTGACCTTTACAATGTACATTTCTATTTGTTTTTCTTATGCAAAGGTAATTTATCAATTTATAGATCAGAAATATAAGCCAAGAAAATAACACAATCACATATTCTTGAGAAATTTTTACATGAATACTAATAGAGACTTTTCCTTAATATTTTAAAGTCACTTATTTCTGATTACATTTGAACATTCTTAAAACAGCCCATGAAAATTATTTGTTATTATACATGTTGTATAATTGAGTTATGTCTGCATGCATAATCACTCAGTTATGTCCAACTCCTTGTGACTCTTTGAACTGTAGCCTGCCAGCCTCCCCTCTGTTCATGGGATTTTTTAGGCAAGAATGCCAGAGTGGATTGCCATTTCCTTCTCCAGGAGATCTTCCTGACCCAGGGATTGAACCCACATATATCCTGAGAAAACCAAAATTGAAACAGACACATGTATCCCGTTGTTAACTGCAGCACTATTTACGATAACTAGAGCATGGAAACAACTTTAGATGTCCACTGACAGATGAATGAATAAAGAAGTTGTGGTACATATACACAATGGAATGTTACTCATCCATAAAACAGAACACCTTTGAGTCAGTTCTAATGAAGCGGATGAACCTAGAACCTATTATACAGAGTGAAGTAAGTCAGAAAGAGAAAGATATATACTAATGTATATATACAGAATCTAGAGAAATGGTACTGAAAAATTTAATTACAGGGCAGCAATGGAGAAATAGACATAGAAAATAGACTGATGGACCTGGTGGGGGAGGAGAGGGTGAGATGTATGGAAAGAGTAACATGGCAATTTACACTACCATATGTGAAATAGATAGCCAATGGGAATTTGCTGTATAGCTCAGGAAACTCAAACAGGAGCTCTGTATCAATCTAGAGGAGTGGGATGAGGAGGGAGATGGGAGGAAGATTCAAAATGGAGGGATATATGTATACCTATGGCTGATTCCTGTTGAGGTGTGACAGAAAACAAAATTCTGTAAGGCAATTATGCTTCAATAAAAAATAAATTAATTTTTAAAATTCTCTCTTTTAAAATTTTCATGATAATTCATTTCAAATCCTAATCACATATTTTTCCATTTTATTTTGATTTTCATATATCTTCCTAGATATTTTATAGCATTTATTGAACATCTCAATATACCATCAGTTCAGTTCAGTCAGTCAGTCATGTCCAACTCTTTGTGACCCCATGGACCATAGCACGCCAGGCCTCCCTGTCCATCACCAACTCCTGGAGTTTACCCAGACTCATGTCCACCGAGTCAGTGATGCCATCCAAGCATCTCATCCTCCGTCATCCCCTTTTCCTCCTGCCCTCAATCCCTCCCAGCATCAGGGTCTTTTCAATGAGTCAGCTCTTCATATGAGATAGCCAAAGTATTGGGGCTTCAGCTTCAGCATCAGTCCTTCCAATGAATACTCAGGACTGATCTCCTTTAGGATAGACTGGTTGGATCTCCTTGCAGTCCAAAGGACTCAAGACTTTTCCAACACCACAGTTCAAAAGCATCAATTCTTCGGCACTCAGCTTTCTTCAAAGTCCAACTCTCACATCCATACATGACCACTGGAAAAACCATAGCCTTGACTAGATGGACCTTAGTCAGCAAAGTAATGTCTCTGCTTTTGAATATGCTATCTAGGTTGGTCATAACTTTGCTTCTAAGGAGTAAGTGTCTTAATTTCACAGCTGCGATCACCATCTACAGTGATTTTGGAGCCCCCAGAATAAAATCTGACACTGTTTCTACTGTTTCCCCATCTATTTCCCATGAAGTGATGGGACCAGATGCCATGATCGTCGTTTTCTGAATGTTGAGCTTTAAGCCAACGTTTTCACTCTCCTCTTTCACTTTCATCAAGAGGCTTTTTAGTTCCTCTTCACTTTCTGCCATAAGGGTGCTGTCATCTGCATATCTGAGGTGACTGATATTTCTCCCAGCAATTTTGATTCTAGCTTGTGCTTCTTTCAGCTCAGCATTTTTCATGATGTACTCTGCATAGAAGTTAAATAAGCAAGGTGACAATATAGAGCCTTGACGTACTCCTTTTCCTATTTGGAACCAGTCTGTTGTTCCGTGTCCAGTTCTAACTGTTGCTTCCTAACCTGCATATATATACCATAGCAGTGAACTAAATATTTGAGGAGATACAAAAGAGGTACATAATGGCAGCTATCATATCAATTAATGTATCATTTGAACAACAATAAAAATCTCATTTGAAAGCATGATCCTGTGTAAGAAATTGTGAGAGACAATATATGAATAAGTTCTAAATTAAACATAATTAAAATTTACAGTGAGATTTTTTCAGACATTGGGAGCTGACAGGACTATTTTTCTATCTTGTGATTCTTAAACATGTCCACCGACATTTGTGAATATGTAAGCTTTGTGCTAGATGGAAATGGATAGTAGGTGAATAATTGGATGGCAAATCTATTTTATTGTTTACTCATTGTGTATTATCATAAAATTTGGGAAGATGTTAAGGTGGTTACTTTAAAATTCCTAGATGATCTTATTGACTTGCTGTTATTTTTTAAAGCAGATTATGTTCTTCTGTGCTGTGCTGTGCTGTACTGTGCTTAGTCTCTCAGTCATGTCCCATTCTTTGTGACCCCATGGACTGCAGCCTTCCAGGCACCACTGTGCATGGGTATTCTCCAGGCAAGAATATTGGAGTGGATTGCCATGCCCTCATCCGGTGGATCTTCCCAACCCAGGGATCAAATCCAGATGTCACAGGATGCAGGTGGAATCTTTACTGACTGAGCCACCAAGCAATCCCTGTTTTCTTCTACTTAAGCTGAAAGTGTTATTGTCATTTTAAATTAATTGATGTTGGGATATTTTATCTTTTTTGTTTGTATTTTTACGTCAAGTGAAAATGTTTTTAAATGACTCTGGTTATGCAATTCATTAAACATCCAATAAAATCACCTTACACCTACACTAATAATTTAAGTGTATTTGAATGTCATATTCTAAGATCTTGTTTATTAACTTGGGGAAATAATACACATTATTTAAAAATCTGTGCATATATTACATGATTCCCAAGTGTACTTTCCTTTGTTTAAAAAATTATATTTAAAAGGGAAACACTTTAATGGTCCTACATTGTACTTGCACCCTTAGTTTTTCAAAAAAGAAGAAAAGACAGTCCCATTTGTAAGAATAAAAGGATTTTTCTTAATTTCTATAAAGTTAGGAAAAGCAGAATTCGTATTATAGATTCAGTTTTTATGATTTAGAAAAGCTCAACGAATGAGTTCCCTTCTGACACCAGATTTTTAAGACTACCCTTGAAAGTGCCACTGTAACTAAGCTTACTCAAAATGATTTTTATTATGTGCTGTTTCCAAACATGGGAAGCGGTGGCAATTATGGGGAACTTGGAAATATTGGTATATTCCTAATAACAATAATGAACCGCTACAAAGTGGAGTGAAATTAAAATTATAAAAGTATTTTAAACTTTTAAAGTTAGATTTTGTAAACAAGAGATACTGAAGCTTGAAAGGTGACAAGGATCCAAAAGTCTGCACATAAAACAAATAAATAAATATTCTCAGTAGAGTAGTTTTATATATATAGACTTTATAATAAGAGACATCAACCTGATTAATATGTAACTGTAGAAAAGTATATGGCAACAATGCATCTTATTTTATGACTTAACTATGATTTAGAAGTCAAGCTATACAAGCTTCAAAAGGAAATCTCTTTGGGTCTGTAGATGATAGATTAGAATTCAGTTTGTCTGAAAGGAGTAAAATGAGCAGAGATGTGTACCTGTACATCAAGAAGATATATACCTTCATAGCCATCTATGGGCTGGAAAGCCATGTGTAATATAATATATCATTAACATAGAAGAGTGGAGTGGAATATTGCCTGGTCAAGTGAAGGGTGTTGCTATCTCTTATCACAGATCTTAGTAATGTGTATTTCAGAATAGGGACAAAACGGTCATCTAATCATGTATGCATTAATATTTTTGATGAATATGTATTAAGCCTTTTATATAACTGTCAGGCAGTGGTAACTATGTTCATAGGGATTTCAGTCTGATTGAAATTGTCTTTTAGTTCTGCATCAAGAAAGTATGTATCATGACCTGACTTATTGATGATTTCAAATATATATAAGAAATAATAAGTAACAGCTGCTATTTATTGAACACCATTTTAAACACTTTGAAAGATAAAAGAATTTACTTACTTAATCTTCACGGTGACTTTATGAGATAGATGCAACTGTTTGTATTTAATATTTGTGGAAATGGAGGCGCAGGAAGCTAAAGTAGCTCGTTTTAAGATCAAAGAGCTAGTAAGTGAATGAGTAGGACTTTGGCCCTAGGAAGTAGAAAATATGGAACTCATCTTCTCAGTCACTGAAGGGGAACTGGTTACTTGTGGCATGGTTCTGATTTATGATTAGATCCCCTGAAGAAGGGCATGGCAACCCACTCCAGTATTCTTGCCTGGAGAATCCTTTGGACAGAAGAACCTGATGGTCTACAGTTGATAGGGCTGCAAAGAGTTGGACACAACTGAGCAACTTAGCAGGCAGCATGCACTCATAGGAGTATAAATACTAATTGAAAATACTTAGCTTATCTTAATATTTATAATATTCTTCCCCAAATATAGTGGGTATGGTTATATTAATACCCAGTTGTGACTATATTAATATTCTTTATAGAAAACATACAATGGAGATTTTATAATTTTAGAAGACATATAGCTGATTCATGGTCAAGGACAGTAAGGTGAATCTAGCATCAGAAACATAAGTGTCACCAAAAAACAGTTATGGTCCAAGCTGAAAGGAAGAAAACACTTGGAAAAAATGTAACAGTGATCTAAAGAGATTCAATTTTTAAAAGACATATTCAGTTCAGTTCAGTTCAGTTCAGTCGCTCAGTCCTGTCTGACTCTTTGTGACCCCATGAATCACAGCACGCCAGGCCTCCCTATCCATCACCAACTCCCGGAGTTTACTCAGGCTCATGTCCATTGAGTCAGTGATGCCATCCAGCCATCTCATCCTCTGTTGTCCCCTTCTCCTCCTGCCCCCAATCCCTCCCAGCATTAAAGTCTTTTCCAATGAGTCATGTCTTCGCATGAGGTGGCCAAAGTACTGGAGTTTCAGCTTTAGCATCATTCCTTCCAAAGAAATCCCAGGGCTGATCTCCTTCAGAATGGACTGGTTGGATCTCCTTGCAGTCCAAAAGACTCTCAAGAATCTTCTCCAACACCACAGTTCAAAAGCATGAATTCTTCGGCACTCAGCCTTCTTCACAGTCATATTAGTAAGACTAATAATAATGGATAGAAAGTTTTAGTTAAGGAACGGGAAAAGTGCATCAATTATATGTAGTCATAGTGCTTAAAAGGAATAATGATCTAAGAGCATATGAAAACACAAGGTGAACACTTTGCCATGCCAATGATTTTAGGTGTCTCTGTCCACATAAATTATAATTCATGAAATTGAAAGAATTGACAGACTTATTTAAGGAGTATTTGCTAATATATTGAATAGGATATTGTAGTAAGTATTTAACCTTATTACATTAAATTCTCATGTCTACTTTTGAGGATATGTGTTATTAATATTGCCATTTACAGATAAGGAAATGAAACTTGAGAAGTTAAATATCTGGTCTAAGTTGAGACAGCTCTAAGTGACAGAACCACAACTCAAATGTATACAAGTTCCAAAGTCAAACCTTTGATGGCCCTATCTGACTCTAAAACACCAGTCTCGATGTCCAAAACTGAAAAAAATGTAATGACTTTCAGAGCTTGAATTCTATACCCAACAAAATATTAAACCCTTGTCAAGCAATTGCTTGTTAAGATATTAGGAAACAGTAAGAATAAATCCAAATGCTTCAAAAGGGATTGGTAAGCTGGTAAATAAGGATAATACTATAAATATTTATGGAGTTTAAGAGGTCATTTGATGTCATTTATTGCAAAAATGAGTGCTAAAGGTAGATGTGATTAGGCTGTATCTAAAATAAATTGGTTTTTAGATTGGTAAGAACTGAGGAAAGTAGGTAGTGCTGAGGCTGGAATGAGAGCAGTATTGAGTAGGCCTATGCTAGTCAATATTGTTACTTTTTAAAATCAAAGATATATATAAGGATATGATCAGCAAGGCTGTCATATTTATGTGTGTCAAACATTAGGGGAAGCTATTTAATCCCTATTTACATAGCTAGTATTCTAAAGGGACAATGAATTTACCTAAAAAGAACATAATTGAAAATAATGAATGTAAAATCCAAATTTGGGTTTAAAAAGGTAACTACTTAAATATAAGAGAAGGGATGTCAGACTTATCAAGAGTTGATATATAAATAAAATACCTAGAATTGTTACTGATTCCAAGCACAATACTAACATATTGCAACTTGCCTGCATAATGAGTCGCTTCAGTCAAGTCTGACTCTTTGTGACCCCATGGACCGTAGCCCACCAGGATCCTCTGTCCCTGGGATTTTCCTGACAAGATTACTGAAGTGGGGTCTGATGCCCTCCTCCAGGGGATCTTCCTAACCCAGGGACTGAACCGCATCTTTAGTGTCTTCTGCACACTGCAATCAGATTCTTTACCACTGAGCCACTGGGGAAGCCCCAGATGTAAGTGATTTATGGCTTTATTCAAAATATGTTGTTTGAAAAAAAGGAGCTACTATTTCAGATGTACTCTGTACTTACTAAACAGAACCTAGGACCCCTAGGATCTGGTGATTGTCCTTGACTCTACATTTAAGAACATCATGAATACCTGGAATCTAGTCTGGAAATCAAGTGCTGCAAAACTATTTGAAAAAATAGGAGTAGTGTTCCTGAAGAAGCAAAATAGAACATAGTATCTACCTATTAAGTGTCTGAAGGGTTACCAGGGAGAAAGGAGATAAGTTTGGTTTATCACATTTTCCTGCACAATTCCAGAGTTCAAATACTGTGGAGTGAAAGTGATAGAGCACTGGATTGTACTTCAATTCCAGGAAGACAACATTAACAGGAACTGAATCTTAACTTCCTAGAGTGGTGAGCTTTCCATCACCTAAAATGGCTATGTGAGAACATCAGCACAAATCAGTCCTTGTAGCCTGATCATGCAACTAAGTCTTTCTGAGCTTCAGTGGGAATGATGATGGTACCTTCCTCATGAAGTACTTATGAAGATTAAAGGAGATACTGTGTGCTAAGGGCTTAATGCAATCCCTTATATATATAAAGTGCTAAAAACATGATACTTATTTTTATTACTGGATGACCAGTTTCCAAAGAGAGTACTCTAGGGAAGATATCTGTATCATATAGAAATGGAACTAGACAACTCTAAGTTGCCTTCCCTACAATTCCATGACTCAAACGTTGTGAGGCCATTGCACTTCTGTAATTTTCATAAGTATATTTATAGCATGATTATTAATACTTTGAAGCAAATATTTCAATCTTTCTGGTCCATTAATGGAGAAGGCAATGGCAACCCACTCCAGTACTCTTGCCTGGAAAATCCCATGGATGGAGGAGCCCAGTGGGCTGCAGTCCATGGGGTCGTGAAGAGTCAGACATGACTGAGCAACTTCACTTTCACTTTTCACTTTCATGCATTGGAGAAGGAAATGGCAACCCACTCCAGTGTTCTTGCCTGGAGAATCCCAGGGACAGAGGAGCCTTGTAGGCTGCCATCTATGGGGTTGCATAGAGTCAGACATGACTGAAGCAACTTGGCAGCAGCAGCAGTCCATAAATAAATCCATAGTATACAAATCTATCCCTAGAGGAGGAAATGGCAACCCACTCTGGTGTTCTTGCCTGGGAAATTCCATGGATAGAGGGGCCTGGCAGGCTATAGTCCATGGGGTCATAAAGAGTCAGATATATAACTAAAACTACAAAGCAATACAAATCTGTATGTGAAAGTCAATGTATAGGAAGTAGCCTATATAAATTTATAGTTCCCATATAACTATATATCCCTAAATTTGTACATTGGCATTTTAATTAAACATGATATATATAAGCACTTCTGTTATTATTCCGACTCAAATTTTAAAATATCTAAATATTATTGGTGTTTGCAGTTGTCAGTTTTCTTGAAACTAATATATGAAATATATAAAAATGCATATTGATATAAAATTGTTTATATAATTGATGAAACATTATATTAAATTTCTTATTTATATTGTATTAGAGAAACATTAACATACATTAGGGCATGTAAATGACTTTAAGTGGATTGCCGAGCAGGGAAGCGTCACTTCAGTCATACCTGACTCTGTGTGACCCTATGGACTGCAGCCTGTCAGGCTCCTCTGTCCATGGGATTCTCCAGGCAAGAATATTGGAGTGGGTTATAAAGCCTTTAAATACAGTAGCTCTCAGTTTTCTCTGCCAAAGGCTTGAAAGGGAAGCGATAGTTTACTTCTAATAGTTGAAACTATCTTTTATTCCGAAATGCTCTCAGACACAGATAGACACACTCATCCTCCAAACCTACTGCCAGTTCCTTCCTAGTTCATGTGAGTGGTAGACTCAACAGACAGCAAAGCAAGTACTCTATATAATTGAGAATTAAAGTATAAATTAATGTCAGAATTATTTTCATGTATTCAGAGTAAACTGACATGAAGGAATGTCTAACTAACATCATGTGAAAAAGAAATAAATAAGCTTAAGGAAATTATTTGAAATAGATTTATGATGCACTTGAATTAAAATGTTTTAGTAATAGCAGTCTTTATTGCATATTCTGCTGCAGATATTTCTGTTAAATTTGTTATATTTTGTATTTGATATATATCATTCTATATACTACCTAAAATTTAAAGTTCACAATAATCTTAATGATTTCAACTTCATATATGAGAACCTGAAACTCAAAGAAGTCAAGTAACACTCAAAATAATACAGCTGGTGAATGAGGGTGAGGTCTAAAATCTTGACTCATTACCCATACACTTAACATCTACCTACCACTCTTTACTAAGAGCCACAAAGAGTTTGACATCAACATATAAATTGACTCTCATTTGTAAATATCAATAAGATGCAGGTGATATTTGCCACTATGCTACAATGAGACAAGAGGTGTTTGGTCATTTTTCATGACAAGATTAGTTTGTTTCCTTTTTTTCTTATTTGGACAATAATTTAGCATTTAAAGGGCTTCCCAGGTGTCACTAGTGGTAAAGAACTTGCCTGCCAGTACAGGAGATATTAGGAACAATGGTTCGATCCCTGGGTCAGGAAGATCCCTTGGAGGAGGGCATGGCAACCCACTCCAGTATTCTTGCCTGGAGAATCCCCACGGTATTCTGTAGCCTGATAGGCTACAGTCCATAGGGTCACAAAGAGTTGAACATGATTGAAGTGATTTAGCATGCACTCATGCTGCATTTAAATAAACTATTCTTGAATAATTCACTAAAGCCCACCTATCAGAGTGCTGTTTCATTAGCTTTTGGTATTTTTGTGATTACTCTCAATTTTAGCAGCTTTAGGTATGTGCATAAGTTTGCTCTTTTAAAAAGAGAGGTACCTAGATAGACTGACTGGGTGAACTCCTAAACCTTGAGGTAAGAGTTTACTTATATCTCAATTTTCAAAGTGTTGTATCCTTAACTAAGGTGTAAGTTGACTTTCTCTGCATAAAAACTATTAATATTTAATACATTGCTCCTCCATTTAACAATCTCCAAATAATGTGAAAAGAGTAAAAATAATGCTTTGTATTCACGTAGCACACGTCTCCATGGAGCCCAGAGGATTTGGTTGACAGGGTCTAAAAATGACTTTGTCAGGGAGAACAAGAAACTAATATTGTCATAATTATTCTGCAGGTATTGAAACTGACACTGAGTCCATATGTAGCTACTAATGAACATTTTGCAGTCAAAATGATATGGATAGCTTCCTCCAGCCATCTTCATAATCAATGATGACCATCTTAAGAAATCATACACAGAGTTCTTATTTTTTGCTTACAGAGACAAACTGAATGATAGAACAATACATTGAGGATTCAGTATTATACTCAATATTATTGGAGTGATGTGGCAATATTTTGTATTATTTCACTTTGCTTTGGCAATATTAGAATGTTATACACCTATTCTTTCTTCTTTTAAATAACTCTGTTGCCAAAAGTCATGGGCCAAAAGAATTGTATTTCTAAGTAGGCTTCTAAGGAAATAAAACAAATTAACTAATGAAATGTTACAATTTGTTTTATTAAATAAAGTTTTTGTAATGTGAAAAGGTAATGTTATGTTGTGAATTAAGCTTTTAAAATTCACAGTTGCCTTATTCAAAGTGGGAAGCATTGATCTGATCAGTGGTGAAAGATGACCCTAATCTGTATATTTCTTACTTCTTCCTTCTCTGTAAGCCAGATATTCTAAATAATGGGTTAAACGTGTGTGTGTGTGTGTGTGTGTGTGTGTGTGTATGTGTGTGTGCATGCGTGTGTAGTGTGTGTGCATGCATAGTTTGTGTAAAATACACGAGATAGAGAATAGCTCCATATTTTGTCACTGGTTGTAAAACCTTAACATGCACCCAAATCATCTTTCAGAAAAAAATATTGCTTGAACCATGTCCCTAGCCTTTCTAATTCAGTAGATCTGGAATAGGGTATGAGAGTTTACAATTCCATAAGTTCCTAGGTAATTCTAAATAGTGCTTGTCTGTGAAGCATAGTATTAGAACTCATGGTGCAGGTAGTTGGACTTCTGCTTTTAGCCTTCATATAAAAAGAAATAATTATGAACAGATAGAAATTACATGCCAGCCTGATATGTGTTTTAGAAGGTACAAGTGTAAGATGATAGATACTGGAGAAAGAGAAGGGAAATGAGATGTCTCTATTCAAACAGAAGTGAAGTGAAATTGCTGTTGTGTCCGACTGTTTGCGACCCCATGGACTGTAATTTATCAGGCTCATCTGTCCATGGGATTTTCCAGGCAATATTACTGGAGTGGATTGCCGTTCCTTTTCCAGCGGATCTTCCCAACCCAGGGATCGAACCCAGGTCTCTCGCATTGTAGACAGATGCTTTACCGTCTGAGCCACCAGGGAAGTCCATTCAAGCAGAAAAATAATAATTTTACTAAAAATTCGTATGAATTCTGTAAGTTATTTGTGGGCTATGCTCTCTGTTCTCATTCCATTTCAGTATTTATTCAATACGTATCTACTGATCACTTATTATTGTACAAGTACTTGCATGCATCAGAGAAAAATAAAGGATTCTTGCCTCTCTGGAGCCAATTTTCACTTGATATTACTTTGCTTTAATGTATTAACTGCGTCTTTAATCTCATTTCAGATTTCTCTTGACCTTGTATCTAATTTCACATATATTCTTCTTTCCACCTTCCAGTTTTACCATATAATGGGAAAGTGTCAGTGTTTTCCCATTTTTGTTGCTTCTGTATCAGAGTCTAAAGAGGGTAGCAAAGATGGTTTTGACTGCTGATGGAAGTAAGGCTGCACCACTGGTAGGCATGGGTCCTCGTACTGAGACCATTTCTTAATAAGATAAGAAAGACCCCTATGGGGGAGCTATTTCAGTAAAGTTGGATTATGGAAAATTGAAATTATGTGAAACCTATGAAAAGAATTTTCAAACTTATACTTGTAATTTGCATTTACTTGATCATTAATAACATAGACACTATATTTTACCATTCACATTGGAACATATTTTCTTAAAATAATAATAACTGTTGATGTTAAATACATATCAAAATAGCAACTTTGGGGCAGTAATGAGAAGAATGTGGTTGGGGAACAATTTGACAATTTGCAACTAAGAGTCTTAAAACATCATTATACTTCTTGGACTACTATATTTTCTGATCAGTTTATAGAAATTTAAATAGAGATGTGCTTATTATGCATTTATATTGATCATAGTTTTGGTTTAAATATCGAAATATAGAAAATGTAGTTTAAATATCTCAGAAGAGAGTTAGTTACATAAATAATGGTATATTTATAAAATTTCACGCCATTTCATCGTTTAAATTATAATTTTTAAATATTTTTGGATACAAGTTTAAGCATTAAATTAAAAACTTTTTTCTGTTCTCTAATACTAAATAGGCATAGGCAAGTCTGGATCAGTCTCTTGTGGGGTTACTGCTCCTTTCTCCCAGGTCCTGGTGTGCACAAGGTTTTCTTTGTGCCCCAGGAGTCTGTTTCCCCATTCCTGTGTAAGTTCTGGAAGCTCTATGGTGGGGTTAATGGCAATCTCCTCCAAGAAAGCTTGTGCCACACCCAGATCTGCTACACCCAGAGCCCCTGTCCCTGAGGCAGGCCACTGCTGACCTGTATCTCTGCACAAGACACTCAAACACTCAAAGGCAAGTCTTCACTACCTCCACCATAGTTTGGTCTTAAGTCAACAACAAGGAGGGAATATAGGCTGCCCATCAACAGAAAAGTGGAATAAAGATGTACTGAGCATGGCCCTGGCCATCAGAACAAGACCCAGTTTCCCCCACAGACAGTCTCTTCCATCAGAAAACTTGATGAGCCTCTTATCCTTATCACTCAGAGGGCAGACAGAATGAAAACACAATCACAGAAAACTAATCAAGCTGATCACTTGGATCACAGCCTTGTCTAACTCATTGAAACTATGAGCCATGCCATGTAGGGCCACCCAAGACAGAAGGGTCATGGTGGAGAGTTCTGACAAAATGTAGTCCACTGGAGAAGGGAATGGCAAGCCACTTCAGTATTCTTGCCTTGAGAACCCCATAAACAGTATGAAAAGGCAAAAGGATAGGACATTGAAAGATGAACTCCCCACGTTGGTAGGTGCCCAATATGCTACTGGATATCAGTGGAGAAATAACTCGAGAAAGAATGAGGAGACCAAACCAAAGTAAAAACAGTGCCCAGTTGTGGGTGTGACTGGTGATAGAAGTAAAGTTTGATGCTGTCAAGAACAGTATTGCATAGGAACCTGGAACATTAGGTCCATGAATCAAGGCAAATTGGAAGTGGTCAAACAGGAGATGGCAAGAGGGAACATTGACACTGTAAGAATCAGTGAACTAAAATGGACTGGAATGGGTGAATTTAGCTCAGATGACCGTTATATCCACTACTGTGGGAAAGAATCCCTGAGAAGATGACATAGGCCTCAAAGTCAACAGAAGATTCCAAAATACAGCACTTGGGTGCAACCTCAAAAGTGACAAAATGATCTCTTTGTTTCAAGGCAAACCATTGACTATCACAGCCAGTATGCTGAAGAAGCTGAAATTTAATGGTTCAATGGAGATCTACAGGACCTTCTAGAACTAACATCCAAAAGGATGTCCTTTTCATCATAGGGGACTAGGATGCAGTAGGAAGTCAAGAGATACCTGGAGTAACAGGCAAATTTGGCCTTAGAGTACAAAATGAAGCAGGGCAAAGGCTAACAGAGTTTTGCCAAGAGAATGCACTGTTCATAGCAAACACCCCTTCTAAAAACACAAGAGAAGGCTCTACATGTGGACATCACAGATGGTCAATACAAAAATTAGATTGATTACATTTTTAGTAGCCAAGGACAGAGAAACTCTATACAGTCAGCAAAAATAAGACTGAGAATTGACTGTGGCTCAGATCACACACTCCTTATTGCCAAATTCAGATTTAAATTAGGAAAACCACTAGACCTTCCAGGTATGACCTAAATCAAATCTCTCACAATTGTACAGTGGAAGTGACAAATGGATTCAAGGGATTAGATCTGATAGAGTGCCTGAAGAACTATGAATGGAGGTTTGTGACATTGTACAGGAGACAGTGATCAAGACCATTACCAAGAAAAAGAAATGCAAAAAGGCAAAATGGTTGTCCGAGGAGGCCTTGCAAATAGCTGAGAAAAGAAGAGAAGCTAAAGGCAAAGGAGAAAAGGAAAGATATAAGCGTCTAAATGCAGAGTTCCAAAGAATAGCAAGGAAAGATAAGAAAGTCTTCCTCAATGATCAGTTCAGTGAAATAGAGGAAAACAATAGAATGGAAAAGACTAGAGATATCTTCAAGAAAATTAGAAATACCAAGGGAACATTTCATGAAAGATGAGCTCAATAAAAGACAGAAACTGTATAGACCTAATAGAAACAGAAGATATTAAGAGGTAGCAAGAATACATAGAAGAACTGTACAAAAAAGATCTTCATGACCCAGATAACCACTATGGTGTGATCACTCACCAAGAGCCAGACATCCTGGAATATGAGGTCACATGGGCCTTAGGAAGAAGCATCACTACAACAAAGCTAGTGGAGGTGATGGAATTCCAGTAGAGCTATTTTAAATCCTAAAAGATGATGCTGTTTAAGTGCCACATTCAATATGCCAGCAAATTTGGAAAACACAGCAGTGGCCACAGGACTGGAAAAGGTCAGTTTTCATTCCAATCCCAAAGAAAGGCAATGCCACAAAATGCTCAAACTACCACACAATTTTACTCATCTCACACATTAGCAAAGTAATGCTCAAAATTCTCCAAGCCAGGCTTCAATAGTATGTGAACCAAGAATTTCCAGATGTTCAAGGTGGATTTACAAAAGGCAAAGGAACCAGAGATCAGGTTGTCAACATCTACTGGAACATTGAAAAAGCAAGAGAGTTCCAGAAAACATCTACTGCATTATGGACTATCCCCAAAGGCTTTGTGTAGATCACTACAAACTATGGAAAATTCTTCATGAGTGGGAATACCAGACTAGCTGACCTGCCTCCTGAGAAATGTGTATGAAATGTGTCAAGAAGCAACAGTTAGAATCGGACATGGAACAGCAGACTGTTTCCAAATCGGGAAAGGGGTATGTCAAGACTATACATTGTCACCCTGCTTATTTAACTTATATTCAGAGTACATCATGAGAAATGATGGGCTGAATGGAGCACAAGCTGGAATCAAGTTTGCTAGGAGAAATATCAATACCTCAGATCTGCAGATGACACCACCCTTATGGCAGAAAGTGAAGAAGAACTAAAGAGCCTCTTGATGAAAGTGAAAGAGGAGAGTGAAAACGTTGGCTTAAAGCTCAACATTCAGAAAACAAAGATCATGGCGTCTGGTCCCATCACTTCATGGCAAATAGATAGGGAAATATTAACAGACTTTATTTTGGGGGCTCCAGAATCACTACAGATGGTGACTGTAGCCATCAAATTAAAAGACACTTGTTCCTTGGAAGGAAAGTTATGACTAACCTAGACAGCATATTAGAAAGCAAAGACATGACTTTGCCAGCAAAGGTCCATGTAGTCAAGGCTATGGTTTTTCCAGTAGTCATGTATGGATGTGAGAGTTGGACTATAAAGAAAGCTGAGTACTGAAGAGTTGATGCTTTTGAACTGTGGTGTTGGAGAAGACTTTTGAGAGTCCCTTGAACTGCAAGATCAAACCAGTCAGTCCTAAAGGAAATCAGTCCTGAATATTCGTTGGAAGGACTGATGCTGGAAGCTAAAACTCCAATACTTTGGCCTCTTGATGTGAAAAACTCACTCATTTGAATAGACCCTGATGCTGGGAAAAATTGAAGATGAGAGGGTAAAGGGATGACAGAGGATGAGATGGTTAGATGGTATCACTGACTCGATGGACATGAGTTTGAGCAGGCTCCGGGCATTGGTGATGAACAGGGAATCCTGGTGTGCTGCGGTCCATGGGGTCGCAATGAACTGGACATGACTCAGGGACTGAACTAAAGTGATGTGAAAGGTAATTTGTTTTTATTATATTATGGGTGTGTATGTGTGAGTGTATGTGTGTGCCTGTGCACACAAATACATGCATGGGAAATATAATCCTGTGGACTTATCTTCTTGGGCACTATATATGGATTCTCTTGGATCTGGACATCTGTAAGTATACCTGATGGTCACGGTTTACCTTTGTATCCTATTTAACCACAATCCTGCCATTATTCTGCATTGTCATACATATAACTGCCAATGCTCCTAGATAGGTCATAACTTGTTCTTTTATTTTAAGAACAAGGAGGAGACAGGAGAAATTAAAGAGGAGAAAATTTTCCTTTCCTGTCAGTATTTTCCTTTGTCACATGAAAAGAAAAGAGAATAAATATCTGGATGCAATCTATGTTCTGAGGATTCTATAAATTCTGAACAATCTCACAGCATCTTGACTGTCTCATTTAAGCATTTCTCACAAAGATACTCTATGAGAAAATATTTCTAAGAGAATGCTACCCACAGTCATATCCCTAACTAACTATTCATAATACTAATACAAAACTGAGTTCAGGATTCAAGTTCATTGTGGTTTTCCAGAGTCTACAATATTTCTTAGTATCAAGCCAAATGATCTTCCTTTCATAGTTTAATTTTATCTGCTTTAAACTTCTGATAGAGTAGAAGGAAAAGATCAACTCATGATTGTGATTTTAGAGTGAAAACATGTTCTTTGAGCTTATATCAGAAGTTTGATGCTTGAGTATAAATTCAGCAGTATCCTTGAATTGTTAAGATCCTGCTCCTCATCTTCACCATGCCTGTAAGGACTTAGTGCTTGAGGGAACTGTCATTCTGGTTTTAAACATCTATCACAGAAGCTGAATTTTCAGTTGCTCCATTTCATTATTAGTTCCATTAAGATATCAGGGAGTTTTGCTTTTAAAAGTGGCCCTGTGGTTTTGAGTAATTAAAGAAAAACAGGATACGTAATAGCTGAAAACATATCGGTGACAGTGAACTCAGTTTCCTTTGGATGACTAATATTTGTAGTAGAAGATCTCCAAGGCATATTAACACCACACATAATTTATGCTTATGACAGTACATCTTTCTTAGGTTTCTTAAAAATATTTTTCTCCCATTATGAGATAGCATAAAGCAGTTAATGAAACTTAAAAGCTTCAAAATCTATGCTTATTTACTTATTTTTTTCTACATAGTTTCAGCCATAAAGGGTGCAACCTAGCATAAAACCCATTAGTATAATAGTGTACCTTAAACTAAGTTAAAATCTTTCTGTGGTAGTCTATATTTTCTAGGTTTTCTTAAGAGGCTACATTTGTGACTATAACAGTAATAATGGCTATTTGAAAATCTTTAGTGCTCACCATGTAAGCTTCATTTGAAAAAAATCTAGAAGCAATGCTTTATTAATTTAAGATCAATACTTCTTTGTTCCTTTTGGTCTATATGTTTCGTTCACCCTCTTTGAAGGAAGAGCACAAGTTGATTTCCTAATGCCTAGCAAAAGTTCTGTGCAATGAGTATTCCAAAATGTGAAAAGCTAATTGCCAAATGTGTACATATGTGTGTGTGTTTTCTGTGTGCTTGAATATTTATTCAGTTCAGTTCAGTTCAGTCTCTTAGTCATGTCTGACTCTTTGCAACCCCGTGAATCACAGCACGCCAGGCCTCCCTGTTCATTACCGTCTCTCGGAGTTCACTCAGACTCATGTCCATCGAGTCCGTGATGCCATCCAGACATCTCAACCTTGGTCGTCTCCTTCTCCTCCTGCCCCCTCTCCCAGCATCAGAGTCTTTTCCAATGAGTCAACTCTTCTCATGAGGTGGCCAAAGTACTGGAGTTTCAGCTTTAGCATCATTCATTCCAAAGAAATCCCAGGGTTGATCTCCTTCAGAATGGACTGGTTGGATCTCCTTGCAGTCCAAGGGACTCTCAAGAGTCTTCTCCAACACCACAGTTCAAAAGCATCAATTCTTCTGCGCTCAGCCTTCTTCAGAGTCCAACTCTCACATCCATACATGACCATAGGAAAAACCATAGCCTTGACTAGACGGACCTTAGTCGTCAAAGTAATGTCTCTGCTTTTGACTATACTATACTCAGGGAATATTGGGGATGATTTTACAATAGGAGTAAATAACAGTTTGGGGAGATTGTCAAATACTCAGTATGAGTTGAATAAGAAACTCTTCTATTCCCCAGCAATCAATGTTGATTAAGTGTTATGTTAAGGAGTTTTGGGGGCTTCCCTGGTAGCTCACCTGGTAAAGAATGCAGAGTTTTTAAAATAATTTTAAAAGTGTTATTGGTGGTGATACTTGCAAGCTAGATTTTTGTCTAAATCACAGGCTTTAATGGCCTTAAAAAAAACTAATGCTTTCCTAATAATTAAGCTTTCCTGAGAACACATGTTTAGAGTTTCCCCATTTTATACACACACATACCTACACACACTGCTCACACATACATAAACAATTTTTAAAAGAGAGAAGTATCTGTTTCAAAACTGATTTTGTCAGTGAGACTTTCATTATCCTTTTCAAGCAAAATTAATACTTTTTCACTTGTTTTTCACAGTAGTGCTTTCTGTTGCTATAGCACTTTCAAATTGTATTAAAATGCAGCTCTGTGCATCTGCTTCTGATGCTAGAACACGGACTACGTGAAGGCAGTAGCCCACTCTTAATTAGCTCCATCCCTAGAGCTTTGCACAATGACTGACACACCTGTTGGATTTCTAATAACTTGTTAATTACAATTTTGGAAATGCTAACAAAAGTAAGGCTGGTTTCTTGGACTGTTGGCCATTAAAACTTGTTTCTCATCATTTTCTATAGAAATTTCAAAGACTTGAAAGAAGGGCCTTCTAGGCAGGAGCCAGAGCACAGAGAGGCTCAATTTTTACAGAATATAAAACAGTTGGGGGAAAATTGTTGGAAACAGAGCCTATTATTGCTCCCCCAAACAATGCTAGTGTCTTGCTCTGTGAGCTAGCATTATTCCTCTCAGATCTGGTCCAACCCCCTTGGCACTGAGCCTCTGTGGACCGGGGTCTACATGAGTCTCCCCACAACAGCTCTAATTCCATTTGGACTTTTTGAGGTTTGTATTATCTATCACTGTGTAACACACTGTGTAAAAGCCATTATCATACTTTTGATGTTTAGGGAATGGTATGGCTGTAGGGGTCCAGGGTTAGAGTTTGGTAGATAGTGACATGCTTTTAGGTCTTTGTGGAAGCATCTCTGGTCAAGAGTGATGAATGGATAGAATTCTACTGGAGGTTATTGGAGGCAGAGAAACTCCAGATGCTGAAGTTGCTGAAGATCAACATGATGCATCTTTGTTTTGTAATCAGGAAGGGAAATTAAAAACAATGATCTCGATTTAATTCTTTTACTGTCAGCTTAAAGTCCAATCTATCTCTTGGATACAAGGGGATATTTAAGGAGTTATGGTAGAACAATGTGTGAAGAGCTGAAAAATGCAAATTATCCTGCTCTACAACAGTAATAATGAGTGGCATTTTTTGTTTACTTCCTTGTATACTTAAAAGGTGTTTTGTTATACCCTGAAGGGCTAGTAGAACTATAACTTGAATATAATAAAAATTTTCAATGATTTTAAAAATAAACAACATTGCTTTTGAAAACTGACTTCCTGAAAACTATTTTTAAAATATATATATATATATATATATATATAAACAGTTAATGTAAGAACTAAATTTTATTGAATGCTTAACATGCTAGGTACATATATTAAGATATTTGCATGTATTATCTCATATAACACTATGAAGTAGAAACTCTTATCCTAGTTTTATACATTTTTAAAAAGTATAGTGAAAATGAGTATACTACCCAAAGCAATCTATAGATTCAGTGCAATCTCTATCAAGCTACCAACTATATTTCTCATAGAGCTACAAAAATAATTTCACAATTTGTATGGAAATACAAAAAACCTCGAATAGCCAAAGCAATCTTGAGAAAGAAGAATGAAACTGGAGGAATCAACCTGCCTGACTTCAGGCTCTACTACAAAGCCACAGTCATCAAGACAGTATGGTACTGGCACAAAGACAGAAATATAGATCAATGGAACAAAATAGAAAGCCCAGAGATAAATCTACACACCTATGGATACGTTATCTTCAACAAAGGAGGCAAGAATATACAATGGAGAAATGATAATCTCTTTAACAAGTGGTGCTGGGAAAACTGGTCAACCACTTGTAAAAGAATGAAACTAGATCACTTTCTAACACCATACACAAAAATAAACTCAAAATGGATTAAAGATCTAAATGTAAGACCAGAAACTATAAAACTCCTAGAGGAGAACATAGGCAAAACACTCTCTGACATACATCACAGGAGGATCCTCTATGACCCACCTCCCAGAATGTTGGAAATAAAGCAAAAAGAAACAAATGGGACCTAATTAAAATTAAAAGCTTTTGTACAACAATGGAAACTATAAGCAAGGTGAAAAGATAGCCCTCAGAATGGAAGAAAATAATAACAAATGAAGCAACGGACAAAGAACTAATGTCAAAAATATACAAGCAACTCCTGCAGCTCAATTCCAGAAAAATAAACAACCCAATCAAAAAATGGGCCAAAGAACTAAATAGACATTTCTCCAAAGAAGACATACGGATGGCTAACAAACACATGAAAAGATGCTCAACATCACTCATTATCAGAGAAATGCAAATCAAAACCACAACGAGGTACCATTTCACGCCAATCAGAATGGCTGTGATCCAAAAGTCTACAAGCAATAAATGCTGCAGAGGGTGCGGAGAAAAGAGAACCCTCTTACATTGTTGGTGGGAATGCAATCTAGTACAGCCACTATGGAGAACAGTGTGGAGATTCCTTTAAAAACTGGACATAGACCTGCCTTATGTCCCAGCAATCCCACTACTGGGCATACATACCCGAAGAAACCAGAATTGAAAGAGACACACGTACTGCAATGTTCATCACAGCACTGTTTATAAAGCCAGGACATGGAAGCAACCTAGATGTCCATCAGCAGATACATATACACAGTGGAGTATTCAGTTCAGTTCAGTTCAGTTGCTCAGTTGTGTCTGACTCTTTGCGACCCCATGAATTGTAGCACGCCAAGCCTCCCTGTCCATCACCAACTCCTGAAGTTCACTCAGACTCACGTCCATTGAGTCAGTGATGCCATCCAGCCATCTCATCCTCTGCCATCCCGCCATCTCATCCTCTGCCATCCCCTTCTCCTCCTTCCCCCAATCCCTCCCAGCATCAGTCTTTTCCAATGAGTCAACTCTTCACATGAGGTGGCCAAATTACTGGAGTTTCAGCTTTAGCATCATTCATTTCAAAGAAATGATGGGCTGATCAAATCCCTGGGCTGATCTCCTTCCAGAATGGACTGGTTGGATCTCCTTGCAGTTCAAGGGATTCTCAAGAGAATTCTCCAACACCACAGTTCAAATGTATCAATTCTTCGGCGCTCAGCCTTCTTCACAGTCCAGTTCTCACATCCATACATGACTACTGGAAAAACCATAGCCTTGACTAGATGGACCTTAGCCGGCAAAGTAATATCTCTGCTTTTGAATATGCTGTCTAGGTTGGTCATAACTTTTCTTCCAAGGAGTAATGGTCTTTTAATTTCATGGCTGCAGTCACCATCTGCAGTGATTTTGGAGCCCCCAAAATAAAATCTGACACTGTTTCCACTGGTCCCTCATCTATTTCCCATGAAGTGATGGGACCGGATGCCATGATCTTCGTTTTCTGAATGTTTAGCTTTAAGCCAACTTTTTCACTCTCCTTTTTCACTTTTATCAACAGGCTCTTCAGTTCCTCTTCACTTTCTGCCATAAGGGTGGTGTCATCTGCATATCTGAGGTGATTGATATTTCTCCCGGCAATCTTGAGTCCAGCTTGTGTTTCTTATAGCCCAGCGTTTCTCATGATGTGCTCTACATATAAGTTAAATAAGCAGGGTGACAATATACAGCCTTGACATACTCCTTTTTTTGTTTGGTACCAGTCTGTTTTTTCCATGTCCAGTTCTAACTGTTGCTTCCTGACCTGCATACAATTTCTCAAGGAGCAAGTCAGGTGGTCTGGTATTCCCATCTCTCAGAATTTTCCACAAGTGAAGTTGCTCAGTCGTGTCCGACTCTTTGTGACCCATGGACTGTAGCCCACCAAGCTCCTCCATCCATGGGATTCTCCAGGCAAGAATACTGGAGTGGGTTGCCGTTTCCTTCTTCACCAGTTTATTTACTCAGCCATTAAAAAGAATACATTTGAATCAGTTCTAATGAGATGGATGAAACTGGAGCCTATTATACAGAGTGAAATAATCCAGAAAGAAAAACACCAATACAGTATACTATTGCATATATATGGAATTTAGAAAGATGGCAATGATAACCCTGTATGCAAGGCAGCAAAAGAGACACGGATGTATAGAACAGTCTTTTGGACTCTGTGGGAGAGGTAGAGGGTGGGATGATTTGGGAGAATGGCATTGAAACATGTATAATATCATACATGAAACGAATCACCAGTCCAGGTTCGATGCATGATACTGGATGCTTGGGATTGGTGTACTGGGATGACCCAGAGGGATGGTATGGGGAGCGAGGGGGAGGGGGGTTCAGGATGGGGAACACGTGTACACCCGTGGCAGATTCATGTTGATGTATGGCAAAACCAATGCAATATTGTAAAGTAATTAGCCTCCAATTAAAATAAATAAATAATTTTTTAAATAGTGCTTTGCTTTTAAAGGATTTGCCCCCAAATCAGATATTTGAGGAAGTAATGGGACCAAAATGCAATTCCATGTATCGGACATCAGATACTTTGCATCTGAGTTCACAAGAACATCCATAAGAGAACACATACCCTGTTCCTTTGTTTAAAACCCATCACTTTGTGAAGTTAAGCAGAGTTCTCCTTACTAAAGAAGACTTAGGTTGGCACCAGGTAATTTCTGGAGAAATAAATGGCAATCCACTCCAGTGTTCTGGCCTGGTGAATACCATGGACAGAGGAACTTAGTGGGCTACAGTCCATGGGGTTGCGAAGAGTCGGACATGACAGAAGTAACTTAGCACACACAGGTAATCTCTAGGTCACTAGGAATTATTGAAAGCACCATTAGAAAACAGGGCTCCCATAAACCTTGTAGCTGTTGTAATCATTCATCATAGCTCACCTGAAACTATATCGTGAGCTTCCAAGTTCCTTTGATTCCATCTTACCCATTTTACAGCCAAAGTGAGTTTTCTAAAATTAAATTACTTCTGCTTAAATCATTCAGTGGCACTCCACTTTTTCCAAATATTTTAAACTCTTTAGTGAAGTGAAAGTTGCTCAGCCATGTCTGACTCTTTGTGACCCTATGAACTAGTCCATGGGATTCTCCAGGCCGGAATACTGGAGTGGGTACTCTTTCCCTTCTCCAGGGGATTTTCTCAACCCAGGGATCAAACCCAGGTCTCCCACATTGCAGGCGGATTATTTACCAGCTGAACCACAAGGGAAGCCCAAGAATACTGGAGTAGGTAGCCTATCCCTTCTCCAGCATATCTTTCCAACCCAGGAATCAAACCAGGGTCTCCTGCATTGCAGGCGGATTCTTTACCAACTGAGCTATCAGGAAGCCTTAAACTCTTTACTGTGACTTATAAACTTCTTTTGGTCTCTACTTACCACTCTTGTCTCTTTTCTTTCCACTTTCACACTTCAAAGCTAGCCTCCCCTACAGTGCTACATTTTTTCCTACTGGGCCTTGGCACTTCCTGCCTCCATTGACTAAAACACTTTCCTCCTCTCTCCCACACTAAGCTGCTCACACTTTTTGGCACATTCTGTGGGGATTTGCTCCTGAAGTCCAAAATTTGGGTTAAATATTTCCCTTGGATATTCAAGTAGCATTCTCTACCTCATTTTCATAAAACATCATGCTGTGTAATTAGTTATTTTTACCTTCATATTGATGGTAAGCTCATTGTGGGGATAGAAGATGTGATTATTTTCTTCATCTTTGGATCCCCAAAACTTAGTGCATAGGAGTTCACATTTGTGTATGTGTATGTGTATGAATAAAGGCTGACATCATTTGAAGTACTAACTGGTCACACATAGAATACGATTTTAAGCGTTTAAAGCTATAACTTCATTGAACCCACACATAACTTCCAAAAGGTAGATACTATTGTTTTGCTCCCATGAAATGAGATACTGACTACACAGGGAGTTTAAGGGAATAGCTGAAGGTCATACAGCTAATCTGCCTCTCTGAAGGTTTAAGGTCAACAGATTAGTATTTCTAGGTGACAGTTGATACCTCAAGGCTTTCATAAGAAGAAAAACATGAAAACTGTTTATTGGTTCCATTTCTGCCACTAACAATTATGTGATTCTTGTGATCTCATTATGCTTTAGTTTCAGTTCAGTTCAGTTCAGTCACTCAGTCATGTCCGACTCTTTGCGACCCCATGAACTGCAGCACACCAGGACTCCCTCTCATCACCAACTCCAGGAGTTTACCCTAACTCATGTCCATTGAATCGGTGATGCCATCCAACCATCTCATCCTCTGTTGTCCCTTCTCCTGCCCTCAGTCTTTCCCAGCATCAGGCTTTTTCAAATGAGTCAGCTCTTCATATCAGGTGGCCAAAGTTTTGGAGTTTCAGCTTCAACATCAGTCCTTCCAATGAATACTCAGGTCTGATCTCCTTTAGGATAGACTTGTTGGATCTTGCTTTTGCTTACTGTATAGAGCTTCTCCATCTTTAGCTGCAAAGAATATAATCAATCTAATTTTGTTGTTGACCATTTGGTGATGTTCATGTCTAGAGTCTCCCCTTGTGTTGTTGGAAGAGGGTGTTTGCTATGACCAGTGTGTTCCTTGGCAAAACTTTATTAGCCTTTGGCCCTGCTTCATTCTGTACTCCAAGACCAAATTTGCCTATTATTCCAGGTGTTTCTTGACTTCCCACTTTTGCATTCTAGTCCTTTATAATGAAAAGGACATCTTTGGGGGATGTTAGTTCTAGAAGGTCTTGTAGGTCTTCATAGAACCGTTCAACTTCAGCTTCTTTAGCATTACTGGTCAGGGCATAGACTTGGGTTACCATGATATTGAATGGTTTGCCTTGGAAATGAACAGAGATCATTCTATCGTTTATGAAATTGCATCTAAGCACTGAAATTTGAACTCTTTTGTTGACTGTGATGGCTACTCCATTTCCTGCCTATAGTAGTAGATATAATGGTCATCTGAGTTAAATTCACCCATTTCAGTCCATTTAGTTTGCTGACTCCTAGAATGTCGACCTTCACTCTTGCCATCTCCTTTTGACCACTTCCAATTTACCTTGATTCATGGACCTAACATTCCAGGTTCCTATGCAGTATTGCTCTTGACAGCATCGGACCTTGCTTCTATCACCAGCCACATCCACAACTGGGTGTTGTTTTTGCCTTGGCTCAGTCCCTTCATTCTTTCTGGAGTTATTTCTCCTCTGATCTCCAGTAGCATAGTGGGCACCTACTGACCTGGGGAGTTCATCTTTCAGTGTCCTATCTTTTTGCCTTTCATACTGTTCATGGGGTTCTCAAGGCAGGAATCCTGAAGTGGTTTGCCATTCCCTTCTCCAGTGGACCACATTCTGTCAGACCTCTCCACCATGACCCATCCATCTTGGGTGGCCCCACCCAGCATGGCTTAGTTTCATTGAGTTAGACAAGGCTGTGGTCCATGTGATCAGATTGGCTAGTTGTCTGTGACTGTGGTTTCAGTCTGCCCTCTGATGCCCTCTCTCAGTGCCTGCCTTCTTACTTGGGTTTCTCTTACCTTGGATGTGGGGTATCTCTTCACGGGTGCTCCAGCAAAGCACAGCCTCTGCTGCTGACCTTGAACATGGGGTCCTTGGACAGACAGCTCCTCTTGGCCGCTCCTGTGCCAGTGACGCTGCCACTCCTGTGCCAATGCAGCTGCCACTCCTGCAGCCGCTCAGCCACCGTTCCTCCTCCAGCACACAGTAGGCATTCAGTAAATATTAGTTCTCTATATTTTATTTTTCCTATGGAGTCACTCAGGGATTTCAATTTTCCTGTGAATTTTCAGTTATATCAACTTTTTCTTGTCTCTAACAATGTTCATCAAAAAAGAAGAATTAATAAACATTGTAGCTAATTTGGTCAGGTCACGTGAGATGCTTGTGCTCAGTCTTGTCAACTCTTTGTGACACCATGGACTGTAGCCTACCAACTTCCACAGTCCATGGGATTTTCCAGGCAAAATTTCGTATATGTTCCTATTACATAATCACCGTTATTATGCAGTCTTTCAGTTGAGAGCAAACAAATTTATAGGGAGAAAAACTACTGCTTTGCTCTCTTGCTTAAGGTGTGCTGTTTCTTATTTTGTCATTCATCAGTAAATACTATTTTCTGATAATACCAAACATAAGTGTTATTGGGGGCTCTACTTTGAGAGAATCAGCAAGTTTTACTAAATGTTAGGCAACCTCATCTTTCACTTTTAAAGAGTATGGATACATGGCTTCATCTAAAGAATGAATATTAAATGATGTCAGGGCATAAAAATGTTAGTATGTTCATATTATATTTCTTTTGTAATTTCCTTTTAATGATCAGTGTCCTAGTGGTCAAACTCTGAAATTAGGTTTTTGCCATGAAATGAAAGATGAGTGAAATTCAAATGTGTTTTTTAAAATGTAAATCCATTTTCACTTATTAAGAGTACTAAGTGTTTAATTGAATGTAGAACATCTCACTTTTTGCAAATAAATAAACAATTTTAGTAATGAAAATTCAAAAGCTACCATAGTATTGCATATCATTATCCAAATTATGTCCATTTAATGATCAAGATTCAATAATAGCACTCAGAAAATACATCCACAGCAGTTAGTAATCTGCCTACAGTGTGAAATTCTGAACAGGTTATATGTATGTGGTATTTTAGTCCTCCTCTGCAGAACATTTCAAAGCAGCTTTTGTTGTGAGAATTTTGAAAGCCACAGGAAAACATGTCTTGAGAGTTTTCTTCAATTTTGAAAAGGCTTGGGTTTATGGTAACTCATTACTTGAATCTACTAGGAACTTTGACTTTGATGTTCAGAATTTCTTAGTTTGTGGTGTATAAGAGTGTCAGTATATGACTATACAATGTTTACCCTGCAACCCTGAAAAAAAGAATAAAGCAGCTCACCCAGGTCAGCTTCCTGTAGGGTTAACTGGAGAAAAACAATCAGGTTATATAACTTGTGTTAAAACTGTGATTATAGAAACTGAGATAAGTAACATTACATGGATGTCTTTTAAAAAAATTACTTTCCTTGTGACTAATTTTAGAATTGCTCTAAAATATTAATTGTACTCAATTTTACCTATTTTTTTAAAAAAGCAACTCTGTGTGAAACTCTGTGTATATATGTGCATGTTATTCATATATCAGAGGTTTTTTTTACATATGCTTCTGCTGCTACTGCTAAGTCACTTCAGTCATGTCTGACTCTGTGTGACCCCATAGACGGCAGCCCACCAGGCTCCCCGTCCCTGGGATTCTCCAGGCAAGAACACTGGAATGGGTTGCCATTTCCTTCTCCAGTGCATGAAAGTGAAAAGTGAAAGGGAAGCTGCTCAGTTGTATCTGACTCTTAGCAACCCCATGGACTGCAGCCCACCAGGCTCCTGCGTCTATAGGATTTTACTGGAGTGGGGTGCCATTAACATCATATTAGTATACAGGAACATTCTTTATTCTCCAAAATAATAAGCAGTGCAGACCTGTTACAGAATAAATGCTGGTAGAACTGCATGGAATTGTGAGTAAAAGTCGCTCAGCCATGTCTCTTTGCCACCCCATGGAATTCTCCAGGCCAGAATGCTGGAGTGGGTAGCCTTCCCTTCTCCAGGGGATTTTCTCAACTCAGGGATTGAACCCAGGTCTCCCCAAATTGCAGACAGATTCTTTACCAGCTGAGCCACCAAGGAAGCCCAAGAATACTGGGTGGGTAGCTTATCTCCTTCTCTAGTGGATCTTCCCAACCCAGGGATCGAACTGGTGTCTCCTGCATTGCAGGCGAATTCTTTGCCAGCTAAGCTACGAGGGAAGCGCTTGTATCATTCAGAATATGTCAGTCTGCACAAAGAATGTCCAGAATATAACTGAATTTCTTAACAAAGAAGAAACAAGTTAAATCAATTATGTTACTTAGTCTACACACTTGAAAATGTAATTAAGTAGTTACCCCTGTGCAAAGTAGACAAGCAAATAAAATACTAACAAATCATACTTGAAACTAAACTTTAGGTCTAAAAATACTGTGATTGTCTATTTTCCTGGTAAACATGGGCCAGTCTACATGCTTAACCATATCTATATGCTTAAAGCTTGTCACCTTTGGGTTCCAGGAAATACTCCATTGTATGTGTAGCTGTTAGTTTTGGGTTTGACTGTGTTTAACAAGAAAGATAATGTGTTAGATTCAGGCTAAAAAAAAAAGACAAAATATAGTAAAGGTTTATTTTTTCCTCACATAAAACAAATTCATAAGTAGGCTGTCTAGGGCTCCTGTGGTAATTCCACAGTTTTATCATGGCTCATATTTTCTTCTTTGCCATTCTTGGTTTGGTGTTTCCAAATTTAAGGTTGGAAATGACTATTAGAGTTCCAGCTATTGTATCAACATTCAAGGCTGTGCTAACTCCTCCTGTTTAAGGAGAATTTCCCATGGGCACATATCAATACATATTTCTGCTTATTTGTCATTGGCCACAATTAGTTATATGACCACACCCAACTGTACAGGTATGTTTGGAGACAGAGAGGCAAAACAAAAAACAAAGAGGTTGCAAATAACAGCTCCAATCAAAGAAGCTTATTTGCATGCATTAATAGGGGAAAGGGACTGCTGATCCCACTTATGCACAAGGACAGTAGAGCCCATGAGCAGTGGCATGTTTGTATTGGGAAGGACAGCAAGTAGAGTTAAAGATGAAAGAGAAACTTATTGGGAAAAAAAAAGAGAAAAACTACAGCAAATTTGTTTAATTATTCTTTCAACTGCATGTGAAAAATGATTTCTGTATCCTTTTTAAAAGCACACATTGTACTAAAGAAGTCTGAAAATCAATACATATTACATTGGATTCCATAAATACTGTAGCATTTTTGTTTTCTTCACCATGCAGATTATAACACATGACTAATATGTTGAGTCTGAGTAAGAATTTTATATTTATATATTTAGAATTTATGATCACATTTTTTGATGGTACCTCTGCTAATAGTAGTCATACTGACAGAAATTGTAGAATTCAAGTGGATGGTCATTATTTCACTTTGAGATAGAAGCAGTTTCACCAAAGGAATTTCATTCTCTCTATAAAAAATCTTATGCAACATTTTATTTTCTATGGTTTTCCTTTTTATAATTTCTTCAATTTATTTAATTAGGCATGTAGCATATAACCCCACTTGGCCAGCAAGTACATACTTTCTTTGAGGAAAAAAAAAATGTTCTCTCAACCTACTGATGATGAGAAAAACGTGTATTTGTGTGTGTTATTTTATAGATGGTATTTTAAATGTGTGTAAAAATGAACTTTTGGTGCCTGAATATATAGGTGTGATTTCATGATGAAAATATGAATGGGGATTAGTTTTACTTGTCCTCACTGTATAGATAACAGTTGAAGTTGTATCTGGCTTAGCAATCCCCAAAATAAAAGAAGATTGCGGACTAATGTTTGTATATAAAGGAGTTTAATCGGAGTTATGAGCTAAAGATGTAGTACTCAATTCTGGTCAAAGATGCAGTAGAAAGGTTAAGTAAATCAGAAACTGGAGTACTGGGAAACCAGAAAATAATATGTCATCTTATCCTCTAACTGAGTTGGAATACTAATGCTCAATAGTTCATCATTCCACTGAAACTAGGCTCAGTCCAATGAGTAAAACAATGCAAAGGAGGTGGAACCAATAGGTACACAGGACTCTCTAAATAAGTCTCATGCCAGTGGAAGGCAAAGGGACAGACATTGGGCCTATGAAAGATTAATATATATCTGTGCTGTCCAATACAGCAGTCACTAGCTATATGTGGCTGTTGAGCACTTGAAATGTGCTGAGTTTAAGTTTATGTAGGCTATGGGTAAAATATACACTGGAATTCAAAGAGCTGGTATGAGAAAAAAACGAAAAGAACCTGATTGAAATTTTCATACTGATGACATTTTGAATCATTTTTACATATTAGATGAAATATATATTATTCATATTCTCTTCACCTATATTCTTAGTTTTTAACATAGTGGCTAAAATTTTTGAAATTGTATATTTGGCTCATATTTTAATCTATAGGATAGTCAGTGTTGGTCTGTACTCTGATTCCAATTTGCCACCTCAATTTTTACCAGTAACATATGAGGGAAAATCAGGAGCCATTCTAGGGACTATAATTTTTCCCACATTTACTTAGAGGTGTAATTTGTTATAATAGGAGGAACATGAGCCTCTGGATCCAGATCTGCTACTAACTAGCTATACAGCCCCAGGAAAGTTATTTAACTTGAGCCTTGATTTCCTCATTCATAAAATGAGAATCATAGTACTCACCACACAGGGTAATTGTGAGGATTAAATGTGAATGCAAAAGACTTTGAAAAGTCCATGCCACATAATCTGCAGTTAATAAATGTTAGTCACTTTCTCTCCTTACTATGTGAATTTTAACAGTGGTAAAAACAGAATTGATCTGATATACTATAAGTCTCAAAATTAGAGGAATATGGGGAGCAGGATAAAGAGAAAAGTGAAGCCTGGGGAGCAGAATAAGAATATCAATAAAGGTTATTGAAAAAGAAAACCAAAATCTTCCAAGGTTGAAAAACAACCAAAAATTAACCATAGCATTTTTGGAAAGAAGAATAAAATTTCTTCAAATATAGAAACACTTACTTACACACACACACACACACACACACACACACACACGTATACATATGTGCTTACACATAAGTATGTATTTTTCTGAGCAGGCTATATAAAACAGTGTATATGTAATTGTTTTATTTAGAAATGCACTACATAGTTTCATTTGTTGTTCAGTCCCTGAGTCATGTCTAACTCTGTGACCTCATGAACTACAGAATGGGTTTCCCTGTCCTTCAGTATCTCCTGGAGTTTGCTCAAATTTATGTCCATTGAGTTTGTGATGCTATCTAACTGTCTTATCCTTTCAGTTCAGTTCAGTTCAGTTCAGTTGCTCAGTCGTGTCCAACTCTTTGTGACCTCATGAATTGCAGCACGCCAGGCCTCCCCTGTCCATCACCATCTCCCGGAGTTCACTCAGACTCACGTCCATCGAGTCCGTGATGCCATCCAGCCATCTCGTCCTCTGTCGTCCCCTTTTCCTTCTGCCCCTAATCCCTCCCAGCATCAGAGTCTTTTTCCAATGAGTCAAGTCTTCGCATGAGGTGGCCAAAGTACTGGAATTTCAGCTTTAGCATCATTCCTTCCAAAGAAATCCCAGGGCTGATCTCCTTCAGAATGGACTGGTTGGATCTCCTTGCAGTCCAACGGACTCTTCAAGAGTCTTCTCCAACACCACACTTCAAAAGCATTGATTCTTTGGTGCTCACCCTTCTTCACAGTCCAACTCTCACATCCATACATGACCACAGGGAAAACCATAGCCTTGACTAGACAGACCTTAGTCGGCAAAATGATGTTTTATCCTTTGCCGCCCCCTTATTTTTTGCCTTCAATCTGTCCCAGCATCATGGTCTTTTCACTGAGCTGGCTTTTCACATCAGGTGGCCAAAGTATTGGAGCTTCAGCTTCAGCATCAGTCCTTCCAGTGAGTACACAGCGTTGATTTCCTTAAGGATTGACTAATTTGGTCTCCTTACTATTCAAGGGACTTTCAAGAGTCTTCACTCCAGCACCACAATTTGAAAACATCAATTCTTCGGTGCTCAGCACTCTTTATGGACCAACTCTCACATCCGTACATGACTACTGGAAAAACCATAGCTTTGACAGATGGACCTTTGTCGGCAAAGAGATATCTCTACTTTTTAATATGCTGTCTAGGTTTGTTATCACTTTCCTTCCAAGAAGCAAGCATCTTCTAATTTCATGACTAAAGTCAATATCCACAGTGATTTTAGAGCCCAAGAAAATAAAATCTGTCATTATTTCCATTTTTCCTCCTTCCACTTGTCATGAAGTGATGGGACTGGATGCAATGGTCTTAGTTTTTTGAATGCTGAGTTTTTAAGCCAGCTTATTCACTCTCCACTCTCACCCTCATCAAGAACTTTAGTTCCTCCTCAGTTTCTGCTATTGTAAGGTTGTTTATTTCTCCCGACTGTCTTGATTCTAACTTGCTTCATCCAGCCTGGGATTTCCCATGATGTACTCTGCATAGAAGTTAAATAAGCAGGGAAACAATACATAGCCTTGTCATATTCCCTCCCAACTTTAAACCAGTCAGTTGTTTCATGTCTGGTTCTAACTGTTGCTTCTTGACCCACACATAATTTCTCAGGAGACAAGTAGGATGGTCTAATACTTCCATCTCATTAAGAATTTTCCCACAGTTTTTTGTGATCCACCCAAACACTTTAGGGTAGTTAGTAATACAAAAGTGGATGTGTTTTTCTGGAATTTCTTTGCTTTCTCCATGAGCAAATGAATGTTGGTAATTTGATATCCGGTTCCTCTACCTCTTCAAATCCCAGCTTGTAACATCTGGAAATTCTCATATCATGTACTGCTAAAGACTATCTTGAAGCATTTTGAGCATATCCATGTTAGCATGTGAAGTGAGCACAGTTGTACATTAGTTGGAAAATTCTCTGGTGTTGCCCTTCTTGGGACTGGAATGAAATCTGACCTTTTCCAGTCCTGTGGCCACTGCTGAGTTTTCCAAATTTGCTGGCGTAATGAGTGCAGCACTTAAACAGCATCTTTTAGGATTTTGAACAGCTCAGCTGGAATTCCATCATATCTAGCTTTGTTTGTAATAATGTTTCCTGAAGTCCACTGAATTTTATACTCTAGGATATCTGGCTCTAGGTAACTGACCACAGCATTATGCTTATCCAGGTCAGAAAGACCTTTTTGTATAGTTCTTCGTGTATTCTCACCACCTCTTCTTAATCTCTTCTGCTTCTGTTAGTTTCTTACCATTTCTGTCCTTTATTGTGCTGATCCTTGCATTAAATGCTCCCTTAATAGATCCAGTATTCTGGAAGAGATGTCTAGTCTTTCCTAGTCTATTGTTGTTGTTGTTGTTTTTCTAATTTTTGCGTTATTTTTTAAGAAGGCCTTCATATCTCTCCTTGCTGTTCTCTGGAACTCTACATTCAGTTGGGTATCTTTCCTTTCTCCCTTGTCTTTCACTTCTCTTTCCTCAGCTACTTTTAGGTACTTTCCTTAGCTACTCAACTTCCTCAAACAACCACTTTGCCTTCTTGCATTTATTTTTCTTTTGGATGATTTTGATCACTGCTTCCCATATAGTATTACAGATCTCTGTCCCTAGTTCTTCAGGCACTTTGTCTTCCAGAACTCTTGAATCTATTCATCTCCTTCACTGTATAATCATACTGGATTCAGCTTAGGTCATATCTAAATGAATGATTTTCTCTACAGTCTTCAATCTAAGCCTGAATTTTGCACTAAGGAGTTCATGATCTGAGCCACAGTCAGCGCCAGGCCTTGTTTTTGCTGACTGTGTAGAGCTTATCCACCTTCAGTTGATAGAACATAATCAGTCTGATTTCAGAATTGACCATCTGTTGATGCCCATGTATAGATTCATCTCTTGGGTTGTTGGAAAAAGGTATTTGTTATGACAAGCACGTTCTCTTGATAAAACTTGTTTAGCCTTTGCCCTGCTTCATTTTGTACTCCAAGGTCAAACTTACCTGTTACTCCAGGTATCTTTTGACTTCCTATTTTTGCATTCCAATCCCTATGATGAAAAGGACATCTTTTGGGGTGTTAATTCTAGAAGGTCTTGTAGGTCTTCACAGGACCAGTCAACTTCAACTTTTCGGCTGAATTTTACTTGGATTATTGTGATGTTGACTGGTTTGCCTTGGAAGTGAACAAAGTTCATTATGTCATTTTTGAGATTGCACCTAAGTACTGCATTTCAGACTCTCTTGTTGACTATGAGGGCTACTCCATTTCTTCTAAAGAGATTCTTGCCCACAATAGTAGATATAATGGTTATCTAAATTAAATTCACCTATTACTGTTCGTTTTAGTTCAGTGATTCCTAAGATGTCAATGTTCAATCTTGCCATCTCCTGCTTGACCACTTCCAATTTACCTTGATTCATAGACTTAACATTCTAGGTTTCTATGCAATATTGTTCTTTACAGCATTGGACTTTACTTTCACCACCAGACACATACACAACTGAGCATTGTTTCCTCTTTGCCCAACTACTTCATTCTTTCTGGAGCTATTAGTAATTGTCCTCTGATCTTCCCCAGTAGCATGTTGGACATCTTCCAACCTGGGGGCTCATCTTCAGGCATCATATCTTTTACTTTTTCATCTGTTTATGGAGTTGTCACAGCAAGAATACTGGAGTAAGTTGCCATTTCCCTCTTCTAGTGGACCAGGATTTGTTGGAATTCCTCACTATGACTCATCCATCTTGAATGACCCTACATGGCATGGCTCATAGCTTTATTGAGTTACACAAGCCTCTTCACATGAGGCTGTGATCTATGAAGATGGGGAATTGTAGTGTGTTTATGTAAAAATTGCATCTACTCTTGCCTGGAAAATCCCGTGGACAGAGGAGCCCGGTAGGCTGCAGTCCATGGGGTCGCTAAGAGTTGGACACGACTGAGCGACTTCACTTTCACTTTTCTCTTTCATGCATTGGAAAGGAAATGGCAACCCACTCCAGTGTTCTTGCCTGGAGAATCCCAGGGATGGCGGAGCCTGGTGGGCTACTGTCTATGGGGTCGCACAGAGTTGGACACGACTGAAGTGACTTAGCAGCAGCAGCAGCGGCAGAAAGTGATAAATGGAGGAAGAAAAATTTTTAGTGATGCTGATAAAAGACAAAAAGAAAGACAAAGAGAGGGTCAAAAGAAATTTGCCAAAGGTCAAAATAGTCTAGTTAGCATACACTGTCCATAATTTTCTTTCTCAGCCTTGACTTGCCTCTATGGAATGGTTCAAAATAACTCTCTCCACAGTGCTCAAGAACATAGTAGTGAATAAATGTAACAAAAAACCCTGCATTCAAGGAGCTTGTGTTTTGAGACAATAAAATAAATTAGTAAAGCATATGTTACTAGTTCAAAGGAAAAAAAAAATCAGAGCAGGCTGGAAAGGGTTTGGGTAAAGATTGCAGTATTAGATACAGTGGAAAAGCAAGGCTGACTGAAAGGTGACATTAAATATAATAGAAAGCAAGCAAGTGAGCAAGTCATAGAAATTTCTGAGGGAAACATTTCAGATAACAGCATGAGTAAAGATTATGATTCGGAAACACTGAAATAGTGTGGAGGCCAATGTGACTGGAGCCCAGTGAAGGGATTAGTTAGAAGGTATGAGGTCAGTAAGTAAATGGTGAGTGGGGAGATCATCTGGGACTTGAAATAACCTGACTTGACTTGACATGACTAGAAGTGTCTCAACTTGGATTGATTGATATGCCTTGACTTGACTTAGCTTGGCTGGAACTTGCTTGATTAAATTTTCTATTGAAGGTCATATAAATGTTTGGCTTTTACTCTATGTGAAATGAGATTTTGGAGTTTTGAACAGAAGTGTCACATGATCTTAACTTCTGTTAAATAGAACCACTCTGGCTGCCTTTTGATATAAAAGGCTACAACTGGCATGATAGCAGTACAGACAACTGGTAAGATATGGGATGTAAAATAAGAGAGAGACTTCAAGATTTTGGTCTGAGCAATTTGAAATATAAAGTTGTCATTTACTGAAGTGGGAAAGGTGGTGGAATAATAGATTGGGAAAGAGGAGTGAAAAGGATCAGAATTTTTTAATGGAAATATTAAATTTGAGATGTCTATTAAATATTCAGGAACTTTAGGAAAAATGTGTCTGGAGTTAATGCGATATGGTTCAGCTAGAGACATATATATTGGGGTCATCAGTATATTAATAGCATGTCAAGTTATGGGATTGGATGAAGTCTCCATAGAGCCAGATAAGGACATATGGATGTGGGAGGAAAAAGAAGGGACAGAAAGATTAGAAACAAAGCAGTCTGAGAAAGAATGACTATTCTGAGGTACTGAGAGTCAAGCATTCAGGGTATTAAAATGTATAAGCATTATCAAGGTGAAATGTTGCTACTGGGTCATGTGAGATGAGAGCTAGGAATTGATCTTTAATTTAGCAACATACACATCAGTTTTGATGGAAAGGGAGAAATTTTGATTGGAGAGAGGTCAATAAAATATAGAAATAGGAAAATCAGAAATAGTAATCAAAGAAATTTGGGAGAGGAGTGATAGTCTTATTATAATTAGAGGAATAAATCCAGGAGAGAAGCTGAGAGGTGAAGTGTAATGGAGAGTTGTGGGTCTTTTCTTTTTTTTTTTTTTTTAATAAGAGAAGTAGAAGACTATTTCATGTTCTTGATAATGATCTGAAAACAAAGAGATTAATGTGGATGGTGTAGCATAAAGGTAAGAATTTCTGGAAGCTTCACTAGGGTGAGAGAGAGTGGGATCTACTGTTGAAATGAAATGATTGGCCTTTTTAAAGGTACATTTTGCTGGTAGTAATACATTTTATCTGATAAGGGTCACAGATGAAACTGAATTGATAAATGTTCTGTGGAACCTTTAAGAAATTAATTTTTGGTTGCTTCTCTTTCCCCAAGAAAATATGAAGCGAGATCATCAGCATTGCATGCTAATGACCCTCTTCCTTTCTGTCTTCTGTTTGATCAACTCTTTCTTTAATTCTTCCTTACCCATATTTAGTTAATTATCCTTATTAGACTCAAGTATTATCCGAAAATAAAATGCACTAGAATTTCCTGGAATATTTATTAACATGAGGATACCTGGGTTCCACTCAAGACTTAATAAAATATCCCTGAGAAGTGGAGCCAGGAGTTTGAATTTTCAGCAAGGTTTCATGGTGTTTGTGACACACAGTAAATTTTGAACAGCATTACTTTTCCCCCTCTTCTGTTTGCTTCAATGATAAATGCTTTACCCTCTTTCTTCCCTCTGTGAATTGCTGTGTCTTTAGAAGAATGCTTTCATCTGTATTTGATAGAGAATTTTAGATACATTGAATATACTTGAATATCTACCACTGGTGAAGATATTTTTCTAATTATTTTCTTTCTTGATCATATTCAGTAACTGAAGAAAACTTGTTCCCACATGTTGTGAAAACAAGTATACATGAAGAATTTTTCCAGATTCTAAATAAACATCATAAATAATGAAGTACCTGATAAACTGTATATTACAAGTAAATCATGTCATCTACTGATATACACTGTCTCTGTTAAAACTAGAACACTGAAGTTTTCTAATAAAAATGGCTATGTCTCATGTTACTTCATATGCTGAGTCCTTCAGTTCAGTTCAGTTCAGTCGATCAGTCATGTCTGACTCTTTGCGACCCCATGAATCGCAGCACGCCAGGCCTCCCCTGTCCATCACCAACTCCCGGAGTTCACTCATACTCGCGTCCATCAAGTCCGTGATGCCATCCAGCCATCTCATCCTCTGTCGTCCCTTTCTCCTCCTGCCCCCAATCCCTCCCAGCATCAGAGTCTTTTCCAATGAGTCAGCTCTTCGCATGAGGTGGCCAAAGTACTGGAGTTTCAGCTTTAGCATCATTCCTTCCAAAGAAATCTCATGGCTGATCTCCTTCAGAATGGACTGATTGGATCTCCTTGCAGTCCAAGGGACTCTCAAGAGTCTTCTCCAACACCACAGTTCAAAAGCATCGATTTTTTGGCACTCAGCCTTTTTCACAGTCCAACTCTCACATCCCTACATGACCACTGGGAAAACCATAGCCTTGACTAGACAGACCTTAGTCAGCTGAGTCCTTAACAAATGTTTAGTAGCAGGAAAGTGAATCAAATCACTCCACATATTTTAAATTACAACAAACTCTAAGTACAATGCATATATTTTTTAACATAACCGTGGCAAATTTAAAGAAAATGTAGCCAAAAGAAAAGTAAGTAAGGAAGAAAGGGAGGGAGCGAGAAAAGAAGAAAGAGAGAAAAAAGTAAACCAGTTCTGTTTGCAAGTACATATTTTTAAGGGTTTGTCTACGTATATTGCCTTTTATTATTTTTCTATCATACATGTTATAATATTTGCATAATCAGTTTAGCTCACACATTGAGAAAATATCTATCAGGATTAAACAGACAAATCATGGAAAATATGTACAAAATGGGGATGGTTATCTTAAGAAAATTGTATGACAAATAATGTTATGTATATATTTGAGGTCATGACCTTGAATATACTTGAGTGAAAGAAAGTAGAGGAGGGAGTAAGGAGGGTAGATGAGAATGAAGTAATTTGAACAAAGGCTTTGTTTTCCCTTGTAAGTAAATATTTTATTTTTAATCAGGGTAAAGGGAAGATGTGCTAAATTTTTATTAATTCTGAAATTCTTACTATTATGGATAAATATTCTAGATAATTGTAGCAAATTTTATTCTTACAGTGTTGTTACTACTATTTTCTGATTTTAATGTAACCCTTATTTTTAAAAGAAATGATTATTACTTTACAGTTGGCTTGCTTAGCCTCTGAGAATAATGCTGTATATACTTACTAATCCCCAACAAAAATGAGGTCAAGTTGAAAAACTGAAATCATTCTTATTTACTTAATAATTTATTTAAGTAATGTTTTCCTTTGTATTATGATTTCTAAAATATGTTTTCAAATTACTTTAAGCAATTAGTGGTTTAGTGTTCAGCTGTCTCAATAGAGACAGCTCTTTTATTTGGTTGTGTACAAGAACACCTTTCTGCTAGTTGAAGTGGGATTTGAAATTACAGCACCAGCAGGCAATTTCTTGGACAAATTACTATTTGGGCCACTAATGTTGAGGAAGGGAAGAATGTTTATTGCACTATTGAGCTTGCTCATGCTTCTATAGCTAAGATCATGCCAGAGGCCACTGTGCTGGGAAACAGTCCAAGAAAAGCTATACACCTTCTGTTTTGAGTGACTTGTCTCTATACTGAGAACACATGCTGGTGTTCAGAAAGAAAGAGTTGAATCTATTTTGTATGAGCAGTGGGAAAATTAAGCTACATATGTTGACAAGATCATCATATCCATGACTATACAGATATTAAATATAACATTTAGTTGACCTCTTAAAACTATTTCAATATCAATTTGTAATACTACACATTATTTCCCATGCATAAGTATAGTAATACACTTTTATTTCACATGCCATCCTGAAGTGAATCGTTTTCTTTTCAACACTGACCTATAACCTGGTTTCCACTCCAACAGCCCAAAGATAGCATGCATAATTTTAAAATAAAGAGTTTAGCCATATTTTTCTGCAGAAAAGTGAGATCATACTCAGAAATTTCTATTGTGAATGAAAAAGGAAAGATGGAACCAGTATTATAGCCATATTTGTTTTTTTATTTTAGAATAAGACAGTGTCAAATCCTTAACCTAAGATGGAGATATTAAAAATTGTTTCAAGAAAATTAAGTATTTATCCAGATATTAAATATGGTGATGGTGGTTTAGTTGCTAAATTGTGTCTGACTTTTCTGACCCCATGGACTGTGGCCTGCCAGACTCCTGTGCCCATGGGATTTCCCAGGCAAGAATACTGGAATGAGTTGCCATTTCCTTCTCCAGGAGATCTTACTGACCCAGGGATCGAACCTGGGTCTCCTGCCTGGAGGCAGATATTTTACTGACTGAGCCACAGGGAAGCCCCCAACTTTGAATATACCAATGGTTTAATCCTTTAAGTGAATCCCAACAGGGGACTTTGGCCAAATTCTTTTGATGTCATTTTATACTTAAAAGCCATATTCTTTTAACCAAATAGTTGTGTCTAGTTAAGAATCTATCAGTTCAAAAATTATCTGAAGTCCTCTTTTGAAGCTCCTTATCCCGGGGTTAATATCATATGCTTATTTGTTCTGCTGATAATGAATGTAAAGAAATCCAATTGCATGCACCTTTTCCTTAAACGAAGTGACTATAGATGAAAACCATTTTCCCACAGATGGTGCATATGGGTATGGAAGAAAATTAGAGTTGCCTAAGTAGTAATTTCTCCACTTTTTTAAGTCACTCAGTCATGTCTGATCTTTTTTGACCCTTTGGACTGTAGTCTGTTAGGCTTCTCTGTCCTTGGGGTTTCCTAGGCAAGAATACTGGAATAGGTTGCCTTTTCCTTTTTCATGGAATCTTACCAACCCAGGGATTGAACTCATGTCTTCTGCATTGTAGGCAGATTCTTTACTGCTGAGCCACTGGGAAAGCCCATAGCCTGACACAATTTGCATTCCGAGGTTCACTGTTCACACTCACAATTAAAGTTGAAAGTTTCTGAAACAGACAGTTACACAAGATTCATGTGAAAACAGAAAAGAATGCTGTACCATGACAGTAAAGTTCAGTAGAGCCAAATTCAGGTTGACACATGTAAGGTCAAGGACCCATCTATGCACGTATCACAAAAGAAATATAGGTCTGTGGTTTCATACCAAAGGAAAAAAAGCAACTTGATATTATAGGAAGATTTAGTTCAATCTCTAAAGTTTCTAATATGCCTTGCCAAAGGGGTATTAGATTCCTTGGAAAATAATTACTTATTTTGGGGTGAAAACCAAAATATTAAAAAATGGCTGAAAAATCAAAATAAGATGATAAATAGTTACATAGTCACATTAGTTTTAAGATCAATATGGTAGTTCAGGGCAAAGAGACAAGTATGAATGAAAGTTGTAGAGGAACAAGATATGGTTGTATTATTAATAATCTGGACTGTTCATTAGTCAAATTCTACTTCAGGTGTTACAGCCATTATTTTTTACCTCATTTTAAAGAGAATGTAGTTAGAATACTGGACAGAATCCAAAGAAGAATGTGTTCCTTAAGTCTTTATTTACAAACATAAAAGCAAGATTATGTTGAAGTGACTGAGCTTATACTCTGAAAATAATGTACATATTATTTTCTGTAAATACCGAAATACAATTATTTTGAAAAACCTATTCTACATGCTAATATCAGTCTCCAAATTCATCTTTTCTTTTAGAACTGATAGCTCTAACCAATGAGCCAAGAAAATGATAATGAAGGATATTGTATTCTTTCTCATTTAGTATTCCACATCTACATTTTTTTTCTACTGATGTTCCCTCATCTCTATTTTCCCTCAATGTTCTACATCATCTATTCCATAGTGATGGTGGAGGCATTTTTAAGTGCACTTTAGTGTTAAGGATGAATTTCAGGTTAAAGCCTGATCATGTAGTAGACTACCCTCTTACCTAGATACATGGGGACCTTGACCTTTCCTGGGTGACATCATTAAACATTCTCTGGTCACTTGGCTCAGGTGTACAGGAGGAGTGTAACTATTTAATGAATTTCTTCTCAATGTCAGGTGGGCTCTAGGCTTTGTGTAAGGGCTCATGTTGGTCTTTTTGGTATTTTCTCTCACTACAAAGTAGTCACAGGGCTTGAGAATCTGAGGAGGAAACCAGTATTGGTGCTTTTCAATGACACCTTCCTAGATTTACACTCAGCACTCAGTAGCAGTATCTGGGCAGTGTAAATTTTTTTAGCCTTAGAAAACTAGAAAGGAAGAGCTGGGATCAGATTAAATCATGCAAGTTCTCAGCTATATACACCTTCATTGTCCAGGTTTAGTATATTAGAATGACATACATATAAAGAGTATAGTGCTACTTGTTGCTGGAGCTTTCTCAGAAATAATAAACTAAGTTTCCTAGCAATTTCATTTCAACAGATTTCAGTCTTCCTTCACCCCTTACCAAAATGCCCAAGCAATAAGACTGTAACATAAGTAACAGTGTTCATGAACTTTGTGATTATCAATGTGAAATTGACACTCTCCCTGACCCTTTCCAGCTCCTAGTTTGTGTGTGATTTGATGATTTAGATATTTGAAGCCTTGAGTAATTTAAAAAAATCCCACAGGTAACAACTATATTCTCTAGAAGACTGCACACCCATACATATACCAAATGCAACAATCAGTGCTTTAGACATATGCCTGCCTATCAGTTATTATCAGGATTTACATTGGATGGAAACTGATGATGACAATAGAGAACATGAATGAAAATTATGTGTCCCTTCCAGCCTCCTCATCTACCAGAAAGGACAATGTTCATGCCCAATTTGATTGCTTATATGCATAACACACACACACACACACACACACACACACACACACACACACACAAACACACATGTTTCAGAGATATTTTAGATGAAAGGCTAGACAAGATGACCTTAATGTCATTCCTGATTATATTAGTCTGTAAATAGCATAAAATCTTGTCTCTGAGCTATCAATTCATGATGTGACTTAATAGCCAATGGCAGTTACTTGGATAACTATTTTTAGGAAGGTTAAGTGATATTGAAAATATTGACAGAGTTCAATAATAGATTTTTCATTCATCTAAATCATTTTATTGCAGAATCAACAAATGAATTCAGACAAACCATCCTTTAAGTTCTTCTGAGCATCATTGATAATTTGAGGTTTAAGAGATATATTCTTGTTTACCAAAATTCACCTTTACAAGTATGTTTTATAGTTATGTTTTGTAATGAGCTTAGCATTAATGAAAATACTTTGGCACAGATGATTATTTTCTATAAACCCTCTAATGAACTAAATAATAAATAAGTAAGGTCACCATTTTAATGTTATATATATTACCAAAAGTGCTGCAGTGTTTAAAAATAGCATTGATATTATCCAATGAAAGTTTTCTAGAGGAAGGATTATTAAAGGAAATTATATAAAATATCAATACTTGATATTTAGGACTAACTACAGAATTTGAAATTAAAAGATGCTTACTCCTTGGAAGAAAAGTTATGACCAACCTAGATAGCATATTCAAAAGCAGAGGCATTACTTTGCCAACTAAGGTCTATCTAATCAAGGCTATGGATTTTCCTGTGGTCATGTATGGATGTTAAAGTTGGACTGTGAAGAACGCTGAGCGCCAAAGAATTGATGTTTTTGAACTGTGGTGTTGGAGAAGACTTTTGAGAGTCCCTTGGATTGCAAGAAGATCCAACCAGTCCATTCTGAAGATCAGCCCTGGGATTTCTTTGGAAGGAATGATGCTAAAGCTGAAACTCCAGTACTTTGGCCACCTCATGTGAAGAGTTGACTCATTGGAAAAGACTCTGATGCTGGGAGGGATTGGGGGCAGGAAGAGAAGGGGACGACAGAGGATGAGATGTCTGGATGGCATCATGGACTCGATGGACGTGAGTCTGAGTGAACTCCGAGAGATGGTAATGAACAGGGGAGGCCTGGCGTGCTGCAATTCATGGAGTCGCAAAGAGTCGGACACGAATGAGTGACTGAACTGAACAGAATTTGAAGTTTTAAAACAGCAGTTAAAGAGATAAATATGAATGGCTATCATGACTGTGAAAAGTTAAATTGAAAGTTAGTCCTTTGCGATCCTATGGACTGTAGCCTACCAGGGTTCTCTATCGACGGAATTCTCTCTCACTGGACTGAGTTGCCAATTCCTTCTCCAGGGGATCTTCCTGACCCAGGGATTGAACTCAGGTCTCCTGCATTGCAGGTAGATTCTTTACCATTTGAGCCACGAGGGAAATCCCATCATGACTGTGGGACTATTTAAAACTTTGCTAAGTTTGAGGTTTAATGAAATCTGAAGAAATAATGGAAATACATTTCTTTAAGTTCATTAATGTTTAAATACTATCTCATGTATAATTAAAATGATATTGGTTAATGACTAATAGTAAATTCTCTAATATCGAGGTCAAATATGAACTATAAAAGAAGTATATCTATTTTACCAAGGAAGTTAATGCATCATACTTTTACTGCAATGCAGTGTTTGATGTTGGGGTATTTTAACATAGTGTAACCATGTTTTTATCATATGTTTGTGGTGTTTCCAGTCAATTACTGCTACTCTGAAAAGTCATAAGCCCTCTATTACCTTGTCTACTGATGACCAGAGTTTTCTTTTTAAAACCCCTGATTGTCTTGGTTCTTAGATTACTAATCTGTAATGGTTTCCCAACATTTATAAATTCTCCATTCTTTAGCATATCTTATGAAAAGCTCATCTGAGAAGCAATGTTTAGTGAAGGTTATTGAAGGCACGTTATTTATTAATTTTAATGTACTTCAAACTCTGCTCTTGGCTCCAGTCAGATACATCAAAGGCTGCTTTAGCCCACCTCTTCTTCCCTCTTCACATCTCCTAGGGAATTTCATTAGAAAATTAAGCCCTCAGCGTGTATACGAGGAATAGGGGAAAGAGAAACCAAACTTGTTGCTGTGTTAGTTGCAAAACACTGCTGAAGATACTCACTGTATTACTAAATGTCTCCTATATAAAATGTTATATGTTCATTATCTTTTTATTCAATACAGAAGATACCATAAAGAAATTACATTTTAAGAAAATGAACTTCCTCTAATTTTTTCAACTGTTTATTTTTGTGTCTAACTTTAAGAAGCTTAAAATTAAGCCCTCTCACAGCAAACATGCTGGTTCTTAAGATTACTGTATTTCACTGTCATTGTTATCTTGGTTCCCCTCTCCTTTTCACCAACCTGTTTTAAATCTGTAGTTAACTATCTTTGATTGGGTGTAAGCCATTTCAGATCCTTTCAAAAAAGGGATGGTTTGGGCAGTCAGTATCTTCCTTTACATGGTTTATGGGCTCTTCAAAATCTGCTTCCAACTTGTCTTCCCAGGGTTGTCTTCTAACTTAAGCAACTCAGAACAGCTCAGTTTTTGTCCTACTCCATGGAGTCTCCTCCTCTCCATCTCCAGGGGCAATATCTTCTTTTTCTTAAAGGCCACTGTTCCCTCCCATTCCCATTTCTCTGCCTGGGAAATTCCTTTTCACTCTTAAAGACCCAAATCAAATCTTATATGAATTCTCCCACCATCATCAGAAAGAATGCAACCTCCCTAGGAGGAACCCATAACATTTTGGTCATGTAACTTATAAAACCCAATACATTGCCTTATAATTATTTGTCTCTGTCTTTTTTTCTTTTTTAAAAATTAGGTTGTTAGTTCCATGAATTTAGAGTGTATTATTTTGCCAGAGCTGCCATAATAAAGTGTCACAGACAGATCGGCTTAAACACCACAAATTTATTTTCTTAAATTCTGCAGGTGAGAAGTCTGAGATCAAGGTGTCAACAGGGTTGTTTTCTTCTGAGTTCTCTTTTCTTGGCTTTAGATAGCTGTCTTCTTCCTGTAGCTTTACATGGTCTCCCTGTGTATGTATCTGTATCCAAATGTCCTCTTCTTAAAATAACCATAGTTCTATCAGATTGGGGCCCACCTTCAGGAGTTCATTTTAACATAATAACCTCTTTAAAAATTATGTATCCAAATACAGTCACATTCTGAGGTACTGGGGCTTAGGACTTCAACATAGGAGTTTGGGGAGGACACAGTTTAGCCCATGATACAGAACATGTTTAATTTATCTATGTAGCTCAGACTCTAAGTTTGCTCCTTAAGTAAAATAAAAGGAATATATATTTGTTGAGTATATATTAATGGAGATATTTATTAATGGTATTTAAAAATATTTTTCAGTAACTTATAAAAACACTAGCGTGATTTTTTAATAATACAAAATAGCCAGAATACAATGTTTCACCAATGTTTTCCTTATAGTTTGAGTTTAATTTTTCAGTAAGGAATTTTCATAGTAATTTTGTTATGCTGCCACCAAGTGACACTGAAGTGAAACCGTTCCCAATGCTCTGCAGAGTTCATGCTTTTGCTGAGATTGAGGATGTGAATCTCTCTTAAAAATTCTCAGAGACTAATAGTTTTGGCATTTTTACATTAAAAAAAAATCAATTGCTCTTAGTAAACTAAAAATTTAAACAGTGTTTGAGGAAACATTGACAGTTTATTACATAGAGCAAATAGTTTAAAGATAAGATCATATTCATAGTTCCCTGATAAAATATACAGGCCCTATCCTCGTAAAACTAGACTGGCCTCACTTCCCATAATACTTTTCTACCTCTCTTAGACCAGAAGGAAAGGAAGTGGTGACACTGTTGCATTTGTCAAGTCAGACAAATTAAATACCTGGTAAAAATAGAGCATTCATTAATCATTTTCCATTGGCTTTACCTTGCCTGAAGGAGTTTTTAAAGAGATAATTGAAAAGTGACTATATATTTAGCAAATAAAGTGTGTTATGAATATTGTAAATAGTTATAACAAGAAAATCTCAAAGCTGTATTTATTGGTTTTTCCTTTGAATTTACTGCACATGATAATAACACTGATTATTTTAGCTTTAGATAACTTTGTCTTGATTTCATACCTAAGTACAGTAATGTATTCTGCAGTCTCCCTCTTTTCCATCCATGTTTAAACTCTACTATTAAAATATATAACACTGATTTTGGCATCAGTTCATATGAAAATAATTCTCAGATATCTAACTTTTGGATTTCACATTAAGCTTGTCATTTACCTTTTTTCCTGTTTTTAAAATTTAATTTTAAAATTTTCTGAGAAATTTGTAACTAATGTTAAATTTTTGGTACATAAAATTCCATCAAAAAGATATTCTAATTCTCTAAAGTTTGTTAATTTTACCCACTAAGAAAGTCTAGTATAATCTGAATTTTTTAGTATATTGAAATATAAAACAAATTATATGATAACTTGATCAAGCATAGTATTATCTACTATGTTCAAAGAGAATATCAGACTCCTTGAGAAAATACCCAAGGCTGTCTACTAACTGACCTCATTATACATTTTCTGTATCATTTTCTGTCACCAAAACTGTTTAAAGGCAGTGGTCTTTGTGTACATAGCATCAGTGCCATGCCTAGAGCATAACAGACCTTTGAATGAATGCTTAATCAGTCACTAAGAGGCCTTAGAGAACTCATGAGTACAAGACTGCAGCTAGTTTGCACAGATTTCAATATTGTTTCTGTCATTTGAAATATGACCTTGACCAAGTTACTTAACCTTCTATACCACAGATTACTCATCAGTCAAATGGAAATGAATCATTGTACCTAATTCATAATGTTGTCACTGAACATTACCTAGGTAATACATGACTTTTCATGCATTTAGCTGCAAAGTCTAATGTTAGATAAATGTTATCTACTGTTGCAACTATGTTGTTGTTGTTTAATCGCTAAATCTTGTCCGATTCTTTTGCAGCCCCATGGACTGTAGCCCACCAGACTGCCTTGTCCTGATATTCACCTGTAAAAGAATTAAGTTGAACCTCTACCTTACACCATATATAAAAGTATAACTAAAATGTAAGAGTTAAAGTTATAAACTCAGAAAAATCATTGTAAATCTTTATGAATTTGAATTTGATGGTAATTTCTCAGACATGTTAGCAAAAAGCACAAGTACCAAAAGATAACATAGATAAACAGACTTCACCAATTAAAAAAAAAAAAAAATTCCTTAAAGGACACCATCAAGAAAGTGAAGCAATGCCCACAGAATTTAAATAGATATTTCTCCAAAGACAACATATAAGCTTGTGACAAGCAATAAGCTTGTGAAAAATGCTTAAACACCATCAGTAATTATAGAACTGCAAATCAAAACCACAATGTGATACCACTTCATATGATTTTCAAAAAAGGAAAATAGCAAGTGTTGGTAAAAATATGATGAAATTGGAACTCTAATACATTGATAATGGGGTTGTAAAATAGTAGAACTACTTTGGAAAACAATTTGTCATTTTCTCAGTATGTTAAACATAGAATTACTATATGACCCAGTGATTCTGCCCCAGAGAAAAGAAATGAAAATACACCCACACAGAAACTGCTATGAATATTTACAGCAGCATTATTCATAATAGCTAAATGGTGGAAACAACCTAAATGTCCATCAGTGGGTGAAGGGATAAACAAATCGTGGTCTATACAGTGGAATATGAATTCATCCATAGAAAATAATGAAATGCTGATATAGGCTACAGCATAGATAAACTTGAAAACATTATGCTAAGTGGGAAAAAAACAAAAACAAAAGCCCACATATTGTATGATTGCATTTATATAAAATGTCCTAAACAGGCAAATCCATCAAAACAGAAAGGAGACTAGTAGTTTTCATGCACTAGGGAAAGGGAAACATGAGGAGAGGCTGCTAATGGGAGCAAGGTTTCTTTTTGGTATTACAGAAATGTTTTGAAAAATGAATCATTGATGGTTGTGTGCTGTGTGAATAAGCAACTGACTTGATATAACTGTTAATTTATGGTGTGTGTATTATATCTCAATAGAGCTATTATTTAAAAAAAGAATTACAAAAGACAAGGAGAAGATATTCTCCAGATTTCTAAGGATTTGGTACCTATTCTTGGGAATTTAGTGGTTCTATAAGAGTTTAAAGTGTATTTTATTAATCTAGCAAAAAATATTTGTCATTAAATATTTGAGGAATTAATAGATGAATACAGCAATTTCTTAAAATGAGGAGTATATTTAACTAAGAATACAATTATATCATTAATTAAGCTAGAAATAATAAAAGAAATTAAGTTTGGGATGAGCATGGGGGAATGTTACCTTTTGGATACCAATGGGCATATAGATGGATGCCTCCCTTAAGCATTGGAAATATCCCAACTTGTAGCCAAAAAAGAGAAAACCTGACTCAATAATTACAAATTCATCTTTAATAATTTAGTCATTAAGAAACAGATAAAAATCTTTTTAAAATGAGAAAAAAAAATTGTTCACAATTGCGTTAACCATATAAGATAATAAAGATAATTGAAGTTTAGTTTAAAAGGGAGGTAGTGAGTCTAGCTTTTGATATGTTACTTTTGAGGTTTTCATGTAGCACTAGAATATGAGTTCCATGAATACAGGAGCTATGTGTGTCTTGCTTATCAATGTAATCAATAATGGCAATAATATCATCCTTAAAAGCCACTAAATATATTTGTTAAATTAAAGGAACCATTTCCAAGTATGCAGGAATTAGTTAACATAAGATTTTAAAGCTGTAGAGTTTAAAAGTGCATGTTTAATATTTTCCTGAAAGTAGTAATCAAAACTTTTGAGAGTGGATTGATTACTTAGGAAAATAATAGGCGGAACTGGAATTCTGCTCAGTATTGAAGCAATGGTTAAATTAAGAGCTGCTGTAACCCAATTTGGATTTTCAAAATTAGTTTTCTGTTTCTTAATATTTTTTCTCAATTCTAAGAGAGTAATTACTCTATGCAAGGCAGAAATAAAAGAGTGAACTAAGACTTGGAAAAACATTGTAAGGTTTCTAGAAAATACACTGAAGAAATAGAAATTTTGCATCATGCTTATAGTGCTTTGGGATAATTAAATCAACTCCCAAATGAATTTATCCTGAAAACTTGGACTGTCTGTCCTAGCCCAGTGGCAACTGAGCTCAAGAAATTTATCTATATTCTTAACCTCCTTTTACCACTAAATATAATGTCTTATCTCTGTCTAATAAAACCAGGTGATCTAGTGTAGAGATAACTGTTATTTCTTATATTACAAGTCATCAATAATAGTCCATCAGAGAAGATTATATGAGTGTCTCATCTGTTACTTAATTGATGTCTCCATTTCAGTAACATGAGGTATGTATTAAACTGCATGACCTTGTCCCAGAGATATTAGTAAATATTAAGTATCCATTTCATTGAGACATAATTTCCAATATAGCAAATTTCACACTCTCTAAGCTATCAGAAATGTTAACAATTGCTGCCCTCTCATGAACTTTGTAGTGGTGATATTATTTCAGCAGCAGAAGCTGTTATAAGAGGGAGGTGGTGCTTAATGAGGAGCATGTAGTATATCTTGGCAGAGCGAAACCTGGCATAGAGATTCCTCATGTGTACATGCTCGGTTGTGTAGGACTCTTTGCGACCCTATGAACTATCACTTGCCAGGCTCCACTCTCTATAGAATTTCCCAAGCAAGAATACTAGAGTTATTTGCCATTTCCTGTTCCAGGGAAACTTTCTCACCCAAGGATAGAACCTGGATCTCCTGTGTCTCCTGCATTGACAGGTAGCTTCTTTACCACTACTCCACCTGGGAAGATGCAAAACAGTCTGATCAACTGCATACTCAGTTAAGTCATGTCCAACTCTTTGCCCACCAGGTTTCTCTGTTCACACGATTTTCCAGGCAAGAATACTGGAGTAAGTTGTGGTTGTCATTTCCTCCTCCAGGGGATCCTCCCAGACCATATTTCTTCTATCTCCTTCACTGGCAAGCAGATTTTTTATCACTGAGCCACCTGGGAATAGAGGAGGTCCTCAAAAGCTGGGGCGCCTACTCGAATGGATGTGCAGCTGGATGTGCAACTCTCAGCTCTTCAGAGGAGCAGAGGCTGCATAAGCATATGGGCTTGCACAGCTTAGAAACAGTTTACTGGGATATGAAAATGACACATGTGTGGTATTTGGCCAGGAGTCTGTAAGTTCGATTCCAATTTCAATTGGTTCCAAAAGCCATGACTTTGTTGTTTGGTAAAGAACGCTGTGCCAGAGAGAGAAGTCCAAGTCTAGCACCTCATATGGTATCAGAGCTGCACCAACTTAACAACAACAATACCAAAAGCCTGTTTGGTTTTTCAGTTTGCTATATGTCTATTTTTCGTGCCTGGCTAAATAAAAGGCAAGATCCTTTCTTCTATGAGTCACAGCTGTTGTGTACCCATCACTATAAAGGAGTAAAACAACTGTCATTGATTGTTTACCTTTTCTTTTTATCTTTGGACATTTTCCTCTCAGGAGCCCAATTTTATGAATTTTCCAAAGATCTCCAGAGCATCTGAATTATACCTCTCGTCCCAACATTAAACCTCATCAATACCTAACAGTTGGTGAAATGATCATTTCTTTTACTAAAAATTCTAATTATAGGAATATATCCTAAGAAAATGAAAATGTTTCTACAGAAATCCATACGTAAAAGGATTATTTCTTTTCCAGAAAAAAGTAAATGGTCTTTAAATTTAATGTGGGGCTTCCCTGGTGGCTCAGACGTAAAGTGTTTGCCTGCAATGCGGGAGACCCGGATTGGATTCCTGGGTTAGGAAGATCCCCTGGAGAAGGATATGGCAATCCACTCCAGCACTCTTGCCTGGAAAATCCCATAGACAGAGGAGCCTGGTGGGCTATAGTCCATGGGGTCGCAAAGAGTCTGATATGATTGAGCGACTTCACTTTATTTGTTCCACCAAATCCAGGCTATGTTAAATACAGTGGAATAGTATATTTTTAAAGGGATTTTCCAGATTAATAGGAAGTATAATTTGCTCTGTTCCTCTTCTCTCCATTCTTGCAAAAAGTAGGTAGCTCTTGTAAATGAATCTCCATAACTATTAACGTATTAAGGAATGTAGAAGCCCTGTGGAAGAAAACTGACATCTATTAACATATAGTAGCATTACTGTTCTAAACCAGTACCTTCCAGACTTTAAAGTGCTTAAGAATTATATGGGGATTTTGTTAGAAGTATAGATTCTAATTCAGTATGTCTGGGTGAAATTCTATATTAGTAATAAACTCTCAAATGAGGCTGATACAGCTGGATTCAAGGACCACAGTTTAAGGAGCACAGATCTCAATAACACATGCAGGGGCCCAGATTACTATACCCAGCAAGGATCTCATTCCAATATGAAAGAGAATCTAAAGCTTTACAGATAAGCAAAAGCTCAGAGAATTCAGCACCACCAAACCAGCTCTTCAACAAATGCTAAAGGATCTTCTCTAGATAGGAAAAGGTTACTCAAACCCAAAACAACAAAGTAAATGGCAGTGGGATCATTATTACCAATAATTGCCATATATGTAAATGGGTTGAATACCCCAACCAAAAGACAATGACTGGCTGAATGGATACAAAAACAAGACCCCTATGTATGCTGTCTACAAGAGACAGACCTCAAATGAAGAGACACATACAGACAGAAAGTGAAGGGCCTGAAAAAAATATTTCATGCAAATGGAGACCAAAAGAAAGCAGGAGTAGAAATACTCATATTAGATAAAGTAAACTGAAATAAAGGCCATAAAATAAACTTTGAATAAAGACAAAAAAGGACATTATATAATCATCAAAAGATCAATCCAAGAAGATATAACAATTATAAATATATATGCACCCAACATAGGAGCACTGCAATATGTAAGGTAAATGCTAACAAGTATGAAAGGGAAATTAACAGTAACACAATAATAGTGGGAGACTTTAATACCCCACTCACACCTATGAATAGATCAACCAAACAGAAAATTAGCAAGGAAACACAAACTTTATAAGATGCAATGGACCAGTTAGACCTAAATTTCACCCCAAAACAATGAATTTTATCTTTTTCTCAAGTGCACACAGAACAGTCTCCAGGATAGATCACATCCTGAGCCATATATCTAGCTTTGGTAAATTCAAAAAAATGAAGTCATTTCAGGCATCTTTTCTGATCACGATGCGGTAAGATTAGATGTCAACTACAAGAAAAAATGAATGATCTCTGTTCGTTTCCAAGGCAAACCTTTCAATATCATGGTAATCCAAGTCTATGCCCTGACCTGTAATGCTGAAGAAGCTGAAGTTGAATGGTTCTGTGAAGATCTACAAGACCTTTTAGAACTAACACCCAAAAAGATGTCATTTTCATCAAAGGGGCTGGAATGCAAAAGTAGGAAGTCAAGAAACACCTGGAATAACAGGCAAATTTGGCCAGAATGAAGCAGGGCAAAGGTTCATAGAGTTTTGCCAAGAGAATGCACAGGTCATAGCAAACACCCTCTTCTAACAACAAGAAAAGACTCTACACATGGACATCACCAGATGGCCAACACCAAAATCAGATTGATTATATTCTTTGCAGCCGAAAACGGAGACGCTCTATACCGTCAGCAAAAACAAGACCAGGAGCTGACTATGGCTCAGATCATGAACTCCTTATTGCCAAATTCAGACTGAAATTGAAGAAAGTAGGGAAAACCGCTAGACCATTCAGGTATGACCTAAATCAAATCCCTTATGATTATACAGTGGAAGTGAGAAATTGATTTAAGGGACTAGATCTGAGAGACAGAGTGCCTGATGAATTATGAACGGAGGTTCGTGGCATTGTACAGCAGACAGGGAGAAAGACCATCCCCAAGAAAAAGAAATGCAAAAAAGCAAAATTGCTGTCTGAGGAGGCCTTACAAATACCTGTGAAAAGAAGAGAAGCCAAAAGCAAAGGAGAAAAGGAAAGATATGAGCATCTAAATGCAGAGTTCCAAAGAATAGCAAGGAGGGATAAGAAAGCCTTCTTCCAGGATCAATGCAAAGAAATAGAGGAAAATAATAGAATGGGAAAGACTAGAGATCTCTTCAAGAAAATTAGAGATACCAAGGGAACATTTCATGCAAAGATGGGCACAACAAAGGACAGAAATGGTATGGACCTAACGGAAGCAGTAGATGTTAAGAAGAGGTGGCAAGAATACACAGAAGAACTATACAAAAAGATCTTCATGACCCGGATAATCATGATGGTGTGATCATTCACCTAGAGCCAGACATCCCTGAATGTGAAGTCAAGTGGGCCTTAGGAAGCCTCAGTATTTACAAAGCTAGTGGAGGTGATGGAATTCCAGTTGAGCTATTTCAAATCCTAAAAGAGGATGCTGTGAAAGTGCTGCACTCAATATGCCAGCAAATGTGGAAAACTCAGCAGTGGCCACAGGACTGGAAAAGGTCAGTTTTCATTCCAATCCCAAAGAAAGGCAATGCCAGAGAATGTTCAAACTACCATACAAGTGAGCTCATTTCACACGCTAGCATAGTAGTGCTCAATATTCTCCAAGATAGGCTTGAACAGCACTGTCCTAGCCATTTTTTAAATTTCCTCTGTCTGATGCTGAGTAAATATTTTGATTTTGGAATAAATACATTATTTTAGTTTAACCCCATTCTGTGGCTCTTGATTTACCTTATGTGATTATCAAGCCCAAGTTGAGAAGTTTAGAGAACCTTCTCAAAACATAACCTCTCTGAGAGTATCAGTGATCATTCTTTTGATGTTACTTCTGCCCCTAATTATAAAACAAAAGCTTATAGAAGCTGGCTTGTGAGTGCACTACTCTTTACAATCAGTCAAATGTGGTGCTATCCACATTAAGCTGTAGACTCAAGGTTTTAGGCCTCCACTTCTCTGAAGATAAGAAAAAGGGAAGGTGCTGTATTTGATAGAAAAAGTTTCCTCCTGTGGCCCTGTGGAGCACTGTGAGGTACTTATTGCCTAAAGCAACGCACTGGCAAATTCTGACAAGGTATTTGAAGACTGTTTCAAATTAGAGATAAGTATTAGATGTGAACCAAGTAGCTTTTTCTCAGGCATATCAGAGTCTGATAAAAAGTTTTAAAAACTTGGATGTGGATGACAATAGCAGACATGCACAATAAGTATGAGCACTCTTTTGAACAAAAGTCAGATTTGAAAACTTGAGAAGAATACTTTAAAAAAATGTCTTTGGTTACCATTTTAAAAATCAAACAATGTTTTTATTATATTGTTATAAAATGAAAGTGCTGCTGTTTTAATAATTAATATTTAAACTGGACCCTTAATTAGTTTAATAAACAATAGATCACCTTGCAAAAGTTACAGCTGAAAGCAATTCAGTGTACAGATATTTTCTATGTAGTATAATTTTCTTACATGGATAGAATTCCTCTTATTAGGAGGTATTCTTTTCCTACTTTAACAGCACTATATTATTATATTTTCTTCTTCTTGGTCTTGACAAATTATTACTAATCCAATAGGTTAGGCAGTTTTAAATAGGAGCTCCAAAGAGAAGAATCTTTTAAACATATAATAATGTCAATGTGTGCAGTGGAAGATAGAGTTGTTAAAGTCATTGTAATATAAACAAGTGAAAATATGCATTTGGAAATAGTTTATATTTCATGGTATGAGTTAAAGGATGCAGAGGTTTGTTTTTATGCCCTAAGAGTTGTATTTCTCTGACTGGTGTACAGAACAATCTTCCTTTGCTGTTTTACTACTTCATCTGATTTTTTTATTGAGTGGGAATTGCAAATAAAAATTTAATATTTCATTATGTAAAGGTAAGTTCAATTTATGAAAATCAAGATATTTAGCATGGGGGTTATTCTAGTTCTTATTGTCTTTTTGTCATATAAAAGTTAATTTCAATAAATATTTTGTCATTTAAACTGTTCTAGAAAATTAATTTTGTCTAAAATGAAATTTAATAAAGTTAGAGAAAGGCAGTGCACTTTTTATTATTCTGTTCATGTTTTATAAGTGGACTTAGATCTCATGGCCAATGTCTGTCACAATATGTGGAAGTTCTATTATGAGGACAGTAGAGATTCTTGCCAGAAAATGACTTCTTTCTCAACTTTTCTCTCCCACTCAAATCCCTGGTCAGATCTTAGATTATTATTTGAAAATATATAAATTATATATGAATATACACTCATAAAAATTCTGCCCATACAGATGTATACAGATATCTTCTATGAAAATGTAAAAACTAAGTACAGATGCTAAGAGAATGTTCCCTCTTGCCCATGAATAAGATTCTTTATCTTCCAGGATATTTACTGTACTCTTAATTGAAAAGCAGGGACCATGCTCAGAGGATAAGCACATATTTTCCTGTATGTAAATTATTTAAATGTATATTGTAGATGATTATTACCTGGAAAATGCCATACAATTGAACACTAATTAGAACTACTGATATTCTTAGAACTAAGTTCTTTTTTTTTTTTAATACTTTATTCTACATTACAATACTGTATTTGTTTTGCCAAACATTGACATGAATCAGCCACAGGTGTCCACGATCTCCCAATGCCGAAGCCCCCTCCCACCTCCCACCCCATATCATCTCCCTGAATCATCCTGTGCACCAGCCCCATGCATCCTGCCTCCTGTATTGAACATAGACTGGCGCTTCGTTCTTACAAGATAGTATACATGTTTCAATGCCATTCTCCCAAATCATCCCACCCTCTCCCTCTCCCTCAGAGTCCAAAAGTCCGTTCTATACCTCTGTGTCTCTCTTGTTGTCTCACATAGAGAGTCATCATTACTATCTTTCTAAATTCCATATATATGTGTCAGTATACTGTATTGGTGTTTTTCTTTCTGGCTTACTTCACTCTGTATAATTGGCTCCAATTTCATCCATCTCATTAGAACTGAGTCAAATTTATTCTTTTTAAGGGCTGAGTAGTACTCCATTGTGTATATGTACCACAGCTTTCTTATTCATTCATCTGCTGATGGACATCTAGGTTGCTTCCATGTCCTGGCTATTATAAACAGTGCTGCAATGAACATTGGGGTACGTGTGTCTCTTTCAATTCTGGTTTCCTCGGTGTGTATGCCCAGCAGTGGGATTGCTGGGTCATAAGGCAGTTCTATTTGCAATTTTTAAGGAATCTCCACACTGTTTTCCATAGTGGCTGTACTAGTTTGCATTCCCACCAGCAGTGTAAGAGGGTTCCCTTTTCTCCACATCCTCTCCAGCATTTATTGCTTGTAGACTTTTGGATCGCAGCCATTCTGACTGGTGTGAAATGGTACCTCATTGTGGTCTTGATTTGCATTTCTCTGATAATGAGTGATGTTGAGCATCTTTTCATGTGTTTGTTAGCCATCCGTATGTCTTCTTTGGAGAAATGCCTATTTAGTTCTTTGGCCCACTTTTTTATTGGTTCGTTTATTTTTCTGGAGTTGAGCTGCATAAGTTGCTTGTATATCTTTGAGATTAGTTGTTTGTCAGTTGTTTCATTTGCTATTGTTTTCTCCCATTCAGAAGGCTATCTTTTCACCTTGCTTATAGTTTCCTTTGTTGTGCAGAAGCTTTTAATTTTAATTAGATCCCATTTGTTTATTTTTGCTTTTATTTCCAGTATACTGGGAGGTAACCTATTGAAATGAAATAATTAAAACTATTTTAATAGGAATAATACTTTCATTATGACTTAACTCATTGCACCAATCACCAGTTTTCTAATAGAAAGAGAGAGGGAGGGAGGAAGGGAGGGAGGGAGGGAGAAAACAGGCAGAGAGGGATGGAAGGAGGGAGGGAGAGAGAGAAAAGGAGGGAGATCTCAGGAATTAATTTGGAGCCATTATTAAAAGTATGTGATCTAGTGGGGTGTCTAGGGTCATGTCAGACCATTTGGAGTACATATTAAAAACTGCTTGAGAGCAGAGGGAATACCTTATAGTTTTTGTTTGTTTGTTTTATACATGGACATCCATTTGTAAATGTTCAGTAAGAGTTGCAGATTGATAGATAAAAATAAGCTGGACTTATATGGTGGAGTTGGAGAAGGAAATGAAGAGTACTCCAGTACTCTTGCTTGGAAAATTCCATGGATGGAGTCCAAGGGGTTGCAAAGAGTCAGACATAACTGATAGACTTCACTTTCTTTCTTTTTATAATTCCTTTTGGAGAAGGAAATGGCAACCCGCTCCAGTGTTCTTTCCTGGAGAATCCCATGGACAGAGGGGCGTGGTGGGCTACAGTCCATGGGATTGCAAAGAGTCTGACACCACTAAGCAACTAACACGCATTTGGTGGATTGTTATCTCCTATAGAGGAGGTAGGTAAAGACTAATCTGTACTGTGTCAGTCTACTGCTTCCCTTAGAGTTGACCCTATTATAAGATATAAATACTCAGAGACAAGTTGTATCAGCAGTCTTGACTTCAAGTAATAGAAGAGCCAACTAAAAGTGATTTAAATGATGAGGATATTTATTTTAATGCATAATAATGAATCCAGATATATATCATTACATTAAAAACTCAATTCCTTTATCATTCTCTTTTAAGAGAAAAGAAACTTTACCAGAACTTCCTAACTGACTTCCTTTTATGCCTTATTGACCTTTATAGCAAATGCTCTACCTGGCCCAGTCAGCAGTAAAAGTAATTTGACCACCATGATTGTATTTAGCCAGTCATGATCGGTGCTGAGGCCCATTTTCCATGAAGGATAAGAGCCCTCCCAACAAGGTAAACAAAATCTAGATCCTATTAACAATACCAATAAAGAGGAACCAGTGGGATTGGGTAAAGGCTGTTAGGTAACTAAATAGCAATAGCTATTATACAGATAAATAAATCATAATCATCTCCTGGTCACTCCAAGGATGCTTTCTGCTTTGTTGTTGTTTGAGAAAGTTATAATTTAAGGATTTATGGTTAAAAAAATGGCTATAATATTTAATGCATTTATGTGTATCTGTTTGATATTTACACTAACAAATGACTTTTAAAATCTGTAGCTTAGAAACAGTTTAAAGTAAAATCCTATCCTGTTGGATTATTAAAATATCTGAACCCTGCAGGATATATAATCCTACATATTTCTTAGCTTCAAAGTTCAGAAGCAAAGCACACATTATTATATTTCAGAGGCTATATTTCACTGGGATTACAAAAGTCGGTGGAATATTTAAGCTTCATGTTACAGAAAATAGAACATGTTCAGCCGTTTGATCACATCTGGGATTCTTTGAAACATATATCTCTTATCATGCAGTAATCTGAGATTCACTTTTGGTCTTCCAAGACTTAAACTCTGAATTTTTAAAGTGTAATATACCAAAAAATAAATAAATTTAGAGTCAAAAGTTTGTGATTAAGTCCTGGTTCTATTACTTAACTAATCTTTAAACTTCTGTCATTCACTTAAATTTTTGGACTTTTGATTGCCTCAGATTGCCTGAAGTATCCCTGGTTTTGAAAGAAACACAAAACAAAACCTTTATCTATATAAGATCATCTTTCTGAATACTCCCAGGTCGCTGTGCCCAGTTATTTCCTTCTGCCTACAGGACACTACTGATGAACTGGGGGTCCAGGGCTCTCCTCTTTATATTTTATCTCTTACACTGTCTTCTTTTATTCTTTGCTCAGATTTTTTTTTTTTTTTTTGCTATGTCTTCACCTAAGAAATGTATTGTGATATATTAATTTGAAAATTCCTATTTATATCAGGTTCTTGAATACATGCTTCTTAAGCTTCAGTGAAGTAACTTTTAATCTTGATTTTTACTATGTTGAAAAAAGTTGATGATATAAAATCAGCATCCTTTCTTCTCCATCTTCAACAGTAGTTATTTGCCCTAAGGATGTCAGTGAGAAGCTATTTCTAAACCTGTCTCAGTACCTAGGAATGAGCCATTTGTATTTTTCTCACTCATCTCAAGGTTATAAACACAGGCAAGTCCACAGCTCTCTCCGGAGCTGCTGACAGTTTAACTTTGAAGGTTCTGCCACCAGAGGGAACTGAAGTTGCAGGTTTTTACAGTGCTTCACAGGCACTGTATATTCCTGATTAAATAAATTTACTTAATGCTATTGAACTTGGAATTTTCATGCAAAGTTTTCTGAGTAATTAATTTTACTAAATATATCTGAAAATTTTATAAGTCATTTCATTCTAGAGAAAAGGATTTAGTGATCCCTTTATTCACATAGATTCCTAATTTTCTGTATTGATAAAATATATCCATCAAAAGATTTATAGTAGAAATAATTAGGAGGAATCATAAAAAAATAGATATCTCACAGGAATGATTAAAAATTATATATATTCTATAATCTTCAATTGAAAGTGCGAAACTGATTATGTTTTAAATATTCATTCAAACTTTAGACACTCTCTATTTTATGTTATAGAGTGAATAAATTACTGTAGTACATAAAGCTTGCCAATAACAGGACTAACTTAAGTGATACTGCCATAGGTCTATTGAATACTTATACAAGAAACACATAAGGTATTCTGATACATTGTGGCAATAAAAGCAAACTTGCTTTTTCTAAAAGTTTGTTTTATCCAAGATACTTAGAAAGACTTCTACAGAAAAGTAGTCCACATCTTAATCTGCAGTGATGAGTCAGCAGTCATTTTTATGCCCTGCTTTTTGATATTACATACGTTTACCCACTTTCAGATTTCAGTGTTTCTGATTTTTGTTTTTTTTTTTTTAATGTATAATACCATCATGAGACAGAATGCAAAGAAAATGTGAAGATCACTTTTCAGATATCAAGGCAACCTAAAGTTGTATTATTAAAGACAGATTTTTTTCTTTATTATATTGCGTGCCTCTTATAAGGTATGTCCCATTGTGGCCTCAGCATCACTTGCAGTAACGTCACCTGGAGGCTTCTGTTCAATATTCACATTTCTTTTTTTTTTTTCCAATATTCACATTTCTATCTTCAGCCCTACTTCTAATGATTCTGCATTATGAAGCAGCCCCCAAGTGGTTTTCATGCACACTGAAGTTTAAGGACCACTGTTCTAGAAGATGCGTGTAGTCCCTGATCATTTAACTTCTTGAACTGTTATCTACTCCTTATTCTCAGCTATCATCATCATCATGGGCAGGACACATTGACTTCTTTAGCTTATGCACTTCATTTCCTGCTTGTCATCTCTATGTAGGTAGCTCCCAAGTATACATTTCTAGACAGATATGTCACTTATTTGAAACATCATTTAGGGCATGTTCCCTTGGAAAATCATTCCACATCCAAACCTTATTTTCATTCTTCATTATATTTTCTTGAATCACCTTTTTAGCGCCATTGGCTGTATTAAAGAAAACTGTATTGCTTCATCAGCTTCCCAAGAAGTCTTCCTACTTCCTTATAACTTTTTACTCCAAACCATTCTGTATGGAAAATTTTCCTAAAACATGTCTCTTATCTGTTTCTTTTCCTTTATGAGGGTTTTCTGCTGCCTCTTACAACCTAGATTACATTGTTTGTCTGTAGGTATGTTTATATCATCTATTGTCCTCCCAAGACACAATCTCAGTCTCATTACCTGGTTTTCAGCTATTCTTCCAACTGTCATACTTCCCTTTTCCCAGTTTATCTTTGCTTTGCCCTTCAATTTTCCTTTACAAATATTTAATCATATTTCTAAAAGACTAGATTAATTCTGAATAGTCACAGGAAGTCTCCTCTAGGTCCTCTCTCCTAGTTATTATTTAAGTGTTCACAGGTATAAATGTATCTTACAAACTATGCTTTGAAAGCAGGGATTAGAGGTTATTCTGTTGCTGAACATCCTACATCATGTAGCCATATACTAAGACTATTGAAATTACGCAGTCTTGGTGAGTACTTGTTAGTCACTCAGTCATGTCCAACTCTTTTCGATGCCATGGACAGTAGCCCGTCAGGCTATTGTATCCATGGAATTCTCCAGGCAAAATGCTGGAATTGTGTTACCATTTCTTTCTGCAGGGGATCTTCCCAACCCAGGGATCGAATCTGGATCTCCCACATTGCAGGTAGATTCTTTACCATCTGAATCACCAAAGAAGGCCATGCCAAAAAAAAAAAAAAAATCATAAATTTCTCCTAAATTTCTTTATATTCCAGATTACAGATAGGAATGTACTCATTTAATATCATCATTTTCATTGTGATTCCAGTAGTATTTATTTGGTACCATTAGTGTACATCTGACACTCTTTAGTAAAGTTTAAATCAGTGCCTTCTAAGACTTGCTCATTAAAATTCAGTGCTGTGACTAATTAAATTAAGCCCCAACCATTGTAAATTTTGTGTTATAGTAAATGTCAATTTCATGTTTTTCAAACTGAAGAGGTTGAATCAAATGTGGTTTTTGGCTTGAGAGGGCTATTGATTTATTCACTGAGAAAAGCAGATGCCCTAATAGAGCACAATACTGTTCTAAAATAAATCACTTTTGACAAAAATTTCGGACATTTCAGGAGGAGGTAACTTGGTTTGCAGTAAGAAATATTAGCCTGTAATCCCTCTGGCAGCTCTGTCCAGGTTGCAATACATTTCTCCTGCTTAGTAGTAACAGTGTGGGGTTTAATTGTCACTTTGGGCACTAGATAGAAGTTTTTAAAAAGCCACAGGGCGTCTTGGTCGAGTTAAAGAATAAACCTGACCAAAGAGTTCAATCCAAGGAAGACATTCAAAACAGGATTACCATTTGTCAGTACTATAGAAATAAACTATGACCAAAGACAAGATGGTTGGAAGGCATTATGGACTCAATGGAGTTCGAGCAAGTTCCAGGAGATGGTAAAGGACAGGGAAGCCTGGCGTGCTGCAGTCCATGGCATCACCAAGAGTCAGACAGTACTGAGTGACTGAACAACAACAAACGAGAGTCATGTTTTTTAAAATAAGAAGACAACTCAGGAGAAACTGATGAACCAGGCATCTGAAGAAGGAGGAATAATAGAAGACAACATTTTAAAGATAAGCCAGCATTTTAGAAGGTCTTGTTCTTTTAGAGTGAGCAGAGAAGCAACCTGAGAAATGTTAAGAAAATTCAGTAAGTTATGTTAGCAAATCTTCCTAGCTCTTCATCAGTAACATGGCTCAGTTGTTCCTGAGTGCCTCTTTGACTATTTGCTTCTTACAGACTACCTTATTTTCCCAAACCCTACTTATCTTTTCCCTGGATCACATTAGATTTGGAAAGTAGACTTTTATTAGCCCTATTTTACAGATGAGGAAAAAAATCAAAAAAATCTAATATTCCAAGGCCACATACATGGTAGGAAGTAGAAGTGAGATTCAAACAAGTTCCAAGACTTTTAAAACATTGCTTTTTCTGTTTAAGCCCAATGCTTAGAAGCAGGGGTGGTAAGTCTGATATTTAATATTAGATACCAACTTCAGCCTGGTTTGTTGTTACTCAGACTAGTAAAAAATACACTAGATAACTTAATAATATGTGTTATTAGTACTATTAATACTAATATAATAACTAATATATTAATACTTAATATACTAGATAAACTTAATAATAATGAAAATAAAATATGGTTAGTATGTCAAAGAGAAATTCCTTTAGACTATTTAAACTGTCTGAAAAGACTTCATCCAGACTATTCTAATAGGAGAGAGAGAGTCAGTTCAAGTATGCTGAAACAAAGGTGGAGGATTTTTAAATACTAAGGCAAACAAATGGAAAAGTGCTGGAGGATGTTGATCAATGTGATTAAGGCACCTGTATTTGCTCAGTTCAGTTCAGTTGCTCATCCTGTATGATTCTCTGCAGTTCTGTGGACTACAGCACGCCAGGCTTCCCTGTTGATCCTCAATTCCTGGAGCTTACTCAAACTCATGTCCATCAATTCTGTGATGCCATCCAACCACTCATCCTCTGTTGTCCCCTTCTCCTGCCTTCAGTCTTTCCTGGTATCAGGGTCTTTTCCAATAAATCAGTTCTTCACAACAGATGGCCAGTATTGGAATTTCAGCTTCAGCGTCAGTCGTTCCAATGAACATTCAGGACTAATTTCCTTCAGGAAAAACTGGTTTGATCTCCTTGCAGTCCAAGGGACTCTCAAGAGTCTTCTCTAGCACCACAGTTCAAAAGCATCAATTCTTCAGCACTCAGCTTTCTTTGTAGTCCAACTCTCACATCCATACCTGACCACTGGAAAAAACATAGCTTTGACTAGATGGACCTTTGTCAACAAAGTAATGTCTCTGCTTTTTATTATGCTAAGTTGGTCATAGTTTTTCTGCCGAGGAGCAAGTGTCTTTTAATTTCATGACTGCAGTCACCACCCTCAGCGATTCTGGAGCACAAGAAAATAAAGTCTGTCACTGTATCCATATTTCTCCATCTATTCACCATGAAATGATGTTGGGGATGCCATGATCTTAGTTTTCTGAATGTTGAGCTTTAAGCCAGCTTTTTCACTTGCCTCTTTCACTTTCTTCAAGAGGCTCTTTGAAGTTCATCTTCACTTTCTGCCATAAGGATTGTATCATCTGAGTATCTGAGGTTATTGATGTTTCTCCCGACAATCTTTATTCCAGCTTGTGATTCATCCAGCTGGGTATTTTGCATGATGTTAAATAACTCTTCATATAAGTTAAATAAACAGGGTAGCAATATACAGCCTGGATGTGCTCCTTTTCCAATTTGGAATCAGTCTGTTGTTCCATGTCTGATTCTAACTGTTCTTTCTTGACCTGCATACATACAGATTTCTCAGGAGGCAGGTAAGGTGGTCTGGTATCCCCACTCTTGAAGAATTTTCCAGTTTATTGTGCTCTACACAGTCAACAGTTTTAGCGTAATCAATAAAGCAGAAGTAGATGTTTTTCTGGAATTTTCTTGCTTTTTCAGTGATCCAAAGTATGCTGGTAATTTGGTCTCTGGTTCCTCTGCCTTTTCTAAATCCAGCTTGATTGTCTGGAAATTCATAGTTCACGACTATTGAAGCCTGGCTTGGAGAATTTTGAGTATTACTCAACCAGTCCATTCTGAAGGAGATCAACCCTGGGATTTCTTTGGAAGGTATGATGCTAAAGCTGAAAATCCAGTACTTCGGCCACCTCATGCGAAGAGTTGACGCATTGGAAAAGACTCTGATGCTGGGCGGGATTGGGGGCAGGAGAAGAAGGGGACGACCAAGGATGAGATGGCTGGATGGCATCACTGACTCAATGGACATGAGTCTGAGTGAACTCTGGGAGTTGGTGATGGACAGGGAGGCCTGGTGTGCTACAATTCATGGGTTCGCAAAGAGTCGGACACGACTGAGCGACTGAACTGAACTGAACTTGCTAGTGTGTGAGATGAGTGCAATTGTGCAGTAGCTTGAACATGCTTTGGCATTGCCTTTCTTAGGGATTGGAATGAAAAGTGGCCTTTTCCAGTCTTGTAGCTACTGCTGAGTTTTCCAAATTGGCTGGCATATTGAGTGCAACACTTAAACAGCATCATCTTTTAGGATTTGAAGTAGCTCAACTGGAATTCCATCAACTCCACTAGCTTTGTTTGTAGTGATGCTTCCTAAGGTCCACTTGACTTCACATTCTGGGCTGTCTGGCTCTATGTGAGTGACCACACCATAGTGGTTATCTGGATCATGAAGAACTTTTTTGTATAGTTCTTCATTTCTGCCACTTCTTAATATTTTCTGCTTTTGTTAGGTCCATACCATGTCTGTCCTTTATTGAGCCCATCTTTGCATGAAAAGTTCCCTTGATATCTCTAATTTTCTTGAAGAGATCTTTATTCTTTCTCATTCTTTTGTTTTCCTCTATTTCATTGCATGATCACTGAAGAAGGCTTTCTTAACTCTTAATGTTCTTCTTTGGAACTCTGCATTTGGATGCTTATATCTTTCCTTTTCTCCTTTTCCCTTTAATTTCTCTTCTTTTCTCAGCTATTTATAAGGCCTTCTCAGACAACCATTTTGCCTTTTGCATTTCTTTTTCTTAGGGATGCATTTGATCACTGCCTCCTATACAGTGTCATGAACCTCCATCCATTGTTCATCAGGCACTCTGTCTATCAGATCAAATCCCTTGAATCTATTTGTCACTTCCACTGTATAATCATAGGGGATTTGATTTAGGTCATACCTGAATGGTCTAGTGGTTTTTCCTACTTTCTTCAGTTTAAGTCTGAATTTGGTAATAAGGAGTTCATGATCTGAGCCACAGTCAGCTCCCAGTCTTATTTTTGCTGACTGTATAGAGCTTCTCCATCTTTGGCTGCAAAGATTATAATCAATCTGATACTGGTATTGACCATCTGGTGATGTCCATGTGTAGAGTCTTTTCTTGTATTGTTAGAAGAGGGTGTTTGCCATGACTAGCTCATTCTCTTGGCAAAACTCCTGCTTCATTTTATATTCCAAGGCCAAATTTGCCTGTTACTCCAGGTGTTTCTTGACTTCCTACTTTTGCATTCCAGCCCCTATGATGAAAATGACATTTTTGGGGTGTTATTTCTAGAAGGTCTTATAGGTCTCCATTGAACCATTCAATTTCAGCTTCTTCAGCATTACTGGTCGGGGCATAGAGTTGGATTTTTGTTTTTATTGAATGGTTTGCCTTGGAAATTAAGAGCAATCATTCATCATTTTTGAGTTTTCGCCCAAGTACTTCATTTCAGACTCTTTGTTGACTATGAGGGCTACTCTGCTTCTTCTTCTTCTACTTCCATTTCTTGCCCACAGTAGTAGACATTATGGTCATCTAAATTAAATTCACCCATCCTGTCCATTTTAGTTCACTGATTCCTAAAATGTCAATGTTCAATCTCTATGCTTGCTAATTGTTACTTAATAAATTTAGACTCCTCCCATAATGACTCTGAGATAGGGACAATATCTACTTTTGTGATTATATTTCAAAGGGATGACTGCAGATCTTTGCGAAGGATGTTTCTGGATTGTAGAACTCTTTCATCTCCTGGGGAAAAGAAAGAATTTACAATTGCAAGTTTTCTAAAGTAAATGCTCAAAAAGAGAGGTCAGGAACCTAAAGTCAGGAGGAAACCTGTCTAAAGTTTAATCACAGTAATAGAAACATTGAAGTCAGTACCCAGTATTAAATATTTTAAGTACCAGCTTGTGAGCTGTTTAAGGGCAATATTTCTTGTATAACTCTTCCTTGTATCATTATAGCACATAATTCTCCATAAACAATTTAGATATTCAGTAAATGAAGAATGAATATACTGTATTCTCAGCCAAAGTCTGCTAGATATCAACAATAATTGAAAGGCATTTTTTTCTACGTAGCAAACACAATCTCTATTTGTAATTATGTCACTTTGTACTTAGATGTCTTATGAAGCAATATTTCCTAAACTGGTTTATCATGGGAAAATATGTGTTAATTACTTCCTTGTGCTGAAGAGGATATTGTTCCATTGTCACATAAGTCTGGAAAATGCTTCTTTTGTAGTTTTACTTTCTTTATTCATGGAAGTCTTAAAATGCTGGGGTCTTTTGCAGTAAACTGTGTTCTCTAGTTTTTCTTGTTTAGAAAAGCCAGTAATTTGCTATGGTTCAACTCTTCTAAATAACACAATTTGTGGAAGAGCAGAACTCAGCTCAAACTTTTTCCTGTATTAAGAAATTGTAACATAACCTTTACTGAGCACTTTGTATTTTGCTGAGCACTCTGAATTATTACATGTCATCAGTATTAATTTTATTAATATTTTTCTTTTTTAAAGTGGGGAGACCATGGTTTATGGTGCTCAAGTAAATAATTTAGGTTATATCATTTTAAGCAGCAGACCTGGGATTCAAACACCAGTTTCTCTTGCAAGTTTAAACTCTTATGCATTATGCTCTGGTATTCAAAACCTGAGGTTCCCAGACAAGCAGTGTTAGTATCACCTGGGAGCCTGTAAGAAAATTGTTTGGCCATGTTCTGCTGCTGCTGCTGCTGCTAAGTTGCTTGAGTCATGTCTGACTCTGTGCAACCCCATAGACGGAAGCCCACCAGGCTCCCCCGTCCCTGTATTCTCCAGGCAAGAACACTGGAGTGGGTTGCCATTTCCTTCTCCAGTGCATGAAAGTGAAAAGTGAAAGTGAAGTCGCTCAGTCATGTCTGACTCTTTGCGACTCCATGGACTGCAGCCCATCAGGCTCCTCCATCCATGAGATTTTCCAGGCAAGTGGGGTGCCATTGCCTTGGCCATGTTCTACTGTCCTATAAATTTTGAGGGTGGCACCATTAAGCTGTGTTTTACAAGCCCTCCAAGTAGATAAAATGGAGGATGCACAGTTGAATTTGAATATCAGATAACATTTTTAGTATAAAAATATCCCTGATGTTGCTTGGGACATCAGTATACTAAAAGAAATATTTGTTATTTGTCTGAAAGTCAAATTGAACTATGTGTCCTGTATTTTTATTGCCTAAATTTTATAATCCTACTGCCAGGTGTTTATCATGTGCACTAAAGATTGAAAACCAATGTACCTCTGCATTGTGACTTTTATCGAGGTACCTTTACTATTCAGTTAAGTGGTTGAACCAGAGAGAACTTTTTTAGAAATAAGTGGTCTTTTTCTAACATCATTGCTCTTAAGAGTAGATAGTGACAAATAGCAGGACATATTTCCTAAGAGGAATAAGTTTCAAAATGCTTAATAGATCACTGCACAGAAGAGTAGTAATGACATGTCTGATTGCAGAACACCAGGAAAAGCAGGAATTTGGGGATAAGGAGCTAAAGTGAGTCATACTATAGCAAAAGCTCTGTTTTTCTCCCACAAAATGGAAAATTTTAAAAACTACCATTTTTATTGCATGTGTTTCTGAAGAGGGAAAAGGAGCATCAGAATGACTCTGACAACAAAATGACCAAGTTTAAGTTTCTGGATTAACATGGACTTCAGCTTCACTCTTTAGTTTGCTACCATTCAAGTTTTAATCATTCTTGAAATAAACTGCACAGAACCCCTGAGAGCAAGAGAAACTTTAAACATTTATATCTTGCTTATGCTCTCTTAACAGGCTGAGAAAAGCATTTCCCAGAATATAGGGAACTTTGCAGGAAGATAATAAGGCTAACTCCACAATCTCCATTAGTGATTTGTAGTATTTTCATAGCTAATTGTCTGCTGCTGCTGCTAAGCCGCTTCAGTCGTGTCCGACTCTGTGCAACCCCATAGATGGCAGCCCACCGGGCTCCACCATCCCTGGGATTCTCCAGGCAAGAACACTGGAGTGGGTTGCCATTTCCTTCTCCAGGCTAATTAGCTATATGTCTCCAAAAGATATATTTCAGATATCAAAGCTTCCTTTTAGTGTACTGTCCCAGCCCAATTTAAAAACAAAACAATAAGACAAAGGGAAAAAGGCATCCTATGTATGACTCTGTTATCTTGACATGACTTTTTAATTTTTCCCAAGAAGTGAGTTATTTATTGAACTGAAATCAGCTTAAAGCGTATTTGCTAAATTGGCTTGCCTGAGGTTAAGTATCACAGTACAACCTCTTACCTAGTATTTTATCAAACATGGAAACTCCAAATAATTTTAATCTAGATAACAATAGAAGTAGGCCAGAATTAGTCCTAGTTGGTATCTTTCATGATTTTTGGTAAAAGAAAATCATATAGATGGATATTTTCTGGTATAAAATATTATTACTTGCAAATTCAAGTGGCAATTTTCAGAGAAGAGTATGAGGAGGAGCAGCAGAAGGAGACTGAATTAGCTTTTAACTAGCTAGATTGTTTAGACTAAAACTCAAAGTTATATATTTTAAATAGCAGTGTACTGTGGTATTAGGTTAACACAGATCTTTACTTAAAGTTAGAGGAAACCTAAACATTATGAACATAAAGTGTATTTTAATTTAACAATAAAGTTATTTCTCACAAATCATAACATTAATTTGATATTGCTCTTTGAGGGAATTTAGTGGTTTGCATTGCTTCTGCTTTGCAAACAATAATATCATTAATAAAATCCTAGTCACTGATATTAAATGGATGCCAGTTCAGTGAACTAATTAAGAATTAAAGCAGAAAATCTTTATTGTGACATTAAATCAATCCATAGTTTCAGTATGCAATATGCTAAGCACTCTGGTAATTAAAGAGCACTTAAATGAAACACATACAGATAAATTAAAGTGAATTTCACAAGCTGAAGCTTGTGATGGTGCCTTAATGGAGATATACATAAAAGACATTCTATTAAAGGATGTGCAGTTTAGTTACTGTTTAGTTTAATACAGAAATTACTAGTGCCAACTATTGGTAAATGGTTATTATTGTTCAGTCACTCAGTCATACCTAACTCTTTGTGACTTCATGGACTGCAGCACACCAGGTTTCCCTGTCTTTCACCATCTCCTGGAGCTTGCTCAAATCATGTCCATTGAGTCAGTGACGCCCTTCAGCCATCTTATCCTCTGTCGTCCCCTTCTCTTTCTGCCTCCAATTTTTCCCAGCATCAGGGTCTTTTCCAATGAGTCACCTCTTGCTATCAGCTGACCGTGGTATTGGAGCTTCAGCATCAGTTCTTCTAATGAATATTCAAGGTTGATTTCCTTTTGATCTTCTTGCACTCCAAGGGATTCTCAGGAGTCTTCTCCAGCACCATGATGCAAAAGCATCAATTCTTCAATGCTTAACTTTCTTTATGGTAGCACTCTCACATCCATACATAACTACTGGAAAAACCATAGCTTTGACTATACAGACTTTTGTCTTCAAGTAATGCCTCTGCTTTTTAATATGCTGTCTAGGTTTCTCACAGCTTTTCTTCCAAGGAGCAAGTGTCTTAATTTCGTGGCTGCATTCACCATCCTCAGTGATTTTGGAGCCCAAGAAAATAAAGTCTTTCACTGTTTCCATTTTTTCCCCATCTATATGCCATGACATGATGGGACTCGGTGCCATAATCTTAGTTTTTGAATGTTGAGTTTTAAGCAGTTTTTTTCACTCTCCTCTTTCACTTTCATTGAGAGGCTCTTTAATTCCTCTTCACTTTCTGCCATAAGGGTGGTGTCATCTACGTATATGAAGTTATTGATAATTTCTCCCAGTGACCTTGATTCCAACTTGTGATTCATCCAGCCTAGCATTTCTCATGATATACTCTGCATATAAATTAAATAAACTGGGGACAATATGCAGGCTTGAACTCACTCCTTTCTCAATTTTGAATTAGTCTGTAGTTCCATGTTCAGTTCTTCTATTTATTTTTGACCTGCATACAGGTTTTTTTTGTGAGGCAGGTAAGGTGGTCTGGTATTCCCATGTCTTTAAGAATTTTCCACAGTTTGTTGTGATCTACACAGTAAAAGGCTTTGGTGTAGTCAATGAAGCAGATGTTTTTTCTGGAATTGTCTTACTTTCTCTATGAACCAACAGATGTTGGCAATATGATCTCTGATTCCTTTGCCTTTTCTAAATCCAGGTTGGTAAAGTATAGTGTTCCAAAAGCTGTTCAATAAAGTTACTATTCAGAAATTCCAATCAAAATAGTAAGTTTTATAAAGTTGATACATGAGTTTAAGTTATACTTTGGTTTTAAATTATACTTGTGTTTTAACACATATATTTTAAGTAACTTTTAAGGTAACTATTAAAATATTTGCTAACTTTGAAACCTAGGAATAATGATTTGTAATTTTTTTTTTGGTAATTTCATGTGTAGTTTCAAACTACAACTCTGTATTATTTTTAAATTGCCATGAAATAAGCCTGGAAATTGTAAGCTAGTGTGCTTATTCACTAAGTTGTGACCAATTTTATGCTATCCCCATGAACTATAGCTCTCATGAACCGAGGTCTCCCACATTGCAGGCAGGTTCTTTACCATAAGCTAGTGTAGTTCTCATTAAAATGTTTTGGAGAAATTTAAAAAAGAATTTCAGTGCTGTGAACTCACCCCAAACAATACAGGAGACACAAGTGATGGGCGTTCAATCCTTGCAACGGCAAGATCCTCTTGAGTAGGAAATGGCAGCCCACTCCAGTATGCTTGCCTGGAAAATTCCATGCACAGAAGGAGGCTAGTGGCCTACAGTCTATAGGGTCACAAAAAGTCAGGCACAGCTGAGTTACTGAGCCTGCGCTCACACACATGCGGTTATACAAACTAAACTGGCTTCCCAAAACCTTGACAATGATGTTGAAAGGCTGCCATCCAAGGCTTTATAAAGGCAGAAAACAAGGCAGGCTGATTCCATTTATTTAGTATGTGTCAGAAGTGTTGGATATACAACCTCAGAGGCTTAAGTCTGTTACCCACTGAGCGATTTACTAAGGGGGTTCTATGATGCCTCATTTACCAAATGTTAAACATAAAGTTCAGAGTTCCAGAAAAAAACATCTATTTTTGCTTTATTGACTATGCCAAAGCCTTTGACTGTGTGGATCACAATAAACTGTGGAAAATTCTGAAAGAGATGGGAATACCAGACAACTTGACCATGCAGGTCAGGAAATTGGACATGGGACAACAGACTGGTTTCAGATAGGAAAAAGAGTACGTCAAGGCTGTATATTGTCACACAGCTTATTTAACTTATATGCAGAGTACATCATGAGAAATGCTGGGCTGAAAGAAGCACAAGCTGGAATCAAGATTGCTGGGAGAAATATCAATAGCCTCAGATATGCAGATGACACCACCCTTATGGCAGAAAGTGAAGAGGAACTAAAAAGCCTCTTGATGAAAGTGAAAGTGGAGAGTGAAAAAGTTGACTTGAAGCTCAACATTCAAAAAACGAAGATCATGGCATCCAGTCCCATCACTTCATGGGAAATAGATGGGGAAACAGTGGAAACAGTGTCAGACTTTGGTTTACTGGGCTCCAAAATCACTGCAGATGGTAATTGCAGCCATGAAATTAAAAGACGCTTTCTCCTTGGAAGAAAAGTTATGACCAATCTAGATAGCATATTCAAAAGCAGAGACATTACTTTGCCAACAAAGGTCCGTCTAGTCAAGGCTATGGTTTTTCCAGTGGTCATGTATAGATGTGAGAGCTGGACTGTGAAGAAAGCTGAGCACCGAAGAATTGATGCTTTTGAACTGTGGTGTTGGAGAAGACTCTTGAGAGTCCCTTGGACTGCAAGGAGATCCAACCAGTCCATTGTGAAGGAGATCAGATCAGCCCTGGGATTTCTTTGGAAGGAATGATGCTAAAGTGCTAAAGCTGAAGCTCCAGTACTTTGGCCACCTCATGCGAAGAGTTGACTCACTGGAAAAGACTGTGATGCTGAGAGGGATTGGGGGCAGGAGGAGAAGGGAACGACAGAGGATGTGATGGCTGAATGGCATCATTGACTCGATGGACATGAGTCTGAGTGAACTCCGGGAGTTGATGATGGACAGGGAGGCCTAGTGTGCTGCGGGTCGTGGGGTCGCAAAGAGTTGGACATTCCTGAAGGACTGAACTGAACTGAACTGAACTGAAACAAAGTGGGGATGTAAAACTTGGTCTCTAGACATGAGAATCTGACAGTCTATGAGGGGATAGGAACTTAGTATATATGTAATAACACAGAATGCTATATATAATTGAGTTTTCAATGTGTAGAATTGTCCAGAGAAGGCAATGGCACCCACTCCAGTACTCTTGCCTGGAAAATCCCAGGTCAGAGGAGCCTGGTAGGCTATAGTCCATGGGGTCGCTAAGAGTTGGACACGACTGAGTGACTTCATCTCACTTTTCACTTTCATGCATTGGAGAAGGAAATGGCAACCCACTCCAGGGTTCTTGCCTGGAGAATCCCAGGGATGGCAGAGCCTGGTGAGCTGCCGTCTATGAGGTCACACAGGATCAGACATGACTGAAGTGACTTAGCAGCAGCAGCAGCAGAATTGTCAGTATGTGCTGTTGGAGTTCAAAAGAGATGGTAATCAGTGGAGGCTAGTTTAATTCAGAGTGGTCTAAGGGGAAAGGTAAAAGTGATTAGCACAGAGGTGTTATATGGGACTAAGTAGCATTTTTAAGGAACACAGTTCAGAGGTAGAATCATGCAGAGTCAGAGTTGGGTGTTAGCATCTGTGAAGACACGGGGAAAGTGATAAAGAGGAATCCTTCCAAAAGGACAGAGAAAACAAACACCAGGATAGGGCAATAGCAGGTACTAGGTAGGATAACTCACCAAGGAAGAGAAGATTCAAGGATCAGTAGAATGCCAGTGAAATCAAATGTAGCTGAAATACTGAGGCAATTGTATGAAAGATAAAGAGAAAAAAATATCAGGCTTAGAGTAGAGCCTCTTGATGAGAGTGAAAGAGGAGAATGAAACTCAACATTTGAAAAACTAAGATCATGCCAGCCAGTCCCTTCACTTCATGGCAAATAGTAGGGGAAAAAGTGGAAGCTGTGACATATTTTATTTTCTTGTGCTCCAAAATCACTGCAGATGGTAACTGCTGCCGTGAAATTAAATGACTCTTACTCTTAGAAAGGAAAGCTATGATGAACCTAGACAGCATACTGAAAAAGACATGATTTTGCCAACAAAAGTCCGTATAGCCAAAGCTATGGTTTTTCCATTAGAAATGTAAAAATGTGAGAGTTGGACCATAAAGAATGCTGAGTGCCGAAGAATGATGCTTTTGAATTGTGGTGTCAGAGAAGGCTCTTGAGAGTTCCATGGACTTCAAGGAGATCAAACCAGTCAAACCTAAAGGAAATCAATCCTGAATATTCATTGGAAAGACTAATGCTGAAGCTGAAGATCCAATACTTTAGCCACATGACAGGAAGAGCCAACTCATTGGAAAAGACCCTGATGCTGGGAAAGATTGAAGGCAAAATGAGGAGAGGGCCACAGAGGATGAGATGCTTAGATAGCCTCAGTGATTCAATGGACATGAATTGAGCAAATTCTAGGAGATAGTGGAGGACAGGGGATCCTGGTGTGATACAGCCCATGGAGTCACAGAGTTGGACATGACTGAGTGACTGAGAGAAGTCACTCAGTCGTGTCCAACTGTTTGTGACCTCACAAACTATACAAGCCATGGAATTCTCCAGACCAGAATACTAGAGTGGGTAGCCTTTCCCTTCTACAAGGGATCTTCCCAACCCAGGGATTGAACCCAGGTCTCCTGCATTGCAGGTGGATTCTTTACCAGTGGAGCCACAAGGGAAGGCCCTTAGTGACTGGACATCAAAAAGAGTATTCTAGGATAACATAGAATATATAGAATATGCTAAAGGAGACTATGATGCTATTTATTCTTTTCCTGGGGGGTGGGAGAGGGGCGTGTGCATGGAACAAGCCTTAGAGATAATGTATGATTACAGCTAGATCATCCAGCTCATGGCAAAGATCCTGGCTTATGCCACAGACAAGTGTCAAAAATGTGTATGTATATGCTTCATGTATAATGTGTGCAATCATTTTTCTGAAAATATTCTCTATGGAATTCTGAGTTATCTATCTTTGTATCCCTATGGTGCCTAGAAAGGGCATAGATCATAAATATGCAGTGAAATCTTAAGGAAATGAGAAAAATCATAACCATAATTGGTGACTACAGATTGTTTAAGTCTCTGCCAACAGTCCCATTCTCTTGAATGACTTCTGTCAGAAAATGATCAACTAACCAAGACCTATACATTATAATCAGTATATATAGCACCAAATGAATGTTCATGTTATATTTCTTGAGTATTATCAGTTCTGTACGCCACCTCAATTGATTTTCAGTTTGAAAATGTAGTAAGTCTAAAATATATTTTCTATTTTATTAAATATATGCATTTATTTAATAAATTTTTTAAAATATTATTTTTCAAATCTTTAAATACTTACTGTGTGTTAGTGTGTCTGCAAGCATTAGGTTCACAGAGTAGAGAATATCGAGAATCAAGAACCTTGCCCTTGAGGAATTCTTAGCCTGAAGCAGAGATAGACTTTGCAGAGTCTTCTACTCTGAAATTCTGAGCAGTCTATATTTCATCAAAATGTGAGGAAATAAACAGCTATATGAGAATACAATTTTGTTATCCGTCCATAATAATTCTTAGTTATTGCTCTTTTATTTTAAAAAGTTAGTTCCACTAGGAATTCAGCTGCTCCATTAAATGCCTTTCAAATGTGGCTTGCTAAGTGATTGTTTCTGTCTTGGTAGGACTTCAATTAAGCTATTTGAAAATGCAGAGGAAACTGCTAATAAAGCCTCACTTCAGTATATTTACTTTCTGCTTTCTTGTATTGTAAATTCAGTTCCCAGCCGGGAATGCAGCTTCCAATGAAATGTTATTGAAATTTACTTTTCCTCTCCTCTGTTATCAAGTTCAACATTTCCCTTGATTGTAGGAATGATGCGGGTAGAACATTTTGAAAACAATGTGAACCGTGTCTAAGTGCTATTTAAACAAGACATTATTTCATATGTGGTTGAAACTCTCTAGGCACTGACAGAGGAAATAAGACCTTCCACTGTCACCATCTAATCTGGGCCTGTGTCATGGAGATGAGGCTGAGGCCAGCAAAGAGAGCTGGCTGGCTACCTCTTTCCTCTGTTTGTAAAAATATTAACAAGTGTAAAAACACTTCCCAGAACTAACTGAAAGGCCATGCCATACAGAAATTCAGAGGCCCATATAGGTGACAGATACTGAGCAGATCCCGATCCCTGAGTTGGGAAGATCCTCTGGAGAAAGGAAAGGCTACCCACTCTGGTATTCTCACCTGGAGAATTCCGTGGACTGTTCATGGGGTTGCAAAGAATCAAACATGACTTAGCGACTATCACTTCGCTTCACTTCACTGAGCATATCCACTGAAATTAAAGAGAAACATGGAGATAATCCAAAAGCAGCTAAAGCATTTTGGTTCAGTTCAGTTCAGTCGCTCAGTCGTGTCAACTGTTTGCAACCCCATGAATCGCAGCACGCCAGGTCTCCCTGTCCATCATCAACTCCCAGAGTTCACTCAGACTCACATCCATCAAGTCGTGATGCCATCCAGCCGTCTCATCCTCTGTCATCCCCTTCTCCTCCTGCCCCCAATCCCTCCTAGCATCAGAGTCTTTTCCAATGAGTCGACTCTTCCTATGAGGTGGCCAAAGTACTGGAGTTTCAGCTTTAGCATCATTCCTTCCAAAGAAATCCCAGGGTTGATCTCCTTCACAATGGACTGGTTAGATCTCCCTGCAGTCCAAGGGACTCTCAAGAGTCTTCTCCAATGACACAGTTCAAAAGCATCAATTCTTTGGTGCTCAGCCTTCTTCACAGTCCAGCTCTCACACCCATACATGACCACAGGAAAAACCACAGCCTTGACTAGATGGACCTTTGTTGGCAAAGTAATATCTCTATTTTTGAATATGCTATCAAGGTTGGTCATAATTTTCTTTCCAAGGAGTAAGTGTCATTTAATTTCATGGCTGCAGTCACCATCTGCAGTGATTTTGAAGACCCCCAAAATAAAGCCTGACACGTTTCCACTGTTTCCCCATCTATTTCCCATGAAGTGAAGGGACCGGATGCCATGATCTTTGTTTTCTGAATGTTGAGCTTTAAAAACAACTTTTACGCTTTCCTCTTTCACTTTCATCAAGAGGCTCTTTAGTTCTTCACTTTCTGCCATAAGGGTGGTATCATCTGCATATCTGAGGCTATTGATATTTCTCCTGGCAATCTTGATTCCAGCTTGTGTTTTTTCCAGCTCAGTGTTTCTCATGATGTACTCTGCATATAAGTTAAATAAACAGGATGACAGTATATAGCCTTGACGTACTCCTTTTCCTATTTGGAACCAGTCTGTTGTTCCATGTCCAGTTCTAACTGTTGCTTCCTGACCTGCATACAGATTTCTCAAAAGGCAGGTTAGGTGGTCTGGTATTCCCATCTCTTTCAGAATTTTCCACAGTTTATTGTGATCCATACAGTCAAAGACTTTGGCATAGTCAATAAAGCAGAAGTAGATGTTTTTTCTGGAACTCTCTTGCTTTTTCCATGATCCAGTGGATGTTGGCAATTTGATCTCTGGTTCCTCTGCCTTTTCTAAAAGCAGCTTGAACATCAGGGAGTTCATAGTTCACGTATTGCTGAAGCCTGGCTTGGAGAATTTTGAGCATTACTTTACTAGCATGTGAGATGAGTGCAATTATGTGGTAGTTTGAGCATTCTTTGGCATTGCCTTTCTTTGGGATTGGACTGAAAACTGACCTTTTCCAGTCCTGTGGCCACTGGTGAGTTTTTCAGACTTGCTGGCATATTGAGTGCAGCACTTTCACAGCATCATTTTTCAGGATTTGAAACAGCTCCACTGGAATTCCATCACCTCCAGTAGCTTTGTTCATAGTGATGCTTTCTAAGGCCCACTTGACTTCACATTCCAAGATGTCTGGCTCTAGATGAGTGAACACATCATTGTGATTATCTGGGTGGTGAAGATCTGTTTTGTACAGTTCTTCTGTGTATTCTTGCCACCTCTTCTTAATATCTTCTGCTTCTGTTAGGTCCATGACATTTCTGTCCTTTATTGAGCCCATCTTTGCATGAAATGTTTCCTTGGTATCTCTAATTTTCTTGAAGAGATCTCTAGTCTTTCCCATTCTATTGTTTTCCTCTATTTCTTTGCAGTGATCGCTGAAGAAGGCTTTCTTATCTCTTCTTGCTCTTCTTTGAAACTCTACATTCAGATGCTTATATCTTTCCTTTTCTCCTTGGCTTTTCACTTATCTTCTTTTCACAGCTATTTGTAAGGCCTCCCCAGACAGCCATTTTGCTTTTTTGCATTTTTTCCATGGGGATAGTCTTGGTCCCTGTCTCCTGTACAATGTCACGAACCTCATTTCATAGTTCATCATAGTTCATAGTTCATAGTTCATCAGATCTAGTCCCTTAAATCTATTTCTCACTTCCGCTGTATAAACATAAGGGATTTGATTTAGGTCATACTTGCATGGTCTAGCGGTTTTCCTGCTTTCTTCAATTTAAGTCTGAATTTCATACCCCAATTCTCAGGTTTCAGTTTGGAAAAAAAAAAAAAAAAATTCCCCAGATTCAGTCATTTTGGTGTCATATTACCTGTGGTGGTGGAACTGCTATCGTGAGCAGTCTAGCTTTGAAGGCTGACTTGCTTTGGAAGATGCCAAAGGTTAAAATTTCCTTCTGGTGCCCAGAAAGCCACCTATTTATAAAAGACAGCTAAGAAAAACTCTAAATGGTCTTAATTACATTGCAATGCTCTCAGTCTTTTAAAATGAAAGAATATTAAATTGTATTAATGTTATGTATGATATTTATGATAATAGTTGGTATATAAACCCATGTTTTTAATGTTGTTTTGCTTTGTTCTATTTTCCTGCATGGTATTTCCAAATGTAGTTAATTTTGATTATCTGTGGAGATGAAAGTATTGATTCAACTCAGGTATCTAAAACAGCATTATAAAGCACAGACTTAATAGATGAACACTATTATAAGGTTCTTTTTTTGGCTATGACTGGGGCAACCCAGGACTAGCATGTGGACACTTTCCCTGCTCCTTTCCTAGCGTTCTGTGTCCAGTTCATTTAGGTTTTGCTGCTGAGTACATTTCTACAGTGTATTCTGCACAAGGCACCATATGAGTGGGTAAGGGACTGTGTCAGAAAGATGTCTTTTCCTAAAATACACATGCTGAAGCAGCCAGTCTCTAGTTTGCATGGAGGCCTCCATAGACTGGTAGTAAGCCTTGATCATAGTGTTAAAATAGTTTCCCCAACCAGGGGTAGTTCAATTTTAAAAGGAGTTCTCGAAGACCACAAAGAGATTCAGGATCATATAGACTTCTCTAAGAATGGAGAACAATGAGTTAAAAGTTTGAGATGACTTTTTCTTCCCATTCATCTCAAATTATATCACCTGGGCAGGCAGCTGCCTATTTTAGCTACTCAGATACAACTCTCTTAGAGGACAAATTAGCTGTGGAGAACAGGGAAGTACTTTTATTTAACTGCTCAGTAATCAGATAATCTTCTCTGAGTAATCAGAAGTTGGTTATAAAGTAATTTGGCAACTAATAAGACTATGATGTTTTGGAGAGAATCAAGGTATCTTTAGATCATGATAAATTTAGCTCTCTGTGTCTGATGTCAGCAAGAAGTCACACTTGTAAGTATATGAAGACTTTCTAGATCATCATCAGGAAAGAGAGTGGGGGTGGAGGAGAAGGTGAGCAGGGATTGGTATGATATTAAAATCATTACAGCATCCTGGCTCCTGAAACAGTCTAGAGACCAACAGTATTTATTCATGTCACGTCATCTGCCAGCTCTGTAGAGATATGGTCAAGTTACTGCGTGGATACTAACAGTGAGAGAGAACATTAAAGATTTTTGGAAATACATAAATAAATTTGAGAATAAATGATGAAAATAATTATCCTTAGCTTTCCAATTCATCAACTTCTTATTAGGGTTATTAATAAGTTAAATTGTCAAAAAAAATTTGAGGTAGCTTATAAAGCAGCACAAAATAGAAATAAAATCAAATGAGAAAGAAAAGCAGTTAAGAAAAAGTAGAAATATAATGGTTAAGAGATCCCAGGTCAGCATTTCAGGAAGTTTAATGAATTAAATATCAGTGTGCAGTTATCTACATTTTAGTGTCTGCCTTTCCATATCATCCTGTGCCTAATTATTACTCACCCCAGGCAGCAGTTACCACCAGGACTTTTTTAATTAAAAAAATCTAATTCAGAACTTACTTGGAACATGAAATAAAATCTAGCATTTAAAAATATCATGTATGTTGGTCACTTATTTGTGTCTGACTCTTTGCAACCCCGTGGGCTGTAGCCTGCCAGGCTCCTCTGTCCATGGAATTCTCCAGATAAGAATGTTGGAGTGGTTTGCCATTTCCTTCTCTGGGGTATCTTCCCAACCCAGGAATTGAACCTGGATCTCCTACATTGCCGGCGAAGGCACTGGCAACTCACTCCAGTACTCTTGCGTGGAAAATCCCATGGACGGAGGAACCTCGTGGGCTGTAGTCCGTGAGGTCACTAAGAGTCAGACATGACTGAGCAACTTCACTTTCACTTTTCACTTTCATGCATTGGAGAAGGAAATGGCAACCCACTCCAGTGTTCTTGCCTGGAGAATCCCAGGGACAGGGGAGCCTGGTGGGCTGCCGTCTATGGGGTTGCGGAGAGTTGGACACAACTGAAGCAACTTAGCAGCAGCAGCTCCTATATTTCGAGCAGATTCTTCACTCAGGATTCTTATGAGCAAAGTAAGCAGGCAATGACAAAGGTTGTTGGAAGACAGGTTTGATTGGTCTTCTGTCAGCATTCATGGGATATAGGTATTATAGGTAACCTTAATAATGAAAATCTCACAAGCATATGGAAAAGTGAAGTTTCAGGAGCATAAGAAAGTAGAATAGAAAAAAAAATCACCAAGAAACTTAAATCCAGAATAATTTGAGAAGTATTGAAGTCTATGGGTATATCTTTATAGTTATTAGCATGGCTCAGAAGAATGAAGATAAACAAGTCAAGAGAAAAATGGTCAAAGGATGTTAATAGCTCATAGAAAAAGCAAAATACAAATGAATATTTGACAAGTTGCTCAGCCTTATTCACAAGGAATAGCATCCAGATTCCACTTTAATTTATAAGATTGGCAAAATTGAAAAATTTGAAAATTTGAAAAATTAAAAATATTTAATAGGATCTCCTGTTGGAGGAAAAAGATATTCTCATGTATTGTTGATAGCAGTCCTTTTCTGTTAAGGCCAGTTTAGCAGTCACTATCAAAATCTTAGATGCAGATACTTTCATGTTTAGTATTCCAGTTGAAGGTATTTATTCTGTAGTCAATTTAACGGACTATTTGTGCACATAATTCTACTTGTTATACTAAATTTATGTTTTTATTAACCTTTTAAATTAATAGGATAAATTTTGACTATAACAAAATGAACTATTTATAGTTCTTGTATTTGGAGAGGAATGAGAGACAGGGGGCTTTAAAATTTATATTTTATGTCATTTTGTTCTATCCTAAATAATATTTTTACCAAGATTGGGTAAATGTTAACGTTTTCAAATAGTTTTAAAATTTAATAGTAAATGAGTGTCCTAAATGGACAAGGAAATGGCAACCCACTCCGGTATTCTTGCCTGGAGAATACCATGGACAGAGGAGCCTGGCAGGCCATGGTCCGTAGGCTCGCAGAGAGCCAGACATGACTGAAGCGATTAAGCACGCAGGCACGAGTGTCCTAAAGTACCTTTTTAAAGAGGTTGTGGAAAGAGTGATGATAAAGCTAAAAATATACTTAAGAAAAACTCAAGTTCATCTGCTGTCCTAAATTGAAAATAGTAGTTGAAAAAATATAGCAGTATATATGATCCTTTAGAAAATCATACAGGCTCATATGACAAAAATGACAGTCTCTAGAGTTTCTGAAAATTGTGTGCCTCACTTATTGTCCCAACACCCTAAAGGATTCTTCTGTATAATATGAGATTGATATCCTACATTTTTTCATGCAGAACTCAAAGCTTTTTATTTTATGAATTTCTTCACACATAAAGTGCTTTTAGATTTTTTTTAACAGTGGCATGACAAGCAGTATCATTTACACAAACACTGAGACAAAAAGTGAAATTCCTATTAATATAGTTTACCAATTCTGTGTAAAAACTGCCACAGTACTTGTAACTATAATTTTGCTTGTTGCTTAGTAATTGAAAGCCTTATTTATAGACTTTTTAAAAGTAAAAATTAACCTCCTAAGAGCAACTAGTCAAATGATATTTTTATAATGAGATGATTTTTTTTTTTAAATAGAGAAAAATATTTCCTAGGTTCACAGGCCTCATGGTCAGAAGAAAGATCAAATAAACAGAGTTGTTGTTTGCTTTTTTCTTCATCTTCCAAAGGAAGACTAAGGGCCACAGAGGATGTGGCATACATAGTACAGTTTGAATACTGTAATAGATACAAAAGGAACCTATATCTCCCTCAAATTGATTTTAAGAAACATAAATTTAGGAAGTAAGTTATGAAAATTGAACTTATAATTTATAGTTGAATCTTTTCTATTACCTAATATGGAATATATTTCTTTGTTAGGAGTATTTATTAGTTTTTAAAATATGCAAATTGAGGAAATGTGAAAAATTTCAAAGATACTCTTTTAAGTTATAAACCTAAAAATCATATGTAAAAATAATATAAGGGTGAAATATTTCAAAACCAGAAACAAATTGGAAAGAAACTATCAGTTCAGTTCAGTCACTCAGTTGTGTCTGACTCTTTGCGACCCCATGAATCGCAGCACGCCAGGCCTCCCTGCCCATCACCAACTCCCAGAGTTCACTCAGACTCACGTCTATCGAGTCCGTGATGCCATCCAGCCATCTCATTCTCGGTTGTCCCCTTCTCCTCCTGCCCCCAATCCCTCCTAGCATCAGAGTCTTTTCCAATGAGTCAACTCTTCGCATGAGGTGGCCAAAGTACTGGAGTTTCAGCTTTAGTATCATTCCTTCCAAAGAAATCCCAGGGTTGATCTCCTTCAGAATGGACTGGTTAGATCTCCTTGCAGTCCAAGGGACTCTCAAGAATCTTCTCCAACACCACAGTTCAAAAGCATCAGTTCTTCAGCGCTCAGCCGTCTTCACAGTCCAACTTTCACATCCATACATGACCACAGGAAAAACCATAGCCTTGACCACCCCTCAAAAAGGTCCAGAATTGGGTAAAGGAAACTTCATTCAGATTTAAAGTTGCTTTTAAAGCATGCTAGAAGTTTGAACCAGTTTTTTTAGACAGTATGTATTTTACATACTAGCTCTTGAGTTAATTCTCCATGATTTCACTGACTGGCCACTTTTTTTTACATTTAGTTCTTCATACTTGGCCCTTTCTATCAGCATACCCATAGTCTTCCACCTCATGTCCTTCTAGCACACCTAGTTTTGAAAGACTACATGAGACAACTAATTTAGAGTAGGCATTAAAATTTTAGCTACAAGAAACCTACACTTTAAAAAGATCTAAGAACTGAGTACCCTGAAAGTAAAATGCATTTACTGCTTTTCATGTTAAAGCATACCTGTGTTGTATCTGTGTATGTCTCTGTGTGTCTGCGTGTGAGCTGGTCTCGTGTGGGACATGCCAGAACATTCTAATAAATTTTCATTTTTGCATCTAAAAAATAAAAGTTAACCAAAGTGTAGATTTTTATTAGAGTTTTACTTCTGGGGAACATAATGCAGAATGGAAAATATTTCTGAATATCTAGTTCTTGATGTAAAATATTCTCAATCTTAAATATTTTTCTAAATCAGTGCTGTAAAAAATGTGAAAATAATTAGAATTTACTAGATTTACTTAATTACTAAAATAAAGTAAAAACAGGCATATTAACTACAAAAAGAGGACAGTTCAACAAAACTGAAACCATGACTAATGTATGGAGAGTTAATAAAGTCTATTGGCATAGATGAGATTAAATTCCTTTTATTCTCACAGTATCTATATACTGAAAAAATGTGCTTAGCTATAATAAGAACTTTTATTCATAAATAAAGCATGTTAGTAGTAGAAACCCTAAAGTATTAAAGTTATATTAGTTAAAAATGATTACAGTAATTATCCTAGGAATTGAAAAGGAGACAACATTTAATATTCTCACTAATTTCTTAATTAGGGAAAGGTATGATCAAAGGAAAAAATGTCTCTCTTTTTAGTTAATCAAAACAACCTAAGAAGAATGATCAATGAAATTACAAATTTCTTAAAGATAATAATGATAAGGATAATATTTAGTATGATTAAAAAAGCAAATAATTTCAAACTAGAAAATAGTTATGACCCCTGATTCTACTTGGTGATTTACTTTTTGTGTTTTGTTTTGCTTTTGAAGAGCAATGTTCTTTAATGGTATTAGAACAATAAATTCCCTATCCTGTTCATTCTATCCTTGACCTTACATTTACACTGAATTTGTGATGGTATGAGATGACAAGTAACTAAGTCATCAGTGACAGAACATAATTCCTCAAAAATAAAAACAATCTAAAACAATTTCAGATTATGAAAATTAATACTGATTTTGTTATTTACAATTATTCCAAAACCAAAGATAAGCCTACCGGGCAGCCTTCATAGTTTACTTTTTAAAATAATATTTATTTATTTTTGGCTCTGGTGGTCTTTGTTGCTGCCTACTAGGAAGTCTACTAGGCAGCCTACATAGTTTATTCATTTATTTTTTAAATTAAATTTATTTATTTTTTTAATTACAATACTGTATTTGTTTTGCCATACATTGACACGAATCAGCCATAGGTGAACACAATCTCCCAATGCCGAATCCCCTCCCACCTCCCACCCCCATCCTCTACTTGAATCATACTGTGCATCAGCCCCATGCCTCCTGCATCCTACATTGAACATAGATTAGCGTTTCGTTTCTTACAGGAAAATATACATGTTTCATTGCCATTCTCCCATACCATCCCACCCTTTCCCTCTCCCTCAGAGTCCAAAAGTCCACTCTATACCTCTGTGTCTCTTGTTGTCTCACTTATTTACTTATTTATCTTTGGCTGTGCTTGGTCTTCACTGATGCACGCAGACTTTCTCTAGTTGCAGAGGGGGCTACTCTCTAGTTACAGTCACCATCTTTTCATTGCCGTGGACTCTTATTGCACAGCATGGGATCTGGGGCATGCAGTCTTCAGTTGTTGTGGCTCACAGTTTCAGAGCACAGACTCAGTAGTTGTGGTGCATGGGCTTAGCTGCCTCACGGCATGTGGAATCTTCCTGGACCAGGGATCAAACCTGTGTCCCCTGCTTTGGCAGGCAGATTCCTGACCTCTGGATCACCAGGGAAGTCTCATAGTTTATTTTTAGAAGAAGACTTTAAAAAGTAACAAACAGAGGTAAGATACACCAAGCAAGTTTCTATCTTCCCACTAGATGAGAGATGTGAGTACATACATGAAAATAAATATAGATAATTCAACCAGAGTTGTGAAGATAGAAAACATGAATAAAAATAGGAAAAGGAGATCTGTGGGAGAAAAGTCAAGGAATAATTGTAGAAGAGAAAGAACAGGGACAAGTTAATAATGCTCTTCCAGTATATTGGAGGCTATTCTACAGGGCTGCTGACCGTCTGTTCCTAATCTTCCTTGGAATCATAAATTAGAAGGGTCAAAATTGTAATTTAACAGATTTAAATCAAGGAAGAGGTGAGGACAACAGACAAGGAACAAAGGGCTGGTCCCAAAGAATATCCCAAGCTCTATAGCACCGAGAAGTATGCTTGCTTTAGTTTTTTGTTCATGAAGGTGAGATCATCTGTTTAAACAATTTATTTCATCGATCACTTATTTTTATCCTTTTAAACTATTAAAAATAAGTAAAATGAAAACTTAAAAGATTATATCATCCTATTTTAAAGACAACTGCAAAGTGAGAGACAGTAAAAGGCACAGGGGTTAAGAACATGGAGTATGGATTCAGACATTCGTAGCTTTGAATCCGGGTTTACAACTTTCTACCTGAGTGATCTTGGCTCTGTTTCCTCTAATCTTTAGTTTATGGATATGTGAAAAGTAGAATTATTGTAGCATATTGGCCATTGTGAGGATAAAAGAAATAATGTATATGTATGGCCAGAAATGTAGACATATAGAAAACAAAAATTGTAACAATGAATAGTAGGAGAACTATCATACAGCATGATAGTAAAAGTGGTTCATTCTTTCTATTGTCTCATGTCTTGGCAGCATTAAAAAAAAAAAAAGAGGGCCTATAAACCATTAAACTATGGCAGGGAAATTTTAGAGTAAAATTTATGCATGGTAGTCATTTTGTCCAGTATTTTGCCAAACTTTATGCTCATTTACCTCCTAGAGGTCTTTGAGTGTTTTAAATAAATGGCATGAATTACTCAAAATGTATTTAGCACTTAAAGTATACACGTGGTGTGATGTGCAGGGAGAGGTGGCAGAAGGCTTCTTGACACTAGAGAGCAGGTCCCATAGGAAAGGCCAGCATCAGGACAGCAGTGACTGAGAAGCAAACAAACAGACGATGATGAAGAGAATACGAGTACAAGAGGGTGATACAACTCATGCAAATCAGGACTTGAAAGAGTAGAGTAACAGCAGTGTCAGAGCATCAGGCAAGCAGTCCACGACCAAAAGACAGTAAGGAAGGGACGGACAAGATAAACCACTGAAGCACAGGCACATGAAGCACATCCTGAAACAAGAGAGATGCATCGGCCCAGTCTCAGCTGCTTCATTCTACTCTCATTCACGGGGAAGCAAGGCTCAAGTGACCCAGGTTTGGACATCTGCCATTGATTAAATTAAAACCTGTTGATTGGGTAGAGTATGGGAGGGAAGACAGCTCTCTGGCAAAAACACCTTCTTGACATAAAGTAATAGTGAGTTTTTCAGCCACTTGTGATCAATTGGTTGCAGTTTTGATACCTGAGATGTGGATGTGGTGCTTTTAATTTATTATTAATACCTTATTTTAACTTGTGGCTTGTAAATGGTACTTTTGATATGACCACGTAAACCATGAAAGTGATCTTTATAAATAATTTACAATAGAAATAATAAGTGATATCTAGAGGGGACTGTGTATGGAGATTTGGTAATCAGCCTGACATAGGCAGCTTCTTTATCTGTCAGTCTGCTAAATTGTATGTGTTGTTTAATTATTATGAAGATATTAATGTGACTTGACGTCCTTTTTCTGTTAGAGGAAAACATATGTTATTGTTTTCTATATTTACAATGCAATTCATACTTTAAATCAACTGTGAATTGCATCTTTGCCTTGATATTGTAACCCGAAGGGGACATTTTATGTCAAAAATACTCTTCTGAATAATTTAAATTAGCATGATCTGTGTTTTGGCATATATGAAGATGAGGCATTTTATTCAAATTTGTTTATAAGTTCAGCAATTATTTTTAGTTAATTAGAACCCCACTTTTAAATTATCATACCCATAAAATTGACTCCTTAGACCATACAGATTCCTATATCTCTATAATTTGGGCTGTGTGTATTTCTGTATTTTAAGTGTACATCATATTCTGTTTCACCTAAATAATTATTTTGTGGAAATATAATTGGTTTACATTGTTGTGTTAATTTCTGCTATATAGCCACCTAAATATTCAGAAAAGTTTATTAATTGAAAATATTCTAGAGCTTTAGTTCTCAAGGAATAATTCTTAAACCAGCAATGTTGTCATTGTTTAAGAACTTATTGGAAATACAAAATTAAAGTTCCATCTCAGAATTACAGGATTAGAAATCTGCAGGGTGGTTCCCAGCCATCTGTGTTTTAACAGAACCTCAAAGGAAATCTGATGCACACTGAAGTTTAAGAACCACTAATCAGTGGATCAATTAGTTGTTTCATTTATGTGACTTAATGTGATTAATTAATTTGGTTAATATAGATTAATGTAATCTATGTGACTTGGTAGCTACTGTGAGGGCTACACAAGGGATTAGTAATATTCTCCTTCTAGAAGATTATAATCTGATATGCTAACCCATAAATTAATAATATTACAGGAGTTATAATCACTATGAAGTGTTAAATAATATTACAGGAGTCTAACAAGTGCCATAGGGCAGTGTAGGATGAATTACTAAATTATAAAGAGGGTATAATACTGTCATTACACTGTAGTGAGTGTAATGTCTTTACATTACATCTTACTCTGTAGTAAGAGACTGAAGAGTCAGACTTCCTACATTCAAATCCCAGCTCTGTCACTAATTAGTACCTACCTCAGAGGATTGTTGTGGGGCTAAAAGCATTAGAATAGCACCTGACATGATGAAGTCTATGTAAATGTTAGGTATTATTAATACTCTTTTAGTATGATGAACAGAAATTTCCGTGAGAATACAGAGTAGCACTTTTTTTAGCTGAAGGAATTAGAATGACTTAAAGAAAGAAATAATTTTATCTAGGCCTTAAAGTATGAGCTTATGTCGATGGGAGAGTAGCAAAGGGGAGGGATCCTGATGGCAAATGAGAACAAATGAGTAATCTTTCCTTCTAAGATAAACAATTATACAGGTTCGATATCTCTAGCGGTTCAGTTTTAATTCACTGGTAAAGCATTCTTTTACTTGGTTGATTTACAACATGTCCATCATCCTCCTTTTAAAAAACTGTTTATCGAATATCAGTTATGTGCCTTGTACTGAGAAGCTGAAAATACAGTAATGAAGAAGATGGACAAAGTACCAACTTTAAGTGTTTTAGGGACTAGAACAATGACTCAGAATAACTTTCAAATAAAATTTCTTAAACCAGAGAAATTATGGGAAAAGTCACGTCAAGAACTGCAGACAGGCATATTTAAGAATTCAGTTACCTCTCTCTGCAACTGGAGCCCAGAATCTGATACTTGGTCAATTATATTAAACACTGATTCATATGAATGACCCTCTTGATAACAGAAATTTGCAATGATAGAAATAACTATTAAATTATAGTTTTCTTCTATGCTTTTTATTTTAAGTTTTAGAAAAGTAACTAGTATGAGAAAGGTCCCAGTTTTTTTCTGGATCAGCACTAACGCCAATCTAAAAAAAAAAACATTTTTTAACTGGCAAAGAATTTATTAATCTTTGTTTCAGACCTTTGCCCCAGACTTCTTTAGCTTAATTGACTGCAAAGAATGAATTGTATATAAGCAAAAACTGAATAAACCTGCAGTGTCCAGGGTTTGGGCTTAAAAATATTAAAGATCTAGATTTTATCAGATCCATAAGCAAAATTTTAAAAAGCAGTCATAATATAAAATAGCAGCTCCTAATAACTTCTTCAAGGTTTATCTTCTTCAGAAGTTGACTCAATTCAGTTTGCTTCCTTCTTGGAAGTCTTGTCAAAATTCTTGTTAAGATCTAGAATTTTAGCGTCATCATCTTCTGCAGCGGCAAGTGGTACTTTTCCATCCACAAATTTCTTTTGGGGGAGAGCTTCAGTCAGTCTCCTTAAGTCTAAGTCAGTCTCTTGGTCAGACTGTCTGCGACAAGTTTAAGATCCTGGTAGCATTTCTATCAGCTGCTTTGTCTCAGTATGGCCTATAATGGTGAAAGTGTTTGCTGCCAGAGATATCTGAACTTTCAGATTGTTAGTGTAGCTCACAGTTCCTTGATTGGTGAACATACTCATTTCTTCAAATGAGGTATTGTTTACCCCTAACTTCTTTAAAGAGAACTGAAGCTTTTTGTTATTTTCTGTGGCATTTGTAAGAACCACCTTCTTTCTGTGAGCAGTTCCTTTCCCAACAATGTACTGTCGTGCCTGCAATTTGGCAAGTTTCCCTGGTTCATTATAGCTTCTTTCATCTTGTTGGAGAAGAAATGGGGCCACACGGGGACTAGGACTGGCACTCAGGTGGTCTCAGGCAGACCAGCTGAGATTAGGCACACACACGTGGGGACTCAAAATCTAAAAGTGTTTTTAATTCAGTTTTTCCTTTTCTATGCTGACCCCTTGGAGGTTAGGGGAAAGATAGTGAATCAAAAAGGTATACTCTATTTTTCACTGTTAATCACTCTATTTTATTCTTTTACTTTCTTAGGAGCATATATGGTCTTTTATAGATAGCTAAGGGGAGAGGAGTAAGGCAAATTCCTTTACTTTGAAGATAGTGAGATACCATGCCAGAAACATTTTTGAAGAAAACTATGGATAAGCCACACAAAGAGTAAATGAGTTTTCTGCTTTTTACTTTTCCTTTGTTTAGTACTAATCTAAGATGCAAGTTTTAGGTTTGGCTCAAAAAAATCCTAGTTGAATACCCCCTGAAAAGCCTTGTCTCAGATCTATAACAATGCTCACAAGAAATATTAATAGAAACAATTCATCTAATTTTTTAAGCCACGTGGAAAATAAACAGAATTAATTCCCAAGACTTTTAAACAGAAGTCTATTTTCTAGTGTGACGTGGACACAGAAGGAAACAATGGCACCCATCTATTGTCCCTCAACCTCTTACAAATGTCAGTCTGATTTAAGGTCCTGTGAAGATCTGGGATTACTTTGCCAAGAAAGTTATGTCTAGTCAAGACTATGTTTTTTCCAGTGGTCATGTATGGATGTGAAAGTTCGACTGTGAAGAAAGCTGAGCACTGAAGAATTGATGCTTTTGAACTGTGGTGTTGGAGAAGACTCTTGAGAGTCTCTCGGACTGCAAGGAGATCCAACCAGTCCATTCTAAAGGAGATTAGTCCTGGGTGTTCTTTGGAAGGAATAATGCTAAAGCTGAAACTCAGTACTTTGGCCACCTCATGCGAAGAGTTGACTCATTGGAAAAGACCCTAATGCTGGGAGGGATTGGGGGCAGGAGGAGAAGGGGATGACAGAGGATGAGATGGCTGGGTAGCATCACCGACTCAATGGACATGAATTTGGGTGAACTCCGGAAGTTGGTGATAGACAGGGAGGCCTGGCGTGCTGAGATTCATGGGGTTGCAAAGAGTTGGACACAACTGAGTGACTGAACTGAAATGAAGATCTGGGATTCTTTCTTTCTGCTCAGATCTAGAATGATGAGAAGGAGGTAAGAATGAATCTTCTCAGACCTTGATGTAACCACTAATGGGTCCCCAACTAACTTTTGTCCTGAAAGAAACTTTGTCAAATCAGTTCAGCACATGAAACATTTTTTCACACATTGACAGTTATTAATGAATGCAGAGTAAATTGTTTGTCCTTAAAATATTACTTATACTAGATAAACACCCTTGATGGTGATTCTCTTTTCCTTATTTTTCCTAAGACAAGATAATCACAGCAATGTATTTCCTAACATTTCTACGAAGAGGCTGCAACTGGTACAGATTTACCTTGGCCACATTAAGCACAATTTTTTTTTTTTACTTCAGTGGTCCTGATTCCCTAACATATGATATAGTTGGAACTTTCCAGGTGGCGTTAGTGGCAAATAACCCACCTGCCAATGAAGGAAGCATGAGACATGGGTTTGATCCCTGGATGGGGAAGATCCCCTGGAAGAGAGCATGGCAACCCACTCTAGTATTCTTGCCTGGAGAAGAATACTGGAGTATCCTTGCTACGGATAGGCTACACAGAATCAGACACAATTGAAGCGACTTAACACATACATGATATAATTGTATCACAGTTAGTGAAACAGCATTTTGTGACAGGGTCTAGAATATTAGACTGGGAAAGATGATAGGAAGAATAAGGAGGGAGAAGTCAAGAAGAAATTTATTATCTAGCTGCAGAGTTTTGAATTTTTTTTAAAAAGCACTGCTAAATAATTTGGATTTGATTATTTAATTTTCTATCAGAAATAAAAAGAGATCCAAATCTCTTTTCTAATTTATTTGTAATCTGTAAACTAGTAGTTAAGGGCTGTATGTCAGATGTAGCTTGCAATTATATGTTTGTTCTTACCAAAAATAAAAACAGGTATATACATCAAAGAAAGAAGATACATCATATTGTATTCATATTTTCATCACTGGAGTAAAATATCATGTGCTAAAGAATGAGCTAAAAATAAGGACAATAAAGAGTATATAATAACAAAATTTGAATATCACTAGCTGCATAGCAAATTGCTTGCCAAGCTTTGTTGCATGTGTGATGTGATTTATTGCCATGAGTACTTGGCAGAAAGAATTAAATGTTTGCATTTTCATTGCACCATTAGATGTTGCTGCCATGAAATATATTGAGAGTAGGTCAACACAATACATGGTGAAAAGAAATCACATTATGGGGGAAGGGTATCATTCTTCATCCTCAAATGAGTCATGCAGAACCGACCACTGTGTATACATTTATTTTTGTTTATGACCCATTCCACTTTTTGGAGGTGTTATCCATAACAGCTTATTGATAATAGACAGAAAATTACAGTTGCATGAAAGAACACTCATACTATTTATTGCTATTTTTAGTAGCAGCTTGCATTTGAACTCTGAAATTGGATACTTAACCAACTGATTATATAATGACCATTTTAAGTGTGAAAATAAATGTTTTTAAAAATTTTTACTTTAGTAGAATTTCATTTCCTCACAGCCGTTTCAGAGATGAAAGAACATTCCTAATACTGTTTGAGACTTAAAAATAAAATAGGCATTATGAAAGAATTAACTTTCATTAATTAATTTTACTTAACTTTTTAATTAATGGTCACTTATAAATTAAATATTTACTAATTATTTGATTTATTTGTAATCAGATTCCAAAGCAGTGTTATCATGTAAGACTTGGATAAATTTTTAGAAAAGTATGTGTCACTATATCTGTTTTAAAACTAAAATGGAATTTCTCTATAATACTATTAGCTGGGAGTATATTTGAGATAAAGGAGATTGTCTGTGACTTCATCATTGATCCTTGATCACTGAAATAGGAAGGAAAGAAGGAAGTGAGGGAGGGAGGAAAAAGGAAAGGATCTAAACCCAGTGAACAAAACGGCTCAACCTATTTTCTTTTGATGTTTATTTTTGTTTTATTTTAAAGTTCATTTTTATTCCAAGCTTTATATCTCTTGGTAGTTTTCATGATGAATCATTTTTCATACTCTTTGTTATGGGTTTTATAATTTTCAGTGATCATTATTACTAGGTGAAATTATACATTTGGGGAAATCAAATATGTAGCCTACATCGTTTACATGCAATGGGCATTAGAGTGCCTAAATATTCCCTTTCAGTGCTGCAATAGCTCTGGTCCCTGTCTACCACTCCATAATAAAGGGACTGATGATATTGTAATTTGAGATTGTGACTGTCATGATGGTATAATCATTGCAGGATCTGTCTCTTCTTCTCACTCTATAAACTCTATTGACAGAAATATATTCTTTCATTTTTTTTTTACCTGAGAATTAATATGTTTTAGGCATTAAATTCATAATCTTAGTTCAACTTGAATTTCCACTTTTCTGTTAATTTTTCTTTTGATTGATAGACATCATTTCATAAACTTAATGCCTGAAAACAGAACAGGCTGCGAATCAGAATAACAGATCTGCTAGAATAAAAGTGGTTATGGAAATCTCACCCCTCAGGTGACATTCTCTACCAAGAGCAGCCAAGTGCCTCAAATTCTGTTGGGATATAATTATCTCATAATAACTATTTTCCCAACAGCACTGCATTACAATCAGGCCATAAAATTTGTTTTGTGTCTCAGGAAAGAAGATAGAGTAAGCAATTTGGAATGTTACAAAACAGGCTCAGTTGAGCAGTTTAATTTGCATGGATTATCCTCATCCTCTAAATGTGCCATTGACCAATGAGAGTTATCAGTTGCCTTGGTCCAGAGAGCATTATCATTTTTATGCACACATTTGCAAAAATTGAGATTTAAAAGTTGCTCAGAATATAATAAAAGCAAAAGAACTATTAAAACACTAGCTGCTGTAAATAATATATTTTACAACTTCAGAGATGTTTTATTCTACTGTATGTAGCATACATTAACAGATATTTAGCCAGCAAAGATTTGCAAAATAAACCAGACTAGAACAGCCCTATAATTATATCTGTGTAAATGTTTTAAAGGATTGTATTATAAGAAAAAAACTGTAGTAGTAAGTTTATTATCCTATTTATAGTATGCAAGCAAACTTTATGCAAGAGTCAGATAGACTTGAGTTAAATCAAGTACATTCTATAGTTTCCACAATTATTTTAGAAGCAGCAAAGTTCCAAACATAATTTTAGTTAGAGTCAAAAACATTTGTTGAGTTCTTATATTGCATTGAATCCCTGGGGCTTTAAAGATGAATAAGACTTTGTTTTGTTCAGCTGACATTGCAGTATCAGACACTGGTATTGTATTACTATACATCTAAAGAGACAGATAACGTGCACAGGGAATAGAAAAATCCAGATTGCCTAGTGTGGGAGTTCAGGGATAATTTCTTCAAGGGACTGTACACTTAAGGCTCAAATTTAAAGGATGGGCAAGAGTTGTCCAAAAATGAAAAAGATTATTCAAAAAGCAACTGAAGAGTTGGACAAAATTGAAAGATATGTGATTTTTAAGTGTTAGGTCTATTAAGGTACAAGTTACAGAACATTCTTTATAGACATTCAGTTCTGTGAATGATAGTTATGTAACTATCACCACAGTTAAAATCTAGAACCTTTTGTAACACATGAATTTCCCTTTTGCCCCTTTATAGCCAATTCCTTACCCCTGCCTCAGTCTCTAGTGACCTCTGACCAGTTTTATCCCTATAATTTTGCCTTTTCTAGAATTCCATATAAATAAGGCAATATAGTATTATAGTCTTTAGAGCTATCTTCTTTCATTCTGCGTAACACTTGACAGTCATTCATGTGGCTGCATGCATCTGTAGCTCATTCCCTTTTGTTCATACATATTCCATGGCATGGATTTCCTCTGCTTATTGATTCATTCCCCAGTTAATAGCTGTGTTGGTTGTTTCTAGTCTTAGAGATTATGGATAAAGCACTGTAAACATTTCTGTACATGTTTTTGTGTGGATCTACGTTGTCTTAATTTCTCTAGAAATCATTTCTCTTAGATAAATATCTCAGAGTAGGATCAATAGGTCCTATGTTGAATATTTTGATGTAGCTGACAGAAGTGTGAAACCGCATGAGGTACTCACAATTTACTATTACAGGAGCACGGTGAAGGAATGAAGACATGGAAAGAGTGGGCGAAGACCAGATTAATACTTTTTGTTCCATGCTAAGAAACTCAGATTGTGTTACAAATCAGTTGAGGAGATTTTAATCAGTCATGTCGTGTGCTCATATTTCCATTTTGTCTGAGGTGTCAGGGCAAAGCTTGAACCGGTGGAAGGAGGTTTGGTGTCGAGATGAGGCTGGACATTTTAGGATTCTTAGTCCAAGATCCTACCATAGGACGTATTCCTGGCAGAGCATACCCGAGACTTCCAGTATTACAATCCCAGGATACTGTGCAGGTGAAAAAAAAAAAAAAAACAAACATGTTTACTGATAACACTTTCTAAAGAATTAGATAGCCCACTCCCTAGGATCATGGTCTGTGCTAAGTAGATTTCACTAGGAAGAAGACCTTTACTATGCAGAGCTAAGCAGGTACTTTCTTAAGACCAAGCACTAGCACCAGGGACCAACAACTTGTTTAATTCTCTAACAACCCTATGAGGTAGATGCCGTTATCATATGCATCTGCTGTGACAGAAAGAACAGAGATTCTGAGCCTATCAGAGTTACCGTTTATTACTATGATAATCATATTACTGTGATCATTATGATAAATTGTTTAACCTCTGCAGACTCAAATTCCTTGTCTGTAAAATTTATATCATAGTATCCACCTCATTAGAATTTTAAGAGGGTTGAATGAAACAACATATAAAATGTCCCTGGAGTATTGTTGATGGTCACTAAATGTTTCCTCCCTAGAGTTACACAGTGTATATAATCGTGTATATATAATCAATTAAATATTAATTGGTTGAAAAGTTTGAAATTAAGCTTGAGTAACTAAAAAAATCAAAGAAAAAATAAAGCATTCGAATAAATTCCTAAGATTGATAATGAACTTATAACGGACTTTAAAAATCCATTTAAAAATGAAAACCAGGCAAAACAAATACAGTATTGTAATTTAAAAAAATAAATAAATTTAATAATAATAAAAAAAAATGAAAACCAGGATCTATCATCTGTTTTGATGGAAAATTAAATAGTATACAAGAAGCATATAAAGTGTAGACATATAATCTCCCTCATTTTTGGTTGTGCTTTCTCATGGGAAGAATTATAGTAAAACATTTTCCTTTAAATAAAGAACTGGACATAAATGTTTTGTCTAACAAAATCCTTAGTAAAGATAAATTTAGAATATGGAAGATCTATCATGCATTAGGAAGAATAATCTTGTTTTTCATTTTCCCCAGCACCAGAATGGACTGTTATACAGATATTGAGGGAGACGGTTTGGGGAGAAAATTAAATGGACCTAATTATTAGAACTGTCCAGTGTAAGAGACTGGTTTTCATTATGCAAAATCTCTATGACCATCTATCAGGAATGATTTAAAGCAAAACATTTTTTATGCTTTTCATTTCTTTATTTTTTGGCTATGCTGGGTCTTCATTGCTGCGTGGGCTTTTCTCTAGATGTGGCGAGCAGCGGCTACTCTTCAGTTGCTGTGCAGTCTTCTCACTGTGGTGGTTTCTCTCATTGCAGAGCATGAACTCTAGGCACACAGGCTTCTGTCATTGTGGTACGCGGGCTCAGTAGTTGCAGCTCCAGGGCTCTAGAGCACAGCCTCGATAGTTGTGGTCTACAGGCTTAGTTGCTCTGCGGCATGTGGGATCTGCCTGAACCAGGGATCAAACCCATGTCTGCTGCATTGGCAGGCGGATTCTTTACCACGGAGTCACTAGGACAGCCCTTACTGAATTATCACATTGAAAGACAAGGTTAAGCTAGATATCTTAATAAGATCTCCTGTAATATAATTTATCATCCTTAACCTTTCCAAGTGTATGACTCAGTGATTCTCCATTTTTACTTCTTCAGAGTTTATAAATATTGCTTCATTTGAAAACCATTCTGACCTTTAAAATATATTATTGTTTTCAAATTGTTAAATTCTGGATTTCAGTAATGTTGACCTTGCTACCAAAATATTTTTAGATAACTAAATAGTTCAATAAATTCATGCCATTGCGTACCTTGCTATTCAGTATAAGATTACAAAAGAACTATGTCTTTTTTTTTTTTTAAGAACTATGTCTTTTCCTTGGATATTAATTTGTTTGGTTTGCATGTCTTCAACTAAACTGCTTTAAAACAAGACTGCATGTTTTTTGCATGTTGTACTTGATAGCTTCAATTCATCCACAGTTTCATATAACACTCTTTTAAAAAGTGGGTGGGCTATTTTATATTTAATAATTGTCCTATTCTCATTAATAGAGCTTTCAGTTCAGTTCAGTTCAGTCACGCAGTCGTGTCCGACTCTGCAACCCCATGAATCACAGCATGCCAAGCCATCCTGTCCATCATCAACTCCCGGAGTTCACTCAGACTCATGTCCATTGAGTCAGTGATGCCATCTAGCCATCTCATCCTCTGTTGTCCCCTTCTCCTCCTGCCCCAATCCCTCCCAGCATCACAGTCTTTTCCAATGAGTCAACTCTTCGCATGAGGTGCTCAAAGTACTGGAGTTTCAGCTTCAGCATCAGTCCTTCCAAAGAACACCCAGGGCTGATCTCCTTTAGAATGGACTGGTTGGATCTCCTTGCAGTCCAAGGGACTCTCAAGAGTCTTCTCCAACACCACAGTTCAAAAGCATCGATTCTTTGGCACTCAGCTTTCTTCACAGTCAAACTTTCACATCCATACATGACTACTAGAAAAACCATAGCCTTGATTAGATGGACCTTTGTTGGCAAAGTAATATCTCTGCTTTTTAATATGCTAAGTTGGTCATAACTTTCCTTCTAAGGAGTAAGTGTCTTCTACTTTCATGGATGCAGTCACCATCTTCAGTGATTTTGTAGCCAAAAAAAATAAAGTCTGACACTGTATCCCCATCTATTTCCCATGAGGTGATGGGACAAGATGCCATGATCTTCGTTTTCTGAATGTTGAGCTTTAAGCCAACTTTTTCACTCGCCTCTTTCACTTTCATCAAGAGGCTTTTAGTTCTTCTTCACTTTTCTGCCATAAGGGTGGTGTCATCTGCATATCTGAGATTATTGATATTTCTCCCAGCAATCTTGATTCCAGCTTGTGCTTCTTCCAGCCCAGTGTTTCTTATGATGTACTCTGCTTATAAGTTAAATAAGCAGGGTTACAGTATACAGCCTTGATGTATGCCTTTTCCTATATGAAACCAGTCTGTTGTTCCATGTCCAGTTCTAACTGTTGCTTCCTTACCTGCCTATAGAGCTTTAGCATAGATACTGTTCTTAATTTAGAAGATTGGAGAAAAATGCATTTGATATGGAACTATTAGTGTTTTTATATTTATCACATACTGCCAAATGGATTTTTTTTTCCTTTAAAGTAATTCGTCCTTTGTATTGACACTGCTAATACCACATTCCAGACGTTAGCCATTTTATGCCTGGAATCTTATCCTTGTCTTGCATACTTTGATTCATTCTAAAATGGCTACAAAATTAAGCTTCATAAAATATCTATTTATAAAACACAGTGCGTTAACCTTTCAATGACTCATCATTATTTCTAGAGAAAAAACCAAAAACATATGATTAGGCTTGAATTCAAGCCTTCCACAGTATGACTGCTTTTTAGTACTAAAATACTTGGTTCCTTACATGTCAAACTCACCCTTATCACCTTATTTGCTGTCCTATATCCACAGTCCACCTATGCAAGTATCTATGCTTCAGAACGCAGCACAAGACTACCATTCTCTCCAAAATGTCTCTTAGAACACCTAGCCAAACGGTTCTGATCTCCTGTGGATTTTATTTCCCATGTTATTGGACAGACAGCAAGAAGGGTCACTTGGAAAAAAACCCTAGGGATTGATTGTATCTGTCCCTATTTTAAAGATGTAAAAACAGACACTTTGGAAATTTGAATTCAACTCAGTACTTTTTCTTCAAATTGCCTTCCTTGTTGATTAATTCTGAGTAGTTGTATTGTCTGCTGTCAGTATAACCCAATGAATGATATTTTATTATGCTATTTATTTTTCCCAATTATTTTTACATTTGAGTTTGACAATATTATCAATAATTTTCTAGATTAATTATTCATGATCATAGATGCCATGTAGTATATAGGTATATACCAATGTGTGTACTCAATGCATGAGTTTCTAAAATAGCTTCTGACCCACCACAGAAGAGTATTATAAAATTTGCTGTAATTTAATCTTATACATGTCATCAACTTAGTTTTCCCACCCTGATGTTACCGTGGGGCTTTAGGACTTGGCATAGAACTGCAGTTTATTTCAGACTTGCCCTTTAAGCAAGTACCAAGTCTTAGGAAGGGACAGAGGGACCACTGTTTATGTAACTGCTTACCTAGGAGTTGAAAATAGGGCACCAAACATACATATAGAGTGTTTTTATTTTCCTCTCCTATCAAAGCATATCAGGCAGAGATTCCATGAGGAACAAATGAAGGGTGACATGGCATGCATTTCATGGTCCAGGATCCATTTAATACAGCAAATTAATGACTTAACCTGAGAAGCTTGAGTAACTCGATGATGAGGTACTAGGCTTTCCTCTGGGAGGCAGTCTTAGAAGCAAACTGTTCAGATGTGTATTATTATTTTTATAGTGGTATGTGTGTGCATTCATAGATCAGGAGACTTCATTAATGAAGATTATATGTTCTAAATAATATAAACTTATGAGTTTCAGGAGAATTGATCTTAATGAGTTGCTGTCTCTTCTCCATTTAGAATAATTATTTAATTTCAAAATAATATGACATCTTTTAATGAACTATAAATTAATCTTGAAGGGTTTCAAAATACTTTTCTTCACCACTTGCATTCTTTTTCCCTTCTGTTACTGGTTTCCTCATTTCTTTCTAACTCTCACTGCTAAGGGAATAGTAAATTTTAAAGAACTTTGAAAGTCCGTGATGAAATCTCTAATCTGAGTATCTCTTCATATTTTTTACATGACCATTATTAAGATGACCTTCCTCATCAAAGCTATTCATTGAAATCAATTATCAGTTTCACTCAAGTAACAGTAAAAATTAAGACATTTAGTTCCTACCTCAAGTAGCTCTTGATGTAAAATGATAACAATGGCAGCACCAATGTATATCCACTGAAAACCCCTCTCTGTCCCTAGTTTCCTGCTATACATCTGTTCCGTAGATGTGCTATGAGTGGTGAGTGAAACTGCATAGCACAAGGCTTGGCAAAGAGCATGTGCTTCATAAATGTCAGCCCTCCCCAGGTATAGGTGGTGTAACACTTGTTAACAATTCACATTTTTTATAAAGAATAGTACATAGAAATTATTTTATAATTTTAAAATAAGTTAAATCTGCTCTGTTCTATGAGAAGTTATAGAAATTATTCATGATTAAAAAGCAGTCATTTTATAGTTTGAGCTTAAATGAAAGTGAAAGTGAAGTCACTCAGTGTCGTGTCTGACTCTTTGTGACCCCAAGGACTGCAGCCTACCACGCTCCTCCCTCCATGGGATTCTCCAGGCAAGAATACTGGAGTGGGTTGTCATTTCCTTCTCCAGGGGATCTTCCTGACCCAGGGATTGAACCCAGGTCTCCTGCATTCCAAGCAGACACTTTAACCTCTGAGCCACCTTAGCAGCTGGTAAAGAAGCTACCTGACAATGCAGGAGATGCAGGTTTGATCACTGGGTTGGGAAGATTCCCCTGGAGAAAGAAGGAAATGGCAACCCACTCCAGTGTTCTTGTCTGGGAAATCCCATGGACAGAGGAGACCTGGGAGGCTATAGTCCACAGGGTCGCAAAGAGTCTGACATGACTGAATGACTGAGCACACAATGCTTTAATAATTTAGGCATATGCTATGGCTGTATATATTTAATTCTCAGACTGAAAGGAGAATGAGGGAAAGCACCCCTTTCTTCACTTCATTTCCTTCACCATCTTAAAAACCAAAGAAAATTTATGAAATTAATTTTGGTTTCTCAGAATTCATATCTAATAAAAATAATTTTAAAATACTTTTTTTCTCTTAGAAGGTGATATGACAATAGCTAAGAAAATGTTTGATATGCTTAAGATAGAAAATTTTAAATGATTTGTTTTAATTTATAGTGGATATTAGGCTTCATAATCTTGCTGAGCTACCAAGTGGCTCTACCAAGTCTAAGTTTCTGAAATCTATTAATACAATATTAATTTTAAATGTTTACTTAAAGTCTAATATTTATCGTCATCAGGTTTTTATAATCCAAAACTAATCATTCCGCATGAATCTTTCTTTCTATGAGGAAACACCTCACACAACGTCATGGACCATAGCCCACCACGCTCCTCTGTCCATGGTATTCTCCAGGCAAGAATACTGGAGAGGGTTGCCATGCCCTTCCCCAGGGGATCTTCCCAGAGTCTCTCATGTTCCCTACATTGGCAGGTGAGTTCTTTACCACTAGCACCACCTGGGAAGCCCATGAGGAAACACATCTACCTGCAAATGTGTGTCATTTCCCTCTTCTTCCCAGATTCCTCACAGCACTCTCCACACCTCACCATTCACTGGGGAACTTTTGCTGCTGCTGCTAAGTTGCTTCAGTTGCGTCCGACTCTGTGCGACCCCAGAGATGGCAGCCCACCAGGCTCCCTCGTCCCTGGGATTCTCCAGGCAAGAACACTGGAGTGGGTTGCCATATCCTTCTCCAATACATGAAAGTGAAAAGTGAAAGGGAAGTCGCTCAGTCGTGTTCGACTCTTAGCGACCCCATGGACTGCAGCCCACCAGGCTCCTCCATCCATGGTATTTTCCAGGCAAGAGTACTGGAGTGGGGTGCCATTGCCTTCTCCAGGGGAACTTTTAGCTCCATGATAATGTCGGGCCCCATGCCTCCTATTACATTCCACTCAGTCAAAGCTCAGATCTCTTCAGGTGAGCCTTCTTTGTCAAGTGTCTCCTAGAAGAAAAGCAGTGTCTGCAGTGAAATAATTCACACAGTTATGTGTGTGAATGGCTATTAATTTTGTACTATGTTCAGAATTTTTCAAGTATTTTAATGAGAGGATGCTTGTTGACACATGCTAATTTCAGCCTAGTAAAACTTCGAATAATTTGACAGCAGGAAATGACCTCTCTCTGCAGCATGGTGGAGGTTGTTTTGGGGTCATCTAGACTTGTTTAGGCAGCTCTAAACATCAGCTGTAGAATCAGCTGTCTTTTGTTATTCTTGCTGAAAACAGCTTCTCTCCTCATTTGACTTGCCAACCAAGAGGTTCTCTAAAAGCCCCATTTTTTATTTTACAACGGTTACCATGGAAACAGCATTGAGGATGCTGGGTTTCTGAGTGAATGTGTATCTGTCTGTGTGTGTGTGTTAGTAGGGGCGGACAGGAGAGGTTATTATTTCTGAGTCTGGGTCATTAGAAACTTCAGTGATGGTAAATGGAAAACTGACTTACCTGTAACATCAGTTTTACATAAAATATTGTCTTTTTTTTTTTTTTCTCTCCAGTGATCAGCTTTTCTCCCTCAGGTATAATTTTCTCTTACTTCATTGACTAAGCCTGTTTATGACATAGATGAGATGTATGTATGTATCAGAGGAGCCCAGCTCTGCCAGATTAAGGTAGTGACTTATGAACACAACACACCCTCCCCACCCCCCCGCCCCCACCCCCTGCCCCCACTCTGCCCTCCCACCATATCACCACCATGATGAGGATGTGCTGTGCTTAGTCACTTAGTCGTTATCTGATTCTTTGAGAGCCTGTGGACTGTAGCCCACCAGGCTCCTCTGTCCCTGGGGATTCTCCAGGCAAGAATACTGGAGAGGGTTGCCGTGCTCTCCTCCAGAGTATATTCCCACCCCAGGGACTGAACCCAGGTCTCCCACATTGCAGGCAGATTCTTTACTATCTGAGTCACCAGAGGATGAGGATAGGATTGAAATAGATACAAATGTGAGTTCAAAATAGGTGCTGTAAATATGTTGGTTTAGCTTTTGAGTATCGTCTCTGGCAAAAGGGACGCTGCCATTAACACTGGGAAGCCCAGGAGAAGAGAATGCAGAGGCAGATGGGGAAGCCACTTTTGATTATACAGGCACTATTGATTCTTTTTTTTAAAATCGCTGTGAGTGTTGTGAATATAAAATAAGACAAATAGTTGCATGTGGTATATACAAACCCTCAAGTCACCATCAGGGCTTGCCTAGTGGCTCCAGGGTGAGAATCTGCCTGTGAATGCAGGAGAAGTGGGTTTGATCCCTGAGTCAGGAAGATACCCTGGAGAAGGAAGCGGCAACCCACTTGGGTATTCCTGCCTGGAGAATCCCATGGACAGAGGAGGCTGGTGGGCTACAGTCCATGGGGTTGCAAAGAATCTAACAGAACTTAGTGACTAAGCAACAAAAACAACAGCAGCAAATCTCCATCAGTCTCATCAGTCTTGTATAGGAATGTGTAGACAGTGAAAAATATAAATTCAGGAGCTAAATACTTGTAGAGTTAGAAGCCCTGCAGCTAAAAATTCCAAGATTTCTAGTGTCTGAATAGCCTGTGAAGGTAACAGTATTTAGATCCTCATAAACTGAGCACAAGGAAAAATGTGAAATTATCTTGAATTAAGCTTTGCCGATGTGAAGGCACCGAAATATAAAGCATTCTAAAAATGAACACTAAAGACTTCAATCTGTGTCTCATTCATTTGTCATTCTTTTTTCTGAGGCATCTTAAAAGGTAAACAGGTATCTTTGCTTTTTATAACCAAATTTAAAACTTGCAGTGAAGAAAGAATGCTGACAATATACAGAAAGCAATCAATCAAGAGCATAGGGGTCACTTGGTAACAATTCTTGATATTCATTGAAAGAGATTCCATTATCTATTTTAAAATTCTAAATTCTGTGAAATAAAAGAAAACTAAATACCAAATATAAGGTTTTCAGAAGTTAATGGGATCATTTAGGTGAGCTCTTGGCAGAACCAGTAACTGTTTCATTAAATGATTAGCTTGTTTTATATTTTTTAATCATTTGTTTCCTGTAAGAAAAAAAGCCTACCTTTATTTGTTTTGTTTGTGGTCATTTTTTATAAAGTGAAAAATCCTAACTTAAGAGAAAAAAATATTAGCTATCTATGCTTTTTAACTAGAAGTCATTTTTGGCAAACTTAATAATAAGTATTAAACACAGTGTGCCAGGCACTGTTCTAAGTATTATACGAATTTTAACTCATTTAATGCATTTCTTATCATAGTACCAGAATTAAAATTTCAAAAGAAAATACTATTGGTAAAGTTCTTTGTTGCATATATATATATATATATTTCTTTAATTACATTTTCCATGAACACAGATCTCATCCTCCTTTATCAAGAATATCTGAAGTCATCTAGAAAGTACTATTAGTTATATAATATTACACATTACCTAAATGACATAGCATAGGTAAAAGCCCTTAAACATTATACACATGCATGTGCTTAATATTTGATATGATGTACTATTGGTCTCATCAGATTTATTATAAATATACTTTATATTAGGATGCTATTTCAGTCTTTATAATGGCAAGCAACATGCAAGAAGGGGTGTTCAATGAACTGAATATTTTGTATCCAAATATTTCCTAGAGCAGTATCTTGCAATACAGTGATAAAATGTAGATGATTTTTACTACTCATTCACATTTATTATAATTGGGAGGGGGAAGCATGTATGGAGCATTCACCATGTGTAATACATAATACCAAACATTGTACATGTATCACTTTCATTAATACTCACAACAGTCCTATAGCGATCTTTTAATTATTCCTATTTTGCAAAGAAGGAAACAGAGGCTTAGACTGAATAACTAGTGAAGGTTACATAGCTAGACAGGGGTGCAGAGTTAGTCTCAAAACTGAAAGTCCCTAAAGCCATCAGACTTATTCTCAGAGTTATGTAATAAATGCAGTCACCAGTGTTTATTGCATCCCATCTCTGGCTCGATGCCATATATGGTGCTAGGAATAAAGCCACTACTTAGAAATATTGACATGAAGTCTTTACAGTGGAATATGTGAAACATCTTAATAAGGCCATGTACAAAGTAACATGAAATCTCAGAGGAATTATAGAATATCTCTGGTTCAAGGTATGTATTAAAGCTTATGATCCATTTCAGCAGCTTCTATAGTAGAGACATTCTTCATTCCTCATGCATACTAGCAATGTTCTTTTTCCTACATTGGTTGCAGATTGCAGTTCTAGTCTCTGCCAAAAGTTACCACCTTTTCAGTGGTGACACCAAAACAAGACAATTTTTTTCAAATCAGAAGCCTAATATTCATGCGTGTTGTTCATAGCAAAGCTGTTGAAAACCATAATTATACTGTCATTTTCACAGGAGACAAATTGCAATAGTAAGAGAGGAAATAAGTACCATAATAATAAATAATAACTATTATTTATTGACTGCTTATCATGTCCCAAGCACTATTCTCCCTATTTTACATCCGAAATTTCATTTACTTTTCAGCGCACCCTATGAGATGGGCATTGTTGTTCTATTTTAGAAAGGAAATTGAAGTATAGCGAGGGTAATTTGCTCAAGGTAGCACAGCTAGTTAAAGTGAAGTCTGCTTCAAATAAAGGTCCAGATGACCTCCCAAGGACTCTACTATTCCAGTGATGAAGTGATTAGAGTCTGTAACCACTCACGCTGGTTTGCATTTGTGCTTTCCTGCTTCTTTGCTTTGAACCACAGATAAGATGCTTAGTTGTGCCTCAGTTTCCTCATTGATAAGATGAGAATAATGACTATAATATCTTCTCCATAGGATTTATTGATTGTTGTTTTTTTAGTTACTGAGTCATGTCCAACTCTTTGCTACCCCATAGCCCATAGCCCATTAGGCTTTTCTGTTTGTGGGATTTCTCCAGGCAAGAATACTGGAGTGGGCTGCCATTTCCTTCTCCAGTAGGATTGGTTACAAGGTTTAAATGCACAGCAGTTACATTAAAGCTCTTAGGACAATGCCTACCACAGAGCAAATAAATAATACTAACAGTTATGATTCTCCTTCTCAGATTCACACCCTATTAGAAGAAAAAAATGAAAATGAATATGTGGTAGGGACTAAAGTGTAGAATTCATAGTAATTTTTCGTTTGTTCAGATCAGCATATTAGCTAAAGCTACTATATTCACTTAAGTTAATGTTTTAAGTCATACCATTCATCTCATAGATTCCAAATTTTTCTAAAAGAATATTTTATCTTTTCTTCACGTTACTCAAAGTTATTGTCATTATCATTTTAGTCCTTTCCTCAGATCTAAAAATCGGTGACCAAAAAAGAGATAGAGCTCAACATTCAAAGTCGAAAGAGTCAATCCCTTTTTCCCTAACATGTTTCTTAGGATCAAATTAAAATTTCAATATATTGAAAGGAAAGATTGATGATAAACTATCTAACACAAGCTGGTATTACATGCTTTTATTTGTTAATTACCAGTGATGTTTCTAACAAATTGATAACAGTAAATATTAAATAACAGTGAACATTGTTCTATAAAAATTAAAGAGTAATGACTAAGTATAAAATGTTAGATTATATTCCTGCCATTGTTTTTTGGCTGATGAAGGGAAGAATTACCAGGATGCAGAGAAAATGTCTCTTACTACTTTATTCTGTTCTAACATTTTTCACTTGAATACCACAACAGATTAACACAGAGGAAAGAACATGCTCCCAAAGGAGCAGGGTGAAAGTTATTAACATATGTACATATATATAAACATAACTGAGTAAATATATACACACAGATAAAGAGAGGTACAACTCTTTATGAGCCTACTGCAAAAAAGTCACATCCTTGGTTTAGGTGCTATAACAACCAAGTAAAAACACTTTGGTGATGAAACTGCCAAACAAAAGACTTGTTCATGTCATGAATGAAAGGAGAAAATATCCAACCAGAAACAAAGTTATTGGAAGAATAATAAAATAGTGTTTGAAGTAACTTATTACCATGAAATGTTTTATGAATATCTGTCCATAGAATGTATTTAAAGTGTATTAAATTTCTTTGTAAAACATTTACATTGTGCCTTGGGTCTTATGAGTTAGAACTGCAAGGAAGCTTTAGTTCTGTTTTGCATGCAAAAATATGATTTCCTTACAAAATTTAGTTTAGATTTCCATGTTTCCTTTCTTTTCATTTGGTGGACTATTTGACTTTTATCACCCTTAGTTTTCTGTGATGGCCCTTGTCAGAGCAGAAAAAAATTTTTGAAGTAGCTGAATATACATAGAAAAATACTGCTTTATGTTCTTCAGGGGATAAACTCCAAAAAGGAATGAACATATAGGGAACAGAAAATAATTCTTCATGAACATTTGCTTGCTAATAAAAAAAAGGGCTGGGCAGCAGCAGGTATGTGTGGTGGCAAGATGATGAGCAGTGTGTGTAGTCATACCGTAAAATGTATACACACACAAGAAAAGCGTATACATTTTAACTATATTTTTTTAACTCAAGGAAAATATGCTAATGGATTTATTGGATTATGTGTTGGAGTGAAGCTACATGGTTGAATCACTTTCTCCCAAACCTAACAAAATTAACCAAAAAAGTTTTAAAAGAATGAAAAGTACACTGTCAGCAATGAAGCAAAGAAAATGTCACAACCTCAGTTACTGTATTTAAGTACTGGTAGTCAAGGAGACAGAGGATCCCCAAAATGGCCCTGTGTTGTGCTCCCCAACCCCACTCACCCACCCTATCACCACCACTCCTTCTCTCATCAAAACCATGCTGGGGCACAATCCTTACAGTAGTTCAGGTACTACTGCCTCTTCTGTTTGAAAATTTTATTATGCACAAGTATTACGTTTTTTCCAAGTATTCACTACTGTTGGTCCAAATTGAACACACTAAAAAAAAGTATTCATATGGCCTTTCACTCTGGTGCTTTCCTTTTGTTATATAAATGTGATAATAACCTCAAGGATTCTCCTATGAACCCAGTCTGAAAACTTGAGTCATTTTTTAAAAATAAATTATATTCTTTCAAATGTGAAAAAATATGTACTCTAACTGTAGAAACTTAGGGAAAAATAAGACATTATAAGGAAGATTAGAAAAGATAAATTGCCTGTAATCTACCATCCAGAAAAGCTAGTGTTAAAGCTTGTGTATGTCTTAAAACTTTATAGATACATGGGAGGTAAATGATAGCTATATCATAGATGGATAAATCAGTTCAGTTCAGTTCAGTTGCTCAGTCGTGTCCAACTCTTTGTGACTCCATGGACTGCAGCACGCAGGCCTCCCTGTCCATCACCAACTCCTGAAGTTGACTCAACTCATGTCCATTGAATCAATGATGTCATCCAACCATCTCATCCTCTGTCGTCCCTTTCTCCTCCTGCCTTCAATCTTTCCCAGCATCAGGGTCTTTTCCAGTGAGTCAGTGCTTCTTGTCAGGTGGCCAGAGTACTGGAGTTTCAGCTTCAAAATCAGCCCTTTCAATGAACACTCAGGACTGATCTCATTTAGGATGAGCTGGTTGGATCTCCTTGCAGTCCAAGGGACTCTCAAGAGCCTTCTCCAACATGAAAATGTAGATTCAGTCACCCCCCCACACACACACACATTTTGCATCCTGCAATTTTTGCCACTTAAGAATAGATTACAAATACATCAATATGGATTCTTTCATATCATATAATGCAAGTGACTTACCCATCCCCCACTATAAAGTATTTGGGCTGTTTTCCATTTTTTTCAGTAGCATACTTAACACTGTGGTGAAAACCTTTATGGTTACTTGACGAGTTAGTGAGTGACTTTCCAACTAAAACGAACTCACTGCATGTGAGCAGAGATGTATTCCACAGTAGAAGCAGTGGAATATAGATAGTGCTGATTGAAAGTTGAAGAGAGAGTGATTAATCTCTTTTATAGAAATAAGAAGGAAGGAGAATATCTAACATTAACTATTTCTATGTAATTTATTATACGCTATTATACAAAGGAGTGAGTGAAAGTCACTCATTCGTGTCCAACTCTTTGTGACGCCAGGGACTATACAGGCCATGGAATTCTCCAGGCCAGAATACTGGAGTGGGCAGCCTTTCCCTTCTCCAGGGGATCTTCCCAACCCAGGGATCGAACCCAGGTCTCCCACATTGTAGGTGGATTCTTTACTAGCTGAGCCACAAAGGAAGCCCAAGAATACCGGAGTGAGTAGCCTATCCCTTCTCCAGTGGATCTTCCCGACCAAGGAATCAAACCAGGGTCTCCTTCACTGCAGGCAATTCTTTACCAACTGAGCTATCAGGTGCATCCCAAATAGGACCATATGAAGGGATAGGAAAAAAAAAAAAGAAGTTAGAGCTTGCAGTAGAATGAAATGTGGCTACAGGCCAGGTAGAGTTATGAAATGTGTCATGGCACTTTAGCGTACTGGACATTTCCCATGTAAAATAACCTACCCTAATTGATGCTTGACATTCACTAATGACTGTTCTATTTAGTCATTATTCTTGCTAACACTTAGGTAAGTATGTTAAGCTATTATTAATTACTTAGGTCTTAACATAAAAACATTTATCTCTTTTAAAATTTCTAATTGTAAGATAATTTCTTTACAATGTTGTGTTGGTTTCTTTCATACAACAAGGTGAATCAACCGAAAGCATACATATGTCTCTTCCCCCTTGAATGTCCCTCCCATCCATCACCCCATCCCACCCTCCACCCCATCCAACACTTCTAGGTTGTCACAGAGCACTGTTTTTTTATGTTAAAAAGAAAATTCTGCTATTAATTGATTTCATCATCCTCATTTATCTTCTTTTCATAGGCATTTATTTAAAAGGAGCATTGAGGCATTCTATGCCAACTGGAAAATTGTTTAACAACTGTATTTAACAGAACATGAAATAAAAAATAGAGTAAATTAGAAAATATGAAAGCTGGCTAATTGGAATTTATATGGTGTAGGTTTTAACTTCTTTTATTTGTCTTTTGTCTTTTATTTTATCATCTGTGCCCAGAAAAACTGAAGCAAATGAAAATGTATACTGCATGCCTCTTCAGTAAATAAGAAGATAGGGGTTGAGTTCAGCAACCCAGCTATCTAGTCTGTTGAGACACTCAAGATAATTTATGAAAATACAAAGATGGATCTGACCTAGTTCATGAAGTCAAGGAACTGACAGTCTTATGGAGGAAATAAATATAAAATAATGAATAAATTTTACAGTTATAAAATAATTAATACAGTAAAATTTCATAGAAATATGTGTTACATGGAGTTGTGTTCACACATAACTATATTATAAGAGAGTTGATTATTTGTTCAGAAAGAGAGTGTGGGGTCACCAGGGAACAGAGAACACAGAATATGACAAACCTTGAAAACTAGGTATCCCAGGTAGTTACTTGTGGGAGATTGGGGCAGAACAAGTAACAAAACATACAGATAAAGAAACATGAGATGTCACGGTGTTTTTAAAGGACTGTGAGCATTTTGGTGTTGCTATGTTGTAAAGACTAAAGTAGAGAGTGGTAGGAGATAAGTGGTATTCTTATCACCTATATAAATTTATATTTTGATAGTTTCTCATTTAAGTTTTTTCAAATTCCTTAAAATTTTTGCAACAAATGTTTGTTTCAGTAAAAAATGGAAATTAATTTAAGATGCAAGTTGTAGATTTAGGAGACTTTTTTTGCATGTTACATACTTTATATTGGTGACAGCTTAAATAGTTTTAAAATGTTTGTTGTTTGGTGGGTTGGTTTTGGTTGATTTTATCCTCTCTTGCTTTACATTAGAACTGAGCAACTCAAAATATGGGAACATGGTACAACAGAATGTTCTACAGATTTTTTTTTTTTCAGGAATGAATGCATAATTGTCAAGAGTTATCTCTGTGTAGCAGGAACTGAAGTTGTTGATGGTACTGTGGTAAAAACAAAGGGCAACTTCTTGTGGTGCGTTGATACCATTTCTGGTGGGTTTCAAAGACAATATAAATAGCTCTTCCCTAAGAGCAGGCTACACTGGGTGCCTAGGCAGCCTCATCACAGCCAATTAAACTGCCATCACTTGAAAGGAATGGATGGCAGTTCAAGGCCTGCTTGAGTAGACTTTGCATTTCCACATTCACACAGTATTGCACTTTTACAGTCAGGCGCCCCCAACCACTGCAAGGGGAAGATGTAAACATGACCTTAGAAGCAATAGATTATCTCACTTTCTCTAGGGGAAAAGATCTTACTCATTACCTGGTAAGCAAGATCTCTTTAATCTTTCTGAAGAGGAAGGATTCCAGGCTTTTCTTTACACTGTGGGAAGCTCACGCTTTTTGCTCTGCTGCACCACCTGGGGGACATAGGTGTATCTGTTCTCAGCCTCTGGCCATCCTGGGAGTCTTAAGTGAGGTCCTTGGGTGTTGAGCTCAGTAAGCCAGTCTGGGTTTTCCCCATAGAAAGGCTACCACCCTCTTGAAAATATATCTTTCAGAAACCAGTTTAGCTGGTTCCACAGAGATGAATAGGGAAACGACCCAATGGAAGGACTGAAGTGGGGGCAGAGGGATGTGTGACAGTTATATTACTGCATCAGGAGCGGCTACACTGGACCTTTTGCTTTTCGCAGAATGTCGACTCACTGAATGCAACACATTTTCCCATCTACTTAACTATGTTATTTAAATAAATTGCTTTGCTCTTGGGAAAAAAAAAAAAAAAAACGACAAAAGAAAAAAAAAAAAAAACAAAAGGCAAGAAATTTTTCTTTTCTATTTTCCATCTTTCCAACGAAATATTACAGAACTGATTTGTTGGCATATTTGAATATTAGAGAAGAGGAAGGATTAAAAGGTAGGGTTGGAGAGGGAAGAAGGGATCTGATGAAGCAGGACGTTATGGTAAGGAATTTAACATTGCTTCTAGATACCATGGGAAGGCACTGGAGAGTCTGAAATAGAATGGGAGAATATGATCTATGTTATGTTTTTTAAAAATACTCTATTCTGTGGGAAAGCTTTAAAGAAATACAGGTGGGAGGCAGAACTAACGGTGATTTAACAGTGCAAAATCACTGGAGATGACTAGAAATAGAGGTTAAATCTGTTGATGGTTTTCATCCATGAAGGTAAAGAAAAGAGATCAATTAAGGATACATTCTAGAAAATTGTATGTGCTATGTACTAAAACAAAAAAATTTAGGACAAAATTTTGGGGTAAAGATTTTTGTGTGGAGAAACAAGATTTCTATTTGTATATGTTTTATTTCAAATGTCTATTACAGCACCACGTGAAGATGTCAAGTAGATGGTTGGATTTTGAATCTATAGCTCAGCGGACCACTTAAGAGATGGAAATCAGTCCAGTTCAGTTGCTCAGTTATGTCCAACTCTTTGCTACCCCATGGACTGCAGACTCCATGGAGTACATGGAAATATATGTTGGCAATAATCAGATTATTTATAAAATTGTGTCTTAAGACATGGATCTGGAGGAAATCACAATCAAATATGCAAATAGTATAGTTTTTTTTTAAAAAAGAAACTCATTTACAACAGGAAGAGCAATGCATATCACATGTGATCCCAATTTTGTAGAAGAAAATGGATGTTAATGATTTTTATGTATTTCTAGTTGTTACTTGTATTTTCCCAAATGATTTTTTGTTTACTCATTTGTAATATCCCCGTGAATTTTGTTTTATGTCAAATAATGTTTGAACTATGACTTAATATATTTCATAAATAGTAAATGAGTTCTAAGTGACTATGAAAGCTAATAATCCATACAAACTAGCAAACACATTCTTTAGTATTAATTATTTACCTTATGCTAAAATTTAAAAAAAGGAAAAAGCCCTGATTAGAAATTACATAACCAAGTTTACACAGATACTTAGTCAAAGGTCTAACATTAAATTCTGTTTTCCTCAGTCCAAATCCAGTGAATTTTCCCTTGCCCACTAAAGGCAGTGTCAAGTTCTGACTATTCCTAACTATCAACCATCTCTAGCCTGAATAGATGATCGAAATCTCTTTCACAGCAAAAAAGAAGCAAGCATCTTTAACCCCCTTGCCCATGGAAAGGTAATAATGGCACTGTATTTCATTCTTTGACTTTAATGTTTTATTATGATCAACATTCTCTACTAATTGTACAACTACTTATTGATTTTTCATAAATCATCTAGGACATGAGCAGAAAGAAATTTTACTGAGGACAAAAAGATATTGTCTATATCATACTAGTATCGTTATATCACCAAAAGCAAATTCAAGTAATTTTTTTAAGTACTAGAGTTGATAAGAATATTTGAAGTAAAAGAGAACTGGCTATTCTTGTCTTTAGGGACCCAGTAAAATGTATTCTATGAGTCTTTAGATAATAAAACCATTAACTAAAAAACTGAGTTATATAAAAATTCAAAAATTATAGAAAACTGAAGCACAATTAAGTGTCAGCTAAACATAGAACAAAAAACTGGAAGTATTCTATTCTTATAGTATACTAAGGCATCATCTTCTCAAAGTGTTTTTATAGGATGCTAATATTTTTAAAATATTTTATGGGCTAATAATTTAGGGAGCAGTGAATTAAACAAATCCAGACTTCTCAGAACTTGTAATATGCCACTATGGGTTGCTCATCTCTTAGCATTAAATGTATTAGCCAGCATTTCTGAAATTTTTATGACTACAAATCTGAACTTTTTAGAACCACAATTAGTGGGACATATTTGGAAAATGCAGCTCCAAGGAAAGAGCAGATTGAAGGACAATAGAGGCAGACACCCTAAGCATAGTTAGATAGGCTTTATCATCTGTGACCTTGAAATTCATCACTTTTGTATTGGTCACTTAAAACCCTCATAAATTTTCAAGGTTGGGAAGGGCAAGTGCTGTGTTAAAGGAACAAATCAAAACTGGCCCCAAGCAAAATGGTGGAGTAAAGCAAAGTCTATTTTTATCTGTTTATCTTTAATGTCCTTAGGTTTTCTTTCCACTCCAGACAACTCACTCAGATTGTCATCCCTTCTCACCATCTCACCATGCTTTTCTGAAACCCTTTCCCAGATGAAGTTTAAAAATGTCCAGTCATATCTGCCTCCCACTACTCTCCCTGACAAAGAGCCAATTTCTGCCAAGGATACACCACCTCTGGCAGCACTTTGACTGCACTGTTTTAGACTACAAGCTTTGTCTACTGCTGCTGCTAAGTCACTTCAGTGGTGTCCGACTCTGTGCGACCCCATAGACGGCAGCCCAGCAGGCTCCTCTGTCCCTGGGATTCTCCAGGCAAGAATACTGTAGTGGGTTGCCATTTCCTTCTCCAGTGCATGCTAAGTCACTTCAGTCATGTCTGACTCTATGCAACCCCATGGACAGCAGCCCACCAGGCTCCTCTGTCCACAGAATTCTCTAGGCAAGAATACTGGAATGGGTTGCCATTTCCTCTGTCTAGAGCCTTAACAAATGCATGGACTTACAGTATTTTAAGGCCTGTAATAAAAAGTAAGGAGCGCTACTTTTGGGCAAAGGGCCCTTGCTAGAAGAAGGCTCTCAAATTCTGTTACTAGTCCCCTTCCATTTTGTCTATTATCAACACCAATACTGGAAAAAATATAATTTCTCAGGAAAAATAGAGGTAAATGAAATTATAGAAGAACTCTGCCAGTTGAAATGGAAAGAGCTGTGATTGGGTTTTAGTCTTTTCTCTGTTACCAGTTTAATAGCTGATTCCATAGTGCCTCAGTATTCTCACAGGAACAATGGAGGCAATTTTTTCACAGGACTGTTAAATTGGTAAAGTGAGATATACTGATAGATATGAAAGTGTTTTGAACAGCTGAAAGGCAACATTATGTTCTTTACAGCAGCTTTATGTTGCATATAGGGAAATTAAGCTTGGAATTAAACTTTTCAAAATGGTCTGTTCATATATGATACAAAAATGAATCATAGAATATTAGAACTGAAAAATATAATAGAGGAACTCATGACCAAAAATAACTTTAAGCAGGATTGTCTAAAGGTAAAGTGAAATATAGTTGTCTGAATCTGAACGGGAGAGTTTCCTGCTGTGCCAGGGCACTGTGGAAGTGTAGTAATCCTGACATTGACAGCCACAGATGAGAAACACCGATATCATGATTGGGTCAGGAATATCAGTTTCTTGTCTGTTAATCAAGAACCAAGACTCATGATTCTATAACTTAAGAGTTGTTGTTTAGTCACTGAGTTGTGTCCGACTCTTGATGATCCCATTGTCTCAGCCTGCCAGAATTCTCTGTCTGTGGAATTTCCCAGGCAAGAATACTGGAGTGAATTGCCATTTCCTTTTCCAGGGAACTTTCCCAAGCCAGGGATTGAACCCACATCTCCTGCTTGGCAGGTGAGCTTGCTTTTTTTTTTTTTTTTAAACCACCGAGCCACCTGAGAAGCCTAGCTTTTAAATTAGTGATATGTTATTCCATAGATTAGCAGATAAATTAACATGTGAGAGAAACTCTCACTTTCCTTTTCCATCCTTTCCAGATGTAGGAATGAGTCCAAGATCTTTGTATACCTTGCTTAACTTCCTTATCTCTGCTCTGGCTGCACTGCCAAAGACATCTATTTTGACCTGCCATCTGTTTGCCGAAAGTCTTTAAAAACTTTCTAAACACTGTTACATTCAGAGATTTTACATCGTAAACCATGTTAAAACATCCCTACATTAAATATAATTTGATGTAAAATAATTTATAAAGGATTTGTCTATATAATTTATTTAAAAGAACGATTACTTGTTAGCGTTAGTTCTTGGGCAATCTCTGGGTTTGAATACCAGGCCAACCATTTACCAGCTCTATGATTCAAAACAAAAGGTGCCCTCAGATGCCTCAACTGTAAATTGATGATGCAAATTGTACTACCTTAAAGAATTAATGTAATAATAACTGAGCTTATAAAGAGCTTTAAATGTTGTTAAGAGGTTGTTGTTATTGTTATTCAGTTGCTAGGTCATTTCCGACTCTTGCCACCCCATGAACTGTAGCCCTTCAGGCTCCTTTGTCCATGGGATTCTTCCAGCAATAATACTGAAGTAGGTTGCCATTTCCTCCCCCAGGGGATCTTCCTGACCCAGAGATTGAACTCATGTCTCCTGCATTGGCAGGCAGATTCTTTGCCACTGAGCCACCAGGGAAGCCTCTTAAGAGGTTTGTATAGAAAGTATATAAATATTCTCTACACAGTTCTTTCAGGCTTTCTTATGTTGGAAGTTTTTCAAAATAGCTAGAAAGTCATCACTCCCAACATGTAGCTACTATCAATATTGTTACTGTTGTTGGAATCAGTATGCATATTTGGAAATTCTTGGGAAGGGAAATCATCTAACTTTAACAAAGTATTTCAAATTTAATGAAATTTGTATTTAAAAATAATTTATTAAATAATTCATTTAATATAACTAATGTTATATTTTCTAGATATTTAATTAAACATTTATTAATTTAAACTTTTACTTTCTGTATTTGAGACAGGAAATCTTGTCTTTTTTTACTTCCAATTCTTTAATATTTTCTGGAAAAGTAGGTCTCTGAAAAGCTGGTAGCCTCTGTGCCTAAGGGATAGAATGGTTCTATATCTGTTTTTTTTTCTTCTATTTTTTAAGCAACAGATATTAAGCAAAGAAAGCAAAGTATGATAAAAACATTTTCACTCTTCTTTCCTTGCATTGGGGTCAATATTTGTAATAAAAGATAGGTACCCTGTCATATTGCCAGGGTGACAAGCAAATGAGAAGTTCAGGAGGAACAGCAATTCCTGTTGAAGAACACGTTGTTTTGTTTAACATTAGGCTCAGTGTGTAAATAACTACAAAAGGTATAATGGACAGACCATGAAAAGGACAAGAGAGGGAACCTATGCAAATGGCAGCCCTGATGCATCTTTCAGAGTCCTTATTCTGAAATTCCTATCCAGGCTGCAGAATTCACTTTACATCTGGCTGATCCAGACAGCCAAATGAGTTCTGAGATTTCTGTTTAAAAAGAGACAAATTTAGTTAACTCAAGGAACTTGCATCACTGAGCAGAACCAGACTCGATGTAAGTGTTGATTATGACTTTCCTAAAACTGTGAGGCTCTGTATTTGGTGGTGATTGAGTGATTAGATACCTTCTGTCTTCTTATGAGAAATTACTTTGACCTACTTTCTTAAGCTTATAGTCTTTACAGTCTCATTTCACTGAATTCTTATTTCAGGCACAGTCAGATCTGACATTAATACCAAACTCACTTAATTGGTGAGTCAGTCAAAAATCAGTTTTCTGGCAAATAGCAAAATGAAGTGCAAGAAGGCAGCTAGTCTAGAATGTGACAGGTACCTGCTCAAGCAGGAAGAGGAAGTAAAAGTTCTGGGGAAAAAAAGGAGGAAAAGAAGCTATCTAATGTGATAGGGCTTTGGAGTAAAAAATTTTATATAGGAACATACCATATCTGATGGAACTTGAGGGAAAAAAAATAAGGATTGGGTTAGAGAAAATAAGGCAAATTAAAAAATAAATAGTGACAGGTCAATGAAAAAGTAACTATAAAAAACACTTTGCTTGGCTTTAAACTGAACAGTAGTCATAATGATGTAAACATTGATTATTAACTAAAAATGATGCTTCCGCTATACCAAGAATACAGTTCAGTTCAGTCGCTCAGTCGTGTCCGACTCTTTGCGACCCCATGAATCACAGCACGCCAGGCCTCCCTGTCCATCACCAACTCCCGGAGTTCACTCAGACTCACGTCCATCGAGTCCGTGATGCCATCCAGCAACTCATCTTTTGTCGTCCCCTTCTCCTCCAGCCCCCAATCCCTCCTAGCATCAGAGTCTTTTCCAATGAGTCAACTCTTCGCATGAGGTGGCCAAAGTACTTGAGTTTTCAGCTTTAGCATCTTTCCTTCCAAAGAAATCCCAGGGTTGATCTCCTTCAGAATGGACTAATTGGATCTCCTTGCAGTCCAAGGGACCCTCAAGAGTCTTCTCCAACGCCACAGTTCAAAAGCATCAATTCTTTGGGGCTCAGCCTTATTCACAGTCCAACTCTCACATCCATACATGACCACAGGAAAAACCATAGCCTTGACTAGATGGACCTTAGGTTGGCAAATAATGTCTCTGCTTTTGAACATACTATCTAGGTTGGTCATAACTTTTCTTCCAAGGAGTAAGCGTCTTAAAAGTAAATGTCATTGCCACAAAAATAGTATGACATTATGAACATAAATTTGTGTAAAAAACAGATGCTAGATAGTGTCTTAGAGTAAGCAAATAGGGTTAGAATATTGAAAAATATGAGGTAAATACTGTAAGTTAAAAATCATTTTAGATGATTGAACCCATAGAAGGCAGGTGCCATTTGATTTCTTGTTTAAACTATGTACATGTATTATTTCATTAAATATTTTTAAAAGTAAGGAAAATATGACAATAATATTTTTATAAACTTTTCAATTTCATTCTTTGATCTTTCGTGTATTAAAAAGTTGGTCACATGTTGATACTGGTTGAAGACGTAGATGTTAATTTGATACGATTTTTATAGATAGAGCTCTTAAGGGAAAACTGTTCAACACTGTGAATGGCCAGAGCTGTACCCTGAAGGGTTAGGGTGTGACTCTCTGTTACTCTTCAACAACAAGGCAGCAGTCACTATATTTCAGGTCCAGCAGCCAAACCACGGAGCAGGAAGGGAAGGGAGAAAGAACAGACTTGTCTTACTAGAGTTTAAGTTGTGAATTGAATCACTTTTGCATTTTCAAAATAGACATAATTACAAATTGTTTGCTTTTAATTCTAAAATACAAAATTTAAACATTACTTTCACCATGAGTATTTTATTTATATTTCAATGTTTTGTATGCTTTACTCCTGGATTTTCAGGCTTTTGGGGAATATGGCCTATTACCTTACAGCAAGGGAGCAGCATTCAGCATGTGAAAAACACAGTTAATTGTCAGTAAAAGCTCAGCTGATGAAATGAGCATCACAGATGTCAAGGAATGTGCAAGTCTGATTTTTATTTGTAAGAGATGCTTTCATTACCATCACATTAGTCAGTGATATATGCTTAAATGTGTTGATAGTTAGTTGATGCAGATCATCTGGCCACATTGTTGCTAATTGCTAGGTGAGCATATCTTCTCTCCTGCCCATTCAGAACATTGTCAGTAATCAAATTCCTGGTTGTTGTTAATTATTCTTTCAGTGAAAGTGGTAATGGAGTCATAAAATAAAACACAGGATTAAAAGAGATCATTAGGTCCAATGAAAGTGAAAGTGAAAGTGAAAGTCACTCATGTCTGTTCAGCTCTCTGCAAACAATGGATTGTACAGTCCCTGGAATTCTCCAGGCCAGAGATACTGGAGAGGGTAGCCTTTCTCTTCTCCAGGGGACCTTCCCAACCCAGGAATCAAACTAGAGTCTCCTGCATTGCAGGCAGATTCTTTACCAACTGAGCTATCAGGGAAGCCCCATTAGGTCCAATGGCCTTCCATCATTTGATGCCATTTTACTTATCCCCTAGGAGATCCTCCTAGATGAACTTTAGGCATATTTCATTAAAATATGTTATAACATCTTCATTTTTCTTAGTATGAGATTGACATTAACACAAGTTGATAATATGATATTTTTATTGATGTCCAATTAAAAAGCATTTGATTATCTCTATTAATTCTCATTATCTTTACTGTAGCAAATAGTTAATCCTGTAGTGTGCAGGATTTTTCTTTTTTTCTTTTCTAAAGTAGTCTTCAGGCTGAGGACATAAGAGAAGTATGGTTCTTTTCCACTCACTCATGTCCAAGAAATGTTTAATTCAAACACCCAAAAGCTAAATGTCAACTTTCATCTTTAATAAAAATGTGTACATTTTGATTATGAAAGAAAATATTAAATATATAGGACACACAAGAAGTGCAAAAGTCTTTAAGCTATATTGAATGTAGTGAAGAAATTTAACTGCTGGAACATAAGAGAAGCTTCTGATTCCAGAAGTAATCAATACAACTTACATAGATAATTCAATCTATTTCTGTTGGAATTTGCTCTTTATCTTTTAAAACACCCAGTGCATACATTAAAATTCATATCTGTTCTGAAACAGTTGTTATATTTTATGGGTGCTTAAGAGAATAACCGCTGAAAAATAAAACTAGTTCTAACAAATTGGAAAGTCACAAAATTGACATTTCCTCATTGAGCACTAAACTTTAAAAAAAAGTAAATAAAAACATCTGAGTATTCCATTTTGATTGGCATTTAATTGGATGGAAGCAATAATAATAAGAAAAATAATAATTATGGCTTGTTACAAAGCTAAAGTGAAACAAGTAAAATCAGGATCCTCTAGAAAATTATTGCCCCCTTTTGATATTCAACATTTTTTCAGCAATAAAGAGGTGATAAATAAATTTGATGCCTATCTTGTCAGGAAGAAAAGGATAAATGGTTCACTTGTAGGAGGTCATTTCAAGTTTCCAACCATCTGAATATCACTTAAGACTTCCTTAGCTCACTCTGACCTCAGCCTGCTGCTGCTGCTAAGTCACTTCAGTTGTGTCCGACTCTATGCGACCCCCATAGATGGCAGTCCACCAGGCTCCCGGATCCCTGGGATTCTCCAGGCAAGAACACTGGAGTGGGTTGCCATTCATCATCAAAAAATTTACAGTAAGTGCTAGAGAGGGTGTGGATAAAAGAGAACCCTCCTACACTTTTGGTGGGAATGTAAATTGGTATAGCCACTATGGAGAACAGTACGGAGGTTCCTTAAAACATTAGAGTGACCATATGATCCTGAAGTCCCAATCCTGAACATATATGCAGAAAAAAACCATAATTCGAAATGATACATGCACCCCAATGTTCATTGTGGCACTATTTACAACAATGAAGACATAGAAGCAACCTAAATATCCTTTGACAGAGGAATGCATAAAAAGCTGTGGTAAATATATACAATGAAATATTACTCACCCATAAAAAAAAAAACAATGATATTTGCAGCAACATGGATAGACCTAAAGATTGTCATACTGAGTGAAGTCAGAGAAAGACAATTATAGTATATTGCTTATATGTGGAATCTAAAAATGATTAAATGAACTTATTTTCAAAATATAGAGGCACAGATATAGAAAACAAACATGGTTATTGAGGGGAAAGCCAGGGAGAAGGGAGGGATATTGGGAGACTGGAATTGATATATACACCCACATAAATATAAAATAGTTAACAAATAATAACCTGCTGTGTAGCATAGGGAAATCTTCTCAATGCTCTGTAATGACCTATATGGAACAGAAATTTTAAAAAGAGTAGGAGGAAAAAAGAAAGAATTGACCCCTTTGAACATAAGTATGCTAGGTAGAATACAGGTTTCTAAGGAAAAAATATTCACTTGATCAGTTAAGGACTGTCTCATTTTTGATGACTGTCAGAGTCCTTTCGCATTTCATCTCACAACCCAGCATACACAGAAACAGAGCCAATTTGCAATACTCTTAAGAATGACTGTCTGATATAATGAAAACTTTAAAAAATATAACCATTTTATTTCTGAGAAGGCTGTGATACACACAGACACATAGGCGCACACACACACACACACACACACACACACACATCCTCTAGTAAATACATTAGTCATACCAACCTTGGACCACTGCAAAATGAAATTGAGGGACTTTTATTCCCAAAGCAGAGAAAAATGCATTGTTAAACATGCGAAATAGTATACTTTTGCTTTCTTCCAAGTCCCTCTTTTGACCTGCCATGGCGTTTTTAAATTTGCTAGTTAGTGTTGCTCTAAATTAAAATTTTTAATTGTTCACATGAATTTTACCATTCATTTTTACATTGTGCAGTACCAGTTCTAAATGCAAATAAAGGACCACTTAACTTATACACAGAATAACTGAAATTACATAATTCATATCCTGTAGCTTCTATGTGCATATGTATTTCATTCTTACCAGAACAGTGAAAATGTTGTACAAAATTTACAACTGCCTGGATTTCACTCCTTGACATATACACATTCTACTCACAATCTTTACCTTTGGCTTTTAACAAATAAGGGAGAACTGAAAGAAAAAAAGAACTGTAGGTGGCTCTATTTTTCCCTTTTCTTTTATATAATTTTCAACATAAGTGACTGGCTGCTAAATGAAAGTAGCACAAATAAGAAAGGCTATAATAATGTTCCTTGATCCAATTCTTAGAACACCATTGCCTTCGTTCTATATTCAAAAGCCAATTCAGTTCACATGGAAATCATGACCTGTCTGGGCTTTCAACACCCTTACTTACTTAGCCATGGGCATAACACATTTGCTATATCATCTCACTTTGGATCCCTACCCTGAAGGATCCCTGGAATTCTGTGCTCGTGGGCATCATGAGACTCATGTGAGTGGGACACCAAGAAATAGGTGACAGACGCAGACATGCAATGACTCATGCCCATGTTCCAATATCCCACTAGACTTCAATTATAAAACAGAAATTCAAAATAAGGTTGTTCAGAATTTTAAGAGTCACAAAAGAGCATCAAACTAATGCTAGGCATTTTTGCAAGCCCAGGTAATCCTACCAGGAGCTCTTGACTTGTATTTCATTTGTAGATGCTTGTCCTCTCTCTCCTAAAAGGGACATGACATAGGGAAGATATTCCCAAAAGATGTTGCTAAGTATTTTATAATACATTTTTACAGGTGCTTTAAGTTTGCAAGCACAGTAATTCTAAAAATGTTTATGCCCACTGTACATTTTCAGAAACAGGTAAACTGAAGGGAGATCAAAAACAATTAATCAAAGGCTAAAATTATTCAGTAGTTAGGGTCATATTTTGAGAAAACCATACTCCTGTTGATAAAGCCACTGTTGTGTTATTTTTTAAATTATATATATATTTATTTATTTTAATTGAAGGTTAATTACTTTACAGTATTGTATTGGTTTTGCCATACATCAACACGAATCCGCCACAGGTACATACATGTTCCCCATCCTGAACCCCCTCCGTATTCTCTCCCCGTACCATCCCTCTGGGTCGTCTCAGTGCACCAGCCCCAAGCATCCAGTATCATGCAATGAACCTGGACTGGCAACTCGTTTCATATATGATATTATATGTGTAATTGAAACTGCTGCTCTGACTTAGAAAAAAGTAGTATTTGAACCCTAATATTCACAGGAAATCCAATGTTCTGTAAAATTTTTAGTACCAAGCCTTAGAGATATCTTGTTTATATTCTGTTGCTACTGCCTATATTTATACGTATGTTCTACAGTGTTTTAAGCCTTAATAAAATTGTGAACCTTATAAAGTATGGTACTTAATAGAAGATGGTACTGCTTTAGAATTCACTATTTGTCTTATTCTCTGTCAGTACATATTATGAAATTTAGTAACATTTTAGACTATAGACATGAGGCACTAAATAGCTGATTTACTAAAGATAAATACACCACTGGCAGCTGAAGAGCAAGAATAACAGTTTTGTTTCTTTCCTAAAAGAAAAGAAAGAACGTTAAAGCTAAGGAACTATGAATATCATTTCCTTCTTCAACTTTGAAATAAATAACACTTGTCAGAGCCACAGAATGATAGGCTTTATTAGCATGATAAATGACACAGATTCGGGAAAACTCATAAATATTGTATCCCAAACTTACCGGCTGAAGAATGTTGGGCAAGTTATTTTCTAAAGGCATGTTTGTTCTAATTACTTTGCACATTTTGCCTCACATTTTTGTTTCTTTCTTTTCTGGCCCATGGCAGAAATATAGTAACCATAATGATGAAATGTTTCAGGACACAGAATACAAGTGTGTTCTAGCCATGCTACATTGATATATGCCTCTCTGATGAAATTAAGTCCTCCTGGGAACACTTGTCCTTGGGGAGCCTTGACACTGAATCAAAGACTGCCTAGATCAGACCTGATAGCCTTAGATTAATTGGACCGTGCATGTATGTTGCTTGTTCATGCACTCACTCAGTCAACTAGTGTTTATTCAGCTTTGTGTTTGTGCAAGGCACAGTGTTATGGAGACTATAAACACTATGCAGATAGGAACCTTTACTTCAGATGGGCTTCCCTGGTGGCTCGGTGGTAAAGAATCCTCCTGCAGGAGGCATGGCTTTAATCCCTGCATCAAGATCCCTTGAGAAGGGAATGGCAACCTACTCTAGTATTCTTGCCTGGAGAATTCCATGGACAGAGGGGCCAGGCAGGTGGCAGTCCATAGGAACACAAAAGAAGTGGGCACAACTTAGCAACTAAAACAACAAGAGGCAAAGATAAGACATCTGTAGAAATGACTGTCTCATAAAGTAGAAAGTGAAAATTACAGCCAAAAAAAAAAAAAAGTAAGGAAGTTTAGGAGGGAAGATGGGATGCTTTATCCTATGTGCAAATTATGTGATTATATATTGAGAAAGCTAGAGGCAATAGAGTAAAATTCATGAGACAAATGAAATAGTAGTTAAGTTAAAAATAAATGCTAAAAAAATCAAAATTTCTCACATAACAAACTCAACCAGGTCAGATACAAAGAGAAGATCCAATTCATAGTGGTTAGGCAAAGAATCTACATATTTAGCAATAAAAGTATAATATCAAGGAGAATTTAGACATCTTGAGTTAGAATAAGTTGAATTTCAGGTAGAGGGAGCAGGATATGTAAAGGCACAAGAACTGAGAAGCATCATAGAAGGGAAATGGTTTGTCCTTAAGAGCAACACCTCTGAGGTTTTAATATGCATATATTAAATGTATATGCATATATATGGATCTTGTTAAAAAGCAGATTCTGATTCAGTAGGTCTGGAATGAACCTAAGATCCTATATTTTATAAGCTCTCATGTAATGTCAGTGCTGCCAGTTTGTTAGCCACACTTTAAGTAGCGGGGGTTTAGAGTGCATGAATCATAACCAGAGAAAAGCTAGGTGGAAACTTCTAAGTAAAATTAATGCAAGCTAAGAAATTTGGTCTTTATTATGTAGAGTATAGAGATATCTGAAAATAGTAATTATGTTTATCAATGTTGAAGTGTTGTAAACTTAATAAGGAAGTAATGTTTAAGATGGATATGTTTTTCCTGAATTGAATAGTGTTTCTCAAAGAATGGTAAACACCTATTCTCCTAACTAAACCAGAAGCTCTTGGTATGTGAGTACTCAGGAATTTGTCTCCTTAACAACTTTCCATCCTGGTTGAACATTTTGGAGTCACTAGACCATAATGTCCTCATAGTATATGTAACTTTCTCAGATTTGTATTACCAAGGTCCTCACGGAGGACTGTACCACTCTCATAAACCATTTGTAACCCAGCTTTCATGAGTAATGTCTGAGTAGAAGAAGTTTTTATTATAAATTCAGTTAAAAAAATATAAGCCTAAGAATCAAACAATAAAGTGTCACAATTATGCAGGATTAATTTCCTGAAAGCAAGGATAGTTTAGTGTTTAAGAGCTGACTTCTCCCCGTTTTTCCTGCCTTGGTAAGTTACATTATTATATACCCCTAAGCGACTTCACTTTCTTTCTTTCTTTTGTTTAACTAGCAACCTGAGAGGCATCTTTAACTCCAACATCTCCTCCATCTCCCATATCCAGTCATTTACTAAGTTCTATAGAGTCTATATTCCAAGTATATTTCAAATCTTTTTATATTCTCATTGTATGCCAGGCAGTTACTATTACTTACCTAGAATACTGCCAGAGCTTACTAACTGGTCTTGCCATTTCTTCTCTTTTCCCTTCTCCCCAAGTACAGATTTACAAAGCAGAAAGAGAACTTTTAAAAATATAAAACTAATCCATCCATGCCCCTAATTAAAAATGTTCAGTGGCTACCAGATCCACTTTAAATACAATCTAAACTCCTCATTCTGTCGTGTAAGGCTGATTTGTTCCCTTCTTATCTCTAAATAATTCTTCACCCACCCACCAACCTTTTATAGTTTCCTGGACTCCATCTGTCTATTTCTTGTGGGGTCTTCACATATATTTGCCTCTTTGTTTGGATGACTTTTTAAAAAAGGCATTTCCTAATCACTCTGTAAAGTGCAAGCCCATCTCATCCCCTAAACTTTATTCCTGTAGCATTCCATATCCACTCCTGCATATTTTCTACATTTATAGTAGCGTATATCATTATCTGTTTTATATCTATCCCCTCACTATATTGTTAACTCTACAAAGGCAGAGTTTATGTATTTTTCAATTCACCTTTATAAATACAGCATTATTTTCATTTATTCAGCAAGTATTTGTTGAGCATTGAATATGTACCAGGTACTGTTTTAAGTTCTTGACATACAACAGTGAACAAAATAGATGAATATCTTCACCTCATGTAATTTATACTAGCTGTGAGAAAAAGACGACAGATAATGAAGTGAAATTTAAAGTATTGTGTCAAATGGTGGTAAGAGCTATGGCAAAAAAGAAGGCAAAAAAAAGAAAAAGGGTAATACAGCATATGTGCATGGTTAAATACATTTATTGGGGATGGTCTCATTCTAAATTATTAATACATGAAAGATTAATACTAATATATATCACCAAATATGTTAGTGTGTTGCATATAACATATTAATATAAAACACATATATCAATGCATAAATATACCAAATATTACAGATATACAATATATTAATTATAGCAATATGGTTATAATATATAGATATATTTAATTAATATATTATATTAACTATATAAATATAAAATAATGCTTATTATAGGTACTCATTATGAATTAACACATGTAATATTAAAAGATGATAAACACATTCTGTATATTTATACAAAAAGAGTTCCAATAAAGTCAAAACTTAGAGACACAAATGAAGTCCATTTAACTGACATGGAAATGATAAAGAATGTAGTTAGATGGGGAACAAAACAAAATAATAAAACAAAAGGCATACATATTGGAAAACACAAGTGAAAATATTTTTATTTTATTTTTCTATGTATGTTTTAATATAAATGTATTTATTTTAATTGGAGATTAATTGCTTTACAATATTGTATTGGCTTTGCCATACGCCGACATGAATCCTCCACGGGTATACACGTGTTCCCCATCCTGAACCCCCTCCCTCCTCGCTTCCTGTACCATCCCTCTGTGTTGTCTCAGTGCACCAGCCCCAAGTATCCAGTATCATGCATCAAACCTGGACTGGTGGTTCATTTCATATATGATAGTATACATGTTTCAATGCCATTCTCCCAAATCATCCCAACCTCTCCCTCTGCCACAGAGTCCCAAAGACTGTTCTATATATCTGTGTCTCTTTTGCTGTCTCACATACAGGATTATCGTTACCATCTTTCTAAATTCCATATATATACGATAGTAACTGTATAGGTGTTTTTCTTTCTGGCTTACTTCACACTGTATAATAGGCTCCCATTTCATCCACCTCATTAGAACTGATTCAAATGTATTCTTTTTAATGGCTGAATAATACTCCATTGTGTATATGTACCACACCTTTCTTATCCATTCATCTGCTTATGGACATATAGGTTGCTTCCATGTCCTGACTATTATAAACAGTGCTGTGATGAACACTGGGGGTACACATCTCTTTCAATTCTGGGTTCCTCAGTGTGTGTGCCCAACATTGGGATTGCTAGGTCATCAGTTCAGTTCAGTTCAGTTGCTCAATCGTGTCCAACTCTTTGTGACCCCATGAATCGCAGCACGCCAGGCCTCCCTGTCCATCACCAACTCCGGGAGTTCACTCAGACTTGTGTCCATCAAGTCAGTGATGCCATCCAGCCATCTCATCCTCGGTCATCCCCTTCTCCTCCTGCCCCTAATCCCTCCCAGCATCAGAGTCTTTTCCAATGAGTCAACTCTTCGCATGAGGTGGCCAAAGTACTGGAGTTTCTGCTTTAGCATCATTCCTTCCAAAGAAATCCCAGGGCTGATCTCCTTCAGAATGGACTGGTTGGATCTCCTTGCAGTCCAAGGGATTCTCAAGAGTCTTCTCCAACACCACAGTTCAAAAGCATCAATTCTTCGGTGCTCAGCCTTCTTCACAGTCCAACTCTCACATCCATACATGACTACTGGAAAACCATAGCCTTGACTAGATGGACCTTAGTTGGCAAAGTAAACCTCTGCTTTTGAATATGCTATCTAGGTTGGTCAAAACTTTTCTTCCAAGGAGTAAGCATCTTCTAAATTCAAGGCTGCAATCACCATCTGCAGTGATTTTGGAGCCCCCAAAATAAAGTCTGACATTTTTTCCACTGTTTTCCCAAGTATTTCCCATGGAGTGATGGACTGGATGCCATGATTGTCGTTTTCTGAATGTTGAGCTTTAAGCCAACTTTTTCACTCTCCTCTTTTACTTTCATCAAGAGGCTTTTAGTTCCTCTTCACTTTCTGCCATAAGGGTGGTGTCATCTGCATATCTGAGGTGATTGATATTTCTCCTGGCAATCTTGATTCCAGCTTGTGTTTCTTCCAGTCCAGCGTTTCTTATGATGTACTCTGCATAGAAGTTAAATAAGCAGGGTGACAATATACAACCTTGACATACTCTTTTTCCTGTTTGGAACCAGTCTGTTGTTCCATGTCCAGTTCTAACTGTTGCTTCCTGACCTGCATACAGATTTCTCAAGAGGCATGTTAGGTGGCCTGGTATTCCCATCTCTCTCAGAATTTTCCACAGTTTGTGGTGATCCACACAGCCAAAGACTTTGGCATATCAATAAAGCAGCAATAGATGTTTTTCTGGAACTCACTTGCTTTTTCCATGATCCAGCGAATGTTGGCAATTTGATATCTGGTGCCTCTGCCTTGTCTAAAACCAGCTTGAAAATCAGGAAGTTCACAGTACACGTATTGCTGAAGCCTGGCTTGGAGAATTTGGAGCATTATTTTGCTAGCGTGTGAGATGAGTGCAATTGTGCAGTAGTTTGAGCATTCTTTGGTATTGCCTTTCTTTGGGGTTGGTATGACAACTGACCTTTTCCAGTCCTGTGGCCACTGCTGAGCTTTCCAAATTTGCTGGCATATTGAGTGCAGTACTTTCACAGCATCATCTTTCAGGATTTGAAATAGCTCCACTGGAATTCCATCATGTCCACTGGCTTTGTTCGTAGTGATGCTTTCTAAGACCCACTTGACTTCACATTCCAGGATGTCTGGCTCTAGATAAGTGATCACACCATTGTGATTTTCCGGGTCATGAAGATCTTTTTGTACAGTTCTTCTGTGTATTCTTGCCACTTCTTCTTAATATCTTCTGCTTCTGTTAGGTCCATACCATTTCTGTCCTTTATCGAGCCCATCTTTGCATGAAATGTTTCCTTGGTATCTCTAATTTTCTTGAAGAGATCTCTAGTCTTTCCCATTCTGTTCTTTTCCTCTATTTCTTTGCATTGATCGCTGAAGAAGGCTTTGTTATCTCTTCTTGCTCTTCTTTGGAACTCTGCATTCAGATACTTATATCTTTCCTTTTCTTCTTGGCTTTTCGCTTCTCTTCTTTTCACAGCTATTTGTAAAGCCTCTCCAGACAGCCATTTTGCTTTTTTGCCTTTCTTTTCCATGGGGATGATCTTGATCCCTGTCTTCTGTACAGTGTCATAAACCCCATTCCATAGTTCATCAGGCACTCTGTCTATCAGATCTAGGCCCTTAAATGTATTTCTCACTTCCACTGTATAATCATAAGGGATTTGAGCTTTTCCATCTTTGGCTGCAAAGAATATAATCAATCTGCTGGGTCATAAGGCAGTTCTCTTCCAATTTTATAAGGAATCTCCACATTGTTCTCCATAATGGCTTTATTTGTTTGCATTCCCACCAACAATGTAAGAGGGTTCCTTTTTCTCCACACCCTCTCCAGTATTTATTGCTTGTAGACTTTTGGATCGCAGCCATTCTGACTGGCGTGAAATGTACCTCATTGTGGTTTTGATTTGCATTTCTCTGATAATGAGTGATGTTGAGCATCTTTTCATGTGTTTGTTAACCATCTGTATATCTTCTTTGGAGAAATGTCTATTTAGTTCTTTGGCCCATTTTTTGATTGAGTCATTTATTTTTCTGGAATTGAGCTACAGGAATTGCTGGTATATTTTTTAGGTTAGTTGTTTGTCAGTTGCTTCATTTGCTATTATTTTCTCCCATTCTGAAGGCTGTCTTTTCACCTTGCTTATAGTTTCCTTTGTTGTGCAGAAGCTTTTAATTTTAATTAGGTCCCATTTGTATATTGCTTTTATTTCCAATATTTTAGGCAGTGAGTCATAGAAGATCCTGCTGTGATATATGTCAGAGAGTGTATTTTTCACAGAGCTAGAACAAATAATTTCACAGTTTGTATGGAAATACAGAAAACCTCGAATAGTCAAAGCAATCTTGAGAAAGAAGAATGGAACTGGAAGAATCAACCTGCCTGACTTCAGGCTCTACTACAAAGCCACAGTCATCAAGGCAGTATGGTACTGGCACAAAGACAGAAATATAGATCAGTGAAACAAAATAGAAAGCCCAGAGATAAATCCACGCACCTATGGACACCTTAACTTTGACAAAGGTGGCAAGAATATGCAATGGATTAAAGACAATCTCTTTAACAAGTGTTGCTGGGAAAACTGGTCAACCACTTGTAAAAGAATGAAAGTAGAACACTTTCTAACACCATACACAAAAATAAACTCAGAATGGATTAAAGATCTAAACGTAAGACCAGAAACTATAAAACTTCTAGAAGAGAACATAGGCAAAACACTGTCCGACATATTTTTTTGGTTTGTTTTATAATATAAATTTTTAAATTTTAATTGGAATCTAGTTACTTTAAATTGTTGTATTTGTTTGCCATATATTGACATGAATCCACCATGGATGTACATAATGTATTAATAGTAGCAATGCTACAACCTTATATATAGACAGTTGCCTTCAGCAGATTGAGTCCTCAAAGTGGATAGAAGGTTATAAAAACACTAACTGATATATACTTGGCCAAATTTCCTTATAATATCCATTATATAGTGTAATTCTCTCTCTTTCTGTCTCTCTCTCTCTCTCTCTCTCTATATATATATATATATATATATATATACACACACACATACATATATATATATATATATATATATATATATACACACACACATAAAGACCCAAATAGTGGAAATAGATCAACTCTATCAAACTACTCTATACATTTAAGATTGTACAACTCAAAGGTAAAAAATGATTTGTATGTAAAGGTAAAGAAATAAGTTGTGCACGAAAAAGTGAACATGTCAGATTAGTCAGTAAAATATGAAAAACAAAGAGGAATTTGCCCTACACACTATTAAAATATATCACAATTTCACAACACTCAAAACAAAGTAATATTGGTGCAAAAATCAGCAGAGAATGTAGTAGAATGAATTAAGAATTCAAAAATTGCACAGGATATGTATGAAGTAGAGTATATAATGAAGTTGGTATTTTAAACAGAAACCATATGGCCCTAACAGAAGCAGAAGATATTAAGAAAAGGTGGCAAGAATACACAGAAAAACTATTCAAAAACATCTTAATGACCCAGATAGCCATGATGGTGTGATCATTCACCTAGAGCCAGACATCCTGGAGTGTGAAGTCAAGTGGGCCTTAGGAAGCATCACTGTGAACAGAGCTAGTGGAGATGATGGAATTCCAGTAGAGCTATTTCAAATCCTAAAAGATGATGCTTTGAATGTGCAGTACTCCATATGCCAGCAAATTTGGAAAGCTCAGCAGTGGCCACAGGACTGGAAAAGGTCAGTTTTCAGTCCAATCCCAAAGAAAGGCAATGCCAAAGAATGCTCAAACTACCACACAATTGCACTCATCTCACATGCTAGTAAAGTAATGCTCAAAATTCTCCAAGCCAGGCTTCAGTAATACATGAACCGTGAACTTCCAGATGTTCAAGCTGGTTTTAGAAAAGGCAGAGGAACCAGAGATCAAATGGCAAAAATCGGCTGGATCATGGGAAAAGCAAGAGAATTCCAGAAAAACATATATTGCTGCTTTATTGACTATGCCAAAGTCTTTGACTGTGTGGATCACCACAAACTGTGGAAAATTCTGAAAGAGATGGGAATACCAGACCACCTGACATGCCTCTTGAGAAACCTGTATGCAGGTCAGGAAGCAACAGTTAGAACTGGACATGGAACAACAGACTGGTTCCAAAAGAAAAAGGAGTATGTCAAGGCTGTATATTGTCACCCTGTTTATTTAATTTATATGCAGAGTACATCATGAGAAGCGCTGGGCTGGAAGAAGCACAAGCTGGAATCAAGATTGGTGGGAAAAACATCAATAACCTCAGATCTGCAAATGACACCACCCTTATGGAAGAAAGTGAAGAAGAACTAAAGAGCCTCTTGATGAAAGTGAAAGAGGCGAGTGAAAAACGTTTACTTAAAACTCAACATTCAGAAAACGACTATCATGGCATCCGGTCCCATCACTTCATGGGAAATAGATGGGGAAACCGTGGAAACAATGTCAGACTTTATTTTGGGGGGCTCCAAAATCACTGCAGATGGTGACTGTAGCTATGAAACTGAAAGACACTTACTCCTTGGAAGAAAAGTTATGACCAACTAGACAGCATATTAAAAAGCAGAGATGTTACTTTGCTAACAGAGGTCCATCTAGTCAAGGCTATTGTTTTTCCAGTGGTCATGTGTGGATGTGAGAGTTGGACTATAAAGAAAGCTGAGCACAGAAGAATTGATGCTTTTGAGCTGTGGTGTTGGAGAAGACTCTTGTGAGTCCCTTGGACTGCAAAGAGATGCAACCAGTTCATCCTAAAGATCAGTCTTGGGTGTTCATTGGAAGGACTGATGTTGAAACTGAAACTCCAATACTTTGACCACCTGATGTGAAGAGCTGACTCATTGGAAAAGACCCTGATGCTGGGAGGGATTGGGGGCAGGAGGAGAAGGGGACGACAGAGGATGAGATGGTTGAATGGCATCACCGACTCAATGGACATGAGTTTGAGTAGATTCCGGGAGTTGGTGATGGACATGGAGGCCTAGCATGCTGCAGTTCATGGCGTCGTAAAGAGTCGGACGTGACTGAGCGACTGAACTGAACTGAATGTGTGTGTGTGTGTGTGTGTGTGTGTGTGTATTGTGGGTTCAGGGGATATAAGGGAAGTCTCTCTACTGTCTACTCAATTTCTGTGAATCTAAAGCTTCTCTAAAAATTAAGTGTATAAAAAAGAGTATGTAGCTTAAGATTTTAATCAGAGGACATTTTCTACTATACTTTATGTGATATTTTGAATGTGACTAATATATGTGCTCTATTTTATATATATATATATATATATATATAAAATGAAAAATAACAATTACTTACTCTTAATGTGTGAATATGTGTGTGTGTGTGTCCATGTGTTATGTTTCCATTTGTCTTGCCATGTGTTTTTCAAATATGTAGGTTAATTTGAGGTTACAATTATTTTTTAAAAGCAATTGCAGAAATGCAAGATATAGTAAGAGATTATAGGAAGAGTATTACTTCCCCTTAATTAAATTACCCTCTGTTTAGTCTATTTTTTTATTAAGTTTTCAGAACAAAAGTACCATAACTCTTGAGAAAGTATTTACTAATTAAGGACTTTGGATTTTCATCTCTAGTTATCTACAGAGGGCAGCAAAGAGCTTCAGTTTAAAGACTAGCATGTTGAGTTAGAGCAAGTTTAAAGAGCTGCTTTCTTCTCATTCAGCATCATTAGAAGCACTGTGAAACATGTCAAAATCAAGGTTTAGTTTGCTAAACTTACATGACTGCTGTACATGGAAGAGAGCAAGGGAACACACGGGTCAGATTCAGCTACTTGACTGCAGTCAAGGAAAGGTAGCAAATTAATACATTCAATGTGTCAATCATTTCATTAACACTGCTCCAAAGTTTGATACCTAACAAAAGTAGTTTTTGAAAAGATATTTTACTAAAATATTGCAAAATAAGTTATAGCCAGAATTCTCACATGTACTGATTATGGTATTTTATAAAATTATAAACTTATAACCATGGACGAGTAATGGTTCAAAATAAATTTTGTAATGTTTTAAGGTAAGTTTGGTTTTGAATGCTTTCCTGTTAATGTATCTATACCTCTAATTTTACACTTTATAATTTATCAATTTACGATGTAATAAAATTCAAAATATATCCAAGATACTCATTAGCCCTCGTGTGTCCAGAGTAGCAATAATTAGTTGTGCTCGATTTTGTTCTGATTCAGAGATACAGTTTCCCTATAGGCAGTTTATGAAAATATGCTCTTGAGGTTGAGCTTTGTGTAATGGAGCGGAAGGCAGGAAGACTAGCAGAGGGAAAGGTCAGACTGCAGCACAGATCCAACCCATAGGTCTAGGCTTCTGACCTGGAATGGTTCTTCACAATCATCCTAAATTAGGCTAAGAGGGTGAGGTCTTTATACTCTCACCTGAGTCAGTCAGTGTATGTGGGCCACTTTCAGGAAAGGGCATCAATTCAGTTCATTTCAGTTCAGTCACTCAGTCATGTCCGATTCTTTGCGACTCCATGGACTGCAGCACACCAGGCCTCCCTGTCCATTAGCAACTCCCAGAGCTTGCTCAAACCGTGTCCATTGAGTCAGTGATGCCATCCAACAGTCTCACCCTCTGTCATCCTCTCCTGCCTTCAGTCTTTCCCAGCATCAGGATCTTTTCCAAAGAGTCAGTTCTTTGCATCAGGTGGCCAAAATATTGTACTTTCAGCTTCAGCATCAGACTTTCCAATGAATATTCAGGACTGATTTTATTTAGGATATATTGGTTTGATATCCTTTCAGTCCAAGGGACTCTCAAGAGTCTTCTCCAACACCACAGTTCAAAAGCATTTCTTCCACACTCAGCTTTCTTTATAGTCCAACTCTCACATCCATACATGACTCCTGGCAAAACCATAGCTTTGACTAGACAAAACTTTGTCAGAAAGGGCATGGGCCTGGGCAAAGCAGCAAGTCCTTCCCTAAAGGAATATTTGAGTGGGACTTCCCTGTTGGCTCAGATGGTAAAGCGTCTGTCTACAATGCAGGAGACCCAGGTTTGATCCCTGGGTCAGGAAGATACCCTGGAGAAGGAAATGGCAATCCACTCCAGTACTATTGCCTGGAAAATCCCATGGACAGAGGAGCCTGGTTGGCTACAGTCCATGGGGATGCAAAGAGTCAGACACTACTGAGCGACTTTAGTTTCTTTCACTTTCCCAATATCCATCACGGTCATGCACAGTAAAAGCTATCAAAATGCCTTACCCTAACACAAAGGGATGACATTTACTTAGAATATTTTGTTATCTTTTAAAGTATTACCTCATTAATTCATGTTTAAGGAGGCTATCTTTTGCCTTTTCATACTGTTCATGGGGTTGTCAATGCAATTGAGGGGCGAAATATCAATAACCTCAGATATGCAGATGACACCACCCTTATAGCATAAAGCGAAGAGGAACTAAAGAGCCTCTTGATGAAAGTTAAAGAGGAGAGTGAAAAAGCAGGTTTAAAAATCAGCATTCAAAAAGTAAGATAATGGTATCTGGTCTCATCACTTCAAATAGATGGGGAAACAATGGAAACAGTGACAGACTTTATTTTATTTGGCTCCAAAATCACTGCAGATGGTGACCACAGCTATGAAATTAAGACTTGCTCCTTGGAAGTAAAGCTATGACCAACCTAGACAGCATGTTAAAAAACAGAGACATTACTGAACTGAACCAAAGGAGGCTATAGGATTAACAGGTCTGTCTTAGTTCTTTACGTTCTGGTTCTTAATAGGTGAAATAGATAATAAAATAGAATATTGAAATGCATACTCTGCCCAAGGTTTACATTAACAAAACAAGAACAAACACGGAATGACAAAAAGAGAGTGACTATAAAGGAATGCATAACTGTACTTAAAAGAACAGTTTATAATATATTGAGATCTTCCTCATTTAGGGAAATTCCTGGAGAACTAGGACCAAAGCAACATGGAAGGAGTCATTTGAGAGACTAACTGAATTGACTTTGGTTATTGTAAAAATACTCTAATTAAAGTTATATGGGCAAACAAAAACATAAGGAAGAAATTAAAATTGGCCATAATTTCCCAACCTAGGGAAAACTGCTAATGATGTTGTAATTTTCCTTCTAATCATTTTTCCTTCCTGACAAATTATAAATATGAATAAACTTTTATTCAGATCTTTTATGTATAGAATGTATTTTTCCTATCCCATTAAAAAGTATTCAAAGGAAAACATACATCTACTGTAGGTTGCTTCATTTATTTGGCTTATGGAGTATATGATTACCACCATTACAAATAATGACAAGATAAATAGTGAAACCATGGTTCATATTTTTAAAATCACAACCTCACATTAAAAATTACATTTCACATGACAGTCTAGAACACACATGCCATACATATGTGTTTGCACATAGACATATAACTGAAACAAAAGTGTCAAAAGTAATCTGTCCCATATCATCCCATTTAATTCTGTTCTATTTCAATTTTTTTAAAAAGCAATTATGGTCCATTAAATTGGTTGAAAATTGTTATTAATAGTTTTGAACCCAGTGTCAGGAAAACATGATTTACTGAATCCTTGTTTTGCAAACTGTATTTAAATGGCAACCCACTCCAGTACTCTTGCCTGGAGAATCCCATGGATGGAGGAGCTTGGTGGGCTACAGTCCACAGGTTGCAAAGAGTTGGACACAACTGAGCGACTTCACTTTCACTTCACTTTCTTATATTTTAGAATTAATATATGTTAAAGAAGTATAAATTCTGTTCCGTTGCTGTTGATTTGTGGAGAAGGCAGTGGCAACCCACTCCAGTGCTCTTGACTGGAAAATCCCACGGACGAAGATGGCTGGTAGGCTGCAGTCCATGGGGTCGCTAACAGTCAGACACGACTGAGTGGCTTCACTTTCACTTTTCACTTTCACACATTGGAGAAGGAAATGGCAACCTACTCCAGTGTTCTTGCCTGGAGAGTCCCAGGGACGGGGAGCCCGATGGGCTGCCGTCTATGGGGTTGCACAGAGTCGGACACGACTGAAGTGACTTAGCAGCAGCAGCAGCAGGACAAGTTACTTCCTCTTTAAATTTTCAGATTTATCTAAGCTAGTCTTGCATATTTGGTTTTCAGGTTAACTTAATTATTCTGTCTCAAGTTGTAATTTTGACAGATGTACCGTGTGAGCTCCTCACACCTCAGTACTGCTCTTTAGGCCTTGTCCCAGCACATACTTCGTAGGAATCTACAGCCAAGTACAGTTTCTGCTTCTAAATCACGTAGCATCTATTGAAGCACTAAACCTTGGAATCTTTGCAGTACAGTAGGCCTCTAAACAGATATGACTGTTGTCTTTATAAATAGGGAAAACTTAGAGAAAGAGACATGCACATATAAAGAATGTCATGTGAAAGTTGAAATTATATTACTATAACCAAGGAACTATCAGAAACTGGAGAGGTCTAGAACAGATCCTTTCCAATGGCCTCAGAAGGAGCATGGCTTTGCTATCACCTTGATTTCAGACTTCCGACCTCTAGAACTGTGAGACAATAAATTAACATTGTTCTAAGTGACCCAGTTTGTGGTACTTAGAAATTATGGCAGCAATAGCAAACTAAGACATTTTTCAACTGTATCCACTAATTTGATTGATTTTACTCTTTAAAAACAAACATGAAACCTTTCATGGTTTATGTTGTACACTGTGAAGAATGAATTTTAGATAATTGCTTTGTAATTGCAACACAATATAAATGTTAAGCTCCTAGCAGCACTGGCTAATGAAATGAGTATACTCTATATTATTCTCATTTTAAGTAATACTCATTTTCTTTCATTGAGTTTTCTTTTAATTAAGGGTCAAATTGTTGACAACATTCCTACAAACCACTTACTCCCATTGATCTGTATATCCTAAGTAGTGCAGTTTAAAAACCTTATTTTTTTAACACTCATTGTTATTGAATTAAGTGAGGTATGAAATAGTTAACTGTAATCGTGTGCTTTTATAACAGTGAACATTAAGCCTCCCTTTTATCCAGAAGTTTAAGAAACAGTATATTATAAATAATCCAGTGATTTGGATAACTAAATGTTTAAAGTATTAAATACATTTAATTGTACTATCTCTAAAGTATATATTAACCTAGTAACCTAATTTTGTTTTAGAATACATATTGGGAACTTATAGTACCTTAAATTCACCCTAGAAAAAGTAATTATTTTTGAGTTTTGGAGGTGGGTGAGATGATCTGTCTGCTTAAGCTTTGTAGTTATTTAAAATCTGTATAAAATATATTCATATAGCCCTATCTTAGTTATTACTTCCCCAAATTAAGGGAAGTTGAACTTTGAATAAGCACTAAATTGAAATGAACATGTTTAATTTAGTGAAAATAGGGGGACCATTGATGAGTATTTATGGAGTGGCTTCTGGGCACTGAAAATGCGAATTTAAAAATTAAAAATTAAAAAAATAGAAGAATAATAAGCACCCTTCCTGCAAAGATTTTATTGAATTTAACAGCTATGGGTCTTCAGTGTGTTTTGTTGTTAATGTGGCTATTGGTTTGGGTATGAGTTTTAATCTTTTAAAACTTAATTACAAGTCCAGTTAACTGTGTGACACTTTGATAAAAGTTTCTAGTTTTAAAAAAATAATAAAGTACCCCTTTAAGGAGACTTCAGCTAAGCATTTAGATACATTATTGGAACTCAGTTGGGTCAACACAAGCACTGAATGCATGGCCGTAATCAGGACTGAGAGGGTTCCAGGCTCTGTTAGTAAGACAGTTTTGATAGAAAAGTTAATTGCTGCTCTAAAGTTTCCATGTCAGTTAGAGAAATTCTTAAAAATCTATGTATTTGAACATTTAGAACCATAATATTCCAAAGTATTAATCCTATGGTTGGTAAGTTTTAAAAACCTGTTGTCTCTTGCTCTATATGCTGAAATAAACATTAAAATCAAAATAAGAACCATTTATTCAAGTTTCCTATATCAAAATGCATTTTTCAAATTTTCCTTTCTCAAGAAATGAATGGGTACCAATCATAATTGTATGAAATTGATCTAACTTAGTCCATGGGGTCGCTAAAGAGTCAGACACAACTGAGTGACTTCACTGTCACTTTTCACTTTCATGCATTGGAGAAGGAAATGGCAACCCATTCCAGTGTTCTTGCCTGGAGAATCCCAGGGACAGGGGAGCCTGGTGGGCTGCTGTCTATGGGATCACACAGAGTCAGACACGACTGAAGCAACTTAGCAGCAGCAGCAGCAGCAGCAGCATAGAAAGAACCCTGAGGAAGACCAAAATGTAATGAGGGACAAAAACAGGCAAAGGAACTTGGAAAAGGCACCCGATTGGAAGAGGAAAATGAAAGGAAGATGCAGATCTTGTGGTATCTGTCACTGATGGCAAGGGTGAAACTTACTAATTAGAAGAGAGGGAACATTCTGCAACACCAGTGGAATATTGATTCAGGCAAGGGCTCAACAATGGATGCTAATTCCACTAGGTGAAAGATACATTCCAAAATACTACTCCCATTCAGTTCAGTTCAGTTCAGTTGCTCAGTCATGTCCGACTCTTTGAAACCCCATGAATCACAGCATGCCAGGCCTCCCTGTCCATCACCAATTCCCAGAGTACACTCAAACGCATGTCCATCAAGTCGGTGATGCCATCCAGCCATCTCATGCTCTGTTGTCCCTTTCTCCTCCTGCCGCCAATCCCTCCCAGCATTACAGTCTTTTCCAATGAGTCAACTCTTCACATGAGGTGGCCAAATTACTGGAGTGTCAGCTTTAGCATCATTCCTTCCAAAGAACTCCCAGAATCGATCTCCTTTAGAATAGACTGGTTGGATCTCCTTGCAGTCCAAGGGACTCTCAAGAGTCTTCTCCAACACCACAGTACAAAAGCATCAATTCTTCAGCGCTCAGCCTTCTTCACAGTCCAACTCTCACATTCATACATGACCACTGGGACAATCATAGCCTTGACTAGACGGACCTTTGTTGGCAAAGTAATGTCTCTGCTTTTGAATATGCTATCTACGTTGGTCATAAGTTTCCTTCCAAGGAGTAAGCATCCTTTAATTTCATGGCTGCAGTCACCATCTGCAGTTATTTTGGAGCCCCCAAAGTAAAGTCTGACACTGTTTCTATTGTTTCCCCATCTATTTCCCATGAAGTGATGGGACCAGATGCCATGGTTGATTACTGATTTCAGAGGGAGTAATATATGCTCACTCACTAAGCTGTGTCCAACTCTTTGCCACCCCAAGGACTGAAGCATGCCAGGCATCCCTGTCTTTCACTGTCTCCCAGAGATGGCACAAATTTATGTCCATCGAATTGGTGATGGCATGCAACCATCTCATCCTTTGTTGCCCCTTTTCTTCCTGTCTTCAGTCTTTCCCAGTTTCAGTATCTTTTCCAATGAATCGGCTCTTCACCCCAGTGGCCAAACTATTGGAGCTTCAGCTTCAGCATCAGTCTTTCCAATGAATATTCAGGGTTGATTTCCTTTAAAATTGACTGCTTTGATCTACTTGCTGTTCAAGGGACTTAGAGTTTTCTCCAGCAACACAATTCAAATGTATCAATTCTTTAATTTTCAGCCTTCTTTATGGCCTGAATCTCATATCCATGCATGACTACAGGAAAAAAAAGCTTTGATTATACAGGTGTTTGTTGTAAAAGTGACGTCTCTGCTTGTTAATATGCTGTCTATGTTTGTTCTAACTTTACTTCTAAGGAGCAGGCATATTTTAAATTCATGGCTGCATAATTAAAAAAAAATAAATAAATTCATGGCTGCAGTCACCATCTTCAGTGATTTTGGAGCCCAAGAAAATAAAATCTGTCACTGCTTCCAAGGGAATTGCAAACCACTTCAGTATTCTTGCCTTGAGAACACCATGAAGAGTATGAAAAGGCAAAATGATAGGATACTGAAAGAGGAACTCCCCAGGTCGGTAGGTGCCCAATATGCTACTGGAGATCAGTGGAAAAATAACTCCAGAAAGAATGAAGGGATGGAGCCAAAGCAAAAACAATACCCAGCTGTGGATGTGACTGGTAATAGAAGCAAGGTCCGATGCTATAAAGAGCAATATTGCATAGGAACCTAGAATGTCAGGTCCATGAATCAAGGCAAATTGGAAGTAGTCAAACAAGAGATGGCAAGGGTGAACGTCGACATTCTAGGAATCAGCAAACTAAAAGGGACTGGAATGGGTGAATTTAACTCAGATGACCATTATATCTACTATGTGGACAGGAATCACTCAGAAGAAATGGAGTAGCCATCATGGTCAACAAAAGAGTCCGAAATGCAGTACTTGGATGCAATCTCAAAAACGACAGAATGATCTCTGTTCGTTTCCAAGGCAAACCATTCAATATCACAGTAATCCAAGTCTATGCCCCAACCAGTAATGGTGAAGAAGCTGAAGTAGAACGGTTCTATGAAGACCTACAAGACCTTTTAGAACTAACATCCAAAAACTGTATCTTTTTCATTATAGGGGACTGGAATGCAAAAGTAGGAAGTCAAGAAACACCTGGAGTAACAGGCAGATTTGGCCTTGGAACGTGGAATGAAGCAGGGCAAAGACTAACAGAGATTTGCCAAGAAAATGCACTGGTCATAGTAAACACCCTCTTCCAACAACACAACAGAAGACTCTACACATGGACATCACCAGATGGTCAGCACTGAAATCAGATTGATTATATTCTTTGCTGCCAAAAATGGAGAAGCTCTATACAGTCAACAAAAACAAGACCAGGAGCTGACTGTGGCTCAGATCATGAACTCCTTATTACTAAATTCAGACTTAAATTGAAGAAAGTAGGGAAAACCATTAGACCATTCAGGTATGACTTAAATCCCTTATGATTATACAGTGGAAGTGAGAAATAGATTTAAGGGCCTACAATTGATAGACAGAGTGCCTGATGAACTATGGAATGAAGTTCATGACACTGTACAGGAGACAAGGATCAAGACCATCCCCATGGAAAAGAAAGGCAAAAAAGCAAAATGGCTGTCTGGGGAGGCCTTAAAAATAGCTGTGAAAAGAAGAGAGGCGAAAAGCCAAGGAGAAAAGGAAAAATATAAGCATCTGAATGCAGCGTTCCAAAGAAGAGCAAGAAGAGATAACAAAGCCTTCTTCAGCGATCAATGCAAAGAAATAGAGGAAAAGAACAGAATGGGAAAGACTAGAGATCTCTTCAAGAAAATTAGAGATACCAAGGAAACATTTCATGCAAAGATGGGCTCGATAAAGGACAGAAATGGTATGGACCTAACAGAAGCAGAAGATATTAAGAAGAAGTGGCAAGAATACACAGAAGAACTGTACAAAAAGATCTTCATGACTCAGATAATCACAATGGTGTGATCACTCATCTAGAGCCAGACATCCTGGAATGTGAAGTCAAGTGGGCCTTAGAAAGCATCACTAGGAACAAAGCCATTGGAGGTGATGGAATTCCAGTGGAGCTATTTCAAATCCTGAAAGATGATGCTGTGAAAGTGCTGAACTCAATATGCCAGCAAATTTGGAAAGCTCAGCAGTGGCCACAGGACTGGAAAAGGTCAGTTGTCATACCAACCCCAAAGAAAGGCAATGCCAAAGAACGCTCAAACTACTGCACAATTGCACTCATCTCACACACTAGCAAAATAATGCTCCAAATTCTCCAAGCCAGGCTTCAGCAATACGTGAACCATGAAATTCCAGATGTTCAAGCTGGTTTTAGAAGAGGCAGAGGAACCAGACATCAAATTGCCAACATCCGTTCCAGAAAAACATCTATTTCTGCTTTATTGACTATGTCAAAGTCTTTGACTGTGTGGATCACAATAAACTGTGGACAATTCTGAAAGAGATGGGAATACCAGACCACCTGACCTGCCTCTTGAGAAACCTGTATGCAGGTCAGGAAGCAAGTTAGAACTGGACATGGAACAACAGACTGGTTCCAAACAGGAAAAGGAATACTTCAAGGCTGTATATTGTCACCCTGCTTATTTAACTTATATGCAGAGAACATCATGAGAAACGCTGGACTGGAAGAAACACAAGCTGGAATCAAGATTGCAGGGAGAAATATCAATCACCTCGGATATGCAGATGACACCACCCTTATGGCGAAAGTGAAGAGGAACTAAAAGCCTCTTGATGAAAGTGAAAGAAGAGAGTGAAAAAGTTGGTCCCATCACTTCATGGGAAATAGAAGGCGGAAAGAGTGGAAACAGTGTCAGACTTTATTTTGGGGGGCTCCAAAATCACTGCAGATGGTGACTGCAGCCATGAAATTAAAAGACGTTTGCTCCTTGGAAGAAAAGTTATGACCAACCTAGATAGTATATTCAAAAGCAGAGACATTACTTCGCCAACTAAGGTCCATCTAGTCAAGGCTATGTTTTTTCCCGTATTCATGTATGGATGTGAGAGTTGGACTGTGAAGAAGGCTGAGCGCCGAAGAATTGATGCTTTTGAAATGTGGTGTTGGAGAAGACTCTTGAGAGTCCCTTAGACTGCAAAGAGATCCAACCAGTCCATTCTGAAGGAGATCAGCCCTGGGATTTCTTTGGAAGGAATGATGCTAAAGCTGAAACTCCAGTACTTTGGCCACCTCATGCGAAGAGTTGATTCACTGGAAAAGACTCTGATGCTGGGAGGGATTGGGGGCAGGAAAAGAAGGGGACGACAGAGGATGAGATGGCTGGATGGCATCATGGACTCGATGGACGTGAGTCTGAGTGAACTCCGGGAGCTGGTGATGGACAGGGAGGCCTGGCGTGCTGCAAATCATGGGATCACAAAGAGTCGGTCACGACTGAGTGACTTAACTGAACTGAACTGATGGGCTGGATTCCAGGATCTTAGAGTTCTGAACGTTGAGCTTTAAGCCAACTTTTTCAGTCTCCTTTTAACCCTCATCAAGAGGCTTTTAGTTCTTCTTCTCTTTCTGCTATGAGAGTGTTATCATCTGCATATCTGAGGTTGTTATTATTTCTCCTGGCAATCTTGATTCCAGCTTGTGATTCATACAGGACAGCATTTTGCAAAATGTGGCTCAGGACAGCATTTTGCAAAATGTGGCTCAGAGGTTAAAGCATCTGCCTGGAATGCAGGAGATCCAAGTTCGATCCCTGGGTCAGGAAGATCCCCTGGAGAAGGAAATGGCAACCCACTCCAGTACTCTTGCTTGGAGAATCCCATGGAGTGAGGAGCCTGTTATGCTACAGAGCATGGAGTCACAAAGAGTCGGACATGACTGAGCAACTTCACTTTCACTTTCACTTTCATAGAAATTAAATAAGCAGAGTGACAATATACAGTCTTGATGTACTCCTTTCCCAACTTTGAACAGTTCATTGTTCCAAGTATGGTTTTAACTGTTCATTCTTGACCTGCATACAGGTTTAGTTTCTCAGGTGGCAAGTAAGATAGTCTGGTATTCCCATCACTTTCAGAATTTCCCACAGTTTGTTGTGATCCACACAATCAAAGGCTTTGGTGTTTAGCATAAAGCAGAAGGAGATGTTGCAGAAGTAGATGTTGTCCTGGAATTCCCTTGTTTTCTCTATGATACAACAAATTTTGTCAATTTGATCTGTGGTTTCTCTGCCTTTTCTAAATCCAGCTTTTACATCTAGAAATTCTCAGTTCACATACTGTTAAAACCTAGCTTGAAAGATTTTGAGCATTACCTTGCTAGCATGTGAAATGAGCAGAATTATATGCTAGTTTAAACATTCTTTGACATTACCCTTCTTTGAGGTTGGAATTGTCATGTGAGTGTATGTTCCCCGGTTCTTTGTCTCGTCACAACAAAGATTTGGAGCAACAGACATTAGAGTCCTCGACGCATCACAGCTCTCAGGTCTTGGACAAACCGTGTTACGGCTCTTAGGCAAATCAGTGTTACAGCTCTATTTTATTTAGAAGCTAGCAGGAGAATGGGAGAGAGAGAGAAAGAGCACACACACTCGGGAGAGAAAGAGAGAGAGAGAGAGAGGGAGAGAGAGAGAGCGCACACACTGAGGAGAGAAAGAGAGAGAGAGGGAGAGAGAAAGAGTGCACGCATGAGGGATAAAAAGAAGAGAGAGAGAGAGAGACAGAGCACTTTGGCTCTTCCTTTTATATGTTTTCTTCCACCTGGGCCCGCCCTATGCAAATTGGGCTTAGCCAGAAGTGCTGTTTGTTCTACCTGAAGTCTTCATTCTGGTCCTCAGACCTTCCTTTGACCTTCCTTGTTTTTTAGCCACCGCCATTTTGGACTCCATTTCCCTATTCTACCTAACAGAATGAAAACTGACCTTTCACAGTTGTGACCACTGCTAAGTTTTCCAAATTTGCTGACATGTTGAATACAGTGAGCTTCAGTTCATGAGGTCACAAACAGAGACAACTGAGCAACTAACACACACACATATTTGTTTAAAAAGAAAAACTTGGTATACACTACCATTATCAAATGATCAAACTTAACTTTTTTAATATTTAGGCCTCTGACATTAGAAACCTTCTTGTGGGATGTAATATGAAGTAATAAATATCATCTATGAAGAAATTCCCCAAAATATGTTTACACTGTATCTCATTAAACCTGTAGCCTTAACCTTCATATAGCAAACACAGAGAATTTAAGAATAATATATGAAAATGCAGTGATACTATCAGCTAAATCTAGCATGTAACCTGCACTCTTCAAAAGGTTAGTATCATCATGGGAAAAAATAGAATGACCCTTCAAGATTTAAAAGAGTTGAAAGAGCATAATAAAATGCACTGTATGATACCTGCTCTTACAATGAATAAAACATCTAAAAGATATTTTAGGGTCAATAAAGCAGTATGAATGTGTACTGGGTGGCAGATTATATTAACAAATTATTGTCAGTTTACTTAGTTGTGATAAAGGTACTTGGTTTTGCAGAAAAATGTCATTATTTTTTGAAGGTGCAAGCTGAAATATTTGAAGGCTTCTGCATGTCATAATACCCACAAGTTACCTGCACAGTTGTTGAACAAAACACATACCCACCCATGCCATTTAGCCAATGGCAAAATGTTCATTCTTGACCTGCATACAGGTTTAGTTGAAGAATTGAAGAAGCTATGTGGTGGGCATAACCATTGTATACTTTAAACCTCTCACTATGTTTTAAAATGTTTCTGATAAAAGTGTGGGGTGGGGGTAGGTCAAGAGGAAGAGTGTAAATGCTGCTGAAAGATTCAGGAAGATAAGAAGGTTATTTTATCAGCAAGATTAGGCAGCAGAGAGGTTTCTGTTGTGAGAACAGTTTTAGCCATTTTACAAAGGATTTAGGAATAAACTAGACATGAGAAAAGCAAATAGTAAGTGTAGATGGTGCTTAGAAGAAGTTTAATGGTTATGAACTAGGAAAAAAAGAAGTTTGAAAACTGAGAGAAACATTTGAAAGGTCCAGCAAGATGAGGACCTTTTTTGCTTTTTCATTTGTATTTTTTTGATTTGAAGTTTGTTTTTGTTGTTGGGGTTTTGTTCTTGTTTAGCTTACTGTTATCTTGTTTTGACAGAGAAGGAAGTGACTGTTTCAATTAATAGGGACGAATCAATAGAGAGGGAGAGGTTGAATAGGAAGAAGGACTAGAAGGGCTGCTTCAAAGGTTTGGGAACTGGATGTGAATAAAGAACCAATACAAAAGAATGCAGAAACTGATTTTATCTGAAATTTGTGAAGCCTTAACTTCAGGGCCCTCACTTGAATAATCCTACCTATACTTATGTGTATTAGGTCGCTTCAGTCATGTCTGACTCTTTGTGACCCTGTGGACTGTAGCCTGCTAGGCTCCTCTGTCCATTGAAATCTCCAGGCAAGAATACTAGAATGGGTGCCATGCTTTCTTCCAGAAAATGTTTCTGACCCAGGGATCAAACCCGTGTCTATTATGTCTCCTACATTGGCAGGCGAGTTCGTTACCACTAGTGCTACCTGGAATGCAGGATCCTTCAACTAATTTCTGATTTTCATTCTTTTTTGGAAGAAGGCTCCCTAGATTGTATAAACTTCAGATCCTACAAAACTTGGATTGACAATGGTAGGAAAGTATTGAATAAAAACAAAACTCTGTAAACCTGTTGTGTGTATAAATTAGAGCTTTTCAAACTTCAGCAAGCTTGAGAATCACCAGGATAGTTTTAAGCAAAGCCTTCTGAGTAGTACTATACTCTCTTTACTGATAAGTAAACTGGAACTCAAAAATCACCTTACTTCCCTAGATCACAAGCTGTTGGTGGCCAAGTTGGTACAGATCTCATATACCATGATTTCAGTGGTCTTTCCTCTGTTGTCAAAGAGGAAAATAGAGTATTAACTTCTATTATTTGTATTATCAGAAAACGTTTACCTATCTTTATTAGGAATATGAAAAAAAAGTTTTAATGACTCCTTAGAGTAAAATTCAAATTTTTAGACATTTAAATTCAACTGTCCAAACATATTATTCTTTGCTAAGGATAAGGGTCTCCCCTGCAACCACCACCATCTTGTTTTTTTAATAGAAACATTTCAGAGTTGTAGATAACGTAGAACTTATTCCTGATACCAGGAAAGATAAAAGGCAAAATAGCAGAGGGCAGCAGAGGATGAGATGGTTGAATACCATCACCAACTCACTGGACACGAATTTGAACAAACTCTGGGAGCTAGTGCAGGACAGGAAAGCCTGGTGTGCTGTGGTCCATGGGGTCACAAAGAGTCAATCAAGACTTAACGACTGAACAACAGCAAGACTTTATCCTGAATGTGCTACTTTTCATTGCTTCACAACAAGCTGCCATAACCATAGAGGCTTAAAAAACACATTTATAATCTCATGGTTTCCATGGGTCAAGAGTCTAGACACCAGTTAGCTGAGTTGTCTGCTCAGGATTTTATCAGGCTAAAAGTAAGGTGCTGACTGAAGCTTTGATCTCATCTGAAGGTTGGGATCTTCTTCCAGGTTCATTGATTGTTGATAAAATTTCATTCCCTATAGCTATGAGTCTGAAAGACATTCTCAGTTGCAAGACTCCCTCTTGTTCTCTGGCAAGTGTCCTTCTCTGCAGTTCTTTTTTTATGGCTAGAAAAACATCTCTTTAGGTGGCCAAGGTCATGATTACATCTCTTCATGTAATCATAACCCAGTTATGAGAGTGACTCTCCCTTTTGTTCAACATGCAAGCTAATCTAGGGAGTGACTATCCCACCATATTCATAGTGCCATCCATGTTCAAGAGGATATTATACAGGAGTATGCTCCAGGGATGGTAGTGTTGGAGACCATTTTAGAGTTCTGTCTACCCTGCACCAAGATATCTAAAAAGTTACATCTAAGAATTTCGCGCTTGGTAAGACTTCAGTATTTTCTAATAACCATATTTCAAAAAAATCTTTGAGATATTTTTCTTGTCAGTCAAGATTTTTCTCTAGATGCTTGTTTTAAATGTTTTAGCAATCAAAAAAAGCATAGGACTTGCATTCCATTCTTGGTTAAACAATGAGTTTGCTCTCTGTCTTTGATAGGACTGTAATTGCCTCCTTTGATAAGTGCTGCTCCTTATTTTTAAAGAATCCATAATTGCTTTCCTTTTGGAGATTATTATCCTTTGAATATGTATATTTCTGTAAATATTCAGCACTGTCTTAGAAAAAGGAAACTAGGATCCTGTCTGACAGTTGAACAGGACATGAGTTTATAATTTAATATTGTGTTAGATTTTTTTAAAAGCTGTGAATATAATAATAAAGATTAAAACACATATGTGGAGAATGTGTCTGTGGCAGATGTGAGTGTTAATTATGTTGTCAGATAGGAGAGTGAAAATTCAACCTCTTGAACTTGGGTCTTGGCAGGTTGACCAAGTATCTGATTTTTTTTTCCCTATATTGTTATTGAAATACATTTATTTGTAGTCCTAAATATCTTTGTTCCTGTAGGTTTTTTTTGTTTTGTTTTAAATATGGGAATGCAATAAAATCAGACACACTCTTTTGTATCCCAGAATTGCATGGGTTAGCAGACACCAGAGGGTTTTTTTAAGCTGAATAGTGTGAACTGGATGCTTCAAGAGTGTCTAGGGCTTTGATCACAGTGGTAAGCCTTCAAAAGTTAGAGGATTTCTATTAATATAGGGCACATTAAAAGCTATGGTTTTGCCTTTGGGGAGTTAAAGGTATTAATCAGTTTCAATACTCACCTGTAAATATACTTATCAGTTAAGCTTAAATGCAATGAATTTTTTTTTAGAAAAAGAAAATGAAACCTAAAGTAACCATTTAGCTAATGCCTAAGATATGTGAGATGTTTAGTTTGTAAGTATTTATTGTGATTGAGACTATGATTAATAATAAGACTGAGTTCCCTAACATTCTGATTTTTAGGAACAGAGAAGTTTTTTCATGTGGAAATTTAGTAGTTATTATTTGCAAAATCAGGAATGTAATAACAAACTTTCATACATGATTGGCTTACTAATAATAGTCTGATTTTGAAAGATTTCAGGCAGAAGCTACATTCCATTTTTTATTCTAAATGTACTATACCAAGTGTTTGCATTCAAGGCATCTCTAATCTGCATATTGAGGCCAGAGGAGATCTTTTCAAAAAGTCTTTCTGATGTTTCTTTAGCCATTGGTCCTTCGGTGATTATTTAATATTTTTAGGAGGATGGAGATGGAATCCTCAACAAGGCCCATGAAGTCTTGTGATTTAGCCCTGTATCTACTTCAGCCAGAGGTTATTGCATGCCATTGTTACTCTTACTATAAACTTAAGTCACATTGGCATTTCCTTTCTAGTTCCTTGAAAGAGGTATATACCATGCCACAAGACCTTTGCACTTGCTAATATAGTTATTCTTCTGTGGCTCTCCCCTCCTCCATTTTTTAGATCTGGTCTTTGACATTGTGGGGAAAGTGTCCATCTCTGAATGCTCCCTCCCTACTGGATCTAGGTAAATTTCTTTGTTGCCTGGGTATATGTAACCATAGAATTCCATCATTTCCAAGTCCTCTCCTCAATTTGTAATTATACCTTTATCAGTAAGCTTGTTTAATCAATATCTTTCATGGCCCTGCCACACTAGTGTAAACTCTAAGAAGTCAGAGACCTTGTCCTCCATATTTACTACTTGATCTCCAGGGTCTGAATGTGCTAGGTCACTTCAATCTTGTCCAACTCTTTGCAACCCTATGGACTGTAGCCTGCCAGGCTCCTCTGCCCATGGGATTCTCTAGGCCTTTCTCCAGGCTTGCTTCTAGCACTGTGCTAAGTACATTAAAAAAAAAAAAAGAACAAATTCTTGTTGAATGAATACATGCATGATTCAATAAATGAATGGATAAGTGTAAGAATGTATGGATTTGATTCTTCATGACCTCAGAACATTGACCATCTTAATTAAAACTACACCTGCAAATATGCTGCATGTAATCAGTGCATAGAGCAAAGTCAGCAACCACTCTACCCATGACATTAAGACTGTCCCATGCATCATTGCTATTATTTTGATGTGCTTTGTGAAAATTTTAATAAAGTAAAAATAACAAAGACAGATGGTGACCTGAACATATTATGGGATGCTAACCCAGTTTCCATTCTTTCCATAGGTGAACCAAACGTAAGAAAAAAAAAAAAAAAGATATATATGGCCTGAAGAAAATTGTGCAAACCAGAGCAAAATAGATTTGGACTAACAGAATAGTTTAGCTTTCAGAAGGCATTTAAAGGAATAAATGAGCAGGACACAATTCAAGGCAGGCAGTTGGTATTGTCAACTTAAAAAAAATTCACAACCTTAAAATTGAGAGTTATGTTTTATTTGGTGGGAATTTTTAGGACATTAAGCCTGGAATACAGCATTTCAAGTGACCCTGAGAGAACTGCTCCAAGGAGGTGAGGGGAGGAGCCAGGTTACATGGAAGTTTTGCAACAAAGGGCAGGTAGTTTTAAAATCAAAAGATTATTATTAATTAAAGAAAACCAGATATCCCAAGTTAAGGAATTTATTCTATGTATGGGAATATGCAAGATTCTGTGGTCACTGAAGTCGTTCCTTTCAAATGCATCTCAGCTATCTGGGCCAATATCCAGTGTTTTTTCCATCCTAAGCTCCCTTGGGGCTCACCATAGGGAGTGGCTACAGTCTGATGGCTGCTAGATCTGCTATTCTTCTCCTTCCTGAGAGCCCTTAAAACTCACTAGCTCATATTGGAGAGCTACAATCACTGATGGCCATGACATCCTTGTTTACTCATATGGGAGGGAATATTCCGTTTCTCAATATATAAGAAAAAAGAGGAAATGGCAGAAGAAACCAGAAGTCCAAAGGTAATGTTGGCCAGGAGTGAGTGAAGAGGCTGAATATTCAACATGATTTGAGGTAGCTAGAGAACAGTTAATAGCCTATTTTCAGAAGCCCTTCCTACTTGAAGTAATATTTCTACCAACTTAAAACTTTTCCTTATAGATTATGGTCTGGCATTTACATTTCTGTTTTTCTGAAAGCATAAGAAAATGAAAGTAAATGCAGTCATTAATTTTTTTTTTTTTTCTTAAACAGTATTGAATGGTGACAGTGTGACTTGGTCTGGAAATTTTTAGTAATTCTAGATGGTGATATCTTTCCAGTTTATTTGTGTTTCTAATGTCGTTAATAGAAAGACATTCTTCATAGACAGTCAAAACACAATCAGTGTAATCAAAGTTATAATAAAGTGACATTCTTCAACAGTCAAGAAAAGTAAGGTTGACATGTAAATGTCATCCAGCAAAGCTGTTATTTTAGGTTTTCTTTGCTCTTTTGTCAAATGCTGAAATCAAGAATTTTTTGTATCACTGAAATTCAATGACTGTTTCAGTGAAGACTTTTAAATTGCCTTTGAAAATTTAAACATAGAAATTTTATCTGATTAGGATAAACTGAACTAACTTTAACTTGATAAAAGATATCCAAAGAAACATTATCTATAACCCCTCTCAGTTGTGAATGAACATCTATAAGCATATTGCTTTCTTAAGTAGGAAAAAAAAGCTTCCAAAAGAGTAATGAACAGAAATTAAGGTGCAAAATGGAAAGCATATTTAAAAGTGATTGATAAATTCAGTGGCAAAAGGTGGCATATAGTGCTTATTTTCTATTTCTTTCTTTAATTAAGCTTTTCTGGTTATTATTCTGCTTTGGTATAGAAAACACTATGGCTTTTATTTCATGTAATAGGTTGCCAATGAAGGGTAGCCTTGGAAGTAATGAGGCTTTATTAATTAATTCAATGCTTTACATAAACTCCTTTGGATCTATCTCTGCTTCCTCTTTTTTATAACCTGTTTTCCATTGAAGTCAACTGTCAATCTGATCCTATAATTCTTTTGCTTTAAGCCCAGCATTTGTGGCTTTTACTGTGTTCACTATTGGCCTTACCTCTGTTCACCTCCATCTCTTCCTAGTCTTCCAGCCACACTTGCCTTCTCTTCATCACAAGAGCCAACTTCCTCCCCCTTTCCCAGGGCACTTTACACATGCCTTGTCTCCAACTAAATACATTTTCCCTCTTATTCATCTAGTTACTTCTCAGGCTTACATCTCATGTCTGAGCTCAAGGCAGTTCCATGACTAACTATGCCCTGCTCACCTTACTATGTGATTTCATGATTCCAGGGGAGATTCCTTCAAAACATTTATTATAATTTTTGTTATTCATTCATAAAGCTGTTCCATTATTGTCTGCACACCACTAAATAAACTGTGAGCTCCATGAAGGCAGGTTCTAGGTCTGCTACTCTAGTATATCTCAGAGCCTGGTGAGCATTCAGTGACGAGGTGCTGCATAGATGACTATATGAAGTTCCTTGAATTAATAAACAATAATTTTTGTAAAGATGATTATATTTTAGAGAGCCAAGATTTTTAATCATATCAAAATTATTGACAGCGTTCTTAAATAAAAAGAATATTGATTATGGCTGGTGATTGTGAAATGGCACATATGAAGCAATATTAAAGTTTTAAAAATAACTTTTTCAGGCAAGTGCTCTTTAAAAAGTAAATTATTATTAGGTATTCAAAGATAAAATATCTCCTGTAGAAAAGAAATGCAAGCCCCTTGATGTAAATTGGAAATGAATATACAGTCTATTAATTGATGATGTCATAAGGGGACAGATTCTTTACTGACTGAGCTACCAGGGAAGCTCATAAGAGGAAGTTATATACTCAAGAAAAAGAAATACAAAAAAATAAAATGGCTGTCTGAGGAGGACTTACAAATAGCTGTGAAAATATGGGAAGTGAAAAGCAAAGGAGAAAAGGAAAGATATACCCATTTGAAAGCAGAGTTCCAAAGACTAGCAAGGAGAGATAAGAAAGCCTTCCTCAACAATCAATGCAAAGAAATAGAGGAAAACAACAGAATGGGAAAGACTACAGATCTCTTCAAGAAAATTAGAAATACCAAGGGATCATTTCATGCAAGCACGGGCTCGATAAAAGACAGAAATGATATGGACCTAACAGAAGCAGAAGATATTAAGAAGAAGTGGCAAGAATACACGGAAGAACTGTACAAAAAAGGTCTTCACAACCTAGATAATCACAATTGTGTGATCACTCACTGAGAGCCAGACATCCTGGAATGTGAAGTCAAGTGGGCCTTAAGAAGCATCACTACGAACAAAGCCAGTGGAGGTGATGGAATTCTAATTAAGCTATTTCAAATCCTAAAAGATGATGCTGTAAAAGTGCTGCACTCAATATGCCAGCCAATTTGGAAAACTCAGCAGTGGCCACAGGACTGGAAAAGGTCAGTTTTCATTCCAATCACAAAGAAAGGCAATCCCAAAGAGTGCTCAAACTACTGCACAGTTGCACTCATCTCACATGCTAGTAAAGTAATGCTCCAAATTCTCCAAGCCAGGCTTCAGCAATATGTGAACGATGAACTTCCAGATGGTCAAGCTGGTTTTAGAAAAGGCAGAGGAACCAGAGATCAAATTGCCAACATCTGCTGGATCATGGAAAAAGCAATAGAGTTCTAGAAAAAACATCTATTGCTGCTTTATTGACTATGCCAAAGCCTTTGACTGTGTGGATCACAATCAACTGTGGAAAATTCTGAAAGAGATGGGAATACCAGACCACTTGACATGCCTCTTGAGAAACCTGTATGCAGGTCAGGAAGCAACAGTTAGAACTTGACATGGAACAACAGACTGGTTCCAAATAGGAAAAGGAGTACGTCAAGGCTGTATATTGTCACCCTGCTTATTTAACTTCTATGCAGAGAACATCATGAGAACACTGGGCTGAAGGAAGCACAAGCTGAAATTAAGATTGCCGGTAGAAATATCAATCACCTCAGATATGCAGATGACACCACCCTTATGGCAAAAAGTGAAGAGGAACTAAAAAGCCTCTTGATGAAAGTGAAAGAGGCGAGTGAAAACGTTGACTTAAAGCTCAACATTCAGAAAACGAAGATCATGGCATCTGGTCCCATCACTTCATGGGAAATAGATGGGGAAACAGTGGAAACTGTGACTGACTTTGACCAACCTAGATAGCATATTAAAAACAGAGACATTACTTTACCAACAAAGATCCATCTAGTCAAGGCTATGGTTTTTCCAGTGGTCATGTATGTATGTGAGAGTTGGACTAAAAAGAAAGCTAAGTGCTGAAGAATTGATGCTTTTGAACTGTGGTATTGGAGAAGACTCTTGAGTGTCCCTTGGACTGCAAAGAAATCTAGTCAGTCCATCCTAAAGGAGATCAGTCCTGGGTGTTCATTGGGAGGACTTGTGTTGAGGCAAAACTCCAATACTTTGGCCACCTCATGTGAAGACCTGACTTATTTGAAAAGACCCTGATGCTGGGAAAGATTGAGAGCAGGAGGAGAAGGGGATGACAGAGGATGAGATGATTGGATGGCATCATCAAATCAATGGACGTGGGTTTGGGTGGACTCTGGGAGTTGGTGATGGACAGGGAGGCCTGGCATGCTGTGCTTCATGGGGTTGCAAAGAGTCAGACACGACTGAGCAACTGAACTGAATTGAACTGATATACTATACTTAAATGAAAGTATTATGCATGTTATGTTTATTAAAATTTCACATTCACATCAAAAGGCAAAGACAACAACAAAATGTGTTTGTTTTCTCATACATACAGAGTAGGCATAGATTGGCAAGGGTAGACTCAGCAAAGTACCTCAAAATCACTTGGATCTTGTTTTAAAAAATGCATATATATGATGTCCTGCTGTTACCAATTAAGAAAGACAGGGGTGAAGGTAAGGGACTTGTATGTCTGTATATTTAAAAAGTACTCTAATTTGGAAAAGCATTTTTTTTCTTTGTCATCAATAAGCTGTTAATAACTACAATCTATTTGATATTTATTATGTAACAAGCATGTACAAACATTCATCGTTTTGTTTAATCCTGACATCAATTACGTGAATAACTGAAACAGAAATATGTCTGCCAGCCAGTGAGAAACCTTACTAGAAAGGCTATGTTTTTATTTTTAGTGACTTATTTGCATGTATACCAGTCATATTTTACTTAATAGTTAATGTATATTTGATTCCTTATATTAACCCTTAAATGATAATAGAATTAAATGGATCTGAATTTGGGTAGATTTGTTCAGTGTAAATCAAGACAAAGTGAAGTGGAAGTCACTCAGTCATGTCCGACTCTTTGCGGCCCCATGGACTATACCATCCATGTAATTCCCTAGGCCAGAATACTGGAGTGTGATTCCTTCCCCCTTTCCAGGGGAACTTCCAGCTCAGGGATCGAATCCAGGTCTCCCGCACTGCAGGTAGTTCTTTACCAGCTGAGCCACAAGGGAAGCCCGAATCAGTACAAAGCTGTTTGGGAAAGGCTTGAATGTCTCAAACCCAGAGTAGAAACAAGCTTCTCAGGGTTGTAAGCTGAACCATGCATGTATGTTCAGACACTCAGTCATCCATGGAATTCTCCTGACAAGAATACTGGAGTAAATTGCCATTTCCTCTCCCAGAGGATCATCCTGACCCAGGGATCGAAACCGCTTCTCTTATGTCTCCTGCATTAGCAGGTGAATTCTTTACCACTAGCACCACCTGGGAAGCCCAAGCTGAACCATCCTCTGAGCTAAAACTGTCAGGAAAATGTATCTGGATCAGAGAATATACCAGTGTAGAAGAATCTACTTTTCCACTGTGTTTTAGAAGAAACTCCACAATCAGTAACTATGGATGCAACTCCAAAATCAGGATTTACCAGCCAACAGTTTATAGTCCAAATTATCGATCACTTATTATATATCACCATTATACTATTTTTGCACTGAAAATATGAATTTATATATGTGCATACAATATGAAAATGTGCATATATACGTTATAATATATTTTATATTGAAAGACTGTAATTATGCCCATCATAATGACAACTAACATTTGTAGACTTTGCTAAGTGCCAGGCACTGGTCTAAACATTTTACATCTGTTATCTCCTCATAACAATGCTATGAAGCTTTATTATTCAGTGATTATCCCCATTTTACCAATGAAGAAATTTGAGTTAGGTAGATAGTTGTATATCCAGAGTCATTTCTTTAGTAATCAATGAAGCAAGTACTGTAATTCTGGTCTTACTGAAACCAAAGCCAGTGTTGCTCTTCATAGCCAAAGGAAACTGCCTCTGCCCAAGGTCAGCTTTTCAAGTTATTTTAGGTCATACCACCCATTCCCACTGTCTACCTCTCAGTATGTTGCCTCTAACCACCCTACCACTAACACAAGATGCTCCACACAGCTGTCCTTCTTTTGATTCTCTAATGCATTGAGCTTTTCCTTTGCTTTTACTGTTCCTTTGCCTGCACCACTCCATCCCCTGCTGTTTCCTTGTTGGCTTCTTGCTCAAAGTTCACCTCCTCAGGAAAGCCTGCCCTAATAACTGGTTTCAACAAATGCTTGCCTGTCCCAACTCGCCTCATCTTCTGTTACACACCCTATTTTCTTCATGGTACTCATTGTTTCTTCAAATTATCATAAGTATTAATTTGTTTCTAAGTTTATTGTCCATCTCTCCTACTAGAATCTAAGCTGAAATGTTGCAGAAACCAGTACTTAAGAAACCAAGCACCACACTGGGAGAGCTGGAGAATTCAGGTTTATTATACTCACGAGCCCAGAGGAGTTAACACTACAGGCTGAATAAAGGCATTGCAAAATTTTTATAGACAGACTATAGTGGGCAACACTAGCTGTTAATAGGCTGGTTAAAACTAAGGGGTTTCGTGCATGGGAAAAGCAGTCAAGATGGGGAGGGGGATGCCTGACCTTTACATAGACAGGCATGATTAAGCAGATTTGCAGGGCCTGGACAGTTGCAAAGAGCAGGACACGGGTGAGTGAGGTAAGCTCCAGTTCCTAGTATTATAAGTCCCCACTTTCTGAGGCTACATGATCCAGACTTTGCAAGGAGCATGCTGAGTTACAGAGGCAGAAGGAGCAGGAGGTTCATGTAAAATTTTAACTTTTCCTCTTCGCTAACAGAGAATGATCCTTATCTTTTTATTCTCACTTCTATGAATGACTTAATGATAGTTGATTTGTCTGAATTTAGACAAAGTGTGTTCTTGCCTGGAGAATCCCAGGGACAGGGGAGCCTGGTGGGCTGCCATCTATGGGGTCACACGGAGTCGGACACGACTGACGCAACTCAGCAGCAGCAGCAGCAGCATGTGCTAAATACTAAAGATAAAGAATAAAATAGGAAACTATAGCAAGAAGTTTTTAATATAACAGTTGGAGAAGATTTCTTAAATCTCAAAACATTATTTTGTCTCAGAGAATAACTTAAGGTTGAAACTGACCTTAATTCTACATTCAATTTAATTTGTACTCAGAGATAGATATAAAAGTTCTCGCTTCCATATGTTCTAATGTCTCCTCATGCATAGAGAACAGGGATGATTTGGGTGATCAATATTTGGAATGGATTCTACAATACCTGTAAATCCAATCCTGTTTGCTCTACATAAACATCTGGAGAACATTATAAACCTCACACGTTCTAAGATCTCCTGGAGATCTTGATTCAGTAAGTATATCAGAGGTGGGCCTTGGAAACCTGTATGTTTGAAAGCACATGTCCACTCCCACTGGGTCTCTGATACCACCCTCCCATGTTGAAAACCCACCAGACAATGTTGCCTGGCTTAGGAAAAATCTTCTGTGTTTTGTACTGGCAATGAATTTGAGGAAAATAACATATACTTGCATAGCTTGAATCTAAAAAGCAAGATTACTTTTGTTTTAAATAGAGATAAATCTTAAAATTGAAGTTTGTAGTTTTAAATATCATTTATTCAGACAATGATTTAGTTTTCATTTCTAAATCCTTTCTACCAAAAAAGCACAAGATACTTTACAAACATTAAGTGCAGGAGAAACATCTATCTTGACAAAAACACTGTCAACTATATAAAATATTTTTAGTAAGTGAAAAAGTATAATTCTGCCCTTTGAATTGAATTTCAAATGATATCTCCTACTCTAGTGACATATGTATCTGTTTGTTGCTTTGTTGGTTATGAGCATTTTATATGAACTTAGAGATATTCTTATACCACAGGCAATCAAAACTTCTCTTATTCATATATATCCTTCTTCTTTACCTTTAAATGAGAAACCATATATTATTTCCAGTATTTAAGTAGAGGGAAAGGAGTTGAAGTTCTATTCTACCATATTTTCTGAAAGAATCTTAATTTATCCCTTTTTATTTTCTCCAGCTATCCTGCAGTGGCTTTGAATTTCACAGTTCTGCCAATTTTTTATTCATGTTCGGTCAAAATCTCCTGTAACACTGTGACTTTTTGGACTTGAAGTCTTGGTAAAGAATCTAACAATGGAATTTGTTCATTTTTACCTCTAGGGTTCCTTTCTCTTCTAACAGTTTGTCTGTACAAATCTGTAGAAAAGTCTCATCTAAACTTGAATCTCCATAAGTACCTTCTTCTCAACTTATTTCTGTTTGTATTTTTCTCTCTATCAAATTCACCTGCACTATGTTACATCTCCTAAAATCCAGGATTCAGTTTAGGCTTCCTTTTGGAATAATGTCAGAAAGAAAGAATGTTACCTAAAGGTTTGTGGTTAATTTGTTTAACTTCCAGCAGGTATTTCTATTGTGCATTCACAGCCACACTATATTTGATATCTAGGACTTAATTTTAATGATAAGAATTCAGGCACTCAATTTTCTCTCTGTGTTCTTATGGTCTCAGAATATTTAATATGAATTGAATAAAATAAAGAATAGACATTGTTTATTATAGTCATCTTTGCACCAAAGCATTTATAACTTGTAATTCCAATGTGAGAAACAATATTGAGGAACCTAACATGTTTTTTTCACCTTAAAAAAAAAACAAAACAAAGAAAACTGTTTGATCATTTCAGGGGGAAAAAAAAAGGCTATGAATCTAGTTTAGTGAATAAAATTCAATACATGTAAAACTTACTTTTAATCGGAGTTTTTTCAAGGTCTTTAACCAGGGCACTTATTTCAAAATGCTTTATTAATCCATTTTTAAATGAAAAATCCACCAGTTAATTCAAAATCTGAACTTTGCCATACAGCTATCTAGTAAAGTTTAGTTAATGTTGATTCTGTAATTTTTTCATATAGAAGACTGTGTAGTCCAGCAAATTTATTGCAAGACTGAATTGATGAAAAAGAATGAAAAGTTGATTATTACTTCTTTATGAAATATTATATAAACATTCTTAGAAGTTATATTATTAAATATTTATTCCATAATCACCACTGTAAAAATATATAAATGAAGAAAAATTCTAGTTTCAGAACATGTTATTTATGTACTTAAATATGTTGATAAATTAAATTATCTTTTATACAGAGACAAATAAGTCACTCAACAAATAAAAATCTCTTCCCAGTATTTCTTAATTTTAGCTTATTGTAGGGACAGAATGTCTGGGAAAGAAATTTAAATTTATCACACCACAAGAGAATCTAAAATACATTTGTGAGAGGAAAAGATGTACTTATTGATGTTATCACTATTTTCATTAAGAAATATGAAAGATATAAAATGCTAGCATTGGGATTATGAGAGATTTTATATTTGTTTTCCTATTTTACAGTTTCTAAACTGTAAATGTGGGGTTTCCTATGTGGCCCAGTGGTAGAGAATCCACCTGCAATGCAGGAGCTGCAAGTTGAACCCCTGGGTTGGAAGTACCCTTGGAGAAAGACATGGCAGCCCACTCACCTTGCCTGGGAATTCCCTTGGACATAGAGAGCCGAGTGGGCTACAGTTCATTGGATTGCCAAGGAATCAGATACAACTTAGCAACTAAACAACAACAACAAACTATAAATTTACTTAAAAAAAAAAAAAAAGCGTGAATATGTATGGAAACAGAAAAGAAGCCTATTGGTGACCTGCTCCCCTACCTGCCCCCACCTTGGTCTGTTTCTGCTGCCTTTCCTGGCTTATCACCCTGCATATCTCCACCTCCTCCTACAGTTGCCTTTTAGACCATCTTTCTTCCACATACACATCTGACGCTTACTCCAGCCTATCAATCACTTAAATCTCACCTCCTGATCTGCTGCTGCTGCTAAGTCACTTCAGTCATGTCCGATTCTGTGCGACCCCATAGACGGCAGCCCACCAAGCTCCCCCGTCCCTGGGATTCTCCAGGCAAGAATACTGGAATGGGTTGCCATTTCCTTCTCCAATGCATGAAAGTGAAAAGTGAAAGTGAAGTTGCTCAGTCGTGTCCAACTCCCAGCGACCCCATGGACTGCAGCCCACCAGGCTCCTCCATCATGGGATTTTTCCAGGCAAGAGTACTGGAGTGGGGTGCCATTGCCTTCTCCACCTCATCTTCTAATATCAGTTAATTAATTCTCCCCAGTGATGTGAACACATGTAGCTCTCTTATTGCTTAATGATGATAATGAAATAGAAACATTCTCCAAATTTTCTTTTGAAATGTTTCTTAAATGTCAGCATTCTAGTGCCATGTTTTCCTCTTGAGGCCCTCCTAGATATTAATTATTTTGTCTTTAAATAACTATTTTTTCAAATATCTTAAAAATTTTTATTACTCTACTATCTCTATTATGAATTGAAATATACATATAATCTATACCTATATGTAAATATATACATATATATATATATATATATATATATAAATAAATTGAGGCAAAGCAATTTTCCTAAATTCTTGCTAGGTAGTCTTACCTAAATTTCTGAGTCCAAGGCTTACTGGGTTTTGGTGGACAAAGTGCTTGCCAGTGATTGCAATTTAGCAATAAACTGAAATTTTCTCTTTGATGTAATAAAAATAATTGAAAAGGAATTGGAAAGGACTAGCTCATTCTATAATTCGTTGTCTTTTAATGCTGTGCCTGGGTAGTACCTAATACTGTGACTGCTTCTTCCAGTGAAAGCAGCCCATATTTATATTAATCTTGCCCCCATTGCCTATGCACTTTTACATAGCAATGTAGAAGGCAGTCACTCTGGACACATGGCTTATCAGTGTGCTGAGTCAAGTTCCAGGCATCTCCTTTTACAGTTGATGAGCACATTAACGACATGAGCTGTACCAAATAAGATGGCTATAAAGGTCATATATATATGTCGCTCAGTTGTGTCTGACTCTTCAGCATGTAATTAGAGGAGACTTTTAGCAAGGAAAGAACACTTAGCAGTAGCATGTATTAATCAGATTCAGGTATTTGAAAACCTGCAACTTGAAATCATAAGGAGGGCTTATTTGACTTGATGATAGAAACCAGAGCTACCATCAGTTACTGGGAAGATGCCTAGAGGCAAATTATTATTTGATATATGACTTATTAAATCCTAGAGCTGTTTTCAACTGTTATTGAAACACTGATGCCCCAGAAAATGGACAGTAGGTGGTGAGGGATGCAAACCTTCCTTCCACTCTGCCAAACAGAAGAGGCAAATAATTTCACATATATAAGGACAGTCCCTGAATAGTGTATGGAGGAAGGGCCAGAGAGAGTCAGCTTTGTACCTAATTAGAAAACCATTGGGCTCCAGTTTGTTGCACAGTGTTCTCCACTCAGTTGCTCCTTTCCTGGGATGGTAGACAGGCTGAGAGAGACCCAATGATCCCCTGAGTTATCTCCAAATGAAGATGAAAAACAGAGGATAATCCTAGAGTGTTAAATAAGCATTTAGTATCTTCCAAATCTAGCAAACTTGGAATAAACCCCAAAAGAGGATAAAAGTTTGCCATAAGGAATATGGTAAAATGGAAGAGACCGGAACATACAGAATGATTTAAATACTAATAGAGATACCAAGGGAACATTTCATGCAAAGATAGACTCAATAAAGGACACAAATAGTATGGACCTAACAGAAGCAGAAGATATTAAGAGATGACAAGAACACAGAAGAACTGTACAAAAAAAAATCTTCATGACCTGGATAATCACAATGGTATGATCACTCATCTAGAGCCAGACATCCTGGAATGTGAAGTCAAGTGGGCCTTAGAAAGCATCACTACGAACAAAGCTAGTGGAGGTGATGGAATTCTAGTTGAGCTATTTCAAATCCTGAAAGATGATGCTGTAAAAGTGCTGCACTCAGTATGTCAGCAAATTTGGAAAACTCAGCAGTGGCCACAGGACTGGAAAAGGTCACTTTTCATTCTGATCCCAAAGAAAGGCAATGCCAAAGAATGCTCAAACTACCGCACAATTGCACTCATCTCACATGCTAGTAAAGTAATGCTCCAGATTCTCCAAGCCAGGCTTCAGCAATATGTGAACCGTGAACTCCCTGATGTTCAAGCTGGTTTTAGAAAAGGCAGAGGAACCAGAGATCAAATTGCCAACATCTGCTGGATCATGGAAAAAGCAAGACAGTTCCAGAAAGACATCTACTTCTGCTTTATTGACTATGCCAAAGCCTTTGACTATGTGGATCACAATCAACTGTGGACAATTCTGAAAGAGATGGGAATACCAGACCACCTGGCCTGCCTCTTGAGAAATCTGTATGCAGGTCAGGAAGCAACAGTTAGAACTGGACATGGAACAACAGACTAGTTCCAAATAGGAAAAGGAGTCCGTCAAGGCTGTATATTTTCACCCTGCTTATTTAACTTCTATGCAGAGTACATAATGAGAAACACTGGACTGGAAGAAACTCAAGCTGGAATTAAGATTGCCGGGAGAAATTTCAATCACGTCAGATATGCAGATGACACCACCCTTATGGCAGAAAGTGAAGAGGAACTAAAAGCCTCTTGATGAAAGTGAAAGAGAGAGTGAAAAAGTTGGCTTAAAGCTCAACATTCAGAAAACGAAGATCATGGCATCTGGTCCCATCACTTCATGGGAAATAGATGAGGAAACAGTGGAAACAGTGTCAGACTTTGTTATTTTGGGCTCTAAAATCACTGCAGATGGTGACTGCAGCCATGAAATTAAAAGACACTTACTCCTTGGAAGAAAAGTTATGACCAACCTAGATAATATATTCAAAAGCAGACACATTACTTTGCTGACTAAGATCCGTCTAGTCAAGGCTATGGTTTTTCCAATAGTCATGTATGGATGTGAAAGTTGGACTGTGAATAAGACTGAGTACCAAAGAATTGATGCTTTTGAACTGTGGTGTTGGAGAAGACTCTTGAGAGTCCCTTGGACTGCAAGGAGATCCAACCAGTCCATTCTGAAGGAGATCAGCCCTGGGATTTCTTTGGAAGGAATGATGCCAAGCTGAAGCTCCAGTACTTTGGCCACCTTATGCGAAGAGTGACTCATTGGAAAAGACTCTGATGCTGGGAGGGATTGGGGGCAGGAGGAGAAGGGGACAACCGAGGATGAGATGGCTGGATGATATCACTGACTTGATGGACATGAGTCTGAGTGTACTCCGGGAGTTGGTGATGGACAGGGAGGCCTGGCGTGCTGCAATTCATGGGGTCGCAAAGAGTTGGACACCACTGAGCGACTGAACTGACTGACAGAGAGAGATCATAACATAATTTTACCCTTGAAGGACATTATTTAGATTTTTTACTTCGTAGAAGCCAGTGACTGGTACCCAGTAGGTTCTGGGTAGGGAAGTTGTGTAGATTGTTCAGCCAGCATTATTCCATATGCAAATGTGATCATAGGAATTGACAGTTCTGTTGATTTTTTTTTTTAATCAGTGTAAACTAAAGCATCCTAACAAGGTGCCACCATGGCAGGAGGAAGTGGGACACTTCCAAAGGTCAAACACTGTACACTTTCCTGCCATGTCTGTTTCTCACTCCAATCCAACTTAGCAACAAATGGCTCAGTTGCTTTTTTTTTTCTTTCCTATCATCTCTCCCCTCTCCTCCCAGTAGCTGTTCTAAAGATTCCTTTCTGACGAAGATGTACAGGAATTGGATTTTGATAGGCCAGTGGCAGGTCTCTTCCCCAAAGGAAGAGCTGCTTTCCTGGTTATCTGTGCAGGCTAACCCTCACCTGTGTACCAGGACGTCCCTGGAACCCTTTGTAAGTGAGCAGTAGAGAGGGAGCCAGCTGCACCACAGCTCCTTCTACACGTTCTCTCTGCCCACCTCTTCAGACATGCTCCTCTGATTAGTGAGAATGTCGGGTCAGAGGTAGAGAGAGGAAGACAAGAGATGAAGCAAGCGGGAGAAAAGGATGGGAAGGAACACAAGAGAAGTCAGAGCTATGGAGCATCCTTGCTTCTATAAGGATGAAAGGGAGCCCAAGGAGGAGCATCTTGGTTTTGCAGTCAGAGTGATAATATATGAGCCATATGGTGGACATCAAAGCTTTCACTGATACTTTTGTCAAGAGATAGACTTCATGGCTCTGACATCCTGGATTGCCTGTTTAGGTGCTCTTTGGTGCTGAGGCCAGGCTGCATTAGTTCCCTAAGGAGCATCTCTGAATTACTTTCCCTTCTTCCTAGCTGTGCTTCCTGCTTTCAAAAGCTAGAAGAAGCACCACTGGTGTCCTCAGGATGAGAGGCTTTTAGGAAAAGAAAGAGTAAAGCTAGTTTGATTGTATGTTTGGAGTTATGAGCCTTTTACTTGATAAGCATTACTTCATAAATTATTTTCCTATTCTTGACTCTTTTTGGTTACTGAATGTTGGAAAAATTCTAGTTTAAAATTAAGAGTAATATTTATTGAGCATCTTTGTTTTGGGTCACACACTTGATGGAGTATCTCTGTCTCTGATAACTTACTGCATCCTCATCACAACTCTCTGTAGTTAACACTATTATTCCAGTTTTACAGAAGTGGATACTGAAGCACAGGTAGACTGAATGAGCTGTCCAACACAGGTAATAAGAGATATACCTGAGGTATATGGAACCAAGGTAATCTAACTGCAGCCCCTACATTATTATCACTCTTGTCTCTCAAGTTATCTAGAGAAAATTTCTGCCTTGGATAAGAGTTAGAACCAGCTAAATAAAGCAGAGTCTTATTATGTTGCAGGAAGGGAGACCCCTTCCAGGGCCCGAAACTGGGCTCTTGTCTAACACTCGGAAATGAATTGTCCGAGGAGACAACATGTGCTGACAAAGCAAGAGATTTTATTGGGAAAGGGCACCCGGGTGGAGAGCAGTAGGGTAAGGGAACCCAGGCGAACTGCTCTGCCGCGTGGCTCACAGTCTCGGGTTTTATGGTGATGGGATTAGTTTCTGGGTGGTCTTTGGCCAATCATTCTGATTCAAACTCTTTCTTGGTGGCGCACACATCACTCAGCCAAGATGGATGCTAGCGAGAGGGATCCTGGGAAGTGGAGGGACACGCGGTGTCTCCTTTAGACCTTTCCCGAACTCTTTCTGTTGGTGGTAGCTTTTTAGCTCTGTATTCCTTATCAGGATCTCCTGTCATAAAACAACTCATGCAAATGGTTACTATGGTGCCTGGCCAGGGTGGGTGGTTTCAATCAGTGTGCTTCCCCTAACAACTAGACATGACCACATATTTTACTAGTAAAGTGTATGAAGTGCTCAGTTGCCAAGTCATGTTTGACTCTTTGAGACCCCATGAACTGTAGCCCTCCAGTTTCCTCTGTCCATGGAATTTTCTAGGCAAAAATACTGGAGTGGATTGCCATTTCCTTCTCCAGGTGATCTTCCCGACCCAGGGATGGAATCTGAGTCTCCTGCATTAGCAGGCGGATTCTTTACCACTTCACCACCTCTACTATATCAAGTCAAAGAGTTCCTCTGGAATAATAATAATAAAATTTCTGCTAGAAAGAAAAAGATATCACCCAATAGGTTACATCAGTCAGAGACTGGACTTTAAGTGGAGTGAGGAGCATAGGATAAGGAACAGGGAGCCAAACTGTGCAGATCATAAGATGCAGCTTCCAAAATAAGAAAGCCATAATTCAACACATAAGCCTCTGGGAACAGCAGGAGACTAAAAGAACATAAGTGGTAAGAAGTACAGCCTGGAAAGGTGTTGGTTGTCTCAGGAATTCAAGCTTGATCTTCTTCCAGTTTTGCCCTTAAGGATGATTCTGCTTTTGCTTTTCCAAATAACAACTCAGTTCATTTTTACATATCTTGGTTTAAATCTTAAACAAAGAGCCTTTATCTAATGTGTTAAGCAAACACAAAAGAGTAGCATTTTGAATTTTAGGTGAACAAAGATTTAGGGCAGCTTCTGTTTTTTTCAAAAATGTAAAAGCACCTCCTGTATCATTCTCCTGAGTGACTACTCAAAAAATTACACATATCAAAAATAAGAGGATAGTAACAGAGTTTATTAGTCCTTAAAATCCATCCCCTTCTCTTGCTCCAGACCCAAATTGCTGAGTCAGAGAGGAATGCCTTCTTTGGGGCAGGGCAATGCATGTGCATTGTTTGGAATGTCTGACGTTCCCTATGACCTAACCCTCTGACCAAATTCCTCAATATGAATTGAACTTTCCTACTTCACTAGCATCATCCTGCCTAGAGAAAATGAATGTGTCAGACACAATGTACTTATGATTCCCTAAAAATAAATGCAGAAATTAAAATCCCTGGAGATTTCAGTTCTGGAGTGGCAGAGATTCAGAAGCCAGATGCTCTGTAGGATCTTTGAAACAGACAAACTGAACACCAACACTCATCCTCTGAGGAATGACAATGCAACCAGTATGTGTTTTATTGGCACTTTTTTCCCAACCTGGATTTTTACAGCAGGACTAGATTACCTCTTCCTGTGTGTTCTCCCTAATTCAATGGCTCTTTTTGTAGATGTTTGCTTAAAAAAGTTGTAGGCGGTTTCTTTTTTAACAGATTAAGAGTGATATAATATTCCCTTGTTGAGACCAAATCAACAGATTATTATTTTAGAAACTCACTTATTCCATAGCGTATCATGCATTTCCTAGTTTGCCCTGGGAAACCAGAGTAGTGAATAGGCTGTGGAATATATGGGAGTTTTTTTTTTTTCCCAATGTGTCTATTTGAAATAAAAGTGAAATAGAAGACAAGGGCATATATTATTATGTATATTTCTAATAGAAAAATAAAGTATAAGGAAAAATGTGCTTCTTGGACTGAGCTATGTTAAGAATCAGCATATCTATTTTCCAGTAAGTAGATCATTTCTTGTACTCAGTGTTAAACAACAGCTTTCTGATTCTAAAGCCCAGGTCAGCTCTTCCGTTTTTGTGAAGAAAAACCACTTCAATCTCTAGAATAATATTTCCAAACCCAGCAAAGTCATACATTTTATCTCCATGGAAACCAAAAATGAAACAATAACTTTAATGTGAGTGCAGCGTCACAGTTAGAACAGCAGCACTTTCTCTGACTGAGATAAATTATCACACTGAGTATTCAGAAACAAATAAGAAGGATAAATGGAGAGGTGAAGGTGGGGTATGTTAAAAATGAAATCTTCTATAGTAATTTTAAAAGACAAAATATTCGTGTGTTGACTTTCCTATTTGTAACACTAACTATTTGACTGTTGGGAGATTTGCTTGAATTTCTAATCATCATTGTCTTCATCTATAAAATGAGAATAACTTACTGCTGATTCTTAAGTAATTATCTATGTAATAGGCATAAGCTGCTTTTATAAGTTAACTCAGTTCTCACTATTATATGAACACATACTATATGGTGCTTTTATAACCTGCAACTGTTGTAAATACGTTTGCATACATTTATGAACATATTTTCCTTAGAAAAATCATGAGGTAGATGCAACCATTGCCCTACTTTATAAGTGAAGAAACGGAAGCAAAAAGCAAATGATATAATGCATGTTTGGTAAACTCCAAGTATTTATTAATATGTAAATAGGTACATAATTATATCATTTCAAGAGATTAATTAGCCACTTTCTGTTTAATGGACATAATTCCTTTCTTTTTATTCTAATTTGGAAGTCAGATTTTAGCTAAAGTGATATTTATTACATGATTTAATAATTTCTATGAGAGATATATAAAGAAAAGAAAGTGAAGTTGCTCAGTTGTGTCAACTCTTTGCAACTCTGTAGACTGTAGCCCACCAGGCTCCTCCATCCATGGAATTTTCCAGGCCAGAGTACTGGAGTGGATTGCCATTTCCTTCTCTAGGGGATCTTCCTGACCCAGGGATAGACCCAGGTCTCCTTCATTGCAGGCAGACGCTTTACCATCTGAGCCATCAGGGAAGGATCATGAGAGATATAGTTTATTTTATATTTTAATGTTATAGTCTACATGTGTGGGTGCTTAAATTGCTTCAGTCATGTCCAACTCTTTGTGACCCTATGGAATGTAGCCTGCTAGGATCCACTGTCCATGGGGATTCTCCAAGCAATAATACTAGACTGGATTGCCATGCCCTCCTGCAGGAGGTCTTCCTGACCCTGACCCAGGGATTGAACCCATGTCTCTTGTGTCTCCCACATTGGCAGGCAGGTTCTTTACCACTAGTGCCACCTGGAAAGCCCCGTTATAGTCTATGCATAATCACTTCATTTCAGTCGCTCAGTCATTTCCGACTCTGTGACCCCATGAATTGCAGCACACCAGGCCTCCCTGTCCATCACCAACTCCTGGAGTTCACTCATTCTCACATCCATCGAGTCAGTGATGCCATCCAGCCATCTCACCCTCTGTCTATGCATAATACTAACATTGAAATTTGAGGGCACACTTAAGTATCAGATAATGATAATATAATTAAATTTTAACTATTGTTAAAGAGCTCTTACAAGTTACCAGAATTAATTCTAATCTGTCCTAAAAAGTGGAAGCTTATGTTTGTTCTATACCTAATGAAAACTTAATAGCAGTACTTCACTCATTTCTGTTTTTGGCCATTGGCCAAAGTTCAATATTCAATATTCAAGTTCAATATTTCTCATCTACATTGCCCTTGTCATATGGTGGTCACAGTTCTTACACTGTGTTTATTATTATTTGAGCAAATACAGCATGGTCATATAAAGTTGGACATAACAGGTGCACTTTCAATACTATGGAAATATGTGAGCAATTTAATCAGTATAATTTGTGAGGACATGTTTTTATCTTAGCAAATGTTGCAACACTAGGTAATTATGTACTTTCATGCCTTCACATCACTTAATACTGGAAAATGGAATTGTCAAGTTATCCCCATCTATAGTCCTAGAGCCTGATATGAGACACATGTTACTCTTCACTTTGCAGGCTATGCTATCATCTGTCCACTTTATGCATCAAGTCAGAACAAAATTACTAGTAGTATTGTAAAATTATTTTCCTTGCTTTCATGTAGAAAGTGAAAACTGTATGTACTGATAACACTCAGTCTACTGAGTGAACATTTTTTCTGCATTAAGATAAAAGGAATTTGAAAACAATTTGTTTCGGCAATCTTTATTTTCACTCCTTGTTCAGTTATCAGAACAAAACTGAAGAAGGCTTTTATAAAAAGAGTATGACATGATGTTGCCTGAAATCTTATATTGAGCATGGCATATAAACACACAGCTGATTGTAGTGTCAGAACTGGCATGTTTTATTTGTCTAACAGCAAGAAGGGCAGGCACCCTGACTGATATGCTGCCTGTTTATTGCGTGGTAAACTTTCCAACTTCTGTGCTGGTGGACCAGTGACCATGACTGAGGATACTTAAGATATTAGAAAAGTGAGAACAATGAAAAGGATGCTGGATGGGAGGTAAAACTGAGAAATCAAAGATAACATGTTAAATGGTTTAGAGTCAAGGTAAGTAGAATAAGAGGTTCTCCAGGTCTTTGGACTTGCTCTAATAGCAGTTCTAATAAAGCGCCTATGAATCTTTTAAGACTAAACTCACATATTGACATCATTATTATGGTATTATTTTTATTACACAAATGCATATATGAACATTAACACACATGCACACTCACACACATTCACAAGAAATATTCTCCTTGTTTCAAGTCTTCAACATACCCATCTTTGGATCCCCTTTCTAGATTGTTATCCCATGATCAAGGGATGTGGACTCAGTATTGTAATTTAAAAAATAAATAAATTTAATTAATAAAAAAATAAAAATACAAAAAAAAAAAAAGGGATGTGGACTCAAGGATATCAATTCTATTTAGAGGCATTCTTTCTATTAAAAAGAAAACAAAACTGTGGAGATAAAAACCTGTCCCTCAATCATTTTTAGCAATGGAAATTTATACTTAATGTGAATAAAGCCCACATGTTACTAGAGAAAAGACAACTTTTGATAATATATACTTTAATTATGGGATATTAGATGCCAGTGTATAAACATGAGCCAATCATACAATCCACATAACAGAACAGATAAATGAAGAGAGGAATAAAAGGGGAAAATGTGAAATTTTCCACTCAAGAATTCATTTCTAGTGACTTCAATAGTGTCCCTATTGACTATACCTAAAGCCAGGATATATAAGACTCAGTGATGTATATCCTCATTTTGGAAGTCATGATTGTGAGAAAGCATTTTGTAACTGCTGTGCCTAACCAGTGTGAGTGTGTGTGTGTGTGTGTGTGTGTGTGGGAAAATAACCAGGAAGATAGGGCACCGATCCTGTCACCAAGATAATGTAGGTGATATAAGAAATGTTAATATCAGACTAGAGTCTGATGTAGTTTCATTGTTTATTTTTGCTTTTGTTTTCCTCACCTAAGGAGACATAAAAAATATTGCTATTAATAAAACCAATGTCAAAGAATGTACTGCCTGTGTGCTTTTAGGATTTTTATGGGTTTTGGTCTTACATTTATGCCTTTAATCCATTTGAATTTATTTTTGTGTATGGTGTGTGAAAGTAGTCCAATTTGATTCTTTTTCATGCTACTATACAATTCCCAGAACTATTTATTGAAAAATCCTTTCCCCACAGTATAGTCTTGGTTTCTAGGTCAAAGATTGATTCCCCGTTTAAGTGTATACACATCTCTGGACTGTCTATTCTATTCCATTGATCTATGTGTCTGCTTTTGAGACAGTATCAAATGGTTTTGATTACTATAGCTTTGTAGTATAGTTAGAAATCAGAGTGTGTGATACTTCTAATTTGTTCTTCTTTCTTAAGATTGTTTTGGCTATTTTGAGTGTTTTGTTTTCCATACAAATTTTAGAATTATTCTGGTAGTTTTAGTTCTAGTTCTTAAAAATGTCATTGGTATTTTGATAGTTGTATGGTCAGTCACTTCAGTCATATCTGACTCTGTGACCCTGTGGACTGTAGCCTGCCAAACTCCTCTGTCCATGGGGTTCTCTGGAGTGGATTGCCTTGCCTGCCTCCAGAGGATCTTCCTGACCCAGGGATCGAACCTGTATCTCTTCTGTCTCCTGAATTGCTGGCAGATTCTTTACACACTGAGCCACCTGGCATCCAATTCATACATTGCCTTGGGAACTATACTCATACTAATAATACCAATTCTTCCAAACCATTAGAACAGTATAACTTTCCATCTGTTTGTATTGTCTTCAATTAATTTAATCAGTGTTTTATAATTTTTCAACTGCATATCTTTTACCTTCTTCCTTAGATTTATTCATTTTTATGTGATTTGCAAATGGGATTGTTTTCTTAATTTCTCTTTCTGATAGTTTGGTGTTGCTATATATAGACACAACTGATTTCTATATACTAACTTTGATTCCTGCAAATTTGTGTAATTCATTGATGAGTTCTAGTAGTTTTTTGGTGGTATTAAGTTTGTCTGTGTTTACTGTCATGTTATCTGCATATAGTGACAGTTTTACTTGTTTCTTTCCATTTCAGATTTATTTTATTTGTCTGATTGTAGTGGCTATGATTTTCCATTTTTATATCTTTAGTTACAGAAGATCTTGTCTGCTAGTTTTCAGATCTTTGTTATCTATAGTTACTCTGTATATAGTTGTAATTTTGGTGTGCTCATGGCAGGAGATGACCTCAAGGTCTTCCTACTTCACCATCTTAGCCAGTGTCCCTGTATATATATATATATTTTAAGAACTGAATCCACCATGTGTACATAAACAGTGCACAATAATAATTAACATGGTCTCAGAGGGGAGAAACAATATTTTAGAGTTCTAGTAGTAGAGCAAAGAGAAATTAATATTCTTTTGAGGAACTTATGAACTTTAGAATTGTTTTTCCTATATGGAGAGTTGAAAAATAGACATATAGAGATTAAATAACTTGTAAAAATCATCTAGCATGTCAGACAAAAAAAAATCAACCTTTAATGTTTAGAATTCTACATTCAGCATAAAATATGTGGGACTACACATGTTTGCACAATGGGAAATAAGAATTTCTCCCTGGTGGCTCAGAGGTTAAAGCGTCTGCCTCCAATGCGGGAGACCTGGGTTCGATCCCTGGGTCGGGAAGATCCCCTGGAGAAGGAAATGGCAATCCACTCCAGTATTCTTGCCTGGAGAATCCCATGGACGGAGAAACCTAGTAGGTTACAGTCCACGGGGTCGCAAAGAGTCGGACACGACTGAGTGACTTCACCTCACCTTAAGCAATGCAGTCTGATTGGTATTCATTGTCAGAAATCAAAACCTTGAACAAATCAAATGATCTATCAGAGACCTGGCCAAAATCTTTTAACAATAGACTCTAGGGGTATAGGTGATGCCAAATGTGTTCAAGGAGAGTTAAAACTAATCAGAAACTTAGTTAAAAAGATGATCATTTCCAAGAATTAGAGTTTAGAGGGGCACCAAAGTGAGCCATGCCCTGCTTAGATTCATATACAAATTCAAAGCGTACTTTCATCTTCATTGCCTTTAGCTTTTTGAAAGTATTGTAGATAAGACCCATGTTCACTATGATTGCAGGCTCCATGTAATAATGGAGATTAGACACTTGGGCTTCCCAGGTGGCTCTAGTAGTAGAGAACCTGCCTGCCAATGCAAGAGACATAAGAGACGCAGGTTTGATCCCTGGGTTGGGAAGATATATTGGAGAAGGGCATGGCAACCACCACCAGTATTATTGCCCAGAGAATCCCATGGACAGAGGAGCCTGGAAGACTACAGTTCATGGGGTCCCAAAGAGTTGGCACTTGACTGAAGTGACTTGGCACACACAGCACAGACATTTGGTTACATGTTAAGTGTTTTTTGTTTGTTTAAACTGTTATTACTTTGGAAAGATCCATTACATTCAGGTAATAATTTGACTGTTGCGTATTGATCTAGAATTATAGTAAATAACTCAAGTTTTATCTTCACGTACTTAGCAAATTTCTTTCTTACTTCCTGATAGCCTTTCTACCCTATAGATAACACTGCTAAGGACCAAACATAATCCCCACCTGCTTCATGTACTGGGAATATAACAGGGGTTCAGTAAGTGGCATAGGGGAATCATTCAAATGGGGAATGACTCCCAGCTCCCTTTGTGTGTCAGCACACATTCTGTATCTAAGTTTAACCTTGTTGAATTCTGATTTTCAAATCTGTATATCAGAGAAAATGATAACACTTTTGTGGAATTACTTGAGCAGTTCTAAGAGAAAATGTATACAAGCTCTTTTTGCAGTACATAGTACTTAACAAGTGATAAATAAATGCTAGTAATTGGAATCCCCAAAAGCAGAATAATGTTTTCAGTTCAGTTCAGTTCAGTCGCTCAGTTGTGTCCGACTCTTTGCAACCCCATGAATCACAGCACGCCAGGCCTCCCCCGTCCTTCACCATCTCCCAGAGTTCACTCAGACTCACGTCCATCGAGTCTGTGATGCCATCCAGCCATCTCATCCTCTGTCGTCCCTTTCTCCTCCTGCCCCCAATCCCTCCCAGCATCACAGTCTTTTCCAATGAGTCAGCTCTTCGCATGAGGTGGCCAAAGTACTGGAGTTTCTGCTTTAGCATCATTCCTTCCAAAGAAATCTCAGGGCTGATCTCCTTCAGAATGGACTGGTTGGATCTCCTTGCAGTCCAAGGGACTCTCAAGAGTCTTCTCCAACACCACAGTTCAAAAGCATCAATTCTTCGGCGCTCAGCCTTCTTCACAGTCCAACTCTCACATCCATACATGACCACTGGAAAAACCATAGCCTTGACTAGATGGACCTTAGTCGGCAAAGTAATGTCTCTGCTTTTGAATATACTATCTAGGTTGGTTATAACTTTTCTTCCAAGGAGTAAGCGTCTTTTCATTTCATGGCTCAGTCACCATCCGCAGTGATTTTGGAGCCCCCCAAAATAAAATCTGATACTGTTTCCACTGTTTCCCTATCTATTTCCAATGAAGTGATGGGACCAGATGCCATGATCGTCATTTTCTGAATGTTGAGCTTTAAGCCAACTTTTTCACTCTCCTCTTTGCTTTCATCAAGAGGGTTTTTAGCTCCTCTTCACTTTCTGCCATAAGGGTGGTGTCATCTGCATATCTGAGGTGATTGATATTTCTCCTGGCAATCTTGATTCCAGCTTGTGTTTCTTCCAGTCCAGTGTTTCTCCTGATGTATTCTGCATAGAAGTTAAATAAGCAGGGTGACAATATACAGCCTTGACGGACTCCTATTCCTATTTGGAACCGGTCTGTTGTTCCATGTCCAGTTCTAACTGTTGCTTCCTGACCTGCATACAGATTTCTCAAGAGGCAGGTCAGGTGGTCTGGTATTCCCATCTCTTTCAGAATTGTCCACAGTTTATTGTGATCCACACAGTCAAAGGCTTTGGCATAGTCAATAAAGAAGTAGATGTTTTTCTGGAACTCTCTTGCTTTTTCCATGATCCAGCGGGTGTTGGCAATTTGATCTCTGGTGCCTCTGCCTTTTCTAAAACCACCTTGAACATCAGAGAGTTCATAGTTCACATATCGCTGAAGCCTGGCTTGGAGAATTTTGAGCATCCAGAAACCATAGAAACTTGGGTCGGGAATGGATATTAGTTTGCTAGGGATACCATAACAAAATTCCAAAGACTCAGTGGCTTAAACAACAGAAATTTTATTTTCTCAGCATTCTGGAAGCTAGAAGTCCAAGATCAAGATGTTGGCAGAATTGCTTTCTCCCGCGTCCTCTCTCCTTGGCTTGAAAATAACGTTTTTTTCATTGTGTCTTCACATGGCCTCTTCTCTGTGTACATACATCCTTGTTTTTGTTTGTTTGTTTGTTTGTTTTTCCTCTTCTATAAGAACAGTAGTCAAAATAGATTATGGCTCCATCATTATAAACTCATTTAACTTTAATTACCCCTTTAAATGCCTTATCTCCAAATATAGTTACATTGAGTGTTAGAGCTTTGATATATAGAATTTGAGAGGAGTCAATTCAATCCAATATAAGATGCTACTGTTAAAATAAAGTTTTGATATTTGAAAGTGGAATAGAGAATTTTGAGAGAAGAGTTCACTGGTTTCTTATAGCATTCTTGGCATTTATACCTTGGGAATATTCTGAAAGAAATTATCTCAATTTTACATCAAAAAATACTTAGGTGTCAGAATATTGTGTGACTCAAGTCTATTGGATGGAAAAATAATAAAATTCTAATGAAGAGATTCTCACATGTTGAGTGTAAGAGTCTGAGTTACAACTGAGTCGGTCATGTAGAAGGCAGAGTCTTGGATCCCATCTAGAGAATCTGATTTTTGAGTCTGGTTTGGGTCTGTATTTGTTTCTTATTGCTAATGTAAAAAGTTACCAATAATGTAGTTATTTAAAATGACAGAAAATTATGATCTTACAGTTCTTGAGATCAGAAATATAAAATGGATTATATGGGCTAAAATAAAGATGTTAGAGTTTTTATTGTTTCTGGAGACTCCAAGAGAGAATTTATTCCCTTGCCTTTTCCAAATACTAGCAGTCAGCTACATTCCTTGCATTTTCATCCCTTCTTCCATCTTCAAACTCATCACTCCAACCTCTGCTTTTATCATATTTCATGGTGTCTCTTTCTTATAAAGCCCTCTGATTACACTGGGCATACCATATTATCTGGCGTAATCTTCCCACTTTGATATCTTTAATTTAATTGTAACTGCAATGTCCCTTCTGTCATGTCAGGTAATATATTCACAGGTTCGTGCAATTAGGGCACAGATATATTGGGGGATCATTATTCTGTCTACCATAGGATCTAAAAATCTGTATCTAATGTAAGAAACATACTTGATTTTATTACTGGCGTACACCTAACAGGGCAGTGGGAGGCTTCACAGACTCATCATGTCCACGGAGGAGCTGGTGTGGGCCAAGGCAAGGCAAGTGTTTGATCTCCAGTCTTCTCTACCTCTTCCCTATCCAGTTTACTACTCTCACTTTGTCTACGTATAGTGTAAGGCAACAAGCATGCCTTGTGCAGGGCACAAAGACTAAACTTTTCCTTTCACCTCAGTTATTTTCATCATAAACTTTAGTGTAAAATAAGTAAAATAAATAGCATCATGTAACAGAATGTGACCAGAGCTCTTAGAATTATTTATAAAAACTACTTTTAAAAATCCAAGGAGTAAGAGCTCAATCTATTTAAGGGTATCCCAGAGGAGGTAATACTTGTCATCAGTATGTCTGAACAGGTGGCAGGATTTATTTAGAAGAGATTCTTCCCTGGGCTAAATGAATGCATTGACTAAAGACTGAAAAGAGCAAACATGGGGTTATTCAGAAAATGACGAGAGGAGCAGTTAGGCTGAGCATATGGCAGACAAGGTGCTGATCCTTCAGCATTCACTGCAGGTTACTTGCGTTCCTTAAAGGCCTTGGCTCTCCTTCACACAGAAACACAAAATGCTAGCAAATGGGCACATGAAGTTGGTAGCTTTTCTAATAGCTGTTGGTTTGTCATGGAGAGTATCTGCCTTAGAACCTAGATTTCTTGACCAGAGGTGTATGGTCACCTGACTGCAGTTTTTACTTTGTACCAAAGTTGAAGAGACATAGCAAAGAAGATCAATATGAAACATTTGGAAATATTTTGCTATCATTATGTACATCTAGTAAATTTAAATGTTAGGAATAAGACCACATACAAAACCACAATTGAGAGTAGAATGGGGAAGGAAAGGAAAAAGATGAGGGCAGGAAAGTAGTAACAGACAGGAAAAGCAAAGGAGGGCTCTGGAGCCTACATCACCATTTTGTCTAAAAATGTTCTTCCTCCATATATGGAATTTAGAAAGATGGTAACGATAACCCTGTGTGCGAGACAGCAAAAGAGACACAGATGTATAGAACAGTCTTTTGGACTCTGTGGGAGAGGGCGAGGGTGGGATGATTTGGAATAATGGCATTGAAACATGTATAACATCATATAAGAAATGAATCACCAGTCCAGGTTCAATGCATGATACAGGATGCTTGGGGCTGGTGCACTGGGATGACCCAGAGGGATGGTGCGCGGGAGGTTCAGGATGGGGAACACGTGTACACTCGTGGCAGATTCATGTTGATATATGGCAAAACCTATACAGTATTGTAAAGTAATTAGCCTCAATTATAATGAATAAATTTATATTAAAAAATATAAATTGAGAACTGACGTTTAAAAAAATAAAATATTCTTCCTCCATCCCATAAACGCACTAATCTTTAACTCATATGTGTTCTAAATATATAATTTGGGTATTATGCATGAGTTTATATTGGTTCTGCATATCCAGTGGCTACATGTCTATGAGATCCTCTTTTGTTTATGAAGACTAAAAGAAGCATAGCAAAATTCATTTGTAACCCACCTTCTGTGACATTATAAGCAATCAGATAATTGGTTATGTATTTCAAAATGATATTGGGATATTTCTCCAAAGAGTAGGTCCATTTTCCTGATACTGTTTTCTTTCTGCAATTACTGCTGTCTCATTCAACCCTACCTAGAGTGATGATGACAACCATTTTTTGTTCCTTTCAGCTATGTTGTACATAAATCACATTTGTAGTCTCAGTTTCCTGATGCCATGGTGATGATGAGCAGTTAGATAATTTATTTAAATATGAAGTTTTTCAAAATTTTATTTTAAGAAAATTATGTAACTCTGTGATCCATCCATACTGTCCTGCTACCCCATTATCATTCCCAAAATGTTTATGCTGTGTGTTTTAGTTTTCCATTAGCAAGTCCTGTCTAATTCAACTCTCTTTTATTACATAAACAGGGCATTAGAGCTATTTTCTGAGAATCAGCCAATATCAAATCCTTCTATTGAAAATGTCTACTATTTTATGCTGTTAGCAACATTTTTTTACAAACATTTCTTTATACTTGGCATCTAATTATACTCAGCTTCCCTAATACTCTCTACTTGTTTGCTTGATTTAAATCTTAATATTAATGATTGCAAAGCACTTTGAAAACAATAGAAACATAGAACTAATTGGTTATTTTCTATTTTGTTGCCATAATTGGATTTTATAACAATTTGGAAAGTGTAGAAAGTTTGTTTTTTCCTTAAGTATGTGCAATATAGAAGGTGAATGAAAAATTGCACATATATAATTGCTAGTGGAGTTGATGGACTGTGAGGTTTGCAACTGACACAAATTTCTCCAACTTCCTAAAAGATATCTAAGTTAGAATGGGAAACACTAGTAAGTACAACCCACAATGTCTTTAAGTTCCTAGATAGAGTTAGAGCAAACGTAGGAGCCAAAAGTGTTTCATTGTAAAAGTTGAAAATTGACTCATTAGTGCTAGAAAGGGTTTAATGAGAAATAGAATAGATGAACAAAATCTCAGACCTGTAGAAGGGTTTTTTCCCCTTTTTATTTTGATTATTGTAACAACTAATAGCAGAAAAGTACATTGTAATTACAGTTTACCTCCTGTATTTTATTCATGATAAAGTAGGTGCCTATAGGAACTGAAGATAGATTTTTTCCCTTTTAATATACATGCATAGCATATCTGGTTTGTCAGTTAGTTTTGGATTTCCAGATGTAAAAATAACAGAAATAATAATTTGTTTTCCTCATATTAACTTCTTTTGTCAGGTGTGAAAATACTTTTTTTGCAGTGAGAACGTGCAGTTGAAATTTTAATTTAAGAAGTTGAGATTTTGACTTCAGTTTCAGTTCAGTTTTAGTCACTCAGTCTTGTCCGAGCCCATGGACCACAGCACACCAGGCCTCCTTGTCTATAACCAACTCCCGGAGTTTACTCAAACTCATGTTCATTGAGTCGCTGATGCCATCCAACCATCATCCTCTGTTGTCCCCTTCTCCTCCTACCTTCAATCTTTCCTAGTGTCAGGGTCTTTTCAAATGACTCAGCTCTTTGCATCAGGTGACTTAACATGATTATCCTATACATTACAGATAAAACATGTACTGCTTTGTCTTAGGCTAGTAAGAAAAAAACAATGAGCATATAAAAATATATGAATTATAGAGTTGATACAAAATTAAGAATAAAAGTGTCCAAGTTATTAAGAAAGCAGAGGTAGACAATTTAGTTGTATAGGATTCCTGGTGGTACAGACATGGGGTACCAAGGAAACTGCCCATAGCAATGATTTAGATTTTCACTTTGGGCAGGTATGATTATTTGCCATCTTTGCATGGGGCTGATGCACTGGATGATTCAAGTAGAGGATGTGGGGTGGGAGGTGGGAAGGGGCTTCGGCATTGGCAGATTGTGTTCACCTATGGCTGATTCGTGTCAATGTATGGCAAAACAAATACAGTATTGTAATTAAAAAATAAATAAATTTAATTAAAAAATGTTTTAGCACTAAAAATCCCATGGATGGAGAAGCCTGGTAGGCTACAGTCCATGGGTCGCAAAGAGTTGGACACAACTGAGCAACTTCACTTCACTTCACTATAGTAGTAATTCTGTGATTTAAAAAAAAATTACATGCTTTTTCATCTTTTTATTTGGGGATGCAATGAATCTTGGTGGAGTGTTAGTTGAAATAAGTTAAATGTAAAAACATGATATTGATAGTGACAGTGTTTTATAGAACATATCAATATAAACTATATAAATACATCTTCCTATTTTAAAAGCCAGTGTAACTGATATAGCTTCAGCAACATATTGCCATTTATCATGTTAAATTAATATTCTTGAATATTATTAGATTGTAAAACTTTATTTGTATTTAACATATCTTTTTGTGGATTGTAGTCATAAATGTTGCATAAAAGCTAGAAGGAAAAGGAATTAATATCTGGTTTTATATTTTCATATATTTAAGTAGTATTGCAATAAATCTAACTTATATTAGCAGTAGATACTTGCAATCATTTTCCTGGTTGAAAGGATCTGGCTATTACTCAAATTTGAAAAACTCTGACATAGACATATTAATAGAAATGAACAAAATTTTAACTAGATTTTCATCAAAGTTAAATATTTAATTTAAATTCAGAAGAGTTAAAAAATTCAGTAAGTCCTCCACATATGTCATCAGGTAATGTAAATTGAAACAATGGATACAACTTGATGCCAATTAGATTGTCCAGTGTTTGATCCCTGACATCAAATGCTGGTGAAGATGTGGAGCAAAAGAAAGCCTCATACATTGCTGATTGGAATGTAAAATAGTACATACTCTTATGTGATCTAGCAGTTGTACTCCTTGGCATTTACCCAAAGGAATTGAAAACTTATGTCCCCACAAAAGCTTGCACACAGATGTTTATAGCAGTTTTATTCATAATGGCCAAAATTTGGAGGCAACCAAGATGTGCTTCAGTAGGTAAATGGATAAATAAACTGGCACATTCAGAAAGTAGAATTATTCACCACTAACAAAAAATCAGCTATCAAGACATGGAAATATATGAAAGAATCTTAAATATATATAGTTAAGTGAAAGCTCCATACCATGTGATTCTAACTACATAACAGTCTGGAAAAGGGCAGACTATGGAGACTGTAAAGAGATCAGTGGTTTACAGACGTCATATAGAGAGAAACAGATAGGCAGAACATAGAGGATTTTTAGGGTAGTAAAAGTGCTCTGTGTGATACTATGGTGATGCATATATGTCATTATACATTTGTTCAACTCATATCATGTACAATACCAAGAGTGAATCCTAAAATAAGCTATGAACTTCGGATGACTATGGTATATCATTATAGGTTTCATCCTTAATTAAAAAAAATTACTATTATAATATTGTAATGGAGGAGGCAGTACATTTGTGTGAACAGGATATACTGGAAATCTCCATACCTTCCTATCAAATCTGTTGTAAACCTACAATTCTTCTCAAAAATAGTCTTTTTAAAAATATAAATTTATTTATTTTAATTGGACATTAATTACTTTACAATATTGTATTGGCTTTGCCATACATCAACATGAATCTGCCACGGGTGTACACGTGTTCCCATCCTGAACCCCCTCCCACCTCCCTCCCTGTGCCATCCCTCTGGGTCATCCCAGTGCACCAGCCCCAAGCATCCTGTATCATGCATTGAACCTGGACTGGCGATTCGTTTCATATATGATATTATACATGTTTCAATGCCATTCTTCCAAATCATCCCACCCTCGCCCTCTCCTACAGAGTCCAAAAGACTGTTCTATACATCTGTGTCTCTTTTGCTGTCTTGCATACAGGGTTATCGTTAACCATCTTTCTAAACTCCATATATATGCGTTAGTATACTTTATTGGTGTTTTGCCTATGTTCTCCTCTAAAATAGTCTTTTAAAAATCAAATAATGCTAAAACAAGGGATCTACTGTACTTCTGTTGTTATTGAAGCAGTTTTTCATCAATCCAGGTTTTATAGACTTTATGAAGGATAAACAATAAGATGTGGTGGAGATAATACCAGATTTAGCTGGAAAACTCAGGTTCAAATCCAGGCTCTAACATTTCTTAGCTTGATGGTGGTTTAGTGACTAAGCTGTGTCTTACTCTTGTGACCCCATGGACTGTAGCTTACCAGGCTCCTCTGTCCATTGGATTCTCCAGGCAAGAATACCGGAATGGGTTGCTGTTTCCTTCTCCAGGAGATCTTCCTGACCCAGGAATTGAATCCAGGTCTCCTGTGTTACAGACAGATTCTTTACAGACTGAGAGGGAAACTTGACTAAGTCTCAATGTCATCATTTGGAAAATGCAGATAAAAACATATAAGTTTTTATAGGAAATGTTATCAAGGGAAATCATGTGAAATAATAAATACCGAAGTATTCAATAAAGATGAAACGGTCTCCAAATACATATTAGTATTTAGAATATCCTCTGAATCTGTCAAAGGTGAAAATTTGTGTGGATTTATTCACATTTTCCTATCCCCTTCTTTTGAGGCAGTAGTAAGTGTTATGGCACCCCCACTCCAGTGCTCTTGCCTGGAAAATCCCATGGATGGTGGAGCCTGGTGGGGTGCTGTCCATGGAGTCGCACAGAGTCAGACACGACTGAAGCGACTTAGCAGCAGTAGCAGCAGCAGCAGTAAGTGTTTACACAATACAGATGAAACTCACTCATATTAGTTCATACTTCCAATTATTTTTTAGTCTCAGCACTCACAAACCACATGAATCATTCAGCCTGGAACAGAGAAATTGTGGGAGGAGGAATATCAGTAGCAGTGATGTAGGAACCAGAAGATACTGGGTTGTGCTTTTGGAAATCCTCCAACCTTAACTTCCTTCCAAACTATCTTCTCCTCCTGTACTGGCTAAGTTCCTTCTCTCACACCATTTTCCTAGATCTTTAATTAATCAAAGTTGTTACCTTGCAGAGAAGGAAATGGCAACCCACTCCAGTATTTTTGCCTGGTGAATCCTGCGGAAAGAGGAGCCTGGAGGGCTGCTGTCCATAGGGTCACACAGAGTCAGACACGACTGAAGCGACTTAGCATGCATGTGTGCATGCATGTTACCTTGCATTGTAACTAGCTTAGTACCTATTCCATGATCCTCATCATTATACTTTCTAAAACATATCTGAAATGAATGAATATGTGGAATGAATGAATGAACAAAACATTTCAGAACTAGTGCTATGGAATCCAAATGATATTCAGGTCACCTTATAGGTTGGATAGGTTAGTTAACTTCTGTGACCCTCTCTTTCCGTTTACATTTTGGTGTTATTTTGAAAATACTGTAGCAGTTGGCATAGTTTCTAGCAATCATGAATAAAAATTGTGGTTAAAAATTAGTCAGTAATAAGTCTAAGTAATAACATTTAAAACCTTTATGTTCATTAAATCATTTAATTCTCACCACAACCCAGTGAAGTTGTTAATGTTATTGATCTCATGAGGAAACTGATGTGCAGTGAGGTGAAGTAGCTTGATGAAAATGATGTAGCATATTAGCAATGAGACCAAGAGGTCTGAACCCAAAACCTGCACTCCACTGAACTGCTTTTGATGTATCATTCAGATTATTACTACAAACCCACCTGCCTGGGTCACTGCTAACCCCTCAAGTGATAATGTACAAATTACAAAAAGGTTTTCTTTCTTAAGGACACTTGACTCTCAACTTTGCAAAATTGTCAGAATAATATATATACAGAAATGTGATATCTGTGATGTAAATGGGAACTTATTAGCTTTGGTATCCATGTACAATGCACTAATAATCACTTGCAGCAGCTCTGTACCTCCAAAAGAGAATGTTGAATAAAAAATACTTGTTCAAGTTTCTTAAAAAAATATTTTTATTAGGAATACTTACCAGGAAAAAGGAAAATAATTCATAACCCTCAAACAGCAGTTGAAAGTATTTATTTAACCTAAAAATCTCCATAAGTACATAACTCTGAGAATAATTCTAAAATGAGTACCAATGATTCTGGCATGATTCTGGCCATGATTCTGGCATGCCATGATTCTGGCATGATTCTGGCAGATATTTGTCAGCTGATTTGGCAGTGAAAGTAGCCTAGTGCAGATTTATAAGAAATGTGCACCATTTCATTGATAACAGTTAGCAAGATTTTCATTTCACACTTTTTATTTTTTTATTCTGAAGCTTCCTTTATTATTATAACCAAGTTCACATTGCCACTGCTTTCTGGGTTTTTCATTCAGTGTTATGTAATATCTTGGTATTTTATTAATCTGTTACTTTGCTTCTTTTTAAATTCTGTGGTCTACTCTGCTAGAGAAGTCGAACTGATTTTTTGGCATGCCTTGTATTCAGAGCATCCTTGCGGAAATAGCTGTAATTATAATAAAGTCTCGCCATCTTCTGTCACCACTAAGCAACCTTACACTAGCTCAATTTAAGAGTCAGTTGTAACAAATATTATTGCAATTATGATTGGCCACTATGCTGTGTAAATAGAGATTAAGAGGAAACATAGACAGATTTTACAGTTCTGAAAGTTGTATTGTGAAAGTCCTAGAAGCATGCTTTGTTAACCAGACTTGCAATATGATATACGACAGTATGAATGAATGTACTGACACTAGAGTATTAAATTTAAATGCAATTATAAGTACAATTGAATAAACTCATCTTTATTGTGCAGGACTTCTTTTTTTAACAGCTCTAGTTTAATGAATGTGTTCTTGTATTTACAAAGAACAGGCAGAAGAGTATAATATTGGAAAACAAAGTGTTATTTCAGTTTGTTCTTCTTTAGGGAATTTTGCTGAAACATGTTTGTGATTCCATTCCTCTTAGATAAGTAATAAGCTGTTAGATGATAACAGTTAATTGATATAAAGGAAAACACCACTATGTGTTTTAACCATTTTTCATTTCCTTTATCAATGTCTTATCATTTTTAGAGTGTGGGTCTTTCACCTCCTTGATTAAGTTTATTCCTAGGTATTTTATTATTTTTGTTGCAGTTTTGACTGGGATTGCTTTCTTCTTTTCTCTTTCTGTTAGTTCACTATTAGTGTATAGAAAAGCAACAGAAGTCTGTATATTGACCATATACCCTGAAACTTTACTGAATTCACTTGCTAGTTCTAATACTCTTTTTGTGAATACTTTAGGGTTTTCAAAACATAGTATCATGTCATTTGCAAATAGTAACTATTTTATTTCTTTCCTTCTAATTTAAATGCTTTTTTTCTCTTTTCTTGTCTGATTGCTATATCTAGGACTTTCAATACTTTATATAGCGATGGAGAGAGTCGGCATCCTTGACTTGTTCTGAATTTTGGAGAAAAAGCTTTCAGTTTTTCAGCACTGAATATGGTGTTTACTGTGGGTTTTAGAAGTGAAAAAAATTAAAATGCAAACATTGTGGAGAAGCACTCCCATGCCAACATAATGCTAGTAAAATATTCTACAAAAGTAAAAAGCACATCAACCGCATCTTCATTTTCAAGAATTAGGAGGGAGAACAGCAGGGCAGTAGATGATAAGTGGGTCACCAGGTAGAAAAAAAAAGTCAGTGAATCAACATAAATAATATATTCTAAAAACAAATGAAATAACAACTACTAAATAAAATTGATTAAGTCATAAGCAGTGAAATAAGCACTTAAGAACTTAATATAAGCTTAGTATAGAGGCATTAAGAGATTCAAAATGACCTTGTAGGGTAGGAACAATGAGACCAATTTCACCAAGATGAATGCAATACAGATAAATAGAAGATCTATGTTTATATTTACAAATCAGTTATACACAGTACTATTTTCTTTCTTAAACTACCCCGGGAATTTAAAGCATATAGGGCTTCCCTGGTGGCTCAGAGGTTAAAGCATCTGCCTGGAATGCAGGAGATCTGGGTTTGATCCCTAGGTCGGGAAGATCCCCTGGAGAAGGAAATGGCAACCCACTCCAATACTCTTGCTTGGAGAATCTCATGGAGTAAGGAGCCTGATAGGCTCAGTACATGGAGTCGCAAAGAGTTGGACACGACTGAGTGAGTTCACTTTCACTTTTCACTTTCACTTTCATCTGCTGAGTACCAGCTTTTGAAATAAATTTGGGAAAGTGAACTAGCATTCTATCATCAGAATGTGGACTCTTCATGATGACAATAGGAAACAATTGAATTTCTGGAAAAAGTCTGTTATCTGTGTTATTTTCTTTCAGTAAGGTTAATCAAATTGAGGAGAAAGCAGGAGATGTTCCAAATGAAGTCTTGAAGGGAGCAGTTATTAAATGTGTAAGAAGGAAAAGAATATTTATCATATAAGGAATACTCATATGGGTATTGAAAGAGAGAACTGTCAAAGATTATTCCAACATTTTTAACCTAAAAATGGCACCAGCAAATATAAGAATGCTGGGAGAACAAGGTGGTTTGGGGAACAAGATAAGTTGATGTAAATATATTTGCTGGAGTTGTCCCAGTGGAATTTGCCATGAGAGGGTACACAAGGCAGAAACATAAATGTAGAGATGATTGACTTTAAAATGCTGCTTAGGAACAGAGAAGATGATGGAAGTAACTTATTCTGAAGAAAATGAATTTAAAAAGAAAAAGAATAGAAATGAAGGAACTGAAAGCTAAATTCATGTCCTGCAAAGAGCTAGAAAAAATTGCAGAGGGAAATAAAGGATTGATAGTCTAGAACGAGGTCAGCTAGCAGCATGGTCTCATAAGTTCACTGAATGGATTGTTCTTTAAGTCATAATTAGTTTAGTTTTTATCCTATTAGGAATGTGTATTTCATTTTAATTTTGCTGATAACTTGTAATAGGTCACATTTTGGAGGTCAGTTACATTATTAGCAAATATTTAATGAACTGTTCTCTCATTTCTTTTACTCTCCTCTATCAAGTGTTAGTTGCTTTACTATTTTACAATAAAAGTATTGACATGTACACTCACAAAGAGTCAGACACGACTGAGCGACTAACACACAGACACCACTATGTGTAAAATAGCTAGCTAGTGGGAAGCTGCTGGTTTAGCACAGGGAGCTCATCTTGGTGTTTTGTGACAGCCTAGACCAGTGGAATGGTAGAGGTGGAAGGGATGCTCAAATGGGAGGGGATATATGTATGTTTATAGCTGATTCATGTTTTCTACAGCAGAAACCAACACAACATTATAAAGCAATTATCCTACAATTAAAAATAAATTTGAAAAAGAAAACTAATGCTATAGGAGAAATGTGGGGAAAGTATCTGAGTGTTTATCCTGATTAATGTGTTTCTGATGTTCTGAGCATGCAACCCCAAACTCATGTGTTTAAAAGCAATTTATTTAGGGAATGCTGGTAGTTTCCTTCACTTTGTAGTATAAAATCCAAGAAAGTATATTTAAATAAGCAAGAAGAAGGTGTGTTTTTTTTGTTTGTTTTTTAATATACTTTGGTGGGGAAAGTAGGGCATCAGCAGAGTTCCCCACAGTTACATTATATAAATATGACTATACCATATGTAGTACCCTAACATTTAAATGAAACTAGTAACAACCACCAAATGTGTCATTGAAGTAACAAAACCATCAAGTACCTACTTAACAGTGTTCCTCCTCATCTTGACCTTGTTAGACTGTTCAAACATCTGCAAAATTCACTATATTTCTTTAAATAGATTAGGATCTAGCTTATGAGTTATCTATTTCCATAATTATAGTGGCTTATAAAATAATCCTTAATCAGACACCATATGTGTAGTACAAAAACTAGTTTTGTGTATATCCAAGCTTATTTTTTCAGTTGACTTAGGAATATTCCCATTGTGTGAATCAATATTAGTAATAGAAAAAAAGACAAAGCTTCATCTTATAATAAGTTTCATCTCAACGTTTTCACCTTGCAAATTACTCCATTGAAAATGTGTTTGGAAATTGCCAGTAAACACTTTTTAACATGTGTAACCTATGCAGTGAATATATCATTGGAAGTTGCAAAATATAAATATCCCATATGTAACATAGCTTTAAATCATTATGTACATGACTTTTATACCGACAGATCATAATAAAAATTGGAAATGAAGATAAAGGCAATCAGACTACTTTGTGAGGAATAAAAGTTAAATATCCTATCCAGATGTTACTAAAGTGTTATTTAATCCATTTCAAGTTCACTATGCACCTGTTAGCACAGATAATATAAGATCTACTCAAAATTAGTTGAGTCACTATATTTAGTAACAAACAAACCTGCTATCAGTTAATGTCTAATTTGAAATCATTTTAATTTAAACACATAAATCAGAAAAGATGACTCAGGGCAACACTTTATCATTAGTACCCTTAATCAGAGAGTTTCTTTTAATTTCTATGTATAGTAGCAGCAGATTTTATTTTTTTGAAACCCTAGCCTTTTAAAGTAATCAAGGGCATTCTTGTTTCTTCATATAACAAATTATTAAAAAAATAATATAAGTGTAACTAGCTGAACCAAGTTCTCGTTGTAAGAAAAACGCCGCGGAAGAAAAAGCCACCTCTAGGACCCGTTAGTAAAAAGGCCTTTATTGGGCGGTCGCTCCCAGGCAGAACTCCCGGAGGCAAGCGAGCGAGGGAACAAAGGGAGTCTGCGAGGCGGGGAGGGGTGCGGGAAGGTTTTATAGTGAGGGCTTGCGGACGGCCCAAGGTCTTTTTCCCTTTAAGGCAGCAAGCGTAGGCTACAGCGGTGATTGGTGTCTATGGTTTCCCTGTTGTCCCCTGACTGGATCGGGGCTTCAGGGCCGGCCCCAGAAGTCTAATCGGCTTTTTGGTTCCTGTTTGGGTACCAGCCAACTACCGGTGCCGGCCGGATAGTTTTGGTCACCGCCAGCCAACTTCCGGTGCCGGCGGGATGTTTTGGTCACGTGTTGGACGGCTCGCCCTTTCACTCGTCTTTCCTGTTTTTTCCTTTTCTATCTTACCATCTTAAATGAGGAGAAATAGCATTTATGAGGGAGAAAGATGGATGAGGGTTGGCATTGTAATTCCTTTTCTTCCATTTATTTCCAGGGCACCTCCTTGCTTAAGCAGAGATACCATTTAGGCTTCCAACGAATGTTTTGTTTAATAAAGGTCTTCTGTTATTTAATAAAAGGAGAGAGAAATAGATTAAAAACTTCAAGTTTTGTACATTTGACATGTGCTCTGTCAGGTTTTTAAGCTGCATTTGTCTCAGTACATTAACACTGTCAGTCAAACTGCAGATGAATGGTATTCTTTCTCCTTTCTCAAGATGTTTGAGTGCATGCAAAATTTTATTTGTTATTTATGCTCTACAAGTATAATGTTAAAAAGTACTTGGTTTGTGCTGTTGCTCTGAAATTCTCTGGCTTTGAAACATGTCATGAAAAATAATTTTAAATTCCCATTCCCTACAAATAATGACTTCACAGCTGCACACTATAACTTCTTTATTAAAAGGCAGAGGTCAATAACTTCTGGTTAAATAGGCAAATGATTATGTGAAACAGACAGTAAATGCATTTGCTGATTTTTCCCCAAGTCAATTTATGCTGCTGCTGCTGCTGCTAGTCAGTTCAGTCGTGTTCGACTCTGTGTGATACTATAGACGGCAGCCCACCAGGCTCCCCTGTCCCTAGGATTCTCCAGACAAGAACACGGGAGTGGGTTGCCATTTCCTTCTCCAATGCATGAAAGTGAAGTTGCTCAGTCGTGTCTGACTTGAACTGCAGCCTACCAGGCTCCTCTGCCCATGGGATTTTCCAGGCAAGAGTACTGGAGTGGGGGTGCCATTGCCTTCTCCCAATTTATCGTAGTTGAATTTATATGCAGTGAACTATGTATTGAAAGTGAAGTCACTCAGTCGTGTCTGACTCTTCGCGACCCATGGACTGTAGCCTATCAGGCTCCTCACTCCATGGGATTCTCCAGGCAAGAGTACTGGAGTGGGGTGCCATTGCCTTCTCCCAATTTATCGTAGTTGAATTTATATGCAGTGAACTATGTATTGAAAGTGAAGTCACTCAGTCGTGTCTGACTCTTCGCGACCCATGGACTGTAGCCTATCAGGCTCCTCACTCCATGGGATTCTCCAGGCAAGAGTACTGGAGTGGGTTGCCATTTCCTTCTCCAGGAGATCTTCGTGACCCAAGTATCGAACCCAGATCTCCTGCATTCCAGGCAGATGCTTTAACCTTTGAGCCACCAGGAAGGAACCAAAGATGGAGAAGCTCTATACAGTCAACAAAAACAAGACCAGGAACTGACTGTGGCTCAGATCATGAACTCCTTATTACCAAATTCAGATTCAAATTGAAGAAAGTAGGGAAAACCGCTAGACCATTCAGGTATGACCTAAATCAAATCCCTTATTTATACAGTGGAAGTGAGAAATAGATTTAAGGGCCTAAATCTGATAGACAGAGTGCCTGATGAACTATGGAATGAGATTCATGACATTGTACGGGAGAGATGGATCAAGATCATCCCCATGGAAAAGAAAGGCAATAAAGCAAAAAGGCTGTCTGGGGAGGCCTTACAAAAGCTGTGAAAAGAAGAGAGGCAAAAGCAAAGGAGAAAAGGAAAGATATAAGCGTCTGAATGCAGAGTTCCAAAGAAGAGCAAGAAGAGATAAGAAAGCCTTCTTCAGCACTCAATGCAAAGAAATAGAGGAAAAGAACAGAATGGGAAAGAATAGAGATCTCTTCAAGAAAATTAGAGATACCAAGGGAACATTTCATGCAAAGATGGGCTCTATAAAGGACAGAAATGGTCTGGACCTAAAGGAAGCAGAAGATATTAAGAAGAGGTGGCTAGAATACACGGAAGAACTGTACAAAAAGGATCTTCATGACCCAGATAATCATGATGATGTGATCACTAATCTAGAGCCAGACATCCTGGAATGTGAAGTCAAGTGGGCCTTAGAAAGCATCACTACAAACAAAGCTAGTGGAGGTGATGGAATTCCAGTGGAGCTGTTTCAAATCCTGAAAGATGATGCTGTGAAAGTGCTGCATTCAATATGCCAGCAAATTTGCAAAACTCAGCCATGGCCACAGGACTGGAAAAGATTAGTTTTCATTCCAATCCCAAAGAAAGGCAATGCCAAAGAATGCTCAGACTACCGCACAATTGCACTCATCTCACATGCTAGTAAAGTAATGCTCAAAATTCTCCAAGCTAGGCTTCAGCAATATGTGAACCGTGAACTTCTGGATGTTCAAGCTGGTTTTAGAAAAGGCAGAGGAACCAGAGATCAAATTGCCAACATCTGCTGGATCATGGAAAAAGCAAGACAGTTCCAGAAAAACATCTATTTCTGCTTTATTAACTATGCCAAAGCCTTTGACTGTGTGGATCACAATAACCTGTGGAAAATTCTGAAAGAGATGGGAATACCAGACCACCTGACCTGCCTCTTGAGAAATCTGTATGCAGGTCAGGAAGCAACAGTTGGAACTGGACGTGGAACAACACACTGGTTCCAAATAGGAATAGGAGTACGTCAAGGCTGTATATTGTCACCCTGCTTATTTAACTTCTATGCAGAGTACATCATGAGAAACGCTGGTCTGGAAGAAGCACAAGCTGGAATCAAGATTGCTGGGAGAAATATCAATCACCTCAGATATGCAGATGACATCACCCTTATGGCAGAAAGTGGAGAGGAGCTAAAAGCCTCTTGATGAAAGTGAAAGTGAAGAGTGAAAATGTTGGCTTAAAGCTCAACATTCAGAAAACGAAGATCATGCCATCTGGTCCCATCACTTCATGGGAAATGGATGGGGAAACAGTTGAAACAGTGTCAGACTTTATTTTGAGGGGCTCCAAAATCACTGCAGATAGTGATTGCAGCCAAGAAATTAGAAGACGCTTACTTTTTGAAAGAAAAGTTATGACCAACCTTGATAGTATATTCAAAAGCAGAGACATTACTTTGCCGACTAAGGTTCGTCTAGTCAAGGCTATGGTTTTTCCTGTGGTCATATATGGATGTGAGAATTGGACTGTGAGGAAGGCTGAGCACTGAAGAATTGATACTTTTGAACTGTGGTGTTGGAGAAGACTCTTGAGAGTCCCTTGGACTGCAAGGAGATCCAACCAGTCCATTCTGAAGTAGATATGCCCTGGGATTTGTTTGGAAGAAACGATGCTAAAGCTGAAGCTCCAGTACTTTGGCCACCTCATGCGAAGAGTTGACTCATTGGAAGAGACTCTGATCCTGGGAGGGATTGCGGGCAGGAAGAGAAGGGGACGACCAAAGATGAGATGGCTGGATGGCATCACCGACTCAATGGATGTGAGTCTGAGTGAACTCCGAGAGATGGTAATGAACAGGGATGCCTGGCGTGCTGCAATTCATGGGGTCACAAAGAGTTGGACATGACTGAGAGACTAAACTGAACTGAACTATGTATTATATAGTTCACTTTATTTTATATAAACTTTATTTTATATATATAAAACTTTATTTAAATTTATATATATGCAGTGAACTGTGTATTACATAGTTCACTTTATTTTATATAAAATAAAGCAAGCAAAATCATTGTAGAACCAGAAATCAGTGGCCATAAAACTTGCACTTACTTCCATGAGAACACGTCATTTCAACCACTGTCTAAAGACTTTTTAATTGAATCCGTCAGTTCTAAATCCTGAAACAATTCAAAATGTAAAACACTCCTTTAATAAGGATGAATAATTTTCTTTCAATATTCACTAGTATTGGATCTCTTTTCTCAATTAGTACATACCAAGGAACGGCATTGTCCTGAGATCAGTGCAGCAATCACCTGTTAGATGGACTAGTGAGATTAGGAAGAATATAATAGGAAGTATTGGGAATATGAGAGAAATGAAATACTTCCTGAAAAAGTGCCATGAAAATAACTTGGATTTCTAAAACAGAAGTAATAAATAAATTTTTCATTTTAAAAGTATAATTTAGTGTTAAGCACCTGAAAGCAATCACCAGGTTTTATTTCTTTGAAATCCTCTTTCAGATATTTGTTATAATTTTTTGCTTCAAAATATACTGATAAACTAAATGATGTGGTAGTCATGCTAAAAGAACTTTAATTAAGGTAAGATGTAAATAATGTCTAGATTTCTACCAGGAGCAAAGGTGCTCAATTGTATATTAATCACAGACCAGCTTCCTGACAATATGGAGGAATCTGGTTGTGACTTTAAACAAATATATATATTTCATTGGAGTGGCTAAGCTGTTGTGTCTTCCACTTGCACCACATTCTTTCTGGAGTTGAGTGCTCCATTTACAAGGAAGATGGCTAAGGTGATTGTAATGTGTCTACAAAGAAATCTGTTAATCATTACCCCAGAACAAGATGCATAAACTGGATCTATCCTGGAAAGCCTAAGGATGAAGCAACACAGAGGAGTCTTTTTTCAATCAAAGTTTCACAAATAATTATTAATTTGGTGTTCATATATATGTACTATTTTATTTGATGGTTTGGACATAAATTATATTTAATAGAGCCAAATTTTTGTTCTATTTAATGTGGCATTGTGTTTTTTTTTTTTTTTCAAAATTAAGAGTCAATCAGTTTCTGTGAGGTTACCATCCAACATATACCAGCTGTTAAATCAGTCGGAGTTGCATATGGCTGTGAGACATTACAACTCTAGAAGCAGCAATTATGGCTTATGTTTAGATATTTTTCAAATACCTTTCATTATTTTTCTAGCCATATGTATACACACTGCTAACTACCTTCTCTACACTATAGTATTGTTAAATGTTCTTGTCCAGGATAGGAAGTTATTAAATTTTCTATAGCTATATATTAATAGGAACTAAGTAAATTGTCTGTTCATTCTTTTCAAACTGACCATATAAGTTAACAGTAACCATTTGAAAGAAGAATTGATATTGAGAAAAGAGAATTCTGTAGGAATAACAATTTCTATGTGTAAATAAAAGTTAAACTTTATTTTCTTGGAAGTGTGATGTTTCTAGCAATAAAAATAAATAACAGCATTTTAAAATATGTAGCTGCCAGAGGACTTTGTACCATTCGTGAAAATGCTACTAGAGATAAAATAAGAAATTGAAAACTATGTAAGATTATAACTGTTTGAGAATACTTCTGCAGTGGCCCCTAACTAAAAATTATAGTATGATTTTGATAATATGTCAACAGTATCATTTTTCACACAAGTTACTACACATTAGTTCAGTTCAGTTCAGTTGCTCAGTCAAGTCCGAATCTTTGCGACCCCATGAATCACAGCATGCCAGGCCTCCCTGTCCATCATCAACTCCTGGAGTTCACTCAGACTCACATCCATCAAGTCAGTGATACCATCCAGCCATCTCATCCTCTGTTGTCCCCTTCTCCTTGTGCTCTCAATCCATTCCAGCATCAGAGTCTTTTCCAATGAGTCAACTCTTCACATGAGGTGGCCAAAGTACTGGAGTTTCAGCTTCAGCATTATTCCCACCAAAGAAATCCCAAGGCTGATATCCTTCAGAATGGACTGGTTGGATCTCCTTGCAGCCCAAGGGACTCTCAAGAGTCTTCTCCAACACCACAGTTCAAAAGCATCAATTTTCGGTGCTCAGCTTTCTTCACAGTCCATGTCTCACATCCATACACGACTACTGGAGAAACCATAGCCTTGATTAGACGGACCTTAGTCGGCAAAGTAACGTCTCTGCTTTTGAATATGTTATCTAGGTTGGTCATAACTTTTCTTCCAAGGAGTAAGCATCTTTTAATTTCATGGCTGCAGTCACCATCTGCAGTGGTTTTGGAGCCAAAAAAATAAAGTCTGACACTGTTTTCACTGTTTCCCCATATATTTCCCATGAAGTGATGGGACCAGATGCCATGATCTTCGTTTAAATATGTTTGAAAGAAATTTATATTTTAAGTGATACTTAGAATTAAATATTACATGTAAAGGTTTTGGACTAACTGGAATTCTATTTAACATCAGATTAAAATACGTAGCAAAAAGATTTGAGGGTTTTTATTACTGTAATATTTTTCTACTCTGTAGAACTTAACAGCTATCTATTAGTTGAAGGAATAGTTTCATTTTCATTAAACACTCTAAGATGGAAATTAAGAATTTATATATATTTAAATTATTCAATTGAGACAGCTTTTAAACAATTTTTAAATCATATATGCACTTGCTTAAATTTTTCCAATAGGTGTGCATTGGTTTAGTTCATTAATATGATTTAGTCACTACTCTGATGACTGAGATAAAGATGTGCAGTCTAGTGGGTGGCAGGTGGTTTCAGCGAGGTGGTAGTCCTATGAAAGCTATGAGCAAGATACCCTGATGCTGCAAAGAATGGAGCAATCACCTTCCCAGGAAGGATCCTGCAAGCTGAACTGAAAAGGCTGCTGACACTTAAAGTTCCAGGAATAGCCTGCCAAATGGGAAAGGGGGATAACATGGTCCCTCAAGAATTGTAAAGCATTGATCCATTATGGGGAATATTGACAGCAAGTGCAGGAAGGTGAGAAAATGTGAAGGATCTTGTATATTCTGCTAAGAGAGTAGGATTTTATTTTATCGGTGATGGGGAGTCTTATCCTTTTAACTAAAGAAATCCTGTAGGAAAGAAGAAGCTGGAGATGTACTTCCAAAGAGGAACAGAGAATAAAATGATCACTAAAAACCTGAAAATTCAAAACTGAATGACTATATTATTTGGGACCTTCATAACATTTATTCTGTTAAAAACAATTCTGAAACATTCCAGTAAACTTTTGATTTTCATATTTCTATGGTAGATCTATTTTGATGTCACAATCTAAAGAGCTTAGAATAGACCATACATGAGACAGTCATTACAAGATACTTAAATTTAACGAAATTGCCTGACAATCCCCAAAATGTTTATTGATTCTGGCTAAGCTTTCCAACTCTGTACTCCCAGGAAAAGCTGCCACAAGGTAGATGCAGGTTTTTCTGAGTACATGAAATTAATGATGATATACTATCATTTTGTGACTAAAAATCTAAGTATACCTTCTAGCAAAATTAACTTGTCAGTGGATGAACTTGTAGGCTGTGGGCAAAGAAAAAAGTCAACTTCTATTTCAGACAATAAATAAGCCATATATAGAAATAATAAATATTAAAATGTTTTATAATTTTCCTTTGGTTATGTGAACATATCATTAGAATTTATCTTGTCTGTCACCAATTCACATTCTATTCATGAATACTTGTTTCCCTTTCTCTGACCCCAGACTATCTACAGTTATCTGTGAAATGCATTTCTAAATTTCCATCTAGAGGTAGATGTGTTTACTAGTTCAGGAGTTTACCTGCAAAGGTTGTGGACTTTCAGGAATAAATGCAGGCTGTCCTTCCTCCCTCAATCCTCTTGCACATTCATTACCAATTGCTCCAGGAGAAAGAAGTGCCGCCCTCTTCCTGTCTTTGTGGGAGCAGGTCAATCATTTACATGATCTTGATGAATGTCTTGATGAAGGTCTGATATATCAAGTTAATAAAAGCAGGAAGCAATTAAGATGTTCAGGGAAGAAAGAACTGATCTATCAACAAAACAACAATTTAGACTACGTAACTGTCAGTAAATCTGAAAGCAACGTTTATGGGAATGAGAAGAGATTAATGGAATTAGTGGACTGTGGTTCCAGACCTGGTTTTGCTGCTAAGTAGGCAGTGTAGTCTTGAGAAAACCTATTTAGTAGTGGATTATTTCAATTTTCTCAGCCTCAAAATGAGAGTATTTTGTCTGGTTACTTCTAATGGATCATCAGTTTCCTAAAGTGTGTCTTAGTGTATCAGGACTCCTTTCTCAGCATTAGGGGCTCTGTGGGTCCTGCAGTAACACTAAAATGACTGAGACTAGTAGGACACAAGTATAAAACTTTAGGAATTTGATACTTTAATGCTGAGTTGCACAGGTAGAAACTGCCGGCACCTGTATTTTCTATCTCAAAAGGAGCTATATTTTGAATAGACATACAGGTTAAATTGAAAACTTTTCATCTTGTCACCTGTCACACTTGTCCCCTGCCAGTTTGGCCTCTCCTCCTCCATCAGAATCAAGGATACCATTATGATTTTGCCTTTAATTTATAGATGTTTATTATGAGACATTTTCCACCCTGTTGACTTTTTGTGGAAACAGTGTCAGACTTTATTTTGGGGGCTCCAAAATCACTGCAGATGGTAACTGCAGCCATGAAATTAAAAGACGCTTACTCCTTGGAAGAAAAGTTATGAACAACCTAGATAGCATATTCAAAAGCAGAGACATTACTTTGCCGACTAAGGTCCATCTAGTCAAGGCTATGGTTTTTCCTGTGGTCGTGTATGGATGTGAGAGTTGGACTGTGAAGAAGGCTGAGCCCCAAGGAATTGATGCTTTTGAACTGTGGTGTTGGAGAAGACTCTTGAGAGTCCCTTGGACTGCAAGGAGATCCAACCAGTCCATTCTGAAGGAGATCAGTCCTGGGATTTCTTTGGAAGGACTGATGCTGAAGCTGAAACTCCAGTACTTTGACCCCCTCATGCGAAGAGTTGACTCATTGGAAAAGACTCTGATGCTGGGAGGGATTGGGAGCAGGAGGAGAGGGGACAACAGGGATGAGATGGCTGGATGGCATCACTGACTTGATGGACATGAGTCTGAGTGAACTCCAGGAGTTGGTGATGGACAGGGAGACCTGGCATGCTGTGATTCATGGGGTCACAAAGAGTCGGCCATGACTGAGTGACTGAACTGAACTGAACTGAACATTCAACTGGCAGTTTGGAATCTGCTCCAACATCCATTAAAGAGGTCAATCTGCAAAGCAATACCCTTCAGGCATTAAGACAGACGAAAGTGTTCTAATGTAGGGCATTAAGGGAGGACAAGTTATCCCCAGGTGAAGTTGTTAAATACAAGGTGAAATGCAGGCTATCAGAGTGTTTTAGTGTCACATAATCTGGAAAAGTCAGGATAGATTTGATTTTAGATGGCATCAGCTAAAGGAGGAAATCCAGAATAGCAATCTCTGTTCAGATGGCTCTACAGTGCTTGATAATTAAATGAATATAGATAACTGAGAACAAATGTTTTATAAAAGCAAGGATAGCACTCAATATAAGGATCTTAGATGTTAGAAAATCAAATTGTCAAAATGATTCCAAAAAGGAATGTGTCATTCTCTGGTCAGAGCCTCTGAATAGATAGAGTATATAATTTAAGATATAAGTCAAGTCTGAAATAAAGAGTGTTCTCTTGTGAGTTAAGGTTGAATGGAAGGCACGTATGTAATAAGAGGAAAGTATACTCAAACATGGCTGTTGACACTGTTATTGGTGGAATGAATATATGTGTGCAAAAAAGCTGAAGATTTCAAAATAAAATAAGGGCAAGAAAAAGATTTAAGACTATGTTTAGAGCATTATAGTTTCATTTTTTAAGGAAGATGGAATAATATTAACAAATGAACAAAGAAAGCAAAGTGTTTAACTTCTATTTTGCTACCAGTTTCTGAGTCAAAGAGACTGATGTTTATACAGGAAAAAGCATAACAAACATGGATGAGATGAAACTGTCTAGATTGGAGAGGAATAAGAGTTTCTTCCCGGGTGCTTTAAATGTGTGTAGTTCTCTAGTTCTAATACAATTTTACCAGAAAAATTACACCTTAACTTTATATATTACTTTGTGGTTTGTGAAGTGATTTCATATACTTAATTTCATTTGTTAGTTTAAATGACCCAATGTGGCTAAATGAGCATGCATATTATACTACTTTACAGAGAAGTAAGTACTCAAAGAATGACATTTAAGTTCACATTTTTAGTAAATGGATGAACAGGGCTTAGTATTCAGAGAAAATGGATATGAGAAAGGGCATATGATTTGGAATTTTCAAAAGATAGATCTTCTTTTTTAAATTTTATTTTTACTTTATTCTACGTTACAATACTGTATTGGTTTTGCCATACATTGACATGAATCAGCCACAGGTATACACGAGCTCCCAATCCCAAAGCCCCCTCCCACCTCCCACCCCATATCATCTCACTGGATCATCCCTGTGCACTAGCCCCAAGCATCCTGTATCCTGTATCTAACATAGACTGGCGCTTCATTTCTTACATGATAGTATACATGTTTCAATGCCATTCAAACCATAACAGTAAGATTGATATTGGTATTTTTCAGAAATCTAAAGTAAATTATATTGTTCATGATTTGGAAGCATGTAAAAAGGGAATGATCCTGTACTATGCTTTGTTTCACTAGCAGTAAAAGTTTCCAGAATAATTGCCTTTCCTTTTGATCTAAAATGATCAGATTATCTCTTTGAGTAACTAGCGTGCTTTCTCTCCCTTTGTAAATAAGTAGGAAATTGTACTGGTCTTTATTTAGAATGGAGATTTGTGCCATACCACAGAACTCTGTACTCTAGTTTGTCATTCCTCCATTTTTATCTGTAACTTAGATGGAAAGGGCTTCCCTGGTAGTTCAGCTGGTAGAGAATCCAACTGCAATGCAGGAGACCCTGGTTCAATTCCTGGGTCAGAAAGATCCACTAGAGAAGGGAACAGCTACCCACACCAGTGTTCTGGCCTGGAGAATTCCATGGACTGCATAGCCCATGGGGTCAGAAAGAGTCAGACACAACTGAGTGACTTTCACTAGATGGAAAGATAGTGCCCAGACAGAAATAGCACTCCCCTGGATAGCAGAATGCAGACAATCCTTGCTTTGTACAGTTCCAATGTGCACAAATTTCATTTACCATGGTTTGGTTAAATAGCACTAGTAGCAACTGAAATTTCTGGTTACCACAATCTATGGACTGTGGCTAGCTGTATAAAGCACAAACTTTGCCAGTAGCTGTTCAATCTATTGGACTGGTCAAAAGTTCACAGCATCATGCAGAAAAACTCAAACTTTCCGGCCAACCCAATACACTTCACTAAGTAAATAACAGTTGCATGTCTTGATCAGTGATGTTATATTACTTCTTTCAAAGTTTGTCAGTGATTGCTCATTCTACTTGTTATTTGAATTAATCCCAGATAACAAAACATGTAGTTGTGTTGCCATCTTGTCTTCTTGTGATAAATACATCTGCCATTTTACAAAATGTATAATCTAATATTGGAATTGTCCAACAAAGATGAAAGTGCACCAAATATATGAAAAATGATTGTGCTAGAAGTGAAATTTGAACCAACATACGTGGAGTTATAGAAGACATAGCTGACCATGGAAACATTGACACTGCTGCCATTTGAAAGACTGTAGATATGCAGCCCAAGGAACTCAGAAAAGGGAAGCATATAGATGTAGTTGAGGAAAGTGACAAAAGGATGCCAGTGTCCCTGAAGAAGTGATGCTAACATAAACTTCATTTAAAAAGAACTCTCAGAGATAATTTGCCACATTGAAAGCACAAAAGATTAAATGTTGCTGGCTGATTCAAATTTATAAGTATGATAATCTGTAAGATATAGTAAAGATACTCATTCAATACCATAAATAATGTAAGGATAAGTTGGTAAGCACTGTTAAGATTAAGATTTTTATCAACAACAACAACAACCCTTAATTCTCAATGTTTCCAATGTTTTCAGTTGCAGTGTACTAAATATATAATTCACTATCTTTCACATTTTTACGCATTTGTATCTGTCAGTAACAGAGTTCTTAATGTTTTCACAAAGAATTTTAAGATCATGAGACAACTGTAGTTTTCTTCATTAAGATCACTTTATAGAGTTTTATGTTGCGCAATCAATTTTATAGTACCATGCTATCGTGCAAAAACTTCCTGTAATTTCAAAAGGCCTGAACTGTGCACTGATAATTTTTTTAATAGCATGTAAGAGAGATAAGCATAAAGGTATATATTTAGACTCTTGGGTTGAGCACAGGCTTACTATGAACAAAGAATGTGACATGTATGCTAAGAAAAGTGAAAAGGTTAAGGTTATTTTAACAGGCCTCGAGTAGTTTTTTCATTACCAACTGCACTTTTCAGGAAAGCCCAGCAGCTGAATGCTCAGTTCTGGGTCCCACATTTAAATAAGTCTTTGCAAGGAAGGAAAACTCCTTTGTATTAATTATAGTTGAAGAGACTGGGGAGATAGAGTGTACCTAATTAAAATTACTGATACAAATTAAGTGGGAATTCATTTAGCCTATAGAACGCCAAAGGGCACACCAGGACGCTAACAGGACATGATTCAAAGAGACAGAATTTCACCTTGTTAAACAGTTCTTTTCCATATTGTATTACTCCAGAATGGAATCAGAGCAATTCAATCATATTGTTATGCTATGAAAAAAAAAAAAACTATCTGCTAACAGAGATGTCTTTCAGAGGTTTGGGATGGAGATAATCCCTAAAGCCCCTTTAAACTGTAAAAGAATATAATTCTAGAATTGGGGTTACTATAATCCATAACGGTGGATTGTGGTTACTATAAATAACTCTATGTGCTATTTATTAAAAGCATTCCTGATATAGCATGGGATATTGGCAAAAAAAAAACCCAACAGATTTTATGTCAGAAACACCAGAGTTAAAAATCCCTGTTCAGATAACTATGTATCCTTATGTGAGTTATTATCCTCAAGCTTCTCTTTTTTCTTCCATAAAATATAAATAATGCCCGCTTACACTTGTTTTCTGAGGTTTTGTAAGTAATATACCTTCCCGGTATTTGTAAATCTTAACTGTTATTGTTTTGAGAAAAGATCAGCAGTACAGGTGAATTTGGAGGACAGAAGGATTTTTAAATACCAGAAATAATAATTAATAATTTTTCTTTTCCATACTACCAAAATGTTTATTTCTTTAGTAAATGTGAGATATACATGATACACATTAATAATATCTTTATAAGAGTGAAAGGTGCAAAACATACTGGCAGAAGCATGATAACTAGTCAAGAGAGCACATTTAGAATAAGTCAAAATTAAATTAGAATGAACAAAACATTTCAAAACAAATTTAACATAGTAAGATTTAGACATTGTTAAAACTACAGCAACAGAAAACTACTGAGTTTATGATGAGACTTAAAGATTAGTTATAAATCAAATTATTTTTTATTTTGAACCTCTTGTTTTTAGTTTTTTAAAAAAATATATGGTAGAAAAAGCTTGATAATTACAGTAAGGTCACTATTCTCACAAAAATTTAAATAAAATAATTCACTGGAAGTTAAATGGTAAAATCTATAAAATGGCCATCAGACAAAATTTGATGAAAATACTGATATATATACTGAAAGTATGTATTAATCAAAATTGGGAGTTGAGGAAGAAAATTAAAGTAGAAAACCTAGAAATTTTGCATCGAGGCATTTCTATCAGGTAAACATCCCTGTTGTGGAGATGGGTATATTGGTTTATCAAAACTAGAAGCCATCCTTAGTTTCAGTAATATATTGAAATTCTCTTGTCCTGAGTCAGAGCTCACCAAACATTTATCCCATGTACTTTATGAGTCTGTTAAAACCATGGAAATGTTTGCTTATCATAGATATCATACAAAGCAATCCATAGTCACAACAATCAGAGAATAAAAAGAAATAAAAGAAATCCAAATTGGAAAGGAAAAAGTAAAACTGTTACTGTTTGCAGATGACATGATACTTAACACAGAAAGTCCTAAAGATTCTACCAGAAAACTACTGGAGCTTATCAATGAATTTGGTCAAATTGCAGGATAGATAATTAATATAGAGAAAGCTGTTGTATTTCTATACATGAACCATTAACTGTCAAAAAGAGAAATTAAGGAAATGGTTTCATCTACTATCATATAGAAAAGAATAAAAAGCCTGGGAATAAGCTTACCCAATGAAGTAAACATCATACTCGGAAAACTGATTTTCTACATCAGTCTTTGTGAGCTTGATAGGATGAGACTGTCCTTAAGAAACAGAACTCTCAGTATACTAACAAAATTAAGTTTTTAATTTTTCAAAGATGACAGTCAAACCTTGCACTATGGTAGGATCATCAATGTAATGCCCATTTTATGGTATTTCATGTGTGTGTGTGTCGGGGGTCAGTTCAGTTCAAATCAGTGCAGTCGCTCAGTCACGTCCAATTATTTGCGACCCCTTAGACTGCAACATGCCAAGCTTTGTGTCCATCACCAACTCCTGGAGCTTGCTCAAACTCGTGTCCATCCAGTCAGTGATGCCATCCAACTGTCTCATCCTCTGTCGTCCCCTTCTCTTCCTGCCTTTAATCTTTCCCAACATCAGAATCTTTTTAATGAGCCTGTTCTTCACATCAGGTGACCAAAGTATTGGAGTTTCAGCTTCCACCATCAGGCCTTCCAATGAATATTCAGGACTGATTTCCTTTAGGATTGACTGGTTTGATCCCCTTGCTGTCCAAGGGACTCTCAAGAGTCTTTGCCAATACCATGGTTCAAAAACATCAGTTCTTTGGCTTTCACCTTTCTTTATAGTCTAACTCACATCCATAAATGACTACTGGAAAAACCATAGCTTTGACTAGATGAACCTTTGTCAGCACGGTAATATGTCTGCTTTTTAATATGTTATCTAGGTTGGTAGTAGCTTTTCTTTCAAGGAGCAAGCGTCTTTTAATTTCATGGCTGCAGTCACCATCTGCAGTGATTTTGGAGCCCAAGAAAATAACATCAACAGTTTCTGTCACTGTTCCCATTGCTTCCCCATCGATTTGCTGTGAGGTGATGGGACTGGATGCCATGATCTTAGTTTTCTGAATGTTGAGTTTTAAGCCAACTTTTTCACTCTCCTCTTTCACTTTCATTGAGAGGCTTTTCAGTTCCTCTTAGCTTTCTTTCATAAGGGTGATATCATCTGCATATCTGAGGCTATTGTTATTTCTCCTGGCAATCTTGATTCCAGTTTGTGCTTCATCCATCCTGGCATTTCACATGATGTACTCTGTTAGTAGCTCAGTCGTTTCCATCTCTTTGCAACTCCATGGATTATAACCTGCCAGTTTCCTCTGTCCATGGGATTCTCATGGCAAGAATACTGGAGTGGGCTTCCATGCCCTTCTCCAGGAGATCTTCCCGCCCCAGGGATGAAACCCAGGTCTCCCACATTGCAGGCAGATTCTTTACCATTTGAGTTCCTCAGGTATTTCACGGGAGTCCTCTAATCCTTTTCTGACCATTTGCTGATCGTGTGACTTGCTCAGTTTCTTTGAAATATCTGACTCACATTAAATATTTTTTCCCATAAAATTCTACAGCTTAAACTAAGTAATTTGTAATATCCTCAAAAGAAATAGAAAGCTCAAATTTTACTTTCAAAAGGTTTAAACCACAGGATTATAATCTGTGGGTATAAACCACAAACATAATTAACCGCAAGATATTTTCATAGTAGGAAATAATGACTAATACAATTAGTACTATACAGTTTAATTATGAAAATGCTAAGAGGGCACCCATTTACAGAGCTATCAAAGACTGGATGGTCAATTACACAAGACTTTCTAGATGTAGATGATGATGGTTTAGGCCTGACTCATTATTACAAAATGCACAGCAGGAGTAAGATATAAGGAAAGGATTACTAAATAGAGTATTCATAAGAATTTCCATATAAATCCCCACAAATCACTCTTAAACATTATGAGTCAGAGGCGTATTAGTTTTCTACTGTTGCCATAACAAATTATCACACTTTTAGTGGTTTACAATGGCAAAAATTTATTATTATCTCACAGTTCTATAAATGAGAGATCTGACTCTTCACCTAGTTTTTCTGCTTAGGTTATCACAAGAGTGGATCTTATCTGTCTGACTCTGTTGGAAGTCCACTTGCAGACTCATTTAGGTTTCTGGTGGAACTCATTTCCTTGTGTCTGTAGAATCAAGTGTCTGTTTCCTTGCTGGCTGTTAACTGGAGGTTATCCTCAGAGTCTAGATGTCTCCCTTCCTGGTTCATGGCTTCTTCCTTTCAGTGCCAGCAGTGGAATTTCCAATCCTTCTCTTGCTTCTTGTCTGTTTACTCTTCCATCTTGCTTCAATGTTCTGGCCCTTACCAGAAAAAGTTCTTTGATTATGTGGTTAGATAGCACCCAGCTAGATAATCTTCCTATTTTAGGATCTGCAACCTCAATTACATCTGCAGAACCCCTTTGCCATGCAGTGCAACATATTCATGGGTTTCATAAACCAGGACATGGGCATTTGTGAGCAGCTATTATTCAGTTTTTGCTTCTCTTGTGCCTCAGCTGGTAAAGAACCTACCTGTAGTGCAGGAGACCTAGGTTCAATCCCTGGGTTGCAGAGATCCCCTGGAGAATGGAAAGGCTACCCACTCCAGTATTCTGGCCTAGACAATTCCTTTGTTTGTATAGTCCATGGAGTTGCAAAGAGTCAGACACAACTAAGCAACTTTCACTTTCACTTCATTATTCAGTTTACCAAAGTAAATGACTGTGATTTCACACTTTTATAAATGCTGGTATAAAGCCATAAAATGTGGAAACTAAATACTCAAACATGGTAGAAGATATACTGATGGTAGAAGTATACTGATTCAGTCTTAAGCGAAAGAGCAGAATATGAAATTGGAAAAGAAATACATCAGACATGACATGGGACCAACAAATAAAAGGTAGAATTAAGCACAAGCACTGATATTTCTTTCTTAAGCACTTGGAAAACACTAATTTATTTAGGATGTATTTTCACTTGATTAAGAAAAGCACTTTACATAGTTCAGTGTGTGGCAATAAATCTTTTCACATCTATATGTGTTTTACTCAGTTTGGCATTGTTTCCTCTGAAACACTGTTGAGATTGTTACTGTTTATAAGATTCTTAATGGGAATTGTTTCTACTCAACAATATGATTTGACTGAGTTGACTTTAAGTACTTTATTTTTTGTAATAACAACAGTATGTTCCTCTTTATGATTCAATTTCTAATCTTTTAAAATTTGTTTTATATAAATTTAAATTTATATAAAATTCACTCTTTTGGGTGGGAAGTTGTATAAATATGATAAATGCATAGAGTTGTGTAACTGCCATGACAATCATGATGCAGAACTATTTCATCACCAACCTCACTGAAATGTCATGATTCTAATTTGCAATCAATTTTTTCCCCCAATCACCCCCTGGCAACCACTGATCTGTCCTTTATCCTCATAGTTCTTTCATTTCCAGAAAGTCATATAAATGTAATTGCATAGTGTGTGGCTTTTTGAGTCTAGTTTCTTTTACTAATCATAAAACATTTGGGATGCATTCAAGTTGCTGGATTTCAGTAGTTTTTTCCTTGTTTATAATTCCTAAACTTTTGACTGAAATTGGTTCTAAATTAAAATCTAAATATTTTTCATAATTAAGTTACCCACAGTTATTTCCTCTCACTAGGATATTCAATAGCTCAGTTGGTAAAGAATCCACATGCAATGCAGGAGACCCCAGTTGGATTCCTGGATCGGGAAGATCCACTGGAGAAGGGATAGGCTACCCACTCCAGTATTCTTGGGCTTCCCCTTGTGACTCAGCTGGTAAAGAATCTGCCTGCAGTGCAGGAGACCTGGGTTTGATGGCGGGCTTGGGAAGATCCCCTGGAGAAGGGAAAGGCTACCCACTCCAGTATTCTGGCATGGAGAATGCCATGGACCGTATAGTCCATGGCATCACAAAGAGTCAGACACGACTGAGCGAGTTTCACTTTCAGTACATTCAAGAATTGTTCTTGTCATAATGCTAAAATTCTGGGGTGTGTTTTTATTTTTTTCTCTTTGTAAATTTTTGTGTGAGTCATACACAAAACTTATTTTGAGATAAATGTGGCTTTATCAGTATATTTGATTAGCCTGTGATTATATTGAAAGTCTACTGAATGGAAGATTTTAATATTGAGAAGACAAGTGATCCCTGCATTATTTTGAAAATAACTAGACTTACAGATATAGTTGTATCTCAATAGTCTATTACAATGGAGATAAATGTTGTCGCCATCCAAAAAACAGTTAAGTTGGGCTTGATTTCTTACATATAAATTTTACTCATGTGATAATTCAGTTTAGTTCAGTTCAGTCACTCAGTCATGTCCGACTCTTTGCAACCCCATGATTCGCAGCATGCCAGGCCTCCCTGTCCATCACCATCTCCTTGAGTAGACTCAGATTCACATCCATCAAGTCGGTGATGCCATCCAGCCATCTCATCCTCTATCGTCCCCTTTTCCTCCTGTCCTTAATCCTTCCCAGCATCAGAGTCTTTTCCAATGAGTCAACTCTTCACATGAGGAAGCCAAAGTACTGGAGTTTCAGCTTTAGCATCATTCCTTCCAAAGAATACCCAGGGCTGATCTCCTTCAGAATGGACTTTTGGATCTTTTTGCAGTCCAAGGGACTCTCAAGAGTTTTCTCCAACACCACAGTTCAAAAGCATCAATTCTTCAGGGCTTAGCTTTCTTCACAGTCAACTCTCGCATCCATATATGATCATTGGAAAAACCATAGCCTTGACTAGACGGACATTTGTTGGCAAAGTAATGTCTCTGCTTTTCAATACGCTGTCTAGGTTGGTCATAACTTTTCTTCCAAGGAGTAAGCATCCTTTAATTTCATGTTAACATTCTGCTTATGTTAACACTCAGTTCATTTGGGTTCAGTTCAGTCACTCAGTCATGTCCAACTCTTTTGCGACCCCATGAATTGCAGCATGCCAGGCCTCCCTCTTCATCACCAGCACCTGGAGTTCACTCAGACTCATCCATTGAGTCAGTGATGCCATCCAGCCATCTCATCCTCTGTTGTCCCCTTCTCCTCCTGCCCCCAATCGCTCCCAGCACCACAGTCTTTTCCAATGAGTCAACTCTTCGCATGAAGTGGCCAAAGTACTGGAGCTTCAGCTATAGCATCATTCCTTCCAAAGAAATCTCAGAGTTGATCTCTTTCAAAATGGATTGGTTGGATCTCCTTGCAGTCCAAGGGACTCTCAAGAGTCTTCTCCAACACCACAGTTCAAAAGCATCAATTCTTCGGCGCTCAGCCTTCTTCACAGTCCAACTCTCACATCCATACATGACCACAGGAAAAACCATAGCCTTGACCAGACGGACCTTAGTTGGCAAAGTAATGTCTCTGCCTTTGAATATGCTATCTAGATTGGTCATAACTTTTCTTCCAAGGAGTAAGCGTCTTTTCATTTCATGGCTCAATCACCATCTGCAGTGATTTTGGAGCCCAAAAAATAAAGTCTGACACTCTTTCCACTGTTTCTCCATCTATTTCCTATGGAGTGATGGGAACGGATGCCACGATCTTCATTTTCTGTATGTTGAGTTTTAAGCCAGCGTTTTCACTCTCCTCTTTTACTTTCATCAAGAGGCTTTTTAGTTCCTCTTCACTTTCTGCCATAAGTGTGGTGTCATCTGCATATCTCAGGTGATTGATATTTCTCCCAGCAATCTTGATTCCTGCTTGTGTTTCTTCCAGACCACGTTTCTCATGATGTACTCTGCATAGAAGTTAAATAAGCAGGGTGAAAATATACAGCCTTGATGTATTCCAGTCTGTTGTTCCATGTTCAGTTCTAACTGTTACTTCCTGACCTGCATACAGATTTCTCAAGAGGCAGGCCAGGTGGTCTGGTATTCCCATCTCTTTCAGAATTTTCCACAGGTTATTGTGATCCACACAGTCAAAGGCTTTGGCATAGTCAATAAAGAAGAAGTAGATGTTTTTCTGGAACTGTCTTGCTTTTTCCATGATCCAGCAGACGTTGGCAATTTGATCTCTGGTTCCTCTGCCTTTTCTAAAACCAGCTTGAACATCAGGGAGTTCACAGTTCACATATTGATGAAGCCTGGCTTGGAAAATTTTGAGCATTACTTTACTAGCATGTGAGATGAGTGCAGTTGTGCAGTAGTTTGAGCATTCTTTGGCATTGTCTTTCTTAAAGTCATTTTAAATTCCTTAATGTATAACTGCTGTGGTAGGACAGAGGCAGCTGACAAGCAGGTAGGATGGTAGGAAGAAGCTAGTTTAATTTTTATGCTTCTGTAGATACTTAGCAGAGTGGATAAGCCACATCCAGATAGTAGAGATTTCAATGAATGTGAACTTGTTCTCATTAGAATTCATGATTCCAAGCCCTATATAGTGCAAGCAAATAGCTACTGATTAGGGAGCTGAAATCTTGACCTTTCCCATCTCTTAAATATCAGCATCTCAGTCATAGCTCCATACTTAAAAATAGACAGTTCCATAAGTCAGTTGTGCAGCTAAAAGAATCATTAATCTTTAAATAAGGGCTTGTTCACTCTGCACTCTGCTGTCTACTGTGGTGTTCTTCATGTACTATGCTTCAGAGTGTTTTACTAAGCAGGAAAGTGTTTTGGATACACATGATGAATATGAAACTCACATAACTGCAGCAAAAGCAGTTTGTACTAAGTACTATTTGTTAAATCAGAAATCTGTCACCCATATTTGATGATTGACATGAAGGAATCAGTTGGAGAACAAAATATGTTATTTTTCAACAAGCATGAAGAGAATTTTCCAAAGAGGTTTATTTGCATAAATAAGTTTGTCCAGAATGGAAATCCTCCAAGGATTTAAAAGGTACATGTCAGGATTTTGTGGTATAGGATCAAATTTATGATGTTTAGCTATGTTTACCAAAAGGCATAGAAGCTGCTAGCATATATCAGGCATTGTGGCTGGTGGGTTGAGGATTAGTACTGTTTGTAGAGATTGCCATGAACTTCATAAAAGATACAGAAGAGGGTTCTCTGTGAAGCTCCTCTGACTTTCTCTAATGGCTGCTCTTTTCTTGTACACCTCTTTTTTTATTTGAAGGCTGATTACTTTACAATATTGTAGTGGTTTTTGCCATACATTGACACGAATCAGCCATGGGTGTACATGTGCCCCCATCCTGAACCCCATTCCCATCTCCCTCCCCATCCCATCCATCAGGGTTGTCCCAGTGCACTGACCCTGAGCACCCTGTCTCATGCATTGAGCCTGGACTGGCAATCTTTTTCACATATGGTAATATACATGTCTCAATGTTATTCTCATAAATCATCCCACCCTCGCTTTCTCCCACAGAGTCCAAAAGTCTGTTCTCTACATCTGTGTCTCTTTTACTGTCCAGCACATAGGGTCATCGTTACCATCTTTCTAAATTCCATATATATGCATTATATACTACTGTGTTGGTGTTTTTCTTTCTGACTTAACTTCACTCTGTATAATAGGCTCCAGTTTCATCCACCTCATTAGAACTCATTCAAATGCATTCTCTTTAATAGCTGAGTAATATTCCATTGTGCATATGTACCATGGCTTTTTAGCCATTCATCTGCCAATGGACTTCTAGGTTGCTTCCATGTCCTAGCAATTTAAACAGTGCTGCAGTGAACATTGAGGTACACGTGTCTCTTTCAATTCTGGTTTCTTCAGTGTGTATGCCCAGCAGTGGGATTTCTGGGTTGTATGGCTGTTATATTTCCAGTTTATTAAGGAATCTCCACACTATTCTCCATAGTGGCTGTTCTACTTTGTATTCCCACCAGTAGTGTAAGAGCGTTCCCTTTTCTTTGCTCCCTCTCCAGCATGTATTGTTTGTAGACATTTTGATAGCAGCCATTCTGACTGGCCTGAAATGATGGCTCATTGTGGTTTTGATTTGCATTCTCTGATAATGAGTGATGTTGAGCATCTTTTGAGGTGTTCATCTCTTCAGGTGTTCATCTTTTCAGCCATCTCTATGTCTTCTTTGGAGAAATGTCTGTTTAGTTCTTTGGCCCATTTTTTATTGGGTTGCTTATTTTTCTGGTATTGAGCTGCCTGAGCTGCTTTTATATTTTTCATATTAATTCTTTGTCAGTTGCTTCATTTGCTATTATTTTCTTCCATTCCTAAGGCTGTCTTTTCACCTTGCTTATAGTTTCCTTCATTGTGCAAAAGCTTTTAAGTTTAATTAAGTCCCATTTGTTTATTTTTGCTTCTATTTCTATTACTCTGGGAGGTGGGTCTAGAGGATCCTGCTGTGATTTCTGTCAGAGTGTTTTGCCTATGTTTTCCTCTAGGAGTTCTATAATTTCTGGTCCTATATTTAGATCTTTAATCCATTTTGAGTTTATTTTTGTGAATGGTGTTGGAAAGTGTTCTAGTTTCATTCTGTTACAAGTAGTTGACCAGTTTTTCAAACACACTTAAAAGAGATTAAAGAGATTATCTTTCTCCATTGTATATCTTGCCTCATTTGTCAAAGATAAGGTGTCTATAGGTGCGTGGATTTATATCTGGGCTTTCTATTTTGTTCCATTGATCTATATTTCTGTCTTTGTGCCAGTACCATACTGTCTTGATGACTGTAGCTTTGTTGTAGAGCCTGAAGTCAGGCAGGTTGATTCCTCCAATTCCATTCTTCTTTCTCAAGATTGCTTTGGCTATTCGAGATTTTTTGTATTTCCATACAAACTCTGAAATTATTTGTTCTAGTTCTGAGAAAAATACCATTGGTAGCTTGATAGGGATTGCACTGAATCTATAGATAGCTTTGGGTAGGATACTCATTTTCACTATATAGATTCTTCCAATCCATGAGCATGGTATATTCCTCCATCTATTTGTATCCTCTTTGATTTCTTTCATCAGTGTTCTATAGATTTCTATATATAGGTCTTTTGTTTCTTTAGGTAGATTTATTCCTAAGTATTTCATTATTTTCGTTGCAATGGTGAATGGAATTGTTTCCTTAATTTCTCTTTCTGTTTTCTCATTGTTAGTGTCTAGGAATGCAAAGGATTTCTGTTAATTTTCTATCCTGCACTTTTACTATTTCATTAATAAGCTCTAGTAATTTTTTGGTGGTGTCTTTCAGATTTTCTATGTAGAGGATCATGACATCTGCAAACAGTGAGAATTTTGCTTCTTATTTTCCAATCTGAATTCCTTGTATTCCTTTTACTTCTCTGATTGCTGCAGCTAAAATTTCCAAAACTATGTTGAATAGTAGCGATGAGAGTGGGTATCCATGTCTTTTCCTGACTTTAGAGGAAATATTTTCAGTTTTTCACCATAGAGGATAATGTTTGCTGTGGGTTTATCATATATGGCTTTTATTATGTTGAGGTATGTCCCTTTTATGCCTGCTTTCTGGAGGATTTTTATCATAAATAGATGTTCAATTTTGTCAAAGACTTTCTCTGCATCTATTGAGATAATCGTATGGCTTTTGATCTTTCAATTTGTTAATGTGGTATATTACATTGATTGATTTGCAAATATTGAAGAATTCTCACATCCCTGGGATAAAGCCCACGTGGTTGCGATGTATGATCTTTTTAATATGTTGATGGATTCTGTTTGCTAGAATTTTGTTGATTTTTGCATCTATGTTAATCAGTGATATTGGCGTGTAGTTTACTATTTTTGTGGCATCTTTTTCTGGTTTTGGTATTAAGGTGACGGTGGTCTCACAAAATGAGTTTGGCAATTCACCTTCCTCTGCAATTTTCTGAAAGAGTTGAGTTGGATAGGTCTTAGCTCTTCTCTAGATTTTTGGTAGAATTCATCTGTGAAGCCATCTTGGTCCTGGGTTTTTGTTTGTTGGGAGATTTTTGATTACAGTTTTGACTTCCTTGCTTGTGATGGGTCTGTTAAGATTTTATATTTCTTCCTGTTTCAGTTTTGGAAGGTTATACTTTTCTCAAAATTCATCCGTTTCTTCCAAGTTGTCCATTTCATTGTCACATAGTTGCTGATAGTAGTCTCTTATGATCCTTTGTATTTCTGTGTTGTCTGTTGTCTATTTTCATTTCTAATTTTGTTGATTTGATTCTACTCCCCTTTTTTTTCTTGATGAGTCTGGCTAATGTTTTGTCTGTTTTATTTATCTTCTCAAAGAACTAGCTTTTAGTTTTGTTGATTTTTGCTATAGTCTCCTTTGTTCTTTTCATTTAATTCTGCCAAAATTTTTTATTATTTCTTTCCTTCTACTAACCCTGGATTGCTTCATCTCTTCTTTTTCTAGTTGTTTTAGGTGTAAACATAGGGTGTTTATTTGATTTTTCTCTTGTTTCTTGAGGTAAGCTTGTATTGCTATGAACCTTACCCTTATCACTGTTTTTACTGAATCTTGTAGGTTTTGGTTTGTCATGTTCTCATTTTCATTTGTTTCTATGCATATTTTGATTCCTTTTTAAATTTCTTCTGTGATTTGTTAGTTATTTAGAAGCATGTTTTTTAGCCTCCATATGTTTGTATTTTTAATAGTGTTTTTTCCTGTAGTTGACATCTAATCTTACTGCATTGTGATCAAGAAAGATGCTTGAAATGATTTTAATTTGTTATAATTTATCAAGGCTAGATTTATGGCCCAGGATGTGATCTATCCTGGAGAATGTTCTGTGTGCACTTGAGAAAAATGTGAAATTCATTATTTGGGGTGAAATGTCATATAGATATAAATTAGGTCTAACTGGTCCATTGCATCATTTGAAGTTTGTGTTTCCTTGCAAATTTTCTGTTTAGATGATCTATCCATAGGTGTGAGTAGGCATTAAAGTCTCCCACTGTTATTGTGTTACTGTTAATTTCCCCTTTCATATTTGTCAGCATTTGCCTTGCATATTGCAGTGCTCCTATGTTGGGTGCATACATGTTTCTAATTGTTATATCTTGGATTGATCCTTTGATCATTATGTAGTGTTCTTTTTTGTCTCTTTTTATGGCCTTTATTTCAAATTCTATTTTACCTGATATATGAGTATTGATGCTTCTGCTTTCTTTTGGTCTCCATTTGCATGAGATATCTTTTTCCAGCCCTTCACTTTCTGTCTCTATGTGTCCCTTGTTTTGAGATGGGTCGCTTGTAGACAGCATATATAAGAGTCTTGTTTTTATATCTGTTCAGCCAGTCTTTGTCTTTTGGTTGAGGCATTCCACCCATTTGCATATAAGGTAATTATTGGTAAGTATGATCCCATTGCCATTTACTTTGTTGTTTTGGGTTTGAGTTTATAAACCTATTCTGTGTGTCTTGTCTAGTGAATATCCTTTAGCATTTCTTGATGAGCTGGCTTGGTGGTGCTGAATTCTCTCAGCTTTTGCTTGTCTGTAAAGCTTTTGATTTCTCTTTCATATTTGAATGAGATCCTTGCTGGGTATAGTAATGTGGGTTGTAGGTTTTTCTCTTTCATCACTTTAAATATGTCCTGCCATTCCCTTCTGGCCTGAAGAATTTCTATTGAAAGATCAGCTGTTATCCTTTTGTGTTATTTGTTGCTTTTCCCTTGCCGCTTTTAATATTTGCTGTTTGTGTTTGATCTTCATTAATTTGATTAATATGTGTCTTGTGGTGTTTTACCTTGGATTTATCCTGTTTGGGACTCTCTGAGTTTCTTAGACTTGGATGACTATTTCCTTTCTCATTCTTAGGCAAGTTTTCAACTATTATCTCCTTAAGTATTTTCTCATGCCCTTTCTTTATGTTTTCTTCCTCTGGGACTCCTATGATTCAAATGTTGGGACGTTCAACATTGTCCTGGAGGTCTCTGAGGTTGTCCTCATTTCTAATTCATTTTTCTTTTTTCCTCTCTCCTTCATTTGTTTCCACCATTCTATCTTACACCTCACTTATCCTATCTTCTGCCCCGTTATTCTACTGTTGTTTCCCTCCAGAGTGCTTTCAATCTCAGTTATTGCATTATTCATTATTGACTGACTCTTTTTATTGCTTCTAGGTCCTTGTTAAACATTTTTAGCATCTTCTCAATCTTTGTCTCTAGTCCATTTATCTGTAACTCCATTTCTTTTCAAGATTTTGAATTATCTTTACTGTCATTATTCTGTATTCATTTTCAGGTTGACTCCCTATCTCCTCTTCTTTTGTTTGGTTTGGTGGGCATTCATTATGTTTCTTTACCTATTTCTCTTCCTTTTCATTTTGCTTGGATTGCTGTGTTTGGGGTCTCCTTTTCATATACTTCCCTGGTGACTCAGATGGTAAAGTGTCTGTCTACAACATGGGAGACCTGGGTTCGATCCCTGGGTTAGGAAGATTCCCTGGAGAAGGAAATGGCAACCCACTCCAGCACTCTTGCCTTGAAAATCCCATGGATGGAGGAGCTTGGTGCAGGCTACTATCCATAGGCAAAGATTTGGGCAAGACTGAGCAACTTCACTTTCACTTTTCCCTATGCTGGAAGTTTGTTCAGTTCAGTTCAGTCGCTCAGTCATGTCTGACTCTTTGCAACCCCATGAATCACAGCACGCCATGCCTTCCTGTCTATCACCAACTCCCAGAGTTCACCCAGATTCACATCCATAGAGTCAGTGATGCCATCCAGCCATCTCATCCTCTGTCATCCCCTTCTCCTCCTGCCCCCAATCCCTCCCAGGATCAGAGTCTTTTCCAGTGAGTCAACTCTTCACATGAGGTGGCCAAAGTACTGGAGCTTCAGCTATAGCATCATTTCCTCCAAAGAAATCTCAGAATTGATCTCCTTCAGAATGGACTGGTTGGATCTCCTTGCAGTCCAAGGGACTCTCAAGAGTCTTCCCCAACACCACAGTTCAAAAGCATCAATTCTTTGGTGCTCAGCCTTCTTCACAGTCCAACTCTCACATCCATACATGACCACAGGAAAAACCATAGCCTTGACTAGACGGGCCTGAGTTGGCAAAGTAATGTCTCTGCTTTTGAATATGCTATCTAGATTGGTCATAACTTTTCTTCCAAGGAGTAAGCGTCTTCTCATTTCACGGCTGCAGTCACCATCTGCAGTGATTTTGGAGCCCCCCCCGAAAAAAAAAAGTCTGACACTGTTTCCCCATCTATTTCCCATGAAGTGATGGGACCGGATGCCCTGATTTTCATTTTCTGAACGTTGAGCTTTAAGCCAACTTTTTCACTCTCCTCTCTCACTTTCATCAAGAGGCTTTTTAGCTCCTCTTCACTTTCTGCCATAAGGGCGGTGTCATCTGCATATCCGAGGTGATTGATATTTCTCCTGGCAATCTTGATTCCAGCTTGTGTTTCTTCCAGACCAGGGTTTCTCATGATGTACTCTGCATAGAAGTTAAATAAGCAGGGTGAAAATATACAGCCTTGACACACTCCTTTTCCTATTTGGAACCAGTCTGTTGTTCCATGTCCAGTTCTAACTATTGCTTCCTGACCTGCATACAGATTTCTCAAGAGGCAGGCCAGGCGGTCTGGTATTCCCAATCTCTCTCAGAATTTTCCACAGTTGATTATGATGCACACAGTCAAAGGCTTTGTCATAGTCAATAAAGCAGCAATAGATGTTTTTCTGGAACTGTCTTGCTTTTTCCATGATCCAGCAGATGTTGGCAATTTGATCTCTGGTTCCTCTGCCTCTTCTAAAACCAGCTTGAACATCCAGAATTTCGCAGTTCACGTATAGCTGAAGCCTGGCTTGCAGAATTTTGAGCGTTACTCTGCTAGCATGTGAGATGAGTGCAGTTGTGCGGTAGTTTGAGCATTCTTTGGCATTGCCTTTCTTTGGAATTGGAATGAAAACTGACCTTTCCCAGTCCTGTGGCCACTGCTGAGTTTTGCAAATTTGCTGGCATATTGAGTGCAGCACTTTCACAGCATCATCTTTCACAATTTGAAATAGCTCAACTGGAATTCCATCACCTCCACTAGCTTTTTCGAAGTGATGCTTTCTAAGGCCCACTTGACTTCAACTTCCAGGATGTCTGGCTCTAGATGAGTGATCACACCATCGTGATTATCCAGATCGTGAAGATCCTTTTGTACAGTTCTTCTGTGTATTCTTGCCACCTCTTCTTAATATCTTCCACTTCTAGTAGGTCCATACCATTTCTGTCCTTCACTGAGCCCATCTTTGCATGAAATATTCCCTTGGTATCTCTAATTTTCTTGAAGAGATCTCTAGTCTTTCCCATTCTGTTCTTTTCCTCTATTTCTTTGCATTGATTGCTGAAGAAGGCTTTCTTGTTTCTTCTTGCTATTCCTTGGAACTCTGTATTCAGATGCTTATATCTTTCCTTTTCTTTTTGCTTTTTGCTTTTCTTCTTTTCACAGCTATTTGTAAGGCCTCCCCAGACAGCCTTTTGCTTTTTTGCCTTTCTTTTCCATGGTAATGGTCTTGATCCTCGTCTCCTGTACAATGTCACGAACCTCATTCCATAGTTCATCAGGCACTCTATCTTTCAGATCTAGGCCCTTAAATCTTTGTCTCACTTCCACTGTATAATCATAAGAGATTTGATTTAAGTCATACCTGAATGGTCTAGTGATTTTCCCTACTTTCTTCAATTTGAGTCTGAATTTGGTAATAAGGAATTCATGATTTGTGGCTTCCCTTTTTTGTGGAGGTAGCTCCCTGTGGGTGGGGTTGGACTAGTGGCTTGTCAAGGTTTCCTGGTTAGGGAAACTTTCGTTGGTGTACTGATGGGTGGAACTGGATCTCTTCTCTCTGGAGGGCAGTCAAGTGTTCAGTAGTGAGATGTCTATCGGTTTTGTGTGACTGTGCATCGCCTGTATTTTAATGCTCAAGGCTACGTTCCTGCATTGTGGAGAATTAGCATGGTATGTCTTGCTCTGTAACTTGTTGACTCTTGGGTGGAGCTTGGTTTCAGTGTAGGTATGGAGGCTTCTGGGTGAGTTCTTGTCGATTAATGTTTCCTGGAGTCAGGAGTTTTCTGTTGTTCTCAAGTTTTGGATTTAAGACTCTTGCCTTTGGCTTTCAGTCTTATTCTTACAGTAGCCTCAAGACTTCTCTATCCATACAGTACAGATGAGAAAACATCTTGGTTAATGGTGAAAAGATTCTCCACAGTGAGGGACACCCAGAGAGGTTCACAGAGTTATATGGAGAAGAGAAGAGGGAGGAGGGGAGATAGAAGTGACCAGGAGGAGAATAGGGGGAATCAAAAGGGAAAGACCAATCTAGCCAGTAATCAATTCCCTATGTGCTCTCCACAGTCTGGAACACCCAAAGAGGTTCATGGAGTTACATAGAGAAGAAGCAGGAGGGAGACAGAGGTGGCCAGGAGGAGAAGAAAGGGAGTCAAAAGGGAAAGACCAATCTAGGCAGTAAGCAGTTCCCTAAGTGTTCTCCACAACCCATAACACCCAGAGAGATCCACAGAGTTAAGTAGAGGAGAGAAGAGGGAGGGAGGAAATAGAGGTAACCCTGGAAGAGAAAGAGAGAGTCAAAAAGGAGCGACCAACCAAGGCAGTAATCACCCCCTAAGCAAAAATGGGTACTGAAGATTATATTCTTAAAGGTACAAATTTTATAACAAATACCAAAAATCAAAGGTTGCAAATCTAGGGTAAAGGTTAGACTCTGAAAAATACTATATTAAAAATACAAAACAAAATCAATCACAAAAGTTATAAAAATATATATATTAAGTTTCCTTTAAAAATAGGGGTTTTTGCAAGGTAATAGTAGGTTATAAAAATGAAAGTTAAAGGAGTAAGAAAGAACTTAAAAATGATAATAATAAAAATATGTCTAGAAACTTCTCTGGAGCTATTGAGGACAGTGTGGGGTCAGTTCAATTTCAGATATTTCTTTGTTCCAGCTTATAGTTCTCAAGGTCTATAGGCCCCTTTCAGTGCCTCAGTTCAGTTCAGTTCAGTTCAGTTGATCAGTGGTGTCCAACTCTTTGCGACCCCATGAATCACAGCACGCCAGGCCTTCCTGTCCATCACCAACTCCTGAGTTCACCCAGACTCATGTCCATCGAGTCCGTGATGCCATCCAATCATCTCATCCTCTGTCGTTCCCTTCTCCTCCTGCCCCCAATCCCTCCCAGCATCAGAGTCTTTTCCAATGAGTCAACTCTTCACATGAGGTGGCCAAAGTACTGAAGTTTCAGCTTTAACATCATTCCTTCCAAAGAAATCCCAGGGCTGATCTCCTTCAGAATGGACTGGTTGGATCTCCTTGCAGTCCAAGGGACTCTCAAGAGTCTTCTCCAACATCACAGTTCAAAAGCATCAATTCTTCAGCGCTCAGCCTTCTTCACGCTCCAACTCTCACATCCATACATGACCACAGGAAAAACCATAGCCTTGACTAGATGGACCTGAGTCGGCAAAGTAATGTCTCTGCTTTTGAATATGCTGTCTAGATTGGTCATAACTTTTCTTCCAAGGAGTAAGCGTCTTCTAATTTCATGGCTGCAGTCACCATCTGTAGTGATTTTGGAGCCCCAAAAATAAAGTCCGACACTGTTTCCACTGTTTCCCCATCTATTTCCCATGAAGTGAGGGGACCGGATGCCATGATATTCATTTTCTGAATGTTGAGCTTTAAGCCAACTTTTTCACTCTGTTCTTTCAGCTTCATCAAGAGGCCCTTTAGCTCCTCTTCACTTTCTGCCATAAGGGTGGTGTCATCTGCATATCTGAGGTGATTGATATTTCTCCCAGCAATCTTGATTCCAGCTTGTGTTTCTTCCAGACGAGCATTTCTCATGATGTACTCTGCATAGAAGTTAAATAAGCAGGGTGACAATATACAGCCTTGACGTACTCCTTTTCCTATTTGGAAGCAGTCTGTTGTTCCATGTCCAGTTCTAACTGTTGCTTCCTGACCTGCTTACAGGTTTCTCAAGAGGCAGGCCAAGTGGTCTGGTATTCCCATCTCTTTCAGAATTTTCCACAGTTTATTGTGATCCACACAGTCAAAGGCTTTGGCATAGTCAATAAAGCAGAAATAGATGTTTTTCTGGAACTGTCTTGCTTTTTCCATGATCCAGCAGATGTTGGCAATTTGATCTCTGGCTCCTCTGCCTTTTCTAAACCAGCTTGAACATCAGGGAGTTCACGGTTCACGTATTGCTGAAGCCTGGCTTGGAGAATTTTGAGCATTACTGTACTAGCATGTGAGATGAGTGCAATTGTGTGGTAGTTTGAGCATTCTTTGGCATTGCCTTTCTTTGGAATTGGAATAAAAACTGACCTTTTCTAGTCCTGTGGCCACTGCTGACTTTTCCAAATTTGCTGGCATATTGAGTGCAGCACTTTCACAGCATCATTCAGGATTTGAAACAGCTCCACTGGAATTCCATCACCTCCACTAGCTTTGTTCGTAGTGATGCTTTCTAAGGCCCAGTTGACTTCACATTCCAAGATGTCTGGCTCTAGATGAGTGATCACATCATCATGATTATCTGGATTTTAGTCAGTGCTAACTACAGGGTTTTCATCTGTTGCACCTGTCACTTCCCGAGCAGTTCCCTCTTCTTTGTTTATTTTGACTTCCTCTGTTTGCAAATCTCTTCAGTTTCTAATTTCTTCCCTGACAGAAGGGAGTGAAAGTGGTCACTTATTTAGGCTCACTTGTTCAGTTGTGCTGTGGGAAGGGAGGAACACTGCAAACAAATATCACTGGCATGGAATATTTGGTGGGGAGTGCTCACAGTGACTGGGCCACACTGGGTTTGCCGCAGCTCATGGCGTGTGTGCTTTCCTGGTCAACACTGGTCAGGCTCCAAGTTACTCTACAGGGGAACTGTCCAAAGCAGGCCCTGGGTTTCATACACTTCCCAGGTCTAAGCTGCTCAGGTTCAGGGTTTTGGGTACTCCACAAAGGCTCAGACTTGGTTGGGCGTGTGTTTGCCAAGTCCAAGCAGCTAAGGTGACCAGGTGCTTGGTGAGCTTACTGTCCCAGGTAGACTGTGTGTGTTAATCACCTCCCCAGTTGCAGCAGCTTGGTTTCCCAGGTACACCACAAGAGCGCTGACTCAGGTGTGCCATGAGTTTCCTCTGGGGAGCTGATCTCTGGCTACAACCCTCCTGGCAGATGTCAGCCATCCAGGATCCCAGGAAGAAGTGGTTAGCAACTGGGAACCTGCTCACAGTTTGGTGGGAGGGTACTGTCTCTGGGGCTGAGACTGCCACTTGCCTTCCAGCTCTGGTTGTCGCCCACCTTCCTCTCTGACTCTGGCAGGAGGATGGGCTGGTCCTTAGCCTACTAGCTAACCTTTGGTATTTGCTCGATGCTTTGTTTTGTGAGCGGGTCAGGCTGCACCTTAGGTTAGAACTTTTCATGGGAAAGTTCTCTTTCTCCTCTTTTTTTGTTTTTCCTCTCTCTGGCTATCCCAAAGTTTGGGTTGCTTCCTCATGTTAGCTCCCTCAGATTGTCCTCAAGGCATTCAGGCCCAATCCTTACCCTAAGCATGCAACCCGCACCTCCCTGTTCAGCCCCTGCTCGCTGGTGGTGGACCCAAGTGTCTGGGCTACTTCTCCGCAGGAAGTTGCAGTTAGGCGTGTATTCTGTGGGTTTTTGTTTTTTTCTTCCCGTTATGTTGCCCTTTGAGATTCCAGAACTCCCCACAGACCCGCCGGTGAGAGGGTTTCCTGGTGTTTGGAAACTTCTCGTGCTTCATGATTCCCTCCCGGGATGGGTCTCCATCCCTAACTCTTTGTCTCTCTTTTTGTCTTTTATATTTTGTCCTACCTCTTTTCAAAGAGAATGGGCTGCCTTTCTGGGTGCCTGGTGTCCTCCACCAGCTTTAAACATCAGTTGCTTTTTCACAACATTACATGACACTATAAGAAAAGAAAAATCATTGCTTCCCTCTCCCCTCTCCTGGACACACTCCACGTCATTATCCTATGGTCTCAAACACAAATAAGGCTTTTCCTGCCAGAGAGATGTTTGAGTGACCTGTTTATTGTGTATATCAAATATTGATATAGTATCCAAGTATTGGGATTGAAAGAGAGTTGGATACAACTTAACAACTAAACAACAACTACAGCAATCCTTGACTGGCTCTCGCTATCTTGACAGCATTTGGAACATTATTTCAAAATTAGGTTTAGAAATATAAGAAGAAATGGAGATTGACATTTCAGCCCCAAATTAAGGTCTACATAGGTAGCATAACTGGTTTCTCAGCTTTCTGAAGTTTTCTTCTCATCCTTTTCTGCCAAAACTGAGCTTTTATTAATTTTTACCATAGCCTGAATGACAGCAAAAACAATAAGAGCAAACATTAATGTGTCTAACTACAGTGTAAATGTGATTGAGCACTTTTATGTATTTTGTCAATTACTCTTAGTTTAGATGATGAATAACAGGAAAAGAAAAATACCAGTAACCTAAATACAGGTTTCTCGTTTGCTGAAGAATCAGTTCAAGCCTGGTAGGATCACTACCAAGTTGCCATTGACACTGGCTCCTTTTCTTGTGAACTTCAGTATCTTCAGCATAGTCCATCCAACACATGGTCCCAGGAAGCTGTGTGAGCTCTGTCTGTAATCCCCACTTTTGAATGTTCCAGTCAGAATAAGTTAAGAAGATGGTAAAAGATGCATGCCATCTGTTTCTAGGGAGGTTTCCTGAAAGTGGACATATAACAGTTCTTCTTACTGTAGATATCCAAGAGCCTAGACAACATCATACTTTGTAGTATGTATTCCAAGGGACCCTGTAGGTAGATAAAAATTGAGTCTGTTTCTAAGTGCAGTGGACTCCCACATGCATTAACTCCCTTAGCTTCACGGTACCCCTTTAAACAGGTGTACCTAAGCTCTCTCTCTCTCTTTTTTTTTTTTTTTTTTTTAACAGATGATGATTCCGTTCCTTTGAGTTTGTATTACTGTCTCTTAGGAAGGCATCTTGGAACATCAATTTCTCCTTTCCATCAGTCATGGATGGGGCTTCTTCTATGAACTTTAGGTTTCTTTGATGCTGGTTCTATGCTACTTCTGTTGGGCCTACTTGCTGAATCTTCTGCAGTTGTCCTACCTTCATAATTTATGTGGTCCTCCACCAGAGATCTTCTTCATCCTATTCCATCCTTATATAATACAGCCCTTAATATAACCCAGCTATGTTGATTTCAGTAACAGTAAAAATCACCAATGATGATTTTGATATATAATTTTAAATTTACAAATTTTAGTGAATAGTTTCTGTTTACCGTAAGGAAAAACTAAGACATTGAGATGACAGCTTCTCTTTTATACTAGACTATGCAAATGGTGACTGCAGCCATGAAATTAAAAGATGCTTACTCCTTGGAAGAAAAGTTATGACCAACCTAGATAACATATTCAAAATCAGAGACATTACTTTGCCGACTAAGGTCCGTCTAGTGAAGGATATGGATTTTCCTTTGGTCATGTATAGATGTGAGAGTTGGAGCGTGAAGAAGGCTGAGCACCAAAGAATTGATACTTTTGAACTGTGGTGTTGGAGAAGACTCTTGAGAGTCCCTTGGACTGCAAGGAGATCCAACCAGTCCATTAGAAGGAGATCAGCCCTGGGATTTCTTTGGAAGGAATGATGCTGAAGCTGAAACTCCAGTACTTTGGCCACCTCATGCGAGGAGTTGACTCATTGGAAAAGACTGATGCTGGGAGGGATTTAAGGCAAGAGGAGAAGGGGATGACCGAGGATGAGATGGCTGGTGGCATCACTGACTCGATGCATGTGAGTCTGAGTAAACTCCGGGAGTTGGTGATGGACAGGGTGCCCTGGCGTGCTGTGATTCCTGGGGTCACAAAGGGTCAGACATGACTGAGCAACGGAACTGTACTGAACTTTACAATATTGTAGGGGTTTTGCCATACGTTGACATGAATCCACCATTGGTGTACATGTGTTCCTCATCCTGAACCCCCATTGACCTCCCATCCCATCCTTCAGGGTCATCCCAGTGCACCAGCCCCAAGTACCCTGTATCATGCATCGAACCTGCACTGGTGATTCATTTCACATATGATAATATACATGTTTCAGTGCCATTCTCCCAAATTATCCCACCCTTGTCCTCTCCCACAGAGTCTAAAAGACTGTTCTATACATCTGTGTCTCTTTTGCTGTCTCACATACAGGGTTATCATTACCATCTTCCTAAATTCCATATACATGCATTAGTATACTGTATTGGTGTTTTTCTTTCTGACTTACTTCACTCGGTATAATAGGCTCCAGTTTCATCCACCTCATTAGAATTGATTCAAATGTATTCTTTTTAATGGCTGAGTAATACTCCATTGTGTATATGTACCACAGCTTTCTTATCCATTCATCTGCCAGTGAGCATCTAGGTTGCTTCCATGCCCTGGCTGTTATAAACTGTGCTGTGATGAACATTTGTGTGCACGTGTCTCTTTCAATGCTGGTTTCCTCAGTGTGTATGCCCAGCAGTGGTTTTGCTGCATCGTATGTCAGTTCTTTTTCCATTTTTTTAAAGAATCTCCCACTGTTCTCCATAGTGGCTGTATGAGTTTGCATTCCTACCAACAGTGTAAAAGGTTCCCTTTTCTCCGCACCCTCTCCAGCATTCATGACTTGCAGACTTTTGGATAGCAACCATTCTGACTGGCATGAAATGGTACCTCATTGTGGTTTTGATTTACATTTCTCTGATAATGAGTGATGTTGAGCATCTTTTCAGGTATTTGTTAGCCATCTGTATGTCTTCTTTGGAGAAATTTCTGTTTAGTTCTTTGGCCCATATTTTGACTGGGTCATTTATTTTTCTGGAATTGAGCTGTAGGAGTTGCTTGTAGATTTTTGACATTAGTTGTTTGCCAGTTGCTTCATTTGCTACCATTCTGAAGGCTTTTTCAACTTACTTATAGTTTCCTTTGTTGTGAAGAAGATTTTAATGTTAATTAGGTCCCATTTGTTTATTTTTACTTTTATTTCCAATATTCTGGGAGGTGGGTCATAGAAGATCCTGCTGTGATGTATGTCGGAAAGTGTTTTGCCTATGTTCTCCTCTAGGAGTTTTATAGTTTCTGGTCTTACATTTAGATCTTTAATCCATTTTGAGTTTATTTTTGTATATGGTGTTAGAAAGTGTTCTAGTTTCATTCTTTTACAAGTGGTTGACCAGTTTTCCTAGCACCACTTGTTAAAAAGATTGTCTTTAATCCATTGTATATTTTTGCCTCGTTTGTCAAAGATAAGATGTCCATAGGTGCATGGATTTATATCTGGGCTTTCTTTTTTGTTCCATTGATCTGTATTTCTGTCTTTGTGCGAGTACCATACTGTCTTGATGACTGTGGCTTTGTTGTAAAGCCTGAAGTCAGGCAGGTTGATTCCTCCAGTTCCATTCTTTCTCAAGATTGCTTTGGCTATTCGAGGTTTTTTGTATTTCCATACAAATTGTGAAATTATTTGTTCCAGCTCTGAGAAAAACGCCATTGGTAGCTTGATAGAGATTGCATTGACTCTATAGATTGCTTTGGGTAATATAGTCATTTTCACTATATTGATTCTTCTGATCCATGAACATGGTATATTTCTCCATCTATTTGTGTCCTCTTTGATTTCTTTCACAAGTGTTTTATAGTTTTCTATATATAGGTCTTTTGTTTCTTTAGGTAGATATATTTCTAAGTATTTTATTATTTTCATTGCAATGGTGAATGGAATTGTTTCCTTAATTTCTCTTTCTGTTTTCTCATTGTTAGTGTATAAGAATGCAAGGGATTTCTGTGTGTTGATTTTATATCCTGCAACTTTACTATATTCATTAATTAGCTCTAGTAATTTTCTGATGGAGTCTTTAGGGTTTTCTATGTAGAGAATCATGTCATCTGCAAACAATAAGAGTTTTACTTCTTCCTTTCCATTCTGGATTCCTGTTATTTCTTCTTCTGCTCTGATTGCTGTGGCCCAAACTTCCAAAACTGTGTTGAATAGTAGTGGTTAGAGTGGGCACCCTTGTCTTGTTCCTGACTTTAAGGGAAATGGTTCCAGTTTTTCCACCATTGAGGATAATGTTTGCTGTGGGTTTGTCATATATAGCTTTTATTATGTTGAGGTATGTTCTTTTATTATGTTGAGGTATGGTGCTTTCTGGAGGGTTTTTATCTTAAATGGATGTTGAATTTTGTCAAAGGCTTTCTCTACATCTATTGAGATAATCATATGGTTTTTATTTTTCAATTTGTTAATGTGATAATGTTACATAATAATCAAAGAATAAATTTAAGAAAAAGTATAACAATTATAAATATATATGCACCCAATGTAGGAGCACCACGATATGTGAGACAGATTCTAACAAATATGAAAGTAGAAATTAACAATAACACAATAATAGTGGGAGACTTTAATACCCCACTCACACCCATGGATAGATCAACTAAACAGAAAATTAACAAGGAAACACAAACTTTAAATGATACAGTAGATCAGTTAGACTTAATTGATATCTATAGGATATTTCACCCCAAAACAATGAATTTGGCCTTTTTCTCAAGTGCACATGGAACCTTCTCCAGTATAGATCATATCTTGGGCCATAAATCTAGCCTTGGTAAATTCAAAAAGATTGAAATCATTCCAAGCATTTTTTCAGATCACAGTGCAGTAAGATTAGATGTCGTTTACAGGAGAAAAACTATTAAAAATTCCAACATATGGAGGCTGAAGCACACGCTCCTAAATAAGCAGCAAATCACAGAAGAAATAAAAAAATAAGTCAATGTATGCATAGAAATGAATGAAAATGAAAATACAAAAACCCAAAACCTGTGGACACTGTAAAAGCAGTACTAAGGGGAAGGTTCATAGCAACACAGGCTTACCTCAAGAAACATGGAAAAAGTCAAATAACCTAACTCTACACCTAAAGCAACTAGAAAAGGAAGAAATGAAGAGCCCCATGGATAGTAGAAGGAGAGAAATCTTAAAAATTAGGGCAAAAATAAATTCAAAATAAACGAAAGAGACCATAGCAAAAATCAACAATGCAAAAAGCTGGTTCTTTGAGAAGATAAATAAAATAGACAAACCATTAGCCAGACTCATCAAGAAACAGAGAGAGATGAATCACATCAACAAAATTAGAAATGAAAATGGAGAAATCACAACAGACAACACAGAAATACAAAGGATCATAAGAGACTATTATCAGCAACTACATGCAAGTAAAATGGACAACTTGGAAGAAATGGACAAATTCTTAGAATAGTACAACTTTCCAAAACTGAACCAGGAAGAAATAGAAAATCTTGAGGGACCCATCACAAGCACGGAAATTGAAACTATAATCAGTAATCTTCTGGCAAATAAAATCCCAGAACCAGATGGCTTCACAGCTGATTTCTACCAAAAATTTAGAGAAGAGCTAACACCTATCTTACTCAAACTCTTCCAGAAAATTGCAAAGGAAGGTAAACTTCCAAATTCATTCTGTGAGGCCACCATCACCGTAATACCAAAACCTGACAAAGATGCCACAAAAAAAGAAAACTACAGGCCAATATCACTGAACATAGATGCAAAAATCCTTAACAGAATTCTAGCAAACAGAATCCAACAACATATTAAAAAGATCATACATCATGACCAAGTGGGCTTTATCCCAGGGATGCAAGGATTCTTCAATATCCACAAATCAGTCAACGTAATACACCACATTAACAAATTGGAGAAGACTTGAGAGTCCCTTGGACTGCAAGGAGATCCAACCAGTCCATCCTAAAGTAGATCAGTCCTGGGTATTCATTGGAAGGACTGATGTTGAAGCTGAAACTCCAATACTTTGGCCACCTGATGTGAAGAGCACTCATTTGAAAAGACCCTGATGAGGGAAAAAATTGAGGGCAGGAGGAGATGGGGATGACAGAGGATGAGATGCTTGGATGACATCACTGACTCAATGGACATGAGTTTGAGTGAACTCCGGGAGTTGGTGATGGACAGGGAGGCCTGGCGTGCTGGAATTCATGGGGTCGCAAAGAGTCGGACATGACTGAGCAACTGAACTGGACTGAATTGAACTGAGAATAATAGGCATATTTATTTTATTTTACCATTTTTTCAACTCCCTTTCTTATATTTTACATTATTTTGTGGTTTTACTAATTTTTTTATTTAGTGACTGTCAAGCAGAATGAAAGTTTGCTACTTGAAAAGGCTATTGGAGAGATGATCAATATTTTTTTTATAAAAGTCACAGCAATATTTTACCCTTAAGTGATATTTCTTTTAGAGAATTGCATTGGATAACCATTGTTTAAAGCCATCTTACATTTTAGACTGTCAGGAATTCTGAACTAGCTCTGGTTGCTAGTGAAAGTAAACTTGAGACTCTTGAGACAGAAAGAGCAGAATTGATGCATGGTCACAACTGATTGCTTTATTTAGTTAGAGTTTCCAGAGGTTAAAAGATTTTAATGAATTATCTAAATAATAATTCATCCTTTTCTTCAAGGAAGGCATGGATCACATGAATATTAAATATTATCAGGATCCCCTTGGCTTCAGATTCCTGAAAATATTCTAACATTTGAAGGTCTAAAGGGTTGTTCTGTGTAAAAGTTAGAACTTGAGAGGGAGTAGATGACCTTCTAAGTGAGTAATTTAGGAGAGTTAAATGAATGCACCTTCTATAGAGGTGTGACTGGGTTATGGCAATGAAATCAGGATACTGGCAAGGTACCCAGGGACTAGATGTCCAAAAAAACTATTACACAAAAGATGTGAAGATGTATGGTAGTGAACAGGGAGAGTGGTGGTCAGAGTAGAAGGAACACTTGAAAGGACTAGTGGCTTTAGATAGAACACACATACTGCAAAAGCTGCTTCCTGGCTGGAAGGGTACTGGGAAACATTGCATATGCTGACCTCTTTTGTCCCTTACTCTGATCTCTTCCCTGTGCCTCACATTGGCCTAATCTCATTGAAACTGTACTTCTCAGGATCCAGGTGATGTTCTGTGTATAGGTCAGCCTCCCAGGACATAGGGCATGGCGAAGAATGAAAGGAAATAGGGAGAAGCCACAGTGCACAATTAGCCTACTTGTATCTGCAAGCCCAGCCCTGCCCCATACTCTGGATCTTCATCATCCTAAACAGGCATAGTGTGCCTCAGGATAACTATCAATGCTATTTATTAGCACTAATAACTATCAGTGCTAGTTTTTCTAAGCTAGAGACTCAGTTATTCAGAACTGAGTCTAGTCAAGAGTCATTCTACTTTTTCATGGTTTATTGATTATTATTCCTGTGTACTTGGCTTCTGAATTCCAGAACAAGTCATTGCAAAAACTCAGCCTAGATTACCTCCTTTACAAAATCTTAGGGTTGGAGTAGCAAAAAAATCAATTAAAAATTCTTTGTAATTCCTGACCTAAAGAAAATGCCAAACGTGAGTTTTCTGTATTAATAAGTCAAAAAGTCAGATTTAGACAAATTTACTTTTATATAAATCTACAGTCCGTGGGATCACAAAGTTGGACATGACTGAGTGGCTGAGCATACACGCATGCAAGGCAAGTGTAAAAATTTGGGAGTTAATATAAGTAAAGTTTGGGTTATACCTACTGCAAAAAAACTACAAAGAGAGAATAAAGTGGTGAGGTTATAAAGGGAAGGAAGGAATAGTTGGTTAAAAAAAAAAAAAAAGGCAGGGTTTGATGTAATAAAGCCTGAAAAGAGATCAAGATAAACCCAGTAGGCATGGGCCTTAGGACTCAACCATCATCAGCTCTTGAATTAAAATGAGAAATGCACTGAACATTTGTAGACAAGAATAAAGACAAACTAGTTCCTAGTTTTTGTGTACTGTCTGCAACATACATCTCTTTGTAAACTTGTAGTTTAAACTAGAGATTGGGAAGATACAGAAAAGTTTTCAAGAAATACTAAATTGTTTATAGAAATTAATAGTGCATAATTACTCACTTATGATGCATAAATAATATCAGTATCTTTGTTGTTGTTGCTATTGATTTATTTGGGAGGAAGTTAAAGAAAAACAAATCAATGTTTTTGATGTTTGCTTAAACTTTGAAACCTGTTTTTCCTATAGGAAAATGCTTTTCAATGTCAAGATCATATAGTATTAGTCAAGAACCTTTTCCTTGGAACTGATTACAAGCTGTAGCATATCTATGTCATGTTGTGCAAATGAGTATGTTCAGGAACTTCACAAGGCACAGCATTTAGCAAATCAAACAAAACTCACTATCCAAACCTCAAACAGCGAGCTCAACTAACAAAAATTTACTGCTTAGATGAATTTCATAATAGCTTAAAATTTGACCTTTTGTTTTTGTTACTCAGGAAATGCTATATACCTTAATTTTTTTTTAATGAGACTGAAAAATTTAGTTGAATTTTACACGTTATAGTGAAGAACAAATGTGTCCCTTTTTCTTCTGATTAGTGTGCTGTAGAATATGCATCAAAAGCTACTAAAAAAATAAAACTCAATACCATAGTTTAAAACAGTGTCAGAAAACTATGGCTCATGGATCAAGTGGCCTCTGTTTTATGGCTAATTATATAGTTTTTGCACTTTAAATGGTTTAAAATTTCAAAAGAAGAATAAATTGTGTTGTGAAAATTATATGATATTCCAATGTTTGTGTTCATAAATAAAGTTTTATTGGAACACAGCCCTGTCCATTCATTTCTGTGTTGTCCATTACTGCTTCAATGAGTTCAGTAGTTGCAAAAGAGACCATATAGTTCACAAAACTTAAAGTTTATTAATTAGCCTTTGAAAGAAAGGTCTGTTTACACAACTCTAATAAAGTACATTTTTATAAAGAAGTAGATATAGAATAGTATTTAAAATAATATCCCACTATCTTTCTATAATCTTTTAAGCAGTATAAGTACACCCTTTTGTTCAGATTTGGCATCAGAAATAATAGGCAACAATGGTTAAAATCTTGCTAATACAAACATTCTCTTTTAGATGAATTATGGTTACATTAGAAATATTTCTGTGAAAGAATTATGTTGCTTGGTGTGATATTTCATAATTGACTTAGTTTTTGTTGTTCTTGCTAAGGGAAGACTTTCTTCTTTTTCTGGTGCAGTGGAAGAGTAACAGGCTTCAAGAGCAATTATCTTCTGTGATGAGGAACTTGAGAGAGGATAATCGAAGCTAAAACATCTCGAGCACTGTGAAAAGCTAGGTTAAAAGTTAGCAAATATAATTTTACTGTGAATAATTGCTGAATAAGAGAGTCTGGGAAAAGGAGTTAATAAGAGATAAAATCTGTTAAACTTCAAAGTGTTAAAATATAATGCAAAAGAAATATTTAAGACTTTTTAAAGAGGGGAGAAAAAGGATCTTAAATCTTAATTCCTAAGTGGAACTGTAGTGAAAAGGACAAACTATGTGCTTAGCTGTACACTACTGTGAGAACAGTGTGTGATAAATCAAGAAAGTCGTCTTAGCTTGTATGAAGGATGAAGTCCACACAATATTTAATATAGTATCAGAATTCACCTTTGGTAAGATTCCAGTGTGGTCTACAGATACCATAGATATGACTTACTATGTATGTTTTGGTTCTTTCTGAAATAGAGAAGAAAGTTTTCATATTTGTGGCAGAAGTCTTAGAAACCCAAGTAAGGTATACTATCTATCAAAGGAGCCTGGCAGGCTACAGTCTCTAGGGTCACAAAAAGAAACAAACACAACTTAGTGACTAAACACCACTACCAAAAGTAATCTATCAGATGACTCTCTAACCACAGTTGATTTTAAATTTAGGCCTCATATATTTAATTTAATTCATTTACTTGTGTGCACATATCTCATGAGCTATGAATTCAGGTTTACTTTTCCTCATGTCTACAAAATCTTTCAGAAAATGTCACCTAATATTCTATGGAGTGTGTCATCAATCAAGGAATCATTACATTGCAAATTAACTAAAAGGTAGTCCTTAAGACCATCTGTTCCTAAATAGTAGTTCTTCCCTCGTAGCTTAGTTGGTAAAGAATCCAGTTGCAATGCAGGAGACCCTAAATGGTCTAAGAGAAGTGTCACCACTCATTATTGCCACTTACAAATCATCAGTTCACTTACTCAGTCATGTTCGATTCTTTGCAACCCCATGAACTGCAGCACAGCAGGCTTCCTGTCCATCACCAACTCCTGGAGCTTGCTCAAACTCATGTCCGTAGAGCCAGTGATGCCATCCAACCATCTCATCTTCTATTGCCTGCTTCTCCTCCTGCCTTCAGTCTTTCCCAGCATCAGTGTCTTTTCCAATGAGTCCGTTCTTCACATCAAGTGGCCAAAGTATTGGAGTTTCAGCTTCAGCATCAGTCCTTCCAATGAATATTCAGGATTGATTTCCTTTAGGATGGACTGATATGATGCCATCGCTGTCCAAGGGACTCAAGAATCTTCTCCAACACCACAGTTCAAAAGCATCAGTTCTGCGCTCAGCCTTCTTTATGGTCCAACTCTCACATCTACTACTGGAAAAACCATAGCTTTGACTAGATGGATCTTTGTTACCAAAGTAATGTCTCTGCATTTAACACATGAATATTCTTTAAACTCAATATTGATTCATTATAAAAGCTTTGATAAAACATTTTTAAACCCTCCTTACCTTTACATTATAACTGTGCTACAGAAGACTTGTTTAACATTGCATAACCTTGAATGTAAAGTATTGAATCTGTGTTAATGGAGAAGGAAATGGTAACCCACTCCAGTATTCTTGCCTAGAGAATCCCATGAACAGAGAAGCCTGGTGGGCTACAGTCCACGGGGTTGCAAAGAGTCGGACACAACTGAGTGACTTCACTTTCTCTCTTTCACTCTAATGGTGAACGGTGACCGTAAGAACAATTTAAAGAAATTCTTTAACGATCTTATTTTTTTCATGGGTAAAGCTGCACTAGTCATCGCATATCTGTCTATTCTGACAAAGGAGAGCAACCTTGTTCCATTTGTCCTCTAAAGATGTCCCAAAACTTGACTCTAAATTGAATATCTTTGATTTGCATGCAGTCATTTACTACTCCTGAATAATTGTTGATATTTTTAGAAGACATTTCTAATGATCTGTTCTCTGGAGAAATGATCCTGAAATCACTGGTTCCATGGAATTTAGTGAGTTTTTTTTTTTCTTTAAACTTATGGAGGAGATAGGTAGGATATATTTGATTGCTTTGCATCAATCTTCTTTATAAACAAAGAAGAAATAAATTAAACTTTTATTTCCAGTAACTAGACTCCAAATACTTGACAAATGCCTAAATAAATATAAGGGATTCAGCTAAGAGAATCAGTACTAAAATGTTCATCCTTTTAGTCAGACCCTCCTTCCCTTTGGCTAGCAGCAGCTACTAGACTCACTAATGGAAAATTTTCTATATTTACAAATGCATATTTTGACCTGTTTCCTAAAAATGTTTTAAATTGTTCACATTTTGATAGGGACATTTTAATTCTAAATGTTTGAAATTGATAATATCTTTTAGTTTCCCTTACCAAATACAAAATAAATTTAGCAAACAAAATATCATGTTTTCATCATCACAGAGTGAAGACTTCCGGAAATCCACAAAGCATTAAGAACACTAGCAAAATAAGTCAAATGTTCTTTTTCAGAACTCTAGAAATTAACTAAAGGCTTACAGCAGTCTAAGAATTATTTATCCAGGAAAACTGGCTAAATTTCATTAAGAACAAAGATCTTTGTGGCATTTTACCTTTCCTTAATCCCTCATCTCTCTCCCCAACTTTGTATGGTAGGCTTGAAAATCAATAATCTCATAACTATGATAGCTGAAAAAACCAGTATCCTAGTGGGCAGAATGGATTTGGAGTGTCTCCAAAGTCTCATGGAATTGTTAAACAATGTAGCTCCTTGATGAAGAGTTACATTGTCAGAGTTTGTCTTCATTTGTCCTAACTTAGAGCTCCCTTGGAGAAGGCAATGGCACCCCACTCCAGTAATCTTGCCTGGAAAATCCCATGGATGGAGGAGCCTGGTGGGCTGCAGTCCATGGGGTCACTGAGGGTCAGACATGCCTGAGCGACTTCCCTTTCACTTTTCACTTTCATGCATTGGAGAAGGAAATGGCAACCCACTCCAGTGTTCTTGCCTGGAGAATCCCAGGGACGGGGGAGCCTGGTGGGCTGCCGTCTATGAGGTTGCAGAGAGTCGGACATGACTGGAGTGACAGCAGTAGCAGTAGAACTCCGTTTGTCTCATGCCCAAGAAAATTACTGAAAACAATGTTTAACATCACAGGTCCCAGCGGTGGTGTTAACCATATGGTGCTCATGAAAAGCGGGCAAAAACTTAAAAAGAAAAACGGTGGAGTGAAATGCCTATAGGAGGCTTTGAAAAACTCCAACATACTTCTGATAATTTAGGAAGCCACATGCATATGAAGGACTGCTCACATGTCCTAGAAAGATGTGAAAAGGCCCTAATCTCTCATCCTCTGGTCCTGTGTGAGCAAGAAGTTAAGGCTAAGACATGTTTAACTGCCTGCCAGAGCATTGAAGATGTGCCCCTGAATACACAAAAGAGCCATCAGCAAAAACTGGAAGAATTTTGGCTCAAAGAATTTAAGGAACTATTTTTTTTTCAAATTATTAGCTGACCACTAAGCTAACTGATCAGAGACTTCAGTGGCTAGAAACAACAAAGTATAAAGACTTTAAGTTTTTTTTAAGAAGGAACCTAGAGAAGTCACCAAATAAATTAACAACCATAACAGTCACAAAAATCATCCCTGGGGAGAGAGGAATCTTCTTTAGATTTTGCCACATTATTTAAAATGTCTAGGTATATTTTGAAACATGCACAGAAACAAGAAATTATGGCCCATATATGGGGTAGGGGAAGCAATCAATAGAAAGTGTTTTGAAGGAAGCACAGGTATTGGACTTGGGATTTAAACCACCTATTAGACATATGTTCAAATAACTAAATGAAACTGTTTCTAAAGAATTAAAGGAAAATATGAAAACAGTTCAGTTTAGTTCAGTCGCTCAGTCGTGTCTGACTCTTTACAACTCCATGAATCACAGTACGCCAGGCCTCCCTGTCCATCACCAACTCCCAGAGTTTACCCAAACTCATGTCCATCGAGTTGGTGATGTCATCTAGCCATCTCATCCTCTGTCATCACCTTCTTCTGCTCCCAATCCCTCCCAGCATCAGGGTCTTTTCCAATGAGTCAACTCTTCACATGAGGTGGCCAAAGTATTGGAGTTTCAACTTCTGCCTCAGTCCTTCCAGTGGATACCCAGGATTGATCTACTTTAGGATGGACTGGTATCTCACTAAAAAGGGAAAACAGATAAAAATATGAATTATAGAAATGAACCAAATAGAAATATTGGAGTTGAAAAGTACAATAACCAAAATGATAAACTTACTAGAGTGGCTCAGTGAGGAGTCAATCAGTTAAAGACAGTTTCATTGAGATTATACAGTAGGAGCAACAGAAAGAAAAAATAATAATAAAGAACAATGTAAAGACTTGTATAACAGTGAAAAACCATCAAGTATATCAACATATATCCAAGAGAAGTCCTTAAAGGAGAGAAGAGATAAAGATACAGAAAAAATACTTGAATAAATAATGACTGGAAAATCACCAAACTGGACGGAAAACATTAATATGGGCATACAGGAAGATCAATAATTCCAGCAAACTTATAGCTTGGAGTGGAATGATAAGAAATGGAGAGAAGTCAACATATTTGAGAGGCAATTAAGAAAAAAAACTTTTGATGAGTTAAATATTTAGTATGAAGAAAGAGTAGTTATGAGAAGACCTCACAGTGCTTTTACCTATCTAATGTAGCAGTTTTGTTTTGCAATGTAATTGTCAGCTCTTTATCTTCCCCTTAAATTAGCATATAGGATCCTTGAAAGTAGATACACTCTAGTTTGTCTTTCATAAGTGCTGAGACATATTGCACATAGAAGACATCTAATACATACTTGATAATGTATTGGATTGAATTAAAAAGAAAGCTTTCAAAAACTATTCCAAATGTTATTCTTCACAGACAATAATTTCAGTGCTTATAAATATTATAGACTGGAATAAAACTAAGAAATTATTTATTTCATCTGACTGTTAGGCAGCTACTGAGGCCAACATTTGGCTATACAAAAATGTACATAATTTATTGACCCTTGTCCAAAGACACTGTGAGCTGCCCAGCATACCTTAACTGTGTTTAGCATTAGTCATTGATTGCATATTTTGGGTTGTCAAAAAATTAATTTCATTAATACTGAGCCTATTTTATTTTTATGATATAAATATAAATTTAGATTGTATAAAGTCATTAACTCAGCATATGCATCTAAACAGATGTTTCATATAATGACAGTTAATATTAAGGAAGTATCACTATGCAAATTCAGAATGGTCAAATAGGTTAAGTAATTATCAGAGAGGGAAAAAAAGCATGCCTGAGACCTCAGTCTACATTTGCCATAAAACTGCAAAAAGATGAACTCTTGACAAATCACTAGTGCTGACAGTGTAACCCTTTCTCCTTCCAACACATAATAATACAAGTACCTCACTTTTTTAAAGGAAAAGATGAAAGCTTTAAGTACTAATAATGTATAGTGGAATTTGTTTTACCTAGGAGATTGGTCTTTTTTTTAACAAAAATTCATTTGTGTGTTCTCTACAGTACAGACAGTGGCTTTAGAAATAAAGTGGTGTAAATTTATAGTCAAAAAGCACTTCAAAATATCACCACAGTTTCACTATATCACTAGAATTATCTCTATGACCCTTTGGGATCATTTGCACCTATGATGGTTCTTTTGATAATCAGATTTTCTAGATACATGCATATATGAGCCATTTGTTTCTTTCCAGGATAAGTTTCCCCTTTGATTAAAAACTTAAGAATGGCCATAATCATATAAGACAGCAGTGCGTCCACTAGTGAAGTGTTAAAGCACTATTTGCTTTTGTCTTCTTAGTAAAGGTAAAACCCTCTGTTCTGAAGACTTTGTTTATAAAGCCCTTTTGCATTGCAAAATAGGAATGGAGTAATTGGACCAGAAACCTTTAAAAGTGACATAGAACATCTTATCTACCACTTTATGAGGTTGTTCTGTCATGAATTATATTTGAATATGTTAGAGAAAGTGTTATTAATGTTTAATTAGAATTCAGTTCAGTTCAGTCGCTCAGCTGAGTCTGACTCTTGCAACCCCATGAACTGCAGCACACCAGGCTTCCATCACCAACTCCCGGACCTTGCTCAAACTCATGTCCAGTGAGTCGGTGATGCCATCCAACCATCTCATCCTTTGTCGTCTCCTTCTTCTCCTGCCTTCAGTCTTTGCCAGCGTCAGTGTCTGTTCCAATGAGTCAATTCTTCACGTCAGGTGGCCAAAGTATTGGAGTTTCAGCTTCCAGCATCAGTATTTCCAGTGAATTTTCAGGACTGATTTCCTTTAGGATTGACTGGTTTGATCTCCTTGTAGTCCAAGGGACTCTCAAGAGTCTTCTCCAACAACACAGGTCAAAAGCATCAATTCTTTGGTGCTCAGCTTACTTTATAGTCTAACTCTCACGTCCATACATGACTACTGGGAAAATCCATAGCTTTGACTAGACAGTACTTTGTCAGCAAAATAATATCTCTGCTTTTTAATATACTGTCTAGGTTGGTCATAGCTTTTCTTCCAAGGAGCAAATATCTTTTTAATTTCATGGCTGCAGTCACCATCTGCAGTGATTTTGGAGCCCAAATAAATAAATTCTCTCACTGTTTCCATTGTTTCCCTATCTATTTGCCTTGAAGTGATGGGATTGGATGCCATGATCTTCATTTTTTGATGCTGAGTTTTAAGCCAACTTTTTCACTCTCCTGTTTCACTTTCATCAAGCAGCTCTTTAGTTTTAGGTGATGTCATCTGAGTATCTGATCAATTACTTCTTGAATTATCACAATATTATTGGACTTGCCTGTGCTCTAGCTGCTTACCATGTTAGCACTTGGATACATCTTTGTTGTATATAATCAGATATTATTTTAAGCAGAAGAAATAGTTAAGAAATAAGACTTTACATTATGAGTAGCTGATGGATGAAGAGGAAAGACAGAGAAAAAAAAAGTTTGAATTCAGACAACTGGGAGTTGAGATTTGAAGAAATGATTCAGGAAATAGCTGCTGTGTTAATAAAAATCTGAATCAGGAAAAAAATAATTCTCAGAATACTTGCTCTGCATTAAAAGCATTTATCTTCTGAGAAACTGAGAAAATAGTTGAAGTATTTTAATTACTTTTTCCCTATATAAACTGTGATTCTCTGAATTAACACCTCATTGAAATCGGGCTACTCAAGACCATTGGATTTTTCAGATTACACACACACATGCTCACACACACATTCATATGCACACACACAGACATATGCTATTATACCTGGTTAGTTCACAATAAATACAAAAATTCCAAAGTTGTGTTTATGGGTGTATTTTTTAGTACATAGCAGCTAAAGTTATAATTATGGGTCTCATTATCCTCTAACCAAGATACTATCCTTTGAGCACATATTTACCTAGATGCTTCATTTATTTTTCAGCAACATCCACTGTTACATCAGGTAAAATAAAAACCAGTCGACTCAGGAAGATGCCATGTGATTTTTATAGAACCATCCAGAGAAAACATTGTGGGGCATGGCTAGACTTTGTGTTTTTCAGGCTCTTTCCAGGTATAGCTAATGGATTTTAGGCCTGTCTTTTGTGTAAATATACTTCTGGTAGAATGAAATCTTTTGATTTCCTTTCTTTGAGTCTATTAGCCAGTTAGCTCTGAGGTATAGCTATAATGGTAGATGGCTGGGTTTTCTTTGATTCTCTTTTCTTGCTCTTCCTTACTCGCTATGAGAACTTTTGGCAGTATCCATCCACCAAGAAATACATATGGAATTGGTTTGTATTCAATTGTACTAAGAACTCTATGGAGAACTCTTAACTAGTATAAGGCATGCATTGCGTTCTGTTGAAACTCTTTTTTATTACATGGGACCTCTCAAAACAAAGATGATTACTTTCTATTGTGCTTTTGGTCAAGTAAAGTTGAATGACTTCATAGTCCCTTATGGTGATAAATCGGTGATGCCATCTAACCATCTCATCACCAATTCAATGGATATGAACTTGGACAAACTCCTGGAGATGCTGAGGGACAGAGAGGCCTGGTGTGCTGCAGTCCATGGGGTCACAAAGAGTTGGACATGACTTGGTGATGGAACAACAACAAAACAAAGTCTCTTATTCATCCATTTAGAATCAAAGTAATGGACAAGATATTCTCAAAATGGGCACTGTCCTACACTGCTAATAGCATGGTACATAGGTACAGCCATCCTTGGGGTGCAAATGTCTGCATAATTCAAAGCTTAAAAATTGCCTTTATCTTTTGCCTCAACAATTCCACTTTTAGAAATTTATTACAAGGTAAATATATCAAAACTATATTCAATGACATGTGCATAGGATGCTAATAAGAATGCTATTTATAATGGTTAAAAAAGGGAACCATTCAAATATCCAGTATTGATTAAATGGATTCTAGTAGACTGTAGTATATCCATGCAAAGATATGCTGTCCTGTGTGCTGTGCTTAGTCACTCAGTGCTGTCCAACATTTTGTGACCCTATGGACTGTAGCCTGCCAGCTAGGTAACCATTAAAGTTTACCTGTGTGTATCCATGCCAAGTCACTTCAGTCGTGCCTGACTCTGTGCAACCCTATGGACTGTAGCCCTCCAGGTTCCTCTGTCCATGGGATTCTCCATGCAAGAATACTGGGGTGGGTTGTCATGTTCTCCCCTAGGGGATTCTCCCGACCCAGGGATCAAATTCACATCTCATGTCTCCTGCATTGGCAGGCAGGTTATTTACCACTAGTGTCACCTGGGAAGCTTGAAGTTTATCAGTGTAAATACTATTTTCATTGACCATAAAAAATGTAAAGATTCATTGAAAAGAAGGTTACAAAATAATGTAGATATTTTATATTGTCTAATTTTGCTTCTTTGCATTTTTTTTAATTTACTATAAATAATAGAATTAGATTCTAGTTAAGTGACAGAGAATTTGTTATAATAAGGAGATCTGGTTTATATTTGGTCTGAAACCAAAATTGGAGGGGTCTGGGAAATAAGAACCAGAGTAGCAGGAACCGTCTTAATTAGATAGCATCAACTCTCCTACCTTTTCTACTGTAACAAATGAACTCTATACTTATATCACTCTTATCCTTGCATCACTCAAGATTCAAATTCCCAGGAAAGGGTATTGTTAGCCTAATTGATGCCATTTCTCCAGCCCTGGCAGGTTAGAGAAATGTAAAGAATCTGAGACTATTCTACTTTCCTCTTTTGGGATTGAGTGATAGAAAATAGGAATTACTGTTTCAGTAAGGTTTTAGACAATAGGTATAAAAGTTTCTCCAGAGAAAATCAGGGTGGAATGAGTAGATAGATACCTGACATTGTCCCACATGGCATATGTCCACCACAATAATTTATCTTGAAAATAAAAGTTACAGCCCCCAATATACAACTTATTTGACATTTATGATATATCTAGAGTTGTTACTTGTTTAGAGGGTCAAAAATAAATATTATGCTGTGCTTATCTTCCAAAAAGAAGCATCAGTTTAAAAGTCTACTATAACAGGAGATAGAATTTTTTCCCTCTTTTACAGGAAAATAGGATATGCATTATAACATCATTTATCAATATCTGTCTGTTTATCTCAGGAGATCCACTGCTTCCTTTCCTGCAATTCATCTCTGAACTTGGAATATAAATACTCAGTGTGTCATTGTTGATAATGACATCTCAGAAAAGCCCTGCTAAGCTATATCATTTTAACTCTTCATTTGGAAGGAAAGTCATGTTTATGGAAGCTATAAAAGACAATTGATAGAACTGTAGTTTTGCTAACATCATTTGAAAATAGCCCTAAAATATTTCCACCATCTGCTATGTTGCAGAGACCATGAAGTATTCTCCAAAAGATCCTCTAGATTTGACCTTGAGAACCCTCGTCCATCTGCTCCAAATTAAAGCTAAACTAGTTAGTACCTGGGTACTTGGTTCAGAGCCAGTATTTCTCTGGGATGCAACTGCAAGGTTGATGTGATTTGAGATGACTTTTTTGGTCATTGGGTTTGATGTAATATAAAGTTAAGAATATAATTACAGGTAAATGTAAGTGAGAGTTTGAGTATGAAATTAGTTTCTGTATTTTTGCTTGTCTTTTGTCTTCCTTAACTGTAACATGGTTATAAAAGCCTTACAGCTAAATAAAACTTTTACCAATTAGTAAAAATGTATTTGATGTGAGCATTGATGAAAATGGCTCTGAAAAAAAAAGGTTTATTTTTGTGTCAGATATTTTGAGTCTCTAAAACTTCCCAGATATTTATATTTTCAAAAGTAGAAAGTTTCTAACAATGAATATGGTTTTAATTTTAATTTAGTCCCTTCTTATTAGAAATAGTTGTTTGCCCCTAAAACTCTTTTATGTTAGAATGTATGAAAGCAACATTATAAATATATAATTTACACTGTTATCATTTTGATTTTTTAATCCAGGGAAATCTGATATAATTCCAGCTCTTCAGAGTTCTATGATAGATATTTTAGTATACCTGCAAGCTGTCTCTTATTTGTTCATACAGAGGGCTGAGATCCTTTGTTCTCAGGGACAATTTCTCAGGAAAGTTCTCAGACTTTCCTCATCCCAGGAGATGTATCATGATTGCTTTAAGCCAATTTTGATAGTTCCATTCCCTTTTGTTAGTGATATATCTGGTAGTGATGATCCAGTTCTGATCAATGAAACGTAATATAGATCTTGATAGCTTCTGAAAGGGACACTTTTACTCAAAAGAGGGGATCCAGAAGAGAAGGTTCTATTTTCCCTGCTACTTCATTCCTTATGACTGTGGTTGTAGGAGGATTTTGTATTTGGAGTTGAGGCAGCTATCTTATAACCGTGAGTTTAAAAGATCTATAGAAAAAGGTGAGAATAAATAACAGAAAGATAAAATGAGCTTGAGTTCCTGATAACATGCTTGAACCACTGTGGCAAACCTTGAAACTAACAACCTTCAAAGTTCTTGTTCTATGAGAGAAGCAAATACCTTTATTGATCAAGACACATAAGTTGAATTTCCTTCTATTATAGCTGAATTTACCCTAACAGATATATATCCTAAATATTAACTGAATCATACTATAATTGGTTTTTAAATTTCATATTTGACTTTCCAACAATGCATATTTTGATACTTGTATGTTGATTTTTACATACTTGATGCAGCTTTTCATATTTCAGTTGACAAATATTTTGAGTAATTGTTTCATGAAGTTTCCTTTTAGCCAAACATTTAAACAGTGTAAACAGTGTTACACATCAATACTTGTGTGATTATTAGACTATTTTATTATATCCTTCCCATTTTACCAAAATTAATAGGAGAAAAATGAAAGCATTAGAAATACCTTGTGAATAGAAATGTTGATCCATAATCACATTGTTGATTACAATATAATTGAGATAAATATGAAATAATTAGGTGTGCTAAATACATGTACTTTTCACCTTAATCTGCTGTCTGTTGGGCTAAATCCAGTTTATCTTTTGTTCATTGATGAAGTAGAATTAAGCAAAAGGTAATATGTATTGTGAAATATTGGTGTACATATTCAGATATGGTATTTAAAGTCACGGAGTAGACAGATACTTTATATTTAGCTATCTAAAATTGGAACTCTCCTTTGGTTGTTATTTTAACATAAAACTGTTGAACATTCATTGTATGTTCAGGTGTTGGAAATCTAAAAACAAGCAAGATAAAATATGATGCCTCTTTTCTTTGAATTTTTAACCTAGTGGGGTTACAATATAAACTATATATAGAATTATCTAGCTGGGTGTTATGAAGGGTTGTGCATTATTGTCATTACTGTAAAAGCAGACCTTGCTTAGTCATTGGGAATGTGTGAAGATTTATCTGAGGAAGTGGTATTTAAACTGAAATTGAAAGGATGAGTAGGAATAAGACCAGAATAAGGAAGTTCAGAGGAGGAAGTTTATTCTAGAAAGAGAGATGGCAGATTTGAATGCTCTGAGACCTACAGGAAATCCAGTGTGATTGAAGAATAAGAAAACAAAGGAGAGAATGGAATGGTGCCAGCTGGGGCTTGAGAGGCAGGATCATTCAGGTCTTTATATGTCTAAACATAAATGGGAACATGGAAAACTTTTAAGGATGTAGTGTCATAATTTTGTTTTAAAAAGACTCCTTGCAATGTGTGTAATTTAAAGTGAATTTGAGCGGAGCAAGTGTAAAATAAGAAGACTAGATATGTGATTTCTGCATTAATCCTCATGAAAGTTGAAAGTGTAAAGAGTTTGGAGGCAAAGAAGTAGATTGGTTTAAGAAGTATTTAGGGAATAAAATTAAGAAATTTGGGCTTTAAATGAATGAATGTATAATCTATCATCCAAACTGGAAGAACATGAGCATAAAAATTAATTTTCAAGTCCCAGTTAAATAAGCATTAGCTGGGACTGTCTTGGGTAAACCAGGACATACATACAGCCATCTCTGACCATAGGAGCTAGTGGAGAACAAGGAAAGACTAAATGTAAAGCCAAATCCCTTTTCAAAATGTAAATTTCTGGCAGTAACTACCTTTGACTCTGGCCATTCTCAGGAGCCACATGAATTCTTGTGTCGCGTGTTAATTTATGGAATAGAACACATTATCCCGATAGCTTATTTTCCTGATACATTTGCATCTCCTGCCTAGACTTGGCCTCAAGGGTTTAATATTTCAGGACAAAAACGTGGTACTTCTAAGATTTTAGATTTGAGCAAGTTCTTTTTGTATAACGTGTCTCTTAGCCCTTATTTTTGAAGTCTCTTTGACTTAGTAATGGAGAAGAAATATGTCAAATGCATTAGTGATTCTTTTTCCTAGATGTGACTGTCATTTAGGGGTCATATCAAGACCATTCAACTAGAGCAGTGACAACTATAGAATCTAGCCTTTAGCCAGCCTCCTCTCTAGAGATTTATAGGAAGTTACTGAGAATTTCACTTAATTATATAGATTTACAAAGTGTTCCTGCCTTTGTGAATTGTCAAGGATTAAATGTAGTCATGCTAAGACTTTCCTGCTATGCCAACTATTTCTCTTGTCTCTTTGACCTCCTATACATAATCACACTCTGCTAATTGTATTCAAAACCATTGTTCCTCTTATTCTCTCTTCTGTTTCCAAGTAATTTTAAAGAAATGACAGTTTTATTTTTGTGTTTGGCTTTTTTTCAATAAATAGTATCTTCTAGCTAATTCTCTTATTGTTGATACTATCAGTTTCTATGATTTAACTTTCTCTTACATCAACTGTATAATAGTCTTTACTACTAGAATTTAAAAAGGAAAAGTTACTGTAAAAAAGAAGAGATATCAAAGAATATGTATTAGAACCGAGTAACTGAAAATAACATGAAGGGTAATGTGGTTTAGAAAAAGAGTGGCAATAACAGCCTTCAATCTGCCAAGGAAAATGCTAAATCTGATAAACTGTAAAAGATCTCCAGTTAAGCAGCAGATGATTCAGTGACTTGATAACTTTGGAAGAGTCAGATTTTCCCAAATTTGTATAAATAAACTTAGTACTTCTCTTATTATATATATAGGGACATTTTCAGCTAATCCATGTTATAATAAAATTAGTATTAAAGTTCATTAAACTGTAAGGTTTTGATATTTATTCTAAATCATCAAGGAAAAATGCATGTATACATTTATTCACTTAATCAATATGTATTGTTTGACTACCTTCCTTGAGTCAGAAATCATGTTAAGTGTTAAAGGAACAAAGGTAAGTTAGATACTCTCCTGGCCTCCATAGGAACTTGCAGTCTAGTGTATTATAAACAAATAGATACAATTAAGTGTCATGCATGTTCTAGTAGAATCTCTCAAGGATATGGCTACTTTAATCCATATGGTCAGAAAATAACTGTATAGGGAAGCAGATTTGGACTTGAAATCAATACTGGATATTTAAACAAAACACTTTATATCTTTTCTCTGCTAGGAAGATGTGTGTTCAGCATTTGGGGATCTGGTTCACACACATGGTTGAAAGTAACTCTGTGATCTCCTGCAGGTCATCAAACTTTGAGTCTTAGATTTCATCTCTCTAAAATGAGAGCTGTGAATAGCTACAGGATCTTTTTCTTGTGCTAAAAGTCTTATAATTCAGTATTTAATTTCGTGTTCTACTTTGTAATATTAGAATGAGAAATACATGAACAGAGAGTTCTACCACTAAATCTTCAGCAGAATTTTTTCCCTGTGGTTAGATAGAATGACTACAAGTATTCTTTGAGTACAAAGAGAACATTCTGTGTCAGTATTTGTATCACCTATGACACGCATGCTTTGCTTTTGACTCAAAAACAATTTCTCATCAAAAGTTTTCAAGAGTGGCATTGTTAAAGCTGCTTGCACAAGATGTTCTTAATACCTTTGCTTGGATACATAATTAGGAGATTTGATACGATTTTTTGGCCAGAACACTATCTAAAAGTTAAACTATATTTAAAATGTGGACAATTCTTTTAGCCAGGAGATATGTGACAGAAAACTAGTGTCTTAAATAGAAATTTAATCCTTACTATTTTTACTATTTTTTAAATAAATCTTAGACATAGTTCTCTTATTGGCAGAGATTTGGCTTGTGTTGGCTTTTTCTGATTTAAGAAACAAAAGGATATGGATTAGCGTGGAGAGGTGTTTAGTTCAATTCAGTTCAGTCGCTCAGTCGTGTTCAACTCTTTGCGACCCCATGAATCACAGCACGCCAGGCCTCCCTGTCCATCACCAACTCCCAGAGTCCACTCAGACTCACGTCCATAGAGTCAGTGATGCCATCCAGCCATCTCATCCTCGGTTGTCCCCTTCTCCTCCTGCCCCTAATCCCTCCCAGCATCAGAGTCTTTTCCAACGAGTCAACTCTTCGCATGAGGTGGCCAAAGTACTGGAGTTTCAGCTTTAGCATCATTCCTTCCAAAGAAATCCCAGGGCTGATCTCCTTCAGAATGGACTGGTTGGATCTCCTTGCAGTCCAAGGGACTCTCAAGAGTCTTCTCCAACACCACAGTTCAAAAGCATCAATTCTTTGGCGCTCAGCCTTCTTCACAGTCCAACTCTCACATCCATACATGACCACAGGGAAAACCATAGCCTTGACTAGATGGACCTTAGTCAGCAAAGTAATGTCTCTGCTTTTGAATATACTATCTAGGTTGGTCATAACTTTTCTTCCAAGGAGTAAGCATCTTTTAATTTCATGGCTGCAGTCACCATCTGCAGTGATTTTGGAGCCCCAAAAATAAAGTCTGACACTGTTTCCACTGTTTGCCCATCTATTTCCCATGAAGTGATGGGAACGGATGCCATGATCATCGTTTTCTGAATGTTGAGCTTTAAGCCAACTTTTTCGCTTTCCTCTTTCACTTTCATCAAGAGGCTTTTTAGTTCCTCTTCACTTTCTGCCATAAGGATGGTGTCATCTGCATATCTGAAGTTATTGATATTTCTCCCGGCAATCTTGATTCTAGCTTATGTTTCTTCCAGTCCAGCGTTTCTCATGATGTACTCTGCATATAAGTTAAATAAGCAGGGTGACAATATACAGCCTTGAGGCACGCCTTTTCCTATTTGGATCCAGTCTGTTGTTCCATTTCCAGTTCTAACTGTTGCTTCCTGACCTCCATACAGATTTCTCAAGAAGCAGATTAGGTGTTCTGATATTCCCATCTCTTTCAGAATTTTCCACAGTTGATTGTGATCCACACAGTCAAAGGCTTTGGCATAGTCAATAAACCAGAAGATGTTTTTCTGGAACTCTCTTGCTTTTTCCATGATCCAGCGAATGTTGGCCATTTGATCTCTGGCTCCTCTGCCTTTTCTAAAACCAGCTTGAACATCAGGGAGTTCACGGTTCTTGTATTGTTGAAGCCTGGCTTGGAGAATTTTGAGCATTACTTTACTAGCATGTGAGATGAGTGAAATTGTGTGGTAGTTTGAGTATTCTTTGGCATTGCCTTTCTTTGGAATCGGAATGAAAACTGACCTTTTCCAGTCCTGTGGCCACTGCTGACTTTTCCAAATTTGCTGGCATATTGAGTACAGCACTTTCACAGCATCATCTTTCAGGATTTGACAGAGATGAATGGGGATGGTAATATTCTAAAGGAATTTAAACTGTCTGATTTCAGTGACAAATCCTAAAAAGGACAGACTAGCTTTATTGGCTCATTTATTAATTAACTGTAAATAAATAAGTAAAACGATGGCTTCTCCTCCCTAACTGACTCTTCAAGCTTTCTGATACTCACCTTTGATGAAGGGAGTTAACTAGCTGACCACTAGAAGTAGGAAATTTTTGTCTAGAGGGCAAAAATTTTGGCTTGATGTGAAGGTTCATGGTGGATACCAAAGCAGTTTATACTTTTAAAGTCTTCTCACAACATGGAAAATAATAACATATTTTGCTAAACTAGATGAAAGAACCTATATAAGTGACAAGACAAATTATTTTCTTTTAAAAAAGCGTTATTTTGTAGCTGCAGTGCAATTTTGATTTGGCTGCCAATAATACAGAGTAACTGGAATCCAAAGGATTTATAAACCCAGTTGCACATTTGTTGGAAACACATTGTTTTTTTTAATGGAAGAGCAATTTGTAATAATTAAGTAGGTGAGCCATACTGCTTTATTAAGCCAACCCTACATAAAAATGGGTAAGATGAAGCCAGGACAAAATGAGTTTTCTCAGTATACCCTATTGCTATTTTTGCAAAGTACTTTTAAATTTCAGATTCAGGGTTTGTAGACTGATCCAACTTGAGCCTTTCACTTGAAATTTATCAGGCAGTGTAAGGAAAGCATACTTAAGCATTAGGCTTTACAAAACAAGCAAAGAAAATAGCTGAATCCTAATTGACCTTCAGCAAGTTTTTTCTTTCTTTTGAGTCTGTGAATAGAGTTGAACTATATACTTCTTTTAGGACAGTTATTAGTCTCACGAAAAAGTCAGAATAGCCATCTTCTCAATGCACACGCTGTTCATCCAACCCATGTGAAAAATTAAATAGGAGTAATAATAACAAGGAAACAGGAATGACAAGAGAGAAAAACCAGGAGTTTCCTGGCTGAACAGTGGTGTTAGGGTGCATCTGCATTTTTTAAAATCACAGACTCATACATCAGTTTAAAAAAAAAATTGAAAATTTTTAAAGCTATTTTAGGTTTTATAAAAATTGAGCAGAAAGAACAGAGTTTTCATCTTTTGCATTTTTCAAAAAACAAGTTAATGTCTGAATTTCTACTTGATGGAAACAAACTATCTAATATATAGTTTTTCAGGTATTTATCACAAGAACCATATTTTTTTCTAAGTCATCTGTGTACAGTCTAACTGTGATATTTGTATTTTCTCTTTTTATGTTCCAATAGCAAAAAACGATGTGTTGAACTAGAACATAGAATGATACACTTGTGGTCAACAATGAAAAAACTATAGTGTGGATTGCAAAAGTATATTAAATTGTGGAACAGTAGTATAGGCTATAGAGCTGTGAATAATCATGAGCCAATAATACTAATGGTACAGTTATAGTAAATCATGGGCCTAAAGTATGGTCTGTATATTTGTAATTAATCATGAGCCAATTGTGCTGCAGTTGTAATCAAATATTATGAAAGAAGAAGCCAGAAAGAAGGGACTTAATATTTTATTGGGTACCTGGTTTGTGCCTGGAAATGTTTTGTGGAGTTTACATTATATTTTATCTAATTCTCACAGAAAAGGTTTTATGATTCCTATAAGGAAAATATGGAAGCTAAAAAGGTTAAGCCTTTATAACTGATCACAGAGCATTTTGCTCTCCCCAATTTGACTATGAATTTCTTCTCTTCAGTGTGCTGTAGATAACCATTATTAATCAATGATGATTGGCACATAAGGTAGAACCTAATCAAGATTGCTGGGAGAAATATCAATAACCTCAGATATGCAGATGACACCACCCTTATGGCAGAAAGTGAAGAGGAACTAAAAAGCCTCTTAATGAAAGCGAAAGAGGAGAGTGAAAATGTTGGCTTAAAGCTCAACATTCAGAAAACGAAGATCATGGCATCTGGTCCCATCACTTCATGGCAAATAGACGGGGAAACAGTGGAAACAGTGTCAGACTATTTGGGGGAGGGCTCCAAAATCACTGCAGATGATGATTACAGCCATGAAATTAAAAGACGCTTACTCCTTGGAAGAAAAGTTATGACCAACCTAGATAGCATATTCAAAAGCAGAGACATAACTTTGCCAACAAAGGCCCATCTAGTCAAGGCTTGACTACTGGTTTTTCCAGTAGTCATGTATGGATGTGAGAGTTGGACTTTGAAGAAAGCTGAACGCTGAAGAATTGATGCTTTTGAACTGTGGTGTTGGAGAAGACTCTTGAGAGTCCCTTGGACTGCAAGGAGATCCAACCAGTCCTTTCTAAAGGAGATCAGTTCTGGGTGTTCTTTGGAAGAAATGATGCTAAAGCTGAAACTCCAGTACTTTGGCCACCTGATGCGAAGGGTTGACTCATTGGAAAAGACTTTGATGCTGGGAGAAATTGGGGTCAGGAGGAAAAGGGGACGACAGAGGATGGGATGGCTGGATGGTATTACCGACTCAGTGGATGTGAGTTTGCGAGAACTCCGGGAGATGGTGATGGAGAGGGAAGCCTGGCATGCTGCAATTCATGGGGTTGCAAAGAGTCGAACATGACTGAGCAACTGAACTGAACTGAACTGAATCTTAATCCTAGTGCATACATTTTATTTCTTTGATAATTCCACACCTTCAACTATTTTTTTCCCCTTTTGCAACATTACTTCAAACATCAGTGCTAGCTGGAGCAAGTCCTTATTTGGGTCTATGAATGCTTGATACTTATTGGCCTGTTCTTTCCCAAGTATTAGAAGTTGTGTAACTACAATGTGCCCTCAAATACTCTCCAAAACCTGTCTCTTTAACTTGTGTAACAAATAATCAATTCTTCTTCTCAGTATCTTTTGAGCTTGTATGTAGGAAGGGACAGTCTTATAATGGAAGACCTAAGAAGAAAATACTTTTTCCTAACAGTTCTTTACACAACCCTCAAAACACATCTCAAAGTTAACACTGACAGCAACATTTATTTTTGAGGTTGCTCTCCATTCTACAACATGACCAGCAACATCTTCTTAAGATCTCACAGTGACATAGGACCTCTTACTCTGTGGATTTTAAAATGCAGTTTAATCCTTGAATAACATCTCATTCTCCTCAAATGAAAGCGCTAAATGAAAATATCTCCTGCTGTAACAATAAACAAGAAATGTCAGTCATCAGTGATTTCTGACCTCCAAATGTGAATGAGGATTCCCAAAACTGTGATCCAGCAGATGCCCCCCACCCCCACGGTGATTTTTGAAGAGCTTGGATTGGGGCGGTGAATCCAAGAAACAGCCACCTGCTACATCCTTAAGGTGAACAAGGACACAGGATTTGGTCCCAGATAACTGAGGTACATATGAATGGAATGAATTCAGTGAGCCCGGAGGCTTGCATCCTCCCATACAAAGAACACTACATTTCTTAACTTGGTATCTGATTTTTCTTTCTGCACAAAAGTCTTTGATGTTCAGACTGCCAGTTCCCTTTGTTATAAAATTGTATATAGCCCAGCCTCCCCTCCACCTCCTTGGAGCAGCTCAGAGCTACTGTCTTATGGGCTGAGAGTTGTAAACATTCCCAACAAATAAACTCTACTTTCAGGTTGTGACTAGTCTTTCAGTCAACAAAAGTATAAGTTAAGTAACAGAATTTGTTATGTAAATACCTCTTAAAGACTCCTTTTGAAATACACAATTAGTTAATATTATACTTGCATAGAACCGTGACTTCAGGATAATCATTCCTAGGCTCAACCATATGGCATCCCTTAAAATCCATCTCTGATAAAATTTCTGGAGTCCTCATTGCTTTTGGAATCCGCAGACCACATTGTTTTCCTTCTTTTAACTATGTGTGCTTAGTCGCTCAGTTGTGTCCGACTCTGTGACCCCATGGACTGTAGTCCACCCGGCTCCTCTGTCCTCAGGGGTTCTCCAGGCAGGAATGCTGGAGTGGATTGCCATGCCCTCCTCCAAGGATCTTTCCAACCCAGGGATCTGACCCAGGTCTACCACCTTGCAGCTGGATTCTTTACCGACTGAGCCACAGGGAAGCCTGGGAATACTGGAGTGAGTAGCCTATCTGTTCTTCAAGGAATCTTCCCAACCCAGGAATCAAACCAGTGTCTCTTGCATTGCAGGTGGATTCTTTACCAGCTGAGCTACCGAGGAAGCCTATAATTGCCATTTTATTTAAGCTCTTGTTTTAAGGAAGGGACATTCTTAGGTGAGCTTATGTAATGGGATTTTTACACTCACACATTGTTGTTGTTGAGTCTCTCAGTCTTGCCTGACTCTTTGCTACCCCATGGACTGCAGCACACCAGGATTCCCTGTCCTTCACTATCTCCCAGAGTTTACTCAAACTCATATCCATTGGGTCAGTAATGCCATCCAACCGTCTCATCCTCTGTCTCCCCCTTCTCTTCCTGCCCTCAGTCTTTCCCAGCATCGGAGTCTTTTCCAGTGAGTCAGCTCTTTGCATCAGGTGTCCAAAATACTCATATAGAAACCTGGAAATAGCTACCTCGTTCAGCCTCAGTCAGCAGGAAACACTGGAAAGTCAGGCTCCAGGAAGAGTGGGACCTGTAGGTTAAATCAGGTCACAAGGTCTTCATTCTTATGCTTCACCGTTTCCTAAAGGTCCCCTCACTTGGCCTTTTCTTTCTTTGTATATTAACTATATCACCCTCCACTCAGCATATTTAACTGAATCTGGACTTCTGTTTCCTCTTAATTTCTTCTTTCTCATAATTTAGGCCTATACATGACCATTAGAATCTCCCCCAGGATTCTCTATTATATTTTTCTTTCAACTTCAACTCTGCTACTCTTTTCAGTTCCTCATGTATTCTTATTTTCCTAACAGTGAGAATATAATTAACCTAACCTGAAAGTATTAAGAAGAAAATAAAAGGCATCCATAACTTAAATATTTAGAGGTGACTGCGATTATTATATTTGCATAATTCCTTAGAATCTATCTCTAAAAAGATTACAAAAGATAATTGTGTAAAATTGGGCCCATATTGTTTATAGTTTTCCATTCTCATTTCATGTTTAACTTTGTATCACTGGCATTCTCCAATGACATTAAACATTACTTTAAAATGTGTCTTTTAAATAGCTGTACTTTAAAAAGCTTAACTTCAACATTGTCTTGAAGATTTTTGTGCTTTTCTCTCTTATACTTAGATATTTTGAGTTAACAGATTTCATAGAGAGCCAGTGTTAATTTTGTAGCGGGATAGAGAAAGGCTGTTGATTTCTTCTTGTTTCATCATGTTCTCTGCTAATGCCATCTTCTGTTGAATATGAAACTTCTCCAGCCACTGGTTGAATCCCAGCAATGCCTCATACACTGGTGCATTAGATACACAGCATAATATTGACCTATGCCATACATGAAATATTGATGATTTCCAATAAATTCACTAATGAGCACAGGTAGACATATTAATTTTTAATCTAAAATCAGAGAGTACAGAGTGAGCACCATGCTGCTTTGGCAGAACTGATCAATTAGGTTCTTTATACTAAGATCAGTTAGCTCCTTTTTCTTTAAGGGCATATGGTTATGAAAACTGTGTCTCCCTTTACAATTTACTCATGGAATTCTATTGAAAGGTAAGAGTATGTCATAAACTTAAATGTAAGTCATTCTCAATGTTAAACATCACAGACACCAATATAAATAGTGTAATAACCAGAGTGCTTAGGAAATAAATTTATTACATAATTTTATGATCAGGCTAAGTTTAAACAAAAACAACTATATTTGATTCAGTTAACATTTATTAAGCACTATTTCTCAAGTACTCTGTTAAATAACTATTGTATTCATCAAAGAATCTTTGACTCTTCACAGCAATTATATCAAGTGTTACTATTGTCTACATTTTATAAATTAAGACACTGAGTCTGAGAAAGTATTTGTACACACAACTGTAAATGGTAGAATTTTAATTTTAACCTATGCTTTCTCATTCTGGGTCCATTCATTCACTCAAGAATATTTACTAAGTACCTATAACATGTTAGAGGTGATGCCAGACCCTGGGTATACAATTATTGACACACAAGGTCCATTCCTCATGGGATTATAGCTCAATGGAAAAAACCATATAAAAATAATTAAAAATAAAAATGGCAGAGAAAGAAAAATACTGTATGATATCACTTATATGTTAAATATTAAAAAGTCAGGCTCCTAGAAACAGAATAAAATGCTGGTTTCAAGGGGCTAGAGAGTGAGGGAAGTAAGGAGATGTTGGTCAAAGGGTACAAACTTGCAATCAGAAGATAAATAAGTTTTGGAGTTCTAATGTACAGCATTATGTTTATAGTTAACAATATTATATACTTTCAAGTTCCTAGGAGATTACATCATATATGTGCTCACTATAGAAAAAAAATGATAACTGTGCAAATTGATGGAGATTTTATCTGATACTTTGGTGGTAGTCATATTGCAACTTGTAAGTGTATCGAATCAACACATTGTACACCTTAAACTTATTATTGTATGTCAATTATATCTCAGTTAAAAATAGTTGTGCCACAAAATAAAATCACAGTGATTATTAACTATGAAAACTGACCCAGTATTTCTTTTGTTCACCTGCCCTTTCTATCTTTATTGCTCATATTTATTGGGTAGTTACTATATTGCAGGTACCATGTTATATTTTATGAGAGTTATTTGATTCAGTCATCTCAACAACCCTAACAGCCAAATGCTATAATTATTCCCTATATATTCATAAGGACACAGAGGATTAGAGAGGTAAAGTAGTTTACCTGGGGGCATAATGTGGGAGCTGAGATTTGAACTTGCATCTGTTTGATTTGAAGACCCCTTTGGTCCACCACAGTGCTATTCAGGAATTAGTAATTCATGACCATTAGTAATTCATGACCATATATTCATGAATTTTATAATTTTTATTCTCTCCCTTTTCATTATTCATTTACCTCCTACCCCATTAATTAACTATCTGTTCCTTTTAGAGGAATTTTTGCTGACCTCTTCTCTAGTGCTATCCCTTGTAATCACTAAACTATAATATATTTTACTTGGTATAGTTTATAGTATGGGCAAAATTAGAAATGGCAAAATATATATGGGATCAAAGGATGAAAGTGTCTGACACATACCCAAGTGTGTGACTATGATTCAATTTGACACTTTCTAACTGTTATGTAGGTACCTATCTACCTCTTTTCACCTGTGCTTTTCTTTCCATATAATGCTTTTCTGCTTTCCCAGAACCTAAACTTCTCTACATTTACCTTTCTAAAATTATATTCTTCATATCTTTACAGTTTTTCATTGTGTTTTTTTATCCTAAAATAAATGATTCATGTTTAAAGTAATTACTGAATGTATCATTAGTAAGATAGTCAGATTTCTTCCTATCTGGTATACAAAAACTTGAAATAATGGTCATGCCTATATAATCTATAGCATAAATCTCTGAATTGAAATTGTATCCCACTTCATTTTCCCTGGTCCTCTGCTCTGTTGTTCTCTCAGTTCCTTTCCCATTTTCCTTCCTGCTACTTCTCCTCCTTTTATCATATCTGTTTTTCTTTAACATATGCATTATTTGCAAGATAAGCTAACCTTTGAGAAATACATTTTCACTGTTTTATATTTGATTGAAGTATGTGTGATAACAATTTTAGTTGAGTTTCTCTCTGAGTAGGGACAGTTTGTCTAGTTACTTAAGTCACCTGCCTGTTCATGAATTAGCAAACAACACCAGGGCAATTGAAGATCTTATCTTCCATCTTCTTTTCCTACCATCCCTGTGGCAGTATCTCCCTATCATGCTTTAACATATGCTGTAAATTCCTGTGCATTATTGTTGAAGTTTTTCCCAAGTTTTTTTAGATTTGCATACATACATGAGAGCAGGTAGAATCAGTTCTCAGGACTACAGAGTTGGGGACGCTGCAACAGTGAGACAAATTTATGCTACACCTGAATATTCACTTAAGTACAGTAAGATGAAAGAAAAAGAGGAGAGTGAAAAAGTTGGCTTAAAGCTCAACATTCAGAAAACAAAGATCATGGCTTTCAGTCGCATCACTCCATGGGAAATAGAAGGAGAAACAGTGGAAACAATGTCAGACTTTATTTTTGAGGGCTCCAAGACCACTGCAGATGGTGATTGCAGCCATGAAATGAAAAGACGCCTACTCTTTGGAAGAAAAGTTATGACCAACCTAGATAGCATATTCAAAAGCAGAGACATTACTTTGCTGACTAAGGTCCGTCTACTCAAGGCTATGGTTTTTCCAGTAGTCATGTATGGATGTGAGAGTTGGACTGTGAAGAAAGCTGAGCACCGAAGAATTGATGCTTTTGAACTGTGGTGTTGGAGGAGACTCTGGAGAGTCCCTTGGACTGCAAGGAGATCCAACCAGTCCATTCTGAAGGAGATCAACCCTGGGATTCTTTGGAAGAAATGATGCTAAAGCTGAAACTCCAGTACTTTGGCCACATCATGTGAAGAGTTGACTCATTGGAAAAGACTTTGATGCTGGGAGGGATTGAGGGCAGGAGGAGAAGGGGATGACAGAGGATGAGATGGCTGGATGGCATCACTGACTCGATGAACGCGAGTCTGAGTGAACTCCAGGAGTTGGTGATGGACAGGGAGGCCTGGCGTGCTGCGATTCATGGGGCCGCAAAGAGTTGGATACAACTGAGCGACTGAACTGAGCTGAACTGACACTAAGACTCAGAAAATGGTAAGTTAAAGTTAGAAGAGATAATATTGGAAGGGAGGGCTAAGAGAAGTTAATAAAACACATGTATGGACCCAATTCTAGACTGAGACAGTACAAGGAGTAGCATAGAATTGCCAGATGTTTAAAATTACTTTTCTCTTTGAGAATATCATAGGTTTACATATCTGAAAAAAAAAATATACCCATTGTCAACGCAGATTCTTAAATCTGTACATTATTCTACCTTTCTTTACCTTTAAAATAACATAATGTGGTTACTAAATTTAGGTTTCCACAATACAAAATGTTTTGTGATATATTTCAGAGTATTTTGGACACATTAGTCAGTGTTTTAAAAACTGCTAAGTTTCCCACTAAATACCTAACTTGTAATATTTGGTAATCTCTGTTTCCTCACATGTAAAAGGTGAGGCTTGGACCATGTCATCTGTAAGGACCTTTAAGTTTTAATATTCTGTGCATATTTCTACGTAAAATTCATCCATCTTTTCACTAAGCACAATGCCAAGCAATAGAAATGTAAAATAAGTTCTATAAGTATGACAAATAGTTTAAATAACAATGCTAGGAAGCATTTTTCAAACAACAACAGCAACAAAAATGAAAACATAACTGGTATTACCCAAGAACTCTTTGGATTTCTGTAATGGTATTATCTCTTTAATGTATGGTTTGTAGTTGCATTTCTTTGGAAGAAAAACACTGAAAAACAATGGTCAGGGATATGAGCAGAAAGTAAAATTTAAATCTGGAAAACAATTTGTCCATGAAATTTAGTCCTAAGGGAAACGTGGCTTTGAAAGGAATTGCATACTATATTTTAGTGGGTGCATAATTTTGTCTGTGAAGTATTTTAATAAATACTCATAAATAGCATGACATGTTATTCTTCTTAATAATTACATATACCATGACTTTTTTGAAATATCTAGTTATTAACTTTGCTGCCATTGCCAAGGTCGTATATAATTATGCTGAAAATGTTCAGCAATGGCATTCACTTTTCTCATCTACCCAATTAAAGAAGAGACACTAGAAGAAGTGCCTCTGAGGAACTTTTATATCTCTGATACTCTGTGCAAGTATTGAATTGAACATATGAGTCAATTCTAATGGGCAGAAATTATTGTAGTACAAGATACTCAAAGATTATTTTGTCCTTGAAGGAACACTTTTAAGAAATACTTTTTGAATTATGACAGTCTTGGATTTTCTAAATTAAAATTGAGGACCTTTCAGAAATTTGGTTTTTACTGGCCTATAAATTAATTCACTGCAGCACACCCATCTGTACATAAAATTCTTAATAAACCAATATGCAAAGGACTGCCATTTCATCAAAATATTTTGGACATGTTTTATTCTTTAAGACGTATTGTTTGAGATTAATATACTGGCAGTCCTTTTTCTCTCCTAAGTTTTACCTGTTTTTCTTGGCTTTAAATCAGCCTCAGCCATCATTCCTCTCACTTGTTAGCCTTTCAGTAGCTGATTAAGTGTACCTTGTAAGCCAGAAGGAAAATTATCCTGTTACTCTCATTTAGTGGCTGCAACCTTAGGATACTAGGATCAAGGTTAGGTATCCAGAGATAAAGAGTTTTATGAACATAAGAAAGGGTAGTATATAGTTGGCATGAAATCCTAAGAAAACAAAAACTCGGGAAAATAAAAACAAACTCTAAGTCTGTAGTTACATGTAATGTTCTAGAAAAATTCCTGAAACTTTTTTATTAACTGTGGGTGTATACATTTATACATATCCATATGACTGAAATATTATGTATGTAGTCAATATGGCTGAAACATTGTATATAACAAGAAAATAAATAAGTGCTCTGGAGCCATTTGCAAGAAAAGTGTGCATTGGTTGGAATTTCAAGCCATTAAACTCTTATCTGTTCATTCAACACATGTTTATTGTATGTGTTAGTCACAGTTCTTGGCACTTTTGCTGCATCAGTAAACAGTAAGAACAAAACAAAATTATGTCCTTGCAAAGTTTACGTGTTAGTGAACCTAACCTAATTCAGTTTCCCATCTTAGGACTCTATATTACCAAGATAGATAGTGTTCTAGATGTAGAGAACAGCAGAAACAATAAATTGAAGACAGGAAAATATAGCAGAACAAGTATGTAGTTTAGGTCAGTTCAATCATAAAGACAGAATGGGAAAGAAATGCAAGTGAAGGATAGAAATGAATATTAGAACTCAAAATTGAAGGAGTCAAAAGAAGAGATGACATGAAAAGGCAAAACTAACCCTAACCAAAATATGTGGATATAACTTTGGTTTTTGAAACATGAAATGATATGATCTTCTTAAATAAGATGAACATTAGTAGAAATCAGTTCAGTTCAGTTCAGTCAGTCATTTAGACTCTTTGCAGCCCCATGAATTGCAGCACACCAGGCTTCCAAGTCCATCACCCACTCCTGGAGCTTATTCAAACTCATGTCCATTGAGTCAATGATGCCATCCAACCATCTCATCTTCTGTCGTCCCCTTCTCCTCCTGCCTTCAATCTTTCCCAGTGTCAGTGTCTTTTCCAATGAGTCAGTTCTTCATCAAGTGGCCAAACTATTGAAGTTTCAGCATCAGCATCAGTCCTTCCAACAAATATTCAGGACTGATTTCATTTAGGACTGACTGGTTTGATCTCCTTGCAGTCCAAGGGACTCTCAAGAGTCTTCTCCAACACCACAGTTCAGAAGCATCAATTCTTCAATAGAAACATGGAATAGAGTGGAGAGATATTGGAGGTAGAAATACATGTTAGGAGACTATTGAAGTAGCCCAAGTGAGAGATTTCAAGGGCTGGTTTTTGGTGAGAAGGAAGTGGCTAGAATGGAAGGCCTGAGTGGTGGGACAGTTAATATTGGAATTGATAGGAGTCAATAACAGACTGGATCAAGCAACGAAAAAGCAATCATAGCTGTTTCGATCTCAGATAACAGAAAGAACTGTAATGTCACTGACAATAATGAGTAGAATATTTTTCTGGGTGGTAAATGTACCAAAAGGTAGATGGATAGACAGATTTTCTTTCACTTCCTATATGCCTGAGTTACCAAAGTGAAGATAGAAATGCAGGATTAGAGCTCAAAGATGATTGAATCCCTAGTTACTGGGTTATTTGGTGGGATATAAAATTCAAATGTCTGTCCCTGGAAAATCAAGAGAAATATGTATTTTGTCTACTTTGTTTACATAATGGTTTGCCATATGTTACCTGAGTCATAATATACTAAGTAATGTTATATAGGAGCACCTCAGGGGTGCCTCTGGTTGGAAGGAGTGCTAAGGGACTTTTCTTCCATAATAAACACACCATTTTAGTTCAACTTTGCTAAAAATTAATGGAAAAACACCTAAAGATGATCTCATTACTTTTTATAAAATTGAGACTATACCAGTTGTCTTTGGTGCCCTTGGATCAGGCACCTATCATATACTGTGTTTTCATGATGGGCCTTTAAGTTATAAGGAGCAAGTACCTGTCAATTTTCAGATTTAAAATATATGAATACATTAAGTGATAAAGATAGAGCAATTTTGATTTATTTAGTTTTCAAATTTAATTTGTTTTCATATTGTTTACACTGAGTCATACGTTTTTACAAGGTTGCAAGTGAGTGATATGCTCTGCAAGCCTGGGTGATAAGATTCAGAGTGTGGAGACCAGTGATAAGGGAGCAATGTGTCAATGCCAGGGTCAAAGAGCCACTTCCTGGGAAGAGTGGGAAAGCCGTCAGCAGAGCCAGGTTCATGTCTGAGTGACCTATGCAATCACACATGATTCCATGTTCAAAATTATTCTTGTACTTGGTTTAATGCACCACTGTCACTGAGCAGAGTTTAAACAAGAGGCCACATATTTTCATTTTGCAGAAGTAACTTATGCAAGTTAGGTGCTGACCATCTGTATACCACTTTCAGAGTCTGCTATATTCGTCTCTTAGTTCCTTGGTCTCTCCTTTCCACCTGGCTTGTTTCTACTCATCCCTGTGAGTTTCCTCTTGTCCCTTCTCTGCATTATGGTTTATACTTATGGCTCTGCCACCTTTTCATGTGTGTCTTCTGTACTTTCCCATAGTTTTTGGTTTTTATCTTGTTTGTCACATTCTCACTCTCCAAGAAAGATTATATGCTTGGGAATAATAGGCGCTATATCCAAAAAGGCAGTCTTATCTGTTTGGAATTACAAGAACAAATTCTATAGTTTATAACCTTTCCAAGGCCTGTGGAAAATCTTTGAGACTTGAATAAAAGAAAAGGACATGTTTCTCCAAAATAGAAAGAGAAAGCTGCAATATCAAAATAGTCAAATAATATATCTAAATCTTAAATAGTCAAATTTACCATTCATAAAAATTCATGTTTCTCATTTCTGAAGAATTCATAAGGAGGCACATTTATGCTGAAAAGCATGGACAGTTGTAATTAAGTTATTGACTTTTAGACAAATAAAATTATTTTTAAATTCTTTACATGCATACATTTTCATATTGTTTATATGATATGGGGTGGTAGGCCTCCCAAATGAATAATGCATAAAGCTTAAGTAGCTAAAATGGTCTGGTATCTTGTACAACAAACTATTCTTGGACAGTCTTATGATGGGCCATGTCACAGAGTTGTAGCTTGACTGGGATCCAAGTTGTGGATGGATATAATTGAATTGTATTTCCATCCCTAGTATAGTTGTTTGTGGTTAAGTTTTCTCTATGATACAAAGCATGGTATGATCATGACATTGAAAACTTCACAGCTTGACCAGTCCAGCTTTCCCATTTACAAATTAATTCTAAATTATGTGCTGCTTCAAAATAACAAAGTAATGTGACTCGTGACTCATGCTCTCATGTCCTATCTGACTTTGCAACACCATGAACTGTAACCCACCAGACTCCTGTCTATGGAATTTTCTAGGCAATAGTGGGTTGCTATTTCCTATTCCAGGGAATCTTCCTGACTCAAGAATTGAATGCATGTCTCTTGTGTCTCCTGTATTAGCAGGCAGATTCTTTACCACTGAGCCACCTAGGAAGCCCAAGTAAATGTACTATTAAGTACTTAATTCTTAACTCTTCATACATTGTAGATTTTTTTGCTTGTTTTTGTGCATTGGTGGAAATGTTCCTTATAGATGTTTGCAACAAAGTATTTTAGATATTCTGAACTATGCTTCTGCTGCAAAGCACTTAAAAACTGATGGATGCTATATTTTAAAAAATATTTTGACATCCTATACTGAGTTGTGAGTTGGTAAAAAAAAAAAAAATAGTAAGAAAATAATCCTTAGAAACCATTGATGTCCTTCAGCCAAAGACCTCTAAGAACACATCTAGCGTTAAGGCAGTTGAAATTTATTTTTCATTGTGTTGAGACAGAACTCTTACCGCAAGGAACAATGGCATATTTTAGGAAAAAGATTTTGGCTTTGGTTAGGTATTTTGAGTAAGGGTTTAAGGAAACAAGGTAGACCAGTTCTATGATTGTATATCTCAATAAATGTTACCCAGAAAGAGAGGGGAGAAGGAAATGGCAACCCACTCCAGTGTTCCTGCCTGGAGAATCCCAGGGATGGGGGAGCCTGGTGGGCTGCCGTCCATGGGGTCGCACAGAGTTGGACACGACTAGAGCGACTTAGCAGCAGCAGCAGCAGCAGCAGCAGAAAGAGAGGGGAGACTAGAATGAGGTTAAAGAGGTTGTTGATAGAGAAGTATCATTCACTTGTTTTATCCAGGAGGGTAACACAATATTTGTTGATATAAACTGAATTCTTCAATGTTCAGTTTATTCATGTTTTAATCATGTCACTGGTTTTCTCAGTCCTTCAATCTTTTTTCCTGTTTGGATAAGTAATATGAAAAATTATGAGAGCAGTAACTTCTCTAGAGTTTGAGCATGTTGTTTTTATGGATTTTTAAAAGAGTGATCTTGAAATTAACAACATTCCTGTCCAGGGATCATAAGAACAGAAGCTTGTGTGCTTTGCTAAACTGTTTTATAAAACTTTTTGTGATTAAAAAATGTTTGTTTTGGTAATCCGCATTTTCTGACAATACTAATTAGGAAAGCATAAAGATACAACAATTCCCTGAAACATTACTTAAAGCTTAATGACTTCTGTTAGCAATAAAAGCCATACAAATATCATGGTTTGAAATTAAAACTTAGGACTTTTATAGTATATCAGTTTATCAAAAGTTTACTCATTATTATTTACTCATTTATTTATTACCTTATTTTATACGTTTACTCAATATCAGTTTTAAAATATTTAGTGTGGTAAATTCAAAGCTAAAGCACACTACAAACACCTTTAAATTTACAGTGAAACTTTCAGTGAAGGGAAAAGCCATTGATTTTTCTCACTTAGATTTGAAATGAGTCAAATACCACAGACTTAATGATATTCAGTGGCAGACTTTTGTGGCAATTTTCTGTTTTCTGAAATAAGGCTATATTTTGTGTGCATAATATTATTTCATGTCTGACTCTTTGCGACACCGTGGACTGTAGCTTACCAGGCTCCTCTGTCCGTGGAATTCTCCAGGCAAGAATACTGGAGTGGGTTGCCGTTTCCTTCTCCAGGGGACCTTTATGACCCAAAATCGAATCCAGGTCTCGTGCATTGCAAGCAGACGCTTTACCCTCTGAGCCACCAGGGAAGGCCTATTATTATTATTATATTATTTCAATATTATTTCTGTATCAGTTGTTAAAAGCACCTCATTGTGAAAGAGATTTAATGTGTATTTTAAGATTTTACCTGTTTTACATAAGTTATTACAAGTTTTTACCATTCTGTCTAATGTTACTAGTAGAAGGATCAGAGTAAGTAAGAATGATAGTTGCTTTTAATCCTACCACTGAATTTTGAAATTAAGAAGAAATTGAAAGTGCTAAGAATGCAGCCTTTATTAAGATGTGTTATCATGATGCACATATTCCACCATTTAAAGCAAAGGACATGCCAAGCAAAGATACAAGCTTATGCTTTGACAGTATTTCACCTTCATGGATGAATAACTCCCCTAATGGATCACCATAGTTGTAGACATATTTCTGTAGTTTGGACTACAGTGGAAAGGAGTTTAATGTTCATTGAGTTCTACAAATCTGCTTCTACTGCTCCTGTAGTACACACAATTGCCATGCCTACTTACTACATGCAGAATAAGCAATGACCCCTAGAGTGAGAAAATGGTATTCGGATATTATTTATGTAATTAATTTCATTAGATGCCATTATAATACAGGGGAATTTGAATAATTAATAGTGGTGCTAGAAAATAATGTAATAAAGTACATAATTCTAGTCCTATTTAAGTGGCATATGAAAATCTTTTATAGGCTAATGTATTTTTTATAGGACTGTGTACTTTTATCAATAAGTTTATTAACACTTCATAGAATTGTCCTTAATTTCACTATTTTACAAAACATATTTGATTATATGTATATTTTACACTCATGTATACATATTTGTATAAAAGCCTTTTTACCCTTTGTTAAAGTCTAATATGGCTTATTTCCTTCATATTTCATTATTGTTAGGTCAATGCATAAAAAACTATGCTGTATTATTATTTTATATTTTACTATTTTATTATAAAATTTAGAATTCCCTTTTGTATAGAAATGGTATTTATCATTTTATATTTCTCCCTTGCTTTTCTTCATATCAATGAACATAATTTAGCACATTATTCACATTATATCTTAAGTCACAGTATTTTATTGTAGAATGAATACACATTTTCTTCAATGGTTTGATTGACATAACCTAAAATATGTTAGCTAGGTATATGGCAACTAATAATGTGCTTTACTGGCTAATATAATTACTGTTGTTACAGAATACCTTGATATTTTATTATAAACTCATCAATAAAATAATCTCATTTTATTTTTCTTTCTGTTCCTGAATGGGAAAATGTAAGCATATCCTTATTTTTACTTGTTTTTTGATATATTCATTCAAATGAACATAAAACTATAAAATTGTTTTAATTTTAAAAAGTAAATGAAATTGCTTTCCCCCTAGAATCTAGATAGAAGGCTTCAGCTTCCATTTCATGAAACACAATTGGTTATTATGAAATATGCTTAATCTACTAAATACCTTTTACTTTAGGCCCTATGTTTCTTTCTCAAGTATTTAAGTTTTAGAAAATATTTGGTTCTGAATTTGGATGCTAATCAGAATTAGACAGTACCTTTATTTTTCTCCCATGATGACTTGAATCACATCATGCAGTAGAAAGAGCAATTTGGGTAGAACTGTGTTCTTTTCTCAATTCTAAATCTTTTTGGATTTGTGCTTTTGAACAAATTTTGGAAACTCTTTAAGATTTGATTACCTCATGTATAAAAACAGGAATTGTACTACTTACCCTTTAGAATGCTTTCAGGCATTTCCTATGTTCTATGTATTCTTACTTTTGTAGATACCATATATGTGTGTTAGGGGTCACATAACAAAGTACCAGAGACTGGGTGGCTTAAACAATAGAAAATTTTTTCTTACAGTTCTGGTAGCTAGAATGCAAAGTATCCACAATATACAGAGAATGTTTACAATTTAATAATAAGAAAAACAAATTTATTTCCAAATTTAGCATAAGATCTTAACAGGTGATTTATTGAAGAAGATAAGTTAATGACCAATTTGTTCATGAAAACATGCTATGGAAATGCAAATTCAAATCACAATGAAATACCACAACATACCCATCAGAATGGCTAAGAAACAAACAAACAAAAAAAAAAACTGATAATATGAATTGTTGGCAAGGATGTGAAGCAACTGGAACTCTTGGATTTAACAATTAGGAGTGTAAAATAGAATAACCACTTTGAAAAATTTTGATAGTTTCTCATAAGTTTTGCATTCATTACCATATGACCTGAAATACTATTCCTAGTTATTTACTCAAGAAAACAGGAGTCCAGAAAAGTTTATAGCTGAATGGTCATAGAAATGTTGTTCATAGTATCCCCCAGATAGAAAAAGGCAAATATGTGTCATTATGATAATGGATCAGAGAAGGCGATGGCACCTCACTCCAGTACTCTTGCCTGGAAAATCCTATGAATGGAGGAGCCTGGTAGGCTGCAGCCCATGGAGTCTTGAAGAGTCGGACATAACTGAACGACTTCCCTTTCACTTTTCACTTACATGCATTGGAGAAGGAAATGGCAACCCACTCCAGTGTTCTCGCCTGGAGAATCCCAGGGACAGGGGAACCTGGTGGGCTGTTGTCTGTGGGGTCACACAGAGTCGGACACGACTGAAGTGACTTAGCGGCAGCTTCCTGTTCGCGCGTCTTTGCCTGAAATAACAAAGTAAATAAATGAATTTATTTATAAAATAACATTTTACTATTTTATGGTTAAATAAAATAGATCATTGACAGAGATTTTTAACTATATGAAAGCTTTATCATACTTTCTCAGTGTAATATTAGTGTTGTAATTGTTTTTTGTTTGTTTGTTGTTTTGATTCTAATTTATTTTAATTGGAGACTAATCACTTTACAATATTGTGGTGGTTTTTGCCATACATTCACATGAATCAGCCATGGGTGTACATGTATTCCCCATCCTGACCCTCCTTCCCACCTCCCTCCTCATCCCATCCTTCAGGGTCATCCCAGTGCACCAACCTGAGCACCCTGTCTCATGCATCGAACCTGCACTGGTGATCTGTTTGAGATATTATAATATACATGTTTCAACGCTATTCTCTCAAATCATCCCACCCTCGCCTTCTCCCACAGAGTCCAAAAGTCTGTTCTTTACATCTGTGTCTCTTTTTCTGTCTCACATATAGGGTCATTGTTACTATCTTTCTAAATTCCATATATATGCATTCAATTCAGTTCAGTCGCTCAGTCGTGTCCGACTCTTTGCAACCCCATGAATCGCAGCACGCCGTTTTTTTTTCTGACTTACTTCATTCTGTATAATAGGCTCCAGTTTCATTCACCTCATTAGAACTGATGCTAATGAATTCTTTAAAATAGCTGAGTAATGTTCCATTGTGTATATATACCACAGCTTTCTTATCCATTCGTCTACCAATAGACATCTACGTTGCTTCCATGTCCTGGCTATTATAAACTGTGCTGTGATGAACATTGGGATATACATATCTCTTTCAGTTATGGTTTCCTCGGTGTGTATGCCCAGCAGTGGGATTGATGGGCTATATGGCCATTCTATTCCCAGTTTTTTAAGAAATCTCCACACTGTTCTCCATAGTGGCTGTACTAGTTTGCATTCCCACCAACAGTGTAAGAGGGTTCCTTTTATTCGCACCCTCTCCAGCAGGTATTATTTGTAAATTTTTTGATAGCAGCCATTCTGACTGGCATGAGATGGTACCTCATGTAATTGTAATATGCATTTCTCTGATAATGAGTGATGTTGAGCATCTTTTCATGTGTTTGTTAGCCATCTATATGTCTTTTGGAGAAATGTCTGTTTAGTGCTTTGGCCCATTTTTTGATTGGGTCGTTTATTTTTCTGGAATTGAGCTGCAAGAGTTGCTTGTATATTTTTGAGATTTATTCTTTGTCAATTGCTTCATTTGCTATTATTTTATCCCATTTGAAGGCTGTCTTTTCACCTTGCTTATGGTTTCCTTCATTGTGCAAAAGCCTTTAATTAGATCCCGATTGTTTATTTTTGCTTTTATTTTCATTACTCTGGGAGGTGGGTCATAGAGGACCCAGCTGTGATTTATGTCATAGAGTGCTTTGCCTATATTTTCCTCTAGGAGGTTTATAGTTTCTGGTCCTATATTTAGATCTTTAATCCATTTTGAGTTTATTTTTGTGTATGGTGTTAGAAAATGTTCTGGTTTCATTCTTTTATAAGTGGTTGACCAGTTTTTCCAGCACCACTTGTTAAAGAGATTGTCTTTTCTCCATTGTATATTCTTGCCTCTTTTGTCAAAGATAAGGTGTCCATCAGTTCAGTTCAGTTCAGTCACTCAGTCATGTCCAACTCTTTGCAACCCCATGAATCACAGCACGCCAGGCCTTCCTGTTTATTACCATCTCTCGGAGTTCACTCAGACTCATGTCCATCGAGTCTGTGTTGCCATCCAGCCATCTCATCCTTGGTCGTCCCCTTCTCCTCCTGCCCCCAATCCCTCCCAGCATCAGAGTCTTTTCCAATGAGTCAACTCTTTGCATGAGGTGGCCAAAGTACTGGAGTTTCAGCTTTAGCATCATTCCTTCCAAAGAAATCCCATAAGGTGCATGAACTTATCTCTGGGCTTTCTATTTGTTCCATTGATTTATGTTTCTGTCTTTGCGCCAGTACCATGCTGTCTTGATGACTGTAGCTTTGTAGTATAGTCTGAAGTCAGGCAGGTTGATTCCTCCTGGTCCATTCTTCTTTCTCAAGATTGCTTTGGCTATTCGAGTTTGTGTGTGTGTGTGTGTTTCCATAGAAATTGTGAAATTATTTGTTCAAGTTTTGAGAAAAATACCATTGGTAGATTGAATCTACAGATTGCTTTGGGTAGTATGCTCATTTTCACTATATAGATTTTTCCGATCCATGAACATGGTATATTTCTCCATCTATCTGTGTCATCTTTGATTTCATCAGTGTTTTATAGTTTTCTATATATAGGTCTTTTGTTTCTTTAGGTAGATTTATTCCTAAGTATTTTCTTCTTTTCAGTGCAATGGTGAATGAAGTTGTTTCCTTAATTTCTCCTTCTGTTTTCTCATTGTTAGTGTATAGGAATGCAAGGGATTTCTCTGTGTTAATTTTATATCGTGCAACTTTACTATATTCATTAATTAGCTCTAGTAATTTTGGGGTGGTGTCTTTAGGTTTTTCTATGTAGAGGATCATGTCATCTGCAAACAGTGAGAGTTTTACTTCCTCTTTTCCAGTCTGGATTCCTTTTTCTTCTCTGATTGCTGTGGCTAAAACTTCCAAACTATGTTGAATAGTAGTGGTAAGAGTGGGCATCTTTGTCTTGTTCCTGACTTTAGGGAAATGCTTTCAATTTTTCACCATTGAGGGTAATGTTTACTGTGGGTTTATCATATGTGGCTTTTATTATGTTGAGGTATATCCCTTCTATGCCTGCTTTCTGGAGGGTTTTTATCATAAATGAATGTTAAATTTTGTCAAAGGCTTTCTTTATTTAGATAATCATATGGTTTTTATCTTTTGATTTGTTAATGTGGTGGATCACATTGATTGATTTGCGAATACTGAAGAATTCTTGCATCCCTGGGATAAAGCCCACTTGGTCATGATGTATGATCTTTTTAATATGTTGTTGGGTTCGGTTTGCTAGAATTTTGTTAAGGATTTTTGCGTCTATATTCATCAGTGATATTGGCCTGTAGTTTTCTTTTTGTGTGGCATCTTTTTCTGGTTTTGTTATTTGGGTGATGGTGGCCTCATAGAATGAGTTTGGTAGTTTACCTTCTGCAATTTTCTGGAAGAGTTTGAGTAGGATAGGTGTTATATCTTTCTAAATTTTCGGTAGAATTCACCTGTGAAGCCGTCTGGTCCTGGGCTTTTGTTTGTTGGAAGATTTCTGATGACAATTTCATTTTTTGTGCTTGTGATCGGTCTGTTAAGATTTTCTATTTCTTCCTCATTCCATTTTGAAAAGTTACACTTTTCTAAGGATTTGTCCATTTCTTCCAAATTGTCCATTTTATTAGCACATACTTACTGTTAGTAGTCTCTTATGATCCTTTGTATTTCTGTGTTGTCTGTTGTGATTTCTCCATTTTCATTTCTAATTTTGTTGATTTGATTCTTCTCCTTTTTTTCTTAATGAGTCTGGCTAATGGTTTGTATAGTTTATTCATCTTCTCAAAGAACCAGCTTTTAGCTTTGCTGATTTTGGCTATGGCCACTTTTGTTTCTTTTGCATTTATTTCTGCTCTAATTGTTATAATTTCTTTCCTTCTATTAACCCTGGAGTGCTTCATTTCTTTCTTTTCTAGTTGCTTTAGGTGTAGAATTAGGTTATTTATTAGATTTCTCTCTTGTTTCTTGAGGTTGATTTGTATTGCTTTGAACCTTCCCCTTAAGCACTACTTACTGAATCCCATAGTTTTTGAGTTGTTGTGTTTTCATTTTCATTAGTTTCTATGCATATTTTGAGTTCTTTTTGATTTCTTCTGTGTTTTGTTGGTTATTCAGAAGTGTGTTGTTTAGCCTCCATATATCTGTATTTTTAATAGTTTTTCTCCTGTGATTGACATCTAATCTTACTGCATTGTGATCAGAAAAGATGCTTGAGATGATTTCAGTTTTTTTAATTTACCAAGTCTAGATTTATGGTCCAGGATGTGATCTATCCTGGAGAATGTTCCATGTGCAGTTGAGAAAAAGGTGAAATTCATTGTTTGGGGGTGAAATGTCCTATAGATATCAATTAGATCTAACTGGTGCATTGTATCATTTAAAGTTTGTGTTTCCTTGCTCATTTTCTATTTAGCTGATCTATCCATAGGTGTGAGTGGGTATTAAAGTCTTGCACTATTATTGTGTTACTGTTAATTTCCTCTTTCATACTTGTTAGCATTTGCCTTACATATTGTGGTGCTCCTATGTTGAGTGCATATATGTTTATAATTTTATGTCTTCTTCCTGGATTGATCCTTTGATCATTATGTAGTGTTCTTCTTTGTCTCTTTTCATGGCCTTTATTTCAAAGTCAATTTTATCTGATATGAGTATTGCTACTCCTGCTTTCTTTTGATCTCCATTTGCATGAAATATCTTTTTCCAGCCCTTCACTTTCAGTCTGTATGTGTCCCTGGGTTTGAGGTGGGTCTCTTATAGACGGCATATATAGTGGTCTTGTTTTTGTATCCATTCAGCCAGTCTTTGTCTTTTGGTTGGAGCAGTCAACCCAGTTACATTTAAAGTAATTATTGATAAGTATGATCCCGCTGCCATTTGCTTTGCTGTTTTGGGTTTGAGTTTATAAACTTTTATGTGTTTCCTGTCTAGAAAAGATCCTTTAACATTTGTTAGAGAGCTGGTTTAGTGGTGCTGAATTCTCTTAGCTTTTGCTTGTCTGTAAAGCTTTTGATTTCTCCTTCACATTTGAATGAGATCCTTGCTGGGTACAGTAATCTGGGTTGTGGATTTTCTCTTTCATCACTTTATGCATGTTCTGCCATTCCTTTCTGGCTTGAAGAGTTTCTGTTGAAAGATCAGCTGGTATCCTTATGGGGATCCCCTTATGAGTTAGTTGTTGTTTTTTTCTTTGCTGCTTTTAATATTTGCTATTTTTGTCTCTTCTTCATTAATTTGATTAATATGTGTCTTGGGGTGTTTCACCTTAGGTTTATCCTGTTTGAGACTCTCTGGGTTTCTCGGACTTGGGTTGCTATTTCCTTCCCCATTTTAGGGAATTTTTCAACTGTTGTCTCCTCAAGTATTTTCTCATGGCCTTTCTTTTTGTCTTCTTCTTCTGGGACTCCTATGATTCAAATGTTGGGACATTTAACATTGTCCCAGAGATCTCTGAGATTGTCCTCATTTCTTTTAATTCTTTTTTCTTTTTCCTCTCTGCTTAATTTGTAATTGTTTTTAAAAGCCAGTCATTTTAAATGGAAATGGGAAGCAGCTCTGATCTGCTCATAACCACAGAATTCTTTCCTTATTTAGGGGACAGTAGTCTAAAACAACAGTGGTGCAAGAAGTTCAGAAACATACTAAAGAACTGTGGTTACCATTTTAATGTCAACTTTGGTCAAGTTCAAGGATTGGGGTTGTGGGTATGGCAGGAAGAATAAATATATCATTTCTGTAGGGTAACATTTCTAAACATGCACACCTAAAACACACCCCTACAAGATATTCTACAAAAATTGGGATTGAGTGACCACTATTCCTGACCATGACTATAATTAAGGCCATTATAACTCTAAAATAAAGAAAACTTTAATTTTTTTAACCCAATGATTCTAAAATTTATTTGACCACAGAATACTTTTTTTTCCCCACATCTTAGTGATTAATATATTCTGGAACAAATATTAGATATTGTATTACTCTCAATATATATAGAGAATAAAATACTTTGCTTGTGCTTGTCTTTCTATCAATAAGTCGTAGTTGGCTAGATTTCTAGCTCTAGCCACATGTCAACACAAAGTTTAAATGTCACAATTTATAATTTTATCTTGGATTATTGATGATTAATCTTAACCTGACACTGAAAACCTGTGTGAATGAAAGGCAGTCATTTTGTCTACAAAGTGAACAAGACATAATATTAACTTTGTAATGTTTATATCTGACTTTCTAAAACTTCTCACTTTGTTAAAATTAAATCTTTAGATTTGGATCTTGATGGGGTCTCATAAATGCTTAAATTTACTGCTGGAGGTCATCTCATTCATTATTTGGTTTGTAATTCTTTCTTTCTCTTTCAGTTCATCTACTTTATCTATCTTTACTCTGTTATGACCTTCATTTCCTGGAATCAGGCTTTGTTTTGTGCATTGGGAAGTCCAGGGAATAATCCCTGAAAATACAGATGTGTTACAAATCTACCCTAGGATTTATGGTATTATATGAATGAGATCTTGAGATCCTTAAACTTGCTTTAACTGCCTAAACTGTGCTTAATGGCTTTAAACAAAGAAGAGCCAGCTGAAATCCCCCTCTGTACCCATGGCTACCTTATATTCTTTGAATAGCATCCTGGTATCTCCAGTTGTATAGAATAGATTATTAATGGGTCACTGGTGGACAAAGATCATTGAGTCACAATCACATTGGAAACATACCCACTGTTTGACACATAATGATTGGGGGAGGAATTGTGCAAATGGACCAATGAATTAAATATCACTTCATTCCAGCTGTGTGAAAATATTCATGTCAAATACACTATTTCAGCACTGGCTTCCTCAGATAGGGATAAAGATACCTGCTTTTGCTTTGCATATTTGGTAATGTTTTGAGATGAAATGGGATAGTTCATATGAAAGTTCTGTAAGATTTTTACATGTGGTATTTTATTTAATTTAGTTCATCCTAACTTACTGACTTGTCAAACTTTTATGTATCTTTTGATAGTTGAGAAAGTATGAATCATTTATGAACTGACAATTCATGTTCAGATTTGCAGTTCTTCCTGCAAGTGCTCTGCACATATCTATTCATTACAAATGCAGGAGATATGGGTTCAATCTCTGGATCAGGAGGATCCTTGGAGTAGGAAATGGCAAACCATTTCAGTATTCTTGCCTGAAAATTCTGTGGACAGAAAAGCCTGGTGGGCTACAGTCCATGGTGTTACAAAGAACCAAACACAACTGAGTGACTGAGCATACATTCATTACAAAGTTTCATTGTTTTTCACCATATATATTTCTATGGAAATAATTTAAAACTATTCTATTTACTGAGTTGACAGTAAATAGAAGAACACTGATTGCTTATCAGTGTTTTAAATTCAAGTATTTTCTTACAGCCAAATCTAAAGTGTATTTTCTCATATAATTTACAAGATTATAAATTTTCTATCACATTATTCTTTTTATATGCATTTATGTTCAGAAAAGAAATTAACTAAATCCACATTGAATCCTAAGTTCTATGTTATTTGGAGGAAAAACTATTCTTAATCTCAAAAAAAAAACCCAATACTTTTATTAACTAATTTAAAACTTGATTTAATGAGTAGTTATATGTTTTGTTTTATATATTTTATAATATCTTAAACCAATTTTGAGCTAAATTCCTGTGTACTTTATGACTTGGTTTAAACAATTCTCTTTTGGAATTTACATAATTATGCCTTTAGCTGCTTTTATAAAAACTGAATGAAAAGTTATTCCTGAGATTTTTTTATATTTTTATTTACTAACATGATTGTGCTGTCATGTTAAAGATATTTGTGTGACATAAGGCAGCTATTTTACTAATATCAGGTAGATAAACCTTATTTTAAAAATTGTTTAAGGACCAACACAAAAATACAGTATGAATCATATTAGAATGTTAATAGACTTTCACTGCTTTCATTCAAATGTCTCAGAAAAGAAAACCTATTTTTTTGGCAGAGCAACAGTAATTCACCTTAAATTCCAGGGAAACATTACCTTTTTTCTTTATTTTATTTTTTTAGGAATCTAGTATTCATAAGTGAGCATGTTTTTGATAGGAGATATTCTAAAATGAATGCTGTATAAAAAGAATCACATACATTTCATTTTTTTTTTTAATGTGGAGAAACATCTATAGAGGTGACTATTTCCCTTAAATAAGACTATGAGAGACAATTGTAGAACTTTAGAAAAATACCTGAGTGGTAATCATTAAGGTTTACATTCAAGACATCAGTCAAATTGCCAGTCTTCTCTAGACAGCTACTGGATGCCCTAATTCCTTTTAGGACATTCATTTTTCTTGAAGTTGATAGAAGATTAAATAACAGTTTAATCTGGAAAAGCTGCCAGTTGTTATTGCCATATAACTATCCTTGGTATTTAAAAGTACTACTGAAGCATACATTCACCATAACCAAGACTCTAGTGAGTGGTTGTTTTTTATGTGCTTATGGGTTAGTATTGGGCTTCCCTGGTAGCTCAGTTGTTAAAGAATTTGCCTGCAGTGCAGGAGACCCCAGTTCAATTCCTGGGTGGGAAGGACCCACTGGAGAAGGTATAGGCTACCCACTCCAGTATTCTTGGGCTTCCCTTGTAGCTTAGCTGGTAAAGAATCTGGCTGCAGTGAGGGAGACCTGGGTTTGATCCCTGGGTTGGGAAGATCTCCTGGAGAAGGAAAAGGCTACCCACTCCAGTATGCTGGCCTGGAGAATGTCATGGACTGTATAGTCCATGGGGTCACAAAAAGCTGGACACAACTGAGTGACTTTCATTTTCATGGTCAGCACTGATTTGTTTACATTTACCTCTGCCATTTTGGCCATGCTCTAGCTAATTGACAAGTGAGACAGCTCGTAGTGGAGATTTAGTTTCTTGTGTTTGTTTTATAATTTTAGTAATGGTTCTGCTCTGTCACAAAGATTGTCCATGATTATGTTCATCTTCCTAATGAGTCTGTACCTCTAAGCATTTGAAAAAAGAAGATAGGAACTATAAATTACATGGATTTCCAAATAGGAGATCTGGGGGAAAGGCTGAAGTAGGAAAATAAATGACAGAATGATCTGAACAATTTGGCATTTTAGCAACTTGGAAAATTTTTTGGTAAATATTGGAATTTATATAGAGGAAGGTACAGGCTGTATGTCTCCTCAACCACAGCCTGGATAACAGGTGAGTTGTTACACTGAAAAATAATTTGAAAAACCATTATATTACATTTGAAAAGTCAAATTTAAGCAAAATACCAATGTTTAAAGCAGAAAAAAGAAAACAAAAACAAGATAGTTATACAAAAGCCTTGATCTTCAGGCACTGTGACAACGCCATACATAAAAGATTCACCTCTGAGGATTCATTAGTTTTAGATAGTAAGACCAGCAACTCTGTTTAGGCTAGATACAAGGACATAAGACTAGCAAGGAAACTAGGATTGTTTGTTTAAGTGTATCATTTATTTCCTACTTTCTTGCAGATCAATACTTTTGTAAAATACAATAAAATTACTAGAAAAAAATTAGAATTCAAGTCCCTAGTGGGTTTTGCTGATGTAGTTTTATTAGATTTAAAACCCATAGAATCACATCAAAACTTGCTATAAATGGTTCATACTCTCAATTTCTGAACAGTATAAAGCAGTTCATTCACCATCACTTGGTTAAATATTATGCAGAACAGATCTAGGAGATCCAAAAGCTTGTTCCAATGTCTTTAATCTGTTGTGACAAGTTATTGTGCCCTGTTCATAGAAAAACAATTAAACCACTACACTTTTCTTACCAACTCTTACCCTGAACACAATTTTGTCAATAAATTTTATCATTCCTTATGATAATTAATAATACACCAATGTAGATTTTAAACAATATTTGAAGTCCCTAAGTAATCGCCTCTGGATTATTGGGTCATTATTAAGGCAGTTTAACTGTTCTGAAGTTATAGAGCCAGACTTCCTGGAATGTGAAGTCAAGTGGGCTTTAGGAAGCATCCCTATGAACAAAGCTAGTGGAGGTGATGGAATTCCAGTTGAACTATTTCAAATCCTAAAAGATGATGCTGTGAAAGTTCTACACTTAATATGCCAGCACATTTGGAAAACTCAGCAGGGCCACAGGCATGGAAAAGGTCAGTTTTCATTCCAATCCCAAAGAAAGGCAATGCCAAAGAATGCTCAAACTACCACACATTTGCACTCATCTTACACACTAGTAAAGTAATGCTCAAAATTCTCCAAGCCAGGCTTCAACAGTACGTGAACTATGAACTTCCAGATGTTGAAGAAGATTTTTAGTAAAGGCAGAGGAACCATATATCAAATTGCCAACATCTTGAAAAAGCGAGAGAATTCCAGAAAAAAATCTATTTCTTCCTTATTGACTATTCCAAAGCCTTTGACTGTGTGGATCACCACAAACTGTGGAAAATTCTAAAAGAGATGGGACTACCAAACCACCTGACCTGCCTCTTGAGAAATCTGTATGCAGGTCAGGAAGCAACAGTTAGAACTCAACATGAAACAACAGAATGGTTCCAAATAGGGAAAGGAGTACATCAAGGCTGTATATTGTCACCCTGCTTATTTAACTTATATGCAGAGTATATAATGAGAAATGCTGGCTGGATGAAGCTCAAGCTGGAATCAAGATTGCCAGGAGAAATATCAATCACCTCAGATACGCAGATGACACCATCCTTATGGCAGAAAGTGAAGAGGAACTAAAAAGCCTCTTGATGAAAGTGAAAGAGGAGAGTGAAAAAGCTGGCTTAAAGCTTAACATATAGGAAACAAAGATCATGGCATCCAGTCCCATCACTTCATGGCAAATAGATGGGGAAAGAGTGGAAACAATGGAAACAATGGCAGACTTTATTTTTGGGGGCTCCAAAATCACTACAGATGGTAACTGCATCCATGAAATTAATTAAAAGATGCTTACGCCTTGGAAGGAAAGTTATGACCAACCTAGACAGCATATTAAAATCAGAGACATTACCTTGCCAACAAAGTCTGTCTAATCAAGGCTATGGTTTTTCCAGTAGTCATGTATGGATGTGAGAGTTGGACTATAATAAAAGCTGAGTGCCAAAGAATTGGTGCTTTTGAACTGTGGTGTTGGAGAAGACTCTTGAGAGTCCCTTGGACTGCAAGGAGATCCAACCAGTCCGTCTAAAGGAAATCAGTCCTGAATATTCATTCGAAGGACTGATGTTGAAGCTGAAACTCCAATACTTTGGCCACCTGATGTGAAGAGCTGACTCATTGGAAGGGGCCCTGATGCTGGGAAAGATTGAAGGCAGGAGGAGAAGGAGACGACAGAGGATAAGATGGTTGGGTGGCATCACCAACTCAATGGACATGAGTTTGAGTGAAGTCTTGCAGTTGGTGATGGACAGGCAGGCCTGGAGTGCTGCAGTCCATGGGGTTGCAAAGAGTCGGACATGACTGAGCAACTGAACTGACTGAAGGTATAGATTTAGTTTTCTTGTACATCTTACACACACACACACACACAAAACACACCCCAGTGTTTATTCAAAAATGTTTTTAACAAAAATGATAATACATGTTATAAAAGCAAACAAAAAGCTAAAACCAAAATGATTCTTTGAATTCACTTTATAGAAAGACTTACTTCACACAGGTCATCAAATAGTATAAAGTCTTTAGGTAATAAAACTGTGTACCCTCCTTGGATTAAATAAAATTACATTTTGAAACACATTTACTTATAGCCCATCACCCTCTGAACATTTTCAGTGTAGATAATACATTGAGAATCTCCATGTCCAATATTTTTTACTGGCACAGAAACAAAGACCAGGGAAGAAACAAGAGTTCTGTCAATAGAAGAGATTTAAGAACATCCTTCAATGATATGAGGTAATCTAGACTGGGCTTCAGCAATCTCCTTGCTTATAGTTTTTTTGGATAAAACCTTTTTTTTTTTAAGAATTCATGCATTATCAGTTTACTACCATTTATTACAGTCATTCTTCATCACTGGGAGATAATTTGTCACATAGACTGTTCTACCTGAGATTTTTTACAACTATGGAAATATTCTGAAGACTTTAGAATGTTTACAGTTACTCTTTTGGCTGGTTACCTTTAATAATAAGTGACCAACCAATGAAATTCCAATATTCTTACCATATGCTTATTACTTCAAGTGTTAAATACTTTGTTTAGAAATTCTTTTATTTGACTAGTGTTCTTTGCTGCAGGCTTAATGTTAATAATAGATCCTCTAAAAGCTACAGATGGACTGTTTATACTTCAAGATTTTTATATATTAAAAAAATTTAACAGTTGATACTAAATTGTTGGCTAAGAAATAAATTTAATCCTAAATTTGAAGTTACAGTTTCAGAATGGGTCATGTGTCCTGTAATCTTATTTTGATTAAAATCAAAGGAATGATAGAAAATATCTATTTAGCAAATACTGTTAAAGCCTGAAAAATTACAAACTAAAAATAATTGCACTTGGCATCCATTTTTCCTCATAATGATTCAGTGGGTCAAAATTTTTCGTTTTTACTTAAAATAAAACTTTACTTCCAAATATCAGCTGAGAACTAAAATGATGCATTAGAATTGGTGCCGTTATTTTCTGGTACATTCTTGTAACATTATAGCAGGTTGCAAAATTAACTTTCTGTACAGTTTTATACCTTGTATTAATATCTTAAAAATAATAAGGATTATTTTCAATTTTTAATTTATATTTGGTGGTTTTTTCATGAAAACATTGTTGAAGATTGTTTTGGATAACAAATGTAAATCAACTTTTACAACAGGAAATGAAAAATATATTCATAAATCATCATATATTTAACTTCAAAGAAATTTTTCTTATAAAATGTGCTTTGATTATAGGATAATTTTATTATTAAAATATTAAACTAAATATGCATTTTACATCAGGAAGCCTAATTCAGTTAATATTTTTTTATATAGACATCTTTAATCAAGATAAAAAACTTGACCTCAAGATGCCACCAATTAGCAATTGTGGCTGAAATATAAAGAGTTGCATAATTTATAAAAATTGCTAATTGCCCTTCATGATCTGGATATTAATTGAGCTCTTCATATGAATAAGCCACAGAGCCTGTTAAACATTTAATGTAGAAAAATTAGGCATTTTTGAGACATAATGATATCTTATTGATTAATAGCATAGTCTCTATAAAATTGCTTTTTATTTGCATCTATTTTATTTTTTAATGAGCTAGTATTTATTGAAACCTACTATGTGTCAGGCTCTCTCTCTGTGGAACTTACATTCTAAGGAATAACTTAGAAAATAAACAATTAAGTAAATATGTCATATTTACATAATGGTAATTGTTATGTCAATAGGTGGGTTTGGAGGATAGTAAATGACAGGGATGGGGTTGTGGGTGATGTGCAAGTTTAAATGGGGCAAGGAGTAATATGTGAGCAGAAATATTAACCAAGTGCAACTGGCAAACAGAAGGTAATTCTAAACATGATATTTAGGTCTGAGAGATAGATTTGTTTTCAGCTTCGTGATGATTTGTATCATGCATATGAAGAAAATGATAGATACCTGTATAATTTAACTTGCTGATAAGATGATAGTTTAGAAAGAATGGTAGTGATTTATTGCCTTTTGTTTCTGAGAGCCACTTGTGAAGGTAATCAGTGTTAAGTTCTATATCATTATTTCAGGTTTTGCAATTTTATCATGGACATGTGACTATAATATTTCCATTCAAATTATCCCTCAGTCCTATAAATGATCTAGGTTTCCAAAATAGATTTTGGAAAACTCTATTCCCAAGAAGAATTCTGTTCCTATTTCCTTGATTTTTAAGAGTAATATAAGATCAGTTATTTAAGAGGGAGGCAATGGCACCCCACTCCAGTACGCTTGCTTGGAAAATCCCATGGACGGAGGAGCCTGGCAGGCTGTAGTCCTTAGGGTCGCTAAGCGTCGGACACAACTGAGCAGCTTCACTTTCCCTTTTCACTTTTATGCATTGGAGAAGGAAATGGCTACCCACTCCAGTGTTCTTGCCTGGAGAATCCCAGGGACAGGGGAGCCTGGTGGACTGCCGTCTATGGGGTCGCACAGAGTCGGACACGACTGAAGTGACTTAGCAGCAGTAGCAGCTATGATAATATTACTCACATTAGATTCTTTCTTCTTTTACCTTCTTTTGTGTCATCCATCCAAGATGTAACTGTTACAGGTGGTCAGGTTGCCACACCCCTAAAAACAAAAGAAAAGGCCTTCTTGTTCCAATAGTTTAATCTTTGCCAACGTGCCAAAAATTTCTCAATCACTCAACTAGAGATCTTTTTGATGAAAACTTATTCTTCTTGGCCAAAGCCAAATACACTTCAGTCATCAAGTCCTGTGTACTCATGTTTTGTTTCCTCAAGTATTAAGCTCAGCATTTTGCATGCCAGAGCCTGAACCTGAAACAAAGCTTTCTTTGGGTCTAGTACCATGAGGGAGGAGATACACTCCTCTAGCAGGAATGGCTTTTTATGGCCACTCCAAGGTGTTTTATAGGCTGCTTCATGTTTCACATGCAAAATAACCAGATGGCTCTGATGGGCTTCCCTGGTGGCTCAGATGGTAAAGAATCTGCCTGCAATGTGGGAGACCTGGGTTTGATCCCTGGGTCAAGAAGGTCCCTTGGAGAAGGGAAAGCTATCCATATCTCCCTTGGAGACATGCTTTCTTATATGTCCAACCCTCTTTTCCCTTCTAGTTGCTTACTTATAGCATGGCAGAAACATTGCTCAGCACAGAAATTGCTCACCATAACTTTATACAAAAGCAAAAAGAATTTATCTCCCAATAGTCTGCTATTCTTCTACTCACTCCTAACCCATTCTTGCCCTGAGGAATCTTTGACAAAGCAGCAAGAATTCCCACCATGTTACTTAAGCTGGGAGTGTTCTATATAACTCTTCTTGTGAAAGGAGGGTTTTAATTTTGAAGACCTGTCAGTCTAACTTGGAACTTTAGCCATTATTCCTCTGTTCCCTGGAAACATTGTTATACATGGCAATGTGTGAAAACACATTTCCAACATATCACGAATAATATATTTTAGGTGCCTAACTGATTTAAAAGTTGAGCCAAAGACATGATTATAATATGCAGCATTATTTCTATGGGATAAACCATATGTACTCCAAAATAAACTTCTAAAACACATTCTTCATCATTTGAAGTCAGCCATGTACCAGTTCAAATCACATGCCTATAATTGCTTTAACTTCATTAGAAATTATCAATCCTCACACCATCTATGGAGGATATATTAGTCTGTTCTTTGGAATGTCTTGTAAGGAATATATTTTACTGTATTATAAAATGAGCTCACAAATAAAACTGTGGTTTCTTTGTAGTCAATTTGGCTAATGTGTCTATTCATGATACTTCTTATCATGAATACATTCGCAGTGAGCCATTTATCTTGTACCAGGTCACCCAGTAGTTTAAAGTTGCAGCGGGTTAGAAAAAAATAAAATGAGAGAACTCACCTTGATTTTAGTTCTCAAAATAATGTGAAATTTAGTTCACAAAATAATGTCAAATATTTACAGATCTCATCGTACTAGGTGGTGTTGGTTTACTTTCTAAGTCTTGTCCGATTCTTGAGACCCCATGGACTGTAGCCCACTAGGCTCCACTGCCCATGGGATCTGGAGTGGGTTGCCATTTCCTTCTCCAGGGGATCATCCTAACCCAGGGAATCAAGCTCCTGTCTCCTGTATTGCAAACAGTTTCTTTACCACGGAGCCATCAGGGAAGCCCCTAATGCTGTTAAAGCCCTATCAGTTTTACTCTTATTATGACTTATTTATGCATATGACACCACCCTTATGGCAGAAAGTGAAGAGGAACTAAAAAGCCTCTTGATGAAAGTAAAAGAAGAGTGTGAAAAAGTTGGCTTAAAGCTCAACATTCAGAAAACAAAGATCATGGCATCCGGTCCCATCACTCTATGGGAAATAGATGGAGAAACAGTGGAAACAGTGTCAGACTTTATTTTTTGGGCTCCAAAATCACTGCAGATGGTGACTGCAGCCATGAAATTAAAAGACGCTTACTCCTTGGAAGGAAAGTTATGACCAGCCTAGATAGCATATTCAAAAGCAGAGACATTACTTTTTCGACTAAGGTCCGTCTTGGCTATGGTTTTTCCTATGGTCATGTATGGATGTGAGAATTGGACTGTGAGGAAGGCTGAGCACCAAAGAACTGATGCTTTTAAACTGTGGTGTTGGAGAAGACTCTTGAGAGTCCCTTGGACTACAAGAAGATCCAACCAGTCCATTCTGAAGGAGATCAGCCCTGGGATTTCTTTGGAAGGAATGATGCTAAAGCTGAAACTCCATTACTTTGGCCACTTCATGCAAAGGTTGACTCATTGGAAAAGACTTTGATGCTGGGAGGTATTGGGGGCAGGAGAAGAAGGGGACGACTGAGGATGAGATGGCTAGATGGACGCTCGATGGACGGGAGTCTGAGTGAACTCCGGGAATTGGTGATGGACAGGGAGTCTTGGGGTGCTGTGATTCATGGGGTCACAAAGAGTCGAACATGACTGAGTGACTGAACTGAACTGATGGGCTGGATGGAGCACAAGCTGGAATCAAGATTGCCAGGAGAAATATCAGTAACCTCAGATATGCAGATGACACCACCCTTATAGCAGAAAGAGAAGAACTAAATAGCCTCTTGATGAAAGTGAAAGAGAAGAGTGAAAAAGTTGGCTTAAAGCTCAACATTCAGAAAACAAAGATCATGGTATCTGGCCCCATCACTTCATTGCAAATAGATGGGGAAACAGTGGAAACAGTGTCAGACTTTATTTTGGGGAGGCTCCAAAATCACTACAGATGGTGACTACATCCATGAAATTAAAAAATGCTTGTTCCTTGGAAGAAGGAGCTGATGTTGAAGCTGGACCTCTAATACTTTGGCCCTTAATGTGAATTGCTGACTCATTTGAAAAGACCCTGATGCTGGGAAAGATTGAAGGCAGGAGGAGAAGGAGATGACAGAGGAGGAGATGATTGGATGGTATCACTGACTGAATGGACATGAGTTTGAGTAAACTCTGGGATTTGGTAATGGATAGGGAGGCCTGGCGTGCTGTAGTCCATGGGGCTGCAAAGAGTCAGACACCTCTGAGCAACTGAACTAAACTGATGACCTATTTAAAAATATGATTTAAATATATGACTATATTTAAGTTTTAATTAACTTGTGGATATCTTACTAATATTAAACTAACTAGGATCAAATATTCAGTTTTTAAAATACTATTCACATGTTCCCATTTAGTTTTATATTGTAAATGAATGTGTACCTTGTATGAGTTTATTCTGTATTTTTAAAATTAATGTGGCTCAATTCTTAGGTTGGATTTTCTAAGAATGAAAAATTGTAATATTTTATTACTGCATTAAAAATTATACTTCAGTTTTAAAATAAAGTTTAAAAGACAGTAAACTAAGACCCTAAATTTTAAAAAGTAAACTGCCTGCTAATTTATGTTTTGAACAATAGTTTCTTTTTTGACCTTAATAATTTTATGTAGAAACTTTAGAGCTTTGGGGTTCCCTGGTGGCTCAGGTAAAGAATCTGCCTATAATGCAGAAGACCTGGGTTCATTCCCTGGGTCGGAAAGATCCCCTGCAGAAGGGAAGGGTGACTGACCAGTATTCTTGCCTGGAGAATTCAATGGACAGAAGAGCCTGGTGGCCTTCTTTGCCCATGATGTCGCAGAGACTTGGCCACAACTGAGCAACTAACACTTCCACGGTTTATGAAACTTCAGTAGTTTCAAACCCACACATAATTATCCTAATAGATGTTTTATTAGTAACTTACAGTGGTATAACTTCTGGTTTATAAATTGAATTTAGGTCAGATTCATTTTTGGTCACGTGTTTTTTTTCTTTTTTATTAGTTGACTCTTGCTTTTTATAAAGAACATCTAACATTCAAGAGTTACACAAGTCTACTCTCAGTTCATCCCCATCTCTCCTTCCCTCACTGTGTCCCCTAGTCCATTCTGTAGGTCTGTGAAAGATAGCTGTGAAATATATACATTACCCGTTTGTAAAATAAATGGCTACTGGGAAATTGCTGTATAACACAGGGAGCTCAGGCTGGTACTCTGTGATGACTTAAAGAGGTGGGATGGAGAGAAGGAGACTCAATAGGGAGGAAATATATGTATACTTGTAGCTGATTCATATTGTTGTACAGCAGAAATCAACACAACATTGTAAAGCAATTAGGTTCCAATTAAAAATAAAAATTTTTTAAAAAGAAAAAAAATGAGTTAGACAAATCAAGGAAATCAGTAGACAATGCCCTATTCATAAATGAAACTAGCCATCTTGAGATATTATAGAAAATTTAGATGCACCTGAGTTTGCTTTCAAGTATATCCTGTCCTTTACATTTCTTCATTGTAAAATTTTGAGTAATGCATGTACAGCACCTAGTACAATGCCAGGAAAAGAGTAAATATTCATTTTCCCTTCCCCATGGGAACCTATAATCATAATTATAAGAACAACTCTAATATTTACTTTGAGACTGAGGCTAACAATGAAAAATGAAATAGCCCATCTGTACAATAGTGGGGGAAGGAAATGATTAAAAATAAAGTCATTTTCAATAGAACTAAAGAATATTGTAAGCCACTTACAATTCTCTTTCATTTTTTCTGAAATACCAATTATTCTCTCTGGTTTTGAATCTCCTAATGATCTGCAACTATTTAATACATTTTTTTCTCCTTTTTTTGCATTTCTTATACAAAATATGTGATACTACTGAAATTTTGAATAAACCACACACAAAGATATAAAATCATAATTAAAAGATTGAACTCTCTAATATTGTGATTAAAGCATTGAAGGGTTACAAATTTTCATATACCTAAATGTTTTCAACTATGAAAAGTAATTAACCATGGCATTGGTAATGAGTTATCAAGGGCCTTATATTTGTGCTTCTCTTTAAAATAGGCAAAGGAGAATTATTAGGGGAAGAATAATTTTACTGGCTCATAATTTATAAAAGAAATGAGTATAAATCAAAGGGATTCAGTAATTGTGTACAAAACTCTAGTCACCTGAAAATGAGATTGGTCTCTAGATCATCAGAAACCAAAGCACAATTTTTCACTTAAAAAGGGGGTGAAACCTGTCCCAGTAGACTGGATTAAATATGTCTGTCACTTGCTGTGAGGCTGTGGATCTTAAAAGAGCCAAACAACTTTCTGTGATTTATTTATTCATTTTTGAGATGAGTCAACTGAAACTATTCCTGAAAAAGGAACATAGCAACAAAGCCTTGTACTTTCCTTTCTCTTCAACCTCCTCACCATCTAATAAATTAATGTAAAATAAACTTCCAGTCACTTGTGGACAGACATATCCTGAGGAAAATGGATAGATTCCCCCCCTCCGCCCCCTTCTTCCAAATCCTTACAGACTGCTTTACTTGATTATTTCAGTAATAGTTTGACAATGACAACATGTGAAATCAATTTTCTGTTGATCATCTTAGCTTCCTGGACAATTCAGATGATTTTAAAAAATGTCCAATGGAGATTATCCATTGGGGTTATCCTTTTTCTCTTTTTTAAAAAATTGAAGTATTCTTGATATTTCATATTATGTTATAAGCATAGAGTTATCTACAACTTTTAAAGATTGTATTCCATAGTTATTATAAAATATTGCCTATATTCTCTATGTTGTACAATATATCCTTGCAGTTTGTTTTATATCTAATAGTGTGTACTGCTTAATCCTATACCCCTGTATTGCTGCTGCTGCTGCTGCTAAGTCACTTCAGTCGTGTCCGACTCTGTGCGACCCCATAGTCGGCAGCCCACCAGGCTCCACCGTCCCTGGGATCCTCCAGGCAAGAACACTGGAGTGGGTTGCCGTTTCCTTCTCCAATGCATGAAAGTGAAAAGTGAAAGTGAAGTCGCTGAGTCGTGTCCGACTCTTAGCGACCCCATGGTCTGCAGCCTACCACGTTCCTCCGTCCCTGGGATTTTCCAGGCAAGAGTACTGGAGTGGGGTGCCATTGCCTTCTCCCCTGTATTGCCCCTTCTCAATTCCTTCTTCTCACTAGGAACCACTAGTTTGTTCTCTATATTTTTGAATCTGCTTCTTTTTGTTATAATCATTAGTTTGATGCATTTTTTTAGATTCCACATAAAAGTGATGTTATCAGCATTTGTCTTTTTCTCTGCTGTACGTTTTTCACTTACTATAATGATCTCTACCTTCATTCATATTGCTGAAAATGGAAATTTTTTTTTTCTTTTTTATGGCTGAATAGTATTATATTTGGGGCTTCCCTGGTGGCTCAAAAGGTAAAGAATTTGTCTGCAATGCAGGAGACCTAGGTTGGGAAAATCCTCTGGAGGAGGGCATGGCAACCCACTCCAATATTCTTGTGTGGAGTATTCCCATGGACAGAGGAGCCTGGTGGGCTGCAGTCTCTGGTGTCACAAAGAGTTGGACATAACTGAGCAACTAACCATAGCACAGCACATAGTATTACATATTTTACACACACACACCACACCACACCACATCTTCTTTATCCATTTATATGTTGGTGGATACTTAGGTTGCATCCATAGCTTGGCAATTATAAATAATGCTGCTGTGTTTTCTATGTCTTTATTTCTAATGGACTATAACTAGTTATCTGTAATTATATTAACAAATAAAATAATTTTGTTGATTGCCCCCAAAAAACAAAATATAAGAAATACTTAGTAAATAGCTTATAAAAATATAGAAGTTGGGTCTAGCAGAAACTTTATTTGGTTCTACAAATATTGTTTTGGTAGAATGTTTGTGTGTCTTACAAAGGTGAAGTTCCTACGCTCTCATCATGAAAGATTGGGACTTTGCGAAATAATTAGTTCACGAAGGTGGACCTCTTATGAATGAAATATGTACCCACATAAGAAAAAACACTAGAGAGATGGTTTCTCTCTTAGTGGTAAGATGATAAAGGGAGAAGTGAGCCATCTGCAGACCAGGAAGCATACCCTCAGCTTCTTTGATCAAGATCAGTTCTTTGCTCTTGGACTTCTTGGGTTCCAGAACTGTGAGAAATAGCTATTTGTTGTTTAAGTCACCCAGCCTAATTGTATTCCGTTGTAGCAGTAAAAACTGACCCATCTTTAATAGATACGAATAATGAGACCGAGAAATGATTAAAAGACTTGTGCAAGACCACTCAGTGAGTAAGTATTGGAGTGGTAATTAGAGCTCAGTTTCCAAATCTCTAATCTAGCATTCTGTCCAGTATAGCATTTGTGATTCTATTCAGTAAACATTTCCGGGTCTCATATATTAAGAAGGCATTGCTTTAGAGACTGAAGTGAGGGGAGAGGAGAAGACCTCAAATAATTAGGAAATTCCCTGTCCCAGCGAGCTTAGAGTTTAATATATAACTGAAAGCAGATCCACTAGTTACTGTATGGTCTAGTAGAATGTACAAGTTGTTTAAGAAAGGGGACCAGGATATGGAAGTTCAAAAACAAAGAAGACTTCTGGCCAAAATATCACAAAGAATGCCAAGGCGAGGATAATTTTAAGCTGAAGAATGAATATGAATTAAACCAGTAGTATCAGAGGGAAGGCTTTCTTATCCATAATGTTTTTTTAGTAGAAAACAACAAAGGAAAAGTGGGAGAAATTGACTAGAAAAGCATAGGAAAGGGGCAATTCTGTATGTCCTAGAAGCAAAAGTGATGAGTAGACTTTCCAAGGTGCTGCTTTCAGGATGTATTCATTTGCATCCATATCCTTGTCTTACAGCGACAACTTCTGGGGACTTCCCTGGTGGTGCAGCGGCCAAGACTCCATGCTTTCAATTCAGGGGACTAGGGTTCAATCTTCGGTCAGAGAGCTAGAGCTCACATGCTGCAACTGAGATTTTGCATGCTGCAACTAAATGTGCCGTGTACTGCAGCTAAAACCTGGCACAGTCAAATAAGAAGAAATAAATAAGCATATCTTAAAAGACATCTTCTAGGAAAGAAACTTTAATTGGATAAGAGAGGACAGGGGAAAGTGACTACAGGTCTAACTACATTGTACAGAATATGAGAGATACGTAACTTGAAAAGTGAAATCAGGGTGCTGTTATCAAAGAAGGTATTATAAAGATAAAGCAAAAGCATTTCTGTTGTTCAGTCTCTAAGTTGTGTCTGAGTCTTTGTGACCCTGTGGACTATAGCACCCCAGGCTCCTCTGTCCTCCACTATCTCCTGGAGTTTGCTCAAATTCATGTCCACTGAGTCAGTAATGCTAACTTGCCGTGTCATCCTCTGCTGCTCCCTTGTTTTTCTTCAGTCTTTCCTGGCATCAGGGTCTTTTCCAATGAGTTGGATCTTTGCGTCAGTTGGTCACAGCATCAGGGCTTCAACTTAACCATCAGTCCTTCCAATGAATATTCAGGGTTGATTTCTTTTAGGATTGACTGGTTTGATCTTGTTGTTCAAAGAACTCTCAAGAGTATTCTGCAGAACAACCGTTTGAAAGCATCAATTCTTTCAAAAGTACAAATGTGCAAACAAAAATCAAATGCCCACTTCAGGATTTTATAGAGTGTAAAGGAAAAAACTGAGTTATAGAGAAGGAAATATAAAGTCAATAGAATGTTAGAATAGGCTCATTTGACTGAAGCACAGAATGAACCAGACTTTGACTTGCCGGTCATCTCCACCTTTACTTGCCAGTCATCTCCACTTTCTTCTTCATACACACACAGCACTGTCCTAATCAGTGAATTACTCTCCCTAGCTTACAAAATTTTAAGGTGCATATATTGATTTGAGAAGCATAGGGACGGAAAATTGAGTCAACCATCCTGCCCACAAATGAGTAATGGGGCTACTCTTGCCAGCTAGTAGCAGTCAGACTCTTGGTACATGTATTATAGAGCCTGGTGCATTTCTTCTTCACCCTTAGGAAGACTGCTACATGACTAGAACAAGCCGTTTTGCTTAAGGAATATGCCAAGGAGTTTCTGTCCATATGAGCTAAGTTGCAAATCTTCTTCCTTTGCTACCCCTATCTGGGCATTCAAGTAGTAGGAGGAACAGAGCAGTTGTACTGGGGACGTTTCTGAAAAGTATAGAAACTGAGATGCATGCCATTTTCAAGTTGTAACATTTAGAGTTTTCTCCTCAAAAAAATCCACTGGAATTTCTCCCTGATTCTTCTTCCACTTCCCACCCCATCTTTGCTCTGAACCCAGTGCCAAATAATTTGTGTGAGCTTCACTTTTTTAATTTGCAATATGAAGAATTTGGATTAAGTTCTTTCCTCAGGGTTCTTCCTAGGTCATACTTAGAAAATCTGGGTTCTGCTGAGAATATACCTGACTGCTTTGGGCTGAAAAGTTTTGTCTTCAGACTGTAGATTATGAGAATTAGATGCATGTTCTTAAGAAGCAGAATCATAGGCTTCATATTTTCCCCAGATGTCTTATTGACAAATATGTAATTTGAGAAGGTAGTATATATTTTAATCTATTGTTTTATTTTGTAAAATAAAGGAAATAATTTTCAGTTAAGTGAAATGACTCAATAATTATTAAAATATAAGCAAGAACCACAAATTTTTTTTTTAAGAGAAGAGTAAAGTGGCTAAAGCATGCAACAGTATGGTGAGCTTGATAGTGCTATGCTGACAGAATGATTGATGCAGGTAGTCTATAAGCTACCAGATCGAGGTGGGTCAGATCTGGTCTAGGTCATTTGTCACTACTAACAAATGACAAAAACAGAAACTCTAAAATGATAATAATAAAACCAAATATTATGTCTAGGGCAAATAAAATAGCAGATTATTTTTATTTTCATTATATATAACATTTCTTAAGAATCAGTATCAGGCACTCTATATTTTAGTTTGCTTTAAATGTTTACTTATATAACTAAAATCAGATACTCTTAAGATACAGGCTCTATTATTCAGCTCAGACAGTGCCCAATATCTGTTGCTTAAATTTCTTTAATTGAAATGACTAATTAATAAAAAGATGCCTTTAGAAGTATATGTTTTTATATATACATAGGTACACAAAACGTTTCTATTCATGTGACTTATTGATTGGAATCATGTATAATTGCAGAAAACAAAAACCATAATAGTTTTAAGAAATGAGTATTTACTTTTTCTCTTATAACACAATATTCTAAGCTATGTAGTTAATGATATTTTAGTTGCTTAGTGAACCCATTAAAGACCCAGGCTGGTTCTTTTGCTACAGTATCCTTCAGTTCAGTTCAGTTCAGACGCTCAGTCGTGTCCAACTCTTTGCAACCCCATGAATCGCAGCACACCAAGCCTCCCTGTCCATCACCAACTCCCGGAGTTCACTCAGACTCCCGTCCATCGAGTCAGTGATGCCATCCAGCCATCTCATCCTCAGTTGTCCCCTTCTTCTCCTGCCCCCAATCCCTCCCAGCATCACAGTCTTTTCCAATGAGTCAACTTTTTGCATGAGGTGGCCAAAGTACTGGAGTTTCAGCTTTAGCATCATTCCTTCCAAAGAAATCCCAGGGCTGATCTCCTTCAGAATGGACTGGTTGGATCTCCTTGCAGTCCAAGGGACTCTCAAGAGTCTTCTCCAACACCACAGTTCAAAAGCATCAATTCTTCGGTGCTCAGCCTTCCTCACAGTCCAATTCTCACATCCATACATGACCACAGGAAAAACCATAGCCTTGACTAGACAGACCTTAGTCGGCAAAGTAATGTCTCTGCTTTTCAATATGCTATCTAGGTTGGTCACACCTTTTCTTCCAAGGAGTAAGCATCTTTTAATTTCATGGCTGCAGTCACCATCTGCAGTGATTTTGGAGCCCCCAAAAATAAAGTCTGACACTGTTTCCACTGTTTCTTCATCTATTTCCCATGGAGTGATGGGACCAGATGCCATGATCTTCGTTTTCTGAATGTTGAGCTTTAAGCCAACTTTTTCACTCTCCACTTTCACTTTCATCAAGAGGCTTTTAGCTCCTCTTCACTTTCTGCCATAAGGGTGGTGTCATCTGCATATCTGAGGTGATTGATATTTCTCCTGGCAATCTTGATTCCAGCTTGTGTTTTTCCAGTCCAGCGTTTCTCATGATGTACTCTGCATATAAGTTAAATAAGCAGGGTGACAATACACAGCCTTGACCTACTCCTTTTCCTATTTGGAACCAGTCTGTTGTTCCATGTCCAGTTCTAACTGTTGCTTCCTGGCCTGCATACAGATTTCTCAAGAGGCAGGTCAGGTGGTCTGGTATTCCCATCTCTTGAAGAATTTTCCACAGTTTATTGTGATCCACAGAGTCAACAGCTTTGGAATAGTCAATAAAGCAGAAATAGATGTTTTTCTGGAACTCTCTTGCTTTTTCCATGATCCAGCGGATGTTGGCAATTTGATCTCTGGTTCCTTTCCCTTTTCTAAAACCAGCTTGATCATCAAGAAGTTCATGGTTGACATATTGCTGAAGCCTAGCTTGGAGAATTTTGAGCATTACTTTACTAGCATGTGAGATGAGTGCAATTGTGCAGTAGTTTGAGCATTCTTTGGCATTGCCTTTCTTTGGGATTCAATGAAAACTGACCTTTTCCAGTCCTGTGGCCACTGCTGACTTTTCCAAATTTGCTGGCATATTGAGTGCAGCACTTTCACAGCATCATCTTTCAGGATTTGAAATAGCTCCACTGGAATTCCATCACCTCCACTATCTTTGTTCGTAATGATGCTTTCTAAGGCCCACTTGACTTCATATTCCAAGATGTCTGGTTCTAGGTGAGTGATCACACCATCGTGATTATCTGGTTCATGAAGATCTTTTTGTACAGTTCTTCTGTGTATTCTTGCCATCTCTTCTTAATATTTTCTGCTTCTGTTAGGTCCATACCATTTCTGTCCTTTATCAAGCCCATCTTTGCATGAAATGTTCCCTTGATATCTCTAATTTTCTTGAAGAGATCTCTAATCTTTCCCATTCTGTTGTTTTCCTCTATTTCTTTGTACTGATCACTGAAGAAGGCTTTCTTATCTCTTCTTGCTATTCTTTGGAACTCTGCATTCAGATGCTTATATCTTTCCTTTTCTCCTTGGCTTTTTGCTTCTCTTCTTTTCACAGCTGTTTGTAAGGCTTCCCCAGACAGCCATTTTGCTTTTTTTGCATTTCTTTTCCGTGGGGATGGCCTTGATCCCTGTCTCCTGTACAATGTCACAAACCTCCGTCCATAGTTCATCAGGCACTCTATCTATCAGATCTAGGCCCTTAAATCTATTTCTCACTTCCACTGTATAATTATAAGGGATTTGATTTAGATCATACCTGGATGGTCTAGCGGTTTTCCCTACTTTCTTCAGTTTGAGTCTGAATTTGCTAATAAGGAGTTCATGATCTGTGCCACAGTCAGCTCCTGGTCTTTGTTTTCATCGACTGTATAGAGCTTTTCCATCTTTGGCTGCAAAGAATATAGTCAATCTGATTTGGGTGTTGACGATCTGGTGATGTCCATGTGTAGAGTCTTCTCTTGTGTTGTTGGAAGAGAGTGTTTGCTATGACCAGTGCATTTTCTTGGCAAAACTCTATTAATCTTTGTCCTGCTTTATTCCGTATTCCAAGGCCAAATTTGCCTGTTACTCCAGGTGTTTCTTGACTTCCTACTTTTGCATTCCAGTCCTCAGCATGTTGGATTTTTCCCTTGTCCAGCTCTCTTTGTGTTTTGTGATCAGAATATCAAGTCTATCAGAGAGCGAAGAGTCCTGGAAGTCCCAAACAGGAATACCCTGTCTAGCCAAAATGAAATGGATGCAAAGGGTCTTCATATCAGATATAAGTTTTAATTTAATGAATAAGGAAACTCCCTCCTTCTTTGTTAGGTCTCAATGGCCATGACAGAGATGCTGGAAGTTGCAAGGGCAGCTCAAGAGGTAGGGTACTAGATTGTCTGATGATTTCAGACCACCATGATCCATGTCCTTGGCCTGAATTCCATGTTATAGGCCTGAAACTAAACTTGCTTTAAATAAAAAGAGTAGAGAAAATATTGGGTAGACAACCAGCAGAATTTTTCATAATAAGGCAGTGGGTAAATACTAATAAAATAGCCTTATCTGAAAGATGCTATGATAAATTGTGAAGGATGATAAAGTATTAGTGAAATATGAGGCCAAGAAAGACCTTCCAAAACAAATGTGACAATTCATTTTAGTTAATGGAAGAAAATTTATATTAATTCTCAGAAACTTCTTCAGGTTTTTCCTTGGAAAAAGAAGATAGAGCCCAGTTTCTGAATGAATAGATAACCATTTTGTTATTGTTTTCTTAAGTAAATTTTTGAGACAACTTATTGTTGTTCAGTTGCTCAGTTGTGTCTGACTCTTTGCAACCCTGTAGACTGCAGCATACCAGGCGGCTTTCCTGTCCTTCACAAGCTCCCAGAGTTTGCTCAAACTCATATCCATTGAGTTGGTGATGCCATCCAACCATCTCATCCACTGTTGCCCCCTTCTCCTCCTGTCTTCAATCTTTCCCAGCATCAGTGTCTTTTCCAATGAGTTGGCTCTTCCTATCAGGTGACCAAAGTATTGAAGCATCTGTCCTTCCAATGAATAGTCAGGGTTGATTTCCTTTAGGATTGAGTGGTTTGATATCCTTGCTGTCCAAGGGACTCTCAAGAGTCTTCTCCAGCACCACAGTTCAAAAGCATCAATTCTTCAGTGTTCACCCTTCTTTATGGTCCAAATCTCACATCTGTACATTGCTATTGGAAAAACCATAGCTGTGACTATACTGACCTTTGTTGGGGAAGTGATGTCTCTGCTTTTTAATATGCTGCTAGGTTTGTCATAGCTTTTCTTCCAAGGAGCATGCATTTTTAATTTCATGACTGCAGTTACCATCCGCAGGGATTTTGGAGTCCAAGAAAATAAAGTCTTTCACTGTTTCCATTGTTTCCCCATCTATTTGCCATAAAGTAATGGGACCGGAGTTCATAATCTTAGTTTTCTGAGTGTTTAGTTTTAAGCCAGCTTTTTCACCATGGTCTTTCACCTTAATCAAGAGGTTCTTTAGTTGTCACTGCTAATGTGGTATTTTTGTAGTAGAAGAACTGGTTTAAATTGATAATATATTTTCAGGAGCCAAGTCTCATCTTGGACTACATAATGTGAGCTTATCCATGTTATATTAGGTGAATGATTCTAGCCTACTTTAGTGGACAGACTATATCTGTTGTTCCACAGTTAGCATTTTTTCAGGCTGCCAGAAAGGATCTCATCACTTTACATGCCCCACATATTCGGTTCACTTCATCAGTCAGTTGTGTCCAACTCTTTGCCACCCCATGAACTGCAGCAGGCCAGGCCTCCCTGTCCATCACCAACTCCCAGAGTTTACTCAAACTCGTGTCCATTGAGTTAGTGATGCTATCCAACCATCTCATCCTCTGTTGTTCCCTCTTACCTCCCACCTTCAGTCTATCCCAGCATCAGGGTCTTTTCCACTGCCCCTCACATAGTAGACAGAAAGAAAGGAGAAGAGAAGTACAGTTGCTGAAAGACCTCTAGACTCATAACTAGGCAGAAGAGAGTTGAGAAGAGTCAAGAATAGTGATTGCTCAACAGCTGTATTGAATTAGCAAGGGTAGACATGTTCTTCTGACTATGAAAGACCAAGGAAGGAAAAACAGAATTTCAGGATATCTTGTCTTAATTAATTATCTGTGATTTCAGTAGATCCAAGACCTACAGAAATGCAGGGCATTTGGAGATATAAACAATAGATAATTGATATTGTGATGGTGGTTTCCAGTTACTTTTATTTCTGATTGCTCCACTGTTTTGATTGAAAAAAATGATTATGAATTTGGAAAATAATATGTGCAAGCATTCTGGATGTAATATTTATGTGCATTTTATAACCAATAAGTTTTCCTGTCACTTGTTTTCTGCTATCATATTGGGTAGAAAAATAAATTGAGACTACTGACTAAAATATATGAGAAACACTGAAGAGTAGGAATTTTGATAGTTCAGTTAAAAATACTATTTTGTATGGCATTTTGCTCAGACTGTGCCAGCAGATTAGAGACAACTGAAACAATAAATTTGAAAACTTCAGAAATGTAGCAATGTACAGTTTTCAAGTATATTTACTGTTTGTGTAAAAGGTATTTGTGTTGCGTATATGATGGCCATGGTGATGCAAAGAGATTGTTAATGAATTGTAATTTTGAAATTAAAAGGATTTGAAGAGAATGTGATTTTTGTAACTATTATGAAGGTGGTGGCTTGGTCATCAAGTCATGGGCAACTCTTGCAACCCCATGAACTGTAGTCCACTAGACTCCTCTGTCTTTGGAATTTACCAGTGAAGAATACTGGCATGGGTTGCCATTTCCTTCTATCACAGATGTCCTGTTTCCTCTGTCTTTAATTTTTGTCTTGGCTAAATTACCCTAATATGTTTGAAAAGATCAGGGTTTTAGAAATTCTTATTTATATTTTATAGATATTCTTATTTATAATTCATTCTTCCAAGTATTAGAAAAACAAAGGCCTTCATTAGATAAATCTTCAAAATTTAACATAATTATTTTTAAACATGAAAATACTCTATGATAAATTCACAGTATTGGTTTCCTTACCTAATGCCCAGCTTGTTTGATGCAAGGAGATCCCACCAGTCTATCCTAAAGGAGATCAGTCCTGGGTGTTCATTGGAAAGATTGATGTTGAAGCTGAAACTCCAACACTTTGGCCACCTGATGTGAAGAGCTGAATCACTGGAAAATACCCTGATGCTGGGAAAGATTGAGGCAGGAGGAGAAGGGGATGACAGAGGATGAGATGGTTGGATGGCATCACTGACACAATGGACATGGGTTTGAGTGGACTCTGGGAGTTGGTGATGGACAGGGAGGCCTGGCATGCTGAGGTTCATGGGATCAAAAGAGTCAGACACGAATGAGCAACTGAACTGAACTGAACTGATACTCAAAATTACTTCTATACTAATAATAAATTCTAAAAATACTTAAAATCTTTCCAACATTATAGTTAAAAACATCTATTCGTATCTTATACAACAGATGCATTACTTTTATTCATTTTATAAATATAGTAAAACGTTAATTTTGGTCTAATTCTTTTTTAACTTTTTATATTACCCTACTTATCCAAATCCAGAGTAACTAACTTTAAATAACTTAAAAGTATTTTCAAAACTTGAAGACATACTGAGTGAAACAAGCCAGTCTCAAAAGGGCAAATAACATAGATTTCTCTTGTTTAAGTTCCATAGAGTAGTCAAATATATAAACAGAAAGACTAGGGGAAAGGGAATGTAGGAAGTTAAAACAATTAAAAAGTTCTTTTAGCCATGCAATGAGACATACTATGAGATTTCGTATATATTCAGTTCAAAAGTGATATGTTTCTTTTGCTGTCTTTTGCTGTAATACAGACTTCATCCTAAATGAAAAATGAAAGAGTGCATGTAAAACACTGAACACTGACTTGGTGGATAATATTATCTTAGGAAATGTTATCTTTTTTTAGTATGGGTGATAAATGTTTCAGAAGGTCAGAAGAGCAATGTGAGATAATTCGTTTTAAATGAGTTCCTGAGTATGTTTATGATAGAATCAAATTAAATACTTATTTTCCAATTGTATCATTCTAGGAGGAATTGTTGATAAGGATCTTCGTCACTACCTCAACTTACGATTTCAGAAGGGTTCTGTGGACCATGAACTTCAGCAAATTATTCGTGACAACCTCTACCTCCGCACGGTGCCATGTGAGTAACAGACGATGTTATTTTTTACTATAGTAACAGATAAATGTTCAGTTATATATTTATTGTTTAATTTAAAAGAGATGTTAAATTTCACTGATTTTTTAAATGATAGATTTTGGAATAGACAATTTATTTGAGATATGGACGTTATAAGTGCAAAAGCTTTTAACTGCAGTTGTGTGATTTATGATGATGTCAGATCCAGAAGAGACTTGTGATTTTCAAGCCATAAAACCTAACTTACTTCTCAAGTTGATATTGAGAAATATTAGTTCTAGTCCATGATGTTGAAGATTTCAGTGTCTTGGGTAGAACTTCACACAGGGAGACAGAGAATGCAAACTCAGTTCATTAGTTGAACAAGCTATCTTGTAGCTAGAATCTACACACTAACTGCCAATATCATCATCAGTTTGCAGCAAAGAGGTCTTACAAGTTAAAAGGAAACTATGCGTTGGAAAGTAAAAAATGTTCTGTAGCTCTGAGACAGTGATGACACTGAGTGTTGGGCAGAAATGTCTTGTACATAGCCTACAGAAATTCACAACAATCCCTGATTATGAGTAGGTGCTACTTCAAAAGAGAGGAATTGGTAAAATAATAAACTTTACAAATCAACTTTTTAGTACCTGCTTCAGTTAATTTGATAATCTTCTGTTTACTTTAGGACAACTCAAGGACTTTTCAAGCTGGATAATAGGTTACAAATAGGTATCAAAGTCAGTTTCTCTCAAGGTAGATTCTATGACCTTTGGAAATTTTTCAGTCTCTCTGGAAACTGATCAGTGGGTGTTGTTTATGTTCTTTCTTTTGTTTAGTTTTTGTTGTTAAGTTGCTAAGTCTTGTTCAACTCTTTGTAATCCCATGGACTGTAGCCCACCATGCTTCCCTGCCCATGGGATTTCCCAGGCAAGAATACTGGAGTGATGAGTTGCCACTTTCTTCTCCAGGGGACCTTCCTGGCCCAGAGTTTGAATCTGAGTCTACTGTATTAGTACGCAGATTCTTTACCACTCAGTCACCAGGGAAGTCGTCCTTTTGTTTTAGTTTTGTTTTAAACTGTAATATACTCAAAGATGGGGTCTCTGGAAGGTTGATATTAAAGAAAGAAAAATTTGGCTGGAATAGATGAAACAAATAAACCATATATATAGTTTCTGGGATTGAACTACTAGAACTGTGTAGAAGATATGGATTAAGGATGACTATACTGAAAAAATGAAAACACACAAAGAAGTAAAATGGATAATTCAGCATCCATTTAACCTACACACATCTTAGGAAGGCTAGACCTTTGCCATTGTTATTACTAAATGCTCATCAAAACAAAAATACTATGGCGCCACTATCAGATATTCCCAGATGCAAATGCTTATCGATTGATGTCCTGTCAGTCCAAATGCTACTTCTGTCAGTGTGTTTTAGTCAAATGAATAGATTTTTGGACTCTTGCTTTAAAACTAGGAGTAGAGAAAAGTGCATTCTTGACCTTGTAAGTTTGACATTAGAGTGATGGGCAGAGGAAGATAGATTAAGGTAAGTGACTGAACTATTTATAAGGAAATGAGTGGATGCATTTTCAAAGCTGTGATGTTGTCCAGTACAGACATGTGAATTTATCTTCTGTGACATGAAAGAAAGGAGATCTGAAATACAGAATAAAGAATCCAGGTACTTTATTATATTTAAAAGCTGAGGAAGATAGATAAGAGGTTGACATTCAGTAATACTTGTAGTCCTTGCTAAGGTGATGACTTATAAGAACTTGTAATTAAATGTGAAGATAATAGAAGTAAGTTTTGCATTAGTTCATTAACTTCTTAAATAAGTCATCTCTCTTTGGAGTACCCAAAAAATACTATGATGGAAAAATAAATATAGGAGTAAAACAACTAGGCTTATATGAGTAAACATAAAGAGGTTTGTGATATGATTTTTGTACAAGGTCATAAATTGAATTTCTAATTCAATTAGAAATCCTCGAATAGCTCCTATAAAAGAGATGACTAGAAGCTCAATGAATCTAAATATTATGATCGAACAATTTGGATTTGTAGCCAGTACTCCTAATATCCAATAATACCATTCACTAACAGTGCTCTTAACTTGGTGTAAAAGTGAAAAAAAAGCATCTAAGACAGATCTGATTCTGATTTATATTTTCTATGATTACTTTACACTGATGAACTGGATCTGGACAATCCACCAGCTTCTTCACTCAGTATATCTTTTAATGAAATGTTCAGATATTTACAAAGAATATGCAGCAAAGATGTGTCAATAGTGTGAAAAATTCAGCTGTTGTTTAGGAATTTTTGTGTGCATTCAATATGTCAATTGAGTATGGAGTGACATTCATTACATATTCTTTGGGTCAAGTAATTCTCATTGGTTTTCATGTATCCAGAACCATAATAATTAGGAACATATATTACTGCAGAGCTTGTCTCTGCCTTTATTCATGTATTCATTAATATGATACTTCTTGTTTAATTTACTAATGAAAATGGGTCATGGAAAAAAATTATTAACTTCAAACTATGTTTGGGTGGTTTAACTTTTTATAAGGCAAGACTCAGTAATTCTGTTTACTACCACCACATTACTCCACCATCACCAACTATAACTAGTAAGAAAGGAGCAAAGTCTTGGAGCTGTATTTCCTTGGTGCCTATGAGTAAGAGAGAGTTCTAGGATGAGAGCTACAGAGACTCCATTCTCTCTATGCACACAAATGTACTTGTCCAAATCTTAGTGTGAACAGTTTAGTTTTTTAACTTCTTCTGAAAGACATCTGGACCTGGCTACTGGCTGATTTCTGATCTAAACGTGGGAGAGAGGTTGTCAGTCTAACTCTCTATTGGGCCTTAATTATTGAGGCATATAATATAAAACCCCATCAGTCTGTTCTCTGCCCCATAAACAAGGGTTGACTGCATTTATCATTTTATTTTGTCTTCTCAGAACTTTATCTCCAAACATAATGTCTCAAAATATATGTTTAAATCTGTGTCTCTAGGCATGGAAGGCAAGACAGTAAATATCTTAAGAGTATACTGGATGTCCATCAGCAGATGATTGGATAAGAAAGCTGTGGTACATATACACAGTGGAATACTACTCAGCCCTTAAAAGAATAAATTTGACTCAGTTCTAATGAGATGGATGAAATTGGAACCGATTATACAGAGTGAAGTAAGCCAGAAAGAAAAACACCAATACAGTATACTGACACATATATATCGAATTTAAAAGACAGTAATGATGACCCTATATGTGAGACAACAAAGAGACACAGAGGTATAGAGTGGACTTTTGGACTCTGAGGGAGAGGGAAAGGGTAGGATGGTTTGGGAGAATGGCAATGAAACGTGTATATTTTCTTGTAAGAAACGAAGTGCCAATCTATGTTCAATGTAGGATGCAGGATGCATGGGGCTGATGCACAGGATGATTCAAGTAGAGGATGTGGGGTGGGAGGTGGGAGGGGGCTTCGGCATTGGGAGATTGTGTTCACCTATGGCTGACTCGTGTCAATGTATGGCAAAACAAATATAGTATTGTAATTAAAAAAATAAATAAATTTTAAAAAAAAGAGTATACTGGTGCCCTAAAGTGAAACTTAACTTTTAGTTTTTAAATAATGAATACTAAAATGACACTTTCAGCAATTAGATTTCAGAAATGAGTAAATAATGATGAAACAAAACTTTTGTGATCTGGAATGTGATAAAGCCTAACTGAGAAAAATGTATATATATGTAGATAAAGAACTCTAAAGAGTTTAGAACATCCATCAAATAGGACTTCTATTACTTTGATAGTATAGAAAAGACAATTTCAGAAGCACCAAGCTAGCAGCACCCATTAGAGATTAGATGAAATTAATTGAGTGTTAAGTGTACCTTGTTAAGGCAGCATGCATTGTCCTTATAGACTCAAAAGTATATGAGGAAAATGAGTGGAATTGAAACAAAAAATATTGGAAAATTTTCAAATGTTTAAAGGATAAAAAATGGAGTTTATTTTAATATTCTACTAAGCATAATGATTGCATATTGTTAAGGAGTCTAAGCAATCATGATTGAATCGACTATGCTTTTTAAATATGAGAAAAATAATAATTTCTACTTATTGATGAAGTTCTGTTTTTTCTATCCTTAATATTTATTATATAGGTTAATTAACTTTTGAGCCAGGTATGAGCACAGACGTCAATGGTGAATGCTTTTTCCCTAATATCAGGTGACATGAGGAAGGGACTTCAATAACCAATTTTAGAAGTTTCAAAATGAAATGGAGGATAGTTAAAATTAAATTTCTCTCCCAATAACATACTTTGTCATTTGTTTTATTGGGAAATATTTTAAATTTATCTGAAGCCAAAAGAAATATCAGTGTATATAAACCAAATAAAAGAAAACAATAAAACTAAAAACTCTTCCATAAAAGAAAACAAAATGAAAATTGTAAGTTTAAGATATGAAAGAAATTACTTTTATGGAAGAGCTGATTGAAGTATAACATGCAATGATGTTTCTACATATTTAAGCATTTTAAGTTAGTATAGCTAAACTATGTTAGAAAGACGCATTTTTAAGAATAAAATTGTAAGGCTTCTAATATATTTTTAAAATTCTCTGTTATATTAAATTATCTTTTATGTAAAAACAAATAGAATTAGGCTCTTAAATGTTAGGGGTCTCTCTCCTTTTAAGAACATTTACCAGCACAATGAAAGGTACAGCTATGCAGAGTCAATGTCCCTTTGTCCTAATTATACAATCTCATATAGGACTGTGGTCAGAGTTAACTATTGGAGAGAAGCAGGTGACCACATATCTATTAAAAGTCTAGAATTAGGGCAGAAATTTCATGTGGATACTTTATAGGGAAAAATTATTTTAATTCTTAAGCAAAAAATAAGTACTTTTAAAGCTTGTGGAAAATATGTGTTCTTATTCAACAAAGCAAGAGTTGTGTAGGCATGAATGAATCTAATTACTCATAATTTGTGTCATGAAGGTATGGTTCTAAGCATATGGTAAGAAGTTAGAGTGGAATCAATCTGTGGAATACCATAAAACTAAAATCATCTAACAATGAAGTGAAATTCTCTGAGTTTAAGATAATCAAAAACATGATTAAGTACTCAGAATATCTTAAGCAATATAGGCCTCTGTGCTGGGATGGTAAGTTGAACTGTAGCTAGACATGAGGGCATAGAACCAGAGATAGAAAGTCCAACTGTATTTTAAACCAGTGTATTGCAACAGCTGTATATTACACATCTTTTTCAAATAAGAATCATCAATTTAGAATCTCTGTTCTGACAGAGATTCTCTGTTGTTTTTAGGATGTGACTCATGTTCTTTCATAATTATTTTAGAATCAAGTTCTAGATTTTTGTTCTTTGAAAATGAATTTGTATTTGATTTTTAAAAATAGCCTACTTATGTTTTGTGCTAAGTGTTGAGAAAAGGGTTATTAGGAGAATAAATACGATTATTAGCCCTGTGGGCCAAAAGAGAAGGAAATCTGTAAATAAATGAAACTAAATTTCTTGAGAGACTTATAAACTTCCCCTGGAAATGTAGGTCACAAGAAAAAAAATTAAAAGCTTCTGAGCAGTAGCAAATGTTTCAAAGTATCTAGTCATTCAGATGTATGCCTGATTGGTATATTTATTTAAAATGCGTTGTTGCTTTATAGAAAGTTATATTAGCTTTGCCCTCTCCATCTTATCCCTGAGAATAGTAAGATCTATTTTCATGTCATGTATGTGAAAATATCATGGATTTTCTTTTCTTTTCTTTTTTCTTTGAACAAAACGAATGCATTTTCCTGGTCACATAGTAACATTCATTGGTTTGGTTGACGGAATACACTGTAGGAGAGAAATGGCTTCAAAATGTGCTTAAAATGGAAAGTCAGAGGATATTAAAAGGGATGGTATTGATTTATCCATTTGACACTACAGGGCAGTAGCTTTAGAATAAAGGAACATACCTGGCACAAAAGAAAAGCAATAAACACCAGCAGTGAACAATGTTACTGATCTTCCAAACCACATATAATTCCCTTTGCCCTGACTTGATCACATTTTTTTGTGGTTATGACCTAATCTTTCTTCTTGGCTTTTTCTCTTTTGTTTTGTACTTCTCTTTTCTCTTCATAAGAGGAAGGCTTTCCATAGGAAATCTGGGTTTGTGGACCATGGCAGATAGCATGTATACTCTTAGGCTTCAGTGGTTTCAGCAACTACTCAAGGAAAAATTGGATAACTGTGTAAAGCATTTTTCCACCTTCAAAAAAGCCAGTCATTACTTTCAATGTAAAATAGCTCATCTTCCAGGGAGCCCAGAATCTGCTCCCTGCAGACTTCAGAGTTGTAGCCCAGTTGGTTATAAATCAGGTGTTCACTTCCTTGTATGCCTCGGCACTTTTCGAACAGAAAGAACTAGGACTCTATCAGGTCAGACCTACCCAAGTTTTCAAAGTTGGCTGATGAATATGTAGGCTGTTGGATGATTACAGTAGCTGAGGGAAACTGATGACAGTGGACACTAATATTATTGCAGAACTTGAAGGCTGTAGGTTGTGGTACAGCACTCAATCTTAATTAACCAAAGAACAATGAAAATAGAATACTAATTGTGATATCCTTATGTTTAGTGCAATAGTCAGTCATTTGCACATCACAGTTTAGAATTGTTAGAACATGATGAGTAGAAATAGCCCTTTGCTTTACCTATTTGGTTACATGGCACTATGGAAAGAGCATTCATCTAAGAATTGAGAGCTATTGGCTCTAGACTAGGCTCTGCCACTAACAATAAAACCTTGGCATAGGCTTTACCTTCGAGATTAAGGAGAGAGAGAGATAAGGGAAGAGAATGAATTCTAATGGTTCTTTCTGCTCTAAAATGCCGTGCTTTTCTAATTCTGCTGGCTTACTTTTCTTTATTGTTATTCAAATCAGTTCATCAAGTTGGCTTAAATTATTCTAAGTATACAATGCCCTTGATATTAAGCAGGTGTAAACAGCTTATGGAAACTAAAGATATATCAAATACAACAGACACTTCAGGGAAAAATAAAGAGCTGAGTGGACCCAGCAATCCCACTGCTAGGCATACACACCGAGGAAACCCAGAATTAAAAGAGATACATGCACCCCAATGTTCATTGCAGCACTGTTTATAATAGCCAGGACATGGAAACAACCTAGATGTCCATCAGCAGATCAATGGATAAGAAAGCTGTGGTACATATACACAATGGAGTATTGCTCAGCCATTAAAAAGAATACATTTGAATCAGTTCTAATGAGATGAATGAAACTGGACCCGATTATACAGAGTGAAGTAAGCCAGAAAGAAAAACACCAATACAGTACACTGACACATATATATGGAATTTAGAAAGATAGTAATGATGACCCTGTATGCGAGACAGCAAGAGAGACACAGATGTATAGAACGGACTTTTGGACTCTGAGGGAGAGGCAGAGGGTGGGATGATGTGGGAGAATGGCATTGAAACACGTATATTATCAGGTAAGAAACAAAGCGCCAGCCTATGTTCGATACAGGATACAGGATGCTTGGGGCTGGTGCATGGGGATGATCCAGAGAGATGATATGGGGTGGGATGTGGGAGGGGATGCAGGATTGGGAGCTCGTAAACACCCGTGGCAGATTCATGTCAATGTATGGCAAAACCAATACGGTATTGTAAAATAAAGTAAAAATAAAATTTAAAAAAATAAATAAAGTAGGTGCAGTTTTGGATAAAACTAGCCATGCATGTACTTTCAAATTTTTCTTTGAATGTTAAGGATGCCATCATAACTCTGATGTTCCTTGAAATCTTCCTTCATTATTTATGAATTCTGAAATACGGTATAGTCCTAGTAAGTTGTTGGAAAAATAAACATAATGAGAAGTGCAAAGCTTTTAAAATCACTTTCTTTCTTTGAAATGTCTAATGATTTGACATGTGACATAAAGGCTTTTGAAGCTTTAGGTGTGTTGTTATGAAAACATAATTGAAATCTTTATGATAATATGTTTAACATGAAATATAATGTCTTCTAATGTTAAACATTAATAAATATCACTTATGCTGTTGAATGGCCTTTGATGAACATCCAAATAGATCTAGCTAAAGGGAGATTAAATTAGTGCCTAGTGCAGTCTTTACAGCACTATTTAAAAATGTAGGCAAGTCAGTAAGGTTTCTCACACAGAATAATTAAAAGGTAACACTGATGTAGGGTTGACAGTCAATTTTAATTTAAAAATATAGGTGTAAATTCTGCCTCTCTAAGGCAAGTCAGATGTTCAGAGTAGGATCAATTCCCAGTTAATTTTCCAGTATCTATTCCATGCTCTGTTATCTTTTCTACTTAAAGTCTAACTTTCAGGAATGCTGTTTTTTGTGCATACAAAATTACAGGTATCTGCACCAGTTCTGTTGGAATGAAGACAGAGCTTCATATGCTGCTCAACACAATTAACTTGTAGGGATATATGATAATTCTTACCTTGTCCTTCAAAAAAGATAGAATTGAGGAGCTAACACTGAGCTATGCATGCGTATCTGTCCTTTCCCAGTTTTGGTAGGAATTCTAATTCTCTTTTTTCCTCTTTTTATTGATTTTTGAAACTAATTTAAAAAAAAAAAAAACAACTCTACTGATCAGTAAAGAAACTGAATATTTGTAGGAGATCTATGACTTTGTGTCTTGAATTCATCTTAGCATTTTCCAGTGGGGGAATGGTTGGTGATTCCCTAACCAGAACCAGCCCCAGGTATGAGACTCCATGAGCATCAACTAGAACAGTTCTTTTACTAAGCACTTCCTATGTGCAAAAAATATTTTTCATACATTATCTTAGAACTTTCTAAGAATCCGTATAAAGTAAATGTTAATCCCGTATTTGAAGACATATGGAGAAGCCGAGGCTCCAAGTTTAAGCAATGATTTAGTAAGTCTGGAAGAAGAGGAATTCTGTCTCAGGTGGATCTAGCTCCCAACCCACACTCTGCATGAAAGAACTCTCTAGCCGAAGCTCCAGGAAGACATGAACAATGTAAGGGTGCTTCAAAGGGGTTCAGTCATGCTGTTGGAGTAGAAAAATAAGCAAAGAACTCTGCAGTTCGAATGAAGTTCCACAAGCTGATAAGTTCTCTGATGAGCATGAATGAAATTCCACCAGTAGAAAACACATTTTTGCCAAATAAATATAGTCAGAAATTCCCACAATTTAAAATATATATATATATTTGGACAATTATTAGGAAACTTTTCAAATTAACATCTATTGATTGGCTAGCTTCAGGTTAGTTCTTTTCAACTAGACATTAGTCTCTTCATTGGCCATTTATCAATCAAGTATCAAATTGGTTTTTTAGCACATTATTGCCAGAAATATTATAATATAAAGTATTTATGGGCAGAAAAATTAATTGATAAGTGTGTTATTTCCATAATTAAAACTGTTACCTTGTTACAGAGAGATCAAATATGGATTATCTAAAAAACTTTTATTAATTTCTGAAGTTTGCATCTAAAACCTTACTTAACTAAGCACTTCTAGACCTTCTGTCTCCATTTCATACTCTGAATTCTAATCTAAATGTAAAATTCTAACTATATGGAACTCTATAAGCAGGTATTTATAAAAGTTCCTGGTTTCTTACCTTGGCATTTTACAAAAAGCATTTTTTTTCGCAAATCAGTGTGAGGGTGACAAGGGGTTGAGTAAGGAGAAAATAATGAATTTAACATTTACCAGATATCCACATACAAGGACTTTAATTACATTGTTAATTTTGCAATCCTCAAAGTAATGTATTGTGGTTCCCATTTTTCAGACAGATCACAGCTACTAAGTGAGTAACAGGGAACCCAAGTGTCTAGGTCTAACACAAAGAAACATTTATGGGATGTATTATGTTAACTCCTATGACTCTGATATCCCCTACAGTTCTGAGAAAAATCTCGAGAAGCCAAGAATGTAAAAGATTGCTTGGATGTGTATCTCCATTTTTAATCTGATGTTTCCCATAAAGGCAGATAAAATGTTGAGACTAGTTAGTGCATTATACAATGTCTTTAAATCACACAATTATTGCCATAGCCATACAGGCGCCCAACTAGTCATTCCTCCAAAGGCTCCAGAAAGACCAAGGTCAGTAGCAGATTATTATTCAACATCAGCAATGTTGTTGAATAATAACGCCTTCTCCTGTTCTGGAGATAACCAGAACAGAGACAACATGGTTATTTAGTTTGGCATTCATAACACTTTAATGGGAAAATGGCCCTTCTCCTGGTGAAGGGAAGTGCTACATTCCTTTCACAGCAGACTGTTACTCACTCACTTAGCTGTCACATGCAGCCCAGTGCAGCGGCAGCTTCTCAGATCCTGAATCCTCCAATGAGCTAACCATTGGTACATGGTGACACAACTTGGTACAATTTGTTTGATCCTTTCACCAGGAACACTTGAAATTGAGAAGTCCACATGTGTTCACCGATCTTCCCTGGTTTCAGGGTAAATGCCCAGATTCTGACTCAAAGGATCCAGATAATACCCATGATAATATCTGGTGTCAACTGAGCATTGTAAACTATTGAGAAGCTAATGAGTGGTAAGCCAAGCTTATATTCTGTCCAGCTTTCATTCTCTTTTTATTGCTTTCAGTGTCAAAGACTTCTTTCTAATCCATTAAGTAAAACAATGTGTAATGTGTCCTTTAGGGTTCAGCCCAGGTAATAAAGATATGTAAGTTATTTTCAAAAGGAAGAAATTTAGAGATGTAGTTGTTTAGAAAACTGCTAAAAAATTAGAGAAGAGGGTTGCAGAATAGATCCTCAGGAATAATGCTCAAACAATACACTGCCCTACCAGGGTAACTGCTACTTCTGAGGGCTGTGGCTATGATTCATAAATCCAGAATTAAGAAATTTCATGAAGCCAGAATTGATAAATCTCTAGGTTTCACAAAGGCACTATTCAGAAATTGCTACTATGACTGCACTCACCACTTAACACTTGAGAATCTGGAAAATGGACAGTGTAACGCTCCTGCAGAAAACATAATATCTCTAAGACCTTTTGGTATGAAAGAAAATATCACCTTTAAGCATCTTTGTTTTCTGTAATAACCCAACAGGCATACAGTATCAGTGTCTTATTATTTATAAAAGACTGCTCTAAATTTTTAAATCCTTTTTGATGAATCTGTAGTTGAATACTTGCAATTTAAATAATTGCATTCAGAGGTTAGTGAAAAGATTTATAGAACATTTTTATATAGTGTTTTTATTCTCTACTTATATCTAAGCTCCTAAAGATTTGTTTACAGTAAGCTAACTGGCTATATAAAATACCAAGGAAATTCATTTATTCTTTTAGAAAACCAGGATACATAAGCATTATCAGTATATTCTAGATTTAATCTACTCTACTTATAAAACGAAACACTTTAAATGTGTATCAGAATCATTGTTCATTTTTTATTTACAACTTTATTATTAAAAATATGAATATTACACTAACAAACTTTAGTTCATAATTATATTTCTCACATGAAAAAGCAATTCACAAAACTTGCTTTCAGAACATAAATTAAACTTAGAGCAAGAAAAAGAATATATTATTTGAAGCACTACAAAAAATTAATTACAGTTTGAAAAATGTAGGACAATTTCAGCATTAAGTGGCATAACATCAGTGATCACAGGTCAACATTAGCAGCTTTTTGTGAGTTGCACCATCATTTCTTTACTACAAAGCTTATTAAAGAATAATACTGTGACTCTTTTGGTAAAATAAAATGTAAAAAAATGTATATAATAGGAAAATATGACTCAGTACAACTGGCAAAACCAATTTTTATATTTGTATTTCAGCCAGTATTTTAACCTAATGTTAGTTTTGGAAAAAATACATCTGGTTCCCTGATATAAATATAAAAATTTAATTTCAGTTTCTGTAGGTTGGATGTTATCTTCCTTCTGAATATAGCTCTATTCACAAAAATTATCTTCCAGATTCATTAGTTGTAAATGTATGGTTGTTAATTCAAAGTGTCATCAACATACCTGAAAACCTGTTAAAGAGAGTAAAAATTTATAAACTTTCATGTATTTTAACTTATTTTAATTCAGTTCAACTAACATTGAGAGCTGTAATGTATGTGTAACCAGCTGGATACTGGGAATATGGAATGACTAAAACACAGATCAAGAGAAGAAAGCAGGAATAGGAAGCAAGGAAAACCAAAAATCATGGCCAATCCCTGAAGGACTAAAGATTTTCTTGGATTGCCTTTTGATAGTAAACTTAGTTAATTATTTACTAGTTAGAGACACACATTTTTGTCCAGAGGATAAATCTCAATCTTCCAGAATCTCTAAACAAAGCCCTTAGGCTGGGAACAAAGGATCAATGGCTTCTTCAGTGGAGCCTGGTGGATATGTGAGGCTCAAGCAGAGACTTTTGTAATGATCCATCCTTGTCCAGGAAGCCTAAAGCTGATATCAAGCACATGGCCTATCAGTTCCTGACTTTCTCTTCATTATGAAGAAAGGGTGGTGAGGTTCAGCAGGTTGATAAGGAGCCCAAGATCATTGAGAGAGTAATTTTTCATTGTAAATTAGTACATGGGCTTCCCAATTTTTATTATTATGTGTGTTATGAGTGCTTGATTTCCTTTCATATTGACCAAAGTGATGATTCTCCAGACTTTCACAGTTAGGGACTAGATTTTGTGTGTGTGTATGAGTGTGTACACATTTATTTATATATAGTTTGTTTTGGACATACCACACTGCATGAGGTATCTTAGTTCCTTGTGCTGCTATCCTTAGTTGCTGAGTCATGTCTGACTCTTTCTGACCCTTTGTATTGTAGCCCACCAAGTTCCTCTGTTCATGGGATTTTTCAGGCAAGAATATTGGAGTTGGTTGCCTTTCCCTCATCCAGAAGATCTTCCTGCCCAAAGGACTGAACTCGTGTCTCCTGCACTGAAGGCAGATTCTTTACCCCTGAACCATCGGGGAAGCCTCTTAGTTCCTTGAAGTGAAGTGAAATCACTCAGTCATGTGTGGACTATACAGTCCATGGAATTCTCCAGGCCAGAATGCTAGAGTGGGTAGCCTTTCCCTTCTCCAGGGGATCTTCCCAACCCAGGGATTGAACCCAGGTCTCCCACATCGCAGGTGGATTCTTTACCAGCTAAGCCACAAAGGAAGCCCAAGAATATTGGGGTGGGTAGCCTATTCCTAATCTCTGGTTGCTATTTGGGTCAGTGCAGTCTGGAGTGAAGCTATTAGTATGTAGGCTGGAAACAGTATTTCAACAACACTTCATGTGAGGTCCCAGCCAGTCACTCAGTATCACATACAGATACTCCCCAAATCTCTTCATATGTGAAGGCAGAAGGAAAAGATTTAGAGTGTAGGCAAACCATCAGAGAATGAGATAGGTTTGAAATCTAGGACACTGGCATAAAAGCTCCCACTGCTGAGGGTACATGGAAGGATGAAAGGATGCCTTCAGAATCAATTACCTGTTATGATTTTTATTTTCAATCTAAGCTACTGAGATCAATCTCAAATTCATAGCCTGTAACAGCTTTGAAAGGCATGCCTCTAGGATTTTCTTTTCTTCCAAGCCCCATTGCACTATCATGTCTTCCATCAACCATGAAAAATAAAATATTTCATGAACTTCATTCAGCAGCAGCCAAGTAAATCAGAACACTTCCCTTGAGAATCTTGCATTTTTCCTACTAGTATATGAGACATCACAGATAATTACAATCCAAAATATTTCTGTAATAAAAATATGACAGGTGGTTAATCCTTGACTAGCATAATGAAACTGATCTAACAGCCAATTCTTTGGGGTAAAGGTAGTTTTATTTACATGAGAGATGAAAGTAGCAGCAAACCTGCTACTATTAAACAATATAATTAGTGCTGATGTAATTAATCTAGACATTTAGTCAATGAACTACAATGTCTTGTGCTTTTTTTTTCCACTAGAGCGGTTCTCCATTCACATGCCCATCAACAGCAATACTGGACATAGTTGCAAATGAAAATACACAAAGCACCTATGCTTTTGTAGTTATAGAACTACAATTGTACAATTATAGAACTATTCTTTTTCTGTTTATTTCTAAACTTGAAATTGATTGCTGATTCACCTTGATCCAGATCAGTTACTCTATGTCATCATCTATCTGCTAGGCCTTTATCTTATTTTTCCTCCTATCTGTAATCCATTCTTCTCCATACCTTGGCTTGAACTATATACCTTGATGCTGACTCCATATAACCATCCTTTGTGAAAATCCTGTGACATCCCTTGAGTGGTAATTACACAGTAGTCACTTCATTTATAGCCATAGTGCAGTAAAGATTTCATAGCAAATAAAGAATACTTTCAGTAATCATCACATGAAATATCAACAAGCTGTTAAAATTTTGTCCAAGTCTACTGACCTTCCTCTTCCTCTTCTAGCCAGGCTTAAAGAAGATCAATTAAGCATTGGAGAAATGCAAAATAACACAGGACTTTAATTAGTGGGTTTAATTGTAAGATTAAGAGAGATAGAGTAAGCAGGTTTCCAGATATTTTCTACTTTTGTTCAAAATGAATTTTTCATCTCGTAAGGGTTGCTTTTTCCTAGTCTTGTGTAGATTTAGCAGACATATTGCCAGTTTTGTGCCAGTGGATAAAATCTAGTCCCTCCAAAGTAAAAATAACTGGACTCAAACCAGCATTTTGCTTGGCAGAGCTCTAAGTAATGCTCAGTATCACATGTTAGTTTTGCAGCCTTCTTTGCAGTTGGGTAGAAACCACAGGACTAGTTTGAGACAATATGACTAAGGAAGCTATGAGCTGGTCCTCTTCCTGCATCTCTCTTCCCCTGCTGCAGTGAACTTAATGCTTATATGTTTTAGTTGGTGTATCCATTACCAGAATAGAGGCTGTCCTGGACAACATTAATCAATCCAGATTCAAACGTGCACTGTCGAACTTTACATTAAGATTTGGAAATTCATTTGTTTTATCACAGCACATATTAGAATTCTGACTAATAATAACCAAAATGTCCTTCATATTAAAGAAAATACTAGGACACATGTTAACTCCTTGCTCAGTTCTTGAAAATAAGTGAGATAGTCAGTTATAACTCTTGTTTTATCCTTTCCTATGTGTGTATATGTCAGAGTAAAAAAATCAGTATAAAAGCATATGCTATTTTATTGTTCATCAGTGCTTCAACCTGGCAGGCTGATTGTTTCTTTTATTAAAAGTGATGAAGAAATGAAACTATTTTTAATAAAACTCGTATTGCTTTTCTATTTTCTATAGTAGAAAAGACTTTAGGATTAATGGAAAAAGAGAGGAAGGAATAAAAGTTCTGTATTGTTCTGTGAAATTTTTAGTTTCCACTTGACCTTGATCACTTTAATCAGATAAATTTGTGACTTGGGATATTGGTTCATTATAGATGAAACAAAAGTACCAGACTGTCCTTTATTCTGTAGTTAATGATAAACCTTGAAAATAAGATAGTCATTTTTCAATTAGGCTCCATGCAGAGACTAGAAAGCATAGTTCTCAACATGTTCAGAACATAATCAGCATTAAGTTGTCATATTTTGGCTGTATTAATGTTGTTAAATTGATGTAATAGTCATTATAAGCAGATACTCTTTCCTGAAATCAGTTATTGCCTGAAAGATTTTAGCAATTAAAGCTGTATTCATTAGTACACCTACATCTATACTTTTTCCAACTCATTATTATGCTTCTCACTTTCCACTGCCTAGAGTTATGAAACCATGTAAAGTTATAAAATGAAATTTCAACTGCTTGGCTTGTTAGAAGAAGTGCCACATTATTCATCGCCCATACGGACCTTCCTTATAAAAATTAATACCCTCCAAGCTTCCCTTGGAGAAGGCAATGACACCCCACTCCAGTACTCTTGCCTGGAAAATACCATGGACGGAGGAGCCTGGTAGGCTGCAGTCCATGGGGTCGCTCAGAGTTGGGCACGACTGAGCAGCTTCACTTTCACTTTTCACTTTCATGCATTGGAGAAGGAAATGGCAACCCACTCCAGTGTTCTTTCCTGGAGAATCCCAGGGACGGGGGAGCCTGGTGGGCTGCCGTCTATGGGGTCATACAGAGTCAGACACGACTGAAGCGACTTAGCAGCAGCAGCAGCAAGCTTCCACTTTGAGAGTATTCTTTCTGTTTAGTAGTGAATGCTTCAGACGTAAAGGGCTGTCCTTTTATCTCTTGCTCTGGCACATGTTGTTCATAATGCTCAGCCTGGAAGAACTGACACTTCTGGAGAACATTTCTCCCTTTCCTTACTCGCAGCTACTCACAGGTCACCATGTTCTTAATTTTCTTTGTATCATGGAAGTAGAAAATGGCATAAAAAGTATTAACTGGGAGACCAAAAAAAAAAAATGTGATGAAATAAAATATAGTAAAAATCCCAGCTTGGTATGTGGCAGCCAATTTTATGGTAGTAGACAGAAAGTATAGAGCTTTGTGTCCACCTTAACTCTGTTGTTGATTCTATAGCTTTAACTAAATCACTTTAACTCTAATGGCCTTGGTGTGTTACTGGATTAGTTAAGCTCTAGGGTACTAAATTAATAGGAATAATAGGTTGGAATGGGCAAGAAGTAGAACAAACAGAATGATGGGTTTCATGGAGAAGGGGTGGATTGGCTCCCATGGGTGGTCTTTCAAATAGATGATATCTGAGTTCATCAGGTTTTTTTCTGCTGTTGTTTGGTTGTTCATGTGTTTATTTAAAGAGGGACTGATTTTTAAGTAGATCTTTGATAAACGGGTAAAGTGAAAGATAGAAAAAATAACTTAGTCTTTATAACTCATTTTTCTTATACACAAAATATAGATCATAATTGTATTTAATGTTTTCATGGTAATGTTGGGATTAATTAGTATTCATGTGAAAGTTATTTGAAAATGAAAAATGTCTTTTAAATGCTAAATAGTGTTGCTTCAAGTTTGGTTTCTTACAATACCTAACTCTTCATTAATCTTTATAAATGTCCTCCAATGTGCATCACAGAATTTATAATCTTGTATGTATAAAAGAGACAATATATATAATACATAAACATATATAAGATATAACAATTATGTCATATAATATATAAGCATATACATATATTAAGTAATGCTAATCAAGCAAAAAGGGACAATTTTATGGTCTGAGTTATAAAACTTTCCTCAAGAGGTGCAGCTGGGTGCATATTATGTCATGTCCAACTCTTTGCAACTCTGTAGCCTGCCAGGCTCCTCTGTTCATGGGATTCTTCAGGCAGGAAGAATCTTTCCAACCTAGGGATTGAATTCGCATCTCCTGCATTTGCAGGCAAATTGTCTACGGCTGAACCACCTGGGAAGCCCTCAAGTGATGCAATAACCGGGTAAACCGTTAACTGCCATCACTAAAGACTTACTGAGTTGCATGGGAAAGCATTACCTGAAAACCTTCTATGGAGATATCTCTACATATGTATGCAGTCTAATTAACAAATATGACCTTGCTGTGTACAGTTATTAACTGTTCTACAAATCAGAATGAAAAGTAAATATATATCCAGCAAGCTGTCATAGCTTTTCCTAATTATTTTGCCATGATTCAAAAGATAAATATTTTATTGGAGGTTCCAGGATTATAGGATTTCCTAGTACTGCAGGCAAAATCACTCTAGTATTTGTCAAATGTGGATTTAAAAGTTTAGTCTTAGTTTAAACAAAGTTAAGTGTCTAACTATTGAATCATGAAGTATATATAAATCATATATATTAAAATAAATATTAAATATGTAAATATATATATTTTACTGCCTAAGTTATGAAGATAACCCTCTTTAAGTGGTGAAATTCTACATCTATCCTACAGTTAGCTAACACTCTATTACTTGATTTAACTTTTTTTTCTTTTTGGTTCTTTAAAGATATCAATAAAACAACTAAAATACTGGAATTGGATATTGTAAATATTTTAAAGGATTATCTACAGATCAAAATGTTCTCAAGTTAAGAATTTTACTACATAGTATAATTGAGTCTGCTAAATTAAGAGCATTTGATAGCTCTAGTAGTTAAACAAATTAATAAATATAGAGAAATATACTGAGGTAATAATAAAAGCAAGAATACACTATTAGATTTCCAAAGTAATTGAGAGTAATGATTGAGGCAATTGCTACCTTAAAATTCTTTTCTCAGAGTAGTGACTTTTAAGTTTCTAAAGAATAAATATTTGCAAGAATAGAAATATAGTGCATAGAAAATGATTATATAAAGGAAGCAATAACTATGTCTCTCTATAACAAAATAACTTCAGAATTTTAAATTTTAGTAGGGGTTATTTGCTATTTGAAATGTGAAAAGTACATTAATTTGGTGCAGAGAAATAGTCATTTTATGAGTCAACATCCTAAATGATAGAGCTATTTCTTCTAAAACATGTTAAATATACTTTTATAGATGATTGTATAAAGCCTAAGTGATACAATAAATATATTTATTTGTTCCTTGTAAAACTTATAAATCTTATGTAAAAGTGTAGCATTAAAGAAAAGTTCTTTAACCTACAAAGAATGACAGAATGCAAAAATTATACTCTTTAAATATTGATTTCTGGTATTCATGTACCTTAGTATTAAGTACTTTGAACGTTGAAATGATCTACAAACACATATGAGGTATAGAAATAGCAAATTATTCACTTAGTAATTTTCAATTAATCCTTATTCAGAAACTTCAAATATTGAATTAGCAGTCAAATTCTCATTCAGAAATGTGTATTACCTTTCTAATTGATATAATTTGGACTCTAATCAGCTTTTGAAATGTAAAAATTAAAGGTAAGGTGTTCACTAAAGAATCAAATTGTCCAGGAAATTAATTTCTCTAAAGAATGTAAATTTGGGTTTCCAGCCAGAGTAAAAGGGAAGAAAGGTACATGAAGTAAAACTGAAAATGAATACAAGTAAGACGTTCTCTTAGAAAACAGAATAAATTATGGGAGAAAATTATGGCAATCATAGTAGTAAGTGGAATGATTTCTTGGAATAACTGGAAAATAAAAGTGAGCTGGGAGAGCAATGATTGGGTAGACAAAGTGGTTTAAAGTGTGCATATTAATATATATTATTTCCCTGTTGTTTCAGTAAGAAATTATCAGACTGAATGGCTTAAACAACATATATGTGTTACATTTCTCGGGGTCAGAAGTCCAAAATGGCTTTCTCTGTACGGAAATCATGGTCTTGGCAAGGTTGCGCTCCCTCCAAAAGGTGCAGGGGAGATGCCATTCCCTCCCCTTTTCCAACTTCTAGAAGCTGCCTTCATTCTTTGATTCATCTCCCCTCTTCTTTATCTTCAAAGCCAGAAGAATAGCATCTTCAAATCTTTCTCTAGCTCTGACCATCCATACTGTTTCTTACAAGACTCATGGGTTATATATGAGCCAATTCAAATAACACGAAATAAGCTCCCCACTTCAAGAGCCTGATGCTGCTAAGTCGCTTCAGTCGTGTCCGACTCTGTGTGACCCCATAGTCGGCAGCCCACCAGGCTACCACCATGCCTGGGATTCTTCAGGCAAGAACACTGGAGTGGGTGCCATTTCCTTCTCCAGTGTATGAAAATGAAAAGTGAAAGTGAAGTCGCTCAGTCATGTCCAACTCTTAGCGACCCTGTGGACTGCAGCCCACCAGGCTCCTCTGTCCATGCAATTTTCCAGGCAAGAATACTGGAGTGGGGTGCCACTGCCTTCTCCACTTCAAGAGCCTAGATGTACTCAAATCACAATTGCAAGTCACTTTTGAAAATTAGCTATCACAGTTACAGATATTGAAGACTGTGTAGGATGTAAATACATGTTTTTGAGGGGTAAGCATTATTTAGGCAAAGTGTATAAATTGTAGTTGTCACCAAAGTCAGAATTCATGATCAGAAGCAGAACCCAGAAGAATATACGCAGACAATCACAGTATCTGATGTTTGTTGGCTTTGGATTTGAAAGGGACTCTTTTAGCTGAAACATAAGGCATTTCCTCAAAGTGGGGTTTCCACTATGGTTTTCTGCAAGTTATCTTCTTCTATCCACATTCATTCAGTCCCATAGGTAAGAATTTTACTGGAAGGATAGTCTCCTTTACCTACTCAATGAACCTTCTCCTGCATTTAACTTAATTCTCCACTTCTCTTCATCATTGTCACCACTATTCTTTCTTTCTATAATGTTAAATATTGATCATTTTTATGATGTCATTATCAAATAGCAGAAGCAACTCCACAACTCCACCTATAAAGAAGGAGCTTAGAGAAAATCTGATTAGAAGGTTCATTGATTTATTCATTTAAAAATATTTATTGAGTGCTCACTGTGTTCTGAACTGTATTCTAGATACTAGCAGTAAAGTAATTAAAGGAAATGGAATTCCTGCCCTCGTGAATCTTATATTTTGGTAGGACAATAAACCATCTTACTTGGGCTTATAGAAAATAAACAAACAGCCTCAAGCATCCTGTATCCTGCATCAAACCTAGACTGACGATTCATTTCTTATATGATATTATACATGTTTCAGTGCCATTCTCCCAAATCATCCCACCCTCTCACTCTTCCACAGAGTCCAAAAGACTGTTCGATACATCTGTGTCTCTTTTGCTGAATGACCCAGAGAGATGGTATGGAGAGGGAGGTGGGAGGGGGGGTTTCAGGATTGGGAACACATGTACACCCATGGCAGATTCATGTTGATGTATGGCAAAACCAATACAGTATTGTAAATTAAAATAATGTAAAATAAAAAAATTTTTTAACAGTTCTTAAAAATATGGATATATGATTTTAGTTTTGGAATAGAAAGAGATGTACACAAATGCATGTGAAAAAGACTTGCAGGGATATCAATAAAAAGTTAATATTTTAAAAAAAGAAAGAAAATAAACAAACAAGGAAATAAAGAATTTGGCAACTCAGGATCAGTACTATGAAGAAAATAAGTGAAAATGAGAGATAATAGGTAACTTTAAGTGTGTGTATTGGGGGAGGTTAATTTGTTCTATTTTAAATATAGTTTTAAGGGAAGGTATCATTTAGAGCATAGACTTGAAGAAAAGAAGATAAAATAAAAACCATGATAATATCTGAAGAAAGGACCATCTAGACAGAAGGGACAAAAGACCTCAATAAGACTGTGGTTGGTATGATGGAAAGAAGAACAGATGCGAGGCCAAATTTGCTGGAATGAAATTAATGAGAGACAAAGGGGGTCATGGAAGGTGATGTCAAAGGAAGGTTGATACAAGGAAACAATATAAGATCATATAGGCTATCATGAAGACTTTAGATTTATGTTAAAATGAAAAGTGAAGGGAATTACATGGTTTTGAACAAAGGAGTAATGTGCTCTTCTGCCCTTTGTTTTAAAGGGATAATTCTGGCTGTGTTTGAGAATAACTGAATAGGAATAGAACTAGAAACAAGGGGACCAATCAGTTTAGAAGGCTGTTACAAGTAGAAAGGATCGTTATTCAGATTAAGGGCCAACAGTAGAGATAGTAAGAGGTGATCAGATTTTAGAGAATTTTTAAAGAATATACTGATGGAATGGATGTAGGGTAGATAAAAATGAGAAGTTAAGGTAATATCCATTGTCTGATCATCTAAACTAATGGAGTCCCAAATGAAAAAAATGCAAGAGACTGCCAGAGGAACAAGTTTGGGGTGGGAAATTGGGAATTTGTTTGGGAGCATGTTAAATTTGAAGTGCCAGACTTTATTTTGGGGGGCTCCAAAATCACTGCAGATGGTGATTGCAGCCATGAAATTAAAAGACGTTTACTCCTTGGAAGGAAAGTTATGACCAACCTGGATAGCATATTCAAAAGCAGAGACATTACTTTGCCAATAAAGGTCCGTCTGGTGAAGGCTATGGTTTTTCCAGTAGTCATGTATGTATGTGAGAGTTGGACTGTGAAGAAAGATGAATGCCGAAGAACTGATGCTTTTGTGCTGTGGTGTCGAAGACTCTTGAGAGTCCCTTGGACTGCAAGGAGATCCAACCAGTCCATTCTAAAGGAGACCAGTCCTGGGTGTTCTTTGGAGGGAATGATGCTAAAGCTGAAACTCCAATACTTTTTGGCCACCTCATGCGAAGAGTTGACTCATTGGAAAAGACTCCGATGCTGGGGAAGGGTGGGTGGATTGGGGGCAGGGGGAGAAGGAGACAACAGAGGATGAGATGGCTGGATGGAATCACCGACTCGATGGACATGACTTTGAGTGAACTCTGGGAGTTGGTGATGGATAGGGGGCCTGGCATGCTGCAGTTAATGGGGTCGCAAAGAGTTAAACATGACTGAGCAACTGAACTGAACTGAATTGGACAAGTGTAGATATCTCCACGTGGAGATACTGAGTAGGCAAGAGGATGTAGCTCTGGAATTCAACTGAGATTCTGGGCAGGAGATAATGAATTTCGGAGCCATCAGCATGGAGATAATATATAAAGCCATGTAAATGAATAAGATTACCTAGAAACTAAGTATGAATAAAAGAGAATCTAGGACTGGGCTTGATTACTTTATTAGGTGGGGAAACACAAAGGGAACTAGAAAAGAACATTAAGAAGATAATTAAAGCATTTCAAAGGGAGGAAATGATCATCTGTGACAAATATTGATATTTGGTAAAAAAAAAAGAACTGAGAATCAACTATTAGAGGTTAAGTCTTAAGCCCATCTTATGTGGTAAGGTCATTATTTTTGTATAGAATGAAAGGTTATTTAGGATAACTTCATTAATGATTAATTGAGATTATCAGGATGGGGCTTTAGTCACCTTACACTCAACAACCTATCTCTTGCTAACATGCTGAGCTTATAGAAAGAAACAGTACCATTGTAAAATCCCCAGAGGACATTCTACTCCAGTATTACAAAATATCCTGACACTAAAAGGATTAACATGGAGGAAGTCAACAGCTCTACTTCTACATAAGAGCATTATGAGAACAGTGTTCTTGTTAAACCTAAATTATTATCTCTATGTAAGAGCATTTATTTACCTCTTGACTACAACCTTCACTCTTATTTCTAATTTTTTCTTTCAAATTGAATTCAGTCTCTAAATATAAAACACTGTCCAATAAAATAGAATGTATGTTCATATATGTACTTTTTGTTTTACTAATCACAAAAACAATCATATAATATTAATTTTAATATATCTTATGTAGTTCAAGATACCCTAGAGAGTCATCTCAGTATGTAATCAATATAAAAATATTGAGATATTCTACATTCTTTTCTTTTGCTTCTGAAATTCAGTATGCATTATAAATTTATAGCTTATCTCAATTCACACTAGCCACACCACATATGGCTAATGATTGTATTATTGATGGGGAAACTCTGTTCAATAATCCTGTTAAAACAATTTTGTTACCAGGGAAGAGCTCATACAGGTTAACTTCTCTCACTGGCCTTTGTTTTTAATTTTTGCCCTCTTAGGTTTTGATCTTCCTCTTAGAGAAAGAAAATAGAAAGCAGTTCAGGGGACCAGAATATGTCAAAGTGGCCCTTTCCTTCTAAATAGGTACTTTACATTGTGTTACTTACCATTTTATAGATGTATATAATAGAAGCTTTTATTATTGCTAGAGATTATGGTTGTGAGATTCTAATGCCTCCTGTTGAAGTGGAGGCCAGGTTTTAGACTTGCCTGTAGGAAGGTGAAATGTGACCCTTAATGAAGTTAGGATTCTGGAAATATTGCCTACACTTGTGAAAGAGAATTAGAAAATTATGCCTACTGGGCCAAAACTTGTTAAGATATCTTGCCTTTGTCTGAAACTCTCAGTAGTTAAAAAGGAAATGTCTTCCATGAAAAATACACACCAGTTTATACCACACGAAACTGCAGAGTCTGAATTTATACACCCTACACAATGCAGATATACCAAGCCAAGACTGGTTCTGGATAGTTACTTGTGAAAGGGAAAGTCACTCAGTCGTGTCCAACTCTTTGCGAATCCATGGACTATATAGTCCATGGACTTCTCCAGGCCAGAATACTAGAGTGGGTAGCCTTGCCCTTCTCCAGGGGATTTTCCCAAACCAGAGATCAAACCCAGGTCTCCTGCATTGCAGGTGGATTCTTTACCAGTTGAGCCACCAGGGAAGCCCCTGTAGATACAAACAAATGCAAAAATATTTGTAATCCACTTCTATGATCCGAGGTGCATGGATTTCCAAAGGGGAAAAAGAAACATCTCTTTCAGGGTCAGAAAATAAATTATACCAAGGTAAATATATCTCTGAAAAAGACACAACAGAAAGAAGTAATAATATTCAAAGAACTTCGGTAATAGGACAATCTGAAAGACACTATAAAATCATTTTACAAAATATATTGGGAAAGTAAAATGTGAGATAGAAATCATAATAAAAGAATAGAACATAATAAAACAATAGAATAAGAAAAGGCATATTGTAAGCACATTTCATCTCATTTTTTAGAAATGAAAAACATAACTGTGGAAATGAAAATGTCAATGAATGTGTTTTAAAAGCCCCTAGAAGAATTAGTGAACTAGAAATTTCATCTGAGAAAATCACCAAGAATACAGCATAGAGAGATACAGAGATGAAAAATATGAAAGAGAATTTAAGACCCAAGTGGAGTGGAGGGATTAAAAATTCTGTCATTGTCTTTAACTCAATAAGGATTAATTCTAGAGGAAAAACTAGAAAAATGGAGAACAGACAGCATTGAAAGAGATAACACGTAGTAAGAGCTATGTTTCATGTATATATTTTAGCCCAACAAGGCCTGAGTTAGGCTATTATAAATACACACACACACACACACACACACACACACGTATATATATACCATAGTTTGTACTAATATACATCATAGAAAAACTTTAAAAGATCCCAGAAAAAAAACATTCTTCAAGGAAACAAAAATTTTTAATTACAAATAATCAGCAATTTGGCTAACAGCAAGCTTTTCAACAATAATAACAGTGTGCAGTAAAAATTATATTTCACTATGATGAAAAGTGAACTAAGAGGGAAACTTAACCCAAAACAAAGGTATGATTTAGAAAAGTTGTGGGACCCCAAGAAATAGTGATGGACTAAGAAACTGTTAAATCTAAATAGGAACTCAGTGTAAAATAACAACAAAATAATAATGGCTAATGTGGGAATGTTTCAACGTAAGAATTAAATACTGTGTATTCATAACATCAAAAATGGAGAGCTGTGATTACAGTTAAAATGCCCTTATTTTGATCAGATGAAGAACAGTAATGGTAATTAGCTTCAGACTTTCAGATATAAGCATGCATGGAGGAATTTTAATAGTAACTAAGTACAGATTATTCATTAAAATAAGTCATATATAAAGTCACAAAACATATCTAAACAAACATCAGTCAGTCCTTATCATACAGATTTTGTTATCCAGTTCCAATGAATAAAATATTTCCCCAAAATCTATTTTTCAAAATTAGAGAGAACACTTCTCAATGGTTAGTATTTCCATCAAAAATGATAAAATGAATGTCCTACAATATTTAGAATAAAATAAAATCAATAGTTTACATTGAAAATTATCTGATGCAGCTAATATTATTTTTAGAAGAAATTATGTAACTTAGATACAATTCATAGAAAAAAATTAAATTAGAAAAAAGCATAACATATATTTAATAGAAGAAAGAAATTAAATACTAATTTTGGATTAAAAAATGAGATAAAATCAAACCAAAAAGATATGATATAGCTAAGAGTAGAAATTAACAGAAATAAAAAGCAATTGAGAGGTTCAGCAAAGCCAAAAGTGATTTTTTTTTTTTTTTAATGATTTCAGTAACTTGCCCAGTTGCCTAGTCAGAAACCGTGGCACCTGGCCTTCAAACAGAGCAAGTATGACTCCAGGCTTTGAATACTGGGTAAAGTGTTCTAACACTCTTTTGTTCCATTTTACTAAAGTATAAAATGAAGTTCAGAAAAGTTAAATGGCTTACTTATCTTAGGTTAAAGTGTGTATTTAGTGACATATGAACACAAGGATTTTTGTCTTCTAACACATGTAATATCCAAACGTAAGTTGTTTCCAGGTGATTGTATCTAATAGGCAGCTTTTCTAATGGCTTCAATATAGGTGATAATGATGGACAAGAGCACTGTCTGTACAACAGAGAGTCACTTAGATTTAGTTTAAAGCCATCATTTGTAACTCAAGACTGTCCCCTTGGATATGGAACTCCTTTTTGTGCTTTGGCTTGTTCATTCTATTTTGTTTATTCAATAATGATTATAACTGACATTTATTGTTTATTCCATATCAGGTAATGCACAGCATTTTATTTTATTCAGCTCATTTAATCCCATGAGATAGGCGTAACCATTTTTCAGACAGGAAACCAAAGAACAGGGAGTTTTCCTAACCTTCTGGAATTACACATCAAATAACTGGAGGTGTCAGAATTTGTATCCATGCACTCCAGCTCCAAAGTTTGTCCTCTTGATCACGAAGCATCATTGTCTCTCACATGAGCCTGGATTGTCTGAATGTAAATCCCAACACTTGTGTTTATTAGCCGTGTGACCCTAGGCAATTTAGGAAATGTGGTTGCAAAATGTTGAGAAAGATGTTGAAGTGCTTTATTTTTTTCGGTCAGCTTCCTATTTTAGAATAGTTTTAGATTTACAAAAAGTTGAAAGTATACTACAGAGTTCTCATATATCCCACATCCAGTTTATCTAATTTTTGACATCTTATATTAGTGTAGCAGAGACATTACTTTGCTGACTAAGGTCCATCTAGTCAAGGCTATGGTTTTTCCAGTGGTCATGTATGGATGTGAGTTGGACTATAAAGAAATCTGAGCACCAAAGAATTGATGCTTTTGAACTGTAGTGTCGGAGAAGAATCTTGAGAGTCCTTTGGACTGCAAGGAGGTCCAACCAGTCAATCCTAAAGGAGATCAGTCAGTCCTGAATATTCATTGGAAGGACTGATGTTGAAGCTGAAACTCCAATACTTTGGCCTCCTGATGCGAAGAGCTGACTCATTTGAAAAGACCCCGATGCTGGGAAAGATTGAAGGCAGGAGGAGAAGGGGACAATAGGAGATGAGATAGTTGGATGGCATTACCGACTCAATGGGCATGAGTTTGAGTAAACTCCAGGAGTTGGTGATGGACAGGGAGGCCTGGCGTGCTGCAGTCCATGTGGTCCTAAAGTATCAGACACAACTGAGAGACTAAACTGAACTGAACATTGCTGCTGCTGCTAAGTCACTTCAGTCGTGTCCGACTCCGTGCGACCCCACAGACGGCAGCCCTTTGGGCTCCACCATCCCTGGGATTCTCCAGGCAAGAACACTGGAGTGGGTTGCCATTTCCTTCTTCAATGCATGAAAGTGAAAAATGAAAGTGAAGTCGCTCAGTCATGTCTTGCTCAGCAACCCCATGGACTGCAGCCTACAAGGCTCCTCCGTCCATGGGAGTTTCCAGGCAAGAGTACTGGAGTGGGATGCCATTGCCTTCTCCAGAACTGAACATTAGTGTGGTACCAATTTAAGCACTGCATATTCACTACATTGATAAGAGAGAGGGATTCCTACCTTAAATTATGGCAGTGACCCAATGCATGACATTTGACATGGGACAAATGAGATCAACAGGAGTTGATCAGTCACATATATTCAGAGCCTGAAGGAGAAGGGCACTGCATGCCATTCAGGGTGACACGGATTTTGCACTTGCGTTTTCCCTTGTCACAATCAATTGACTGTATTTGTGTGGGTAATTTCAGACTCTCCATATTGTTTCATTAATGTATATGTATGTTCTTTCACCAATAATACATTGTTCCAATTACTGTAGCTTTAGAGCAAGCCCTGAGATTGGCTACTGTGAGTGCTTCAACTTTGTTCAGTTGAGGGGAACTGACATCTTAACAATAATGAGTCTTTTAATACATGAACGCAGAATATCTCTCCATTTATTTAGCTCTTTGATTCATCTGTGTTTTTCAGTTTTCTGCATATGGATCATGTACAGATTTTGTTAGATTTATACCTAGTTTGTTTTTGTGCTTTTTTTTAAATTGCAAATTCCTATTGTTCTTTGCTGTTAAAAATGAAAGTAACTGACTAACGTACATTTCCTGTATTTTGCAACTTTGCTACACTTGTTTATTCTAATTTTCTGTCAGTTTTTTAAAATTTCTACATAAACAAATAGATAACCATGTCATATGTTAATAAGTGCTGTATTATTCCTTTCCAATCTGTAAAGGTTTTATTCTTTTTTGTCCTGTTATATTAGAGCGATCTTTCAGTACAGTGTGAAATAGACTGTTGAGAGAGAACATTCTTACTTTGTTACCAGTCTTAGAGGAAGGTGTCCAGTCTCTTACCAAAAAATATGTTAGCTGTGGATGTTTTGTACACATTCTTTATCAAGTTAAGGAAACTATTCTCTATTCCTAATTTGGTCAGAGTTTTTGTCTTGGATAGATGTTGGATTTTGTTAAATGATATTTCTATGACAACTAATATAATAAGAGATTTTTCTTTAGCTTGCTGAGCCGTCTTGTGGCTCAGACAGTAAAGAATTTCCCTGAAATGTGGGAGACCTGGTTTCAATCCCTGGGTTGGAATGATCCCATGGTGAAGGGAATGGCTACCCACTGCAGTATTCTTGCCTGGAGAATTCATGGACAGAGGAGCCTGGCAGGCTACAGTTCATGGGGTCACAAAGAGTCAGACAGGACTGAGTGACTAACATATAGTGGGTTATATTGATTGGTTGCCTAATGTTGAATCAACCTTGAATTCCTGTAATAAATCCTACTTGTCTTATTTTGTATATTGTTGAATTCAATTTGTTAAAATTTTGGTGACCTTTGTATGTGTTCATGAGAGGCATTAATTAGTAGTTTTCTTATGATGTCTTTGTCTGGTTTTGGTATTAGAGTATTACTAGCCTCATATAAACAATTGGAATGTTTTCTGAACATGATGTTTTCGTGTTTGGAAGATTATTAATTATTGATTAATGTATTTAACTAATATAGATCTATTTAGACTGTCTATTTCTCCTTCTGTGAATTTTACTAGATTATGTCTTTCAAGGAATTGGCCAGTTTCATCTAAGTTATAAAATTTTCCAGGGTAAAGTTTTTCATATTATTTCTCCACTATCCTTTTATTAATGTCCATGTAATCAGTAATGAGGTCACTTTCTTCATTTCTGGTATTGGGTAATTTATCTCTGTTCTTTTTCTTGTTTAATTTGGTTAGAGAGTTATCCATTTTATTGATCTTTTCAAAGAACCAACTTTTGAGTTCATTGATTTTCTCTATTATTATTCTGTTTCCAATGTCATTGATTTCTGCTCTATTTTTTCTCTTCTTCTGTTAGGCTTCATTTTTCTAGTTTCCTTAGATGTAATTTTAGTTTATTAATTTTAGATCTTTTTTTCAAATATGTACATTTATTACAACAATTTTCCCCTAAGCACTAAGAATCCCACAAAGTTTGATAAGTTCAATTTCCATTTTCATTCAGTTTAAAATATTTTAAAATTTGTCTAGAGAATTCTTCTTTGCCATGTGTATTGTTTAGTGATGTGTTGTTTATTGTCCAAATATTTAGAGGTTTTCCAACCATATTTTGCTACAATTTCAAGTTTAATTTCACTGTAGTCTGAGAACATATTTTGTAACTTTAAATTTGCTGAAGGGTGTTTTATAGTCCACAGTTTGGTCTATACTGGGTAATATGCTTGCAAGCTTTAGAAAAATGTGTATTCTACTGTTGTCGGATGGAGTATTCTATAAATGTCAACTAGGTCAGATTGATTGATGGTGCTATTTAGGCCAAGTATGTCTTTACTGGCCTTATGTCTGCTTGATTACTCAATTATTGGCAAAGGAGTTTTGGAATGTCTAAGAGTGGATTGCTTATTTCTCCTTTCCTTTCTGTTACTTTTTGCTTTATATATTTGCTCTTTGGTTAGGTGCGTACATGTTTAAGATTGTGATTATTTTCTTGGAGAATTGACCCTTTTATCGTTAATGAATGCTCCGTTTATCCCTGATAATCTTCCTTGTTCTGAAGTCAACTTTGTCTGAATTCATATAGCTACTCCAGTTTTCAATAAACGTTAACTACTTATTAAATTATAAGTGCTTTGAGATGGTGGGCAATGCCCCTGGCCTTTTCCTAAGCCCATGTAGGGTCTAAGATGCAACTGGGCACAGATATGCTTGGTAATAAAACCTTTTTGACTGACTAGCCAAGCTTAGATGTCTGTGAATTGAGTTTATTATTCATCTTATAAATGAAAAGAGGAATGAGAGTGCAATGAAAGCAAAAGTGTTAACTGCTCAGTCACATCTGCAACCCCACACTGTGATTTCAATAAATATTTTTACATTCCCAGAAGACATACGCTGTATTTTTTATTTCAAAAGCATTCATACACTTCCCTGGTAGCTCAGCTGGTAAAGAATCAGCCTGAAATGTTAGAGACCTGGGTTTGATCCTGGGTTAGAAGTTCCCCTGGAGGAGAGCATGGCAACCCACTCCGGTATGCTTGTCTGGAGAATCCCCATGGACAGAGGAGCCTGCCATGCTGGAGTCCATGGAGTCACAAAGAGTCAACATGATTGAGCAACTCAGCACAGCACACACAAAAAATGAGCTGGTATTTAAACTAGCAAATTTGGGAATAACTACTTAAAAGGGGAAAGCATAACCTTTTAAGCAATATAGGATTTTTAACTGTCCTGCAATTATTAAAATAAATGTAACTGAAAATAATGACATTTTTTACTTCACTAGTTGGAATTGAATTGACTATGTTTTAACAGTGCAGGCTCTATGAATAATATTGTACATCTTTTCATAGGCTAATAGGTGTAGATTTTGAGGGGTCTACCTAAAGTTCAAAAACTCGTGATGAATATTACTCAGCCACAAAAAGGAATGCATTTCAGTCAGTTGTAATGAGGTAGATGAACGTATAACCTATTATACAGAGTGAAGTAAATCAGAAAGAGAAAGATAAATATTGTATGAAGAGGAACTAAAAAGCCTCTTGATGAAAGTGAAAGTGGAGAATGAAAAAGTTGGCTTAAAGCTCAACATTCAGAAAACGAACATCATGGCATCTGGTCCCATCACTTCATGGCAAATAGATGGGGAAACAGTGGAAGCAGTGTCAGACTGTATTTGGGGGTGCTCCAAAATCACTGCAGATGGTGACTGCAGCCATGAAATTAAAAGACGCTTATTCCTTGGAAGAAAAGTTATGACCAACCTGGATAGCATATTGAAAAGCAGAGACATTACTTTGCCAACTAAGGTCCATCTAGTCAAGGCTATGGTTTTCCTGTGGTCATGTATGGATGTGAGAGTTGGACTGTGAAGAAGGCTGAGCACTGAAGAATTGATGCTTTTGAACTGTGGTGTTGGAGAAGACTCTTGAGAGTCCCTTGGACTGCAAGGCGATCCAACCAGTCCATTCTGAAGGAGATCAGCTCTGGGATTTCTTTGGAAGGAATGATGCTGAAGCTGAAGAGTAGCAAAGAGTCAGACACGACTGAGCGACTGAACTGAACTGAACTGACCACATATATATGGAATCTAGAAAAGTGGTTCAGAAGAATTTATTTACAGGGCAGCAGTGGAGAAACAGAGATAGAGAATAGACATATAGACATGAGGAGAGGGGAGGAGAGGGTGAGATGCATGGAAAGAGTAACATGGAAACTTACATTACCATATGTAAAATAGATAGCCAATGGGAGTTTGCTGTATGGCTCAGGAAAGTCAAACAGGGGCTCTGTATCAAATCAACCTAAAGGGGTGGGATGGGGAAGGAGACAGGAGGGAGGTTCAAATGGGAGGGGACATATGTATACCTATATGGGTGATTCATGTTGAGGTTTGACAGAAAAGAACAAAATTCTGTAAAGCAATTATCCTTCAGTTTATTTATTTTTTTAAACATATAATATTTATTATTTTAACCATTCCTGAGTGTACAGTTTGGAGGCATTAAATACATTTACAGTGTTATGGTAACCATAATTGCTATATCTAAAGCTTTTCATCATTCCCAGCAAAAATTCTGTACTCATTAAACAATAACTCCTTATTCCTCCATATCATATTTTGTTTATCCATTCATTTTATGGTGGGCATTTTGGTTGCTATTGCTTTTTGGTTCCTGTGAATAATGCCACTATGAACACAGGTGTACAAATGGCAGTTCAAACACCTGCTTTCAGTTGTTTTGAGTATCTACCAAAAAGTCAAGTTGCTAGATCATATGGTAAATCTATGATTAATTTTTTGAGGAAATGTTGTACTATTTTCCACAGCAACTGCACTGTTTTACATTCCTACTAGCCATGTACAAGATTTCTAATTTCACTACATCCTTTGCCAAAGCTTCTTACTTTGTAAGTTTATTTTTGATTTTCCTTTTTTTTTAAGTTTTACTTCATTCTACATTACAGTACTGTATTGGTTTTGCCATACATTGACATGAATCAGCCACAGGTGTACACGATCTCCCAATGCCGAAGCCCCCTCCCACCTCCCACCCCATATCATCTCTCTGGATCATCCCATGCACCAGCCCCAAGCCTCCTGTATCCTGTATTGAACATAGATATCCTTCAGTTTAAAAAATCAGATATTAGAGTAAAAATCATACGCAGAAGAGGAAAAATTATTCCAAATGGTCTTTTCTGGTCTTGTTTTAAATTATCCTCCAACTAACAGCCTTGTTATTTAAACCCTCCTATTTCATAATAGAATGTGAGATTCAATCTAGGAACATACACTGAAGTAGATTCTCACTTGTCCTTAGAATGAAACTGTAATGAATTAAGGGGAAGATTTTCAAAAATACATGGGAAATGCATATTAAGCTTAAAAGATGTAGATGCTAGTCTAGTAGTACATGGCAGGTCAAAGATTCATATTCTTTGAGAAAAGCATGATGCATCCCAAATTTAAAGGGAGGATCATGTTTAGGAGTTGATGCTCACTGCATTCCTTAGCTACATTGGCAGTCATTACTGCAAATCAAATGCAACAGCATGCTTTGAATGCATGCTTATTTTGATATTTAAAAGTAGAGAAAGAAAAAGTTCTGACAGAAATGAGGAGTAGCCAGAGGTGACTTTTGTGATGGGGTGAAATTGAGCAATGCCTTATAATCTGTGAAATCAAGCTATAAGCATACAGCAGGGAAATCACAAAGATATGTGTTCCATTATTCAGGAGCTTGAGTATCCCTTCTTGTTATACCATTTTTTCTGAAACTTTTCTAAAAAGGCCTCATTTGAGACAAAGAGAAAAGAAAGATAATTGAAAAAGAAAGGGAAGAAAAACATATCCAGTTGAGAAAATTTACTCCCATCATATATTTTATATTCAGTGAAACAACTGATAAAAAATTCTCTAACAGTAAATTCTCTGGAATCCATCATAGAAAATCTATGTTGTAACTTAGCTGGGACTTCTTGCAGAGGCCTGTAAATGCTACTCATCAATCCACTTTTCCTTCGGTCACCTAATGACATTGTGATATTTGTTCATAATTTGTTTTCAATAAAAATAGTTAACACAAGTTGTCAATACAGAAGGAACAATACCCAATGAGGATAAAATAAATGCTTAAATAAAACACTGATTAGAGCCTGAAGGACATTGGGAATTGTATACTGCCTGTCTAAGAATAGAAAATAGAACTATGAAAAACCTAAATGTATGCTTTGAAAATGGAGTAGGAAACATGCTTCTGAACATGTTTTAACATTGCCACAAAATTAAAACACTTCAGAGAATATTGTGTCCTTGGAGGATTTATGACAATCTGAACACCTGGCAACCCCATGTCTAATTAGAATTATAACCATTTTGGTATATCAGATTTTGTGCCTGAAACCTCAGAAAAAATTTTCAACATAGGCCAGACTTATTTGAAATGAAAACCTTATACACACTCACACACACACAAGCACAGAATCACAAGTTCTTTACTTCAGTTGACTTTAGCTTAAGTATCTCACCAAATAAGCATATACCTCTACTCTGGCAAATGTCAAAACACCAAACAGAGATAAATTTTATGAGTTTTACTTATTAAAAATGATAACAAGGTATTTTATATCCCCACTGATAGCTGTAGACATGCAAGGAAACTATTGTCCAAAAGCACTAAAACACAGATATTTACATTTTTGCATAACAAAATATGTTAATGTAGTCAATCACAATTATTCATACACATCAAATGATTGACTATTACTTGGATTATATATTTTATATAATGTATTTTTAATCTGTTGTTGTTGTTTAGTCAGAAAGGCATGTCCAACTCTTTTGCATCCCCATGTACTGTAGCTCACCAGGCTCCTCTGTCCATTGAAATTTCCCAAGCAAGAATACTGGAATGGGTTGTCATTTCCTTCTCCAGGAGATCTTCACAAACCAGGGATCAAACCTGCATCTCCTGCATTAGCAGACAGATTCTTTATCACTGAACCAGCAGGGAAGCCTATATTTAATCTACTTATCCATTATTCTATTGAGAGAATAATTACCATGAAATCTAATTCTTCAATCACTATTTTAAACTCCTCAAAAATTAAAAGCATTATTGCAATTAGTAAGAAGAATAAAGTAGGAGGTAATTTATACTGTAGAAAAAAAGTCTAATATTTCACTCTCACAATTAGAGTATACCAGGAAGTGCCATGGTTTTTTTTCTGATATTTAAGAAACAACTGGTTATTAAAATATCAATACTGATATTGAAGAATATCAAACGATTGGTATTTAAGAACTGAACTAAATCTTATAATATTATCACTAAGCATATTTAAGAAAATGTTGGGCAGGAAATTCATTGATTTTCTATGTTAGAGAAGAAAAACTTTCCTGAAAAGATTTTTGTTTGTTTATTTAAGAAGTGTTTTAGAAGGTAACAGGAATTCTTGCATTTTTTATCAGCAGTCAGATATATTTTGCTGATTAACCTTGATTACTCTTTTTACATTCTTGCTTACAGTCTAAAGATTGTATGCCATTTAGAAGTATATATTTTTATGTATCATGTTAATGTTAAAATATTCAATTAAATATGAGCAGATTATGTTGTAGGCTTGGTTATGAGAGTTATGACCCTTTATCTCATTTTTTTAGGTGACATAGGCAAGGCAAATATTTGCTGAACTCAAAAAGTGGTGCTTAATATTTATTTAGTTCTAACAATGTACAATGAATATATTTCTACTTTATGACAAACAAATGTAAAATCCAGTTAGCTTTACCAAAGTAAAATTTTTCTATTTATAAGTAGAAGTAGAAAAGTTAGAGTGTTCACAAACCATTTAACTTTGCATGTAGTCCTTTTTCTTCTGTATCTTTACTCAGCACATCCTATAGGTTCTAAGTACTCATTTATGTTCAGTGGAACAACTAATTAAAAAATTCTCTGACAGCAAATTCTCTAGAATCTATCATAGAAAATCTATCATTGCAACTTACAGTGTATACTTGGACTTTTATTTTCTCATTTATCCTCATAAAACCTCTCATTTTACAGGTAAGGAGCTGAAGCCCAGAAACAGTAAATTATTGCCCTAAGTAATTAGCAAAGTCAATCCAAACAGTCTGGCTTCAGTTAACACTTGTCATTGAGCTATACTACCTTTGATGTAAGACCCTAAAGTAGGACTGCCAAACTTAGCAGATAAACTGGATTTCCAGTGAGGGATGTCAGATAAAATTGTTCAGTCACTAAGTTGTATTCAACTCTTTTTGCAGCTGTAGCCTGCAAGGTTCCTTTGTCCATGGGATTTTCCAGGCAAGAATACTGGTGGAGGTTACCATTTCTTTCTCCAGAGGATCTTCCTGACCCAGGGATCAAACCTGTGTGTCTTGAATTTCAGGCAAATTCTTTATCACTGAGCCACCAGGGAATCCTCTGCCAGATAAAATATAAGACCAAATGATGAAATTGGTTGTTTATCTGAAAGTCAAATTTAACTGGATGTTCTGTTTTATTTGGCAACCCTATTTTAAAAAGACATAAATAAAGGTCTATTTCTTTTAATACTTATAAAGAGGTATTAGTATACCAGGGGATATTTGTATTTTAGTACTTGAATTACTTTCCATTTATTGCATGGCATTTATTAGATGCTAATATTCATTGCATAGATGAATATATTTTTTATTTCCAATTGTTTGAAGATTTATCTCTACTTTGGAAAGAAATAGTAGGAAAGGAAGGGTTAAAAGCAAGTGTGTAGATTGCTCCCTCCTTTCTCCTTAGTCTGAGACCTTTTGATTTGACTATACCTCTTGTAAACACAGACCAATTCACTAGCTGCAAGATGAAAAAAAAAAGGGTCTTTAAGGGGCTGTAATGCAAGAATTTCTTACCTGAGAAATCAGTTTAGCATGATATACCTGATTTGTCTATATTGCTTATTGTAATCAAACTGTCACCTTTCTAGAAACAAACACACTAGAAAATAGTCCTTTTCAGTTAAAGTATATATGCAATCATCGCTCCATATCTGTGGGCTCTGCATCCACGAATTCAACCCACCATGAATGGTTCCACAAGGAAAAATTTGAAAAGTTCCCAAAACCAAAACTTGAATTTTCTGTACCCCAACAACTGCTGTACCCCAACAACTGTTTAACCCACTCCAGTGTTCTTGCCTGGAGAATCCCAGGGACAGAGGAGCCTGGTAGGCTGCCGTCTATGGGGTCGCACAGAGTCGGAGACAACTGAAGCGACTTAGCAGTAGCAGCAGCAGCAACAACTGTTTAAATTACATAGAGAAAAGAAGAACTGGGGAAATCACTGAACCTAGATATTGGGACTAAATATTGTAGAAACTGAATTTCAAATATATATGTGTGTGTGTGTGTATATATATATAGTGTGACCTCATTAGACTTTTTGTTCTCTGGTTTCTTAAAAGTCACAAAGTATAGATACTACAAATATCTCAATTGATTACATCATAACAATTAAAAGATAGAAAGGGAAAAAAGCTTAATAAGAAGGATATTGTGAAGCAAGCAGAAATAAAATAAATTGACCTTGTATTTGTGTTATGCATAGGTTCTTGCAGTTGATGAATAAAATACCTTCTTTTGGAATTTATCACAGTTGTTTAATACAGCAGTACAGCTTCCAGAAAGCTCTAATAAGTCAGCAGTGGTATGCTATGAAAATCAGATAAAAGTAAAAAGTCTTACATTTCTCTTGTCATAATTACTACAATGTCTACTAATCCTGTGTAGAGAGATTTCAGGTAACTAGGTCAGTGTGTTGGATGTATGCTGAAAGGTGATTAAGGGATTTCACCAGCATCTAGGGAAACTACTTTCTATATTTTTCTCTGTGGAGGGAAATTGGGAGCTGTCATTCTACCTACATTTTATAGGAGAATGGGAAAATCATTTTAGTTCTCTAGACCTTAGTTTCTTAATTCATAAAACAAGGGTGAGGGATGAAGTTGTCTCTAGAAACTCTTTGATTCCACAACATCCCAACTGAATTCAAGTGTCATGATCTGGAGGAAATGATCTCCAGATAAATACATCCAGGAGACTATTCAGAAAAGAGTTATTTTAGAAGCTCAAGGATGCTTTTTTTGTCAACAGCTAGTTTAAACAGAAAACTAATATTCCACATGTGTAGCAATATTAGATACCTGGGAGTTGATACTTGTCAGTCATGGTTTAAAAGATCACTTCACCTAATCCTGAAAGATGATGCTGTGAAAGTGCTATACTCAATATGCCAGCAAATTTGGAAAACTCAGCAGTGGCCACAGGACTGGAAAAGGTCAGTTTTCATTCTAATCTTAAAGAAAGGCAATGCCAAAGAATGCTAAAACTACCACACAACTGCACTCATCTCACATGCTAGTAAAGTAATGCTCCAAATTCTCCAAGCCAGGCTTAAGCAATACGTGAACCATGAACTCCTGATGTTCAAGCTGGTTTTAGAAAAGGCAGAGGAACCAGAGATCAAATTGCCAACATCTACTGGATCATGAAAAAGCAAGAGAGTTCCAGAAAAAACATCTATTGCTGCTCTATTGACTATGCCAAAGCCTTTGACTGTGTGGATCACAATCAACTGTGGAAAATTCTGAAAGAGATGGGAATACCAGATCACCTAACCTGCCTCTTGAAAAATCTGTATGCAGGTCAGGAAGCAACAGTTAGAACTGGACATGGAACAACAGACTGGTTCCAAATAAGAAAAGGAGTACGTCAAGGCTGTATATTGTCACCCTGCTTATTTAACTTCTATGCAGAGTACATCATGAGAAACACTGGACTGGAAGAAACACTAGCTCGAATCAAGATTGCCAGGAGAAATATCAATAACCTCAGATGTGCAGATGACACCACCCTTATGGCAGAAAGTGAAGAGGAACTAAAAATCCTCTTGATGAAAGTGAAAGAGCAGAGTGAAAAAGTTAGCTTAAAGCTCAACATTCAGAAAACGAAGATCATGGCATCCGTTCCCATCACTTCATGGGAAATAGATGGAGAAACAGTGGAAACAGTGTCAGACTTTACTTTTGGGGCTCCAAAATCACTGCAGATGGTGATTGCAGCCATGAAATGAAAAGACGCTTACTCCTTGGAAGAAAAGTTATGACCAACCTAGATAGCATATTGAAAAGCAGAGACATTACTTTGCCAACTAAGGTCCATCTAGTCAAGGCTATGGTTTTTCCTGTGGTCATGTATGGATGTGATAGTTGGACTGTGAAGAAGGCTGAGCACTGAAGAATTGATGCTTTTGAACTGTGGTGTTGGAGAAGACTCTTGAGAGTCCCTTGGACTGCAAGGAGATCCAACCAGTCCATTCTGAAGGAGATCAACCCTGGGATTTCTTTGGAAGGAATGATGCTAAAGCAGAAACTCCAGTACTTTGGCCACCTCATGCGAAGAGCTGACTCACTGGAAAAGACTGTGATGCTGGGAGGGATTAAGGCAGGAGGAGAAGGGGACGACCGAGGATGAGATGGCTGGATGGCATCACTGACTCGATGGACGTGAGTCTAAGTGAACTCCTTGAGTTGGTGATGGACAGGGAGGCCTGGCATGCTGTGATTCAATGGGTCGCAAAGACTTGGACATGACTGAGCGGCTGAACTGAACTGAACTCTCCTACTCTGAAAGGGATAGTTTCTGATACTCTGTTGAATTGAAACAAAAGGTGAAATGCCAGGCTGAACTGAACTGAACTCTCCTACTCTGAAAGGGATAGCTTCTGATACTCTGTTGAATTGAAACAAAAGGTGAAATGCCAAGTTTGAAGATAAAATAATTCGATTTCCTAAAGGAGTTTGTAAGTGAAAGTGAAAATCTCTAAGCTAATGAAATGTATAGATAGACTGAGATACCCATACTGATTATACCCTCACTTAAAATTGCCCATTTTCTCTCCTACTTTCTATCATTATTCCTCCCTTTTAAACCATCTAAACTAGCAAGAGAACACAATTAACTGACATCAAGAAATGTGCTCCAACAATTTTCATAAAGTCGCTGGATCTTTCTGAAATTTGAAAAAAATTCTTTGTTTTTATTTATTTTTTTAAATAATAAATAATTTAATAAAGATTCAGTGTACAGAATCAGCCTATAAAAGTTAGTTTCATATCTATATACTAATAACAAATAAAATGAAAAAGACATTTTGTTTTTAAATTTAAGTTTCAGTGAATTAATGCATTGTCCTAGTGCCATCAGTTCAGTTCAGTTCAGTTGCTCAGTTGTGTCCAACTCTGCAGCCCCATGAATCACAGCACGCCAGGCCTCCCTGTCCATCACCAACTCCCGGAGTTCACTCATACTCGCGTTCATTGAGTCAGTGATGCCATCTAGCCATCTCATCCTCAGTCATATGGAGAAGGAATGGGGAACCCACTCCAGTATTCTTACCTGGAAAATTCCATGGACAAAGGAAACTGGCAGGCTCAGTCCATGGGGTTGCAAAGAGTCACCCACAACTGAGCACATCTTAGTGCTTTATAGGCATAACTCCATGTGGTTTAGTGATGTTCAATTAATTGCAGTGTATATTATGTAATATTTTTATATACACTACATATAATTTAATGAAACTAATATTATTTGCATTAATAGAAAGTACTTATTTTATATATAAGTAAATTAATATAAAATATACATGCACAATAATGTATTAGAAATCATATTTATTTTAAAGGAACCTGAACAATTGATATAGGAAAGTAGCAGCTTAACCGATAATTTTACCACATCTATTTTCTTGTTTATTCTAATCATGTAAGATATCCCAAAATATCCAGTTCTTCTTCTTGATTAACAGAGACAAGTTGTTGCCCCAGAATCAAATAGGGTGAAGCTTTAACAGGATGAATGAAATTCTAATGTAAAAAGAGAATGTTTAAAAAAAATGTCAGTGGAAAGGATCTTGTTATAGAATGGAAAGTAATCATAACTTCTAAGGAATCTGGCTTTATTTCTGCTTCCAAACCTATAACTGCTACTTGAGCATCTTCCTATTGTACTTTCTACCCTGAGACCTGTGATACCAAAAGTGATCAAGAAAGTATTGACTTCAAAAGGGAAATTTTCACACATCACGTCTGTGTATATCATTACATCATCTATAGGAAAGAGTTTGGCCAAATATTCACCCTCTTGGACTCAGTGCTTCCATTACTGAAAAACTAACTCAAAGTAAATAATGTTAACTATGAAAAAGACTCTTTATATAACATTTTTCATTGTACCACAAAAGAGGAAGCAACTTAATTAGTTTAGCTAAATACTTAACTATAAGAGGGAGATTTATAAAATGAAACACAACCATTAAAATCATGGTTATAAAGTAGAATAGTAATAAGAAAAAGTGAAAATGATAAATAAGTTCTGGGGAGTCCCTGGAAGTCTAGTGATTAGGACTCTACTGCTAAGAGTTTGGCTTTAACCCCTGGTTAGAGAACTAAGCTCTCACAAGCCATGCAGTGCAACCAAAAATAAAAAGATAAGTTTTAAAACATGACCTAAAAGTTTATGTGCTATATAACTTATGTTTAAAATGCTTAAGGAAATATACAAGAAAAAGTCTCCAAAATCAAATCTTTTTGTTAAGCTGATAGGGTTTATGTTTAAATCTTTCTTCTGTTTGCCAAAATAGGAACAGATGATATTTTTTTATTATAGGACAAAACATTAATTGAAAGAAAAAGGTCTAGATTTATTAAAGGCAAATTAGGAAAACTACTCCAAATGATTTACATGATTAACTATGAATTCCTTTAACTTTATATTTTTTGAACAGTTTATGGATGTTTTTGTTAGAGATAATTTTACTACCTCCTTTTAGCCATTTGAACTAACTCAAATGGCAACTTTAAGATTATAAGAGACTTTGAAATTACATAGCCAAAGATTTTCAAACTTCATTATAAACAGACTCACCCAACCTTCCAATAAAACATATGCAATACAAATATTTACAAAACAAACAAAATCAAGACTCTGGAGATCTGATCACTGCTTTTCACCACTCTCCATAAACTCATCACCTCTGAGTTATGGAACACATAATGAGCTCTGTGGAACACAATGCAGCAAACAAAACCCAAAAAACCTAACTTAGAAAAATCACATTCTATTAAAAAAAATAAAGAAAAAGCCTGAACAACTCTGATCATTTTAAAAGTAGGGACAGATTCAGGAACAGAAAGTAGGTCTCCTAAATCATAATCCCTGTCTTCCCTGGTGGCTTATATGGTAAAGAATATGCCTTCAATGTAGAAGATGGGCATTCGATCCCCGGGTTGGGAAGATCCCCTGGAAAAAGCAAAGGCAACCCACTCCAGTATTCTTGTCTGGGGAATTCCATGGACAGAGGAGCCTGCTGGGGTCCAAGAGGTCGCAAAGAATCAGACATGACTGAGCAACTAACAGTTTCACTCTTTCACTTTCAAATTTAAGCCATTTCTCTTTCATGTATACATCTATTTCCTTGTAACTAGTATATGATTTTCCAAAAAGAAAGAACGGCTTAAGGGAGAATAAATGAAACATGGAGTGTCTTGCACTAAGACCAGTTTTTCAGGGGTCGTTTTAAATTGTTTGCCTGAAAGCAGTAAAGCAGTTTTGGCTCAAAATGGAGATCTGGTTCTAGTTTGTTACTTCTTGTGCCAGATTCTCCTTTTGATCCATTCACCTCCATGTCAATGCCAAGTTCAGCTTTCCCAGTTAGTATTGTTAGCATTTGGAACCTCCTTATAGCTAATTAAAAAAAAAAAAGTCACTTTAAAAATGGTGCTAAGTATTATTTTACTTTTAGATATTGTTTTTATATAAAGATCTTTTGAGGTTATTTTTTAGCACATTAAGACAGAGGGCTGTGTACCCTAAAATACAATTCTTCTCAAATTGAAATGTCAGAAAGGTTCATAATGAAAGTATGTTTCAAAGCCAATTCTTTCTGTTTCTCAAGTGAAATGTTTGAGGGAAATTAGGTCATAGGTCTGCCAGCTTTTCTTAATGAGCATGATAGTAAGTACTTTAGGTTTGTGGACCCCATGGTTTCGATCACAGCTACTCTATTCTGGTTCTGCTTTGAGCAGGCAGCTTCAGTCTATGTAAATGAATGAACATGGCTGTGTTTCAGTGAAACTTTACTTAGAAAAATAGATGGAAAAGCCATAAATCAAACTGTACTGTCCCTGAGTGAGACAATAATAAAATTCCAAAATTTAAATAAGCAGGTGAAGAGCACATTCTATACAGAAATATACTTAAAACTTATAAGTGATTGATCGCAAAAGAATTAAAGATTTGTAGGTAACTACAAGACTTAAAACATTTTCCTCCATATGGATTTTGTGCAAATAATCTGTTTTCTCTTTTTCATTATGTTCATAATTAGTATTTGAGGATCATGACAAAACATAAAGAGAGAGTTTAAAGATCATGTATCTGTTGTTCCTCATTTATATATTTTTTTCTGCAAGGTGACAATTTTCAAGCTATATATCTTTGCCAATTAGTTAAATGAGTTGAATAATGACCACTGCTTCCTTGATTAGGTTTTATTAATCAACACCAGTAAATTATCCAGAAACCATTAGATGAAGAAAACTATTATATTCGTAGAATTTTATTTTTATACAATTTTGCCAATTTCAGTTTATTTTGGAAAGTAAATTACATTTTCTAGAGCATTACAACACAGCATGTACCTATGTGGGGAAAAACATGAGAGTGAAAAAAGTAGGTCTTGCATAGTTGGCCTAGTTTAAATTATTCATGAGTGAGCAGGTGGTAAGGATGGTAATGGAATCTCTCTGTGATTATTTGCTCCTTTTAGCTGTATCTAAGTAAAACAAAACAAAAATCATATGGCATAGCTTAAGGAAAAAATATGAAATTCTTTCAATTTGAGGCAAGGTTTTAACCAAGCATGATAAAAATGACTCAGATCTTGCCCTCTGAAAGTCAAGTTTGCTGCTGTTTTTAGACTTGATGTCTTTGTAATATCTCGCCATCATTTATTTAAAAATGTATGTTGGTAGTGAGTAATTTTGATTACTTCAAAGGTTTATTTCAAGATAGAAAATTAGGAGTGAGATGAGAAAGATATTTTTTTAATGGAAGTATTTAGAAAACAATTGAGTCTACCAATTGGGAGAAAACTTAGCTCTAAACATCAAGCTAGAAAGGTAGTGTTTTAAAAGGCACAACAGTCACTGTTTCTTATTTCATTTTCAAGCTGAAAAAACTTCAGCTGACGTTATGACATGAAAGTCAGTTTTAATGAGGATCTATTGGAATGGCAAACTGTTGGTGTATTAGAATGGGAAAATGTCCATGTAAACTTCTTAGGTATGCAAATTAAAGTTTTCTTTTCTTTCACTGGATTGTCCAGATGTCACTGGTCTCTAATCAGCTATGTAGTTCCAGTGACTGGGTTAGGGGCACATAATCCAGTCAAACCAGTGATACATAAAGGAAGTATTTGGTGGGTGGACAGATAGAAAAACACTGACCCTTTCTTCTTCCAGAAGAGATAATTTCCTTTGCTTAGAAGGTATGATGTGAGAATGTGAACTTTAGATCAGTGAAAAGAGAACCTAGAGGGGCCATATCTGGCAGGGGTAGGTAGCCCAAGGATGGCATTTCCAAAAGCTAGCAAAGAATGAGAGAAACCAGGTCATTAGTGGTACCATTTAAGCTACTCAGTCAATGTTGCCTACAAGCTATGTCCTGCCTCTCCTTTGCAGTGTGAAGTTTCCCAAGAAATACACAAAAGAGTGGAGAAGTACTTTTTGGGGGAAGTTTTAATTAAAGTAAACAAGTCTGTAGAGGCCTGAAATAAGCATCACAGATCCCTCAGAGGAGCTCCAACACTTAGAAAGAAAGGGCAAGAGAAGAGAACAGGGAATCAGAATTCATATATTGTTGCAGTGCCCTATCCTGGAGTTGTTTTTACTTTGGAAAGCTTTGGAAAGGTTCTATATCTCATTAGGTCATGCCAAGTCTTCACTACTCAAAGTTTTAGCTTAAAATGAAGGTTAATGGGGATTAAATATCCCTGAAGTACTTAGATTCCTTACCCAATTAGAACAAAGTTGAAAGAACACAAACTTTGGAGTCTGGTGGAAGTGAAGTGAAGTCACTCAGTCGTGTCCGACTCTTTGTGATCCCATGGACTGTAGCCTAACCAGGCTCCTCTGTCCATGGGATTTTCCAGGCAATAGTCCTGGAGTGGATTGCCATTTCCTTCTCAAGGAGATCTTCCCAACCCAGGGATCGAACCCAGGTCTCCCACATTGTAGACAGACGCTTGGACCTGGGTTCAAATTCTAGCTCCAGCACACTTAACTAACTCTGTAACATTGTGCAAGGTACTTTGCCTCACTGACCCTCTCATGCGTGAAACAGTGATAAGAATAGCTATGATGCAGGAATTTTGATAGGGTTATGGAAGGCAATGGCACCCCACTCCAGTACTCTTGCCTGGAAAATCCTATGGACGGAGGAGCCTGGTAGGCTGCAGTCCATGGTGTCTTGAAGAGTCGAACACAACTGAGTGACTTCTCTTTCACTTTTCACTTTCATGCACTGGAGAAGGAAATGGCAACCCACTCCAGTGTTCTTGCCTGGAGAATTCCAGGGATGGGGGAGCCTGGTGGGCTGCCGTCTATGGGGTCGCACAGAGTTGGACACGACTGAAGCGACTTAGAAGCAGCAGCAACAGCAGCAGCATGTGAATGCAGCATTTAAATAAAGTACTTAGTACAGGACCTAGCAAAACTCAAACTTCATCACCAGTATTAACAGTGCATTATTTCTGTTTTGCACTTTCCTGGACATGATTTCTATAAATATTGTATACTATGACCACTAGAGAAATAATCTAGTAGCAGTCTTTCTTTTTTTTTTTAAATTGAGTGAAATGTTCTTTAAATTGTGTAATGCTTTGCAATTTTAAAAAGCTTCAAATACATGAAATCATATAATCCCTTAATAGCCTGTTTTTCCTTGGTTTCCCTATTTTGCCCCTACTTTCTGTCTCTTATGGTGACCAGTAGTTTGTTCTCTGTATCTGTGAGCCTGCTTTTTCTGTTGTTTTATTCATTAGTATATGGTATTTTTTCAGATTCCACATAAAATCTCTAACATATAGCATTTGTCTCTCTTTGTCTGTCATTTCACTTAGCATAATGCCCTCCATATCCCTTCATGTTGCTGCAAGTGGCAAAATTTCATTCTTGTTTATGGCTTAGAAATATTCCATTGTGTGTGTGTGTGTGTGTGTGTGTGTGATATCTTATTTATCCATTAATCTGCTGATGGTCACTTAGGTTTCTTCCATGTCTAGGGAATTTAAATAATACTGCTGAGAACATTAGTGGTTTTGGTTTTGGTTTTGGATGTATACCAGAAGTAGAATTGCTGAGCCGCATGGTATTCTATTTTCAGCTTTTTGAGAACCCTCCCTATGGTTTTCCACAGTGGCTGCACGAATTTGCATTCCTACCAACAGTGCACAGTGGTCTCCTTTTCTCCGTATCCTCACCAACATTTGTTATGTGTGTTCTTTTTGATGATAACCGTCCTGGTCAGTATGAGGTGATGTCTCACTGGAGTTTTGATTCACATTTCCATGATAATTTGCATTTCTCTGTTGAGCATCTTTTCATGTGTCTGTTGGCCATCTAGTAGCATTCATTCTTTACCAAATAGAAAATGATTATGGTTCCTATAATCTAGGGACAGATTTGAGGAGAAGCAAATGCAGTTCTTTTGGCTTTCTTCAGTTCCCATCCTGAGCCTATAATGATGTGAAAATGATGTCATGGTTTCTCCTGAATGAGCACTTAGCTCTTCCAAATTATATCCTATATATTTAATGAAAAGATAGTAAACAAATAAGATTTGACCTTTTTACAAATAGTGTCAGGGTCCAGCCCTGGTGGATCCAGGGTAATTTGAAGCAGGGATGGAGTCAGCATCCTAGGAATTAATTGCTTAAAGATATAGAGGGAGATTAGAAAGAAATAGTGTAGTAGGAAAATTAGTGGAGAAAAGGAGGCTGAATAACTTGGTTTATGTGGGATACCAATAAAACTCCAAGACAAGGAATTTGCACCATCTACGTTGGGCCACTGGCACCTGTTTGAATATCGGAGGGTGCTCCACCTTGGGCTCCCTGTCTCACGGATCTCAGAAGCCAGGGCAAGTAAGTAGACGTGGTGAGTACCCACGTTCCAGATAGGAATTCAGCCAGAAGGGGAAAGAAAGAATGACACGGGGGAATCAGTCTTTCCAGAAACTGATCCGATTTCTTTATTTTTTAAGTTTGCTTATATACCTTTTGTTACACATAAAAACAAATGGAAATTTTAAAGTCACGTGGGGGTCAGCAGTCCTGACCTTTATCAAAATCAGGTGCTTCACATAAATGTATAAAAAAAGGTCTTAGGGGTTTTATATCATCTTCTAGTCATGAGGCCTACTGACATTTTACGACCCTTTCTGATAAAGGTCAGTTAACCAGAAAACTTATTTTTTTCCAAGGGTGTTTTTCTTAAACCAGGCGCCACCCTCTGAAGGTACCAAATAAACTTACATTCCTATAGGGTGAGGGTGTAATGGGTTACAACTAAGAAAGGAATTTATTTAACTGAAGGTTAACATGATTAATTTTAAGGTTAATACTTATTTCTCCTATATGCTAGTTAAATTCATTATAAGAGCAGGGAATATGGAGATTTAGCAGCAAACATCAGCCCAACAAATGAAAACCCTTCACCAATGTTCGCCTTAAGATCTATTTAGTCTTAAGATAGTGATAAAGTTACATTTTTACATAGCAAGGACACAGTGATTTATAGCAAAGTACAGTGATCTATAACAAAAGAGAAAATTCATTAACTCAGAAAGTCTAGTATTGCTAACATCAAAAACTACTATATTTCCTTTTCTATATTCCAAATACATTAATATATTCCCAGGTGCCTAAGGATGTGGAGGCCTGGCGGCAATCATTGACTCAACAATGAGAAAAGCCCTATGCTAATTAAGACTTTCAAAATACTCCAGACTCTCTGTACTGTGTGTGGTTCAGAGGTTGTCACACAAGCTAGTCTGTCAGCAGAGAGGTTTGACCTGAAACACCCTTGTCACACCCAGGGCAGGGAATTAGCCGCAATTATTGGCACAACAAATGAAAAACCCTTCACCAATATAATTCCTAACCAACACACTATACTATACTAATAATTTTCTAACTTCTCAAAAGAGTCTGTATTTAGAAAGTTTTAAAGCATCTCGTGCCTCTCATGGTTGGGAGGCTGTAAACAATTACATGTGGCCAGACGAACCCACTCAGGCAGGCTAGAGAATCTTCAGAGGAGTTTGTAAGTTGAAACACTCTTGTCGCACCCAGGAATTTTTATTAACTGGAGCTGCAACTTAACTCCTTCTCCGAGAGAAATGGTGATGAGGGAGAGCCCCCCATAAAGTCAGAGGTGTAGGTGAGAGCATAAGTAAAGCAGGCAGACTCTGGTTTGGGGGGTAGATGCTCAGGAACTGGGGGTTTCCTGAGGCTCGATCCCACCTTTACGTATGCCAAAGCCTCCTTCCTCATGACCTTTGCTATGGGCGGAGTTCCTCATGCTGGCTCCCGGCAAAATAGGTTCCAATGTAAGTTAGTAAATGTGTCTGTGCTGCTGCCTCTCCCTGACCTTTGCTGCACCTGTGTCAAACCTTTTGAATCCATCATTTCTCTGTCTCTTTTAAGCGGGTAGCTACCTTCTGAATTACAACTTGGAGCTTTAGGATGTTAATATCAAAAGATCAGAGTTGGAAGTGATGTTAATATCTATTTATATTCTTGTTCTTACATATTTCTCTAAGTTTATCACATCAGTAAATATTGATTTTACATGATACCATACATATTTTCTATATGAGCTCTGTTGCATTTTGAAATTGGCCATACTAGGTTAAAATAATTAATCACATGTATATTTATGTCAGGTAGTTATTAAAATTACACAGTAATTCACTCCATAACTCCAGTACCTTGGAATGACTCATGTCTCTATTTCCTAATGTCCATTATATATGATTGACTCAAAAATCAATTTTATGCAACATATTCAAACAATTCAGAAATAGGCACAACAATTTATAGGGTTGGTAATCCAGGCCTGAAAAGTCAAAGTGATTTCAGCGATTAAGCAGTCATTGACCGACCACACAGGGACATATCAATGCTGCTAATGCAGTAATGACACTTTACATCAGTGACTCTCTAAGTAAATATTTATACCTCAGACAGTTGTCTTCATGCAAGGGATGTTATTACATGGTACTTCAGTGATATATGTAATGTATTAATGTAACTAAGCCTTAAACAATCATAGACAGGTAGAGTCTCATTTATTTTCCCTTGGATGATAATGGTCCATGGAAGCTATTATCATTTCAGAGGAAGGAAAAATTACAGTGATACATTTTACATTTCTGTGAGCCTTTTTTTTTTAATTTATCATCATATTTTAAAGAAAATTCTTTTGCCTTCTAAGGAAAAATGGCAGTGCAAATTTAACATCTCACTGCAACCACTAATGCCTGAAGGATACCATTTTAAGTAGCTTGATCCAGAAACCCCTATTCTATAGCCAAAGGTGTTATGTGCTGGAGTGACTTATTCTTCATGACCAATGAAGTGTAGATTGGTTCCCTGAAAGGTCTCTTATCTTTCAACACATTTTATGCAGAGTTAATCATGAATACATGAAGGACATGAAAGCAGTTCTATCAATTCAAAAGATTATTATGATTCATAGAAATATTATAGGAAGTCTGCATGGACACATTGAAAAGATTTACAAAAGAACTCTTGACTAAGTTGTAGAGCCAGGATAGGTTTACAGGTTAGCAGGAAGCTCAGATGTACTCCACAGGCTGTTAGAAGCATTCAATATACAACAGAGTTTCCGGACAAAATAGAAGTAAATGTCATAACTAAATTCTGGAAAGCAAACATTTTTATAAATGCTATTTTCAGAGCTGTTTTTTATGATGATCATTAACTCTACATCATGCATAGATGTAGACTGCAATGGAATGTATCATAAACTTTGAGCTAGACTCCCAAAAACCCCATTGCAAGGAGACCAGTTCTGGTTCATCACTACTGCAACTGGCCTCACTCCATTTATTGACCAGTGGAATGGAGAAGCACATCACTTCTCTACACTCTGACACACAGTAGCAGTACATTCTTATAAGCAGGCAATGCATGTGGTCATGTAATTCCTGATCAGCTGGCTGTAACTGCCTCATACACTCAACTTCCTATTTAAGAAAAGTATGGTTATACTACTGAAATCTGATATGATATCTAAAGGGCTTCCCTGGTGGCTCAGCAGTAAAGAATCTGCCTGTAATGCAGGAGATGCGGGTTCGATCCCTGGGTGGGGAAGATCCCCTGGAGGAGGGCACAGCAACCCACTCCAGTATTCTTGCCTGGAGAATCTCATGGACAGAGGAGCCTAGTGAGCTTCAATCCATGGGATCACAAAGAGTCAGACACGACTGAAGTCATCAGGTGCACACATGCATACACACACATGCATGATATCTAAAAGTAAATTGTTCACAATTTTTATTTCCTTATAATTTTTAAGAAATTACTCATGACACAATTTACAGTTGAACATCAAGATGCTGTGAGTCCCTGAGCCTGAGGATCTTAGCAAGAAGTGAAACATATATCTGGAAAATCTTGAAAGGAGACTGCAGCATCAATGAGGCACAAGTTTCCCCTACAGACTGAGGCCTGAATCAAACTCAGTTTAGAAGACGAGTTCCACAATTCAAGCACTCCACCAGGACTGAGGCATAGCTACTTGCTTCTACACTCTTTTTCTGGCATAGATAGAGGGAAAGAGTAGATGATAACAAGACCCTCGAATGCTACTGAATGAAGTGCTTAGAGTAGGAAGGGCAAACAAAGTTTACAGCAGAGCAGGGCTTCAAAGGCTAGAACATCACTGTGAACTGCTGGTGAAACAGCAACAGCCCATATTCCCCTGCCTGGTAAGCACAGCAACAGATTTAATTGGGTAGCTTAGCTGGAGAAGAGATACTAAAAAGAATAGGGGTCTTAGAGGCATTGCCTTAATAAATGACATGTAAGTAGAAGCTACAGCTAAAGTGCTTAATTTTAGCATATAATATGATAAGACTTTTTTAATAGGACAACTTCTGAGTCGCCTGCAGAGGTGAAGAGGAAGCAGCAGTAGAATTATATTTGAAAACAAAGAGCAAGGTATGTGTGGGAAGTTACTAACAAATCTGTTAGGAGTGCTGGTTGGCTCTGGAGCCAGGCTAAGTGTGTTTGAATCCTGACTTTCCCATTTACTGGCTGTGTGATCTTGAGTAAGTTATTTAACCTCTTTATACTCTTCTGTAAAAAGAGGATAATAATTGAAATTACTGTTTACATTATTTATGAGGATTAAGCAAGTTTATGAAAAACACTTCAAATAGTTCTTGACCTGTTATTGTTTAGGTAGTCTAAGTTCTTATTATTTTAAGGGGATGAGCTTATTACAGATAGAATTTTATGTGTCTACTTAAGTTTAGCTAAATACTTATCAGGTTTGATTGTTATGATTTTCGTAAGAGAAATGTATCTGTATTTGAGGCCAATTAAATCACCAATTTAACTGATTTAATTAAGGTGAAGGCAAAAGGAGAAGAGGATGGCAGAAGACGAAATGGTTAGATAGCATCACCACCACTCAATGGACAGGAACTTGAGCACTCCCAGAGAGTTGGACACCACTTAGTAACTGAACAGCAACAAGAACAAATTACAGATTAAGATCCATCCAAACCCGAAATATTTTAGAAAATATTTGTGGAATTATAAGCTCTCTAAAAATTTGATATCTCTAGATTTTTACCTTAGTACTAGTCAGTCAAATGGCTCATTTGGGCCCATTAAGCGTCTGTCTACAATGCAGGAGACCTGGGTTCGATCCCTGGGTTGGGAAGATCCTTTGGAGAAGGAAATGGCAATCCACTCCAGTACTATTGCCTGGAAAAACCCATGGACAGAGGAGCCCGGTAGGCTACAGTACATGGGGTCACCAAAAGTGGGACACGACTGAGCGACTTCACATTCACATTCATTCAGTAAAAGAAGCACAACACACCCAGCTTGCAAAACCACTCCAGCTCATTTATTCATTTTACCTCTATGTTTTTGACATTGATAGCTTTTTTTTTTTAACTTGTTTTTTTCTTAAAAGGATGTCTTAAATCACTCCTTAGCTATGGCCTTAATGTAATAAATAGTCATTGGATCAAAGAAATGGATACTTTCTTCTGAACCTGAAAAATAGAAGTAAAGGTATTATGAACAAAAATAGTAGGAAAATTACTATGAAAAGATATTATGAAGATTATTGTTTGAATGGCATTGGTTCTGACAGGATTTGCCTTTCCAACTTTGATACTCCCCAAAATGGACCTTTTAGAATCAGCTTTTGAACTGTGGTGTTAGAGAAGACTCTTGAGAGTCCCTTGGACTGCAAGGAATACAACCAGTCCATCCTAAAGGAGATCAGTCCTAGGTGTTCTTTTGAAGGACTGATGTTGAAGCTGAAACTCCAATACTTTGGCCACCTGATGTGAAGGGCTAACTCACTGGAAAAGACTCTGATGCTGGGAAAGATTGAGGGCAGGAGGAGAAGGGGATGACAGAGGATGAGATGGCTGGATGGTATCACTGACTCAATGGACATGGGTTTGGGTAGACTCCAGCTGTTGGTGATGGATAGGGAGGCCTGGCATGCTGCGGTTCATGGGGTCGCAAAGAGTCAGAGACACAACTGAGCAACTGAACTGAACTGACTGAGTATGAGATATGCAGATGTTCTAATATCCTTCAGGGAATCAAGGAGCATTGACTGATAGGAAACACACTGCACAGGAAGAATTGGGGAGGGGGATTTCTTTGAATGAGACCAACAAGCATAGTGCTAAATATATAATGCAAGAATGGTAAAAATACACCTATATGAATGTATAGTTTTGACATATATACCTATGGGAGAAGACCTGGAAAAAGGTAATAAACCTCATATTAAATAGTAATGGTACTATCTCTAGAAACTTTTCTTTGAGGTCAAAAACAAGGTCATTGCCCCTCCTGTACCTACCCCTAATCATTGCCTTTGCTTCACAGATTTTTAATGTCTTCATCAACTGTTTCACTTTACCTACTAGGACTATGTGTTTCTTACTACAGGAATGATTCTTTTTCACCTTTTTTCTTTAATCCACAGAATTTAGCAGAATGTCCTGCACACAGTAGACAGCCAATAAATACTGAAAAAATTAAGTGATAATCTCTAGGTAATAGAAAAACAATTTCTAAATATTCTAAAGCTAGCATATATTATTTTTATAATTTAAGCAAATTGAATGAATGAAATTTAGCAAAAATTACCTCAAAAATAATTATTGAATCAAGAGGGAAAAAAAAAGAGAAAGAAAAAGGAAAAACAGTAATTTGGGCCAGTATCAACATCTGTACCACACACATAATTGATATACTTTGAACAATGAAATATAGTTTCATTTTACAATAGAAATTTTATTTTTCATATTTAAGACAATTTGCCTTCACTAATTATTGTTTTTATTATATGTGGCATTATTTAATATGTAAATAACTTACAAACATAAGCTCAGGGTTTGCTTGAGTGAGTGTAGGCTGTGGCATTACACTTATGTATACACCTATTCTAAGACTAAATCACTGCAGATGGTGATTGCAGCCATGAAATTAAAAGACGCTTTACTCCTTGGAAGGAAAGTTATGACCAACCTAGACAGCACATTAAAAAGCAGAGACATTACTTTGCCAACGAAGGTCCGTCTAGTTAAGGCTATGGCTTTTCTAGCAGTCATGTATGGATTGAGAGTTGGACGGTGAAGAAAGCTGAGTGCCAAAGAATTGATGCTTTTGAACTGTGGTGTTAGAGAAGACTCTTGAGAGTCCCTTGGAATGCAAGAAGATCCAACCAGTCCATCCTAAAGGAGATCAGTCCTGGGTGTTCACTGGAAGGACTGATGTTGAAGCTGAAACTCCAATACTTTGATGCATCCACCTGATGCAAAGAGTTGACTCATTGGAAAAGACTCTAATCTGGGAAGGATTGGGGGCAGGACGAGAAGGGGATGACAGAAGATGAGAGGGTTGGATGGCATCACCAGTTCAGTGGACATGAGTTTGGGTGAACTCTGGGAGTTGGTTATGGACAGGGAGGCCTGGCATGCATGATTCATGGGGTCACGAAGAGTTGGATATAACTGAGTGACTGAACTGAACTGATTGTAAAAATTTTTTTTTAATAATAAAATTTAGAGTTAAGCAGGAACACTCGGACTATTTATAAATTATTAAAATGCTAAACATACTTCATTATGAAATATTCTTACTCATAAAGTGATCTATATCTTGAAAGTTATATGACAGTGAGACAAAATAAAGGGTTCAGTTCATTTTCCTTTCAAATACAGCCTATTGAGTACAGGATTTCTTTTGAGATATTCACGTTCCTATTACAATTTTTTTAAAGAAAATATCTGTCACTACTACTTGACCATATGCATAGTTGACTGTACTGTGTAAAGTTCTTAAAAGACATATCTATTAACTAGCTCTTTTTTGTATTAATTCATGTTATGTTCAGTACTGAAGTGTATGTTATCTGTAAGAATAAAATCATTTTATGCTTTAAAAGTTATTCATTTTTTTAATGAATCACAACTACCTTACTCTCTAATCTATTAATGTATAGTGAAATACCTCAATAACATTTTTCAGGGAATTATGTATTTTACATGCTAATTAGTGCAGTATACATTATAAAAATCTTTCCAGAAATTTAGAAATGAATATTTAATGTAAGACCAGGCTAAGCAGGGAAAGGAACATTATAAAACGATTGAAATATTATGAGACCAGGCACATCAGCATCTGGCTGAACATTTGGCATCAGGAGACTAGTGAGTGTTCTTCAGTACAAGCCTTTAGGCTCATTTAGTATATGACTCGGAGAAGGCAATGGCACCCACTCCAGTACTCTTGCCTGGAAAATCCCGTGGACAGAGGAGCCTGGAAGGCTGCAAGTTCATGGGGTCGCTGGGGATGGGACATGACTGAGTGGCTTCACTTTCACTTTCTTGCATTGGAGGAGGAAATGGCAACCCACTCCAGTGTTCTTGCCTGGAGAATCCCAGGGACGGGGGAGCCTGGAGGGCTGCTGTCTATAGGGTCACACAGAGTCGGACACGACTGAAGTGACTTATCAGCAGCAGCAGCAGTATATGACTTATGTTGTCTTATTTCACCATGGCCTGACCTCCATACCTATGACCATTTTTTTCAGTGGCACTTCTTAGACATTCATGATATTTTAACAGATAGGAATATTATCTGATATTCTTATCTTCTACCAAAAAAAAAAAAAGACAGTAGGATGTCTTTATTTAGAAAGAGAGAGAGAACCAGAAGATACACAGTAAGATGCCAAATAAAGAGGCACTCAGTGCTGAAAAGAGGGTTGGCAGAACTGTCCTGAGCTTACAGTGTCAGGAAACTTGAGGAAAGTTTGAATGTTATATGACAAGTCATCTTGTCTTGGTTTCTGTCTGTGATAGAATATATTTTAAGATGACAAAGGAGAATCTTAAACAGAAATGTAAATTTAGTATAAAAACTCAGTATGTCAAATGAAAGATGCATAGCATTTTGATGATGCATTAACCAAAGGAAGGAAGTATCTACCATTTTCAAATGGAAATTTTAGGTGTAGTATAGCTCCTCAAGAGTACAAATCATTCTCAAATATTTAGGTCATCGTTCCTCTTTTATACTTAAATAATTCATGGTTGTATTTAAGTAGGAAGATAAAAATGTGGCAAGTTAGAAATAGCCCAATTTCATTTGGTTCTTGGTACCTCATCTTTGTATAGTGAACATTGATTGCAAAATCAGCTTTCAGAAAATTAAAATGAACAGTAATCACAACCCTAGAAAACTGTCTGTAGAACTGTTATTTTTAAAGCAGAATCAATATCTTACACCACTAATGATACCAAGCAAAGAAAGTCAGTGTTGTTGCAAATTGATTTTTTTTCTCTTTATGTAGTTTCCTATTGATCTAAGAATTCACAACTTAAACTGCTGGGGTTGAAGTTTAAATATTACTAAATAAAGAATTTGGAAGGAAAAAAGAAGTTATAATGTTATTACAAGTTACTTCACCCATTATTGTTTTACTTTTACACACTCTCAAATCAGTCAGCTCTATTTTTATATACATACAATGTCAGACACAGAATTTCCATCATTATTGCAAAAACTACTCATTTTCAAGTAGCACTTGATTTACACCTTGAAATAGAGAGGAAGGCAATCATCTTTGTGGGTAAGTTGCTACCACTGTCTTGGGTCATTCATGCACATTCACCACATGTGCATTTAGAGAAGTGTGTGTGTGTGTGTGTGTGTGTGTGAAGTCGCTCAGTCGTGTCCGACTCTTTGCGACTCCGTGGACTGTAGCCCGCCAGGCTCCTCTGTCCCTGGGATACTCCAGGTAAGAATACTGGAGTGGGTTGCCATTTCCTTCTCCAGGGGATCTTCCCAACTCAGGAATTGAACCCAAGTCTCATGTATTGCAGGCAGATGCTTTATCTTCTGAGCCACCAGGGAAGCCATTTAGAGAGATATCAGATGCCAAATGAGGACATCAGGAAGAAAATTGGTTTTTGTGATAGCTCAGACTTAGGGCAGGTGAGGATGTTTTAGGTTAGAAAAGAAGTTCAGGAAGCATGTTAATAGTATTGGTATTAGAGAAAAGAATGTTTCAGATAATAACTGTCATCCTACTCCAGATGTTCTTTAAACTTGAGAAATTACAAAGGCAGAAATGAGCATCCAGGCTCACAGATGGCTTTTATACTTAGAGTACTTGCCGATTAATCATTTTGAAAAAAATATTTTTTCTTTAGTATGTCTAGCCCATAGGCATTCTGTAAACATTTTGCCAAACATTGTAATAATGGGCTATTGCAGTAGAGTTAAGAGATTCTTGCTAACTCACACCTGTGTACACTGTTGAATTCCTTGTATGACCTCTCACTATAAACATCTGTTAATAAAGTAAAATTTTAAAATATCAAACTTTGAAACTGTGTAAAGCAATTTTGCACTAAAATAGTGCAAATAGTGAAAATTAAAACAGATCTCAAACCCATCCAAATGTCTGCATGGGGGAAGCAGATGAATTTCCTAGACACATGAAGGATTTGACAAAAGGAATTTCTTGAGTCTTTTCTTCTTGTTTATATACAAACCATAACTAAGTAATGAGTAAGTATCACCGTGTATGAAATGTTTGCTTAAACTGCCTGAGCAAATGTTTACAAAAAGAAAATGAGAACTTTTAAAAAAATGAATAGGGCAGTTATTTGCAGCACAATTACAAGTAGGCTTTGTTTGAATGAGTGAATGAATGAAAACAGTTGTTGGTGTGAGGGCAACAGCGACACATCTGAAGAGTCAGCAAGAAAAGTTGTGCCTTCCAGGGAAAACTAGTTTAACAAAACATAACAGTGTTGCTCACGTACGGTATGCTAAACACATGCATCAAAGTCACCTGGAGAATGTCCACAAAATGAAAGTCAATGAACCTAGCCTAGAACTATTGTTCCAGAAACTCAGGGGATGTAGGACCAGGAATGCGAATTTGTAACCAGCTCCCCATGTATTTTTGCACCCTTTATTATTTCAGAACTAAAAGGGCATACACTATATTCAAGAGGGAAATAAATTTGGAAGGGTAGTTTGGAGCCAGATTTTAGAAATATAAATGGCCAAGCTAAGAGGCTTAGATTTTATTTAAGGAGGAGTGGAGAGCCATTGAATTACCTTAGCAGGAAAAAGGACACACTTTAGAAATATACTTTGGGAAGGTTAACATTGCAGGAACATGAAGCTAGACTATCTTCTGGGCTATTCTGGAAGAGGTGGGGAAGGTCGTGTTATTTACTGAGCACTTGGGTCCTTACTTACTATGGGCCACGCTTTCTGTGAGCCAGGCTCTGAATATATAGAGATAAAGAAGATATAAAATTTCCACTAGGGAACATCATAGTTGTTTTCACAAACCTAAAGTTAAAATACAGTAAAATTGCTTATATTAGTAAAAATTATAGGAAAAAAAAAAAAAACACCTTCCTAAAGCCTTGCATAGTGCCTAGCACATAACAATTAGTAAATATTTGGAATGAATGAAGCTAATCTTGATAACATTCTTTTTCCAAACTGAGTTGTTTTGTTTTGTTTTTTAATGAGAGGATAGAATAGAAGCATCTCCCAGTTCAGTTCAGTTCAGTCGCTCAGTCTTGTCCGACTCTTTTTGCGACCCCATGAATCGCAGCACACCAGGCCTCCCTGTTCATTACCATTTCTCGGAGTTCACTCAGACTCAGGTCCATCAAGTCCGTGATGCCATCCAGCCAGCTCATCCTCGGTCATCCTCTTCTCCTCCTGCCCCCAATCCCTCACAGCATCAGAGTCTTTTCCAATGAGTCAACTCTTCGCATGAGGTGGCCAAAGTACTGGAGTTTCAGCTTCAGAATCATTCCTTCCAAGAAATCCCAGAGCTGATCTCCTTCAGAATAGACTGGTTGGATCTCCTTGCAGTCCAAGGGACTCTCAAGAGTCTTCTCCAATACCACAGTTCAAAAGCATCAATTCTTTGGTGCTCAGCCTTCTTCACAGTCCAACTCTCACATCCATACATGACCACAGGAAAAACCATAGCCTTGACTAGACGGACCTTAGTCAGCAAAGTAATGTCTCTGCTTTTGAATATACTATCTAGGTTGGTCATAACTTTTCTTCCAAGGAGTAAGCATCTTCTAATTTCATGGCTGCAGTCACCATATGCAGTGATTTTGGAGCCCAAAAAATAAAGTCTGACACTGTTTCCACTGTTTCCCCATCTATTTCCCATGAAGTGATGGGACCAGATGCCATGATCTTCGTTTTCTGAATGCTGAGCTTTAAGCCAACTTTTTCACTCTCCTCTTTCACTTTCATCAAGAGGCTTTTAGCTCCTCTTCACTTCCTGCCATAAGGGTGGCATAATCTGCATATCTGAGGTGACTGATATTTCTCCCGGTAATCTTGATTCTAGCTTGTGCTTCTTCCAGCCCAGTGTTTCTCATGATGTACTCTGCATATAAGTTAAATAAGCAGGGTGACAATATATAGCCCTGACGTACTCCTTTCCTATTTGGAACTGGTCTGTTGTTCCATGTCCAGTTCTAATTGTTGCTTCCTGACCTGCATACAGGTTTCTCAAGAGGCATGTCAGGTGGTCTGGTATTCCCATCTCTTTCAGAATTTTCCACAGTTGATTGTGATCCACACAGTCAAAGGCTTTGGCATAGTCAATAAAGCAGCAATATATGTTTTTTCTGGAACTCTCTTGCTTTTTCCATGATCCAGCAGATGTTGGCAATTTGATCTCTGGTTCCTCTGCCTTTTCTAAAACCAGCTTGAACATCAGGGAGTTCATGGTTCACGTATTGCTGAAGCCTGGCTTGGAGAATTTTGAGCATTACTTTACTAGCTTGTGAGATGAGTGCAATTGTGCCGTAGTTTGAGCATTCTTTGGCATTGCCTTTCTTTGGAATTGGAATGAAAACTGACCTTTTCCAGTCCTGTGGCCACTGCTGAGTTTTCCAAATTTGCTGGCATATTGAGTATAGCACTTTCACAGCATCATCTTTCAGGATTTGAAACAGCTCAACTGAAATTCCATCACCTCCACTAGCTTTGTTCGTGGTGATGCTTTCTAAGGCCCACTTGACTTCACCTTCCAGGATGTCTGGCTCTAGGTGAGTGATCACACCATCGTGATTATCTTGATTGTGAAGATCTTTTTGTACAGTTCTTCCATGTATTCTTGCCACCTCTTCTTAATATCTTCTGCTTCTGTTAGGTCCAGACCATTTCTGTCCTTTATCAAGCCCATCTTTGCATGAAATGTTCCCTTGGTATCTCTAATTTTCTTGAAGAGATCTCTGGTCTTTCCCATTCTGTTCTTTCCCTCTATTTGCATTGATCGCTGAGGAAGGCTTTCTTATCTCTTCTTGCTATTCTTTGGAACTCTGCATTCAGATGCTTATATCTTTCCTTTTCTCCTTCGCTTTTCGCCTCTCTTCTTTTCACAGCTATTTCTATGTTGAAATGTAAAAAGAGGTTATCTCCACCAAGGCAACAAAATGCTGCTAGCAATAAATCATTCTTTTATAGTATGCAAAGGAAAATTGGATAGGTTATTTTTTTCTACTAAACATTGCCAGTAGCTGTTCCAAGAAATGTTCTCCATTCCTAATCTTACTAAAATGAATTTTTAAACAAAAATTTTAAAAGCACACTTTACAAATCAGTTACCAGAAAGTCTAATAATGGGCAATGGCTAACAACACAGAGCTGTGTAATAAGGCCATTCTGGTCCTTCTACTTTGGCAAACTATTTATGAATGCAGAAAATTAATCAAAATTAGCGTCATATCCTAGGTCATATCCTCTTAAATAAATATTCTATAATTTCTACATGATGTGCTCTGACAATTCTGAAAGTAAAACCCCATATGAAAATCTCAAGAGTAAAGTTTTTGCAAAAGCCTCTCATTATATGTTCCATTTTTTCAATTTACCAATTTAAAAAAATCAGGTCAACAGCTCAGGTATGAATTTAATATTTTTTTTCCAATATTGTTAAAATAATGCCTTAATTTTTTTAGTACTTTACAGTTTGCAACATTCTTTTGTATAATAATCTCATTCAGTCCTCAAAACCACCCTTTGAAGTAAACAGCACAAACTTTCCCTTCATATTATAAATTAGTATATTCAAGCTTAAAAAGGTTAATTGCATGTCTATGTTCACTTACTTCTGTGTTGGCAAACGAAGACTGGCTTCCTATATTTTAGTCACTCAGTCGTGTCCAACTCTTTGTAACTCCATAGACTATAGCCCGCCAGGCTCCTCTGTCCATGAAATTCTCCAGGCAAAAATACTGGAGTGGGTAGCCATTCCTTTCTCTAAGGGATCTTCCAGACCCAGGGATCAAACCCCGGTCTGCTGCATTGCAAGCAGATTGTTTACCATCTGAGACACCAGAGAAGCCCATATTGGAGGGGATTTTAGCTAATATACTGGACTCTGAAAACTGAAAAACAAAAAAACACAACATTTTGCCTTTCCACTAACATATGGTATATTGATCTGCACCAACATGACTTCAAATTCTATTTTAGTTTTCACAATTTTCACATTACTTGTCCCAAACTATGCAATTGGAAGCTTAATAGACAAGTGTGGTTTAAAGGACGGAGGGGAGAAGTAAGAGGCATTATGTGATTGGGAAGAACTTTATGTTAAGATAAAGCTTGATTTACATATTATAAGATGGAAATTTGTCTATGCAAAAAGGAAGGTGTGATGAGCATGTTTATTAACAATGAAAGAGCATAAGTAATAAGAAGTGTGTGTGTATGTGATAAAACAGGCTCAGAAAACTGTGAAAAACAGTAAAGCTGTAGGAGAGATTTTTCACTGAGAGATAGTAGTCTAAAATGTTAGAAATTATCTTTCAAGGGATGGATTTCAATTACAAAGGACCTTGTTAAGCTGTGAGAAGACAGCACCTACTAAAGGTTTTATAGCAGTGTTTTTGACATGGCAGATGAACTTCAGTAGTAAACTACATGGAGTGGAAGAAGCCTAGGAGGTCAATAAAAGCTACGACACTGATATACTGGAGAGAAGTGAGGAGAGTCAGCCAAATTCTAGCCCCTTATCTTAGATTAGAATTTGTGTTTTAGCTAAACAGCTCCAATGTAAAAGCCTGAGCAAGATTCATAATCTCTTTGGGCATCAGTTTCATTGCAAAAAGAAAGGGTTGCATTGTATTGAGATAAAATCATAAAAGAGCCATTATTTTACTTAAATAAAATAGGTTTATTCAAGAACAGCAAAGGATTGTCATTCGGGACATTCAATCTGTGGTGAGCCACAGGCAAGTTTAGAGCACAAACGGGAGGAATATTCTTTTATAGAGAAGAAAGGGGGATTGGAAGGAGCCACTATAAACAGAGTCCATAGAAAAAACTGTGGGTTCTGAAGTGTAGTAGCTTTATATTGGCTGGTCTCTGGCTTGGCAAGGAGAAATTCTTCCTTTATCCTGCTGAATTGTAAAATTTTAATAGAAACTTCTTCCTGTTGGAATTGCACAAGTATGTTTCTTCCTGTTGGGTCTGCAATTGACATCAAGTGGAGGTGTGAGAGCTCCCTCTTCCACTCTCCCAAATCAATTTTAAATGAGGTTTCTGCTTATTATTTTTTATGTGTGTGCTCAATTCCTCCATTGTGTCCGACACTTTGTGACCTTGTAGACTGTAGCCCAACAGGTTCATGTGTCCATGGAATTTTCCAGGCAAGAATATTGGAATGGCTTACTATTTCCTACTCCAGGTAATCTTCCCCACCCAGGGATAGAGCCTGTGTCTCCTGAGTTTCCTGCATTGACAGGCATACCTACTACATAATATCTAGTCTACTTCCTCTCTCAAAAGTTCTATGTGAATATGCAAAATCATTTTTCAAAACTGGAGAAACAGCTTTTTAACCTGTTTATAGAAAAAGCCTGTTAATAGTCTCTAAGAAACATGACTGACTTACAGTTATGGCACCTGACTAATTTATTGGTACCCTGCCTCTCTCTTAGATGTCTTCTGGGATACTTCCAACCTGCAGCTCTTCCTCTTCCTGTGGCTACATTGTTGTGCCATGGCTTACTCTGAGCCCAGCTATGTCAGGAATCATAGTTTTGCTTTAATTTAGCCATTAGGTTCATGACTTACCTAAATGAGCTGTTCTGACACATTTTGAAGTCTTGGTTTTACAAATATGTTGTTGCTACTCCTTTTATCTCCTTCAAGTCATTATTAATTTAGAAGCCCCAAAGCTGGAGGTTTGATTCATTTTTGATTAACCCTATCAAAAAGTAGCTACCAGGTTTCCTTAAACTGTGATATCAACTCTCCTGTACCATAGAGCAAATGTGGCCTAAAATAAAATAAAGAAAATTAATTATTGAGACTTTGAACTCTGATTTCTGCTGAAACTTCTTTAGTGTTTCAAAAATGTTTGGTCTCACAAGTAAACATAGGTAAATTTTGAAAGTACATGCAATTGTTAATTTTGAATCCACAAAGGCACTATTATTTTAGTGATAATATAAGTTCTACCAAAGCCTTTAAATTAAATTCCCTGGCATTCTGAATTCTAAGGAAATTGTCATAAACTCTGAATATTTGAAATCATTAAAAAGGAGTATGTAAAGTGTTTGTTGGAGAAGGCAATGGCATCCCACTCCAGTACTCTTGCCTGGAAACTCCCGTGGATGGAGGAGCCTGGTAGGCTGCAGTGCATGGGGTCGCTGAGTCAGACACGACTGAGCGATTTCACTTTCACTTTTCACTTTCATGCATTGGAGAAGGGAATGGCAACCCACTCCAGTGTTCTTGCCTGGAGAATCCCAGGGATGGCAGAGCCTAATGGGCTGCCGTCTGTGGGGTCACACAGAGTCGGACACGACTCAAGCGACTTAGCAGCAGCAGCAGCAGCAGCAGCAGCAGCAGCAGCAGCCAAGTGTTTGTTGGGACTTCCCTAGTAGCTCAGTGGTAAAGAATCTTGCCAAAGCAGGAGACACAGTTTTGATGCCCTGCATTGAAAAGATCCCCTGGAGAAGGAAATGGCAACCCACTCCAGCCTTCTTCTTGCCTGGAAAATCCCATGGACAGAGGAGCCTGGCAGGCTGTAGTCCATGCGATTGCATGGACTTAGTTGACTCTAAGTCAGGCATGCCTTAGAGACTAAACAGCAACAAGGTATTTGTTATCTGTAAAGTGATATATGTTGTTATTATAATTATGATACAGTGTTTCTTGTTTGAAAATGTGTATGTGTTCATTGAAACTTCTACAGATGTGCTTTGGCATGGCATATGTGGGTAGTAAAGGCAATTGTAACTTTGATTTTTTTCTTTTTTTTTTTTTTTTCCTTTCCTCAAAGTTTATACAGAGCCTCTCTTTTAAGCTCAGGGTGACTGCATGTGGTTATTACCTCTGGCTCTCCCTTTGGCCTTACAAGCAACATGATGTTTTGCTTAACTGTACCTCCTCATCTCTGTGAGATACCTGCCAGTATGCTGTGTGTTTTGTTGTTATATCCCATCCACTAGTGATTCTGTCACTTTGCCTGTGCTGTGGCTGCAGTGAATCCCGAGGAACTTTTTGAGCTATTCTTAGAGGCAGGAAACATGATACTCTTTATTATTTTAACTACAAACTCAATGTGATATCTCTGAATGACTCAATAAGAGACCTCGTTTGCAGAAAGTTTCAGAGGTAGTAGATTCTTTCCTAGGGAGTACAGACATCTATTTAATTTAAAAACATCTCTTTCTGATCAACCTTGAAAATCTTCTTGATTGCTTACCAAATCAAGAACAAATGCCTGAGGCTCATATTGACATCCTTCCTCAAGAAGGGACCAACAAGTCTTTACAGCTTTATCATTTACTCTTCCTTGTATGTGCCCTTGCTACTCACAAATGGAATAGCTAACCATGGTTCCTGCCATTAAAATGTTCTTTCTGCACCATCTCTTTCTGGAAAGTACATGTCTACTTATATTTCATAGCTAATATCAAATGACACCTCCTCCTAAGAACTCAATGTCTGTACCTAAAATAACCAGTATTTATCAGAAGCTTAATATATGTTTGCTATGTATGTGAATGAGTGAACCACAAACAGTAGATTCTCCCCTTCCTTCTAAACTCCAAAAATTTGTATAACTTTTAACAAAAAGTTTATATTGTAATTATTTTTATGTGTGTTTATTTTTCCACCTCCTAGGCACATTAAAGGGTAAACTCAGTAAAGGCAGAGATAGCATCCTGCTGCTGCTGCTGCTAAGTCGCTTCAGTCGTGTCCGACTCTGTGCGACCCCATAGACGGCAGCCCACCAGGCTCCCCCGTCCCTGGGATTCTCATTCATCATTATATCCCTTCCAACATATACAGAGCACATAGTAGATTCTTAGCAAGTAGTCGGTACTTAAATTGGCCTGAATTGTCTGTCCTAACTGCTAATAACGGCATGAAGTGGTAGCAAACTGTCAGTGAGATTTTAAATAGTATCTAAAGTATTCCATGCTTGGCCTTAATACGTTTCAGAGTCAATGAGTTAGTATGAACAACTTGGTCTAGACTTCACACATTTTACATCCAACCTAGTCTCCTTGTCATTAGTTCCAATCATTTGTCTTATGGCATACTTTCTCTGCCCCTGATGATCATGAAAAATTTGAGAGGAAAATCTGTGCGAAATGTGTACATCATTTATGTACATACTACAGAGCATGTATCCTGTTATAGAGGTAATTGTGAATGTTGATTTTTTTTTTTATCAATACTATGTTTTGACTATTTTAACCTCATTGCTTTTCAAAATCTTAATTTTAAATGATTATGTAATATCTTCTTCATCCTATAATGAAAAACTCCTAAAAATTCATTCTCCTCCTTTAATAGCCTTTATATGTTAATACCATTAATCAGCTGTCATATTTGCAGTGAGTTTTTCCTAGTTTTCCCTTAGTGTGTGTTGATTTTTATATTATTGACTTGGTATAAAAAAAATTTTTTTCTCTCCCCAAGTGATCAGTTTTTCCTGTCTCACTTCTCTTGTACATAGAAATATCTTCATCATCTGTGGAGGCTTAACATTTGCTTATAGCTTTCATCATTTTATAGTTATATTTTGTATGTCATTTTTAAACTACGTAGAATTTATATTGATGCATAAAATATTGGTTTTAGTTTTTAGTTTTTTGTCCACATCATTTTGTTTGCTTTCTCTAAAACTGTACTAGATAATACACATTTATTGAATGATCTCTGTTTTGCCATATACTTTTTAAATTAATTTATTTTTTAATTGAAGGATAATTGCTTTACAGAATTTTGTTGTTTTCTCTCAAACATCAACATGAATCAGCTGTAGGTGAACATATGTCCCCTCCCTCTAGAACCTCCCTCATATCTCCCTCCCTATCCCACCCTTCTAGATTGATATATGCTGCTGTTTGAGTTCCCTGAGACATGCAGCAAATTCCCACTGGCTATCTATTATCTATGTGGTAATGGAAGTTACCATGTTACTCTCTTCATACATCTCACCCTTGCCTTTTATTTTTAGTCTTTTCATGTGTTAACTCAGTTCAGTTCAGTTCAGTCACTCAGTCGTGTCCAGCTGTTTGTGACCCCTTGAACCGCAGCACGCCAGGCCTCCCTGTCCATCACCAATTCCCGGAGTCCACCCAAACCCATGTCCATCGAGTCAGTGATGCCATCCAACCATCTCATCCTCTGTCGTCCCTGTCTCCTCCTGCCCTCAATCTTTCCGAGCATTAGGGTCTTTTCAAATGAGTCAGCTCTTCACATCAGGTGGCCAAAGTATTGGAGTTTCAGCTTCAGCATCAATCCTTCCAATGAATATTCGGACTGATTTCCTTTAGGACGGACTGGTTGGATCTCCTTGCAGTCCAAAGGACTCTCAAGATTCTTTTCCAACACCACAGTTCAGCATCATCATCAATTCTTCAGCACTCAGCTTTCTTTATAGTCCAACTCTCACATCCAAACATGACTACTGGAAAAGCCATAACTTTGACTAGACAGACCTTTGTTGGTGAAGTAATGTCTCTGCTCTTTAATATACTGTCTAGGTCGGTCATAACTTTTCTTCCAAGGAGCAAGCATCTTTTAATTTCATGGCTGCAGTCACCAACAGCAGTGATTTTGGATCCCCCAAAATAAAGCCTGTCATTGTTTTCATTGTTACCCTGTCTATTTGCCATGAAGTGATGGGTCCAGATGCCATGATCTTAATTTTTGAATGTTGAGTTTTAAGCCAGCTTTTTCACTCTCCTCTTTCACTTTTATCAAGAGGTTCACTTTCTGCCATAAGGGTGGTGTCATCTGCATATCTGAGGTTATTTATATTTCTCCTGGCAATCTTGATTCCAGCTTGTGCCTCATCCAGCCCAGCATTTGTCATGATGTACTCTGCATATAAGTTAAAGGAGCAGGATGTCAATATATAGCCTTGAGGTACTCCTTTCCCAATTTGGAACCTGTTTATAGTTCCATGTCTAGTTCTAACTGTTGCTTCTTGACCTAAATACTGATTTCTCAGGAGGCAGGTAAGGTGGTCTGATACTCCCAACTCTTGTAGAATTTTCCACAATTTGTAGTGATCTACCCAGTCAAAGGCTTTGGCATAATCATAAAAACAGAAGTTTTTCTGGAATTCTGCTTTTTGATGATCCAGCAAATGTTGGCAATTTGATCTCTGGTTCCTGTAATGTAGTATCATACAAAGTCATAATATGGTTATCAAAGAAAATTAATAGTAATACAATACTATTAGGCAAACTAAAGACTTTCACCAATCTTTCCACTAATCTAAATGAATGTCAAATATCTAGAAATAGTGGAGATTTTATGTTAAAAATAATTGTCTAAATGGGGAAAATAGACTATTTTACTAGGAAAAATACATAAACTTGTGAAATTACAAATACTCTAGACATGAACAGAACAAAAATTAGGAAATCTATTATAGAAAATATGAAAATAATTTAGTGTCATTAACTTTTAAGAACTAGTAAAGAGGAAAATGAGTGCAGAATTATGCTTTGCATTTAGTTCTTATGTCCCCTGAATTTTTTTCTAATCTATGACATTTCCTCAGTCTGTCTTTTTCTTTTATTACCTTGAGATATTTGAAGACTGATCAGTTACTTTGTAGAGTGTGACTCAATTTAGTTAGTTTGGTGTTTTTCCATTATTGGATTGAGATTTGGCAACATCATGAAGCAATATCTTGCCCTTCTTAGTGCATCAAATATGAAGGAACATTATACCAATGTAGCTTATTTACTGTGTTGTTAGCTTTGATCACTTGTTAAGGTTATGTTTTCCAGGGCTTCTACCATAAAGTTCTATTTTTTTCTCTCTGTAATTATTAAGTATATTGTGGAGAGAGACTTGGTAACTATGAAAATATCTTATGTAAATATTTCCCACTAATTTCAGTATTTATTAATAATTTCTCCTGCAACAATTATTACTATAGCAATTTGCCTAATAATGATGATTTTCTGTTCCTATTATTTTTCCACATTTATTAATTAAAATTCTAATGGAAGGAATCGCTCTTTTGTAGTATCCTTTAATTTTTTTAGTAGTATCCTTTAATTTTTAGTTTAATTATTTATTTGCATTAGTATGGGCCAGCAGATATTAATTTTAGTCAATGGCTTAAAACCATTACTATTAGTTTGCATTTTTGTATGCTGAAATTTTCCCAGATTTGCCCATTGGCAACTCCTTCAAGTTAACTCTCTGTCCTTTCAACTGCTCCCCCATACTTTCTGGCACTGAAAAATATGCCAGGCTCATCTTTTGTTTTCCTTTCCCCAAGTCTGGTATCAGTTACTTTACCAAGGAATCTGTTTTTTGTGTGTTTGTTTGTTTGTTTGCTTGTAGAGTGGTGCATAGAAATCAAGACGAGAGACAAACTCATTGTTCCAGGGCATCTCTGTCTCTATACTGTCTGTGTTTAGAGCGAAGAAACAGATATATGCATAAGCAGGCATGCATATACATACATGTCTATATTTCTACAGCTCTCCATTTGTAAGCATGTTAAAAACTGTGAGTTCTTAATGACAACTCTGATTCTAATCCAACAGAAGTCAATATAGCCTTTCCTCTTACCAGACTTGTAACCACTTTCTCTGACAATGAGAAACCTACTTTTATTTATACCTGATATGTTTATCTGTCAGTCCTAGTTGGCTGAGCTATAAATCGTGGTGTTGTTTTTGACATTTAATTTGTATGCTTACATAAGTATGTATCAGTAGGAGTGGACTAAAGTGTTCATTTTAGTGCTCCTTTTCAAGTTTTTGCTGATATCAAAATATTAATATACAATATCAACATTTCAAATGTATTAATTGAAAGTAATTTTAGTGCCCAAAAGTACATATATGTTAATTCAACTGATTTCTCATTTATTTGTGGACTTATTTTCTATATATTTTCTATATATTTTAGATTTTCTGCAATTATATTTGTTTTGTTGTTTTCCATTCTGACTTTATTGGGATTTTTATTACTAAAAGTTAATATATGCAAAAGGCTTGAAACATTTCCAAATAAGCATTCAATTAAAATTTTTTATTATTGATCATTTTTCTGTTTTCTAGTTTATTTTTGTCACTATCATTATAAATATCTTTCTCTTTATTTAGTTTTATTTTGTTGTCATTTTCCTCACATATTTTGTCAAATGCCTAATTCATTTGGCTTATATTTATTATTTTTAATAATAGCATTCATGTAATTCAGACATATGGTATTTCATAGACATAAACTTTGATTCAACTGAAGGAACCTATAAGGAAGACTTGATATATATTCATTTTAGGAATCAGTGTATAAAATAATTATCCCTAGAAAAGGTAGCTTTAATGTAACAGGAAAATTCAGCACAGCTGGATGCCTCTTTTATCTTGGACATAGTCGTTGCAATAGTGAGCATTTTTGTAACATTCTAACATGTCTCAGTGACATGTAAAGCCAGACCTGAGAGCATTTGAGAGAAACTCAAAGCTAATGGTTTCTGCTGTACCAACTGGCCCAACTTCACAGCTCACAGAGAGTCAATGACCTTTGTCCCTTGTGGTTATGTTGTTGCTTGAAAACATATAGCTGGTTTGACAAAGGGCATAAAAGAGAACTATTCAATGATTTAGTTATTCTTTCTCTTCCTATACTAATGCAGTGTCTTAACTTCCCACCCCAAAATATAGTAAGACAGACATCTTCAGTAATTGTTATATATAGGCATTCCATTCCTGATTTATTACCTGAAGTTTTATCTCCAGATGAGCTTAAAATCTCCAAATGCTCCAAATCTGTAGAATTGCCATTCATTTCCATTTGTCTTTTGACTTCTGCTTAAGCAGAAGTATATAAATACCTGGAGCTAATGTCTTTTCCCCTTCTCAGACTTTCAAGTTCAAAGTTAGACCTTTGAACAGTGATCACTAAATCAAATATACACTTATAAAGAAAAAAAGCCATATATTTTATACACAAATTCAACTGAGACATCAAGTTTGCACACTAGCAAAACTTGGTTGAATGAAAAAGACTATTAATTACAAAATGAATTCTTAAGAACTGTGGTGATTATAACAAAAATCTTTTGTATCCATACACATAATTTGGTATTTAAAAATTCTCTGATATTTATTCTGAAGGAAGTTCAAACCAAAAGGTGCCTACCAAATAAGCCAGTAGGGCAGTTTTTAGTAACAGGCAATTATTTACTCATTATGACAATTTTATAAGTTATCTCTTTAAATTGACACAAATATCTGGGACCTTCAGTCAACCTAAATAAAGATTCTTGGCAATTAAAATTATGTACTTGGCATGTATTAAATTATATAAAATCAAATTTGCTTATATACTGATTAGTCAAGCCTCCATTTAATATGCCTTCATAAAAGTGACATTCAATGGGTGGCACAGAAATTTTTAGACAGTTATTGAAATAAATCATGTTAGTTACAAACAGAAAAACGTTAGCTTTTAAATTTTAAAAACTTAATTGAGAATATGAAAGACAGAGGAGATGAATAGTATTATTGCTTTGAAATAATAGCTTACAAGTACATAACACTACCTTTAGCCCCAGGTGATTTCCCTTCTTGCTTAATCTCTTGCTTTTTACTTTCTCTACTATTTCCTCTAAACAGTTTAGATAAATCTGAGCAGCTAACATAACTGTAAATCCAAATTGGTGAACCATTCTCCGTCAATAGAATACAACAGGCTACACTGTTGTATAGGATAGAACAGAATTCCCCAAATCTCAGTTGTTTAGATAATCATGTTTCTGCAGGGTTTTATCCCAAAGCAGACCTCATTCTGGGACCCAGGTTCAGAGAAGCTCCCCTCTCCTAATGTTGCCTCTTGTGGTAGAGAAGGAAGAGGGCAGGGGAAATTGTGCACTGGCTCAAATGTTTTTCCCTTTAAGTGGCACATACAAATTCCACTATTTTAATGACAAGAGCAATCATATTGCTGCACTTAACTTCAAGCAGCACGAAGTAGTGATCTTGGTTAATGCTAGAAGGAAGAAGGGAATTATAAACCATGTACAGTGGTGATGTCTACTGCATATCTTAAACATAGGAATCCTCCCTTTTGTCATAATCAGATGTAGTTATTGAATCAGTGAAAACCTACCATCAGTCCAGGCCTCTGCTTTTGCAGCTGCCTCCAAGAATAACCACCACTCTTCACTGATAGCCATCCTAGGATGACTGACAATTCCCAGTCTCTTCATAACTTTGTCTCTGTGTTTCGTTTTATCTAATTCCCATAATCTACTTTTTATATTTCTCATTATTCCTATAGATACTAAAAGCTATAATCCTGTACTAATTTATTGGTGTGAATCAAAGAAGCATTGAAGAAAAACAGTCACTAACAGTACCATTCAAATAAGCTTACTGTCTTAAGTAACTGTTATGAAATTTATATGATTTTCAGTGGTGCTAAGTTTATAGAGAGTCTAGAAATATTTACTGGACTTCATTAACCAAAATGATTTGTTTGCTTCTGCTTTCCAGCATTGTTGGAGACTGATTGGTCTGTAAAAATGGAAATCCTGTTAATTACTATAAACTGTTAAACATTTTTTTTCTCTGACACACGCTTATTAGTAAGGTTCACTTATTTCCTACTGGTGATTAGAATGAATGCTGTCTAGGGCTAGGCACTCTGCTGGTGAAAAGACTTAAGTCTGATGTCAAGGAACTCAGACTACTCAGACATGAAAGCCTTAAGAATTAGATAACCACATTCATTTAATAAATTAAGCTTATTTTACTCTGAGTGTAAGGATTTGTTGTAGAAACTACTCTGGTTTTTAGCCTTTGTGGTAGGCTGAATAATATTCCCTCAAAGATGCCCCTGTCCTAATCACCAGAGCATGTTAGTATATCATTTTATATAACAAAAAGAGGCTTTGCAAATGTGATGAAAGATGTTGAGGCGGATAGTTTTCCTAGACTATATGGATGGGAATGATATAATTACCATGGTCTTTAAAAGAGAGACTCAAGAGGAATCAGTGAAATCCCATGTAACAATGGGACCAGAGATTGTAGTGATGTGCTTTGAAGATGAAGAACGGGCCACAAGCCCAAGAATATAGGCAGTCGCTAGAAGTGGAAAATGGTGCTACAAGGGAGTTTCCTGTCCTGGTTCTCAGAAGGAACCAGCTTTGCCAACAGCTTCACTTTAACCAGGAGTAACTGATTTCAAATAATAGTAGAATTATAAGAAAATAAATTGGTGTTCTTTGAAATTACTGTTTGTAGCAATTTGTTGCAGTGGTAACAGGAAATTAATGCAATCTCTTAATGCCAAGTTGAAAAAGAATCTATTACAAGAAGGATTTATTATTTAAAGAAGTGTTTACCACCAAAGTATCTTAAATTCAAGATTTAAAAATGTTTTCTGTTTATTATCCATTTTTGAGTGTTGACATTTCTTGTTTTCTATTGTATTCTAAATTTAATTGCATCTAAAATTTTGTTCTTGTTTTAAAATCTCCTTAGTCTTAATTTTCTGCTGTCATTATATTTAACACACATTTTAAGTTTTAGTATTAACTGTTCTATTCCGGTAAATTCTGCATTTATAAAATTATTATTTCATATTTGTTGGGAATATTTTTAAACATCAGGAGGAGCTTATTAACATTGCTGTTTTTAAGATAAGAAAACTTAACATTTATGAGATTGTAGATCATTTGGTAGTATGTGTTCATTTCATTATAGATCAGAGGGACCATCTGGTAATCATGACCTGAACACAGGAGGACAGTACATGCAGTGAATCTGTGATTGGGCTTAGGACCTCATTGTTAATTCTAGTAAACTTTCTTTCTCTTTGTTTAGGTTTTCTGTTACTATAAATAATGAACATTATTATTCTTTCAAGAGCAGATATTTTCTGAAAAACAAATATTAAATGGTAATATCTGATCTATAGACTTCAAAACAGAAGCATCAAACTCTATTTTTGGACTAATTATTCAGCAAGAATTTATTGAGTACCTGTGGAAACACCTTGCCTCTATTTCATTGAGTCGATAATATTTCATGTTCTTAGGAAGTACAAGTATGTTTTGGCATGCCTATAACTCACGAGGACTGTCCCAGATGTTCCTTTGCCAGTCACCTTAACAAGGTGTGTAAATACTGATTAATGGAGGTCCTATGCAAATGCTGATTCACCGATGTCTTGTTCAACTTTTCAAGGAAAGAACTTTCAAGTTCTCATGGTATTTTTAGTTCATGAGTTTTTATAAATTAGTGTTTGAATAAACCTAAAAGGAATTTCATGACTGCACATGTCAAATGATTCCAAAGATAATATTATAGAAGGGATATTCTTTGTCATATAGTCCAACTGATGGATTTTTCCTGCTGGTGAGTTGACAAGCCCCATCTACCTTTGATATGTGCATTCAAGTAATTTTTCTCCAGAGTTTCAGAAAGCATATAAAATTTCAGGTACTTTGATTAACTACTGTTAGTAGAAGGAACAATTTACTATGTTTTCTTTTGGAAATGTGGAGAGTCTATGCTATGTATTATTAATAGGTGAAAATAAATATGAATGTCAAGGAAATTCATGAGGAAAAGAAAAAAGGAAAATATAATTCAGAATTCATTTGAATAAAAAAAAAATCTCTGACTACAGAACTTTTGACATACATTTAATACTTAGCATTAGCAAAAATTTCTAACTTAAATAAGCGCAAGCCACAAATGTGTTATAGTTAATAGTTCTGAACTAATATGAGTCTGGTCCTGGGAACTTCCTTATCACTTAAACAATATCAGAAAATTTTCTTTTCAAAAACAGTATCTTGGGTTTCTGGATAAGATTCAAAATTATGGAAAGGAAAATGGGTCTTTAAACAAATTTAATATTGATTTTAATAATATTGGCAATTTATATTTTCACATTACTCAAAAGATTTATTCATAGATTCCCTTCATGTGAAGATAGGTTAAGACATACTTTAATTTAGTTCTACTTTGGTTTCTGTCAAACTTTAGTCTTTACCCTGACTCTGTCCCATTCTCTGATAGTAGGTTATTAGGATTAGAATCTCATGGACAGTGTGGACAGTGTAGGGAAATTAAGGTTCAAGGTAACTTGATCTTCACTTGGATTTCACCACTAACTTCCTAGATGAACTTAAAACAGCCACTGGTAATTTAGATATGCTTAATACCTAATATTGAACATTTAGATATGTTCAAGCTGGTTTTAGAAAAGGCAGAAAACCAGAGATCAAATTGCCAACAACCGCTGGATCATGGAAAAAGCAAGAAAGTTCCAGAAAAACATCTATTTCTGCTTTATTGACTATGCCAAAGCCTTTCACTGTGTGGATCACAATCAACTGTGGAAAATTCTGAAAGAGATGAGAACACCAGACCACCTGACCTGCCTCTTGAGAAACCCATATGCAGGTCCAGGAAGCAACGGGTAGAACTGGACATGGAACAACAGACTGGTTCCAAATAGGAAAAGAAGTACATCAAGGCTGTATATTGTCACCTGCTTATTTAATTTATATGCAGAGTACATCATGAGAAACGCTGGACTGGAAGAAACACAAGCTGGAATCAAGATTGCTGGGAGAAATATCAGTCACCTCAGATATGCAGATGACACCACCCTTATGGCAGAAAGTGAAGAGGAACTAAAAAGCCTTTTGATGAAAGTGAAAGAGGAGAGTGAAAAAGTTGGCTTAAAGCTCAGCATTCAGAAAACGAAGATCATGGCATCTGGTCCCATCACTTCATGGGAAATGGATGGGGAAACAGTGGAAACAGTGTCAGACTTTATTTTGAGGGGCTCCAAAATCACTGCAAATTGTGATTGCAGCCATGAAATTAAAAGATGCTTACTCCTTGGAAGGAAAGTTATGGCCAACCTAGATAGCATATTCAAAAGCAGAGACATTACTTTGCCAACAAAGGTTTGTCTAGTAAAGGCTATGGTATTTAGTGGTCATGTATGAATGTGAGAGTTGGACTGTGAAGAAGGCTGAGTGCCAAAGAACTGATGCTTGTGAACTGTGGTGTTGGAGAAGACTCTTGAGAGTCCCTTGGACTGCAAGGAGATCCAACCAGTCCATTCTAAAGACGATCAGTCCTGGGTGTTCCTTGGAAGGACTGGTGCTAAAGCTGAAACTCCGGTACTTTGGCCACCCCATGTGAAGAGTTGACTCATTGGAAAAGACTCTGATGCTGGGAGGGATTAAGGGCAGGAGGAGAAGGGGACAACCGAGGATGAGATGGCTGGATGGCATCACTGACTCAATGGACGTAGGTTTGAATGAACTCCAGGCATTGGTGATGGACAGGGAGGCCTAGGGTCGCAAAGAGTCGGACATGACTGAGCAACTGAACTGAACTGGATACCTAGAGTAGCCATTGATTATTTTTATAGAGCTGGAAATAACACGAGATTATCTAGATTAGCACCCTGATTTTACAGAGTCCTTTTGGGAGACAGCTCAAAAATTTCAGTAAAGATGGGAAACTGAGATCTAGGGATTCTAAGTCACCCAGCCAAGGCTACCTAGTTTTTTGTTAGTTTTTCAGATTCCCAACTCAGGCACTTTTCGTTATTGCAATGTGCTGCTCATAATAAAAAGTACTGTTGTACATGTACATAAAGATATTATATTTAAATACTATTTTGAAGTGTGCATGGACATATAACTCATTTCCTAGAAACCACTGTTTAAGGTGGTGTCTTTGTTAGTGACCCAATAACAATGAAGTTAGGAGGAGAGTGCTAAGTGCTGGGTTTCTCTCACTCTTCCCACATCATGACAACTTCACCAAAAATTATGTAGAATAGCACTCATGTTGGATACTTTCACCTTTGCAAGAAAAAAAAAAATTATTTTCTTTCACGAAACAAAAACATGTGTCTTTCTATTTAGTTCAATTTACAAAAAGAAATTGTTCCTTTTTCTCTATTTAAAACATAAGTACCCAGAGAGAACAAGAAGGTAGAGAAGTAGGTGGATGTGTAATACATCTCTGTCCACAGATACATCAGAATACACCTTCAAACATGAAAGTGCACACAGAACACCAGCTGAGGGTGGACAGGTGTACCTGGCCAGCAGGAAACAATAGGTAGACACACTCAAAACTTGAGATCAAGCCCTGATCCTTTGGAGTGGGAGCACTGACATCAAGGCCCTCAGTTCAGTTCAGTTCAGTCACTCAGTCATGTCCGACTCTTTGTGACCCCATGAATCGCAGCACGCCAGGCCTCCCTGTCCATCATCAACTCCCAGAGATCACTCAGACTCACATCCATTGAGTTAATGATGCCATCCAGCCATCTCATCCTCTGTCGTCCCCTGCCCCCAATCCCTCCCAGCATCAAAGTCTTTTCCAGTGAGTCAACTCTTCTCATGAAGTGACCAAAGTACTGGAGTTTCAGCTTCAGCATCATTCCCTCAAAGGAAATCTCAGGGCTGATCTCCTTCAGAATGGACTGGTTGGATCTCCTTGCAGTCCAAGGGACTCTCAAGAGTCTTCTCCAACACTACAGTTCAAAAGCATCAATTCTTTGGCACTCAGCTTTCTTCACAGTCCAACTCTCACATCCATACATGACCACAGGAGAAACCATAGCCTTGACTAAATGGACCTTTGTTGGCAAAGTAATGTCTCTGCTTTTGAATACGCTATCTAGGTTGGTCATAACCCTCCTTCCAAGGAGTAAGCATCTTTTAATTTCATGGCTGCAATCACCATCTGCAGTGATTTTGGAGCCCAAAAATAAAGTCTGACACTGTTTCCACTGTTTCTCCACCTATTTCCCATGAAGTGACAGGACCAGATGCCTCTTCGTTTTCTGAATGTTGAGCTTTAAGCCAACTTTTTCACTCTCCTCTTTCACTTTCATCAAGAGGCTTTTTAGTTCTTCTTCACTTTCTGCCATAAGGGTAGTATCATCTGCATATCTGAGGTGACTGATATTTCTCCCAGCAATCTTGATTCCAGCTTGTCCTTCTTCCTGCCCAGCTTTTCTCATGATGTACTCTGCATATAAGTTAAACAATCAGGGTGACAATATACAGCCTTGACGTAGGCCCTAATTCCCAGAAAACTAACCCTAGGGAGTATCAAATAGTAAGAACTCATACAAAGGAAACCACTTTAATTCAAGATCTGGCATCAACCAACCACCAATAGCACCCTGTGGAGGACATCTCTTCTAAACAACAAACAAAACAAAAATATGAACCCAATCATCAGCAGACAGGATTACCACCTCACTCAGTCTTGCCCATCAGTGGAAAAGCAAACAAAACTCAGCACAAATCTTCCCCTATATAAAGCTTACACAAACCACTGGACCAACCTTAGGAGGGCAGAAACCAAAAGAAGAAAGACTTCAATTCAACCTTGAAGCCTGGGGAAAGGAGACATCAAACACAATAAGTTAAAAAAAAAAAAATGAAAAGGCAGAGAATTACTATGCAAATGAAGGAACAAACTAGAAACACAGAAGTCCAAACAAATGAAGAAGAAATAGGCAAACTCCCTGAAAAATATTTCAGAATAATGATAGTAAAGATGATCAAAAACCTTGAAAACAAAATGGAGAAAATGCAAGAATCAATTAACAAAGACCTAGAAGAATTAAAGAATAAACATACAGTGAAAAACAACACAATTTCTGAATTTAAAAATACTCTAGAAGGAATCAATAGCAGAATATCTGAAGCAGAAGGATGAATCAGTGAGCTGGAAGATAAAATGGTGGAAATAACTTATGAAGAACAGAATAAACTAAAAAGAATAAAAGATTTGAGGATAGTCTCAGAGACCTCTGGGACAATATCAAACACACGAACATTTGAATTATAGGGGTCCCAGAAGAAGAAGAGAAAAGAGAGGGTATGAGAAAATTTTTGAAGAGATTATAGTTGAAAATTTCCCCAACATGGAAAAGGAAATAGTCACTCAAGTCCAAGAGGCACAAAGAGTCCCATACAGGATAAACCTAAAGAGAAACACACCAAGACACATACTAATCAAACTAATAAAGACTAAACACAAAGAAAAAATATTAAAAGCAGCAAGGGAAAAGCGACAAATAACATACAAGAGAAACCCCATATACTTAACAATTGATCTTTTAGCAGAAACTCTGCAGGCCAGAAGGGAATGGCAGGATATATTTAAAGTACTGAAAGGAAAAATCTACAACCAAGATAACTGTATCTGGAAAGGATCTCATTCAAAATTGATGGAGAAATAAAAAGCTTTTAGACAAGCAAAAGTTAAGAGAATTCAGTACCTCCAAACCAGCTTTACAACAAATGTTAAAGCGACTTATATAGTCCAAAAATAGAAAAGAAGAAAAAGGGTCTATAAGTCAACCCCAAACAATTAAGAAAATGTCAATAGGAACATATATATCAATAATTACTTTAAATGTAAATGAAATAAATGCTCCAACTGAAAGACACAGACTGGCTGAATGGATACAAAAACAAGATCCATATGTATGCTGTCAGCAAGAAACCCACTTCAAACCTAAAGACATATAGACTGAAAGTGAGAGGATGGAAAAATATATTCCATGCAAATGGGAAGCAAAACAAAGCTGGAGCAGCAACCCTCGTATCAGACAAAATAGACCTTAAAATAAAGAACATTACCTGAGATAAAGAAGGATACTGCTTAATGATCAAGGGATCAATCCAAGAGGAAGACATAACAATTATAAATATCTATGCACCCAACATAGGAGCACCTCAATACATAAGATGAACACTAACAAACATAAAAGGAGAAATTGACAGTAACACAATAATAGTAGGAGCCTTTAACACCCCACTCACACCAATGGACAGATCATCAAAACAGAAAATTAATAAGGGAACACAAGTCTTAAATGGTACATTAGATGAGGTGGATCTCATTGATATCTTCAGGACATTCCATTCAAATACACCTGCTTCTCAAGTGCACATGGAACATTGTCCAGGATAGACCACATCTTGGGTCACAAATCAAACCTCAGCAAATTTAAGAAAATTGAAGTCACATCAAGCATCTTCTCTGACCACAATGCTATGAGACTAGATATCAATTACAGGAAAAAAACTGTAAGAACACAAACACATGGAGATTAAACAACACATTTCTAATAACCAAAAGGTTACTGAAGAAATCAACATGGCTCATTATTCAATTCAGTCACTCAGTTGTGTCTGACTCTGCGACCCCAGTGACTACAGCATGCCAGACTCCTTGTCCATCACCAGCTCCTGGAGTTGGTAGTCAAACTCATGGTCAAACTCAAGTCATCCAACCATCTCATCCTCTATCATCTCCTTCTCCTCCTGCCCTCAATCTTTCCCAGCATCAGTGTCTTTTCCAATGAGCCAGTTCTTCGCATCAGTTAGCCAAAGTATTGGAGTTTCAGCTTCAACATCAGTCTTTTCAATGAATATTCAAGACAGAATATTATTAGAGAAATACAAATACGCTCATTATTCAGTTCAGTTCAGTTGCTCAGTCGTGTCCAACTCTTTGCAACTCCATGAACTGCAGCACGCCAGGCCTTCCTGTCCATCACCAACTCCTGAAGTTTACCAAACTCATGTCCATTCAGTCGGTGATACTATCTAACCATATCATCCTCTGCATCCCCTTCTCCTCTTGCTTTCAATCTTTCCAAACATCAGGGTCTTATCAAATGACTCAGCTCTTTGCATCAGATAGCCAAAGTATTGAAGTATCAGTTTCAACACCAGTCCTTCCAATGAACACCCAGGACTGATTTCCTTTAGAATGGACTGGTTGGATCTCCTTGCAGTCGAAGAGACTCTCAAGAGTCTTCTCCAAGACCACAGTTCAAAAGCATCAATACTTCAGTGCTCAGCTTTCTTCACAGTCCTGCTCTCACATACATACATGACCACTGGAAAAACCATAGCCTTGACTAGACGGACTTTTGTTGGCAAAGTAAGTCTCTGCTTTTTAACAAGCTGTCTAGGTTGGTCATAACTTTCCTTCCAAGGAGTAAGCATCTTTTAATTTCATGGCTGCAATCACCATCTGCAGTGATTTTGGAGCCCAAAAAATAAAGTCAACCACTGTTTCCAATGTTTCCCCATCTATTTCCCATGAAGTGATGGGACCAGATGCCATGATCTACGTTTTCTGAATGCTGAGCTTTAAGCCAACTTTTTCACTCTCCTCTTTCACGTTCATCAAGAGGCTCTTTAGTTCTTCATTTTCTGCCAGAAGAGTGGTGTCATCTGCATATCTGAGGTTATTGATATTTCTTCCGGCAATTTTGATTCCAGCTTGTGCTTCCTCCAGCCCAGCGTTTTTCATGATGTACTCTGCATATAAGTTAAATAAGCAGGGTGACAATATACAGCCTTGATGTACTCCTTTTCCTAATTGGAACCAGTCTGTTGCTCCATGTCCAGTTCTAACTGTTGCTTCCTGATCTGCATACAGTTTTCTTAAGAGACAGGTCAAGTGGTCTGGTATTCCCGTCTCTTTCAGAATTTTCCAGAGAAATGCAAATCAAAACCATAATAAGATATCACCTCACACCAGTCAGAATGGCCATCTTCAAAAAGTCTACAAGTAAAAAATGCTAGAGAGGATGGGGAGAAAAGAGAACACTCTTGCACTGTTGGTGGGATTGTAAACTGATACAGCCATTATTTAAGAGCTTATGGAGATTCCTTAAGAAACTAGTAATAAAACCGTCATGTGAAGCTGTGAAGAAGTCACTCAGTCGTGTCTGACTCTTTGCGACCCTGTTGACTGTAGCCTGCCAGGCTCCTCTGTCCATGGGATTTTCCAGGCAAGAATACTGGAGTAGGTTACCATTTCCCTCATATGACTCATTAATTTCACTCCTAGGTATATACCCTGAGGAAATTAAAATTGAAAAAACACATGTATCCCGTTATTTATTGCAACACTATTTACTATTTACAATAGCCAGAACATGGAAGCAACCTAGATATCCATCAATAGATGAATGGATAAAGAGTTGTGGTACATATATACAGTGGAATATTACTCAACCGTAAAAAGGAGTGCATTTCAGTCAGTTCTGATGATGTGGATGAACCTAGAACCTATTATACAGAGTGAAATGAGTCAGAAAGAGAAAGATAAATATTGGAATCTAGAAAAATGGTACTGAAGAATTTATATACAGGGCAGCAATGGAGATACAGACATAGAGAATAGACTTTATAGACATGGGGAGAAGGGAGGAGAGGGTAAGATGTATGGAAAGAGTAACATGGAAACTTACATTACCATATGTAAAATAGATAGCCAATGGGAATTTGCTTTATGGCTCAGGAAACTCAAACAGGAGCTCTGTAGCAACCTAGAGAGGTGCAATGGGGAGGGAGATGGGAAGGAGGTTCAAAAGTGAGGGGGTGTATGTGTACCTATGGCTGATTCATATTGAGGTTTCACAGAAAGGAACAAAATTCTGTAAAGCAATCATCCTTCAATAAAAAAAGAAAAAGAAAAAAAAAAGATACCCCTAAAAGTTAGATTTTTCAGGACAGAAAAAACATATATTTTAATTTATAATAAAAATTATACTATATTTCAAAAAATAAATAAATACTGTAGAGAAAAAGAGGTTGTTTATTTATTTGTTGGTATTACTTCCTTTATATGGAATCACACTCCATAAAAGATTCAGGATCATAAAGAGGCTTTACGTTTTATTAGTCCAGTATACATGTGAAGATTTTTAACTTTTTTTTATTTAGGAGCTTCCCTGATAGCTCAGTTGGTAAAGAATCTGCCTGTAATGCAGGAGACCCCAGTTCGATTCCTGGTTTGGGAAGATCCACTGGAGAAGAGATGGGTTACCCACTCCAGCATTCTTGGGCTTCCCTTGTGGCTCAGCTGGTAAAGAATCCTGCTGCAATGCAGGAGACCTGGGCTCAATACTGGGTTGGGAAGATCCTCTGGAGAAGGGAAAGGCTACCCACCCAGTATTCTGGTCTAGAGATTACATAGACTATACAGACTCCGTGGGTCTCTGTACAGTTGCAAAGAGTTGGACAGATTTTTCACTTTTTTTTTTAACACGATTTTATTTCTTTAATATTTGATCAGGAGTGAGCATGAATAGGAAGAACAGTGGGAATCTTGAAGGGGACGAGGAGGACAGGGATTGTACAGGTTGTTAAGGGAACTGAGAAGACTGGAGGCAGGTCACTCTGCTCACAGTTGTTTTCAGAGGTGGCTGTACCTTCTTTGTATATTTCTTTATTCACATTTGAATTAAATTAGCAGCAGGTTTAGAAAGAATTCTTTGAATTAAAGAGGAAGATCTGTTGGGCACATACCCTAAATGTCTCTCTAGTTCCTACTTTATGTTAGCCACCATAATGCATTCTGGGAGTAGGGAAGAAAATCCACAAATAATAAGCAGACCCTGCTGTTGAATTTCCTCAAGGTTCTTAAAGCCTAATGTGAAAAAGTAATCATAAAGAAAGATACGTTTTAATGATAAGGTTAAGATGATTAATGATATGAGAGGGAAGCTCATGGGACTCTTATCAAATGAGGGAGAGAAGTATTAGACTAGAGATGAGCTGGAAAACATTTATGGCAGTGTAGAAGTTGAACTAGAATGGTGAATATTTAAGAACATGAAATGGGAAGTTTGGAGAAATGAGTATTTCAGTAGAAAGAAGTGATGTTTTTGGCAGGGAAGTGAAAAACATTGGACATGTAAGTTAACAGCATTCAGTTTAACTAGATCAATGATTCTTAAACATCTTAGTCTTAGGTTACCTTTCCATTCTTTTGCCGGCCAGTTTTAATGCAGTACACTTGACATATAACATTCTATACATTTAAGGTGTACAATGTGATGATTTGATACACTTATACTTTGGGAAATGGATACAGTAAGGTTAGTTGATGCATCCATCAGCTCACAAAGTTACCTTTGTGTGTGTGTGTGTGTTGAGAGCATTTAAGACCATCTCTCTTAAGAACCGTTAGGAATACAATACAGGATTGTTAATTAGACTCACCATGTTGTACATTAGATCCCAAAAACGTGTTCATCTTATAACTTTGTAACCTTTGACCACCTTTCAGTTCAGTTCAGTTCAGTCACTCAGTTGTGTCCGACTCTTTGAGACCCCATGAATCGCAGCACGCCAGGCCTCCCTGTCCATCACCAACTCACGGAGTTCACCCAGACTCACGTCCATCGAGTCTGTGATGCCATCCAGCCATCTCATCCTCTGTCGTCCCCTTCTCCTCCTGCCCCCAATCCCTCCCAGCATCAGAGTCTTTTCCAATGAGTCAACTCTTCTCATGAGGTGGCCAAAGTACTGGAGTTTCAGCTTTAGCATCATTGCCTCCAAAGAAATCCCAGGGCTGATCTCCTTCAGAATGGACTGGTTGGCTCTCCTTGCAGTCCAAAGGACTCTCAAGAGTCTTCTCCAACACCACAGTTCAAAAGCATCAATTCTTTGGCACTCAGCTTTCTTCACAGTCCAACTCTCACACCCATACGTGACTACTGGAAAAACCATAGCCTTGACTAGACGGACCTTAGTCGGCAAAGTAATGTCTCTGCTTTTAATATGCTATCTAGTTTGGTCATAACTTTCCTTCCAAGGAGTAAGCGTCTTTTCATTTCGTGGCTGCAGTCGCCATATGCAATGATTTTGGAGCCCAAAAAATAAAGTCTGACACTGTTTCCACTGTTTCCTCATCTATTTCCCATGAAGTGATGGGACCAGACGCCATGATCTTCGTTTTCTGAATGTTGAGCTTTAAGCCAACTTTTTCACTCTCCTCTTTCACTTTCATCAAGAGGCCTTTTAGTTCCTCTTCATTTTCTGCCATAAGGGTGGTGTCATCTGCATATCTGAGGTTATTGATATTTCTCCCGGTAATCTTGATTCCAGATTGTGCTTCTTCCAGTCCAGCGTTTCTCATGATGTACTCTGCATAGAAGTTAAATAAACAGGGTGACAGTATACAGCCTTGATGTATTCCTTTTCCTATTTGGAACCAGTCTGTTGTTCCATGTCCAGTTCTAACTGTTGCTTCCTGACCTGCATATAGGTTTCTCAAGAGGCAGGTCAGGTGGTCTGGTATTCCCATCTCTTTCAGAATTTTTCACAGTTGATTGTGATCCACACAGTGAAAGGCTTTGGCATAGTCAATAAAGCAGAAATAGATGTTTTTCTGGAACTCTCTTGCTTTTTGAATGATCCAGCAAATGTTAACAATTTGATCTCTGGTTCCTCTGCCTTTTCTAAAACCAGCTTGAACATCTGTAAATTCACGGTTCACATATTGCTGAAACCTGGCTTGGAGAATTTTGAGCATTACTTTACTAGCGTGTGAGATGAGTGCAATTGTGCGGTAGTTTGAGCATTCTTTGGCATTGCCTTTCTTTGGGATTGGAATGAAAACTGACCTTTTCCAGTCTTGTGGCCACTGCTGAGTTTTCCAAATCATCTGGCATATGAAGTGCAGCTCTTTCACAGCATCATCTTTCAAGATTTGACCCCCTTTACCATCTCCCAATCCCCTGGCCCCCTGCCCCTGGAAACTACCAGTCTGCTCTCTCTGTCAGTTTATTTCCTTTAAAATCCACATATAAGTGAGATCATACAGTATTTGTCTTTCTCTATCTAACTTATTTCACTTAGCATAATGCCCTCAAGCTTTATCCATGTAGTCACAAATAGCAGGATTTCCTTCTTTTTATGGTGAAAAAAATAGGTGTATATGAGTATATATAAATATAACATTTTTACCATTCTAACAGTTATTCGGAGCCTCACAAATCTTTGGTTTATATCAGTTATGTTCATCTCTGATGTATTATAAATTAAAACTTATATTTTAAAAATTATTAATGTGTTTATACTAATAATGTGTTATGTTTTAACATAATTAATAAACTCATGAAAATAACAAGTATTTTAACTCCGATTTAATATCTGGATTAATAGAAGCAGGATTAATGGATTCTTGTATTTGCTTCTGCATTCAGTCTGTTGAGATAGTACATGTCATGCACTTTTAAAGCACTCTTTTGTGCTTTAAAATTAAAGCACAAAAATTAAAACGGCAAATAACATCTTACAATGAAAACAATTTTGACTGTGTAGGAATCCTCAGGCACACTTTGAGGCCTACTGGATTGCAGACTGCTATATAGGAAAGGGAATAGTGAAAGAAAGACTGGGAAATTAAAGACTGACATTGATAATGCTTAACAGAAGAACATAGAAATTCCATATATGGTTAGAAGTAGGGCCGTTTTCCTAAACTTTAAAACCACATTGGTTATCCATACCCTACCCTTTCAGATCATGCTGGTAAATATCTAGGAGGCAGAAATCTTATTTATCCTTATATTAGATACTGTTTCATCTTTTATAAAGAACCTTTAGGTCATATTAGAGGGCTGAGAAATTTGTGTGATAAATTCTGAACAGCCCATTGCTTACTCGAGGCGATACCCTCACTGAAATTCTGACTCAGTTTGGAATGTTATAAGGGGAGCACGACTGAATAACTTAAAAACAAAACTATATCCAATCTAGATCTGAAATTTGAGACTTGACCCCTGGCCACAAAGCCAAATCTCTAATTTCCTTTTAGAATTAGTTTCACTGAGCAAATAACATGTCTGTAAAAGTACCCTTTATCATCTAGTTTTTGAAGGGTGCTTTCATGTCCCTGAGGCCAAAATATCAAGCTTTGGACTTAGAATTTAACCGCCACTTTGTTCCAAATCATGTAAGGGGAATTTCAGCAAATATGCCAGTAGGGGGAACTGTTATTCAACAAATAATAACAGGACTGGGCTTTTTTCTGGGCAATAGGCACAGACTGTAGAGACTCTCTATGGTGTGAAAATGTGATAACCTAACTGATAAAGGGTCTTGCATTGTTTTTCTTGATGATTATCTTAGTCTACTTTAGTAAGTTATATTTCCTCATGGTCAAGGGAAGAAGTTGATTGCTAGTGTAGTTAAAGATTATGACTCTGGCTGGAAATTAAAGTAGTAGAAAGATCACAATGAAGAGTGATAAATCCTTTAGAATAATTGACAGTTTGATTGACTGTGATTACCTCTGCTGGTTTCTAATTACTAGAAATCAGAAAGCTTTGCATTTATTAAAACATTTTAAGGCAGAATTTCTGAAACTATGCATAAAGACCACCTATATCAAAATCTCCAGAAGAGCTTGATTAAAAGTGCAGATTCTAAGGGTCTACCCAACCTATTGAATTAGAATCTGTGAGGGTTAAACAGAATACGCATTTTTAAAAAGATCTCCTAAATGGGTTTTTATGCATGATAACATAGAAAAGACTTTTTTTTTTTTTTTTTGCCATCTCTTTAGGAGCTTGGAATAAAAGCACCAAACTAAAAGTGATGAGCTGAAGTAGTTCTTCTCCTTAGGCCTCTTTGTTATGATCCTCTGCTTACCTGGAGAGAATTGGGGAGGAGAGATTGAAGAGACAGGGACATGGGACTCTGGAAATCCAGAACCCCAAGATTTCACATTCTTACCAATTTCATTGCCTAAATGTTCTCAAGAATTTGAAAACTGTCCATCAGCCTGTCCAGACCATGTTGCATGCCTGATAGAAATCAGAAAGTTAGGAACAAAGGAAGCCTCTTGCTTTCTGGGTGTCACAGGCAGAACTTGAGTGACAGATTAAACACTCTCAAGAACTGAAATGTAAAGCAATGCTTAGGCAACATGGTATTTTGGTTGCTTCTTGATTTTTGTGTTTTAATGTGTAGCAATACTTTGTGGCAAATCAAGTGTGTCGCATCCTACCTATACTTTTTCAGCATGTTCTTGTAAGCTGAGTATAAAGAGTTAAGTAAATATGGGCTAATATTTCACCTTCAAAATATTTAAGAAGATTTGCTTAAGAAGAGTAAGGAAATTGAAAGATGGGGAACTTAAAATTAAAGGTCATCGTTAACTTGATAGATGTAAAATAAAGGCCATAATGCATATTACTAAGTAGTTCAAACAGAAGCAAGAAAAGAGTAGGGTTTGGTGGAGAAAGGGCAGTTTGTTGAACTATAACACAGACAGTAAGTAATAGAACATAAAGAAGCCTACTTTTCAATAAATCAGAAGTTCTAAAACCACGCTAAGCATGACTGTCCACTTATGTCAAGGATAAATTTATGATCTGTAATTTTTAAAAAAACTATCTTCTTCAACTTTCTCTTTAGCAACATCCCTATCCTGAGTTATCCTATCCTCGTTTTTCATCTCTAAATTAAAGAGAACACTGAAAAATTGGTGGAAATCCTTCTCTAAGAAACAAATTTTTAACCTTTTAATACTCTTTATTCTTTATGCTGGTGATGTTGAAAATTAAAATGAATGGGAATATTTCTCCACACTAAAATTTCAGCTAATTTAATCAGTTTTGCTCTTAAGACAACAAATATGATTCTACCTTATCAATATAAGAGAAGAACAGATAATTGTCAATTTCATACTATACAGATAAGTATTCTACTGTATATCATTAAGAACGCTTTTAAGAAATTAACATTGAAACTAAGGACAATAGATGTTATAATAATTATGACAAACTTTTATTGAGCACTCTCCATATTCAACAAATTATTCTAAGTAACTGATGTATCTACTCATTTAATAGAGATGGTGATGGATAGAGAGGCCTGACGTGCTGTGATTCGTAGGGTCACAAAGAGTCGGACATGACTGAACTGACTGACTGACTGACTCATTTAATCCTAAATTATTCTAAGTGATTGATATATGTTAACTTATTTAATCCTAACAACCACTCTATATTATTATTATTATTTCTTTTATAGTTGATAGAGAAGTTAAATCATTTGCTGAAAGTCACAGTGTGTATGTGTATTCCTACCTAATCAGTTTGATTACAGACTCTATGCTTAGGTTCATAGGGACCTATGTAAAATCAATCCATAGGTTCATAGAGACTCAACTTTATGCATCTCTCTGAAAGCTAAATGAAAAATTTTAAGCTTAATTCTGAATTTCACAGAAAGTGTAAGGCCCTGGACTTGCACAGTACTGAAAGCAACAGAACTTCTTGTAAGAACCATGATCAATGACTCTAAATATGTTGCCCATTAAGTATTAGGAAATAAGATCTTATTAATTTAAGCCTCATTGTATAAATAATCATGGAGCCAACATTTACCTTTGTAATACCTACAAAATAATTGGAAATGAATGGATGAATGGCATGCGTAAAATTTCAAGAAGAAATATTTAACTTGTTCATTAAGATGCATATTACATTTTAAATTTTAAAAGCATGTATTTGCATATAATTAATATGCCTGCTGTAAATGAGTTACATCTATCCTTAGCTTAAGCTCAGTAAAACCTCTGCTTAGCAATTTTGGTAGCAATTCCATTGTTAGAATTATTATGATATAAAACCATATGTAATTTAAAATGCTCTATAAGTCCATTTTTTCACTAATTCAGATAGACCCTATCCATTAATATTTAATATGTATTCCTGAATTGCTAGATTCAATGCTTTTAATAGTTTCTTAATAACTTTCTTGGAATGCTGTTATAACTGTTATTCATTTGATGCTTTTTATTCCTATGTTAGATAAACATATGCAATATTTATGGCAAAACATTGTACCCACACAGCATATTATGATAATTTGATCTCTGTTAACTCATGTATAGCCTGTTCCTTTTAAAACATGTGAAAGTGAAGTCGCTCAGTCGTGTCCGACTCTTTGCGATCCTGTGGATTGTAGCCCACCAAGCTCCTATGTCCATGGGATTCTCCAGGCAAGAGTACTGGAGTGGGTTGCCATTTCCTTCTCCAGGGGATCAAACCCAGATCTCCCGCATTGCAGGCAAACGCTTTAACCTCTGAGCCACCAGGGAAGTACTGATAAACAAGTTTCCCCTGGTCTGATTTATTGTTCTGTATTAATGAATTTATATTCTTTTATACTGTTCTACCTATTTAAAGACTTGCTATTGCTTTACAGAGTGAACACCTCACATTTACGTTCTGTATGACACCATAATTGACATGACATTACAGATAGACAATGAAGATGGAAAAATAATGGTTTGGAAGGCTTTACATGCAATTCCTGGTGTGTGATGTTGGTGAGTGGTTTACGAAGTAAAATCATTTAGCATATCTCATTTTGGCACTCTATCAAACAAAAGTTTTTTTAAAAAGACAACTATTGTACAAGAATACAGTATACATTTTTAAAAATGGTTGTGGAATAGTTTTAAACGTGTAACCCTCCAGAACTCAAAATTTTTTTAACTCATTGAGGTAATAGATGCTCTACATTGAAGATATTGAAGGAAGATAAGCTGTTTAGACATCTCTTCATGTTTGAACACTTTGTTTCATAATTATTGGTAAAATGAGTTTTGTGAGACATACAGAACATGAATTGCTTCTGGTAAAGGCAAAATACGTTCAAACTCAGATCATTCTATAACAAGTTTTTCTGACAATATATATCTGATACTTAAAATTATTTATCATTATTTGGGACTTAATAAGATTATATGACTTTTAAGAAAAAAGGTAATCCCAGTATATTAATTATTTATCTCTTTACACAGGGAATAAGTACATCTTTAAATGGAAAATTTTAATTTAGTTTCCAATTGTTAAATACACTTTTCAAAAAAAATAAAGTCGATATCTACCATGTCTACAGTTCACTGTTTCACTTCGAGCCAAATTAATAAAGGCATAAGCCAGAGGTGAATTGGTGTTTGCTCATCAGATATTTATTGAGCATCTACTATGGGCACAACCTTGCATTAGGCATGTTACATGTACGCTTCATTGTCTCAAATGCGTCTCTGGTTCATTTGATTGACTGTGCTGTGGCTGAATTGATTCCAGAAGCCTAAATAAGGTAGAGGAGCCTGGCGGGCTGCCGTCTATGGGGTCACACAGAGTCGGACATGACTGAAGTGACTTAGCAGCAGCAGCAGCAGTACACATGAAAAGATAATATAACCAAGGATAAAATCCTGAGGAATACATTTTTAAAAAGAGAGAGACTTCCCTGGTGGCCCAGATGGTAAAGAATCTACCTGCAAAGCAGGAGACCCAGGTTTGATCCCTGGGTCAGTAAGATCCCCTGCAGAAGGGAATGACTACCCACTACAGAATTCTTGCCTGGAAAATTCCAGGGACAGAGGAACCTGGTGGGCAATAGTCCATGGGGTCACAAAGAGTCAGACACCACCGAACAACTAATTGGTACTACAAAGACCATTTCTTCCCCGTGCCATTTGGACTGTATGGCTTCTGTCCTTCACCGTCTTACCAGTTGATTTGGCTCTCACACTATGTGCTCTCCTGGGAGACCACATTCAACCATTACCTGTTTGAACTTTTGCAGCGTGATAGAGACTTAATGTCTCTCTTTCTCCATACTTGAAACTCCTGCAAACCCAGCTGATATGTTCACTCATCTACAGAACTGAATTCAAAATTTTCTTTTCTAAATCTTCTCTGCTAAATTTTACTTTTTCACTTCATTTAACCCAGGTATTTGAGAGAGGTCCTAGACTCCTTCTTCCTCCCTCTTCCATATCTAATCAGCCACCAAGTAGTATTAGTTAAAATCTGATATTTGACACTGTTCCAGAACCTGAAACAGCAATGTGTTAGTGATCACTAATTTCTTTAGAATAAGTGATTGACAAGGAAATGTTATTCCATTTCTTCTTTTCCCTGAGTTTCTTCCTTTGTCTTTTTGTCACCCCGGACCCCAAGCCAGGATGTTCTGAAACATCCTGATCCAATATTAGCAACTCCTCTACATTCTTCCCCACATTGCTGCCACATGATGTTTTTGGAATGGAAACACAATAATGCATCAAACACACATCATGCACCTTCAAAATTTCATACAACAAAGTCTAGATTCTTTGGTGTAGCATATAAACTTGAAGGAGTGTAAGAGCCTGCATCATTCACTTCCAGCCTGCAATTACAGCTTCATCTCTTCTTTACAGATATCTCATGATGTAGTTAAAGTTCTAAATATAGGTGCCTCTTTTTTCCCCACCTTGTCTCCCTGTAACTTTATTCCATGCTTTCTGCTCTCCTTGCTCTGCTTTCTTCATTTCATTTACCTAATGGACTCCTATTTCTCCTGCAAGCTTCAATTTTACGCATCTCCTCCTTTGTCAAAACTTTGTGCTATGCTGTGCTTAGTCACTCAGTCCTGTCCAACTGTGATCCCATGAATTGTAGCTGGCCAGGCTCCTCTGCCCATGGGGATTCTCAAGTCAAGAATACTGGAATGGGTTGCCATGCCCTCCTTTAGGGGATCTTCCCAACCTAGGAACCAAACCCAGGTCTCCCACATGGCATGTGGATTATTTACCATCTGAAACACCAGGGAAGCTCAAGAATACTGGAGTGGGTGGCCTACCCTTTTCCAGGGGATCTTTCTGACCCAGCAATTGAACCGGGGTCTCCTGCATTGCAGGTGCATTCTTTACCAGCTGAGCTACCAGGCAAGCCCTGTTAAACCTTTATTCAGGCCCTTAAGGAGGAGGGCATGGCAACCCATTCCAGTATTCTTCCCTGGAGAATCCCCATGGACAGTGGAACTTGGCAGACTTCAGTCCACGAGGTCGCAAAGAACTGGACATGACTGAGTAACTAAACACAGCACAGGCCCTTAAATAGAGTAAATTTACTTTGTTTGCTTTATTATGATAATTATAGCAGTATATTTTTCATGTTTGTGACCAAAGTCAATGAGAAATACATTTCCATTCCTTAAATTTTGGTATTCCTGTCACCTATCATGGTATGTAACACAGTGTTTGTCTCTCAGTCACGTCGGATTCTTTTGTGTCCTTATGGACTGTAGCCTACCAGGCTCCTCTGTCCATGGAATTCTCCAGGCAAGAATATGGAGTGTGTAGCCATTCCCTTCTCCAGAGGATCTTCCCAACCCAAGGATCAAACCTAGGTTTCCTGCATTGCAGGCAGCTTCCTTACCATCTCAGGGATTAATAAACGCCATTGAATGAATGAATGAATAAATGTGCTCCAAGACAATAGTAGTGGAGTTCTGATTTACATTTACTTGTTTTTATTAAATAATAATTATAACTATATTGAGCACTTATTTTTGTTGAACATTATACATATTTTATTTAGTCCTTAAAATAATCCATAATATATTGTCTTTATCTTATGGCTGAGGACCTCTAAGGCTAAAAGAAATTAAGTAACATCTCACAATCTTATCTCTAGTAAATTGCAGGGATCTAAAAAAAAATCTTCTAAACTCTATAGTTTCAGTTCTAAATATGTTTGTATGTGAATTATGTTTCATGACATCATCTCAGACAGAAGCTCCTCTGATGGCTCTATGTAAGATAGCAACCCAACCTCTTGTTATCTGTTCCCATTACCTGCTTTATTGTTCCTCATTCTTCCTCATACAATTAACATCTGGCAGTTCCTTATAGATTATTGTCCACAACCCCCCATGGTAATATAAATTCTTGGCATTCGAGGCTTGAACTGTACCCAACTGTGGCACAGAGTTTATCACATGGTACCTACACAATTGACCATCTGGTGATGTCCATGTGTAGAGTCTTCTTTGTGTCATTGGAAGAGGGTTTTGCTATGACCAGTGCATTCTCTTGGCAAAACTCTATAAGCCTTTGCCCTGCTTCATTCTGTACTCCAAGGCCAACTTTTCCTGTTACTCCAGGTGTTTCTTGACCCTACTTTTGCATTGAGTCCCCTATAATGAAAAGGGCATCTATTTTTGAGTGTTAGTTTCTAGAAGGTCTTGTAGGTCTTCATAGAACCATTCAACTTCAGCTTCTTCAGCATTACTGGTGGGGCATAGACTTGGGTTACTGTGATATTGAATGGTTTGCCTTGGATATGAACAGAGATCATTCTGTCGTTTTTCAGATTGCATCCAATACTTCATTTCAGACTCTTTTGTTGACTATGATGGCTACTCCATTTCTTCTAAGGAATTCTTGCCCACATTAGTAGATATAATGGTCATCTGAGTTAAATGCATCCATTCCAATCCATTTTAGTTCGCTGATTCCTAGAATGTCGATGATCACTCTTGTCATCTCCTGTTTGACCACTTCCAATTTGCCTTGATTCATGGACCTAACATTCCAAGTTCCTATGCAATATTGCTCTTTACAACATTGATTTTGCTTCTATCACTAGTCACATCCACAACTGGGTGTAGTTTTTGCTTTGGCTCCATCCCTTCATTCTTTCTGGAGTTATTTCTCCACTGATGTCCAGCAATTTGGGCACCTACTGACCTGAGAGTTCATCTTTCAGTGCCCTATCTTTTACCTTTTCATACTGTTCATGGGGTTCTCAAGGCAAGAATATGGAAGTGGTTTGCCATTCCCTTCTCCAGTGGACCACATTTTGTCAGAACTCTCCAGCATGACCCATCCTGGGTGATCCTACATGGCGTGGCTCATAGTTTCATTGAGTTAGGCAAGGCTGTGGTCCATGTGATCAGATTAGTTAGTTTTCTGTGACTGTGGTTTTCAGTCTGTCTGCCCTCTGATGGAGAAGGATAAGAGGCTTATGGAAGTTTCATGATGGGAGAGACTGACTGACTGAGAGGAAACAGTCTTATTCTGATGGGTGGGGCCATGCTCAGTAAATCTTTAATCCAATTTTCTGTTGATGGCTAGAGCTGTGTCCCCTGGCTGCTATTTATCTGGGGCCAAACTATGGTGGATGTAATGAAGATAATGGTGACCTCCTCCAAAAGATTCCATGCATGTACTCTACACTCACTGCCCCAACCCTGCAGCAGGCTACCACCGAGCCACGCCTCTGCTGGAGACTCCTGGACACTCACAGGCAATTCTGGGTCAGTCTCTTGTGGGGTCAACTGCTCCTTTCCTCTGGGTCCTGGTGCACATAAGGTTCTGTCTGTGCCCTCAAGAGTTTATTTTCCTGTCCTGTTAAGTTCTGGCAGCGCTATGGTGGGTAATGGCGACCTTCTCCAAGGGGACTTATGCCATACCCAAGTCTGCTGCACCCAGAGCCACGGTCCCTGTGGCAGTCCACTGCTGACCCGTACCTCCACAGGAGACACTCAATACAGTTCTGTCTCAGTCTCTGTGGGGTCCCTGGGTCCTGGTGCACACAAGGTTTGTTTGAGCCCTCTGAGCATCTCTGGTGGGAATAAGGTTTGATGCTAAACGCAAATTCACCCCTTCTACCATCTTACTGGGGCTTCTCCTTTGCCCTTGAGCATGAGGTATCTCCTCACAGCTGCTCACAGCTGCTCCAGTGCCAAGCAACTACCATCTTGCTTGGGTTTCTGTAACCTTGGACATGGAGTATCTCCTCATGGCAGCTCCAGCGCTGCACAGCTGACAAAGATGGAGAAGCTCTATACAGTCAGGAAAAAAAAAAAGACTGGGAGCTGACTGTGGCTCAGATCATAAACACTTTATTCCAAAATTCAGACTTAAATTGAAGAAAGTAGGAAAACCACTAGACCATTCAGATATGACCTAAATCAAATCCATTTCGATTATACAGTGGAAGTGACGAATAGATACAAAGGATTAGATCTGATAGACAGAGTGCCTGATGGACTATGGACAGAGGTTCATGACATTGTACAGGAGACAGAGATCAAGACCATCCTCAAGAAAAAGAAATGCAAAAAAGAAAAATGGCTGTCTGAAGAGGTCTTAGAAATAGCTGTGAAAAGAAGAGAAGCCAAAAGCAAAGCAGAAAAGGAATGATACACCCATTTGAATGCAGAGTTCCAAAGAAGAGCAAGGAGAGATAAGAAAGCCCTCCTCGGTGATCAACGCAAAGAAATAGAGGAAAACAATAGAATGGGAACGACTAGAGACTTCTTCAAGAAAATTAGAGATACGAAGGGAACATTTCATGCAAAGATGGGCTCAATAAGGGACAGAAATGGTATGAACCTAACAGAAGGAGAAGATACTAAGAAGTGGTGGCAAGAATATACAGAAGAACTATCCAAAAAGATCTTCATGACCCAGATAATCATGATGGTATGATCATGCAACTAGAGCCAGACATCCTGGAAGGTAAAATCAGGTGGGCCTTAAGAAGCATCACTATGAACAAAGCTAGTGGAGATGATGGAATTCCAGTTGAGCTATTTCAAATCTTGAAAGATGATGCTGTGAAAGTGCTACACTCCATATGCCAACAAATTTGGAAAACTCAGCAGTGGCCACAGGACTGGAAAAGGTAAGTTTTCATTGCAATCTCAAAGAAAGGCAATTCCAAAGGATGTTCAAACTACCATGCAATTGCATTCATTTCACATGCTAATAAAGTAATGCTCAAAATTCTCCAAGCAAGGCGTCAGCAATATGTGAACCGTGAACTCCTGATGTTCAAGCTGGTTTTTTTTTTTTTTTTTTTTGCTAGAAATAATAGTTTTATTGATGTGGTCAATTATTGGATATAGAAAAAAGGCATTTTCAGATATACTTGCAGATATATATATTTATATATATATATATTGTGTGCTCAGATGTTCAGTCCTGTCTGACTCTTTGCAACCACATGGATTCTATTTTTTTTTTAATTACAATACTGTATTTGTTTTGCCATACATGGACACGAATCAGCCATAGGTGAACACAATCTCCCAATGCCGAAGCCCCCTCCCACCTCCCACCCCACATCCTCTCCCTGAATCATCCCGTGCACCCGCCCCATGCGTCCTGCATCCTGTCTTGAACATAGACTGGCGCTTCATTCTTACAAGATAGTATACATGTTTCAATGCCGTTCTCCCAAATCATCCCACCCTCTCCCTCTCCCTCAGAGTCCAAAAGTCCGTTCTATACCTCTGAGTCTCTTTTTGTTGTCTCAGATAGAGGGTCTTCATTACTATCCTTCTAAATTCCATATATATGTGTCAGTATACTGTATTGGTGTTTTTCTTTCTGGCTTACTTCACTCTGTATAATCGGCTCCAATTTCATCCATCTCATTAGAACTGAGTCGAATTTATTCTTTTAAGGTCTGAGTAGTACTCCATTGTGTATATGTACCACAGCTTTCTTATCCATTCATTCATCTGCTGATGGACATCTAGGTTGTTTCCATGTCCTGGCTATTATAAACAGTGCTGCAATGAACATTGGTGTACATGTGTCTCTTTCAATTCTGGTTTCCAAGCTGGTTTTAAATAAGGCAGAAGAGCCAGAGATCAGATTGCCAGCTTCTGCTGGATCATCGAAAAAAGCAAGAAAGTTCCAGAAAAACATCTGATTCTGCTTTATTGACTATGCCAAAGCCTTTGACTGTGTGGATCACAACGAACTGTGGGAAATTCTGAAAGAGAATGGAATACCAGACCACCTGACCTGCCTCTTGAGAAATCTGTATGCAGGTCAGGAAGCAACAGTCAGAACTGAACATGGAACAACAGACTGGTTCCAAATTGGAAAAGGAGTACGTCATCCTGTATATTGTCACCCTGCTTATTTAACTTATATGCACAGCACCTCATGAGAAATGCTGGGCTGGAGGAAGCACAAGCTGGAATAAAGATTGCCAGGAGAAATATTAATCACCTCAGATGTGCAGATGACACCACCCTAATGGCAGAAAGTGAAGAAGAACTAAAGAGCCTGTTAATGAAAGTAAAAGAGGAGAGTGAAAAAGTTGGCTTAAAGCTCAGCTTTCAGAATACGAAGATCATGGCATCTGGTCCCATCACTTCATGGCAAATAGATGGGGAAACAGTGGAAACACTGACAGACTTTATTTGGGGGCTCCAAAGACACTGTAGATTGTGACTGCAGCCATGAAATTAAAAGATGCTTACTCCTTGGAAGAAAATTTATAAGCAAATGGCACCCACTCCAGTACTCTTGCCTGGAAAATCCCATGGATGGAGGAGCCTGGTAGGCTGCAGTCCGTGGGGTCGGTAGGAGTCGGACACGACTGAGTGATTTCACTTTCACTTTTCAGTTTCATGCATTGGAGAAGGAAATGGCAACCCACTCCAGTGTTCTTGCCTGGAGTATCCCAGGGATGGGGGAGCCTGATGGGCCGCCGTCTCTGGGGTCGCACAGAGTTGGACATGACTGAAGCGACTTAGCAGTAGCAGCAGACAGCATATTAAAAGCAGAGACATTACTTTGCCAACAAAGGTCTATCTAGTAAAGGCTATGGTTTTTCCACTGGTCACGTGTGGATGTGAGAGTTGGACTATAACGAGAGCAGAGTGCAGAAAAATTGAATCTTTTGAACTGTGGTGTTTGAGAACTCTTCAGAGTCCCTTGGACTACAAGAAGATCCAACCAGTCAATCCTAAAGGAAATCAGTCCTGAATATTCATTAGAAGAACTGATGTTGAAGCTGAAACTTCAATACTTTGGCCCCCTGCTGCAAAGAGCTGACTCATTTGAAAAGACCCTGATGCTGGGAAATATTGAAAGCTGGAAGAGAAGGTGACAACAGAGAATGAGATGATGGATGGCATCACCGACTCAGTGGACATGAGTTTTAGTAAACTCTGGGAGTTGGTGATGGACAGGGAGACCTGGCTGCAGTCCATTGGGTCACAAGGAGTTGGACACAACTAAGTGACTGAACTGAACCCACACAATAGTCATTTTGTGAATGAATGAAAAGCTAGTAGCCATCCTGTTTTCTGGTAAGTATGAAGTTAAGCAAGTGCATTCTTCTTTTTAAAAAATTATAAAAATCCAACTTTACAATACTGTGAATTGGACAGTAAATTGGCCAAAAACTTTTAAAATTTTAAATAATTATATATTTATTGGATCTTGCAAAAACTATACAGAGAAATCCTAATCATCCTTTAAGAGAGTAAATTTTTATTTTGCAAAGGGATGTTGAATATGCTGTTCCTATATGTAAAAATTCCTTAGGACATTTAGGATATAATTTTATTTCTATGCATCTTTTCAGGATAATTTTGAAATGAAACTCTCTAACAGTGGTTGCACTCTATGGAACTCAAAGCCTAATTCAGCAAGGTTATCAAATGAATAGGCTTTCCTTAGCATTCATTCATACTACTATAAAATTGCCATTATATTTGCAAAAATAAATATCACAGTTATTGTATTTGCAGCTGGTGTCTGGCAATGATCATGATCCTGCCTTCTTTAATATTTATGATTAAATCACCAAAAGAGATTCATAATGTGGACCCTGTGCCTTTTCCCTTATGAGTAGTGTCCTCTGGAATTATTATAGCAGGAACAACTAGTAACTTCCTTATATAAACCTTTACAGAGGTGGAAATAAAGTAGAAAGATTTCTCCTTAGCATTTTTTTGCCTGCTCCTCCAGCTATATAATCTCCAACTATATAATCTATAAATTATTCTTAAAGCATGTTTTGAAAATAGCTAAGTATATTTTATATTTACATAATATTTTATAAATGCCTCATTTTTTTACCTGTTGTTTTGATGGTATTCAAGAAAATAAAATTACTTCATGGTCATGATATTCTGCTCTAGCTTATAGGAAAGTAGTCTGTCTTTTTACATTGTCAAGTTAATGAAAAATATGGCCCATGTTACCCTTTGTCCTTTAAATGTCAATTGTTGGGTAAAATATTTCTTTGCCATACAGAGATACATTTTAAAATATTTATCCAGTTGGTTTTCCCCTTCTGTCTGTCCCAACAATATGTTTGTGCAAGTTGGAGATAGTTCAAGAATCAGGAGCTTTTCCTAATGAAAAATAATACTTATTAAGGAAATCATGTTCCACTGCCTTTAATTTCAGATGTCAGTTTGATTGATCTTGTGTTCCTTTTATGAAATGCAGTATATGTGAAATGCAGAACTATTTTTAGTTACTCCAGAGCACAAAAGACAAATCGAATTATTTCATACAAAGACATTATAGTTTATGTTGTTTGACAAACACGGTTGATGTGGAACATGTATTTTGTCCACTTCACTAATAATTTAAAGTAAATTGTTCATACTCTGATAAAAGCCTAATTATTTGATACTCTTTAGTGTTACCTCCTCTGCTCTTCCCCAATAGCATATTGGACACATTCAGACCTGGAGGACTCATCTTTTGGTGTCATATCTTTTGGGCCTTTTATAAATTTCATGAGCTTGTCATGGGAAATGAAAACAGTATTATTTTCTTTTGGCAATTTAGTCATAGACATTAAAGAAAGCAGGATCATGATCACTGCCAGCCACCAACTTCAAATACAACAAAAGGGGAAATCCAGAGATCTCTTTTAGGAAAATTGGAAGCATCAAGGGGAGCATGCCACCCAAAGATGGGCACAATAAAGGATTAAATAATGGTAGCAACCTACTAGATCCTGAAGAGATCAGGAAGAAATGGAAAGAATACACGGAAGGACAATATGAAAAAAGATCTTAATGACTCTGATTACTACGATGGTGTGGTTAGTCACCCAGAGTCAGACATTCTGGAGTGTGAAGTCAAGTGGGCCTAAGAAGCACTGCTGTTAGTAAGGCCAGTGGCTGCAATGAAATTCCAGCAGAACTATTCAGATGCCTAATGAGGGTGCCATCAAGGTTTTGCATTCATTATGTCAGTAACTCTGGAAGACCCAACAGTGGCCAAGGACTGGATAAGGTCAATCTTCATCCCAGTTCCTAAGAAGGGTAGTACCAAAGAATGTGCTAACCATCAGACAATTGCACTCATTCACCATGCTAGTAAGGTCATGCTTAAAATCTTTCATGCTAGGCTTCAGCATCATGGGAACCAAGAACTTCCAGATGTCTAAGATGGGTTTTGAAAAGAAAGAGGAGCTAAAGATCAAATTGCCTACTTTCGCTGGATTATCGAGAAAACAAGGGGATTTCAGAAAAACATCTATCTCTGTTTCATTGACTACATTAAAATCTTTGGCTGTGTGGAACTGTGGGAAGCTCTCAGAGAAATGGGAATACCAGACCATCTTACCTGTCTCCTGAGAAACCTGTATGCGGGTCAAGAAGCAACAGTTAGAATGCTGTATGTAGCAACTGATTGGCTCAAGTTTGAGAAAAGAGTATGACAGGGCTGTCTGCAGTCACCCTGTTTGTTTAACCTATTTGCTGAGTACATCTTGAGAAATTCTGGGTTGGATGAGTTACAAGCCAGAATCAAGACAGGCAGGAGAAACAACCTCAGATAGGCAGATGATACCACTCTAACGGCAGAAAGTGAAGAGGAACTAAAGAGCTTCTCGATGAGGGTGAAGGAGAAGAGTGAAAGAGCCAACTTACAACTAAATATTAAAAAAAATATAACTAAGATCATGGCATCTGGCCCCATTACAGCATGGCAAATAGAAGGAGAAAAGGTGGAAGTAGTGACAGATTTCCTCCTCTTCGACTCCAAAATCACTGCAGATGGTGACTGCAGCCATAAAATCAGAAGATGGTTGCTTCTTGGCAGGAAAGCAATGACAAACAGAGACAGTGGGTTGAAAAGCAGAGACGTTACTTTGCTGACAAAGGTCCATATCATCAAGACTATGATCTTCCCAGTGGTCATGTATGTTTGTGAGAACTGAACCATAAAGACGGCAGAACGCCAAAGAATTGATGCCTTCGAACTGTGGTGCTGGAGAAGACTCCTGAAAGTCCCTTGAACAGCAAGGAGATCAAACCAGTCAATCTTAAGGAAGATCAACCCTGAATATTCACTGTGAGGACTGATGCTGAAGCTGAAGCTCCAGTATTTTGGTCATCTGATGTACGCAGACAACTCTTTGGAAAAGTCCCTGATGCTGGGAAAGATCAAGAGCAAAAGGAGAAGAGGGCATCAGAGGATGAGATGGCTGGATGGTATCACTGATACAATGAACGTGAACTTCGGCAATACTCTGGGACATGGTGAGGGACAGAGAGGCCTGGCATGATGCAGTCCATGGGATCACAAAGAGTCGGACACGACTAGACAACTTAGCAACAACAAAAGCGTTATCTCACTAGGTTAGCCTTGTGCTTTGTAGTTAAATATATAGTAATAAGCACACAGAGGAGCCATTTTTAAAAATGTGTGAATGGTTGAAATGTCATTTTATTCATGTATTAACATTGTTTATTGAATACTTGTGCATGCTAAAAGCTGGGATTCTAGTAGTGATATATCCTCTACCCCTAAGAAATTTGCAGCCCCTTTGAAGGGATAAACAAGGAAATCATCAACTAACCATAACTACTGAGGCTTCATGAGCAGTTTGAGTACCTTAATTAGCGTGAGCTCAATCTATAGACAGAACACCCAAGCTTTCTCGGTTTCCTTTGAAGGAATATACTTCCTAAAAGTGGTATTTCTCCAGCTTTTCCAGGCATTGAAGTCACCTTGAGCACAGAGGTTCCAGGCTCTTCCCATGAAGTCTCTGATCAGTAGGTCTGGGAGGTGCTGAGCTACAGAATCTGTATGTATAAGTGGCCCCAGTGATACTGATCTGGAAAGTTTAAGATATAGACTGAACATCAAGCATCAGTTATGCAAGATGAGTAAGTTTAAGAGATCTGCTGTACAAAATAACACCTATACTTAGCAATAAGGTGTTGTGAGTTTCAATACCTGTTAATAAGATGAATCTCATGTTAAGTATTCTTATCACAAAACAAAACAACACAGTAAACTCTGGGAGTTTTGGGGTACATCTGTTATTTTGATTGTAGGTATGAGCCCCCAAAAATGCATCTCTTTTCTTTAAAATTCACATTAACCACATCTCTTCCTGAAAACCTTTGCCAAACTCTCACCACACCCAATGGTGTTGATTGCTTCCTCCTTAAAAATACACTGTGACTTATGTGATGCTATTATTCACAGAATATAGTAACTAACTCCTGTGTCTTCATGTTTGCCTTGTCTCTTAAACCATATAGGGTCTATGACAGCTGCTAGCAATTGTATAGTTCTTGGAATATAGTACATACATAATTTAGTGTTTATTGAAATATACAAATGTTCTAATCTTACAGTTTGAAAAAATTCACTAAGAGTTTTTAAAAACCTATGATAATTCACTATAAAAGACAATATTAAGATTCATTTTTTAAATTACAAACATTTTACAATTTAAAATTTAGTTACAGTTAGTTACTCATCCTATTTGTGACTTTCTAATTTTAATATTTACTAGCTATCTTTTACTGAGCATAAACTCACCCCCAATGGCAGAGAATTTTCTAGAAATCTAGTATTTATTCTATAGTCTCACCTATGAGAGATATTTAGAGCTTGCAGCAGTCAAGTTAGAGAAAGTCTGTTTCAGGTGCTATAACATAATTTTTAAAGTAAATAAAACTGCTAAGGAGAGTGAAAGCAAGCTGAGAAAAGTGAAGTCAATTATTACAAACTTGGGGGAGGGTTATTTATTTTGAAAGAGGGTTTACAAGGCAACTTATTACAAAATAGACCACAGATTTTATAAATTCTTCAATTATTTGTAATAATAAGAATGGTTATATATATATCAAGAGAAATGAATCCAAGACAGATTCTAAAATGTGTACCATGTTAAATTAAAATACTATTTTTTCCTAATTAGAAATTTAAGTCAATATTTTACTTGGCTCAAGAATGGAACTTTTTCATTAAGAATAGACCTACCATATGCTATTCTACTTCTGGGTATTTATTTGAAAAATAAAAACACTAATTCAAAATATATATCCACACCCATATACATTGCCAGCATTATTTACAATAGTTGACATAGGGATGCAACCTACGTGCCCATGGACAGATGAATGGATGAAGATCTGGTATTTATATGAAATAGAATATTACTCAGCCATAAAAAGATGAAATCTTACAACTCATAACAACATAGATAGACCTCAAGCATATTATGCTAAGGGACATAAGTCTGAGAATGATGATCATATGTGGAATAAAAAAAAAAAAAAAACAGCAAAACAAAAACAAATATGTAGATATGGAGAAAAGATTGGTGTTACCAGAAAGGAGGAGAAGTGGGAGAGGGCAAATGGGTAAAGGAGGTTAATTTTATGGTGATGAATGGGAACTAGACTTTTGATGGTGAGAACTCTGTAGTGTATACAAAGCTGAATTATAATGTATGTATGAAATTTATATACTATTATAAGCCAATGTTACTTTTTAAAATAGAATTTTTTCCTGAGGACCTGGAGACATTTTATAAACTATATTTAGCTGTTTTGTTTAGAAGAGTTTTGCAAATGCAAAGCGTTATAAAATATATGAAGGATAAATATAAACATTTCCCAAAATTACGAGTTCCTTTTTCCTCAGGTTAGAACGTTAGAATATTACATTGATAAAATACTAGGAGCTTTGCATAGTTCATTTGCTTGAGAGAAAAGTACCAGTTTTTACTACTTTGAAATTTTTCCCTGTGAGATCAAAGGGGGGAAAAATATATATATATATATAAAACTATTTGGTTACTGGTTGTGGAAAAAAATTTGAAATGTTCATTACTTCATAGAATCAAATTACCTATAAATAAGCATACCTTTAAATATTACTCATTTTCTGTAATCAAATGGTATTTATTGTCTTATTTCTTTAGGCAAGGCATTCTACATTTACATTAATACCTAAGGGTTTTAATTTTATAATGACCCCAGGTGAAAAATTAAGGGAACATTTCCACTTGATTGACTCTAATATTTGACTTAGTTGTAATTTACATCCTTTTAAAAATCTATTATAAAATACAAAAATACTCCCCATGGCTCTCAGTGGATGTGTGTGAATATGTATGCAGTGATGGAGATGAGGGGAGGTTGGAAGCTGATGTTTATAAGAGAATGTAAAGATTTTGAGATCTAGCATTTATAGCATTAGCATATCTTACAGAGTCCCATAATTAACACATCTACCTTTATAAGATTTATTATTTCAACAACAAGAAAATGAATTTTCTTTTTTGTGTAGGCACTTTCTTACTGTATAAAATATTTAGAAGGAAACTGAAAAAATAAATAATGCCCTTGATCAGGAAAAATCCTGAAAAAGAAGCACAAATACTCTGAGAGATTTACTGAGATAGTAACCTCAGTTTAAAGTTCATGCATATTCATGTTGTTTCATACAAACTTCTGTAGACCATTTCTTCTTCAATCAGTTATTTTGTTTACTCATAGCGTTAGACTCTTCAAAAGTACTCCACATACTGGGTCTTTATATGTTACAAACTCGTACTTACATACCCTTAGAAAGTTGCTTTTGCTATTAAAATCCAGCTATTTATTTACTTTGAAATTAAGAAATAAAACTGTCTCTATTCACAAATTATATGAATCTTACATGCAGAAAATCTGAAGGAATTCACTGTAAAAAACTACAAAATATGCAAGGTCAGCAAGATCATGGGAAACAAGAGCAATATACAAAATCAATTATATTTCTATACATTTGCAACAAACAATCCAAAATTGAAATTAAGAAAATTGTTCCATTCAAATTTGGAGAAAAACACTTTTGCTCTTGGGAAGCTGGTTTGTATATATTCTAGGACTAGAATTTTAGGTAAGGAAATGCTAGGATAAAATTGTGTGTCTATGCTCAGTCGTGTCTGACTGTGGTCCACAGAAAGTAGCTTGCCAGGGTCCTCTGCCCATGGAATTTTCAAGACAAGAATACTGGAGCAGATTGCCATTTCCTTCTCCAAGAGATCTTTTCCCACCCAAGGATCAAGCCCACATCTCTTGCATTTCCTGCATTGTCGGGTGGATTCTTTACCAGCTGAGCCACTAGGGAAGCCAGACTATAATTAACCTGGAGCAAATAATCCCTGGGACCCTTTGGGTCTCTAAATTCAAGGTTTACTAGACAGATTTATAGAGGGTTCTCTTTCTGAGTCTAGGGGAAGAATCATTCTTTCTGTTTTTTTTCTCTGCAAAATAATAGATTTCTACATAGAATTTCAAGCAGAAACTGGATATATAACATATTCTTAATAAATATGTGTTTACCGACTAATGTATTAATAAATTGATAACACTTACTAATAAATGTGTTAATTGACTCCAGAAATATTTAGTTAAGTGCCAAAGTTCACACAACATTCAGTGATGAAATTACTTCTTTGAATTTGATAGTTGTATATACTACTTTCAGTATCAGTTTGTTTTCTTCATTGATTTGGTTTCAAGCAAAAACCAATGTGATTTATGTTAAATGAATGAAATTATTTAATCTACCCCTGAATATTACCTGTAATTAGTTTCACACTATATATCCATTCTTCTAATCTTGAGATATAAGCACAGTCTTTTTATGTCAAAACCAGAAAACTGAAAGCTGACATGTTGATTCAATTTAAAGGGGGAAATAAAACCTCTAAGACTCTGCATGGCCAATAAGGTCCCCAGACTTTATCATCCAACTGTTTTTAATTACTGTAAGTGGTAACAACAGTGGAGAAAATTTCATAATTTCAGGCATATAAAAGCTGGTATACTTCCTGTTTCAGAGACTGTGCTGTCTTATTTCTATAAAGCAAACCTAATTTTACAGTTTTCCTCCTTAACAGATAGTGATGGCTCCTCCTACCCCTTCTCATTAATTGATGGTAATTCTGGTGTTTACAGTATGGTCCATGAGGCCTTAAAGAATTTCCACTTCACTTCTACCTCTCAACCAATAGGCCTGATGCTTCTTCCAAACCCAATTTTCCAAATATACCAACTTTCAGTCTTTGAAAATGTTGCCTTTACCTGGAATAATTTTCCCTCTTCTCTTTGTTTAGCAAATTCTTATTTATCTTGTTTTTCCACCTAGCTCAAATATTTTATTCTCTTTAAAGCTTCTTTACATGCCTCAGTAGGAGCCAGTTTATCTCTCCTCTTGTCACTTTGTATGATGAATGTATTCAGTGTTTTAGGTGGTTAAATATTCCTTGGCTTAGTTGTTTATTTATTTGTATCTTGCTTTGTTTTAATTTAGAATTTTGAGAGAGCCTTCGTCTCTCTCTGGAAATATTGTGGCCTATCAGTTCAGTTTCAGTTCAGTTCAGTCGCTCAGTCGTGTCTGACTCTTTGCGACCCCATGAATCGCAGCACGCCAAGCCTCCCTGTCCATCACCATCTCCCGGAGTTCACTCAGATTTGCATCCATCGAGTCAGTGATGCCAATCAGCCATCTCATCCTCAGTCGTCCCCTTCTTCTCCTGCCTCCTATCCCTTCCAGCATCAAAGTCTTTACCAATGAGTCAACTCTTCGCATGAGGTGGCCAAAGTACTGGAGCTTCAGCTTTAGCATCATTCCTTCCAAAGAAATCCCGGGGCTGATCTCCTTCAGAATGGACTGGTTGGATCTCCTTGCAGTCCAAGGACTCTCAAGAGTCTTCTCCAACACCACAGTTCAAAAGCATCAATTCTTTGGTGCTCAGCCTTCTTCACAGTCCAACTCTCACATCCATACATGACCACTGGAAAAACCACAGCCTTGACTAGATGGACCTTAGTTAGCAAAATAATTGTGGCCTATCAGACATTATTTATCTCTCTGCTTAAAAAATGTATTTATAAACTTACTATGAAAAAGAGATATACCAAACTATTGAATTAGATAATTCTGAATCCTGAAAAAATGGAAGTCATGTACATGAGTATTCTTAAAGATTCTCCGGGCTTTCAGTAGGCCAAGAGAAAAATGGAATCAAACTTTATTTTCTTCATTGTCAAATCCTAATCTTGAAATTTAATATATAAATGTCAGTAATGTTTGACTGAGTGAACTCCGGGAGTTGGTGATGGACAGGGAGGCCTGGCGTGTTGCGATTCATGGGGTCACAAAGAGTCGGACATGACTGAGCAACTGAAGTGAACTGAACTGAACTGAATGTTTGACTAGAAAAATGATACAACTAAACTTTTAGCAACAATATTGCCCTTGATAGTAATAAGCTTAGAAAAATTATTAGGGGAAAACTCAGAATCCTAAAGGGCTGACTAGTTATCTGATTTCGATGCAAGCTAGGGAAAATGTGAGACACAATAGTATTGTCTAAGAAAAAGTTAACATGCACACCCCAGGATAATACTTTCTACCAAGTACTGAGAGAACATGATGTAGCCCAGTATATCCTTGTGTGCCTCCCCAGCCCACACCCAAGGAAAGGATCATTTAGCATAAAGAACCAGATCAAAGATAACAAGGGAACCCCTTTCACCTAAGAAAACTCTTCTTCAGAACTGAGGCCTAAGACATTTAAAGAGAGCTCATAGACTTCTGTCTTCTCTTTGGAGCACTGCTGGTCAGAGATTTTCCCTGTCTCATGAGCTTGCTGGGCCTTCAACAGCTGCCTTCCTCTTTCATGTCATTTGTCTTTACTTTCAATGTTTTCATTCCTTAGCTTCATTGATAATGGTTTCTTGAACATATGCACTCATTTCTTCAATTAATGCTTGTGATTAAACTTGGCTGGACTCTCTTGATAAACTTTTCCCCTAACAGTAACACTCAGCCCTGCCTAGATTTTTCTCTCACTACCATATGGCCCACAGCAAAAAAATTAGTGCCATTACTTACAATATATATCATAGCTAAATGTATATACATATGCATTATAGCTCATTGGAAAAGACTCTGATGCTGGGAGGGATTGGGGGCAGGAGGAGAAGGGGACGACAGAGGATGAGATGGCTGGATGGCATCACTGACCCGATGGACATGAATCTGAGTGAACTCCGGGAGTTGGTGATGGACAGGGAGGCCTGGTGTGCTGCGATTCCTGGGGTCACAAAGAGTCGGACACGACTGAGCGACTGAACTGAACTGAACTGAATAGCTAATTATACTCAGAAAAATATTTTCCTCTTTGTATGCATTATTTTTATATTTTTCATCCATTTTCTACCTTCCTTCCCTTCATTTCTGTTCTTTTCTTTCTCCTGTAAAACATAGACTTGCCCCTTATAAGCAAGAAACTCTATCAGATATTAAAGATACGACATTAGGTAAGACACACTTTTCTGCTCTTTAAGGTATCTTGTTTTATGGGGATGTACTCAAAGAAATAATGCAAGGCCTAGAGAATCCCGTAACAAAGGGTTTGATACCAGTTTTATTATGTAACCTTTTCCTTCCATGCCAGAATAATTACATTCACTTTGCTCTTCAATGATTTGCCAGAATTAAAATCAACAGTCTGAATCACCTGTCCCTTAAATTAGAAGAAATTTATTACTTATAATTCATAGGATACTCATTCCAACCAGAAGCCCATCTATCAGTAAAGACAGCATCCCAGATGCTTCTGCTCTCTATGATCAGCCGGGCATCTAAATTATAATAACATCCTGGAAAGGACACTCCAAGCAGACGAAACAGCATGTATGAAGGCATAGAGGTGAGCAATAATAAATTATTGAGCATTTAGTAAGTGCCAGGCAATGCTCTAAGCACTGAACATACATTATCCAGTTAATCATCTTAACCACCTTGTAAGACAGGCACAGAGAAGCTAAATGATATATATAACTTCATACAGCTAGTGAATGACATGGTCATACTTTGAACTAAGCACTTGACCACTGCTTTATGTTGTTCCTGACTTTGAGAGTTTGATTTGAGAATTAACACAGAGAGGATTCTGGACAGCTTCCATTTTTGTGTGGGGACAGGGCTTGGGTAACATGGTATTGTTAGTGAAAATAAGAAATAGGTGGAATGAGCTTGGCAGAAGGGTAAATGTAATCTTATATGTAGATTTTCAACATGAAATGACCAGGGGACTCAGAGGAAAGTTTGAGACTGAGAATAAGTTTGTATGAGCTCTCAGCATATGTAAAGCAATGCATTGTGGAGGGTTACAAAAAGACTATGCAGAAAACAAAGATAATATTTGTGGGGATGAACCTGCAGGAAGATTACCATCTGTCAGGTGAATGAAGGAATAGAATCACATAAAGAAAATAAGCAGATTGAAAAGTAAGAAAAAAACAAGGAAACTTTGCACCATAGAAGTAAAGACTTTCTTGGGATATATTCTTTCTCCTGAAACTTTTGTGATCAATGATTGTCAGGAATGTATTATTTATTATACTATGAATACAGCATTGACCTCAAGCTACAGAGCATATTAACTTTTAAATTTATGATCTCATAGCAGTGTCAGAGGGCACAGAGCTTACATTTAATTATATCCTCCCCTGTAATAAAAAGAAAAATGTTTTTACCCATTCTTTGAGTCCCCTGGTATTATTGATTGCTTTTGTAGAAGTTTAAGATTCTTAACCTAATTTTATACTCTGTATTTTCTCAGGTTTACCTACCACATCTTTCTTCTCCATCTGAAATCCACAGCTTCTAGCATCTTTTACTATTCTGGCAAAATCATGTTATTCCATACATAGACTTCATCTTTCTTGTATGTATAGAGTCAGATCATGATTATGTCTTTGGCAAACCTTAGTAGAGATTCAGCCTCTGGCTTAATTCTGGTGAATAGATATTCCATACTTTTTCTGAATCATCTGTTCCATTTATTAAAAACTCAAAATGAAGTGAGTTCTAGAAATATATTTAAAAAGAAAACAAGAATGGCATTTATAAATCACACAGGATATATTTCTGCATAGCCCTCCAGGGTATCAAAATTTAAAAGCTTAAAGACAATGACTTGACGCCACTTAACATATTTGAAAGTTTAAAAATTTATCCATGTTAATTCAGCCTTCTTTTGTAATAGATTCCCTTATCTCCAGCTCCTGGCTTCCCACAATCAATGGGTCAATGGTTATTGGTCAATGGGTATACGTGATTAATAGGTAGACTTATTGGGCAACTCTGATAAAGAAGGGGATACTCACATATCTTTAAACATGTAATTATTTGTCTTAAATATCTTACTCTGCTTAGCCAGTTTCACAATTTACTCAGAGATAATTACTGCATAATTTCCTATGTCCATTTACACACACAAACACATACACATACCTGCTTTTGCCTTCGGTAATCACACACAGAGAAGCAGCAAAATGAATCTGCCAGTGGCATTTTAAAGATATGGCATCCAATTCTTAGAAGACAAAACATGTAAACTATAGCCTCAGTGTTACTTTCTCCTCCACTGCTTTGTATGATTAATCTGTACCACCATTTGTTTCACTGACTGTGTCAGATGTACCACTGGTTACTGTAGTTTAAAACTTAGGAACACCCTGCTTGCATGGGCCCTGGAGTAAGAAGGCCTACCAATATGTTCATATTATTATATTTTATAAGATTTGCAAAAGGTATTTTAACCACAATCTGTTAAAATTGTAGCCTCTTTCTTCTAAGTTCCCTTCTTGTCTCACTTTCCCTCAGGTGAGCTAGCAGTGGAGTGACCAGGGCAATTTGGGGAATTAGGCTAACCAGCAGTTAAGTTGGGGAAGCTGTGTCAAGACACAGATCTTCTCTAGGATCCAGTCTCCAACATGTTTAAATCTGTTATGTATCTTCTCCAACATCTTTTCTGTACTCTTTCCCTGAGTTTACCTTGTATTGGGTTCTAGTCTTCATTTCTGCCGGCTGCCTTCAGTTCATTTCAGTTTACTTGCTCAGGCCTGTCAGATTTTTTGCAACCACATGGACTGCAGCATGCCAGGCTTCCCTGTCCATTGCCATCTCCCAGAGTGTATTTAAACTCACGTCCATTGAGTCACTGATGCCATCTAACCATCTCATCCTCTGTCATCCCCTTCACCTCCAGCCTTCAATATTTCTCAGCATCAGGGTCTTTTCAAATGAGTCAGCTCTTTGCATCAGGTGGCCAGAGTATTGGAGTTTCAGCATCATTCCTTCCAATGAATATTAAGGACTAATTTCCTTTAGGATTGACTGGTTGGCTCTCCTTGCAGTCCAAGGGACTCTCAAGAGTCTTCTCCAACATCACAGTTCAAAAGCATCAATTCTTATGCGCTCAGCTTTCTTTATAGTCTAACTCTCACATCCATACATGACTATTGGAAAAACCATAGCCTTGACTAGATGAACCTTTGTTGGCAAAGTAATGTCTCTGCCTTTTAATATGCTGTCTAGGCTGGTCATACTTTTCTTCCAAGGAACAAGCACCTTTTAATTTCATGGCTGCAGTCACCATCTGCAGTGATTTTGGAGCCCAAAAATAAAGTCTGACACTGTTTCCCCATCAATTTGCCATGAAGTGATGAGACCAGATGTCATGATCTTAGTTTTCTTAATGTTGAGCTTTCAGCCAACTTTTTCACTCTCCGCTTTCACTTTCATCAAGAGGCTCTAGTTCTTCACTTTCTGCCATAAGGGTGGTATCATTTGCATATCTGAGGTTATTGATATTTCTCCTGGCAATCTCGATTCCAGCTTGTGCTTCGTCCATCCCAGTGTTTCTCATGATGTACTCAGCATATAAGTTAAACAGTATAGAGACAATAAATGCTGGAGAGGATGTGGAGAAGAGGGAAACTAGTACAGCCACTATGGAGAACAGTGTGGAGATTCCTTAAAAACTGGAAATAGAACTGCCATATGACCCAGCAATCCCACTACTGGGCACACACACCGAGGAAACTAGAATTGAAAGAGACACATGTACCCTAATGTTCATCGCAGCTGTTTACAATAGCCAGGACATGGAAACAACCTAGATGTCCATCAGCAAACGAATGGATACGAAAGCTGTGGTACATATACACGACAGAATATTACCAAAAGAATGCATTTGAATCAGTTCTAATGAAGTAGATGAAACTGGAGCCTATTATACAAAGTGAAGTAAGTCAGGAAGAAAATCACCAATACAGTGTACTAACGCATATATATGGAATTTAGAAAGATGGTGACGATGACCTTATATGTGAGACAGCAAAAGAAACACAGATGTAAAGAACAGTCTTTTGGACCCATGGGAGAAGGCGAGGGTGGGATGATTTGAGAGAATAGCATTGAAACATGTATATTATCATATGTGAAACAGATCACCAGTCCAAGTTCGATACATGAGACGGTGCTCAGGGCTGTTGCACTGGGTTGACCCTGAGGAATGGGATGGGGAGAGAGGTGGGAGGGGAATTCAGGATGGGGAACACATGTACACCTATGGCTGATTCACATCAATGTATGGCAAAAACCACTACAATATTATAAAGTAATTAGCCTCCAACTAAAATAAGTAAATTAACTTAAAAAAATTTTTTTAAAGCAGGGTGACAATATACAGCCTTGATGTACTCCTTTTCCTATTTGGGATCATTCTGTTGTTCCATGTTGAGTTCTAACTGTTGCTTCCTGACCTGCATACAGATTTCTCAAGAGGCAGGTCAGGTGGTCTGTTATTCCCATCTCGTTCAGAATTTTCCACAGTTTATTGTGATCCACACAGTCAAAGGCTTTGGCATATTCAGTAAAGCAGAAATAGATATTTTTCTGGAACTCTCTTACTTTTTCAGTGATCCAGTGGATGTTGGCAATTTGATCTCTGGTTCCTCTCCCTTTTCTAAAACCAGCTTGAACATCTGGAAGCTCATGGTTCAAGTATTGTTGAAGCCTGGCTTGGAGAATTTTGAGCATTACTTTACTAGCATGTGAAATGAGTTCAATTGTGTGGTACTTTGAGCATTCTTTGACATTGCCTTTCTTTGGGATTGGAATGAAAACTGACCTTTCCAGACCTGTGGCCACTGCTGAGTTTTCCAACTTTGCTGGCATATTGAGTGCAGCGGTTTCACAGCATCATCTTTTAGGATTTGAAATAGCTCCACTGGAATTCCATCACCTCCACTAGCTTTTGTTCATAGTGATGTGAACAACATTGTGAACAACACTGAACAGCATGAAAAGACTGGTTGCCTTAGGAGAACATTTAACAAAGATCCTATTTAGTGTCTTTAGTGTCATTAATTATTTTTTAACTAAAGAATGTGTTCTTTTGGGGAAAACTTATATATTTCACACAAGCAACACACTAAAGCTTTCTCCATGTGAGATTTGCCATAGTTTTACATTTTCAAGTTTACATAGTTTACATTTTCAAGGATTAAATAATACTAGTATCGGCTGCTGTCTATGGGGTCGCACAGAGTCGGACACGACTGAAGCGACTTAGCAGCAGTAGCAGCAGCAGCAGCATCTGAAAGCGTTCTACTCATAGGAATGGCTTTTGCTGTATTTGATATCCATAAACTTGACACTCAGAGTATGAACCAAGATAAGTGAAATGTTTGATTGGAGTCAAATTAATTGCCCTCAATGTTGTTCCACATTATTTGCTTATACTGACACACTATTAATTGGTGTCATGGTCCATTATGACAGCAAATAATTTTATTGTAAGATGATTGTGTTTTAAAATCTTAATGATATAGTGGCATGAGGTGAACATAGCCATATAGTGCATTGGAAAATGTTGCTTCATTAGCCAGTGATCTGAGTGTATATGTATATATATATTTTAAATGATATGATTAGTCTCTGCCCAAGTGAGGAAAACTTATTGTGTATATGAAACTCTAGAAAAGCTAAGCATCATTTTAGAGCAAGTAGTATAGATTTTGCATTTCTGTTTGGGGGAAATGAAAATTTACAGAAGAATACAAATAACAACTATAAAGGTGTCTGAAAGGAAATGAAAAAGTAAATATTATTTTAATAATTTCCATGAGTTCACCTTGGTTTTACACTTCCTATAAAGTTTCTAAAATATATACACATGTGTGTGAAAATTAGATTAGGTTATTTCATTGAAATTTAGTTTTCCTTATTGCTGAAATGTAAAAGAAATTATTTCATTGGATCAGTCTTGTTTCCATCTGTTCCTTATATACCAAGAAAATGGAAAACTAGCAAAATATAACACAGAAGTACATATCCTCTGGAAATAACATATTTTTCTGTCAAAAAATTGCTTGTTTCCTGAAAGAATAAAATTTGACTGTCAGAAGATATCTTTTTCCTAAAACAACTTACTTTTTGTTTGACAAGAACTGATCATTTAATTTCCTGTATTGGCAATATGAGTGTTCTTACTTAAATAAAAGCATGTTTCATTTGAGTATGGCTATGTCTATATGAAACAAAACAAAACTGGTGAATTCATGCAATATTCTAATCGTCTGTGGTGTCACTGTACACCAAAATAACCAAAGTAATTTCTTGAATATTTCTAACAGATTATTTTGTCCTTCTACTTGCAGGGAAGAAACATCCATTTCATTATTGTTGTTTTTTTTTTAAACAGTGATAAGATAATAATATTGGGGGCATTTCTAAACTTGTTAGTAGATATCATCAGTACCATGGAGATAAACAGTATATTTAAAAATATTCCATCACATATATGTCATTTGCTACAGTTAATGTGTTGACCCCCTTTAAATTTGTTTTTACAAATAAAAAACTGATTAGGAATAAAATTGTCAAACTGGATTATGTGCTCCATTGACCAAAACTTTTCAAATAACATATAAAATATAGGATGACTTTTACTTTCAAATCAGAAATAGAATAAGAATTAAAATTGATTTCATGCCCCTTGGATTTATGGATACTATAATGTGCAGAGTACATCATGAAAAACATTGGGCTGGAGGAAGCACAAGCTGGAATCAAGATTGTCAGGAGAAGTATCACTATCCTCAGATAGGCAAATAATACCACCCTTATGGCAGAAAGTGAATAACTAAAGAGTCTCTTGATGAAAGTGAAAGAGGAGAGTGAAAAAGTTGGCTTAATGTTCAAAATTCAGAAAACAAAGATCATGGCATCCGGTCCCATCACTTCATGGGAAATAGAAGGGGAAACAGTGGAAACAGTGTCAGACTTTATTTTTCTGGGCTCCAATATCATTGCAGATGGTGACTGAAACTATGAAATTAAAAGAGGCTTACTCCTTGGAAGGAAAGTTATGACCAACCTTGACAGCATATTAAAAAGCAGAGACATCACGTTGCCGACTAAGGTCCATCTAGTCAAGGCTATGGTGTTTCCAGTGGTCGTGTATGGATGTGAGAGTTGGACTGTGAAGATAGCTGAGCACAGAAGAATTGATGCTTTTGAACTGTGGTTTTGGAGAAGTCTTGAGAGTCCCTTGGACTGCAAGGAGATCCAACCAGTCCATTCTTAAGGACATCAGTCCTGGGTGTTCATTGGAAGGACTGATGTTGATGCTGAAACTCCAGTACTTTCACCACCTGATGCATAGAGCTGACTCATTGGAAAAGACCCTAATGCTAAGAAAGACTGAGGGCAGGAGGAGAAGGGGACAACAGAGGATGAGATGGTTGGATGGCATCACTGACTCAATGGACATGGATTTGGGTGGACTCCAGGGTGTGGTGATGGACAAGGAGGCCTGGCATGCTTCAGTTCATGGGGTCACAGAGTCGGACACGACTGAGTGACTGAACTAAACTGAACTGAACTGAACTGATAATGTGCTCTCCTGCATGTTTGATGAAAATAATAATGGTGGAAGGACTAGGGTTTAAGGTTGTTGCTTATAACACTGCTGAATATTAGCTGATCTATGCATACTCCCATCTAATGCATCTTGGAACAGATATCAGAATTAGCAAGATGGCTGCTTGTATTTAGGCTTCCCATCTGTTGTAAAGCTAATTGGTCTTCCTGTTTTAATCAATGAACCAAAATAATTCTAGAATTTTCTAGGATTCACAGGGCTTGAAGACAAATCATCCTGACTACATAGTTATCTGTCTATCCAAAAAGTATTTATTGAATTTCTGCTTTGTATGTGTCCATATTTGTATGCCAAGGATACAGTGATAGACAAGAGACAAAGTTTATTCACTCATAGAGCTCAAATTCTGTGGAAAATGCTATAATAAAAATAAAATCTGACTCTTTGTAACCCCATGGACTATACAGTCCATGGACTTCTCCAGGTCAGAATACTAGAGTGGGTAGCCTTTCCCTTCTCCAGGGGATCGTCCCCACCCAGGGATAGAACCCAGGTCTCCCACATTACAAATGGATTCTTTACCAGCTGAGCCAGTAGGTATGCCCAAAAATACTGGAGTGGGTGGCCTATCCCTTCTCCAGTGGATCTTTCTGAATCAAGAATCAAACTGGGTTCTCCTGCATTGCAGATGTATTCTTTACCAGCTGGGCTACCAGGGAATCCCAAAAATAAAATATGGAATCTAATTAATGTATTGTAAACGAAAATAAAGTTGGATAAATAGATAAAAAAATTGGTGGAATGAAGTTGTAATCTTAGATAAGGTGGTCAAAAAGGTCTTTGAAGAAATGACATTTAAGCAGGTGTCTGAATTATGGGAGGGAAAGTCAAGCTGTCTGGAGTAGATGAATGTTCTAGGAAGAAGGCAGAGCAAGTGTGAAGGACATAAAGAGAGAGCTTGCTTGATGTGTTCAAGGAACAGAAAAAAAGGGGTCAGAGAAGCTGGAGTTGAGTGAGGGTTGGGAAGAAACATGAATTAGGTCAGAGAGAGGCATTTTAGGGAGAAACTGTGGATTTGTATCTAGAGGTGATAGGAAAACATCAAAGGGCAAGTTTTGATCAGAAGAATGAGAAGATATGTGTTTTTACAAGATGCTTGTCAGGCAAGAGGAGTATGCACTGGTGATTGGACATGAGTGACAGTAGGAAGGCCAGAAAGGGAACACTTGTGGTTTCTTTTAGCCATAGCAGTGGTCTGGACTTGAGTGCTTGCAATGGAACTTGGTGGAAATAGGGATTAAGTCAAGAGTTTCAGCAAATTAGGTACACAGACTAAAGAAAAAAATGATTAATTAAGATCATCTGAGAAAGAATTTTGGCCTCTTACACTATGACCAACCTAGACAGCATATTAAAAAGCAGACACATTATTTTGCTGACAAAGCTTCATCTAATCAAAGCTATGGTTTTTCTGGTAATCAGGTATGGATGTGAGAGTTGGACTATAAAGAAAGTTGAGCACCAAAGAATTGATGCTTTTGAACTGTGATGTTGGAGAAGACTCTTAGAGTCCCTTGGACTGCAAGGAGATCAAACTAGTTGATCCTAAAGGAAATCAGTCCTGGATGTACTTTGGAAGGACTGATGCTGAAGCTGAAACTCCAATACTTCAGCCACCTGACGTGAAGTACTGACTCATTTGAAAAGACCCTGATGCGGGGAAAGATTAAAGGCCGGAGGAGAAGGGGACGACAGAGGATGAGATGGTTGGATGACATCACCGACTTGATGGCCATGAGTTTGAGCAAACTCTGGGAGTTGATGATGGACAGGAAGGCCAGGCCAGAGAAGGCGATGGCACCCTACTCCAGGACTCTTGCCTGGAAAATCCCATGGACGGAGGAGAATGATAGGCTGCAGTTCATGGGGTCACAAAAAGTCGGACACGACTGAGCGACTTCCGACACGACTGAGCGACTTCACTTTCACTTTTCACTTTCATGCATTGGAGAAGGAAATGGCAACCCACTCCAGTGTTCTTGTCTCGAAAATCCCAGGGATGGGGGAGCCTGGTGGGTCGCCATCTATGGGGTCACACAGATTTGGATCTGATTGAAGTGACTTTGCAGCAGTAGCAGCAGGGAGGCCAGGCGTGCTGCAGTCCATGGGGTTGCAAAGAGTGGGACATGACTGAGCGACTGAACTGAACACTTTGGGAAATGGAACTCAGAATACAACCATTTTTAGAAGATCCTCTTGAGTGCAATGGAATTTTTTAATTTGACTCTACTTTCATTGAAGGTTTGAGTGATGAAAGAAACCTAATTTCTGACATATTTTGGCACACGAAAAATTAATAAACACATTTTTTCTTGTAATTCTCAAAACTTTTGCCCTTTGGTAATTGTAAACCATCTCACGACATGAGAAGCACTGATAATAATGAAAGAAAGTGAAAGTTGCTCAGTCGTGTCCAACTCTTGTGACCCCATATACTATACAGTCCATGGAATTCTGCAAGCTGGAATACTGGAGGGGGTAGCCTTTCCCTTCTCCTTCTTCCCTTCTCCTGGGGATCTTCCTAACCCAGAGATCGAACCTAATTCTGCTGCCTTGCAGCCAGATTCTTTACCAGTTGAGCCACAAGGGAAGGCCGCTGAAAATAATGAATAACAGTAATTCTCAACAAAGACTGAGTGATAGCATGAATGGTGAGACGGTTTAAAACTCTAAGGCTCAACTCCTCCCACATCATTAAATTAAGATCTCTAGAACTGTGACTCTGAGCACCAGTATTTTTTCAGTGTACCCTAGTGATTCTAATGTTTAGTCAGGGTTCAGAGCCTCTTCTTTACATACATTATATTATTGAAAACATACAACAATTCTATGAGGAAATTTTTCTGACTTTGACTGCTTAGTAGATTAGGAAACTGAGACTTATAAATACTAAATACCTGCTGACTATTATGCAAGGAGGATTTTTTTTCTTTTCAAACATTTTTGTTATGTGATGTTTGATATATTCAAAATAGTATATAGTACATGTAAGTTATTAGCATAATTTGAAAGAAGCAGTGAACCCATAACCTATTTAAATAATGAGAAAATTACCAATGCTGTGAGAAATAGTTGTGTACTTTCCAATGTCACCTTCCTGCTCTCCCAGTCCAAACTATTTTTCTCCATTTGGAAGCGTTTTAACATTGAGATGTATAAATCAGACATGAGAATTTATAGAAATGTATACATGTTTTTAATAAGAATTATACATTTGATGAGCAATTTAAAAATAAATACATTTATTTATGTCATAAGAAATATCATTTTTTATTGGTCCTTTGAACATCATCATCAAAAATACTAAGCAAGGTTATTTTTATATGCAAAATTCTGGGAACATCAAAACAGTCCACCTGTATACCTATTCATTTTCTGAAATCTTGTTTTGCCCTTCCTTCCAGTTTTTGGTGTAGAATGATTTTTGAAATGTCATTTTGCAAGGTAGGATTTGACTATCTAAGAACTTGACTCAGATACATTCCTCTTAACAACTGTATTTGTTCCTCTAGTGCTTCAAGTATTGGATTCTGTGTTTGGGGACAACTGCTTGGCCATTTTCCAAAGAGTATAAAGAAGAATAATTTTATAAATTTAAGCATGTATGATCAACCCTCTTCCTAAATACTGTTCTGTATAACACAGTATCAAGCTGTAATTCTTGTTGACATTTAAAAAACACATTTCTTGGTGTCCATTTTGTCCCAATGTTGTATATGGAAAATTTTGAGTAGTCTTGTTCATGCTGTGGGGAAATGTTTTGTTTTTTATTTTTAATGTAATATATCTTTTTGTTGGGTAAGCATCACTTTAGTTATGAGTAGAAAACAGGCTGCCTGGAGAAGTTAACTCTCTAAAATAAACAACCCTAATTTGTAGTGTTTGCAATCCCCATGGTGTGAATGCTCCCCCTACTACCAAATTTAAGCTACCAGTGTGTCATCAGTGAAGGCAGAGCAGGAACAAAATGTAAAATAACACACCATTAGGTAGTGTTACCAACATACATATGTAAGAGTATAAATAAGAGTGAAAAGTGAAAATTTCTCAGTTGTTTCTGAATTGTTTCTTATCTGTGACTCCATGGGCTATATAGTCCATGAAATTCTCCAGGTCAGAATACTGGAGTGGGCAGCCATTCCCTTCTCCAGGGAACCTTCCCAACCCAGGGATCTAACCCAGATCTCCCACACTGCAGGTGAATTATTTACCAGCTGAGCCACCAGAGAAGCCTAGAGTAAAATATAGTAACCATAGGAAGTGATATAAACATTTATCTTTTTTAATATATTTGATTTAATTTATATTACTTAATTTTTAATAATAACTGTATTTGACAGTAGCTCTCAAAATTCCTGAAGTTTTAAATGTTGACTCTTATAAGCTGGATTGAGCTGGCTCCAGTAAACCCCTGTCTGTGACTCTATTTGACTCTGAAGTCTCCAGGAAGAGAGGAAAAAGCTTCAAGGAACAGTGGCCACCATGTCAAAAGTGGAATAATCAAGCCTGAAATTCTAGACCTTCAGAGAGATAAGTAGATTCCTGACTCTTAAAATTGGGTAACAGAGCACACAGTTCCCTGATACGAGTTATAAAGAATGATTATTATTTTTCTGTTAGAAGAGTTAGTTTTACAAAAATTATAGAAATGAAATATGTTTAAGTAAGTTGAACTTAAAAATTCTGAAGTATGACACTGCCAGTCAAATGTATTGGAACTGTATTGTGAGTGTTTTGGTTCAGTTGTATTGTGAATTAAATAGTATTTGGTCAACTGATCTAGAAACTCAACTGTCATTTGTAAAATATGGTCCGTTGAGCAAATATTCTGGGTTCTTCTAACTTAGAGATGGATATTTAAAATAAAACCACTTAGTAAGTTGATCATTTTTGATAATTATCATTCATTACCCTTTCTATTTTTTGTCATAGTCAGTAGAAATGACACCACAGAGATGATAAACATCTTTGAAAATACAGCTTGTCATACCAAAATGAAGATCAATATTCTCTAATTGGTAAAAGCCAAGTATAGATTGGCTGGATGCACAGATATGTCACGTATGACATAAAGCACGTTTATAAATATTTTTCCCATTCAGTAAATTAGTTTTTTAAATCAACTTCCAAAGATTTAAATCATAAGATACTTTTAAACAGAAAGTTTAATTTAAAACTGGACAGACTGTTGTGTTTTGTTGTTTGTTTTTTTGGTTTTTTTTTTTTTTTTTATGTTAACCTTGTGTATTTTATATTGATCTATCAAGTTTTGAGGATAAGACCAGTGCTGTAAACTCTAGATGGAATAACCACATGGAAGCCTAAAGATAGTTCCAAGTATACCAGGTTCTTGAAGTATATTTATAAAGAAAGTGAAATAGATTCTGAAACATAATAGAGGTAATAGAAGTGTGCTCACAGAAATGTGGTAAGTGGTGTCCTTCTTCAGTCTATTCATTGAGGGAGAATAGGCACAAAAATTAACTTGATGTGTCATATAGATTGACAAATAATTTTATTCTAAACTTTATTTTGAGAAGTTAGTTCTTATTGAAGCCTAACAATCTGAGTTAAAGGAATCTTTTTTTTTTTTTTAATTTAAAGCATAGGATCATTGATTGAAAAATCTTTCAAATGCTAAGTACTTATGTATTTTGATATGTTTACTCATAATCCATTATTCATTAGTATTTTAGAAGGTTACAAAGTTACTTCATTTATTTAATGCAAGTGAAATAATTCCAACATCTTTCTTTAAAAAAAAAATTGCTATTAGCCTTTACATAGTAATATAAACATTTCTACACTGCTATTTCTGCTAATGAAACCAAGTGAATAGAGTTGACCATACTCCCTCAGCCTTTGGAATATGAAGCCCTTTCGTGCAGTAATACTCTGAGTGGAAACGTAAGCCCTTGCAGTCTACCTTCACCTTGCATCTAAGTTGCCAACATGCATCTCCTAGAAGTGATAAACAATCAACTGAATCACAAGATATGGCCCTTGGAGTTAATTTATATCACTGCTGTTTTCTGCACTGAGTAAAGCCACTTCTCTTTCTCTCACTCTACTCTAAATGTTTAAAAATAAAAAGAAATAAAAACACTTCCCTGGTGGCTCAGAGGTTAAAGCGTCCGCCTCCATTGCGGGAGACCCAGGCTCGATCCCTGGGTCGGGAAGATCCCCTGGAGAAGGAAATGGCAACCCACTCCAGTATTCTTGCTTGGAGAATCCCATAGACTGAGGGAGCCTGGTGGGCTGCAGCCCACAGGGTCACAAAGAGTCGGACACGACTGAGTTACTTTATTTACTTACTTACGGTTAATACAGATTCTAAGTTTTTCATTGCTACAGTCTTGAAAGTTAGATTTCAAATATTCTTAGAAAAACAAAATACAATTCAAGATGCTTTCTATTCACATAGATCTCTGTTTCAAATTTTTGGAGATTTTTGTTGCTTAAGTTAAAAACCATTCAATAATATTGTGAGTAGTGAAAGGTATATTGATTTAAATAGTAATGCAGAGTTAAAGTCTAATATGTGACCTTTGTCCATCATTTTTCTCTATTACCTCTCATGTTGGACATTTGAGTTTAGAATATTTTCTAAAATATGCCAGTGGGTTTATTTGCACTTTATATTTTATTAGTTTACATGTTGAAATGGTTATCATCTTTCATTAATCTGTTTTTGAATCTTAAATTTAAACTGATTCCCTGGAGATTTTGTGAAAATTTTTATTGTATTATAATTTATGAGTGGAATGAGTTTCTTATGAATTATGTTGCCATCAACCATCTTTATAAATTTAGACATAAGTTTTACAAATAGAGTTTTTGTACAGAAACACAAAGAATCTGATTATTTTCCACTTTGGAATGCTTTTGTTTAATTGTAGGTCTAATTTCTATTTTTCTGATTTAAGGATAAAAGTTTTGTTTTGTTTTTTTAATTGTCTAGTACTCTTTGTTTTTTTCTACAATCTGGTTGAAAAATTGATTGAAAACTATAGGTCTTATGTTTCAGTAATTATTTCACATGTCAGTTTTTGCATTTATTGACCATGTAACCTTATAAAGTCACTTAACCTTCTTGAGACTCCATTATCCATAAAGTAAAGGTGATACTCCAAAAATAGTACCTGTGAAAAGTGATTTGAAATTCTAAAGTGCTCTACAAATGCTAGTTACATTTTCTTGGGTAAGTTCAATTGATATACCAGCAATTATATTGCAGAGATGAAGGAAGGAACAAGACAGGGATGAGGACAGAAGGTTATGTCTGAACATAGAGCCATATAAGACCAGTTGATTAGTCTCTTTTCACAGATAATGGTCACCTACTCTGATATAGTGATTCATAAAACATTTTATTTTTCCAGATTAATTAAATATATTTATGTATATCAGTGTGTGTGTGTATATATATATACACATATATATGTATATATATATATATATATATAAAATCAGTGGGTCTCAAACTTTAGCATTATAGAATCATCAGAAAGCCTCCTTAAAACATCAATTGCTGGGCCTCACTCCCAGAATTCTGATTTAGTATGTCAAATGGGGCCAAGAAATTACATTTCTAGTAAGTTCTCTGGTGAGCTTAAAGCTTCTCATTTAGGAGCCACATTTTGACAATGACTGGTCTAGACTGAATGAGAAAGATGTTAGAAAATTCCAGTTGTTTATTTCTTAAAAACTTGGCTAGTGTTTATTTTGCTGACAAGAGACTTTATTTTGGACTAAATGACAAGATGGAGACTACTGATTGGGTTCTGAAAATATGAGTCACCATGTAATTTACCTTCAGAAACATATAATTTAGAGTTCAAAGGGAATTTAGAGTTAATCTTCATCATTTCCCAAATGAGAAAATGAAAGCCAAGAGGAAATAAGTGACAAACAATTACTAAATAAATTACATAATTACAAAAGTCACACAGAAAGTTCTTGATAAAATGTCATCCAGTGCTATCATCCAGTGCTATCATCCAGTGCTATTTCTACTTCCAGTGTTGCCTGTAGACAACATATTCCTCTGATCCAAGCAAGCAATGAAATAGAGGAAACTGAACCAAAGAGGTTTATTCTCACCTAGATATTTGTGGGGAGGTGGAAATAGCATGTTGTGGGGACTTCTCATGACTGGTCAGTCAGTCATATTGCCCCTAAGAAATTAAGATGCTTCTTACATCCATCGATTTTTCTTTCCAATTATGCAGTTATTAAAGACTCATTAAAGTTGTCAAGAATCAATTAATTTCTCATTAATGTAACCCAGGTTAACGAATATGAAGTTGTTTATCTTTATATTGTTCTGGATTTCCACTTAACAATATCTAAAGTATTTGTCCCTCTAACTGGATCCTCACCTGCCTAATTGCTTCATTTCCGTTTTTTTCTCATTAATATGTAAATCAACTTGCTCTCTTTTTAAGGTGGAGTAAAATACACCTGCAGGGAATGTACAATGGTACGTTGCAGAATTGCTGTGGCAGTTTGTTGCAAATACATGGTCTGCAGCTTTTTTATATTTACATCTCAGGAGAAGCTGCCATATGAGATTTTAGGCAATTGCAGTTTTGCTGTTGTACAGCCATGGATTGGTATGTTACCCTTAAACAGAATCAATCAACTGTAGTTAAAGCATTTGGTAGAGGATCAGCAGGCACTGTCTGTCCTTGAGCCACGATGGCAAAGAGCTGAAATGTGTTTTGGTTAAGGTTTTATGTGCTGGAGTGAGAACTAGCTCCTTTTCCTAGAGCAGGCAGTGATTTATACCGAGCAGATGGTAAAGAATGCTGATTTAAATCAATTTTAATCCACAATGAAGAAGAATAAAATACCTGGTTTAAAAAATATGTTGTGGTAAATTAAAATTTAAAACTATGCATACATTTGTGTTCCTAGAAAAACATAAATTTATTTTATACAAACAATGCACACATATCCGATTCCTTGGAATAAGTGTTGTCTAGATGCCCTCTAAGCTGACCGTCATATATGAGTGCTGGTTATATTACTGGCCCATACCCTCTGTAGAGTGCCCTTGAGGTCTCACTTAGAGTTTATATGAGATAGCTGGTTTGACATGTTCTCATTTATAGCCTCAGGATAATATAAAGAGCCTCTGGTACATTGGACCAGTTATCCTGGAGTACCATTAACCCAGCTCTCTGACCAAATTAGTTAGCCACTTTGAAGAACAGTATTCCAATAGAGATAGCATCCATGTTGATTTCTTTCATTTTAAACAGATTTCTTCAGTCAAAATTCTGAGGCCTTCATAAAGTATAATGAAAAGACATTCTTGACCCATAATAATAATATATGTTAGCACCCAAAAAAAGCAACTCTGATTCTGCTATAAGGATATGCATATCATACCAGATGTGCAAAATTAACGACCCTTAACTCTCTGGGACTTCAATATCCTGATCGATATATGTTCCCAGCATACCTTTTAATGTCCCCATTCTGCATGACTGTTGCCATGTGTCCTGTGTCTTCCCCCTATGCAGAAAGCAGAGAGAGGCAAGATAACTTATCAGGGTCCGATGATTGGACATTCATGGCAAAATGGTCCCCAGTAGGCAGCTAGTAGAACTGCCAGAGATTAGGTCTCTTTAAGTTTTTCTCTTTTAACACAGCATCTGGTAGGCAGTGAAATCATCACTTTGTATGTCTCAGCCAGCATACCCCAAAAGGGAACAAGACTTACTTCTTGAAATTATAGGAATGTACCATTTGGATGCTGAGGCATGAAGTAATTGCATGTGGTTCCCAGACAAGCCTTCTGTATCTGCCTCCCCTGATAGCTCACTTGGTAAAGAATCTGTCTTCAATGCAGGAGACCCCAGTTCGATTCCTGGGTTGGGAAGATCTGCTGGAGAAGGGATAGGCTACCTACTCCAGTATCCCTGGACTTCCCTGTGGCTTAGCTGGTAAAGAATCCACCTGCAATGTGGGAGACCTGGGTTCAATCCCTGGGTTGGAAAGATCCCCTGGAGAAGGGAAAGGCTACCCACTCCATTATTCTGTCCTGGAGAATTCTATGGACTGTATAGTCCATGGGGTCACAAAGAATAGGACACAACTGACTGACTTTCACTTTCACTTTTTCCCAGGCAGGTCTTCTGTATCTACCAGTGAAATTCTATATCAACTGCCTAAATAAACTACTATTGTTATTTTTAATAAACTGTTACATTCTACATGCAGGAAGCTGGGCTAAGCATTAAAGAACATATTATGGGTATAAAGTCATCTATGGTATCCCATACTTCAAAGACCTTAACTTTATTTGAGTGAATCAAGGACTAGCTATATAATTTCCAGTGCAAATTGATAATATGAGACTCCTCTTTCAAGAATAATAAGAAATTCAAGACAGAAGCATCAGAGCATGAAACCAAGTAGGGGACCCTTCTGCATGGCAAAGCCCTGTGCAACTGCACAAGTCATATACAACCCCATGAAACTGGCCTTAAATAAAACAAAAATGAACATATATTGAGTGTTTCTTTGTGACCCCTGTTACCTGAAGTTTACTAAAAAAATGAGGCTCAAAAATGTTAAAGAGTTGGTTATATAACTAATAGGATTTAACTTGAGATCATATTCTAATCAAGCCCTTATTTAAAGAATTAAATAAAACATGTAACACTGTGACTCATCCTATAAGGCATTAAATGCTAAATGTCTGAATCATGTATACAGTAAATATTTTAATCAATGAATTGTTTTTAAGCAAGCCAGTTCATGGAAACTATGATGTTGCACAGCCTCTGAAAAATTCAATTATTGTGGTGTAAATAAAATCAATCAATATATCAACCAATGGTGGGGATCAGGGAAATCACTAATACTTTTGAGAATGTGTGGGAAAAAATCTAATTCAGAATTTTAAAGATTTTGAGTTTCGATTTTATTGTCACAGTTTCTAACAGCTCAGCTAACGGTCCTCTTAGGTTGCCCTTGTATAAGGTGATGTGGGGTCAAAGCAAACATGAGTAACGACAGTGTCCTTGACTGCAAGCTTCACCTTTGCCCTTCAAGTGCTCCCTCAAGTACTATTACATTCCTTTTCTCCCTCACAGCTGAGGTTCAGTTTGCTAGGATGTATAACATCATTAATGTCTTAAGGAAAAAACCACCTACAGATATTGTATTTCTTTGCTGATTTGCTTTGTGAGCATATAGTGGCTTATACACATAAAACTTATTTCCTAAATAACATACTTGGATGCATTTGAATCATGTCAATTGTAGACGTCTACTTAGTAAGCATTCCATTACCACACGTCAAATATCTAACAGATAAGTACTGTATTTGATTAGAATACATTATGCAACAAACCATTCCCCTAAAGTTAGAGAATCTCAAAGCAGGGCCTGAAAAACATGTATTATATGTAGTTTCCTAGAGCAAAATAAGACATTAGGAATAAACTGAGAAAATCTGAATAATGTGTTGAGTTTAGCTATAAAAATATTAATAATCATATTCAGCTGCAGTTGTCAAAGTATGTTCTTTAGAACATGTGAATTAATGTGAATTCTTTAGAACAGTGTGAATTAAGATCCAGTCCAATATGATTTTCTTGTATTTGTTTCGTTTCCTTTAATTTTCAATAAACTTATTTTGCACTAGCATTTTGACTTGCTAAAAAGTTCATGTCATTTGTTACATAGAATGTTACACCTTCTGAATTTGTTTTCTCACGTTCTTGTGTCTTGGCTTTCTTTTACTATAACCTTAATTACATTCAAGTTAAATATTTTTCAACATAAAGGAAAAAAAATGTAAGCAGTAAAATGCTAGACAGACCTGTTCTGGAATTACAAAATCTGTTTATCAAATCATCTCTGGGCTTTATATCTTTAACGCATAATGTTAACTATTGTTATATGGACAAAATGACAACTTAAAGCAGTGTTAGGATGTTGATCCAGCCATAGTCATTGTACAATTAATTAATGTATTAATTGCAACCAACACCAACTATAGATGCTAATATTATGCTTTGTTAAAAAAAAACCAATCTTATTAAAAATAGGCTGCTGCTACTGCTGCTAAGTTGCTTCAGTCGTGTCCGACTCTGTGCGACCCCACAGATGGCAGCCCACCAGGCTCACTCCGCTGTCCCTGGGATTCTCCAGGCAAAAATAGGCAGAAGATCTATTTAGATATTTTCCCAAAGAAGACATACAGATAACTAACATGTATACAAAAAGTTGCTCAGTATCACTAATCATCAGGGAAATGAAAGTCAAATAGCTCTTACCAAAAAGGCAAGAAATAAAAAGCTGTTGATGAAGATGTAGAGAAAAGGGAAACCTTGTGCCCTGTTGATAAATTGGTGAAGCCACTGTGGAAAATATTACAGAGATTTCCCAAAAAAAACTAGAAAAAGAGCTACTGTGTGATCAAGCAGTTCCACTTCTGGGTGTTTATGTGAAGAAAATAAAACAAAACATTAACTAGAAAAGAAACATGCACCACTATATTCATTGCAGGGTTATTTACAATAACCAAAAAATGGCTGACCTAAGTGTCTGTCAATGATGAATGTATAAAGAAATTATCCATTGGAGAGCTTGGAGAGCTTCCTTTAAGTATTCTTTAATGAAATAGACGTGTTGCATGATTGTGAGAATATAGCTTGTATGTGTATGAATTTTTAGAAGTATTTAATTCATCAGAAAAGTACTTAGTGGTTTTGAAACTTATCTCAGTTTTGTTACCTAATATATATTACATTTGTATCCTACTAGTTAGGGAGATTTGTACAAAAATGATAAATTTTACTTCCTTGGCATAGAATAACTTTGAAACTTACTTTTCCTCTCCTCATCAATGTGCACTGATTTTTTTTTTTTCCCCCTCAATCCACCTATTCCCATCTGTCAACCACACCATTAATGATCCCCTTCACCTCTCAGGTCTTCACCATTTTTTCTCCTGGAGGAAACATAAGTCATTTTTAATATTACCCACATTTTCTTCAGTATGTGATTGCCTCAACTTTTGCTCAAATTGCATCAACATATGACTTTTTGAAGAATATTTGTTTACCTGCTATTTCTTACATTTTGGAGAGTGTCTTTGTCATACTGTGCCTTCTACTATCCATACCTCATGGAAAAGCTTGTATATATTCATATGTACATATTCTCTTCTATCAAGAGATTTGTGAGGAGAGAATTACTGTGTCCAAGAGCAGCTGGATGTCTCCTGGGGTACATATATCCTTTTAAAACTAAAAATTCATTCATAGCCATTAAAAATACTTTACCAGGTAAAGAGGAAATTATGTTGCCAGAAAGAAAAACACCAATACAGTATACTGACACATATATATGGAATTTAGAAGACAGTAATGATGACCCTGTATGTGAGACAACCAAGAGACACAGAGGTATAGAGTGGACTTTTGGACTCTGAGGGAGAGGGAAAGGGTGGGATGGTTTGGGAGAATGGCAATGAAACATGTATATTTTCGTGTAAGAAACGAAGCGCCAATCTATGTTCAATGTAGGATGCAGGATGCATGGGGCTGATGCACAGGATAATTCAAGTAGAGGATGTGGAGTGGGAGGTGGGAGGGGGCTTCGGCATTGGGAGATTGTGTCACCTATGGCTGATTCGTGTCAATGTATGGCAAAACAAATACAGTATTGTAATTTAAAATAAATAAATAACAACCAAAAAAATAAAAAATTAAAAAGGTTTAGAGTGTTAAAAAAATAAAAAATAAAGTGTACTATAAAAAAAAAAAAAGAAAAGTACAGTGATGATGAGAGTGTATTTTTTTGCTCCCTGTTTATTAGATAAGAGAAACTGCAGGTACATAGAACAAACTGGACCTAAGAACTTCTTTATCATACAAAAAAGTGTATGTATGTGTGTATATATATATTTATGTATATATATATGTGTGTATATATATATATATAAATCTGTGTGTATGGTTATGGTTCAACTCCCAAAGATGTCTATCAGGGGAGATGTAATATTGAGTATTTTGCCAGTTATTTCTACTATGGACCTTGGAATAAAATGCCATAAATAAGACCACAATCTTTAACATAGCATGACCTCTTTAAAAATCATATTCATTAGTCTGTTTTTAACATATTAGAAGTATTATAAGAATTTACTGCTCAGAGAGAAGTCATATAATAGTGGTCCAGAGTGCTACTTTTCTTTGATAATGCACACCTTAAATTCCTCAGTTCCCTAAGTTGTCTAGGGTCATGAATATGAAGCATCTCCATTTGTTGACATAACTGGTTCTGGTTATCTTGCTTTCCTGGCAAGGCCACATCTTCATTTGATAGGCTCTATAAGTATAGCGTGTTCCCAACTTGCAAATGAGTTAGTGGTACAAAGGCTTACATGTAATTGGTTATTTCAAATTCAAAATACATCTTTTCACAGAATCCATTGTATGAATGATAGATAAATTTACAGTCATATCCAGGTAATTGTGTTTTACTTTATTCATTATTTTTGTTTATAAGACAGTTTTATTGTAGAAATTTGGGAAAATGTTCAAGAGTTAAAGTTAAAAAGTCTGCCTAATATTTTGTTCAGTCTTTTTTCTCTATGAATACATTTTATAAAAGTGAAATCCTTCCATATGTTTTTTAAAACTTGCTTATTCATCTTATACTTAAATATTTTGCTGCTGTGTTGGGGGATTGTTGTCTTCGAATTTCTTATAACACAGTGATATTGTTGTTTAGTCACTAAGTCATGTCCTATTCTTTTGTGACCTCATGGACTGTAGCCCACCAGGCTCCTCTGTCCATGGGATATAAAAACATAGTTTTAAAAAGCCAGTAATGTGTATCTTAAAACAAATCACTTCCCTCTAAAATGCCCACATCTCCAAATATCCTGTCTCTGTTTTTTGCTGTACTCTCACATATTTATTTTTTATATATAAATAATATGCCTATACTACAATTTCTTTTTACATTGTTTTAAATTAATAGATTCACAAGTACAAAATACAAGCAGCATTTTCGTTATATTTTCTGCTACTGCCCTTGTATATTATCCAGAAGATTTATAAGAAAGCATACATAGAAGGTAAACTTCTTAAAAGTTTAGACTAGTTTTACATTGAAATTAATTTGTCTGGGTATAGAATTCTAGGTTGAAAATTCATTTCCTTGGAAATTTTGAAATAATTCTTCCATTATCTTTGAACTTTCAGTATATCTGATAAATTCTTTGCCGTTTTTCTTCTAGAGTTTTGTGTAGGATTTGTTTCCTACTTGAAAGCTTTTAGGATCTTTTCTTTATCCTTGGTGATCTAAAAATCTCATGAAGATGTGCTTTATTTATATCTTCTTATTTATTAACTGGGTAGCCAGTCACTGAAGTCTAGAAATCCATATTTTTCAGTTAAGAATTTTATACTTGTATTTATATATACTATATATATTTAAATGTACATGTATACATAATAAACATATTGTATATATATAAATATGTAATCTAATATGCATATATGCATATATATATATATATACACACACATATACATACACACACATATATGCTCTGCTGTGCTTATTCACTGTCCTGTCTGACTCTGTGACCCCATGAACTGTAGCTTGCCAGGCTCCTCTGTCCATGGGGATTCTCCAGGCAAGAATACTGGAGTGGGTTCCCATGCCATATATATATATATATATATATATATATATATATATATATATATAAAATGTTCTTTTAGAAATCCTGTTGGTCAGTGGTTGGTCTCTCATGTTGATTTTCTACTTTATTATTACTTTTATCTTCTATTTTTTATTGTCTTTTTTTTCTCATCCAAAGAAATTTTCTCAGTCTTATCCTCTAACTCTTTGAATACTCTGTCAACTGTCCTATTTTTAATTTCCAAGTGCTCTTTCTTTTTCTCTGAATGTTCTTTAAATAGTATATGTTCTTGTTTGGTGAATGCATTATCATTTGTTACCTCTCTTTGGTCATGAACTGCTTTCTGTTTATCAATAAATGCTTTCTTCTGTTCTGCAAACAGCACATATTGACCAGAAACTGTGTCTGCAGGAAAATAAACCTTAGACTTTATTGAAGGGCAGTGTGTTGGACAGCTGGATTTTTCCACGGACGTTTCCAAATGGCAATAACTTTGTGTCTTTTTTCTTGGTTACTTCAGCTTCTTAGAAAAGAACATTTCAATTGCTGTCTGCTAGTTGGTATCCTGGAGATGGGCCAAAAAGAAAACTGGAGATAGAAAGCTTTGTTATTCAGTATCCCATTCTAGTATTCCTGCCTGGATAATCCCATGGACAGAGGATCCTGGTGGGCTATGGTCCATAGCGTAAAAAGAGTCAGACACGACTGAAGCAACTTTGCACATAGCATGCATGTGAGTTTTAGTTTAATTCATTTTTTTCAAATCCAACCCCATACTTTTTGGATCCATTCTGCTTGGATCTCCCTGGTTCATAACCTCTCTAAAGAATATATCTCAAAATTTCTTCTTGGTATTAGGAATGGTAATTGCCTGGAGGGTGATGGATACTTGGAAAATTCCAATACAGCCTTTTAAATAATCTGATTCTGTCATGCCTCACCCCCATATTCCTTGGGACCAGTTGTCTCCAACCAACTTTAGGGCCTGGGGCCAATTTATGTCCTTCTTGATGGTAACACTCCTACAGATTCTTAAGTTTGACTTTTCTCTGTTTTGTCAACTGATTTACCATTCCTCTGTCTGCTTTCTCTCCTGATACATCATATTCATATTTAATGTGCAATAGGATTTTTTTCAGTTTCTTGTGCTTTAGTTTTTTTGCTAACTTTTGGAAGAGTGCAGCAGACACATCTTTAGTCTTTGAAGTCTCAGTTAACGTAAGGTAGGTGTTCTGCCAAACAAACAAAAAAATCTTGATTATTCTTGATCTATTTAAATATGTTAACAAATCCCTCAAAAAAAAAAAAGAATCTCAGTATACATAGTTATTCTTGTCTTACTGCTGCTATAAATGGGAACATCACTACTTAATAGGACTTCGGTTTATGGTTTGAAATTGAAATTCTTTATCATGTGAAAAAAGTATGTTTAATTACTGAGATTACTGATTTACTGAGATTTAAGAAATGCATGAGATTTTATCAAATGCAATTTCAGAGTGTCTCATAATTTTTTAATTTATTGATGAGATGTTTTATATGAATATATTTCTTAGTAATAAGCAATCTCATGTTCTTAGGATATAGTTTACTTTGTAATCATGTATTATATCTTTAATAAATTGCTGTTTTTATTTACTAATAATTTATTTTTTTATTTGTATTTTTAAATGAGGTTCATTAAATTTGTCAGCAGCTTTCTCTTTTGCAATCTCTAGATTTTGCAACTATGTTTTTTAACATGTAGCACTCTAGGAATCTCCAGGGAAAGACAGTGTGTCTTTTTTAGTTTTGGCTTTCTTTGGGAGGAAGGGAAATGAATGTATTCATAAGTATGCTCTAAGAAAATGCAGCTAAAGAAAAAAATCTGTTTTTTAAAAGAAGAAAAAGAGGAGAGATTGTGTGTGTGTGTGTGTGTGTGTGTGTGTGTGTGTATGTGTGTGTGTGTGTGTGTAAGAGAGTGGTTGACATTGAACAAGGTCAGGAACTAATTTTAATACTTGTATTTTTTGGCCATTTACTGGTATATGTTACAGTATTTATAATGATTTCTAATCCTAATTCTCTTTAATTATTATGGTTTTTAATAATTGAAAAGATGATTGCAAAGTGCTCTAGACTTTATTTGTAATTGTTTTTCTGCCAAATTCACATACAAGTGGTAAGTTCTCTAGATATTATAAACTAGTGACAACCTTACTCCTTTAAAAGTGTATATATTATATCCTTGTTTTCTACACTGTAATATTCAGGAAGGTATGAAATCAGCCTGAACTCTGTTTCACTTTAATTTTTTTTTTTGGAGGAGGAGGAGGTGTACATTTGTATCCTATAAAATTCTAATTTTTCTTGAAGAAATATTTGCTAGTATCATCATATATTTTACATAATATATGAAAAATCCTTTATGTCAGATATTATGGTCCTTTTGGCAAATAGCTAAGTTTTTAAGTTTGATGATTTTACTTTCACCTCTGTGTTACACTTAACAAACGGCTATACATACCATGCTCTGGAACCAGAATGAGTTGGAAACCTTGCTCTTCCACTTACTGTGTGACTTCAGGCATGTTACATACCCTCTCTGTCCCTCTATTTTCTCATTTATAAAATAGATGTAGTAATATAATGATAATTTATATGAGATTATGAGATTCAAATGAGTTAATTAGAAGAATGCCTGGTTTGTGGTAGACATTCAGTAAGTGTTAGTTATTTTATTGGTTCATTCCTATTCTTAAGAATTACTAATTCACTTTGAATTATACTATTTCTCATAACTTAAATATAGTTTATATTTGAATTCAACATTTCCTTTCCATTGCTGTTTCTGACATCAGCCATTGAAATTTCTGTAACATATAATCTGTTTGCAATCCTCTCTGAAGATTAAAATTCTGTTATTGAATTCTAGTTACTTTCCAGTTTTTCTTATATCAGTGCATTCATTTCTCAGTCTACTTTCTTTTAACTGTGGTCTCTCTTATTTTCATCCTACCATGTTTTCCCCCATGGAAATCATGTTTAAATGCATTTTAAGGCCAAAGCATTTACAAATCTGTTTCTTTATGTTAAAGTACACTGTACCATATGGGCTACTCTGGTGGCTCAGAGGTTAAAGCATCCGCCCACAATGCAGGGGACCTGGGTTTGATCCCTGGGTCAGGAAGATCCCCTGGAGAAGGAAATGGCAACCCACTCCAGTATTCTTGCCCGGAGAATCCCATGGTAGGCTGCAGTCCATGTCAGACAAGACTGAGCGACTTCACTTTCACTCTCACTTTCTTTACACTATTCTATAAGCATACTACAAGTATAGCAGCACTTGTGCTGCTTCCTCTATGTTTTAAGGACTATGTTCTTCTCTTATGTTGCAGGCACTTGTTGCAATAAAACTGGGGAAAATATTCTCTACTTGTGTTAAAATTTAATTTTTTAATAATCTATTTGGGTTGTGTTACTTTATACATGTTTGAAACCACAAACATATCCCACTCATCTTCCTTATTGATTCTTTCTAGAATAACCAAATATCAGGCAACAACTCCTTATGTTTCTAATCATAAATATTTCACAATATCAATTTTAGTTTCAAACATTTATTTCTCCTTAGTGAGATTTCCTTTTCAGGTACTCTTGACTAAGTGTCTTCACAGAAAATTCCTTCTTCTTTCATTGTTGCTTGCTAGGACTCCTTAATTTTGTTATCATGAACCTTAGAGGAAAATCTTTTTGACTATGCAACCAATTTTTAGAAGTTAACATCTCTCTTTGCTAAAATTATATACTTCCACTTAAAGAAGAGATTAAAACAATACCTCTGCCCTCAATGCTTTGAATTTCCTACAAAGGAATATTTTTAAAGGCTGGAGAGAGATTCTAGATAATATGCTCAAGTATTTTATGTAATGAAGCATCTGACTTTTGACTGCCCTGGACCCTGATTAATGACCATCTTTAAACTAACATTTTTGTTGATTAAAGCTGTTTCTTTTAACATTTTAGTAACAGTTTCATGTTCCCGGGCACCTAAGATTAAAGAAATCCCCTCTCCTTGAAGGCACAGGAGAGGTAACTTTGCTCATATCTTTTCTTTAACTTCCTGCTTCTCACTGCCCCTTCTCTTGTCATTTTCAATGAAATTTAAACTCCCATTTAAAATTTGAAAAGTACTAAGGGAAAAGATGAACTATAAGTGTCTATCTTCTAAGGACAAAAGGCAATGAAAGTTAAGGAAATAAGATGTGTTTAGTATCCTATTTTATGACAACCAAAAATTATATGAGAGCAAAATGAAATAAGGTATTTTTTATGAAAATTGGTTAAAATTTTACATGTGAATTCCAACCTGTTATTAAAATTTTCTGAGCCAGACAGAGAACTGAATGCAGACAAGGAACAGCACTCAATGACAGTGACATTTCCTGACAGAGCAATTCTTTGCATATCAGCAGGGCTAATTATATTCAATCTGACAGCAGTAGTTTAACCCATTCACTAGAGAAATGTGCTTCTTATAAGATCAACGATCTAAGCATTCATTTGGATGCCAATCTAGTTTGGGAATACATATTTAACATGTGTAATTAATTTCCAATGGCTAATGTATGGATGATATTTTATTTCTTATCAATGCTGCTAAATGATGTGTGTGTGTGTGTGTGTGTGTGTGAGTGAGTGTGTGTAAGTGAAAGTATGAGCTATCTTCATTTGGGAGCTATGTATAAAACGACATTAAACAATTTAGGGCAATTTAGATATTCTCCCAGGCACCTTGAAAAATTTATTGCAAGGGTAAACCTGAAAGGTACCATTTTATTAAGCCCCAATAAGGCATATTCTATTAAAAACTCATATTTTTAGTTGATAGTATCACGTTTATAAGACAAAAAGCCAAGTCAAGATTATTCAGGAAAAATACATTGTGTAACAAAATATCGATTGGATGTTTAACATGATTAGATCAAAATCTTAGTGTTTATGCTTTATAGCTCCTCCTGTCAAATGAACACTACTCGTTCCTGCATCCACTCCTACATGAACCCTTATCTTCAGGGATCGAACATTTAGTTCAGGATTTGTGAAAGAGAGGAATTCTGCAAATTCTGCTCCCTTAGAAGTAGCACAAATTTAAAAACACATACAGAGTGAATTTTCCTTTAGAGGTAAAAGTAAGCAGACAGAAATGCTTGACCTGAGCATTTTCTTCAGGATGTGCTTGGTGAAATGCTTTACACAAAACAACTCTTCAGCCTATGTTAGCTCAAAGAATGACCCATCTTATAGCCAGTGAGTTCCATATTTACTTATGAGCAAAGCTCACAGCTGAATCAGGCAACTAGAAAGAGTTGTTTACAGAACTGAGAGGACAAAAGACAGAGAGGCTTTCTCTCCATTGTACCTCTAGCTTCTCCTTCCCATTTATTCTTCCTCTTTTGCACCTATACAGTGGCCAACAAAAATCATATGGAGCAAAAGTAAATAGAAAGCACTGCTTCATATTTTGAGTTATTTGTAAATAAATTCTTTATTGTCACTTCTGGGGGTAAAGAACCTGCCTGCCAATGCAGGAGACTCAGGAACCACAGGTACGATCCCTGGGTCAGGAAGATCCCCTCAAGGAGGAAATGGCAACCCACTCCAGTCTTCTTGCCGGGAAATCTCATGAACAGAGGACCTACAGGCTACAATCCACTGGGTCAAAAGAGTCAGACACAACTAAGCACGTATGCACACACACACAGAGACACTTCAACACAAGTATATTTGGATACACGTAAAAATCTGTCCTACATGTTTGATTGAGCTATGATTTCAGACACTCCAGAATTCAAGTACTTTATAATCATTTTGTTCATTTTAACATTGTTCTTACTGACTGAAAAAGTTGATAGGGATTTAAAATTAGGTCCTATCCAATTTTACCTATCTTCTGCTTTAGCATATTAAAATGACTCTTATTCTAAACATCTTTTAGTAAACTTTTGTAACCTTTGTGGAAGTTTTATAACATAAAGTGGGCAATATGGGTAGTATTTTAGCAAAATATTCCTATTAGTCCTAGATGATAATAGACAATTTTCTGGATAAAGCAATTGTGTGAACAGTGGATATTATTAACTTCCTTAATGTTTACTATGTCAGGGTCAGTTAAGAACATCAGATTAACTCTGTGCCTGAGATAGCATGATTTGTGACTGGTAAGCACAGAAGGTTCATGAATGAAATGAGAAGATAAAGATATTTTAGCCTGTAGCTATGGAGATGATACAGCTGAGGCTCCTCGTTCATAAATATAGGTCACCCAAATAGGAAGTGACTAAGAAAAATTTCCTGGATAAACTTTGCTGGTCTATTCAGGCATAGGAAAAGCTAGGGACTAATGGGAAATTCATAACTAGAAACATCTTGATGAACACTGGAAAATTTTTGCCAAACTTTTGAAAGGAAAATTTTTCTGTGTACGTTTCGTCATTGGTTACAGAGGTTTTCAGAGAAGAGAATAATTCTCTTACAGAGCTAAAAGAATCTAAAATCCAGTGGTAGCATTTTAAAGAGGCAAGAGCATATTAACAAAAAACTTTTACCAGGAAAGTTATCATTAATTTCAGGACTGTTAACTGTACATATGAATAGAAAAAAAAAAACTAAGTTATACCCATATATTGTTTACTATAAATAACAATAATACATGTGGCACAGGAGAAATCAAAGTAACATTCCAGATGCCTAATGGTGATATTTCTGTAATTCTTTGTTCCTTTCTATGTGAATACTTTTTTAATTTTGCATTTGGCTTATTGAAATTTATATTGCACATTAATGAATGGACCATATAGATGAAGCTTACTTTCAGCTCAATATTTCTGCTAATAACAAAAATAGCCCTTCATTCTAAGAATAAACACAGATCAACATTACCAAAAATGGAGTTATATTTCGAAAGTAGGTGAGTGGGGAATTCAGTTCAGTTCAGTCACTCAGTCACGTCTGAATTTTTGTGAACCCATGGACTGCAGCATGCCAGGCCTCCCTGTCCATTATCAACTCCTGGAGTCTGCTCAGTTCCTGTCCATCGAGTTGATGATGTTATCCAACCATCTCATCCTCTGTCATCCCCCTGTCCACCTGCTTTCAATTGTTCCCAGCATCAGGGTCCTTTCCAATGAGTCAGTTCTTCATATTAGGTGGCCAAAATATTGGAGCTTAATCTTTAGCATCAGTCCTTCCAATGAATATTCAGGACTGATTTCCTTGGATTGACGGGTTTGATCTCCTTGATGCCCAAAGGGCTCTCAAGAGTCTTCTCCAACACCACAGTTTTGAAAGCATCAATTCTTCCATTCTTTATGGTCCAACTCTCACATCCATACATGACTACTGGAAAAACCATAGCTTTGACTAGACAAACTTTTCTCGGCAAAGTAATGTCTCTGCTTTTTAATATGCTGTCTAGGTTGGTCATAGGTTTTCTTTCAAGGAGCAAGCATCTTTTAATTTTATGGCTGTAGTCACCATCTGTAGTGATTTTTGCAGCCCAAGAAAATAAAGTCTGACACTTTTTCCATTGATTCCCCATCTATTTGTCATGAAGTGATGGGGCCAGATGCCATGATCTTAGTTTTCTGAATGTTGCATTTTAAAACAGCATATTCACTCTCCTCTTTTACTTTTATCAAGAGGCTCTTCAGTTGTTCTTCACTTTCTGCCATAGGGTGGTGGCATCTGCATATCTGAGGTTATTAATATTTCTCCTGGCAATCTTGATTCCCACTTGTGTTTCATCCAGGCCAGCATTTCACATGATGTATTCTGCAAAAATGTTAAATGAGCAGGGTGACTATATAAACCTTGAGGTACTCCTTACCTGATTTGGAACCTGTCCTTTGTTCCATGTCCAGTTCTAACTGTTGCTTCTTGACTTGAATACAGATTTCTCAGGAGGCAGGTCAGGCAGTCTGGTATTCCCATCTCTTAAAGAATTTTCCACAGTTTGTTATGATCCACAAAGGCTTTAGCGAAGCCAATGAAGCAGAAGTAGATGTTTTTCTAGAATTCTCTTCCTTTTTCTATTATCCAGTGGATGTTGGTAATTTGATCTCTGGTTCCTCTGCCTTTTCTAAACCCAGCTTCAACATCTGGACATTCACAGTTCACGTATTGTTGAAGCCTGCCTTGGAATATTTTGACCGTTACTTAGCTAGCATGTGAAATGAGTGCAGTTGTGCAGTAGTTTGAGCATTCGTTGGCATTGCCTTTCTTTGGGACTGGAATGAAAACTGACCCTTTCCAGTCCTGTGGCCACTGCTGAATTTTCCAAATTTGCTGGCATATTGAATGCAGCACTTTCACAGCATCATCTTTTAGGAATTGAAATAGCTCAGCTGGAATTCCATCACATCCACTAGCTTTGTTCATAGTGATGCTTCCTAAGGCTCACTTGATTTCACATTCTGGGATGTCTGTTTCTAGATCAGTGATCACACCATCATGGCTATCTGGGTCATGATCATTTTTGTGTAGTTCTGTGTATTCTTGCCACCTCTTCTTAATATCTTCTGCTTTTGTTAGGTTCTGACTGTTTCTGTCCTTTATTGTGCCCATCTTTGCATGAAATGTTCCCTTGGTATCTTTAATTTTCTTGTGTGAGGAATAGATGAGTAATATTGAAGAATAGAAAGAAAGTGAAGTCGCTCAGTCGTGTCCAGCTCTTTGCAACCCAATGGGCACCAGGCTCCTTCGTCCATGGGATTTTCCAGGCAAGAGTACTGGAGTGGGTTGCCATTTCCTTCTCCAGGGAATCTTCCTGACTCAGGGATCAAACCCAGGTCTCCCTCATTGTAGACAGATGCTTTACCATCTGAGCCACCAGGGAAATACCATATTGAAGAATAATACTCCTCAATTATTAAGGCAAATTTATAGCATTGGCCACAATAATTCCATTCATTTACACGGTATTTTATGGTTTTCAATGATCACTTTCTCATATATTATCATATTTTACCCTTTTAACAATCTTGTGAAGATAGGATGAGAATCATCATTTTAAAAATACAAAACAATAACTGTAGCCAGAGATCCTGATATGAGATAGTTTGTGAATGGTATGTTGATGGTTAGAAGATAGATGCTTGAATATTAATTCATTATGCAACAACTATTTTGGAAAATGGTAAACGGTAGTTGTGTCTATCTGTGTGTGTAATAGTAGGATATAAATCATGTATAAAAATTGAAATAGAGACATACAATGAGCTGTGCATTTAAAAGAGGTTCTTGAATATAAAAGAAAGTTCAAGGGAAAAAGCCCAGAATAAGCAATATGTTAAATTCTTAGGAAACACTTTTCCAGTTAGGGAGGAAATGATCAAGAATAGTAAATCAAAGACTGAAATTAATAAATAATGAAGAAGATGCACTTTCCAACTGCAAAGGCAAAAGAGTCCTTAGACCAGCCCAAGAGAAGCCTTTCTGCACTGAACCAGAAATCCCAATACCCACAAGGAGCCCACGCCCTCTCTTCTCCTCATGCTCCAAAATTCTTAACCAAGTGTCCCAAGCCCATTTGAAGATATGCTCAAGCTTCTTCCCTGGGTTCATTTTCTCTGGTGTAGTTACCTGCAGATAAGAGAATGTGTGGGCAGATATTGGGTTTGTGAATTGAAGTGTTTATATATACGTGTATAGGCAGCTGTCTAAGATGGACAGATTTGGAGATGGGAAAATGGCACACAACACTAAGGAGCCCAGAATGGTTTAAAGATGTATTTATGAAGGTATTAATATTAACACAGTACTTGAACAATCAGTCAACTCATTTTAACATTTAGATGTTTCATCTTCATCATGTTATGTGGATTTCCAAATCGATTCTTACATCTTTGTCCCAAGGCATACCTCTTGAAAGAGAATCAATTATATAAAAAGCAGGGTTAAATGAAATTGAAGATATATATATATATGTATATGTATATAATCTAAATATGTAATATTTATATAAAACCTTGAGTATTAAAATAAATTCAAGTCCTCTTCAGGTCCAAAAACATTGGTTATTTAAACTTACAGATTCAATTGTGATTGTTTAAACAGATATTTATTTTTAGGAATCATGTAAACAAAGAAATGACAGGAAAGTAGAGCTAGGCAAATAGGTTTGTGATTTCAAATAAGAAAGTAAAGTGAATGTCAAAAACTCTGGACAGTTTCTGATCTCTGGAGATAGTCTTGATTAAACTCTTGAACAGATTCTTTGAAGAACTTAGAAAATAAAGCAGTACCAATAATGAGTAGCTATGTTCTTAGGACAAAAAAATAGGAAAAATTCAGAACTTACTGGAATGGTTCATTTAACATAAATTCAGGAAGGTGCTTAGGATAATTTGTCATGGTATTCTATCATGAGTAAATGAAAAAAAAATATACAGGATCATGGTAAAGATAAGAGGATTTGCATCTGCTTGAACAAACTAATTAGTGAGTTCATTAATAGTGGGCCATTGAACTCAGAGATTTAGTCTGATGTACATTTTTATTGACAGCATGTGAGAAAATATAGACTCAGTGTACCAAATTTATGACTGACTCCAAAACAAGAGTAATTAGCCAATTAGTTATATGATTAAAGCCTAGCAAGACAGGAATCTGAAATCTAAATATGAAACTGAACCCAATAACAAAGTGAGTGAATGGGTCTGAGGGATACAGGCCTATTGAAATTAGTGCTGCTTGTGTGTAATTTAATTTTGTCTTTGAACTTTGTAAAATAATTATGATGGTCAACTATTTTACTAGTCTTCGGTAAGCTTCCAGTCTAGATTCATTTGGGGATTTTTTTTTTTTTTTTTCCTAAAGAAGGAGAAACAGGTTTGTGTACTGATTCCTGAGGTGGAGATGATGAGATGGAAGACAAAGAAACCTCTTCTCTAGCTGACTTACAGGACTAGAACTTGCTTGCCAGAAAAGGGCTGGGGAAGCAGGTAGAAGAGTCTTATTTTAAGGAATATAACTTTATATGTTGATTTATTTTTTTGATCATAAAACTGGTATAAGCTTTAGTTATACATATATACACATTCTTTTTATATTTGTCTCCAGTATGGTTTATCACAGGGTATTGAATATTGTTCCCTGTACTAAATGGTAGGATCTTGTCATGCATCCGTTCTATATGTAATAGTTTGCAGCTGTGTGTGTGTGTGCTAAGTCGCTTCAGTCGTGTCCAACTCTTTGCAACCCTATAGACTGTAGCACACCAGGATCCTCTGTCTGTGGGATTCTCCAGGCAAGAATACTGGAGTGGGTTGCCATCCCCTCCTGCAGGGAATTTTCCTGATCCCTGGATGAAACTTGCATCTTCTAGGTCTCCTGCATTGGCAAGTGGGTTCATGCACCACCTGAGAAGCCTAATTTGCCCCTACTACCCCTACTGCCCCTACTACCCCTCTCCCAGCCTCCCTCCCATTTTGTCAACTGCAAGTCTGTTCTCTATGTCTATGAGTCTGTTTCTGTTTCATAGATAAAGTCATTTGTGTGATATTTTAGATTCCACATATAAGTGACCTCATATGATATCTGCATTGTCTTTCTGACTTATTTCACTTAGCATGATAATCTCTAGTTGCATCCATGTTGCTACAAATGGCATTATTTCACTTTTTTATGGCTGAGCCACTTTGCTGTACAAAAGAAATTAACATAGCACTGAAAAACTATACTTCAATAAAATTAAATTTAAAATTTGATATAAGCTAATTAGAAACGATATTCCAAACAGTAAAATGCAAAGAATAAAGTGAAAAAATCTCATAAAATACCCTTACAGAGAGAAAGTCCCTTGGACAACAAGGAGATTAAACCAGTCAATCTTAATGGAAATCATCCCTGAATACTTGTTGGAGTGATGCTGAAGGTCCAATATTCTGGTCATCTTATGTGAACAGCTGACTCATTGGAAAAGTCCCCGATGCTGGGAAATAATGAGGGCAGAAGGAGAAGAAGGTATCAGAGGATGAGATGGCTGGAAGGCATCACCAATGAAAGGGACATGAGCCTGGGCAAACTCTGGTAGATGGTGAGAGACAAGGAGGCCTGGCATGCTGCAATCCATGGGGTAGCAAAGAGTTGGACATGACTGGGTGACTGAACAACAGCAACAATCCATTCATAATGTTTGACGATCAGCTTTCTGGACATCACCTTATGTATGTTATATGAATGTGATCATTTTCTGCCTGCTGTTCAGAAACCTAGGCCATTTGGGCAAAAGTCCTTGTGAAACTTAAGACCACTTTTGCTTTGGGTCCTAGATTCTAAAGTGTATAAAGTGCCTAGAACACAGTGGCACGTTCCAGCTGAGTCCATGAAGCAGTACACCAGGAAACAGCATTTTCCTGGAGGGCAGTAGTGTCAGAGGAATGCTTTTCCCAAATGACTTGCAGGAAGCAATCTGAAAACCAGCGCTTTACCAAAGAGATGGCAGGTAGCACCAGTTGGTATGGCAGACACACTTGGTATATAACTCTATATTGAGGGTAAAGTCTTAATGTGTGTTTATTAGGAGAGCAGTGTTTGGATATTAAATATTAATGTTAATAATATTTGTATCCAGGGACTAAGTGGAACCTGGCATATTTTGACTTACTAATAAGAGCTTGCCCTGTCCTCTAACTCTAATGAGGAGCTTTCCCTGGTAAACTAGGTTGGACCATGTGTGAACTGCATAAGTTTTCTTAGACTGAAGACAGGCCTAAGAAAAACGAATGGTGCTGATTACTTTCCCCTCCATCTATGTTGGTTCCCACTGGCCTTTTCGTGGGAGAAAAAAAGGTTCTGAAAGGGCCAGGAAAAGAGGGGGATAGGAAAAAGATGTATGAGGAGAAGGAAGATGCCAAGGGGCTTTTCTTACCACACTAGTCATGTAAGTCAAGTTTCTAGAAAGAAAAGCAAACCAAGAGGAAATTCAAGGTCAATATGCCTCTAGAACAGTAGGATTTAACCTCTCCTTTTAAACACTACTGTCTCCTGCCCCTAGTAACAGTTCACTGAGGCACCTGGTCTAAACCACATCAGAGTGAATACCTATGAGAGGTGGGAAGGCATAGAAAGAGAAGAGCAAACCCTGGGCTTTCTTAAATTTAAATTGTAGCCAATGGTGGAGGCCATTGGTGTCATCTTCACTCTATTCCTTTATTTTCACTTTCTTTAATATGACATTATAATCTAGGTACTAAATAAATACTGAAAGTGTTAGTCACTCAGTTGGGTCTGATTCTTTGCAACCCCATGGACTGTAGCCTGCCAGGTTCCTTTGTCCATGGAATTTTCTAGCAAGAATAGTGGAGGTAGATATTCCCTTTTCCAAAGGATCTTCCCAACCCAGAAATCGTACCTGGGTCTCCCACATTGTAGGCGGATTCTTTACCATCTGAGCCACTAGGGAAGTCCAAGTAAACACTGAGTACAGTTTTAGCTTCTCTAATTCCCACAACTCTTTGAGAATTATTTTTCCCATTTTCCTGATAAGGAAATGGAGACTTAGAGAGATTTAAGTAACTTAACTTATTCACACAATGCTGAGTCATAATTAGCATATGAACTCAAGAAGACGGACTCTGGTGTTCCCTGTGCCTGCTCTCTCCTCTCAGCCTCCCACTGGTTTTATTTAAGCTCCACTTAAATATAGTAGTTGCAGTCGTTGGGAATTTGTACTCGCTGTATCTAAATTGACACTTTAGAGGAGATAGAATAAAATGGCTTTATATTTCTATTTAAATTCTTAAGAATTCTGACTTTAAGAAAAGATACTAAAAGAAACTGATTGCTTTTAGGAATTCAGTTGTTCACAGAAGATATTATAGTCACATTGACTTATTAACTTTATATATGTATATGTATACATATATGTATTCTAAGATGCTTTTTTCAATTTGAAAAGTAAAATCTATTTTTTGTTACATATAAAATATGTATATACATATAAATCTTTAAGGCTAAAATATAATTATACATATTGTCATTATGGCATGCTGAAGTCCATGGAGTCACAAAGTCAGACATGACTGAGTGACTGAACAACAAAAATACGTTATTTATGTGTGTGTTTAAGTGTCTGTCCATATATATAATCTTAAAATATTGTCAGAGGCTTGAATTTTAACTGAAAGTATCTTAAAATGAAGGCAAAATTCAGATTCTTTGACATGTACACATTAAGTCTTTAAAATCTTTAAATTATTGAAGTTTGAAAATAATTGAAATAATTTAATTTGTTTATTAGGTTCCACTTTCAGACTTTTTATTCATTCAAACCCACACTCATTTTCCAAAGTTTAAAAATGTTCACTGGCAAACTCAGGTACAGCTGGTGTCTTGTCTTTGCTTTGAGAGCATAATTGATCGTTCAAACTGTTATTTTCCATAATTATGGAAACAAATAGCAGCCAAATTAAACCTTAGAAGAGATGTTTTTTCACAATTTTCTCCCACTTTAGATTTTTAATGGGATTTTAAGTTCTTATAAATCTGACCCTTTAGAAAAGTGGGTAGAATTTTCCTTTATCTGAACCCTAGTTTTCTTGCTCATGTAAAATTTAAAAATAAATAGAATGACCCACTCTCCCTACATGTTATGGATATTGATTGTTTTCTTTTAAAAATGGAAGGTTAATACTTCTGCTGAGTCCGCAGAACACATTTTGCTGAGAAATGAAACTCATTTTCAGTAGCCTAGAGTCAGAAGCAAAATTCTTGCCAAAATATGTTAGGCTTTTACAAGTAAAATCAAGGTATAGTTCAAATTGAACCAAGTGTGTAGATTCTCACAGATTAAATGAACATTTTCTTGATTTACCTAAGCAATGTGTTGAATACTCATTTCCTGTATTCAGTTGAAAGCCTTAATTTTGAACCTTAAGATATAAGTAGCATGGTTTATATATATATATATATAATTTTTGTCTGGTAAATTGGTATTCCATATTGCAAATATTGATGATAATATGAACCCATTCATCTTTTGTTTGTGCCAAAGAATACCCTTTATTAAATTCACAAGCATGAAATGGGTTCTCTTAATGGTTAACTTTTGCTATCCTTGCATATGTTAATAGTAAGAAACATAAGAGGGATAATGATATTTGAGAATAGTTAACACTTAATTTTCGTAATTGACCTTCCTTCATTCAACAGATTTTTCTACTAGACATAACTTCTTTGAGTCATTTTTTTAATCCCAAAAGAATGACTTATGCATTGCTAACAAATTGAAGTTGTAAAAGATCATGTGCATAACTGTCCCTAGGAAAAATGAGTTGCTCTCAACTCATTTCCTCTCACTTACAGGCTATTACATTGTCCTCTCAGCTGTCAGCCTCCTGTTTTTCTACTGTATCCAGACCAGAAGTGACTGAAGCAAAATTTGGGCTAGTTCATCTTTAAAACAAACAAACAAACAAAAAACATTCAGTCTATGAAAAGGAGAACCTAACCAAACTTATTAAATTTGTGGCATATTTGCAAATATGATCATAGGCAACAGTATTAATAGTCTCATGTAAAAAGAAATGGAAGATGTTGAATGGCAGGAAACTCATCTTAACTGAGAATCTACTATGTAACAGACATAAAAATCTATGCATTATTCCACTTTTCACTCCAAAATGATCCTGTGATACAAATATCCCACTTGACTATTTCATATAGGAGCAACCAAACATTTTGTTGTTGTAGTTTAGTCACCAAATCATGTCTGACTCTTTGCCACCCCATCAACTGTAGCACACCAGACTTCCCTGCCCCTCACCATCTCCTGGAGTTTGCCCAAGTTTATGTCCATTTAATCAATGATACTATCCCACCATCTCATCCTCTGTCACCCTCTTCTTCTGCTTTCAGTCTTTCCCAGCATCAAGGTCTTTTCCAATAAGTCAGTTCTTCAAATCAGGTAGCAAAAGTATTGAAGCTGCAGCTTCAGCATCAGTCCTTCCGATGAGTATTCAGGGTTGATTTCCTATAAGACTGACTGGTTTGATCTCCTTGCCTCCTGAGAGACTCTCAACCACAGTTCCAAAGTATAAATTCTTCAGCATTCTGCCTTCTTTATGGTCCAGCTCTCACATCCATACATGACTACTGGAAAGACCATAGCCTTGACTATACAGACCTTTGTCAACAAAGTGATGTCTTTGTTTTTTAGCACATTGTCCACACGTACAGAAATTAAGTAATTTGCTCAAGGCCAAACAGCTGGTCTGCTCCAGGGCGATTTGACTCCTAACTTTCTGAACTTCTCTACAGCCTTTCCTTACCATAAAGATGGATCTTAAACTTTTTTGAATAATCAGGATAAAAAATGAAGCTTAGAGTCCTAGTTTTCCTCTGGTTTTAGCAAATTTATACTTAACATTTGTCATCAACCATGACAAACTGGAGTTGGTTCCTCCTACTTAAACAAAGCTGGTTTCGATAGTGACACTGGTTTAAATGTTTAGGTGTGTTTCTTGTTTTAATTATCATTAATCTGATTTTCTGCTATTGTGATGAAGACAGAGTTGAGTTAAACTGTGAGGAAGGTAGGCACTATGGGCTTAGATAACTAGGTAAATGAAAGTAGAACGCTCCTTTTCTATCCCCAAGGAACAGATTCCCTTCATGCTTCCCAGGATATAACTATGCTATGGAAATGTTTTCACAGGTTAGTGTGTTATAGCACTGGATAGAGTCAATATGAAAGAATGTTTTTGTTTTCTATCTCGTGTTCATACGGTGTAGAGTTTTGGGTTGCTATTGTTTGCTTTTATTTTCTATTAATAACACTATTGCTTTTCATTTAAAAAATGTATTTATTTTTAACTGAAGGAAAATTGCTTTACAATATTGTGTTCAGTTCAGTTCAGTTCACTTCGGTTGCTCAGTCGTGTCTGACTCTTTGAGACCCCATGAATCACAGCACGCCAGGCCTCCCTGTCCATCACCAACTCCTGGAGTTCACTCAGACTCACGTCCATCGAGTCAGTGATGCCATCCAGCTGTCTCATCCTCTGTCGTCCCCTTCTCCTCCTGCCTCCAATCCCTCTCAGCATCAGAGTCTTTTCCAGTGAGTCAACTCTTCTCATGAGGTGGCCAAAGTACTGGAGCTGCAGCTTTAGCATCATTCCTTCCAAAAAAATCCCAGGGCTGATCTCCTTCAGAATGGACTGCTTTGATCTCCTTGCAGTCCAAGGGACTCTCAAGAGTCTTCTCTAACAACACAGTTCAAAAGCATCAATTCTTCAGCACTCAGCTTTCTTCATAGTCCAACTCTCACATTCATACATGACCACAGGAAAGACCATAGCCTTGACTAGAAAGACCTTAGTCGGCAAAGTAATGTCTCTGCTTTTGAATATGCTATCTAGGTTGATCATAACTTTTCTTCCAAGGAGTAAGCGTCTTTTAATTTCATGGCTGCAGTCACCATTCTCAGTGATATTGGAGCCCCCAAAATAAAGTCTGACACTGTTTCCACTGTTTCCCCATCTACTTCCCATGAAGTGATGGGACCAGATGCCATGATCTTCGTTTTCTGAGTGTTAAGCTTCAAGCCAACTTTTTCACTCTCCACTTTCACTTTCATCAAGAGGCTTTTTAGTTCCTCTTCACTTTCTGCCATAAGGGTGGTGTCATCTGCATATCTGAGGTGATTGATATTTCTCCTGGCAATCTTGATTCCAGCTTGTGTTTCTTCCAGTCCAGCGTTTCTCATGATGTACTCTGCATAGAAGTTAAATAAGCAGGGTGACAACATACAGCCTTGACGTCCTCCCTTTCCTATTTGAAACCAGTCTGTTGTTCTATGTCCAGTTCTAACTGTTACTTCCTGACATGCATATAGGTTTCTCAAGAAGCAGGTCAGGTGGTCTGGTATTCCCATCTCTTGAAGAATTTTCCACAGTTGATTGTGATCCACACAGTCAAAGGCTTTGGCATAGTCAATAAAGCAGAAATAGATGTTTTTCTGGACCTCTCTTGCTTTTTCCATGATCCAGCAGATGCTGGCAATTTGATCTCTGGTTCCTCTGCCTTTTCTAAAACCAGCTTGAACATCAGGAAGTTCACGGTTCAGGTATTGCTTAAGCCTGGCTTGGAGAATTTTGAGCATTACTTTACTAGCATATGAGATGAGTGTGATTGTGCAATAGTTTGAGCATTCTTTGGCATTGCCTTTCTTTGGAACTGGAATGAAAACTGACCTTTTCCAGTCCTGTGGCCACTGCTGACTTTTCCAAATTTGCTGGCATATTAAGTGCAGCACTTTCACAGCATCATCTTTTAGGATTTGAAACAACTCAACTGGAATTCCATCACATTCACTAGCTTTGTTCATAGTGATGCTTTCTAAGGCCCACTTCACTTCACATTCCAAGATGTCTCGCTGTAGGTGAGTGATCACACCATTGTGATTATCTGGGTTGTGAAGATCTTTTTGTACAGTTCTTCTGTGTATTCTTGCCACCTCTTCTTAATATCTTCTGCTTCTAATTTCTGCCATATATCAACATGAATCAGCCATGGACATATGTGTGTCCCCTCCCTTTTGACCTCTCTCCCAACTCCCATCCCATCCTACTCCTCTAGGATGCACTGAGCACAAGATTTGAGCTCCTAACACTAATTTCTTAATCCGGTGTTTTTCAGAGTAGGACCCAAGGAACACCTGTATCAGAATGCTGCTGGTTTAATTAATATAGCATCACTATTATTATATGTAAAAACCTAACATGATCTACCTAAGACAGTTATTAATATTTAAGGTTTCTTTATTGAAATATATTAATTTTAATTTGGAAATAATTCCATCCACTGAATTTCCAGATAATTTTAAAAGATAAACCATTCCATTAATATCCTGACCCTCCTAAAACCTATTTTTCCTCTCTTTACTATTTCATTCCCTTTCTTTTTCCATCTGTCCCTTCCTTCCTCCTCTTCTTCTTCTTTCTTGCCTTCTTTCCTTCCTCATTCCTGTCTTCCTCCTTTTCTCCTTTATATTCCCTGAAAGCACCTATTAATTCAATCCATAGCTTCATGTTATACATTAAATAGAAATGACAATGAGCATTCTAAGATGTTAGAGTTGTTGTTGCTTTTGAGATTTTTACTTCTCAATTTAAGCATGGGCTTTGGGCTAGTTCATTTACTCAACAAGCAGTATTGTTTGCTTTGTTCCTATGACTGTGATGGAAGTTGATGGAAGAGTTCTACAGAAAAGCTATAGATAATATGATAATCCAGAGGGAAAAAGTAATTAACCTGGCCTTCAAGGACTGAGAAAGACCTTACTAAAGAATCTGCATATCAACCAAGTATAACATCTGTTTTACAAACTCAACATTCAATACTTCCTACTTTATGATACTAAAGTGGTTGCATTGTAATCAATCAAAGAATATCTGTATACATGTATTTATGATCTTGTGTAACTTTACACATTTCATGTCCTCAAAAATTTTAAATTTCTCCTTACCTGTTATAAAACAGGGATCCCCATTGGTCATACTTGTAATTTATCTCATAAAAGACATTGCTAATTTCTTAATATTTACAGATAGAGTTTAGTATGAGAAGAAAGAAAAGAAGAGAAGAGAAGGGAAAGTCAAAGGAAAAAAGGAAAGATATACCCATTTGAATGTGAAAGAATAGCAAGGAGAGATAAGAAAGCCTTCCTCAGTGATCAATACAAAGAAATAGAGGAAAACAATAGAATGGGAAATGTTAGAGATCTCTTTAAGAAAATTAGAGATGCCAAAGGAACTTTTCATGCAAAGATAGGCACAATAACGGACAGAAATGGTATGGACCTAACATAAGCAGAAAATATTAAGAAGAGGTGGTAAGAATACACAGGAAAACTATTTTTTAAATGTTATAGAATTCTATAAGCATGTCAAGAAGCAACAGTTAGAACTGGACATGGAACAACAGACTGACTCCACATTGGGAAAGGAGTACATCAAGGCTGTATATTGTCACCCTGTTTATTTAACTTATATACAGGGTACATCATGAGCAATGCTGGACTGGATGAAGCACAAGCTGGAATCAAGATTGCTGGGAGAAATATCAATAATGTCAGATATGTAGATGACACCACATTTATGGCCGAAAGCAAATAAGAACTAAAGAGCCTCTTGATAAAAGTGAAAGAGGAGAGTGAAAAAGTTGTCTTAAAACTCAACATTCAGAAAACTAAGATCATGGCATCTGGTCCTGTCACTTTATGACGAATAGATGAGGAAACAGTGGAAGTAGTGACAGACTTTATTTGGGAGCAACAAAATCATTGCAGATGGTGAATGCAGCCATGAAATGAAAAGACGCTTACTCCTTGGAAGAAAAGTTATGACCAACCTAGATAGCATATTAAAAAGCAGAGACATTATTTTGCCAACAAAAGTCTATCTAGTCAAAGTTGTGTTTTTTCCTGTAGTCATATGTGGGATTATAGGGAAAGCTGAACATTGAAGAATTGATGTTTTTGAACTATGGCATTGGAGAAGACTGTTGAGAGTCCCTTGGACTGCAAGGAGATCCAACCAGTCCATCCTGGAGGAAATCAGTCCTGAATATTCATTGGAAGGACTGATGTTGAAGCTGAAACTCCAGTACTTTGCCAACCTGATGCAAAGAGCTGACTCATTGGAAAAGACCCTGATGCTGGGAGAGATTGAAGGCGGGAGGAGAAGTGGACGACAGAGGATGAGGTGGTTGGATGGCACCACTGACTCAATGAACATGAGTTTGAGTAAACTATGAGAGTTGGTGACGGACAGGGAGCCTGGCATGCTGCAGTCCATAGGGTCGCAAAGAGTCGAACATGACTGAGCGGCTGAACTGAACTGAACTGAACTGAGACTTTAGTGACTCACTGTTTTTAAAAAAGTTTAAGTGTATTAAATATGTAAGTCTAAAATTTGACTACAATTTAAAAATCTTTGTTGTATTTCTTATTCTAGTGTATAGATGGTTTCCATGGAGCAAATTTGGGAAGGTTTTTTAAATAGAATGATATTATTAGATTTTATAAACAAATTTATTTTTTTTTCTTTCACTAAATTCATCTAACAGTTTAATGTCCCGAAAATACTGTGGTTGAATTTTCAATGAGGCATCCCAGCTGCTGAGTATATTTCTATCTTGTTCTTGATAGAAACCCTAAATTAGTGAGTGATACAGACATATCATCACATCATGAGGAGATGTTTCTCTTCTCTTATCAGTAAGTTTGCTTATCTTGCCTGAAATGCTTTTATTAGCCACTATCCAATGAATGACCCTAAAACCTCACATTCTTATGCTCGTGCCATAATGTTGAAATTTGTTTCAGTCCTAGACTGTGATATGCTAGAGTCAGACTGAGTCCTCCTCTTGTGGCTACTGTCAACAGTGAGGGACTGTGAAAGTTAGACGTGATCACATATTCTGCACTGACAAGCATAAACTTTCACTGTCCTTAATTATCCCATTCTCATCATGGCTTCTCCTCTGTGCATGCTATGCACAAGGAACAACACTGTCAGAGACAAGTTGCCTTGAAAGTACTTGGCTTGTTTAAGGTACTCCAAATATTTCAGAGTTACTTAAGAAAAGAGACTAGAGGGGAGAAGTAGAGTCCCAGTTTCAGTGCAGTTCTGAGTGCTGTGCTAAGGAATGTGTGCATGCATGCCAAGTCGCTTCAGTCGTGTCTGACTCTTTGTGACCCTATGGACTGTAACCCGTCAAGTTCCTCTGTCTGTGGGATTCTCTAGGCAAGAATACTGGAGTGGTTGCCATGCCCTCTTCTATGGAATCTTTCCGACCACAAGATCAAACCTGCATTTCTATGTCTTCTGCATTGCAGGCAGATTCTTTACCACAGGGAAGCTCAAGAAATGTGTATTTAATTTTATAGTTCAAAACAAAAGAAAAGAACAGAAACCTCCCTAAACTTTCTATGAAGGAGCTTCTAAACTACAAGAGTGATAAGACTGTAGTGTGGAAAGCAACATAGCTTTTTCTTTATGAGTTCATTAAAATCATCTGGACCTACATTGAAGTAAAAACTTTCTATCAGCCATCCCTCCTTCCTTCATTGTTTCCAAGGAATAAGTTTATATTACCTTTTCAGTTTTTGATATAGTATCCTGTTCCTCCTGAATTTTTAATATCTGCTCTACAGCTTCCTATCTAAAATGATTGTCATTTTCTCACGTATTGCTTTGCTGCTCACTGGAAACCGCCCAAATTCCAAGACAGTAGTATATGTCTGATATTTACTGAAGGCTCTGAAAACTGAACATAAAACTAAGAAAACAACTTTGGATTGAATATTACACATCACTGTTCCAAAAGCCCACCAGTCTTGCCTCCAGAGTAGTTTTCTCTAGGCTCTGTCTCTCAGTTTCCTTGAGACTGGCTGTGGATCCAAGTTAATGTCATTATCTTTTCAAGTTATGATTTGCTAACAGTAAATGTCTTTAATCTCTTAAGCAGAGTTATTGAACTCTCTACCCATTATTCCTTCCCCAAATTACAGCTAAGTGTTCTTTACACATCCAAAATTGCATTAAAAGACTTAAATAAGCAAATCCCGTCCATTTAGAGTCTCCGAACTCTCAGAGCACAAATTGAACAAATTTACACATATAGGGAAATTTAATATTTGACAGAAGTAGCTTTGCAGATTAGTTTGAAAAAAATGTACTCTTTAGTAAATAGTGTTAAGGCAAGTGACTGTACATATGGGAACAAAATAAAATTTTTCTTCTTTATGCCATATGTGAACATCAATTCCTGGTGACTCAAATTCTTAAGAGAGACAGACAAATAGTACAAATTCTTAGAATAATATATGGAAGATTATTTTTATGATTTTGGTGTGTGGAAACATTTCACAAAAAAGACACAAAAAAACATAACCATAAAAGAATATAATAAAACCAATTATATAAAATTTAAGAATTATTTTTCATAGAGATAAAAAGCATTATTAGAAAACTGGAGAAGAAGACAAGGGTGTCCACTTTCACCACTACTATTCAATATCGTACTGGAAGTTTTGGCCACAGCAATCAGAGCAGAAAAAGAAATAAAAGGAATCCAAATTGGAAAAGAAGAAGTAAAATTCTCACTGTTTGCAGATGACATGATCCTCTATATAGAAAATCCTAAAGACTCGACCAGAAAACTACTAGAGCTAATCAACGAATATAGTAAAGTTGCAGGATATAAAATCAACACTCAGAAATCCCTTGCATTCCTATACACTAATAATGAGAAAGTAGAAAAAGAAGTCAAGGAAACAATCCCATTCACCATTGCAATGAAAAGAATAAAATACTTAGGAATATACCTACCTAAAGAAACTAAAGACCTATATATCAAAAACTATAAAACACTGATGAAAGAAATCAAAGAGGACACTAATAGATGGAGAAATATACCATGCTCATGGGTTGGAAGAATCAATATAGTGAAAATGAGTATACTACCCAAAGCAATATACAGATTCAATGCAATTCCTATCAAGTTACCAGCAGTATTTTTCACAGAAATAGATCAAATAATCTCAAGATTTGTATGGAAATACAAAAAACCTCGAATAGCCAAAGCAATCTTGAGAAAGAAGAATGGAGCTGGAGGAATCAACTTGCATGACTTCAGGCTCTACTACAAAGCCACAGTCATTAAGACAGTATGGTACTGGCACAAAGACAGAAATATAGATCAATGGAACAAAATAGAAAGCCCTGAGATAAACCCACACACCTATGGACACCTTATCTTCGACAAAGGAGGCGAGAATATACAATGGAGTAAAGACAGTCTCTTTAACAGGTGGTGCTGGGAAAACTGGTCAACCACTTGTAAAAGAATGAAACTAGATCTCTTTCTAACACCATACACAAAAATAAACTCAAAATGGATTAAAGATCTAAATGTAACACCAGAAACTATAAAACTCTTAGAGGAAAACATAGGCAAAACACTCTCCAACATAAATCACAGCAGGATTCTCTATGATCCACCTCCCAATATACTGGAAATAAAAGCAAAAAAATAAACAAATGGGATCTAATTAAAATTAAAAGCTTCTGCGCAACAAAGGAAACTATAAGCAAGGTGAAAAGACAGCCTTCTGAATGGGAGAAAACAATAGCAAATGAAACAACTGACAAACAACTAATCTCAAAGATATACAAGCAACTTATGCAGCTCAACTCCAGAAAAATAAACGATCCAATTAAAAAATGGGCCAAAGAACTAAATAGGCATTTCTCCAAAGAAGAGATACGGATGGCTAACAAACACATGAAAAGATGATCAACATCACTTATTATCAGAGAAATGCAAATCAAGACCACAATGAGGTATCATTTCACACCAGTCAGAATGGCTGCGATCCAAAAGTCTACAAGCAATAAATGCAGGAGAGGATGTGGAGAAAAGGGAACCCTCTTACACTGCTGGTGGGAATGCAAACTAGTACAGCCACTATGGAAAATAGTGTGGAGATTCCTTAAAAAATTGCAAATAGAACTGCCTTATGATCCAGCAATCCCACTGCTGGGCATACACACCAAGGAAACCAGAATTGAAAGAGACACATGTACCCCAATGTTCATTGCAGCACTGTTTATAATAGCAAGGACATGGAAACAACCTAGATGTCCATCAGCAGATGAATGGAAAAGAAAGCTGTGGTACATATACACAATGGAGTACTACTCAGCCCTTAAAAGAATAAATTCGACTCAGTTCTAATGAGATGGATGAAATTGGAGCTGATTATACAGAGTGAAGTAAGCCAGAAAGAAAAACACCAATACAGTATACTGACACATATATATGGAATTTAGAAAGATAGTAATGATGACCCTCTATGTGAGACAACAAAAGAGACTCAGAGGTATAGAATGGACTTTTGGACTCTGAGGGAGAGGGAGAGGGTGGGATGATTTGGGAGAATGGCATTGAAACATGTATACTATCTTGTAAGAATGAAGCGCCAGTCTATGTTCAATACAGGATGCAGGACACATGGGGCTGGTGCACGGGATGATTCAGGGAGAGGATGTGGGGTGGGAGGTGGGAGGGGGCTTTGGCATTGGGAGATCGTGGACACCTGTGGCTGATTCATGTCAATGTATGGCAAAACAAATACCGTATTGTAATGTAGAATAAAGTATTTAAAAAAGAAAAGAAAAGAAAAGAAAACTGGAGAAGATAGTCACCACATATAGTAGCTAGCAAAATAATACTAATAATATAAAATGTAATAATAATAATGTAAAACCTGCAAGTAATAACAAACTACAAAAGTATAAGAAAACAAGTGAAAGGTTGTTGTTGAATCACGACGCCGGGATTCTTGGCCCCTGGAGGAGAAGAATTTAATCAGGGGCCAGAGACGAAGCTTGATTGCTCAGAGCTTTTGTGTAATAAAGTTTTATTAAAGTATAAAGGAGATAGAGAAAGCTTCTGACATAGGCATCAGAAGGGGGCAGAAAGAGTGCCCCCTTGTTAGTGTTAGCAATGAAGTTGTATACTCTCCAGTGAATCCAAAGAATGTCTGGAGATTGTAAAGACCTCACCAGACCTACTCCCATAATTTATATTTTAAGATAACAGAATTAGCCAGAAGGTTTAATCCAGAGACTGTCCTCAGGCAGGATACATTATTGTTATATAATCCTAAGGAATGTAGAGAAGGAAAAAAAAAAGTTTGTCCTTTCTTCCTCCTTGAGAATTTCAGATCCTTCTCTCCTTGGGGACCCCTAGACTTCTTATCAACCTGCCTAGGAAATGACTCTCATTCCCCCTTTTCTTTTAGGAGAATTATGTTGCCTAGGGAAAAGGGGTGTCGTTCTCATTCCACAACTGCTTCTGAGCTGAGAAGGGGTGTTGTCCCTAAATTGGCAAGGCAACATATTTTCCTAATCGTCATATTGAGGATATCTGATCCAAGGGCCCCAAATAATAGCTGGAGGAAGTTGCAGCAGTAGCAGAGTTTGAACAACCATTTGTAACTTAAAAGCTTTCATGCGGCTAGAAACAAATCCAGTTATGCAATTACAGATGCAGGGAACAAACAGCAAAAACAAGTTAAAATCAAAATTAAAAGTCACGCTAGCCCCAATCACCCTGGATGATTGGGGCTGTTGCACAGGATGATCCAGAGAGATGATATGGGGTGGGAGGTGGGAGGGGGCTTCGGCGTTGGGAGATCGTGTACACCTGTGGCTGATTCATGTCAATGTATGGCAAAACCAATACAGTATTGAAACGTAGAATAATGTATTAAAAAATAAATTAATTTTTAAAAAAGTACTTGGTGTGGACAGCTACTGCACTGCAGAGATACAGGTGTATGCATAAGAGGCGATTTTCTGCTTGTTTTTAAAAGTTGTGCACTTCATTCACATAATAAATTTAAGATGATATTTTATTTAGTATACTGACAATTTAAATTATTTTTAAATTAAATATTTAAATTAAAATTAATATAAAGAAAAAAAACTCCCATTATGTCCATAGTTAAAGTACAAAGTGTTGCACCAGTCCATTTTAGGGTTGGTAGATCTCATCAGATGAAGAAGAGGCATCACAGGTAATTGCTGTCGAAGGTATTCACAGACTTGGAGAAAGTCCTTTCCTTGAAGTGGTGATGTCCACCATGGGAAGCCTTCCACTGATGAAGAGGGGAGTGCTCCACAGACCCAGCAGTTAGACTGACTGTGGAATGCAGCGCAGGAGTGAGCCCAGGACAGGAAGGGCATTGTCTTGAGGATCAAAGGGCAGACTCAGGATATCTGGAAGTCAGCAGAAGTAAGCTCACACAGGTTATCAGGCCCATCTGAAAAGTACAAAGTCAGAGCATAGAAAGTAAAGACATGAAAAGATGTCACTTAATTTTGGTCAGGTGCTGCCTCTTAACTCGAGTGTGATATACTCAAGAATCAATTCCTGGCACTTTGACAGCTGTGGGAGAAGAAAGAATAACCTGGTAAGGGCCTTCCCAGAGGGGCTCAAGGGATGGGCCCCCAGATCCTGATGTTTTTATGAGGACCTCAGTTCCTGGGTCAAATAGAGGCTTGCTTGACTCGGAGGCGGGTTCAAGAGTCATCTCCCAGAGTTCTGTTAATGCCTGTTGAAAAACTGAGAGCTGAATTACATAACTAGTTAATTCCAAGGCTTCAGGGTCTATAACAATGTCTGTGTGTAAGAAAGGTCTTCCATAAATACATTCAAAGGGGAATAGTCCCTCCTTTTTGAGGCACTTCGAGCCCTCATTAAAGCTATGAGTAGGACTTTAATTAAATTGTCCTGCATCTCTTGAGTTAATTTGTGCAGATGTCTTTTGATAATGTCATTAGCTTTTTCAACCTTTCCTGAGGATTCAGATCTCCAGGAACAGTGTAAGTGATATTCTATTCCTAGAGCTTTAGATAGCCCCTGAGTTACAGCAACTTTAAAAATGGAGCCGTTGTCACTCTGAAGGCTCTGTGGCAGCCCAAACCTGGGGATAATTTCATGGATTAAAATCTTTATAACCTCCTTAGCCTGTTCACTACGACAGGGAAAAGCCTCAATCCATCCAGTAAAAGTATCTACCCAAACTTGTAAGCAAGAATATCCATTCGCTTTTGGCATATGAGTAAAATCAATTTCCCAGTCCTCTCCAGGATATTTCCCACTTCGTTGTAATCCAGATTTGGCTAGCTTTTCAGTCTTTGGGTTATTTTTCTGACAAATCTCACACCTTTTGATAATATTCTTTAAAGTTTTCATTACACCTTTACCTTCAAACAAGCGAGAAGCTATTTGGTAAGTACTCTCTGCACCCAAATGAAAACTCTGATGTAAACTCCAGAATTTTCCATTGAGCATTTTCAGGAATTATTAACTGTCCATCCTTGGACTGTAGTCATCCTTTATCAGTAATCTTTGCTCCTCTTTTCTCATATCTTTCTAATTCTTCCTCAGTATATTGTGGTTTTTCCTGTTCCACAGGACCTGTCCAGATCAAAGGCGTCTGCAGTGAAAGGGTTTCATAAAGTGCCAGTTTTCTGGCTTGACACTCAGCCAGCTGATTACCTTCGGCTACTTTACTCCCATCCCTGCTGTGCCCTTTGCAATGCATAACAGCTACTTCTTTAGGACAATCAGTTCAGTTCAGTTCAATTCAGTCGTTCAGTCGTGTGTCTGACTCTGCGACCCCATGAATCGCAGCACGCCAGGCCTCTCTGTCCATCACCAACTCCCGGAGTTCACTCAGACTCACGTCCATCGAGTCAGTGATGCCATCCAGCTGTCTCATCCTCTGTTGTCCCCTTCTCCTCCTGCCCCCAATCCCTCCCAGCATCAGAGTCTTTTCCAATGACTCAGCTCTTTGCATGAGGTGGCCAAAGTACTGGAGTTTCAGCTTTAGCATCATTCCTTCCAAGGAAATCCCAGGACTGATCTCCTTCAGAATGGACTGGTTGGATCTCTTTGCAGTCCAAGGGACTCCCAAGAGTCTTCTCCAACACCACAGTTCAAAAGCATCAATTCTTCAGCGCTCAGCTTTCTTCACAGTCCAACTCTCACATCCATACATGACCACTGGAAAAACCATAGCCTTAACTAGACAGACCTTAGTCGGCAAAGTAATGTCTCTGCTTTTGAATATGCTATCTAGGTTGGTCATAACTTTTCTTCCAAGGAGTAAGCGTCTTTTGATTTCATGGCTGCACTCACCATCTGCAGTGATTTTGGAGCCCCCAAAATAAAGTCTGACACTGTTTCCACTGTTTCCCCATCTATTTCCCATGAAGTGATGGGACCAGATGCCATGATCTTTGTTTTCCGAATGTTGAGCTTTAAGCCAACTTTTTCACTTTCCTCTTTCACTTTCATCAAGAGGCTTTTTAGTTCCTCTTCACTTTCTGCCATAAGGTTGGTGTCATCTGCATATCTGAGGTTATTAATATTTCTCCCGGTAATCTTGATTCCAGCTTGTGTTTCTTTCAGCCCAGCGTTTCTCATGATGTACTCTGCATATAAGCTAAATAAGCAGGGTGACAATATACAGCCTTGACATACACCTTTTCCTATTTGGAACCAGTCTCTTGTTCCATGTCCAGTTCTAACTGTTGCTTCCTGACTTGCATACAGATTTCTCAAGAGGCAGGACTGGTGGTCTGGTATTCCCATCTCTTTCAGAATTTTCCACAGTTTATTGTGATCCACACAGTCAAAGGCTTTGGCATAGTCAATAAAGCAGAAATAGATGTTTTTCTGGAACTCTCTTGCCTTTTCAATGATCCAGCGGGTGTTGGCCATTTGATCTCTGGTTCCTCTGCCTTTTCTAAACCCAGCTTGAACATCTGGAAGTTCACAGTTCACGTATTGCTAAAGCCTGACTTGGAGAAGTTTGAGCATTAGTTTACTAGCTTGTGAGATGAGTGCAACTGTGCAGTAGTTTGAGCATTCTTTGGCATTGCCTTTCTTTGGGATTGGAATGAAAAACTGATCTTTTCCAGTCCTGTGGCCACTGCTGAGTTTTCCAAATTTGCTGGCATATTGAGTGCAGCACTTTCACAGCATCATCTTTCAGGATTTGAAATAGCTCAACTGGAATGTCATCACCTCCACTAGCTTTGTTCGTAGTGAAGCTTTCTAAGGCTCACTTGACTTCACATTTCAGGATGTCTGGCTCTAGTTGAGTGATCTATATAGCAGTTAAAAGTCTCTCAAATTCCCTGAAATGCTTACTCGGTTCTCCTGTTGCTGTTTCAAACTGTCTTTCTTTCCATATTGCAGCATGAGCATGTAAAGTCAAATAAGCGTACTTAGAATCCGTGTAGATATTTACCCACTGCCCTTTGCTTAACTCTAGAGGTCAGGTCAGAGCCACAAGCTCTGCTAACTGAGCACTGGTTCCCTGGGGGAGATATTTTGCTTCCAAAACCTGTTCAGCAGTCACCAGGGCATAACCTGCTTTACACTTTCCATCCTGAACAAAAGAAATTGTGTAGCTGTTCCTCAGTCTCTCTGGCTGCTCTGCACATATGATCCCAAGAATAGACTATAGAAACCTGTTTTTCTTTTTCTCTTTGTCTCTTGTCCTCCATCTCATCTCTCACTTCGATGGTCTGAGTTTCTACTGAAACCAGAATAGTTTGAGATTGTACTCAGACAGGAGTTGTTTGGACCTCCACGTGGCCAGTTTGAAACTCAGTTTGGATTTCCACTGAGACAAAGGCAACCCTTCTAAGGGAGGTTCTCTGGTTTTCAGTTTGCTCAGCTTGGAGCCCCGGGTACGGGGACAAAGTAGGAGGACAGGAGGGAGCTGAAGGTTTCATGTCCAAATCTATACTCTTAGGACATAAGTCTGGCATATTTCACAGAGAGAAAAAGGGCAACACATATGCTACTTCTACCCACTTCCCTTGTTCCTTACAGAACCGGTCTAATTGTAAAAGAGTATTATACTTAAGAGACCCTCCTACCAGCCACCGTTCGCCATCCTCCAGTGGATACCGTGGCCATGCAGTATCGCACAGGAAGACCAGGTGTGTCTTCTTTAAGCCCTGGGGATCAAATCTATCCCAGTTTTTCAGGATACAGTTCAAAGGAGTGAGGCTGGAATTGTTAGCTCCCATCTGTAAGAGAGAAAAAAAAGCAACCAGTGCCATGTTTTCTACTGGAGTTGTCCCTCCCTGCTCTAGATGGGGGTGTAGACAGACTTTACACCAAAAGCTTTTCTTTCCTGGTCAGACTTAGTCTGTCCCTTACCGACGCAGGCGCCGTCTTCAACCCTCCCAGTTCTACCACCAAGATGGGGTGGGGATATACCAGGGGTAGACCTGATAGCATCTCTATCTGATGTCCAGCTCTTCACCTTTAACCTTGCTTGCCTCTGATGCCACCGGGGTGCAATCAGAGTAACCTTCTGGAATGCCTCCCAAGCTAAGACCGCTGGGGAAACATTCATCACCTGAGTGCCTGTGCACGACCCTGAGTATATTCCTGACCACAATAAGACCGATACGAACATAAAGCTGAGATGTTCTTTTCAGGCATCACCACACCAGTATAAGAGCCTCCTCTGGTCCACTAAGAGCCAGAGTTACCAAAGGAAAAAACCCATTGCAGTCCCTTTAACCTCAGAGATGTTATTGGGGCTAGAGCTCCATCTAGCTTCCGAACTTCTGATTCCTAGCGAGGCTAGGCGCTTTCTTGATTACCAATCCAAGTTTGGGACCTAAACCACAGTACACAGTAACAGTATAGATCACAAGTCCCTTGAAAGTCTAAGATCTGATAGATTAGTTTAGTACTTCTAATTCCCAAGGAGTTATGACATGGTCAAAGAGACCGAAAAGTTTGACCGAGGAAGGAGAGTTCGGTCCACACGCTTTGCCCATTTCTGGTCGGTTCCCAAAGGAGACATTGGGTGCCTCTTGGCATTGGCAGGTCAGTATAAATCCCCGACAGGTTTCTGCCATAAGCCGTATGAGATCACCCTGGAACGGCAGAGCAGGGCTCCTTACTTGCTTCACGCAGGGCATGTCGTTCATTCACACAAGCACACCATGAAAACGTTTTCGCTAAGAGAACAAAGAACTAGAGCTCCAAGCATCCTTACCTTGTCCTGAAGGGTCCCGGACGAGCCCCCAAGATGAAAGGTTGTTGTTGAATCACGACGCCAAGATTCTTGGCCCCTGGAGGAGAAGAAATCAATCCGGAGCCAGAGACAAGGCTTAGAGCTTTTGTGTAATAAAGTTTTATTAACGTATAAAGGAGATAGAGAAAGCTTCTGACGTAGGCATCAGAAAGGGGCAGAAAGAGTGCCCCCTTGTTAGTGTTAGCCATGAAGTTATATACTCTCCAGTGAATCCAAAGAATGTCTGGAGGTTGTAAAGACCTCACCAGACCTACTCCCATAATTTATATTTTAAGATAACAGAATTAGCCAGAAGGTTTAATCCAGAGACTGTCCTCAGGCAGGCTACGTTGTTGTTATATAATCCTAAGGAATGTAGAGAAGGAAAAAAAAGTTTGTCCTTTCTTCCTCCTTGAGAATTTCAGATCCTTCTCTCCTTGGGGACCCCTAGACTTCTTATCAACCTACCTAGGAAATGACTCTCAAAAGCAAACAACCTAATTGCAATATAGGTAAAATAAATGAATGAGCCTTTAACTGAAGGAAAACATGGCTAGGAAATGAGTATATGAAAAAATGCTAAGTTTCATTGGTAATAAGAGGAATGCAAAGTAAGACTTCAATAAGGTGAACATTTTACCCTAATTATATTGGCAAAATTTTTTAAATATGCCAATATAAAGTATTTATAAAGATTCTAAGCAATTAGAATTCAAACACTACTGGTTAGAGCATATATTCGTTTGAACAATTTGAAAATATTTTCTTACTTTTGTACAAAATGCACAGATAACAGGTCACAGAGAAGTTTGCACATCTGTACCAACAGGCAGGTACAAGAGCATTTATAGTTACATTTTTACAATAGCAAAGGACTAGAAACAAACAAGAAGATGGACGCTAACTATAGATATCAACCTGAATGAATCTCAGACCCTGTATTTAATGAAAAATAATAAACAGTATCAGAAGACTTCCTACTGTGTGATACAATTTTTAGAAAACTCAGAAATGAATAGAATTTTAAAATATTTATGTGCATGTATACATTGGTGAAATATACATATACAAGCTGAACACAATGTAGAAAAAAGCAAGGAGTATAAAATTAAGCCTTGGGACTAATCATGGAGAAATACAGAGGCAATTGCACTTGTACTGGGAATACTGTTTTTTTCAAACTGAATGGTAGCCTCACCTTGTTGACTTCACTGTTATGTTTAATAACTACACTTATGTTATATATGTCATAGTCTCAGAGAATTATTCCTTCTCTGTGTTCCCAAAGAACACTTCTCACAGTACTCTAGAGCGGGAAGGGAGGCAATGCAACATTAATATTGTCGTAGTCTTAAATCCTTTGGCCCTGAGCATAGATCTTGTTCCTTATGTTTATTTAAGATTTTTTTTTTTAACTAGACTAATGTTGAAAAAGTAAATGTAGCAATAAAATCCTATTGGTAAACCATTTCTAAATAAAGAAAATTTAACCATACTACTGTATCATTATAATTCATGATTTTGCTGAATCGTTTTCTTGCCTGCTACAGGACAAACTAGCAGATTATACACCTACTTTGTTCATGTACTTAGCCATTATTATAAAGTGATAAACATTAAAATACCATTTTTAAATTTTATATTAAGCAATAATATGTCTGTGTCCTAAGAGAGAATAAAAAGATTTCCAGCCATATTATGTCCATTTTGTGTTTAAAAATAAAGCAAAATGGCTGTTATTTTCTCTTCAAAAAAGTCTTACTTAGGAAAAATTAATTGAAGTTCAATTTATTCAAGATGTTTGTTCCTAGACTTGTTCCTGATTGGCTTGAAACTTCCATTTTTTCACAATGAACAGATTGAAATATTGTTTAGTCAACGCTTTGGGTCATATTTTGGGAATATAGTAGAGGACAGAACACTTGCATTACACAAGACAGAGGAAGGTGTTCACACAAAGTGGAGCAATGATTTTCAGTATATAATTTCCAATACACAGTTACTAAGACTCAGGTCGGGGAGGCGCTCTGATAATACTATGTGATTATCCAGAAAAATGCTCAAAACTATGAATAAGAATGAGAATGAACCTCTAGTTCACATTGAAAGATGAATTTATAGCTGTGAATGTGCATCATTGAAAAGATTAGGAGAGACTGCTTTCTTACCACAACAGACCTGGCCAGATGTTAACTGTTAGATTTAGCAAAATTCTTGGAGAAAAGCCAGATGTAATTCTGTGTCCTCCTTAATTTTAATAATTCCATCATCATTTAAAGTCCCTTTTAGTGAAGTGTATCTCTGCTATATTAACCAGGATCTTAATGCTTTTCTTCTGAAACAACAACAAATTACACTATAGTAGAGGTTAAAAAGCAAGGATTCTGAACTGAACCTTCTGTTTGACTTTTTACTCCATGCATTATTGCCTATGTGATCTTGGGCAAGGTATTTGTCCTTTCTAAGCCTCATTTTATCATCTGTAAAACAGCACATAGAACACAGTTAAGCAGTGTTAGTTATGATATTCAGCCTGCACTTGCAGCAGCATTGCCATCTCATCTGAAATTTTAGTGAATATCTTAACAAAATAACAATTTCTTATATAGTTAGAGAACAATAGGAAGCAATTAAATCTTTAATTGATTGTGATCCAGCAACTATTTGTTGAGTATCTACTATGTCATGAATAAAATCTGATAATCTGTAAGGTTTCTTATGGTCCAAGCATAATTCAATATTAAGTTTTTAGTGCTGAATTTTCATACACAAATTATTGTGTTTTCTTATATAAAGGAATATTCTTAGGGATAATTTCATCCATGCTTTGGGAAAGTAAAAAAAAAAGAATAAAATCTATAGGCCACATCCATATTTATTCTCTGAGTCATCAAGTAACATATCAACCTTAAGTATCAGAAAGCTCAGCTTTAGAGTGGTTTCCTTCTATTTTCTTTATTGATAGAACTAGTGCTTTGACTATGTTTTAAGGAAATCTCTTCACTTTTTCTTTATCTCTTGCACAATGGCACTTATGTTTGAGGTCTAGACCTGCATTCTACCCTAATCATTTCTTCACCAACCACTGTGCTCCTGCTCTACTTCCTAAATCCAAACTGAACTTATGTGCTTCTGCAGTCTCAATGTGTTTATTTCCACATGTATTCATTTGCCTGAATTGTACCAGGGTTTACCTGTACATCTGTGAATTCTTAGATAGTATATTTCAAACTACTTGTTGTTTTTTTTTCATTGCTATCTGGCATTTCAGATATTGCTCTACCTTCTCTACTACATTTCATCCTATGAGCCCATGTATTGTGGCAGTTGTCAGTTTTGCAGTTACTAAAAAGCTGAACCATGTCCTATTATTTATGTTTTCAGAATTTTTCATCTCTTGCGTGTGCCAAAGTGTGAAAGTGCTAATCCCACAGTTGTGTTCGACTCTTTGCAACACCATCGACTATAGTCTTCCAGGCTCCTGCTGCTGCTGCTAAGTCGCTTCAGTTGTGTCCAACTCTGTGAGACCCCATAGACGGTAGCCCACCAGGCTCCCCAGTCCCTGGGATTCTCCAGGCAAGAATAAGGAGTGGATTCCAATTTTCTCCTCCAAGGAATTATCCCAACTATGGGATCAAATCCAAGTTTCCTGCATTGCAAGCAGATTCTTTACCCTCTGAGCCACAAGGGAAGCCAACAATAGTATTTGTCACTCAGGCATGTCCCTTTGCAACCCCATGGACTATAGCCTACCATACTCCTCTGTCCATGAAATTTTCCAGGCAAGAATACTGGAATGGCTTGCCATTCCCTTTTCCAGGCATCTTCCCAACCCAGGGATCAAACCTGGGTTTCCTGCATTGTGGGTAGATTCTTTACCATCTGAGTCATCAGGGAAATTGCATGTAGGAGGTGCACAATAAATATTAATGAAATTAAATTAGAATAGTATTTGAAGATCCTTAAAAATTAAATAAATAGAAAAATTACACATAAGACATATTTTCTGAACATTCAATTGATGATTAACTGATTACTTCATTAAGTGATGCAACATATATTTAGTGAACATCTATTATTTGTCAACCATTGTGTTGCTTGTAAGACAGTTGAGTCTTTATTTTCATGGAGTTTGCATTTGAATGTAAACAAATAGACATATAAAGTAATACCAGATGATGATAAGGTGATAAGAATACATAGTTCACTTCAGTTGCTCAGTCGTGTCTGACTCTTTGCGACCTCATGAATCACAGCACTCCAGGCCTCCCTGTCCATCACCAACTCCTGGAATTCTCTCAGACTCACGTCCATCGAGTCATTGATGCCATCCAGCCATCTCATCCTCTGCCATCCCCTTCTCCTCCTGCCCTCAATCCCTCCCAGCATCAAAGTCTTTTCCAGTGAGTCAGCTCTTCACATGAGGTGGCCAAAGTACTGGAGTTTCAGCTTTAGCATCAGTCCTTTCAAAGAAATCCCAATGCTGATCTCCTTCAGAATGGACTGGCTGGATTTGGATCTCCTTGCAGTCCAAGGGACTCTCAAGAGTCTTCTCCAACACCACAGTTCAAATGCATCAATTCTTCAGTGCTCAGCTTTCTTCATAGTCCAACTCTCACGTCCATACGTGACCACTGGAAAATCCATAGCCTTGACTAGACGGATCTTAGTCGGCAAACTAATGTCTGCTTTTGAATATGCTATCTAGGTTAGTCATAACTTTTCTTCTAAGGAGTAAGCGTCTTTTGATTTCATGGCTGCAGTCACCATCTGCAGTGATTTTGGAGCCCCAAAAATAAAGTCTGATACTGTTTCCACTGTTTCCCCATCTATTTCCCATGAAGTGATGGGACTGGATGCCATGATCTTCGTTTTCCGAATGTTGACCTTTAAGCCAACTTTTTCACTCTCCACTTTCACTTTCATCAAGAGGCTTTTTAGTTCCTCTTCACTTTCTGCCATAAGGGAGGTGTCATCTACATATCTGAGGTTATTGATATTTCTCCCGGTAATCTTGATTCCAGCTTGTGTTTCTTCCAGTCCAGTGTTTCTCATGATGTACTCTGCACAGAAGTTAAATAAGCAAGGTGATAATATACAGCCTTGATGCACTCCTTTTCCTATTTGGAACCAGTCTGTTGTTCCATGTCCAGTTCTAACTGTTGCTTCCTGACCTGCATATAGGTTTCTCAAGAGGCAGGTCAGGTGCTCTGGTATTCCCATCTCGTTCAGAATTTTTCACAGTTTATTGTGATCCACACAGTGAAAGGCTTTGGCATAGTCAATAAAGCAGAATTAGATGTTTTTCTGGAACTCTCTTGCTTTTTCCATGATCCAGTGGATGTTGGCAATTTGATCTCTGGTTCCCCTGCCTTTTCTAAAATCAGCTTGAACATCTGGAATTTCACGGTTCACGTATTGCTGAAGCCTGGCTTGGAGAAGTTTGAGCATTAGTTTACTAGCATGTGAGATGAGTGCAATTGTGCGATATTTGAGCATTCTTTGGCATTGCCTTTCTTTGGGATTGGAATGAAAACTGATCTTTTCCAGTCCTGTGACCACTGCTGAGTTTTCCAAATTTGCTGGCATATTGAGTGCAGCACTTTCACAGCGTCATCTTTCAGGATTTGAAATAGCTCAACTGGAATGCCATCACCTCCACTAGCTTTGTTCGTAGTGATACTTTCTAAGGCCCACTTGACTTCACATTTCAGGATGTCTGGCTCTAGGTGAGTGATCACACCATCGTGATTATCTTGGTTGTGAAGATCTTTTTGTACAGTTCTTCTGTGTATTCTTGCTACCTCTTCTTGGCTGATAAAAGGATGATGACATTATGGCAGTAGAAAACTTTAAGGAAGAGGTATCCTACCTAAGTCGTTAGTATTGAAAAATAGTGAGGTAAGGAACAACAGATTTGAAATCACAAGAAATGGCTAAGGAAACATTATGAAGTGCACTAAGCTTGGGATTGAACAAATAGAAAAAGTCAGTATTGCTGGATTTTAGAGTTCTAAGAGAGACAGGCCAAATAACTGAGGAGATACAGATCACTAAGAAAACTTTTGTCCATATCAGAGGTTGGATTTTTATTTTAAGCACATTTTAGATTTTAAAGAAACTGTTCTAATTTAAGTCTTTGAAAGGTATATTTGGTTTCTGTATAATGAAAGGACTATAGTGTAGGTAGGGAAAGATAAGAAATGGCACTAGTTTAGGATTGGAACACTATGTAGGAGGACAAATGCAGATGGATATGTGACATAGCTGAACATACGATGAATCAGATATGGAAGATGAAAGAGGAACCACGACCGTGCGAGGCTTAAACAGCTAGGTGGCTGGTAATAGCATTAACCAAAATGGAAAACACTCAGAGAAGCTAGTCAGCAGACAGCAAGTCAAAACTTTTGTTTTTGAAATATTTAACTTGTCTATTAGCCTTTCAAAGATGTCCAGCTCAGGTGGAGAGGTCAGGCTTCTAGACATTCATTTGCCAGTTATCATCTTATAGATGCCACTTTAAGCCAAAGGGATGGATGAAATCACGTGGATAATAATAAACTTTATAGTGCTTGGTACTTTGAAATCCTAGAACCTGTGCTCACTTTAGTGGTAAGTTATCACATTATTTATTAATTCAATAAGACTTATTGAATGGTTACCATAGGCCAAATACTGGTAATATAACAAACAGTGAATAGGACAAAGTACTCTGCCTTCAAAGAGCTTAGATAATCTTGGGGAAGACAGTAAGTAAACAAATAACCATAAATTTATAGTTTAACTAGGTTTAAATCTATAGTTTAACTACAGTTAAGCTATAAAAAAAAAATAATGCTGATGTGCAAAAGAAAATTGAGAAGAGGGGTAGAGAATGACAGGGTTGCTATGATAGGATGATCATTAAAGGCTTTTCTGAAGAGGTGGCATTTCTGATGTAGGCAGATATAGATCACAAACATTTCTAATGTCTTATGCTTATCAATACAAGATCCCCCAACACTACTAGGCAAAAGATAATGTTCATACCTCAGATCATTCCTAAAAAGTTGGAATTACCTGGATTTATTGGCTTGTCTTAATATGAGGTCAATTCAGTGGTAGATTTTGATAATGGCTAAAATAGTAGCAGATATTTTTGACAAATATTTGAATTAAAGTCTGCCTGTAAAATAATACTTTATTAACTAACTTCTCCTTATGAATTTTTCACTATACCACTATTACTTCCATTTTAGCTCACATAGTACTTATTTATGTGCATTTATAAGCTCTCTTCTTTGATTATAATCTTAATGAATGGAGAATTCATCCATGTTTGAATCATATCTATACCCCTAAGACATCTAGAATAGCATCTAGCATCTGACAGCTACTTAATAAATGGACAAGCTGTATAAAGTATGAAAGTCTGTAAGTAGCAAATTATATATATATATATATATATATATATATATTTCATTTTTATTCTGTTGAGTAGAGATATAGTTACCATTGTTTAAATTTTATTTGGAGTTTTAAAACTAATTTTTAATCTCTGTATTCTTTCACTATAAAAATATCAATGATCAATAACAAAGCTATATTTCAAGAAAAGGTTCTATGAGAAATTCTTGAGTGTTTGGTGTTTAAACGTATAAGGCTCACCTGGAGAATTTCTTCAAACATCCCAAGGTCCTCTTCTCCTTTACCAAAAATAAATGAATAACATCGTTGATATATGTACCTGGAAAAGAGCTATGCCTCATTCCATTGTTGTTTAGTCTCTCAGTCGTGTCCAACTCTTTGAGACCCTATGGACTACAGCGTGCCAGGCTTCTCTGTCCTTCATTATGTCAAGCATCCCAAGGTCCTCTTCTCCTTTACCAAAAATAAATGAATAACATTGTTGATATATGTACCTGGAAAAGAGCTATGCCTCATTCCATTGTTGTTTAGTCTCTCAGTCGTGTCCAACTCTTTGAGACCCTATGGACTACAGCGTGCCAGGCTTCTCTGTCCTTCATTATGTCCCAAGGTTTACTGAAACTCACATCCATTTAGTTGATGATTCCATCCAACATCTCATCCTGTTTCCTCTTCTCCTGCCTTCAATCTTTCCCAGCATCAGGGTCTTTTCCAATGAGGTGGCTCTTTGCATCAGCTGGCCTAAGTATTGAAGCTTCAACTTCAACATCAGTCCTTCCAAAGAATACTCAGGGTTGATTTCCTTTAGAATTGACTAGTTTGATCTCCTTCCTGTCCAAAGGACTCTCAAGAGTGTTCTCCAGCACCACAGTTCAAAAGCATCAATTCTGTGCTCAGCCTTCTTTATGTTCCAAATTTCACATCCATACATGACTACTGGAAAAACCTTAGCATTGACTAGACAAACCTTTTTCGGCAAAGTAATGTCTCTGATTTTTAGACTGATGCCTAAATTGGTCATAGCTTTTTTTCCAAGGAGCAAGTGACTTTTAATTTCATGCCTGCAATCACCATCTGCAGTGATTTTGGAGCCCCCCAAAATAAAGTCTGTCACTGTTTCCATTGTTTCCGCATCTATTGGCCATGAAGTGATGGGACCAGATGCCATGATCTTAATTTTCTGAATGTTGAATGTTAAACCAGCTTATTCACTGTCCTCTTCCACCCTCATTGAAAGGCTCTTTAGTTCCCCTTCACTTTCTGCCATGAGGGTAGTATCATCTGCATATCTGAGGTTACTGATATTTCTCCCAGGAATCTTGATTCCAGCTTGTGCTTCAATCCAGCTTGGCACTTTGCATGATGTACTTTGCATATAAATTAAATAATCAGGGTGACAATATATAGCCTTGACATACTCCTTCCCCAATATGGAACCAGTTGTTTGTTCAATCTCTGGTTCTAACTGTTGCTTCTTTTCCTGTATGCAAGTTTCTCAGTAGGCAAGTAAGGTGGTCTGGTATTCTCATCTCTTTAAGATTTTTGCACATTTTTTTTGTGATCCACACAGTCAAAGGCTTTAGCATAGTCAGTGAAACAGAAGTAGATGGTTTTTTCTGGAATTTCCTTGCTTTTTCTGTGATCCAATGGATGTTGTTGATTTGATCTCTCGTTTCTCTGCCTGTTCTTAATCTAGCTTGTATATCTGGAAGTTCTTGGTTTATATACTGTTGAAGCCTAGCTTAAAGGGTTTTGAGCATTACCTTGCTAGCATGTGAAATGCGTGCAATTGTGCGGTAGTTTGAACATTCTTTGGCATTGCCTTTCTTTTTGATTGGAATGAAAAGTGACCTTTTCCAATCTTGTGGCCACTGCTGAGTTTTCCAAATTTATTGGCATATCCTGAGCCATTTTTCATGGTAGAAATATTCCCTATCATTCAAGTGTTGAGGGTCTGAAGAAAAATGTTGAGAGACTCTATTATACATTAAGCCTAAATAGCTGATTTATTTTTTGCAAAGCTATCATTAGTTCCACGTAGCAGTTTAATAAACAGTAGTACTATGTTAAATAAGCTGAGTGAATTTTGGAAAACTGTCAGTGCCAAAGAATATCTTGGAGCCCAGTAATTGGTCAAGTGCCTTCCTTTTACTGCATTCTTTTGGTAATATAAATGCTATCTTCCAAGATAAAGCATTCCCATAACAATAAAAGCTACTGGTTACAGTTAATAGCTGATAAATTGGGAGCCAGCACAGTGCAGCCAACTGTGAGTGACTGAAGACAACTGCAATGTTTGCATTCTGTATTTCTCAAAAGACTTGCTGGATGCCTACACATCTGACAAGATTAGAACAATGTATTAAAAATTGCTATATATTAAGCCTAAGAGATGAGGTGGAAGTAGAACTAAGTTTTGTCTATTTTGAAAAAGTTGTATTTTCTCACAGCTTGTCTCCATTTTTAATTTTTTTTAAATCTTTTTGGATTGCATGGTAAATGGCACACTTGTTTTTTTTTCAAACTTTTTTTTCCTTTTCACGGTCTGATTGACATTACTCTCCCATGTTCACTCGGGCATAGCATTGCAAGTGTAAACACAGGGTGGTACCTTGTCAAAATGGCATTTTGTATTAAAGATTGTTGTTTTCTGGTACTTCAAAACCTAACGAGAACCAGTGCCGAATGCTAAGTAAGAATTGTTGTTAATGATTTAATGATATTTCATATAGCTCATAACACTTAAGAACTTTACCTGAAACTTTACTCACAGAAGTATCTTTGTTAAGTTTTTTTGTTTTTCCATATTTTTTCTATGTCTCATTTTCCACACTGCCCTTCTATTCACCTCCAAATGAAGTCACCTTCTCGTCTGATCTGATTCATTCTTACCTGTCAGCTAAAATGTTTTACCACATGAGTCTTTTCCTGTAAGGATATAGCACCCATTATAATATGAGATCAAATTGCCAACATCAGTTGGATCAAAAAAAAGCAAGATAATTCCAGAAAAACATCTACTTCTGCTTCATTAACTATGCTAAAGCCTTTGACTGTGTGGAAAACAACAAACTGGAAAATTCTTAAAGAGATGTGAATACTGATCGCCTTACCTCCTTCCTGAGAAAACTGTATGCGAGTCAAGAAACAACAGTTAGAAACGGACGTGGAAAAACGACTGGTTCCAAATTGGGGAAGGAGAATGTCAAGGCTGTGTATTGTCATCCCACTTATTTAACTTATATGCAGTGTACATCATGTGAAGTGCCAGGCTGGATGAAGTCCAAACTGGGATCAAGATTCCCAGGAGAAATATCAATACCCTCAGATATGCAGATGACACCACCCTCGTGGCAGAAAGTGAAGAGGAACTAAAGAGCCTCTTGATGAAGGTGAAAGAGAAGAGTGAAAAAGCTGGCTTAAAATTCAAAAAGTAAGATCACGGCATCTGGTCCCATCACTTCATGGCCAATAGATGGGGGAACAATGGGATGAGTGACAGACTATATTTTCTTGGACTCCCAAATCATTGCAGACAGTGACTGCAGCCATAAAATGAAAAGACACTTGCTCCTTGGAAGAAAAGCTGTTACAAACCTAGACATCATATTAAAAAGCAGAGACATTTCTTTGCTGACAAAGGTCCATCTGGTCAAAGCTATGGTTTTTCCAATAGTCATGTATGGATGTGAGAGCAGGACTGTAAAGAAAGCTGAATGCAGAAGAATTGATGCTTTTGAACTGTGGTGCTGAAGAAAACTCTTGAGAGTCCATTGGACAGGAAGGACATCACACGAGTCAATTCTAAAGGAAATCAGTCCTGAATATTCATTGGAAGGACTGATATTGAAGCTGAAGCTCCAACACTTTGGCTACCTAAAGAGCCAACTCCTTAGAAAAGATTCATGAGGCTGGGAAAGATTGAAAGCAGGAGGAGAAGGGCATGACAGAGGACAAGATGGTTGGATGGCATCACCAACTCAATGGACATGAGTTTGAGGAAGCTCTGAGAGATGGTGAAGGACAGGGAAGCCTGGCATGCTATGGTCTATGAGGTCACAAAGAGTCAAATACAACTGAGCAACTGAACAACAAGCTAATACCGGAAATTAAAACCAAGGACTACGTCAACAATAGGCTCTGAGTGAATATTCACACTCTGTACTTCACAACAGGTTGAATAAAGATTTGCTTTTTCAATTTATATCCCTTGATTATTCACATTGAAAAAAAGTGAAAGTGTTAGTCACTCAGTAGTGTTCAAATCTTTGTGACCCATGGATTGTAGCCCATCAGGCTCTTCCATCCATGGAATTCTCCAGCCAAGAATACTGGAGTGGGTAGCCATTCCCTTCTCCTGGGGATCTTCCTTACCCATGGATCGAACCGGAATCTCCTGCATTGCAGGTAGATTCTTTACTTTCTGAGACACCAGGGAAGCTCATATTCCACATTAGCATGATAATAGTATGATATCCACAGTGATTTCCCATATGGGTAAGTTAATATCGATGGGCCATATGTTTTATTTTGAATCCTTTAGAAGTTGTACTGTTACCTTCTTTCATGGCATTTACATCCTTGGGGAATTGTTTAACCGTACGTTACACCGATTTAAAAACTGAAATAAGTTCATGTCATCCTAAACCTTTAGGCTAAGAGGAGAGTATTTATTGCTTTGTTACGTGTTGAGCTGACCTTCTCCCCCTCACAATTTATTAAAATGATAGAACTACTATTGGTTCTTTCTCTAAAATGGAGATAAGTCTTGCCAGAGGGAGAGAGGTTCAAATCCTGACCCCGAGTAACCAGAATAATTTTAGAAGATGATTCATTAATTAGATTTATGAACTTCAGATATTGAAATATTGTTTTCTTGATGTGTTTGAAGAACAGTGTCATTTGATTATCCCAGGGACAATCTTGGTTGTAATCTCTTCTGATAGTAAATGGAAGGTGATGCTACTGAAATAGCTTTATGCTAGACTTTATAGTTAAAACCGTGCTTTTCCAGGGGAACTGTTGTTCTTGCAAGTGAAGATATTTACTGACAGATACCCTGACAGTCTACTAATCTCCTTTCTCTAATGCAGAGTTTTCTAAACTTTTTTTTCTTAGCCAAGGGATAAGTTTCCAATTTCTTTTATCAACTGGAGTGTTCTTTCCTAAAGATGGAATCTATTTCCCTGCTTTGCTCATCATAGATACCACATGTAGGTAGTCTACTGTGAAATGAATTATAGATGGATTGTTATTTTTCATATTGATTTTTATTGAGATATAATTCACGTACCATGAAATCTCCTCCTTTAAAGTGTACAATTATTTGGATTTTACTATATTTACAATGTTGTACAACAGTCACTAGTTTCTAATTCCAGGACATTATCATCACCCTCAAATAAATTCTGAACCAACTAGAAGTCATTCTTCATCCCATCCACTACTCTCTCCTGGAAACTACTAACCTACTTTCTTTTTATCTATGGATTTGCCTATTCTAGGCTTCCCTGGTGGTTTAGCGGTAAAGAATCTGCCTGCAATGCAGGAATCGCAGGAGGCGTGAGTTCTATCCCTGGGTCGGGAAGATCCTCTGGAGAAGGAAATGGCAACCCACTCCAGTAGTCTTTCCTGGGAAAACCCACGTACAGAGGAGCCTGGTGGGCTACAGTCTGTGGGTTCACAAAGAGTTGGACACAACCGAGTGACTAACACTAATAGACCCTGCTGCTGCTGCTGCTGCTGCTGCTGCTGCTGCTGCTGCTGCTGCTGCTGCTGCTGCTGCTGCTGCTGCTGCTGCTGCTGCTGCTGCTGCTGCTGCGTCGCTTCAGTCGTGTCCAACTCTGTTCGACCCCATAGACGGCAGCCTACCAGGCTCCCTCGTCCCTGGGATTCTCCAGGCAAGAATACTGGAGTGGGTTGCCATTTCCTTCTCCAACGGGTGAAAGTGAAAACTGAAAGTGAAGTCACTCCGTCGTGTTCGACTCTTCGTGACTCCATGGACTGCAGCCTATCAGGCGCCTCCATCCTTGGGGTTCTCCAGGCAAGAGTACTGGAGTGGGGTGCCATTGCCTTCTCCAATAGACCCTAGACATTTCAAATAAATGATATCATACAGCATGTGGCTTTTTGTGACCTCTTCTTTCATTGAGCGTTTTCAGGATTCATCCTTGTTACAGAACATATAAGTACTTCATTGTCTTTTATAGTTGAATTATATTTCATTGTGTTGACATAACTCATTTTGTATATACATTTGTCAGTTGATGGTTATTTGGGTTGATTCCATCTTTTTGGCTGTTAAGAGTACTACTTACCAACATTTCATACAAGGATTTCTATGGATATTTGTTTCCTAGTCTCTCGAATATATACCTATGGTTGAATATACACATTATTCCTGTATACTAATTTTAAGTAGAAAACCAAAGTATATTTCACATTTATATAATCATTGTAAGAGTATAATTAACTCATCATTTCATTTGAGAATCAGTATCTTCTTTAGTCACCCTTTAAGATTTGTGGATAGGCATCTGAAAACTTATTTCCAATCTATTTGCCTGTAAATTCAGAAAACTGTTTGAAATTAGAGCATTGTGTGATTGTATGTCCATGTATGGATTTCCTTTTGGTCCTATCACTTCATGTGTATACTGTTATTTTATTTTTATGTGGTTGTGGTCAGTATTAGACCAAAAGAAAATAAAGGAAAGTCTTAGTGTAAGGGAAGAAAACTGCCTGAAAACCATATTAGACTATTCTTATGCTTATATATTTTAATCAGAAAATAGATTACAAAAGCATGAATGAGAAGGGTAGATTCAAGATAATCTTTTCTTAATTATACTACATAAAAATTCATGTTTTCAAAAGATATAATGACATAGACAAATGCATACAGTATATATTTTGTATAATAGAAACCACAGTCAATAAAAAAGCAAATTATATAACAGTATTTTCCCAATTTTATACAAAAAAATCCAGATAGCATAAATATTTCAAAATGCTAAAAGTGGTTATCCATAGTAGCTTTATATTTTCCTATGTTGTTTACTTAGTTTTCTATATTTTATACAGCTATTATGAACTATAGACATAAATAGAGAAAAAAACATAATTTAACAACTGTTCCTTTTATGCTTGTTATCAAGATAGTCAATCATTTCAACAAAACCCATATCATTTTCAAAAAGTATCAGCAAACTCTAGCATTCAGATGCATTGATAAGATCTCACTTAGGATCATTCTGGATATTAATGCCAAAAAATAGGAACATTTGTGTTGGAAAGGATGGAATACTATATTCTAGACCTACAGCCTCAGATTGCTGAAACATATCAACTAGTCTTCACTAGACTTTTGTTTGTCACAGCTTGGAGAACTTAGAGTCACAGATGGCTTCTAGTGGGTAGAGACCAGGGATGCAGCACACTATCCTAAAATGATTAGAGCAGCCTCCTACAGGAAAGAGCTATTGAATCCAAAAGGTACTAAGGTTGAAAATTCATATTTTAAACAAGCAATCATGTCATAAATTTAGATGCCTTAAATGAGCAACAATCATTACATACTTGAAAGCTCTTTTAGAAATGTAGTTTTAAACTTGAAGTTGATACCTATGTGTAGGATGAACCCATATTATAAATTTTGCATTTAAGTAAATACATGATACTAAGATTGGGGCTGGTGTTATTTCAAGTTTCTGCTATATAAACTGAAATTGATAGTTTGACACTTAATATTGTTTAATAAAATTTTTATTCTGCAATAAATTACTTTTAGGAAATAAGATTTATATACTTCAGTTTCTTACTGATACTCTTAAGTGTGTAGTGTTTTTTTCATTAAAATGATGACATAAGTCTAATTTATCACACATATCCTAGAAGTTTTATATGGAAATCATGTACACAGAGCTATCCTGATATATTGTATAAAGAAAAACATGGGTTTATCTCCAAAGTTTTGTTGTATTAAAAGATAATATATTTTTCTGGGAATTTAACTTGTTATATTTATTGCCATAAACAATTGTTACATTGACTGATTTCTATAATTTTGCATTTCTATGTCATTTAATAGAGCTGTCTTTGTCCTATTTATCTTTTTTTTTAATTGGAGGATAATTTTTTTTATTATGTTGTGTTGGTTTCTGCTATACAATATCATGAATAAGCTATAAGTATACATATATCCCCCTGCTCTTAAGCTCTGTCCCACCCCACCTCTAAATCCCTGCCCTCTAGGTTGTCACAGAGTGCTGAGCTGAGCTCCCTGTGTTATACAGCAGCTTCCCACTTTCTGTTTTATACATGGTAGTGTTTATATGTCAGTGCTACTGTCTCAATTTTTCCCACTCTACTCTTCCCCCAGTGTGTCCATAAGTCCATTATCCATCTCTGTGTCTTTATTCCTACCTGCAGATTGTATTATCAGTACCATTTTTCTAGATTCATATGTGTGCATTAATGTACTATATTTGATTTTCTCTTTCTGACTTATTTCACTCTTATAACAGGCTATAGGTTCATCCACGTCACTACACTGACTCAGATTCATTCCTTGTTATGGCTGAGTAATATTCTATTGTATATATGTGCCACAACTTCTTTATCCATTCATCTGTCAGTGGACATCTAGGTTGCTTCCATGTCCTAGCTATTGTAAATAGTGCTGCAGTGAACATCAGAGTACATATGTCTTTTTGAATTATGGCTTTCTCAGGGTATACGCCCAGTAGTGGGGTTGCTGGGTCATATGATAGTTTTATTCCTAGTTTTTTAAGGAATATCCATACTGTTCTCCATAGTGGCTGTATCAATTTACATTCTCACCAACAGTGCAAGAGGCTTCCTCCATATCCTCCACATTTACTGTTTGTATATTTTTTTGATAATGGCCATTCTAACCCGTGTGAGGTAATACTAATTGTAGTTTTGGCTTGCATTTCTCTAAATGAATCAGGTTTAGCATCTTTTCATGTGCTTATTGGCCACCGGTATGTCTTCTTTGGAGAACTGACTACTAACAAAGCATATAAAAATCATTTTTAGAAACTATGTAGGCATTACTGAGAAGAGCTAAAATTTATTTACCATAGGGAATTACAGTGCTGAATACACACCATGAAAATCTGTTGTGACCAATAACTAGAACATTTAAACTCACTGAACACAATCTAAAGAAAGAAATCATTCTTGTTTGACATTTTGCAAGGAATGGATTTGTCTTAATTCTTCAGCCTCATCTCAGACAGTAGTTCACTTCACTTCCTACAGTCCCACACATCTCTCCTCTCAGGCTGGGGAAGAGACAGTCTCCCCAAAATAAAACCAAACAAGATCTTTCCCGCAACAAGTTCTTTGCTCATGATGTTTCCTCCTTGCATGGTCAGAGCCTACTCATTCCTGTTTAGTAAAGAATTCCCAACTCTGTCTACCTCTCTGTTTATGCAGACTCCCATCTGTTATTCTCCTCCACATTCTTTCTCCTTCATAATGTTTTATCTTTTGTGACTGTTTATTACTTGTTTATCTGGAAAATTGTGTTTCTCTGACACAATGACACTGAGAAAGAGAACTGTGTCTATTCTCACTAAGTTCACACATCACACAGAGGAGTTGTGGCACAGGGATTATTGATTGAATGTCTAAGTGGTATTAGAAAAAGGAATTAGAGCTATTTTTAAGCACCTATTATGTGCTATGTACTCAGCTCTGTGCCAATGGTTCAATAGTTAGAGACACAAGTAAATCTCTTCCTCTATGAGACTTAGAGTATAATGGAAGAGATAGGAGGGACCCTGATATAGGTGAGGTACAGGGTTCTAAAGAAATACATAGCTAAAGCTACTTGGGTGGTCAGATGATTCTGGTAAAACTAATTCCTTGCTTTAATCTGAAGGATAAATAGAAGTTTTCCAAATGAAGAAAGAAATGTTTCAGGCAGAGGGAACTCTCCCAGATGCCCTTTGAGCCATGGTGCATAGAATTGCCATCCAATCCCGTACACAAGAAATATAGAGTCACATTCTGGAGATATCTTAAATGTTTAGTGTTGTGTAATTTAACTTTAGCCATCATGGTAATGATACTCAGTTAAAATCTGGGTCAGTCTGCAACTTAGGAAAGAAGTCTGCACTGGGGGATGTGGGTTTAGTGAGTTGCCAAGGTACAGAGATGGGAATTGAAGGAATGCATAAGGAGGAAATCCCCCAAAGACAGGTGAAGACTGAGAGAAAATAAGGACAAACAGTGAAAGAAGTACCAGCAACCACTGAGGCAAAGGAGAACCAAGAGAGAGCAGTTTTGCTAAAGCTTATGTATCAGAGAGTTTCCAGGCAAGTAAGCCATGAGCCATGCCAGCAACTGAGGGTTAGAGACTACATGCTTGGGAGACAACACTCATGAGAGGGATTGATTTGACACTTACAAAGTCATGTGACTGTTAAGAAAGCAACTTTATTTTAGTGGTGGAGATACGATTTCAGCTATAATGGTTAGATGAAGGACTAAGCAATATGGAACTGGAAGCAAGAAGTGAAGGTAATTTATTCAGAGGCTGTTTGTGAGAGAAACTGAGGGGAGAAGTCAGCAGCCAAATGGGGTCAGAAAAGAGTATTTTTATAATGGAGGAGAAATTTTGCCTTTTGGCTTAGAGACGGAGGCAGAGAAAGTATTTTTCTGGCCTGGAAAGAAAAGCGATGGAGAAAGAGAGCTGGAAGTGGGGGCGGGGGTGTCAGGGCAGGTCGGAATGGAGACCATCATGAATGGAACAAGGTCTCAAAGGACATGGGTTAAGTGCTTTACAGATTTCATAATGTCTTTATGTAGGTTAATTTGTTAACTGCTTACAATAATGGTTTAATATAGGTCTTATTATTCTTTCTGTACAAATGTTAAAAATGAGATTCAGAATGTTTTAGTAATTTGCCCAAGGGCAAACAGCTAATAAATGTTAAAGCTGAGATTTGAAATCTTGTCTGTTTCTAAATTTCATGTTCTTTTCCCACCTAGTGAAGCTGACAAGTTAACCATTCCTCAAACCTCTGCTCTTAATGCTGGTAATATAGACTTACATATTAGAGAACACTGAAGACAAGAGGAGAAACTATCTTGGCCTATTTTAAGATAGTATCTTATTCTTTGCTCCCAAGCTGAAGAGCAAATTAGATATCAACAACTGGAAACACTTCTCTAAATAGATTGAATCATACTCTGAAATCTGTTCTAGTGTGATCAGCAGGCTGGTAGATTTGGTATCACCTGTGAGCTTCTTAGAAATGCATATTCCCAGGCCGACCCAGACTTGCTGATTCAGAGTTTCTGAGGGTGGGGTCTAGAAATTCATGTTTTAACAATCCCACCTGGTGACTCTGATTTGTGCTAAAGTTTGAGAAGCTCTGTGTGGCTTGATCAGGCTTAACTTACATCATAAAGGTATATATTTGAAAGCACTTATTTAAAAAGCAATTAAATACTTAAAGAGTTAGTTAAATGAAATACAAACAAAGCTCAGATGTGTAGGACCATCAGTACTATCAGAATATTATATGTTGAAAGCTACCTAATTTATATTAGACAGTTCCTATGTGGAAAGCATTAGTGAATCAAGCATGAAATTAATGTTTACTTCAAATGTTATAAACACTTAAAGTTTAGAAAAATCTAAATAGAGTGACTGAAGCCAACAGAATCACAACTTAAAGTCGCTAGTTAAACTTTTGAGAACCCAGCAGTTTATTCTGGCATATAAAAATATAGCAGCAATAAAAGAAAAGTGTCCCTCTGTTCAGAGTTAATGACAACTTTGGTAATTATGGTGTAAACTAGTTAAAGCACTGCTAAGAGCAGAATAGAGTTTCTGGAGTATTTTTGTCTATTCTATTTTCTTTGTCAGTGAACAGATAATAGGTTTGAGGATTTTCGTTGACTATAAAATGTATTATATAAAATTCAGTCCTTAACTATTTGGTCATTTTAAGAAAAACGAGTATCTGTAAAATATGGTTCTTATATTTAGCATTACCAAGAGTGTAAGGAAAACACAATTCAACTAAAGTTAAATGCACTAAAATAGCTGAGCCAACAATCATGTTTTCAACAAGTCAAATTAGACATGTACTTCCAGTAATTCTAATTTCTTACTTTAATCATTATGAATATCAGAAAATTATATCATACTGTGCCCCATATGCCTATCATTTTACTAGTCTCCACCTCTGCTTCTTTTTATGCTTCTATTTTCATCCCTCTTTTCCATCCTGTACTTCCATTCCACCCCTGTCTCATCCTCTGTTCTTTCTTACAGCTTTTTCATCCCTTACCTCCTTTCCAGTTCTATACAAAAAGAAGCTCAGGTAACTTTCAGTGGTATCTACCTGAAACAAGTGGTATGGTAGTATGTTGGGGACAATTAGCTGTTAGAAACCAACATAGTGATTACACTAAATATTATGTCACAGATTGTAGTTTGTTTCTCATATGTAAGTGTTCTTATTAAAATATTGTCTAATTTACTTCAGTTCAGTTCAGTTCAGTCGCTCAGTCGTGTCTGACTCTTTGCGACCCCATGAATCACAGCACGCCAGGCCTCCCTGTTCATCACCATCTCCCGGAGTTCACTCAGACTCACGTCCATCAAGTCGTGATGCCATCCAGCCATCTCATCCTCGGTCGTTCCCTTCTCCTCCTGCCCCCAGTCCCTCCCAGCATCAGAGTCTTTTCCAATGAGTCAACTCTTCGCATAAGGTGGCCAAAGTACTGGAGCTTCAGCTTTAGCATCATTCCTTCCAAAGAAATCCCAGGGCTAATCTCCTTTAGAATGGACTGGTTGGATCTTCTTGCAGTCCAAGGGACTCTCAAGAGTCTTCTCTAACACCACAGTTCAAAAGCATCAATTCTTTGGCCCTCAGCCTTCTTCACAGTCCAACTCTCATATCCATACATGACCAGTGGAAAAACCATAGCCTTGACTAGACGGACCTTAGTCGGCAAAGTAATGTCTCTGCTTTTGAATATACTATCTAGGTTGGTCATAACTTTTCTTCCAAGGAGTAAGCGTCTTTTAATTTCATGGCTTAGCAAGTGATAAAATCAGTTTTAGTCTGAGTCTGTAAACCTAATCATTTTTTACCTGATTCTATTTGAATTCTGACTCTTTTTGCTTTCTTGTATCATTTTATCTCATCTTTCTGTACTAAAACTTGAAAAGATAAATGCTTAATAGATATTGGGGTGTTGCTGCACTGTAAAAAAAAACACAACTCTATATTTGTACATTTAAATAAAGATAGCCAACTTTTGAGATAAGAAGCTACTAATAGATTTCAAGAAAAATGGATGCTATTCAGATGCATGTGGAGAGTCAATCTGCAATGTCAAGGAAACCTCAATTTAATTATTTAGCAGATAAATTATTTCAAAAACCTACATTTATGCAGATAAAAGCCTGGAATTCTGAAATAGTTGCTTTTTCAGTGGATGTCATTGAGATGTTAGGTTCTTATCCAAGTTGTGTTTCCATAAGACACTCTATTAATGAAAAGCACCAAAGGAACACATTATAGATTTCAGAGAACATCATCTGGTCATTCTTGTAAAAGAAATCATTGAGGGAGTGACATAATCTTAAGATATTCTCAAATCATAAAATTTTGTGGGAATTTATTTTGTAATCTGAATTTATTGATGATATTTAAGTTAAATGCATGTTTAAATTTAAAATATTAGCCAATATTCTACTAAAGCTTAAAAATACTTAATTTTTAAAAAGAGAGATATATATCTTTTTCAGTGTTGTCTTTTACTAGAATGTTAAAAGTGCTATATCTCACTAATTCATTTTTAATAGAAATTATATGGTGAATGCCATGAACAATAATAAAAGTGGACCTTAAATATCTCCACATAAGCTTGCTTGCAATCATCATAGTCCATATCTGGGGTCCATTTTTCCATAATAAAAATGGAAAAGTTCTGAATATCTCTAAAGAAATATACATAACTGATATAAGAAAATCTATAAGAAGCACATCAACAGTGAAAATTGATGATATTAAACTGAGCATTAATATTGAGCATGTATACCATGACAAAAAGTGAGATTAGGCTATGCTTAATTGAAGATTCTACTTCTTTGAAGAAAAATATTTTTGAAGTAGAAAAACATGGAGTAAGAAATGAGCAAGATGTGTTTTATTAGCATTTGGAAGGATAGGGCAGAGCAAAGGGTTCTTTGTAGACAATTTTAAGTTCCAAGTGTGAGGCTCACATCCTGACTTTGCTGTTTGGGCTGATCACTTAATTAATTTTGTCTCAGCTATAAAACAGAAATAATAACAATGCCTTTCTTATGTAATTGTTGAAAGAATTAAGTGAACTTATGCTTGGAATATCTATGATAAATTCTACTTCTCTCAGCAAAAAAATTAGTAATTATTATATGCATGAGTTAATAATTACTGATCTCTGTGTAAACATGAGGAAAGGAGAACTAGCTATAATTTCTGAGGAAAACACTTACATTTGCAGTGCCTATAATGAGCTGGAAATGCTAAGTTCATGGGACTCTGTATGAGGAGCTGAACATCTTAAATGCTTCAAAATAAAAGATTTTGGAGACATAGGGAGGGTTCAGTTCATTTCAGTCACTCAGTCGTGTCCAACTCTTTGCGACCCCATGAATCGCAGTACACCAGGCCTCCCTGTCCATTACCAACTCCCGAAGTTCACTCAGACTTGCGTCCATCGAGTCAGTGATGCCATCCAGCCATCTCATCCTCGGTCGTCCCCTTCTCCTCCTGCCCCCAATCCCTCCCAGCATCAGAGTCTTTTCCAATGAGTCAACTCTTCGCATGAGGTGGCCAGAGTACTGGAGTTTCAGCTTCAGCATCATTCCTTCCAAAGAAATCCCAGGGCTGATCTCCTTCAGAATGGACTGGCTGGATTTGGATTTCCTTGCAGTCCAAGGGACTCTCAAGAGTCTTCTCCAACACCACAGTTCAAAAGCATCAATTCTTTGGTGCTCAGCCTTCTTCACAGTCCAACTCTCACATCCATACATGACCACTGGAAAAACCATAGCCTTGACTAGACGGACCTTAGTCAGCAAAGTGATGTCTCTGCTTTTGAATATACTATCTAGGTTGGTCATAACTTTTCTTCCAAGGAGTGAGCATCTTTTAATTTCATGACTAAGGAGCACATTATCGTTTATGTACCTAAGCTTAGCACGAAAGGGCTTCCCTGCTGGCTCAAAGAGTTAAGAATCTCCCTGCAATTTGGAGAACTGGGTTCAATCCCCGGGTTGGGAAGATCCCCTAGAGTTCAATTCAGATCAGTCATTCAGTTATGTCTGACTCTTTGCCACCTCATTGACAAGTACACCAGGCTTCCCTGTCCATCATCAACTCCTGGAGTGTGCTGAGACCACTGTCCATCGAGTTGGTGATGACATCCCACCATCTCATCTTCTGTGGTCCCCCTCTCCTCCTGCCTTCAATCTTTCCCAGCATCAGGGTCCTTTTCAATGAATCAGTTCTTCATATCAAATGGCCAAAGTATTGGAGTTTCAGTTTCAGCATCAATTCTTCCAATAACTATTCAGGACTGATTTCCTTTAGGATGACTGGTTTGACCTCCTTCCTGACAAAGGGACTCTCAAGAGTCTTCTCTAACACCACAGTTACAAGCATCAATTCTTTTGTGCTCAGCTTTCTTTATGGTCCAACCATCACATCCATACCTGAATACTACAAAAACCATAGCTTTGACTAGATGGACCTTTGTTGGCAAACTAATGTCTCTGCGTTTTAATATGCTGTCTACTAGGTTGGCACAGCTTTTCTTTCAAGGAGCAAGCGTCTTTTAATTCCATGGCTGCAGTCACCAACTGCAGTGATTTTGGAGCCCAAGATAATCAAGTCTGTCACTGTTTCCACTGTTTCCCCATTTATTTGCCATGAAGTGATGGGACCAGATGCCACAATCTTAGTTTTCTGAATGTTGAGTTTTAAGCCAATATTTTCATTCTCCTCTTTCACTTTTATCAAGAGGTTCTTTAGTTCTTCCTTTCTTTCTGCTATAAGAGTGGTGTCATCTGCATATCTGAGATTATGATATTTCTCCCAGGAATCTTAATTCCAGCTTGTGCTTCATCCAGGCTGGCATTTCACATGATGTACTCTGCATATAAATTAAATAAACAGGGTGACAATATACAGCCTTGACATACTTCTTTCCCGATTTGGAGCCAGTCTGTTGTTCCATATACGCTTCTAACTGTTGCTTCTTGACCTGCCTACAGATTTCTCAGGAAGCAGGTTAGGTGGTCTGGTATTCCTATCTCTCGAAGAATTTTCCACTGTTTGTTGTGATCGAAACAGTCAAAGGTTTTGGTATAGTCAATAAAGCAGAAATAGATGTTCTGAAATGCTCTCGCTTTTCTCTGATCCAACAGATATTGGCAATTTGATCCCTGGTTCCTCAGCCTTTTCTAAATCCAGCTTCAACATCTGGAAGTTCTCATTTCACATACTGTTGAAGCGTTGCTTGGAGAATTTTGAGCATTATTTTGCTAGTATGTGAAATGAGTGCAATTGTGCAGTAGTTTGAACATTCTTTGGCATTGCCCTTCTTTGGGATTGGAATAAAAACTGAGTTTTTCCTGTCCTGTGACTACTGCTGAGTTTTCCAAATTTGGTGACATATGTAGTGCAGCACTTTCACAGCATCATCTATTAGGATTTGAAATAGCTCATCTGGAATTCCATCACCTCCACTAGCTTTGTCTGTGATAATGCTTCCTAAGGCCCACTTAACTTCGCATTCCGGGATGCCTGACTCTAAATGAGTGATCACACCATCGTGGTTATCTGGGTCATGAAGATCTTTTTGTACAGTTCTTCTGTGTATTCTTGCTACCTCTTCTTAATATCTTCTGCTTCTCTTAGGTCCATACTGTTTCTGTCTTTTATTTTGGCCATCTTTGCATGAAATCTTCCCTTGATATATCTAATTTTCTTGCAGAGATCTCTAGTCTATCCTATTCTATTTTTTTTTTTTTGGTCTATTTCTTTGCAGTGATGACCAAGGAATGCTTTCTTATGTCTCCTTTCTATTCTTTGGAACTTTGCATTCAGATGGGTATGTCTTTCCTTTTCGCCTTTGCCTTTGTAGGGCATGGCAACCCATTCCAGTATTCTTGCCTGAAGAACCCCCATGGACAGAGGAGCCTGGCAGACTACAGTCCATGGTGTGTCACAAAGAGTCAGACATGACTTACCATGGAAAGTCTAGAAAATGCCAGGATTCATCACTTCAGTATCCTTTTTAGTATGAACCTCTTCATTTGGTCATTTACATGGAAATAATTAAGTTGAGAAGCAAATATGATGGCTCCAAAGAAAGGAAAGTTATCACTAACATATGAAAGGTAGTATATTGACATAGCTTTATGGTTGTATAAATTATTTATTGTTATTTTAAATTTTTATCTATCTGCTTCTTTATCAGTGTAAGTGAGAGTATTAGTCTCTCAGTTATGTCCAACTCTTTGTGACCCCATGAACTATAGCCCACCAGACTCCTGTCTCCGTTGGAGTCTCCAGCAAGAATACTGGAGTAGGTAGCCATTCTCTTCTGCAGGGCATCTTCCCAGCCCAGGGATTGAACCCTGGTCTCCTGCATTGCAGGCAGATTCTGAGGAATCTGAGCTATCAAGGAAGCCCTCTTTACCATAAGCATTAAAAGTAATGTAGAAATTAAAAATAAAACCTCATATTGTCATAAAAATTATTTAATGTCATTACAGAAATAAAAACAACATTGAAATAAATATTTGAAAATTTCTGATAGTGTGACATAATTTTACAGGCTTTCTGGCATATGCAGAAAACACTTGACTAACTTCCCCACTATCATTTTTCATGACTGGACAAATTCTCTGACTTCCGTATGCCTTGTTTTTATCTTCTGAGAAGAAAATGAGGGTGGAAGTGAGCAAATGGAATTCACTTCCATTATATTGGAAACTTATCCTGCTTCTAAATGTCATGTCAATTGTGGTGTTGTAAGAATTAGTTACCAACACACTTATTAAAAACATGGGCTTCTGCTGATATGGTGGCTACAGAATGGAGGAAAATTCTATATCAATACCCATTGCTTTTCTCTTGCCACATTGTGATGACTTCTTATGAGAAAACTATGAAGCCGAAATAAAGAGAAAATAAAATCTGTGGGCACTGCTGCATTGTGGAATAAAACTATTATACAGCCAGGTAGAAAATAAAGAAGATGAACAAGAACCACAGTTTTCTAAGAAAAAGCAATTATATTTTCCTCTCTATGGCTCAGACTAATAAACATTTGTCCTGGTCATAGGAAATCATTTCTGTAAATAAGATAGAATTACAAATATTCCTATGAAATCTTTAAGGAGCTAAAGAGACATTTTATATTAATTGCTCTTTTGAATTGCGTAAAACATTTGACAAAATGTTACCTTCAAAGTATGTGATTACCTTGATACCTTCTCACTTCGGTAATGAAAAGCTCTCATAAACATGACAGTGAGGAAGAATCTTATTCCACATTTACCAGATGATCTTTGCAAACCAAGAGAATCTTTACCAATGTCCACACCAAGGGACTTCTAAAATGCCAGAAGCACTCACTTGTGGTCATAAAGCAAATTTATAAGGAAGACTCTGAATCAAGGGAAATATTAAGTATATGATATCCCCTCTCTTTTTGTATATAGTGTGCTTGATTATAACACAGGATCCTTAATCTCAGAAAGCAGTTCACATGAATTTTACTCCAGCCTAGTCATTAACAAGAATGCCACATTACTTTATTTTTTCCAAATTAGAATAAACTGGACTGGATCCCCTGTGTGCCTGGATAATGAGAAGTTAACTTTTAATTATTTAACAGGGACTTTATCCTCCTTAATGAGTTCCTATAACTCACCTGCAATGCAGGAGATACAGGAGAAGCAGATTTGATCCCTGGAGAAGGAAATGCCAACCCACTCAAGTATGCCTGAGAAATCTCATGGAAAGAGGAGCCTGGTGGGCTACAGTCCATGGGGTCACAAGAGTCAGACATGACTTGGCAACTAAACCATTCCTCCTTCAGTTCAGTTCAGTTCAGTCACTCAGTCATGTCTGATTCTTTGCGACCCAATGAATCAAGCACTCCAGGCCTCCCTGTCCAACACCAACTTCTGGAGTTCACTCAAACTTATGTCCATCGAGTTGGTGATACCATCCAGCCATCTCATCTTCTGCCGTCCCCTTCTCCTCCTGCCCCCAATCCCTTCTAGCATCAGGATCTTTTCCAATGAGTCAACTCTTTGCATGAGGTGGCCAAAGTATTGAAGTTTCAGATTTAGCATCAGTCCCTCCAATGAACACCCAGGACTGATCTCCTTTAGAAAGGACTGGTTGGATCTCCTTGCAGTCCAAGGGACTCTCAAGAGTCTTCTCCAAAACCACAGTTCAAATGCATCAATTTTTCAGCGCTCAGCCTCCTCCACAGTCCAACTCTCACGTCCATAAATGACCAGTGAAAAAACCATACCCTTGACTAGACAGACCTTTGTTGGCAAAGTAATGTCTCTGATTTTGAATATGCTGTCTAGGAGTAAGCATCTTTTAATTTCATGGCTGCAGTCACCATCTGCAGTGATTTTGGAGCCCAAAAAAATAAAGTCTGACACTGTTTCCACTGTTTCCCCATCTATTTCCCTGAAGTGACGGGACCGGATGCCATGATCTTCATTTTCTGAATGTTGAGCTTTAAGGCAACTTTTTCAATCTCCTCTTTCACTTTTATCAAGAGGCTTTTTAGTTCCTCTTCACTTTCTGGCATAAGGGTGGTGTCATCTGCATATCTGAGGTTATTGATATTTCTCCCAGCAATCTTGATTCCAGCATGTGCTTCTTCCAGCCCAGCATTTCTCGTGATGTCTTCTGCATAGAAGTTAAATAAGCTGCTGCTGCTGCTAAGACGCTTCAGTCGTGTCCGACTCTGTGCAACCCCAGAGACAGCAGCCCACCAGGCTCCCCCGTCCCTGGGATTCTCCGAGCAAGAACACTGGAGTGGGTTGCAATTTCCTTCTGCAATGCATGAAAGTGAAAGGTGAAAGTGAAGTCACTTAGTCGTGTCTGACTCAGCGACCCCATGGACTGCAGCCTACCAGGCTCCTCCATTCATGGGATTTTCCAGGCAACAGTACTGGAGTGGGGTGCCATTGCCTTCTCCGGTTAAATAAGCAGGGTGACAATATACAGCCTTGACGTACTCTTTTTCCTATTTGAATCCAGTCTGTTGTTCCATGTCCAGTTCTAACTGTTGTTTCCTAGCCTGCATATAGGTTTCTTAAGAGGCAAGTCAGGTGGTCTGGTATTCCCATCTCTTGAAGAATTTTCCACAGTTTATTGTGATCCACACAGTCAAAGGCTTTGGCATAGTCAATAAAACAGAAATAGATGTTTTTCTGGAACTCTCTTGCTTTTTCCATGATCCAGTGGTTGCTGGCCATTTGATCTCTGGTTCCTCTGCCTTTTCTAAAACCAGCTTGAACATCTGGAAGTTCACAGTTCACAGACTGCTGAAGCCTGGCTTGGAGAATTTTGAGCATTACTTTACTAGCTGATGATAAATATAATGTGGTATATCCATGCAATGAAATTTTGCTTGACATTAAACAGGAATGAAGATTGACACATGCTACAACATAGATGAACCTTGAAAACATTTTGCTAAATGAAAGAAGCCGTAAACAAAAGCTGGCATATTGTTAAGATTCCATTTATATGAAGTTTCAAGAATAAGCATATCTATAGAGGGAAAGTTGATTGATGGTTGCTTAGGGATAAGGAAGATAGGACTACTGGAGAGAAAAGGCTAAGAAGTGTGGGGTTTCTTTTGGGAGAGATAAAAAACATTTGGAATTATATAGTGGTGATATTGCCCAAACTTGTAAATATATAAAAAATCAGTGCACTCTATACTTTAAAAGAATATACTTTATGGTATGTTAACTGTAATCTCAGTTTTTAAAAAAGCATGGAGAAGTAGAGGTGAAGAATCATGCCCCTATCATCCAGAAGTTGTAAAATTTAATATTTATATTTCTTTAAAATATAGGGCATTATTGTTTTTTTTTACAGTGAATGAAAGCATGTTTGGCTATGAACTAAAGAAAAAAACTTCATTACCATTCTAACTATTATATACTACATAATCAAAGATAACAGAATTGTTCATAGCTAGATCTGATTATTTTTTTTCTCAAAAACATTCATTTCTGAGTATTGATAGGGAAGAACTGGCACACTCAAATTCAGATATTAGGCAGGGTTTAATCAGGAGAGCCAACCAATCCATTCTGAAGGAGATCAGCCCTGGAATTTTTTTTGAAGGGAATGATACTGAAGCTGAAACTCCAGTACTTTGGCCACCTCATACGAAGAATTGACTCATTGAAAAAACACTCTGATGCTGGGATGGATTTTGGATGGCATCACTAACTTGATGGATGTGATTCTGAGTGAACTCCGAGAGTTGATGATGGACAGGGAGGCCTGGCGTGCTGCGATTCATGGTGTCACAGAGTCAGACAAAACTGAGTGACTGAACTGAACTGAACTGAACTGAATGTAATGAGAAGGGAAATGGCAGAACCGTGGGTTGCTACCATAGTGCTTCTACCAGTTTCCACCTCTGGACCTGAAAGAGAGCAATTAGCAGTATCCAGACATAGAAAGCACTTTGTAAAGAAGGAACTTTGCCAGACATTGAGGCTTTCACTTGGGGACACATTCTAGCCCACACTGACATCATAAGGAAAAAGCTGAGACTAAATACTTTCTAAATACTCCAACTTTATAGCTCTGTTTTATCTTGTGAAGGCATGCTGGTGCTCCCCATTGGTCAAACCCATTGGAAGTCAAATATTATAAATATCATTTATATAGATCAGACTGTTAAGATAACAGAGTGAAGAATGGTAGAGGGTGGTCTCCAAGGGCAAATGAACTACTTTATTTCCAACTGTCTTTGCAATTACCATGTACATTTATACATTTCATGACTTCTAGTAAACTAAAAGTTGCTTGAAAAGAGAGATTGGATTTTATATGTTTATTTATTTCCAAAACTGTTTTTTAAAAATATATGACATATATATATATATCAAATATTAAGTGAATGTTAGTAGAATATAAAATGGAAAAAAGGCAGTATTTTTTTATATTTTAGTAGTCCAAAATCACAATTAAATATAATTTACTAATTTATAATATCTCTGTACCTAAGGGATATACATGGAAAGATGATTGGCTTTGTTCATTTCTGAGAATACTTGGGCAACTTTAGTTAGAATTTATCATATTTCTAATCCAGGTTTATTTTATTTAAAAAATAGAGAAAGGAAAAAAAATCTTACTCTGAAAAAGCATTTTCAAAGCTCACTTACCGGTCATTCATGTTGAGACACTAGTTCACTCATTCTGTAGGTAATGACAGCCTAAAAATGTCACCAATTCAAGTGCAGCTAAATGGATGCTTCCGTTTAAAGTTTTGTTGTAAAAATAACCACAAGTGTGGATCAATTTTACAAGAAAATTATAATGCTCTTTTAAAGTATGTGACCCCCTTGATTACATTTTGGCAATTAAAACAATTTATCCTGTTATAAAATGAAGATATGAAATGTATATTATATAACTTCTCAGAAGAAAAAGCAAATAGTTTTTAGAAGAGGTGTTTGTTTTTAAAATGGTAATTGAAATAGTTGGGGAAAGAGAAAAAAGAAAATATACCTCAGGAGGGGGTTGAAGAAAAATAACTGATTGCACTTTCCTGTAAAACCAAGTCTAGGTACATTTCATATTCAGAGTAACTGCTGCTGTTGCTAAGTTGCTTCAGTCGTGTCCAACTCTGTGCAACCCCAGAGATGGCAGCCCACCAGGCTCTCCCGTCCCTGGGATTCTCCAGGCAAGAACACTGGAGTGGGTTGCCATTTCCTTCTCCAGTGTATGAAAGTGAAAAGTGAAAGTGGAGCTGCTCAGTTGTGCCAGTTCTTAGCCACCCCATGGACTGCAGCCCAGCAGGCTCCTCCGTCCACCGGATTTTCCAGGCAAGAGTACTGGAGTGGGTTGCCATTGCCTTCTCTGTCAGAGTAACTAGCAGTATACAAAAACTGAACCCACTCTTAGCAACAGAAATTTAGAAGAATGGAAAACATTAGCCATTGGACGGAGCCCAACATGGCATTAAGTCTAATAATGAAACGTGGCTTGTCTGATAATTTATGGACTTATATTGGTGTTATTGCTGCTATTAAAGGGGTATTTTCCAGGCTTCAGTTCTTGCTTTGGATTTGAGGGAGGGGATCAAAAGATCTTAGTGAGAAATGGGAGACTAATGGGGGTACTGGGATTTCCCTGCTAGTCCAGTGGTTACGACTCTAAGGGTGTTAGCTCAGTTCCTGGTCAGGCACAGCACGAAAAAAAGAAATGGAAGGCTTCTACTTTAAATTAAAGGGTATACTGTAAAATCATTATGCAGATAAAAAAATGTGTCACTTTTTAATATCACTCAATCCTTTTTTCTAAAGTCTGCCATACTTTTTCCTAAAATCACTGAGAAATGTGAAGAGCCTTTGTCTCATTTATTAAAAAAATCCTTTCTGGTATACAGTGTTCAAATTACAAAGAGGAAAAATAGCTACTATTTCCATGGTATTATTAGGTAGTAACCTTCTGAATAAAGGTTCTGAATGAAACTTCTGAATAAAAGTTATTCAGGTATGACCTAAATCAAATCCCTTACAATTACAGTAGAAGTGACAAATAGATTCAAGGGATTATATCTGATACAATGCCTGAAGAACTATGATGGAGGTTTGTGACATTGTACAGGAGGCAGTGATCAAGACCATCCCCAAGAAAAAGAAAGGCAAAATGGTTGTCTGAGGAGGCCTTACAATAGCTAAGAAAAGCAGAGAAGCAAAAAGCAAATGAGAAAAAGAAAGATATACCAATCTGAATGCAGCATTCCAAAGAAAAGCAAGGAGAGATAAGAAAGTCTTCCTCAGTGATCAATGCAAAGAAATAGAGGAAAACAATGCAATAGGAAAGACTAGAGATCTCTTTAAGAGAATTAGAGATACCAAGGAAATCTTATATGCAAAGATAAGCACAATAAAAGACAGAAGCAGTATGGACCAAACAGAAGCATAAGATATTAAGAAGAGGTGGCAAGAATACACAGAAGAACTTTACAAAAAGATCTTCATGACCTAGATAACCACAATGGTGAGATCATTCACCTACAGCAGACATCCTGAAATGCATAGTCAAATTGGCATTAAGAAGCATCACTACAAAAAAGCTAGTGGAGGTGATGGAATTCCACTTGAGCTATTTCAGTTCCTAAAAGAGGATGCTATGAAAGTGCTACACAATATGCCAGCAAATTTGGAAAACTCAGCAGTGGCCACAGGACTGGAAAAGGTCAGTTTTCATTCCAGTCCCAAAGAAAGGCAATGCCAAGGAATGTTCAAATTACCGCACAGTTGCACTCATCTCACACACTAGTAAAATAATGCTCAAAATTCCCCGAGCCAGGTTTCAACAGTACATGAACCAGGAACTTCCAGATGTTGAAGCTGGATTTAGAAAAAGCAAAGGAACCAGAGATCAAATTGCCAACATCCACTGGATCAGAGAAAAGCAAGAGAGTTCCAGGAAAACATCTAATTCTGCTTTATTGACTATTCTAAAGTCTTTGGGACCAGATGCCATGATTTTAGTTTTCTGAATGTTGACCTTTAAGCCAACTTTTTCACTCTCCATTTTCACTTTCATCAAGAGGTTTTTAGTTCCTCTTCACTTTCTGCCATAAGGGTGGTGTCATCTGCATATCTGAGGTTATTGATATTTCTCCCTGCAATCTTGATTCCAGCTTGTGTTTCTTCCAGTCCAGCATTTCTCATGATGTACTCTGCACAGAAGTTAAATAAGCAGGGTGACAATATACAGCCTTGACGTACTCCTTTTCCTGTTTGGAACCAGTCTGTTGTTCCATGTCCAGTTCTAACTGTTGCTTCCTGACCTGCATACAGGTTTCTCAAGAGGCATGTCAGGTGGTCTGGTAGTCCCATCTCTTTCAGAATTTTCCACGGTTTACTATGATCCGCACAGTCAAAGGCTTTGGCATAGTCAATAAAGCAGAAATAGATGTTTTTCTGGAACTCTCTTGCTTTTTCCAAGATCCAGCAGATGTTGGCCATTTGATCTCTGGTTCCTCTGCCTTTTCTAAAACCAGCTTGAACATCTGGAAGTTCACGGTTCATGGATTGCTGAAGCCTGGCTTGGAGAATTTTGAGCATTACTTTACTAGCGTGTGAGATGAATGCAGCTGTGCAGTTGTTTGAGCATTCTTTGGGAATGGAATGACAACTGACCTTTTCCAGTCCTGTGGCCACTGCTGAGTTTTTCAAATTTCCTGGCATATTGAGTGCAGCACTTTCACAACATCATCTTACAGGATTTGAAATAGCTCTACTGGAATTCTATCACCTCCACTAGCTTTGTTCGTAGTTATGCTTTCTAAGGCCCACTAGACTTCACATTACAGGATGTCTGGTTCTAGGTGAGTAATCACACCATTGTGATAATCTGGGTCATGAAGATCTTTTTGTACAGTTCTTCTGTGTATTTTTGCCATCTCTTCTTAATATTTTCTGCTTCTGTTAGGTCCATATCATTTCTGTCCTTTATCAAGCCCATCTTCACATGAGATATTCCCTTGGTATCTCTAATTTTCTTGAAGAGATCTATAGTCTTTCCCAGTCTGTTATTTGCTTCTATTTCTTTGCATTTATGGAGAATAGATGGGGAAACAGTGGAAACAGTGTCAGACTTTATTTTTAGGGACTCCAAAATCACTGCAGATGGTGGCTGCAGCCATGAAATTAAAAGACACTTACTCCTTGGAAGGAAAGTTATGATGAACCTAGATAGCATATTAAAAAGCAGACATTACTTTAGCAACAAAGGTCCATCTAGTCAAGGCTATGGTTTTTCTAGTCGTCATGTATGGGTATGAGAGTTGGACTGTGAAGAAAGCTGAATGCTGAAGAATTGATGCTTTTGAACTGTGATGTTGGAGAAGACTCTTGAGAGTCCCTTGGACTGCAAGGAGATCCAACCAGTCCATTCTAAAGGAGATCAGTCCTGGGTGTTCATTGGAAGGACTGATGCTAAAGCTGAAACTCCAGTACTTTGGCCACCTCGTGCGAAGAGTTAACTCACTGGAAAAGACCTTGATGCTGGGAGGGACTGGGGGCAGGAGGAGAAGGGGATGACAGAGGAAGAGATGGCTGGATGGCATTCTTGAATTGATGGACATGAGTTTGAGTAAATTCCAGGAGTTAGTGATGGACAGGGAGGCCAGGTATGCTGCAATTCATTCGGTCGCAAAGAGTCGGACACGACTGAGCGACTGAACTGAACTGAAAATCTTTGACTGTGCAGATCACAGCAAACTGTGAAAAATTGTTAAAGAAATAGGAATACCAGACCACCTTACCTGCCTCCTGAGAAATCAATATGCAGGTCAAGAAGCAAGTTTGAGCTGGATATGGAACATACTGGCTCCAAATTGGAAAGGGGTACATCAAGGCAGTGTATTTTCACCATGCTCATTTAATGTATATGCAGAGTACATCATGTGAAATTCTAGACTGTATATAGCACAAGCTGGAATGAAGATTGCTGGAAAAAAATCATAATTGCAGATATGCAAATGACACCACCCTTATGGCAGAAAGTGAAGAAAAACTAAAGAGCTTCTTGATGAAAGTGAAAGAGGAGATTGAAAAAGTTGGCTTAAAAGTCAACATTCAGAAAGCTAAGATCATGGCATTCAGTCCCATCACTTCATGGCAAGTAAATGGGGAAACTGTGGAACCAATGAGAGACTTGATTTTCTTGGGCTCCAAAATCACTGCAGATGGTGACTGCAGCCATGAAATTAAAAGATGCTTGCTCCTTGGAAGAAAATTTATGACCAACCTAGACAGCATATGAAAAAGCAGAGAGATTACTTTGCCAACCATAGTCCGCCTAGTCAAAGCCTTGGTTTTTCCAGTAGTAATGTATTGATGTGACATCTGGACTATAAAGAAAGCTGAGTTGCTGAAATATTGATGCTTTTGTACTGTTGTGTTGTAGAAGACTCTTGAGAGTCCCTTGGACTGCAAAGAGTTCAAAGAAGTCAACCCTAAAGGAAATCAGTCCAGAGTATTCATTGGAAGGACTGATGCTGAAGCTGAAGGAAGCTTCAGTATTTTGGCCACCTGTTGTGAAAAACTGATTTATTGGAAGGACTCTGATGCAGTGAAAGATTGAAGGCAGGAGAAGAAGGGGATGATAGAGCATGAGATGGTTGGATGTCATCATCATCTCTATGGAAATGAGTCTGAGCAAGTTCCAGGATTTGGTGATGGACATGGAAGCCTGGTGTGCCACTGTCCACGGGATTGCTAAGAGTAGGACATGACTGAGTGACTGATCTGAATGGATGTTGGCAATTTGATTTCTGGTTCCTCTGCCTTTACTAAATCCAGCTTCAACATCTAGAAGTTCTCTGTTCACGTACTGTTGAAGTCTCCCTTGGAGAAAATTGAGCATTACTTTGCTAGCATGTGAGATGAGTGCAATTGTGTGGTAGTTTTAGCATTCTTTGGAATTGGAATAAAAACTGAACTTTTCCTGTCCTGTGGCCACTGCTGTTTTCCAAATTTGCTAGCATATGGAGTGCAGCACTTTCACAGCATCATTTTTTAGGATTTAAAATAACTCAACTGGGATTTCATCACCTCCACTAGCTTTGTGGGTATTCCAGAATGTCAGGCTCTAGGTGAATTATCACACTATCGTGGTTATCAGGGTCATGAACATCTCTTTTGTATAGTTCTGTGTATTCTTGCCACCTCTTCTTAATATCTTCTGCTTCTATTAGGTCCATACTGTTTCTGTCATTTATTTTGGTCATTTTTGCATGAAATGTTCCCTTGATATCTCTAATTTTTTTGAAGAGATCTCTAGTCTTTCCCAGTCTATTGTTTTCCTCTATTTCTTTAAGTTGATCACCAAGGAAGACTTTCTTATCTCTCCTTGCTATTCTTTTGAACTCTGCATTCAGATCGGTATATCTTTTTCTCATTTGCCTTTCGCTTCTCTTCTCTCAGCTATTTTGTAATGCCTCTTTATACAATCATTTGCCTTTTTTGCTTTTCTTCTTTTTGAATGTAATTTTGATCCCTGCCTCTTTTACAATATTACAAACCTCTGTCCATAGTTCTTCAAGCATTCTATCAGATTTAATCCTTTGGATCTATTTGTCACTTCCACTGTATCATAAAGAATTATATTTAGGTCATACATGAATGGTCTAGGTGTTTTCCTGCTTTATTCAATAACTGTGAATTTTGCAATAAGGATTTCATGATCTGAGCCACAGTCAGCTCCTGGTCTTGTTTTGGTGACTGTATAGAACTCTTCCATCTTCTGTTGCAAAGAATATAATCAATGTGATTTAAGTATTGACCATCTGGTGATGTCCATATATAGAGTCGTCTCATATGTTGTTAGAAGATGGTATTTACTATGATAAGTCCAAAACTCTGGCAAAGATTTTGTCTGCACTCTCTTGGCAAAACTCTGTTAGCCTTTGCCCTGTTTCATTTTGTACTCCAAAACTAAACTTGCCCGTCACTCCTGGTATCTCTTGACTTCCTACTTTTGCTTTTCAGTCACCTAGGGAAAAAAGGACATCTTTTTTTGGTGTTAGTTCTAGAAGGTCTTGCAGGTGTTCAAGACCTACAAGTTCAACTTCACCTTCTTGGGCCTTAGTGGTTGGGGCATAGACTTGGGTTACTGTGATACTGAATGGTTTGCCTTGAAAATGAACAGAGATCATTCTGTCATTTTTGAGATTGCACCCAAGTGCTGCATTTCAGACTCTTGTTTACTATGAGGGCTACTCCATTTCTTCTAAGGATTCTTGCCCACAGTAGTAGATGTAATTGTCACCTGAGCTTGTCTCTTCATTCTTTCTGGAGTTAATTCTCCACTCTTCTCCAGTAGCAAATTGGGCACCTACTGACCTGGTGAGTTCATCTTTCAGTATCATATCTTTTTGCCTTTTCATATTGTTCATGGGGTTCTCAAGGCAAGAATACTGAAGTGGTTTGCCATTCCCTTCTCCAGTGAACCACATTTTGTCAGAACCCTCCACCGTGACCCGCCCATCTTGGGTGGCCCTACAGGACATGGCCCATAGTTTCACTGAGTTAGACAAGGCTGTTATCCAAGTCATCAGTTTATTTAGTTTTCTGTAATTGTGATTTCCAGCAAACTTGGAAAACTCAGCAGTGGCCACAGGACTGGAAAAGGTCAGTTTTCATTCCAATCCCAAAGAAAGGCAATGCCAAAGAATGCTCCAACTACCACACAATTGCACTCATCTCACACGCTAGTAAAGTAATGCTCAAAATTCTCCAAGCCAGGCTTAAGCAATCCGTGAACCATGAACTTCCTGATGTTCAAGCTGGTTTTAGAAAAGGCAGAGGAACCAGAGATTAAATTGCCAACATCTACTGGATCATGGAAAAAGCAAGAGAGTTCCAGAAAAACATCTATTTCTGCTTTATTGACTATGCCAAAGCCTTTGACTGTGTGGATCACAATAAACTGTGGAAAATTCTGAACGAGATGGGACTACCAGACCACCTGACCTGCCTCTTGAGAAATCTGTATGCAGGTCAGGAAGCAACAGTTAGAACTGGACACGGAACAACAGACTGGTTCCAAATAGGAATAGAAGTGTGTCAAGGCTGTATATTGTCACCCTGCTTATTTAACCTCTATGCAGAGTACATCATGAGAAATGCTGGACTGGAAGAAACACAAGCTGGAATCAAGATTGCCAGGAGAAATATCAACAACCTCAGATATGCAAATGATATCACCCTTATGGCAGACAGTGAAGAGGAACTAAAAGCCTCTTGATGAAAGTGAAAGTGGAGAGTGAAAAAGTTGGCTTAAAGGTCAACATTCAGAAAACTAAGATCATGGCATCTGGTCCTATCATGGAAAATAGATGTGGAAACAGTGGAAACAGTGTCAGACTTTATTTTGGGGGGCTCCAAAATCACTGCAGATGGTGACTGCAGCCATGAAATTAAAAGACGCTTATTTCTTGTAAGAAAAGTTATGACCAACCTAGATAGCATATTCAAAAGCAGAGACATTACTTTGCCAACTAAGGTCTGTCTAGTCAAGGCTATGGTTTTTCCTGTGGTCATGTATGGATGTGAGAGTTGAATTGTGAAGAAAGCTGAGCGCTGAAGAATTGATGCTTTTAAACTGTGGTGTTGGAGAAGACTCTTGAGAGTCCTTTGGACTGCAAGGAGATCCAACCAGTCCATTCTGAAGGAGATCAGCCCTGGGATTTCTTTGGAAAGAATGATGCTAAAGCTGAAGCTCCAGTACTTTGGCCACCTCATGCGAAGGGCTGACTCACTGGAAAAGACTCTGATGCAGGAAGGGATTGGGGGCAGGAGAAGGGGACTACAGAGGATGAGACGGCTGGATGGCATCACGGACTCGATGGATGTGAGTCTGAGTGAACTCCGTGTGTTGGTGATGGACAGGGAGGCCTGGCGTGCCGCAATTCATGGGGTCACAAAGACTCGGACACGACTGAGCGACTGAACTGAACTGAATTGTGATTCTAATGCAGGAGATGTGGGTTCAGTCCCTGTGTTGGGAAGATCCCCTGGAGAAAGAAATGGCTACCCACTGTAGTATTCTTTCCTGGGAAATCCCATGGACGGAGGAACCTGGCAGGCTATAGTCCATGGGGTCGCAAAAGATTCAAACACAACTTAGTGCCTAAACAACAAAGATAAAAACCAAAGTGGCTAATAACAAAACCAATGCTTTATAGATAGTAAATCTTCAGTACATGTTAACTAACATATACAAGCATTATTTTCAGAAAGGGTAAATGAAGATCTAGCAAGGTTGAAGAGAATAACCTTCAGATTAGTACATAAGATTGAATTAGCTAAAGAATGAAAAGACAGTAGGTTTATATTGACCATCCTAAATCATTTCTATCTTCTGTTGATTACAATTTTATATATAATTTAATTTCATTACTGTATTTTTCTTTACATAGTAACATTGAGAGATGTGCAAACTCAACAGACATCTTAATTTTATCTTTATTTAAATGTGTTTATCAATAGTCAAATGCCTACACTATACATGATAGTACACTATTGGATTTAGTTCCTTTACTTAAGATGGTCATTGGAAAATGAAAAGACTAATTTGAGAATCTTCCATTAGAATTCAGGCTTTACTAAAGTATCATTTATAATACATTTTAAATTGCTGTGTGTGTGTGTGTGTGTGTGTGTGTGTGTGTGTGTGTTGATGAATATAAGACACCAGAGAAAATGACAATAACAAAGAAATTATAAAGCAGTACTCATGACTATTTGAAGGGAGTGCTGGTTGGATTTGACTCCTAATTTGCCACTGGAAATTTTCCAAATTTTAAGATAGACTAAAAGCTTAAGATGGAGAAGGCAATGACAACCCACTCCAGTACTCTTGCCTGGAAAATCCCATGGACCGAAGAGCCTGGTAGGCTGCAGTCCATGGGGTCGCTAAAGAGTCAGACACGACTGAGCGACTTCACTTTCACCTTTCACTTTCATGCATTGGAGAAGGAAATGGCAACCCACTCCAGTGTTCTTGCCTGGAGCATCCCAAGGATGGGAGACCCTGGTGGGCTGCCATCTCTGGGGTCGCACAGAGTCAGACATGACTGAAGCGACTTAGCAGCAGCAGCAGAAGCTTAAGAAGCAACATATTTTATTTTTCTTTTGATATATTACAGTCCAATTCTTCTCCTTCTCTCCTTTTCATCCACTGTATAACTCCTCTGTCACCTAAAAAACATGTCTTTGCTATTAAGATAATTTGCTCGTAAAGTTTTGTGTATTTCAAACTAATTTCTCAAGACTGGCAACCCAAAGTTTTCAGTCTCAATTCAATTATCCTACTCATGTGACACCAGTTTCATTCTACAATTACAGTGGTAATTTAAGTGCTATGGGCTTGTTTATATTTAATAAGGCCCTTATGTTGACCCTTTTAAATTGCCTATACTATTTAAGTCTTAAATTGAAAATTCTGATTAACAAGACACATTTTGTGGGTTGACCTGCTTTCCCCGGTCCCTAAAAAGGAATGAAGTTGCCTTGGTATTATATAGTTTTCATGGATCTGCAATGGTAAGTTATTTGAACAGCTAAATAAATAAATAATTTATATTGACTTGAGTAATACCCACAGTTTATAGTAGTTGAAAGTAACTCTATTTGGAAAATAGTTCAGATAATATCAAAGCACTTCTAATTTTCTAGGTGCTTGCACAGTAAACTTATAACTTACTTGACTCACGGAGTTAAAGGAAAACTTAGCATTTGCATTCCTCAACATAAGATCTCAGATTTTAATTGCTTTTGTTCTTGTTCACTGAACACTTCAGGCATATTTTCTTGTTAAAAAACAGGCAGTAGGAGGGGAACAACTTTTTAGTCATATACCTACCCTTATATTGTCATTGTATTTTCCTACTGGAAAGAAGTAAATTATATATGTTGAGCATATGTCTGTGAAACTTTGGAAAATGTCTTTTAAAACTGTTAAACAAAACTGTGGAAGATAGATGATAAAAAACAGGGAAGGCAGGAAAAAGAAAATACCACCCACACAAACAAACAAAATCCAGTTTTAGGAGAGCGACAACAAAAAACAATTTGAAAATACATGATTTAATAATAAAATTGCTGCCCTATACAGTCCTTGAAAGAACCAAAGGTGAGCTAAATTATTATTCTTTTCATAGTATAATCAAATGTCTCCCACTTGAAAAATAAAAAATTAAAACATACCAATAGAAAATACTACTATCTTATTTCTCTAGACATTTAGAAACCTTTGAATAACATTACAAAAGTGATAAAAACATGTTCTTTCTTCATCTTTTTATTTCACTGAGACTATTTTTTCACTATCATTAATGGAAACTTAAACTGGTTGTAACCTGAAAAAACTCTGTTTCCTTCGAAGCAAAACCACAGAAATTAATATTTTTAAATCTTTGTTATGCAGTCATGATAGAATCAAATACAAAAGCAACTTTTCAATAAATAGTCAGTTCTTAAAAAAAAAAATCTTACCCATTACAAATGCTCCTAAAGTGTTAAAAATGTATATCAATAGATATGGCCAATTTAATGTATATATTGTAGTTGTCAAACTGATTTTATTTTCTTCTTCATTTGAACTATTCTTTATTTCAAATTTAAATACAGTAAAATCATGAACTGCAGAATTTCCCTTGCCTTCTTTTTTCTTTAGAAAAAAATCTAATCAGAATCTATCATTGTCAGATTAACATATGAAAATGTTTAAACATTAAAAAATAGACTAGTACATCTTTATTCTAATTGAATTGAATAGCATGTCAGATTCCCAAATAGACAGAAAAGCTGATATTAATTATAGATAGTAAAAAAAAAGACTATTGTATTATAAGTAGTTCTATACATTTAGTTAAAAACATATACTATTTTTATATAGAAAGTTTCAAATATTTATTTTAAAAATATTAAATTTTGGCAGGTATTTTAAATTGGACTAAAATGGGTAGTAAATACAATATGCTTGTTTCTGCAGTTTGTTTTTCCGTTGTGCATTTAACACATATGTTTTCATTTGCTCTGTTTCTTGGATAGCACCTCATTCTCCGTTCCCTTACTATGCTTTATTTTTCTTTATCATACTTATTAAGTTGTTATAATTACATGGAAGTGCATGTTTCTTTTATTATTGTCATTATTGTCTGTTTCTCCCACCTTAATGTACTCCATGGAGACTGTGATCGTTTCCCTTCGTGCTCTATCTTCATTGCCTAAAACGGTGGCACGTAGCAGGCATATATGACTATATGTTGAATAACTGAATGGAAACTACTCATAAACACATCACATGGTATTCTCCTAATTTTATAATTAAGGAAAGAGAGATTCAAAGTGGTTATGTAGTTTGACCAAGACCTTACAAATGGAGAATATATATCATAGGAAAAATTTCTTTCCTGGGAATTCCCTGGAGGTCCAGTGGTTAGGAATCTTTGCTTCTATTGCAGGAGGCACAGGTTAAATCTTGGGTCAGGGAACGAAGATTCCACAAGCCTTATGGCCTGACCTCCCCCCACCAAAAAAAAATTCTTTCTTATTCCTGATCAAGTGCTATTCTAATACTATCTTTATTTATAGCATTCAATCTTCTTTTTTCCAATTAGTACTGTATTCCCATTTGAGAAAGAAAATTGAAAAAACTGTATTCTATAGGGAATAAAGAAAATTCATGTAGTATCTCAATACAATCTTTAACAAATTATATTAATTTATTTTATAAAAATAATCATGAAATGTCATAATAGGTCATTATACTATTATTTTAGTACAGGAACTATTATTATTATTTTACCTTAGTAAAAGAACTACTATTCTCTTAAACAGGAACCACAAAAATCTTGTACAATTTCCTGTTTCCCAAAGACTGGAATATATTGACTAGTATTCACACCTTGATCTCATATTTTATTATTATTTAAAATAAGTTTATTATTTTAATTAGCTAGTCAAAGGAATATGTATTAATAATTAGTAATTATTAACTTACCTTGGGATTATGCTTGCTTTTGTCTACTATTTAATTTATGCTTTTAATATATTTTTTTAAAACTTAAGCAAATTTTTCTTTTGACTACATCCCACAGATTGTGCAATCTTAGTTCCCTGACCAAGGATAGAATCTAGGCCCTCAGCAGTGAAAGTGAGGAATCCTCACCATTGAACTGCCAGGGAATTCCCAATATTTAGATAATACTAAATTTAATGTTAGTAATGACCACTCTTAATATTATATACATTTATATCATGGTATATATGTGTACAATGCCATCTTGAGATGACTTTGCTTCCAACTGTCTTTGAATTATATAATTCTCTCACCCCAGCATCACCACTTCCTCATATTATGGACATCTGTTCCGGGCTGCATTGTGTCCCTCCAAAATTTATACATTGAAGGCCTAATCCCCACCACCTCAGAAAGTGACTGTATTTGGAGATAGTCCCATTAACTAGGTGATTAAGTTCAAAGGAGGCTATAGGGGTGGACCTTAATCCAAACTGGTGTCCTGACTGGTGTCAGGATGCGTAGAGAGCATCACAGGTGCTTGAGTGCAGAGACATGACCGTGTAGGAACACAGCAGCAGAGAGGAGCAGACATCCACAAGCCAAAGAGAGAGGCATGGAGCAGATGCTTCCCTTATGTGCCTCAAAAGAAACCAGACCTGCAGACACCTTGATCTGAACGTTAAACCTCCATTAACTGTGAGGAGAAAAATTTCTATTGTTTAATCCACTTAGTCTGTGGCATTTTGTTATGGCAGCCCTCCTAACAGACTAATATAGAACTTCTCCATCTTTGGCTGTAAAGAATATAATCAGTCTGATTTCGGTGTTGACCATCTGGTGATGTCCATGTGGAGAGTCTTCTCTTGTGTTCTTGGAAGAGGGTGTTTGCTATGACCAATGTGTTCTCTTGGCAAAACTCTATGAGGCTTTGCCTTGCTTCATTCTGTACTCCAAGGCCAAATTTGCTTCTTACTCCAGGTGTTTCTTGACTTCCTACTTTAGCATTCTGGTCCCTATAATGAAAAGGACATCTTTTGGGGGTATTAGTTCTAAAAGCTCTTGTAGGTCTTCATAAAACCATTCAATTTCAGCTTCTTCAGCATTACTGGTCGGGGCATAGACTTGGATTACCATGATATTGAATGGTTTGCCTTGGACAGAGATCATTCTGTCGTTTTTGATATGTTACTTTATAATCCTTCTCCAGTTGTTTACCATTTTATTATGAAGCTTTTGTTTTTACTCTAAAATCTGAAAGTATGTTATCTGTGACATTTATGGCTTACATATCTATATGACAATTCTTATTACTAGAAAGCTTAATGAAATTTTATATGTATAATAGATGCCCATTTAGATGATAAAGATCTTTCATGTATTGGTTAATGAGGAGAAGGAGCTAGATAGTACAGGATGTTCTTGATATCTTAACAATAGATGTATAAGTGCTAGATGATTCAGGTATGAAGACAAAGTAGAGAAATGTTGCATATGATTCAAACCAATTTATACACACATATACTGTTTCTCTGTGTGTGTCTCTCTCACACACACAAACACAAAACTCTTTAAAAATTATTTTTAGCTCTCATTTTCAAAAAATGATTTATGACATATAACAAAAATGCACGTTACTTTGTTTAAATTGAGTATATAAGAGAAATGGGATATGGGACATATTTCTAGATAAATCTTTAAAAAATAGTTAAGATATAAATTTCATACCCTTAAGACATTGCCAAGTACTGAAGAGAGGTTGTAAATTTGACTCTAAACTTCTTAACCACAAAAGCAATGAAAAGACAAATTCTGTTACAAGAGTCACAATCTCCAAAAGATAAAAACAAGAGATGTTTTCTGATTCTCCAACCTATGAGAAATTTCTCCCATGGGTCCACCTGAAGGAAACACTAGCTGATGTAGGAAATCATTTTATATATCCCTACAATAAAAGCAGCCAAGAGTTTGTGAAATATAAAATCAATTCTGAAGTTCAAATCAATATGATCTGAATACACATGTCTATGGCAGCCTGGCTTGATCGAAAGATGATTTTTCTCTAAATTTATATTATGAATACTTCAGATGTATGGTAAAACTGAAGAAATAGAATAAAGATTTACAACTCTAGTTTGAATAGTTGTGAACATTTTATCATCAATGCCTTATCTATCTGACTATATTCATCTATAGATTTAGATAAAGACAACAAATTTTAATGTTTTGAAAGTAAATGCCTGATAGCACATTGCTTCACATGTAATAAAGTATAGTTTCTCAGCCTGAGGTTTTTCATTAACAGATCGTCCAAGAAGGTACAAATGGGAATAATAACCACAAAAGAGTATGATTTAAAGAAAGATGAGCAAAGAATTCAAAGTCATACACTAGCAATTAGAAAGGATGAAGCTATGCTATCTTGTCTAACAAGGGCAAATCCAAATTCTCTGACTATCAACTAAGCAGGCAATATGGAGATGCACATACACATGCATACACATATCAGAGTATTTTCTCTTTCTCTCTTTACTACAAGAATAATTTACATAATAAAGGGAAAATGAAGTTCACATTGGGAAAATAAGTGACGTTTAGTTCAGGTCAGTCGCTCAGTCGTGTCCGACTCTTTGTGACCCCATGAATCACAGCATGCCAGGCCTCCCTGTCCATCACCAACTCGCAGAGTTCACCCAGATTCATGTCCATCGAGTCAGTGATACCATCCAGCCATCTCATCCTCTGTTGTCCCCTTCTCCTCCTGCCCACAATCCCTCCCCTGCATCAGAGTCTTTTCCAATGAGTCAACTCTTCGCACAAGGTGGCCAAAGTACTGGAGCTTCAGCTTTAGCATCATTCCTTCCAAAGAAATCCCAGGCCTGATCTCCTTCAGAATGGACTGGTTGGATCTCCTTGGAGTCCAAAGGACTCTCAAGAGTCTTCTCCAACACCACAGTTTAAAAGCATCAATTCTTCGGCGCTCAGCTTTCTTCACAATCCAACTCTCACATCCATACATGACCACAGGAAAAACCATAGCCTTGACTAGACGGACCTAGTCGGCAATGTCTCTGCTTTTTCATATGCTGTCTAGGTTGATCAAAACTTTTCTTCCAAGGAGTAAGCGTCTTTTGATTTCATGGCTGCAGTCACCATCTGCAGTGATTTTGGAGCCCCCAAAAATAAAGTCTGACACTGTTTCCACTGTTTCCCCTTCTATTTCCCATGAAGTGGTGGACCGGATGCCATGATCTTCGTTTTCTGAATGTTGAGCTTTAAGCCAACTTTTTCACTCTCCTCTTTCACTTTCATCAAGAGGCTTTTTAGTTCCTCTTCACTTTCTGCCATAAGGGTGGTGTCATATGCATATCTGAGGTGACTGATATTTCTCCCAGCAATCTTGATTCCAGCTTGTGTTTCTTCCAGTCCAGCGTTTCTCATGATGTACTCTGCATAGAAGTTAAATAAGCAGGGTGACAAATATACAGCCTTGACATACTCCTTTCCCAACTTGGAACCAGTCTATTGTTCCATGCCCAGTTCTAACTGTTGCTTCCTGACCTGCATACAGATTTTTCAAGAGGCAGGTCAGGTGGTCTGTTATTCCCATCTCTACATCACTTTATTAAATTCACCAATGCTTTTAACTCTTCTACTCACGTGAATAGTATACATAACATTTATTTTGACCAAGTTTTAGCCATTCCCTTTAAATGGCCTGTTCAGCAGTTCATACGTAGAAATAAGAGCATTTAAAGTTACACGCCCCTCAGTTCAGTTCAGTCGCTCAGTTGTGTCCAACTCTTTGCAAACCCATGAACCACAGCACACCAGGCTTCCCTATTCATCACCAACTCCCAAAGTTTACCCAAACTCATCTCCATTGAGTCAGTGATGCCATCCAATCATCTCATCCTCTGCCGTCACCTTCTCTTCCTGCCCTCTATCTTTCCCAGCATCAGGGTCTTTTCAAATGAGTCAGCTCTTCACATCAGATAGCCAAAGTTTTGGAGTTTCAGCTTCCACATCAGTCCTTCCAATGATCACCCAGGGCTGATCTCTTTCAGAATGGACTGGTTGGATCTCCTTGCAGTCCAAGGGACTCTCAAGTGTCTTCTCCAACACCACAGTTCAAAAGCATCAATTCTTCAGCGCTCAGCTTTCTTCACAGTCCAACTCTCACATCCATACATGACTACTGGAAAAACTGAACTTTAAATGAAAACAGAATATAAAAGGCCAAGAATGAGACAGACATTCACATATAAGAAGTTTTTCCTTAGTGGATTTCTGTTAACAGAAATCAGTCCCTTAAAAAGATAAATAAAATTTCAAGTAGAAGCCTGTATTCTTTACTATGTGTAAGGTACTTAGAGCACTGGAAAAGACAAGACTTACAAATACATTTCCAGAGACAAATCTTCACAAGGAGATGGACACACTATTTCTTCCCTATTTCCCTGCCAAAATCACTGACAGTTCAGAAAACTTAAAACAATGCAGATATGTGTAAATACCAAGATGACACAAGATTTAGCACATTGCTTATTTCTTAATACAGTGATACAGTAATACCAAAAGAAAAAAGTAAGCAATCAGTTAATTCTAGTGTTGACCTCTCAGTTCTGAGTTTCCACTTTGTAAAGTCACTTGGCAAACCTAGTTTGTTTGTTATATCATCACATACACATTCCTAAGAGAAAAATAAAAGATCAAAAATATCCTTCACATCAAATGATTATTTTTCAGTAGACCCATCTAGCTTTAGACATGCATTAAAATTCCCATGGCATGGTATATATATATAATTGAATAGCTCCTTTAGTTCAAAAATCTTGAACTTCCAAATCATTGCTAATAGGCTCCCTTCTAAGCCATTTAGCCATAGATATTTTGGAAGTGGAGGAAACTGAGTATATGATGACAGGAAATACTGCTTTTTGAAGTCTTCAATTTATGAGAAAACAACTAACCATATTATGTTAAAAATGATAGAAAATTAAAAGGAATATTCCAGGAGAGGGAAGATTACTGTGCAGTATTCAAGGGATTTAAATTTAAATTTACATACACACATACATACCAAACTCTGTCTCACTTTGTATCAAAAAAACACAGTAATGATTTTACCGTTTTTAGAGTAATTTAGGCAATTTTATTTATTTTGACTTTAAATGTACTTTCTGACATAGACAAGTTAGCCATCATTATATTTAATTCTGCTGATTAAAAAAAAACAAAGAACAAAAGAAACTAAAATTTAAAGAATTTATCCTAAGTTACCTGGTTAGGAAATGGTAATTTTCAGTGTGGATTCTATCTTCTAAATTAAGTTGAATTTCAAGAAGAAAATATAATTTTTGGATTTTTTTAAGCTAAATGTATAATATTTACAAGCTAAATGTATAATATTTGGATTTTTTAAGCTAAATGTATAATATTTACAAGCTAAATGTATAATATTTTATATAAGTAGCACATAGTTCATATATGTCAAGGCATCAGAATTTATATACTTAAATAAATAAATGAATAAACAAAGAAATAGATATGACATAAAGCACATTATATATTCAAGTTGCTATCATTCTTAATTGACAGTAATTCTAGTAATTCATCTAGTCTTCATATTATGTGAGCTTTACCCTATAATTTTCCCCCAGGATGGGAATATGAAAATATAGTCACAATTATTGTCAGAGGTAAAAATTTTTATATATAGTTTAATGGCATTTTTGAAGTTAAGATGGAGAAGAGATTACAGAATTCTGAAGAGAACATAAGTGATATAGCTTTGTGGTAAGGTTTATTGGGCTTCCTAGTGGCTCTCAGTTGATGGTTGATCAGGGCAACAAATGACTCACCCTTCTCTCTTTTCTGAATGGTTTTCCATGTTGCAGGCTAGCCTATGTTTTATACATTATTTTTAATTTTACTTTTTAAATTAACGTGTAAAAATGTACACTTTGACTTTTATCACATACATACATAGATTCATATAACGACATGATACAGAGCTCACTCCTCAAAATCTCTTGTGCTGTCTCTTGTGATCATAACTACCACTTTCAATGATCCTCAGCAACCACTGATCTAATCTCATTATAATTTTGATTGCATCTCTCTAATAATTAGTATTAAGCATTTTTTCATATGCTTTTTGGCCATCTGTATAGATATACATTTCTTTTCTTCGGAGAAATGTCTATTTACTATGTCTTAAAATCAAGTAGTATGATACTTACAAGTTTATTTTGCCTTTGCAAATTTACTTTTGCTATAATTCCTTTACTTTGTCATATAAATTTTAGAATCAATTTGTCTATGCCTACAAAAATCCCTGCAGGGATTTTAATTGGAATTACAGCACATCTATTGATAAATTTGGAAAGACTTAGTATTCACTACATTGCTCTTTGAATATGTCTCTCTACTTATTTGAGTTTTATTTGATTTCCTTCATTAGCTTTTAGTGGTTACAGCAACAAATCCTGGTACATGTCTTATTCAGTTTATGCCTGGACATCTTATTTTTTTAGAACTGTTATAATAATTGTTAAAAACATTATTTCCAATTGTTTATTGCTAGAATCTAGGAATATGAGTTTTGGTTAACCTTTGAGTCAGTTTTTGTGTCAGGTAACAAATTACAACAAACTCAGTGGCTTAAAACTATAAAAATTCATTATTTCACAGTTTCTCTAAGTCAAGGGTCTAGAAATGACTTAGCTGGGTCCTCTGCAAAGATTTACTGGAGAATAATCTGCTTCCACTCTCCTTCAGATTTTTGGCAAAATTCATCTCCTTATGGTTATAGGATGCATGGTTGTAAGACTCAAAAAATCATTTAGATTTTGGGCAAAATTCACTTCCTTGTTTTATTATAGGACATATAACATCTTGATTCTTGAAAGGCAGCAAAGAACACAGAGACTCTAGAGACACTCTTCCAGCAAGAGAATCTTACGTAACATTATAACTACAGGAATGACAACACATCACTTTTGGCATATTTTGTTGGTTAGAAGCAATTCATGGGTACTACCCACATTCAGTGAGAAGAGACTACACAAAAGTATGAACACCAGGGATGAGTATCATAAGAGTGCTTTTAAAATAGTCCTTTATCCTATAATTTTACTGATTTTTTGTGTTGTAAATTTTTAGTAAATCTCTTAATATTTTTATGAAGGCAATCATTGTTTGAAAATAGGGAAGTTTTTTTCCTAACTTTTATGTCTTTTATTTTATTTTCTTGTGTTATTACATCAGCTAAATATTTCAGTATGCTGAAGAATATACATAGTGAGAGAAGACCTTGTATCAGATACTATCTTTCATCATTCAGTAGGACATTAGCTGTAAGTATTGTGTAGATGGTCTTTATAAGTTTAGGAAGTCACCTAATATTCCTAGTTTGCTGAAAGTTTTAATCTTGGATTGATATATAATTTTATTAAGTGCTTTTTGTTCATGAGTTATGTCACATATTAGACTCAGTATTTACTGATTTTCAGATACTGAACTAGCCTTGCATTCTCAGAACAAATCTCATCTGCTTGTGGTATTATTCTATGTGTCATTGATTCTATTTGATATTATACTGTGGACTTTTATATCAGTGTTAATGAGGAATATTGGACTTGGCTTTCTTGAACTATGTCTGACTTTTCTATAATGTTATGCTGGCCTCACAAAATGTGATGGGGAATATTCTTTCATATTCTATTTTCTGGAAGGGAAACATTCTTTGAATGTTTGAGAGAATTTAGCAATGAAACAATCTGGGACTGCTGCTGTTTAGTAGTCACAGTTCTCAAAAAGTCAATCTGTCTAGGTTTTATAGCTACATTTGGTGTGAGATACAGAGTGGATATGGGCTTCCCAGGTGGCACAGTGGTAAGAATCTGCCTGCCGAAGCAGGAGACATGGGAGACCCAGGTTTGATCCCTGGATCAGGAAATCCCTTAAAGTAGGAAATGGCAACCCACTCCAGTATTCTTGCCTGGAAAGTTCCACGGACAGAGTTGTCTGGCAGGCTACAATGCAAAAAGTAGAACATGATGAGCACAGCACAGCACAGAGTGGATATGCCTGTGTGTCTTACCAAGAATCAGAGCTTCTACTGTTTTTATGATGATTTCTTATATGTGTGTTCAGTTCCCACCTAGGGAAGTATGGTCATTCTCCTGGAAATCACAAATGCTTAAAGTTGCTCAACTGTTACACATTTTCTTTACCATGTTTGTTGTTAAGCACATCCAAACAATGGATTTATCAGTCTATTTTCAACTATATTAAGAAGTGTGATATTCCTTTTAGATTTAACTTAGTTTTCTTTTATTCTCATCATATGATGCTTACCCAACAATTTCTGTGGAGCAATTACTACTTTAAAGGCATTAAGTGAACTGGTTTTGTTCTGAAGTAAATTCCAGTCTATCCATTAATTAATTAATTAATTTAATTGTTCCTAAACACCACAAGGATCTAGTATTCACATGCTACCATGTTGGGCTGGTTTTAACTTTTCATGTGTTATTTTTAATGATGGCTGCAAAATATCCAAAGCAGAGATCCATATCAAGTTTCTATGTCTGAAGAGCCCAGGCTAAGAAACTTTAATCACCAAAGCAGAAGTTGTAAAAGTTCAGATAATAAGTGTATTAGACTTTGCAGGCTGCATATGTTTCCATCTCGTCTCCATTATTATTTTTTGTTAACAATCTATTTTTGTTTCTTATTGTCCCTATAACATATCATCACAAAAATAATGGCTTAAAAATACAAATTTATTATTTTATAGTTCTGTGGGTTAGAGGTCTAACATGGGTTTCACTGGATTAAAATCAAGTTGTCAGCAGAGCTGCATTTGATTCTAGAGGCTCTATGGGAAAAACTGTTTCCTCACCTCTTTCAGATTCTAGAGACTACCCACATTTCTTAGCTCATGCTGCCCCTCCTCCACCTTCAAAGCCAGAAATGTATCATCATCTTGACCCTGCTTCTGTTCTCTCATCTCCAACTAACCACAGACAGGAAAGGTTCTACACTTTTAACAACTTGTGGAATTAGATCAGGCCATCTCAAATAATTCAGTATCAGTTCAGTTCAGTTGTTCAGTCATGTCCGATTCTTTGCGACCCCATGAACTGCAGCATACTTGGCCTCCCCTGTCCACCACCAACTCACAGATTTTACTCAAACTCATGTCCATCGAGTCGGTGATGCCATCCAGCCATCTCATTCTCTGTCGTTCCCCTTTCCTCCTTCCCCCAATCCCTCCTAGCATCAGGGTCTTTTCCAATGAGTCAGCTCTTCACATGAGGTGGCTAAAGTACTGCAGTTTCAACTTTAGCATCATTCCTTCCAAAGAACACCCAGGACTGATCTCCTTTAGAATGGACTGGTTGGATCTCCTTGCAGTCCAAGGGACTCTCAAGAGTCTTCTCCAACACCACAGTTCAAATGCATCAATTCTTCAACATTCAGCTTTCTTCACAGTCCAACTCTCACATCCATACATGACTACTGGAAAAACCATAGCCTTGACTAGACGGACCTTTGTTGGCAAACTAATGTCTCTGCTTTTCAATAGCCTATCTAGGTTGGTCATAATTTTCCTTCCAAGGAGCAAGCATCTTTTAATTTCATGGCTGCAGTCACCATCTGCAGTGATTTTGGAGCCCCCAAAATGAAGTCTGACACTGTTTCCACTGTTTCCTCATCTATTTCCCATAAGGTGATGGGACCAGATGCCATGATCTTCATTTTCTGAATGTTGAGCTTTAAGTTAACATTTTCACTCTCCACTTTCACTTTCCTCAAGAGGTTTTTAGTTCCTCTTCACTTTCTGCCATAAGGGTGGTGTCATCTGCATATGTGATGTTATTGATATTTGTCCCGGCAATCTTGATTCCTGCTTGTGGTTCTTCCAGCCCAGCATTTCTCATGATGTACTTTGCATATAAGTTAAATAAGTAGGGTGACAGTATACAGCCTTGACGTACTCCTTTTCCTATTTGTGTCTCGTTTTTAATGTTGTTAATTTAATCACATCTGCAAATGTAAAAATGAAAATTTTTATATTTAACCTATGAACAGGTTCAGGGATTAGGATTTGTGTATCTTTTGAGTAGGAGAATTTATTCTATCACACAACCCTTTAAATATAAAACAATTATTCTTAGCTCAGAGGCCATACAAAAGCAGGCCACAGGCCAGATGCAACTGTGTAACTAGTTATATGGGGGGACATTTTTAATTCTCCATTTACTTTTTGTTTTTGCATGTTAGTAGATGAAGCTACAAAAAATCCTTATATAATAAATATTAAGGAAAAACTTTGGTTTTTATTCTTAGTAGTTTGGGAAATGAATCAGCAAGCTTTATAAAGAGTTAAGAATGTGGTTGTTTTTAATTCAAAAACATGTTATATTTACACATGTTATAAAAATTTGCAAGTTGCTAGATAGCAGGTAAAATTCAAAAACCATTTTATTATATATATTTTAATGAATCAATCATGTACTTTAAAAGATTACTCATTATACGTTATAACATTTTTATTACTTTTTAGTTATATGAACATCCCAACTGAGTCTTCAAAATGTTATAAAATTAAAACATAAAAGGTGGGTTTTGCTACTTTTTCCTAGTAAGAAGCAGCTTATTCATTATTTCTGAATTCAGTTCTTTATATCTCACATGCAATTTACATAATAGAATTAATTAAATGCATTAATAATTTAAAATTACAAAAGATTTACTCAGCAACCTATAGAAGCTGAAGACTTAAGCAAATAATTATTTTTGACATCTTCAGTTAGCTAGTATTTGCTACTAATTTGTAAAATAAACTAAATCCTCTAGAATTTTGGTTTCAAGCCCATTAACTGATAATAAGAATAAATCCTAAAAATGAAGTACAGATTTACTGCATCTATTAAAAAATAAATAAAACAATAGTAATATAAAGCTTATTTAAAAGTTTCCATTTACACTTTTAACATATAATTTGAAATGTGTCTTAGAAAAATCAGTGAATAAGCATTCTTAAAAGCTCTTAACTGTCAACTGTTATTACAGCATATCTTTAATTTATTAAGAAAATTTTATTTATTTTTTACTGGCTATATTTAACATGATGTTGTTGTGACCTTAATGCATAAAAACAAAAAGACGGTTCTTTACGTTTTGGTAGTTTAATAAGTAGTTTCTTTTTAATAAGAAAAATCCAGCAGTAAAATTTCAGTTGTGATCATGTTATCATTACCTTGAATAATAAAGACAATGCTACTGCTAAGTCACTTCAGTCGTGTCCGACTCTGTGAGACCCCATAGATGGCAGCCCACCAGGCTCCACTGTCCCTAGGATTCTCCAGGCAAGAACACTGGAGTGGGCTGACAGCTCCTAATTCAATTTTTCCAATCTGGTTCAATTTTGATGTTTTTAAAACTAACCATTTAGAGTTAAATGTTTCTTTGGAAAAACAAATTGTTCCTTTTCTAGTCACTAATATTACCACTGGTCTCATGCATAAATGAAATTCTGTTAACACAAGAGGACTTTGTTTATAATAATGGAACAACTCACTTGGTAAAATCTGGCATGATAAGAGCTAGACCAGCCTTCATAAATTTTAAAGTTTGGCATATCAATTATTTATAATCAAAATTTTCATCTAATTAATAGATATTTATTGTAGATGTTTTAGAACAGTGAAATTTGGTATTTAATCCCCAGGACAGAATATGATCAATAATTTAATCTCCCTTCTTGAATATTTTTTAAATCAACCTTTCTCAAAAATACTGCCAATACTTTAAAAGAATTTGAGATTTCTAAACACCAACACTTTTTAAGTGTTAAGTTGAGGAGAAATTTTCTGTAACTTCTGAGAAATACAGCACATCAATTCTATTACCAGCTTTTGAAAAAAAAAGTTATCTTTTATGTCACCTAAAGAAGTTTCTACATATCTTTCAGCAATTCTTTTATGTCTAGGAAAACTATAAGTAAACTTACCTAATTTATTTTCTAGTAATATACTTTACCTGAGAAATTTCAGGTAAAGAAAGCCTTAAATTTCACAGGAAAAAAAAAATCTCTAGCAATTTTTAACTTTTTAGATTGAAAACACATTTTGACACTGTGATAGACATTGATTAAGTCAAATACCTTCGAGTCAAGCTCACTTTATTATTCTGGAAACTGGTATTACTTTATTCTCATGATTTTTCTGCTTTTAAGAAACTATCAATATATTTTTGAGTCTTTAGGGACTCAATAAAGAACATTCTTTTTTTTCTACCTGTGATGGCTGCATGGTATCACTGACTCGATGGACGCGAGTCTGAGTGAATTTCGGGAGTTGGTGATGGACAGGGAGGCCTGGCGTGCTGCGATTCATGGGGTCGCAAAGAGTCGGACATGACTAAGCGACTGAACTGAACTGAACTGAATCTGAAACAATTGAATAAAGAAACATATTAGGCAAAAGGGAATCCAAAATATCGTCTTCTTCAGTGATGAAGCTAATATGCAAGAATGTGGGTCACATCTGTAAGGAAGCAGCTTCTTAATGCTGAGTACCTTAAGTAGACTCACCTGTCGACTGTGAATGGTTCGCTTCCAAATGACGAAAGGAAAAGGCATGATTACACATACACAGCTTCTTTTTTCAGATTCGAATCCAATTGTCACTTTCCTTCAGAAAGCATGTTATGCTAATGGGTGTCCCTCCATATCAGAGTTAACTTTAGGAATAGAGATAAAACATTCCATCCAACACTGTAATTTGTAGACTCATCAGTTCTAATACTGAACCAGATCATCTATCAAATACTGAGACGTCTGCCCACTCTCTCTCTAGTCATGGAAGTGTATAGTTTGCATGAACTGTGTATATCTTGAAGAGCGTTAAACTTTAACTAGAGTCAGCGAGATGACCAGAGCCAGTTTTAATTGTAAATGTATAGTCTAAAATGCCTCCTGCCCTACTCCATACCACTTACATAGTTATATTTTTGAATTTTCACCATAAATATTGTTATATTTAATCTCTTTAAGGTATTCAGAGTTGAGAAATATTACTTCTTAGAGCATTAAAAAATGATGAGCCTCAGTTAATTAACTAGTCATTTACTATATATGCTACTAACAGAAATAAAGTTCATAGACTGAGAAAAAAATGCCAGCATGTTGCTAATTAAAAGTTAAGGTCACACAGCTTTATCACATCATGGCTCCTGCTCTCTTTCTGGGTGAGTAATCTCTGCCTATATGGAAGCGGGATGCTCCCCACTTCCACCACCAACAGCAAAGAACTATGTGGTCCACCTGCCTATTTGAATTAATTTCATTGACTCACCAAGTAAACCTTTAACTTACATTAAGTGGATTTCTTTTGTGTATCCCTCATGCTACGCTTTTTCCTACTTTGGTGAATTTTCACATTTTGTCCCTTTATTTGGTCTATCTTATCCTCATTATCTTTAATAATTCTATGCCATAAAAATCAACTCAGATTGGTCCTTCTCCTTGAAAATGTCCACCCTTGCTCCGCTTGGTACCCATAAACTGTCTGTTCTCAGAAGTCTTAAAACACTTGTTTAAACAAATTTTGTTCAAACACTTAGGTCAATTTCTTATTATTTTGAAGGGGATGTTTATTATAACTCTCCTAAGTAAACTGTAAACAGGTAAAGACTCAGGATTGTATACCTCTTTTTAAATTCCCTACAAAGTATACTACTATAGGCAGTTGTTTAAGGAATACTGAAATCAATTAGTGTAATCTCTAGCAAGTTGCTTCTTAGTTTCATTTTCCTCGTGTGTAAAACTGAGACTGTGATAAAGATGATGTGTTCAAAGCACTTACCATGATTACTGGAGCATAATATTCAGTAATATTAGCTACTATTACCATTATTTTTTGCTGCATATTCATAGGATGAGTTTTTTAAATCTATACTTTATTTCCTATAGAAACATATCAGACTGTACTAAAAATAATGGAAAGCAATACTTATCTATATGTATTTGTTTATCTAAATAATGAATTCAATATCCTGCCTTTATGGGAATCAATTAGTTATTACTAGAAAGAATTATAAATGCAGTGAGAAATGCAGTATAAGTATGATATGGTAGTTCCTGAGTTTAGCATGTACATGAGCATAATTTATATAATTTCAGTTCAGTCTGTAATGTGAACTTGCTAATAGGACATGACATAACTGAAGCTTGATGCACGATTGCCCTTTCTTATTCCATGTCTTAGCCATCATAATTTTAATACTAAATGGTTTGTCATTTTTTTATTAACTAGACTTTCTTCTCAATGACAAACTTAAGGAAAAGTCTAGAATTTAATAAATGTCTGCAAATGTTATGTAAATTTTTGGTCACACTGAAAGTATTAATTTTCTTTTTCACTTGGATTGAATTTACTTTTAAGTATCTGAGTCACATACATAAATATAAGCCATAAATATTATTCAACACATGCGTCAGCATTTCCTTTTCTCTTTTCCTGATGTTTCATTAGTGACATTTTTCAAATCAAATTTAATTAACCCTTGGTTCAGTCTCCAAACAGGAAATTGGTTCAGTGAGCAGGGATCTAAATGACAAAAGAACTGCTCACTTAGAGGATGCTTTAAAATACTTTGCTCATTGGAAAAAAAAAATGCAAGCCTCCTGATTTTTCTGACCTTACTGCTATGTCTTTCACTTTGGATCTAACTGTAAATGAAAAATTTTGAAACACCATATAATCCAATATTATATTTGCTAGAGCCTGAGTTTCATACAACATCAAAGTTTTTTTTGGGGGGGCTTTGATATTTTTCCTCCCTTAATTATGTCAGCCCTGGTTGTATTGCATTTACTACTCTTTTCCTGCCTTGCTGTTATTAGCAGTTAACACTTTGTGTAGAACATATCTAGAATTCCTGACATCAGTAACTCAGCTCTTTTTGACTGATAAATATGTTCTTGTTTTTGTCATTGTATGTTAGTGCTATTTTAAGGCAGAAAGAGACCATACTTTAGAACTGCACATGTTAATCAAAGATGATCTGTTCTGTGTAGCCACATATATATGTGATAAGCATATATATGTGTAAAAAAAAACTAAATATTAAAAGTAAAGATAACTAGAAAAATGGTTTACCAAAAATCAAGCTACATTGAAAAGATTCAAAGGCACCTAGGATCATGGCAGTCAGGAAAGTTCCTTTTATTTATAGACAAGACAATCTTGCTACTCTGCTAAATCACTTTGATGGCTTCCATTTGCATTTATAACAAAATACAGACTCTTAAAAGTTGCATGTAACAACCTAAATGACATAGCTCTTACCCTCAAGGAGATTATGGTCAAGTTTGGAACACAGGTGTTTCAAATATTCATAAGTATGCAGTTATACATTGTATTAAGTTGGATAAAGAAGAATTAAAAGGGAATATGAGAGAGATTGACTTCAACAACTGAAATTAGATTGGTGAGTCAAGGATAATCTCTCTTAGGAAGTCATAGTTAAGATATGAGATGTGGAAGAGTCCAGAAAAGAGCATTGCAGAGGAGGGGAAAGTTTGTGAAAGAGCCTGAGAAAGAAAGAACTTGAACTGGAGAAGCAGAAAGCTCTTGAAGATGGATGATCCAAAATGAACCCTATAATGCAGTAAGATGATATATGCAATTTCATTAGTCATGTCATTTTTTGTACCTCAGCATTTCTTCTATGCATTTCATAGTGTTTGGTGTATATTAGGTCACTAGTAAACATTTAATGATAAAGAACATAAGCAAGTTTAATGGTAACAATAACTAAAAGACAGAAGGGTAATTGTAGTATCTACTGCTTACCATTGTGAGTCATAAATAAGATCACTAATAGAAGGGGCTGATCTCAGACCCTGGCACGTAGAAAATGCTTGATAATATGACCTTGAACAGTTCTCTTGAACTGTTCTAAAAACTATTTCATGAAATATGGATGACAAACTTTACAACTTTTAGTGAAATAACCCCCTATGTAATCCCACAACATTCTTACTAATCACTTAAATTGAGTGTGTATCAATTGTATCAATGTGTTTTCCTCTCTGGTTCCTACATGGTTGACAGAGGTAAATGTCTTTCCTTTCTCATCCACACTTCTGGTTGTTGGTAAACAGTGAATCATCAATAATAGTTAGGGGAAAGTGACGGCTTCAAAGCTTATATCTCCCTTTGAGTATCAAAATGTGCATTATTTTCAGTAGCAGAAGCCAAGTTACAAATCTAGTTTTAAATACAGTTTTGAAGCTGTCTCAACTCAATTTTCTTCTCTCTGCTCTGGAAAACCAAACCTAGCAATTCTTATATGTAGACATAGAGTCCTTACCTTTTGATTAGGAGCTCTATACTTCAAACCAGGCAATTTGCTAATTCCTTGTTTCTAAATAAAGCCATGAAGATTCCTATTGCTGCAAGAAAATCTATTTTGGAATTATTATTCTTCACACTTAAATTTCCTGTCAAATTGTAAACAAAGTACTCAGAAAGATGCATTCATTTTTCTTAGTTATTAGTATAATGACCCAAATATGATCATATTATCAATTGCTTAGATTCTTCAAAAGTAAAACATTGAATCCCATAGATAAAATCAAAATGCACTCCATGGTTATTGTGAAATTATAATCTTATAGGTCATTATATATTTTAAAATATAAAATTTGTGTATATTTTATATTTTAACATCCTTAAATACAGCTCTTAAGTTTAATGCCATTAGCTAGACCATACCATTCATGGGAAGGTAAGTTCAGTTTTCTCTGTTGCTTCAGTTTAAACTTGAAACACCAATAAACATCTGGTAAATGCCTGTTCTTGACTGCAAACACTGAGCAAGGAAATATGGGTGGGTCAGTGTGAAATCTTTATTCTTATTAAGAAAATGAGATAAAGTCCAATTGCATGGAACTCAATAGAATCATTTTCATGTATTATCTACAGAGAAATGTTATATTATCACTTATATGTATAAATATGAATACAAAATTCAGTGTTAAAGATAAGATAAAAAGTGAAGATATACTAGACAAAGCAATGCTTTCATTTTTGTCCAGGGACAGTGATAGTAAATCATTCCATCTCTGATGATTAGTAGTATCCATGGTCTCCATTTCTTCTTGGGCATGGAGATGTCAGTTCTGAATAATGTATTATGAGCTGAAATAATGGCCATATTCAGACCTATCCCATTAAACTTTCACCTGAATAGAAAGAATAACAAGGGCCCAAAGGAGGGGCTACCCCAAGATGGGAGTCCTGGATCCCTGAATGACTAATGAGATTACAATCCCTCTCCCCCCCACCAACTCACCCCTCATGCAAACCTATATTAAAACTGTGAGTGACACATAAGCTGTTGTTGCCTAATTCCACTGCTATTTTGGGGTTGTTTGTGATAGAAGATAGATTACTCTGACCAATCCAATGCCCATATTTTTCTAGATCACACTGTTGCTGAGTTTAATCAGAATCCATGAATAATAGAGCTTCTAGATCCATGGATTCTGGATGAACTAAATAGTGGTAGAACCTTCAAAATATTTTATAGAAAGATTAATCATTCCATAAAGCTGCTAGGAGAAAGTTTAAATGGAACTGCATACAAAGTGTTGACATTCATATTTCTGTGTAACGGAAGATCTATTTTCAAGTATTCTAAATATTTGAGTAGAATTAACTCCTTCTGCCCACAAGGATGGAGAAGGCGATGGCATCCCACTCCAGTACTCTTACCTGGAAAATCCCATGGATGGAAGAGCCTTGTAGGCTACAGTCCATAGGGTCGCGAAGAGTCGGACACGACTGAGTGACTTTACTTTCACTTTTCACTTTTATGCATTGGAGAAGGAAATGGCAACCCACTCCGGTGTTCTTCACTGGAGAATCCCAGGGGCGGAGCCTGGTGGGCTGCCATCTGTGGGGTCGCACAGAGTCGGACATGACTGAAGTGACTTAGCAGCCCACAAGGAATACTGCTTTCCAAACTATCCTGATGTTTTGTAGCACGTGTTTTTCACAGATTGTAATACTCAGAAAATGTTCTACGGAAAAAGGTGATCCCACAGGGAGCTAGTAATTGGCAGAAGAAGCTCAAATCCAAAATACTTGGGTAGGAAAGGCAGAGAACAGCAGCACCACACAGCTTCAATCAGCAACCTGAAGCATATGGGATCAAAGCGTTTCCTAGAATTTAAGACTTGCTACTTTCAGACTAAATTTTAAGGAAGAGCCAGAGCAAAGACTGGTGCCCTGATGTGAGAAGCAAACATCCTTCCTCAGATTAGACCTCATAGGAAAACAGTGATGTAGCTCACACAGAAGAGAATACAAACTAGGGCAAACCTGTCTCCTAAGCCTCACACCTTACAGGGTTTTCACTTCCAGTGAAGTATCTCTTCACTGCTGTATACAGTGATGTAGAAAATAATCTTTAATAAGTGAAACTTTAGTCATTTTCATTAAATTGTTTTGATGTTCACATTGTGTTCTGAATTAGGACTCTCCTCTGCTTCCAGGATTAGAGCTCATATTTGATGCTCAAAGGCCATGTCCAGCAATGCTTCTGTTTATACTGCTTGTTTCTGCGAGAGTGTGCAGTGTAGTCCTTGCACTGCCTGCACAGACACTTGCACAGCTCGTATCAACAACCACGTCTAAACCCATTTGTTGTCCACTGCCTGTTTCCTCAGTGCTATTGTATATGAAGCACATAATCATCAAAACATGCACAAGGTATAAAAGGGGCACCAGCAAAGACAGTGAGGATCTGCCTTGATCAGTTAAAGAGTACATTGTAAAAGTCACTGTTATCATTGAAAGTGAAAGTCACTCAGTCATGTCCAACTCTTTGCAACCCCATGGACTGTATAGTCCATGGGATTCTCCAGGCCAGAATACTAGAGTGGGTAGCCTTTCCCTTCTCCAGGGAATCTTCCTAACTCAGGGATCAAACTCAGGTCTCCTGCATTGCAGGCAGATTCTTTACCAGCTGAGCCACAACTGCTATTATTAACCCTCAACAATGTTGTAGACCCCATAAAGGGAACCTAAGCTGGGCACCGTAGTAGTCATCCAGGAAACATGGAAATTCCAGTTGGAAAAGCATCATCTCTGTCTCTTCTTTCTTGATCATCTTCCAAACTAGTAACTATAAGGGGAGAGAAGATGTTTGACAAAGGCCTTCAGAATTCATCTGCCAGACTGTAATACAAATTTGCAACCCAATACTTTTGCTCATACTACACAGTAGATTTGCCTGTTTGGAGTAAGAATGAGTAAAGTGAGCTCACTATGGACATTGTACAGCCTTCTGACTGTGCATTTTACTGGGCACAATTCAGAAAGAGAATTATTCTTTCATAACTTGGGCCCTGCATGTCAAAGAAAGGCACTGCTCTTTCTCAAATGGGATATGACCAACTTATTGTGGTCTGTTATTCAGTATTCACTATGAAGCCTAAAGTTGAGAAGACCAATTTCAAAGAGAAGAATAAAGAAAAGAAACAAAATGAAAAAAGAATAACAAGGAGCAGCAAGGGCATACAGCCCAACAGGTCCATTTTTGTTTGCACCATCCCAAGAAGCCATACTCACAGAAAACTAATCAATCTAATCACACTAGGACCACAGCCTTGTCAACTCAATGAAACTAAGCCATGCCTGCGGGACAACCCAAGACGGGCGGGTCATGGTGGAGAGGTCTGACAGAATGTGGTCCACTGGAGAAGGGAATGGCAAACCACTTCAGTATTCTTGCCTTGAGAACCCAATGAACAGTATGAAATGGCAAAATGATAGCATAATGAAAGAGGAACTCCCCAGGTCAGTAGGTGCCCAACACACTACTAGAGATCAGTGGAGAAATAACTCCAGAAACAATGGTGAGATGGCTGGATAGCATCACTGACTTGATGGACGTGAGTCTGAGTGAACTCCAGGAGTTGGTGATGGACAGGGAGGCCTGGCGTGCTGCGATTCATGGGGTCACAAAGAGTCGGACACAACTGAGCAGCTGAACTGAACTGAAGAAGCCAAATGTTCATGAATGACCAGTCAATCTGTTTACCAAAAAAAATAAATAAGTAAATCAACCTATTTTTTCTGCTTGGCTTAATTTTGTGGTTGTTAACATGACAAGAATAATTCACTTTTTTTCCATTTGAAACGATTCATAAACTGAATCAACTAATCGTTGTAGTGTTCTGATTGATAAAAAATTGGATGATTAAAATCTCTTCAGAGTAATTTCCTCCATAAAGTTAATCAGTGATCACAGAAATGCATATAGCAGTTTCTACAACTATTTATTGGTTTATTGTTAGCACAGATTGCAGGCTGTGATTTTTATATTAATCAATTATCATAGGTGAAGAATGAAGCTGTGCCCTGGCCATTTTGATAAAACATACATGATAGGTAGCAAGGATGTAACCATAGTACATTTGAACCGTATAAACATTTCCCTGTGTGTTGATAATAAATACTCACTAATTAATACTCATCAGTGAATAACATATCTGAAGCTTTCTATTTCTTTTATTATGAAGCAAATACTACTGAAATAAGTTTCAGAGATGCTTTAAAAAAATTCCTTTACACAAATAGTAAAACATAAGAAATCATAGAAATAAAATGCTTCATTCTCTGTTTTTATACCTGAGATGAGAGCATCACAGTTCCTGAAGCCAAATTCTGAATTCCAATTGATCCACTCTGGAATTTGAATTTCTAGACCTTCTTCACGATATATTAAAAGAAAAAAAAATAGTTATTAGGTTGGTCATTTTCCAAGATAGGTTGTGTTTGTATTGTTCTGTGATACAGATGAACCTTGCCTTTGACTCAGTATGCTCCTAAACCCTAGTTATATGCATAGATAACATAAGGCATCCTTTTATTTTCAGTACTTTCTGTGTTATCAAAAAGAGTTGTACTTCTGGAAAACATTTTTTCCATGAAACACAAAATGATCATTAAAGGAAATGCATACAAATGTATGATGTTTATAATTTCCTAAGTATGTAAAACCAAATTATCTTAAATTCAAGATTTGAATATTCCTTTAGGGGGAACTGGACTAAGTAAAGTCTTCTTAAAATGAAATCATTAAAATCTAGGCTGAAGAAACCATGTTCTTCCCTGGTAAATCAGTAACAAATGGAAACATTTTTATTTTTCTCAAAGACATTTGAACTACTTCCAAAATTTGTGTTATCAGTACCAAAAATTTCCATTGACAATTTTATGACCACAACATATTTGAATGGTAAATTATGGAGGGGAGAAGGGCAGTTTCCATGGTAATTTCTTGTTCTTAAGTATCTCTTGCTCTTTTATTTCAGTAAGAGTTCCACTGCAGAGCTCCTGAGAATAAATGGAATTCTCAGAATACAACTCCCAACAAGCTCAGCTGAGCCATCACCCCAGTATTAAGCAAGTGATGTTGCCAGTAGAATTAGCAGAGTCTACAAATCCTCACTCCCTTCAGTCCCTAGCCAGCTGTAATTTCAAGTTTTGATCATTACCAAGGGGACCTGTCTGTGTAAGAAAGGTTACAAACTGTGTATTTCACAAGCTATAAGCAGAAAGCCACCCACATTTCAGAATATTATATTATCCAATGCTTTGTGTTTTTTAGTTGTAAGTAGCTTCTAGTTTAATTATAGGGCACAGCTGTTGTAATAAATTCACCTTTTAAAAAACCTTAATTTAAAACTGCAGAGAGAAGATAAAACACACTGGTTCATCCCAAACATCCCAAAAGATGTTTGTTGATTTTATTAATGGATATGAGCATATACTTCCTGAAGCAAATTATATATATATATATATATGTTATATACCATTACCAACTAAACAACTACAGATCGTTCTTGACTTAGAAATGGAGTTGTCTTAATAAACACATCATAAGCTGAAAAACTGAAAATCAAAAGTGCACTTAATACACAGAATTCCCTGTAGCTCAGTTGGTAAAGAATCTGCCTGCAGTGCAGGACACCTGGGTTGGGAAGACCTCCTGGAGAAGGAAATGGCAACCCACTCCAGTATTCTTGCCTGGAAAATCCCAGGAACAGTGGAGCCTGGCAAGCTACAGTCCATGGGGTTTCAAGAGTCAGACAAAACTGGGCAACTAAACCACCACCAAGCATCATAGCTGATCCTAGTCTACGTTAAACATGCTCAGACTTAATCAGCCTACAGTTGAGCAAAAACATCTAACACAAAGTCCATTTTATAATAAGGTATTGAATATCACACATAGGCTTTTTTTTTTTTTTTTAATACTGTCTTGAATGTGAAAAAACAGAATGGTTGTTTGGGTACAGGATGGTTTGTAGTATATTGGTTGTTTACTCTTGTGATCTCACAACTAACTGGGAGATGTTGGCTCACTGCTGCTTCCAGCATCTCTAGAGTATAAAGTGAAGTCGCTCAGTTGTGTGTGACTCTTTGCGACCCTGTGGGCTGTAGCCTATCAGTCTCCTCCGTTTATGGGATTTTCCAGGCAAGAGTGCTGGAGTGGATTGCCATTTCCTTCTCCAGGGGATATTCTTGACCTAGGAATTGAACCTGGGTCTCCCGCATTGCAGGCAGATGCTTTACTGTCTGAGACACTAGCCAAAGACAAGATAAAAATTCAGAGTTTAAAGTGTGTTTCTGCTGAATGTGTATCACTTTTGCATCATTATAAAAAGTCAAAAATTGGAAGTCAAATCATCTAAAGTCAGGGAGGGACTGTTGTCTATTATTTTAATTTTTGGTCTTATGGGCTCATTTTACTGACTTGGTATGAATCATAATTTTAGCATTTGTTTTGAGAAACTTGTTTTTGTGATATTCAAATATTATAAAATAGCTACTCTTTCCTTTATTACTAACAAATATAGAATTTTTATCAAAAATATTTTCTAAATATATTGAGATAATCACATTTTTTCTCTTTTACCCTATCATTATGATCAAATTATGTTAATAGATTTCAAAATACTGGAAATATTCTATCAGTCAGAATATCCTAGATTATGTTGTAGTAACAAAATTCCTTCTATCTCCATGATTTGAAACAGGCTTTCTCACACTTGCCAGTATATACAGTTTGGTTTGGGTGATTCTTCATTGCCGGTTGTTGTTTTGTGCCAGGTAGAATGTTTATCAGCATCACTGGCCTCTACCCACTACATGCTGTTAGCACACACACCATGTAATTTGTGGCAACTAAAAGTTTCCAGACATTGCCAAATCTCCTTTGGTGGCAGGATAAGGGATCAGGGAGTGATTGCTCCCAGTTGAAAACCATTGCTTTAAAACAGTGCATGTTCATCAAAAATCAGGTAGACACTCTTCTTTATTTTCCTTTCTGAGATGCTGGTGGATTGAGCTGCTACCATCTGGATCTTTGTGGGACATAATGGCAGAGGGAGAAAGAGAGGATATACAAATTGTATACCAGCTCTTAAAGCTGCCTAAAAGTGATGCATGATGCATCTGTGATTTCACCAAAGGAAAACAGATAGGTGCACCTAAAACCAAAGAGGACTGGGAATTGTCCCATGTGCCTGAGAGACAAGGAGCCAATTATATTGCTGATCTGACAGACTAACATCACAATATGATCTAGAATCTGTTTTGAGAAGCAACTTCTAACTCAGGCACATTTTCTAAGAAAGTGTAAACAGCACATTGCATGTCTAAAATCCTTTCATGCTTGTTTTGTAGTTCAGGCCTAAAGAATTATAGAGTGGTTACATTGGATTGGTGTATTTTTTATTGTTCTTTCAATCTATAAAAATTATTTTTTTTCAGTTAATCTTTTCTGTTTGTGCAATCCACAGTAAAATATCAATATTTTGGGGTTTGGTTTTTTTTTTTTCTGGTTTCAATATTTATTTATTTGGTTGCAGCATGTGAACTCTTAGCTGTGGCCTGTGGCCTGACTAAGGATTGAACCTGGGCCCCCTACACTGTGATCAGGTGGAGTCTTAGCCACTGGACCCCAGGGACATCTCCACACTATCTTTTTTTCTAATTTATTAATTTTAATTGGAGGCTAATTACTTTACAGTATTGCAGTGGTTTTGCCGTACATTGACATGAATCAGCCATGAGTGTACATGTGTTCCCCATCCTGAGCTCCCCTCCCACCTCCTTCTCCATCCCGTCCCTCTGGGTCATCCCAGTGCACCAGCCCTGAGCACCCTATTTCATGCAGCAAACCTGGACTGGCAATCTGTTTCACATATAATAGAATACATGTTTCAATGCTATTCTCTCAAATCATCCCACCCTCGCCTTCTCCCACAGAGTCCAAAAGACTGTTCTATACATCTGTGTCTCTTTTGCTGTGTTGCATATAGGGTTATCATTACCATCTTTCTAAATTCCATATATATGCATTAATAAACTGTATTGGTATTTTTCTTTCTAGCTTACTTCACTCTGTATAACAGGTTTGGTTATTTAAGCAATGCATAATGAGAAATTTAAAAAGTAAACAAGCCATCAAAAACTTAAAGAAAATCTCAATCTGTACTTAATGTAATGACTTCATACTTGAGTATATAGAGTTCAAACTATCGATTTGAGGGCACAAAATATTTTCTTCCCAGTCTCTTTAACAACAACCCTCTTCCCACACTTGCTTCTAGTCTGAGCTCCTTGTTTCTTCTGTCTTCTGATGAAATTCTGTAGTTGTGTCATTATATAGTACAGCTAACCTACTATTAAAAAGTGTAGCTGTTGGTAATTATATAAGGTGTTATTCATGTAAAGTGGTGGAAGTAAAATATACACATTGTAATTCATTTTCAAGTATTTAAGTCTAGAAACTATGTGATAGACAATGTTTCCAATGTGATCATGATGTAAAAGTTTCATATACCATTCTAGTAATTCCCTGTATAATCCCAAGGATGTAATGTTATCACAATCTTATAAATAAGTCAGTCAACTAAAGTTATTCAGCAAAAGATAAAATCATCATTCAAACTTAACCCACATGTGTTCAGTGCTCCCATATGTCTTTTCTAATGTTTGTAAAGTTGGTGATGGACAGGGAAGCCTGGCAAGCTGCAGTCCATGGGGTCGTAAAGACATGAATGAGTGACTGAACTGAACTGAACCGAATGTTTCTTATAATTGTTATAAGAAGTCTAGGCTTATTCCTAATGACTTATTTTAGCCTAGTTTGGGGTTAGTATATTTTTAAGCTGTTCTAATTTAAAAATTCTGATTCACTTTGTTAGTTCACATTATGTTTTCTGTGGAAAATTTCTAAAATCCAGAAATATACAATGTTGAACATAATTCAGCAGAAAACCTCCACGAAGAGATAATCATTGTGAAAATTCGATGTGCAATATTTTACTTTAAAGAATAATATAGGGGATAATTTCTCATAGTCTAAAATATAATTTTCATAATTATGTAATTTTTCATTTTAGGGATGTTGAATAGTAATTTAACAGTTCCCTATTTTTTTACATATCCAGATTATTTCTAAAGGTTAGCTATTACAAGTAATGCTGTAGTAATACACATATATACATGTTTATGTCCAATCTTACTATTCTTAAGATAAATTTCCAGAAGAGAAGATGTATAATCTCAGGCTTTTCATCTCTAAGGCCAAAATGTCTTACAGAAAAGTTTCCTAAATTATACTTTTAGCAATAGTGCCTGGTTCTCAGCAATTTCTATAAGTGGCAATTTCTACACAAGATGAAGCAAGTCAAAGGCTAAAAGAGTTTTGCCAAGAGAAAGCACTGGTCATAGCAAGCACCCTCCTCCAATAACACGAGAGAAGACTATACACATGGACATCACCAGATGGTTGATACCGAAATCAGATTGATTATATTCTTTGCAGTCAAAGATGGAGAAGCTGTAGACAGTCAGCAAAAAAGACAAGAAGCTGACTGTGGCTCAGATCATGAACTCCCTTATTGCCAAATTCAGACTTAAATTGAATAAAGTAGGGAAAGCCAATAGACCATTCAGTTAGTTCAGTTCAGTTCAGTTGCTCAGTCGTGTTCAACTCTTTGCAACCCCATGAACTGCAGCACTCCAGGCCTCCCTGTCCATCACCAACTCTTGGAGTTCACTCTGACTCACGTCCATCGAGTCAGTGATGTCATCCAGCCATCTCATCCTCTGTCATCCCCTTCTCCTCCTGCCCCCAATCCCTCCGAGCATTAGAGTCTTTTCCAGTGAGTCAACTCTTCAAATGAGGTGGCCAAAGTACTGGAGTTTAACCTTTAGCATCATTCCTTCCAAAGAAATCCCAGGACTGATCTTCAGAATGGACTGGTTGGGTCTCTTTGCAGTCGAAGGGACTCTCAAGAGTCTTCAACACCACAGTTCAAAAGCATCAATTCTTCGGCACTCAGCCTTCTTCACAGTCCAACTCTCACATCCATACATGACCACCAGAAAAACCATAGCCTTGACTAAACAGACCTTAGTTGGCAAAGTAATATCTCTGCTTTTGAATATGCTGTCTAGGTTGGTCATAACTTTCCTTCCAAGGAGTAAGCGTCTTTTAATTTCATGGCTGCAGTCACCATCTGCAGTGATTTTGGAGCCCACAAAACTAAAGTCTGATAGTTTCCACTGTTTCCTCATGATGGGACCAGATGCCATGATCTTCGTTTTCTAAATGTTGAGCTTTAAGCCAACTTTTGCATTCTCCTCTTTCACTTTCATCAAGAGGACTTTTGTTTCTTCTTCACTTTCTGCTAGAAGGGTCATGTCATCTGCAGATCTGAGTTGACTGATATTTCTCTCGGCAATCTTGATTCCAGCCTGTGCTTCTTCCAGTCCAGCATTTCTCATGATGTACTCTGCATATAAGTTAAATAAGCAGGGTGACAATATACAGCCTTGATATACTCCTTTTCCTATTTGGAACCAGTCTGTTGTTCCATGTCCAGTTCTAACTGTTGCTTCTTGACTTGCATACAAATTTCTCAAGAGGCAGGTCAGGTGATCTGGTATTCCCATCTCCTTCAGAATTTTCCATAGTTTATTGTGATCCACACAGTCAAAGGCTTTGGCATAGTCAATAAAGCAGAAATAGATGTTTTTCTGGAACTCTCTTGCTTTATCCATGATCCAGCAGATGTTGGCAATTCGATCTCTGGTTCCTATGCCTTTTCTAAAACCAGCTTGAATATCAGGAAGTTCACGGCTCATGTATTGCTGAAGCCTTTCTTGGAGAATTTTGAACATTACTAGCGTGTGAGATGAGTGCAATTGTGCGGTAGTTTGAGCATTCTTTGGCATTGCCTTTCTTTGGGATTGGAATGACAACTGACCTTTTCCAGTCCTGTGGCCACTGCTGAGTTTTTCAAATTTCCTGGCATACTGAGTGCAGCACTTTCACAACATCATCTTTCAGGATTTGAAATAGCTCTACTGGAATTCCATCACCTCCACTAGCTTTATTTGTAGTGATGCTTTCTAAGGCTCACTTGACTTCACATTCCAGGATGTCTGGCTCTAGATGTGTGATCACACCATCGTGATTATCCAGGTCATGAAGATCTTTTTGTACAGCTCTTCTGTGTATTCTTGCCACTTCTTTTTAATATCTTCTGCTTCTGTTAGGTCCATACCATTTCTGTCCTTTATCGAGCCCAACTTTGCATGAAGTGTTCCCTCGGTAGCTCTAATTTTCTTGAAGAGATCTCTAGTCTTTCCCATTCTGTTGTTTTCCTCTATTTCTTTGCACTGATCACTGAAGAAGGCTTTCTTATCTCTTCTTGCTATTCTTTGGAACTCTGCATTCAGATGCTTATATCTTTCCTTTTCTCCTTGGCTTTTTGCTTCTCTTCTTTTCACAGCTATTTGTAAGGCCTCCCCAGACAGCCATTTTGCTTTTTGCATTTCTTTTCCATGGGGATGGTCTTGATCCCTGTCTCCTGTACAATGTCATGAACCTCAGTCCATAATTCATCAAGCACTCTATGAGATCTAGGCCCTTAAATCTATTTCTCATTTCCACTGTATAATCATAAGGGATTTGATTTAGGTCATACCTGAATGGTCTATCAGTTTTCCCTGCTGTCCTCAATTTAAGTCTGAGTTTGGCAATAAGGAGTTCATGATCTGAGCCACAGTCACCTCCTGGTCTTGTTTTTGTTGACTGTATAGAGCTTCTCCATCTTTGGCTGCACAGAATATAATCAGTCTGATTTCGGTGTTGACCATCTGGTGATGTCCATGTGTAGAGTCTTCTCTTGTGTTGTTGGAAGAAGGTGTTTACTATGACCAGTGTGTTCTTTTGGCAAAACTGCTTTAGCCTTTGCCCTGCTTCATTCCATACTTCAAGGCCAAATTTGCCTGTTACTCCAGGTGTTTCTTGACTTCCTACTTTTGCATTCCAGTCCCGTATAATGAAAAGGACATCCTTTTTGGGTGTTAGTTCTAAAAGGTCTTGTAGGTCTTCATAGAACCATTCAACTTCAGCTTCTTCAGCATTACTGGTTGGGGCATAGACTTGGATAACTGTGATATTGAATGGTTTGCCTTGGAAATGAACAGAGCTCATTCTGTCGTGTTTGAAATTGCATCCAAGTACTGCATTTCAGACTCTTCTGTTGACCACGATGGCTACTCCATTTCTTCTGAGGGATTCCTGACCGCAGTAGTAGATATAATGGTCATCTGAGTTAAATTCACCCATTCCAGTCCATTTTCGTTTGCTGATTCCTAGAATATCGATATTCACTCTTGCCATCTCTTGTTTGACCACTTCCAATTTGCCTTGATTCATGGACCTGACATTCCAGGTTCCTATGCAGTATTGCTCTTTACAGCATCAGACCTTGCTTCTATCACCAGTCACATCCACAACTGGGTATTGTTTTTGCTTTGGCTCCATCCCTTCATTGTTTCTGGAGTTATTTCTCCACTGATCTCCAGTAGTATATTGGGCACCTACTGACCTGGGTAGTTCCTCTTTCAGTATCCTATCATTTTGCCTTTTCATACTATTCATGGGGTTCCCATGGCAAGAATACTGAAGTGGTTTGCCATTCCCTTCTCCAGTGGACCACATTCTGTCAGACTTCTCCATCATGACCCATCCATCTTGGGTTACCCGGCAGGGATGGCTTAGTTTCATTGAGTTAGACAAGGCTGTGGTCCTAGTGTGACTAGATTGACTAGTTTTCTGTGAGTATGGTTTCAGTGTATCTGCCCTCTGATGCCCTCTTGCAACACCTACCATCTTACTTGGGTTTCTCTTACCTTGGGCATGGGGTATCTCTTCATGGCTGCCAGCAAAGCGCAGCCAGTGTTCCTTCCCTTGGATGAGGGGTATCTCTTCACTGCTGCCCTTCCTGACCTTCAACGTGGGATAGTTCCTCTAGGCCCTCCTTAGCCGGTGCAGCCATTCAAATATGACCTAAATCAAATCCAGTATGTTTATACAGTGGAAGTGACAAATAGATTCAAGATATTAGTTCTGATAGACAGAGTGCCTGAAGAATTATGGACAGAAGTTCATGGTACTGTATAAGAGGCAATGATCAAGCCCTTCCCCAAGAGAAAGAAATGCAAAAAGACAAAATGGTTGTCTAAGGAGAAGGCAATGGCATCCCAGTCCAGTACTCTTACCTGGAAAATCCCATGGGCGGAGGAGCCTAGTAGGCTGCAGTCCATGGGGTCGCTAAGAGTTGGACACAACTGAGCGACTTCACTTTCACCTTTAAGTTTCATACATTAGAGAAGGAAATGGATACCCACTCCAGTGTTCTTGCCTGGAGAATCCCAGGGACAGGGGAGCCTGGTGGGCTGCCGTCTATGGGGTCGCACAGAATTGGACATGACTGAAGTGACTTAGCAATAACAGTAGCAGCAGTAGAAGTAGCCCTTAAAATAGCTGAGAGAAGAAGTGAAAGGCAAAGGAGAACAGGAAAGATATATCCATTTGAATGCAGAGTTCCAAAGAATAGCAAGGAGAGATAAGTAAACCTTTCTCAGTGATCAATGCAAAGAAATAGGGGGAAACAATAGAATGGGAAAGACTAGAAATCTCTTTAAGAAAATTAGAGATACCGAGGGAACATTTCATACAAAGATAGGCACAATAAAGGACAGAAACGGTATGAACTTAACAAAAGCAGAAGATATTAAAAAGAGGTGGCAAGAATACACAGAAGAAATATACAAAAAGATATTCATGACCCAGATAAACCCAATGGTGTGGTCACTCACCTAGAGCCAGACATCCTGGAATATGAAGTCAAGTGGGCCTTAGAAAGCATCACTACAAACAAAGCTAATGGAGGTGATGGAATTCCAGTAGAGCTATTTCAAATCCTAAAAGATGCTGCTGTCAAAGTGCTGCACTCAATGTACCAGCAAATTTGGAAAAGTCAGCAGTGGCCACAGGACTGGAAAAGGTCAGTTTTCATTCCTATCCCAAGAAAGTCGAAGCCAAAGAATGTTCAAACGACTGCACAGTTGCACTTATCTCACAGACTAGCAAAGTAATACTCAAAATTCGCCAAGCCAGGCTTCGAAAGTACATGTGAACTTCCAGATGTTGAAGCTGGATTTAGAAAAGGCAGAGGAACCAGAGATCAAATTGCCAACATCTATTGGATCATAAAAAAAGTGAGAGAGTTCCAGGAAAACATCTACTTCTGCTTTATTGACTATGCCAAAGCCTTTGACTGTGTGAATCACAAAAAGCTGTGGAAAATTCTTAAAGAGATGAGAATACCAGACCACCTGACCTGCTTTCTGAGAAATCTGTATGCAGGTCAAGAAGCAACAGTTAGAACTGTACATGGAACAACAGACTGGTTCCACATCAGGAAAGGAGTATATCAAGGCTGTATATTGTCACCCTGTTTATTTAACTTATATACAGTATGTAAGTTAAATAAGTCATGACAAATGCTGGACTGGATGAAGCACAAGCTGGAATTGAGATTGTAGGGAGAAATATCAGTAACCTCAGATATTCAGATGACACCACCCTTATGGCCAAAAGTGAAGAAGAACTAAAGAGGCTCTTAATGAAAGTGAAGGAGGAAAGTGAAAAAGTTGGCTTAAAACTCAACATTCAGAAATGAAGATCATGGCATCTTGTTCCATAACTTTTGGCAAATACGTGGGGATACAGTGGAAACAGTGGCTGACTTTATTCTGGGGGGCTCCAGAATCATTGGAGATGATGACTGTAGCCATGAAATTGAAAGACACTTGCTTCTCCAGAAAAATTCTGACCAACCTAGACAGCATATTAAACAGCAGAGATATTACTTAGCCAGCAAAGGTCCCTCTAGTCAAAGCTATGGTCTTTCCAGTAGTCAAGTATGGATATGAGAGTTGGACTATAAAAAAGCTGAGCACCGAAGAATTGATTCTTCGACTGTCTTTGGAGAAGACTCTTGGAGCGTCCCTTGGACAGCAGGGAGATCCAACCAGCCCATCCTAAAGAAAAGCAGTCCTGAATATTCATTGGAAGGACTGATACTGAAGCTGAAACTCCAATACGTTGGCTCCCTGATGTGAAGAACTAACTCATCTGAAAAGACCTTGATGCTGGGAAAGATTGATTGAGGGAAGAGAAGGGGATGACAGAGGATGAGATGCTTGGATGACATCACTGACTCGATGGACATGAGTTTGTGCAAGCTCCAGAAGTTTGTGATGGACAGGGAAGCCTGGTGTGCTGCAGTCTATAGGGTCGCAAAGAGTTGGACACTACTGAGCAACTGAACTGAACTGATAAGAAAAATAAATAACATCCCCCGCAGTTTTGAAAATTGAAAAATAGAAAATATTATCACTTTATCTCTTTAATTTTTAGTAAATATAAACTATTTTTATACATTAGTATTCCTTTTTGTATGAGTTACCTTTACTTATCCTTTGCCCATTTTAATATCATGAAGGAGTTCTCTATAGAGGCCTATGCCATAGCATTGTGTTATCTTCAGACCTGTTATCTTCTGTCATCACACCATTTTTGCCTACAGCAAAAAGTTAATTAGTATTTATAGACTCATTGCTTTTTATGAGATTAATTCATATAACCTCCTACTTTTATAGACTGCTAAGACATGATGTTTGGCTAGGACTTGAGTTTGAAACCAAGTTCAAATACCAAGTGAGCTAAAGAACCTTGGGCGAGTCACTTTATTCCTTAAGGTTTATTTTTCTGTAAAATGTGCAAAATAATTTTTACCTTATGACATTGGTGTACATATTACCAATATACGAAATGCTCAGTGTAAACTTTGTTATTGTTCATACTGTTGTTGGTCTTTTTATTGTTAGGTATGATGACACTGAGTTTTAAGAGAGCAATGTGATTTGTTAACTGATTTTCATCAGGGATCTTCTTGTACTTTTGTGATACTTTTATGCTTTATTCCTTTATTTTTTATAGGCAGCACCTAACTTCAAAAGAGGAATTCTAATAAAATAAAATTTTTAAAAGAGTGCGGCTTCATATAATATCTCAGACTCTACTAAATAAGGCAGCCATTTTTGACTGAGTATATAGTTGACTGGTATATAATTGTAACATCTTACAACCTAGCAGAGTTTCTGATTGCCCAGAGGCTCAGCAGCATGTGTAGAAATGTCAGTTTGACAAGCTTAGTGATACCAAAACAAAGATATGAACAAATAGAAAAGCAAACAAAGAATTCTAATATTTAAGATGACTAGGGCTTTGTTATTAACCAAAATTCAAAGGTTTCTTATTTCCCTGAGATGAAGAAAGAATAAACCAAATGTATATTTGTGAGACTTACGTACCTCAAATTAATGTTCCTCCTAACCATTGTATCCTAGTTTTTAAAAAAACTTAGGGAGAGAATAGTGGCCAGATAGGAGATTTTAGTCCTTTAGGAGCTCACAATATATTGAAAGTAGATTTTTAAGTGAAAGCACACAATGAATAAAAATATAAAAGTAAACTGTTATTGGTACTAAGAAGTAAATCAATGAAGGGCTGAAACAGAGGACCTGTAGAGAACCATCCATAGGTAGAAGTTCAGAAGGAATTGAGGGAAGGCCAGTGAGATCTCCCGTAGGGCTACAGAAGCAGATAAACTAAATCCTACATGGCCTCTGAAAAAGAAGAGCTGGATTTTACCTCAACTGCAACAGGGCAGTTGTGAAGAGTTTTAATCAGGGAATGACATCATATAGGGATACTTTAAGGGACATCATGACTATATTCAAGTAGCAAGATGAAAGAAGACTTAAGCAGAGTTATTAGCTGGAGGCCTTCCCAAGGGAAAAGGGATTCCCTTAGTAGAAAAGTGTGAAGTAGCACTTTCCTAGCTTAGTCCTGAATTATAAAAATTTGAAGTGGGTTATACATCTATGAGTCATATACACTAGATGAAATTATCTTTTTTTTCATGATAGATAAAGATATGTGTTGATAAGGAAAATGAAAAATGAGGAGACTATGAGAATGCAGAGAAAGACCAATCAAGGGCAAAATGAAGGGAACTCATGAAATTCTATATAGCTGGAAAATCCTAAAGTTAAAATAAAAATATGCATAATTAAAAATAAATAAAATGAAAATTATCAGTGAAGTAATCTGAAATCTATAGGAAAGTTGAAAGTGAATTTTGGTTATTCTCAAATCAAAAGGTAAAAAGCTAGGAATCTAGAATATATAAGGTTATAGGAATATGTAAGTGACAATCCACAGAGGAGAAATTCTTCTTCAGTACCAAAAAAATTGACTGAGCCACATATACATTTTTATGACTCTTTTGCCTCTAAATTAGGGAGGGAAAGAAATGTACAGGTTCCCCTTTTAGTAAAGAATGAGGATCTGATTCCATGAACTGCACGTACACTTGACTTCATGGAGCACCACTCTCAAGGGGACCACTCCAGTATCAAGCTTATCCAGGGTCCTTCAGAGTATTCTGTGCCCCAGCATGACAGGTAAGAGAATAGGATTCTGTATTCTTGAATTAAGAGAAGATAAAGAAGCTGAGAGGGGGCTTCCCAGATGGCACAGTGGTAAAGAATCTACCTGCCAAGGTAAGAGACAGTCTGGAAGATCCTCTGGTGTAGGAAATAGCAACCCACTCCAATATTCTTGCCTGGAAAATTCCATGAACAGAGGAGACTGGCAGGCTATAGTCCATAGGGCCGCAAAGAGCTGGACACAGCTGAGCACACACACGAAGAAGCAGAGAATAAAGAAAATGGTCACTGATTTGGTTCTATTTTTTTAAAGGACTTAGAAAAAATGAGTTGGAATTTGAGATTTGTTTCTAATTTATTTTTAGTGTTTAAATTTTAATTATAGAAACTTTAAAGAGGAAGTAAATGGAATAATGTGTGTGTGTGTGTGCGTGTGTGTATGTGTGTGTTGTGCGACTCCATGGATTGTAGTCTGCTGGGCTCTTCTGTCCATGGGATTCTCCAGGCAAGAATACTGGAGTGGATTGCCATACCTTCCTCCAAAGGATCTTCCTGACCCAGGGATCAAACCTGTGTCTCTTGCATCTCCTGCATTGGCAGGTGGGTTCTTTACCACTAGTACCACCTGGGAAGCCCATATAGCCATCACTTATTTCTATTAATTGTCAACATTCTTCCACTCTTATTATCTACACCTCTGCCCACTTTCCATACCATATTGATTGCTATTGCTTCTTGCAGTTTGAGAGTTTTTAATGTGTTTTTATGTTTTATGCAATGTTAATTCTTAATGAGGGATATTATTATAATTAGGAGATATTATCCAACATTTTTATGGCTAATATTAACTTGATAGGTTTGGTAGTAATCGAGGCAAGCAGAAAGAATCGTTTTTATCTTGCTTGTGTTTAGTCCTGGTTAAACTTGGTGGTTAAATGGTTTGTATCTCTAGGAAGTGTCCTGGAATAGGAGGGTTTAAAGATCAGGCTTCTAGCCCTATGCTCTTCAACTAACTGTCCTTGTGACCTTAACTGCTCTGGACTCAGTTTTCTCATTTGTAACTTGAGACCACTGAATGAACCTCCAAAGTGGGTTTTTACTCCCAAGTGGTTTATACTTATTTTTCTTTACCAAGCAATGGCCTTCATACTCCTAATTATCCATCTGGAGCTTAATTCACAGTTTCCATTCTTTGTTCCATCCAAGGCAATTCAATTCAACAAATACTTATGGAGAATTATGTACCAGGCACAGTTCTTGGTACTAAAGATAGAGAAGTGAGCAAAACTGACTCAAATCCCTGCCTTACCAAGCTTACATTCTAATGAGGTGTCACAGAACTTAAAAAAAAATAATTAAAATACATAATAATAAACAATATGTTAGATACTGATAAGTGCTAAAAAAAATAAAAGGCAAAAAGAAAAGTGTGAAGTATATATGGGGGAGGAGTGGGGAGAAGTAAGGGTGCAAGTTGAGATGGGATGAAATTTAGGCAGAATGGTCAAAAAGAGTCTCAGATTAGAAGTTAAATCTGGAATCAAGATCTGAAAAGAATGAGGAAGCTAGCCATGTGGCTATCTAGGAGAAGAGCTTTTCAGGCAGAGGGGGACATTAATCACAAAAATCCCATGTCAGAGTCTGCCTGCTGGTTTTGGGGTTTTGTGTTTGTTTGTTTGTTTGTTAATTTGTATTTTTGCTGTGCTGGATCTTCATTGCTATGCACAGGCTTTCTCTAGTTGCAGAGGGAAGGAGCTTCTCTGTAGTTGCCCCGCAAGTGCGTCTCATTCTCTCAGGCCCAGGCTCAGGAGTTGAGGTTCTTGGGCCCTGAGGCATGTGGAATCTTCTGGAGGAGGGATTGAATCTGTGTGTCCTCTGCACTCCAAGCAGATTCATAACCACTGGGACAACAGTGAAGTCCCTGCTGTTTTAAGAGTGCTGTAAAGAGGTGAGTGTGGCCAGAACTCAGTGCACGGTGAGAGAGAAGGCATTGGGAGTGGCCTGCAAGTTGTCAAGGGCCTCATAAATCATATTATGACATTGGATTTTACTCTGAATCAGATGGAACATCTTTGAGGTTAAAACTCACTAAAAGGATCTGATTTCTGTTTTAAAAAGGTCAGAAGTCTGGCTAAGAGACGAGAAATGAGAAGACCAGTTAAGCTACTGCCATAATCTGGGTTAGACATGAGAGTAGCCTATTGGTAGTGAGGGTAGTGAAAAAAGATTAGATGCTGACTCTATTTTGAAGGTAGGGCTGACAAGATTTGCTGACAGATTTGCTCTGAGGAGTGAAAGACAGAGAGGTGGCAAGGGCGATACCAAACTTTTTTTTGCTTTTTGTTTTTTTCCAGGGTACCTGAAAGCATTGAGCTGTGTTTAACAGAGAGAGAAGAGGCTGGTGGGGTGTTTGCAGGTGTAATACCACTTAAATACCACCTCTAATACACATGTAATCCATAACTGTCCAGCAGACTCTTCTCTGTCTCTCTCCACCTGCCTCACTATTTCTCTGCGTCACCATTTCTCTCTCACACATGCACAATTATGAATGTATCTGGGATATAAAATATCAGGCAGGGAATTATGTCTAGGCACAGCCTACAAATAATGAAAAAGAAACTTCCCTTGTCCTTGCCTTCTAATATCACATCATATTGTATGACTTTTCAGATTTTCTCTTAAACTGCATAAAGTTTCAATATTAGAATGAATCATAAAGAATATCTTGTCTACTTTTTCACTTTATAGATATGGACACTTTGCTCAAATAAGCTAGGTAACTCACCTATGGGACAGGAAAGAGGAGAAGTAAATAGCATGGCTTTCTCAAAAGCAAGGAATAAAGATATGACCATGAGAGGAGCAATTATGTGAGTAAATGACATAGTTTTAAATCCCAAAAAGAAAACAAATGACAGAGTACAAACAAAAATGTTATATACTTGCCCAGAGAGGAAAAGCGAATGGTATCAAAGTCAGTAATTTTGATTTGATGGCAAAAGAGACAATTCATTGTGCAAAACTTTTGTTAATAGCTTTTCAACTCAATAGTTAAAAAGAAAAAAAAAGACACTAATCTGTGATTTCTTCTTGTTAAAACCTTTTAGGACTGTTCCAAATTTTCAGAAATTAAAATAGAACACTCACACAACAAAAAGTACCCATTTTCTATTTTGTCTGAAAATTCAGACTTGCATAAACCTAATCAACTTTTATACAAACTAACTTGGAGCAGAACAAAAATAAAAGCATTCCTCTTAGGTAGATTTTTATCTCATTTTAAAATATTTTTAATGTCGTTTTGTTTGACTTTCTAAAGTTTAATGATAACTTCAAAAAGTATGTTGTAACAAAACTCAAGGGTGATAACTTTATTATCTCCTTGGTTATTTTTAATTTTATGTGCATTTTATGTTAATAAACATAAAGATACAAATGTAAGTAAAGGGTTATGTAAATATTTCCTCTTTAAAATGTATATATATGCATGAAGAAAAAACCTGTTCATCTTAAGCCAGAAACCATGCATGCCTAGCTAGAACCTGCAGAGTGATGCAGAAAATAGTTCTTAGCTATTGCATTATTTAATGGTTAAAAATAAAGTACAAAAGAAACTCTTGGTTTATACTTAGCCTTTCTGAGTTTTATATGTCTTATCATATTTGCTTATAATGAGGAAATGAGATAATGCCTTTGAGAACTCCCTGATACACTATGACAACCCTATTATGTTAGTATGCTGCTGCTGCTGCTAAGTCGCTTCAGTCCTGTCCGACTCTGTGCGACCCCAGAGATGGCAGCCCACCAGGCTCCCCTATCCCTGGGATTCTCCAGGCAAGAACACTGGAGTGGGTATCCATTTCCTTCTCCAATGCATGAAAGTGAAAAGTGAAAGTGAAGTCGCTCAGTTGTCTGACTCTTAGCGACCCCATGGACTGTAGCCCACCAGGCTCCTCCATCCATGGGATTTTCCAGGCAAGAGTACTGGAGTGCCATTGCCTTCGCCGATGTTAGTATGACCATTCAGAAAACAGCATCAAACTTATCTTTTCCCTGATGAGAAAAGACTATATCCTTGAGTCAATCAAAGAAGGAAAGAAGTGCTTCAGTGTTCTTTAAATAAAATCTGTGTCTCTATGCTTGACATTTTAAAGAAGTAGGCCACATCCTGTGTGCTAGAATAGAAATATGTTGAGTTTTTCTACAGTTCCTAAAATTAAATGCTATTTCATTACTGTAATTATTTTACTGTTTATTAATGCACATGGGTATTTATTGGTATAGCACTCCTTTCTAAAAGCCTGAGTCCTGGACTCAGCACTTGTCGAGGTGGGTGCCTGAGAAACAAAACTTTTTAACCTGAAAGCCAGCAACTGACACTGTGGATTCACCCATTTTAATTTAGTTACATTTTATTAAATTCCAGTGGGGAAAAGCCAAGGGGGCAAAGATTCAAAGTTCATATACAGTGGAACTTTCTTCCAAAACCACTGGAAAACAATTTAAAAAGTAGTTTCCAAAATAGCCCTGTAAATCATGGGACAGTTATAATAATGCTCTTTCACATCTTACAAACACACATACAGTTTCAGAGGAACACATCGAACCATCTCCACATCAAATTAACATCCTTCAAAAACAAAGCCAACCTGGCTTTATATCATGAATCATTCTGGAAAATATACATTTTCCTGTTGATGGCCACATTAGGACACCCTTTAGATTTTATTTGAGCATTAAAGTTTGTTTTGCTATTAAAAGATACTTCAATCTTCATTCAGGTATGCATCTAAGTTTTTGTTATAGTCATTATAATTGATCACCTTCCAAGTATCTTTGTACTTGACCAGACAGCCACTTGTTTACTAAGACCTATTTGTTCTTCCTAAGAAATTTATGACTGTTCTTCACTCCTACCCTAGCTGTCCTATTGGAAATGCTCACCTGATGGCTAATACTCTTCCTAAGTTTGATGAACTTTAGCTTTGACTCAATTTGTGCTATTTTAACTCAATTTGTGAATTTTTAACTTCATTACATTTGAATTCTGTTTCTTAAGTTGACAATCTAAAATATAAAGACCTTATAAATGTTTGAAAAATCTGAATCATGCTTTGATTTTTTTTTTTCTGTTGCTTTCATTATTTATGAAGTTTTCTAAAACTTAGAACAATGTGAAATTTTAAAAAAATCGTTTAGGAAGAAAGTTCAAGGTGTTACTCTAACTTAATTCTTTATTAGAAAGAAAAGCAATGACTGAAGAAAGATATTTACATTTTGTTCTTAAAGATCAAGCCAAAAATTCTGCAGTCTCTGAAACAGTTCCTTTCAGCTGTCTGTCCTGGTGCCTACCAAGCTAATAGAATAGTCTTCCCATTGTTAATATCCTTTGCTTTAATATGGTCCTAAAGCATTGTTTCTTCTATTAATATTGTTTCTTATTTCTTAATATTTCTTAAAAGATTATTTCTTATTTCAACTTTTTATGGCATTTTTATTTACTGTTTTGTCTATCCTCAGATATAAGTACGTTGTTCTGAAGATAACAATTAAAATTTTAGGATTCTTTCCTCCCCTTTATCATAATTTTAAAAAAGGGAGTTGTTTCTCAAGTTGGAACTCATTTTCCTCTAAGTAGCAGTGATGTGTTCAGCATCCTTCTTATTTTTCTTTTATTTAATACGTGGGGAGAAGTTTCTGCACATTTATATAATCGATACTTTAAGCATTTGTGCAAATTTTCTTATAGAAGAATATTCTCCACATTTAACCCTCTGCTATATTCTTTCTTCTGTCTCTCATGATTTTAAGAAAGGCATAAGATGTAGTAAATTGTCTCAGCAATCAGAAATCATTCCTCAAACAATCTATCCAAATATCATTTGTGAGGCGTTCTACACAAATGACAACTCCTCTGCTTACTCATGGAGCTGTGTAGACCATGCCTGCGATTTTCCTACAAGTTTTCAGGCACATTGCCTTTATCTCAGAGAAATTCAAGCAGTTATGGCACTTTAAGGTGAGGAATAAGGAGTACAGGGCCATGGGATAGTTTTGTTCTTCCTTTCTGATCAGGTTTCCTCATGGCCCTTCGCTGAGACAGTACTAACAAATACTGCTATTGTCACCTGCTGGCTAAGTGGAGGAAACATCACACATCTCACAAAACATCTTTTGAAGTATCCATTCAAAATGAATGCAAGAAACACCAACATATGGAAAGAAATAAGATGGTCAAGACTAGGAGTTTCGGGAGTCCCTGGTGGTCCAGTGGCTAAGATCCCAATGCAGGAGATCTGGGTTCGACCCATAGTCAGGGAACTAGATAACCAGATGCTGCAACTAACAGTCGCGTGCCCCAACTAAAGATCCTGGGCACCAAAACTAAGACCTGGCACAGCCAAATACATAAATAAATATTTTAAAAGATTGGGAGCTAGGGTTTTATTTTCCCTCATTTGCTGATATTATTGACAGTTATATTTTATATTTAAGGAGGTAGACTAGTGATCTGCATAGTTGTCCAAAAGAGAAAATTAGCACATAACTGAAACATATGGTACTCATACTTACTTGAAAAGCATTTGCATAGATATTTCACCCTTTCATTTTGTTATGTTTTAAAATTAAACCAGCATATAAATTCAAGTTCATACACACACATGCACATAGAGTGATATGCTGGAGACAGACACATTGGCCTGAAAGAGCCATTTGTGTACATTTCTTCTCAACTCCAGCTCAGGGACTTTAAGTTGATAGCTTGAAATTGGCTGTGGTGGCCTATTTACTCCACAAAAATTGGCAAATGCTACAAATTAGTTTGTTTTGAGGTTTTTGTAGAGCCAATTGTTAAACATTAAACAGCATATCACTGCCATAACCGGGCATGCTTTCCTCAAATTTCCATGACCATTTCAGGATTCTTCACATTTATCTAAAATATCATTGCAGAGTCATTCAATGAAGGTTTAGTCCCTATATAGATTTTTTTTCCCAGTTTCTGTCCCTTGGGTGGCAACATGCACCCACAGTACATAAAGAAGTAACTCTGGCTTTGTATTGAAAGACGTTGTTAATCTCTGGTCTATCTTTTTGCCTCTTTGACCTTGAGAAAGTCACGTAAACTCATTGAACCAAAAATTCTTCCTCTTTAAAATGGGGATAATATACTGCCACAGAGAGTAAGTGAGCTGAGGTAGGTAAAACGTGCAGCCATGTCTGACAACAGAGTCAGGCTGAGTCAGTGGGAGCCAACCACACTTAGTGTCATTGTTGGAGAGTCTTCAAGATATGTTTTACTTCTTAATGGCCTGAAACCAAAAATCTATGAGTTGAATGAGGTCTTGGGAAAAGACCTGATAGAGAGGTCTTTTCACAGAGAAAATCATTGACATTAAGCAAGTTACCTAAGGTCAGGTCTCCTGAACCCTAATAGAGTTCACTCGAATTCTTTTACTCTCCTATAGTACCATCTCCTGGCCTCTGGGTAGGTCCTGTAACTATTTCTTCTCTCAGTTTCCTCTCTTCTATCCTTCTCTTCTTTCTTTACTTTTCTCCATACTTTTTCAATTCAGTTTAATTTCATTTTGGTTTTATTGTTGTTCTGATGCCTTGGGAAAGTAGATTACTTGACTAAAATTTAGACCCTCTGTGAAAGCACGTTTTACTTGAACAGTGAAACCATGTATGCTGAAAAACACTAAAGGCAAATGTCAGATGAACAGAAGAGATGTGAGCGGATCAGGTGACCCATGGAAGATGACCTATGGAAAAAGGGGCTATTTAGTAGGTGACTGACTCCTTAGTATGAGAAAAAAGGAAAATCCTATTTCCTGAGAGTCTATTATATTCCAGATGCTATGCTAGCAATTCCATGATTTGATTCACTTTTAGATATTTTATTCCTTATTTTACAGAATGAAAAAAATAATACTTAGGGATATTAAGCTATCTTGCCCAAAGTCACACAATCAGTTCAAGGTGGCATTATGATTCAAAACCAAGGTGCCTATCCAATGCCCTTTTTCCAAAATTAATTTGCAAAGTCACATGCCCCAACTATATTCATTCAACTATATGCTCCCACTATATTCATTTTTCATGATTTGAAACTGGGCTTTGTAAGAAATATACCCTGTTGAGTTCTATCTAAAAACATGGTTTAGAATCTGTGGTAATTAGTTTCTATTTCCAAGGAATGTCTTCATTTTAAAAGATTATGCAAACCATCCAAGTCACTAAGACCACAAGTATCTTTACTTCAAGTAACATATACAAATGTACACAGTGTATTCTCCTGAATTTTGGTTTTGCTATGAGATAAAAGTCAAAACCAGAAAATACTCTGAAAGCAATAGAGAAAGTGCCACTGAGTGATTTAAAGGTCAGATGAAGGAAAGTTGGAAGGCACTGACGACAAATTGCACCTACTTTACAGTATTGTCCAGGCTCAGTCCAGGCAAAGTTGGTCTCATAGAGCAGGTAACCCATATAAGCCCATCTGGAAGAGTTCACATGGTAAACTAGATGAAAGGTTTTGGAAAACCATGAGCTTCTGAAGAAAATAAAAGATCACAATGCAGCCTGGTTTTCAGAAGTCACCAGTGGGATGACTCATTATGAGATCAGAAATGAGATTCATAAAGGACAGCTGTCAACAATGGAATTTATTTATGCCTCCTTGGTACAGAAAGCACTTCACTTCTACTTGTGCTTTGGTCTCCTCAGTAATATGAAACATATTTTTATATGCATTGCTGCTGCTGCTAAGTCGCTTCAGTTGTGTCCAACTCTGTGCGACTCCATAGACAGCTGCCCACCAGGCTCCACTGTCCCTGGGATTCTCCAGGCAAGAACACTGGAGTGGGTTGCCATTTCCTTCTCCAATGCATGAAAGTGAAAAGTGAAAGGGAAGTCACTCAGTTGTGTCTGACTCTTCGCAGCCCCGTGGACTGCAGCCCACCAGGCTCCTCTGTCCATGAGACTTTCCAGGCATGAGTACTGAAGTGGGGTGCCATTGCTTTCTCTGATATGCACTGCTAATGTGTGATAAATTACCCTTAAATGACTTAGAAATCATCTAAGGAGGGCCATCTATGTGCTTGATCTGGTCCTGAGAATGGCTTATGGAGAGGAAAGATTAGTGAAGGGAAAAGTATGTTATTATGTTCTTTTTTACTTCATATACTGAGAGGCATTTAAGTGTAAGTTTCTGTTTTGATTGAGACCTACTGGAACATGATGGTATGTTTTACATCAGGGAAATAGGCTCAGAATATATAATGTCATGAGCTGAAAACCAATAAAAAATACTTCAACAATAATAAAGGAAGCTGTTGTTTATTGTGCGGTTATTTAGAGCCTAGTACATGGTAAATATCGGAGATGGTGATGAGTAGGAAGATGATGACTGTGATGGTGATGGCAGTGATGGTAGTGTTTGTGGTGTGACGGTGTTGAAGATGTTGGTGATGAAAATGGTAATGAAAGCAGTGTGCTAGGTATTATGCTTAGCACTTTATTGCATTATTTCATTAGATGCTTGAGAATTCTATGCAACAGATAGAATTCTGTTCTACAAATGAGTAACTTATCTAGTACCACACAGCTGGGAAATAGTGAAATCAGGGTCTCTAAAGTCCTGTGTCTTTGTTACCATTCTCAATATTTAAAGGCCATTCTTAAAGCACCTGCTTTGGCTGTATAGTGAGGGCTAAAGAAAAACCCAAGTCAGAAATTTTCTGCTTCTTGCTTTTCTCCTCTCAGATTGGGATAATGAAACTTTAACCATTGCCTGTGCTAATTATGCATGCATGCACATACATATAACTGTCTTCAAGTAGAATAGGATACTTTTTACAGTGACTGAAAATGCATTAATTTGGTGTAAACAGTCAAAAAGAGATAAGTTGTTTTTAATGAAAATTACCATGCATCCTATGAAGCAAGGAGAAAAAGTTCCCAGAGGTTTTGCTGTGCAAACATTAACTATACCTGCCAACCCAAAGTAGTCTACATGCAAACCCAATAAACAATAGGGTAATGCATCAATCATTTAGTCCATACTCACGCAAACCTTAAAAAGTAGGATCCTTTCCTATGAAAATCTTCTTGATGTTATGTTTGCCTATAGTTTGCAAATGAGATAATCATAATTCTTGTGTAGAATTTTCACCACTGTCAGAGATCTATTTATTTGATTTTGAAGGATAATACCATATCTACATTAAACATGCACTTAACTGACAAGTACATTGCACACTTAAAAGAAATTTAGTTTCCTAGTAAACTTATCTCTAACGTAAGGAAATATTACATGTAGATATAGGAAATATTTATTTAGAAAAAGAGTAGTTTTTACACAGAGCAGGCATAATTGGTTTTTAACAAAAATAGTATTCACTTTATTGCTAAAATAAAAGTGCTGCTTGTAATAAGTTGTGTAATTTCTATTCTCTACCTGCTAGGAAGCCATCACAAATGTCTCAAGAGATTGTACTTTTCAGATCTAATAATAAAGCCATATGTGTAGTTCATGATTAGTTAAGTACTAGTTGGTGCAGCTTTCTAATTTTATCAAATAGACTGTAGTTCTGTAAACTAGAATGAAAGCTACTTAAACTACATTTAATAATACACAGAATCAGTGGTGCTTTTTCATCCCTAAAATCTCTGGATAAGAGGGAAAACTCATATGGGGATACATAGAAAATTTGCTTCTCATTTGCTAATAACAACAATAATGATAATAAAAATGATAATTAACATTTACTGAGTTTTAGTTCCAGGCATTATCTTAAATACTTAAGAGGGATTCTCACTTAAGCTGTAAGATGAAACTATAAGATAGGTCAGGAAGTGGAAGCACAGAGAGGCTAAATGACTTGCCTTTGGTTACACAGCTTAGAGTGGCAGAGAAAGGCTTTAAACCCAGAGCAAGTCCAACTCCTTCAGCCAATAGAGAAAAGAGCAGAAGCCAAAATAGTAATGCTATCTAGGATATAACCAACTGCCATCTTTTGAGTTCCAGATGCTCAGGGAGTAAAATACAATATGATATTAATCATGTAACACAGACTGCTGCTGCTGCTGCTGCTAAGTCGCTTCAGTCGTGTCCAACTCTGTGTGACCCCATAGACGGCAGCCCGCCAGGCTCCTCCATCCCTGGGATTCTCCAGGCAAGAACACTGGAGTGGGTTGCCATTTCCTTCTACAAGGCATGAAAGTGAAAGTGAAGTCACTCAGTCGTTTCCGACTCTGTGCGACCTCATGGACTGCAGCCTACCAGGCTCCTCCGTCCATGGGATTTTCCAGGCAAGAGTACTGGAGTGTGGAGCCATTGCCTTCTCCGCAGACTGACTTAGATCCTAATCTGCTGCTGCTGCTGCTAAGTCGCTTCAGTCATGTCTGACTCTGTGCGACCCCATAGACGGCAGCCCATCAGGCTCCCCCGTCCCTGGGATTCTCCAGGCAAGAACACTGGAGTGGGCTGCCATTTCCTTCTCCATGGATCCTAAACTGTCATTTGTTAGTTTTGTGGTCTTTGGTGAATTATTTAAGTCTCCAGACCACTTTCGTTAATGATTAAGTGATGATAATAGTACCTCATGGAGTTATTGTGAAAACTTTAAAAGCTAAATCCCATGGAACTAACCTGAAAGATGTGTATTAGTATGATTATTCCTGGTGTTGCTGTTTATAAGACCTTAAGTGTTAATCATACTACAGACGGAGTGGATTCTTATGCATGTTGTTAACAGTGAGTACTTGAAGGAGAGATAAAGTGGAGATGGACAAAGGAAAGAGAGTTCACTCTAGGAAGTGGAATCAAAGCTGTAGATGTGAGAAAATTCCTGATGTCAGGAGAAATGATAAATAAATTCAGGTGATAGGACAAAGGATATAACAGAAGATAAAATAGGAATGGTATTGCCTAGTCTATTGAATGTAATGTTATATTTCAAAGTACAAAATAAATGCACTCCTCATATTTGATTCTGATACTGTTCTCATCCTTTATGTAAAAACTATCTTATTTAAGTGTGAAAATCTTTCTTTTGGGTTAGTAATAATCCTGAGTGTATTAACTCTCTGTGTAACTACCCTTATATGTCTTATCTCCTGGGATGTTTGTTAAAAATAGAGATTCCTGGCCTTCTCTAAATTGAGAGTAGAATCCAGAAATCTATGTATTTACTATCACTGGCAGGTAATTCTTACCATTATAAACTTTTGGAAACGCTACTATAATCCACCCCTAGCACTGCTGTCAAAACAATCTTTGCAAAACAAATAATTTGCATCTCAGTTAAAGCAGCAATACTTGGGCAGAACATCCAAGATTGTTCACTGTCTGTTCATACCTACCTCTGAAATCACTCTCCCCCACGCATCCTGGAATTTAGCCATACCCTGCTGTACCATATCTCTGTTTATTCATGCGATATATATCTCTTGGCTTGATATCGTCCTATCTTTGCTTTCTTACCTAGAAAACTGACATATTTTTAAAGGCTCAGTTTGAATGTCACCCATCCTATTGTAACCATCATGTATCCTGCTAAGGAGAGTTTTGCCCCCTTTCCTGACCTCCATTACACTTTGCAAAAACATCGGTTGTACTTCATTAGTATATATGTTCAGTTTCTGAAAGGGCCTAGACTTTTATTTATCTTGTAGCTCCTCAGTGCTTAGAATAGGGCTTAGTAAGAAGGAAAAGCTCAGTAAACCCTGATGGGATAAATAAAGGTATGAGTAAAGGTATATTCCACACTCTGTCATTACTTCAGTTTGTTCCTTGAATAATGGATGACATTTTAGAAAGATGGCTGGGGTTAGTGCTGTAACATTTTTGCTAGTTTACTTTTTTCTCCCCAGATTTGGCCTGCCATTGATAAGCTTTAACAATCCTCTTTAAATCAATATCTTTTGATTTTAATACTGAAAATATGCAGTCTAGATTCCATGTTCATCACATGTCTATGTTAGAATAGCATGAAGCTTTAAAGTTGCCATACATTAAAGCTTGGGTTAAAGGCCAAGGATTATCTGACATGGTCTTACCTGGTGGCTCAGTGGTGAAAGAATCTGCCTGCAATGCAGGAGCCTCAGGAGATGTACATTCAATCTCTAGGTTGAGAAGATTCCTGGAGGAGGCCATGACAACCCACTTCAGTATTCTGGCCTGGAGAAGCCCACGGACAGAGCTTGGCGGGCTACCATCCATAGAGTCCCAAAGAGTTAGGCATAACTGAAGGGATTTAGCACTCACACAAGCATTATCTGACATAACATGTCTTTCCCACGTTCTCTTTCATTGCCTACCTTTTGCACATCCATGGAAAATGATGTGACACCACAGCGAAAAGAAGACAGACCAGGAGATGAGGTGGAGGGGGAAAAATGAATAAATGCAAAATGAAGACATCTAGTATAAAAGGGAAAAATAAAGGTGAAACAGCACCTACTTTGGTTATAAGAGACTGTAAAATGAAATGTGTTATGTTTTTATCCTACAAAAATGTAGGTCTTCCTAAATTTGCCTAAGCCTGCTTACTTCTCTGAGAGAAGATTTTTTTTTTTTTTTTTTTGGTCCAATGTTTTGGTGTCAATTTTGGTAACACACAGTGAAGCTAAATTTTCAGTCAGCATATAATTTATTTTAAAAGCTTAAATAGGATCTTTTCCATGCAAGATAAAGCTTTTAAGATACAAAACAGACAAGAACAGTGGATACCTGTTCCTCATTTCATATCCACTGCTGATTGGTGTTTATGGAGGGTACAGGGTGTGTTTCAGTCCCGGCAGTAAATGCAGCCCTCCACTGACATCACTCTGGAGAGAATGAGAGGCTGTTTGTGTAAGGGTTCAAAATGTTATCTTTTGAGGCAGGGATAATGTTATTCTATGTCAGCTCTTCCCTTGTTTTCTTTTTTGCTGAAGCATCAGTATCACCATGTTTTGAAATTAAGAATCGATTCATGGAACATCAAAAGCCAAATAAGAGATTCTTCTGATACTTGTTCTCATCAGACTTGTTGATTCTCCTTCTAGTTACTTTAGTTTTAGAAATTACTTTTTATCTAGAGTTCTCAAAATAGATTAGAGATTATCTCATTTTTATTTTCAGTGTTTCTAAAAGCAGAATGCATAGTAGAGATGGGAGAGATATTCTCCATTGGATATCAGAAACTTTGAAATAGGAAGCTAGGTGGTAGCAAATGTACTCTTCAGGGTCTAGGTCTGTAGATCGTAAAATTATTTTCAACACAGTACAAGGTTAGCACAAGCTTTTCCAGTTGTTTCTCTATTTGTGCCCTGAGCTACTGCTATATCTACCTGGACATTCTCCTGTCAGGCCTGTTTGATTGGCAGGGAGGGGAGATGCTACATTTATTACATTTATTTTCTATGTTCAGGCAAAAACATTGAAATAGAGAAGGAAAAAGTTATTTGCCTAAGAACAGAAATTACTCATTATTGAATCTAGATTCTCCAATAGAAAATTATTGATTCCTATCCATACTGTCTGCTCTAGTTTTGTCACTTATTTTTTACTTTCACATTATTATTATTATATTTTGTCTTTTATGATGGTCCTTTGAGATAAGCTAAAGCAGATGTCAAAGAAAAAGCCAATTAGAAAGAGTGTGTAAATAGTAAAATGACTGATTCTTTGACCCTTCTAAGAAAAAGAGTCATGTTTACAAAGTTTAAAAGAATTGTTCAGCTGGATGATTCTGAAAGTATACAGCCTTGTTATTAACACTGAAAAGTTTAATTACATTTCATTATACTATACTAGCTTCTCTTAATTGCTAAAAGGGGACTATGAAAGCAAAAACAAAAATGCCTAATCTCTGGAAGCTAGATTTTCCTCTCTGCTTTGTAATGTAAATGTGCCTGTGTGTATATTAAAATTCACACACTCCATCCATCTCTCCGGCTTTTAAAGGAGGGGTCACCTGACTTCACCTAGAGCGAGCCGCTCCCCTCCCTTTTTCAGAGAAAACCCAAAAGTGAGAGACAGGCGCCTACGGAACACAGGTTCTCCTGCTGAGAGATGTAAATGACCCCTACAGCACGGGAATCCAATGAGGTTGCTGGTGGGGGTTGGGGAAAGAGAAACCGAGGGAGAGAGCGTACGCTCCAGAGGGGAGAGGGAGTGAGCCAGGGAGAGGAAGAGAGAGAGAGAGGGGAGAGAGAGAAGTGCTGCATGCTTCATCTTTGAGAGGAGGGGAAAACAAAAGACCTCAGCGGCAGTTTTGTGTTACTGTGTCTGGCTTAAAGAAGAAAATTCTAGACATCCAGGCTGACAGAATCAAAGCACAGCTGAGACTCCTTCTATCAAGAGAATTCTGTGATCTGAGAATGGGTTGGATCAGTACAGGTGGTCTGAGAAGACACTGATGAGGACCATGGAAAGGTGGGAGAGGACATGCGGCTTCCCTGCTTCCTCTGAACAGAGCTCTAGGTTAGTAAGCTGAATCTGCCCCGGGTCTGCTTAGATATCTGTATGTGAGTATGTGTCTGTTTTCTATTTATAACCTCAGACCCTTCTGCTCCCCAAGCCCTGGGTAGACAGTGCCATGTTCCACCAGATGTGAACCTAAACTTGATTTGACTCTCACTTCATTTACCAAATGCCTCTCGTGTGCTTGCCGAGCTTTTGTTTAATACAGCCAGTGGAGAGCCATCATGATGTCTCTTTCCTTGTGAGTCAGAATCTGTGTTTCAGCCCTAGACTGTCAGGTGGCTGTTTGGAGAATAGTTAGCATTTTGCTCCTGAAAGCTGCAAATGCATAGTGTAGGTTATTGTGAGATGTAAACAGCAAATATATGCTGACTTGGCATTTCACATAACGTCAGAATAATTCAGAGATATCTGACTGCATTTGCCTTATCTCAATTTCCCACAAAATTGAGTTCAGATATAATAAGTTTGAAATGGCACCCTACCAACAAAGGCACATGCCAGGTATTCTTCCAGCAGAGTGTTTTACCTCTCACTGGACTCAAAGCTTAACAATCAGTTTGGTGGCAGTGGAGGGGTGGGGGTGCTGGCTTTGAGGAAACAATACAATATGCTATAGTTAAAATAGGTGCAAATCCATTTCTAAGTGGGTACAGATGTGTGTAAAACAAACACATAATTTCTTCTGTTCCTTGTCGTGCAGATAGAGTGTCTTTTGTTCTAGCATGTGTATTTTCTTGTGTTTTTACAAAGAAAGCATTGCCTGTGCTTTCTGTGATAGCAGACTTGTATGCCAGTTTGTCATTGTGCACTGGTCAAGAATCCGCTCTATTCTGAAGTAAACTGCCCAGAGGTATTAGTCAAGAAGCTGGAGGAGGGTGGGTAGTGGAGAGAGCTGGTTTCTTTATTTCTCTCTCTCTCTTTTTTATTTGACGATTAGATCAGAAGTGTCTAATTCACATGATTTTAAGAGGACATGGGAGAAGGCATTTAGTTTTGAATAGGATGCAGATCCGTGCCATGCAGTTACCAAAGAATTTATCAAGAAGATGCTCAGAACAGAGGGAATCTGATTTGTAATGGACTCTTTGAGAAAATGTTCCATGAGGGCGACTGGCTGGGTCGCTTTTCACCAAATTAAGATGCGCTCTGGCAGTGCACTAGCAGCTGTGAGCTGACATTTTCTTGTGAACCTAGTGAAAAATGGCTCCATATCTCTCCTCCCGTCCTGAGGAGACGGTCTCTGAGTTGTCGAGCCTTTCCCCAGCGTGATTTGTTCTTATGGCTGTTTTCTGGTAGGAACGATCTGGCTCATGTTTCCTTTTAGTCGCCTGCCTTTTTAAATATCGGTGTGAATGGGGAGTGGGTGGTCAACGGTTTTACTTCAAGTCCAAACTACCCAGCAAGGCTAGCAGAAGATGCCTTTCCAGGTTTCCATTTTTAAAAGGGAGTAGATTTTATTTCTTTGGACACAATAACACTTTTTGTTGTTGTGAAGAGGGCAATAACAATTTCGCTAAGAAAAGACGCACACAAGGTGTGACACTTTACATCTGTACTCTCCGCCCAGGAGGTGACAGGTAAAGACACAGGGCTATTTGTCTGTCACCTGTCTCTGGAAAGATAAAGGTGCCCTTTGCTTTCTAACCATTTCCCTGTTTTTGAATTGGAATCAGTTATGCAAGGAGAAAGCTCGTGCCCTAGAGTTGGAACGCAGGGAGGAAGTGTATTACACTCCTGTACTCCACATGCGCTTCTCGAGGGACCCTGGTTCTGATCAGGGAGTGGAGGTGGAGGTGCCAGGCAGCACTCTGCCCCTTCATTTAGGATTTGGTCTGTGGAAGCTCCAGTCCGCAGAGGCAGGAGGAGCTTTAGCTGAGAGCTGTGTGTTTGATGAGCGGGCTGGTAAAGAGCATGTGTTGTTTGAGGGTGTGTGAAATTGGTTGTTCTCTAATTTATAGCATTCTAAGATGCTTCTGTGACTAGGTTCATGAGGAAGCGGTTGGGCTCTTCATGCTTTACACAAGAAGTACAGCACTGTCCACCAGAGAGGACAACAGGAGAATGGAAAATTGTGCAATACTGTGTACACTGTGCAGAAAGAATAATTATTTAAATTGTATGATAGTTCCCTAATTCCAAAAATTTGCAAAAATTACAGACTTCTTGAAAAATGCAATGGAGTCATTTCTACATTATGACAAGTTAGATTCTCGTACAATAATTTTAACAGCATTATGGGAATAGCTTCATAAGTACTTTAGATACTAAACCACTTGCTCCACTGAAGAGTGTGCTGCTTAGGGTTTGGTTCTTGGACACTTACATAGGATAGGAGTCACATCACAGTTTTGTTTTTGTTTTTAATACAGGTAGACAATTTGATTGTGGTACCTAGTATACTTTGGGAAAATTGATGCAATTATAGTTGAACAATGAACATAACAAAGATAATACAATGAAAACATGAATCTCAATATTCATGGGAGGATTAGCAAGGTCACTCTTAAATATTGTTCATGATTACAGGTGAGGGGGTGGTTTACTCTGAGAAATTTCAAATGTGTTGAATAAAAGAATCATGTTTGCAAAACTAAGCTGTTTCTAAAACAGCTCACCAGCTGTTATAGAAGCTGAATGGTACTGATGTTTAAAGCAGATAATACGTACATACAGAAGAATCACGAACCTAAGGAACTTCCCACCTATGTAATTTTGTTTTTAAAAAGGCAAAATAACTATAAAATAGAAGCAGTTCATGAACAGCATCCATTAAGGGAGAGAAAATCTAGGACCAGCATGAGATTTTTGCAGTGAGATGTGTGTGATGCCCCAGTGACTCTCAGCAGACCAGTGAATTCTTAATGTGATCTAAAAAGAAAAATCCACATGTTAAAATAAGTTTCAGCATGTCTGTATTTTTATACCTTCATGTTTAGAAAATAGAAAATTTCCTAAGATTGAAATGAGTAATTCATGTTGTACCTGTGGCACAGAAAGGAAAAGTTGAGATCAAACAGTGAAATTTCAGACAAAGCTATTTTCATGAAATGTTTTTGAACACAAAGCTTCTAACTTCCTGACAGTATCTTAAGAAGTAATGGCCTGCTTTCTAATGTCTATTTCTCTATTTCTTTTAGAACAGTACTACCCTAAATTCCATTTCCAGTTTTTGAAAGACTTGGTAGGTGACAACATGATATTAAATAAGTAACATATGAAAAGAGCCTCTGAATTTAAAATATTCTAATTTTATGTTTAATTTTAGGTGCGTTTCTCCTCCAAATCTGTCATATCTTCAGCTTTTACTCTAAGTCACACAGTTTATGGCAATCTCATTTCTAAAGACTTCAGTTTTTACTCTGAAGATAGATTTTTCATATAAGTGGAAAAATAAAAGCATATTTCTATTTGAAATATGGTGGTACCTTAAAAATGGTTAGAATCTACTTACGATCTGAATTATCAGTTCAGGTGATTCATAGATACCAGAAGTTAAAGCAACTACTGTATATTTCAAGACTATCAAAACTTATAAAATATACTAAGTATACAATATGGGGGCTAATTCTTTGCCTAGTTTTTATCTCAAGGGTGGCTTTCTGTCCTATAAGCATGTTTTTCCAAAAGCAGTGCATTACTCTGTTTTCTCCCATAGATTCCCTATCCATTTTCCAAGTTCACACAAAGAATATATCTAATTTAATTAAGGCAATAATAATTTTAAAGATCTAGTCAAGGCGTTTGAAAATTT